>CM040430.1:74648332-79874459 GCA_022702705.1 Papilionanthe hookeriana x Papilionanthe teres | reverse complement strand
GAGATTATAAAGAATTCATATAATATTTTCTACTTGCTGAAATTTTTTTCCACTCGAATGCATTCACTATTTTTTTTAACAGTGGCCCAACTTAATTCATTCGTCTTTCTTTAAATTCTTTCACTATTTCCTTTTTTTTCCAAGCTTAATCCATTTAATATTCAATTAAGTTTTATCATACAATCTTCCTGTTTTTCATTGAAGTTTTTTATTATGTTCTACCAACCTCTTGTATTGAAGTGTGTAGTTGATCTTTGATCTACTTCAAGCATAAATAATTGAATAAAATTTCCATTCCATCCCCAATTGGTCGATATACCACATATCTTTTGTTTACCCATTCAATGTATTGTCCAGATAAATAATTTAAAAGAATTTATTTAATTTAGTTTACAATTAAAAAGTTAATTAGAAAAATTGAAATAAAATTTTAAAAAAGACATAAGATAAAATTAGAGCTCAACGAGATCAATTTATCAAAATTGCTTCATTTAGGATTACCAACCGTATCATACGGGCTTTAAGTAGGTAGTACTCGTGGTTAATAGTGTAATATGTGCTTTAAGTTTAGGTAGTATTTGTGGCAAGCAAGTGTAGAAAATTATATGAGTCACATTTGGTGGTCGGTTAAGCTCTTTATTATTTTTTTTTCATCATTGCTCCGCATTACATTACTAAAATCTAAACAGTCAAAACTCACATTAATATATATATATATATATATATATATATATATATATATATATATATATATATATATATATATGATGCATAGTAGTTTATTTGTTGTATGCAAAGCATCAACCAAATCACACTTACCACCAACAACCATCAATGCTAAACCACAACCAAAATCACACCATCAATGCAAAGCCTCAACCAAAACCAGAGCCAAACCCTCCCAACAAAAAAACATTGCAAAAACCACACTCATAACCATGACCAACAACCAACAGAGACCACCAAACCACACCCACAACCAACAACCATCATTGCAAAACCACAACCAAAACTACATCCAATACCAACTACAACCATCAATGCAATGCCACAACCAAAACCACAACCAAACCGTACCAACAGATCAACTTTAGGTCTTGGAAACTCTATCATAATAAAATGTTAACCATCAAATTAGGCAATGGGCTAATCATTATACTTAAGTTGTAACCAATGGCCAAACCCTACCAACATAATCTCATTCAACATAACCTTTCAAATTATATTCAAGTTGATAAGCACTATATAAAGATGAAACTCGACAATGGGCTAATCATTATACTAGTTGTAATCAACGGTGAACAACTTGCTAACATTTTAAACAAAAATCATCAAGGATAGTCCTTAAGAAATTATTTGGTAAACTCGAAATGAATAACATTCATTCAACGGCTCGACAAGTGTGAAATGCTTGCATAATTTAGTCCACTTAGGACACACTCAATAACATTTTAAACTTAATTTACTTCTTTCAATGTCCCCTCTTCGATCCATAAAATCTCAATCTCCTGCTCTTCAATTCATGCACTATTGTAATTATAACTTTAGCTTAAAAGAATGATGTTTTTCATCTACATAATTTTGATTGTGGTTGCTCTCATGAAGATCAAAAGAAGATGCATGTATAATAACCACACCTATGCCTACCGCCATGCCTGTAACCAACATTGCAAAAGCACATCCACAACCAATATTGCAAAGTCACAGTCACACCTTATAATCAACAACTAACAGAGACCACCAAACCCACACCCATGAAAAGCAAAAGAACAATTATTTATAAAAACCACACCCACACTTATAACTGACTTTGCAAAACCACACCCACACTTTGTAGGCAACATCCAATAGAAAACACCATACCCACACCCACACCCACAACCATGAAGAGCAAAACAATAACAATAACAAACTTTTATACCACTAAGTGAGGTATGTTACATGAATTCTTTTCTTCATTATATCCTATTGAGTATCATATTTTTATTTAATTCTCTTAAATTGAGATCATTTTTTTATACAACAAACCCAAGACTTTTTAGGTCTAGCTTTACCTTTTTTAACATAAGTTAAATTTAAAGTATCTACTCTTCTAATCGGCTCATCGACGTTTAAGGTGACCAAACCATCTAAGATGGCTATCTCTAATTTTGTCCGCACTCTGGAGTTACACCAACCTTTCCATAGATACATTCATTTCACAATTTTTCTCTATAGGTGTCAAGCCACTCATCTACCTAAGCATTCTCATCTCAGCCCACACTAAACTTAGTTTTATGCTTCTCTTTTAAATGCCAATATTCTCGCGCCATTAAACATTGCTCGGTGAGACCATCTTCTAAAATTTTTCTTTTAAGTCTAAGCAATACTTTTCTATCACACATTAGACTCGATGCATTATCAACTTCATCCATCCAAACTTGAATTATACTAATAAGCATCCCATCTATATCACTCTCATTTTGTACAATGTAACTCGGGATATTTAAGTCGTTTACACCTTTGTTGGTCGTTAAATTTTTGAAAAAGTGGTGATTTTGAAATATAGTTTAGATTTAAGATAATTTAATTTAAAATAATAGAGTATATCTCTTTTTAAAATAATAATATTTTAATGTTTGAAAAATAAGACAAAATATCATATATTCGATAGTTTGGATTAATCGAGCGTGACACCGCATGTAACGTATCTATCCTAAAGAGGTAAACACATTATTTGATTAGTGGAGCACAATTAAATAAACCAAAGAATCCATAAGATCCGTCGATCGCCGAAATCAGCTTTTTTATAGTCGAACAAGCTTCCTTTTTTAATACAAATGATTAAATAAGCGTTTATATTACGTGGTTCTAAAGTTCTTTATAAAGGCAAGTTCTCATAGCTTAATTACATCTTAAATGACTGAGGTCACCTAAGAAAACTCTCGATTAAACTCGCTGGTTCTGCTTTCAAGAATTTCAAAGCTCGAGCTTTCACGATCGGACATTGAAAATTCAAAGGAATGAACCAAATTAAAAACGAGCTTATTTTAGGATTCCAAAGCGAACGAAGTAGGAGATGTCATCGATCCGAGGAACCTTTGCGACTTCCCAACTATCATATTTGTTTCGGCTTTATGTCTTGAAGTGAGGTTATTTAACGTTTCATCATGCCGCTTTATTATTTAGGACTTACACTCGCACGATACTCGATCGTGAGAATAGTCTAGGAAAATAGGAGGGTTTACGCCGTACCGCACGACAACCTCGAATCCTAAAAGTTGTTAGGATTTATATCGCACAACTGAGTTGCGTAAAAGCTGAAAGATAGGTGAGGATTTATGTCGCACTAGTGTAGACAACCTCGGAATCCAATGAGTTTGTTATTTAAAAATACGAAGAATTCAATCGAAGATTGTCTTTCGTTTGTTGTCTGTGATCGCTATCATCGTCCTGAAGGCTAATCGTCATATGATCGCTTTGCCGTCTTATTTACATATTTCCAATCAAATTTGAATATTCTCTCAACTAGTATTAAGATAAGTATATAAGAATATGGAGAAGGTTTACATACATATCAATCAATTCCTATGTGTATACATATTTAACTCCTAAACTTTGCTTCCTGCATTTATGACACTCAAATGATTTATATTACATAAAAAAATGTTATAATTTTGATTTTTATAAATTGAAATGCATCTTTTCATACATAAGCAATGTGACATATATGTAAAATTAAAGTTTAGGTATTGGGTTCGCGACTTCATAGAAATTAAGCGGCATATATGTAAAGTTCCCAGTTATAATGTGTTCACCAATCCAATATCCAAACTTTGAACTTATATATATATCTCCCCACTCATGTGTGTGAATATGAATTTTTATTTTAAAATAATATTGCTTTAAATGAAATGTGGAAATTTTAATTGATATGAATGTAGGAAAATAAAGTTTAGGCGTTAAATATTTAAATATATAAGAATGTACACTATATATGTTGGTACATGGAAATGGTATATAATATATATGCATTCTAACAATTGAAACAGTGGTATATTTTATTTTATTTTATTTACAAGATATGAATAATATGAGTGGTATAAATAAAAAGTAAATTTTAGGTGTTAGACATGTATATGTTTAAATAATGAATGGTATGCATGTAAATCTTCCAATCATAATATATTCACATTCAAGCTTCAATTCATATACATATATGACACCTTACTCATATATGTCGTATAACAAAAATCAAATAAGCAAACTACAAAGATCTCATTCCATGAAGCAAGAATCACTTTCACTAAACTATAAAGATTTCAATCCATGAGACAAGAATCAATTTTAGCAAACTATAAAGATTCAAATCCATATGTAAGGAGAACCAAACCAGTAAACTACAAAGTCCTCACAAGTTCTCAAACCAAAATAACTCCGAGGTTGTAATTAAGGACCACTAAAAAGGTACCAACAACAAGATCTTCCATGCATTCAAAGATAACCAAATAGTGGAGGAACCAAATTCTAAAAGAAACAGAAAGGTAAAGCATCATATTATGCTAGTGTTTTGATTCATACCAACCAACTTTGGTAGTCCAATAAAGTGCTCAAAGTTTCAACTCCGTCTTATGCACTTTTCGTTGCCACAGTTGAAATCCCACCATAGCTTTGCAATGAATCGGATTAGCCCCTCGCCCATTTGACTTCTCTTCCCTATCTTTTTTTAAGCTTCGTGATGTGTTGATGTAACGGCGTGCTCGAATTTACCTCACAAAAATGTACAAAAAGATTTGTATGAGAATTCAGTTCAATGAAAGGTTACACAAATAAGTGTACAAATGTGTATAATGAAAAGTATGTAAGTCAAATCTATCGAAGATCTATGTCACTCAATTCCAAAGGTATTTACTACAACATATTCAAGCCTTCCAAACATTGAATCGTTGATCTCAAGTTAACAATTATCTCTTCATAAACATATTTGTTTCTTGTAAAATAAATAAGACGTTTAAGCCACATGATTATATACAAGTTCCAATAATTATAGAAACAAATAAATTGCATATCATTTCGCAAGCTCGGAAATCGTATTATTCAAGAAGATCACAAAAAGAAAAATATCTGCAAGTTTTAAACCTCTGGCTAACTGAAGCAAAAGAGATTCAAATTAATCACAATAAAATATTAATCCTAATGTGCACATTAATTCTAAAGAAAAACTTCATCTCCATATGATAAGTTCATATAGCTTAAATCGATTAGGGAATTCAAGAAATGTATTAAGAACATTCATCGCTTCCAAGAGGATTCACTTAGAACTATTTGCACAAAGATTTCGTATTTGTCTCATATCATGAATTTCCATTATCATTTGAGGCTCGCAATACTGTTTTAATTTTATTCATGAAGGCGAAATCTATGCCTCAAATAAAGTTATAATGAAGACTTTCCCAACATAAAACTCATAAATATGAATGCATAAATGAAATTTGGTATGAGTATGAGTAGAATTATACCTTCACGAAGAATGGTCCGACTTAGCTATCGCGCTCGCTGAGACTTCTCTTTGCGTAGCTTTGTGAGGGTTTACTATCATCGAAGCGAGCCTGGATTTACCTCGCAAAGAATCACAAAGAATAATATTGGAAATTTCAGAACTTAAGGGTTAGAAGTGCAAATACTTGGCAATTGAGAAGCATGTATGTAAATGTTCAAATCTTGGTGTTATACATGTAAATAAACAAGCGTTGGGTAATATGTATGTAAATGTTCCATCCAAAAGAAACCAAACTAGCCTCAAAATTTTGACTTAGTTGCAAGAAAAAAAAAAAATCATACATTCTAAAGACTTCACATGATTCTTAGAATATATATAGAAAATTGTAGGAAGGAACTGGATATCAAAAGCTTATGTTGGCCCCTTTTGAATATATATAACCATATAAGAATACAGTGGTATGCAAGTAAATATGAATATTTGGGTGTCAAATATGTAAATATATGGGAAATGAGTGGTATGTGTCAATTTTCCCCACAATGATACCTTTGGATACTTCACTCAATATTCTACATGAGACTTTGACATAAGTGGCAAAAGCACAAGAGTAATATTGACGGGTGTGTGTAAGTATATTTAAGCCCTCATATTAGGTACACCTAAACATGTGAAATTGAATGGTACACACATAAGAGTGAAACCTTGGTGGTAGACACACAAGCATAAGCAAATTCATGACATGAAAGTAATTCAAGGCAAGTGCTAATGAGTTCATAAAACGAAGAGGGAGAAGCATCACAAGTTCATAAGATAATTGAAAACTACTTGTGGAAAGAAACCCCTAAAAATAAAATGGGCCATTTAAATTCATATCACCCAATTCCCATATATTTATATACCAAACTTTTAAATATTTCCTTTCACACTTATACTAACCAAACTTTCATATCACATGAAAAAAAATGTCACCAATTTTAACTTTTAAAATGTAAAATGCTCCTTTTCATACACAAGTGAAGTGGTATGAATGTATGGTATTTACATAAATGCTCCAATTATAACGTATCTTTCTATCCAACATTTAGGCTCCAACTCATGTATTTCTGCCAGCGGTGGGGATTTCGATTTGTTCAGTTGCGAGGAGTACAAAACAAGAGGGAGATTTGTTGTTTTCTGTGGTTCGGAGAAGTAGAAGTGTGCAAGCTTGCCGTTAAAGCCAAACTATCAGCTGGAAGAATGAGGACTGCTACTGCTCTTCTCGTGAACTTTAAAAGAAAAAGAGATGAGCAGCTCTCTTCTTTTTTTTTTTTTTTTTTTAATCAAAACAGTATCTTGACATTAATATTTTAAAAAAAATTCATGGAAGTACAACAGTCGTTAACCTGGAACACGAAAGCTGACAAATCTAGTCTAAAAATGCCTTGCTGAAAAGTTAACAAATCAAGGATTCAAAAGAGAAGAAATCATCTTCAACCAAGCAAGCTTTGGATAAACGGATTGCTTACAAAGCAAGCACAGAAGCAGAAAACAAGCAAACCAATGGCAGTAAAACGGGAGCTTCAATAGTTGATATGTATGCTACTATTCCTTTCGCTAATCAAATAAAAAATAAAAATAAAGAAAATAAAATAAAATAAATAATGTTTAGAGTTCATGCAACCATTTTACACCTTAAAAAAAAAAAAAAAAAAAATAAAAGCTTTCCTAATATGGCCTATTCAGTGAGAGTGGCAGTAGATAAACCAAACCTGCTTATGCTGAAATCCATGGGACATCCCTCCCAACAACCTCTAGGGTTCTAAAAATGCAGATCGAAGCACAGTTTGGAACAAAAATCCCTCTCTAACCGGCTTTCCCACGAAATGAAGATAAAGGAGCTTCACTGGCGGCCGAGCAAGGAAGGAGGAGCTGAATTAGGAAGCCAGAAGAATCAGAGGTCTCGCAACTAGAAATCGAGAGTAGTGGAGGGTCTCGGGATGGAGGGTGGAGCGAAGCAGTCGAGGCTCTTTTGGGAAGGAGGATCTCCGCGGCAGGAGCTTGATCGTGAGAGATCTCGGTAGCAGGAAAAGCATGAGGGGGGCGAGCGGCGTGATCCTCCTTTCTGAGAGTTCGGTCATGCGAAAGTGAATCGCCAAAATAGAGGGGAGGCCGAATGAGGAGAATCGTGAATGGGGGAGCCTTAGGGTTTATTCGTGTATTCGATGTTTAAATAGGAGACTTTTTTTTGCTTTTTTTATTTTAAATTGCATGCATCGATTTCGTGCAATTTGCTCGTCCACGAAGTCCTGGAAAAATAGGTGTCCTTCTCGGCTAAAATCGACGTTCCGGACGCACCGACGCGGTCTCGTTTCGATCATCCGGGTCGTTCGGACAATTTCGTCGACGAACGGGTTAAAAATGCGTCAAATTCAATTTTATTCAAAATTTCGTCTCGCGATCAATCGTTTTAAAAAATAATTTTAATTCTGACCAAATATGAACAAATAAATGTGCGAGTGATGTGAATTTCATTATTTAATTGTGTCGACGGTCCGAATCGTGATATTCGTGTGCGCGAAGATGCGAAATTGTGCACAAGGCAACCCTAGGGCTTAATGGTCCTATGAGAACACCTTTTGAGTTTTGTCATATTAGTTTTGACCTTCTAAATGCTAGAGGTCGAAAATCACACACGCAGAACTTCAAAATGAGTAAAGAGTCGGTTCGAGTTTCTAAAACAAGGTGGGTCTCATTTCTAGTCTTCTAGGATAGTCAAATAAGAATCCTACGCGTGATCCTAAGACTAATAATAGAGAAGCACTTCATAAAAAATGAGGTCAACAACTTTTTAATGCTTTGATCACCCATTATTACAATTCTGTCTCTAGATCTACTACTATTAAAATTACATTTCATGTATTCAGCTTTTAATCTACAAATGAAGGCCTTTAGTTCTAATGTAGACTTCCATAATTCAAGTTTTTCCTAAATACTTTCTTTAGTTTTATCTGCAATATGGATATCATTAGTGAAAAGCTATACCAAGGTATATCCTCCTGTAAATGTCCAGTAAGAGCCTCCAAAGCTAAAGATAAAATATGTGTTTAAATCTAATCCCTAATGTAATCCAACTGAAATGAGAAAATATTGGTCAATCCTTATTCTACTCGAACACAAGTAACAACTATAATATATATATCTTTAATGACTTGTTTATAAATTATATCAACAATTTATTTTTTAATGCTCTCCAAATAAAGTATGTTGGATATAATTTGCGCACCCTTGTCCATACCCTTTATTCTTAAAAATGAGGACCAAAATACTTTTCATTTGCTTCTTAGATGTCTTTTTAGTTTTTAAAATAATATTAAAAACTTTAGTTGTATAAGAAACTCCTAAATCATTAAACATTTCCACACTTCTATTTGGATACCATCGAGTTCTATTTTTTTGTCACTCGTAGTTTTCTTTAAAATCTTCTCAACTTCCTTTTTACTAATTCAATGGTAAAAGTTAAAAAAATTATTTTTATTAGCAATATTATCATCGCTAAGGTTGATCTTATTTTCTTATACTTCATTGAAAAGAGTATCAAAATTTCTTTCCTACCAATGTTGAATATCTTCATCTAACTAGATCATTTTTTGATTTCATCTTTAAGACACTTTACTTGAATCAAATCCTTACAGTTCTTTTCTATTTGTTTGACTAGTTTATACATATTTCTTTCACCATCTTCAGTATCCAATCTACTATAAAAATCACTAAAATCAAAGTTCTTAACATCACAAATTATCCTCTTAGACTCCATACTGACAACAATCTATTTTTCCAGCTCTCTAAGTTTTTCCATTCGAACCAATTTTTATAACAAAATTTGTTATCTTTTATCTTTTCTTGCACATTATTATTCCACCACAAACTATTTTTATTTATAAAAACTTTTCTTTTTTAATTCTCCAAGTACTTCATTTGCCACTTATTTAATAGTGTGTTACTTTATCACATATAAAATTAGTTTCTTTATGAACATCCGAAATCTTGAAATCTCGAAGTTTACTAATAAAATTAATTTTATTTGTCTTTTATATGTTTCCATCCAACATTTCATTGTATTTTTTATCTTCCAACTTATCTTAAAATTCTGAACTATTAATCGATATTGAGCACTTAAATTTTCACCTTGAATGATCTTAAAATAATACATTCTCTATGATCTCTTTTTTTTCATAAGAAAATATCAATTTATGTTTTATTAGAACCATTCTTATAAGTAATAATATGCTAATATTTTTTTTTAATAAAATATGAACAATAACAAAATTATAAACTAAAGTAAGATCTAATACGATTCTACTTTTTTCATTAATCACTCCCAAATGAAACTTCACTGCTTTTTAAAATGATTAAAAAGCAGTTAAAAAAACCCTTGCAAACACACCATGCATTTAAAACTCCATTCCAGCTTAAAGAGTGAATTATGGTATTCGATGCTAGGAAGATCAAACCTACACCACTTCCTTTTCAGAGCATCACAATACCTCTATCCTTCGGTATGATTGGGGGTGAATTTCTTAAAAATAATGAAGATAATACTAAATAATCAACAAGAATATTACTCAATTATTGAGGCTTACTGACACTGATCTTTGGCTGCTAGGTGGTGTGGTGCAATTAAATGAGGGTTGGTTAAGTTCTAGGAATGAAAATAACAGTGAAAGATGATGAAGGTTGAGAAAACATTGCACTCGGCGTCTGCACAGCTAACCGGAATAGGGAAGTTGCAATTCAACTATAAATCTAGTGGCATAGGAGGTTTTCCGATGTTCAGGAAAAATCACTACCTTGATTCAATCAGATTACAGGTACACCTCCTGAGAAACCCTGAAAATAATGAACTAGGGAAAACAATCTCTATTGCATAATTCAAATCCAAAAAATGTTCAAATCAAGTTTTAACAGTATATTTATATTTAGGAAACCAAATACCCTAATAATGACCTATATAAAATAGCAAATAGTTATATAATAGACCAATTAGCTCAAGGAATAATAATTCCTTGAACTAGCCAATGTAGAACGAGTTTGGACTAGTTATGGACGGGACTTTTGTTCCTGTCCTATAAACAGTCAAATGTTTGCGTCATTCTTCTTGGTAGAAAGAGGGATTGTAGGACTCCCCTAGAACCATGATAGATAAGGATCATTTGAGAATTATATTTTGATCATTTGTAATGAGACGTCATTTTATTTTGTTTCTGCACATTTATCGAAAGACTTTCCTATCTTTTTGCTTTTTCTTTGCATTGATGGAACTTGTAAACTTTTACTTCAAATTTTAATGCAACATGAAAACTTTCAAGGGTATGCGAGGCATTGCTTTTATCATTGGAAGTTTATGGATCCTTGTTTTACAATGATAAGTCTGTAATGTTGGAGGTAGTAAGTAGTAAGTATGTTTTTTTCACCCTGTTAAGTCAATTTCTAGGCATTTTCATTGATTTTCTTGGCAACTATGAACGGTTCATTAGAATTAGGTTTGAGTTTTCTGAAAGTGCCCACTGGAAATTATTTTTTGCTTTATTTTGATTCAGACCAAATTGCCATCCGTAAAGATCATAGCCTTCCGAGATCTATTAACCTTTTTATTGTACTTTTTGTTTTGTTTGGCAATTTTTCCTCATTTGCTTGTGTTAACTCTGGATCTCTATATTCTTGGCCTCAAATTTAGTGCTAAACCTAATAATTAGATGTATCAACACTAGCTCCAATTGTGTGAGGGGGTTTCATTCGTATCTTAGAGGACTGGGCATTGCTAACTGACTAGTATACTAGTTGTAAGTAAACTCAATACGAAGAATAATAAATCCTACTACTTGATATTCTTTCCTACAAAGCACCTAATTAGGGGTGTAAACGAACCGAACACGAACGAACAGAGCTAGTGTTTGTGTTTGAAATGTTCGAACACAATTTTGTTCGTGTTTGGTTCGTTTAACAAACCGAACGAAAAAAAAATTGTTCGTGTTCGTCTCGTTTGCTTATCGAACGAATCGAACACGAACTTCCCGACGAACCGAACATGAACCGTTCGCGAACAACGAGCTTTTTCGATGCACTCTAACTTTGATAAGCATTCTTCCTCAAAATGAAAGCAAATTGATCGTGATTCCGTACACATCACGTAATCCATACTTCCTCAAAATGAAGCAACCGAATAAGTGCAGGGTTTTGTGTAGGGTTTTATTTTAATATATAATATAGTAAATTAAATATAATATTATAATATTTATATTAATATAATTAATATTATAATATTATTATTGTTATTAATAATTTATATATATTATAAGTTTAATTATTTAAAATATGATAAGTTTTTATAATATATAATTATTTTTAAAATATCTTAAATTTTCTATAAATAATAATTTTAAATTATTTTATATTTCGAACAATAATGAACCGAACACGAACGAACACATCATTATTCGTGTTTGGTTCGTTTAACAAACCGAACGAAAAAAATTGTTCGTGTTCGTCTTGTTTCCTTATCGAACGAATTGAACACGAACTTCTTGGCGAACCAAACACGAACTGTTCGCGAACAACGAGCTTTTTTGACAGCCCTACACCTAATGATATTTCCCGAAGTTTGATTTTTCAACTTGGTTTCCCCATCTGTTTGCAACCGAGCAGCTGAACTAAACTGAAACTTTATGCCTAGTTTACTGGGTCTTGCGCAGATGGGCATACTATGTAGGTGAACTATTTTTATAAATTACAAGTCTATAATGTGTGAAGCATCTATCATTTTATAGCAAGGTACAAAGTGTAACATATTGAAGAAATGTCACTACCATCATAATTGAATCCTTGCTTCATTAAGTTTGTAGGAGATTTGTAGCGAAGTTCATACTCACATTCAACCACAACAATTATAGAGCATATAGTGGGTATGGAGACCTACTTGTATTATGCACACTAGGTTTTAGCTAGATGACATTTTGCACCGTCTAGCATGCTTCTCCTCTTATTCCAATTTAAGTCAGTAGAAATTCCTTTTCACAAAAGAAAAGTATTATTTCTTCCAATATGCTTGATCATTCATCTATTGTGACATTCTTGTAAAATATATTTCATGAACGAACTTCAAAGAATATAGAATTAATTCTGGCTAAAGTTTAAACATGTACGATTAGGTACTAAGTTATTTTTTGTTTAGATCTTAAGGTGTTTTCAGGCTTAAACTTCAAATTAATAAGGTATTCTGTAATTTATAATGTGGAAGGTAAGAAATAATATACTAACATTCTAACATATTATGATATTATAAGGTACAATAACAACAACAACAACAACAAACAAAACCTTTATCCCACTAAGTGGGTCGGCTGTATGAGTTCTTTTTCTCCATTGCGTCCTGTTTAGTGTCATATTTTCATTTAATTCAAATAAAATGCATTGTAAGTAATATAAAAATATGTTAGCAAAAATAAAAATAATAATAAATTGTGCATAGTAAGAAGTAATACTTTAATATCCTCGCTATCAAATCATAAAATAAGATGAGTTATATAAATATTAAACTATCAAAGTAAGGTAAGATATCAAATAAGATACTAAAATATCAAAATATAACAATCAAAATAAGTTCAACACAATTCTTTCTCTTCCACTTATATTGCTATCTACTTAAGTAAGAATATAATAAGTTATCAATATTTCATTTTTCCATTTATTCTGATCACACAATGAATTTTTATTAGAATCATCTGCATGATAAGTTCATTTTCTCTCATTCAATTTTATCTTAATCTCATTTATCTTTTTTTTCCAATAAATAATCATCAATAAAAATATTGATTATAATAATAACTAGATTGATCGTTATAATTCAACTACATAAATTTTTATCACTTCATTTCTCATTTATTTCTTGTTATTAGTGTGTGAGGTGTGAGGTATATTGATATTATTTTTAATTTTTTTTAAAAAATTGAGGTTTTTGTAAGGTGAAGTGGGTTTTAGCCTAGGTTCAGTGTACGCCACACCCTATAGCATTAAGGCACGAGACTTATTGTAATTTTTTTTTTGTAAGAAGTATTGAGATGAGCTTATTGTGCGCCCCTTATTCCATAATTTTAAATAAGGGTTATGATAAAACAAGTAGCCATATGATTTGTTGAACTGCTTATCGATATGTCCTTATAATGAGGCCAAACTCTTTAAAAGTCTCGTCAATGGAATATGTATCTAATAGGAACTTCTGTATGAATCTTCATAGAAATTAGGACAAAACGAAAAATTTTTCTTCACTAGCACAAAATAAAGAAATTCAAATGCGTGAAAGATAAACACCTATAATTTGAGATGTAGGCGATCTCTCCCAAACCTTAACAATAACCCTAACCTAACCCTATGATCCAAGACATCAATCACACATACATAACCTTATCCTAAATATATTAAACTTATTTATACACCATAATAATAATTAACAAATGACTAAATTTTCTTTTTAGTCTTACGCTTAAAATAAGTCTTCAAACTTTTTGGCGGGTTAAAGGAGCACGAGGCAGATGCTGCCATAGGTGCTGGTCTAATATTACTTCCTCCCAAAATACACTTTGTCCTCAAGGTGGAAGAGAACAAATTCTTGCTGGACCACATCATATAACTCCCACATGGCATCATAATATGGTAATTATTTCTATTTAACCAGAAATTCATAGTGACCCTCATGAGTTTGAAATGCAATCTTTTGCACATCCATCAGTCACATCCGAATCTTTTGATATCCTTCAAATCAATCCTAGAGAATACCGCAATCCCAAAGAACTCATCCTCTAGCTCATCGATCACCCAGATGGGAAATTTATCATTTACTATTTTTCTAATCACTACCCGATAATCTACTTAGAAATGCCAACTCTCACCCTTCTTCACTAGCAAGATTGTACTAAAGATGGGGCTTACACTAGGCTCTATGATCCCGACCTCCAACATCTCCCAAATCATTCTTTTGATCTCATCTTTCTATACACGGGGTAGCGAGCATTGACACATACTAATGGGAGAAACCTCTTATCTCATGGTTATTGCATGCCGGTGTTCCTCCGAGGTGACAATCCACTTAACAAACGAAGAACTTACGCAAACCTGTTGGAGCTATTGAATCGGTCTTGGAATAATCACCAACTCCGTGTAATTCATTTCTTTTATGTAATAAACCCAACGCGTATGCATCATCTCCTTTAAAGATCAATATCTTCAGCTTTCTTATGTGTGAGTCACCTCCCCAAGTTCTCGCGGAAGCTCATTCCTCCCATGAAACATGACTTGGGTTTTCTTCCTTGACCTATATTAATTTTCTTTCTTCCATAAGATTGACTTACCCCATAATCAAGATTCTTTCTGCCTGGAAGGTTGCAGCAGCAAACGGCTCTGACACGAATGGATGCAGCCCTTCATTAGGATTCTGCACAATGTGGCTCCTTATTCCAAATCAAAATCATTTGAATCGGTCTTCTCCAACTTGAACTCGTACGCCTTTTTATTTCGTCTGTTGTCGCTCTTTCCAAACTTCCAAATGTCACGCAATTCTCTCCAGATGCTTTCACTTGATCCATTCTCGACTCCTTTGCTTGATCCTATCTATTTTCGTTCACTCTGGCCGTCGGGATGTCATACACTTCCTTCCATGTTCTATCGGTCGAGTTTGCTTCTGATTCCATTGCTCGATCTTGTGGCTTTAGATACGTTTTAGGCCTGATGTCGCATGAATTCTTCTAATTTTTGTCGCTTGCGTGTACTCCGGATGTCGTCGCTCAATCTCACGACGAGCTTGCTTGAAACTCCACGATGTTCTTCATCGTTTCTTCCATGGATGAGAACCGCCCTCCATGTCTGAGAACCGCCTCTCCATGGCCTAGAAACGCTCTTACATCCCATATCCGATTTGGCTCAACTTTTCCCTCTGATTTTCTCTCCAAGGTGTCTACTTTCTTGGCTGCTATTACTCCCGAGATGGTTTTCAATCACGAAGTTTAAACTTTTGTGTAGTGTGATCGCGTAGTTGGCTTCCAAGGTACCCCTAATCACGACTGTACCACGTGGTCGTAAGCCGCTATTCAATCCTTGGTTTCCCATATCGCAGGAATCTTTACTATATAGGGTTGTCATAAGTTGTGATCCTGTCCTTGGCTTCCTCGATCACTCATATCACGATAGTATTAAGAGGTAATATATGATCTCATTGTCGACTTCGAATCACTATAATATCACGAGGTTTGATCCTCCCTTTACTTCGCGATCCCTTTGGTTCCCATAACTGAATCGCTACTTTATCGTGACTGGTGCATGCCGCGATTCTGACATTGGCTTCACAATTATCTCGAATTGCGACTACATTGCACGATTCGGTCATGAAGACACACGGTGACGGATGCCTCGATATTTTGGCATAATACGAGGGAGAGCAGTGGTCGAATGCTCTGATACCAATTTGATAAGAACTTTAGTTTAAAGTAGGACAAAACAAACTATTTTCTTTACTAAACAATACAAGACAACCAAATGCATAACTAGATAAAGATCTACAAACAATTCGAGAGGTAGCCAATTTGTCCCAAATCTTAACCCTAAGATTCAAGAAAACAATCACACATGCATAATCAAACCCTAAACATATTAGCCGTAGTTATACCCCACTATATTTACTAACAAATGAATGGATTGCTCTTTTAGACTTATGCCTAACATAAGTCTTCAAATTATTTGGCGTGCTCAACATCAACTTAGTGGAGCATAAAATGGACAAGTGTTGTTGGTGCTGGTCTAACCTTTTCTTTGAACATTTCAATTTCAATTACTTTATGCTGCGTAATAATGATCAATAAGTGATGATGACTCAGTGCATCAACAATTTTGTTATGGTTACTCATTTTATGCTTGCATAAAATGGAATGAAAAAAAAAAATTCCACCGAAGAGGCATGTACGTTTACCATTTAGTATGCTTTGATTATTCAGGAACCTCAAGATATCATTATCAATGAAAATTGGCAACTTATTTTTTAGTGCATAGTGACTTCAATGATTAAGATCTCTTACATTGGCATAAAACTCCTAATCATAGGTGAAGTACTTTCACTTATTGTTCTTCACTTTTCACCACAGAAGTCGATGGGATGTCCTTTTAAGCTCAATACAATTTGGATCCCCACGTTAGAGACACTGTGCTCTATTTTGAATAGTTGACTGAAGTTTGGAAGATCCAAAAAAGGAGCATGAGTTACCTGCTCCTTCAAAGCCTCAAGGCTAGCTTGCGCTTCATCTAACCAATTGAATCACTTGGACTTGAAAAGCTCTAATAAGGGTGCTATCGAGCTAAAATTTCTGATAAGTCTCAATAAAAATTAGTCAACCCATGGAATTGATATACCTAAGTGATTGATTTTAGTGTGGCTCATTTCTATATAAGTTGCTAAAACTATATTTATCAAAAAATGCATGTCTATGGTGTCAAAAAATGACACTTTTTCAGGTGATCATACAATTATTATGTCCGAATAACTCTAAACTCCTGTTGCAAGAGCTATAAATGTTTTTCCTTTAAAAGAGTGTTCATCAAGTTATTGTCGAAATACACAACCACAGACTTTCTAATAAAAGTTTGGAAAAACCTAATTTATCAACTTGATCAAGGTACTTTGGATATTTGACACGCTAAAATGCATAGTCATCCTGTATCTTGAAAGCCAGCCTTCTGTTATCTCTTGGTTTAATCATAATTCGCTAGTAACCATAATATAAATCGACCTCAGACAAGTTGTTAGCTCTATATATTTGATCCAAAAGTCATCCAATCTCAAAATGAAGAATGAATATTTGATATTGAATTTGTTCATTACGAGTCATTCTTCTTTGGCACAATCAAAGTTGAAATACATGCAGACTACTACTCATATACATCAAACCTCTAAATATCAAGTTTGTAATATGTTTCTGCAGCTTTTCGTACTCAGTTGGGTGCATCCAGTACACGTGTCATTTTGGAAGAATAGACCTTGATATGAAATTTATGAAATAGTATATCTTGCTTAATGGTGGCATTCTAGGAGATAGAATATCTGTCATGATATCCTGAAACACTCTAAGCAAGGGCTCAAACACAGATATAAATCATTCTATTTGCTCATTGAACTCACTATCTTTTAAGACTACCAATATTAGTCTTACTGATACTTCTCTCAAGGCTTATAGAAAGATAGTTCATGGTACTATCACCTCAAACGTTAAATTGTTATTGTTGTGAGTGACTTTTTCTTGTTGCATATTTTTAAGGTCATTGAGCCTTCGTTCAATATTACTACTCTTCCGCTACGATTGAAAGAATTTTCACTACATTTCCTTCAAGGTAAGCTCGTAAACTTCTCATTGAGGGTTTCTCTTTTGTGACATAGTAATTGCTTCTCTTTTTAGGGATTCGACGGCTGTAGGATTGTGACTCTATGGTAGGTATTAGAATGATTTGACAGAGGGAAGAACAAATCTCTAAAAATTTAGAGTTTGTCAAGCTCTGATACCAAATGACACCGATATAGTTTTGCTGTACTGTGTGAAAGAATCACGAAGTGGTTAATATGTGTAGATGAAGAACAGAAAGTAAAATAGTGAAGATGGCAAGCAATCTTACAAGAACTAGTATTGGACAGCGAATCAGTTGTAGGAAAATAGCATGCTGCAGCCGTCAAACAACACTTGGCTGTTAGTTTGGAGAGGGAGGATGGTCTTGGAATATCCTGTAGAGTTCATCACCTAGATCCTATTGCGTTACAGTGCACCACCTAGGAGATATCAAATGATACATTGCTCCAAGAAGATGGAACGAAAAATACAATCTTTATAAAACCTAAACAAAAAGTGTTCAAAGAACACAACAAAATATTTAAATGTCTCCCAATAAAAGTAACTCTATTAATAGCCTAATCATATAAATAGGGCTCTAGGATGCGCCACCCTAGAGATATTGAAGGATACAACGCTCCAACAAAATTAAACCAAGAAAATAATCTCTAATGCTTAAAACCAAAACCAAAAGGTGTCCAAATAACACAACAACATATTTAAATGTCTCCCAACAAAAGTAACCCTAATTAATAGGGCCCTAGGGTGGCCGCTCAGCCCCATGAAGATTAAGAAGCTGAACTGGTTCTTCAATTGGACCGATACTTCCACTTTCAAGAATTACGCTCCCGCAGAAGGAGGATGCTACCCATACCCCGCTCTAGCAAATGCTTGTGTTAGTCTACCATTCCATAATGTTGAAAAATATGCATGTGGTCACCTACGCAAGAAAGTGCACAATATTTGTTTTCCCCCCTTTATTGAACAAGGAGTATATGATACTTCTATAAAAAATTGTAAGGGATGAGGTGAGGCTGAAGCAATAGTCACTTTTTTCTTTTTTTTTTATATTTGTGTGTGTGCGCGCGCGTGTGTGAGAGAGGGAAGGGGAGCTGAAGAGAATAATATTGAGAATTTATATTGTTGGAATTAGTCATTGGTGACGAGTGACGTGTTTGATGTGGTTGTAGGAGTTTTAGGTGATGACTACTGGTTAAGTTGGGCAGAAAAGGTAACTAGAATTTCGTCTCGAGGCACTGGTCTACAAATAGGTGCGTTGTTATGTTGACTAGAATAACTAAAAATTTGATCAAAGCTTGAGAAAGCTTGGATAGAACGATCTATTTTCTTGCATCAATTTGTATGATATGGGGAGTCTTTTCTCAAGATTTTCAGTATTTTGAGTGCATAAGCACTATTTGGTTTGAAAAACAGATGCTGCTTGAGCGTTCTTATAATTTAAGCGAAACATTTTGAAATGGAAATATGTAACACTGCGCTCGATCTTCATCATTGTTGACCTGTTCATCTAATTGTGGAATAGTTATAGAGGTTAGTATGTCTAACAGGTTATGCAAGTAGGGGTCTTGCTATTTTTTGCATTGATGCAAGTTTATTTTAAAAAAAAATGGAGCAACAAGTTCTTTGTTAATGTCATTGGAATCTGTAACTTACCCTTTCACCTTGGATTTAAGAAGACGTCACATTTTAATAACCCGTCTCTTTTTTTAATTAAAAAAATCAAACAAGTGAATTTTTATGGTACATGAGTATATAATTATGTTGCATAAAAATTTGGTTTCTGTACATAATTCTTGATATTATTTACTTTTTTTTAACAACAGGTTGCAAGTATATTAAACATTTTGGATTTCGAACTTGTAAAAGGTGTTGGTGACTACATTCTAAGGTGAATGCTTTATAATATTGTAGTTGGCAATTTTATTTTCTTTAACTTTACCAAATAACATCTACATTAATTGGAAATATTCTTGGAATTATTGATTTAGGACTTTAAACTTAGTTTAAATTCAAGTTAACGATCCTATTTTTTCCTTTTTTAGTTGCTTAAGTCCAATTTTCTTTGATGTTTTCTGTAACTTGTTGAAAGTTTTGATTTTTTTAAAAAATATTGGTTCCAAATTCTGGCCAGGGATCTTTCTATCAGGTATTTAAAATTTGAAACATTGGAACGGAATAAATATAGAAGTTTTGCTGCTTGTCAGCCTGGAGTTGCTTCTTGATTTAGTGTGGCATGTTTAAAGAAAATATGGTTATGAAGGCTTCTATTTTTCCCTTTGTTTTCTCATGGGAATGACTTTTGTAAACCCCTTTCCCACGGGAAGGATACTTCAAGCTTTGATTTGTCAGTCAAATCCATGATGTTGTTCCACATCATAAACTGCATGCAGAAATTAATATTACGTGGTTTTGGCCGTTCAGTTATTGATGCATTGATATTTAAGCAAAATGTTTTAGTTTAGTTGCATAGAGTATGGTGCTCAAATAGTAATTTCATGTTTCAAGTTGAAAGGTACCGTGAATTATACTGAAATATAGCGGTCCTTTCAATATTTAACATCATATTAGACTTATTTTACTATTAAGTTATCGCATGACGAAGCTTAAAATATTTGCTGCTCTCACACTCTTTTTTTTGGTCTGGAACAAATTGTTCCAAAATGGATTTATTTTTTCTTATTTTTGTTCACTTGATTTTTGCCTTTCTGAATATTTTTACTTTATTATAGAATTTTGTTTTGTTATTATTGGCTAAATGATTTGACAATTTTCGAAGCTGCTTTGGTATTGTAATCCGTTCTTATGTTCTTTATTATTGGTTTTTTTTGTCTTTTCAGAGATTTGAAATTAATTTTAATCAGATCAATACTTTCTTCTTTAGATGCCAAACATATGAAGGTGGTATTGCTGGAGAACCGGGTTCTGAAGCTCATGGTGGGTATGTTTCTCTCATGTGAAGCTATGTTTCATTTCTAATTATCACTCGTGACACAAAAAAAAAAAAAAAGAAAAGGTTGAGTAGTTATAATAAATGCAAATGCCTTTCGCCACAATAATCTTTTTAATGCCATATGAAGGTACACATTTTGTGGACTCGCAACAATGATTCTTATAAACGAGGTGGATAGGTTGAACTTGACCAGTTTGATTGTAAGGCATCCTTCTGTCTTATTTTATTTAATACTTTCTTTTTATATTATATTTGTTTCTCATCTTATAATGCTTTTATTTTGATTCATTCAAGTTCTAGGTATGAGTTTTGTTTTCAATATGTTTACTCTTTAGCTGGAGTCAAAATTGTTTTTTGTTTTTTCCTGTGATACAAAAGAGAATATGAGTATTTAGAAGTCCAAAAAATTAGGTGGCTGGTATACTGTTACTTGATGGATATGATTAGAGAAAAACGAGGAGTGGTAGAAAGAGACTTAATAGATATCTTTATCATGCATTCTATAATCTATTTATCTGCCTATTTCTTGTTGCACACATTCTCAGATTTATTGTTCTTACTGAATGTTAGTTGGTGTTAGGATACCCTCCTTCAGTTTTCCATTCATCTTGCTGTCTTTTTAAGGGCTTCTACTTACATTTTGCATGGATGTTGATCCCCTTCTATTAAGTTTTAAGTAAATCTTAATATCTTGAAGAAAAAAGAACTTTGTTGCTCATCTTATTTTTAAGGACGATATTTTTTTTTTTAATTCTCAATGCCAAATTAAGAGATTAAACGCCTTTTTTAATTGTTCAGTTGAAAAGAAATTTATACTTACATGCATTTTTCTAAATGAATGAGTTTCAAGCATTGATATTATCAAGGGTTTTGTTGAGATGGTTATCCTCTTCATTAATTTTATACCAGTTCCTTGTGGTCGGTTTTATGTATTTTAACGTTCCTTATATAAAAAAAATATTTCTCCTAGCTTGCTAGCATTTTGAATACAATGGAGGCGAAGTGAAAGAACATCCAATTAAGTAGATGGAGAGAGGGGTTGTAACCCTCATGCAATCAAATTGAGAGCAGCCCCGACACGAGCAACGTGTATGCATGCGTAGCTGAGGGTTGCAGCGCGAATGATCATCACATGACAATGATGTTGAATGGTGCAGGGGCATTATGCGGGCCTCACACAAGAATCAAAGTGAGCAAACGATTACACAAGAAGGGGGTAGCCATGCTTGATTAGGTGTTTTGTGAACGGTGCACTCACACGAACGAAATGATGTACAAACACTTTTAAGAGTTGTGCAGTGTCGGACACGGTTATAGACACGGCTTTGACGTGTAATAACCGGTAATAAAATTATAATAAAATTAATAATCGAATAGAAATGGATAAGCACCTCTTTATTCTGTGCACCTCTTTGTTTTGTTTTTAAGAATCACATGTCCCTTTTGAAGAGAGAATAAACCGAGAAAGAAGGAAGAAGAGGAGAAAGAGAAGGCGAGGGAGAATAACAATAAGGAAGAATACGTATTGTATAACACTAGTGGCGGCACCGTGAGACGGAGGGCAACAATCGGCTTTGATACGTAGATGAAAGAAGGAGAACAAGTTTGTTGATGTCGGAGATGACGTTGAGGTTTTTTCAATGTGTAGGGTAAGGCATCGAAGGCATAGGAGAATCATCTTGTGCCTCGGCATGGGCCGGTCTCGACCCTAGGTGATGAGGTGACACACCGTGCCCGCAACCTAAGGTAGATGAGGAAGGAGAAAGGCGAAGTTGTTTCCAGCCCTAAGTTGCGGATTTGAGAAGATGAAGGAATAATTAGAGGTGTGAAGGAGAAGGAAGGAAGCCGAGCATACGAGTTAGGATGACCCGTCATCGAGCAGGCGAGGGAGACGACGTTAGGAGGTCGGTACTGAGCATTGTTTGTGGTCTCATGCGAGGAAGAAATTAGAATTGGCTCGTTGTGTGGGATAATCGAACATAATAAGAGTGAAGGAGAAAAGCATCGAGCAGAGAAAAGAAATGGAGAAGTGTCAGTGTGCAATTGAGAAGTTGAACTGAGGTAAGTTAGTGTTATTTAGATCTTTAATTATATTAAATAAATATGGATTTTTATTTTTTTAATCAAAATTATAGAAGCAACAAGGTAGAATCGAGAGCAATAAATGAAAGGTTAAAGAAGACTACGAAGAAATTGTTCACTTTGCAATAAGAAGAATTTGAGGTAAATTTCAATTATGCATCTAATTTATGTTGATTAAATCTTTAATTATTTGAATATCGGTACTCAATGGTAAATTAATGTTATTAGTTGATATTATGATTCTTAGAAAAATAAATATCTTATGTATTCGGAAAACTAATCGGGTTAGAGAAAAAGTTAAGGAGATTGATAACTTAGTTTTTAAACTTTGTTATTCTGGTAAGAGTCGCACTAGAAATTGTATATATGTAATTATAGATAAGAGTTTGAAAGATAATGTTGTAAATATTAATAGAGTTGTAGCTAGAATTATAGCGGTTAAGATTATTGTTGATACGATTTTTAATATTATAAGCGTTTATGTTCCTCAGTAGGTTTAGAGATATGTTCTAAAGATAAATTCTGGAATAACTTAGAAGATTTAATACAAATGATAGCTCTTGAAGAAATAATTTTTATGAGGAGATTTAAATGGATACGTCGGTATAGTGGTAGAAGATTTCAGACATATTCATAGTGGCTATGGTTTTGGAGTGATTAATAAAGAAGGTACAACTATATTAGATTTTGCTTTAGCATTTGATTTTATTATTACTAATATTTTATTTAAGAAAAGAGATGAAGAGTACGTATAATTATAAGAATGGATTTAATAAAAATAAATTGATTATTTTTTATGAGAAAAGAGAGTCGAGATCAGTAAAGATTGTAATGTCATTCCAAGTGAGGATTTAAGCGCCCAACATCGATTATTAGTTCTTGATTTTAAGAGTAAGAGTTGTAAAATAAAGAATTCTAAGGTTCATCATCGTATAATTACATGGGGTTACCTAAAAGTCACAAATAAAACTATTTTTATGAGTAAAATTCAAGATTTCAAAATTTGAGATGTTTATGAAGAAACAAATGCCATGTGGGATAAAATAACAAACAGTATTAAATAAGTGGCAAAGGATGTACTTGGAGAATCAAAATAAAATCTTTCTATAAATTAAATAAGTTGGTGATGGAGTAATGTGCAAGAAAAGATGAAATATAAGAAGTTATGTTATAAAAATTGGTTTAAATGTAAAAGTTTTGAGAACTGAGAATAATATCAAACGGTTAGCAGATAGTCTAAAAGAATAATCTGACACTAAAATTCTACTTTTAGTGATCTTTATAATTGATTACATACTAAGGAATGCGAAAAATATATTAATAAACTCGCCAAACAAAAAGAAAAAATACGTAAAGATTTAACTCAAGTAAAATGTATTAAAGATTGAAAAGTTAATAAGTGAATTTTCTTAGAAAATGATATTCAACATAGGTGGATGAGTTATTTTGATAAACTTTTTAATGAAGTTTTCGAAAATACGATCGATTTACTAATCTTAATATCGTTAATAATAATGAAACTTTTCTTTTTTACCATCGTATTAGTAAAAAAAAAGTTGAGGTTGTTTTAAAGGTGGAAAGTCTGTAGGACTTGATATCCCAATTAATGTGTTGAAATATTTAGGAGATCTGAGAGTTTCTTGGTTTAACAAACTTTTTAATGTTATTTTAAAAATAAAAAAAATGCCGAATGAGTGGAGGAAGAGTATTTTGGTCCCTATTTTTAAGAATAAAGGGAATGCACAGGGGTGTGCAAATTATAGAGGAATTAAGTTGATGTGTCATACTTTAAAATTTTGGGAGAGGGTAATTGAACATAAGTTAAGACGTATTACAAAGATTTCTCATAATCAATTTGGATTTATGCTAGGCAAGTCTACTATGGAAGCTATACATTTATTGAGAGGTTTGATGGAGAATTTCAAAGTTAATAAAGATGACTTCTTTGATTCTTATTTATTTAGAAAAAGCTTATGATAAGGTTCCAAGAGATTTCCTTTGGAGAGTTCTTAAGAAGAAAAGCGTTGATAGACTTATATTCAAGTCATTAAAGATATGTATATTAGAGGTGTTACTTGTATTCGATTGAAGGCTTGACCAAATAGTTTCTTAATTTTGTTGGATTACATCAGGGATCGGTTTTAAGTCCATATCTTTTTTGCTTTAGTTATGGATGGTCTTACTGGACATTTACAGGAGGATGTACCATTGTGTATGTTTTTTGCTGATGATATGCTTCTTGTGGATAAGTCGAGAGAAAAAGCCCAAGAAAAACTTAAATTATGGAGGTCTACATTGGTATCTAAAGGCCTTTGTTCGAGTAGAACTAAATCGAATACATAAAATGTAATTTTAGTAGTAGTAGGTCTAAGTGACGAAGTGTAACTTTGGATGATGAATGATTTAGATATATCGTGTTTATTGTTCAGAGTGATGGTGATATAGTTGAGGATGTTAATAGTAGAATTCAAGTTGGTTGGTTGAAGTGGAGGAATGTTTCGGGCCTTTTGTGTGATAGAAAAGTATCGCTTAGTCTGAAAGGACAATTTTATGAGATTGTGGTGAGCCCTGCAATGATCTATGGCGCTGAATGTTGACGTTTAAAAGAGAAGCATAATACTAAGTTAAATGTTGCTGAGATGAGAACGATTAGGTGGATAAGTGGCTTTACACTTAGAGAAAAAATGCAAAATGAATATATCCATGATAGGGTTGGTGTAGCTCCAGTGATGGATAAAATTAGAGATAGTAGTCGTCTTAGATGGTTTGGTCATATTATGCGTCGACCATCTGATTATCCGACTAGGAGAGTAGATGTTTTAGATTCGACTTATGTTAAGAAAGGTAGGCAGACCTAGAAGACTTAGGTTTATTGTATAAAAAATGATCTTAATTTATTAGAATTAAATGAAAATATGACATTAAACTGGATGCAATGGAGAAAAATGATTCATGTAGCCAACCCCACGTAGTGGGATTAAGGCTTTGTTGTTGTTGCTGTTGTTGTTGTAAATCTTTAATTCTATGATATCGTTAATATGAAATTATTTTAATTTAGGTTGCGAAGCCTAGCAAGGACTTTGTGTTTGTTTATGTGCTTAAGAGTGCAGACAAATTGGTAGATTCGAGGGAATTGATTCAAGTATAACTTTAACTGAGAGTTACTTTTAAATACATAATTGTCAAATTTGATAATAAGATAAATTATAATTTGACCATAGTTACATGATAAATTTAGCTCAAATTAGGATATTAGATTGTAGTGATAATTTAATTAAATAATACTTTATAATTGATGATATGTATTCAATTGTGAAAGAGATTTTAGAACTTAAAAACAAACAAAAATCATCTGAAAGTGAGGTCAACACTTATACTTTTAATTTATAGTAATATTATTTTTTCCTATGTTTGGCTTGCTGTATGGCTTGCTTACATTGATTTTACTGGCTCTTCGTTTCATTTTAATCTTATCCAAGTGTATATCATTGACACTTGTGTGTTATTTAAATATATAGTATGATTATTGAAGGGCATGATAAGAAGGAATTGTATTAATTAGATTGCTTGCATGTAGTATGCTTGACTCATGATAGAAGCATCTTTTGATACTAATGAAGCGGCGCTAGCGTATCCGTGCACATAAATTGAAAAAGATATCGATATTAAAATATCTTAAATTGTATAATTTTTAGATGTTGCTCTCGTGATAAAATGCACGATGAATATATCTCGTGATAGGGTTGATGTAGCTCTAATGACAGACAAAATTAGAGAGAGTCGCCTTAGATGGTTTGGTCACATTAAATGTCGACCATCTGATGATCCGATTAGGAGAGTAGATGTTTTAGATTCGACTTATGTTTAGAAAGACAGAGGTAGATCTAGGAAGTCTTCGACTTATTGTATAAAAAATGATCTTAATCTACTAGACTTAAATAAAAATATGACACTAAATCGGACGCAATGGGGTAAAATGATTCATGTAGCCGACCCACTTAGTGGGATTAAGGCTTTGTTGTCGTTGTTGTTGTTGCTACTGTGACAAATTTATACAAATTTTTAAAAGAATTGATATATAAATGATAGTAAAATATAGTGAAAGTTTAAAATCATCTTGAATGATTATATTAGATAAAACTAACCGTCAAACATCCTTATATTTTTACACTGTTTAATTGGCATGCACATTGTCTTAATTTTCATTGAATTATTATAAATTAAGAGTACGAGTATTCATAAAATTTGTTTAGCTAACTATTGTTTGAAGTAACTTTTCAGATTTGATTAATTTATTTAAAAATAAACGATAGACAATAAAATATTTAGACATCGGGGATAATTAGAATGTAAGTAAAATTTAACCGGTATTGTTTTAATTAATGTTTTTAGCGGCTCTTTCATTCGTTCAATGTTAGTTATATAATGAATATAGGAAATTTTTAGTTTTTACCATCCAACCTTTTTTTTCCCTCATTGGTTAATTCCAAGTCTCGGGATGGGTCGTGACACGATAGCTACTACAAAATGCATAGAAATGTCTGATTTAAATATCAATAAAATAAAAAAGTGCCGCAGGACACGTGTTCTAAATTAATGAATTAAAATTTTTCGAAAAAAATATTTTTAAAACAAATAAAAAATATTTTTTATATAAAATTTAAGAAAGATTTACATAAATACCTCTCAATTTATAGTATATATATATTTAATACGAATTTCAATTTTTACATTTATGCCACCTCTCTCTCTCACACACACACACACATACACACACACACACACACACACACGACATATATATATATATATATATATATATATATATATATATATATATATATATATATATATATATATATATGAAACCGAAAGGATTGAGGGGACTTTCCAAATGCTATCTGTGTGGCCAGAAGGAAGAATCAATCCAACACCTTTTTTCAAATGCAACTTTTCTCGGGGATCTGGACAATAGTTGTTAAATTGCTGTCTATCAACTCTTTTCAATTAGATTGGCAGGATCTGATGACTTGCTGGCAATTTTGGCTAAATGCTAAAATTGGTGTTTTTCCTTTTATTGTGTCATGGTTTCTGTGGATGCATAGGAATAGTGCCAAATTCGATGGGAAATCCAGCTATGTGGGTATTGTTGTTAGTCACCGCCACTCCTTTTTATCAAAACTCATCAAATATAAAAATTTTTCCAAGCATATTGCAAGACACCCACATGGATTTGGCTATGAAGACTAGATTTTTAAAGGTGTTTTGGAAGGCTCCTCCACACCCTTATGTTAAAGTTAACACAAATGGTGGATTTTCGAATTTGGGGGCAAGCTTTGGGGGTGTATTTAGAGACCACAAGGGACACCGCCTATGCTTTTTCCCTGCAGGTGGTAGGCGACCCCTTGGAAGCCGAATTGATGGCTATCTTCGGGCCATTCACCTTGCTTCTCTAAACAACTAGAGACTTCTTTTGGTGGAGGGAGACTAAACAATGGTGCTAAAATATCTGAATGAAGATCTTCCCCTTCCATGGCATCATTCCCAATGGGTCCAAAAAATCAACTCTCTGAAGCTCAACCAACCTATTAACTTTTCTTTCATATTTAGAAAAGGTAATAGACCAACCAACTGGCTTGCTAAAAAAGGTTTTGTCTCCTTTTCTCCCCCCATAACTTTTATTTCTTTTAGAGGCTGACCTGTTTGAGGCACCTCATTTTAGAATTGTAATTGCTTAACCATCGCATGTTCGTCGCCTCGTCGAGCTCCAGCCTCTCTCTATCTACGCGAAGATGCCCACATCACCGCCTTCGACCAGGTGAATCCTAGCGTCACGTGCTTCGACTTTTGTGGTGTGGACTTCAATGTGACTTCCAACTTCGGCCTCATCCGGATCGCTCAACCGCACTGTCCGCATATCTTAATCGCTTGTCTACGTCGTTTGTTCCTCTGAATCACTCAATTGCTTCAACTGCGCCTGTTAGCCCATCTCTTCATCTCAAATGAAGTTTGGCTCCGTCTAAATCTTGCAGTAATCATCCTACCCATCCTTCGTCGACCTTCTCATGTTCTTACGACATTTGTAGTTTTTTTTTTTGTTAGACCATTTTCATGGCAGATCTCTCAACATCGACTGAACTTACTCCGAATGTAGGCAAACCCTCCTATGCGACAGTGGTTAACAAAGACAGTGCTTTTTTTCATCTTGGGGATACTTTATTTTTTCCGCAAATGTATCACGATTCATTTGCTGAACAGGGAAATTATAACTTCATAAAAAAAGCAGAAAAAAAGGATGACAAAACCATATTAATTTTTTCGACAATCGAAATTTCAACTATCGTCGAAAATTATAAATTTACATTGATTGGAAAGTTCCATTGGGTCACTTAAGATAGAGACTATTAGGAAAGTGTTTAAAGATTTCAAGTTATTTGGGAGCTGGAAGGTGGGCTTCTTTGATGGAGAACATGTTATTATACAGCTGAGTAACGAAGAAAATTATGTAAGGATATTCTCGAAGAAATACATCTTAATTGAGGGCATATATAAAAATCGCTTAAATGGTCCCCTGTTTTTGATCCAAGTCAAGAACCTCCCATTGTGCGTATATGGTTTTAAGTTACCTAAACTCAAGCGTCACTTCTTCAAACATCAAGTGCTATATGTTTTTTATATTCTTGGAAAACTAATAAAGTTAGACATTTCAACCGTAATCTTTCAAGGCCTTCTGCTGCAAGGATTTTAATTGAGAGGGATATTACACTTTCAGATGTAGAAGAAACCTGGTTTGACACTGCTCACAATGGTTATTGACAATAAATCATTCTGGAACAAAGACCTTATAATTGCAATTATTGTACGATGTTTAACCATACACATGATAAATGCTTCAGACTTCACCCAAAGTTGAAACCTAATATTCCAATATAGTTGGATATAGATAATCTTATGGATGAACAATATGCAATGGAAACTTCTATTCCTAAACATGGTATTTTCGACAAGTATAGTTTTAGAACAAACGCAAAGGACCACTAATTCCTCAACATGTGAATTATGTCAGTACTACCAAAGAGGACACTTTAGATCCTGCAACTTTATTGGAACTTGCTAGTACAAATATTAACCGGATAGATGAGCTGTTTGCTGTCCCCATTCCTCACAATGGAAGCATTCCTACTCAGCTTGATATTGCTCCCAGTGAACATGATGAAAACCCACCTTTATGCAAGCCTACTGGGCCCCTCATCCCTCTCATTTGGTTATTTTATAAGTTCACCCCAATGAGTTGGCACCACCTTTTGCTATTGGGGCAGATACTCATGCATTGGAGGAATGCCAAGATCAACGCGAGCTCTCCACTGAAATTCCAATAGACAATCAACTGGATCAACCAGTGGAAGATGAATGGCGAGTTTATAAATTCAAGAAGAAGAAAAGAAATGCCCCACCTCTAGAATTTACACGATGACAATTTGATATTCTCGGGTGGAAGCCCCCTTCATAGTTTGTTGTTGGACTCCATTCCTACAACCGGGGGAGGGGAGAGGCAAATCCTCCCATCATGATTGATCTCCTATACTCTTGGTTGAATCTAAGTGTATGCACGGTGTTATCTTAGTCCTTACGAGTTTTTATGGGTTTTGCTTGGTAGTTTTGCTTTGCTTTTGGGAAATTTGTTCTAGGTTACTTTTTGGGCTATATTTGTACGTTTTGGTTACTTTTTGGGTCTTGTATGCCTTGTGAGTGGGTTTCTAGCACCCGCTCACTAAAACCTTTGTATCTTTTTACATCAATGAAATTTCTATTTTGGCAATATATATATATATATATATATATATATATATATATATATATATATATATATATACACGCGTGTTATCTTGTGCCTTAGTGAGTTTTTATGGGTTTTTGCCGGTAGTTTTACTTTGCTTTGGGAAATTTGTTCTAGGTTACTTTTTCGAGGTATACTTGTACATTTTGTTACCTTTTTCGAGTCTTCGTATGCCTTAGAAGTGGGTTCCTAAGCACCCGCTCACTAGAACTTTCTTATTTTTTTTACATCAATGAAATTCTATTTTGGCAACACACACACACACACACACACACATATATATATATATATAATTTTTTATTTTTTTTGAGAGAAGAGCATCTCGTGACTCCCTACGTGTGAATGAGAGTAAATGGTACAAAAAAGGGAGGGAAAGAGGATCCCCATCTAAAAACAAAAGAAAATATATAAAAGATTCTAGGGGTTTCTCACTCCACAGTACAACTCCACACAAAAAAGAAACTAAAAACAAATACATAGATAAACCAAAAAAACCCAAAAGGATATGTAATCCAGTACTCCAGTAGAAAGGAAAGCATACCCAAATAACCTGTGTATCCAAGAAAACAGAAAATCCAGCTTCAATAAATCTGCAGAAACATCCAAGCTGCGCAATATAGGCTCGGTAAACTAAAGGAGGCTTCACAGTATAGCAAATCAACATAGTGATAGGAGACAGAAGAGAAACACCAATCTTCACGAAACCTTTGGAAGAAAAATGTGAGCCGTAAAGTGCACCTTAAAAATCGCAATATAAGCACTCCAAACGAACGCAGGCACAACCAGCAGGAACCTTCAGCATATCCAAAGAAATTCAAAGAGGCAAAGATTCCATATCATAAAACCCCCAGTCAATATCTAATGTAAGGCACATTTAGCATATCCCTAAGTAAAAAAGTGTTAAGAATAGTAGGGGGATTAGTGTCAACAGTCACACCATTGTACCCTTGCTTAGAGAGCCAATCGGTAGGCCGATTACCCTCTCCGAATACAAATGTGTATCGTATATGAAGGTGATTGTGAGTGATAATGTCATTAATGCGATGCAATAAGCATATAAGATACCATGGTGGTGTAATAGTTTGAGTAAGAATATTAAAGAGAACCACAGAGTCTGTTTCCATAATTATATCTGTAAAATGAAAGGACCGAGCAACCAATAGTGCTAACAGAGCCGCCCGAGCACTCGCCTCTAGGGGACAAGTGGCCACCACGAGGTGAAGCAAAGTAGACTAAACAAATGCCGAACAATCTCTAACAACACCAGCAGCTCTAGCAGCAATAGAGGACCAGCTCCCATCAATATGTGCTTTCAGCCAACCTATGGGAGGTGAAAGCTAATTAACCAATATTGGTCTTTTACTTCTAGCAGGAACCATTTTAGAGGATAATATTCGAAAAACCTAATGATAGTTAGCTAGAATGAAAGAAACGAGTGGCAAGAGGGGGAGGGGGAGAGTCATTATATTTATATGCATTTCGAGCTAACCAAATGAACCACAACATCATAAGGGGGAAATATTTCAGCTTTGCAGAAATATGTAGAGCATCTTGCCAAATCCTAATAATGCTATTCAAGCAAAAATTAGGGGGCCAATGCACATTGAAAAAATTTCCAAGAATGCTCCAAACTTCTTTAGCAAAATGGCACTCATAAAGCAGATGAGGGATGGATTCCACCTCCCTCTTACAGATATAACAACAAGAAGCCAACTTTAAGCCTTTCAATTTAAGTATGTCATCTAGCGGCAAGAGAGAGTGAAAGTACCTCCAATGGAAAAAAGAGGTAGAAGGGGATATGAGAGGATGCCAAGTATAGGAGCTCCACTTCCAGTTTTGAAAATTTTGTGTTTGTGCATATAACATTTTAGTGATAGAATGTGTGGAAGAGAACTTCCAAATAAGGGTATCCCTTCTAGTAGTTTGGATAGGTATTTGGGATATCATAGGGGTCATATCTCCCACCAAGGCCCTGAGTTTGGAGATGTTCCAATTATTCCCATCCCACACATCTGAGACCAACATATGGGTAACCTCCGTAGAGTGAGGGAAGAAATCAAGATTAAGAACACCCAAATTATCATGCCAAAAGGATATATATACAACCATCACCAACATCCCAGTAAATGAATTTAGAGGCTATCTCCCTAGCCCGCAATAAAACCTTCTCACCGGTTTTCCAAGCAACCATAGCAGGATAGGAGAAGGAGCAATATTTAAGATGTAAAAATTGAGCCCATATGGATTCCCGTGATCTCAATTTAAACATACATATTGACATCCACAATTTTGCTAAAGGGTTTCAAATCCAAGTCCCTTAGAGGATCTAGGCATACACAGCTTACCCAAGTAGTCCAAACTTTACCCGGATTGCTCCCCACCTAACGGAATTTGTTAAAAAGTGTTTCAAGTGTTTGTTGCGTACTTTTTTTAATTTTAATGACTTGCATAGCATAGAGGGGAAGGCTATATAGCACACTTTTAAGTAAAGTTAACCTACCTCCATTCGAGAGAAAGGTATTTCTCCAATCATTAATCCGAGATTTAATTTTCTACACATCATCCATTTGGGTCTGCTTCGTTCGGCCTCTAAGAAGATTCACTCCCAAATATTTGAGTGGGAGCATAGCACTTTATAGCCGGTAAAGTCGTAGCTCGACAAACAATATTATTCTGAACAGACTTACCAATATATAAAGAGCATTTGTTCTTGTTTAAAGACAAACCAGAGGTATCCTGAAACTCCTCCAAACCATGCATGAGTAACCTGATAGTGGGTTTACTTGCATTGGAAAATATGATAGCATCATCAGCATATGCAAGATGAGAAACCAGTATCTTGGATTTATGTGAGTATTGTACAAATGGATGTGCATTTGTAAACGATTGACAAACGAGAGAAATAGTTAAATGCAAGATTAATAATAGTGGGGGATAGAGGATCCCTCGCTTTATGCCTACGATAGCCGAAAAGAATCCATATGAGTTGCCATTGACAAGCACACTATAATGATTTGACTCCAATCATCTTTTAATAAGCCTGCAAAAATCATGTTGGAATCCTTTAGCTTTCAGCACATTCAGAATAAAGTCCCATGAGATTGTATCAAATGCCTTCTTAAGATCAAGCTTTATAATCATGTTTCCCCCTCTACATTTCTTATCTAAATCTTCAATCAATTCCTGTGCTAAAAGAATATTGTTAGCTATCTCTCTACCCTTGATAAAAGCTGATTGCTGTGGAGATATAATTTTAGGTAGATGAGGTTGCAGTCTAGAAACAATCAACATACTTAAAACTTTAGACATGACAGAAGTGAGTGATATAGGCGTAAAGTTATCCCAAGCGTGCTTGTCATTGGCCTTAGGGATGAGCACAATTAGAGCCGAGGTGAAGAACTTACCAGGATCTTCTCCAAGAAAGAAACTTTGAATAACAAGTATTACCTCGGTCTTAATGATATCCCAACAGTGAATATAAAAGGAAGAGGAGAAGCCATCAGGTCCAACAGCTTTGTTGGGATTAATAGATTTGAAGGCAGATAATATTTCATGCTCATCGTGTACATGCGCTAAAGATAGAGAATTTGGATAATCTCTCGTCATCCTGTAGTAGATTAGTATCATTGGAGAAGCCTGCACATCAGAACGAAAAATATCAGTAAAGTACTGGACATCATCGTGGCCGATAGCATCAAGATCAGTTAATATGTTCCCCTGAGTATCTTTAATTTTTAAGATACTATTAATATTTCTCGTATGCTTTAAGGTAGCATGAAAGTATTGAGAGTTTCGATCTCCCGCAATAAAGAAGATATTATTGGTCTTTTGCTTTAATAATTGCTCCTCCAAATTTATAGCCTCCAATAGAGATACATGAGCTGCAGCGATTTCATCAACCTAGCCAAGGGAGACCCAGTTTGAGACTCTAAGTGGTCAAACTTTTGTTGGGCTTCCAAAACTTTGAAGTGTACATTTTCAAAAACGTGATGATTCCAACTTCGTAAAGCAAAACCGATTGCTTTTTGTAACTGCCATAAGTTATACCAAGGAGATCCTGTATGCCTGATTTTCCAACCCTGCTTGACAACATTTAAAAAGGAGGTATGAGTAAGCCAAATATTAAGGAATTTAAACCAAGATATCTTTGGTCTAACATTAAAAGCCAAGGTAAGTAGAATAGAGGCATGATCAGATGAAGCATCATTAAGATGTTGAATATGTACAACGGGAAGTGGTTAAGAAGACAACCATTAGCTAAAAAATGATCCAGCCTTTGAAAGAGCAGTCCACGTTTCCAGGTAAAAGTGATTACTCGAGAAGCCCAAATCGAATAAATCCACATCAGATATAGAGTTACAGAAAGATTTATAAGAGTTGTGTCAGACCGACTACCACCTTTTTTTTTTCAGTTGGAGACAATCATATTGAAATCTCTGCACCAAAAAATTACCAGTTAAAATGTTGCCCATAATTTCAAGTTTATTCCAAAGCATATATTTATCCTGCAACCGAGAACTTCCATAAACAAAGATAGCAAAACCATAAAACTCATCAGATTTAAAGTCTAGTCATCATCCTCCACAATGGACAAAAAATTTTTTTTTTTTTTCGAAAAAGCCAAATTTTGTTGTTCCTGCTCCCGTAAAACTGATATTTTTTGAAATGGCTAAGAATTCTATTCTTATTAACATGAACTATAAGCTCCAAAATAGCAAAAAGAGCAGTGTTATTGACCCTACACATGCTTCAATCTATCAAGGGAGGAAGGGTCAACAACTCCCATAATATTCTATAGCATGATTTTAAACATGGTGTTTTGAAATAGCCCTCCTAGTAGATTTCGAAGGGTTATTCAAATGTTCCTCATCCGAATGATATATTCTTTCTTGAATAATGTCTCTATTGGAGGCTATAAATCTGTAGGAAGATTAAATTTGGAGGAGCAATTATTGCAGCAAAAGGTGTGTGGCAAGTTCAATGGTGTGTGGTTGTATATTTGGAGGCTATAATATGGGAATTGTCTCAACTTAATTTCTATTGGAGGTTATAAATTCAATGGTGTGTGGTTGTATATTTGGAGGATTAATGATATCAGTAGGAAGATTAATAGCAGCAGGGGCAGCTGTTGATCTATGATTAATTTAAACAACATTAGTAGGAGAAACCAAATTATCATCATGATCCGCACTAGTATTCCTGGTGTGTGGTTGTATATTTAGAGGATTAATGTTATCAGTAGGAAGATTAATAGCAGCAGGGGCAGCAGTAGCTATATCAGTATCCTTTTGAAGTCGAGCTTTAGATTTTTGCGGTAAAGGAACACATAAGTGGGGTGTAATCTATAGTCGTTAGTAGAAGCATGCCCAAACATGCTACGAGTGGGAACGATAGGGTGATGATTACCCATAACCACTTTTTGCCAATAGCCTTGGTGTGCTCGAACTAATCCACACTTCATCGTGAAAGGGCCGTGTGATGTCCAGGTTCAATAAGGGCACAAGCCTCTTCAGTCTTAGTGAGCTCGAGAGTGGGATTATCAATTCTTAAGGGTTTACCAAAACCATAAGGAAGGGAATAAAGTGTTTCATAGTTATAAATGGGTTTTTAGCCGAGGGAATTTTATCCAAACATGAATCACCGAAGATTCAGCTTTAGGGTTAAAATCAACAGACCATTTGAGTAGTTTAATGAAACAATCATCTACTTTGAGCACTTTACGAGAAAATATTAGTGTGTAGTCCTCATCATTGGTGAGTTGGATTAGAATGTGTCTCCCGTCTAGCAAACTGATTTTTCAGGCTCCAGAAAGTTTGAAAGTGTCAAACAACTGATGGATAAGCTCTAATCGAGGATGACCATACTGAAAATTGCCAACCAGAAAGAGGCGGCAGGAAGAAGCCAAAATTTGGGTCTCAGATTCGGAGAGGAATAACACAGACTTCCCGTTTTTCCTTCCAAGTATTTTAAGAAATGCGTATTCTCCACCTGTCTCGATAGCTTCGTGAAAGGATTGCGGGAAAAAACATGAGTGTTTGGTTGCGAGAGAGGCGAAAACCCCCGCAACAGCAGCTGTGTAGCTGTGCGACATCTAAAGACGGAGACGAAGACGAAGACGAAGACGAAGAGGACCGGAGGAAGAAGAGAATAGTAGGGAAGGACGAGAGACATGAAAGGATCTCACCAGATGCAAGGAGAAACATCGCTTGCCCTAGAATCGCCCGAGAGTCGTGAAACCCTAGCAGAGCTCACGTCCTCCAGCCACGCCATATATTTATATATGTGAAAATGTCACTTTTTAAAATTGGAAATAATGCTATAATATATGTGATATGAACGATTTGGGCGACGTAAATATTAAAAAATAAAATTTACGTGTTATGTAAATGCATAAGAATTCGACGAACATCTCAAGGACTGATTGGGATTATTTTTGTTTTAATATATATTTTTATTTTTTTTGTTTTTTTTTATTTAAATTAAAGCATGGTCAGTTAAGGTAGTTTGTTAAAATTTCTCAAAATATCATTTGTAAATTTTGATTATTTTTAAATACAATTTAATTTATTTTTAAAAACATAAAAAAAAGATAACAAAATATATCAACTGATACCTTAAACAAATATGATGTCAAATGGGCTCTTAATTTTTAGAAGTTAGTGTTATTAAATTTCTAATTTTCTCTATTGCATTATTCTTAATATTTTGTTTTTATATATATACATATAATAATAATAATAATAATAATAATAATAATAATAATTTTATCTTATTAGCGTATTCGACGTGTGTTTGTGTTCTATTTTTTCAATAATAGATGTCATGTGTCGTGTCTGTGTTTGCATGTCAGTATCCGAACAACATAGAGAAAGGTGATCAAGCTCAAGTGAGATCTCTGACTGCAAGGAAGTTGAACATTGGTGGATGATCACGGAAACTGTGCATGTGCATAGCACTTTGTGCGCTTTTGTGTTGTTGCATAGATGAGGACGGGCAAGCTTGACACGGCTCAAACAAAAGAGAAAGACGGGGCTAAGCAAAACAAAGGTGGGGAGTTACTCGCGCCGAGTTCGTGTACCGACATGAATTAGGGCAACAATCAATCAACTTGAGATAATTTTTCTAATTATGATCTTTATTTTAGTTTATTAATTCTAAATTTTTTTTAGGGCTTCTGATTGATAATGGCAGTTGATTACTTTGGATAAGAGTAGAGAGAAGTAGAATGTTAATGTATGATTCATAGCATTTTGATAAACGAAATTTGTTTAATTGAGATTTTTTTTATGAAATTTATGAGAATTTGGATAAAATTTAGTGAAATTAATTTTTAAAAAGTTATATGACTAATTAAATTTTTGGAATAACAGAAATTATAAGTTGAATGTTGTTTTAGTTTTCTCAAAATTTATAAATCAAAATAGTTATAGAAATATTAAAGGTGCAGTGTAATTAAAATATGCAATAACAAATTAATTGAAATGTGAATGTTAGGGTTCATGTATTTATTATAATGTATTAAATTAGAAGGTTAATGATAATATAAGAGTAAAAAATAGTGAATATAGAATTAATTATGATGAATTCTTTTGATATGTATTAGAGTTGAGAAGATGAAGCCGAAATAAAAAGATTTGAAATCAGGTCATTGACTTATGATCATGATGAGTACTCATATTTTTTAATTAGAGCAAAAAAGTAAAAAAAAAAAAGAACATTGTTTCTTAGTTATAATAAATTTATTGTTTCTTCTAAACTTTGTATTTATTTAAAATGGTTATAATTGCTTATTTTTCTAGTATTTTTCAATTTTATAAATTTATCATGTTGAAATGAATATCATATATATATTTGCACTTATTATATGTACTATAATATTATATGATGTGAGAATGCGAATGTGTTGAATTATCAAGTGTTTTTATATGCGTAATTGATTGATAAAGTTCACATTATTATTCTAGTAGGAAATGTTAAGGTACATGTATGCATATAAGTTGGAAAAAATTAGTGATATTAATATATCTTAATTGGTATATTAGAAAGTACTCTTGTGATGTATATAAATGATATCGATAATATAAGCTTGTGCAATTGATTATTTCTTGTGAAATAAGAATTTGATATTTATCACACAAATCTTGGCAAAAGAGTACGTGCTTCTTGTAATATAAACCATGAATTATCATAAATAAACATTACTTCAAAAGATCAATGTTTTATTATTTTCTATATATTTCTTTAATATGATAATTGCCTAGACAATGATGACACCGATATTGAATAATTTTTTTATTGTTACATGAATTAATTGAATTCTAGTTTTTTGAAAGAAATTTGGTTGCATGGGGACATCTAATGCTCGTCTCTTTCAGGCTTCCTAGCACTGCACTTTTTTTTTTACTTTCCCTCAGTCATGGTCTATAAAGGCATCTCATACATTTGGAAAATATTTTATTCTGAATAATTGACCTCTTAAATGTAAACTCTTATTCAACCCATGATATAAAGTACACATTCCTTTTCAACAATTGGGTATATTTCAAATTATCTTAAGGGCTACTCCCAATGGTTTCGTGGCTATCCTCATCTTTTGCCATAAGTCAGTAAGAGCACAAATATTCGATTCCAATCATGGTACCTTGGAATACATTCATGGGGGCATATTGTATCTCAAAGCAGTCTGCCATACTTCCAAGATTTTAAGATTGAAATATGTTTATTGCTCTGATTTAACATTTTATTTGCAGTATTGTAGTGAGAGTAAGTAAGATTGGTTTTCTCTTGGATCACCAACTTCAACTAACTGAAACCACTCTTTTAAAGTTGATCCCATTTAATTTATGCAAAATCACCTCCTATTGCTAGCATAGAGGAATTAGATGACATGGATGAATCAGAAGAAATTTATACAAAATCATTCTTGTTTCACTAATCATGGCCGTTTTGGCCATAAAGTATGGCCAGAATTATATGCTCTATGTAACCAAGAATTTAAGTAATAATTTTTCATGAATTATTTTCTTTAGACGATCAAGTCTAGATTTATGCTACAGTAAGATAAAAAAAAAATCCTAGAGCAAGAGAATTTAGAATCAAAATACAACGAAAAAATAGGAAATTGACTAAGAATTGGCTAAATAAAAAAATATTCCTACTATTCCTCGCAATATAGAAAAAGAATCTTTTTTTTTTTTTTTCACCAGAATAATCTCTAATATTTTCCATAATTCTTTATGCTTGCAAGCTTTCTTGTCAGTGATATATGTTGATTGATCCTTTTTAGATTTATGCATCAATATATTTTATAGTAGTTAAACTTTACCTTGCTTTCTATATTTTATTTGTGTGCTGCCTTGTGAATATCTGATCTAATGTTTGTACAACAACAACAACAACAACAACGGAAACAACAACAAACCTTGATCCCACTAAGTGGGGTCGGCTACATGAATCCTTTTTCTCCATTGCGTCCTAATGAGTATCATATTTTCAGTTAATTTTAGTAAATTAAGATAATTTTTTATATAATATACCCAAGTCCTTTTAGGTCTACCTCTGCTTTTCTTAACATAAGTCGAATCTAAAACATCTACTCTTCTAATCGGATCATCAGATGATCGATAGGAGAATACAACAAAAACAAACCATTCTTAACAACAACAAAACTTTAGCTGATCTAATGTTCGTTGATCTTCTAAAACATTTATGGTGCATATAGATTTTTAATATTTTTTTGCCTTATATTACCTACTTAGTATTAAAGCCTAGGGAACCTATTTGTTGCTAGACGCGTGCTTTAGTGAATTGGAACACGTTTTTTGTTCGTGCTTTGCACTTCAAAACAGAAAATATACCATGCACATTACATTGTATTTAGCATATTTAGAATGATATTTTTTGGTTTAGAAAGCTTCAAGGATGGTTAATGTTGTACAGGAGGATATTGATAAGTGCCTGCATGGTATTTCTAGTGTTATGTATGTGTACATATATGCAATTAGCATTTTTGGTGCAACCAGTGGCTAAGATCTTCTAAAGCTTCTCAATTTCAATATTATATTGTAATGTTTTTTCTTCTTAGGATTGGGTTGCTTTTCGTCATGGATTGGAATGTGGGTTTCAAGGACGTACAAACAAGTTGGTTGATGGCTGCTATTCTTTTTGGCAAGTAATTCTCATCATCTTCTGTCTCCAGAATTTATGTACAGCCAAAATTTGATTTTCTGAACTATGTATCAACAATAACAGGGAGGATCTCTTTTTTTAATTCAAAGATTGTTTTCTATTGCTGAAAACCAAATTAAGTCATCGCTGGCAAGCAGAGAATGGCTATTCAAAGAAGAAAATGTGGATTCTACTTCTTGTAGAGGGTCTATGCCTGTTGAACATCCATGCCAAGTTCATTATTTTAATTGCGAAGATGCAGGTAATTGTACTTTTTATGTGGATCATTTCCTCTTCTACAAAAGCAAAGGTCATGTAAAGTGAATTCCTGCACAGTGAATTGAGATTTGGCTGCACTATGTAACAATATTGTGAATTACGTGAATTATGAAATGAAATAATTTATTCTACATAAAGCCAACTCCAAAAAAGGCTACTTTTCATGTAAACACTTATGCATGTACAAGTTTTCGTCAAACCAAACACATGCGATGCAAATATATTGAGCTCTTTTATGATGCATCTTACTTTTGTATAACAATTACTTGCATGGCGTATTATTTATAATCATTTATAGAGCATTTTTGGAAGTTCGTTTCTAACATTTGTCTCAGAACAAAACAGTATAACATAATGGAGATGAGAATCTGAAGCAGTGTATCATTATGCTAATCAATTGCTAATTGGCTTAGAAAGTTCTCGTTTCTATCTTGTTACATGTATGAACTAATGCAGGGAGAACCTTCTCTTCTGTGCTCTCTGCAATTTATATATATCATCCTAACCTTTTATTTACCTAAATTTTGGTTTTTTTTATTTAGTAGAATGCCAAGAAAATTCTAGGCCTTCACTTTTTTTAAGCTATAGTTTCACTTGTGAATGTAGATTGTTGCCGTTGTGGGTAACATATGCATTTTGTGCCAAGAAACATGAAGAGCAAGCTAATATGGCCGTGTCTACCTTTTGGAACAGGGCAGCGATCTGATATTGGCTTGGAATTTATTAGGACTCTAAATGGTGGACCTCTCTTCCACAACATTGCTCTTCAGCAATATATTCTCCTTTGTTCCCAGGTGATTGATTATGGTTTTTATTGCTTTTCTTCTCTATTCAGGGAATTTTACCTATTTTCATATTGGTTCATTGAGCTGACTTCTTAATTGGCATTTGTATGTGCCAAGATGGCTATTTTATAGACATTTTCTTTAGCTGTTTTCTTTTTTAGCTTTTTTTGCATGTACATTGCATTGGATTTTTTCCTTATATAACGCACAGTTCATCCAAATATTTGTATGTAGCGATTGTTTTAAATGGGCCATCACTTTTGCTCTTTACCTTAACCAAAGATAAAGATGATAATTGATATAAATTTAGTAGAATTCACTATGAACTTGCCTGCTAGATGCCTCTCTTGAAGGCTACCAAACAGGCTCTTGAAGGCTACCATGCACATTTAATTTCAAAGTTGGTACAAATTATTACAGCAGAATGGTAGTTCTTATATAAATTTCGAGGATTGGTCTTAGCTAAATATTCTTGTAAACTTGACCCTCATATTATGGTTTAATTTTGGAGACAATCTTGTGTAGTAATGGTCATGGAAACCTATTTATCATGAATTGCATGAAAATGGTCTTTGAAAGCTTGTTTTCTACATCTTGATTGTTTTTTGTTGTTTTCCATTAACAATTTGCATATATGCATACAACTTTAATGGCTGAGATTTATGATCCTGTTTTTGTTTTTGATTGCCACTTGAATTTTTCGCTTTGGTATCTTCTGCAAAATTTGATATAAATTTGAATCTGTTTATAATCCTAAAATAAATATGGATAGAAAAAACTGAGGTAAGCTTGATTTTAACTAAATATTAATGTATTCTTTCAGTATTTATGATTATGACATGGATTATTTTGTTTGCAAGGATTTTATTTTCTGACACAGGCCTCATTTCGCACAGTACCTGCTCACCGTGAAAGTTTTTGCTTCATTGTGTATTTGTGTTGGATAATGGGAGATGTTGAATCAATTGAAGCTTGGAATACAATAGGGAAAAAACATGGAGCTGGGACTTCAGCTTTCATTCTATTTTTTGAACCCTAAATTTTGGTGTCAAGATGTTGGGCTAAATAAAAGCTGCTGCACATTATATATGGATTATGGGTTTTCAGGATTTTTTTCTTCCAAACCATTATTGTTTGTTAGGGAATCGTGCTTTTCCTAGGAAAGTGGTAATGGGAACCTGACCGATGGAAACATTTTTTGAGGAATCATGCTTTTCCTAGAAGAGAGAAACTGAGACGCCGATGGCTTTCCTGAGCAAAAACACGAAAAAACTGAAAACCTAAAAAATAAAAATGAAATTTATAGCAAGGAGAGGCGTGGCGGCTGTCGTGACGATGATGGAAGGCTTGGTTAGTGAGTCCAACGAGGATAGAACGGTGATGGCAGAGAGTATGGGGAGGCTGGAAGATTGTGGCCAATCGAAAACAGCAAGAGGGAGGGCTGTCAGTTGATTCGGAAGGAGGATAACAGGTATTGTGGAGGTTGTGGCTTATCGAAAACAACGAAGGGGGGCTGTCAGCTGATTCGGAAGGAGGATAACAAGAGGGAGGGATTGTCGAACGAAGTGGTTAAAAAAGGAGAACTGCAAGAAAGAACAACAATGACGACTATCTCGGGCAGCTGCACTGAGGAACAAGGCATGACAAGCGAAGCAAGGGGTGCAGGGAAGGAAAGGTCAAAGATAAATTTCCATCGGGAATGAGCTACGGACGGAGCATCACTCGACTCTTGGAAGAGTCATCACCTCGAACAAGTTACAAATGGAGCACGATTGACCTTCGAGTCATACATGATTACCGAAATATACACATTTACCATTTTCTTTAATGTGAATAGGTACATTGCATCCCCTCTCAGTACTATCTGGGGGTAATCATGTATGACTTAAAATTCTTACATTTCATTTTATATGATTTAAAATCATATAAATGCATCTTCATATGTTCATTATTTTTCTCCAATTAATGATATATTTAAGACTATTAAAATATAAGATATGAATGAAATACTTATTTTAAGCTATTTAATAAAACAATTATTTATTTAAAGTAACATTAATTTTAATGCAAAAAAAGATAATAATCACATTTTTGCTTAGCTTGCTTGCCACACCGACTCCATAACCCCTGACCTTCTAGGCTTAATTGTGCTTCGACCTAGATTGCAGTTAAATATTAATATTACAGTAAATATCAATAACAAATTAAGTAAATTAAACATTAATTTTTAATTAAAGACTATCTTACTTTTAAAGTTATTTTTCTTCCTCAAATCCAAAGGATTTGTTGGTCTCCTTTACCACTTCCTAACAAAATAAAGTTTAATAATATTAATTTACTTAATTATATTATTATTTCCAATAATAACATAAGACTTAGCATTTACCATACAGGCTTTCAAATTAATGTGTTCCCTTGCTTCACAAACTTCTCATTTAAAGTCGAAATTCTTATATTAAAGTACCGATTAAATATGACATTGCATTAAACACCGCCACACACACGCACATATATAATATAACATTTTTTTGATTAATCCGATTAAATTTAAATTTACCTTATAGTAATCAGTCTGTTACCCTATCTTGCACGTCTCGAAACTCCTCACCGAACAAGAGCTTCTTCACTTCAGCCTTCAGTCGCATCTTCTGCATTGACAAGGTCTTCTCCCTCCTTTGGAAGGCTCAACAGCCATAATTGTCTCTCGCAAGGCTGATGGCTTTGGTTCCTTTCTTCCTTTTCTTGTGAAGACAACAGGTCTTTGATTGCGGCTTGTTCCAAGTAAGTTCTTGACGCCGCCTCCTCCCTCTTCTTCTTCCTTCTTCCTTGGCCAAAGCATGGCGCTGCATAGTAGCCGCAACTACCTCATTCTTGACCAGCCCAAACTCTTTACGCTTCATCCTCCTCTTCCTCTGCATATACGAGAGCATAACAAATTTCTCCTCGCTCAATCTCTCCCTCCGTCTCTCTCGTTCGCTACTCACTGGTTACGATTGAATAAGTAAAGTGGTAAAAGTTGCGTTCTAATCCCCGCCAAGTGTTGTCTTTCCAAATTGACATTTATTTATTTATTATTATTATTATTTTTATTTAACTTCTTATTATTTCAATCTCCCCTACTTTATAAAAATTTCTTCGTTGAAATTTGAAAATAATCATGAAAGTAAACATACCTTAAAAGGAAAGCTGATGATATCTTTTCTACATTTTAGAGACTTTCTCCAAGTAGCATCCTTTTCCGAGCCGCGCTTATATAAAATATTCACAAAATGGGATCTCTCTGTTTCGCAACTTCTTAATATCGTAACCTAGGATCATTTCAGGCTCTTCAACGTAAGTGAGATCAGTCTGAAAATCAATAGTCTACTATCACCCCTACTAGCGTCATCTGTAATATACTTTCTTAGTTAAGAAATATGAAAAATATTACGCACTCTTTGCATATGAACTGGTAAAGTCAATCTGTAAGCTACCTTCACCATCCTCTCAACAATCTCAAATAAATCGACAAATCTAGGGCTTAGTTTTCCAGTTTTCCCAAAACATTGCAAACCCTTCAGTGGGCAGACTTTGATAAAAACAAACTCTCCAACTTCAAACTCAACAAGTCGGTGCTTGATATCGTAATATTTCTTCTGTCTATTCTATACTGCCCTCAATCTATCTCTGATCAATCTAATCTTTTCAGTAGCATCATTAACTGAATCAGCTCTAACGATCTTTATTTCACCTGTTTCAGCCCGATGTTAAGGTGTCCTGCAGTTCCTTCCATATATGGCTTCATGTAGAGCCATCCCCATGCTAGTCTGATAACTATTATTATAAGCAAGTTCTACTAAAGGTATATGTGATTCCTCGCCTCCACCAAAGTTCAGGAAACTTAACTTTAATAGATTCTCCAAAGTTTGTATGGTTCTTTTTGGTCGACCATCTGTTTGAAGGTAAAATGTTGTACTGAAAGTCAATTGTGTGCCCAAAGCTTCCTGAACTTTCTTTTCTAGAAGTAACCCTGCCATCTCTCTCAGAGACAATATAATTGATCAACATATAATATGGCTAGTTTCTCAACTGGATACGTCTGTCTAATAAGCAAGAAAAGAACAAACTTAATCAGGCTATCAATAATTACACAAATGGCATCCCGACTCTGACGTGATTTTGGCAACACAATCATAAAATCCACAACAATCTCCTCCCATTTCCACACTAGAATTGGTAAAGGCTGCAACTGACCTCCAGGATGCTGATGTTTTACCTTCACTAGCTGACATGGACACTTGGTCACAAATTCTGCCACATTTCTCTTCAATCCTAGCCACCAAAATGCTTCTTTGAGATCTTGATACATTTTATTACTCTCCGGGTGAATATTATGGCCTGATAAATATACTTCCTCCAGAATTTATCGTTTCAATTCTTCAACATCCGGAACATAAGCCTCACCTTTATACCTTAATAGACCATTCCGTTCTAACTCGGACTTTTCTAAACAGACCTTAATACGCTCCGAACTTTCCAAATACCGTTATCTCTCGGCTAAATAATCTTCCAATTCTGCGCTTTAAAATTAGTTGTATCGTCAACGGATATGGTTGAACCATGTTGTCCTAATTAGAGTCAACTATAGATAGCTTCAACCTCTGCAGATCTTTAATTAACTGCTTTCTGTCGAACGAATAAATAGTTCTATTTACCCGATGCATTCCTACTCAATGCATCGCCTACAACATTAGCCTTTATTGGATGATACTGAATATCTAAATCATAATCTTTAATAAATTTTAGTTATCTATTCTGTCTCAGGTTTAGCTCTTTTTGAGTAAAGATATACTTCAAACTCTGATTATTAGTAAAAAATTCACATTTAACTCCATATAGTAATGCTTCAATATCTTGATTGTAAACACAACTGCAACAAGCTTTAAGTCAAGATGCAACATTGAAAATCTGAAACCCATTAGAAATCGAAGGAATGGTTAATACTACATCAGACTAAGCAAGTCATCAACTTCTGAAAATTCTCCTCACAACGATCAAATCAATCAAACTTCACCGTCTTTTGAGTCAACCTTGATAACGACATAGTAATATGTGAAAACCCCTTGACAAATCTCATGTAATAACCAGCAAGTCCTACAGAGCTCCTGAGCTCAGTGATAGTAGTAGGTCTTGACCAATCTACAAATTATCGTAACTTTATTCTAATCCACAGATATGCAGTCTCCACTGAAAATGTGCCTAAGAAAGCCACACTTTTAAGCTAAAACCACATTTAGAAAATTTGGCATAAAGTGTGTTCTCCTTCAAAACCTGTAGCACATGTAAATGATCTACATACCAAAATATCATCTATAAAGTGTATTCTCCTTCATAGTGTTCATATCCAGTCCCGAAAATCGTTTTCACTTTCTTAGAAATAGTTCTTACACGAGCAAAAAAACCTCGACTTCCACAAACGGTAATTATCATAGAGGCCAATCATCTATCACTAGAAAATTTAACTTCTATCTCCCTGTGTATATATATTTTTACAGCCTTTTTATTGTAATCAATAGTGACAAAATTTATAGAAATCTGATCCATGCCTAAATCACATCGAATTCTATCAAGGGCAACACAAGAAGTTGGGCGTCAAAATCTTTTTCGCCAATCTTAGCTTCACTTCACATGATTGATCAACTTCCAGAAAAGCATCGTTTGACATGCTAATCGATGGTATCACGGGCATCGAAACGATATTTAATCACATCACTTTAGCCGATTCATCGCCTATAAAGGAGTGTGATGCTCGCCGAATCTAATAATAATCGTATCGGTCTATTCTGAAGACATATGATATCTATCAATAAAATCATCGCATTAATCGTTTAGGGTTGGTTTATTAGTATTTTAAATTCTTATTTATTTTATGTGTGATATGACATCAATTCTATGATGCTTAAAGTGCACTTGATTAAAATTTTTAAGAATAAAACATACCGCGTGATGACATCGGGGAGTGATTAGTTTCTCTTCGTGAAAGAGCACATACTATAGGCTGAATATTCCGTTGAGTCCGCTCCGCATTTGACATTGATCCCGATGATTCAGCTTGCTCTCGGTCTACCATAACTCCTCTTTGGCGGTGCAACACTTGCTAGAATACGCTAAAGCCCTCCGACCCAATTTAAAGCAATTCATCGCCATATGTCCTTATCGATGACACCAAAAGCAAGTGTTGGATCCGTAAACTCACCCTTGTGAGACATTACACATTTTCACATTTTTTCCTTCAAATCGAGTACCAACGCTGTTGGATATAGTCTTTTTAGCACCTGTATATCCTAATTGGAAGGACTGATTGACTTGAGAGCCCTAAGAAAATCCGCATCCCTCTGCATTACTTCTCCTATGAATGCCCGTCTCTGAGTAGCCTCTAGATCCAGCTCAATCCTCCCGACTCTCTCCATGAACACATAATATTCATCAATTTCAAGAGGAATAAATGGTCGTCTAATCATATCTTTGAGCTCAGACAAAAATTAGAGGCACTTTTTCTTTGCATTAAGAATCAACTGAGGCGCATACCTTGAGAGCATGGTGAATTCAACTTTATACTGCACAATGTATCGATCACCCTATACCAATCAGATAAAATTGTCCTGCATTTTCCTCCTAGTAGTACGAACTAGTCTCCAAAGATGTTCACAAACTCATCCCATCGAATCATATGATTGGCTCTATCCCAAAATTTCTCCTCGCAATCGACCATGCCACAATCTCTCTGTTTCTCTCTAAAGCAAATGTAGCTAATGTAACCATCCTCTCAGAAGGACGTGACAACTCATCTAAGATCTTCTCCACATTTAGCAGCCAGTTTTTAACATCCATTGAACCCCCTCTATCAGAAAAGAGAGATGGTCTCATATTCTGAAATAATTTCAAGTACTTATCCATCTAACCTCCTCCATTGGAACTAACTTGAGTCTTAGATTTCTTAATCAATTACATTACTCGCAACTATCATATTAGTAAGTGCATTTGTATTTAAGGTAATTTGTGGGGGTGTCTCAACTTCTACTATATCATCTCTAACTTCTTCCTCACGATTTTCCATATTTCCGAAATAACATAAGAAAAATTATAATTAGACAATTTAATATTTCATTAAAATCACTTATAAATTAATTTAACAATCCTAATGACTCTTTTAGATCATGATCCAACCTAATTGCTCCGATATCATTTTCATGAACCGGAACAGTGCTTAGAATTAGATAAGGCGGGAATTGTGATCAGATGACATTAACATTTCATTTTACTTTTTACAAAATTTCAGAAACATTCAATATATAGAAAAGAGCAATTAATCAACATAATGCATTAAAATTTAAACATTCATAAACAACATCATCCATAGAAAACAATCTTAAATCAACATATAAATTGTCTCTAGGTAGAAGTTCTTTTTTTTTTTTTAATCAATCTCTCATGCCAGACATATCAACATTACTTGCTACCGTAAATAGGACTTAGTCAGTAATTATGATCTAATATCTATTAAATTATGATGCTAATGCTATGCATGAATGACCAATATAATATACAACTCATTTCTTTATAAAACCTGTACTTTCACTAATTTTATCTGTTCCCGTTTTACTTAAGTATTTATCATTATAACCTATTTAATAGTTATCGCTGGATTACCCCACCCGAAGATATTCACAAATGTGTCTAAAGACAATCTCAAAATTGTACACGAAGGTGCTGTCAAATTGTATTTGTGGATACATTTTTACCATTTCTTTTAACATGCATGGGTACATTGCATCTTCTGTCGGTATCATTTGGTTGTAATTCTGTATGACATAAGCCTGTACATTTTCATTTCATATGATTTAAAATCATTTAAATGCATCTTCTTATGTCTAATCTTTTCCTTCTATTTATGATATCATTTGAGATTATCAAAATGCAAGACATGTATGAGATAATTATTTTAAATTATTTAATAAAGTAATTATTCATTTAAAATAATATTAATTTAATACATAAATTAAAGTGATCACTCACCTTTGTTTAGGTTGCTTGTCACGCCGACTCTCTATCCTCTGATCTTCTAAGCTTAAATATCCTTTAACTTAGATTGCAGTTAAACATTAATATTTTAATAAATATAAAAAATTAAGTAAGTTAAATTTTAGTTTTAATTAAAACATACCTTATGTTTTAAAGTTATTTGTTTTCTTCATCAAATTCAAATGATTTATCGGCATTCTTCCTCACTTCCTAACAAAATAAACTTTAATAACATTAATTTAACTAATTGTATTGTTAATTCCAATAATAACATAACACTTAACATGATTTATCGGCCTTCTTCCTCACTTCCTCACTTATTTGTTTTTCAGATCGATCTTTTCCTCCAATTTCTTGCTTCACAATCATCTCCTTCAGAGACGAAATTCCTTTATTAATGTCCCGATTCAATATGACATTTCATTAAACACTCCACACACAAATATTATATAACATTTTAGTAATTAATATAATTAAATTTAAATTTACTTATAATAATCGGTCTCGAAACTCCTTCCCACCGAACGAGAGCTTCTTCACTTCAGCCTTCATTCGTGTATTCTTCTGCACTCGAGCACGACAAGGTCTTCTCCTCTGCTTCTTCTCATTCGCAAGGCTCAACAACCCTAACAGTTATACACAAGGCTCGTGGCTTCAACTTCCTTCTTCCTTCTGTACCGATGACGACACGTCTTCGGTTGTGGCTCATTCCAAGCTATGTCCTTGATGCCACCTCCTTCCTCTCCTTCCTTCTTCCTTGGCTAGGGCACGACGCTGCACAGTAGCCGCAACTTTTTCCTCTTCAGGAAGCCACAAACTCTTTATAACTTCGTCTTCCTCTGCACACATGTGAGCATGACAAATTTCTCCTCTCTCGATCTCTCACTCTCTCTTTCTTGTTCATTTATCGATGGATACGATCGAATGAGAAGTGGTATTTATTTATTTATTAATATTATTGTTATTATTATTATTTTTTAACTTTTTATTATTATATTGGAAGTGTTCCAAGTGCCATGAATTTGGGCCAGATAGAACAGACAAAGGAACGATCTATTTCACCGAGCAAGGCATTGAAGAAATGGTTAATGACACAATTAATACTAAAGAAGTTGAGGACATAAAGGAGTACCAACTTCCACTGATGAGGGAAAGATGAACTTAGTTTCAGCCGAGCCCATGGAGAGACTCCAATCGAATTAACAATGGTTCAAGAGGGGCTTGAGTTCAAGGAATTGACATCTGAGGCATGACAATTGTAGACAAAAGAAACTCAGACTTTTTAGATGTATACTCCTTTCTGAGTTGCCTTTATCGAGGAAGTCCAACGTGTTAGAGATGAGACTCTTTTGTACTATTTCTGAAATATTATATCGAGTTGTTTGGATATTAGAATCCGTTCAACAATGTGCCCATCATAGTACACCATATAGAAGGGATGAACCATTGCCTTAGAAATTGTCTTATGAGTTTGATGGGGAAGAAAATTCTTCAATGAGATCCAGGTCCTATCAAATAAGAACAAGAGGTCTCTCATAAGTAGTTGCTAGCGAGAGTGGTGGAACCTACCATAAATTTTATTTCAGAGTTGATTTCTCTTTACATACTTATTTATGAAATACGTCCAATGGAGCATGAAAGTTGGAGGAGCGGTTTACGGACGTAGTGACTCAAGATCCGATTCTTGAGAATACCCGTTTATCTATTATGCCACTTAGATTGTGCTAAAAGAGAATGAATACTTATTCTATTAGGATGTGTTTTGGAATAACAACGCTACACGACTTATGCCATTTTTTTATCTGTAACTGGTTCGACTTGACGTCATACTGCAAGGAGACAGAAACTTCGACGGATGAGGTCGATGCTCCCTCAATCCCGGGAGATTAGCGCCGAGTAGGAAGAGCTCCCGCGATTGACTGGAAATGTGGGAAGTTCACATGACTTAAAGGGCTCTGATTTGTACGTGGACTGAACAGCTCTAGGTTTTTTTCGTCGTTGATTTGTTCAATTCTCCTGGGACACTCAATAATTAGCCTTCTACTATATTATTTTTTCGTTGCAGTTCTCTTTCCAGCCACCTCCTTTTCTTAATCCCTTATGTCCTTCTGATTTAGCCTCCTGTAATATCTCTTACTATTTCCGACAGCCAAAAATAACTCCATACCTGTTGCCATCACCATTAGAGTCCTCTATCCTCGCTGCACTCGCTATAACAACCTTTCATTGTGGTTGCAGCAGCCCGTCATGCCTCCCCTTGTTGTGTTGTTGTTGTATAACCGCCTCAAACAATAAACTGCAACTATTTGGACTGTCGTCTCTTGTTGCTCTACTGTTCTAACCACCCATAGTTGTTGCCGTTCATCTACATCCTAGAACCCGCTTCCCTAAATTATTGTTATGTCGCCAAGCCCCCTAACTGTCACCACTATCACCCGGGATCCGCCCTAATGTGAGTTTGCGTATCGGGTCTTGTATTTTTTTTTCAAGTGTGTTTGATTGTGGCTGCTTATTTGCTTTCAATAATATTGTTTGCTTTTCTAGTGTGATTTGGGTTAACTTTGGTATCATGTAAAGTTATTGTTGTTACAATACAAGGTAGGCCAATTCAATTTTCTTGCAGAATTTGAAATTGGCAGAAGTAGATAAGGGCATTCTCTCAAAGAAGTGAAGATGAAGCGTTCTTTCATAGTAAGACCAAATATAAACTCAAAGAATGCTGGATCAAGGGAAAATAATGAATAATCAAGTAGTCATCAAGGGAGTTCTAAATTTGGGAAGCCTAGATTGGATTACAACTCTGGTAAGAAATTGATAATGAATAAGAAATTTGATGGTGATTATTACAAACGGCAAAAAGGGCTGCATGGCAAAAATCTATTAATGTAAGCAATATTTTGAAGAAGGTAACAAGTAACCTCTAATAAGGAGAATCAAATTGATAATGACTGAGATGCAGAAGCATGATTCCTCAACAAAAGGAATTATTGGAATTCACAGTGACAATAACTCAACGGATTACTATGAGAATGATTGGATCATTGACTTTGGATGTATAAATCATATGATTAATGATCATGAAATGCTTCAAATAAAGTATAAGGTAAGTGACTTTGTAATCTTGGCGTAGTTTAAAATTACGCAATATGGTGCCCACCTCAATTTATTTTTTTATTAAATTCACAATAAAGTTTATTCTTCATTGGATACTGCATGAGGCTCGCCTCAAGACGCACCCAACCTCAATTCTGGTGAGACATACTCAATTAGATCTAGTGTTTTTCTTAAAATAAATATAAGTAAATCAGTCATAACAAGTATTTCTTACTCATAACACAATTGAGGATATTATTGAAGTTCTTACTATCAACATAGTCATTGTTTAAAATTAGATAAATATTCTTATTACTTTTATTGATTCAATAGCAGAGAAATGATTGAGATTTAAAATTAGGAATGAAAGAAAATGGATAAAGGATAAGTTGAAGGAGAAAGTAAATCATTATGTTGATAATCCTAGTTAAATCTCATTAAGTTATAAGTATGTTTAAACTTTTGAACTTAGAAATTCTAATCATAACAGTCTTTTGTTCTTACCTTGATGGATGATGTAGAAAGAGAGATTAATTGCATCAAAATTTATTTAGGAATGTCCTGTTATTATGTCTTATTTTTATGTTCGTATTACCTTTTTATTTTATGATTTCATAATTGAATGTTAACATGTTATTTTTTGTTTAGAATAATTTATTGTTTACCATATTAGAATTTTAGAATATTACATTTTAACCTACTAATAGGCTATAATGTTAATAGATTATTTCTTATGCATTTATTGAACTTAGTACAGTATTTCTTATTTTGCATAATTTTTTAATTTTGAGGCTCACACCTTATAGTATCTGGAGGCTTATGAGTTGCTACACGGAGAAAAAATAAAAAAAAAAACAAAAAATAAAAAAAAGTCCTAATACCCAGTTATACAATTTTAAACTTTGGATCACAGCTAACAACTTAAGTCTACTGATTGCTCATTGTGAAAGGACAAGACTTCGCTAGAGTGTTATTAAAACGTTGCTTAATGATATTTGTGGCATATCAATATGAAGAAAAACTTGTTATTAGCATCACAACATCATCGAGCTACATTGTCTTATTAGGTCCTTATATTTCAGAGTTTATCATGACCTCAAGTTCTCTCGATCACTGACCATGGAACGACGGAGATTGAAATCTATCTAATGTAATGTCAGCATCATCTTATAAGGATAAGACTCAAAAGAATTAGACATGCAATGTTGTGACATATGCCTGTCATCATAAACTCAATGTGATGAAGAAGTTCGAAAAAATATTGTTTGTATAGGATGTCAATATGGTAAGGTACATCATTTACCATATAAAGAGTCATAGTTCAGGGCAAAGGTGTCGTTGAAGCATGTTCGCTATGACAGTTGAATGTGTGAAACAAGTATCCATTAGATGAATGCAATATATGGTGATCTTTACTGATAAATACTAAAGGTATTTATGGGTTTTTTTTGGTGAAAGGAAAATATGACGTAGTTTTCAATATTTAAACTATTCAATGTAATCAAAAGAGAAATTAGAAGAACAATTATGTGCCTGTGCATGGATAGTGGTGAAAAATATACTTAAGATGATTTTCTCAATATCATTGAGACTTCAAAATACACCATAAATTTAAATGTTCAAGCGCACCACCATAAAATGGTGTAGTAGACAGGAAGAATAAACATCTTGCAAAAAATGTTGAAGTATGATGCATGCTAAAAAAATGTACTTTGAAGATTTTTGGCTGAATACATGAATACAACAGCTCATATTAACTTCAAGCTTCCCAAATGTACTTCACCCTATGAAAAATTTTTGGGGTACTAAACACACAGTAGGTCACTTTCAAGTATTCGGTTGTGTGCTACATGTTTGTGCTAAGTAACTTACGTAGCAAGTTCGATAGAGTGATCATTCATTGTATATTTGTTGGATGTGACGGCCAAAAGGGTTGTAAATGTTTGGATCCCATTACTGGTCTATGTTACACATGAAATGTGGTTTGATGAAACCGCTGCATGGTGGTCAATAAAACACGATTTATCAAATTCTGAACAATTCAAAGACAGCTGGTGCGCTGTTTGTAATAAAAAATTAGAAGAGGAAATTGGGTAGCTTGTGCAAAAACTAGTTTGTTCATGTGAAACATGAGGGAGGCAAAGGTTATGTGTTAGTTTTATTGTTTATAAGAGGAAACATAAGAGGACTGAAGGTGAACCGTGTCAGAAAGCAAGTGTGAAAGAGCGGATGAGGGAGAGGAGACAAACTACAAAGAGGAAGAGAGAGAGAGAGAGAGAGAGAGAGAGAGAGAGAGAGAAGCAAGCTCGATGTTGTACCCCACACAAGCTTATTAAATAGGAAACTTGAGCTATTATTGCGCGACTTCGGTGAAGCCAATGTGTGCTAAGCAAGATGAAGATGGGAGGTTACTCGCACGATCGAGATTGTGTACGATGCACAAAATAGGGTAATTAAGGTATTTTCGTGTGCGCACAAGTGAGTAGTGATCGGCTTGAGCAAACCAAGGAGTGAGTTAAAGCAGGAGGGAAATACTTGCTTGGGTGTGTGATGTTGAACTAAATTTTAAGTTAAGCTAATATTTTAAGTGATGATTTTTATTTCAGTTTATAAATTCTAATTTTTTATGTTTTCAGTAATAATAGTTGAGCAATTTGAGAAGGAAGATGGTGAGGTAGAACGTTGAGGTGTTCAGAGAAGTCTGATAGGGTAAATTGATTTAATTAAGGATAATTGATATTTAAAAAAAAAAAATTGAAATTTAAGTGAGAATAGTTAGAAATATCATGACTAATTGAATCATTTATTAATAATTTCATAGCTTATAGATTGTATGTTATCTTTCTTGGAATGGAAGAATCAAAATAAGTTCAAATAGATATAACTAATTTATAATATTAATTATTATAAATATAATCATGATAAAATGAAAGCATAAAAATGGTTTTCAAGAATGACCATAAGAAGTATCATATATATAAAAATCTATCATTGAAAAGCAATATATTAAATGTTTTTACTTCACAAATATATATTAGTCTGGGTTTATTCGTACTAATTATAGTGGTATATATAACTTATGAATTTTTTTAATACATAGTAATGGATAAGCAATAATTATTATTTAATTCATTTTATTAAAATTTGATAGAATAATTTAGGATGGTTGTTATTATTATGAAATGTTAAAAAAATTTTATTGAATAGAATAATTAGAAATTATGAGAACGAACTTTAATTAATAATAATAATAATAATAATAGTAATAATAATAATACATACATACATACACAAAAAAAATTATAATAATATAAGTTTCGAGATTATTAATAGAAATTTTAGAAATATTAAATTTTTAGCACAGATTGAAATGTGTAATAATAGATTATAGAATTGTAACTGTTGGAAGTTGTGTACTACAGTGTTATAAGAAGTTTTAATGATTAATAATAGTATATGACTATGATAAAAAAATTATAATTTAAATATTTTCTTGTAGTTATCAAGTTAAAAGAGACAGACTTGGGAGAGAGAACAGGATTAAAATCTTCTGTAAACGAATTGAGTACTCATTTTATTGTTTCTCTGAATCAAATGCATTAATTATTTTTATATAATTAACAGTTATTGCATGTTTCCTTGTGATTTAACTCTGTTATGAAATAGATTGATTGTGTTGAATCAAATCGCATGAATTATCTTTTATGATTTATTTGTTTATCATATATATTATATAAATTAATTATAAAAAGATATGGAATGTTATGCAGAATGCAAATAAATTTATTTATATGATTTGTTTGCATGTACCTGATCAACTAATAGAGTTTACATTGTACCGAATTAGCTGGAGACGGTAACCTGAAATTTCTGCGAATAGTTTCTTCTAATGCTACTATAAAACCCCTACCCCCAGGAAACTTGACTATGAGAAAGAAGTAGAATAATTATATAAAGAGTTCTTAAAAAGTTATCTAGCATTGCAGTTTTGTAGACTTGTCAGTGGCGTGAGAAAATTTGTGCTTTTAAATATTGTGTTTGTGTGTGTGTTTGCATTTTTTTTTAATTTTTGTAATGATTTTCTTATGCCTTCAATATTTTCATATTTATCATTATCAAATTTGTACAAATTTAGTTTACTTTAATGTTAATTTTCTCCTGATTTCAATCTTTACTAACCTGTGATTATCGATAATTCCTTCTGCCTGAATATGTAAAGAAAGGCTGAACAACTTGAACTAGCATTCTTGTCAACATCCCTACGCTTTCGTTCTAAAGTATTATTACCACCGGATGGCGCAGGTTCTGGAAGGTGGTTTCAAAGACAAGCCAGGGAAGACAAGGGATTACTACCACTCATGTTACTGTCTGAGTGGTCTCTCAGTGAGCCAGCACAGCCTTTCAAAGAAGGCTGATTCACCACCACCACGGAACGCAGTCCTTGGTCCATATTCGAACTTGTTGGAGCCTATTCATCCTCTTTACAATCTTGTTCTGGATAAGTACTACAAAGCCCACGAGTTCTTCTCTGTTTTGAAGTAGATAGCATTTCTCAATTTCTGGCATGCCATTTTCTTTTGTTATCTTCACCTGTGACGAGGTCTGGGAGAGAAACACAGGCTTGTTCATCTTGAAGCAATCTCAATAAACGCAGTGTTTCTTCTTACACTATGTTTTATGACTATTAACATAATCATTGTGGCCTTTTTAAATTGAATATATAATGGTTTCCTGGATGTGTTTATTTTTTTTTTAAATTTGGTCGTTATGTTTGTGCTGATAATTATAGATTTGGTGCATTGGTGGTATCATTGCAGATCCCTAACGTACAATTGAGTATTATGATTATCAACATTTTAGTATGCATTTATAAGGTATTAGAACTTGAAAAGTTCACCTGAGTAATTGTGCTTATTGTGGTTTCTGAGTATTGGAAAATATGATCGTTTTCAAAATTTAGCTCTAATTTTTGAGAGATTTGCATTGCTTTTATGGCTGTGGTTGCCATTGGCTTGAAATATGTGAGTTTTTTCTTTGGCGGTTGTGTATTTAATTGTAACTTCACGAACACATTGTGAAAATTAGATATTGTATTCAAGATCGTATAGTTGATGCACCCAAATATTCGGATAAAATGAACTGCATTATTAGAGAAAATTGAGCCTGCTGGTCCGGTAGTGGCAGTTGTGGTTCACCAGTCATCGAGTAGAGCATGTGTGGAAGTGATTCCTTTTCTCTACTTATTATGATACCTATTTTATTTTAGCTCATCATCTGAGTCATCGAATCAATTTTCGCTGTAGGAATGTCATTTTGAAAAAATTACACCACTGCTAAGAGTACTTTAGATGACATTGCTGTTTTCAATTGCCTTGGTAATTGTAGAGGACCTGAAGAGCATGCCGGGTCACGTGTTGGTCCCAGATGCACTGGAATATACTTTTTTGTAATCGAATTAAGCAGTATAAATAAAACTGAATAACAAGTTTAACCTTGCAGCGATATACAATTGCATTTAGAAAATAAAGGTGTTGAGAAAATTTTAATTTTGAGGGCATTTCCACATCATTCATTTCCTTTGTATCTACTTATCTAACATAAAATTTTATTTATTTTTTTATTTATACACCCAAATATTTCATATCACATCAAAAATATCAATAATTTAACTTTCAAAAAGTGAAATACAATTTTTCATGCATCGGTAAATGTTAGATATGTAAATATGTAGGAATTGAGTGGTGTGTATGTAATTCTACTTTAATTTTAGTTTAGGTAAAGCCATGCAGGTTTGTAAGGTCGCTTGTACAAAAATGATCAAGGAAAATGATGATTTTATAGGAACTCATTTTATGTTTGAATAAAAATTATTGTTTATAGACTAATGAAAGTAAAGTAGTTTAAATTAATGTTGGCTTCTAATGTGCTTCACTTGACCGAAGATTTTGAATTTTTGATGTTTTTTTTTTTCAACACATCTTTTCAGCCCCAGGTTCTTTATTATTTATTATTTATCTTTGATTTTTGAATTTTAACACAAGTACATTATATATATATGAAAGATCTTGAATCCAAAAAGATAAATAATTTTTTGAAATATTTTTTTATTGTCTAATTCTAAGCAGCCTGATAAATTTAATTTATATTTAATTTTAACTTAATTTTTTAATTAATATTATTTTTCGAACATGTCTGAAGTCTCGCTAGGTTATTCACTTGCAGCTGATCTGTTTACATGTTGATTTTAATTTTTGATTGTTGAATTATAGACAGTGTCCTAATTTTGGTTTGTCTTGTGTGAGAGTTCTCACCCTTTTCCATGAATTGACTTGATAACCTAGGGGTTTTTCGTAGGTAATTTAGGTGTCCTAATGCAACAGGATGGTTCATTTTGATAAACGGACTGTGATTGAGTGATTGGCATTTTAAACTATATTTTGCAATGTCGTGTTTATTGTCTGCATTTTCTATCACATTTGAGGAAATTGAATTATGGAATAGATGTCAATTTTATGGCCAACGCCTACGGATGAAAGAGTTAGAACAATCAGCGACTTTAAGCATTTAAGCAGACCTATCCCTAGTACCAAAATTCTAAATAGTGGTTAACAATTATGATTGCTCGTTCACATTGGCCTTGTTCTTGGATCATAGAAAATGACGAAGTTGTGAAAGACATTAATTATAGGACTAAAGGGATAATAGCTTGCGGAGCCCCCACTAAGTTTCTAGTAGCTAGTAGTGACCGCATTAATACTTAAAATAAATAGTAGATAAGATATATCCTAGTGTAAGTGGCATGGGCATAACTGTCAGCTTCATTCAATTTGATTGCATTCAACACTAAGGCATATGCATTAGCAATGGTTCAAATGATGATGGCTCCATTAAATGTAAGATTAGTTTAGCCATCATTTTCTTAGTAGCACTACATAATTGTCCAATTTGTAGTTTGTTGGTGTGATAATCGGTCATATACCTATAGTTAATGAGGTGGATTGACCACTCGGATCTATTAGAGAGTTGATTACATTCTTAACACGTTTTTATAAGCAGCACAATGAATTTATTAAACTATTCTATAATATGGGTGTCTTTACTATATTAAAAATTACGGAGTCTTGACCAAACTAAAATCGATCATGGCATCTTTGGAGTCCATGTCTAAGGCATAACTCATTTTGTTATTTCTAGTCCATAGTATGTTATTGTTGTCCCTAAGATAGATGAGAGCTTAGAGATTATGAAGATAACTATTATCCATACTATTACTTCTTTATTTCTTCTATTATCATCTTTGATGAGGATGAGAGCTTAAATAAAGATTGTGATGAGTGGAACCGAAGGGGAGCTAATCCTTAGCATATGATGTCTCTAGTGTCCATGTTTAAGGCATGACTTATTTTCTTATTTTTAGTCCCTCTCATGTTTTTTTTATCCATGGATACATGAGAGCTGAGAGATTGTTAATGATAAATATAGTCCATATGATTACTACTTGATTTCATATATTAGCATCATATTTTGTGACTGAGCTTAAATAAAGATTGTGATAGGTTAGAGAAGCGTCAAATGTGGATAGAACTAAAAGCGTGCATATCCTTGCAGACCCAACCCCACAATCCCACCCCCTACCCCCAACTCCAAAACATAAATGCTTAACAATATTTTAATAATTATTTTATCTTTAATTTTAAGAATTTTTATAATTTTTTTAATAAGTTACCACAAAGATTGTAATTATCACGTTAAATTTAATAGTATTAATGAACAATAGTTTGGAGGTAGATGATATCTTATGTAAAAGGACTATTATAGTAGAGCATTTTTATAAAGTTAATACTTTCATAGTCATTTTAGATACACAACTCTTAAGAGATGAATAAAATATTTGAATAATAATATATAGAGTTATTGATTCTTAATTTTTCATTGAATCTTTTAGAGACATATTCATTTTTCAAAATTAATAATATATATTAACTTGCAAGTAAATTTTATCTTAATAACTTCACATTTATAGAAAAGTTAAACTTAAAAATTTAATTATAGTATTTTTTTAATCTGAAGTTCATCAAAATAGAAATTTTCAAAATTTAGACTTTTTTATTTATATCAAATGTTGGCTAAGAAAAGAAATAAATTATTTTTCTTCTTTTTTATTATTTGATACTTTTGATGCCGTCAATTTTGGTAACAATGAATAAGCATGCATTTTTTTAATTATGAAGGCTATTAATAGACCATTACAAAATTAAGTAGAATATGATTTTTTTTTGCAAGTTCATTGGTAATAAATATTAAAAGTAATATTGCAATGAGTTTCTATGTAAAATTAATTATCAATGAAATTGATGTAATGAAGAAGCATTTGACATAACTTTAAAAATTTCATCATAATGAATATTAAAAGAGAGATTTTCTTACTTTAAAAATTATTATTAGGTTTTTAAAAATTTTTTGTCATATTTATTTGTTTTATTTTTAAAGCATAAATTTAATTTTGATGTATTTTATTTAATTTTTTTATTTTCCTCCCCCTCCCTCACTCGTTTTAAATTCTAGTTCTTCCATTTATTACAAGAGCTTAAAAACGACATCTCACCAGCTCTCAATGAGCTTGAAATATTAGTCAAGTTCAAACATAGTGACCTGATCCACTTTTATTTGTTAATTAATTTTTTAATATAACACATAATTAATAATAACCTTCTTGGTTGGGTGTTATGATTATCATGTATGTAATTTAGACTAAAATGCCTAACCTTTCTTAAAGTTATCTATTAAGCTTGAGGTAGTCTCTACCAAATGATTTCAATAAAAGGTGAGACTGAAATTGAACAACATATGGTAGAATTTACATGAGATGAAAAGCATCTTATGTTGTTAGTTGATTCCTGATAGTGAAATGAATAGTGAAGCTACTGTTAGTGATAGTGCCCTAGGCCTATTATATGGATATGTATTTTGAACTTTTATGAATATTTTTCTATTTTAATTAGCATGTTTATGATAGAAGAAGAACCTTGAATAGTTTCATGTTTATTATGAAGATTATTCTAAATATCCACAATCGCTTATTGTTATGGGAATGATAATAAATAAAGATTAATATAAAGTTTGATGGATATTCTGAGATGAATATATGTATGAGGATACACATCAGATTTATATGTATTTATTGGAGAACAAATATTGGATCGACTCGCTTTGAGATTAAATCATGGATATAAGTCATATGTTAATCTCAAGTCAGTAGTGACATCGAATCCTCCGACGTGAGATTGTCATGGTTCTCAACATGAGGAATATTATGTTTAGACATAACCCAACGTTGTCTTCGACCGGATGACCATAAAGATTATGATTGGGCATAATGTGAATCATGTAGTGAGATATGAGTAATCAAGATGAAATTTATCCCTCTTATAATAAGAGAGATATCTCTGGGCCTCTCGAATGATTTAGACCGAGAATTGTGTGGCCACACTCAAATGAATTGATGGAGATCAATCGCATTTATTTTATCGATCTAATCGAGAGTCGAGAATTAAAGATAGAGAGATATAAGGTTGACATTATTCCATGCCTTATATTCTATCATGATATCACGTGATAAAAGGATTATGTCATTAACAATCAGGTTGTCTCGGATCTCGAGACTATTCATACTAACTTGGGTAGTTATAGTGTCTTGCTTGAGACCAACTATAACTCGTAGGTTTTTAAATGGTGATTTAAGCCTACTGCCAATGTTAATTGAACCTATAGGGTCGCACAAAATTTGAATGAACTAGAATGGTTGATGAACACTCTCTCTTGAGTAATTTATAATAATAATGAAGAGGTGCCATGAAATGGTGCCACTTCAATTAAAAGGAGGGGTCATGACTTATGAAGTCAATTTTTTTTTATTCCTTTTGAACTCTTGCAAGAGAGGAAGAGAGTTCTTTTGGTTTTGGAGAAAACCCCGTTTCCGATCTAGCAGTTGGAAGCCATTTGGAAATCCGTTCGAGTGTGGATACCGGTAGAGGGCGGTGGTTTCGCGCCTTAAAGATCCGAGGAAATCTAAGAGTAGAACTCTTGCATGGTATGATTTCTTGCACTTCTTTTGGGTTTATGTTTTGATTTGTATGAGCACATGAGATCCTTGGTGGTTTTGGGGAAATGACTTTAATATGCGTTTTAATTAATTTCGCTTCCGTTGCGCATGATCCCCAAAATCCAACAGCTACAATGGTCTCTTAGTTTTGTGGGCAGATTACTCAACAAAAAAAAATTATATCCCTCCATAAGTGTCATCAATCCATACTCCATTTGCTGCCTCTTATTTAATAAGATCTCTTTCATGAACATCAAGTAACTAGGCATCGACTCTAATCCATCACCAAAAGAAATGTTGATACATGACTCTTTGAACACTTCCAAGAATTATGAAATAACATATCCAACCTTATTCTTTTTTAAATAATATGGATAGAACAGTAGTGGAGTAATTGGAGGCATATTATCCGTAAATTGAGTCGACATGGGCGTTGTTTCTAAATAGAGTTCTCTTTTCTCTGAAATGTGGTATTGGTTTTGGTATTAAACTAAGATGCTCTTAGAATGAGCTTAGATATGACATCTCTCATTAATTCATATTCTTCTTTTTATTGTGTTTAAAATTCTAGTTGTTGAAATCCAGATGGCTAATAAAAATCAAGAGGGCTATTGATTTTATTTAATATGAATTTAATAAACTATAGGTTGTTATATTCAATACATTAAAAGGGAGTTTAGTTCATGTTAGGATAAAGCAACAAAAAAAATACATATTGGAAATTAAAAATATAATGGGAAAGGAGAGGAACAAGAAAAACTCAAGTTTTATGGGCTTGGTCTCGCATTCTTAATTAATGCAGTCATCTTTCGATGCTATCAAAATTATCTTTCTTTCATGACAAGATCCTACTTCCAAGGGTATATCTATTTTCCTAAATGAAGAGCAACAACTTCCATATCTAGGTCACCCCTCATAAGATTTAATTTTTAGCACTCATATATGTCATTGTGGCGCTTAACATTAAGTTGGAGGCCAAATTAGCTATTTAAATTAGGATGAAACTCTTCAAAATTGTATAGCTAGCATTTTGTCATAAGATCTTGCATGTGGGCACCTAAAATTATTTTGATCTATTGATGGACTCTAATAAATTTGTAAAATTGGTTTCTAAGCATAAGGAATGGGCACTAGGTGCAATCTTATCACTCTAGGCTCTCAAGCTCTCCAATGTCAATGTGTTATATTATTCACTTGAATGGCTATTGATTCATTCATTCGTTGCATCATTCCTAATAAATCAACCGAAATTGTTGTTGTGACTCAATTTTAATCATTGACTTATATTAACAAACATTTAAATTAATGAATTAAAATTCTCAAAATTGTGCAAGAATAACAAGAAATGTAAAATAATATGTCAGAGAAACTCTATTAAAATTTCACCTATAACCTTACAAATCTACCTTGCAAGTCTTCTATGTCTTTAACACTATACCAACATATGTTTCCCTTTATTACCATTGTGACATGTGTAACACTCCTCTAAATGGCCTTAAACATACAACCTATTTGTCTAAACTAGATCAAAACCATACGAGCATATGTCCATTTACCAAGTTACTATGGCCTACAACCTCTTGACCTCACTTTTCGGTAAACCTTTTCTTTAGCTTATATCTAATCTCATTAGAGCATAGTACCTCCCTCCTAGTGTCATCAGATGACTGATTTAAGCTTTGTTACTCTATAAGTTGAACTCCACAGGAGCTAACCCTAATTTAACCTAAAATTAAAATTCAACTAAATAAAAATTAAAATTGACCAAAGCAAAATAGATATAAATATAACAAACTTCAGTTAAACCTTGAAATTGACCTAAAAATAAACTTTAACTATTATTTAAACCAAGTCTTCATTTTCTTCACATATTATATTAAATCTTATAACTTTATTTTGAAAGTTGCATTATGTTTATTATCACATATAATGATCATGAAAACAAGTATGATAAGTATCGCCACTGCAAGTTATCATGCGTAAATAGTGCACTCCAAGCACCCTAAATTATTATTTTCTCCACAAATCAATTCAGTGATCAGAATTTCATTCTATAAGTTCCATGATATTCATTATCACATATGAGAAATATGTAAACAAATTTGATGATGATCAGACACAATTTTTATGTAAATTTTTTTGGCATTTTGAAAAATGGTCTTACATAAAAATTGTTCATTGAATCATTGTGTGCATCCAAATCATCGAAACCTTTCAAATGGATCCCTCCATAACAAAACCAGACTTTGTTTAGGGGCTCTTAAGCCTATAATAATTTGGATGATAATTTAGATTATAAAAAGAGTAATTTTAATAATGCACACAAAATATGCTCAAATCAAAATTAAAATTCAACTAAATTAAATGTGAGCTAAAACTATTTAATTTAATCAAATAAAACTATTAAAAAATTTCACTCAAAATCTACAAAATTTTCTTTCATAAGGCTGACCCCACATATTGAACTAAAATATCTTGAGATAGATCCAACTTTGACTAAAACTAATTGCACCAATTGATTCCTTAAATTTTCTCAAATAAAAAAAAGAAAGGTAAAAAATTTGGACATAACCGGCTCCAACCTCCCATAACCACTTTAGCAATTTGATTTGAAATATCTTGAGTAAAAGACCACTTCATACAAAGTGCAATTACAGTATTGGATTCCTTGCATTTTTCTATTTGAAATGAGCTATGCTTGTGATTTTAGCTATGATTATCATAACTACCTCCCCAAATTTGAAATTTCCCTCCACTTCTCCTCAAAACAACTCCCTCCATTTTTCCCTCCATTTAAGTCTCATTTGGTTGAAACTCCCACACTTTCCCTCTCATTCTTCTATTGTCTGAAACCACTCTCCTCTCCCTCTTTTCTCCTTGAAGGTCGAGGCCCCCATTCCCTTTCGCTTTTCCATTCTACTCAGAAGTTCCTATCTTCCTCTTCCATCTCCTCACACCAATGCCAAAACCCCCACTACTCACTTTTCCTCTCTACATCATGGAAGGGAAAGGGCTTCTCATTATCAAAGGAAATCAAGGCATTCCACCTAAATTGTTTGCTCTTTCATTCCAATAATGTTATATGAATTAATTTGGGAAAAACAAGATGTGAACTCTCCTTTTTCCCTCTCTTTTTTCCATGGTCCACCCTCTCCTCTCCTTTCTCCCTCTCCTTTATGCATGAACGACCCTCTCCTCCCTTCTCCCACACTTCTTTCCATGGCCGAAATTACTAAGCACTCACCATCTTTCCTTCCCCATGTCATCCATGACTGAAACCATCATCTAACCCGAACATTCTCTCCTCTCATCTACTACCTAAAACCATACACACCATAACTCCCATTCCATCCATCTTATCCAAAAACCCTAACCCTCACCTCCCCCCTCTTCTCTCCTACCCGAAGCTTTACATAGGCCACTCACACACTCCCCCTCTTCCATCCTACTTAGAAAATCTAACCATGAACTACACACTTACTTACCTTCTCTCCTTTCAGAAAACACTAGTTTGCACTACACCCTCTAATTAGCCTTTTTTTCCTACCTGAAAATTCACCTAAACCACTCACACACACACCCATCTTTTATCCTATACAAAAATCCTAACTCTAACCCACATACTTCCTCTCATTTTTTTCTACCTGAAAACTCTATCCTACACCAAACCTTCTTACTCACTTTTTCTCCTACCTAAAATGTTACCTAAACCACTCAAACACTCTACCACTTTCATCCTCACCAATAAACCTATTCCTAACCCACACATCTCTCTTTTTCCCCTACCCAAAATAACATGCCCTCAGTCACACACTCTCCTTCTTTCCCTTTCTCTCTTCTAACCAAAAAACACCCTCACCTAAAATATACATAGTCTTTTTCTTTACCTTTCTCTTTCTTTCAAGTTCTCAACTCAAGTGAATCACTCAAATCAAATTCTACTAAAACCAATACAATTTTAAATCAAACATTTTCAACTTTAAACAATTAAACTCAATCAAACTCTTTCAAACTAAATCTAATATTTCAAATCAGAACTCAACCTTTTTTCAATAAATTTGTAAATACAATCCCCAAGGCATGCCTTCTTCCTAACTTCTCTATTTTCTTGGGTCTCTTATGACATCATCATTGGATCGTAAGTCCCATAATTTCAATTTAGAATAAATCTTTTCAAACTTATCCACTATTTGAAGTTATAAATCACCAATATTCATGACACTTATCTTATAATCTTGCATAATATAAAACAACACTTCAATTGAGAGTATTCTTAGGAGTCACAAATCACAAGATCTAATTAAGATTACCCTTACAGGAATACCATACCCCCAAAATAAAATAAACTCTATCTGTACCCATAAGGTAGAGGAAAAACTTTGGTTTTGCATACCCATAAATCTTAATGATTTTTTTAATATGAATGGTTAGATCTTTATCCCTTGACTAGTATTATTCTTCAGAAGTCCATCCAATCATTTAGATAAGATACTTCAAGCCCTATGTTTGATATGCCATAATAAAAAAATTTTCCACCAAAGAGGCCTTTTTTGTAACTCCGCTGGAGATGGTTCCTCTACTTCTTTAGTATTGGCGTATATTCTTATTTTTTATTGAAAGTGCATCTGTACCACCCAGAGACCCAGATTACCCATCTTTTTTCAGTTGGGCTTTCTATACACCAAATTATGGAATGTGTCCACCGAGCATTTTTTAAAACTCGAGTCATTTAACTTTTTATTGAAACCCTATTTAATGCATATGCTTTAGGACTCTTTTTATTTAATTCAATGATTTGATTAGTTTTTTTAACAAATTTCTTTTTAAAGTTATTAAAATTTAAAGATTTGAGAGAAAACTTCATATTAACATCCTTCCTTGTATACCCATTACTGGAAAGATGTCATCCCTTAAGCTGATTTGTTTTTTAAAAAATGGAAGAAACCTGACGCTTGATACATCTAAAATATATAGCATTTTTATACATAATTTTATAGCTATTTTGACGATATTGCGCTTTAATAGAAAGTTTTTGTTTGTTTTTCTTTCAGGTACAACTAAATGGATGGATACAATTGAAGAAATAAAAAAGGAACAAATTTAATGCAAAAATGAAGAAGGTGTCAAAATGAATTGTTGCGCCTAAGCACCCAGATTTGGGGCTTAAGCGCCAGTAGACAGAGAAGGTCGCACCTAAGCATCGAAGACCTTACGTTTAAGCGTCAGTGAATTATTTTGGAAATTCAAGAATATTACACGAATTTTGAAGGTGTGTTTTAATCAACTTTTGGTGAAAACGTGAATTTCAATTAACGAGCATGAAACTACATTTAAATGGCTCTTGAAAAGAGGAAACTCTTGGAAGATTAATTGAATGAGGACATATTTTGAAGAGACACCAAAGCACCCTTTGGAAAACTTTAAAGAGAAAGACTTGAATTGATGAAAAGAGAGGAGATTATAACAGATTTGAGGGGTAGATTGAGAGTGTTTTAAAGTAAGGAGTTGTAGATTTTTATTTAATGTTTTTTCTCACTTATCTCATTACTAGTGAAGGAAAAGGTGGGTAGATAATTCTTAGTAAGAATCCATTGTTTGCTACTGATTCAAGATAAGGAAAAAAAGATTTTCGTTATATTACATTAATTTCTTTAAATTTAGTTATTTGTTTTGTTTATTTTAAAATATCAAAATTACCAAAACGAATTGAAGTTTTATTCATACAATAGTATCTATAGTTTAAGGAAGTAGCTTTTTTAAAGTTGAGTTTGTTATCTAATTTCTTCAAAGAGTTTGATTTTTCCCCATGGGATCGATGTGTCGGGGCTTAATCACAAAGTCCTATATTACTTGATAAAGATACATATACTTGCATAGAATCCCTATATTAAATAAAGAGAATTGAATATATAATTACATACATATAAAAGCATATATAAAATAAATTGGGATCAACGCTCAATTCAATTCATCTAAATTGTGGGTCCATCATTAAATTTGGAATGAGTTTTGAGCATTTCAATATGACCTTCGGTGATCTTAGCCTTTTCATGGCAGACCTCTAAATCAGTGATGAAAAAAAATTTCTGATAGAATTCATCCTCAACTCTGAAGAAGATTTCCCAACTTTGAAGAAGAAAATTGTTAAAATTTCCTCTGTTGTTACTATTATCGATGTTATTGTGATTAGGGTTCAAAGTGCCTTTGAGAAAATAGAAATTTACCAAGTTATTAAAGTCTCTAAAACCCTTGAGATTGATGAATGATAGATGATAAATCAGTTAAGGTATTTGGTGAAGTCTATAATGCTCCCATCAGTATTTGATGTTGCCTCATCTTCTAAGATTACTCATGTGTTAAACAAGACACAATGAAGGGATAAGAATAGAAGCTTCACAAGAAGTACATCCAGGTTGATAAGGAAAGAAAATTAACGAAGAAAAATGATGCCTATTAAAATGGATCTTAATTGTCTGAAACCTCTCCTTTCATTAGAGGATGTATGTTTCACTCACTTCCTGCTGCAAAAGAAGAGGAACATGTGCTTAAAATAGCTAACTCACATATACCTCCTTTTGAATATAATTTTCCTCTAAAGAAAAGAAGATGTCTTGTTACGCTAATCTATGCAGAATATTCAAAGGAATAATAAAAATGAAAAATTGCACTGTGGTGGAAGTCCTTAAATCAATAGGGGCAAAGTTTCTTAAGACAAGAAGAAAAAATCATAGAATACGATTGATACCCAAGGTTAGATTATAACTACCAGACGAGCTTCTATTCTCAAGTTGACAGTAATTGACATCATTCTTCGTGCTTAAGTTTCCTCTAAATAAAAAGAGTGGTCTTGTTATGTTAATTTATGTAGAACATTCAAAGGAATAACAAAAATAAAAAACTGCACTGTGGTAGAAGTCCTTAAATCAATAGGGGGTATAGTTTATTAAGAAAATAAAAAAAATGATGGAATATTTTTGATTCCCAAGGATATATTATATGTAATAGAGGAGCTTCTATGCTCAAGTTGCTAGTAATATAATTTATCATAGATAATCTGAGTATAGAACCATTGATAATATTATGTTAACTAGGTTCGAAAAATTAAGGCACGACTTTACCGAATCCTTATCGGGGCAGCCCGTACACTGTTTTTTACAAGAATAACCTCATTTTATTACAAGGATCTGTAAAAGACCCGAAAATTATATCACCTATCATTTAAGGCACTACCTTTTATCCTAAGGCTCCATTCAGAAAGCCCTAAGTGTCGATGATAAAAAGAAGACAATCTCATTAGTTATAAGATTATGCTCTGAAGCTAGTATTTCACCTCCTCCTACTGATGATGTTGGATTAAAAAAATCAACTCAAACCACTTCATTTGTTCAAAGGAAGGTGCCACATCCTCAACTGCTATTGGAACATGAATATGAATTTCTATGAAGGAAGTGGAGATAGAAACCAAAGATTTCAATACCATTAATATTACTCAGGATCTTGATAGAAGTATGGAGGAAACTAATTATAAAATAGAATTAAAAAATATTAACGCTGACTTAAGTATATGTCAGTTGACTTGAAAATATTAGAGGTCGACCTATTGGTGAAGTGCTACGTGAACTAGAAGCTAGCATAAAGAAACTCAAAAGGAAAAGATTAAGCCATTGAACTTTCTGAGGAAAATGATGGCATTATGTTGATTGAGACCAGAACTTTGTTAAGAGAGTGACAAAAGGATAATATTCCTTAAGATGTTATAGTCGAGGAAGGTGTTATACCAGACACAACCTGACAACTTATAAATTAGTTAAGGCAAGGACATGAACAAATAAAGTTATTGAAGAAAAATATGAAAGAAATCAGGAACTTTATTCCTGTAAATCAAAACCCAGTCTCAATGTGAATACTAGTATCTCCACATCATCATGTTGTTGAAGTTGAAGAAGGGCTCCAACTTAACACATCTCAACATTTGTGTGATGAGTTAAGATAAAAAATGAGCAAATAGAAAGGGTAGAAAAGAGGACGGAAAAATTAATGGTTTGAACATACTTGATCTATAATTGAACGCTAACTCCATTGCAGTACATGTGAAAGTGGAGAAACCTAAGGTGGTTCATATAGTTGACAACCAAAGAATAAATACAACCGAGGACGAAGTTTCCAAGAGAAAACCAAGAATTCCCTCTATCCCTGAGAAAGATCTAAAGTTACATATCGAGCAATAGATAAAAAATAATTTAGCTTAAGGGTGTGTCGCTTGTTAAAATTTCATTTGTTTGATTTAATTTTATATATATATATATATATATATATATATATATATCTGTGTGTGTGTGTGTGTGTGTGTGTTTTAGAAAATAGTATTTTAATTTGAAAAATATGAAATCAAACCGATCTCATACATGTAATAGTTTAAATAATCGAGCACTTCACCACAAGCCACTTATCTATTCTGAAGAACAGATACATTACATGGTGGTGAGGCTTGATCAAATAAACTAAAGTGTCCATGACATTCATTTAGTCTGCAAACCATTTATGTTGATCAACAAATTCCCCTATATATTATAAAGCAACTAGATAAAGTTTATATTAAACTGGGTCTATGAAGGTAAGCCCCTATAGTTAATTATATCTTAAATGAGCGAAGTCACTTAAGAAAACTCTCGATTTAGATCAGAAAATATTATTTTCTTGACTTTCAAAAGGTAAGATACTCAAAGTAATGTGTAGAGAAATGGCAATAGGGAAAGGTGCAAATTTGGAACATTTTATTTTTGGAATCCAAAGGAAGAAAAGTAGGGGACATCACAGATCCTAAGGCGAACCTCAAATACCTCCCAACTTATCATATGGTTTGGCTTCAATTTGAAAGAGATTATTTGATGTTTCATCTTGCCAATTTTATTAAGTTGGGCTTACATTTGCATAATACTGAGTATGTAAATGACTTGGAAGATAGGATGATTTATTTCGTACCGAACGACAACCTCGAAATCTTAAGTAGAGTTAGGGCTTATATTACACAAGGTGCAAAGGCCTATAAGATAAGTTAATGATTTATATCGCACTAGGCAGACTACCTCAAAGTCCTACGGCTTGTTGTTTAATTCAAAAGAAAGATTTGCTGTTGTAGACTCCTTTGCTTCCTTGTCATGCTGCTGGTAGAGTTCAGAACTGTCATCACCGTCGCTACCAGAGGTACTGTCATTTTTTGATGGATAGAAGGAAAGGGTGTATTATCGGTTCGAGGAGTCGCCACTCTATTTGTCTATCTTATTGCGTTAATTCTCGAGTAACTTGTTCTATTTGGATTATTTTAAGAAATATTAGAAACTTAATAAACTCAAAAAATGATAGGGAAAGGCTAAGGATGATAGAAAACATAGAAAGAGAATGATAAACCTATAGAGGAAATCTTCAGAATATGTCATTATTGGAGTTTTCATATAAGAAGAATCATGTAGAAAATTTTATAACCATAGATTTTATTCTGAGTTCTTTAATTCTCCTATAAGAGCAAGCTCTCATAGTTAACTACATTTTAGGTAATTTAAAATTACCTAAGAAAACTCCTAATTAATGGCAAACATTCATTTTCTAAGAAATTCTAAGATCTAGGAAAGAAACGTCAATATTCAATCCTAGGGGTAACATGTTTCTAAGCGTCACGTGCTACCTTAAAGGTCTGGTTTTGTCAATATCGTTATTGTTATGTCAGTTTGTTTTATTTTTTTTAGTTTTGTTGTTATTTTGATTTTGTCTTTGTAATTTATCGTTTGTTTTATTATCATTTTAGTTTTGTTTTGTTTTTCGTTGGTGACTATCCTAAAAGTTTGTGCTGTTTTGGTTTTGTCATTTTGTCGTTGTTTTATTTTAATGTCATTTTAGTTTTATTTTTTTATTGTTTGTCCCGTCTTCAAAATGTCGCCTTACAAAACTGAGTTAGCACATCCTAATAACATACAAAGTAAATCTAAAATGGAACTTGTCTTCATTCTGCAAGAAAAACAGTGTCAGAGTTATTCTTACAAAAGAAATAATGTAGATTTTATTCCTTAAATTGTTGATTTAGTTAGTTTAGTTTTAATTTTTAGATAACCCAGTCAAGATGTTCATGGCTTCATCGTCCTAGCGTCATCGGAGGCCTTAATCTAATTTGTCCGAAAGGTGTTTAAACCAGGATCAGAAGACTCATGTCAACAACTAGGATTACATCACCCAAGAAATCTTCATAGATCAAGAACACTTGGGTTCAAGTTGCATTCGGTGATCTTTTTTTATTAATGTTTCATTTTAATTTTTAATGTCTTTTGTCAATTTTTAAAGGTTGAAATATTTTAGGTTATTTATGATTTATTAACCGATTGATTCTTATGATTTTTGTCATTTTTTTTAAGACTATTATGTTTGTGGTTTATATCTAACGAAAATTAGACATTTAGATTTGATTTCTTTTGAATCCAAGGTATTATGTCTAATGTAGATTAGACTTAAATTGAGTAAAATCTAACATAAGTTAGACTTTAGGATTTCTAGATTCAATGTCATTTGAATCTAATTGTGTTAATTAAGTCTAATACAAATTAGACTTTTAATTTAAGTTGATTCTAACGTTTTGAACCTAAAGGTTATAGGTTTGATTTAAGTTCAATATGGGCTGAACTTAAGGTTAGGTTAACTTGGATTCAAGTTAAGTTGAACTGAAGTTATAGGTATGATCTAAGTTCAATATAGGTTAAATTTAAGTTCATAAGTTTGACTTAAGTTCAATATGGGTTGAACTTAAGGTTGGGTTATCTTAGGCTCAAGTTCTGTTGCTCCTAAGTTATAAGTTTGACTTAAGTTCAATATGGGTTGAACTTAAGGTTATAGATTTAACTTAAGTTCAATATGGGTTGAACTTAAGCTTGGCTTAACTTAGGTTCAAGTTATGTTGAACCTAAATTATAAGTTTGACTTCAGTTCAATATGGGTTGAACTTAAGGTTATAGGTTTGACTTAAGTTCAATATGGGTTGAACTTAAGGATAGGTTAACTTAGGTTCAAGTTAGGTTGAATCTAAGTTATAAGTGTGACTTAAGTTTAATATGGGTTGAACTTAAGGTTATAGGTTTAACTTAAGTTCAATATGGGTTGAACTTAAGGTTGGGTTAAAATAGATTCAAGTTAGGTTGAACCTAAATTATGAGTTTGACCTTAGTTCAATATGGATTGAACCTAGGGTTTGGTTTACTTGGATCAAGTTAGGTTGAACCTAAGTTATGGTTTAGACATAAATTCAATATGGGTTGAACTTAAGTTTTAGGTTAACTTGGGTTCAAGTTAGGTTGAGCCTAGGTTATTGACTTAAGGATGAATTAAAGCTGACTGGGTTAAACTTAATTAAGATTTAAGGTTACTTAAGCCTAACATAAGTAAGGCTTAAGGTTTAATTAAATCTAATTAGGGTTAGACTTAATTAAGGTTCAAGATTGATTAAGCCTAATTTAAGTAAGGCTTAAGGGTTAATTAATTCTAATTAGGGTTAGACTTAATTATGATTTAAGGTTGATTAAGCCTAATTTAAGTAAGGTTTAAGGGTTAATTAAGTCTAATTAAGGTTAGACTTAATTAGGGTTTAAGATTGATTGAACCTAATTTAAGTAAGGCTTAAGGGTTAATTAAGTCTAATAAGGGTTAGAATTAATTATGTTTAAGGTTACTTAAGCCTAATTTAAGTAAGACTTAAAAGTTAATTAAGTTTAATTAGGGTTAAACTTAATTATGATTTAAGTTGATTAAGCTTAATTTAAGTAAGGCTTAAGGGTATAATTAAAATTAATTAAGGTTAGACTTAATTAGGATTTAAGGTTGATTAAGCCTAATTTACATAAGGCTTAAGGGTTAATTAAGTCTAATTAGAGTTGACTCTATTAGGATTTAAAGTTGATTAAGCCTAATTTAAGTAAGACTTAAGGTTTAATTGAATCTAATTATGGTTAAACTTAATTAGGATTTAAAGTTGATTAAGCCTTATTTAAGTAAGGCTTAAGGTTTAATTAAGTTTAATTAGGGTTAGACTTAATTAGGGCTTCAAGTTGATTAATGCATAATTTAAGTAACGCTTAAGGTTTAATTAAGTCTAACCAGTTAGACTTAATTAGGGTTTGAAGTTGATTAAGTCTAATGTAAGTAAGGCTTAAGGATTAATTAAGTCTCATTTGAGTTAGACTTAATTATGGTTTGAGATCGATTAAGCATAATTTAAGTAAGGCTTAATTAGGTTAATTAGGGGTTAGACATAATTATGGTTTAGTTTGTATTAAACCTAATTTGGATAAGGTTTAACAAGGTTAATTAGGTCCAACGATGGGTTAGACCTAATTAAGGTTTAGTATGTATTAAACCTAATTTGGATAAACTTTAATAAGGTTAATTAGGTCTAATGATGGGTTAGACCTAATTAGGGCTTGATTTGAGACTATTTTGAGTTAGACTCAAAATTGCCAAATAGACTTAACCTATTGTGAAATGGACAAAGTTTGGTAATATAAGAATTTAAATATCAATTTCTAATTTATAATTTTAACCCTAAAAACTAAGTTGTCATTTTGAATTCTCAAAAGGCTAAGATTTGTCATTTTAAGGTTCCAGTTTATCACCCTAAATTTCCTAGCCAATTTTTTAATTTAATTTTTTATTTACTAATTTTTATAATTATTTAAAAAAAATTACAAAATTTCATGGAAAATAGATAAACTTGACTCAGAGATTTTTCCAACTCTTGGAAAAATCACAGAATATTCCTAAAGATGTAAGGATCATTTTGTGAAAATTTATGAATTTTTGGAATTATAATTAATTTTTAATAATTAAACTACTCCATAGAGTAAATAATTATTTAAAAAATAAATATAACTCAATACTTCTAAATTTTGGTTTCATAATTTTCCCCTTACATTCCTGAGTCTAAGGGTATTTTTGTCATTTTTTGTGGTTTTTAGATATTAAGATATATATTTTTGAAGTTTTTAAGGTTTTTTAGAATTTACTTAAATCCTAAATAACAAAAGGAAGCCACGTGTCCTCGTATGCATCAAAAAAGCGTCTGTTCCGCTGTTTAGTTCATCACAAGGAATCTGCTTCTGTTTAATTAGAGCCGTTCGTTTCAAAACACGGAAATAACTACATCCGTGCATCTTCTTCGTTCAGCTTAACCCGTGAGCCATCCATTTAAAAACCATAAGATCTTGGTGAGTTCTTAATGAGTTTTTATAAGTTTTGGCTCTAAGGCTTCATTTGATAAAGATGAGCACATTCATAAGGTGATGATTTAGTTGTAAAATAGTTCATGTCACAAATGACCATTCCCGAGCACAATTTAAGTCAAGTGAACCATACCTTGGCCTGAGTTGATGAAAGCTCAATTGGAATGGTTTTGAAACTTCACCTGGAGCTCAGCAAGCTTACCCTAATCTTAATTTGAGGTGAAATTAGGTCTATATTAGAATTCGATCAAGAGGTGCAATGGTTTGGAAAACAAATATTGAAAGGTTGTTTTGAGCCTTTTGGGACGACTAATTTCTAGATTTAGAAGGTCAATATTGGTAGACTTCCATTCTCGAAATGGACCATAAATAGTCTCTTACAAAAGTGAGGTCAAAAGCTGCCTACGGTGTTTGCTCCAAGGTCCTCGTTGCAGTAGGTTTAAATTTAAAACTATCAAATTGAAGCTATTAAGAGGAGTATCATAGTCTAGAGCTCTAGTTATCTAATGTGTCAAGTTTAATGTCAAATGTCTTATTAGGGGGGATGTTTAAGTTGATTATACTGACACCGGTTAGGATCCCACGGTTCGCTCATTCCGGCACCACTATTTTTTTCAGATTCACTTAGTCCAGATGAATTTAACAAACTCAACTAAATGAGTTCAATAGGTTCAACCAGACTGTGGGAATCTCGTTAGCAACTATAGGTTGCCTCATCTAAGGGATTCCTGATCATCCAAAGAGACATTTTAATTTAGTTGCAATTTTTGTATTTTGTTTTGTTTTTTATTAATTTTTGAGTGGTCTTCTTTTTTTGCTTGTAATGAGTTGATTTTTGGTTTTGGGCTTTGGTCTTGGTTTTCACATGCAAGTTTTCTTCTACAAAAAGTACAAAAAACATAGTGCAATAAAATGAACAAAGGAAATTGGAGTACTTAATTAGGTTTTAAGGTTATTTAAGTCTAATTAGGGTTATACTTAATTAGGTTATAAGGTTGTTTAAGCCTAATGTAAATCAGGCTTAATGGTTAATTAAGTTTAATTAAGGTTAGACTTAATTAGGTTTTAAGGTTGTTTAAGCCTAATGTAAGTAAGGCTTAATGGTTAATTAAGTATAATTAGGGTTAGATTTAATTAGGATTTAAGGTTTAAAAAATCTAATTTAGGTAAGGTTTAATTGATTAAGTAGAGTTAAAATTAGGGTTAGGTCTAATTTGGCTTTATGACTAATTAAACCTAATTTAAGTAAGGTTTAATTGGATTAATTAGACCTAATTAGGGTTAGTTCTAATTAGGGTTTAGGATTAATTAAACCAAATTTAAGTATGGTTTAATTTGATTAATTTGTCCTAATTAGGGTTAAGTTTAATTAGGATTTATGATTAATTAAACCTAATTTAAGTAAGGTTTAATTCGATTAATTAAACATAATTAGTACTAAATCTAAATAGGGTTTAGAATTAATTAAACCCAATTTAAGTAAGGTTAATTTGATTAATTAGACCTAATTAAGGTTAGATCTAATTAGGGTTTATTATTAATTAAACTTAATTTAAGTAAGGTATAATTGGATTAATTAGACCTAATTTGGGTTAGATCTAAATAGGGTTTATGATTAATTAAACCTAATTTAAGTAAGGTTTAATTGGATTAATTAGACCTAATTAGTGTTAGTTATAATTATGGTTTAGGATTAATTAAACATAATTTAAGTAGGGTTTAATTTGATTAATTAGACTTAATTAGGGTTAGTTCTAATTAGGGTTTAATTAGTTTTAAACCAAATGTAATTACAGTTTAAGGTAATTAATTAGGTCCAATGAGGGGTTAGAATTAATTAGGGTTTGACTTATCTTAAACCTAATGTAATTAAGGTTTAAGGTGATTAATCAGGTCTAATAAGAGGTGTTGACCTCATTTTTTGTGAGGTCTAAACTTCCTCTTAGTGCTTAGGATCTAGCCATAAGATTTCCTCTTTGACTATCCTAGAAGACTAGAGTTGGAACCCACCATTTAGAAATTTCCAACAACTTCTTAGATCCTTTTGGAACCATACATGGATGGTAACAAACCTCCAAATCACCTTGGAAGGTTAAAACCATAATGTGGAGACCCAATAGTGAGTTCCTATAGGAATGTTTGGACTTAGGGTAACATTGGGTGACTTGAGCTTCTCTTGCACACACACACCCCTAAACCATTGAGTTCCCCTATCCCAAACCTTAAACTTTATCCCTACCCTTTAAGAAACTCACATGATTGAGCCAAAGCCACTAGTCTTTGATTAAGATAGCTAAGATCAATATGTGAAGGATCCTAAAGTGGTTACCATTTGGCTAGATTTGGTCCCAAAGTGGTTAGACATGGCTAAGGCCCATGGGCACATACCCACATACCCCTAAAACCTTAATTCCATTCCAAATCCTAATTTTCAAGCCAAATTTCTCAAAATTTCCTAGAGTCACCAATGTGTCCTGAAAATGGTACCAAAACCTTCCTTGTGTCGCACTGAGAATTTTGACTGTAAACTTGCCATACCTCCAGACAACTTTTTTGCACCTCGGTACCAAAATAAAGATACTTAAAAAACGCTCTGAGGTTCATAAAACCTTCCACATTGATAAAAATGGCCTCGGACATTATCATTTGACTCTAAATTTCATCCTAAACCACCTCGGGCCTTCAAATTAGCCTTTTTACCACTTTGACCCAAATTGACCAAAATTGGCCAAAATTACCAAATTACCCTTGGAATACCCAAAATTTGAAAAATCCAATTTTTATCCAATTAAATCCCAAAAATAATTTGAAACGTCTCCATGTCATCCAATTGCCCCAATTTGACTAATTTTGACCAATTTTGACCAAAATCCCAATTTTGCACCTAAATGGCCCATACCCATATGCATGTTTAAAAGCCCATTTCATGAAATTCAAAAGCCCAATTTTGAGCCCACATGTCATAATTCCCCTCTATTATCACCTTATAATATTTCATCCATCATTCCATGACATTATCTCCACTTTTTATATGCATACATGACACTTTGCCAAAATTGGGCATCATTACATAAAACTCCAAAATTCATGAAAATTTAAAATACCATTTGTATGAAACATTCCTTTGGAATCATGCATATCATAATACATCCCATGGACTACCCCATGGGCATTATGGAGCAACTTTGCCAAGAATGGCAAGGGGAAGTGACCACTCCGTCTTTTCATTCACTTGGAATTATCCCCATTCATGAAACATTAAACCACTAGACCTCACCTAAACTCACTTGGGGATCTTAGGAGTTACTCTAACCATATTTGGACCAAGCTTAGCGATTGGACCAAGGGGTTAAACCCAAGCTAGCCAACTTACCCAAAGTTTAAAATCCACATTGGATTTTCACCTCCCCTTCCATTATTTAATCCATGAAGATTAAACCACTAGACCTCACCTAAACTCACTTGGGGATCTTAGGAGTTGCTCTAACCATATTGGGACAAAGCTTAGCCATTGGACCAAGGGTTAAACCCAAGCTAGCCAACTTATCCAAAGTTCCAAATCCACAATGGATTTTCACCTCCCCCTTCCATTATTTAATTCTGCCTCACAACACTCTCCCATATGACATTATTTTTTTCTTTTCTCATCCAAGCACCTAAAAGAAAAAATCCTCACTTTTCTCCCCAACTCATTATTCTTCTAAACACATGAAAACCATAAACTGTATCGAGGCATACAAAGATGAGCCATTTTATCTCTTTTATTATTCTAAACACATGCCATCAAATCTTATGGTTTTCATACTGATACACCTAAAATATATAGTATTTTTATGCACATTTTTTTACTTATTTTTGATGATATTGCACTTTAATGGAAGATATTTTGTGTTTTTCTTGCAGGTATGATGAAAATGAGTGATTACGATGAAAGGAGCAAAATTGGATCAAATTTGGAGAAAAACATGAAAAAAATAAAAAATTGGACACTGGAGGCTAAACGCCATCTGGTCGGCTCTTAGGCGCCATAGTTATAAAAATCAAATTTAATCAAATTTGGCATCATTTCCAAGGGGCGTTTGAGGAAACATTTGATGGTAACCTCCCTAACTTCCTTTTGGCGGCAGAAGTGATCCAAGGGATGCAAAGTTTGGTGGATACATTGAATCGAGACACAATTTGAAGAGACACCAAGGCATCTTTTGGATTATTATTAAAATTATGTTATGTAATTTGCATGAGAGTCTCTTTGAAGGAGGAGAGTCTTTTAAGAAAGAGAGTATTTTAGAGTTATTACAGAGTTGAGAGAGTGTATGAGGGAGAGAAAAGAGTAGAGAGTAAGAAAGGAGAAAGGGGTTGGAGTGAAGCCTTCTTCTCACCAATTCTTTTCCTTCATTTTATTTAGTTTTTATTGAAGTCTGAAGTCTATTTCCGAGTCATCAGAGTTGGGAAACCCAATATGAGGAGTATTTTAGTGGAAAGTCAAGTTTCAAAGGAACTTCTGGAGTCTTGTGGAGAGGATTTTTAGATAAGTGTTTACTTCTGTTTTTATATTTAGTTTTTAATTAAAACTTGTTGTGTTTTCATTATGATTTCTATTTTCAAATCAATGTGCCTTGTGTTTTCTCCATGAGTTCTGAGTTGTTTTCTTTATCTTTTTATTTCTTAAATGTAGAAGTAATTAAATTATGTAGGATTGTTGTGGAATGTATAAGTGTTTAAAGTTGGAATAAGTTGTGAAGATTTAATTCCATGAAATTAATTTACTTCTTAATTTGGCCAGTTAAGATGTTAAAATTTGTTGTGAGATTATGTAAGATCCAATGTGGTATTATCTCAAACAACAATTGGTAAAAATCACATGCAATTATATGGGTGAGAATTGTAGTCCAAATAATTGAATGCAAATATATTAGGAGATATGTTTTTAATGGGGAGTAAAATGAGAGGACTTTAGAGTGACAGGCTAAAGCCCCCTAATTTGGTTGTTATTTTAAATTTTTTTATGAGAAGTTAGCCCCCAGGTGGAGGGAATCGATGGAACTCTAGAGTGGGAGCTGGTTTCTTCCTACGCCTAACCATTTTCAAAATTTAAAATTTCAAATTAACCAATGTTCTTTATAGAACCAAGTAAGGATAAAGAATAAATGTGCTCCTATTTGTCACAACACATTTAAATACTTCCACAACAATGCTTTCATAATGATTACTGCTTTATAAGAGAAAGAAAAATATATTTTATTTCCTAGTGTTTTATATCGTGTTTTAAAGTTCTAATAATTTTCATTTCCTGCTTAGCTTTTTATCAAAAATACTAAAAACAACTTTCAAACTTTATAAATCATAAAATACTTTCAAAATTCATTTAAAAAGTAAAAATATAATTTTCTTATTTCTTTAAAAAGTTTTTACATTTTCCTCTGGGTTCGATATCTCGGGGCTTAATCAGAAGTCCTATATTACTTGATAAACGATACGTATACTTGCGTAGTATCTCATATTATAAAATCATAATTTTCATATCTAAATCGTAAGCACAAATATTTATCGTGGATCAAGTTTTTGGAGCCATTGCCAGGGAAACTAATTAAAACTGCATTTTTAAAAGAAAATTAAGAAAAATTTAAATTTGTACTTTTCTTTGTTTTTGTTTATGTGTTGTGTTTTGTTTTATTTTATTGTTGTATGCGTAGTTCAGGTTTTGAGCGACTTGTGCCTTATGATTTTGAATTAGAAAGAACTATCAGAAAAATTAAAAAAAATATATAGAAAAAGATAAAAATATTCAAGAAATAAAAATCATCATAATCAAAATGTTGGCATCCATCAAGAATTCAGAACTTTAAGAGATTATGCTAACCCTACAGTGGATGAACTTCATGGTAGTATTCAACACCCCACTGTAGCTGCTAATTCCTTTGAGCTTAAACCTGCTATTATCCAAATGGTGTCTAATAAGCAGTTTGGGGGAGCAACAACTGAAGATCCTAATTCGCATCTTGTTAATTTTCTAGGGTTGTGTGCTACTTTTAAATATGATGGTGTTTTGGATGATACTATTAGACTCAGATTTTTCCCTTTTTCACTAAGGGATAAAGCAAAGATATGGTTAAATTCGTTAGCACCTGGATCTATCAGAACTTGGTGTAATTTAACACAAAAATTTCTTGTTAAATTTTTTCCACCATCGAAGACTGCAAAGTTGAGAAATGATGTTACATATTTTTGCCAGTTTGAAGGTGAATCAATATATGAAGCATGGGAAAGATTTAAAGATCTCCTCAGAAAATGTCCACATCATTCGATACTAGATTGGTTAATAATTCAAACCTTTTACAATGGATTAGTTGGATCTCTTAGATCAATTATCGATGTTGTTGCTGGTGGATCATTAATGTCTAAACAGTTTTCTGATCTTATGCTTTAATTGAAGAAATAGCTACTAATAATTTTCAATGGCCTTCTGAAAGATTAAATCCTAAAAAGGTAGCCAGTGTTCATTAAATTGATGCTTTTGCAATGTTAGCAAATCAAGTTGCTGCAATTTCAAGTAAGATAGATCAATTTGGTATGAATTTTTCTCAGCCAAATTCCATGATTGAAGAAAATTCATTAGGCCAAATGGTTGATTCATATTCTTGACCAGAAACATTGAATGCTATAAGCAAGCCTAAAAACCCATATTCCAATTATTATAACCTAGGTTGGTAGAATCATCCAAACTTTAACTGGAATACCAATAATCAGGGTGATATTAATCAACAATGGGGGAACCACCAAGTAAACTCATTGGGGAACTGGAACAACCAAAGAAATAATAATTATAGACTAACATATCCTCCAGGTTTTAACAATGCTTTCCAATTAAATGAGAAGAAGTTGTCTATTGAAGAAGTGGTGTCACATATGGGAAATCAATTGCAAATTCAGGGAGCAACCATTAGAAATATTGAAAATCAATTAGGGCAAATTCCAAATTCATTAAGAAATAGATCCCAAGGAATGGTTCCAAGTAATAATATATTGAATCTAAGAGAAAGAATAAAGAGCATGTAAAAGCAATTCAACTGAGAAGTGGAAGAGAGTTAGAAGGTAGAGTTCAGAAAGAAACTGAAGTAGAGAAAGAAGAGATTGAAGAACCAAAAAAGGACGCTCTGAAAGGTTTGGAAAGACTAATTTCTCCACCTAAGGTTGATTTAGAAAAGCCACCACCTCCATTTCCTCCGAGATTTCGTCAACAAAAGTTGGATAAAAAATTTTCAAAATTCTTAGAGATATATAAGAATTAATATTCCATTTGATGAAGCCTTAGAACAAGTGCCGAGATATGTGAAATTTATGAAGGATATTATCAACAGAAAGAGGAAGTTTGAAGATAATGAGACAGTTTCACTTAGTGAGGAATGCAGTGCAATAATTTAGAATAAGCTTCCTGAGAAGCTTAAAGATCCTGATAGTTTCACAATTCCACGTGTAATCAGAGACATATTCTATGGAAAAGCTTTATGTGATTTGGGTGCAAGCATTAACCTTATGCCTCTATCAATATTCAAAAAACTGGGATTAGGAGAAATAACCCTAACTACTATAACTCTGCAATTAACAGATCGTTCGATCACAAATCCAAAACGAGTTATAGAAGATATTTTGGTTAAAGCAGATCAATTTATCTTTCCAATTGATTTCATTGTGCTTGATATGGAGGAAGTTAAAGAGATACACATCATTTTAGGAAGACCTTTCCTAGCCACAGGTAGAGCAATGATAGATGTGCAAAAAGGGGAATTAACAATGAGGGTTAATGATCAAACTGTTACATTCAATATTTTTAAATCGATGAAATATCCTACAAGAGGGAAAGATAATGAATGTTATAGGATGGATGTTATCAGATATTTGAGTGAATGTCATTTTAAGTCAACTTATGAAGAAAAACATGAAAGAGAAGAATTGGAACATAAGGAAGAAGAGGAGTTACATCATTCTGAAGATTTTCATGAGGAAGAATTAAATTATGTTCATGAAAATTTTGAATTGTTGGATATGACCGAAACAGATGAATCTTATGGTCCATCAATTGAAAAACCTTCTGAACTTGAGTTAAAAATGCTTCTTGATCATTTCACGTATGTTTTTCTAGGTTAGTCCTCAACCTTGCCTGTTATAATTTCATCTCAATTCACTGAAAAAGAAGAAGAGAGTTTACTTGAAATTTTGAAGAAGTACAAGAAAGCCTTTGGATGGACAATTGTTGATATTAAAGGAATCAGTCCTTCAATTTGTATGCATAGAATTCTTATGGAAGATAATTGCAAACCTCGAGCTGATCCCCAAAGGAGATTAAATCCTATCATGAAAGATGTTGTTAAGAAAGAAATTTTGAAATGCTTGGATGCTGGAATTATCTACCCTATTTCAGATGGTGCATGGGTTAGTCCTATTCACTGTGTTCCTCAGAAAGGAGGAGTAACTATGAATTTTAATGAAAAGAATGAAATGATTCCAACAAGACAAGTTACAGGGTGGCGAATATGCATTGATTATAGAAAATTAAATCTTGCCACAAAGAATGATCATTTTCCTCTCTCATTTCTGGATCAGATGCTGGATAGATTGGCTGGGCATAAATACTTTTGTTTTCTGAATGGATATACTGGTTACCACCAAATTCAAATTTCTCCTGAGGATCAAGAGAAAACTATGTTTACAGTCCTTATGGTACATTTACTTTTAGAAGAATGCCATTTGGTTTATGTAATGCCCCTGCTACATTTCAGAGATGTATGATGGCTATTTTCTATGATTTAATTGGAAAAAGGATTGAAGTTTTTATGGATGACTTTTCAGTGTTTGAAATTTCATTTGAATCATGTTTAGAACATTTATCTAAATTTCTAAAGTGCTGTGAAGAAACTAATTTAGTCCTTAACTGGGAAAAATGCCAATTTATAGTACCAGGAGGAATTGTACTGGGACATCGGATTTCAGAAAGAGGTTTGGAGGTAGAACCTGCAAAAATTCAAGTTATCTCTAATTTACCTTGCCCGACCAATGTAAGGGGAATTAGCAGTTTTCTAGGACATGTTGGATTCTACAGGCGTTACATCAAAGACTTTTCAAAGATTACAAAACCTTTATGCTGGTCACTAGAAAAGGATGCAATTTTTTATTTTGATAATGATTGTCTAAAAGCTTTTGAAACATTAAAAGAAAACTAACCACTACACCTGTTATAATTTCACCAAATTGGGAAAAACCTTTTGAATTAATGTGTGATGCTAGTGATTATGCTATTGGTGCTGTTTTGGGTTAGAAATATGATAAAATTTTCAAATTTATTTATTATGCTAGTAAAAATCTTAATGATGTTCAAATTAATTATACCACTACTGAGAAAGAGTTATTATCTATAGTATTTGCCTTTGATAAATTTTGATCATATTTAATTGAAACTAAATGTGTGGTGCATACTGATCATTTTGCTATCAAATATTTAATGAAAAAGAAAGATGCAAAGCCAAGATTGATTAGATGGATTCGTCTTTTTCAAGAATTTTATTTTGAGATAGTAAATAGGAAGGGTTCTGATAATTAAATTGCTGATCATTTGTCCAGGCTTGAAAATGAAAAATCTCTCTATATGCTGAAGAAATTAATGAATATTTTCCTGATGAAAAACTATTCACTGTTAATGAGTGGCGTGTTCCATGGTATGCTGACATAGTAAAATTTATTGTCAGTAATATTATACCCTATGGTTTGACATACCGGGAAAAGAAGAAATTTCTGTTTGATGCTAAGACTTATTTTTGGGATGACCCATTTTTATATAAACAAGGAAAGGATCTTGTAATTCAAAGATGTGTACCTTTGGAAGAGACTTATGAAATTATTCAAAAATGTCATGATTCTGATTATGGGGGACATTTTGGAGTTGAAAGAACTGCATATAAAATCTTACAATCAAGATTTTATTGGCCTAAAATTTTTAAGGATGTGAATGTTTATATTAAAAATTGTGATAAATGTCAGCGTGTAGGTAATATTTCTAGAAGAAATGAGATGCCCCTCAATTATATGTTGGAAGTTGAAATATTTGATGTTTGGGGATTAGATTTCATGTGTCCATTTACGCCATCTTTTGGAAATGTTTATATTTTGATAGCAGTAGACTATGTTTCCAAATGGATTGAAGCTATTGCTTTACCTCGATGTGATGCTCAAAGTGTTGCAAAGTTTTTAAAAAATAATATATTTTGTAGATTTGGAATTCCAAGAGTAATCATTACTGATGGGAGAAGTCATTTTATGCGATTATTGAGAAATTAGCAAAGAAATATCATATAAATTATTGCATTGCTACTGCTTATTACCCTCAGATAAGTGGTTTAGTTGAATTATCTAATCATGAAATTAAAAGAATATTGGAAAAGACTGTTAATCTAAACAGAAAGGATTGGTCAATCAAACTGGATTATGCTTTGTGGGCCTATAGGACTGCCTACAGAACCCCTATAGGAATGTCCCCATATAGGCTGATCTTTAGAGAAGCTTGTCATTTGCCTATTGAACTTGAGCATAAAGCATATTGGGTTATTAAAGAGTTCAACTATAATTTGAAAGATGCTGCTGAGAAGAGATTATTGCAATTAAATGAGCTTGAAGAGATAAGGAATGAATCTTATGAAAATGCTAAGATTTATAAGGAAAAGATGATGTTATGGCATGATCAGAAGATTCTTACTAAAAATCTTGTGCTAGGATAGAAAGTTTTGCTGTATAATGCTAGATTGAGAATTTTTTCTGGAAAACTTAAGTTCAGATTGATGGGTCCATTTATTGTGATAAAAGTTTATTCCTATAGAGCTGTGGATATTCAAGATCCTAAGACTGGAAAAATATTTAAAGTTAATGTTCATAGACTTAAACCTTATTTTTCAGTCGATCAACTTAAATTTGATGAGAATCTGATGTTGGGTCACTTAGAATGAGTTCTGGGTATGTCAGGCTGAAGACGTTAAACCAAACGCTTTGTGGGAGGCAACCTATAATTATCCGTGTGCTTTGCTTTATGTTTACTTTGTGTGCTTTGTTTGGTTTTTTTTATGTTTTGGTGGTAGTATTTTGGAGTTTTTATGTTATAGTAGTGTTTATTTGACCTTATTTTATGACTTAGAGGAGTCGGAATGAAATTTTGGACATTTAGCATACCTGTGCTAAATTGAGCACTGGCGGCTAAGCGCCGCCTAGTTGGCGCTTAGGTGCCGGAGTTATAAAGAATGTGATAAATGAGGTTCTAGAAGCCTAGATTTTGGGGAAATGATTTTGGAAGTTATTTTAGAGTTTAAAAAAGTTTAAGGGTGGTCAATGCACTTCTAAAGTCTATAAAAATGCTCTGGATTAAGAGAAACACTTGCCCCATATCTTATTTCCATTCCTGAGTCTTAAGAAGTGTGTCTTGAGTGCATCATGTCTTCCTGGGAGAATGAGATCAAGAAGAAAGAGGATTCTGACAAGAATATGTTTAATAGTGACAGTGCTAAAGAGTTATTCAATGGATTTCTCGACGTTAGTATTCAAGGAATTACAGAAAAGATTGCAATGATCGAAGCCCGAGTGACTTCAATCGAAGCAAAGATTAATGAAACTAATGCACATTTGGAGCATATGGGATGGAAACTCAAAATGCAATTCAATCATACAAGTCACGTGGAAGAAGCTAACTGCCTCAATGTGACTATCGCCACTTTCACAGAATATGGCCGCAAATATCCTTTAAAGAATATAACCAAGAATAATCTTACATCGTAAATTTAGAATTCATAAAAACTTCTTTAAATAAAGAGATCCTCAGTACCAAGTAGTTGCGAGATGTTCCATACCGATCAAGAAGGATATCCCTACCATAAACCCAAGAAACCAGAGAAGTACAAGAAAAATCACCCGACGACTGCCTACCACCGGGATGATCAGATACAAGATTAAGATTGCTTCACTTTCAAGAACTGCCTCAGAACAACCTTCATAAAAAGAGAACATAATGATCCCGAAAGAATACATGAAGGAACCTCGAGAGGATAAAGTTTCGTTAATGTTTATTTCCAAGAAATCCTATTGTTCCGATGTATTCCGTACACAACCAATGACGGATGGAATACTATTCTGACGAAGTCTTCAAGAAAATATTGGAATACATTTAGACCATTTCAAGGTGTGCTTCAATTCAAAGTTCAAAAACCATTTAAGTCGGCAAATTATCAATCGTAATGAGAACCACCCTTAAGGAGGAGAAGATCGTAAAGGAAGAAGAGGACCTGAAGTCCTCAAGAATAGAGTAGGGGCCGTTTCCTAGGATGGCGGCTTTCCATTTTGGGAGAAATCCTGCCAAACCCCCGACTCGTATGATTGTTTGCTCACTCATCAGATCTTATAATGACAATGGCGATGGTGTTGGCTACGTTTTTAATCAAGCTTTGAATGATTACGTAACTAACAACAACCAACTCACCTGATATCAATTTTGATCATAATAACAATTCTCAAATCAAACAGAAACTCAATAAAATAGGCTATAAGGAAGAGGATGTCAACAAAGCTATTATGATAAATTTCGGAGACGACGAACTCGTATGAATTCCAAGGATGGCTTATCAAGATTGAGCTAGAATTCTCAGATCCCAAAGTGACTCCAAAAGAATCGTCGTCCAATTCGTAAAAGAGGAAGTGCCACTAATTCAATACCACTGGAAGAGATAACGAAGTTAACTTAAGAAGCGAAAAGGTCTTACCCCCGAGAATGGGTCCGAGAAATAAAGGAAAGCATGTGGTTGCTCAGAAGAGCCAACTCGGCAAGAGAAGAAAGCTGTTACCCACTCGGGAAGAAGTTGAATGACCGAGCAATAAAGGAGTATAACGTGCTAGCCCATCTTCGGAAGTTACTCCATGCCGAGCATCTGATGCTTTGATCCTTTCAAAGGAGATGAGGGAAGTTTCGATCAAGGCCCTACTGCATCTAGAAATTTGCTTACCAAATGGCCTGCAACTTGAGCAAGACGGGTTCAAGCCATTAAGAAAAACAAGACGCTATGTTATTTCACAGACAATGACTTACTTGGGATGCTGATCACAACTAACCCTTGTACATCTCAAATACTATCAGTAAATTCACACTCTTGCAAGGGTGCTAGTTGATCCGGGAGCATCGATCAATGTGATGAATCTGACTTTAAGATATTTAAAAATCATGCCCCGCGTACTTCAAAAAGGCAGGATAAAATGTTACTAAAGGTTTCAATCAGAAAGCAGAAAGAGCTATTGGATCAATAACACTATCTATGAGAATCGATGATCTAGCAAGGGCAACCAAAAAATTCTATATAATTCGATTCTGAAATGTCGCTCAACGCTCCGGGTCGAACTGATCCATGAAAACCGGATGGTACCATCGTCTCTACACCAATGCATATAATATTATGAGGGAGGACAAGAATAATGCATCAAAGGGTATCAGAATCGTTCTTCGTGCATGAAATCGGAACTACGAGGATGTCGCCTACTACGCACCTCCGAAGAAAACAATCTTCTAAAAATCCCCGCCAAATGAAGCTAAAGAAACTCAAGATGACAAAGATCCTCAAATTCTAGTTCAACAATTACTCACTACTCCCTTACGGTGAGATGGTGAAGGTTTCTCCTGTAATCCCATCCGAGGTCGAGGCCAGGACGAGGTCGAGGAAGAAATAAGAGAATAGTTGAACAAAAGAATTGGTGATTAACATCAGATTGGGAAGATGCATTTCTAAAGAAGAAGAGAAAGAAACTAAGAAAGAAGCTGTGTAACGATAAGTTAGAAGAGGCCTCACCAAGTTCTCACTAGAAGATGAAAGGAATGAAGAATACAAATCAATGTGGATGACAAGGATAAACCACTATGGAGGACATTACCCTAACCCCCGATCTACCCCGCAGGTCGAGGTTACAAGGGTCAAGAAAGTACATAGTAGCCGTGTTAAGACAATTAAAAGTTTCCTTACTGTGGTGGTGTGCGCTTCTCTACTCTCCAATCCCGAAAACCATGTAAAAATTAAAGATATGTTTCATCAAAATTAATGCACTGTCTTTCGAGTGATATTCTCCGTGTTCAAAATTTAATTCAACATGGCATTTTACCTAAGTAGTGGTCAAAAGATCAATCATGCCGCTTTGAAAGTTATGGAATAATGCCGGTCAACCTCCCAATTCAAAGCATGGTCTCGGATTGGGCGCGCGATAAGGCCACCGATTATTGGCGAATTTGTCATTGTCACTTGCGAGCCTAACGGAAGACCGCATGGAATCTTCGCATGATCCGAGGGATGTGCGCCGAACACGCCCACCGCACTCAAGAAGAGATTGGGACCCCACACAGATTTAGCAAGTTAATGGAAGTTAACTTTAGGTATTAGCGAAGAGCCTAAGATGACCTTTGTTAGCTCCTTACTCAATAAAGAAGACTCCAAAATATGATTAAGCTATCAAGAATCAAGGACTGCTTTGCTCGGAGTTATGATGAAATGCCGTGATTTAATCTCTAGAAGTCATAGCCATTGTTAGAGTGGATCACACCGTCGTTCCACTGTGATAAGCTCCGAGAAGAATGCATCTGTAGATCGAACAACAAGTAATGCGAAGTTAAGAAGCTAATATGCTAAATTTATCCATGAAGAAACAATACCCGACTTGTCACAATGTGGTACCAAACAGAAAGAAGAAATTACCATATCAACTGCATGGAATTCAGAGATTCAACAAAGCGTGCCCAAAGGAAGAATTACCGTTACCAATTCCGTAGTTAATGATCGACATTGCTTCAACGTGATGAGATTTTTCATTAATGGATGGATCATCAGATATAATCAGATCAAGATGACAATCGAAGCAGAAGAAAAAGCCACAACATTCAGAACACCACTGCAGGCTCTGATCCATGAAAAATACCCGTTTTATGCCTCGATTTTTATCAACTTTAATGAAAGGTATTTTTGTGTTCGATGACAGATGCAAAAATGTTCAAGAAGGGAAAAAGACAGGTAAGAAAGGTAAAATTGAGCCGAAATGCAAAATTGTCAGTAAGAATTCATTCTGCGCCTAAGCACCCGCCCGACACAGAATTCTATAAGATTTTGACGACTTTTGACTGTACAGAGCCGGACAAAGTGTTAGCGGCATTGACCATCTAGAAGATCGGCAATTATTCCTTGATTATAGCATATGTGATATCAGATGCTCAGATCATTTTGAGTCGTTAGGATCAGAAGAGGGAAGCATCCAAAGTGAAGAGGTGTGAAGAATCGGACAGAGTCCGGCGCTTTTGTGCTGTTGGGATTCCCGCGCGCTAAGGCAACGTATACACCTTCTCAAAGATTCATTTAACACGCACACATTTTTAAGAGGTACCTCAAGGCAACCCTTGAAGCCTATAAATAAGAGGCTACTCTTTCAGAGAAAAGGCCCAAAACCACCAACGTCCAACCTAGTCCCCTAGCCCCATGTCCATTTAGAGAGAGAAATTAAGAGAAATATTTTAAGGCCATATTTTTCTATGCTTTATTTTATTAATTAGTGAGTTGATGAGTTTGTATTGAGTATATTTGAAGAGTCGGTGCTTTTGAAGTCTATTTACTTTGATGTCAGAAGGATTCAGGAGGTTCAGTTGGAGAAACACTTTATACCATTGTATTTTTATCCTTTAAAGTTTTATTTATATGCTTTTGTTGCTTAAATTCAAATGTGTTCTAAGTAGTTACTTACTTTCTCCTTTCAATTATGAAGTTATAAATAAGATAATATAAAATTCGTTGGAGAATTAAAAACTATATATATATATATATATATATATACATATATATTAAATATCAGGATGATATTAATACCGCATCTATCTACTATTTAAATCGCCATATTAATAATTAAGATTCTGAATTTACTATTTTAAATTGGCCATTTAAATTGTTAAAATCTATTGAAGAGTTTTGAGACCTAGAAGCAAGATGAATTCTTAACCAAGTAGACATTTCCTTTGCAATAACTTTGGTAGCCGAAGGCCTCGTGTCAGTTAAGGCGAAGTGCAAATAAATAGAATGGGCAGAATTGATAAGTTTTTAGAGTGACAGGCTAAATTTAAAATTAATAAGAGAAGGAAAGGGTCACTAGTAGGCCGATCACAAAGCACCTCGACGTCTAGTAAAGTGTTTCCCGTATTAACCTATTCTACTAACAATACATCCAAACCCTGACCATAACATCAGCCAATGTTCTTTATACTATCGAGCGAAGGTAAAGAATAGGAATGCTTCTATTTGGCACAATACCATAAATTTATATTCTTCATGAATATTACATTATCTAAAAAGTCTTTGGATTGACTGAAAAGGAAGAAAGCTCTTTCTGCTTATTTTTATTTACATCAATCATTACTTTGTCATCGCTTTATTTCTGCATCTAGTAAATTAAATATCAACTTTTAACTTTTTTTAAAAGAAATAAGATAAAAAATAAAATCAAAAATATTAAAAAAAATCTATAATCCTCCCCTACGGGATCGATATCAGATCTTTATTTAAAGCCCTAAATTACTTCGAAACGATACGTATACTCTGCGTAGTACCCCTAGTGTGTAAAATATTTTCCATAAAATTATATTTATATACAAAAGCCGCTTCGAGTCAAAAGTATCGACTACAGACAAAATTTTGATAATAAATTATCAAGATTGCTTCGAAGGACAAACCAAGTTGTAAATGGCCGCGGATCGAGGGTCAAGTTTTCGGCGCCGTTGTCGGGGAGGCAAAATTTATAGATTTTAAATATTTTATTTTATTAATTTTATTGTCAAAAATATAAAATAAAAAACATTTATTTACAAAAAACAAAAACAAAAACAAAAAAAATAATAATACTTTATTTCTTGCTATTTTCTTACTTTTTATTTTATTTTTTATGTATTGTTCTTGATCTGAAGGATTATTACCTTTAGATTCAAAATTTAAAAGAACTAGAAGAACTAAAAGGAAAACAAATTCACTAAAAAATATCAAGAGATGGCTAATTTACATAAAAATTTACAAAACTAACTAAATTAATGAACAAAATGTTTATAAACCATTAAGGGCTTATGCTAAATCTCTACAGTTGATGAATTTATTGTAGTATTTAAATACCTGTTATAGATGCTAATTCTTTGAGCTTAAACTATCTATTATTCAAATGGTTCAAAATAATCAATTTGGGAACACCAAATGAGGACCCAAATTTACTCCTTGCCAGTTTTTTAGAACTTCAGAGCAAATTTAAAATATAACAATGTTTCTGATGATGCTATTAGACTTAGACTCTTTCCTTTTTCTTTAAGAGATAAAACAAAGATGCAGAACCTATTAAATAAAAGGTTCTATTAAAACATGGGTCAAATGAGACAAAATTCCTTGCTAAATATTTTCCTCCTTCTAAAACTCGCTAAATTAAGAAATGATATTACTTCATTTAGCTTCTGACTTGATGGGGGAGACAATTTTATGAAACTTGGTAAAAATTTAAAGAACTATTAAGAAAATGTCCTCATCATGCTTTACCCGACTGGTTAATTATTCAAACATTTTATAACGTACTAATCTGATCACTTAAATGAATTATTTATTCCGCCGAAGGTTCTTTAATAACTAAATTACTTGAGTAGTTTATACTTTAATTGAAGAAATGGCCAATAATAATTTTCAATGGCCTTCCGAAAGTGATTAAACCACCCAAAACTTGCAAAATCACCTAAATCACCCAAAAATCCTCAAAATCAATCCTAAACATTCCCAAATCAATCAAATTAATCATCCATACCCAAAAATACCAAAAATTCCAAAAAAACCTCCCAATACCCTCCAAATACCCAAAATACCCCTCTTAGCCAAAAAATCCAAAAATTCAGAAAATTCCCAGAAAATTCCAGAAAATCCCAAATATTCCCAATTTAATTTTGTTCAACTACACCATGGGCTAATTTTGTCAATTTACCCCACTTTTGTCAAAATCCCCAATTTGACCCATTTTAACCCAAAATGAACCCAATGTAAAACCAAACCTATCCAATTGACCCAAATTCTGGTCCAATCCAATTCTAAACTTCAATTCAACATCCCCAACACCAATCTAGACCAAATCCAAGTCCAATTTGATTGACATTTGGATCTAATTTCACTTTTGGCCTTAAAGCCCATTTTGGACCCATGACCCAAACTTAGCCCAAACTCACCCAATTCAACTCCAATTAACCCCAAATCTTTTCTAAACCTTCCTTAACATCCCCATAAACAAAACACTAACATGATTTGCCCAAAATTTAGACCCAAACCCCACTCAAATCCAACCTAAAATCAAAAAGCCCAATTTTGACCTAAACCCAAACCTAACCCAAATAAACCCAAACCTCAAAATCAAAACCCAACCAAAGCCAAAACCTCTTTGAAACACTCCCATAAACATTTCCCAACATTTATTTTACATCAATTTTAACCCTAGCCCAACATTGGCCCAAGTTAGCCCAATTTGACCTACATTGGCCCATTTACCAAATAAACCCAAATTCAACCCAATTCAAACCCAAACCACCTTAAATCTATTTCAAATTACTCATGAAACATCCCTAAACCAAAACCAACAATTATTTGGCCCAACCATTTACAAAAATTCCCATTCATGAACTCATTCTTAAACCTAAAGGCCCACTTCCTTAAACCACTTTAAAAAGTCCACCCAAGACCATTTCAAAAGCCCAAGTTTTTAATCCAAAGCCCACATGACATTTACCCACATCATCCATTTAATCAAAATCACCCCTAAGTTTTAAAATCATCATTAAGCCATTCCAAATCAAGCTTCATGAAAATTCTCCACCAAAATACCAAAATTCCTAAATTCTATTTCCATGAAGTTGACTAAACTTTTCCCAAGCCAAATGGAGCCATGAACAAGCCATTCTCAAGCCACATGAAGCCATGAGGGCTTTGACTTGTCATTAGTCCATTTATGGCAAGAAGAGGGGTTCTTTCTTAAACCTCCCTTAAACCTTTTTTACCTTAAGCATGTCACACACTATACCATGCTTAGCCACCTCACCATGGATGGGGACTTCACTACCCCAATTCGAGCTCGACCCAAATGATTCTCCCTCAGCCCCAAGGTCAAGCCTTGGATGGTGAACCTAGCCCAAATGCATGAGTTGAACCAAACCAAGCCAAAATGGGCCTTCTCCCATTCCATTTAAATCAAACTCCTTTACACATGTCCATGGCCAATTGACCGCACTAAACCCCGTACCCGACCCACTCGAACAAGATGGTGACCGAGTGCTCGGCCGGCCGACCACCGAGCCGCCGGAAAACACCATGGCCGAGACCTTGGGAGGAGCCAAAAATTCAATTCTCCCTTGTCGACTTGTCTCAACCCAAATGGACAGCATAGCTCTTCTTCTCCTCACCAGAGCAGCTGATCCCCAGCCTTAAACCCCCCAGGAGGCCCTCCACCCTCTCCTATTTAAACACCACCTCCTCTCGGCCATGAGAGGTGCTGAACCAAACCTTAAGGAAACTCTGCCAAAATCATTCCAGATCACTCTCCACACATAGAGCACTTGATCCCCACTGAATTCCAGCCCCAATTCCCTCCAGCTGAGCTCAATTTTGAGCTCAAACTTTAGCCCAAAAACCAGGACACTTCTTTACAGTGAGCCAATCCCCAAATTGATTGGTCCTACACCTTCACTGGACCAAGAGGAGAATTTTCCCACTGAAAGCCCCATCTCCAGGCCACCCAGTTGCTCCAGCCTCCAAGCTTTGTGATCGACTGTGGTCACTTTCATAGCTAGACAATTCACCAGGCCAAGGGACTTCATCTGGAGCTTACTTGGACCCAATCGAAGGTGACACAACTCTCAGATCGAAGCTTCACTTCTCTGAGCAAAGGTATGGACTCCCTCTTCTTCCCGAGCTTCCAGAGATTCTCATTTTAATTTGAGTCAATTTAAATGCATGTTTACCATATGGATGTATTCGTCTCTTCAAGACGAATCCATGGAGCATAAGAACACGAAAATCCGTCGAGAATCGAGCGAGAAATTAGGGTTAGAAGGTTGACGGTCACGGTGCACACCAGTCGTAGACAATGACCAGGAGCCGTTGGATCGCGCGTGTATCGAGCGGACGGTTCAGATTGCGCCGGATCAGAGAATGTTACGTGAACCGCGGGCCCCGGGACGGCTGACTCAGATGGCGGCGCCCAATCACAGCGCGACACGTACCCCTTCGGAGCTGCCGATGTTTCGCCGGCGCCGCGTGGATAAGTAGATAAATAGGGTATTTAATGTATTTATCAAATATCAGAAACTTTGAAAATTCATAACTTTGTGTAGAAAAATCAGAAAAATAAAACAAAAATACCCTCTTGCTCAGTGAACAGAGGAGAATAATGTAGAAAAGAAATCATTTAATTTCATCCAGTATTTTATTTTTAATGATTTATTTACCCTCTGCATTGTTTTAATTCTCCATGCATATAGGAAATTCATCATGGCATGAGACCATAGGGCTTTTGAAGCCTCCGAATTTGGGAACATTCCCCGAATTTTCCAAAGTCGAAGCCATCCCTACGAGAAGTTATTGATTTTTCAAATTCATGTTACTTGTTTTGAGTATTTTAAATCCAATAATTAGCATGTTGTGAAATAAATTCTAGGAAAATTTGGTGATGGTTCTTATGACCAGAGGACCCTAGGAAAAATAGGTTTTGAATTAATTCACTTGGAATAACCCTAATTGGCTTAAACACCCTAAATAGGTTCTTAATTAATTGGAGCTAATCATGCATCAAATTGACTTGAAATCAATTCTCCACTGACCTTTAGGATCAAAGGAATCCACCATAAAAGTTTGAAGTCAATTGGGTTTGGTTAGCCCTATCAAATGGGTTGATTAAGTCATTTAGCCAATTTAAACTTTGAAAATTCATAACTTTCAAAATACTTTTCAAAAATTCACCAAATTAGTTTTGGAGCCTCTCTGATATTAGGGGAATTTAAGAAAATTAAAATTTCAATTTTCTAAAAAAAGTTGATTTTTTGCATTATTTTAATGTTTTAATAATTAAAAAATAATAAAAATCACAAAAATAATAAAATTCACCAAAATGTCACATTTTGAATTTTAATCACTTAGGAACAAATCCCATATTTTTCCTAGGTCTCTATGGTGAGTTATTAAATTTTAAAGCCCTAGGGTAATTTTAAAATAAAAAAATGTATTTTCTAGCATTTCTATTAAAATAATTCTAATAAATCAAAGAAAAATCAAAAAATTATAAAAAATGATTCTCTGATTTCCTTGATATCAGAGAGATTTTTGAAAAATATAAAATTCATTTTTCAAACTTTATTTTATTTTTAAATTAATTAATACTCCAAAACTCAAAATAATTATAATAAAAATAATATAACTCAAAAAATCACCAAAATTGGTCCAAGTGGTTCTCTGGTCATTAGAAATGTCCCATAATTTTCTTATAGACAGAAACTTTCCCTTGGTCATATTATTAAATTTTCCTTTGAAATCTCTATTTTCTACCAAAAATAATTATATAAATAAATTAAATACAGAAAAATCACATTTTCTCCTCTAATGTCTTTATTGACATATGAGTGAAGTCACATAAAAATTTCAAATTTATTTGAGCTCAATTTAGTGAGTTATGAAATTATTAAGCTTGAAGGACAAAATGGTAATTAAAATTTTAACCCTTAATTAAAACTTTAGGCTTAATAAAATGAAAAGGTAAAATATTTGATCTTAATCTGATTTGGATGATTGAAATTTAAATAATTAAAGGGTAGAAACCTACTAAACAATTTAAAAATAATTAAAATAAACCTTAATAAAACAATTAATTAAATTTGGAAGAATAATAAATTTGGAATTATTAAAATAGAGGATGTTATTTGGAAGAAATTTGTTCTTTAATTTAAGAATCCCTAAATTAATCATCCCAATAATATTTAATTCCTAATTAAAATGATAATCCAAGTTTAAGATTTAAAATGTTAATAGACCTAATCATTAAATTAAGTTAAAGTTAAATTATTTAAAGCAAACCCTTTTAAAATAAAATATTAAATTAAATTAAATTAAATTAAAACAAATTAAATCAAATTAAATTAAATTAAATTAAATTAAAACACATTAAATTAAATCAAATCAAATCAAATTAAATTAAATTAAAACATATTAAATTAAATTAAATTAAATTAAATTAAATTAAATTAAAACTAAATCAAATTAAATTAAATCAAATTAAATAAAATTAAGCTCAACCATATCATACTAAATTAACTTAAATTAAATTAAATTAAATTAAACCACATTAAATTAAATTAAATTAAGTTAAATTAAATTAAATTAAATTAAATATAACATCACCTAAGACATGAAGAATTCAAAAATAAACCTAAAACAACTTGAACACTATTCCAAACTTAAATCCATTAACTAAAATTAAATCATAAACCACTTGAACATCCACTTGCCCCTGAAAGCTCGTGATGTCATAACTCTTAAAAAGGAGTGTTAAAAGAAGCGTTACTTCACTTATAGGATATTCAAATGTCCTAGTTCATCGAGCAAGATAACAAAACTTAAACTCCGGTACGATTAATTCATTTGTATAATTAAATTCACTTGGACTTAAAACAATCCTAGAAATGTTGAAAAGATGTTTAAGATTCGTCTTAAGCACTTCCTCAATATGATAGGATATTTATAAGAACAATTGAACTTAGTTGTTCTTTGATGAAGAAAATCGTCCTCAAACTAAAATACAAGACCCTAGTACGTCATAGGAAATGACTAACTATAGGATTAGGAACTTGGTAGAAAACCATAACCCTTCCCTTAGCTTTACCTAGGAACTTACTTTAAATGCTTAAATATTCTAATTGTGTTTTCAGGTGCAGCTTGGGATGACGGGAAGACCCTCTAGGTACGCTTTTATTTTATCGCGAATTTACCTTGTTGCAATTTATTTAATCGCATTGCACTTACTTTTCTTGCATGATAAACAACCGTTGCATGAAAACCTACACCTTTAAGATAGATCCCTAAAACTGAAACCAAAACTAAATTAAAAGTCATTACAAGATAAAACTCACCGCCACAACATTTCAAAATATAAGACAACTCAAAATTTAATCACAAACGTAACAACAAAACTACAACTACAATTAAATTAAAACGTCTTGTTGGATGATCGGGAATACCTCGGATGATGTAACCTACGTGTTGCTAACGGGATTTCCCACGGTCTAAATGAAAGTGTGGAACTCATTCGATTGAGTTTAGCAAATTCATCCGGACTAAGTGAATCCGATAAAAATAACGATGCCGGAAGGATGGAACCGTGGGATCTTAACCGGTGTTGTTATAATCAACTTTAAGATTTGTTTAATTAAAATATTAAAAACACCCGGATTTTAAGATCTTCTCTAAAACCGGAACACTTCTCTCATCCCTCGATTTATGATTTCTAAAACCAAACCTCTCGCAACAACAAGGAGCTCGGAGCATGGTGGGCAAGCACGGCCATCGTCATCAAGCAAAACTCGATTCTACTTCGACAGAAACTTTCTTAGAATTAAATAACCAAATCATAGGACTTCGAGGTAGTTTGCCTAGTGCAACATAAATCCTCAACCTTTTTTTAGGCATTTGCATTGCAAATTAAGCCCTAATCGGTCTTAGGACTCCGAGGTAGTCGTTTGGTACGACATAAACCCTCATATCTTCAAGGCTATTTGTATGATTTTATCATACAAATATAAGTCCAAATTAACTAAAATTGGCAAGATTGAAATATAAGATAATATTAGGACTTTCCTAAATTCAAGCCAAACAATAGGATAGTGTGGGAAGTTTCCAAGATTCTTCTTGGATCCTCAGCTTCTCCTACTTCTCTTACTTTCGGACTCCTGAAAATAAATGTTCCAAATTTGGGCTAATCCCTTTTGGAATTTCAAAATTCATTCCTTTGAAAACCTTAAACTTTGAGATTCTTGAGAGCAAAGCTACTGATTATTATCGAGAGTTTTCTTAGGTGATTTCCGTCACTTAAGATGTAATTAACTATAGGGGCTTGCCCTTATAGGGAATTTTAAGAACCCAGGTAATATAAACCCTGCTTAATTCATTTATATTAAGCGGTGGAATTTCGTCGGCTTATAAAATTGGTTCGCAGACCAAACGGATGTCACAAATCTTCTAGTTTATTTAATCGAGCCCCATCATCAAGCAATGTGTCTATTCTTCGGGATAGATACATGGTTTGTGATACGGTGCTCGTTTATATAAACTATTCGGGATGTGAGATCGAGCTTGATTTCATATCTTAAAATTTTCAAATTTAAAATTATTTTCAAAATCAAATATTACTTTTCAAATTATTTATTTAAATTAAAATTAAAATATGCCGACACAGCACTTCTGTGGGATTAGGATTCCCATCCTTGATTCATTTTTTATGCATGAGTAATGGAGTTTATGCTGATATATCAGAAGAGAAGTTAAAGACTACAAAGCCAATTGGGTAGGAGAGTGTTAGCATTTATGATCGTCTTCGAGGGAAGAGATCTACTGGTCCTTCTACTTCGTACCTACTCCGGTAGAGCTTCTACTTCTAGAGCTTCTACTTCTACTCGCTCGAGCCACTATCTAGTTTCGGGAATCGATGCATGATCAATTTCTGGAGCAGCAGAATGAGTTATTTCTAACTCACTGCAGAGTAGATACTATAGACAAGAAGATTCATCATTTATCTGAGTTTACCCAAAGGAAAAGTGAGTTGATGCTGAGTATTCAGAGTCTTTAGTGAGATTCTTGAAGGGTGAGCATAATGTTCAGTTTCCTACATGTCCTAAATTTTCATCATATGTTGATCCAAAGGATGTGGAGTTTTCTTTTGGTGAAGACGATGACGAGGCTACAGATAGCGATTAGTAGCTTGATTTACCTCTGAGATGTGCTGATTCTGTTGTTAGTTTATTTCTTGTTTGCTAGTGTTGTTTGTTGTTTGTTGTTTGTTAGTGTAGATTTGTTTATGAAACTTTGTGTGGATTGTTTGATGTTGAGACCGTTTTAAATATTTAGTGTATTGTGTCGAAGACTCGAAATTTGGATTAGTTAATGTTTATTTCTATTTCAACCTACTCGTTTAGTATTCTTAAATAGTTAGTAATGTTGTTCGTTTCGTTACTATTAGTAAGTATAGTCATTTAATTCAACTACTCGATATATTAAAAAAAATGATGAGCCTCGCTTACTTTTATATATGCTTCGTTATTTCAGTAATATTCATAAAAAGCATGTGTAGAAGTAAATTTTTCTTTTTAGACTGTTTTTACATACTTATAAAAATTCATTTTTAAATTATACATTTCTTTCTCTCATACTTTAAATTTTTTTTCATGATATACCAAAACTTAAGTTTGGGGTAAGGGAAAATACATGCAAATTTAAATTTTATTTGTCCTTAATAAACTAATATTTTCTAAAAAAAATATTAACATAACATAAGGAATGAAGAATCTATTTAAGATCATTTGAATTTTTGAAATTATAAATAATTTAGCAGACTTAACCAAAATTTTAATAACTTTGATTGATTTTAAGAATAGAATTATTCAACTTAAAGAAGAGTAAGATCAAGAAATTTTTTTATTCATAGTAGAAATAATTGAATTTTAGAAGTATTAAGAAATCTAAAATTATAACTTGAAAAAGAAAAGATTGAAATTCTTTTTGAAATCTATTCATGTTATAGTAATTAAGTGAAAATGTATAAGTTTGAAAATATAAGTTAAGGATAGCGAAGTTCAAAACCATTAACAGGCTATCCAGATATAGTAATCCTCTCTGTAAAAAAAATAAAAATAAATAAAAAAAATAAAAAAATAAAAAATAAAAATAATAAAATAAAAAAAGGAGAAGCTTGAGGAGATGCCTAATCAAAAATTGGCTTCACTTGAATTAGCTTATAAGAAAAAAACTGATTACATATTTTACTTAATTTTTATGCATGTATCTTTATTAGAAAAGATTTTTATGAAGATCTTTTTCTTGTAAATAATTTATGTGATCTTAATATAATAAACTACAATTATTTTCGAAGAGAATGAAAAATTTTTAAAATCTTATGATTTTGTAGTTAAATATTCTTTAAATTCCTAAAATTAAACTTAGTTAGTTAAATTTGGTTAAGGATTTACTAAAGCCTTTATAAAATAAAAAATTATAAGAAATCTTAAATATTTACTTTTTATTCCAATTGTTATACATTTTATATAGTAAAAAGGGTTACTTGAGGACAAGTAACGTTTAAGTTTGGGGGATTTTGATCCATGAAAAAAATACATATTTTTATGCCTTGATTTTATCAAATTTTTAAGGATATTATGCTTTAATGAAAGGTATTTTTGTGTTTTGGATGTAGGTGATGCAAAAATGTCCAAGAAGGAAAAAAAGATGAAAAAGGAGCAAAAAGGAGAAAAAATTGAGCCAAAATGCAAAATTGTCAAAATAATTGGTATGGCGCCTAAGCGCCAGTTCGATACAGAATTCTGTAACATTTTTGACGACTTTTGGAAGGTTATTTTGACGGTGTTAGCGGTTATCGGACCATCTAAAAGATTGGCAGTTATTCCTGGATTATAGGACATGTGATACATTGTATTTGGACGCTTGGAAACGGTTAGGATCACGAAGAGGTGTGATCCAAAGTGAAGAGGTGCGAAAAACTGGACGCAGAGTCCGGCGCCTAGGCGCCAGACACTCCTTCTAGAAGGTTCAATGAACATGGACACATTTTGAAGAGGTACCTCAAGGCAACCCTTGAAGCCTATAAATAGGAGGCTACTCCTTCAGAGAAAAACGCCCAAGCCCACAAACCAACCAAAAACCACCAACGCCCAACCTAGCCCCATAGTTCCATTTAGAGAGAGAAATTAGAGAAATATTTTAAGGGCCATATTTATAGTTTCTTTTATTAATTAGTGAGTTTATTTTAGAGTTTGTATTAAGAGTATTTGAAGAGTCGGTGCTTTTGAAGTCTATTTACTTTGGAGTCAGAAGGATTCAAAGGTTCGACTGGAGAAACACTTCGAGATAAGTATTTGTATTTTCGATTCAAAGTTTTATTTATATGTTTTGTTGTTTAAATTCAATGTGTTCGAGTAGTTACTTTACTTTCTTCTTTCAATTATAAAAAGATAAATAAGATAATATAAAATTCGTTGAGAATTAAAAACTATATATATATATATTAAACATCGTGATGATATTAATACCGGATCTTAATTTACTATTTAAATCGGCCATTTAAATTGTTAAAATCTATCAAGAGTTTTGAGACCTAGAAGGAGATGAATTCTTAACTAGTAGATATCACATGAATCCTTGGTTAGTCGAAGGCCTTGCGCGGGTTATTCAAGGTGAAGTGCAAATAAATAGGAAGATATTATTTAATGGGTGTAAAATTGATAAGTTTTTAGAGTGGCAGGCTAAATTCTTGTAATTTGGTTTATAGAGAAGGAAAGGGTCACTAGTAGGGCTGACCATAGCCACCCTTGGACATCTAGTAGTGTAAGCCTAGATTAACTCATTCTACTAACAATACATCCAGACCTGATCTATAGATAAGCCAATGTTCTTTATACTATCGAGTGAAAGTAAAGAATAGGAATGCTTCTATTTGGCACAATACCATAAATTTATATTCTCCACGAATATTATATTATCTAAAAGTCTTGGATTAATTGAAAGGAAGAAAGTTGTTTGCTTATTTTTATTTACATCAATCATTACTTTATCACTGTTTTATTTCTGCATCTAGTAAATTAAATATCAACATTTTAACTTTAAAAGAAATACATAAAAATAAAATCAAAATATTTAAAAAAAAAATCTATAATCCTCCTCGTGGGATCGATACTGGAGTCTTTATTTAAAGTCCTATATTACTTGAAGTGATATGTATACTTGCGTAGTACCCCTAGTGTGTAAAATATTTTCCATAAAATTATATTTATATACACTAGCCGCTATTATTATTTGAGTCAAAGTATTGACTATAACATATTTTTAATAGCATAAATTACTGCATTGTTTGGCGATTGCAAACTAAATTTTTGGTGCATTGCTGCGGATCGAGGGTCACCAATTAGCAGCTTTATTACCATCTTTGTTAATGTGGGACCAAGTAACAATCATATACTTAGAAAAATAAAAAAATTCTTCTCATCTGCAATTGAATACTCTATGTATAACCATCTTTTTCTTGTTACTATTCCACATAATTAAAGAATCCACTTATAAATGAACAAATTTCCAACCACAACCATTAGCCAATAATAACAAACCAAAAAGCACCGCATCTGCTCCAGCACATAAAAGAGAAACAACCACAAAAGAAGCCGCAAACCAACAATCCAAAACACTAAAACAATCCCTGCATACACCACCTACTCTAGCCAAATAAGTATTTCAACTACCATCAACATTTATTTTAATAAAAGGAGCAGTCAACTTACACCATTTCACCAACTTAACTGTAACATTTGATAAAACTGGAGCTGGTAAATAAAATTTCACAAAAATATCCAATAACCATTTACCCAACAACTTATTTTAATTGCAAAGCTTTTAACATTTATAGCAGATGTTAACTATCATAAGAAAAGTAGCAGATATACTAGGAAACAAATTCTTATTCTTCAATAGCCAAATAAACCAAACAATAATACTAGGAGTGATATATAAGAAAGCATGTCCCTGCTTCTTCCAATCCTCAAAGACCTCTTTAATTGAATCAAAACAAAAATCATTAACATTCCCACTAAAGAAACGATATATCTATTTCCAGGCCTTCTTAGTGATATTGCATTTCACAAAATATTATCAATGGATTCCTCTTATATCTTGCAAAGTACATGAAAAGTTGTATTAAAATGTAATGTTTAAGTGTTAGATATATAAATACATCGGAATTTAGTACTATGTCTGTAAATCATTTTTAAACATATATTTTGGAATTTCACATTTAAGAATACACAACAATCATCACATTTAAACAATAGGGATTAGGGTTTACCATAATAATAAGAGAAAATAAGAAACTTTAAAAGCTTCATTGAGGAAAAAAGAAAGAAAAGAAGTATTCCAAGATCAACAGTTCTGCAAATCAAATCAAGTAAGTCAAGCACAAGAAACAGAGAAACAAACCAACCTAACAAAAAAAAAAGAAAAAGAAAAACTACCAAACAAACCACCAAAATAAAGACAGAACGGATAACTAACTAGGGCTCAGAATTTACCTGCAGAAAACATTAAAATTTCATCCTAGATTTTGAATATTTAAAAATATTTTCTAAATTGGTTGAATTTTAATGTAGGCTAGAATTTATCACAACTCAAAAAGTCAATCTCAGCAACCGGAAGATCAAAGAAGAAATTTAAGCTTATAAAGAGCAAATTAAACATCAAAAACAACGGCTAGCTCAAATAACAAACCAAATCAAAGCAAAAACACAAAAGTTCACTATGAAAGTTTTAATCCAACATGATGGAACTATATCGAAGCCCAGTCAATCCTAGCAAACGTCGCATTTTCCAAATTATCCATAATATATATATCAATGAAAGAGAATAACATCTCTCTTGGGAAAAAATTACTTTCACTAGAGTTCATAACATACTTAAAGAAAACAAAATTTAAAATTTTATCCTAATTTTTGAATATATAATAATGTATTAAGAAAAGTGATTGAATTTTTATTAATGTCTTGATATCTTCATTACTCAAAGCCCAACTCATATAAGATCAATGTAATAACAAATCCAATTTTAAACCACATTAGCATTTCAGGTTTTTTCGATCTAATAGGAGTTTCTAGAGAATTTAAAAAGAAAAGAAATAACCAACATTACTATTTCAGTTTCCATCTCATTTTCACGATCATAATGAATCAAGCGTCAGGTTATTCAAGTTTGTTTCTTAAGAAAATTCTTCATAAGCTCATTTAGCTACTTAAAGTTAGCAAAATATGTTTTGAATTTACATCAACAAAATTATTTTACTTTCATGTTGCACCTTCTTATTGTGAGGATGTCTAAGAATTTATTTACAGCCTTCCTTTAGAGGTAATGAAGATGATGTCAACATGCTAATGATAATGATCACTAAAAAAATACTATTTAAGGCTTCACTCAAATCATTTCTTAAAACAAAGTTAGGTGCTATCAACATTCAAAATGATTTCATAGGAATTTTGTGTTGTCGTGTCATCATATTTCAAATTATTTTTGTGGGGATGTCTAATAATTTATTTACAACCTTCTCCTTGAGATAATGAAGATAAGGTAATAGAAATTTTGTGTTATTGTGTTGTCATACTTCTCGTTATATGAGTGTCCTGTGTGGAAAAGCTCAAAAAAAAAAAAAAAAATTATCTACATACATACCATTCAATTCCTATGTATTTACAGATCTAACACCTAAACTTTATTTTTTGAATGTATGTCATAGTCATCTTACCTGTGAACGGTATGTATGCCACCTTACTTGTCTCTGTAAGCTGCAATATAAGTCCTAGCGTATGAGCTGCGAGCCGAGCCGCAAAGTCGATAGCATCGGAGTGTCACCGGAGCGGTGGACTGTCGCCGGGAGAGGAGGAACGAGAGGGGGGATGGATTTAGGGCAAAACCGGGAGGAAGGCGAGAGGATTTAGGGCAAAACCGGGAGGAGGGATGCGTGCGATGGATAGGAAGAAAAGAGGGATTTTGGCAGTATAAAGGCTAAGTTCTGACAACTTAGTTACGGTAGGTACCCATCGGTTTTAATTGAGATAGTAACTGATGGTTAAAACATCAGTAAGTCTAAATAACAGCCGGATTTTTTTTTCTTAAATAGGATCTCGGAGTAGTAATACCATTGGAAAATTTAAAGATTAATTAGCCATTACGAAGCCGTGGGCAATTAAACTAATATTTGCTATGCAAATTAGGCCGTGGGTAATTCTGTTGCCTATGGCAACTTTTCTTTTACTGAATTGTTGCATTTGACGAAAATGAGAACAAAAATCACTTGAGAAAAAACTTATTATCATTTTGAAATGCAAAAAACTTGGCAAGTTTAAAAATTTATCTGCAATAAGCTTAATTAAAAAAAAATGACATGTATCTGACAATAGAAATATGAATGAATTTGTTAAAAGAAATAAAGATGAAATATGACATGCCATGTGAAACTCCATTGAAAGAATGTTAGAAATTAATCACCAATAAATAAGGGATTGATAATAATAGACATTAAATATTGTTTGGAAAACTAATCCACATACGGCATACTCGTGGATATTGCTTTTGCAATAAGCCTCAAAATTCATGCATGAACTAAAAGAATCTCACTATGCTTCCCACTTATAATAATCTTCAAGCACTTCAAATCTAACCTTGATAAAAGAATTCCTTAAAAAAGACGTGAAACTCTAAAATTAAAAGGCTGTATTATTGCTCATTAGGCAACAACTTTAATAGATAAACGATCATGTTTCAACTATTGCACACAACATACAAAATTTTTTGTAATACAAATTAAGTAATAAAATAACCTGTAGTCTCAAGTTCAAGTGCAAAATCTGGGTGTAGAGTAATTGCTGAAGATATTTGTAAATTTTAATGATTTAAAAATATACTAGAAGAAATAAATATTAAATGAGAATAGTCTACAATGATATATTATGATATAATTCTATCATTAACTTTGCTTATAATCTAGTATAATATGATTGAACGTAACTTGAGAAGGTGTATGGACACTTTAAAAAAGAAAACTAGAAAATGAGTTGATTCGCAATTTATTTATTAGTGAACTCTCTAAGATATTCACTATATGGTTTTTTGATATTTTGCTCAAAAATAAACATCAAGCTAGAGAAATCTATTTTGAGAGAGTTTTGGATAATACTAGAAATGCCAAAGCAAAAAATAGAAGGGCATTTATGTGCATTCACGCAAACTTTCATATTAATATGCTACCACTCAAACTTTAATATTACATCAAGTATACCAATACACCTCTATTACTTACTCTTAAAAAGTGAAATACATATTTTTTATGCAAGATAGATTTCTGACACCAATATATATATATATATATATATATATATATATATATATATATATATATATATATATATATATATATATATATATATATATATATATATATATATATATATAAGTTTAGGCTTTGATATGTAAATACATAGAAATTATGTCGTCCTTATATAAATTTCCCAAAAAAGAAACATCAATCCCATGGATTGGCAAAGCAGTAGGTATATACAAGATGGGAAATTTGCAAGCCAAAGATGACTGTATAAACCCGGCCTCCATATACGATAAACAGACAAAATAAAACGTTTATCGTTGTTTTTTTCGATCCTGTTTTTTAAAGCCTCTCTTAATTGCAAAATATTCTCGATGTCAAATGCATACAATCATTTTTTTCCCCATAATTTTAAGATAGTCGTTCTTTAATATATCCTATTTAGGTTCTGTTGGCATTCGTATTACCCTTTATTTTTGGGACTTTTTTAACAAATATCTTTATGAAATTGTAAATTAAATTAAGTAAAACACAAGCAAATTATTCATGGTAATTGTAGTTATACTAGACATTTTGCATTTAATATGATTTAGAAAATTTTACTGTTAAGAAAACCTGTAATTATTTACACCTGAACTCAAATGACAAAAAATTATCATTAAGTTTCCGAAAGTAAAATGACTGCCAAATATTAGTTTCTTTTTTATAAAAAAAAAAATGAAAATGAAAAAAAAAGTATAGTTTGGGGTTAGAATGGAATACCTGACGGAAATTAATCATTGTAACTCCAGTTACACAACGACAGAGACAGTTGAGTAAATCACTCACCAGTTGAAGCTTACAAAGACCAGATCAACAGGAAGTGGCTCGATAATTAATTCGGAAACAAGACAAATGAACCTAGTCAATTACAATTTCGGCGTGCATGGAAAACCAATATTTGGGCGGCCTCTGCCAAATATTAGTTTCCCTTTTATAAAAAAAAAAAAAAAGAAAAAGAAAAAAAAAAGTATAGTTTGGGTTAGAATGGAAGACCTGACGGAAATTAATCATTGTTAACTCCAGTTACACTCCGACAGAGACAGTTGAGTAAATCACTCACCAGTTGAAGCTTACAAAGACCAAATCAACAGGAAGTGGCTCGATAATTAATTCGGAAACAAGACAAATGAACCTAGCCAATTACAATTTCCTGAAACTACGTAAGATAAACATATTCAAAACAAGAATTTAATAAATCCATGCTTATGTTACTAGTAAACGGTTTGATAGCAAGCGAAGCATGCACAAGGAAACGAATGTTTTCACAGGCAGCACATTATACACAGACTTACAATGAAAAATCAAGGTCATCATCTTCCAAACCATCCCTTTGCCGGCTGATTCACCTCTCCATCATTCATAAGCTTATCCAGAACAACATTTAAATCAACAGACTGCCCATTCTCAGTCAGCTTCCTCACAGTTGCCCTAACCTGTTCCCTAGAGAAGCCCATGGTTGCAACCTTGTCAACCACATCATCAACTGCAACTCTGTTTCCAGTCGGACCTCCGCCACTGGAGCTTGACCCAGCTGGAGCAGCTTGAGGAAGTATCTTTGCTGTAGGGAGACGCTGGTAGTTTCCACTTCCACCTGAGAGTGGTGCTGAGGAGAAAGGGGAGGGTTTGGAGTTGTAGTGGGATGGTGAATTACCATAGTGATATGGTTCTGAGAAGCCAGGCCCGCCATAGCTAGAAGGGACGGGTATGTTCCCAGAACTAGGCCTGCTAGCTGGTGTTAGCTCGTACATAGGAGGATTAGCTCCACCATAGTATTGATGCAGTGGTCCATTTGGGGACTGAGAAGAGGGTTGTCGGATGTTTGGAGGGTAGGACTGAGAGGGTGGCAGATAGGTGTTTGGATCTTCTGGTTGGATTGCTGGGGAGTACTGTGGTACTTGAGGAGATGGCTGGTAAAGTTGGGGCTGAGTTAGTCCATGTTGTGGTTGTGGATGGGACTGAGGCATTTGATATTGTTGTTGTTGATGGGTTGGTTCACTTGATTGACCTGGTGGAGTGTACTGTGTTAACTGATGAGATGGTTTTGAGTAAGCCTGTTCTAATGGGAGAGAAGGAATGGAAGGCAACTGGTGCTGTAAGGGTAAATGTGGGGTATAAGGAACAGGATGTAGGTTTTGCTGAGGGAGTGGAGGTGGTGGAGGTGGTGCATTAGGAGCGGGGGGTGGAGGTGGAGGTGGAGATGGCAGGGAAGGAGTAATTGCTGACAGTGGAGGGGCTTGTTGCATAGGTGGTTGTGGTGGAGGTGGATGTGCTTGCTGCTGCTGATATTGCTGCTTCTGCTGCAATTCAGATGGTGCTAGTGAGATTTCAGATTGCTGGTGATCTGCCTTTGTTGAAAGTTGCAATTTTGCAAGCTCAAGATGAGCCTCTGCAATCTCCTGTCTGTCTCGCAGGACCTGCACGCTGGTTTGTACCTGCAAATTATTAGATAAAATATATAGCATTAGGCCAGCTGTCTGTGTAGCTGTCGAACAAAGAAACCATATCTGCTCAAATGTAAGAATGCCTAAATAAGATATTAGCATTAGCAGCATAGCTCCATCATTCACATGGTATTTTTAGGAAAGTGATTTCTTGCTATAAGCAGACAGTAGACAGGGATGTAGCATGACTATTAACAGAGCTAAGTCCCGACAAAATAGCATAACTAGCTTAAAAAAAAATGCTAAACTACAACATGTCACTAAACCTTGAATAGTAGGCTCCTAATGGTTTCATGCTCGAAGCAAATTTACTAGTATATAGACAATCAAATGTATTTGTCAAACTGCCAACACAAATTAGTTTTTTATAGAGCAATGATTGCAGAACTCATTCTGCATTCACTCTAATCAAAGTTTAAGAGTTATGGAACTCGAGTAAGATGGTAAAGAGAATATTCATATAGTTACATATAAAATAATAGGGACGAGACTGATTAAAGAAAGTACGAATTGAAATAAAATCCAAGATAATTTATAGGATACCTAAAAATTGGAACTAGACCAAGTTTCATCACCAAAACTTTCAAGGACGATTGTGCAGAGCAAACAATAGAAATTGAAAATAAGCAATTGAAAGGTACTAAAGAGTAAATGAACACAATAACCACTTTTCCATGATTGGAACTAACCAAAGGAAAGTTCACAAATCAATGCACAAACACAAAAAATAAAAAAATAAAAAATAAAAAAAAAACAGATGTGCAGTGCACCTTTGCAATCTACTTTTCTTCGTGTCTATTAAATCATTTTACAAGTAAAACTCCATATCAAGGCAACCTTGTTGATAATTTAATGATAGCTACAAGGCGAAAGTTAAGAGATCAACATTCCTATAGTCATGACATCATTGCTTTGAAAAAGAACAAAAAATGCTTTTTCCAGTGTTTATGTTTATTCCAGAACTAAAATTTTTAAGACCAATTCCAATTGTGCAGATAAGCACTAGCTCTAAGGCTGATAGACTGCCACATGCTCTATCAAGTAAATGTTACAACTTACATATAATAGAAGTAAAGAAAAAATACACACCCTAGAACACATGAGATATATACACCCCAATATGCAGCATATATAGGACGTAAATATGTTTAGAAATATTAATCTGTCAAACATTCCTCTATTTCACTTGATATGTCATCAAATTACGTTTGATTTTTAAGGCTGGCTTTGAAGGATCCATCAAAAGTTGCTTTAACAGGACGTTCTAGATAAATTTCATAATAAAAATAATCTATCCACTAAGAGAGAGAATATAAGCATGAAAGAATAGATGCAGAAATTTTCATATGCATTTTGCATAGTAGTAACAATATTTAGACAAAACACAGCCAAGCAATTTTCAGGGAAATTTTTGCAGTAAATTTCATAATAAAAATAATCCATCCACTAAGAGAGAGAGAATACAAGCATGAAAGGATAGAAGCAAAAATTTTCATTTGCCATTTGCATGGTAGTAACACACTACTTAGACAAAAAATAGCCGAGCTATTTTCATAGAATTTTTCTGCCGATTTGACATTGCTTTAGTAAACCAACAATCGGACATGTCAAACTGCCTAGTGAAAAGGACATGTTCAAGCTCATAATTTGGTAATACTAGAAGAGAATGTAGCAAAATTCATTGGCACATCACCAACAGCAGCTCCACAGCAGCTAGTGATATAAGATCTTGGCTTCAGTTGTGAGGGCTACAGCTGCATGTAAAAACTGTTGTTGAATATGTGAAGGAAAACATAGTTTTTGAAAGCAATCATGGATGTTATGGACTCTTTTCGGCTCCTTGTAGCTACCACAATAGAGGATCTAGTTGGAAAAAAACTTCATATTGTCGGCCATATCTTTCAAAGATATAAAATTAATGATTTAGTTTAATATAAAAGGTATATGATTTTTTAAAGTAGTTTTAAAAGTAATGTTTTTATTTAGAAAAATGAGACCGCCTGGATCTCATTTGTTCGGTAGTTTGCATAATCGTACCCGATGCCACAAATGATACACCTTCTCTAAAGATTAATGTATTCTGCGACGGTAGACCCAATCATACGAACTAAGGGACTCGTGACATCCGTTCTGGCTCGCTGGACTTTTATGCGCGATCGACAACTTCCCCTACCTAATGTAGAAATACTGATGGCGTTTATTTTACCTGTGCTCCAATTTCTCTATAAGGCAGTCTCCTATAGCTAATTATATCCCGAATAACCGAAGTCACTTGAGAACTCTCGATAACGATCGGAGGTATTGGCCTTGCACATTTCAAGCTTAGCTTTCACTGTAGGACAAGTGAAAATCAGTTGGAATGACTCAATATGGAACACTTAATTTCAGGAGTCCAAAAGAAGGAGAAGGTAGGGGATGCCACTGATCCGAGGTAAACCTCGGTGACTTCCCAGATTATTCTATGGTGTGGCTATATTTTGGAGACGATGTTAATTAAGTGTTTAATACTTTCAATTTTATTATTTGGGACTAACACTTGCAAAATACCAGATTATGCAAGTAGCGCGCAGAGATAAGAGGGTTTACGTCGTACCGTACGACAACCTCGGAACCTAAAGCAAGTTAGGACTTACGCCGCGCAACGCCGTCGTACGTAGCTCTCAAAGAGGGTGTGAGGATTTACGTCGCACGGGGCGAGCTACCTCGAAATCCTATAGGTTGTAATTCAAATTAAGAGGGAGTTTTCAATGAAGATTCTCTTGTCGCTCAATCCAAGTTCCTCATCATAGCCGCTGACTGAGCTGCCTCAAGCTTCCTTGTCAAGTAGCTACTCTAATGTCTAGGGTTCAAATGGTTTTGTGAAGTGTATATGTCAAGTTTTGTTGTTATTGTTTTGGTTTCGATTTCAGTTCTGATTTTGCAAGCAGAATAGACAAATTACAGGTATATAAAAGGTACTTAAAAAATAAATTGCAGTAAATAAACTATAAAAACGTACCTGAGCATCTGCTACTCCGCCTGATTTGTATTGCAAGCATAGTATGATTTGCAGTAAATTTAAATAAACTTGCAGACAAAACAAGTAAAAAGAAAAAACCCAGCACGAAAGCTAGAAAAATGATTCGTAGAAATCACAGGTAAAACTTCAGTAACTATGTATGTAAAATCTGAACTGTGCGAGACGTCGCAGAAAGGCGGCTCAGAATGGTCACAGTGCTACTGCATCTCGGACAAGAGTTACTCAACCCGACGATCTATTGAGTGCGATCTTTAACCTCATTCCAAGTGACTAACCATGGACCTTTATAAGTTTTATAAGAAGAATTCTTTAATTTTCATGCAAAAATTGTTTAAGTTTTTATGTAGAATTTTTTTTAACAATCAAAAAAGATTTTTTTTGTTTTATTTTTGTAAGTACTTTCAGAAAGTAATAGAGTCCACAGGCTAGTCACTCTAATCGTGTTAGGACTACTGACGACCTAAGATCGTCAGGGGAAACAATCTCACCAAGAGTCGGTGAATAGCATTATCGGTCATTTCCTCTCTTTTATCAAAGGTCTTTGAGGTAGGAGATGTTATTTTTTAAAAAAAATCGAACATCGTATCACTCGTTTAGCACACATTAGCATTATTATCATCGCCTCAACATACGTACTTCGACTTACACTAGCTCGATAATCCACATGCGCAAAACAAACGTCCCCATCGCGTGAGGATTTGAGCGTAATGTTCAAACTCAAATCCCGTGCAAGTGGTTTCATTATCTAGCTAAGTCATTTTGAATTCTATTATTTGATTTGATTAAGGAAGGGTGAAGCATGTTTCGGTGCGTCCTCACGTCTGAATGTCTCGATCGGCCATGGACCAGTGATGCGTACCTGGCTCACCGTGCATTCGAGGATTAAGAGACAGGCCTCACCTAGGTGTGCTTCTAAGCGTCTGTAAAACCTACACCGTGGTTAGGTAGATAGCTCGCGCTGAGCGCGTGCACCTAAAATCCAGGGAACCTATACTTTAGGTTAGATTGACGGGTTCTCACCTAAGGTGTGTTCCTAAAATCTAGGAAGCCTGTACTGTGGGTTAGGTTGACGGGTTCTCACATAAGATGTGCACCCTAAATCCTAGGAAGCCTATACTGTGACTCGTGCCTAGAGTGATTTAAGGTGTTCAAAACTCACTTAAGTGTTTTCTAACTAGACCTCAAATATCTCTTAAATGTTTCCCAATTAAATCGAAAATTCCCCTTTTTTTGACCTAATCGTTTTAAAAGAAATATAAAACAAGAGACCAAAAGAGGCCGACCCACTTCCAAAAACTAGTAAAGCCAAAAAGGGGGAAAAGCAAGTGAGTCGGGCCTAAAGACGTTTGAATAACGATAGCGTAAAACCCCAAAACAGTGTCGAAATGCTGTCAAATAGCAGCTAGCAAGCTTACACAGAAATTCTAAGGCCCCCCTACAACTCTAGGAAGCACTTAACTAACTCCAAACGGCCAATTACAACAATATGCAGCACCTAACTAGCCTCCTACAACTTCGGACAGCGACTAGCAAGCGTGTACGGCGATCCTACGACCTCCTACGACTTGGGGCAGCAACTAAAAGCTTCCAACAGGGATTCTAAGGTTTCCTACGACTCCGAACAGCAGCTAGGAATTTCCCACAACGATCCTAAGGTCTTCTACAACTCCGGACAACGGCTAGAAGCTTCTGACAAGGACCCTAAGGCTTCCTACGACTCCGAACAGCAGCTAGGAACCTCCCACAGCAATCTTAAGGCTTCCTACGGCTCGGGGCAGCAGCTCTATGCGCTAGGTGGTGATCTTATGACTTCTAAATACTCCAAACAGCAACTCTATGCGCTAGGTAGTGGTTTACTAGTCCACACAGCAATCATTTGGTGCTAAACAGCACTTTTAGGCTCCAAACAGCACTTCACAGCTTTGGACAGCACCCTAACAGTAGCCTTCTCACAAACAGCAGTTTCTCGCAGCTCCTAACAGCTTTCCTACAGCGATAGGCAGCACTAAACAGCCTCCCTATAGCGCTAGACAGCAGTTAAACGTCTTGGACAGAACCTAAACACTTTCCTACAGCGGTGGACAGCACCTAGACGCTCTTCCCAACCTCCCTACCGCAGTGGACAGCAATTCAAATGCCTTGGACAGCGCCAAAACACTCTCCTACGATGATGGACAGCACTTTTATGCCTTGGACAGCTAAACACTCTCCTACAGCGATGGACAGCACTTTTCAAGCTCCAACAGCAGTTATTAACAGCACTTTTAATACCTCAAGCAGCATTTAAATGGTGCGAAATTAATATCCGGGAGAGCATAAAATAATACTAGAAAAAGTTCACATACATGCTACTCAATTCCCATGCGTTTACATTTCTAGCCCCTAAACATTTCACATCATATCAAAAATACCATAATTTAAGCTCTTAAAAACTGAAATCTACTTCTTCATGTGTAAAATTGGTGACATGCATGTAGAGATTAATGTTTAAGTGTTAAATGATAAATACGAGAGAATTAAGTGGCATGTATGTAAACCTTCCTTTTGAATCTCAAGAGAGCTGCAGCTAATTTCCAATCCGTGATGATTTAAAAAGTTTGGAGATGTCAAAAAAAAAAAAAACAAAAATCAGAGAAAACATAAGTAAATTTTATTTGTAGCGTATTTTCTTTGAAATGATTGGCTTTCTCCCAGGTCATATAATATTTCTTTTCTTACTTCCACAAACTTAGGAGCATGCATAGTAGTTACCTCTCAAGCAATTCCACAGCACCCATTGAACAAGCAAAAAGAGAAGAAGTAATTCTCAGCTATTTAAACAAGATGCTATGAACCTAGATACCACACTTCAAATTAAAACGACATGTGATTGTTAAAACCTACATCTGTCTTAACAAACATAAAAGATGCACATAAGAACGGAGAAAATAAATCCATGTGAATAAGCTGCCATTCATTTCTCAGTTCAGATTATCAGAGCTCGGGTTAGCAGGTCTCGGTAAAGGAAGTACCTGGAAGGCTTCACATACTGTTGACGTCGGGCATAACAAAGGAGAAAGACAGAGCTGAGGAGCGTGCAGGAGCAGTCTTGCCCGAAGCAGGAGTCGATCCCTATGGAGAAGAGGGAGACGAAATTCGATGGTCGCAGAGAGGAGGAAGCGAGGCGGGCGAGCGGGGAAGAAGAGCGTGATCTATCGTGCAGGAGAGGCGAGCGGGAGAGCGGCTCATCGAGCAGGCTGGAGAGAGCGGCGTCTGGGGGCTTCGAGTAGAGAGGGCGAGCGGCGAAGCAGACGTCGAGCGTGGGGAGCAGACGGGCTTCGACGTCGAGCGTGGGGAGCAGACGGGTTTCGGCATCGAGCATCTGAGAGAGGGGGTTTTTTTTTTTTGCGTGAGGGAGAGGCGAGCGAGTCGAGAGAGGAGCAGGCGTGGGCTACAGTGCTGAGGGAGGCGAGGGTGTTGAGAGTGAGAGGGACGAGGTGAGGGCGAGAGAGCTGAGGAGGCGAGCGGGATTGAGAAGAGCAGGGAAGGATTCGAGTTGATCAGGTAGTCGAGGAGTAGCTAATGTCGACTGACCGAGAGCAGCCACCCCGCCTAATTCTATAGTTGCGATCGTCCGTCACAGGTCATTGGGCGCCAAATTAATTAGTTTCCATGCAGGGATGTGTTTAATTGGAAAATATTAACACCATATTATATGAAATTAAATGATAGATTTGAATTTTAAATTTAAAATTCAAAAATCAGGTGGGCTGAAGTGTGTAGCCCGATTCATACCAAGGTTGAACCTAGGTCGAGCCCAAACCGGCTTTCCGCAAATTAAATGAAATGTGCGTCAATTTTCGTGTCGATTGCTCGCGCGTGAAATCATAGCAATATGGGTGTCCTTCCTAGCTAATGTCGACGTCCGAATGCATCCGTGTGGTCTATTTCGTCAACCAGGGTCGTCCAGACAAGTTCGTTGACGATCAACCCGACTTAAGCCAAAATTGCGTGCGGTGCGATCGATGCGAGAAATGTGGTTTTCGTAAGTGCTCGAGGTACTGGTGGTTCCCCTGGGGGCTGCACCTATTCATATAGGAACTCAACTTCGAGTTTCACGTGTCGATCCTAATCAACCTAGCGTAATGCCGAGGATTCGGGACCGTCCATGCGAGGTTCGAAGGAGTAAAGAAGTGACTCAAATTTTATAAGTAGTGTGGGTCTCATACTAGTCCTCTAAGAGAGTCAGACAGGGAAGCCTAAAGCTAGACCCTAGGCTCTAAGGAGAGACACAAAGACCTCATCCAGAAATGAGGTCAACACATATCATTAAAGAAATTTTTAAAAGCAAACAAATAAAATTGAAATAAAGTAAAGGTGGTAAGAAGCCATCACAAATGAATTATAAGAATCTAGAGCTTCTACGGCAAAAAAGTGCAACAATCATTGCAAATTTGCATGAAAAACTCTTTTAACAACCATCCATTAACTTAAGATGATAATAAAAAATATATGAAAAATAAAATTAAATGAAATCTACTAGCCTTCAAATAAAGAAAAAAAACTACGAATTAAAGATCAAGAAAGTCACGAGTAGGTTTCGACATTCATGGCCTTTGTTCAAAAATATATTATATCAAATTTGATTAACAACAATCAATTACCAAATACAAAATATATAAGGAAGAAAAGATTAAAAATTCACCAAATAAATCCTCTTGCTCATGCAAGGATATCATCACTACTAGAAATCTTTGATATTCACACTTAACTAAGAAATTGAATCTCAGAAGTAGGAAATAAAGGAAAAAAGAAAATGTTAAAAATTCACCAAATTGAAGCAATCCTCTCAGTCGTGCAAGAAGATAATCGCCACTGCAAACCTTCAATTTTCTCACTTAATAAATGAATCCTGGAGGAAGAATCTTATATCCAACTACAAAATTCATTCAAGTATTAATCGATGTTTTTGCACAAGAGATATACATTTATACTCATAAAGCCTGATAAAAACCCCTTGATCATCCTAGAAATTATAAGCAGAATTTGTAAATACCTGATCATAGAAATCGCTGCAAAAAAATAAAATTGTTGAAGATGTGTTCAGTGGATACACCATTAGAGCTCAACAACAGAGGAACAAAGCCGCATCACTTAAGAAGCAGATATCATATCTGCTAGATGCTAGAAACTGGATGGTCAGGAATAGAATCAGTGGGAAGATCACGTTTGAAGAATTGATCACCAGAGAAGAAATAAAATAAGGAAATCAAGTCATCAATAGTTTCAGGAAGATCGCAGCTCCAAAAAGAGGAATCAAGTCATAACTAGCAGTAGGAAGAAAAATGAAGCCATTAAAGTAGAATCTGCATATTTCTAACTAAGAAAATCGGCTCCAACAAATTGTCCCAAATTAAAATTTCATTAGATAGACTTCTACATAACTTTTACATCTAGAGAAATAATTGAATCAACACTTGAAGATAAGTTTTTCCACTTCATAAGTTAGCGATGGCATCTAGTATTGGTAATAGTTGCCATTTCCTCACTGATAAGAGCTTCAAGAATAATTATAGCATGAAAGCTCAAAAATTATACAGATAATACATTGAATGTGAAACTCAAAAGAAGAGGAGGAAATAAAGAAAAATCCAAAGCATTAGTTGATGGTTTATGATGATATCAATTCAAATAAAATTAGAAATGAACCAATACCATAAAATTTTAAAATTTTCAACTTATGTGAATTAATCTCAATTTATTATATGACTTTATATGGTTACATTTTTCTAATAATTAATTTCTTAAGAATATTGGTAGAAAACCATTTAAGGTTGTTTATACGGATAATTGCTTTATTGCTAGTTTGATTGTCAAATATCATATATTCACCTCGATAGTATATGTCTCGTGCTGAATATAAAACTAATGTAAAGGATATGATGCGTTCTAGATAATATGCTATAATAAATTCACAAATAAGAGCACAATGAAAGAAAATTTAAAAAAATTATTAGATTTTGAAAATTTTTGCTCTGATCAACTCAATAGGATGAATTTGTTAAATTGATGAACAAAATCTTTATATAAAAGAAATGTAAGAAAAATTATCCAGAGATTAAGAGTGATGACTTATGTTTAAATTAAAAAATATTTTGATATGTCAATGCTATTTAATTTTTTATCATAAGAACATGCAATCATGAGCCCATATACAAAAAATACAATTGATATCAATTGATCCGTAGAAATAGAAACAATTTCAGGCCAAGCTTCATTAAAGTTACATTATTATTTTGTTCAATTGACTTATTAATTTCATAAGTAGGATTTATTCCTTTTTAAAATCAAAAATAGATTCGAACTCTAATTCAATTTTAAGCTCAAATATGACCTTGTATTTAGTTTCAGATGTCAGTTTTGACTCAATCAATTTTAGTTTATAAATCATGACTATATTTTAGCATAGACTCTGATCATCTTTAACAACAACAAAAGAAGCCTTTATCCCACTAAGCGAGGTTGTCTACAAGAATCCTTTCTCTCCATTGTGTCGTATTGAGTGTCATATTTTCATTTAATTCTAATAGATTGAGATCATCTTTAATACAATATGCACGAATCTAAAACATCTCTCCTAATCAGGTCATCAGATTGTCAACGTTTAATGTAACCAAACAATCTAAGACAACTCTCTCTAATCTTGTCTGCCACTAGAGCTACACCAAAACTTTCACGGATAAATTTGTTTCGCAGTTTGTCTCTAAGTGTCAAGCCACTCATCCACCAAGCATTTTTCATCTCAACAACACTTAAACTTTGTTTTATCTTTCTATTTTAAAGGTCGGCATTCTGCGTCATAAAGCATTGCAAGTCTCATCACTATCTTACAAAATTTTCCTTAAATCTAAGCGCACATTTTTATCACACGATAGGCCCGATACATTCCTCCACTTCAACCAACCCAACTTAAATTATACTAATAACATCCCCATTTATATCATCATCACTTTGAATAATTTATATGAGATATAAAAACTGTTCGACCTTTTAATAATTTGATCACCCATAGTTACAACTCTATCACTAAAACTACTACTACTGCTCAAACTGACATTTGAAACTAAATACAAGGTCATATTTGAGCTTAAAATTGAATTAGAGTTCGAATCTAATAATCTGGAAGCAACGCTCTGTATGGCCCGAGTACAGTGAGAAGTATGCAATTGCCACTACACTGGTGCCCGGCTGTAATGTCAAATAAGAAAAGATTCCCACATTACAGATGGATGCAAGTAAATAAGTTAGTCCATTAAACAAAAATTTATAAGATCTTGGAAAATACGTACTCTCAAGTAAATTAATAGAATTAGTTTATATTATGATTCATAGAAAGATAAATATCTTATGCATTCAAGAAATTAAATGAGTTGGAGAAAAGGCTAAGGAAATTGATAACTTCGGTTTTATACTTTGTTTTCAGGTAAGAGTCGCACTAGAAATGGTGTAGTAATTATAGATAAAAGTTTGGAAAATAATGTTGTAAAAATTAATAGAATTGAATATAAAATTATAGCTCTTAAGATTATTGTTGATACTAAGATTTTTAATATTATAAGTGTGTATGCTCCTCAAGTAGGTTTAGATATAGATTCTAAAGATAAATTTTGTAATGATCTAGAAGACTTAATATAAATGATACCTCTTAAAGAAAGAATTTTTATTGGATAAGGATTAAATGGACATATCGACAAAATGGTAGAAGATTTCAAAAATAATCATGGCTGCTACAGTTTTGGAGTAATTAATGAAGAAATTAGTCATATTAGATTTTACTTTAAAGTATGATTTTATTATTGCTAATATTTTATTCAAGAAAATAGATGGACATATTATTACTTATAATAATTGATCCAATAAAACACAATTTGATTATTTTCTTATGAGATGAAGTGATCTTCGAGAATGTAAAGATTGTATGGTCATTCTAAGTGAGGATCTAAGTACTTAACATCGATTATTAGTTCTAGATTTTAAGATGAAGAGTTGTAAAACAAAGAATACTAGGAATCACTGTCGTAGAATTAAATGGACACCTAAAAGTCAAATAAAATTATTTTTACGAGTAAACTTCAAAATTTCAAGATTTAGGATGATCATGAAGAAGCAAATTCTATGTGGGAAAAAGTAACAAACAAAATTAAACAAATATATATACTTTAAGAATCAAAAGAAAAGTTTCTATAAATAAAAATATTTGATGATGGAATAATAATGTGCAAGAACAAATAAAATATAATAAGTTATGTTATAAAAATTGGTTTAAATCCAAAAGCTTAAGGATCTGGGAAAAATATAAAATGACCTATAGAGAGTCTAAGAGAAGAATCTGTGATGCTAAAAATTCTTCTTTTAATGATCTTTCTAATATATTAGATACTAAAAAAAGGTTAAAAATATATGTATAAACTAAAAAAAAAGGAAAGTAAAGATTTAACTCAAGTAAAAGTGTATTAAAGATGAAAATCAAAATTATTTTTCTTAGAAAAACTATTTAACATAGGTGGTTGAGTTATTTTGATAAACATTTTAGTGAAGTTTCTGAAAAAACAATCTACCTTAGTGATCTTAATAGCATTAATAGTAATAAAAACTATCGCAATAGTAAAAAAAGTTAAGAAGGCTTTAAGAAAACCAAAGGCGGAAAGCTTATAGGACTTGACGATATCACAATTGAAGTGTAGAAATATATAGGAGATTTGGGAGTTTCTTGGTTTACTAAACTCTTTAATATTATTTTAAAAACTAAAAATTCTTTGAGGAGTGAAGGAAGAGTATTTTGATCCCTATTTTTAAGAATAAAGGGGATCCACAAGAGTGTGCAAAATTATAGAGGAATTAAGTTTGTGGTCATATTTTAAAATTATGGGAGAGGGTAATTGAACATAAGTTAAGATGTATTACAAAGATTTCTCATAATCAAATTGGATTTATATCAGGCAGATCTAGTATGGAAGCTATACATTTATTGAGAGGCTTGATGGAGAAGTTCAAAGAGAATAAGGAGGATCTACATACGATTTTTATTGATTTTGAAAAAATTTACGATAAGGTTCTAAGAGATATAGAGATGAAAGATGTTGATATGACTTATATTAAAGTCATTAAAGATATGTACTAAAGCTATTACTTATGTTCAAACAGGAGGATTGACCAAATATTTTCCTATTTCAATTGGTACATCAGGTACCGGCTTTGAGCTCATATCTTTTTGATTTAGTTATGGATGCTCTTACTAAATATATACAGGAGGATATACCTTGGTGTATGCTTTTCGCTAATGATATCTTTCTCGTGGATAAGACTAGAGAGAAAATTCAGGAAAAACTTGAATTATTGAGGTCTACATTGGAGTCTAAAGGCCTTCCTCTGAGTAGAACTTAAACTGAACTCATGGAAGGTAATTTTAGTAGTAGAGTAGCTCTAGTGACAGAGTTGTAACTATAGGTGATCAAATTATTAAAAGGTGTGAACGCTTTAGATATCTCGAGTCTATTGTTCAAAGTGGTGGTGATATAAATGGGGATGTTATTAGTAGAATTCAAGTTGGTTGGTTGAAGTGGAGGAATGCTTCGAACCTATTGTGTGATAGAAAAGTACAACTTAGACTGAAACGAAAATTTTATAGGATGATGGTGAGACTTGCAATGCTCTATGGCTCTGAATGTTGGCCTTTAAAAGAGAAGCATAAAACTAAGTTAAGTGCTGCGGAGATGAGAATGCTTAGGTGGATGAGTGGTTTTACACTCTGAGACAATATGAAATAAATATATCTGTGATAGGGTTGGTGTAGCTCCAGTGGCGGACAAAATCAGAGAGAGTCCTCTTAGATGGTTTGGTCACATTAGGAGAGTAGATATCATTTGACTTATGTTAAGAAAAGCAGAGGTAGACCTAGAAAAACTTGAGCATATTGTATAAAAAATGATCTTAATTTATTAGAATTAAATGAAAATACGACACCCAATAAGACGCAACGCAGAAAACAGATTCATGTAGCCGACCCCACATAGTGGGATAAATGTATGTTGTTGTTGCTGTACTAGTAGAAGTTTTTTGTAAATGCCAAAAAGCCCATATTTAAAATCATAAAATCTAAGAAACTTTCTTTAATCAATGTAAATAATATCTGATTACAAGAAGTCACAAAAATAAAAGTTATTAAGGACTCATTGCATATATCGCCAAAGCCCAAAAACATAGAAAGAAATCTTTAAAATGATAATATGGGAAGAAAGCCATATCCAAAAGTTGCAGACTCACAGACAACATAGCTGTAACTAAAAACTGCATAACTATGGTATAAAAACTATAGAGAACCATCATATGAATACTCAGTGAACAAGTATTTGGAGTGAAAGAACTAACGCAAAGGAATGAAGCTTTAAATAGTTACAAGAAGAATGGAAATCCAAAATAGATGAATCAACACATATGTAATTACAAGAAGGCCACATTCAAATAGAGAAAATAAATCGTAAGTTGTAATTAGTAAGGATATCAAATAAAAACGCAAGATGAACTTGACCCCAGAAAATGTGTTTGGAACATTTGAATATCATATGTCAAGTTCTAGTGTTTTGACCTTTAATAAATGGGTAGGATCAAACAAGGCCCGTTAACTTGAACATAAGACAATCATAGTCACTATGTTTTATTTGAAGACCAAAAAAATCTATAAAATTGATGCTCAAGTCAACTTAATTCAAAACGGACAAAATTCATATTAAAGCCTAGTAAATAGGTTATCTTTGAGTTGGCCCAAAACCAAACATAACATATAAAGTAAATGAGTTAGATATGTCACGTTCGTATTGGGTTTGACCCAAATTGTATTGCAACATTTTCAAGGCCAAAGACAACCCATTAATTCAAACTGACACTGCTAATTATAGAAGGCATCAAAAGCTAAAATAAAGTCACTGGCATAAGACCCGCATCTAGTTTGCTTTAATAAAAGCATGTTGAGTGAGACTACAGCTAAATCTCCTAGCATAAATGATTGCTTGATGATAGTGGCAAAAACACCCAACAAAAAAAGCCACATCTCTCTTTTATCCAATGGCAAAAGATCCAAATAAATTTGATCACAAGCCCATATCTTTTGCTTCAGTAATGGATGATCTTACTGGACATTTACAAGAGGATGTACCTTGGTGTATGCTTTTTGCTGATGATATCCTTCTTGTGGATAATACGAGAGAAGAAGTTCAGGAAAAACTTGAATTATGGAGGTCTATATTGGAGTATAAAGGCTTTCGTTTGAGTAGAACTACAATTGAAAACATGGAATGTAATTTTAGTACTAGTAGCTCTAGTGTCAGAAATGTAACTATGTGAGATCAAATTATTAAAGATGTGAATGCTTTAGATATCTCAGGTCTATTGTTCAAAGTGATGGTGATATAGATGGGGATGTTATTAGTAGAATTCAAGTTGGTTGGTTGAATTGGAGGGATGCTTCGGGTCTATTGTGTGCTAGAAAAGCTCCGCAAAGACTGAAAGGAAAATTTTATAAGATGGTGGTGAAACCTACAATGCTCTATGGCAATAAATGTTGGCCTTTAAAAGAGAGCATAAAACTAAATTAAGTGTTGCCGAGATTAGAATGATTAGGTGGACGAGTGGCTTTACACTTACAGACCAAATGCAAAATGAATATAACCATGATAGGGTTGGTGTAGCTCCAGCGACGGACAAAATTAGAGTGGTCTTAAATGGTTTGGTCACATTAAACGCCGACCATCTGATGATCTGATTATGAGAGTAGATGTTTTAGAGTCGACTAATGTTAAGAAAAGAAGAGGTAGACCTAGGAAGACATGGGCATATTGTATAAAAAATTATCTTAATTTATTAAAATTAAATGAAAATTTGACACTAAATAAGATACAATGGAGAAAAAGGATTCATGCAGTTGACCCCACTAAGTGGGTTAAAGGTTTTGTTGTTGTTGTTGTACAAGTCCTTCAAAAAAGACAAGTCAATAAAGTCCATAAATCCAAATGAAAGTTTGCAATATGTTTCAATACCAAATACGTGTATAATGCTTTCAAAGAAAGTCACAATTAGGGGTGTAAGTGAGCCAAGCTTAAGCGAGCTCAGCAGTTGTTTGGCTCAACTCATTAAGCAAACAAGTCTTTTTTTTTTTTGTTTGTGATCGACTTGTTGACTCATCAAGTCAAACACAAGTTATTCAGAAAAGCAAAGAGAAGAAAAGTTTAAAGACGGCATATCTATGAAGAGAACATATAATAATTGTCATTATTCCATGAGCTAACAATGTAAGCAAATTTTACATGGTACCCAAAGACTTTGATTAGAATAAAAAGTAATATTATTATCTTCATTATAATATCATCATCTTATGTAATTTAGTGGAGAAATCAAGCAAGGCCGGGCGTTAAAAGATAAATTTTAAAAAATTCAATATTTTTTATCTCTCCTCAATATAAAGGCGGAGCCTCCTCTTCATAAAATGACACCATTTTGAATCATAATTTCATCAAATAATCATCTCTCACTTACCCAGATTTATGGCACCTCATAAAGAAAAAGGAATTTTAATTGTCAAAAGAGAGGACAATGGCTTAAATTAAAGAAGAGATACACAAAATACATTAATGGGTTAAAATTCAAATTGGAGCTCCTCAATGCATGACTAATTTCAGCCAAGCAAAGCTTAAATTAAAAAAGAGTTGCGCAAAAGAAGCAGAAATGGAATGAATTTAAAATTAAAAAAGGCTCGGCTAGCCCCATGAAACTAACAACTCAAAATACAAATGCAAGAAGTATATGATAGGCTCCATAAGAAATTTTTTAATTAGTATCTTCATAAAATTAACAAAAAGGTGATTATTAATATGTAATAGCTTAGGTTATATGATGTAAATATCTTGCCCATTTTATTAGAAAAGGGAAGGTGGCTTTCTCCTATAAAAAATTAATGAGTTATTTATAATAATATTTTATATTTTATTTCAAACATAAATGAAGCATGCACTTTTCTTTCTATGGTTGCATCTTTTTTTTCATAGTTCATGATGTTATCATTTTCACTCTCCATCAATCAATTTCTTACATGTAAACCCATGTCTAAGATACACTACTAACATGTTTTCATTCAGCCGCATGGGTAATGAGCTTTCATTCACATATGGGTGAATGGCTCTTTGTAGAATATTTAGGCATTCCATGATCATGGTTAACAAATTAATCAAGGGTTCACTCCATAACCCAGCCTTCCTAAATTATATGATAAGGGTTTATTTTTCACCTTGTAGCCTCATCACAATCATCTGCTATCCCTTATCATATTGACATCCGAGCAAGATAAGATGGATCTCATTAAATATGAGAATAGATTGGTAACTTCTATCACTCATTCAATAGTTACTTCTTATTTAAATTTTGACTCCTTTTTTTTTATTATTATTTTTTTTGGGTTAGAAATTATTATTCTTCAATCTCCTGTTCAAGAAGTTAAGGGCTCAATACCTTCTTGTGTTGCCCCTTAGTTTGGTGACCTAGACAATCATCTTTGAAACTGATTAGGTAAAATTAGTTTCTGCCTTGTTATAAAAAGAAGTGCCTTATGAGAAGTTACACAAAAAATTATATATTATTGTAAGAGATTCAAATTCAAATTAGGACTCCTCCATGGAAGAGTGCTTGAAAAATTTCGACTAAGGCTTAAATTAAAGACAAGTTATTAAAAAAAAAACATTAATGGAAGTAATTAAAAATTCAAATTCAAAAAATTAAAATTTAAAATTCAAATGCAAGGAGTATATCAATGTAATTCAATTTAATTATTTTATTCATGTAATTATCATTGAATGATGTTGAATGCCTTGGACACTTTAATGAACATCTTTTTTCCAATAATTCATGAGCGTCACCTCCACTCTCCAACAATTCATGTTTTAAAATGATGGGGTCTAGATTCAACCTTTTATTTCACCATGGCCAAGATTTACTCCTACCATGCCTTCATTTAACCACGTGAATGAATGATGTGCTTTCAACCACATATTGGGAGAATAGCTCTCCATGGATATTTAGGTATTTCATGATTACGGTTAACAAATTAACCATGCCTTCACCGCATAAACCAGCCTTCGTGAAAAATCCAAACCATCCCTCATCATAAAATCTATTTAAAATTCTATGTAAATAATAAAATATGTATGTGTAATGTATGTATGTATGTTGGCAGTTGTTGTATTTACATTGAAACATTATTTATATAGAGTGAGATGTGACATCTATAAGATAATCAGAGCTTAAAGTACATTTTCACTTAGAAGCAGTTGAACTTAAAAGAACGAAGGTGGTTGGAGCTGATCAAATATTATGATCTCAATATTTTATATCAGCTTGGTAAGACAAAATTGTGGTAGTTGATGCTTTGAGTATATTGATGTGCAGCTTCTAAGATTATATTTGATGGGGCTCTAACTTGAGAGGAGTGATTAGAATTGAAAGTTAATCACTCGGGTGATGTGGATGCAGTAGTTTCACATATGATAATCCAAGTTTCTCTACATGAGAGGATTAAGAATACTCAGAGGCAAGATGATGAGTATGTCAAATTATCTGATCAGATACATTTAGGGAGAGGACCAGAGCTACATGTGGATGATCATGGGGTGCTGACTTGTGGACATAAAATTTGATTTCCTGCTAGTGGTAGTCTGAGAAATGAGATATTGCATGACCCTCGATATTTTGGATATACAATTAATCCAGAAAGCAGTAAGATATATCATGATTTGAAGTTAATGTTTTGGTGGTCTAGGTTAAAGCGTGAGATGGCAAAGTTTATTTCAAGATGTGAGACATGTCATATGGTCAAAACAGAGCATCAAAGACCTAATAGTTTGTAACAACCTTTGTTTATTCCTGAGTGAACGTGGGATAATGTTACTATGAATTTTGTTATAGGCTTTCCAAGGTCTAGACAAAATCATACTGCAATGTAAGTGATAGTTGACTGGTTGATGAAGTCTGCGCGTTCTCTTTCTATGAGGGCCAAATTCAGTGGAAAAGTTAACACAGTTATACATATGTGAGATTGTTATTCTGCATAGGATACCAAAGATCATTATTTATGATCATAATGATAGATTTACTTTTAGATTTTGAAGAGATATCCAGAAAGGTTTGGGGTATAAGAGGATTATTCAAGTGTTAGAGGATCAATTGAGATTATTGGAGGGAGCTGGGAGAATCATATTCATTTGATTGAGTTGCTTAGAATAACAACTTTCGATCGAGTATTTGTATGAAACTATGTAAGCCATTATACGGTAGAAGATATAGAACACCTTTATTTTGGACAGAGGTGGGTAAAGAAAGATTGATGAGTTCCGAATTGGTAGATGAAGCCACTGAAAAGACTAATTCAAGATAGATTGAGGGCGGCACGAGATAGGCAGAAAAAGTATTATAACCCAAAGCATCGGGCAATTGAGTTTCAGAGGGGGGATTTTGTATTTTTGAAGATCAGTACAATGACAGGGGTGAGTAGAATTGGTAAAGTGGGTCAGCTGAGTCGAAGATATACGAAGTATTTTGAGGTGATCGGTAGGGTTGATAATTTTACTTATTGATTATTACTATATGATCATATGTCAGATGTGCATGATGAGTTCCATGTATCTATGTTAAAAAGTTGTTTTTTGGTGTTGAACAAAGGCTTCCTAAGGACGAAGTTGAGATACAGCCTAACCTGACCAGTAGGGAAGAACCTGAGAATATTTTAGCCTTTAATGTGCGACAGTTAAAGAGCAAAAAGATCCATATGGTTAAAGTTCAATAGAAGCACATATTAGAAAAGGAATTCACATGATAAAAAGAGACTGATATGAAGCTATTTTATCTAGATTTATTTGGTAGTTAACTATTGTTAATGTAGAGAAAAACATTCTTTGAAGGGATGCACCAGCAGGTTAAAGTTATTAAGTTTTACATGTTTATTTAATGCTTACCGATTTTCTCGAAATTATTGGAGTTAATTTTATCCGCGATTTATTCATCGAATTTTTAGTTTTGAATTGGACAAAATTTGACTTACAAAAAATGATCCGATTATATTCAAATAATTTATCTCATTTTATTTTAAATTTGATTTACAAATTATGGTACCTAAATTGTATAGCACATTTGATTATATTTTCAGGATATTTTTATCTATTTTTATGAGCATCAGAAGTAAGAAAATAAAAAATTTCTTGTTAGATTTATCTTTCAAAAAGATTTGGTACTTCCTTGTAAAACTGAGTTTTCTGGAAGCATTTGATGTTTGTTTTATGAATTGTTTTCACCGATATATCTATATATTATTTTCTATTTATTGATTATTTTTCGCAATTTTTAGAATCCTATGTTTAATGATATAAAGAGATTTCTTAAAAGTTTATATTTATTAAAAAAATTATGTAAATAATGACTTTTTTGTATTTAATTAAAAATTTTAATATAATAATAAAAAAGCATAAATATCCAAACCCATTTATAAGAAAGTTATTCCATGTATTTTATATTTCTTTTTCATTGAAACAGAGACACGTAAAGAATGAGAGTAATTCTAAAGAGTGTTCATTTCAAGGATCTTCATCCGACTCTAGGTAAGTTACTATTACCCTACTTCAGATTTCAATTTCATCACTTATTCGTAAAGTATTGATATTTTATTTGGTAAAATTTCATACAAAGTATGGAGATTTATAAACTTTTTCCTGTGTAACTTCTTATATGTTGTAGATTATATTATGTTGAACAAATCAACATAGAAAAATTAAATTTTCACCGTGAATTTTATCATGTATAATATTTTGTGTACTAACAGAGTATATTAAACCCGATCAAATTTGTTGTAAAATAAAAAAACTTTCGAAATATTATTCTAGACACTTTAAAAAAGTAGTTTTGTGAATTGTGAAAATCATTATGTGCATAATTATTTCACCCTCAAATTTCATTGTTAGTCATGCTTACTTATTTTATTGATTTCTGCAGCATGTTGTGAAATTTATATATGTCAAAATTATTAGCATTTATAAGCTTTTGTATGAAAAATATATGTAAAAGTAAGAAAAATTGGAGAAGTGCAGGTGATTGTGGTTAGGTGGTTGTATATAACGTGCAATCAAATGTGTGTCTATATATTTATAAATCCATGTATTTGATACGTCTGAACAGATGTGAATAAATTGAGTTATAAGTGGAAATGGAGTTATAAAGAAAAGAGAAAAAAATATGAGCAAGTTGAGGTACAATTAGAATTAAATGTATAAGGGGCGAAGAGAAAATTATTAAATAATTTAGCGAATAAAATAACTTTTTTTAATTTTCTATTCATTTATCATATTTCTGATATCATATTGTTTCTACTAATACTCGACATATATTTATTGTGGCCACAATTTATTGTACCGGTACTGTGATAGATATTATACATAATGTTTTGTCATGTTCGATTTATTTACTTTGAAAAACTGTCTATTTTTTATATTAAAAACTACAGTAGATTTTGACTAGCTACTGAATTATAATTGGTCACCATTGCTTTACTCGCATGTGTTGTTTCAAGAAAAGATAAGACTCAGATTAAATAGAGACTTTTGAGTTGTTGTTAAGAGCCTAATATTAAGTATTTTATTATCTTAAATCTAAATTTTTGACATTCATGGTGTTGTTTGTATTTTGATGGGACATTATGTCATGATTGTTGTATATGTTTTCTTCTGTTATATAGTTGGGATATGATCTGAATGAATTTTGAAAAATTTTACCTTGTTAATATTTTGATGATAATAATGGCTGTTTTATAAAAATTAGAGAAAAATAAATAAATAAAATCCCTTTTAAATAGATCTTCAAAAATAATTTAACTTATGTGACCTCGATACGAGGAGACCCGTCCTGATATGATAGATTGTATTAAGTTGGGTCGTGACAGATTATTTTTGTATGTATGTTACATACATGTATGCATGTATGCATGTATGTACGTACGCTGAGTGTGTGCACGTGCACATGCAATATATGTGCACATACACATATAAGCACATGGAAACGTGCACACATACATAAGTATGCTTATTTTATGTATATATGCACATAGTCAAGCTATGATCAAGCTAAACATAATTAAACAAGGGCCTATTAGTGTTTGACTCTGTTGAATATATTAGCTTATAAAAGTTAGTTAAACTCAAGCTTATTATCCAGCCAATAATGATCAAGCATGAACAATTAAGGTTTTCTTTTTTTTTTTTTTCTTTTTGAAGTAAATGTAGTATGCCATAGATAAAGTAAATAGTATCCAATCTAAAAACTAAAAATACAACAAAACCACTACAAAATAAAGTTCCGTATACTTTCTATTAATATTTATTTTTATAGTGTCGAACTAGTACTTCAAAAGGCAAGTTATATAAATAATCCTTTCTAGACCGACATAGATTCATTTTAAAACTCATGCTTCAAAAGGAGCCGGGCACCTACAAGGCATCCTTAATAGACTTAACAAAATCCAGATTAATTAAATGAAGACGTGTTACATAGTATGTCAGCAATATTGCTATCAGCAACCACAATCTTTCAAAGAATAATTTTCTAAAAACATGGTGTGCATCATGCTGCATATTTATGCCGTTTCAAGTCACCCTATTCCTCACATTGTCTTTGTAAATTTAAAATCTATTCATTGATCATTTGCCCCTCATCATTTTGATCGATCAAAATTACAGAAATTGTGAAGTCTAAAAAGGTTTACCTAGTATGTGAAGCTCTTGTGATTTGGGAAAGGTTCAACGTACAGAATTTTAATTGCAGATTTTAGAGTTGGCTATTTTCATTATCCGAACCCAACAAAGTCAATGTCATAACGTTAGCATAGTATTCATTTATCCGAGCTCACCATCCATCAAATCAAATCAAATATCACTAAAAGTGACATAATTATGAACACAATAGCATATATGCAGACTGAAGTATGCTGCCCATGCATAGAATTCATTATGAAAGAGTCATCTAAAAAGTAGCTCCAATTCTTCAAAGTCAAATACTACACAATTTGAAAATGGGTCAACAACTAAGAACCATTTGCCTTGTTAATAACCCATACAAGATCAATACTGAATAAATTATTTGCGTAGCCCAACTAACTTGCATAAGGCCAACCAATACATCGATTCAAAACAAGGAATTCTACATTAAAGTATGCAGGGAACACTTCACCAGAATACAAAATATAAGAAGAAACCATAATTTCATGAGTAAAAAGAGAAAACCATCCATACTTACGTTTAGCTTTAATACTATGAACCATATTTAAAATTAAAAAAATGATTTTGTGAAAAGTTCCAGGAAAGACAATGCACCTCTCTTAAAATATTTTCCAACTGTCTCAGCTTTCCATCCGAGCTTCCATAGTTGTTTCCAATTGAAACCTTTAGATCATCTACGGAGTTTTCAAGTATACATGTTCTGCTCTCTAGCTGAGACAACCTTGAACCCATACCTTCCAGAGAATGTAAGATAATATCTGCATACTTCTTAACTGTGTTTTCTACATCTTCCACTGAAGCACCATAACGCTGGGCAAGCTTGATGTCAGGACCGATAGTTGTCTCCTGTCAAAAATGATGAAAATTCATGAGATGTTATTGAATTTCAATTTAGACAAGAAAGTAAATATAGAAGAGCAATAACTTGCTGAAAAACATCATAATAAATTTTCTAATACACCGGAAAAACAGACTATTTATGATTGAATACTAAGCAACGCAACATTAGGCTATTATCAGTTTAGTAAAATGTCCTTTTATTTAAGTTCACTTAAAACTTTCTACTCTGTAAATAATCAACAGCTTTTAGATGTCCATGTAAAGTTAACGCTACAAAGATCCACAACTGAAGATATTTTTAAATACTCTTAACTTGTTGGATTTATGGATAATATTTCAGTGATTTCGGTGATAAATCTTCTAGTAAAATGTTAAAAAGTAAAAGAATGCAGAATAATTGAACAATAAGAATTTAAGTTACATTCGAAAACAAAAAATATCCTAAAAACTGCGATAAATCATAAAGAAATCAAAATTGGAAGCAAGAATTTAAAGTTATTCGAAAGAGTAATAGAACATTGACAAGAAAAATTGCATTAGTACCAAAGATTCAATTTAGTTTCCTGTTAGAATGATCTATTAAAAAAATAATGTGTTAAATAGTTGATGAAAAAGAACAGAGTGGAAGACAAAGCCAACTTGATTTTTTTTTTTTTTTATATTGAGCATGCAGTTAAGTACTATGAGAATTGATTGATCACAAATTATAAGGATTAAATATGACCAATAATAGAAGTAAGTGTTGACCTCATTTCTGGATGTGGTCTTTATTTCTCTCCTTAGAGCCTAGGGTCAAGTTTTAGGCTTTCCTTGTCTGACTCTCTTAGAGGACTAAAATTGGGACCCACATTGCTTAGAAAATTCGAGCCACTTCTTTATTCCTTCGAGTCTCGCATGGACGGTCCCAAATCCTCGGCATTTTTGCTAAGTTGATTAGGACCAACATGTGAAATTCAAAGTTGAGTTCCTACATGAATAGAAGCAGCCCCTCGGGGAACCTTTAGTGCCTCACGCACTCGCGGACACTACAATTCTCAAATTGATCGAACTACGCACAAAATTGGCTTGAGTCGGGTCGACCATCGATGAATTCATCCAGACAATCCCGGGTGATGAAACAGACCATACGGATGCATCTGGGACGTCGACTTTAGCTAGTAAGGACACCCACATTACTATGGTTTCGTGCGCGAGCGGTTAGCACGAAATCGATGCACCATTTTTCTTATTTAGTGGGGCACGGGTTTGGTTCGACTCAGGTCCACATTGAGTTCGATCCGGACTAGACCCAGGGCTAATTACCTTAGCTTACCTGATTTTGAATTTCAAATTTATCATTAATTGAATATAATCAGGTTTTAAAATTTTCCAATTAAGCCTCCTCCACACATGGCAGCTCATTAATTCCCCGCCTAATTTCTCCCGTAACGTCTCTTTTGAGATTTCACCTATACACCGAGCCCGCTCCCTCCCTAGGGCATTCGGTTTTGGCCTCAACTCTCCCGCTCCTGTGATCTTCTCGACCTCATCTCGTCTCCTCGAGATCGAAAGCCCCTCCTGTTCGCCTCCTCCCTGTGCCGAAGGAATTTCTCCTCCGTCTGCTATCGCCGCTCGAGCCCACCTCCTTACTCCTCGTGATCCCAAGCTACCTCACCCGCTCGCACCCTCCTCTGCTCGCCCTAGTCGTCCTGTACCGTAAACCCCCGTCCCCCTCTCCCTCGCTCGACAAAAAACCGTCGGCGCGCCTGTTTCCCCTGTTCGCCTGCTCTCGCCTTCTTCCCTGCGCAAGACCCGAAGCCGAACTGAAGCCCGCACCGAATCCTAGCGCCTGCTCTCCTCGGCACAGAATCCCTGTTCGCCTTCTCCCTGCGCCGAAGAAACTCCTCTGTCTGCTCTCCTGTCGACTCTCACCTGCACAGAAGCCCTCGCTCGCCTGGCTTGCTTCTTCCTCTGCCTCGCTAGAGATCACGCCGGATCGCCTCCGATTGAGGTCGTATTTTTCTGACTCCCTTATTTTATCTGGTTCTGTCAGTTTTATTACTTCCTGCAAAGCTTCTATTGCTTATTCTATGAATTGAAATGCTTGGATTTGAGTACTATTTATTCAGAATTATTTAGTATTTTTTTTCTATTTATTGAAACATCTTTTCTGTTTATTGAAACGGCAGTACGCTTGCATGATTATAAATTATGGACGTCTGATTCATAGATCTCACTCATATATAATGTTTAAGGCTATGAACACATGCACATCACTCTACCCTTCTGTGTTTGCACATTTACATATGATATATTTTGCATTGTGAGATCTGATTCTAAACAATTGCTATGGTGTTTGCCTAACTTTACACCCAAATGATGCTTCATCTAATGAAGCACTGAATCTGTTGGAGGATATTGCATTGTACTTTTGCTTCTAGGTGTGAAATGTACTTTCCACTAAAGGTTAAGGTGACATGTATGGAAAAGTTGAAATTCAGGTTCTAGATATGCAAATGAGTATGAACTTGCGCAGCATGCATGCAGATCTTATTTGTTCTACTGATTTGGATATGTTTTCATAAGCTCGCCGTTTTGGGAAGCTTTGAACACTATTTGAAAGAATTCTAGACGTGGTTGTGCACTTTTATGAACTTGCGATTTCTTGTCTCCGGGTTTGAGATGTGGGTTATTTTGTTTACAAATATTGTTTCATCATTTTAAAAGGAAGACTGTTTTATGCCCTATATGTTTTGATGTTTTGAGGCTGATTTGACAAATTAAAAAAAAAAATTTATTTAAGTTTTTCTTTTTTAGCCACTTGAATTCACCGTGTTGGGAGGGTTAGGTTCTATTTTGAACCACGTGAATTTACATGAAACACATGCTATTCTAAGAGGTTTCAATATTGATTTTGGGCTGCATATTATTACTGTTTTGGAGCCATTCATATACTGATTTGGGGCTTTAAATTTGTTGTTTGAACTTTATAATTGTTGTTTGGGGCTTTATAATTGCTGTTTGGACTTTATAATTGCTGTTTGGAGCTCGGGGAACTTCATAATTGCTGTTTGGAGCCTTACAATTGCTGTTTGGAGAATTATAATTGCTGTTTGGACTGTTTGGTGGCTGTCCGGGATGATTTGAGAGATGTTTGGACAGTTTAGTAGCTGTCCGGAACAGTTAGAATGCTGTTTAGGATTCTTAGTGGCTGTCCGGGGTCACTTAATTGCTGTTTAGACTGTTTGGTGGCTGTCCGGAATGATTTGAATGTTGTTTAGACTGTTTAGTGGCTGTCTGGAACTGCTAGAGTGCTGTTTAGGCTTCTTAGTGGCTGTCCAGGGGGTCATTTAATTGTTGTTTGGACTGTTTGGTGGCTGTCCGGAAATATTTGAGTGCTGTTTGGACTATTTAGTGGCTGTCTGGAACTGTTAGAGTGTAGTTTAGGCTTCTTAATGGCTGTCCGGGGTCATTTAATTGTTGTTTGGGCTCCGTAGTGGCTGTCCGGGGTCATCTGAATGCTGTTTGGACTGTTTGGTGGCTGTTCGGAACGATTTGAGGCCTGTCTAGGCTTCATAGTCGCTGTCCGGAATCGGTTGGGTACCGTACAAGCTTGCTTGTTGTTTCCCCGAGCTGTAGGAGGTCGTAAGACTACCGTATAGACTTGCTAGTTGTTGCCCCAAGCCGTAGGAGGTCGTAGAATCACAGTATAGGCTTGCTAGCCACACTCCAGAGTCGTTGGGAGCTAGTTAGGTGCCGCCTAATGCTGTGGGAAGCGTCGGGAGCACTTTTGGGAGTTGGGTTTAAGGCGCCCTCGCCTACGTCTATTTGGATTTGAGCTGAACCACTCCCCATTTTACTCTCTTGTTTCGCCACTTTTGGGAGCTGGGTCAGTTTCCTCTCTTCTCCTCCTTTTCTTTTCTTTCTTTAAGGGTTGTGATGATAGTGCTTATGTGTGCTAACGAGGGACGATAGAATAGTATCCCCTGCCTCGGTGATCCTCCATAAGGAGAGAGCAGGGTCGATGATACATAACCAACTTTTGGTGCAATGTTGGCCCCTAATTGTCTTAGGTAGTCAGGCGACCCTAGTTCGATTGAAGCAAGCAACCACTGGATCGTTCCATTTATGCACACACCTGAACAGAAACTATACCTCACATAACTACACCCATATTACCTATCCACATACAATACTTCTCCACATGACTACATACACGATATTTCCCCAAATAGCTATATTTATGCACACATTGTGCGTCCTCCACATGACTACACTCATACACATATTATACCCTTTACGCAGTCACATTCCCTCACATACACGATACCTCCCCACATAGTTATATCTATGCACACATTGTACTTCCTCCATATGACCACACCCATACACACATTGCACCTCTTTACGCAGTCACATTCCCCCACATACATGATACCTCTCCACATAGCTATATCTATGCACACATTGTGCCTCCTCCATATGACTACACCTATACACACATTGCACCCCTTTACGCAGTCACATTCCCCCACATACACGATACCTCCCCACATAGCTATATCTATGCACACATTGTGCCTCCTCCATATGACTACACCCATACACATATTACACCCCTTTACGCAATCGCATTCCCCCTCACACACAACACTCCTCCACATGACTACACCCATACACACATTACACCCCTTTACATAATCACTCCCCCACATACACTATACCCCTTGACATATATGTTACACTTCTTCACATATTTATACACTCACTACATTTCCTCACATACTTACGCAAACATTACACCCCTTTGTGCATCTACACCGAAGCTATACTTCTTCACATACCTCTACAGATATTACACTTCTATCGTACAAATTTCATTGGTTAAATGTTTCGATCGTGGTTATAGTTCCCCTCCTTCGATAGTTTGAGTTGGTAGCCGTTACTCAAAAGTTGGAATGCACATAGCCCAGCTCTGAGCCCGCCCCGACCTTCGGTCTTCTTCGAGCTTTCATACGTTGTCTTTTCCCTTTTTTTGTTTTTGTTACATTCACACGCTCATGTTTGATATACATATTAAGTCTTAGTCGTACCGGCTTATGCTAGGTATGCGAATTTATATTTACTGTCCTCTTTACTGTTTTCCTTACAGTTCTTTACCGCGCTTTTATTGCCACTCCATTCATGTATTCACTTACACCAAATGAACTTTTAGGGTAGAAAACAAATAGGTTGATTGTTTAGAATATATACTGTGACAAACTAATAACAAAACCATTGCATGTACAACACTATAAGACTTCAAACTGAATCTCCTGAATTTTGAAAGTGCTACGTCAACAAGGAGACTTAGAGCCAATTTGTGGGCAGCTCGGCGAGGAGCATGGGACAAACCACAAGCGGAGGTAGTCGACATACCAAAACAACACGGCGAGGAGTCCAGATCGAGCAGCAAGAAGACCTTCAGCAATCTCGTTCCTAGTATAAATAACAACCTATAGGACTTCAAGAAAACTCGCCCAGCGCAGCATAAATCATCACTTTCCCCTTAGGCTTCTGTGCAAAAAATAAACTACAAATCTGGCAGGTCAAACTGCAGAAAATCTCGCTGAAGGGAGGAGAACTGGCGCCGAAATAATCTGCAGGCAATCCTGCAGGGCGAGTCGGCAGCTAGGGAGAAGTGTCGGCGACAGATAGGGTTGATCGTTGGCTCTGATACCGTGTAGATTTTTGGGAATTGAACAACAAAAAGGATATAAATACATGATATAAGGTTGATCAAAAAAGAAAGATATAATATCCAAATCATTCCTAATATCACCCAAAAGATAAAAAGGAAAGGCATAAACTAGAAAATAAATAATGCATATAAGAAATAACAGGAAAGGCAACAAAATAAATAAAAAAAGTTCTAATATAAATACACACACACAAACAAGCACGCACACAATATATATATATATATATATATATATATATATATATATATTTCTATCCTAGTGTTTCTATGTTATCTCTTACTCCTGATGAAATCTTTATTTTTTGTGCTTTGATTAGCAGCAGAATTGGATGAAAGAGTTAATTAATTACTTGCATTTACTTCAAATAATGTCTATGATTAGATTTTTGAGATTTATTGGTCAGTTATATTTTTATACTTAAAATATAAATATATAAATATAATGAACCAAATGTATTATATGCTTACTCAATAATATTGTTATTAGATAATATGCAAATCCCTTAATCTATATATTTCTAAATAAACTGGTTCTAATTATCAATTTTTTTCATAGGCTTGGTTTCATTGAGGGCCCCGACTTATTTGGTGCGGTGGCATTTTGAGAACGCATAAGGTCTGTTTGGGCAAACTGCGTTTTGGCAGCTTATGCGTTTTCAAAACGCTGAAAACAACATTTTTGCACCGCATCTATCTAGGTGTGGTGACAGTTTTTCGACTGCGGTCTGGCTTTTTCAAAAAAATAAAAATTTGTAATAGACACCACACCAAACTTATCAGCAAATTATTTTTAATCATCTTATGAGCAGATCATTCAATAAGCTGCAGTTGCCCCAAACAGACCCTAAAAGCTTATGCTCTAATCTACTTTCATGGTTCAAAAACCAATTAAAGTAATACACAATATGAATCTTTGTTGATGGCCATTGTAATGCAATTGATTAATTAGGTTTTGGGCCTGAGTGAAACTCAATTCTATTACTTTATTTCTCAAAAATAAATGAAAAAATTGCAAATAATTACCAAAAAAAGGTTTAAATTCTGATTTTTTTAGACTTTATTATGTTTATATTTCTACGGTTTCAGCATTGATAATTGGTTTAAAGTTTAAATCTAGCAAGAATTAATATTCTATTCAAAATACACACGTGTACATGCTGTCAAGTTCACTTTATTATTTTTCAACCACTTCTCTACTTCATCAGTAAGCGGAGAAGCTTAACTGATACACATTTAATGCAAGAAAAATGTTGAAATCCATATTTAACTAATTCAACTTGTAATCTCCTTTGAGAAAAAATTCTTTCCATCAATGACTAGAAATGGCAGCATTGCAATCTCTTCTAGTTGAAATCATAGAAGGCACGTTGGAAGGATGGAAATCATAGAAGGCAGGCTGGAAGGAAAGCCAAGCACCTTTTGCTTTCTGTTACTTGTTATCTTACATGTAATACTTATAATACCTTTCATTAATGAGTGGAAAGAAACTACTCTACTCAATTGCATAGTGGACCTAGCTTACACACAATCTGCTTTCATTCTTGGTTCGACATTAGTTTCATATAAATAATACTTTTACATTCCTTTTCTTCAAATATATATATATATATTTCTCAGTTCACAGCATAATGGAGATGGATCATAAGATTGTAATACTAAAATATTCATATCCATCTTTGTTATGTGTCTTTGCCTACTCAAAAAGTACCCTGAGTGTAATTCTTTCCGACAAGTTTTATTTTGGCTATTTGTTTGACCACAACTTAATTCTTATTTTAACATAATTCGATTGATTATATTACAGTCAAGTTTAAGCATAAAATCGTCTGCTAATAAAATTGAAGTTGATCCATTACAGCTTGAAAGTTTTTGCCTTCTATAATAAGTCCTGGAAGGAATGCGGTAGGAGCGATATCAGCACTTGATATGCCCTAATTCTATAATTTATTAAATTCCAAATGATGATTTATTTTATCTATTTATTATGTTTATTATTATATGACTTAATCCTAATTGATATGTATTATTTTTTATATTGATAATTGCTATAGATAACTCTGTTATTGCAGAGTCCAAGCTCTAGATGCAAAAAAATGGAGGGTTGTGTTAGGTAATCGACAACCACTATAAAATTTTAGTCGAAAAATCATGACATTATCCTATAAATCATTCTAAAAATATTAAGGCGTCCCTTGGAAGGGACGCGCTGTGGCGTGAATATAGTGAAAAGTGTGCGCGGGCCGCTACACAGACACCCGGGTGAAGTGTCAAATAAACACAGGTTCCCACATTATTGAGGGATGCGGGCAAAGAAGCTACTTCATGAAACTATTACTATGATAAAATCTTGGAATACAGGTAGTCACGAGGATAAACTAATAGAATTAGTAGATATTATTGTTCATATGAAGATAAATATCTTGTGCATTCAAGAAACTAAATGGGTTGGAGAAAAAACTAAGTAGATTGATAGATTATGTTCTAAACTTTAGTATTCAGGTAGAAACCGCACTAGAAATGATGTAGGTGTAATCATAGATAAGAGATTGAAAGATAAGGTTGTAAAAATTAATAAATTGAAGATAGAATTATAGTCCTAAAGATTGTTGTTGATACTAAGATTTTTAATGTTATAAGTGTTTATGCTACTCGTGTAAGTTTAAATGCAAGTTCAAAAGACAAATTTTAAAATGACAAGGAAGAATTAATACAACTATACCTCTTGAAGAAACAATTTTTATTGGAGAAGATTAAAATGAATATGTTGGTAGAGTGGTAGAAGATTTTAGAAATATTCATGGTGGCTACGATTTTAAAGTAATTATTGAAGAAAGTAGAATCATATTGGATTTTGTTTTAGCTTATGATTTTGTTATTGTTTATTATTTTGTTATTGCTAATATTTTATTTAAGAAAAGAGATGAGCAGATTATTACTTGAAAAAATGGATCTAACCAAACACAAATTTATTATTTTCTTACAAGAATTAGAGATTTTCTAGAATGTAATGATTGTAAAGCCATTTCAAGTAAAAATTTAAGTACTCCACATCGATTTAGTTCTAGTATTAAGATTAAGAGTTGCACAGAAAAAAATACAATAAAATATTGTCATACAACTAAAAGACAAATAAATTACTTTTATGAGTAAACTTCAAGATTTTAACATTTGAAATATTTATGAAGAAGCTAACTTTATGCGAGATAAAGTAATAAGCACTATTAAATAAGTAGCAAAAGATGTAGTTAGAGAATCAACAAAAAAATCTTTTAAACAAAAAAAGTTGATGGTGGGATAATAATGTGCGAGAGAAGATAAAATCTAAGAAATTATGTTATAAAAACTAGTTTAAATTTAAAAGCTTAAAAAATTGGGAAAAACATAAGGTGTGAAAAAAATTTGATGCTAAAAATTTTGTTTATAATGATATTCATAATAGATTAGATACTAAAGAAAATGAAATATATGTATAACTAGCAAAACAAAAAGAAAAGAAAAGTAAAGATTTTATTCATCTAAGAGTCTATTAAAGATGAAAATCAAAAAATATTTTTCTTAGATAAAAATATTCAACATAAATTAGTAAGCCAATCTGATAAACATTTCAATGAAATTTCTGAAAATATGATCGACCATGGTGATCCTAATCTCGTTAATAAAAATTAAATTTTTTATTCTTACTATCGCATTAATAAAAAGTTGTTGAGGCTTTATACAAAATAATAGGACTTGATATATCGCTATTGAAGTGTGAAAATATCTAGAAGATTTGAGAGTTTCTTGGCTTACGAATACTTTAATATTATTTTAAAAAATAAAAAGATGTTTGAGGAATAGCGGAAGAGTATTTTGGTCCCCATTTTTAAGATTAAAGGGGATGCACAAGAGTGTGAAAATTATAGAGGAATTAAATTAATGTCATACTTCAAAATTATGGGATAGGGTAATTGAACAAAAGTTAAGACATGATACAGAAATTTCTCATAATCAGTATAGATTTATTCCGAGCAGGAAACGATACATTTATTGAGATGTTTGATGGAGAGTTACACAAAGACCAGGAAGGGCCTACCTATGATTTTTATTGATTTAGAAAAACCTTGCGTTAAGATTCCAAGAGAAGTTCTCTGGAGAGTTCTAGAAAAGGTGTTGATATGACTTATATTGAAGTCAATAAAGATATGTATACTAGACTTGTTACTTGTGCTCTAACCAGAAGGAGGAATAACCAAATATTTTTATATTTTAGTTGGATTAAATTAGGGATCGGCTTTAAGCCCATATCTTTTTGTTTTAGTTATGGATACTTTTACTGGACATATATTGGAAGAAGTGCCTTGGTGTATGCTTTTTGCTCATGATATCCTTCTCATTGATAAGACTAGAGGAATCCAGAAAAAACTTGAATTATGGATGTCTAAATTAGAGTCTAAAGGCCTTTGTTTTGGTAGATCTAAAACTGAAAAAATGGAATATAATTTTAGTAATAATAGCTAAAGTTGTAACTATAGGTGATCAAATCATTAAAAAGTGTGAACGTTTTAGATTCTCGGGTCTATTGTTCAAAGAGATGGTGATATAGATGAGGATGTTATTAGCAAAATTCAGGTTGGTAGGCTAAACCTAGGCCCACTGTCCGATTCATGTAGCCGACCAACTTAATGGGTAAACGCCTGTTGTTGTTTTATTGATAAATGTTGATATCACATCGTGATGGAAAATTTAATATTGTTACTTCTCAACAAAACCACAACTCCACCTAACACTTTAATGCTGCAGGTGATATCAGCACTTCAAGTAGCAAACCAACAACTACAAATGAAAAAAGGAAAAACACTAAAGTCCAGGTCTATAGTTTGGGATCATTTTGAAGTTCACATCTACTAAGAGAAAGAACGAGTAAGTGTAACTACTTTAGAAAGACATCATAATGATTCAAAGGTTAATGGAACAACAAATTTGAGGGCACATCCTTTTAGTTGCCAAAAAAATCTTTATAATAATGCAAGTACCCAAATGAACTGGTGTTACATCTAAGTTTTGAAGGAGATGAGTGTTAGTACGCTCAAGGCTTGGAGATCTGATCAAGGAAAGATTATGAAGCTCTTATTTATGATGATGATTGTAGATGAATTATCCTATAAACATATAAAGATTTGGGGATTCAAACATTCCATGTTGCAATGTTGCCCAATATCTCATATTTTATTCTGATTTAGGGCGGCGGTGGACCTTCGGCACGGCGGGGGGACCGTGATTCGGCGTTATTTGGGGCGGCAGGGCAGCCACGGTGCCCCGCGATATCGTGTAACCGTGGGCCCCGAGTTCGACCCTGCGACCCGCTTTTTCCCTTCAGCTTTTTACTCGCCTGCCCCCTCTTTGTTTCGATTCCACCCTATTTTCCCCTACTTCGGCTCTTGCACAAGAAAGGTGTGATCTTCCCCTTCTCTCCCCTCTTTCCTCTTCTCCAACGCATTTGCTAGTTCGTCATCTTCCTCCTCTGTTACTAGAATATATGTAAATGCCTTGATTTATGATTTTTTGTTTGGTTCGTCACCTTCCTCCTTGGTGCGCATGCAAATAGCACTTTTACTGGAATATTTGTGAATGTCTTGTATGGATTGAATGTAAAGATTCGATGTGAACGATATACGTTTTAGGTGGCTTGATTTTTTGTTTGGTTAGCTGTATGAAAAAAGAAAATTCATTCATAGATTGGGGAAGTCAGTAATCTGATGTTGGATTTTTTTTTTTTAGTGAGGCTCTATATTGGCTTAGTTCTGTTGGTCTTTGCATGAGGATCCAACAATAAGAAAAAAAATTATTGCAGATGCAGCTTGGGCATTTTTATTGCTCTTTGTAGTGGCTGGTTTGGGGTGGCTTTGTCTTTGGGTTGTGCATGAGGTTGCCATGGTGTTATGTGGCATGGCTTGGGGTGGACGTGGCTTGGGGTGGATGTGTCTGTGGCTTATTGTTTTGGTTTTGGCTTGGGGTAGGGGTTATGTGGCATAGTGTTATGGGTGTGGCATGGTTTTATGGGTGTGGCATGGCTTGGGGTGGACGTGGCTTCGGATGGATTTGGTTGTGGCTTATTGTTCTGGGTGTGGCCTGGGGTTGGGGTTATGGGTGTGGGTGGCTTGGTGTGGATGTGGTTGTGGCTGTGGTGTTATGTGGCATTGTGTAATGGGTGTCGCTTAGGGTGGATGTGATTGTGGCTTAGTGTTATGGGTGGTTGTGAGTTGGCATTATGGGTGATTGTGGGTTGGCGTTATGGGTGTGGCTGGTTTGGGGTTATGGGTGCAGCTATGGTGTTATGGGTGTGGCTTGGGATGGATATGGTTGTGGCATGGTGTTATGGGTGGCTATGGGTTGGGTTATGGGAGTGGGTGGCATGGTGTTATGGGTGTGGTTATGGGGTTATATGTCATGGTGTGGATGTGTGTGGCTTGGGGTGGATGTGGTTGTGGCTTGAGGTGGATGTGGTTGTGTCTGTGGCTGTGGCTGTGGCTTGGTGTTATAAGTGGTTATGAATTGAAGTTATGGGATTTTATTGTTTCCCAAATAGATCCAGATTGTGATACCCACCATGACACTGCACAATAATACTAGGTGACACCGGTCTCGAAGCAACATTGACTTCCACAATACCGAAGAGGATCAACAGCAAGTACCCGCAGAAGCATTTGAGTGCCACCTCTGGCATTCTCTACCACAAGATAACAATGATCATTCTATTATTTGTACGAAAGAAGAGGAAGGTGCAAATGAAATAACGGCCTCTAAGCAACAAATCACTTAAGTGTTAGTCGGAGGGCGATTTGATTATTTGTAAATTATTTCAAAGACTGTATAATTTATTATCTATGTAAAAAACATTTTAACACAAATGTTAGATTTTGAGCACTCATTGTTATGTTTTTTTTTTAATTTATAATTATATGTAGTTTATAATTTATAATGTTGGTTTGCAAATTTCTGCTTTTAAGGTATCAGATGCAAGAACACATGTGTTAAAACCTAAATTTATTTCTAGTATTGCTGGTTGCAGCGTGATTGTGTGGTTTCACTCGAGAATGGTTTAGAATCATCACTGAGAGTTGGTGTTGGCTAGTTTTGATATGTTTTTCTTTTTGTTTCCATCTTTTTTTTCAGATAGTTTTCAGCTTAAATAATTGACTAATAAATTTAAATCGTTGCTTTCAGGAAAGATAAGCTTCAGAATTTCGGGAACGTCCTGAAGATTGCTATGCCACTGGGGAATAGAGACTTCCTTTCTGAGACCACGTCAGCTCATAGCTACGATCGACAGTTTTACAGATGCCCACAGAGCTTCACAGAAAAGTGACTTCTTGCAATGGGTTGATGGTCAGAATGATTTCACTACCGAAAGTGATCGCGAATTGATAGCATCATTGGATGACAGTTTAGGACGAGATATACATCTCCATATTAAAAATAATATCATCATTATTTTACTTATAATTTTATTAGTTCTTTTCTTATTCTTTAGCACTTTCAATACTCACAGTTAAGTGAGTTCTGTATCTGAACTTTTGTTTCATTTTAAAATGAATTTTTGCTTCTGAAGTATCAAATATGTGGCTGTCATAGTTCTATTTTAGACAATTTTACTAAACAGGGGCAGAATGATCATTTTTCCAAAAAACTGCTGCTCCGCATATTGTTTATACGAATGCGATAAACAAGCGATCAACTTCGCCATGACGAACTTACCTGGACAGTAGCAAGCAACAACTTTAAAACTGAGAAGCTACAGCTGCCCAACAGATCTGAAGTCCTAAACATGACTGTTTTCAACTTTACTAAGAAGTTTAATTTGAAAGAAATTTTTAAAAACTCTAAAAAAATGGGTTATTTTATTACTAATGCATGAACAACAATTCAAATGATAAATAACACATACCGTTACATTTCATTAATGATGATTGAAATTGAAAAAAAGGATTATAAATTTTTTTTATAGAAAAATAGACATTAGCTTTGGTTAGGCTATTAACAAATCTTTATCATTTATTCCTATTTTTTCATCAAACTCCAAAGTTAATAGTAGTAGAGTTTATTTTATTATTTCACGTCCACTACAGGTGATAAACTCATAGATGTACTATGAAACAGTGTAACAAAAAATTTTGCAAAATACTTTCAATTTGGAGCCATATCATCAATTTGTTAATGTTCTTTTTGGTTATAAAAATATCTAAATGTTTATAATCTTTGTTTGAAATCATTGTAATTCATAATAGATTTATCGATGATTTACTTTGTATCATGTAATCATTTTTAATGACCATTCAATTTTTATACGGTTGTGTAATCTCTCTTTATGGTTATTCGAGATTATATTTGTTTTGTGGTACGCTCATAAGCCAAATCAGTGTGGCAGCACTTGGTTATCTTAGAGAAAATGTGAGTTATTTCATCAAACACACCTAATTGTTTATCCTAGGAAATGAGATATGTTTATTTTTTTGAATAGGTAGATGAGCTTTCAAAAATTCTCGTTCTTAAATACTTATTTACCTATTTATACAAAGCTTCAATTTTTTTATTGTGAATCGTTGATTATGACGCCACAATAGCAATTAAAGTAGAAATTGCAAATAAAATATTCAATTTGGCCATGGATTAGATAATTAATTCTAGCCTTTTCATAAACTTCTTATATGATAAGAGGTATATGTCATATTCTCTCATCATTGTCTCAATAAGGAGAGTAGATCTTTTAGATTCAACTTATGTTAAGAAAGGCAGGGTAGACCTAGGAAGACTTGGGCTTACTGTATAAAAAATGATCTTAATTTATTAGAATTAAATGAAAATATGACACTAAATAGGAAGCAATGTAGAAAAAGGATTCATGTAGCCGACCCTACTTAGTGGGATGAAGACTTTGTTGTTTTTATTGTTGTTGTATTGTCTCAACAATATAATAATAGTAATTAAACTACTTTTGATCTTTTCTGTAACTGAAAGCTGGGAAATTTCAAATTTTATGGCTTCAAGTAACTTATTCCAATCCTTCAGATACATTTTTATATGATTTTAACTATGTTTTGAATTTTATAATTTTAGCTACGCTTACTAAAAAAATTTAAAAACTATTATTCTTTTAGTTATATAATTTCAAACATGTATATTGTCTATAAAGACCAATTAATATCGGTTTAATTAAAATCAAACCGAAATAATAGAAATTCTATTGATTTAATTAATTCTATTGCACATTTTGTATGGTCAGTTAATAAGTATTTTAAATGTAGAAAACCAATTGATTTTACAAATTTATAATCCAAACCGTCCGAATAAATCGAATGCACACCCCTTGAAGTTAAAATTAATGATGATAGATTAGTTAAAAAGCCTCCTCATCTTTTTATCATTTACAATAAGAAATAACTACAATTAAATCAATTGTTCTATAAATATTAGAATGGTTAACAATGGAGCTATCATTAATAGCCAAATTTAAGGAGTAAGAAAAGAAATTAATGAAATGGATAGGTGCTAATTCTGGGAAGTATAGATTGTGTTGATAAAAAGGGTCACAATCCTATTGAATATAAAGTTGAAAAATCAGATTTACAGTGACTGACATATAGAACCAAGAGTAGAATATGCACTAAAACAGATTTGTGACCCCTTCGATTCCTTATAGTTGGCTAATTAAAAACTAGTATTTTCTACGTTAAAATAATTGAACTACACCATATTATTCACCAAACCAACAAAGAGTTGTTCTCCAATGACTTTTCAAGAGGTGACACCATTGAATCATCAGATGCAAGAAATGGTGATGCAATACAAGAACTGGCACTTTGAATAATCCTTAAGAACACAAAAAAAGAAAAAAAAAATTAGAGGCTTTGTTGCTAAGCAACTTCAAACTTCATATACTAATGAAATCTATGTAATACAGATCAATGATGGATTACAAAACCATGATAGTAGTAGCAGCAAAAAGTTAATCTATAGTTGCTATTGAAGCAAACTGATCTAAAGTAGCACGATTCTATTTAGATAGTATCAAGTGAACCTACAAAAAGTTGGAGAACATCGATTAAAAGTCTTGAAACATTAAAAATAAAACAACATTGTCAAGCCTAAGCACTTTATCGAGCATTGGCCTTGGATTTACCAAAAATATTATGAAAAAATCAACTCCAAACACAAATGTAAAACAAGATACCGGTAAATCATAAGTATCCTCAAAGTCAAAATAAGAAAATTAAAAAAGAGTTACCAAAATTTTTATTTAAATTCATATGCTATCTTTAAGAATTGTTTATTCTTCACTTTTAAGTTGTTCGTCTTTTCCAAACTTATTTTATCTTTTAATCTATTTTTTCTCCTTTTTCCTTTGGTCATTTTATCTTCTGTAAAGTGAGAAGTCTTAACTAAGCGTGCGAAGTTGAGGAAAGGCAAGGCAATGATTGGATTAAGGAAATGATCTATGAAAGGAGAAAATCAATAAATAATAAGGCATTTACAAAAATTATTAAATATTGAAAAATGTTTACACGACACTCTTCTACCAAGTCAATGTAGAGAGGAAGATGAAGAGTTGTGATATCAAAGTGATGGAGGAAAGATAGAAGAGGTTATAATAGGATAAGGAAAAATATGGATCATGGTACACAAAACTTGGAGAGGGAAGGAAGGGAACTCAATGTACAACTTGGAGCAACCCTCATACACAGCTTAAATCAAAAGAGAAAACACTCAAATTGCGTCAAAAAATTTCATTCAAGTCAATAGTCAATTAACAAATACAAGCCACCAATCCCAAGCTATAAAAATAGGGTTACAAAGATAAGGCTAAATAATTTAAATTCAAATGCAATCCCATCTAATAATCAAAATTTAAACCTACGATTATCTGAAAATGATAATTCAATCAAATTTAAAATAACATAAATATAATAAAAAGTATATAATTCATAAAAAAAATGACTACAAAATTCTTGAAAATTGGTTCAAGTTTAGTGCTTCGTAGCCCATTTCATTTCCTTTTGGTTGGCCGATGAAACATTAGTCCTTTGGGGACTACAGTGCAGGGGTTTGATGTTGGAATATGCACATCTGACTCTTCAGGTTAAAGCAAAAAATTTTCTGTCTTCATTTAACAACCTCAAATGTTAAGCTCAAACTTAAAATCTGACGGCAGCAAAAGTGTGAGAAGGTTTTCCTTGTGCTCTTTGAAGCCTCAAAAAGATACACAGCAATAGGAATTAAAAAAAAATAAGAATAATAATTGCAAAGTTTTCCCAAATTGCTCATCAAAGGTAGTAGGCACTTCAAACTACTGATCAATGATCACAGTGCTGCATATAACAGCATAGCATCATCAATGAGCTGGTTTGCCAAAAAAATAATAATAATAATAATAATAATAATAAAACATACTCTCACGCACACACAGATATTCAAATTCTTGGGAATGACTGCTGGAAACCTAATCTTCGAACTAACAGTCCAAAAACAATTCACCTCGCCGACAAAACTTAACAACATTCTGAAGGCAATCCGACAGAGCACCAAAGGGATCCGCATAAATCAAATCAAAAGTACGCGATCCACATAAATCAATCCAAGCAAGCAAATCAAATAAATTAAAAATCAAGATTAGAGACAAGTACTCCAAAGAGGGGTTCCGATGAGAACCGAGAATGTCTGCTCGCATCATCACCAGAGCTATTCGGCAGCGACGACAAGGGACGGATGGGCTGAAAATCATAGCTGGGAAGGATCTCTTCCCTCTTCAGCAAGCCGACGTTGTCGCGCCGCTCTTGCTGAGTATTCATCAGATCGAAGAGTTCATCGCCGCCTCCTGCGCTGCCGCCTCCGAGACCCGCCGGCGACCCGGAAAGCCCCATGATCTGTTTGTCCATAAACGGAGACGAGTTCATCGGAGGTATCCGATGCGAAATCAGCCACCAATTTCTGCAATTTATGAGGCGCAGCGGAATTGCAGAGCAATACAAGAAGCGAGATAGGAAAATGAATTTACGAAAGATCGAGCGCTGTTTCCTGAATCAGAAATATAAACTATTTATACAATGTATTATTAGTCTTTTGGCTGCGGATGTACGCGAGGCTTAGCCCTACTGGCCGGCTGGTCGAACCGACTAGCAAGGGACAAATTTCACATGCAACATCATTAAACTAAAAGAAATAAAATAAAAAAAATTAAAAAAAAATCATGTACATCCGACTCAATTCTTATGTATTTAGATCCAATATCTAAATTTTAATTTTTATTTACATGCCAGTACCCTATGCATGAAAATATATATTTCGTTTTATAGTAATTAAAAGAATAATATTTTGTATGTGACAAACAATATGGTGATATTAGGTTAAATTTTATACATGTAAAAACATAAGAACTATGTGATATGCTTGTAAATACCCCCAAAAAGTTATATGCCTCATATTATACATATTTAAAAAATATATATGAAAAATACACACACATATATATACCTTGTATCATAAGACAAACTTCAAGTTTTATATATGTAAGTTAAATTATATACATGTAAAAACATAAGAACTACGTGATATGCCTGTAAATACCCCCAAAAAGTTATATGCCTCATATTATACATAATTAAAAAATATATATGAAAAATACACACACACATATATATACCTTGTATCAGGAGACAATCTTCGTGCACCGAGGCATATATTGGGAAGTCTAATGGGCAACGAAGACTCTTTTATCCATAAAGCTCATTCAATAAGTCAGTTTCCTGGTACTTGATGTCAGATACTGATGTGTAAAAGAATTTCATGGACTCATTTAAATTTTGCACATCATTTTGAATGAAATCGCACTCTAAAGAAAAGTATTTTTAATGTTTTTCTTCTAGCACGATGATGAGTCACTTGACCCAATATTGGCAACCCGAGAGATCGGCGCCTAGCGCCAACCACTGGGCACCAAGGCCTTGGCGTCAGATAAGTTGGGCATCTAGGCGCCAAAATTGAATTCTGAGTAGTTGCAATAGTTCGATTCACCTGTTTGACGCGTTGTTTTGGCGGACTGGAGCCAATTTGAATGGAGAACACTAAAGGCTATTTAATAGGCACTTGTTGTAAGGAGAAGGTGGCTGTTGTTGAGAGAGAAGGAAGGAAGATCCATTGATTATGAGAGATTCATTTGTAGTGTGGAAGGCTTTGTCTAGGCTAGAGAGAGCAACTCTATAGTAGAGAATTACGGAGGATGTGAGTGTTAAAGTGAGGAGAGTCTACAGGGAAGCAGCAAGGGCTTGTGTGGAGCAATCTCAAGGTTATATTGATGGAGAGAGATAAGTATTATTGTGTTTACGTATTGAACTTTTATGTAAACATTTTGGTATGTAGATTCTCTTTGTTTCACTGAAATTTGTGTTTTCTAAGTAATCACCTCCACCTTTTCCTTGTGGTGATGTAGTAGGATGTGTAGGAATGTGGAAATGCTTTTAATTTGCCTTTAACTTGTTTATGTGATAATTTTCCTACTGCTTTTCATTTACCTATCACTCTGGCCAAAGGGTTTGTTAAAATCTATTGCGAGCCCATAAGGACTTGGGAGAGTTATGACACGAACAACTAGGAAGATCACGTTGAACTATAGGATATGAATCAAAAGTATCATGTAGGGAGATGCAAATAAATAGGGAGATATTTATTGGAGGGTTCAAAGTTGGTCTTAAGGAATTATGGTCACTTTAACTAAACTTCTTTATGCACTCGTGAAAAGGTAAGGAAGTAAAATGCTTCTATTTTTTATTAGCCTCTTTTCAGTTTGCATTTTTTTATTTCTTGCATTCCACTACTATCACTGCAAGGAAAGATAACTTTAACACCTGGTTATCACCAATTCACGTAGGGTAATTAGAAGTTTTGTAGTTGAATCTTTAAACTTATTTGCATTGTAGTAGGAACTGTCAGAAAAAACTTAAATATCATTAAATTCCAAACTGAGGATGAATTAAGTTGGCTATAACCTTCTCCTAACTTGGTTCACCGCGTATTCTCTATGAGATCAAAATTCGATCTCAATAGAATATGATACTACTTTGACCGTGCACTTGCATAATCCACCTTGATTTTGAAGCATTTGTTGGGGGTCAAGCACTTGTTAGTGTCGTTGTCGAGGAATATGACGATGAAGAACTTAGGAGAATTTTAGTTGAACTATTAGGACATAAATTTGAAATGTTTTAATATTGTTTTTGTTTTTGCTTGTTTTACTTGTTGTTTGCATGTAAAACAACTAGTGAACCTTTAGTTAGTGAATGCGTAGGATGGGTGACCCGATGATCCCAGATATTTATACTTAAGTTTTATATATGAGTTTATACTTTATATTTTCTTTTAATTACATCTCTTTCTTTACAACGACGCCAAAAACTTGATGTCGATGCAAATGAGAGTTTAATTGATATTATTTTATGTAAGTATATGTATCGTTATCAAGTAATATAGGGTTTTCTGATTAAGCCCCAAATATGGATCCCACGGAGATCGAGGTTAATCACGACGGCTTTCAAGAGAAATTCTAGTCTACAATAACACTCCCTAGCTTGGAAAGTTGATAAAGGTTTGGTTTTGATTATATCCTACAATTATCACTACAATACTACTTCTAACCTAGAATACTTAGTGAAAATCAGAAAGTGGGGTTTATATATATTAAAAGTAATCTTCCTCATGCAATGAAATTAGTGACATGTGTAAAAGTAAAACAAGTAGTGAGAGATATTGCACAAATAGGAGCAATTATATTCTTTACCCTTACTTGGTTCTATAAAGAGCATAGGTTAATCTGATATTTTGAAATCTTGAAGATGGGTTAAGCAGAGAAGATACTAGCTCTCACTCTAGAGTTCCCTCTTCTCCCTCCACATGGGGGCTAGCATCTCATATCAAAAACTTAAAACATCAAAAGAAATTGGGGGCTTTAGCCTATCACTCTAAAGTCCTCTAATTTTACACCCATTAAAGTATATCTCCCTATTTATTTGCACTCAACTATATGGACTACATTCCCACTCATATAATCTCATGTGATTCTTACCAATAGTTGACTGAGACAATACCACAATTGGTTCTTACATATTCTCACAATAGATTTTAACATGCAAGTTGATCAAGTTTACATGTAAATGAAGAACAAAATAAAATCATCACAATATATTATCACTCTACTCAATTCTATATCCTACACATGCATACTAATTCATTGTAAGAAGGAAGAGTAAAGAAAACTACTCACTGCACATTGAGAAACAACAAGAACTTTTCCCTAAGACTTTGAAACCACACAAACAAAGTACTAGATTCAAATCAAAATACAATGAAAATACTTATTTTTGATGAAAATAACACTCTCCTTATATAGAAAAAGCAATCTCCTTACAATCTTCTCCAAGAACAAAGTGAAAAGAAAAGAAAAATTCCCACATTCTCTCTTTCTCTCTCACCTTGTCGCCCTACATGGGGCTCACGCCCAAGTGATCTTCTTCTTCAAGCCTTCTTCTCCTCTTCTAATTATTTTCCTCCTTCCAAATTTTCACTTTCAAGAGTGTAAAGAGTGTTTTTATAATTTCCCAAGAGGAGCTTAAGTGTCTCTTCAAATGAGTACATATTCAATGAATCTTCCAAATAGTGCCTTAAGTGCCTTTTCACTCCAAGAGACACATCTCTTCAATAATAACTCCTTTTAACCCCCCCAAACTCTTCTAGAAAGTTTATTTTATCATTCTCAACGAATGCCCCAAGAGACGCACTTCGCTACGCTTCAAGAATCGTCCAAATCCGATGTTTCTTCTAGAAGTTATGGCAAAAACTATCACCAACTATTTTCTATCCTCTATGTGCCAGTTTTTCGACGCTTAGGCACCGTTTCTTGTCATGACTGGCAGTCAAGTACTAGTATTGGCTCTTAGGCTTCATCCTGCACGCAACTCCACTGTTTTGCTCTGTTTTTAGTTATGTTTCGCTCCTAACAGATATACCTACAAGATAGATATAAAAACATAGTGTAATATAATTCAAATATATGTGATATATGTAAATCATATTATGCATAGAAAGACATATATCAAAATGTGTCAGGTCATAATTTTCTTCCTTGCTCGTTTTAGCTCCAAATTACACCGTTTTTACTTCATTTTTATTCCTATTTTTCTAATCACTCCAAATTCTTCAATTTGATGTACCTACAACCAAAAATACAAGAAAACATACTTTTAAAGTGCAATATCATTATAAAATTTAGCATAAAAAGTAGTACATTTTTAGGTGGATCAAAATCCCTCAAACTTAAACATTACTTGTCCTCAAGTAATACTGCACTTTTTAAAATACTTTATATATATTAGAGTTAATGGGTCATCCTTTATAATTGCTAAAATTTTGTTATAAAAATATGATAGTTCAACCTAGAAGAGCTTCTAGTTAATCAAACTAACCCAGGATCTGAAATATTTATCATCAAACTTAGGAATTTGTTCTCCTATCTAATTCAGAAAAATATGTACATTTTTCAAACTTCGGATCCTATGAACTTTACTTTCTAGACTTAAGAACTCTCTTAAAAATAATTTAACTAATATAAGTATTATAAGCAAGCTTAGGATTGTTCGAAGTTCCTTACTCTAGAAAGACTCAAGTGAAACCAATTTCTAATTAGGACCTCTCCTCAAGCTTCTCCTCACACTTTTTTTTAGGATCTTTTTGATCTTTTTTTTTCTGCTCTTTTTTTATATGTGAGGATTACTATATCTGGAGAAGTCCTTAAATAATTTTGAATTCCACTATCCTCCTATAAAGTTAAAACTTATTACTTTCCTTTACGAAGAGATGTATTATTTTTTTAAATACTTTTTAAAAGAGCCTTAAATGTTTGAAAACAAAAATTCTAAGAATCCTTAATTTTCCAAAAATACATTTCTTCCTACTAAAGATAGTTATTCATTTTCCCATGCTCTCCATTAAATATCCTTAACTCTAGGTTCACCCTTTTCATTAAAAATACCAACTAAGTTTTTCTACTCCATTTATATACTTAAAATTATAACATTCTTAAGATGACTCCACATAATAATAATCATTAGGAATAAAATACAAATTTATTTGTAGTAGTTTTAAAAACAAGTATGGTTTAAATTTGAAACATTTTTCTTTCCCCCCAAACTTAAGCTCAAACATGTGTAATAATGAAGTACAAAAATATGCGGTAGGGAAAGATCACTTTTACAATTTACTACACATTCTACAAAAATATCAACAAATAACACTTGGTAGAATATTGCAGTAGAAAGTAAATCTAGCCTAAACATGCTTGACATAACACTATAAAAGAATTTTAAATTGTAGAATAGGTACAAACTGAAGATTAAAAAGGAACACATTTTAAACTTTATAAAGGATTTGCTTAATGGTAACAATTTTAAAATATTAAGATAAGTTTTGTTATCTCCACTGACTCATTCAACTTGACTTACAAATATAGACACACAACTACAATACATAGACTCGCAGATTTCATAAACAAACAACAATTGAGGTTAAATTGATCTCCCTTCTACTCACATTTCCCCTCCTTACTTTCAATTTCTAACAGAAGAAAGTACATTAATAACGTGGGTGTATTATAATATTTTTATATGGTTATCACCTTTGGACCAGAATTCCCCTATTATAAAAACTTATGTGTTTCCAATTTCAGGTTTACTCTAAGTCTAAAGTATACACAATCTGGTAAATAAAAGTAGTGCAGTTCATCTAGATGTTGTTCACTAAGTAAGTTCATGACCTTACTCAGTAAAGACAAGATCAGATAAAGGAAGTAATAGAGTTGACATGGAGTGGTCCAAGTCCAAAGTCTACATGCTTCAAGATAATGCTCAGCTCCGGTTGAGACTAAGTCGTAACAGACTCGTCAACCAGCTATTAACAGAAATCATATAAAAATTTAGTCAAGACCAAGGCATAACCTCACAGCATTAACCCGAACCACTCTTACACATCAAACAAGGATTAAAGTCCAACATCTCACTATTATCCAATCCAAACTAACAACAATCACACTAAATAAATAACAACGATAACCATGGGTTGACTCCCACGAAGCTCTTGGTCTAACATCGATGACCCGATGTATCCAATGTTTACTCGGGTTGCCCCAACATCAGAATCTCATTCATTTTGTATGTATACCACGAAATATACCATTCAATGATTTTGAATAACTCTTTCTTAGGAGATCTTTTACTAATTTCATCATTCAATTCAGGTTCTTCTTGTGATTGAGTCGAATCTGAAGATATAAAGACTGGTGATGTAGATGAACTCCCTAAATAGGTAGACTTTAAAATTGTATGGGGTACATTCATCTTAAGTTCATGAGATTTTTCAACAGATGGAATTAAAAGTTTACTATTTTCGATAACGTCCAATATTTTACACCTCTCCTGAACATACATACAATCTTCTTTAAATAATGTTTTAAACTCATCATGAAAGTCCATTTCGATCTCATATGTTAACTTACTCTCAAAACTCTCTTGGAAATGGTCTTTACTTAAATAATCAATTTCATCCATAAAAAAAATTCATCATCTTTTCTCTAGTTGGATACTCCATAGTCTTTAATACATCAAAAATTACTTCTTGGACATTAATATTCATAGTCAAATCTCCTTTTTGTACATCTATCATAGCTTGCCCAATAACAAGGAAAGGTCTCCCCAAAATAATTGGATTATCTTTATCGTTTTCCATATCTAATACATTAAATTCCAAAGGAAAGATAAACTTATCCACTTTAACAACCACATCTTATATAACCCCTTTTGGATAAATGATAGATCGATCAGCTAACTGAAGGGTTACTGTAGTGGGAGAAATATCAGCTAAACCTAACCATCTAAATATAGATAGAGGCATCACATTAATGCTCACTCCTAAATCACATAAAGCTTTTCCACATAATATTTCTCCAATTACACAGGGAATTATAAAGCTAAAAGGATCTTTAAGTTTCTGAGGAAGAATTTTCTGAAGTATAGCATTGCACCCCTCTCTTAGTGCAACTGTCTCATAATCCCCAAGATTCCTTTTCTTGTTTAATATCTCCTTCATAAACTTTGCATAACTTGGCATCTGTTCCAAAGCTTCAGCGAAAGGAATATTTATCGTTAACTTCTTAAGTACTTTCAAAAATTTTGAAAATTATTTATCCAACTCATGCTGTCTAAGTCTTTGAGGAAATGGAGGTGGTGGTTGACCCGATATAAATATATGCGTACTAAAATCTTCTTCCCCGACAACGGTGCCAAAAACTTGACCTGAAGATCAACGTACTAATTAATGCTTTCAAAAATATATGTTATAAATAATAATAGCGGCTAGTGTATATAAATATAATTTTATGGAAAATATTTTACACACTAGGGGTACTACGCAAGTATATGTATCGTATCAAGTAATATAGGGCTTTGAAACAAAGACCCCAGTATCGTTTCCACGAGGAGAGAGTTATAGATCTTTAAATATTTTTATTTTAAAGTATTTCTTTTATAATTAAAAATAAAATATCTTTAATTTACTAGATGCAATAATAAAGCGTAAATAAAATAATTGATGTAAATAGCAATAAGAAAGCAACTTTCTCCCTTTCAATTAATCCAAGATTTTCTAAGATAATGATAATATTCGTGGAAAATATAAATTTATGGTATTGTGCCAAATAGAAGCATTCATATTCTTTACCGTTTGATCCAGGTGCAAAAGAACATTTGCTAGCCTTTAGATCATGTCCAGATGTATTGTTAGTAGAATGGGTTAATCTAGGCTCACACTACTAGATGTCCAAGGGTGGCTATGGTCGGCCCTACTAGTGACCCTTTCCTTTTCTATAAACCAAATCATAAGATTTTAGTCTGTCACTCTTAAAACTTATTAATTCTATGCCCAATATATAACATCTTCCTATTTATTTGCACTTCATCTTGAATAACCCGCATAAGGCCTTCGACTACCCAAGGATTCATGTGATATCTACAAGTTAAGAATTCATCTCCTTCTAGGTCTCAAAACTCTTCAACAGGTTTTAACAATTTAAATGACTAATTTAAATAGTAAATTAAGAACCTGTATTAATATCATCACAATGTTTTGAAAATATATGATTTTTAATTCTCCGACAAATTTTGTATTATCTTATTTATCTTTTCATAATTGAAAGGAGAAAGTAAAGTAACTACTCAGAACACATTGAAATTAAATAACAAAACATAATAAATAAACTTTGAATCAAAATAAAAATACTTATCTCAGATGTTTCTCCTACTGAACTTCTGATTCCTACTGACTCCACAGCGTAATGAACTACAGATGCAACAAATCTTTTAAAATCTAAATACAAACTCTAAAATAAACTCACTAATTTATGAAGGAAGTTAAAAAGGTGGCCCTAATAAGATCTCTCTAATTCTCTCTCTAGGTTGGACTCTAGATAGGGGGGTAGATGGGGCGTTTTTCTCTGAAGGAATACCCTCCTATTTATAGGCTTCAATGGTTGCCTCAAGGCACCTCTTCAAAATGTGTCCACATTCAATGAATATTCAAAATGTGTCCAGTTCTTCGCACCTCTTCACTTTGGATCGCACCTCTTCGCGATTAAAACCATTTTGAAGCGTCCAAATACATTGTATCACATGTCCTATAAACCATGAATAACTGTCAGTCTTCTAGAAGGTCCAATAACCGCTCACACCGTCAAAATAACCGCCCAAAAGTCGTCAAAAACTTAACAGTTTTTTGTATCGAGCTAGTGCTTAGGCGCTAGGCCAGTAATTTCGACAATTTTGCATTTTGGCTCTATTTTTTCTCTTTTTTGCTCCTTTTTCATATTTTTCTCATTCTTAAACATTTTTGTATCACCTACATCTAAAAACACAAAAATACCTTTCATTAAAGCATAATATCCTTAAAATTTAATAAAAATCAAGGCATAAAAATAGGTTTTTTTGGATCAAAATCCCCCAAACTTAAATGTTACTTGTCCTCAAGTAACCCTTTTTACTATATAAAATATATAACATTTGGATTAAAAAGGTAAATATTTAAGACTCCTTATGATTTTTGATTTTATAAAGGCTTTAGTAAATCATTAACCAAATTTCACTAAGTTTAATTTTAAGAATTTAAATAATATTCTAACTATCAAATCATAAGACTTCAAAAATTTTTCATTCACTTCGAAAATAATTGTAGTTTATTATATTAAGATCACATAAATTATTCACAAGAAAAAGAACTTCATGAAATTCTTTTCTAATAAAAATACATGCATAAAAATTAAGTAATATATGTAATCAGTTTTCTTTTTATAAGTTAATTCAAGTGAAGCGAATTTTGGATTAGGCATTTCCTCAAGCTTCTCCTCTCTTTTTCTTTTTTTTCTATTCTTTTTTTAAAAGAGAGGATTAATGTATCTGGATAGCCTGTTAATGGTTTTGAACTTCACTATCCTTAACTTATATTTTCAAACTTATACATTTTCACTTAATTATTATAACATAAATAGATTTCAAAAAGAATTTCAATCTATTCTTTTTCGAGTTATAATTTTTGTTTTCTTAATACTTCTAATAGAAAAATTCTTAATCTTATTCTTCTTTAAGTTGAATAATTCTATTCTTAAAATCAATCAAAGTTATTAAAATTTTTGATTAAGTCTACTAAATTATTTATAATTTCAAAAATTTAAGTGATCTTAAATAGATTCTTCATTCCTCATGTTATGTTAAAAATTTTTATTTTAAGAAAATAATAGTTCTTAAAGGACAAATAAACTTTAAATTTGAATGTATTTTTCCTTTCCTCGAAACTTAAGTTTTGGTCTATCATGAATTTTTTTTTAAAGTATGAGAGAAAGAAAAACATAATTTTAAAAATAAATTTTTATAAGTATGAAAAAAAATATTCTAGAAAGAAAAATTTACTTCTACACATGCTTTTTATTAATAATACTGAAATAACGAAGCAGGTATAAAAGTAAACAAGCTCATTAGTAATTAAATTAAATGACTATACTACTTATACTAATTAGAACAAGTATAACTACTGAACAAGTGAAACGAAATAAACATAAATTTATCCAAATTTCAATCTTAAACACAATACATTAAAAATACTCTAACAACAGTCTCAGCACCAAACAATCCACACAAAGTACATAAAAAAATCTAAACTAGCAAATAACAAACAATAATCAATACTAGCAAACAAACTAAACTAACAATAAACTTAGCACAACTCAGAGGTAAATCAGGCCACTAATCACCATCTGTAGGCTCATCATCGTCATCATTACCAAAAGAAAACTCAACATCTTTAGGATCAACATATGGTGAGAAACTAGGAAAGGTAAGAAACTGAACATCATGCTCTCCCTTCAGGAATCTAACGAGAGCTTCATCATACTCAGCATCGTAACTACTCTTCCTCCGGGTATACTCGGATAAATGATCAATTTTCTTATCAATAGAATCAACTCGCAGGTGAGTTTGAAATAACTCATGTTGCTACTCTATAAACTGATCATGCATCGATTCCCAAAAACTAGATGGTGGCTCAACAGTAGAAGTAGAAGGTCTAGAAGTGGAAGGTCTACCTGAAGTGTGTGCAGAAGTAGAAGGAGTGATTGATCTCTTCCTTCGAAGACGATCATAGATACTAACACTCTCCGCCCAATTGGCTCGGTAGACTTCAGCTTCTCCTCAGAAATATCAATAGTGACTCCATTGCTAACACATAAAGAATAGATCAAAGATGGGAATCCCAGTCCCACAGAAGTACTGGATCTAGCAGTAGACTCCACAGAATCATAAATAATATCGCCAACATCTATCGGCTTCCTCTTTAAATGCAATAGTTCGGGATAGCTCTTTCTCTAGTAACTTCACTCAGGTGGTTGGAAGGTAGAAGTCTAGCAGAAATAAAATAATGCCACGCCTTTGAAACACCATTTAATTTAGAAGATTTGAATTTTACCTGTTTTTAATTTCGGATCTTCCAGGCTCCAGTGCTGTCAATCAAATAAGCAATAATCATCTTAAGGTCTCCCTCAGATGGAGATAATCCAAAATAGTGGCTCTCGATGGTAGGTGGCAGTCCGTAAAACACATTGATCCTCTCTGGAGTAAATCCTACTCCAATACCTCTGACGAAGACTTCGTAGTCTTCTGCATCTAAAAAGTTAGCATAAAATTTGCGAACAACTGGAATAACAGCAACAGTAGTGAAATACAGAATCGTTGCCAGTTGTGTGCAACGATTGTGTTCTCGATCATTTCACCTGGATTGTAAAAGCTTGGCTCCGAGATAAACTTTCTCGACGTCGCAAATTTGTGATATTAAAAATGCGCTGCCGCAGTCGCGAACTTGCTACTGTCAAAATTTTCTCGTCCCTTCCCTCGCTTAGATTTCGTTGCCATCTAAACGTGAAAGAAAACAAGAACAAATTTAGGAATCAAATATTTAAACTCTTTTTAAGTTTAAGAAACTTAAAATAAGTTTAAAAATCCAAATAGAAAACCTAAAAATCAAAATTTTTCTCAAAATTTCAGTTTTTAGCAAAACATAGGAAAAACTATGGTGAAAATTGAAAATAAATGGATTAGAGTGTAGATCTGACCTCGAGAAGAAGAAATCAAGTGATTTCGCGCCCAAATACTTGATGTTTTGACCTCAAAATGGATCTAAGAAGTGTATTTTCATGAAAATGGGGAAGGAGATGAAACTTAGGCGTCATCCATGGTTAATGGGGTTTATATGGTGTTTTTTGGGTAAGCAGGCCGAACCGGTGCTTAGGCGTCGAATTCTGGCGCCTGGGTGCCAGACTCGCCTTTCACAAAAATCACTCTAAAAATTTTATTTTCCACCAAAATTCATAAATTCAACTTTCAATTGCTCATATTAGAGTAGGGCTTCAGTTTCTAACTTCCAAAACATTTTCCAAAAATTTTTAAAAATTAAATATTAAATCCACCAATCAGACACAAGGTTTAAATCAAACTCCTCTAATTTCAGTTTATAATCTTCAATATTAGCTCAATACACTTCAGATAAGTATAATATAATGATTCAAGTCCTAACACATAATCAAACAACACAATTTGAAAACAAATACAACACACATTGAACATGAAAGCAAATACACAAACAAACACAATTAATTCACTAAATCGATACAATGACTCACTAGATAAATCACGATCTCACCAAATCACTATCTAATTTCCATTATCTTGGCAAGGAAAACTATTTAGCCCACTTGGAAAGAACACTAATGCTCTTGGAAAATCCGTAACCGTTTTCTCGTCGATCCAATTGTTCTTCGCATACATCTCTACTTGAGCATCTTGATAAGCCGCTAGATGATCAAATTGGAGTTTCGCTTGCCATTCCAGATGTTCAATCTGATGATATATCTCATGGAGGCGATCACCAATGCTTTTGAAATTCACTTTAAATTTATCAAGAGGACTAAAAATTTTCTCCAAACTTACAGCGATGAAACCATTGAAGTAGGGTTGAGGATCTTTTGGACCTTTGTCTCTAGCCTCTTCTCCATTTCTTCAAAAATCCTCTCTAATCTCTCAAGAATGGAGTGTATGGGTCGAAATAATGATTACATAGGGATTGGGGACGAAGATGGGTTAATTTAAAGGTGAAAATCGTGTGAAAAACTGAAAATTTTTTGTTTTTACACAACCCAGTAACCGTGGTGCTTAGGCGCCAAATCTGGCGCCTAGGCCAGACCCATCGACACACAGCTTATTCTGGCGCTCAGGCATCGAATTCTTGCGCCTAGGCACCAGAACCATGTTCGACTCCGTTTCACCTTACATCAAATTTCAAGGTTTCGTTCTCCAAAAATAGGTAAATTATAATGGTAAGATCAACACAATCTTAATAACACAATTATACATAATTTCAATGAAGGTTAACTTGATCTCCTTTTTACTCACACATGAAATGGAGTGATCCAAAGTCCAAACTTTATATAGTTCAAGATTAAGGCATAACCATACATTAAAAATGTAAAAACACACTAAAAATAAAATCTATGGGTTGCCTTCCATTAAGCGCTTGGTTTAACGTCGTCAGCCCGACCTAAGTAATTCTTTAATCAGGTTGACTTAATTCATAAGCCTCTTTATAAATCTTTTTAATGTCTCTCAAATAAGGCTTTAATCTTAATCCATTAACTTTAAAAATTTTTCCCGTTTTGGGGTCTTTAATATCCACAGCTCCATATTGGTATACTTTTTCAATTATATATGGTCCTATCCATTTTGATCTTAATTTTCCAGGAAGAAGTCTTAAACGAGTATTAAATAGTAATACTTCTTGTCCATGCTCAAATATTTTTCCTGAAATCTTTTTATCATGTAATACCTTCATTTTCTCTTTATAAATTTTTGCATTATCATATGATTCATTTCTTATTTCATCCATCTCATTTAATTGCAATAATCATTTTTCTCCTGCAGTATTCAAATCAAAATTAAACTCCTTTATCGCCCAATAAGCTTTATATTCAAGTTCAACAGGTAAGTGACAGTGTTTTCCAAAAACTAACCGGTAAGGTGATATTCCGATTGGTGTCTTATAAGCTGTTCTATAAGCCCATAATGCAGAATCAAGTCTATCAACCCAATCAGTTCTTTTAAGATTAACAGTCTTCTCTAAAATTCTTTTAATTTCTCTGTTTGATACTTCAGCCATTCCACTTGTTTGTGGGTGATATGCAGTTGCAATTTTATGTTTGATTCTAAATTTTTGCAGTAATGATTGAATTCTTATATTTCTAAAATGACTTCCACCATCTGTGATAATTACCTTAGGCATTCCAAATCTTGAAAAAATCATCTTCTTTAAAAATTTAGATACACTTTTGGAGTCACAGTTAGACAAAGCTACAGCTTCAATCCACTTTGAAACATAATCAACTGCTAATAAAATATAAATTTTTCCAGATGATGGTACAAATGGTCCCATAAAGTCTAAACCCCATATTTCAAAAATTTCAACTTCCAATATATAGTTTAAAGGCATTTCATCTTTCTTGGATATATTTCCCATTCTTTCACATCGATCGCATGTTTTAACATTATTTCTCACATCTCTGGATAAAGTAGGCCAATAAAATTCTGAATTTAAAATTTTAAATGCAGTTTTATCTACTCCAAAGTGTCCTCCAAAATCAGAATCATGAAAATTTTTGAATAATAGCATAAGTTTCTTCATAAGGTACGCATCTTCGAAGTATAGAATCTCTTCCTAATTTAAATAAATGAGGATCTTCCTAAATATAATATTTAGCATCATTTTTAAATTTCTTAATAAATTTTTCATGCAATCCATAAGGTAGAATATTGCTAACTAAATAGTTAACTATATCCACATACGAAGGTGTTTGGCATCCTTAAATAACATATAAATATTCATCAGGAAATTTCTCATTTATGTTTTCTTCAGTAATAACATCATTCTTAATTCTAGATAAATGATCAGCAATTTGGTTGTCCGTTCCTTTTCTATCCACTATTTGAAAATCAAATTCTTGTAGAAGTAAAACACATCTTATTAGTCTAGGTTTAGCATCCTTTTTTGACATTAGATATTTAATAGCGGAATGATCAGTATGAACTATGCATTTAGTACCAAGAAGATAAGATTTAAATTTATCAAAGACATATACTATAGCTAGAAGCTCTTTCTCAGTAGTAGTGTAATTTCTTTAAGTTTCAGTAAGAGTTTTACTAGCATAATATATAACTTTGAAAATTTTCTCATATTTTTGTCCTAATACAGCTCCAATTGCAAAATCACTTGCATCGCACATTAATTCAAAAGATTTATTCCAATTAGGTGCAACAATGATAGGTGCATTTATTAATTTTTCTTTTAAAATATTAAAAGCATTAACACAGTCTTTGTTAAAATCAAATTTAGCATCTTTTTCCAATAAATGACAAAGAGGTTTAGCAATTTTAGAAAAATCCTTTATATATCTTCTATAAAATCCAGCATGACCTAGAAAACTTCTCACATCAGTAACAGTAGTAGGTGGTTGTAATTTAGCAATAATTTTCACTTTTGCTTGATCTACTTCCATCTCTTTTTGTGAAATCTTGTGACCAAGTACGATGCCTTCTGTGACCATGAATTGACATTTTTCTAGTTAAGAACTAAGTTTGTTTCTTCACATCTTTTCAAAATTTTGGAAATATTTTCCAAACAAGATTCAAAAGAAGTTCCAAAAAATGAAAAATCGTCCATGAATATTTCAATTTCTTTGTCAATCAAATCACAAAATATTGACATCATACATCTTTGAAAAGTTGCAAGTGCATTACATAAACCAAAAGACATTCTTCTAAAGGCAAATGTTCCATAAGGACTAGTAAATGTTGTTTTCTCTTGGTCCTCAGGAGCGACAGGTAATTGATAATAACCAGAATATCCATCCAGAAAACAGAAATATGAGTGTCCAGCTAATTTATCAAGCATTTAATCCAAGAAATGTAAAGGAAAATGATCCTTTCTAGTGGCGTCATTTAATTTCCTATAATCAATGCAAATTTGCCATCCAGTAACTTGTCATGTAGAAATTAGTTCATTTTTATCATTGACAATGATAGTTACTTCTCCTTTCTTTGGAACACAAGGAATAGGACTTATCCATTGGCTATCCAAAATAGGATAAATAATACCAACATCTAACCATTTAACAATTTCTTTTTTAATAACCTCTTTCATGATAGGATTTAATCTTCTTTGTGGTTCAATAGTAGGTTTAAAATTTTCTTCCATTAAAATTCTATGCATACAAATGGACGGGCTTATTCCTCTTATGTCAGGTAAAGTTAATGAATTTCCCAGAAATGCATACTTTAAATGTGAAGGTAACATCTTTAATTCCAGTTCAGGGGCTTTTTTAATTGAGGGTAAAAGTATATCATTTTGAGTTATGTCCAAAGTTTCCCAATTATCTTTAATATAATGAGTTTCTTCTTCTTTTAGTTCTTCATCTTCATCGGTTAATAATTCAAATTTTTCTTCAGAAATTACTTTACATTTTTCTTGATAATGTTTTTCAATTAAATAATCAATTATATCCATTCGATAACATTTTTCTTTGTCAGGGTACTTCATTGATTTCAGGACATTAAATTTAATCTCTTGATCATTAACTCTTATGGTTAATTCTCCTTTTTGCACATCAATCATAGCTCGTCCGGTCGCTAGAAAATGTCTCCCTAAAATAATAGGTATTTCTTTATCTTCTTCCATATCAAGTACAATGAAATCTACAGGGAAGATAAATTTATCTACTTTAACAAGAACATCCTCTATAACTCCTTTAGGGTAAGTGATAGATCTATCAGCTAACTAAAGGTTTACAGTGGTGGGAGTAATCTCTCCTAAATTCAACCTTCAAAAAATAGAAAATGGCATGAGGTTAATACTTGCTCCTAAATCGCATAAAGCTTTTCCACAAAAATTTTCTCCAATAGCACAAGGTATAGTAAAACTTCCAGGATCTTTAAGTTTTTGAGGTAATTTTTTTTGAATTATTGCACTACATTCTTCACTTAGTGCTACAGTTTCAAAAGCTTCAAATCTTCGTTTCTCACTTAAAATATTCTTCATAAATTTTGCATAAGTTGGCATCTATTCCAAAGCTTCAGCAAAAGGTATGTTTATAATAAGTTTCTTAAAAATTTTAAAGAACTTAGAAAATTGATGATCAAGCTTCTGCTATTTAAGTCTTTAAGGAAAAGGTGGTGGTGGTTTTTCAACTTCCATATTAATAGAAATATCAGTTTGATCTTTATTAGGAGGAGTTTCTTTAGATTTTTCAATCTCTTCAACCTCAATCTCATTTTCAATTTCATTCTGCATTCTTTCTTTTAATTCCTTTCCACTTCTAAGTTGTACAGCTTTAAAATGTTCATGTTCTTTTCCAGTTTCTTTTGGATTGATTTCAACATTACTAGGAAGTGTTCCTAGGGGTCTATAATTAATTAAATTAGCAATTTGTCCCATTTGATTCTCAAAATTACGAATAACAGTGTTGATTTTGTAATTGATTACTTAGTTGTAAAATTAATTCTTCTATAGATAACTTTTTCTGTTGATTGGTAAATCTAGGTGGTTTATAGTTTGAATTAACTTGATTATTCCAATTTACAGTGGGATGAGATTGATTATTACCCCAATGTTGTGAATTATTCCAGTTAAAATTAGGATGATTTTTCCATCCAGGATTATAGTAATTTGAATAAGGATTATTTTTACTAGCAATAGCTTGTAAAGTTTCAATAGTTTGAGAATCTTCAATATTAGCAGAGTTATTATGTGATATATTAATAGTAAACTATCTAATTTCTTAGACATTGCTGCTACTTGTGAAGCTAAAATAGAAAAGGCTTCATTATCATGAATACTTGCCATCCTTTTAGGATTAATCCTTTCAGAAGGCCATTGAAAATTATTGTTAGTCATTTCTTCAATTAAAGTGTAACCTTCTTCAAATGATTTAGACATTAAAGAACCTCCAGCAGCAGCATCAATAATTGATTTTAAAGATCCAATAAATCCATTATAAAATATCTGAATAATTAACCAATCAGGTAAAGCATGATGAGGACGTTTTCTTAATAGTTCTTTAAATCTTTCCCAAGTTTTATAAATTGTCTCCCCATCAAATTGACTAAATGAAGTAATATCATTTCTTAATTTAGCAGTTTTAGAAGGAGAAAAATATTTAGCAAGGAATTTTTGTGTCATTTCAGCCCATGTTTTAATAGAACTTGTTGCTAATGAGTTCAGCCACATCTTTGCTTTATCTCTTACAGAAAAAGGAAAGATTCTAAGCCTAATAGCATCATCAGAAACATTGTTATATTTAAAGGTAGCACAAAGTTCTAAAAAACTAGCAAGGTTTAAATTTGGATCCTCATTTGGTGTTCCACTAAATTGATTGTTTTGAACCATTTGATTAATAGACGGTTTAAGCTCAAAAGAATTATCATCTACAGTGGGTACTTCAATACTTCTATGAAGTTCATCAACTGTAGGGTTAGCATAATCCCTTAATGGTTTATAAACATTTTGATCATTAATTTCAATTGGATTTTGTAAATTGTTATGTAGATTAGTCATTTCTTAAATTTTTTGAATTTGTTTTCCTTTTTTAATTCTTCTAACAGTTCTTTCTAATTCAGAATCTAAAGGTAATAATCCTTCAAATCCAGAACTACGCATAAAAAGTCAATTAACAAGAATTAAAATAAATATTATTATTATATATATGTTTTTTTTTGTTTTTTTTGTTATAATAAAGAAAAATAAATAAAATAAAAATACTTAAAATCTAAAAGTTTGCCTCTGCTCTCCCCAGCAACAACGCCAAAAACTTGACCCGATATAAATATATCGTACTAAAATCTTCTTCCCCGGCAACGGTGCCAAAAACTTGACCCGAAATCCTCTGAAGATCAACGTACTAATTAATTCTTTCAAAAATATATGTTATAAATAATAATAGCGGCTAGTGTATATAAAAATAATTTTATGAAAAATATTTTACACACTAGGGGTACTACCCAAGTATACGTATCGTATCAAGTAATATAGGGCTTTGAAACAAAGACCCCAGTATCGTTCCCACGAGGAGAGAGTTATAGATCTTTAAATATTTTTATTTTAAAGTATTTCTTTTATAATAAAAAATAAAATCTTTAATTTACTAGATGGAATAATAAAGCTGAAATAAAATAATTGATGTAAATAGCAATAAGAAAGCAACTTTCTCCCTTTCAATTAATCCAAGATTTTTTAAGATAATGATAATATTCATGGAGAATATAAATTTATGGTATTGTGCCAAATAGAAGCATTCATATTCTTTACCCTTTGATCTAGGTGCAAAGAATATTGGCTAGCCTATAGATCAGGTCCAGATGTATTGTTAGTATAATGAGTTAATCTAGGCTCACACTACTAGATGTCCAACGGTGGCTATGGTCGGCCCTACTAGTGACCCTTTCCTTTTCTATAAACCAAATCATAAGATTTTAGTCTGTCACTCTAAAAACATATCAATTCTACGCCCAATATATAACATCTTCCTATTTATTTGCACCTCACCTTGAATAACCCGCACAAGGCCTTCGACCACCCAAGGATTCATGTGATATCTACAAGTTAAGAATTCATCTCCTTCTAGGTCTCAAAACTCTTCAACGGGTTTTAACAATTTAAATGGCTAATTTAAATAGTAAATTAAGAACAGGTATTAATATCATCACAATGTTTTGAAAATATATGATTTTTAATTCTCCGACAAATATTGTATTATCTTATTTATCTTTTCATAATTGAAAGGAGAAAGTAAAGTAACTACTCAGAACACATTGAAATTAAATAACAAAACATAATAAATAAACTTTGAATCAAAACAAAAATACTTATCTTAGATGTTTCTCCTACTGAACTTCTGATTCCTACTGACTTCATAGCGTAATGAACTACAGATGCACCAACTCTTTTAAACTCTAAATACAAACTCTAAAATAAACTCACTAATTTATGAAGGAAAGTAAAAAGGTGGCCCTAATATGATCTCTCTAATTCTCTCTCTAGGTTGGACTTTAGATAGGGGGGTAGATGAGGTGTTTTTCTCTGAAGGAATACCCTCCTATTTATAGGCTTCAAGGGTTGCCTCAAGGCACCTCTTCAAAATGTGTCCACATTCAATGAATCTTCTAGAAGGTGTGTCTGGCGCCTAGGCGCCAGACACAGTGTCTAGTTCTTCACACCTCTTCACTTTAGATCGCACCTCTTCGCGATTAAAATCGTTTTGAAGCGTCCAAATACATTGTATCACATGTCTTATAAACCAGGAACAACTGTCAGTCTTCTAGAAGGTCCAATAACCGCTCACACCATCAAAATAACGGCCCAAAAGTCGTCAAAAACTTAACAGTTTTCTGTATCGAGCTGGCGCTTAGGCGCCGGACTCTAGCGCCGAGGCGCCAAGCCAGTAATTTCGACAATTTTGCATTTTGGCTCTATTTTTGCTCCGTTTTCATATTTTTGTCCTTCTTGAACATTTTTGTATCACCTACATCCAAAAACACAAAAATACATTTCATTAAAGCATAATATCCTTAAAATTTAATAAAAATCAAGGTAAAAAATAGGTATTTTTTCTTGGATCAGTGGACTTTCTAAATTGATTTTAGTTAGAGATATTAATTTTTCCAAATCCTTAGAAACATGTTCATCGGGTCTTTTAGTTTCCTTTGTTTCTCTCACAACTTCTTTCTCTTTTCTAACCACTTCATATATCTCTCATCCACTTCTTAATTGGACAGCTTCTACTTGTCCATTATTATTTTCTTTCGGATTGATCTCAGTGTTGCTAGAAAGTGTTCCTTGGGGTCTATTGCTAAGAGAATTAGCAATTGTTCCAGTTGATGCTCTATGTTTATAATCACAACATTTTGACTTTGCAACTAGTTTTCCATTTGCAATACCACTTCTTCTATAGAATATTCTAATCATCAAATTGTTGATCTTTGTTCGAGTCCAGTGGATATGAAGATCTATAGTTTTTGTCAACTTGATTATTCCAACTTCCATTAGAATTTGTATGATTATTTATCCATTGTTGGTTTCCACCCTCAGTAGTATGATTCCAATTAAAATTAAGATAGTTCTTCCAACCTGGATTGCAAAAGTTAGAATGTGGGTTGTTTATGGTGTTTAAAGTCTTATATGATAAGTTAGAATCACTTATATGCCCTAATGAAATTTCGTTACTTACTAGAGTAAATCGAGGCTAGTTCATTTTAAATTGGTCCAACTTTCTTGATGTTGCAGCAACCTGAGATGCAAGAGTTACAATCACATCTGTATTATGAACACTGGCTACCTTTTTAGGATTTACCCTTACAGAGGATCATTCAAGTTCATTTGTAGCCATTCTTTCAATTAAAGCATACGATTCATCAAATGGTTTTGACATTAACGATCTACCAGCGATGACATCAATTATAGAACTAAACGATCCTACTAACCCATTGTAAAAAGTTTGAATGATTAACCAATTAGATAAAGCATGGTGTGGACACTTTCTTAGGAGTTCCTTAAATCTTTCACATGCTTCATATATTGATTCCCCTTCATACTGACAAAATGAAATAATATCGTTTCTAAGTTTAGTAGTCCTTGAAGGTAAAAAATACTTATCTAGGAATTTCTGAGTGAACTCCTCCTAATTTTTAATAGAACCAGGTGCTAATGAGTATAACCACATTTTAGCCTTATCTCTTAGTGAGAAAGGAAAAAGCCTTAGTCTAGCAGCATTGTCTGACATGCCGTTATAACGAAATGTAGTACAAAGTTCTAGAAAACTTGATAAGTGTAAATAGGGATCTTCTGAAGGATTTCCCCCAAACTGGTTATTTTGCACATGTTGGATAATCGCTGGATTAAGTTCAAATGAGTCAGCTTCTACGACAAGGGTTTGTATACATTAGTGAATTTTATCTGTCGTAGGATTTACATAATCCCTTAATAATTTATGATGATTTTCCAAGTTATTATTTTGAATGTTTTCCATTTCCATTTCTAGTTTTTCTAGCCCTCTCTTTTTTTTTTATTTTTTCTTTTTTTCTAACTCAAGATCATAAGGTAAAAGTCCTACGGATCCTTTATTTTGCATACGCGACACAACAAACAATATATTAACAGTTAAATAAAAAATAATTTCAACAAAAGAAAATATTTTCACAAATACCTTATTTTTTACACAAACAATTTCTTTACAACACTTTTTCATACAAAAAATACTTTTCACACAAAACAGTTTTTACGACACTACAATTTTCCAAGTCCAAGACTAAATACTTCAACTAAAATCCTCCTAAAAGTCAAGATCAACTGTTGGTATCCCTGAAAACGGCGCCAAAGACTTGATCCCAGATATTTATACTTATGTTTTATATATGAGTTTATACTTTATATTTCCTTTTAATTATATCTCTTTCTTTACAATGACGCCAAAAACTTGATGCCAATGCAAATGAGAGTTTAATTAATATTATTATAAAATGGAATTTTACTCAAGTGTACGTATCGTTATCAAGTAATATAGGGCTTTTTAATTAAGTCCTGAATATGGATCCCACGGAGATCGAGGTTAATCACGACGACTTTCAAGAGAAATTCTAGTCTACAATAATACGCCCTAGCTTTGAAAGTTGATAAAGGTTTGGTTTTGATTATATCCTACAGTTATCACCACAATACTACTAGAATAAAATACTTAGCTAAAATCAGAAAGTGAAGTTTATATATATTAAAATTACTCTTCCTCATGCAATGAAATTAGTGACATGTGTAAAAGTAAAACAAGTAGCGAGAGACATTGTGACAAATATGAGCAATTATATTCTTTACCCTTACTTGGTTCTATAAAAAACATAGATTAATCTGATATTTTGAAATCTTGAAGATGGGTTAGGTAGGGAAGATACTAGCTCTCACTCTAGAGTTTCCTCTTCTTCATCAACCTGGGGGCTAACATCTCATCTCAAAACTTAAAACAAAAATCAAATTGGGGGATTTAGCCTGTCACTCTAAAGTCCTCTAATTTTACACCCATTAAAGTATATCTTCCTATTTATTTGCACTCAATTATATGGACTACATCTCACCCATATAATCTCATGTGATTCTTACCAATAATTGACTGAGACAATACCGCATTGGTTCTTATATGTTCTCACAAGAGATTTTAACATGCAAGTTAATCTAGTTTACATGTACATGAAGAATAAAGTAAAATCATCACAATATATTCTCACTCTACTCAATTATATATCCTACACATGCATACTAATTCATTGTAAGAGGGAAGAGTAAAGAGAACTACTCACTACACATGGAGAAACAACAAGAACTTTTCATTGAGACTTTGAAACTGCACAAACAAAATACTAGATTCAAATCAAATACAATGAAAATACTTATATTTAATGAAAATTAAACTCTCTCTATATAGTGAAAGCAATCTCCTCAAAATCCTCTCCAAGAATAAAGTGAAAAGAAAAGAAGAAATTCTCACACTCTCTCTTTCTCTCTCACATTGTCGTCCCACTTGGGGCTTACGCCCAAGTGATCTTTTTCTTCAAGCCTTCTTCTCCTCTTCTAATTAGTTTCCCCCTTCCAATTGTTCACTTTTAAGAGTGTAAAGAGTGTTTTTATAATTTACCAAGAGGTGCTTAAGTGTCTCTTCAAAAGAGTCCATATTCAATGAATCTTCCAAAGGGTGCCTAAAGTGCCTTTTCACTCCAAGAGACACATCTCTTCAATAATAACTCCTTCTAACCCCCAAAATCTTTTAGAAAGTCTATTTTATCATTCCCAATGAATTCCCTAAGAGACATACTTCGCAACGCTTCAAAAATCGTCCAAATTCGACATGTTTTCTAGAAGTTATTGAAAAAACCGTCACCAAACATTTTCTGGAGACTATGCTCCAAATTTTTAGTGCTTAGGCGCTGTTTCTTGTCGTGACTAGTAGTTAAGCGCCAGCTTTGGCGCTTATTCGCCATCCTGCACGTTGCCCCACTGTTTTGCTCTGTTTGGCTCTATTTTGTCTCATTTCAGTTGTGTTTCATTACTAACATATATATCTACATGATAGATATAAAAACATAGTGTAATTTAATTCAAATATATGTGATAAATGTAAATCATCATAGAAAGACATATCAAAATGTGTCAGGTCATAATTTTCTTCTTGCTCATTTTGGCTCCAAATTACACCATTTTTACTTCATTCTTGTTCCTTTTGCTCCAATCACTCTAAATTCTTCACTTTGATATACCTACAACTAAAAAACACAAGAAAAAATACTTTAAAAGTGCAAAATCATTATAAAATTTAGCATAAAAAGTTGTACATTTTTAGGTGGATCACCCGACCTGCAATTATGTAGATATTTATACTTCAAAAGATTGCTAAAAAACTTGTCCTATATTATATTTAGTGGCTAATATGAATAAATGAAATGATTATATACATACATACATACATACATACATACACACACATATATATATATATATATATATATATATATATATATATATATATTTGCAACAACACTAATAATATTATTAAAAAAGAGTCTTACATCTGACATGAGGGATTTTAATTAAATCCTCATGTAAAAGAGAACTAAATATAGGAAAAGAGGAAAAGTTAGAACTATAAATAACATCCTGAGATAAAGAAGCTTTAGTTGCAAGCCAATTAGCAGCTGGTTACCCTCCCTGTAAATGTGACTCCAAAGAACCTCATTAGAAGACGAAAGTAATTTGATTTTGTTTATCCAGATCTGAATAAACCATGGTACAGCTACTTGAGAATATAAAATCTGTAACAGAAGCAATGAGTCCAATTCCAAATGCACAAAATGATAATTTTGCATAATAGCAATCTTCATTCCCCAAAAGGCAGCAATTGCTTCAGCTTCCAGAGCATTTACAACAATGATTGGTGATGAAAAAAACCAAACACATTTTCCTTAAAACTTCTGCAAAGGCCCCCAATACTAGCTGCACTAGTTTTGAAACTTCCATCAATATTAACCTTCATCCATTGACTTTTAGGCGGCCTCCATATAACAAGCAGAACCTTGTCATTTGAAACTTGAGTTGAAGGGTTAACAAAATTCTGTATCTTATTAAGAAATGTTAGACAATTTTTAATGATAACCTTAGATGATATAACCTTGTTGTTAAAAATTAAGTCATTCCTAGCCAGCCATAAGAACCAGAAAATGATGAAAGGGATGTAATAATTTACTGCAGCATTCCAATCTTTCCAGCAAGCATTAATTGAACTCCATGAAGAAAATTGAGTTTGAATTCCCACAGAAATTAACACCTCCTTCCAAACTTCCTGTACCCAGGCACAGTTCAAAAAAATATGCACAATGGTCTCTTCAGCACAGTGACAAAAATTACACCTAGAAGGACCTCTAAGTCCCTTGAGTTTAAGAATATCATTTGTTCGTAGCATCTCCTTGAACAGTCTCCAACAAAAGAAGGACATAGAAGGTGTGATATATTTACTCCATAGCTTTGAACCCCAATCATTCTTTTACCAGGTAAAACAAGTTTGATGAATGAATTTGGAGAGGCTTTGATTATGAGGATTTTTGGTGATAAGTCTGTCCTTCCTCCATGGATGAATAGGTGTATTTAAAATCTTATTTTGAATTTCAGGATTGACATAATCTTGGAATTTATGAAGATCCCATACACCATCACTCCAACAATCAGCAATTTTATGATAGGAGAGTTTTGATTATAATGATTTTGAAGAAACTCATTGAATAGCCAATTGTCAAGCCAGAAGTCAATCTATCCATTGCCAATTTCCCATGTAAACAACTTTTCAGCATGAGGTCTTACTTTAAGCAATTCTTTCCATGCTTTAGTATCACCAGATTTGAACCAACTTAAGTTGGATGTGCATTGTGAAAATATTTACCATTCATGAACTTGGCCCACAATGAATGTTGCAAACTGAAATTAATCCATTACTTACAGTAGAAAGAAAAACTTAGATGTTGAAAACTTTTAAAACCCAACCCTCCACAATCAATTGGCTTACACAACTTTTCCCAATTGGTCTAATGCATTTGCTTATTTTGACCTTCCCATAAGAATTTATTGAAAATAATAGATATCATTTTCTGTGTACTCTTCTTCATTTTAATCATTTGAAGTATGTAGAGAGGAAGTGCTGTTAAAACACTTCTAAGAAGTGTTATCCTTCCACCATTTGAGAGGAAGGAATTAGACCAGCAATGTATTTGAGAAGAGATTTTGGAAATGATGTCATTATAGTGAGATAATCTTCTTCTTCCTTTAAATAAAGGGAAACCCAAATACTTAAGAGGATAATGAACCTCCTTAAAATTTGTGAAATCAGAAATCCAATTTTTCATGTGCGCTGATTTTAAAACTTGCTAGAAAATTACGTTTAGCTTTATTAAAGACCATTCTTGAAATGTCTTCAAAATCAACCAATGTTTTCATGAGAAATTTAATAGATTGTTTACTGCCATTAGAGAACACTTTCACATCATCAGCATAGGCTAGATGGCTGACCAAATGAGTAGACCTATGCTGATATTGAGTGTAAGGATGATTAAGTTGCATCCGATTCAACATTCTTGATAAATAATCAAAGACCAGAATGAAAATATAAGGAGACAATGGATCACCTTGTTTAATACCTCTACCATATTTAAAGAAACCATGACTCCTTCCATTTTTCAACACACTATAGTAGTTATTACATAACCATCTAGAAATAAGATTGCAAAAATTAGAGTTGAAACCCCTAGCTGCAAGCACATCAAGATTAAATGTCCAGCTGATTAAATCAAAGGCTTTGGATAAATCCAGTTTAAAAATAACATTAGAACCACTACAACATTTATCAATATCAACTAGAAGTCCTTGTGCCAAAAGAACATTATCACAGATGCATCTTCCCTTTATAAAAGCACTCTGATTTTCAGAAATTAGGTCTTCCAATAATGGTTGTAATCTGGCTACCATTATCTTGCTGATAATTTTAGAAAAAGTGGAAGTCAGACTAATGGGTTTGAAATCTTGCCAACTGGACTTGCATTTATCTTTTGATATCAACACAATAGTAGAGGTAGCAAAATATTTAGGAAGATCTATTCCTTGAAAAAACTTTGTACAACTGACATAACATCAGATTTAATGATATTCCAATTTTTAATATAGAAGTCAGATGTAAATCCATCTAGTCCAGCTGTCTTGTTTCCATTAATTGTTTTAATAGCTTCAAATATCTCCCTTGCATAAGGAGGTTGAACCAGGGAATCCATATTTAAAGTACTTAAATCAGAAGTCATGAGTGCAGAAGATAAGCAACAAAATTAATAGGATGTGAAGAAAACATTTTATGAAAATAATCAATTGCATCATCAGCAATTTCCTTTGAATTGACTAACCATCTATTATCAGCTGACTTGATTTTCAAAATGACATTAACAGGTCTTTTGTATTTAATAGCTGCATGAAAAAATTTGGAATTTCTATCACCATGCTTAAACCAATTGACAGTAGCCTTTTTTTGGAGTAATAGTTCTTCTTGCAATATAACAATTTTTAATCTACTATAAGCAGCATCAAGGCTGTGTTCAGATTCAAATCCATCTTCTACTAGCTTCTCCAACTCAGCTAACTTTGATTCTGCATCAATAACCTTTTGGTGAACATTACTAAAAACAGTCCAATTCCAATGCTTCAGTTCACTAGCAAGTCTTTTTTGTAAATGCCAAAGTTTAGTAATAGGATCATTATAAAAGACTTCAAGAGAAGCCTTCCAATTATTAACAATCATTTGAGTATAATCAGGATGAGTAGACCACACATTAAGATATCTAAAGACATAATTCTTAACAGCAGGAGAGATAGCAAATTTAGCAAGTAAAGGAGTATGATCAGATCCCGTTCTTGCTAAATGCTTAACATTAGAAATAGAGAACAAATTCAACCAAAACTGATTAACCAGAAATCTATTAAGTCTTTCATAAATAGTTCCTCTCTTCCAAGTATAAGGAGATCCTTTAATACCAATATCAAAAAGATTGGTTGAAATAATATTGTTGGAAAAGGTCAACATTGCTTGTAGATTAGGATTTCATCCCCCTCATTTTCTCACATGGATGTGCAATAGAATTAAAATCACCACCAACAATCCAGCCATCAGTCATTGAAGAGCTAATTTGATGTAATACATTCCACAGCTCAATTCTCTCAGAGTTTGAAGTAGCAGCATATACAAATGAAGAAAAACCTTTAAATTGTTCCAACTCAAAATGAAAATGCAGTAATTGAGAATGAATAAGTAGAATCTTAATCTTCAATTCCCTTCTATAAAGTAACCAAATTTTATTTGAACAATTAGCAAGGAAATTATATTCTGAGAACTTCTTAGTGAATCTATCCAAATTGGATTTCACCAAAGGCTCTAAAATGACAATTACCCAAAAATGATGAACCCTTTTTAAACTTAGAAGTCTATTAAGGGAGCCAGGGTTAGCAACCCCCTTAACATTCCAACACAAGAATTTAATCATGAATAACATTTCTTCCTCCTTCTGAATTTGTAACATCTTTCTGAGATACTTGCTGAAAGACATGATATTGCATAGGTTTAGGATGAACTTCAACAGCTTAATAATGAGTAATAGGATTCTCCTTCACAGACACTTGAGGAATTGTAACATTTGTAGCAGCAGTAATATCAGAATCTAATTCTACCAATTTAGCATAAGTAGATGAATCAACTAAAATAGTCAATCTGGATGCCTTTGTTAATTGATTAGAAGAATTTATATTTGGACAAACTTTAGTAGGGACAACCAAAGTCTCAGTATGTCTAAGGATTTCTCCGTTCTCAGTACTAGTAGGAACAACTTCAGAAGTAATAGGTAAAGTGACAGATTCAATAATAGGTTCCTGTGAAGTCATTTGCATTTCTACAAAATTCTCAATAGGAGCATCAATTGAAACAACAACATTCTTGACAGTATTCTCAAGAGCTATCACTTTATTAGATTTTAAGTGTGGATGAAATCTGAAACAACCATCATTGGAATGTCTAAACATTTTGCAATGATGACAGTAATAAGGCTTTTTTTCCATAATAATAGTCTACCAGTACCCATTATGAGGTGTTCTAATCCAAATTTCATCTACATCAGCAAGTGAGATATCTCGTTCCACAAGAATTCTAGCCACAGAAGGCCTGGTGAGCTGGAAGGTAGGCATATCCAACTTCAAAGGCCTTCCTAAAGCAGTCCCGATAGCATAAAGGATTTGATGGTTAAATAAGTGAAGTTTCAGATTTGGCAGTTTATACCAAATAGGAATTACAAGAGGTTCTTGATGAGGATCGAATGAAGGAGACCATTTTAATAGCTTCATATAATTTCCATCAATTGAAATAAACTTTTTGGAGAATAAATTAGCATAATCCACTTCCATAGATAACTGTATCATAATATGCCTACCATCAAAGAGTCCTACCTTTTAAGAACCCAGTAATTTGAAATTTTCAAAGCATTTCGTGATGGTTTCCTTTTTAGGATGCCCAAGTTGAAATTTACCAATTAAAGTAAACTTATGAACATCATCTAGAGAGGAAAGTTCATCATCAGATAGAATTAAGGTAGGCTTGCCACCTTTCTTCTCAAGTTTCTTGATAAATTGACACTCACCCTTACCTTGAACAGCATCATGATAAAATTGTGGAAAAACCAATTTATCAGAAGGATTAGATGTTTCAGAACCAGTCACATCAGCAAAAGATTTTGAAGAAGAATGCCCAGTCATAAGAGTAGGAGAAGATTCTCAGAATTTAAGAAACAGAAATGTAGCCCAAAATTTAAAAACAAGAACTCGGGAAAACAATGTCAATAAAGAACAACAACAATTTTCAGGTTAGAGTAGAAAATTAAAAGGATTAGTCTTCAAAACCCAACAAATCAGCAAGAAAAACCATCAATCTTCAAGAAACAGAAGAGGAAATCGAAAATCGCACCAAGAAGCTTCCGCAAAAATTGGATCTCATCTCCACTTCCCATTGACATATAGCTTATTATATATATATATATATATATATATATATATATATATATATATATATATAAATTTCTCAAAAAATCAATTTTTAGAATTATTATAGTACAAAAATCCACTGCTACACAACTATCAAAATAGATTCATTTCAAGCGCAAATCACTAATGTTTGTTAAATTTTAGGCAGACAAATTGCCTAAATTGCATGAGATTATGTCTGTTACTTTTGTGATGATCAAATCCTGTGAATACTGTAACCTGCATCTTCTGAACTAAGATTCTCCTTCCAATTCTAAAATTCAGAACCCCCAATACAACCACTTTAATCCCTACATAGTCTGAACTTATGCAATATAGCGCATTCACCAAAACATCTAAAAGCAATGGCTCTTCTGTTCCAATGTCTACCCAAACGCGTGCAAGGTTATCTTGTAATTCAAGGTCCCCAATGTTGTAAAATGTAGTTGGAGTCACATTCACTCCCATAATAACATCATATCTTGGTCTTTTATTGTCCATGGTAGACTGAGATAACTGCATGTTCATGGGATTGCAGCCCCCAAGGCGGCCAACGATGTACCATGCTCAAATTGTATCACACAACAATGTCACATCTTGCGGCAATGGAGCATTGTAGAATTCAAACCAAATATAGGAGTTTGAAAAATCAAAATTTCTGAATGTAACTTTCATTGATGTTGCAGACCCAGTCTTGGTATGCAATATCTTGTTTCTCTTCCTCCTTATCCTCTCCTCCACCTTAGATTGCACCTTCTTGGGATCATCGAAGCAGTTGCCGAGTATTTCCACGATCTCGGGATCTCGATCGTAATCTTTCTCGTCCCGTCTGGCTCGATAAGCAATGGCATGAGAAAACTCTTCATCAGCCACTTTTTGACCCTCCTTGCCATCTTCAACTTCGTGACCACTCGAGAAATCTTCCTCTTCTCCTTTCTCGAGCTGACCTTCAGCCTCAGCTTTGATTTCCTTGACTTTATTTATGGCATTACCGTGGTTTAGCGCTCGCGCACTGCCACTGAAGTGATTGATTTGAACCCTAAATGTAGGAGGAAGATGAAAGAGGTTGTGCTGTGGAGTATATGAAATAATTTTCATAGCTTTGTTGGGAGGAATGGATGTTTTCCAATGTAGGAATAGAGAGAGTGCGAATTGGATGAGCATTGCCTCCACGATTGTTGAGGTATAGCAGTGATTTTATCTACTGTTTGGAAAGCAGGATAAATTCTACCAAACTATATATATATATATAATAAGCCTTCACACTAGGGGTATTACACAAATATATGTATCATTTCATGTAATATAGAGTTTTTTAAAAACCCCAATATCGATACTACGGAGAAAGCTGTAGCTTCAAAATAATAACTAAGAAAAACTTATATCTAAATTATAGATAAATATGATAGGAGAATAGTGTTGAAATGTTTAAAATTGATTTAAAACTAAATTTAAGCAGCAAGTATGAACAAAGTTTAATAAATTTATAAAGTTTAAAAGACTAAAAAAATTTAAAAGTGAGTTTGAATGTTATGAAAAGATATTTCCCCTTGAAAAGAGATATAAATCATTATAGGATTTGAATGATTAAAAATATGAAATGATGTATTGTGACAAATAAAATCATACCTATAATTTACCCCCTCTCGGTGCTAACAATGAACATTGGCTAACCTAAAGTTTGTCTTCAGCTTGTGTGTTAGTTCTGAGTAGATTCTAGACTCTCACTTCAAGATTACCCACTTTGCCCACTCTATAGAACCTACTAGGGACCCTTAGATCCAAACTTAAGATCGAATTGATAAAAGAATCTAGTATGTCACCTTAGAAACATAAATTCTATGCCCATCAAAACGTATCTCCCCATCTATTTGCACTCCTCCCTAGACGATCACAACGGTCTTTCCATAGTGAAGTGTGGCATTCAAAAGTTGGGTGAAATCATAGCCCTCCCGGGTCATTATATTTCTCAATAGATTTTAACCTCACAAGTGGCCAATTTGCAAAGTCAACGAAGAATCAGTGGAAATGCCATCACAATTTTTAAAATAAAAAAGAAATCTTTAAATCATTCTCATCCAACATGATTAATTCCCAAATGAATGGAGAAAGAAATGGAACTACTCAGAATTCATGGAAATAAAATAAAAACACAAGATTTGTATTGAAAGCCAAGTCTTAACAACAAAAACTTAAACACAAATAAAAGATACCGTGTGTCTTCTCCCCACACAATTCCTGGAGTCTCCTTCAAGCAATTCTCCAAACTTTTATACAAACTCTCACAAAAAAAAACAAAATTAAACCTTCCTAAAGCCTCTTCCATTGTCTCTATAAGGTCTCTAAAGTCTTTTCTAAGTCTCCTTTTTTATTAAGAATTTGGTCTTTTTAATAGATCTCTGAAAATAACCAAGGGTTACTTCAAGCATTCCTCAAAATTCGGCCAAATTCAATGCATCTTCTAAAATTTTGGTTACTAGCACTATAGTGACCTAAGGAAAAAATGTTAAGATTTTCATGCCTATTTTATACTGATTTTGATGATATTGCACATTAAAGAAGGGTATTTTTGGTGTTTCTTTGCAGGTATGAAGATTTAAGGACAATGGAGCGAAAATATGCAAAAAGGAGCAAATTTGGAGCAAAAGGACTAAATTAAGAAAATTTGACCTTGGGCGCCGATGGCGAGGCGATGGCGCCGACGACGTGATTCTCCCAAGACTTCAGAATATATTACAAGGGAGGCCGCCGATGACAGAGGTTGAGGCCGCCGACAGCGGGGTCAGTTCAAGGCTAAGTTTCTAGATGGCCGCCGACGGTGGAGCTCGAGGCCGCCGACGGCGGGATCGATGGTTCTTTTACAAAATACATCAAATGTGGACGATTTTCGAAGGGATGCCTGGAAAACCCTTGGAGACTCTTTAATAACTTTAAAAAGAGCCATTTTAGGCCGAAAAATGTCCTTTTGGAGTCCTCTAAAAGTAACTAAGAGTCTGTAAATGGTAATATTAGAGTCTTCTAATAGTTACTTAGTGTCCAATAGAGAGTCCACTAGTGTCCGTTGTTATTAGTGACTGTTAAATAGTGAGTTCAATAGAGATATTGTGAGGAATTCTTCGAAATGATACAAAATCCTAATGTAGCTGCTAATTCATTTGAGCTTAAACCTACAATTATCCAAATGATACAAAATAATCAATTTGTTGGAACTTTAGATGAAGATCCTAATTTACATCTAGCAAGTTTCTTAGAACTTTGTGCTACTTTTAAGTACGACAGAGTGTCTGATGATGCTGTCAGACTTAGACTTTTTCCTTTTTCACTAAGGGATAAGGCTAAGGCTTGGTTAAATTCGTTAGCACCTGGATCTATTAGAACTTGGGGAAAACTTTCGCAAAAATTCTTATCGAAATATTTTCCATCATCTAAGACTGCTAAGCTTAGAAATGATATCACATCTTTCAGTCAGTATAAAGGAGAATCGTTATATGAATCTTAGGAAAGATTTAAAGAACTTCTTAGGAAATGTCCACAGCATGCTTTTCCAGATTGGTTAATTGTTCAAACATTTTATAATGGATTAGTAGGATCTCTTAGATCTATTATTGACGCTGCTGCTGGTGGATCACTAATGTCTAAACCTTTTGAAGAAGCCTATGCTTTAATAGAAGAAATGGCTACCAATAATTTTCAATGGCCTACTGAAAGGGTAAATCCTAAGAGAGTAGCTAGTATTCATGATTCTGATGCTTTAACTATGATAGTTTCTCAAATTGCTGCTCTTTCAAAGAAAACAGATCAATACGGAATGAATCGTTCTCAAACACCTTCAGTGTTAGAAGAAAATTCATTAGGACAAATTGTAGATGCTCAATCTTCATATGAAACTATAAATTTAATAAATAATAGACAAAATAACCCTTATTCAAACTATTATAATTCAGGTTGGAAGAATCATCCAAACTTTAATTGGAATAACCAAGGTAATGCAAATCCTGTTAATGTTCAGTGGAGGAACAATCCTGTAAACCCATTAGGAAATATAAACAACCAGGGTAATTCTAATCATAGAACTTCTAATCCATCAGGTTTTTATAATAATTCATAATTTAAGGAGAGAAGTTGTCTATGGAAGAATTAGTTTTGAATATGGGTAATCAATTACAAAGTCAAGGAGCTGCTATTAAAAACATAGAAAACCAATTGGGGCAAATTGCTACTGCACTAAGAAATAGACCTGTTGGAACTTTACCAAGCAATGTTGAAGTAAATCCTAAAGATCAAGGAAAAGAAAAAATTAAGGCTATTCAATTGAGAAGTGGAAAAGAGTTGGAAACAAGAGTTCAAAAAGAAACTGTAGTTGAAAATGAAAAAGAAGAAACTGAAGGACAAAACAAAAGTTTATATCCTGATTTTCCTCTGAAACCTATGAAAATTACTATTGAAAAACCTCCACCACCATTTCCTCAAAGACTAATAAAACAAGATAAAGGAAAATGATTTGCTAAATTCTTAGACATTTTAAAAAAAATTGTCAATAAATATTCCTTTTGTAGAAGCGTTGGAACAAATGCCTGAATATGTTAAATTTATGAAGGATATACTCAATAGAATGAGGAAGTTACTAGATCATGAGACTGTTGCACTCAGTGAAGAGTGTAGTGCTATAATTCAAAGAAAGCTTCCTAAAAAACTTAAAGATCATGGTAGTTTCACTATTCGTGTGCTCTTGGTGAAAAATTTTATGGGCGAGCATTATGTGATTTGGGAGCTAGCATAAATTTGATGCCTCTATCAACTTTTAAAATATTAGGAATTGGAGAGATTGCACCAACTTCTGTAACTCTACAATCAGCTGATCGATCTATTACACATCCTAAGGGAGTTGTCGAAGATGTTCTTCTCAAGGTTGATAAGTTTATCTTTTCTGTGGACTTTATCATTTTAGATATGAAAAAAGATAAATAAATTCTAATCATTTTAGGAAGACCATTCCTAGCTACAGGAAGAGCCATGATAGATGTTCAAAAAGGAGAATTGACAATGAGAGTAAATGATCAAGAAGTAACCTTTAACATCTCAAAGTCAATAAAAAATCCTTCAATAGAAAAAGATGATGAATGTTTCAAAATGGATATATGTGATTATCTGAAAAGAGAATATTTTAAGGAAAATTATGAAGAAAAAGAAGATTGTCGGCATATTTTTAGGTTGTGTGTTGTGTTTTGAAAAGGGGTCGCCTACAGAAATTATCGGCAAATTTTAGATGTTAAATTTAATTTAAATATATATAATTTAAAAGATAACTTTTGATTTTGAAAGTAATTTTAAGTTTAAAAGTTTTAAGATATGAAATCAAACCGATCTCACATCCCAAATAGTTTATATAAACGAGCACCGCATCACAAACCGTGTATCTATCCCGAAGAATAGACACACTGCTTGATGATGGGGCTCGGTTAAATAAACTAGAAGATTTGTGACATCCGTTTGGTCTGCGAACCAATTTTATAAGCCGACAAGTTCCCCTGCTTAATATAAATGAATTAAGCAGTGGTTTATATTACATGGGTTCTTAAAGTTCCCTATAAGGGCAAGCCCCTATAGTTAATTACATCTTAAATGGAGTGAATCATTTAAGAAAACTCTCGATAATGATCAGTGGTTTTGCTCTCAAGAATTTCAAAGTTTAAGGTTTTCAAAGGATTAGATTTTGGAAATTCAAAAGGGAATGACTCAAAATTTGGAACAATTTATTTTTGAGAATCCAAAGGAAGAGAAGTAGGAGAAGTTGAGGATCAAGAAGAATCTTGGCAACTTCCCAAACTATCCTATTGTTTGGCTTAGATTTGAGAAAATCCTAATATTATCTGATATTTCAATCTTGCCAATTTTAGTTAATTAGGACTTATATTCGTATGACATAATCATACAATCAGCCTAGAAGATGTGAGGGTTTATGTTGTACCGAACGACTACCTCGGAGTCCTAAGACTGGATAGGGATTAATTTACATGACATGATCATGCAAATGCCTAACGAAGAGTTGAGGATTTATATTGCACTAGGCAAACTACCTCGAAATCCTATGGCTTTGTTGTTTAAATTCTAGGAATGGTTTTTTTGAAGTAGATCCGAGTTTTGCTCGATGACGATGGCCTTCGTCGCCCACCATGCTCCGAGCTCCTCGTTGTTGCGGAGGTTTGGTTTTAGAAGTCATAAATCGGGAGATGAGAGAAGTGTTTTGGTTTAGAGAAAATCTTAAAATCCAAGTATTTTTAATATTTTAATTAAAACAAATCTTAAAGTTGTTTAAACAAAACCGATTAAGATCCCACTGGTTCCGTCATCCCTAAGATCGTTATTTTCATTGAATTCACTTAGTCCAGATGAATTTGCTAAACTCAATTGAATGAGTTCCACACTTTCATTTAGACCGTGGGAAATCCCGTTAGCAACACGTTGTCGGCGAATTTTTAATTTAATTTAAATAAATAATTTTGAAAAGTAATATATGACTTTGAAAATAATTTTTAAATTTGAAAATTTTAAGATATGACATCAAACTGATCTCACATCCTGAATAGTTTATATGAACGAGCACCGCACCACAAACCGTGTATCTATCCCTAAGGATAGGCACATCGTCATGATGGTGGGGCTCGATTAAATAAACTAGAAGATTTGTGACATCCGTTTGGTCTGCGAACCAATTTTATAAGCCAACAAATTCCCCTGCTTAATATGAAAGCATTAAACAGGGTTTATATTACATGGGTTCTTTAAAATTCTCTATAAGGGCAAGCCCCTATAGTTAATTACATCTTAAGTGATGAGAATCACCTAAGAAAACTCTCGATAATAATCAATAATTCTGCTCTTAAGAATTTCAAAGTATAAGTTTTCAAGGGATTGAATTTTGGAATTTCAATAGGGAATGGATCAAATTTGGAACATTTTGTTTTGGGAATCCAAAGGAAGAAAAGTAGGAGAAATCACAGATTCGAAGCGAACTTCGGTAATTTCCCGACTATCCTATTGTTCGCTTCGAGTTTAGGAAAGTCCTAATATTTATTTAAATGTTTTGATCTTCGCCAATTTTAATTAATTAGGGCTTATATTTGTATGATAAAATCAAACAAATAGCCTCGAAGATGTGAGGGTTTATTGTCGTATCGGACGACTACCTCGGAATCCTAAGACCTAGGTTAGGGCTTAATTTGCAATGCAAGTGCCTAACGAAGAGTTGAGGATTTATGTTGCACTAGGCAAGCTACCTCGAAGTCCCGTGGCTTTGTTATTTAATTCTAGGAAAGTTTTCTCGAAGTAGATTCAGGTTTTGTTGATGACGATGGCCGTGCTGCCCACCATGCTCCGAGCTCCTTGTTGTTGCAGAGGTTCAATTTTAGAAGTCATAAATCAGGGGATGAGAAAAGTGTTTTGGTTTAGAGAAAATCTTAATTTCCAAGTGTTTTCAATACTTTAATTAAAACAAATCTTAAAGCCGATTATAACGACACCGGTTAAGATCCCACGGTTCCATCCTTCCGGCATCATTATTTTTATCGGATTCACTTAGTCCAAATGAATTTGCTAAACTCAACCGAATGAGTTCCACACTTTCATTTAGACCGTGGGAAATCCCGTTAGCAACACGTAGGTTACATCATCCGAGGTATTCCCGATCATCCAACGAGGACGTTTTAATTTAATTGTAATTGTAGTTTTGTGTTCGTTTGTGATTAAATTTTGAGTTGTTTTATATTTTGAAATGTTGTGGCGGTGAATTTTATCTTGCAATGACTTTTAACTTAGTTTTGGTTTCAGTTTTAGGGACTATCCTAAAGGTGTGGGTTTTCATGCAACAGTTGTTTATCATGCAAAAAAAGTAAGTGCGATGCGATTAATGAAATTGCAATAATGTAAATTGCAAGAAAGTAAATTGCAATAAAATAAAAGCGTACCTGGAGGGTCTTCCCGTCATCCCAAGCTGCACTTAAAACACAATTAGAATATTTAAGCAAGTTCCTAGGTAAAGCTAAGGGAAGGGTTATGGTTTTCTACCAAATTCCTAATCCTATAGCTAGTCATTTCCTATGACGTCTAGGTTCCTTGTGTTTTGGTTCGAAGACAATTTTCTTCATCAAAGAACAATTAAATTCAATTGTTCTTATAAACATCCTATCATATCGAGAAAGTGTTTAAGAAGAATCTTAAACATCTTTTCAATATTGCTAGAATTGTTTTAAGTCCAAATGGATTCAATTACACAAATGAATTAATCGTCCAAGAATCTCAAGTTTTGTTATCTTGCTCGAGTGAACTGGGACATTCTGAATATCCTATGGTGAAGTAACATTTCATTTAATATTCGTTTAGGAGTTATGATAACTAAAGCTTTTGAGGGTAAATTGGTGTTCAAATGGTTTGTGATTTAGTTTAATTTCCATTTAATGGGTTTAAATTTGGAATAATGTTCAAGTTATTTTAGATTTATTTTGAATTCTTTATGTCTTTGGTGATGTTATATTTAATTCAACTTAATTTAATTTAATTTAATTTAATTGAGTTTTAATTTAATTTAATTCAATTTAGTTTGATTTGATGTTACATTAAATTAATTTGATTTGATTTAATTTTAATTTAATTTGATTTAATTTAATTTAATTTAATTCAATTTAATTTAAATTAATTTAATTTAATTTTAATTCATTTAATTTAATTTAATTTTTAATTTGGTTTAACTTAATTTAATTTGGTTTTATTTATTTAATTTAATTTAATTTAATTCATTTAATTTAATTTAATTTGTTTATTTAATTTAATTTAATTTAATTTAATTCAACTTTTAATTTTAATTTAATTTAATCTAATTTAATCCAATTTAATTTACTTAATTTAATTTTATTTTATTTTTTAATTTTAATTGAAATTTTTAAAAGAGTTTAATAATTTAATTTTAGTTTAATGATTAAGCCTTTTAATGTTTTGAATTTGAGTTATCATTTTAATTAAGAATTGAATATTAATGAGATAATTAATTTAGGGATTTTTAAATTAAAGAATAAATCTCTTCCTAATAATATCCTTATTTTAATAATTCAAATTTTATTATTCTTCCAAATTTAATCAATTATTTAATTAAGGTTTAATCATTTTAAATTGCTTAATGGGTTTCTACCCTTTAATTATTTAAATTTCAATCATCCAAATCAGATTAGGATCAAATATTTTACTTGTTAATTTTTTATTAAACCTAAAGTTTTAATTAAGGATTAAAAATTTTAATTACCACTTTACCCTTTAAGCTTAATAATTTCATAACTCACTAAATTGAACTCAAATGAACTTGAAATTTTTATGTGAATTCACTCATATGTCAATAAAGACATGAGAGGAGAAAATGTGATTTTTCTCGTATTTAATTTATTTATATAATTATTTTTGGTAGAAAATAGAGATTTCCAAGGAAAATTTAATAACATGACCAAGGGAAAGTTTCTGTCCTTAAGAAAATTAGGGGACATTTCTAATGACCAGAGGACCACTTGGACCAATTTTGGTGATTTTTTGAATTATATTATTTTTATTATAATTATTTTAAGTTTTGGAGTGTTAATTAATTTAAAAATAAAATAAATGTTGAAAAATGAATTTTATATTTTTCAAAAATCTCTCTAATATCAAGGAAATCAGAGAATCAAATTTTACAATTTTCTGATTTTTCTATGATTTATTATAATTATTTTAGTGAAAATGCTAGAAAATACATTTTTTTAATTTTAAAATTACCCTAGAGCTTTAAAATTTAATATCTTACTTAATAGACCTAAGAAAAATATGGGGTTTGTTCCTAAGTGATTAAAATTCAAAATGTGACATTTTGGTGAATTTTATTATTTTTGTGATTTTTATTATTTTTTAATTATTAAAATATTAAAATAATATTAAAAAGTCAACTTTTTTAGAAAATTGAAATTTTAATTTTCTTAAATTCCCCTAATATCAGAGAGGCTCCAAAACCAATTTGGAGAATTTTTAAAAAGTATTTTGAAAGTTATGAATTTTTAAAGTTTAAATTGACTAAATGGCTTAATCAACCCATTTAGTAGGGCTAACCAAGTCCAATTGGCCTCAAATTTTTATGGTGGGTTCCTCTTATCCTAAAGGTCAGTGGAGAATTGATTTCAAGTCAATTTGATGTATGGTTAGCTCTAATTAATTAGAGATCCATTTTGGGTGTTTAAGCCAATTAGGGTTGTTTTAAATGAACTAACTCAAAACCTATTTTTCCTAGGGTCCTCTGGTCATAAGGAACATCGCCAAATTTTCCTAGAATTTATTTCACAACATGCTATTTATTGGAATTAAAATACTCAAAACAAGTAACATGAATTTGAAAAATCAATAACCGTTCATAGGGATGGCCTCTAACTTTGGAAAATTCGGGGAATGTTCCCAAATTCGGAGGCTTCAAAAGCCCTATGGTCTCATGCCATGGTGAATTGTATACATGCATGGAGAATTAAAAATAAGCAGAGAGTAAATAAATTATTAAAAATAAAATACTTGATGAAATTAAATGATTTCTTTTCCACATTATTCTCCTCTCGTTCACCGAGCAAGAGGGTATTTTTATTTTATTTTTCTGATTTTTCTACACAAAGTTATGAATTTTCGAAGTTTAGGGAATTAAATAAATAAAAAAAACCCTAATTTTCTATTTATCCACGCGGCGCCGCGTCAACCTCGGCAGCCTCCGAACGCACACGCGTCGCGCTCCCATTCGACGCCGCCATCCGAGTCGGCAGCCGGTGGCCCCGCGGTTCTCGTACCGTCTCCTCGATCCGACGCGATCCTGGCCGTCCGTCCGCGCATGTATTGAATGGACGGCATCCGTTCATCGTCCCCAAGTGTCCTCACCCGAGAGCCGTCCACACTAAATCCCTAATATCTCACTCGATACTCAATGGATTTTCATGTTCTTATGCTCTATGGATTCGTCTCGAAGAGACGAACACATCTATACGGTGATCATGCATTGAAATTAAAGCATTTGAAATGGAGAATCTCCGAAGCTCGGGATGAAGAATTAGCTCATACCTTTGCTCGCAGAAGTGTGGCTTCGATCCGAGGGTTGTTGCACCTTCGATTGGATCCCGCAAGCTCCGGATGAAGTCTCCCGGTCCGGTGAATTGTCTGCAGTGGGATTTCGACCAAGCCCGATCACAAAGCTTGGAGGCCGGAGCAACCGGTGGCCTCGGAGATGGGGCTTTTGTTGGTGGACACCTTCCCTCGGTCCAGTGAAGGTGTAGAACCAATCAATTTGGGGATTGGCTCACCTGTGGAGAAGTGTCCCGGTTTTGGGCCTAGATTTCAACTCGAAATCGAGCTCGCAGAGAAGAAATGGCAGGGGGATCTCGGTGGGGATCAAGTGCTCGTGTATGGGGAGGAGTCCGGAACAATTTCGGCGAGTTTCCTTAAGGTTTGTTTCGAAGCACCTCCTCATGGCCGAGAGGGGTGGTGTTTAAATAGGAGAGGGTGGAGGGCCTTCCAGGGAGAGTTAGGGCTTGTGATCGGCCGCTCTCGGCAAGAGAAGAACGGCTCCAATGGCCACCGAGGATGGGGCGGCTCGGCCAGGTGAGAATTCCAAGTCGGGCTCACATGTGAGCTCTCGGCCATGGTGTTTTCCGGCGACCCGGGCGGCTGGCCGGCAGGCATGGGTCACCCTCGTGTCCAGTGGGTCGGGACTAGAGGTTTGTGCGATCGATCGGCCATGGACATGTGTAAAGGGTTTGAATCAAAATGGAATGGGAAAGGGCTAGTTTTGGGTCTAAATGGGTCAACCCTTGGTTTTGGGTTAGGTTCACCCTCCAAGGTCAATTTGGGCTGAAGGAAAGTCACTTGGATCAGCTTGATTAGTGGGGTCAAGTCACAATCCAAGTACAATTAAGTCTAAGCATGGTTTAGTGGAGTCATGCGAAGTGGTTAATCACTCTTAAGAGAATATGGAAAGGGCCTCCTCCTCTTACCATCTTGGGTATGGTGAGGTGGAAAGTAGATTCCATGGCTCTCATGGCTCCCATGTGGCTCATGCATGTCTTCATGGCTCACCTTTGGCTTGGGAAAAGTGAAGTCAATTTCATGGAAATGGATTTAAGGAAAATTTTGGTATTTAGGGATGATTTGGCATGAGTCTTGATTTGGAATTGTTTGATGATGAATTTAGGACTTAGGTAATAGCTTTAATTAAGTGGATGGCAAATGGAGATGTCATGTGGGCTTTAGGGTGGATTTTGGGCTTTTAAGATGGTTTAGGAAAGTGGGATTTTGAATTTTAAAATGGATTTTGGAATGAAATTTTGTAAAGAGATTGGGCCAAATAATTGTTGGGTTTAGCTCATGGATGTATCATGAGTGACTTGAAGCAAATTGGGGGTGATTTGGGTTTGAATTGGGTTGAATTTCGGCTCTTTTGGTGAATGGGCCAATATAGGTCCAAGTGGGCCAAGTTGGGCCAATGTTGGGCTAGGGTTGAAATTGATGTAAAATTAATGTTGAGAAATATTTATGGGAGTGTTTCAAAGAGGTTTTGACTTTGGTTGGGCTTTGATTTTGGGGTTTGGGCTCATTTGGGTTAGGTTTGGGTTTAGGTCAAAATTGGGCCTTTTAGCTTTGGGTTGAATTTGAGTGGGGTTTGGGTCTAAATTTTGGGTAAATCATGTTAGTGTTTTGCTTGTGGGGATGCTAAGGAAGATTTAGAAAAGATTTGGGGTTAATTGGAGTTGAATTGGGTGAGTTTGGGTTAGGTTTGGGTCATGGGTCAAAATTGGTCTTTAAGGTCAAAAGTGAAATCGGATTCAAATGTCAATAAAATTGGGCTTGAATTTGGTCCAGATTGACATTTGGGATGTTGAATTGAAGTTTAGAATTGAATTGGACCAAAATTGGGGTCAATTGGGTAGGTTTGGTTCGACATTGGGTTCACTGGGTTTAAAATGGGTTAAATTGGGGGTTTTGACAAAAGTAGGGTAAATTGACAAAATTGGCCCATGGTGTAGTTGGAAAAAATGAAATTGGGAATATTTGGGATTTTCTGGAATTTTCTGGGAATTTTCTGAATTTTTGGATTTTTGGGTCAAGGGGGTATTTTGGGTATTTGGAGGGTATTGGGAGGTATTTTTGGAGTTTTTGATATTTTTGGGTATGGATGATCAATTTGAGTGATGTGGAAATATTTGGGATTGATTTTGGGGAATCTTGGGTAATTTAGGTGATTTTGAAAAATTTGGGTAATTTCGAAGGCTTTGGGTAGGTTAGAAGTGTGTAGGGTCCCGGGGTCAAAAATCGAAAATTTGGAAAATTGAAGATTGGGTAAATTTGAGTGGAATGAAATCATTTTGGTTGAGCCATGAAGCCACATCAAGCCCACATGAGCCATGAAGGGACTCATTTGAGGCATCCACTATGTTGTTCCTAACCCTCTAGCCCAAGGGCTTAGGGGTTAAGGACCATCCATGTGAATCACCTACATGAGTCGAGGTCAAGTTAGGTATAGGTGTGTGAAAGTGTAGTGTATAGGTGTAGTGTGTGTGTAAGTCAGCCCCTTCACTGCACCAGTGCCACTCAGTGCGGTCCTAAGGCCAAAGAGTCCCATAGGAACTCATCCTTTAAACTTCCGCATTCGATTTCAACCCTCTAGGTGATTAGGGGTCTACAATCAAGTTTGTGGAGTTTGCAGTGGAGTTAAGAAGTGGTTTGAATTTCTAAAAGGTGGGTCCCAATTCTAGTCCTCTAAGATAGTCAAAGGAAAAGCCTAAGGCTAGATCCTAAGTACTAAAGGGAAGAAGAGAAGACCTCATCAAAAATGAGGTCAACACACGTGGGTTACATCATCCGAGGTATTCCTGATCATTCAACGAGACGTTTTAATTTAGTTGCAATTGTAGTTTTGTGTTCTGTTTGTGATTAAATTTTGAGTTGTTTTATATTTTGAAATGTTGTGACGGTAATTTGTTTCTTGTAATGACTTTTAATTTATTTTTGGTTTCAGTTTAGGGACTATCCTAAAGTTTTTGGTTTTCATGCAACAGTTGTTTATCATGCAAGAAAAGTAAAGTACAGTGCATGTAAGTAAATTGCAATAAAGTAAATTTCAATAAATTAAAAGCGTACTTGGAGGGTCTTCCCGTCATCCCAAGCTGCACTTAAAACACATGTTAAGGCATTTAAATATTTCAACAAGTACCTAGGTAAAGCTAAGGGAAAGTTTTTGGTTGTCTACCAAAGTCCTAATCCTATAGCTAGTCATCTCCTATGACGTCTAGGTTCTTGTATTTTGATTTAAGGATGATTTTCTTCATCAAAGAACAATTAAATTCAATTATTCTTATAAAAATCCTATCATATTGAGGAAGTGCTTAAGACGAGTCTTAAACATCTTTTCAATACCTCTAGGATTGTTTTAAGTCCAAGAGAATTTAACTATACAAGTGAATTAATCATCTGGGAGTTTAAGTTTTGTTCTTTTGCTCAGTGAACTAGGACATTTGAATATCCTATAAGTGAGGTAACACTTTACTTGATACTTCATTTAAGAGTTATAATAACAAGAGCTTTAAAAGGGCAAATCAACTTATTAAGTATTTTAATGATTTAAACTTAATGATTTAATTTTAATTTCGACTTAATTATAGAAAATTAGTTTAAGTTTGGAATAGTGTTCAAGTTATTTTAGATTTAATTCTTAATGATTTCATTTAGGTTTGTTATTAATTTAATTTAATTCAATTTAATTTAATTTTGATTTAATTTAATTTAATTTAATTTCAATTTAATTTTAATTTAATTTCAATTTTAATTTAATTGAGATTATTCTTTTAATTTTCTTTTTAAGTACTATTGAAGTGACTTATTTAGAGATTTTTAAATTAAAGAATAAATATCTTCTTAAATAATATCCCTACTTTAACAATTTCAATTTTCCATTAATCTTCCAAATTTAATTAATTAATTAATTAAGGTTTACTTTAATTATTCTTAAAATGATTGGTGGGTTTCTACCCTTAACAATTTAAGTTTTAATCATCCAAAATCAGTTTAAATCAAGTATTTTAGCTTCCCCTTTTTGATTAATCCTAAAATTTTAATTAAAGGTTGAAATAATTACCATTTTGCCCTTCAAGCTTAATAATTCTGTAACTCACTAAATTAAGCTCAAATGAACTTGAAATTTTTATGTAACCTCACTCACATGTCAATTAAGACATTAGAGGAGAAAATGTGATTTTTTTGTATTTAATTTATTTATGTAATTATTTTTAATGGAAAATAGGGATTTTCAAGGAAAATTCAATAACATGACCAAGGAAATGTCTATGTCCTTAAGAAAATTATGGGATATTTCTAATGACCAGAGGACCATTTAGACAAATTTTGGTGATTTTTTTTAATTATATTTTATTTATTAGAATTATTTTGAGTTTTGGAGCATTAATTAATTTTAAAATAAAATTAAAGTTGAAAAATGGATTTTATATTTTTCTTAAGTCTCTCTGACCTCAGGGAGTTCAGAGAAATTAATTTTGTATTTTTCTGATTTTTCTTTGATTTATTAGAATTATTTTGGTGAAAAGATTGGAAAATACATTTTTATATATTAAAAAATTACATTAAGCCTTTAAAATTCAATATCTTACCCTCAGGACTTAAGAAAAAAATTTGGTTTGTTCCTAAATGATTAGAATTCAAAATGTGACATTTTGGTGATTTTTAATATTTTTATAATTTTTATTATTTTTTAATTATTAAAAATATTAAAATAATGATAAAAATCATATTTTTTTAGAAAATTATAATTTTAATTTTCCTAAGTTCCTCTGATATCAGAGAAGCTCCAAAACCATTTTTGTGAATTTTTTAAAAGTATTTTGTGAGTTATGAAATTTTAAAAATTTAATTTTACCCATTTTTGCTTAAGAGGCTTAATCAACCCATTTGGTGGGGTTAATCAAGTCCAATTGGTTTCAAATTTTTATGTGGTGTTCTCCTATCCCTAGAGAACAGTGGAGAATTGTTTTTAAGTTAATTTGATGTGTGGTTAACCCTAATTAATTAATGTTCAATTTTGGGTATTTAGGCCAATTAGGGTTGTTCAAAGTGAATTAACTCAAAACTTATTTTTTTTTTAGATTCCTCTGGTCACAAGAAACATCACCAAATTTTCCTAGAATTTATTTCTCAACATGCTAATTATTGGAATTAAAATACTCAAAACAGTAACATGAACTTGGAAAATCAATAACTTCTCATAGGGATGGCCTCTGACCTTGGAAAATTCAGGGAATGTTCCCAAGTTCAGAGGCTTCAAAAGCTCTATGGTCTCATGCCATGATGAATTGCCTATGCAAATGGAGAATTAAAACAATGCAGAGAGTAAATAAATCATTAAAAATAAAATACTTAATGAAATTACTTGATTTCTTTTCCACATTATTCTCCTCTGTTCACTGAGCAAGAGGGTATTTTTATTTTATTTTTAGGATTTTTCTACACAAAGTTATGAATTTTTGAAGTTCTGGTAATTAAATAAATAGAAAAATAGCCTATTTTCCTACTTATCCACGCGGCGCCGCGTCAACCTCGGCAGCATAGAAGGGGCGCGTGTCGCGCAGTGATTGGGCGCCGCCATCTGAGTCAGCCGTTCCTGGACCCGCCTTTCACGTAACATCTTCTGGTCCGACGCGATCCGAGCCGTCCATCCGATACACGCGCGATCCAATGGCTCCCAGTCATTGTCTACGACTGGTGTGAACCCGTGACCGTCGACCTTCTAACCCTAATTTCTCACTCGATTCTCAACGGATTTTTGTGTTCTTATGCTCTATGGATTCGTCTTGAAGAGACGAACACATCCATATGGTAAACATGCATTGAAATTGACTCAAACTAAATGGAGAATCTATGGAAGCTCGGGAAGAAGAGTGAGTCCATACCTTTGCTCAGAGAAGTGAAGCTTCGATCTGAGAGTTGTGTCACGTTCGATTGGGTCCAAGCAAGCTCCAGATGAAGTCCCTTGGCCTGGTGAATTGGCTAGGTACAAAAGTGACCACAACCGATCAAAAAGCTTGGAGGCTGGAGCAACTGGGTGGCCTGGAGAGGGGGCTTTCACTGGGGAACTTCTCCTCTTGGTCTGGTGAAGGTGTAGGACCAATTAATTTGGAGATTGGCTCACTATGGTGAAGTGTCCTGGTTTTGGGCTTGAATTTCAACTCTGAAATTGAGCTCACAAAGAGGAAATGGCAGAGGGTTTCAGTGGGGGATCAAGTTCTCTATGTGTAGAGAGTGGTCTGGGATGATTTTGGCAGGGTTTCAGTAAGGTTTGGTTCAGTACCTCTCTTGGCCGAGAGGAGGGGGTGTTTAAATAGGAGAGACTGGAGGGTCTCCAAGGGGGGGTTTAAGGATTGGGATCAGCTGCTCTGGTGAGGAGAAGAACAGCTGCAATGGCCATTTGGAGCGAGGCAGCTTAGCAAGGTGGAATTCCAAAATTTGGCTCCTCCCAAGGTCTAAGCCATGGTGTTTTCCGGCGATCTAGGCGGCTGGCCGGCAGGCAAGGGTCGCCCTCAAGTTTAGGTGGGTCAGGGCTGGGGTTTTGTGTAGAAAATTGAGCTTTGCCATGTGTAAAGAGCTTGGATTAAAATGGAATGGGGGAGAGGCCATTTTGGCTTGATTTTGTCCAAGCCATGATTTTGGGTTAGGTTCACCTCCCCATAGCTGATTTGGGCTAAGAGAGGATCATTTGCATCAGCTAGAAAGGGGTGGTGAAGTCCTCCTCTAAAGTGATGTGGCTAATCTTGGTTTAGTGTGTAACATGGAAGGGTTTAAAAAGCTTAATGAAGGTTTAAGAAAGGGGGCCCTCCTTTTGCTACTTTGGGTATGGTCACATGTCAAACATCCTATGGCTTCATATGGCTTGTACATGGCTTGTCTTTGGCTCACATATGCCTTGGCAAGAGCTTGGTCAACTTTCATAAAAAAAGGATTTTGTGAATTTTGGCATTTTGATGGGAATTGTTATGAGGCTTGATTTGGAATTGTTTAATTGATAAATTAGGACTTTAGGAATGATTTTAAATTGAATGTGTGATGAGGGAAAGTGTCATGTGGGCTTTAGATTGATTTGGGCTTTTGAATTTGGTAGAAGTGGGCTTTTAGGAAGGTTTAATGGAGTGGGCCTTTATGTTTAACAATGGGCTTTTAGATAAAAAATTTTGTAAAGGGCCATGCCAAATAAATGTTGAATTTAGTTTAAGGATGTGTCTTGAATGATTTGAAGCAAATTTAAGGTGGTTTGGAATTGAATTGGGTTGAATTTGGGTTCATTTGGTAAATGGGCCAATGTAGGTCAAATTGGGCTAATTTGGGCCAATGTTGGGCTAGGGTTGAAATTGATGTAAAATTAATGTTGGGAAATGTTTATGGGAGTGTTTCAAAGAGATTTCAACTTTGGTTGGGTTTTTTGTTTTGGGTTGAATTTGAGTGGGGTTTGGGTCCAAATTTTGGGCAAATTATGTCAGTGTTTTGTTTGTGGGGATGTTAGGGAAGGTTTAGAAAAGGTTTGAGGTCAATTAGAGTTGAATTGGTTTGGTTTGGGCTAAGTTTGAGTCATGGGTCCAAATTGGGCTTTAAGGTTAAAAGTGAAATTAGACTCAAATGTTAATCAAATTAGACTTGGATTTGGTCTAGATTGATATTTTGGATATCAATTTGAAGCTTAGAATTGAATTGGACCAAAATTGGGGTCAATTAGGTAGATTTGGCTTGACATTGGGTTCACTTGGGTTAAAAATGGGCTAAATTGGGGGTTTTGGTAAAAGTGGGGTAAATTGACAAAATTGGCCCATAGTGTAGTTGGACAAAATGAAATTGGGAATATTTGGGATTTTCTGGAATTTTCTAGGAATTTTTTGAATTTTTAGATTTTTTAGTCAAGAGCGGCATTTTGGTAATTTGGAGGGTATTGTGGGATACTTTTGGAATTTTTGGTATTTTTGGCTATGGATGATCAACTTGATTGGTGAGGAAATGTTCAAGGTTAATTTTGGGGAATTTTGGGTGATTTGGAAATTTTGGAGTATTTGGGCAATTTTAAGGGCTTTTGGTAGGTGCAGGGTGTAGGGTCCCCGGGGTCAAAAATTGAAATTTTGGAAGAATGAAGATTGATCAAATATGAGTGAAATGGAATCACTTTGATTGAGCCATGAAGCCATGTTAAGCCTATATGAGCAATGAGAGGTCTCATTTGGGGCATTCACTATGTTGTTCCTAACCCTCTTAGCCAGGGGCTTAGGGGTTAAGGTCCATCCATATGAATTACCTACATGAGTCAAGGAGTCAAGTTGGGTATGGGCGTGGTTTTAGGATTTGGATTGTGTGTGTGAGAGTGTAGAGTGTGAGTGTAGTGAGTGTGTAAGTCAACCCTCACCAGACCAAGCTACCCTGGGTGGTCTTAAGGTCAAAGAGTCCTATAGGAAACTCATCCTTTAAACCTTCACTTTTGATCTCAACCCTCTAGGTGATTAGGGGTCTACAATCAAGCTTGTGGGGTTTGCAAGGAGGCAAGAAGTGGTTCAAATTTCTAAGGGATAGGTCCCAATTCTAGTCCTCTAATATAGTCAAAGGAAAAGCCTAAGGCTAGATCCTAAACACTAAAGAGGTAAGAGAAGACCTCATCAAAAATGAGGTCAACAAATGGACCCGCAATAGGTGTGGTGTTCTAACCAAGCACATCGCGCGTATTGGCGTTGACCGAAGAAATCAACAAAACCAACACAGATGTCCAAGTGACAAACTTAGGACGAAGTAGAAGAATTTCCGCTAGGGAGTATCAGGTAAATCTCCAAGACTGAAAATTCCAAAACTCTCGCTGGGGAAAAAGGAGGTAAATTTCAGATCACAAGATTTTAAGAGATTGGATCTTAGATTCGTTTCATTTTTTTATTTCAAGTTTTAATTTTGAGTTTGAATTTTGATTTGAGTTTCAATTTTGATTTTATGCGGAGAAAAGAGTAGGGCTAAGGCCCACCCGAATGCATTTGTATACTGAGAAGGAAGCAGGACTGAACCTATTCCAAATGCTGAGGAAGAATAGGATAAAGCCTATCTGAAATGCAGAGTGCTTTAGCTTCAATTTCTTGCTGAGAGGATCAAATTTTGAGATTCCTGAGAAAGGAGTAGGACTGTGCCCATCCCGAATACTGAGAATTGCTGAGAAGGGAGTAGGGTGGAAGCCTATCCTGAGTGCTGAGATGGGAGTACGGCGGAAGCTTATCCAGAATGCTGAGATTGCTGAGAAGGGAGTAGGGCGGAAGCCTATCCCGAATGCTCGAGATTCGCTGAGATGGGAGTAGGGTGAAAGCCTATCCCGAATGCCGAGATTGCCGAGAAGGAGTAGGGCGGAAGCCTATCCCGAATCCCGAGATTCGTCGAGATGGGAGTAGGGCGGAAGCCTATCCCGAATGCCGAGATCGTCGAGAAGGGAGTAGGGCGGAAGCCTATCCCTAATTCTGAGATTGCTGAGATGGGAGTAGGGCGGAAGCCTATCCCGAATGCTGAGATTTGCTGAGATGGGAGAAGGGCGGAAGCCTATCCCGAATGCTAAGATTGAAGAATTTTGTTGAAACTTATTTATGCAGAGATTGAGGGAAATTTTGCTGAGGTCCATGGGGAATTTTTGCTGAGATTCAGTTTATGCAGTGGTTGTGAAGGATTTTGTTGACTATGAAGAATTTTACTGAGATTTGGTTTTAGCGGGAGATCGAAATGAGATATGAAAGTGTTCCATATCCCATGGCAATCAATCAAAGTTTGATTACTTGGCGAAGGATATGAACCCATGCCATCCAAATCAAATTGAAGATTCCTCGTGATTCTGAAATCATCCCGAGAGAGGGTTTCAAAGGAGGTCTGGAATAGATCTTGATTTGAGGAAGGATTGGAGGATTTGAAAAGATGGACTTAAACTGGAATTCAATTTGAGCTTTAGATTTGTTTTGTTTGTCCTTTAACTATCCCATTTTTTTTTGTTTATTTGGTGTTCATGTGGATTTGAGGTTCTTTTTAATGTTTGGATTTTTATGGAAGAGAGTTCTTATTTATTTTCCTTTTCTTTTCTATTCTTTGTTCGAAGTTCATTTAACTTTAATGGCGTTTTCCAGTCAATTTGCTCAAAAAGAGGTGAAGGCAAAATGTGACATGGTCACTTTCATTCTAATCTTGTTGAAGATACCTCATACAACTCGATCTGAAATATTTCTCATACAATCCATGACTCAAAACGGACTATGTATGATTCTTGTTGATCCATCCAAAAAGTATCTGTTAAATCCATGTCTGAATAATGAGATACACGGTCAATAACATCACCTTCCAAGCCATCCTTGGCAGGAATGCCGCATGGATGTGCATCGGAGGTGTGCTATTTCCCGTGTAACTCACAGCTCGTAGTGCCGGAGACTCTCCAATTCGGGATCTGGCTGGAAGTGGTAAGGCGCATTTTTGTCTTCCATCCTTCTAAAATTGACGGAGATCCACTCCACTGGTACTCCCGGTATACAATGTTTTGCGATGTCTGCTCCATTTCCTTGTCATATCATGACGGAACCTACCGGAAGTGGTATCTCCACTGGCCCTCGGAACTTACCTGGGCCTACCATCCGGAGGTCAGATCCGAACATGATATTGCATTGGTTGACGAACGAAACTACACAGAAAGGTCTGACAAAGTCATGGTGGTCTATGTGTGGAGGTATGCAGTCGCCCTTCTGATAAATGTTGATGATGCAATTGTTGGGTATGCAGTCTGCTGGCAGTACCCTCCACGTTATCATTCTTTTCACCATTCTTTTAATTATTCTCAGCATTGGATCCACCTCACCGTGATGGAGTATCCTGGGTGGATTTCCTTTTCTCTCATCTGCGAAGTTATAACAACATCCGCATTGTATTGTGACTCTTCCTTTCCCTGGAATCCATTTCTGAGGTTCCGAATAAGTCTTTTCTCTCAGACGGCCTGCTCGACCCATCTTCTGAAGTTCTAGAATGCAATCCACAATCCGCCGTTGCTCGTACTCCGAGAATACACCCGTGTGTAACTCGAGGCCTTCCAAAATGTTGATTCTTTTGCCTCTAATCCTTTCAAAGTATTCGAAAGTCTTCTTCTCAACATTTTCATTCTTTCTAGTTCATATTCTGGGATGATCTGCAAGTGACGAGGCCTAGTAACGTATTGCGGGATGTATGGCTTAATCCAGTCACGTTCTCCTGCATACCTTGGCTCCTCGGGGATTGTCTCCGTCGGGACATCCTCCGGGTTGCTTTAGCAACAAGGTTCTTCAGATACGGTATCTCTATCTGTCGTTGAGATGATCTCTCTGCCTCTGATCTTCTCAGAGTTTCCCTTATCCTTTCTGTTGTTCTTAGAGCTTGTTCTCTCTTTTCAGGTCCCTGATGAACCGGTATCTTTGAAATGTGTGTGTTGACGAAGGTGGTTGTTTCCTCGTGTTGATCTACTGCTAGTTTAGTCAACATCTTGCGGATACGGCGATTATTATTCTTTCTTTGAGTAGCAGTGAGCGTAGCTCTCCGCACTTCTTGAATTTCTGCGGGCGCGGCGCTGACGAGCTTGCCCTCTGCCGTGGCAACTACTGACTTGATTTTCTTGCTTTCCTCGGTGTTTGCCTTTCTTTTCTTGTTGTTGGATTGGCGGCTTGGGCCACCCATCTTCATTACTGTCTAGCTATGAAGCTCTTCTCGGTCCACTGGGACCCAATCATTTTCTTCATACTGTAGGCTGGCTGGTGTGAAGTCAGTATCAATTTCTATCACTGCTGCATCCTTCACTCTCTTTTCATCGAGTGCGAGACTCACGCCATTTTTAAAGTTTAGGACCAACCGCCCGTTCGACATTTCCCTGCGAAGAAAACAAGGAAAGGATCGGGAGTCGTACTAAGAACAAGAACATTAAGAAAGTATTTATCACTGAAGATTCTTATTCACTTATTCCAATTTTAATTTTTAAGGAAAGTAGGAAAAGATAAAGAAAGATCAGGAAAAAGATTTGATTTGAAAGGAAGGGTAAAACTTTATTATTATGATTTCACATATTTTATTTTTAGTACATTTCATTTTTTTAATGATTTTTCTTTTGTCATCCATTTTTATGTTTTTGAGCTCGGACCCAGTCACAAAGTGATTACTTCACCTGTGTTTCTAGGGATAAGATTCTATTTTAGAGGCCACCCTTCGAAACATCAGGTTGCGTAATACTTCTTCAAATATCGTCCAATGATTGGAAGCATTTGTCGTTCTCCTTGGCAATTCACAAGTTGGTAGGAGCCTCCTGAGTAGACTGCCTCGACCACAAACGGCCCTTCCCAAGTCGGTTCAAATTTTCCTTCTATCTTGCGATGTGCAAGAATAGGTCTTCTGAGAACAAGAACTAAGTCACCAACTTTGAAAGTTCTTGGGCGGACCAGTTTATCATGGGCCTGGATCATCTTAGCTTGGAACAGTTCCAAATTTTGTTGTGCTGCAAGTCTTTTCCCTTCCAAGTTTTCTAGTTCTTCCAGTCTTAATCTGGCATTTTCTTCTGTAGTAATTTTATTTGCAACTGCAATCCTGAGTGGTGGAAGCTGGACTTCCAATGGTAACACTACCTCGGACTCGTATACTAAAGTGTAAGGCGTAGACTGAGTAGGAGTCCTGAAAGTCGTCCTGTAGGCCCATAAGGCTTCTAACAACTTCTCGTGCCAATTTCTCTTGTTGTCATCCAAAGTTTTCTTTAAAATTTGAACGAGAGTTTTATTAAAAGCCTCGGCCGAAGCCGTTTGCTCTTGGGTAGTAGATTGTTGAGTATCGTCGATCGATTCCATGTCTTCGACAAAATTGTTGATTTTTGTGCTTCGAATGCGGACCCATTATCCGAAATGATTCTGCGTGGTACTGCGAAACGGTAGACGACTTGATTTTTGAAAAACTGTAGCACGTGGTGTGCCTTTACTTCTCTGAGTGGAACTGCTTCTACCCATTTAGAAAAGTAGTTTGTAGCTGCAAGGATGAAGCGATGTCCTCTTGAAGAAGGTGGTTCTATCGGACCCACTATATCTGTGCCCCAACACTCAAATGGCCACAACGCAATTGTCGGATGTAGCACATTTGGAGGTTGGTGTAGAACCACTCCGTGCACTTGGCACTGGTGACAACTCTTGGCAATCTTCATGCAATCGGTCATCATTGAGGGCCAGTAGTACCCTAGTCTTTTAATTTTCATTTTCATTTTCCGACCCGACTGATGAGCGCCACAACGTCCTGAATGCACTTCTTTGACAATTTCACGAGCCTCAGACCCGCTCAGGCATCTTAACCACATCTAATCAAAAGACCTTTTGTATAATGTATTGTTTATTAATGTGTAAGACAGAGTTCTTTTCTTGATTTGATGTGCTAATGACTTATCGTCTGGTAATTTCCCTTTTTGCAGGTAGTCTATTAGCGGTTGATGCCAATCTTCTGTGTTTTCTGTCACTGCTGCAACTGATTCCCCCGCTTTTTCTGATTTTTGTATCATATCCATGTCGAGCTGTGATAGTACCCGTCGTCCTTGAACTAACACTTCAATTGACTCATCTTGTAAGCAGGCAAATTCTTTCGCAAGGCGAGCTAGCGCATCCGTGAGAGATTTTTCTCTTCTGGGGATCTTGTAGATTGTTACATTCAGAATTTGTTCCAACAGTTTCATGGCATACTGAAAGTATTGCTCGAGTCTCGGCTTTAAAATTCTGTGTTGTCCGACGACCTGTTGAATGATCAACTGAGAATCTCCGTAGATGTTGATATCTGTTATTCCCATTTGAATGGTCAGTTCTAGTCCTGTTATTCGGGCTTCGTATTCTTCCTCGTTGTTTGTGCACGGCTCTGTTAAGTGGTAGGAGTATCTTAACATCCCCCGCTCCGGTGTTATAAAGATTAGTCCGATTCCTGCCTTACCGGGCACTATCGTTTGTAATTCTTTGTCTTTCTGTGATGAGGACGCTCCGTCGAAGTATACCCAACGTCGATCATCAGTGTCTTCTAGGCTCATTATCTGTTCGTCAGGCAAATTGCCGTCGAGAGGCGAATCTGCCTGTAAAGGGTGTGTTGTAAGGAAGTCAGCTAGAACGTGTCCCATTACGGCACGAAGAGGAACGAAAGTTATGTCGAATTGAAATAGTTTCATCGACCACCTGGCAAGTCTGCCAGAAAGTGTTGGACGGGCCATCAAATATTGCAACGAATTAACTTTTGAGATAAGGTTGACCTTATGAGAGAGCATGTAATGCCTGAGTTTCTGAGCGGCGAAGATCAGGGCCAAACAATGCTTCTCAATTGGAGGATACTTTACTTCCATCAGAATCAAACGACGGCTTAAGTAGTAGAGAGCATTTTCTTTTCCCTCATCATTGACTCAGGCTAGCGGGGCTCCGAGGAGTCGTCTAGAGCCGTGGTATAAAGTATCAACGGTCTACCTGAGACTGGGGCTGCTAAGACAGGAGGTGTCATTAAATATTGCTTAATGTCCTCGAAGGCACGTTGGCATTTCTCTTCCCAAACGAATTTGGCGTCCTTTTTAACTAATGACGAGAAGGGCTGACACCTACCTGACAAGTTCGAGAGAAAGCGTTGAAGATATGACAACTTCCCTTGAAAGGATCGTAGCTGTTTTAAGGTTTTGGGAGGCGGCATTTCTAAGATAGCTTTAATCTTTTTCGGATAAATTTCAATCCCGCGATGTCAGACAACAAATCCTAAGAATTTCCCGGAGGTAACACCGAAGGCGCATTTTAAGGGATTCATCTTAAGGTTGTATTGCCTTAGTCGCTCGAAGAAAATTCTCAAATCATACATGTGATCTTCCTTCAGTTTGCTTTTGATGACCACATCATCCACATAACACTCAACTTGGTTGTGAATGAGCTCATCAAAAATCTTTGTCATTGCTCTTTGGTATGTTGCTCCTGCATTCTTTAGTCTGAATGGCATTACTGTGTAGCAATACAATCCGATTAGTGTTCTGAATGCCGTGAGCTTTTCGTCCTCTGGTGCCATCTTTATCTGGTTGTATCCTGAAGATCCATCCATGAAAGAGAATATTTCATGTGTCGAAGTGATGTCGATCATTAATTCTGGGATTGACAGTGGAAATTCATCCTTTGGACATGCTTTGTTCAAGTCTCTGAAATCCACGCAGATTCTGATCTGACCATTCTTCTTCCGATCTGGTACCACATTGGCTAGCCAAGTAGGGTATTGTTCTTCACGGACAAATTTAGTGTCGATTAGCTTCTTAACTTCAGCTATTACTTGTTGTTCAATTTCCAAACGCATCCTTCTGGAAGGTTGTCTGACTGGAACGGAAGTAGGATCCACTCCTAGCCTGTGAATTGCGACTTTGGAGCTAATCCTGGCATTTCATCGTAACTCCGAGCAAAACAGTCCTTGAATTCCATTAATAGCTTGATCATTTCCTCAGAATTTTCTTTATTGAGTAAGGAGCTAACAAAGGTTGGTCTAGGCTTTTCGCTAGTACCTAAGTTAACTTTCGTTAACTCATCTATTATAGATTTGATTTCTTCTTCGAACTCTGGTGGAGCGTCTCCAATTTGCAGATCTTCAAGCTCTTCTGAAGCTTCCAAGCAGTCTTCATTAGGTTCGCAAGTGACAACCAAGTAAAATTCCGTATTGTCAACTGAACCTACTGTGCTGAATCCGAGACCATGTTTTGAATTGGGAGGCCGACCGGCATTATTCCATAATTTTTCGAAGTTGTGATCGGCCTTTTGTCCATTGTCGAGGTAAGACACCATGCTGAATTAAATTTTGAACACAGGGAGAGTACCACTCAAAAGGTAATTCCATTAATTCGGAAGAAGTGACATCTTCAAATTGTACATTGTTTTTAGTATTGGAAGAAGAAGTGCCACGGTAAAATTTGATTGGCTTTGCACCGCTGCTATGTACTTCTTTGACCACCGTACCCTCGATCTTATTAGACTGGATCGGGGTCAGGGTCATAGTGTGTACATAGTGGTTAATCTTCTCGTACATTAATTTGTATTCTTCGTTCTTCTCATCTTCGAGAGAAATCTTGAATTGTGGTTTCTTCCGGTTTATTGTAGCTGCTTCTTTCTTGACTTCCTCTTCTTCCTCAAAGCTGTTCTCCCAATCAACGTTGATCACCGACTTTTCTCGTCCAATCGTCCCGGTGTCTCTTCCACGACCTCGTCCCCGGCCTCGACCTCGGATGCGAGTTACGGAGAAACCTTCACCATCTCGCCGTAAGGGAGTGGTGAGTGACTCGTTGGACTAGAACTTCGGGTTCTTCATTGTCTCGAATTTCTTTTGCTTCATTTGGCACGGTGTTTACGGAGAAGATTTTTTCTTCGGAGGTGCGTAATAAGTTGCATCTTCATGGATTCCACTCTCTTGTACGGAGAAAGGTTGCAAATCACCTTTAATGCAATGTTCTCCTCCTTCGTAGTATTTTATGCACTGATGCAGAGATGATGGTACCATCCGGTTTTCATGGATCCACGGTAGGCCTAGTAGAGCGTTGAACGATGTCTCAGAGTCAATTATGTGGAATTTTGCGGTTGTCTTTGCTAAGTCACCGGTCTTCATCATCAGTGTTATTGATCCAAGGGCTCTTTCTCCTTTGTGGTTGAATCCTCTTAGTAACATCTTGTCCGCTTCAAGCTCGCGAGCATCAATTTCCAAATATGCTAGCGTCCTAAGATTCATTATGTTGATTGACGCTCCTGGATCCACCAATACTCTGGAGAGCGTAAACTTTCCGATTGTGACTGAAATGTACAACAGTCGGTTGTGATCGGCTGTCCCAAATAGTAGATCACTGTCCGTGAAGGTAACACCTCGCTGTTCCTTTAATGAGCAAACTTCATCTAAGAAATCTCCAGCCATCTGAGCTAAACAAATCTATGGATCAAGTAAGGCCTTGATCAGAGCTTCCCTCATCTCTTTTGATAAGATGAGAGCGTCGTAGATGCTCAGTTTGGCTGGTAGTTTCCTAAGATGGGCTAGCACGTTATAGTCCACTTTATTACCATGTGTCTCAGTTTCTTCCCGAATGGGCAATTCTTCTGCTGGGGTTGATTCTTCCTGAACAACCACCTGCTTTCCTTTATCTTTTGGATCCATTCTCGGAGGTAGAACCCTTCCGCTCCTTAAGTTGACTTCTGTGATTTCTTCTGAATCTGGTACTGAGTTTACTGGTGTCTCCTTTTGAATCGGTACGACAGGTTCTTCTGGAGTTGCTTCAGAATTTGAAAGCTCTAACTCTATTGTGATTGGAGTTCTTTGGAATTCACAAATAGATTCATTGCTTGTTGAACTTTCGTAGCCTTCTTGGTGAATGTCCTTTTTGTCATCGTGATTGTCAAGGTTGTGTATGATTTGAGAATTGTTATTGGTATCGAAATCAAGATCCGGATTAGATTGGTTGTCGTTTGTTACGTAATCGTTAGAAACAGTCAAAACATAGCCAACACCATAACTCTTATTATTATAAGATCCCGCCGGAGCGAGCAAATAATCATACAGAGTCAGAGGTTCGAGGAATTTTTCCCCGAATCGGAAACAACCATCCTAGGATAAGCAGCCCCTAGTCTAGCCTTAGGAGCCTCGGACTTTTCTTCTTCTACGATCTCCTTATTTTCTATGATCTTTTCTTCCTGGGGCGGTTCTTCAATTGCAAGTGATAGCGCCGACTTGACAGGTTTCAAACTTTGAATTGAAGCACGCGCCGAAGCGGTTTGGATGCGATCCAAAATTTTCTTTGATGAATTCGTCCAAACGGTACTCCATCCATCATCAGTCGTGTAAGGGTCTATCGGAACAATGAGATCCGTTGAAATAACATTGACAGAACCTCCTTTCTGGGGTTCTTTCATGTATTCCTTTGGGATCGTTATGTTCCCCTTTCGGAGATTGTTGTCAAGCCAACTCTTGAAGGTAATGCAATCCTCTATCTTATGTCCAAGCATCTGGTGGTAAGGGCAGTAGTTGGGATGGTCTTTCTTATTAACTTCTTCGGCTTCTCGGGTTCCGGCGATCGAAAATGCGAAGTCTTCATCGAACTCGCGGAACATCTTTGGCACTCGCCTCATTCTTGAATGGATATTCTCTATTTATAAGCTCCTTTAACGTTCGCTGTGGGCGAGGCGGTTGCTAATATTGTTGAGTTGGCTGATAACCGGGTTGAGGTTGTTGGTAGTTCTGCTGAGGTTGTTGATAGCTGGGCTGCGGCTGCTCCGGCTGTATTTGCATCGGCTGCTTGTCCTTATCAACTGCCGCGACGATCCCGAATTTCTTTTCAAATGTCTTCACCGGCTTCTGTTTGTCTATCTTGTCGATGAAACTTAGCTGTTTCGCCTCCTCTTGCAAGCTTCCAGCCTTGCTTAACAACTTCTCGAAAGACTTAATCGTACATCCCTTAAGGAGAAGTGCTATCGGGCTGTGAATGCTTTTAAGCAAGATACCGACTGCATTCTGCTCTTGTAGCTGTGGTTCACACTTCATGCTTAAATTTCTCCATCGAAGTATGTAGTCCACTAAAGTTTCATTCGGTTTCTGTTTCTCTACCACTAAGTCACCGATGGTGATATGGTGTTGAGCTCCGACAAACCGCTTCACGAAGAGGTTTTCCAATTCTGAAAATGTCTTTACTGAACCGTTCGGTAACTCTGCGTACCAATCGAAGGCGATCCTTGACGAGCCGGCGACGAATTGTCGGAAGAGTAAGGCGTCACTTCCACCGGCGTTGCAACAACTAGCGCGAAAATGTACAACATGCTTGTCGAGGGTTTCGGTACCATCAAAAGTCTTGAACGAGAGGTGGTACGAAGCCTTTCGGGTATTGTACTCGCATCAAATTCTTCGAGGTAAGGTCTACCCGTCTGAATAGATGCTCCGCCCTTAGACTGTGCTAAGGCTTCTCGCACCTGCTATTCTACCATGTTCTTGATGTCCTTCTCTGGAATCATATTCTGAGTAGAGTCTTTCTTCGGCTGATCGTCTCCGTTAACGGATTTAATCTCTTTTCCTTCGTCTGTAATATGAATAACTTCTGGAGGCGTTTCTCTTTGGGGTTGAACTCGACTGCGAAGAGTGGCTAGGGGCTGCAGCCATCTCTTCCATCCTTTTTGTCATTTGAGAGATTGTATCATCTTTTTCTCGAATTTGTGCTCTTAATGCTTCCAGCTTCATCTCTCTCCGCAGCTCGCCGGGCACCTTGCGAAGCCGACGATGCTCGTGTCTCAACCATGTTGATCTCCACATATTCGTCATCCATGAACTTCGACGAGTCAACTTCATCTCCAAACTTTTCTTCTCTTTCTCTTGCTAATCGTTGAATGTGGGTTCTTAGCTTTTCCATAGCGTCCTCCAACGGTCTTTTTCGTACGGTTTCGTAGTTATCATGCGATGTCTGTTGGATTTCCTTCTTGGGAGTCCCCTTCATTGCAGTGGCGCTCTCTTCGGACTCGAGTCTCCTGACGAGACTTTCCTTTTCTGGTCGTTGTTTCGGTCTTAATTGGCCAATAGTAGGATGCCATACCATCCTTCTAGCAGCAGAAGGCCTAGGACCGGATGGTCTGTCGGCTGAATGCTGGAAGGTGGTATCCTCCTTGATCTGTAAACCTGAAACAACAACAGGTGGACTAGCTTTCATCTTCTTATTCGGCTTTTACGTAGGCGCTAACGGGTTCTATTTGCGGCCCAAGACGGGACTTGGTCGGCACCCACCCTATTCTTCTTAAAATCTACGATACGGGACATTTCTCTTTCTTTGCTAACTTCTCTATCACGAGTCCGTAGTCGGGCAAATGGTGTAATCCTAACCCTTTTCTTTCGAGTCTGTCGTTATAAGTATGCGAGTCGAGGTAATGCGTAGCGATCTTGCAAACATTTTCCTCGTCAGCTGCGGCGGAGAGGGGATGGAATCTACTTCCTTCCAAAAGCGGTGTATACTCAGGCAATGGTATGTACTCAGGTAGTGGTGTGTACTCAGGGATCTCTTCTAAGAAAGCGACTTCAGTAGCTCTGGCCTTTCTGGCAATCTTTCTACTTCTGTTTCTCCTCTGATTTCGTGTTAGGGGTGAAACCCTTGAGCTGGACCTAATTTCGAAAACAGAAGGTCTTGCACGGAAATCTGTACCCTCCACGGTAACATGCTCGTTACAAATTTGAACTTCCTTCCCCTTCAGTTTGGCGGAAGCCGGGGTAGGTGAAGATACGACTAGACCGGTGGGGGTAGAGATAACGGTCCTCCTATGGACGGTAGTATTCCTCTCGACTGGAACCCTTTGCGGGGAGGGAACTCTTGAGTTGACTTGAGGTTGAACTCGATCAAAGGTCTTTCAGTTTCAGGCACTTTGCCTGTAAGTGTGAAAAGGGTGACGTCAGTGATCTTGACATCTGTGTTGCCAAATCCTTGTCCAAAACAGATGATCCCATTGTCGGGTAGCTTATCCTTATAAACAGCGAAGTCCAATCCATTGGTGAAGGAGAAAATCAGCTTTGGGGCAGATATTTTCTGCAAGGTAGGTTCTGATTGTCAGTCCCAAGTTATGCTTCTTCTCATTAGGATGAAAAGAAAGGAATCGGAAAGAGTCCGAACACATTTTTGTTCATGTATTTATAAAAAGGAGTTATTTGTTAAAAGAGTCATTCATTAGAGGGTTTATTTGTTAAGAACGGAATGTTCAAAGGTGTAGAGAAGGTAAGGAATCCGATTCAGAATTGGAAAGGAAGAGAAAGTCTTATGCAAGACTTCTCGACTCGAAGGACCGCTCCTAAACTAACACCTATTGGGGGTCCACCCCACCTCAGAAAAGAGGTAAAAGGATCTCGGAACCACTCCGTTTAGGGGTGTCTAAACAGTGGCTCCTAAATCCGAGAGGAGTTGGCTATACTCATTCAAGACAAAAATGAACGGGGTATTCCAACGGAAGAATGGTAGTTTGGTCCACTAGGGGCATGGGCTCACTACCGATTTATGAAAGCAAAACCATCTGATTAAAATGGAGAGAGGAACTACTCCCCAGCGGAGTCGCCAGAAGTTGTCGGCATATTTTTAGGTTGTGTGTTGTGTTTTGAAAAGGGGTCGCCTACAGAAATTGTCGGCAAATTTTAGATGTTAAATTTAATTTAAATATATATAATTTAAAAGATAACTTTTGATTTTGAAAGTAATTTTAAGTTTAAAAGTTTTAAGATATGAAATCAAACCGATCTCACATCCCAAATAGTTTATATAAATGAGCACCGCATCACAAACCGTGTATCTATCCCGAAGAATAGACACACTGCTTGATGATGGGGCTCGGTTAAATAAACTAGAAGATTTGTGACATCCATTTGGTCTGCGAACCAATTTTATAAGCTGACAAGTTCCCCTGCTTAATATAAATGAATTAAGCGGGGTTTATATTACTCAGGTTCTTAAAGTTCCCTATAAGGGCAAGCCCCTATAGTTAATTACATCTTAAATGGAGTGAATCATTTAAGAAAACTCTCGATAATGATCAGTGGTTTTGCTCTCAAGAATTTCAAAGTTTAAGGTTTTCAGAGGATTGGATTTTGGAAATTCAAAAGGGAATGACTCAAAATTTGGAACAATTTATTTTTGAGAATCCAAAGGAAGAGAAGTAGGAGAAGTTGAGGATCAAGAAGAATCTTGGCAACTTCCCAAACTATCCTATTGTTTGGCTTAGATTTGAGAAAATCCTAATATTATCTGATATTTCAATCTTACCAATTTTAGTTAATTAGGACTTATATTCGTATGACATAATCATACAATTAGCCTAGAAGATGTGAGGATTTATGTTGTACCGAACGACTACCTCGGAGTCCTAAGACCGGATAGGGATTAATTTACATGACATGATCATGCAAATGCCTAACGAAGAGTTGAGGATTTATATTGCACTAGGCAAACTACCTCGAAATCCTATGGCTTTGTTGTTTAAATTCTAGGAATGGTTTTTTTGAAGTAGATCCGAGTTTTGCTGATGACGATGGCCTTGCTGCCCACCATGCTCCGAGCTCCTCGTTGTTGCAGAGGTTTGGTTTTAGAAGTCATAAATCAAGAGATGAGAGAAGTATTTTGGTTTAGAGAAAATCTTAAAATCCAAGTATTTTTAATATTTTAATTAAAACAAATCTTAAAGTTGTTTAAACAGAATCGATTAAGATCCCACGGTTCCGTCATCCCGGCACTGTTATTTTCATTGAATTCACTTAGTCCAGATGAATTTGCTAAACTCAATTGAATGAGTTCCACACTTTCATTTAGACCGTGGGAAATCCCGTTAGCAACACGTGGGTTACATCATCCGAGGTATTCTCGATCATTCAACGAGACGTTTTAATTTAGTTGCAATTGTAGTTTTGTGTTCTGTTTGTGATTAAATTTTGAGTTGTTTTATATTTTGAAATGTTGTGACGGTAATTTGTATCTTGTAATGACTTTTAATTTATTTTTGGTTTCAGTTTAGGGACTATCCTAAAGTTTTTGGTTTTCATGCAACAGTTGTTTATCATGCAAGAAAAGTAAAGTACAGTGCATGTAAGTAAATTGCAATAAAGTAAATTTCAATAAATTAAAAGCGTACTTGGAGGGTCTTCACGTCATCCCAAGCTGCACTTAAAACACATGTTAAGGCATTTAAATATTTCAACAAGTACCTAGGTAAAGCTAAGGGAAAGGTTTTGGTTGTCTACCAAAGTCCTAATCTTATAGCTAGTCATCTCCTATGACGTCTAAGTCCTATTCATTGTGTTCCAAAGAAAGGAGGAGTAACTGTCATTGTCAATGATAAAAATGAACTAATTCCTACAAGACAAGTTCCTGGATGGTGAATTTGCATTGATTATAGGATGTTAAATGACGCCACTAGAAAGGATCATTTTCTTTTACCTTTCTTGGATCAAATGCTTGATAAATTAGCTGGACACTCATATTTCTGTTTTCTAGATGGATGTTCTGATTAACATCAATTACATGTCGCTCCTGAGGACCTAGAGAAAACAACATTTACAATTCCTTATGAAACATTTTCCTTTAGAAGAATGTCTTTTGGTTTATGTAATGCACCTTCAACTTTTCAAAGATGTATGATGTCAATATTTTGTGATTTGATTGACAAAGGAATTGAAATATTCATGGACGATTTTTCAGTTTTTGGAACTTCTTTTGAATCTTGTTTGGAAAATATTTCCCAAATTCTGAAAAGATGTGAAGAAACAAACTTAGTTCTTAACTGTGAAAAATATCAATTCATGGTCACAGAAGACATCGTACTTGGTCACAAGATTTCACAAAAAGGGATGGAAGTAGATCAAGCAAAAGTGAAAATTATTGCTGAATTACAACCACCTACTACTGTTACTGATGTGAGAAGTTTTCTAGGTCATGCTGGATTTTATAGAAGATATATAAAGGATTTTTCTAAAATTGCTAAACCTCTTTGTCATTTATTGGAAAAAGATGCTAAATTTGAATTTAACAAAGACTGTGTTAATGCTTTTAATATTTTAAAAGAAAAATTAATAACTGCACCTATCATTGTTGCACCTAATTGGAATAAATCTTTTGAATTAATGTGAGATGCAAGTGATTTTGCAATTGGAGCTATATTGGGACAAAAATATGAGAAAATTTTCAAAGTTATATATTATGCTAGTAAAACTCTCACTGAAACTCAAAAAAATACACTACTACTAAGAAAGAGCTTCTAGCTATAGTATATGCCTTTGATAAATTTAGACCTTATCTTCTTGGTACTAAATGCATAGTTCATACTAATCATTCCGCTATTAAATATCGAATGTCAAAAAAAGATGCTAAACCTAGACTAATAAGATGGGTTTTACTTCTACAAGAATTTGATTTTCAAATAGTGGATAGAAAAGGAACGGACAACAAAATTGCTGATCATTTATCTAGAATTACGAATGATGTTATTACTGAAGAAAACATAAATGAAAAAATTTCTGATGAACATTTATATGTTATTCAAGGATAACAAACGCCTTGGTATGCGGATATAGTTAACTATTTAGTTAGCAATATTCTACCTTATGGATTGGATGAAAAATTTATTAAGAAATTTAAAAATGATGCTAAATATTATATTTGGGAAGATCCTCATTTATTTAAATTAGGAAGAGATTCTATAATTCGAAGATGCGTACCTTATGAAGAAACTTTTGCTATTATTCAAAAATGCCATGATTTCGATTTTGGAGGACATTTTAGAGTTGATAAAACTGCATTTAAAATTTTAAATTTAGGATCTTATTAGCCTGATTTATTCAGAGATGTGAGACATTATGTTAAAACATATGATAGATGTCAATGAATGGGAAATATATCCAAGAAAGATGAAATGCCTTTAAACTATATATTGGAAGTTGAAATTTTTGATATATGGGGTTTAGACTTTATGGGACCATTTGTACCATCATCTGGAAAAATTTATATTTTATTAGCAGTTGATTATGTTTCAAAGTGGATTGAAGCTGTAGCTTTGCCTAACTGTGACTTCAAAAGTGTATCTAAATTTTTAAAGAAGATGGTTTTTTCAAGATTTGGAATGCCTAAGGTAATTATCATAGATGGTGGAAGTCATTTTAGAAATATAAGAATTCAATCATTACTGCAAAAATTTGGAATCAAACATAAAATTGCAACTGCATATCACCCACAAACAAGTGAAATGGCTGAAGTATGAAATTGAGAAATTAAAAGAATTTTAGAGAAGACTGTTAATCCTAAAAGAACTGATTGGGTTGATAGACTTGATTCTGCATTATGGGCTTATAGAACAGCTTATAAGACACCAATCGGAATGTCACCTTACCGGTTAGTTTTGGAAAACACTGTCACTTACCTGTTGAACTTGAACATAAAGCATAATGGGCGATAAAGGAGTTTAATTATGATTTGAATACTGCAGGAGAAAAATGATTATTGCAATTAAATGAGATAGATGAAATAAGAAATGAATCATATGATAATGCAAAAATTTATAAAGAGAAAATGAAGGTATTACATGATAAAAAGATTTTAGGAGAAATATTTGAGTCTGGACAAGAAGTATTACTATTTAATACTCGTTTAAGACTTTTTCCTGGAAAATTGAGATCAAAATGGATAGGACCATATATAATTGAAAAAGTATACCAATATGGAGCTGTGGATATTAAAGACCCCAAAACGGGAAAAATTTATAAAGTTAATGGATTAAGATTAAAGCCTTATTTGGGAGACAATAAAAAGATTTATAAAGAGGCTTCGAATTAAGTCAACCTGATTAAAGAATTACTTAGGTCGGGCTGACGACGTTAAACCAAGCGCTTAATGGGAGGCAACCCATATATTTTATTTTTAGTGTGTTTTAACATTTTTAATGTATGGTTATGCCTCGGTCTTGACTAATTTTATATAACTTCAGAAAATTAAAAATTATCTTGAAGTATATAAAGTTTGGACTTTGGATCACACCATTTCATATGTGAGTAAAAAGGAGATCAAGTTAACCTTCATTGAAATTATGTATAATTGTGTTATTGAGATTGTTCTGATCTTATCATTATAATTTACCTATTTTTAGAGAACGGAACCTTGAAATTTGACGTTAGGCGTGTCAAACATGGTTCCGGCGCCTAGGCGCCAGAATTCTGTGCCTAAGCACCAGAAAAAGCTGTGTGTCGATGGGTCCGGCGCCTAGGTGCCAAATTTGGCTCCTAAGCGCCACGGTTACTGGGTCGTGTAAAAAAAAAAAATTTTCAGTTTTTCACAAGTTTTTCACATTTTAATTAACCCATCTTTGTCCCCAATCCCTATAGAATTATTATTTCGACCCATACACTCCATTCTTGAGAGATTAGAGAGGATTTTTGAAGAAATGGAGAGGAGAAATCTTGCAAAAGAGGCTAGAGACAAAGGTCCAAAAGATCATCAACCCTACTTGAATGGTTTCATCGCTGTAAGTTTGGAGAAAATTTCTAGTCGTCTTGATAAATTTGAAGCGGATTTCAAGAGTATTGGAGATCACCTCCATGAGATGTATCAGCAGATTGAACATCCGGAATGGCAAGCAAAACTCCAATTTGATCATCTAGCGGCTTATCAAGATGCTCAAATGGAGATGTATGCGAAGAACAATTGGATCGACGAGAAAATGGCTACTAATTTTCCAAGAGCGTTAGTATTCTTCCCCAGTAGGACAAGCAATCTTCATTGTGAAGATAATGGAAATTAGATAGTGATTTGGTGAGATCGTGATTTGTCTAGTGAGGCGTTGTATCGATTTAGTGAATCGATTGTGTTTGTTTGTGTATTTGCTTTCATGTTCAATGTGTGTTGTATTTGTTTTCAAATTGTGTTGTTTGATTACGTGTTAGGACTTGAATCATTATATTATACTTATACTGAAGTGTATTGAGCCAATATTGAAGATTATAAATGGAAATTAGAGGAGTTTGATTTAAACCTTGTGTTTGATTGGTGGATTTAATATTTAATTTTTAAAATTTTTGGAAAATGTTTTGGAAGTTAAAAACTGAAGCCCTACTCTAATATGAGTAATTGGAAGTTGAATTTATGAAATTTGGTGGAAAATAAAATTTTTAGAGTGATTTTAGTGAAAGGCGAGTCTGGCGCCTAGGCGCCAGAATTTGATGCCTAAGCGTCGGTTCGGCCTGCTTACCGAAAAACACCATATAAACCCCATTAACCATGGATGACGCCTAAGCTTCATCTCCTTCCCCCATTTTTGTGAAAATACACCTCTTAGATCCATTTTGGGGTCAAAACATCAAGTATTTGGGCGCGAAATCACTTAATTTCTTCGTCTTGAGGTCAAATCTATACTCTAATCCATTTATTTTCGATTTTCACCATATTGTTTCCTATGTTTTGCTAAAAACTAAAATTTTGAGAAAAATTTTGAGTTTTAGGTATTTTATTTGGATTTTTAAATGTATTTTAAGTTTCTTAAACTTAAAAGAGTTTAAATATTTTATTCCAAAATTTGTTCTTGTTTTCTTTCACGTTTAGATGGCACCGAAATCTAAGCGAGGGAAGGGACGAGAAAATTTTGACAGTAACAAGTTCATGACTGCGGCAGCGCATTTTCGATATCATGAATTTGTGATGTCGAGAAAGTTTATCTCGGAGCGAAGCTTTTACAATCCGGGTGAAATGATCGAGAACACAATCATTGCGCACAACTGGCAACGATTCTGTTATTTCACTGCTGTTGTTATTATTCCAATTGTTCGCAAATTCTATGCTAACTTTTTAGATGCGGAAGACTATGAAGTCTTTGTTAGAGTTATTGGAGTAGGATTTACTCCGGAGAGGATCAATGTGTTTTATGGACTGCCACCTACCATCGAGTGCCACTATTCTGGATTATCTCCATCTGAGGGAGATCTTGAGATGATTATTGCTTATTTGACTGACGGCACTGGAGCCTGGAAGATCCGGAATGAAAAATGGGTAAACTTCAAATCTTCTAAGCTAAATGGTGTTTCAAAGGCTTGGCATTATTTTATTTCTGCTAGACTTCTACCTTCCAACCACCTGAGTGAAGTTACCAGAGAAAGAGCTATCTTGAACTGTTACATTCAGGAGAGGAAGTTGATAGATGTCGGCAGTATTATTTATGATTCTATGGAGTCTACTGCTTGATCCAACACTACTGTGGGACTGGGATATCCATCTTTGATCTATTCTTTATGTGTTAGCAATGGAGTCACTGCTGATATTTCTGAAGAGAAGCTGAAGTCTACCAAGCCAATTGGGCAGGAGAGTGATAGTATATATGATCGTCTTCGAGGGAAGAGATCGACCACTCCTACTTCTGCACACACTTCAGGTAGACCTTCTACTTCCAGACCTTCTACTTCTACTGCTGAGCCACCATCTAGTTTTTGGGAATTGATGCATGATCAGTTTATAGAGCAGCAGCATGAGTTATTTCAAACTCACTGTAGAGTTGATTCTATTGATAAAAAAATTGATCAGTTATTTGAGTATACCTAGAGGAAGAGTAGTTACGATGCTGAGTATGATGATGCTCTTGTTAGATTCCTGAAGGGAGAGCATGATGTTCAGTTTCCTACCTTTCCTAGTTTCTCACCAGATGTTGATCCTAAGGATGTTGAGTTTTCTTTTGGTGATGATGACGATGATGAGGCTACGGACAGGTGATTAGTGGCTTGATTTACCTCCGAGTTGTGCTAAGTACGTTGTCGAGTTAGTTTGTTTGCTAGTATTGATTGTTGTTTGTTGTTTGCTAGTTTAGATTTGTTTATCTACTTTGTGTGGATTTTTAGGTGTTGAGACTGTTGTTAGAGTATTTTTAATGTATTGTGTTTAAGATGAAAATTTGGATAAATTTATGTTTATTTTTGTTTCAGCCTACTATTTAGTAGTTAGTATTGTTGTTCTATTTCTGTTATTATAAGTAGTATAGTCATTTAATTTAATTACTAATGAGCCTGCTTACTTTTATACCTACTTTATTTCAGTATTATTCATAAAAGCATGTGTAGAAGTAAATTTTTCTTTCTAGAATGTATTTTTTTCATACTTATAAAAATTCCTTTTTAAAATTATGTTTTTCTTTCTCTCATACTTTAAAAAAAAAATTCATGATAGACCAAAACTTAAGTTTGGGAAAAGGGAAAATACATTCAAATTTAAATTTTATTTTTTCTTTAAGAACTAATATTTTCTTAAAATAAAATTTTTTAACATAACATGAGGAATGAAGAATCTATTTAAGATCACTTAAATTTTTGAAATTATAAATAATTTAGTGGACTAAATCAAATATTTTAATAACTTTGATTGATTTCAAGAATAGAATTATTCAACTTAAAGAAGAATAAGATTAAGAATTTTTTCTATTCATAGTAGAGATAATTGAATTTTAGAAGTATTAAAAAATCAAAAATTATAACTTGAAAAAGAATAGATTGAAATTCTTTTGGAAATCTGTTTATGTTATAATAATTAAGTGAAAATGTATAAGTTTGAAAATAAAAGTTAAGGATAGTGAAGTTCAAAACCATTAACAGGCTATCCAGATACAATAATCCTCTCTTTAAAAAAAAGGGATAGAAAAAAAGAAAAAGAGAGGAGAAGCTTGAGGAAATGCCTAATCAAAAATTGGCTTCACTTGAATTAACTTATAAAAAGAAAACTGATTACATATATTACTTAATGTTTATGCATGTATTTTTATTAGAAAAGAATTTCATGAAGATCTTTTTCTTGTGAATAATTTATGTGAGCTTAATATAATAAACTACAATTATTTTCAAAGTGAATGAAAAATTTTTGAAGTCTTATGATTTGGTAGTTAGAATATTCTTTAAATTCTTAAAATTAAACTTAGTTAGTGAAATTTGGTTAATGATTTACTAAAGCCTTTATAAAATAAAAAATCATAAGAAGTCTTAAATATTTACCTTTTTATTCCAAATGATATACATTTTATATAGTAAAAAGGGTTACTTGAGGACAAGTAACGTTTAATTTTGGAGGATTTTGATCCAAGAAAAAAATACCTATTTTTATGCCCTGATTTTTATTAAATTTAAGGATATTATGCTTTAATGAAAGGTATTTTTGTGTTTTTGGATGTAGGTGATACAAAAATGTTCAAGAAGGAGAAAAATATGAAAAAGGAGCAAAAAGGAGAAAAAAATAGATCCAAAATGTAAAATTTTCAAAATTACTGGCATGGCGCCTAGGCGCCAAAGTCTGGCGCCTAAGTGCCAGCTCTATACAGAAAACTGTTAAGTTTTTGACGACTTTTGGGCTGTTATTTTGACGGTGTGAGTGGTTATTGGACCTTCTAGAAGACTGGCAGTTTTTCTGGTTTATAGGACATGTAATACAATAAATTTGGATGCTTCAAAACGGTTTTAATCGCGAAAAGGTGTGATCCAAAGTGAAGAGGTGTGAAGAACTGGACGCGGTGTCCGGCGCCTAGGTGCCAGATTCTGGTGCCTTGGCACCATACACACCTTTTTGAAGATTCATTGAATGTGGAAACATTTTGAAGAGGTGCCTTGAGGCAACCCTTGAAGCCTATAAATAGGAGGGTATTCCTTCAGAGAAAAACGCCCCATCTACCCCCTATCTAGAGTCCAACCTAGAGAGAAAATTAGAGAGATCATATTAGGGCCACCATTTTACTTTCCTTCAGAAATTAGTGAGTTTATTTTAGAGTTTGTATTTAGAGTTTGAAAGAGTTGGTGCATCTGTAGTTCATTACGCTGTGGAGTCGATAGGAATCAGAAGTTCAGTAGGAGAAACATCTAAGATAAGTATTTTTATTTTGATTCAAATTTTATTTATTATGTTTTGTTATTTAATTTCAATGTGTTTTGAGTAGTTACTTTACTTTCTCCTTTCAATTATGAAAAGATAAATAAGATAATATAAAACTCGTCGGAGAATTAAAAATCATATATTTTCAAAACATTGTGATGATATTAATACTGGTTCTTAATTTACTACTTAAATTGGTCATTTAAATTGTTAAAACCTGTTGAAGAGTTTTGAGACCTAGAAGGAGATGAATTCTTAACTTGTAGATATCACATGAATCCTTGGGTAGTCGAAGGCCTTGTGCGGGTTATTCAAGGTGAAGTGCAAATAAATAGGAAGATGTTATATATTGGGCGTAGAATTGATAGGTTTTTAGAGTGACAGACTAAAATCTTATGATTTGGTTTATAGAAAAGGAAAGGGTCACTAGTAGGGCCGACCATAGCCACCCTTGGACATCTGGTAGTGTGAGCCTAGATTAACCCATTCTACTAACAATACATCTGGACCTGGTCTATAGGCTAGCCAATATTCTTTGCACATGGATCAAAGGGTAAAGAATACGAATGCTTCTATTTGGCACAATACCATAAATTTATATTCTCCACGAATATTATCATTATCTTAGAAAATCTTGGATTAATTGAAAGGGAGAAAGTTGCTTTCTTATTGCTATTTACATCAATTATTTTATTTCTGCTTTATTATTGCATCTAGTAAATTAAATATATTTTATTTTTGATTATAAAAGAAATACTTTAAAATAAAAATATTTAAAGATCTATAACTCTCTCCTCGTGGAAACGATACTGGGGTCTTTGTTTCAAAGCCATATATTACTTGATACGATACATATACTTGCGTAGTACCCCTAGTGTGTAAAATATTTTCCATAAAATTATATTTATATACACTAGCCGCTATTATTATTTATAACATATATTTTTGAAAGCATTAATTAGTACGTTGATCTTCAGAGGACTTTGGGTCAAGTTTTTGGCACCGTTGCCGGGGAAGAAGATTTTAGTACACATATATTTTTATCGGGTCAATGGCACTGACAAGCTTCCCTTTGATCCACCTGATATTTATACTTACAAATATGATATGACAATTGGCAACAGCGCCAATAACTTGACTCCGCACCAAGATTTATAATTACAAATATGATATGAAAATTGGCAACGACACCAAAAAATTGATCCCGCTGTATATATATTTGCTGATGATTTTGATTTATAATGTGAATACTACGCAAGTATACGTATTGTTTATCAAGTAATATAGGACTTTCTGATTAAGTCACGAGATATCGAACCCACAGGGAAAATGTGAAAATCTTTAAAGGAATCAGAAAATTATCTTTTTACTTTTTTTATGGCTTTTGAAAGTATGTCTTGATTTTGAAAAGTTTTGAAGGTTGATTTGTCTTTTGAAATTTTCTTAATAAAATGTTAAGCAAGAAATTAAAATTATAATAATTAATAACACTGTTTGTAAAACACTATTAACTAGAATATTTTTTTCTTTCCTTTTATGAAGTAGTAATTATTAAAGTATTGTTGTGGAAGTATTTAAATTTGTTGTGACAGATAGAAGCAAATGTGTTCTTTACCCTTACTTGATTCTATAAAGAACATAGGTTAATTTGAAATTTTTATCATTTTGAACATGGTTAGGCAGGGAAGATACCAGTCTCTCACTCTAGAGTTCCCTCGACACCCACCAACTGGGGGCTAACTTCTCATAACAAAACTTAAAACTTCAAACCAAATTAAGGGGTTTTAGCCTGTCACTCTAAAATCCTCTAATTTTACTCCCTTACATAAAAATATCTTCTAATATTACACTCAATTATATGGACTACAATTCTCACCCATATAATTACATGTGATTCTTACTAACTTTTGTGAGACAATACCACATTGGATCTTACATAATCTCAAGAAATTCTACAACTTAACAGGCTAAATTAAGAAGTAAACAAAGTTTTCAGAATCAATCTTCATAACTTCTTCCAACTTTAAACACTTATACTTTCCAAAACAATTCTCCATAAATTAATTACTTCTCCATTTAAGAAAGAAAAAGATAAAGTAAACTACTCAGAATGCATTGAGAAAATATAAAAACACATTGATTTGAAACTAAAAACCAAAAGAAAAACAACAAACAAAAATAAGTATTAATTAAAAAAAACTAAATGTAAGAACAAAAGCAAACACTTATCTGAAAATTCTCTCCATAAGACTCAGGAAGTTCCTCTGAAACTTTAACTCTTCACTAAACTACTCTTCAGAGTGGATCTCCCAACTCCGATGACTCAGAATAAACTTCAGACTTCAATAGAAACTAAACTAAAAGAAAGAAAAGAAGTGGGAAGAAGAAGACTTCACTGCGACCCTTTTCTCTTTTCTACTCTCTAGTCCTACTCTTAATAAAAACTCTAGCAAAATAAAAGTAAAATACTATAAAAACTTTCTTTAAAATGCAAGTGGAAGAGCCCTTCAAAAGGCAAAAGAAGAGCTCTTTAATCTTTCCTAAGACTCTCTTTAAATAGTAAACCAAAAGGTGCCTTGGTGTCTCTTCAAATGTGTCCAGATTCAATGTATCCGCCAAAGAATATACCCCTTCATTCAAACTTGCCGCCCAAAGGAAGTTATGGAAGTTACCACCAAGAGTTGCATCCACCCCCTTTGAAAATGGAGCCAAATTCCTTTAGAATTTGATTTTTAACTGTGGCAGCTAAGCGCCGGCCCAGCGGCGCTTAGCCGTCAGTGCCTAAATTTTCATTTTTCATCTTTTTTTGCTCCAAATTTGATCCAATTTTGCTCCTTTCATCATGACCATCCATTTTCATCATACCTGCAAGAAAATACAAAATACCTTCCATTAAAGTGCAATATCATTAAAAATAGGTATAAAAATGTGCATAAAAATACTATATATTTTAGGTGTATCAAAATCCCCCAAACTTAAAATGTTACTTGTCCTCAAGTTACAATTAATCTCATAAAACATTTTAGCATACAAATTATGTAATGAGTTTCTTAGGAAGATAACAAAATTTTGTTCTAGAAATGGAATAGTCCAATTTAGAAAAAATTTCAGTAATTAAAACCAACATAAGGTTTAGAAAGTTCTTAAGTAAAGGAAAATGACAAATATAAGTTTCTCTCTAATTCAAAAATATTTGTATATTCTTCAAAATATAGGACTGAAACCCTTATTTTTCTCACATAAAAATCTTTATTTGAAAATAATTTTACTTACTATATTATAACCTTAAGCTTTAGATTTTCTCTGATCTTATATCTTAAACTTTAGGTATGAAACCAATTTTTGACTAGGCCCTTAAATCCTCAAGCTTCTCCTCCCTTTTCATATATTATTTTTCACTTTCTCTTTTCTTTTTCTTTTTTTTCTCTTTTTTTCTTTTTTTTTCTTTTTTTTTCTTTTTTTCATAAGGCAAGGATTACTATATCTAGATAGGCCTTTAATGATTTTGAATTCGACCTTTCCATTTAAAATAAAGGTCTGATATCCATCTTTCACTTAAAAATCATAATAATAATATTTGAAAATTACTCTTCAATAAAAGAAATTTAAGCTTTGGAGAATAAAAGTCAAATCTTCTATTTATCAAAAATACAAAACTTCTTACTAAAGATAGTTTAACTTTATTTAACACCTCTACATTAAGAAAATTTTAACTTTAAGTTTTTCATGATTACTATAAATTTTAACTAAATTCTTTTATTCATTTCTATATTCAAAATTTTTGTTCCCCTAATATAACTTCATGTACATAATTGTTCTCAATAAAAAATAAGATTTATTTTAAGTATTCTTGATAATCAAATAAAATTTAGGTTTTTAAATATCTTTATTTTTAAAATCCCCCCAAAAATTTAATTTTTAGTTAAGATAAAGCATTTAAGCATAAAAAATGATAAATGGGTGAGAAATAAAAACTGACATACCATGCTTGCAGGAATTTTTAATATCCTAATATGCAAGTATAACAAATTAACAGGAGTAAAATGAAATCAAATTTAGCTTTTCAAAACAAAATTTTTTTATACAAAGAAAAGTAAAAATTTCAAAAAGACTTCTACAGTAGTTGAGGTTTTCAAAACAAATAGACACCAACTAAAATAACACACTTATACAGATAACAGATGATAGTGGAATTTGAAAAATTTTAAACATTTAGTTTCCTAAGTAGAAGTTCCAAATAGTGGTTTATAATCTCCTAACAGTTTTTGAATTAAAGTACACACTACTAAAAACTCTGACATAACATACACATAAAAACATTTACTATTACACATCACTACCACAAAGCAACATATAAAACATCAATACAACAACAACAATACATTTGAATATGCTTAACAGAAAAATAATACAAACTACAGTTTGCATACTATCAAGGTTCATATCACAACACAATGATCAAACTAAATACTAAACAAAACACACATCAGTACATCAACAATAACACTACAACGAAAACAAATAACACTAATCTACTCATCATCCTCATCATCATCATCCTGCTCATTCCAATCCCTAGATGGCACATAAGGTATGTAGAATGGATGAGGGGGCATCTCAGCACTCTAATCACCTCTAATCAGTCTATCCAAATATTGCTGATAACTCTCCTCATACTCATCATGTTTCACAATATATCTTTCCACATTATCCATTTTACAATCCATATCTTTTAGATGCTCTCAAGTAAGACTCACTTTTTTCAAAAATTTTCTTAACAAACTAGTCTGTGAATTTGTAGATGATGAAGCATGTGAAGTAGTAGCACGAGAAGTAGATGCAGCAAAAAGCAGAAGTAGTAGAAGCCCTACCAAATCCTCCTCTCCAACCAAACTCTGAATGTACAGTGTAAGCACTAACGTTGACACTGGTAATTAGTCTTACTGGCTGAAGTACCTCTTCCCATGTTTCAAACTTCACTCTAGATCGTTCACATAATGAATGAATGAAGGAAGGAAATACCATACCTGCAGTAGTGGTTGATCTAGCACAATTCAAAACATAATCATAAATTATACCTCCAATGTCAATAGGCTTCCCTTGCTGAATCCAATGGTTCAACATAGCTCTTTCTCTCGTTACTTCACTAGTATGACTCGAAGGTAACAATTTAGAGGAGATAAAATAATGCAACGCCTTAGAAATGGAATTCAATTTGGAAGCAGGAAAGTTCACTCTTCTATCATTTGTTATTTTCCATAATCCTCTTCCATCAGTCAGAAATTCCATGATCTCATCTAATTCTCCTTCCGTAGGATGAAAGTTAGAATAAAAACAGAACATGTCAGGAGGTAGTCCATAAAAAGTGTTGATTGCCCCAGAAGAAAAGTTGACCTTATGCCACCTAACCATCACTTGATTCTCATCTGCAGCAGGAAAATTTGCATAAAATTCTTTGACCACAAAAACAACAGCAACAGCGGAGAAGCAATAGTAATTCTCCCAGTTTCTTCTAGCAATCATATGTTCGATCACCTCTCCTGGTTTACTAAACACACGCTCAGGAATCAACTTACGTGACTGCAGTGCATCGACGTATCATTCCTCAGCCCTCATATTAACAAATTTTTCAGAATCAAATCTTATCTTTTCTCGTGCAAGCTTTGACTTTAGAGCCATCTCTAAAATATTCACGAAAAATTCACCATAAATTCCAAAATCAAACTAAACTTGCTAAATTATCTTCCAAAAGATATTTTCACTAAATCCAAGCAATTTCTCAAGTTTTTCCTCAAATTTTCACTATGAATAGTGATTTTAAGATTTTCCAAAATGTACTCAAAATACATGGTGAAAATAAAAAATTTTTACTTAGGAGTAGTGCTCTTACCTCAAGGAATCTAAATCTAAAAATTTTTTGTTGAGATCGGCTCTTAAATGATCAACAATATGATGCCCTTGGCTCCTCTTTCGTGATAAACTGAAGGTTGAAGATGATGAGGTGGTTTAAAAATGGTAATTTTTGGGTTTTTAACTACTGGGAACCAATTTTCGCGAACTGGCGCCTAAGCGCGAACCCTTCTGCACTTAGCCTCGAAATCTGGCGCATAAGCGCCGGCACTCTGGTGCTTAGCCGCCAGTACCCAAATATTCACAATTAAGGTATATGCCTTAAATCACTATGTTAATCACCCTTAATTACTCCAGAATAATTATTTCTCCCCACATAAATCTTCTAATATTCCAAATCAAAATTTAATATCCATTGATTCCACACAAATTTCACACAAACACAAACTTATATTAAAACAACATAACACTTAATACAATTCTAGAATTTTTATCCACACATAAAGGATGAAATTCTATAAATACAAGAGACTTTAATCTCAAACTGATAAGTGTACATCTCTAGGATGTAACCATCACATCATCAGGCTTAGTTAATACTTAAATATAAACATTAAACACACCAAACATAACACACATGATCACTAAACATAACACATAAGAACACTAGACAAATAAGAACAAAGCACTCTTAATTCCATTCTCCATTAGGTGGATTATATCCAGGACCACTATTATTCTCATTTGACCCTTCTAGAATATAAATTTGATAAAACAGTCAATAATTGTTCATTCTTACATCTTCTTCTTCAATTCATTTGTTCTTCAGAAACATCGCCTTATCCACTTCTTCCACGTACCTTGAATGACTGAATTGCATCTTGAGTTGCCATCCCATGTGCTCTAAATGTAGATTACTTTCATTGATCTTTTCTTCCATTGAAGTCACTCGGGTTTCAATATTTGCAATCATTTATGCAATCCCTTGAATACTAACAGCGAGAAATCCATTGAATAATTCTTTAGCACTATCACTAATGAACTTACTCTTGTCAGAATCTTACTTCTTCTTCATCTCATTCTCCCAGGAAGACATGATGCACTCAAAACTCTCTTCTTAAGACTCAGAAATGAAAATAGGACTCGGGGCAAGTGTTTCTCTTAAATCAGGTCCTTTTTACAGACTTTGGAAGTGCTAAAACTGCCCCAAGACGTTTTAAAACTCCAAAATAACTTCCAAAACTACTCCCCTGCAATCTAGGTTTCTGGAGCCTCATTTTTCATGTTTTTTATAACTCCGGCGCCTAAGCGCCAACTAGTCGGAGCTTAGTCGCCAGTGCTTAATTTAGCACAGGTCTACTAAGTGTCCAAATTTTCATTCTGACTTCTCTAAATCATTAATTAAGGTCAAATAAACTCTACTATAGTTTAAAAACTTTAAATTATTACCACTAAAAACATAAAAACAAACCAAACAAAGCACACAAAACAAACATAAAGAAAAACACACTGATAATTATGGGTTGCCTCCCATAAAGTTCTTGTTTTAACGTCTTCAGTCTGACATACCCAGAACTCATTCTGAGTGACCCAACATCAAATTATTATCAGATTTAGATTTATTGACAGAAAAAAATGGTTTAATTCTACGTCCGTTAATTTTAAATATTTTTCCAGTCTTAGGATCTTGAATATCTACAGCTCCATAAGAATAAACTTTTATCACAATAAATGGACCCATCCACCTGGACTTAAGTTTTCTAGAAAATATTCTCAATCTAGCATTATACAATAAAACTTTTTGTCCTGGTATAAGATTTTTAGTAAGAATCTTCCGATCATGCCATAACTTCATCTTTTCCTTATAAATCTTAGCATTTTCATAAGATTCATTCCTTATTTCTTCAAGCTCATTCAATTGTAATAATCTTTTTTCAGCAGCATCTTTCAAATTATAATTGAACTCTTTAATAGCCCAATATGCTTTATACTCAAGTTCAAAAGGTAAACGACAAGCTTTTCCAAAAATCAGCCTATATGGGGACATCCTATAGGTGTTCTGTAAGCAGTCCTATAGGCCCACAAAGCATAATCCAAATTGATTGATCAATCCTTTCTATTTGGATTAACAATTTTTTCCAATATTCTTTTAATTTCATGATTGGATAATTCAACCAAACCACTTGTCTGTGGATGGTAAGCAGGAGCAATGCGATGATTAATATGATATTTCTTTGTTAACTTCCCAATAATCACATTTCTAAAATGACTTCTCCCATCAGTTATGATTACTCTTGGTATTCCAAATCTGTAAAATCTATTCTTTTCTAAAAACTTTGCAACACATTGAGCATCACATCGAGGTAAAGCAATAGCTTTAATTCATTTGGAAACATAGTCTACTACTATCAAAATATAAACATTTATGAAAGATAGTGTAAATGGTCCCATAAAATCTAGTCCACAAACATCTAATATTTCAACTTCCAATATATAATTGAGGGGCATCTCATTTCTTCTAGAAATATTGCCTGCACGCTGACATCTATCACAATTTTTAATATAAACATTCACATCCTTAAAAATTGTAGGCCAATAAAATCCTGATTGTAATATTCTCTTTCCAGTTTTATCACTTCCAAAATGTCCCCCATACTCAGAATTATGACATTTTTGAATAATTTAATAAGTCTCTTCCAAAGGTACACATCTTCGAATTATAAGATCCTTTCCTTGTTTAAATAAAAATGGGCCATCCCAAAAATAAGTCTTAGCATCAGACAAAAATTTATTTTTTTCTTGGTATGTCAAACCATAGGGTATAATATAACTAACAATAAAGTTTACTATGTCTGCATACCACGGAACACGCCATTCTTTAACAGTGAACAGTTTCATCAGGAAAATGTTCATTAATTTCTTCAATATCATAAAGAGATTTTTCAATTTCAAGTCTGGACAAATGATCAGCAATTTGATTATAAGAACCCTTCCTATCTACTATCTCAAAATCAAATTCTTGCAAAAGAAGAATCCACCTTATCAGTCTCGGTTTGCATCATTTTTCTTCATTAAGTATTTAATAGCAGAATGATCAGTATGCACCACACATTTAGTTCCAATTAAATATGATCGAAATTTATCAAAGGCAAATACTATACTAATAACTCTTTCTCAGTAGTGGTATAATTAATTTGAGCTTCATTAAGAGTTTTACTCGCATAATAAATTACTTTAAAAATTTTATCATATTTCTGACCTAAAACAGCATCAATAGCATAATCACTAGCATCACACATTAATTCAAAAGGTTTTTCCCAATTTGGTGAAATTATTACAGGTGCAGTGATTAATTTTTCTTTTAATGTTTCAAAGGCTTTGAGGCAATCATCATCAAAATTAAAAATTGCATCCTTTTCCTGTAAATAACATAAACGTTTTCTAATCTTTGAAAAGTCTTTAATGTAACACCTGTAGAATCCAACATGTCCAAAAAAACTTCTAATTCCCCTTACATTGGTTGGGCAAGGTAAATTAGATATAACTTGAATTTTTGCAGGATCTACCTCCAAACATTTTTCTGAAATCCGACATCCCAAAACAATTCCTCCTACTACCATAAATTGGCATTTTTCCCAATTAAAGACCAAATTAGTTTCTTCACAGCATTTTAGAACCTTAGATAGAAGATCTAAACATGATTCAAATGAAATTCCAAACACAGAAAAGTCATCCATAAAAACTTCAATCCCTTTTTCAATTAAATCACAAAAAATAGCCATCATACATCTCTGAAATGTAGCAGGGGCATTACATAAACCAATGAGCATTCTTCTAAAAGCAAACGTACCATAAGGACTTGTAAACATAGTTTTCTCTTGATCCTCAGGAGCAATTTGAATTTGGTGGTAACCAGTATATCCATCCAGAAAAAAAAAGTATTTATGCCCAGCCAGTCCATCTAACATTTGATCCAGTGGAAAATGATCTTTCCTTGTGGCAAGGTTTAATTTTCTATAATCAATGCATATTTGCCACCCTGTAACTTGTCTTGTTGGTATCATTTCATTCTTTTCATTAACAGTCACAGTTACTCCTCCTTTCTTAGGAACATAGTGAATAGGACTAACCCATGCACTATCTAAAATAGGGTAGATAATTCCAGCATCCAACCATTTTAAAATTTCTTTCTTAACAACGTCTTTCATAATAGGATTTAATCTCCTTTGGGGATCAGCCTGCAGTTTGCAATTATCTTCCATAAGAATTTCAGTGCATACAAATTGAAGGACTGATTCCTTTAATATCAGCAATTGTCCATCCAAACTTTCTTGTGCTTCTTCAAAATTTCAAGCAAACTCTCTTCTTCTTTTTCAGTTAATTGAGAGGAAATTATAACAGGCAAGGTTGAGGATTCACCTAGAAAACATACTTCAAATGATCAAGAAGCATTTTTAACTCAAGTTCAGGAGGTTTTTTAATTGATGGACCATAAGATTCATCTTTCTCAGTCATATCCAATAATTCAAAACTTTCACGAACATACTTTAAATCTTCCTCTTTAAAATCTTCAGAATCAAGTAACTCCTCTTCTTGCTTATCTTCCAATTCTTCTCTTTCAGTTTTCTCTTCATAAGTTGATTTAAAATGACATTCACTTAAATATTTAATAACATCCATCCTATAACACTCATCTTCTTTACCTCTAGCAGGATATTTCATCGATTTTGTAATATTAAATTTAACAGTTTGATCATTAACCCTCAATGTTAATTCCCCTTTTTGTACATCTATCATGGCTCTGTCTGTAGCTAGAAAAGGTCTCCCCAAAATTATGGGTATCTCTTTATCTTCCTCCATATCTAACACAATGAAATCCATAGGAAAAATAAATTGATCACCTTTTACCAAAACATCTTCTATAACTCCTTTAGGATATGTGATCGAACGATCTGCTAATTGCAGAGTTATAGTAGTTAGGGTTATTTCTCCTAGTCCCAGTCTTTTGAATATTGATAGAGGCATAAGGTTAATGCTTGCACCCAAATCACATAAAGCTTTTCCACATAATCTTTCTCCGATTGCACATGGAATTCTGAAACTACCAGGATCTTTAAGTTTTTCAGGAAGTTTTTTTTGAATTATCGCACTACACTCCTCACTAAGTGCAACAGTCTCATTTTCTTCAAACTTCCTCTTTTTATTAAGAATATCCTTCATAAATTTTGCATAGCTTGGCGTTTGTTCTAGGGCTTCAGCAAATGGAATATTAATGGTAAGATTCTTTAATATTTCCAAGATTTTTGAAAATTGCTTATCAAACTTTTGTTGACGAAGTCTCTGAGGAAATGGAGGTGGTGGTTTTTCTAAATCAACCTTAGGTGGAGAAATAGGTCTTCCAAAACCTTTTGGAGCGTCCTCTTTAGGTCTTTCAATCCCATTTTTCTCTACTTCAGTTTCTTTTTGAACTCTACCTTCCAATTCTTTTCCACTTCTCAGTTGAATTGCTTTTACTTGTTCTTCATTCTTCTCTCTTGAATTCACTTCAGTATTACTTGGAAGCAATCCTTGGGATCTATTACTTATTGCAATTTGTCCCAACTGATTTTCAATATTTCTGATGGTTGCTCCTTGAATTTGTAAATGATTTCCCATAGGTGATACTACTTCTTCCATAGACAACTTCTTCTCTTTATATTATGAAGCACTATTATAATTAGAAGGATAAGTTAATCTATTATTATAATTACCTTGGTTGTTCCAATTCCACAATGGGATTACTTGGTGGTTCCCCCATTATTGATTAACAACACCCTGATTATTGTTATTCCAGTTAAAATTTGGATGATTCTTCCAACCTGAGTTATAATAATTGGAATATGGGTTGTTAGGTTTGATTATAACATTCATAGTTTCTAGTGAAGAATAAGAATCAACCATTTGGCCTAATGAATTTTCTTCAATCATGAGATTTGGCTGAGAAAAATTCATCCCAAATTGGTCTATCTTCCTTGATACAGCAGCAACTTGATTTTCTAACATTGTAAAAGCATCATTTTCATAAACAATAGGTACCTTTTTAGGATTTAACCTTTCAGAAGGCCATTGAAAATTATTAGTAGCCATTTCTTCAATTAAAGCATAAGCATCAAAAAATGGTTTAGACATTAATGATCTACCAGCAGCAGCATCGATGATTGATCTAGGAGATCCAACTAATCCATTATAAAAAGTTTGAATTATTAACCAATCTGGTATCGCATGATGTGGACATTTTCTGAGGAGATCTTTAAATCTTTCCCATGCTTTATATATTGATTCCCCTTCAAACTGACCAAAAGATGTTATAACATTTCTCAACTTGGCTGTCTTAGATGGTGGAAAATATTTAGCAAGGAATTTTTGGTGACAGTTCACCCCAAGTTCTAATTGATCCAGGTGCTAACGAATGTAACCATATTTTAGCTTTATCCCTTAGTGAGAAAGGAAAAATTCTAAGTCTAATAGCATCATCCGAAACACCATCATATTTAAAAGTATCACACAACCCTAGAAAATTAGCAAGATGTAAATTAGGATCTTCAGTTGTTGCTCCCCCAAACTAATTATTAGACACCATTTAGATAATAAGCAGAGTTTAAGCTCAAAAGAGTTAGCAGCTACAGTAGGGTTTTGAATAGTACCATGAAATTCATATAATGTAGGGTTAACATAATCTCTTAAAAGTCTTAATTCTTGATGGATGCCTACATTTTGATTTTGATGATTTGTCATTTCTTGAATATTTTTATCTTTTTCTGTATTTTTAATTTTTTTTTTATTTTTTTGATAGTTCTTTCTAATTCAGAATCATAAGGTACAAGTCCCTCAGAACCTGAACTATGCATACAACAATAAAACAAAACAAAACACAACACACTAACAAAAACAAAGAAAAGTAAAAATTTAAAATTTCCTAATTCTCTTTAAAATGCAATTTAATTATTTTTCCCCGGCAACGACGCCAAAAACCTGATCCACCTGATATTTATACTTACAAATATGATATTTAAAATTGGCGAAGGTGCCAAAAACGTGACTCTGCACCGAGATTTATACTTACAAATATTATATGAAAATTGGTAACGGCACCAAAAACTTGATCTCACCTTATATATATATATATGCTGATGATTTTGATTTATAATGTGGATACTATGCAAGTGTACATATCATTTATCAAGTAATATAGGACTTTCTGATTAAGCCCCGAGATATCAAACTCACAGGGAAATTGTGAAAACCTTTAAAGGAATCAGAAAATTATCATTTTACTTTTTTTATGCTTTTGAAAGTATGTCTTGATTTTGAAAAGTTTTGAAAGTTGATTTGTCTTTTGAAATTTCCTTAACAAAATGTAAAGCAAGAAATTAAAATTATAATAATTAATAACATTGTTTGTAAAACACTATTAACTAGAATATCTTTTTCTTTCCTTTTATGAAGTAGTAATTATTAAAGTATTTTTGTGGAAGTATTTAAATTTATTTTGACAGATAGAAGCAAATTTGTTCTTTTCCCTTACTTGGTTCATAAAGAACATAGTTAATTTGAAACTTTTATCATTTTGAACATGGTTAGGCAGGGAAGATACCAGTCTCTCACTCTAGAGTTCCCTCGATTACCACCAACTAGGGGCTAACTTCTCATAACAAAACTCAAAACTTCAAACCAAATTAGGGGTTTTTAGCCTGTCACTCTAAAATCCTCTAATTTTATTCCCTTCCATAAACATATCTTCTAATATTACATTCAATTATATGGACTACAATTCTCACCCATATAATCGCATGTGATTCTTACTAACTTTTATGAGACAATACTGCATTGGATCTTACATAATCTCAAGAAATTCTACAACTTAACGAAGCTAAATTAAGAAGTAAACAAAGTTTTCGAATCAATCTTCACAACTTCTTCCAACTTTAAACACTTATACTTTCCACAACAATTCTCCATAAATTAATTACTTCTCTATTTAAAAAAGAAAAAATAAAGTAAACTACTCAGAATGCATTGAGAAAATATAAAAACATATTGATTTGAAATTAAAAACCATAAGAAAAACAACAAAAAAAAATAAGTATTAATTAAAAAAAACTAAGTGTAAGAACAAAAGCAAACACTTATCTGAAAATTCTCTCAACAAGACTCAAGAAGTTCCACTGAAACTTTAACTCCTCACTAAACTACTCTTTAGAGCGGATCTCTGATCTATAAAAAAATACCTATTTCTTTTTGTCTTAATTCTTATCAATTAAGGATATTATGCTTTAATGAAAGGTATTTTTTCTGTGTTTTTGGATGTAGGTGATGTAAAAAGGTCCAAAAAGGAAAAAGAAGAAAAAAGGAGCAAAAATGGAGCAAAATACAAAAAGTATAAAAAATATGGCCTGGCACCTAGGCGCCAGAAGCTGGCGCCTAAGCGCCAGACTCGATACAAAAACTGTCAAGTTTTTGACAACGTTTGATCAGTTATTTTGACGGAGTGAGAGGTTATTGGACATTCTAGAAGACTGACAGTTGTTCCTAGATAAAAGGACATGTGATACATTGCATTTCGACGCTCCAAAACGGTTTTAATCATGAAGAGGTGCGAGCCAAAGTGAAGAGGTATGAAGAACTGGAAGCGGTGTCTGGCGCCTAGGCGCTAGACCGACCTTCTAGAAGATTCATTGAATGTGGACATGTTTTGAAGAGGTGCCTCAAGGTAACCCTTGAAGCCTATAAATAGGGGTCCATTTCTTCAGAAAACGGGCCCCTCCCATTGTAACCCTTTCTCTTATTCACTTTAGGACCTCTCATCCTTAAAGAGAGAAATAGAGAGAGAAATTTAGGGCTAACTTTTGTTTAGTTTAGTAGTTTATTTTCAAATTGTTGCATTTGGAGTTAATTACACTGTGGAGTCAGTAGGAATCAGAATATTTGTAGAAGGAATATTTGAGATAAGTATTTTACATTTGATTCAAAGTTTATGTATTATGTTTTGCTGTTTATTTTCAATGTGTTCTGAGTAGTTAGTTTACTTTCTTCCTTCAATTATGAAAAGATAGATAAGATAATATAAAGATTTGATGGAGAATTGAAATTCAAAATATTTTCAAAACATTGTGACGACATTAATACCTGATCTTACTTTACTTTTTAAATTAGCCATTTAAATTGTTAAAACCTGTTGAAGAGTTTTGAGACCTTGAAGGAGAAGAACTCTTAACTTGTAAGTGTCACATGAATCTTTGGGTAGTCGAAGGCCATGTGCGGGCTATTCAGGGAGAAGTGCAAATAAATAGGAAGATAAGATTTAAAGGGCGTAGAATTGATAAGTTTTTAGAGTGATGATTAAATTCTTATAATTTGATTTATAGATTAGGAAAGGGTCACTAGTAGGGCCGACCATAGCCACCCTTGGACATCTAGTAGCGTGAGTCTAGATTAACCCTTTCTACTAACAATACATCCGGACCTGATATGTAAATTAGCCAATGTTCTTTGGGCCTGGATCAAAAGGTAAAGAATAGGAATGCTTCTATTTGGCACAATACCATAAATCAAATTCTCCAACGAATATTAAATTATCTTAAAAATGTTAGATTAATTGAAGGAAAGAAAGTTGTTTGTTTAATAGTTTTCATAAATCATTTTCTTATTATTGTTTTCTTTATTTTCATCTAGTAAATTAATAGTAATTTATAGTTAATTTAGAGGATAAAAAGATATTTTCGAAATATAAATTTTTAGAAAATTTATTACTATAATTTTTCCCCGTGGGATCGATACTAGGATTATTAAAGAAAACCCTATATTACTTGAAATGATACGTATACTTGCGTATTACCCCTAGTGTGTAAAAAATATTTTCTAAAAATTTATATCATTTTGATTTTATACACTAGCCGCTATTTATAAATTGGGTCAAGCTTTTGGCCAACTTTTGGAAGCGAATATTACTGTATTATTGCGGGTCGGGTCAAGTTTTTGGCGCCGTTGCCGGGGAAAGAAATAAAATAGTTATAAATTTTTGTAAAAAAAATATTATATTTCTAAAAAAACAAATATATTAAAAATAAATAGTAAAAATAAAAAAAAGAAAGATATATATTTTTATTTCTTGTTTTATGCAAAGATTTGGTTCTGAAGGATTATTACCTTTAGATTCTGAATTAGAAAGAACAATTAGAAAAATTAAAAAGGGAAAACAAATTCAAAAATTTCAAGAAATGGCTACTTCACAAAATCCAATTGAACTTAATGATCAAAATGTTTATAAACCATTAAGGGATTATGCTAATCCTACAGTTGATGAACTTCATAGTAGTATTCAAATACCCACTGTAGATGCTAATTCTTTTGAACTTAAACCGTCTATTATTCAAATGGTGCAAAATAATCAATTTGGTGGATCACCAAATAACGATCCAAATTTACATCTTGTTAGTTTTTAGAACTTTGTGCTACCTTTAAATATAACAATGTTTTGATGATGCTATTAGAATTAGACTCTTTCCTTTTTCTTTAAGAGATAAAGGAAAGATGTGGTTAAACTCATTAGCAATCGGTTCTATTAAAACATGGGCTGAAATGGCACAAAAATTCCTTGCTAAATATTTTACTCCTTCTAAAACTGCTAAATTAAGAAATGATATTACTTCGTTTAGACAAATTGACGGGGAGACAATATATGAAACTTGGGAAAGATTTAAAGAACTATTAAGAAAATGTCCTCATCATGTTTTACCTGATTGGTTGATTATACAAACATTTTATAATTGATTAATTGGATCTTTAAAATCAATTATTGATGCTACTGTTGGAGGTTCTTTAATGTCAAAATCATTTGAGGAAGCTTACACTTTAATTGAAGAAATGGCTAATAATAAATTTCAATGGCCTTCTGAAAGGATTAATCCTAAAAAGATGGCAAGTATTCATGATAATGAAGCCTTTTCTATTTTAGCTTCACAAGTTGCAGCAATGTCTAAGAAATTAGATAACTTTGCAATTAATATTTTACATAATAACTCTGCTAATATTGAAGATTCTCAAACTATTGAAACTTTACAAGCTATTGCAAGTAAAAATAATCCTTATTCAAATTATTATAATCCTGGGTGGAAAAATCATCCTAATTTTAACTGGAATAATTTGCAACAACAATGGGGTAATAATCAATCTCATCCCACTGGAAATTGGAATAATCAAGTTAATTCAAATGATAAACCTCCTGGATTTAATAATCAACAGAAAAGGTTATCAATAGAAGAATTAATTTTACAAATGAATAATCAATTACGAAATCAAAATACTGCTATTCGTAATATTGAAAATCAAATGGGGCAAATTGCTACTTTAATTAATAACAGACCTGTAGGAACACTTCCTAGTAATGTTTAAATTAATTCAAAGGAAACTGGAAAAGAACATGAACAAGCTAAAGTTGTGCAACTTAGAAGTGGAAAGGAATTAAAAGAAAGAATGCAGAATGAAATTGAAAAAGAGATTGAGGTTGAAGAGATTGAAAAACCTAAAGAAACTCTCTCTCCTAGTCAAGATCAAACTGTTATACCTGTTAATGTGGAAGTCGAAAAACCACCACCACCTTTTCCTCAAAGACTGAAACAACAGAAACTCGATCATCAATTTTCTAAATTCTTTGAAATTTTTAAGAAACTTACTATTAACATACCTTTTGCTGAAGCTTTGGAACAAATGCAAACTTACGCAAAATTTATGAAGGATATTTTAAGCAAAAAATGAAAATTCGAAGCTTTTTAAACTGTTGCATTAAGTGAAGAATGCAGTGCAATAATTCAAAAGAAATTACCTGAAAAGCTTAAGAATCTTGGAAGTTTCACTATACCCTGTGCTATTGGAGAAAAATTTTGTGGAAAAGCTTTATGTGATTTAGGAGCAAGTATTAATCTCATGCCATTTTTTATCTTTCGAAGATTAGATTTAGGAGATATTACTCCCACCACTGTAACCCTTCAGTTAGCTGATAGATCTATCACTTATCCTAAAGGAGTTATAGAGGATGTCCTTGTTAAAGTGGATAAATTTATCTTTCCTGTAGATTTCATAGTACTTGATATGGAAGAAGATAAAGAGATACCTATTATTTTAGGGAGACCTTTTCTAGCTACCGGACGAGCTATGATTGATGTGCAAAAGGGAGAACTAACCATGAGAGTTAATGATCAAGAAATTAAATTCAATGTTCTTAAATCAATGAAGTACCTTGATAAAGAGAAATGTTATCGAATGGATATAATTGATTATTTAATTAAAAAACATTATCAAGAAAAATGTAAAGTCATTTCTGAAGAAAATTTTGAATTTTTAATTAATGAAAATGAAGAAGTAGAAGAAGAAGAGACTCATTTTATTAAAGAAGAAGAGACTCATTTAATTACTGATCATTCTGCTATTAAATATCTATTATCTAAGAAGGATTCTAAACCTAGACTTATAAGATGGGTTTTACTTCTACAAGAATTTGATTTTGAAATAGTAGATAGAAAAGGAACCGAAAACCAAATTGCCGATCATTTGTCTAGAATTAAAAATGATATTATTTCGGAAGAAAATATAAATGAGAAATTTCCCGATGAATTTTTATATGTTATTCAAAAATACAAAACACCTTGGTATGCTCGATATTGTTAATTATTTAGTTAGCAATATTTTGCCTTATGACTTGGATAACAAATTTATTAAGAAATTTAAATATGATGCTAAATCATATATTTGGGAAGAACCTCATTTATTTAAAATTGGAAGAGATTCTATGATTCGAAGATGTATACCGTATGAGGAAACTTTTGCTATTATTCAAAAATGTCATGATTCCGATTTTGGAGGACACTTTGGCATAGATAAAACTGCATTTAAAATTTTAAATTCTGGATTTTATTAGCCTACCTTATTTAAAGATGTGAGACAATATGTGAAAACATGCGATCGATGTCAAAGGATGGGAAATATATCTAGGAAGAATGAAATGCCTTTAAACTATATATTGGAAGTTGAAATTTTTGATATATGGAATTTAGACTTTATGGGACTATTTGTACCATCATTTGGAAAATTTTATATTTTATTTGCAGTTGATTATGTTTCAAAGTGGATTGAAGCTGTTGCTTTACCAAGCTATGATTCCAAAAGTGTTTCTAAATTTTTAAAGAAAATGATATTTTCAAGATTTGGAATGCCTAAGGTAATTATCACGGATGGTGGAAGTCATTTCATAAATATAAGAATTCAATCATTATTGCAAAAATTTGGAATCAAACATAGAATTGCAACTGCTTATCACCCACAAACTAGTGGAATGGCTGAAGTATCAAACAGAGAAATTAAAAGAATTTTAGAGAAGACTGTTAATCCTAAAAGAACTGATTGGGTTGATAGACTTGATTCTGCATTATGGGCTTATAGAACAGCTTATAAGACACCAATCGAAATGTCACCTTACCGGTTAATTTATGGTAAACATTGTCACTTACCTGTTGAGCTTGAACATAAAGCTTATTGGGCGATAAAGGAGTTTAATTGTAATTTGAATGAAGCAGGATAAAAGCGATTATTGCAATTAAATGAGATGGAAGAAATAAGAAATGAAGCATATGAAAATGCGAGGATTTATAAAGAGAAAATAAAGATGTTGCATGATAAGAAAATTTCAGGAAAAATTTTTGAACCTGGACAAGAAGTATTACTGTTTAACTCTCATTTAAAACTGTTTACTGGAAAATTAAGATCTAAATGGATTGGACCCTATATAGTTAAGAAAGTATACCATTATGGAGCTGTAGATATTAAAGATCCCAAAACAAAAAAAAATTTTAAAGTAAATGGAGTAAGATTGAAGCCTTATTTGGGAGATATTAAAAAGATTTATAAAGAGGCTTATGAATTGAGTAAACCTGATTAAAGATTTACTTAAATCGAGCTGACGACGTTAAACCAAGCGCTTTGTGGGAGGCAACCCATAATTATCTTTTGTTTTAATATTTTTATGTTTTAATGTAAGGTTATGCCTCGATCTTGATTAATTTTATATTACTTTAGAAAAAATTGATGTTCCTAAGTATTTGTTGACTTAGGCTGAAAATTATTTTGAAGTGTGTAAGATTTAAGAATTAGATCACTATATTCTGAATATGAGTAAAAAGGAGATCAAGTTAACCTTCATTTTGATTGTATTTGAGTCTAAATTACTCTTATCAGTATAATATACCTATCTTGGAGAACGAAATTTTGAAATTTGAAGATTAGGCAAAACGAAGTTGAACATAGTTCCAGCGCCTAGGCTCCAGAATTCGGCGCTTAAGCGCCAGAATCTTGCTATGTATCAATAGGTCTGGCGCCTAGGTGCCAAATTTGGCACCTAAGCGCCGCGGTTACTGGGTCGTGCAAAAACCGAAAATTTTCAGTTTTTTACACGATTTTCCCCTTTAAATTAACCAATCTTCTTCCCTAACCATCAAACAATCCGAATTACGTCCCTTGCACTTCATTCTTGAGAGATTTGAGAAATTTTGAAGAAATGGAAAGAAGAAATCATGGAGAAGAGGCTAGGGACAAGGTCTGAAAGGATCCTCAACCTTACTTCAATGGTTTCATCGCTGTAAGTTTGGAGAAAATTTCTAGTCGTTTGGATAAGTTTGAAACTGATTTTAAAAGCATTGGAGATCGCCTTCATGAGATTTTTCATCAGATTGAACATCTAGAATGGCAAATGAAACTTCAATTTGATCATTTTGCGGCTTATCAAGATGCTCAAGTTGAAATGTATGTGAGGAACAAATGGATTAACGAAAAGACAGCTACAGATTTCCTGAGAGCGTTAGTGTTCTTTCCAAGTGGAATACACAATTTCCCTTGTGAAGATTAGAGTATTCAGGTAATGAGATAGTCATTGTATGGTTTGTTGAGTCATTGTATCGATTTAGAGAATCGATTGTGTTTGTTTGTGTATTTGCTTTCATGTTCAATGTGTGTTGTTTTTGCTTAGAAATTGTTGTGTTTGAGTGTGTATTAGGAACTTGAATCAAGTATAATACTTATCTGGAATGTATTGAGTCATATTGAAGATTATGAATGGAATTTAGTGAGTTTGATTGAAACCTTTTGTTTGATTGGTGGATTAATTGTTTAATTTTCATAAATTTTTGAAAAATGATGTGGAAGTTAGAAATTGAAGCCCTACTCTAATATGAGTAATTTTGGAAGTTAAATTTATGAATTCTGGTGGAAAATTAAATTTAAAAATAATTTTTTGTGAAAGGCGGGTCTGGTGCCTAGGCGCCAGAATTCGGCGCCTAAGCGCCAGTTCGGCCTGGACCCGAAAATTTACTTAAATAACCCCCAAAAGCCATTTTTGAGGACTAAGCTTCATCTTCTTCCCCATTTTTGTAAAAATACACCGTTTAGATCCATTTTGAGGTCAAAACATCAAGTATTTGAGCGCGAAACCACTTGATTTCTTCGACTCAAGGTCAGATCTACACTTTAAACCATTTATTTTTGATTTTCACCATAGATTTTCCTAGTTTTGCTAAGAACCGAAATTTTGAAACAAATTTTTTGATTCTTAGTGATTTCTTTGGATTTTTAAACTTATTTTAAGTTTTATAAATTAAAAAGAGTTTAAATCTTTGATTCCTAAATTTGTTCTTGTTTTCTTCACGTTTAGATGGCTCCAAAATCTAAATGCGGGAAGGCACGAGATAACTTTGATAGCAGCAAATTTTCTACTGCGGCTGCGCATTTTCGCTTCCATGAATTTGCGACGTCCAGAAAATTCATTTCAGAACGAAGTTTCTATCATCTTGGAGAAATTATCGAAAACACTATCGTTGCACACAATTGGCAACGATTTTGTTATTTCACTGCTGTTGCTGTTATCCCGATTGTTAGAGAGTTTTATGCAAATTTTCTGGATGCTGAAGATTATGAAGTCTTTGTCAGAGGAATCGGAGTTGGATTTAGTCCTGAAAGAATAAATATATTTTATGGCCTGTCACCGACTATAGAGTGTTATTATTCTGGATTATCACCATCTGAGGGAGATTTGGATATGATTATTGCTTATTTGACTGACGGTACTGGATCTTGGAAGATCAGGAACGGAAAAAGGGTAAACTTCAAATCCTCCAAATTAAATGGTATTTCTAAAGCATGTCATTACTTTATTTCTGCAAGATTGATACCTTCCAACCACCTGAGTGAAGTGACTAGAGATCAAGCGATCTTAAACTACTGCATTCAGGAGAGGAAGCCTATTGATGTCGGGAGTATTATTTATGATTCTGTGGATTCTACTGCGAGATCCAACACTTCTGTTGGATTGGGATTTCCATCTCTGATTTATTCACTGTGTGTTAGTAATGGAGTCACTGTTGATATTTCTGAGGAGAAGTTAAAGTCTACTAAGCCAATTGGGCAGGAGAGTATTAGTATCTATGATCGTCTGCGAGGGAAGAGATCGACTGCTCCTTCTACTTCTGCACATACTTCAGGTAGACCTTCTACTTCTAGACCCTCTACTTCTGCTGAGCCACCATCAAGTTTCTAGGAATCAATGCATGATCAGTTATTAGAGCAGCAGCAAGAGTTATTTCAAACTCACTGCAGGATTGATACTATTGACATGAAGCTTGATCATCTATCTGATTATACCCAGAGGAAGAGTAGTTATGATGCTGAGTATGATGAAGCCCTAGTCAGATTTCTGAAGGGTGAACGAGATGTTAGCTTTCCTACTTTTCCTAGTTTCACACCATTTGTTGATCCTAAGGACGTAGAATTTTCCTTTGGTGACGACGACGATGATGATGAGGCTACAACTAGTGACTAGTAGTTATAGATCTTTAAGTAGTGTTACTCTGTTAGTTTGTTTTGTTTGGATTGTTTATTTAGTTTTGTATCTGATGTATGTTGATTTATTTTTGTACATGTGTGGATTGATTGTGTCGAGACTGAAGTTAGAATTAATTTATATTTTGTTTTAGTCTACTGTTTAGTATTTAGTAATTTTGCTCTATTTTAATTCTGTTTCAAATTTAGTATCATCATAAAATTAGCCTGCTTACTTTTTATACATGCTTAAATTTTATTTTAATTATTCATAAAAGCATGAGTAGAAGTAATTTTTCTTTTTAAGATTGTTTTTACATACTTATAAAAATTCTTATGATTTACTTTCTCTCATACTTGCAAATTATCATAGTATACCAAAAACTTAAGTTTGGGGGAAGAGAAAATCCATTCAAATTTAAATTTTATTTGTCCTTAAAGAGCTAATATTTTCTTAAAAATAAAAACTTTTAATATAACTTAAGGAATGAAGAATTTATTTGAGATCACTTTTATTTTTGAAATTATAAACAATTTAGTGAAATTAACCAAAAATTTACTAACTTTAATTGATTTTAAGAATAGAATTATTTAACTTAAAGAAGAATAAGATTAAAGAATTTTTCTATTCATGATAGAAATAATAGAATTTTAGAAATATTAAGTAATAAAAAATTATCACTTGAGAAAGAAAAGATTGGAAATCTTTTTAAATTCTTATTTATGCTATAATAATTAAGTGGAAATGTATAAGTTTTGAAAATATAAGTTAAGGATAGTGAAGTTCAAAACCTTTAACAGGCTATCCAGATATAGTAATCCTCTTTATTTATTAAAAAATAAAAAAAAGAGAAAAAAAAAGAAGAAAAGAAAAAGAAAAAAAAAGAGAGAGGAGAAGCTTGAGGAAATGCCTAATCAAAAATTGGCTTCACTTGAATTATCTTATAGGAAGAAAACTAGTTACATATTTTACTTAATTTTTATACATGAATATTTATTTAGAAAAGATTTTTCAAGAAGATCTTTTTCTTGTAAATAATCTATGAGATCTTAATATAATAGACTTCTATTATTTTCAAAATGAATGAAAAGTTTGAAATCTTATGATTTGGTAGTTAAATATTCTTTAAATTCTTAAAATTAAACCTAGTTAGTGAAATTGGGTTAATAATTTACTAAAAACTTTATAAAATCAAAAATTATAAGGAATCTTAAATATTTATCTTTTATTCCAAAGGTTATACATTTTATATAGTAGAAAGAGTTACTTGAGGACAAGTAACATTTAAGTTTGGGGGATTTTGATCTATAAAAAAATATCTATTTCTTTATGTCTTAATTCTTATCAATTAAAGATATTATGTTTTAATGAAAGGTATTTTTTCTGTGTTTTTGGATGTAGGTGATGTAAAAAGGTCCAAAAAGGAAAAAGAAGCAAAAAGGAGCAAAAATGGAGCAAAATACAAAAAGTATAAAAAATATGGCCTGGCGCCTAGGCGCCAGAAGCTGGCGCCTAAGCGCCAGACTCGATACAAAAACTGTCAAGTTTTTGACAACGTTTGATCGGTTATTTTGACGGAGTGAGCGGTTATTGGACATTCTAGAAGACTGACAGTTGTTCCTGGATAATAGGAATGTGAAACATTACATTTGGACGCTCCAAAACGGTTTTAATCACGAAGAGGTGCGAGCCAAAGTGAAGAGGTGAGAAGAACTGGACGCGGTGTCCGGCGCCTAGGCGCCAGACCGACCTTCTAGAAGATTCATTGAATGTGGACATGTTTTGAAGAGGTGCCTTAAGGCAACCCTTGAAGCCAATAAATAGGGGTCCATTTCTTCAGAAAACGGGCCCCTCCCATTGTAACCCTTTCTCTTATCCACTATAGGACCTCTCATCCTTAGAGAGAGAAATAGAGAGAGAAATTTAGGGCCAACTTTTGTTTAGTTTAATGAGTTTATTTTCAAGTTGTTGCATCTGGAGTTCATTAAATGTGGGGTCAGTAGGAATCAGAAGATCTGTAGAAGGAATAATTGAGATAAGTATTTTACATTTGATTCAAAGTTTATTTATTATGTTTTACTGTTTATTTTCAATGTGTTCTGAGTAGTTAGTTTACTTTCTTCCTTCAATTATGAAGAGATAGATAAGATAATATAAAGATTCGATGGAGAATTGAAATTCAAAATATTTTCAAAACATTGTGATGACATTTATACTGATCTTACTTTACTTTTTAAATTGGCCATTTAAATTGTTAAAACACTGTTGAAGAGTTTTGAGACCTTGAAGGAGAAGAACTCTTAACTTGTAAGTGTCACATGAATCTTTGGGTAGTCGAAGGCCATGTGCGGGCTATTCGGGGTGAAGTGCAAATAAATAGGAAGATAAGATTTAAAGGGCGTAGAATTGATAAGTTTTTAGAGTGACAGACTAAATTCTTATAATTTGATTTATAGATTAGGAAAGGGTCACTAGTAGGGCCGACCATAGCCACCCTTGAACATCTAGTAGTGTGAGTCTAGATTAACCCATTCTACTAACAATACATCAGGACCTGACTTGTAAATTAGCCAATGTTCTTTGCGCCTGGATCAAAGGGTAAAGAATAGGAATGCTTCTATTTGGCACAATACCATAAATCAAATTCTCCAACGAATATTAAATTATCTTCAAAATCTTAGATTAATTGAAGGAAAGAAAGTTGTTTATTTAATAGATTTCATAAATCATTTTCTTATTATTGTTTTCTTTATTTACATCTAGTAAATTAATAGTAATTTATAGTTAATTTAGAGGATAAAAAGATATTTTCAAAATATAATATTTAGAAATTTTATTACTATAATTTTTCCCCGTGGGATCGATACTGGGGTTATTAAAGAAAACCTTATATTACTTGAAACGATATATATACTTGCGTAGTACCCCTAGTGTGTAAAAAATATTTTCTAAAAATTTACATCATTTTGATTTTATACACTAGACTCTATTTATAAATTGGGTCAAGCTTTTGGCCAACTTTTGGAAGCGAATATTACTGCATTATTGTGGGTATGGTCAAGTTTTTGGCGCCGTTGCCGGGGAAAGAAATAAAATAGTTATAAATTTTTGTAAAAAAATATTATATTTCTAAAAATACAAATATATTAAAAATAAATAGTAAAAATAAAAAAAGAAAGATATATATTTTTATTTCTAGTTTTATGCCAAGATTTGGTTCTGAAGGATTAATACCTTTAGATTCTGAATTAGAAAGAACAATTAGAAAAATTAAAAAGGGAAAACAAATTAAAAAATTTCAAGAAATGGCTACTTCACAAAATCTAATTGAACTTAATGGTCAAAATGTTTATAAACCTTTAAGGGATTATGCTAATCCTACAGTTGATGAACTTCATAGTAGTATTCAAATAACCATTGTAGAGGCTAATTCTTTTGAACTTAAACCGTTTATTATTTAAATGGTGCAAAACAATCAATTTGCTCGATCACCAAATGAGGATTCAAATTTACATCTTGTTAGTTTTTTAGAACTTTGTGCTACCTTTAAATATAACAATGTTTCTGATGATGCTATTAGACTTAGACTCTTTCCTTTTTTTTAAGAGATAAAGCAAAGATGTGGTTAAACTCATTAGCAACTGGTTCTATTAAAACATGGGCTGAAATGGCACAAAAATTCCTTGCTAAATATTTTACTCCTTCTAAAACTGCTAAATTAAGAAATGATATTACTTCGTTTAGTCAATTTGACGGGGAGACTATATATGAAACTTGGGAAAGATTTAAAGAACTATTAAGAAAATATCCTCATCATGCTTTACCTGATTGGTTGATTATTCAAACATTTTATAATGGATTAATTGGATCTTTAAAATCAATTATTGATCTTCTGCTGTTGGAGGTTCTTTAATGTCAAAATCATTTGAAGAAGCTTACACTTTAATTGAAGAAATGGCTAATAACAATTTTCAATGGCCTTCTGAAAGGATTAATCCTAAAAAGATGGCAAGTATTCATGATAATGAAGCCTTTTCTATTTTAGCTTCACAAGTTGCAGCAATGTCTAAGAAATTAGATAACTTTGCAATTAATATTTCACATAATAACTCTGCTAATATTAAAGATTCTCAAACTATTGAAACTTTGCAAGCTATTGCAAGTAAAAATAATCCTTATTCAAATTATTATAATCCTAGGTGGAAAAATCATCCTAATTTTATCTGGAATAATTTGCAACAACAATGGGGTAATAATCAATCTCATCCCACTGGAAATTGGAATAATCAAGTTAATTCAAATTATAAACCTCCTGGATTTAAAAATCAACAGAAAAGGTTATCATAGAAGAATTAATTTTACAAATGAATAATCAATTACGAAATTAAAATACTGCTATTCGTAATATCTCCTCAAGCTTTTGGCCAACTTTTGGAAGCGAATATTACTCCATTATTGCGGGTCGGGTCAATCTCCAAACTCAATGACTCAGAATAAACTTCAGACTTCAATAGAAACTAATCTAAAAGAAAGAAAAGAAGTGGGAAGAAGAAGACTTCACTCCGACCCTTTTCTCCTTTCTACTCTCTACTCCTACTCTTAATAAAAACTCTCACAAAATAAAAGTAAAATACTATAAAAATTTTATTCAAAATTTAAGTGGAAGAGCCCTTCAAAAGGCAAAGGAAGAGCTCTTTAATCTTTCCTAAGAATCTCTTTAAATAGTAAACCAAAAGGTGCCTTGGTGTCTCTTCAAATGTGTCCAGATTCAATGTATCCACCAAAGAATGCACCCCTTCATTCAAACTTGCCGCCCAAAGGAAGTTATGGAAGTTACCACCAAGAGTTGCATCCCATCCCCTTTGAAAATGGCCCCAAATTCCTTTAGAATTCGATTTTTAACTGTGGCGGCTTAGCGCCAGCCCAGCGACTCTTTGCCGCCAGTGCCCAAATTTTCATTTTTCATCTTTTTTTGCTCCAAATTTGATGCAATTTTGCTCCTTTCATCATGACCATCCATTTTCATCATACCTGCAAGAAAAACACAAAATACCTTCCATTAAAGTGTAATATCATTAAAAATAGGTATAAAAATGTGCATAAAAATACTATATATTCTTGGTGTATCACCCTCCTGCTGTTGTTATTACTGATTTCATTTTTTTTCTTCAACCACATTAATCTTCCTTTTCTTATCTGAGATGTGTTGGCTTTCATCACTGAGCTTCATCACTGTCTTTCCATGGGGCTCCCCGGGGTCTACAGCCGTCCAAGTAGTTTCTTCATATTCTAGTTTTGTTCGAGCAAAATTTGTGTCAATATTGATAACAACACCTGCTTTTAGTTCCCTTTCGTTAAGTGCAAGACTTACACCATCTTTAAAGGAAAGGACCAGCCTCCCGCTTGACATCTTCCTCCAAAAATAAGGAAGAGATCAGGGGTCAAACCTAAATGGAACAAGAATAATAAGAATTTTAAATTTTTATTATATTTCCTTTTTTTCATGTATATGTCATTACTTTATTTTAAAGTTTTATTAGGAAAGGAAAATGTTATTATTAGATTTTAGAAATTACAAGAAGTTTTGATTTTATTTTATTTGAGGAGATTTCTTTTTTCTTTTGGTTTTCAATTTTTTCTTCTTTTATTATTATTATTTTTTTATTTTGGGTTTGGACCCAGTTGCACACAATTATCACAATGGTGCTTCTACGAGCGAGACTTTATTTCTAAAGTTCATTCATCGAAACATCACGTCGCGTAATACTTCTTTAGATATTGTCTGTTGATAGGAAGCATGGATCGCTCTCCGCGACAATCCACGAGTTGGTAAGAGCCTCCTGAGTAGACTTTCTGGACGACAAACGAACCCTCCCAATTTGGTTCAAATTTACCTCCTATCTTGCGGTGTGCAAGAATAGGTCTTCTGAGAACGAGAACCGATTCACTAATTTTGAAAGTTCTTGGGTGGACCAGCTTTTCATGGGCCTGAAATATCTTAGCTTGATATAACTCTAAATTTTGTTGCTCTGAAAGTCGCCTTCCCTCCAAGCTTTCCAATTCTTTTAGCCGTAACTTTGAATTTTCTTCTATAATAATTTTATTTGCGACCGCGATTCTGAGTAACGGAACCTGAACCTCCAAGGGCAAGACGGCCTTGGACCCATACACTAGAGCGTAAGGTGTAGACTGGGTAAGTGTTCTGAAAGTTGTCCTGTAGGCCCATAAGGCTTCTAATAACTGCTTGTGACAATTTCTTTTATTGTCGTCTAAAGTTTTCTTTAGGATTTGGACGAGAGTTTTATTAAAAGCCTCGGCCAAGCCATTCGCTCTTGGGTAGTAAATCATTAAATAGTACCAGTCTATCCCATGTCTTCTGACAAAATTGTTAATATTTGTGTTTTTTAATGCAGACCCGTTGTCTGAGATAATTCTGCGTGGTACCCCAAAACAGTAGACGACTTGATTCTTGAAAAACTATAGCATGTGATGTGCTTGCACTTCCCTAAACGCTGCTTCTGCCCACTTCATAAAGTAGTATGTAGCTGTAAGGATGAAGCGATGTCCTCTTGAAGACGACAGTTCTATCGGGCCCACTATATCTGTGCCCCAACACTCAAATGGCCATGATGCAATCATTGGATGTAGCACATTTGGAGGTTGGTGTAGAACCAATCCGTACACTTGGCATTGGTGACAACGTTTGGCAACTTTCATGCAGTCGGTCATCATTGAGGGCCAGTAATACCCTAGTCTCTTAATCTTCATCTTCATTTTTGGACCCAACTGGTGAGTGCCACAGAGTCCTGAGTGCACCTCTTTAATAATTTCTTAAGCCTCAGAACCACTCAGGTACCTTAGCCACATCTGATCAGACCTTCTGTATAAGACATTATTTATTAATGTGTATGACAGAGTTCTTTTTTTTTTATCTGATGGGCTAATGATTTATCATCTTGTAGGTTTTACGTTTACAGGTATTCTATTAATGGCCACCGCCAATCTTCTATAGTTTCTGCCACTGCCATAACGTTTCTTCCTTTCCCAATCGGTGCAGCATGTCTATGTCGATCTGTGATAGAATCTGTTGTCCCTGAACTATCATTTCAATAGATTCTTCTTATAGGCATGCAAATTCTTTTGCAAGTCAGGACAAAGCATCTATAAGGGAATTTTCTCTTCTGGGAGTCTTATAGATTGTCACGTTTGGAATCGGCTCTAACAACTTCATTGTATACTGAAAATACTGCTCAAGTCTAGGCTTCTGAATTTTGTACTGGCCAGCTACCTGTTGTATGATCAATTACGAATCACCGTAGATATTGATGTTAGTTATTCCCATCTGAATGGTCAATTCTAATCCAGTTACAAGGACTTCTTATTCTGCTTTGTTATTTATACACTGCTCTGTTAGATCGTAGGAGTACCTTAACATTCCCTGCTCCGGTGTTATAAAGATTAGTCTGATTCCTGCCTTACCGGGCACTATTGTTTGTGATTGTCTATCTCATTGTGTTGATGATGCTCTGTCAAAGAATAATTCCCAACGTCAATCACCAAGGTATTCTAAGTTCATTATCTGTTCATCTAGGAAATCATCGTTGAGAGACGATTCTACCGGTAATGGGTGTGCTGTGAGAAAGTCTGCTAAGACTTGTCCCTTTACAGAACGAAGAGGAACAAAAGTTATATCGAATTGCAATAGTATCATCGACCACCTGGCAAGTCTGTTGGAAAGTGTCGGGTGGGTCATCAAGTATTGCAATGGATTAAGCTTCGAAATAATGTTGACTTTATGAGAAAGCATGTAGTGCCTGAGCTTTTGAGCGGCAAAAATCAAGACCAAACAATGCTTCTCAATAGGAGGATACTTCACCTCCTTCGAAATTAGATAACGACTTAATTAGTAGAGAGCATTTTCTTTACCCTCGTCATTGACCTGGGCTAGCAGAGCTTCGAGGGAGTCATCTAAAGCTGCGGTATAAAGTATCAACGGTCGACCCGAGACTGGGACTGCTAAGACAGGAGGTGTCATTAAATAGTTTTTGATGTCCTCGAAGGTGTGTTGACATTTGGTGTCCCAAGTAAACTTGACATCCTTCTTAACCAAAGTGCAAAAGAGCTGACGCCTTCCTAACAAATTAGAAATAAAGCGTCGAAGAAATGTCAACTTCCCTTGAAAGGATCGTAGTTGTTTTAAAGTTTTGGCCGGCGGCATTTCTAAGATAGATTTAATCTTTTCCGGATCGATTTCAATTCTGCGATGTCAGACAACAAATCCTAAGAATTTCCCAGAGGTGACGCCGAAGGTGCATTTTAGGGGATTCATCTTAAGGTTAAATTGTTTTAACCGCTAGAAAACAATTCTCAAATCATACATGTGATCTTCTTTCAATTTGCTTTTTATGACAACGTCGTCTACGTAGCATTCGACTTGGTTGTGAATAAGGTCATCAAAGTTCTTCGTCATTGCTCGTTGATATTTAGCTCCGACGTTCTTCAATCCGAATGACATCAACGTGTAGCAGTACACTCCAATTTGTGTTCTAAGGTTGTGAGTTTTTCATCCTCTGGAGCCATCTTTATCTAGTTTTATCCTAATGATCCATCCATGAATGCGAAAATCTCATGGGTTAAAGAAATGTCGATCATCAGCTCTGGAATTGGTAGTGAGAATTCATCTTTTAAACATGTTTTCTACAAATCTCTGAAATCCATGTAGATTATGATCTGATCGTTCTTCTTCCTAACTAGTACCATATTGGCCAACCAAGTCGGGTATTGTTCTTTACGGATAAATTTAGCGTCGAATAGCTTTTTAACTTCAACTATTACTTGTTGTTCAATCTCTAGATGAATTCTTCTCGAAGCTTGTCTGACTAGATTGGAGTTACGATCCACCCCCAACCTGTAAATTGCAACTTCTGTGGCTAATCTCGGCATTTCTTTGTAACTCCAACAAAAATAATCCTTGAATTCCATTAAAAGCTTGATCATATCTTCAGAGTCTTCTTTATTGAGTAAGAAGCTAACAAAGGTAGGCCTAGGCTCTTCGCTAGTACCTAAGTTAACTTCCATTAATTCATCTATTGTAGATTTAATCTCTTCTTTAAATTCTGGCAGAGCATCTTCTACTGGTAAATCTTCGAGGTCACCCGAAGTTTCCAAGCTGTCCTCATTAGGCTCTCCGGTAACAACTAAGCAAAATTTCGTGTCATCAATCGGCCTTACCGCGCCGAACCTGAGACCATGCTTTGAATTTGGAGGCCAATTGGAATTGTTCTATAATTTCTCAAAATGGTGTGACTGGTCTTTTGACCATTGTTTTTGTAGAACACCACGTTGAATTAAATTTTGAACACAGGGAGAATGCTACTCAAACAGCAGTTCCATTAATTCAGATGAAGCAACATCTTCAATTCTTACATCATTCTCAGGGCTGGCAGAAGTAGCACAACGATAAAACATAATTGCTTTAGTATCACCACGATGTACTCCCTTGACCACCATACCCTCGACCTTACTAGGGTAGATTGCGGTTAGGGTCATAGTTTGTACATAGTGGTTTATCTTGTCTCACATTAATTTGTATTCTTCGTTCTTTTCATCTTCTAGAAAAATCTTGAACTGGTGTTTCTTTTGATTTATCATTATTGCTTCCTCCTTGATTTCTTCTTCTTCTTTGGAATTGTCCTCCCAATCAAAATTAATCACTGGATTCTTTTGTTGAACTATTCCATCGTTTCTTCCTTGACCTCATCCTTGGCCTCGACCTCGGATGCGAGTTCTGGAGAAACCATCACCATCTCGCCGTAAGGGAGTGGTGATTAATAGCTGAACTAGAATTTGAGGATCTTTGTCATCTTGAGTTTCTTTTGCTTCATTTGGCATGGAATTTCCGGAGAAGATTGTTTTCTTTAGAGGTGCATAGTAGGCGGCATCCTCATGGATTCCAATTTCATGCATGGAGAACGGTTGCAAGTCACCTTTAATGCATTGTTCTTGTCCTCCCTCATAATATTTTATGTACTGGTGTAGAGACGATGATACTATTCGATTTTCATGGATCCCAGGTCAACCCAGTAGAGCGTTGAATGATGTTTCAAAATCAATTATATGGAATTTTGTTGTTGTTCTTGCCAAGTCACCGAATCCTCATAGATAGTGTTATTGATCCAAGAGCTTTTTCTCCTTTCTAATTAAAGCCCTTTAGAAACATTTAGTTTGTTTTGAGTTCACGGGCATCAATTTCCAAATACGTTAAAGTCCAAAGATTCATCACATTGATTGATGCTCCCAAATCAACTAACTCCCTGGAGAGCGTGAACTTTCTGATAGTGACTAAGATGTACAAGGGTCGGTTGTGATCGACTATCCCAAGTAGCAAGTCATTGTCTTTGAAAGTAACACTGTATTGTTCTCTTAAGGAGCAAACCTCATCTAAGGAATTATCGGCCATTTGAGCTAAGCAAATTTTTGGGTGAAGTAAAGCCTGGACCAGAGATTTCTTATCTCCTTTAACAGAATCAGAGCGTCGTAGATGCTCAACTTAGTGGGTAATTTTCAAAGATGGGTTAGCACGTTATACTCCACTTTACGACCAAGCCTTTCAACTTATTCCCGGACGTGTAACTCTTCCGCTGGCAGAATCGTTTCTTCTGGTGTGATCCTTTGTCCTTCGGACCCATTCTCGGGGGTAAGACTTTTTTGCATCTTAAATTTATTTATGTTATCTCTTCCAAATCTGGTACTAAATTTTTTGGTGTCTCTTCCTGTGCTGGAATGACGGGCTCTTCTAGAGTTGCGTTGAAATCCAAGGATTCGAGCTCAATAGCGATAGGGGATCCTTGGAATTCACAGACGAGTTTGTCGCTTCCCAAAATATCGTATCTGCTTTTGTCGACATCCACCTTATCGCAATACTAAGGTTTTGTATGATTTGAGATTTTTTATTAGTATTCAAATCGAGATTAAGATTAGGTTGGTTGTCGATAGTAACGTAATCGTTAGAAGAAGTCAAAACGTAGCCAACACCATAACTCTTATCATTATAAGACCTCAAAGGGGTGAGCAAATAATCATACAAAGTTAGAGGTTCGAGGAATTTCTCCCCTAAATCAGAAACAACCATCCTAGGAAAAATTACCCACACTCTACTGTTCGGTGCCTCTGTCTTCTCTTCTTCTACGGTCTTCTCATCCTTTTGGGGTGGCTCTTCAATCGCATTTGATAGTTCCGGCTTACAAGTTTTGAACTCTGAATTGAAGCACAAACTAAATCGGTATGGATGTGATCCAAAACATTCCTTCAAAACTTCGTCTATACGGTATCCTATCCATCATCGGCTGCGTACGGGTCTATCGAAACAATAGGATCAACCGAAATGACATTGACAGAACCTCTTTGGGGCTCCTTCATGTATTTTTTCAGGCTAGTTATGTTCCCTCTCTTGAGGTTGTTGATCCATGAAAAAAATACCTATTTTATGCCTTGATTTTTATAAATTTCTAAGGATATTATGCTTTAATGAAAGGTATTTTTGTGTTTTTGGATGTAGGTGATGTAAAAAGGTCCAAAAAAGGAAAAATGGTGAAAAAGAAACAAAAATGAGCAAAAATGGAGCAAACTACAAGAATTATAAAAAATTATGGCCTGGCGCCTACGCGCCAGACTCGATACAGAAACTATCAAGTTTTTGATGACTTTTGGACAGTTATTTTGACGGAGTGAGCGGTTATTTGACATTCTAGAAGACTGGTAGTTGTTCCTTGATAATATGACATGTGATACATTGCATTTGGATGCTCCAAAACGGTTTAAATCGCGAAGAGGTGCGAAGAACTGGACGTGGTGTCCGGCGCCTAGGCACCGGATAGACCTTCTAGAAGATTCATTGAACGTGGACATGTTTTGAAGAGGTGCCTCAAGGCAACCCTTGAAGCCTATAAATAGGTGTCCACTCCTTCAGAAAAACGAGCCCCCATTCTATCCCATATCTCTTAGCCACTTTAGAATCTCTCATCCTTAGAGAGAGAAATAGAGAGAGAAATTTAGGGCCACTTTTATTTAGTTTAGTGAGTTTATTTTCAAGTTGTTGCATTTGGAGTTCATTACACTGTGCGGTCGGTAGGAATCGGAAGATTCGTAGAAGGAATATCTGAGATAAGTTTTTTATTTTTGATTCAAAGTTTATTTATTATGTTCTGCTGTTTATATTCAATGTGTTCTGAGTAGTTAGTTTACTTTCTTCCTTCAATTATGAAAAGATAAATAAGATAATATAAAATTCGATGGAGAATTGAAAATAGAAATACTTTCAAAACATTGTGATGATATTAATACCTGATCTTACTTTACTTTTTAAATTGGCCATTTAAATTGTTAAAACCTGTTGAAGAGTTCTGAGACCTAGAACTAGAAGAACTCTTAACTTGTAGATGTCACATGAATCTTTGGGTAGTCGAAGGCCTTGCGCGGGATATTCAAGGTGAAGTGCAAATAAATAGGAAGATAAGATTTAAAGGGTGTAGAATTGATAAGTTTTTAGAGTGACGGACTAAATTCTTATAATTTGATTTATAGATAAGGAAAGGGTCACTAGTAGGGCCGACCATAGCCACCCTTGGACATCTAGTAGTGTGAGCCTAGATTAACCCATTCTACTAATAATGCATCTAGACCTGTTCTGTAGATTAGCCAATGTTCTTTGCGACTGGATCAAAGGCTAAAGAATAGGAATGCTTCTATTTGGCACAATACCATGAAATAGATTCTCCAATGAATATTAAATTATCTTAAAATTCATGGATTAATTGAAAGGAAGAAAGTTGTTTATTTTATATAGTTTTCACAAAATCATTTTCTTATTATTGTTTTCTTTATCTGCATCTAGTAAATTAAAAGTAATTTATAGTTAGATTAAAATACAAGAAGATTTTGAAATACAATATATAAAAATTTATTACCATATTTTTTCCCTGTTGGATCGATACTGGGGTCTTTGTTTCAAAGCCCTTTATTACTTGAAACGATACGTATACTTGCGTAGTACCCAAAAAGTATATAAAATATTTTCCTTAAAAAAGTTATATTTTGCTATATAAACATATATTTAAGAAGTATTAATCACTAACAGCCTAGCATTCAGTAGCAATCAATTTTTATTAAATGTTATTATCGTAAATTAAAATTTGGTACACATCTATATAGCAAGTTATTCGGATCGAGTGTTTCGCGCCTTTGCCGGAAATTAAATTTTCTAGCAGTGGTAACAAATTCTTGTATTTGGAAATACAAAAATCGGGTCAAGTTTTTGGCGCCGTCGTCAGGGAAAAAGTGGTACAATTTATAGATTTTTAAATATTATATTTCCAAAAACATAAAAAAATATAAAATATAAAATATAATTTAAAATAAAATAAATAAATAAAAAAATTTTATTCCTTGCTTTATTTTTTTATGCTTAGTTTTGGTTCTGAAGGATTAATACCTTTAGATTCTGAACTAGAAAGAACAATTAGAAAAATTAAAAAGGGAAAACAAATTCAAAAATTTAAAGAAATTGCTACTTTATAAAATCCAATTGAACTTAATGATCAAAATGTTTATAAACTATTAAGGGATTATGTTAACCCTACAGTTGATAAACTTCATAGTAGTATTCAAATACCCACTGTATATGCTAATTCTTTTAAACTTAAATCGCCTATTATTCAAATGGTGCTAAACAATCAATTTGGTGGAACACCAAATGAGGATCCAAATTTACACCTTGTTAGTTTTTTAGAACTTTGTGCTACCTTTAAATATAACAATGTTTCTGATGATGTTATTAGACTTAGACTCTTTCCATTTTTCTTAAGAGATAAAGCAAAGATGTGGTTAAACTCATTAGCAACTGGTTCTATTAAAACATGGGCTAAAATGGCACAAAAATTCCTTGCTAAATATTTTCCTCCTTCTAAAACTGCTAAATTAAGAAATGATATTACTTCGTTTAGTCAATTTGACGGGGAGATAATATATGAAACTTGGGAAAGATTTAAAGAACTATTAAGAAAATGTCCTCATCATGCTTTACCTGATTGGTTAATTATTCAAACATTTTACAATGGATTAATTAGATCTTTAAAATCAATTATTGATGCTGCTGCTGGAGGTTCTTTAATGTCTAAATCATTTGAAGAAGCTTAAACTTTAATTGAAGAAATGGCTAATAACAATTTTCAATGGCCTTTTGAAAGGATTAATCCTAAAAAGATGGCAAGTATTCATGATAATGAAGCCTTTTCTATTCTAACTTCACAAGTAGCAGCAATGTTTAAAAAATTAGATAATTTTGCAATTAATATTTCACATAATAACTCTGCTAATATTGAAGATTCTCAAACTGTTGAAACTTTACAAGCTATTGCAAGTAAAAATAATCCTTATTCAAATTATTATAATCCTGGGTGGAAAAATAATCCGAATTTTAACTGGAATAATTCACAACAACAATGGGGTAATAATCAATCTCATCTCACTGCAAATTGGAATAATCAAGTTAATCCAAATTATAAACCTCCTGGTTTTAATAATCAACAGAAAAAGTTATCAATAGAAGAATATATTTTACAAATGAATAATCAATTACAAAAATCAAAATACTGCTATTCGTGATTTTGAAAATCAAATGGGGGCAAATTGCTAATTTAATTAATAACAGACCTGTAGGAACACTTCCTAGTAATGTTGAAATTAATCCAAAGGAAACTAGAAAAGAACATGAACATGTTAAGGTTGTGCAACTTAGAAGTGGAAAGGAATTAAAAGAAAGAATGCATAATGAAATTGAAAAAGAGATTGAGGTTGAAGAGATTGAAATACCTGAAGAAACTCTCTCCTAGTCAAGATCAGACGGTTATACCTATTAATGTGGAAGTTGAAAAACCACCACCACCTTTTCCTCAAAGACTTAAACAGCTGAAACTTGATCATCAATTTTCTAAGTTCTTTGAAATTTTTAAGAAACTTACTATTAACATACCTTTTGTTGAAGCTTTGGAACAAATGCCAACTTATGCAAAATTTAGGAAGGATATTTTAAGCAAGAAATGAAAATTTAAAGCTTTTGAAACTGTTGCATTAAGTGAAGAATGCAGTGTAATAATTCAAAAGAAATTACCTGAAAAACTTAAAGATCCTGGAAGTTTCACTATACCCTGTGCTATTGGAGAAAAATTTTGTGGAAAAGCTTTATGTGATTTAGGAGAAAGTGTTAATCTCATGCCATTTTCTATTTTTCGAAGATTGAATTTAGGAGAGATTACTCCCATTACCGTAACCCTTCAGTTAGCTGATAGATCTATCACTTATCCTAAAGGAGTTATATAGGATGTCCTTGTTAAAGTGGATAAATTTATCTTCCCTGTAGATTTCATCGTACTTGATATGGAAGAAGATAAAGAGATACCTATTATTTTAGGGAGACCTTTTCTAGCTACCGGACGAGCTATGATTGATGTGCAAAAGGGAGAATTAACCATGAGAGTTAATGATCAAGAGATTAAATTCAATGTTCTTAAATCAATGAAGTACCCCGATAAAGAGAAATGTTATCGAATGGATATAATTGATTATTTAATTGAGAAACATTATCAAGAAAAATGTAAAGTCATTTACGAAGAAAATTTTGAATTTTTAAGCGATGAAAATGAAGAAGTAAAAGAAGAAGAGACTCATTTTATTAAAGATAATGGGGAAACTTTAGACATAACTCAAAATGATATACTTTTACCATCAATTAAAAAAGCCCCTGAACTGGAATTAAAAATGTTACCTTCACATTTAAAATATGCATTTCTTGGAAATTCATTAACTTTACCTGTTATTATTTCTTCTGAACTGAGTAAAGATCAAGAAGAAAAATTACTAGGTGTGTTAAAGACTTATAAGAAAGCTTTTGGTTTGACTATTGCTGATATAAGAGGAATAAGCCCTTCTATTTGTATGCATAGAATTTTAATGGAAGAAAATTTTAAATCTATTATTGAACCGCAAAGAAGATTAAATCATATCTTGAAAGAGGCTGTTAAAAATGAAATTGTTAAGTGGTTAGATGCTGGTATTATTTATCCTATTTCGGATAGTCAATGGGTAAGTCCTATTCATTGTGTTCCGAAGTAAGGAGGTGTAACTGTCATGGTCAATGATAAAAATGAACTAATTCCTACAAGACAATTTATTGGATGGTGAATTTGTATTGATTATAAGAAATTAAATGACGCCACTAGAAAGGATCATTTTCCTTTACCTTTCTTGGATCAAATGCTCGATAAACTAGCTGGACACCCATATTTCTGTTTTCTGGATGGATATTCTGGTTATCATTAATTACTTATTGCTTCTGAGGACCAAGAGAAAACAACATTTACAAGTCCTTATGGAAGCTTTACTTTTAGAAGAATTCCTTTTGGTTTATGTAATGCACCTGCAAATTTTCAAAGATGTATGATGTCAATATTTTGTGATTTGATTGACAAAGGAATTGAAATATTCATGGACGATTTTTCAATTTTTGGAACTTCTTTTGAATCTTATTTGGAAAACATTTCCAAAGTTCTGAAAAGATGTGAAGAAACAAAATTAGTTCTTAACTGGGAAAAATGTCAATTCATGGTCACAGAAGGCATTGTACTTGGTCACAAAGCTTCCCAAAAAGGGATGGAAGTAGATCAAGCGAAAGTGAAAATTATTGTTGAATTGCAACCACCTACCATTGTTACAGATGTGAAAGTTTTCTAGGTCATGCTGGATTTTATAGAAGATACATAAAAGATTTTTCTAAAATTGCTAAACCTCTTTGTCATTAATTGGAAAAAGATGCAAAATTTGAATTTAACAAAGAATGTATTAATGCTTTTAATATTCTAATAGAAAAACTAATAACTGCACCTATCATTGTTGCACCTAATTGGAATAAATCTTTTGAATTAATGTGTGATGCAAGTGATTTTGCAATTGGAGTTGTATTAGGACAAAAATAAGAAAAGGTTTTCAAAGTTGTATATTATGCTAGTAAAACTCTCACTGAAACACAAAGAAATTACACTACCACTGAGAAGGAGTTTCTAGCTATAGTATATGCCCTTGATAAATTTAGACCTTATCTTCTTGGAACTAAATGCATAGTTCATATTGATCATTCTGCTATTAAATATCTAATATCTAAGAAGGATTTTAAACCTAGACTGATAAGATGAGTTTTGCTTCTACAAGAATTTGATTTTCAAATAGTAGATAGAAAAGAACTGAAAACCAAATTGTTGATCATTTGTCTAAAATTAAAAATGATATTATTTCGGAAGAAAATATAAATGAGAAATTTCCTGATGAATCTTTATATGTTATTCAAGGATGCAAAACACCTTGGTACGCTGATATTGTTAACTATTTAGTTAGTAATATTTTACCTTATGAAATTGATAACAAATTTATTAAGAAATTTAAATATGATGTTAAATCTTATATTTGGGAAGATCCTCATTTATTTAAAATTAGAAGAGATTCTATAACTCAAAGATTTGTACCTTATGAGGAAACTTTTGCTATTATTCAAAAATGCTATGATTCCAATTTTGGAGGACACTTTGGCATAGATAAAACTGCATTTAAAATTTTAAATTCTGGATTTTATTGGCCTACCTTATTTAAAGATGTGAGACATTATGTGAAAAAATGTGATCGATGTCAAAGGTTGGGAAATATATCTAGAAAGGATTAAATGCCTTTAAACTATATATTGGAAGTTGAAATTTTTATATATGGGGTTTAGACTTTATGGGACCATTTGTTCCATCATCTGGAAAAACATATATTTTATTAGTAGTTGATTATGTTACAAAGTGGATTGAAGCTATTACTTTACCAAACTGTGATTCCAAACGTTTTTCTAAATTCTTAAAGAAAATGATATTTTCAAGATTTGGAATGCCTAAGGTAATTATCACTGATGGTGGAAGTCATTTCAGGAATGTAAGAATTCAATCATTACTACAAAAATTTGGAATCAAACATAGAATTGCAACTGCTTATCATCCACAAACAAGTGGAATGGCTGAAGTATCAAACAGAGAAATTAAAAGAATTTTAGAGAAGACTCGTTAATCTCGAAAGAACCGATTGGGTTGATAGACTTGATTCCGCATTATGGCTTATAGAACGACTTATAAGACACCGATTGGAATGTCACCTTACCGGTTAATTTATGGTAAACATTGTCACTTACCTGTTGAGCTTGAACATAAAGCTTATTGGGCGATAAAGGAGTTTAATTTTAATTTGAATGAAGCAGGAGAAAAGCAATTATTGCAATTGAATGAGATGGAAGAGATAAAAAATGAATCATATGAAAATGCAAGGATTTATAAAGAGAAAATGAAGATGTTACATGATAAGAAAATTTCAAGAAAAATTTTTGAGCCTGGACAAGAAGTATTTCTGTTTAATTCTCGTTTAAAACTTTTTCTTGGAAAGTTAAGATCTAAATGGATTGGACCCTATATAATTGAGAAAGTATATCATTTTGGAGCTGTGGATATTAAAGACCCCAAAACAGGAAATTTTTTTAAAGTAAATGGATTAAGATTGAAGCCTTATTTGGGATATTAAAATGATTTATAAAGAGGCTTATGAATTGAGTCAACTTGATTAAAGATTTACTTAAGTTTGGCTGACGACGTTAAACCAAGCGCTTTATGGGAGGCAACCCATAATTATCTTTTGTTTTGAGTGTTTTTATGTTTTTAATGTAAGGTTATGCCTCGATCTTGACTAATTTTATATTACTTTAGAAAAATTGATGCTTATAAGTCTTTGTTGACTTAAGCTGAAGATTATTTTAAAGTATATAAGATTTAGAAATTGGATCACTCTATTCTAAATATGAGTAAAATGGAGATCAAGTTAACCTTCATTATAATTGCTTACAATATGTGTTATTGAATCTAGATTACTCCTACCAGTATAATTTACCTATCTTAGAGAACGAAACTTTGAAATTTGACGATTAGGCGAAACGGAGTTGAACATAGTTCCGGCGCCTAGGCGCCAAGATTCGGCGCCTAAGCGCCCGAGTTAAACAATGTATCAATAGGTCTGGCGCCTAGGCGCCAGATTTGGCGCCTAAGAACCACGGTTACTGGGTCGTGCAAAAACTAAAAATTTTCAGTTTTTCACCTGATTTTCACCTTTAAATCAAACCATCTTCATCCCTAACCATCAAGCAATCAAAGTCACATCCATTACACTTCATTCTTGAGAGATTTGAGAAATTTTTGAAGAAATGGAAGGAAGAAATCATGGAGAAGAGGCTAGGGACAAGGTCTCAAAGGATCCTCAACCCTACTTCATTCATCGTGATAAGTTTAGAGAAAATTTCTAGTCGCTTAGATAAGTTTGAAGTGGAGTTTAAAAGCATTGGAGATCGCCTTCATGAGATGTTTCATCAGATTGAACATCTAGAATGGCAGATGAAACTTCAATTTGATCATTTTGCAGCTTATCAAGATGCTCAAGTTGAAATGTATGCGAAGAACAAATGGATTGACGAAAAGACGGCTATTGATTTCCCGAGAGCGTTAGTGTTCTTTCCAAGCGAAATACACATTTTCTCTTGTGAAGATTAGACTATTCTGGTAATGAGACCGTTATTATCTGGTTTGTTGAGTCTTTGTATTGATGTAGTGAATCGATTGCATTTGTGTATTTTCTTTCATGTTCAATGTGTTTTATTTTTGCTTAGAAATTGTTGTATTTGATTGTGTATTAGGAACTTGAATCAAGTATGATACTTATCTGGAATATATTGAGCCAATATTGAAGATTATAAATGGAATTTAGTGAAGTTTGATTTAAACTTTATGTTTGATTGGTGGATTTAATATTTAATTTTTAAAATTTTTGGAAAATGTTTTGGAAGTTGAATTTATGAATTTTGGTGGAAAATTAAACTTAAAATAAAATTTTTGTGAAAGGCTAGTCTGGCGCCTAGGCGCCAGAATTCGACGCCTAAGCGCTTGTTCGGCCTGTACCCGAAAAATTCCTTAAATACCCCCAAAAGCCATTATCGACACCTAAGCCTTCTTCTTCCTCCATTTTTAACAAAAATCAACTTTTAGAATCCATTTTGAGGTCAAAACATCAAGGATTTTGGCGCGAAACCACTCGATTTCTTCGTCTCAAGGTAAGATCTACACTTTAAACTATTTATTTTCGATTTTCACTATAGATTTCCCTAAGTTTTGCTAAGAACCGAAATTTTGAAATTTTTTTTTGATTTTTAAAGATTTCTTTGGATTTTTAAACTTATTTTAAGTTTTCTAAACTTAAAAAGAGTTTAAATTTTTTTATTCCTAAATTTGTTCTTGTTTTCTTTCATGTTTAGATGGCTCGAAAATCTAAACTCGGGAAGGCACGAGACAACTTCGATAGCAGCAAATTTTCTACTGCGGCTGCGCATTTTCGATTCCATGAATTTGCGACGTCGAGGAAGTTCATTTCAGAACGAAGTTTCTATCATCCAGGGGAGATGATTGAAAACACTATTGTTGCGCACAACTGGCAACGATTATGTTATTTCACTGTTGTTGCTGTTATCCCTATAGTTCGAGAGTTTATGCAAATTTTCTGGATGCTGAAGATTATGAAGTTTTTGTCAGAGGTGTCGGAGTAGGATTTACTCCTGAAAGAATCAATGTATTTTATGGCCTGCCACCGACTATAGAGTGCCATTATTCTGGATTAACTCCATCTGAGGGAGATTTGGATATGATCATTGCTTATTTGACTGACGGTACTGGATCTTGGAAGATCAGGAACGGAAAAAGGGTAAACTTCAAATCCTCCAAGATAAATGGTATTTCTAAAGCATGGCACTATTTTATTTCTATAAGATTATTACCTTCCAACCACCTGAGTGAAGTGACTAGAGATCGAGCGATCTTAAACTACTGCATTCAGGAAAGGAAGCCTATTGATGTCGGTAGTATTATTTAAGATTTTGTGGATTCTACTACGAGATCCAACACTTCTATTGGACTCGGATTCCCATCTCTGATTTATTCATTATATATTAGCAATGGAGTCATTGCAGATATTTCAGAGGAAAGGTTGAAGACTACTAAGCTGATTGGTCAGAAGAGCATTAGCATATATGATTGTCTTCGAGGGAAGAGATCGACCGCTCCTTCTTCTTCTACAACCACTCCAGGTAGACCTTCTACTTCCCAACCTTCTACTTCTGCTGAGCCACCATCGAGTTTCTGGGAGTCAATGCATGATCAGTTTATAGAGCAGCAGCAGGAGTTATTTCAAACTCACTGCAGGGTTGATACTATTGATAGGAAACTTGATCATTTATCTAATTATACCCAGAGGAAGAGTAGCTATGATGCTGAGTATGATGAAGCCCTCGTCAGATTTCTGAAGGGTGAGCATGATGTTAGTTTCCATACTTTTCCTAGTTTCACACCATTTATTGATCATAAGGATGTTGAGTTTTCCTTTGGTGACGATGATGATGATGAGGCTACGTACCAGTGACTAGTAGTTGATAGATCTCTATGTCGTGCTACTTTGTTGTTAGTTTGTTCTGTTTGGTTTGTTTCTTTAGTTTGATGTTTAATGTATGTTAATTTGTTTATGTTCCTGTGTGGATTGATTAGTGTTAAGGTTATGTTGTAAGAATATTCTTAGTATATTATGTTTGAGACTGAGATTAGAGTTAATTTATGATATGTTTGTTTCAGTCTATTGTTTAGTAATTAGTAATTTTGCTATGCTTTTATTTTATTTTAAATTTAGTATAATCATTAAAATTAGCCTGCTTATTTTTATATCTGCTTCAATTTTATCTTTATTATTCATAAAAGCATGAGTAGAAGGAAATTTTTCTTTTTAAGATCGTTTTTACATACTTATAAAAATTTCCTTTTTAAAATTATCATTTTCTTTCTCTCATACTTTCAAGTTTTCATAGTATATCAAAACTTAAGTTAGGGGGAAGGGAAAATACATTCAAATTTAAATTTTATTTGTCCTTAAAGAGCTAATATTTTCTTAAAACAAAAACTTTTTAACATAACTTAAGGAATGAAGAATCTATTTAAGATCACTTTTATTTTTGAAATTATAAACAATTTAGTGAACTTAACCAAAATTTAAATAACTTTGATTGATTTTAAGAATAGAATTATTTAACTTAAAGAAGAATAAGATTAAGGAATTTTTCTATTCATGGTATAAATAATGGAATTTTAGAAGTATTAAGTAATAAAAAATTATCACTTGAAAAAAGAAAAGATTGAAAATCTTTTTGCATTTTTATTCATGTTATAATAATTAAGTGGAAATGTATAAGTTTTGAAAATATAAGTTAAGGATAGTGAAGTTCAAAATCATTAACAAGCTATCCAGATATAGTAATCCTCTATAAAAAATAAAAAAAGAGAGAAAAATAGAAGAGAGCAGAAGCTTGAGGAAATGCCTAATAAAAAATTGGCTTCACTTGAATTATCTTATAAAAGGAAAACTAGTTACATATTTTACTTAATTTTTATGCATGAATCTTTATTTAGGAAAGGTTTTTCAAGAAGATCTTTTTCTTGTAAATAATCTATGAGATCTTAATATAATAAACTTCTATTATTTTCAAAATGGATGAAAAATTTGAAATCTTATGATTTGGTAGTTGAATGTTCTTTAAATTCTTAAAATTAAACCTAGTTAGTGAAATTGGGTTAATAATTTACTAAAGACCTTATAAAATCAATAATTATAAGGAATCTTAAATATTTATCTTTTATTCAAAAGGTTATACATTTTATATAGTAAAAAGGGTTACTTGAGGACAAGTGACATTTAAGTTTGGGGGATTTTAATCCATGAAAAAAATACCTATTTTTATGTCTTGATTTTTATCAATTTCTAAGGATATTATGCTTTAATGAAAGGTATTTTTGTGTTTTTGGATGTAGGTGATGTAAAAGGTTCAAAAAAGGAAAAAGGGGTGAAAAACGAGCCAAAATGGAGCAAAATACAAGAATTATAAAAAATTATGGCCTGGCGCCTAGGCGCCAGAAGTTGGCGCCTACGCGCCAGACTCAATACAGAAACTGTCAAGTTTTTGACGACTTTTGGATAATTATTTTGACGGAGTGAGCGGTTATTGGACATTCTAGAAGACTTGCAGTTGTTCCTTGATAATAGGACATGTGATACATTGCATTGGATGCTCCAAAACGGTTTAAATCGCGAAGAGGTGTGAGCCAAAGCGAAGAGGTGCGAAGAACTGGACGAGGTGTCCGGCGCCTAGGAGCCAGACAGACCTTCTAGAAGATTCATTGAATGTGGACATTTTTTCAAGAGGTGCCTTAAGGCAACCCTTGAAGCCTATAAATAGGAGTCCACTCCTTCAGAAAAACGCGCCCCCATTCTATCCCATAGCTCTTAGCCACTTTAGAATCTCTCATCCTTAGAGAGAGAAATAGAGAGAGATATTTTGGGCCACTTTTATTTAGTTTAGTGAGTTTATGTTCAAGTTGTTGCATTTGGAGTTCATTACACTGTGGAGTCAGTAGGAATCAGAAGATCTGTAGAAGGAATATTTGAGATAAGTATTTTATTTTTGATTCAAAGTTTATTTATTATGTTTTGTTGTTTATATTCAATGTGTTATGAGTAGTTATTTTACTTTCTTCCTTCAATTATGAAAAGATAAATAAGATAATATAAAATTCGATGGAGAATTGAAAATCAAAATATTTTCAAAACATTGTGATGATATTAATACCTGATCTTACTTTACTTTTTAAATTGGCCATTTAAATTATTAAAACCTGTTGAAAATTTTGTGACCTAGAAGGAGAAGAACTCTTAACTTGTGGATGTCACATGAATCCTTGGGTAGTCGAAGGCCTTGCGCGGGCTATTCAAGGTGAAGTGCAAATAAATAGGAAGATAAGATTTAAAGGGTGTAGAATTGATAAGTTTTTAGAGTGACAGACTAAATTCTTATAATTTGATTTATAGATAAAGAAAGGGTCACTAGTAGGGCCGACCATAGCCACCCTTGGACATCTAGTAGTGTGAGCCTAGATTAACCCATTTTACTAATAATACATCTGGACCTGATCTGTAGATTAGCCAATGTTCTTTACTCTTAAATCAAAGGGTAAAGAATAGGAATGCTTCTATTTGGCACAATACCATAATATAGATTCTCCAACGAATATTAAATTATCTATAAAATCATGGATTAATTGAAAGGAAGAAAGTTGTTTGTTTTATATAGTTTTCACAAAATCGTTTTCTTATTATTGTTTTCTTTATCTGCATCTAGTAAATTAAAAGTAATTTATAGCTAAGTTAAAATACACAAAGATTTTGAAATACAATATTTAAAAATTTAATACCATATTTTTTCCCGGTGGGATCGATACTGAGGTCTTTGTTTCAAAGCCCTTTTATTACTTGAAACGATATGTATACTTCCGTAGTACCCAAAAAGTATATATAAAATATTTTCCTTAAAAATTATATTTTGCTATTTAAACATATATTTAAAAAGTATTAATCACTAACGACTTTAGCATTCGGTAGCAATCAAGTTTTATTTAATGCTTTTGTCGTAAATTAAAATTTGGTACACATACATATAGCAAGTTATTCGGATTCGAGTGTTTCGCGCTTTTGCCAGAAATTAAGTTTTCTAGCAGTGGTAACAAATTCTTGTATTTAGAAATACAAAAATCGGGTCAAGTTTTTGGCGTCGTCGCTGGTGAAAAAGAGGTACAATTTATAGATTTTTAAATATTATATTTCCAAAAACATAAAAAAATATAAAATATAAAATATAATATAATATAAAATAAATAAAAAAAATTATTCCTTGCTTTACTTTTTTATGCGTAGTTTTGGTTCTGAAGGATTAATACCTTTAGATTCTGAACTAGAAAGAACAATTAGAAAAATTAAAAAGGGAAAATAAAATCAAAAATTTCAAGAAATGGCTATTTTACAAAATCCAATTGAACTTAATGATTAAAATGTTTACAAACCATTAAGTGATTATGCTAACCCTATAGTTGATAAACTTCATAGTAGTATTCAAATACCCACTGTAGATGCTAATTATTTTGAACTTAAACTGTTTAATATTCAAATGGTGCAAAACAATCAATTTGGTGGAACACCAAACGAGGATCCAAATTTACACCTTGTTAGTTTTTTAGAACTTTGTGCTACCTTTAAATATAACAATATTTCGATGATGCTTATTAGACTTAGACTCTTTCTTTTTCCTTAAGAGATAAACCAAAGATGTGGTTAAACTCATTAGCTAGCTGGTTCATTAAGACATGGGTTGAAATGACACAAAAATTCCTTGCTTAAATATTTTCCTCCTTATAAAAGCGCTAAATTAAGAAATGATATTACTTCGTTTAGTCGATTTGACGGGGAGACAATATATGAAACTTGGGAAAGATTTAAAGAACTATTAAGAAAATGTCCTCATCATGTTTTACCGATTGGTTAATTATTCGAAACATTTTACAATGGATTAATTGGATCTTTAAAATCAATTATTGATCTTCTGTCTTGGAGGTTCTTTAATGTTTAAATCATTTGAAGAAGCTTACACTTTAATTGAAAAAATGGCTAATAACAATTTTCGATGGCCTTCGAAAGGATTAATCCTAAAAAGATGGCAAGTATTCATGATAATGAAGCCTTTTCTATTCTAGCTTCATAAGTAAGCGATGATATGTCTAAAAATTAGATAATTTTACAATTAATATTTCACATAATAACTACTGCTAATATTGAAGATTCTCGAACTATTGAAACTTTACAAGCTATTGCGAGTAAAAAAAATCCTTATTCAAATTATTATAATCCTGGGTGGAAAAAATCATCCTAATTTTAACTTGGAATAATTCACAACAACAATGGGGTAATAATAAATCTCATCCATTGGAAATTGGAATAATCGAGTTAATCCAAATTATAAACCTCTTGGATTTAATAATCGACGAGAAAAAGTTTTTAATCGAAGAATTAATTTTACAAATGAATAATCGATTACAAAATCAAAATACTGCTTATTCGTAATATTGAAAATCAAATGGGGAAAATTCTTACTTTAATTAATAACGGACACTATAGGAACACTTTCTAGTAATGTTGAAATTAATCGAAGAAGCTGGAAAAAAACATGAACATGTTAAGGATATGTACGACTTAGAAGTGGAAAGGAATTAAAAGAAAGAATACAGAATGAAATTGAAAAAGAGATTGAGGTTGAAGAGATTGAAAAACCTAAAGAAACTCTCTCTGCTAGTCAAGATCATACTGTTATACCTATTAATGTGGAAGTTGAAAAACCACCACCACCTTTTCCTCGAAAGACTTAAACGGCGAAACTTGATCATCGATTTTCTAAGTTCTTTGAATTTTGTAAGAAACTTACTTATTAACATACCTTTTGCTTGAAGCTTTGGAACAAATGCCGACTTATGCAAAATTTATGAAGGATATTTTAAGCAAGAAATGAAAATTTAAAGCTTTTGAAGCTGTTGCATTAAGTGAAGAATGCGGTGCATTAATTCAAAAGAAATTACCGAAAAGCTTAAGGATCCTGGAAGTTTCACTATACCTGTCTTATTAAAGAAAAATTTTGTGGAAAAGCTTTATGTGATTTAGGAGCAAGTATTAATCTCATGCCATTTTCTATTTTTCGAAGATTGAATTTAGGAGAGATTACTCCCACCACTGTAACCCTTCAGTTAGCTGATAGATCTATCACTTATCCTAAAGGAGTTATAGAGGATGTCCTCATTAAAGTGGATAGATTTATCTTCCCTGTAGATTTCATCGTACTTGATATGGAAGAAGATAAAAAGATACTATTATTTTAGGGAGACCTTTTCTAGCTACGGACGAGTTATGATTGATGTGCGAAAAGGAGAATTAACCATGAGAGTTAATGATCGAGAGATTAAATTCGATGTTCTTAAATCGATGAAGTACCACGATAAAGAGAAATGTTATCGAATGGATATAATTGATTATTTAATTGAGAAACATTATCGGGAAAAATGTAAAGTCATTTACGAAGAAAAATTTGAATTTTTAAGCGATGAAAATGAAGAAGTAAAAGAAGAAGAGACTCATTTTATTAAAGATAAGCTGGGAAACTTTAGACATAACTCAAAATGATATACTTTTACCATCGATTAAAAAAGCCACTGAACTGGAATTAAAAATGTTACCTTCACATTTAAAATATGCATTTCTTGGAAATTCGTTTACTTTACTGTTATTTTTCTTCGAGCGAGTAAAGATCGAAGAAAAATTACTAGGTGTGTTTAAGACTTATAAGAAAGCTTTTGGTTGGACTATTGTTGATATAAGAGGATTAAGCCCTTCTATTTGTATGCATAGAATTTTAATGGAAGAAAATTTTAAACCTATTATTGAACCGAAAAGAAGATTAAATCCTATCATGAAAGAGGTTGTTAAAAAGAAATTGTTAAGTGGTTAGATGCTAGTATTATTTATCCTATTTGCATAGTGAATGAGTAAGTCCTATTCATTGTGTTCCGAAGAAAGGAGGTGTAACTGTCATGGTCAATGAAAAAAATGAACTAATTCCTACAAGACAAGTTACTGGATGGCGAATTTGTATTGATTATAGGAAATTAAATGACGCCACTAGAAAGGATCATTTTCCTTTACCTTTCTTGAAACAAATGCTCGATAAACTAGCTGGAAACCCATATTTCTATTTTCTGGATGGATATTCTGGTTATCATCTGTTGACCTCATTTTTGATGAGGTCTTCTCTTCTCTCTTTAGTACTTAGGATCTAGCCTTAGGCTTTTCCTTTGACTATCTTAGAGGACTAGAAGTGGAACGAACCCTTTATAAGTTCAAACACCTCTTGACTCCTTGTAAACCCCACAAGCTTGATTGTAGACCCCTAATCACTTAGAGGGTTGAAATCAAATGTGAAGGTTTAAAGGATAAGTTCCTTATAGGACTCTTTGGCCTTAGGACTACCACAGGTGGCACTGTCGCAGTGAGGGTTGACTCGCACACATCACACTCTCACACACATTCCGAACCCTAAACCCACCAAAATACCCCAATACCCTCCAAATAACCTCCAAATACCCAAAATACCCTTTTTAACCCAAAAATCTAAAAATTCCAAAAATTCCCAGAAAATTCTAGAAAATCCCAAATATTCTCAATTTAATTTTGTTCAACTACACCATGAACCAATTTTGCCAACTTACCCCACTTTTATCAAAATCCCCATTTCACCCGTTTTTGACGTGACCGTCGATGAGGTTGTCCGAACGACCTCGGATGACGAAACGGACCGCTCCGTTACGTCCGGAACGTCGATTTTAGTCAGGTAGGATACCCATTTTGCTCGTGTTCCGTGCACGAGCAATTGCACGGAAATCGATGCACGCAATTTAAAATTAAAATAAAAATAAAAGGAAAAATCTCCTATTTAAAGTCACCCACTCCCCCATTCTTAAAGACCCTAGACACTCCTCACAGCTGACAACACCTCTCACACAAACCCTAAGGCTCCCTCATTCACAACTCTCCTTTTTCGGCCGACCTAACAGCCAAAACTTCTCTCTCGAGCTACCTCCTTCGGCTAAACAAACACACCCATGAAACCCTTGCCAACCCGTCGCCCTTCCTCCTCATCGACGGCCTGCTCGCCGGCTCTCGCCAGCGAGGTGTCATGCCTCTCCATCTTGCAAGGTACCTCATGGATCTGGGGATGGAACTCTTCATGCTTGGATTGTAAACATGAGAAATGAGTGAGTTTGGCGTAGCTGCAAAACAGCAGGAAACGAGGAACTTGAAATAGAGAAGCATAAGCTATTCTTCCATAAAGGTGCCTGCTCAAATGGTTACAGCAAATATATATATGTTGCCTGCTGGAACGGTTTTATCCCCACCACTACCTGTTTGAAATGGGCTCCCCGGCGAGCCATGTTTTGCAGCAGCTTGGAACTTATTTGAAGCATACAAGGTCCATGGTTCTCTACGCCCAGTTCTTAGATCGCATAATCCCAGCATTGTCAAGATTCTTAAAATAAAAATTTATTTGTCTCGTTTCATTTATCTAATCCTTTTTTTTTATTCACTGAGAAATTGCTGAAGCTTTTATATATATATATATATATATATATATATATATATATATATCTGTGTGTGTGTGTGTGTGTGTGTGTACATATATTTCTTTTTGGGAGATAGGTAGCCACTCTTGGCTATTCTCTGTTTTCTATCCCTTGCCCTCTTCATTTTCCTTCTGTGACTTGTCAAAACTAATTTTCTAGTTATGTTCTGCATTAGATCACTGAAAGTATATTAAGGATGGGGCCTAGTGCACATAATTATTGTTTAACATTATGTACTACCAACCCGTGGGAACTTTTGCACTAAATAAGTTCTGGAGCTTGTTTTGGAGCCTGCATGGTTATCTCTTTCAATTTTTGGAGGTTAATGAAATGTTTAAAGGCTGTCATTCTCTTGAGTCGATGCGATTACAAGAGAATGCTTCACATTGGTCTCTTTCGACCATGGCAATTGCAAGTAGATTGAGGGATGTGTTTATCCAAAATCATATTGTATTTTATTTAGGAAGGTTTACATACATACCACTTTGTATTTACAATCATAACACTTGAATTTTACTTTTCACATCTATACCACCCAATTCTTTCATACACATACCACTCATTTCCAATGTATTTATATATTTCACAAACTTTATGTCCTTTTTTAAAACTCATGCAATTTAAATACTCTCGAATCATGGAATTGGAATAATTGTTTGCTTCCTTATTGTGATTACTTGCGAGGTGAAATCTTGGCTTGCCTCGATGTTAGCTACCTCTCATGAAGTTATGTAAAGAGAAGGCTAGTGAGCATGATAGCTAAGTCGGACCATTCTTCGTGAAGGTATAATTCTACCTATACCGAATTTCATTTATGCTTTCATATTTATGAGTTTTATGTCGGGAAAGTCGTCATTGTAACTTTATTTGAGACATAGATTTGGCATTCATGAATAAAATTAAAACAAGATTGTGGGCCTCAAATGATGATGGAAATTCATGATATGGACAAATACAAAACCTTTGTGCTGTCGACATTTTTTAGGTTAAGTGTTGTATTTTGAAAAAGGGGTCGCCTAACAGAAATTGTCGGCGAATTTTAGATTTTAAATTTAATTTAAATATATATCTAATTTAGAAAGTAGTATTTGATTTTGAAAATAATTTTAAATTTGAAAATTTTAAGATATGAAATCGAACCGATCTCACATCCAGAATAGTTTATATAAACGAGCACCGCATAACAAGTAGTGTATCTATCCCGAAGAATAGACACCTTTGCTTGATCATAGGGCTCGATTAGATAAACTAGAAAGGTTTGTGACATCCGTTTGGTACGCGAACCAATCTTATAAGCCGACAAATTCACATGTTTAATATGAAAGCATTAAACGGGGTTTATATTACGCAGGTTCTTAAAATTCCACTATAAAGGCAAGCCACTATAGTTAATTACATCTTAAGTGACGGGAATCACTTAAGAAAGCTCTCGATAATAATCGGTAGTTACGCTCTCGAAAATTTGAACGTTTAAGTTTTCGAAGGATTGAATTTTGGAATTTCGATAGGGAATGGATCGAATTTGGAACATTTTATTTTGGGAATTGAAGGAAGAAAGGTAGGAGAAATTACGGATTCGAAGCGAACTTCGGTAATTTCCAGTATCCTATTGTTTGGCTTGAATTTAGGAAAGTCCTAATGTTTATTTAATGTTTTGATCTTGCGATTTTAATTAATTAGGACTTATATTAGTATGATAAAATCATACTGAAATAGCATCGAAGATGTGAGGGTTTATGTCGTATCGGACGACTACCTCGGAATCTAAGACCGGTTAAGGCTTAATTTGCATGACAAGATCATGCAAATGCTAACGAAGAGTTGAGGATTTATGTTGCATTAGGCGAACTACCTCGAAATCACTATGGATTGGTTATTTAATTCTAAGAAAGTTTCTTTGAAGTAGACTCGGGTTTCGTTGATGACGATGGTCGTCTTTGCCCACTATGCTCCGAGCTCCTTATTGTTGCGGAGGTTTAGTTTTAGAAGTCATAAATCGGGGAGATGAGAGAAGTGTTTTGGTTTAGAGAAAATCTTAATTTCCGAATATTTTTTATATTTTATTTAAAACAAATCTTAAAGTTGATTATAACAACATCGGTTAAGATCGCGGTTCCATCCTTTCGGCGTCGTTATTTTTATCGGATTCACTTAGTCGAGATGAATTTGCTAAACTCAGTTGAATGAGTTCCACACTTTCATTTAGGCAGTGGGAAATCCAGTTAGCAACACGTAGGTTACATCATCAGAGGTATTCCCGATCATCCAACGAAGACGTTTTAATTTAGTTATAATTGTAGTTTTGTGTTCATTTGTGATTAAATTTTGAGTTGTTTTATATTTTGAAATGTTGTGGCGGTGAATTTTATCTTGCAATGACTTTTAATTTAGTTTTGGTTTAAGTTTTAGGGACTTATCCTAAAGGTGTGGGTTTTCGTGCAACGAGTTGTTTATCGTACGAAAAGTAAGTGCGATGCGATTAAACAAATTGCGATAAAGTAAATTGCGATAAAATAAAAGTGTACTTGGAGGGTCTTCCCGTCATCCCAGTTGCACTTAAAACACGATTAGAATATTTAAGCGAGTTCTAGGTAAAAGCTAAGAGAAGGGTTATGGTTTTTACCAAATTCTAATCACTATAGCTTAGTCATTTCTATATGACGTCCAGGTTCTTATGTTTTGGTTTGAGGACGATTTTCTTCATCGAAGAATAATTAAGTTCGATTGTTCTTATAAGTATCCTATCATATTGAGGAAGTGCTTAAGAAGAATCTTAAACATCTTTTCAATATTCGATAGGATTGTTTTAAGTCCGAATGGATTTAATCGATCGAGTGAAGTAATCGTCAGAGGTTTAGTTAAGTTTTGTTGTTATCTTACTCGAGTAGTTAGGACATTTGAATATCCTATAAGTGCGGTAACATTTAATTTAATGTTACGTTTAGGAGTTATGGTAACAAAAGCTTTCGAGGCGAATTGGTGTTGAATGGTTTGTGATTTAATTTAATTTCAGTTAACGGGTTTAAATTTGGAATAGTGTTCGAGTTGTTTTATTTTGAATTTCTTTATGTCTTAGGTGATGTTATTTTTTAATTCAATTTGATTTAACTTTAATTTAATTTGATTTGGTTTAGCTTCAATTTTAATTTAATTTATTTAATTTAAATTAATTTTAATTTTAACTTGATTTTATTTTTTTTATTTTATTTAATTTAATTTAATTTAATTTAATTTAATTTAATTTAATTTAATATGATTTAATTTAATTTAATTTAATTTAATTTAATTATTTATTTTTAATTTAATTTTATTTATTTAATTTAATTTAATTTTAATTAAATTTAATTCGATTTAATTTAATTTGTTCAATTTAATTTAATTTAATTTATTTGATTTAATTTAATTTAAATTAATTTAATTTGTTTGATTTAATTTAATTTAATCTTTAATTTAATTTTATTTTTAATTTTAATTTAATTGAAAATTTAGAAGGAGCTTAATAATTTAACTTTTAATTTAATTTTAATGATTAAGTCCTTTAACATTTTAAAACTTAAATTTGAATTATCATTTTAATTGGTGATTAAATATTATTGAGATGATTAATTTAGGGATTTTTAAATTAAAGAACAAATCTCTTCCTAATAATATCCACTATTTTAATAATTCCAATTTTATTATTCTTCAAATTTAATCGATTATTTAATTAAGGTTTATTTTAATTATTTTTAAATTGTTTAATAGGTTTCTATCCCTTAATTATTTAAATTTCAATCATCCAAATCAGATTAAGATCAGATATTTTACTATTTAATTTTATTAAACCTAAAATTTTAATTAAGGGTTAAAATTTTAATTACTACTTTGCCTTTCAAGCTTAATAATTTCATAACTCACTAAATTGAGCTTAAATAAACTTGAAATTTTTATGTGACTTCACTCATATGTCAATAAAGACATGAGAGGAGAAAATGTGATTTTTCTGTATTTAATTTATTTGTGTAATTATTTTTGGTAGAAAATAGAGATTTCCAAGGAAAATTTAATAATATGATCAAGAGAAAGTTTCTGTCCTTAAGAAAATTATGGGACATTTCTAATGACCAGAGCACCACTTGGACCAATTTTGGTGATTTTTTGAATTATATTATTTTTATTATAATTATTTTGAGTTTTGGAGTATTAATTAATTTAAAAATAAAATAAAGGTTGAAAAATGAATTTTATATTTTTCAAAAATCTCTCTAATATCAAGGAAGTCAGAGAATTAATTTTTATAATTTTCTAATTTTTCTATGATTTATTAGAATTATTTTAGTGGAAATACTAGAAATATATATATTTTTAATTTTAAAATTACCCTAGGGCTTTAAAATTTAATATCTCATTAAATAGACCTAAGAAAAATATGGGGTTTGTTCCTAAATGATTAAAATTCAAAATTTGACATTTTGGTGAATTTTATTATTTTTGTGATTTTTATTATTTTTTAATTATTAAAATATTAAAATAATATAAAAAAATGAACTTTTTTAGAAAATTGAAATTTTAATTTTTTTAAATTTCCCTGATATCAGAGAGGCTCCAAAACCAATTTGGTGAATTTTTGAAAAGTATTTTGAAAGTTATGAATTTTTAAATTTCAAATTAACTAAATGGCTTAACCAACCCATTTAGTAGGGCTAACCAAGTCCAATTGACTTCAAATTTTTATGGTGGGTTCCTCTGATCCTAAAGGTTAGTGGAGAATTGATTTCAAGTCAATTTGATGTATGATTAACTCTAATTAATTAAGGAGCTATTTTGGGTGTTTAAGCCGATTAGGGTTATTTTAAATGAACTAATTAAAACCTATTTTTCTAAGGTCCTCTGGTCAGTAAGAAACACCACCAAATTTTCCTAGAATTTATTTTATAACATGTCGATTATTGGATTTAAAATACTCGAAAATAGTAACATGAATTTGAAAAATCAATAACTTCTCGTAGGGATGGCCTTTGACTTTGGAAAATTCGGGGAATGTTCCCGAATTCGGAGGCTTCAAAAGCACCATGGTCTCATGCCATGGTGAATTTCCTATATGCATGGAGAATTAAAATAATGCAGAGGGTAAATAAATCATTAAAAATAAAATACTTGATGAAATTAAATGATTTCTTTTCCACATTATTCTCCTCTGTTCACTGAGTAAGAGGATATTTTTATTTTATTTTTCTGATTTTTCTACACAAAGTTATGGGTTTTTGAAGTTTAGGGAATTAAATAAATAAGAAAATACCCTAATTTTCTATTTATCCAAGCGGCGCCGCGTCAACCTCGGCAGCTCCGAAACGCCGTGTGGCGCTCTCTGATTCGACGCCGCCATCCGACTCGGAGCTCCGGGGGCCGGCTGTATCGTTCCGTCTCCTCATCCAGGCGAGATCCTGGCCGTCCGTCCGCGCGTGTATTAAATGAATGGCATCCGTTCATCGTCCCCAAGCCTCTCAGCTCGAGAACCGTCCACACTAAATCCCTAATATCTCACTCAATACTTAACGGATTTTCGTGTTCTTGTGCTCTATGGATTCGTCTTGAAGAGACGAAGACATCTATACGGTGATCATGCATTGAAATTAAAGCATTTGAAATGGAGAATCTCCAGAAGCTAGGGATGAAGAATTAGCTCATACCTTTGCTCAGAGAAGTGTGGCTTGATCCGAGGGTTGTGTCACCTTCGATTGGATCCCGACAAGCTCCAGATGAAGTCTCCGAGTGCAGTGACTTGCCTAGCTATGAAAGTGACCACATCCGATCACAAAGCTTGGAGAGCTAGAACAAGCTAGGTGGCTCGGAGATGGGGCTTTCGGTGGGAAACTTCTCCTCTTGGTCCGGTGAAGGTGTAGGACCGGTCGATTTGAAGATTGGCTCAACTGTGGCAAAGTGTCCTGGTTTTGGGTGAAATTTCGGTTGAGAAATTGGATTCGTTGGTGGGGATTAGAGGCAAATTGACACTGGGGATCAAGCTGCTCTAAGTATGGAGTAGGGTTTGGAACAATTTTGGCGAGTTTCGGCAAGGTTTGTGCAACTCTCCTCCATGGCCGTGAGGGGGTCGGGTTTAAATAGAGGTGGCTGGAGAGCCTCGCGGGGATGGCGAAGGGTTAGGATCGAGTTGCTGCGGGCATGGGAAGAACGGCCATGGTGGCCATTGGGCATGGGGCGGCTCGACGAGGTGGAATTCCAAAATTTGGCTCCTCCCGAGGTCTCGGCCATGGTGTTTTCCGGCGACCTGGTGGTCGGCTCGCCGGTGCACCGGTCACCATCTTGTTTAGGTGGGTCAGGGCTGGGGTTTAGTGTAGGGAATTGGTAAATGCCATGTGTAAAAGGCTTGGATTAGAATGGTATGAGAGAAGGCTCATTTTGGCTCAAATTGGTCAACCCATCCCTTTGGGCTAGGTGCACCACCCAAGGCTTGGTTTAGGTCGAAGAGAAAGTGATTTGGCTCGACATAATCGGTAGGGTCGAGTCACCATCCAAGCACGATTAGGCATAAGCATGGTTAAGGGGAATCATGGGAGTGGTTAATCACCTTTAGGAATTAAGGAAAGAGTCTCCTCCTTTTGCCCAAAATGGCATGGTGACATGTAAAGAGGCTCTCATGGCTTCCATGTGGCTCATGCATGGCTTCATGGCTCACCTTTGGCTTGGGAAAAGTTAAGTCGATTTCATGGAAATGGATTTAAGAAAATTTTGGTATTTTGATGGGAATTTGTATGGGGCTTAATTTGGAATGGATTCATGATGAGTTTTGAAACTTAGGGATTGATTTAATTGAAAATATGGTGTAGAGCAATTGTCATATGGGTTTTGGATTGATTTTGGCCCTTTGGATATGGGCCTTAGGAAGGTTTCATGTAAGTGGGCTTTTAAGTTTAAGAATGAATTCATGGATGGGAATTTTGTAGAAGTTTGGGCCAAATAATTATTGTGTTTGGTTTATGGATATGTCATGAGTGATTTGAAACAAGTTGGGAGTGATTTGGGTTTGAAATGGGTTGAATTTGGGCTTCTTTGGTGAATGGGCCAATATAGGTCAAATTGGGCTAACTTGGGCCAATGTTGGGTTAGGGTTGAAATTGATGTAAAATAAATGTTGGGAAATGTTTATGGGAGTGTTTCAAAGAGGTTTTGGCTTTGGTTGGGTTTTGATTTTGAGGTTTGGGCTTATTTGGGTGAGGTTTGGGTCTAGGTCAAAATTGGGCTTTTTGGCTTTGGGTTGAATTTGAGTGGGGTTTGGGTCTAAATTTTGGGCAAATCATGTTAGTGTTTTGTTTATGGGAATGTTAAGGAAGATTTAGAAAAGATTTGGGGTTAATTGGAGTTGAATTGGGTGAGTTTGGATTAGGTTTGGGTCATAGGTCCAAATTGGGCTTTAAGGCCAAAAGTGAAATTGGATTCAAATGTCAATCAAATTGGACTTGGATTTGGTCTAGATTGGTGTTGGGAATGTTGAATTGAAGTTTATAATTGAATTGGACCAGCATTTGGGTCAATTGGGTAGGTTTGGTTTGATATTGGGTTCACTTAGGGTTAAAATGGGTCAAATTGGGGGTTTTGATAAAAGTGGGGTAAATTGACAAAATTGGCCCATGGTGTAGTTGAACAAAATGAAATTGGGAATATCTGGGATTTTCTGAAATTTCCTGGGAATTTTCTGAATTTTTGGATTTTTGGGTCAAGAGGGGTATTTTGGGTATTTAGACGGTATTGAGAGGTATTTTTGGAATTTTTGGTATTTTTGGGTATGGATGATCAATTTGAGTAATGTGGGAATGTTTGGGATTGGTTTTGAGGAATTTTGGGTGATTTGAAAATTTTGAAAAGTTTGGGTGATTTCAAGGGCTTTGGGTAGGCTAGGCGGGTGTAGGGTCCCGGGGGTCAAAAATTGAAAATTTGGGAAATTGAAGATTGGGTGAATGTAAGTGGAATAAAATCATTTTGGTTGAGCCTTGAAGCCATATCAAGCCCACATGAGCCATGAAGGGACTCATTTGAGGCATCCACTATGTTGTTCCTAACCCTCTTGCGAGGGCTTAGGGGTTAAGGACCATCCATGTGAATCACCTACATGAGTCGGGAGGTCAAGTTGGGTATAGGTGTGTGAAAGTGTAGTGTATAAATATAGTGTATGTGTAAGTCGGCCCTCACTCGGACCGGGCCGCCCGAGGGCAGTCCTAAGGCCAAAGAGTCCTATAGGAACTCATCCTTTAAACTTCCACATTTGATTTCAACCCTCTAGGTGATTAGGGGTCTACAGTCAAGTTTGTGGAGTTTGCAGGGAGTTAAGAAGTGGTGGGTTCCAATTCTAGTCCTCTAAGATAGTCAAAGGAAAAGCCTAAGGCTAGATCCTAAGTACTATAGAGAGAAGAGAAGACCTCATCAAAAATGAGGTCAACATGTGCAAATAGATCTAAGTGAATCCTCTTCAAAATGATGAATGTTCTTAATACTTTTATTGAATTCCCTAATCGATTTAAGCTATATGAACTTATCATATGGAGGTGAAAGCTTTAGAATTAATGTGCACATTGGGATTAATACTTCATTGTGATTAATTTGAATCTCTTTTGCTTAAGTTAGCTGGAGGTTTAAAACTTGCAGATATCTTTCTTTTTATGATCTTGAATAATGCGATTTTTGAGCTTGACAGAGATGATATACAGCTTCTTTATTTCTTTATTTATTGGAAGTTGTATGTCGTGATGTGGCTCAAACTTTCTTCTTATTTCTTTGTGAAACATGTTTATGAAGAGGTAATTTGTTGGCTTGAGATCAATAATTCAATGTTTGGAAGACTTGATTATGTGTTAATAAATACCTCTTTTGATTTGGATGTTTTGAATATGAAGTGTGGATACTATGTGTAAGTGCATAAGAATTGATTGTTAGGTGTGTAAGTGAAGCCCAGGTATTAAATGTGCGAAGACATTGATACTGATTGACTTAGATATTCGATACACATGTCTTTCTTTTTGCATGTTTTTCATTATACGCATTTGTACACTTATTTATGTAACATTTCATTGAACTGAATTCTCATACCAATTTGTTGGTGTGCCTTTGCGAGGTTCGTTGGAGTGCCGACGGGATACCGACAGCTCGAAGCAAGCGGCGAGGTGACTTCGAATCAAGTGTCTGCTGGATAGCTTTCTATCCTTGCAAAGGTGGCTATGAAAGAAGGTGAAGCCATTGCAACATATAAATGCAGTTTCTAATTACTTATTCTTACTCTTGAGCTTGCCTTGCAACTTCAAAAATATTTATCCTCTTTACAATATTTGATTTCACTTGGATGAAGCATTTGAGAAATTGTAGGTTTCATTTTTTTTTTCTGAATCTCTTTAGATTTCTCCATTTTTGCTACTCGTTTATATGTGAAGCTTATGTTTAGATCAATTTTGCAACTCAAAACTGCTCTATGTCTAGTCCTACATGCTTCTAATTGATCTGAAGTCAATGCTTTATTGGTTTATGAAGTTTATGAATGATTAGCACTAATTATACAAGAATTCTTTGTGTTTTTGCTCTTAAGTTCAATATATTATCAAATCTGATAAAAGATTATTTGGGTATTAAATTTTGGATGCTTGGCATGTAAATTCAAACCTAAACTTATTGATATATTTGCATACACGTTTCTTATACTTAAGCCTATGAAATTGTAAAGTTTGATTACTCATATATATTTCTTATACTTAAGCTTATGTGTAATACTGGTTATTTAAACTTAAAATTCTTTATGTATTAAACATGAATCTAGATATAAATTTATATATTCATTTAATTTCAATGCATTTACATACTTAATACATAATAAAAATATATAAATATATAATTTTCAGATTTTTTTTAAATAATATTTACATATGTATAATGTTTAAATTTTTATAATATTTAAATATATAACACTCAATTTAAACGTATTAATTTAAAATTTTGGTATTTCATATGTGTATCACTTAAAAATTAAATGTACATTTATTATCTGTCAAAATTACTGTACTTATGTAAATATACACCTAAATTATTGTATTGAATATAAAAATATTAAATTTCTTAACTTTTTACATAAAAAAAAGAAAGTTTTTAGATCTTTAAATCATTATGAGCTTACGTCTTAAATTGAAGGATACAAATTTATATCTTATACCTTAAGCATATGATATCCAAAAATAAGTATAAACATTCCCATAAACTTAATAACAGTAATAATAAAACATACATAACAATAGTACATACTAAGATAAATGTAAATACATGCATATATATCTATATAAAACCATAACAATAAGTAACAAATGAATGATATAACAATGCTGAAAAGGGGAAGAGAGATTATTATTATTATTATTATTTTATACTAAGTTAAAGTTATATGTTTGAGGAGCTTGAAATGAATGTTAAATATGTAAACACATATGCATTGATTGACATGTATGTAAACCTTCCCTGTATTGTTATGTACGCATCTTAACACTATTTGAGAGAATGTTCATATTTGATTGTAAATATGTAAATGAGACGACGATAGCGATCACAACAACAAAACAAAAGACGATCTTCAATCAAATTCTTCATAATTTAAATAACAAACCCATAGGATTTCGAGGTAGTTCGCCTAGTGCGACGTAAATCCTAACTTCGTCTTTAGGCTTTTGCACAACTCTGTTGTGCAATATAAGCCCTAACACTTTAGGATTACGAGGTCGTCGTCCGATAAGACATAAACCCTCACATCTTCGAAGTTATTTGCGTGATCTGCGTCATGCAAATATAAGTCCTAATTAATTAAAATTGGCGAGATTGAAATATCGGATAATATTAAGATTTTCTTAAATTCGAGCCAAACAATAGGATAGTTTGGGAAGTTGCAAGATTCTTCTTGGACCTCGACTTCTCCTACTTTTCTTCCATTGGACTCACGAAAATAAACTGTTCCAAATTTGAGCTAATCCCTTTTGAAATTTCAAAAATCCAATCCTTTGAAAACCTTAAACTTTGAAATTCTTGAGAGCAAAACCACTGATCATTATCGAGAGTTTTCTTAAATGATTCACTTCATTTAAGATGTAATTAACTATAAGGGCTTGCCCTTATAGAGAACTTTAAGAATCTAGGTAATATAAACCCTGCTTAATTCCTTTATATTAAGCAGGGGAACTTGTCGGCTTATGAAATTGGTTCTTAGACCGAACGGATGTCACAAATCTTCTAGTTTATTTAACCGAGCCTCATCATCGAGCGAGTGTGTCTACTCTCGGGATAGATATACGGTTTGTGGTGCGGTGCTCGTTTATATAAACTATTCGGGATGTGAGATCAGTTTGATTTCATATCTTAAAATTTTCAAATTTAAAATTATTTTCAAAATCAAATACTACTTTTCAAATTATTTATTTAAATTAAATTAAAAATTCGCCGACAATTTTTGTAGGCGACCTCTTTTCAAAAATACAACACACAAACCTAAAAATATGCCGACAATTTCTTGCGACTTCGCTGGGGACTAGTTCCTCTCTCCATTTTGATCAGATGGTTTTGCTTTCATAAATCGGTAGTGAGTCCATACCCCTAGTGGACCAAATTACCATTCTTTTCGTTGGCATACCTTGCTCATTTCTGTCTCGAGTGTGTGTAGTCAACTCCTTTTGGATTATGGAGCCACTGTTTAGACATCTCTAAACAGAGAGGTTCCGGAATCCGCCTACCTCCCCAAAGAGGCAAGGTAGACCCCCAATAGGTGTGTTAGAGTAGGAGTGATCTATTCATGTGATTTCGATGTGAATTCGACCTCCTCTAAATCTCAGACTGGGTCTGATACTTCATTCCTCTTTAGGTTTGACTTGTTGTAAACATGTCAAACTGAAATTCCACTCTAACAACCTTCCAATAAACTCTAAACAAAATAAAATTTTGTTAAAATTTTAATTCAAAATAAAATTTTCAAAACCCATCAAATACACAATAATAAAACAAAATGCAAAATTTTGAAATAAAAAAAAATTCATATGAATAAATTATAAAGGATGCCCAGTTTACAGGACAAATGCGTTAACTTAAGTATTACCGCTGAAATTACGAGGCAAAGGATGTCACTGACTTCTGAATGTTCTTCAAAAGACAATCTACACATCCACTGAAGGACTGTCCCACGACGAAGCTGCCAACAAGATCAAATGCTATGGATTGACAATCAAAATGAATATGTGAATAATAATGGGTCCCGACCCTCCTACCACAAAACAGTTGAAAGAAACGACGACTTGATGATGGGTCGTGGGACCCAGCCCTCCCACCGCAGCAAAAAAAAAATATATGTTCAAGGACGTTCGAAGTTCAGCAGAAAGACAATCAAGGAGTGAAACACGATGAAACTTTAACATTTTAATAAGAATATGACTTCAAGAAAGAATGAAATTAGTGCCCTAATAACTGAGTCCTTCACTTTAAGGAATTTGGACTGGGTCCTAAGTGGGTTTTGAAATGAAGCAGTGTGCTTGAAATACGAGTAATTGATCCGAGATATCGAGAGTCTTTTAATTTTACTGCCATGTGACGGGGTCAGATTTTTGGATGAGTTTTAATATCCCAGGATTCATGTTAAGAAACATTCCAGATTTATTAATTAGGGGATTTTCGACATTCAAAATCTTTAATAGAAATATGTCTTACCAGATACAGTAATTCTCAGAAAACAAAAGGAGTAAAAAGAAAAAAAAAGTGTTCCTGGGGAGAAGCTTGAGGTGAGCACACAATCAAAAATTGGTGTCCCAATTCAGACATTCAAAATCTTTAACATGTGCTCCACCAGATACAGTAATCTCCAATAAAAAAAGAGCGAAAAGCTTAAGAAAAAAAAAGAAAAAAAGGAGAAAACAAGAATGCTCCCTGAGAAGAAGCTTGAGGCAAGCATATAATCAAAAATTGGTGTCTTAATCCTCCCCCGATTGATAAAACTTGAAAGGCTACCTTAAGAAGTCTCCTCCGATATTATGCTTTGAAGAGAGTCGAGTGATTTAGGTCTTTTGGTTGGCCATTAATTGACTCGAAATATCTTTGGACAATGAAAAATACTACTATCACATGAGCATAAATTTTGAATCTGCGTAGGCTCGTAAAGAAAGAATTGAAGAGAGGGCTCGTTATTAGTAATTGATGAAAATTCGACCACGAAGTCATATCGTTCGGTTCCCAGCAAATACAACCCCAACATCAATTTGAAGAGCGTCAGAACGACTTCTCAAAGACAACTTGTACAATCCTTACAAATCAATGTCAAAGAAACGACGATCGTTGGGACAGAGCTACAAAGTTACAACATTTCCAGCTATGGTGTCTGTAGAAATAACACCTCTTTCTAGGTACTTAAAAAAAAATAATTTCGATAGTACCTTGAAGAGTGGGTTGTTTTCTTTAAACGTGGCTTTAGTTAGTGGACGATGCCTCAAGAAGTACTGTGCATCGTTATGTTTCAAAGACACCCTCGTTCTACGAAGCACGAATGCTTGCACTTGCTTGTAATCGGGTCCAAATCCTAAAATAAAAAATATATATATACAACAAAAGAAAAGTCATAAAACATAAAAGAATACAATAAAATTTCACAACAAATAAACAACAATAAATTTCCCATTAAATGAAATAACAAATAAATGAATAACAAAAATATAATGAATTCACCAAAAATAAACAAAATAAAAAATGTTTATACAAATCAAAATGAAATTCAAATCAAAGTGAAACAAAATTCAAATCAAAACAAAAATTTAAATCAAAAGAAAATCAAAACATAAAATCAACAAAAAGTCAAAAAAAAAACAAATAAAAAATTTGAATTCCTCTTATGACTCGGTAGCAAGTTGAGCTTCATCAGCCTAGGGGTGTCCTCAAACCCTTCCTTCTTGATGAGGTTTATCTTTTCAAAATCCTAATCTAAACAAAATTTGAAGATCAAAACAAAATGAACATAAAAAAAGGGAAAGAGAAGAGAAAAGAAAATGAAAAAGAAAATAGAAAAGAAAATGAACGAAAAATCTTTTAAAAATCTAAATGTCAAAACGAATTCCAAATTAACATGAGCTCTAATTAAACAGAAAATGAAATTGAATCACTAAAACAAAATGAATCTAAATCTCAAATTGAATTCCGATCTGAATCCTCTGATTCGAACCTTTCAGTTCTTCTCTCAATCAAAATCTGTTTGAAACTCTTTTGAAATTTGAATATTTTCCTCGACTTATTGCTAAGTCAAGTCTTTTCAGCTTGGTACACTTACCAGCTCCTTTCAATTCTCTTTCTTCTGTGTCTTAGAGGATCGACTAGTTCTATTGACACGGAGCCACGAACATTGTTCGATTTGGTTCTGATGGCATGAGGCTGGGTCCCTCTTCATACATTACAACTTTCTGAGGCTGGTACCTACATTCCAGTCCTCATCTTGGGATCAGTACCTACATTCTGACTCCCGTAAAAAATTTCGAGACTGGTACCTAAATTCCAGTTCTCATTTCAAGGTCGGTACCTAAATACCGACTCTTTCTTTTCGAGATCGATACCTAAATTTCGATTCTCTTTCGAATTGATACCTAAATTTCAATTCTAAATTCTGAGACTAGTACCTAAATTCCAGTTCTCTTCCTTCGAGGTCGGTACCTAAATTCCGACTCTCATTTGAGATCGATACCTAAATTTCGATTCTCTTTCGAATTGATACCTAAATTTAAATTCTAAATTCCGAGACTGGTACCTAAATTCCAGTTCTCTTTCTTCGAGGTCGGTACCTAAATTCCGACTCTCATTTGAGATCGATACCTAAATTTCGATTCTCTTTCGAATTGATACCTAAATTTCAATTCTAAATTCCGAGACTGGTACCTAAATTCCAGTTCTCACTTCGTGGTCGGTACCTAAATTCTGACTCTCCTTTCGAGATCGATACCTAAATTTTAATTCTCTTTTAAATTGATACCTAAATTTCAATTCTAAACTTCCGAGACTGGTACCTAAATTCCAGTTCTCACTTCGAGGTCGGTACCTAAATTTCGACTCTCCTTTCGAGATCGATACCTAAATTTCGATTCTCTTTCGAATTGATACCTAAATTTCAATTCTAAATTCTGAGACTGGTACCTAAATTCCAGTTCTCTTCCTTCGAGGTCGGTACCTAAATTCCAACTCTCCTTTCGAGATCGATACCTAAATTTCGATTCTCTTTCGAATTGATACCTAAATTTCAATTCTAAACTTCCGAGACTGGTACCTAAATTCCAATTCTCATTTCGAGGTCGGTACCTAAATTCCGACTCTCCTTTCGAGATCGATACCTAAATTTCGATTCTCTTTCGAATTGATACCTAAATTTCAATTCTAAACTTCCGAGACTGGTACCTAAATTTCAGTTCTCATTTCGGGACAAGTACCTAAATTCTAGTTCTCATTCCGAGATCAGTACCTAAATTCTGACTCTCATCCTTTTCTCGTCGATACCTAAACTCCGATTCTCACTCCGCGGCTGGTACCTAAATTCCAGTTTTCTTCATAATCCTGAGGTTGAAACCTAGGTTTCAATTCTCATTTCAAATCCAAATTTTAAATTCAAAATTTTCTCAAATTCATTTTAAACCAAACTTCAATCTAAATTAAAACTCAAGCTAAAATCTAAGCTCACACATTGAAACTTGAAGATGAAATGAAATGAAATCTAAATCGAATTCCCCAGATCATGTGATTTGGAGTTCACCTCCTTTTCCATTCCCCAGCGAGAGTTCAGGAACCTCCAGTCTTGGAGATATACTCGATACTCCCCGCGGAAGTTCTTCTACTTCGTTCTAAGTTTGTCACTTAGACATCCGCGTTGGTTTTGTTGATCTATTCGGTCAACACCAATACGCGCGGTGTGCTTGATTAGCACACCACACCTATTGGGGGTCCATTTGTTGACCTCATTTTTGATGAGGTCTTCTCTTCTCTCTTTAGTACTTAGGATCTAGCCTTAGGCTTTTACTTTGACTATCTTAGAGGACTAGAAGTGGAACGTACTCTTTAGAAGTTCAAACACCTCTTGACTCCCTGGAAACCCCACAAGCTTGATTGTAGACCCATAATTACCTAGAGGGTTGAAATCAAATGTGAAGGTTTAAAGGATGAGTTCCTTATAGGACTCTTTGGCCTTAGGACTACCTTGGGTGGCCTGGTCTGGTGAGGGTTGACCTGCACACATCACACTCTCACACACATTCTGAACCCTAAACCCACCAAAATACCCCAATACCCTCCAAATAACCTCCAAATACCCAAAATACCCTTTTTAACCCAAAAATCTAAAAATTCCAAAAATTCCCAGAAAATTCCAGAAAATCCCAAATATTCTCAATTTAATTTTGTTCAACTACACCATGAACTATTTTTGCCAACTTACCCAACTTGTATCAAAATCCCCATTTCACCCGTTTTTGACGTGACCGTCGACGAGGTTGTCCGAACGACCTCGGATGACGAAACGAACCGCGCCGTTACGTCCGGAACGTCGATTTTAGTCAGGTAGGATACCCATTTTGCTCGTGTTCCGTGCACGAGCAAATTGCACGGAAATCGATGCATGCAATTTAAAATTAAAATAAAAAAAAGGAAAAATCTCCTATTTAAAGTCACGCACTCCCCCATTCTTAAAGACCCTAGACACTCCTCACAGCCGACAACACCTCACACACAAACCCTAAGGCTCCCTCATTCACAACTCTCCTTTTTCGGCCGACCTAACAGCCAAAACTTCTCTCTCGAGCTACCTCCTTCGGCTGAACGAACACACCTCATGAAACCCTTGCCAACCCGTAGCCCTTCCTTCTCATCGACGGCCTGCTCGCCAGCTCTCGCCAGCGAGGTGTCTTGCCTCTCCATCTTGCAAGGTACCTCATGGATCTGGGGATGGAACTCTTCATGGTTGGATTGTAAACATGATAAATGAGTGAGTTTGGCGTAGCTGCAAAACAGAAGGAAACGAGGAACTTGAAATAGAGAAGCAAAAGCTATTCTTCCATAAAGGTGCCTGCTCAAATGGTTACAGCAAATATATAGGTTGCCTGCTGGAACGGTTTTATCCCCACCACTACCTGTTTGAAATGGGCTCCCCGGCGAGCCATGTTTTGCAGCAGCTTGGAACTTCTTTGAAGCATAAAAGGTCCATAGTTCTCTACGCCCAGTTCTTAGATCGCATAATCCCAGCATTGGCAAGATTCTTAAAATAAAAATTTATTTGTCTCGTTTCATTTATCTAATCCTTTTTTTTTATTCACTGAGAAATTGCTGAAGCTTTCTATATATGTATATATATATATATATATATATATATATATATATATATATATATATATATATATATATATATATATATATATGCGCGCGCGTGTACATATATTTCTTTTTTGGAGATAGGTAGCCACTCTTGGCTATTCTCTGTTTTCTATCCCATGCCCTCTTCATTTTCCTTCTGTGACTTGTCAAAACTAATTTTCTAGTTCTGTTCTGCATTAGATCACTGAAAGTATATTAAGGATGGGGCCTAGTGCACATAATTATTGTTTAACATTATGTACTACCAACCCGTGGGAACTTTTTGCACTAAATAAGTTCTGGAGCTTGTTTTGGAGCCTGCATGATTATCTCTTTCAATTTTTGGAGGTTAATGAAATGTTTAAAGGCTGTCATTCTCTTGAGTCGATGCGATTACAAGAGAATGCTTCACATTTGGTCTCTTTCGACCATGGCAATTGCAAGTAGATTGAGGGATGTGTTTATCCAAAATCATATTGTATTTTATTTAGGAAGGTTTACATACATACCACTTTGTATTTACAATCATAACACTTGAATTTTACTTTTCGCATCTATACCACCCAATTCTTTCATACACATACCACTCATTTCCAATGTATTTATATATTTCACAAACTTTATGTCCTTTTTTAAAACTCATGCAATTTAAATACTCTCGAATCATGGAATTGGAATAATTGTTTGCTTCCTTATTGTGATTACTTGCGAGGTGAAATCTTGGCTTGCCTCGATGTTAGCTACCTCTCATGAAGTTATGTAAAGAGAAGGCTAGTGAGCATGATAGCTAAGTTGGACCATTCTTCGTGAAGGTATAATTCTACCTATACCGAATTTCATTTATGCTTTCATATTTATGAGTTTTATGTAGGGAAAGTCGTCATTATAACTTTATTTGAGACATAGATTTGGCCTTCATGAATAAAATTAAAACAAGATTGTGGGCCTCCAATGATGATGGAAATTCATGATATGGACAAATACAAAACTTTTGTGCAAATAGATCTAAGTGAATCCTCTTCAAAATGATGAATGTTCTTAATACTTTTATTGAATTCCCTAATCGATTTAAGCTATATGAACTTATCATATGGAGGTGAAAGCTTTAGAATTAATGTGCACATTGGGATTAATACTTCATTGTGATTAATTTGAATCTCTTTTGCTTAAGTTAGCTGGAGGTTTAAAACTTGCAGATATCTTTCTTTTTATGATCTTGAATAATGCGATTTTTGAGCTTGACAGAGATGATATACAGCTTCTTTATTTCTTTATTTATTGGAAGTTGTATGTCGTGATGTGGCTCAAACTTTCTTCTTATTTCTTTATGAAACATGTTTATGAAGAGGTAATTTGTTGGCTTGAGATCAATAATTCAATGTTTGGAAGACTTGATTATGTGTTAATAAATACCTCTTTTGATTTGGATGTTTTGAATATGAAGTGTGGATACTATGTGTAAGTGCATAAGAATTGATTGTTAGGTGTGTAAGTGAAGCCCAGGTATTAAATGTGCGAAGACATTGATGCCGATTGACTTAGATATTCGATACACATGTCTTTCTTTTTGCATGTTTTTCATTATACGCATTTGTACACTTATTTATGTAACATTTCATTGAATCGAATTCTCATACCAATTTGTTGGTGTGCCTTTGCGAGGTTCGTTGGAGTGCCGACGGGATACCGACAGCTCGAAGCAAGCGGCGAGGTGACTTCGAATCAAGTGTCCGCTGGATAGCTTTCTATCCTTGCAAAGGTGGCTATGAAAGAAGGTGAAGCCATTGCAACATATAAATGCAGTTTCTAATTACTTATTCTTACTCTTGAGCTTGCCTTGCAACTTCAAAAATATTTATCCTCTTTACAATATTTGATTTCACTTGGATGAAGCATTTGAGAAATTGTAGGTTTCATTTTTTTTTCTGAATCTCTTTAGATTTCTCCATTTTTGCTACTCATTTATATGTGCAGCTTATGTTTAGATCAATTTTGCAACTCAAAACTGCTCTATGTCTAGTCCTACATGCTTCTAATTGATCTAAAGTCAATGCTTTATTGGTTTATGAAGTTTATGAATGATTAGCACTAGTTATACAAGAATTCTTTGTGTTTTTGCTCTTAAGTTCAATATATTATCAAATCTGATAAAAGATTATTTGGGTATTAAATTTTGGATGCTTGGCATGTAAATTCAAGCCTAAACTTATTGATATATTTGCATACACGTTTCTTATACTTAAGCCTATGAAATTGTAAATTTTGATTACTCATATATATTTCTTATACTTAAGCCTATGTGTAATACTGGTTATTTAAACTTAAAATACTTTATGTATTAAACATGAATCTAGATATAAATTTATATATTCATTTAATTTCAATGCATTTACATACTTAATACATAATAAAAATATATAAATATATTATTTTCAGATTTTTTTTAAATAATATTTACATATGTATAATGTATAAATTTTTATAATATTTAAATATATAACACTCAATTTAAACGTATTAATTTAAAATTTTGGTATTTCATATGTGTATCACTTAAAAATTAAATGTACATTTATTATCTGTCAAAATTACCGTACTTATGTAAATATACACCTAAATTATTGTATTGAATATAAAAATATTAAATTTCTTAACTTTTAATATAAAAAAAAGAAAGTTTTTAGATCTTTAAATCATTATGAGCTTACGTCTTAAATTGAAGGATACAAATTTATATCTTAAACCTTAAGCATATCATATCCAAAAATAAGTAGAAACATTCCCATAAACTCAATAACAATAATAATAAAACATACATAACGATAGTACATACTAAGATAAATGTAAATACATGCATATATATCTATATAAAACCATAACAATAAGTAACAAATGAATGATAATAACAATGCTGAAAAGGGGAAGAGAGATTATTATTATTATTATTATTTTATACTAAGTTAAAGTTATATGTTTGAGGAACTTGAAATGAATGTTAAATATGTAAACACATATGCATTGATTGACATGTATGTAAACCTTTCCCGTATTCTTATGTACGCATCTTAACACTATTTGAGAGAATGTTCATATTTGATTGTAAATATGTAAATGAGACGACGATAGTGATCACAACAACAAAACAAAAGACGATCTTCAATCGAATTCTTCATAATTTAAATAACAAACCCATAGGATTTCGAGGTAGTTCGCCTAGTGCGACGTAAATCCTAACTTCGTCTTTAGGCTTTTGCACTGACTCTGTTGTGCAATATAAGCCCTAACACTTTAGGATTCCGAGGTCGTCGTCCGATACGACATAAACCCTCACATCTTCGAAGTTATTTCGCATGATCTGCGTCATGCAAATATAAGTCCTAATTAATTAAAATTGGCGAGATTGAAATATCGGATAATATTATGATTTTCTTAAATTCGAGCCAAACAATAGGATAGTTTAGGAGTTGCCAAGATTCTTCGGACCTCGACTTCTCCTACTTTTCTTCCATTGGACTTCGAAAATAACATGTTCCAAATTTGAGCTAATCCCTTTTGAAATTTCAAAATTCAATCCTTTCGAAAACCTTAAACTTCGAAATTCTTGAGAGCAAAACTACGATCATTATCGAGAGTTTTCTTAAATGATTCACTTCATTTAAGATGTAATTAACTATAGCGGCTCGCCCTTATAGAGAACTTTAAGAACCCAGGTAATATAAACCTCGCTTAATTCCTTTATATTAAGCATGGGAACCTGTCGGCTTATGAAATTGGTTCGTAGACCAAACGGATGTCACAAATCTTCTAGTTTATTTAACCGAGCCTCATCATCGAGCGATGTGTGTCTACTCTCCGGGATAGATATACGGTTGTGAGTGCGGTGCTCGTTTATATAAACTATTCGGGATGTGAGATCAGTTTGATTTCATATCTTAAAATTTTCAAATTTAAAATTATTTTCAAAATCAAATACTACTTTTCAAATTATTTATTTAAATTAAATTAAAAATTCGTCGACAATTTCTGTAGGCGACCTCTTTTCAAAAATACAACACACAAATCTAAAAATATGCCGACATCATCAATTACTTATTGCTCCTGAGGACCAAGTGAAAATAACATTTACAAGTCCTTATGGAACCTTTGCTTTTAGAAGAATGCATTTTGGTTTATGTAATACACCTGCAACTTTTCAAAGATGTATGATGTCAATATTTTGTGATTTGATTGACAAAGGAATTGAGATATTCATGGACAATTTTTCAGTTTTTGGAATTTCTTTTGAATCTTGTTTGGAAAACATTTCTAAAGTTTTGAAAAGATGTGAAGAAATAAACTTAGTTCTCAACTGGGAAAAATGTCAATTCAAGGTCACAGAAGGCATTGAATTTGGTCACAAAGTTTCACAAAAATGGATGGAAGTAGATCAAGCGAAAGTGAAAATTATTGCTGAATTGCAACCACCTACTACTGTTACAGATGTGAGAAGTTTTCTAGGCCATGCTAGATTTTATAGAAGATACATAAAGCATTTTTCTAAAATTGCTAAACCTCTTTGTCATTCATTGGAAAAAGATGCAAAATTTGAATTTAACAAAGAATGTATTAATGCTTTTAATATTCTAAAAGAAAAACTAATAATTGCACCTATCATTGTTGCACCTAATTGGAATAAATCTTTTGAATTAATGTCTGAGTGATGCAAGTGATTTTGCAATTGGAGCTGTATTAGGACAAAAATATGAAAAGGTTTTCAAAGTTGTATATTATGCTAGTAAAGCTCTCACCTGAAACACAAAGAAATTACACCATCATCGAGAAGGAGCTTCTAGCTATAGTATATGCGCTTTGATAAATTTAGACCTTATCTTCTTGGAACTAATCGTATACTATACCGATCATTCTAGCTATTAAATATCTAATATCTAAGAAGGATTCTAAACTCAGGCGATAAGATGGGTTTTGCTTCTATAAGAATTTGATTTTCTAATAGTAGATAGTAAAAAGAACCGAAAACCAAATCGTCGATCATTTGTTCAGTAATTAAAAATGATATTATTTTGGAAGAAAATATAAATGAGAAATTTCATGATGAATCTTTATATGTTATTCAAGGATGCAAAACGCCTTGGTATGCTGATATTGTTAACTATTTAGTTAGCAATATTTTACCTTATGAAATGGATAACAAATTTATTAAGAAATTTAAATATGATGCTAAATCTTAAATTTGGGAAGATCCTCATTTATTTAAAATTAGAAGAGATTCTATAACTCGAAGATGTGTACCTTATGAGGAAACTTTTGCTATTATTCAAAAATGTCATGATTCTGATTTTGGAGGACACTTTGGCATAGATAAAACTGCATATAAAATTTAAAATTCTAGATTTTATTGGCCTACCTTATTTAAATATGAGAGACATTATGTGAAAACATGTGATCGATGTCAAAGATTGAGAAATATATCTAGAAAGGATTAAATGCCTATAAACTATATATTGAAAGTTGAAATTTTTTATATATAGGGTTTAGACTTTATGGGACCATTTGTTCCATCATCTGGAAAAACTTATATTTTATTAGCAGTTGATTATGTTTCAAAATGGATTGAAGTTGTTGCTTTACCAAACTGTGATTCCAAAAGTGTTTCTAAATTCTTAAAGAAAATGATATTTTCAAGATTTGGAATGCCTAAGGTAATTATCACCGATGGTGGAAGTCATTTCGGAATGTAAGAATTCAATCATTACTACAAAAATTTGGAATCGAAACATAGAATTGCAACTGCTTATCATCCACAAACAAGTGGAATGGCTGAAGTATCAAACTGAGAAATTAAAAGAATTTTAGAGAAGACTGTTAATCCTGAAAGAACTGATTGGGTTGATAGACTTGATTCTGCATTATGGCTTATAGAACAGCTTATAAGACACCGATTGGAATGTCACCTTACCGGTTAATTTATGGTAAACATTGTCACTTACCTGTTGAGCTTGAACATAAAGCTTATTGGGCGATAAAGGAGTTTAATTTTAATTTGAATGAAGCGAGGAGAAAAGCAATTATTGCAATTGAATGAGATGGAAGAGATAAGAAATGAATCATATGAAAATGCGAGGATTTATAAAGAGAAAATGAAGATGTTACATGATAAGAAAATTTCGAAAAATTTTTGAGCTCGGACGAGTAAGTATTACTTGTTTAATTCTCATTTAAAACTTTTTCCTGGAAAATTAAGATCTAAATGGATTGGATCCTATATAATTAAGAAAGTATACCATTATGGAGCTGTGAATATTAAAGACCCCAAAACAGGAAAATTTTTTAAAGTAAATGGATTAAGATTGAAGCCTTATTTGGGAGATATTAAAATGATTTATAAAGAGGCTTATGAATTGAGTCAACTTGATTAAAGATTTACTTAAGTCGGGCTGACGACGTTAAACCAAGCGCTTTGTGGGAGGCTACCCATAATTATCTTTTGTTTTGAGTGTTTTTATGTATTTAATGTAAGGTTATGCCTCGATCTTGACTAATTTTATATTACTTTAGAAAAATTGATGCTTATAAGTCTTTGTTGACTTAAGCTGAAGATTATTTTAAAGTATATAAGATTTAGAAATTGGATCACTCTATTCTAAATATGAGTAAAAAAGGAGATCAAGTTAACCTTCATTATGATTGCTTACAAATTGTGTAATTGAGTCTATATTACTCTTACCAGTATAATTTACCTATCTTGGAGAACGAAACTTTGAAATTTGATGATTAGGTGAAACGGAGTTGAACATAGTTCCAGCGCCTAGGTGCCAAGATTCGACGCCTAAGCGCCCGAGTTAAACTATGTATCAATAGGTCCGGCGTGTAGGTGCCAGATTTGGCACCTAAGCACCACGGTTACCGGATCGTGCAAAAACTAAAAATTTTCAGTTTTTCACATGATTTTCACCTTTAAATCAACCCATCTTCATCCCTAACCATCAAGCAATCAAAGTCACGTCCATTACACTTCATTCTTGAGAGATTTGAGAAATTTTTGAAGAAATGGAAGGAAGAAATCATAGAGAAGAGGCTAGGGACAAGGTCTCAAAGGATCCTCAACCCTACTTCAATGGTTTCATCGCGGTAAGTTTAGAGAAAATTTCTAGTCTCTTAGATAAGTTTGAAGCAGAGTTTAAAAGCATTGGAGATCACCTTCATGAGATGTTTCATCAGATTGAACATCTAGAATGACAGATGAAACATTAATTTGATCATTTTGCGGCTTATCAAGATGCTCAAGTTGAAATGTATGCGAAGAACAAATGGATTGACGAAAAGACGGCTACTGATTTCCCGAGAGCGTTAGTGTTCTTTCCAAGCAGAATACACAATTTCTCTTGTGAAGATTAGAGTATTCTGGTAATGAGATCATTATTATATGGTGTGTTGAGTCGTTGTATCGATGTAGTGAATCGATTGTATTAGTGTATTTTCTTTCATGTTTAATGTGTGTTGTTTTTGCTAATATTGAAGATTATAAATGGAATATATTGAGCCAATATTGAAGATTATAAATGGAATTTAGTGAAGTTTGATATAAACTTTATGTTTGATTGGTGGAGTTAATATTTAATTTTTAAAATTTTTGGAAAATGTTTTGGAAGTTAGAAACTGAAGCCCTACTCTAATGTGAGTAATTGGATGTTGAATTTATGAATTTTGGTGGAAAATTAAAATAAAAAATAATTTTTTGTGAAAGGCGAGTCTGGCGCCTAGGCGCCAAAATTTGGTGCCTAAGCGCCTGTTCGGCCTGTACCCGAAAAACTCTTTAAATACCCCCCAAAAGCCATTATTGACGCCTAAGCCTTCTTCTTCCTCCATTTTTTGCTAAAATCAACTTTTAGAATCCATTTTGAGGTCAAAACATCAAGGATTTGGGTGCGAAACCACTCGATTTCTTTGTCTCAAGGTCAGATCTACACTTTAAACCATTTATTTTCGATTTTCACTATAAAATTCCCTAGGTATTGCTAAGAACCAAAATTTTGAAAAAGTTTTTTGATTTTTTAGTGATTTCTTTGCATTTTTAAACTTATTTTAAGTTTTCTAAAATTAAAAAGAGTTTAAATTTTTTATTCCTAAATTTGTTCTTGTTTTCTTTCACGTTTAGATGGCTCTGAAATCTAAACGTGGGAAGGCACGAGACAACTTCGATAGCAGCAAATTTTCTACTGCGGCTGCGCATTTTCGATTCCATGAATTTGCGACGTCGAGGAAGTTCATTTCAGAATGAAGTTACTATCATCCAGGGGAGATGATGGAAAACACTACTGTTGTGCACAACTGGCAACGATTCTGTTATTTCACTGTTGTTGTTGTTATCCCTATAGTTTGAGAGTTTTATGTGAATTTTCTGGATGCCGAAGATTATGAAGTTTTTTTCAGAGGTGTCGGAGTAGGATTTACTCCTGAAAGAATCAATGTATTTTATGGCCTGCCACAGACTATAGAGTGCCAATATTCTGGATTATCTCCATCTGAGGGAGATTTGGATATGATCATTGCTTATTTGATCGACTGCATCTGGATCTTGGAAGATCGAGGAACGGAAGAAGGGTAAACTTCAAATCCTCCAAGTTAAATGGTATTTCTAAAGCATGGCACTATTTTATTTCTGCAAGATTGTTACCTTCCAACCACGTGAGTGAAGTGACTAGAAATCGAGCGATCTTAAACTACTGCATTCAGGAAAGGAAGCCTATTGATGTCGGCAGTATTGTTTATGATTCTGTGGATTCTACTACGAGATCCAGCACTTCTGTTGGACTGGGATTACCATCTCTGATTTATTCATTATGTATTAGCAATGGAGTCACTACATATATTTCAGAGGAAAGGTTGAAGACTACTAAGCTGATTGGTCGGAAGAGCATTAGCATATATGATCGTCTTCGAGGGAAGAGATCGACTGCTCCTTCTTCTTCTGCAACCACTCTAGGTAGACCTTCTACTTCCCAACCTTCTACTTCTGTTCAGCCACCATCGAGTTTCTGGGAGTCAATGCATGATCAGTTTATAGAGCGACGGTAGGAGTTATTTCAAACTCCACTGCGGGGTTGATACTATTGATAGGAAACTTGATCATTTATCCGATTATACCCGGGAGGAAGAGTAGCTATGATGCTCGAGTATGATGAAGCCCTCGTCAGATTTCTGAAGGGTGAGCATGATGTTAGTTTCCCTACTTTTCCTAGTTTCACACCATTTGTTGATCCTAACAATGTTGAGTTTTCCTTTGGTGACGATGATGATGATTTGGCTACAGCCAGTGACTAGTAGTTGATAGATCTCTATGTTGTGCTACTTTGTTGTTAGTTTGTTTTGTTTGATGTTTGATGTATGTTAATTTGTTTATGTACCTGTGTGGATTGATTAGTGTTAAGTTTCTGTTGTAAGAATATTCTTAGTATATTGTGTTTGAGACTGAGATTAGAGTTAATTTATGATATGTTTGTTTCGATCTCATCGTTTAGTAATTAGTAATTTTGCTCTGCTTTTATTTTGTTTTAAATTTAGTATAATCATTAAAATTAGCCTGCTTACTTTTTATACCTGCTTCAATTTTATCTTTATTATTCATAAAAACATGAGTAGAAGTCAATTTTTCTTTTTAAGATCGTTTTTACATACTTATAAAATTTTCCTTTTAAAAATTATGATTTTCTTTCTCTCATACTTTCAAATTTTCACAGTATACCAAAACTTAAGTTTAGGGGAAGGGAAAATACATTCAAATTTAAATTTTATTTGTCATCTAAAGAAATTTAATATTTTCTTAAAACAATAACTTTTTAACATAACTTAAGTAATGAAGAATCTATTTAAGATCACTTTTATTTTTGAAATTATAAACAATTTAGTGAAGTTAACCAAAATTTTAATAACTTGGATTGATTTTAAGAATAGAATTATTTAACTTAAAGAAGAATAAGATTAAGGAATTTTCCTATTCATGGTAGAAATAATGGAATTTTAGAAGTATTAAGTAATAAAAAATTATCACTTGAAAAAAGAAAAGATTGAAAATCTTTTGGAATTTTTATTCATGTTATAATAATTAAGTGGAAATGTATAAGTTTTGAAAATATAAGTTAAGGATAGTGAAGTTCAAAATCATTAACAGGCTATCCAGATATAGTAATCATCTATAAAAAAAAAGAAAAAGAGAAGAGAGGAGAAACTTGAAGAAATGCCTAATAAAAAATTGGCTTAACTTGAATTATCGTATAAAAGGAAAACTAGTTACATATTTTACTTAATTTTTATGCATGAATCTTTATTTAGGAAAGGTTTTTCAAGAAGATCTTTTTATTGTAAATAATCTATGAGATCTTAATATAATAAACTTCTATTATTTTCAAAATGGATGAAAATTTTGAAATCTTATGATTTGGTAGTTGAATGTTCTTTAAATTCTTAAAATTAAACCTAGTTAGTGAAATTGGGTTAATAATTTACTAAAGCCATTTTAAAATAAAAAATTATAAGGAATCTTAAATATTTATCTTTTATTCCAAAGGTTATACATTTTATATAGTAAAAAGGGTTACTTAAGGACAAGTAATATTTAAGTTTGGGGGATTTTGATCCATGAAAAAAATACCTATTTTTATGCCTTGATTTTTATCAATTTCTAAGGATATTATGCTTTAATGAAAGGTATTTTTGTATTTTTGGATGTAGGTAATGTAAAAAGGTCCAAAAAAGGAAAAATGGTGAAAAAGGAGGAAAAAGGAGCAAAAATGGAGCAAAATACAAGAATTATCAAAAATTATGGCCCGGCGCCTAGGCGCCAGACTCGATACAGAATCTATCAAGTTTTTGATGACTTTTGGACAGTTATTTTGACGGAGTGAGCAGTTATTGGACATTCTAGAAGACTAGCATTTGTTCCTTGATAATAAGACATGTGATACATTGCATTTGGACGCTCCAAAACGGTTTAAACCGCAAAGAGGTGCGAGCCAAAGCGAAGAGGTGCGAAGAACTGAACGCTGTGTCCGGCGCCTAGGCGCCAAACAGACCTTCTAGAAGATTCATTGAATGTGGACATGTTTTGAAGTGGTGCCTCAAGGCAACCCTTGAAGCCTATAAATAGGAGTCCACTCCAGAAAAACACGCCCCCATTCTATCCCATATCTCTTAGCCACTTTAGAATCTCTCATCCTTAGAGAGAGAAATTTAGGGCCACTTTTATTTAGTTTAGTGAGTTTATTTTCAAGTTGTTGCATTTGGACTTCATTACACTGTGGAGTCAGAAGGAATCAAAAGATCTGTAGAAGGAATATTTGAGATAAGTATTTTATTTTTGATTCAAAGTTTATTTATTATGTTTTGCTGTTTATATTCAATGTGTTCTAAGTAGTTAGTTTACTTTCTTCCTTCAATTATGAAAAGATAAATAAGTTAATATAAAATTCGATGGAAAATTGAAAATCAAAATATTTTCAAAACATTGTGATGATATTAATACCTGATCTTACTTTACTTTTTAAATTGGCCATTTAAATTATTAAAACCTGTTGAAGAGTTTTGAGACCTAGAAGGAGAAGAACTCTTAACTTGTAGATGTCACATGAATCTTTGGGTAGTCGAAGGCCTTGCGCGGGTTATTCAAGGTGAAGTGCAAATAAATAGGAAGATAAGATTTAAATGGTGTAGAATTGATAAGTTTTTAGAGTGACAGACTAAATTGTTATAATTTGATTTATAGATAAGGAAAGGTTCACTAGTAGGGCCGACCATAGCCACTCTTAGACATCTAGTAGTGTGAGCCTAGATTAACCCATTCTACTAATAATACATCCGGACTCGATCCGTAGATTAGCTCAATGTTCTTGCGCTCGAATCAAAAGGCAAAGAATAGGAATGCTTCTATTTGGCACGATACCATAAAATAGATTCTCCAACTAATATTAAATTATCTTAAAAATCTTGGATTAATTGAAAGGAAGAAAGTTGTTTATTTTATATAGTTTTTACAAAATCATTTTCTTATTATTGTTTTCTTTATCTGCATCTAGTAAATTAAATGTAATTTATAGTTATATTAAAATACAAGAAGATTTTGAAATACAATATTTAAAAATTTATTACCGTATTTTTGCCCCGTGGGATCGATACTGGGGTCTTTGTTTCAAAGCCCTTTATTACTTGAAACGATATGTATACTTGCATAATACCCAAAAAGTATATAAAATATTTTCCTTAAAAATTATATTTTACTATATAAACATATATTTAAAAAGTATTAATCACTAACGACTTTATCATTCGATAGACAATCAAGTTTTATTTAATGTTATTGCCGTAAATTAAAATTTGGTACACATCTATATAGTAAGTTATTTTTGGTCAAGTGTTTCTCACCTTTACCAGAAATTAAATTTTCTAGCAGTGGTAACAAATTCTTGTATTTGGAAATACAAAAATTGGGTTAGTTGTTCTCGAGCCACTTCTTGAAAGTGAAGCAATCTTCTATCTTGTGTCCGAGTATCCTGTAGTAAGAACAGTATAATGGATGATCCTTCTTATCCACTTCTTCCAGCTTTCTGGGTTCTGGCAACTGGAATCCGTCCTTCTTAATCAAGCTGAGGAACATCTTTCCAACTGTTTCATCCTTGAAGGGTAACTCTTTACTTAAAAGTTCTGCCAGGCTGCGCTTCTCCTGAAGTTGCTGTTGGTTATACTACTGAGATGATTGCTGACCGTATTGCTGAGACGGTTGATAACTCTACTGAGGTGGCTGATAAATTGGTGGAGGTCGCTGATAACTTTGCCGAGGTTGTTATTTTTGTATTTAAATCGGCTACTTGCCCTTATCATCCACTGCGACGGTCCCAATTTTTTTCTCGAAGGCTCTTATCGATTTCTGCTTATCGGTCTTATCGACAAAACTGAGTTGTTTTGCCACCTCTTATAGACTCGCAACTTTGCTAAGCAATTTATCGAATGTCTTAATTGTAAATCCCTTAAGAAGAAATGCTATCAGGCCGTGAATGCTCTTTAGCAGAATTCCAATGGCATGTTGTTCCTGGAGATGCGGCTCACATTTCATGCTTAAATTCCTCCACCGCAGAATGCAGTCCACCAAAGTTTCATTTGGTTTCTGCTGCTCTACCACAAGATCACCGATGGTGACATGGTATTGAGCTCCGGTGAATCATTTCACAAATGGGTTTTCTAATTCTGTGAATATTTTGACTGAGCTGTTCGGCAACTCTGCATACCAGTCAAAGGCGATTCCTGACAAGCTACTCGCAAACTGGCGGAACAACAAAGCGTCGCTACCCCTCGCGTTGCAACAACACGCGCGGAAGTGTGCAACATGCTGTCAAGCGATTCAGGTTCCGTCAAAAGTCTTGAATAGAGGTGGTACGAAGTCTTTGGGATATTGCACAACATTAAAATCTTCGGGGTACGGTCTACCTCTCAAAATCAATGCCCCGCCTTTGGATTGAGCAAAGGCTTCTCGCACATGATGTTCTACCATATTCTTGATATCCTTTTCTGGTATTAGAATTTGAGCGGAATCTTTCCTTGGTGGCTCATCTCTGTTGACCGATGTGAATTCTTTTCCTCCATCGACGATATGAATGACTTCCGGTGGTGTCTCTTTTAGGAGTTGAGGCTGACCATGGAGTGTGGCAATGGTAACTGCCATCTCCTCCATTTTCTTCTTCATCCATAGATCATATCGTCACTTTGCCGAATAAGTAACCTCAACTCCTCCGGATCATCTCCTTCTGCAATTGTTAGGGCTCCCTGCGAGATGATGACGCCCATGTTTCGACTACATTTATTTCAGCAAAATCTTCCTCCATGTATTCCGATGAGTCTTCTTCATTTCCTGATTCATCTTTCCTTTCTTTAGCCAACTGTTGGATATATGTTCTCAAATTCTCTAAAGTGACTTCGAGTGACTTTCCTCTAATGGTCCTATGACTGTAGACTGTAGTCGATGAACCTCACTTTCTTGGGTCATTTCTGAAATGGCAGTACTCCCTTTAGTTCTGGATTCAGCATCGGAATTCCTCATTCCAGGCTATTATGTCGGTATTGGCTCCGCGACTTTAGGTCGCCACACCACCCTTTTTAAAATTGGGAGCCTAGAACCGGATGGTCCATCGGCTGTAGATCGAAAGGTGGTGTGTCTACAAAGATGCAGACTAGATACCATGGCAGGTAATCCTTGGTCATTCTTGTTTATTTTACCTCCTCTCCTTAACAAAGGTCTCTCTTGAACATTACCTGGAACTACTTTTGGTCTAAGACGTGCTTTGGCAGGTATTATTCCCATCCTTCTTATAATCTCGGATACAGAGCAATTTTCCTTCCTTGCTAATTTATCAATTATTGTCCTCAATCGAGTAAATGGCATACTTCTTGCCTTTCATTCTCAATGATCATAATAATACACCAGTCGGGGTAACGCAACAGCAATACTCTGGGGACTTTCTTCCTCGAGGGCAGTAGAAAGTGGGTAAAACATATTCCCTCCTAGCAAGGGTGCAACATCTGGAAGCTCTTCCTCCTCTTCTGGAATTTCTTCAGGAATAACAACTTCAATGGTCTTGACTTTCTTGACCTTGGCCACTCTTCTATTTTTGTTCCTCCTTTGTGACTAGTTAAAGGCACAAACTTTGAGCTAGATCCTATCTCGAACACAGGCGGTATCGTAGAAAAAGTCAAACCCTCCATGGTAGCAGGCTCATCACTTATCTGGACTTCCTTCCCCTTCCATTTGGCAGGAGCGGGGGTAGGTACAGTGACGACTCGCATCAGTGGGGGTAGCAACAACGATCATGAGGCGATCTTATTAGCTTTGACGACTAATCTCTTACAGAACGCAGTGCCTCCTTCAGTTGGGACCCTTTTTAGAGGAGGAAACTCCTGAGCTGACTTCATATTGAATTCAACTATAGGCTCTATAGATTCTAGTACCCTGGATTTCAGTACACCAACAATAACGTCTCCAAACCTAATGTCCTTTTGATCAAATCCTTGTACAAAACGGATGACTGCGTCATCAGGCAGTTCATTCTTGTTGATTGCTAAGTCCATTCCAGTGGTGAAGGAAAAGATCATATTTGGTGCGGACATTTTCTAGAGAAAAGATTCAGAGTGTTAATTTTATACTTCCCTTTTCATTGCAATGATCTTAGGACGAGAAAGAACATTCAAGGCAAAGTTCGAACAAGTCTTTACTAATTTATTTTAATTTTATTTGTTTTATAAAATTTTTGTGAATTTTATTTTTGTTTTGTTAAGCTTTTTTAAGTTATTAAATCATATTGCATTTCATTTTATTTGTAAACAGTAGAGGAGTTTGAAGAGTAGAAAATTGATAAAGATTTGGTTAAGAGTAGAACCAATCATAAGAGAGAGAAAGGTCTTGGACCTTGTCTCGAATTGGGAAAGGTAAACTCATAGAAATCTTAATTCAATAGATTGCTCCTAAACTAACACCTATTGGGGGTCTCACCTCGCCTCGGGAGGTGAAAAAGAGATTCAAGAACCTCTCTACTTAAAAGTGTTTAAGTGGTGGCTCCAGAATCATAAAAAGTTGATTATACTCTTCCAAGGTAGAAATGGGCAGAGCACACCAACAGAAGAATGGTAGTTTAGCCTACGAGGGACAAAGACGTACTACCGATTTATGAAAGCAAACCATCTAATCTAAAATGGAGAGAAGAGCTATCCCCAGTAGAGTCGCAAGAAATTGTCTGCCGTTAAATTTGAAAGAGAGTGATTTAAAATATGATTTAGATTTAAAATAGTTTTATTTACAATAGTGGGATATAACTTTTGGAAAATAGTAATATAATTTTGAAAAAATGAGACAAGATATCATATATTTGATAGTTTAGATTAATCGAGCACAATACCGCAAGTAATGCATCTATCCCGATGGGTAAACACATCACTTAAATTATGAAGCTCAATTAAATAAACTAAAGAATCTACAGTATCCGTTTAGTCTGTGAAACCAGTTTTATAAGCCGACAAGTTCCCCTATTTAATACAAATGATTAAATGGGGTTTATATTACCTGGGTCCTAAAGTTCCCTATAAGGGCAAGCCCTTATAGTTAATTACATCTTAAATGATCGGAGTCACTTAAGAAAACTCTCGATTAAGATCAGTAGTTCTACTTTCAAGAATTTCAAAGTTTAAAGTTTTTAAGATTGGACATTTGAAATTTAAAAGGGAATGGCTAAAAATAGGAAAAACTGTTTTGGGAGTCCAAAGGAAGAGAAGTAGGGGAAGCCGAGGATCTAAGAAGAAACTTTGTGACTTCCCAAACTAACCTATGATTTGGCTTTGAGTTAGGGAGATATTATTTGATGTTTCAATCTTGCCAATTTTAATTAATTAAGACTTATACATGTATGATATAATCATACAAAATAACCTGGAAGTTAGGGGGGTTTATGTTGTAACAAACGACCACCTCGGAGTCCTAAGACTAGTTAGGGCTTAAATTGCATAATATGATTATGCAAATGCCTAAAGGATGAAGTGAGGATTTATGTTGCACTAGGAAAACTACCTCAAAATCCTATGGTTTGGTTGTTTATCTCTATGGAAAGTTGAGCTGACGAAGATCTGCTTTGCTGTTAAAAATGGTCATGCTACCCACAGCGCTTGCTCCGAGCTCCTCGTTGTAGCAGATTTAGTTTAAGGGTGACAAATGAGAGGATGAGAGAAGTATCATGTCATAGGATTGTTGAAAAATTGAGGTGGCTTAATGTTTTAATTAAAACAAATGTTTAAGTTGATTATGGAGACACTAGTTAGGATCCCACGGTTCTCTCATTCTAGTTCACCATTTCATCAGATTCACTTAGTCCGGATGAATTTACCAAATTCAACTTAATGAATTATGCACTTTCATCCAGACCTTGAGAAATCTCATTAGCAGCATGTAGGTTACATCCTCCGAGGGATTCCTGGTCATCCAAGAGACGTTTTAATTTAAGTTTGTTTTGTTGATGATTAAATTTTGAGTTGTTTAAACATGCTGGGTTCAATCATTTTTACAAATTTATAAAATTCAGGAAAGTAAAACATTTAATAAATTGCATAATGTAAATTGCAATAAACTTAAATTTGTACCTGAAGGGTCTTCCCGTCATTTACAACTACATTTAAAATGCATGTTAGGGCATTTAAATATTTGAAAGAAACACCTAGGTAAAGCTATGGGAAGGTTCTGGTTGTCTGTCAAATCCTAATTTTATTGCTATGTCAGCTAGGTTGAGGTTCTGGTTGTCTACCAAATCCGAATTCTTTTGCTAGTGAGTTCCTGAGCTATGTTAGGGATGATTTTCTTAGGCAAAGAACAATTATGTCCAATTGTCCTTCTAAAATATCCCATCAGGTTAAAGGAGTGCTCGGGGCATAACCCTGAACATCTTCCTCAACTTTTTTGGGATTATTTCTGAGTTCATTTGGTTTCATTGCGATTTCCCAATTAATCATCCAAAGGTTGGCTAAAATTTAATTGTATTTGACTCCTACTTAGTAAACTTGGATGTTTGAATATCCTACAAGAGAAGTGAAATGTCATTTGACATCTCATTTAAGAGTTATGAAATGAGAGCCTTTAGGGGTAAGTTGGTTCATTAAAGAATCTAACCAGTTTAATTGAAGTTGGATTAATAATTTTTTTAAAATGGTTTAATTCGATTCTTGAAATATTTCAAATCAATTATAATAATGTTTTAAGGAGTTTCAAATCAATTGCAATATTTTAAGGTATTTCATTTTAGTTATAATATTTCAATTTGCTTCCCATGTTTTAAGTTATTATTAAATAATTATATTTTTTTAAAATATTTTAAATTATTTTTATTTAATTAGAAAAATTATTTTTAAATTAATTTTAATGTTTCAAATTATTTTAATTTAATTATAGTATTTTAAAACCATTTCAATTAATTTTAAATTAAATCTTCATGTTTAAGATTATTTTCATTATTATTTTTTTATTATCATTGTCTTTATTTAGTTATTTTGGATTAATTAGATTATCTCATTTTAAATCTTAATAAGAGTTAAATGAATTTAATCAATTCGTTGGTTAGGGGTTCAAATTAAAGAATGGAAATCTTCCCAAGCTATGCCCCTAGCCCTACCACTATTCCTTAATTAACTTCTAAATCTTAAAGATTTAAATGATTAGTATTTTCTCTTTAATGTTGACGGTGATTGGTGAGTTTCTATCCCTTTATTCCCTAAGTTTCAATCATCCAAGAAGGCAATTAAGATTAAATATTTCCACGTTACCCTTAGTTAAGCCTAAATATTAATTAGGGCTAAGGTTCCTTAATTACCCTTATGCTCTCTTAAGCATATTCACCCCATAACTCACTAAATCAAATTCAAATGACTTTGAATTTTTATGTCACCTCACTCATATGTCAATTAAGATATCAGAGGGAAAAATGTGATTTTTCTACTTTTGAATTTAATTTATATAATTATTTTAATGAAAAATAGGGATTTTGAATGAAAATTCAATAACTGACTAAGGTGAAATTTCTATCATTAGAAAAATTACTGAAGGTTCCTACTAACTAGTGGACCACTTGGACTAGTTTTGGTGATTTTTTGAATTTCAATTTATTTATTGGAATTATTTTAATTTCTGGAGTATAATTATAAAATAAATTTGAAGTGGAAAATTAAGTTTTATATTTTTCTTAAATCTTTCTAAAGTCGGGGAACAAAAAAAAATTCATATTTTTCTAATCTTTCTTTGAATTATTAGAATTATTTTAGTGAAAAGTTGGAAAAATCCATTTTTTAAATATTAAAAAATACCCTAAGCCTTTAAAAATTAATATCTTAACTTAGAGATTTAGAAAAAAAATTGGATGGTTCCCATGTGATCAGGAAACCAAATATGACATTTTGATGAGTTTATTATTTTTATTATTTTTGTGATTTTTTAATTATTTAAATATTTAAAAAATGATTAAAAATGATATTTTTATGAAAAATATAATTTTATTTTTCTTGAACTCCTATAATTACAAAGAACTCCCAAAATTACTTTGGTTAATTTTTTAATTGTTTTTTTTATTTTTGTGAGTTTTTAATGTCAAAAATGGCCATTTCACTTGATTAACTCATTTAATGGGTTAAATCAATTCCAATTGGTTTGAAATTTTTATGTGGGATTCTCTTAACTTTACATTACAGTGGAGAATTTTTTTCAAGTTTTTTTGATGTTTATTTAGTGCAAATTAATTTAATTTATGTTTTAGGTGTTTGGTCCAATTAGGGTTATTTTTAATGCTTTAAACCAAGTTATAATTTTTCTAAGGTCCTCTGGTCATAAGTGACCTACCAAGATTTTTGTGAATTTTTCTAAGCAACATGATAATTATTATGATTACTTTATCAAGAAAATAGACCTAAACTTGAAAAATAAGGATCTCCTCATAGAAATCTCCTCTGACTTTGGAAAAATCAGAGAATCTCCCTAATAACAGAGAGAACAACATACTAAAATTTCAAATCATGGTGTTATGCCTACATGCATGAAGAATTAAAAGACCTAAAATAATGTTTAATTAATAAAAAATATTATACTAAGCAAAACATCTTGATTTTTATTCCACGTGATTCTCCTAAGTTCACTGAGCAAGTGGATATTTTTGTTTTATTTTTATGATTTTTCTATGAATAGTTATGATTTTTCAAAGTTTGGTGTCAAAAATAAATCAAAAAATTTATTTTTTCTTGCCTAATCCTAGTCATCCTCGTACAGAGGCCACGTGTCGAGCTCCCATTGGTCGGCGTGGTTCTTGTAGCGACGCGTTCACGGACCAGTTTCCATCCGACTCAACCAGGGCTGTCCATCTTTAAGCCTTAATATCTTTTTTATTTTTAACCAAATTAAGTGTGATTTTTTTTAAATGTTCATCTAACTTAGGAGATTACATCCATATGGTGATGATGCGTTTTTTTTGAAGATGTGTTTAATATCTCTGTATCCTCTTTCGTTTCAAAAAGATTTGTGTGGTATGTGATGCCTGACAAATATATGTGCTTAAGATTTAAATATGAAAATTATGATTTTATAATATGGGATACTACGCAAGTATACGTATCGTTTATCAAGTAATATAAGACTTTATGATTAAGCCCCGAAATATCAAACCACAAGGAAATGTAAAAACTTTTTAAAGAAATAAGAAAATTATATTTTTACTTTTTAAATGACTTTTGAAAGTATGTTTTGATTTGTAAAGTTTGAAAGTTATATTTGGTATTTTTGATAAAAAGCTAAGCAAGAAATGAAAATTATCAGAACTTTAAAACACGATGTAAAATACTAGGAAATAAAATATCTTTTTCTTTATTTTATAAAGCAGTAATAATTATGAAAGTATTGTTGTGGATGTATTTATATGTATTGTGACAAATAGGAGCAAATTTAATCTTTACCTTTACTTGGTTCTATAAAGAACATTGGTTAATTTGAAATTTTAAAATTTTGAAAATGCTTAAGCAGGGAAGATACCAGCTCCCACTCTAGAGTTTCCTCTATTCCCTCCACATGGGGGCTAACTTCTCATAACAAAATTTAAAATATCAAACCAAATTAGAGGGCATTAGCCTTTCAATCTAAAGTCCTCTAATTTTACTCCCCATTAAATACATATCTCCTAATATATTTGCATTCAATTATATGGACTACAATTCTCACCCATATAATTGCATGTGATTTTCACCAATTGTTGTTTGAGACAATACCGCATTGGATCTTACATAATCTCACAACAAATTTTAACATCTTATCTAGCCAAATTAAGAAGTAAATTAAGTTTATGGAATTAAATCTTCACAACTTATTTCAACCTTAAACACTTATACATTCCACAAAAATCCTACATAATTTAATTACTTTTTCATTTAAGAAAGAAAAAAATAAAGAAAACTACTCAGAACTCATGGAGAAAATACAAGCACACATTGATTTGAAAATAGAAATAATAACGAAAACACAACAAGTTTTAATTAAAAACTAACTATAAAAACAAAAGTAAACACTTATCTGAAAATCCTCTTCACAAGACTCTGGAAGTTCCTTTGAAACTTAACTTTCCACTAAAACACTCCTCAGAGTAGGTCACCCAACTCTGATGACTCGGAAACAGATTTCAGACTTCAATAAAAACTAAATAAAAGGAAGGAAGAGAATTGGTGAGAAGAAGGCTTCACTCCAACCCCTTTTCCTTTCTTAATCTCTACTCCTACTTCTAATGATTTCTCTCCCTCACACTCTCTCTCAACTCTATAATAACTCTAAAAGACTCTCCTTCTTAAAAGACTCTCCTTCTTAAAATAGAATCTTATGCAAATTACATGACATAATTTTAATAATAATCCAAAAGGTACCTTGGTGTCTCTTAAAATTGTGTCTCAATTCAATGTATCCACCAAACCTTGCATCCCTTGGATCACTTCTGCCACCAAAAGGAAGTTAAGGAGGTTACCATCAAAACTTGCCTCAAACACCCTCTGAAAATGGAACCAAGTTTTACTAAATTTAACTTTTACAACTGTGGCGCCTAAGAGCCGACCAGGCGGCGCTTAGCCGCTAGTGTCCAATTTTTCATTTTTTTCATTTTTTTCATTTTTTTGCTCCAAATTTGATCCAATTTTGCTCATTTCATCATAATCACTCATTTTCATCATACCTGCAAGAAAAACATAAAATACATTTCATTAAAGTGTAATATCATCAAAAATAGGTATAAAAATATGCATAAAAACACTATATATTTTAGGTGTATCAAAATCCCCCAAACTTAAAATGTTACTTGTCCTCAAGTGACTCTTAATCACATAGAAAATTTTAGCATACAGATTATGTACTGAGTTTCTTAGGAAGGTAACAAAATTTTGTTCTAGAAATGGAATAGTTCAATTTAGAAAAAATTTCAGTAATTAAGACCAACTTAAAGTTTAGAAAGTTCTTAGGTAAAAGATAATGTAAAATATAGGTTTCTATCTAATTCAGAAATACTTGTAGATTCTTCAAAATATAAGATTCACACAATTATTTTTCTCACTTAAAAATCTTTATTTGAAAATAATTTTACTTACTATATATTATAACCCTAATCTTTAGATTTTCTTAGAACTTATATCTTATACTTTAGGTATGGAACCAATTTTTGATTAACCCCTTAAATCCTCAAGCTTCTCCTCCCTTTCTCATAGTCTTTTTTTATAAGGCCGTTGTATCTGGATAGGCCTTTAATGATTTTGAATTCCACCCTTTCATTTAAAATAAAGGTCTGATATACATCTTTCACTTAATAATCATAATAATAGTATTTGAAAATTACTCCTCAATAAAAGAAAGTTAAGCTTTGAAGAATAAAAGTCAAATCTTCTATTTATCCAAAAATACAACATTTCTTACTAAAGATAGTTAAACTATATTTAACACTTCTTTACTAAGAAAATTTTAACTTTAAATTTTTCATTATTACTATAAATTTTAACTATATTCTCTTATTCATTTCTATATTCAAAATTTTGTTCCCCTAATATAACTTCATATACATAATTATTTTTAATCAAAAATCAAATTAATTTTAAGTATTCTTGAGAACAAATAAAAATTTAGGATTTTGAAAATTTTTCTGTTTTTTTTTTAACTCCCCCCCCCCCAAACTTTAATTTTTAGTTAGGATAAAACATTTAAGCATAAGAAATGATACATGGGTGAGAATTAAAAACTAACATAACATGCTTGCAGGAATCTTAATATCCTAAATATGCAAGTATAACAATTTAAAAATAGGAGTAAAAAGAAATCAAATTCAATTTTTTTTATAAAATTTTTATATAAAGAAAAGTAAAATTTCAAAATATTTCTATAGTAGTGGAGGTTTTCAAAGCAAATACACACCAACTGAAAATAACTGAAATCACACCAATACTATATAACAAATGGTAGTAGTAGATTTTGAAAAGTTGCTATTTTTTAAATAATAGTTTTTAATAGTGTTCCGTATTCTCCAAACAGTTTTGGAATTAAAGTATACACTATAAAAACTCTGACACAACATACAAATTAAAACATTTACTACTACACATATATCTCACAAAGAAACATATAGAATATCAATCCAAAAAAGATACATCTGAATATGCATGAAAAATAGTCCAACTACAATCATCATTCTACCAGAGTTCACACCACAAACACAACATCAAATTAAAACACAAGACACAACATACATCAGTACATCAACAGAAACTCAGAGACACATAAAAAAAATAAATCTACGAATCATCCTCCTCCTCATCATCATCTTGCTTGTTCCAATCTCTGGTGGCACATAAGGTATATAGAATGGATGAGGGGGTATTTTAGCATTCAGATCACCTGTAATCAATCTATCCAAATAATGCTGATAATTCTCCTCATATTCATCATGTTTTACAAAATATATTTCCATATTATCCATCTTACCATCCATGTCTCTAACATGCTCATGAGTAAGACTCACCTTCTTCGAAATCTTTCTTAACAAACCAGTCTGTGAATCACTAGATGATGAAGCTCGCGAAGTAGTAGCATGGGAAGTAGAAGCAGTAGATGCCCTACAGAATACTCCTCTCCAGCCAAACTCTGAATGTACAGTTTAAGCTCCAACATTTACACTGGTAATTGGTTTCAAAGGCTAAAGAACCTCTTCCCAAGTTTCAAATTTCACACCAGACCGCTCACATAATGAATGAATCAAGGAAGGAAATCCCATACCTGCAGTAGTGGTAGATCTGGCACAATTCAAAATATAATCATAAATGATTGCTCCAATATCTATTGGCTTCTCTTGCTGAATGCAATAGTTCAACACAGCTCTCTCCCTTGTAACTTCACCAGTATGACTTGAAGGCAACAGCTTAGATGAGATAAAATAATGCCATACTTTAGAAGTGGAATTTAACTTAGAGGCCTAAAAATTGACTCATCTATCATTAGTTATCTTCCATAATCCTCTTCCATCAGTTAGAAATGCCATTATCTCATCTAACTCTCCCTCAGTAAGATGATAGTTAGAATAAAAACAAAACATATCAGGAGGCAGTTGATAAAAAGTGTTGAATACTGTAGGGGAAAAAATCAACTTCTTGCCTCCTCACCATCACCAAATTCTCTTCTGCTGCAGGTAAGTTATCTAAAAACTCTCTGGCCATAAAAATAACAACAACAGTGGAGAAGCAACAGTAATTCTCCCAATTCCTTCTAGAAATCATCGCTTCAATAACTTCTCCTGACTTACTGAAAACACGCTCAAGAATCAATTTACGTGACTGTAGTGCATCTACGTATCGTTCCTTAGCCCTTGCACTAATAAACTTGTTAGAATCAAATCATGTCTTTTCTCTCGCGCACTTTGACTTTGGAGCCATCTCAAAAAATTCACGAAAAAACTCACCATAAATTCCAAAATCAAACTAAACTTGCTAAATTAACTTCCAAAAGTAATTTCCACTAAATCCAAGAAATTTCTCATTATTTTCCACAAATTTTCATCATGAATAGTGATTTCAGGATTTTCTAAAATGTATTCAAAATACATGGTGAAAATAAAAATTTTTTACTTAGGAGTAATGCTCTTAACTCAAGAAATCCAAATCTAACAATTTTTGTTGAGATCGGCTTTCAAATGATCCAATATATTGATGCCCTAGGCTCCTTTTTTACGAAAATCAAAGGTTGAAGACTATAGGGGTAGTTAAAAATGGCTATCTTTAGGTCTTTAACTACTGAAAATCAATTTTTGCGAACCGGTGCCTACGCGCGAGGCTTTCGATGCTTAGCCGCGAAATCTGGCGCTTAAGCGCCGGCACTCTGGCGCTTAGCTGTCAATGCCCAGATTTTCACAATTAAGAAAATGCACTAAACCACAGAGTCTGTTTGGCACAGCTGTAGATTATCCAAATTATCAGGATAAGCAGATTATCTTGATAATCTGCTGATAATCAGCTTGTTCTGATAATCTGTCTATCTGTTTGGTTTGAACGTTTGTAAAATAGCTGAATTGCAGTTGTTTGTGGTTAAATGATAAATTTGTCCCTATTCTGAATAATCTGTCCCTATTCCATGATAATTTAGCCATTACATCAAGGAAAGCAAAAAAATAACATTAAAAAAATTTGATTGGAAAGGAGATTGAAATAACAGAGCTAAACTAAGCTTTAAATAATTATTATTCACCCATGCAACATCAAGGAGATTGAAATGAAATTTCTAGTTAGCTGCCAAGTTAAAACATGCATTTACAATAGAAAATCAGAGCTTAAACAGATGGGAAATCTACCAAGCATAGCTGCACCAGGTATCATAACAAGACCAGAAAGTGTCATGTCAAAACCACTAAGGGGATATGGTGAGCTTGAGAGCATGAAGGGTGCCGCAGAGCTCGGGGACCTCCTCGTAGCTGAAGCCGAAGCCTAGATCGAGGCAACCCTTGAGTTCCTCAAGGTCCTCGTCGGTCTTCGTTCTCGCCACGGTCGAGCCACCATCTTCGTCGTGACCTAGGCCTGTGCTACGGGATCGGGGAGGGAGACGGACGAGAAGTCGAACGAGAGGAGGAGAGGAGATTGCGACTTGGACGGATCCATCCAGGAGGAAGGCGAACGAGAAGTCGAGCTTAGGGCAGAGAGAGCAAGACAGAGGGTAAAGATCGTCTTTTGCTCGAACCAAACGCGCACGGCAGCCTCCTACTCGCGGTGGGCTTCTAATACAAAATGAAAAATGAGTTTTCAAAAACGCCTCTAAAATTTTTTTTCCAAACAGACGGTGGCGTTTTTGAAAACACCACCGCTCTAAATAAGTCCTCCCAAATGCACCCTTAGTTAATCACCCTTAATCTTCTCAAAATAATTGTCTCTTCCCCATAATTCTCCCAATACTCCAATTTCAAATTTTAATATCCATCGATTCCAATCAAGTTTCACACAAACACAAACTTATATTCATTAAAAACAAACCACACTTAATACAAACTAAAAATTTCTATCCAAACACTTTGGATGAAATTCCCTAGATACAAACGAACTCAATAATCATAAAGATAGATTTACATCACTAAGATGTAACAATCACACATTAAAGTGCAACAGAACACAAACATAAACCATTAAACACTTAAAAAATCAAACACATAAAACATAAGATACACAAAACAAACCACAAGATCAAACTTGTTGACCTCATTTTTGATGAGGTCTTCTCTTCTTCTTTTTAGTACTTAGGATCTAGCCTTAGGCTTTTCGTTTGACTGTCTTAGAGGATTAGAATTGGGACCCACCACTTATAAATTCAAACCACTTCTTAACTCTCTGCAAACTCCACAAACTTGACTATAGAGCCCTAATCACCTGGAGGGTCGAAATCGAATATGGAAGTTTAAAGGATGAGTTCCTATAGGACTCTTTGGCCTTAGGACTACCACTGAGTGGCCCAGTGCAGTGAAGGGCCGACTTACACATACACTACACTTTCACACACATCCTAGAACCACACCCATACCCAACTCGACCTCCCGACTCATGTAGGTGATTCACATGGATGGTCCTTAACCCCTAAGCCCTCGGCTAAGAGGGTTAGGAACAACATAGTGGATGCCTCAAATGAGTCCCTTCATGGCTCATGTGGGTTTGATATGGCTTCATGGCTCAACCAAAATGATTTCATTCCACTTACATTCACCTAATCTTCAATTTTCCAAAATTTTAATTTTTGACCCCCGGGACACTACACCCGCCTAGTCTACCCAAAGCCCTTGAAATCACCCAAATTTTTCAAAAATCTCAAATCACCCAAAATTCCCCAAAATTAACCTTGAACATTTCCACATTACTCAAATTGATCATCCATACCCAAAAATACCAAAAATTCCAAAAATACCTCCCAATACCCTCCAAATACCCAAAATACCCCTCTTAACCCAAAAATCCAAAAATTCAGAAAATTCCAGAAAATTCCGAGAAAATCCCAAATATTCCCGATTTCATTTTGTCCAACTACACCATGGGCCAATTTTGTCAATTTACCCCACTTTTGTCAAAACCCCCAATTTGACCCATTTTAACCCAAAGTGAACCCAATGTCAAACCAAACCTACCCAATTGACCCAAATTCTGGTCCAATTAAATTCTAAACTTCAATTTATCACTCCCAACACCAATCTAGACCAAATCCAAGTCCAATTTGATTGACATTTGGATCCAATTTCACTTTTGGCTTTAAAGCCCAATTTGGACCCATGACCCAAACCTAACCCAAACTAACCCAATTCAACTCCAATTAACCCCAAATCTTTTCTAAACCTTCCTTAACATTCCCACAAACAAAACACTAACATGAGTTGCCCAAAATTTAGACCCAAACCCCACTCAAATTCAACCCAAAGCTAAAAGGCCCAATTTTGACCTAAACCCAAACCTAACCCAAATAAACCCAAACCCCAAAATCAAAACCCAACCAAAGCCAAAACTTCTTTGAAACACTCCCATAAACATTTCCCAACATTTATTTTACATCAATTTCAACCCTAGCCCAACATCGGCCCAAGTTAGCCCAATTCGACTCTATATTGGCCCATTCACCAAAGAAGCCCAAATTCAACCCAATTCAAACCCAAATCACTCCCAACTTGCTTCAAATCACTCATGACACATCCATGAGCTAAATCCAACATTTGTTTGGCCCAATCCTTCACAAAATTTCCATCCACCAATTTGTTTTTAAACCTAAAGGCCCACTTTCCTAAACCATTCTAAAAGCCCATTTCCACCAAATACAAAAGCCCAAAATTGGCCTAAAGCCTACATGGCAACTTCTTTTCATCATACCTTTAATTGATATCACCCCTAAGTTTCAAAATCATCATTAAACCATTCCAAATCAAGCTTCGTCAAAATTTCCACCAAAAATGCCAAGATTCCTAAAATCTACTTCTATGAAATTGACTAAGCTTTGCCCCAAGCCAAATGGAGCCATGAAGCCCCATGCAAGCCATGAACAAGCCACATGAAGCCATGGAAGGTTTGACATGTGATCAAGCCATTAATGGCAAAAGGGGAACCCCTTTCCTAACCCTCCCTTAAGCAATTTTAACCCTTTTTTTATGCAACACCTAAACCCATGATTTACTTAAACCAAGTTGATAAGGACTTCACCACTCCATCTCGACTAGCCTATCCGATTCCCCACAAGCACCCAAAGCCCTCGGAGGGTGCACCATGCCCAAAACCATGGGTCGACCCAAACTAAGCCAAAATGATCCCTCCCCCTTCTACTTTGATTCAACACCTTTACACATGGCCAACTCGCAATCGATTTCACCATCGCCAAGACTCGACCTCCCCGAGCCCGAGGGTGACCCGACCCCGGCCGGCCACCACCACAGCCACCGGAAACCGCCGAGCCGAGAGCTCACATGTGAGCCCAAACTCGGAATTCTCACTCGCCGAGCCGCCCCATCCCCAGCGGCCATTGCAGAATGTTCTTCTCTGCCAAGAGCAGTCGATCCCAAGCCCTAACTCCCCCTGGGGGCACTCCACCCTCTCCTATTTAAACCTCACCTCCTCTCGGCCATGAGAGGTGCCGAACCGCATCTTACTCGAAACCCCCGCCAAAATTGTTCCGAACACTCTCCATACTTAGAGCGGTTGATCCCCAGATGACAATTTGCCCTAATCCCCACCAGACAGAGCACAATTTCTCACCAAAATTCCACCCAAAACCGGGACACTTCTCCACAGTGGATCAATCCTCAAATCGATTGGTCCTACACCTTCACCAAACCAAGGGAAGGAGTCCACCAAAGAAAGCCCCCTCTCCGAGCCACCCATCTCTTCCGTACTCCAAGCTTTGTGATCGGGCTTGGTCGAAATCTTACTCTGGCGATTCACCAAACCGAGAGACTTCATCCTGAGCTTCACGGGATCCAATCGAAGGTGACACAACCCTCGCATTCAAGCCACACTTCTCCGAGCAAAGGTATAAGCTAATTCTTCATCCCGAGCTTCGGAGATTCTCCATTTCAAATGCTTTAATTTCAATGCATGATCACCGTATAGATGTATTCGTCTCTTCAAGACGAATCCATGAAGCACAAGAACACGAAAATCCGTCGAGAAATGAGTGAGTTCTTAGGATTTTAGTGTGGACTCGCTCTCGGGCGAGAACGGTTGGGGACGATGAGCGGATGTCGTTCATTTCATACACGCGCGGACGGACGGCCGAGATCGCGCCGGATGAGGAGACGGAACGATACAGACGGGCCCCGAGCGCCGAGTTGGATGGCGGCGCCGAATCGGGCGGCGCGCGTGCGTTCGGAGCTCGTCGAGGTTGAGCCGGCGCCGCATCACTTAAATAGAAAATTAGTGGTATTTTCTTATTTATTTAATTCCCTAAACTTCAAAAATGCATAACTTTGTGTAGGAAAATCGTAAAAATAAAATAAAAATACCCTCTTGCTCGATGAACAAAGGAGAAAAATGTGGAAAAGAAATCATTTAATTTCATCAAGTATTTTATTTTTAATGATTTATTTACCCTCTCGCATTGTTTTAATTCTCCATGCATATAGGAAATTCACTATGGCATGAGACCATAGTGGCTTTTGAAGCCTCTAAATTTGGGAACATTCCCGAATTTTCCAAAGTCATAGTGCCATCCCTACGAGAAGTTATTGATTTTTCAAATTCATGTTGTCATTGTTGAGTATTTTAAATCTAATAATTAACATGTTGTGAAATAAATTCTAGGAAAATTTGGTGATGTTCCTTATGCACTGGAGGACCCTTGGAAAAATAGGTTTTGATTTAATTCACTGAAATAACCCTAATCGCCTAAACACCCAAAATAGGTCCTTAATTAATTAGAGCTAATCATACATCAAATTGATTTGAAATCAATTCTCCACCGAACTTTAGGATTAGAGGAACCCACCATAAAAATTTGAAGTCAATCGACTAGTTAGCCTCTACTAAATGGGTTGATTAAGCCATTTAGCCAATTTAAACTTTAAAAACTCATAACTTTCAAAATATTTTTCAAAAATTCACCAAATTGGTTTTGAAGCCTCTCGATATTAGGGAATTTAAGAAAATTAAAATTTCAATTTTCTAAAAAGTTGATTTTTTATATTATTTTAATATTTTAATAATTAAAAAATAATAAAAATCATAAAAATAATAAAATTCACCAAAATGTCACATTTTGAATTTTAATTACTTAGGAACAAATCCCATATTTTTCTTAAGTCTATTTGATGGGATATTAAATTTTAAAGCCCTAAGGTAATCTTAAATTAAAAAAAATGTATTTTTTAGCATTTCCACTAAAATAATTCTAATAAATCAAAGAAAAATCGGAAAATTGTAAAAATTAATTCTCCGATTTCCTTGATATCGGAGAGATTTTTGAAAAATATAAAATTCATTTTTCAACCTTTATTTTATTTTTAAATTAATTAATACTCCAAAACTTAAAATAATTATAATAAAAATAATATAATTCAAAAAATCACCAAAATTGGTCCAAGTAGTCCTCCAGTCATTAGGAATGTCTCATAATTTTCTTAAGGACTGAAACTTTTCCTGGCCATATTATTAAATTTTCCTTGGAAATCCCTATTTTCCACCAAAAATAATTACATAAATAAATTAAATACGGAAAAATCACATTTTCTCCTCTTATGTCTTTATTGGCATATGAGTGAAGTCACATAAAAATTTCAAGCTTCATTTAAGCTCAATTTAGTGAGTTATGAAATTATTAAGCTTCGAAGGCAAAGTGGTAATTAAAATTTTAACCTTTAATTAAAACTTTAGGCTTAATAAAATTAAAGAGTAAAATATTTGATCCTAATCGATTTGGATGATTGAAATTTAAATAATTAAAGGTATGAAACCTACAAAACAATTTAAAATAATTAAAATAAACCTTAATTAAATAATTGATTAAATTTGGAAGAATAATAAAATTGGAATTATTAAAATAGGGATATTATTAGGAAGAGATTTGTTCTTTAATTTAAGAATCCCTAAATTAATCATCTCCATAATATTTAATTCCTAATTAAAATGATAATCCAAGTTTAAGATTTAAAATGTTAAAAGATTTAATCATTAAATTAAATTAAAGTTAAATTATTAAACTCTTTTAAAATTTCAATTAAATTAAAATTAAAAATAAAATTAAATTTAAATTTAAATTAAATTAAATTAAACAAATTAAATTAAATTGAATTAAATTAAATTAAAATTAAATTAAATTAATTAAATAAAATTAAATTAAAACATATCAAATTAAATTAAATTAAATTAAATTAAATTAAATTAAATCAAATTAAATTAAATCAAGTTAAATTAAATTAAGTTAATTCACATCAAATCAAACTAAATTAAATTAAATTAAATTAGATAATAGAATCAAGTTAAAATTAAATCAAATTAAATTAAATTAAAATTAAAACTAAACTAAATTAAATTGAAGTTAAATTAAATTGAATTAAAAATGACATCACCTATGACATAAAGAAATTCAAAATAAAAGCAACTTGAACACTATTCCAAATTTAAACCCGATAACTGAAATTAAATCATAAACCATTTGAACATCAATTTGCCCTCGAAAGCTTCCGTTGTCATAACTCCTAAACAGAACGTTAAAATGAAATGTTACTTCACTTATAGGATATTCAAATATCCTAATTCACTGAGTAAGATAACAACAAAACTTAACTGAACCTCGGACGATCACTTCACCTGATTGATTAAATCCATTTGGACTTAAAACAATCCTAGCAAGTATCGAAAAGATGTTTAAGACTCGTCTTAAGCACTTCCTCAATATGATATGATGTTTATAAGAACGATTGAATTTAATTGTTCTTCGATGAAGAAAATCGTCCTCAAACCAAAACACAAGAACTCGGATGTCATAGGAAATGACTAGTTATAGGATTAGGAACTTGGTAGAAAACCATAACCCTTCCCTTAGCTTTACCTAGGAACTTGCTTAAATATTCTAAATTGTGTTTAAGTGTAGCTTGGGATGACGGGAAGGCCCTCCTGGTACGCTTTTATTTTGTTGCAATTTACTTTATTGCAATTTATTTAATCGCATCGCACTTACTTTTCTTGCATGATAAACAATCGTTGCATGAAAACCCACACCTTTAGGATAGTCCCTAAAACTCGAAACCAAAACTAAATTAAAAGTCATTGCAAGATAAAATTCACCGCCACAACATTTCAAAATATAAAACAACTCAAAATTTAATCACAAACGAACACAAAACTACAATTACAACTAAATTAAAACGTCTTGTTGGATGATCGAGAATACCTCGGATGATGTAACTTACGTGTTGCTAACGGGATTTCTCACGATCTAAATGAAAGTGTGGAACTCATTCAGTTGAGTTTAGCAAATTCATCTGGACTAAGTGAATCCGATAAAAATAACGATACCGAAGGATGGAACCGTGGGATCTTAACCGGTGTTGTTATAATCAACTTTAAGATTTGTTTAATTAAAATATTAAAAAACACCTGGATTTTAAGATTTTCTCTAAACCGAACACTTCTCTCATCTCCCGATTTATGACTTCTAAAACTAAACCCCCGCAACAACAAGGAGCTCTGGAGCATGGTGGGCAAGACGACCATCATCATCAGCAAAACTCGGATCTACCTCAAGAAAACATTCTTAGAGTTAAATAACCAAACCATAGGACTTCGAGGTAGTTCGCCTAGTGCAACATAAATCCTCAACCTCTTCGTTAGGCATATGCATGATCATGTCATGTAAATTAAGCCCTAACCGGTCTTAGGACTCCGAGGTAGTCGTTCGGTACGACATAAACCCTCATATCTTCAAGTGCTATTTGTATGATTGTCTCATACGAATATAAGTCCAAATTAATTAAAATTGGCAAGATCAAAACATTAAATAAACATTAGGACTTTCCTAAATTCAAGCTAAACAATAGGATAATCGGGAAATTACCGAAGTTCGCTTCGAATCTGTAATTTCTCCTACCTTTCTTCCTTTGAATTCTCAAAACAAAACGTTTCAAACTTGATCCATTCCCTATTGAAATTCCAAAATTAAATCCTTTTGAAAACTTAAACTTTGAAATTCTTGAGAGCAGAATTACTGATTATTATCGAGAGTTTTCTTAGGTGATTCCCGTCACTTAAGATGTAATTAACTATAGGGGCTTGCCCTTATAGGGAATTTTAAGAACCCAGGTAATATAAACCCTGTGCAATGCTTTCATATTAAGCAGGGGAACTTGTCGGCTTATAAAATTGGTTCACAGACCAAACGGATGTCACAAATCTTTTAGTTTATTTAATCGAGCCCTATCATCAAGCAGTATGTCTATTCTTTGGATAGATACAAGGTTTGTGATGCGGTGCTCGTTTATGTAAACTATTCGGGATGTGAGATCAATTTGATTTCATATCTTAAGATTTTCAAACTTAAAATTATTTTCAAAATCAAATGCTACTTTCTAAATTATATATATATATATATATTTAAATTAAATTTAAAATTTAAAATTCGCCGATAATTTCTGTTAGGCGACCCCCTTTTCAAAATAAAACACACAACCTAAAAATATGCCGACAAAACTAACATTTAATTCCACTCTCCAGTAGGCAGAATATATCCAAAACCACAATTATTTCCATTTGACCCTTCTGGAATATAAATCTGATAGAACGGGTGATGATCGAACACTCTTACATCTTCTTCTTCTAACCACTTGTTCTTCGGGAACATCGCCTTATCTCGCTTCTTCCACGCGCCTTGTATGAATGAATTGCATTTTAAGTTTCCATATAATTTGCTCTAAATGTGCGTTAGTTTCATTAATCTTCGCTTCGATCAAGTCACTCGGCTTCGATCTTCGCAATATTTTCCGTAATTCCTCGAATACTAACGTCGAGAAATCCATCGAATAACTCTTTAAAGATCGTCACTATTAAACATATTCTTGTCAGAATCCTCTTTCTTCTTGATCTCATTCTCCCAGGAAGACATGATGCACTTAAAACACTCTTCTTAAGACTCAGGAATGGAAATAAGACTTGGGGCAAGTGTTTCTCTTAATCCAAGGCCTTTCTATAGACTTTAGAAGTGCTTTGACCGCCCTTAAACGTTTTTAAACTCCAAAATAACTTCCAAAATCACTTCCCAACGATCTAGGCTTCTAGAACCTCATTTATCACATTCTTTATAACTCCGGCACCTAAGCGCCAACTAGGCGGCGCTTAGCCGCCAGTGCTCAATTTAGCACAGGTATGCTAAATGTCCAAAATTTCATTCCGACTCCTCTAAGTCATAAAATAAGGTCAAATAAACACTACTATAACATAAAAACTCCAAAATACTACCACCAAAACATAAAAAAGCCAAACAAAGCACACAAAGCAAACATAAAGCAAAGCACACGAATAACTATGGGTTGCCTCCCACAAAGCGTTTGGTTTAACGTCTTCAGCCTGACATACCCAGAACTCATTCTGAGTGACCCAACATCAGATTCTCATCAAATTTAAGTTGATCGACTGAAAAATAAGGTTTAAGTCTATGAACATTAACTTTAAATATTTTTCCAAATTTTAGGATCTCGAATATCCACAGCTCTATAGGAATAAACTTTATCACAATAAATGGACCCATCAATCTGAACTTATGTTTTCCAGAAAAAATTCTTAATCTAGCATTATACAGCAAAACATTCTATCCTAGCACTAGATTTTTAGTAAGAATCTTCCGATCATGCCATAACATCATCTTTTCCTTATAAATCTTAGCATTTTCATAAGATTCATTCCTTATCTCTTCAAGCTCATTTAATTGTAATAATCTCTTCTCACAGAGATCTTTCAAATTATAATTAACTCTTTAATAGCCTCAATATGCTTTATGCTCAAGTTCAATAAGCAAATGACAAACTTCTCCAAAAATCACTTATATGGGGACATTCCTATGGGGTTTCGTAGGCGATCCCATAGCCCACAAAGCATAATCCAAATTGATCGACCAATTCTTTCTGTTTAGATTAATGGTCTTTTTCCAATATTCTTTTAATTTCATGATTAGATAATTCAACTAAACCACTTATCTGAGGATAATAAGTAGTAGAAATGCGATAATTTATATGATATTTATTTGCTAATTTCTCAATAATCGCATGTTGACCTCATTTTTGATGAGGTCTTCTCTTCCCTCTTTAGTGTTTAGGATCTAGCCTTAGGCTTTTCCTTTGACTATCTTAGAGGACTAGAACTGGGACCCATCCCTTAGAAATTTGAACCACTTCTTGCCTCCCTACAAGCTTTACAAGCTTGATTGTAGACCCCTAATCACCTAGAGGGTTGAAATCAAATGTGAAGGTTTAAAGGATGAGTTCCCTATAGGACTCTTTGGCCTTAGGACCACCCTAGGTGGCTCGGTCCAGTGAGGGTCGGCTTACACACTCACTACACTCATACTCTACACCGTCACAAACACAATCCAAATCCTAAAACCACACCCATACCCAACTCGACTCCTCGACTCATGTAGGTAATTCATATGGACGGACCTTAAACCCTAAGCCCCCTGGTTAAGAGGGTTAGGAACAACATAGCTGAATGCCTCAAATGAGTCCTCCCATGGCTCATATAGGCTTAATATGGCTTCATGGCTCAATCAAAGTGATTCCATTCCACTCATATTTGATCAATCTTCATTATTCTAAAATTTTAATTTTTGACCCCGGGGACCCTACACCAATCAAACCTACTAAAAGCCCTTAGAATTGCCCAAATCCTCCAAAATTTTCAAATCACTCAAAATTCCCCAAAATTAACCTTGAACATTTCCTCACCAATAAAATTGATCATCCATAGCCAAAAATACCAAAAATACCAAAAATACCAAAAATACACTCCAAATACCTAAAATGCCCCTCTTAGCCAAAAAATCCAAAAATTCAGAAAATTCCGAAAATTCCGTAAAATCCCAAAAATTCCCAATTTCATTTTGTCCAACTACACCATGGGCCAATTTTGTCAATATACCCCACTTTTACCAAAACCCCCAATTTAGCCCATTCTTAACCCAAGTGAACCCAATGTGCAAACTAAATCTACCCAATTGACCCCAATTTTGGTCCAATTCAATTCTAAACTTCAATTTAATATTCACAATATCAATCTAGACCAAATCCAAGTCAAATTTGATTAACATTTGAATCCAATTTCACTTTTGACCTTAAAGCCCAATTTGGACCCATGACCCAAACTTAGCCCAAACCAAAATAATTCAACTCCAGTTGACCCCAAACCTTTTCTAAACCTTCCCTAACATCCCCACAAACAAAACACTAACATAATTTGCCTGAAATTTGGACCCAACCCCCACTCAAATTCAACCCAAAACCAAAAAGCCCAATTTTGACCTAAACCCAAACCTAACCCAAATAAGCCCAAGTCCCAAAACTAAAACCCAACCAAAGTTAAAACCTCTTTGAAACACTCCCATACACATTTTCCAACATTAATTTTACATCAATTTCAACCTTAGCCCAGCATTGGCCCAAATTAGCCCATGTCGGCACTATTTTTGGGTCGTGTGTTTTATTTTGAAAAGGGGTCGCCTAACAGAAATTGTCGGCGAATTTTTAATTTAATTAAATAATTTGAAAAGTAGTATTTGATTTTTTGAAAATAATTTTAAATTTGAAAATTTTAAGATATGAAATCAAACCGATCTCACATCCCGAATAGTTTATATAAACGAGCACCACACCACAAACCATGTATCTATCGTTAAGGATAGACACACCGCTCGACGGTGGGGCTCGATTAAACAAACTAAAAGATTTGTGACATCCGTTTGGTCCGCAAACCAATTTTATAAGCCGACAAATTCCCCGCTTAATATGAAAGCATTAAACAGGGTTTATATTACCTGGGTTCTTTAAAATTCCCTATAAGGGCAAGCCCCTATAGTTAATTACATCTTAAGTGACGAGAATCACCAAAGAAAATTCTCGATAATAATCAGTAATTCTGCTCTCAAGAATTTCAACGTTTAGGGTTTTCAAGGGATTGAATTTTGGAATTTCAATAGGGAATGGATCAAATTTGGTGCATTTTGTTTTGAGAATTCAAAGGAAAAAAAGTAGGAGAAATTACAGATTCGAAGCGGACTTCGGTAATTTCTCGACTATCCTATTGTTTGGCTTGAATTTAGGAAATTCCTAATGTTTATTTAGTATTTCAATCTTGCCAATTTTAATTAATTTGGACTTATATTTGTATGATAGAATCATACAAATAGCACTTGAAGATGTGAGGGTTTATGTCGTATAGGACGACTACCTCGGAATCCTAAGACCTAGGTTAGGGCTTAATTTGCAATACAAATGCCTAACAAAAGGTTGAGGATTTATGTTGCACTAGTGCAAACTACCTCGAAATCCTATGGCTTTGTTGTTTAATTCTAGGAAAGTTTTCGTTGATGTAGATTCAAGTTTTCATTGACGACGATGGCCGTGCTCGCCCACCATGCTCCAAGCTCCTTGTTGTTGCAGAGGTTTAGTTATAGAAGTCATAAATCGGAGATGAGAAAAGTGTTTTGGTTTAGAGAAAATCTTAATTTCCAAGTGTTTTTGTGTTTTAATTAAAACAAATCTTAAAGTTGATTATAACGACACCGGTTAAGATCCCACGGTTCCATCCTTCCGGCATCATTATTTTTATCGGATTCACTTAGTCCAAATGAATTTGCTAAACTCAATCGAATGAGTTCCACACTTTCATTTAGCATCGTGGAAATCCCGTTAAGAACACGTAGGTTAAATCATCCGAGGTATTCCCGATCATCCAACAGGACGTTTTAATTTAGTTGTAATTGTAGTTTTGTGTTTGTTTGTGATTAAATTTTGAGTTGTTTTATATTTTGAAATGTTGTGGCGGTGAATTTTATCTTGCAATGACTTTTAATTTAGTTTTGGTTTCAGTTTTAGGGACTATCCTAAAGGTGTGGGTTTCCATGCAACAGTTGTTTATCATGCAATAAGAGTAAGTGCGATGCAATTAAATAAATTGCAATAAAATAAATTGCAACAAAATTAAAGCGTACTTGGAGGGTCTTCCCGTCATCACAAGCTGCACTTAAAACACAATTAGAATATTTAAGCAAGTTCCTAGGTAAAGCTAAGGGAAGGGTTATGGTTTTCTACCAAGTTCCTAATCTTATAGCTAGTCATTTCCTATGACGTCTAGGTTCTTGTATTTTGGTTTGAGGACGATTTTCTTCATCAAAGAACAATTAAGTTCAATTGTTCTTGTAAATATCCTATCATATTGAGGAAGTGCTTAAGAAGAACCTTAAACATCTTTTCAATATTGATAGGATTGTTTAAGTCCAAATGAATTTAATTATATAAATGAATTAATCGTCTGGAAACTCAAGTTTTATTGTTATCTTACTCAGTGAACTAGGACATTTGAATATCCTATGAGGGAAGTAACATTTCATTTATCGTTCTGTTTAGGAGTTATGACAATAAAAGTTTCCGGGGGCAAATTGGTATTCAAATGGTTTGTGATTTAATTTAATTTCAGTTAAAGGGCTTAAATTTGGAATAGTGTTCAAGTTGCTTTATATTTAATTTCTTTCATGTCTTAGGTGATGTTATTTTTAATTTAATTTAACTTTAATTTAATTTAATTTAATTTTAATTTTAATTTAATTTAATTTAATTCAATTTAGTTTGATTTGATGTTAAATTAATTTAGTTTAATTTGATTTAATTTCTTTTAATTTAATTTAATTTGATTTAATTTTAATTTAATTTAATTTAATCTAATTTAATTTAATTTAATTTGTTTTAATTTAATTTAATTTAATTTAATTTGTTTTAATTTAATTTAGTCTAATTTAATTTAATTTAATTTATTTATTTAATTTAATTTAATTGAATTTATTCATTTAATTTAATTTAATTTGTTTATTTAATTTAATTTAATTTAATCTTTAATTTAATTTTATTTTTAATTTTAATTTAATTGAAAATTTAAAAAGAGTTTAATAATTTGACCTTTTTATTTAATTTAATGGTTAAGTCCTTTAACATTTTAAAACTTAAATTTGAATTATCCTTTTTTAGTTGGGAATTAAATATTATTGAAATGATTAATTTAGGGATTTTTAAATTAAAGAATAAATCTCTTCCTAATAATATCCCTATTTTAATAATTCCAATTTTATTATTCTTCCAAATTTAATCAATTATCTAATTAAGGTTTATTTCAATTTTAAATTGTTTAATAGGTTTCTACCCTTTAATTATTTAAATTTCAATCATCCAAATCAGATTAGGATCAAATATTTTACTTGTTAATTTTATTAAACCTAAAGTTTTAATTAAGGGTTAAAATTTTTTTAATTACCATTTTGCCCTTCAAGCTTAATAATTTCATAACTCACTAAATTGAGTTTAAATGAACTTGAAATTTTTATGTGACTTCACTCATATGCCAATAAAGACATTAGAGGAGAAAATGTGATTTTTCTGTATTTAATTTATTTATGTAATTATTTTTGGTGGAAAATAGGAATTTTCAAGGAAAATTTAATAATATGACCAAGGGAAAGTTTCTGTCCTTAAGAAAATTAGGGGACATTTCTAATGACCGGAAGACCACTTGGACCAATTTTGGTGACTTTTTGAATTATATTATTTTTATTATAATTATTTTAAGTTTTGGAGTGTTAATTAATTTAAAAATAAAATAAAGGTTGAAAAATGAATTTTATATTTTTCGAAAATCTCTCTGATATCAAGGAAATCAGAGAATAAATTTTTGCAATTTTTTGATTTTTCTATGATTTATTATAATTATTTTAGTGAAAATGCTAGAAAATACATTTTTTAATTTTAAAATTACCCTAGGGCTTTAAAATTTAATATCTCATTAAATAGACCTTAGAAAAATATGGTGTTTGTTCCTAAGTGATTAAAATTCAAAATGTGACATTTTGGTGAATTTTATTATTTTTGTGATTTTTATTATTTTTTAATTATTAAAAATATTAAAATAATATTAAAAATCAACTTTTTTAGAAAATTGAAATTTTAATTTTCTTAAATTCCCTAATATCGGAGAGGCTCCAAAACCAATTTGGTGAATTTTTGAAAGGTATTTTGAAAGTTATGAATTTTTAAAGTTCAAATTGACTAAATGGCTTAATCAACCCATTTAGTAGGGCTAACCAAGTCCAATTGACTTCAAATTTTTATGGTGTGTTCCTCTGATCCTAAAGGTCAGTGGAGAATTGATTTCAAGTCAATTTGATGTTTGGTTAGCTCTAATTAATTAGGGATTTATTTTGGGTGTTTAAGCCAATTCAGGTTATTTTAAATGAGTTAACTCAAAACCTATTTTTCCTAAGGTCCTCTAGTCGTAAGAGACATCACCAAATTTTCCTAGAATTTATTTCACAACATGCTAATTATTGGAATTAAAATACTCAAAACAGCAACATGAATTTGAAAAATCAATAACTTCTCATAGGGATCGCCTCCGACTTTCGGAAAATTCGGGAATGTTCCCAAATTCGGAGGCTTCAAAAGCCCTATGGTCTCATGCCATGGTGAATTTCCTATATGCATGGAGAATTAAAATAATGCAGACAGTAAATAAATTATTAAAAATAAAATACTTGATGAAATTAAATGATTTCTTTTCCACATTTTTCTCATCTGTTCACTGAGCAAGAGGGTATTTTTATTTTATTTTTCTGATTTTTTACACAAAGTTACGGATTTTTGAAGTTTAGGGAATTAAATAAATAGGAAAATCCCTAATTTTCTATTTATCCGAGTCGGCGCCGCGTCATCCTCGGCATCTCCGAACGGCCATGCGACGCACTCCCATTCGACGCCGCCGCTTGAGTCAGCAGCCCGGGTCCCGCCTTCCGCTTATCATCTGCCGATCCGACCTAATCTGAGCCGTCCGTCCGCGCGTGTATTGAATGAACGGCATCCGTTCATCGTCCCCAAGCCTCCTAGCCCGAGAACCGTCCATCTTCTAGGCCTAAAATCTCACTCGATACTTGACCAAATTTAACGTTCTTATGCTCTATGGATTCGTCTCGAGAAGACGAACACATCCATACGGTTTATGTGGCATGAAATTTACTTACTGAAAATGGAGAATGTTCATAAGCTCGGGAATAAGAGTGAGGCCATACCTTTGCTCAGAGAAGTGTGGCTTCGATCTGAGGGTTGTTTCACCTTCGATCGGATCCCAAGCAAGCTCCGCATAAAGTCTCGTGGTCTCGGTGAATTGCCTAGGTAGGATTTCGACCACGACCGATCACAAAGCTTGGAGGCCGGAGCAACCGGGTGGCTCGGAGATGGGGCTTTTGGCCGGCGGACACCTTCTCTGGTCCGGTGAAGGTGTAGGACCAATCAATTCGAAGATCGATCCACCGTGAAGAAGTGTCCTAGTTTTGGGCTAAAGTTCGAGCTCAAAATCGGGCTCGACCGGAGGGAATCGGGGCTGAAATTCAGTGGGGATCAAATGCTCTATGTATGGGGAATAGTCTGGAACAATTTTGGCAGAGTTTCCTTAAGGTTTGTTTCAGTACCTCTCATGGCCGAGAAGGGGTGGTGTTTAAATAGGAGAGGGTAGAGGGCCTCCCAGGGAGAGTTAGGGCTTGGGATCACCGCTCTCGGCAAGAGAAGAACGACTACAATGGCCATCGGGGATAGGGCGGCTCAGCAGGTGAGAATTCCAAGCTTCGGGCTCACATGCGAGCTCTCGGCCATGGAGTTTTCCGGCGACCCAGGCGGGCTGGCCAGGCAGGCATGGGTCACCCTCGTGTCCAGTGGGTCGTGGGCGGGGTTTAGTGCATCAATCGGGCCTTGCCATGTGTAAAGGGGATGGCTTGGAATGGAATGGGGAAGAGGCCATTTTGGCTATGTTTGGGTCAACCCATCATTTTGGGCTTGGTTCACCCTTCAAGGTGGCTTTGGGTGTTGTGGGGAGTCACAAGGATCGGCTGGTTTAGCATGGAGAAGTCCTTATCCAAATATATTTGGATTAAATTTGGGTTAAGGTGAAACATGCTTAAGGTTAATGACTTTTAGGAGGTGCTTAAAGGACCTCCTCCTTTTCCCATTTAAGGAGAGTTGACAACTTAGAGATCCTCATGGCTTGCCAATGGCTTGCATGTGGCTTCATGGCTACATGTGCTTGGGAAAAGATCGGGTCAATTTCATAAAAAAGGATTTTGTGGATTTTGGCATTTTAATGGAAATTGTTATGGGGCTTGATTTGAATTGTTTAATTGATGGGATTAGAACTTAGGGAATGGCTTTGATTAAGTGGATGGCAAATGGAAATGTCATGTGGGCTTGGATGAATTTGGGCTTTGAATTTGAAGGAAGTGGGCTTTTAGGAAGGTTTAAGGGAAGTGGGCTTTTTGAATTTTAAAATGGACTTTAGGGTGAAATTTTGGTAAATTCTTGGGCCAAATAATTGTTGGGTTTAGCTCATATATGTCTTGGAGCAAATCGGGAGTGATTTGGATTTGAATCGGTCGAATTTGGGCTCCTTTAGTGAATGGGCCAATATAGGTCAAAGTGGGCTAACTTGGGCCAATGTTGGGCTAGGGTTGAAATTGATGTAAAATTAATGTCGGGAAATGTCTATGGAAGTGTTTCAAAGAGGATTTGACTTTGGTTGGGCTTTGATTTCGGGGTTCGGGCTCATTTGTGGTGAGGTTTGGGTTTAGGTCAAAATCGGGCCTTTTAGCTTTGGGTTGGATTTCGAGTGGGGTTTGGGTCTAAATGTTGGGCAAATCATGTCAGTGTTTTGTTTGTAGGGATGTTAAGGAAGATTTAGAAAAGATTTGGGGTTAATTGGAGTTGAATTGGGTGAGTTTGGGTTTAGGTCAAAATTGGGCCTTTTAGCTTTGGGTTGGATTTGAGTGGGGTTTGGGTCTAAATGTTGGGCAAATCATGTCAGTGTTTTGTTTGTAGGGATGTTAAGGAAGATTTAGAAAAGATTTGGGGTTAATCGGAGTTGAATCGGGTGAGTTTGGGTTAGGTTCGGGTTATGGGTCCAAATCGGGTTTTAAGGCCAAAAGTGGAATTGGAATCAAATGTCAATCAAATCGACTTGGATTTGGTCTAAATTGGTGTCGGGAATGTTGAATTGAAGTTTAGAATTGAATCGGACCAGAATTGGGTCAATCGGGTAGGTTCGGTTTGACATCGGGTTCACTTAGTGGTTAAAATGGTCAAATCGGGGGTTTTGACAAAAGTAGGGTAAATTGACAAAATTGGCCCATGGTGTAGTTGAACAAAATGAAATCGGGAATATTTGGGATTTTCTAGAATTTTCTCGGGAATTTTCTGAATTTTTGGATTTTTGGGTCAAGAGGGGTATTTTGGGTATTCGGAGGGTATCGGGAGGTATTTTTGGAATTTTTGGTATTTTTGGGTATGGATGATCAATTCGAGTGATGTGGAAATGTTTGGGATCGATTTTGGGAATTTTGGGCAATTTAGGTGATTTTGCAAATTTCGAGTAGTTTCGAGGGTTTTGAGTAGTTAGCAGGTGTAGGGTCCCGGGTCAAAAATTGAAAATTTAGAAAAATGAAGATCGGGTGAATATAAGTGGAATAAAATCATTTTGGTTGAGCCATGAAGTCATACCAAGCCCACATGAGCTATGAAGGGACTCATTCGAGGCATTCACTATGTTGTTCCTAACCCTCTTAGCCAAGGGCTTAGTGGGTTAAGGACCATCCATGCGAATCACCTACATGAGTCGTGAGGTCAAGTTAGGTATGGGTGTGGTTTTAGGAGGTGTGTGAAAGTGTAGTGTATGAGTGTAGTGTGTGTGTAAGTCAGCCCCTTCACTGCACCGAGCCACCCAGTAGGCGGCCCTAAGGCCAAAGAGTCCTATAGAACTCATCCTCTAAACTTCCACATTCGATTTCAACCCTCTAGGTGATTAGGGGTCTACACCAAGTTTGTGGAGTTTGCGAGGAGTTTAGAAGTGGTTTGAATTTCTAAGTGGTGGGTCCCAATTCTAGTCCTCTAAGACAGTCAAAGGAAAAGCCTAAGGCTAGATCCTAAGTACTGAAAAGAAGAAGAGAAGACCTCATCAAAAATGAGGTCAACAGCCCAATTTGACCTACATTGGCCCATTTACCAAATGAACCCAAATTCAACCCAATTCAAACCCAAACCACCTCAAATTCATTTAAAATCACTCATGACACATCCCTAAACCAAACCCAACAATTATTTGGCCCAAACTTCTACAAAATTCCCATCCATGAATTCATTCTTAAACCTAAAGGCTCATTCCCTTAAGCCTTCCTAAAAGCCCATCCAAAGCAAGTTCAAAAGCCCAAAGTCCATGACAAAGCCCACATGAAATTCCTCTCATCATCCCTTTGATTTAAAACACTTCCTAAGTTCTAAAATCCGTCACCAAATAAACCCAAATCAAGCCTTATGACAATTCTCCTTAAATTCATGAAAAATTCCAACACCCTTTCTCATGCAAGTGAGACAACTTTTCCCAAGCCATATATGAGCCATGAAGCCATGCATGAGCCACATGGGAGCCATGAGAGCCATGGAATCTACTTTCCACCTCACCAAGCCATTAATGGCAAGAGAGGGGATCTCTTTCTTAAACCTTTTTTACCTTAAACATGATACACTCTAAACCATACTTTGCAACCTAATCCTTGATGTGGACTTCACTACCTTTGGTAGGTTGACTCACATGATCCTCTCAGCCTAAAACCAGGTCATGGGGAGGTGAACCCAACCTAAACACATGGGTTGACCCAAGCCAAGCCAAAATAGCCATGCCCCCATGCCATTTTAATCCAAGCCCTTTACACATGGCAAAGCTCAATTTCCTGCACAAACCTCCACCTCGACCCATCCGAACTCGAGGGTGACCCATGCCCGCCGGCCGACCATGGATCGCCGGAAAACACCATGGCCAAGACCTTGGGAGGAGCCAAATTTTGGAATTCCACCTTGCTGAGCTGCCTCACTCCAAATGGCCATTACAGCTATTCTTCTCCTCACCAGAGCAGCTGATCCCAAGCCCTAACTCCCCCTGGGAGGCCCTCCAGCCATGCCTATTTAAACACCCCCTCCTCTCGGCCGAGACCTTGGGAGGAGCCAAATTTTGGAATTCCACCTTGCTGAGCTACCTCACTCCAAATGGCCATTACAGCTATTCTTCTCCTCACCAGAGCAGCTGATCCCAAGCCCTAACTCCCCTTGGGAGGCCCTCCATCCATGCCTATTTAAACACCCCCTCCTCTCGGCCAAGAGAGGTGCTGAACCAAACCTTACTGAAACCCTGCCAAAATCATCCCAGACCACTCTCTACACATAGAGAACTTGATCCCCACTGAAATCCCCCGCCATTTCCTCTCTGCGAGCTCAATTTCGTAGTCGAAATCCAAGCCCAAAACCGGACACTTCATCACAATGAGTCAATCTTCAAATTGATCGACTCTACACCTTCACCGGACAAAGAGGAGAAGTTTACCAACAAAAGCCCCCTCACTGTGCCAGCCATCGCTTCTAGCCTCCAAGCTTTGTGATCTAGCTGTGGTCGAAATCATACCTGACAATTCACTGTGCCAAGGGACTTCATCCGGAGCTCGCTTGGACCCAATCGAACGCGACACAACCCTAAGATTGAAGCTTCACTTCTCTAAGCAAAGGTATGGACTCACGCTTCTTCCCGAGCTTACAGAGATTCTCCATTTAGTTTGAGTTAATTTCAGTCCATGTTTACCGTATGGATGTGTTCGTCTCTTCAAGATGAATCCATAGAGCATAAGAACATGAAAATCCGTTGAGAATCGAGTGAGAAATTAGGGTTAGAAGGTTGACGGTCACGGGTTCACACCAGTCGTAGACGATGACCAGGAGCCGTAGAATCGCGCGTGCATCGAGCGGACGGCCAGGATCGCGCCGGACGGAGCAACGGGACATGAACTTTGGGCCGCGTGGCATCCCAGTCAGATGGCGGCGCCGAATCAGGAGACGACGCGTGGAGCTTCGGAGCTGCCGAGGTTGACGCGGCGCCGCGTGGATAAGTAGATAAATAGGTTATTTTTCTATTTATTTAATTACCGTAACTTCAAAAATCCATAACTTCGTGTAGAAAAATCCTAAAAATAAAATAAAAATACCCTCTCGCTCAGGTGAACGGAGGAGAATAATGTGGAAAAGAAATCAAGTAATTTCATTAAGTATTTTATTTTTAATAATTTATTTACTCTCTGCATTGTTTTAATTCTCCATGCATATAGGAAATTCATTATGGTATGAGACCATAGGGCTTGAAGCCTGCGAACTTTGGAACATTCCCCGAATTTTCCAAGGTCGAGGCCATCCCTATGAGAAGTTATTGATTTTTTAAGTTCATGTTACTGTTTTGAGTATTTTAATTTCAATAATTAGCATGTTGAGAGATAAATTCTAGGAAAATTTGGTGATGTTTCTTGTGACCAAAGGGACCTAGAAAAAATATGTTTTGAGTTAATTCACTTTGAACAACCCTAATTTACCTCAATACCCAAAATTGAACTTTAATTAATTAGGGTTAACCATTCATCAAATTAACTTAAAAACAATTATCCACTGTCCTCTAAGGATAGGAAAACACCACATAAAAATTTGAAACCAATTGGACTTGGTTAACCCACCAAATGGGTTGATTAAGCCTCTTAAGTAAAAATTTTTAATCATTTAGAACAAACCCCTCTATATTTTTCTTAAGTCTCTATGATGAGATATTAAATTTTAAAGCCTCTAAGGTAATTTTAAAATAAAAAAAATGTATTTTCTAGCATTTCCACTAAAATAATACTAATAAATCAAAGAAAAATCAAAATTATAAAAATTGGCTTCTCTGGCTTTTCGATAATAGAGAGATTTTTAAAAAATATAAAATTCATTTTTCAACCTTTATTTTATTTTTAAATTAATTAATACTCCAAAACTCAAAATAATTATAATAAAAAAGAATATAATTCAAAAATCACTAAAATTTAACCAAGTATCTCTGACGCACAGAATGTCCTATAATTTTCTTAATACATAAACTTTCCTATTACGTCATTAATTTTCTCGAAAAATCCTTATTTTCCACCAAAAATAATTACATAAATAAATTAAATACAAAATCACATTTTCCCAATGTCTTCGATCGATATACGAGTGAAGTCACATAAAATTTCAAATTCATTTAAGCTCAATTCTAGTTAGTTATGGAATTAGTAAGTTTAAAGGGCAAAATGGTAATTAAAATTTTAACCTATAATTAAAAATTTTAGGTTTAATTAAAAGGGTGGGTAAAATATTCGATACTAAGTCGATTTCGATGTTCGAAACTTAGGTAGTTAAAGGGTAGAAACCTACCAAATAATTTGAAAATAATTAAAATAACATTAATTAAATACCGATTAAATGAGGAGTAATAAAAATTGGAATTATTAAAATAAGGATATTATTGGGGAAGAGATTTAAACTTTAATTCAGTTAATCCCTAAATTAATCACCTCAATAACGTTTTTAATTCCTAATTAAAATGATAATCTAAACTTCAAGATTTAAAATATTAAAAGACTTAATTATTAAATTAAATTAAAGCTAAAACATTTAAATTAAATCCTTTCAAAATTTCAATTAAATTAATACTTTAACAATTAAATTAAATCATCCTTAAAAATAAATAAAATAAAATAAAATATTATTAAATTAAAATTAAAAATCAAATTAAATTAAAATTTAAATCAATTAAATTTAAATTTAAATTAAATTAAATTAAATTAAATACATTAAATTAAACCAATTCAATTAAACTAAATTAAAACATATTAAATTAAATTAAATTAAATAAAAATAATAATAAAAGAAATCAAGTTAAAATTAAATTAAATTAAATTAAATTAAATAAAATTAAATCTAAAGTAAACTCAAACCAACAACAACTAAAATTAAATTAAATTAAATTGAATTAAATATAACATCACCAAAGACATAAAGAATTCAAAATAAATCTAAAACCACTTAACACTATTCCAAACTTAAACCCATTAATGGAAATTAAATTAAATCACAAATCACTAACACACTCATTCCTCAAAAGCCTGTCATTACAACCCTCAAATAGAAAGGCCAAGTATTACTTCACTCATGTGATATTCAAATGTCCTAGTTCACCTAGCATATAACAAAAACTGAATTCCTGATGATTAATTCATTCAGATAATTAAATTCTCTGTGACTTAAAATAATCCTAAGTATCGAAAAGATGTTTAAGATTCGTCTTAAGCATTTCCTCAATATGATTAGGATACTTATAAGAACAATTGAACTTAATTGTTCTTCACATGAAGAAAATCGGCTCTCAAACAAAAACACAAGAACCTAGACGTCATAGGAGACGACTAGCTATGTGAAAGACCTCGTGTAAAACCACAACCCTTCCTCAGCCTTTACCTAGAACTTGCTTTAAATGATTAAATATTCTAAATTGTGTTTAAGTGCAGCTTCGGGATGACTAGAAGACCCTCTCCTGTGCATGCTTTTCTTTATTACACTTACCTCCGTACCCCTACTGGTCACACGTACTTTACTTTTCAAGATGATGCATAACCGTTAAATGAAAACCCATACCTCTAGGATAACTTCTGAAACTGAAACCAACCAAAATTGCAGTCATTACACAATAAAATTCACCAATATGCATTTCAAAAGGTAAAACAACTCAAAAATTTAATCACAAACGAACAACAAAGCTACAACTACAACTAAATAAAACGTCTTCACGGAAGGATCAGAATACCTCGATGATGTAACTTACGCGTTGCTAACGGATTTCCACCTGCCTAAAATGAAAGTGTGGAAACCATTTAATTCGAGTTTAGCAACTATCCGGACTAAGTGAATCCGATAAAAATAATGTTGCCGGAAGGATGGAACCGTGGATCTAACCGTGTTGTTATAATCAACTTTAAGATTTGTTTTAATTAAAGCATAAAAACTGAAATTAAGACCTTCTCTAAACCAACACTTTCATCTCCGATTTATGACTTCTAAAACTAAACCTTCCGCAACAACAAGAGTTTCCGGTACTCGCGGGCAAGACGACCATCGTCATCGCAAACCCGAGTCTACTTCAAGAAAACTTTCAGAATTAAATAACCAAGCCATGTGACTTCGAGGTAGTTTTCCTCAGTGCAACATAAATCCTCAACTCTTCGTTAGGCATTTGCATGATCATGTCATGTAAATTAAGCCCTAACCGGTCTTAGGACTTCGAGGTAATCGTTCGGTCGATATAAACCCTCATATCTTCATGCTATTCAGAGCGATCACGTCATACGAACATAAGTCCTAATTAATTAAAATTGGCAAGATCAAAACATTAAATAAATATCGTGACTTTCCTAAATTCAAGCCAAACAATAGGATAGTCGGGAAATTACCGAAGTTCGCTTCGAATCCGTAATTTCTCCTACCTTTCTTCCTTTAATTCCCAAAACAAAATGTTCCAAACTCGATCCATCTCTTATCAAATTCCAAAATTCAATCCCTAAAACTTAAACTTTCAAATTCTCGAGAGCGTACTCTATCGATTATTATCGAGAGTTTTCTTAAGTGATTTCCGTCATTTAAGATGTAATTAACTATAGGGCTTGCCCTTGTAGGGAATTTTAAGAACCCATGTAATATAAACCTCGCTTAATTTCTTTGTATTAAAGTGTGGGAACTTGCTTCGCTTATAAAATTTGCCGTTGCACCAAACGCATGTCACAAATCTTATAGTTTATTTAATCAAGCCCCATCATCAAATAGTGTGTCTATTCTTCGAGATAGATACACATTGTGATGTGCCTCATTTATATAAATTATTCGTGGATATGAGATCAACATTTCATATCTTAAAAATTTTCAAATTCAAAATTATTTTTAAAATCAAATGCTACTTTCTAAATTATATATAAATATATTTAAACCAAACTTAAAATCTAAAAAAACATGCCGACACCAAAATAAAGGGTTCTTCAAGAAAATGTGATAAAAAGAAATCCATTAGGTGAGTGCTCAAATTTTCGGGAATAATTATCACGTGAATCCAAAGGAAGAGAAAGCTTTTTGAGAAGAACATATATCCAAGAGAAATCTTGTCGTTCTTCCCGACAATCCTACGATTAGGCTTCAATTTGAGATATTTTAATGTTTCATTCTACCAATTATTAATTATATAGAGCGATATTCACTGATACCGATCATGTGAATAGTCATAAAGATAAAGATTTGCGTCATACCCGACGAAAATCTGAATCCTAAGAAGAGTGCTGTGGCTTATATTACACAAAGAGTGCAAAAGGCCTAAAGGGATAAGGTGAGGGTTTAAGCCGCACCGGTTACCTCAAGTCCTATGACTTGTTGTTTACTTCTAAGGAGTTCTCGCCGTTGAAGATGGCCGTTCTGCCCACAATGCACGATCCAAGCCTCCTCGTCGTAGTGTGTTCGCTTTAAAGAAGTGTCAATCAAGAGAAAAGAGAAGCATCGTGTTTTAGAAATATTTAAATCGAGGTGTTTTAATATCTTATCTTTGGGAATATTTAAGTTACTATGTAGACTCGGTTAGATCCCACTTGCCTCATTCCTAAGCATTCACTATTTTCTTCGTATCTACTCTTACCCAAATGTATTTACTATACTCAACTTAATGAGTTCCATACTTTCATTCGGCACTCGGGAAATCTTGTTAGCACGTAGGTCACATCCTCCGAGTTCTTCCCGATCATTCGATAGAGATATTTTAATTTAGTTTCTCTCGCGACTTTGTTTCTGTTTCAGATTAAATTTTAAGTTGTTTTATATTTTGATCATTGGCTATGAATTTGATTTCACATTTTTAATTTTGATTTCGTTCTCGCTTTGTGGCTTCTAAAATTTTTGGTTTTCATGCAGATTGACATTTGTCGTTTAACATGCAAGCTCCTAAGAAAGAAATGTAAAGTTAAAGAACTTTTTAAAATATGGTACAAGAAACTGAAGAAAAAGTGTATCTATCGAGTCTTCTCGTTCCTCCACTGAATCTTAAGATCTCGTAATAAACATTTATAATTTATGTGTGAAAGCAAGTTTATAGATAAATTTTTCATAGTCCTACAAAAATCCTACGTCATAACTTGGCGGATCCCATTTATTTATCGAAGAGATACCTTTTTAATGAGTATGATAGGCTCATTCGTCATACAAGATGTCCGTAAGACTTGTGAAAAGGTCTAAGGAATACCTAGATATTTCCATAACCCTTTGAACTTTCTTGAGTTCATTCAACTTATCATGCTCACTAAACTATTCATTTATTTCATACCCTTATGCTTAGTGATCAAATGTTTTAATTGTCCCAAAAGGTGGGATAAATATCACCCAATATTTTATTTATGAATTATAAAGTGAGGCCTTTGCTGTGCAATTTAACTTAATAATGAATTTAACCAATGCCGATGAACTTGTAGTGTTTCAAATTTATTTTAAAATAATTATGTTTTTTTCTTTTCTAAACTTTATTAGTCAAATATGATTAAGCTTAGTCTCATTACCAAGTCCTTAAGACTTTAAGGGTGTATTTGTAATTTTAAAAGATTTTAGTTATATAACAATGATTCTTATCAAATTAATGAATTATCACGAACCACTAATTAAAAGTTTTAGATCATTAAATATCACCTTCCAAATATGAAACCCCTAACTTTAAGGATCCTTTAATTTAATTATCTCCCAAATTAATGTAATTTAAAGAAATTACAAATTTACCTTTTTATATTTCAGAAATGAGATTAGTTTCTCACATTTATCCTTTATGTTTCAATAATTCAAAATGTTTATTAAGATCATTCATTACATATTTCCTACTTTAATTAAGGCAAAATATTGATTAAGGCTAAATTCCTTAAAATTGAACTTTTCGCCCATAAAGGTTCTATCACTCCATAATTCATTAAATTCAATTCAAACACTACAAAATTTTTATGCTACCCTACTCATGGGTGACTTAAAGCAATGTAGAGGGTAGCATAAAAAATAATTAAACATTATATAATTATTTTTCATGTGCAAAATAGAAAATTTCAAAGGAAATTTTAAAAACTTAAAGGAAATAAAAATTTTTATCCTTAGCAAAATTATCGAGGTCTGCATGCACTAAAAGGACCACTCCGACCAAATTTCATGGATTTTCCAATTTTAATTTAATTAGTATAATTATTTCAATTTTTGGAGCATTAATTAAATATAAAATATTATTTAATCAAAAATCGTGTTTATCATTTTTCATAAATCTCTGTGCCAACGAATCCCGTAGGATTAAATTTTCATATTTTTAAGATTTATATTTTAATTTATGAGAATAATTTTTGTAAGAGATTAGGAAATTCCATTTTAGCCTTTAAAATTTAATTTTAACCCTTTAAAAATTCATATCGTTTTTTAGAGAGAGGAAAATTAATCCAATTGTTCCTAAGAGATTAAGAGGCAATTTAGAACATTTCCATCAATTTTATTAATTTTGTGAATTTATTTATTTTTAATTATTTAAATAGTAAAATAATGCTTAAAAATAAAATTATTATTTTAATTACAATGTTATTTTACAAAATTCCCTGGTCATAAGGAACTCCTAAAACTAATTTCATAATTTTTAACTTGTACTTTTATTTATTATAGTTATTTTAATGATGAAGATGATATTTAACCTGCATAATCAAGTTAGGTGATCAACCAATTCAAATGATTTCAAAATTTTTATGGGAGTCCTCTAACCCTAAACTAGAATGAAGAAAGATTTTTAGGCTATTTTCATTTATATTTAGTCCAATTTATTTTTCTTTAAAGATTTATGGTTTAATTACAATTGTGGTTATACTTAATGAGTTAAACCAAGTTTGTATTTTTTCTATGTTTCTCTAGTCACAAAGTGGAACCTACCAAAAATTTACTTTGGATTTTTTTGGTAAATATTTTAATTATTATAATTTTTTAAAACCAACACACGACCAGAATCCTCAAAAATGTAGATCTCTTCATACAGATCTCCTTTAAACTTCGAAAATCAAAGTGGAAGATCCCCATGATAAGAGAGAGAAAAAAGTTCCTTAAATTTCAAGCCATGGTGAACTATGCATGCACACGAAGAATCAAAAGACTCTGTATTTAAAGATTTTTAATTTATTTAAAATAAAATATAGATCAATAAACTGCAAACCAATTCCACATCGTTCTCCTCTCGTTCACCGAGTAAGAGGGTTTTATTTTATTTTTCTAATTTTTCCACACCAAGTTAAGAATTTTTAAAGTTGGCCTGATTTAAATAATTCAAATAAATCCTAATTCTCATTTATCTAACTCATCCTATGGCCGGCTCCGACCGTAACACGCGTCCCCTCCAATCGACTGGAACCGCCGGCTTCGAGTCGCCCACTTTATGCACTACTACCACCCACCGCATAAGAGCCATCCAAACATTACACGTGCGATCCAATGACGCCTCCTCCTTATTCCCAACCGGTGTGCACAGAGAACCGTCCACCTTATAACCCCAAGATCTCGAGTTGCATCAACCAAATCACATGGTGTTTGTTTCTATGCACTCATCCGACCTAAACGAACCCATGTATACGACTTACCCGGCTTGAAATCGAATCTAATGTGCATGAAGAATCAATACAAGCTCATGATCGGGGAGAGAGTCAATTGCCTCGAGAGGAGGCCTCAATCGGGACAAGGTAGCAAATTTTCGATCGATCCCAACGAACGTCTAGATGAAGCCTTTCGCCCTAACCTGAAATGTCCTGACCAAAGTTTAACCATACCGAATTTCAGTGTCAACAAAGTCTAGTATATAAAGCTCGTAATGGAGCTTTGATGGGGAACTTCTTCTTTTACTATTGTGAAGATGTAAGCATAGTTAATTTGATTTCGTCGTAGCCATAATGGAATGCCCCGGTTTCGCTGCATCAGCGAGGAAACCACGGACACTGGGATGGGTGGTCAAGATAAAGGAGATCGCACTTTCAGAGGTCTCGTGAAATCGTGAGAGCAATTGAGCGAGTTCTCAAAGAACATTTCACACCACCCATTGGTCGCGAGAGATGGCTATATAACACGGCTATCACGAGTCCGGGGGCCAATGTGTGTGCATTTAGCCACCTAGGTCGAAGGCAAATCAATTCCAACGAGCAATCGCAGTTGAATGAAATTTCAATGTAGGAATTGATTATCTCATGAGGTTTAATTGTGAGGATTAGTCCATAAGGTCAAAAATAAATTCCTTTATTTTGGGTTGAAATTAAGCTCAAAAGTTGGTCAACTGGCTTCGACTGTTTCAATCGGATCTGGGATGCTGAATTAAATTTTAAAATTGGAGTTGAAGAGGTTTAAAGTCGATGAAGGACATTTAGTAGATTTCGTACTACTCCAAGAGGCAATTCTCAGATTTTCGACAACTGGCAAATTCGGTCGCATCAATACAAAGTAGTTTAACGAAATTGGGAATATTCAAAATTGGAATTTTTGAAAATTTTAATGAGGGGCATTTTAGTAATTTGGCGTGTTTTGGGGTTAATTTAGGTATTTTTGGTAAATTGGAGGTGTTTTAGGTATTTACTTTTGTGGAATGTTTCTCAATATTTTAAGAATTTTTGTAATTTTTTGCTGACAATTTAGGTAAAATTGGGTTTTGGGGGGCAACTTGTTAATTTTGTAGAGTTTTTATGGGTAAGGGGTCAAAATTCAAATTTCGAAAAAATTGGCCGAATGAGATCGATGTCCTATCCATTCGAGCCATGGACTGCGGGAACACCCTATTCGGGACCCGCCATATACCCGCACTAACCAAACCTCACTTTAAGACTATTGAGTCAGAAAACCACCCATACGAGTTTCCAAAAGAGCAGGTAATCAAACCTTAAGGAAAATTGGTATATTTGGTTTAAGGTTGTGTGGTAAATGCGAGAGTGCAATGTGTACGTATGTGCGTAATTTCCCGTACCACCCAAGGTAAGTCTTAAGGTCAATTTCATCGATAAAGAACTCCTCTCGAGCTTCTTAATGCTTAGTCTCTTCCTCCTAAATACTTAGAAGTTTGACTTTAAGAATTTGAAAACTCCAAGTGAAGCGAAGAAGTATTAAATTTCTGCTGTGATGGTTCCATTGCTGTCCTCTAAGATAGTCACCAGAAAGTATTAAGGCTGACCTTAGGTTATTCTAAAAGAAAGACCAGACCTCAACAAAAATGAGGTCAACAAGGGAGAAATCAAATGAGATAAATACCGATGATCCAAATTATGTTTAAGAAAATTTTTGAAATTTTAGATACTACCGAGAATATTAAACCACAAATTCTTTCTATTGAAAAACCTCATGAATCCCGAGATGAAGATTCTCGCTACTCATTTAAAGTATGCATTTTCTGAACTCATCTACATTACTAAATATTGTATTCTCATATTTAACTATAGAACAAAATAAAAATTTTGGAGACATTAAAAAATCATAAAAACACTAATGCACAATAGTTGATATTAAAAGAATAAGCTCTTCAATTTGTATGCACAAAATTTTGTTGGAAGATAATCATAAACTAGGGATGATCCTCAAAAGAGATTAAATCCTATAATGAAAGAAGTTGTTATGAAAGAATTTTAAATGGCTGATGCCGGAATTGTTTATCCTACTTCGTATAATTTCAGATAGTCCTATTCTTTGTGTTCCTAAGAAAGGGGAGTTACTTAGTCAGAAATGAGAGGAATGAACTAATTGCTACAAGACAAGTCACTAAATGGTGAATTTGTATTGACTATAGAAAATTAAAATCTCCCATCAAGAAAGATCACTTTCCTCTACCTTCTCGGATCAACTGCTGGATATGCACTACTGACACCACTATTTTTTCTTTTTGGATGGTTATTCGGGATACCACCAAATACCAGTCTTCAGGATCAAGAGACAAGTAACATTTACTAGTCCAAATGTAAATTTTGATTTTAGGAGAATGACATAAAGATTATAATGCACCCGCAACTTTTCAAAGATGTATGATGTCAATTTTTGTGATTTAATCGTGGGAAAGAAGTTGAATTTTTTATGAACGATTTCTTAAAATTCTCAATATTTTCTAATTCATGTTCGATCACTTAACAAGGGTTCTAAAATGTTGCAAAGAAACAAACCTCGTTTTCAATCAAAAATAATTTATGTTTCCGTAGGAGAATCGTGTTAGACATAAAATTTTTGAAAAATGCAAGGAAAGTAGATCCAACAAAAATTTAAATTATTACCGAATTACCATCTCCTACTATTAACGGTTTTCTAGGACATGCTAATTTCTATAGGCGTTATATTAAAGAATTTTCAAAAATTTGGTTTTTGTGTCATCTTTTGGAAAAAGATACAACTTTGATTTTAATGAGGAATGCTCGGATGCCTTCAATTTGTTAATGAAAATTAATCACTACACCTATTATCGTTTCAATCGATTGTGAAACTCTTCGAATTAATATGTATACTAGTGATTATGCTATAGAGGTCGTTTTGTGCAAATATATGATAAAATTTTTAGCAATATATTATGCTAGTAAAACCCTTATGAAGCTCAAATTAATTACACTACTATTGAAAAATGAATAATTAGCTATATCGTTTTTCGATAAATTTAGACTCTTATCTTATCGGAGCCAAATGTATTGTGTATTCAGATCATTTTGCTAGAAAGTATTTAATGATGAAGAAGATGCCAAACCATGATTAATTAGATGGGTCATTCAAATGCAAGGATTAGATATTCAAGTTGCTGATAGGAAGGGTAGCTACCATAAAATAACTAATCATTTCTCAAGACTAACAAGGAAAATAATGTTAACTTTAATGATGAAATAAAAATGGAAAATCTTCCTCCATGAACAATTATATGGAATTAATGAATGACGAATTCGTGGTATGTTGATATAGTTAACTACTTTACATTTTACCCTACATATTAGATAACCATAAAATTAAAAGCTCATTCATGATTCAAATTTTACTAGTCCCTTATTTAAATAAATAACGTAAGTATTTAGTTATTCAAATATGTACACGATAGAAGAACTCAAGAAATTATGTAAAAAATTGATAAATCATATTCTCGGGGACATTTTGGGATTACTAAAACTACATTTAACATTTATAATTTAAATTTTATTTTCCATGTTATTTAGAGATGTTGCCGACCTCATTTTTAATGAGGTCTTTTTTTCTCTCTTTAGTACTTAGGATCTAGCCTTAGGCTTTTCCTTCGACTATCCTGTAGGATTAGAATCGGGACCCACCACCTAGAATTTCAAACCACTTCTTAACTCCCCGCAAACCTAACAAACTCGACCGTAGACCCATAATCACCTGCAGGGTCAAATCAAATGTGGAAGTTTAAAGGATGGGTTCCGATGTGACTCTTCGGGGCCTTGGGGATCGCCCCGGTGGCCTCGGCTTCCGGTGAAGGGCCGACTTACACACACACACTACACTCATACACTATACTTTCACACACCTCCTAAACCACATATACCTAAAATTTCGACTTTACTCATGAAGGTGATTCACATGGATGGTCCTTAACCCTCACCCCTTGCCTAAAAGAGTTAGGAACAACATAGTGAATGCCTCAAAGGAGTCCCTTCATGGCTCATGCGACTGATACGCTTCAATACCAACCAAAACGATTTCATTCCATCCATTCACCCAATCTTCAATTTTCTACACTTTCAATTTCAACCCTACACCCGCCCACCTCTACCCAAACCCCTCGAAATTACCCAAATTTTTCAAAATTTCCAAATTACCCAAAATTCTCGCAAAATTAACCTTGAATATTTCCGCTCCACTCAAATTGATCATTCATAGCCAAAAAATACCAAAAATTCCAAAAAATACCTCCCAATACCCTCCAAATAACCAAAATTGCCCTCGACCAAAAAATCCAAAATTTCAGAAAATTCCCAAAAAATTCCAGAAAATCCCAAATATCCAATTTAATTTGTTAGACACTACTGGCCAATTTTGTCAATTTACCCCACGTTTGTGAAAATCCCCAATTCACCCATTTTAACCCAAAGTGAACCCAATGTCAAACCAAACCTACCCAATTGACCCAAATTCTGGTCCAATTCAATTCTAAACTTCAATTCAACATTCCCAATACCAATCTAGACCAAATCCAAGCCCAATTTGATCGTATTACTCAACTAATTTCACTTTCGCCTTAAAGCCTAATTTGACTCGAAGGACCCAAACCTAGCCCAAACCAAACCAATTTAACTCCAATTAACCCCAAATATTTTCTAAACCTTCCCTAACATCCCCCAAAAACAAACACTAACATAATTGTCAAAATTTGGACCTAAACCCCACTCAAATTCAACCAAAACCAAAAAGCCCAATTTTCACCTAAACCCAAACCTAACCCAAATAAGCCCAAACCCCCAAAATCAAAACCCAAACAAAGTCAAACCTCTTTGAAACATTCCCATAAACATTTCCCAACATTAATTTTACATCAATTTCAACCCTAGCCCAACATTGGCCCAAATTGCCCCACCTGACCTACATCGCTCCATGTACCAAATGAACTCCAAAGTGAACCCAATTCAAGCCCAAACCACCTCAAATTTATTCCAAATCACTCATAAAACATCCCTTAAACCAAACCCAACAATTATTTGGCCCAAGCCTTTACCAAACTTTCATCCAAAAGCCCACTTCCCTAAACCATTTTAAAAGCCCATCCAAAGTAAAATCCAAAAGCCCAAACCTATTCCAAAGCTCATATCACAATTCCATCTCATCATCCCTTTAATTAATCAATTCCTAAGTCCCAAATCAATCATCAAATCAACCTAAATACAAGACCATCTAAATTTTCACTAAATTGCCAAAATTTCCAAATTCCTTTTTCATATAAATGAATCCACTTTTCCTAAGCCAAGATTTAGCCAAATGCAGCCACATGCAAGCCATGGACAAGCCACATGAAGCCATGGGGGGTCTGGGATTTGTCACCAAGCCATTAATGGCAAGAAGAGGAAGTCCTTTCCTAATCCTTCCTTATGCCATTTTAACCTCTTTAATGCAACACCATAACCCAAAATTAACTTAAACTATTTCTTGGATGGGGACTTCACTACCCACACAAATTGCCTGACCTAATCGATCCCTTCGCCCAAAACGAACTCGGGAGGGTGGTGGCTCGACCCATTCAACCCAAAGACCTTATCTCCATTCCATTTTAACCCAAGCCCTTTACACACATGTCCATGGCCACCGACCGCACAAAACCTCCCGCCCCCGGCCCACCGGACCCGAGGTCGACCCATGCCCGCCGCCGCCCGCCTGTCACCGAAAACCCCATGGCCGAGACATCGGAAGGAGCCAAGCACGGGAATTCTCCCCGCTCGAGTTGCCCCAAGCCCGCGTCATTGGGTACTGCTCTTCCTCGCTAAGAGTAGGCTCGATCCCAAGCCCTAACTTCCTACGGAGGCCCTCCACCTCTCTTATTTAAACCCCACCCCTCTAGGCCATGGAAGAGGTGCTGAACCAACCTAAGGAAACTCGCCAAAATCATTCCGCACCACTCTCCACACATAGAGCATTCGATTCCGCCGGATTCCACTCACCCTCCACAAATTCGAGCTCAATTTTAAGTTCAAATTTCAAGATAAAACCGGTGACACTTCTTCATGCCGAGCGAATCCCAACTGATGTATCCTACACCTTCACGCGTACCAAGAGAAGAAGCTATCACAAAGCTCCCCTCACCAAAGCCACGATTGCTTCCACCTCCAAGCCATGGATCGGCTTGGTCGAAATCATACCTGTATAATCTCAATTGTGCCAAGGACTTCATCCGGAGCTTGTTTCGACCTAATCGAAGGTGACACAACTCGCATCGAAGCTTCACTGAAAGGTAATGACCTCACACTTCATCGAGCTACAAGAGATTCTCTATTTAATTTGAGCCGAATTTCAATACGCTATCAGACATGCGTTCGTCTCCGCACAAATCTATACAGCATAAGAACACGAAAATCCGTTGAGAATCGAGTGAGAAATTGTGGTTAGAAGGTTGACTCGACACGGGTTCACACCTCGCCGTAGACGATGACTAGGAGCCGTCAGATCAAGCGCGTATCGAGCTGGACGGCCCGCATCGCGCCGATCGAGCAACGGATACGGCCGGCCGCGTGGCATCCGAGTTGGGATGGCGGCGCCGAATCGGCTATATCGACGCGCGCAGCCCCCGCAGACGCCGAGGTTGACGCGACGCCGCGTGGATAAAAGAGAAAATGCGTTATTTTTCTATTTATTTAATTACGTAACTTCAAAATGCATAACTTGTGTAGGAAAATCGAAAAATAAAATAAAATACCCTCTCGCTCGCCAAGGAATACGTGAGAATAATGTGGAAAAGAAATCATTTAATTTTATTGAGTATTTGATTTTTTAATAATTTATTTACTCTCTGCACATTTTGAATTCTCCATGCATGTATACACCACTACAGCATTTAGAGACCACAGCTAAGCCTTCCGACCTGTGGGAACATTCCCCGAATTTTCCAAAATGGTGCCATCCCTAGCGGAGAGTTATTGATTTTTCAATTCTAAAGCAATTACCTCCGTTATTTTGTTCTAATAATTAGCATGTTGTGAACAAATTTCTAGAAAATTTGGTGATGTTTCTTATGACCTGAGGACCCTAGGAAAATGGTTTCGAGTTAACTCACTTGTATTAACCCTAATCGCTTAAACACTCCAAAATGGAGCTTTAATTAATAGCTAATCATACATCAAATTAATCTGAAATCAACTCTCCACTGACCTCTAGGATCAGAGGAACTCCAATTACAAAATTTGAAGTCAATTGGAGTTAGTTAGCCCCTAATAAATGCCTCGATTAAGCTATTTAACCAATTTAAACTTCAAAAAAATTCATAACTTTCAAAATAATTTTAAAAAATTCACCAAATTAGTTTGATTTCTCTGATATCAGGGGAATTTAAGAAAAATAAAATTACAATTTTCCAAAAAAGTCGATTTTTACATCATTTTAATATTTTTAATAATTAAAAATAATAAAAATCACAAAAATAATAAAATTCAACAAATGTCATATTTTGAATTTTAATCATTTAGAAAACAAACCTATATTTTTCTTAGGTCCCTATGATGAGATATTAAATTTTAAAGCCCTAAGGTAATTTTAAAATTAAAAACAATGTATTTTCTAGCATTTACACTAAAATAATTCTAATAAATCAAAGAAAAATCAGAAAAATAATAAAAATTAGTTCTCTAGTTTTGATATCAGAGAGATTTTTGAAAAATATAAAATTCATTTTTCAACTTTATTTTATTTTAAATTAATTAAAACTCCAAAACTCAAAAATAATTATAATAAAAAATAATATAATTCAAAAATCACCAAAATTGGTCCAAGTACCCCTTCCGGTCATTGTGAATGCCCCATAATTTTCTTAAAGTTACGTAACCTTTCCTTGGTCATGTTATTAAATTTTTCGAAAATTCTTATTTTCCACCAAAAATAATTACATAAATAAATTAAATATAGAAATCACATTTTCTCCCCTCTAATGTCTTCGATCGACATACGAGCAGCCACATAAAAATTTCAAATTCATTCAGCTAATTTAGTGAGTTATGGAATTGGTACATAAAGGGCAAAATTATAGTTAAAATTTTAACCTATAATTAAAAATTTTAGCTTTAATTATAAGGGTGGGTAAAAATACTGATGACAAGTCGATTTCCGATGTTTAAAACTTAGGTAATTAATGGTAGAAACCTACCAAATAATTTGAAATTAATTAAAATAAACCTTAATTAAATAATTAATTAAATTGATGAACAATAAAAAATTGTAATTATTAAAATAGTGGATACACAGAAGAGATTTATTCTTTAATCTAAGAATCCCTAAATTAATCACCTCAATAATATTCAATTCCTAATTAAAATGATAATCCAAATTCAAAACTTAAAATGCTTAATCATTAAATTAAATTAAAATTAAAACATTTAAATTAAACTCTTTAAAATTTCAATTAAATTAATACTTTATCAATTAGAATTAAATCATCCCCTAAGTATAATATAAAAAATAATAATAAAATAATAATAAAATATTAAATTAAAATTAAAAGAAGATAAATAAAATTAAATTAAAATTTAAATTAAAAATATAACGAAATTAAAATTTAAATTAAATTAAAATTAAAATTAAATTAATGAAATTAAATTAAATTAAATTAAATTAAATCACATTAAATTAAATTAAATTAAAACATATTAAATTAAATTAAATTAAATTAAAAAATAAAATCAAGTTAAAATAAAAATAAAATTAAATTAAAATTAAAGCTAAACCAAATTAAATTAAATTAAAATTAAATTAAATCGAATTAAAGCTAAACCAAATTAAATAATAATAAAATAATAATAAAATAATAAAAATAATAATAAAATATTAAATTAAAATTAAAAGAAGATAAAATAAAATAAAATTAAAATTTAAATTTAAATTAAAAATATAACCAAATTAAAATTTAAATTAAATTAAATTAAATTAAATTAAATCACATTAAATTAAATTAAATTAAAACATATTAAATTAAAAATAAAATCAAGTTAAAATAAAATTAAGCGCGTACTGGGGCCTTATCCTCAGCGAGCTTCAATTTGCTTCGTTGATCGCTTCGTCAACACCAATATGCGCGGCGTGCTCCGTCACCTCACCACACCTATCGGGGGTCCATTTGCCGACCTCATTTTTAATGAGGTCTTTTTTTATCTCTTTAAGACAGATCTACCAAAGCCTCTCTTCGACTATCCTAGAGGATTAGAATCGGGACCCACCACCTAGAATTTCAAAACCACTTCTTAACTCCCCGCAAACTCAACAAACTCGACCGTAGATCCCTAATCACCTGTGAGGTCAAATCAAATGCGTGCTTAAAGGACGTTCCTATACATCACTGTGACCGCCCTGCCTAGTCCTGCGAAGGGCTAACTTACACACACACACTACACTCATACACTATACTTTCACACACCTCCTAAAACCACACATATACCAACTTTCGACTCGATACGAAGGTGATTCACACATGGTCCTTAACCCCCGGCCCTTGCCAAGAGGGTTGGTGTAACAACATAAATAATGCCTCAAACGAGTCCCTTCACATCATGGGCTTGATATGGCTTCATGGCTTAACCAAAATGATTTCATTCCACTTAAGTCCACCCAATCTTCAATTTTCTAAACTTTTAATTTCAACCCTACACCCGCCAAATTCTACCCAAAAAACCCTCGAAATTACCCAAATTTTTCAAAATTTCCAAATCACCCAAAATTACCAAAATTAACCTTGAATATTTCCTCCAATCAAATTTATCATTCATAGCCAAAAATACCAAAAATTCCAAAATACCTCCCAATACCCTCCAAATACCCAAAATGCCCTCGACCCAAAAACTAAAATTTCGCATAATTTAAAATTCCAAAATCCCAAATATTCCTAATTTCATTTTGTTCAACTACACTATGGGACACTTTGTCAATTTACCCCTAATTTTTGTTAAAATCCCCACTCACCCATTTTAACCCAAAGTGAACCCAATGTCAAACCAAACCTACCCAATTGACCCAAATTCTGGTTCAATTCACCCTAAACTTCAATTCAACATTCCCAACACCAATATAGACCAAATCCAAGTCCAATTGATTGACATTCTAATCCACCACTTTGGCTCAGGAAGCCCGCCTTTGGACCCATGACCCAAACCTAGCCCAAACCAAACCAATTTAACTCCAATTAACCCCAAATCTTTATTAAACCTTCCCTAACATCCCCACAAACAAAACACTAACATAATTTACCCAAATTTGGACCCAACCCCACTCAAATTCAACCCAAAACCAAAAAGCCCAATTTCACCTAAACACAAACCTAACCCAAATAAGCCCAAACCCCAAAATCAAAACCCAACCAAAGTCAAAACCCTTCAAACTTTCCCATAAACATTTCCCAACATTAATTTTACATCAAATTCAACCTTAGCCCAACATTGGCTCAAATTAGCCCAATTCGACCTACATTGGCCTATGTACCAAATGAACCCAAAGTGAACCCAATTCAAGCCCAAACCACTTCAAATTTATTCCAAATCACTCATAAAAACATCCCTAAACCAAACCTAACAATTATTTGGCCTGAAGCCTTTACCAAACTTTCATCCAAAAGCCTACTTCCCTAAACCATTTTAAAAGCCCATCCAAAGTAAAATCCAAAAAGCTCAAACCCATTCCAAAGCCCACTTCGACAATTCCATCTCATCATCCCTTTAATTAGAATCAATTCATGTCCCAAATCAATCATCAAATCAACCTAAATTAAGCACCATCTAAATTTTCACTAAATTGCCAAATTTCCAAATTCTTTTTCATAAAAATGAATCCACTTTTCCTAAGCCAAGGACACGAGCCACCGAGCCACATGCAAGCCACGGACAAGCCACAATGGCCACGGGCTCACTCGTCACCAAGCCATTAATGGAAAGAAGAGGAAGTCCTTTCCTAAGCCTTCCTTAAGCCATTTTAACCTCTTTTAATGCAACACCATAACCCAAAATTAATCCTTAAACTATTTTGATTCTGTGACTTCCACCACTCCATGGCCGACCCAACCGATCCCTTCGGGGCCCAAACCGGTAACTCGGAGGGTACACCAAACCCAAAATGGTGGTTTGACCCATTCGAACCCAAAGCGACCTTATCTCCATTCCATTTTAATCCAAGCCCTTTACACATGTCCATGGCCAATTGGATCGCACAAACCTCCACCCACCCGGACCTCGAGGGTGACCCATGCCCGCCGCCCACCCGCCCGGGTCGCCGAAAATGCCATGGCCGAGACATCGGGAAGAGCCAAGCATCAAATTCTCCCTCGCTGAGTTGCCCCAAGCCCAGCGGGCTACCGTACTGCCCTTCCCTTGCCAAGAGCAAATTTCGATCCCAATCCCTAACTGGGAGGCCCTCCTGCAACCTCTCCTATTTAAACCCCACCCTCTCGGCCATGGAAGAGGTGCCGAACCAACCTTAAGGAAATCCCCCGCTAAAATCACACAGCACCACTCTCCACACAGCATTTGATTCCCCACCGGATTCCACTTCAATTCCCTCCGCAACAATTAATTTCGAGTTTAAATTTCATCATAAAAACCAAAGACACTTCTTCACAACAGCCACAATCCCAAAATCGATTGGTCCTACACCTTCACCAGACCAAGAGAAGAAGGACAAAGAAAAGCCCCTCACCAAAGCGCTACCATCGTCTTAAATTCCCTCCAAGCTTTGTGATCGGCTTGGTCGAAATCATACCTGGGATAATTCACCGGTGCCAAGGACTTCATCCTAGAGCTTCGTTTCGACCCAATCGAAGGTGACACGATCGAAGCTTCACTTTCCGAGCAAAGGTATGGACTCACTCTTCTTACCGAGCTTACAGAGATTCCCATTTAATTCCGAGTCAATTTCAATACATGTTTACCATACGATGTACTTGCCTCCCAAGACGAATCCACAGAGCATAAGAACACGAAAATTGTAGAATCGAGTGAGAAATTAAGCCAAGGCCGACTCGTCACGGGTTCACACTAGCCGGCGTACGATGACCGTGGAGCCGCTGACCGCGTGTATCGAGCGGACGGCCCCATCATACGGACGAATAACGGGACATGAACCGCGGCCACGTGGCATCCCAATAAATGGCGTTCGAATCAAGAGACGACGCGCGGAGCCGGGAGACGCCGGGGCCGACGCGCGCCACATGGATAAGCAGAAAATGTTATTTTTCTATTTATTTAATTAACACGTAACTTCAAAAATGCATAACTTCGTGTAGGAAAATCGAAAATAAAATAAAATACCCTCGTCAAAGGAATGAGGGAGAATAATGTGGAAAAGAAATCATTTAATTTTATCGAGTATTTGATTTTTAATAATTTATTTACTCTCCGCACATTTTCAATTTCTCCATGCATGTATACAATTCACCAGCGGTACGAGACCATGGTTTTCAAGCCTCCGAATCTGGGGAACATTCCCCGAGCCTTCTGTGAGTCGAGGCCATCCCCATGAGAGTTATTGATTTTTCAATTCTAAAGCACTACTCCGAGTATTTTAATTCTAATAATTAGCATGTCGTGAAATAAATTCTAAGAAAATTCGTGATGTTTCTTGGCGACTCGAGGACCTTGTGAAAATGGTTTTCGAGTTAACCTCACTCGTAATAACCCACCGGGCTTAAACACCCAAAATGGAGCTTTCTTAATTAATTAGAGCTAATCATACATCAAATTGACTTGAAATCAATTCTCCACTGACCTTTAGGATCGAGAAACCCACCATGTACCTGCTTCAATCGACTCGTTAGCTCCTATCAAATGCATTGAGCTAAGCCATTTAACCAATTTAAACTTCAAAAGTCATAACTTTCAAAATACTTTTCAAAAATTCACCAAATTGGTTTTGGAGCCTTCCCGATATCGGGGATTTAAGAAAAAATAAAATTACAATTTTCCAAAAAAAGTTGATTTTTTTACATCATTTAATATTTTTAATAATTAAAAAATAATAAAAATCACAAAATAATAAAATTCACCAAAATGTCATATTTTGAATTTTAATCATTTAACAAACCCCATATTTTTCAGTCCCCATGCATTTCTAGATATTAAATTTTAAAGCCCTAAGGTAATTTTAAAATTAAAAATGTATTTTCTAAAAGATTTCCACTAAAATAATTCCCAATAAATAAAAGAAAAATTAAAAAATTATAAAATTAGTTCTCTGGGTTTCTCGATTTCGCAGATTTTTTGAAAAATAAAAATTCATTTTTCAACCTTTATTTTATTTTTAAATTAATTAATACTCCAAAATTCAAAATAATTATAATAAAAAGAATATAATTCAAAAATCACTAAAATTGGTCCAAGTGGTCCTCTGGTCATTAGGAATGTCCCATAATTTTCTTAAGGACAGTAAACTTTCCCTTGGTCATGTTATTAAATTTTCCTCAAAAATTCTTATTTTCCACCAAAAATAATTACATAAATAAATTAAATACGTAAAATCACATTTTCTCCTCTAATGTCTTGATTGACATATGAGTGAAGTCACATAAAAATTTCAAATTCATTTAAGCTTAATTTAGTGAGTTATGGAATTAGTAAGCATAAAGTACAAAATTAAGAAGCTAAAATTTTAACCTATAATTAAAAATTTTAGCTTTAATTATAAGGGTGGGTAAAATATTTGATACTAAGTTGATTTTGATGTTTGAAACTTAGGTAGTTAAAGGGTAGAAACCTACCAAATAATTTGAAAGTAATTAAAATAAACCTTAATTAAATAATTAATTAAATTGAATAATAATAAAAATCGAATTATTAAAATAAGGATATTATTAGGAAGAGATTTATTCTTTAATCTAAGAATCCCTAAATTAATCACCTCAATAATATTCAATTCCTTATTAAACATAACTAAATTCAAAACTTAAATGTTTAATCATTAAATTAAATTAAAATTAAAACATTTAAATTAAACCTTTTAAAATTTCAATTAAATTAATACTTTATCAATTAAAATTAAATCATCCCCGAAGTATACTATAAAAAAATAATAATAAAATAATAATAAAATAATAATAAAATAATAATAAAATAATAATAAAATATTAAATTAAAATTAAAAGAAGATAAAATAAAATTAAATTTAAAATTTAAATTTAAATTAAAAATATAACCAAATTAAAATTTAAATTAAATTAAAATTTAAATTAAATTAAATTAAATTAAATTAAATTAAATCACATTAAATTAAATTAAATTAAAACATATTAAAATTAAAAAATAAAATCAAGTTAAAATAAAATTAAAATTAAATTAAAATTAAAAGTGCCTAAACCAAATTAAATTAAATTAAAATTAAATTAAATTTAATTAAATATAACATCACTTAAATACATAAAAGACTAAAAATAAATCTAAAACAATTTCAACACTATTCCAAACTTAAAACCATTAATCAAATCAATCAAAATCACAAATCACTTAAACATCGATTCGCCCTCAAAATTTTATCATTACAACTCCTAAATAAAGTTAAGTGAAGTGTTACTTCACCATGTGATATTCAAATGTCCTAGTTCACCGGCAAGATAACAAAAAAACTCGAACCTGACACCGACTCATTATATAATTAAATTCTCGCACTTAAAATAATCCTAAAAGTATCAAAAGATGTTTAAGATTTGCCTTAAGCACTTCCTCGCATTTACAGATGTTTATAAGAACAACCGAACTTAACCGGTTTTTCGATGAAGAAAATCATCCTCAAACCAAAACTCAAGAACCTGTGACATCATAAAGAGATTTAATTAGCCATATGTGATTTCAGAACTTGCAAAACCATAACCCTTCCCTGGGGCCTTTACCTAAAAGAACTGCTTATATGCTTAAATATTCTAAATCAGGTTTTGCGTACCTGACGACGGGAAGACCCTCCAGTACGCTTTTATTTCGTCGCAATTTGTTTTCAGAATTTACTTTATCGCAAATGCATTTTACTTTTTCGCATGATAAACAACTCGTTGCATGAAAACCCACACTTCAGATGATTCCCAAAACCGAAAACCAAAACTAAATTAAAAGTTTCTATTACAAGATAAAATTCACCGCCACAACATTTCAAAATATAAAATAACTCAAATTTAATCACAAAATGTATCACAAAACTACAACAACGATTAAATTAAAACGTCTTCAGTTGACAAAGACGGAATACCTCTGGATGATGTAACCTACGTGTTGCTAACGGATTTCCTACTCGTCTAAATGAAAGTGGAACTCATTTAACAGTTTAGAAAATTCATCCTGACCAAGTCAATCCGATGTAAATGACGATGCCTAAGGATGGAACCGTAGGATCTTAACCTAAGTTGTTATAATCAACTTTAAGATTTGTTTTAATTAAAACATAAAAAACACTCGGATTTTAAGACTTTCAAACCTCAACACTTTTTCATCTCTCGATTTTCATTTTCTATAACTAAACCTTCCGCAACAACAAGGAGCCTTGAGCATTGGGCGTGCGCACGGCCATCGTCATCAACAAAATCCTTTCAATTAAATAACTAAGCCATAGGACTTCGAGGTAGTTCGCCATGGCAACATAAATCCTCAACTCTTCGTTAGGCATTTGCATGATCATGTCATGTAAATAAAGCCCTAACCTGGGTTTGTGATCTGGAGGTAGGGCCGTTCGATACGACATAAACCCTCACATCTTCAAGACTATTTGTATGATCATGTCATACGAATATAAGTCCTAATTAATTAAAATCCTATAAAGATCAAAACATTAAATAAATATTAGGACTTTCCTAAATTCAAGCCAAATATCAGATAGTCTAGAAATTACCGAAGTTCGCTTCGAATTCAGAATTTCTCCTACCTTCTTTTTCAATTCCCAAAACAAAATGTTTCAAACTCGATCCATTCCCTATCGAAATTCCAAAATTCAATCCTCAAAATTTAAACTTCGATATTCCTTTATAGAGCAGCACTACCGATTATTATCAGAGCTTTAAGTGATTCCCGTCACTTAAGATGTAATAACTATGTGGGCTTGCCTCTTTATAAAAGGGAATTTCAAGAACCTGTATTATAAACCCCGTTTAATGCTTTCATATTGCTGTGGAATTTGTCGCTTATAAAATTGGTTCGCGTACTAAACGGATGTTACAAATCTTTCATTTATTTAATCGAGTCTTCATCACCAAACAAAGGTGTCTATTCTTCTTCGAGATGTAGATACACAAGCCAGGATGTGGTGCTCATTTATATAAACTATTCAAGATGTAAGATCGTTCGATTTCATATCTTAAAATTTTCAAATTTAAAATATTTTCAAAATCAAATGTCGCTTTTCAAATTATTTATTAAAAATTCGCCGACAATTTCGTTGCGCGACCCCCTTTCAAAATAAAACACACAACCAAAAAAAAATACGCCGACAGCTAAGACGATATAAAATCATGCGACAGATGTCAAAGAGTATGCACATTTCTATAAGCAATGAAATGCCCTCAAATTTTACTTTGAAAGTTAAATTTTTATATTCGGGGTTTAGATTTTTTAGTAGACCATTTATACCATCTTCTCGGAAAAATATAAATATTTTCGATAATGCAGATTATGTTTAAACGGATCAAGTAGTCGTTTACTCAAGTTATAATGCTAAGAGTGCCGCAAAGTTCTTAAGGAAAAGATTTTTATATGATTCGAATGCTCGTAGTATCATTATAGATGGGGGAAGTCATTCTAAGAACAAACTATCGAAAGTTTAACTCATAAGTAATGTGGATTAAACATCGAGACCGTTACAACATACCACCTCAAACAAGGAGTTTAGAAAAAGTTTTCAATCGCGAAATTAAAACAATATTGAAAAGACTTTAAATCTTAATAAGATAATTAGTTCGATGACTCGGGAGTTTCCATTCCACGCGCGTACACTTAGCGTAATTTTAATTCTTTTAGAATAAGTATATAATACATTCTTTAATCGCAGTTACTCTTTAACACAAGTATACATCGCCTCGTTATCATTGCGCTCTAGCCGAGTCGCGATATCGATCCCACAGAATATTTTAGAGACTACGTACTAGGATTATAGAAATCAATTCGTAATCACAACTAAATCAATCGCCTATCTATCACTAATACACAATCAACAATAATATTTAGCTTTAAATTAAACTGGGCTTCACTAACTCGATAACTAATTCTACTAAAGTGAAGATAAAATATATAAGCAAGAATCTTTCTCCTTTGTTAAGATATTTAAGTGAATACGATAATTGTAATTAGTTTAAAATGGTGTTTTCGCTGCAGAGCATACTTATTCTTCTTTACCCTTTCTGTCCGTGCATAAAGAACATCAATTAACTTGCGTTCTGCTATCGAATCATGCCAAAGCCGGGAGGATACCTACTCTCACGAGCTCCCACGTTCCCCGCCCGAGGGCTAACATCTACACTTCAACACCCAAACGATAAAATCGAATCGAGGATTTTAGCCCGTCACTCTAAAATCTCCAATTCTATGCCCGACGAATATTATTTCCTATCGCACTCTACTTCCGCGACTTCGACCTCTCCGAATCTCTGGGATGTAATCTTTACTATAGTTGTTAAACTCAACATATGAATTGTTCAATCGTCGTACGAAAGTAAATTAAGATTTAAGTAAAAGATTATCACAACTTCTTAGACTTTTACTACATACTTAATTTAATTTACCATTTCACAAAAATATCAACACAAAGAGAAAGACACGAAAAACTACTCATATTTCACGCGGGAGAGGATACAATAAAACTTGGATTTCACATATAAAGTAAAGTTCTACAAACTAAAGTAAATAAACACAACTTATCTTAAATTCCTCCCAAGAAAACTTCGAAGTTTCTCTTCCGAATCTCTTCCTTTTTTACGCACGTTGCACTCTCCTTCGAAATGGTAATGGTGCTAAGAGATCTCTCACTTCCCTTCCACTCTTACAATCCTTCAAAGAATTCCTCACCAATATCTCTATCCGAACTCACTATTTAACACTAAAAATAACAACAATGACACTAGTGGACTCTCTATTCGACACTAAGTGACTTTAAGAGGACCTCAACAGTGACTTTTAAATAACTCTAGCCGACTTTTAGAGGACCCAAAATATGACACTTTTCTGCCAAAAATTGTCCTTTAAAGTAAAGCTTGAAGAGTCTCCAAAGGTTTTCCAAGCATCCCTTTGAAAAATCATCCACATTCGACATAATTTGTGAAAGAACCGCTTCTGGCCCCGCCGTCGGCCAGCCTCGAGCTCCGCCTGGCCGTGGCCTTCTCTAAAACACCGCTCAACCGCCCCACCGTCGAGGCCTCTACCTCCGCGCTGGTGGCCTCCCTTAAAATATATTCCCGAACTCCTGTGAAAATCATGCCGTTCACCATCGTCCCGCTCGTCGGCGCCCTAGGTCAAATTTTCATAATTTGGTCCTTTTGCTCCAAATTCGCTCCTTTTCGCATATTTTCACTCCATCATTCTTAAATCTTCATACCGTTAAAAACCACCAAAAATACCCTTCGTTAAAGTGCAATATCATCAAAATTAAGATAAAAATGCATGAAAAATCTTGAAATTTCTTCCTTAGGTTAAAATCCCCCAAATTTAACTATTACTTCGTCCTCAAGTAATCTTTTAGTACTACATAAATGTTGCTTTATCTATCACAAAGTTTTAATTTAGAAATACTACAATTTCGATTTAAATAAATATCATAACAAGAATTCTTAGAAAGATTTTCAAGTAATTAGATTAAATCGCAGTATAAGGCTATCAAGCACAAGTCTAAGAGTTCTAGTCTTGGCTCATTTCAAGAATGACTATATGTCGCCGATGGCCATGAACATATGTCGTTCGCAAGTCATCACCGTCAATTCCCCGTATCATGCTAATGTCAAGGAGTCGCCACTCTCTTCTATCCATTACCCTCAATTTTCGTTCTACTTAGACTTATTGTCGAAGTCTTTGAAGAATTTGAAGAAGGATTAATCAAGATGGAGATTTCCAGAGAAAAAGAGATCGGGAATATAACCACAAAAGTCTTCGTATCAAGCAGAATTACTCGATGTTTTTCATATAAGAAGATCACATGAAGATCTCTGATAAACTGAGAGGTCTAGGTAAAATACCTATCCCGAGTTCTTTATCTCCTATAGGAGCAAGCTCCTATACACTTCACATCCCGAGCAATTAATACCGCATGTGAAAACTCCCGATTAAGGTTAACATTTATCCTCGAAAAAGTGTAAGTTTCTATTAGAAGAAGCAAGCTCGTCAAGAATCAATACGGCAGTTTTATTTATAAGCCGAGGATACGTTGCTTTGTTATGTTTTATTTTGTTGCTTTGGTTTCATGTCATGTGATATGTCGAGGATTATTAGCCACGCGTCAGCGTCATAATGCGATGTCGTAATTACAAGATGTCGTGATTAATATTTTGATTTGTCATGAGATATTTTATCTCCTATAAGAAGATGTCGTTATTATGTCATGAGATGTTCCTTCAGATGTCAAGAAGATATCATTATTTATTTATTTTTGTTATCTTGTTTATGATTTTCTTTGTTTTAAGTTTTGGTTTCGTGTCATCTCAATTTTATTTTGTCATGTCATTTCGTCATTTATTTTATTTTTTTGTAGAAATTTTAGGTTTTGGCGACTATCCTAAAAGTCCCGGTTTTGTCACAATATTCCGTTGTCGACGTCCCGCAAAATGTGAGGTTAAGACACCCTATAAACATGCAAAGAAAATCTAAAACTAAACTTGCTGCCGTCATCCCGCAAGGAAAATAAAGTTAGAAACAATGTCATATCAAGATATTTAAATTACTCCGGTTAAAGTGTCACTTGATCCAGAAAGAGTCTACGTCCGAGCTCGTTGAAATGTCGATTTAGGTTTATGCCGCTTATGTTTAAATTTTTATTCGTCTTTATTATCGATTCGGGGCTCGATTGTCGATTTTATGTCGTTTATGTTTCAAATGTCGAATTTATGCCGATTTTGTCGATTAATTGTTCGAATGTCAAATTTATGTCGATTATGTCGATTTTGGTTTAAAATGTCGATTTTATGTCGGCTATGTTCTGAATGCCGAATTTATTGATTATGTCGATTAATTGCTTAGAATGTCGATTTAGGTTCAATTTGAGTCAATCTATGTTTATGTCGATTTAGGTTCAATTTGGGTCAACCTAAGGTTTAGGTTAACTTGAAGTTCAAGTTAAACACCCAAGTTAAAGCAGTTTAGGTTAGGTTCATCAGGTCAACCTATGTTTTCAAGTTAACTGAAGTTCAAGTTAGGTCAGACTCAGCTTAGGTTAAAGTTACGACTTGTGTTCATGTCATGTTAACCTAAGTATGATTCGACTTTAAGCCTAATATGGGTTGGGATTTAAGTTAGGTTAAGATTAAACTTAGGTCTTGCCAGTTGAAACTATAAGATGCCTGACTTAAGTCTAATATGGGTTAATTTCTGCTAGGTTTAGTTAGACTTAGGTCTGCGTCGTCGAACCTAAGTATATTCACTTAAGTCTAATAAGGGCTAATTTAAGTCAAGCTTGTTGATTTCAGTTCATGTCGATTGAACCTAAGGTTTGTTGTTTGACTTCGCCCAATATGGGTTAGACATAAGTTTGTTTAGTGTTAATTTCAGTTCATGTCGTCGAACTCATTACGTTCGACTTAAGTTCAATTCCGTCGAACCTAAAGAGTGTCAACTTAGGTTCATGTTCCGTTGAACCTAAGTATGATTTGATTTAAGTCTAATGTAGGTTAGACTTGGGTTAGGTCTAAGTTAATTTCAGTTCCGCGGCTGTACAAAACTAAGATGGCTCGACTTGGTGCCTAATACGTGCGTACTTAAGTCAATTTAAGTTAGATTTCTAGGTTCATGTCGTTTGTTTTAAGTTTATTTAATGTCTAATGTGGGTTAGACTTTAAGTTTGATTTAGGGTTTGTTCGATAAAGTCTTATTTAATTAAGACCTAATAGCTTAATTAGTTCCACAAATTGTACTCTAATCGAGGCTTATGCCGATTAAACCTTGCCAGCTAAAAGCTATCATTTAATTAGGTCTAAGGATTGCACTCATTTAGGGTTTAAGTTTGATTAAACCATAGTTAGCTAAGGTTTAATGGCGACCAGTCTAAGGCTGCACCCACCAGGTTTAGGTCACTTAAACCTTATTTAGTTAAGCGTTTAATGGTTTAATCGCAAATGCTGTGGACTTGCACTAGTGGTTTGTGTCTGACAAACTCAGTTAAGTTAAGGCTTAATGGTTTAATCGGACTAAGGGTTAGACTCCACTGTGTTTAAGTTTGATTTAAACTCTAGTTGGGCTATTACGCACGATTAATTGGGGCCTGGCGGTTGCACCTAATTAGTGCTTGTGCTCGGGTTTAAACCTTAGCTGGGCTAAGGCTTGTGCCTAATTTCAGGGGCTCCAAGGGTTAGACCTAATTAGGTTTAGGTTTGATTAAACCTTAGTTAGTTAAGGTTTAATGGTTTAATTAGGTCTAAGGGTTGCACTCACTAGTGGCTTAAGTCTGGATTAAACCCTGCCAATAAGTGCTGACCATTAATTGTGTCTAAGCATAGACTTAATTTGGGTGTAGGCTCTCGATTAAACCTTAAAGGGCGAAGGCTTAATGGTTTCAGTTGTAATCTAAAGGTTAGACCTAATCGGGTTTAAGTTTGATTAAACTCTTGTTAGTTAAGTGCTTAATTGGCGACCAGTCCAAGGGTTGCACGACCGGATTTACGTTTGATTAAACCTGAAAGGCGAAGGTTGATTGATTAATTAAAGTCTAAAGGGTTGTGACTCTAATTAGGGTTTAGGTTTGATTAAACTCAGTTAGTTAAGGCTTAATGGTACTAATTGTGTCTAAGGGTTGGGGACGAATTAGTATTTAGCTCGATTAAACCTGCCATTGCTACATCATTAATTGTGTTCAAGGGTTAGACTTAATTAGGGTTTAGGTTTGATTAAACCTTAGTTAGTTAAGGCTTAATGGTTTAATTAGATTAAAACTTTATTAGTTAAGGCTTATTTAATTTCAGTTCAAGGGTTAGACTCCCACTAGTATTTAAGTCTGATTAAACCTTAGTTTAAGGAGGTTAATTAAGCTAGATGTCTTTAAACCTAATTAAGGGAATTTATTTTGATTAATTGCTTTTAATATGTCTTTAAACCTAATTAAAGGGTGTTTGGTTTTGTGTTAATTAAGTTTAATATGACCTTAAACTTCTATTAAAAGAGTTTAATTTTTTTTAAACCTAATTTGTGTAAGGTCTAATAAAGTTAATTAAGCTTTCTAATGTGTCCTTAAACTTAATTAAAAAAAGTTTGATTTTTTTTATTAAACCTAATTTAGGTAAGGTTTAATGAGTTAATTAAGCTAAGGTGTCTTTAAACTTATTTAAAGAAGTTTAATTTTATTAAACCTAATTTAAGTAAGGTTTAATGGGTTAATTAAGTTTAGTGTGTCCTTAAACTTAATTAAAAGGTTTGATTTTAATAAAACCTAATTTGAGGTAAGGTTTAATTGATTAATTAAGTTTAGAATATCTCTTAAACTTAATTAAAGAAGTTAAATTTTTATTAAACCTAATTTGTAAGGTTTAATGCAAGTTAATTATGTTTATTATGTCTTAAACTTAGTTAAAGAAGTTTAATTTTTATTAAACCTAATTTAAGTAAGGTTTACTGCTAATTAAGTTTAGTGTGTCCTTAAACTTATAATTAAAAGTATGTTTGATTTTTATTAAACCTAATTTAGTAAGGTTTAATTAGTTAATTAAGTTTAGTATATCCTTAAACTTAATTAAAGAAGTTTAATTTTATTAAACCTAATTTAGGTAAGGTTTAATGGGTTTAAATGTCATTTTAAGCCTTAATTGAATCTAATCTTATCATTTGACTCAAGTGAGGTTTGTTATTAGCCTATCATGTTAGAACCATTTTCAAACTTAGATCGTCGATGAAAATAGTTCAATTTTATAAAGGGCCATTTTAGATCAAAATTATTAATTAATAAATGATTTTAACCCTAAATTTCCAAATGTCATTCAAGATTGTTTCTATGACTTAGAAATATTTTTCCTAGGGTCATTGTTCTAAGGTCTCTATCATTCCTAGTCATTTGTATTTTATTTTCTTAATTTTCAAATTTGGATTTGATTTATTTATTTAATTATAATGTAATTTAGACCTAAAGAAAGGAGTCAAGTTTATTTAGATCTAATGTTTGTAAGATCTAATTAAACTTAAGCATTTTAGATTCAGTGTCGTTTGAATATAATGATTTTGAGTTAAATCTATTATGAATTAGATTTGGGAATATAGATTCAATGTCTTTTGAATCTAAAGGTTTTAAGTCTAATGTAGATTAGAATTAAAGTAAAATCTAACATAATTTTGACTTTAAATTTTTAGATTCGATGTCATTTGAATCTAAAGGTGTTAATCTTTATGTAAATTAGACTTAAATTAGGTAAAATCTAATATAAGTTAGACTTTAGAATTTTATATTCAATGTTATATGAATCTAAAGATGTTAACTAAGTCAAATACAAATTAGATATAGTTCTTAGTTTGGGTTTTAAGGAGATTCAATTATTGGTTTAAGTTTATATTGATCTCAAAGCTTGTTTGAATTTATTTCAATGTAGGTTGAACCTAGAGGTTTGATTTAAGTTGAACTTAGGTTTGTTTTAGATCCCATGTAGGTTGAATCTAAAGTTTGGTTAACTTGGGTTCAAGTTAAGCTGAACCTAAGTTATGAGTTTGATTTAAGCTCAATATGGATTAACTTGAGTTTGGGTTAACTTCGGTTCAAGTGAGGTTGAACCTACAAAGAAGTTTCAGGTTAGACCTAATTAGAGTTTGGGTTAACTTAGAATCACTCTGTGGAAATTTCATAATTTTTGGATTTATAATTAATTTTTAATAATTAAAATACTCCAGAGAGTATATAATTAATTAAAAATCAAATATAAATTATCCAGTCTAGATTTTGGTCTCATAATTTTTCTTTCCTCTCTCTGAGTCTGAGTGTTTTTTTTTATTATATTTTTATGATTTTTATTTATTAAGATATGGATTTTTTATTATTTTAAGGTTAATCTGGATTTACTTAAATCTATATTAGCCAGAAATTACCAGAGGAGGTCACGTGTCCTTGTACTCCCCAAAACACGATTGATCTGTTGCGGGGCTCAGAACACAGGATCAGATGGGATTAAATTTGAGTCGTACGTTTCCAAACACAGAAACGGGCGACATCCATTCGTCTCCTTCATATTCCCTAACTTTTCATGATATAAGAACAAAATCTCGCTCGATTCTCAATGGATTGGAGCAAAATTTGTTCCTAGAGCTTCATATAGAGATGAAGAACCCATCCATATGGTGATGTATGGGTTGTGAATTGATTTGTTTCACAAAGTACCAAACCCGAGCTCGGTTCAAGTCCAAAGAACCATACATTGGCCTATGTTGATGAAACTTCAATTGAATTGGTTCTACAAAGATCGCATTGACCTAATAGAGCTTGTCCTCAACTCAATATGAGGTGAAATTAGGGCTAGACATGAATTCAATCAGAGTGGATCACAGTTTGGAAAATGAAAGTGGAACAATAGGTTAGAGCCTATGAGAAAGGTCAATTTCGATTGTGCTTGTCTTCATAGGGTTTTAGGAAGCTTTTAAAAGAGTCAATTTGAAGTTTTGAGAAATTTCCATGTCAAACTTGAAAATTGTCATGTTTTGGGTAGAGAAATTGGAGGAGGGTGATTGATTTCTGACCAGAGAAAAATGTATTGAGATATTCATACCAATATTAAATTAACTTTTGATGAAATTACACTTTAAAGAAAGGTATTTTCTATGTTTTATTGCTGGTGTGAAGATTTATAGTAAATGGAGCAAAAAGTTGGAAAAATGAGTGAATTTGGAATGAAAAGGACTAAAAGAAATAAAAATTGAACTAGCCCGCTGACGGCGAGGAATAGGCCGCCGACGACGTGTTTTTCCCGAGAGCATTTGAATATATTATATGGGAGCCCGCCGACGGTGATATCGAGCCGGCCGAAAGCGAGCCTGAGGAGTTAGCTTACGTTCTAGAAGCCCGCCGACGGCGAGAAGGTCGATTCAAGCAAGACACATTGAATCTTGATGCTTTTTGAAGAGGTGCTTAAGCAACCATTGAAAATCTTTCTTCCTCTTTAAATAAAGACTATTTTAGGCCGAATGTGTCTTCTTTGTGTCCTTGGTGCGTCATTTATTAGTGTATTTAGTGTGTAAGTGTGTTCTAGAGAGTATATTAGTGAGTTTAATTGAGTGGGTTGTACAAGAAGGAAAAGTCAGAGGAACTTCAAGGAGTCTGTTTGGGGAGAAAATTCGAGATAATTTTGTTTATTATTTTATAACTTTAATTTTATATGAAATCCAAGATTTGTGTTATTCTTCCTATGCATTCTGAGTAGTCTTCTCTGTCTTTCTCCTAGTTTCTGAGATTTTTGTGAAATGGAAAATTGAATTAGTTATGCCTAAAATATTAAATAAAAATTGTGATAATCTTTTACTCAAATCTTAATTTACTTTCAATTTGGCCAATTGAACTGTTAAAATATGTTGATTTTACAACTAAAGTAAAGATTACATCCAAAATTTAGGAAAAAACAAAAGCCTTAAATAGAGGGTGCAAATAAATAGGGAAATTTTATTTATCGGGCGTAGAATTGGATATTTTAGAGTGACAGACTAAAATCTTCAATTTAGTCCTATCGTTTAGGAGCTGAAGTGTAGATGTTAGCCCTCAAGCGAGGGGAACGTGGGAGCTCCGAAGTGAGAGCCGGTATCCTCCCAGCCTAGCCGCAGATTCAGTAACCAAGCATAGGATTAGTCAAATTTTTTTATGCCTAGACCAAAGGGTAAAGAATAGGAATGCTCCTATTTGGCACAATACAATTCTAACTAATTTGATTATCCTTTCACTTAATTCTCTTAAACAAGGGGAGAGATACTTTTCTAAATTGCAATCTTCCATTCAAAAATAGAGCTTAGTGTAAGTGTTCTTTATTTCCGTATACTAGATAGTAATTGCATCTGCTAAAAATTAGTTCATAATCTCTAACTTCTCTGTGGGATCGATATCCAGGACTCCATTAGAGCCTTGTATTACTTGAATAATACATATACTTGCGTTGATAAAAAAGGGGTAACTTTGCTATTATTGAATATTATTTTTATGCTAGCTAAATATTTATATAGTTATACACTTTCCGCCCCGAGTCTGTCAAGTTTTTGGCGCCGTTGCCGGGGAAGTAAAGTAATTATTAAAATAACTAATAAATAATTATTAAAATAATTACTAGAGCAACAGACTATTTAAAATTTACTCAAGTATTGTATGCGAAAATTTGGAAATAAAAATTTAATACCTTATAATTTAGAATTAGAACGCACTATTAAAAAAATTAAAAAAACAGAAAAGAGAATTTATAAATTTAAATCAAATGGAAAATAATCCAAAGAATTGAAAATACAAATCAACCGAGACCTTTAAGAGATTACGCAAACCCTACATTAGATGAAATTTACTTAACTATCCAAATGGTATAGAATAATCAATTTAGTGGTTCACCAAACTAAGATACTAATTTATATCTTGCAAGTTTTTTAGAACTTTGTGCTACTTTTAAATATGATGGAGTATCTAATGATGTTATTAGACTTAGGCATTTTCCTTTTTCTTTAAGGGATAAGGCTAATATGTGGTTAAATTCGTTAGCACCTGGATCTATCATAACTTAGGGAGAATTATCACAAAATTTCTATCCAAATACTTTCCTCCTTCAAAAACTGCAAAGCTTAGAAATGATATAACCTCTTTTAGTCAGACGGAGAATCAATATACAAAGATTGGGAGAGATTTAAAGATCTTCTTAGGAAATGCCCACATCATGTGTTACCAGATTGGTTAATCATTCAAAATTTTTATAATGGATTAGTAGGATCTCTTAGATCTATCATTGATGTTGCTGCTGGTGGTTCGTTAATGTCAAAACCATTTGATGAAGCTTATTCATTAATTGAAGAAATGGCTACCAACAATTTTCAATGGCCTTCTGAAAGGTTAAATCCTAAAAAAATAGCTATTATCCATGATTATGATGCAATATTTATGTTAGCTTCTCAGATTGCTGCTATATCTAAGAAATTAGATCATTTCAGAATGAATTATTCTCCTACTATAATAGAAGAAAATTCATCTGAACAATTTGTGGATGCTTAACCTTCTTATGAAACTTTAAATGCTATTAATAATAGACCCAATAATCCTTATGCAAATTATTACAACCCTGGTTGGAAAAATCATCCAAATTTTAATTGGAATAACAATTCTACTAATTAACAATGGATGAACAATTCAGTAAACCCATTAGGAAATTCATTTAACCAAGAAAATTCTAATTATAAACCTTCTTATCCACCTGGATTTAATAATAACTCTCAATTTAAGGAAAAGAAGTTATCTATGGAAGAATTGATATTAAATATGGGCCAGCATTTGCAGAATTAAGGAAATTAGCTACAAATTCAAGGGAACCAATTACAAAATTAAGGAACTGCTATTAAAAACATAGAAACTCAACTTGGGCATATCGCTATTGCGCTTAATAATAGAATTCCTGGAACTTTTCCTAGTAATGTGGAAATTAATCCTAATGACCAAGGAAAATAACAAATCAAAGTGATGCAATTACGAAGTGGAAAAGAGTTAGAAACAAGAGTACAAAAAGAAACGAAAATTGAAAAAGAGAAGGTGGAAACTGAGAAAGAAAAGGATCAGTAAGATCAAGATTTAGAATATCCACTAATACCTATGAAAATTTCTGTAGAAAAACTACCACCACAATTTCCTAAGCGATTAAAGCAACATAAAAAAGATAAGCAATTTTCTAAATTCCTTGAAATTTTGAAGAAATTAACAGTAAACATTCCCTTTGTAGAAGCATTAGAATAAATGCCCAATTATGTGAAATTTATAAAAGATAATTTAAACAAGAAGAGAAAGTTCACAGACAATGAAACCGTTGCACTTAGCTAAGAGTGTAGTGCAATTATTCAGAACAAGCTTCCTAAGAAATTAAAAGATCCTGGTAGTTTCACTATATCTTGTGCTATTGGAGAAAAAATTTATGGAAAAGCTTTATGTGACTTGGGAGCTAGCATTAATCTTATGCCTTTATCAATTTTTAAAAGATTAGGATTGGGAGAAGTTTCACCTACTTCAGTAACTTTTCAGTTAGCTGATCGTTCAGTGACTTGTCCTAAAGGAGTTATTGAAGATGTGTTAGTAAAAGTGGATAAATTTATCTTTCCTGTAGATTTTATTATTTTATATATGGAGGAAGATAAAGAAATACCCATAATTTTAGGAAGACCCTTTTTAGCTACTGGAAGAGCTATGATTGATGTTCAAAAAGGAGAATTAACTATGAGCGTAAACAATCAAGAATTAACTTTCAATATAGAAAAATCAATGAAATATCCTGCTATTGAAAAAGATGATGAATGTGTTGACCTCATTTTTGATGAGGTCTTTTGCTTCTCTCTTTAGTACTTAGGATCAAGCCTTAGACTTTTCCTTTGAATAATCTTAAAGGACTAGAAGTGGAACCAACCCTTTAGAAATTCAAACACCTCTTAACTCCCTGCAAGCCCCACAAGCTTGATTGTAGACCCCTAATCACCTAGAGGGTTGAAATCAAATGTGGAGGATTAAAGGATAAGTTCCCTATAGGACCTTTTTGGCCTTAAGACTACCCTGGGTGGCCTGGTCTGGTGAGGGTTGACTTACACATACACTACACTCTCACACACATTCCAAGTCCTAAAACCACACTCTCACCCAACTTGACTTCCTGACTCATGTAGGTAATTCATATGGATGGTCCTTAACCCCTAAGCCCCTAGCTAAGAGGTTAGGAACAACATAAATGAATGCCTCAAATGAGTCCTCATATGGCTCATATGGGCTTAATGTGGTTTCATGGCTCAACCAAAGTGATTCCATTTCACTCACACTTGATCAATCTTCATTTTTCCAAAATTTCAATTTTTGACCCTCGGGGCCCTACACCCGCTAAACCTACCAAATGTTCTTGAAGCTATCCAAAATTTGCAAAATTGCCTAAATTACCCAAGATCCCTCAAAATCAATCCTAAACATTTCCCACCACTCAAATTGACCATCTTTGGACAAAAATACCAAAATTTCCAAAAATACCCTCAAATTTCCAAAAATACCCAAAATGCCCTTCTTAGCCCAAAAATCCAAAAATTCAGAAAATTCCCAAAAAATTCCAGAAAATCCCAAATATTCCCAATTTCATTTTATTCAACTACACCATAAACCAATTTTGTTAATTTACCCCACTTTTACAAAAACCCTCAATTTGACCCATTTTTAACCTAAGTGAACCCAATGTCAAACCAAACCACCTCAAATGACCTCAATTTTGGTCCAATTCAATTATAAACTTCAATTCAATATCCCCAATATCAATTTATACCAAATACAACTCCAATTTGATTAACATTTGGGCCCAATTCCAATTTGAAGCCTAAGGCCCAATTTTGGCCTATAACCTAAACCTAACCCAAACCAACCCAATTCAACTCCAATTGGCCCCAAATCTTTTCTAAAACCTTCCTAACATCCCCATAAACAAAACACTAACTTTATTTGCCCAAAATTTGAACCTAAACTCCACCCAAACCTAACCCAAAACCAAAATCCCTTAAATTGACCTAAGCCTAAACCTAACCCAAATGGGCCCAAATCCCAAAATCAAAGCCCAACCAAAGTTGAAAACTCTTTGTAACACTCCCATGAACAATTCTCAACTTTAATTTTACATTAAATCCAACTTTAGCCCAACCTTAACCAAAGTTAGCCCAATATGGCCCACCTTGGTCCCTTCACCAAAAGGGCCACATTCAACCCAATACAATTCAAAATCACTTTAAACTTGTTCCAAACCACTCATGACACATGCATAAACCAATTGCAACATTTATTTGGCACGATCCTTTACAAAATTTTCATCCCAAATTTATTTTAAATCCAAAAGCCCACTTTCTTATCACCACTTTAAAAGCCCATCCCAAGAGAATTTCAAAAGCCCAAAATTAATTCTAAAGCCCATATGAGATTTTCATTTGTCATCCATTTAATCAAAATCATTCCCTAAGTTCCAATTCCATCATAAAATAAATCTAAATCAAGCATCATGCCAAAATACCCTTAAATTTCAAAAATCCCAAAATCCCTTTCTCATGCAAGTGAGCCAAGACATTCCTAAGCCATGACCAAGCCTTAGAGCCATGCACAAGCCACATGAGAGCCATGAGAATCTTAGGATTGTCAACACCCCATAAGTGGAAAAAGGAGGAAGGCCTTTAAGCACTCCTTAAGAGCCATTAACCATTCCCATGTCTCCCTTAACTCATGCTTAAGCCTAATTGTACTTGGATATTGACTTGACCCCACTAATTAAGCTGATCCAAATGACTTTCTATTCAGCCCAAACCAGCCTTGGGGAGGTGCACCTAGCTTAATCCATGCATTGGACCAAATTAAGCCCAAATGAATTCTCCCCCATTCCACTTAAATCAAATCTTTTACACATGTCCAAAGCCAATTGAACTCACCAAACAACAGCCCTGACCTCACTGGTCAAGATGGTGACCAATGCCTGGCCGGCCAGCCACCTCGGTCGCCGGAAAACACCATGGCTGAGAGCTCCATGTGAGCCAAAATTTTCAATTCTCCCTGGCTGAGCTGTCCCAACCTAAAAAGACACCATGGCTGTTCTTCTCCTCCCCTGAGCAGCTGATCCCAACCTCCAATTGCCTCTAGGAAGCCCTCCAACCACCTCTATTTAAACACCACCACCTCTCGGCCAAAGAGGGAGTTGAACAAAACCTTACCAAAACTCTGCCAAAATCATTCCAGACCCCTCTCCGTACATGAGAACTTGATCCCCACCGAAATCCAGCTCTAAAACCCTCTCTCGCGAGCTCGATTTCGAGTCGAAAATCCACCCAAAAACAGGACACTTCACCACAGTGAGCCAATCTCCAAATTGATTGATCCTACACCTTCACCAGACCAAGAGGAGAAGTTCCTCAGCAAAAGCCCCCTCACTACGCCAGCCATTTCTTCCAGCCTCCAAGCTTTGTGATCGGCCTTGGTCACTTTCATACCTAGACAATTCCCCAGAGCCAGAGACTTCATCTGGAGCTTGCATGAACTCAATCGAAGGTGACACAACTCTCAGATCGAAGCTTCACTTCTCTGAGTAAAGGTATGAACTCATTCTTCCTCCTCCCGAGCTTCCAGCAATTCTCCATTTTGTTTGGGTTAATTTCATATCCTATAAACCGTATGGATGTGTTCGTATCTTCAGGAAGAATCCATAGATCATAAGAACACAAAAATTCATTGAGAATCGAGTGAGATCTTAGGGTTTTAATGTGGACGGTCACGGGTGCATACCAGTCGTAGACGATGACCAGGAGCCGTTGGATCGCGCGTGTATCGAGCGGACGGTCGAGATCAAGTCAGACGGCGCAATGGTACGTGAACCGCGAGACGCGTGGCTGCTGACTCAAGTGGCGGCGCCGAATCACAGCGCGACACGTAGGGGCTTCGGAGCTGCCAAGGTTGACGCGGCGCCGCGTGGATAAGTAGATAAATCCCTATTTTCTGAATTAATTAAATACCCTGAACTTCAAAAATTCATATCTTTGCCTAGAAAAATCAAAAAAATAAAATAAAAATACCCTCTTGCTCAGTGAACAGAGGAGAATAATGTGGAAAAGAAATCAAGTTAATTGGATGAGTATTTTATTTTTAATAATTTATTTACTATTTTCAATGTTTTGATTCTCCATTTGCATTTATCATTCATCATGGCATGAGACCATAAGGCTTTTGAAGCCTCTGATCTTGAGAACATTCTCTGAATTTTTTAAGGTCAGAGGCCATCTATGTGAAAAGTTATTGATTTTTCAAGTTCATGTCACTGTTTTAGGTATTTTAATTCCAATAATTAGCATGTTGTGAAATAAATTCTAGGAAAATTTTGTGATGTCCAGAGGACCCTGTGAAAAATATATTTTGAGCTAATTCATTCAAAATAACCTTAATTGGCCTAAACCCCTAAAATTGAATTTGAATTAATTAGGGTTAACCACACATCAAATTGACTTAAAAATAATTCTCCATTACTCTTTTGGGTCAGAGGAACCTTAAATAAAATTTTGAAATCAATTGGACTTGATTAACCCCACCAAATGGATTGATTAAGCCTCATAAGCAAAATGCAACTTTAAAAATTCATAACTCCAAAAATACTTTTAAAAAATTGACAAAAATGGTTTTGAATCTTCTCTGATATCAGGGGAGTTCAGGAAAATTAAAATTGAAATTTTATAAAAAAAGTTGATTTTTCACAACATTTTAATATTTTAATAATTAAAAATAATAAAAATCACAAAAATATTAAAAAACATAAAAATGTCACATTTTGACTCATAATCACTTAGGAACAAACCAAATATTTTTCCTAAGTCCCTAGGATAAGATATTGAATTTTAAAAGCTTAATGTAATTTTTAATATTAAAAAATGAGTTTTTAACCTTTTTCACTAAAATAATTCTAATAAATCAAAGAAAAATCAGAAAATTATAAAATTTGTTTCTTTGGACTCCTTGAGATCAGAGAAATTTAAGAAAAATATAAAATCTTTTTTTCAACTTTTATTTTATTTTAAAATTAATTAATACTCTAAAATTCAAGATAATTATAATAAATAAAATATAATTCAAAAAATCACAAAATTTGGTAAAAGTGCTCCTCTGGTCATTAGGAATATCCCATAATTTTCTTAAGGACAGAAACATTTCCTTGGTCATGTTGTTGAATTTTCTTTGAAAACCCTTATTTTCTACTAAAAATAATTATATAAATAAATTAAATTCAGAAAAATCACATTTTCTCCTCTAATGTCTTAATTGACATGTGAGTGAGGTGACATAAAAATTGTAAATTCATTTGAGCTCAATTTAGTGAGTTATGAAGTAAATAAGCTTAAAAGGGCATAAATGAAATTAAAATTTTAACCCTTAATTAAAACTTTAGGTTTAATCAAAATGGGGGGGGGTAAAATATTTGATTTTAACTTTCTCTTGGATGATTGAAACTTAGGGAAATTAAGAGATAGAAACCCATTAAACACTTTGAAAATATCAAAATGAAACTTTAATTAATTAAATGATTTAAATTTTGGAAAGAATATATTTAAATTTGGATTATTAAAATAGGGATATAATTAAGAGGATATTTATTCTTTAATTTAAAAATCCCTAAATAAGTCACTTTAACAATATTTAATTCTTAATTAAAAATTAAAATAATAATCCAAATTAACAATTAACACTAAAATTAAAATTAAATTAAAATTAAATTAAAATTAAATAAAATTTAAATTAAACTAAATTTAAAACTAAATTAAATTAAAATTAAAATTAAAATTAAATTAAAATTAAATTAAAATTAAATAAATTAAATTAAATTTAAATTAAACTAAAATTAAATTAAATTAAAATTAAATTAAAATTAAATTAAAAATTAAATAAAATTAAATTAAATTTAATTTAAATTAAATTAAAATTAAATTAAATTAAATTAAATTAAAATCATTTAACAACAAAGCTAAATGAAATCATTAAGAATTAAATCAAAACATATCAATAATTTCAACACCTCTTTCTATCTAAGTAAATTTAAAACATGAACATCAATTTGAAATACCAAGATAATTGAAAGTGTAAAGATTTAAATCAAATCTAAAAATAATTTGAACACTATTCCAAACTTAAAATTATTAATTAAAACTTCATGATTAAATTGAAACACTTTAAATCATTAACTTAAACTTGATTAAAAATTCTCGATAAACCAACTTGCCCTTAAAGGCTTTAATTATTATAACTCTTAAATAAAGTATTAAGTGGGATGTCACTTCATTCATCAGGTAATCAAATACCTAAGTTCACTGAGCAAGAGACAAAGTTTAACTAAACTCCTGGATGATTAATTCATCTGTGCAACTGAATTTATTTAGACTTAAAATAATCGCAGAAGTATTGAAAAGATGTTTAGGACTAGTCCCAAACACTTCCTCAATACGATGGAGTGTTTTAGAAGAACAACTGAATTCAATTGTTCCTTGATGAAGAAAATCATCCTCAAGCAAAACACAAGAACCTAGACGTCATAGGAGATGACTAGTTATAGGATTAGGAATTTGGTAGACAACCAAAACTCTTCCCTTAACTTTACCTAGGTATCTGTTGAAATATTTAAATGCCTTAACATGTTTTTTAAGTGCAGCTTGGGATGACGGGAAGACCCTCCAGGTACGCTTTTATTTTATTGCAATTTACTTTATTGCAATTTACTTACATGCACTGTACTTTATTTTTCTTGCATGTTAAATAAAACTGTTGCATGAAAACCAAAACCTTTAGGATAGTCCCCGAACTCGAAACCAAAACTAAATTAAAAGTCATTGCAAGATAAAATTCACCGCCACAACATTCCAAAATATAAAACAACTCAAAATTTAATCACAAACAGAACAACAAAACTACAATTACAATTAAATTAAAACGTCTCGTTGAATGATCGGGAATACCTCGGATGACGTAACCCATGTGTTGCTAACGGGATTTCCCACGGTCTAAATGAAAGTGTGGAACTCATTCAGTTGAGTTTAACAAATTCATCTGGACTAAGCGAATTCGATGAAAATAATGGTGCCGGAATGACAGAATCGTGGGATCTTAATCGGTTCTGTTTAACCAACTTTAAGATTTGTTTTAATTAAAATATTAAAAATATTTGGACTTTAAGATTTCTAAACCAAAACACTTCTCTCATCTCCTGATTTTCACATTCTAAAATTAAACCTCTGCAACAACAAGGAGCTTGGAGCATGGTGGGCAGCACGGCTAACCTCATCAGCAAAACTCGAGTCTACTTCAACAAAACCTTACTTAGAATTAAATAACCAAGCCATAGGACTTCGAGGTAGTTTTCCTAGTGCAACATAAATCCTCAACTTTTTGTTAGGCATTTTCATAATCATGTTATGCAAATTAAGTCCTAACAGGTCCTAGGATTCTGAGGTAGTTGTTTGGTACGACATAAACCCTCACATCTTCGAGGCTATTTGTATGATCATATCATACAAATATAAGTCTTAATTAACTAAAATTGGCAGGGTTGCAGTATTAAATAAATTCCTAAATTGAAGCCAAATAATAGGATAGTTTAGGAAGTTCCCAAGGTTCTTGGATACTCAGCTTCTACTACTTCTCTTCCTTTGGACTCTTAAAATAAACTGTTCCAAATTTGATCCATTCCCTATTGAAATTCCCAAAATTCAATCCTTTGAAAACCTTAAACTTTGAAATTATTGAGAGAAAAACCACTGATCATTATCGAGAGTTTTCTTAAATGATTCCCGTCATTTAAGATGTAATTAACTATAGGGCTTGCCCTTATAGGGAACTTTAAGAATCCGAGTAATATAAACCCTGCTTAATTTCTTTATATTAAGCAGGGGAACTTGTCGGCTTATAAAGTTAGTTCGCAGACCAAACGGATGTCACAAATCTTCTAGTTTATTTAACCGAGCCCCATCATCAAGCAGTGTGTCTATTCTTCGGGATAGATATACGGTTTGTGGTGCGGCGCTCGTTTATATAAACTATTCGGGATGTGAGATCAGTTTGATTTCATATCTTAAAATTTTCAAACTCAAAATTATTTTCAAAATTAAATACTACTTTCTAAATTATATATATATTTAAATTAAATTTAAAATTTAAAATTCGCCAACAATTTCTGTAGGCGACCCCTTTTCAAATTACAACACACAACCTAAAAATATATGCCGACAAATTCTAGCGACTCTGCTAGGGAAAAAGTTCCTCTCTCCACTTTTGATTAGATGGTTTTTGCTTTCATAAATCGGTAGTGTATCCATGTCCCTAGTGGAGCAAACTAGCATTCTTCTGTTGGAATACCCCGTTCATTTCTGTCTTGAACGAGTATAGCCAACTCCTCTTGGATTTACGAGCCACTGTTTAGACACCCCTAAACGGAGAGGTTCCGAGATCCTTTTACCTCTTTTCTGAGGTGGGGTGGACCCCCAATAGGTGTTAGTTTAGGAGCGGTCCTTCGAGTCGGGAAGTCTTGCATAAGACTTTCTTTTCCTTTCCAATTCTAAATCGGGCCCTTTACCTTTTCTATAACTTTTTTTCCTTTAATCGTTTTGTTTATAACAAACGAACCTGCTAATAAACAACCTTCTAATAAACAATCTCTTTTAAAAACCACTAATACACTAAAATAAACGAAAATGTTTTCGGACTCTTTCTTTTTCGTCCTAAACTTTACGACGAAAAGAAGAATAATTCGGGACTGACATTCGGAATCTGCCCTGCAGAAAATGACTGCCTAAAGTTAATCTTCTCCTTCACCAACGGAATGGAATTCGCCGTTTACAAAGATGAGCTGCCCGACAATGGAATCATCCGTTTTGGACAAGGATTCAGCAACACAGATATCAAATTTGCTGATGTCACTCTCTTCACACTAATGGACAAAGTGTCAGAAACTTAAGATCTCGTGATTGAGTTCAACCTGAAATCGACTCAAGAATTCCCTCCCCTACAAAGGGTTCCAGTTGAAAGAAGTACTATTGTTCGTAGGAGGACTGTTGTCTCTACCCCCACCAGTCTAGTCATCTCTGCATCTACCCCGACTTCTGCCAAACTGAAGGTGAAGGAAATCCAAGTCTATGATGAGTCTGTCACCGTGGAGGGTACAGATTTTTCTACAATACCATCTATTTTTGAGATTGGGTCAAGTTCAAGAGTTGCACCCCTAACTCGGGCTTAAAGAAGAAATAGAAACAGAAAGATCGCTAAGATCGAGAAAGCCAGAGCTGCTGAAGTTGCTTTTCTAGAAGAAATCCCTGAGGAAAGAGAAGAACTGCCTGAGTATATACCTCTGTTGGAAGGGAGCAGGTTTCACCCTCTCTCAGCCGCATCAAATGAAGAAAATGTCCGTAGGATCGCCGCTGCATTACCCTGACCTGCGTATTACAACAATTACAAGAGGAAAAGGGATAAGACTACGCCATTGGCTCCACTACAAGCTGTTATAGAAAGATTGACAAAGAAAGAAAGATGCCCTGTGTCAGAAATCTTAAGAAGGATAGGACGGGTGCTAGCTAACTCCCGCCTCGGACCGCGAATAGAGCATGTTGCTGCCACAGAGAAACCAAAGAAGAAGATAAAAGCTAATTCACCCGTTGTTGTATCGGGTCTACAAATTAGGGAGGATACCACCTTCCAACATATAGCCGACAGATCATCCGTTCCTAGGCTTCCGACTGCAAGAAGGATGGTATGGCGACCTACTACTGGCGAGCTAAGACAAAAACAATGTCCTGAGAAGAAAAGTCTCGTCAGGAGACGTGAATCAGAAGAAAGTGCTACTGCAATAAAGGGGACTCCCGGAAAGGAAGTTCAACAACCGTCACGAGACAACTGCGAGTCCGTGCGGAAAAGGCCACTAGAGGATGCCATGGACAAGTTAAGGACCGACATCCGACGGTTAGCAAAAGAAAGAGAAGAAAAACTAGAAGATGAAGTTGAATCATCAGAGTTCATGGGTGAGGAGTATGCCGAGATCAACATGGTTGAAACACGAGCATCATCCGCTTCACAAGGTGCTCCAGCAGCTACAGAAAGAGATGAACCGGAAGTGATGAGGGCACAACTTCGGGAATTGATGACACAATTTCCCAGATGGCAAAGAGCATGGAAGAGATGGCTGCTGCCTTAGCCACTCTCCAGAGTTAGGTACTACCTCAGAAAGAGACACCCCCAGAAATTATCCATATTGCAGATGGAGGAAAAGTGATCACATCCGTCAACGGAGATGAACAACCAAAGAAATATCCTGCACAAAGAATGATTCCAGAAAATGACATTAAGAGCATGGTAGAACAGCAGGTGCGAGAAGCCCTAGCACAATCCAAGAGTGGATCATCTATTCAGAAGGGTAGACCTTACCCCGAAGAGTTTGATGCGATCCAATATCCGAAGGGCTTCGTACCACCTCTGTTTAAGACTTTGATGAGACGGGAAACCCTCGGCAGCATGTCGCACATTTTCGTGCTAGTTGCTGCAATGCCGGTGGAAGTGACGCTTTACTCTTCCAACAGTTCGTCAGCAGTTTATCAGGGATTGCCTTCGACTGGTATGCAGAGTTGTCGAATGGTTCAGTAAAGACCTTTTCAGAACTAGAGAATCTCTTCATTAAATGATTTGCCGAGGCTCAGCATCACATCACTATCGATGATCTAGTGGTGGAGCAACAGAAGTCGAACAAGACTTTAGTGGATTACATACTTTGATGGAGAAACTTAAGCATGAAGTGTGAACCACAGCTACAAGAACAATATGCAGTCGGCATCCTACTTAAAAGTATCCATGGCCCGATAACACTCCTTCTTAAAGGATTTACAATGAAGACTTTTGAGAAGTTTCTTAGCAAGGCCGGGATCTTACAAGAAGAGGCAAAGCAGTTAAGTTTCGCGGACAAGAACGATAAGCAGAAGCCTGTGAAAACATTCAAAAAGAGATCTGAAATCGTCGTGGCAGTAGATAAAGGCAAGCAGCCGATTCAGATACAGTCAGAGTGGCCACAGCTTAGTTATCAACCACCGCAACGGACTTATCAGCAACCTCAGCAGGGCTATCAGCAACCTCATCCGAGCTATCAGTCGCCTCAGCATTATAAACAACCGCCTCGTTCATCGTGTACCTTAAGAGAACTTCTAAATAGAGAATATCCATTCAAAATTGAAGCGATGAGCGAAGATGTTCCGCAGCTTAATGAAGACACCGGATTTTCGAGTGCCAAAGCCCAAGAAGCCGGAGGAAGTTAATAAGAAAGATCATCCAAACTATTGCCCTTACCACCGGATGCTCGGACACAAGATGGAGGATTGCACCACTTTCAAGAGTTGGCTTGATGACAATCTCCGGAGAGGGAACATAACGATCCCAAATGAATACATGAAGGAACCCCAGAAAGGAGGTTCCGTCAATGTTATTTCAACGGATCCTATTGTTCCGATAGACCCGTACACGACTGATGATGGATGGAGTACCGTCTGGACAAGATCATCGAAGAAAATTTTGGATCACATCCAGACCGATTCGGTATGCGCTTCAACTCAGAGTTTGAAACTTGTCGAGCCGGCACTATCACATGAGATGAGGAGAAGATCGTGGAATAAAAGAAGACCGAGGCTCCGAAGGGTAGACTAGGGGCTGCTTATCCTAGGATGGTTGTTTCCGATTCGAGGGAGAAATTCCTCGAACTCCTGACTCTGTATGATTATCTGCTCGCTCCGGCGGGATCTTATAATGATAAGGGTTATGGCGTTGGCTACGTTTTGACTGTTTCTAACAATTACGTAACTAACGAAAACCGGCTTAATCCGGATCTCGATTCCAATACAAATAATGATTCTCAAATCATACACAACCTCGATGACTACGACGAAGAAGAAGTTCACAAAGGAGGCTACGAAAGCTCGACAAGAAATGAGTCCATTTATGAATTCCGAGGAGCTCCGATCACGATAGAATTAGAACCATCAGACACCGAAGCAACTTCAGAAGAGCCAGTGGTTCCAATTCAAGAGGGTACACCGGCAGATTCAACACCAAATTTAGAAGAGATAACTGAAGTCAACCTAAAAAGCGGAAAAGTTCTACCCCCGAGAGTGGGTCCAAAGAATAAAGGAAAGCAGGTGGTTGCTCAGGAAGAGCCAACCCCAAAGAAAAGAATTGCCCATTCGGGAAGAAACCGAGGAACATGGTATGAAAGTAGACTACAACGTGCTAGCCCATCTTAGGAAGCTACCAGCCAAACTAAGCATATACGACGCTCTGATCCTGTCAAAGGAGATGAGAGAAGCTCTGATCAAGGCTTTACTTGATCCAGAGATTTGTTTAACTCAAATGGCCGGTAATTCCTTCTACGAGATTTGCTCGTTAAGAGAACAACGAGGTGTTACCTTCACAGACAATGATCTCGTTACCGGAACGATCGATCACAACCGACCGTTATACATTTCGATCACTATTGGAAAGTTTACGCTCTCCGGAGTGTTGGTTGATCCAGGAGCATCAATCTACATAATGAATCATCGGATGCTAGCATATTTGGAAATTGATGCTCGCGAACTTAAAGCAGACAAGATGTTATTAAGAGGCTTCAATCAAAAAGGAGAAAGAGCTCTTGGATCGATAACACTACTAATGAAGACCGGTGATTTAGCAAAGACAACCGCAAAATTCCACATAATTGATTCTGAGACATCGCTCAACGCTCTACTGGGTCGGCCATGGATCCATGAAAACCGGATGGTACCATCGTCTCTGCACCAGTGCATAAAGTATTACGAAGGAGGGGAATAGTGTATCAAAGGTGATTTGCAACCGTTCTCCGTGCATGAAATTGGAATTCATGAAGATGCGGCCTACTACGCGCCTCCGAAGAAAACAATCTTTTCCAGAAATACCATACCAAATGAAGCAAAAGAAATTTGAGACGATGAAGAACCTGAAGTTCTAGTCCAACAGTTACTCACCACTCCCTTACAGCGAGATGGTGAAGATTTCTCTAGAACTCGCACCCGAGGTCGAGGCCGGGGACGAGGACGTGGAAGAAATGTTGGAACAGTTGGACAGAAGAAACCTGTCATCGATGTTGATTGGGAGAACACTTCCAAAGAAGAAGAAGAAATTGAGAAAGAAGCAGTGACAATAAGTCAAAAGAAACCCCAGTTCAAGATCTCTCTTGAAGATGAAAGGAATGAAAAATACAAATCAATGTACTAGAAGATTAACCATTATGTACATACTATGACACTGACCCCAATCCATTCTAATAAGATCGAGGGTATGGTGGTCAAGGAAGTGCATGGTTGTGGTATTAAACCAATCAAGTTTTACCATGGTGTTTCTTCTTCCAATACTGAAAAAGATGTACGATTTGAAGATGTTACTTCATCTGAATTAATGGAATTACCTTTTGAGTGGTACTCTCCCTGTGTTCAAAATTTAATTCAACGTGGCGTCTTACCTCAACAATGGACAAAAGGTCAATCACAACACTTTAAAAAATTATGGAATAATGTCGGTCGGCCTCCCAATTCAAAACATGGTCTCGGATTCGGCACAGTAGGATCAGTTGATGATACGGGATTTTGCTTGGTTGTCACTTGCGAACCTAATAAAGAGTGCTTGGAAGCTTCAGAAGATCTTGAGGATCTACCAATCGGCGACGCTCCACCAAAATTCGAGGAAGAAATCAAATCTACAATGGACGAGTTAATAGAAGTTAACTTAGGTACTAGCGAAGAGCCTGGGCCTACCTTTGTTAGCTCCTTACTCAATAAAGAAGACTCCGAAGACATAATCAAGCTACTAATGGAATTTAAGGACTGTTTTGCTTAGAGCTACGATGAAATGCCAGGATTAGCTCCAGAAGTCACAGTTCACAGGCTAGGAGTGGATCCTACTTCCGTGCCAGTCAGACAAGCTCCCAGAAGAATGCGTCTAGAAATTGAGCAATAAGTAATAGCCGAAGTTAAGAAGCTAATAGACGATAAGTTTGTCCGTGAAGAACAATACCCTACTTGGTTAGCCAACGTGGTACCAGTCAGAAAGAAGAATGGTCAGATCAGAATCTGCGTAGATTTCAGAGATTTAAATAAAGCATGTCCAAAGGACGAATTCCCTTTACCAATTCCAGAATTGATGATCGACATCGCTTCAACACATGAGATATTCTCATTCATGGATGTATCTTCGGGATACAAACAAATAAAGATGGCATCAGAAGACGAAAAGCTCACGACCTTCAGAACGTTGATCGGAGTGTATTGCTACACAGTAATGCCATTCGGACTAAAGAACGTAGGAGCAACATACCAAAGAGCGATGACAAAAATTTTTGATGATCTCATTCACAACCAAGTCGAGTGCTACGTGGATGATGTGGTCATCAAAAGTAAACTGAAGGAAGATCACCTGTATGATTTGAGAATTGTTTTCAAGCGACTAATACAATACAACCTTAACATGAATCCCTTAAAGTGCACCTTCGGCGTCACCTCCGGAAAATTCTTAGGATTTGTTGTTCGACATCGCGGGATTGAAATCGATCCGGAAAAGATTAAAGCTATCTTAGAAATGCCTCCTCCCAAAACTTTGAAACAACTATGATCCTTTTGACCTCATTTTTGATGAGGTCTTCTCTTCTCTCTATAGTACTTAGGATCTAGCCTTAGGCTTTTCCTTTGACTATCTTAGAGGATTAGAATTGGGACCCACCACTTAGAAATTCAAACCCCTTCTTAACTCCCTGCAAACTCCACAAACTCGACTATAGCACCCCTAATCACCTAGAGGGTTGAAATCAAATGTGGAAGTTTAAAGGATGAGTTCCTATAGGACTCTTCGGCCTTAGGACTACCCTGGGTGGCCTGGTCTGGTGAAGGGCTGACTTACACACACACTGCACTTATACACTACACTTTCACACACCTCCTAAAACCACACCCATACCCAACTTAACCTCCTGACGCATGTAGGTGATTCACATGGATGGTCCTTAACCCCTAAGCCCTTGGCTAAGAGGGTTAGGAACAACATAGTGGATGCCTCAAATGAGTCCCTTCATGGCTCATGTGGGCTTGATATGGCTTCATGGCTCAACCAAAATGATTTCATTCCACTTGCATTCACCCAATTTTCAATTTTCCCAATTTTCAATTTTCCCAATTTTCAATTTTCCAAATTTTCAATTTTCCAAATTTTCAATTTTCCAAATTTTCAATTTTCCAAATTTTCAATTTTCTAAATTTTCAATTTTTGACCCCCGGGACTCTACACCCGCCAGCCTACCCAAAGCCCTTGAAATCACCCAAATTTTTCAAAAATCCCAAATCACCCAAAATTCCCCAAAATTAACCTTGAACATTTCTAAATCACTCAAATTGACATCCATAGCCAAAAATATCAAAAATTCCAAAAATACCTCCCAATACCCTCCAAATACCCAAAATACCCCTCTTGACCCAAAAATCCAAAAATTCAGAAAATTCCCAGAAAATTCCAAAAAATCCCAAATATTCCCAATTTCATTTTGTTCAACTACACCATAGGCCAATTTTGTCAATTTACCCCACTTTTGTCAAAACCCCCAATTTGACCCATTTTAACCCTAAGTGAACCCAATGTCAAGCCAAACCTCCCCAATTGACCCAAATTTTGGTCCAATTCAATTCTAAACTTCAATTCAACATTCCCAACACCAATCTAGACCAGATACAAGTCCAATTTGTTTGAAATTTGAACCCAATTTCACTTTTGGCCTTAAAGCCTAATTTGGACTCATGACCCAAACCTAATCCAAACTAACCCAATTCAACTCCAATTAACCCCAAATATTTTCTAAACCTTCCCTAACATCCCCACAAACAAAACATTAACATGATTTGCCCAAAATTTGGACCCAAACCCCACTCAAATTCAACCCAAAGCTAAAAGGCCCAATTTTGACCTAAACCCAAACCTAACCCAAATAAGCCCAAAACACAAAATCAAATCCCAACCAAAGCCAAAACCTCCTTTAAACACTCCCATAAACACTTTTCAACATTAATTTTACATTAATTTCAACCCTAGCCCAACATTGGCCCAAGTTAGCCCAATTTGGCTTACTTTGGCCCCTTTACCAAAAAAACCCAAATTCAATCCAATTCTACTCCAAATCATACCAAATTGATTCCAAACCATTCATGAAACATCCCTAAACTAAACCCAAAATTCATTTGGCATGGTGTTTTCACAAAATTCTTCATCCAAAAGTCCATTTTGAAATATAAAGCCCCACCTATTGAAGCCTTTTAAAAAAACCACTTCCACCAAACCCAAAAGCCCAAAAATTCCTCCAAAGCCCACAAGACAATTCCTTCTCATCATCCACTTGATAAAATCATTCCCTAAAGTTTGAAACCTATGATTAAATCATTCCAAATTAGGCTTTATCCAAATTCCCATCAAAATGCCAAAATTCCTAAAATCTATTCCAATGAAATCGACTAAGCCATACCCAAGCCAAAGACAAGCCATGAAGCCATCCTTAAGCCCCATGTAAAGCCATGAGAAGTTTGACATGTGACCATCCCATAAATGGCAAGAGGAGGAGCCTCTTTAAGGATTCTCTTAAAGGTGATTAAACCTTTTCATGCTTCCCCTAAACTATGTTTAAACTTAAACATGCTTGGATAGTGACTTCTCCCTGCTAATCTAGCTGACTCACCTGATCCTCCCTCAGCCCAAATCAGCCATGGAAGGGTGCACCAAACCCAAAATGGTGGGTTGACCCATTTGGACCCAAAATGAGCCTCTCCTCATACCATTTTAATTCAACTCCTTTACACATGTCTATGGCCAATTGACTGCACAAACCCCCAGCCCTGACCCACCTGGACCTGAGGGTGACCCATGCCTGCGCCCAGCCGCCTGGGTCGCCGAAAAACACCATGGCCGAGACTATGGGAGGAGCCAAAGTTTGGAATTCCCACCTACTGAGCTGCCCCATCCCCAATGGACATCATGGCTGTTCTTCCCTTGACCTAAGCAGCTGATCCCAAGCCTTAAACCCCCCTGGGAGGCCCTCCACCCTCTCCTATTTAAACCTCACCTCCTCTCGGCCATGAGAGGTGCCGAACCCGACCTTACCGAAACCCCGCCAAAATTGCTCCGAACACTCTCCATACTTGAGAGCGAGCTTGATCCCCAGAGTGACAATTTGCCCTAATCCCCACCAACAGAGCCCAATTTCTCAGCCAAAATTCCACCCAAAACCAGGACACTTCTCCACAAGTGGATCAATCCTCAAATTGATTGGTCCTACACCTTCACTGCACCAAGGGAAAGAGTCCACCAGCAAAAGCCCCCTCTCCAGGCCACCCATCTGTTCCAGACTCCAAGCATTGTGATCGGGCTTGGTCGAAATCATACCTAGACGATTCACCAAACTAGAAGACTTCATCTGGAGCTTGCTGGCACGCAATCGAAGGTGACACAACCCTCAGATTGAAGCCACACTTCTCTGAGCAAAGGTATGAGCTAACTCTTTATCCCGAGCTTCTGGAGATTCTCCATTTCAAATGCCTTAATTTCAATGCATGATCACCGTATAGATGTATTCGTCTCTTCAAGATGAATCCATAGAGCACAAGAACACGAAAATCCATTAAGAAATGAGTGAGTTCTTAGGGTTTTAGTGTGGACGGCTCTCGGGTGAGAACGCTTGGGGACGATGAACGGATGCCGTTCATTCCATACACACGCGGACGGACGGCCAGGATCATGCCGGATGAGGAGACAGAACGATACAGCGGGCCCCCGGAGCGCTGAGTTGGATGGCGGCGCCGAATCAGAAGACGACGCGTGTGCGTTCGGAGCTGCCGAGGTTGAGCTGGCGCCGCGTCACTTAAATAGAAAATTAGGGTATTTTTCTATTTATTTAATTCCCTAAACTTCAAAAATGCATAACTTTGTGTAGAAAAATCAGAAAAATAAAATAAAAATACCCTCTTGCTCAGTGAACAGAGGAGAATAATGTGGAAAATAAATCATTTAATTTCATCAAGTATTTTATTTTTAATAATTTATTTACTGTCCGCATTATTTTAATTCTCCATGCATATAGGAAATTCACCATGGCATGAGACCATAGGGCTTTTGAAGCCTCCGAATTTGGGAATATTCCCCGAATTTTCCAAAGTCAGAGACCATCCCTATGAGAAGTTATTGATTTTTCAAATTCATGTTGCTCGTTTTGAGTATTTTAATTCCAATAATTAGCATGTTGTGAAATAAATTCTAGAAAAATTTGGTGATGTTTCTTACGACCGTAGGACCCTAGGAAAAATAGGTTTTGAATTAATTCACTTGAATAACCCTAATCGGCTTAAACACCCAAAATTGGTCCTTAATTAATTAGAGCTAATCATACATCAAATTGACTTGAAATCAATTCTCCACTGATCTTTAGGATCAGAGGAACCCACCATAAAAATTTGAAGTCAATTGGACTTGGTTAGCCCTACTAAATAGGTTGATTAAGCCATTTAGCCAATTTAAACTTAAAAAATTCATAACTTTCAAAATACTTTTGAAAAATTCACCAAATTGGTTTTGGAGCCTCTCTGATATCAGGGGAATTTAAGAAAAATAAAATTACAATTTTCTAAAAAAAGTTGATTTTTTGTATTATTTTAATATTTTAATAATTAAAAATAATAAAAATCACAAAAATAATAAAATTCACCGAAATGTCACATTTTGAATTTTAATCACTTAGGAACAAACCCCATATTTTTCTTAGGCCTATTTGATGAGATATTAAATTTTAAAGCCCTAAGGTAATTTTAAAATTAAAAAAATGTATTTTTTAGCATTTCCACTAAAATAATTCTAATAAATCAAAGAAAAATTAGAAAATTATGAAAATTGATTCTCTGATTTCCTTGATATCAGAGATTTTTTTAAAAAATATAAAATTTATTTTTCAACCTTTATTTTATTTTTAAATTAATTAATACTCCAAAACTCAAAATAATTATAATAAAAAGAATATAATTCAAAAAATCACCAAAATTGGTCCAAGTGGTCCTCTGGTCATTAGGAATGTCCCATAATTTTCTTAAGAACAGAAACTTTCCCTTGTTCATATTATTAAATTTTTCTTGGAAATCTCTTTTTTCTACCAAAAATAATTACATAAATAAATTAAATATAGAAAAATAACATTTTCTCCTCTCATGTCTTTATTGACATATGAGTGAAGTCACATAAAAATTTCAAGTTCATTTAAGCTCAATTTAGTGAGTTATGGAATTATTAAGCTTGAAGGGCAAAATGGTAATTAAAATTTTAACATTTAATTAAAACTTTAGGCTTAATAAAATTAAAGAGTAAAATATCTGATCCTAATATGATTTGGATGATTTAAATTTAAATAATTAAAGAGTAGAAACCTACCAAACAATTTGAAAATAATTGAAATAAACCTTAATTAAATAATCGATTAAATTTGGAAGAATAATAAAATTGGAATTATTAAAATAGGGATATTATTAGGAAGAGATTTGTTCTTTAATTGAAGAATCCCTAAATTAATCATCTCAACAATATTTAATTCCTAATTAAAATGATAATCCAAATTTAAGATTTAAAATGTTAAAAAACTTAATCATTAAATTAAATTAAAGTTAAATTATTTAAATTAAACCCTTTTAAAATTTCAATTAAATTAATACTTTAACAATTACAATTAAATCATCTTTAAAACATAAAAAATAAAATATTAAATTAAAATTAAAAATAAAATTAAATTTAAATTTAAATTAAATTAAATTAAATTAAATTAAATTAAATTAAAACAAATTAAATTAAATTAAATTAAATTAAATCAAATTAAATTAAATTAAATTAAATTAAATTAAATTTAAATTTAAATTAAATTAAATTAAAACATATTAAATTAAATCAAATTAAACTAAATTAATTAAATTAAATTAAATTAAAGCATGTCAAATTAAATTAAATTAAATTAAATTAAGATAATAAAATCATGTTAAAATTAAAATCAAATCAAATTAAATTAAATTAAAATTAAAACTAAACCAAATTAAATTAAATTAAAGTTAAATTAAATTAAAAATAACATCACCTAAGACATAAAGAATTTAAAAATAAATGTAAAGCAACTTAAACATTATTCCAAATTTAAACCCGTTAACTGAAATTAAATCACAAACCATTTGAACATCAATTTGCCCTCGAAAGTTTTTGTTATCATAACTCCTAAACAAAACGTTAAATGAAGTGATACTTCACTCATAGGATATTCAAATGTCCTAGTTCATCGAGTAAGATAACAACAAAACTTAACTAAACCTCGGACGATTACTTCACCTGATTGATTAGATCCATTTGGACTTAAAACAATCATAGCGGTATTGAAAAGATGTTTAAGACTCGTCTTAAGCACTTCCTCAATATGATAGGATGTTTATAAGAGCAATTGAATTTAATTGTTCTTTGATGAAGAAAATCGTCCTCAAACCAAAACACAAGAACCTAGACGTCATAGGAATGACTAGCTATAGGATTAGGAACTTGGTAGAAAACCATAACCCTTCCCTTAGCTTTACCTAGGAACTTGCTTAAATATTCTAATTGTGTTTTAAGTGTAGCTTGGGATGACAGGAAGACCCTCCAGGTACACTTTTATTTTATTGCAATTTACTTCCTTGCAATTTACTTTATTGCAAATGCACTTTACTTTTCTTGCATGATAAATAACTGTTGCATGAAAACCCACACCTTTAGGATAGTCCCTAAAACTGAAACCAAAACTAAATTAAAAGTCATTACAAGATAAAATTCACCGCCACAACATTTCAAAATATAAAACAACTCAAAATTTAATCACAAACGTAACACAAAATTGTAATTACAACTAAATTAAAACGTCTTGTTGGATGATCGGGAATACCTCGGATGATGTAACCTACGTGTTGCTAACGGGATTTCCCAAGGTCTAAATGAAAGTTTGGAACTCATTTAGTTGAGTTTAGCAAATTCATCTAGACTAAGTGAATCCGATAAAAATAACGATGCCGGAAGGATGGAACCGTGGGATCTTAACCGGTGTTGTTATAATCAACTTTAAGATTTGTTTTAAATAAAATATAAAAAACACTTGGAAATTAAGATTTTCTCTAAACCAAAACACTTTTCTCATCTCCTGATTTATGACTTCTAAAACTAAACCTCTGCAACAACAAGGAGCTTAGAGCATGGTGGGCAACGACGACCATCGTCATCGACGAAAACTCGAATCTACATCGCCTAAACATTCCTAGAATTAAATAACCAAGCCATAGGACTTCGAGGTAGTTTGCCTAGTGCAACATAAATCCTCAACCTTTTGTTAGGCATTTGCATTGCTAATTAAGCCCTAACCGATTTTAGGATTTCGAGGTAGTCGTCCGATGCGACGTAAACCCTCACATCTTCAAGGCTATTAGTGTGATTTTATCATATAAATATAAGTCCTAATTAATTAAAATTGGAAAGATCAAAACATTAAATAAATATTAGGACTTTCCTAAATTCAATCCAAACAATAGGATAGTCGGGAAATTGCCGAAGTTCGCTTCGAATATGTGATTTCTCCTACCTTTCTTCCTTTGAATTCCCAAAACAAAAATGTTCCAAACTTGATCCACTCCCTATTGAAATTCCAAAATTCAATCCTTTGAAAACTCAAACTTTGAAATTCTTGAGAGCGAATTACTGATTATTATCGAGAGTTTTCTTATGTAATTCCCGTCACTTAAGATGTAATTAACTATAGGGGCTTGCCCTTATAGGGAATTTTAAGAACCTGAGTAATATAAACCCCGTTTAATGCTTTCATATTAAGCGAGGAGAATTTGTCGGCTTATAAAATTGGTTCGCGTACCAAACGGATGTCACAAATCTTCTAGTTTATTTAATCGAGCCCCATCACCAAACAAGTGTGTCTATTCTTCGAGATAGATACACGACTTGTGATGCGGTGCTCGTTTATATAAACTCGTTCGAGATGTGAGATCAATTTGATTTCATATCTTAAAATTTTCAAATTTAAAATTATTTTCAAAATTAAATACTACTTTTCAAATTATTTATTTAAATTAAATTAAAAATTCACCGACAATTTCTGTTTGGCGACCCCTTTTCAAAATAAAATACTCAACATAAAAATATGCCGATAGATCCTTTCAAGGGAAGTTGGCATATCTTCGATGCTTTTATCTCCAACTTGTCAGGTAGGTGTCAGCCCTTCTCGGCATTGGTTAAAAAGGACGCCAAATTCGTTTGGGATGAGAAATGCCGGCGGGCTTTCAAGGACGTTAAGCAATATTTAATGACACCTCCTGTCTTAGCAGCCCTAGTCTCAGGTAGACCGTTGATACTTTATACCGCAGCTTTAGACGATTCTCTCGGAGCCCTGCTAGCCCAGTGTTGACCTCATTTTTTATGAGGTCTTTTTCTCCTCTCTTTAGTACTTAGGATCTAGCCTTAAGCTTTTCCTTTGACTAATCTTAGAAGACTAGAAGTGGAACCCACCCTTTTAGAAACTTAAAAACCTCTTGTCTCCCTGCAAACCCCATAAGCTTGATTGTAGACCCCTAATCACCTAGAGGGTTGAAATCAAATGTAGAGGTTTAAAGGATGAGTTCCCTATAGGACTTCTTGGCCTTAGGAATACCGTGGATGGCCCGGTCCGGTGAGGGTCGACTTGCACATACACTACACTCTCACACACGAGCCAAGTCCTAAAACCACACTCTCACCCAGCTTGACTTCCTGACTCATGTAGGTAATTCATATGGATGGTCCTTAACCCCTAAGCCCCTGACTAAGAGGGTTAGGAACAACATAGTGAATGCCTCAAATGAGTCCTCTCATGGATCATATGGGCTTAACATGGCTTCATGGCTCAACCAAAGTGATTTTATTTCACTCAAATTTGACCAATCTTCATTTTTCCAAAATTTCAATTTTTGACGCCCGGGGCCCCGGACCCACCAAATGCCCTTGGAACTACCCAAAATTTGCAAAATCACCTAAATTACCCAAAATTACTCAAAATAAGTCCTAAACATTTCCCCCAACTTGAATTGATCATCCATAGCCAAAAATACCAAAATTCCAAAAGTACCCCCCAATACCCTCCAAATACCCAAAATGCCCTTCTTAGCCCAAAAATCAAAAAAATTCAGAAAATTCCCAAAAAATTACAGAAAATCGAAAATATTCCCAATTTCATTTTATTCAACTACACCATGGGTCAATTTCTCCAATTTACCCCAATTTTATCAAAACCCCCAATTTGACCCATTTTTAACTCAAGTGAACCCAATGTCAAACCAAACCACCCCAATTGATCTCAATTTTGGTCCAATTCAATTCTAAAATTCAATTAAACATTCCAAACATAAATTTAGACCAAATCCAAGTCCAATTTTATTGACATTTGAGCCTAATTCCAATTTGGGGCTTAAGGCCCAATTTTGGCCCATGACCTAAACCTAGCCCAAACTAGCCCAATTCAACTCCAATTGGCCCCAAAGCTTTTCGGAAGCCTTCCTAACATCCCCATAAACAAAACACTAACTTGATTTGCCAAAAATTTGAACCTAAACTCCACCTAAACCTAACCCAAAACCAAAATCCCTTAAATTGATCTAAGCCCAAAACTAACTTGATTTCGTCAGCAGTTTATCAGGGATTGCCTTCGACTGGTATGCAGAGTTGTCGAACGGTTCAGTAAAGACCTTTTCAGAACTAGAGAATCTCTTCGTTAAACGATTTGCCGGGGCTCATCACCACATCACTATCGGTGATCCAGTGGTGGAGCAAGAAAAACCGAATGAGACTTTAGTGTATTACATACTTCGATGGAGAAACTTAAGCATGAAGTGTGAATGACAGCTTCAAGAACAACATGCAGTAGACATCGTACTTAAAAGTATCCATGGCCCGATAGCACTCCTCCTTAAAGGATTTACAATCAAGACTTTCGAGAAGTTGCTTAGCAAGGCCGGGAGCTTGCAAGAAGAGGCAAAATAATTAAGTTTCGCGGACAAGAACAATAAGCAGAAGCCCGTGAAAACATTCGAAAAGAAATCTGGAATCTTCGCGGCAGTAGATAAGGGCAAGCAGCCAATGCAGATACCGCCAGAGCTACCGCAGTCTAGTTATCAACCACCGCAACAACATACCAACAACCTCAGCAGGGCTATCAGTAACCTCAGCAAGGTTATCAGCAACCTCGTCCGAGCTATCAGTCGCCTCAGCATTATGAGCAACCACCTCGCTCGTCACGTACTTTAAGAGAACTTCTAAATAGAGAATATCCATTCAAAACTAAAGCAGTAGCGAAGATGTTCCGCAGTTTGATGAAGACACCGGATTTTTAGCTGCCAGAGCCCAAGTAGCCGGAGGAAGTCAATAAGAAAGATCATCCAAACTATTGCCCTTACAACCAGATGCTCGGACACAAGATAGAGAATTGCATCACTTTCAAGAGTTGGCTTAATGACAATCTCCGGAAAGGGAACATAACGATCCCAAAGGAATACATGAAGGAACCCCAGAAAGGAGGTTCCGTCAATGTTATTTCAACGGATCCCATTGTTCCGATAGACCTGTACACGACTGATGATGGATGGAGTACTGTCTGGACAAGATCATCGAAGAAAATTTTGGATCACATCCAGGACGCTTCGGTACGTGCTTCAACTCAGAGTGTAAAACCTGCCGTGCCGGCACTATCACTTGCGATTGAAGAACCGCCCCAGAAGGAGGAGAAGATCGTGGAAGAAAAGAAGACCGAGGCTCCAAAGGGTAGACTAGGGGCTGCTTATCCTAGGATGGTTTTTTCCGATTCGGGGGAGAAATCCCTCGAACTCCTGACTCTGTATGATTATCTGCTCGCTCCGGCGGGATCTTATAATGATAAGGGTTATGGTGTTGGCTATGTTTTGACTGTTTCTAACGATTACGTAACTAGCGACAACCGGCTCAATCCGGATCTCGATTCCAATACAAATAACGATTCTCAAATCATACACAACTTCGATAACCACGATGAAGAAGATATTCACAAAGAAGGCTACTAAAGCTTGATAAGAAATGAGTCCATTTATGAATTCCGAGGGGCTCCGATCACGATAGAATTAGAACCCACAGACACCGAAGCAACTTCAGAAGAGCCAGTGGTTCCAATTTAAGAGGATACACCGGCAGAATCAACACCGGATCCAGAGGAAATAACTGAAGTAAATTTAAGAAGTGGAAAAGTTCTACCTCCGAGAATGGGTCTAAAGGATAAAGAAAAGTAGGTGGTTGCTCAGGAAGAGCCAACCCCAGCAGAGGAACTGCCCATTCGGGAAGAAACCGAAGAACATGGTAATAAAGTGGACTACAACGTGCTAGCCCATCTTAGGAAGCTACCAACCAAACTAAGCATATACGATGCTCTGATCCTGTCGAAGGAAATGAGAGAAGCTCTGATCAAGGCTCTACTTGATCCAGAGATTTGTTTAGCCCAAATTGTCGGTGATTCCTTCGATGAGGTTTGCTCGTTAAAAGAACAGTGAGGTGTTACTTTCACGGACAATGATCTATTACTAGGAACGGCTGATCACAACCGACCATTATACATTTCAGTCACTATTGGAAAGTTTACGCTCTCCAGAGTGTTGGTTGATCCAGGAGCATCAATCAACATAATGAATCTTCGGACGGTAACATATCTGGAAATTGATGCTCGCGAGCTTGAAGCGATACAAGATGCTATTAAGAGGCTTCAATCAAAAAGGAGAAAGAGCTCTTGGATCGATAACACTACTAATGAAGACCGGTGATTTAGCAAAGACAACGGTAAAATTCCACATAATCGATTCTGAGACATCGTTCAACGCTCTACTGGGTCGGCCTTGGATCCATGAAAACTGGATGGTGCCGTTGTCTCTGCACCAGTTCATAAAGTATTACGAACGAGGGGAACAGTGTATCAAAGGTGATTTGCAACCATTCTCTGTGCATGAAATTGGAATTCATGAAGATGCAGCCTACTACGCGCCCCCAAAGAAAACAATCTTTTCCAGAAATAACATACAAAATGAAGCAAAAGAAATTCGAGACGATGAAGAACCTGAAATTCTAGTCCAACAGTTACTCACCACTCCCTTACGGCGAGATGGTGAAGATTTCTCCAGAACTCGCACCCGAGGTCGAGGCCGGGGACGAGGACGTGGAAGAAATGTTGGAATAGTTGGACAGAAGAAATCAGTCATCGATGTTGATTGGGAGAACACTTTCAAAGAAGAAGAAGAAATCAAGAAAGAAGCAGCGACAGTAAGTCAAAAGAAACCCCAGTTCAAGATCTCTCTCGAAGATGAAAAGAATGAAGAATATAAATCAATGTACGAGAAGATTAACCATCATGTGCATACTATGACCCTGACCCCGATCCATTCTAATAAGATCGAGGGTATGGTGGTCTAGGAGGTGCATGGTGGTGGTACTAAACCAATCAAGTTTTACCGTGGTGCTTCTTCTTCCAATACTGAAGAAGATGTACAATTTGAAGATGTTACCTCATCTGAATTAATGGAACTACCTTTTGAGTGGTACTCTCCCTGTGTTCAAAATTTAATTCAATGTGGTGTCTTACCTCGACAATGGACAAAAGGCCGATCACAACACTTTGAAAAATTATGGAATAATTCTGGCCGGCCTCCCAATTCAAAACATGGTCTCGGATTCAGCACAGTAGGATCAGTTGACAATACGGGATTTTGCTTGGTTGTCACTTGCGAACCTAATGAAGACTGCTTGGAAGCCTCAGAAGATCTTGAAGATCTGCAAATCGGAGAAGCTCCACCAAAATTCGAAGAAGAAATTAAATCTACAATAGACGAGTTAATGGAAGTTAACTTAGGTACTAGCGAAGAACCTAGGCGAACCTTTGTTAGCTCCTTACTCAATAAAGAAGACTCTGAGGCAATAGTCAAGCTATTAATGGAATTCAAGGACTGTTTTGCTTGGAGCTATGACGAAATGCTAGGATTAGCTCCAGAGGTTGCAGTTCACAGGCTAGGAGTGGATCCTACTTCCGTTCCAGTCAGACAAGCTTCCAGAAGAATGCGTCTAGAAATTGAGCAACAAGTAATAGTCGAAGTTAAGAAGCTAATAGACGCTAAATTTGTCCGTGAAGAACAATACCCTACTTGGTTAGCCAACGTGGTACCAGTCGGAAAGAAGAATGGTCGGATCGAATCGCGTAGACTTCGTAGATTTAAATAAAGCATGTCCAAAGGATGAATTTCCACTACCAATCCCAGAACTGATGATCGACATTGCTTCAACACATGAAATATTTTCATTCATGGATGGATCCTTAGGATACAACTAGATAAAGTTGGCACCAGAAGACGAAAAGCTCACGGCATTCAGAACGCCGATCGGAGTGTATTGCTACACAATAATGCCATTCAGACTAAAGAACGCAGGAGCAACATACCAAAGAGCGATGATGAAGCTTTTTGATGATCTCATTCACAACCAAGTTGAGTACTACGTGGATGATGTGGTCATCAAAAGCAAACTGAAAGAAGATCACCTGTATGATTTGAGAATTGTTTTCGAGCAACTAAGACAATACAAACCTAAGATGAATCCCTTAAAATGCGCCTTCAGCGTCACCTCCGAGAAATTCTTAGGGTTTGTTATCCAACATCGCGGGATTGAAATCGATCCAGAGAAGATTAAAGCTATCTTAGAAATGCCACCTCCTAAAACCTTGAAATAGTTGCGATCCTTTCAAGGAAAGTTTGCATATCTTCGACGCTTTATATCAAATTTGTCAGGAAGGTGTCAGCCTTTTTCTGCTTTTGTTAAGAAGGATGCCAAGTTTACTTGGGACTCCAAATCTCAACATGCCTTCGATGACATCAAACAATATTTAATGACACCTCCTGTCTTAGCAGCCCCAGTATCAGGTAGACCGTTGATACTTTATACCGCGGCTTTAAACGACTCCCTTGGAGCCCTGATAGCCCAGGTCAATGATGAGGGAAAATAAAATGCTCTCTACTACTTAAGCCGTCGTCTAATTCCGACGGAAGTAAAGTATCCTCCTATTGAGAAGCACTGCTTGGCCCTGATCTTCGCGGCACAAAAGCTCAGGCATTACATGCTTTCTCATAAGGTCAACCTTATTTTGAGAGTTAATCCGTTGCAATACTTGATGACCCGACCGACGCTTTCCGCGGACTTGCCGAGTGGTCGATGATACTATTGCAATTCGACATAACTTTCGTTCCTCTTTGCGCCGTAAAGGGACAAGTTCTAGCAGACTTCCTTGCAGCACACCCTTTACCGGCAGATTTGCCTCTCGACGACGATTTGCCTGACGAGCAAATAATGAGCCTAGAAGACCCCAATGATCAACGTTGGGAACTGTACTTTGACGGAGCGTCCTCAGCACAGAAGAACAAAGAATTGCAAACGATAGTGCCCGGTAAGGCAGGAATCAGACTAATCTTTATAACACCGGAGCGAGGGATTTTAAGATACTCCTACCACTTAACAGAACCATGTACAAACAACGAGGCAGAATCCGAAGCCCTTATAACCGGATTAGAATTAACCATTCATATGGGAATAACGAACATCAACATCTACGGAGATTCTCAGTTGATCATTCAACAGGTCGTCGGACAGAACAGAATTTTAAAGCCAAGACTCGAGCAGTACTTTCAGTTTACCGTGAAATTGTTGGAAAAAATTCCAAACGTAACAATCTACAAGATTCCCAGAAGATAAAATGCTCTCGCCGATGCGTTAGCCCGCCTTGTAAAGGAATTTTCCTGCTTGCAGGATGAGTCAGTTGAAGTGTCAGTTCAAGGACGATAGGTCCTATCACAGCTCGACATGGATACGATACACAAATCAGAAAGAGCAGAAGAAACCATTGCAGCAGTGACAGAAAATACAGGAGATTGGCGGCAGCCATTAATAGACTACTTGCAAATAGGAAACCTACCGGACGATAAGTCGATAGCCCATCAAATCAAGAAAAGAACTCTGTCTTACGCATTAATAAACAATACATTATACAAAAGGTCTTTTGATCAGATGTGGCTAAGATGCCTGAGCGGGTCCGAGGCTCATGAAATCGTTAAAGAAGTACATTCAGGACTTTGTGGCGCTCACCAGTCGGGTTCGAAAATGAAAATGAAGATTAAAATACTAGGGTACTACTGGCCCTCAACGATGACTGACTGTATGAAAATTGCCAAAAGTTGTCACTAGTGCCAAGTGCACGGAGTGGTTCTACACCAACCTACAAATGTGCTACATCCAACAATTGCGTCATAGCCATTTGAGTGTTAGGGCACAGATATAGTGGGTCCGATAGAACCACCTTCTTCAAGAGGACATCGCTTCATTTTTGCAGCTACAGACTACTTTTTTAAATGGGCAGAAGCTATACCACTCAGAGAAGTGAAGGCACACCATGTGCTACAGTTTTTCAAGAACCAAGTCGTCTACCGTTTCGGGGTACCGCGCAGGATCATTTCAAATAATGGGTCTGCATTCAAAAGTATAAAGATCAACAATTTTGTCAGAAGACACGAGATCGATTGGCGATACTCAACGATCTACTACCCAAGAGCAAACGGCTTGGCCGAGGCTTTTAATAAAACTCTCGTTCAAATTTTAAAGAAAACTTTGGATGACAACAAAAGAAATTGGCACGAGAAGTTGTTAGAAGCCTTATGGGCCTACATGATGACTTTTAGGACTCCTACTCAGTCTACGCCTTACGCTTTGGTGTACGGGTCCGATGCCGTCTTGCCCCTGGAAGTTCAGCTTCCATCACTCCGAATTGCAGTTGCAGAAAAGATCACCACAAAAGAAAATGCTAGACTACGACTGGAAGAATTGGAAAGCTTGGAAGGGAAAAGACTTTCCGCACAGCAAAATTTGGAACTGTATCAAGCCAAGATGATCCAGGCCCATGATAAATGGGTCCGCCCAAGAAATTTCAAAATCGGTGACTTAGTTCTTGTTCTCAAAAGACCTATTCTTTCACATCGCAAGATAGGTGGTAAGTTTGAACCAACATGGGAAGGGCCGTTCATGGTCGAGACAGTCTACTCGGGAGGTTCTTACCAACTGGTGAATTGCCGTGGAGAACGACCCATGCTTCCAAACAATGGACGATATTTAAAGAAGTATTACGCAACCTGATGTTTCGAAGGATGAATCCTCATCCCTAGAAACACGGGTGAAGTAATCACTTTGTGATTGGGTCCGAACCCAAAACGAAATAAAATGGATGATAAAAAAAATCTCATCAACCAAAATGTTAAAAAAGAAAACATGGGAAATCATAATAATAAAATGTTAATCTTTATTTTTAAATCCATTCATTCCTGATATTATTTCATCTCTTCCTACTTCCTTTAAATTTAAAGAAGTCAATAAGAATTTTTTTAAGTGATTTTTCTTATTGTTCTTGTTCTTAGTACAGCCCCTGATCCTTTCCTTGTTTTTTCCGCAGGGAAATGTCGGACTGGCGGTTGGTTCTACTTTAGAAATTGCGTGAGTCTAGCACTTGATGAAAACAGGGTGAGGGATGGAGCACTGATAGAGATTGACTCAGACTTCACACCAGCCGGCTTACAATACGAAGAAAATGATTGGATCCCAGTTGATCGAGAAGAACTTCACAGCCATAAAGTGATAAAAATGGGTGGCCCAAGCCACCAATCAAGCAACAAGAAAAGAAAAGCAAACGCCGCACATGCAACCAGAGAAGATAAGAAAGTCAAGTCCGTGGTTGCCACAGCAGAGGGTAGGCTTGTCAGCGCCGCACCCATAGAAATTCCAGGGGTAAGGAGAGCTACTCTCACTGCTACCCAGCGAAGAAATAAAAATCGTCGTATTCGCAAAATGTTGACCAAGTTAGCAGAAGATCAATATAAGCAGACAGTGGATACTGTTAGTGCAAATGCTCCAAGGAGACCGGTTTGTCAGGAACCAGAAAGAAGAAATTCAATTCCAAGAAGGTCGGAACAGATAAAAGAAATACCAAGAAAAGCAGAAATAGAGTTGGTACCTCGACGCCGAGCATATGTACTGGATTCGAAGAGTCTTGTTGCGAAAGCAACCCCGGAGGATGTCCCTATGAAGACTATCCCCGAGGAGCCGAGACATGCAGAAGAACGTGCTGGGGTTGAGCCATACATCCCGCAGTATGTTACTAAACACCGAAGATTTCAGATAATCCCGAAATACAAGCTGGAGAAAATGCAGCTAGTCGAGAAGAAAACCTTTGAGTACTTTGAAAGCATTGGAAACAAGAGGGTCAACATCTTGGAAGGCCTCGAGCTGCATACAGATGTTTTCTGAGACTATGAGCAACAACAAATTGTAGACTGCATCCTTGAATTGAAGAAAATGGGCCGAGCTGGCCGCCTGAGAGAAAAGACATATTCGTAACCCCGCGATGGATGCCGGGAAAGGGAATAGTTACAATCCAATGCGGATGTTGCTACAACTTTGCCACAGACAGAAAAGGAAATCCGTCAGGGATACTCCATCGCGGTGAGGTGGATCCAATGCCAAGAGTCATCAAGAGAATGGTGAAAAGGATGATAACATGGAGGGTATTGCCTGCAGATTGCATACCCAACAGCTGCATTATCAACATCTACAAGGAAGGCGACTGCATACCGCCGCATATAGACCATCATGACTTTGTCAGACCATTTTGCACAGTGTCATTCCTCAGCCAGTGCAACATCATTTTCCGATCGGACCTCCGGATTGCAAGCCCCGGTGAGTTTCGAGGGCCGGTGGAGATACCACTACTGGTAGGTTCCGTCATGGTGTTAAAAGGAAACAGAGCAGACATTGCGAAGCATTGCATTCCAGGAGTTCCTGTGGAGCGGATCTCAGTTACTTTTAGAAGAATGGACGACAGAAAAATGCCTTACCACTTTCAACCAGATCAAGAATTGGAGAATCTTCGGCCCTACGAGCTGTGAGTTACATGGGAGATAGCACACCTCCAATGCATATCCATGAGGCATTCCTGCCAGGGATGGCTTGGAAGGTGATGTTATGGCCCATGTTTCTTACTATTCAGACATGGATTTTTGAAAAACGCTTTTGGATGGATCAACAAGAAACTTACACAGTCCGTTTTGGATTTACATGGATTGTATGAGACATTAAATTTCTGAATAAAATGTCATCATGATTAGATCAAGTTGTATGATGTACTTTCAGCAAGTTGGAATGAAAATGACTACGTCATATTTTGCCTTAACCTTTTTTGTGTAAATTGATTGGGAAAAGCCATTAGAGTTAAGTTAACTTTGAACGAAGAACAGAAAAGAAAAGAAAATAAATGAGAATTCTCCTAAAAAATCTAAATATTAGAAAGAAAATAAATGAGAATTCTTCCTAAAAAATCTAAATATTAAAATGAACTTCAAATTCACATGAACACTAAATAAACAAAAAAAATAAAAAAATGGGATCCTTAAAGGACAAACAAAATGAATCTAAATCTCAAATTGAATTCTAATCTGAATCCTTCGATTCGAACCTTTCAGTTCTTTTCTCAATCAAAATCTATTTGAAACTCTTTTGAAATTTGAATATTTTCCTCGACTTATTGCTAAGTCAAGTCTTTACAGCTTGGTACATTTATCAGCTCCTTTCAATTCTCTTTCTTCTGTGTCTTAGAGGATCGACTAGTTCTATTGACACAGAGCCACAAACTTTGTTCGATTTGGTTCTGATGGCATGAGACTGGGTCCCTCTTCATACAGATAAATCTTCGAGACTGGAGCCTGACTTCCAGTTCTCTTCGAGGCTAAAGCATAACTTCTAGTCCTCTTTCAAACTTTCGAGAATGGTACCTAAATTCCAGTTATCTCTTTTTGAGGTCGGTACCTAAATTTCGACTCTCTTTTCAGGATCAGTACCTAAATTCTGAATCCCATTTCCTTCGAGGCTGGTACCTAAATTCCAGTTCTCTCCTTTCGAGGTCGGTACCTAAATTCCGACTCTCTTTTTAAGATTGATACCTAAATTTCAATTCTCATCTCTTTTCGAGATCGATACCTAAATTTCGATTCTCTTTCAAGTTGATACCTAAATTTCAATTCTAAATTCCGAGACTGGTACCTAAATTCCAGTTCTCTTCCTTCGAGGTCGGTACCTAAATTTCGACTCTCATTCGAGATCGATACTTAAATTTCGATTCTCTTTCGAATTAATACCTAAATTTCAATTCTAAATTTCCGAGACTGGTACCTAAATTCCAGTTCTCTTCCTTCGAGGTCGTTTCCAAAATTCTGACTCTCATTCGAGATCGATACCTAAATTTCGATCCTCTTTCGAATTTATACCTAAATTTCAATTCTAAATTCCGAGACTGGTACCTAAATTCCAGTTCTCTTCCTTCGAGGTCGGTACCAAAGATCCAACTCTCATTTAAGATTGTTACCTAAATTTCGATCCTCTTTCGAATTGATACCTAAATTTCAATTCTAAATTCTGAGACTGGTACCTAAATTCCAGTTCTCTTCCTTTGAGGTCAGTACCTAAATCCTGACTCTCTTTTCGGGATTAGTACCTAAATTCTGATTCTCATTTCCTTCGAGGCTGGAACCTAAATTCTAGTTCTCTGAGGTCGGTACCTAAATTCCGACTCTCTTTTTGAGATTGATACCTAAATTTCAATTCTCATCTCTTTTCGAGATCGATACCTAAATTTCGATTCTCTTTTGAATTGATACCTAAATTTCAATTCTAAATTTCGAGACTGGTACCTAAATTCCAGTTCTTCCTTCGAGGTCGGTACCTAAATTCCGACTCACATTCGAGATCGATACTTAAATTTTGATTCTCTTTCTAATTGATACCTAAATTTTAATTCTAAATTTTCGAGACTGGTACCTAAATTCCAGTTCTCATCCTTCGAGGTCGGTACCTAAATTCCGACTCTCATTCGAGATCGATACTTAAATTTTGATTCTCTTTCGAATTGATACCTAAATTTCAATTCTAAATTTCCGAGACTGGTACGTAAATTCCAGTTCTCTTCCTTCGAGGTCGATACCTAAATTCTGACTCTCATTCGAGATCGATACATAAATTTCGATTCTCTTTCGAATTGATACCTAAATTTCAATTATAAATTTCCGAGACTCGTACCTAAATTCCAGTTCTCTTTCTTCGAGGTCGGTACCTAAATTCCGACTCTCATTTGAGATCGATTCTTAAATTTTGATTCTCTTTCGAATTGATACCTAAATTTCAATTCTAAATTCTGAGACTGGTACCTAAATTCCAGTTCTCTTCCTTCGAGGTCGGTACCTAAATTCCGACTCTCATTCGAGATCGATACCTAAATTTTAAATCTCCTTCGAATTGATACCTAAATTTCAATTCTAAATTTCTGAGACTGGTACCTAAATTCCAATTCTCATTTCGAGGTCGGTACCTAAATTCCGACTCTCATTCGAGATCGATACCTAAATTTCAATTCTCCTTCGAATTGATACCTAAATTTCAATTCTAAATTTCTGAGACTGGTACCTGAATTCCAGTTCTCTTCCTTCGAGGTCGGTACCTAAATTTCGATTCTCATTCGAGATCGATACTTAAATTTCGACTCTCTTCCGAGACTAGTTCCTAAATTCTAGTTCTCATTCCGAGATCAGTACCTAAATTCTGATTCTCATCCATTTCGAGGTTGATACCTAAATTTCGACTCTCTTTTGAGATTGATACCTAAATTTCAATTCTCATTTTCGAGACTGGAACCTAAATTCCAGTTCTCATTCCGAGATCAGTACCTAAATTTTGATTCTCATTTTTTTCGAGATCGATACTTAAATTTCGATTCTCTTTCAGATTTGATACTTAAATTTCAAATCTCACTCTCTCGAGATCAGTACCTAAATTCTTATTCTCATCCTTTTCGAGATTTATACTTAAATTTTGATTGTCTTTCAGATTTGATACTTAAATTTCAAATCTCACTCTCTCGAGATCAGTACCTAAATTCTGATTCTCATCCTTTTTCCTTCGATACATAAACTCTGATTCTCACTGCGAGGCTGGTACCTAAATTCCAGTTCTCTTCGCAATCCCGAGGTTGAAACCCATGTTTCAATTCTCATTTCAAATCCAAATTTCAAATTCAAAATTTCCTTAAATCGATTTCAAATTAAACTTCAAATCGAAATCCAAACTCACACATTGAAACTTGAAATTTTAAAGTAAATGAAATCTAAATTGAATTCCCCAGATCTTCTGATTTGGAGCTCACCTCCTTTTCCATTCCCCAGCGAGAGTTCAGGAATCTCCAGCCTTGGAAATATACCTGATACTCCCAGTAGAAATTCTTCTGCTCTGTCCTAAGTTTGTCACTTGGACATCTGTGTTGGTCTTGTTGATCTCTTCGGTCAACGCCAATACGTGCGGTGTGCTCCGTCAGCACACCACACCTATTGGGGGTCCATTTGTTGACCTCATTTTTGATGAGGTCTTTTTCTCCTCTCTTTAGTACTTAGGATCTAGCCTTAGGCTTTTCCTTTGAATAATCTTAGAGGACTAGAAGTGGAACCCACCCCTTTAGAAACTCAAACACTTCTTGACTCCCTGCAAACTCCACAAGCTTGATTGTAGACCCCTAATCACCTAGAGGGTTGAAATCAAATGTGGAGGTTTAAAGGATGAGTTCCCTATAGGACTTCTTGGCCTTAGGAATACCCTGGATGGCCTGGTCTCAGTGAGGATTGACTTGCACATACACTACACTCTCACACACGAGCCAAGTCCTAAAACCACACTCTCACCCAACTTGACTTCCTGACTCATGTAGGTAATTCATATGGATGGTCATTAACCCCTAAGCCCCTGGCTAAGAGGGTTAGGAACAACATAGTGAATGCCTCAAATGAGTCATCTTATGGCTCATATGGGCTTAACATGGCTTCATGGCTCAACCAAAGTGATTCTATTTCACTCAAATATGATCAATCTTCATTTTTCCAAAATTTTAATTTTTGACCCGCGGGGCCCCGGACCCAACAAACCTACCAAATGCCCTTGGAATTACCCAAAATTTGCAAAATCACGTAAATTACCCAAAATTCCTAAAAATTAGTCCTAAAAATTTCCCCCCACTCAAATTGATCATCCATAGCCAAAAATACCAAAATTCCAAAAGTACCCCCCAATACCCTCCAAATACCTAAAATGCCCTTCTTAGCCCAAAAATCCAAAAAACTCAGAAAATTCCTAAAAAATTCCAGAAAATCCCAAATATTCCCAATTTCATTTTGTTCAACTATACCATGGGCCAATTTTGTCAATTTACCCCACTTTTATCAAAACCCCCAATTTGACCCATTTTTAACCCAAGTGAACCCAATGTCAAACCAAACCAACCCAATTGACCTAAATTTTGGTCCAATTCAATTCTAAACTTCAATTCAACATCCCTAAAATCAATTTAGACCAAATCCAAGTCAAATCTGATTGACATTTGAGCCTAATTCCAATTTGGGGCTTAAGGCCCAATTTTGGCCCATGACCTAAACCTAGTCCAAACTAGCCCAAATCAACTCCAATTGGCCCCAAATATTTTCTAAAGCCTTCCTAACATCCCCATAAATAAAACACTAACTTGATTTGCCCAAAAGTTGAACCTAAACTCCACCCAAACCGATCCCAAAACCAAAATCCTTTAAATTGACCTAAGCCCAAACCTAACCCAAATGGGCCCAAATCCCAAAATTAGAGCCCAACCAAAGTTGGAAACTCTTTGTGACACTCCCATGAATATTTATCAACATTAATTTTACATCAAATCCAACTTTAGCCCAACCTTAACTCAAGTTAGCCCAATTTGGCCCACTTTGGCCCCTTTAACTAAAAGCTCAAATTCAACCCAATTCTACTCCAAATCACACAAAATTGATTCCAAACCATTCATGAAACATCCCTAAACTAAACCCAACATTTATTGGATCCAATCCTTTGCAAAATTTTCATCCTAAAATTTGTTTTGAAATCTAAAAGCCCACTCCCTAAACCATCCTGAAAGCCCATCCAAAGTGAAATCCAAAAGCCAAAACCCATTCCAAAGCCCACATGACAATTCCTTCTCATCATCCCTTTAATTGGAATCAATTCCTAAGTCCCAAATCGATCATCAAATCAACCTAAATCAAGCACCATCTAATTTTTTCACTAATTGCCAAAATCTCTAAATTCGTTTTTCATATAAATGAATCCACTTTTCCTAAGCCAAGGATGAGCCAAATGGAGCCACATGCAAGCCATGGACAAGCCACATGAAGCCATGGGGGTTTGACTTGTCACCAAGCCATTAATGGCAAGAAGAGGGAGTCCTTTCCTAAGCCTTCCTTAAGCCATTTTAACCTCTTTAATGCAACACCATAAACCAAAATTAACTTAAACCATTTTGATGGGGACTTCACCACTCCATGGCAGTGACCCAACCGATCCCCTTGGCCCAAAATCGGACCATGGGGAGGTGAACCAAGCCCAAATACATGGGTTGACACATGTGAACCCAAAATCACCCCTCTCCCTTTACCACTTAAATCCAACCCTTTACACTCGGCATTGGACAATTGCTTGCACAAACCTCCAAGCATTGGTCCTCCTGACCTTGAGGGTGACCTGACCCTGGCCGGCCAACCAACACAGCCGCCGGAAACCACCAGGCCGAGAGCACCATGCCCAATGGCCATTGCAGCTGTTCTTCCCTTGCCCTGAGCAGCTGATCCAAGCCATTAAACCCCCCTGGGAGGCCCTCCAGCCATGCCTATTTAAACACCACCACCTCTCAGCCAAACTAAGAGAAGAACCAGACCTTAAGGAAACTCTGCCAAAATTGCTCCAGGACCCTCTCCTAACCCAGAGCAGTTGATCCATAGTGTTCCTTTGCCCTAATCCCCATTGACAGAGCTTAATTTCTGAGTTGAAAATCCACCCAAAAATAGGACACTTCACCATAGTGAGCCAATCCCCAAATTGATTGGTCCTACACCTTCACCAGATCAAGAGGAGAAGTTCCCCAACAAAAGCCCCCTCACCAGGCCATCCATTGTTTCTAGCCTCTATGCTTTGTGATCGGCTGTGGGCACTTTCATACCTAGGCATTTCCTCAGGATATGAGACTCCATCTGGAGCTTGCCTGGACTCAATCGAAGGTGACACAACTCTCAGATCGAAGCTTCACTTCTCTGAGCAAAGGTATGAACTCACTCTTCCTCCCGAGCTTCCAGTGATTCTCCATTTTGTTTAATTTCATAGCCAATAAACCGTATAGATGTGTTCGTCTCTTCAAGACGAATCCATAGAGCATAAGAACACAAAAATCCATTAAGAATCGAGTGAGATCTTAGGGTTTTAATATGGACGATCACGGGTGCACACCAGTTGTAGACGATGACCGGGAGCAGTTGAATCGCACGTGTATCTAGCGGACGGTTCAGATTGCACCGGACCAGGGAATGTTACGTGAATCGCAGGCCCCCAGAGCGCTGAGTTGGATGGCGGCGTCGAATCAGAATGCGCCGCGTGGCCTTTCGGAGCTGCCGAGGATTGCGTGGCGCCGCGTGGATACGTAGAAAAATAGGGTTATTTTCTATTTATTTAAATACTAGAACTTCAAAAATCCATATCTTTGCATAGAAAAATCACAAAAATAAAATAAAAATACCCTCTTGCTCAGTGAACAGAGAAGAATAAAGTGGAAAAGAAATCAAGTTTATTGGATGAGTATTTTATTTTTAATAATTTATTTACTACTTTTTGTATTTTGATTCTTAATTTGCATAAACAATTCACCATGGCATGAGACCATAGGGCTTCTAAAGCCTCTGATCTTGGGAACATTCCCTGAATTTTTCAAGGTCAGAGGCCATCTCTGTGAAAAGTTATTGAATTTTCAAGTTTATGTCACTGTTTTAGGTATTTTAATTCTAATAATTAGCATGTTGTGAAATAAATTCTAGAAAAATTTGGTAATGTTCCTTAGGACCAGAGGGCCCTATAAAAAATATATTTTGAATTAATTCATTCATAATAACCTTAATTGGCCTAAACCCCTAAAATTGAATTGAATTAATTAGGGTTAACCACACATCAAGTTGACTTGAAAATAATTCTCCACTGATCTTTCATATTAGAGAGACCTCACATAAAAATTTGAAATCAATTGGACTTGATTAACCTTACCAAATGGGTTGATTAAGCCTCATAAGCAAAATTGAATTTTAAAAATTCATAACTCCAAAAATACATTCAAAAAACTTACCAAATTGATTTTGGGACTTCTCTGATATCAGGGGAGTTTAAGAAAAATAAAATTGGAATTTTCTAAAAATTTTCATTTTTAAGCATATTTTAATATTTTAGTAATTAAAAAATAATAAAAATCACAAAAATATTAAAAATCATAAAAATATCACATTTTGATTCTTAATCACTTAGGAACAAACCAAATATTTTTCCCAAGTCCCTAGGATAGGATATTGAATTTTAAAAGCTTAATGTAATTTTTAATATTAAAAATGAATTTTCAACCCTCTTCACTAAAATAATTCTAATAAATCAAAGAAAAATCAGAAAATTATAAAATTTGTTTCTCTAGACTCCTTGAGGTTAGAGAAATTGATGAAAAATAGAAAAATCCATTTTTCAACTTTTATTTTATTTTAAAATTAATTAATACTCTAAAACTCAAAATAATTATAATAAATAAAATTTAATTAAAAAAATTACCAAAATTGGTCCAAGTGGTCCTCTGGTCATTAGGAACATCCCATAATTTTCTCAAGGACAACAACCTTTCCTTCGTCATGTTGTTGAATTTTCCTTGAAAATCTCTATTTTTCATTAAAAATAATTATATAAATAAATTAAATTCAGAAAAATCACATTTTCTCCTCTAATGTCTTAATTGACATAAGAGTGATGTGACATAAAAAATTTTAAATTCATTTGAGCTCAATTTAGTGAGTTATGAGATAAATAGGCTTAAAAGGGCATAAAAGTAATTAAAAATTTTAACCCCTTTATTAAAACTTTAGGTTTAATCAAAATGGGGGGTAAAATATTTGATTTTAATTTTCTCTTGGATGATTGAAGCTTAGGGAAATTAAGGGGTAGAAACCCATTAAACACTTTGAAAACATCAAAATGAAACTTTAATTAATTAAATAATTTAAATTTTGGAAAGAATATATTTAAATTTGGATCATTAAAATAAGGATATTATTAAGAGGACATTTATTCTTTAATTTAAAAATCCCTAAATGAGTCACTTTAACAACATTTAATTCTTAACTAAAAAAATTAAAATATTAATCTAAATTAATAATTAAAACTAAAATTAAAATTAAATTAAATTTAAAATCAAATTAAAATTAAAGTTAAGCTAAAACTAACAATTAAAATTAAAATTAAAATTAAAATCAAAATTTAAATTAAATTAAATCCAATTAAATTAAATTAAATTAAAATGAAAATTAAATTAAATTGAATCAAAAATTAAATTAAATTAGATTAAATAAAATTAAATAAAATTAAATAAAATTAAAATCAAATTAAATTAAAATCATTTAACAACAAACCTAAATGAAATCATTAAGAATTAAATCTAAAAATAATTTGAACACTATTCCAAACTTAAAATTAGTAATTAAAATCTCATAATTAAATTAAAACTCTTTAAATCATTAACTCAAACTTTAAATTAAAAATGATTAAAATTCTCGATAAACCAACTTGCCCTTAAAGGCTTTAATTATTATAACTCTTAAATAGAGTATTAAGTGAGATGTCACTTCAATCATCAGGTAATTAAATACCTAAGTTCACTGAGCAAGAAACAAAGTTCAACTAAACTCCTGGATGATTAATTCACCTGTGCAACTAGATTTACTTGGACTCAAAACAATCCCAAAAATATTGAAAAAGATGTTTAGGACTCGTCCTATGCACTTCCTCAATATGACGGGATATTTTAGAAGAACAACTGAGTTTAATTGTTCTTTGATGAAGAAAATCATGCTTAAACCAAACCAAGAACCTAGACGTCATAGGAGTTGACTAGTTATAGGATTATGAATTTGGTAGACAACCAAAACCCTTCCCTTAGCTTTACCTAGGTATCTGTTGAAATATTTAAATGCCTTAACATGTGTTTTAAGTGCAGCTTGGGATGACGGGAAGACCCTCCAGGTACGCATTTCTTTTATTGCAATTTACTTACGTGCACTATACTTTACTTTTCTTGCATGTTAAATAAAACTGTTGCATGAAAACTAAAACCTTTAGGATAGTCCCTAGACTGAAACCAAAAATAAATTAAAAGTCATTGCAAGATAAAACTCACCGTCACAACATTCAAAATATAAAACAACTCAAAATTTAGTCACAAACAGAACAACAAAACTACAATCACAACTAAATTAAAACGTCTCATTGAATGATCGGGAATACCTCGGATGATGTAACCCACGTGTTGCTAACGAGATTTCCCACGGTTTAAATGAAAGTGTTGAACTCATTCAGTTGAGTTTAGCAAATTCATCTGGACTAAGTGAATTCGATGAAAATAACGATGTCGGGATGACAGAACCGTGGGATCTTAATCGGTTCTGTTTAAACAACTTTAAGATTTGTTTTAATTAAAATATTAAAAACACTTGGATTTTAAGATTTTCTCTAAAACAAAACAAGTCTCTCATCCTTCGATTTATGACTTCTAAAACTAAACCTCTGCAACAACAAGGAGCTCGGAGCATGGTGGGCAGCACGATCATCATCGTCAGCAAAACTCGAATCTACTTCAGCAAAACTTTCTTAGAATTAAATAACCAAGCCATAGGACTTCGAGGTAGTTTGCCTAGTGCAACATAAATCCTCAACTCTTCGTTAGGCATTTCCATGATCATGTCATGTAAATTAAGCCCTAACTGGTCTTAGGACTCCGAGGTAGTCGTTCAGTACGACATAAACCCTCATATCTTCGAGGCTATTTGTATGATCATGTCATACAAACATAAGTCCTAATTAATTAAAATGTGCAGGATTGAAACATTAAATGATATTCTCAAATTCAAACCAAATAATAGGATAGTTTGGGAAGTTGCCAAGATTCTTCTTGGATTCTCAGCTTCTCCTACTTCTCTTCCTTTGGACTCTTAAAATAAACTGTTCCGAATTTGAGCTATTCCCTATTAAAATTTCCAAACTCCAATCCTTTGAAAACCTTAAACTTTGAAATTCTTGAGAGCAAAACCACTAATCATTATCGAGAGTTTTCTTAAATGATTCCCGTCATTTAAGATGTAATTACCTATAGGGCTTTTTCCTTATAGGGAACTTTAAGAACCCAGGTAATATAAACCCTGCTTAATTCATTTATATTAAGCAGGGGAACTTGTCGGCTTATAAAATTGGTTCGCAGACTAAACAGATGTCACAGATCTTCTAGTTTATTTAATTGAGCCCCATTATCAAGCAGTGTGTCTATTCTTCAGGATAAATACACGGTTTGTGGTGCGGTGCTCGTTTATATAAACTATTTGAAATGTGAGATCGGTTTGATTTCATATTTTAAAATTTTCAAATTTAAAATTATTTTCAAAATCAAATACTACTTTCTAAATTACATTTAAAATTTAAAATTCGCCGACAATTTCTGTAGGCGACCCCTTTTCAAAAATACAACACACCAACCTAAAAATATGCCGACACCCAGGTCAAAGACGAGGGAAAAGAAAACGCTCTCTACTACCTAAGCTATCGTCTAATCCCGACGGAAGTAAAGTATCCTCCGATTGAGAAGCATTGTTTGGCCCTGATCTTCGCCGTTCAAAAGCTCAGGCATTACATGCTTTCTCATAAGGTCAACCTTATTTTGAGAGTTAATCCGTTGCAATACTTGATGACCCGACTGACGCTTTCGACAGACTTGCCAGGTGGTCGATGATACTATTGCAATTAGACATAACTTTCGTTCCTCTTCGCGCCGTAAAGAGACAAGTCCTAGCAGACTTCCTTGCAGCACACCCTTTACTGGCGGATTCGCCTCTCGACGACGATTTGCCTGACGAGCAGATAATGAGCCTAGAAGACCCTGATGATCGACGTTGGTAACTATACTTCGACGGTGCGTCCTCAGCACAGAAGAAAAAGGAATTGCAAATGATAGTGCCCGATAAGGCAGGAATCAGATTAATCTTTATAACACCAGAGCGGGGGATGTTAAAATACTCCTACCACTTAACAGAACCGTGTACAAACAACGAGGCAGAATACGAAGCCCTTATAACCGAATTGGAATTAACCATTCAGATGGGAATAACGGACATCAACATCTATGAAGATTCTCAGTTGATCATTCAGCAGGTCGCCGGACAGTACAGAATTTTAAAGCCAAGACTCGAGCAATACTTTCATTACGCCTGTTGACCTCATTTTTGATGAGGTCTTATCTTCTTCCCTTTAGTACTTAGGATCTAGCCTTAGGCTTTTCCTTTGACTATCTTGGAGGACTAGAATCGGGACCCACCTTTTAGAAATTCAAACCACTTCTTAACTCCCCGCAAACTCCACAAACTCGACCGTAGACCCCTAATCACCTGGAGGGTTGAAATCAAATGCGGAAGTTTAAAGGATGAGTTCCTATAGGACTCTTTGGCCTTAGGACCGCCCTACAGTGGCCCGGTCCGGTGAGGGGCCGACTTACACACACACTACACTTATACACTACACTTTCACACACTTCCTAAAACTACACCCATACCTAACTTGACCTCCTGACTCATGTAGGTGATTCACATGGATGGTCTTTAACCCCTGAGCCCTTGGGTAAGAGGGTTAGGAACAACATAGTGAATGCCTCAAATGAGTCCCTTCATGGCTCATATGGGCTTGATATGGCTTCATGGCTCAACCAAAATGACTTCTTTCCACTTACATCCACCCAATCTTCAATTTCCCAAATTTTCAATTTTGACCCCGGGACCCTACACCCGCTTAACCCTACCCAAAACACTTGAAATTACCCAAATTTCTCAAAAATTTCCAAATTATCCAAAATTCTCCAAAATCAATCCCAAACATTTCCACATCACTTAAATTGATCATCCATACCCAAAAATACCAAAAATTCCAAGAAAACCTCCCAATACCCTCCAAATACCCAAAATACCCCTCTTGACCCAAAAATCCAAAAATTCAGAAAATTCCCAGAAAATTCCAAAAAAATCCCAAATATTCCCAATTTCATTTTGTTTAACTACACCATGGGCCAATTTTGTCAATTTACCCTACTTTTGTCAAAACCCCCAATTTGGCCCATTTTAACCCAAAGTGAACCCAATGTTAAACCAAACCTACCCAATTGACCCCAATTTTGGTCCAATTCAATTCTAAACTTCAATGCAACATCCCCAATACCAATCTAGACCAAATCCAAGTCCAATTTGATTGACATTTGGATCCAATTTCACTTTTGGCCTTAAAGCCCAATTTTGACCCATGACCCAAACCTAACCCAAACTCACCCAATTCAACTCCAAATCACACCAAATTGACTCCAAGCCCTTCATAGAACATCCCTAAACCAATTATGACATTTATTTGACAAATTTCTTCACAAAATCTTTACACAAATGCCCATCATAAAATCAAAAAGCCCATTTCCCTTAAACTTTCCTAAGAGCCCACTTCCTTCAAATTCAAAAGCCCAAAATCTACCCTAAAGCCCACATGACATCTCCATTTGCCATCCACTTAATTAAAGCCATTACCTAAGTCCTAAATTCACCATCAAATTATTCCAAATCAAGTTTCATACAAATTTCCATCAAATTACCAAAAATTCCTAAAAATCCATTTTCATGAAATTGACCAAACCTTTTCCCAAGCCAAAGGTGAGCCATGCAAGCCATGGACAAGCCACATGAAGCCATGGAAGGCTTGACATGTGATCAAGCCATTAATGGCAAAAGGAGGGGCCCCTTTCCTAATCCTTCTTAAACCCTTTTTTACCTTAAGCATGTCACACACTAAACCATGCTTAGCCACCTCATCATGGATGGAGACCACACCATTCTCTCTGGCTGACCCAAGTGATCTTTTTCAGCCCAAGACCAGGCCTTGGGTGGTGAACCTAGCCCAAAACCATGGGTTGACTCATTTGAACCCAAAATGGTCTTCCCCCCAGTCCATTTCAATCCAAGCTCTTTACACATGGCAATTGCCCATTGCTTGCACCAAGTCCTGCCACCGACCCACCCGACCTCGAGGGTGACCCATGCTCGGCCCTGCCGCCACTGTGCCGCCGGAAAACACCATGGCCGAGAGCTCACATGTGAGCCCAACTTGGAATTCTCACCCGCCGAGCCGCCCCATCCCCACGTCAGCCGTGAGCCGTTCTTCTCTTGCCAAGAGCAATCGATCCCAAGCCCTAACTCTCCCCGGGAGGCCCTCCACCCTCTCCTATTTAAACACCACCCCTCTCGGCCATGAGAGGTGCCGAAACAAATCTTAAGGAAACTCGCCAAAATTGTTCCGTACTCCTCCCCATACACAGGAGCACTTGATCCCCAAGTGAGATCCCCCGCCATTTCTTCTTTGCGAGCTCAATTTCGCAGTTAAAATTCCACCCAAAACCAGGACACTTCTCCACAGTGGACCAATCCTCAAATTGATTGGTCCTACACCTTCACTCGTACCAAGGGAAGGTGTCCACCAACAAAAGCCCCATCTCCAGTGCCACCCAGCTTGCTCCAGCCTCCAAGCTTTGTGATCGGGCTTGGTCGAAATCACATCTAGACAATTCACTGCACCGTGAGACTTCATCTGGAGCTTGCTGGGATCCAATCGAAGGTGCAACAAACCTCAGATCGAAGCCACACTTCTCTGAGCAAAGGTATGAGCTAATTCTTCATCCCGAGCTTCTGGAGATTCCCCATTTCAAATGCTTTAATTTCAATGCATGATAACCGTATAGATGTGTTCGTCTCTTCAAGACGAATCCATAGAGCATAAGAACATGAAAATCCATCGAGTATCGAGTGAGATCTTAGTGGATTTAGTGTGGACGCGCTCTCGGGCGAGGACGCTCGGGGACGATGAACGGATGTCGTCCATTCAATACACGTGTGGACGGACGGCTCGGATGGCGTCGGACCGAGAGACGGTACAAGAACCGCGGGGCCGGAGCGCTGAGTCAGATGGCGGCGTCGAATGGGAGCGCGACGCGTGTGCGTTCGGAGATGCCAAGGATGAGTTGGCGCCGCGTGGATAAATAGAAAATTAGGGGTATTTTCTATTTATTTAATTCCCTAAACTTCAAAAATTCATAACTTTGTGTAGAAAAATCGAAAAAATAAAATAAAAATACCCTCTCGCTCGAGTGAACGAGAGGAGAATAATGTGGAAAAGAAATCATTTAATTTCATCAAGTATTTTATTTTTCATAACTTATTTACTCTCTCGCATACTTTTAATTCTCCATGCATGTATACAATTCACCATGGCATGAGACCATAGGGCTTTTAAGCCTCCGAATTTGGGAACATTCCCCGAATTTTCCAAAGTCGAGGCCATCCCTATGAAGAGTTATTGATTTTTCAAGTTCATGTTACTCGTTTTGAGTATTTTAATTCCAATAAATAGCATGTTGTGAAATAAATTCTAGGAAAATTTGATGATGTTCCTTATGACCAGTAGGACCCCAGGAAAAATAGGTTTTGAGTTAATTCATTTAAAACAACTCTAATCGGCTTAAACACCCAAAATGGGTCTCTAACTAATTAGAGTTAACCATACATCAAATTGACTTTAAATCAATTCTCCATCGACCTTTAGGATCGGAGGAACCCACCATAAAGATTTGAGGTCAATCGGACTTGGTTAGCCCCACTAATTGGGTCGATTAAGCCACTTAGTCATTTTAAACTTAAAAAATTCATAACTTTCAAAATACCTTTCAAAAATTCACCAAATTGGTTTTGGAGCCTCTCGATATTAGGGGAATCTAAGAAAATTAAAATTTCAATTTTCTAAAAAAGTTGATTTTTAATATTATTTTAATATTTTAATAATTAAAAAATAATAAAAATCACAAAAATAATAAAATTCACCAAAATGTCAAATTTTGAATTTTAACCACTTAGGAACAAACCCCATATTTTTCTTAGGTCCATTTAGTGAGATATTAAATTTTAAAGCTTTAAGGTAATTTTAAAATTAAAAAAATATATTTTCTAGCCTTTTCATTAAAATAATTATAATAAATCATAGAAAAATCGGAAAATTGCAAAATTTGCTTCTCTGATTTCCTTGATATCGAGAGAGATTTTTGAAAAATATAAAATTCATTTTTCAACATTTATTTTATTTTTAAATTAATTAACACTCCAAAACTTAAAATAATTATAATAAAAATAATATAATTCAAAAAATCACCAAAATTGGTCCAAGCGGTCCTCTAGTCATTAGGAATGTCCCCTAATTTTCTTAAGGACAGAAACTTTCCCTTGGTCATGTTATTAAATTTTCCTTGGAAATAATTATATAAATAAATTAAATACAGAAAAATCACATTTTCTCCTCTCATGTCTTTATCGACATATGAGTGAAGTCACATAAAAATTTCAAGTTCATTTGAGTTCAATTTAGTGAGTTATGAAATTATTAAGCTTAAAGGGTAAAGTGGTAATTAAAATTTTTAATCCTTAATTAAAACTTTAGGTTTAATAAAAAAAATTAACAAGTAAAATATTTGATCCTAATCTGATTTGGATGATTGAAATTTAAATAATTAAAGGGTAGAAACCCATTAAGCAATTTAAAATGATTAAACTTTAATTAAATAATTGATTAAATTTGGAAGAATAATAAAATTGGAATTATTAAAATAGGGATATTATTAGGAGGAGATTTATTCTTTAATTTAAAAATCCATAAATTAATTATCTCATTAATATTCAATTCTTAATTAAAATGATAACTCAAATTCAAAACATTAAAAGACTTAATCATTAAACTAAAATTAAATTATTAAACTCTTTTAAAAAAAAATTTCAATTAAATTAAAAATAAAATTAAACCAAAAATTAAATTAAATTAAGTAAATTAAATTAAATTAAATTAAATTAAATTAAATTGAAATCAAAAGTTGAATTAAATTAAAAATTAAATTAAAGATTAAATTAAATTAAATTAAATAAACAAATTAAATTAAATTAAATAACTTAAATTAAATTAAATTAAATTAAATTAAATTAAATCAAATTAATTTAAAATTAAATCAAATCAAATTAATTTAATGTAACATCAAATCAAACTAAACTGAATTAAATTAAATTAAAACTCAATTAAATTAAATTAAATTAAATTGAATTGAATTAAATAACATCACCTAAAACAGAAAGAAATTAAATATAAAGCAACTTGAACACTATTCCAAATTTAAGCCCATTAACTTAAATCAAATCATTTGAATACCAATTTACCCTCGAAAGCTTTGGTTATTATAACTCCTAAACGTAACATTAAATGAAATGTTACTTCACTTATAGGATATTCAAATGTCCTAGTTCATCGAGTAAGATAACAACAAAACTTCGAATTCTCTGACGATTAATTCATTTGTATAATTAAACCCATTCGGACTTAAAACAATCCTAGAAATATCGAAAAGATGTTTAAGATTATTCTTAAGCACTTCCTCAATATGATAGGACATTTATAAGAACAATTGGACTTAATTGTTCTTCGATGAAGAAAATCGTCCTTAAACCAAAACACAAAGAACCTAGACGTCATAGGAGATGACTAGCTATATGATTAGGAATTTGGTAGAAAACCATAACCCTTCCCTTAGCTTTATCTAGGAACTTGCTTAAATATTCTAATTGTGTTTTAAGTGCAGCTTGGGATGACGGGAAGACCCTCCAGGTACGCTTTTATTTTATTGCAATTTACTTTCTTGCAATTTACATTATCGCAATTTCATTAATCGCATCGCACTTACTTTTCTTGCATGATAAACAACTCGTTGCATGAAAACCCACACCTTTAGGATAGCCCCTAAAACTGAAACCAAAACTAAGTTAAAAGTCATTGCAAGCTAAAATTCACCGCCACAACATTTCAAAATATAAAACAACTCAAAAATTCAATCACAAACAGAACACAAAACTACAATTACAACTAAATTAAAACGTCCTGTTGGATGATCGGGAATACCTCGGATGATGTAACCTACGTGTTGCTAACGGGATTTCCCACAGTCTAAATGAAAGTGTGGAACTCATTCAATTGAGTTTAGCAAATTCATCTGGACTAAGTGAATCCGATAAAAATAATGATGCCGAAGGATGGAACCGCTGGATCTTAACCGGTGTCGTTATAATCAACTTTAAGATTTGTTTTAATTAAAACACAAAAAAACACTTGGAAATTAAGACTTCTCTAAACCAAAACACTTTTCTCATCCCCCGATTTATGACTTCTAAAACTAAACCTCCGCAACAACAAGGAGCTCGGAGCATGGTGGGCAAGCACGGCCATCGTCGTCGCAGAAAACTTGAATCTACATCAGCAAAACTTTCCTAGAATTAAATAACAAAGCCATAGGACTTCGTGATAGTTCGCCGAGTGCAACATAAATCCTCAACTCTTCGTTAGGCACTCGCATCGCAAATTAAGCCCTAACCTGGTCTTAGGATTCCGAGGAAGTCGTCCGGTACGACAATAAACCCTCACATCTTCGAGGCTATTTGTTTGATTTTATCATACAAATATAAGCCCTAATTAATTAAAATCGACAAGATCAAAACATTTAAATAAATATTAGGACTTTCCTAAACTCAAGCCAAACAATAGGATAGTCGGGAAATTACCAAAGTTCGCTTCGAATCCGTGATTTCTCCTAATTTTCTTCCTTTGGATTCCCAAAACAAAAATGTTCCAAATTCGATCCATTCCCTATCGAAATTCCAAACTTCAATCCTTTCGAGAACTTAAACTTTGAAATTCTTGAGAGCAGTAATTATCGATTATTATCGAGAGTTTTCTTAGGTGACTCCCGTCACTTAAGATGTAATTAACTATAGGGGCTTGCCCTTATAAGGAATTTTAAAGAACCTGAGTAATATAAACCCCGTTTAATGCTTTCATATTAAGCAAGTGGAATTTGTTCGGCTTATAAAATTGGTTCGCGTACCAAACGGATGTCACAAATCTTCTAGTTTATTTAATCGAGCCCCACCGTCAAGCGAGTGTGTCTATCCTTAGGATAGATACACAAGTCATGGTGCGGTGCTCGTTTATATAAACTATTTGGGATGTGAGATCGGTTTAATCTTATATCTTAAAACCTTCAAATTTAAAATTATTTTCAAAATCAAATATTATTTTTCAAATTATTTATTTAAATTAAATTAAAATTCGCCGACAATTTCTGTAGGCGACCCCTCTTCAAAACACAACACACAACCTGAATATAGTTGCCGACAACGCCATGAAATTGTTGGAACAAATTCCAAACGTAACAATCTACAAGATTCCCGTAAGAGAAAATGCTCTCGCCGATGGGCTAGCCCTCCTTGCAAAGGAATTTGCCTCGCTCGTGAGATGAGTCGACTGAACTGTTCGGCTCAGTGGACGACGAGTCCTATCACAACTTGACATGGATACAAGACACAATTCGTAAAGAAAAGCGAAGAAACAATCGCAAGCAGTGACATAAAATACGTAAGATCGGCGACAACCATTAATGTACTACTTGCAAATAGGAAACCTACCGGACGATAAGTCGATAGCCCATCAAATAAAGAAAAGAACTCTGTCTTACGCATTAATAAACAATACATTATACAGATGGTCTTTTGATCAGAAGTGGCTAAGATGCCTGAGCAGGTCCGAGGCTCGTGAAATAGTTAAAGAAGTACATTCAGGACTTTGTGGCGCTCATCAGTCGGGTCTGAAAATGAAAATTAAGATTAAAGGACTAGGGTACTACTGGCCCTCAATGATGACCGACTGTATGAAAGTTGCCAAAAGTTGTCACCAGTGTCAAGTGCACGGAGTAGTTCTACACCAACCTCCAAATGTGCTACATTCGACAATCGCGTTGTGACCGTTTGAATGTTGGGGCACAGATATAGTGGGTCCGATAGAACCGCCTTCTTCAAGAGGACATCGCTTCATTCTTGCAGCTACAGACTACTTTTCTAAATGGGCAGAAGCCATACTACTCAGAGAAGTGAAGGCACACCACGTGCTACGCTTTTCAAGAACCAAGTTGTCTACCATTTTGGGGTACCGCGCAGGATCATTTCAGATAATGTGTCTGCATTCAAAAGTACAAAGATCAACAATTTTGTCAGAAGACACGGGATCGATTGGCGATACTCAATGATCTACTACCCAAGAGCAAACGGCTTGCCCGAGGCTTTTAATAAAACTCTCGTTCAAATTTTAAAGAAAAATTTGGACGACAACAAGAGAAATTGGCACGAGAAGTTGTTAGAACCCTTATGGGCCTACAAGACGACTTTTAGGACTCCTACTCAGTCTACGCATTACGATTTAGTGTACGGGTCCGAGGCCGTCTTGCCCCTGGATGTTCAGCTTCCGTCACTCTAAATTGCAGTTGCAGAAAAGATCACTACAGAAGAAAATGCCAGACTACGACTGGAAGAATTGGAAAGCTTGGAAGGGAAAAGACTTTCCGCACAACAGAATTTGGAACTGTATCAAGCCAAGATGATCCAGGCCCATGATAAACTGGTCCGTCCCAGGACATTCAAAGTCGGTGACTTAGTTCTTGTTCTCAAGAAACCTATTCTTGCACATCGCAAGATAGGTGGTAAATTTGAACCAACATAGGAAGGGTCGTTCGTGGTCGAGACAGTCTACGCTGGAGGTTCCTACCAATTGGTGAATTGCCGTGGAGAACAACCCATGCTTCCAATCAATGGACGATATTTAAAGAAGTATTACGCGACCTGATGTTTCGAAGGGTGGCCTCTAAAATAAAATCTTATCCCTAGAAACACGGGTGAAGTAATCACATTGTGACTGGGTCCGAACCCAAAACAAAATAAAATGGATAAAAAAAATCTCATCAACAAAAATGTTAAAAAGAAAACATGGGAAATCATAATTATAAAATGTCAATCATTCATTTTTAATCCATTCATTCCTGATATTTTCTCATCTCTTCCTACTTCCTTTAAATTTAAAAGAAGTGAATAAGAATTTTTAAGTGTTTTTTCTTATTGTTCTTGTTCTTAGTATGTACCTCGATCCTTTCCTTGTTTTTTCGCAGGAAATGTCGAACCGGCGGTTGGTTCTAAACTTTAGAAATGGCATGAGTCTAGCACTCGATGAAAAGAGGGTGAGGGGTGGAGCAGCTGATAGAGATCGAGTCGACTTCACACCAGCCGGCTTGCAGTACGAAGAAAATGATTGGATCCCAGTTGATTGAGAAGAACTTCACAGCCAGATAGTGATGAAAATGGGTGGCCTGAGCCACCAATCCAAAGAACAAGAAAAGAAAAGCAAACGCGCGCATGCAACCGGAGAAGATAAGAAAGTTAAGTCCGTGGTTGCCACAGCAGAGGGTAGGCTCGTCAGCGCCATGCCCACAAAAATTCAAGGGATAAGGAGAGCTACTCTCACTGCTACCCAGCGAAGAAATAAGAATCCTCGCATTTGCAAAATGTTGACCATGTTAGCAGAAGATCAATATAATCAGACAGTGGATACTGTTAGTGCAAATGCTCCAAGGAGACCGGTTCATCAAGAACCAGAAAGAAGAAATTCAATTCCAAGAAGGTCAGAACAGATAAAAGAAATACCAAGAATAGCAGAAATAGAGTCGGTACCTCGACGCCGAGCATATATACCAGATTCGAAGAGTCTTGTTGCGAAAGCAACCCCGGAGGATGTCTCTACGGAGACTGTCCCCGAGGAGCCGAGACATGCAGAAGAACGTGCTGGGATTGAGCCATACATCCCGCAGTATGTTACTAGACACCGAGGACTTTAGATAATCCCGAATACGAGCCGGAGAAAATGCAACTAGTCGAGAAGAAAACCTTTAAATACTTTCAAAAAATTGGAAACAAGAGGATCAACATCTTGGAAAGCCTCGAGCCGCATACGTATGTTTTCTCGTATTATGAGCAACAACAAATTGTAGATTGCATCCTTGAATTGCAGAAAATGCGTTGAGCTGGCCGCCTGAGATAAAAGACATATTCAGAACCCCGAAGATGAATGCCAGGAAAGGGAAGAGTTACAATCCAATGTGGATGTTGCTACAATTTTTCCATAGACAGAAAAGGAAACCCACCAGGGATACTCCGCCGCAGTGAGGTGGATCTGATGCCAAGAATCATAAAGAGAATGGTGAAAAGGATGATAACATGGAGGGTATTGCCTGCAGATTGCATACCCAACAGCTGCATTATTAACACCTACAAGGAAGGCGACTGCATACTGCCGCATATAGACCATCATGACTTTGTTAGACCCTTCCCCACAGTGTCATTCATCAACCAGTGCAACATCATGTTCGGATCTAACCTCCGGATTGCAAGCCCCGGTGAGTTCCGCGGTGGAGATAACACTACCGGTAGGTTCCGTCATAGTGTTAAAAGGAAACGGAGCAGACGTTGCGAAGCATTGCATTCCAGGAGTGCATGTGGAACGGATCTCAGTTACTTTTAGAAGAATGGATGATAGAAAAATGTCTTACCATTTTCAGCCATATCCAGAATTGGAGAGTCTCCGGCCCTACGAGCTGTGAGTTACATGGGAAATAACACACCTTTAATGCACATCCATGCGACATTCCTGCCAAGGATGGCTTGGAAGGTGATGTTATGGCCCATGTTTCTTACTATTCAGACATGGACTTTTTGACAGACGCTTTTGGATGGATCAACAAGAATCTTACACAATCCGTTTTGGATTTACATGGATTTTATAAGACATTAAATTCATGAGGAAAATGTCATCATGACTAGATCAAGTTGTATGATGTACTTTCAGTAAATTGGAATGAGAACGACTACGTCATATTTTGCCTTCACCTCTTTTTGTGCAAATTGATTGGGAAACGCCATTAGAGTTAAATGAACTTTGAATGAAGAACATAAAAGAAAAAGAAAATAAATGAGAACTTTTCCTAAAAATCTGAATATTAAAATGAACTTCAAATTCACATGAACATTAAATAAACAACAAAAATAGAAAATGGGATCGTTAAAGGACAAACAAAATGAATCTAAATCTCAAATTGAATTCATATCTGAATCCTCTGATTCAAACCTTTCAGTTCTTTCCTCAATTGAAATCTGTTTGAAACTCTTTTGAAATTTGCGCATTTTCCTCGACTTATTGCTAAGTAAAGTCTTTTCAGCTTGGAACACTTACCAGCTCCTTTCAATTCTCTTTCTTCTGTGTTTCAGAGGATCGACTAGTTCTATTGACACAGAGCCACAAACTTTGTTCGATTTGGTTCGATGGCATGAGACCGGGTCCCTCTTCACACGTATAAATCTTCGAGACTCGGAGCCTAACTTCCAGTTCTCTTCGAGGCTAGAGCCTAACTTCTAGTCCTCTTTCAAACTTTTGAGACTGGTACCTAAATTCTAGTTCTCTCCTTTTGAGGTCGGTACCTAAATTCCGACTCTCTTTTTGAGATTGATGCCTAAATTTCAATTCTCATCTTCCTTCGAGATCGATACCTAAATTTCGATTCTCTTTCGAATTGATACCTAAATTTCAATTCTAAATTCCGACACTGGTACCTAAATTTCAATTCTAAATTCCGACTGGAGCTTACCTCAGATCTAAATTGAATACCTTGTGATTTGGAGCTTACCTCCTTTTCCATTCCCCAGCGAGAGTTCAGAAATCTCCAGTCTTAGAAATATACCTGATACTCCTTAGTGGAAATTCTTCTACTTCGTCCTAAGTTTGTCAGTTGGACATTTGTGTTGGTTTTTTTTATCTCTTCGGTCAACGCCAATACACGCGATGTGCTTGGTTAGCACACCACACCTATTGGGGGTCCATTTGTTGACCTCATTTTTGATGAGGTCTTTTGCTTCTCTCTTTAGTACATAGGATCTAGCCTTAGGCTTTCCCTTTGACTAATCTTAGAGGACTAGAAGTGGAACCCACCCTTAGAAATTCAAACACCTCTTAACTCCCTGCAAGCCCCACAAGCTTGATTGTAGACCCCTAATCACCTAGAGGGTTGAAATCAAATGTGGAGGATTAAAGGATGAGTTCCCTATATGACCTTTTTGGCCTTAGGACTACCCTGGGTGGCCTGGTCTGGTGAGGGTTGACTTGCACATACACTACACTCTCACACACATTCTAAGTCCTAAAACCACACTCTCACCCAACTTGACTTCTTGACTCATGTAGGTAATTCATATGGATGGTCCTTAACCCCTAAGCCCCCGGCTAAGAGGGTTAGGAACAACATAGTGAATGCCTTAAATGAGTCCTCTCATGACTCATATGGGCTTAATGTGGTTTCATGGCTCAACCAAAGTGATTCCATTTCACTAACACTTGATCAATCTTCATGTTTCCAAAATTTCAATTTTTGACCCCCGGGGCCCTACACCCGCTAAACCTACCAAATGTTCTTGAAGCTATCCAAAAATTGCAAAATTGCCTAAATTACCCAAAATCTCTCAAAATCAATCTTAAACACTTCCCACCACTCAAATTGACCATCTTTCACCAAAAATACCAAAATTTCCAAAAATACCCCTAAATTTCCAAAAATACCCAAAATGCCCTTCTTAGCCCAAAAATCCAAAAATGCAGAAAAATTCCCAACAAATTCCAGAAAATCTTAAATATTCATAATTTCATTTTATTCAACTACACCATAAGCCAATTTTTTCAATTTACCCCACTTTTATCAAAACCCTCAATTTGACCCATTTTTAACATAAGTGAACCCAATGTCAAACCAAACCACCCCAATTGACCTCAATTTTGGTCCAATTCAATTCTAAACTTCAATTTAATATCCCCAATATCAATTTAGACTAAATAAAAATCCAATTTGATTGACATTTGGGCCCAATTCCAATTTGAAGCCTAAGGCCCAATTTTGGCCAATAACCTAAACCTAACCCAAACCAACCCAATTCAACTCCAATTGGCCCCAAATCTTTTCTAAAACCTTCCTAACATCCCCATAAACAAAAAACTAACTTGATTTGCCCAAAATTTGAAACTAAACTCCACCCAAACGTAACCCAAAACTAAAATCCCTTAAATTGACCTAAGCCCAAACCTAACCCAAATGGGTCCAAATCCCAAAATCAAAGCCCAACCAAAGTTGAAAACATTTTGTAACACTCCCATGAACATTTCTCAACATTAATTTTATATCAAATCCAACTTTAGCACAACCTTAACCCATGTTAGCCCAATATGGCCCACCTTGGCCCCTTCACCAAAAAGGGCCACATTCAACCCAATACAATTCAAAATCACGTTAAATTGTTCCAAACCACTCATGACACATGCCTAAACCAATTGCAACATTTATTTGGCACAATCCTTTACAAAATTTTCATCCCAAATTTATTTTAAATCCAAAAGCCCACTTTCTTATAACCACTTTAAAAGCCCATCCCAAGACAATTTCAAAAGCCCAAAATTAATTCTAAAGCCCATATGACATTTTCATTTTTCATCCATTTAATCAAAATCATTCCCTAAGTTCCAATTCCATCATCAAATAAATCTAAATCAAGCATCATGCCAAAATACCCCTAAATTTCAAAAATCCCAAAATACCTTTCTCATGCAAGTGAGCCAAGACATTCCTAAGCCATGAGCAAGCCTTGGAGCCATGCACAAGCCACATAAGAGCCATGAGAATCTTAGGATTGTCAACACCCCATAAGTGGAAAAAGGAGGAAGGCCTTTAAGCACTCCTTAAGAGTCATTAACCATTCCCATGTCTCCCTTAACTCATGCTTAAGCCTAATCGTACTTGGATCGTGACTTGACCCCGCAATCAAGCCGATCCAAATGACTTTCTCTTCGACCCAAACCAGCCTTGGGGAGGTGCACCTAGCTTAATCCATGCATTGGACCAAATTAAGCCAAAATGAATTCTCCCTCATTCCATTTAAATCAAATCCTTTACACATGTCCAAAGCCAATTGAACTCACCAAACCCCAACCCTGACCTCACTGGTCAAGATGGTGACCAATGCCTGGCCGGCCAGCCACCTGGGTCACCGGAAAACACCATGGCCGAGAGCTCCATGTGAGCCAAAATTTTCAATCCTCCCTGGCTTAGTTGTCCCAACCTAAATGGACACCATGACTGTTCTTCTCCTCTCCTGAGCAGCTGATCCCAGCCTCCAATTGCCCTTGGGAAGCTCTCTAGCCACCTCTATTTAAACACCACCACCTCTCGGCCAAAGAGGGAGTTGAACAAAACCTTACCAAAACTCTGCCAAAATCATTCCAGACCCCTCTCCAGACATAGATAACTTGATCCCCACTGAAATCCAGCCCTAAAACGCTCTCTGTGAGCTCAATTTCTGAGTTAAAAATCCACCCAAAAAACAGGACACTTCACCACAGTGAGCCAATCTCCAAATTGATTGATCCTACACCTTCACCAAACAAAGAGGAGAAGTTCCCCTGCAAAAGCCCCTCACCAGGCCAGTCATTGCTTCCAGCCTCCAAGCTTTGTGATCGGCCTTGGTCACTTTCATACCTAGACAATTCCCCAAAGCCAGACTTCATCTGGAGCTTGCCTGGACTCAATCGAAGGTGACACAACTCTCAGATCGAAGCTTCACTTCTCTGAGCAAAGGTATGAACTCATTCTTCCTCCCAAGCTTCCAGCAATTCTCCATTTTGTTTGGTTTAATTTCATAGCCTATAAACTGTATGGATGTGTTCGTCTCTTCAAGACGAATCCATAGAGCATAAGAACACAAAAATACATTGAGAATCAAGTGAGATCTTAGGGTTTTAGTGTGGATGGTCACGGGAACCGTTGGATCGCGCGTGTATCGAGCGGACGGTCGAGATCAAGTCGGACGGCGTAATGGTTCTTGAACCATGGGACGCATGGCTGCTGACTCAAGTGGCGGCGCCGAATCACATCGTGACACGTAGGGGCTTCGGAGCTGCCAAGGTTGACGCGGCGCCGCGTGGATAAGTAGATAAATCCCTATTTTCTGAATTAATTAAATACCCTGAACTTCAAAAATTCATATCTTTGCCTATAAAAATAAAAAAAATAAAATAAAAATAGCCTCTTCCTCAGTGAAAATAGGAGGATAATGTGGAAAAGAAATCAAGTTAATTGGATTAGTATTTTATTTTTAATAATTTATTTACTGTTTTTAATGTTTTGATTCTCCATTTTCATAGATAACTCACCATGGCATGAGACCATAGGGCTTTTGAAGCCTCTGATCTTGGGAACATTCCCTAAATTTTTTAAGATCAGAGGCCATCTCTGTGAAAAGTTATTGATTTTTCAAGTTCATGTCACTATTTTAGGTATTTTAATTCCAATAATTAGCATGTTGTGAAATAAATTCTAGGAAAATTTGGGGATGTTTCCTAGGACCAGAGGACCCTGTGAAAAATATATTTTGAGCTAATTCATTCATAATAACATTAGTTGGCCTAAACCCCTAAAATTGAATTTGAATTAATTAGGGTTAACCACACATCAAATTGACTTTAAAATAATTCTCCACTACTCTTTAGGGTAAGAGGAACCTTACATAAAATTTTGAAATCAGTTAGACTTGATTAACCCTACCAAATGGATTGATTAAGCCTCATAAGCAAAATGGAACTTTAAAAATTCATAACTCAAAAAATACTTTTCAAAAATTCACAAAAATGGTTTTGGAGCTTCTCTGATATCAAGGGATTTCAAGAAAATTAAAATTGGAATTTTCTAAAAAAGTTAATTTTTCATAATATTTTAATATTTTAATAATTAAAAAATAATAAAAATCACAAAAATATTAAAAATCATAAAAATGTCAAATTTTGACTCCTAATCACTTAGGAACAAACCAAATATTTTTCCTAAGTTCCTAGGATAAGATATTAAATTTTAAAGGCTTAATGTAATTTTTAATATTAAAAAATGAGTTTTTAACCTTTTTCACTAAAATAATTCTAATAAATCAAAGAAAAATAAGAAAATTATAAAATTTGTTTCTCTAGACTCCTTGAGGTTAGAGAAATTTAAGAAAAATATAAAATCCATTTTTCAACTTTTATTTTATTTTAAAATTAATTAATACTGTAAAACGCAAAATAATTATAATAAATAAAATATAATTCAAAAAATCACAAAATTTGGTCTAAGTGGTCCTCTAGTTATTAGGAATATCTCATAATTTTCTTAAGGACAGAAACCTTTCCTTGGTCATGTTGTTGAATTTTCTTTGAAAACTCTTATTTTCTACTAAAAATAATTATATAAATAAATTAAATTCAGAAAAATCATATTTTATCCTCTAATGTCTTAACTGACATGTGAGTGAGGTGACATAAAAATTTAAAATTCATTTGAGCTCAATTTAGTGAGTTATGAAGTAAATAAGCTTAAAAGGGCATAAAGGTAATTAAAATTTTAACCCTTAATTAAAACTTTAGGTTTAATCAAAATTGGGGGGGGTAAAATATTTGATTTTAATTTTCTCTTGGATGATTGAAACTTAGGGAAATTAATGGATAGAAACCCATTAAACACTTTGAAAATATCAAAATGAAATTTTAATTAATTAAATGATTTAACTTTTGGAAAGAATATATTTAAATTTGGATTATTAAAATAGGGATATTATTAAGAGGATATTTATTCTTTAATTTAAAAATCCCTAAATAAGTCACTTTAACAATATTTAATTCTTAATTAAAAATTAAAATAATAATCCAAATTAACAATTAACACTAAAATTAAAATTAAATAAAAATTAAATTAAAATTAAATTAAAATTAAATAAAATTTATATTAAACTAAATTTAAAACTAAATTAAATTAAAATTAAATAAATTAAAATTAAAATTAAATTAAAATTAAATTAAAATTAAATAAAATTAAATTAAATTTAAATTAAACTAAATTAAATTAAATTTAAATTAAATTAAAATTAAATTAAATTAAATTAAATTAAAATCATTTAACAACAAACCTAAATGAAATCATTAAGAATTAAATCAAAACGTATCAATAATTTCAACACCTCTTTCTATCTAAGTAAATTTAAAACATAAACATCAATTTGAAATACCAAGATAATTGAAAGTGTAAAGATTTAAATCAAATCTAAAAATAATTTGAACACTATTCCAAACTTAAAATTATTAATTAAAACTTCATGATTAAATTGAAACACTTTAAATCATTAACTCAAACTTGATTAAAAATTCTCGATAAACCAACTTGCCCTTAAAGGCTTTAATTATTATAACTCTTAAATAGAGTATTAAGTGAGATGTCACTTCATTCATCAGGTAATCAAATACCTAAGTTCACTGAGCAAGAGACAAAGTTTAACTAAACTCCTGGATGATTAATTCATCTGTGCAACTGAATTTATTTGGACTTAAAATAATCCTAGAAGTATTGAAAAGATGTTTAGGACTCGTCCTAAACACTTCCTCAATACGATGGGATGTTTTAGAAGAACAACTGAATTCAATTGTTCCTTGATGAAGAAAATTATCCTCAAACAAAACACAAGAACCTAGACATCATAGGAGATGACTAGTTATAGGATTAGGAATTTGGTAGACAACCAAAACCCTTCCCTTAGCTTTACCTGAGTATCCATTGAAATATTCAAATGCCTTAACATGTGTTTTAAGTGCAGCTTGAGATGACGGGAAGACCCTCCAGGTACGCTTTTATTTTATTGCAATTTACTTTATTGCAATTTACTTACATGCACTGTACTTTATTTTCTTGCATGTTAAATAAAATTGTTGCATGAAAACCAAAACCTTTAGGATAGTCCCTGAACTGAAACCAAAACTAAATTAAAAGTTATTGCAAGATAAAATTCACCGCCACAACATTCCAAAATATAAAACAACTCAAAATTTAATCATAAACAGAACAAAAAAACTACAATTACAATTAAATTAAAACGTCTCGTTGAATGGTCGGGAATACCTCGGATGATGTAACCCATGTGTTTCTAATGAGATTTCCCACGGTCTAAATGAAAGTGTGGAACTCATTCAGTTGAGTTTAGCAAATTCATCTGGACTAAGTGAATTCGATGAAAATAACGGTGCCGAGATGACGAAACCGTGGGATCTTAATTAGTTCTGTTTAACTAACTTTAAGATTTGTTTTAATTAAAATATTAAAAATATTTGGACTTTAAGATTTCTAAACCAAAACACTTCTCTCATCTCCTGATTTTCACATTCTAAAACTAAACCTCTGCAACAACAAGGAGCTTGGAGCATGGTGGGCAGCACGATCATTGTCATCAGCAAAACTCGGGTCGACTTCAACAAAACCTTTCTTAGAATTAAATAACCAAGCCATAGGACTTCGAGGTAGTTTTCCTAGTGCAACATAAATCCTTAACTTTTTGTTAGGCATTTCCATAATCATGTTATGCAAATTAAGTCCTAACCGGTTTTAGGATTCCGAGGTAGTTGTTTGGTACGACATAAACCCTCACATCTTCGAGGCTATTTGTATGATCATATCATACAAATATAAGTTCTAATTAACTAAAATTGGCAGGATTGCAGTATTAAATAAATTACTAAATTGAAGCCAAAGAATATGATAGTTTGGGAAGTTGTCAAGGTTCTTCTTGGATACTCAGCTTCTCCTACTTCTCTTCCTTTGGACTCTTAAAATAAATTGTTCAAAATTTGATCCATTCCCTATTGAAATTCCCAAAATTCAATCTTTTGAAAACCTTAAAATTTGAAATTCTTGAGAGCAAAACCACTGATCATTATCGAGAGTTTTCTTAAATGATTCCCATCATTTAATATGTAATTAACTATAGGGGCTTGCCCTTATAGGGAACTTTAAGAACCCAGGTAATATAAACCCTGCTTAATTTCTTTATATTAAGCAGGGGAACTTATCGGCTTAAAAAGTTGGTTCGCAGACCAAACGGATGTAAAAAATCTTCTAGTTTATTTAACCGAGCCCCATCATCAAGAGGTGTGTCTATTCTTAGGGATAGATATACGGTTTGTGGTGCGGTGCTCATTTATATAAATTATTTAGGATGTGAGATCGGTTTGATTTCATATCTTAAAATTTTCAAACTCAAAATTATTTTCAAAATCAAATACTACTTTCTAAATTTTATATATATATTTAAATTAAATTTAAAATTTAAAATTCGCCGACAATTTCGTAGGTAACCCCTTTTCAAAATACAACACACAACCTAAAAATATATGTCGATGAGAATGTTTTCAAATGGAAATTCTTGAACATCTGAGAAATAAACATTTTAAAGAATACTATGAAGATAAATCAGAAATAAAAAATACAGAAATATTTGAAGAAGTAGAAAATGAAGAATTAGATTATATACAAGAAAGATTTGAGATGTTGGATATTACGAAAAATGCTGAAAAGAATATAGTTCCGTCGATTATGAAACATCCTAAACTTGAGTTAAAATTTTTACCTACTCATTTGAAGTATGCATTCTTGGGAAATTCTTTAACTTTACCGGTCATTATATCGGCAGAGTTAAACGAATTACAAGAGCAAAAACTTCTGGATACACTGAAAAAGTATAAGAAAGCTTTTGGTTGGACCTTAGCAGATATTAAAGGAATTAGTCTTTCAATCTGTATGTTGTTGACCTCATTTTTGATGAGGTTTGATATCTCTCCTTAGTACATAGGATCTAGCCTTAGGCTTTCCCTTTGACTATCCTAGAGGACTAGAGATGGAACCCATCACTTAGAAATTCAAAACACTTCTTGACTCCCTTCAAACCCCACAAGTTTGATTGTAAACCCCTAAGCCACTTGGAGGGTTAAAATCAAATGTGAAGGTTTAAAGGATGAGTTTCCTATAGGACTCTTTGGCCTTAGGATTACCTTGGGTGGTCTGGTCTGGTGAGTGTAAGCTTGCACACACCACACTCCCACTCACACGTTCCAAACCCTAAAACTATCTTTAACCAATTTGACACCCTGACTCATGTAGGTAACTCATATGGATGGACCTTAACCCCTAAACCCCTAGCTAAGAGGGTTAGGAACAACATATTGAGTGCCTAAAATGAGTCCTCTCATGGCTTTTGTGAGCTTAATATGGCTTCATGGCTCAGCCAAAATGATTTCATTTCACTCACACTTGATCAATCTTTACTTTTCCAAAATTTCAATTTTTGACCTCGGGACTCTAAACCCACCGAGCTTACCAAATGCCTTTGAAATTGCCCAAATTCTGCAAAATTGGCTAAATTACCCAAAATTCCTCAAAAATTAATCCTAAATACTTTCCCACACTCAAATTGATCATCCATGACCAAATATACCAAAATTTCCAAAAATACCCCTCAATACCCTCTAAATACCCAAAATACCCTTTTAACCACAAAATTCCCAAAAAATTCCAAAAAAATCCAAATATTCCTAATTTCAGTTTTTTCAACTACACCATAAGCCAATTTTGTCAATTTAACCCACGTTTACTAAAACCTCCAATTTGACCTATTTTTAACCTAAGTGGAACCAATGTCCAACCAAACCACTCCAATTGACCTCAATTTTAATCTAATTCAATCTTAAACTTCAATTTGATATCCCCAATATCAATTCAAACCAAATCCAAGCCTAATCTTACCAATCTGTGAATCCAATTTCAATTTGAAGCTTAAAGCCCAATTTTGGCCCATGACCTAAACTTAGCCCAACCCAATCCAATTCAACTCCAATTAGCCCCAAATATTTTCTAAAACCTTCCTAACACCCCCACAAACAAAAAACTAACTTGATTTGCCCAAAATTTGAATCCGAACTTCACTCAAATCTAACCCAAATAAAAAATCCCCAATTTGGCCTAAAGCCCACCATGAATCCAAATAAGCCCAAATCCCAAAACCAAAGCCCATCCAAAGTTGAAAGCTCTTTGTTACACACCCATAAACATTTCTCAACATTAATTTTACATCAAATCCAACATTAGCCCAACATTAGCCCAAGTTAGCCCAATTTGCCCCACTTTGGCCCTATCACTAAGGAAGCCCAAATTAAACCTAATTCAACTCCAAATTATTTCAAATCTATTCCAAATCACTCATGACACATTCATAAACTAAACCCAACATTTTTAAGGCCCAATATTTACCAAAATTTTCATCCATCAACTAGATTTAAAATCTAAAAGCCCACTTGCCTAAAGCCTTTAAAAGCCCATTCCTAAACAATTCCAAAAGCCCAAAATTGACCCTAAAGCCCACATAGCATCTCTTTCTATCATCCATTTCAATTGAAGACATCCCTAAGTTTTAAATCAATGGTTAAATCATTCTAAATCAAGCCTCATGACAATCTCCCCAAAATTCATCAAAAATCCCTAAAACCTACTTCCATGAAATTGACTAAGCTTGGCCCCAAACAAAATGGAGCCATGGAGCCATGCAAAAGCCATATGCAAGCCATGAGGAGCCCTTTCCACCTCACCATGCCACTTATGGCAAGAAGAGGGGAGCCTTTCTTAAGCCTTCACTAAGATTTTTTAACCCCATTCATGATACACTTTAACCAAAATTAGCCACCTCACCTTGGATGGGGACTTCACCACCTTCTCTTGGCTGACCCAAATGATTCCTCCCAACCCAAAGTCAAGCCTTGGGGAGGTGCACCTAGCCTAAACCATGCCTTGGACCAAATCAAGCCAAAATAAGCCTTCCCCTCTTTCCACTTAAATCAAATCATTTACACATGGCCAAAGCCAATTGCTTGTACCAAACTCAATCCCTGGACTCACTGAGTCAAGATGGTGACCTGACACTGCCGGCCAGCCGCCTGGGTTGCCGGAAAACGCCATGGCCGAGAGCTCCATGTGAGCCAAACTCCCAAATTCTCCCTGGCTGAGCTACCATATGCCCAATGGCCACTGTGGCTGTTCTCCCTTGACCAAGGCAGCTGATCCCAAGCCCTAACTCCCCCTGGGATGCCCTCCAGCCAGCCCTATTTAAACTCCACCCCCTCTCGGCCAAATGAGGTGATGAACCAGAGCTTAACAAAACTCTGCCAAAATTGCTCAAGGACCTTATCCTAACCCAGAGCAATTGATTCCCAATGTCCCTTTGCCGTAATCCCCATTAATGGAGCTCAATTTCTCAGTAAAAAAATCCACCCAAAAACCAGGACAACTCTGAAACCTCCACCAAAATCAAATTAAACTCACCCACACCTGCACAAGACCTAGAGAAGGAGTCCCCCAGTGAAAGCCCCCTCACCAGGCCAGCCATCCTCTCTATCGGCCAAGCTTTGAAATCAGCCTTGGTCACTTTCATACCTAGGCAATTCCCCAGAGCTAGAGTCTTCATCTGAAGCTTCCTTGGGTGCAATTGAAGGTGCCACAACTCTCTGATTAAAGCTTCACTTCTCAGAACCAAGGTATGGATCCCTTCTTCCACCTGAGCTTCCAGTGATTCTCTATTTTACTTTGATTAATTTCATAGCATATAAACCATATGGATGTATTCGTCTCCTCAAGACGAATCCATAGAGCCTAAGAACACGAAAATCCATTGAGAAATGAGAGAGATCTTAGGGTTTTAGTGTGGACGGCTCATGAGACACACCAGTCGTAGACGATGACAAGGCGCCGTCCGATCACGCGTATATCGAATGGACGGTCCAGATTGCACCGGATCGAAGGATGGAGCGAGACCACGGGCCGCATGGCATCTGAGTCAGATGGCAGCGTCGAATGGGAGCGCGCCGCGTGGGCTTTCGGATCCGCTAAGGTCGAGTCAGCGCCGCGCTGGATAAATAGATAAATAGGCTATTTTCTATTTATTTAAATACCCAGAAATTGAAAAATCCATAACTTTGCATAGAAAAATCATAAAAATAAACTAAAAATACCCTCTTGCTCAGTGAATAGAGGAGAATAATGTGAAAAAAGAATTGAGTTAATTTGATAAGAATTTTATTTTTAATTAATTATTTACTCATTTCAATGTTTTAATTCTCCATTTGCATAGACAATTCACCATGGCATGAGACGATAGGGCTTTTGTAGCCTCTGATCTTGGTAACATTTCCTGAATTTTCCAATGTCAGAGGTTATCTCTATGGCAAGTTATTGATTTTCCAAAGTTTTGTGCCTATTTTGATATTTTAATTCCAGTAGTTAGCATGTTACTTAGAAAATTCTGGGAAAATTTGGGTAAGTATCTTAGGACCAGAGGACCCTAGGAAAATTATTGTTTGAGTTAATTCATTAAGAATAATCTTAATTGACCTAAACACTCAAAACTGAATTTTAATTAATTTGGGTTAACCATACATCAAAATCATTTGAAACAATTCTCCACTGATCTTTAGGGTCAGAAGCATCTCACATAAAAATTTGAAACCAATTGGAGGTGATTAACCCCACTAAATGGACTATTTAAGTTATATGACCAAAATTAAAATTTAAAAATTCATAACTCCAAAAATACATTTCAAAAATTCACTAAAATGGTTTTAGGGCTTCTCTGGTGTTAGGAGAGTCTAAGAAAATTAAAATTAAAATTTTCTAAAAATGTTCAATTTTAATCATATTTTAATATTTTAATAATTAAAAAATAATAAAAATCATAAAAAATATTAAAAATCATAAAAATATCATATTTTGGTTCCTAATCACTTAGCAACAAATCAAATATTTTTCCTAAGTCTATAGGTTAAGATATTGAATTTTAAAGGCTTAAAATAATTTTTAATATTAAAAAAGAATTTCCTTACATTTTCACTAAATTAATTCTAATAAATTAAAGAAAAAATAAAAAAAAATATAAAATTTATTTCTCTAAACTTCTTGAGGTCAGAGAGATTTATGAAAAATATAAAATTCATTTCTCAACTTTAATTTTATTTTATAATTAATTAACACTCTAAAACTCAAAATAATTATAATAAATAAAATATAATTTAAAAAATAACCAAAATTGGTCCAAATGGTCCTCTGGTCAGTAGGAACATCCCATAATTTTCCTAAGGACAGAACTTTTACCTTGGTCATGTTGTTGAATTTTTATTGAAAACCCATATTTTTCATAAAGATAAATATATAAATTAAATTAAATTAAATTCAGAAAAATCACATTTTCTCCTCTAATGTCTTAATTGACATGTGAGTGAAGTGACATAAAAATTTTAAGCTCATTTGAGCTCAATTTGATGAATTATGAAATAATTAGGCTTAAAAGGGCATAATAGTAATTAAGACTTTTAACCCCTAATTAAATCTTTAGGTTTAATCAAAATTGAGGGTAAAATATTTGATCTTAATTTTCTTTTAGATGATTGAAATTTTGGGAAATTAAAGGGTAGGAACCCATTAATCATTTCTAATAATCAAAGAGAAAAATGAAACCTTAATTAATTAAATAATTTAAAATTTGGAAGATTAATTGAAATTTGAATTATTAAAATAGGGAGTATAACTTAGGGAGACTATAACCCTTTAATTTAAGATCCCTAAATAAATCACTTTAATAATATTCAACTTTTAATCAAACTCAAAAATGATAATTGAAATTAATAATTAAATAATTAAAAGGAAAATAAACCTTAATTAAATTAAAAGCTTAAAACATTAAGTAATTTAACAATCAAAATGAAATAAATTTAAAACATTAAAAATTAATCTCAAAGATCACTTGAAAACAAATCTAAAACAAATTTGAAATATTAAAGAAAATCAACCTTAAGACAATTCATAATTAAAAACATAAAAAATCAAACCAATTAAAAATTAACTTAAAATATTTCAATTAAATTAAAATTAAATCATTAAAATCTAAATTGAGTAATCTAAACACCTCTTTCAACTCAAATTAATCTAATAAATTGAGATCATTTAAAGTGCAAAGATTTAATTAAATTAAAACAACTTGAACACTATTCCAAACTTAAAATTATTAAAATTTCATAACTAAATTAAACCATTTTAAATCATCAATTCCAATTTTAAGTCATTAAAATCTTTAATAAAATGATTTGCCCTTAAAGGCTTGCTGACCCACTTTTTGTAAGTTTGTAATTTATGTTAATAGCAACGGCACCAAAAACTTGATCCCGTTTTAATATATATATTTGATTTTATGATGGAATGTATAATGTGGATTCTACGTAAGTATACATATCATATCAAGTAATACAAGGCTCTAGTGGAGTCCTGGTTATCGATCCCACAGGGAAGTTTTTAACAGATTTGTATCAGCTAAATTTAAAGGAATTACTTACTAATATAGTATACAAAAATTTAGAATAATTAACTAAAGCAAACTAAAGTAAACTAATGCTTTAAAATAAAGTTGATTTAAAAGATTTCGAAAAAGTATCATTCTCCTTGTTTTTAGAAAATTAAGTGAATGATGAATTTAAATAAATTTCTTTTATTGTATTGTGACAAATAGGAGCATTCCTATTCTTTACCCTTTGGTCGAGGTGCAAAGAACATCGACTAATCCTATGTTTGATTACCGAATCTGCGGCTAAGCTGGGAGGATACTTGTCGCCACTTCAGAGCTCCCACGTTCCCCTCACCTGAGGGCTAACATCTACACTTCAGCTCTCAAACAATAAGACCAAATTAAATATTTTAGTCTGTCACACTAAAATGTCCAATTCTGCATCCGATAAATAATATTTCCCTATTTATTTGCATCCTCCTTCCATGGCTTTTGACTTCCCTGAATATTGGATGTAATCTTTACTATAGTTGATAATTCAACATATTTTAACAATTCAATGGGCCAGATTGAAAGGAAATTAAGTTTTAAGTAAAAATTATAAAAATTTATTTTAATATTTTTAGGCACTTCTATTTAATTTCATCAATTCACATAATTTCAGAAACAAGGAGAAAGACTAAGAAAACTACTCAGAATGCATAGGAATTAAACAAAGCATGGATTTCATTTAAAGTTAACAACAATAAACAAAGATACTTATATTAATTTCCTCCCCAAGCAGACTCCTTGAAGTTCCTTTGACTTTTCCTTCCAGTACAGCACACTTCCAAACTCACTAATTACACTCTAAAACTCTTAAACACCAAGTAAACACTAATACTCTCTAAATAAACACACACATAAATAGACACCAAAAAGAGACACACTAGACACAAAAATTCATCCTCTATTTATAGAGGTAGACAAAGGTCCAAGGGGTACTTAAGCACCTCTTCAAAAAAGCATCCAGGTTCAATGTATCTAACATTTTGAACAATCTCGCCGTCGGCGAGAAACTACCTCACCTTCGGTGGGGCTTCTAGAAGGTCTCCAAACCGCGCGATCTTGCTGTCAGCGAGGTAGTTATAAATCCTTCAGAAATTTTCTTAATAATTTCGCCGTCGGCGGCCTCGATCTCGTCGTTAGCAACATAGTTCATTTTGCATGAATTTCTTCCTTTTTGATCCAAATTTGCTCCATTTCATGCTTTTTGCTTTCATCACTTATAAATCTTCGTTCCTGCGATAAAATAAAGAAAATGCCTTTCTTTAAAGTGCAATTTCATAAAAAATAGGTATGAATTTCTTAACATATTTTTCTGTGATCACTTGCGTTATCATAACTCTTAAATGGAGCATTAAATGAAATGTCACTTTACTCATAGGATAATCAAACATCCTAATTCACTGAGCAAGAAGCAAAATTTAATTGAATTTTTGGATGATTAATTCACCAGTACAATAAAATTCATTTGGACTCAAAATAATCTCAGATGTATTGAAAAGATGTTTAGGACTCATCCTAAGCACTTTATCAATATTATGAGATGTTTTAGAAGAACAACTGAACTTAATTGTTCTTTGATGAAGAAAATCATCCTTAACAAAACAAAAGAACCTAGACGTCATAGGAATTGACTAGCTATAGGATTAGGACTTTGATAGACAACCAGAACCTTTCCTTAGCTATACCTAGGTACTTGTTGCAAATATATAAATGTCTTAACATATGCTTTAAGTGTAGTTTGGAATGACGGGAAGACCCTCCAGGTACGCTTTTATTTTATTGCAAGTTTTTACATGTACTACGCTTTACTTTTCTTGCATGTTAAACAAGATTGCTGCATGAAAACTGAAACCTTTTAGGATAGCCACAAAACGGAAACCCAAAACTAAAATTAAAAGTCACAACAAGATAAAATCCACTGCCATAATATTTCAAAATATAAAATAACTCAAAATTTAATCACAAACAGAACACAAAACTACAACTATAACTAAATTAAAACGTCTTGTTGGATGATCGGGAATACCTCGGATGATGTAACCTACGTGTTGCTAACGGGATTTCCCACAGTCTAAATGAAAGTGTGGAACTCATTCAGTTGAGTTTAGCAAATTCATCTGGACTAAGTGAATCCAATAAAAATAATGATGCTGGAATGATGGAACTGTGGGATCTTAACCGGTGTTGTTATAATCAACTTTAAGATTCCCCTAATAAAACATTAAAGACATTTGGACTTTAAGAATTCTATAAACCAAAACACTTCTCTCATCTCATGATTGCCACCTTCTAAAACTAGACCTCTGCAAAAACAAAGAGCTTGGAGCACGGTGGGCAGCACGACCATCTTCTTCAGCAAAACTCGGGTCTACTTCAGCAAAACCATTCTTAGAATTAAATAACCAAGCCATATGATTTCGTGGTAGTTTTCCTAGTGCAACATAAATCCTAAACCTTTTCGTTAGGCAATGACATAATCATTTTATGCAAATTAAGTCCTAATCGGTCTTAGGATTCCGATGTAGTTGTTTGGTACGACATAAACCCTCATATCTTCGAGGCTACTTGTGTGATTATATCATACAAATATAAGTCCTAATTAACTAAAATTGGTATAATTACAACATTAAGTAAATTCTCTAATTGAAGCCAAACAATAGGATTGTTTGGGAAGTTGCCTAGATTCCTCTTGGATCCTCAGCTTCTCCTACTTCTCTTCCTTTGGACTCCTGAAGTAAACTGTTTCAAATTTGAGCTAATCCCTATTAAAATTTCCAAAACTCAATCCTTTGAAACCTTAAACTTTGAAATTCTTGAAAGTAGAACCACTGATCTTAATCGAGAGTTTTCTTAAATGATTTTCGTCATTTAAGATGTAATTAACTATAGGGATTTGCTCTTATAGGGAACTTTAAGAACCCAAGTAATATAAACCCTGCTTAATTCCTTTATATTAAGCAGGGGAACCTCTCGGCTTATAAAATTGGTTCGCAGACCAAACGGATGTCACAAATCTTCTAGTTTATTTAATCGAGCCCCATCGTCAAGCAGTGTGTATGTCCTTCGAGATAGATACACGGTTTGTGATGTGGTGCTCGTTTATATAAACTTTTTGGGATGTGAGATTGATTTGATTTCATATCTTAAAATTTTTAAACTTAAAATTATTTTCAAAATCAAATGCTATTTTCTAAATTATATATATATATATATATATATATATATATTAAATTTAAAATCTAAAATTCGCCGACAATTTCTGTAGGCGACCCTCCTTTTTTAAAATACAACACAAACCTAAAAATATGCCGACATATTTCTGGCGACTCCACTGGGGATTAGTTCCTCTCTCCATTTTCATTAGATGGTTTTGCTTTCATAAATCGGTAGTGAGTCTATAGCCCTTTTGGACCAAAGTACCGTTCTTTCCATTGGCATACCACGTTCATTTCTGTTTTGAACGGGTATAGCCAACTCATTTTGGATTTTAGAGCCACTATTTAGATACTCCTAAACAGAGAGGTTCAAAATCATTTTGCCTCTTTCTGAGGTGGGGTGGACCCCCAATAGGTGTTAGCTTAGGAGCGGTCCTTCGGGTTGAGAAATTTTGCAAGACTTTCTCTTCCTTTCCAATTCTGAATCAAATCCTTTACCTCTCCTTTAACCTTCCTCCTTTAATTGTTTTGTGCCTAACAAACAAATTCTCTAATAAACAACCTTTTAATAAACAAACTCTTTTAAATCACAAATACATTAAGATAAACTAAAATGTGTTCGGACTCTTTATTTTTCATCTTATGTTTTGTAACAAAATGAAGCATAATTTGGGACTGACGTTCGGAGTTTACCCTGCAGAAAATGACAGCACCAAAGTTAATTTTCTCCTTCACCAATGGAATGGACTTCACCGTCTATAAGGATGAACTACTCGACAATGGAATCATCCTTTTTGGACAATGATTCGACAATACAGATATTAAGTTCACTGACGTCACCCTCCTCACACTAATGGATAAAGTGTCAGAAATTGAGGAACCCGTGATTGAGTTCAACCTGAAGTCGACTCAAGTGTTCCATCCTCTATGAAAACTCCCAGCTGAAAGAGACACCACCGTTCGTAGGAGGACTGTTGTCTTTACCCCCACCAGTCTGGTTATCTCTACACTTGCCCCGGCTCCTGCCAAACTGAAAGGGAAGGGAGTCCAAGTTTATGATAAGCCTGCCACCGTGGAGGGTGCAGATTTCGCTGCAATACCGTCTGTTTTCGAAATTGGGTCCAGTTCAAAGTTTACACCCCTGACTCGGACTCAGAGAAGAAATAGGAGCAGAAAGATCGCCAGGATCGAGAAGGCTAAGGCTGTTGAAGTTGCTTTTCTGGAAGAGATTCCTGAGGAAGAAGAACTACCTGAAATTTCACCGCTGTTGGAAGGAAGTAGGTTTCACCCTCTCTTTGCTGCATCGGACGAAGAATATGTCCAAAGGATCGCCGTTGCATTACCCCAACCTGAATACTACAGTGACTGTAAAAGAAAGAGGGCCAAGACTACGCCGCTTACTCGACTGCGAGCCGTAGTAGAGAAACTAGCTAAGAAGGAAGGGTGCCCCGTATCAGAGATCCTAAGAAGGATGGGGTGAGTGCCAATCAAATCCCGCTTCGAACCGCGAGTAAACTCCGTCACTGCCCCGGAGAGGCCAAGGAAGAAAGTGCGAGCTAGTTCGCCTGTTGTCGTATCAGGACACCATATTAGGGAGGACACCGCCTACCGACGCACAACCGACAGACCATCTGGTCCTAGGCCTTCTACTGCAAGAAGGATGGTGTGGCGACCTATTATTGTTGAACCGATACAAGCACAATGTTCTAGAAAGAAGAGTCTCGTCAGAAAGCCAGAATCTGAAGAAAGTGCTACTGCATTAAAAGAAACTCCCGAGAAAGAAGTCCAACAGTCATTACATGACAACCGTGAAACCATTTGGAAGAGGCCACTAGAGGATGCCTTAAGCAAGCTAAGAACCGACATCCGACAGTTGGCAAAGGAAAGAGGAGAAAAATTGGAAACTGAAGTAGATTCATCAGAGTTTATGGATGAAGATTATGCTGAGATCAACATGGTTGAGACACGAGCATCGTCAGCTTCACAAGGTGCTCCGGCAGCAGTGAAAAGAGATGAACCGAAAGTGATGAGAGCACAACTTCAAGAGAAGGATAACATAATTTCCCAAATGGCAAAAAGGATGGAAGAGATGCCTGTCACTTTAGCCACTCTCCAGAGTCAGGTGTAACCTCAGAAAGAAATACCCCTGGAGATCATCAATGTTGTGGACGGAGGAAAGGAGATCACATCTGTTAACAGAGATGAACAATCAAAAAAGGATTCTGCGCAAAGCATGATTCCCGAAAAGGATATCAAAAACATGGTAAAACAGCAGGTGCGAGAAGCCTTAGCACAATCTAAGAGAGGAGCTTCTATTCAGACGGGTAGACCCTACCGTGAAGAATTTGATGCGGTCCAATACCCAAAAGGCTTCGTACCACCTCTGTTCAAGACTTTTGATGGAACGGGAAACCCCCGGCTGCATGTCGCACATTTTCGTGCTAGTTGCTGCAATGCCGGTGGGAGTGATGCTTTACTATTTCGATAGTTTGTCAGCAGCCTGTCAGGGATTGCCTTCGATTGGTATGTAGAATTGTCAAATGGCTCGGTTAAGACCTTTTCAGAATTGGAAAACCTCTTCGTTAAGCGGTTTGCCGGGATTCGACACCACATCACTATCGGTGATTTAGTGGTGGAGCAACAGAAACCGAACGAAACTTTGGTGGATTACATACTTCGATGGAGAAACTTAAGCATGAAGTGTGAACCACAACTTCAGGAACAGCATGCGATCAGTATTTTGCTGAAAAGTATCCATGGCCCGATATCACTTATTCTTAAAGGATTTACAATCAAGACTTTCAAGAAGTTACTTAGCAAGGCCGAGAGCTTGCAAGAAGAGGCAAAGCAGTTGAGTTTTCTCGACAAGACTGACAAGCAGAAGCCTATAAAAGCATTTGAAAAGAAATCTGGAATCGTCGCGGCAGTAGATAAAGGCAAGTTGCCAGTGCAGATACAACCAGAGCAACCACAGCCTAGTTATCAACCATCGCAACGGACTTACCAACAACCACAACAGGTTTATCAGCAACCTCAGCAGGGCTATCAATAGCCTCGAACGAGCCACCAGCCATGTCAGCATAGTCAACCATTACGTCGTTCGTCACGTCCCCTGAAGGAACTTCTGAGCAGGGAATATCCATTCAAGAAGGAAGCAGTAGCTAAGATGTTTCGCAGTTTGATGAAGACACCTAATTACCAATTACCAGAGCCCAAAAAGCCAGAAGAAGTCAACAAGAAAGATCATCCGAACTACTACCCTTACCACCGAATGATCGGACACAAGATTGAAGACTGCTTCACTTTTAAGAATTGGCTCGAAGGTAATCTCTGAAGAGAGAACATAACGATCCTGAAGGAATACATGAAGGAACACCAAAAAGGAGGTTCCATCAATGTCATTTCAACGGATCATATTGTTCTGATAAACCCATACACGTTCGATGATGGATGGAATACCGTATGGACAAAATCTTCAAAGAAAATCTTGGATCATATCCAGAACACTTCGGTGCGTGCTTCAACTCAGAGTTTGAAACCTGTCGAGCCGGTGCTATCGCTTGCAATTGAAGAACCACCCCAGAAGGAGGAGAAGATCGTAGAAGAACAGAAGACAGAGGCTCCAATGGGTAGACTAGGGGCTACTTATCCTAGGATGGTTGTTTCTGATTCGGGACCTCTGACTCTGTATGATTATTTGCTCGCCCCGGCGGGATCTTATAATGATAAGATTTGGTGTTGGCTACGTTTTGACTGTTTCTAACGATTACATAACTAACAACAACCAACCTAATCCGAATCTCGATTCTGATACGATAAACGATTCTCAAATCATACTAAACCTCGATGACCATGGCGAAGGAGAAGACACTCACAAAGATGGCTACGAATGCTCAACAAGCAACGAATCTATTTGTGAATTCCGAGGAGCACCATTCACAATAGGATTGGAGTTATCAGATTCCGAAACAATTCCAGAAAAGCCAGTTTTTTCGATTCAAGAGGAGATACCGGTAGAGTCACCACCAGATTTAGAACAACTAACTGAAGTCAACCTAAGAAGCGGGAAAGTTCTACCTCCGAGAATGGGTCCAAAGGATAAAGGAAAGCAGGTGGTTGCTCAGGAGGAGCCAACCCCAACAGAAGAATTACCCGTTCGGGAAGAAATCGAGGAACATGGTAATAAAGTGGATTATAACGTGCTAGCCCATCTTAGGAAGCTACCAGCTAAACTGAGCATCTACGACGCTCTGATCCTGTCAAAAGAGAGGAGGGAAACTCTGATCAAGGCCTTACTTGATCCAGAGATTTGTTTAGCTCAAATGACAGGTAATTCCTTAGACAAGGTTTGCTCGTTAAAAGAACAACGAGGTGTTACCTTCACGTACAATGATCTACTACTTGGAACAGCTGATCACAACCGACCGTTGTACATTTCAGTCACTATTGGAAAGTTAACGCTCTTCAGAGTGTTGGTTGATCCAGGAGCATCAATCAACATAATGAATATTCAGACGTTGGCATATTTGGAAATTGACGCTCGCGACCTCGAAGCAGATAAGATGTTATTAAGAGGGTTCAATCAGATGGGAGAAAGAGCTCTTGGATCGATAACACTATTAATGAAGACCGGTGATTTAATAAAGACAACAGCAAAATTCCACATAATTGATTCTGAGACATCGTTCAACGCTCTACTGGGTTGGTCGTGGATCCATGAAAACCGGATGGTACCGCCGTCTCTGCACCAGTGCATAAAGTATTACGAAGGAGGAGAACAGTGTATCAAAGGTGACTTGCAACCATTCTCCGTACACGAGATTGGGATTCATGAAGATGCATCCTATTACTCACCTCCGAAGAAAACAATCTTCTCCAGAAATACCGTAACAAATGAAGCAAAAGAAGTTCGGGACGACGAAGAACCTAAAATTCTAGTCTAATAGTTACTCACCACTCCCTTATGGCGAGATGGTGAAGGTTTCTCCAGAAATCGCACCAGAGGTCGAGGCTGGGGACGAGGTCTAGGAAGAGACGTTGGAACAGTTGGACAGGAGAAACTGATCATCGACGTTGATTGGGAGAACAGTTCCGAAGAAGAAGAAATCAAGAAAGAAGCAGCAACAGTGAATCAAAAGAAACCCTAGTTCAAGATCTCTCTCGAAGATGAAAAGAATGAAGAATACAAACCAATGTACGAGAAGATTAACCACTATGTGCATACTATGACCCTGACCCCGATCCATTCTAATAAGATCGAGGGTATGGTGGTCAAGGAAGTGCATGGTGGTGGTGCTAAGCCGATCAAATTCTACCGTGGTGCTTCTTCTTCCAAAACTGAAAATGATGTACAATTTGAAGATGTTACTTCTTCTGAATTAATGGAATTGCCTTTTGAGTGGTATTCTCTCTGTGTTTAGAATTTAATTCAACGTGGCGTCTTACCTAAACAATGGACAAAAGGTCGATCACAACACTTTGAAAAATTATGGAATAATGTCGGTCGGCCTCCCAATTCAAAACACGGTCTCGGATTAGGCTCAGTAGGATCAGTTGAAGACTCAGAGTTTTTCTTGATTGTCACTTGCAAGCCTAATGAAGATTGCTTGGAAGCTTCAGATGATCTCGAAGATCTGCAAATCGGAGATGCTCCACCAGAATTTGAAGAAGAAATTAAATCTACTATAGACTAGTTAATGGAAGTTAACTTAGGTACTAGCGAAGAGCCTAGGTCGACCTTTGTTAGCTCCTTACTCAATAAAGAAGACTCCAAAGAAATGACCAAGCTACTTATAGAATTCAAGGACTGTTTTACTTGGAGTTATGATGAAATGCCAGGCTTAGCTCCAGAAGTAGCAGTTCATAAACTAGGAGTAGATTCTACTGTCGTTCCAGTCAGACAAGCTCCGAGAAGAATGCGTCTAGAAATTGAACAACAAGTTATAGCTGAAGTTAAGAAACTAAAACAACAACAACAACAAAGCCTTAATCCCACTAAGTGGGGTCGGCTACATGAATCCTTTTTCTCCATTGCGTCCTATTTAGTGTCAAATTTTCGTTTAATTCTAATAAATTAAGATCATTTTTTATGCAATAAGCCCAAGTTTTCCTAGGTCCGCCTCTGCCTTTCTTAACATAAGTTGTATTTAAAACATCTACTCTCCTAATCGGATCATCGAGTGGTCGACGTCTAATGTGACCAAACCATCTAAGGCGACTCTCTCTAATTTTATCCGTCATCGGTGCAACTCCAACCCTTTTACGGATATATTCATTTCGCATTTTGTCTCTAAGTGTAAAGCCACTCATCCACCTAATCATTCTCATCTCGGCAACACTTAACTTAACATTATGCTTCTCTTTTAAAGGCCAACATTCAACGACCATAGAGCATTGAAGGTCTCACCACCATCTTATAAAATTTTCCTTTCAGTCCCAAGCGGTACTTTTCTATCACACAAAATGGCCGGACGCATTCCTCCACTTCAACCAACCAACTCCGAATTCTACTATTAACATCCCCATCTATATCACCATCGCTTTGAACAATGGACCCGAGATATCTAAATCGTTCACACCTTTTAATAATTTGATCACCCAAAGTTACACTGCTCGTCACTAGACCTACTATTACTAAAATTACATTCCATGTATTCGGCTTTAGTTCTACTCGAACGAAGACCTTTAGACTCCAATGTAGACCTCCATAATTCAAGTTTTTCCTGGACTTTTTCGCTTGTCTTATCCACAAGGAGGATATCATCGGCAAAAAGCATACACCAAGGTACATCCTCTTGTAAATGCCCAGGTAAGACCATCCATAAATAAAGCAAAAAGATATGGGCTTAAAGCCGATCCTTGATGTAAACCAACGGAAATAGTAAAATACTTGGTCAATCCTCCTTCGGCTCGAACACATGTAACGACTCATAGCATACATATCTTTAATGACTTGAATATAAGTCATATCAACACCTTTCTTCTCAAGGACTCTCCAAAGAACATCTCTAGGAACCTTATCGTAAGCTTTTTCTAAATCAATAAAAATCAAATGTAGATCCTCCTTATTATCTCTCGTACTTCTCCATCAAACCTCTCAATAAATATATAGCTTCCATGGTAGACTCGCTCAGGCATAAAACCAAATTGATTATGAGAAATCTTCGTAATACGTCTTAACCTATGTTCAATTACCCTCTCCCATAATTTTAAAGTATGACACATCAATTTAATTCCTCTATAATTTGCACACTCTTGTGCATCTCCTTTATTCTTAAAAATGGGGACCAAAATGCTCTTTCTCCACTCCTCAGGCATCCTTTTAGTTTTTAAAATAATATTAAAAAGTTTAGTAAGCCAGGAAACCCCCAAATCACCTAAACATTTCCACACTTCAATTGGGATATCATCAGGTCCTACAGACTTTCCCCCCTTGGTTTTCTTTAAAGCATCATCAACTTCTTTTTTACTAATGCGACGGTAAAAATGAAAAGTTTTATTATTATTAACGATATTAAGATCACTAAGGTCAATCGTACTTTCAGCATCATCATTAAAAAGTTTATCAAAATAACTCATCCATCTATGTTGAATATCTTTTTCTAAGAAAAGCACTTTTTGATTTTCATCTTTAATACATTTTACTTGAGTTAAATCTTTACATTTCTTTTCTCTTTGTTTGGCTAGTTTATACATATATTTTTCACCTTCCTTAGTATCTAACATGTTATAAAGATCACTAAAAGCGAATTTTTAGCGTCACAGATTATTCTTTTACACTTCCTGCGGGCCGTTTTATATTTTTCCCAGCTCTACGCTTTTACATTTAAACCAATTTTTATAGCACAACTTCTTATATTTTATCTTTTCTTGTACATTATTATTCCACCACCAACTATTTTTATTTATAGAAACTTTTTCTTTTGATTCTCCAAGTACATCTTTAGCCACTTGTTTAATAGTATTAGTTAATTTTTCCCACATAATATTCTCGTCTTCATGAACATCCCAAATATTTAAATCTTGAATTTTACTCATAAAAATAATTTTATTTGTGTCTTTTAGGTGCCCCCATCTTATTCTACGATGTTGAATCCTAGTATTCTTTATTTTACAACTCTTCATCTTAAAATCTAGAACTAATAATCGATGTTGGGTACTTAATTGCTCACTTGGAATAACCTTACAATCCTTACAATCTGGACGATCTCTTCTTCTCATAAGAAAATAATCAATTTGTGTTTTATTAGATCCATTCTTATAAGTAATAAGATGCTCATCTCTTTTCTTGAATAAAGTATTAGTAATAATCATATCATACGCTAAAGCAAAATCTAAAATGGCTCTACCTTCTTCATTAATCGCTCCATAACCTTAGCCACCATGAATATTTCTAAAATCTTCTACCACTCTACCGACATGTCCATTTAAATCTCCTCCAATAAAATTTTTTTCTTCAAGGGGTATCAAGTGTATTAAGTCTTCTAGATCATTCCAGAATTTATCTTTAGAGCCTATATCTAAACCAACTTGAGGAGCATAAGCACTTATAATATTAAAAATCTTAGTATCGATAATAATCTTAAGTGTTATAATTCTATCTCCAACTCTATTAATTTTGACAACATTATCTTTCAAACTCTTATCTATAATTACACCTACACCATTTCTAGTACGACTCTTACCAGAATACCATAGTTTAAAACCTAAGAAACTAATAGACGCTAAATTCTTCCGCGAAGAACAATATCCAACTTGGTTAGCCAACGTGGTACCAGCCAGAAAGAAGAATGGACAGATCAGAATCTGCGTAGACTTCAGAGATTTAAACAAAGCATGTTCGAAGGATGAATTCCCTCTACCAATTCCAGAACTGATGATCGACATCGCTTCGACACATGAAATCTTCTCTTTCATGGATGGATCATCAGGATACAACCAGATAAAGATGGCACCGGAAGATGAAAAGCTTACAACCTTCAGAACGCCAATCAAAATATACTGCTACACAGTGATGCCTTTCGGATTGAAGAACACAGGAGCAACATACCCAAAGAGCTATGACGAGAATTTTTGATGATTTCATTCACAACCAAGTTGAATGCTACGTGGATGATGTAGTCATCAAAAGAAAACTGAAGGAAGATCAACTGTATGATTTGAGAATTGTTTTCGAGCGATTGAGACAATATAACCTTACGATAAATCCCTTGAAATGCACCTTCGACGTCACCTCTGGGAAATTCTTAGGATTTGTTTTCCGATATCGTGGAATTGAAATTAATCCGGAGAAGATTAAAGCTATCTTAGAAATTCCACCTCCTAAAATCTTGAAACAATTAAGATCCTTTCAAGGGAAATTGGCATATCTTCGACGCTTTATTTCGAATTTCTCAGGAAGGTATCAGCCTTTTTTCTGCTTTGGTTAAGAAGGATGCTAAGTTTACTTGGGACTCCAATTATCAACATGCCTTCGATGAAATCAAACAATATTTAATGACACCTCCTGTCTTAGCAGCCCCAGTCTCGGGTAGACCGTTGATACTTTATACCGCAGCTTTAGACGACTCCCTTGGAGCCCTGCTAGCCCAGGTCAATGACGAGGGGAAAGAAAACGCTCTCTACTACTTAAGTCGTCGTCTAATTCTGACAGAAGTAAAGTATACCCCAATTGAGAAGCATTGTTTGGCCCTGATCTTCGCTGCTCGAAAGCTCAGGCATTACATGCTTTCTCATAAGGTCAATCTTATCTCGAAAGTTACTCCATTGCAATATTTGATTACTCGACTGACGCTTTCCGGCAGACTAGCCAGGTGGTCAATGATACTATTATAATTCGATATAACTTTCGTACCGCTTCGTGCCGTAATGGGACAAGTCCTAGCAGACTTCTTCGCAGCACACCCTTTACCGGCAGAATCGCCTCTCAACGACGACTTGCCAGACTAGCAAATAATGAGCCTAGAAGACCCCGACAATCGAAGTTGGGAACTGTACTTCTACCGCTTAACAGAATCGTGCACAAACAATGAAGCAGAATACGAAGCCCTTATAACCGGATTGGAATTAACCATTCAGATGGGGATAACGGATATCAACATCTATGAGGATTCTCAGTTGATAATTTAACAGATCGCAGGACAATACAAAATTCTAAAGCCAAGACTCGAGCAATACTTTCAGTATGCCATGAAATTGTTGGAGCAGATTCTGAATGTAAAGATCTATAAGATTCCCAGGAGAGAAAACACTCTTGCAGATGCGTTAGCCTGCCTTGCAAAAGAATTTGCCTACTTGCAGGATGAATCAGTTGAAGTGTTAGTTTATGGACGTCAGGTTCTCTCACAGCTCGACATGGACACAATACACAAGTCAGGAAAAGAAGAAGAAACAGTTACTGCAGTAACAAAAAATGCAGAAGACTAGCGTCAGCCGCTAATAGACTACTTGCAAACAGGAAACCTACCGGACGATAAGTCATTAGTTCATCAGATTAAGAAAAGAACTTTGTCTTACACATTAATAAACAATACATTATACAGAAGGTCTTTCGATCAGATGTGGCTGAGGTGCCTGAGCGAGTCCGAGGCTCGTGAAATTATTAAAGAAGTGCACTCAGGACTTTGTGGCGCTCATCAGTCAGGTCCGAAAATGAAGATGAAAATTAAAAGATTAGGGTACTACTGACCCTCAATGATGACTGATTGCATGAATGTCGCCAAGAGTTGTCACCAATGCCAAGTGCATGGAGTGGTTCTACATCAACCTCCAAATGTGCTACATCCGACAATTGCATCATGACCATTTGAATGTTGGGGCACGGATATTGTGGGCCTGATAGAACCGCCTTCTTCAAGGGGACATCGCTTCATTCTTGTAGCTACAGATTACTTTTCAAAATAGGCAGAAGCAGTACCGCTCAGAGATGTAAAGGCACATCATGTGTTGTAGTTCTTCAAGAATCAAGTCGTTTACCGTTTCGGGGTACCGCGCAGAATCATTTTAGATAATGGTTCTGCGTTCAAGAGTACGAAGATCAATAATTTTGTCAGGAGACACGGGATTGACTGGTGCTATTCAACAATCTACTACCAAAGAGCAAACGACTTGGCTGAAGCTTTTAATAAAACGCTCGTCCAAATATTAAAGAAAATTTTGGATGACAACAAAAGAAATTAGCACAAGAAGTTGTTAGAAGCTTTATGGGCCTACAGAACAACTTTCAGAACTACAACCTAGTCTACGCCTTACTCCTTAGTGTACGGGTCCGAGGCTGTTTACCCTTAGAGGTTTAGCTTCCATCACTCAGAATTGCAGTTGCGAACAAGATCACTACAGAAGAAAATGTCAAATTACGACTAGAAGAATTGGAAAGCTTAGAAGGGAAACGACTTTCAACACAGCAAAATTTGGAACTGTATCTAGCCAAGATGATCCAGGCACACGATAAACTGGTCCGCCCAATGACGTTCAAAGTCGGTGATTTGGTTCTAGTACTCAGAAGACCTATTCTTGCACACCGCAAGATAGGAAGTAAATTTGAATCAACTTGGGAAGGGCTGTTCGTGGTCGAGACAGTCTACTCAGGTGGTTCCTACCAGCTTATTAACTGTCGTGGAGAACAACCTATGTTTCCAATTAATGGACGATATTTGAAGAAATATTATGTAACCTGATGTTTCGAAGGATGGACTTTAAATGTGGAGTCTCATTCCTAGAAATACGAGTAGAGTAATCCTTCGTAACTGGGTCTGAACCCAAAACTTAAAATATAAAAAATGGATGAAAATCATTAACAAAAAATGTGTTAAAAAGAAAATATGTGAAACGATAAAATTTTGATCTTTTCTTTTAAATCAATTCATTCCTGATCTTTCCTCATCTCTTCCTACTTCCTTTAAAATTTAAAAGAAATAAATAAAATTTTTCATTAATAAATGTTTTCTTATTGTTCTTATTCTTAGTACAGTCCCTGATCCTTTCCTTGTTTTTCGCAGGGAAATGTCGAACGGGCGGTTGGTATTCTGAACTTTAAGAATGGCGTGAGTCTGGAACTCGATGAAAAGAGGATGAAGGATGGAGCCATGATTGAAATTAAATTTGATTTCACACCGGCTGGGCTACAATATGAAGAAACTGATTGGACTCCGATTGATCGGGAAGAGTTACAGAGTCAGACATTGATTAAATTAGGTGGCCCGAGTCAGCCGTCTACTAGTAAGAAGAGAAAAGCAAACACCGCTCATGCAACGGGAGAGGATAAGAAAGTTAAGTCCGTGGTGGCTACAGCAGAAGGCAGACTTGTCAGCGCCATACCTACAGAAATTCAAGAGGTGAGGAGAGCCACTCTCACTCCTACTCAACGAAGAAACAAGAACCATCACATTGACAAGATGCTGACCAAGCTGGCAGCAGATTAACATGAAGAGACAGTTGCTACCATCAATGCAAGTACTTCGAAGAAATTGGTTCGTCAGGAGCCAGAAAGGAGGAAGTCAATTCCAAGAACAGCAGAAAGGATGAAAGAAATCTCGAGGAAAATAGAAACGGAGATAGTACCACGACGCTAGACAGAGCTACCAGTTTTGATGAGTCTTGTTGCGAAAGTAATCCCGGAGGATATCCCGATAGAGACTATCCCCGAGGAGCCGAGACATGCAGGAGAGCGTGCTGGGGTTAAGCCGTACATCCCGCAATATGTTACCAAACCCTGAGGACTTCAGATAATCCTGGAATACGAGCTGGAGAAATTACAGCAAGTTGAAAAGAAAACTATTGAATACTTCGAGAGAATTCGAGGCAAGAGGGTCAACATCTTAGAAGGCCTTGAGCTGCATACGGATGTGTTCTCAGATTACGAACAACAGCAGATTGTGAACTACATTATCGAGTTTCAAAAAATGGGCTGAGCTGGTCGTCTGAGGGAGAAAACCTATTCAGAACCCCGAAGATGGATGCCAGGAAAAGGAAGAGTTACTATTCAGTGCGGGTGTTGTTACAACTTCACAGAAGACAGAAAAGAAAATCCACCAGGGATACTCCGTCACAGTGAGGTGGATCCGATGCCGAGAATTATCAAAAGAGTGGTAAAAAGGATGGTGACATGGAGGGTATTGCCTGCAGATTGCATACCCAATAGCTGCATCATTAACATTTACAAGGAGGGCGACTGCATACCTCCACACATAGACCATCATGACTTTGTCAGACCTTTCTGCACAGTCTCTTTTGTCAACCAGTGTAATATCATGTTCGGATCTGACCTCCGGATAGTGGGCCCCGGAAAATTCGAGGGCCGGTGGAAATACCACTACCGGTAGGTTCCTTCATGGTATTAAAAGGAAATGGAGCAAGACATAGCAAAACACCGCATCCCGGGAGTGCTCGTTGAGCGAATCTCCGTCACCTTCAGAAGGATGGATGACAGTAAGATGCCTTTTCATTTTCAGCCAGATCCAGAGTTAGAGAGTCTCCAGCCCTACAAGCTGTGAGTTACATGGGAGATAGCACACCTCTAATGCACATATGTGCGGCATTCCTGCCAAGGGGGGCTTGGAATGTGATGTTATTGTCCATGTATCTTACTATTCAGACATGGATTTTGACAAATTCTTTTAGAAGAATCAACAAGAATCTTACACAATCCGTTTTGGATTTATGAGGATTGTATAAGATACTGAAATTTCGAGGAAAATATCATCATGTTTTGGATCAAGTTGTATGATGTATTTTCAACAGATTGGAATGAGAATGATCATGTCATGTTCTGCCTTCACCTCTTTTTGTGCAAATTGACTAGGAAACGCCATTAAGCTAAATGAACTTCGAACAAAGAACTAATAGAGAAAAAAAATAAGGAACTCCCTCTTTTTTAGAATTTGAATGTCAAAATAAACTGCAAATTAACACGAACTCTAAATAGACGAAAATGAAATCGAATCACTAAAAAAAATCTAAATCTCAGACTGATTTTCATTCTGAATCCTTCAATTCTAACCTTTCAATTCTCCTTCCTCTGTGTGTTAGAGGATCGACTAATCCTATTGACACAGAGCCACGAACTTTGTTCTATTTGGTTCTACGGGCATGGGATTGGGTCCCTCTTCATATAGATCGAATTTCCGAGGCTGGAGCTGAACTTCCAGTTCTCTTCGAGGCTAGAGCCGAACTTCTAGCTCTCTTTCAAATTTCCGAGGCTGGAGCCGAACTTCCAGTTCTCTTCGAGGCTAGAGTCGAACTTCTAACTCTCTTTCAAATTTCCGAGGCTGGAGCCGAACTTCCACTTCTCTTCGAGGCTAGAGCCAAACTTCCAGCTCTCTTTCAAATTTCCGAGGCTCGAGCCGAACTTCCAGTTCTCTTCGAGGCTAGAGCCAAACTTCTAGCTCTCTTTCAAATTTCCGAGGATGGAGCCAAACTTCCAATTCTCTTCGAGACTAGATCCGAACTTCTAGCTCTCTTTCAAATTTCTAAGGCTGGAGCCGAACTTCCAGTTCTCTTTGAGGCTAGAGCTGAACTTCTAGCTCTCTTTCAAATTTCCGAGGCTGGAGCCGAACTTCCAGTTATCTTCGAGGCTAGAGCCGAGCTTCTAGCTCTCTTTCAAATTTTTGAGGCTAGATCCGAACTTATAGCTCTCTTTCAAATTTCCAAGGCTGGAGCCGAACTTCCAATTCTCTTCGAGGCAAGAGCCAAACTTCTAGCTCTCTTTCAAATTTCCGAGGTAGGAGCCGAACTTCCAGTTCTCTTCGAGGCTAGAGTCGAACTTCTAGGTCTCTTTCAAATTTTTGAGGCTGGAGCCAAACTTCCAGTTCTCTTCGAGGCTAGAGCTGAACTGCTAGCTCTCTTACAAATTTCCGAGGCTGGAGCCGAACTTCTAGTTCTCTTCGAGGCTATAGCCGAACTTCTAGCTCTCTGTCAAATTTTTGAGGCTGGAGTCGAACTTCCAGTTCTCTTCGAGGCTAGAGCCGAACTTCTAACTCTCTTTCAAATTTTCGAGGCTGGAGCCGAACATCCAGTTCTCTTTGAGGTTAGAGCCTAAATTTTAGTTCTCTTCAAATTCCAACTCTTTTCTTGAGACTAGAGCCTAAATTCTAATTCTCTTCAAATCCCGAGGTTGGAACCTAAGTTCCGATGCTCACCTGAAATTCAGGATTTCCACGAAATCCCTCTTGAAATAAATCTTGAATCAAACTTCAATCGAAATTGAAACTCAAACCAAAATCCAAAATCACACATTAAAACTTGGAAAAGAAAATGAAATGAATCTAAATTCAAATCTCTCTAGAATCTTCAGCGAGAGCTCTGGAATCTTTAGTCTTGGAGATTTACCTGATACTCCCTAGAGAAAATTTTCTATACTTCGTTCTAAGTGTGTCACTTAGACATCTGTGTTGGTTCTGTTGATCTTTTCGGTCAACGCCAATACGCGCGGTGTGCTTAGTTAGCACACCACACCTATTGGGGGTCCATTTGTTGACCTCATTTTTTATGAGGTCTGATCTCTCTCCTTAGTACTTAGGATCTAGCCTTAGGCTTTCCCTTTGACTATCCTAGAGGACTAGAGATGGAACCCACCACTTAGAAATTCAAAACACTTCTTGACTCCCTTCAAACCCCACAAGTTTGATTGTAAACCCCTAAGCCACTTAGAGGGTTAAAATCAAATGTGAAGGTTTAAAGGATGAGTTTCCTATAGGAATCTTTGGCCTTAGGATTACCTTGGGTGGCCTGGTCTGGTGAGGGTAAGCTTGCACACACCACACTCCCACACACACATTCCAAACCCTAAAACTACCTTTAACCAATTTGACTCCCTGACTCATGTAGGTAACTCATATGGATGGACCTTGACCACTAAGCCCTTGACTAAGAGGGTTAGGAACAACATATTGAGTGCCTAAAATGAGTCCTCTCATGGATTTTGTGAGCTTAATATGGCTTCATGACTCAGCCAAAATGATTTCATTTCACTCACACTTGATCAATTTTCACTTCTCCAAAATTTCAATTTTTGACCCCCGGGACTCTAAACCTACCAAGCTTACCAAATGCCCTTGAAATTGCCCAAATTTTGCAAAACTGCCTAAATTACCCAAAATTCCTCAAAATCAATCCTAAACACTTCCACCCACTCAAATTGATCATCCATGACCAAATATACCAAAATTTTCAAAAATACCCCTCAATACCCTCTAAATACCCAAAACACCCTTTTAACCCAAAAATTCAAAAAATTCAGAAAATTCCCAAAAAATTCTAAAAAATCCCAAATATTCCCAATTTCATTTTATTCAACTACACCATAAGCCAATTTTTTCAATTTTACCAACTTTTACCAAAACCCCTAATTTGACCTATTTTTAACCTAAGTGGACCCAATGTCCAACCAAACCACTCCAATTGACCTCAATTTTGATCCAATTCAATCCTAAACTTCAATTTAATATCCTCAATATCAATTCAGACCAAATCTAAGCTTAATCTTACCAATATGTGAATCCAATTTCAATTTGAAGCTTAAAGCCCAATTTTGGCCCATGACCTAAACTTAGCCCAAGCCAATCCAATTCAACTCCAATTAGCACCAAATCTTTTCTAAAATCTTCCTAAAACCCCCACAAAAAAAAACTAACTTGATTTGCCCAAAATTTGAACTCAAACTTCACTCAAATCTAACCCAAACAAAAAATCCCCAATTTAGCCTAAAGCCCACCATGAATCCAAATAGGCCCAAATCCCAAAACCAAAGCCCATCCAAAGTTGAAAGCTCTTTGTTACACACCCGTAAACATTTCTCAACATTAATTTTACATCAAATCCAACATTAGCCCAACATTAGCCCAAGTTAGCCCAATTTGCCCCACTTTGACCCTATCACTAAGGAAGCCCAAATTAAACCCAATTCAACTCCAAATTATTTCAAATCTATTCCAAATCACTCATGACACATCCCTAAACTAAATCTAACATTTGTAAGGCCAATCTTTACCAAAATTTTCATCCATCAACATGATTTAAAATCTAAAAGCCCACTTACCGAAAGCCTTTAAAAGCCCATTCCTAAACAATTCCAAAAGCCCAAAATTGACCCTAAAGCCCACATAGCATCTCTTTCCATCATCAATTTCAATTGAAGCCATCCCTAAGTTGTAAATAAATGGTTAAATCATTCTAAATCAAGCCTCATGATAATCTCCCCAACATTCATAAAAAATCCCTAAAATCTACTTTCATGAAATTGACTAAGCTTGGCCCAAAACCAAATGGAGCCATGGAGCCATGCATAAGCCATATGCAAGCCATGACGAGCCCTTTCCACCTCACCGTGCCACTTATGGCAAGAAGAGGGGAGCCTTTATTAAGCCTTCACTAAGCTTTTTTAACCCCATTCATGATACACTTTAACCAAAATTAGCCACCTCACCTTGGATGGGGACTTCACCACCTTCTCTTGGCTGACCCAAATGTTTCCTCTCGACCCAAAGTCAAGCCTTCGGGGAGGTGCACCTAGCCTAAACCATGCCTTGGACCAAATCAAGCCAAAATAAGCCTTCCCCCCTTTCCACTTAAATCAAATCCTATACACATGGCCAAAGCCAATTGCTTGCACCAAACTCAATCCCTGGACTCACTAAGTCAAGATGGTGATCTGACCCTACCGGCCAGCTGCCTGGGTCGCCGGAAAACGCCATGGTTGAGAGCTCCATGTGACCGAAACTCCCAAATTCTCCCTGGCTGAGCTACCCCATGCCCAATGGCCACTGTGGCTGTTCTTCCCTTGACCAAGGTAGCTGATCCTAAGCCCCAACTCCCCCTGGGAAGCCCTTTAGCCAGCTCTATTTAAACTCCACCCCCTCTCGGCCAAAAGAGGTAATGAACCAGAGCTTAACAAAACTCTGCCAAAATTGCTCCAGTACCTTCTCCTAACCCAGAGCAATTGATTCCCAATGTCCCTTTACCCTAATCCCCATTAACAGAGCTCAATTTCTCAGTCAAAAAATCCACCCAAAAACCAAGACAACTTTGAAACCTCCACCAAAATCAAATTAAACTCACCCACACCTACACAAGACCTAGAGAAGGAGTTCCCCAGTGAAAGCCCCCTCACCAGGCCAGCCATCCTCTCTATCGACCAAGCTTTGAAATCGTCCTTGGTCACTTTCATACCTAGGAAATTCCCCAGAGCTAGAGACTTCATCTGGAGCTTCCTTGGGTGAAATCGAAGGTGCCACAACTCTCTGATTGAAGCTTCACTTCTCAGAGCCAAGGTATGGACCCCTTCTTCCTCCCGAGCGTCCAACGATTCTCTATTTTGCTTGGCTTAATTTCATAGCATGTAAACCATATGGATGTGTTCGTCTCCTCAAGAAAAATCCATAGAGCCTAAGAACACGAAAATCCATTGAGAAATGAGAGAGATCTTTGGGTTTTATGTGGACGGCTCACGGGACACACCAGTCGTAGACGATGACCAGGCGCCGTCCGATCGCACGTGTATCGAATGGACGGTCCAGATTACGCAGGATCGAAGGATGGAGCGAGACAGCGGGCCGCGTGACATCCGAGTCAGATGGCGGCGTCGAATGGGAGCACGCCGCGTGGGGTTTCAGATCCGCCGAGGTTGAGTCAGCGTCGCGATGGATAAGTAGATAAATTGGCTATTTTCTATTTATTTAAATACCTAGAAATTGAAAAATCCATAACTTTGCATAGAAAAATCATAAAAATAAACTAAAAATACCCTCTTGCTTAGTGAATAGAGGAGAATAATGTGAAAAAAGAATTGAGTTAATTTGATGAGTATTTTGTTTTTAATTAATTATTTACTCATTTCAATGTTTTAATTCTTCATTTGCATAGACAATTCACCATAGGTCTTTTGTAGCCTCTGATCTTGGGAACATTCCCTGAATTTTCCAAGGTCAGAGGCCATCTCTATGGCAAGTTATTGATTTTTCAAATTTTTGTGCCTATTTTAATATTATAATTCCAGTAATTAGCATGTTACTTAGAAAATTTTGGGAAAATTTGGGGAAGTATCTTAGGACTAGAGGTCCCTAGGAAAATTATGGTTTGAGTTAATTCATTAAGAATAATCCTAATTGGCCTAAACACTCAAAACTGAATTTTAATTAATTTAGGTTAACCATACATCAAAATCACTTAAAAACAATTCTCAACTGATCTTTACGGTCAGAAGAGTCTCGCATAAAAATCTAAAACCAATTGAAGGTGATTAGCCCCACTAAATGACTAATTAAGTTATATGACCAAAATTAAACTTTAAAAATTCATAACTCCAAAAATACATTTAAAAAAATTCACCAAAATGGTTTTGGGGCTTCTCTGATGTTAGGCGAGTCTAAGAAAATTAAAATTAAAATTAAAATTTTAAAAATCTTCAGTTTTAATCAATTTTAATATTTTAATAATTAAAAAATAATAAAAATCACAAAAATATTAAAAATCATAAAAATATCATATTTTGCTTCCTAATCACTTAGCAACAAACCAAATATTTTTCCCGAGTCTATAGGTTAAGATATTGAATTTTAAAGGCTTAAAACAATTTTTAATATTAAAAAATGAATTTCCTTACATTTTCACTAAATTAATTCTAATAAATTAAATAAAAAATCAGAAAAATATAAAATTTATTTCTCTGGACTTCTTGAGGTTAGAGAGATTTATGAAAAATATAAAATTCATTTTTCAACTTTAATTTTATTTTATAATTAATTAACACTCCAGAACTCAAAATAATTATAATCAATAAAATGTAATTTGAAAAATCACCAAAGTTGGTCCAAATAGTCCTCTGGTCAGTAGAAATATCCCATAATTTTTCTAAGGACAAAAACCTTACCTTGGTTATGTTGTTGAATTTTTATTGAAAACCCATATTTTTCATAAAAATAAATATATAAATTAAATTAAATTTAGAAAAATCACATTTTCTTCTCTAATGTCTTAATTGACATGTGAGTGAAGTGAAATAAAAATTTCAAGCTCATTTGAGCTCAATTTGATGAGTTATTAAATAATTAGGCTTAAAATGGCATAATAGTAATTAAGAATTTTAACCCCTAATTAAAACTTTACGTTTAATCAAAATGGAGGGTAAAATATTTGATCTTAATTTTCTTTTAGATGATTGAAATTTTGGGAAATTAAAGGGTAGGAACCCATTAATCATTTCTAATAATCAAAGAGAAAAATGAAACCTTAATTAATTAAATAATTTAAAATTTGGAAGATTAATTGAAATTTTAATTATTAAAATAGGGAGTATAACTTAGGGAGACTATAACCCTTTATTTTAAGATCCCTAAATAAATCACTTTAATAATATTCAACTCTTAATCAAACTCAAAAATGATAATTGAAATTAATAATTAAATAATTAAAAGGAAAATAAACCTTAATTAAATTAAAAGCTTAAAACATTAAGTAATTTAACAATCAAAATGAAATAAATTTAAAACATTAAAAATTAATCTCAATGATCACTTGAAAACAAATCTAAAACAAATTTGAAATATTAAAGAAACTCAACCTTAAGACAATTCATAATTAAAAACATAAAAAATTAAACCAATTAAAAATTAACTTAAAATATTTCAATTAAATTAAAATTAAATCATTAAAATCTAAATTGAATAATCTAAACACCTTTTTCAACCCAAATTAATCTAATGCATTGAGATCATTTAAAGTGTAAAGATTTAATTAAATTAAAACAACTTGAACACTATTCCAAACTTAAAATTATTAAAATTTCATAACTAAATTAAACCATTTTAAATCATCAATTCCAATTTTAAGTCATTAAAATCTTTAATAAACTGATTTGCCCTTAAAGACTTGCCTTATCATAACTCTTAAATGGAGCATTAAGTGAAATGTCACTTTACTCATAGGATAATCAAACATCCTAATTCACTGAGCAAGAAGCTGAATTTAATTGAATTTTTGGATGATTAATTCACGAGTACAATAAAATTCATTTGGACTCAAAATAATCTCAGAAGTATTGAAAAGATGTTTAGGACTCGTTCTAAGCACTTTCTCAATATGATGAGAAGTTTTAGAAGAACAACTGAACTTAATTGTTCTTTGATGAAGAAAATCATCCTTAACAAAACAAAAGAACATAGACGTCATAGGAATTGACTAGCTATAGGATTAGGAATTTGGTAGACAGCTAGAACCTTTCCTTAGCTTTACCTAGGTACTTTTTGCAAATATATAAATGCATTAACATATACTTTAAGTGTAGTTTGGAATGACGGGACGACCCTCCAGGTACGCTTTTATTTTATTGCAAGTTACTTACATGTAATGCGCTTAACTTTTCCTGCATATTAAACAGGATTGTTGCATGAAAACTAAAACCTTTTAGGATAGCCACAAAACTGAAATCCAAAACTAAAATTAAAAGTCAAAACAAGATAAAATCCACCTTCACAATATTTCAAAACATAAAACAACTCAAAATTTAATCACAAACATAACACAAAACTACAACTATAACTAAATTAAAACGTGTTGTTGGATGATCGAGAATACCTCGAATGATGTAACCTACATGTTGCTAACCAAATTTCCCACAGTCTAAATGAAAGTGTGGAACTCATTCAGTTGAGTTCAGCAAATTCATCTGGACTAAGTAAATCCGATAAAAATAACGGTGTCGGAATGATGGAATCATGGGATCTTAACCGGTGTTGTTATAATCAACTTTAAGATTCCCCTAATAAAACATTAAAGACATTTGGACTTTAAGATTTCTCTAAACCAAAACACTTCTCTTATCTCATGATTACCACCTTCTAAAACTAGACCTCTACAAGAACAAAGAGCTTGGAGCACGGTGGGCAGCATGACCATCTTCTTCAGCAAAACTCGGGTCTACTTCAGCTAAACCATTCTTAGAATTGAATAACCAAGCCATAGGATTTCGAGGTAGTTTGTCTAGTGCAACATAAATCCTCAACCTTTCATTAGTCACTGGCATAATCATTTTATGCAATTTAAGTCCTAACCAGCCTTAGGATTCTGAGGTAGTTGTTTGGTACGACATAAACCCTCACATCTTGGAGGCTACTTGTGTGATTATACCATACAAAGATAAGTCCTAATTAACTAAAATTGGTAGAATTACAACATTAAGTAAATTCTCGAATTAAAGCCAAACAATAGAATAGTTTGGGAAGTTGCCATGATTCTTCTTGGATCTCAGCTTCTCCTACTTCTCTTCCTTTGGACTCCTGAAGTAAACTGTTTCAAATTTGAGCTAATCCTTATTGAAATTTCTAAAACTCAATCCTTTGAAACCTTAAACATTGAAATTCTTTAAAGTAGAACCACTGATCTTAATCGAGAGTTTTCTTAAATGATTCCCGTCATTTAAGATGTAATTAACTATAGGGGCTTGCCCTTATAGGGAACATTAAGAACCCAGGTAATATAAACCCTGCTTAATTCCTTTATATTAAGCAGGGGAACTTGTAGGCTTATAAAATTGGTTCGTAAACCAAACGGATGTCACAAATCTTCTAGTTTATTTAATCGAGCCTCATCGTCAAGCAGTGTGTTTTTCCTTCGAGATAGATACACGGTTTGAGATGTGGTGCTCGTTTATATAAACTATTTGGGATGTGAGATCGGTTTAATTTCATATCTTAAAATTTTCAAACTTAAAATTATTTTCAAAATCAAATGCTATTTTCTAATATATATATATATATATATATATATATATATATAAATTAAATTTAAAATCTAAAATTCACCGACAATTTCTGTAGGCGACCCCCCTATTTTAAAATACAACACAAACCTAAAAATATGCCGACATATGCACAAAATTATTTTAGATAATAAACATAAACCAAGAGTTGATCCCCAAAGGAGATTAAACCCAATGATGAAAGATGTAGTCAAGAAAGAAATATTAAAATGGCTAGACAATGGTATCATATATCATATTTCGGACAGTGTTTGGGTAAGCCCAATTCCTTGTGTTCCTATGAAAGGAGGAGTGACTGTTGAAGCTAATGAAAATAATGATTTAATACCTATCAGACAAGTTACTCGATGGCGTATATGTATTGATTATAGAAAATTAAATGCAGCCAACAGGAAAGATCACTTCCCTTTATCATTCCTAGACAAAATGTTGGATAGACTTGTTGGGCACAAATACTTTTGTTTTTTAGACTGTTATACTGGCTACATCAAATTCCTATTGCTCTTGAGGATTAAGAGAAAACTACATTTACTAGTCCTTATGGAACATTTTCTTTTCGAAGGATGCCCTTTGGACTATGTAATGCACCTGCAACATTCCAGAGATGTATGATATCTATATTTAGTAAATTAATTGATGATGGAATAGAAGTATTTATGGATGATTTCTCTGTATTTGGAACATCATTTGACGCATGCCTGGATCATCTTGAAAAAATTTTGGAGCTATGTGAAAAAACTAATTTGGTTCTAAATTGGGAGAAATGTAAATTTATGGTTGCAGGAGGAATTGTATTAGGGCATAAAAGTTCAGAAAATGGCATGGAAGTAGACCCTGCAAAAATTCAAGTTATAGCTAAATCACCACCTCCTACTACAGTGAGAGGGGTAAGAAGTTTTCTTGGACATGCTGGATTTTACAGACGCTACATAAAAGATTTTTTAAAAATTACCAAACCTTTATGCTAACTTTTAGAAAATGACAAGAAATTTGAATTCACTAAAGAATGCTTAAATGCTTTTGAATTATTAAAAGATAAATTAGTCACAGCACCTTGTTGACCTCATTTTTAATGAGGTCTTCTCTCTTTAGTACTTAGGATCTGGCCTTAGGCTTTTCCTTTGACTATCTTAGAGGACTAGAAGTGGAACCCACCCTTTAGAATTCCAAACACCTCTTGACTCCCTACAAACTCCATAAGCTTGATTGTAGACCCCTAATGACCTAGAGGGTTGAAATTAAATGTGAAGGTTTAAAGGATGAGTTCCCTATAGGACTCTTTGGCCTTAGGACTACCCTGGGTGGCCTGGTCTGGTGAGGGTTGACTTACACACACTACACTTTCACACACCTCCTAAAACCACACCTATACCCAACTTGACCTCCTGACTCATGGAGGTGATTCACATGGATGGTCCTTAACCCCTAAGCCCTTGGCTAAGAGGGTTAGGAGCAACATAGTGAATGCCTCAAATGAGTCCCTTCATGGCTCATGTGGGCTTGATATGGCTTCATGGCTCAACTAAAATGATTTCATTCCTCTTACACTCACCCAATCTTTAATTTTCCAAATTTTTAATTTTTGACCCCCGGGACCCCGGACTTGCCTAGCCTACCCAAAACCCTTGAAATTACCCAAATTTTCCAAAAATCTCCAAATCACCCAAAATTCCCCAAAATCATTCCTACACATTTCCCTCCACTCAAATTGATCATCCATAGCCAAAAATACCAAAAATTCCAAAAATACCCCCCAATACTCTCCAAATACCCAAAAAAGCCCCTCTTATCAAAAAAATCTAAAAAATAGTTGAATATAAAAGATGCAGCCACAAGAGCAAAAATTAAGATGCTAACAATTTCCTTATTATTTTATATCTTTCAAAGTTAAGAACAAACATGCGATTAAATGAGAAAACATGATACAATTCAACCCTAAACTCTAAGTGCTTTAACAAAACGAATGGCTTAAGGCCAGAAAACATTGGCTCCACTCTGATACGCCTTAAACATATCTATTTTAAATAAACATTTAATGCTCATTTTTATTCTGATTTTGATGATATTAAATTTTAATGATTAAGATATTTTGCATATTTTTGGTTTCACGTACAGAAAATAGAGTTTAAAGCATTGGAGTAAAATTGGAGGCAAATTGGAGTTGTGGTGTAGTGGCGCTGGCGCGAGTCCGAACTAGATTGGCGCTGGCGCCGGATTCGGTACTTGAGTGCTACTTCGGTTATGTGCGACTTCTAGAAGAGCGGTGTCTAAGTACCACAGTTAGACGCCTAGGCTTCAGAGTCGGTTGAGCAATATACGTTGAATTTTGACGAATTTCGAAGGGGTTCCAGAAGCAACCCTTGGTTATTTTCAGAGCTCTACATATTAGAATTAATTCTGGCCGAAAAGAGAGAGTCTAGCATGAATCTTGTGATTGAGCCCACCATACGTGAGAGTGTGGAGAGTTCTTGTGTTTGTGTGAGTCTTGTGTAAATTTTGTGGAGTCAAGTACAGTCAAGGGTTGTCAGAGTTTTCTTGGGGAGAAGCAAATATAAGTAATTTATATTTTTATTTGAGTTTTACTATCTTTTGTGAACTTGGTTATAAATATAAATTCATATGTTTTTGTTTTATCTCCATGAATTTTGAGTAATTTCCTTGCTTTCTCCTTGCAATGAGACTTGATCATGTGTATACTGTGAATGGTTTGAAGACTTATTTTTATTCAATAAATTGTGATGGCACTTTCACTGGAACTTCATTAACTTTGCAAATTAGTCACTTGTGAGGTTAACATCTATTGCAAAACATAAGATTCGGGAGGGCTATGATTTCACCAACTTGTGAGTACCACACTTTACTTTGGATAGAGCCATTGTAAACATCCAAATGGGCTGTAAATAAATTGGGAGATAAGTTTTGATGGACGTAGAATTGTTATTTCTAGGGTGACAGACTAGATTCTTCAATTTGGTTTTTAGTTTGGATCTAAGAGTCCCTAGTAGGTCCTACGGAAAGGGAACATTTAGGCAAACCTATGAAAGTGAAGGCCATAATCTACTCGACGCACTACTATACTAGGCAAGATTAAACATTAAGCAGCGATGTTCTTTAGACGCTCGGAAGAGATTAAAGAATATGAATGCTCTTATTTGTCACAATACCACATTTGATTTTTAAACATTCAAATTTTACACTAATTATCATCTCTATGCAAAGGGAAAGATCTTTTACATAGCGTTTGAACTATCTTTTAAGTAGTATATAAATTTATTTATAATATTTTAAAACATTTCAACATTCTCCTCTTATAAGTTATGTTTGCAGTGTTTCATAGAAACATTTCTAATTCATTATAGAAAAATATAACATTACCTGTGGGATCGATACTGGGGATTTTAAAGAAAATTATATATTACTTGAAACGATACGTATACTTGCATAGTATTCCTAGTGTGAAAGCTCATCTTTTATTTTCTAAAACATTTTATTTGTTCACACTAGCTGCTAAATATAATTCGGGCCAAGTCTTTGACATTCTTTTGAAGCATAAAAATTTACGTAATTGCAGGGTCACTCTCCCCGACGATGGTGCAAATAAATTAATGTCAAAAATTATTATTAGGCAAGTAGAACAATCACATAAGTATATATGTCGATAAAGTACTATACGAATTATGAGTATGTGTACCGAACTGACTAGAAACGTTGTCAAATATTTCTAACAGGTAAAGTTTTAGTTTAGTAAATTAATAATCTTAGCTTAGAGGTGCATCTTACATAAAAGAAAGTTCTAAAATCATAATGTGGCAAGAAGAAAACTAATAGGCTTTTGAAGTTTATTAGGTCTCCGAGGTTCATACAAGTGTGATACCGTTCTAATAATTTCTCCATATTGTTTTATGAAACCCACACTATCGTTGACAACCAAGAACATATCCTCCTTAGCTAATGCAAAGTAATAACAAGAGTTGGAAATCATATTACACTTAAGGGAACTTAACCTTGTAGTGTTCCCTAGGAATACTTTAATCCCTAATCTAAGTTAAATTTCTTAATGACAATATTTCTATTCCACTATGCTATTGTGTCATAATCTACTCATTCTTCTAGTCAATTGTTAGAATTCCTAGATCACATGGGATTTTTTTATTCTATCGAGTCAGATTCAAAATATAAGATAAAAAAGTTATCAAATTAACATATGACATCTAAGCACAAAAAATACATATATGGAACAAAATAAATAGGAGAAACTATAAACAAAACATCATGGCTTATATCACAAGAGTATGAAAATGAGATTAACTACTATGCAGAAAAAAGAAAGCATTGAAATTATTATTGTGGGTATAAAAAGAAAATTATGCAAGAAGGACATAAAACTCAAACCCAAGCCATTCGTTCCTTGCAATACATAATGATCCTCTTTATTTAATACCAATTTTCATAATTCTCTCAAATATAGGTGCACTCAATATCTCCTCACAACCTCTCCAAATAATAAGAAACAATCCTAGGAATCCTTACTATGGAAAACAATTAGAAAAAACCTATAGTTGACAAGAATCGCTAAAAACCAAAAATAAGTAGCCTCCACAATTTTCAAGTGTAATTTTCCTCATGCAAACAAACATATTTATTGTTAGTACATCCAAACACAATAGAAAATATTCAAAAAGTTGATCTTTGTATATGAAGCACACTCACATTCTTGCCCGGTGTGGGAGCACCAATCATTAGCCTAGGAGCAGCATGGGTACGCTCACCCTAGGTATGGGTGCACTGGCCTAAGCATTTGTATGATAATGGAGCAGGGGGGTATGTCATCTTCTCAAGAATTAGGCATGGGTGCATTAGTTTTAAGTGTAGATGCGTCGGTTTCAGGTGCAAGTGTGACATGCTAGAATTCCTTTCTTTTCTTTTTTGGCATCCTAATTTGCCTCTTTTGCTCCCCTAGGTGGCTTAATCCCTTGTAACTTGGAATACAAAAAAAAAATACCTTCAACAGGTGTAATGTTATCATAAATATGTAATAAAACATGAATTTACATGTAAGAAAACCTCACTTATTTCATCCACATCAAAATTTATGCCTAAAAAGATGTATTTCACTTTTAAAAGCTATAATAGTGATATTTTTAACATGATATTAATGTTTTGAGTGTTATGTGTGTTTTTATACAAGTCTCTTATCTATTCTGTTTATATATAAAAAAATTAGATATGTATAGGCAGTAGTTGCATTTATGAACTCTTTTAAGCTATAAGTTAGTTATTTATGGATATTTACAAATTAAAGTCATTGATGTAAAGTAGAGTATATTTGCATAGAGAATGACTTATTGAAGAGTTCTTCAATGGTGTTGGGACCTTCATGAAAGTGATATATCAGTTTCCAACTAACCTACAAGAGAGATTTTTGGTGTCCATGTTTGAAACACAGCAATCAAACATACTTAATGCATGATAAAGTCAAATTTGATTTTATATCATTGAAGAATTCAACTTGATTATTGGTTTTGAACTTTACATAGTGAGGTTGGCCCTTGAATTAGCTTGTTCCTTCAATGAGCAATTATCTTCAACCTAAGTTTGACTAAGTAGATTAGTAGAAATGATCTTCAATGGAACAAAGCTTATTATCTAAGTAAAAAATTTAATTAACAATAAACATGCCTTAGAACAAATGCCTATTTATGTGAAGTTTATGAATGATATATTAAATAAGAAAAGGAAGTTTACAGATAATGAGACTATTGCACTCAGTGAAGAGTGCAACGCAATTATTCAGAAAAAAGCTTCCTGAAAAACTCAAAGATTCTGATAGCTTCACTATACCTTGTGCTATCGGAGAAAATTTTTTTGGAAGAGCCTTAAGTGATATGGGAGCCAGTATTAATCTCATGCCTTTATCAACTTTTAAAAGGTCAAGAATAGGAGAAATTTCCCCTACTTCAGCAACTCTTCAATTAACTGATCATTTTATTACTTATTATAAAGGAGTTGTTGAATTCGTTTTAGTAAATGTTGATAAATATATCTTTCGTATGGATTTTATTATTTCAGATATGGAGGAAGGTATGGAAATTCCTATCATTTTGGGAAGATCACTCCTTGCAACTGGAAGAGCTATGATATACGTTCAAAAGGAGAATTAATTATGAGATTTAATGATCAAGAAGTGACATTTAATATATCAAAAGCTATGAAATACGATGCAACAGAAAAAGATGAATGCTTTCGAGTGGACATTTGTGACTACTTAAAAGATGAGCATTTTAAGAAAAAGTTTAAAGAAAATAAGGAACAAGAAAATTGAAATGCGAGGATGAAAATGAAATAGAAAATAAATATGATGAGATAGATAATGAGGAACTGAATTATGTTCAGGAAAGATTTGAGATGTTGGATATTATAGAAAACGATAATAAAACTTTAATACCATTTATCAAAAAACCTCCTAAACTTAAGATGAAAATACATCTTAAGCATTTGAAGTATGTGTTCTTAGGAGAATTATCTAAATTACTAGTTATTATATCCTCAGATTTAAATGATTTACAAGAGCACAAATTACTAAATACATTGAAAAGATACGAAAAAGCTTTTGGTTGAACTTCAACTGATATTAAAGGAACCGGTTCGTCGATATGTATGCATAAAATTATATTGGACAAACAACATAAACTTAAAGCTGATCCACAAAGGAGATTAAATCCATTGATGAAGGAAGTAGTAAAGAAAGAAATTTTAGAATTTTTGGATGCTGGAATTATACATACTATTTCAGATAGTGCATGGGTAAGTCCGATTCATTATGTTCCTAAGAAATGAGGAGTGACAGTTGAAATGAATGAAAGAAATGAATTAATAACCACGAGAAAAGTCATTGGTTGGCGAATCTGTATTGATTATATAAAATTAAATGCCACCACTAGGAAATGTCACTTTTATTTACCTTTTCTAGACCAAATGTTTGATAGGCTTGTTGGGCATAAATATTTTTACTATTTAGATGGATATACTGGCTATCATTAGAGACCAATAGCTCCTGAGGATCAAGGAAATAACACATTTACTAGTCCTTATGGAACATTTGCTTTTTGATGAATACCCTTTGGATTATGTAACACATCTGCAACATTTTAAAGATGTATGATATCAATTTTTACTAATATGATTGATAATTAAATATAAGTTTTTATGGGTGATTTTTTCATATTTGGAACTTCATTTGACGCTTGCTTAGATAATTTAGAAAAAGTTTTGGAGTTATGCGAAAAAATAAATTTAGTTCTAAATTGGGAGAAATGTCATTTTATGGTTACATGAGGAATTGTGCTTGGGCATAAAATTTCTGAATATGGCATGGAAGTAGACCCTATGAAGATTCAAATTATCATGAAACTACCACTTCCAACTATTGTGAGAGGGGTGATAAGTTTTTTAGGACATTTTAATTTCTATAGGTGTTATATTAAAGATTTTTCAAAAATTACTAAATATCTGTGCCAATTTTTAGAAAAACATAAGAAATTTGATTTTAATGAAGACTGCTTAAATGCTTTTGAATTATTGAAAGACAAATTAATCACTGCCCCTATAATAGTTTCACCTGATTAGGAGAAACCATTTGAACTTATATGTGATGCCAGTGATTATGCAATTGGAGCTCTTTTAAGATAAATGTATGATAAAATTTTCAAAGTTATATACTATGCTAGTAAAACTTTTAATGAAGTTCAAATTAATTATACCACTACTAAAAGAGAGTTATTAGTGATTGTATATGTTTTTGAAAAATTTAGGTCATACTTAATTGGGACTAAATCTATAGTGCATACAGACCATACTGCTAACAAGTACTTAATGCAAAAGAAGGATGCTAAACCAAGATTAATCAGATGGGTACTTCTAATGCAATAATTTGAACTCATTATAATAGATAGAAAAAGATATGACAATCAAATAACTGATCATTTATCTAGGCTGGAACAACATGAATTATCTGATTTTGAGATGAAATCACATAAACTTTTCTTGATGAACAACTTTATAAAATTAAGGAATGAAATTTACGTGGTATACTAATATTGTGAACTATATTGTAAGTGATATTTTACCACATAAATTACCTACGCAATAACGGAAAAAATTATATGATGCCAAATTTTATTTTTGAGATAACCCATATTTATATAAACAATGCAAGGATCTAGTTATTAGGAGATGTGTGCCTTATGAAGAAGTTGAATCAATTATTCAGAGATGCCATGATTCTGAATTTTGGTGACATTTTGGAACTGACAAAACTGCACATAAGATTTTTTAATCTACATTCTATTGGCCTACTCTTCTTAGGGATGTTAATAGATATATTAAAAATTGTGATCGATGTTAGCGAGTAGGTAATATTTCTAGAAGAAATGAAATGCCCTTAAATTTTACATTGGAAGTTGACATTTTTGATTTTTGAGGAATAGATTTTATGAGACCATTTATTCCTTCATTTGGGAATATATATTGATTGCAGTGGATTATGTATCAAAATAGATTTAAGTCATAACTTTATCTAAATGTGATGCTCTAAGTGTTTCAAAATTTTTAATAAAAAATATTTTTACAAGATACGAAATACCGAGAGTTATCATTACTAATGGTGGAACTCATTTTAGAAATTATCTGATTCAAAGGTTGACTGAAAAATATAATATTATGAATAGAATCTGAACTGCTTTTTGTTTCCAGATATTTATGCTTATGTTTTTTATACGAGTTTATACTTTATATTTCCTTTTAATTATATCTATTTCTTTACAACGATGCTAAAAACTTGACGCTGATGCAAATGAGAGTTTAATTAATATTATTGTAAAATGAAATTTAACACAAGTATACATATTGTTATCAAATAATATATGACTTTCTGATTAAGCACCAAATTTCAATCCCACGGAGATCGAGGTTAATCATGACGACTTTCAGGAGAAATTCTAGTATACAATAACACGCCATAGCTTGGAAGGTCGGTAAAGATTTGGTTTTGATTAAATCCTACACTTATCACTAAGATACTACTTCTACTTATAAACTAAAATATTTAGTGAAAATCAGAAAGTGGGGTTTGATATATTAAAAGTGCCCTTCCTTATGCAATTAAATTAGTGACATGTGTAAACGTAAAACAAGTAGAGAGAGAGATTGCGACAATTATAAGCAATTATATTCTTTACCCTTACTAGAGATGCTATAAAGAACATTAGTTAATCTAAAGTTTGAATAGTTTTGAAGACGGGCTAGACAGGGAAGATACTAGCTCTCATTCTAAAGTTCCCTCTTATTCCTCCACACGAGGCTAACATCTTGCATCAAAACCTAAAATTATAGACCAAATTAGGGGCTTTAGCCTTTCACTCTAAAGTCCTCTAATTCTACACCCTTCAAAGTTTAACTCCTTATTTATTTGCACTCAATTATATGAATTATATTATCATCCATACAATCTTATGTGATTCTACCACAGTTGATTGAGACAATACCATACCAGTTCTTATATGTTCTCACAATAAATTTTAACATGCAAGTTGATTAAGTTTACATGTAAATTAAGAACAAAGTAAAATCATCACAATATATTCTTGCTCTACACAATCTATATCCTACACATGCATACTAATTCATTGTAAGAGGGAGAGTAAAGAAAAGTACTCACTACATATGAAGAAACAACATGAACTTTTCATTGAAAAAGACTTTGAAACCATCCAAACAAAGTTTTAGATTCAAATCAAAATACACTAAAAATACTTATTTTTGATGAACTTTAAACTCTCATTGTATAGCAAAAATAATCTCCTTACAATCCTCTTCAAGAACCAAGTGAAAAAAAAGAAGAAATCTCTCACTCACTCTCTTTCTCTCTCACCTTATCGCCCCACTTGGGGCTTTCGCCCAAGCCTTCTTCTTCTTTTCTAACTAATTCTCTCCTTTTAAGTACTCAAGAGTTTAAGAGTTTAAAGAGTTATTTATAATTTTCCAAGAGGTGCTTAAGTGTCTCTTCAAATGTGTCCATATTCAATGAATCTTCCAAAGGGTGTCACAAGTAACTCTTCAATAATAACTCCTTCTAACTACCCAAAATCTTTCTAGAAAGTCCATTTATCATTTCTAACAAATTCCCCAAGAGACACGAAGCACTGCTTCAAAAATCGTCCAAATCCGATGTATATTCTAGAAGATATGTCAAGAACTGTCACCGGCGCCTAAACACCGATTCTGGGCACTTAGCTGCCCTCTGGTAGCACCTAAGCACCGTGTTTGAGTGCTTAGCTACCAGACAAAGGTACATAAGTGTCCGGTTCGGCCCCCATGGCTTCAGTGTGCCCCGGTTCGACTCGTTTTACTCTGATATGCTCCATTTTGGTCCATTTTTGTTCCTTTTGCTCAAGTCACTCCAAATTCTTCAATTTGTTGTACCTACAACCAAAAGAAGAAGAAAACATACCTTTAAAGTGCAATATCATTATAAAAAATAGCATAAAAAATAGTACATTTTTAGACGTATCAAAATCATTCAAACTTAAACATTACTTGTCCTCGAGTAATACTACATTTTTAAAATAACTTATGTAGATTAGAGTTAATGGGTCATCCTTTAGAATTACTAAAATTTTGTTCTAAAAATGTGATGTTTCAAATTAGAAGAACTTCCAGTGAATCGAACTAGCCTAGGGTCTAAAATATTTATCATCAAACTTGGGAATTTGTTTTCCTATCTAATTCAGAAATATATGCATATTTTTCAAACTTCGAATTCTATGAACTTTACTTTCTAGACTTAAGAACTCTCTTAAAAATAATTTTTACTAATAGAAGTATAAAAAGCAAGCTTAGGATCATTCTAAGTTCTTTACTCTAGAAAGACTTAACTGAAAGCAATTTTTGATTAGAAAATCTCCTCAAGCTTCTCCTCGCACTTTTTTTTTCCTTTTTTCCTTTTTAGGATCTTTTTGATCCATTCTTTTTTACTCTTTTCTTTATATATATATATATATATATATATATATATATATATATATATATATATATATATATATATATACATATATATACTGGAGAAGTCCTTAAATGAATTTAAATTCCACTATCCTCCTCTAAAGTTAAAACTTATTACTTTCCTTTACTTAATAAGATGTATTTTTTTATTTTTTAAAATACTTTTTAAAAGGCCTTAAATGTTTGAAAATAAAAATTCTATGAATCCTTGATTTTTCAAAAATATAATACTTCCTACTAAAGATAGTTATTCATTTTCCTAAGTTCTCTACTAAATATCCTTAACTCTACGTTCACCATTTTCACTAAAAATATCAACCAAGTTTTCCTACTCCATTTATATACTTAAAATTCTAACATTCTTAAGATGACTCCACATAAAAATAATCATTAGAAATAAAATACAAATTTATTTGTAGTACTTTTGAAAACAAGTAAGGTTTAAATTTGAAACAATATTCTTTTCCCCCTAAACTTAAGCTCAAACATGTGTAACAATGAAGTACGAAAATGTGCGGCAGGAAAAAATCACTTTTATAATTTACTATACATCCTAAAAAATATCAACAAATAACACATGGTAGAAAATTGCAGTAGAAAGTAAATCTAGCCTAAACATGCTTGACATAACACTATAAAGGATATTTAAATAGTAGAACAAGTACAAACTGAAGATTAAATATAAACATATTTTAAAATTTATAAAGGAATTGTTGGATGCTAACAAGTTTAAAATATTAAGATAAGTTTTGTCATCTCCAATGACTCATTCAACTTGACTCATAAACATAGACACAAAAACTCCAATGCATAGACTCATAAATTCATAAACAAACAACAAATAAGGTTAATTCATCCTTTAACTCATTGCATCTCATTAACTTAGCTTTAATTCCTAACAAAATGAAATTTATATGATTTTCCACATGTTATTAATCAAATAGGTTCATGACTTATACCAAATGAATGAAGTCATAAAAAAGAAAATGTCTCCTGTAAAATTCAAGTCCGAGTAAGACCCGAGTCATAGTGGAATCATCAATCCAACTACTACAAGAGAATATACAAGTTTAGCCATAATTAGAAGTTAAGGAATCACCTCCCTCATGACACAGACAAAGATCAAATCAGACCACTAACAATCCCAACATCCACCAATCATCAATCAATTTGATCAATCCATACTAAAGCAAACACAATACAACGCTAGCAATCAAAACTCTTAAGCACACTAAATCAAACTACATTGATAACTATGGGTTACCTCCCATAAAACGCTAGGTTTAACGTCATCAGCTCGACAAATGATTCCTCCTGGTTAAAAATTCCATTTAAGTAATCCTTAATCAATTGCTCAATCGTTTTTAGATCTAAGGATTCCTACAATATTTTCAAATTGTAATTTTTCTTTAAGCTCTACTTTTTCAGATTAATTTGTATCATTGTTCCACATATTTCTTTCTAGATCCAATATTCTTCTTATGATTTTCTCAATTTGCATATTAATATCTTCTTTGAAATTTATAAGAAATGGATCTCTATAAGATACTTCAAGATCTCCCGAAATTTGGATCAGATTTTCTCTAGATAATTCAGTTTTTGGATCAAATTCTACTAGGATCTTCTTTTGTCTCATGTTATCTTCTAATTCTTCTCCTTGGTACTGATTAAATGGTAGGGTGGGTCTTTCTATATTTAACTTAGTTGAGAAACTTGGTTTTTCTAATTCCTTATGAATTCTCTTCTATTGGTCTTTCAATATCCTTATCCTCTTTTCTTAACTCAAAGTTATTTTAAAATATATCCTCAAATTCTCTTCCAAGTCTTAGTTCGATAACTTTATTTTGTTCATCATTCAATTCAAGTTTTTCTTGAGATTGAGTCGAATCTGAAGATATAAAGACTGGTGGTGTAGATGAATTTTCTAAATAGGCAGACTTTAAAATTATGTGGGGTACATTTATCATAAGTTCACGAGATTTTTTAATAGATGGAGTTAAAAGTTTACTATTTTCAGTAACGTCCATCATTTTTCACCTCTCCTGAACATACATACAGTCTTCTTTAAACAACATTTTCAACTCATCATGAAAGCCAATTTCGATCTCATCTGTTAACTTACTCTTAAAACATTCTTGGAAATGGTCTTTACTTAGATAATCAATTTCATCCAACCAAAAACAATCATCATCTTTTCTCTCTGCTAGATTTTTCATAATCTTTAACACATCAAAGGTGAATTCCTGGTTATTAATATTCATAGTCAATTCTCATTTTTGCATATCTATCATGTCTAGTAACAAGGAAAGATCTCCCCAAAATAATTAGATTTTCTTTATCTTTCTCCATATCTAATACAATAAAGTCCATAAGAAAGATAAATTTATCCACTTTAACAAGAACATCTTCTATAACCCATTTTGGATAAATGATAGATCAATCAGCTAACTGAAGGGTTACAGTAGTGGGAGAAATATCGTATAAACTAACATTCTAAATATAGATAGAGGCATCACATTAATGTTTGATCTTAAATCACATAAAGCTTCTCCACACAATCTTTCTCGATTTGCACAAGGAATTGTTAAGCTACAAGGATCTTTAAGTATCTATGGAAACTTTTTCTAAAGTATAGCGTTGCACTCCTCAATCAGTGCAACTGTCTCGTAATCCTCAAATTTTCTTTTCTTGTTTAATATATCCTTCATAAACTTTGAATAACTTGGCATCTGTTCCAAAGCTTCAGTGAAATGAATATTTATCGTTAACTTCTTAATCACTTCTATGAACTTTAAAAATTGTTTATCCATCACATGTTGTCTAAGTCTTTGAAGAAATGGAGCTGGGGGCATTTCTAAATTGATTTTAGTTGTATATATTTAATTTTTTCAGATCCTTAGAAACATGTTCTTCAGATATTTTAGTTTCCTTTATTTCTCTCACAACTTCTTTCTCTTTTCTAACCACATCATTTATCTCTCTTCCACTTCTTAATTTGACAGCTTATACTTGTTCATTATCGTTCTTTTCAGGGTTGATCTCAGTGTTGCTAGAAAGTGTTCCTTGGGGACTATTGCTAAATGAATTAGCAATTTGTCCCAGTTGATTCTCTATATTTCTAATCGCAGTATTTTGATTTTGCACTTGGTTTCCCATTTGCAATAACATTTCTTCTATAAACATCTGCTTATCATCAAATTGTTGATCATTGTTAGAGTTTGGTGGATATGAAGGTCTATAGTTTGGGTTCCCCTGATTATTCCAACTTTCATTAAGATTGTCGTTATTATTTCCCATTGTTGGTTTCCACCCCCAGTAGTATCGTTCCAATTAAAATTAGATTGGTTCTTCCAACCTGGGTTGTAAAAGTTAGAATATGGGTTGTTTATGATATTTAAAGTCTCATATGATAAATTAGAATTAATCATATGCCCTAATGAACTTTACTCACTGAAGTAAATTGAGGTACGGTTCATTCCAAAAGTGGTCCAACTTCCATGATATTATAACAACCTGAGATGCAAGAATTGCAATCGCATCTGTATCATAAACACTGGCTACCTTTTTAGGATTTACCCTTGCAAAGTGCCATTAAAATTATTTTGTAGCCATTACTTCAATTAATGCATATGCTTCATCAAATGATTTTAACATTAATGAACTGATCCACCTTAAAATTACTTAAAATTTTATATCATTTTAAACTAATATTTAAAGATATTACGCATTAATGAAAGATATTTCTTATGTTTTTGGTTGCAGGTACAAGAAAGTGAGTTTATGAAGAAAAAGAGTCAAAAAAGGAGTAAAAGGAGCAAAAATGAGTCAAGTGAAGAAAAAAAGAAAAAAGGGCTGACTCTGGCGCCCAGGCGCCAGACTTAGCAGGGAAATCTAGAGAATTCTTGGACGGTTTTGTGATGGTTATTGATGACTCATAAGCAATCTAGAAGTCTCTGGACAAATTCCCATATGTTATAAACAGATACAATGAATATATACACAAGGAATCATCTATTCAATGAAGAGGTGCGACTCAAAACCTGAAGGGACGCTTCCATTCACACAGGAGACTGGCGCGTAGTCGCCACAGTTACTTTCGAGAATATTTAACAAATTTGGAAGAATTTTGAAGAGGTGCTTGAAGCAACCCCTGGTCATTTTCGAAGCTTTATAAATAGAGGACGATTCTACAACAAAAAGGGAGGTTGTTTGGAGTGTGTAAGTGTTATAAGAGTGAAAGAGGTGTGTATTCTCATTAAATTAAAGAGTTTGGAGTGTTATTTACCTTACTTTAGTGAAAGTTCAGAGTGTTTTTAATGTGATTGCTGGAGTTGGAGTCTTGTAAAAGTCGGTCGGAGTCAGAGAAACTTCAAAGGATTGCTTGAATATCATTGCAAATAAGTATTTATAATTTGGTTCTTAAGTTTTTTACTTTGAATTTGAATTATATAAATATGGTTTGTGGTGTGAATCCTATACTTTCTGAGTAGTCTTCTTCTCTTTCTCCCTACGAATATGAAATGATTTAGTTATGAATTTATTTTAGTTTTGAGAACATTCTTTTCTTCTTCCATAATTTGTGATGATACTTTACCTGATATTCATTTACACTGCAACTTGATCACTTGTAATGTTAAAGTCTGTGGAGAATTCTTAAGATCTTACCGTGGGCTAAGAGTTCTTAGCTTATAAGTATCACATTTCCCTTGGAAAGGTAGATGGTAAATCCTTGAAGAGGGAGGTGCGAATAGATAGGAAGATAATCTTTGAAGGGCGTAGAATTGAATATGTTTTTAGAGTGACAGGCTAAATTCTATCAATTTGGTTAAAGAAGAGGTGACAAATCACTAGTAGGCCCGACCATGGGCACCCTTGGGGGGGAATCTAGAAGTGAGAGCTTAGAAATTCGTCCCTTACTACTAACAATCTATCCTAATCCATTCTTAAAAAATTTGCCAATGTTCTTTATACAATTGACTAGAGGGTAAAGAATATACATGCTCCTATTTTTCAAAATACCTCATTCTCAAAGTTCTCAAGCTAATTTAGATGTTTACTAATCATGAAACATTTTGTATGGGGAAAGAATCTTGTTTATTTTGTTAAAGCATTTAAATTGCATTCTTACTTACAACTGCTACTTAAGTAACTTGCATATTTTTACTTCTTAGTTAATTAGTTTTTAAATAAATTTTCTTCTTTCTTTCTTAATTTTTACTTAGTCTTTCCTCGTGCAATCGATATCTTGGATTTTTAAAAAATAAAGCCCTATATTACTTGAAACGATACGTATACTTGCGTAGTACCCCTACTGTACGATTTATATTTATTTACAAAAACTTTTATCTTTAATTATCGTACATTAGCTGCTTAATCTGATTTGGGGTTAAGTTTAGTCATAATTTTATTAGCTATTTTACTTGCGTAATTGCGGTTAGGTCAAGTTTTTGCGCCGTTCTTGGGAAACAATAGAAGTAAACATAAATTAAAAAAAAAGATAAACATTTTTATAATACATATATATTTTTTAAAAAAATATTTTTGTGCTTATTTTTAATTAAAAATATCTTCTAATTTCTTTTATACGAAGTTCAAGATCTAAAAGATTAATACCGATCCACTTTTCGATATTTATACTTACAACTATGATATGAAAATTAGCAACGACACCAAAAACTTGATCCCGCATCGAATATATATATATATATATATATATATATATATATATATATATATATATATATATATATACTGATGATTCTGTTATGGATTTTATGATTTATATTATGGATACTACGCAAGTATACGTATCGTTATCAAGTAATATAGAGCTCTAATGGAGTCCAAGATATCGATCCCACAGGGAAGTTAGAGAATTTCAAAGACAAATTAAAGTAGACTTACTTACTAAGCTAGTATACGGAAATTAAGAACACTTAGACTAAAATAAACTAATGCTTAAAGGTTGAAAATAAGATTTCAGAAAAGTATCTTTCTCCTTGTTTGAGAGAATTAAGTTAATGAAGAATTAAATGAGTTTTTAATTGTATTGTGCCAAATAGGAGCATTCCTATTCTTTACCCTTTGGTCCAGGTGCAAAGAACATTGACTAGTTTTATGTTTGATTACTGAATCTGTGGCTAGGTTGGGAGGATACCGACTGCCACTTCAGAACTCCCACGTTCCCCTCGCCTGAGGGCTAACATCTACACTTCAGCTCCCAAACAATAAGACCGAATTGAATATTTTAGTCTGTCACACTAAAATGTCAAATTCTACGCTCGATAGTTAATAATTCCCTATTTATTTGCACCCTCATTCCAAGGCTTTTGACTTCCCTGAATTTTGGATGTAATCTTTACTATAGTTGATAATTCAACATATGTTAACAAATCAATTGGCCAGATTGAAAGTAAATTAAGATTTAAGTAAAAGATTAGCACAATTTCTATTTTCATATTTTTAGGCACAACTACTTTAATTCATCATTTCACGAAATCTCGATAACAAAGAGAAAGACTAAGAAACTACTCGAACGCATGGGAAAAATAACACGAAAGCATGGATTTCATTAAAGTTAACAAACAATAAACAAATATACTTATCTCAATTCTTCTCCCCAAGCAGACTCCTTGAAGTTCCTTTGACTCTTCCTTCCAGTACAACACACCAAAACACGAAACACTTTATCTACTCACTAAAAAGACTCTAGGATGACACTTAAATTACACTTAACTTCCACACAAATGACACAAAACTGACTAGAATTCGTCTCTATTTATAGGAGTCAAATCTCTAAAGGGTACTTAAGCACCTCTTCAAAATGCGTCCAAGTTCAATGTATTTTGGCTCTTTTCAACTGTCTCGCCGTCGGCGGCTCGATCTCGCCGTCGGCAGACTTCTAGAAGATGGTCCAACCGAGCCGATCTCGCTGTCGGCGTGCTCGATCTCGCCGTCGGCGTGCTCGATCTCGCCGTCAGCGAGTTCCTTATAATATGTTCAAAACTTTTGGGAAAAACTCGCCGTCGGTGGCTTAAATCTCACCGTCGGCGGGATAATTCAATTTTTCATCATATTGATTCCTTTTTGCTCCAAATCTGCTTCTTTTGTGCTTTTTGCTTTCAGTACTTATAAATCTTCATTCCTGCAATAAAATAAAGAAAATACCTTTCTTTAAAGTGCAATTTCATATAGAATTGGTATAAATTTCTCAATACATTTTTCTGTGGTCAAAATCCCCAAACTTAACTATTACTTGTCCTCAAGTAATTTTAATACTACATAAAAGTAATGATTATTTGTAGTAAAGTTTTAATTCAAAAATACTATGAATTTGATTTAAATAAGTATTATAGTTAAGTTTAATTGAAATATTTTTAGATATTTAAATTAATTTTATTGATATAAAGTTATTTAGTCATCGAGTTTAAGATTTTTAGTCTTATTTATTTCAAGAATGACTATATTTGAAATATTAAATTACTTAAAATATTCGGATGATAGGAAGTTCGTGAAAACACTACTTAGTAAAATACTAATCTATACATATAAGTTCGAAATGTAATTGAAGTTTACCGCTTTAGGTTGATTCGAATGAAGCGATTTTTGATAAAGCGTTTCCTCGAAGCTTCTCCTCACTTTATATATATATATATATATTTTCTTTTTTTCTTTTCTTTCTGGATTAATTTTCAATCCCTTTTTCTTTACTTTTTTTTTAGTGAGGATCACTATTTTTGGTTAGCCTGTTAATAATTTTGAACTTCATTTTCTTCTTCCTAAATTTGAAACTGGAAACATTTACTTCTCTTATATGTATTTCAAAGTTTTTACTTCATTGAGTTTCAATCTTTTCTTTCTCAACTAAATACCTAAGAATTTCATATTTTAAAATATAGTTTTCCTTACTTTAAATAGTTAACTATATTTTTATACTTTTAAATTAAATTTCTTAATCTATAACATTAGTTTAATTACTAGAAATATTTTATTCAACTTTTATAATAATTAGATAAATTAATTCTAGTTACTGAATTAAAATTACTACAGAAATTCATTTTTATAATAATTTTGAAAATGTAAATTGAGAACAATTTAATAATTAAATTTGTATTTTTCCCTCTCCAAACTTAAATTTTTCTATCTATCTATATAGGGTGAAAAGGAAATAAACTGTAATATTTAAATCATACCTTCGAGCTTTAAGTATTTCTTCTTTTTGAAGTTCTGCAGGTTTTTTTCCTTATTTAATTAACCTGTACTGTTAGTATTTTTCTACACACATAATATTAAAGAAAGTGCTGGGTAAAGAAGTTTAACACAATACTATTACATTTTATACTAACATATTATACTACATCCACATACATTTACTAATTCAATCCAAGATTACAATAGCAGTCTGAAAACATTAAAAATTTAAAAACTATATAACTTTAACAACAATATTAAAAAAATCTACACCGCATCATAATCAAGTTCATAAACTAAAACATTAATACTAAAATTTAAGACAACAAACAAACAATCACAATATCAGAGTTTATAAATCAAATAACTAAACAAATAAACATAGAATCTAATCTTATGCATCAAAGTCCCGAACTATATCGTCGTTTCCTTGACCAGTGGATGGATTAGGCTGGTAATGAGTATATCGGGGGCACTCAGGAAATACAACATCGAGCTCTCCTCTCCTATAATGATTTTCAGCATCATAATAAGCTATCTCATACTCTGAATGTCTCGGAGATACTCGTTGTCATAATCATGTCTTCTCTCTAAGCCTCCGATTCTACGATCAATATGCTCCAGCTTTTCTTCTATTTTCTCAAAACTTTTCATTTCGTAGAGTCATCTCATTTATCAAATCCTGAAGGGTAGGAGTACTATAAGGAGGAGGGTCATAACTGGTAGAGGGAATATCTCTACTCGAAGAAGGTACATAGCTCCTAGTCCCAGACCTCCATCCTTCGTGGGATTCATATTTCTTAATATTAGCCGGAGTCATGGGTTTCATAGGCTCCACCCATTCCTCATCATCCCTTGCCTCTACCCCAGATAATTGGCAGAGTGCATAAATCAGACCAGGGTGTCCTAGTCCTCCTCCACTTTCACTTCTTGCAGTGGCTAATATATTCTTATAAATTATACTTCCCACATTAATACTTCTTTGGTTCTGAATACAGAAATTCAAAGCTGCTTCTATCTTTTGTTACCTCACTATGGTGATAAGTGGGTAACAAGGTAGAACAAATAAAATAGTGCCAGGCTTTAGATAATGCATTCAACATTGAGAGACGAAAGTTTACCCTTTCATGCTGCTTAATCTTCCAAACTCCTTTCCCGTCAGTGAGAAAGTTGATCACTTCTTCCAGTGGTCCTTCCATAGTTCCAAAGGTATCGTACTCACTGGTGTATAAGTCTCATACTTCATAAAATGAATTAATCCTTGCAGCACTGAAATCTACCAAAAATCCTCTCACCTTGATTGGTGCATCTTCAATCGCAGTCAAGTTGGCATAGAATCCTTTTACCAATTCCACAGCGGCTCTATTGGTTATATAATAGAAGTTTTCCCATCCTCTTTCTTTTATTATTCGCTCTACTTCACCTCCAGGATTTTTGAAAACTCGATCCTGAATGCATTTTCTGGCTTGAATATTGTGAAAATATCTTGATTGTGCCCTTGCATTCACAAAGCGAGTTTCGTCGTAATCCATTCTTCTCTTTTGTCATGGAGCCATTTTTCGATCTGTGAAATTCACAAAAATCTTAACTAAACTTCTAAATATTACTAAGATGACTTCCAATAGTTACTTAAATCAATCTAAATCAAGTTCCATGAATTTCTTCCAAGTCTTTTCTTCTCATTTCTAATTTTTCCAAAATTCCTTAATGTAGAAAAAATTCATGGTGAAAATAAAAAATTTTTACATAGGAGTGAAGCTCTTACCAAGGGAAGATGAAATCCGGCGTCAAAATGTGTTGAAATCGCTCCAAATTCCAGATCTATCAAGCCCTAGGTCGGTTTTTCAAAGTTTTGAGGAAGGGGATGATGAATAGTGTCGGTTGACCGGTCAAAATATAATATATTTCACGATCTCGCTGTCGGCGAGAAATTTCTCACCGTCGGCGAGCTAATTAATTCACCAAGGCCAAAGTTTCGGGAAAATCTCGCCGTCAGCGGGATCGCTCTCGCTATCGGCGAGGTTTCCGAAAATTTAATATTTTTAATTTTTATAATGTTTTCAATTCATTTTAAGCCTCAATAATGTCCGGTCACTTTAGATTATACTTCGTCATGATTAGATACTATATTAACACATAAATTCACACAACACAAACATTATAACTTTATATAAATGAAATCCATGAACTTACAAACTTCAAATACTACAAAACTAACAATTGACTTATCAAATTAACCCAAACACATCTAACTCAGCATTGCAATTCACACCACGATACTCTAGATGCCGAGACTAAACAAACAACATACAATCTCATCTAAACTGAGATTATCTATGTAAAGTTCAAATTATATCAAAAACTAAATTTAAATCAACACACATACGTATAATATAAATAGAAATTTCTTCTACTCATCGGAATCTGAACTGATCTCTTCTCTGATGTTTCCAATAGAACGCAAGTGCACAAACAAATTATAGAAAGGTCTGAAAGAGAATTCTGCAGTAGAATTTTCTTCAATCCACCCTTTCTGTCTCAATAGTAGTATAAAACTTGTCTCCAGATGTCTTGTATGGTCAAAGTGCTCCTTCATCCTCCAATCGATGTGATCGAATAAATCAGAGATATTATCAATAGAATTCATCACATTCTGTAGTTCCTTCTCTAATCCTTTTAGTTTCCGTAAAATGAGGTTTGTTCTATCAGTCAGGGGCTTAACTAAAGGGTTGTTTTGAGATGCATGATCAGAAATATTTACTGTTTCATCATTGTTATCCAATGTAGGAAACATATCTGTCGGATCTAGTGGTTTCCAAGGCAATAACACTTTTTTCCCAAGCTTTGTAGGAAACTTGGTACTGACTACATAAAGTAAATATAATTGATGGGTGTCCAAGTCCATGAATTGACCCATGCACAATTAATCCTAATGCGGACTTCACGATGATAGATCCGACATCGATAGTCGATCCGGATTGAATACAGTAATTTAAAATTGCGCATTCCTTCGAGACTTTGTTTACCCTCATAGTGGGTAATAACTTTGACGAAATAAAGAAATGCCAATTCTTTGAGGCGGGGTTAAGAAGTGACGCAGAAAAACTAACATACCCATCTTCTCGTAATTCCCAGTCGTCAGGTTCGTCGGTCAGATATCTGTAGATCTCATTCATGTTGTATCTTGTAGGAACAAAATTTGAATAGTGGCAAACATGGGTATTTTCAATCAAGTATAATTCATTTATTCGAGAAGGAGTGAAAGTTACCCATCTGCCTCTTACGTAAACACTTCCATTATGGATTGCATGTAGATTAGAGTAGAATTCCTTGACTACTGGAATGACTACAACAGATGTTGTATAGCAGAATACCTCCCAACGTCGCTGAACAATCATTTCTTCAATTGTTGTCGTTGAATTCTCCGCTCCTCTGTTTACAAATCCTTTTTCCTTAATCAGTTGCTTCTTCATCAAAACCTTGTTGAATAGTCGCTGAGCCTCAGAACTAACGAACTTTTGTCGGTTAAAAACTCCGGATTTCGTGGTTTCTAGTGGTTTGGAGGCCATAATAGATTGTTTTGGAGGGGCTCTAATCGTTTCTAAGGAAGAAGATAGTGTAAATATGAAGTTTTAAATGTTTTATATAGAGAAATGGCCTTAGACCTCCCAAAACCGCAAAATAACTCACAAAAACCACTTTTTAACTATCTCGCCGTCAGCGGTAACAATCTCGCCGTCGGCGGGATAGTTAATATATTTAAACTGAATTTGGGTGCGCCAATCTTGCTGTCGGCGGGACCGATCTCGCCGTCGGCTAGATTAGGTAAATTGCCTAATTTTCGCTCCGGTCCGAATATTTTCTGATTTATTCGTATAGATTCAAATTTTTGATGATTATAAAAAAGTAAAATGAGTAGTAGAATTTATTCTATATTTTAATTTTCAATAACATTAATAAATAAATCATAATTAATAACTACAATGGATTGCCTCTCATAAAGCGTTTGGTTTAACGTCGTCAGCCCGACCTAATTTAGTTAGTAATCAGGTTGACTGAGCATTAAAACCTCTTTAAAATTTGGTCTTCTCCCTTCAAAATAAGGTTTTAATCTGTGTCCGTTTACTTTAAATCTATGCCTAGTTTTTGGATCTTCAATTTCTATAGTTCAGTATGAAAATATTTGAGTTATAGTGAAAGGCCCTAACCATCAAGATTTGAATTTCCCAGGAAATAATTTCAATCTTGTATTATAAAGCAAAACTTCTTGTCCTAGCTCAAAATTCTTCAGGTTAATCTTCCGATCATGCCATAATTTCATTTTTTCTTTATAAATTCTATCATTATGATAAGATTCATTTCTTAATTCATCTAATTCATTCAATTGCAATAATCTTTTCTCACCAGCTTCTTTCAGATTGTAATTAAATTCTTTAATTGCCCAATAAGCTTTATGTTCTAATTCAACTGGTAAGTGGCAAGTCTTTCCATAAATAAGCCTGTAAGGAGTCATTCCAATCGGAGTTTTATAAGCAGTCCTGTATGCTCATAATGTAGTGTCTAGTCTTATAAACCAATCTAATCTATTAGGGTTTACAGTCTTTTTTAAAATACGTTTAATTTCTCGATTAGAAACTTCAGCTAATCCACTGGTTTGTGGATGATAAGCAGTTGATATCTTATGAATAATGTTAATTTTTCTACTCGTTTGTGAATATATTTATTTCTAAAATGAGATCCTTCGTCAGTGATTATCAGTCTCGGCATTCCAAATCTAGTAAAAATATTTTTCATTAGAAACTTTGAAACACTTTTAGCGTCACATCGAGGTAAAGCTTGTGCTTCAATCCATTTAGAAACATAATCAACAACAACTAATATATATGAGTTTCCAAATGAAGGAACAAATAGTCCCATAAAATCTAATCCCCAAACATCAAAAATCTCAACTTCTAATATAAAATTTAGAGGCATTTCATTTCTTCTAGATATATTACCTACTCGTTGGCATTTGTCGCAAGTTTTGATATATCTATAAACATCTCTAAAAAGAGTAGACCAATAAAATCCAGATTGTAAAATTTTATAAGCAGTTTTATCTGTTCCAAAATGTCCTTCAAAATCAGAATCATGACATTTCTGAATGATTTGTTCTGTTTCTTCATAAGACACGCATCTTCTAATTATAAGATCCTTACATTGCTTATATAAATATGGTTCATCCCAAAAATATGTTTTAGCATCATGAATGAATTTTTTCTATTATTTCAAAGTTAACATAGGTGGTAAAATATCACTTACAATATAATTTACTATGTCGGCATACCATGATATTTTCCACTCATTTATATTATATAATTGAACATCAGGAAAACTGTCAGTAATTTCATTATCAGTGTCAGATAATTCATTATATTCTAGTCTTGATAAATGATCTGCAATTTGATTATCAGTTCCCTTTTTGTTAATGATTTCAAAATCAAATTCTTGTATTAGTAATATCCATCTAATTAATTATGGTTTGAAATCTTTCTTTTGCATTAGATATTTAATAGCAGAGTGATCAGTATGCACAATACATATATTTTCAATTAGATAAGGCCTAAATATATCAAAAGCATAAACAATTGCTAATAGCTCTTTTTCAGTAACTATATAATTCATTTCAGCATTATTAAGAGTTTTATTAGCATAATATATAACTTTGAAAATTTTATCATATCTTTTCCCAAGTACTGCTCCTATAAGCATAATCACTAGCATCACACATAAGTTCAAATGGTTTCTCCCAATCGAGTGAAACTATTATAAGTCTTGTGATTAATTTATCTTTTAATAATTCAAAAGCATTTAGGCATTCAGTCGTGAATTCAAATTTCTTGTCCTTTTTTAAAAGTTGGCATAGAGGTTTAGTAATTTTTGAAAAATCTTTTATGTAGCGTCTGTAGAATCCATCATGTCCAAGAAAACTTCTTACCCCTTTTACTGTAGTTGGAGGTGGTAATTTAGCTATAACTTGAATTTTTGCAGGGTCTAATTCCATGCCATTTTTCGAAATTTTATGCCCTAATACAATTCCTCCTGCAACTATAAATTGACATTTCTCCTAATTTAGAGCTAAGTTAGTTTTCTCACATACTTCTAATACTTTTTCAAGATGATTCAAGCATGCGTCAAATGACGTTCCAAATACAGAGAAGTCATCCATAAATACTTCTATTCCATCATCAATTAATTTACTAAATATAGACATCATACATCTCTGGAATGTTGCAGGTGCATTACATAATCCAAAAAGCATTCTTCGAAAAGCAATTGTTCCATAAGGACTAGTAAATGTAGTTTTCTCTTGATCCTCAGGAGCAATATGTATCTGATGATAACCGGTATATCCATTTTAAAAACAAAAATATTTATGTCCAGCTAATCTATCCAACATTTGGTCTAGAAATGGTAATGGGAAGTGATCTTTTACGGTGGTCGCATTTATTTTTCTATAGTCGATACATATACGCCATCCAAGTAACTTGTCTTATAGGTATTAAATCATTATTTTCATTAGCTTTAACGGTCACTCCTCCTTTCTTAGGAACACAGTGAATTGGGCTTACCCATGCACTGTCCGAAATAGGATATGTAATACCATTATCTAACTATTTTAATATTTCTTTCTTGTCTACTTTCATTATTGGGTTTAATCTCCTTTGAGGATCTACCCTTGGCTTATGTTCATTATCTAAAATAATTCTGTGCATACAGATTGAAGGACTAATTCCTTTAATATCTACTAAAGTCCAACCAAAAGTTTTCTTATATTTTTTTAATATGTCTAACAGTTTTTGTTCTTGTGATTCATTCAATTCAGCTGATATAATAACTGGTAGGGTTGAATGGTTACCTAAGTAAGCATACTTTAAATGATTAGGTAAAATTTTTAATTCGAGTTCATGAGGTCTAATAATTGACGGAACTATATTCTTTTCAGTGTTTTCAGTATTATCCAACATTTCAAATTTTTCCTGTATATAATCCAGTTTTTCATTATCTACTTCTTCAATTAATTTAGTATTTTCTTTTTCTAACTTTTCTTCATAATATTCTTTAAAATGTTCATTTTGCAAATGTTCAAGTATTTCCATTCGAAAACATTCATCTTCTTTTTCTAAAGCAGGATATTTTATTGATTTTGCTATGTTAAAAGTTACTTTTTGATTGTTTATTCTCATAGTCAATTCTCCTTTCTGAACATCAATCATAGCTTTTCCAGTGGCTAAAAAGGATCTTCCTAATATTATGGGAATTTCTTTATCTTCTTCCATATCTAGAATAATAAAATCTACCGGGAAGATAAATTTATCCACTTTTACTAAGACATCTTCAAAAACTCCCTTAGGATAAGTCACAGAACGATCAACTAACTGAAGAGTTACTGAAGTAGGTGAAATTTCTCCCAATTCTAATCTTTTAAAAATTGATAGAGGCAATAAATTTATGCTTGCTCCTAAGTCACATAAAGCTTTTCATTAAAATTTTTCTCCAATAGCGCAAGGTATGATGAAACTACCAGGATCTTTTAATTTTTCAGGAAGTTTTTTCTGAATAATTGCACTACATTCTTCGCTAAGTGCAACAGTTTCATTATGTGTAAATTTTCTTTTTTTATTTAAAATATATTTCATAAATTTTACATAATTAGGCATTTGTTCTAATGCTTCTACAAAAGGAATATTCACCGTTAATTTTTTTAAAATTTCAAGGAATTTAGCAAATTGCTTATCTTTTTTATGTTGCTTTAGTCGTTGAGGAAATGGTGGTGGTGGTTTTTCTATAGATATTTTCATAGGGATCGATGGATATTCTAAGTTTTGATCTTTGTTGATCCTTTTCTTTTTCGATTTCCACTTCCTCATTTTTACTTTCTGTTTCTTTCTGAATTTTTGTTTCTAATTCTTTTCCACTTCGTAATTGTATCGCTTTAATTTGTTTTTTTCCTTGGTCTTTAGGATTCATTTCCACATTACTAGGAAAAGTTCCAGGAATTCTATTGTTAAGCGCGGTAGCGATATGTCCAAGTTGAGTTTCAATATTTTTAAATGCTGTTCCTTGATTTTGTAATTGATTTCCTTGAATTTGTAATTGATTTCCTTGATTTTGCATGTGCTGACCCATACTCAATATTAATTCTTCTATATATAACTTCTTATCGTTAAATTGAGTGTTATTAAATCTAGGTGGATAAGAAGGTTTATAATTTGTATTTCCTTGATTAGTTGAATTTCCTATAGAGCTGTTCATCTATTGTTGATTAGCTGTATTGTTATTCCAATTAAAATTTGGATGATTCTTCCAACCAGGATTATAATAATTCGCATAAGGATTATTGGGTCTATTATTAATAGCATTTATAGTTTCATAAGGAGATTGAGAATCCGTAATTTGTCCAGATGAGTTTTCTTCTATCATAGTAGGAGAGTAATTCAATCCAAAATGATCTAATTTCTTTGATATAGCAGTAATTTGAGAAGCTAACATAGATATTGCATCATTTTCATGAATACTAGCTATCTTTTTAGGATTTATTCTTTCAGCAGGCCATTGAAAATTATTAGTAGCCATTTCTTCGATTAACGCATATGCTTCATCAAATGGTTTTGACATTAATGAACCTCCAACAACAGCATCAATGATTGATCTAAGAGATCCTACTAATCCATTGTAAAAAGTTTGTATAATTAACCAATCTGGTAATGCATGATGTGGGCATTTCCTAAGAAGTTCTTTAAATCTCTCCCAAGCTTCATATATGGATTCTCCATCAAACTGACCAAAAGATGTTATATCATTTCTAAGTTTTGCAGTTTTCGAAGGAGGAAAATATTTGGATAGAAATTTTTGTGATAATTCTCCCCAAGTTTTAATAGATCCAGGTGCTAATGAATTTAACCACATTTTAGCCTTATCCCTTAAAGAAAAAGGAAAAAGCCTAAGTCTAATAGCATCATTAGATACTCCTTCATATTTAAAAGTAGCACATAGTTCCAAAAAACTCACAAGATGCAAATTAGGATCTTCATTAAAAGAACCACTAAATTGATTATTCTGTACCATTTGGATAATTGCAGGTTTAAGTTTGAATGAGTTAGCAGCTACATCAGGGTTTTGAATAGTTAGGTGAATTTCATCTAATGTAGGGTTGGCATAATCTCTTAATGGTCTTTGTTGGTTTATATTTTCAATTTCTGGATTATTTGCCATTTGTGTTAAATTTATACTCTCTCTTTTGTTTTCTAATTCTTTTAATTGTGCGCTCTAATTCTGAATCGTAAGTTATTAAATTTTCGTTTTCAAATTTACGCATACAATTTTTAAGTAATATTTAAAATAGTCCGTTACTCTAGTAATTATTTTAATAATTCTATTAATTACCTTAATAATTACTTTACTTTCCCGGCAACGGCGCCAAAAACTTGATTCACTTTTCGATATTTATACTTACAACTATGATATGTAAATTAGCGACGACACCAAAAACTTGATCCCGTACTGAATATATATATATACTGATGATTCTGTTATGGATTTTATGATTTATATTGTGGATACTACGCAAGTATACGTATCGTTATCAAGTAATATAAGGCTCTAATGGAGTCTAAGATATCGATCCCACATGGAAGTTAGAGAATTTCAAAGACAAATTAAAGTAGACTTACTTACTAAGCTAGTATATGGAAATTAAGAATACTTAGACTAAAATAAACTAATGCTTAAAGGTTGAAAATAAGATTTCAGAAAAGTATCTTTCTCCTTGTTTGAGAGAATTAAGTGAATGAAGAATTAAATGAGTTTTTAATTGTATTGTGCCAAATAGGAGTATTCCTATTCTTTACCCTTTGGTCCAGGTGCAAAGAACATTGACTAGTCTTATGTTTGATTACTGAATCTGTGGCTAGGCTGGGAGGATACCGACTGCCACTTCAGAGCTCCCACGTTCCCCTCGCCCGAGGGCTAACATCTACACTTCAACTCCCAAACAATAAGACCAAATTGAATATTTTAGTCTGTCACACTAAAATGTCAAATTCTACGCCCGATAGTTAATAATTCCCTATTTATTTGCACCCTCCTTCCAAGGCTTTTGACTTCCCTGAATTTTGGATGTAATCTTTACTATAGTTGATAATTCAACATATGTTAACAAATCAATTGGACAGATTGAAAGTAAATTAAGATTTAAGTAAAAGATTAGCACAATTTCTATTTTCATATTTTTAGGCACAACTACTTTAATTCATCATTTCACGAAATCTCGATAACAAGGAGAAAGACTAAGGAAACTACTCAGAACGCATGGGAAAAATAACACAAAGCATGGATTTCATTAAATTTAACAAACAATAAACAAATATACTTACCTCAATTCTTCTCCCCAAGCAGACTCCTTGAAGTTCCTTTGACTCTTTCTTCCAGTAAAGCACACCAAAACGCTAAACACTTTATCTACTCACTAAAAAGACTCTAGGATGACACTTAAATTACACTTAACTTCCACACAAATGACACAAAACTGACTAGAATTCGTCTCTATTTATAGAAGGAGTCAAATCTCCAAGGGGTACTTAAGCACCTCTTCAAAAAGCGTCCAGGTTCAATGTATTTTGGCTCTTTTCAATTGTCTCACCGTTGGCGACTCGATCTCGCCGTCGGCGGGCTTCTAGAAGATAGGTTAACCGCGCCGATCTCGCTGTCGGCGGGCTCGATCTCGTCGTCAGCGAGTTCCTTATAATATATTCAAAACTTTCGGAAAAATTCGCCGTCGGCGGGATAGTTCAATTTTCATCATATTGAGTCCTTTTTGCTCCAAATCCGCTTCTTTTGTGCTTTTTGCTTTCAGTACTTATAAATCTTCATTCATGCAATAAAATAAAGAAAATACCTTTCTTTAAAGTGCAATTTCATATAAAATTGGTATAAATTTCTCAATACATTTTTCTGTGGTCAATACCCCATAATTCTGAATTAGAACGCACTGTAAGAAAAATTAGAAAAGAAAAACGAATTCATAATTTGCAAGAAATGACTAATATACCTCCAAAATAATATGGAACAAAATATTGCAAAAAATGATCATCAAAATTTACAAAGACCCTTAAGAGAATATGCTAACCCTACAGCTGATGAAATTCATTTAAGCATTCAAATCCCTATTGTAACAACAAATTCATTTGAACTTAAACCTATAATTATACAAATGGTTCAAAATAATTAGATTAGAGGATCTCCTACTGAAGATCCTAATTTACACCTTGCTACTTTTCTTGAATTTTGTGCTACTTTCAAGTATGATAATGTTTCTGATGATGCTATCAGGTTTAGACTTTTTCCTTTTTCATTAAGAGATAAGGCTAAGATGTGGCTAAATTTGTTAGCAACAAGATCTATTAAAACTTGGGAAGAAATTACTCAAAAATTTCTAGCTAAGTATTTTCCACTATCTAAAACTACGAAACTTAGAAATGATATAACCTCATTTACTCAATTTGAAGGAGAAACTATTTATGAAGCATGTGAACGATTTAAAGAACTTCTTAGAAAGTGCCCACATAATGCTTTACCAGACTGGTTAATTATACAAATATTTTATAATGGATTAATAGGTTCTCTTAGATCTATAGTAGATGCTGCTGCTGGTGGTTCCTTAATGGCTAAATCATTTTATGAAGCTTATGTTTTAATTGAACAAATGACAACTAATAATTTTCAATGGCCTTCAGATAGAGTAAATATTAAAAGAGTGGCTGGTTTTCAAGAAAATGAAGCCTTTCTATTTTCTCAAGTTGCTGCAATATCTAAGAAATTGGATAATTTGTCTCAATTATCACATTTAAGTAATGATAATTCAGGAAGTACTGATGAATCTCAAACCTTAGAGACATTGCAAGCTATCGCTAGGAAACCTAATAAACCATATTCCAATTACTATAATCCAGGTTGGAAAAATCACCCTAACTTAAATTGGAATAATGCAAATCCACAATGGGGTAATAACCAACCTAACCCAATTGGAAATTGGATTAATCAACGTAATTCTAACTATCGACCTTCTTATCCTTCTGGTTTTAATAACCAGTAATTTAAGGAAACGAAATTGTCTATAGGAGAATTAATTTTACAAATGGGTAGTCAGTTGCAAAGTCAAAATGCTGCGATAAGAAATATCGAGAATCAAATGGGGCAAATTGCAAATGCAATTAACAACAGATTACAAGGAACACTCCAAGTACTGTTGAAGTAAATCCAAGAGAAAATGGAAAGATCAAGAGTAAATTAAAGCTGTATTCTTAGAAGTGGAAAAGAACTAAGGGATGGAAAGGAAAATAAAATTCAAAAAGAGACTGAAGTGATAGAAGTTGAGAAACCTAAGGAAATAATCCATGAAGAAGAAAAACAATTTCTATCTAATGATGAATTTGAAAAACCTCCACCCCCATTTCCACAACGACTGAAACAACAGAAATTGGATCAACGATTTTTGAAATTTTTTGAGGTATTTAAAAAGATTAACATTAATATCCCATTTGCTAAAGCTTTGGAACAAATGCCTAAGTATGCTAAATTTATGAAAGATATTCTTAACAAGAAAAGAAAATTTGAAGCTTTTGAAACTGTTGCACTAAGCGAAGATTGTAGTGCAATTATTCAGAAAAAGCTACCTCAAAAGCTTAAAGATCCTGGAAGTTTTACTATACATTGTGCTATAGGAAACATATTTCATGGAAAAGCCTTATGCGATTTAGAAGCAAGTATTAACCTCATGCCTTTATCCATCTTTAAGAGGTTAGATTTAGGAGAAATATCTCCTACAACTGTAACCATACAATTAGCAGATCGATCTACTACTCACCCAAGAGGCATGATAGAAGATGTATTGGTAAAGGTGTATAAATTCATTTTCCATGTAGATTTTTTAATTCTGGATATGGAAGAAGATGAAGAGATTCCTATTATTTTAGGAAGACCTTTTCTTGCTACTGAATGTGCTATGATAGATGTACAAAAAAGGGAGTTAACCATGAGAGTTATTGATCAAGAAGTAACATTTAATGTTCTAAAATCAATGAGGTAACCTAACAAGGAGAAGTGTTACAGAATGAATATCTTTGACTACATGATAGCACAACCTTATCAAGAAAAATGTCAGATCATTTCTAAAGAAGAAGAGTTTTTAGACCCTGAAGATTTAAGTGATGAAAATGATTCTGAAGAAGATGTAAAAGATATTGATTATGTTAATGAAAATTGGGAAATATTGGATGCAACTGAAAGTAATGAATTCAAACCATCAATTGAAAAGGCTCCTAAATTGGAATTGAAGGAATTACCCTCTCATTTAAAGTATGTCTTTTTAGGGAATTCATTAACTTTACCTATTATTATATCTTCTGAATTAACTACAGAACAAGAGATGAAGTTGATTAAAGTGTTAAAAGTGTATAAAAAAGTTTTTGGATGGACAATAACAAATATTAAAGGAATTAGCCCATCAATTTGTATGCACAGAATATTATTGGAAGATGACAGTAAACCCAATATTGAACCTCAAAGGAGATTAAACACAGTTATGAAAGATGCTGTTAAGAAAGAAATGTTGAAATGGTTGGATGCTGAAATTATTTATCCAATATCTGATAGTCCTTGGGTTAGTCCTATTCATTGCGTTCCAAAGAAAGGCAGAAGTGACTGTTGTTGAAAATGAAAATAATGAATTAATTCCTACAAGACATTTAACTGGTTGGCAAATCTGTATTGATTACAGAAAACTAAATGCTGGCACCATAAAAAATCATTTTCCTCTTCCATTCTTAGATCAATTGTTGGATAGATTAGCAGGAAATTCATATTTTTACTTTTTGGATGGATATTCCGGTTATCATCAAATACCTATAACTCCTGAGGACCAAGAAAAGACTACGTTTACAAGTCCTTATGGAACATTTGCTTTTTGAAGAATGCCTTGTGGGTTATGTAATGCACATGCTACTTTTCAAAGGTGTATGATGGCTATTTTTTTGACTTAATCGAAAAAGGAATTGAAATATTTATGGATGATTTCTCTGTATTTGGTACTTCTTTTGATTCTTGCTTACATAATTTGACTAAAGTGTTAAATTGCTGTCAAGAAATTAATTTAGTTCTAAATTGGGAGAAGTCACAATTTATGGTCACAGAAGGAATTGTACTCGGTCATAAAATTTCTAAAATTGGAATGGAAGTTAATCAAGCAAAAATCCAAATTATTGCTGGATTACAACCCCCAACTAATATAACAGGTATATGAAGTTTTCTTGGAGATACTGTATTTTATAGAAAATATATTAAAATTTTTCCAAGATTACTAAACCTTTATGTCATTTTTTAGAAAAAGATATAAAATTTGAATTTGATGAAAATTGCCTAAATGCCTTTAACTTATTAAAATAAAAGTTAATCACAACACCAATCATAGTTGCACCTAATTGGGAAAAATCATTTGAATTAATGTGCGATGCGAGTGATTACGCTATAGGGGAAGCTTTAGGATAAAGATATGATAAGATGTTTAAGGTTATATATTATGCAAGTAAAACTTTAATGAAGCTCAAATCAATTACACTACTACTGAAAAAGAGCTATTGGCTATAGTATATGCTCTTGACAAATTTCGATCATATGTACTTGTCAATAAATGTATAGTGCATACAGATCATTCTGCTATTAAATATCTAATGACTAAAAAAGAAACTAAACCTAGATTGATTAGATGGATTCTTCTTTTGCAAGAATTTGACTTTCCAATAGCTAATAGAAAAGGGTCTGATAATCAAATCGCCGATCATCTATCAAGAATTGAAATAATAAGGAAACGAATGATAAGGAAGAAATAAATGAATGTTTTCCTGATGAACAACTTTATACTATTTCTGATAGATTAATCATATGGTATGCTGATATAGTTAATTATTTAGCTAGTAACAATATACCATATGGATTAGATCATAATCAGAAAAAGAAATTCTTACATGATGTGAAATTTTATTTTTGGAATAACCCCTTTCAGTTTAATCACTATAAGGATTCTATTATACGAAGATGTGTTCCTTATGAAGAAACTTACGAGATTATTAAAAAATGCCACAACTCTGAATTTGGCGGGCATTTCGGAATTGATAAAACTGCTTTTAAAATTTTACAATCCGGATTTTATTAGCCTACATTATTTAAGTATGTTAACAGTTTTGTTAAATCCTGTGATCGATGTCAATGTATAGACAATATTTCTAGGAGAGATGAAATGCTTCTAAATTTTAGTTTGGAAGTGGAAACTTTTGATGTCTGGGGTTTAGATTTCATGGAACCATTTGTACCTTCTTCAGGAAAAATTTATATATTATTGGCTGTTGATTATGTTTCAAAATGGATAGAATCAAAAGTTTTACCTCAATATGATGCCAAAAGTGCTAAAAAATTTTAATTGAAAATATTTTTACTAGATTCGGAATGCCACGAATAATTATCACTGGGGGAAGTCACTTCAAGAATTTTATGATTAATAGATTACTGAGTAAATTTAGGATTAAACATAAAATTTCAACAGCTTATCATCCCCAAACTAGTGGATTAGTTGAAGTTTCAAACCGGAAGATCAAAAGAATTTTAGAGAAAACAGTTAACCCAAAATGAACTAATTGGGCTGACAGACTCGATAATGCTTTATTGGTTTATAGGACTGCTTATAAAACTCCTATTGGGATGTCACCATATAGACTCATACGGAAAGCCTTGTCATTTACCTGTTGAATTGGATCGTAAAGCTTATTGGGTGATTAAAGAGTTTAACTACAAATTAAATGATGTTGGAGATGAACGATTATTGCAATTGGTTATGTCGAGCTGACGACATTAAACCAAGCACTTTGTGGGAGGTACCCCATAGTATGATTTGATTTTTTTCGATATTGAGAGTGTTTTATATGTGACTTCACTTAGTTACATATCTTTTAATCTACATTTTAGACCCCAATTTGGTGTGAAACTTATGAAAAATTGACGAAGGCCGAACCTGTGATTTTTAGGATTCTGGCGCCTAGGCACTAGAACTGGCGCCTAAGCGCCAAACATCTGGTGCCTAAACATCAGACATCTGAAATCCAGGCGCCTATACGCCAAAATTGGCGCCTAGGCTCCACAGTTCTGTATCATGGAAAAACCGCCTAATTGCAGTTTTTATACACTCCAATCCCTATAAATCACTACTTCTTCGTCCCCAAATGTCAAGCCATCAGATTTTTGACCTAAAACTATACTTTTGAGAGAGAAAAGTGATTTGATTGCTTCCATGGAGAGATTAAATATAGAGAATGGAGGGAAAGCCAAGTTTTTGCACAAGGATTCACAAACATACTTTAATGGCTACCTAGCCATGACGTCGGAGAAGCTATTTGGTCAACTTGAAAGGATTGAAGAAGAAATGGTGCATATTAGAGAAATGATGCATGAAATGTACCATCCATATGAGCATATGGAATGACAAATGAGGTACAATCTGATCATTTGGCTAGCTTTGAAGACTATCATGTAACCATGTATGCTCAGAACAAATGGATTGATGAGAAGACGACTTTAGAATTTCATCGTGTCCCTTTCTTCCACTCCTTTGTTCGTAGTGAATTACCTTGTGAAACTAACAAAGGTTCTGATGTGAATCCTTGAATTTAGGGTGAATTTATGTGGAGAAATTGATTGTAATAGTGAAGTGTTAAGTGATTTGGTTGATGTTTTGTGTGATTGTTATATGTTGTTGTAAGAGATGTGAGAAGTTGTTTGTGTATTTTTTGTATTTTTTGAACCTTATCTTAAAGATCTGAAATGGAATGAAGTAAAATTTGAGTTTGGAATGTATCAAATTGTGTTTGGAGTTGTATCTTAAATCTGTAATCTATTTTGGACTTCAATATTTTCTGGGAGATGATTGATGAAGTTTATGATGTAATTTTAAGTTTATAGATGTTAAAACACCTAAATTACAAAATGTAAAAATTTGAGAATTTTTCAAAATTTTTGGCAATTCTGGCGCCTAGACACCAATTCATATGAACCAATATTTCGGCCTTAAAACGGAGCCTAGGCGCCAGTTCACATAAACCAATATTTCACATGAAAACCTTGTCATTTACCTGTTGAATTAGAGCATAAAGCTTATTGAGCGATTAAAGAGTTTAACTACAAATTAAATGATGTTGGAGATGAACGATTATTGCAATTGAATGAACTAGAAGAAATTAGAAATGATTCATGTGAAAGTGATCGAATCTGTAAAGAGAAAATGAAGAAGCTGCATGATAAAAGAATATTAAGAAAGACTTTTGAGCCTGGACAAGAAGTTTTATTATACAATTACAGATTTAAATTGTTTCCAGGAAAATTGAGATCCAAATGGATAGGGATTTTATTGTTAAGAAAGTTTATCCTTATAGAGCAGTGGATATAATAGATAAGAAAACATATTCTGTAATTAAAGTAAACAGACAAAGATTGAAGCCCTATATTGAAGGAAGTTTGTCATCTTTTAAGGATGTGTTAAATTTAACCCATTTAGAGTAAACAATTGGTTATGTCGAGCTGACGAAATTAAACCAAGCGCTTTGTGGGAGACACCCCATAGTATGCTTTGATTTTTTTCGATATTGAGAGTGTTTTATATGTGACTTGACTTAATTACATATATTTTGATTTACATTTTTACACCCTAATTTGGTCTGAAACTTATGAAAATTTGATGAAGGCCGAACCTGTAATTTTCAGGATTCTGGTGCCTAGGCACCAGAACTGGCGCCTAAGCGCCAGAACTGGCGCCTAAGCGCCAGAACTGGCGCCTAAGCGCCAGAACTGGCGCCTAAGCGCCATACATCTGAAATCCGGGTGCCTAAGTGCCAAAATTGGCGCCTAGACGCCACAGTTCTGTATCGTAGAAAAACCGCCCAAATGTAGTTTTTACCCACTCCAATCCCTATAAATCACTACTTCTTCATCCTCAAATGTCAAGCCATCAGATTTTTGACCTAAAACTATACTTTTGAGAGAGAAAATAGATTTGATTGCTTCCATGGAATGATTAAATATAGAGAATGGAGGGAAAGCCAAGTTTGTGCACAAGGATTCACAAACATACTTTAATGGCTACCTAGCCATGACGTTGGAGAAGATTTTTGGTCAACTTGAGAAGATTGAAGAAGAATTGGTGCATATCGGAGAAATGATGCATGAAATGTACCATCAATATGAGCATATGGAATGGCAAATGAGGTATAATCTGAGCATTTGGCTGCCTTTGAAGACTATCAGGTAACCATGTATGCTCAGAACAAATGGATTGATGAGAAGACAACTTTAGAATTTCCTCGCGTCCCTTTCTTCCACTCATTTGTTCGTAGTGAATTACCTTGTGGAACTAACAAAGGGTCTGATGTGAATCCTTGAATTTAGGGTGAATTTATGTGGAGAAATTGATTGTAATAGTGAAGTGTTAAGTGATTTGGTTGATGTTTTGTGTAAGTGATTTGTGTGATTGTTATATGTTGTTGTAAGAGATGTTAGAAGTTGTTTATGTGTATTTTTTGTAATTTTTGAACCTTATCTTGAAGATCTGAAATGGAATGAAGTAAAATTTGAGTTTTGAATGTATCAAATTGTGTTTGGAATGTTTCTTAAATTTGGAATCTATTTTGGACTTTAATATTTTCCGGGAGATGATTGATGAAGTTTATGATGTAATTTTAAGTTTATAGATGTTAGAACACCTAAATTACAAAATGTAAAAATTTGGGAATTTTTCAGAATTTTTGGCGATTCTGGCACCTAGGCGCCGGTTCACATGAACCAATATTTCGACCTTAAAATCGAGCCACCATTAACACGCCTAAGCTTCATCTTCTTCCCCAGAACTCGTGAAAACTGGACCTAGGGTTCGATTTTGTGCTTGATTCGTGAAGTTTCAAAGCTTAAAAACACCGGATTTCAACTTCTCGAGGTTAGATCTACATTTTGGCATAGATATTTCTACTTTTCACCATGAATTTCTCTACATTTGAATAGTGTCAAAAATTTGGAAGAAAAATTTGATTTTTAAGTGGAAAATCCATGGATCTAAGCTTAATTTTGTGTTTTAAGCTTAGATTTTTTGTCATGTTATGGATTTTATAAATTGTTTGAAATTATTTTCAAAATTACAGAGTGGCACCAAAATTAAAGCGAGGAAAGGAGTGGAGCGAATTTGATAAGTCAAAGTTTGCTAGCGCAAGTGCTCAAGTACGCTACAATAAATTCGCGTCGGCTCACGAATTCATTGCGGAACAAAGTTTTTATCATCCCGGCGGATCGATAAAAAATATTATTGCTGCTCGACAGTGGGAGCAGTTTTGTTATTTTTCTGCTGTGGCCGTTATTTCTGTTGTTCGAGAATTCTATGCAAATTTTCCTGAAACAGTCGATAATGAAGTTTATATTAGGGGGATGGGAGTTGAGTTCACTCCTGAAGTCATCAACATGTTTTACGGCTTACCTCCTGCTACAGACTGCTTCTATGATGTTTTTACTCCGCCTGAAGGAGAGCTTGATGAGATTTCAGCCTACCTGACGGATGGAAGAGGATCTTGGAAAATCTGAAACAATAAACGGGTAAATTTTTCCTCTTATATGCTTAATGCTACTTCTAAAGCCTGACATTACTTTATTTCTGCTCGTATTCTTCTATCAAATCACCTGAGTGAAGTGACGAAAGAACGAGCTATTTTAAATTATTTCATTCAAGAAATGAAGCCAATAGATGTGGGAGCCATTTTATATGATGTAATCAAAACTTCAGCAAGAGGAAGTGTTATATCTTGTTTAGGCTTCTCAACTCTCATTTTCTCGATTTGCAAGAATGCCGGTATTACTTACTCTTATTCTGAGGAGATGCTTAAGCCACTCAAGCCAATTGGAAAATCTCATGTGGATATTTATGGAAAAATAAAATGTCAAAGTTCTGGAGCATTTACTTCTTCTATGTCTTCTACGTCTGCACCCAAACCTCCCACTTCTACTTCTGAGCCTCCATCAGATGTGTGGAATACTGTTTGTCAAAGGTACTTGGAGCATCAAAGTGATATATTCTTGATGCAACACAGAGTAGATTAGATGGATAGTAAGATCGATCATGTGTCCGAGTATATACAGAGGAAGAGTGACTATGATGGGGAATATAATGATGCGCTTATAAAATTATTAAAGGGTGATAAGAATATTGAATTTCCTACTTGTCCTAAATTCACCCCATGGATTAATCCAAGAAGTCCTATTCCTGATGATTCTTCCGATGATGAGGAGGAGACTGAGGATGATTAGAGTTTATTTCTGCTTTGCTTATGTGTCTGTTATGTGTGTTTTTACCTTTTTCAGTAATATTGCACTGTATGAATACTCTGTAGTAACTCAGTTATATTTCTATTGTCAGAATGCTAGAATTTAATCCTATTTATGCTCCTGTTGTTTTTAAATGTTTAAAATGTAAAAGAGTGTTAGTTTTCCTATGATATTTTCTGCTTATACCTGTATTACTTTACTGTTTTAAATACCTTAGTTATTGTACCTTTTTCTTCCTGCTTAGTTTAAAATTTTCATATTGCAAAATGTTTAAACCTATTTAAAAAGAACTAAGTTTGGGGGAGGGAAAAGAACTTATATTTAAACTTTACTTGTCCTTAGAAAATAATATTTTCAAAATTAATAACATAACCTATGGAAGAAAAGTTAATTTAAGATGGATATCCTGTTGTTTTCATGAATATTGTAATAAACTTATAAAAGTATTTTTATATAACAAGGGATAATTCTAAAATTGTTATTATTTAATAAAAGAAGTGTAAGAATTTTGATTCAAATATCTAAATTAAAAAAAATGCTGTATTTTTGAAAGTATTAAGGAATCTAGATGTTTACTTGAGAAGTTAGAATTGAAACTCTTTGAAAAATATTTTTACTAAACACATATTCATTAAGTGAAAAAAGTGTTAAGTCTTTAAATATAAGTTAAGGATAATGAAGTTTAAAATCTTTAACAGGCTATCCAGATATAGTAATTCTCACTTGAAAAAAGTAAAAAAAAAAGAAGAGAAAGGATTGAAAAACAATCCAAATATAAAAAGAAAAAGAAAAAGAATAAGTAAGGAGAAGCTTGAGGAGATGCCTAATAAAAAATTGGCTTCACTTGAATAATCTTATAGGAAGAGACCTAATTTTTTACTTAAGTCTTATGTATAAGCATCATTACTAGTACAGTTATCATGAAAATCTTTTTTCTGAAAAATTATCAACAAGTTCTTCATATGACAAATTGCAATTATTTTTTGAAATAGATAGGAGAAGAGAGTTCTTAATAATTAAATATTAAATATTTTACATATTTTGGTTTTAGCCTAAGTTATTTAAAAAGTTTATTAAGTTTCATTATTCTATTTATAAAATGAACAATTATAGAAGTCTTAAAGAAATTTTTTCTCCATAGATTATTATTTTTATTAGTAAAGAGTTACTTGAGGATAAGCAATGTCTAAGTTTGGGGGAATTGATCCACCTTAAAATTACCTAATTTTTTATATCATTTTTAACTAATATTTTATGGATATTATGCTTTAATGAAAGACATTTCTTATGTTTTTGGTTGCATGTACAAGAAAATGAGTTTATGAAGAAAAAGAGTCAAAAAAAAGAGTAAAAGGAGCAAAAATGAGTCAGGTGAAGAAAAGAAGAGAAAAGGGCTGACTTTGGCGCCTAGGCGCCAGATCTGGCGCCCAAGCACCAGACTCAGTAGGGAAATTTAGAGAATTCTTGGACGGTTTTGTGACGGTTATCGATGACTCAGAAGCAATCTAGAAGTCTCCGGACAAATTCCCATATGTTATAAACATGATACAATGAATATAGACACAAGGAATCAGTTATTCAACGAAGAGGTGCGACTCAAAACCTGAAGGGACGCGTCCATTCGCGCTGGAGAATGACGCTTAGGCGCCAGATCTGGCGCCTTGGTGCCACAGTTACTTTCTAGAATATTCAACGAATTTGGACAAATTTTGAAGAGGTGCCTGAAGCAACCCCTGGTCATTTTCAAATGTCTATAAATAGAGGACGATTCTACAACAAAAAGAGGGGTTGTTTGGATTTTGTAGGTGTTATAAGAGTGAAAGAGGTGTGTATTCTCATTAAATTAAAGAGTGTGGAGGGTTATTTACCTTACTTTAGTGAGAGTTCAGAGTGTTTTTATTGTGATTGCTGGAGTTGGAGTCTTGTAAAAGCCAGTCGGAGTCAGAGAAACTTCAAAGGATTGCTTTGATATCATTCCAGATAAGTATTTATAATTTGGTTCTTAAGTTTTGTACTTTGAATTTGAATTATATAAATATGGTTTGTGGTGTGAATCCTATACTTTTTGAGTTGTCTTCTTCTCTTTCTGTCTACGAGTATGAAATGATTTAGTTATGAATTTATTTTAGTTTTGAGAACTTTCTTTTCTTCTTTCATAATTTGTGATGATACTTTACCTGATCTTCATTTACACTGCAACTTAATCACTTGCAATGTTAAAATCTGTGAAGAATTCTTAAGAATTAATATATGGAAGGAAGTTGTGTGAAGTATAGATGTTTAATGTTGGAAGAAGTTGTGATGATTCCACTACCTTACACTAAATTTACCTTTTGATTTGGCCAATTGAGATGTTAAAATTTGTTGTGAGAGGATGTAAAGAACCAATGCGGTCTTGTCTCCATCAACAATTGGAGTGAATCACATGCATTTATATGGGTGAGAATTATAGTCCATATATTTAAGTGCAAATAAATAAGGAGATATGCTTTTTAATGGGGAGTAAAATTAGAGGGCTTTAGAGTGACAAACTAAGGCCCCTAATTTGGTTTGATGTTTTAAATTTTGTTATGAGATGTTAGCCCCCAGGTGGAGGGAGAAAAGAGAACTCTAGAGTCAGAGCTAGTATCTTTTCTGGCTAATCCATCTACAAGATTTCAAAACATCAATTTAACCAATGTTCTTTATAGAACCAAGTATGGGTAAAGAATATAACTGCTCCCATTTGGCACAAAACCATTAGATGCTTCCACAACAAAATTTCATAATTATTACTGATTCATGGAAAGAGGAAAAAGATACTTTATTATCATTTGCTTTCATACATATAATTTTATAATTTTGTTAATTTTAGTTGCTTGCTTTACTTTTCTTAAAAGCAAATATCAAAAAAAAAAAATTTAAAATTGTCTATCTTAAAACAAACTTTACAAAATCATTTTGAAAAGTAAAAATTTGTTTTTCTGCTTTCTTTAATATTTTAGACATTTTTCTGTGGGTTCAATATCTCGGGGCTTAATCAAAAAGTCCTATATTACTTAATAAAAGATACGTATACTTGCGTAGAATCCCATATTATAAAACAATTAAAAGATATTTCTTATTTGCTTCGAAATCAAATTTTTAGCGTCGTTGCAAAGAAAGAGATATTATCATTGAGAAGAAATATAAACTGTAAACATGAGCATAAATATTCGGGAATCACAGTCAAGACCAAAACCTTTAGGATAGTCACAAAACTGAAATAAAAAAAATCAAAACTCGATAAAATTTACCGCCACAACAATAAAAAATATAAGACAACATAAAATTTAATCACAAACAAAAAAAACACACCAATTGCAACTAAATTATAACGTCTCTATCGGATGATCGTGAATACCTCGGAGGGTGCAACCTACGACTGCTAACGAACTTTCACACGGTCTAAATGAAAGTACGAAACACTTTAATTTGAGTTTAGTAACTTCAACTGGACTAAGTGAATTCGAGGAAAATGGTGGTGTCGGAACAGAGAGCCGTGGAATCCTAACCGGTATTGCTTAATCAACTTTAACATTTTCCCTAATAAAATTTAAGACATTAAACTTGACACTATAAAACTTGACCTCTGAACCATGATACTTCTCTCATCTCCTCAATTGACACTTCTTTAAACTGAAAAGCTACAACAAGGCGTTTGGAGCAAACACCGTGGGCAGGACGATGAAGGTCTGCAGGAGGACATCTTCTAGAAAGCAAACGAAATTACAACAACAACTTCTCTTCCTTAGAATTAAATAACCAAGCCATATACTTTGAGGTAGTCTGCCTAGTTCGACATAAAACCTCACCTCATCTTTTGGGCCTTTGCACTCCATGCAATATAAGCCCTAACTTATCTTAGGATGCTGAGGTTGTCATCCGTTATGACATAAATCCTCTTATCTTACAGGCTATTCACATGATCGGTACCAAGTGAATGTAAGCCCTAATTAAAATTGGCAGGATGAAATATCAAATAATTATCTCAAATTAAAGCCAAACTATAGGATAGTTTGGGAAGTCACCAAAATTCTCTTGGACCTGTGTCTTCCCTTAGCTTTCATTCCTTTGAATTCCTACAATAACTGTTCTGAAACTTGAGCTTACTCACCTATTAGATTCCTCATCTCACTTTAAAAAATCCTACCTTTTTGGAAGTCATAAAAATATATTTCCTGATCTATATCGAGAGTTTTTTTAGGCGACTTTGGTTATCTAAGATGTAATTAACTATAGAGGCTTGCCCTTATAGGAAACGTAAACGAACTTAGTATCTATAGGAAACGTAAACGAACCTAGTATTAAAATAAACCCTGTCTAATTCTTCTGTATTAGATAAGGAAAAATTTTCGGCAAACAAAACATGCTTCGTAGACCAAACGGATGTCACAGATCATGTAGTTTATTTGATCGAGCCACACTCCAAGCGATGTATCCATTCTTTGGGATAGATACATGAATTTTGGCGTGCAGCTTGATTATTCAAACTATTGCATATATGAGATCGGTTTGATATCATATTTTCAAATTAAAATGATAATTTCAAAACTACATATATACATAGTAAAAATAAAATTAAAAAACCGCATCGACATCTTTTCTGGCGACTCCACTGGAGAATCATTTCCCTCTCCATTAAAATCAGGATAATTATTTTTATACATCGGTAATGTATCCATGTCCCTCATGGTTCAGATTACCATTCTTCCATCAACGTACTTTGCCCATTTCTTTCTTGGGAAAGTGTGATCGGCTTCAAGACTATCTATTTAATCATTCTTAAACGAGAGGGGTTCAGGAGTCTTTTTTAGGATTTTCCTTTTGTTTTTTGTGAGGTTGGACCCCAATAGGTGTATCGGTGGATAAGTTTCACTGAAGCAAGGTGCGTTGTGAAGAGGGTCCCGGACAGGGTCCCACACTTCACTTTTCCTTCTCGCCTTATGGGTTCATTTTTGTCATTATGCAAAATTAAGCCAAATCTTTTACAAATCTCGAATTCCTTCTAAAGTTTAACTCTGCTAAACCCATAAAGAAATTAAAATTACATTTATAAAAAAAATTTAATAAAACCTGGAAAATTAAAATAAATACTTGAAGGCAAAATAAAATGAAATGAAAGGGGAACTTGCCCAGTTCACAGAATAACCTTGTTAATTTATTGCATTCACACTATGATTATGAGGTTTTGGCCCTTTACTAACTTTCATAACTACCTTTTTGATTGACAGTGACAATTTCAGTCCCCACACGCACTTTCTCCTACGACTTGTTCACCAGACGTGAAGCCCGTCTTGCTGCCCCAACAATTCAGTTTAGAACTAGCTTCAGTGAATTCGAGGTCGTCCTCGGAAGAGCCCTGTTCGACGTCCTCAAAGTTCCTGCCCCAAATGTTCAAGAGCCGTCTACTGAGTTCAATATGAACTCCCACAACGACCTACCTTCCACCAAGAAGGTGAAGGCCACCCCTGTCCCCGTCAAGTCAGTTGTGTCCGTGCCTAGGTGGATTGTCACTCCTATTGCCAATGGATTAAACGTAATGACACCCGCCTTGAAATGAAATTTTGTATGATGATTCTTCTTAATATGCTTTTCTAGTTATGCAACCAATTTTTGAGGTTGGTTCTTGCTCCAGGGTCGCTCAGTTGACCAAGTCATAAAGGAGGAATCATCGCTGTAGAAATTTGAAGGCCACAGAGCCCAAGTCATCAGTTTGCCCATTGTGGATGAGATCCCTCACCAGGAGGAACTCAGTTTGCAGGAGACCACTCTACTTCTCTGAGGGAGAAGGTTCCACCCGTTAGTTGGTACTACCAAATATGAGAGTCTCCATAGGATTGCTACCACACTACCGCCGTCTCACATTCGTGATGAGGTGAGGGAGAAGACCTCACCCTTCACTCGAGTCCGTAGAATTTTTCAGAGACTAGCTGATTAGGAAGGATGTTCAATTGTTAAATTTATAGAGATAATGGGATGCTCCCTATCCCCCAAAGTGAAGAGAAATTTTGAGGAAAGAAGCCCGTTCAGAGACCGTCAGAGACACCGTCAACTCGTGTTCCCACAGACTTCCATTTGGGGAAGCATGTTGATACGACTGCTACTACTACAGATGCTACTGCTGTTGCTTCGATACTTGCTAGGCACAGGGTGGTCAAGTCTCGGCTGGGTCTGAGAGTACCACTTGTAGACATTCAAGAGGAGTTCTCTTCAAGGAGTAGGAGAGGATTACGATCCTCTGTACATGGTTTTCAGCTCAGGGAGCACACCTCTCCTCCTCACTCTGACATCCCTGCCAAGGTACCCCGCCTCAAAACACCAACTTTCAGGAGGAAGGTGTGTATACCGAAGGTTGCTGCACTGATACATGAATCGTGATTTTAAATATACTTAAAAATATAAGAATTCGACACCACTACTAGAAGATATAAATCCCCGACAACGGCGCCAAAAACTTGAATCGACCTTACGAATGTAAGAATTTATGAATTTATATTTAAATATTTATAATAATTTTTGTAAAAGTCACAATTTCAAATGTAAGTATACGTATCGTTTCAAGTAATACATGACTCTATTGGAGTCGTGGTTATCGATCCCACAGGGAAGATTAAGTGAAAATTAATTTAAGAAATATATTAGATTTTCGAATAAAAATTAATTATTATTTTTATTTCTTTTCAAAATTCAAATTTTTAAGTTTAATTAAATTTCTACTAAATGCTAATAAGCAACAATAAAGTAAAATGTTAATGCAAGTATAAATAAAACAACTTTCTCCTTTTTCAACTAATCCAATATTTTTTAGAATAGTTATCATTCATTGAGAACTTAAAACTATGGTATTGTGCCAAATAGAAGCATTCCTATTCTTTACCTTCGCTCGATAGTATAAAGAGCATTGACTAATCTATAGATCGGTTCAGGTTGTATTATTAGTAGAATGGGTTAATCTAGGCTCACACTTCTAGATGTCCAAGGGTGGCTATGGTCGACCCTACTAGTGACCTGTTCCCTTTCTATAAACCAAATTATTAGAATTTAGTTTGTCACTCTAAAAACTAATCAATTCTACGCCCAATAAACAATATCTCCCTATTTATTTGCACTTCACTTTGAATAACCCGCTCAAGGCCTTTGATTACCCAAGGATTCATGTGATATCTACTAGTTAAGAACTCATCTCCGGATTGGTCTCAGAATTCTTCAACAGGTTTTAACAATTCAAATGACCAGTTTAAAAAGTAAATTAAGATCAAATATTAATATCATCTTAATTTTTATAAAATTTAAGTTTAGTTCTCTAACGAAATTAAATTATCTTATTATCTCTTCATAGTTAAAAGGAGAAAGAAAACTAACTACTCAGAACACATTGAATTCACACAACAAAATATATTTATAAAACTTTAAACCAAGTTACAAATACTTATCTGGATTGTTCCTTTAAGTGATCCGCTGACTCCTACTGACTCCAATGAAGGTACAAGACTTCAACAACAACAACACTTGCAAACTCACACTTACTACTCAAGGAATTGAGTATTAACACTCAAAATAACTAAAATAAACTCACTAAATACTTAAGAAGAAAATATGGTGGCTCTCTAAATCTATCTCCATATGCTAGAGATCTAGGGGCACTTTTCTCTATAGAATTGACTCCTATTTATAGAGCTTCAAAAATGACTAGGGGTTGCTTAAGGCACCTTTTCAAAATTCGTCCAAATACAATGTATCTTATAAAAAGTAACTGTGGCACCTAGGCGCCGGAATCTGGCGCCTAGGCGCTGGAGTCCGTGACAAAGTCTTTGCACCTCTTCACTTTGTATCGCACCTCTTCACGATTAAAACTGTTTTTCCGTGTCCAGATGCATTGTATCACATGTCCTATGTATTAGGAGTAACTTCCAGTCTTCTAGAAGGTCTAATAACCGCCTAACACAGTCAAAATAACTGCCCAAAGTTGTCAAAAATTCTTCACTGCTTCAGTATCGAACTGGCGCTTAGGCGTCGGATTCTGGCGCCTAGGCGCTAGACCTAAAATTTCGGCAACTTTGCTTTTAAGCTCTATTTTTGCTCATTTTTGTTTCTTTTTCCTTCTTGAACTCTTTTTTTATCACCTACATCCAAAAGCATAAAAATACTTTCATTAAAGCATAATATCCTTATAAATTGAATCATAAATAAGGCATAAAAATAGGTATTTTTAAAGTGGATCAAATTCCTCCAAACTTAAACGTTACTTGTCCTCAACTAACCCTTTTAATTACATAAAATATATAACATTTGGAATGAAGTGTAAATATTTAAGATTCCTTATAATTTTTGGTTTTATAAATACTTTAGCAAATCATTAACTAAATTTCACTAATTAAGTTTAATTTTAAGAATTTAAAGAATATTTAACTACCAAATCATAAGACTTTCAATTTTTTCATTTATTTCAAAAATAATTGTAATTTATCATATTAAAGTCACATAGAATATTTACAAGAAAAAGACTTTCATGAAAAAAAATTTTCTAGTAAAAATATTTGTACATAAAAATTAAGTTAAAAATGAAATTAGTTTTCTTCCTATAAGATAATTCAAGTGAAGCCAATTTTTGATTAGGCATCTCCTCAAGCTTCTCCTCACATTTCTTTTTTTTTTGCTCTTTTCTTATTTTCTTTTTTTCTTTCTTTTTCTAAGGATATTTTTCAATCCTCTTTTTTTTTTTTTAAATTTGTGAGGATTACTATATCTGGATAGCCTGTTAATGATTTTGAACTTCACTATCCTTAACTTATATTTAAAAACTTATACATTTTCACTTAATAAATATGAAATTTTTAATAAGTATTTTTCAAAAATTATTTCAATCTTTTCTTTTTCAAGTAATAATATTGATTCCTTAGTATTTCAAAAATACAATTCTCTTTACTATAAATAGAAAAATTTTTATTCTTATTATTCTTTAAGTTAAATAATTCTATTCTTAAAATCAATTAAAATTATTGAAATTTTTGTTAAGTCTTCTAAATTATTTATAAATTAAAAAAAATTAAGTAATCTTAAATAGATTTTTTTTTTTCATTCCTTATGTTATTTAATATTTTTTTTAAAAAGAAAATATTAGTACATTGAGAACAAGTAATATTTATTATTTGAAAATGTTTTCCCTTCTCCCAAACTACAGCTTTGGTATAAAAATGAATCATAAAATTTTGTAAAGCATGAGAGAAAGAATAAAACATGAATTTATCTTGGTACAATGATGATGTAGTAAGGAAAAACTCATTTCTACTTCTACACATGCTTTAATATGTATATAACAGAAATGATTAAGCATATATAGAAAAGTTTGCAGAGCAGGAGTTAATTTCTACAATTTTTTCAAATATATATTATTATTATTCTCTTTTTTTTATTTAAAACATGCAAAATTACTAACTATTCATGAATACTAATCAGTAGGCTGAAACAAAAACAAACATTTATCATAGAAAATAAAAATTCATCCATACTTCAGTCTTTAATACATAACACATAAGATGATCTAAATTAGTCTATACATTAAAAGTCAACACAAAGTTAATTAAACAAATCAATACTAACAAATAACAATAAAATCAGACTTATCAGTACTAACATACTAGAAATAAAATACTAAAAACTGAATCAGTACATCTCAGGAGGTAAATCAAACTACTAATCACTAGCTATAGCCTCGTCGTCGTTGTCACCAAAAGAAAATTCAACATCATTCGGATCTACATAAGGTGAGAATCTAGGATAAGTAGGGAACTGAACATTATGATCACTCTTCAGGAATCTGACAAGAGACTTAAAATACTCAGCATCATAATCACTCTTCCTTTGGGTGTACTCAGAAAGATGATCGATCTTCTTATTGATCGTATATACTCTACAATGAGTTAGAAGTAACTCATTCCGCTGTTCAATAAACTTATCATGCATAGATTCCCAGAAACTAGATGGTGGCGCAACAGCAGAAGTAGAGGGTCCAGAAGTAGACGGTCTACCAGAAGTAGGTAATGAACTAGAAGGTGCGGTAGAACTCTTACCTCGGAGTCGATCATAGATACCGACACTTTCTCGTCCAATGGTCTTTATAGACTTGAGCTTCTCCTCTGAAAGCTCAGCAAAAACTCCAGCAATTTCACACAGAGAATAAATCAAAGATGGAAATCCGAGTAATATAGAAGTGCTAGAACGAGCAGTGGCCTGTATAGAATCAGAAATGATACTCCCAACATCAATCGGCTTCCTCTCCTGTATGCAGTAGTTGAGGATAGCTCTGTCCTTGGTAACCTCACTCAAATGGTTGGATGGAAGGAGGCGAGCAGAAATAAAGTAATGCCATGCCTTAGAAACACCATTTAGCTTAGAAGATGAAAAATTTATCCGTTTTCCGTTCCGGATCTTCCAAGCTCCAGTACCATTAGTCAAATAAGCAATAATCATCTCCAGATCTCCCTCAGATGGAGATAATCCAGAGTAATAGCACTCGATGTTAGGTGGCACATCGTAGAAAATTTTGATTCGCTCTGGAGTAAATCCTACTCCAAATCCTCTCAGAAAGATCTCGTACGCTTCGGCATCCAAGAAATTTGCATAAAACTCCCTGACGATAAGGATAACAACAACAACAGTGAAATAACAAAATCGTTGCCAGTTAAGTGCAACGATCATATCTTCAATCCTTCCTCCAGGATTGTAAAATCTTCGTTCCGAGATAAACTTTCTTGTCGTAGCAAAATCGTTGTAATGAAAATGTGCCGTGGCAGTGGCAAACTTGCTACGATCGAAATTTTCTCGTTCCTTTCCTCGCTTAGATTTAGGTACCATCTAAATGTGAAATAAAAACGCAAAATAAATTTATAGAATCAAAGGAAATGAACAAATTTAAGCTTTTCAAACTTGAAAGTGCTTAAAAATCCATGGATTTAACTCTAAAAATCAAATTTTTTCTCAAAATTTAAGTTCTCTTCAAAGAGAGCAAAATCCATGGTGAAATTCGAAAATAAATGGTTTAGAAGATAGATCTGACCTCGAGATGAAGAAATCGAGTGATTCCAAGCTTAAAAACTTGAAAATCTGGCCTCAAAATGGATCCTAAGGCTCTATTTTCGCGAAAACGGGTAGAACAGGAAGCTTAGGCGTCGAAAATGGCGTCAGGGGGGGGGTTATGAAGATGAAGTTTTAGGTTCAGGCTGAACCGGCGCTTAGGCGCCGAATTCTGGCGCCTAGGCCCCAGAATCGCCTTTCCAAAAATTTGATTTAAAAATTATAATTTCCACCAAAATTTATCAAATTCGACTTCTAATTACTCACATGAAAGAATTACTCTAATTTCTATCTTCCAAACATTTCCACAATCAATTAAAATGATAAATTAGATCCACGTTTCAAACTCAAGATATAACCAAACTCTTCAATTCCATTTCATATTTTTCATTCCAAGCTCCATAAATTTCAGAAAAATACTATAACAAGGTTCATCATTCTATAAACAAAACAAACAATATAAATTTAAAGCAAATTCTCAATCGAACAACACACATTGAACAAATAAGCAAACACACAATCATAATCTTCGACTCACTAAAATTTGACTCAATCACACTTTAGAACACATAAAAGATCTATTCAACACTGAACTTTAATTTTCATCCCTCTCGCAATGAAGTTCGCTAGGCACGCATGGATAGAAAACCAACGCCCTTGGAAATTCCAAAGCCGTCTTCTCATCAATCCACTTGTTCTTCGCATACATTGCTACTTGAGCATCTTGATAGGCCGCCATATGATCAAATTGAAGTTTCGTCTGTCATTCCAAATGCTCAATTTGATGATACATCTCATGCAGACGATTCCCAATGCTTTGAAGTTCCACCTCAATCTTTTCTAAACGACTAAATAACCTCTCCATACTAACAGTAATAAAACCATTAAAATAAGGTTGAGGTTCTTTGGAAGATTTTTCTCTTACCTCATTGCCATGATTTTCTCTCTCCATTGCTTCAAAACCTCTTATCTCCTCCAAAATGAATTGTTTTGGTCGAAAATAGGGTTTCTTAGGGATTGGGGATGAAGATAGGGCAATTTATAAGGAGATTTCGTGTGAAAAACTGAAGATTTTCGGTTTTTACACGATCTGTAACTGGGGCGCTTAGGCGCCGAAATCTGGCACCTAGGCACCGGACTATCGATACCATTGGTTATACTGGCGCTTAGGCGCCGGAACCACGTTCGACTCCGTTTAGCCTATCGTCAAATTTACAAAGTTTCAGTCTTAACAATAAGTTTATTAAAAGGGTATGATCAACACACAAACATCGATAAAGATAAATTCAAATCACAAACAATCACAATGATAATATATGGGTTGCCTCCCACAATGCGCTTGGTTTAACGTCTTCAGTCCGACCTAATCAGTTGTATTAATCGGGTAGACTTAGTTTGTAAGCCTCCTTGTAATTTGGTTTCATTTTTCTCATATAAGGCTCCAGTCTTAATCCGTTAACTTTAAATATTTTTCCGAGTTTGGGATCTTTAATATCCACGACTTCATAAGGGTATACTTTCTCAATTATAAATGGTCCCATCCATTTAGATCTTAATTTTCCAGGAAAAAGTTTTAAACGAGCATTAAATAATAATACTTATTGTCCAGGCTCAAATATTTTCCTTGAAATCTTTTTATCATGCAATTTCTTCATTCTTTCCTTATAAATCTTTGCATTTTCATAGGACTCATTTCTTATCTCTTCTATTTCATTCAGTTGTAACAGCCGTTTCTCTCCTGCAGCATTCAAATCATAATTGAACTCCTTTATCTCCCAGTAAGCTTTTATGTTCTAGTTCAACAGGTAAGTGACAATGTTTACCATAAACTAACCGATAAGGTGACATTCCGATTAGTGTCTTAAAAGCTGTTCTATAAGCCAATAATGCAGAATCAATTCTATCAACCCAGTCAGTTCTTTTAGGATTAACAGTCTTCTCTAATATTCTTTTGAATTCTCTATTTGATACTTCAGCCATTCCACTTGTTTGTGGGTGAAAAGCAGTTGCAATTCTATGTTTAATTCTAAATTTTTCCAGTAATGATTGAATTCTTACATTTCTGAAATGACTTCCGCCATCTGTGATAATTACCTTTGGCATTCCAAATCTTGTAAAAATCATCTTCTTTAAAAATTTCAACACTTTCGGAATCACAGTTAGGTAAAACTACAGCTTCAATTCACTTTTAAACATAATCAACTGCTAATAAAATATAAATCTTTCTAGATGATGGTACAAAAGGTCCCATAAAGTCTAAACCCCATACATCAAAAATTTCAATTTCTAATATATAGTTTAGAGGCATTTCATCTTTTCTGGATATATTCCCCATTCTTGACATCGATCACAAGTTTTCACATAATGTCCAACATCCTTGAATAATGTAGGCCAATAAAATCCAGAATTTAAAATTTTAAACGCAGTTTTATCCACTCCAAAGTGTCCTCCAAATTCAAAATAGTGACATTTTTGAGTAATTGCAAAAAGTTTCTTCATAAGGCACACATCTTTGAATCACAGAATCTCATCCTATTTTAAATAAATAAGGATCTTCCCAAATATATGATTTAGAATCATTCTTAAATTTCTTAACATATTTGTTATTCAACCCATATGGTAAAATATTGCTAACCAAATAGTTAACTATATCTGCATACCAAGGCATTTATAATCCTTGAATAACATATAACTGTTCATCAGGGAATTTCTCATTTATGTTTTCTTCTTAAATCTTTTCCATATTATTTTTAATTCTTGATAAATGTTCAACAATTTGGTTGTCAGTTCCCTTTCTGTCCACTATTTGAAAATCAAATTCTTGTAAAAGTAAAACCCATCTAATCAATCTAGGTTTAACATCCTTTTTAGACATTAAATACTTAATAGCAGAATGATCAGTATGTACGATACATTTGGTCCCAAGAAGATAATGTCTAAATTTATTAAAAGCATATACTATTGCTAAAAGCTCTTTCTCAGTAGTAGTATAATTTATTTGAGTTTCATTTAGAGTTTTGCTAGCATAATATATAAATTTAAAAATTTTCTCATATTTTTGTCCCAATACAGCTCCAATTGCATAATCACTTACATCACATATTAATTCAAAAGGTTTACTCCAATCAGGTGCAACAATGATAGGTGCAGTGATTAGTTTTTCTTTTAGAATATTGATGGCATTCAAACAATCTTCATTAAATTCAAACTTAGCTTCTTTTTTTAATAAATGACAAAGATGTTTAGCAATTTTAGAAAAATCCTTTATCTATCCCCTATAAAATCCAACATGACACAAAAAACTTCTCACATCAGTAACGGTAGTAGGTGGTTGAAGTTCAACAATAAATTTCACTTTAGCCTGATCAACTTCCATACCTATTTGTGAAATTTTATGTCGAAGTACAATTCCTTCTGTGACCATAAATTGACATTTTTCTCAGTTTAGAACCAAATTTGTTTCTTCACATCTTTTCAGAACTTTCGTTATATTTTCCAAGCAATACTCAAAAGAAATTCCAAAAACTGAAAAATCATCCATAAATACTTCAATTCCTTTATCAATTAAATAAGAGAATATTGACATCATACATCTTTGAAAAGTTGCAGGTGCATTACATAAACCGAAAGACATTCTTTTAAAGACAAATGTTCCATAAGTACTTGTATATGTTGTTTTCTCTTGCTCCTTAGGAGCAACGGGTAATTGATGATAACCAGAATATTCATCCAAAAAACAGAAATATGAGTGTCCAGCTAATTTATCCAGCATCCGATCTAAGAAAGGTAAAGGAAAATGATCCTTTCTAGTGGCGTTGTTTAATTTTCGATAATCGATGCAAATTAGCCATCCAGTTACTTGTCTTGTAGGGATTAATTCATTTTTATTATTAACAATGACATTTACTCTTCCTTTCTTCGGAACACAATGAATAGGACTTACCCATTGACTATCCTAAATAAGATAAATAATTCCAGCATCTAACCATTTTAAAATCTCTTTCTTAACAACTTCTTTCATAATTGGGTTCAATCTTCTTTGAGGTTCACTAGTGGGTTTACAATTTTCTTCCATTAAAATCCTATGCATACAGATTGAAGGGCTTATTCCTTTTATATCTGCAATAGTCCAACCAAAAGCTTTCTTATAATTCTTTAGAACACTTATTAATTTTTTTTCTTGATCTTTGCTTAGTTCTGAAGATATAATCACAGGTAAAGTTAATGAATTTCCAAGAAATACATATTTTAAATGTGCAAGTAATATTTTTAATTCCAGTTCAGGGGCTTTTTCAACTGATGGTAAAAGTATATCATTTTTACTCGTGTCTAAAATTTCTCAATTATCATGAATATGATGAGTTTCTTCAGATAAATTTTCTTCATTTACTTCTTCAATTTCTTCAGTTAATGACTCATTATATATTATGGATTTATCATTTTTTTCTTCAGAAATCACCTTACATTTTTCTTAATAATGTTTTCAATTATATAATAAAAAGTATTCATCCGATATCATTTGTCTTTGTCAGGATACCTGATTGATTTTTGAACGTTGAATGTTATCTCTTGATCATTAACTCTCATTGTTAATTCTCCTTTTTGCACATCAATCATAGCACGTCCGATAGCTAGAAAAGTTCTCCCTAAAATAATAGGTATTTCTTTATCTTCTTTCATATCCAATACAATGAAATCCACAGGGAAGATAAATTTATCCACCTTAACAAGAACATCCTCTATAACTCCTTTAGGATAAGTAATCGATCGATCAGCTAACTGAAGGGTTACAGTGGTGGGAGAAATCTCTCCTAAATCTAACCTTAGAAAGATAGAAAATGGCATGAGATTAATACTTGCTCCTAAATCACATAAGGCTTTTCCACAAAATTTTTCTCCAATAGCACATGGTATAGTGAAGCTTCCAGGATCTTTAAGTTTCAGAGATAATTTCTTCTGAATTATTGTACTACATTCTTCACTTAATGCAATAGTTTCATAAGCTTCAAATTTCCATTTCTTGTTTAAAATATCCGTCATTAATTTTGCATAGCTCGACATTTGTTCCAAAGCTTCAGCAAAAGGAATGTTGATGGTAAGTTTCTTAAAAATTTCAAAGAACTTAGAAAATTGATGGTCAAGCTTCTGTTGTTTTAGTCTTTGAGAAAAAGGTGGTGGTGGTCTGTCAATTTCTACTTTTATAGGAATTACAGTATGATCTTTACTTGGAGAAAGAGTTCCTTTAGGTTTTTTAATTTCTTTAACTTCTCTCTCTTTTTCAATTTTATTCTGAATCTTCTCTTTTAATTCCTTTCCACTTCTAAGTTGTACAGCTTTTGCTTGTTCATGGTCTTTTCCAGTTTCTTTTGGATTAATTTCGACGTTGCTAGGCAGTGTTCCTTGAGGTCTGTAATTAATATAATTTGCAATTTGACCCATCTGATTCTCAATATTTCGAATAAGTGTTTTGACTTTGTAACTGATTAATTAGTTGCAAGATCAATTCTTCTACAGATAACTTTTTCTGCTAATTGTTAAAACCAGGAGGATAAGTTGGTCTAAAGTTTGAATTTCCTTGATTGTTCAAATTTCCGGTTGGATTACCTTGATTATTACTCCATTGTTGATGTCCATTATTCCAATTAAAATTAGGGTAATTTTTCCAACCTGGATTATAATAATTTGAATAAGGGTTATTAGTTTTACTATCAATAGCTTGTAATGTTTCCATTGTTTGAGAATCACCAGTATTTGCAGAATTATCTTTACTTACATGCAACATATTAATAGCAAAATTATCAAATTTCTTAGATATCGCAGCCACTTGTGAAGCTAAAATAGAAAAAGCTTCATTATCTTGCATACTTGCCACTCTTTTAGGATTAACCCTTTCAGAAGGCCATTGAAATTTATTATTACCCATTTCTTTAATTAAAGTATAAGCTTCATCAAATGTCTTAGCCATTAAAGAACCACCAGCAGCAGCATCTATAATAGATCTAAGTGATCCAATAAGTCCGTTATAAAATGTTTGAATAATTAACCAATATGGTAAAGCATGATGATGACATTTTCTTAATAGTTCTTTAAATCTTTTCCATGCTTCATAAATTGTTTCTCCATCAAATTACATAAATGATGTAATATCATTTCTTAATTTAGCAGTTTTAGAAGAAGGAAAATATTTAACAATGAATTTTTGTGCCATATCTACCCAAGTTTTAATAGAAGAAGTTGCTAATGAGTTAAACCACATCTTTGCTTTATCTTTTAAAGAAAAATGAAAGAGTCTAAGTCTTATAACATCATCAGAAACATTATTATATTTAAAGGTAGCACAAAGTTCTAAAAAACTAGCAAGGTGTAAGTTTGGATCCTCATTTGGTGTTCCTCCAAATTGATTATTTTGAACCATTTGAATAATAGAAGGTTTAAGCTCAAAAGAATTAGCATCTACAACAAGCATTTGAATACTAATATGAAGTTCATCAGCTGTAGGTTTTGCATAATCCCTTAATGGTTTATAAACATTTTGTTCATAAATTTCTATTGGATTTTGATTATTGTTATGTAAGTTAGCCATTTCCTGATATTTTTGAATTTGTTTTTCTTTTCTAATTCTTCTAACAGTTCTTTCTAATTCGGAATCAAAAGGTAATAATCCTTCTGATCCAGAACTACGCATAAAAATAAAATAAAATCTTTTTTGATATTTTTATTTTTATAAATGTTTTTATATTATTATTTTTATTATTTTTTTATATTTTTAAAAGAAATAAAAGTATATAAAATATTTTTAATTTGAGAAATTTAAAAATCGGCAACGACGCCAAAAACTTGAATCGTGATTTTAAATATACTTAAAAATATAAGAATTCAACACCAATACTAGAAGATATAAATCTCCGGCAATGGCTCCAAAAACTTGAAATGACCTTTATGATTATAAGAATTTATAAATTTATATTTAAATATTTATAATAATTTTTTTAAAAGTCACAATTTCAAACGCAAGTATACGTATCGTTTCAAGTAATACAGGACTCTATTGGAGTCCTGGTTATCGATCCCACAGGGAAGATTAAGTGAAAATTAATTTAAGAAATATATTAGATTTTCAAATTAAAAGTAATTATTATTTTTATTTCTTTTCAAAATTCAGATTTTTAAGTTTAATTAAATTTCTACTAAATGCAAATAAGCAACAATAAAGTAAAACGTTAATGCAAGGATAAATAAAACAACTTTCTATTTTTTCAACTAATCCAAGATTTTTCAGAATAATTATCATTCGTTGAGAACTTGAAATTATGGTATTGCGCCAAATAGAAACATTCATATTCTTTACCTTCGCTCGATAGTATAAAGAACATTGGCTAATCTATAGATCGGTTCAGGATGTATTATTAGTAGAATGAGTTAATCTAGGCTCACACTTCTAGATGTCCAAGGGTGGCTATGGTTGTCCCTACTAGCGATCCGTTCTATTTCTATAAACCAAATTATTAGAATATAGTCTGTCACTCTAAAAACTAATCAATTCTACGCCCAATAAACGATATCTCCCTATTTATTTGCACTTCACCTTGAATAACCCGCTCAAGGTCTTCGATTACCCAAGGATTCATGTGATATCTACTAGTTAAGAACTCTTCTCCGAATAGGTCTCAAAATTCTTCAACGGGCTTTAATATTTCAAATGGCCAGTTTAAAAAGTAAATTAAGATTAGGTATTAATATCATCGCAATTTTTATAAAATTTAAGTTTAGTTCTCTAACGAAATTAAATTATCTTATTATCTCTTCATATTTGAAAGGAGAAATAAAACTAACTACTCAGAACACATTTAATTCACACAACAAAACATATTTAGAAAACTTTGAACCAAGTTACAAATAGTTATCTGGAATGTTCCTTCATGTGATTCGCTGACTCATACTGACTCCAATGCAAGGTACAAGACTTCAACAACAACAACACTTGCAAACTCACACTTACTACTCAAGGAATTGAGTAGTAACACTCAAAATAACTAAAATAAACTCACTAAATACTTAAGAAGAAAATATGATGGCTCTCTAAATCTATCTCCAGATGCTAGAGATCTACGGGGGTACTTTTCTCTGTAGAATTGACACTTATTTATAGAGCTTCGAAAATGACCAGGGGTTGCTTAAGGCACCTCTTCAAAATTCATCCAAATACAATGTTTCTTCTAGAAAGTAACTGTGGCGCCGGAATCTGGTGCCTAGGCGTCGGAGTCCGTGACCAAGTCTTCGCACCTCTTCACTTTAGATCGCACCTCTTCGAGATTAAAACTATTTTCCCGTGTCCAGATGCATTGTATCACATGTCCTATGTATTAGGAGTAACTTTCAGTCTTCTAGAAGGTCTGATAACCGCTTAACACCGTCAAAATAACTACCCAAAGTTGTCAAAAATTCTTCACTGCTTTAGTATCGAACTGGCGCTTAGGCGCCGGATTCTGGCGCCTAGGCGCCAGACGTAAAATTTTGGCAACTTTGTTTTTAAGCTCTATTTTTGCTCATTTTTGCTCCTTTTTCCTTCTTGAACCCTTTTTTTATCACCTACATCCAAAAACATAAAAATACCTTTCATTAAAGCATAATATCCTTATAAATTGAATCATAAAGAAGGTATAAAAATATGTATTTTTAAAGTGGATCAGTACGTTTTGAGAAGTCGTGGATTGAGGAGTAGATCGTGAGTCATACATTCCCATTGTCGCTACCGCCACCGCCTCATAATTGGTTGCAGATAGGCCTATAGACTTAAAATAAATGAAGGAAAAGAGAGTTGAAGAAAGGGTCTGAAAGCTTCGGGACCAGATTTCAGAGCTAGAAAAACAACGAGGATTGAATGTTGATGACGAGGATTACTACTAGCACGATTACATGGAAGAAGAATTTATGGAAATAAATGTCATTGAGAAGAGGACCACATCATCTGCTCGTAAGGCTCCTCTATTGGAGGAGAACACAACGAAAGGGTTTCAGAGGCCATTTTGATGAGATACGAACAAATACTTCAGTTGGAAAAGAAGGATTCAGTTTAGCTTTCCAGAGAAGGACATCAAGCAGATGGTCGAGCAGTAGATACGAGAGGCTTTGGCTTAGTCCAAAGGTGGGGAATCAGTTTTAGAGGGTAGACCCTACTGGTCTACCTAAAAAATACCCATTTTTATGCCTTATTTATGATTCAATTCTTAAGGATATTATGCTTTAATGAAAGATATTTTATGTTTTTAGACGTAGATGATTTAAAATGAGTCCAAGATAGAAAAAGAAGGAAAAAGGAGCAAAAATGAGCAAAAATGGAGCTTATGGAGCAAAATTTTGGAATTATTGGCCCGGCGCCAGAATCCGGCGCCTAAGCGCTAGTTCGATACAGACGCTGTCAAGTTTTTTTGATGACTTTGGGCAGTTATTTTGACGGTGTTAAGCAATTATTTAAGCTTCTAGAAGACTGGAAGTTACTCCTAATATATAGGACATGTGATACAATGTATTTAGACACAAGAAAACAGTCTGGATTGCAAAGAGATGTGACCCAAATTGAAGAGGTGCGAAAGACCTGGTCACGAAGTCCGGCGTCTTGGCGCCAGATCCCGACGCCTAGGCGCTACAGTTACTTTCTAGAAGATACATTGAATTTGGATGAATTTTTAAGAGGTGCCTTAAGCAACCCCTGGTCAAATTCAGAGCTCTATAAATATGAGCCCATTCTACAAAGAAAATCGCACCAAAACCCCCCTCTTAGTACACATACCCATTTTAGCATCTTCTCTCTCCTCTCTAGTTTTATATAGTCTCTTCCATACTTAGGGTGCCACTTTATTTTGTATCTAGTGAGTTTATTTTGAGTGTTGATTGTGTGTTATTGCTTGGAGTCTTTCATCATTGCTTTGGAGTCAGTAGAAGTCAACAGATCACTTGAAGGAACACTTCAGATAAGTATTTGTACTTTGGTTCAAAGTTTTATAAATATGTTTTGTTGTGTTATTTCAATGTGTTCTGAGTAGTTAGTTATCTTTCTCCTTTCAAGTATGAAAAGAATATAAATTAATTAAATTTTGTAGGAGAATTAAATATAAAATATTTTAAAACATTGTGATGATATTAATACCTGATATTAGTTTACTTTTAAATTGGCCATTTAATTTGTTAAAACCTGTTGAAGAATTTTGAGACCTATCCGGAGATAAATTCTTAACTAGTAAATATTTCTTAACTAGTAGATATCACATGAATCCTTAGGTAATCACAGGCTATACGCGGATTGTTTAAGGTGAAGTGCAAATAAATAGGAAGATAATATTTATTGGGAGTAAAATTAATTAGTATTTAGAGTGACACACTAAATTCTAATAATTTGGTTTATAGAAAGGTAACAGGTCATTGGTAGGGCCGACCATAGCCACCCTTGAACATCTAGTAGTGTGAGCCTAGATTAACCCATTCTACTAATAAAACATCCTGAGCCTATCTATAGATTAGTCAATGTTCTTTGCACCTGGACCAAAGGGTAAAGAATACGAATGCTTCTATTTAGCACAATAACATAATCTTAATTCCCTACAAAATATAATTACTCTATAATTCTTGGATTAGTTGAAAAATGAGAAAGTCATTTTTATACTTGCATTGAATTTTAATTACTGCTTACTTTACTTTACTCCTTACTGCTTACTTGCTTTTAGTAAAAATTGTTAGTAAATTAAATTTGAATATATATATATATATATATAAATTGCATTTGAAAATTCCAAAATATTACTTATATTTCTTACTTTTTATAAATTCACTATCCTTGTGGGATCGATAACCAGGACTCCACTAGAGCCCTGTATTACTTGAACGATACGTATACTTGTGTTTAAAATTGTGACTTTTACAATAATTATTATAAAATCTAAATATAAATTAATAAAAGTAAACCTCGCACATCAAGTTTTTGAAGCCATTTGCTGGAAATTAAATATTTTAAAAAGTGGTATCAAATTCTTGTATTTTAAAGCGTATATAAAATCGCATCGCATCACCTATCCGGAGGAATTTGATGTTGTACCTTACCCAAAAGGCTTCGTACCCCCGACCTTCAAAACATTTGATGGGATAGGAAATCATCACCAGCACATTACCCACTTTAGAGCCAACTGTTGCAACACAAGGGGGAATGAAGCATTGCTATTCCATTAGTTTGTCAGCAGTTTGTCAGGGATTGATTTTGATTGGTACGCCAAATTGCTCAATGGATCGGTCAAGACTTTCGCAGAATTGGAAAATATGTTTGTGAAAAGATTCGCCAAAGCCCAGCACCACGTTACCATAGAAGATCTCATAGTGGAACGATAGAAGCCTAATGTGACTTTGGTGACTATATTTTGAGATGGAGAAACCTTAGCATAGAGTGTGAGCCTTAGCTACAGAAGCAGCATGCGATTTAGATGCTACTCAAGAGTATCCATGGTCCCATAGCATCCATGCTTAAAGGTTTGACTATTATATCATTCGAGAAGATACTCAGCAAGTCCAACAGTCTAAAGGAAGAAGTCAAGCACATGGAACCTTCAGAAAAAATAGAGAAATTGAGACCAGTCAAAGCATGCGAGAAGAGATTTGGTGTAGTGGCAACGGTGGACAAAGGGAAACAGCTGATAAAAATTCAGGCGGGGCAGTTGCCGCAACAGCACAATTAGTTTCCCCAGTACAGTCAACCTTGACAGTATAGTTAGGCTCAGCTGTATGGTCAACCCCGTCTGCAGTAGATCAGTCAGGCTAGTCAGCAGTAGAGGCCGTACATGACAAATGGACGATAATTTCTGACAATTTAAGAACATCTACGCAGGAATTATTCATTCAATGATGATGTTGTGGCAAAGATATTCCAGAATTGGATTAAAAAGCCCGAGTTCAAGTTGCCCGAGCCAAAGAAATCGGAAGAGGTCAACCTGAAGGATCACCCTCAATATTGTCCAAACCACATGTTACTCGGACATATGATAGAAAGGTGCTTCAGTTTCAAGGATTGGCTTGAGAGGAATTACAAGGAAGGAAATATAATGATCTCGAATGAATATTTAAAAGAACCTGCGAGAGGTTCTATAAATGTGATTTCGACCGAGGCAATATCTCTGATTGATCCTTTTGCTGGCAAAGGTATATGTAGTATGATTTGGAATGAGCTCAGAGTCTTGGATCAGATCCAGTCTGCTTCAAGGCAAGCCACTGCCTAGAGTCTACTACCAGCCCAGCCTAAGATGGAGATTTCACCAAGGAGCCCACCATAGCAGAAGACAAAGAAGAAGATCACGGATGAAATTGAGGGTGATAGCGCGAAGGATAGGATAGGAGCTGCCCCTGTTAGATTGGTTATCTCAGATTCGGGGGTGAAATCCCTCAAACCCCTGACTTTGTACGATTATCTTTATGCCCCTCAGGGTCCCATCCACATTCTTAATGTACCTAGTGATGACATAACTGAACACAACCCTTCTAACTCTAATTTCGATTCCAAAATTGATTCTCAAATCATATCAGTTCCCGATGGGAAAGTGACGCACGTGGACTTTAATTTAATATATTTATATGCAAGAATTTGTTACCACTGTAAGAAGATTTTAAGCTTCAGCAACGACACCAAAAACTTGATCGTGAGGGGCTTATATATATGTAATAATTTATGAACTCAAATTTATGTTTTTATAATGATTTTGTAAAGTCCGTGTACTCAACGCAAGTATATGTATCGTATCAAGTAATACAGGGCTAATGGAGTCCTCGTTATCGATCCCACATGGAGGTTTTAATTTGAAGTAAAGTAAAAAGTTTCACAAGTTATAATAAAGCACCTAAATTTTATACTCTAATTACGATTAAAGTACAATTCTTAGTTCTACTACTACTATGCAGAAAACAGTAACAACTAACTAAACTACAATTACTTCTAATTACTTACACTAAACTAAGTATTTGAAAGGTTTTTGATATATATGAGAAAATTATCTTTCTTCTTGCAATGAGAATATGATGTATGAATTGATATGGATCAGTTATCTAATTTATTGTGCCAAATAGAAGCATAGATGATTGTTTACCTTTAGAAGAGTACCCCCTCTTCTAAATAAGAAAAGAACATTATCATATTCTAAGTTTAGTCATTAACTCTAAGGCTAGGCTGGGAGGATACCTGCTCTCACTTCGGAGCTCCCACTCACCCTTCACCCGAAGGCTAACCTTTGATATTAATTACTATTCTTAGAACCAATTTGGGGATTTCAGCCTGTCACCCTGAAATCTCCACATTCAAGTCCTTCAAAACACATTTCCCTATTTATTTGCACGCAATTCACATGAACTACGTAATTCATCCATGGAAATTGAATGGATCTTTCATTATTGTTGTAGGACATTAAATCCTTTCAAACTTAATGTTCCACAACATATTTTAACATTTCAATTGGCCAAATCGAAAGTAAATTAAGTTCTAAATGAAAAACCATCACAATCTCTTCAATACATTAAAAGCACATCAAATCCACATCAAACCATCATCACATCTCTAAGCAAGAAGAAAGACAAAGAAGACTACTATGGAGAAGATATAATAAAACATGGATTTTATATATAAAAGAAAAGTCATACAAACCACAAAAGAAAATACAACTTGTCTCTTTCTCTTCCCCAATGCATTCCCTTTGAAGTTCCTTTGAATCCTCTTCTCTCTTCTTTACAACACTTGATTCTCTCTTTAAAATGAAAAGGAAGAAGCAATCTCTCACTTTACTTCTTCTCCTTCACTCCTTAGAGAAGAATTCCTCTCAAATCCTCTCTTCTACACACTACTCTACTAAACAACCCTAACACTTAACACACACTAAATCACTAAGAGAGAGCAATAAAAAGCAAGAGAGCCCCCTTCTCTCATCCAAAATCTGTTATTTAAGAGTTAGGGACGAAATCCCAAGAGATTCCATAGGCATCCCTTCAAAATTTCGCCAAAACTCTCAAATTTTGAATTCCACAGACTTTAGGCGCCGGCGGCTGGACAGGGCGCCGGCGGCGCCAGACAGGGCGCCGGCGGCGCTCTATTGTGGCAATTAATTCTGGAGTCTCTAGATTTGGGCGCCGGCCGCGCCAGAACACTTTTTCACTATTTTGATCATTTTTGCTCCGAATTTGTTCCTTTTTGAATCTTTTCGTTCCAATCACCTAAAATCATCATATCTGTAACAAATTATGAAAACCACCTTTCTTTAAAGTGAAATATCACCAAAAATGGGTAACATTAGATAGCAAAAACAGTATATATTTTTGGTGCATTAAAATCCCCCAAACTTAAACTATTACTTATCCTAAAGTAATCCTTTTACTACATAAAATATAACTCTAGGCAATGTACTTTTCAACTGTAAGACTAAAATTTTCATTCAAAAGAATATATTGGTTAGATTTTTAGAAAAAATTTAGTAACTCAAGTCAACATTACAGGTATAAGAATATTCAGTAATCAAGTCTAAGAGTTCTTGTCTTCTATTTATTTCAAGATAAACCTAAATTTGTCATATTAAGAGTGCCTTAAGAGAATATGTGAAAAATGAGTTCATGCAGACTTTACTAAAATGTAGGCTAGTACTTTAAATATAAATTCAGAAATGAAATCAAGTTTTCCATTTAGGATGATTCAAGTGAAGCCAATTTTTGATTAGGCATCTCCTCAAACTTCTCCTCATAAGCATTTTTCTTTCTTTTCTTTCTTTTTTTTTGGGATTGTTTTTCAATCATTCTTTTTTTTTTTTTTTTTTGAGGATTACTATATCTGGATAGCCTTTAAAGATTTTGAACTTCACTCTCCTCTTTCTAAAGTTTAAACTTGAAACATCACCTTACTTTATAGTTAGGCATAAGCTTTATTATTTTTCATAAAGTCACAATCTCTTCTTAATACACAATACTTTAAGTCCCTTAACATTTTAAAAATACAGTTTTCTTTACTTTAAATAGTTGTCTATAATCAAATCCTTTCATACCAAACATCTTACTTCTATAAAATCAACTTTTATTACCAAAAATTTTCATCTTATCCTTCCATCATATTCAACTGAAATAAAAAGTTTTAGTTATCTTACAATGAAGTTAAACTGCCTGAAGTTATGCTAATAACTTTTGAAAATATATAATAGTTGAGAACAAGTAAAAGTTTAGTATTTCTCTACCCTCCCCCAAACTTAAGTTTTGCAATAAATTTAAAATAGTTGAGAGTATAAGAAAACTAACCTCTTTGTGCTGGGATTCTGAAATCTTCAACAACTATCTTGTATTAATCAAAATTTACAACTAGCAGGCATGAAACAATTAGTAGCAGGGATATAACAATTTTAAATATTTGCATGGGTAAAGAGAAATTAACATTAAACATCCAAATATCCAACAAAACACTACAACATGAAACAAACAATCAAACTACTAACAGTACAACTAACAATTTTTAAATTTCAGTACAACATAACAATACAACATGAAAAGTAAATAACACTACATCACACAGTACAACACAGGGTTACACATCACATGAAAAGTAAATATCCACTAAATCACATCAGTACATCACAACACAACAAGATCAACATAAATAAAAAAACAAACTAACAAACTATCTACCAGTCTCCATCACCAGGATCAGCAGCAGGGTCATCAGCAGGGTCCGGTCTATATGGTGTATAGCTGGGGCAAGTAGGAAAAATCACATCAGACTCCCCCCTCATAAATCTGACCTGAGCATCATAATAAGCAATATCAAACTCCACTCTCCTTTGTAGATAATCTTCGTTCACATCACTCCTCGCCTCAAATACATTCATCCGACCATAGAGTCTATCCATACTAGTACTCTGTAGTCTCAGCTGCTCTATAATATCAGATAAGGTAGGCGGCTCAGATGTAGATGGAACATCATAACTCGTAGCAGGAATATCAGTACTCCTACGCTCAACTCTTGCTCCTACATGAGACTCATAAGTATGAACAATATTGTTTGTAATAGGTCTCAATGGTATAACCACTTCTTCAGAACTACTGAACTCCACTACAGACTGAACACACAAGGTATGGATTAAAGCAGGATATCCTAATCCTCTAGTTGTCTCGACTTTCACAATCGTCTGAATATTCTTGTAAATAATAGATCCATTATCAATCTTTTTCATCTTCTGTATACAGTAGTTCAGAATCGCTCTATCTCTAACTTCGCTGTGGTGATAAGATGGCAATAGCCTTGCAGAAATGAAATAATGCCAGACTTTTGAAGCAACATTCAAAGCGGAAGCGGGGAAATTTATTAACTGTTTTTGATTTACTTTCCTTTCTCCTCGCTCGTCAGTCAGAAAAGCAATAACTTCTCTCATATTCTCCCTTCCAGTGTCAAAGTTTTCGTACTCACACACGAATGGTTCCCGAGTCTGTTAAAAAGCATTGATGCGTTGAGGAGTAAACTCAACCATCTTTCCTCTAACAAGCACATACTCAGTCTCAGTTGATGGTACGTTCGCATAGAATTCTCGAACAACTCCCATAACAGCATTAGTAGTGAAATAACAAAATCTTTCCCAGTTTTGCTCTGCAATTAATTGTTCTACAAATCTGCTAAGACTATCAAAAGCTTGATCCTGGATACACTTCTTGTTGTGAAGGATAGAGTTATAGCGAAATCGAGCTTTGATATTGACAACTCTCTCCTCATCAAAATCCAATTTCCTCTTTCCCCTTGGAGCCATGTGAATTTCTAAAATTTGCAAGAAAATTCCAATAAATCACAAATTCACAATGTATCAACTCTAAACACTATCTTAAATAAGTAAGAGCAAATTTCATCATGGAAATCTCAAAATCTCTCTAAAAATCCAAAAATTTCAACATAAGCAATGTGAGAGATTTCCATGGTGAAAATCCAAAAATTCTAACTTCAAGTGAAGCTCTTACTAAGAGAAGTGCAAATCTGGTGTCGAAAAACCTTGAAAACTCCTTAAATCCGGGATCTAGCAAGCCCTAGATCTTCAAAATCGCGAAAATGGAGGAAGAAGATGAAGGAAATGGAAAAAATTGCGGGTCCCAAGGCAAAAATCGCGAAATCGAGGGTTTAGGACCTATTTTTGGGTTTGGGCGCTGGCGGCGCTCGATAGGGTGCCGGCGGCGCTCTATTTAAAAATATTGGCCAAACTCTCTGGATTTGAGCGCCGGCCGCGCCAGTCCAAAATATTTTCTGGGTTCGAAAATTTTTGCATAATTTCGATCGTTTCGACGTCCACAATGATGTTTAACACTTCAATAAGCATTTAAATCATCCCATAAGCAATAATTAACACATTTCTTCACACAAACAATACACAATAATCTTATATATATATAATCCAAGTTACATCAAACACACCAAATAAGTTCATTCAAACCAACTATTCTTAGATATTTAGTGCAGCAAGTACTCTAGGATAGGCAAGCACTAATATCTAAGCACACAATAAAAGCAAGCACATCCAAATCCAAGTTAAAAGCAAAGCAAATACTACACAAACCAAACATAACTAATCAAAGCAAACTAATCACACAACATATATACGTAGAATCCATCAAATTACTCTATGTCAGTTTCAGAACTATCCTCTCCTCTAATGTCTTCAATTGATTGCTGATGCAAAAACAAGTTATAGAATGGACGAAATGGAAATTCATCAAATGATTCTTCAACAATCACCGCGTTCTTCTTCATCAAATTGATCAATCCCATCTCAATTCGACCAGTGTGATCGAACTGCTCTTTCATTCTCCAATCTATATGATCGAACAAATTAGAAATGTTATTAATTGCGTTCATAACGTTTCACACCTCTTTCTCCAATTGCTTAATCCTCTGCAATATAATTCTGGAACCTTCAGGAAAGTAGGGTTGAATCAGCTGCGAAGTCTGCATCGGTTGATCAGTAAGTAGATTCATGTCATCTTCATCTCCAACTGTCTGGTAGTCGTAGAGATTGGTTGGATCAATAGGTCTCCATGGAAGAATAACCTTTTCCTAACTTTCATATGGAACCTATGACTGACTACATAACTGGAATATGGTGGACGGGTGTCCAAGCCCATATTTAGATCCATGCACAATTAATCCAAGTACTGATTTCACAATAAGATTACCAATGTCAACCAACGTTTCAGTTTGAATGCAGAAATTCAAAATGACGCTTTCCTTGGTCATCTTGCTTATCTTCAACGTTGGAAGCAATTTTGCCGAAATGAAGAAATGCCACTGCTTCAATACTGGATTGAGAGATGCATATGAGAAACTAATATATCCATTCTCCCTGATTTCCCATTCCTCATTCTCATCCATCAAATATCGATACACATCATTCATATTATCCTTCATGGAATTGAAATTAGAATAATGGCAAATAGGAACATTTTCAATCATGAAGAGATCGTTGAATCGTGTAGGAGTGAATTGCACAAATCTACCACGCACAAATACAAACCCTTGGTTGATCCCATGAAGATTCACATTGAATTCTTTCACGACAGGAACAACAATGGCGGTGGTAGTGAAACAAACGAGTTCTCAACATCTCTCCTTAATAATTTCTTTAGTTCTAGTTGTAGGATTATCCATACCTCAATTTATGAAGCCCCTTTTCTGGATAATCTGGCTTTTCATCATCACTTTGTTTAACAAATGCTGTGCTTCGAAACTTATGAACTTCCTTCTATTGCAAATGCAAGATCGAGAGGTTTTAAAGGCATATGAATCCATAGGAACCGAATTGGTATTGGTGGTTTTCATTTTTCTGAAGTTAAGAAGTAACAAATGGAGTTTGGGGAGTTATAAGGACGAAGATTCTGCCAAAAATCGCCAAAACTCGTGTTTTGAAACTCCGTCAAGCTGAATTTGGGCACCGGCAGTGCTCGATAGGGCGCCAAAGGCGCTCAAACAGACAAATTTAGTAGGGTAAAAACAATAGGGCGCCGCCGGTGCCTATTCTGGCGCTAGCGGCGCCAGTGTTCAAAAACTTTCACCGAACTTCGTTTGATCTAAACTATTCCAATATCTCGATTTGATCCATCATTTATCAAATTTTTAAATATTTAGGAGTAATTATGATTCAGAAACAACTATCTAAAAAGCATAACTACAATAGACAAGCAAACACACCACAAAGATACATATGGGTTGCCTCCCATAAAGTGCTTGGTTTAACGTCGTGAGCCCGACAAACCATTCAGTTAATCGAGATGACTCAGCATTAAAACCTCTTTGAAATCAGGTTGGAACCCATCAAAGTAAGGCTTTAATCGATGCCCATTAACCTTGAAAATCTTTCCAGTATCAGGATCTTTAATATCAATAGCTCTAAAAGAGTGAACTTTTACAACTGTAAAAGGTCCTAGCCATTTAGATTTGAGCTTTCTAGGAAATAACTTCAATCTTGTGTTGTATAATAAAACTTTTTGTCCAAATTCCAAGTTCTTTTTCAATATCTTCCGATCATGCCATAATTTCATTTTCTCTTTATAAATCCCATAACTGTGATAAGATGCATTTCTAATCTCTTCCAATTCATTTAATTGCATAAATCTTTTCTCTCCAGCATTTTTCAAATTAAAATTTAACTCTTTTATCGCCCAATATACTTTATGCTCCAATTCAACTGGTAATTAACAAATCTTACCAAACATTAGTCTATAAGGAGACATTCCAATAGAGGTTTTAAAAGCAGTTCTATAAGCCGATAAAGTAGCATCTAATCGAGCAGACCAATCTAATTTATGATTATCCATAGTTTTCTCCAAAACTCTTTTAATTTCATGATTAGATACTTCTGCTAAACCACTTGTTTGGGGATGATAAGCAGTAGAGATTCTGTGAATAATATTATACTTCTCACTTAATCTCTTAATTTGATTATTCTTGAAATGGGATCCACCATCAGTTATGATCACTCTCGGCATTCCATATCTTGTAAATATATTTTTCTTTAAAAATTTTGAAACACTCCGAGCATCACATCTTGGTAAAGAAACAGCTTTAATCCATTTCGAGACATAATCAACAGCAACCAATATATATAGATTTCCAAATGAAGGAGTAAATAGTCCCATGAAGTCTAATCCCCATACATTGAAAATTTCAACTTCCAAATTATAATTTAGAGGCATTTAATTTCTTCTAGATATATTACCTACTCTCTGACATCGATCACATGATTTAATATATCTATAAACATCTCTAAATATAGTAGGCCAATAAAATCCAGATTGTAAAATTTTAAACGCAGTTTTATCAACACCAAATTGACCTCCAAATTCAGAATCATGACATTGTTGAATAATCAAAGTTGTTTCTTCTTGTGGCACACATTTCCTAATAATAAGATCTTTTCACTGTTTATATAGATAGGGCTCATCCCAAAATAGAATTTTGCATCATATTTAAACTTCTTTTGTTGTTGCCTTGTTAAATCAGGTGGTACAATATCACTTACAATATAATTCAAAATATCAGCATACCAAGGCAAATTTCTTTCCATAATAGTATAAAGTTGCTCATCAGGGAAAGTTTCTATAACTTCTTTTTCAAATTCAGATAATTTATCATTTTCTATTCTGGACAAATGATCAACTATTTGGTTATCAGTTCCCTTCCTATCAACTATCATAAAATCAAATTCTTAAAGAAGAAGTATCCATCTAATGAGTCTAGGTTTTGCATCCTTCTTTTGCATTAAATATTTGATAGGAAAATGGTCTGTATGCAAAATACTTTTAGTTCCAATTAAATAAGGTCTAAATTTTTCAAAAACAAATACTTTAGCTAATAATTCTCTTTCTGTTGTGGTATAATTAATTTGAGCCTCATTAAGAGTTTTACTAGCATAGTAAATAACTTTGAAAACTTTATCATATCTTTGCCCCAATGCTCTCTGATTGCATAATCACTAGCATAACATCAGATCAAATGGTTCTTCCAATCGGGTGAAACAATTATAGGTTCAGTGATTAACTTTTCTTTTAATAATTCAAAAGCTCTTAAGCATTCATCATTAAAATCAAACTTTCTATCATTTTCTTAAAGTTGGCACAAAGGTTTAGTAATTTTTGAAAAATCTTTAATTTATCGCCTGTAAAATCCAGCGTGTCCTAAGAAACTCCTCACCTCTCTCACAGTAGTGGGTGGTGGAAATCTCTCAATCACTCTAATTTTAGCAGGATCGACCTCCATACCATGTTCAGAAATTTTATGCCCAAGCATAATTCCTCCTGCAACCATAAAATTGACATTTCTCCCAATTCAGAACTAGATTTGTTTTTTCACAAAGCTCTAAAATTTTTGCTAAGTTTTCCAAAAAAATTTCAAATGGAGTCCTGAATACAAAGAAATCATCCATAAAAACTTCTGTTCCATTATCTATCATACTACTGAAGATAGACATCATACATCTTTGAAATGTTGCAGGTGCATTACACAGTCCAAAAGGCATTCTTCGAAAAGCAAAGGTTTCGTAAGGGCTAGTAAATATTGTCTTTTCTTAATCCTCAGGAGCAATATGTATTTTGTGGTAACCAGTATATCCATCTAGAAAACAGTAGTACTTGTGTCCAGCAAGTCATTCTAGCATTTGATGGAGAAAAGGAAGAGGAAAGTGATCTTTTATGGTGGCGACATTTAATTTCCTATAGTCAATACAAATTCGCCATCCATTAATTTGTCTTGTGGTTATAATTTCATTACTTTCATTTACTTCAACAGTCACTCCTCCCTTTTAGGTACACAATGTATTGGACTTACCCAAGCACTATCCGAAATAGGATAAATAATTCTAGCATCCAGCCATTTTAAAATCTCTTTCTTAACTACTTCTTTCATTATAGGATTCAATCTCCTTTGCAGATCAACTCTTGGTTTATGTTCTTCATCTAATAAAATTCTGTGCATACAAATTGAAGGACTAACTCCTTTAATATCTGCCAAAGTCCATCCAAAGCTTTCTTGTATCCTTTTAAAGTTTCCAACAGTTTCTGTTCTTGATAATCATTTAACTCTGAAGATTCAAATTTGGAACAATTAATTTTAGGAGTCCAAAGGAAGAGAAGTAGGAGAAGCTGAGGATCCAAGAAGAATCTTGGCAACTTCCCAAACTATCCTATTATTTGGCTTCAATTTGGGAGTTTGTTTAATGTTATAATCCTGCCAGTTTTAATTAATTAGGACTTATATTCGTATGATATGATCATACGGATAGCCTGGAAGATGTGAGGGTTTGTGTTGTATCGAATGACTACCTCGAAGTCCTAAGACCGATTAGGGCTTAATTTGCATAACATGACTATGCAAATGCATAACGAAAAGTTGAGGATTTATGTTGCACTAGGCAAACTACCTCGAAATCCTATGGCTTGGTTATTTAAAACTAGGAAAGGTTTTGCTGATGTAGATTCCAGTTTTACTGACGACGATGGCCGTGCTGCCCACTATGCTCCAAGCTCCTTGTCGTTGCAGAGGTTTAGTTTTAGAAAGTGAAAATCAGGAGATGAGAGAAGTGTTTTGGTTTAGAAAAGTCTTGAAGTCCAAATGTCTTTAATGTTTTATTAGGAGAATCTTAAAGTTGATTATAACAACACTGGTTAAGATCCCACGGTTCCATCATTCCGACACCGTTATTTTTATCGGATTCACTTAGTCCAGATGAATTTGCTAAACTCAACTGAATGAGTTCCACACTTTCATTTAGACCGTGGGAAATCCCGTTAGCAACACGTAGGTTACATCATCCGAGGTATTCCTGATCATCCAACAAGACGTTTTAATTTTGTTATAGTTGTAGTTTCGTTGTTCTGTTTGTGATTAAATTTTGAGTTGTTTTATATTTTGAATGTTGTGCGGTGAATTTTATCTTGTTGTGACTTTTAATTTAGTTTTGGGTTTCAGTTTTGTGGCTATCCTAAAGATTTCAATTTTCATGCAGGGTGTCAATCTTGTTTAACATGCAAGAAAAGTAAAGTACAGTGCAGGTAAATAAATTACAATAAAATAAAAGTGTACCTGGAGGGTCTTCTCATCATTCTAAGCTACACTTAAAACACATGTTAAGGCATTTATATATTTGCAAGAAAATACCTAGGTAAAGCTAAGGGAAGGTTTTGGTTGTCTACCAAAGTCCTAATCCTATTGCTAGTCAATCCCTCTGACGTCTAGGTTCTTTTGTGTTTTGTTAAGGATGATTTTCTTCATCAAAGAATAATTAAGTTCAGTTGTTCTTCTAAAACATCTCATTATATTGAGAAAGTGCTTAGGACGAGTCCTAAACATCTTTTCAATACTTCTGAGATTATTTTGAGTCCAAATGAATTTTATTGTACTGGTGAATTAATCATCCAAGAATTTAGTTAAATTTTGCTTCTTGCTCAGTGAATTAGGATGTTTGATTATCCTATGAGTGGAGTGACATTTCACTTAATACTCCATTTAAGAGTTATAATAACGAAAGCCTTTAAGGGCAAATTAATTTATTAAAGGTTTTAATGATTTAAAATTGGAATTGATGATTTAAAGTGGTTTAATTTAGTTATGAAATTTTAATAATTTTAAGTTTGGAATAGTGTTTAAGTTGTTTTAATTTAATTAAATCTTTACATTTTAAATGATCTCAATGTATTAGATTAATTTGGGTTGAAAGAGGTGCTTAGATTATTCAATTTAGATTTTAATGATTTAATTTTAATTTAATTGAAATATTTTAGGTTAATTTTAATTGGTTTGATTTTTAATTATGAATTATTTTTGAGGTTGATTTTGATGTTTCAAGTTTATTTTAGATTTGCTTTCAAGTAATCTTTGAGATTAATTTTTAATGTATTAAATTTATTTCAATTTGATTATCAAGTTATTCAATGTTTTAAGTTTTAATTTAATAAGGGTTACACTTTTTCTTTTACTTATTTAATTTATTAATTTCAATTATCACTTTAAATTTAATTAAAAAAAACTAAATATTATTAAAGTGATTCATTTTGGGATTTTAATTTAAGTGATTATAGTCTCCCTAAATTATATCCCCATTTTAATAATTTAAATTTCAATTAATCTTCCAAAAATTAAATTATTTAATTAATTAAGGTTTCATTTTTTTATTATTAGAAATGATTAATGGGTTCCTACCCTTTTATTTCCCAATGTTTCAATCATCTAAGAGAAAATTAAGATAAAAAATTTTACCCTCCATTTTGATTAAACCTAAAGTTTTAATTATGGGTTAAAATTCTTAATTACTATTATGCCCTTTTAAGCCTAATTATTTCATAACTCATCAAATTGAGCTCAAATGAGCTTGAAATTTTTATGTCACTTCACTCACATGTCAATTAAGACATTAGAGGAGAAAATGTGATTTTTCTATTTTTAATTTACTTTATATAATTGTTTTAATGAAAAATAAGGATTTTCAATGGAAATTTAACAACATGACCAAGGAAAAGTTTCTATCATTAAGAAAATTATGAGATGTCCCTATTAACCAGAGGACAACTTAGACCAATTTTGGTGATTTTTCAAATTATATTTTATTTATTATGATTATTTTGAGTTTTGGAGTGTTAATTAATTATAAAATAAAATTAAAGTTGAAAAATAGATTTTATATTTTTCTTAAATCTCTCTGACCTCAAGAAACTCATAGAAATAAGTTTTATATTTTTCTAATTTTTCTTTGATTTATTAGAATTAATATAGTGAAAATGAAAGGGAATTCATTTTTTAATATTAAAAATTGTTTTAAGCCTTTAAAATTCAATATCTTAAACTATAGACTTAGGAAAAATATTTGGTTTGTTTCTAAGTGATTAGGAGGCAAAATATGACATTTTTATGAGTTTTAATATTTTTGTTATTTTTATTATTTTTTAATTATTGAAATATTGAAAATATGGTTAAAAATCAAAATTTTTAGAAAATTTTAATTTTAATTTTCTTAGACTCTCCTAACATCAGAGAAGTCCCAAAACCAATTTGGTGAATTTTTGAAATGTATTTTTGGAGTTATGAATTTTTAAAGTTTAATTTTGGTCATGTGACTTAATCAGTCCATTTAGTGGGGCTAATCACCTCCTATTGATCTCAAATTTTTATGTGAGGTCCCTCTGATCCTAAAGACCAGTGGAGAATTATTTTCAAGTTATTTTGATGTTGAGATAACCCAAATTAATTAAAATTCAGTTTTGAGTATTTTGGCTAATTAGGGTTATTCTTAATGAATTAACTCAAAATACATTTTTCATAGGGTCCTCTGGTTCTAAGATACCTCCCCAAATTTTCCTAGAATTTATTGAACAGCATGCTAATTATGGGAATTAAAATTCCAAAACAGAGACATAAACTTGAAAAATACATAATTTGCCATAGAGATGGCCCTTGACCTTGGAAAATTCAGGGAATGTTCTAAAAAACAGAGGCTACAAAAGTCCTATGGTCTCATGCCATGGTGAATTGTATGCATGTATGGAGAATTAAAATACTGAAAACAGTAAATAATTAATTAAAAATAAAACATTCATCAAAATAACTTAATTCTTTTTCCACATTATTCTCCTCCGTTCACTGAGCGAGAGGGTATTTTTATTTTATTTTTGTGATTTTCCTACGGAAAGTTATGAATTTTCTAAGTTACGGGTATTTAATTAATTCAGAAAATAGGGATTTTTCTACTTATCCACGCGGCGCCGCGTCAACCTTGGCAGCTCCGAAGCCCCTACGTGTCGCACTCTCATTCGACGCCTCCACCTGAGTCAGCAGCCACCCGTCCCGCGGTCCTGCTTCGTCTTCTGATCCGACGTGATCTGCACCGTCCATTCGATACACGCTCGATCCAACGGCGACCGATCATCGTCTCTGACTGGTGTGTCCCGAGAGCCGTTCACACTCAAACCCTAAGATCTCTCTCATTTCTCAACGGATTTTTATGTTCTTATGCTCTATGGATTCGTCTTGAGAAGACAAACACATCTATATGGTTTACATGCTATGAAATTGATTCAAATGAAATGGAGAATTCACAGAAGCTCGGGAGGGAGAAGTGATCCATACCTTGGCTCTGAGAAGTGAAGCTTCAATCAGAGAGTTGTGGCACCTTCGATTGCACCCAAGAAAGCTCCAGATGAAGTCTCTGGCTCTGGGGAATTTCCTAGGTATAAAAGTGACCAAGGCCGATTTCAAACCTTGGACTCTGGAAGCAATGGCTGGCCTAGTGAGGGGGCTTTTGCTGGAGGCCTTCTTCTCTACCTCTGGTGAAGGTGTGGGAGAAGTTAATATGGATTTGGTGGAGTTTCAAGGGATGTCCTATTATGGCCTGAGAATTGAGCTCCATAATTGAGCTCAATCAGTGGAAATTAGGGCAGGAAGACAGTGGGGATGAGTTGCTCTAGGCTAGGAGAAGCTCTGTGAGGAGTTTGGTGAAGTTCTGTGAAAGTTGATTTCAGCCAACCTTTTGGCCGAGAGGAATGGCTGGTTTAAATAGACATGGTTAGGGGCTTCCCAGGGGCACTTGAGGGCTGTGATTTGCTGCTCTAGTGAGGAGAAGAAGAGCTGTGGTGGCCAATTAGGATGGGGCAGCTCAGCGGGTGAAATTTGAATTTTTGAATCCATTTAGACCTCTCGGCCATGGCGTTTTCCGGCGGCCTGGTGGCTGGCCGGCCAGGGTCAAGTAACTGTTCTGATCAGGGAGGTCAGTGCTTGATGTTTGTGAGTTCAATTGGCTTTGGCCATGTGTAAAGTGGTTTGATTAAAATGGAAAGGGGGGGGGGGGGGCTATTTTGAGTTCAAATAGGTTAAACCATGGTTTTGGGCTTGGTGCACCACCCAAGGCTTGACTTTGGGCTGAAAGGAATCATTTCGGTCAGCTGAATTGGAGTGGTGAAGTCTCCATCCATGGTGATGTGGCTAAACTTGGTTTAGAGTGTAGCATAAATGGGGTTAAAAAGTGATAATGAAGGGTTAAGAAAGAACCCCCTCTTCTTGCCATTAATGGCTTGGTGAGGTGTCCAAAGCTTTCATGGCTTCCATGTGGCTTGTGCATGGCTTCTTGGCTCACATTTGGCTTGGGAAATGGCTTGGTCAATTTCATGGAAGAGGGTTATTTGGAATTTTGAAAACTTTGGATTTTTGATGGGATTTTTCATGATGCCATTTTGGTTTAATCAAAGTGATAGATTTTGGACTTAGGGGATAGTTTTAATTAAATGGGCATGATAAGACAATATCACATGGGCTTTGGAATAAGTCTTGGGCCTTTGAAATTGTTTTTGGATGGGCTTTTAAATGCTCTAGGGAAGTGGGCTTTTATGTTTTAAAATAAACTTTTGGATGAAAATTTTGGTGAGGGGTTGTGTCAAATAAATGTTGCAATTGGTTTAAGAATGTGCCATGAGTAATTTGGAACAAATTTTGGGTGATTTTGAATTGAATTGAGTTCAATTTAGGCTTTTTGGTAATGAGGTCAAAGTGGATCAAATTGGGCTAACTTGGGTTAAGGTTAGATCAATTTTGGGTTTGATGTAAAATTAATTTTGAAAAATGTTTATGCGGGTGTGACAAAGAGTTTTCAACTTTGGTTGGGCTTTGATTTTGGGATTTGGGCCTATTTGGGTTCATGATTGGTTTAGGCCAAATTGGGGATTTTTTATTTGGGTTAAGTTTGGGTTCAAATTTGGGGCAAATCATGTTAGTGTTTTTTTTGTGGGGATGTTAGGAAGGTTTAGGAAAAGATTTGGGGTTAATTGGAGTTAAATTGGGTTGGTTTGGGCTAAGTTTAGGTCATGGGCCAAAATTGGGCTTTAAGCTTCAAATTAAAATTGGATCCACATGTTGATAAAATTGGGTTTGGACTTGGTCTAAATTGATATTGGGGATATTGAATTGAAGCTTAGAATTGAATTGGATCAAAATTGAGGTCAATTGGGTTGGTTTGGTGGGACATTGGGTCCACTTAGATTAAAAATAGGTCAAATTGGGGGTTTTGGTAAAAGTGGGCCAAATTGATAAAATTGACTTATGGTGTAGTTGAACAAAATAAAATTGGGAATATTTGAGATTTTCTGGAATTTTCTGGGAATTTTCTGAATTTTTGGAATTTTTTGGTTAAAAGGGTATTTTGGGTATTTGGAGGGTATTGGGGGGTATTTTTGGAATTTTTGGTATATTTGGCCATGGATGATCAATTTGAGTGGGGGAAAATTTTTAGGATTGTTTTTGAGGAATTTTGGGTAATTTAGGCAATTTTGCAACTTTTGGGCAATTTTAATGGCATTTGGTAGGTTTGGTGGGTTTAGGGTCTCGGGGGTCAAAAATTGAAATTTATGGAAAATGAAGATTGATCAAGTGTGAGTGAAATGAAATCATTTTGGTTGAGCCATGAAGCCAATTTAAGCTCACAAGAGCCATTAGAGGACTCATTTTAGGCACTCAATATGTTGTTTCTAACCCTCTTAGCCAGGGGCACAGGGGTTGAGGTCCATCCATATGAGTTACCTACATGAGTCAGGGAGTCAAATTGGTTAAAGGTAGTTTTAGGGTTTGGAATGTGTGTGTGGGAGTGTGGTGTGTGCAAGCTTACCCTCACCAGACCAGGCCACCCAGGGTAATCCTAAGGCCAAAGAGTCCTATAGGGAACTCATCCTTTAAACCTCCACATGTTGGTTTTAACCCTCCGAGTGGTTTGGGGGTTTATAATCAAACTTGTGGGGTTTGAAGGGAGCCAAGAAGTGTTTGGATTTCTAAGTGATGGGTCCCATTTCTAGTCCTCTAAGATAGTCAAGGATAAGCCCTATGGCTAAGATACTAAGTACTAAGGAGAGAGAAGAGAAAAGACCTCATCAAAAATGGGGTCAACAACATCTTCCATCACTCCTTTAGGGTAAGCAATGGAACGATCAGTCAACTGAAGAGTCACAGATGTAAGAGAAATTTCTCCTATTCCCAACCTTTTAAAAGTTGATAAAGGCATAAGATTAATACTTGCTCCCAGATCACATAAAGCCTTTCCGAAAAAAGTTTCACCTATAGCACATGGAATAGTGAAACTAATAGGATCTTTATGTTTTTCAAGAAGCTTCTTCTGAATTATTGCACTACACTCTCTGCTAAGTGCAACAGTTTCATGATCTGTAAACTTTCTTTTCTTTCTCAAAATATCTTCATAAACTTGGCATAGTTAGACATCTGTTCTAATGCTTCAACAAAAGGAATATTTATCGTTAATTTCTTAATGATTTCCAAAAATTTTCCAAATCTGTTATTCTTATTTTGTTTCTTCAATCTTTGAGGAAATGGAGGTGGTGATTTTTTAACAGTTATCTTCATTGACTCAAGAGGATAATCCAAGTTTGGATAAATCTTGTTTGAACCTTTTTCAATTTCCACCTTCTCCTTTTCTATTTCAACTTCTTTTTGCACTCTAGTTTCCAATTCTTTTCCACTCCTTAATTGAATAGCCTTAATTTATTCCTTTTTTTAGATCTTTTGGATTGATCTCAACATTGCTTGGAAGTTTTCCAGAATGTCTATTATTAAGTGTAGTGAAATATGTCCTAATTGATTTTCAATATTTTTCATAGCAACACCTTGAGCTTTTAATTGATTTCCCATATTCAGAATCATTTCTTCAGTAGACAACTTCTTATCCTTAAATTGTGGGTTACTATTGAATTCAGGGGGATAATATGGTCTAAAATTAGTATTTCCTTGATTGTTTGAATTTCCAATTGGATTCATGGAATTGTTAGCCCAGTGCGGGTTAACATTAGCATTGCTATTATTCCAATTAAAATTTGGGTGATTCTTCCAACCAGGATTATAATAATTCGAATAAGGGTTCTTAGGTCTATTAATAGCATTTATAGTCTCATAAGGCGTTTGAGATTCAGTTATCTGTCCAAATGAATTTTCCTCTAACACTTGAGGTGGTTGAGAATAATTCATTCCATATTGATCTATTTTTTTAGAAAGGGCTGCAATTTGAGAAACTACCATAGTCATCATATCTGAATCATGAACACTAGCTACTCTCTTAGGATTTACCCATTCAGAGGGTAATTGAAAATTATTAGTAGCCATTTCTTCAATTAATGCGTATGCTTCATCAAAAGGTTTTGACATTAATGATCCACCAGTAGCAGCATCTATAATAGATCTCAATGATCTCACTAATCCATTATAAAATGTTTGAATTATTAACCAATCTGTTAAAGCATGATGTGGGCACTTCCTAAGAAGATCTTTAAATCTCTCACAAGCTTCATATATTGACTCTCCTTCAAACTGACAAAAAGATGTAATATCATTTCTTAGCTTAGCAGTCTTTGATGGAGGTAAATATTTTGATATAAACTTTTGAGATAATTCTCCCTAAGTTCTAATAGATCTAGGTGCTAACGAGTTTAATCACGCCTTAGCTTTATCCCTTAACGAGAAAGGAAAAAGTCTAAGTCTGACAGCGTCACTAGACACTCCATCATATTTAAAAGTAGCACACAGTTCTAAAAAACTAGCGAGATGTAAATTTGGATCTTCATTAGGTGTTCCAACAAATTGATTATTTTGTATCATTTGGATAATAGCAGGTTTAAGTTCAAATGAATTAGCAGCAACATCAGGATTTTGAATAGTTATATGAATTTCATCTGCTGTTGGGTTAGCATAATCTCTTAAAGGTCTTGGCAAATTTCCAATATCATTTCTCTGATTATCTTGAATATTCACCATTTCGCAACAATTTTTGATTTGTTTTTGTTGTTTTCTAATCTTTCTGACAGTACGCTCTAACTCTGAATCGTAAGGTACTAAACCTATAGATCCACTACTACGCATATATAATAACACAAATAATTTTTTTTTACTTTGACTTCGTTACCTCCCTAGCAACGGTGCCAAAAACTTGGCACACGTGGACTTTAATTTAATAAATTTATATGCAAGAATTTGTTACCACTGTAAGAAGATTTTAAGCTTCAGCAACGGCACCAAAAACTTGATCGTGAGAGGCTTATATATGTAATAATTTATGAACTAAAATTTATATTTTTATAATGATTTTGTAAAGTCCGTGAACTCAACGCAAGTATACGTATCGTATCAAGTAATACAGTGCTCTAATGGAGTCCTGGTTATCGATCCCACAGGGAGGTTTTAAGTTGAAGTAAAGTAAAAAAGTTTCACAAGTTATAATAAAGCACCTAAATCTTTTACTCTAATTATGATTAAAGTTCAATTCTTACTTCTACTACTACTATGTAGAAAATAGTAACAACTAACTAAACTACAATTACTTCTAATTACTTGAAAACAGAATTATCTAACAGACACACTAAACTAAGTATTTGAAAGGTTTTTGATATATATGAGAAAAAGTATCTTTCTTCTTGCAATGAGAATATGATGTGTGGATTGATATGGATTAGTTATCTAATTTATTGTGCCAAATAGGAGCATAGATGGTTCTTTACCTTTAGAAGAGTACCCCCTCCTCTAAATAAGAAAAGAACATTGACATATTCTAAGTTTAGTCATTAAATCTAAGGCTAGGCTGGGAGGATACCGACTCTCACTTCGGAGCTCCCACTCACCCTTCACCCGAAGGCTAAACTTTGATATTAATTACTAATCTTAGAACCAATTTGGGGATTTCGACTCGTCACCCTGAAATCTCCACATTGAAGTCCTTGAAAACACATTTCCTATTTATTTGCACACAATTCCCATGAACTACGTAATTCATCCATGGAAATTGAATGGATCTTTCATTATTGTTGTAGGACATTAAATCCTTTCAAAATTAATGTTCAACAACATATTTTAACATTTCAATTAGCCAAATTGAAAGTAAATTTAAGTTCTAAATGAAAAACCATCACAATCTTTTCAATACATTAAAAGCATATCAAATCCACATCAAACCATCATCACATCTTTAAGCAAGAAGAAAGACAAAGAAGACTACTCAGAATTCATGGAGAAGAAATAATAAAACATGGATTTTATATATAAAAGAAAAGTCATACAAACCACAAAAGAAAATAGAACTTATCTATTTCTCTTCCCCAATGCAATCCCTTTGAAGTTCCTTTGAATCCTCTTCTCTCTTCTTTACAACACTTGATTCTCTCTTTAGTATGAAAATGAAGAAGCAATCTCTCACTTTACTTCTTCTCCTTCACTCCTTAGAGAAGAATTCCTCTCAAATCCTCTCTTCTACACACTACTCTAATAAACCCTAACACTTAACACACACTAAATCACTAAGAGAGAGTAATAAAATGCAAGAGAGCCCTCTTCTCTCATCTTAAGAGTTAGGGATGAAATCCCAAGAGATTCCATAGGCATCCCTTCAAAATTTTGCCAAAACTCTCAAATTTTGAATTCCAGCGACTTTGGACGCCGGCGGCGCCAGATAGGGCGCCGTCGCTGCTCTATCGTGCTAATTAATTATGGTGTCTCTGGATTTGGGTGCCGGCGGCGCCAGAACACTTTTTCACCATTTTGCTCCATTTTACTCCTTTTTGCTCCGAATTTGTTCCTTTTTGCATCTTTTCGTTCCAATCACCTCAAATTATCATACCTGCAAAAAAATTATGAAAAATGCCTTTCTTTAAAGTGCAATATCACAAAAAATGGGTAAAAATAGATAACAAAAATAGTATATATTTTTGATGCATCAGAAAGACGACAAAGACGAAGAAGATATCGAGGATACCAGATACGATAGTTCGAAAAGCGAGGGACCAGTCCTAGAGTGCAAGGGAATTCCACTTGCAATTAAATTGGATTTTTCCGACATAGGAACTATACCAGAAGAATCAACTGCAGCATCATAAAAGCATCCTAGTTCAGAGGAAGAAGAAATAACATAAGTGAATCTCAAAAGTGGAAAAATAATACATCCAAGGATGACTTCTGTGGAAAAAGGAACAAATAATCACTCAAGAACCGTTTCCGGTGACAGAAGAAATAGAAATTCAAGAAGAAATTAAAAATACGAATAAAGTGGATTATGATGTATTAGTTAATCTGAGGAAACTGCCAGCCAAACTAAGCATATATGACGCTCTGATCTTGTCAAAGGAGGTGAGAGAAAATCTTGTCAAGTCTCTACTTGATCCAGAAATTTACTTAGGTCAATTGGCCAACACATCCTTAGATAAAGTTTGTACTTTAAAAGAACAATCCGGCGTCAACTTCACCAATGAAGACTTGCTACTCGGTACAGCTGACCACAACCATCTGCTCTACAATTCAGTCAACTTTAGCAAGTACGTGCTCACCAGAGTATTAGTTGATCTAGGAGAGTCTCTCAACATAATGAGTTTATGAATGTTAGCATACTTGGACATTGACGCACGAGAGCTCTCTACCGATAAGATGATGTTAAGAGGATTTAATCATAAAGGAGAGAAAGCCCTTCGATCTATAACTCTAAAGATGAAAGTTGGAGACTTGGTAACGACTACAAAATTCTATGTCATCGACGCAAACACTTCGTTCAATACCGTGCTTGGTCGACTGTGGCTTCATGAGTACAATATGGTCCCGTTGTTGCTTCATCAATGCATCAAGTATTACAAAGATGGACAAGAACATTGTATCAAGGAAGACTTGCAACTGTTATCGATACATGAAGTAGGCATTCACGAAGATGCTGCCTACTACACACCTCTAAAGAAAATAGTATTTTCAAGAGAAAGTGTGCTAAATGAGACTGAAGATTCAGAAAGATCACAAGAACATGACCATTCTCCTCCGCTTCAACAATCTCTCACCACTCCTTCACAATGAGTTGGTGGAGTTCTTTTAGCCCACGCATCTGAGGTCGAGGCCGGGGACGCGGGCTAGAAAGAACTCACCAGGTTGTCGGACGGACGAAGCCAGCAAGCAGCATTGACATAGAAGGAAGCTCCGAGAAGATAAATCTGATGAAGAAAAAATAATGATAAGCCAGAAGAATCCCCAGTTCGAAATTTCCTTGGATGATATAAAGAAAAGTGAATATGAATCAATGTACGATCGGATTAACCATTATGTTCAACCCATGACCCTAACTCTAACCTATCCTCAAAAGATCGAGAGTATGGAGGTCAAGGAAGTCCATAATGGTGGTTTTAAACCAATCAAATTTTACCAAGATTTCCCTTCTACTTCTGAACATTGTCTAATTCTTAAAGGAAGTGATTATAACGAATTAATGAAATTACCTTTTGGTTACTTTTCGCAATGTGTACAAAAATTAATTCAACAAGAATATGTACCAAAGCGAATATCAAATGACAAATTACAGTTGTTTGAGAAACTATGGAATGCGAAAGGTCAGAAGCTCAATTCAAAGGAAGGGCTTGGGTTTGGTACGATAGGTCCAATCAATGATTCAGAATTTTGTATGGTTGTTACTAGCCAAACAGATAAAGATTGCTTAGGCATTCGAGATGAATTTGACGATCAACCGATAGATGATGCTCCGCTAGAGTTCGAAGAAGAAATTAAATCAACAGTGGATGAATTGAAGGAAATCAACCTCAGGACTGAGGAGCAGCCCCAACCAACTTTTATAAGTTCGTTACTTAGTGAAGAAGAATCCGCAAAATTTGTCAAGTTCTTGTCATAATTCAAGGAGTACTTTACTTGGAACTATGACGAAATGCCAAGACTATCTCACGAGGTCGCAATGCACCATCTCAGAGTGGACAAGAATACAACACCGGTAAAGCAAGCTCCCAAAAGGATGCGTCTTGATATATAATAGCAATTTACAACATAAATAAAGAAATTAATAGAAGCTAACTTCGCACGGGAGGAGAAATATCTGACATGGTTAGCCAACGTTGTGCCAGTTTAAAAGAAGAATGGACAAATTCAAGTGTGTGTTGACTTCAGAGACCTAAACAAGGCATGCCCAAAGGATGAATTCCCGTTACCAATACTGGAATTAATGGTGGACATTGCATCGTCACATGAAATCTTCTCACCCATGGATGGATCGTCAGGCTACAATCCGATCAAGATGACTCCAGAAGATGCTACGCTCACAGCCTTCAGAACTCTGATTGGGATCTTCTGCTACACCGTGATGTTGTTTGGGTTAAAGAATGCCAGAGCAACTTACCAACGAGCAATGACGAGGATCTTTAATGACCTCATCAATAACCAAGTGGAATGCTACATGGACGACTAGGTCATCAAGAGCAAGAAAAAGGAAAACCACTTATATGATTTGAGGATCGTATTTGAACGATTACGACAATACAATCTTAAGATGAATCCCTTAAAGTGCGCCTTCGGCATTACCTCCGGGAAATTTCTAAGCTTCATTGTTCGTCACCGGGGAATCGAAATCGACCTAGAGAAGATTAAAGCCATCTTGGAAATGCCTCCTCCCAAAGCCTTGAAGCAAATACATTCTTTTCAAGGAAAATTGGCATACCTGAGACTCTTTATATCTAATCTATCAGGAAGGTGTTTGTCCTTTTTGAATTTACTATGAAAGAATGTCATGCAAACGAGCTTTCGAAGAACTTTTGTGCCCCTTTGATCTATCAAAGGGCAGATTCTCACCGACTTTCTCACAGCACACCCACTGCCTGCTGGGTCCCCACTCGACGATGAGCTACCAGATGAGCAGATACTACAAGTGGAACAACAACGTACCAGACATTGGGAAATGTACTTTGATGGAGATTCATCACCCAGAAGAGACAAAGGACAGTAGACAGTGATATCAGGCTAAGCAGGAATTTGTTTGAACTTTATGACACCAGATCAGGGAATGTTGAGATTCTCCTACCACTTGACAAAGTCGTGCATTAATAATGAAGTAGAATATGAAACACTAATCACGAATTGGAATTTGCAATCTTAATGGAAATAACAGACGTTGCCATATATGGTGACTCGCAGTTCGTCATTTAATAAGTGGCTAGAAAATACGAGATTCTGAAACCAAGATTAGAAGACTACCACAAATACACAATGAAATTACTGGAGCAGATCCCTAGTGTGACATTCTATAGAATTGCTCAAGCAGACAATACCTATGCAGACGCCTTAGTTGGGCTAAAGAATTTGCATGTCAACAGAAAGATTACATAGACATCACGTTACAGGGATGTCAAGTGCTATCGCAATTAGACCTCGACACTCTACATGAATTGGGAAATGAATGGTTAGCGGCTACAGTGGTAGAAGATACTGAAGATTAGTGTCAGCCATTAATAGAATATTTACAAAGGGAAACTACCAAAATATAAGTCAGTGGCGCATCGAATTCAGAAACATACAATGTCATACACCTGATCAACAATGTCCTGTACAAAAGATCCTTCGATCAGATGTGGCTAAAATGTCTTAATAGAGCAGAAGCACAAAATATCATCAAAGAGGTACATGTCGGATTGTGTGGAGTACACTAGTTAGGGCCAAAGATGAAAATGAAAATTAAGCGACTTGGATACTATTGACCAGCAATGATGACAGATTGCATGGAAATATCAAAGAAGTGTCACCAGTGCCAGGTGCACGGAGTGGTCTTGCACCAACATTCAAATGTGCTACATCAAACGGTTGTGTCGTGGCCATTCAAGTGTTGGGGCACGGATATAGTAGGTCCAATAGACCCTCCATCTTCAAAAGGACATAGATTTATACTTGCAGCTACGGATTACTTCTCCAAATGGGTAGAAGCAGTTTCGTTACGAGAAGTTACAATACAACAAGTGCTACAATTAGGTCGTTTACCGCTTTGGTGTGCCACACAGAATCATCTTTGATAATAGGTCCACTTTCAAGAGCACGAAAAGTAACAACTTCATCAGACGTCACGGGATAAATTGGCAGTACTCCACAATTTACTACCCTAAAGACAACGAATTGACAGCTCTTAACAAAACACTTGTACAGATTTTAATAAAAACACTCGACGACAACTAGAGAGAATGGCATGAGAAGTTACTGGAAGCTTTGTAGGCTTACAGGATGACCGTTAGAACCCCGACACAATGTACACCTTACTCACTTGTATACGAGTCTGAGGTAGTTCTGCTAGAAGTTCAGTTGTCGTTTCTCAGGATCGCCATCGCTAATCAAATTACGACAGAAGACAATACCAAACTTCGGCTTGCATAGTTAGATCACCTTGAAGGACAATGATTGCTCACGCAGTAGAATTTGGAACTCTATCAAGTAAAGATGATTCAAACCCACGATAAATTGGTCCGCCCGAGGTTGTTTAAAATTGGTGACCTCAAGACTTTAACCTCTGTATCCACGGTTCTAGAAAGTGTTTCGTCAAAGTGATAGAAAATTTTAGGTGTTATATATGTAACTACATGAGAATTGAGTGGTATTTATATAAATCTTCCCTTTTTTAATGACATAATTATTGTGTTGAGACCTCATAATTCCATTATGGAATACTAACCTTAACTACAGACCCAAGCTGTCTATACCTTGCCTGCAAGTCAAATTTGAAACATTGACAAATATTTTCTTAACCAATTTATTTCTTCCCTCTCATTATTTATGTGCTAATGATTTAGTTAAATGTGAATATTATCGAATACGAGATCAAACTATTCGACAAATTTGAAGGGAATGAAACAACGACAAATATTTTGTGATGCAAACTATTATGCATTGTTTTAACAACTCATAAAGGTGTTAACACTGACATAAAATTATACACACATCCCAAAAATCTAACAAACAAAGATTGCAATTTTTTCAATGGATGCATGAAGATGATGCAATATTAGAGCGAGGTAATGAAGACATAAATGCACTATGAAGAAGAATCTCGAATACTTGAAATTTCTTATGAAAAACTTACTTTTATTTGATTTTATGATAATAGTATTTGTGTTATTATTATAAGAATTGTATTTATTTTTATGATGTTAACATGTTTTTGAAGATAAGTTGTACTACTGTAGGATTTATTAATAATCGAACTCGTATGTCTGATTGTGATGTAACGTATGTTGAAGATATTATGTTGAACTCTTATTTGTATGACTATTTTGAGAGCAAAAAATTGGATTATTGTTCTCTTTACTTCAATATTTTCATGATAATGATCTTGTCAGCTAAAATAATTTGAGTATTATCATTGGAATTATTCCACGTCTATTTCATAACTATTTCTTCTAAATTTTACTTAATGTCTAACCTTTTGCACAAAAAAATGATTTTTCTAGCATTCTCTTTATTCAGTAGTTTGATTTCGACGTTAATTTTGTATTTCTACCTATTAAAGTTATACAATTAAAAAAAAAGAGAATTACATACATTGAAAATACTTATAATATCTACATAATATGTACTGAAGGATGTTACAGACATTAGTCCAAAGACAGCATTTTCAGAACTATATTTTTCAAACAGACTAACTAATAAAACGCTAGCTTCTGCATAACATATTTTCTACAACTTTTGAACTGAAATTTCATACCATCATAGCCAAAACAAGCAAATCCTAATAGTTGACAATAAATGTCGAAACAACTTTAAAATGAAAAAAAGGGGACGACTTTGTGAAGTATCACAAGAAAATACTTTAAATCATACCTCTTAAAAATAACAATTAAAAAATATCAACAAAAAATAAAGTTGGCCATTTATTCTCACCAAAGTTCTTTTTTTTTTAATAGTAACCGACATCAAAATGTGGCTCAAATCTATAATTTTAAAGAAACAACTTTATTCAATCATAGACCATGGTTTTCATCTCACCTTCTTCCCAAAATCAAGCAGTCGATTCAAGTTTTCAGCTACTTAATTTATTAGAAAATAGCATCAAGCGCACATAGGTTCATGAGCCGTTCAGTAAAATTAAGACAAACCACATTCATTACAGCCAGTTTTTGCAACTTCCAGGCCTGATTATTCATTCATTCACCACACTCTTCAGGATTCAGCTGAGAGAGCAAGAGCACCAGATTCGGTCAGTAGGGGCAGAAGCTTACCCTCATTGTGCTTTTCCATCACATCTGCAGTAATAAAAGGAAGATTTACATCGATAACAATTAAATCGTTTTTATTTATATATCTACACCTGCATCATTTTTTACATACATTCTCGCCTTACCTATGCATAAAGGTGTATTTCAATTTTTTTTTAGTTAAAATTATGATATTTTTTATGTGATATGAAAGATTTGGGGGTATAAATATAAAAACAATAGTCTAGGTGCTAAATGGGTAAATACATAAGAACTGGGCAATATGTATGTAGATGCAAAAAATAATAATAATAAAATAAAAAACAGCATAGAAATTGAGTGAGAAAATGCCATGTAGCAGCACAAAGTATGCGAATTGCTAATGATTATAGAGAATGGATATCTTACTGTCACAGCCACCAATGTGCTTTCCGGAGATGAACACATTAGGAACTGTACGTTGCCCGGTCCACGAGGCAAGAGCAGCTTGTATCTCTGATCCATCACCTTTAAATGGAAAACATTTGCTTAAATATTAGCAATTAGGTCTTTCTTTTTTTTTTTTTTCAAATAAAATCATGTTAAAATTGCTCTTTAAAGTGCACAGAGAACTAAACCCTAAACCGTAAATCATAAATCCTAACTGTTGTTTGGTAAAAAATAAAAAAAAATTACAGCACTGATGAGCTAGCAAGATGATATCCATATATATATATAAAAGGACAGGATGGTGGGCGGCGGGTGCATCTGCGCGTCTAGGGTTCTACAATGTCTACTAATACATTGATTTACCAATTTATTACTCGTGGATCGCACAACATTTGCTGAGATTGTGGCTAATATTACTCCTCCGAAGGAATTTCAAGCATCCAACTTAATCTTCCTTTAGAATTTTCATGATAGCATTGATAGCAACTCAACACTGTTAAGGAAAGGAGGGAGGAAGAATGGTAAACCAGCAATCAACATTTCAGAGGCAATTTGAGTAAGTTAGCTGAGCCTGTGAAGTACATTCTTACTGGTAAAATTAAACCAAGACATCCAAAAAGAGAAGTGGTTAGAAGATTTTTTGATGTGTTAAAATTAGTTGGAAGTTGGAAAATGAGTTTATTTGATGCCAGACATATCCTGATTCATCTAAGCAGAAAGGAAGACTATGTTGAAGTCTTCTCCAAGAAGATCCTACATATTAAAAATATGATGATGAAAGTGTTGAAGTGGACCCCAGATTTTGATGTCCCATTAGAGCCTCCTATTGTACCGATGTTCTTCAAATTTCCCGGGCTTAAATTGCATTTGTTTAATGCTTGAATCCTCTTCTACATCGGCTATATATTTGGAATACCCATGAAACTTGATTATCCAACTTATAATCTGAGTAGACCATCAGCTGCAATGATTCTAATTAAAAGGGATATTCCTCAACCTGTCCCAGATGGGATCTGAATTGGCTCCACTCATAAAGATATGAGCAGCAAGTTATGGTGGAACATAAACCATATTATTGTGGTCACTACAGGATGATTGGACACTCAATTGAAAACTGCTATGTAGCTTACCCTGAAATGAGAAGAGCTACCCCAAACAATAGATGGGATGATATCGAGAATGAGGTTGATCAACAACAGTCGAAGAAAGTTCATCCATCTCTCACTGAGGAAGCTATTCAAGTTATGGAAGCACAAGCAGAAATTCAGCATCCACAAGGAGGGAGGGAAGCTCATCCAACTTTCACTAGGGAAACTATTCAGTTATGGAAGCCCAAAAAATATTCAACATCTACAGGAAGCATCCTTTAATATTGAAAAGGAGATTAGACCAAATGAGGAGAATCCAAATTTGGGTATAAAGAAGAATTATGACCAACAACATCATAAATTTGGAGATGACTGAAGAGATCTTCTTAGAACGGGTTTTCAGTTGATTTGTTTTTGGAAACTGTGAGTTGATGTATCTAATATGACAGCACAATGGAGATGATGTGAGAGTTGATTTGCCTATGGATGGGGAAGCAGTTAATGCCGTTAATGTTGTTAGGTAGAATCTTGAGGAAGAATGGTTGTGCAAAAATCAGGAAAGAAGAAGAATAAAGGTGAGCTTCAGAACCGGCGACAAATAGATATGCTTGGAAATCCTCCCCTACCATCTGCTGATTTGGGAGATCCTTCCTCTATTAGACTTTTGAGGAGATGTAAGTCATAATACTATGATTAAAGCTATGTTTTGGAACATTAGAGGTGTTGCAGATCCCAACTCCTTTAATCGTTTAAAGTCTATTATTAGGATTTATAGAATTTTACAAAGAGAAGATCATTAGGAAATTTGGTAGATTTAACCACATAGTAAACTGCAATAATAAAATCTGGTTGTTTTGAAGGAAGGGAATCATTTTAAATTATAGATTGACAATGCGCAATTTTTGCATGTGGAGCCCAAGTTGCATGGTATCTCTAGCTGGGTTAACTTTGTTTATGTTGGTTGCACTATGGAAGCAAGGAGCGAACTATGGAGCTATGGTGAAGATTGGGCAAAGTGTTGATAACTTTGTTGCATTGGTGGAGATTTTAACATTGTCTGTAATCAAGCCGACAAGAAGGGGGGGTAGACAAGTGACTAGTTGCTGGTTAAACAGTTCAATGATGCTATTGATGGAGCACGATTATTTTGACTTCACTTGGATAAGAGGGAAGTTGCAAGAGCATCTAAACAGAATTTTAGCTAATAAAAAATAGATGAATAGTTTTCCTTCTTATGAAGTATTACACTTGCCTAGAACCGGTTCAGACTATAACCCCTTTTATTGTCTCCATTAGCTATTCCAAATCATAGACATATATTTTTCAGATTTCTGAGCACTTGGACTAATCATGGCGACTTCATGGATTGTATTAGGGAAATTGGAAGAGCAGGTTTTCTGAGAACGGTTGGATCAATCTTTGACAGCTTCACAAATGCACGGCTAGGAAACTTCAAGTATGGAATAGAAAGGTCTTTAGTGATGTCCATCAACTGGTTGCTAATACTGAAGAGAAGTGAGAAATTTGGAGATAGATACAATTTGCTGAAAATGGGATCCAGGATCAGGGAGATTAAGGGCTTGTTATGGCCCAAGTTGATTTGATGCAATTTATTAAAAGGGAGGAGGATTTCTTAAGGCAAAAAGCTGCAACAACCAATTTAACTGGTATGGGTAGGAATACAAAATATTACCACGCTTGCAGAAGAGCTAGAAGAACAAGGAATGCTATATTGAGAATCGGGAATGAGAGGGGACAATGGGTTGAGAAGCTCCCTAACATCCAAAAATGTGGGGTGGAGTTCTTCCAACAATTATTTTCCAACCAGGGGTCTGTCTAGCCTGTGATTGAATAGTCTCTGTTTGATGAGTGTACAGCATATATTGAAAGTTTGAATCTGACTGTTGTTCCTGAGGACAAATCATCAAAGGCCCTGTGATTGATGTTATAAAAGATTTTTTCTTAGATGCTGACCCACACAAATATTTCCTAACTTCAACTATTACACTTAATCCTAAGGATCATGAAAAGGACTGTTGAAATCACTTCCGACCCATTAGCTTGACTTCTGTTTTTGTCCAAGGTTATTAGCAAGATCATTGTTAATTGACTGCAACCTCATTTGCCTTAAATCACCCCCAACCAATCTGCTTTCACCGAAGGGAGGAACATTATGAAGAACAATCTGCTGTGCCAATAAATGATCACTGATTTGGATAAAAATTGTAGAGGGGGTAATGAAGATCAAGCTAGCTATAAGGAAAGCTTATGATACCATCGATTGGAGTTTCATTATTGTTATTTTTAAAGCAAGAGGTGTTGGAAGATTTCTGTAATCTCATACATAGGCGGCTGAACAACAACTATTGCATTATGCTGATTAATGGTTCACGTTGGGATTATTTTAGGACTCAAAAGGGTGGTGATCCATCATTATCTCCTACAATCTTCATTCTTGCATTTTATTATTTGTCTAGAACTATAAACATGTTGCAAGGCTGCTATATACCAGATACTCTCATAAAGCTAAATCCTTAGTTTCCCATCTTGTCTGTGCTGTGATGTGGTGCTATTCATTAATGCAAGCAAAGAATCCATTAAGAAGGCTTGAGAGACTTTGAAGATGTTTGAAATCAGCTCTGGGATGGAGTTTAACAAAAGCAAATGCAATTTTTTTGTGGGAAAGAAAATTCCTTTTATGCTAAAGAACTGGATTATAGAACACAATGGCTTCACGTTTTCAGAACTTCCAATTCACCATCTTGGGATTAAACTCATGAAAGGCGCGAAGAAGTTTAATCACTTTCAGAAAGTGGTGGATAAAATTAGGGAGCACATTAATTGCTGGACCAATTCTTTTTATCCATTGGTGGTAAAATAACTTTAATTACAAGCATATTGAACTCCAGACCACTTTACACACTTCAAGTACTGAAGATGAGGAGGAAAATACAGGCTCAGTTGGGGAATTTGTTCAATAGGTTTCTTTGGACTGTTAATTCTTAAAGCATACATTGGGTAAGTTGGAAGAAACTGCAAACTGGTGGAAGCTGGGGAGGCTGAGTTTCCATGATTTTATTATTTATTCCCACAACAATTATATGAAACTGTGGATTAATTTCAGATCCCAAGAATCCCATTGGATTCAGTTTATAAAGAATAAGTATTATACCTTTAAACACCCTACTTTAGTTGCTCCTAAATTGAGTGACTCTGCTGTTCGGAAAGACATGTTGGAAGCAAAAAGTAATGCTGAGGATATGTTTATTGGGGGTTGGGGGAAGGCTATATTAGTTTTTGGTGGGACAACTGGAGTTTGGATGGGCCACTTTCAATGTCTGTGAATGGTTGTATTCATGATCAACAGCTATTATTTAAAGATCTTTGGAATGGGAATACTTGGAAGAAAGACAAATTGTGTGATCTGTTGCCAGGTAAAATAAATGATTCAATTGCAGCTATTCCTATTATTTCCACTAAGAAGGATATAGTTATTAATAAGGGTACCCCTAGTTGCTCGATTGCTCAAACATTTGCGAAGAAATTGTTTCCTTTCCCATAAGTGCTTTGGGGTAAGCAGATTTGGAGGGGGTGTCTTTCCCCTCTATGAGCTTTTCTTGAAGACTATTATACAGATTTTTACCAATTGATGATATCTTGAAACTCATAAGTTTGAAATTCCCTTCTAGGTGTTATTTGTGCAAGAAGAAAGAAGAATCTTTTAATTGTATTTTATTTTCATATGACTATACTTTACAAATATGAAAACTAGTGGAAATTTTCTTTAACTTTACTTGCTCGGAGGAAGGTTACATTGATTTAGAGCATTGCAGACAATTGTGGCAACATAACTCATAGTATGTCCTGCACCTGCTTAACTTAATGCCTTTTATAAAGTTCGGTTCATTTGGATGGAAATGAATAATGCCAAATATGATGATAATTTTAGGGGAACTAAGGTGGTGATGCACAATATACTTACTTTTGTTAACAAGGTGTTGTTGTTTGGGAATCAAAATGTGGAATTTTTCAGTGGACTTGTTTGGGAATCAAAATGTGGAATTTTTCAGTGGACTTGATGAGATTCTCCACTTTACATTTCCCTGTCAGGGTATCCGCGAAGTGGATGATGAAGCTAGTTCTCTGGAAGAGACTTAAGAACCCGTGGATCAAGCTATTAATGATGGGATTTGGTGCTTTAATGGGGCTAGTGCTGGAAGCATCTTCAGAATCAAGATAGGAAATGTATGATGTTCTTTCAATCTCCTTGTGAGGCTAGTGACTATTTGATAGCTGAAGCTTGGGCTGTACTGTTTGCTTTAAAACTTGCCGCAAAGATGCACTGAAATTTCATCATTGTGAGATGGACTCACCGTTGATGGTGGAAGTGTTAAAAACTAATATTGCTACGCCTTGTTCTATTACTATAATCAAGAACAGAACTTTCAAGTTCACTCAACACATCTCAGTGATTTGAACTCATATTCATAGAGAAGGTAACAAGGGTGCGGATTGGCTTCCTAAAACTGGTGCTAATGGTTAACTTTATTGTTGATTGTTTTCCCCCTCCTCTTTTGCAAGTTTCTTTAAATGGGGATAACCTCGGGAAGTCGTTTACTAGGTGGTAACCTTGATGCCCTATTTTGTAATTTTTTTGGGCATGATCAATGCATGATTATATTTGCTGCCAAATATATATATATATATATATCACAATCTGAAACATTGAAACACCTCTTTTTTAAATGCTCCTTTTCTCAGGAAGTTTGGTCGGGTATGCTCAGAAGATTGAATATTAACCAGTTACTGTTAGACTGGCAGGATTTAACTATCTGCTGGAAATCCTGGCAGCAAGCTAAAGTTGGGGAGATTCCACTCATTGTGGCTTGGTTCATTTGGATGCACAGAAATGGGGTGAAGTATGATGGGCTGATTAGCAAGACTGAAATGGTGGTAACTCATTGCCTTTCATTTATCTCAAAGTTAATTTCAGTAAAAAAGTTTCCAAACATCATTCAGTCATCTTCCACTACTGATAGACCTAATCTTCATAGAATCATTCAGATTTATTGGAAAGCTCCCAACCCTCCTTTTATCAAAGTCAATACTGATGGAGCCTTTACTAAACAAAATGCTGGTATAGGTGGGATTTTCAGGGATCATACAGGGAAAGGATTAATATTTTTCCAAGCTCCAACTACTGCTGCTGACCCATTGGAAGCAGAATTAGCTGCTGCATTTTGGGCAATTCACATTGCTACACTTTTTCAGTGGTCTTCTATCATTGTGGAGGGAGACTCATCTACCTTAATACATTACTTTCAGAATGATCTTCCCCCTCCTTGGCACCATTCTACTTGGATTAATAAAATCAGATCTTTGTTGCCACATCTTACAGTGCATTTTAATTTCATATTCAGGGAAGGAAACAGGCCTGCAAATTGGATTGCTAAAATAGCCCTCTCAACTCAGGAGATAATGGTCTCTTCTACTCTACCTTCCCAGTTACAATTTCTTATTCAGGCAGACTCTTATCAAGCTCCCCACTTCAGAATTATGGATTAATGCCCTCCCATATACTGGAATACACACTGCCCTGATGGGAATCCATACTGCAGTTTTTGATGTTTTGTTTTCTGATTGCTGCACCAGATCATCTGTTGGACCTTACACCTTAGACTGAGACCCCACCCCTCTTTTGTCTGCTTATGGTTTCTTTTGGGTTTATTTTGATTTTGGCTATCCTTCTTTCTGGAATTACTTTTGTTTTCTTATGGTGTATTTTTGGGGTAAACTTCTGTATCTCTGAATCCTTTTCCATTATAATTAACTTGTAGGGAGCTATTTAAGCTCTTTTCTTGAATATATATATATATATATATATATATATATATATATATATATATATAAGTGGATAAAATCATTAGTCCATTTAGATAAAACTATGGATTAATTGAGTAATAAATAGATTGGTTAAAATTCATATAAGTTTTTCTAGGGAGCTACCTAAATTATTTTTGCGCACAAGAGCAACTAAGCTTTAACTAAAAAAGCCTTAACATGGATGAAAATAAAAAAGGGGAATTTACATACATATGCAAGTTTATTAATATATTTAGATATCTAACATCTAAAATTTTATGTTTATTCAAAACTCAAATTTCTATATCAAATCATAAATACCACTGATATTAACGTATTTAGAATCAAATATATAAATTCAAATATATGTTTGGATGTGAATTGGAAACTTAAATGATATAAAAATAAATAAAAAAGTTTTAGGTGCAAATTATGTTACTATATTGGAATTTTATGGAATTTATGTAAATCCCACAAACCTAAAATAAAGATGTTGGGAATTCAAGCAAGCACATAGTGTGTCAAAAATCATAGATAATTTTGCCACAATGAATTAATGCATCATAAGCATCAAGCAAAAGCCAACTAGCAATTGTTTTCATTCAAGCTCTTTGAAAGACTTGGGCTAGGTTCTGTGTACTTATGGAAAATCCAATTACTACTTCTATTCCACCTTCTTTTAATCTTTCTTCAACTCTGTGTATTCCTCACCATCAGTTTTTTACTTTTATGTTCATCGTATCTCATATTGCAATTAGCCCAACATTCAAGTTCACGTAGTTTGAAGATGCTTCCCTTTCTAGTTGAAGGAAATATCAGGAACCTTATATTCTTATTATCTCTTCAAGCATTGTACGAGTTGGCACCAGAGTTCTAAAAGAACTCTAACAAATTAACACAATGGTAGAAATATTCACTTAAACGTCACTACAAATTGTAAAAAATTAAAAAATCAAACTTCTTATAAAAGGACATGTAAGTTCGTTCAGAAAGAAAAACAGAGATTGTTAGCTTTTACAGTAAAGAAACCAAAATTATTAATATGATTCTACAGAAACCAAAATTTGAAAGTTAACAAAAGAAGAATACTAACCAGCAAATCAGCTCGATGTGATGCAAATAACAAAGTAAAAAAAAAAAAAAAAAACTATGAAATAGCAATTTAAAAGAAATAAATCATTGCAGGTATTAATGTAGAAGTCATAATGTATTATAACAAACTAAGATATAATGGTAAATAAACTAAGCCCTATCAAGACGTAAGATCATTGGAACGTGAAATAATAAAAGCTCCACTTACTTTCTTTATCCAACTCGATTACTTTGTGTTTAGCCCCCAACTTGGAGAACAGTTCTTTCACCCTTGTGCAATATGGGCAATAAGTCTTGCTGTCACCAGCCAAAACAAAATTAATCAAAATAGATATGCAATAGCAAATCAAGAAATTAATTATAAAAAAAGAACTTATGAGCAGGGAGCTAATGTAAAAAAACATAATTGAATGCACCAATGTGCAACTAAGATCATCCTTTATTAGAGAGCTCCATTTCTCTCCTTCAAACTATGATGGTTCTGATATTCTCCGGAACCAAAATCAGCAAGCAACAATGAAGAAACGGCAATAAATAGATGGAAAAAAATTTCAAATGAGGCTGCTCTTACGAAAAGCAAATGAAAATAAACAAGAAGCAATGATGATCTACGTTTTGAGAGGTAGATCGTCTCTCACACGACCCTAGACGTTCTAAAAATACCACAAAAAAGAAAAAGAACCCATTAGCCAACAAAACATGCATAGAAAAGAACAAACCCTAGGTTATTCCCCTTAATAGAATCCTCCCACAACAATTCAAACTATCGTTTCCAACTTTCCCTCCAAACTCCTTTAATTTCTTCTACTTGAACATCTGATTAAGGCTCTCGTGGACCCCAACTGCTCCCTGCTTTCTTCTACTACGACAATTTGCCACCCCGCTCCTTCTCGCGAAATAGACCGACCCGCCTGCAATTGTGGAGGGCTGGTTAGGTGGCTCTCGACCGGCCTAAAAGGACCAGTTCACTTACAGGCATAACGATACTGTCCTCCTAAAGCAGTACCCTGTCCTCAAGGTGAAGGGATGGAAACTGCTTGTGGATCACCTTGTAAGGCTCACACGTTGCTTCATAGTATGACAGTTTTTTCTACTTAACAGAATACTTTTTTTACTCCCCCTGCTACTCGGCACACTCCCCCTGCTACTCGGCACACTTCTTCGCTCACTAGCGGCTCCAGAATCACATCCATGTCCTCTGTAAACGTCGACGGTAGTGTAAACAAGGGTGTATAATCTCCAATTGCACGTCTTAGCTGTGATACATAGAAGATCGGGTATAATACGGACAATGCTGGTAACCCTAAACGGTAGGCCACTGCCCCGATGCATGACATTACCTCAAAAAGTCCAAAGTATCGCGGTGAAAGTTTCTCGTTTCTTCTCCTGGCCAATGTCTTTTGTCGGTAGGGCCTCAACTTTAAGTAGGCTATATCCCATGGTTCAAATTGCACCTCTCGCTTGTGTTTGTCCGCTTTCCTCTTCATGAATGGTTGAGCTTTCATTAGAAGTCGCTTGAGCTCTGCTAGTATCCCATCCACTTTTGGAAGGATACGATAGGGCCATCAATTGGGTTCCTCTACCTTTCTTGACAGTACGTTGGCTTCTTTGTTCTTTAATTCTGGCTGATACTGAATCTTGAGATCATACCCCAGTAGCTTGGATAGCTATCTCTAATGATTCTCAGTCACCATCCACTGCTCCAGAAGATAGTTTAAATTCCTTTGATCTGTCATGACCAGAAAATGTCGTTCCAACAGGTAGGGCTGTCACTTCTAAATGACCAAGAAAATTACTGTCAATTCTCGCTCATATATTGACTTTAGCCTCGCTCTGGCCGTAAGCACCTGGCTGAAGTTGGCAATCGATTGTAAGTCCTGCATGAGAATTGCTCCCAACCCGTACCCCGACACATCTATTTCCACCACAAATGGTTTACTGAAATCTGGAAGTGCTAATATCGAGATGCTAGTCATAGCTCTCTTCAGATGTTCAAATGTCTATGTTGCTGCTTCGCCCCATTTGAACTCGTCTTTCTTCAACAGCTCCGTCAGTGGCAGCACTACTATGTCATATCCTTTCACGAACTTCCGGTAGTAGCCGGTGAGACTTAGGAACCCTCTCAACTTCAAACTCCTTGATAAGGGCCAATCCACCATAGCTTCAATCTTAGACTGATCCAATGCTACCCCCGTTTTGGTCCCCATATGTCCTAGGTGCTCCTCCTGTAATTGTGCAAAGGAGCATTTCTTCAAGTTGGCATACAACTGGTGCTCCCTCAACGTCTCTAGGGCTGTCCTTAGGTGTCTCACATGCTCTGTCTCTGTACGACTATAGATCATAATGTCATCAAAGAAGAACAGGACAAATTTACGGAGGTAAGGTTGTGAAACCCTATTCATGAGGGACTGAAATATCGTTGAGGCGTTCGTGAGACCAAACGATATCACTAAGAACTCATAATGCCATACCTGTGTCCTGAACGCTATCTTGTGCACATCTGTTGGATTCATCCTGATCTGATAGTATCCTGGCTTAAGATCATTTTTTTAGAAAATGACAACCATAAAGCTCATTCAGTAACTCATCAATCACAGGAATAGGAAACTTGTCGAATACCGTTTCTTTATTCAAAGCCTGGAAGTCTACGCAAATTCTCCAACTTCCATCATTTTTCTTCACCAACAAAACTGGACTGGAAAAAGAGTTCACACTAGGCCTAATAATCCCGACCTGAAGCATCTCACAGACCGGCTTTTCTATCTATTCTTCTGAATTTGGGATTACATGTATGGTCTGAAACTGATAGGGGAGACACTCTCCTTAAATATAATAGCTTGCTCGTGCTCCCTTAAAGGAGATAACATGTTTGGCTGTAGGAAGACATCTGTAAGTTGTTGTAGGAGCTGCTGGACCCCTTCAGGAAACTCTATCGATTCTGAATCTCGAAGCTCCTCAATGCTCTGGAACCCCACAAATAGCCCAACCTACTCCTCAAATCGACTAGACCATGGTTTTAAGCAACACCATAGTTTTGCATAAACAAGCATCTCCTCTCAGCATCACTTTCTTAACCTCCACTTGGAACTCCATCATCAAAGACTTTCAATCCATCTTTATCTCCCCAAGTTTGCAGCCACTTCATCCCCAAAATCACATTTGTGCTGCCCAAAACGAAGAGAAGGAAATCTGCTACCACTTGTAGGCCATGTAGTGTCAGAACCAACCCCTTGCAAATTCCCCGACTTTTCTCCACCTTCCCCATCCCCACCATGACGCCCGAGTCACCGGCTCCAACCTTAGCTTCTCCAAGACCTTATTTGAGATAAAGTTATACTTGTCCCCTCTATCTACAAACACCGCAATCAGATGTCCCTCAATCCACCCCCACACCTTCATGGTGTGATTCGGAATATATCCCACCACCGAATTGAGGGACACCTCCGGCACATCCAAATGCATATGCTCTTCCTCCACTGCATTCTGCTCGATTCCTCACTCTATGTATCATCCTCTTGAACTAAAAGAATCTGAAGGACGCGTTCCTTGAAACAGTGGCATAGGGCATATTTTTTGTCACAGCGGTAACATAATCTTTTTGCTCTTTTATCCCGCACTTCTACATCTGTGAGACGCTTGAAATTATCCCGGGGACGGGTCCCTGTATTCTTCTCCTTCGGCGCTCTTTCTAAAATGACACCGTTTGGGTCCTCGGTGTCGTGGCTTTCAAGGTGCTCTTGCAGAATCCTCCGGTGTTGTCGTTTTGCTAGTCTTTTTCACCTGCTTCTTATCCTCCATCATCTGAGTGAGCTCCATCATTTCCCTCAATCCACGCAGTCTCAAGGGTCGAATGGTTGTTTGTATGTTGGGCTTTAGGCCTTTCAAGAAGTTTCCTTCCAGTCTTGCTGCAGAAATACCACTCAACCTCCTTGACAAGAGCTCGAACTTCTCCTGGTATTCCGTAATCGTCCCCTCCGAAGTCAAAGCATAGAATTACTCGTGTAGGCATCCTTCCTGAATGGATCGTATACGCTCCAACAAGCAATCCTTAAACTCCTCCCATAAGTGCATCGGATACCTTGACTCCATGCAATAAAACCACACTAAGTCTTTCCCTCCAAGCATAACCTCGCAGCCATGAGTTTCTTTTCCAGTTAATTCATTGATTCAAAATATCGCTCCACCCGATACACCCACTCATATACATCCTCCCCTTTGAAATTGGCATCTTCTATTTTCTGACCATTGTATCTCCACCCCAACCTCATATTCCTCCGATCTTTCCCCCCATGTGTCTGAGCTGGACACCCTACTTCGGTCATAGGTATACCAAATTTCGGCCCATCACCCCCATCAGAATTCTCCACTCCCCCTCCTCTCTGAGTCCTAAGGGGGCGCAATTGTTGGTAGATGATATCTTCCTCGTCGTCTTCTCATTCGATCTCCTTCCCTTTTTGACCTGACCAAGGATTCCCTGATCAACGCTTAGGATTTGCAATTGGAACAATCGGCATGACAGTTGACTGCATCTCCAAGAGCTTTTTCATCATCTCCCGCATTTCTCCTATGCTCCTAAATCCATTCTCCATTCGACTTTCAATGGAAAAAAACCTATCCTTCATGGAGGCGAACCTTTCTTTTATTCCCGATCTAATTTGCCCTACCTCTCCTTCTAGCACATCCACCTTCTTTACGGTCATACCACCAAGATCTAAGCCCTGATACCAATTTGATAAGCTCCAGAACCAAAATTAGCAAGGGACAATAGTGAAACGACAACAGATAGATGGAAACAATTCAAATGAGGGCTGCTTTTATGAAAAATAAATAAAAACAAGCAAGATAAAATGATGATCTACTTTTCGAGAGGTAGATCATCTCTCCCACAACCCTAGACATCACTAGGAATACAACAACCAACAAAATATGCATAAAAAAGAATAAACCTAAGTTATTCCCCTTAATAGAATTCTCCCACAACATTTCAAACTTTCCTTCGCAACTTTCCCTCCAAACTCCTTTAATTTCTCCTCCCTGCGTATGTGATTAAGGCCCTCGTAGACCTTACTTGCTCCCTACTTTCTTCCGTTGCGGCAAATGTGCCGCCCCGCTGCTTGCGGGAAAAAGACCAGCCCGCCTACTGTTTTGGCAGGCCGGTTGGGTGGCTTTCAATTGGTTCAGAAGGAACAGGTTCACTTACGGGTATAACAAGTTAATAACCACATCATCCTTTATTCATACTTATTGACTGCCGTGAAAGTAATTTCTTCAAAGTATAGATAACGAAATGCAATCAAATATTTCAACTAGTACTAAGTTAAATTTCAATGCTATTTAGAGCCCACTCACCGAACAACAATACATATCAACTTTCAAATTTTAATATCAACGTACCTGATGGTAGCACCAATTGACAAAATTTTCAGTAAAACGAGAATTGGTAGATTCCTAAATTCCTCTCATAAGGGAGTATGTCCATTGCGCTGAAACTATCATGGCAGTCTAATCAAAAGATGACAATATCAATAGTAAAAATGCATATCATACCATGTTAACAATCTAAGGTTACAAAAATTAATAGTTAAAAAAAAAGGGGGTCGAATCCACAAGAAGGATATCTAAGCTAAATTAACTCCATATATTCAGTTACATTATCAGTTTACAGTAACTCAAATCTCAACGGTCAATTTGTAATCATTTAAAAGTTCTGGGAATTATGTGCATTGAGCCACACTTTCTATTAAGAGGGGTGCTATTAAGTTGTAAAAAAGCAGATGGATTTTTATAAAATAATGATACTTTGGGTCATGCAATCTCCTCTCATTTCCCCCTCGAGCTCCTCCTCTAATTGAACCCTAAATTTTAAAATTATATCATAACTCAAAAGAGTTGGGATCTGGTTGTTACTTGGACGTGTCATACTCTCCCAAAGCTCATCATTTTTTGGTACCCCAATCTCTCTCTTCAACAGGTAAGCAGCACAAGTTCTTGTGAAAGAAGAGAATTGAGTTCAAACCCTATGGGTCTGTTTTGCATCACTTTTATTTTTTGGTTTTGTTTTCATTTATACTTCGGCTTTTAAAAATATGTTTGATTATTTCAAATTTTGTATGTTATTATTAAAAAAAAAAACAAAATAACCTTGTTTTTAAAAACACTCAGACACCTAATGGATGCTTTTAAGTGTTTTTAAAAACAATTACTTCAACTAAAGAAGCTTTAATTCAAATCAAAAACATAAATAAAACAAAATAAAAATAAATTAAGAAAACAAAAGTAATCCCAAACGGGGCCTACATTTTAAAGTTCTACATTGTAATCCAACAAAGTTCAAATAATGGTTGTTTCTCAGACTTATGTCTTTCTGACTCATGCTAAGTTAGTCATAAAACAACTGCTTGAATCACTCACGGTTGTTCTAATTAACTAGTTCAATGGAAAAGGAGAGGAAAGGTATACATACTATGATTGTTATCTATTTTACTGTCCACACTACTCTTGCAGACACCTTCGAAGGGTTTGTACTGCTGCCATTCAAGATGAAATGATAAAAACAAACATGCTAAATATTGTCCCTTCTCCAAAAATCTCATTTGTTATCAAATCTTACATATTAAATCTGATATAAGATATCACACACAACTCACTTAAATTGTTAATTAGTTCATAATTTCTTTATTAATGAATAGTTAATTCTCAACACAAAGCGATTCAGAGCTGATTAAAATAAAAATTCGTAGAAATCATACTACAAGATGAGGAAACAAATCGGCTGTAATCAAACTATATGGCCAGATTTAAATGTCAATTTAGCAAATTCCTTGCAACAGACTGAGGTTTATGGTATTCTTGTAGAACTGACAATTACTATGTGAGGGTATGGAATGCCTCTTGAAACATCACCATATCTCTCACTTTTCTTGTTTTCAATTTTGCAACCCTCATTTTTCTCATTGCCATCCAAGGTATGCTCCACCAATCTAGAAATTTGAATTAAAATATTAACAATTATATATATTCATATAGTCCAGTGATTAAATGCAAACAGAAATGGATTATCAAAGTTCAGATGTCAAAGTTTCTAAAAGGCCATAAGATGATTGTTCTAAAAGACAAATTCAGTGTTGCATCAGCTTTTTGGTGAAGCCATTTACTTCTCTTCGACCACTTCTTTTCTTTTTTTTTCCTTGCAATAAAACCTTACTATAACTTCAAACAATGTAAGTCTCATAGAAATTTTGTCAAAAGAAAGTTGTCACAAAACACTCTTGCTTTCCTCTCCAGCATTGGGAGAGGGAAGTGTCTTTCAAGTCACTTCAAATCTATAATTACAAAGGAAAACTTCTAATCACTATCTTTGCTGAATCACATGTAATTAGACAATTATATTGCAATGATTAACTTAAAAAAAATGAGAAATAGTTTAAACCAGAATTTATGTATGTTTTAATAAAATTTTGAAAGGATTGGAGTTTCGATAATTATGTTAGTTTTCTTATAATGTCCCCACAGAAAAAAATATCTTATAGATCCGCCTCTGCACCCAACACAATTCTCCTTTCACTTCAACGCAAAGCTCCAAATCATTGAGATAAAAATTTAAATAATTATCAAAAATGTAGTTTAAAAACAAAAACAATACGAGTAACTTTCTACAGATGAAAAATCTACAATTCTTTAGACTCTGTGATTAGCCTTTCTAGATTCATTGACATAAAAGTTATCGAGAGTGCAAATTAGTGGAAGAAAGAGAAAAACCTATGAACGAAATGCGTAACAAGTAATGTTATATAACTCAAAAAACTTCCCTCCTTGAAAAAAAAAAAATGGTTATGCACAGATAGCCCAATTGAAAGAATTTATGCACTTTTCATGCTTCTTTTCATTTCGACTGAATAAAGGTACACTTCAATTTCATCAGTGCAAATTTTAGGAGTTACGTTTACATAATAACGAGCTAAACTATGCTTAATTTGATCATCGCCGCACAAATTTGGTTCAAGCGCAGTAGTAAAACATCTGCGGACTTCAAATCCAACTTATAACGCCTTACATAATCCAAAACCGGTCAACGAAATGAATTATGAAATGACTAATTCACAATCAATCAAGATTACTAGAAGGGGAATAAACCGATGAAGTCATGGATGAAAGAACGATTCGACCTGAAGACGACGACCTGATCAGAAGCAACGACCTCCTTCGCTTTCTCCAAAGCCATCTCTCCGTCCCCAGAACACGCTCACGCTCAGAATCTTTTCTCCTCTGTCGTGTACTGGTGAGTCGCTAATTTGTACAGAAAGTTAGAGAATTTACATACATACCACAACTCTTTTCAATTTACAAATGTAATTTCTGAAATTTTGGGTTTAAAATTATAACATTTAGTTGCGTGAATTATTACATGTTGATTACAGCAACTTACATTTTACTACCGCAAATTGTAAATATGGGATCAGACCCGTTAAAGGATTATGTCTTGTCATGAAGCCGCTTTGTCCAATGAGCATTTATTTCATTAGAACATCGGACTTAAATATGTGTTTGGAGTTCAATGAGCACTTACCACATAGTAAATGAGCTCCACTGTAATATATTGATTGGATAAATTTTTTAGAGGGGTGGGGCCCTTGAGCCCACTGGACTCCGAACCTAAAATTTACTCCGATAACATGATAAAATAATTAGGTCTCATTATCTTAGAATGTTGCAAAATTTTGATAATGGTTTGCCACATTTATAATTATGTCAAGAGTCCATTAAGCTTCAATAAACATTATTTCACCTAATAACTTTTTATTTTGATTGTTATTGTCCAAAATAAAATAAAATTAATTTTAATAATCAACTTATGAAGAAGTTGCATGTCCTACGGCCAATTCCATATGGCTAATTCAAAATTCTAAAGATAAATTTGAAACATGCATTTCCTTTTGAACTTTCGACACGTTTATTAGTTATTTTTAGTATTGGCGTATTTTATTCTAGGGCCAATTACTAACCAAAATTATAAAATATAAACACGCAAGCCTCTCTTATATGATTTTCCACTAAATTTTTTAGAAGTTTGAAGGCATCATTTCACATTAGACATCAACTTCTACAACCTCCCCATACATGTTCTTTATTTGATGGAAGAATCAAATCTCTTATGAAGATTCTTAACTGCTATCTAGGATCACTATTTATTTTAAAAAATGTGTCAACATGAATCGCAAAGACATCTCACAGATGACGAAAGATGTGACATGTTCTCATGGGGCCTAACAAGGATGATCCAAGATTACATGTTCCCTATACCATGGAAATAGTGTGCATCAAATGGATAAGGGAATAATCTCCTCTAAAGAATTCAACTAATTTGATCCATCTGGTCGAGCCCGTCGCCTTCCAACTCAGATAGATTGGGGAGGAGAAATGGGTCCTCCAACTCCAAGGCAGTCGATATGGGCTTTCGGCAAGTATTCGCCCGACCTAGCAGTTACTTAGCCACTCAGTCTTCCTACTTATAACCACACGATCACACAGTCGTCCGACCTTATCGCCATCGGACCTAGTAACAGTCGGTTGGCCACATTTATGAGCCCCACGAGGAAAGTTTATGTATGGACTAAGATACCTCCACTGTACCTATGTATTTTAGGAGTACGATATGTAATTGTATATTGACCTATCTTTATAAATAGGGGTACCATTTCATAAATAAAGGTTACACAAACTTATTGTTCATTGCTCTCCCCTCTCTCCCCCCTCCCCCACCCCCTTGCTTCAAATGCTATATTCCTTATGCAGATCTCCCGGATAGATTTGGATTTAACATCCTAAATGGTGCGATGAGCATGGAGCCATGCCATCAACAAGAAGTGGAGCATAGCGATCATAGAGAGAAGGGAGCAACCAAAGTGGATCCCCCACGAGATGATATCGAGGAATGCAGGAGATGAGAACTTAAATTATGGAGTAGGTGTTAGGTCAAATTGCAAAGTCTTGAGGGACTTTATAGCTCTGGCTGGAAATCGGGCCGCACAAAAGCAGAACCAGCCACAGGAGGTGGCGCTGGCGCATAATGGTAGGTACTGAAACACGGTCCTGAGGGGGCTGAAGACTCGAAGTACCAGAATCCACACAGATGTACAGACAACACGTGGAGCGTATTGAGGCTCCATGCCAGCTAGAGAACGCCTTCTCCCTCCAAATCATTTGGGTGGTTGGAAAAATCAAATTACTAGCCTTGGAAGCATACAAGGGGCGTTTGAACCCCAACGACCATAGCACCACATTTGAGTCGACCATGTGCATGCTCCAAATCTTAGGTGCTTTCATGTATTGTATGTTCTTCATCACTTTTAGTTCGTAACCCTTAAAATGGTTCCATGTGCTTTCGGTTGGAAGCATCAACAGATTTTCTAATTCCAAGAGATTGTTTCTAGCGCAGTTCGCCAGCACTTGCAAACCCACCAAAAGTATGCAGTCCTTGTGGTAACTCAAGCAAGGTGAGCATGAAAGTCTGTGCAGATTCATCGTGTGCTTCTATGAGAGATGTTGGAGGTGAAAGATCTCAAAGTCGACGCACCGGTACTTTCCTTAAAGCAATTCTTAAGGTTCAAGAGGTTTTCTAATGACCTCAGCATCAATAAACCTAAATACTTGGCTTAACTATTGGAAAGAGCCAATAAGCACATGCTAGCAAAGGAAAGTACTCCCAAATGAGAATCGAAAAGGGCACCATGCCTAGAAGAGAGCTACCCTTAGGGCAGGTTGAAACCAAGATATGAACGCAGACCACTCTTCCGATGTAGTTTTGAACACCCAACCCTCTTAGAGATGATATGACCAGCACGATACACAAGCGAGGAATCAGGACCTGTGATTAGCCTAGTACTACGAGAGGCTGATGCAGCGTTATAAGCAACCATGTGGAGATAATGAGGGCTTGCGAGCTACCCCTTTGAGGTTGTGAATGGCAGAAATCGTGGATGACATCCATGATAAGGAAAACATCAAAGAACCAGCACTGATGAGAGTCGGAGGTTTTATCCAAGACGAGAGGAAATATTGCAAGTACCACCAGGATCATGGCTACGACACAGTCTAATGAAGACTCCTCTAGAATCTTGTCAAGGATCTAATTAAGGAGCAAAAGCTGAAATTGTTTGTGGCCCAGAGACACTTGGGTCAAAGATAAAGGAAAGGGCCAACACTGGAGGCCTCGCTCGGGCCCGTCCTAACAAAATTCTTCCATATCGTTGGGATAGTCCGAGCAATCTTAGGAGGAACAAACACCCCTCGGCTGGGGTACTAAACAAGAACTAGGACGAGTGAGTTACACAGCCTAGCATCCATGCAGAGGTGGAGGAAGCCACCTGTTATCACAACTGATTCATCCAAAGAAATTTTCATTTATTTCTCTCTTTCATGAATTTAATACTATACCCTCTCATAAAAAGCCTTAGCTAAAAAAAAATCTGTACTTCCTCACTTTGACAGAAATTCAAAGTTTTTACTTAGTGTATTGACAAAAATGTGTATGAAATTAATGAAAGCTACTCTAACTCAAAAGCTAAAACATTAAGGTTAGAAAAGCACTCGAGGAACTAGAGAAAATAAAAAGAGTCTAAGAAAAAGCTAGAAATAACTAGCCGGACTGCCAATATTATCCAGTTGAGCAAGGATCGAAAACCGACTGACCACAATAACAAGATTGCTCGGTCCAACCCCAAGGAATGACAACTGCCAGCAGTAGCTCCATGATCGCTTGGCTGAGCACGATCAAAGTTCAACAAACCATCATTCCAAGATAGCCCAATTTGACCCAGGGACTGAAGACTATCATTTGTGGCACCAATATCTCCTAGCTGAGCATGAATGGAAGACCAGTCGAGAGGCTAAGATTACACGGTCTGACCTGGTGAATGATGACTGCCATTTGTGGCTCCAAGCTCGCCTGACTGAGCACAAATCAAAGACCGACATATTGCGACGCCAAGATTGCTTGATTCGACAAGAGGAATGAAGACTGTCAGCTGTGGTGCCAAGATTGCCCAGTTGAGCACAAACCAAAGACTGGTAAACCGTAGTGCTAAGATCACCCAGTCTAACCCGAGGAATAAAAACTACAAACTGTGGCACTAAGATTGCCACAAATCGAACACTAACAGACCATGATGCCAAGATTACCCAGAATGAACCAATGAATAAAGCCTGTCAATAGTTGCGCAAAGATCACCTGATCGTACATAAATAAAAAACCAGACCGTGGCATCAAGATCGCAAGGTTTGACCCAAGAAATGAAGACTGCCAACAACCGAGCACAAATCGAAGACCAGCAGACTGCAACAATAAGATCACCTAGTTCGACTCAAGGAATGAAGACTATCAGTCATGGCACCAAGGTCACCTAGATAAGCATGAATCAAAGACCGAAAGACCACAACTCCAGATCACCCAGTTCGACCCGAGGAAAGAAGACTGTCAACCATGGAACCAAGGTCGCCCAACTGAATAAAAATCAAAGACTGTTAGACTACGATGCTAAGATCGCCCAGTCTGATTTGAGGAATGAAGACTAATAGCCATGGTGCTAGGATTGATCAGCTGAGATCAAATTGAAGACCGATAGAACAGGTACCAAGATTGCTCGGTCTGACCAGTGGAATGAAGAAGATTGTCCAGTTGAGCATAAATAAAAGAACGAAAAATCATGATACCAAGTTCTCCCAGTCAAACTAGCAGAATGAAGACTGCCAATTGAGGTACTAAGATCGCCAGACTGAGTACAAATCAATTATCGGTAGAGCACAACGTCAATATCGCCTAGTCTAATTCAGGGAATGAAGACTACTGGCTGTTGCGCCATGGTCGACCGACTAAGCATGAATTGAAGACCGATAAATCAGATAACAAATTTATCTTATCCGACTTGAGGAATGAATATTGTCAGCCATGGTGCCAAGATCACTCCGCTGAGCACAAATCAAAGAGCGACATACTGCAATGCAAAAATTGTCTAGTCTGACTTGGGGAATGAAGATTTCCAGCCATGGAGTGCCAAAATTTCCCTACTGAGCATGAATCGAAGACCGGTAGACCACGATACCAAGATTGACCAGTCTGATTAAAGAGTAAAGTCTGTTAGCCATGCGTCAAGATCATCTATTGAGCACAAATCGAAGACAAGTAGAGCGCGATGCCAAGATTACTTTGTCTGACTCGGGAATGAAGACTGCTAGCTATGAAGCCTAGATAGCTTGAATGAGCACAAAGCAAAGACCGACGGACTGTGGTGTCAATAACCTCTGGAATGAAGACAGCCAGCCGTGGCATCAAGATTGCTCGGCTGAGCACCAAGTAATACTGAAGAAAATCAATCACGATTCCAAGTTCACTCGACTGAGCTGAAATAAAAAGATGATTAGTCACGACACCAAGATTGCCCGACTAAGCAGAAAATTAAATGTGTCTAATTGCGGCACTAAGGTCGCACGACTGATGCCAAGTATGCAAGCAACCGACCGAAGCAGCCAGCCATAGCACCATGATGGTCCAACAATTTCAAAAAAAAAAACCCCTAAAGGTAGTTCCTCTGCCTAATAATAATGGGCGCAAAAAATAATATGGTGTGAATCACTCCGCCGCAAAGCCCAGATGATTATCTTCATTGAAGAGAAAATGAGACCCCCACAATAGTACAAACTAAAAAGATACAAAGGTACAAATCATAAGGTACAAAAAAAAATTGAATCACTTCATGTCATTACAAAAGAAATGTCATTGACCAAATTGTTCTGTTTACAAAACATTGGCTATAAAAATACTTACAATATATATATATATATATATATATATATATATAACTGTTTGATTATATATTGGCCTGGTGACCTGGCACCCTCCACCCCCCCCCACCCTTACCTCAAAGTCAATTGTGATGGAAGTTTCTGGGATGGTAATACTGGGATTGGTGGCCTCTTCAGGAACCATGTGGGGACTTTCCTGGTATTTTTTCATGCTTCTGTGGCTGCTGCTGATGCTTTGGAGGCTGAACTCATTGCTGTGTACTGGGCTCTACTGATTGCCCTGAAAATTAAGTGGAACTACATTGAGGTGGAAGGGGACTCCCAGCTGGTCCTCCATCAGTTTAATCTGATTAGGGCTCCTGTCAACCTCCCTTGGCATCATAATCAGTGGTTTAAAAGGATCCAAAGCTTGCTGCCCCAGCTCCATGTCAGGTTCCTTTTCATTTACAGGGAAGGAAACGAACCTGTTGACTGGTTAGCTAAAGCTGGCTCCTCCGACTTAGTGGTAGTCTCTACTGTTCCCCCTCCTAAGTTAGCCACCCTCATAGAGGAGGATAACCTTCATGCTCCTTACATTAGAGTTAAGCTCTAATGATGCCTACCGATATTCTTGATGACTGGAGACCTCCCTGCTGCCCCCTCTTCAGAACTATTCTAGGCCAATGTCTGTCTGCTGCTGCTGGATTTGGAATGTTTTTATGTTTTATTTGCCTTTTGGTATACATATAAATATACCTGTCATATATATATATATACACACACACACACAATCTTGTAGTTTAGTTAGGGCTTCCCTGGAAGTTTTGCCCATTTGGAAATGGACTCCTTTGGTCTGATGTTAGATGGAGGCTTTCCTTTAATAGTTTTGTACTTTCCACCTGCTTTTAACTTGTAAGGAGCTCAAGTTTGCTCCCTTTGGTAATATATATATATATATATATATATATATATATATATATATATATATGGTTAAAGGAAAAGCTTAAGCTTTGGGAAGCTGGTTGGAAGAACTTCGCTCATTTTATGACCCTTTGACACTAGAATATAGAGTTGCAAACACGATCAGAAAAATCAATTAATCACCATCAAATCTCAATATAAAGTTGTTCATCGAGGAGTTTGATCTTCTAGGGTTGGACAAAAGTGATGAGAAGAACTCCTTCTTGGTCTGCATGGTCGTCATTCATTATTTTAGATTGTGATTTTCTTTGATGGTGAATGAAAGTAACTCAGATACTGATGAAAGTTATTGTGCTGTCGCAGCAAGCTTCTTCTCGCTTACTCAGCTTGTCTCTCTGCCTGTTTAGCTAGCTCAACCAAGACCTCAACACGCTTCATACCAAAACCCCACTTAGTCTCATGGAGGTCCAAGGCCATTGATTGAAGATGGGAGGCCTCCATATTTTAAATGGCATTGGTATGCTCTCTTAAATAGCTTAGACCGCTCCAACTTTATTAGACACTTCGCGAATGCTGGTTACTAGATGGCCTCCAAGAGCATGTAAGGGTATATTTCAACAGATGAGAAGTTGGAGTATCAATCAATCAATCGGTCAATAGTGGTAAACCGACCATAGGGGAAATTCCAGATGTTTGCCCTAGGGACTAGAGATGGTCTCCAACCCAAAGGAAAGTCCCTCCTTTCTTTCAGTGACAAAGGAGGCAGCAGAGATTCAGTTGCTGGTTCTTTACCTTCATGATGCTGAGTTTCAGATGCTCTCCCTCAGAATCACTCTCGGACCCAGTCTCCTCAGGAATCACTGGTAAGTTGGTCTCAATACTAGTGAGAATATTGAGACAAAAGGCTTCTCAAATAGGGGGAGGCATCTTGCTCCTCACCCTTATATAGAGCCTTTCATGTCTAAACGTTTCCTGGATAACTCAGATGAGCCCTCAACAACTCGACAACAAAAAGGTGCTGCATCTATAAGATAAGTGTTATAACTAGCAAGAACCTTACGTTTCATGTAATAAAAGTCACCACCCGAGTTGAGACCCTTTGAATCACGATAGTGATAACATAATTGTTAAGGAGGAACCCCTCACCCGCTGAGCCAATTTTTCTATCCACAGCCGTAGCGAGTCTTTCTTCCACTGCCGCCACTCTCTGTTGGATTTCATCCACTTTGACATCGGCCTTCACCTTACCCTTGGTCAACTAGGTGGCTTCCTAATTCGACCGCTGATACACCTAAAATATATAGTGTTTTTAAGCACATATCTATACCTATTTTTGATGATATTACACTTTAATGGAAGGTATTTTCATGTTTTTCTTATAGTTATGATTAAAATGAGTGATTATGATGAAAGGAGCAAAAAAGGATCAAATTTGGAGCAAAAATTGAGAGGTGTGCAAAATTAGCCTTTGGTGCCTAAGCGCCGATGGCTGGCACATAGGCGCCACAGCTAAAGTGACAAATTTAAACTAATTTTGGCACAAATTTGAAGGGGTTTTTGAAGCACCCTTTGGTTTAAACTTCATTAACTTCTCATTGGCACGAAAATTCATTTAAAATTTGAATGGATGGATGCATCTCTTGGTAGATTTATTGAATCTGGACATAATTTGAAGAGACACCAAAACACCTTTTGGAGAATTAATAAAATGAAAGCTTAAAGATCAGAAAAAGAGAAGAGTTTTGAAAGAAAATTTTGGCGGTAGAAGTTGGAGAAAATCTTGAAGTGGTTGAAGGGAAAGAGGAAGAAAGAGAGCCTTCTTCTCGCCATATTTTTTGTTTTACTTTTCCACTTTACTTTATCATAGTTTGTATTAGAATTTAGGAGAGTCAATCCTTAGAGTTGGGACCTCTAAGGAGTTATCTAGTGAAAAGAAAAGTTTTAGAGGAACTTCAAGAGTCTTGTGGAGAGGATTTTCTGATAAGTTTTTATTTTTGTTTTTACATTTGGTTAGTAAGACTTGTTGTGTTTTCACTATATTTTCTTCTTTCAAATTAAATTGTGTGTGTGTTTTCTCCATGAGTTCTGAGTAGTTTTCTTTATCTTTTTCCTTTTAAATGATGAAGTAATTAAATTATGGAAGGAAGTTGTGTGAAGTATAGATGTTTAATGTTGGAAGAAGTTGTGATTATTCCACTACCTTGCGCTTCATTTACGTCATGATTTGGCCAATTAAGATGTTAAAATTTGTTGTGAGAATATGTAAGAACCAATGCGGTATTGTCTCAATCAACAATTGGAGTGAATCACATGCAGGTGAGAATTGTAGTCCATATATTTAAGTGCAAATGAATATGGAGATATGTTATTTAATAGGGAGTAAAATTAGAGGATTTTAGTCTGACAAGCTAAAGCCCCTAACTTGGTTTGATGTTTTAAATTTTGTTATGAGATGTTAGCCCCAGGTGGAGGGAGAAGAGGGAACACTAGAGTGAGAGCTGGTATCTCCCTACCTAACCCATCTACAAGATTTCAAAACATTAAATTAACCAATGTTCTTTATAGAACCAAGTAAGGGTAAAGAATATAATTGTTCCTATTTAGCACAACACCTTTAGATACTTCCACAAAAATATTCCATAATTATTATTAATTCATTGAAAGAGGAAAAAGATATTTCATTCTCATTTGCTTTCATATAGTTTTATAGTCTTGTTAATTTTAGTTGCATGTTTTACATTTTCTTAAAAGAAAATATCAAAAACAAATTTAAAACATTCTATCTTAAAACATACTTCACAAAATCATTTCAAAAAAGTAAAAGTTATTTTTTCTGCTTTATTTATAATTTTAGACATTTCCCTGTGGGTTCGATATCTTGGGGCTTAATCAGAAAGTCTTATATTACTTGATAAACGATATGTATACTTGCGTAGAATCCCATATTATAAATAATTAAAGTTGATTTCTTATTTACTTCGGGGATCAAGTTTTTGGCACCGTTGCAAGAGAATAGATATTATCATTGAAAAGAAATATAAAGAGTAAAACATAAACATAAATATTCGGGGATCAAGTTTTTGGCGCAATTGCCGGAGAAATTAATTAAAATATTGTTTAAAGAAAATTTAAGAAAAACTAAATTTTTACTTTTTTCTTGCTTTTGTTAGTGTGTTTTATTTTGTTTTATTTTGTTGTGTATGCGTAGTTCAGATTTTGAAGGACTTGTGCCTTATGATTCTGAATTAGAAAGAACTATAAGAAAAATAAAAAAAAAATTAAAATACAAAAAAAGACAAAAATATTCAAGAAATGGCGAATCAAAATGTTGAATTCCATCAAGAATTCAGACCTGTAAGAGATTATGCTAACCCTACAGTAGATGAATGATGCATGACTCAGCCTAATGAGGCTTTATACTTTCAAATGCAAGATTTTGATTCCACTGCTAGAAAATTTAATAACTGACAGCGGTGCCAAAAACTTGATGTGATTTTACTTATGAAAGATTTTATGAATTTACATTTAGATTTTTATAATTTGTAAAAGTCACAATTTCAAACGCAAGTATATGTATCGTATCAAGTAATACAGGGCTCTAGTGGAGTCCTGGTTATTGATCCCACATGGAAGATTTTTTAGAATACTAAGTAATATTTTTAGAATTTTTCAAATTAAAAGTAATTGTTATTTTTATTTCTTTTCAAAGTTTAGATTTTAAATTTAATGAAATTTATACTAATTGTAAGCAATAATAAAATAAAGATTAATGCAGGAATAAATAAAACAACTTTCTCCTTTTCAACTAATCGAAGATATTTTAGAATTATTATCATTTGTTGGAGAATTTAGATTATGGTATTGTGCCAAATAGAATCAATCCTATTCTTTACCCTTTGGTCCAGATGTAAAGAACATTGGCTAATCTATAGATCGGTTCAGGCTGTTTTATTAGTAGAATGGGTTAATCTAGGCTTACACTACTAGATGTCTAAGGTTGGCTATGGTCGGCCCTACTAGTGACCCATTCCCTTTCTATAAATCAAATTATTAGAATTTAGTCTGTCACATTAAAAACTAATTAATTCTGCGCCTAATAAATCATATCTTCCTATTTATTTGCACTTCACCTTGAATAACCCGCATAAAGCCTTCGACTACCCAAGGATTCATGTGATATCTACTAGTTAAGAACTCATCTCTGGATAAGTCTCAAAATTCTTCAACAGGTTTTAACAATTTAAATGGCCAATTTAAAAGTAAACTAAGATCAAGTATTAATATCATGACAATTTTTATAAATATTTTAAGTTAAATTCTCCTACAAAGTTTAATTATCTTATTATCTTTTCATAGTTGAAAGGAGAAAGAAAACTAACTACTCAGAACACATTGAATTCACACAACAAAACATATTTATAAAACTTTGAACCAAGTTACTAATACTTATCTGGAAAGTTTCTTCAAGTGATCCGCTGACTCCTACTGAGTTCAATGCAATGATGAAAGGCTTCAACAGCAACAACTTTAATAATCTCACACTTAACACTCAAAATAAACTAAAAATAAACTCACTAAATAATAAAGAAGGGGGCTCCCTAAAATGATTGGATAGTGTTTGGGGACTAAAGGATGCTACAAGGGGTGAAAGGGGCGTTTTCTCTGTAGAATGGGCTCCTATTTATAGAGCTCTGAATTTGACCAGGGGTTGCTTAAGGCACCTCTTCAAAATTCATCCAAATACAATGTATCTTCTATAAGGTAACTGTCGTGCCTAGGAGCCAGGATCTGGTGCCTAGGCACCGGACTCCGTGACCAGGTCTTTCGCACCTCTTCACTTTGGGTAGCACCTCTTCGAGATTAGAACTATTTCCCTGCATCCAGATGCATTGTATCACATGTACTAAATATTAGGAGTAACTTCCAATCTTCTAGAAGCTCTAAAAAACGCTTAACACCGTCAAAATAACTGCTCAAAGTCGTCAAAAATCTTGTCTGCGTCTGTATCGAACTGGCGCTTAGGCGCCAATCCTACAATTTTGACAACTTTGCTCTTTTAGGTCCATTTTTGCTCCTTTTTATCCTTTTTCCTTATTGAATTCTTTTTTTATCACCTACATCCAAAAACATAAAAATACCTTTCATTAAAGCATGATATCCTTAATAATTGAATCATAAATAAGGCATAAAAATATATATATTTAAAGTGGATCAAATTCCCCCAAACTTAAATGTTACTTGTCATCAAGTAACCCTTTTAATTACATAAAATATATAACATTTGGAATGACGTTTAAATATTTAAGATTCCTTGTAATTTTTGGTTTTATAAAAACTTTAGCAAATCCTTAACTAAATTTCACTAATTAAGGTTAATTTTAAGAATTTAAAGAATATTTAACTACCAAATTATAAGACTTCCAATTTTTCATTTATTTCAAGAATAATTGTAATTTATCATATTAAGGTCACATAGAATATTTACAAGAAAAAGATTATCATGAAACATTTTTCTAGTAAAAATAATTGTACATAAAAATTAAGTTAAAAATGTAATTGGTTTTTTTCTATAAGATAATTCAAGTGAAACCAATTTTTGATTAGGAATTTCCTCAAGCTTCTCCTCACATTTCTTTTTTTTTAAGGATATTTTTCAATCCTTCTCTTTTTCTTTTTATTTATGAGGATTACTATTTTTGGATAGCCTGTTAATAATTTTGAACTTCACTATCCTTACTTATATTTAAAAACTTATACATTTTTTTACTTAATAAATATGACATTATTAATAAGTATTTTTCAAAAGTTAATTCAATATTTTCTTTTTCAGGTAATAATCTTGATTCCTTAGTATTTCTAAAATACAATTCTCTTTACTATAATTAGAAAAACTCTTAATCTTATTATTCTTTAAGTTAAATAATTCTATTCTTAAAATCAATCAAAATTATTGAAATTTTAGTTAAGTTTACTAAATTATTTATAAATTCCAAAAATTCAAGTAATCTTAAATAAATTTTCCATTCCTTATGTTATGTTAAATTTTTTTTTAAAAAGAAAATATTTGTTCATTAAGGACAAATAATATTTAAATTTGAAAAATATTTTCCCTTCCCCCAAACTTCAGCTTTAATATATAAATGAATCATAGAATTTTCTAAAGCATGAGAGAAAGAAATAAACAGGAATTTATCTAGGTACAGTGATAATGCAGTAAGGAAAAACTTATTTCTAATCCTACACATGCTTTAATAGGAATGAATAAGCATATATAAAAAAGTTTGCAGTGTAGGAGTTAATTTTTTTTTAATTTTTTATTTATTTTTAAAACATGCAAAATTACTAACTATTTATGAATACTAACAGTAGGCTAAAACAGAAATAAACATTTATCACAGAAAATAAAAATTCCCTCATATTTCAGTCTTAAACACATAACACAACAGATGCTAAAAAAAAATCTAAATATCAAAAGTTCACACAAAGTTACTTAAACAAATTAACACTAGCAAACAACAATTCAATCACACTAATCAATACTAACAAACAAGAAATAAACTAAAAACAAACTCATAAATCTCAAGAGGTAAATCTGGGTACTAATCACTGTCTGTAGCCTCGTCATCGTCATCTCCAAAAGAAAATTCCATTTCCTTCGGATCAACATACGGTGAAAATCTAGGAAAGGTAGGAAACTGAACATCATGATCACCCTTCAGAAATCTGCCAAAAGACTCAGAATACTCAGCATCATAATCACTCTTCCTTTGAGTATAGTCAGAGAGATGATCGATCTTCTTATCGATCGTATCTACTCTACAATGAGTTAGAAATAACTCATTCTGCTGCTCCAAAAACTGATCATGCATAGACTCCCAGAAACTAGATGGTGGCTCAGCAGTAGAAGTAGAAGGTCTAGAAGTAGAAGCTCTACCAAAAGCAGGTAATGAACTAGAAGGTGCAGTAGAACTCTTACCCTGAAGTCGATTATAGATACTGACGCTTTCTCTTTATATGGGCTTTGTAGACTTGAGCTTTTCCTCAGAAAGCTCAGCAACTACTCCAGCACTTTCACACAAAGAATATATCAAAGATGGATATCCAAGTCCAACAGAAGTGCTAGAATGAGCAGTAGCCTCTACAGAATCATAAATGATACCTTCCTACATCAATCAGCTTCCTCTCCTGAATGCAATAGTTGAGGATAGCTTTATCCTTGGTAACTTCGCTCAAATGATTGGATGAAATGAGACGAGCAGAAATAAAGTAATGCCATGCCTTTGAAACACCATTAAGCTTAGAAGATGAAAAATTTACCATTTTTCTATTCCGGATCTTCCAAGCTCCAGTATCATCAGTCAGGTAAGCAATAATCATATCTAAATCTCCCTTAGATGGAGATAATCCGGAGTAATAACACTCGATGTTCGGCGGCAGGCCATAGAAAATGTTGATATGCTCGGGAGTGAATCCTACTCCAACTCCTCTAACAAAAATCTCGTACTCTTCAGCATCCATGAAATTGGCATAAAATTCCCTAACCACAGGGATAACAACAACGACAGTAAAATAACAGAATTGTTGCCAGTTGAGTGCAACAATCGTCTCCTCAATTCTTTCTCCCGTATTGTAAAAACTTCGTTCCGAGATAAACTTCTGAGTCATAGAAAAATCATTGTACTGAAAATGTGCAGCGACAGTTACATACTTGCTACGATCAAAATTTTCTCGTTCCTTTCCCCGCTTAGATTTGGGTGCCATCTAAACGTAAAAATAAAAATGCAAAATAAATTCATAGGATCAAAGAAAATATACTAATTTAAGCTTTTCAAACTTGAAAAGAGCTTAACAATCTATGGATTTAACTCTAAAAATCAATTTTTTCTCAAAATTTCAATTTTCTTCAATGTGAGCAAAATCCATGGTGAAAATAAAAAAAAAATTGGTTTAGAATGTAGATCTGACCTTAGGATGAAGAAATCGAGTGATTTCAAGCTCAAAAACTTAAAAATCCAGCCTCAAATGGGATCTATAGGGTCTCTTTTCGCGAAAACTAGAAGATATAGAAGCTTAGGTGTCAAAAATGGCGTGGGGGTGTTTAAGAAGATGAAGTTTCGGGTTCAGGCCGAACCGGTGCCTAGGCGCCGAATCCTGGCGCCAAACTCGCCTTTCCAAAAATTTAATTTAAATTTTATTTTTTCCATCAAAACTTATCAAATTCGACTCCTAATTACTCTTATGAGAGTATTAATCCAATTTATATCCTCAAAATATTTCCACAATCAATTTAAATTGATAACTAAGATCCATATTTCAAACACGAAATTTAACTAAAATCTTCAATTCCAATTCATAATTTTCATTCCAAACTCCATGAATTCCATAACAAGACTATAACAAGGTTCATCATTCTATATATAACACAAACAGCATAAATTCAAAGCAAATTCCAAATCCAACAACACACATTGAACAATTAAGCAAACACAAAAATTAGATAATCGACACACTAGAACTTGACTCAATCACACCAAGAACACATAATAGATCTATTCACCACCGATCTTCAATTTCCATCTCTTTCACAATGAAGTTTGCTAGGACCACCGAGATAGAAAACCAACGCCCTTGGAAATTCCAAAGCCATTTTTTCATCGATCCACTTGTTCTTAACGTACATTGCTATGTGAGCGCCATGATAGGCTGCCATATGATGAAATTGAAGTTTCGTTTGCCATTCCATGTGTTTAATTTGATGATACATTTCATGCAAACGATTCCCAATACTTTGAAGTTCCACTTCAATCTTTTCCAAACGACTAAACAATCTCTCCATACTAACAACAATAAAACCATTAAAATAAGGTTGAGGATCTTTAGTAGATTGTCTCTTACCTCATTTCCATGATTTCCTCTTTCCATTGCTTCCAAATTCCTCTTAACTCCTCCAAAATAGATAGCTCTGGTCGAAATTAAGGTTTCTATGTGATTGGGGACAAAGATAGGTCAACATATAGGGACATTTCGTGTGAAAAACTGAATAATTTCAGTTTTTACACGACCTGTAATCGTGGCGCTTAGGAGCTGGAATCTGGCGCCTAGGCTCCAGAACCTCGATCGACTCTGATTCGCCTATCGTCAAATTTACAAAGTTTCGGTCTTAAAAATAGGTCTAATAAAAGGTATGATCTACATACAAACATGATTAAGATAAATTCAAATCACAAACAATAACACTGATAATAAATGGGTTGCCTCCCATAAAGTTCTTGGTTTAACGTCGTCAGCCTGACCTAATTAATTGAATTAATCTGGTAGAATCAGTTCGTAAGCCTCTTCGTAATTTGGTTTCATTTCTCCCATATAAGGGTTCAGTCTTAATCCGTTAACTTTAAATATTTTTCCAGTTTTGGGATCTTTAATATCCACAGCTCCATAAGGGTACACTTTCTCAATTATAAATGGTCCCATCCATTTAGATTGTAATTTTCCAGGAAAAAGTTTTAAACGAGCATTAAATAATAACACTTCTTGTCTAGGCTCAAACATTTTCCTTGAAATCTTTTTCATGCAATTTCTTCATTCTTTTCTTATAAATCTTTGCATTCCCATAGGACTCATTTCTTATCTCTTCCATTTCATTCAGTTGTAATAATCGTTTCTCTCCTGTAGCATTCAAATTGTAATTGAACTTCTTTATCGCCCAGTAAGCTTTATGTTCCAGTTCAACAGGTAAGTGACATTGTTTACCATAAACTAACCGATAAGGTGACATTCCGATAGGTGTCTTATAAGTCGTTCTATAAGCCCGTAATGCAAAATCAAGTCCATCAACTCGGTCAGTTCTTTTAGGATTAACAGTCTTCTCTAATATTCTTTTAATTTCTCTGTTTGATACTTCAGCCATTCCACTTGTTTGAGGGTGATAAGCAGTTGCAATTCTATGTTTAATCCTGAATTTTTCCAGTAATGATTGAATTTTTATATTTCTAAAATGACTTCCCTCATCTGTGATAATTACCCTAGGCATTCCAAATCTTGTAAAAATCATTTTCTTTAAAAATTTCGAAACACTTTTGGATTCACAGTTAGGTAAAGCTACAGCTTTAATCCACTTTGAAACATAATCAACTGCTAATAAAATATAAATCTTTCCAGATGATGGTATGAAAGGTCCCATAAAGTCTAAACCCTATACATCAAAAATTTCAATTTCTAATATAAAGTTTAGAGGCATTTCATCTTTTCTGGATATATTCCCCATTCTTTGACATCGATCACATGTTTTCACATAATGTCCAACATCTTTAAATAATGTAGGCCAATACAATCCAGAATTTAAAATTTTAAATGCAGTTTTATCCACTCCAAAGTGTCCTCCAAATTCAGAATCGTGACATTTTTGAATAATTGCAAAAGTTTCTTCATAAGGTGCACATCTTCGAATTACATAATCTCTTCCTATTTTGAATAAATGAGGATCTTCCCAATTATATGAGTTACAATCATTCTTGAATTTCTTAATATATTTGCTATTCAATCCATATGGTAAAATATTGCTAACCAAATATTTAACTATATCTACATACGAAGGCATTTGCATTCTTTGAATGACATATAATTGCTCATCAGAGAATTTCTCATTTATATTTTCTTCATAAATCTTCTCATTATTATTTCTGATTCTCGATAAATGATCAACAATTTGGTTGTCAGTTCCTTTTCTGTTTACAATCTCAAAATCAAATTCTTGTAAAAGTAAAACCCATCTGATCAATCTAGGTTTAGTATCCTTTTTAGACATTAAATACTTAATAACAGAATGATCAGTTGTACGATACATTTCATTCCAAGAAGATATGTTCTAAATTTATCAAAGGCATATACTATTGCTAAAAGCTCTTTTTCAGTAGTAGTGTAATTTATTTGAGTTTCGTTAAGAGTTTTATTAGCATAGTGTATAACTTGAAAATTTTCTCATATTTTTGTCCCAATACAGCTTCAATTACGTAATCACTTGCATCATACATTAATTCAAAAGGTTTACTCCAATCAGGTGCAACAATAACAAGTGCAGTGATTAATTTTTCTTTTAAAATATTGAACACATTCAGACAATCTTCATTGAATTCGAATTTAGCTTCTTTCTCCAATAAATGGCAAAGAGGTTTAGCAATTTTAGAAAAATCCATTATATATCTCCTATAAAATCCAGCATGACTTAGAAAACTTCTCACATTAGTAATAGTAGTAGGTGATTGAAGTTCAGCAATAATTTTCACTTTTGCCTGATCAACTTCCATCCCTTTTTGTGAAATTTTATGTCCAAGTACAATTCCTTCTGTTACCATAAATTGACATTTTTCCCAGTTTAGAACTAAATTTGAGTCTTCACATCTCTTCAAATATTTTGTTATATTTTCCAAGCAAGATTCAAAAGAAGTTCCAAAAACTGAAAAATCATCCATAAATACTTCAATTCCTTTATTAATTAATTCATAGAATATTGACATCATACATCTTTGAAAAGTTGCAGGTGCATTGCATAAACTGAAAGACATTCTTCTAAAGGCAAATGTTCCATAAGGACTTGTAAATGTTGTTTTCTCTTGGTCCTCAGGAGCAACAGGTAATTGATGATAACCAAAATATCCATCCAGAAAATAGAAATATGAGTGTCCAGCTAATTTATCCAACATCTGATCCAAGAAAGGTAAAGGAAAATGATCCTTTATAGTGGAGTTGTTTAATTTTCGATAATCAATGCAAATTCGCCATCCAGTAACTTGTCTTGTTGGGATTAATTCATTCTTTTCATTAACAATGACAATTACACCTCCTTTCTTCGGAACACAATGAATAGGACTCACCCATTGGCTATCCGAAATAGGATAAATAATTCCAGCATCTAACCATTTCAAAATCTCTTTTTTTACAACCTCTTTCATAATTGGGTTCAATCTTCTTTGAGGTTCAATAGTGGGTTTACAATTTTCTTCCATTAAAATTCTATGCATACGGATTGAAGGGCTAATTCCTTTTATATACTGCAATAGTCCAACCAAAAGCTTTCTTATAATTCTTCAGAACTCCTATTAATTTTTCTTCTTGATCTTTACTCAATTCTGAAGATATAATTACTGGTAAAGTTAATGAATTTTCAAGAAATGCATACTTTAAATGTGCAGCTAATATTTTTAATTCCAGTTCAGAGGCTTTTTCAATTGAGAGTAAAAGTATATCATTTTTAGTTGCGTCTAAAATTTCTCAGTTTTCATGAATATAATGAGTTTCTTCAGATAATTTTTCTTCATTAACTTATTCAATCTCTTCAGTTAATGACTCATTATATATTACAGATTCATCATTTTTATCTTCAGAAATGACCTTACATTTTTCTTGATAATGTTTTTTAATAAAATAATAAAAATATCCATTCAATAGCATTTTTCTTTATCAGGATACCTCATTGATTTCAGAACATTAAATGTTATCTCTTGATCATTAACTCTCATTGTTAATTCTCCTTTTTGCACATCAATCATAGCACGTCCGGTAGCTAGAAAAGGTCTCCCTAGAATAATAGGTATTTATTTATCTTCTTCCATATCTAGCACAATGAAATCCACAGGAAAGATAAATTTATCTACCTTAACAAGAACATCCTCTATAACTCCTTTAGGATAAGTGATAGATCGATCAGCTAACTGAAGGGTTACAGTGGTGGGAGAAATCTCTCCTAAATCTAACATTCGAAAAATTGAAAATGGCATGAGATTAATATGTGCTCCTAAATCACATAAGACTTTTCCACAAAATTTTTCTCTAATAACACATGGTATAGTAAAACTTCCAAGATCTTTAAGTTTCTGAGGTAATTTCTTCTGAATTTTTGCATTACATTCTTCACTTAATGTAACAGTTTCATAAGTTTCAAATTTTCTTTTCTTGCTTAAAATATCCTTCATAAATTTTGTATAGCTTGGCATTTGTTCCAAAGCTTCAACAAAAGGAATGTTGATGGTATGTTTCTTAAAAATCTCAAAGAACTTAGAAAATTGATGGTCGAGCTTCTACTTTTTAATCTTTGAGGAAAAGGTGGTGGTGGTCTTTCAACTTCCACTTCAATAGGAATTACAGTCTGATCTTTACTTGGAGAAAGAGTATCTTTAGGTTTTTCAATTTCTTCCACCTCTCTCTCTTTTTCAATTTCATTCTGAATTTTCTCTATTAATTCCTTTCCACTTCTAAGTTTTACAACTTTCACTTGTTCATGTTCTTTCCCAGTTTCTTTAGTATTAATTTCGACATTGCTAAGTAGTGTTCCTTGAGGTCTGTAATTAATAAAATTAGCAGTTTGACCCATATGATTCTCAATATTACGAATAGTAGTATTTTGACTTTGTGGCTGATTACCTAGTTGCAAGATCCATTCTTCTATAGACAAATTTTTCTGCTGATTTTTAACACCAAGAGGGTAAGTCGGTCTAAAGTTTGAATTTTCTTAACTGTTCCAATTTGGATTAACTTTATTATTACTCAATTGTTGATGTCCATTATTCCAATTAAAATTAGGATGATTTTTCCAACCATGACTATAATAATTAGAATAAGGGTTATTAGTTTTACTAGCAATAGCTTGCAAAGTTTCCATTGTTTGAGAATCTTCAGTATTTGCAGAATTATCATTTCTTACATGCGATATTTTAATAGCAAAATTATCTAATTTCTTAGATATCACAACCACTTGTGAAGCTAAAATAGAAAAGGCTTCATTATCTTGAATACTTGCCATTCTTTTAGGATTAACCCTTTTAGAAGGCCATTGGAAATTACTATTAGTAATTTCTTCAATTAAAGTATAAGCTTCTTCAAATGTCTTAGCCATTAAAGAACCACCACTAGCAGCATCAATAATAGATCTAAGTGATCCAATAAGTCCATTATAAAATGTTTGAATAATTAACCAATCTAGCAGAGCATGATGAGGACATTTTCTTAATAGTTCTTTAAATCTTTCCTAAGCTTCATAAATTTTTTCTCCACCAAACTGTGTAAATGAAGTTATATCATTTCTTAATTTAGCAGTTTTAGAAGGAAGGAAAATATTTAGCAAGAAATTTTTGTGCCATATCTGCCCAAGTTTTAATAGAACAAGTTGCTAATGAATTAAGCCACATCTTTGCTTTATCTTTTAAGGAAAAAGGAAAGAGTCTAAGCTTAATAGCATCATCAGAAACATTATTATATTTAAAGGTAGCACAAAGTTTTAAGAAACTAGCAAGGTGTAATTTTGGATCCTCATTAGGTGTTCCTCCAAATTGATTATTTTGAACCATTTGAATAATAGAATGTTTAAGCTCGAAAGAATTAGCATCAATAGCTACCATTTGAATACTAATATGAAGTTCATCAGCTGTAGGGTTTGCATAATCCCTTAATGGTTTATAAACATTGTGTTCATTAATTTCTATTGGATTTTGATTATTGTTATGTAAGTTAGTCATTTCCTGATATTTTTGAATTTGATTACCTTGTTTTCCTTTTTTAATTCTTTTAACTGTTCTTTCTAATTCAGAATCAGAAGGTAATAATCCTTCCGATCCATAACTACGCATAAAATTAAAATCTTTTTGGTATTTTTAATTTTTATATATATATTTTTTTATGTTTTATATTTTAAAAGAAATAAAAGTGTATAAATTATATTTAATTTGAAAAATGTCTTTTTAACTTTCTTACTTATTTTCATTTTCTTCCCCGTCAACGACGCCAAAAACTTGATGCGTGACTCAGCCTAACGGGGCTTTATACTTTCAAATGCAAGATTTTGATTCCACTGCTAGAAAATTTACTAACTGACAGTGACCCGACCGCAAATAACACAGTAATTTATGCTTCCAAAAATATGTTATAGCCAATACTTTGACCCAAATAATAATAGCGGCTAGTATATATAAATATAATTTTATGGAAAATATTTTACACACTAGAGGTACTACGCAAGTATACGTATCGTTTCAAGTAATATAGGGCTTTAAATAAAGACCCCCATATCGATCCCACGATGAGGTTTATAGATTTTTAAATATTTTAATTTTATTTTAATTTATTTTTTTTAATGTTACAAATTTAATATTTAATTTACTAAATGCAGAAATAAAGCAGTACTAAAATAATGAGTGATGTAAATAATAATAAGCAAACAACTTTCTTCCTTCCAATTAATCCAAGACTTTTTAGATAATGTAATACTCGTGGAGAATATAAATTTATGATATTGTGCCAAATGGAAGCATTCCTATTCTTTACCTTCGTTCGATAGTATAAAGAACATTGGCTAATCTATAGATCAGGTCTGGATGTATTGTTAGTAGAATGGGTTAATATAGGCTCACACTACTAGATGTCCAAGGGTGGCTATTGTCGGCCCTACTAGTGACCCGTTCCCTTTCTATAAACCAAATTAAAAGAATTTAGTCTGTCACTCTAAAAACTTATTAATTTTACGCCCATTGAATAATATTTTCCTATTTATTTGTACTTCACCTTGAATAACCCGCATAAGGCGTTCGACTACCCAATGATTCATGTGATATCTACTAGTTAAAAATTCATCTCCTTCTAGGTCTCAAAATTCTTCAACAGATTTTAACAACTTAAATGGCTAATTTAAATAGTAAATTAAGATTCGGTATTAATATCATCACAATATTTAAACATATTTAGTTTTTAATTCTCCAACGAATTTTATATTATCTTATTTATCTTTTCATAATTGAAAGGAGAAAGTAAAGTAACTACTCAGAACACATTGAATTTAAATAACAAAACATATAAATAAAACTTTGAATCAAATTACAAATACTTATCTCAAGTGTTTCTCCAGCTGAACCTCTGATTCCTACTCACTCCAAAGTGAAATAGACTTCAAAAGCACCAACTCTTCCAAACTCTCAATACAATTTCTAAATAAAATAAACTCACTAATTTATGAAGGAAAGTAAACTAAAAGTGTGGCCCTATATTTAAAATTATCTCTCTGACTGGGGGCCTCTTTTTATGTAGAAATGGCCTCCTACTTATAGGCTTCAAGGGTTGCCTAAAGCACCTCTTCAAAATGTGTCCATATTCAATGAATCTTCTAGAAACTGTGTCGGGAGCCTAGGCGCCGGACTCCGCGTCCAGTTCTTCTCACCTCTTCACTTTGGATTGTACCTCTTCGCGATCCAAACCGTTTCCAAGCGTCTAGATACAATGTATCACATGTCCTATAATCCAGGAATAACTGTCAATCTTCTAGAAGGTCCAATAACCGCTCTAACCGTCAAAATAACTGCCTAAAGTAGTTACAAAATCGTAACTGTTTTGGTATCGAGCTGGCGCTTAGGCGCCGGATTCTGGCGCCTAGGCGCCAGACCCGTTATTTTAGCAATTTTGCATTATGGCTCCATTTTTGCTCCTTTTTGCTCCTTTTTGCTGCTTTTTCATCCTTTTTCATCTTTTTTTCTTTTTGAACATTTTTACATCACATGCATCCAAAAACATAAAAAAATACCTTTCATTAAAGCATAATATCCTTAAAATTTTAATAAAAATCAAGGCATAAAAATAGGTATTTTTCATGGATCAGACAGCGGTGCCAAAAACTTATTGTGATTTTACTTATGAAAGATTTTATGAATTTATATTTAGATTTTTATAATTTGTAAAAGTCACAATTTCAAATGCAAGTATACGTATCGTATCAAGTAATACAAGGCTCTAGTGAAGTCCTGGTTATCGATCCCACAGGGAAGATTTTTTAGAATACTAAGTAATATTTTTAGAATTTTTTAAATTAAAAGTAATTATTATTTTGATTTCTTTTCAAAGTTTAGATTTTAAATTTAATAAAATTTATACTAATTGTATGCAATAATAAAATAAAGATTAATACAGGTATAAATAAAACAACTTTCTCCTTTTCAACTAATCCAAGATATTTTAGAATAGTTATCATTTGTTGGAGAATTTAGATTATGGTACTGTGCCAAATAGAAGCAATCCTATTCTTTACCATTTGGTCCAAGTGTAAAGAACATTGTCTAATCTATAGATCGGTTCATGATGTTTTATTAGTAGAATGGGTTAATCTTGGCTCACACTACTAGATGTCCAAGGGTGGCTATGGTCGACCCTACCAGTGACCCGTTCCCTTTTTATAAATCAAATTATTAGAATTTAGTCTGTCACTCTAAAAACTAATTAATTTTGCACCCAATAAATCATATCTTCTTATTTATTTTCACTTCACCTTGAATAACCCGCATAAAGCCTTTGACTATCCAAGGATTCATGTGATATCTACTAGTTAATAACTCATCTCCGGATAGGTCTCAAAATTCTTCAACAGGTTTTAACAATTTAAATGGCCAGTTTAAAAAGTAAACTAAGATCAAGTATTAATATCATCATAATTTTTATAAATATTTTAAGTTAAATTATCCTACAAAGTTTAATTATCTTATTATCTTTTCATAGTTGAAAGGAGAAAGCAAACTAACTACTCAGAACACATTGAATTCACACAACAAAACATATTTATAAAACTTTGAACCAAGTTACAAATACTTATCTGGAATGTTCCTTCAAGTGATGTGATGACTCCTATTGAGTTCAATGCAATGATGAAAGACTTCAACAGCGACAACTTTAATAATCTCACACTTAACACTCAAAATAAACTAAAAATAAAATCACTAAATAATAAAGAAGGTGGCTCCCTAAAATGATTGGATAGTGCTTGGGGACTAAAGGATGCTACAAGGGGTGAAAGGAGCGATTTTCTCTATAGAATGGGCTCCTATTTATAGAGCTCTAAATTTGACCATGGGTTGCTTAATGAACCTCTTCAAAATTCATCCAAATACAATGTATCTTCTAGAAGGTAACTGTCGTGCTTTGGCGTCGGGATCTGGCGCCTAGGCACCAGACTCCGTGAGTAGGTCTTTCGCACCTCTTCACTTTAGGTTGCACCTCTTCATGATTAATACTATTTCCCTGCTTCCAGATGCATTGTATCACATGTCCTATATATTAGGAGTAACTTCCAGTCTTCTAGAAGCTCTAATAACTGCTTAACACCGTCAAAATAACTGCCCAAAGTCATCAAAAATCTTGTCTGCGTCTGTATCGAACTGGCGCTTAAGCGCCGGATTCTAGCACCTAGGTGCCAAGCCTACAATTTTGACAACCTTGCTCTTTTAGCTCCATTTTTTCTTCTTTTTGCTCCTTTTTCCTTATTGAATTCTTTTTTTATCACCTACATCCAAAAACATAAAAATTCCTTTCATTAAAGCATAATATCCTTAAGAATTGAATCATAAATAAGACATAAAAATGGGTATTTTTAAAGTGGATCAATGAACTTCATGGTAGTATTCAAAACCCTATTGTAGGGGCTAATTCATTTGAACTTAAACCTGCTATTATCCAGATGGTATCAAATAATCAGTTTGGGGGAGCACCAACTGAAGATCCTAATTTACATCTTGCCAATTTTCTAGAATTATGTGCTACTTTTAAATTTGATGGTATTTCGGATAATGCTATTAAACTTAGACTTTTTCCTTTAGTTTCATATGACAATATTTAGGGATCTATCAATTGTCCTAATGAATTTTCTTCAATCACTTGGGTGTTTGAGAATAATTCATTCCAAATTGATCGGTCTTCCTTGATATTGCATCAATTTGAGCAGCCAAAATAGATATAGCATCAGAATCATGAATACTAGCTAATCTTTTAGGATTTACCTTTTTATTGAGCCCTTCAAAATTGTTAGTAGCCATTTATTCTATTAAAGAATAAGATTCATTGAATGGATTATACAATAATGATCCTCCAGCAGCAGCATCAATATTCGATCTGAGAGATCCCACTAATAAATTATAAAAAGTTTGAATTATTAACCAATTTGGTAATGCATGATGTGGACACTTCCTAAGAAGTTCCTTAAATCACTCCTATGATTCGTATATGGATTGCCCTTCAAACTAACAAAATTATATGATATCCTTTCTAAGCTTAGCAATTTTGATGGTGGAAAGTATTTTGCTAAGAATTTCTGAGATAAATCTGCCCATGTTCTAATAGATCTAGGTGCTAATGAATTTAACCACATCTTAGCTTTTTCCCTTAATGAAAAAGGAAAAAGTCTATGTCTTACAGCATATTCTGACACCCCATAATATTTAAATGTAGCGCACAGTTCTAGAAAACTAACAAGATATAAATTAGGGTCTTCAGTTGGTGATCCCTCAAATTGTTTATTTTGTACCATTTGAATAATAGCAGGTTTAACCTCAAATTAATTAGTAGCTACAACAAGGTTTTGTATACTCAAATGAATTTCATCTACTGTAGGATTAGCATAATATTTTAAATTTCTTTGATGATGATCATTTTTAATCCTTTGATTATCTAAGTTGTTCGTTATTTTGTTCAAATTTTTATAATTTTTTTTATTTTCTAATTTTTCTAATAGTACGTTATAACTCAAAATATTAAGGTATTAAACCTTCGGATCCTAAACTACACATACAAAAAAAAATGCACATAAATCTACTCAAATACTCCTAAATATAAGTTTTATAGTTCAAACAAGGTCTTTTAATTACTACCTTAATCTACTGTTATCTCCCCGTAACGGCGCCGACAATAGGTCGCTTTAATTTTTGTATGTTGTAAATGTCTTTCAACACTAGAACACAGAAGGTAGCTAATTTAGGAAATATTAATTAACAATCACAATCAATTCACTTCATTATAATCAGCTAATGTGTTATTATGATTATTAAATGGTATTACTAGGTCGCAAACGCAAGTATACACATCGCTCAAGTAATAAAGAGCTCTAATTAAGTCATAAGTATCGATCCTTCAGGGAGGAGATAAATTTGTGATGGTAGCACAACACAAAATGTTCAAACTAATAAAACTTAAGTATAAAATGCATGTAGATAATGTTTAATGTAACTAGAAATACTAAGTTTACTAAACTAATTTCTAAACTTCAAAGTGAACTTTTCTAACTCTAAACAAAGTTTTTGTAACGAATGGTTCAAATTAGAGAAAGTATTCTTCCACCTTGCAATGAGATTATGGTTAGTAAATAAATCAAATTTCTCAGGATTGTATTGTGCCAAATATGAGCATTCATATTCTTTACTTTCTCCCGAGAGCATAAAGAACATTGTCTAATCCAAGGTTTGGTTTCTGAATCTGTGGTTAGGTTGGGAGGATACTGGCTTTAACTCTAGAGCTTCCACTTCCCCCTCACATGAGTGTTAACATCTCTCTTTAGCTTACAAACACTTGGAAAAAATTGGAGATTTTAGTCTGTCACCCTAAAATCTCAAATTCTGCACCTACCAAAGTATATTTCTCTATTTATTTGCACTCAACTGCATTAAATACATTCTCATCCATGACATTGAACGTGATTTTCACTTTGTTTTTGAATTCATAGCCCTTTTAGATCATATGTTTCACAATAACTTTTAACATTTCAATTATCCAGATCAAAAACTAAATCAAGATCCAAGTTTAAATCATCACAATTTTTATCATTTATTTTTGCACAACTATTCTGATTCATCTCAATATCATGTCTCATTGCAAGGAGAAGGACAGGGAAATCTGCTTAGAATTCATGAAGAAATTACAATAAAACATGAATTTATATATAAGATTAAGTTCATACAACACAAAAAGTAATAAACACAAGTTATCTAAAACTCTTCCCCAGGCAAATTCCTTGATGTTCCTTTGAATTTCTCTTTACAACAACACTCAATTCTCTCTTAGAAAGGTAAGGAAGAAGAAATTTCACCTTCAATCGTAGGTATGGTAGAAAAGAGTACAAGAAAATTCCTTAGCAAATTTTTCATTGATCCACTTGTTGGTGTTATACATAGTCACTTGACTATCTTGGAAACAAGTCAGACTACTGAATTGTAGTTTCAACTACCAATCCATATGCTCGTACTTGTGGAACAAATTTTCAAACTTTGTATGCAAAAGATAAATCTTACCTTCAATCTTCTCAAGTTTGTTGGCGTTTGGGGTCGTGTTGGAGATTTTCTCAGTGTCGATGTCGTTTTGGAGTCACCACTCTGTTTGTCTATAATATTGCCCTAATCTTCAATATTTCTCATTTCTTTGGATCCTGTAAAAGGTTCCTTAGATAATAAGAAATTTAAAGAAAATAAGGGCTAAAAATATAGAAAACAGTAGAAAGAGGGATGTCGATAATAATCCTTATAAGAAAAGATTCTAGAATGCCTTATCCAAGAAGTTCTTTATAAGTATAAGATTTTGGTAACCAGAGATTTAGATGGAATATCTATTCTGGGTCCTTTAAATCTCTTATAGGAGCAAAGTCAAGTAATTAATTACATCTTAGACAATTATGATTCTCTAAGAAAACTTCTGATTAATGTTAATTGCTTGTTTCCTAAAAAATTTTAAGGAAAGAAATGTTAATTTTTAATCTTAAGGGTAATGTGTCATACTACCCTAAAAGTTTGATCAGGTTGATTTTTGTTTTTGTTTTGTTATTTGTCGGTTTTAATTGTTTTGTCAATGTCATTTATTATGTTATTTTTGTTTTGTTTTATTTTTTATGTTGTCGTTTTAATGTCATTTTTTTCATTTGTTGATGGCTATCCTAAATTTTTAGGTTTTTGTGACTATCCTAAAAGTTTTAGATTTTATTTTATCTTGGTTTTGTCATTTTAATGTTATTTGTTTTTGTTTTGTTTTGTCAATGTCATTTATCCTGTCTTTGAAAAGTCGTCCTGCAAAATAGAGTTAGCATACCCTATAACATGCATAGGAAATCTAAAATGAAAATAATGTCATTGTTTCATTTTAATTGTCCTGCAAAATAGAGTTAGCACACCCTATAATATGCAAAGAAAATCTAAAAGAAAATTTTATTTTCATCCTGCAAAGGAAAATAATGTTAGACAATGTCAATTTTATTTCTTAAATCTATTATTTTATTTGGTTACATTTTTTGATAACCCAGTCAAGATGTCACTGGCTTCGTCGTCTCAGGATCATTAAGGGCCTTAATCTACTTAGTCCAAAAGGAGTTTAAACCAGGACCAGAAGATTTCTGTTTGTAACCAGGATTGCATCATCCAAGAAATGTTCGTAGACTAAGAACACTGGGGTTCAAGTTTCATTCGGTGATGCTTGTTCATTAAGGTTTCTAGGTTGGAAAATTTTAGGTTGTTTACGATTTTTTGACATTTTTATGTCATTTTTTTCAATTATCTTAGATTCATTGTCATTTGAATCTAATGATTAGCTTTTAGATTCAATGTCTTCTAAAAATTTTTTTGATTCAAGTTTTAAAAGTTTAGATTCAATGTCATTTGAATTTAAAGTTTAGGAATTTTAGATTCATTATCAATTAAATCTAAAAATCATTTTTAATGTTATTTGATTTTAAATACTTAGATTTAATGCTATTAAGACATTTGGAAACTAGATTCAATGTCCTTTTAATCTAATGATTTTGATTAAGTCCAAATCTAACATAAGTTAGACTTTAGAATTTTAGTTTCGATGTCCTTTGAATCTAAAAGAAATGTTAAGTCTAATTGTGTTAGACTCGGGTAAAATCTAACATAAGTTAGATTTTAGATTTCTAGATTCAATGTCATTTGAATCTAGAGGAAGTGTTAAGTCTATTATGGATTAAACTTAGATAAGTTTAACATGATTTAAAATTTATTTCTAGATTCAATGTCATTTAAATTTAAAAATATGTTAAGTTTAATATGTATTAAACATAAATAAAATCTTTTGATAATTAGATTCAATGTCGTTTGAATCTAATATCTTTGATTTGATCTTTAAAGTAGTTTGAACTTTAATTAAGAATTTTGACTCAATTTGATTAAAAGTCAAAATTTTTATTTTAGGTCGAACCTAAGTTGGAAATGTTGAGTTAATCTTAAGTTCATATGTGTTTTAATTTAAGTGTGATTCATTGTAGATTGAATCTAAAGTTAACTTGAGTTCATGTCTAAAGTTAACTTGAGTTCATGTCTGTTTGAACTTAAGTTAGAAGCGTTGAGTTAGATTCAAGGTAGATTGAATCTAAATTTGAGTTAACTTGAGTTCATGCATGTTTGAACTTAAGTTAGAAGTGTTAAGTTAGATGCAACGTAGATTTAATATAAAGTTAAGTTAACATGAGTTCATGTTTGTTTGAACTTAAGTTAGAAGTTTTATTTACAATATGGATTGAAATTAAGGTCTAATTTAACTTGGGTTCAGTTTAGGTTGAACCTAAGTTAGATATATTGAGTTAGGTTCAATGTGGGTTGAACCTAAGTTCTAAGTTAACTTGGGTTCAGTTTAGGTTGAACCAAAGTTAGATATACTGAGTTAGGTTAAATGTGGGTTGAACCTAAGGTCTAAGTTAACTTGGGTTCAATTTAGGATAAACCTAAGTTAGACATGTTGAGTTAGGTTCAATGTGGGTTGAACCTAAGGTCTAAGTTAGATATATTGAGTTAGGTTTAATGTGGGTTGAACCTAAGGTCTAAGTTAACTTGGATTCATTTTAGGTTACACTAAGTTAGATATATTAAGTTAGGCTCAATGTGGGTTGAACCTAAGGTCTAAGCTTGGGTTCAGTTTAGGTTGAACATATGTTAGATATATTAAGTTAGATTCAATGTGGGTTAAACCTAAGGTTTGAATTAAGTCTAGTTAAAATAGACTTAATTAAGGTTTAAGTCTTATTTAAGTAATACTCAAAGGTTAATTAAATCTAATTAGATTAGACTTAATTAGAATTAAAAACCGTTCTAGTCTTTTTTAAGTAAAACTTAAGGTTAAACTAAGTCTAATCTAAGTTAGATTTAACCAGAATTTGAGGTTATTTAAGCCTAATTTAAGTAAGGCTTAAATGTTAATTAAGTCTAATAAGTTAGACTCAATTAAAGTATAAATTTAATTAAACCTTAGTTGATTAAGGTTTAATAATTGAATTAGGTCTACTGAGTTAGACTTAATTGAAGTTTAAGTTTGATTAAACCTAAGTTAGTTAAGGTTTAATATTTTAATTAAGTCTAATGTGTTATACTTAATTAGGGTTTAATATTGATTAAATTTTAGTTGGTTAAGGTTTAATAGTTTAATTAGGTCTAATGTGATAAACTTAATTATGATTTAGGGTTGATTAAACCTTAGTTGGTTAAGGTTTAATAATTTAATTAAGTCTAATGTGTTAGACATAATTATGGTTTAGGATTGATTAAACCTCAATTGGTTAATGTTTAATAATTTAATCAGACTTAATTGAGGTTAAATCTGATTGGTTTAAGATTAATTAAACCTAATTTAGGTAAGGTTTATTTGATTAAATCTAATTGATTTAGGATTAATTAAACCTAATTTGGGTAAGGTTTAATTGATTAATTAGACTTAATTAGGGTTAAGTCTAATTGGTTTAAAGGTTAATTAAAAGTAATTTGGGTAAGGTTTAATTGATTAATTAAACTTAATTAGGGTTAAGTCTAATTGGTTTAAATGTTAATTAAACCTAATTTGGGTAAGGTTTAATTGATTAATTAGACATAATTAGGGTTAAGTCTAATCGGTTTAAGGTTAATTAAACCTAATTTGGGAAAGGTTTAGTTAAGTCTAATTCAAGGTAATTTAATTAGGTCTAATGAATTAGACCTGATTAGGGCTTGATTTTGTTTTAAACCTGATTTAGTTAAGGTTCAAGAGGTTTAATTAAACCTAATGATGTCCTAAGCTTAATTAAAGTTTGATTTTGTATTAAACCTAATTTAGTTAAGGTTTAATGGGTTTAATTAAGCCTAATGATGTCTTAAGCTTAATTAAAAGTTGATTTTGATCTAAACCTAACTTAGTTAAGGTTTAATAAGTTTTATTAAGCCTAATGATGTCTTAAGCTTAATTAAAGTTTGATTTTGTATTAAACCTAATTTAGTTAAGGTTTAATGGGTTCAATTAAGCCTAATGATATCTTAAGATTAATTTAGTTAAGGTTTAATGGATTTAATTAAACCTAATGATGTCTTATGCTTAATTAAAATTTGATTTTGTATTAAACCTAATTTAGTTAAGATTTAATGGGTTTAATTAAGCCTAATGATGTCTTAAGCTTAATTAAAATTTGATTTTGTATTAAACCTAATTTAGTTAAGGTTTAATAAGTTTTATTAAGCCTAATGATATCTTAAGCTTAATTAAAGTTTGATTTATCCTAAGCCTAATGTAATGAAGGCTAAAGGAGAACTAACTAAACCTAACGTATGGTTAAACCTAATTAGATTTTAATTTTGTCTTTAATCATAATTTAATTAAGGATTAATTGAGTTAAATAGGTTTAATGTTGGATTAATCCTAATTAAGTTTTGATTTGAGTCCATTGAGTGTTTGAACTCAATCTTAACACATGGTGGCATGAGTTAGATAAAGAGTAAAAAAATATTTTAGGGTTTTTTTATAATTTAAAATTTTAAAATTTTAACCCTAATAAGAAAATGTCATTTTAAATTTTTAAAAGGTTGGAGTCTGTTATTTTAGGTTTTAGATTTATCCCCCTAAATTTCTAACCAATTTCTAATTTAATATTCCTATTTTCTGATTTTGGGAATTATTGTTAAAAATAATTGTCCAATCTCACAAAAATTAGGAAATGTTATCCTAGAAAATTTTCCTAGCCTTGGAAAAATTATAGATTGTTTCTAATGATCTAAAGATTAATCCCTCAAATTTTCATATTTTTCAGACTTATAATTAATTTTTAATAATGAAAATACTCCAGAGAGTATTTAATTAATTTAAAATCAAATATAAATAAAAAATTCAAAATTTCAATTCTACATTGTTCTCCTCACTGCCCTGAGTTCAGAGGTATTTTTTTTTTAATTTTGTGATTTTTGTGTGCAAAAATATGTATTTTTGATTGGATTAAGGTTAATCTGGTTTAAACTAAACCTTTATCCAATCAAAAAATGTCTAAGGGTGTCGCATGTCCTCGGACTGTCAAAACGTGGATGATACGCTGCGGTAACCTGAACAACGGAGATAGCGGGATTTAATCTTAGATGTCCATTTCCAAAACACGGGAATGGACTGTTGGGGTTCATCGTCTTCATCTGTTCTGATCCCGCAGACCTTCCATGATCTAGGAGCAAATTCTCCCTCGATTTTAGATGAAATCAAGTGAAATTTGTTTATATAGGATCTATGTGAGATGACGAACCCATCCATACGGTGATGTATGGGTTTTGAAATGGTTTACTTCACAATGTATCGAATTCGAACGCCATTAGAATGTAAAATCCATACCTTGGCCTCAATCGATGCAAGCTCAAATTGGTTGGCTTTATAGCTTCATCATGATCTCAAATAACTTTCCCCTAACTCAATTTGAAGTTAAATCAGGTCTAGGTATGAGATCCTCCTCAAGGTGGCTCGGCTTATGAGAAGAAAGTCAATAGCTAGGTTAGAGCCTATGGGGATGGACCATTTCAATTGGGCTCATCATCGTAGGTCTCTATGATGGTGTAGGAACAATCAATTTAAAGTTTGGAAGATTTTGGATTCACACTTGGATTTGGTCCTGGTTTTAGTCTCATTCGAGTTAGCCAAATTGCAAGGAATCAGTGGGTTTCATGAGCTGATTTCAGGTGGGATCAATTGCTCAGGGTATGGGGAGAAACTTTGTTGTTCATAGCTCCCAGGATGGGGTAGTTGGGAAGGATCTCCTATGTTGGTCTCTCTCTTGGATGCTCTCGGGTTTGGCCTTATTTATAGCCATGGAAATGACTAAGGTGAGCTTAGGCTTGCTTGGGGAGCTGGCATCAGGCTGATAATGATCTTTGGATAACATCTCGAGCTATGGATAAGATGGGTTGAAGTTTCCAAGGGTATACCTCATGAGGTTTACCTATGGTTAACTTTGAGTTAGTGGCTTGCCCTCTCCTCATTTGCTCTTTAAGGAGGTGGATAAGGCAAGCTTAACCTTGTTGAATTCACCTCCCCTAGGTAAACCACTAGTTCACTTGGTGAATTCTAAGAGAAGATGACACATTAGCCTTTTTACTCACTTCATGCATGGCTTGGCTATGATTGCACTTAACCATGATATGGGATGGGTTTAAGCTTTGTTATTTTTCTATTTGGTTGCCTTGGAGGTGTGAGATAAGCCATTAGGATGGCCAGCCACCTCACCTTAAGGAGAAGGGTGAGTTATGCTTTAAATTGGGGGGAGAATGCCACTTCATTTTTCTTAGCATGATGAGGTTTAACCATGGTTAATATGATGTGGCATGGGTTTAATTTAATTTTAATGGGTCATATGGGTTTTGATAAACCCATATTAGGTCACTCATGATGGCATAAAGAGGTTTGGAATTTTGAAAACCATTTATTGTGTCATGTGTGATGTCATGTGTCCAAATTTATTTTATGAATTTTTAATTATAATTCCATTTTTAATTAATTATGTAATTAATAAAAAATATTGGAAATTATATTATTAACCAATAAATTAATCCAAATAGTTTTGGGATTAATTATTTGATTAATTTTATCATTTTTTATCCAAAATTGGGTATTTTGACCAAATTTGATACATGTTGACTAGGGTTGACCAATGTTGACCCAAAATGACTTAGGTTAACCCACTTTGGTCCAAGGGTGACCTATTTTGACTTTTCTAACCTTTTTATGGTTTGATTAGTCATAAAGTCCAAAGGTTTTGTCATTAAGAGCTTAATTTGGTCATGTTGACCAATTTTAGGGTTTAAGTTAATCCAAAGGTCAATGTGGTGACTTTTGGATTACATTTTGGTCACTTTGATCAATGTCAAGTTCATCATGTTAATATCTGTCTTTGAAGTTAATTTTGTGATCAAAGGGGCATGGGTTAACCATTTTGACCAATTTTTACTCTTTTAGGTCAAGAGTTGACCAATGGGGCTTAGGGTGGTTGTCTTTGTGTCATGTGTGGATTGTTTTGATCAAATTTTAATTATTTATCTTAAAGAATGACCAATAAGGTCAATGCAATAGTCTTTGGGTCATAGTTTGATCAATTTGACCTAATCTGTCTTTTTTAGGTCAAAGGTGACCAATGAGGTGAATGTGGTGGTCTTTAGGTATTGGGTTGATGATTTTGGTCAATTTTGACTTTTGGGTCAAAAGTTGACTATTTGGGTCAATGGAGTGGTCATTGGGTCAAGTATTGACCATTTTGACCAAACTTGACTTTTTGGTCAAAAGTTGACCTATTGGGTCAGAAATTGACTATTTTGACTAAAGTTGACTTTTTGATCAAAATTTGACTTATTAAGTCAATTAAGGTTTGTCATTATTTATTTAGGGCCCGTTTGTTTCTGATGTTTTTCCGCGGCGCGGGGCGTCGCAGCTGCTTCGTCCCACTTTTCATCGTTTGGTTGCAGCGGTGCGGTGAAAGCTACTTGAAAGCGGAGGGAAAGCGGGTCGCGGATCGCATCCTGCTTCCCGCGGTCTTGAGGAGTGTTCGTCGATAATACCCTTCCTTGCCCGGTGCCTGCGTCTTCTTCCCTGTCTCACAGCTCTGCTTTCGCCATTTAGGGGAACTTCACTACTAAAGCCCCCACTCCGATCTTTCACTGTGACGTCGCCGAACAGTGTCGTGGAAGAGCGTTGCCTTCGTCCACCAGGTTTATCAAGTTAGCACGCCCTTTTTTTCCTGTTTCTTTTACTCCCATTTGAATGCAACCATCTAATTGAAGAATAAAACGAAAAGTTGGGGAGATTCCTCTGGCTAAAGCTTCATTTTCCTTCTCATCAACTTTGCCATCACATGTGTTTTCCTCAGTGCAAGTTCAGTGGCCACAAAGAGGGGTGATAGTTGATGATGTATTTAAATTAAATTACAATTGGAATTTATTGCTTTTTTGTGTTCAATTGATTGCAAATTTTGGTTCTTTTTTAGTTTTTTTTCTCTTCCATGGCAATGCTTTCTTCATAGTATTGGCTGGATTTGGATGATGATTATCATGTGCGTAAATTGCGCAGAAATTTTAAGCCAATTGCTAAGTTCAGCCGTCAAAATTTGTTTTCATTTTATAGTTCCAAAGAGAAGATTGTTGTTTTCAATTTGGGTTCTAGTTATTTAAGACCCAAGGAGTGATTTTTAGGTTTAAAAGTTAAGTTAAATTTAATTTTCTTATTGCTTTGTAAGACATCGTTCAAGTAGAGATTCTTAAGAGGGAGAGCTCAATGACGAAGATATTCATACAAGAAGATAGTAAAAGAACATCCTTTAAGTTGACTTTCTTCGTAGATTGAGATTCTTTTCTTTTTTGGAGTTCTTTAAGAAAAAAAGTTATACAAAAACTAAATGTGCTCTATAGACAGTCTCTCTCTCTCTCTCTCTCTCTCTCTCTCTGAAAATTTGGGTTTTGGTAGGTGAATCCTATATTTTAATATGTATTTTAAGTTCTTTAGTATTTACAAAGAAAATGAAGTAATCAAATTTTGCAATGTCATTTTCTTATTAACAGGGCACATTGTAAGATAGCTTTTTTTTTCTTTTTCTTTCATAATCAACTGCTCCTTGCTTTGAGCCAATGTTGCTGGCAATTTTTTATGGTGTAGGATGAAAATGCCTAACCAATATGCCATGTAAACATGTTGTAAGGTGGATTAGATCTTAACTAATACAAGTTGAGAAGAGATCCAAAGACTTTACTTATGTGTCTTAGGAAAGTAACTCGGTTTAATATAAATATTCTATTGGCGGATTCAACAAATAAAAATTGTTGCAGGTGTGTATGAATCATGCTAATTAAGAGATTAGGCTTGTGATACTAGTACTTTTAACCATATATTAATTAAATTGATAATTGTTGGTTGAGTTAGCTAACCAGGGAAGAAGCTACTACTTATGGTGGTAAAGCAGAGATAGCTAAAGTAAACCTAATGGAGTGCAATGGTATTGTACATAAGCTTTGACTTTTAAGTCCAGAAATGTTAGTTCAAGACAAGTTCATTTTCTTTTCTACTTGTATTTGATTTGTATATCATATGATAATATTATTTTCATTTTAAAGAAAGATTAACAATTTGTGTTGAAATGTATAATTTTGGATGTTTATACCCTCGTGCCCATAGTGATGTTTTTTTAGACTATGACTAATAGAATATGAGTAACTCTAAAGAAGTTGTGATCAATGAACATAAAATTTTTTAAAAAAATTGCATTTGCAAATCTTGTATTCATATAAATAAATCGAAAATTTCAAACAGTTTTAATAAACAGGGGCAGTCAGGTCATTTTTATACAAAAAGCGCCGCACATGTTGTTCTCCACAGTACTGACAAACGAGACGACCAGCTTCCCATGATTGCTTCCTCGCATTGCTTCCTCAGTTGCTTCTGAGACAGCGCATATGCTAGCTACAAAGCTGAAAAGCTGCAGCCGAACCAAACAGACCCTTAATCATTTTTGGTTAAAGAAGGATTTATGGGGTTTTACCCTAGTCATTAGGGTTTAATGACTAGCAGTGAGATTTAGGAAATCACTATTGGTATAATTCCTATCTCAAATTGACTTTGAAATGATCCTCATAAAAATGAGGTCAACATCGCTCCAGACTTAAGGCAAGATATTCATTGAAGTAGGTTTCAGTATCCTTATGCACCGACTTCTTATCTTCTAATCTCCCATTGCCATGATTCTCCATGATCTCTCATAAGTAATGGAAATTTTACTCTCAAATCTCTTCAAAATACTTTGGAATGTCATTTGGATGCTTTAAATCCCATCCTAGGTAGTTCTATATAGTGCAAGAAGACAGAAAACCAAATTTTTTTGGCGGTTTAATGGAGTTATTTTAACTGTGGTGCTATAATGTCAGGTCTCCCGCTATAGTGCCAAACCAATAGTTCCGATTATCAAATTTCTTTCTTCCACTCTTCAAATCCTTTAACAAAATAATGTTTTGCGCTAACAAAATCATACAAGACTCATAATCACTACATAAGATTCATCACAACAACAATTCAAATTCAAATCACACCGAAAACTATGGGTTGCCTCCCACAAGCGCTTGGTTTAACATCGTCGGCCCGAATTTAGCAAAATTTTGATCAAGGTTTACCCAACATTAGGATCTCTTCAAATGCAGGACCCCATCGACTTATGTAAGCTTTTAATCTGTGTCCATTCACCTTAATCACTCTTCCAATTTTTGGATCTTCAATATCAACTCTCCATATGGATATGCTCTAACCAGGATAAATCATCTTAACAACCTGGATTTAAGTTTTCCTGGAAATAGTTTCAGATGCTTATTATAGAGCAAAACTTCATGCCCAGGCTCAAAATACTATTATAGAATTTTCAGATCATTCCTAATCTTCGTTTTCTTTTTATAAATTTTGGCATTCTCATAAGCATCATTTCTCAATTCATCAAGTTCGTTTAATTGCTACAATCACTTTTCCCCAGTATCTTTCAAGTCAAAATTAAACTCTTTAATTGTGCAATAAGCTTTATGTTCCAACTCAACTGTCAAGTGACCTATTTTTTATATATGAGCCTATATGGGGTCAATCGTATAGGTATTTTATAAGCAGTCTTATAGGCCCATAAAACATTATCAAGTCTAGCTGAATAATCAGACCTTTTAGGATTTAAAATTTTGCTAATATTCTTTTAATTGCTCGATTGGATACTTTTGCTAAACCATTTGTCTGAGGTTGATAAGCTTGGGCAATACAATGTTTAATTCCAAAATTTTTAGTTAATGTTTCAATCATTCTATTCCTAAAAACACTTCCTCCATCTGTAATGATAACTCGTGGCATTCGAAATCTAGTGAAAATATTTATCCTTAAAAATTTTCCTACACTTTCAGCATCACAACAATAAAGCAACTGCTTCAATCCATTTTGAAATATAATCCACAGCTACCAAAATATAAATACTTCCAAAAGATGGCACAAATCGTCCCATGAAATCTAATCTCTAAACATCAAAGATTTCAACTTCAAGACTAAAGTATAAGGGCATTTAATCTCTTTTAGAAATAATCCCACCACTCAAATTGATCAAAATTACCCAAATTTACCAAAATTTTCAAAATACCGCCAAAATCCTTAAAAATTTACCAAAATGCCCGTCTTAGCCCAAAATCAAAAAATACCCACAATTCCCAAAAATTTCTAAAACCTCCCAAATATTCCCAATTTCATTTTTCCCAACTACCAGATGACCTAATTTGACCAATTTAGCGTAATTTAACTAAAAGACCTAATTTAACCCATTTAACCCAAAAGTGCACAAACTAAACCCAATGTCCACCCAATTGGCCCCAATTTTGCCCAAATCCAATTCCAAACCTTAATTCAATATCTATAGCCTCAACATAAACCAAATCAAAGCCCAATTTAACTCATATTTGAGTTCAATTTCACTTAAAATCCAAAATCCCTAATTTTGGTCAAGTGACCCAAATTCCCCAAATTGACCTAATGCCAATCAATTTCTCATCAATTTGAATTCTAAACCCTTCATAACACTTCCCTAAACAAAATTGAACCATCAATTTCCCCTAATTTGAACCTAAGCCTCATCCGAACCCATGTGAGCCAAAATCCCCCAATTTTGACCTAAACATGCCATATGCCCAAAATTCCCCAATTGATGTTGGAAACTCTTTAAAAAACCCCCTAGACCATTTAGAACCTTCAATTTGGCCTTGACCCAAATCTAGCCCAATTCAAATCCAAGTCAGCCCAAATACCTAAATTAAACTAAATGGCCAAATTGAACCCCCAAACTGATTCAAAACCACTCCAATGCCTTCCCTAACGCTTTGTGACAATCATGTCCATCAAATTGCTCACTCATTTGGGCTTAACCCAAGCTTAAACCCAAGATAACCCTACTTGAACCCAAAGTGCCCAAAATTTACAATTCACCCAATTTAAGCCAAATTAACCAAATTGACTCCATGGCAGCCAAACTTAGGATCCCAAGGATCAGCCAAGGCCAACCAAACCCTACCTAAATGAGCCATGGACCAATGGTACTTAGCTAAAGTCAACTTTGCCTCACCTTTTGGCTAAACCCATTTACTCAAGCAAGCCTCATTAAGCCAAGCAATTAATGACACTAAGCTACTCCCTTACATCCCTTCAGCCTGCCAGCCACCATGCTTATTCTTGTCGGCCACCCTAGCCGCCGGAACAGGCACACCTGAGCGCCCCCATACCCCTTTGAGCTTAAAATTGAGCCTTGTCAGTGAGGCATCCCCTCACCACTCAATGACATTGCTCTGCCCTCACCCAAAGCCACCTAAAGCACCCACATTAGCACCCTGAGCCCAACCTCCGGCCATGGCTATACAAACCACTCCCCATGGCCAAATTCTAGGTGCTAAAAATTTTCAAAGGAAACCCTGCCAAAACCTCAGCCTAAGCTCATTCCAACCATTTTCCCCCTCTGGTTTCCCCTGCCTGAGAGCAATTTCCTCATTGAAATCTCAGCCGGAACTAGGACAAACTTCACCACAGCTCCACAGTGCACCAAACCCAAATTAATTGCACCCACACCTTCACAGCATTGAGAGAAGAATATCCCCATCAAAGCCCCATCACAGAGAGACTCTGCACTAGACTTTGATCAACACCTGAAATTGGTTCTGGTCGAGTTTGATTCTAGACAATTCACCAGGGGAAAAGACTCTATCTGAAGGTTAGTTGCGACCAATCGAAGCTACCATAACCATCTGATTGAGGCCTTCCCTCTCAGACAAAGGTATTGAACTCACTCTTCCTCCCGAGCTATTCTTCGTCCTCCACATGTGTAGACCGTATCTCATACTATATAAACCGTATGGATAGTTTCGTCTAGGTCAGATGAAGCTCTAGGAATAAACCTTATGTGATCTGGTTGAGTCTAGCTCGAGTTCTTAGGTCTAGAAAGTAGACGGCTCAAGGGTTAGACCAGGTGAAGAAGATGAAGGAGCACCAGTCGATCGCGCGTGTAATGCCTGGACGGCTAGGATTGTGCCGGACATAAGATTTTAACATAAAGCGCGACTACATGGCAGCTGAGTCAGATGGCGTCAAATGGCGAAGCAACACGTGGAGACTTTGGAGCTGTCTAGGATGACACGGCGCCACATGTTTAAGTAAGAAATTAAAGGTATTTTTGATTTATTTAATTTAGTTAACATTAAAAATCCATAACTTGGTGTATAAAAATCATAAAAATAAAAGAAAAATATCCTAGTGCTCAATGAACAGAGGAGAATAATGTGAAAATGGTTTGAAGTTTATTTGATGCATGATTTATTTTTAATTAATTAAATACTCACTGAAGTCTTTTGATTCTCCTTTGGCTTAGACATTTCACCATAACTTAAGATTTTGGTATGTTGTTGCCTCTGTCCAAGGGGACCTTCCCTGATCTTTACAAAATCAGATAAGACCTCTAGACAGAGATCTCTATTTTTCAAGTTATCATGTTTGTTTTGGCAAAATAATTATAATAAATTAAATATTAATAAAAAAAATGCAAGATAAATTTGGTTAGGTTACTTATGACCAGAGGACTCTAGGAAAAATAGAAACTTGGTTTAACTCATTAAGTACAACCCTAATGGTAATTAAAATAAAAAAATTCAATAAAAAAAATAAGAATAATTATAAATAAAAATAACTTGATTTTTGTTCTCCACTGTAATTTAAGGTTAGAGGGAATCTCCATAAAAATTTTAAATTAATTGGAGTTAATTTAAATACTTAAATAAAATTTTCAAGTTAAATCACATTTTTGGCAATTAATTAATTGTAATAATTAAAATACAATTCAAAAATTAACTAAGTTAATTCTAGGAGTTCTCTGAGATGAGAGGAGTCTTTTAAAAATAAAATTGGAATTAAAATAAGATTTTTTAAGCATTATTTTAATATTTAAATAATTAAAAATTAACAAAATTCATAAAATTAATAAAATGGTGGGAAATTGTCTAAATTGTCTCCTAAGCATTTAGGAACAATTGGCACATTTTCTTAATTTTCTAATAAGAGATATTAATTTTTAAAATGCTTAAATCAGTTTTTTTAAAAGGCTAAAATAGGATTTTCTCTAATTTTCACAAACATAATTCTAATAATTCAAAGAAAAATAAAAAAAAATGAAATTTAATTCTCTAGGTTTCCTGACCTTGGAGAGATTTTTGAAAAATACAAAACTTTATTTTCAACTTAATAATATTTTATATTTAATTAATACTCTAAAAATTGAAATAATTCTAATAATTAAATTTAAAAAATCATGAAATTTGGTCCAAGTGATCCACTGGTCTAGGTCTACCTCCAATAAAAATTTCAAAGTTAAAGGTCTTGTTTTGGACAAGTTATTGAATTTTCATTGAAAATCTCAATTTTTGCATTAAAATAAATTTATAAATTAAATTGAAATTTGAAAAATCATTTTTTTTCTTCTGATGTTTTAATTAACCCATGAATGGAGTTACATAAAAATTTTAAAGTCATTTGAATTCAACTCAATGAATTATGAAGTGATAAAGGCCTTTAGGGGTAAAATTGTAATCATGAAGAATTTAACCTTAATCAATATTTAGGCTTAATTAAAATGGGAAAAGGGCAACAAATGATCTTAATCATTTTGTTTGAATGATTGAAATATAGAAGGGTAAATGGTAGAATCCCAATTCATTTTTGTCAAATTATAAGACAAAATGTATAATTTAATTAATCATCATAATTTGGAAGAAAATTAAATTAAAAAGTTAAGGTTAGGGGTTGATTTTGGAAGTTAGTATTCCACTAATTTAATATCCCCTTCATTTAATGTTTAAATGATAATTCAATATTTTGATAAGAATCATAATCATGAATGTCATTTAACTTCATTTTCTAAAGACATAAAAATACCTACTAAAATCTTAAGGATTTAGTAGTGAGCTAGGCTTAATTGAAATTTTGACTAATGAGGAATAGAAAAGGAAACATAATTAAACTAAAACTACTTTTGAAACATTACAAGCCCATCATAATTTAATAAATTCTTCCATAAAATTAAGTTTTTCTCTAAAGGCCCACTTACATAATTCAAAGTAAAATGCCAAATGATAACTACCCTGCCTTTTGGAATGACTAAAACATTGGCTCACTGAGCATAAGGATATGAAAAGGATAAATCATTTAAGAACCATGATAAGTTTAAATGAACTCAAGAAGTTCAAAAGGATTGTGAAATGTCTAGGTATCTCCTATACCTGTTTCACAAATCTTCTGAACACCTCGTAGGACAACTGGACCTATCATAATTATTTAATGAAGAAATCTCTTAAATAAATGAATAGGACCCACCAAGTTATGACATAGGGTTTGGTAGGCCTGTGACGAATCTATCCACAGGGTTATACTTTACTACAAAACATAACTGTTTATTGTAAAAATACTAAAGTCTCAGGTGGAGGAATGAGAATAATCGCCAGGTACACTTTTACAAGTTTACAGTGCTTTCTTTTCTTGCACTTTATTTTCCTTTTTCTTGCTTGTAAGCTTGCATGTTAAACAACAATGTCACCCTGCATGAAAACCAAAACTCCTAGGATAGCCACAAAACCAAAACCAATATCAAAATAAAATATCAAGGCAAGATAAAACTCACCACCATAACAGTCAAAATTTAAAACAACTCAAAATTTAATCACAAACAAAACAAAAATCATAATTACAACTAAATTAAAACGTCTTATTGGATGATCGGGAATCCCTTGGAGGAGGTAACCTACGTATTGCTAATGGGGTTTCCCACGGTCTAAATGAAAGTATGGAACTCATTAAGTTAAGTTTTGTAAATTCATTTGGACTAAGTGAATCTGATGAAAATAGTGGTGCCATGATGATGGAACCGTGGGATCTTAACCGGTGTCGCTATAATCAACTTTAATGTTCCCCTAAAAAAATATTAAGACATCTCAATTTAAATATTCTCAAAACATGACACTCCTCTTCTCTCTACAATTGACACTTCTTTAAATAAAATCTGCTACGATAAGGAGCTTGGAGCATGCATAGTGGACAGCACGTCCATCTTCAACAGCAAAACTCCATAGAAATTAAAACAACAAGCCATAGGACTTTTAGGTAGCTTTCCTAGTGCAGCATAAACCCTCACTTTATCTCTTTAGGCCTTTGCGTGACCATGTTGTGCAACATAAGCCCTAACTCATTTTAGGATTCTGAGGTTGCCATCAAACATGACATAAATCCTTCTATCTTCCAGTCTATTCACATGATCGGTATCAAGCGTATGTAAGCCCTAAATAATAAAATTGACAGGATTAAGCATTAAATAAATATTCCAAATTGAAGCCAAACCATAAGATAGTTCGGGAAAACAATGAGATTCTTCTTGGATCTTTGTCTTTCTCATAGTCTTTCCTTCCTTGGGATTCCTACAAAAATTGTTCCAAAATTTGAGCCACTCACCTATTGGATTTTATATTACCATAATTTCTTGAAGAACCTTAACTTTTTGGAAGTCATGAATAAAAATATTTCTTAATTTATATCAAGAGTTTTCTTAGGTGACTTCGGTCATCTATGATGTAAGTAACTATAGGGGTTTGCCCTTATAGGAAACTTAAAGACCCTAGATTAATATAAACCCTATCTAATTCCTTCATATTAGATAGGGAAATTGTCGGTTAACAATGGTTCACAGACCAAATGAATGTCATGAATTGTTTAGTTTATTTGATTAGGCCTCACTCCAAGTGATGTATCTATTCTCTGGGATAGATACATTTCTCCTGGTGAAATGCTTGATTACTTAAAATATTATTTATATGAGATCGGTTTGATTTCGTATTTTTCAAAAATCAAAATATTATTTTCAAAAACCCATGTATATTAAATTAAATCAAAATTCTATTTTTTTTATAAAACTAGATTTTAAACTTTTCAAAAATTTCAACCCCAAAATTTATTCGACTAACACATCTTTCAAATTATAATTGAACTTTTTAATAGCCCAATATGCTTTATGCTCATGTTCAACTGGTAAATGACACGCTTTCCCATATTTGCCTATAGGGGGACATTTCTATAGGAGTTCTGTATGCAGTCCTATAGGCCCACAAAGCATAATCAAGTTTGATTAACTAATCCTTCCTGTTTAGATTAACAGTCTTTTCCAATATTCTTTTAATTTCATGATTGGATAATTCCACCAAACCACTAGTCTGTGGATGATAAGCAGTAGCAATGTGATGGCTAATAAGGTATTTCTTTACTAGATTTTCTATAATTGCATTTCTAAAATAACTTCCTCCTTCAGTTATGATAACTCTTGGTATTTCAAATCTGTAAAATATATTATTCCTTAAAATTTTTGCAAAACTTTGAGCATCACATCGAGGTGAAGCAACAGCTTCATCCGTTTGAATACATAGTCTACAGCTATCAACATGTATATATTTCTGAAAGATGGTGTAAATGGTCTCGTGAAATCTAATCCCCAAACGTCAAATATTTCAACTTCCAACATATAATTGAGGGGCACCTCATTTTTTCTACAAATATTGCCTACACGTTGACATCAATCACAATTTTTAATATAAGCATTAACATCCTTAAAATTATAGGCCAATAAAATCCAAATTGTAAGATTTTTAATGCACTTTTATCAACACCAAAATGTCCCTCATATTCAGAATTATGACATTTTTTGCATAATTTCATAAGTTTCTTCTAAAGTCACACATCTTTGAATAATCAAGTCCTTTCCATGTTTATATAAAAACGTGTCATCTCAAAAATAAGTCTTAGCTTCAGATAAAAATTTATTCCTCTCTTGGTATGTCAAACCATAGGGTAAAATATCACTGACAATAAAGTTTACAATGTCGGCATACCACGGAACACGCCACTCATTGATAGTGAACAATTTTTCATTAAGAAAATGTTCATTAATTTCTTTTTCAAAGTAGAGTGATTTTTTAAAATCAATTCTAGATAGATGATCAACAATTTGATTATCAGCACCCTTCCTATTTACTATTTCAAAATCAAATTATTGCAAAAGAAGAATCCATCTTATCAGTCTTTGTTTTACATCCTTCTTTCTCACTAAATACTTAACATTAAAATGGTCAGTATGCACCACACATTTTATCTCAATTAAATATGATTTGAATTTTTCAAAGGCAAAATACTACAGCTATTAACTCTTTCTCAGTTTTTGGTATAATTAATTTGAGCTTCATTAAAAGTTCTACTAGTATAGTAGATCACTTTGAAAATCTTATCATATTTCTGACCTAAAACAGCTCTAATAGCATAATCACTTGTATCACACATTAATTCAAATGGTTTTTCCCAGTTTGGTGAAACTATAATAAGTGCAGCGATTAATTTTTCTTTTAATGATTCAAAAGTTCTGAGGCATTCTTGATCAAAATAAAAAATCACATCTTTTTCCATTAAACGGTATAAAGGCTTTAAAATCTTTGAAAAATATTTAATATAACGCTTGTAGAATCCAGCATGTCCCAAAAAACTTCTAATTCCCCATACATTAGTTCGGCAAGGTAATATAGCGATCGCTTGAATTTTTGCTGGATCTTCCTCCATATCTTTTTCTGATATACGAGGTCTCAATATAATTCCTCCTACTACCATAAATTGGAATTTTTTCAGTTAAGAACTAAATCGGTTTCTTCACAGTGCTTAATAACTTTTGATAGATGTTCTAAACATGATTCAAATGAAATTCCAAACACTGAAAAGACATCCATAAAAACTTCAATTCCATTTTCAATTAAATCACAGAAAATTGCCATCATACATCTCTGAAATGTAGCAGGGGCATTACATAAACCGAAGGACATTCTTCTAAAAGCAAATGTACCATAAGGACTGGTAAACGTTGTTTTCTCTTGATCCTTAGGAGCAATTTGTATTTGATGGTAACTAGCATATCCATCCAGGAAACAAAAGTATTTATGCCCAGCCATTCTATGCAACATCTAATCTAGAAAGGGTAGTGCAAAATGGTCTTTCCTTGTGGCTAGGTTTAATTTTCTATAATCAATGCATATTCGCCATTCTGTAACCTATCTTGTTGGTATTAATTCATTCCTTTTATTAGCAGTCACAGTAACTCCTCCTTTCTTAGGAACACAGAGAATAGGACTAACTCATGCACTATCTGAAATAGGGTAGATAATTCCATCATCCAACCACTTTAAAATTTCTTTCTTAACAACATCTTTCATGATAGGACTTAATCTTCTTTGAGGATCAGCCTGAGGTTTGAAACTCTCTTCCAAAAGGATTCTATGCATACAAATTGAAGGACTGATTCATTTAATATCAGCTATTATCCATTCAAAGGCATTCTTATATTTCTTTAAAACTTCAAGCAAACTCTCTTCTTCTTTTTCAGTCAATTGAGAGGAAATTATAACTGGGAAAGTTGAGGAATCACCTAAAAAGGCATATTTTAAATGTGTAGGAAGCATCTTTAATTCAAGTTTAGGAGGTTTTTCAATTGATGGACTAAAAGATTCGTTTTTTCAGTCATGTCTAACAATTCAAAATTTTCATGAACATAATTTAAATCTTCCTCATGAAAATCTTCAGATTGTTGTAATTCCTCTCCTTGCTCGTGTTCCAATTTTTCACTTTCAGATTTCTCTTCATATGTTGATTTAAAATGGCATTCACTTAGTTATCTGATAACATCCATTTTGTAGCATTCATCATCTTTATCTCTTGCAGAATATTTCATTGATTTCGAGATATTGAATATAAAAATTTGATCATTGACTAGCATAGTTAATTCCCCCTTTTGCACATTTATCATTGCTCTACCTGTGGCTAGGAAAGGTCTCCCTAAAGTTATGGGTATCTTTTTTATCTTCCTCCATATCTAGCATAATGAAATAAACATGAAAAATAAATTGATCCACCTTCACTAAAACATCCTCTATAACTCTTTTAGGATATGTGATCGAACGATCTGCTAATTACAGAGTTATAGTAGTCATGGTTATTTCTCCTAATACCAGTCTTTTGAATATAGATAATGCCATAAGGTTAATGCTTGCACCTAAAACACATAAAGCTTTCCCATGAAATCTATCTTCGATCGCACATGGAATTGTGACACTACCAGGATCTTAAAGTTTTTTAGGAAGCTTTTTCAGAATTATTGCACTGCACTCCTCACTAAGTGCAACTGTTGCATTATCTTCAAACTTTCTTTTTCTGTTGAGAATATCCTTCATATATTTCACATAGCTTGGCATTTGTTCTAAGGCTTCAGCAAATGGAACATTGATTGTAAGCTTCTTAAATATTTTCAAGAACTTTGAAAATTGCTTATCTAACTTTTGTTGTCAAAGTCTCTGAGGAAATAAAAGTGGTGGATTTTCTAAATTAATCTTAGGTCGAGAAATAAGTCTTTCCAAACCTTTTGGAATGTCCTCTTTTGGTTCTTCAATCTCTTTCTTCTTGACATCAATCTCTTTTTGAACTCTACCTTCCAACTCTCTTTCACTTCTCAACTGAATAGCTTTTACTTGCTCTTTATTCTTCTCTCTTGGATTTACTTCTGTATTACTAGGAAGTGTTCCCTGAGATCTATTACTTAATGAATTGGCAATCTGTCCCAATTGATTCTCAATATTTCTAATCGTAGCTCCTTGACTTTGCAATTGATTTTTCATTTGTAACACCACTTCTTCTATAGAAAACTTCTTCTCCTTAAATTGTGAAGTATTATTAAAACCTGGATGATAGGTTGGTCTATAATTAATATTCCATTGGTTGTTCTAGTTCCCCAATGGGTTTACTTGATTGTTCCCTCATTATTGATTACTACCACCCTGATTATTGTTGTTCCAGTTAAAGTTTGGATGATTCTTCCAACCTGGGTTATAATAATTCGAATATGGGTTATTAGACTTATTTATGGCATTCAAAGTTTCTAATGATGTTTGAGAATCAACCATTTGGCCTAATGAATTTTCTTCAATCATGAAAATTGGCTGAGAAAAATTCATTCCAAACTGGTCCATCTTCCTTAAAATTGTAGCAACTTGATTTTCTAGCATTGCAAAAGCATCATTTTCATGAATATTGGCTACCTTTTTAGGATTTAAACTTTCAGAAGTCTATTGAAAATTATTAGTAGATATTTCTTCAATTAAAGCATAAGCATCAGAAAACTGTTTGGACATTAATGAACCACCAGCAGTGGCATCGATAATAGATCTAAGTGATCCAGCTAATCCATTGTAAAGGTTTGAATTATTAACCAGTCTAGTATCAAATGATGTGAACACTTTCTTTGGAGATCTTTAAAACATTCCCTTGCTTCATAAATAGATTCCCCTTCAAACTGATAAAAAGATGTAATATCATATCTAAGCTTCGCAGTATTTGATGATGGAAAATATTTAACACGGAATTTTTGAGCTAAATCACTCCAAGTTCTAATAGATCCAGGTGCTAACAAATTTAACCATATCTTAGTCTTATCCCTCAGTTAGAAATGAAAAAGTTTAAGTCTAATAGCATCGTATGAAACACCATCGTATGTAAAAGTAGCACACAATTCTAGAAAATTGGTAAGATGTAAATTAGGATCTTCAGTTGGTTCTCCCCCAAATTGATTATTAGATACCATCTGGATAATAGCAGGTTTAAGTTCAAATGAATTAGCCACTACAGCAGGATTTGAATACTATCAAGAAGTTTATCTACTATAGGGTTAGCAAAATCTCTTAAAGGTCTAAATTCTTAATGGATTTCAACATTTTGATTCTTTTGATTCGACATTTCTTGAATATTTTTATCTTTTTCTATTTTTTTAATTTTTCTAATTTTTCAAATAGTTCTTTCAAATTCAGAATCGTAAGACACAAGTCCCACAGAATTTGAACTATGCATACAGAATTATAAAGCAAAATAAAATAAAACACATTAACAAAAGCATGGAAAAAGTAAAAATTTAGTTTTTCTTGAGTTTTCTTTTAAAAGGTATTTTAATTAATTTTCTCAACAACGGCGCCAAAAACTTGATTCCCGAATATTTATGCTTACGTTTTGCACTTTATATTTCTTCTTAATGATGATATCTCTTTCTTTACAATGGCGCCAAAAGCTTGATTCCGAAATAAATAAGAAATCAACTTTAATTATTTATAACATGAGATTCTATGCAAGTATACGTATCATTTATCAAGTAATATAGAACTTTCTGATTAAGCCCTGAGATATCGAACCTACAGGGAAATGTCTAAAAATATAAAGAAAGCAGAAAAACAACTTTTTATTTTTCAAAATGATTTTGCTAGTTATGTTTTATAATTGAAAATTTTAAATTCTTTTTGCTATTTTTTTAGAAAAAGTAAATTAAGCAACTAAAATTAACAAGACTATTAAATGATATGAAAGCAAATGAGAATAAAATATTTTTTTCCACTTTTAATGAATCAATAATTATTATGGAATTTCATTATGGAAGTATCTAAATTTGTTGTGCCAAATAGGAGCAGTTATATTATTTACCCTTACTTAGTTCTACAAAGAACATATGTTAATTTAAAGTTTTGAAATCTTGTAGATGGGTTAGGTAGGGAAGATACTAGCTCTCACTTTAGAGTTCCCTCTTTTCCCTCCACCTGGGGCTAACATCTCATAACAAAACTTAAAACATCAAACCAAAATGGGGGCTTTAGTCTGTCACTCTAAAGTCCTCTAATTCTACACTTAATCAAAAGCATATCTCCCTATTTATTTGCACTCAACTATATGAACTACAGTTCTCACCCATACAATTTCATGTGATTCTCTCTACTGTTGATTAAGATAATACTGCATTGGTTCTTACATGTTCTCACAACAAAATTTAACATCTCAATTGGCCAAATCAAGAGGTAAATGAAGTGCAATCTAGTGAAATCATCACAACTTCTTCCAACATTAAACACCTATACTTCACACAAATTCCTTCCATAATTTAATTACTTCATCATTTGAAAGGATAGAGAAAACTATTCAGAAATCAGGGAGAAAATACAAACACAATTTGATTTGAAAGTAGAAACCATAGTAAAAACACAACAAGTCTTACTTTAAAACTAAATGTAAAAATAAAGATAAAAACTTATATGAAAATCCTCTCCACAAGACTCTTAAAGTTCCTCTGTAACTTTGGCTTTCCACTAAATAACTCCTTAGGGGGGTGGTGCCCACCTCTAAGGGTTCACTCTCCTAAATTCTAATAAAAACTATGATAAAGTAAAGTGGAAGAGTAAAGAAAGTATGGCAGAAAGAAGACTCTCTTTCTTCCTCTTTCCCTTTAACCACTTGAAGCTTTTCTCCAACTTCTCCTGCCAATACTTCTTTTAAAAACTCTTCTCTTTTTCTGATTTTCAAGTCTTCATTTTAATAATTCTTTAAAAGGTGCTTTGGTGTCTCTTCAAATCATGTCCATATTCAATGTATCTACCAAAAGATGTATCTCTTCATTCGAATTTGCCGCCCAAAAGAAGTTAAGGAAGTTTAAACCAAAAGTTGCTTCAAACTCCCCTTAGAAATGACACCAAAATTGATTTAATTCATCACTTTTAACTATTGCGCCTATGCACCAGCAATCGACGCTTAGGCGCCAGAGGCTAATTTTGCACACCTTTCATTTTTGCTCCAAATTTGATCCATTTTGGCTCATTTCATCACAATCACTCATTTTAATCATACATGCAAGAAAAACATGAAAATATCTTCCATTAAAGTGCAATATAATCAAAAATAGGTATAAAGATGTGCATAAAAATACTATATATTTTAGGTGTATCAATAGGATTTCATTGTTGGAAGAAGTTGTGATGATTCAAAACCTCACACTTTATTTACTTCTTGATTTGGCCAATTAAGATGTTAAAATATGTTGTGAGAACATGTAAGATCCAGTGTAGTATTATCTCAGTCAACACTTGGAAAGAATCACATCAGATTGTATGGGTGAGAATGTAATCCATATGGATGAGTATAAATAAATAGAGAGATAAACTTTAATGGGTGTAGAATTTGAGGACTTTAGAGTGACAGGCTAAAGCCCCCAATTTGGTTTATTATTTTATGTTTTGATACGAGATGTTAGCCCTCAGATAGAGGGAATCGAGGAAACTCTAGAGTGAGAGCTAGTATCTTTCCCGCCTAACTCATCTTCAAGATCTTTAGGACAGTAAATTAACCTATGTTCTTTATAACATCTCTAGTAAGGGTAAAAAATATTATTGCTCCCATTTGGCACAACACATTTTAGATACTTCCACAATAAATATTTTCCACAACTTGTTACTGCTTCATTAAAAAGAAAAAGATAATTCATTTGCATAAGTTTTTATCTTACAAAAATTTACTTAAAATAGTTGCTTACTTTCATTTCAAATTATAAAATCAACAAAAAGAATCATATCTTATTTTCTAAAATATTATCTTTGGTTTGAATAAAATATTTTCAAAAAGTAAAAAGTTAATTTTCCATTTCTGAATCAGAAGATATTTTCATTTATTAATCATTTTCCCTATGGGTTCGATATCTTGGGGCTTTATCAAATAGTCCTATATTACTTGATAAATGATACGTATACTTGCGTACTATCCACATTATAAAATCATTGAAAATGAGTATTAATTTATTATATATATATATATATATATATATATATATATATATATATATATATATATATATATATATATATATATATATATATATATATCTCGTAAGCATAAATATCGGTGGATCACCAACTCATCGCGAGAGCACCCTAGGGTTTCTTTTAGATTATGATTTTTGAAGTTTTTTGACTCAAAAACTTTGGATTTCTTCTTCTTTGGGTAAGATTTACACTTTACCTAAGAACTTTTATTCTTTCACCATGGATTTATTCCACATTGTGAAGATCCCAAAAATTTGGAAATTTTGAGAAAATAGTAAAAAACCCCATGGATGGAAGCTTCTTTGCCTGGAAATGCTTGTAGGAGCCTTTAGAACTTATATTTGAAATTTATTGGAATTGTTCTTGAAGTTTTAGATATCTCCTAAGATAAAGAGAGGAAAGGGGAAAGATGTTTATTATCATAGGAAATTTACTAGTCTTAAAGCACAAGATGAGTACAATGATTTACTATTATCAAATAAATTTATTAAGGAAAGGAGCTTTTATATACCTGGTGGATCTGTGAACATTTTGATTGTTACGCATCCTTGAGAGAGTTTCTATTATTTCACTGTAGTAGCAGTTATTCCACTTTCTCAAGAGTTCTATTCAAATTTCCCAGTTGCGTTGGATGATGAAGTGTTTGTTAGGGAGAGGAGAGTCGAGTTCACCCTAGAGCGGATCAATACAAGCTACCTAGTGTTACTGATTTCTTTTATTCTAAATTTGATCCTACGGATGTGGCACTAGATGAGATCATTATATTTCTGACTGATGCACATGGATCTTGGAAGATTAAGAATGATCACGATGTAATTTTTTTCTTCATCCATGCTTAATGATCCATCTAAGGCATGATATTATTTTATCTCTACTCAACTTCTTCCTACAAATCTTTTGAGTGAAGTGATCAACCGTGACTGTCTTAAATAAGTATTTTTAGTTCAGTCGCAAAATATGACCAGTCTAATAAGAAAGCAGCCAATTTATACGCAAGTATACATATCGCTTAAGTAATACAGAGCTTTAGTGGAGTCCTGGTTATCGATCCCACGGGGAGGAAGCAAACCTTAAAGCGTAGCACAAAAATCCAATATTCAAATTGTAATGCACTTAAATTAAATACTAAAGTTGCTAAAGTTTAACAATGCTAGATTTTAAGATCACTAGAGTACTTTATAAATGTCAAATTAAAGTTAATTACTACTACAATAAGTTTTGTATTGAAAGATTCAAATTTAGAAAAAGTCTCCTCCCCTTACAATGATGTTATGGTGAGTGAATGATAAAGATTAAAAAAATTCTTCTATTGTGCCAAATAGGAGAATACATATTCTTTACTCTCTTCTGAGTGTTATAATGAACATTGGCTAATCCTAGGTTTAGTCCCTAAATCCATGGTTAGCCTAGGAGGATACTAACTCTCACTCTAGAGCTCCAACTTCCCTTCTCTTGAAGGCTAACCTTCACTTTAGTTTCCAAACACTAGGACCAAATTGGGGATTTTAGTCTGTACCCTAAAATCTCCAATTCTACACCCAATAAACCATATTTCTTTATTTATTTGCACTCAACCCCCATAAACTACATCACTCATTCATGGACATTAAATGTAATCTTCATTTTTATTGTAGAAAGCATAGTCCTTTCGGATCGTATGTTTCATAACATTTTTTAATAATTCAATTAGCCAGATCGAAAATTAAATGAAGTATGAAGTGAAAAATCATCACAATTTATTAACATTCATATGGTACATCAAATCTAAACCATCACTTCACCATATATCATTGCAATGAGAAAGACAAAGAAATCTACTCATAATTTATGAGGAACATACGAAAAAAAAATTATATATAAAAGCAAAGCCATACAAACAATAAGAAGTAAATACAACTTATCTCAATTTCTTCCCCAAGCAATTCCCTTGAAGTTTTTTTGAATCTCCTTCTCACTTCACAACAACACACAATTCTCTCTTAGAATAGTAGAGAAGAAGCAATCTCTCACTTTCCCTCTCCTCCTACAACTCTTTTAAGAAGAATCCCTCACAAAACAACACTTTTACACCAAACCCTAAACTCTAAACTCTCTGTAAACACTTCCTCTCAACTGACACACTAATTTACTTCACTCACACCACTTCTTCTCTTTTAATTTTGGCACCAATTAGTATTAAAATAGCCTAGGGACGATTTCCCCAAGAGATGCCTCAAGCATCCCTCCAAAAATCGTCCAAATACATTGAATCTGACCTTCACCGACATTGGGCACCGTCGGCACCTTATCGCACTAATTATTTTGAACACTTTGGAAAAACGCACTGTCGGTGCCCGTTCCGGCCCGTCGGTGCCCATTCTGGAGTCGTCGGTGTCCATTCTGGCGTCGTCGGTGCCATAACTCAAATTTCTGGTTTTTTCTCTTTCTCTCTTCAAATTTGTTCCTTTTTGCTTCTTTTTGCTCTAATTGCCTAAAATCATCATACTTACAGCAAAACATGAAAAATACCTTCCTATAAAGTGTAATATCACCAAAAATGAGTAAAAAATATATATGAAAAATCTAACATATTTTTGGTGCATCTAAATCTCCTAAACTTAACTATTACTTGTCCTCAAGTAATCCTTTTGCTATATAAAAATATGACTCTTAGTAGTGAAATTTACTTAAAAATTACTATGATTTTTTATTTAAATGAATATAATAGCAAGACTTTTAGAACGATTTTCAGTAACCTAGGTCAAAACTATAAGTGTAAATGCATTTATTAATCAAGTCGAAGAGTTCTAGTCTCCTATTCATTTCAAGAATAATCATAATTTGTTACATTAAGGGTGCTTTGAAGAATCATATGAAAATGAAGCTCATGAGAACTCTATCAGTAAGGATGCTAATACTTAAATATAAATTCAGAAATATAACTAAGCTCTTCCCTTAAGTTGATTTATTTGAAGCCAAATTTTGATTAGGCATCTTTTCAAGCTTCTCCTCACATATATTTTCTTTTCCTTTTTTTGGGGGATTGCTTTTGAATCTTTTTTTTCCTTTCTTGTGATGGTTACTACATCTGGATAGCCTTTAATAATTTTAAACTTCACTCTCCTCTCCCTAAAGTTGGAACTTGAAACATTTATTTACTTTATAGATATATATTTGCTTTTAAATGATTCATCATAGATCCCCACCCTTTTCTCCTCACATAAACCTCTACGACTCTCAATTTAAATGAAATCAAAAATTTATTTATCTAAAGTTAAGCTCAACTACTTTAAGTCATGTTAAAATAATTTTGAAAATATATTTTAATTGAGAACAAATAAAAGTTATTTTTTTCTCCCCCAAACTTAAGTTTTTCAGTGTATATCAAATTAATAAATGAGAGAAAAACAAAAAGCAAACTAAACTTTTGTGTCGGGCATTTGATTCTTCTGAAGCATGCAGGAATTAATAAAAAACTTAACTACAGGCATAAAATATTTAGAAGCATTGTTCACATATATATTAAAGATTTTTAGGGTGAAGAAAATTTAAAACACAACTTTAAACACTTAATACAACATACATCCATTATAATTTTAATACAATTGATAAACAAACCAACATAAGTTTCAATACAACTTAACTAAATTAAAAGAGTACAATCACTACACACATCAATTACATAAAAAGCAAATAACAAACACAAAAGTCTACACAACAATAGAAAACTAAAAGAATACTACACTGCCAATCATCTTCTCTTTCTTCTTCTGCTCATTCTTCCTCTTCAGGCTGGTATGGAATATAACGGGGGCAAGTCAGAAATATAACACCAGCTTCTCCCCTCATAAATCTCATCTGAGTATCATGATAAGCTATATCATATTCCACTCTTCTCCTTTAATAATCATCATTAATGATATTTCTTGCTTCCAATCCATCAATCCTGCTATGAAGCTTCGTAATATCACCTTGTCGTATCATCAGCCGCTCCATAACATCAAAAATAGTAGGAGTTTCAGAGGTAGAAAGTGTATCATGACTGGTAGAGGGAACCTCTCTACTCTTACTTCCAGATCTCCATCCTACATGAGATTCATAAGTGCAAATGTTGGCTTTACTAATAGGATTTAAAGGATGGACTAACTCTTCGCTACTATCAACCTCAACTCCTGATTATACACATAATGTGTAAATCAGGGCAGGATGTCCCAATCCTCCAGTGATTTCTCCAATAGCTATAGTCTGAATACTATTATGAATAACTTTACCAATGTAAATTATTCTCGTGTTTTGGATACAAAAATTCAGAATTGCTCTATTTCTTGAAACTTCACTATGATGATGAGTAGATACTAATCTTGCATAAAGGCTTTAGATGCAACATTTAGAGTGGAAGCAGGAAAATTTATCTTTTGCCTTTGCTTTTTTTTCATTCCCCTTTTCCATCAGTAAGAAAATTAATTACCTCATTTAAGGCATCATCCACAGTAACAAAAGAGTTATACTCACAGAATGGATTATCTCTCAACTGGTAGAAAGCATTCATTTGTGCAAGAGTGAATTCTACCATTTGTCCTCGAACTAGCACAGATGCTTCTTCAATCCATCGCAAGTTAGCATAAAACTCACAAACTACATCTGCAACTGCATCGACAGAAAAATAACAAAATGTTTCCTAGTTCTGATCAGTTATCTACTCCACAACTCTGCCCAAATTTTCAAATCCTCGATCATGTATACTCTTTTTACTTAAGAGGGTAGAGTTAAAGTAATACTGTGCTTTGATATTTACAAACTTCTTTTCATCAAAATCCACCTTTCTCCTCCCCTTAAACATCCTTGGAGCCATTTCAAAATTTCTAGAAAATGTGTAAATAAATCCTAATAAATTTCAAAGTTATAATGTAATAGACTCAAAAGTCAAATCTGCTAGGTAAGAGCATTTAACCATGGATCATCTCAAAGCTTCCCAAAATTTTGGAATTCCCTAATGTAGGAGATTTCTATGGTGAAAATTAAAAATTTTTAGTTTAAAGTAGAACTCTTACCAAGTGAGGATGAGATTCAAACTCAAAAGGCCTTAAATTCACCTCAAATCTAAATGCTAGCAAGTCCTAAGAGTAGTTATCAGCCTTGGCTGAAGGTTGAAGCTGGTCAAATATGGTCAAAGTCTCAACTCTGTAGACTCTAAATCTCTATTTTACTCTAAATAAAAACTAGATACAATTGATAAAAATAGTGGTGAAGTGGAAAGGTGTGCTCTAAATAACTCTCTAACATAAACTTAACTCTTAACACTAATCACAACCTCCAACAAGAACCATTTTTCTGATCTTTAAGTCTTCTTTTTAAAATTTTCCAAAAGGTGCCTTGGTGTCTCTTCAAAATATGTCAAGATTTAATGTATCCATCAAGAATGCATCCACCTGTTCAAATTTTAAATGAGTTTTGGCACTGATGGGAAGCTAGTGAAGTTTAAACCAAAGGATGCTTCAAATACCCCTTCAAATTCACGCCAAAATCAAATAAAATTCGTCACTTTAAATGTGTCACCTATGCGCCAAGGGTCCGGCACTTAGCCGCAAAGGCTAATCTTGCACAACTTTCAATTTTTGCTCCAAATTTGATCTTGTTTTGCACCTTTCATCATAGTCAGTCATTTTAATCATACCTACAAGAAAAACACAAAAATAACTTTCATTAAAATGCAATATCATCAAAAATAGATATAAAAATGTGCTTAAAAACACTGTATATTTTAGGTATATCACTTTTCACTCGCGGCAGCTACGAATCTGAGTGAAAAACCAGCTATGGGTGAGACCCCGTGGACCGTTATCCTCCAGATTTTTACTTCGGTGCACCCTCCATTCAATACCGCCTCAGCTTCCTCTGCCCTAACTGTCACAGGGGGCCCAGGAATGGAGGATGTCGGGGTAGGGGAGGAAAAGGAGAAAGGTGAGTTAGATCACTTTGGTCGTTTGGATGTGTGGGAACAGATGAGTACTCTAGTGATGTTGTCTGCTTGCACCTTCATTGCCAGCTTTGCAGGTAAATATGTTTTTTTTTTCTTAATTCATCTTGTCGAGTCCTTAAGCTTTTCCTATTGTGAATGGTAGCTTCAACTTTGTCACGGATCTTGAAATTTCTGGTGCTTTTGATTTGATTTTTGTTCTTTTTATTTTTCAAAATTGAAGTTTCGCAAGCTTGTGTTCTTCCTAGGGAAAAAGATTGTGTGTGTGTGTGTGTTTTTTTTTCAAATTTTTATTTATATAGTTTGCTTAGCATTGCTTGGTTTCCATCTCTTATGAAGCTAATTTGGAAATCCAAATGTGGTAGAAGTGGAAGAGATTAACACAAGCTTGGTAGACCCTAGTGCAAGGAATGAAGCAATTCATTCTGTTGTGAAGGTTGAAGGTTTGAATGAAGAGAAGAGTTTCATTGTTAGTACTGTTGATATGATGGCTCCATCTGTTCTGCCATTGATGAAGGTGGAAGATGAAGGTGAGGAGAAATCCTCGTCACTGTTCAGTGAGTGGTGTATATAAACTTGAGTTGTGTTTTGAAATGAAATTCAGCTTCTTAAATCTAAAATATATGGGTTCTGTTGTTCTGTTACAAATAAGTTTACTGGACAGGAGCAGAATGATCATTTTTTCAGAAACAGTTGCCCCACATCTTTTTTCACACAGTTGCAACGAACATACAACCAGCTTCCCAGCAGCAGCTTCCCTACAGTAGCTTTCTGGGGCAGTGCAGCTGCACCTAAAAAGCTGAGAAACTGCAGCTGCGCCAAACTGACCCTAATACTGACTCGCTGATCACATAAGGCTCTTCCAAAAAAAAAATCTCCAATAACACAAGGTACAGTGAAGCTACCAGGATCTTTCAGTTTTTCAAGAAGCTTTTTCTGAATAATTGTGCTACATTCTTCTCTGAGTGCAACAGTCTCATTATCTGTAAACTTTATTTTCTTTTTTAGTATATCCTTCATAAACTTCACATAATTAGGCATTTGTTTTATGGCTTCAATGAAGGGAATATTTACTGTTAATTTTTTAAGTATTTCTTGGAACTTTGAGAATTGTTTATATCTCTTTTGTTGCTTCAATTGTTAAGGAAATGGAGGTGGTGGTCTTTCTACTGTAATTTTCATTGGTTTAAGCTGATATTCTAAATCTTAATATATATTATCATGTCCTTAATCAGTTTCCACCTTCTCTTTTTCAACTTCAACATCTTTTTGCACTCTTGATTCTAATTCTTTTCCACTTCTTAACTGTATTGCTTTATTTTTTTTATTTTGATCTTTTGGGTTGATTTCAACATTACTTGGGAAAGTTCCTGAAGGTCCATTACTAAATGTAGTATCAATATATCCTATGTGATTTTCAATATTTTTAGTAGCATCTCCCTGACTTTGTAATTGGTTATCTTGACTTTGTAATTGGTTCCCTTGACTTTGTAATTTATTACCCATGTTTAATATCAATTCTTCTATAGACAACTTCTTTTCCTTAAATTGCAGGTTAATATTGAAACCTGGAGGATAGTAAGGTTTATAATTAATGTCTCTCTGGTTATTCAAATTTCTCAATGGGTTCACAGAATTGTTCCCCAACTGCGGATTAACAGCAGTAGTGTTATTATTCCAGTTTAACTTTGGGTAGTTTTGCTAACTGGGATTATAATAATTAGAATAAGGATTGTTGGGTCTATTATTTATAGCATTCAAAGTATCATAAGATGATTTAGAATCTAATACTTGTCCCAATGAAATTTCCTCTGAGACCACAGGGATTTGAGAATAATTCATTCTAAATTAATCAATTTTCTTTGAAATTGAAGCAATCTGAGAAGCCAACATATTACATCAGAATCATGAATACTAGCTACTCTTTTCGGATTTACTCATTCAGAGGGCCATTGAAAATTATTATTAGCCATCTTTTCAATTAAATAATATGTCTCATTAAAAGGTTTTGACATTAACAATCCACCAACAACAGTGTCAATAATTGATCTAAGAGATCCCACTAATCCACTATAAAATTTTTGAATTATTAAACGGACTAGTAAAGCATGATGTGGACAATTCCTAATGAGATCTTTAAATCATTCTCAAGCTTAATATATTGATTCCCCTTCAAATAGACAGAAAGATGTAATATCATTTCTAAGCTTAGCAGTTTTTGATGGAGGGAAATATTTTGATAAAAAATATTATGATAGGTCTCCCCAAGTTCTGATAGATCCAGGTGATAACGAATTTAACTATGCCTTAGCTTTATTCTTTAATGAAAAAGGAAAAAGTCTAAGCCTGACAAAGTCGTCTGACACTCCGTCATAATTAAATGTAGCTCACAATTCTAGAAAACTAGTAAGATGTAAGTTAGGATCTTCATTTTTTGTTCCACCAAATTGAATATTTTTTATCATTTAGATAATAGCAGGGTTAAGCTCAAATGAATTAGCAGCAACATCAGTATTTTGAATAGTTAAGTGAATCATCTTCTGTAGAGTTAGCATAATCTCTTAAAGGTCTAGGTTGATGTTCATTTTCATTTCTTTCATTATCTAAATTGTTCGCCATTTTGTTCAAATTTTTTGATTCTTTTTGCTGTTTTCAAAATTTTCTAACAGTGCAATCTAACTTCGAATCGTAAGGTGCTAAACCTTCATATCCAATACTACGCATACACAATTACAATAAGCACACTTAAAAGTAAGCACGTACAAATACAAATGTGAAACAAAGGTTTTCAATTACTACTAAATTTAATATTGCCTCCCCGTCAACGGCGCCAAAAACTTAACCTTTGCTATCTTAAATAAGTATTTATAAGTATTTTCAATTCAGCAACAAAATATAATCATTCTAGTAATAAAGCAGCCAATCTAAACGCAAGTATATGTATCGCTCAAGTAATATAGGTCTCTAGTGAAGTCCTGGTTATTAATCCCACAAGGAGGAAGCAAACTATAAAGCGTACCATAAAAATCCAATATTCAAATTGCAATGCACTTAAAGTAAATACTAAAGTTGCTAAAGTTTAACGATGCTAGAGATTTTAAGATCACTAAAGTACTTTCTAAACTTCAAATTAAAGTTAACTACCACTAGAATAAGTTTTGTATTGAAATGTTCAAATTTCGACAAGTATCCTCCCCCTTAAAATGATGTTATGGTGAGTGAATGATAAAGATTAGTAAAATTCTTATATTGTGCCAAATAGAAGCATACCTAATCTTTACCCTCTTCCGAGTGCTATAAAAAACATTGGCTAATTGATCTACTGAAAATTTGATAGCTTTTTACTATCCATTTTATACTTATTTTTGATGATATTGCACTTTAAAGGAAGGTATTTTCCATGATTTCAAGCATGTACAATGATTTTAGGCTTTTGGAACAAAAGGAAGTGAAAAGGAGAAAATTTGGAGCAAAAATGGATAAAAGTGCATTTTATTGAACTAGCGTCGAACGTCGCTGTTACAAGCGCTGGACCGCACTATTTTATAGAGAGTTGAGACTGTTTTGCTGGAATATTGCGCCGAATGGCACCCTGTCCAGCGCTAGACCGCGTCATATCCCTATTTTAAACTAGATTCAATACATATGGCTGAATTTTGAAGGGTTTCTTTAGGGAACTCTTGGGAATTCAGTTTTGATAGAATTTAAACACTTTTGGAGCCAATTTTAGAGAGGGGGAGAAGAGAAGAGAAGAGTATAGAGTTTAGAGAGAGTTTCTTTTCATTTTGTGTAGGAAATTAGGTTATATATTTTCTCTTCTAAGGAGTGTGAGAGGAGAGGGAAAGTTAGAGATTTCTTCTTACTTACATATCTAAAGAGAGAATTGTGTGTTGTTGTGAAGAAAGAAGAGAAGTCAAACGAATTCCTTGAGGTTCTCTTAGGGAAGAGTTAGACATAAGTTATCTTTACTTTACTCTGTTTATAAGACGTTGTTTTTATATATAAAATCCATGTTTTGTCATCTTTTCCTCATGAGTCTTGAGTAGATTTCTTTGTCTTTCTCATTTTCATGTGATGTGTTGATGTTGTGATATGGAAATGATGTATCTATGTATTATAGAGAATTTGTGATGACCTTTTGACGTCGAACTTCATTTACTTTTTGATCTGGCCAATTGAATTGTTAAAACTTATTGGGAAACATATTTTATGAAAGTATTATGAGTTCCACAACAAAAGCAAAGCTCACATTCAAAGTCCATGAATGAGAGACTGTTGACCTCATTTTTTGTGAGGTTTGATCTATCTCTCCTTAGTGCTTAGGATCTAGCCTTAGGCTTTCCCTTTGACTATCTTAGAGGACTAGAAATGGAGCCCACCACTTAGAAATTCAAACACCTCTTAACTCCCTGCAAACCCCACAAGCTTGATTGTAGACCCCTAATCACCTAGAGGGTTGAAATCAAATGTGGAGGTTTAAAGGATGAGTTCCTTATAGGACTTCTTGGCCTTAGGAATACCCTGGATGGCCTGGTCTGGTGAGGGTTGACTTGCACATATACTACACTCTCACACACATTCCAAGTCCTAAAACCACACTCTCACCCAACTTGACTTCTTGACTCATGTGGGTAATTCATATGGATGGTCCTTAACCCCTAAGCCCCTGACTAAGAGGGTTAGGAACAACATAGTGAATGCCCCAAATGAGTCCTCTCATGGCTCATATGGGCTTAATATGGCTTCATGGCTCAACCAAAGTGATCCCATTTCACTCACATTTGATCAATCTTCCTTTTTCAAAATTTCAATTTTTGACCCCCGGGGCCCCGGACCCACCAAACCTACCAAATACCCTTGAAATGACCCAAAATTTACAAAATTGCCTAAATTACCCAAGATCCCTCAAAATCAATCCTAAACACTTCCCACCATTCAAATTGACCATCTTTGGCCAAAAATACCAAAATTTCTAAAAATAACCCTAACCCCCCCCACAAAATTACCAAAATACCCTTTTACCCTAAAAATCCAAAAATTCAGAAAATTCCCAAAAAAATCCATAAAATCCCAAATATTCCCAATTTCATTTTGTTCAACTACACCATGGGCCAATTTTTCTAATTTATCCCACTTTTACCAAAACCCCCAATTTGACCCATTTTTAACCCAAGTGAACCCAATGTCAAACCAAACCAACCCAATTCAACCCCAATTGGCCTCAAATCTTTTCTAAAGCCTTCATAACATCCCCATAAACAAAAAACTAACTTGATTTGCCCAAAATTTGAACCTAAACTCCACCCAAACCTAACCCAAACCTAACCCAAAACCAAAATCCCTTAAATTGACCTAAGCCCAAACCTAACCCAAATGGGCCCAAATCCCAAAATCAAAGCCCAACCAAAGTTTAAAACTCTTTGTAACACTCCCATAAACATTTCCCAACATTAATTTTACATCAAATACAACATTAGCCCAACCATAGCCCAAGTTAGCCCAATTTGGCCCACCTTGGCCCCTATACCAAAAAAAACCCAAATTCAACCCAATTCTACTCCAAATCACACCAAATTGATTCCAAACCATTCATGAAACATCCCTAAACTAAACCCAACATTTATTTGGCATGGTCTTTCACAAAATTCTTCATCCAAAAGTCCATTTTGAAATATAAAGGCCCACCCATTTAAACCTTTTAAAAAGCCCACTTCCACCAAACCCAAAAGCCCAAAAATTCATCCAAAGCCCACATGACAATTCCTTCTCATCATCCACTTGATAAAATCATTCCCTAAAGTTTGAAACCTATGATTAAATCATTACAAATTAGGCTTTATCCAAATTCCCATCAAAATGCCAAAATTCCTAAAATCCATTCCAATGAAATTGACTAAGCCATCCCCAAGACCAAATGAAGCCATGAAGCCATTCTTAAGCCCCATGTAAAGCCATGAGAAGTTTGACATGTGACCATCCCATAAATGGAAAGAGGAGGAGCCTCTTTAAGGATTCTCTTAAAGGTGATTAAACCTTTTCATGCTTCCCCTAAACTATGTTTAAACTTAAACATGCTTGGAGAGTGACTTCTCCCCACTAATCTAGCTGACTCACCTGACCTCCCTCAGCCCAAACCAGAGCTTGGAGAGGTGAACCTAACCCATTTGCATGAATTGATCCATTTGGATCCAAAAATCACCCCTCTCCCCAAACCACTTAAAGCTAAACTCTTTACACATGTACATGGCTAATTGACTGCACCATTGCCAACCCCTGATCCATCTGATCAAGATGGTGACCAAACCCTGCCGGCCAACCGCCTGGGTCGCCGAAAAATGCCATGGCCAGAGCTCCATGTGAACCAAAATTTTCAATTCTTCCTTGCTGAGTTGTCCCAGTCCAATTGAACACCATGACTGTTCTTCTCTTGCATAGAGCAGCTGATTCCAAGCATCAAACTCCCCTGGGAAGCCCTCCAACCATGTCGATTTAAACCCACCACCCTCTCGGCCAAATAAGGTGATGAAACAGACCTTAAGGAAACTCTACCAAAATTGCTCCAGGACCTTCTCCTAACCCAAAGCAGCTAATCCCCAGTGTTCCTTTGCCCTAAACCCCATTAACAGAGCTCAATTTCTGAGTTGAAACCACCCCAAAAACAGGACACTTCACCACAATGAGCCAATCTTCAAATTGATTGACCCTACACCTTCACCAGACCAAGAGGAGAAGTTTTCCAACAAAAGCCCCCTCACCAGGCCAGCCATTGCTTCCAGCCTCCAAGCTTTGTTATCGGCCTTGGTCACTTTCATACTTAGACAATTCCCCAGAGCAAGAGACTTCATCTGGAGCTTGCTTGGACTGAATCGAAGGTGACACAACTCTCAGATCGAAGGTATGAACTCATTATTCCTCCCGAACTTCCAGCAATTCTCTATTTTGTTTGGGTTAATTTCATAACCTATAAACCATATGGATGTGTTCGTCTCTTCAAGACGAATCGATAGAGTATAAGAACTCGAAAATCCATTGAGAATCGAGAGAGATATTAGGGTTTGAGTGTGGACGGTCACGGGTGCACACGAGTCGTAGACGATGACTAGGAGCCATTGGATCGCGCGTGTATCGAGCGGACGGTCGAGATCAAGCCGGACAGCGGAATGTTACGTGAACCGCGAGCCCCTGGAGCGCTGAGTCAGATGGCGGCGCCGAATCACAAAGCGACGCGTGGGCTTTCGATCCGCCGTAGCATGACGCGGCGCCGAGTCGGATAAGTAGAAAATTAGGGTATTTTTGAATTATTTAAATACCAGAACTTCAAAAATTCATATCTTTGCATAGAAAAATCACAAAAACAAAATAAAAATACCCTCTTGCTCAGTGAACATAGGAGAATAATGTGGAAAAGAAGTCAAGTTAATTGGATGAGTATTTTATTTTTAATAATTTATTTACTGTTTCCAATGTTTTGATTCTCCATTTGCATAGACAATTCACCATGACATGAGACCATAAAGCTTTTGAAGCATCTGATCTTGGGAACATTCTCTGAATTTTTCAAGGTCAGAGGCCATCTCTGTAAAAAGTTATTGATTTTTCAAGTTCATGTCACTGTTTTAGGTATTTTAATTTCAATAATTAGCATGTTGTAAAATAAATTCTAGGAAAATTTGGTGATGTTTCTTAGAACTAGGGGACCCTATGAAAAATATATTTTGAGTTAATTCATTCATAATAACCTTGATTGGCCTAAACCCCTAAAATTGAATTTGAATTAATTAGGGTTAACCACACATCAAATTGACTTGAAAATAATTCCCCATTACTCTTTAGGGTCAGAGGAACCTTACATAAATTTTTGAAATCAATTGGACTTGATTAACCCCACCAAATGGATTGATTAAGCTTCATAAACAAAATGGAACTTTAAAAATTCATAACTCCAAAAATACTTTTCAAAAATTCACAAAAATGGTTTTGGAGCTTCTCTGATATCAGAGGAGTTCAGGAAAATTAAAATTGGAATTTTCTAAAAAAAGATGATTTTTCACAATATTTTAATATTTTAATAATTAAAAAATAATAAAAATCATAAAAATATTAAAAATCATAAAAATGTCACATTTTAACTCCTAATCATTTAGGAACAAACCAAATATTTTTCCTAAGCACCTAGGATGAGATATTAAATTTTAAAGGCTTAATATAATTTCTAATATTAAAAAAAATAAATTTTTAACCTCTTCACTAAAATAATTCTAATAAATCAAAGAAAAATCAGAAAATTATAAAATTTATTTCTCTGGACTCCTTGAGGTCAGAGAAATTTAAGAAAAATATAAAATCTATTTTTTAACTTTTACTTTATTTTAAAATTAATTAAAACTCTAAAAGTCAAAATAATTATAATAAATAAAATATAATTAAAAAAATCACAAAAATTGGTCCAAGTGGTCCTTTGGTCATTAGGAACATCCCATAATTTTCTTAAGGATAGAAACTTTACCTTGGTCATGTTGTTGAATTTTCTTTGAAAACCCTATTTTCTACTAAAAATAATTATATAAATAAATTAAATTCAGAAAAATCACATTTTCTCCTCTAATGTCTTAATTGACATGTGAGTGAGGTGACATAAAAATTTTAAATTCCTTTGAGCTCAATTTAGTGAGTTATGAAATAAAGAAGCCTAAAAGGGCATAAAGGTAATTAAAAATTTTTAACCCTTAATTAAAACTTTAGGTTTAATCAAAATGGAGGGTAAAATATTTGATTTTAACTTTCTCTTGGATGATTGAAACTTAGGAAAATTAAAAAGGTAGAAACCCATTAAACACTTTGAAAATATCAAAATGAAACTCTAATTAATTAAATAATTTAAATTTTGGAAAAAATATATTTAAAATTTAGATTATTAAAATAGGGATAATATTAAGAGGATATTTATTCTTTAATTTAAAAATCCCTAAATAAGTCACTTTAACAATATTTAGTTCTTAATTAAAAATTAAAATAATAATCCAAATTAAATAAATTAAAAATTAAAAGAAGATAACCCTTAAACGAATTAAAGCTTAAAATGTTAAATGGTCTAATAATCAAAAATCAAATTTAAAATCTTGGAATTAAGTTAAATTAAATTAAATTAAGTTAAGTCAAAGTTTAAATTAAATTAAATTAACACCTTAACAATTAAATTAAATTAAAATTAAATTAAAACTAAAATAAAATTAAATTAAATTAAAATTAAAGTAAAATTAAAATTAAACTAAAATTAAAATTAAATTAAAATTAAATAAAATAAAATAAAATTAAATTAAATTAAATTAAAATCAAATTGAATTAAATTAAATTAAAATCATTTAACAACAAACCTATATGAAATCATTAAGAGTTAAATCAAAATATATCAATAATTTCAATATCTTCTTTTATCTAAGTAAATTTAAAACATAAACATCAATCTGAAATACTAAGATAATTGAAAGTGTAAAAATTTAAATTAAATCTAAAATAATTTGAACACTATTCCAAACTTAAAATTATTAATTAAAACCTGATAATTAAATTAAATCACTTTAAATCATTAACTCAAACTTTTAAATTAAGGATGATTAAAATTCTCAACAAACCAACTTGCCCTTAAAGGCTTTAATTATTATAACTCTTAAATAGAGTATTAAGTGAGATGTCACTTCATTCATCAGGTAATCAAATACCCAAGTTCACTGAGCAAGAGACAAAGTTTAACTAAACACCTAGATGATTAATTCATATGTGCAACTAAATTTACTTGGACATAAAATAATCCCAGAAGTATTGAAAAGATGTTTAGGACTCGTCCTAAGCACTTCCTCAATATGACGGGATGTTTTAGAAGAACAATTGAATTTAATTATTCTTTGATGAAAAAAATCATCTTTAAACCAAACCAAGAACCTAGACGTCATAGAAGATGACTAGTTATAGGATTAGGAATTTGGTAGACAACCAAAACCCTTTCCCTTAGCTTTACCTAGGTATTTCTTGCAAAATATGTTTAAATGCTCTAACATGTGTTTTAAGTGTAGCTTGGAATGACGGGAAGACCCTCCAGGTACGCTTTTATTTTATTGCAATTTACTTTATCGCAATTTACTTACATGCATTGCGCTTTACTTTTTCTTGCATGATAAATAAGACTGTTGCATGAAAACTAAAACCTTTAGGATAGTCCCTGAACTGAAACCAAAACAAAATTAAAAGTCATTACAAGATAAAATTCACCGCCACAAAATTCCAAAATATAAAACAACTCAAAATTTAATCACAAACAGAACAACAAAACTATAATTGCAACTAAATTGAAACGTCTCGTTGAATGATCGGGAATACCTCGGATGATGTAACCCACGTGTTGCTAATGAGATTTCCCATAGTTTAAATGAAAGTGTGGAACTCATTCAGTTGAGTTTAGCAAATTAATCTGGACTAAGTGAATTCGACGAAAATAACGTTGCCGGGATGACGGAACCGTGGGATCTTAATCAGTTCTGTTTAAACAACTTTAAGATTTGTTTTAATTAAAATATTAAAAATATTTGGACTTTAAAATTTCTAAACCAAAACACTTCTCTCATCTCCTGATTTATGACTTCTAAAACTAAACCTCTGCAACAACAAGAAGCTCAGAGCATGGTGGGCAGCTCGGCCATCGTCATCAGCAAAACTCGGATCTACTTCAGCAAAACTTTCTTAGAATTAAATAACCAAGCCATAGGACTTCGAGGTAGTTTGCCTAGTGCAACATAAATCCTCAACTCTTTGTTAGGCATTTTCATGATCATGTCATGTAAATTAAGCCCTAAACGGTCTTAGGACTCCGAGGTAGTCGTTCGTTATGACATAAACCCTCATATTTTCCAGGTTATTTGTATGATCATGTCATTCAAATATAAGTCCTAAGTAATTAAAATTGGTAGGATTGCAATATTAAATAAATTCCTAAATTGAAGCCAAACAACAGGATAGTTTGGGAAGTTGCCAAGATTCTTCTTGGATCCTCAGGTTCTACTTTTCTTCCTTTGGACTCCTGAAATTAACTGTTCCAAATTTGATCCATTCCTTATTGAAATTCCAAAATTCAATCCTTTGAAAACCTTAAACTTTGAAATTCTTGAGAGCAAAACCACTGATCATTATCGAGAGTTTTCTTAAATGATTCCCGTCATTTAAGATTTAATTAACTATAAGGGCTTGCCCTTATAGGGAACTTTAAGAACTCAGGTTATATAAACCCTGCTTAATTCATTTATATTAAGCAGGGGAACTTGTCGGCTTATAAAATTGGTTCGCAGACCAAACGGATGTCACAAATCTCCTAGTTTATTTAATCGAGCCCCATCATCAAGCAGTGTTTCTATTCTTCTGGATAGATACATGGTTTGTGATGTGGTGCTTGTTTATATAAACTATTTGGGATGTGAGATCGGTTTGATTTCATATGTTAAAATTTTCAAATTTAAAAATTATTTTCAAAATCAAATACTACTTTCTAAATTATATATATTTAAATTAGATTTAGAGATTCGCCGATAATTTCTGTAGGCGACCCCTTTTCAAAAATATAACACTCAACCTAAAAATAAGCCGCACAGAGACATAGTTCATGGAGATTGAGTGCAAATAAATAGGGAAATATACTTTGATGGGCGTAGAATTTGAGATTTTAGAGTGACAGCCTGAAATCCTCAATTTTGTCCTAATGTTTGAAACTGAAGCAAGAGTTAGCCTTCAGGTGAAGGGAAGTGGGAGCTCTGGAGTGAGAGACAGTATCATTCCAGCCTAACCACGGATTTGGGGACAAAACTTAGAATTAGCCAATGTTCTTTATACGCTGAAATATGGGTAAAGAGTAAGAATGCTCCTAGTTGGCACAATACATTTGCATCACTGATCTATGTCATAATAATCATCACATTATGATTAGAAAGGAGGAAGACTCTTTCTTGCAACTGAACTTTGTTATAAATTTATTCTTTTATCACTTTAACTTGCTAGAGTTTAGAATATATTTTGGTAGAAATAGTAACTACAACTGTTTGTCTTTATTTTAAGAATTAAACTCACTTACAATTGTGCTATGATTCGATAAGTGATTTCTGTGCTACGCCATAAAATTGAAGCATCCATCTGAGATCAATATTCCAGGACTCCATTAGAGCCTTATATTACTTGAGCGATACGTATACTTGCGTTTAATTGTGTGACTCATTATAAAACTAAATCAATATATATATATATCTAAATCTGAGTTCATAAATTTTGGCAATTTAAAAAAGTCGCACCAAGTTTTTGGCGCCGTTGCCGGGGAGGTACGGTAAAAAGAAAAAGATAACTGTTAAAATTTAGTTTTGTAGTAATTGAAATCTTATATTTGAATTGCAAGTCATAATTGTGTGTCTGTTTTTTGTTAGTGTGCTTATTGTGTTTGTCTGTGTAGTATCAGATCTATAGGTTTAGCGCCTTACGATTTTAAATTAGAGTGTACTATTAGAAAAATTTGAAAACAACAAAAACAATCTGCAAATCCTCACAAGTTGGTGAACAATTTAAACAATCAAAACGAAAATATACCAAGACCTTTAAGAGATAATGTTAATCCAACAACAGATGAAATTCACTTAACTATCCAAAATCTTGATCTTGCTACTAATTCATTTCAGCTTAAACCTGTTATTATCCAAATGGTACAGAATAATCAATTTAGAGGAATACCTAATGAAGATCCTAACTTACATCTCGCTAGTTTTCTGAAACTGTGTGCTACTTTTAAATATGATGGAGTTTCAAATGATGCTGTTAGGCTTAGAATTTTCCCTTTTTCACCAAGGGATAAGGCTAAGGCGTGGTTAAATTCGTTATCATCTGGATCTATCAGACTTGGGAGAGCTTTCACAAAAGTTTCAGTCAAAATATTTTTCTCCTTCTAAAACTGCTAAGCTGAGGAATGATATCACATCTTTTAGTCAGTTTGATGGAGAATCCATATATGAAGCTTAGGAAAAATTTAAAGATCTTCTGAGGAAGTGTCCAAACCATGCTTTACCAGACTGGTAAATAATTCAAACCTTTTATAATGGATTAGTGGGATCTTTGAGATCGATTATCCATGCTGCTGCTGATGGATCAGTAATGTCAAAACCTTTTGATGAAGCATATTGGTTAATTGAAGAGATGGCTACTAATAATTTTGAATGGCCCTTTGAGCGGGTAAATCCTAAGAAAGTAGCTAGTATTCATGATTCTGATGTGATAACTATGATAGTCTCTCAAATTGCTGCACTTTCCAAGAAAATAAATCAATATGGAATGAATTATTCCCCAACACCCCCAGTGTTAGAAGAAAATTCATCAGGACAGATGGTAGACTCTCAAATGTCTTATGAATCTTTGAATGCCATAAATAACAAATTCAATAATCCTTATTCAAATTATTATAATCCTATTTGGAGGAATCACCAGAACTGTAACTAGAATAACACCAATGTTGTTGTTAACCTATAATGGGGAAACAATCCTATGAATCCAAGTGAAAATCTAAACAACCAAGGAAATACCAATTATAAACCTTCTTATCCTCCTGGTTTTAATAGTAATCAACAATTTAAGGAAAAGAAGTTGTCTACATTTGCATCACTGATCTATGTCATAATAATCATCACATTATGATTAGAAAGGAGGAAGACTCTTTCTTGCAACTGAACTTTGTTATAAATTTAGTCTTGTTTTAACTTGCTAGAGTTTAGAATATATTTTGGTATAAATAGTAACTACAACTGTTTGTCTTTATTTTAATAATTAAACTCACTTGCAATTGTGTTGTGATTCGATAAGTGATTTATATGCTACGCCATAAAATTGAAGCCTCCTTCTGAGATCGATATTTCAGAACTCCACTAGAGCCTTGTATTACTTGAGTGATACGTATACTTGCGTTTAATTGTGTGACTCATTATAAAACTAAATCAATATATATATCTAAATCTGAGTTCATAAATTTTGGCAATTTAAAAAAGTCACACCAAGTTTTTGGTGCCGTTGTCGGGGAGGTACGGTAAAAAGAAAGATAACTGTTAAAATTTAATTTTGTAGTAATTGAAATCTTATATTTGAATTGCAAGTCATAATTGTGTGTCTGTTTATTTTTAGTGTGCTTATTGTGTTTGTATGCGTAGTATCGGATCTATAGGTTTAGTGCCTTACGATTCTGAATTAGAGTGTACTATTAGAAAAATTTGAAAACAACAAAAACAATCTACAAATCCTCACAAGATGGTTAACAATTTAAACAATCAAAACGAAATTATACCAAGACCTTTAAGAGATTATGTTAATCCAACAATAGATGAAATTCACTTAACTATCCAAAATCCAGACTGGTAAATAATTCAAACCTTTTATAATGGATTAGTGGGATCTTTGAGATCGATTATCCATGCTGCTGCTGGTGGATCAGTAATGTCAAAACCTTTTGATGAAGCATATTGGTTAATTGAAGAGATGGCTACTAATAATTTTGAATGGCCCTTTAAGCGGGTAAATCATAAGAAAGTAGCTAGTATTCATGATTCTGATGTGATAACTATGATAGTCTCTCAAATTGCAGCACTTTCTAAGAAATTAGATCAATATGGATTGAATTATTCCCCAACAACCCGTGTTAGAAGAAAATTCATCAGAACAGATGATAGACTCTCAAATGTCTTATGAATCATTGAATGCCATAAATAACAAATTCAATAATCCTTATTCGAATTATTATAATTCTATTTGGAGGAATCACCAGAACTGTAACTAGAATAACACCAATGTTGTTGTTAATCTATAATGGGGAAACAATTCTATGAATCCAAGTGAAAGTCTGAACAACCAAGGAAATACCAATTATAAACCTTCTTATCCTCCTGATTTTAATAGTAATCAACAATTTAAGGAAAAGAAGTTGTCTACATTTGCATCACTGATCTATGTCATAATAATCATCACATTATGATTAGAAAGGAGGAAGACTCTTTCTTGCAACTGAACTTTGTTATAAATGTAGTCTTGTGTTACTTCAACTTGCTAGAGTTTAGAATATATTTTGGTAGAAATAGTAACTACAACTGTTTGTCTTTATTTTAAGAATTAAACTCACTTGCAATTGTGTTGTGATTAGATAAGTGATTTATATGCTACGCCATAAAATTGAAGCCTCCCTCTGAGATCGATATTTCAGAACTCCACTAGAGCCTTGTATTACTTGAGTGAAACATATACTTGCGTTTAATTGTGTGACTCATTATAAAACTAAATCAATATATATATATCTAAATCTGAGTTCATAAATTTTGGCAATTTAAAAAAGTCGCACCAAGTTTTTGGTGCCGTTGCCGGGGAGGTACGGTAAAAAAAAAAAGATAACTGTTAAAATTTAATTTTGTAGTAATTGAAATCTTATATTTGAATTGCAAGTCATAATTGTGTGTCTGTTTATTTTTAGTGTGCTTATTGTGTTTGTATGCGTAGTATCAGATCTATAGGTTTAGTGCCTTACGATTCTGAATTAGAGTGTACTATTAGAAAATTTTGAAAACAACAAAAACAATATGCAATTCCTCACAAGATGGTTAACAATTTAAACAATCAAAATGAAAATATACCAAGTCCTTTAAGAGATTATGTTAATCCAACAATAGATGAAATTCACTTAACTATCCAAAATCCTGATGTTTCTACTAATTCATTTGAGCTTAAACCTGCTATTATCCTAATGGTACAGAATAACAAATTTAGAGGAATACCTAATGAAGAACCTAACTTATATCTCGCTAGTTTTCTGAAACTGTGGGCTACTTTTAAATATGATGGAGTTTAAAACGATGCTGTTAGGCTTAGACTTTTCCCTTTTTCACTAAGGGATAAGGCTAAGGCGTGGTTAAATTCGTTATCATCTGGATCTATCAGACTTGGGAGAGCTTTCACAAAAGTTTTAGTCAAAATATTTTCCTCCTTCTAAAACTGCTAAGCTGAGGAATGATATCACATCTTTTAGTCAGTTTGATGGAGAATCCATATATGAAGCTTGGGAAAGATTTAAAGATCTTCTGAGGAAGTGTCCAAACCATGCTTTACCAGACTGGCAAATAATTCAAACCTTTTATAATGGATTAGTGGGATCTTTGAGATCGATTATCCATGCTGCTGCTGGTGGATCAGTAATGTCAAAACCTTTTGATGAATCATATCGGTTAATTGAAGAGATGGCTACTAATAATTTTGAATGGCCCTTTGAGCGGGTAAATCCTAAGAAAGTAGCTAGTATTCATGATTCTGATGTGATAACTACGATAGTCTTTCAAATTGCTGCATTTTCCAAGAAAATAGGTCAATATGGAATGAATTATTCCCCAACACCCCCAGTGTTAGAAGAAAATTCATCAGGACAGATGATAGACTCTCAAATATCTTATGAATCATTGAATGCCATAAATAACAAAGTCAATAATCCTTATTCTAATTATTATAATCCTATTTGGAGGAATCACCAGAACTGTAACTAGAATAACAACAATGTTGTTGTTAACCTGTAAAGGGGAAACAATCCTATGAATCCAAGTGGAAATCTGAACAACCAGGGAAATACCACTTATAAACCCTCTTATCCTCCTAGTTTTAATAGTAATTAACAATTTAAGGAAAAGAAGTTGTCTACATTTGCATCACTCATCTATGTCATAATAATCATCACATTATGATTAGAAAGGAGGAAGACTCTTTCTTGCAACTGAACTTTGTTATAAATGTAGTCTTGTGTTAGTTCAACTTGCTAGAGTTTAGAATATATTTTGGTAGAAATAGTAACTACAACTGTTTGTCTTTATTTTAAGAATTAAACTCACTTGCAACTGTGTTGTGATTCGATAAGTGATTTCTATGCTACGCCATAAAATTGAAGCCTCCCTCTGAGATCGATATTTCAAAACTCCACTAGAGCCTTGTATTACTTGAGTGATACGTATACTTGCGTTTAATTGTGTGACTCATTATAAAAATAAATCAATATATATATCTAAATATGAGTTCATAAATTTTGGCAATTTAAAAAAGTCGCACCAAGTTTTTGGCACCGTTGCCGGGGAGGTACGGTAAAAAAAAGATAACTGTTAAAATTTAATTTTGTAGTATTTGAAATCTTATATTTGAATTGCAAGTCATAATTGTGTGTCTGTTTATTGTTAGTGTGTTTATTGTGTTTGTATCCGTAGTATCGGATCTATAGGTTTAGTGCCTTACGATTCTGAATTAGAGTGTACTATTAGAAAAATTTGAAAATAACAAAAACAATCTGCAAATCCTCACAATATGGTTAACAATTTAAACAATCAAAATAAAAATATACCAAGACCTTTAAGAGATTATGTTAATCCAACAACATTTGAAATTTACTTAACTATGCAAAATCCTGATGTTGCTACTAATTCCATTGAGCTTAAACCTGCTATTATCCAAATGGTATAGAATAATCAATTTAGAGGAATACCTAATGAAGATCCTAACTTACATCTCGTTAGTTTTCTGGAACTGTGTGCTACTTTTAAATATGGAGTTTCAAACGATGCTGTTAGGCTTAGACTTTTCCCTTTTTCACTAAGGGATAAGGCTAAGGCATGGTTAAATTCATTAACATCTGGATCTATCAGATTTGGGGAGAGATTTCACAAAAGTTTCTATCAAAATATTTTCCTCCTTCTAAAACTGCTAAACTGAGGAATGATATCACATCTTTTAGTCGGTTTGATGGAGAATTCATATATGAAGCTTGGGAAAGATTTAAATATCTTCTGAGGAAGTGTCCAAACTATGCTTTACCAGACCGGTTAACAATTCAAACCTTTTATAATGGACTAATGGGATCTTTGAGATTGATTATCGATGCTGTTGCTGGTGGATCATTAATGTCAAAACCTTTTGATGAAGCATATTGGTTAATTGAAGAGATGGCTACTAATAATTTTGAATGGCCTTTTTAGCAGGTAAATCCTAAGAAAGTAGCTAGTATTCATGATTCTGATGTGATAACTATGATAGTCTCTCAAATTGCTGCACTTTCTAAGAAAATAGATCAATATGGAATGAATTATTCTCCAACACCCCCAGTGTTAGAAGAAAATTCATCAGGACAGATGATAGACTCTCAAATGTCTTATGAAATATTGAATGTCATAAATAACAAAGTCAATAATCCTTATTCGAATTATTATAATCTTAGTTGGAGGAATAACCCGAACTGCAACTGGAATAACACCAATACTGTTGTTAACGTGCAATGGGGAAATAATCCTTTGAATCTAGTTGGAAATCTGAACAACCAAGGAAATACCAATTATAGACCTTCTTATCCTCCTGGTTTTAATAGTAAAGAATAATTTAAGGAAAAGAAGTTTTCTACGTTTGCATCACTGATCTATGTCATAATAATCATCACATTATGATTAGAAAGGAGGAAGACTCTTTCTTGCAACTGAACTTTGTTATAAATTTAGTCTTGTGTTACTTTAACTTGCTAGAGTTTAGAATATATTTTGGTAGAAATAGTAACTACAACTGTTTTTCTTTATTTTAAGAATTAAACTCACTTGCAATTATGATGTGATTCGATAAGTGAATTCTACGCTACGCCATAAAATTGAAGCCTCCCTCTGAGATCGATATTCCATGACTCCACTAAAGTCTTGTATTACTTGAGCGATATGTATACTTGCGTTTAATTGTGTGACTCATTATAAAACTAAATCAATATATATATCTAAATCTGAGTTCATAAATTTTGGCAATTTAAAAAAGTCGCACCAAGTTTTTGGCGCCGTTGCCGGGGAGGTACGGTAAAACAAAAAGATAAATGTTAAAATTTAATTTTGTAGTAATTGAAATCTTATATTTGAATTGCAAGTCATAATTATGTGTCTGTTTATTGTTAGTGTGCTTATTGTGTTTGTATGCGTAGTATCAGATCTATAGGTTTAGTGACTTACGATTCTGAATTAGAGTGTACTATTAGAAAAATTTGAAAACAACAAAAATAATCTGTAAATCCTCACAAGATGGTGAACAATTTAAACAATCAAAATGAAAATATACCAAGACCTTTAAGAGATTATGTTAATCCAACAACAGATGAAATTCACTTAACTATCCAAAATCCTGATGTTTCTACTAATTCATTTGAGCTTAAACCTGCTATTATCCAATTGGTATAGAATAATCCATTTAGAGGAATACCTAATGAAGATCCTAACTTACATCTCGCTAGTTTTCTGGAACTGTGTGCTACTTTTAAATATGATGGAGTTTCAAACGATGCTGTTAGGCTTAGACTTTTCCCTTTTCACTAAGGGATAAGGCTAAGGCGTGGTTAAATTTGTTAGCATCTGGATCTATCAGACTTGGGGAAAGCTTTCACAAAAGTTTCAGTCAAAATATTTTCCTCCTTATAAAACTGCTAAGCTGAGGAATGATATCACATCTTTTAGTCAGTTTGATGGAGATTCCATATATGAAGCTTGGGAAAGATTTAAAGATCTTCTGAGGAAGTGTCCAAACCATGCTTTACCAGACTGGTTAATAATTCAAACCTTTTATAATGGATTTGTGGGATCTTTGAGATCGATTATCGATACTGCTGCTGGTGGATCATTAATGTCAAAACCTTTTGATGAAGCATACTGGTTAATTGAAGAGATGACTACTAATAATTTTGAATGGTCCTTTTAGCTGGTAAATCCTAAGAAAGTAGCTAGTATTCATGATTCTGATGTGATAACTATGATAGTCTCTCAAATTGCTTCACTTTCTAAGTGAATAGATCAATATGGAATGAATTATTCTCCAACACCCCCAATGTTAGAAGAAAATTCATCATGACAGATGATAGACTCTCAAATGTCTTATGAAACATTGAATGCCATAAATAACAAAGTCAATAATCCTTATTCGAATTATTATAATCCTAGTTGGAGGAATCACCCAAACTGCAACTGGAATAGCACCAATGCTATTGTTAACCTGCAATGGGGAAACAATCCTATGAATTCAATTGAAAATCTGAACAACCAAGGAAATACCAATTATAGACCTTCTTATTCACCTGGTTTTAATAGTAATCAACAATTTAAGGAAAACAACTTGCTTACTGAAGAAATGATTCTGAATATGGATAATCAAATTCAAGCTCAAAACATTGCAATGAAGAACATTGAGAATCAATTGGGACATATCTTTACTGCGCTTAATAATAGACCTTATGGAAATCTTCCTAGCAATGTTGAGATCAACCTAAAAGATCAAAATAAAGAACAAAGTAAGGCTATTCAATTAAGGAGAGGGAAAGAATTTGAACCAAGAGTTCAAAGCGAAGTCGAAGTTGAAAGAAAGGAAGTGAACATTGAGAAAGGTTCTAATAAGATATATCCAGAAAAATATCCACTACAACTAATGAAGATAACTGTTCAAAAACCACCTCCTATTTTTCCTTAATGACTAAAGAAACGGAACAGAGATAAAATATTTATAAAGTTTTTGGATATTCTTAAGAAATTAAAGATTAATATTCCCTTTGTTAAAGCATTAGAGCAGATGCCTGATTATGCAAAGTTTATGAAGGATATTCTTAAAAAGGAAAGAAAGTTTAAAGACCACAAGACTGTTGCACTTAGAGGTTAGTGTAGTGCAATTATTCAGAAGAAGCTTCCTAAAAAACATAAAGACCCAGGTAGTTTCACTATCCCGTGTGCTACATTTGAGAAATTTTTTGGAAAAGCTTTATGTGATCTTAGAGCTAGTATTAATCTTATGCCTTTATCAACGTTCAAAAGATTGGGAATAGAAGAAATTTCACCTACATCTGTGACTCTTCAACTTGCTAATTGTTCTATCACTTATCCTAAAGGAATTGTAGAAGATGTATTAGTAAAGGTGGATAAATTTATCTTTCCTGTGGACTTTATTGTATTAGATATGGAGGAAGATAAAGAAATTCCAATTATTTTAGGAAGACCAATCCTTGCTACTGGAGAGCTATGATTGATGTTCAAAAATGAGAATTAACTATGAGAGTTAATGACCAAGAGGTAACTTTCAATATTCTAAAATCTATGGAATACCCTTCAACTGAAAAAGATAATGATTGCTTTCGAATTGAAATCTGCTATTATTTAAGAGAATATCATTTTAAGGAAATATTTGAAGAAAATGTGGAATGTGAGGATGAATATGAAAGTGAAAATGAAGATGATTTAGATAATGTGACAAATGAAAAGTTAGAATTTGTTCAGAAAAAAATTTGAAAGATTGGATACTATGGAAAATGGAGATAAAAGTTTAATTCCATATATCATTAAACCCCATGAACTTAAGCTAAAAATTCTCCTTAATCATCTAAAGTATATGTTTTTAGGAGAATCGTCTACTTTACCAGTCTTTAGATTTAAATGAATTTCAAGCACAAAAATTATTGGACACCTTAAAAAGATACAAAAAGGCTTTTGGTTGGTCCATAGCTGATATTAAAGGAATCCGTCCATCGATCTGTATGCACAGAACTTTGTTGGATGAACAACACAAACCTAGAGTTGATCCACAAAGGAAACTGAACCCAATAATGAAAGAAGTGGTTAAAAAAGAGATTTAAAAGTGGTTAGATGTTGGAATTATATATCATATTTCTGATAGTGTTTGGGTAAACCCAATTCATTGTGTTCCTAAGAAAGGAGGAGTGACTGTTGATGTAAATGATCAAAATGAAATTATACCGACAAGACAAGTCACTGGTTGGCGAATATGTATTGATTATAGAAAATTAAACGCCGCCACCAGAAAAGATCACTTTCCTTTACCATTTTTAGACCAAATGCTGGACAGACTTGCTGGACACAAGTACTATTGTTTTTTAGATGGATATACCAGTTATCACCAAATACCTATTGCTCCTGAGGATCAAGAGAAGACTACATTTATAAGCCCTTATGGAACTTTTGCTTTTAGAAGGATGCCCTTTGGATTATGTAATGCACCTACAACATTTCAAAGATGTATGACATCAATATTTAGAAAATTAATTGATGATGGAATATAAGAGTTTATGGATGATTTCTCAATATTTGGTGATTCATTTGATGCATGCCTATGCAACTTAAAAAAAGTTTTAGTGGTATGCGAAAGAACAAATTTAGTCCTAAACTGGGAAAAGTGTCAATTTATGGTTGCAGGAGGAATTGTGCTTTGGCATGAAATATTTGAATATGGCATGGACATAGATCCTGTAAAGATTCAAATTATAGAAAAATTACCACCTCCAACAACTGTGAGAGGGGAAAGAAGCTTTTTGAGTCATGTAGGATTCTACAGGAGATATATTAAAAACTTTTAAAAAATTACGAAGCTTCTATGCCAACTTTTGGAAAAAGATAGGAAGTGTGATTTTAACGATGAATGCTTAAAAGCTTTCGATCTATTAAAGGAAAAATTAATCGCTGCACCTATAATAGTTTCACATGTCTGGGAGAAACCATTTGAATTAATGTCTGATGCTAGCGATTATGCTATTGGATTTGTTTTAGGGCAAAGACATGACAAAATGTTAAAATTTATATAGTACGCTAGTAAGACTCTTACTGATGCTCAAATTAATTATACTACTACTAAAAGAGAGTTTTTAGCTATTGTTTATGCCTTTGAAAAATTTAGATCTTACTTATTGGAGCTAAATGTTTAGTGCATACTGATCATTCTGTTATTAAATATTTAATGCAAAAGAAGGACGCGAAACCAAAACTGATTCAATGGATGCTTTTAATGCAAGAATTTCATTTTGAGATCGTTAATAGAAAAGGGGTCGATAATCAAATAGCTGATCATTTATCTAGACTTGAACAACCTAATTTGGATGACTTTAAAAAGGAAATTACTGAAACTTTTCTTGATGAGCAATTGTATGATATTATTAAAGGAATTTTACCGTGGTATGTTGATATTGTGAACTGCATCATTAGTAATATTTTACCACCTAACTTAACAATGCAACAACAGAAAAAGTTTAAGCATGATGCTAAATTTTATTTCTGGGACGATCCTTATATGTACAAGCAATGTAAAGATCTTATTATTAGGAGATGTGCGCCTTATAAAGAAACTGAAAGAATTATTCGAGAATGTCATGATTCTAAATTTGGAGGACATTTCAGAATTAATAGAACTGCACATAAGATTTTGCAATCTGGATTTTATTGGCCTACACTTTTTAGAGATGTTTATAGATTTATCAAAACTTGTGATCGATGTCAGAGAATAGGCAATATATCTAGAAGAAATGAAATGCCTCTTAATTTTACTCTAGAAGTTGAAATTTTTGATGCACGGGGATTAGATTTTATAAGACCATTTATACCTTCATTTGGAAATATATATATACTAATTGTTGTTGATTATGTATCAAAATGGATTGAGGCAATAGCTTTACCTAGGTGTTATGCTAGAAGTGTTTCAAGTTTTTTTATGAAAAATATTTTCACAAGATATGGAATGCCTAGAGTAATTATCACTGATGGAGGATCTCATTTTAAGAATAATCTGATTAAAAGATTGGTGGAAAAATATAATATTATACATAGAATTTCTACAGCTTATCATCCCCAAACTAATGGTTTAGCAGAGGCATCTAATCGTGAAGTTAAATGAATTTTGGAGAATGTCATTAATCCTGAGAAATTGAATTGATCTGCTAGATTAGATACTGCTTTATGGGCATACATAACTGCTTATAAAACTCCTATAGGAATGTCCCCTTATAGATTAATCTTTGGAAAAATTTGTCACTTGTCATTTGAATTAGAATATAAAGCATATTGGGTGATAAAAAAATTGAATTTTAATTTGAAAGATGCTGGTGAGAAGAGACTGTTGCAATTGAATGAATTGGAAGAAATCAGAAATGAATCATATGATAATGATAGAATATATAAGGAAAGAAGAAAAATATGGCATGATTGGAAGATTGTCAAAAAAAATTTGAACTAGGACAATAAGTTTTATTATACAATACAAGATTGAAATTATTTCCTGGGAAACTGAAATCTAGATGAACAAGACCTTTCATTATCGTAAACATATATCAATTTGGAGCTGTGATTATCGAAGACCCTAAATCTGGAAAAAATATTCAAAGTTAATGGCCAAAGATTGAAACCATATTTTGAAGGCAATAGACCTAATTTTAAATAGTTTTTAATGTTGGATCAACCTGAATAACTGAAAGTTATGTCGGGCTGACGACGTTAAACTAAGCGCTTTGTGGGGGGCAAACCACAGTTATTGAGTATTTTCTTTGTTTGATGTGTTATTTGTGTTTTTTAATTACTTAATTAATTCTTGTTCTTCCTTAATTATCATTAACAACATTTAAGAAATGAATCAAATCAAAATTTGGAAAGAATTTGAACGAAGTGAAGTTTGGCGAAATTTGAACTAGTGTCGAATGGCGCTGTTATCAGCGCCGGACAGTGACGTTATCCAGAAAACCATATCTCGTCTTTAAATTTGAGTTTTGGTGGTTCTATGCAGTAAATCCTTCATTAGAACTCGTAAAAACCCCCCTTAGACACAGGAACTACCCAAGGAACGAAGAGGAAGATCCAAATTCTTGCCCAAATGGTTTCTGACTCGATGGAAACTTTAAGATTTCAAGTTTTCAACCGTAAATAGTTTGTTAGTTTCGAGGCGCATCGTCTATTCAACAAAATATCTCGAAAACGAGATTGATTAAGGAATAAGGCTTTGTAAATCGAGGTATGAATTCTCTTATGACTAGAATTGATGAAATTATTGTTCAGAGACGTTAGGAAGTTATGTGTTATACTACTACTGTTGTAATTGTCCTGGTTGTGAAGGAGTTCTATGCAAATCTTCATGGAATCAACCAAGGATCATTATATGTGAGAGGTAAGTTTGACACATTTACACTTGCAAAGATTAATGATTTATACATGATTGAGAATGTGCTAATCTGCCACTATTCGAATTTTACCCCGACGAAGGACAATATGAATGATATATACATATATCTGACGGATGAAAGTGATGAATGGGAGATAAGAGATAGCAGGTATGTAAGTTTCTCAACCACACTTTTAAATCCTAAGTCGAAACACTTACATTATTTCATATGTGCAAAATTGCTCCCGACTAGGAAAATCAGTAAAGTAACTAACGAGTGTGCTATTCTTAACTAATGTATTCAAATGGGGATGTCTATTGATGTTGGCTCAATAATTGTCAAATCTGTTTTGGGATTGATCGTTCACGGATCTAAGTATGGGCTTGGACATCCTTCCACCATATTTCTCCTCTGTAGTCAATCACCAGTGCCATATTAGAACTGGGAAAGAGTACTTCTACCATGGAAGCCTATAGCCCAGTAGATGCATATAGTAACCAGGTAGTTGGTGATATGAATGACATGAGCATTATTAAAGATCAATCATCTCAGAGGTCAACACCTATTCCTCCTTACTTTTCTGAAAGTTCACAGATTATCTTGAAGAAAATTAAGAAGTTGGAGAAGGAAGTACAACACATGATGAATGCAATCAACAATCTATCTGATTCTTTTTATCATCTGGATTGGAGAATGAAGGAGCACTTTGATCATTCTGGATATCTTGAAGGAAATTTGACTCGATTGATGAGAGGAAAAGGTTGGATTGAATAGGATTCTACTGAAGAATTTCCGTTTCGTCCATTCTACAATCTATTTGTTCATGCTCAATCAATTGGAGATCTTAGAATTGATGATAGTTCTGAGGAAGAATGAAAACTTGATTATTGTATTTTTGTGTATGTATCTGATTGCTTTGCTTTGTTTTGTTTGGATGTTATATTTAGAAATGCTTTCTTGTTTAGTTTTCAGCATTATTGTGTTGCGGTTGTGTGTGATGCTGAATTTAAGATTATATGGCTTAATGATGTGTAATGTTTAGTATTATGTGTATGCGTCTGACACTTGGATTTTATATATGAAAGTGATGTTTTGTGTTGATTGTGTTAAAAAATATCATTTGACATGGCTTTAGAAAGTTATTCAATGCAGACTAATTAGACGTCGGAGCGGCCTTGAAAAGATCAAAATTGCAAAAAAAAGTCGGAAGGCCAGTTTTTGAACTAGCGTCGAACAACACTGTCACCATCGTTAGACCACACCAAAAGACTGAGAGTTTGGCCGTTATAGTAGAATAATGCACTGAACGGTGCTGCCGCTAGCGTCAGACAGAGTTCGACCGGGAAAAAGGCTTAAAACTCAAAATTTTCGCAATTTATCCCTGGGACCCACCATTTTTGCCCAAACCATCATCTTCTACCTCCAGCCAAGGCCTATTTTCGCACCTATGGCTAACTAGCATTTGGATTTAAAGCGATTTCGTGGCCAGAAAAGTTCAGATTTCATCTTCTCTTGGTAAGAGTTACAACCTAAAATTTTTCGATTTTGACCGTGGAAATCTCCTACATTAGGAAGATTTGAAATTTTGAAGTTTTTGGAGAAACTTTGGAGATTTTTCATGGATTTTGAGTTCTTATCTTTTTAAATTTACCTTGGAGTCCATTACATTGCAATTTTAAAATTGATTTGGATAAATTTGGTATTTTAGACAAATGGCTCCAAGAATTTCAAAGGGGAAGAGGAAATTTGAGTATGATGAAAACAAGTTTGTGAAGTTCAAGGCTTATTGCCACTTTAGTACATTTCTTAGCAATAAGAATTGTATTCAAAAGAGAGCCTTAGAAAATCCTGGAGGCATGCCGGAAGAACTTATTGCGAATCGGCAATGGGAGATTTTTTGTTATGTCACTGCTGAAGCGATGCTTGGTATTGTTAGAGAGTTTTATATAAATCTATATTATTCTGAGAGTGAATACATTCTGGTTAGAGGCCAAATGGTTGAATTCACCCCTGCTAGTATAAATGCATTTTATCAGTTAAGAGCACATTTTTCTTGTGAATACAAAAATTTTCTTATTACGAATGAAGCATTGGATATGATTGTAAACTTTTTGACTGATGGAAAAGGGGATTACAAGGTTAAAGAAAGGCTAAAAGTTAACTTCCCCCTTTCTACTTTGAATCATATGTCAAAAGCCTGACATTATTTCATTTCTACAAGACTTTTGCTACCAACCATCACATCGAGGTTACTATTGATAGAGTTATTCTGAAATACTGTATTCAGAACATGAAGAATATAACTATTGGGGCTATTATTCATAAAATTATTTTGACAATTTCAAAAGGAGAGACTACAGGTGGACTAGGACACCCCAGCCTGATTCATGCCTTGTGCATTCAGTCAGGAGTAGCAGTTGAAGATAATGATGAGGTGATCCATCCCCTAAAGCCCATTAGTAAACTAAATCTGAAAACATATGAAGCCCATGTAAGTTGGAAATGGAGTAAGAAAGCTTATGAGCCTTCTTCTAGTCATGATAGACCATCTACATCTAGGGAGCCTGCTCTGCATGATGTTATAGATCAGTTGGAAAGGTTGAACACCATAGTAGAGGGACTAGAAGTAAGGAACAAGATAAACGATGATTATCAAGTGCGATATAGAGAATATGAGATAGCCTATCATGACGCACAAATGAGATTTTTTAGGGGAGAAACTAGCACTGTATTTCTTACTTACCCTGAGTATACTCCATACCAGCCTGAAGAACCTTGTGATGGTGGAGCTCCTGCAGATGAAGATTGGTAGTTTGTGTATTTTTATTTTTCATTGTACTTTGTCATGTATTTGATTTTTGTATTTGTGATGTACCTGAGACTCTTTTTTATTAGTATTTGTGATGTAATGTGTATTTGGTTGTACTTGTAGCAAACTTTATGTTGATTTGTGATGCATGTGATGTTATAGTAGAGTTTTCATGTGTTTGGTTTGCTAGTTTAATTTGTGATAGTAACAGTTGGATGTTAATGTTCTGTGCATAGTTTAAGTTTTATGTTTTCAAAACTTCTTCTCTTATAAATTTCTAACCTATATTTGTGTATATAAATGCTTATAATTATTTCAGGCCTACTGTTCTGCTTTATGGAGAAAACTTGCTTAAACTCAAAGGTATGAAAAGCCCAACATATGGAGGTATGAGTTATATGTTTATATCTTTTCTTTCTTCCCATGTTGAATTGTATTAATATTTAAAAACCTAAGTTTGTGGGAGGGAAAGAATTAACTATTAATTGTTCTCATTTAAAAAATATTTTCAAAATTATTAACTTGATTTCCTGTAATAGAACTCAATTTTAGATAACAATATTTTGATTTTATTTAAGTATTTTGTAAAGTTGAATGAAAGTAATTGGTAATGAAAAGTGATTTTGTAGGATAAGATATTTGGTATAAGAGAATATGACTATAGTCAACTATTCAAAGTAAGAAAAATTATATGTTTGAAATATTGAGAATCTTAAAATTTTATGTGATAGGAAAGGATTGAGACTCTATGATGAATCATTAATAAGCTAAAGAAATGCCTATAAGGTAAAGGAATGTGGTAAGTTTCAAATTTAGGGTGAGAAGGGTGAAATTTAAAATCATTAAAGGCTATCCAGATACAGTGATCCTCACTTAAAAGAAAAATAAAAGAAAAGAAAAAAAAAAAAGAAAAGAAAAGAAAATAAAAAAAAAATAGAAGTGAGGAGAAGCTTGAGGAGATGCCTGATCAAAAAGTGGCTTCACTTGGACCTACCTAAAGGGAAAAACATAATTACTTTCCTGAACTTATATGTATGGATTAGCATCTTTACTAGTAGTGTTCTCATAAACTTCTTTTCATGTAATCCTTTTAAGTGTCTTAATAGGACAATCTACAGTCATTTTTGAAATGAATAGAAGGCTAGAACTCTTAGACTTGACTACTAGATATCCCCACATTTACATAATTTACTTGAATTATTCAAAGTTCTTTCTGAAAATTTTACTATTGTACTTACCTAAATCAAAATTATGGTATTCTAGAAAGAAAGCTCGTTACAGTGGATCATTATTTTATGTATTAACTAAAATTACTTGAGGATAAGTAATAGTTAAGTTTGGGGGATATTGATCCACTAAAAATTTGATAGCTTTTTACTATCCATTTCATACTTGTTTTTGATGATATTGCACTTTAAAGGAAAGTATTTTTTATGATTTCATGAAGGTACAATGATTTTAGGCCTTTGGAGCAAAAGGAAGCGAAAAGGAGCAAATTTGGAGCAAAAAGGGACAAAAGTGCATTTTATTGAACTAGCGTCGAACGTCGCTATCACCAGCACCGGACCGCGCTATTTTACAGAGAGTTGCAACCGTTTTGGCGAAATAATGTGCCGAACGGCGACCAATCCAGCGTCGGACCGCGCCCTATCCTGATTTTAAACTAGATTCAATATATTTTGCCAGATTTTGAAGGGTTGCCTTGGGAATTCAGTTTTGGCCGAATTTAAACACTTTTGGAGCCAAGTTTAGAGAGGGGGGAGAAGAGAAGAGAACATTTTAGAGTTTAAAGACAGTTTCTTTTCATTTGTGTAGGAAATTAGGTTTTGTGTTTTCTCTTCTAAGGAGTGTGAGAGGAGAGGGAAAGTGAGAGATTTCTTCTTTCGTACTTATCTAAAGAGAGAATTGTGTGTTGTTGTGAAGAAAGAAGAGGAGTCAAAGTAATTCCTTAAGGTTCGCTTGAGAAAGATTTTGAGATAAGTTGTCTTTACTTTACTCTGTTTGTATGACGTTGTTTTTATATATATAATCCATGTTTTGTCATCTTTTCCTCATGAGTCTTTAGTAGATTTCTTTATCTTTCTTATTTTCATGTCATGTGTTGATGTTATGATATGGAAATGATGTGTCGATTTATTATGGAGGATTTGTGACGACCTTTTCACTTCAAACTTCATTTACTTTTTGATCTGGCTAATTGAATTGTTAAAACTTGTTAGGAAACATATTTTCTGAATAGATTATGAGTTCCACAACAAAAGTGAAGGTCACATTCAATGTCCATGAATGAGAGACGTAGTTCATGGAGATTGAGTGCAAATAAATAGGGAAACTTACTTTGATGGGCTTAGAAATGGAGATTTCAGAGTGACAGGCTGAAATCCTCAATTTGGTCCTAATGTTTGGAAACTAAAGCGAGACTTAGACTTCAGGTGAAGGGAAGTTGGAGCTCTGAAGTGAGAGCCAGTATCCTCCCAGCCTAACCACAGATTTGGCGACTAAACTTAGGATTAACCAATGTTCTTTATATGCTAAAATATAGGTAAGGAATAGGAATGCTCCTATTTGGCACAATACATTTGCATCACTGATCTATGTCATAATAATCATCACATTATGATTGAAAAGGAGGAAGAATCTTTCTTGCAACTGAACTTTGTTATAAATTTAGTCTTGTGTTAGTTTAACTTGTTAGAGTTTAGAACATATTTTGGTAGAAATAGTAACTACAACTGCTTGTCTTTATTTTATTAATTAAACTTACTTGCAATTGTGCTATGATTCGATAAGTGATTTATGTGCTATGCTATAAAATTGAAGCCTCCCTGTGGGATCGATATTCCAGGGCTCCACTAGAGCCCTGTTTTACTTGAGCGATACGTATACATATGTTTAATTGTGTGACTCATTATAAAACTAAATCAATATATATATCAAATCTAAGTTCATAAATTTTGGCAATTTAAAATAGTCGCACCACTAATTGTAAGTTTAGTCCCTAAGTTCGTGGTTAGGCTGGGAGGATACTGGCTCTCACTTCAGAGCTCCCACTTCCCTTCGCCTAAAGGCTAACTCTCGCTTTAGTTTCCAAATACTAGGACCAAATTGAGGATTTTAGTCTGTCACCCTAAAATCTCTAATTCAACACCCAATAAACCATATTTCCCTATTTATTGGCACCCAACCCCCATGAACTACATCACTCATTCATGGACATTGAATGTAATATTCAATTTTGTTGTAAAAAGCATAGTCCTTTCAAATAGTATGTTTCACAACATATTTTAACAATTCAATTGGCCTGATCGAAAAGTAAATAGAATACAAAGTGAAAAATTATCACAATTTATTAACATTCATATAACGCATCCGATCTAAACCATCACTTCGCCATATATCATTGCAAGGAGAAAGACAAAGAAATCTACTCAGATAAGGAAGATACGACAAAAAAGGATTTTATATGTAAAAGCAAAGTCTTACAAACAATAAGAAGTAAATACAACTTATCTCAATTTCTTCCCCAAGTAAATCCCTTGAAGTTTCTTTAAATCTCATTATCACTTCACAACAACACACAATTCTCTCTTAGAATAGTAGAGAAGAAGCAATCTCTCACTTTCCTTCTCCTCTTACAACTCTTTTGAGAAGAATCCATCACAAAACAACACTTTCACCAAACCCTAGACACTAAACTCTCTACAAATACTTCCTCTCAACTCACACACTAATTTGCTTCACTGCACCACTTCTTCTCTTTTAATTCTAGCGCCAAATTTGTGTTAAATTAGCCTAGGGACAATTTCCCCAAGAGATGCCTCAAGAATTCCTCCAAAAGTCATCCAAATACATTGAATCACTCACAAAACAACACTTTTACACAAAACCCTAGACTCTAAACTCTTTACAAACACTTCTTCTCAACTCACACACTAATTTACTTCACTGGAACCACTTCTTCTCTTTCAATTCCGGCGATAAATTTGTGTTAAATTAGCCTAGGGACGATTTCCCTAAGAGATGCCTCAAGAATCCCTCCAAAAGTCATCCAAATACATTGAATCTGGCCTCCACCAACATTGGGCGTCATCGGCGCCCTATCGCGCTAATTATTCTGAACTCTCTGGAAAAATGTGTCGTAGGCGCCAGAACTCATATTTCTATTTTTTGCCCTTTTTCGCTCAAAATTTGCTACTTTTTTTTTATTTTGCTCCAATTACCTAAAATCATCATACCTACAACAAAATATGAAAAATACCTTTCTTTAAAGTTCAATATCACCAAAAATGAGTACAAATATATATGAAAAATGGAACATATTTTTGGTGCATTAGTGACCAAGGAGAGGGCCACTTTGAACTACTATATTAAAAAATGCAACCTATTGATATTTTCTCTCTCATCTACAAGTCCATTATCAGTTCTTCTATGGGATGTTATACAGTAGGTTAGGGTTACCCTACTTTTATCTTTGTGAAATACAGGAGAAGTGATTATGAGGATAGTTTCAATGCTTCTCTAGTGAGCTTTCTGAAGGTAGATCAAAGTGTAGATTTTCCTACATATCCTCATTATCCTAGGTTTGAACGACATAAAGCTATGAATGAGGATGATGATGATGAGGAGGAGTAGTTATTATGTATGCATTTTCTTTCTCTAGTTGTTGCTGACTTTTAGTTATTTTATTGTACTGGACATTATTTTATTCATGCTTAGTGCAGATGTTGATTATGAACTTTGTAATTGTTACTACAATATTGCTTACTTTTACTCCAAATCATATATATACTACTTATTTGTTAGAGTAGTTTCTTTACTTTGAAAATTTCTACATATTGATTTGAGACTTACTTCTACACATACCTACTTTTACTACTAGTACTTGTACTATTTTCATGTTCTGAACATTATGATAGATAATAATTCTGGTAGATTTTCTCTCTTTATACTTATTTTGTACTAAAACGTTTTGAACTGTTTAAATATTCAAGTTTGGGGGAGGGAGAAAAACTTTCAAAAACTAAACTTTATTTATCCTCAAAAGACTATTTAAAAAATTATTTTAACATAACATGTGGTATGTGGACTTAAATATAGAGAACTATATTTTTTACTCTATATATGTTATAGTACACTTAAATTTAAAGTTTTTAGTGATAAGGGGTATTCTAAAGTTAAGATATTTGGTACAAACAAATAAGGATATGCTTTTACTTTTTATAGTTGGAAAAAATATATTTTTGAAATACCAGGAATCTTAGATTAACACTTAAAATAGAATTGAGATTCTATGAAAAAAATATTTTTTTACTCTAATATAGATTGTTTAGTAAAGAAAAGTGATAAGTTTTTAACTTTAGGAGGAGAATAGTGAAGTTCAAAATCATTAAAGGCTATTTAGATATAGTAATCCTCACATATAAAAAAAGTAAAGATAAAAAAAATATTGAAAGAAAAAGAAAAGAAAGAAAGAAAAGAAAAAATAAAGTAAAAAGAAAAAACTGTGAGGAGAAGCTTGAGGAAATGCCCAATTAAAAATTTTCTTCAGTTGAATCATTTTAAAGGAAGAAACTTAACTTCTGAGCTTATTATTAATTTCAAAAGTATTAGTTAAATCTTTACTAATAGACTTATCATATATAATTCTTCTAGGATTCCTAAGTATGATAAATTATGATTTTTTTGAAATTAATAGAAAATTATAATTCCTAGCTTGATTACTAGATGCTCTTATACCCTAGTTTCATCCTGTGTTATTAAAATTTTCTCTAAAGTTTCAGTATCACATTTATTGGGCAAAAATATATGAATCTTTAATAAAAGCCACTACAATATGTTAAAGCATTCGATTTATAAAATATATGAGTTACTTGAAAACAAGTAACATTTAAGTTTAGGGAAATGATATACCTAAAATATAGTGTTTTATGCACATTTTTATACCTATTTTTGATGATATTATATTTTAATGGAAGGTATTTTCATTTTTTTCTTATAGGTATGATTAAAATGAGTGATTGTGATGAAAGGAGAAAAAAAGGATCAAATTTGGAGCAAAAATGATAGGTGTGCAAAATTAGCCTCTGATGCCTAAGCGCCGATGGCTAGCGCATAGGCGCGATAGCTAAACAAATTAAATCAAATTTGGTGTCATTTCCAAGGGGTGTTTGAAGCAACTTTTGGTTTAAACTTCCTTAACTTCTTTTAGGTGGCAAATTCAAATGAAAAGATATGAAAGGAGAAAAAAGGATCAAATTTGGAGCAAAAATGATAGGTGTGCAAAATTAGCCTCTGATGCCTAAGCGCCGATGGCTAGCGCATAGGCGTGATAGCTAAACAAATTAAATCAAATTTGGTGTCATTTCCAAGGGGTGTTTGAAGCAACTTTTGGTTTAAACTTCCTTAACTTCTTTTAGGTGGCAAATTCAAATGAAAAGATACATTCTTTGGTAGATACATTAAATCTGGACATGATTTAAAGAGATACCAATGCACCTTTTGAAGAAATATTAAAATGAAGACTTGAAGATTAGAAAAAGAAGAAGAGTTTTGAAAGGAAGTATTGGTGGGAGAATTTGAAGAAAAGCTTAAAGTGGTCGAAGGGAAAGAGGAAGAAAGAGAGTCTTCTTCTTGTCATACTTTATTTACTTTTTCACTTACTTTATCATAGTTTGTATTAGATTTTGAGTTATTTAGTGGAAAGCAAAAGTTTCAGAGGAACTTCAAGAGTCTTATAGAGAGGATTTTAAATAAGTTTTTATCTTTATTTTTACATTTGGTTTTAAAGTAAGACTTATTGTGTTTTCACTATGATTTCTACTTTCAAATCAAATTGTGTTTGTGTTTTCTCCATGAGTTCTGAATAGTTTTTTTTAACTTTCTCCTTTCAAATGATACGGTAATTAAATTATTGATGGAAGTTGTGTGAAGTATAGATGTTTAACATTGGAAGAAGTTGTGATGATCCCACTACCTTGCACTTCATTTACCTCTTGATTTGGCCAATTGAGATGTTAAAATTTGTTATGAGAATTAACCTTATGCCATTATTTATATTCAAAAGACTGGGATTAGTAGAAATAACCCTGACTACTGTAACTCTATAATTAGCGGATCGCTCGATCACATAGCCTAAAGGAGTTATAGAAAATGTTTTAGTGAAGGTGGATTAATTTATCTTTCCTGTTGATTTCATTGTGCTAGATATGAAGGAAGATAAAGAGATACCCATGATTTTTGGGAGAGCTTTCCTAGCCACAGGAAGAGCAATGATAGATGTGCAAAAAGGGGAATTAACTATGTAAGCCAATGATCAAACTGTTACATTCAATATCTCAAAATCAATAAAATATCCTTCAAGAGGTAAAAATGATGAGTGCTATAAAATTGACGTTATTAAATATCTAAGTGGATGTCATTTTAAGTCAACTTTTGAAGAGAAATCTGAAAGTGAAAATTGGAACACGAACAAGAAGAGGAATTACAACATTTTGAAGATTTTCATGAAGAAGATTTAAATTATGTTCATGAAAATTTTTAATTTTTGGACATTACTGAACAAGATGAATCTTTTAGTCCATCAATTAAAAAACCTCCTGAACTTGAATTAAAGATGCTTCCTACTCATTTAAAATATACCTTTTTAGGTGATTCCTCAACTTTGCCAGTTATAATTTCATCTCAATTTATTGAAAAGAAGAAGAGATTTTGATTGAAGTTCTAAATAAATATAAGAAAGCCTTTGGATGGACAATAGCTGGTACTAAAGGAATCAGTTCTTCAATTTGTATGCATAGAATCCGTTTGGAAGAGAATTTCAAATCTCAGGTTGATCCTTAAAAGCGATTAAATCATATCATGAAACATGTTGTTAAGAAAGAAATTTTAAAGTGGTTGGATGCTGAAATTATCTACTCTATTTCAGATAGTGCATGGGTTAGTCTTATTCACTGTGTTCATAAGAAAGAAAGAGTTACTGTGACTACTAATGAAAAGATTGATTAATACCAATAATTTAAGTTACAGGGTGGCGAATATGCATTGATTATATAAAATTAAACCTTGCCACAAGGAAAGACCATTTTCTACTGCCCTTTCTAAATCATATGTTAGATAGACTAGCTGAGCATAAATACTTTTGTTTTCTGTATGGATATATTGGTTACCACCAAATACAAATTGATCCTGAGGATCAAGAGAAAACAACGTTTACCAGTCCTTATGGTACATTTGCTTTTAGAAGAATGTCCTTTGGTTTATGTATTGTCCCTGCTACATTTCAGAGATATATGATGGCAATTTTCTGTGATTTAATTGAAAAAGGAATTGAAGTTTTTTATGGATGGCTTTTCAGTGTTTGGAGTTTCATTTGAATCATGTTTAAAACATCTATCAAAAGTTCTTAAGCGTTGTGAAGAAACTAATTTAGTCCTTAACTGGGAAAAATGTCAATTTATGGTTGCAGGAGGAATTGTATTAAGACATTGTATATCAGAAAAAGTTATGGAGGTAGATCCTGGAAAAATTCAAGTGATCGCTAATTCACCTTGCCCAACAAATGTAAGAGGAATTAAAAGTTTTTTAGGATATGCTGGATTCTACAGGCGTTATATTAAAGACTTTTCAAAGATTTCAAAGCCTTTATGTTGTTTACTAAAAAAAATATGATTTTCGATTTTGATGAAGAAAGCCTAAAAGCATTTGAATCATTAAAATAAAAATTAATTACTGCACCTGTTATAGTTTCACCAAACTGGGAAAAACCTTTTGAATTAATGTGTAATGCAATTGATTCTGCTATTGGAGCTGTTTTAGGTCAGAGGTATGATAAAATGTTCAAAGTGATCTACTATGCTAGTAGAACTCTTAATGAAGCTCAAATTAATTATACCACAACTGAGAAAGAGTTAGTAACTATAGTATTTTCCTTTGATAAATTCAGATCATATTTAATTGGAACAAAACATGTTGTGCATACTGATAATTCTTCTATTAAGTTTAATGAACAAGAAGGATGCAAAACCAAGACTGATAAGATGGATTCTTCGTTTGCAAGAATTTGATTTTGAAATAGTTGATAGGAAGGGTACTGATATTCGAATTGCTGATCATCTGTTCAGGCTTGACTTTGAAAAATCTCTCAAGGAAATTAATGAACACTTTCTTGATGAAAAATTGTTCACTATCAATGGGTGGCGTGTTCCGTGATATGCCGACAATGTAAACTTTATTGTCAGTGATATTTTACCCAATGGTTTGACATACCAAGAGAGGAAGAAATTTTTATCTAAAGCTAAGACTTATTTTTTAGAATAACTATTTTTATATAAACAAGGAAATGATCTTATTATTCAAAGTTGTGTGCCTTTAGAAGAAACTTATGAAATTATTTAAAAATGTCAAAATTCTGATTATGGGGGATATTTTGGTGTTAATAAATCTGTATATAAAACCTTACAATCTGGATTTTATTGGTCAACAATGCTTATAGATGTCAATGCCTACATTAAAAATTGTGATCGATGTTAACGTGTAGGCAATATTTCTAAAAGAAATGAGACACCCCTCAATTATATGTTGGAATTTGAAATATTTGATGTTTGGGGATTAGAATTCATAGGACCATTTATACAATCTTTCGGAAATATATACATTTTGATAGCAGTTGACTATGCATCCAAATGGTTTGAAGCTGTAGCTTTATCTCGATGTGATGCTCAAAGTGTTACAAAATTTTTAAGAAAGAATATATTTTTGCAGATTTAGAATACCAAGAGTTATCATAACTGATGGGGAAGTCATTTTAGAAATGCGATTGTGGAAAAGCTAGTAAAAAATATCATATTAACCATCGCATTGCTGCTGCTTATCATTGGCAAACTAGTGATTTGGTTGAATTATCCAATCGTGAAATTAAAAGAATATTAGAAAAGACTATTAATCCAAATAGGAAGGATTGGTCAATCAAACTGAATTATGCTTTGTAAGCCTATAGGACTGCATATAGAACTCCTCTAGGAATGTCCCCATATAGGCTAATTTTTGGGAAAACTTATCATTTACCAGTTGAACTTGAGCATAAAACATATTGGGATATTAAAGAGTTTGATTATAATTTGAAAGATGCAGGTGAAAAGAGATTATTGCAATTAAATGAGCTTGAAGAAATAAGGAAAAAATCCTATGAAAATGCTAATATTTATAAAGAAAAGATGAAGTTATAGCATGATCAGAAGATTCTTACTAACAATCTTGAGCCAGGCCAATATGTTTTATTATACAATGCTAGATTGAAAATATTTGCTGGAAAACTTAAGTCTAGGTGGATGGGCCCATTTAATGTGATAAAAGTTTATTCCTATGGAGTTATGGATATTAAAGATCCTAAGACTGGAAAAATATTTAAAGTTAACGACCATACACTAAAAGCTTATTTTTCAGTCAATTAATCTAAATTTGATGATAATCTGATGTTAGTCTCTCAGGATAAGCTCTGGGTATGTCAGGCTAAAGATATTAAACCAAACACTTTATGGGAGGCAACCCATAGTTATCGGTGTGCTTTGTCTTACGTTTGCTTTGAGTGCTTTTGTTTGGTTTGATTTGGAAATGTGGTAGTATTTTGAAATTTTAATGATCAAGTTGTGTTTATTGGATATAATTGATGACTTAGAGGAATCAGAATGAAGACTTGAACATTTAGCAGACCTGTGCTAAAATGAGCATAAGTGGCTATGCGTCGACAGTTGGCGCTTAGGCGCCACAATTATAAAAAACGTGATAAATGTGATTCTAGAAGCATAAATCCTGGGTAAGTGATCTTAGGAGTTTTTTAAGAGTTAAAACACGTCTAGGGTCAGTTGGAGACTTCCCAAGTCTAAAAAAGGCCCAAAATTAAGAGATACTTGCCCCAGTTTTTATTTTCATTTCCGAGTCTTAAGGAAGAGAATTTTGAGAGCCAAAATGTCTTTTTGGGAGAGCGAAGTTAAGAAGAAAGAGGAAGCCAACTAGAAGAAGTTCATTTATGAGAAGGTGCAAGAGTTATACAATGGGTTTAGCCTTTAATATTCAAGGAATCTCAGAAAGGATATCAAAGATTGAGGTTCTCGTGGCTTCAATCGAAGCAAAGGTAAATAAAACTAACACACATTTAACGCACATTGGATGACAACTCAAAATGCAATTCTGTCATACAAGTCATGTGGAATAAGCGGATAAAGTGATGTATCTGAAGAACAAATGGTATGTGAGAGTGTTCAACCATCACCTGTTTTATCAGATTTACATTCCAGATGGTTCAAATGGAACTAATGTGAAACTAATGGTGGTTCAAGACATATTCCACCTAATAGAGAATGGAACAAAATTCTAGTGTGTTCTTGTGATTTAGTTATATATGTTTAGTGTTTAGTGTTTGTAATTGTTGTAATGTTTGTTTTGTGTTTGTGTTTTAAGTGTGTTGCATCTTAATAATGTGGTTTTGTGTTCAGTTATAGTGTAAGGAGCTTGTATTTTGGAAAATTTCATCCAAAGATTTTGGATCAAAATTTTTAGTTTTATTAAGAGTTTTGATTTTAATGAAATATATGTGTGTGTGTGAAATTTGTATGAATCGATTGATATTTAAGTGAGATTTTGGAGTATTTAAGTGTGTATGGGGTAGAAATAAAAATTTAAATCATTTAAGAGTGATTAACGAGGCGTATTAGTGCAATTTAATTAATTGTCAAAATCTGCAAGGTCGCGCCTAAGCGCCAATCCCTCGGTGCATAAGCGCCAGCACTCGCGGCTATGAGTCGAATTTTCATGCATAGGCGTCGGTTCACAAAAAGCAGTTTACAGGCATTAAAATCCCGAAAATTGACATTTTTTACCCCACTGTCACTGATGCAATACGACTTTAATTAAGCTTTAAAATACAAGATTTTGATACCACTTTTTAGATGATTTAATTCCTAGCAAATGGCTTCAAAAACCTGATGTGCGAGGTTTACTTTTATAATTTTATTAGATTTAATTATTGTAAAAGTCACAATTTTAAACGCAAATATACGTATCGTTCAAGTAATACAGGGCTCTAGTGGAGTCCTGGTTATCGATCCCACAGGGATAATAAACAATATTTTAAAATTTTCTTAAGCAAATTATATATACTTATATATATATATATATATATATATATATATATATATATATATATATATATATATATATATTCAAATTTAATTAACTAATAACTTTTACTAAAAGAAAGTAAGAAATAAGTAGGAAAGTAAAGTAAGCAGTAATTAAATGCAATTATAAAAACTACTTTCTCCTTTTTCAACTAATCCAAGAATTATATATTAATTATCTTTTTTAGGGAATTAAGATTATAGTATTGTGCCAAATAGAAGCATTCATATTCTTTACCCTTTGGTCCAGGTGTAAAGAAAATTGACTAATCTATAGTTAGGCTCAAGATGTGTTATTAGTAGAATGGGTTAATCTAGGCTCACACTACTAGATTTCCAAGGGTGGCGATGGTCGGCCCTACCAGTGACCCGTTACCTTTCTATAAACCAAATTATTAGAATTTAGTCTGTCACTCTAAAAACTAATTAATTCTACGCCCAATAAATAATATCTTCCTATTTATTTACACTTCACCTTAAATAATCCGTGTAAAGCCTTCGATTATCTTAAGGATTCATGTGATATCTACTAGTTAAGAATTTATCTCCAGATAGGTCTCAAAATACTTCAACAGGTTTTAATAAATTAAATGGCCAATTTAAAAAGTAAACTAAGATCAGGTATTAATATCATCACAATATTTTAAAATATTTTATATTTAATTCTCCTACGAAATTTAATTAATTTATAATTTTTTCATAGTTGAAAGGAGAAAGATAACTAACTACTCAGAACTCATTAAAATAATAAAATAAAACATATTTATAAAACTTTGAACCAAAGTACAAATACTTATCTTAAGTGTTCCATCAAGAGCTCCGCTGACTTCTACTGACTCCAACGCAATGATGAATGACTCCAACAGCAATTACACACAATAAACACTCAAAATAAACTCACTAGATACAAAATAAAGTGGCACCCTAAATATGGAAGAGACTAAATTAAACTAGAATAGGCTAAAATGGGTATGTGTACTAAGAGGGGGGATTTTGGTGCTATTTTCTCTGTAGAATAGGCTCCTATTTATAGAGCTCTGAATTTGAGTAGGGTTTGCTTAAGTCACCTCTTCAAAATTCGTCCAAATTCAATGTATCTTCTAGAAGGTAATCATCGCGCCTAGGCGCCGGACTCCGTGACCAGGTCGTTCGCACCTCTTCACTTTGGATCGCACCTCTTTGCGATCCAGACCGTTTCCTTTTGTCCAAATACATTGTATCACATGTCATATATATTAGGAGTAACTTCCAGTCTTCTAGAAGCTCTAATAACCGGTTAACATTGTCAAAATAACTGCCCAAAGTCATCAAAAAAACTTAACAGTGTCTATATCGAACTTGCGCTTAGGCGCCGGACTCTGGCGCCTAGGTGCCAGACCAATAATTCCAAAAATTGCTCCATAAGCTCCATTTTTGCTCCTCTTTGCTCTTTTTTTCCTTCTTGGGCTCTTTTTAATCATCTACATGCAAAAACATGAAAACACCTTTCATTAAAGCATAATATCCTTAAGAATTAAATCATAAATAAGGCATAAAAATGGGTATTTTTATATGGATCAAATTCCCCCAAACTTAAACGTTACTTGTCCTCAAGTAACCCTTTTAATTACATAAAATAAATAACATTTGGAATGAAGTTAAAATATTTAAGATTCCTTATAGTTTTTGGTTTTATAAATACTTTAGCAAATCATTAACCAATTTTCACTAATTAAGTTTAATTTTAAGAATTAAAGAACATTTAACTACCAAATCATTAGACTTCCAATTTTTCATTTATTTCAAGAATAATTGTAGTTTATCATATCAAGGTCAAAAAGAATATTTACAAGAAAAAGATTTTCATGAAATATTTTTCTAGTAAAAATATATGTACATAGAAATTAAGTTTAAAATGTAATCAGTTTTCTTACTATAAGATAATTCAAGTGAAGCCAATTTTTGATTAGGTATTTCCTCAAGTTTCTCCTCACCCTTTTTTTTTAACAGAGGATTACTATTTTTGGATAGCCTGTTAATGATTTTGAACTTCACTATTCTTAACTTATTTTCAAAAACTTATACATTTTTGCTTAATAAATATGACATTAATATTTTTCCAAACTTATTTCAATCTTTTCTTTTTCAAGCAATAATCTTGATTCCTTAGTATTTCAAAAATATAATTCTCCTTATTATAAATAGAAAAATTTTCATCTTATTATTCTTTAAGCTAAATAATTCTATTCTTAAAATCAACCAAAATTTTTGAAACTTTAGTTAAGTTTACTAAATTATTTATAAATTCAAAAATTTAGGTATTCTTAAATATATTTTTCATTCCTTATGTTATGTTAATATATTTTTAAAGAAAATATTAATTCTTTAAGGACAAATAATATTTAAATTTGATAAATATTTTCCCTCCCCCAAACTTTAGCTTTAGCATAAATATGAATTATAAAATTTTTTAAAGCATGAGAGAAAGAAATAAATAAGAATTAATCTAAGTATAACAATGATGTAGTAAGGAAAAACTATACTCTACTTCTACACATGCTTCAATATGAATATAACAGAAATGATTAAGCATATATAGAAAAGTTTTGCAGAGCAGGAGTTAATTTCTAAAAAAAAATTATTTTAGAACATGCAAATTTACTAACTATTCATGAACATTAAACAAGTAGGTCGAAATGTAAATAAACTTTTATAGAAATTCATTCACATCTCAGTCTTAAACACACATCAGATAATCTAAAAACAGTTTTAACATAAAAAGTTCACAAATAACATCAATAAATAACATCACAAAAAATAAGATAATATTTTAAAAACAGAATCAACAATCTCTAGAGATAAATCAAGCTACTAATCACTGTCTGTAGCTTCATCATCATCATCAAAAGAGAACTCCATATCCTTAGGATCAACATAGGGTGAAAATCTGGGACAATTAGGGAACTGAACATCATGCTCACCCTTCAGAAATCTCACTAAGACTCTGAATATTCAGCCTCATAATCACTCTTTCTTTGTGTATACTCAGAAAGATGATCAATCTTCTTGTCTATGGTATCTACTCTGCAGTGATTTAAGAATAACTCATGTTGCTGCTCTATGAACTAATCATGCTTGGTTTCCCAAAATGTAGATGATGGCTCAGCAGAAGTAGATGGTATAGAAGTAGAAGCTCTACCTGAAGTAAGTCATGAACCAGCAGGTGCAGTAGAACTCTTACCTCGCAGTCGATCATAAATGCTGAGACTCTCTCTTTCTATAGGCTTCGTCGACTTAAGCTTTTATTTAGAAAGCTCAGCAACTACTCCAGCACTTTGACAAAGAGAATAGATCAGTGATGGAAAACCAAGTCCAATAGATGTGCTAGAACGAGCAGTAGCCTCCACAGAATCATAAATAATGCTCCCTACATCAATAAACTTCTTCTCTTGAATGCAGTAGTTTAGAATAGCTCTATCTCTGGTAACTTCACTCAGATGATTGGATGGAAGGAGATGAGTAGAAATAAAGTAGTGCCAGGCCTTGGAAACACCATTAAGCTTAGAAGATGAAAAATTTACCCTTTTTCCATTCCGAGTCTTCCGAGCTCCGACATTATCGGCTAGGTAGGCAATGATCATGTCCAAATCTTCCTCAGATGGAGATAAACCTGAGTAATAACACTCAATGTTTGGCGGCAGGCCATAGAAAATGTTGATACGTTCAGGAGTGAATCCTACTCCAACTCATTGAATGAAAATCTCATATTCCTCCGCATCCATTAAATTAGCATAAAATTCTCTAACCACCGGGATAACGGCAACAGCAGTGAAATAGCAGAATCGCTATCAGTTGAGTGCAACGATTGTCTCCTCAATTCTTCCTTCAGGATTATAGAAACTTTGCTCTGAGATAAACTTCTGAGTCATAGCAAAATCATTATATCGGAAGTGTGCAGCAGTATTGAAGAACTTGCTACGATCAAAGTTTTCTCGTTCCTTTCCTCAGATTTGGGTGCCATCTAAACGTGAAAGAAAAATACGAAATAAATTCAACGAATCTAGGAAAACAAACTAATTTAAGCTTTTTAAACTTGAAATAGCTTAAACACCCATGAATTTGATCATAAAAAATCAAAATTTTTCTCAAAATTTCGATTTTTCTTAATGAGAGAAAAATCCATGGTAAAAAAAAAATGAGTTTAGAATGTAGATCTAACCTTAAGATGAAGAAATCGGGTGATTTCAAGCCCAAAAACTTGCAAATCCGACTCTAAATGGGATCTCTATGTGGTATTTTCACGAAAATATAGTGGAGAAGGAAGCTTAGGTGTCAAAAATTATGCGGGGGGGTTTAAGAAGATGAGTTTTCAGGTTCAGACAGAGCTGGTGCTGAATTCTGGCGCCTAGGCGCCAGACTCGCCTTTCCAAAAATTTTATTTAAATTAAATATTTTCCACCAAATCTTATCAAATTCGACTCCTAATTACTCTTATGAGAGTATTAATCGATTTTATAACCTCCAAATATTTTCACAATCAATTTAAAATAAAAGCATAGATCCACATAAATGTATCCAAATTCTTCAATTCAAAATCCTAATATCCATTCCAAATTCAACAATCTTCAGTACAAGACTTGTATCAAGGTTCATCGTTTTATAAATAACATAATGAACAACATATTAAAAGCAAACATTCAAATCCAACAACACACATTGCACAATTTAAGCAAATACACACATTAGATATTCAACACACTAAAACAAGACTCAATCACACCTAAAACACACATAGAATCTATTTAAAACCGATCTTCAATTTCTATCTCTTTCGCAATGAAGTTCGCTAGGACCGAAGGGATAGAACACCAACGCCCTTGGAAATTCCAAAGCCATCTTTTCATCAATCCATTTGTTCTTTGCATACATTTCTACTTGAGCGTCTTGATAGGCAGCCATGTGATCAGATTGAAGTATGGTTTGCCATTCCAAGTGTTCGTATTGGTGGTACATCTCTGTCGGCATATTTTTAGGTTGAGTGTTGTATTTTTTAAAAGGGGTCGCCTACAGAAATTGTCGGCGAATTTTAAATTTAATTTAAATATAGATATAATTTAGAAAGTAGTATTTGATTTTGAAAATAATTTTAAATTTGAAAATTTTAAGATATGAAATCAAACCGATCTCACGTCCCAAATAGTTTATATAAACGAGCATCACATCACAAACCGTGTATCTATCCCGAAGAATAGACACACCGCCCGATGATGGGGCTCGATTAAATAAACTAGAAGATTTCGTGACGTCCGTTTGATCTCGCGAACCAATTTTATAAGCCGACAAATTCCCCGCTTAATATAAATGAATTAAGCAGGGTTTATATTACTCGGGTTCTTAAAATTCCTTATAAGGGCAAGCCCCTATAGTTAATTACATCTTAAGTGACGGGAATCACCTAAGAAAACTCTCGATAATAATCGTAGTTCCGCTCTCAAGAATTTCAAAGTTTGAGTTTTCAAGGGATTGAATTTTGGGATTTCAATAGGGAATGGATCAAATTTCGAACATTATATTTTGAGAATCCGAAGGAAGAAAGGTAGGAGAAATCACGGATTCGAAGCGAACTTCGGTAATTTCCCGACTATCCTATTGTTTGGCTTGAATCGAGGAAAGTCCTAATGTTTGTTTAATGTTTTGATCTCGCCAATTTTAATTAATTAGGACTTATGTTTGTATGATGAAATCATACAAATAGCCTTGAAGATGTGGGGGTTTATGTCGTGCCAAACGACTACCTCGGAATCCTAGGACCGGTTAGGGCTTAATTTACATGACATGATCATGCAAATGCCTAACGAAGAGTTGAGGATTTATGTTGCACTAGGCAAACTACATCGAAGTCCTATGGCTTGGTTATTTAGTTCTAAGGAAAGTTTTGCTGAAGTAGACTCAGATTTTGCTGATGACGATGGCCATGCTGCCCACCATGCTCCGAGCTCCTTATTGTCGCAGAGGTTTAGTTTTAGAAATCATAAATCGTGAGATGAGAGAAGTGTTCGGTTTAAAGAAAGTCTTAATTTCCAAGTGTTTTTTTATGTTTTAATTAAAACAAATCTTAAAGTTGATTAAACGAACCGATTAAGATCCCACGGTTCAGTCATCCCAGCACCGTTATTTTCATCGAATTCACTTAGTCCGTATGAATTTGCTAAACTCAACTAAATGAGTTCCGCACTTTCATTTAGACCGTGGGAAATCCTGTTAGCAACACGTGGGTTACATCATCCGAGGTATTCCCGATCATTCAATGAGACGTTTTAATTTAGTTGTAGTTGTAGTTTTGTTGTTCTGTTTGTGATTAAATTTTGAGTTGTCTTATATTTTGAAATGTTGTGGAGGTGAATTTTATCTTGTAGTGTCTTTTAATTTAGTTATGAGTTTCAGCTTTGGTTTCGTCCTAAAGGTGTAGGTTTTCATGCAACTGTTGTTTATCATGCAAGAAAGGTAAAGTGCAACGCGATTAAATAAATTGCAGTAAAGTAAATCGCAATAAAATAAAAGCGTACCTGGAGGGTCTTCCCGTCATCCCAAGCTGCACTTAAAACACAGTTGGAATATTTAAGCATTTAAAGTAAGTTCCTAGGTAAAGCTAAAGGAAGGGTTATGGTTTTCTACCAAGTTCCTAATCCTATAGCTAGTCATCTCCTATGACGTCTAGGTTCTTGTGTTTTAGTTTGAGGACGATTTTCTTCATCAAAGAACAACTAAGTCCAATTGTTTTTATAAATATCCTATCATATTGAGGAAGTGCTTAAGACGAATCTTAAACATCTTTTCAATATTTCTAGGATTGTTTTAAGTCCAAATGAATTAAATTATACAAATGAATTAATCGTCCGAGAGTTTATGTTTTGTTGTCTTGCTCGGTGAACTCGGACATTCGAATATCCTATAAGTGAAGTGTCATTTCACTTGATACTCCATTTAGGAGTTATACTAGTGAGGGCTCCTAAGGGCAAAATGACATTTAATGATTTGTGATTCGAATTTAAATTCAAATTAATGATTTAAGTTTCGAATAGTGTTCAAGTTATTTTAGATTTATTTTGAATTCTTCATGTCTTAGGTGATGTTATATTTAATTCAATTTAATTTAACTTGATTTAATTTAATTTATTTGATTTGATTTAATTTGTTTTAATTATATATTTTTTTAATTTAATTTAATTTAATTTAATTTAATTTAATTTAATATATTTTTTTTAATTTAATTTAATTTAATTTAATTTAATTTAATTTAATTTATTTATTTAACTTAACTTAATTTAATTTAATTACTTAATTTAATTTAATTTATTTATTCAATTTAATTCAATTTAGTTTTATTATTATTATTTTTTTTGATTTAATTTAATTTAATTTAATTTTTTAATTTAATTTTATTTTTAATTTTAATTTTAATTGAAACTTTTTTAAAAAGAGTTTAATAATTTACCTTTAATTCAATTTAAATGATCGAATCTTTTAATACTTTAAGACTTAAATTTGGATTACCTTTTTAATTAAGAATTAAATATTATTGAGATGATTAATTTAGGGATCCTTAGATTAAAGAATAAACCTCTTCCTAATAATACCCCTATTTTAATAATTCCAATTTTATTATTCTTCCAAATTTAATCAATTATTTAATTAAGGTTTATTTCAATTATTTTAAATTGTTTAGTAGGTTTCTACCCTTTAATTATCTAAATTTCAATCATCCAAATCAGATTAAAATCAAATATTTTACTTATTAATTTTATTAAGCCTAAAGTTTTAATTAAGGGTTAAAAATTTTAATTACCATTTTGCCCTTCAAGCCTAATAATTACATAACTCACTAAATTGAGCTCAAATGAATTTGAAATTTTTATGTGACTTCACTCATATGTCAATAAAGACATTAGAGGACAAAATGTGATTTTTCTGTATTTAATTTATTTATATATTTATTTTTGGTGGAAAATAAGGATTTCCAAGGAAAATTCAATAATATGACCAAGGGAAAGTTTCTGTCCTTAAGAAAATTATGGGGCATTCCTAATGACTAGAAGACCACTTGGACTAATTTTTGTGATTTTTTGAATTATATTTTATTTATTAAAATTATTTTAAGTTCTGGAGTATTAATTAATTTAAAAATAGAATATAAGTTGAAAAATGAATTTTATAATTTTTAAAATTCTCTCTGATATCAAGGATTCTAAAGAACCAAATTTTACAATTTTCTGATTTTTCTTTGATTTATTATAATTATTTTAGTAAAAATGCTAGAAAATACATTTTTTTAATTTTAAAATTACCCTAGGGCTTTAAAATTTAATATCTCATTAAATAGACCTGAGAAAAATATGGGGTTTGTTCCTAAGTGATTAAATTTCAAAATATGACATTTTGGTGAATTTTATTATTTTTTTGATTTTTTTTATTTTTTAATTATTAAAATATTAAAATAATATTAAAAAATTAACTTTTTTAGAAAATTGAAATTTTAATTTTCTTAAATTTACCTGATATCAGAGAGGCTCCAAAACCAATTTGGTGAATTTTTGAAAGGTATTTTGAAAGTTATGAATTTTTAAAGTTTAAAATGACTAAATGGCTTAATCAACCCATTTAAGTAGGGCTAACCAAGTCCAATTGACTTCAAATTTTTATGGTGGGTTCCTCTGATCCTAAAGGTCAGTGGAGAATTGATTTCAAGTCAATTTGATGTATAGTTAGCTCTAATTAATTAGGGGTCTATTTTGGGTGTTTAAGCCAATTAGGGTTATTTTGAGTGAATTAACTCAAGCCTTATTTTTCCTAGGGTTCGCTAGTCATAAGGAACATCACCAAATTTTCCTAGAATTTATTTCACAACATGCTAATTTTTGGAATTAAAATATTCAAAACGAGCCACATGCATTTGAAAAATCAATAACTTTTCACAGAGATGGCCTTTGACCTTGGAAAATTCAGGGAATGTTCCCAAGTTCAGAGGCTTCAAAAGCCCTATGGTCTCATGCCATGGTGAATTGTATGAATGCATGGAGAATTAAAACAATGCAGGGAGTAAATAATTAATTAAAAATAAAGTACTATGCAAAATTAATTAATTTCTTTTCCACATTATTCTCCTCTGTTCACTGAGCAAGAGGGTATTTTTATTTTATTTTTGTGATTTTTCTACACAAAGATATGGATTTTTGAAGTTCTGTATTTAAATAAATCGAAAAATCCCTAATTTCCTACTTATCCGAGCTCGGCGCCCCGTCATCCTCGGCATCTCCGAACGACCACGCGGCGCGCTCCCATTCGACGCCGCCATCTGACTCGACTGCCCGGGGCCCCGCGGTTCACGCACCATCTGCTGGTCCGACGCAATCCAAGCCGTCCATCCGATACACACGCGATCCGACGGTTCCTGGTCATCGTCTACGACTGGTGCGATCCCGTGACCGTCCACACTCTAACGCTAAGAACTCACTCGATTCTCAATGGATTTTCGTGTTCTTATGCTCTATGGATTCGTCTCAAGAGACGAACACATCCATACTGTAGAACATGCATCGAAATTTATTCAAATGAAATAGAGAATCTCCGTAAGCTCGGGAAGAAGAATGAGTTCATACCTTTGCTCGCAGAAGTGAAGCTTCGATCCGAGAGTTGTGTCACCTTCGATCGGGTCCAAGTAAGCTCCGGATGAAGTCCCTCGGCCCGGTGAATCGTCTAGCTATGAAAGTGACCACAGCCCGATCACAAAGCTCGGAGGCCTGGAGCAACCGGGTGGCCTCGGAGATGGGGCTTTCAATGGGAAACTTCTTCCCTTGGTCCAGTGAAGGTGTAGGACCAATCAATTTGGGGATTGGCTCACCGCGAGGAGGTGTCCTGGTTTTCGGGTGAAATTTCGCCGAGAAATCGGATTCCGTCAGCGGGGATTAGGCAAATCGACACCTGGGATCAACTCGCTCTAAGTATGGAGTAGGGTTTGGAACAATTTTGGCGCAGTTTCGGCAAGGTTTGTGCAACTCTCCCCCATGGCCGTGAGGGGGTCGGGTTTAAATAGAGGTGGCCGGAGAGCCTCACAGTGGATGGCCAAGGGTCGGGATCAGCTGCTCCGGCACGGGAAGAACAACTATGGTGGCCATTGGGCATGGGGCAGCTCAGCAAGGTGGAATTCCAAGGTTTGGCTCCTCCCCATGTCTCGGCCATGGCGTTTTCCGGCGGCCTGTGTGGCCGGCCAGCAGTAAGGGTCACCCTCAAGGCCGTGGAGGTCGTGGGTCGAAGTTAGTGAATTCAATCGAAGCCTTACATGTGTAAAGTGGTTGGATCAAAATGGCATGGGGAGGTGGCTTCTTTTGCACTTGGTTTGGTCAACCCATTGAAAATGGGCTTGGTTCACCTCCCCATGGTTGATTTGGGCCGAGAGAGGATCAGGTGAATCAGCCTAGAAAAGGGCGGAGAGGTCACCATCCATGAATATTTTGATTAATCATGGATTAAGGTGAAGCATTAAAAGGGTTAAAACCTTTTTAAGGGGGCTTAAAAGAGGCTCCTCCTTTTGCCATTAATGGCTTCGATCACATGTCAAACCTTCCATGGCTTCATGTGGCTTGTTCATGGCTTGCATTTGGCTCCATTTGGCTTGGGAAAAGTTTAGTCAATTTCATGGAAATAGAATTTAGGAATTTTGGTATTTTGGTGGAGAATTTTCATGAAGCTTGATTTGGAATGGCTTAATGATGATTTTAGGACTTAGGTATTGAATTTAATTGAAAGTATGATGAGGGGAAATGTCATGTGGGCTTTAGGATGATTTGGGCTTTTGAATTTTCAAGGAAATGGGCTTTTAGGAAGGTTTAAGGGAAGTGGGCTTTTAAGTTTAAGAATGTATTCATGGATGAGAATTTTTGTAAAAGGTTGGGCCAAATAATTGTTGGTTTTGGTTTAGGGATGTTTCATGAGTAATTTGAAATAGATTTAAGGTGGTTTGGGTTTGAATCGGGTCGAATTTGGGTTTATTCTGGTAAATGGGCCAATGTAGGTCAAATTGGGCTAACTTGGGCCAATGTTGGGCTAGGGTTGAAATTGATGTAAAATAAATGTTGGGAAATGTTTATGGGAGTGTTTCAAAGAGGTTTTGGCTTTGGTTGGGTTTTGATTTTGGGGTTTGGGTCTATTCTGGGTTAGGTTCGGGTTTAGGTCAAAATTGGGCTTTTTGATTTTGGGTTGAATTTGAGTGGGGTTTGGGTCTAAATTTTGGGCAAATCATGTTAGTGTTTTGTTTATGGGGATGTTAAGGAGGGTTTTAGAAAAGATTTGGGGTTAATTGGAGTTGAGTTGGGTGAGTTTGGGCTAAATTCGGGTCATGGGTCCAAATTGGGCTTTAAGGCCAAAAGTGAAATCGGATCCCAATGCCAATCAAATTGGGCTTGGATTTGGTCTAGATTGGTGTTGGGGATGTTGAATTGAAGTTTAGAATTGAATTGGACCAGAATTTGGGTCAATTGGGTAGGTTTGGTTTGACATCGGGTTCACTTTGGGTTAAAATGGGTCAAATCGGGGGTTTTGATAAAAGTGGGGTAAATCGACAAAATTGGCCCATGGTGTAGTTGAACAAAATGAAATTGGGAATATTTGGGATTTTCTGGAATTTTCTGGGAATTTCCTGAATTTTGGATTTTTCGGCTAAGAGGGGCATTTTGGGTATTTCGAGGGTATCGGGAGGTATTTTTGGAATTTTTGGTATTTTTGGCTATGGATGATCAATTTGAGTAATGTGGGAATGTTTAGGATTAATTTTGAGGAATTTTGGGTGATTTTGGAGGATTTTGAAAAATTTGGGTAATTTCGATGGTTTTGTGCAGATGTAGCAGGTGTCGGGTCCCGGGTCAAAATCGAAAATTTGGAAAATCGAAGATTGGGTGAATGTAAGTGGAATGAAATCATTTTTGTTGAGCCATGAAGCCACATCAAGCCCACATGACCCATGAAGGGACTCATTCGAGGCATACACTATGTTGTTCCTAACCCTCTTACCACGGGCTTAGTGGTTAAGGACCATCCATGCGAATCACCTTCATGAGTCGGAGGTCAAGTTGGGTAAGGGTGTGGTTTTAGGAGGTGTGTGAAAGTGTAGTGTATAGGTGTAGTGTGTGTGTAAGTCAGCCTCCTCACCGCACCGTGCCACCCAAGGCACTCCTAAGTGCCAAAGAGTCCCATAGGAACTCATCCTTTAAACTTCCTCATTCGATTTCAACCCTCTAGTGATTAGGGGTCTACAATTAAGTTTGTGGAGTTTGCGAGGAGTTAAGAAGTGGTTTGAATTTCTAAGTGGTGGGTCCCAATTCTAATCCTCTAAGATAGTCAAAGGAAAAGCCTAAGGCTAGATCCTAAGTACTAAAGAGAAGAAGAGAAGACCTCATCAAAAATGAGGTCAACAATCTTATGGAGACGATTACCAATACTTTGAAGTTCCTCTTCAATCTTATCCATTTGAATAAACATTTTCTCCAAACTAACAGCAATAAAACCATTAAAATAAGGCTGAGGATCTTTAAGAGATTTGTCTCTTACCTCATTTCCATGATTTCCTCTATCCATGGCCTCCAAATCCTTCCTAACTTCTCCAAAATGAATTGCTCTTGTCAAAATTAGTGTGTCTATGGGATTGGGGACATAAAATAGGCTATAAATAAAGAGATTTCGTGTGAAAAATTGAAGAAATTTGATTTTTCCACGATCTATAACCACAGCGCTTAGGCGCCTGAATCTGGTGCCTAGGCGTCAGATTCATCGATATGCCAGTTATTCTGGTGCTTAGGCACCAACTTTTGGTAACTAGGCGCCAGAACCTCAAACGACTCTGATTCGCTTATCGTTAAATTTTGTAAAGTTTCGGTCGTAAAAATAGGTCTAATAAACGAATATGATCAACACACAAACACAATTACAAAAAATTCAATTCACAAACAATCACAAACAAAGGTTAACTTGATCTCCTTTCTACTCACATTTGACATGGAGTGGTCCAAGTCCAATTTCTATATACTTTAAGAAAATCATTAGCTTAAGCCAATACAGACTCGTTAGCCATCTATTTCTAGAAGTTATATACAAATTTAGTCAAAACCAACGCATAACCTTACAGCGATAGATAAACTCAAACTAATAAATATGGGTCGCCTCCCACAAAGCGCTTGGTTTAACGTCGTTAGCCCTGCCTAATTAATTGAATTAATCGGGTAGACTCAGGTCATAAGCCTATTTGTAATTTAATTTCATTTTTCCCATATAAGGCTTCAGTCTTAATCCGTTAACTTTAAATACTTTTCCAGTTTTGGGATCTTTAATATCCATAGCTCCATAAGGGTATACTTTCTCAATTATAAACGGTCCCAACCATTTAGATTTTAATTTTCCTGGGAATAGTTTGAAACGAGCATTAAATAATAATACTTCTTGTCTAGGCTCGAATATTTTCCTTGAAATCATTTTGTCATGTAATTTCTTCATTCTATCCTTATAAATTTTTGCATTTTCAAAAGATTCATTTTTTATCTCTTCCATTTCATTTAGTTGTAATAATCATTTTTCTCCTATAGTATTCAAATTATAATTGAACTCCTTTATCGCCCAATAAGCTGTATGCTCCAGTTCAACAGGTAGGTGACAATGTTTACCATAAATTAACCGATAAGGTGACATTCCGATAGGTGTCTTATAGATTGTTCTATAAGCCCATAATGCAGAATCAAGTCTATCAACCCAACAGTTCTTGTAGGATTAACAGTATTTTCCAATATTCTTTTAATTTCTCTATTTGATACTTTAGCCATTCCACTTGTTTGAGGATGATAAGCAGTTGCAATTCTATGCTTAATTCTGAATTTTTCCAACGAATGATCGAATTCTTATATTTCGAAATGACTTCCCCATCTGTGATAATTATCCTAGGCATTCCAAACCTTGTAAAAATCATTTTCTTTAAAAATTTTGAAACACTTTTGGAATCACAGTTCGGTAAAGCTACAGCTTCGATCCACTTTGAAACATAATCCACTGCTAATAAAATATAAATCTTTCCAGATGATGGAACGAAAGGTCCCATAAATTCTAAACCCCGTACATCAAAATTTCGATTTCTAGTATAAAATTTAGAGGCATTTCATCTTTTCTGGATATATTTCCCATTCTTTGACATCGATCACAAGTTTTCACATAATGTCCAACATCTTTAAATAAAGTAGGCCAATAAAATCCAGAATTTAAAATTTTAAATGCAGTTTTATCCACTCCAAAGTGTCCTCCAAATTCAGAATCGTAACATTTTTGAATAATAACAAAAGTTTCTTCATAAGGTACACATCTTTGAATCACAGAATCTCTCCCTATTTTAAATAAATGAGGATCTTCCCAAATATATGATTTACAATCATTCTTGAATTTCTTAATATATTTACTATTCATCCCATATGGTAAAACATTGCTAACCAAGTAGTTAAGTATATCTGCATACCACGGTATTTGTAATCCTTGAATGACATATAATTGCTCATCCGGGAATTTTTCATTTATAATTTCTTCATAAATCTTCTCATTATTGTTTTTTATTCTTGATAAATGATCAGCAATTTGGTTGTCAGTCCCTCTTCTGTTTACTATTTCAAAATCAAATTCATGCAAAAGTAAAACCCATCTGATCAATCTAGGTTTAGCATCCTTTTTAGATATTAAATACTTAATAGCATAATGATCATGTGTACGATACATTTTGTTCCAAGAAGATATGGTCTAAATTTATCAAAGTCATATACTATTGCTAACAGGACTTTTTCAGTAGTTGTGTAATTTATTTGAGTTTCATTAAGAGTTTTGCTAGCATAGTATATAATTTTGAAAATCTTCTCATATTTTTGTCCTATACAGCTCCGATTGCATAATCACTTGCATCACACATTAGTTCAAAAAGTTTATTCCAATCAGGTGAAACAATGACAGGTGCAGTGATTAAATTTTCTTTCAGAATATTAAACGCATTCAGACAATCTTCATTGAATTCAATTTAGTTTTTTTTTCTAATAAATGGCTAAGAGATTTAGTAATTTTAGAAAAATCTTTTATATATCTCCTATAAAATCCAGCATGACTCAGAAAACTTCTCACATCAGTAACGGTAGTAGGTGGTTGCAATTCAAAGAATAATTTTCAATTTTGCTTGATCAACTTCCATCCCTATTTGTGAAACTTTATGTCCAAGTACAATGCCTTCTGTAACCATAAATTGACATTTTTTCCAGTTTAGAACTAAATTTGTTTCTTCACATCTCTTCAAAATTTTCGTTATATTTTCCAAACAAGATTCAAAAGAAGTTTCAAAAACTGAAAAATCATCCATGAATACTTCAATTCCTTTATCAATCAAACCACAGAATATTGACATCATACATCTTTGAAAAGTCTGTACCGTATGGATAAACTGAAAGGCATTCTTCTAAAGGCAAATGTTTCATAAGGACTAGTAAATGTTGTCTTTTCTTGATCCTCATGAGCAACAGGTAATTGATGATAACCAGAATATCCATCCAGAAAATAGAAATATGAATGTCTAGCAAGTTTATCCAACATTTAATCCAAGAAAGGTAAAGTAAAATGATCCTTTCTAGTGGCTTTGTTTAATTTTCGATAATCAATGTAAATTCGCCATCCAGTAACTTGTCTTGTTGGGATTAATTCATTTTTTTCATTAATAATGACAGTTACTCCTCCTTTCTTCGGAACACAATGAATACGACTTACCAATTGGCTATCCGAAATAGGATAAATAATTCCAACATCTAACCATTTCAAAATTTCTTTCTTAACAACCTCTTTAATAATTGGAATTAATCTTCTTTGAGGTTCAATAGTGGGTTTACAATTTTCTTCCATTAAAATCCTATGCATACAGATTGAAGGGCTTATTCCTTTTATATCTGCAAGAGTCCAACCAAAAGCTTTCTTATAACTCTTCAGAACTCTAATTAATTTTTCTTCTTGATCTTTACTTAGTTCTGAAGATATAATTACAGGTAAAGTTAATGAATCTCCGAGAAATGCATACTTTAAATGCGCAGGTAACATTTTTAATTCCAGTTCAGTGGCTTTTTCAATTGAGGGTAATATTATCTCATTTGCAGTTGTGCCTAAAATTTCCCAATTTTCATGAATATAATGAGCTTCTTCAGATGAATTCTCTTCATTTAATAACTCATCATATAACATAGATTCTTTGTTTTTATTATCAAAAATGACCTTAAATCTTTCTTGGTAATGCTTTTCAATCATATAATAAAAAATATCCATCCGATAGCATTTTTCTTTTTCGAGATACCTCATTGATTTCGTAACATCGAATGTTATCTCTTGATCATTAACTTTCATTGTTAATTCTCTTTTTTGCACATCAATCATTGCTCAACCGGTAGCTAGAAAAGGTCTTCCTAAAATGATAGGTTTTCTTTATCTTCTTCCATATCTAGAACAATGAAATCTACAGGGAAGATAAATTTATCTACCTTAACAAGCACATCCTCTATAACCCCTTTAGGATAAGTGATCGATCGATCAGCTAACTAAAGAGTTACAGTGGTAGGAGAGTTCTCTCCTAAATCTAACCTTCGAAAGATTGAAAATGGCATGAGATTAATACTAGCTCCTAAATTACATAAGGCTTCTCCATAGAATTTTTCTCCAATAGCACATGGTATAGTGAAACTTCCAGGATCTTTAAGTTTCTGAGGTAATTTCTTCTGGATAATTGCACTACATTCTTCACTTAATGCAACAATTTCATAAGCTTCAAATTTTCTCTTCTTACTTAAAATATCCTTCATAAATTTTGCATAGCTTGGCATTTGCTCCAAAGCTTCAGCAAAAGGAATATTGATGGTAAGTTTCTTAAAAATTTCAAAGAACTTAGAAAATTGATGGTCAAGCTTTTGTTGTTTAAGTCTTTGAGGAAAAGGTGGTGGTGGTCTTTCAACTTCCACTTCAGTAGGTACAACAGTATGATCTTTACTTGGAGAAATGGTATCTTTAGGTTTTTCAATCTCTTCAACTTCTTTCTCTTTTTCAATCTCATTTCGTGTTTTCTCTATTAATTCATTTCCACTTCTAAGTTGTACAGCTTTTGCTTGTTCATGTTCTTTTCCAGATCCTTTAGGATTAATTTCGACATTACTAGGCAGTGTTCCTTGAGGTTTGTAATTAATGAAATTAGCAATTTGACTTATCCGATTCTCAATATTACGAATATCGTTGTTTTGACTTTCAGTAATCGATCGTTTCTTCTACAGACAACTTTTTCTGCTGATTGTTATAACCAGGAGGATAAGTTGGTCCATAGTTTGAATTTCCTTGATTGTTCCAATTTGGATTGGTTTGATTTCCATTACTCTAATTAAAATTAGGATGATTTTTCCAACCAGGATTATAATAATTAGAATAAGGATTATTAGTTTTACTAGTAATAACTTGCAAATTTTTCATTGTTTGAGAATCATCAGAATTTGCATTTCATTATTCACATGCGATATATTAATAGCAAAATTATCTAATTTCTTAGATATCGCAGCCACTTGTGAAGCTAAAATAGAAAAGGCTTCATTATCATGAATACTGGCCATTCTTTTAGGATTAACCCTTTCAGAAGGCCATTGAAAATTATTGTTAGTCATTTCTTCAATTAAGGTGTAGGCTTCTTCAAATGTCTTAGCCATTAAAGAACCACCAGCAGCAGCATCAATACCTGATCTAAGTGATCCAATAAGTCCATTATAAAATGTTTGAATAATTAACCAATCTGGTAAAGCATGATGAGGACATTTTATTAATAGTTCTTTAAATCTTTTCCAAGCTTTATAAATTGTTTCTCCATCAAATTGTGTAAATGAAGTAATATCATTTCTCAATTTAGTAGTTTTAGAAGGAGGAAAATATTTAGCAATGAATTTATGTGTCATATCTGCCCATGTTTTAATAGAACAAATTGCTAATGAATTAAGCCACATCTTTGCTTTATCTTTTAAGGAAAAAGGAAAGAGTCTAAGCCTAATTGCATCATCAGAAACATTATTATATTTAAAGGTAGCACAAAGTTCTAAAAAACTAGCAAGGTGCAAATTTGGATCCTCATTAGGTGTTCCTCCAAATTGATTGTTTTGAACCATTTAAATAATAAAAGGTTTAAACTCAAAAGAATTAGCATTTACAGCTAGAATTTGAATACTAACATGAAGTTCATCAGGTGTAGGGTTTGCATATTCCCTTAATGGTTTATAAATATTTTGTTCATTAATTTCGATTGGATTTTGATTAATGTTATGTAAGTTAGTCATTTTTTATGTTTTGAAATTTGTTTTCTTTTTTTAATTCTTTTAATTGTTCTTTCTAATTCAGGATCAAAAGGTAGTAATCCTTTAGATCCAGAACTATGCATAAAATTTTAAAGATAATAATTTTGTTTTGTTTTTATGTTTTTGTTATTTTTTTTATTTTTACTTTTACTTTTTAATTTATTTTATTCCAGGCAACGGTCCAAAAACTTGATGCGATGTGACTTTAATTAAGCTTTAAAATACAAGATTTTGATACCACTTTTTAGAAGATTTAATTCCTGGCAAATGGCTTCAAAAACTTGATGTGTGAGGTTTACTTTTATAATTTTATTAGATTTAATTATTGTAAAAGTCACAATTTTAAACGCAATTATACGTATCGTTCAAGTAATACAGGGCTCTAGTGGAGTCCTGGTTATCGATCCCACAGGTATAATAAAAATAAAAAGTAAAAATATATAAAAATAATATTTTGAAATATTCTTAAGCAAATTATATACACTTTATATATATATATATATATATATATATATATATATATATATATATATATATATATATATTCAAATTTAATTAACTAATAACTTTTGCTAAAAGAAAGTAAGCAATAAGTAGGAAAGTAAAGTAGGCACTAATTAAATGCAATTATAAAATCGACTTTCTCCTTTTTCAACTAATCCAAGAATTATAGATTAATTATCTTTTGTAGGAAATTAAGATTTTCGTATTGTGCCAAATAGAAGCATTCCTATTCTTTACCCTTTGGTCCAGGTGCAAAGAACATCGACTAATCTATAGTTAGGCTCAGGATGTGTTATTAGTAGAATGGGTTAATCTAGGCTCACACTACTAGATGTCCAATGGTGGCTATGGTCGGCCCTACCAGTGACCCGTTACCTTTCTATAAACCAAATTATTATAATTTAGTCTGTCACTCTAAAAACTAATTAATTCTACGCCCAATAAATAATATCTTCCTATTTATTTGCACTTCACCTTAAATAATCCGCGTAAAGCCTTCGATTATCATAAGGATTCATGTGATATCTACTAGTTAAGAATTTATCTCTAGATAGGTCTCAAAATTCTTCAACAGGTTTTAACAAATTAAATGACCAATTTAAAAAGTAAACTAAGATCAGGTATTAATATCATCACAATATTTTAAAATATTTTATATTTAATTCTTCTACAAAATTTAATTAATTTATAATATTTTCATAGTTGAAAGGAGAAAGAAAAATAACTACTTAGAACTCATTAAAATAGCAAAACAAAACATATTTATAAAACTTTTAACCAATGTACAAATACTTATCTAAAGTGTTCCTTCAAGAGCTCCGCTGACTTCTACTGACTCTAACACAATTATGAAAGACTCCAACAGCAATTACACACAATAAACACTCAAAATAAACACACTAGATACAAAATAAAGTGGCACCCTAAGTATGGAAGAGACTAAATTAAACTAGAATAGGTTAAAATGGGTATGTGTATGTCGGCATATTTTTAGGTTTGTGTGTTGTATTTGTGAAAAGAGGTTGCCTGCAGAAATTGTCGGCGAATTTTTAATTTAATTTAAATAAATAATTTGAAAAGTAGTATTTGATTTTGAAAATAATCTTAAATTTGAAAATTTTAAGATATGAAATCAAACTGATCTCACATCCCGAATAGTTTATATGAACGAGCACCGCACCACAAACTGTATATCTATCTCGGAGAGTAGACACACCGCTTGATGATGGGGCTCGCTTAAATAAACTAGAAGATTTGTGACATCCGTTTGGTCTACGAACCAATTTTATAAGCCGACAAGTTCCCCGCTTAATATAAATGAATTAAACAGTGGTTTATATTACTCGGGTTCTTAAAATTCCCTATAAGGGCAAGCCCCTATAGCTTAATTACATCTTAAGTGACGGAATCACCTAAGAAAACTCTCGATAATAATCAGCAGTTCTGCTCTCAAGAATTTCAAAGTTTAAGTTTTCAAGGGATTGAATTTTGGAATTTCAATAGGGAATGGATCAAATTTGGAACATTTTATTTTGGGAATTCAAAGGAAGAAAGGTAGAAGAAATCACAGATTCGAAGCGAACTTCGGTAATTTCCCGACTATCATATTGTTTGGCTTGAATTTAGGAATGCCCTAATGTTTATCTAATGTTTTGATCTTGCCAATTTTAATTAATTATGACTTATATTCGTATGATGTGATCACACAAATAGCCTCGAAGATGTGAGGGTTTATGTCGTATCGGACGAATACCTCGGAATCCTAAGACCGGTTAGGGCTTAATTTGCAATGCAAATGCCTAACGAAGAGTTGAGGATTTATGTTGCACTAGGCAAACTACCTCGAAATCCTATGACTTGGTTATTTAATTCTAAGAAATGTTTAGCTGAAGTAGACTCAGGTTTTGCTGATGACGATGGTCATGCTGCCCACCATGCTCCGAGCTCCTTGTTGTTATTGCAGAAGTTTAGTTTTAGAAATCATAAATCAAGAGATGAGAGAAGTGTTCTAGTTTAGAGAAGGTCTTAATTTCCAAGTCTATTTTATGTTTTAATTAAAACAAATCTTAAAGTTGATTATAACAACACCGGTTAAGATCCCACGGTTCCATCCTTCCGGCATCGTTATTTTTATCGGATTCACTTAGTCTACATGAATTTGCTAAACTCAACTAAATGAGTTCCACACTTTCATTTAGCACCGTGGAAATCCCGTTAGCAACACGTAGGTTACATCATCCGAGGTTTTCCCGATCATCCAACAAGACGTTTTAATTTAGTTGTAGTTGTAGTTTTGTTGTTCTGTTTGTAATTAAATTTTGAGTTGTTTTATATTTTGAAATGTTGTGGCGGTGAATTTTATCTTGTATTGATTTTTAATTTAGTTTTGGTTTCAGTTTTAGGGACTATCCTAAAGGTGTGGGTTTTCATGCAACAGTTTGTTTATCATGCAAGAAAAGTAAGTGCGATGCGATTAAGTAAATTGCAATAAAGTAAATTGCAATAAAATAAAAGCATACCTGGAGGTCTTCCCGTCATCCCAAGCTGCACTTAAAACACAATTTAGAATATTTAAGCATTTAAAGCAAGTTCCTAGGTAAAGCTAAGGGAAGGGTTATGGTTTTCTACCAAGTTCCTAATCCTATAGCTAGTCACCACCTATGACGTCTAGGTTCTTGTGTTTTGGTTTAAAGATGATTTTCTTCATCAAAGAACAATTAAGTTCAATTATTCTTATAAATATCCTATCATATTGAGGAAGTGCTTAAGACGAGTCTTAAACATCTTTTCAATACCTCTAGGATTATTTTAAGTCCAAGAGAATTTAATTATACAAATGAATTAATCATCCAGGAGTTCAAGTTTTGTTATCTTGCTTAGTGAACTAGGACATTTGAATATCCTATGAGTGAAGTAACACTTCACTTAATACTCCGTTTAGGAGTTATGACAACAAGAGCTTTTGAGGGTAAATTAATGTTCAAGTGATTTGTGATTTAATTTAATTTCAATTAATGGGTTTAAGTTCTGGAATAGTGTTCAAGTTGTTTTGGATTTATTTTGAATTCTTTATGTCTTAGGTGATGTTATATTTAATTCAATTTAATTTAATTTGATTTTAGTTTAATTTAATTTAGTTTAGTTTTAATTTTAATTTAATTTAATTAAATTTAATTTAATTTAATTTAATTTAATGTGATTTAATTTAATTTAATTTAATCTAACTTAATTTTAATTTTAATTTAATTTAATTTAATTTAGTTTAAATTTTAATTTAATTTTAATTTAATTTTAATTTTAATTTAATTTTATTTTTTATGCTTTAAGGATGATTTAATTTTAATTGTTAAAGTATTAATTTAATTGAAATTTTAAAAGGATTTAATTTAAATGTTTTAACTTTAATTTAATTTAATGATTAAGTCTTTTAGCATTTTAAATTTTGAATTTGGATTATCACTTTAATTAGGAATTAAACATTATTGAGGTGATTAATTTAGGGATTCTTAAATTAAAGAACAAATCTCTTCCTAATAGTATCCCTATTTTAATAATTCCAATTGTTTATTATTCTTCCAAATTTAATTAATTATTTAATTAAGGTTTATTTTAATTGTTTTTAAATTGTTTGGTAGATTTCTACCCTTTAATTGCCTAAGTTTCAAACATCGAAAATCAACTTAATATCAAATATTTTACCCACCCTTTTAATTAAACCTAAAATTTTTAATTATGAGTTAAAATTTTAATTACCATTTTGCCCTTTAAACTTACTAATTCCATAACTCACTAAATTGAGCTCAAATGAATTTGAAATTTTTATGTGACTTCACTCATATATCAATCAAGACATCAGAGGAGAAAATGTGATTTTTCTGTATTTAATTTATTTATGTAATTATTTTTGGTGGAAAATAGGGATTTTCAAGGAAAATTCAATAACATGACCAAGGGAAAGTTTCTGTCCCTAAAAAAATATGAGACATTCCTAATGACCACAGGACCACTTGGACCAATTTTGGTGATTTTTTGAATTATATTCTTTTTATTATAATTATTTTGAGTTTTGAAGTATTAATTAATTTAAAAATAAAATAAAGGTTGAAAAATAAATTTTATATTTTTCAAAAATCTCTCTAATATCAAGGAAACCAGAGAAACAATTTTTACAATTTTTTAATTTTTCTTTGATTTATTAGAATTATTTTAGTGGAAATGCTAGAAAATACATTTTTTAATTTTAAAATTACCTTAGGGCTTTAAAATTTAATATCTCATCATAGAGACTTAAGAAAAATATGGGTTTGTTCCTAAGTGATTAAAATTCAAAATGTGACATTTTGGTGAATTTTATTATTTTTGTGATTTTTGTTATTTTTTAATTATTAAAAATATTAAAATAATGCAAAAAATCAACTTTTTTAGAAAATTGCAATTTTAATTTTATTAAATTTCCCTGATATCAGAGAGGCTCCAAAACCAATTTGGTGAATTTTTTAGAAGTATTTTGAAAGTTATGAATTTTTAAAGTTTAAGTTTGGCTAAATGGCTTAATCAACCCATTTGATAGGGCTAACCAAGTCCAATTGACTTCAAACTTTTATGGTGGGTTCCTCTGATCGTAAAGGTCAGTGGAGAATTGATTTCAAGTCAATTTGATGTATGATTAGCTCTAATTAATTAAAGCTCCATTTTGGGTGTTTAAGCCAATTAGGGTTTTTACAAGTGAGTTAACTCAAAACCTATTTTCCCTAGGGTCCTCTAGTCATAAGAAACATCACCAAATTTTCTTAGAATTTATTTCACAATATGCTAATTATTGGAATTAAAATATTCAGAATAGTGACCTAGAATTGAAAAATCAATAACTCCTCGTAGGGATGGCCTCTGACTTTGGAAAATTCAGGGCATGTCCCCAAATTCAGAGGCTTCAAAAGCTCTATGGTCTCATGCCATGGTGAATTGTATACATGCATGGAGAATTGAAATAGTGCAGAGAGTAAATAAATAATTAAAAATAAATTACTTAATGAAATTACATGATTTCTTTTCCAAATTATTCTCCTCTGTTCACTGAGCAAGAGGGTATTTTTATTTTATTTTTCTGATTTTCCTACACAAAGTTATGCATTTTTGAAGTTTAGGGAATTAAATAAATCAAAAATACCCTAATTTCCTACTTATCCACGCGGCGCCACGCCATCCTCGGCAGCTCCGAAATGCCGCGTGTCACGCTGCCATTCGACGCCGCCGTTTGAGTCAGCAGCCCGGGTCCCGCCTTCCGCGTATCATCTGCCGATCCGACCCGATCTGAGCCGTCCGTCCGCGCGTGTATTGAATGGACTCGCATCCGCTCATCGTCCCCACCGTTCTCACCCGAGAGCCGTCCACACTAAAACCCTAAGAACTCACTCATTTCTCAACGGATTTTCGTGTTCTTGTGCTCTACTGGATTCGTCTCGAAGAGATGAACACATCTATATGGTGATCATGCATCGAAATTAAGGCATTCGAAATAGTACAATCTTCGGAGGCTCGTGGATAAAGAGTTAGCTCATACCTTAGCTCGTAGAAGTGTGGCTTCAATCCGAGGGTTGTGTCACCTTCGATTGGGTCCAAGCAAGCTTCGCATTAAGTCCCTCGGCCCGGTGAATCGTCCGGTATGATTTCGACCACGCCCGATTACAAAGCTTGGAGTCCGGACCGGATGGGTGGCCCGGAGAGGGGGCTTTCACCTGGGAACTCCTTCTCTTGACCTCGTGCAGGTGTGGGTGAGTTTAATTTGAATTTGGTTGAGAATTGGGAGATGTCCCGGTTTTGGGTGGAATTTTAGCCGAGAAATCGGGCTCGTCGATGGGGATTAGGGCAAATTATCATTGGGGATCAACTCGCTCTAAGTGTGGAGAGTGGTCCGGAGCAATTTTGGCGGTGGTTTCAGCAAGGTTTGGTTCAAGCACCTTCCATGGCCGAGAGGGAGTGGGGTTTGAATCAGAGAGGCTAGAGGGCCTCCTGTGGGGAGTTAGGGCCGGGATCACCGCTCTGCGTGAGGAGAAGAATGCACCGCAATGGCCATTTGGAGTGAGGCAGCTCAAGCAAGGTGGAATTTCAAAATTTGGCTCCTCCCAAGGTCTCGCCATGGTGTTTTCCGACGATCCAGTGCGGCCGGCCGGCAGACAAGGGTCACCCTCAAGTTCAGGTGGGTCGTGGCTGGGGTTTTGTGTAGCAATCGAGCTTTGCCATGTGTCAAAGGCTCGGATTAAAATGGCATGGGGGAAGGCCAATTTTGGCTCTAAATGGGTCAACCCATCCTTTTGGGCTAGGTGCACCACCCAATGCTTGGTTTAGCTGAAGGGAAAGTGATTTGTATCAGCTTGATTAGTGGGTCAAGTCACAATCCAAGTACAATTAGATTTAAACATGGTTTAGTGGGAGACATGGAGATGGTTAATCACCTTAAGGGAGTGTGGAAAGGATCTCCTCCTTTTGCCCAATGTGGTAAGGTCACATGTGAACAACTCACATGGCTTGCATGTGGCTTAAGAGTGGCTTCATGGCTTACATTTGGCTTGCCAAGAGTTTGGTCAATTTTCATGGAAAAGGGTTTTAGGAATTTTTGGAAGTTTTGGGGTTATTTGATGGGATTTGGCATAATACCATTTTGGTTTGATTTTCATGATTGATTTAGCACTTAGGGAGTGATATTAATTGAGTGAGGATGAGATGAGATTGTAGTGTGGGCTTTAGGATGGGTTCGGGCTTTTAAAATTTGGTAAGGTGGGCTTTTAAAATGGTTTAAGGGAATGGGCTTTTAGGTTAGAAAATGGGCTTTTGAAGAGAAAAATTTGCAATGGGCCATGCCAAATAAATGTTGAGTTTTGTCTAAGGATGTGTCATGATTGATTTGAAACAAGTTTGGAGTGGTTTGGGTTTGAATTGGGTTGGATTTGGGTTCATTTGGTAAAGGGCCAATGTAAGTCAAATTGGGCTAATTTGGGCCAATGTTTGGTTAGGGTTGAAGTTGATGTAAAATTAATGTTGGGAAATTTTTATGGGAGTGTTTCAAAAAGGTCTCAACTTTTGTTGGGGTTGGATTTTGGGGTTTGGGTCTATTTGGGTTAAGTTTGGGTTTAAGTCAAAATTGGGCTTTTTGGTTTTGGGTTGAATTTGAGTGGGGTTTGGGTCCAAATTTTGGGCAATTTATGTTAGTTTTTTGTTTGTGGGGATGTTAGGGAAGGTTTAGAAAAGATTTGGGGTTAATTGGAGTTGAATTGGTTTGACATTGGGTTCACTTTGGGTTAAAATGGGTCAAATTGGGGATTTTGACAAAAGTGAGGTAAATTGACAAAATTGGCCCATGGTGTAGTTGAACAAAATGAAATTGGGAATATTTGGAATTTTTTGGAATTTTCTGGGAATTTTCTGAATTTTTTGGATTTTTGGGTCAAGAAGGGCATTTTGGGTATTTGGAGGGTATTGGGGTCCCGGGGGTCAAAAATTGAAAATTTGGAAAATTAAAGATTGATTAAATGTGAGTGAAATGGAAGCACTTTGTTTGAGCCATGAAGCCATGTTAAGCCTATATGAGCCATGAGGGGACTCACTCGAGGCATTCACTATGTTGTTCCTAACCCTCTTAGCCAAGGGCTTAGAGGTTAAGGACCATCCATGTGAATCACCTTCATGAGTCAGGAGGTCAAGTTGGGTATAGGTGTGGTTTTAGGAGGTGTGTGAAAGTGTAGTGTGTAAGTGTAGTGAGGGTGTAAGTCAGCCCTTCACTGCACTGTGCCACCTGTAAGCGGTCCTAAGGCCAAAGAGTCCTATAGGAACTCATCCTTTAAACTTCCACATTTGATTTCAACCCTCTAGGTGATTAGGGGTCTACAATCAAGTTTGTGGAGTTTGCAGGGAGTTAAGAAGTGGTTTGAATTTCTAAGTGGTGAGTCCCAATTCTAATCCTCTAGGATAGTCAAAGGAAAGCCTAAGGCTAGATCCTAAGTACTAAAAAGAAGAAGAGAATTCCTCATCAAAAATGAGGTCAACAGTGTACTAAGAGGGGGGGTTTGGTGCGATTTTCTCTGTAGAATGGGCTCCTATTTATAGAGCTCTGAATTTGACCAGGGGTTTCTTAAGGCACCTCTTCAAAATTCGTCCAATTTCAATGTATCTTCTAGAAGGTAATTATCACGCTTAGGCGCTGGGATCTGGCGCTTAGGCGCCGGGATCTGGCGCCTAGGCGCCAGGCGCCGGGATCTGGCGCCTAGGCACCGGACTCCGTGACCAAGTTGTTCGTACCTCTTCACTTTGGGTTGCACCTCTTCGCGATCCAGACCATTTCCTTGTGTCCAAATACATTGTATCACATGTTCTATATATTAGGAGTAACTTCCATTCTTCTAGAAGCTCCAATAACTGCTTAACACCGTCAAAATAACTACCCAAAGTCATCAAAAAAACTTAACAGCGTTTGTATCTAACTGGTGCTTAGGTGCCGAGCTCTGGCGCCTAGGCACCTGTCGGCATATTTTTAGGTTTGTGTGTTTTGAAAAAAGGGGGTCGCCTATAGAAATTATCGGCGAACTTTAAATTTTAAATTTAATTTAAATATATATATATATATATATATATATATATATATATATATATATATATATAATTTAGAAAGTAGCATTTGATTTTGAAAATAATTTTAAGTTTGAAAATTTTAAGATATGAAATCAAACCGATCTCACATCCCAAATAGTTTATATAAACGGGCACCACATCACAAACTGTGTATCTATTCCGAGAAATAGACACACTACTTGATGATGGGGCTCGATTAAATAAACTAGAAGATTTGTGACATCCGTTTGGTCTGCGAACCAATTTTATAAGTCGACAAGTTCCCCGCTTAATATAAATGAATTAAGCAAGGTTTATATTACCTGGGTTCTTAAAGTTCCCTATAAGGGCAAGCCCCTATAGTTAATTACATCTTAAATGAAGGGAATCATTTAAGAAAACTCTCGATAATGATCAATGGTTTTTCTCACAAGAATTTCAAAGTTTGAGGTTTCAAAGGATTGAATTTTGGAATTTCAAAAGGGATTAGCTCAAATTTGGAACAGTTTATTCTTAAGAGTCAAAAGGAAGAGAAGTAGGGGAAGCTGAGGATCAAAAAGAATCTTGGCAACTTCCCAAACTATCCTATTATTTGGCTTCAATTTGAGAATGTTATTTAATGTTTCGATCCTGCCAATTTTAATTAATTAGGACTTATGCTTGTATGATATAATCACACAAGTAGCCTCGAAGATGTGAGGGTTTATGTCGTACCGAACGACTACCTCGGAGTCCTAAGACCGGTTAGGGCTTAATTTGCATAACATGATTATACAAATGCTTAACAAAAAGGTTGAGGGTTTATGTTGCACTAGGAAAACTACCTCGAAATCCTATGGCTTGTTATTTAAACTAAGAAAGGTTTTGCTGATGTAGATTCAAGTTTTGCTGACGACGATGGTTGTGCTGCCCCCTATGCTCCAAGCTCTGTGTTGTTGCAGAGGTTTAATTTTAGAAATTGAAAATCAGGAGATGAGAGAAGTGTTTTGGTTTAGAGGTGTCTTAAGGTTCAAATGTCTTAATGTTTTAATTAAAACAAATCTTAAAGTTGGTTAAACAGAACCGATTAAGATCCCACGGTTCCGTCATCCCGACACCGTTATTTTCATCGGATTCACTTAGTCCAGATGAATTTGCTAAACTCAACTGAATGAGTTCCACACTTTCATTTAGACCGTGGGAAATCTCGTTAGCAACACGTGGGTTACATCATCCAAGGGATTCCCGATCATCCAACGAGACGTTTTAATTTAGTTGTAGTTGTAGTTTTGTTGTTCTGTTTGTGATTAAATTTTGAGTTGATTTATCTTTTGAATGTTGTGGCGGTGAATTTTATCTTGTTGTGACTTTTAGTTTAGTTTTGGGTTTCAGTTTTGTTGCTATCCTAAAAGTTTCAGTTTTCATGCAGGGTAACATTGTTGTTTAACATGCAAGAGAAGTAAAGTACAATACAAGTAAATAAATCGCAATAAAATAAAAGCATACCTAGTGGATCTTCTCGTCATTCCCGACTACACTTAAAACACATGTCAGAGCATTTAAATATTTGCAACAAGTACTTAGGTAAAGCTAAGGGAAGGTTCTGGTTGTCTACCAAAATCCTAATCCCACTGCTAGTCAATTCCTATGACGTCTAGGTTCTTGCATTTTGTTGAGGATGATTCTCTTCATCAAAGAATAGTTAAGTTCAATTATTCTTCTAAAACACCCCATCATATTGAGAAAGTGCTTAGGACGAGTCCTGAACATCTTTTCAATGCTTATGGGATTATTTTGAGTCCAAATGAATTTCATCGTTCGAATAAACTAATCATTCGGGGTTTAGTTGAGTCTTGACTCTTGCTCAGTGAATTTAGATGTTTTAATTATCTTATGAGAAAGATGACATTCACTTGGCGTTTCACTTAAGATTTATGTGGGTGAAAGTCTTTAGGGGCAGGTTAGGTTATTAAGAAACTTAACCATCTTGTTTGAAGTTGAGTTGGTTTTTTAAGAATGATTCAAATTAATTATAATATTTTAATTTGATTGTGGTTTTCTTATGTTATTTCAATTTGATTGTGTAATTTCAAAAGTTGACTTAGTTATTTTAAAATTGGTTTAATTTTAATTTTAGTTATATTTAATTTAATTGCATTGATTTAAAGTTGATTTTAATTTAGTTGCATTAATTTAATTTTGATTTAAAGTTGATTAAATTATTTTAAAATTGTTTTAATTTAATTATATTTAATGTAAATTGTTTTTTTATTAATTATGTCGTTTTAAAGTTATTTTTAATTTAATTAATTATATTATTTTAAAATTATTTTTTTATTAAATTATCTTAGAATTTGTTTAATTTGATTATTTAATTTATCTTAGAAATTATTTTAATTTGATTATTTAATTTATCTTAGTTTTCATTAATGAGTTATTAAATTAAAATTAAGTGGTATTTGATTTCTATCATTAATTAGGGGTTAAGATTAATAAATTATTCTCTTCCAAGATTAAACCTCTTCACTTATACATTCTCTTTTAATTAACTTCAAATTTTTAATAATTTAAGAAATTATAGTCATTTCGTTTATGTTAGAAAAGTGATAAATGGGTTCCTACCCCTTAATTCCTCATGTTTCAATCATCTAAGGAGATTAATTAGGATCATTTATTACCCATTACCCATAATTAAGCTTAAATATTAATTAAGGCTAAATTTAAATAACTACCATTTTGCCCCTTAGGCTTGTTCACCTCATAATTCATTAAATATAACTCAAATGACTTTGAAATTTTTGTGTCACCATACTCATGGGTCAATTAAAATATCAGAGGCGAAAATGTGATTTTTCTGTTTTTAATTTAGTTTATATAATTATTTTTTTGAGAAATGAGGGTTTTCAATGAAAATTCAACAACATGACCAAGGTAAAGTTTCTGTCCTTAGGAAAATTATGGTATGTTCCTACTGACTAGAGGACTTAGACCAATTTTAATGATTTTTTGAATTATATTTGATTTATTATAATTATTTCAATTTTTGGGGTATTAATTAATTATAAAATAAAATTAAAGTTTAAAAATAAATTTTATATTTTTTATAAGTCTCTCTGACTTCAGGGAATCCAGAGAAACAAATTTTATATTTTTCTGATTTTTCTTTGATTTATTATAATTAATTTGGTGAAAATGTTGGAAAATCCATTTTTTAATATTAAAAATTGTCTTAAGCCTTTAAAATTCAATATCTTAACCTAGAGACATAGGAAAAATATTTAGTTGATTCCTAAGTGATTAGGGAGCAAAATATGACATATTTGTGATTTTTAATATTTTTTAATTATTAAAATATTAAAAATAGGGTTAAAAATGAAATTTTTTAGAAAAATCCAATTTTAATTTTCTTAGACTCCCTTGACATTAGAGAGCCCACAAAACAAGTTTGGTGAATTTTTTAAGTGTATTTTGGGTTTTATGAATTTTTTAATTTGCAAAATGTCCATGTTACTTAATTAATTGATTTAATGACTCAAATTAATTGCAACTGATTTGAAATTTTTATGTGAGGTTCCCATGATCCTAAATGACAGTGGAGAGTTTATTTCATGTGATTTTGATGTGTGGTTACTCCTAATTAATTAAAATTTAGTTTTGAGGTTTTGGCCAAATTAGAGTTTGTTTGATTGAAATAAATCATGAGATAATTTTAAAATGTACCTCTAGTCAAAGGGAACACAAACTAATTTTTCTAGATTTTTCTAAGCAATATGGTAATTTTTATAATTATTATAGCAAAACTGATGCATAAAATTGTAAAATAGATATCTCATCATGGAAATCTTCCCTGACTTTGACAAAATCAGTAAAGATCAACCATTATGTATAGAATAACATATCAAAATTTCAAGTTATGGTGAAGCTCCTACATGCATGAAGAATTGAAAGATTGAAAACACTATTTAATTAATTAAAAATAAAATATGTATAAAATATATATGAAATCACTTTCACATTATTCTCCTCATTTTAGTGAGCAAGAGGATATTTTTATTTTATTTTTTGGATTTTTCTATGAAAAGTTATGATTTTTTGAAGTTTAGGGTCAAAATAAGTCAAAAATCCATTTTCCCGCTCAAAGGACACGTGTCGCGCTGCTACTGGTTGGCGTGGCTCTGTTTGGTGGCTTGTTCATGGACGAAGCTTCATCCGACTACATTAAGGCCGTCCGTCCGATACACGCCTGATCGGACGGCTGCTGATCCTCTCTCCAACTGCTATTCACCCAAAACCGTCCACCTTCAAACCTTAATATCTCCCTCGATTCTCAACGAAATTGAATGAAGTTTTTTTTAAAGTGATCATCTAATCGAGTAGAACACATCTATACGGTGATGATATACTTAAAGCATGTGAATATTTATAGAAAATTAAAATAACCTTGGTTTAAGGAGAAAAAATTTGATACCTTGATCCGAGAGGTGAGGTCTCAATTGGAAATGGTTTGATTGAGCTTAGGAGTGCTTGGAGAAGCTTTGGGAACAATTTGGCAGGGTCTCCCCAAGGTAATTTTTTATCTCTTCTCTTTTGGCCATGAGAGGTGTGTTTAAATAGAGGAGCTTATGGCTGACTATGGGGGTTGGCTTGGTTCATTCACCAAGGCTTTTTGGCTGAGAAAAGCTCACTTGATTCAACTTGATCTTGGTGCAATCAATTGGGTTATGCCATGTGTAAAGGCATGGATTTAAGGGGTATGGGTGTAAGGGCCATTTTTGGGTCAATTTGGGTCAAAGCATGGATTTGGCTTGGTGCACCCTCCCATGGTTTGATTTGGGCTGGAAAGGATGATTTGGGTCAGCCAAAAGAAATGGAGAAGTCCCCATCCCAAGTACTTGTGTCAATTTTGGGTTAAGGTGTGTCATGGAAAGGGTTAAAAGTGCTTAAACATGGCTTAGGAAAGAGGCTTACTCCCTTGCTATTTAAGGTTTGGTGATGTGTAAAGAGCTTATATGGCTCACATATGGCTTGACACAAGCTTCATGGCTCACATTTGGCTCCTCCATGGCTCACCTTTGGCTTGGGAGCTTTCATCAAAGGGGATTTATGACTTTTGGGTGATTTGATGGAAAAATGTCGTGAGGTTATTTTTGGTTGATTCAAATGATGAATTTGGAACTTTAGGCAAATCATTTAATCAAAGAGTTGATGAAATGATAATTGGCATGTGGGCTTTTGAGTGGATTCGGGCTAATTGAAGTGATTTAGCTCATGGGCTTGATTTTGGGCCTTTAAATTTAGGGTGAACTTGGGCTTGAGTTTGAGTTAGGTTTGGGTCAAATATTGGGCTAAGTGAATGTTGAGTTTGGCTTAGGAAAGTGTTATGAAGAGTTTGGAAAATATTTGGAGTGATTTTGAATTGAATTGGATGATCAATTTGTTGGGTTTGGACATAGGGTCAATTTTGGGTGAATTGGGTTTGGTTGGACTTGGGTGGATTTAGGGATCAAATTGGAGGCAGATTAATGTAGAGTTTTGTTTTTAGGGATTTTAGGAAGGTTTCAAAAGAAATTTGGGGAAAATTGGATGACATTTGGGTTCAATTTGGGATGGTTGGGTTACTTGGTCAATTTTGGGCCTTAAGGGCCAACTTGGAATTTTTATTAAATTGGGTTAAATTGACAAAATTGGGGTATGTGATAGTTGAACAAAATGATGTGGAGAATATTTTAGAATTTTTATGATTTTTTGGGATTTTTTGTAATTTTTGAATTTTTTGGCTATGAAGGGCATTTTGGTAATTTTGGGGGGTTTGGGGGTAAGTGGTCAAAAAAATGAATTAAAGGCTCAAGGTGGTTTAAAAAGAAATTTGGATTCAAACAAAAGTGTCTGGGATCATTTTTGATTTATGTGGAATGTTTTATGAATCCCGGAGCGTTTTTTAAGTATCTGCTATTTTGACCGCGAGGGGCCCAAAGGTAGCTCGGAATTATTGCATGTTTACAGTCAAACTTCTTGATTTGACGAGAGAAACGCTCTGGAATGATTTTTTTAAGAGCCCGGGTGACTGTGAAGTTTTGAGTTTCAGGGCCCTTTTCAGGGGCAATTTGGTAAATTTTGGAGAGTTTAGAGGTTAGGGGTCAAAAATTGAAATTTTGGCAAAAATGAAGATTGATTAGATGTGAGTAAAATGAAACCATTTTGGTTACGCCATGAAGCCATGCTACGCTCACAAGAGCCATAAAAGGACTCATTTTAGGTACTCAGTATGTTGTTCCTAACCCTCTTAGCTAGGGGCTTAGGGGTTGAGGTCCATCCACATGAGTTTCCTACATGAGTCAGGAAGCCAAGTTGGGTAAGAGTGGTTTTAGGGTTTGGGATATGTGTGAGAGTGTGGTTTGTGCAGGCTAACCATCACTAGGACCGTGCCACCTGTGGTCGTCCTAAGGCTTGACCATCCTATAGGAACTCATCCTTGCACCTCCACACTTGGCTTTCAACCTTCCAAAGGGGTTTGGAGATTTATGGTCATCTGTGGGGTTCAAGAGGAGTTAAGAGGTGTCTGAAAATGGTGGGTTCCATTTCTAGTCCTCTAGGATAGTCAAGGAGAAGTCTTATGGCTAGATCCTAAGCACTAAGGAGAGAAAAGACCTCACCAAAAATGAGGTCAACAAATGGACCCCCAATAGGTGTGGTGTGCTTAAAAGGAGCACACCGCACGTATTGGCGTTGACCGAAAAGATCAACCGAACCAACACAGACGTCTAAGCGACACACTTAGAACGAAGCATAGAAAAATTTCCACTGGGGAGTATCATGTAAATCTCCAAGACTGAAGATTCCAGAACTCTCGCTGGGGAAAAGGAGGTGGATCCTAAATCACAAGATCTGGAGAGATTTGATTTCAAATTCGTTTCATTTTTTATTTCAAGTTTTAGGTTTGAGTTCTGAATTTTCGATTTGAGTTTCAATTTTTGTTGAAATTTGACTTAAGATTGATTTCGAGGTGGATTTTGTAAAATTTTACATTTAAGATGAGAATTGAAATCTAGGTTCCAATCTCGGGATTGCAAAGAGAACATGAATTTAGGTACCAGCCTCAAAGAGAGAATCGGAATTTAGATATCGATCGAGAATTATCAGAATTTAGGTACTGATCTCGAAATGAGAACCGGAAGTTCAGCTTCAGCCTCGAGAATTGATGTTCTACGATGATAACATTGATTTGAACCATTGCGATAGGAAATGATCTTAAAGCAATGCGGCGTCGGATGCTGTGATCCTCAACCTCTAGTACTTAACAGGAGCCATTGCAAAGCAATGCAGTATCAGATGTTGGGATCCTCAACCTCTGAAATTTGAGATTTTGAATTCGAACCATTGCGATAGGGAAAGAACCTAAAGCAATGCGGTATCGGATATAAAATTCTCAACCTCTAAAATTTGATTTTTGATTTAAACCAATGCAATAGTAAAAGATCCTAAAGCAATGCGGTATCAGATTTAAAATCCTCAACCTCTAAAATTTTATTTTTGGTTTGAACCATTGCGATAGGGAAAGAACCTAAAGTAATGCGGTATAGGATGTAAAATCCTCAACCTCTAAAATTTGATTTTTGATTTGAACCATTGTGATAGGGAAAGATCCTAAAGCAATGCGGTATCGGATGTAAAATCCTCAACCTCTAAAATTTGATTTTTGATTTGAACCATTGTGATAGAGAAAGATCCTAAAGCAATGTGGTATCAGATGTAAAATCCTCAACCTCTAAACTTTGATTTTTGATTTGAACCATTGCGATAGGGAAAGATCCTAAAGCAATGTGGTATCGGATGCTGGGATCCTCAACCTCTGAAATTTGATTTTGATTTGAACCATTGCGATAGGGAAATGACCTAAAGAATGAGGTATCTGATGTAAAATCCTCAACCTTTAAACTTTAATTTTTTATTTGAACCATTGCGATAGGGAAAGATCCTAAAGCAATGTGGTATCGGATGTAAAATCCTCAACCTCTAAACTTTGATTTTTGATTTGAAACATTGCGATAGGGAAAGATCCTAAAGCAATGCGGTATCGGATGTAAAATCCTCAACCTCTAAACTTTGATTTTTTATTTGAACCATTGCGATAGGGAAAAAACCTAAAAGCAATGCGGTATCGGATGTAAAATCCTCAACCTCTAAACTTTGATTTTTGATTTGAATCATTGCCGATAGGGAAAGATCTTAAAGCAATGCGGTATCGGATGTAAAATCCTCAACCTCTAAACTTTAATAGGAGATCATTGCAGAGCAATGCAGTGTTGGATGCTAGGATCCTCCACCTCTAAAATTTGATTTTGATTTCATGATTGATTTGCAAAGATTTGTAGTGTCGATTTGAAAAGTGTAGAATTTTAGTGTTTTGAGAATTTCATGAAAGTTGTAAAAGATTTTTGTGGAAAGAAACGGATTAGGATGGAATATGAGGATGCCACATATCCCAAGCAAAGAGTTGATCGAAAAGTTACTGGTTTGGATTGGATATGATTCCTCGCCATCAGAACCAAATCAAAAACCTCGTGGCTCCGTGTCAATGGAATCGACTGCTCCTATCTCAGACAAGGGAGAGAATTGATGGGATTGGATTTTAGACTTGGAAGTTTTGAATTTGAATTTGAATTTGATTGAGATTTGATTTGAGATTCAAATTGAGATTAGATTTGAAAGTACAGATTGGAGATTCAGATTTGAGGTTTATTTTTAATATTGAGATTCATTTTTTTTGTTTCGATGATTTGAGTTCGTTTTGATTTAGATTTCAATTTGATTTCAGATTTCATTTGATTTGAAGTTTCGTTTCGTTATCTTATTCGATTTTTTTTCTTTTTATTTGTTGTCATTCGTTGGGGGAATTTATTATTGATTTCTTTTTTGTGAAGTTTTATTTTATTCATTTATGTTTCATGATATTTCATTTTTTTATTTTTATTTTTATTTTTTATTAGTTTGGGTTTGGACCCAGTCATAAGCAAGTGCGACATCTGTGCTTCGTAGAACGAGGTTGTCTTTGAAACATCACGATGCGCAGTTCTCCTTGAAGTATTGTCCACTGATCGAAGATATTTGTAGAAAATGACCTATTCTTCGAAGTACTAATGGAATTATATCCTTTCAAGTACCTACAAAGATGTGTTATTTCTACAGACACCATAGCTGAAGGGACAGGAACTTCGTAGCTTCGTTTGTAACAGTCGTCACTCTTTACCGTTTATTTAGGAGGATTGTCTAGGCTGTCTTTGTGAAGTTGCCCTGACGCCCTTTGAATTGATGTTGGATTTGTATCCTCTGGTATTGAAAGGCACGACTTCAGGTTTGAATTTCCATTAGGTTTGAATTTCCATTAAATGCTAATAACATAGCCCATTTCTTAAATTCTTTCTTTCTGAGCCTAAGCAGATTTCAGAATTTATGCTCATGTGATAGAAATGTTTTTTATTGTCTAAAGATATTTCTGAGTTAATTAATCACCGACCAAAAGACATAAAATCACTTGACTCTCTTGAAAGCATAATATCAGAGGAAACTTCTTAAGGTAGCCTTCCAAGTTTTATTAATCGAGGGAGGATTAAGACACCAATTTTTTATTCTATGCTTGCCTCAAGCTTCTTCTCAGGGAGCTTATTCGATTTCTCTTTTCTCTTTTTTTTTTTAATTGAGCTTTTTGCTCTTTTTTTGTTATTGAGGATTACTATATCTAGTGGAGCACATGTTAAAGATTTTGAATGTCTGGATTGGGACACCAATTTTTGATTTTGTGCCCACCTCAAGCTTCTCCTCAGGAACACCTTTTTTTTAATGCTCCTTTTGTTTTCTGAGAATTACTGTATCTGGTAAGACATATTTTTGTTAAAGATTTTGAATGTCGAAACTCTCCTAATTAATAAATCTGAAATGGTTTCTTAACATGAATCCTGGGATATTATAACTCATCAAAAAGTCTGGACCCAGTCACATGGCAGAAAATTAAAAGACCCTTGATATCCCGATCAATTACTCGTATTTCAAGCACACTGCTTCATTTTGAAATCTACTTAGGACTCAGTCTGAATTCCTTAAAGTGAAGGACCCAGTCATTAGGGCATAAATTTCATTATTTCTGAAGTTACTATCATATGAAAATATCTAACTTTGAGCTTTCCAAATATCGAACAATTCTGAACAACAAAAAAAACTTTTTCTGTTCATTTTCATTCATAGAAGTGGGAGGGATGTGACAATTCAACATCAATCCTGCAAATTTCCCTTTACATTGGTAGAAATAGTACAATGGTAGTCAAGAAATGTCTTCTTTGTTGCCAATTATGTAGGAGTCAGCTAGAACAAACAAATCAACCGAAATGATATTGATAGAACCTTTTTCAGGTTCTTTTCAAATATTCTTCCGGAATTGTTACGTTCCCATTCTTGAAATTCTCTTCAAGCCAATCTTTGAAACTGCAACACTCTTCTATGGTGTGTCCAACGAACCTGTGGTACGGGCAGTATCTTGGATGTCCTTTCTTGTTGATTTCATCAGGTCTTTTTGGCTCAGGTAACCAAAATTCAGGGTTCTTAATTAGATTGCAGAACATCTTTCTCGCTGCTTCGTCTTTAAAAGAGTACACCTTATTTGTTCGAGCAACCATTGTTGGAACTTGTTTTTCATTCATCTGGTAAATTCTTTGCTGAAAGGATTGCTGAGCGTTCTGTCTGGGACGTTGGAAGGTCCGCTGATGTTGTTCGGCCTGTACTTGCAGTTGTTGCTTTCCCCTGTTAACCACAACAACTGTCTCAGATTCCTTCTTGAATATCTTTGTTGGCTCCAGCTCGTTGACTTTTCCAAGAAAACCAAGTTATTAGCTTCTTCTTGAAGTCTTCCGGCTTTATTAAGTAACTTTTCGAATATCTTGATGGTGAATCCCTTAAGCAAGAGACCAACTGGACCGTGAATGCTCTTTAGAAGGATTTCAACTGCGTGCTGCTCTTGCAACTGTGGCTTTCATCTCATGCTGAGATTTCTCCAATGCAGGATGTATTCCACCAAGGTTTCATCTGGTTTCTGTTTCTCTACCATAAGATCATCGATAGTGATGTGGTGCTGAGCTGCAGCAAACCGTTTGACAAAACGATTTTCCATTTCTGTAAATGTCCTTAGCAAACCATTTGGCAACTCTGCATACCAATCAAAGGCAACTCCAGTGAGGCTATTCACAATTTGGCGGAACAAAAGTGCTTCGCTACCCCCCGCGTTGCAGCAACTTGCTCGGAAGTGTGCAACATGTTGTCTGGGATTTCCAGTTCCGTCAAATGTTTTGAACAACGGTGATACGAAGCCTCTGGGGTACTGAACGGTATCAAACTCTTCTAGGTAAGGTCTACCCTTTGAAACTGATTCCTCTATTTCTGATTGGATCAGGGCTTCTTTCACCTGTTGTTCCACCATCTATTTAATGTCATTCTCCAGTATCGGACTCTGAACTAGATCATTCTTCGGTTGTTTGTCGAAGGTGGACTCTTTTCTTTCATCTGTAACGTGAACAATTTCAGTTGGTTTGCCTCCAAAGTTACTATTAGTAAAAACTGCGACTGCCCTTGAATTGTAGCCATGATGACCATTATTTCCTCCAGTTGTTTCTTCATTCGACCTATCTGCTCATCCTGCTATTGAATGGCCATTTGAAGCTCATCTGCGGTGTTCTCCTTAGTGGGCAAAGGAGCATCGCACGAGGATGGTGTGGCCTTCGTCTCGATGATGTTGATTGCTGCCAAACCACCTTCCATGTAACATGGTAGGCTGTAATCTCCATTTTCGACATCTTCTTTCTGGTCTTCAAATAGTGCAATGTCAACTCGGAGCTTCTCTATGGTGGACTCAATCGAACTTCCTTTGAGAATTTTTAGGTCAACCGGGGACTTTTGAGGAACATCACTTATCTCCTCGAGCACTAGCGTCAAAACATCTGAAATCATATTCACAAAACCTTTTTCAGGTTCTTTTAAATATTCCTTCAGGATTGCTATGTTCCCACTTTGAAGTTTGTTCTCGAGCCAGTTCTTAAAAGTGAAGCAGTCTTCTATCTTGTGTCCGATCATCCGGTGGTAAGGGCAGTACATCGGGTGATCCTTCTTGCCAATCTCTTTTGGTTTTTTTGGCTCTGGCAGTTGAAAATCAATCATCTCACTCATGCTGTGGAACATTTTGGCCACTGATTCATCCTTAAAGGGATATTCCTTACTCAAAAGCTCCTTCAGGCTGCGTGTCGGTCAGTGTGGTTTCAGCCGAGATGGCTGCTGACTCGGCTGGCAGCATTGTGGCAGGCAGGGTTGTTTTCTCTGGTTGACTTTTAGACATTTCCGGTTGTGCTTCCTTTCTTGTGCTTTCATTAGTTGTGTGATCTTTGTATTGGATCCAATTTCGAGTCCGGAAAAAGGTAGGGTGTAAGCGTCGACTGACTCTTCCTTATGTAAAATCTCTTTTCCTTTATCTAACAAAACAGTTGGTGTGGTGACGGTGGCTCTAACAGTAGGAGTTGAAGCAATCCTCAGATAAGTCCCAGCGCTTCTAGTGACATACTTCACAACAGTAGAAGATTCTTTTTCAATCTACTTCTTCTTTGGCATAGGAAGCTCTTCAACAATTTTCAAGTTGAACTCTACAATAGGCTCAACGGACTTTCTCAATTTAGGTTTCATCATTTCAACAGACAAATTCCCAAACTTAGTTCAAAACTTTCGAATCCTTGTCCAAACTTGATGACTGCCAGGTCAGGCAGTTCCTCCCTATTGACAACAAACTCCACTCTAGAGGCAAAAGAAAAGGTCAGCTTGGGTGAAGACATTGTCTCCTATCATTTGAAGAATTTCTGGAAGTCAGTGACGTCTCTTGCTTTGCAGTTTCAATGAAAGTACTCAAGTTAACTTGCTTTGTACTGGGCATCCTTTAAGCATGTGATTTTTTTTTTGTTTCTTTATATTATTATTATTATTATTATTATTATTGTATATTTGTTGTGTCTTGAGAAGTTATATTTTGGTTTGAAATTTTGACAAAATTTTATTTTATAGTTTATTGGAAGATTGTTAGAGTGAAATCTGAGTTTGGCCTGTTAGCAGCAAGTTAAACCAGAGAGGAATGAAGAATCAGACCCGGTCCGAGATTTAGAGGAGGTTGAATTCACATTGAAATTACATCAATAGATCGCTCCTATTCTAACACACCTATTAGGGGTCAACCTTGCCTCTTTGGGGAGGTGGGAGGATTCTGGAATCTCTCTGTTTAGGGGTGTCTAAACAGTGGCTCCAGAATCCAAAAAGGGCTGCCTATACCCGTTCAAGACAGAAATAAACTTGGTATGCCAACGGAAAGAATAGTAGTTTGGTCCACAAGGGGCATGGACTCACTACCGATTTATGAAAGAAAAACCATCTGATCGAAATGGAGAGAGGAACTAGTCCACAGTGGAGTCGCCAGAAATTGTCGACATATTTTTAAATTTGTGTGTTTTGAAAAAGGGGTCGCCTACGAAATTATCGGTGAATTTTAAATTTTAAATTTAATTTATATATATATATATATATATATATATATATATATATATATATATATATATATATAATTTAGAAAGTAAGCATTTGATTTTGAAAATAATTTTAAGTTTGAAAATTTTAAGATATGAAATCAAACCGATCTCACATCCCAAATAGTTTATATAAACGAGCACCACATCACAAACCGTGTATCTATTCCGAGAAATAGACACACTACTTGATGATGGGGCTCGATTAAATAAACTAGAAGGTTTGTGACATCCGTTTGGTCTGCGAACCAATTTTATAAATTGACAAATTCCCCTGCTTAATATAAATGAATTAAGCAGGGTTTATATTACCTAGGTTCTTAAATTTCCCTATAAGGGCAAGCCCCTATAGTTAATTATATCTTAAATGAAGGGAATCATTTAAGAAAACTCTCGATAATGATCAGTGGTTTTTCTCTCAAGAATTTCAAAGTTTGAGGTTTCAAAGGATTGAATTTTGGAATTTCAAAAGGGATTAGCTCAAATTTGGAACAGTTTATTCTTAAGAGTCAAAAGGAAGAGAAGTAGGGGAAGCTGAGGATCAAGAAGAATCTTGGCAACTTCCCAAACTATCCTATTGTTTGGCTTCAATTTGAGAATGTTATTTAATGTTTCGTTCCTGCCAATTTTAATTAATTAGGACTTATGCTTGTATGATATAATCACACAAGTAGCCTCGAAGATGTGAGGGTTTATGTCGTACCGAACGACTACCTCGGAGTCCTAAGACCGTTTAGGGCTTAATTTCCATAACATGATTATACAAATGTCTAACAAAAAGGTTAAGGGTTTATGTTGCACTAGGCAAACTACCTCGAAATCCTATGGCTTGTTATTTAAACTAAGAAAGGTTTTGCTGATGTAGATTCAAGTTTTGCTGACGACGATGGCTGTGCTGCCCCCTATGCTCCAAGCTCCGTGTTGTTGCAGAGGTTTAGTTTTAGAAAGTGAAAATCAGGAGATGAGAGAAGTGTTTTGATTTAGAGGTGTCTTAAGGTTCAAATGTCTTAATGTTTTAATTAAAACAAATCTTAAAGTCGGTTAAACAGAACCGATTAAGATCCCACGGTTCCGTCATCCCAGCATCGTTATTTTCATCAGATTCACTTAGTCCAGATGAATTTGTCAAACTCAACTGAATGAATTCCACACTTTCAGTTAGACCATGGGAAATCTCGTTAGCAACACGTGTGTTACATCATCCGAGGGATTCCAGATCATCTAACGAGACGTTTTAATTTAGTTGTAATTTTAGTTTTGTTATTTTGTTTGTGATTAAATTTTGAGTTACTTTATCTTTTGAATGTTGTGGCGGTGAATTTTATCTTGTTGTGACTTTTAGTTTAGTTTTAGGTTTCAGTTTTGTGGCTATCCTAAAAGTTTCAGTTTTCATGCAGGGTAACATTGTTGTTTAACATGCAAGAGAAGTAAAGCATACGATAGTAAATAAATCGCAATAAAATAAAAGCATACCTGGTGGATCTTCTCGCCATTCCCGGCTGCACTTAAAACACATGTCAGAGCATTTAAAGATTTACAACAAGTACTTAGGTAAAGCTAAGGGAAGGTTCTCGTTTTCTACCAAAATCCTAATCCCACTGCTAGTCAATTCCTATGACGTCTAGGTTCTTGCATTTTATTGAGGATGATTCTCTTCATCAAAGAATAATTAAGTTCAATTATTCTTCTAAAACACCCCATCATATTGAGAAAGTGCTTAGGACAAGTCCTGGACATCTTTTCAATGCTTATGGGATTATTTTGAGTTCAAATGAATTTCATCATTCGAATGAACTGTTCATCCGGGGTTTAGTTGAGTCTCGACTTCGCTCGCTGAATTTAGAAGTTTTAATTATCTTATGAGAAAGATGACATTCACTTGGCGTTTCACTTAAGAGTTATGTGGTTGAAAGTCTTTAGGGGCAGGTTAGGTTATTAAGAAACTTAACCATCTTGTTTGAAGTTGAGTTAGTTTTTTAGGAATGATTCAAATTAATTATAATATTTTAGTTTGATTGTGGTTTTCTTATGTTATTTCAATTTGATTGTGTAATTTCAAAAGTTGACTTAGTTATTTTAAAATTGTTTTAACTTTAATTTTAGTTATATTTAATTTAATTGCATTGATTTGAAGTTGATTTTAATTTAGTTGCATTAATTTAATTTTGATTTAAATTTGATTAAATTTGATTAAATTATTTTAAAATTGTTTTAATTTAATTATATTTAATGTAAATTGTTTTTTTATTAATTATGTTGTTTTAAAATTATTTTTAATTTAATTAATTATTTTATTTTAAAATTATTTTTTTATTAAATTATCTTATAAATTGTTTAATTTGATTTTTTAATTTATCTTAGAAATTATTTTAATTTGATTATTTAATTTATCTTTGTTTTCATTAATGAGTTATTAAATTAATATTAAGTGGTATTTGATTATCATTAATTAGGGGTTAAGATTAATAAATTAATCTCTTCCAAGATTAAACCTCTTCACTTAATACATTCTCTTTTAATTAACTTCAAATTTTTAATAATTTAAGAAATTATAATCATTTCGTTTATGTTAGAAAAGTGATAAATGGGTTCCTACCCTTTAATTCCTCATGTTTCAATCATCTAAGGAGATTAATTAGGATCATTTATTGCCCATTACCCATAATTAAGCCTAAATATTAATTAAGGCTAAATTTTAATAATTACCATTTTGCCCCTTAGGCTTGTTCACCTCATAATTCATTAAATATAACTCAAATGACTTTGAAATTTTTGTGTCACCATACTCATGGGTCAATTAAAATATCAGAGGAGAAAATGTGATTTTTCTGTTTTTAATTTAATTTATATAATTATTTTTTTGAAAAATAAGGGTTTTCAATGAAAATTCAACAACATGACCAAGGTAAAGTTTTTGTCCTTAGGAAAATTATGGTATGTTCCTACTGACTAGAGGACCACTTGGACCAATTTTGGTGATTTTTTGAATTTTATTTGATTTATTATAATTATTTCAAATTTTTGGGTATTAATTAATTATAAAATAAAATTAAAACTTAAAATGGATTTTATATTTTTCTTAAGTGTCTCTTACTTCAAGGAATCCAGAGAAATAAGTTTTATATTTTTCTGATTTTTCTTTGATTTATTAGAATTAATTTGGTGAAAAGGTTTGAAAATCCATTTTTTAGTATTAAAAATTGTCTTAAGCCTTTAAAATTCAATATCTTAACCTAGAGACTTAGGAAAAATATTTGGTTGGTTTCTAAGTGAATAAGGAGCAAAATATGACATTTTTGTGATTTTAATATTTTTGTGATTTTTTTAATTTTTAAATTATTAAAATATTAAAAATAGGGTTAAAATGAAATTTTTTAGAAAAATCTAATTTTAATTTTCTTAGACTCCCCTGACATTAGAGAGCCCACAAAACAAGTTTGGTGAATTTTTGAAGTGTATTTTGGGTTTTATGAATTTTTTAATTTGCAAAATGTCCATGTTACTTAATTAATTGATTTAATGATTCAAATTACTTCCAATTGATTTGAAATTTTTATGTGAGGTTCCCATGATCCAAAATAACAGTGGAGAGTTTACTTCATGTGATTTTTTGTGGTTACTCGTAATTAATTAAAATTTAGTTTTGAGGTTTTGGCCAAATTAGAGTTTGTTTGATTGAAATAAATCTTGAGATAATTTTAAAATGTACCTCTAGTCAAAGGGAACACTTACTAATTTTTCTAGATTTTTCTAAGCAACATGGTAATTTTTATAATTATTATAGCAAAACTGATGCATAAAATTGAAAAATAGATATCTCATCATGGAAATCTTCCCTGACTTTGAAAAAATCAGGAAAGATCCACCATTATGCATAGAATAACATATCAAAATTTCAAGTTATGGTAAAGCTCCTACATGCATGAAGAATTGAAAGATTGAAAACACTATTTAATTAATTAAAAATAAAATTTCATCAAATAAATATGAAATCACTTTCACATTATTCTCCTCACTTTAGTGAGCAAGAGGATATTTTTATTTTATTTTTTGGAGTTTTCTATGAAAAGTTATGATTTTTTGAAGTTTAGGGTAAAAAATAAGTCAAAAATCCATTTTCCCGCTCAAAGGACACGTGTCGCGCTGCTACTGGTTGGTGTGGCTCTTTTTGGCAGCCTGTTTACGGATGAAGCTCCGTCCTACTACATCAGGGTCGTCCGTCTGATACACGCCTGATCGAACGGCTGCTGCTCCTCTCTCCAACTACTATTCACCCAAAACCGTCCACCTTCAAACCTTAATATCTCCCTCGATTCTCAACGAAATTGAATGAATTTTTTTAAATGATCGTCTAATCGAGTAGCACACATCTATACGGTGATGATATACTTAAAGCATGTGAATATTTACAGAAAATTAAAATAACCTTGGTTTAAGGAGAAAAAATTTGATACCTTGGTCCAAGAGGTGAGGCCCCAATTGGAAATGGTTTGATTGAGCTTAGGAGTGCTTGGAGAAGCTTTGGGAACAATTTGGCAGGGTCTCCCCAAGGTAATTTTTCATCTCTTCTCTTATGGCCATGAGAGGTGTGTTTAAATAGAGGAGCTTATGGGTGATTATGGGGGTTGGCTTGGTTCATTCACCAAGGCTTTTTGGCTGAGAAAAGCTCACTTGATTCATCTTGATCTTGGTGCAATCAATTGGGTTATGCCATGTGTAAAGGCATGGATTTAAGGGGTATGGGTGTAAGGGTCATTTTTGGGTCAATTTGGGTCAAAGCATGGATTTGGCTTGGTGCACCCTCCCATGATTTGATTTGGGCTGAAAAGGATGATTTGGGTCAGCCAAAAGAAATGGAGAAGTCTCCATCCCAAGTACTTATGTCAATTTTGGGTTAAGGTGTGTCATGGAAATGGTTAAAAGTGCTTAAATATGGCTTAGGAAAGAGGCTTACTCCCTTGCTATTTAAGGTTTGGTGATGTGTAAAGAGCTTACATGGCTCACATATGGCTTGACACAAGCTTCATGGCTCACATTTGGCTCCTCCATGGCTCACCTTTGGCTAGGGAGTTTTCATGAAAGGGGATTTATGACTTTTGGGTGATTTGATGGGAAAATGTCATGAGGTTATTTTTGGTTGATTCAAATGATGAATTTGGAACTTTAGGCAAATCATTTAATCAAAGAGATGATGAAATGATAATTGGCATGTGGGCTTTTGAGTGGATTTGGGCTAATTGAAGTGATTTAGCTCATGGGCTTGATTTTGGGCCTTTAAATTTGGGGTGAACTTGGGCTTGAGTTTGAGTTAGGTTTGGGTCAAATTTTGGGCTAAGTGAATGTTGAGTTTGGCTTAGGAAAGTGTTATGAAGAGTTTGGAAAAGATTTGGAGTGATTTTGAATTGAATTGGATGATCAATTTTTTGGGTTTGGTCATAGGGTCAATTTTGGGTGAATTGGGTTTGGTTGGACATGGGTGGATTTAGGGATCAAATTGGGGGCAAATTAATGTAGAGTTTTGTTTATAGGGATGTTAGGAAGGTTTCAAAAGAAATTTGGGGAAAATTGGATGACATTTGGGTTCAATTTGGGATGGTTGGGTTACTTAGTCAATTTTGGGCCTTAAGGGCCAACTTGGAATTTTTTATTAAATTGGGTTAAATTGACAAAATTGGGGTATATGATAGTTGAACAAAATGATGTGGAGAATATTTTGGAATTTTTGGGATTTTTTGGGATTTTTTGTAATTTTCAAAATTTTTGGTTATGAAGGGCATTTTTGGTAATTTTGGGGGGTTTGGGGGTAAGTGGTCAAAAGGTTGAATTAAAGGCTCGAGGTGGTTTAAAAAGAAATTTGGATTCAAACAAAAGTGTCCAGGGTCATTTTTTATTTATGTGGAATGTTTTATGAATCCCGGAGCGTTTTTTAGGTATCGGCTATTTTGACCGCGAGGGGCCCAAAGGCAGCTCGGAATTATGGCATGTTTACAGTAAAACTTTTCTATTTGACGAGAGGAATGCTCTGGAATGATTTTTTTGAGAGCCCGGGTGACTGTGAAGTTTTGAGTTTCAGGGCCCTTTTCAGGGGCAATTTGGTAATTTTTGGAGAGTTTAGAGGCCAGGGGTCAAAAATTGAAATTTTGGCAAAAATGAAGATTGATTAGATGTGAGTAAAATGAAACCATTTTGGTTAGGCCATGAAGCCATGCTAAGCTCACAAGAGCCATAAAAGGACTCATTTTAGGTACTCAGTATGTTGTTAATAACCCTCTTAGCTAGGGGCTTAGGGGTTGAGATCCATCCACATGAGTTTCCTACATGAGTCAGGAAGCCAAGTTGGGTAAGAGTTGTTTTAGGGTTTGGGATGTGTGTGAGAGTGTGGTGTGTGCAGGCTAACCATCACCAGGACCAGGCCATCCAGGGTTGTCCTAAGGCTTAACCATCCTATAGGAACTCATCTTTGCACCTCCACACTTGACTTTTAACCTTCCAAAGGGGTTTGGAGGTTTATGGTCATCTGTGGGGTTCAAGAGGAGTTAAGAGGTGTCTGAATTTCTAAATGGTGGGTTCCATTTCTAGTCCTCTAGGATAGTCAAGGAGAAGTCCTATGGCTAGATCCTAAGCACTAAGGAGAGAAAAGACCTCACCAAAAATGAGGTCAACAGCTCCAGGCCAATAATTCCAAAAATTACTCCATAAGCTCCATTTTTGCTTCTTTTTACTCTTTTTTTCCTTATTGAGCTCTTTTTAATCATCTACATCCAAAAACATGAAAATACCTTTCATTAAAGCATAATATCCTTAAGAATTAAATCTTAAATAAGCCATAAAAAATGGGTATATTTTAAGTGGATCAGACACCTTCAACCTCCCATAATCGTGATAAGCTTCCTAGGGCTTTACTTAATTTAATCAATTTAGAGCTAATTTCGACGAAATTTGTTAGATATAAACTCCTAAGGTATGAGCACATCTCCTAAGCAATAATTTTTTATTTTCACTATGTATTTTGAGTTTATTCTTGAGAAATCTGAAAATCACTATTCATGGAGAAAATTTGAGAAAAAGCTTAAGAATATGTTGGATTAAGTAGATTGTCCCTTTAGAAGTTGAGTTTAGCATGTTTAGTTTGATTTTGGAATTTATGGTGAATATTTTTGCAATTTTTAGAAATAGCTCCAAAATTGAAGCATTCGAAGAGGAAGGATAGATTTGATTCAGTCAAGTTCGTCAGTTCTAGAGCTGAGGATCGTTACGTTAATGCGCTGTCGTCATATAAGTTGATTCTTGAGTGAGTTTTTAGTAAACTAGGAGGAGATATTGATGAAATGATTGCTCGAAGAAATTGGAGAAATTGTTGTTGCTTCTCCACTGTTGTTGTTGTTTCTGTGGTAAGAGACTTTTATGCTAACTTGCCAGCAGCAGAGGAAAATTTGGTGATAGTTCGAGGACAACAAGTTGATTTTTCTCCTGCGGTAATCAATACCTTTTACCTAATGCCTCCTGAAATATTTTTTTATTATGCAAATTATCATCCTACAGAAGGGGAATTAGATGAGATTATGTCTTTTCTGACTGAAGGAAGAGGTCATTGGAAAAGCACAAATGACAGGAGAGTGAATTTCCAAGCCTTAAAGTTAAATGCCACCTCCAAGACATGACATTATTTTATCTCATCTAAGTTATATACCGTCGAATCATGTTAGCGATGTTACGAGAGAAAGAGCTGTTCTCGATTATTTTATTCATCGAGGAAGGCCGATAGACATTAGAGCTATTATTTTTTATTATGTCATCAACTGTGCCAAAGTTGTTACTACTGCAGGTATGGGATTTCCTTCCCTGATTCATTCAATTTGTGAGCAGTCTGGTGTTAAGTTTGAAACTTAGGAAGAGGTTCTTCAGCCACTTAGACCTATTACTAGTGTAAATGTGAACACTTACACTGTGCATTTAAAATTTGACTGGAAAGGAGGATCTGTTAGAGCTCCCAATTCTGCTGCTTATACTTTTCGTGCTTCTACTTCACAAGCATCATCATCTAGAGGTGAGTTTTCTAGTTCATAGACTGGATTGTTACAGAAGATTTTGAAGAAATTAAGTCTAACCAGAGAACATGTTAATGATAGAGATGGAAAGGTAGAAAATATTGAGAGATACATTTAGAAACATGATGAGTATGAGGAGAATTATCAGCAATATATAGATAAACTGATTAGAGGAGATCATAGGGCTGAGATGCCTCCTCATTTTTGTTATATTCCATATGTGCCTTCTAGATATTGGAACGAGGGCGATGATGATGATGAGGATGATGATTAGGATTGATATTTGTTGAGTTTGTGATGTTTTTTTTGTGTTTTTTTACGTTTAGACTTTTTATTGTTCGACGTATTTTGTTGTGAGCTCTGATATGTGTGATTTATAGTTGGATTAATTCTGTTATGCATATTCAGATATATTTGTGTTGGATTGATGTTTTGTGATAATTATGATTCATGTGATGTATTGTTGTAATATGTTGTGGTAGTAAATGTTTTAATGTAGTTATAGTGTATTGTGTTTTTAGTTGTGTATAATCTAATTCCAAAAATTGTTAGAAAAATTTAGAACACTATTAGAAACCACTATTTAAATTGGATGTTTAAACTTTTCAAAATTTATTAACATACATATTTTAGTATTATTATGATTTTTTTTTTATGTCAAGTTGGTGTGTATTTGCTTTGAAAAACTCCACTACTTTAGAAGTAGTTTGAAATTTCTATTTTATGAAAAATTAAAAATTGAATTTGATTTTTGTTTACTCCTGTTTTTAAAAAGTTATACTTGCATATTTAGGTTATGAAGATTCTAGTAAACATGTTATTTTAGTTTTTAATTTTTACCCATGTATCATTTCTTATGCTTAAATGTTTTATCTTAATTAAAATTTTAAAGTTTGGGGAGAGTTTAAAAATAATTTTCAAAAACTAAAATTTTATTTGTTCTCAAGAATACTATAAATAAATTTTGATTTTTGATTGAAAATAGTTATGTATATAAAGTTATATTAGGGGAGCAAAATTTTGAATATAGAAATGAGTAAGAGAATTTAGTTAAAATCTATAGTAATGATGAAAATTTTAAAGTTAAAATTTTCTTAGTAAAGAAATATTAAATACAGATAAACTATCTTTAGTAGAAAATGTTGTATTTTTGGAAAAATAGAATATTTGACTTTTATTTTTCAAAATTTAAATTTCTTTTATTGAAAAAGAATTATCAACACTATTATTATAATTTTTAAGTGAATGATATATATCAAACATTTGATTAAATGGAAGGGTGGAATTCAAAATCATTAAAGGACTATCCAGATATAGTAATTTTTGCCTGAAAACAAATGAAAAGAAAATGAAAAACAAAAAGAGTTAAAATAAATAATAGTATGTCAAAAAAAAATGAGGAAAAGCTTGAGGATTTAAGGGCCTAATCAAAAATTGGTTCCACACCTGAATTTTTAAAATACAAGTTTTGAGAAAATCTAAAGCTTAAGAATATAATATAGTAAGTAAGATTATTTTCTAATAAAAATTTTTAAGTGAGGAAAATAAAATTTTTAAATCCAATATTTTGAAAAATCTACAAATATTTCTGAATTAGATAGGAACTCATATTTTTCATGATCCTTTACTTAAGAACTTTCTAAACTTTAAATTAGACTCATTTACTAAAATTTTTTCTAAATTGGACTATTTCATTTCTAGAACAAAATTTTGAAACCTTCCTAAAAAAACTCATTTACATAATTTGCATGTTCGATTTTTATATGATTATAGTGTCACTTGACGACAAGTAATATTTTAAGTTTGGGAGATTTTGATATACCTAAAATATATAGTGTTTTTATGCACATTTTTGATGATATTGCACTTTAGTGGAAAGTATTTTCATACTTTTCTTGCAAGTATGATTAAAATGAGTGATTGTGATGAAATGAGCAAATTTGGAGTAAAAATGAAATGTGTGCAAAATTAGCCTCTGGTGCCAAAGCGCCGATGGCTGGCGCATAGGCGCAACAGTTAAAAGTGACGAATTAAATTAAATTTGACGCCATTTCTAAGGGGTGTTTGAAGCAACTTTTGTTTTAAAATTCCTTAACTTCTTTTGGGTTGCAAATTTGAATGAAGAGATGTATTCTTTGGTAGATACATTAAATCTGGACATGATTTGAAGAGACACCAAAGCACCTTTTGAAGAAATATTAAAATGAAAACTTGAAGATCAGAAAAAGAAGAAGAGTTTTGAAAGGAAGTATTGGCGGGAGAAGTTGGAGAAAAGTTTGAAGTGGTTGAAGGGAAAGAGGAAGAAAGAGTGTCTTCCTTTTGCCATACTTTCTTTACTTTTCCACTTTACTTTATCGTAGTTTGTATTAGAATTTAGGAGAGTGAATCCATGGAGTTGGGCGCCACCCCCTAAGGAGTTATTTAGTGGAAAGCAAAAGTTTCAGAGGAACTTCAAGAGTTTTGTGGAGAGGATTGTCAGATAAGTTTTTATCTTTGTTTTTACATTTGGTTTTAAAGAAAAACTTGTGTTTTCACTATGATTTCTACTTTCAAATCAAATTGTGTTTGTGTTTTCTTCATGAGTTTTTGAGTAGTTTTCTTTATCATTTTTCTTTCAAATGATGCAGTAATTAAATTATGAACGGAAGTTGTGTGAAGTATAGATGTTTAATGTTGGAAGAAGTTGTGATGATTCCACTACCTTGCACTTCATTTACATCTTGATTTGGATAATTGAGATGTTAAAATTTGTTGTGAGAACATGTAAGAACCAATGTGGTATTGTCTCAAACAACAATTGGAGTAAATCACATGAAATTGTATGGGTAAGAATTATAGTCCATATAGTTGAATGCAAATAAATAAGGAGATATGTTTTTAATGGGTGTAGAATTAAAGGACTTTAGTGTGACAGGCTAAAGCCCCCAATTTGGTTTGATGTTTTAAGTTTTGTTATGATATGTTAGTTCCCAGATGGAGGGAAAAGAGAGAACTCTATAGTCTCTTCTCTGCTTAACCCATCTACAAGATTTCAAAACTTCAAATTAACATATGTTCTTTATAGAACCAAGAAAGGGTAAAGAATATAACTACTACTATTTGGCACAATACATTTAGATACTTACACAACAAAATTCCATAATTATTACTGATTCATTAAAAGAGAAAAAAAAATATTTTATTTTCATTTGCTTTCATATCATTTATTAGTCTTGTTAATTTTAGTTGTTTACTTTACTTTTTTTATAAAATTATCAAAAAGAATTTAAACTTTTTATTATAAAACATAACTTGCAAAATCATTTTGAATAGTAAAAAGTTGTTTTTCTGCTTTCTTTAAATTTTTAGAGCATTTCCCCGTGGGTTTGATATCTCAGGGCTTAATCAGAATGTCATATATTACTTGATAAACGATACGTATACTTGCGTAGAATCCCATATTAAAAATAATTAAAGTTGATTTCTTATTTGCTTCAGAATCAAGTTCTGGTGTTGTTGTTAAGAAAGAGATATTATCATTGAGAATAAATATAAAGTGTAAAACGTAAGCATAAAGATTCGGGGATCCGGGAACTAATACGCCTTAAAATGTGTTATTTTTCTATATACATTTTATGTTATTTTTAATAACATTGCACTTTAACAGAATGTATTTTGCATGTTTTTGATTTTAGGTACAAGAGATGGAGTTTTGTAGAAAAAAAGCGAAAATAGAGCAAAATGGAGCAAGTAGCTTATTACTCAACTGGCGCTTGAGCGCCAGCTCACCGGTCAGTTATTCAGAGCTTCTAGAAGGGTGATGCCTAAGCGATAGAATTGGTTTTTCGCAAAACTCATTGAATTTGGACGGATTTTGAAGGGGCATATGAAGTGACCATTAGGGATTTCGAGAGCTATATTAAAGGAGACATTTTATGATGTAAAATGGTTGTTGTGAGGAGGGGAGTCAAATTTTGTGAGAGAGTGTGTGTATGGAGTTTGGTCTTAGTTAGTGTGGAGAGTCTTTGTGAGTCTTGTGTCTATCAAGGTGTGTCTATTGGAGTAAGGATTCTGGAAGGATCTTTAGAGGATTTGTTTGGGAAAGAGTTTGAGATAAATAAATAGTATTTTTTGTTTCAGTTCTGATTTACTGTGCAAACTTTAGTTTAAATATAAATCATATTTTGAAGTTTTATCCCCATGAAATATGAGTAGTTTTCTTTATCTTTCTCCTTGCAATAAGATTTAATCATGTGGATGATTGGAATTGTTTAAAATTTCTCTTATTCTATACTTGTGATGATTTATTATTTCATTCTTAATTTACATATTCAACCTGGTCAGTTGGTATGTTAAAATTTGTTGTGAGTCCATAATGACCTGGGAGGGCTACCTATTCCCAATTAGTAAGAATCACATTAATTTGATGGGTGAGAAGTTAGCCCAGAGCAAATCGATATGGAGATACGTTCTGATGGGCGTAAATTAGTGTTTCTTGGGTGACAAGCTAGATTCTTATCAATTTGATCTAGAGTTTGGAACTTAATGTTAGGTTAGTCATAAAAAGTGGACACAATGGGTAATCTAGAGTGATAGACTAGAAACTATCAAACATAACCAAGGATTTGAGAACATAACTTTTGATTAAATAATATTCTTTATGCACTCGGAAGAGGGTAAAGAATAGACATGCTCCTGTTTGTCATAAAATTACATTTTAACCATTAAACAATTGATTCCTATACTGATTATGATCTCATTGCACGGGGAAATATTTTCACATAATTTGAACTCTTCTACATAAAGCTAGTTTAGAAACAATTTACATTTCCTTTAAGTTTTGAAATAGAATTTGTAGGTATTAGTTACTTCTTTTTACACAAACTTTTGACCTTATTTCTTAGATATTTGTCTGTTGTTTAAATAGAGTTTTTCTTAGTCTATAAAAGAGTTTTCACTTTCTCTGTGAGATCGATACTGACATATTAAAAGAAAATCCTATATACTTGAATGATACTTGCACTTGCATTTCAATTTTAGTGAAACTTTAATTAAGAATTATAATTTTTACGTCACTAGGAATTGCCGCTATAGAAACATAATATTATATCATCAACAGGGTAAAGGGGATCAAGTTTTTGACACTTTCGTCGGGGACTGAAATTAAAATAGACATCGGGAAGCAAGTATACAAAAGCAGTCGATCAGACATTATTGCCTTTTTGTATTCATAACTAATTTTGGCACCTTTTTACGTCTCCAGATTCTTTTCCCGGTGGATTTTTCCTTCTGTCGGCCGAGATGGTTTCTGTCGGCCATTTCGCCTTGATGCCAAGAGACTGTTTTTGAAAATCGTTCGGGTTTGAATGTCGAGGTTGATTGGATTTGGGCTGCCGACTAAGGATGGTCATCCGATTAGTCCTAGGTGACCGTCGTAGGTTGGCTGACTGCTTACCTACGAGGCAGTCGCCAGCTATAGGTGGCCTACTATTTCTTTGCTGACGACCGGCTTGGGTGGTCCGGTTCCGGCTGGTAGACTAAGAGCTATGAATCTTCATATTTTTTGACATACTATACGACCCTACTTTCGGTCAGCCAAGGGTGTTCTTGGTCCGCCGACCTAAGGCCGTCTGTTTGGCCTTATATTATCTGGCCGAACATTAGCATTTAGTTTTGTCCACTAGGCTGCTTCACGATCCGTGTATACGATTTTTCGATGTACATATATGCTGCTAAATATGAAAAATTATAAATTTATATGTACATAAATTTATATATTTTGTTTCCATTCTAAATTTATTAAGGCATAGATATTAATATAAAAAATATAAAATTTTTATTATACTTTGATATATAAGTCAAATTAATGTTTTGTTATTGAATATAATTATTGGCTTCCTAGTTTGAGTGTATGTAGTGATTGTTAAGATTTCATTAATTTATTGATTTATGACATTATATAATTAACTACCGTTTAAGGAAATATGAATATATGTTATTATTATATTCTCATCATATTTGTTCTTAACTATTCATTATATTCTCCATGTATTAGGGTCTATTTGGGGTAGCTTATAAGTGCGGTGACGTTTTTGAAAATACCGTCTAACCGTTTGCTTCACGGATTTTTGAAAACGCTGCCAGCCACATTTTAATTTTTTACACTAAACGCAGACAGCGTCCCCTGAGGTTGACCTGCGAGCCACATTTCAGAATAAACTATTTATCCTGAAATTTACAAGCTGCCCCAAAAAAATTAAGATGAAGCTGATGTTTTTTTGGAAGCAATAGTGGTCGGCCTCTGTTCTTTTGGAATCAAAACAAATTGTTAATTTATACGCAATAATTATTTTCCAAAAAATTTTGTTGAAATTTTTTAAAAGACAATCTTACCCTCCTGCGAAATTCGTGGAGATTATTTCTAGTTCTTCGGTTGCAGCTGAGTAAAATAACGTGGTGTTGGAGTGGTACTGTGATGAACGAAGGTGATGGAGTAGAGAAAGCGCCCCTTCTTTCTTCCGTGCGTTATCTGAACTTCGACAAAGATGAGTTTTTGAGGTTATGAAATGGTAATCTGATTTTAGGGCATATTTTCTTATTTTTTGGTTTTAAGGTAACCTGTAGAAGGTATTTGATCGATCTCTGCTGAAGACGAAGCCTTGAATCGATCTCTACTTATAATCCTGTTTCATTTTTTTTCTTTTATTGTTTATGGATTTGTAGCTTATTCCCTTGCTCCGATGTCAGATTTGGTTTTTCAAGTCAATAAGACTTGATTTTTTTTTGGGAGGGCCATGAACCGTAAAAAAAAAACGGGGGGGGGGGATCTCCAATATATGATTGGAATGTTTCTTGCCCTTGCTTGATAAATTATTAACAACCTATCTATCTATTTGGTTTTTTCCAAAATTTATTTTGTTTTCGCCATATGTTTGCATCAACATTTCTTTCTTCTGGTTTTTTTCTATACTGATTACCTGGCTATGTTATGTAACCATTGCTACTTAAATTCAGTAGCGTTTAACTATGAGTTGCTTCTTAATTTGTTGCAGTTATTCTACAAATTGATGTTGATCTGCATGCTAATTGCTGAAATTTGTGGTATGAAAATCCTCTTTTCTCCTATTTTGAGTTGATTTCTCTCTGTTTACATGAATTTTCCTATCACTAATCTTGCCATCGACTGTTTTCCTTATGATTATCAAGGAAAACATGTTTGTGGGGAATAATAATACGAGTTCCACCTTCCCCTTCTTTTTGGAGGAGAATCCACTGTACTATGATTCTAATGCATCCACACAGCTCCAGCTATTTGCAAACAGTAAGTAAAGTTTCACAATTGATTTGCCTGCCACCTTCTTCTTTTATTTCTGTAAATCTAAGAATTTAGCAAAAACTGGCAAACCTTATCGAGGTCCCTTGTTTATTGGAAGGGCTGAAGTTTTATTTTAGCATTTCAGTGCATTAACTTTATTTATTTTATGAAAGACTGTATTGTTTTTATGTTCATGTCTGAAACATTACCTTTTCAGCAGTTACTATATATATATATATATATATATATATATATATATATATATATATATATATATATATATATATATATATATATATATATATATTGCTGCGTGCTTAACTTGCTTTCAGTTCTCTTTTTAATCTTGTCGTGAGTTTGCCCAGATAAGATAGCTACCATTATATTTGCCTTTTATTTAACTTAATTATAAAAATTATGTTTCAGTGAGGTCAAGTCTTTGAAGAATTTTTTTTTTTTTGGAAGATTTACATACATACCACTCAATTCCCATGTATTTACATATATAACACCTAAACATCAATTTTCACATACATGCCACCCTACCTATGCATGAAAATTATATTTCACTTCTTAAAATATAGTAGTATTGACTGATTTGGGTAGTATAAATGTATAAAATATATGTAAATACATGCATGCCATATGTCTAGTATGGTCATTTAATAAGCATTCCATTTATAGGGTGTGTATTAACTCCCCTTACATTTTCAGTGGTATATGCAAATACCAGTTAATCTTAAAATGGAAAGCATCCAATTTCCTTCATTAAAAGACTGGTGCTCAACACATTGATTATTTTTTACATCAATGGTAAGTAACATATTCTACCAAATTAAATATATGGCGGAATATTATGTTAACTCCTGTTCTTTTTTTTAATAGAATACAACATTTGCCTATGTAGGAGGTTTGGCAGACTTCTATTAGTTTATTAAATAAAATAAAAGAATATCCTTCTTATGGCTTACTACATGGTTTGGTCCGCCTGGTCTGCTTCTATTTGCAATCTAGATATATAAAAAATTTGAATATTTATGTTAAATGCATTGAAATATATCTATAATAAGATTATTAGGAACTTACTTGAGTTACTTGAACAACAGTAGAGTGAAAAGCTATACATCAACACTAACATGATACATTACATTGAGTTAATTATATAACATAATTATAAAAGTAGGATATGACATGCAGTGAATATGATATTCTTTTTTTATAAATAATTAATGCGGAATGTACAATTAAAACATCTAATGCACTTAATTTCTCTTAAAACATCACACAATTAACTTTCGTTTTAAAATCAATATTGATTAGCATTAATTTAATGTAGAAATTCTAAACCTTTATTTTTACATGGATAATGAAAATATCTTTTTTGCAAGATAACGAAAATTACTTAGGATTTGTAGATTATGCATGGAAAATTTCTAAACCTTTATTATTGAAAAGCAACGCCAAGTTTTTATATTTTATTATTTTTTGTTTGCAAAAATATGCTTTGAAAAATTTGATGTGGAATAAATTTTTAAATATAAATAAATTTTCTTATGCCAAGGTATAAAAAAGAAAGAATAATAAAAATTGGCATTGATTTAAATAAGGTTACATTTCATAGTTTCATGAGTTACTTAATTTCGAACTAAATGCCAACATTATCATTAATTATTAGACATGATTTTAATAATCTACCATCTATATAAAATATCAAAAGAAAAAAATGAGTGCAATGTCTTACTAAGTTTGAACACATTAATGTAGCATGGATTTTACTCGATAAACTCGACATTGTTACTACTATCAACCGTCCAATCAAAAACTATGTTCAAATTTCACATATCTTTTCCATGCTAACTCATGCTTTAGGGTGCGTTTGAGGCAGCTTCTGCTTATTCAGATAAGCTGCTTATTTAAAAACGCAGACCGCAGGGTTCCACCCGTGTTTCGCGTTTAGTGTAAAAATCCAACTGCGTTTTCAGATAAGCTATGCAAATGCAGTTTCCAAACGGTGAGACAGCGTTTTCAAAATGCAGCCGCAGCGGATAAGCTGCCCGAAACACACCCTTAATCTTATGTTTGAAGTCACGTCTGATGCAATTAATGTGCCTGCATTACTAGGTGGCATGGGGTTAGGCAATAGTTGCACCAAAAAGGGATGTGTTGAAGCATTATTTGAGCTTATTGGTGATCTATGAATGACATCGATTCTCCAAGATCTCTAACAATGCATATGTTATATGTTTAATAGCATGCAACAATATATTCATTTAACTTGCGAATGTCTTGTGATTCTTATTCTTAGATCATCAAATTTTGATGCATTCAGACCATAATATTATGCTTTAGCTATTGCAATTGCTAAGGCTCTGCCAACCCAACTGCTTGCATCCTTAATGTTCCAATTAAGAACTAACAGATCTCTTTCCTAAACGTCCGAGAAAAAAGCAATTAACAACTTGACTATGTTGATGTGAATTAGAGGAACTCCAATGAAAGAGAAAGAAGTAATGTAGAGAAAGGAGGCCACATTATGTTTCATTGGGCCTAGCCTAATGACAATTTTGACTTTTGTACTAGTAAAGCCAATTTAGTCTATTATTATTATTATTATTGTTGGGTCTAAATAGACTTATTATGTTTAGGGTTAGATTTATGCTTGAGATGAGTCTTGTATCTTAGGTTTAGGGTTTGGAAGATATTTCCTACCTCTTGAATTGTTGGAATTGGGAGAGAGTACCTGTCTTTTGAATTGTATTTTTTTATCTTTTGTATTCGTGTTAATTATTAGTGTTGTTTTGGTTTGATTTGGTATTCGGGAAATATAATTTGCATCTGCCCAAGTTTCTTTGGAAAAATGTGTCGATTTTGACGTCGGATCATATTAAATTGGTATCAGAGTAAGTTTTGGGTATTAGATTGTGGAGCAGGAAGTGAAGGACGGGATAACGACATTCGGACGCATTGCAAGAGCGACAGATCTGGCATACAGTGATGGAACCAATGATCGGAAAGCGTTGTCGGCGATCGTCAAGCTGCGTACAGAGACCTGAAACTTCATGTTCCTTCTCTTTAGCCAGGTGATATAGTCGCGCTTAGGGCTCACAGAGAATGGGACGACGTGATCTTGGCGTGCAATCGAACAAGCGAGAAGCATCAACAAGATCGCGACGCCCAATCCTTGGTATCAGATGGATGAGATGCACCTTTCTCCTCCTACTGCGTCCGAAAGAATTTGACACAATCAGAGCTTGTTGAGAAGGTAACATAGCGGTGTACAAGAGTTCCTTGCCGTCCTGATCGAAAAAATAGGTATCGCGATGTAAATGAGTTATGCGCCGAACCTGCATACAAGAATATGGATTGCGGTGTCTTGAGTTCTGCGCAGTGTCCGGAGTTCTGTGCAGTGTCCGGAGTTTCGCGCGGCTTCCATGCGCTAAACCGTGTACAGGAGTTCAGGGTTCGCTACATATAGAGTTCTGCACACGTCGAAACCCCACAGAAATTCTGAAGCTCAAGCTCATGATTTCAGCTTAAAGGAGTTTCGAAATCTTACAAGGTGTAATGACAGCCAAGAAAGTAGATGATTTAGAGAAAAAATTAGAGAAAGAGAAGTGTCAACTTATATTCAGGATGGAAGAAATATTCGTTACCATAAAGGATATGTTTTACTTCCTTGGAATCTGAATGGAGCGCCATCTCGAGAGGTTACCTTCCATGGAGAACCGAATAGAAGATCAATTTGAGATCCTTGATTAGATGATAATGAGGCTCATTGAGATGAAATTCAAGACCCCCACCAGAGGCTCAATTTGCGATCCCTAACAAAAGGTTGATCGAAGAATTTGTGGTAAGATCGGAAGGCGAAGTGATTGTATATGAGGAACATGAGCCAAAATCCACCATCACGAACTTCCCCTAAGAATTCGATGGGGTGGATTAGAGTTTTATGATGGAGAGGTTGGGCCGATACATTGATGAGGGTTTATGCACAGGGTTTATAGGAGTACGAAGATTGAAGGATAGAAACATTGGGTTGTAACTATGATCGAAATGAGGGAATTTCACCCGAGATACATGAGGGAAAACACCAGAGGGAGAGGAATTTGGGTTGGTGATTCTAGCGTTATGAAGTTGAAGATGCCGATCTTTGAGGGGGAGACGCCTGTGTGTGGGTGTATCAAGTTGAGCAATATTTCGCGGCGAATGGATTAATTAGGGAGAAGAAGTTCATAGAGACCGGGTTATGTTTGGAGGGGAAAGTCCTAGCATGGTTTCAATGGAGGGAGGCTAGATATCGGATTTGTTCTTGGGAAGAATTTAAGAATTGTTTGTTGGAATATTTTAGAGTCATTAAGGAAGACGACCTACACGCTATGCCTTGAATCTGGAGGGAATTGTCATGGAAATATAGAGAGAGATTCGAGTTTTTATCAGGACGGTTGAGGGGGATTCAATAGCTAGATTGGAGAAAAATTTCATAAGGGGACTAAAGCCCGACATACGGGCATCACTCTGACCTTGAGACCGTTGGTATTAAGGGAGACGATGGAGCTAGCCCAAATAATGGAGGACAAGGACCAGATAGAGAAGGCTAGCAGGAGCAACACAGATGGAGCACTGTACCAAACTATTACAACCACGACGATATCAAAAGCTCAAACAATGGAAGTCTAGAAGGAGGTTGCATAGGATAGGAATAATGGGTTATAATCGAGAGCAACACTCAAGCACCTTACAGAGATAGAGATTCAGGAGAAGCAAGCCAAGGAGTTATGTTTTTCAGTGTGATGAGAGTTTACCCAAGCACTGTTGCGAAGATCGAAAATTACAAGTTCTTGTATTGCATGCGAGAATGTAGAGGATGAAGAAATAGAGGCAGTTGTGTTGGAGGAAGAGGAACCCTCACTTTTTTTCCACCTTGAGGACAAGTTGCCTTTTGTATGCCGGTGTCTAGACTAAGGGTTTTGTACGCCTAACAACAATTTAGTCTTTCATTATTTTTTTTGTTGAGTATAAATAGACTTATTATATTTAGGGTTAGGTTTATGCTTGAGGTTGAGTCCTGTATCTTAGGTTTAGGGTTTCAGAGAGATTTCCTATCTCTCAAATTATGGGAATTGGGAGAGATTGCATACCTCTCAATTTATAGGTGCTTATCTTTTGTATTCATATGAGCTATTAACGTTGTATAGTTTTGATTTGGTATGATCAGATTTTATCACATTATTACTGATTAATGCTTTCACCCCTCAACAATTAAGAATATTTATTGCATGACTTGGCATGGTAAGTGATGACAATTTCTTACAATGGCTAGGGAAAATTTGTGGAAATCGTCCAACATTATTTTCCTTTGAAGATAGGTGACTTGGTGACGCAATGAAACCAATTTTAAGTTTGGATTGGATCTCAAAATTGAGCCAGTTGAGTCTATTTACAAATTATCTTCAAGCGCATGCATATTTTTTGTATACATGTATGGGTTATATATAATAAAATGATTATTAAACTGCATTTTTTGAGATCTGTTGTGCCCCTTGTATGCTGTGTTATATCAAGTAGCTCTGTCTATGTCCATGTCTCAGTGGGTAGCCTCATTTGCATGAATTGTGGTTTAGGAAGTTTACCAAAACAGGTTTAGCCATACCCAAATTTCTTGTACTGGTGAACCGTGAAATGAATGGATTCATGTCTTTTTAATTTAGTTCTCAACCATTTCTGATCATATATTGCAGTTAATTACGTTTTTGCAGCATATTTATAGATGACCAGGGCTGCTTGCTTATTTGATTCTAAACAGCAAATAGTAAGAACTTTGTTTTGATCCCAAATGATTTGTTTATTAAATATAGAATTATAAGATCTAGTCTAACTTATCTGGAGTTGAGAGGATTAGCTTTCAAAGTTGGCTTTTCTCAGGCTAACTGTTGTTGCCTGAGCTTCGATCTCTTTATTTGGGTGAATTATGGTTTGAATCTCTTCACGAAAGGCATAGTAGGGATATCTATACTTTGGTTGGGTTGAATTGGATGTAGAATAGGAATTATGGCAACAAAGAGTTTGGCCTACGTCAAGGCCCTGTCCAACCCGAAAACAATTTTTTTCTTCTCCGAACTTTTGGTGTAGAAAAATTGGGATAATGCTAGGCCTTGGAATCACTTGGAAGTGTTAGAGGAGTGAAGCTTGATGTACTCCATAAAATTTTAAAAATTTTCAAGGATTTTCTAGTAATTTTTTCAAATATTTCAAGAGATTGTTCTGCAAAAATGTAGTATCGCCATTACAAAATAATTATTTAGGGTTTTGGGAAGAGAATGCTGCTATTGCCAGGTGCCAAATTCCGGATGCAAAAAGTGGAAGGTTGTGTTAGGGAGTCGATAGTCAGCGTAATAATTCTGTCAAAAAACTATGACATGAATCATTTAAATCATTGTTCCTATTTGTTAGAATTAATTGAAAATAAGACACTCAATAAGACAATAGAGAAAATGATTCATCGAGGCGACCACACTTAATGGGACAAAGGCTATTTGTTCTTGTTGTTGTTGTTGTTGGGCTTTGGGGAGAGATTTTGGGTGAGTGAAAATCGTTGGAAGTACTTATGTGTGGGAGATGATTTGGAGTTTCTTTTGAGGATTTTTAAGGGGTTTAAGGCCACCAATTGACCTGTAGAACAAAACTAGGTTTTGTAGTAGGAAAGCCTTGGCTGATAGCCTTAATTTGGCGAGGGTTTGAATTGTGAACAAAAAATACTGGAAAAATCACAATTTGGCAGAGCTACAAGGGTCAGGGAGAGGAACAACTTGGAATCTATAAGAACTACATAAAAAAATAATATAATCTAATCACTTACCTAACGAACTCGTGGGATGATATTACCAAATCTTCAAGGGTAAGGCCTGCTCCTAAGCTATATTCCATGAGTTTTCTCAATCAAAATTTTAACACGCCAACATAATTTTTATTTTTAAAATTTTAGCCAAACACAAAGGTTTTTACGAAGATATTATCCAAATGATAGAGTTATTTAAATGAATTAGCAATAATATTACAAACACATAATTTTTAACATATAATCTTAAACAATTTTTACTGCACTCATAAAATAAGAACCCTAGACTTCATTTTCACCATTATCATAAGACTTTGATTAAGCTTTATCTTCTTGCTTTGAGCCCTAGCGGTTGGTCATTTCCATCTTTCATTAGCATCTTGTGCTGCATCTTGGCGTTGAGTGGTTTTTGGCTGCATAATGTAGAAGATGCTATCAGGATACCGTAGACATGATTAGCCTATCATAGATGCTACTATATACTCGTTATTCATTTTTATTGTAGTATATGGCTTATTTCAGTATCCATAATGGATGTCACTCTATATTGGCCCTATTTATAAGATGACTTCTACCAACCAGAGCAAGGGCTTATCTACATATTGAACAATACTTGATGCAATGTCTCGAGTTATTTGGGCGATTCAAATTTGGCATTTTCTATTATTCTTCTCTTCATTGATGCTTTCTAGTTTCAAAATGATTATTTAATTTGTATTTAAATCTTGTGTTCACAACAATATTGTTTCTCGAGCATTTTTGGGCGAAATACTTTTGCAATATCTTTATATGTTTATTTTGTTGGACTCATCTAATATTTGGAACGTTCGCTTTCTTGTTTTTGCCTTACCCTATATTATGTCTAAAGCTTTTTGTTTATTTTATCATTATTTATTTTTTTCTCACCAAATCCCTATTCCAGTTCCATAATTGCCATAATCAACCTCGAACGATGAGTTTTGATTGACCACCCTAGCAAATGCACATTTTCAGTATCTTTTTAACTTAAAACAAATGTTTACTAATATTTTTGACTAATACATAATCTTTAATTAAGGCATAAGCCTAAGCAATAGTTACTACAATCATAAATAAAGAACTCCAGACTTCTTTTTACCTGTGTCGTGGGACCATTATTGAGCTCCATATTCTTGCTCTGAGTTCTAGTGGTTGGTCCTTTACTTCTTGCATGATAAAAGAATAACAGAGAAATATAAGGATTATATAATAAACACAAGGAATGTATAAGGCTCCTTGTGTAACCAACATAACCACCCTTTAACAAAGAGTGTTTCACGGGCCACACTAGCAAATGCACATTTTCAATGCTTTTTCAATTATTTGAATGAATTAGCAATAATATTACAAACACATAATTTTTAACATATAATCTTAAACAATTTTTACTGCACTCATAAAATAAGAACCCTAGACTTCATTTTCACCATCATCATAAGACTTTGATTAAGCTTTACTTTCTTGCTTTGAGCCCTAGCGGTTGGTCATTTTTTTTCTTTCATTAGCATCTTGTGCTGCATCTTGGCGTTGAGTGGTTTTTGGCTGCATAATGTAGAAGATGCTATCAGGATACCCTAGACATGATTAGCCTATCATAGATGCTACTATATACTCGTTATTCTTTTTTATTTTAGTATATGGCTTATTTCAGTATCCATAATGGATGTCACTCTATATTGGCCCTATTTATAAGATGACTTCTACCAACCAGAGCAAGGGCTCATCTACATATTGATTAATACTTGATGCAATGTCTCGAGTTATTTGGGCGATTCAAATTTGGCATTTTCTATTATTCTTCTTTTCATTGATGCTTTCTAGTTTCATAATGATTATTGAATTTGTATTTAAATCTTATGTTCGTAACAATATTGTTTCTCGAGCATTTTTGGGCGAAATACTTTTGCAATATCTTTATATGTTTATTTTGTTGGTCTCATCTAATATTTGGAAGTTCGCTTTCTCGTTTTTGCCTTCCCTCATATTATGTCTAAAGCTTTTTGTTTATTTTATCAACACATTAATCATTTTTAGATGATCTTTTATTTATTTTCTTCTCACCAAATACCTATTCCAGTTCCTTCTGTTTGCGATGCTGATCAGCTGAGAAATGTTGCGCCTGATTTTAATGATGTCTCGGTCTTAGAACTACAAAACAAAAGAAGCTCCGAGTCAGTAGAATTGGCTAGGCAGAACAACATACAGATTTCTTTGAATAATCTCTTTTACAACAAAGCTGATAAGCCTGAAAGCATTCCGGATGTGAATAATGTGTCCACTGGTCTAAGACTGTCTTATGATGACGACGATCATCATTCCTCCATCACTACGGCGAGTGGGAGCATGCCATCGCTACCCCTATCAACTATTCTCAATAAATTAGGCCCGGAGATCGAGCATCAAACAGAAGAATTCAACAGTTACCTGAGAATGCAGGTGATTTAATTACGGCATTATTAAATTTTTCTTTCTTTCCATGCATATGTAAAAACTTTCATAGTTGTAGATGATGTCATTTACTTCCTTAACTAATTGCACCGATGTCATTCCATGGGGTTTAAATTTAGTTTTTACAGGTTGTACGTCTTGCAAATTAGTTTTTGGAACGATTAAGAAAATCTTAAGAAGATGAGTGGTCTAAAATTAGTAAGATAAAAATTAAATATATGATTTACCACATTAGTAGATGTAAAATTTGTAATTGTTCGTAATATTGCTGAATATTAATTGATAACTTGGTGTGATAACTTTAAAATTCTCGGGAGTATGTTACCACAAAGAATGGTGATGTACATGAAGATATAACATGAGCTTAAGTTGAAATGTAGAAATGCTTCGAGGGTATCATATGACAAGAAAATATCATAGAATTTTAAAGATAAAATTTATAAAACTATAAATAAAGTTAGTTACATGTGACTTTGGGCCTTGGGTGTTTAAGAAGTGACTCATAAGCAAATGGTTGTGTCTAGTATACTAACATGGATGGATATGCAGTAAAACTTTGTTAAAACTTTGTTCTACAAATATATTTTCATGGATGGATAGATAAGTTACGAATGTGTTAGAGAGAACTTGTGAGGGAGTACGCCAATTGAAATTAAGGTAAGAAAAAATTGAATTTTTTTGGCATGTCAAATCGAAGTGCTAAAGATATTTAAATGATGATGGTATTTTAAACTCGTAGAGTTGAGGCAATACAAGTGGGGATGGTTGAATTGGCAGTGGAACTTTTAGCATCAAGAATTTAGTTATGAAAACGTTCTCGACTTAAATCCTATATAATGCAATACAAAATTTATACTAATTAAAAGAATTGAATAATTTGAAGAGGCAGAAGTTATAATTAAACTTACGAAAGTTCACAAGTAAATGAGAAGAAGCAGATCATTCTGCAAAGCAAAGGTGAATTAGAGACATTGGTTGCAGCAAATAAACTTTTCCATTAAGTCAACTTCCTGTAGCTAACCATTACAGGTATGTAAAGACTGGATGGAAAGATCTCGATTCAGTTAGCATCTATTATTTAGTTATGAAAACTTTCTCAATTCAAATCCTATATAATGCAATATAAATTATAGTAAAAACAATGCATGTTGGAAGCGATCAATGATAGAATGCGCAGAAGTTGTATGCTGACTGGAATAGTAATGATATATCAGTATCCTAGATGAGACAGGTCACAATTGAGTATGCCAAGCTAAATGCAGTGTAATTGATGTGCTACTCAACTATAATTACACAAATGTGATCAATTAAGTTGTTCCTACAAATGTAATAACAATACTAAGTCATGACGTTGAATGAATTACTAAACTAGTAGTGAGTGATTTAAACTATAGGCACAATTATAAAAGATAAACATACCAAATTAGCTTATATGATTAATTTTATCATTCGCAAAATCTAAATTTTCACACATGGATATGAGATGATGCAAATAAATCTGTGCTTAAGACTTTTTTAAGTGCAATGATTAAGATTATTCAACTTTTTTAGCATAATAACAATGTAATCAAAGTAGATCACACCTCATTAAAATAAGGGTGTAATAAGTGAGTGTGAAACGATAGTCACATTTAATATTTGTGTTTTGTAGAATTAATTGAATTTGACATTTAGATTTCTCAAATTGGGCTAATTAATTGGAGGCTGTATTCAACATTTAAAATTCCCTCCAAACCTCTCATGACTGGCTTCATATTTATGAAATAAAATAAACACACACACACACAGAGACACACACAGACACATACAGACACACACGCACACACACACGTAGTACAATTAATTGTCAGTTTGAAAGCCTTCTAAATATGATTTAGTGAAAGACATTGCATATCCCGCCTCACAAAACCCAAGCTATGATAAGTGAGGCTAATATACCAAAGTCAAACTTTAGATTTGAGAGAAATGTTATTATAAAATTGATCTCTACATATGTGAAGGAAGAACGCAGGATATAATGAAGTAAGGCACGAGACTTTTTTGTTCATATGAATTGTTGAAATTACGATCGACCTTAGTGATCTTAATATCGCTAATAATAATAATAAAATGTTTCATTTTTACCGCCGCATTAGTAAAAAAGAGGTTGAGTAGGCTTTAAAGAAAACTAAGGGTGGAAAGTCTATAGGGTCTGATAATATCTAAATTGAATTCTATAAATATATAGAAGATTTGGGAGTTTCTTGGTTTATTAAACTCTTTAATATCATTTTAAAAACTAAAAAGATGCCTAAGGAGTAGAGGAAGAATATTTTTGCCCCTATTTAAGAATAAAGGGGATGCACGAGAGTGTGCAAACTATAGAGGAATTAAGCTGGTGTGTCATACGTTAAAATTGTGGGAGAGAGTAATTGAACATAGGTTAAGAAATATTACAAAGATTTCTCATAATCAATTTGCATTTATGCTGGGCAGGTCTAGTATGAAAGCTATACATTTATTGAGAGGTTTGATAGAGAATTTTAGAGAGAATAAAGAGGATCTACATATGATTTTTATTGATTTAGAAAAAAGATTATGATAAGGTTTCAAGTTATGTCTTTTGGATAGTTCTAGAGAAGAAAGGCTTTGATATGATTTATATGCAAGTCATTAAAGATATGTATGCTAGAGTTGTTACTTGTGTTCAAACAAAAAGAGGATTGACCAAACATTTTCCTATTTCAGTTCGATTATATCAGGGATCGGCTTTAAGCCCGTATTTTTTTTCGTTAGTTATGGATGCTCTTACTGGACATGTACAGGAGGATGTAACTTGGTGTACGCTTTTCATTGATGATATAGTGGATAAGACTAGAGAGGAAAAACTTGAACTATGGAGGTTACATTGGAGTTTAAAGGCATTCGTTTGAGTAGAACTAAAACTGAATGCATGCAATGTAATTTTAGTAGTACTAGCTCTAATGACAGAGTTGTAACTATGGGTGATCAAATTATTAAAATGTGTGATCGCTGTAGATATCATAGGTCTATTGTTTGAAGTGATGGTGATATAGATGGGGATGTTATTAATAGAATTCAAGTTGGTTGGTTAAAGTGGAGAAATGCTTCAGGCCTATTATGTGATAGAAAAGTACCGCTTAGATTGAAAGGAAAATTTTATAAGATGTTGGTGAGACCTGCAATGCTCTATGACGCTGAATTTTGACCTTTAAAAGAGAAGCATAAAATTAAGTTAAGTGTTGCCAAGATGAGAATCTTGAGGTAGATGAGTGGCTTTACACTTAGAGACAAAATGCAAAATGAATATATATGTGATAGGGTTGGTGTAGCTCTAGTGGCGTACAAAATTAGAGAGAGTTGTCTTGCATGGTTTCGTCACATTAAACGTCGACCATCTGATGATCAAATTAGGAGAGTAGATGTTTTAGATTCAACATATGTTAAAAAGTATAGAGGTAGACCTAGAAAGACTTGGGCATACTGTATAAAAAATGATCTTAATTTATTAGAATTAAATGAAAATATGAACTCAATGGGACGTAATGGAGAAAAAGTATTCATGTAGCCGACCCCACTTAGTGGGATAATGGTTTGTTGTTGTTGTTGTTGTTGTTATATGAATTGTTGAAATTAGTTGCGTAGGCCTTAAGTATATGTTTAGGTGCTCCAAGATCCATTAGAAAAAAACAACAATGGTTAGAAGTACAATAATTTGGAATTTAATCAATCACAAATGCTAGATCAATTTAGTTATTACAAAACATTTTAGATTAGTAGAGGCCCATTAAAATTAAGGGAAATTACATACATTGCACAATTCTTATATTTTTACATATCTCACACCTAAACTTCCATATTTACATATAAAGCACTTTGGTGCTTTAAACCTATGTATGAAAATGTGTATTTGACTTTTAAAAGTGATATTAGTGCTGTTTTTTATGTGGTATTAAAAAATTGAGTGCTATGCGTGTAAATATGAAAGCTTAGGTGTGAGATACGCAAATACATGAGATTGTGTCCCGTATATGTAAATGCCCCTAAAATTAACTAAAGCTTGTGACAGTCTTTGTAGGCTCAATAATAAATAATCTTAGGAAAATTTACATAGATAGCACATAATTCTTATATCTTTACATATCTCACATCTAAACTTTCATATTTACTTAGATAGGACATTGTTGCTTTAAGCATGTGCATGAAAATGTGTATTTGACTTCTAAAAAAATGTAAAAGTGCTTGACACGATATTAAAGAATTGAGTGCTATGTTTGTGTGCATGAAAGTCTATGTGTGAGATGATATATAAATATATAAAAATTACATTGCGAATGTAAAAACTGGTATGTGTCTGTGTGTAATACCATTAGAGATGTTGGCCGACATCATCTTGGAAGCTTCTGGTCTTACTGAAGTTGTTTCATTACATTGCGGCAGGAGGAACAATTTGTAAAAGCTGGTAGAGAGATGCTGCAGCGGCATCTGGTCTCCTTCGTGAGCCTTCTTGAATCAGAATTATCGAAAAAGCTCCATGACAAAGACCTAGAGATCGAGTCAATCAACCGGAAGAATCGAGAGCTCGTCGACCGAATCCGACTGGCTGCTGCCGAGGCTCAAACATGGCAGCAGCGTGCAAAGTACAACGAATCTATAGTGCACACTCTGCAAAGCAGCCTTCAACAGGTGATGGCTCAAGGTGCTGTTGCTGCTGCAGCTAAGAATGGCAGGGAAGGATGTGGCGACAGTGAAGTTGATTCTGCTTCATCCATTGGTCTTAATTCTTATAAGGATGGTGGCCATAGGAAGATGCCATTGAAGAGGGCTTGTAAAGCTTGTAGAGAGAGGGAGTCCTGTATGCTAATGCTGCCCTGCAGGCATATGTGCTTGTGTAGGCTTTGTGATGGAATAATTGATGTTTGCCCTATTTGCTTTATTAGGAAGACTGCGAGTGTGGAGGTCAACATGCGGTGATAATGTTAGGGAGAGGGAGTTGCAGGTGGAACTTTCTGTGTTCATCAGGACTCATTGTTAGTCTTATGTAATTGTGCTACTTTATTTGCCCCTTGGTGGGTTTTTATAATTAATCTTTGTTGCTGGAAGCTTGCTGATATAAGATTTAGATAGTATTCGAATATAATTTGAATAGTATTTAAAAACAATAGATACAATAACTCATGTTCAAGTAGCTATAATAATAGTTGATTTAGTATATTATAATTATAATATTTATAACATAATATATTTTAATTTAAATAATATAAAGCTATTGAACTTGAACCAATATATATCATCATACAAAAGCTTTTACTATGTATTATTTGCACATTATCTAATGTTTTTCTAGAAATGTATATCTTTAATAGTAGTCTCTACATCCACTGCCTTTTAATTTAGCTGTAATTTCCGAACATAGGCATTAGCTGAAAAAGTTAAGAAAATAAAATTAGATTGAATTTCTTAGCAGCAGAAGAAATCCAACATAAAGTTTTTTTGGAATTAGAGAAAGCAAGGCCTTAACATGTATGCATAAGTACATTAACAAGAAATATTAGGTGGTTGTAAGCTTAATACAAAACTTTGGTTAAGGAATTCATTGACAACCATTGATGAATATAACCACTTTGACATACAATTGCTTCCTATACATTAGAATTACAAAAGAGATTAGACAATATTATTTAAGAACCATAATAAATCTTCAAGTCAATTATAGTATAATTTAAGAAAATAAAATATCTTTAGCACAACATATGTAAATAAAAAAAGTTAACTACAAAAATAATCCCTATAAAATTGGATGCGGTCATAAAGAAACTTTTAGAAGATATTGCAATTATATTCTTTTAATATTTGACATTATAATTAAAAAAATTAATTTTTAGAGTTATGTTAAGACTATATTTCTTAAAAGATAATATTTATTATAAAGTTGTATAACTTATACATAAGAAAGTGAATGTATAAGCACTGGAAGCTCATTAGGATTCAAACTATTCTTATTAAGTAAAACATGATAATGAGCAGGTCTGCATGGGTTGATTAATTATTTTAAAAAGTCACTCTTGTTTTGATCTTCAGTAGCACATTTGCCAAATTATGATTAATAAAAGTTTTAAGAATGACAAACGTTATGTTATTACATCCAATGTTGAACACAATATTACATCCAATGTTATTAAATCAAATTATTTAATATCTTTTTACCACATGTTTAGCTGTATATGTTCCATAAGTAATGTAATGTCCATTAAAATGTATGATCAGCGCCAACATTAATATTCATAGTACAACAAGTTAAATGATTTAATTTCAAGATAGTTAGTGAGGGTAAAAAGTAGAATTCAAATTATATTTGAATCGTTTGTAAACCTTGTTTGAACCTTAATTGAACCTTACTTGAATAAGGTTCCAACTCTGTTTAAAACTTCTTTGAACATTGCTTGAACCTTGTTCAAGAAGATGAACACGATTTGAAATAGGTTTAATTAAGATTTGAACTATATTTGAAAAAGATTTAACTATGGTTTGAATAATTTTTTTATCAACATTAAAAGCAAATAACATAGTATTTATGCCATTCTCATATTAGGGTTTTGAGTGTTAATAAAATTTGATCAATATTGGAAAAAAACTTAATTGATATTTTAAGTAGATAACATTATGTATAATTTCAATATGGATTCAAGCTTTTTGGTGCAACCAATATTTTCAAACTGGAATAACTACACAATAATATTGTAAACCTCAAACAACTACCAAAGATGACGGAAAAGATGAATACAAAAATTTTATTGCAGCATCTCCCACATGAATGACAATCACTGGAGATAATGATGTGGTTGGGAAGAGAAACACTAAACTAGCTTGTTGCTAAAAAAATTAACTTCTATGCTTGCTTGGGCATCCCTTCTAATTTTAGTTCTATAAAATACATAGTTGAGGCTTTTTAGTCAAACATAAATTTTTAGGAACTTTACCAAATTAATATAAGCATAAAAATACACTTCTTCAATTTTCACTATCATGGCCCATATAAAGTCAAGTTTTTTTTAAAAATACAAATATATTGGATTTTTATCCACAAAGCACCTAAAAGTTTAATATTTACCTACACAACACACCTTTTACATTTTTTTTCCATACATCACGTTTGAAATTTTTTCGTAAGAAAATTGACAGTTGTTTCTTCCAGAGCCACGTCATTTTTGCATACCATAAAGAAATACCCTATCTCCATCTCTCGAAGGAATTTCACATCTTATGCTTTTCTCATCCATCTCCGTCTTCTTTTTGGTTTTCTTGTGAGTGTTGCCTTCGACTTCACTTTTCGTCCCTCTTCTCCTTCCACCTCAGCATAACATGCCTCAGCCTTTGTCATTGTTTTTTATTCTTTTTAATTGAACATAAGAGTAACTATCTTGTAAATTTATATATCGTCGTATGCTTTCTTCTTTTCAAGTTAATCTCTCTCTCGGATCATAAAAAATGATACAGAGAAGAATAGAATCAGAATGATGAGAACATATAATGAAAATAGACAAAAGAATTAGAAAGGAACATGGAGAGTTTATGTAGGGTAATCCTCGTGTGATAGGATGACAGTATGCATCCAAAACATGATCAAATTGAAATACCTCGAAACACAATATCCACGAAGAGAATCCCTACATAAGTAACTCATAACTAGACAATAAAAAAGAACATTTTTCATCTAGTGTTAAGAGCAACTCCCAAAAAGACGTATCCCTTTGGTTAATTACATTTTGAGGAATACCCAAGAATACTCTCGATAGTAGGGGTCTGATCCACTGAAAACTTGATAACTTTTTACTGTCTATTTCATACCTATTTTTCATGATATTATACTTTAAAGAAAGATGTTTTTCATGATTTCATGCAGATACAATGATTTTAGCCCTTTGGAGCAAAAGGAAGCGAAAAGGATCAAATTTTGAGCAAAATGGAGCAAAAGTGCATTTTATTGAACTAGCGCTGAACAGCGTTGTCACCAGCGCCGGACCGTGCCAATTTACAGAAATTTTGGACCAGAAGACAGAAAATAGCGCCTGACGACGCCCTATCCTGCGCCGGACGGCGCCCTATCCAGATTTCAAACTAGTCTATTTGGCCGGATTTTGGAGGGATGTATGAAGAAACTCTTGGGAAATCAGTTATGGCTGGATTTAAACTATTTTGGAGCTAAATTTAGAGAGGGGGAGAGAGTTTAGAGTGTAGAGAGAGTAAAGAGTGAGTGTTTCTTTTCATTTGTTTAGGAAATCTAGGGTTTGTGTGTTCTCTTCTAAGGAGTGTAGGAGGAGAGAGAAAGTGGGAGATTTCTTCTTCCTTACTTTTTTAAAGAGAGAATTGTGTGTTGTTGTGAAGAAAGAAGATGAGCCAAAGGAATTTCTTGAGATTCGCTTGGGGAAGAGTTTGAGATAAGTTGTCTTTTCTTTACTCTGTTTGTATGACTTTGCTTTTATATATAAAATCCATGTTTTGTCATCTTTTCCTCATGAGTCTTGAGTAGATTTATTTGTCTTCCTCCTTTTCATTTGATGTGTTGATGTTGTGATATGGAAATGATGTGCCGATTTATTATGGAGAATTTGTGATAAACTTTTCACTTCGAACTTCTTTACTTTTTGATCTAGCCAATTAAATTATTAAAACTTGTTGGTAAACGTATGTTTCGAAAAGCTTATGAGTTCCACAACAAAAGTGAAGGTCACATTCAATGTCCATGAATGAGTGACGTTGTTCATGGGGGTTGAGTGCAAATAAATAGGGAAAAATACTTTGATGGGCGTAGAATTGGAGATTTCGAGTGACGGATCGAAATCCTCAATTTTGTCCTAGGGTTTGGAAACCAAAGCGAGAGTTAGCCTTCAGGGGAAGGGAAGTGGGAGCTCTGGAGTGAGAGCCAGTATCCTCCCGGCCTAACCACAGATTCAGTGAGTAAACTTAGGATTAGCCAATGTTGTTTATAAGCTTAGAAAAGGGTAAAGAATAGGAATGCTCCTATTTGGCACAATACATTTGCATCACTGATCTATGTCACAAAAATCATCATATTATAATTGGAGAGGAGGAAGATTCTTTCTTACAATTGAACTTTGTTATAAATTTAGTCTTGTGTTAGTTTAACTTGCTAGAAGGTTAGAACGTACTTTGGTAGAATTAGTAACTATAACTGTTTGTCTCTATTTTAAGAATTGTAATTACTTACAATTGTGTTGTGATTCGAGAAGTGATTTCTGTGCTACACCATAAAATTAATTGCCTCCCCGAGGGATCGATATTCAGGACTCCACTAGAGCCCTGTATTACTTGAGCAATATGTATACTTTCGTTTAATTGTGTGACTCAATAGAAAACTAAATCAATATAAATATAAATCTGAGTTCATAAATTTTGGCAAATTAAAAAAGTCACACCATGTTTTTGGCGCTATTGCCGGGGAGGAAAGGTAACTGCTAAAATTAATTTTGTAGTATTTTAAATCTTATATTTGAATTACAAGTCATAATTGTGTGTGTTTGTTTATTGTTTTTGTGCTTATTGTGTTTGTATGCGTAGTATCGGATCTATAGGTTTAGTGCCTTACGATTGTGAATTAGAGCGTACTATTAGAAAAATTCGAAAACAAAAAAAAACAATATGAAAATCCTCACAAAATGGCGAACAACTTAAACAATCAAAACAAAAATATATCAAGACCTTTAATAGATTATGCTAATCCAACAACAGATGAAATTCACTTAACTATCCAAAATCCTGATGTTGCTGCTAATTCATTTGAGGTTAAACCTATTATTATCCAAATGACACTGAATAATCAATTTGGAGGAATACCTAATGAAGATCCTAACTTACATCTCACTAGTTTTCTAGAACTGTGTGCTACCTTTAAATACGATGGAGTGTTAAACGATGCTGTTAGGCTTATAATTTTTCCTTTCTCATTAAGGGATAAGGCTAAGGCGTGGTTAAAGTTGTTAGCACCTAGATCTATCAGAACTTGGGGAGAGCTTACACAAAAGTTTCTGTCAAAATATTTCCCTCCTTCAAAAACTGCTAAGCTGAGGAATGATAACACATCTTTTAGTCAATTTGATGGAGAGTCCATATATGAAGCTTGAGAAAGACTCAAAGATCTTCTGAGAAAGTTTCCACATCATGCTTTATCAGACTGGTTAATAATTCAAACATTTTATAATGGATTAGTGGGATCTTTGAGATCGATTATCGATGCTGTTGCTGGTGGATCATTAATGTCTAAACCTTTTGATGAAGCATATTCGTTAATTGAAGAGATGGCTACTAATAATTTTCAAGGGCCCTTTAAGCGGGTAAATCCTAAGAGAGTAGCTAGCATTCATGATTATGATGCGATAACTATGACAGTCTCTCAAATTATTGCACTTTCTAAGAAAATAGATCAATATGGAATGAATTATTCTCTAACATCCCCAATGCTAGAAGATAATTCATTAGGATAGATGATAGACTCTTAAATGCCTTATGAAACCTTGAATGCCATAAATAACAAAGTAAATAATCCTTATTTAAATTATTATAATCCTAGTTGGAGGAATCACCCAAACGTCAACTGGAATAACACCAATGCTGTTGTTAACCCACATTGGGGAAATAATTCGATGAATCCAGTTGGAAATCTGAACAACCAAGAAAATACCAATTATAGACCTTCTTATCTTTCGGATTTTAATAGTAACAACCAATTTAAGGAAAGGAAGTTGTCTGCTGAAGAAATAATTCTGAATATGGGTAATCAAATTCAAGCTCAAAATGTTGCGATGAAGAACATTGAGAATCAATTGGAACATATCTTTATTGCGCTTAATAATAGACCTTTTGGAAATCTTCCTAGCAATGTTGAGATCAACCCAAAGATGAAAATAAGGAGCAAATTAAGGCTATTCAATTAAGGAGTGGAAAAGAATTGGAAACAAGAGTACAAAAAGAAGTTGAAGTTGAAAGAGAGGAAGTGAACATTGAGAAAGGTTCTAATAGGTTATATCCAGACTTAGAATATCCTATTGAACCAATGAAGATTACTGTTGAAAAACTACCTCCTCCGTTTCCTCAAAGACTAAAGAAACAGAACATAGATAATAGGTTTGCAAAGTTTTTGGAAATTCTTAAGAAATTAACGATTAATATTCCCTTTATTGAAGCATTAGAGAAGATGCATGTTTATGCAAAGTTTATGAAGGATATTCTTAAAAAGAAAAGAAATTTCAAAGACCACGAGACTGCTGCACTTAGCAGTGAGTGTAGCGCAATTATTCAGAAGAAGCTTCCTGAAAAACATAAAGACCCATGTAGTTTCACTATCCCGTGTGCTATAGGTGAGAAAATTTTCCGAAGAGCTTTATGTGATCTTGGAGCTAGTATTAATCTTATGCCTTTATCAACTTTCAAAAGATTAAGAATAGGAGAAATTTCTCCTACATCTGTGACTCTTCAGTTGGCTGATTGATCCCCGATAGATATAAGTGCAACGGATGCCAGAAACTTAGTTCCGCTGGATAAATGCGCTGATGATTTAAGATATGAAAATAATGATTTTATAATATGGGATACTACGCAAGTATACGTATCATTTATCAAGTAATATAGGGCTTTCTAATTAAGCCCCGAGATATCGAACCCACAGGGAAAATGTGAAATCTTTAAAAGTTCAGAGAAATTATCTTTTTACTTTCTTTAATTGTTTCTGAAAAAATATGTCTTGATTTTGAAAAATTTTGAAGGTTGATATGTCTTTCGAAATTTTCTTAATAAAAATGCAAAGCAAGAAATTAAAATTACAATAACTAATAACACTGGATGTAAAATACTATTAACTATAATATCTTTTTCTTTCATTTCATGAAGTAGTAATAATTCTTAAAGTATCAGTAATGGAAGTATTCAAATTTTTGTTGTGACGGATATAAGCAAATGTGTTCTTTACCCTTACTTGGTTCTATAAAGAACATAGTTAATTTGATTTTATATTATTTCGAACATGGTTAGCCGTGGAAGATACTGCACTCTCTCACTCTAGAGTTCCCTCGATTCCCACCACCCTGGGGTTAACTTCTCATAAAAAAACTCAAAACTTCAACCCAAATTAGGGGGTTTTAGCCTGTCATTCTAAAATCCTCTAATTTTACTCCATTTTATAAAAATATCTTCTAATATTACATTCAATTATATGGACTACAGTTCTCATCCATATAATTTCATGTGATTCTTACTAACTTTTATGAGACAATACCGAATTGGATCTTACACAATCTCAAGAAATTTTACAACTTAACAGGCCAAATTAAGAAGTAAACAAAGTTTTTAGAATCAATCTTCACAACTTCTTCCAACTTTTAAACACTTATACTTTCCACAACAATTCTTTGTAAATTAATTACTTCTCCATTTAAGAAAGAAAAAGATAAAGTAAACTACTCAGAATGCATTGAGATAATATAAAAACACATTGATTTAAAATAAAAAACAACAATAAGAAAAATAATAAACGAAAACAAGTATTAATAAACTAAATAAAAGTAAACACTTATCTGAAAATCCTCTCCACAAGACTAAAGAAGTTCCTCTGAAACTTTGACTCTTCGCTAAACTACTTCTCGTAGCAAGTCTTCCAACTTCGTCGACTCGTAATCACGTACTTCAGACTTCAATAAAAACTAAACTAAAAGAAAGAAAAGAAGTGGGAAGAAGAATACTTCACTCTTAACCTTTTCTCCTTTCTACTCTCTACTCCTACTCTAAATAAAAACTTTTAAAATGCAGTGGAAGAACAATGGAAGTACTCTTCAAAATGCAGTGGACGAGTCTCCTCAAATTGCCTCCTCTAAATATTTCCTAAGACTCTCTTTAAATAGTAAACCAAAAGGTGCCTCGGTGTCTCTTCAAAATGTGTCCGCATTCGATGTATCTACCAAGGAACGCATCCCTTCATTCAAACTTGCCGCCCAAAGGAAGTTATGGACGTTACCACCAAGAGTTGCATCCCATCCCCTTTGAAATTGGCGCCAAATCCATTTGAATCTCGATTTTTAACTGTGGTGGCTAAGCGCCGGCCCAGCAGTGCTTAGCCGCCAGTGCCAAATTTTTTATTTTTCATTTTTTTGCTCCAAATTTGATCCAATTTTGCTCCTTTCATCATGACCATCCATTTTCATCATACCTGTAAGAAAAACACAAAATACCTTCCATTAAAGTGCAATATCATTAAAAATAGGTATAAAAATACTATATATTTTAGGTGTATCACTGATCGTTTTATCACTTATCCTAAAGGATTTGTAGAAATGTATTAGTGAAGGTGAATTAATTTATCTTTCCTGTGGACTTTATTGTATTAGATATAGAGGAAGATAAAGAAATTCTAATTATTTTGGGAAGATCATTCCTTGCTATTGGGAGCACTATGATCGGTGTTTAAAAAGGAGATCTAACTTGAGAGTTAATGATCAAGAGGTAACTTTCAATATTCTGAAATTTATGAAAAACCCTTCAACTGAAAAGGATGATGAGTGCTTTCGAATGGAACTTTGTGATTATTTAAGCGAAGATAATTTTAAAAAAGTATTTGAAGAAAATCTGGAAGGTGAGGATGAAAATGAAAGTGAAAGTGAAGATGATTTGGATGATATAAAAAATGAAAAGTTAGAATTTGTTCAGGAAAGATTTGAAAGATTGGATACTATGAAAAATGGAGATAAAAGTTTAATTCCATCTATCATTAAACCCCCTGAACTTGAGCTGAAAATTCTCCCTAATCATTTAAAGTATATGTTTTTAGGAGAATCATCTACCTTACCAGTCATTGTATTTTTGGATTTAAATGAATATCAAAAACAAAAATTACTAGACACCTTAAAAAATACAAAAAGGCTTTTGGTTGGTCCTTAGCAGATATTAAATGAATCAGTCCATCGATCTGTATGCACAGAATTTTTTTGAATGAACAACATAAACCTAGAGATGATCCACAAAGAAGACTGAACCCAATAATGAAAGAAGTGGTTAAAAAATAGATTTTAAAGTGGTTAGATGCTGGAATTATATATCCTATTTCTGATAGTGTGGGGTAAGCCCAATTCGTTGTGTTACTAAGAAAGGAGGAGTGATTGTTGACATAAATGAACGAAATGAAATTATACCGACAAGACAAGTAACTAGTTGGCGAATATGTATTGATTATAGAAAATTAAACGCCGCCACCAGAAAAGATCACTTCCCTTTACCTTTTTTAGACCAAATGCTAGACAGACTTGCTGGACACAAGTATTATTACTTTTGGATGGATATACCGGTTATTACCAAATGCCTATTACTCCAGAGGATCAAGAGAAGACTACATTTACTAGCCCTTATGGAACTTTTGCTTTTAGAAGAATGCCCTTTGGATTATGTAATGCGTCTGCAACATTTCAAAGATGTATGATGTCTATATTTAGAAAATTAATAGATGATGGAATGGAAGTGTTTATGGATGATTTCTCAGTATTTGGAGATTCATTTGATGCATGCTTATGTAGAGTAGAAAAAGTTTTAGAGGTATGAGAAAGAACAAATTTAGTCATAAACTGAGAAAAGTGTCAATTTATGGTTGCAGGAGGAATTGTGCTTAGGCATTAAATATTTGAACATGGCATGGAAGTAGATCCTGCAAAAATTCAAATTATAGAAAAATTATCACCTCCAACAACTGTAAGAGGGGTAAGAAGCTTTTTGGGACATGTAGGATCCTACAGGCGATATATTAAAGACTTTTAAAAAATCACTAATCCTCTATGCCAACTTTTGGAAAAAGATAGGAAGTTTGATTTTTACGATGAATGCTTAGAAGCTTTAGATCTCTTAAAGGAAAAATTAATCGCTGCCCCTATAATAGTTTCACCTGACTGGGATAAACCATTCAAATTAATGTGTGATGCTAGCGATTATGCTATTGGAGTGGTTTTAGGGCAAAAGAATGACAAAATGTTTAAAGTTATATACTATGCTAGTAAGACTCTTACTGATGCTCAAATTAATTACACCACTACAGAAAAAGAGTTATTAGCTATCATTTATGCCTTTGAAAAATTTAGATCGTACTTAATTGGAGCTAAATGTATAGTGCATACGGATCATTCTGCTATTAAATATTTAATGCAAAAGAAGGATGTTAAACCACGACTGATTCGATGGATAATTTTAATGAAAGAATTCGATTTTGAGATCATTAATAGAAAAGGGGTAGATAATCAAATAGTTGATCATTTATCTAGACTTGAACAACCTAATTTGGATGCCTTTGAAAGAGAAATAACTAAAACTTTTGCCTGATGAGCAATTATATAATATTTTTGAAGGAAATTTATCGTGGTATGCTGATATTGTAAACTTCATCGTTAGTACTATTTTACAACCTGAATTAACTATGCAACGGTGGAAAAAATTTAAGCATGATGCTAAATTTTATTTTTGGGACGATCCTTATATGTATAAGCAATGTAAAGATGTTATTATTAAGAGATGTGTGCCTTTTGATGAAACTGAAAGAATTATTCAAGAATGTCATGATTCTGAATTTGGAGGACATTTTAGAATTGATAGAATTGTACATAAGATTTTGCAATCTAGATTTTATTGGCCTACTATTTTCAGAGATGTTTAAAGATTTATCAAAACTTGTGATCAATGTCAGAGAATAGGTAATATATCTAGAAGAAATGAAATGCCTCTTAATTTTACTTTGAAAGTTGAAATTTTTTATGCTTGGGGATTATATTTTATGGGACCATTTATACCTTCATTTGGCAATATATATATATACTGATTGTTGTTGATTATGTATCAAAATAGATTGAGGTAATAGCTTTACCTAGGTGTGATGCTAGAAGTGTTTCAAGGTTTTTAATGAAAAATGTTTTCACAAGATATGGAATGCCTAGAGTAATCATCACTGATGGAGGATCCCATTTTAAGAATATTCTGATTCAGAGATTGTCAGAAAAATATAATATTATGCATAGAATCTCTACAGCTTATTGATTCACCATAAAATTACTTAGAATTTTATATCAAATTTTTATTAATATTTTAATGATATTACACTTTCATGAAAGGTATTTCTTATATTTTGGTTGCAGTTACAACAAACTGAGTTTATGAAGAAAAAGAGTTAAAAAGGAGCAAAAAAAGCCAAAAAGAGCTAAGAGGCTGATCATAGGTGCCAGACACAACAAATTGATTCTAGAGATTTCTTGACCGTTATTAGATGGTTATTAACACTTTCAAACCAATCTAGAATCATCTGGACATTTTTCCACATGTTATAAACGAAATGCAATGAATATAGACACGGGAGAGCAGTTATTAAACGAAGAGGTGCGACCTAAATGTGAAGGGGTGCGTCCATTCGCGTAGAGATCCTGGCGCCTAGGCACCACAGTTAATTTCTAGAACATTCAATGAATGTGGATGAATTTTGAAGATGTGTCTTAAGAAACTCTTGGTCATTTCTGGAGATCTATAAATAGATGACCATTTCTACAGTAAGGGTGTGCTAGAGTGAGCTAGTAGTGTGTGTAGTGTGTGAGGGAGAATTAATTAGCAAATAATTAAGAGTTTTGAGTGTCTTCTTCTTTATTTTAGTGAGCGTTTAGTGTGAATTCAAGAGTCAAAGTCCTGTTAGAGTCTGTGGAGTCAGAGAAACTTCAAAGGATTGCTTGGATTACATTCCGGATAAGTATTTATATCTTGTTTCTTAAGTTTAGTGCTTTGGATTTGAGTTATATGAATATGATTTGTGGTGTAATTTCTATGCTTTTTGAGTCGTCTTCTTTTCTTTCTCCATACAAATATGAAAAGAATTAATATCAGATTTAAATCAGATTTGAGAAATTAATTTTCTATATTCTAAAAATTTGTGATGATACTGTACCTTATCTTAATTTTCTTTACAAATTGGCCTCTTATATTGTTAAAAACTGTGGAGAATTCTTAAGATCTGACCGTGGGCTAAGAATTCTTAACTTGTATGTATCACATTTCTCTTAAAGGGGAGGTGCAAATAAATAAGAAGATAATCTTTAATGGGCATAAAATTGATGTTTGTTTTTAGTGTGACAAAATAAATTCAATCAATTTGTTTTCACAAAAGAGGTGACGGGTCACTAGTAGACCAGACCATAGGCAACCATTCGGGGGGGGGGGGGGAACCTAGAAGTGAGAGTCTAGAAATTCATCCCTTTCTACTAATAATACATTCTAATCCAATATTTAAAAACTAGCTAATGTTCTTTATGACCTGCAGCAAAGGGTAAAGGATATATATGCTCATATTTCACAAAACCACATTTTTAAGTTCTCAACTAATTTTATCTGCTTATTAATCATGGAATAGTTTGTATAGAGAAAGAATCTTTGTTTATTGTTTATCACTTGCTAATTTTCATATTCTGCATATTTTAATTAGTTTTAAATTAAAAGGTTTTGATTAATAGTTTTCTTTCTTTTAACTATATTAATCCTCGTAGGATCGATATCTGGGGTTTTTAAAAAGAAAACTCTATATTACTTGAAACGATATGTATACTTGCGTAGTACCCCTAGTGTGCGATTTATATTTAATTATAAAAAATTTAATCTTTAATTATCGTACATTAGCCGCTTAATCAGATTTGGGATCAAGTTTGGCCATAATTTAAAAAGCTAATTTACTTACGTAATTGCGGTTGGGTTAAGTTTTTGGCGCCGTTGCCGGGGATTACAACTAATTAAAAGAAAACAAATTAATATATCCAATAATAAATAAAAATAAACAAAAACATATATTTAAATAAATTAAAAATCTTTCTTATATTTTTATGCGAAGTTCAGGAACTGAAGGATTAATACCTTATAATTCTGAATTAGAGCGTACTATAAGAAAAATTAGAAAGGAGAATAGATTTCGTAATTTGCAAGAAATGGCTAATATACCTCAAAATATTGAAATTGAAAATAAAAATCAGCAAAGACCTTTAAGAGAATGTGCTAACCCTACAGCTAATGAAATTCATCTAAGCATTCAATTACCTACTGTAGCTACAAATTCTTTTGAATTAAAACCCACAATTATACAAATGGTTCAAAATAATCAGTTTGGAGGGTCTTCTACTGAAGATCCTAATTTACACCTCACTAGTTTTCTAGAACTTTGTGCCACCTTTAAATGTGATCGTGTTTCTGATGATGATATTAGACTTAGGAATTTTCCTTTTTCTTTAAGGGATAAGGCTAAGATTTTGTTAAATTCGTTAGCAACAGGATCTATTAAAACTTGGGGAGAAATGGGTCAAGAATTTTTAGATAAATATTTTCCGCCATTGAAAACTGCAAAACTTAGAAATGATATAACTTCATTTACTCAACTTGATGGGGAAACTATTTATGAAGCTTGGGAATGATTCAAAGAACTTCTTAGAAAATGCTCACATCACTCTTTACTAGACTGGTTAATTATACAAACATTCTATAATGGATTAATAGGTTGTCTTAAATCTATTATTGATTTTGCTGCTTGTGGTTCTTTAATGTCTAAATCATTTGATGAAGCTTATTCTTTAATTAAAGAAATGACAACTAATAATTTCCAATGGCCTTCTGATAGGATTAATCCTAAAAGAGTGGCTAGTATACAAGAAAATGAAGCCTTTTCAATTTTAGTTCTTCAAGTGGCTGCTATATCAAAAAAATTGGATAACTTATCTCATTTATCATACTTAAATGATAATTCAGGAAATGCTGATGAATATAAAAATATAGAAACATTACAAGCTATTGCTAGCAAAACTAATAACCCATATTCTAATTATTATAATCCAGGTTGGAAGAATCACCTTAATTTTAATTGGAATAATGCAAATCCTCAATGGGGTAACAACTAACCTATCACAACTGGAAATTGGAATAATCAAAATAGTTCTAATTATCGACCTTCTTATCCTCCTAGCTTTAATAATCAACAACTTAAAGAGAAGAAATTATCGATAGAAGAATTAATTTTACAAATGGGGAGTCAATTGCAAAGTCAGAATGCTGCAATAAGAAATATTGAAAATCAAATGGGGCAAATTGCAAATGCTATAAATAGTAGACAACAAGGAACATTACCTAGCACTGTTGAATTAAATCCAAGACAAAATGGAAAAGATCCTGAGCAAATTAAAGTTGTATTACTTAGAAGTGGAAAAGAACTAAGGGATGGAAAAGAGAGTAAGATTCAGAAAGAAACAGAAGTAGTAGAAGTTGAGAAACCTAAAGAACAACTACCTAAAATAGAGAAACAACTGCCATCTCAAGTTGAATATGAAAAATTTCCACCATTTCCACAAAGAATTAAGCAGCAAAACCTGGATCAACAATTTTCTTAATTTTTTTAGATATTCAAAAAGCTTACTATTAATATCCAATTTGCCGAAGCTTTGGAACAAATGCCTAAGTATGCAAAGTTTATGAAAGACATTCTTAACAAGAAAAAAAAAATTGAAGCTTATGAAACTGTAGCACTAAGTGAAGAATGCAGTGCAATTATTCAAAAAAAACTTCCACAAAACTAAAAGATCCTGGAAGTTTTACAATACCTTGTGTTATAGAAGATAGTTTTCAAGGAAAAGCCTTATGTGATTTAGGAGCGAGTATTAAACTCATGCCTTTATCCATCTACAAGAGATTGGATCTAGGAGAAATTTCTCCTACAACTGTAACCTTGCAATTAGCAGACCAATCTATTACTCATTCTAGAGGAGTAATAGAAGATGTATTGGTAAAGGTGCATAAATTTATTTTCCCTGTTGACTTTATAATTCTGGATATGGAAGAAGATAAAGAGATTCCTATTATCCTAGGAAGACATTTTCTTGCTACCAAAAGTGCAACGTTTGATGTGCAAAAATGGGAGTTAACCATGAGAGTTAATGATCAAGAAGTAACAATTAATGTTCTTAAATCAATGAGGTATCCTAACAAGGAAAAGTGTTATAGAATGGACATTTTGGATTACATTATTGAACAACATTTTCAAGAAAAATGTCAGATTTAGTTTAAAAAACAAGAATTTACAGACCCAGAAAATTTAAGTGATGAAAGAGATTATGAAGAAACAGAGGTAAGAGAAATTCATTACATTAATGATAATTAGGAAATATTAGATACTACTGAAAGTAATGAATTCAAACCATCTATTGAAAATGCTCCTGAATTGGAATTGAAAGAATTGTCCTCTCATTTAAAATATGCCTTTTTAGGGAATTCATTAACTTTACCTGTTATTTTATCTTCTGAATTGATTGCTAATCAAGAAGTAAAATTACTTGAAGTATTAAGAGAATATAAAAGAGCTTTTGGGTGGACTATAATAGACATTAAAGGAGCCAGTCCTTCAATTTGTATGCACAAAATATACTAGAAGCTGACAGTAAACCCAGAGTTGATCCTCAAAGAAGATTAAATCCAGTTATGAAAGAAGTTATTAAGAAGGAAATGCTTAAATGGCTGAATGCTGGTATTATATATCTAATATTAGATAGTCCTTGGGTAAGTCCTATTCACTGTGTTCCCAAGAGGAGTAACTGTTGTTAAAAATGAGAATAATGAATTAATACTTACTAGACAAGTTACTGGTTGGCAGATTTGTATTGATTATAGAAAACTAAATGATGCCACTAGGAAAGATCATTTTCCTCTTCCATTCTTAGATCAAATGCTGGATAGATTAGCTGGACATTCTTATTTTTGTTTTCAGCATGGATATTCTGGAAATCATCAAATACCTATTGCTCATGAAGATCAAGAAAAGACTACATTTACAAGTCCGTATGGAACTTTTGCTTTCTGAAGAATGCCTTTTGGATTATGCAATGCATCTGCTACTTTTCAAAGATGTATGATGACTATTTTTTGTGACTTAATTGAATAAGGAATTGAAATTTTTATGGATGATTTCTCTGTATTTGGAACTTCTTTTTATTCTTGCTTATACAAGTTGGCAAAAGTGTTGAAACCTTGTCAAGAAATAAGTTTAGTTCTGAACTAGGAAAAGTGCCAATTTATGGTCACAGAAGGAATTGTACTAGGTCATAAGGTTTCTAAAAATGGTATGGAAGTTAATCAAGCAAAAATTCAAGTTATTGTTGGATTACAACCCCAACTTCTATTACTGGTATAAAAAGTTTTCTTGGACATGCTGGATTTTATAGAAGATATATTAAAGACTTTTCCAAGATTACAAAACCTCTATGCCATCTTTTAGAAAAAGATATTAAATTCAAATTTGATGAAATTTGCCTAAAAGCCTTTAATTTGTTAAAAGAGAAATTAATTACTGCACCTATCATTATTGCACCTAAATGGGAAAAACCATTTGAATTAATGTGTGATGCAAGTGATTATGCTATTGGAGTCGCTTTAAGACAATGGTATGATAAGATGTTTAAAGTTATATATTATGCACGTAAAACTCTTTAATGAAGCTCAAACTAATTACACTACTACTGAGAAAGAGTTATTGGCCATAGTATATGCTTTTGACAAATTTCGATCATATTTACTTGGGAATAAATATATAGTGCATACAGATTACTCTTCTATTAAATATCTAATGACTAAAAAAGAAGCTAAACCAAGATTAATTAGATGGATTCTTATGTTGCAAGAATTTGAATTTCAAATAGTCGATAAAAAATGGTCTGATAATCAAATTGCCGATCATTTATCTAGAATTGAAAATAATGAAATGAAATATAAGGAAGAAATAAACGAATGTTTTCCTGATGAACAAGTTTATACTGTTTCTACCAGATTAATCCCATGGTATGTTGATATAGTTAGTTATTTAGCTAGTAGCATTATGCCGTATGGATTAGATCAGTATCAGAAAAAGAAATTCTTACATGATGTTAAATTTTATTTTTGAGATAATCCCTATCTTTTTAAATAATGTAAGGATTCTATTATACAAAGATGTCTTCCTTATGAAAAAACTTATGAGATTATTCAAAAATGCCACAACTCTGAATTTGGTGGACATTTTGGAATTGATAAAACTGCTTTCAAAATTTTACAATTTGGATTTTATTGGCCTACATTATTCAGTGATGTTAACAATTTTGTTAAATCTTGTGATTGATGTCAACACATAGGCAATATTTCTAGAAGAAATGAAATGCCACTAAATTTCACTCTGGAAGTTGAATTTTTTATGTATGGAGTTTAGATTTCATGGGACCGTTTATGCCTTCTTCAGGAAATATATATATTTTATTAGCTGTTGATTATGTTTCGAAATGGATTGAAGCAATTTCTTTACCGCAATGTGATGTAAAAGTATGGAAAAAATTTTAACTAAAAATATCTTCACTTGATTTGGAATGCAACGGATAATCATCATGGATGGGGAAGTCACTTTAAGAATTTTCTGATTCAAAGATTATTGAGCAAATTTGGAATCAAACATAAAATTTCAACAACCTATCATCCCCAAACTAGTGGATTAGGGAAAATATCAAATCGGGAGATTAAAAGAATTTTAGAAAAAATGGTTAATCCAAAGCAAACTAATTGGGTCGATAGACTTGATGTTGCATTATGGGCTTATAGGACCGCTTATAAAACTCCTATTGGAATGTCACCTTATAGGCTCATTTATGGAAAACCTTGTCATTTTCCTGTTGAACTGGAACATAAAGTTTATTGGGCAATTAAAGAGTTTAATTATAATTTAAGAGATGCTGAAGATAAAAGATTATTACAATTAACTGAACCAGATGAGATGAGAAATGATTCTTATGAAAGTGCTTGAATTTATAAAGAGATAATGAAGATTATGCACTATAAAAGATTATTAAGAAAGAATTTTGAACCTGGACAACAAGTTTTATTATACAATTCAAGATTAAAATTGTTTCCAGGAAAATTAAAATCCAAATGGATAGGGTCGTATGTGGTTGAGAAAGTTTACCCTTATGGAGCCGTAGACATTAAAGATTTAAAAACTGATTCAGTAATTAAGGTGAACAAACATAGATTGAAGCCTTATTATGAAGAAAGCGTGCCATCTTTTAAAGATTTGATATTTTTAACCCAATCAGAGTAAAATGTTGTTTATGTCGGGCTGGCGACGTTAAACCAAGCGCTTTATTGGAGGTAACCAATAGTATGATTTTATTTCATGTTTGATTGTGTGTTGTATATGACTACACTTAATTACATACCTTCAACCTACCATTTTAAACCTTAATTGAGTATGGAACTTAGGAGAATTCAATAAATGGCGAACCTGTGACTTTTAGGATTTTGGTGCCTGGGTGCCAGAACTAGCGCCTAAGCTCCAGATACCTGTGATCCTGGCGCCTAAGCGCCCAAATTGGCGCTTAGGCGCCACAGTTTCTGGATTACTGAAAAACCACCCCAAAGCAGCTTTTGCACATTCTAATCAATTTAAACCACCATACCTTCGTCCCAAACCTTCAAGCGATCAAAATTTTTGAATGAAACATTCCTTTTAGAGAGAAGAAAGAGTTTTGATTACTTCCATGGAGAGATTAAACATTGGAATCAATGGGAAGGAGAAGTTTGTGAACAAGGATTCACAAACTTATTTTAATGGCTATCTATGCATGACTCTGGGAAAGTTATGCGATCAACTTGAGAAGGTTGAAGAAGAGTTAATTCTCGTTGGAGGGAGATTGCATGAGATGTTCCACCAAATTGAGCACATTGAATGGAAAAATGAAAGTTCAATCAGATCATTTGGCATGCTTTGAAGAGTATCAGGTAACAATTTACGCTAAGAATAAATGGATTGATGAAAAGACGGCTTCGGAATTTCCTCGAGTCTCTTTCTTCGATTCCTTTGTTCGTAGTGAATTACCTTGTGATACTAATGAAGGTTCTGAGGTGAATCCATAAAATTAAGGAGAAATAGGTGGAGAGATTGAATGTGATTGTTAAGTGTGTTGTGATTTGAAATTGTTTTATGTGGAGATGTTTATGATTGTTTATATTTTTGTGAGATATGAGTGTTTGTTGTTGATGTTTATTTTCTGTATTTTTTTAGCCTTATCTTGAATATCTGGAATGAATGAAATGAAGTAAAGTTTGGATTGTTATTTGTTTGATATTTGGAATGTTATCTTTCAATTTGGAACCTATTGGTTTTTTATTTTAATATTACTTTCTAGAAGATGTTTGATGAAGATTAATAGTTGATTTTAGGCTTACAGATATTAAAATCACCTAAACTACAATATATAAAAAAATCTAAAAAAATCATATGTTTGGTGATTCTGGCGCCTAGGTGCCAGATCTGGCGCCTAAGTACCGATTCACTTAGACCGAATTTCGGCCTTTAAAACCGACCTAACTCCATTCTCATGCCTAAAATTCATCTTCTTCCTCCATTTTTGAGAAAATCAGATCTAGGGTTCCATTTTGAGCAAGATTTGAAGGATTTTGACGCGTATTAACTTCAGATTTCAACTTCTTGAGGTTAGATCTACGTTCTAACTTAATTTTCATCGTGGATTTTTTCTACTTATGCATAGTGCCAAAATTTTGGAAGAAAAAAATTTGATTTTTGAGAGGAAAATCCATGGATTTAAGTTTGATTTAGTGAGGTGAGCTTTTATTTAGTGTGATTTTATATTTTTTGAGATTTATTTGGAATTATTTATAAATTTTAGGAATGACACCTAAATCAAAGCGGGGTAAGGAGCATATTGAATTTGATCAAACAAGGTTTACTAGTGCGAGTGCACAAGTTTGTTACAACAAATTTGCTACTGTTCGCAAGTTCATAGTTGAAAGAAGTTTTTATCATCCCGGTGGATCGATCGAGCATATTATTGCTGCTAGACAGTGGGAGCAGTTTTGCTATTTTTCTGCAGTAGCGATTATTTCTTTAGTTCGGGAGTTATATGCAAATTTTCCCAAAACAACTGATTTTGAAGTTTATGTGAGGGGGACAACAGTTAAATTAACTTCAGAAGTGATCAACATGTTTTATGGCCTCCCTCCAGTGACAGACTGTTTCTATGATACTTTTACTCCTTCTGAGAGAAAACTCGATGAGATTCTGACTTATTTGACTGACAGAAGAGGAGCCTGGAAAATAAGAAACAATAAACGAGTAAATTTCTCCTCTTCGATTCTTAACGCTACTTCTAAAGCCTAACATTATTTTATTTTTGCTCGTCTCCTTCCGTCAATCCACTTAAGTGAGCTGACAAAAGAGAGAGCTATTCTGAACTATTGCATTCAAGAAATGAAGCCAATAGATGTAGGAGCCATTATTTATGATGCGATTAGCACTTCTGCTAGAGGAAGTGTTATTTCTAGTTTAGGCTTTCCGGCTCTCATTTTCTTGATTTGCAAGAATGCTAGTGTTTCTTATTTTATTTTTGAAGAGCAGCTTAAGCCGTTAAAGCCGATAGGAACATCTCATATTGATATTTATGGGAAAACTAAGAGTTAAAGTACTGGAGCATATCTTTCTTCTGTGCCTTCTACTTCTGCTTCTATGCCATCTACTTCTACATCTAAGCCTCCACCTGATGTGTGGAACATTGTTTGTCAGAGATATTTGGAGTATCAAAATGATTTATTTTTGATGCAATGCAGAGTAGATGAGATGGATAGCAAATTAGATCATGTATCAGACTATATACAGAGGAAGAGTGACTATGATGGGGAGTATAATGAAGCAATGGTAAAATTTTTGAAGGGTGATAGGAATATTGAATTTCCAACATGTCCTAAATTCACCCCATGGATCAACCCCAGAAGTCCTATTCCTGATGATTCTTCTGACAATGAGGAGGCGACTGAGGATGATTAGACTTTATATTTGCTTTGCTTTGCTGATGTGCATGTTATGTGTGTTTATTACTTTTCATGTATTATTGTACTGATTGAGAACTTGTAGTAACACTATTTTATGTTTTCTATTGTTGGATTGCTTAGACTTAGTCCTTTTCATGCTCTTGTTTTTTTTATTTTAGCACATTTGTTTTTAAATATTAAAATTTTCATGTGTTACTTGTTTAGCTACTCTTTTATATATCTATTCCTGCTTATACCAGTATTCTTTTTTAAATACCTTTAAATATTATACCTTTTCTTCCTGCTTAGTTTAAATTTTCATAGTAAATAAAATTTAAACCTTATTAAATGAACTAAGTTTGGGGGAGGGAAATGAACTTAAATTTAAATTTTACTTGTCCTTAGTAAACAATATTTTCAAAATTAATAACATAACCTATGAAAGAAAAACTAATTTAAGATAAATATACTATTGTTTTCAAGAATGTTATAATAAACTTATAAAAGTATTTTTTTAATAACAAGGGATAATTCTAAAATTGTAATTATTTAGTAAAAAAGGTGTTAAAATTTTGATTCAAATATCTAAATTAAAAAGGTTGTATTTTTGAAAGTATTAAGGAATCTAGATATTTACTTGAGAAGATGGATTTGAAACTCTATGAAAAATATTTTTGCTAAAAACATATTTATTAAGTAAAAATGTGTTAAAGTCTTTAAATATAAGTTAAGGATAGGGAAGTTCAAAATCATTAACAGGCTATCCAGATATAGTAATCCTCACTTAAAAAAAAAAGAAAGAAAAAAATAAAAATGATTGAAAACAATCCCTGAAAAAGAAAAGAAAAATATATAGGATTAGAAAGCAATCCAAAATATGAAAGGAAAAAGAAAAAGAAAAAGAAAAGTGAGGAGAAGCTTCAGGAAAAGCCTAAATATAAAATTGGCTTCACTTAAATTATCTTATAGGAAGAGACCTAATGCAAATTTTTACTTAAAGTCTTATGTGTAAGCATCCTTACTAGTAGAGTTATCATGAAAATCTTTTTCCTGTAAATTATCTACATCTTCTTAATATGACAAATTGCAATTATTTTTTGAAATAGATAGGAGAATAAAGTTCTTAACACTTGCATATTAAATATTTTACATATTTTGGTTTTAGCCTAAGTTATTTAAAAAGCTTTCTAAGTTTCATTATATTATTTATAAAACAAAAAGTTATAGAAGTCTTAAAGAAAATTTTCTCCATAGATTATAATTTTTATTAGTAAAAGGTTACTTGAGGACAAGTAACATTTAAGTTTGGGAGAATTGATCTGCCTTAAAATTACTTAGAATTTTATATCAAAATTTCTTTTAATATTTTAAGGATATTACGCTTTAATTAAAGGTATTTCTTATGTTTTAGTTGCAGGTACAAAAAATTGAGTTTATGAACAAAAATAGTTAAAAAGGAGCAAAAATAAGCTATAAAGAGCAAAGAGGCCGATTAAGGCGCCTAGGCGCCAGACACAACATATTGATTGTAGAGATTTCTTGACAGTTATTGGATGGTTATTGATGCTTTCAAACCAATCTAGAAGCCTCTGGACATTTTCCCACATGTTGTAAACCAAATTCAATGAATATAGACACGGGAGAGTGTCGGCATATTTTTTAGGTTTGTGTTGTATTTTGAAAAGGGGGTCGCCTACAGAAATTGTCGACCAATTTTAGATTTTAAATTTAATTTAAATATATATATATAACTTGGAAAGTAGCATTTGAGTTTGAAAATAAATTTAAGTTTGAAAATTTTAAGATATGAAATCAAACCGATCTCACATCCCAAATAGTTTATATAAACGAGCACTGCATCACAAACCATGTATCTACCTTAAAGAATAGACACACTGCTTGATGATGGGGCTCGATTAAATAAACTAGAAGATTTGTGATATCCGTTTGGTCTGCGAACCAATTTTATAAGTCGACAAGTTCCCCTGTTTAATATAAAGAAATTAAACGGGGTTTATATTACTCAGGTTCTTAAAGTTCCCTATAAGGGCAAGCCCCTATAGTTAATTACATCTTAAATGATGGGAATCATTTAAGAAAACTCTCGATAATGATCAGTGGTTTTGCTCTCAAGAATTTCAAAGTTTAAGGTTTTCAAAGGATTGGATTTTGGAATTTTCAAAAGGGATTAGCTCAAATTTGGAACAATTAATTTTAGGAGTCCAAAGGAAGAGAAGTAGGAGAAGCTGAGGATCCAAGAAGAATCTTGGCAACTTCCCAAACTATCCTACTGTTTGGCTTCAATTTGGGAGTTTATTTAATGTTATAATCCTGCCAGTTTTAATTAATTAGGACTTATATTCGTATGATATGATCTTACAGATAGCCTGGAAGATGTGAGGGTTTGTACCGTATCGAACGACTACCTCAGAGTCCTAAGACCGGTTAGGGCTTAATTTGCATAACATGATTATGCAAATGCCTAACGAAAAGTTGAGGATTTATGTTGCACTAGGCAAACTACCTCGAAATCCTATGGCTTGGATATTTAATGCTAAAGAAGGGTTTAACTGAAGTAGACACAAGTTTTGCTCACGACGATGGCCGTGCTGCCCACTATGCTCCAAGCTCCTTGTTGTTGCAGAGGTTTAGTTTTAGAAAGTGAAAATCAGGAGATGAGAGAAGTTTTTTGGTTTAGAAAAGTCTTAAAGTCCAAATGTCTTTAATGTCTTAATTAAAACAAATCTTAAAGTTGGTTAAACAGAACCGATTAAGATCCCACGGTTCCGTCATCCCGGCACCGTTTTTTTTATCGGATTCACTTAGTCCAGATGAATTTGTTAAACTCAACTGAATGAGTTCCACACTTTCATTTAGACAGTGGGAAATCTCGTTAGCAACACGTAGGTTACATCATCCTAGGTATTCCCGATCATCCAATGAGCTGTTTTAATTTAGTTGTAGTTGTAGTTTTGTGTTCTGTTTGTGATTAAATTTTGAGTTGTTTTATATTTTGAAATATTGTGGCGGTGAATTTTATCTTGTTGTGACTTTTAATTTAGTTTTGGGTTTCAGTTTTGTGGCTATCCTAAAGGTTTCAGTTTTCATGTAGGGTGTCAATCTTGTTTATCATGCAAGAAAAGTAAAGTGCAGTACAGGTAAGTAAATGAATTACAATAAAAGCATACCTGGAGGGTCTTCTCGTCATTCCCAAGCTGCACTAAAAACACATGTTAAGGCATTTATATATTTGCAACAAGTACCTAGGTAAAGCTAAGGAAAGGTTCTGGTTCTCTACCAAAATCTTAATCCTATTGCTAGTCAATCCTTATGACGTCTAGGTTCTTTTGTGTTTTGTTAAGGATGATTTTCTTCATCAAAGAACAATTAAGTTCAGTTGTTCTTCTAAAACACCCCATCATATTGAGAAAGATCTTAGGAAGAGTTCTAAACATCTTTTCAATACTTCTGAGATTATTTTGAGTCCAAATGAATTTTATTGTACTGGTGAATTGATCATCCAAAGTTTAGTTGAGTTCTGCTTCTTGCTCAGTGAACTTGGACATTTGATTGTCCGATGAGTAAAGTGTCATTTCATTTAATGCTTCATTTAAGAGTTATGATAATGAAAGCCTTTAGGGGGCAAATCAGTTTGTTAAAGAATTTAACCGCTTTGATTAAAGTTGAATTGATGATATAGGATGATTTAGTTTCAAAATTCAAGTTGATTTTCTCTTAAGTGTTAAATTGTTTGATTTGAAAGAGGTGTTTAGATCATTCAATTTAATTAAACTTTTAATGATTTAAATTTAATTTGACTTAATTGTAACACTTTAGGTCAATTTTAATTCGTTTGATTTTTTTTATGTTTTTAATTATGAATTATCTTAAGGTTGATTTTCTTTGATGTTTCAAATTTGTTTTAGATTTGTTTTTTAAGTGATTTCAAATTAATCTTAATGTTTTGAACTTATTTTAATTTGATTGTTAAATTACTTAATGTTTTAAGTTTTAATCTAATTAAGGTTTAATTTCTTTTAATTATTAATTTATTAAGTACCATCCTTAAGTTTGATTAAGAGTTAAATATTATTAAAGTGATTTATTTAGGGATCTTAAATTAAAGGGTTATAGTCTCCCTAAGCTATACTCCCCATTTTAATAATTCAAATTTCAATTAATCTTCCATAATTTAAGTTATTTAATTAATTGAGGTTCCATTTTGATACTTTCAAAGTGGTTAATGGGTTTCTACCCCTTTATTTCTCAAATTTTCAATCATCCAAGAGAAATTTAAGATCAAATATTTCACCTTCCCTTTGATTAAACCTAAATATTAATTAAGGTTAAAATCCTTTAATTACCTTTATGCCCCTTTAGGTTTATTTATTTCATAACTCATCAAATTAAGCTTAAATGAACTTAAAATTTTTATGTCACTTCACTTACATGTCAATTAAGACATTAGAGGAGAAAATGTGATTTTTCTGAATTTAATTTAATTTATATATTTTTTTTGTGAAAAATATGGGTTTTCAATGAAAATTCAACAACATGACCAAGGTAAGGTTTCTGTCCTTAGAAAAATATGAGATGTTTCTACTGATTAGAGGACCATTTGGACCAATTTTGGTGATTTTTTGAATTATATTTTATTTATTATAATTATTTTAGTTTTTGGAGTTTTATTTAATTATAAAATAAAATTAAAGTTGAAAAATGGATTTTATATTTTTCATAAATCTCTCTGACCTCAAAGAGTTCAAAGAAATAAATTTTATATTTTTCTGATTTTTCTTTGATTTATTAGAATTAATTTAGTGAAAATGTAAGGAAATTCATTTTTTTAATATTAAAAATTGTTTTAAGCCTTTAAAATTCAATATCTTAACCTATAGACTTAGGAAAAATATTTGGTTTATTCCTAAGTGATTAGGAGGCAAAATATGACATTTTTATGATTTTTAATATTTTTGTGATTTTTATTATTTTTTAATTATTAAAATATTGAAAATATGGTTAAAAATGAAAATTTTTAGAAAATTTTAATTTTAATTTTATTAGACTCCTCTAATATCAGAGAAGCCCCAAAACCATTTTTGTGAATTTTTGAAATGTATTTTATGTTTTATGAATTTTTAAAGTTTAAAAGTGACCATGCAAATTAAATGATCCATTTAGTGGGTCAAATCATTTCCAATTAGCTTCAAATTTTTATGTGAGGTTTTCTATACCCTAAGTAATAGTGGAGAAGTGATTTCAATCAATTTTGATGTGTGGTTACTCTTAATTAATTAGGGTTCAGTTTTGAGTGTTTAGGTTAATTAGGGTTATTCTTAATGAGTTAACTCAAAATATATTTTTCCTATGGTCCTCTGGTCCTAAGATACTTCTCCTAATTTTCTTAGAATTTATTGAACAATATGCTAATTATTGGAATTAAAATGCCAAAACAAACACTTAAAATTGAAAAATCAATAATTTGCCATAAAGATGGCCTCTGACTTTGGAAAATTCAGGGAATGTTCCCAAGAATAGAGGCTACAAAAGTCCTATGGTCTCATGCCATGGTGAATTGTATGGATGCTGTTGACCTCATTTTTGATGAGGTCTTCTCTTCTTCTCTTTAGTACTTAGGATCTAGCCTTAGGCTTTTCCTTTGACTATCTTAGAGGATTAGAATTGGGACCCACCTTTTAGAAATTCAAACCACTTCTTAACTCCCCGCAAACTCCACAAACTCGACCGTAGACCCCTAATCACCTAGAGGGTTGAAATCAAATGTGGAAGTTTAAAGGATGAGTTCCTATAGGACTCTTTGGCCTTAGGACTGCCCTGGGTGGCCTGGTTTGGTGAGGGACCGACTTACACATACACTACACACACACTACACTTCCATACACCTCCTAAAAAACACACCCTTAGCCAACTTGACCTCCTGACTCATGTAGGTGATTCACATGGATGGTCCTTAACCCCTAAGCCCTTGGCTAAGAGGGTTAGGAACAACATAGTGAATGCCTCAGATGAGTCCCTTCATGACTCATGTGGGCTTGATATGGCTTCATGGCTTAACCAAAATGGTTGTATTCCACTTACATCCACCCAATCTTCAATTTTCCAAATTTTCAATTTTTAACCCCCGGGACCCTACACCCCGCCTAACCTACCAAATGCTTTCAAACTACCCGAATTTCTCAAAAATTTCCAAATTACCCAAAACTCTCCAAAGTCAATCCCAAACATCTCCACACCACTTAAATTGATCATCCATACCCAAAAATGCCAAAAATTCCAAAATACCCCCCAATACCTTTCAAATACCCAAAATACCCCTCTTGACCCAAAAATCCAAAAATTCAGAAAATTCCCAGAAAATTCCAGAAAATCCCAAATATTCCCAATTTCATTTTGTTCAACTACACCATGGGCCAATTTTGTCAATTTACCCCACTTTTATCAAAACCCCCAATTTGACCCATTTTAACCCAAAGTAAACCCAATGTCAAACCTAACCAAAGCCAAAACCTCTTTGAAACACTCCCATAAACATTTCCCAACATTAATTTTACATCAATTTCAACTCTAGCCCAACTTTGGCCCATGGTAACCCATTTTGGCCCACCTTAGCCTCTTTACCAAAAAGGCCCATATCCAACCCAATTCAAACCCAAATCACCTCAAACTTGTTTCAAACCACTCATGAAGCATCCCTAAACCAAACTCAACAATTATTTGGCCCAAGCCTTTACCAAAATTTCATCCCAAAATCCATTTTAAAATTCAAAAGCCCACTTTCCTAAACCATTTTAAAAGCCCATCCTTTACCACATCCAAAGGCCCAAAATTGGTCCCAAAGCCCATATGACATTTCCCCTCATCATACTTTCAATTAAACTCAATACCTAAGTCCTAAATCCATCATCAAATCATTCCAAATCAAGTTCCATACAAATTTCCATCAAATTACCAAAAAATTCCTAAAACCCTTTTCATGAAACAAGTCAACCCTTTTCCCAAGCCAAATGGAGCCATGAACAAGCCATCCTCGAAGCCACATGAAGCCATGAGGGCTTTGACTTGTCATTAGTCCATTTATGGCAAGAAGAGGGGGCCCTTTCCTAATCCTTCTTAAACCTTTTTTTACCTTAAGCATGTCACACACTAAACCATGCTTAGCCACCTCACCATGGATGGAGACTTCACCACTACATGGCAGCTGACCCAAGTGACTCTTTTCTGCCCAAGGCCAGACCTTGGGTGGTGCACCTAGCCCAAAAGGATGGGTTGACCCAAACCTAGCCAAAATGGCCTCTTCCCCATTCCATTCCAAGCCATCTCCTTTACACTTGGCCATTGCCAATTGCTTGCACAAACACCCAGCCCCGACCCACCTGACCACGAGGGTGACCCTTGCCTGCCGGCCACACCCCGTCGCCGGAAAACACCATGGCCGAAAGCTCACATGTGAGCCAACATTGAAATTCTCCATTGCTGACTTGTCCCAACCCAAATGGATAGCATGGGCTGTTCTTCCCTTGACCTGAGCAGTGATCCCGACCATTAAACCCCACAGGAGAGCCTCCGACCATGCCTATTTAAACACCACCCCCTCACGGCCATGAAAAGAAGAGTTGCACAAACCTTGCCAAAACTGCGCCAAAATTGTTCCGGACTCCTCCCCATACACGAGCACTTGATCCCCGGTGAGATCCCCTGCCATTTCTTCTCTGTGAGCTCGATTTCGAGTTGAAATTCCACCCAAAACCAGGACACTTCTCTACGATGAACCAATCCCCAAATTGATTGGTCCTACACCTTCACCGGACCGAGGGAAGGTGTCCACCAAGCAAAGCCCCATCTCCGAGGCCACCCGGTTGCTCCGGACTCCAAGCTTTGTGATCGAGCCGTGGTCGAAGTCCAACCTAGACAATTCACTGGACCGGGAGACTTCATGCTGGAGCTTGCTTAGGATCCGATCGAAGGTGCAACAACTCTCGGATCGAAGCTTCACTTCTCCGAGCAAAGGTATGAACTCATTCTTCTTCCCGAGCTTACGAGAGATTCTCCATTTCATTTGAGTAAATTTCAATGCATGTTTACCGTATGGATGTGTTCGTCTCTTCAAGACGAATCCATAGAGCATAAGAACACGAAAATCCATTGAGAATCGAGTGAGAAATTAGGGTTAGAAGGTTGACGGTCATGGGTGCACACCAGTCGTAGACGATGACCAGGAGCCGTTGGATCGCGCGTGTATCGAGCGGACGGATCAGATCGCGCGGACCGGAGAATGTTACATGAGCTGCGGGTCCGGGACGGGCGACTCGGATGGCGGTGCCCAATCGCGGCGCGACACGTACCGCTTCGGGGAGGCTAAGGTTGACGCGGCGCCGACTCGGATAAATAGAAAAATAGGGTATTTTCTGATTTATTTAATTCCCTAAACTTGGAAAATTCATATCTTTGTGTAGGAAAATCGGAAAAATAAAATAAAAATACCCTTTTGCTCGGTGAACGAGAGGAGAATAATGTGGAAAAGAAATTAATTAATTTTGTCCAGTATTTTATTTTTAATTAATTATTTACTCCCTGCATTGTTTCAATTCTCCATACATTCACACAATTCACCATGGCATGAGACTATAGGGCTTTTGAAGCCTCCGAACTTAGGGACATTCCCTGAATTTTCCAAGGTCGAGGCCATCTCTGTGAAAAGTTATTGATTTTTCAAATGCATGTTGCTGTTTTAAGTATTTTAATTTCAAAAATTAGCATGTTGTGAAATAAATTCTAGGAAAATTTGGTGATGTTCCTTATGACCAGAGAACCCTAGGAAAAATAGGATTTGAGTTAATTCACTCAGATTAACCCTAATTGGCTTAAACACCCAAAATAGGTCTCTAATTAATTAGAGTTAACCATAAATCAAATTGACTTGAAATCAATTCTCCACTGATCTTTAGGATCAGAGGAACCCACCATAAAAATTTGAAGTCAATTGGACTTGGTTAGCCCTACTAAATGGGTTGATTAAGCCATTTAGTCATTTTAAACTTTAAAAATTCATAACTTTCAAAATACCTTTCAAAAATTCACCAAATTGGTTTTGGAGCCTCTCTGATATCAGGGGAATTTAAGAAAATTAAAATTTCAATTTTCTAAAAAAGTTGATTTTTAATATTATTTTAATATTTTTTAATAATTAAAAAATAATAAAAATCACAAAAATAATAAAATTCACCAAAATGTCACATTTTGAATTTTGATCACTTAGGAACAAACCCCATATTTTTCCTAGGTCTATTTAGTGAGATATTAATTTTTAAAGCTCTAGGGTAATTTTAAAATTTAAAAAAAATGTATTTTCTAGCATTTTCACTAAAATAATTGTAATAAATCATAGAAAAATCAGAAAATTGTAAAATTTGGTTCTCTGGAATCCTTGATATCAGAGAGAATTTTAAAAATTATAAAATTCATTTTTCAACATTTATTTTATTTTTAAATTAATTAACACTCTAAAACTTAAAATAATTATAATAAAAATAATATAATTCAAAAAATCACCAAAATTAGTCCAAGTCGTCCTCTGGTCATTAGGAATGTCCCCTAATTTTCTTAAGGACAGAAACTTTCCCTTGGTCATGTTATCAAATTTTCCTTGAAAATCTCTATTTTCTACTAAAAATAATTATATAAATAAATTAAATACAGAAAAATCACATTTTCTCCTCTCATGTCTTTATTGACATATGAGTGAAGTCACATAAAAATTTCAAGTTCATTTGAGTTCAATTTAGTGAGTTATAAAATTATTAAGCTTAAAGGGCAAAAATGGTAATTAAATTTTAACCCTTAACTAAAACTTTAGGTTTAATAAATTTTTTTTTTAACAAGTAAAATATTTGATCCTAATCTGATTTGGATGATTGAAATTTAAATAATTAAAAGGTAGAAACCCATTGAGCAATTTAAAATGATTAAACCTTAATTAAATAATTGATTAAATTTGGAAGAATAATAAAATTGGAATTATTAAAATAGGGATATTATTAGGAAGAGATTTATTCTTTAATTTAAAAATCCCTAAATTAATTATCTCATTAATATTCAACTCTTAATTAAAATAATAACTCAAATTTAAAATATTAAAAGACTTAATCATTAAACTAAAATTAAATCATTAAACTCTTTCAAAAATTAAAATTAAAATTAAATTAAATTAAATTAAAAATTAAATTAAATTAAGTAAATTAAATTAAAATTAAATTAAATTAAATTAAGATTAAAAGTTGAATTAAATTAAATTAAATTAAATTAAATTAAATTAAATTAAATTAAATTAAATTAAAAATTAAATCAAATCAAACTAAATTGAATTAAATTAAATCAAATCAAACTAAATTAAATTAAATTAAATTAAATTAAATTAAATTGAATTAAGTTGAATTAAATAACATCACCTAAGACATAAAGAACTCAAAAATAAATCTAAAATAACTTGAACACTATTCCGAACTTAAATCATTAATTTGAACTTAAATTTGAATCACAAATCATTAAATATCATTTTGCCACTCAGGAGCTTTAGTTATCATAACTCCTAAACGGAATATAAAATGAAATGTTACTTCACTTATAGGATATTCAAATGTCCTAGTTCATCGAGCAAGTTAACAAAAATTGAAAACCTCGGACGATCGATTCATTTATATAATTAAATTCTCTTGGACTTAAAACAATCCTGAAATATTGAAAAGATGTTTGGGATCCTTCCTAAGCACTTCCTCAATATGATAGGACATTTATAAGAACAATTGAACTTAGTTATTCTTTGATGAAGAAAATCGTCCTCAAACCAAAAACACAAGGAACCTAGACGTCATAGGAAATGACTAGCTATAGGATTAGGACCTTGGTAGAAAACCATAACCCTTTCCCTTAGCTTTACCTAGGAAATTGCTATGAATGCTTAAATGCTCTAAATTGTATTTTAAGTGCAGCTTGGGATGACGGGAAGACCCTCCGTGTACGCTTTTATTTTATTGCAATTTATTTTATTGCAATTTATTTAATCGCATCGCACTTATTTTTCTTGCATGATAAAACAACAGTTGCATGAAAACCGACACCTTTAGGACAAAAACCAAAACTGAAACCCATAACTAAATTAAAAGACACTACAAGATAAAATTCACCTCCACAACATTTCAAAATATAAGACAACTCAAAATTTAATCACAAACAGAACACAAAACTACAATTACAACTAAATTAAAACGTCTCATCGAATGATCGGGAATACCTCGGATGATGTAACCCACGTGTTGCTAACGGGATTTCCCACGGTCTAAATGAAAGTGCGGAACTCATTTAGTTGAGTTTAGCAAATTCATCCGGACTAAGTGAATTCGATGAAAATAACGGTGTCGGGATGACGGAACCGTGGGATCTTAATCGGTTCGTTTAATCAACTTTAAGATCTCGTTTTAATTAAAACATAAAGAACACTTGGAAATTAAGATTCCTCTAAACCAAACACTTCTCTCATCTCCCGATTTATGACTTCTACAATTAAACCTCCGCAACAACAAGGAGCTCGGAGCATGGTGGGCAGCACGGCCATCGTCGTCAGCAAAACTTCCCTAGAATTAAACAACCAAGCCATAGGACTTCGAGGTGGTTTACCTAGTGCAACATAAATCCTCAACTCTTCGTTAGGCATTTGCATTGCAAATTAAGCCCTAACCGGTCTTAGGATTCCGAGGTAGTCGTCCGATACGACATAAACCCTCATATCTTCCAGGCAATTTGTATGATCCTATCATATAAATATAAGCCCTAATTAATTAAAATTGGCAAGATTAAAACATTAAATGAACATTAGGACTTTCCTAAATCCAAGCCAAACAATAGGATAGTCGGGAGATTACCGAAGTTCGCTTCGAATCTGTAATTTCTCCTACTCTTCTTCCTTTGAATTCCCAAAATCAAATGTTCCCAACTTGATCCATTCCCTATTGAGATTCAAAAATTCAATTCTTTGAAAACTTAAACTTTGAAATTCTTGAGAGCAGAATTATTGATTATTATCGAGAGTTTTCTTAGGTGATTCCCGTCACTTAAGATGTAATTAACTATAGGGGCTTGCCCTTATAGGGAATTTTAAAGAACCTGTGTAATATAAACCCCGTTTAATGTTTTCATATTAAGCAGGGGAATTTGTCGGCTTATAAAATTGGTTCGCGGACCAAACGGATGTCACAAATCTTCTAGTTTATTTAACCGAGCCCCACCATCAAGCGGTGTGTCTATCCTTAGGGATAGATACACGGTTTGCGGTGCGGTGCTCGTTTATATAAACTATTTGGGATGTGAGATCGGCTTGATTTCATATCTTAAAATCTTCAAATTTAAAATTATTTTCAAAAATCAAATACTACTTATTTCAAATTATTTATTTAAATTAAATTAAAAGTTCGCCGACAACTTCTGTTAGGCGACCCCTTTTTAAAATATCACACAACCTAAAAATATGCCGACAGATGCATGGAGAATTAAAATACTGAAATCAGTAAATAATTAATTAAAATTAAAATACTCATCAAAATAACTTAATTCTTTTTTTTACATTGTTCTCCTTTGTTCACTGAGCAAGAGGGTATTTTTATTTTATTTTTGTGATTTTTCTATGCAAAGATATGGATTTTTGAAGTTCTGGGTATTTAAATAAATCGAAAATACCCCTAATTTCCTACTTATCCACGCGGCGCTGACTCAACCTTGGCAGCTCCGAAAGCCACGCGTCGCCTCCCTATTCGACGTCGCTATCTGACTCAGCACTCCAGGGGCACGCGGTTCATGTCCCGTTCACTCGTCCAACGCGATCTGGATCGTCCGTTCGATACTCACACGATCCGACGGTTCCTGGTCATCGTCTCCGTCTGGTTCAACCCGAGAGGCGTCCACCCTAAAACCTTAAGATCTCGCTCGATACTTAACCAATCTTCACAGTCTTATGCTCTATGAACTCGTCTCGACAAGACGAACATATCCATATGGATAACATGCTATGAAATTGACTCAAATGAAATGAAGAATCACTGGAAGCTCTCGGGAAGGAGGCGATCTATACCTTTACTCTGAGAAGTGAAGCTTCAATCAGAGAGTTGTGGCACCTTCGATTGAACCTAGGGAAGCTCTAGATGAAGTCTCTGGCTCTGGGGAATTATCTAGGTACAACTTCCACCAAACCCGATTTCAAGCTTTGGTCTCTGGAAGAAGTGGCTGGCCTGGTGAGGGGGCTTTTGCTGGAAAGCTTCTCTTCTTGGTCTGGTGAAGGTGTAGGGTCAGTCAATTTAAGGATTGACTCACTGTGGTGAAGTGTCCTAGTTTTGGGCTTGAAATTCAACTCTGAAATTAAGCTCACAGAGGAGAAATTAGGGCTGGATTTCAGTGGGGATCAAGTGTTTTATGCTAAGAGAAGAGTGTGGAGTGATTTTGGCAGAGTTTTGGTAAGGTTTGGTTCATCACCCCTTTTGGCCGAGAGGTGGTGGTGTTTAAATAGACGTGGCTGGAGGGCTTCCCAGGGGGGTTTGATGGCTTGGATCAACTACTCTGGTGAGGAGAAGAACATCCTTGGTGTCCACTGGCCATGAGACAGCTCAGCAGAGAAGAATTTGAAATTTGGCTCACATGGGTGCTTTCGGCCTGGTGTTTTCCGGTGGTTATGGTGGCCGGCCGGCCAGGGTCAGGTCACTATCCTGATCAGGAGGGTCAGGGCTTGAATTTGGTGAAGTCAATTAGAGTTGGCCAAGTGTAAAGGGGCTGAATTGAAATGGAATGGAGGGAAGCTTATTTTGGGTTCAATTTGGTCAACCCATGGTTTTAGGCTTGGTGCACCACCCAAGGCCTGGTTTTGGGCTGAAAGAAATCAGTTGGGTCAGCCAAGAGAAGGTGGTGAGTTTCCTATCCATGGTGATGTGGCTAATCTTAGTTTAGAGTGTAGAATGGATGAGGTTAAAAATGCTTAATGAAGGTTTAAGAAAGAGCCCCCTCTTCTTACCATTAATGGCTTGGTGAGGTGTCAAAGCTCTCATGGCTTCATATGGCTTGTGAATGGCTTCATTTAGCTTGCTTATGGCTTGGAAAAAGTTGGCTTGTTTTCATAGAAATGTGTCTTAGGAATTTTGGCCATTTGGTGAAAAATTTGGGTGAAGATTGATTTAGGTTGATTTGATCATTGGTTTGGAACTTAGGGATTGATTTCAATCAAATGGATGAAGGGAGATTTTTCATATGGGCTTTAGAATCAATTTTGGGCTTTTTGAAATCATTTTGGATGGGCTTTTAAAAAGGTTTAAGGAAGTGGGCTTTTAGGTTTTTGAAATAAATTGATGGATGAAAATTGGTGAGGGGTTGTGTCAAATAAATGTTGGGATTGGTTTAGGAATGTGTCATGAAAATTTTAGAAGAGATTTGATGCCATTTGGAGTTGAAATGGGTTCAATTTGGGCTTTTTAGTAATGGGGTCAAAATGGGCCAAATTGGGCTAACTTGGGCTAAGGTTGGGTTAATGTTGGGTTTGATGTAAAATTAATGTTGAGAAATGTTTATGGGGGTGTGACAAAGAGTTTTCAACTTTGGTTGAGCTTTGATTTTGGGATTTAGGCTCATTTGGGTTCATGATGGATTTAGGATAAATTGGGGATTTTTGGTTTGGGTTAAGTTTGGGTGGAGTTTGGTTTCAAATTTGGGGCAAATCAAGTTAGTTTTTTGTTTATGGGGATGTTAGGAAGGTTTAGGAAAAGATTTGGAGTTAATTGGAGTTAAGTTGGGTTGGTTTGGGCTAAGTTTAGGTCATGGGCCAAAATTGGGCTTTAAGCTTCAAATTGAGATTGAATCCAAATGTTGATGAAATTGGGTTTGGATTTGGTCTAAATTGATATTGGGGATATTGAATTGAAGCTTAGAATTGAATTGGATTAAAATTGAGGTCAATTGGGTTGGTTTGGTGGGACATTGGGTCCACTTAGGTTAAAAATAGGTCAAATTGGGGGTTTTGGTAAAAGTGGGCCATATTGACAAAATTGGCTTATGGTATAGTTGAATAAAATGAAATTGGGAATATTTGAGATTTTTTGGAATTTTCTGGGAATTTTCTGAATTTTTGGAATTTTTGGGTTAAAAGGGCATTTTGGGTATTTGGAGGGTATTGGGGGGTATTTCTGGAAACTTTGGTGTATTTGGCCATGGATGATCAATTTGAATGGGGGGGAAGTGTTTAGGATTGGTTTTGAGGAATTATGAGTAATTTAGGCAATTTTGCAAATTTTAGGCAATTTCAAGGGCATTTGGTAGGCTTGGTGGGTTTAGGGTCCCGGGGGTCAAAAATAGAAATTTTGGAAAAGTGAAGATTGATCAAGTGTGAGCGAAATAAAATCATTTTGGTTGAGCCATGAAGCCATATTAAACTCACAAAAGCCATGAGAGGACTCATTTTAGGCACTCAATATGTTGTTCCTAACCCTCTTAGCCAGGGGCCTAGGGGTCAAGGTCCATCCATATGAGTTACCTACATGAGTCAGGGAGTCAAATTGGTTAAAGGTAGTTTTAGGGTTTGGAATGTGTGTGTGGGAGTGTGGTGTGTGCAAGCTTACCCTCACCAGACCAGGCCACCCAGGGTAATCCTAAGGCCAAAGAGTCCTATAGGAAACTCATCCTTTAAACCTCCACATTTGATTTTAACCCTCCAAGTGGCTTAGTGGTTTACGATCAAATTTGTGGGGTTTTAAGGGAGCCAAGAAGTGTTTGAATTTCTAGGTGATGGGTCCTATTTCTAGTCCTCTATGATATTCAAGGAGAAGCCCTATGGCTACATCCTAAGTACTAAGGAGAGAGAAGAGAAAAGACCTCATCAAAAATGAGGTCAACAGAGAGCAGTTATTAAACAAAGAGGTGTGACCTAAATGTGAAGGGGTGCATCCATTTGCGAAGAGATCTTGGCACCTAGGCACTAGAACTGGTGCCTAGGCGCCACAGTTAATCTCTAGAACATTCAATGAATATGGACGAATTTTGAAGAGGTGTCTTAAGCAACTCTTGATCATTTCTAGAGATCTATAAATAAAGGACCATTTCTATAGAAAGGGTGTGCTAGAGTGAGCGAGTAGTGTGTGTAATGTGTGAGGGAGAATTAATTAGCAAATATTAAGAGTGTTAAGTGTCTTCTTCTTTATTTTAGTGAGTGTTTAGTGTGAATTCAAGAGTTAAAGTCCTGTTAGAGTCTGTGGAGTCAGAAAAACTTCAAAGGATTGCTTAGATTACATTCCAGGTAAGTATTTTTATTTTGTTTCTTAAGTATAGTGCTTTGGATTGAGTTATATGAATATGATTTGTGGTGTAATTTCTATGATTTTTTAGTAGTGTTATTTTCTTTCTCCATATGAATATGAAATGAATTAATATCAGATTTAAATCAGATTTGAGAACTTAATTTCCTATTTTCTAAAAAATTGTGATGTTATTGTACCTAATCTTAATTTACTTTACCAATTGGCTTCTTGTATTGTTAAAAACTATGGAGAATTCTTAAGATCTGACCATAGGCTAAGAATTCTTAACTTGTATGTATCACATTTCTCTTAAAAGAGAGGTGCAAATAAATAGAGAGATGATCTTTAATGGGCGTAGAACTGGTTTTTGTTTTTAGTGTGACAGGCTAAATTCAATCAATTTGGTTTTACAAAAAAGGTGACGGGTCACTAGTAGGCCATACCATAGGAAACCATTCGGGGGAGAACCTAGAAGTGAGAGTCTAGAAATTCATCCCTCTCTACTAATAATTCATCCTCATCCAATCTTTAAAAACTAGCTAATGTTCTTTATGACCTGGACCAAAGGGTAAAGGATATATATGCTCCTATTTGTCACAAAACCACATTTTTAGGTTCTCAACTAATTTTATCTCCTTATTAATCATGGAATAGTTCATATGGAGAAATAATCTTTGTTTATTGTTTTATCACTTGCTAATTTTCATATTTTGCATATTTTAATTAGTTTTAAATTAAAAGATTTTAATTAATAGTTTTCTTTCTATTAACTATATTAATCCTCATGGGATCGATATATGGGATTTTTAAAAAGAAAACTCTATATTACTTGAAACAATATGTATACTTGCGTAGTACCCACAGTGTGTGATTTATATTTAATTTACAAAACTTTAATCTTTAATTATCGTACATTAGCCGCTTAATCAAATTTGGGATCAAGTTTGGCCATAAAGTAATAAGATAATTTACTTACGTAATTGCGGTTGGGTCACTTATCATCCCCAAACTAATGGCTTAGCAGAGGTATCTCATCGTGAAATTAAATGACTTTTGAAGAAAGTCATTAATCCTGAGAAATTAGATTGGTCTGCTAGACTAGATGCTGCTTTATGGGCGTACATAACTGCTTATAAAACTCCTATAGGAGTGTACCATTACAGATTAATCTTTGGAAAGACTTGTCACTTGCCAGTTGAATTAGAATATAAAGCAAATTGGGTGATAAAGAAATTGAATTTTAATTTGAAAGATGCTGGTGAGAAAAGACTGTTACAATTGAATGAATTGGAAGAAATCAAAAATGTATTATATGATAATGATAGAATATACAAGGAAAGAAGAAAAACATGGCATGATCGGAAGATTGTTAAAAAGGAATTTGAACCAGAATAAAAAGTTTTATTATACAATACAAGATTGAAATTATTTCTTAGGAAACTGAAATCTAGATAGACATGACCTTTCACTGTCATACAAATCTATCAATTTGGAGCTGTGATTATCGAAGACCCTAAATTTGGAAGAACATTCAAATTTAATGGACAAAGACTAAAATCATATTTTGAAGGCAATAGACCTAATTTTAAAGAGGTTTTAATGTTGATCAATCTGAATAACTTGAAGTTATGTCGGGCTGACAACATTAAACCAAGCATTTTGTGGGAGGCAAACCATAGCTATTTAGTGTTTGCTTTGTTTGATGTGTTATTTTTTGTTTGTTTGTTACTTAATTAAGTCCTACCCTTCTTAAATATCATTAACAACATTTAAGAAATGAATCGAATCGAAGTTTGGAATGAATTTGGAAAAAGCAAAGTTTGGCAAAATTTGAACTAGCACTGAATTACGCTATTATCAATGCCGGACTGCGCCGCTGTTCAGAAAATAGTTTCACATCCTTAAATTCGATTTTTGGCGGTTCTAGGCGGCAATTCTTCCACTTAAACTCCTAAAAACTACCCCTAGATGCAGAAACTACCAGAGGAATGAAAAGGAAGATCCCAAATCTCACTCAAATGGATTATGAATCAATAGAAACTTCAGGATTTCAAGTTTTCAACCATAGAAAGTTTGTCAGTTTCAAAGCACAATGTCTATTCAACAAGAATATCTCAAAGATGAGGTTGATTAAAGAGCGAGGCCTTGTGAATCAAGGTACGAATTCTCCTACTACTCGAATTAATGAAATCATTATTCAGAGACATTGGGCAGTGCTATGTAATACTACTACCGCTGTAGTTATCCCGGTTGTGAAGAATTTTTTTGCCAATCTTCATGGAATCAACCAAGGATCCGTCAATGTATGAGGTAGATTTGTAACATTTACTCCTGCAAATATTAATGATTTATACATTATTGAGAATGTGCCGATCTGCCACTATTCAAACTTTACCCCAACGAAGGACAACATGAATGATATATACAAATATTTGACGGATGAAAGTGATGAATGGGAGATATGTAAGTTTTTTTACCACACTGTTAAATCCTATATCAAAGCTCTTGCATTATTTCATATGTGCAAAATCCCAACTATGAAATCAGTAAAGTAACTAAGGAGTGTGCTATTTTGAACTATTGTATTCAAATGGGGATGCTTATTGATGTTGGTTCAATAATTGTTAAATCTGTTTTGGGATTGATCATTCATGGATCAAAGTATAGGCTTGGACATCCTTCCACCATATTTCTCCTCTGCAGTCAATCACAAGTGTCATATGAGAATTGGGAAAAAGTACTTCTACCTTGGAAGCCTATAGACCCAGTAGATGAACATAGTAACCAGACTGTTGGTGATATGAATGACATGACTATCATTGAAGATCAACCATCACAGAGGTTGACACCTATTCCTCCTTACTTTCCTAAAAGTTCACAGATAATCTTGAAGAAAATTTAAAAATTGGAGAAGGAAATTCAACACCTGATGAATTCAATCAACAATCTATCTGGCTTCTTTGATCATATGGATTGGAGAATGAAAGAGCACTTTGATCATTCTGAGTATCTTGAAGGAAGTTTGATACAGTTGATGAAAAGGAAAGGTTGGATTGAGGAGGATTCTACTGAAGAATTCTCATTTCGTCCATTCTACAATCTGTTCGTTCACGCTCAATCAATTGGAGATTTAAGAGTTGATGTTAGTTCTAAGGAAGAATGAAGACTTGATTATTGTATTTCTATGTTTGTGTTTTTGAATTGATTGCTTTGCTTGGATGTTATATTTATACTTGCTTTCTTGTTTAGTTTTCAGCGTTTTTGTGTTGTGGTTGTGAGCGACGCTGAATTTTAGAATTTTATGGCTTGATGATATGTAGTGTTTAATGTTATTTGTATGTGTTTGTAATTTAGATTTTATATATGAAAGTGATGTTTTGTGTTGTTTCTGTTTAGAAATATCATTTGTCATGGCTTTAGAATGCTATTTAATACTTACTTGGACTAACTGGAAGTCAGAGCGGGCTTGAAAAGATCAAAATTGCAAAAGAAAGTCAGAAGCCCAGTTTTTGAACTAGCACCGAACGACGCTGTCACCAGCGCCAGACCATGCCAAAAGACATAGAGTTTGGCCATAAGAGTAGAACATAGTGTCGAACGGCGCTTTCACCAGCTTCGGACAATGCTCAACTAGAAAAAAGGCCCTAAACTCTAAAATTTCACGATTTAACCCTGGGACCCGCCATGTTTGCCCAAACCATCGTCTTCTACCTCCAGCCAAGGCCGATTTTCTCACCTATGGCTCAATTGCATTTGGATTTGAATCAATTTTGTGGCCGGAAAAGTTTAGAATTCATCTTCTCTTGGTAAGAGCTACACTTAAACCTAATTTTTTTTTGATTTTGACTGTGAAAATCTCCTACAATAAGAAGATTTGAATTTTGAAGTTTTTAGAGAAAATTTGGAGATTTTTCATGGTATTGGAGTTCTTATCTATTTAAATTTACCTTGGAGTCCATCACATTGCAAATTTGAAATTGATTTGGATAAATTTGATATTTTTAGACAAATGGCTCCAAGAATTGCTAAGTGGAAGAGAAAATTTGATTACGATGAGAATAAATTTGTGAATTTCAATGCTTATTCCCTCTTCAGTACATTTCTTAGCAATAATAAGTGTATTCAAGAGAAAGCATTTGAAAATGCTTGAGGTGTGATTGAAGAACTTATTGTGAATCGTCAATGGGAAATTTTTTATTATTTTATTGCTGAAGCGATGCTAGGGATTGTGAGAGAGTTTTATGCAAATTTGTATTACTCTGAGAGTGAATATATCCTGGTTAGAGGACAAAAGGTTGAGTTTACCCCCACCCGCATCAATGCATTCTATCAATTGAGAGAACCCTTTTATGTGAATACAAAAATTTTCTTGTTACTAATGAAGCATTGGATACGATTATGAATTTATTTACTGACGAAAAAGGGGAATGGAAGATTAAACAGAAACAAAAAGTTAATTTCCCCCTTTCTACTTTGAATCCTGTATCGAAAGCCTGGCACTATTTCATTTCTGCAAGACTTCTGCCTACTAGCCATCACAACATGGTTACTGTAGATAGAGCTATTCAGAATTACTGTATTTAGAACATGAAGAATATCAATATTGGGGCTATCATTCATAAGAGTTTTTTGACAAGTTCAAAAGGAGAGACTACAGGTGGACTGAGACACCCCAGACCGATTCATGCCGTGTGTATTCAATCAGGTGTAGCAACTAAAGATAATGATGAGGTAGTCCATCCCCTGAAGCCCATTAGTAAACTAAATCTGAAAACCTATGAAGCCCATGTAGGATGGAAATGGAGTAAGAAAGCTGATGAACCTTTTTCTAGTCATGAGAGACCGTCTACATCTAGAGAACCTACTCTGCATGATGTTATGGATCAGTTAGAAAGGTTGAACATCAGAGTAGAAGGACTAGAAAGAAGAAAAAGATAAATGATGATTATCAAGTGCGGTGGAGAGAATATGAGACAGCTTATCATGACGCACAGATGAGATTTTTCAGGGGAGACACTAGTGCTGTATTTCCTACTTACCCTGAGTACACTCAATACCATCCTGATGAACCTGATGATGATGGAGCTCCTGCAGATGATGATTGGTAGTTTATGTAGTTTTATTTTCATTTTATTTTATATTTGTATTTTGTATATGTGATATACCTGAGACTTTCTCTAATTGGTATCTGTGATGTAATTTGTATTTGGTTGTGTCTGTATCAGACTTTATGTTGAATTGTGATGTATGTGATGTGATAGTAGAGTTTGCATGTGTTTAGTTTGTTAATTTAATCTGTGATAGTAACAGTTGGATGTTAGTGTTGTGTGCTTAGTTGATGATTTATGTTTTAAAAATTTTAAATTTCTTCCCTTGCAAATTTCTAACCCATATTTGTGTATAGAAATGCTCTTAATTATTTCAGGCTTACTATTCTAATTTATGAAGGAAAACCTGCCTAAACTCAAAGGTATGAAAAGTCCAACATATTGAGGTATTGGTTATATATGTTTATATCTTTTCTTTCTTCCCATGTTAATTGTATTGATATTCAAAAATTTAAGTTTGTGGGAGGGAAATAATTAACTGTTAATTGTTCTCTTTTAAAAGTATATTAAAAATTATTAACATGATTTCTTTCTATATAGCTCAATTTCAGATAACTGTATTTAGATTTATTTAAGTATTTTGTGAAATTGAATGAAAGAATTTGTTAATGAAAAGTAATTTTGTAGGCTAAGACATTTGGTATAAGAGAATAGGACTATAGTCAACTATTCAAAGTAAGAAAAGTTGTATGTTTGAAGTATTAACAATCCTAAAACTTTATATGAAAGGAAAAGATTGAGACTCTATGATGAATCAATAATAAGCTAAATAAAAGTCTATCAGGTAAAGGATTGTGGTAAGTTTCAAATTTAGGGTGAAATGGTGAAGTTTAAAATTATTAAAGGCTATTCATATATAGTAATCCACACTTGAAAAAACCAAAAAGCAAAAAGCAAAAGAAAAAGGAGAAAAGAAAAGATGAAAAATAAGAAAAGAAGAATAAGAAAATAAAAAAGTGAGAAGAAGCTTGAGGAGATGCCTAATAAAAAATTGGCTTCACTTGGACCTACCTAAAGGGAAAACTTAATTACTTTTCTAAACTTATATGTATGGATTAGAATCTTTACTAGTAATGTTCTCATAAACTTTTTTTTCATGTCATTCTTTTAAATGTCTTAATAGGACAATCTACAGTCATTTTTGAAATGAATAGAAGACTAGAACTCTTAGACTTGATTACTTGATAGTCTTACACCTGCAGAATTTACTTAATTTATTCAAAGGTCTTTCTGAAAATATTACTATTGTACTTATCTAAGTCAAAATTATGGTATTCTAGAAAGAAAGTTCATTGTAGTGGATCATTTTTTATGTATTAACTATAATTACTTGTGGACAGGTAATAGTTAAGTTTGGAGGATCTTGATCCACTGAAAATTTGATAGTTTTTTACTGTCCATTTCATACTTATTTTTTGATGATATTGCACTTTAAAGAAAAATATTTTCATGATTTCATGCAGGTACAATAGTTTTAGGCCTTTGTAGCAAAAGGAAGTGAAAAGAAGCAAATTTGGAGCAAAATAGAACAAAAGTACATTTTATTGAATTAGCGCTGAACGACACTGTCACCAGCGCTGAACCGCGCCAATTTACAAAGAATTTAGACCAGAAGGCAGGAAATAGAGTCGGAAGGCTCCCTTTCCTGCGTTAGACCGTGCCCTATCGCAATTTCAAACTAGATTCAGTGTATTTGGCCAGATTTTAGAGAATGCTTGAAGAAACTCTTGGAAAATCAGTTATGGCTGGATTTAAACTATTTTGGAGCCAAATTTAGAGAGGGGGAGAGAGTTTAGAGTGTAGAGAGTGTGAAGAGAGAGTGTGTCATTTCATTTGTTTAGGAAATCTAGAGTTTGTGTGTTATCTTCTAAGGAGTGTAGGAGGAGAGAGAAAGTGAGAGATTTCTTCTTCCTTACTTATCTAAAGAGAGAATTGTGTGTTGTTGTGAAGAAAGTAGAGGAGTCAACTGAATTACTTGAGATTCGCTTGGGGAAGAGTTTGAGATAAGTTGTCTTTTCTTTACTCTGTTTGTATGACGTTGCTTTTATATATAAATCCATGTTTTGTCATCTTTTCCTCATGAGTCTTGAGTACATTTATTTGTCTTCCTCCTTTTCATGTGATGTGTTGATGTTGTGATAAGAAAATGATGTGTCAATTTATTATGGAGAATTTGTGATGACCTTTTCACTTCGAACTTCATTTACTTTTTGATCTGGCCAATTAAATTGTTAAAACTTGTTGAAAAACATATGTTCCGAAAGGATTATGAGTTCCACAACTTTAAAGACAGAATTAACTAACAGACAGAATAGGTTAACTAACAGTCACACTAAACTAAGTATTTGAAAGGTTTTCGATATATGAGAAAAAGTATCTTTCCTCTTGCAATGAGAATATGATGTGTGGATTGATATGAAACAATTATCTATGTTATTGTGACAAATAGGAGCATAGATGATTCTTTACCCTTAAAAGAGTACCCCCTCTTTTAAGCAAGAAAAGAACATTCACATATTCTAAGTTTAGTCACTAACTCTAATGCTAGGCTAGGAGGATACCGGCTCTCACTTCGGAGCTCCCACTCACCCTTCACCTGAAGGCTAACCTTTGATATTAGTTACTAATCTTAGAACCAATTTGGGGATTTCAACCTGTCACCCTGAAATCTCAACATTGAAGTCCATCAAAGCACATTTCCCTATTTATTTACACTCAATTCCTATGAACTACGCAATTAATTCATAGAAATTGAATGGATCTTTCATTATTGTTGTAGGACATTAAATCCTTTCAAACTTAATGTTCAACAACACATTTTAACATTTCAATTGGCCAAATCGAAAAGTAAATTAAGTTTGAAATGAAAAACCATCACAATTTCTTCATTACATTAAAAACACATCAAATCCACATCAATCCATCATCACATCTCTATGCAAGAATAAAGACAAGGGAGACTACTCAGAATTCATGGAGAAGATACAATAAAACATGGATTTTATATATAAAAGAAAAGTCATACAAACCACAAAAGAAATTACAACTTATCTCTTTCTCTTCCCCAATGCAATTCCCTTGATGTTCCTTTGAATCCTCTTCTCTCTTCTTTACAACACTTGATTCTCTCTTTAGAATGGAAAGGAAGAAGCAATCTCTCACTTTACCTCTTCTCCTTCCCTCCTTAGAGAAGAATTCCTCTCAAATCTTCACTCTACACACTCTTCTCCTAAACCTAACACTTAACACACTAAGAGAAACTAAGAGAAAGCAAGAGACACCACCAAAACTCTCTAGAACTTCACCATTCTCGTTCAAAAACAGTTACTTATAAGATAGGGATGAAATCCCAAGAGTTTCCATAAGCATCCTTTCAAAAGTCACCAAATCTCCTCAAATTTGAATTCCACCAACTTCGGGCGCCGGTGACACCAGATAGGGCGCCGGCGGTGCTCTATCGTGCCAATATTTCTGGAGTCTCTAGATTTGGGTGCCGGCGGCGCCAGAACACTTTTTTCACCATTTTGCTCCTTTTTTGCTCTGAATTTGTTCCCTTTTGCTTCTTTTCACTCCAATCATCTAAAATCATCATACCTGCAACAAATCATGAAAAATACCTTTTTTTAAAGTGCAATATCACCAAAAATGAGTAAAATTATATAGCAAAAACCGTATATATTTTTGGTGCATCAGAATCTCCCAAAATTTAACTATTACTTGTCCTCAAGTAATCTTTTTACTACATAAAATTACAACTCTAGGCAATGTAATTTTCAACTGTAGGACACTAAAATTTTTCATTCAAAAGAATATATTGGTTAGATTTTTAGAAAGAAATTTAGTAACTCAGGTCAACACTACAGGTATAAGAATATTCAGTAATTAAGTCTAAGAGTTCTAGTCTTCTATTTATTTCGAGATGAACCATAATTTGTCACACTAAGAGTGCCTTAAAAGACTATTTGAAAAAGGAGTTCATGCAAACTTCATTAGAATGTAGGCCAGTACTTTAAACATAAATTCAGAAATGAAATTAAGTTTTCCCTTTAGGGTGACTCAAGTGAAGTCAATTTTTGATTAGGCATCTCCTTAAGCTTCTCCTCATAAATATTTTTCTTTCTTTTTCTTTTCTTGTTCTTCTTTCTTTTCTTTCTTTTTTTTGGGATTGTTTTTCAATCCTTCTTTTCTTTTCTTTTCTCTTTGTTTTTTTATAAATGAGGATTACTATATCTGGATAGCCTTTAATGATTTTGAACTTCACTCTCCTCTTTCTAAAGTTCAAACTTGAATCACCTCCTTACTTTATAGTTAAGGACAAGCTTTATTATTCATCATAAAGTCACAATCTCTTCTTAACACACAATACTTTAAGTCCCTTAAAATTTCAAAAATACAGTTTTCTTTACTTTAAATAGTTAACTATAATCAAACCCTTTCATACCAAATATCTTACTTCTATAAAATCAACCTTTATCACTAAATATTTTCATCCTATCCTTCCATAATATTCAACTGAAATAAAAAGTTTTAGTTATCTTACAATGAGGTTTAACTGCCAGAAGTTATGCTAATAATTTTTGAAAATATAATAAATGAGAACAAATGAAAGTTAGTATTTCTCTACCCTTCCCAAACTTAAAATTTTCAATAAATTTGAAACAGTTGAGAGTAAAAGAAAACTAACCTTTCTGTGTTGGGATCTTGAAATCTTCAACAGCTATCTGATATTAGTCAAAATTTACAACTAGAAGGCATGAAACAATTAGTAGCAGTGATATAACATTTTTAAATGTTTGCATGGGTAAAGAGAAATTAACTTTAAACATCTAAACATCTAACAAAACACTATAACATGAAACAAACTATCACAGTAATACACAGTCCAACTAAAAATTTTAATGTTTAGTACAACATAACAGTACACCAACAGGGTTACACATCACATGAAAATAAAAAACTACTACATCACAACAGTACAACACAACAAAACATGATCAATAGAAATAGAAATAAACAATCTACCAATCTCCAACACCAGGATCAGTAGTAGGGTCATCAGGAGGGTCAGGTCTTTATGGTGTATAGCTGGGGCAAGTAGGAAATATCACAACGGACTCCCCCCTCATAAATCTGACCTGAGCATCATAATAAGCAATATCAAACTCAACTCTCCTTTGCAGATAATCTTCATTCACATCACTCCTCGCCTCAAATACATCCATCCGACCATGGAGTCTATCCATACTATCACTCTGTAATCTCAGCTGCTTCATAATATCAGATAAGGTAGGCGGCTCAGAAGTAGATGGAACAACATAACTAGTAGTAGGAATATCAGTACTCCTACGCTCAACTCTGGCTCCCACTTGTGACTCATAAGTATGGATAATATTCTTTGTGATAGGTCTCAATGGTATAGCCACTTCTTCAGAACTATTAAACTCCACTCCAGACTGAACACACAAGGCATGAATTAAAGCAGGATGCCCTAAACCACTAGTAGTCTCACCTCTAGCAATAGTCTGAATGTTCTTGTAGATAATAGCTCCATTATCAATCTTTTTCATCTTCTAAATACAGTACTTCAGAATCGCTCTATCCCTTGTAACTTCACTGTGGTGATAAGATGGTAATAGCCTTGCAGAAATGAAATAATGTCAAACTTTTGAAGCAACATTCAATGTGGAGGCGGGGAAGTTAGTCAATTGTTATTGACTTACTTTCCATTATCCTCGCCCATCAATCAGAAAAGCAATTACTTCTCTCATATTCTCCCCTCGAGTGTCAAAGTTTTCGTATTCACAAATAAATGGTTCCCGAGTCTAATAGAAAGCATTGAGACGCTGAGGAGTAAACTCAACCATTTTTCCTCTAACTAGCACATACTCAGTCTCAGTCCAGGGTATATTCGAATAGAATTCTCTAACAACTCCCATAACAGAATTCGCTGTGAAATAACAAAATTGCTCCCGGTTCCACTCTGCAATTAATTGTTCTGCAGATCTGCCAGGACTATCAAAAGCTCGATCCTGGATACACTTCTTGTTGTAAAGGTAAGAGTTGAAGCAAAATTGGGCTTTAATATTGATGGACTTCTCCTCATCGAAGTCCAATTTCCTCTTCCCTTTACTCAACCTTGGAGCCATGTGAATTTCTTAAATTTGCAAGAAAATTCTAATAAATCCCAAATTCACAATGTAACAAACTCCAAATACTATTCTAAACAAGCAAGAGCAAATTTCATCATGGAAATCTCAAAATCACTTTAGAACTCCAAAAATTCCAACCTATGCAATGTGAGAGATTTCCATGGTGAAAATAAAAAAAATTTTAACTTAAAGTGAAGCTCTTACTAAGAGAAGTGTAGATCCTACCTCGAAAAGCTTTGAAATCAAGTCAAATTCGAGATCTAGCAAGCCCTAGATCTTCAAAATCACGAAAATGGAGGAGGAAGATGAAGGAAATGAAAGAATTTGCGGGTCCTAGGGTTAAAATTGTGAAAACGAGGGGTTTTGGGCTTTTACTGGGTTCTGGTGCTGGCGGCGCTCTATTTAAATTAAATACCAAACTCTGGATTTTGGCGCCGGTGGTGCCCATTCTGGGTCCAAAATTTTTTTCATAATTTCGATCATTTTGACTTCCACAATGATGTTTAACACTTCAATAGGCATTTACATTATCCCATAAGCAATAATTAACACAATTCTTCACACAAACAATACACAACAATCTTATATATTTATAAAATCCAAGTTACATCATAGACACCAAATATGTTCATTAAAACCAACTACTCTTAGATGTTTAGTGCAGCAAGTACTCTACGATAGGTAAGCACTAAGATCTAAGCACACAATGAAAGTAAGCACATCCAAATCCAAGTTCAAATTACAAAGCAAATACTACACAAACCAAACATAACTAAGCAAAATAGATCAAACACACAACAAACATAAATATAATCCACTAATTACTCCACATTAGTTTCAAAACTATCCTCTCCTCTAATGTCTCCAATCGATTGCTGATGCACAAATAAATTATAGAATGGACGAAATGGAAATTCGTCAGATGATTCCTCAGCAATCACCGCATTCTTCTTCATCAGATTGATCAAGTTCATCTCAATTCGACCAGTGTGATCGAATTTCTCTTTCATTCTCCATTCTATATGATCGAATAAATCAAAAATGTTATTGATTGCATTCATAACGTTCAGTACCTCTTTCTCCAACTGTTTGATCCTCTTCAATATCATTCTGGAACATTCAGGAAAATAGGGTTGAATCGGCTTTAAAGTCTGTGTTGGTTGATCAGCAAGCAAATTCATGTCATCTTCATCTCCAACTATCTGGTAGTCATAGGGATTAGTTGGATCAATAGGCCTCCATGGAAGAAGAAACTTTTCCCAACTTTCATAAGGAACCTATGACTGACTACATAACAGAAATATGGTGAACGAGTGTCCAAGCCCATATTTAGATCCATGCACAATTAATCCAAAAATTGATTTGACAATAATATTACCAATGTCAACCGGCCTTCCAGTTTGAATACAAAAATTCAAAATGGCACTTTCCTTAGTTACCTTGATAATCGTCAACGTCGGAAACAACTTTGCCGAAATAAAGTAGTGCTACTGCTTCGACACTGGATTGAGAGATGCAGATGAGAAACTAATGTATCCATTCTCTCTAATTTCTCATTCCTCATTCTCATCCGTCAAATATCGATACACATCATTTATATTATCTCTCGTGGCATTGAAATTAGAATAATGGCAAATAGGTACGTTCTCAGTCATAAAGAGATCATTAATTTGTGCAGGAGTGAATTGCACAAATCTACCACGCACAAATACGAACCCTTGGTTGATCCCATGAAGATTTACATAAAACTTTTTCACGACAGGAACAACAACGGCAGCGGTAGTGTAGCAAAGCACTTCCCAATGTCTCTCCTTAATTATTTCTTCAATTCTAGTAGTAGGATTATCCATACCTCAATTTATGAAGCCTATTTCCTTAATAATCCTTCTTTTCATCATCACTTTGTTGAAAAAACGCTGAGCCTCGAAACTTATGAACTTCCTTAGGTTGAAAACACAAAATCGATGGGTCTTAATGGGGTAGGAATCCATAGGATATGAATTAGGATTGGTGGTTTTTGTTTTTCTGGAGTTAAGAAGTCAAAAATGGAGTTTAGGGAGTTATAAAGACGAAGATCCCACCAAAAACCGCCAAAAATCACATTTTAAAACTTAAAATCGTCAACAGGTTTTTTGCGCCGGTGGCGCTCAAACAGGGAAGTTCAGTGTATTATCTGTGATAGGGTGACGGCAGCACCAATTCTGGCGCTGGCAGCGCCAGTGGTCAAAATTCTCACCGAACTTCTTTTGGCCCAAAATATTCCAATTTCTCGATTCGAACCATCATTTATCAATTTTTAAAGTATTTAAGAGTAATTAGGATTCAAAAATAACTATCTAAAAAGAACAACTACATCGAACAAGCAAACACACCACAAAGATACATATGGGTTGCCTCCCATAAAGCACTTGGTTTAACATCGTGAGCCTAACAAACGATTCAGTTAATCGAGATGACTCAGCATTAAAACCTCTTTGAAGTCAGGTTGAAACCCATCAAAGTAAGGCTTTAATCGATGCCCATTAACCTTGAAAATCTTTCCTGGATCAGGATCTTTAACATTAACAGCTCCAAAAGAATGAACTTTTACAACTATAAAAGTTCCTAACCATCTGGACTTGAGCTTTCTAGGAAATAACTTCAATTTTGTGTTGTAAAATAAAACTTTTTGTCCATATTCCAAGTTCTTTTTCAATATCTTACAATCATGCCATAATTTCCTTTTCTCTTTATAGATCCTATCATTGTGATAAGATGCATTTCTAATCTCTTCCAATTCATTCAATTACAAAAATCTTTTCTCTCCAGCATTTTTCAAATTAAAATTTAACTCTTTTATCGCCCAATATACTTTATGCTCCAATTCAACTGGTAAATGGAAAGTCTTACCAAACACATGTCTATAAGGAGACATTCCAATAGGGGTTTTAAAAGCAGTTCTATAAGCTCATAATGCAGTATCCAATCGGGCAGACCAATCTAGTTTATGATTATCCACAGTTTTCTCCAAAATTCTTTTAATTTCACGATTTAACATTTCTGCTAAACCACTAGTCTGCGGATGATAAGCAGTAGATATTCTATGAATAGTATTATATTTCTTAATTAATCTTTTAATTCGATTATTTCTGAAATGGGATCCACCATCAGTTATGATCACTCTCGGCATTCCATATATTGTAAATATATTTTTCTTTAAAAATTTTGAAACACTACAAACATCACATCTAGGTAAAGCAATAGCTTCAATCCATTTCGAGACAAAATCAACGACAACCATATATATAAATTTCCAAATGAAGGAGTAAACAGTTCCATAAAATTTAATCCCCATACATCAAAAATTTCAACTTCCAAATTATAATTTAGAGGCATTTCATTTCTTCTAGAGATATTACCTACTCTCTGACATCGATCACATGATTTAATATATCTATAAACATCTCTAAAAAGAGTAGGCCAATAAAATCTAGATTGTAGAATCTTAAAAGCAGTTTTATCAACACCAAAATGACCTCCAAATTCAAAATCATGACATTGTTGAATAATCAAATTTGTTTCTTCTTGTGGCACACATTTCCTAATAACCAGATCCTTACACTGTTTATATAGATAGGACTCATTACAAAAATAAAATTTTGCATCATATTTAAACTTCTTTTGTTGTTTCCTTGTTAAATCAGGTGGTACAATATCACTTACAATATAATTCACAATATCAGCATACCAAGGCAAATTGCTTCAGGGAAAATTTCAGTAATTTCCATTTCAAATTCAGATAATTTATCATATTCTATTCTGGACAGATGATCAGCTATTTGATTATCAGCTCCCTTCTTATCAACTATCGTAAAGTCAAATTCTTGTAGAAGAAGTATCCATCTAATGAGTCTAGGTTTCACATCCTTCTTTTGCATTAAATATTTGATAGCTGAATGGTCTGTATGCACAATACTTTTAGCTCCAATTAAATAAGGTCTAAATTTTTTAAAAGCAAATACTATAGCTAATAACTCTCTTTCAGTTGTAGTATAATTAATTTGAGCCTCATTAAGAGATTTACTAGCATAGTAAATGACTTTGAAAACTTTATCATGCCTTTGCCCCAATGCTACTCCGATCGCATAATCACTAGCATCACACATAAGCTCAAATGGTTTCTCCCAATTGGGTGAAACAATTATAGGTGCAGTGATTAATTTTTCTTTCAATAATTCGAAAGCTCTCAAGCATTCATCATTAAAATTAAATTTTCTATCATTTTCTAAAATTCAACACAAAGGTTTAGTTTTTTTAGAAAAATCTTTAATATATCACCTGTAAAATCCAGCGTGTCCTAAGAAACTCCCCACCTCTTTCACAGTAGTGGGTGGTGGGAATTTCTCAATCACTCTAATTTTAGCAGGATCGACCTCCATACCATGTTCATAAATTTTATGCCTAAGCACAATTCCTTTTGCAATCATAAATTAACATATCTCCCAATTCAAAACTAGATTTGTTTTCTCACAGAGCTCCAAAACTTTTGCTAAGTTTTCCAAGAAAATTTCAAATGAAGTCCTGAATACAAATAAATCATCCATAAAAAGTTCTATTCCATTATCTATCATACTACTGAAGACAGACATCATACATCTCTGAAATATTGTAGGTGCATTACACAGTCCAAAAGGCATTTTTCAAAAAGCGAAGGTTTCATAAGGGCTAGTAAATGTTATCTTTTCTTGATTCTCAGGAGCAATAGGTATTTGATGGTAACCAATATATCTATCAAGAAAACTGTAGCACTTGTGTCCAACAAATCTATCTAGCATTTTATCGAGAAAAGGAAGAGGAAAGTGATTTTTCTGGTGGAGGTATTTAATTTCCAATAGTCAATGCAAATTCACCATCCATTAATATGTCTTGTGGGTATAATTTCATTACACTTCAACAGTCACTCCTCCCTTTTTTCGGTACACAATGTATTGGACTTACCCAAGCACTATCCGAAATAGGATAAATAATTCCAACATCTAGCCATTTTAAAATCTCTTTCTTAACTACTTCTTTCATTATAGGATTCAGTCTCCTTTGCGGATCAACTCTCGGTTTATGTTCTTCATCTAATAAAATTTTGTGCATACAAATCGAAGGACTAACTCCTTTAATATCTGCCAAAGTCCATCCAAACGTTTTCTTGTATCTTTTTAAAGTTTCCAACAACTTCTTTTCTTGATAATCGTTTAACTCCGAAGATACAAAAACTGGCAAGGTAGATGATTCTCCTAAAAACATATATTTTAAATGATTAGGGAGAATTTTCATCTCAAGTTTAGGAGGTTTTATTATAGATGAAATTAAGCTTTTATTTCCACCTTCTATAGTGTCTAATATTTCAAATCTCTCCTGAACATACACAAAATCTTCATTCTTCTTACTATATGAATTTTCTTCTTCTTCAATTTCTTCTTCAAACATATTTTCATATTCTTCTTCTTTTTCAAATATAGTTTCAAAATGATCGTTTCTCAAGTAATCACAGACCTCCATCCTAAAACGTTCATTATCATTTTTCATTGAGGGATACTTTATAGATTTTAAGATATTGAAGGTCACCTCCTGATCATTAACTCTCATAGTTAATTCCCTTTTTTGAACATCAATTACAGCTCTTCTAGTAGCAAGGAATGGTCTTCCCAAAATGATTGAAATTTCTTTATCTTCCTTCATATCAAGTACAATAAAATCCACAGGAAAGATAAATTTATCCACTTTGACTAACATATCTTCCACCACTCCTTTAGGATAATTAATGGAATGATCAGCCAACTGAAGAGTCACAGATGTAGGAGAAATTTCTCCTATTCCCAACCTTTTGAAAGTTGATAAAGGCATAAGATTAATACTCGCTCCCAGATCACATAAAGCTTTTCCGAAAAATTTTTCACCTATAGCACACAGAATAGTGAAATTACCAGGATCTTTAAGTTTTTCCGGAAGCTTCTTCTGAATAATTGCACTACACTCTCCGCTAAGTGCAACAGTTTCATGATCTGTAAACTTTTTTTTCTTACTAAGGATATCATTCATAAACTTGGCATGGTCAGACATCTGTTCTAATGCTTCAACAAAAGGAATATTTATCGTTAATTTCTTAAGGATCTCCAAAAATTTTCCAAATCTGTTATCCCTATTTTGTTTCTTCAATCTTTAAGGAAATGGAGGTGATGGTTTTTCAACAGTTATCTTCATTGGCTCAAGAGGATAATCCAAGTCTAGATAAATCTTGTTTGAACCTTTTTTGATTTCCACCGTCTCATTTTCTATTTCAACTTCTTTTTGCACTCTAGTTTCCAATTTTTTTCCACTCCTTAATTGAATATCCTTAAGTTGTTCCTTGTTTTGATCTTTTGGATTAATCTCAACATTACTTGGAAGTGTTCCAGAAGGTCTATTATTAAGTGCAGTGAAAATATGTCCTAATTGATTTTCAATAATTTTCATAGCAACACCTTGATCTTGTAATTGATTTCCCATATTCAGAATCTTTTCTTAAGTAGATAACTTCTTATCCTTAAATTGTGGGTTACTATTAAATCCAGGAGGATAAGATGGTCTAAAATTAGTATTTCCTTGATTGTTCGAATTTCCAATTGGATTTATAGAACTGTTAGCCTAGTGTGGGTTAACATTGGCATTGCTATTATTTCAATTGAAGTTTGGATGATTCTTCCAACCAGGATTATAATAATTCGAATAAGGATTGTTAGGTCTATTAATAGCATTTAAAGTCTCATAAGGTGTTTGAGATTATATTATCTATCCAAATGAATTTTCCTCCAAAACTTGAGGTGGTTGAGAATAATTCATTCTATTTTCTTGGAAAGGGCTGCAATTAGAGAAACTACCATAATCATCATATCTCAATCATGTACACTAGCTACTCTCTTAGGATTTACCCGTTCAAAGGGCCATTGAAAATTATTAGTAGCCATTTCTTCAATTAATGCGTATGCTTCATCAAAAGGTTTTCACATTAATGATCCACCACCACCAGCATCTATAATAGATCTTAATGATCCCAAATCCATTATAAAATGTTTGAATTACTAACTAATCTGGTAAAGCATGATGTGTGCACTTCCTAAGAAGATCTTTAAATCTCTCTCAAGCTTCATATATTGACTCTCCTTCAAAATGACAAAAAGATGTAATATCATTTCTTAGTTTAGCAATCTTTGATGGAGGGAAATATTTTGATAGAAACTTTTGAGATAATTCTCCCTAAGTTCTAATAGATCCAGGTGCTAACGAGTTTAACCACACCCTAGCTTTATCCCTTAATGAAAAAGGAAAATGTCTAAGTCTGACAGCGTCACTAGACACTCCATCATATTTAAAAGTAGCACACAGTTCTAAAAAACTAGCGAGATGTAAATTTGGATCCTCATTAGGTGTTTCTCTAAATTGATTATTTTGTACCATTTGAATAATAGCAGGTTTAAGTTCAAATGAATTAGTAGCAACATCAGGATTTTGAATAGTTATGTGAATTTCATCTGCTGTTGGGTTAGCATAATCTCTTAAAGGTCTTGGCAAATTTCTAATATCATTTCTCTGATTATCTTGATTATTCTCCATTTTGCAAGGATTTTCATATTTTTTTTGTTGTTTTCTAATTTTTACGACAGTACGCTCTAACTCTGAATCGTAAGGCACTAAACCTATAGATCAACTATTACACATATACAATAACACAAATACTTTTATAAAGATAAACAAACACACAATTACACACTACAAAATAAAGGTTTTCTATTACTATATTATTAATAAATACTGTTTATACTTTCTTACTTACTATTCTGTTACCTTTCCCCAAAGAATGGCACCAAAAACTTGATGCACGGGACTTATATTTTGCAAGAAGTTATGAACTCAAATTTATATATTTATAATAATTTTGTTAAATCCAAGCATTCAACGCAAGTATACGTATCGTATCAAGTAATACAAGGTTTTTGTCCAAAAGCAGTTACTTATAAGATAGGGACGAAATCCCAGAGTTTCCATAGGAATACCTTCAAAAAGTCGCCAAAACTATTCAAATATGAACTCCACTGACTTCGGGCGCCGGCGGCGCTCTATCATGCCATTTAATTCTGTGCTCTCTGGATTCTGGAGCCGGCAGCGCCAGATCAAAATTTTCACCATTTTGCTCCTTTTTGTTCCTTTTTGCTTCTTTTCACTCCAATCACCTAAAATCATCATACCTGCAACAAATCATGAAAAATACCTTTCTTTAAAGTGTAATATCACCAAAAATGGGTAAAATTATATAGCAAAAACCGTATATATTTTTGGTGCATCAGAGAGGAGGAAGATTCTTTCTTACAATTGAACTTTGTTATAAATTTAGTCTTGTGTTAGTTTAACTTGCTAGAAGGTTAGAACATACTTTGGTAGAATTAGTAACTACAACTGTTTGTCTCTATTTTAAGAACTATAATTACTTACAATTGTGCTGTGATTCGAGAAGTGATTTCTGTGCTACACCATAAAACTAATTGCCTCCCTGTGGGATCGATATCCAGGACTCCATTAGAGCCCTGTATTACTTGAACGATACATATACTTACTTTTAATTGTGTGACTCAATAGAAAACTAAATCAATATAAATATAAATTTGAGTTCATAAAAATTGGCAAATTAAAAAAGTCGCACCAGGGTCCTGCTTACATATTCATGATAACTAGTGAAAATAGGTGTCACAATGTATGGTTATTTCAAACATAAGCATCTCAACACCTTCAAAACCTATACTGATCCACATGGATGAGGGTGAATATCTCATATCCATAAATGGATGGCTGCACGTCGACGAGTGATGCCTAGGAAATTACTGTTTTAACTTGACAAAAACATTCCTATACTTTAAAGCTCACTACGTCGTAAGGGCAGAGAGTGAATTAGTGTATCTTAAACGTGCAGCGGCTTATTAACAAGTGGGGTGACACGCCTAAAATATATACGCTTTTTGCTATATCATTTTACTCATTTTTAATGATATTACACTTTAAAGTAAGGTATTTTGTATGTTTTTTTTGTTTTAGGTACAAGAAATGGTGATTGGAGCAAAAGGAAGCAAAAACAGTGCAATTTGGAGCAAAAACGAGCAAGAAATAAAATTCTGCCCTGACACCTTTCGATAAGTCTTTTGATGCTTAATCTCTTTTACAATTCTTACATATTTTTGAATGAGATTACACTTTAAAGAAAGGTTTTTTTTCTGCTTATTTTGTAGAGCTATCTGTTACGAACGCAACACAATTGAAATGAGGCGAATCAGAGCTAAAACGGAGTCAAACAGAGCAAAACAGTGGAGCTGCGCAGGAATCTCGCCGACGGTGGCCTCAAGCCTGCCGACGGCGGGATTTTCCCGAGAAGGCCAAAATATGACCGAAAGGCTCACCGACAGTGCCCTCGAGCCCGCCGACAGCGAGCATGAGCAGTTATCCATTCTTCTAGAAGCCCGCCGACAGCGAGATCGAGCCCGCCGACGGCGAGAATGTCGGTTCAAGCAATTGTTCGATGAATCTGGACGCTTTTGAAGAGGTGCTTAAGCAACCTTTGGGAATTTTTCTACGTCTTTAAAAAGAGACGAAAGTGAGGAATTTTAGAGGAGAAAAATATAGAAAAAAGAGAGGAATGTTTAGGATTCTTAGATTAAGAGTAGAAATATAGATTTCTACCCTCTTAGAGAGATTGGAGAGGAGATTTTGAGAGAATTTGTAAGGGATTTCACTAGCATTACATGGATCGCCGGGAGACTTTATGGGAGAGATCTTCATCTTTCTTTCAAGGGGAAAAAGCTAAGTATTGTTCTTCATTATCTTAAAATTTTGTAAACATTTATTTAGTAGATTTGCTTTTGTTAAATGAAGTTTTCTTTATGTTTTCTTCGTGCTTTGTGATGTATCTCTCTTACTTATTCTTCTTCTTTGGAAATAGCGACATGAGAAGATTATGCCATTATTTTCATTTTACTTTTCTTTTGTAATGAGTAGAAATCATGTTTAGGATTTTATGATGCATGGTAGAAGTAAATTTAATTATAAATGTGATGGTTTTTACTTGCACTTCATTTACATTGCAATAAGGGCCCATTGTAGTGTTAAAATTCGTTAGAATTGCGTTAAGTCCCGAAAGGGCATATGTAATTCTCAACAAAGTCGAACCACATTCAAATTCCATGGATCGTGAAGTTCATGGGGATTGAATGCAAATAAATAGGGAAATATAATTATCGGGCGTAGAATTGGAGATTTTAGAGTGACAAACTAAAATCCTCAAATCGGTCCTATCGTTTGGGTGTTGAAGCGGAGATGTTAGCCCTCAGGCGAGGGGAACGTGGGAGCTCCGAAGTGAGAGTCGGTATCCCCCAGCCTAGCCACGGATTCAGTAACCAAGCATAGGTTACTCAATGTTCTTTATGCCTGGACCAAAGGGTAAAGAATAGGATTGCTCCTATTTGGCACATACAATATTTAATGCATCTTAATCCTATACATTATCTATTTCATTACATAAGAATAGTAGTTTTTAATATCTCAAAATTCTCCAAACCAATTCATCCAAAAAGGGTTATATTTAGAATTGTTATTTGCATTTAGTTATAGTTATTATTACATTTAACACTTGCATTTAGGAGTAGTTGCTAGATAAAACACAATTTTAATCGACATTCCAAACTAAGGACTATTAATAGTATACTAGAATTTGATTAAAGACTTCTAACTTCACTTCCTCGTGGGATCGATACTGGGGTTTATAAAGAAAACTCTATATTACTTGAAACGATATGTATACTTGCGTAGTACCCCTAGTGTGTAAAATATTTTCTAATTTTTATATCATTTAAGATTTTTCACACTAGCCGCTATTTATAAATCGGGTCAAGTTTCTGGCCATCTTTTGGAAGTTAATTTACTGCGTAATTGCGGGTCGGGTCAAGTTTTTGGCGCCGTTGCCGGGGAAGCTTCGGTAAGAACTTTAGGAGAATTTTAGTTGAAGTAATTAGGCTTAGACTTGGAAAACTGTAGTGTCATAAAAACTATTTTTGTGTGGAAAGTGTTTTGTTGTATGAAAAAGTGTTGTGAAAAAACTGTTTGTGTGAAAAATATGGTGTTCGTGAAAATGTCTTGTTGTGTTGAATATATTTTTTATTTAATTTATTTAATTATTAATGTATTGTTTATTGTGTTACATATGTGAAACAAAGAATCTGCAGGACTTGTGCCTTATGATCCCGAGTTTGAAGAAAATAAAAAAATAAAAATAAAGAAAGGACTCGAAAAACTAGAAATGGAGATGGAAAACTTTCTAGATAATAACTTGGAAAATCATCATAAATCATTGAGGGATTTTGTAAATCCTACGACAGATGAAATTCACTTAAGTATACAAAACCCTGTCGTAGAAGCTGATTCGTTTGAACTAAATCCTGAAATTATCCAACTGGTGCAAGAAAAATCAGTTTGGGGGAACTCCTTTAGAAGATCCCTATTTACACTTATTAAATTTTCTAGAACTTTGTGCTACATTTCGTTATAACGGTATGTCAGACGATGCTATTAGACTAAGGCTTTTTCCTTAATCACTAAGGGATAAGGCTAAAATGTGGTTATTCTCGTTAGCACCTGGCTCTATTAAAAATTGGGAGGAGTTAACTCAAAAATTCTTAGCTAAGTATTTTCCACCTTCAAGGACTACTAAACTTAGAAACGATATTATCTCATTTTATCAGTATGAAGGGGAATCAATATACGAAGCCTGGGAAAGATTTAAGGAACTCCTAAGAAAGTGTCCACACCATGCTCTGCCCGATTGGTTAATCATTCAAACATTTTATAATGGGCTAGTAGGATCCCTTAGGTCTATAATTGATGCTGCCACTGGTGGATCGTTAATGTCAAAATCATTTGATGAAGCGTATGCATTAATTGAAGAATTAGCTACAAATGAATTTCAATGGCCCTCTACAAGGGTAAGTAATAAAAATGTAGCTAGTATTTATGATACGGATACGATTACAATTCTTGCATCTCAGATTGCTGTAATATCAAGGAAGTTGGACCAATTTGGAATGAACCAACCTCAATTTACTCCTGTAAGTGAGGAAAGTTCATTAGGACCTATAATTGATTCTAAATTATCATATGAGACTTTAAATACCAAAAACAACCCGTACTCTAACTTTTACAACCCAGATTGGGAGAATCATCCTAAATTTAATTGGAATCATACTACTGATGGTGGAAACCAAAAATGGGAAAATAATTATGCAAATCCTAATGGAAGTTGGAATAATCAGGGGAACACAAACTATAGACCTTCATATCCACCGGACTCTAACAATCATCAACAATTTGAGGATAAAAAAATGTCTATGGAAGAAGTGGTATTGCAAATGGGAAACCAGTTGCAAAGTCAAAATGCTGCGATTAGAAACATAGAGAATCAACTGGGACAAATTGCTAATTCACTTAGCAATAGACACCAAGGAACACTTCCTAGCAACAATGAGATCAACCCTAAAGAGAACACTAATGAACAAATAAAAGCTGTCTAATTAAAAATTGGAAGAGATATAGAGGATGTGGTTTGAAAAGAGAAAGATGTTGTGAGAGAAACAAAGGAAACTAAAAGACCTGAAGAACATGTTTCTAAGGATCTGGAAAAATTAATATCTCCAACAAAAATTAGTTTGGAAAAACCACCACCTCCATTTCCTCAAAGACTTAGACAGCATGAGTTGGATAAAAAATTTTCAAAGTTTATGAAAGTACTTAAGAAGTTAACGATAAATATTCCTTTCATCGAAGCTTTGGAACAGATGCCAAGTTATGCAAAGTTTATAAAGGATATATTAAACAGGAAAAGGAAATTTGGGGATTATGAGACAGTTGCACTAAGTGAGGAGTGCAGTGCCATACTTCAGAAAAATTTTCCTTGGAAACTTAAAGATCCTTGTAGCTTTACAATTCCTTGTGCAATTAGAGAAAAATTATGTGGAAAAGCTTTATGTGATTTAGGAGTGAGCATTAATGTGATGACTCTATCTATATTTAGAAGGTTAGGTTTAATCGATATTTCTCCTACTACTGTAACCCTTCTATTAGCTGATCAATCTATCATTTATCCAAAAGGAGTTATAGAAGACGTGCTTGTTAAAGTGGATAAATTTATCTTTCCTTTAGACTTTATTGTATTAGATATGGAGGAAGATAAAGAAATTCCAATTATTTTAGGGAGACCTTTCCTTGTTACTTGGACAAACTATGATAGATGTGCAAAAGGAAAGTTGACTATGAATATTAATGACCAGGAAGTAACTTTTGATGTATTAAAAACTATGAAATATCCAATTCGAGAGAAAAGATGATGATTGTTTTTGGATGGATGAAATTGATTATCTAAGTAAAGACCATTTCCAAGAAAGTTTTGAGAGTAAGTTAAAAGATGAGATTGAAATAGATTTTCATGATGATTCGAAAACATTATTTAAAGAAGATTGTATGTATGTTCAGGAGAGGTGTGAAATGATGGATGCTATAAAAAATAGTAAACTTTTAATTCCATTTGTTCAGAAATCTCATGAACTTAAGATGGATGTTCCCCATACAATTTTAAAGCCCATCTATTTAGAGAATTCATCTACACAACCAGTCTTTATATCTTTAGATGCAACCCAATCATAAGAAGAACCTGAATTAAATGATGAACAAGATAAAATTATTGATTTAGGATTTGGAAGAGAATTTGAGGATAAATTTCAAAAGAACTTTGAGTTAAGAAAAGAGGACAAGGATATTAGAAGACCATTGGAAGAAATTCCTAGGGAATTAGAAAAACCTATTTCCTCAACTAATAGATCCTCCATCATTTAATAATTATAAAGGGGAAGAATTGGAAGATAACTTGAATCATAAGAGTGACATAGAAGAATTTGATCCTGAATCTAAATTATCTAGAGAGAATTTAATCCAAAATTTGGGAGATATTGATGTATTTTATAAAGATCCATTTCTAATAAATTTCAAGGATGATATTAATATGCAAATTCAAAAAATCAATAGAAGAATATTGGATCTAGAAAGAAATATGAGGAACAATGTATAAATCCATCTAAAAAAGAAGAGTTGAATGAAAAATTAAAATTTGAGAATTCTGTAGGAATCCCCGGATCTGAAAAAGATTGGGCGATTGATCGAGGATTACTTAATTGAAATTTTGATCAAGGAGGAATCATTTGTCGGGCCCGCGACGTTAAAACCAAGCGCTTTATTGGAGGCAACCCATAGTTATCAATGTGTTTTGATTTAGTGTGCTTGAGAGTCATGATTGTTAGTGTTGTATGCTGTTTGCATTAGAGTGGATTGAATCGATGTTTATGTGTCATTATGAATTGATTAGTTTGATTGATGAATGATATATGTTTGGATTAATAGTGCTTTGATCTGATCTTTGTCTGTGTCATGAGGGAGGTGATTCCTAAACTTCTTATTATGGCTAGACTTGATCTCTTGTAGTAATTGGATTAATGAGTCCGCTATAACTTGGGTCTCACCCAGACTTAAGTTTTACAAGAGAATTCATGAATTTCGAACTTTGATAGTTCCATCTTAATTTGTTACTTCATTTCTGCAACTTTATTTTCATTAGATAGGAGTCGCGAACCTATTTGATGAATACCATTAGGATGATCTTACACTATTTTTAATAACAGTTAGAGGTGCTTAATTAAAAAGATTAGGTGATGCCTGAGATTGGTGTCCGGAAACCAATTTATTAGGGATAATCTTATCTTTGGGATTATAATCTATAAAATCATTTTAAAGTACCTAATTTACTAGTGTAGTGATTCTGTTAGAAATTGAAGGTAACGTAGTGAGATTGGTTGAGTTAATGGAAGAATTAACCTCATTTATATTATGAGTGTTTATGTTTGCATTACAACTTTATTTAGGTCTTGAAGAGCATTTTTATATTCCCATGCTGATACATGCTACGCTAGTTAGACTTTGGTTTAGTTAATTTCATTCTGGCATGATTAGTTTAGATTTATTTTCTGCTTCATATTGTTCTGTCCTAATGAATACTAGTAAATGATTTTGATAAACATTTGTGGTAGATAGAATTTCTAAATTGTTTTCTTCCTGCTTATACTCTCTGTACTAAATGCTATATATGTTAAAAATTAAGTTTGGGGGTAGGAAGAAAAATAAAATTTTAATGTGAAAATACTTCCTTTTAGTGTAATTTTATTACAAGCATGTTTTAGGCTAGATTTACTTTTTCCTACAGTCATTCTATCTTGATTATGCATCATATGAATTTGATAGGATGTTGTAGTAGTAAGTATTTTCAACCTTTACTTTTTCTTCCTGCTATATTTTATGGAATTAATTGCAAAAAATTTTAAAATTTAAGTTTCGGGGGAAGAAAAATATTAACTCTTATTTGTTCTCAATTATTATATTTTAAAAAATTATTAGCATAACTTCTGGCAGTTGAACTTCGCTTGAGATAACTAAAACATTTTATTTCAGTTGAATATTATGGAAGGATTGGATGAAAGTTTTTAGTAATAAAGGTTAATTTTATAAGGGTAAGATATTTGGTATGAAAGAATTTGATTATAGTTAACTATTTAAAGTAAAGAAAACTGTATTTTTGAAATGTTAAGAGTCTTAAAGTATTATTTGTTAAGAAGAGATTGTGACTTTATGATGAATAATAAAGCTCATACCTAATTATAAAGTAAGGACGTGTTTAAAGTTTCAACTTTAGAAAAAGGAGAGTGATGTTCAAAATTATTATAGGCTCTCTAGATATAGTAATCCTCATTTAAAAAAAAAGAGAGAAAAAGAAAAGAGAGTGAAAAAAAGGAGGATTGAAAATGATCCCGAAAGAAAAGAAAAAAAAAATAAAGCAAGAAAAATATTTATGAGTAGAAGCTTGAGGAGATGCCTAATCAAAAATTGGCTTCACTTGAGTCACCCTAAAAGGAGAACTTGATTTCATTTCTGAATTTATATTTAAAGTATTGGCCTACATTCTGATGAAGTTTACATGAACTCCATTTTCACATAATCTTTCAAGGCACTCTTAATGTAACAAATTATGGTTTATCTTGAAATAAATAGAAGACTAGAACCCTTAGACTTGATTGCTGAATATTCTTATACTTGTAGTGTTAACCTGAGTTACTGAATTTCTTTCTAAAAGTCTAACCAATATATTTTTTTAGATGAAAAATTTTAGTGTCTTACAGGTGAAAAGTACATTTCCCTAAGTTATATTTTTATGTAGTAAAAGTGTTACTTGAGGACAAGTAACAGTTAAATTTTGGGGATTTTGACATGCCTAAAATATATACGCTTTTTGCTATATCATTTTACTCATTTTTTATGATATTACACTTTAAAGGAAGGTATTTTGAATGTTTTTTTGGTTTAAGGTACAAGAATTAGTGATTGTAGCAAAAGGAAGCAAAAACGGTGCAATTTGGAGCAAAAACGAGCAAGAAATGAAATTCTGCCCTGACACCTTTCGATAAGTCTTTTTATTCTAAATCTCTTTTACACTTCTTGCATATTTTTGAATGAGATTACACTTTAAAAAAAGGTTGTTTTTATGCTTATTTTGTAGAGCTATCTGTTACGAATGCAACGCAACTGAAACGGGGCGAATCGGAGCTAAAACGGAGCCAAACGGAGCAAAACGGTGGAGCTGCACAGGAATCTCGCCGACGGCGGCCTCAAGCCCGCCGACGGAGGGATTTACCCGAGAAGGCCAAAATATGACCAAAAGGCTCGTAGACAGCGCCCTCGAGCATGCCGACAGCTAGCATGAGCAGTTATCCATTCTTCTAGAAGTACGCCGACGGCGAGATCGAGCTCTCCTACGGCGAGAATGTCGGTTCAAGCAATTGTTCGATGAATCTGGATGCTTTTTGAAGAGGTGCTTAAGCAACCTTTGGGAATTTTTCTACCTCTTTAAAAAGAGTCGAAAGTGAGGAATTTTAGAGGAGAAAAATATATAAAAAAGAGAGGAATGTTTAGGATTCTTAGATTAAGAGCAGAAATGTAGATTTCTACCCTTTTGGAGAGATTGGAGAGGAGATTTTGAGAGAATTTGTAAGGGATTTCGCTAGCATTGCATGGATCGCCGGGAGACTTTATGGGAGATATCTTCGTCTTTCTTTCAAGGGGAAAAAACTAAGTATTGTTCTTCATTATCTTATAATTTTGTAAACATTTATTTAGTGGATTTGCTTTAGTTAAATGAAGTTTCCTTTATGTTTTCTTCGTGCTTTGTGATGTATCTCTCTTACTTATTCTTCTTCTTTGGAAATAGCGGCATGAGACGATTATGCCATTATTTTCCTTTTACTTTTTTTTTGTAATGAGTAGAAATCATGTTTAAGATTTTGTGATGCATGGTAGAAGTAAATTTAATTATAAATGTGATGATTTTTACTTGCACTTCATTTACATTGCAATAAGGGCCCATTGTAGTGTTAAAATTCGTTGGAATTGCGTTAAGTCCCGAAAGGGCATATGTAATTCTCAACAAAGTCGAACCACATTCAAATTCCATGGATGGTGAAGTTCATGGGGATTGAATGCAAATAAATAGGAAAATATAAGTGACAGGCTAAAATCCTCAATTCGGTCCTATCCTTTGGGTGCTGAAGCGGAGATTTTAGCCCTCAGGCGAGGGGAACATGGGAGCTCCGAAGTGAGAGTCGGTATCCTCCCAGCCTAGCAATGGATTTAGTAACCAAGCATAGGATAAGTCAATGTTCTTTATGCCTGGACCAAAGGGTAAAGAATATGATTGCTCCTGTTTGGCACATACAATATTTAATGCATCTCAATCCTATACATTATCTATTTCATTACATAAAAAATAGTAGTTTTTAATATCTCAAAATTCTCCAAACCAATTCATCCAAAATGGGTTATATTTAGAATTGTTATTTAGATTTAGTTATAGTTATTGTTACATTTAACACTTACATTTAGGAGTAGTTGCTAGATAAAACACAATTTTAATCGACATTCCAAATTAAGGACTATTAATAGTAAACTAGAATTTGATTAAAGTCTTCTTACTTCACTTTCTCGTGGGATTGATACTGGGGTTTTTAAAGAAAACTCTATATTACTTGAAACTATACGTATACTTGCTTAGTATCCCTAGTGTGTAAAATATTTTCTAATTTTTATACCATTTAAGATTTTTCACACTAGCCACTATTTATGAATCGGGTCAAGTTTTTGACCATCTTTTGGAAGTTAATTTACTGCGTAATTGTGGGTCGGGTCAAGTTTTTGGCGCCGTTGCCGGGGAAGCTTCGGTAAGAACTTTAGGAGAATTTTAGTTGAAGTAATTAGGCTTAGACTTGGAAAACTATAGTGTCGTAAAAACTATTTTTGTGTGAAAAGTGTTTTGTTGTATGAAAAAGTGTTGTGAAAAAACTGTTTGTGTGAAAAATATGGTGTTAGTGAAAATTTTTTGTTGTGTTGAATATATTTTTCATTTAATTTATTTAATTATTAATGTATTGTTTGTTGTGTTACATATGCGAAACAAAGGATCTGCATGACTTGTGCCTTATGATCCCGAGTTTGAAGAAAATAAAAAAAAATAAAAATACAGAAAGGACTCAAAAAACTAGAAATGGAGATAGAAAACTTTCTAGGTAATAACTTGGAAAATCATCATAAATCATTGAGGGATTTTGTAAATCCTACGACAGATGAAATTCACTTAAGTATACAAAACCCTGTCGTAGAAGCTGATTCGTTTGAAATAAATCCTGAAATTATCCAACTGGTGCAGAACAATCAGTTTGGGGGAACTCCTTTAGAAGATCCCTATTTATACTTATCAAATTTTCTAGAACTTTGTGCTTCATTTCGTTATAACGGTATGTCAGATGATGTTGTAAGACTAAGGCTTTTTCCTTTCTCATTAAGGGATAAGGCTAAAATGTGGTTATACTCGTTAGCACCTGGCTCTATTAAAAATTGGGAGGAGTTAACTCAAAATTCTTAGCTAAGTATTTCCCACCTTCAAGGACTACTAAACATAGAAACGATATTATCTTATTTTGTCAGTATGAAGGAGAATCAATATACGAAGCCTGGGAAAGATTTAAGGAACTCCTAAGAAAGTGTCCACACCATGCTCTTCCCAATTGGTTAATCATTCAAACTTTTTATAATGGGTTAGTAGGATCCCTTAGGTCTATAATTGATGCTGCCGCTGGTAGATCATTAATGTCAAAATCATTTGATGAAGCGTATGCATTAATTGAAGAATTAGCTACAAATGAATTTCAATTGCCCTCTACAAGGGTAAAAAATAAAAATGTAGCTAGTATTTATGATACGAATACGATTACAATTCTTGCATCTCAGATTGCTGCAATATCAAGGAAGTTGGACCAATTTGGAATGAACCAACCTCAATTTACTCATGTAAGTGAGGAAAGTTCATTAGGGCCTATAATTGATTCTAAATTATCATATGAGACTTTAAATACCATAAACAACCCGTACCCTAACATTTACAACCCAGATTGGGAGAACCATCCTAAATTTAATTTGAATCATACTACTGATGTTGGAAACCAAAAATGGGAAAATAATTATGTAAATCCTAATGGAAGTTGGAATAATCAGGGGAACACAAATTATAGACCTTCATATCCACCGGACTCTAACAATGATCAACAATTTGAGGATAAAAAATGTCTATGGAAGAAGTGGTATTGCAAATGGGAAACCAGTTGCAAACTCAAAATGCTGTGATTAGAAACATAGAGAATCAACTGAGACAAATTGCTAATTCACTTAGCAATAAACACCAAGGAACACTTCCTAGCAACAATGAGGTCAACCCTAAAGAGAACACTAATGAATAAATAGAAGCTGTCCAATTAAAAATTGGAAGAGATATAGAGGATGTGGTTCAAAAAGAGAAAGATGTGAGAGAAACAAAGGGAACTAAAAGACCTGAAGAAAATGTTTCTAAGGATCTGGAAAAATTAATATCTCCAACAAAAATTAGTTTGGAAAAACCACCACCTCCATTTCCTCAAAGACTTAGACAGCATGAGTTGGATAAAAATTTTCAAAGTTTAAGAAGTTAACGATAAATATTCCTTTCACTGAAGCTTTGGAACAGATGCCAAGTTATGCAAAGTTTATAAATGATATATTAAACAGGAAAAGGAAATTTGGGGATTATGAGATAGTTGCACTAAGTGAGGAGTGCAGTGCCATACTTCAGAAAATTTTCCTTGGAAACTTAAAGATCCTTGTAGCTTTACAATTCCTTGTGCAATTAGAGAAAAATTATGTGGAAAAGCTTTATGTGATTTAGGAGTGAGCATTAATGTGATGCCTCTATCTATATTTAGAAGGTTAGGTTTAATCGATATTTCTCCTACTACTGTAACCCTTCTATTAGCTGATCGATCTATCATTTATCCAAAAGGAGTTTTAGAAGACGTGCTTATTAAAGTGGATAAATTTATCTTTATTTTGGACTTTATTGTATTAGATATGAAGGAAGATAAAGAAATTCCAATTATTTTAGGGAGACCTTTCCTTGTTACTGGACAAGCTATGATAGATGTGCAAAAAGGAAAGTTGACTATGAATATTAATGACCAGGAAGTAACTTTTGATGTATTAAAAACTATGAAATATCCAGCTGGGAGAAAAAATGATGATTGTTTTTGGATGGATGAAATTGATTATCTAAGTAAAGTCCATTTCCAAGAAAGTTTTGAGAGTAAGTTAAAAGATGAGATTGAAATAGATTTTCATGATGATTCGAAAGCATTATTTAAAGAAGACCGTATGTACGTTCAGGAGAGGTGTGAAATGATGGACGCTATAAAAAACAGTAAACTTTTAATTCCATTTGTTGAGAAATCTCATGAACTTAAGTTGGATGTACCCCATACAATTTTAAAGCCCATCTATTTAGAGAATTCATCTACACAACCAATCTCTATATCTTTAGATGCAACTCAATCACAAGAAGAACCTGAATTAAATGATGAACAAGATAAAATTATTGAACTAGGATTTGGAAGAGAATTTGAGGATAAATTTCAAAAGAACTTTGAGTTGAGAAAAGAGGATAAGGATATTGGAAGACCATTGGAAGAAATTCCTAGGGAATTAGAAAAACCTATTTCCTCAACTAAGATAGATCCTCCGCCATTTAATAATTATAAAGGGGAAGAATTGGAAGATAACTTGAATCATAAGAGTGACATAGATGAATTTGATCCTGAATCTGAATTATCTAGAGAGAATTTGATCCAAAATTTGTGAGATATTGATGTATTTTATAAAGATCCATTTCTAATAAATTTCAAGGATGATATTATTATGCAAATTTAGAAAATCAATAGAAGAATATTGGATCTAGAAAGAAATATGAGGAACAATGATATAAATCCATCTGAAAAAGAAGAGTTGAATGAAAAATTAAAATTTGAGAATTCTGTAGGAATCCCTGGATCTGTAAAAGATTGGGCGATTGATCGAGGATTAGTTAATTGGAATTTTGATCAAGGAGGAATCATTTGTCGGGCCCGCGATGTGAAAACCAAGCGCTTTATGGGAGGCAACCCATAGTTATCAGTTTGCTTTGATTTAGTGTGCTTGAGAGTCATGATTGTTAGTGTTGTATGGTGTTTGCATTAGAGTGGATTGAATTGATGTTTATGTGTCATTATGAATTGATCAGTTTGATTGATGAATGATAGATGTTTGGATTAATAGTGCTTTGATCTGATCTTTGTCTGTGTCATAAGGGAGGTGATTCCTAAACTTCTTATTATGGCTAGACTTGATCTCTTGTAGTAATTGGATTAATGAGTCCGCTATAACTTGGGTCTCACCCAGACTTAAGTTTTACAAGAGAAATCATGAATTTTGAACATTGATAGTTCCATCTTAATTTGTTACTTCATTTCTTCAACTTTATTTTCATTAGATAGGAGTCGCGAACCTATTTGATGAATACCATTAGAATGATCTTACACTATTTTTTATAACAGTTAGAGGTGCTTAATTAAAAAGATTAGGTGATGCCTGAGATTGGTGTCTGGAAACCAATTTATTATTGATAATCTTATCTTTGGGATTATAATCTATAAAATCATTTTAAAGTACCTAATGTATTAGTGTAGTGATTCAGTTAGAAATTGAAGGTAACGTAGTGAGATTGGTTGAGTTAATGGAAGAATTAACCTCATTTATATTATGTGTGTTTATGTTTGCGTTACAACTTTATTTAGGTCTTGAAGAACATTTTTATATTCCCATGCTGATACATGCTACGCTAGTTAGACTTTGGTTTAGTTAATTTCATTCTGCCATGATTAGTTAAGATTTATTTTATGCTGCATATTGTTCTGTCCTAATGAATACTTGTAAATGATTTTGATAGACATTTGTGGTAGATATAATTTCTAAATTGTTTTCTTCTTGCTTATACTTTCTGTACTAAATGCTATATATGTTAAAAATTAAGTTTGGGGGTAGGAAGAAAAATAAAACTTTAATGTGAAAATACTTCCTTTTAGAGTAATTTTATTACAAGCATGTTTTAAGCTAGATTTACTTTTTCCTACAGTCATTCTATCCTGATTATGCATGATATGAATTTGATAGGATGTTGTAGTAGTAACTATATTCAACCTTTACTTTTTCTTCCTGCTATATTTTATGGAATTAATTGTAAAATATTTTAAAATTTATGTTTGGGGGGAAGAAGAATATTAACTCTTATTTGTTCTCAATTATTATATTTTCAAAAATTATTAGCATAACTTCTGGCAGTTGAACTTCGCTTGAGATAACTAAAACTTTTTATTTCAGTTGAATATTATGGAAGGATTGGATGAAAGTTTTTAGTAATAAAGGTTAATTTTATAAGAGTAAGATATTTAGTAAGAAAGAATTTGATTATAGTTAACTATTTAAAGTAAAGAAAACTGTATTTTTGAAATGTTAAGAGTCTTAAAGTATTATGTGTTAAGAAGAGATTGTTACTTTATGATGAATAATAAAGCTCATACCTAATTATAAAATAAGGATGTGTTTAAAGTTTGAACTTTAGAAAGAGGAGAGTGACGTTCAAAATCATTACAGGCTCTCTAGATATAGTAATCCTCATTTAAAAAAAAAAGAGAAAAAAAAAGAGAGTGAAAAAAAAGGAGGATTGAAAATGATCCCGAAAGAAAAGAAAAAAAAAGAAAGAAAGAAAAATATTTATGAGGATGTTGACCTCATTTTTGATGAGGTCTTCTCTTCTTCTCTTTAGTACTTAGGATCTAGCCTTAGGCTTTTCCTTTGACTATCCTAGAGGATTAGAATTGGGACCCACCACTTAGAAATTCAAACCACTTCTTAACTCCCTGCAAACTCCACAAACTTGATTGTAGACCCCTAATCACCCAGAGGGTTGAGATCAAATGTGGAAGTTTAAAAGATGAGTTCCTATAGGACTCTTTGGCCTTAGGACCGCCTCGGGTGGCTCGGTCCAGTGAAGGGGCTGACTTACACACACACTACACCTATACACTACACTTTCACACACCTCCTAAAAACACACCCATACCCAATTTGACCTCCCGACTCATGCGGGTGGTTCACATGGATGGTCCTTAACCCCTAAGCCCTTGGCTAAGAGGGTTAGGAACAACATAGTGGATGCCTCAAATGAGTCCCTTCATGGCTCATGTGGACTTGATATGGCTTCATGGCTCAACAAAAATGATTTCATTTCACTTACATTCGCCCAATCTTCAATTTTCCAAATTTTCAATTTTTGACCCCCGGGACCCTACACCCGCCTAGCCTACCCAATACCCTTGAAACCCTCCAAAATTTGCAAAATCACCTAAACTACCCAAAATTCTCCAAAATCATTCCTAAACATGTCCTCACCAATCAAATTGATCATCCATACCCAAAAATACCAAAATTCCAAAAATACCTCCCAATACCCTCCAAATACCCAAAATACCCCTCTTAGCCAAAAAAATCCAAAATTCAGAAAATTCCCAGAAAATTCCAGAAAATCCCAAATATTTCCAATTTCATTTTTTCCAACTACACCATGGACCAATTTTGTCAATTTACCCCACTTTTATCAAAACCCCCAATTTGACCCATTTTAACCCAAAGTAAACCCAATGTCAAACTAAACCTACCCAATTGACCCAAATTCTGGTCCAATTCAATTCTAAACTTCAATTCAACATCCCCAACACCAATCTAGACCAAATCAAAGCCCAATTTGATTGGCATTGGGATCCAATTTCACTTTTGGCCTTAAAGCCCAATTTGGACCCATGACCCAAACTTAGCCCAAACTCACCCAATTCAACTCCAATTAACCCCAAATCTTTTCTAAACCTTCCTTAACATCCCCATAAACAAAACAATAACATGATTTGCCCAAGATTTTGACCCAAACCCCACTCAAATTCAACCCAAAATCAAAAAGCCCAATTTTGGCCTAAACCCAAACCTAACCAAAATAGGCCCAAACCCCAAAATCAAAACCCAACCAAAGCCAAAACCTCTTTGAAACACTCCCAAAAACATTTCCCAACATTTATTTTACATCAATTTCAACTCTAGCCCAACATTGGCCCAAGTTAGCCCAATTTGACCCAACATTGGCCCACTTACCAAATAAACCCAAATTCAAACCAATTCAAGTCCAAATCACACCAAATTGACTCCAAACCACTCATGACACATCCCTAAACCAAACTCAACAATTATTTGGCCCAACCTCTTTACAAAATTTCCATCCATAAACTCATTTTTAAACTTAAAGGCCCATTCCTTAAACCATTTTAAAAGCCCATCCTTTACCACATCCAAAGGCCCAAAATTGGTCCCAAAGCCCATATGACATTTCCCCTCATCATACTTTCAATTAAACTCAATACCTAAGTCCTAAATTCATCATCAAATCATTCCAAATCAAGTTTCATACAAATTTCCATCAAATTACCAAAAAATTCCTAAAATCCATTTTCATGAAATTGACCAAGCTTTCCCCAAGCCAAAGACAAGCCATGCAAGCCATGGACAAGCCACATGAAGCCATGGAGAGTTTGACATGTGATCAAGCCATTAATGGAAAAAGGAGGACCCCTTTCCTAATCCTTCTTAAGCCTTTTTTACCTTAAGCATGTCACACTCTAAACCATGCTTTGCCACCTAATCCTCGATGGAGACTCCACCACACATGGGAGATTGACCCACCGACCTCCTCGGCCCAAAACCAGGTCTTGGGGAGGTGCACCCAACCCATTTGCATGGGTTGACCAAAATAAGCTAAAATGGCCCCTTCCCCTTTCTACTTTGATTCAACCACTTTACACATGTCAAACCTCGATCGAATGCACCAAACCCGACCACGACCCACCCGAACAAGATGGTGACCAATGCCCGGCCGGCCAGCCACCAGTCGCCGGAAAACACCATGGCCGAGAGCTCACATGTGAGCCAACTTTGGGATTCTACCTTGCTGAGCCGCCCCATGCCCAATGGCCACCATGGCTGTTCCGCCCTTGACCTAAGCAGATCGATCCCAAGCCCTAACTCTCCCGGGAGGCCCTCCACCCTCTCCTATTTAAACACCACCCCTCTCGGCCATGAGAGGTGCCGAACCTAACCTTAAGGAAACTCGCCAAAATCATTCCGGATCACTCTCCACACATAGAGCACTTGATCCCCACCGAATTCCAGCCCAATTCCCTCCAAGCTAAGCTCGATTTTGAGCTCAAACTTTAGCCAAAAACCAGGACACTTCCTCACAGTGAGCCAATCCCCAAATTGATTGGTCCTACACCTTCACTGGACCAAGAGGAGAAGTTTCCCACTGAAAGCCCCATCTCCAGGCCACCCAGTTGCTCCAGCCTCCAAGCTTTGTGATCGGCTGTGGTCACTTTCATAGCTAGACAATTCACTGTGCCAAGGGACTTCATCTGGAGCTTACTTGGACCCAATCGAAGGTGACACAACTCTCAGATCGAAGCTTCACTTCTCTGAGCAAAGGTATGAACTCATTCTTCTTCCCGAGCTTACAGAGATTCTCCATTTCATTTGAATAAATTTCAATGCATGTTTACCGTATGGATGTGTTCGTCTCTTCAAGACGAATCCATAGAGCATAAGAACACGAAAATCCGTTGAGAATCGAGTAAGAAATTAGGGTTAGAAGGTTGACGGTCACGGGTGCACACCAGTCGTAGACGATGACCAGGAGCCGTTGGATCGCGCGTGTATTGAGCGGACGGTTCAGATTGCGTCGGACCAGGGAATGGTACGTGAACCGCGGGTCCCGGGACGGCTGACTCAGATGGCGGCGCCCAATCACAGCGCGACACGTACCCCCTTCGGAGCTGCCGAGGTTGACACGGCGCCGCGTGGATAAGTAGAAAATTAGGGATTTTTCTGATTTATTTAAACACCAGAACTTCAAAAATCCATATCTTTGTGTAGAAAAATCACAAAAATAAAATAAAAATACCCTCTTGCTCAGTGAATAGAGGAGAATAATGTGGAAAAGAAAGTAATTAATTTTGCCTAGTACTTTATTTTTAATTAATTATTTACTCCCTGCATTGTTTTAATTCTCCATGCATTCATACAATTCACCATGGCATGAGACCATAGGGCTTTTGAAGCCTCTGAACTTGGGAACATTCTCTGAATTTTCCAAGGACAGAGGCCATCTCTGTGAAAAGTTATTGATTTTTCAAATGCATGTGGCTGTTTTGAGTATTTTAATTCCAAAAATTAGCATGTTGTGAAATAAATTCTAGGAAAATTTGGTGATGTTCCTTATGACCAGAGAACCCTAGGAAAAATAGGACTTTAGTTAATTCACTCAAAACAACCCTAATTGGCTTAAACACCCAAAATAGACCCCTAATTAATTAGAGCTAACTATACATCAAATTGACTTGAAATCAATTCTCCACTGACCTTTAGGATTAGAGGAAACCACCACAAAAGTTTGAAGTCAATTGGACTTGGTTAGCCTTACTAAATGGGTTGATTAAGCCATTTAGTCATTTTAAACTTTAAAAATTCATAACTTTCAAAATACCTTTCAAAAATTCACCAAATTGGTTTTGGAGCCTCTCTGATATCAGGGGAATTTAAGAAAATTAAAATTTCAATTTTCTAAAAAAGTTAATTTTTTAGTATTATTTTAATATTTTAATAATTAAAAAATAATAAAAATCACAAAAATAATAAAATTCACCAAAATGTCATATTTAGAAATTTAATCACTTAGGAACAAACCCCATATTTTTCTTAGGTCTATTTAATGAGATATTAAATTTTAAAGCCCTAGGGTAATTTTAAAATTAAAAAAAAAATGTATTTTCTAGCATTTTCACTAAAATAATTATAATAAATCAAATAAAAATCAGAAAATTGTAAAATTTGGTTCTTTGGAATCCTTGATATCAGAGAGAATTTTAAAAATTATAAAATTCATTTTTCAACTTATATTCTATTTTTAAATTAATTAATACTCCAAAACTTAAAATAATTCTTATAAATAAAATATAATTCAAAAAATCACAAAAATTGGTCCAAGTGGTCCTCTGGTCATTAGGAATGTCCCATAATTTTCTTAAAGACAGAAACTTTCCCTTGGTCATATTATTAAATTTTCCTTTGAAATCCTTATTTTCCACCAAAAATAACTATATAAATAAATTAAATACAGAAAAATCACATTTTCTCCTCTAATGTCTTTATTGACATATGAGTGAAGTCACATAAAAATTTCAAATTCATTTGAGCTCAATTTAGTGAGTTATGAAATTATTAGGCTTGAAGGGAAAAATGGTAATTAAAATTTTAACCCTTAATTAAAACTTTAGGCTTAATAAAATTAATAAGTAAAATATTTGATTTTAATCTGATTTGGATGATTGAAATTTAGATAATTAAAGGGTAGAAACCTACTAAACAATTTAAAATAATTGAAATAAACTTTAATTAAATAATTGATTAAATTTGGAAGAATAATAAAATTGGAATTATTAAAATAGGGATATTATTAGGAAGAGATTTATTCTTTAATCTAAGGATCCCTAAATTAATCATCTCAATAATATTTAATTCTTAATTAAAAAGGTAATTCAAATTTAAGTCTTAAAATGTTAAAAGATTCAATCATTTAAATTGAATTAAAGGTAAATTATTAAACTCTTTTTAAAGTTTCAATTAAAATTAAAATTAAAAATAAAATTAAATTAAAAAATTAAATTAAATTAAATTAAATCAAAAAAATATATATAATAATAATAAAACTAAATTAAATTAAATTGAATAAATAAATTAAATTAAATTAAATAATTAAATTAAATTAAGTTAAGTTAAATAAATAAATTAAATTAAATTAAATTAAATTAAATTAAATTTAAAAAAAATATTAAATATTAAATTAAATTAAATTAAATTAAAACAAGTTAAATTAAATTAAATTAAAACAAATTAAATTAAATTAAATTAAAACAAATTAAATTAAATTAAACAAATTAAATCAAATCAAGTTAAATTAAATTAAATTAATTCACATCAAGTTAAACTAAATTGGATTGAATCAGGATTAAATTAAAATTAAAACTAAACTAAATTAAATTAAATTAAATTAAATCAAAGTTAAATTAAATTGAATTAAAAGACATCACCTAAGACGTGAAGAATTCAAAATAAATCTAAAAAAACTTGAACACTATTCCAAACTTAAATTCATTAACTAAAATTAAATCACAACTCATTTGAACATCCATTTGCCCTCGAAAGCTCGTGATGTCAATAACTCTTAAAAGGAGTGTTAAAAAAAAGTGTTACTTCACTCATAGGATATTCAAATGTCCTAGTTCATCGAGCAAGACAACAAAACTTAAACTCTCGGACGATTAATTCATTTGTGTAATTAAATTCATTTGGACTTAAAACAATCCTAGAAATATTGAAAAGATGTTTAAGATTCGTCTTAAGCACTTCCTCAATATGATAGGATATCTATAAGAACAATTGAACTTAGTTGTTCTTTGATGAAGAAAATCGTCCTCAAACTAAAATACAAGAACTCTAGACGTCATAGGAAATGACTAGCTATAGGATTAGGAACTTGGTAGAAAACCATAACCCTTCCCTTAGTTTTACCTAGGAACTTACTTTAAATGCTTAAATATTCTAACTGTGTTTTAAGTGCAGCTCGGAATGACGGGAAGACCCTCCAGGTACGCTTTTATTTTATTGCAAATTACTTTATTGCAACTTATTTAATCGCATCACACTTACTTTTCTTGCATGATAAACAACTGTTGCATGAAAACTTACACCTTTAGGACAGAAACCAAAACTGAAACCCATAACTAAATTAAAAGATACTACAAGATAAAATTCACCGCCACAACATTTCAAAATATAAGACAACTCAAAATTTAATCACAAACGAGAACAACAAAACTACAACTACAACTAAATTAAAACGTCTCATTGAATGATCGGGAATACCTCGGATGATGTAACCCACGTGTTGCTAACGGGATTTCCCACGATCTAAATGAAAGTGCGGAACTCATTCGATTGAGTTTAGCAAATTCATCCGGACTAAGTGAATTCGATGAAAAGAACGGTGCTTGGGATGACGGAACCGTGGGATCTTAATCGGTTCGTTTAATCAACTCTAAGACCTGTTTTAATTAAAATATTAAAGACACATGGAAATTAAGACTTTCTCTAAAACCAAACACTTCTCTCATCTCCCGATTTATGACTTCTAAAACTAAACCTCTGCAACAACAAGGAGCTCGGAGGATGGTGGGCGAAGCACGGCCATCGTCATCAGCAAAACTCGAATCTACTTCAACAAAACTTTCCTTAGAACTAAATAACCAAGCCATAGGACTTCGAGGTAGCTTGCACTAGTGCAACATAAATCCTCAACTCTTCGTTAGGCATTTGCATGATTATGTCATGTAAATTAAGCCCTAATCGGTCTTAGGACTCCGAGGTAGTCGTCCGATACGACATAAACCCTCACATCTTCAAGGCTATTTGTATGATTTTATCATACGGATATAAGTCCTAACTAATTAAAATTGGCAAGATCAAAATACTAAATAAACATTAGGGTTTTCCTAAATCCAAGCCAAACAATAGGATAGTCGGGAAATTACCGAAGTTCGCTTCGAATCTGTGATTTCTCCTACCTTTCTTCCTTTGAATTCCGAAAACAAAACGTTCCAAACTTGATCCATTCCCTATTGAAATTCTAAAATTCAATGCCTTGAAAACTTAAACTTTGAAATTCTTGAGAGCGAACTACCGATTATTATCGAGAGTTTTCTTAGGTGATTCACGTCACTTAAGATGTAATTAACTATAGGGCTTGCCCTTATAGGAATTTTAAGAACCTGAGTAATATAAACCTCGTTTAATGTTTTCATATTAAACAGGGAATTTGCTCGGCTTATAAAATTGGTTCGCGAGACCAAACGGATGTCACAAACCTTTCTAGTTTATCTAATCGAGCCTCATTATTAAGCGAGTGTGTCTATTCTTCGGGATAGATACACGGCTCGAAGTGCGGCGCTCGTTCATATAAACTATTCGGGATGTGAGATCAGCTTGATTTCATATCTTAAAATTTTCAAATTTAAAAATTATTTTCAAAATCAAATACTACTTTTCAAATTATTTATTTAAATTAAATTAAAATTCGCCGACAATTTCTGTAGGCAATCCCCTTTTCCAAATAAAACACCAAAACCTAAAAATAAGCCGCACAATTTCTGGCGACTCCGCTGGGGAATAGTTCCTCTCTCCATTTTAATCAAATAGTTCTGCTTTCAAAAATCGGTAGTGTATCCATGACCCTAATGGATCAAACTACCCTTCTTTCCGTTGGAATATTATGTTCATTTCTACCTTGAACGAGTATGGCCAACATTCTCTCGGATTTAGGAGCCACTCGTTTAGATACCCCTAAACAGAGAGGTTCCGAGATCCTTTTACCTCATTTCGAGGTGGGGTGGACCTCAATAGGTGTTAGTTTAGGAGTAATCCTTCGAGTCGAGAAGTCTTGCATAAGACTTTCTTTTCCTCTCTAATTCGAATCGGATTCATTACCTTCTCTACACCTTTGAACATTCCGTTCTAAATAAACAAACCCTCTAATGAATGACTCTTTTAATAAACATACATGAACAAGAATGTGTTCGGACTCTTTTAGATTCCTTTCTTTTCGTCCCGATGAGAAGAAGCATAACTTGGACCGACAATCGAATCTACTTTGCGAAATGGAAGCCCCAAAGCCGATTTTCTCCTTCACCAATGGACTGGACTTCGTTGTTTACAAGGATGAGCTGCCCGACAATGGGATCATCCAGTTTGGACAAGGATTTGAGAACACAAATGTCAAGATCGCTGATGTTACCCTTTTCGCACTGATGGACAAAGTGCCAGAAACTGAGAAATCCATGATTGAATTCAACCTTAAATCAACTCAAGAATTTCCTCCTCTACGAAGGGTTCCAGCTGAAAGGAATACCGCTGTCCATAGAAGGACTGTTATCTCTACCCCCACTGGTCTAGTCGTCTCTGCACCTACCCCGGCTCCCGCCAAACTGAAGGGGAAGGAAGTTCAAATTTGCAATGAACATGTTACCGCGGAGGGTACGGATTTCCGTGCAAGACCTTCTGTTTTTGAAATTGGGTCCAACTCAAGGGTTCCACCCCTAACACGGACTCAGAGGAGAAACAGAGGCAGGAAGATTGCCAGGAAGGCCAGAGCTGCTGAAGTCGCTTTCCTAGAAGAAATTCCCGAGTACACACCACTACCTGAATACATACCATCGTCCGAGTATACACCCCTTTTGGAAGGGAGTAGATTCCATCCCCTTTCCGCCGCAGATGACGAGGAAAATGTCCGCAGGATTGCCTCTACATTACCTCGGCTCCGCATACTATAACGACAACAGAAGAAAGAGGGCCGTGGTTACACCACTTGCCCGACTACGGACTCGTGATTGAAAGGTTAGCAAAGAAAGAAAAATGTCCCGTATCGGAAATTTTAAGAAGGATAGGGCGGGTGCCGGCCAAATCCCGTCTTGGGCCGCGAGTAGAATCTGCTATCGCTGCAGAAGAGCCTAATAAGAAGATGAAGGCTAGTCCACTCGTTGTTGTTTCAGGTTTACGGATCGTGGAGGATACCACCTTCCAAGCATTCGACCGACGTGACCATCCGGTCCCAGGCCTTCTACCGCTAGAAGGATGGTATGGCGTCCCACTACCGGCCAATTAAGACCGAAACAACGACTAGAAAAGGAAAGTCTCGTCAGGAGACTTGAGTCCGAAGAAAGTGCTACCGCAGTAAAGGGAACTCATGAGAAAGAAACTCGACAGTTATCACATGACACCTGCAAGGATATACAGAAAAGGCCATTAGAAGACGCTATGGAAAAGTTAAGAACTGATATTCGTCGACTAGCAAGGGAAAGAGAAGAGAAGTTCGGAGATGAAGTTGACTCGTCAGAGTTCATGGATGATGAGTATGCAGAAATTAATATGGTAGAAACACGAGCTTCGTCAGCTTCACAAGGTGCTCCTGCAGCCGCAGAAAGAGAGGAGCCGGAAGTAATGAGGAGGCGGCTTCAAGAGAAAGACGATACGATTGCCCAAATGGCAAAAAGGATGGAAGAGATGGTCGTAGCCCTAGCCACTCTCCGAGTCGGGTTCAACCCCAAAGGGAAACACCCCGGAAGTCATTCACATTGTAGACGGAGGAAAGGAGATTACATCCGTCAACGGGGATGATCAATTAAAGAAGGATACAACACAAAGTATGATTCCGGAAAAGGATATCAAGAGCTTGGTGGAACGACGAAGTGCGAGAAGCCTTGGCACAATCAAAGAGCGGGACATCCATTCGGACGGGTAGACCTTACCCCGAAGAATTCGACGCCGTCCAATATCCGAAAGGCTTTGTACCACCTCTCGTTCAAGACCTTTGATGGAACCGGAAACCCTCGGCAAGCATGTTGCACATTTTCGTGCCGCTTGTTGCAATGTCGGCCGAAGTGATGCTTTACTCTTCCGACAATTTGTCGCTGACTCGTCGTGGATCGCCTTTGATTGGTATGCGGAATTACCAAACGGTTCGGTGAAGACATTTTCGAATTAGAGAACCTCTTCATCAAGCGATTTGTCGGAGCTCGACACCACATCACTATAGGTGATTTAGTGGTAGAGAAGCGTAGCCGAACGAAACCTTGGTGGACTACATACTTCGATGGAGGAATCTAAGTATGAAATGTGAGCCACGATTATAAGAACAAGCATGCGGTCGGCATTTTACTAAAAAGCATCCATGGCCCGATAAGCACTTCTCCTCAAGGGATTTACTATTAAGACTTTCGAGAAGTTGTTAAGCAAGGCCGGAAGCTTGCAAGAGGAGGCGAAGCAATTAAGTTTCACCGATAAAACAGACAAACAGAAGCCCGTGAAAACTTTTGAAAAGAAGTCCGGGGTCGTCGCGGCAGTCGATAAAGGCAAGCAACCGATACAAATATCGTCAGAACGGCCGCAGCAAACTCAACAGAATTACCAGCAACCCCGACCCAGCTATCAGTCATCTCAACAATATGAACAACCGCCTCGTCCACAACGTACGTTTAGGGAGTTCCTGAGCAGGGAGTATCCATTCAAGAATGAGGCAGTGCCGAAAATGTTCCGCAGCCTAATGAAGACTCCAGATTTCCAACTCGCAGAGCCTAAAAGACCAGAAGAAGTCGACAAGAAAGGTGATCCCAACTTTTGCCCTTACCACCGGATGCTTGGGCACAAGATAGAAGATTGTATTACCTTCAAAAGTTGGCTCAACGACAATCTTCGGAAAGGGAATATAACAATCCCGAAAGAATACATGAAGGAACCCCAGAAAGGAGGTTCCGTCAATGTTATCTCGACGGATTTCATTGTTCCGATAGATCCTTATGCGACTGATGACGGATGGACTACCGCTTGGACAAAGTCTTCGAAGAAGGTTTTGGATCACATCCAAACCGCTTCGGTGCGAGCCTCAATTCAAAGTTCGAAAACTGTCAAGTCGGCGCTATCACTTGCGATAGAAGAATCGCCTCAACAAGAGACAATTGGAGAAAAGAAGAAAATTGACGAAGAAGAGAAAACCGAGGCACCTAAGGCTAGACTAGGGGCTGCTTATCCTAGGATAGTTGTTTCCATTCGGGGAGAAATCCCTCGAACCTCCGACTCCGTATGATTATATGCCCACTCCGGTGGGATCTTATAATGATGAGGGTTATGGCGTTGGCTACGTTTTGATCGTTTCTAACGATTACGTAACTAGCGACAATCAACCTAATCCGGACGTCGATTCCGATACAAATAACAATTCTCAAATCATACACAATCTCGACGATCACAATGATGAAGAAGACATCCACCGAGAAGGCTACGAGAGTTCAACAAGCAACGAATCTATTTGCGAGTTTCGAGGAGCTCCGATCACAATAGAGTTAGAGCCTTCGGATTCCGAAGCTAATCCCGAAGAACCCGTCGTTCCAATTCGAAGGAGACACCAACAAACTCAATGCTAAATTCGGAAGAAATCACGAAGTCAACTTAAGAAGTGGAAGAGTTTTACCTCCGAGAATGGGTCCAAAGGACAAAGGAAAGCAGGTGGTTGTTCAGGAAGAACCAAGCCCGGCAGAAGAAATACCCATTCGAGAAGAAAATGAGGCACATGAAAATAAAGTGGACTACAACGTGCTAGCCCATCTTAGGAAACTACCGACCAAGCCGAGCATCTACGACGCTCTCATCTTATCAAAGGAGATGAGAGAAGCTCGATCGAGGCCTTACTTGATCCGGAAATTTGCTTAGCTCAAATGGCCGGAGAGTCCTTAGATGAGATTTGCTCGTTAAAGGAACAACGAGGTGTTACCTTCACGGACAATGACCTACTACTTGGGACAGCGAGACCACAACCGACCCTTGTACATTTCGATTATAATCGGGAAGTTTACACTCTCCGTAATATTGGTGGATCCAGGAGCATCAATCAATATAATGAATCTTCGAACGCTAGCATACTTGGAAATTGATGCTCGCGAGCTCGAGGCGGACAAAATGTTATTAAGAGGATTCAACCGTAAAGGAGAAAGAGCCCTCGGATCAATAACACCGCCGATGAAGACCGGCGACTTAGCAAAGACAACCGCGAAATTTCACATAATTGATTCGTAAACGTCATTCAACGCTCTACTCGGGCCGACCATGGATACATGAAAACAGGATGGTACCATCATCTCTACATCAATGCATCAAGTACTACGATGGAGGGGAACAGTGTATTAAAGGTGACTTACAACCGTTCTCCGTACATGAAATTGGAATCCATGAAGATGCAGCTTATTATGCACCTCCGAAGAAAACAATCTTCTCCAGAGATACCATAACAAATGAAGCAAAGGAAATTTGGGACAACGAAGAACCTGAAGTTCTAGTCCAACAGTCACTCACCACTCCCTTACGGCGAGATGGTGAAGGTTTCTCCACAACTCGCATCCGAGGACGAGGCCGGGGATGAGGTCGTGGCGAGACGTTAGGACGAGTTGGACAGAGGAAACCGACCATCAATGTTGATCGGGAAGATAGTTCGAAGAAGAAAAAGAAATCAAACAAGAAGCAGCGACGATAAGTCGGAAGAAGCCGCAATTCGAATCCCTCTCGAAGATGAAAGAAACGAAGAATATAAATCGATGTACGAGAAGATTAACCACTATGTACATACTATGACCCCGACCCCGATCCATTCTAATAAGATCGAGGGTATGGAGGTCAAAGAGGTACGTAGCGGTGGTGCAAAGCCCATCAAATTCTACCGTGGTGCTCCTTCCTCCAAAACCGAAAATAATGTACAATTTGAAGATGCTACTTCATCGGAATTAATGGAATTGCCTTTTGAATGGTACTCCCCCGTGTTCAAAATTTAATTCAGCCGTGGTTTCTTACCTCGACAATGGACAAAAGGTCGATCACAACATTTTGAAAAATTATGGAATAACTCCGGTCGTCCACCCAATTCAAAACATGGTCTCGGATTCGGCACGGTAGGATCGGCTGACGATACTCGAATTTTGCATGGTTGTCACTTGCGAGTCTAATGAAAACCGCATGGAAACTACGGAAGAACTCGAAGATTTACAAATTGGAGACGCTCCACCGAATTCGAAGAAGAGATCAAATCTACAATAGATGAGTTAACTGAAGTTAACTTAGGTACTAACAAAGAACCTAGACCTACCTTTGTTAGCTCCTTACTCAATAAAGAAGACTCCGAAGAAATAATCAAGTTATTAATGGAATTTAAAGATTGTTTTGCTTGGAGTTACGATGAGATGCCGGGTTTAGCTCCGCAGGTCGCAGTCCATAAGCTAGGAATGGATCCCGCTTCGTTCCATCGGACAAGGTCCCGTAAGAATGCGTCTAGAAATCGAACAACAAGTCATAGCTGAAGTTAAAAAGCTAATAGACGCTAAATTTGTCCGTGAAGAACAATACCCGACTTGGTTAGCCAACGTGGTACCAATCGTGAAGAAGAATGGTCGATCGAATTTGTGTAGATTTCGGAGATTTAAACAAGGCATGTCCAAAAGATGAATTCCCTCTACCGATCCTGCAACTAATGATCGACATCGCTTCAACACATGAAATATTCTCATTCATGGATGGATCTTCGTGATACAACCGGATAAAAATGGCTCCGTAAGATAAAAAACTTACAACGATTCGAACGCCGATCGGAGTATATTGCTACACAATGGATGCCATTCGGACCGAAGAACGCAGGAGCAACCTACCGCAGAGCGATGACAAGAATTTTTGATGATCTCATCCACAATCAAGTCGAATGCTACGTGGATGATGTGGTCATCAAAAGCAAAGTAAAGGAAAACCACTCGTATGATTCGAGAATTATTTTCGAACGATTAAGACAATTTAACCTTAAGATGAATCCCTTAAAATGCGCCTTCGGCGTCACCTCCGGGAAATTCTTAGGATTCGTTGTCCGACATCGTTGAATTGAAATCGACCCGGAAAAGATTAAAGCTATCTTAGAAATGCCACCTCCCGAACCTTAAAACAACTACGATCTTTTCAAGGGAAGCCGGCATATCTTCGACGCTTTATCTCAAACTTGTCGTAGGTGTCAGCCTTTCTCGGCACTAGTTAAAAAGGACGCCAAATTTATTTGGGAAGAGAAATGCCGTAGGGCCTTCGAGGACATTAAACAATATTTAATGACACCTCCTCGTCTTAGCAGCCCCAGCCTCGGTGTAGACCGCTAATACTTTATACCGCGGCTTTAGACGACTCTCTCGAGCCCCGTTAGACTGCAGTCAATGATGAGGGTAAAGAAAATGCTCTTTACTACCTAAGCCGTCGTTTACTTCCGACGGAAATAAGGTATCCCGCAATCGAAAAGCACTCGTTTAGCCCCGATCTTCGCCGCTCAAAAGCTCGTGCATTACATGCTTTCTCATAAGGTCAACCTGATTTCGAAATTTAATCCATTGCAATACTTGATGACCCGTCCGACGCTTTCCGGCAGACTTGCCAGATGGTCAATGATATTATTGCAATTTGATATAACTTTCGTGCCTCTTCGTGCCGTAAAAGGACAAGTCCTAGCAGACTTCCTCGCAGGACACCCTTTCGCGGCAGAATCTCCTCTCAATGACGACTTGCCGCATGAACAAATAATGAACCTAGAAGACCCTGATGATCGACGTTGGGAATTGTATTTTGACGGAGCATCTTCAGCACATAAAGACGAAGAATCGCAAGAGATAGTGCCCGGTAAGGCAGGGATCGGACTAATCTTTATAACACCGGAGCCGAGGATGTTAAGATACTCCTACCACTTGACAGAGCCGTGTACAAATAATGAAGCAGAATACGAAGCCCTCATAACAGGACTAGAATTAACTATTCAAATGGGGATAACAGACATCAACATCTACGGGGATTCGCAATTAATCATTCAACAGATCGCCGGACAATACAGAATTTTAAAACCAAGACTCGAGCAATACTTCCAAGATATGCCATACACATTGCTGAACAGATTCCGAATGTGACAATCTACAAAATTCCCAGAAAAGAAAACGTTTTAGCGGATGCGCTAGCCCGTCTCGCAAAAGAATTTGCCTGTTTGCAAGATGAATCAGTGGAAGTGTCAGTTCACTGACGTCAGGTCCTATCACAGCTCGACATAGACACAATACACAAATCAGAAAAGGAAAAAGGATCAATTGCAAAGAAGTGACGTAAAAACACGAAGATTGGCGACGACCATTAATGGACTACCCGCAAACAGAAAATTACTGGACGATAAGTCGTTAGCCCACTGCATCAAGAAAAGAACTCGTCCTACGCATTAATAAACAATACATTATACGTAAGGTCTTTTGATCAAATGTGGCTAAGGTGCCTAAGCGGGTCCGAGGCCCGTGAAATTGTTAAAGAGATACATTCGGGACTCGTGGCGCTCACCGCCGAGTCCGAAGATGAAAATGAGAATTAAAAGACTAGGGTACTACCGGCCCTCGATGATGACCGATCGCATGAAAATCGCCAAGAGCCGTCACCGATGCCAAGTGCACGGAGTGGTTCTACACCAACCTCCAAATGTGCTACATCCGACAATTGCATCGTGGCCATTTCGAATGTTGGGGCACGGATATAGTGGGTCCAATAGAACCACCGTCGTCAAAAAGACATCGCTTCATTCTTGCGGCTACAGATTACTTTTCCAAGTGGGCGTAGCGGCTCCACTCGTAGAAGTGAAAGCACATCACGTGCTACAATTTTTCAAGAACCAAGTTGTCTACCGTTTCGGGTGCCGCGCAGATCATCTCGGATAATGGGTCGCATTCGAAGCACGCAAATCAACAATTTTGTCGGGAGACATGGAATCGACCGGCGATATTCAACAATTTACTACCCAAGAGCAAACGGCCTCGCCGAGGCTTTTAACAAAACTCTCGTTCAAATTTTAAAGAAAACCTTGGACGATAATAAGAGAAATTGGCACGAGAAGTTGTTAGAAGCTTTATAGGCCTACCGGACAACCTTCGTAACTCCTACTCAAGCTACACCTTATGCTCTAGTGTATGGGTCCGAGGCAGTGTTACCTTTAGAGGTCCAGCTTCCTTCACTCAGGATTGCAGTTGCAAACAAAATCACGACAGAAGAGAATGCCAAATTGCGACTAGAAGAATTGGAAAGCCTGGAAGGGAAAAGACTTGCAGCAGACAGTGAATTTAGAACTATACCAAGCTAAGATGGTTCAAGCCCATGACAGATCGGTCCGCCCAAGAACCTTCAAAGTTGGTGACTTAGTTCTCGTTCTCAAGAGACCTATTCTTGCACACCGCAAGATAGGAGGAAAATTTGAACCCACTTGGGAGGGACCGTTCGTAGTTGAGGCGCTCACTCGAGAGGCTCCTACCGCCTAGTGAACCGCCAAGGAGAACGACATATGCTTCCGATCAATGGACGATACTTGAAAAGTATTACGATACCTGATGTTTCGAAGGAATGAATTTTCCATCCCTAGAAGCACGGGTGAAGTAATTACTTATGACTGGATCCAAACCCAAAATAATAAAAAATGTGCTAAAATAAATAAAAAAAATGATAATAAAGTTTTCCTTGTTTTTTCTCTCTTCCAAATCAAAATCTCTTTCCTGATCTTTTCCTACTTCATTCCTGTTGAATTTAAAAATAAAAAAAAACTCGTCTTTAATAAACATTTTCTTAATGTTCTTGTTCTTAAGTACTGACCCTCGATCCTTTTCCTTGTCTTTTCGCAGGAAATGTCGAACGGGCGGTTGGTCCCGAACTTTAGAAATGGCGTAGGCCTCGCACTCGACGAAAAGAGGGTGAAAGATGGAGCGATAATAGAGATCGACTCGTACTTCGCACCGACAGGCTCTGCAATACGACGAAAGTGATTGGGTCCCGATCGACCGAGAGGAACCGCCCAGCCGACAAGAATGAAAATGGGTGGCCCAAGCCACCAATCCAAGAAGAAGAAAAGAAAAATAAACACCGAAGAGGACAAGAGGATCAAATCCGTAGTCGCTACGGCAGAGGGCGGACTTGTCGGCGCCACGCCCACGTAAACTCGGGAAGTACGAAGAGCTACTCTCACAAAGAACTCAACGAAGAAATAAAAATCGTCGTATCCGCAAGATGTTAACTAAATTAGCAGCGGACCAGCGCGACGAGACGAGCTATGCTACTGCCAGGTGCATATACTTCGAGGATACCGGTTCGCCGAGAACTCGAAGAAAGGAGACCAGCTCCCGGGATGACGAAGAAACCAGAGAAATCTCAAGAAGAACGAAGAAAGAAGGCTATTACGCCACCGGATAAAGTCACCGCAATGCATGACCTTGTTGCGGAAGCAACCCCGGAGGATGTCCCGACGGACATCACCCCCGAGGAGCCGAGGTATGCGGGAGAGCGCGAAGGGATTGAGCCATATATCCCACGATACGTCACCGAGCCTCGTCATTTGCAAATTATTCCGGAATACGAGTTAGAAAGGATACGAATGTCCGTAAGAAAACTTTTGAATACTTCAAGAGAATCGAGGCAGGAGGATCAATATACTAGAAGGCCTCGAGCTACATACGTACGTGTTCTCATAATACGAGCAACAACAAATCGTGGATCGCATCCGGGATTTGAAAAAGATGGGCCGAGCAGGTGTCGCTTAAGAGAAAACACTTACTCGAACCCCGGAGATGGATGTCGTGGAAGGGGAGAATTACAATACAATGTGGATGCCGCTACAACTTCGCAGAAGACGAGAAGGGAAACCCACCAGGGATACTTCGTCATGGCCGTGTGGATCCAATGCCATTAGTCATTAAAAGGATGGTAAAAAGAATGATAACATGGAGGGTATCGCCAGCAGATTGCATACCCAACAGCTTGCATCATTAACATTTACAAGAAGGGTGATCGCATTCCCCGCACATAGATCATCACGACTTTGTTAGACCTTTCGCACGCTTCTTTTCGAATGAGTGTAATATCATGTTCGGATCCGACCTCCCGATAGCAGGCCCGTGTGAGTTCCGAGGGCCAAGAAAGATACCATTACCGGTAGGTTCCGTCATGATACCGAAGGGCAACGGAGCGGACGTCGCTAAACATTGCATACCGGGAGTACCGATGAAGCGGATCTCGGTTACTTTCGAAGGATGGATGACGGAAAGCACCTTACCACTTCCAGCCGTGACCCGGAGTTAGAGAGCCTCCGACCTTACGAGCCGTGAGTTACATGGAAAATATCACACCTCCAACGTACATCCATACGGCATCCTTGCCAAGGATGGCTTGGAAGGTGATGTTATTGACCATGCACCTCACTATTCAGACATGGATTTTTGAATGATACCCTTTTGGATGGATCGACAAAGATCATACTTAGTCCGTTTTGAGTCTATATGGATTGTATGAGATGTATTCCAGATCGAGTTGTATGATGTATCTTCAGCATGATTGGAATGAAAGTGATGATGTCACATTTTTGGCCTTCACCTCTTTTGTGCGAATTGACTGGGAAACGCCATTAAAGTTAAACGAACTTCGAACAAAGAACAGAAAAGAAAAAATAAAGAAAACAATAATAAAAATAAAATAAAATAAAAAAAAGAAAATAAAAATATAAATAATAAATGAGAATTATTTTTCCTTAAAAATCCAAACATAAAAATAACTTCAAAATCCACGTGAACGCTAAATGAAATTCACATGAACATTAACTACACAAACTAAAAAATTTTGGAAAGTTAAAGGACAAACAAAATGAAAATGAATCTCAAATCGGATCCCACTCTAAATTCATCTTTTCAAACATTTTCAAATCAACCCCAAATCGAGATTTATCTCAAGAAGCTTTGAAATTCTCTCGTCGGGACAACTCTTCCTCACAAGAGACCCACACTTCAATTTCGAACCCTAAACCTTTTTTCGTCACATCAAAATCATTTCGACTTTTGTGGCCTACCTTTCTTCCTGTATGGAGATCGACTAGGTCTATTGACACGGAGCCACGAGCTTTGTCTGATTTGGTTCTGATGGCATGAGACTGGGTCCCTCTTCACACAAATAAACTTCCGAGATTGGAATCCATTTCCAATTCTCAATAAACTTCCGAGATTGGAATCCATTTCCAATTCTCAATAAACTTCCGAGATTGGAATCCATTTCCAATTCTCTTTAAACCTTCGAGATTGGAACCAGTTTCCATTTCTCTTTAGACCTTCGAGATTGGAACCAGTTTCCATTTCTCTTTAGACCTTCGAGATTGGAACCAGCTTCCATTTCTCTTTAAACCTTCGAGATTGGAACCAGCTTCCATTTCTCTTTAAACCTTCGAGACTGGAACCGCTTCCATTTCTCTTTAGACCTTCGAGATTGGAACCGGCTTCCATTTCTCTTTAGACCTTCGAGATTGGAACCAGTTTCCATTTCTCTTTAGACCTTCGAGATTGGAACCGCTTCCATTTCTCTTTAGACCTTCGAGATTGGAACCGTTTCCATTTCTCTTTAGACCTTCGAGATTGGAACCGCTTCCATTTCTCTTTAGACCTTCGAGATTGGAACCAGTTTCCATTTCTCTTTAGACCTTTGAGATTGGAACCAGTTTCCATTTCTCTTTAAACCTTTGAGATTGGAACCAGTTTCCATTTTCTCTTTAAACCTTTGAGATTGGAACCAGTTTCCATTTCTCCTTAGACCTTCGAGATTGGAACTAGTTTCCAATTCTCATTAGACCTTCGAGATTGGAACCAGTTTCCATTTCTCTTTAAACCTTCGAGACCGGAACCAGATTTCAGTTCTCTTTAAACCTTCGAGACCGGAACCAGATTCCAGTTCTCTTTAAACCTTCGAGACTGGAACCAGATTCCAGTTCTCTTTAAACTTTCGAGGTTGAAACTCCGTTTCAATTCTCATTAAACTTTCGAGATCAAGTACCTAAATTCCGATTCTCATCCCCTTCAATCAAAACTTAAACTCGATTCTCATTCCGCGGCCGGTACCCCGATTCCGGTTTTCCTCGCAATCCCGAGATTGGAACTTAGGTTTCAATTCTCATTTCAAATCCAAATTTCAAATTCAAATTTCCTCAAGTTGATTTTAAACCAAACCTCAATCTAAATTGAAACTCAAAATCTAAACTTACACATCAAAACTTAAACTAAAACAAAACGAAAATCTAAATTGAATTCCCCGCATCATGTGATTTGGGATTCACCTCCTTTTCCTTTCCCTGCCGAGAGTTCGGGAATCTCCGGCCTTAGAGATATACTTGACACTCCCCAGATGAAATTTCTTCTACTTCGTCCTAAGTTTGTCACTTGGACTTCTGTGTTGGTTTCGTTGATTTTTCGGTCAACGCCAATACGCGTGGTGTGCTTGGTTAGCACACCACACCTATTGGGGGTCCATTTGTTGACCTCATTTTTGATGAGGTCTTCTCTTCTTCTCTTTAGTACTTAGGATCTAGCCTTAGGCTTTTCCTTTCGACTATCCTAGAGGATTAGAATTGGGACCCACCACTTAGAAATTCAAACCACTTCTTAACTCCCCGCAAACTCCACAAACTTAATTGTAGACCCCTAATCACCTAGAGGGTCGAGATCAAATGTGGAAGTTTAAAAGATGAGTTCCTATAGGACTCTTCGGCCTTGGGACCGCCCACGGGTGGCCTCGGTCCGGTGAAGGGGCCGACTTACACACACACTACACCTATACACTACACTTTCACACACCTCCTAAAAACACACCCATACCCAATTTGACCTCCCGACTCATGCGGGTGGTTCACATGGATGGTCCTTAACCCCTAAGCCCTTGACTAAGAGGGTTAGGAACAACATAGTGGATGCCTCAAATGAGTCCCTTCATGGCTCATGTGGACTTGATATGGCTTCATGGCTCAACAAAAATGATTTCATTTCACTTACATTCGCCCAATCTTCAATTTTCCAAATTTTCAATTTTCCAAATTTTCAATTTTTGACCCCCGGGACCCTACACCCGCCTAGCCTACCCAATACCCTTGAAACCCTCCAAAATTTGCAAAATCACCTAAACTACCCAAAATTCTCCAAAATCATTCCTAAACATATCCTCACCAATCAAATTGATCATCCATACCCAAAAATACCAAAATTCCAAAAATACCTCCCAATACCCTCCAAATACCCAAAATACCCCTCTTAGCCAAAAAATCCAAAAATTCAGAAAATTCCCAGAAAATTCCAAAAAATCCCAAATATTCCCAATTTCATTTTTTCCAACTACACCATGGGCCAATTTTGTCAATTTACCCCACTTTTATCAAAACCCCCAATTTGACCCATTTTAACCCAAAGTAAACCCAATGTCAAACTAAACCTACCCAATTGACCCAAATTCTGGTCCAATTCAATTCTAAACTTCAATTCAAAATCTCCAACACCAATCTAGACCAAATCCAAGCCCAATTTGATTGGCATTGGGATCCAATTTCACTTTTGGCCTTAAAGCCCAATTTGGACCCATGACCCAAACTTAGCCCAAACTCACCCAATTCAACTCCAATTAACCCCAAATCTTTTCTAAACCTTCCTTAACATCCCCATAAACAAAACACTAACATGATTTTCCCAATATTTTGACCCAAACCCCACTCAAATTCAACCCAAAATCAAAAAGCCCAATTTTGGCCTAAACCCAAACCTAACCCAAATAGAGCCCAAACCCCAAAATCAAAACCCAACCAAAGCCAAAACCTCTTTGAAACACTCCCAAAAACATTTCCCAACATTTATTTTACATCAATTTCAACTCTAGCCCAACATTGGCCCAAGTTAGCCCAATTTGACCCAACATTGGCCCACTTACCAAATAAACCCAAATTCAAACCAATTCAAGTCCAAATCACACCAAATTGACTCCAAACCACTCATGACACATCCCTAAACCAAACTCAACAATTATTTGGCCCAACCTCTTTACAAAATTTCCATCCATAAACTCATTTTTAAACTTAAAGGCCCATTCCTTAAACCATTTTAAAAGCCCATCCTTTACCACATCCAAAGGCCCAAAATTGGTCCCAAAGCCCATATGACATTTCCCCTCATCATACTTTCAATTAAACTCAATACCTAAGTCCTAAATTCATCATCAAATCATTCCAAATCAAGTTTCATACAATTTCCATCAAATTACCAAAAAATTCCTAAAATCCATTTTCATGAAATTGACCAAGCTTTCCCCAAGCCAAAGACAAGCCATGCAAGCCATGGACAAGCCACATGAAGCCATGGAGAGTTTGACATGTGATCAAGCCATTAATGGAAAAAGGAGGACCCCTTTCCTAATCCTTCTTAAGCCTTTTTTACCTTAAGCATGTCACACTCTAAACCATGCTTTGCCACCTAATCCTCGATGGAGACTCCACCACACATGGGAGATCGACCCACCCGACCTCCTCAGCCCAAAACCAGGTCTTGGGGAGGTGCACCCAACCCATTTGCATGGGTTGACCAAAATAAGCTAAAATGGCCCCTTCCCCTTTCTACTTCGATTCAACCACTTTACACATGTCAAACCTCAATCGAATGCACCAAACCCCGACCCGACCCACTCGAACAAGATGGTGACCAATGCCCGGCCGGCCACCACCAGTGTCGCCGGAAAACACCATGGCCGAGAGCTCACATGTGAGCCAACTTTGGGATTCTACCTTGCCGAGCCGCCCCATGCCCAATGGCCACCATGGCCGTTCCGCCTCGACCTAAGCAGTCGATCCCAAGCCCTAACTCTCCCCAGGAGGCCCTCCACCCTCTCCTATTTAAACACCACCCCTCTCGGCCATGAGAGGTGCTGAACCTAACCTTAAGGAAACTCGCCAAAATCATTCCGGATCACTCTCCACACATAGAGCACTTGATCCCCACCGAATTCCAGCCCCAATTCCCTCCAATCGAGCTCAATTTCGAGCTCAAACTTTAGCCCAAAAACCAGGACACTTCCTCACAAGTGAGCCAATCCCCAAATTGATTGGTCCTACACCTTCACTGGACCAAGAGGAGAAGTTTCCCACCGAAAGCCCCATCTCCGAGCCACCCAGCTTGCTCCAAACCTCCAAGCTTTGTGATCGGTTGTGGTCACTTTCATAGCTAGACAATTCACTGTGCCAAGGGACTTCATCTCGGAGCTTACTTGGACCCAATCCAAGGTGACACAACTCTCGCATCGAAGCTTCACTTCTCCGAGCAAAGGTATGAACTCATTCTTCTTCCCGAGCTTACAGAGATTCTCCATTTCATTCGAATAAATTTCAATGCATGTTTACCGTATGGATGTGTTCGTCTCTTCAAGACGAATCCATAGAGCATAAGAACACGAAAATCCGTTGAGAATCGAGTGAGAAATTAGGGTTAGAAGGTTGACGGTCACGGTGCACACCCGTCGTAGACGATGACCGAGAGCCGTTGGATCGCGCGTGTATCGAGCGGACGGTTCGGATTGCGCCGACCGTGGAATGGTACGTGAACCGCCGGTCCCGGACGGCCGACTCGGATGGCGGCGCCCAATCACGCCGCGACACGTACCCCTCTCGGAGCTACCGAGGTCGACACGGCGCCGCGCGGATAAGTAGAAAATTAGGGATTTTTCTGATTTATTTAAACACCAGAACTTCAAAAATCCATTTCTTTGTGTAGAAAAATTACAAAAATAAAATAAAAATACCCTCTTGCTCAGTGAACAGAGGAAAATAATGTGGAAAAGAAATTAATTAATTTTGCCCAGTACTTTATTTTTAATTAATTATTTACTCCCCGCATTGTTTTAATTCTCCATGCATTCATACAATTCACCATGGCATGAGACCATAGGGCTTTTGAAGCCTCCGAACTTGGGAACATTCCCTGAATTTTCCAAGGATAGAGGCCATCTCTGTGAAAAGTTATTGATTTTTCAAATGCATGTGGTCGTTTTGAGTATTTTAATTCCAAAAATTAGCATGTTGTGAAATAAATTCTAGGAAAATTTGGTGATGTTCCTTATGACCAGCAGAACCCTAGGAAAAATAGGACTCGAGTTAATTCACTCAAAACAACCCTAATCGGCTTAAACACCCAAAATAGACCCCTAATTAATTAGAGCTAACTATACATCAAATTGACTTGAAATCAATTCTCCACTGACCTTTAGGATTAGAGGAAACCACCACAAAAGTTTGAAGTCAATTGGACTTGGTTAGCCTTACTAAATGGGTTGATTAAGCCATTTAGTCATTTTAAACTTTAAAAATTCATAACTTTCAAAATACCTTTCAAAAATTCACCAAATTGGTTTTGGAGCCTCTCTGATATCAGGGGAATTTAAGAAAATTAAAATTTCAATTTTCTAAAAAGTTAATTTTTTAGTATTATTTTAATATTTTAATAATTAAAAAATAATAAAAATCACAAAAATAATAAAATTCACCAAAATGTCATATTTAGAAATTTAATCACTTAGGAACAAACCCCATATTTTTCTTAGGTCTATTTAATGAGATATTAAATTTTAAAGCCCTAGGGTAATTTTAAAATTAAAAAAAAAATGTATTTTCTAGCATTTTCACTAAAATAATTATAATAAATCAAAGAAAAATCAAAAAATTGTAAAATTTGGTTCTCTGGAATCCTTGATATCAGAGAGAATTTTAAAAATTATAAAATTCATTTTTTAACTTATATTCTATTTTTAAATTAATTAATACTCCAGAACTTAAAATAATTCTAATAAATAAAATATAATTCAAAAAATCACAAAAATTGGTCCAAGTGGTCCTCTGGTCATTAGGAATGTCCCATAATTTTATTAAGGACAGAAACTTTCCCTTGGTCATATTATTAAATTTTCCTTGGAAATCCTTATTTTCCACCAAAAATAACTATATAAATAAATTAAATACAGAAAAATCACATTTTCTCCTCTAATGTCTTTATTGACATATGAGTGAAGTCACATAAAAATTTCAAATTCATTTGAGCTCAATTTAGTGAGTTATGAAATTATTAGGCTTGAAGGGCAAAATAGTAATTAAAATTTTAACCCTTAATTAAAACTTTAGGCTTAATAAAATTAATAAGTAAAATATTTGATTTTAATCTGATTTGGATGATTGAAATTTAGATAATTAAAGGGTAGAAACCTACTAAACAATTTAAAATAATTGAAATAAACTTTAATTAAATAATTGATTAAATTTGGAAGAATAATAAAATTGGAATTATTAAAATAGGGATATTATTAGGAAGAGATTTATTCTTTAATCTAAGGATCCCTAAATTAATCATCTCAATAATATTTAATTCTTAATTAAAAAGGTAATTCAAATTTAAGTCTTAAAATGTTAAAAGATTCAATCATTTAAATTGAATTAAAGGTAAATTATTAAACTCTTTTTAAAGTTTCAATTAAAATTAAAATTAAAAATAAAATTTAATTAAAAAATTAAATTAAATTAAATTAAATAAAAAAAATATAATAATAATAAAACTAAATTAAATTAAATTGAATAAATAAATTAAATTAAATTAAATAATTAAATTAAATTAAGTTAAGTTAAATAAATAAATTAAATTAAATTAAATTAAATTAAATTAAATTTAAAAAAAATATATAAAATATTAAATTAAATTAAATTAAATTAAAACAAGTTAAATTAAATTAAATTAAAACAAATTAAATTAAATTAAATTAAAACAAATTAAATTAAATTAAACAAATTAAATCAAATCAAGTTAAATTAAATTAAATTAATTCACATCAAGTTAAACTAAATTGGATTGAATCAGGATTAAATTAAAATTAAAACTAAACTAAATTAAATTAAATTAAATTAAATCAAAGTTAAATTAAATTGAATTAAAAGACATCACCTAAGACGTGAAGAATTCAAAATAAATCTAAAACAACTTGAACACTATTCCAAACTTAAATCCATTAACTAAAATTAAATCACAACTCACTTGAACATCCATTTGCTCTCGAAAGCTCGTGATGTCAATAACTCTTAAAAAGAGTGTTAAAAAAAAGTGTTACTTCACTCATAGGATATTCAAATGTCCTAGTTCATCGAAGCAAGACAACAAAACTTAAACTCTCGGACGATTAATTCATTTGTGTAATTAAATTCATTTGGACTTAAAACAATCCTAGAAATATTGAAAAGATGTTTAAGATTCGTCTTAAGCACTTCCTCAATATGATAGGATATCTATAAGAACAATTGAACTTAGTTGTTCTTCGATGAAGAAAATCGTCCTCAAACTAAAATACAAGAACCTAGACGTCATAGGAAATGACTAGCTATAGGATTAGGAACTTGGTAGAAAACCATAACCCTTCCCTTAGCTTTACCTAGGAACTTACTTTAAATGCATAAATATTCTAACTGTGTTTTAAGTGCAGCTTGGAATGACGGGAAGACCCTCCAGGTACGCTTTTATTTTATTGCAACTTATTTAATCGCATCGCACTTACTTTTCTTGCATGATAAACAACCGTTGCATGAAAACTTACACCTTTAGGACAGAAACCAAAACTGAAACCCATAACTAAATTAAAAGACACTACAAGATAAAATTCACCGCCACAACATTTCAAAATATAAAACAACTCAAAATTTAATCACAAACGTAACAACAAAACTACAACTACAACTAAATTAAAACGTCTCATTGAATGATCGGGAATACCTCGGATGATGTAACCCACGTGTTGCTAACGGGATTTCTCACGGTCTAAATGAAAGTGCGGAACTCATTCGGCTGAGTTTAGCAAATTCATCCGGACTAAGTGAATTCGATGAAAATAATCGGTGCTGGGATGACGGAACCGTGTGATCTTAATCGGTTCGTTTAATCAACTCTAAGACCCGTTTTAATTAAAATATTAAAGACACATGGAAATTAAGACTTTCTCTAAAACCAAACACTTCTCTCATCTCCCGATTTATGACTTCTAAAACTAAACCTCCGCAACAACAAGGAGCTCGGAGCATGGTGGGCAAGCACGGCCATCGTCATCGAGCAAAACTCGAATCTACTTCAGCAAAACTTTCCTTAGAACTAAATAACCAAGCCATAGGACTTCGAGGTAGCTTGCCTAGTGCAACATAAATACTCAACTCTTCGTTAGGCATTTGCATGATTATGTCATGTAAATTAAGCCCTAATCGGTCTTAGGACTCCGAGGTAGTCGTCCGATACGACATAAACCCTCACATCTTCAAGGCTATTTGTATGATTTTATCATACGGATATAAGTCCTAACTAATTAAAATTGGCAAGATCAAAATACTAAATAAACATTCGGGTTTTCCTAAATCCAAGCCAAACAATAGGATAGTCGGAAATTACCGAAGTTCGCTTCGAATCCGTGATTTCTCCTACCTTTCTTCCTTTGAATTCCCAAAACAAAATGTTCCAAACTTGATCCATTCCCTATTGAAATTCTAAAATTCAATCCCTTAAAAACCTAAACTTTGAAATTCTTGAGAGCGAACTACCGATTATTATCGAGAGTTTTCTTAGGTGATTCCCGTCACTTAAGATGTAATTAACTATAGGGGCTTGCCCTTATAGGGAATTTTAAGAACCCGAGTAATATAAACCCTGTTTAATGTTTTCATATTAAACGGGGAATTTGTCTGGCTTATAAAATTGGTTCGCGGACCAAACGGATGTCACAAACCTTTCTAGTTTATCTCAATCGAGCCTCATTATCAAGCGAGTGTGTCTATTCTTCGGGATAGATACACGGTTTGAAGTTCGGCGCTCGTTCATATAAACTATTCGGGATGTGAGATCAGTTTGATTTCATATCTTAAAATTTTCAAATTTAAAAATTATTTTCAAAATCAAATACTACTTTTCAAATTATTTATTTAAATTAAATTAAAATTCGCCGACAATTTTTGTAGGCGACCCCCTTTTCCAAATAAAACACCAAAACCTAAAAATAAGCCGCACACATAGATATTGCATCGGAATCATGTATACTGGCTATTTTTTTAGGACTTAACCTTTCAGAAGGCCATTGAAAATTATTAGTAGTCATTTCTTCAATTAATGAATAAGCTTCATCAAAAGGTTTTGATGTTAATGAACCTCCAAGTAATGACGATCAATGATTGATCTAAGAGATCCTACTAAACCATTATAAAAAGTTTGTATATTTAACCAATCTGGTAATGCATGATGTGGGCATTTCTAAGAAGATCTTTAAATCTCTCCCAAGCTTCATATATTGATTCTCCGATCAAATTGAGTAAAAGAAGTTATATCATTTCTAAGCTTTGCGATTTTTGAAGGAGGAAAATATTTGGATAGAAATTTTTGTGATAATTCTCCCCAAGTTTTAATTGATCTAGGTGCTAATGAATTTAACCACATCTTAGCCTTATCCCTTAAAGAAAAAGCAAATAGCCTAAGTCTAACGGCGTCATTAGATACTTCGTCATATCTAAAAGTAGCACATAGCTCTAAAAAACTTGCAAGATGTATATTAGGATTTTCATTTGGTGAACCACTAAATTGATTATTCTGTACCATTTGGATAATTACAGGTTTAAGCTTGAATGAGTTAGCCGCTACATCAGGATTTTAGATAGTTAAGTGAATTTCATCTAATGTAGGGTTAGCGTAATCTTTCAAAGGTTTTGGTTGGTTTATATTTTCAATTTATGGATTATTTGCCATTTGATTTAATTTTATGATTTCTCTTTTCTGTTTTCTAATTCTTTTAATAGTGCACTCTAATTCTGAATCGTAAGGTATTAAACTTTCGGTTCCAAATTTATGCATACACCATTAAAATAATAAAATAGTCCGTTACTCTAGTAATTATCTTTAATAATTATTTTAGTAATTACCTTAATAATTACTTTGCTTCACCAGCAACGGCGCCAAAAACTTGACGAGCCGATCTGCAGATATAAGAATTCAGCCTAGGGGAGAGTAGGGTAAAAATAGAAGGATGTATATAATTGTTAAGCTTAATAAAGTAATATATGTTTTTCAAAGTAAAGTAGCAATTGTACTCCCTCCCCTTTTAATCAACGAAAGTATACGTATCATTCAAGTAATAAAGGGCTCTATTGAAGTCCTAGATATCGATCCCACAGGGAAGTTAGAGATTTAAGGACTAATTTTTAGTAAAGTTGATCACTAATCTAATTTAGTATAGTATACGAAATATAAAGAATGTTTAAACTTAAAAGTCAGAATATATAAGTCAATTTAGAAAAGTATCTTTCTCCTTGTTAAGAGGATTGAGTGAATGAATAATTAATTGAGTTTAGAATTATATTGTGCCAAATAGGAGCATTCCTATTCTTTACCCTTTGGTTCGAGTGCGAAGAACATTAGCTAATGCTTATGTTTGGTTATCGAATCCGTGGCTAGGTCGGGAGAATACTGGTTGCCACTTCGGAGCTCCCACGTTCCCCTCACATGAGGGCTAACATCTACACTTCAGCTCCAAACACATAGCACCGAATTGAAGATTTTAGTCTGTCACACTAAAATACTCAATTCTTCGCCCGATAATTAATATTTCCCTATTTATTTGCACCCTCCTTTCAAGGCTTTTGAATTCCCTGAATCTTGGATGTAATCTTTACTATAGTTGATACTTCAACTTATGTTAACAAATCAATTGGCCAAATTGAAAGTAAATTAAGATTTAAGTAAAAGATTTTCACAATCTCTATTTAATATTATTAAGCACAACTCTTTTAATTCTTCATTTCACAAAACCTCAACAACAAGGAGAAAGACAAAGGAAACTACTCAGAATGCATGTGAATAATAACACAGATGTTGGATTTCATTTAAAGTTATAAAACAATAAACAAAAATACTTATCTCAATTCTTCTCCCCAAGCAGATTCCTCAAGGTCCTTTGACTCTTTCTTCTTGTACAACACACTTTTAACTCACCAAGACACTAAACACTAACTCTTACTACAAAGGGAAGTACTCAATTGACACCAACTGACTCTCTTAATGACAACTTAACTTCTTAACTCCTCTTCATGACACAAAAATCATTCTTATATATAGAAGGAGTCATATTTCCAAAGGTTGCTTAAGCACCTCTTCAAAACGCGTCCAGATTCATCGAATTTGGCTTGAATCAACGGTCTCGCTATCGGCGGGGTCGATCTCACCGTCGGCGGGCTTCTAGAAGCAAGGCTAACCGTTCAGGCTCGCTGTCGGCGAGCTCGATCTCACCGTCGGTGGGCTCTATTATAATATATTAAAAACTTTCGGTAAAATCTCGCCGTCGGCGGCTTAAATCTCGCCGTCGGCGGGACAGTTCAATTTTCATCAATTTTTGTCCTTTTTGCTCCAGATTCGCGCCTTTTTGCTCTTTTTTCTCTCAGCACCTATAAATCTTCATTCATGTAATAAAACACAGAAAATAACTTTCTTTAAAGTGTAATTTCATATGGAATTGGTATAAAATTTGCAATATATTTTGTTGTGGTCACTAAGCCACCATCTAGTTTATGGGAATCGATGCATGAACAATTTCCGGAGCAGCAGAATGAGTTATTTCTAACTCACTGCAGAGTAGATACTATAGACAAGAAGATTGATCATTTATCTGAGTTTACCCAAAGGAAAAGTGAGTATGATGCTGAGTATTCAGAGTCTTTAGTGAGATTCTTGATGGGTGAGCATGATGTTCAGTTTCCTACCTGTCCTAGATTTTTACCGTATGTTGATCCAAAGGATGTGGAGTTTTCTTTTGGTGATGACGATGATGAGGCTACAGATAGTGATTAGTAGCTTGATTTACCTCTGAGATGTGTTGATTCTATTGTTAGTTTATTTCTTGTTTGCTAGTGATGTTTGTTGTTTGTTGTTTGTTATTGTAGATTTCTTTATGAAACTTTGTGTGGATTGTTTGATGTTGAGACTGTTTTAAATATTTAGTGTATTGTGTTGAAGACTGAAATTTGGATGAATTAATGTTTATTTACGTTTCGACCTACTGTTTAGTATTCTTAAATAGTTAGTAATGTTGTTATGTTTCTGTTACTATTAGTAGTATAGTCATTTAATTCAGCTACTGATATAAAAAAAATGATGGGCCTGCTTACTTTTATATATGCTTCGTTATTTCAGTAATATTCATAAAAAAGCATGTGTAGAAGTAAATTTTTCTTTTTAGACTGTTTTTACATATAAAAATTCCTTTTTAAATTATACATTTCTTTCTCTCATACTTTAAATTTTTTTCATGATATACCAAAACTTAAGTTTGGAGGAAGGGAAAATACATGCAAATTTAAATTTTATTTGTCCTTAATGAACTAATATTTTCTAAGAAAATATTAACATAACATAAGGAATGAAGAATCTAGTTAAGATTATTTAAATTTTTGAAATTATAAATAATTTAGTAGACTTAACCAAAATTTTAATAACTTTGATTGATTTTAAGAATATAATTATTGAACTTAAAGAAGAGTAAGATTAAGAAATTTTTCTATTCATAGTAGAAATAATTGAATTTTAGAAGTATTAAGAAATCAAAAATTATAACTTGAAAAAGAAAAGATTGAAATTCTTTTTGAAATCTATTCAAGTTATAGTAATTAAGTGAAAATGTATAAGTTTGAAAATATAAGTTAAGGATAGTGAAGTTCAAAACCATTAACAAGCTATCCAGATATAGTAATCCTCTCTGTATAAAAAAAAAGAAGGGAGAGTAGAAGCTTGAGGAGATGTCTAATAAAAAATTGGCTTCACTTGAATTAGCTTATAAGAAAAAAACTGATTACATCTTTTACTTAATTTTTATGCATGTATCTTGATTAGAAAAGATTTTCATGAAGATATTTTTCTTGTAAATAATTTATGTGATCTTAATATAATAAACTACAATTATTTTCGAAGTGAATGAAAAATTTTTGAAATCTTATGATTCAGTAGTTAAATATTCTTTAAATTCTTAAAATTAAACTTAGTTAGTTAAATTTGGTTAATGATTTACTAAAGCCTTTATAAAATCAAAAATTATAAGAAATCTTAAATATTTACCTTTTATTCCAATTGTTATACATTTTATATAGTAAAAAGGGTTACTTGAGGACAAGTAACGTTTAAGTTTGAGGGATTTTGATCCATGAAAAAAATACGTATATGCCTTGATTTTTATCAAAATTTTAAGGATATTATGCTTTAATGAAAGGTATTTTTTTGTTTTGGATGTAGGTGATGCAAAAATGTTCAAGAAGGAAAAAAGGATGAAAAAGGAGCAAAAAGGAGCAAAAATGGAGCCATAATGCAAAATTGTCAAAATAATTGGCCTGGCGCCTAGGCACCAAAATCCGGCGCCTAAGCGCCAGTTCGATACATAATTCTGTAAGATTTTTGATGATTTTTGGACGGTTATTTTGATGGTGTTAGCGGTTATTGGACCATCTAGAAGATTGACAGTTATTCCTGGATTATAGGACATGTGATACATTGTATTTGGACGCTTGGAAACGGTTAGGATCGCGAAGAGGTGTGATCCAAAGTGAAGAGTTGCGAAGAACTGGACGTAGAGTCCGGCGCCTAGGCACCAGATTCCGGCGCCTAAGCGCCAGACACACCTTCTAGAAGATTGATTGAACATGGACACATTTTGAAGAGGTACCTCAAGGCAACCCTTGAAGCATATAAATAGGAGGCTACTCCTTCAGAGAAAAACGCCCACAAACCACCAACGCCCAACCTAGCCCCCTAGCCCCATAGTTCATTTAGAGAGAGAAATTAGAGAAATATTTTTAGGGCCATATTTATAGTTTCTTTTATTAATTAGTGAGTTTATTGTAGAGTTTGTATTGAGAGTATTTGAAGAGTCGGTGCTTTTGAAATCTATTTACTTTAGAGTCTGAAAGATTCAGAGGTTCAGTTGGAGAAACACTTGAGATAAATATTTGTATTTTGATTCAAAGTTTTATTTATATGTTTTGTTGTTTAAATTTAATGTGTTCTGAGTAGTTACTTTACTTTCTCCTTTCAATTATGAAAAGATAAATAAGATAATATAAAATTCGTTGGAGAATTAAAAACTGTATATATATTTTAAACATTGTGATGATATAATACCGGATCTTAATTTACTATTTAAATTGGCCATTTAAATTGTTAAAATCTGTTAAAGAGTTTTGAGACCTAGAAGGAGATGAATTCTTAACTAGTAGATATCACATGAATCCTTGGGTAGTCGAAGGCCTTGCGCGGGTTATTCAAGCTGAAGTGCAAATAAATAGGAAGATATTATTTAATGAGCGTAGAATTGATAAGTTTTTAGAGTGACTAACTAAATTCTTGTAATTTAGTTTATAGAGAAGGAAAGGGTCACTAGTAGGGCCCACCATAGCCACCCTTAGACATCTAGTAGTGTGAGCCTAGATAAACCCATTCTACTAACAATAAATCCAAACCTGATCTATAGATTAGCCAATTTTCTTTATACTATCGAGCGAAGGTAAAGAATAGAAATGCTTCTATTTGGCACAATACCATAAATTTATATTCTCCACAAATATTACATTATCTAAAAAGTCTTGGATTAATTAAAAGGAAGAAAGTTATTTGCTTATTTTTATTTACATCAATCATTACTTTATTACTGCTTTATTTCTGCATCTAGTAAATTAAATATCAACTTTTTAACTTTAAAAGAAATACATAAAAATAAAATCAAAATATTTAAAAAAAAATCTATAATCCTCCTCGTGGGATCGATATTGGGGTCTTTGTTTAAAGCCTATATTACTTGAAACGATACGTATACTTGCGTAGTACCCCTAGTTTTTTAAATATTTTTCATAAAAATATATTTATATACACTAACCGCTATTATTATTTGAGTCAAAGTATTGGCTATAACATATTTTTGATAGCATAAATTACTGCATTGTTTGGAGATTGCAAACCAAGTTTTTGGTGCATTGCTACGGATCAAGGGTCAGTTACTAACAAAAGTTGCCTCAAACACCCCTTGGAAATGACCCAAAATTTGATTAAATTTGATTTTTATAACTGTGGCGCTTAAGCGCCGATCAGGCGCCGCTTAGTCGCCAGTGTTCAATTTTTCATTTTTTCATTTTTTTGCTCCAAATTTGATCCAATTTTGCTCCTTTCATCATAGTCACTCATTTTCATCATATCTGCAAGAAAAACACAAAATACCTTCCATTAAAGTGCAATATCATAAAAAATAAGTATAAAAATGTGCATAAAAATATTATATATTTTAGGTGTATCAGGCCACTCGGGTTGGAGAAGCACGGGGCTTTTTCTCGAGACATGTAAATGTTGCATTTATTTAGAGTGATAAATGTTGTAGTTATTTAGACATTTAAATATTATGGATGTCCTATTATATGATTTGGTTAAAGATCATGCTATGCAATTCATTTTAAAATTGACTAGAAGACCATGCAAGAAAGTAAAGCAAGATTTAAAAAATCCTGACAGTTTTCATTCTAAATTTTCATTTATGTTGAAATTTTTATTAAGATTTTTGTAGAAAAAAATTACAATTTTAAGGTCATAAAGAGCTTAAGTTGCAAATTTCATAGCATCCCATATCAACTAGAAAGAAATGAGAAAAATAATCCAAGCATGCAAACATATAAGAAAATCAAGAAAAATAAGCCAAATAAAATAATACAAAAATGGGTGCTACTGGGTCGGCGACATTTTTCAGAAATTAAAAAGGCGGTCGGACTCTACACATAAATGCATAGTCCTAATTCTATACATAAATGAACTTTAGAATTAAGATACAATACACGAACAAACAACTCTTGATTCCTATCATGTGGTTCAGCCCATCTAACGCCTAGAATCCATACTCGTACCTTATTTATAATATAGATTCTTCCTAAGACTGTAAAAAGTACATAGGGAAAAGAGAAAGGTCTCAACTTGCATGAAAACGACATTAGTAAGAAAGCATTTCATTTATATTACATGTAGTGCTTAACACATTTGGAGAGAAACATATAAGATAAAGTTTGACAGCAGATTTGTTGTTGTCTCTTCTTATATAAAATTAAAATGTTTATAAGAGCTAAGGTTTTCTAATGGAAGCAACATACATGCTCGTTGATATTCAAAATAATTTTCTTGAATAATTCTTACCTTTTGGATTAGCTTGGTTCTAGTTTTCTTCTTGGTTCTATAAAAGTTGCTGTGTCATTTCCTTAATTTTAATGACCCGCTTTATATGAATATTGGTTGATTCTCTAATTTGATATTTTTGGTGTTTTAGTTTAAGCCACTATTTGCTCATTTTTGTCTACATGAGGGCCATAATTTATTTTTTATTTTATTAGTGATCATTCTTTTTTGTGCAAATCAAAAAGTTATTTGACTTGGACCATTGAACGTCCTAACTTTTGTTTAGTAAATATGTTGAATATTCAAGTGCTATGTTTGCTCATTGTTTGAAGATGATTTAATTACATATTATAATAGATCCTAAAAATAATCTTCTTAATATTTTATTTAACTTCATGATCTATGATATTTATGCTTACATTTTATATATGAGTTTATACTTTATACTTCATTTTAATTATATCTCTTTCTTTATAACGATGCCAAAAACTTGATGCCAATGCAAATGAAAGTTTAATTGTTATTATTATAAAATGGGACTCTACGAAGTATACATATCGTTATCAAGTAATATAGGACTTTATAATTAAGCCCCGAGATATCGAACCCACAAGGAAAATATAAAATATTCTTAACAAAGAAAACATAAAAATAACTTTTTTAATTTTTAAAAACGATCTCACTCAAACTAAAGATAATATTTTAGGAAAGACAGTTCAATTCTTTTTGGTAATTTTTGTAATTTGAAATGAAAGTAAACGACTAAATTTAACTAGATTTTTGTAAGATGAAAGCAAATGCAAATAAAATATATTTTTCCTTATTATGAATCAGTAACAAGTCATGAAATTCTGTTGTGGAAGTATCTAAAATGTGTTGTGCCAATTATGAGCAATTATATTGTTTACCCTTACTAGAGATGTTATAAAGAACATATGTTAATCTAATGTTTTAGTAATCTTGAAGACGGGTTAAGCATAAAAGATACTAGCTCTCGCTCTAGAGTTTCATCTTCTTTTTCCTTCTGTCACTCTAAAGTTCTCTAATCCTACACCCATCAAAGTATATCTCTCTATCTATTTGCATTCAGCCATATGGACTACATTCTCGCACATATAATCTCATATGATTCTTACCAATTGTTGACTGAGACAATATCATACCGATTCTTACGTGTTCTCACAACATAACATATATTAACAGCTTAATTGGTCAGATCAAGAAGCAAATGAAGTGCAAGGTTTTGAATCATCACAACTTCTTCCAACATTGATTTCCTATACCTCACACAACTTCCATCCATAACTTAATTACTTCATCATTTTAAGGAAAAAGATAAAGAAAACTACTCAGAATTTATGGAGAAACTACAATCACAATTTGGTTTAAAAGTATAAATCACAGTGAAAACATAAGAAGTTTTAATTAAAAACCAAATGTAGTAACAATAATAAAGACATATCTGAAAATCAACTTCACCAAACTTTTGAAGTTCCTTTGGAAACTTTGCTTTTCCTTACAATCTTCCTTAGCGGGTGGCACCCAACTCTAAGGACTCCAAATCTCTCTTCTAATCCTAATACAATCTATTTTAAAGTAAGTAGATTTGATGAAAGGAAGGGGTGTGATACTTGAAGAACTATCTTACACACTAAACATAAACTACATGCTCTCCAACAACAACTAACTTCTGATCTTCAAGTTTTCTTTATATAATTTTTTAATGGGTGCTTTGGTGTCTCTTCAAATTATGTTCAGATTCAATGAATCCTCCAAGAGATGCATCATTTCGAGAGAAATTTAAATTAATTTTGGCGCCAATAAGAAGTTACCCATGTTTGTACCAAAGGATGCCTTAAACACCCCTTCAAAATGGCACAAAAAATTACTTAAATTTTCCAAAGTAACTTTCGCGCTTAAGCGTGTGGTCTGGGTGCTTAGCCGCGAGACTCTTGCGCATAAGCGCCAAGTCTGAGCACTTAGCCGCCACATATCAATTTTGCACCTTTCTTAATTTTGCTTCAAATTCGATTATTTTTCACTTCTTTTATCACATTCATCCATTTAATCATACATGCAAGAAAAATACATAAAATACCTTCCATTAAAGTGTAATATCATCAAAAGTAAGTATAAAAATATGTATAAAATACTATATATTTTAGGTGTATCACTTCACATTAAAGTTCTATTAAAATTGCCTAATTCATTTAGCACATGTTTTATGTAATAAAAATATTATAAAAATCCTATCAATGTTTGTTGACATCTCTATTAAATTAACTTTATTAATTGAGCTTCAATGTTAAGAACATCCTAACATGTTAAACAATGATATCTCATTGAAAAGAGAATAGAATTGTATTATCGTATAAGCATAAAAATTCTATTTAAGCCAAAAATAAATTTTAAGCTTACTATTGCTAAGAAATTATGAGACATAAAACCTACTTCTTGGTTCTCATTATACTCTTGGTTTCCTAGTAATAGTAGGCTTAATATTGTAAAATTTTTAGCTAGTAAGAACATTCCTACTTATGATTTTTCTCACTTTGCTACATTAAATATGATACAACAATATATATATATATATATATATATATATATATATATATATATATATATATATATATATATATATATATATATATATATATATTGATTTTTCTATAATGATATTCTTAGAGAAAGGTTTCTTCGGACTATAATTCTTTCCTCAACTTGATTATTTTTTATCTTCTGCAATGTGTTTCTGATATGAAAAATACTGAAAAGGTTTTTAGAATGCTCTATTTCTTTTTATTAGTTTTAGTGTATATTACATTTAGAGAGTAACATATTAGATGAAGTTTGACCGTAGTTTTATTGTTGTCCCTACTTGATTATACAAAATAAAAGTAGTTGGTGGCGATGAAAAGAAAGGGGTGGATGTCAATGTTGAGGAGTCGCCATTTTGTCTAATATTAGCCTAATTTTATTCCTATAAATCCTATGAAGGATTTGAAGAATTTAGGACTAATAGTAGAAGAGGATGTTTATGATAATCTTTATATGAGAATATTCTAGAATAACATATCCTAGAATTTTCATATAAAGAAAATCATGAAAAACCAGAGATTTCTATCGTAGGTTCTTTTAGATCTCCTATAGAAGCGAGCTTCTATAGTGAATTACATCTTAAACAATTTTTAATTGTTCAAGAAAACTTCTGATTAATGTCGATCATTTGTTTTCTAAAATTTTATTTTTAAGGAGAGATGTAACCACTATCAATCCTAAATGTTATGGTTAAAGTTTTGATTTTGTTTTCCATGTCGTTATTTTGTTTTGATTTGTTGAAAATGTTAAGTTTGGTGACTATCCTAAAAGTTTTTATTTTGTTTTCCATGTCGTTATTTTGTTTTGTTTTGTTGAAAATGTTATATTTGATAGCTATCCTAAAAGTTTTGGTTTTGTTTTCCATGTCGTCCTGCAAAACAAAGTTAGCACATCTTATAACATGAAAAGGAAATCTAAACGAAATTGTCGTCATTTTAGTTATCCTGCAAAATAGAGTTAGCACATTTTAAAGGAATTAAACATATTTAAATCTAAATATTAGATTTATTTATCAAGTTTGGTTAAGTTTAAGTTAAGTTAGGTTCAATGTGGGTTGAACCTAAGGTTTAGGTTAACTTGAGTTCAAGTTAGGTTGGACTCAAGTTTGGTTATGTTTAAGTTAAGTTAGGTTCAATGTGGGTTGAACCTAAGGTTTAGGTTAACTTGAGTTCAAGTTAGGTTGGACTCAAGTTTGGTTGAGTTTAAGTTAAGTTAGGTTCAATGTGGGTTGAACCTAAGATTTAGGGACTAATTAAACATAATTTATTTATGTTTAATTAAGGTTAATGGATTACATAAACCTATTATAAATATGGCTTAAGGATTAATTAAATTAGACTTAATTGGAGTTTAGAGGTTACCTAAGCCTAATTTAAGCGAAGCTTAGGGATTAATTAAGTCTAATTGGATTGGACTTAATTAGGGTTAAAAGGTTACTTAAACCTAATTTTAAGTAAAGCTTAAGGGTTAATTAAGTCTAATTAGATTAGACTTAATTAGGGTTTATGGTGTTAAACCTAATGTGATTAAGGCTTAACAAGGTTTAATGGGGTCTAATTGATGTCTTAGACATAATTGGGGGTTTATTAAGTTAAACCTAATGTGGTTAAGGTCTAACTTGATTTAATTAGGTCTAATTGGTGTCTTAGGCCTAATTGGGGTTTATTAAGTTAAACCTAATGTGGTTAAGGTCTATCTTGGTTTAATTAGGTCTAATTGGTGTCTTAGACCTAATTGGGGTTTATTAAATTAAACCTAATGTGGTTAAGGTCTAACTTGGTTTAATTAGGTCTAATTGGTGTCTTAGACCTAATTGGGGTTTATTATGTTAAACCTAATGTGGTTAAGGTCTAACTTGGTTTAATTAGGTCTAATTAGTGTCTTAGACCTAATTGGGGTTTATTAAGTTAAACGTAATGTGGTTAAGGTCTAACTTGGTTTAATTAGATCAAATTGGTGTCTTAGAACTAATTATGGTTTATTAAGTTAAACCTAATGTGGTTAAGGTCTAACGGTTTAATTAGGTCTAATTGGTGTCTTAGACCTAATTGGGGTTTATTAAGTTAAACCTAATGTGGTTAAGGTCTAACTTGGTTTAGTTAGGTCTAATTGGTGTCTTAGACCTAATTGGGGTTTATTAATTAAAACCTAATGTGGTTAAGGTCTAGCATGGTTTAATTGGTCTAATTAGTGTCTTAGGCCTAATTGGGGTTTATTAATTTAAACCTAATGTGGTTAAGGTCTAACTTGGTTTAATTAGGTCTAATTGGTGTCTTAGGCCTAATTGGGGTTTATTAAGTTAAACCTAATGTGGTTAAGGTCTAACTTGGTTTAATTAGGTCTAATTGGTGTCTTAGACCTAATTGGGGTTTATTAAGTTAAACTTAATGTGGTTAAGGTCTAACTTGGTTTAATTAGGTCTAATTAGTTTCTTAGACCTAATTGGGGTTTATTAAGTTAAACCTAATGTGGTTAAGGTCTAACTTGGTTTAATTAGGTCTAATTGGTGTCTTAGACCTAATTGGGGTTTATTAAGTTAAATCTAATGTGGTTAAGGTCTAACTTTGTTTAATTAGGTCTAATTAGTGTCTTAGGCCTAATTGGGGTTTATTAAGTTAAACCTAATGTGGTTAAGGTCTAACTTGGTTTAATTAGGTCTAATTAGTGTCTTAGACATAATTGGGGTTTATTAAGTTACACCTAATGTGGTTAAGGTCTAACTTGGTTTAATTAGGTCTAATTAGTGTCTTAGGCCTAATTGGGGTTTATTAAGTTAAACCTAATGTGGTTAAGGTCTAACTTGGTTTAATTAGGTCTAATTGGTGTCTTAAACCTAATTGGGGTTTATTAAGTTAAACCTAATGTGGTTAAGGTCTATCTTGGTTTAATTAGGTCTAATTAGTGTCTTAGGCCTTATTGGGGTTTATTAAGTTAAACCTGATGTGGTTAAGGTCAAACTTGGTTTAATTAGGTCTAATTGGTGTATTAGGCCTAATTGGGGTTTATTAAGTTAAACCTAATGTGGTTAAGGTCTAACTTGGTTTAATTAGGTCTCATTGGTGTCTTAATCCTAATTGGGGTTTATTAAGTTAAACCTAATGTGGTTAAGGTCTAACTTGGTTTAATTAGGTCTAATTGGTGTCTTAAACCTAATTGGGGTTTATTAAGTTAAACCTAATGTGGTTAAGGTCTAACTTGGTTCAATTAGGTTTAATTGGTGTCTTAAACCTAATTGGAGTTTTACTAAGTCTAATTTGTCATTTTAGACTTAATTATGATTTAATTAGTTAAACTTAATGTGATTAAGGTTTACCTTTAATTAATTAGGTTTAAATGATGTCTTAAATCTAATTAAGGTTTTATTAAGTCTAATATGTCATTTTAGACTTAATTAAAGTTTGTCATAAGTCTAGTGTGGACTAGACTCTTTTCAAACTTAGTCTATTAAAGAAAATAGGCTAAGTTATAAAAGGATGAGTTTTAGGATTAAACTTATTAATTAATGATGAATTTTAATCTTAAATTTTTGAAATATCATTTAAAATTGTTTAATGACTTAAAAATTAATGTCCTAGGGTCATTGTCTGTCACCCTAAAATTTCTAGTCATTTTCAAATTTATTTTTCTTAATTTCTAATTTTTATAATTATTTTTATAAATAATTACAAAGTAGCTTAGAAATTAAAGAAAAATATCCTAAAGAACTTTTTTGTCCTTAAAATTAGGAGATGTGTGTCATAACAGAAGGATAATTCTGTGAAAATTTAATAATTTTTGGAATTGTAATTAATTTTTAACAATTAAATTACTCCAGAGAGTAATTAATTATTTAAAAATTAAATAATGAGAATAAAATTTTGATTTCAATTCCATAGTTTTCTTCTCTTCAAGAGCTTTCCAGAGGTATTTTTGTTTTATTTTTAGGACTCTGGATCAAAAGATATGGAATTTTAAAGTTTTTAAGGATTTTCTGGATTAAAATAATCCAGAAATTCTACAGCGCGCCACGCGTCCTCGTGCGCGTCGAAGGAGAGGTAGGATCCGATGTGCGGCACAGAACAGCGTACACGGGTTGGGAAGATCAGCGCTGTCCGTTCCAAAACACGGAAACGGACGGCGGAGATAAATCGCCCGAAAATTTGAAAAATTTCGAACCGTTAAACCTCAAACTTCAATATCTCACTCATTTCTCAATGAAATTGAGTGATTTTTGAACCTATGGAATCAACTGGACGTATAGATTGTATCTATATGATGATGATACATTTCTGGGCTAGTATAACCCATGATATTTCAAAAACATGACTTATTTTGGGGAAAATAATTCCATACCTTTGCCACAAGTGTATCAAGCTTGATCAGACTTTATGGCTGGCTTCTAGGACTCCCAAGGAAGATCTTTGCTGCTCTAATTTGGTCTTATAGCTAGCCTTGGAGGAGAATTTTGAGAAAGTGGCTAATTTGGGCTGATTTTGGATTGTGATCAAATTGGCTTGATTGGGCTAACTCTAAGGCTTGGGTTTGGTTGGAATAGAGTGATAAGGTTCCTAGGAAGAATTTTTGTGTTGGGGACCAAGTGGTTTGAGCAGCCTATGGGTCTCTACCAATTTTTTTCTTCTTCTCTTATGGTTTCGGGTAGGGGGCTTTTATAGCCATGGAAATGGCTATAGTTGAGTTTGGGCTGATGAGGATCATTTGGGGGAGTTGTTATCTGCCTCATTAATGTCTTGGGGGAAGATTTAGGCTATGGCAATGATGAATTGCCAATCTCCAAGCCTAGACATCATAGACTTAACTATGGTGAAGGCTTTGAGTTTGGATCATGTCTTGCCCTTATTGGACCCCTTGTGAGGTGGCTTGGGCTTTATGAATCTTGTTGAATTCACCTCCCCTAGGTGATTTCTAAATTTATTTGTTTGATTTAGGGGGATGGTGACACATTAGCTACTTAGTCATCCCATGCATGCCTTAGCCATAATGGCTTCTAACCATGGTGTGGCTTGAGTTAGATTCTTGTTTCTCCTCCATTGGGTAGTCTAGGAGGTGAAGGATGAGTCATGAGAGTGAGCCCTCCCCCTTCCAACATGTCATTTAAGGTTTAGATGAGAGGGTGACACATATTTTTCTCTTGCAAAATTCTTAAAATTTGGTTATAACCATGGTTAAGTATGTTACTCATGTGGGTTTAATTGGTATTTAATTTTTATTGGTGAGTTCATGAGGATGAGCCACCTCAAATTTTAATTTCATGAGAGGATGACACCTCATTTCCTCTCATGATTACCTTCTTTAAGCATGGTTAAAATGATAGGTTATAGGTTATTTTAATGTGTTAACCTACACCTAATAAGTCCATGAGTCATGAATAACCCATGGATGAGGTCATTTATGATGTAATAAAGAGATTTGAAATTTTGAAAATCATGGTTTCATGGGTTAAAATTTCATTTTATGCCCTTTTCATTTTAATTTCCATATTTAATTAATGATGTCATTATTTAAATATTGGAAATTATTTTATTAATCAATCATTAATTGGAAATAATTCCAAATTAATTATTTGATTAATATCCATGTCATTAAAATTGATTTTGTCTCTTTCATAACTTTTCAATTTAATTTTCACTTTAATTAATTAAGTCATTAATTAAAACATGAAAATTAAATTATTGGTCAATTAATTAATTAAAAATAATTTTGGGATTTATTATTTGATTAATTCCATTATTTTTAATCAATTTGTGGATTTTGAGATTTTATGGCTTTTGAATTTAATTTTTCATTTTAATTAATTATGTCATTAATTAAAATTTGAAAATTAATTCATTAATCAAAATAATTTTGAGATCAATTATTTGATTAATATTGTCATTTTATGACTTTTTAATTTAATCTTCATTTTAATAAATCATATCATTTGATTAATCAAAATATTGAAAATTAAATTATTAGTCAATTTAATTAATCAAAATAATTTTTGAAATTAATTTGATTAATTTTTGTCATTGTGGGGTTTTAAACATGTCACTGGTTATTTGATCAAAAATTGATCATTTTAATCAAAATTGACTTTTTAGGTCATGTGTTGACCCATTGGGTTAATAAGGTTGGTGATTGGATCTGGATTACTTATTTTGATCAAAATTGTCATTTTAAGTCGAAAAGGTTGACCTATGGGGTCGACGAGTTAGTCGTAAGGTGCGGATTAACCATTTTGACTAAAATTATCATTTTAGGTCAAAAGGTTGACATATTGGGTCAACAGGGTTGGTCATTGGGTCTGGATTAACCATTTTGACCAAAGTTGACTTTTTAGGTCAAAAGGTTGACCTATGGGGTCAACAGGGGTTGGTCATTAGTGTCGGATTGACCATTTTGACCAAAGTTGACTTTTTAGGTCAAAAGGTTGACCTATTAAGGTCAACAGGGTTGGTCATTGGGTATGGATTGACCATTTTGACCAAAGTTGACTTTTTCGGTCAAAAGGTTGACCTATTGGGTCAACGGGGTTGGTCATTGGGTCTGGATTGACCATTTTGACCAAAGTTGACTTTTTAGGTCAAAGGGTTGACCTATTGGGTCAACAGGGTTGGTCATTGGGTCTGGATTGACCATTTTGACCAAAGTTGTCTTTATAGGTCAAAAGGTTGACTTATGGGGTCAACAGGGTTGGTCATTGGGTTTCGATTGACCAAAATTGTCTTCTTAGGTCAAAAGGTTGACTTATTGGGTCAACAGGGTTGGTCATTGTGTCTGTATTGACCATTTTGACCAAAGTTGACTTTTTAGGTCAAAAGGTATTGACTCATTGTAAAAATGATGTTAACAAAAGGGCCCCCAATATGTGTGGATTACTGTATAAGTTTTTTGCACATATTTGCGTTGACCGAAGTGGTCTAAAGAGATGTCTCATAATAATCAGGAAAGGAGTGGGTGTCATATCGTTCTTAAGGAATCTCAGATATCTCATATGTTGGTTCTGAGAAGGAATATCCTTTTCATGTCTGGAAAGGGACTTATATCTGATAATTGGGGAGAGAAAATGGATGTCATATTCCATTTCTTGAAATGTCAATGTCGATATTTAGTTAAAGGAAAGCCATGTTTTCCGTGTCAGGAAAGGGCTTTATCCAATAATCGGAAAGAGAAATGGATGTCATTTTCCATTTCTTAAAATGTCGATGTCAAGATTTGGTTAGAGGAAAGCCGTGATTTCCGTGTCAGGAAAGGACTTACATCCAATAACTGGAAAGAGAAATGGATATCATTTTCCATTTCTTAAAATGTCAATGTCAAGATTTGGTTAGAGGAAAGCCATGATTTTCGTTTCAGGAAAAGACTTACATCCAATAACCGGAAAGAGAAATGGATATCATTTTCCATTTCTTAAAATGTCAAAGTTAGTTAAAGGAAAGCCATGATTTCCGTATCAGGAAGGGACTTACATCCAATAACCGGAGAGAAAATGGATGTCATTTTCCATTTCTCAAAATATCAATGTCAAGATTTGGTTAGAGGAAAGCCATGATTTCCATGTCAGCAAAAGACTTACATCCAATAACCAGAAAGAGAAATGGATATCATTTTCCATTTCTTAAAATGTCAAAGTTAGTTAAAGGAAAGCCATGATTTCCGTATCAGGAAGGGACTTACATCCAATAACCAAAGAGAAAATGGATGTCATTTTCCATTTCTCAAAATGTCAATGTCAAGATTTGGTTAGAGGAAAGCCATGATTTCCATGTCTGGAAAGGGCTTACATCCAATAACTGGAAAGAGAAATGGATGTCATTTTCCATTTCTCAAAATGTCAAAGTTAGTTAAAGGAAAGCCATGATTTCCGTATCAGGAAGGGACTTACATCCAATAAGTAGAGGGAGTGGCGAACTCACTAACACATTTTGGTGGGGATATCCACTGGGGTTTGACCTGTATAGGTCGAATGATAATTCTCATGTTTAGCTATCACAAGTCATTCATTTTACCATTAAAAATTTATTTTATTGTTTTTTAGGACATGCCGACACATCACAGACAATGGGGAACATTTTTCCAACATTTTATTTTATTTCCATAGATAATGTACAAAAGGGTCACTAGTACACACCATTGCAAGAAAAGAAGTTAACAGTAGATATATATAGCATGCATGCTACAAAACACTGACATATCATATATCAAAAGTTTCCATATCATATCATAACCTCAGATACTGTCAGACCATCTATAAACATTTTACACTCCAAGACATTATTTGTCAGACATATCTTAGGTGTTTGGACATTCATAGGGTCATGGTAGTTCTAAAGGTTTCAGTCCTTCAAGTTTTGAGATGATTTGATATCCAACAGGTCGTTTATCTAGCTTCATCCGTCGCAGAGTGATCAAAATGCGTGGCCTATTAACACTGGGTATACAGTGTTTCACGAGATCCGCACCATTTCCCTGGAATAAGAGAACTGATCCTCGAGTTAAAAGGATACGACATGTACCTTCAAATTCTCCTGGCCCCAAGATTTGTATCTCCCTTCCAAATACGATGGAACAGCAATTCATTAATGACAAGGTGCAAAACGGTCTCTCGAAATCGTGACTGTCAATGTGGGGAGGGATACAGTCTCCATCATCATATATGTTGATAATGCAACTATCAGGAATACAGTCTAAGGGTATGATCCCCCAAGTGACAAGACGTCTGATAATTTGAATTATTATAGTGGGCAGAGGATCGACTCGTTCATATCACAGGATTCCGGGAAGATTTCCATCTCTGTCCTTCACATAATTATAACAACACCCGTATTGAATGGTCTGCCTTCCTTAACCTCGAATCCATTTACTAGGCTCAGAATAAGTTTTTCTTTTAAGAAGCCCAGCTCTGCCCTGGTTACGGGCTTCTATTATATGATCGATAATGGCGGCTTGTTCATCTTCATCAAATATTCAGGTGAACAATTTGAGGCCATCCAGAATGTTCACTGTTCTTTTGTTCATATGTTTGTACTATTCAAAAGTTCTCCATTCAATAACACGAATCTGTCATACTTCTTCTCCGAAATGTTCCTTTTTATCATCTTTCTTATTTGACATCTTAGGGTTTTGAGTAGATGTAAGTGGGGGTGAAGTGATAACTACTTTTTCATCCAGGTTTCTCTTTGCAAGGTCCAAGTTTGTCATTTTTGATGCGGAGTGTATCTCCTCAAATGGAGTGTCAATAGTCTGAGTTTTCAATTGACTAATATTCTCCATATTTTGTTTCTCTTGCAATTATTTTTGACATTTTAACCGTTTATTACTGTTTCGTCTTTTTTCTCGAGTAAGTCCTGCGCCACATTATTTACGCCAGATGTAGATGCCCCTCGTACTGAAGTGGTCATGAACTCTTGCTCGTCTGAGCTATTACTGACCTCAAAATCATACTCTTCAGGTTGTCGAAGTTTAAACTCTATCAAAGGTGTCTGTATCTTAATTTCATTATGATTGACCAGGTAGAGTAGTGATCCGTGATATATAGACTCAACTTGTAATAGGTCAAAGTTGAAGTAAATCCTAGTTCCCTCGTCTATATGTCGGCGGTCCAAGGCAAAAGTCATGTTATTTTGGAATGAGAAAAAAAATCTATCTTCAGGCATTTTTCCTGAAAATAATAAGACAAAATAACATTTTAGCCTTTTAATCATTTGTTCAATGAATGGAACAGATATTATAAGATATATAAAAAAAAAGTCAAAGATGATTTTGAAAATAAGAATTTATTGTCCCAGTTTATAAACAAGTCGTCGTTATTTTTTTTTATGTTGCGTAATATTTCTTCAGGAAACGACCATTGATTGGAGGCACGATTCTTTCTCCTTGACAATCCACCAGTTGGTAGGATCCTCCGGAATATGTCTTTTCAATTATGTACGGGCCCTCCCATAATGGTTCAAATTTACCGCCTACCTTTCGGTGAGCAAGTATAGGTCTTCAAAAAACTAATACTAATTCACCGATTTGAAAGGTTCTAAGACGAACTAATTTGTCGTGGGCTCATATCATTTTAGCTTGATATAGTTCGAGATTTTATTGAGCTTGTAGATGCTTGCCTTCTAAACTTTCAAGTTTATCAAGTCGTAATCTGGCATTTTCTTCTTGAGTTATTTTATTTGTTATCTCAACCCTGAGAGAAGGAATTTGGACTTGCAATTGTAAAATAGCTTCAGAACCATATACCAAAGCAAATGGTGTAGACCGTGTTGGAGTTCGGTATGTAGTTATATAAGCCCATAAAGCTTCTATTAATCGCTCATGCCACTGTCTCGGCTGTTGCTCAATGTCTTTTTCAAGATTTGAACCAATGTTTTATTGAAAGCTTCGGCTAATCCATTAGCCTTAGGATAATAAATTATGGAATATCTCCAGTCAATCCCGTGTCTTTGGATAAAGTTATTCATTTTCATGTTTTTGAAGGCCAATCCATTGTCTGATATGACCCTTCGAGGAATTCCAAATCTATAAACGATATGCGTCTTAAATAAATGAAGGACTTGTTCTGCCTTGGCTTCTCTAAGTGGTATCGCTTCTGCCCATTTGGAAAAATAATCAGTAGCTGCTAGAATAAATCGATGTCCCTTAGATGATGGAGGATCAATAGGACCCACTATATCGGTACCCCAACATTCAAATGGCCAAGATGCAATAGTTGGGTGTAGGACATTTGGAGGCTGGTGTAAAACTATCCTATGTATCTGACATTGATGGCATTTCCTTGCAATGTCAAGACAATCGGCCATCATTGTCGGCCAATAATAACCCATTCTTTTTATTTTCATTTTCATTTTAGGTCCAGATTGATGTGCACCACATAAACTTGAATGGATTTCTTTAACGATCTCTTGAGCTTCGACTTGGTTTAAACATCTTAACCACATTTGGTCAAAAGATCGTTTATAAAGAATATCATTTATTAGAGCATATGATAATGCTCTCTGTTTAATTTGATTAGCAATAGAAGTGTTTTCAGGTAGTTTTCCAATTTGTAAATATTGAATGATTGGTTGTCGCCAATCATCCTTTTTGTCATTTATTGTCATTGTCAAATTTTCACCGATTTTATGTAGATTATCCATATCAATTTGAGAAAGAACTTGTCGTCCTCTTATAGAAATCGGTATGTCGTCTTCTTCTGGACAGGCAAACTCCTTTGCAATTTTGCTAAAGCATCTGCTAGAGAATTGTCTCGTCTTGGGATTAAAAAAAATGTCACGTCAGGAATTTGCTGAAGTAATTTCAGAGTGTAACGAGAATACTGTTTAAGTCGAGGTTTCAGAGACTTATATTTGCCAGCGATTTGATTGATAATCAGCTGGGAGTCTCGGTAGATATCGATATTTTTAATTTCCATTAATATCGTTAATTCTAGACCGGTTATGAGCGCTTCATATTCAGCTTCATTATTTGTGCATGGTTCAGTCAGATGATAGGAAAAGGCATCATCATTTTGTCTGGAGTAATGAAAATTAATCCTACTCCAGCTTTGCCTGGTATAATTGTCTGTTTGTCTTTGTCTTTCCATGCAGATGATGCTCCGTCAAAATAGAGTTCCCATCCTTGCACGTTGGAATTTTTTATTTCTGATATTTGTTCATCAGGTAAATCATCATTAAGAGGTGATCCAGTTGGAATTGGATGTGCTGCTAAGAAATCTGCCAGAATTTGTCCTTTGACAGTACGTAACGGTACAAATGTTATGTCAAATTGGAGTAAGATCATTGCCCATCTTGCTAATCTCCCAGAAAGTGTCGGTCGTGTTATTAAATATTGTAATGGGTTAACTCTTGAAATAAGAGTTACTTTATGAGAAAGCATATAATGCCTTAGTTTTTGAACTGCGAAGATTAAGGCTAAACAATGCTTCTCAATTGTCGAGTATTTTATTTCTGTCGGAACTAAACAACGGCTTAAATAGTATAATGCATTTTCTTTTCCCTCGTCATTTACTTGTGCTAATAGAGCTCCAAGGGAATTGTCCAATGCCGTGGTGTAAAGAATTAGAGGTATTCCTAATACAGAGGCTGCTAAGACAGGACGGGTTGTTAGATATTGTTTGATTTTTTCAAAGGCGTGCTGTCATTTTTCATCCCACACAAATTTAGTATCCTTTCTAGTAAGGGCAGTAAGAGGTTGACATCTACCCGATAGATTGGAAATCAAACGTCGTATATATGCTAATTTTCCTTGAAAGGATCTCAATTGGGTTAAATTTTTAGGAGGAGGCATATTTAGGATAGCTTCAATTTTGAGAGGATCAATTTCTATCCCACGATGTCAAACTACAAATCCTAAAAATTTTCCTGAAGTGACACCGAAGGCGCACTTTAAGGGATTCATTTTAAGATTGTATTGTCGCATCTCGTCATAAGTCCAAGCAAAGCAGTCTTTGTATTCTATCAACAATTGAGTTATGTCTTTTGCTTCCTCGTCATTAATGAATGAACTAATAAAAGTTGGTTTTGGATTTTCATCAGTTCCTAAATTTATTTCTTTTAGTTCATCAATTGTCGATTTAATTTCTTCTTCTAATTCTGGATGAGCATCTTCAATTGGAAGATAAGATAATAGTTCGGAATCATATTCTCCAGCGACGGCCAGACAAAATTCTGTATCATCTAATGGCCCCATAGTGTCAAATCCAACACCTTCTTTGGAGTTAGAATTTCGTTTATTATTATTCCACATTTGTTCAATGAAATGTGGTTGTTTTAAAGACCATTGTTTGAGCATTAAACTATTTTGAATAAATTTTTGTGCCCAAGGAGAATACAACTCAAAAGGAATTTTCATTGATTGTGGAAGATTTTCATCTTCTATTTTTACATCATTTTTAGTAAAAGAAGAAGTAGAGCCAAGTCTAAACTTAATAGGCTTTTTGTCATCATTACATACTTCTTTCACTATTAGATTCTCAATTTTAGCAGTGGAGATTGGAGTCAGAGTCATAGAATGTATATAATGATTGATTTTATCATACATAGATTCAAATTGTTTTTCTTTGCCTTCTTCTTCTAGAGATATTTTGAACTGATGTTCTTTCAAAACCATAGATGTTGTTTCTTCTTCAGAATCCAGGTGAATTTTGAATTTCAGTGGTTTCTTCACTGTGACAGTTGGATCTTCCTTCCCTCGTCCTCGTCCTCGTCCTCGAACTTGAGTTTGAGCTTGACGGGAATTAGTTCGTCTTGTTTTTATTGAAGATGAATGATCCTTTTCATTTATTTTCTTTTCTTTCTTCTTTTCTTCCACATCCACCATTGTTTCTTTGGAAGACATTATTTTATTTATAAGAGCATAATATGCTGCATCTTCATGTATACCAATTTCATGGATTGAAAACGGTTGCAAATCTCCTATAATACGACATTCTTGTCCTTTTTGTAGATATTTTATACATTGATGTAGTGAAGAAGGAACCATTTTATACTCATGAAGCCATGGTCTGCCAAGTAAGGCGTTAAAGGAGGTATCTGAATCAATAATATGAAATTTTGCTGTTGTTGCCAAATCGGCTATTTTTAAGAGTAATGTTATTGATCCAAGAGCTCATTCTCCTTGCTGATTGAATCCTTGTAACATCATCGTATCCCTTGATAGTTGAGAGGCATCAATGTCTAAGTATGCAAGAGTTCTCAAATTCATAATGTTGATTGAAGCACCTGGGTCAATAAGAACTCTTGAAAGTATTGTATCGTTTATGTTCACTATAATATATAATGGACGATTGTGTTCATTCGTTCTGAGCAATAAGTCTTTGTCAGAGAAGGTAATCTTCGTTGATTCCTCTAATGAGTAAGCTTCATTTTGGGTAATATTAGAAAGTTGAGTTAAGCAGATATCTGGATCTGAAGGGACTTTATTAATGATTCTCTCATTTCTTTGGAAAGTATGAGAGCGTCAGAGATGCTTAACTTCGCAGGTAATTTTCTCAAATGAGCTTGTACGTTATAATCCACTTTGTTATGAAGATCATCCTTACTTCTTTCAGGGAATTGGGGATGTATTGGAGGAATGATCTTGTCCGATGTGATTATTTGTTTTTCTTTTTCTTGTGGAGTTATCCTAGGAGGTAAGATTTTTCCACTTCTCAAATTAATTTCAACTATTTCTTCATGTTGATTATCCGACTCTTTTGTCTCCAAATCTGAGGATTCCAATTCTATGGAAATCAAAGTTCCTTGTAGTTGAAGTGTAGCGACGTCATTTTCATTTTCATCATTGTCAAATTTTTCATTTGTATTTTCATTATTTTGGTTATCTTTGGGTTGATCATATACGATTTGAGTATCGTTTACAGGGTTAGAATTCAAATGATTATTTTCAGAAGCATCGCCCAAAATAGACAAAATATAAGAAAAACTAGGATTGTTATTATTCATGGTAGTAAAAAGGAAGTCATACAAAGTTATCGGTTCGAGGATTTTTCGTCCTTCAGCCGATATAACTATCCTAGTACAAGAAGGAAATGAACTAGAAGGTACAAAAGGAGTTACAGCCCCTATATTTGGAAGACTTCTGGTCTTTTTTTTTCCTTGTTTTTCTTTTTCTTTTCTTTCTTGGGAGACTTTATAATTTGATATTTAGCAAGGATTTCTTCAGAAGTGCTATCCTTGTTTCCTGGACTAAGTTTTTCTACCGAAATCATATTAACCGAACCTTTTTCAGGTTCTTTCAAATATTTTTTCTGGATTACTTTATTTCCATCTTTAAAATTACGCTCCAACCAGTCTTTGAAGACAAAACAATCTTCAATTTTATGTCCAAGCATTCTGTGATAAGGACAGTAATTAGGGTTGTTTTTCTTGTCGATTTCTGCCGGCCTTTTAGCTTCTGGCAGCTTAAATTCGGGTACTTTAAGCAGACTATGAAATATTTTGCTGACGGCTTCAATTTTGAATGGATATTCTTTATTCATTCTTTCAGCCATTGTTTTCTTTTCTGCTGGTACTGGAATCGGTTGTTGAAGTTGTAGTTGAGGCAATGTTTGTGATGTTAACAGATTATTTGGAATCGGTTGTTATTTCTTTTTTTCTGGTTGAATCTGCATCACCTGTTTACCTTTTTCTACAACATTTCCAGGTTTCTTTTCAAATGTTTTGACAGTTTTTGTTTTTCAGTCTTCTCTATTATACTCATTTGTTTTGCTTCTTCTTGGAGATTAGCAGCTTTATTGAGTAATTTTTCAAATGTCTTTATTGTGAATCCTTTGAGCATAAATGCTATAGGACCATGAATATTTTTAAGCAATATTCCGACAGCGTGTTGCTCTTGTAGTTGTGGCTCACATTTCATGCTAAGATTTCTCCAGCGTAAAATATAATCCACTAAACTTTCTCCTGGTTTTTGTTTTTCTACCACCAAGTCACCAACTGTGGTGTGATGTTGTGTTCCTGCAAAATGCTGAATAAAGAGGCTTTCAAGTTCCACAAAAGTTTTGAAAGATCCATTGGGAAGTTCCGCATACCAGTCAAAGGCAACTCCTATGAGACTGTTAACGAATTGTCGGAATAGAAGAGCATCACATCCCCCTGCATTACAGCAGCTTGCTCTGAAATGTGCTAGATGTTGTCGTGGATTACCTGTTCCATCAAACATTTTGAAGATAGGAGGAACAAAACCTGTAGGGTATTGGACAGAATCAAACTCCTCTGGATATGGTCTACCCTTTGGAATTTGTGATCCAGCTTTTACCTGAGTCATAGTTTCTTTTATCTTTTGTTCCACAAGTTGAGTGATATCTTTTTCTGGAATTCCGCTATGAGGGGAATCCTTTTTCTTTTGAGTGCTTTCTTCAATGTTTATTGGCTCTCCTTTGTCTTCTAAAATGTGGACAGCCTCGGGCCTAACAATTTTAATGGCCGGTGATGGATTTTTTGGTGGATTTTGCAAAGTTGCTACCAACTCATCCATTCTTTGTTCAAGACGACTGATTTGCTAGTCTCGCTGTCGTATAATTGCTCGTAATTCATTTTTTGCATCTTCTTCATTTAATTCTCGTGTTAAGGAAGTAGATCGTGTTTCTACCATGCTAACACTGGCAACATTTTCATTGGAATTATCAGAATCATTTTCTTTTCTCCATATCGAGAATTGTTTGATGTCATTTTTTAATTTTTTAATCTTTCTTCAAATGATTTTGTAGAATGTTTTTTGCAAGTTTCTTCTTGTGAACTATTTGCAGGAGTGTTGATGGTATCTAAATTTCTTTCAGACGATTTTCATCTCCATACATTATTTTTAAGTACAGGACGATAATTTCCATGTGGTGTATCGTAACCTTGTGTAAGGACAATTTGCTTTTTGTAGCATTTGGACCAGATCCGACTGTCGGCATATTTTTAGGTTATGTGATTTGAAAAAGGGGGTCGCCTACAGAAGCTGTCGGCGAATTTTAAATTTAATTTAAATATATATATAATTTGGAAAGTAACATTTGATTTTTAAAAATAATTTTAAGTTTGAAAATTTTAAGATATGAAATCAAACTGATCTCACATCCCGAATTATTTATATAAACGAGCACCGCACCACAAACTGTATATCTATCCCGGAGAATAGACACACTGCTCGATGAAGGGACTCGGTTAAATAAACTAGAAGATTTGTGACATCCGTTTGGTCTGCGAACCAACTTTATAAGCCGGCAAGTTCTCCTGTTTAATATAAAGGAATTAAGCAGGGTTTATATTACCTGGGTTCTTAAAGTTCCCTATAAGGGCAAGCCCCTATAGTTAATTACATCTTAAATGACGGGAATCATTTAAAAAAACTCTCGATAATGATCAGTGGTTTTGCTCTCAAGAATTTCAAAGTTTAGGTTTCCAAGATTGGATTTTGGAATTTAAAAAAGGATTAGCTCAAATTTGGAACATTTTATTTTGGAGTCCAATGGAAGAGAGTTAGGAGATCCAAGAAAAATCTTGGCAACTTCCCAAACTATCCTATTGTTTGGCTTCAATTTGAGAGAATTATTCAATGTTGTCTGTCCTGCCAATTTTTAATTAATTAGGACTTATATTTGCATGACATGATCATACAAATAGCCTTGAAGATATGAGGGTTGATGTCGTACCGAACGACTACCTCGGAGTCCTAAGACCGGTTAGGGCTTAATTTGCATAACATGATTATACAAATGCCTAACAAAAAGTTGAGGATTTATGTTGCGCTAAGCAAACTACCTCGGAGTCCTATGGCTTTGTTATTTAATGCTAAGAAAGGTTTTGCTGAAGTAGACCCGAGTTTTGCTGATGATGATGGCCGTGCTGCCCATCATGCCCCGAGCTCCTTGTTGTTGCAGAGGTTTAGTTTTAGAAGTCATAAATCAGGAGATGAGAGAAGTGTTTTGGTTTAGAGAAAATCTTAAAATCCAAGTGTTTTTTAATATTTTAATTAAAACAAATCTTAAATTTGTTTAAACGGAACCGATTAAGATCCCGCGGTTTCGTCGTCCGACACCGTTATTTTCATCGAATTCACTTAGTCCGAATGAATTTGCTAAACTCAATTGAATGAGTTCCACACTTTCATTTAGACCGTGGGAAATCCCGTTAGCAACACGTGGGTTACATCATCCGAGGTATTCCGATCATTCAACGAGACGTTTTAATTTAGTTGCAATTGTAGTTTTATTGTTTTGTTTAGTGATTAAATTTTGAGTTGTTTTATATTTTGGAATGTTGTGGCGGTGAATTTTATCTTGTGATGACTTTTAATTTAGTTTTGGTTTCAGTTCGGGGACTATCCTAAAGGTTTTGGTTTTCATGCAACGGTCTTATTTAACATGCGAAGAAAAGTAAAGTACGGTGCATGTAAGTAAATTGCAATAAAGTAAATTACAATAAAATAAAAGCGTACTGGAGGGTCTTCCCGTCATCCTAAGTTGCACTTAAAACACATGTTAAGGCATTTAAATATTTCAACGGATACCTAGGTAAAGCTAAGGAAGGGTTTTGGTTGTCTACCAAATTCCTAATCCTATAACTAGTCATCTCCTATGACGTCCAGGTTCTTGGTTTCGTTTAAGGATGATTTTCTTCATCGAAGAACAATTAAATTCGATTGTTCTTCTAAAACATCCCATCATATTGAGGAAGTGCTTAGGACGAGTCCTAAACATCTTTTCAATATTACAGGATTATTTTGAGCCCAGTGAATTTCATTGTACTGGTGAATTGATCATCCAAGGGTTTGGTTAAGCTTTGTCTCTTGCTCAGTGAACTTAGGTATTTGATTGCCCGATGAATGAAGTGACATCTCATTTAATACTCTATTTAAGAGTTATAATAATTAAAGCCTTTAAGAGGCGAGTTGGTTTATCGAGAATTTTAATCATTTAAAATTTGAGTTAATGATTGAAAATGTTTTAATTTAATTGTAAGGTTTTAATTAATAATTTTAAGTTTGGAATAGTGTTCAAATTATTTTAGATTTAATTTAAATCTCTACACTTTCAATTATCTTAGTATTTCAGATTGATATTCATGTTTTAAATTTATTTAGATAGAAAGAGGTGTTGAAATTATTGATATGTTTTGATTTAATTCTTAATGATTTCATTTAGGTTTGTTGTTAAATGATTTTAATTTAATTTAATTCAATTTTATTTTAATTTAATTTTAAATTTAATTTTAAATTTAATTTAATTTAATTTTATTTAATTTTAATTTAATTTAATTTTAATTTAATTTAATTTAATTTAATTTAAATATTAATTTAATTTGATTTTAATTTAATTTAATTTAATTTTATTTAATTTTAGTTTTAGTTTAATTTTATTTTTAATTTCAATTGTTAATTTTAGTTTAACTTTACTTTTAATTTAATTTTAATTTAATTTAATTTTAATTTTAATTTTAGTTTTAATTGTTAATTTGGATTATTATTTTAGTTTTTTAATTAAGAACTAAATATTGTTAAAGTGACTTATTTAGGGATTTTTAAATTAAAGAATAAATATCCTCTTAATAATATCCCTATTTTATTAATCCAAATTTTAAATATATTCTTTCCAAAATTTAAATCATTTAATTAATTAAAGTTTTATTTTGATATTTTCAAAGTGTTTAATGGGTTTCTACCCTTTTAATTTCCCTAAGTTTCAATCATCCAAGAGAAAGTTAAGATCAAATATTTTACCCCCCATTTTGATTAAACCTAAAGTTTTAATTAAGGGTTAAAATTTTTAATTACCTTTATGCCTTTTAAGCTTATTTATTTCATAACTCACTAAATTGAGCTCAAATGAATTTGAAATTTTTATGTCACCTCACTCATATGTCAATTAAGACATTAGAGGAGAAAATATGATTTTTTCTGAATTTAATTTATTTATATGACTATTTTTAGTGAAAATAAGGATTTTCAAAGGAAATTCAACAACATGACCAAGGAAAGGTTTCTGTCCTTAAGAAACTTATGGGATGTTTCTAATGACCAGAGGACCACTTGGACCAAATTTTGTGATTTTTTGAATTATATTTTATTTATTATAATTATTTTGAGTTTTAGAGTATTAATTAATTTTAAAAGAAAATAAAAGTTGAAAAATAGATTTTATATTTTTCTTAAATTTCTTTGATCTCAAGGAATCCAGAGAAACAAATTTTATAATTTTTTGATTTTTCTTTGATTTATTAGAATTATTTTAGTGAAGAAGGTTGAAAATTCATTTTTTTAATATTAAAAATTACATTAAGCCTTTAAAATTCAATATCTTATCCTAGGGACTTAGGAAAAATATTTGATTTGTTCCTAAGTGATTAGGAGTCAAAATGTGACATTTTTATGATTTTTATTATTTTTATGATTTTTACTATTTTTTAATTATTAAAATATTAAAATATTGTGAAAAATCAATTTTTTTAGAAAATTTCAATTTTAATTTTTCTGAACTCCCCTGATATCAGAGAAGCTCCAAAACTATTTTTGTGAATTTTTGAAAAGTATTTTTGGAGTTATGAATTTTTAAAGTTCCATTTTGCTCATGAGGCTTAATCAATCCATTTAGTGGGGTTAATCAAGTCCAATTGATTTCAAAATTTTATGTAAGGTTCCCCTGACCCTAAAGAGTAATGGAGAATTATTATCAAGTCAATTTGATGTACGGTTAACCCTAATTAATTCAAATTCAATTTTAGGGGTTTAGGCCAATTAAGGTTATTATGAATGAATTAACTCAAAATATATTTTTCATAGGGTCCTCTGGTCCTAAGAAACATCACTAAATTTTCCTAGAATTTATTTTATAACATGCTAATTATTGGAATTAAAATACCTAAAACAGTGACATGAACTTGAAAATTCAATAACTTTTCACAGAGATGACCTTTGACTTTGAAAAATTCAGGGAATGTTCCCAAGATCAGAGGCTTCAAAAGCCCTATGGTCTCATGCCATGGTGAATTGTCTATGCAAATGAAGAAAAAAATACTGAAAACAGTAAATAAATTATTAAAAATAAAATACTCATGCAATTAACTTGATTTATTTTCCACATTATTCTCCTCTGTTCACTGAGCAAGAGGGTATTTTTATTTTTTTTTTGTGATTTTTCTATACAAAGATATGAATTTTCTAAGTTCTGGATATTTAATTAATTCAGAAAATAGGGATTTATCTACTTATCCACGCGGCACCGCGTCAACCTCAGCAGTTCCGAAACCCCTACGTGTCGTGCTCCCATTCAACACCGCCACTTGAGTCAGCAGCCACGCGTCCCGCGGTTCACGTACCATTGCGCCGTCCGACTTGATCTCGACCGTCTGCTCGATACACGTGCAATCCAACGGCTTCTAGTCATCGTCTATGACTGGTGTGCACCCGTGACCGTCCACAGTAAAACCCTAAGATCTCACTCGATTCTCAATGAATTTTTGTGTTCTTATGCTCTATGGATTCGTCTTGAAGAGACGAACACATTCATACGGTTTATAGGCTATGAAATTAACCCGAACAGAATGGAGAATTGCTGGAAGTTCAGGGGGAAGAATGAGTTCATACCTTTGCTCAGAGAAGTGAAGCTTCGATCTGAGAGTTGTGTCACCTTCGATTGAGTCCAGGCAAGCTCCGGATGAAGTCCACGGCTGCGGGAATTGTCTAGGTATGAAAGTGACCAAGGTCGATCACAAAGCTTGGAGGCTGGAAGCAATGGCTGGCTTGGTGAGGGGGCTTTTGCTGGGGAACTTCTCCTCTTGGTACGAGTGAAGGTGTAGGACCAATCAATTTGGAGATTGGCTCACTGTGGTGAAGTGTCCTGTTTTTGGGTGGATTTTCGACTCGGAAATTGAGCTCGCGAGACGAGGGTTTTAGGGCTGGATTTCAGTGGGGATCAAGTTCTCTATGTCTGGAGAGGGGTCTGGAATGATTTTGGCAGAGTTTTGGTAAGGTTTGGTTCAACTCTTTTGGCCGAGAGGTGGTGGTGTTTAAATAGAGGTGGCTGGAGGGCTTCACAGGGGGGTTTGGAGGCTGGGATCAGCTGCTCAGGGGAGGAGAAGAATAGCCATGATGTCCATTTTGGTTGGGACAGCTCAGCTAGGGAGAATTGAAAAAATTAGCTCACATGGAGCTCTCGGCCATGGTGTTTTCTGGCGACCCAGGCGGCTGGCCGGCCAGGCATTGGTCACCATCTTGACCCGTGAGGTCAGGGCTGGGGTTTGGTGCAAGCAATTGGCTATTGCCATGTGTAAGGAGGTTTGAGTAAAATGGCATGGGGTAAGGGTCATTTTGGCTTGATTTTGGTCAATTCATGTATTTGGGTTTGGTGCACCCACCAAGGGATTGATTTGGGCTGAGGGAGGTCGGATGAGTCAGCTGGTTTGGAGTGGAGAAGTCCCCATCCAAATATATTTGGATTAATTTTGGGTTAGGGTGGAACATGGGTATGGCTAATGACTTTTAGGGAGTGTTTAAAGGATCTCCTCCTTTGTCATTTAGGGAGGGTTGACAATCCTAAGATTCTGATGGCTTCCATGTGGCTTAAGCATGGCTCCAAGGCTTGTCTATGGCTTGCTCATGGCTTGGCTCAATTTCATGGAAATGGGTTATTTGGAGTTTTGAAAATTTTGAATTCTTTTAATGGGATTTGTCATGATGCCATTTTGGTTTGATCAACATGATGGATTTTGGACATAGGGGGTGGTTTTGATTAAAAAGAATGACAAATGAAAATGTCATGTGGGCTTTAGGATAGATTTTGGGCTTTTGAAATGGTTTTGGATGAGCTTTTAAAGTGGTTTAAGGAAGTGGGCTTTTGGATTTTAAAATGGGCTTTTGGATGAAAATTCTATTAAGTACCATGCCAAATAAATGTTGGGTTTAGTTTAGGGATGTGTCATGAGTGGTTTGGAACAAGTTTGAAGTGATTTTGAATTGAATTGGGTTTAATGTGGGGTCTTTTAGTAAAGGGGCTAAAGTGGTTCAAATTGGGCTAACTTGGTTTAATGTTGGGCTAAAGTTGGATTTGATGTAAAATTAATGTTGAGAAATGTTCATGGGAGTGTCACAAAGAGTTTCCAACTTTGGTTGGGCTCTAATTTTGGGATTTGGGCCCATTTGGGTTAGGTTTGGGCTTAGGTCAATTTAAGGGATTTTGGTTTTGGGTTAGGTTTGGGGGGAGTTTAGGTTCAAATTTTGGGCAAATCAGGTTAGTTTTTTGTTTATGAGGATGTTAGGAAGGCTTTAGGAAAGATTTGGGGCCAATTGGAGTTGAATTGGATTGGTTTGAGCTAGGTTTAGGTCATGGGTCAAAATTGGGCCTTAGGCTTCAAATTGAAATTAGACTCAAATTTCAATCAAATTGGACTTAAATGTGGTCTAAATTGATGTTGGGGATATTGAATTGATGTTTAGAATTGAATTGGACCAGAATTGAGGTCAATTGGAGTGGTTTGGTTTGACATTGGGTTCACTTGGGTTAAAAATGGGTCAAATTGGGGGTTTTGGTAAACATGGGGTAAATTGGAAAAATTAGCCCATGGAGTAGTTGAACAAAATGAAATTGGGAATATTTGGAATTTTTTGGAATTTTTTGGGAATTTTTGGAATTTTTGGATTTTTGGGGTAAAAGGGTATTTTGGTAATTTTGGGAGGTTTTAGGGGTATTTTTGGAAATTTTGGTATTTTTGGCCAAAGATGGTTAATTTGAATGTTGGGAAGTGTTTAGGATTGGTTTTGAGGGACCTTGGGTAATTTAGGTAATTTTGCAAATTTTGGGTCATTTCAAGGGTATTTGGTAGGTTCAATAGGTCGGGGGCCCCGGGGGTCAAAAATTGAAATTTTGGAAAAATGAAGATTGATCAAGAGTGAGTGAAATGCAATCACTTTGGTTGAGCCATGAAGCCATATTAAGCCCATATGAGCCATGAGAAGACTCATTTGGGGCATTCACTATGTTGTTCCTAACCCTCTTAGCTAGGGGCTTAGGGGTTAAGGACCATCCATATGAATTACCTACATGAGTCAGGAAGTCGAGTTGGGTGAGAGTGTGGCTCTAGGACTTGGAAAGTGTGTGAGAGTGTAGTGTATGTGCAAGTCAACCCTCACCGGACCGGACCGCCGAGGTATTCCTAAGGCGAAAAGTCCTATAGGGAACTCATCCTTTAAACCCGCACATTTGATCTCAACCCTCTAGGTGATTAGGGGTCTACAATCAAGCTTGTGGGGTTTGCAGGGAGTTAAGAAGTGGTTTGAATTTCTAAGTGGTAGGTCCCATTTCTAGTCCTCTAAGATTAGTCAAAGGAAAAGCCTAAGGCTAGATCCTAAGCACTAAGGAGAGAGAGATCAGACCTCACCAAAAATGAGGTCAACAAATGGACCCCCAATAGGTGTGGTGTGCTAACCAAGCACACCGCGCGTATTGGAGTTGACCGAAGAGATCAACAAAACCAACAGAGATGTCCAAGTGACAAACTTAGGATGAAGTAGAAGAACTTCCGCTGGGGAGTATCGAGTATATCTCAAAGACTGGAGATTCCTGAACTCTCGCTGGGGAAGAAGGAGGTGAATTCCAGATCATAAGATCTGGGGAAATTTGATTTAGATTTCATTTCATTTTCTGTTTCAAGTTTTAATGTGTGAGTTTGAACTTTGGTTTGAGTTTCAATTTTGGTCGAAATTCGATTTAAGATTGATTTCAAGGTGGATTTCGTGAAAATTCTGGATTTGAAGTGAGAACTGGAACCTAGGTTCCAACCTCGGAACTTAAAAGAGAACTAGAATTTAGGTTCTAGTCTCGAAGGAGAAAGTTAGAATTTAGGCTCTAACCTCAGACATTAAATCAGAATTTAGGTACTGATTGAAAGGGGATGAGGACTGGAATTTAAGTACCAGCCTTGGAGAGAGAATCAGAATTTAGGTACCGACCTCGCAAAGGATGAGAATCAGAATTTAGGTACTGATCTCGAAAGAGTGAGAATTGAAATTTAAGTATCAATCCGAAAGATGAGAATCAGAATTTAGGTACTGATCTCGGAATGAGAACTAGAATTTAGGTACTAGTCTCGAAAGAGAGTCGAAATTTAGGTATCGACCTCGAAAAGGATGAGAATCAGAATTTAGGTACTGATCTCGAAAGAGTGAGAATTGAAATTTAAGTATCAATCCTGAAAGATGAGAATTAGAATTTAGGAACTGATCTCGAAATGAGAACTAGAATTTAGGTACTAGTCTCGAAAGAGAGTCGAAATTTAGGTATCGACCTCGAAAAGGATGAGAATCAAAATTTAGGTACTGATCTCGAAAGAGTGAGAATTGAAATTTTGGTATCAATTCGAAAGAGAATCGAAATTTTGGTATCGATCTCGAAAGAGAGTCGGAATTTAGGTACTGACCTCAAAATGAGAACTGGAATTTAGGTACCAGTCTCGGAAGTTTAGAATTGAAATTTAGGTAGCAATTCGAAAGAGAATCGAAATTTAGGTATCGATCTCGAAAAGAGAGCCGGAATTTAGGTACCGACCTCGAAATGAGAGCTGGAATTTAGGTACCAGTCTCGAAAGTTTAGAATTGAAATTTAGGTATCAATTCGAAAGAGAATCGAAATTTAGGTATCGATCTCGAAAGAGAGTCGGAATTTAGGTACCGACCTCGAAATGAGAGTTGGAATTTAGGTACCAGTCTCGAAAGTTTAGAATTGAAATTTAGGTATCAATTCGAAAGAGAATCGAAATTTAGGTATCGATCTCGAATGAGAGTTGGAATTTAGGTACCGACCTCGAAATGAGAGCTGGAATTTAGGTACCAGCCTCGGAAGTTTAGAATTAGAAATTTGGGTCCATCCGAATTTTCGATGAAGAGGGAATCTCATACCATCGAGGTATCGAACAGTTCGTGGCTCCGTGTCAACAGAACTAGTCGATCCTCTAACATGCAGAGAAAAGATTTAAAAAGAACTGGTAAGTGTACCAAGTGGGAAAAGATTCGACCTGGTGACAAGTCGAAGAGAATATTCAAATTTCAAAAGAGTTCCAAACAGATTTTAATGGAGGAAAGAACTGAAAGGTTCGAATCAGAGGTTTCGGATCGGAATCCAATTCGGAGTTTAGATTCGTTTTGTTTGTCCTTTAAAGATCCCATTTTTTATTTATTGCTTATTTAGTGTTCATGTGAATTTGAAGTTCATTTTAATATTCAAATTTTTAAGAAAAATTCTCATTTATTTTCTTTTCTTTTCTGTTCTTTGTTCAAAGTTCATTTAACTCTAATGGCGTTTCCCAGTCAATTTGCACAAAAAGAGGTGAAGGCAAAATATGATGTAGTCGTTTTCATTCCAACTTGCTAAAAGTACATCATACAACTTGATCTAGTCATGATGACATTTTCCTCAGAAATTTAATGTCTCATACAATCCATGTAAATCCAAAACGGACTGTGTAAACTTCTTGTTGATCCATCCAAAAGCGTCTGTCAAAAATCCATGTATGAATAGTAAAAAACATGGGCAATAACATCACCTTCCAAGCCACCCTTGGCAGGAATGCCGCATGGATGTGTATTGGAGGTGTGTTATTTCCTATGTAACTCACAGCTCGTAGGACCGGAGATTCTCCAATTCTGGATCTGGCTGAAAGTGGTAAGGCATTTTTCTATCGTCCATTCTTCTTAAAGTAACTGAGATCTGCTCCACAGGCACTCCTGGAATGCAATGCTTCGCAATGTCTGCTCCGTTTCCTTTTAACACCAGGACGGAACCTACCGGTAGTGGTATCTCCACCGGCCCTCGAAACTCACCGGGGCCTGCAATCCGGAGGTTAGATCCGAACATGTTGTTGCACTGGTTGACGAATGACACTGTGCAGAAGGGTCTAACAAAATCATGATGGTCTATATGCGGAGGTATGCAGTCGCCTTCTTTGTAAATGTTAATAATGCAGATGTTGGGTATGCAATCTGTAGGCAATACCCTCCATGTTATCATCCTTTTCACCATTCTCTTAATGATTCTTGGCATCGGATCCACCTCACTTGCGACGGAGTATCCACGAGTGGATTTCATTTTCTATGCTATGGCAAAATTGTAGCAACATCCGCATTGGATTGTAACTCTTCCCTTTCCGGTATCCATCTTCGGGGTTCGAATATGTCTTTTCTCTCGGGCGGCCGGCTCGACCCATTTCCTGCAATTCGAGGATGCAATCTACAATTTGTTGTTGCTCATAATCTGAGAAAACATCTGTATGCAGCTCGAGGCCTTCCAAGATGTTGACCCTCTTGTTTTCAATTCTTTCAAGTATTCAAAGGTTTTCTTCTCAACTAGTTGCATTTTCTCCAGCTCATATTTCAGGATTATCTGAAGTCCTCGGTGTCTAGTAACATATTGTGGGATGTATGTTTCAACCCCAGCACGTTCTTCTGCATGTCTCAGCTCCTCGGGGGTAGTCTCTGTAGGGACATCCTCCGGGGTTGCTTTCGCAACAAGACTCTTTGGATCTGGTACATCTGCTCGGCGTCGAGGTACCGACTCTGTTTTTGCTTTTCTTGGTATTTCTTTTATCTGTTCTAATCTTCTTGGAGTTGACTTTCTTCTTTCCGATTCCTGACGAACCGGTCTCCTTAAAGCATTTGCACTAACGGTATCCACTGTCTATTTATGTTGAACTTCTGCTAACTTTGTTAGCATTTTGCGAATGCGACAATTCTTATTTCTTCACTGGGTAGCAGTGAGAGTAGCTCTCCTTACCGCTTGAATTTCTGCGGGCGCGGCGCTGACAAGCCTACCCTCTGCTGTGGCGACCATGGACTTAACTTTCTTATCTTCTCCGGTGGCATGAGCGGCGTTTGTTTTTATTTTCTTGCTGCTGGATTGGTGGCTCGGGCCACCCACTTTCATCACTTTACAGTCTGTGAAGTTCTTCTCGATCAGCTGGGATCCAATCATTTTCTTCGTATTGTAAGCAGATTTGGTGTGAAGTCTGAGTCAATCTCTATCACTACTCCATCCCTCACCCTCTTTTCATCAAGTGCTAGACTCACGCCATTTCTAAAGTTTAGAACCAACCGCCCGTTCGACATTTCCCTGCAAAAAAAACAAGGAAAGGATCAAGAGCTGTACTAAGAACAAGAACAATAAGAAAAACACTTAAAAATTCTTATTCACTTCTTTTAAATTTAAAGGGAGTAGGAAAAGATGAGAAAATATCAGGAATGAATGGATTTAAAAGGAAAGATTGACATTTTATTATTATGATTTCCCATGTTTTCTTTTTTAACATTTTTGTTGATGAGATTTTTTTTTTATCATCCATTTTATTTTGTTTTAGGTTCGGACCCAATCACAAAGTGATTACTTCACCCATGTTTCTAGGGATAAGATTCTACTTTATTGGCCACCCTTCGAAACATCAGGTTGCGTAATATTTCTTTAAATATCGTCCATTGATTGGAAGCATGGGTCGTTCTCCATGGCAATTCACCAATTGGTAGGAACCTCCAGTGTAGACTGTCTCGACAACAAACGGCCCTTCCCATGTCGGTTCAAATTTACCACCTATCTTGCGATGTACAAGAATAGGTCTTCTGAGAACTAAAACCAAGTCACCGAGCTTTGAATGATCTTGGGCGGACCGGTTTATCATGGGCTCGGATCATCTTGGCTCGATACGGTTCCAAATTCTGCTGTCTTGAAAGTCTTTTCCCTTCCAAGCTTTCCAATTCCTCCAGTTGTAGTCTGGCATTTTCTTCTGTAATGATTTTGTTTGCAACTGCAATTCTGAGAGACGGAAGCTGAACCTCTAAGGGTAGAACGGCCTCGGACCCGTACACTAAAGCGTAAGGCATACACTGGGTAGGAGTTCTGAAAGTCGTCCTGTAGGCCCATAAGGCTTCTAACAACTTCTCGTGCCAATTTCTCTTGTTGTCGTCCAAAGTTTTCTTTAGGATTTGGACGAGAGTTTTATTAAAAGCCTCGGCCAAGCCGTTCGCTCTTGGGTAGTAGATCGTCGAGTATCGCCAATCGATCCCGTGCCTTAGAACAAAATTTTTGATCTTTGTACTTTTGAATGCAGACCCATTATCTGAAATGATCATGCACTATACCCAAAAACGGTAGATGACTTGGTTCATGAAAAACTGTAGCACGTGGTGTGCCTTCACTTCTCTGAGTGGTATAGCATCTACCCATTTAGAAAAGTAGTCTGTAGCTGCAAGAATGAAGCGATGTCCTCTTGAAGAAAGTGGCTCTATTGGACCCACAATATCTGTGCCCCAACACTCAAATGGCCACGATGCGATTGTCGGATGTAGCACATTTGGAGGTTGATGTAGAACCACTCCATGCACTTGGCACTTGTGACAACTTTTGGCAACTTTCATAGAGTCGGTCATCATTGAGGGCCAGCAGTACCCTAGACTTTTAATCTTAATTTTCATTTTTGGACCCGACTGATGAGCGCCACAAAGTCCTGAATATACTTCTTTAACAATTTCACGAGCCTCGGACCCGCTCAGACATCTTAGCCACATCTGATCAAAGACCTTCTGTATAAAGTATTGTTTATTAATGTGTAAGACAGAGTTCTTTTCTTGATTTGATGGGCTAACGACTTATCGTCAAGCAGGTTTCCTTTCTGCAAGTAGTCTATTAGAGGCTGCCGCCAATCTTCTGTATTTTCTATCACTGTTGCAATTGTTTCTTCTGCTTTTCTTTCTGATTTATGTATTGTATCCATGTCGAGCTGTGATAGGACCTTCCGTCCTTGAACTGACACTTCAACTGACTCATCCTGCAAACAGGCAAATTCCTTTGCAAGGCGGGCTAACTCATCGGCGAGAGCATTTTCTTTTCTGGGAATCTTGTAGATTGTTACGTTTGGAATCTGTTCCAACAATTTCATGGCATACTGAAAGTACTGCTCAAGCCTTGGCTTTAAAATTTTGTATTGTCCGACGACCTGTTGAATGATCAACTGAGAATCTCCGTAGATGTTGATGTTCGTTATTCCCATCTGAATGGTTAATTCCAGTCCTGTTATGAGGGCTTTGTATTATGCCTCGTTGTTTGTACATGGTTCTGTTAAGTGGTAGGAGTATCTCAACATTCCCCGCTCCGGTGTTATAAAGATTAGTTCGATTCCTGCTTTACCGGGCACTATCGTTAGTAATTCTTTGTTCTTCTGTGCCGAGGACGCACCGTCGAATAATAATTCCCAACGTCGATCATCAGGGTCTTCTAGGCTCATTATCTGCTAGTCAGGCAAATCGTCGTAGAGAGGCGAATCCGCCGGCAAAGGGTGTGCTGCGAGGAAGTCTGCTAGGACTTATCCCTTTACGGCGCGAAGAGGAACAAAAGTTATGTCGAATTGCAATAGTATCATCGACCACCTGGCAAGTCTGCCAGAAAGCATCGATCGGGTCATCAAGTATTGCAACGGATTAACTCTCAAAATAAGGTTGACCTTATGAGAAAGCATGTAATGCCCGAGCTTTTGAGCGGCGAAGATCGGAGGCTAAACAATGCTTCTCGATCGGAGGATACTTTACTTCCGTCGGGATTAGACGGCGGCTTAGGTAGTAGAGAGCATTTTCTTTTCCCTCGTCATTGACCTGGGCTAGGAGGGCTCCGAGAGAATCGTCTAAAGCTGCGGTATAAAGTATCAAAGGTCTACCTGAGACTGGGGCTGCTAAGACAAGAGGTGTCATTAAATATTGCTTAACGTCCTTGAAAGCCCGCTGGCATTTCTCATCCCAAACGAATTTGGCGTCCTTTTTAACCAATGCTGAGAAGGGGTGACACCTACCTGACAAGTTTGAGATAAAGCGTTGAAGATATGCCAACTTCCCTTGAAAGGATCGTAGTTGTTTCAAAGTTTTGGGAGGAGTCATTTCTAAGATAGCTTTAATCTTTTCCGGATCGATTTCAATCCCGCGATGTCGGACAACAAATCCTAAGAATTTCCTGGAGGTAAAGCCGAAGGCGCATTTTAAGGGATTCATCTTAAGGTTAAATTGTCTTAGTCGCTCGAAAACAATTCTCAAATCATACAAATGATCTTCTTTCAGTTTGCTTTTGATGACCACATCATCCACGTAGCACTTGACTTGGTTGTGAATGAGATCATCAAAAATTCTTTTCATTGCTCTTTGATAAGTTGCTCCTGCGTTCTTTAGTCCGAATGGCATTACTGTGTAGCAATATACCCCGATCGGCGTTCTGAAGGCTGCAAGCTTTTCATCTTCTGGTGCCATCTTTATCTGGTTGTATCCCGACGATCCGTCCATAAATGAGAAGATTTCATGTGTTGAAGCGATGTCAATCATCAGTTCTGGGATTGGTAGTGGAAATTCATCCTTTTGACATGCTTTGTTTAAATCTCTGAAGTATAAGCAGATTCTGATCTACCATTCTTCTTTCTGACTGGTACTATGTTAGCTAACCAAGTTGGGTATTGTTCTTCACGGACAAATTTAGCGTCTATCAGCTTCTTAACTTTGGCTATTACTTGTTGTTCAATTTCTAGATGCATTCTTCTGGGGCTTGTCTGACTGGAACAGCAGTGGGATCCACTCCTAGTTTGTGAACTGCGACTTCTGGAGCTAATCCTGGCATTTCATCATAACTCCAAGCAAAACAGTCCTTGAATTCCATTAATAACTTGATTATGTCTTCGGAGTCTTCTTTATTGAGTAAGGAGCTAACAAAGGTAGGCCTAGGTTCTTCGCTAGTACCTAAGTTAACTTCCGTTAACTCGTCTATTGTAGATTTGATTTCTTCTTCGAATTCTGGTGGAGCATCTCCGATTGGTAGATCCTCAAGATCTTTTGAAGCTTCCAAGCACTCTTTATTAGGTTCGCAAGTGACAACCAAGCAAAATCTCGTATCGTCAACAGACCCTACCGTGCCGAATTCGAGACCATGTTTTGAATTGGGAGGCCGACTGGTATTATTCCATAATTTTTCAAAATGTTGTGATTGACCTTTTGTCCATCGTCGAGGTAAGACTCCACGTTGAATTAAATTTTGAACACAAGGAGAGTACCACTCAAAAGGTAATTCCATTAATTCAGAAGAAGTAACATCTTCAAATTGTACATCTTTTTCAGTATTGGAAGAAGAAGCACCACGGTAAAACTTAATCGGCTTAGCACCACTACCATGCACTTCCTTGACCACCATACCCTCGATCTAATTAGAATGGATCGGGGTCAGGGTCATAGTATGTACATAATGGTTAATCTTCTCGTACATTGATTTGTATTCTTCATTCTTTTCATCTTCGAGAGAGATCTTGAACTAGGGTTTCTTTTAACTTATTGTCGCTGCTTCTTTCTCAATTTCTTCTTCTTCTTCGGAAATGTTCTTCCAATCAACATTGATGACTGGTTTCTTCTGTCCAACTGTTCCAACGTTTCTTCCACGTCCTCGTCCCCGGCCTCGACCTCGGGTGCGAGTTCTGGAGAAATCTTCACCATCTCGCCGTAAGGGAGTGGTGAGTAAGCGTTGGACTAGAACTTCGGGTTCTTCATCGTCTCAAATTTCTTTTGCTTCATTTGGTATGGTATTTCTGGAAAAGATTATTTTCTTCGGGGGCGCGTAGTAGGCCGCATCTTCATGAATCTCGATCTCGTGTACGGAGAATGGTTGCAAGTCACCTTTGATACATTGTTCTCCTCCATCGTAATACTTTATGCACTGGTGTAGAGACGATGGTACCATCCGATTTTCATGGATCCATGGCCGACCCAGTAGAGCGTTGAACGATGTCTCAGAATCAATTATATGGAATTTTGCGGTTGTCTTTGCTAAATCACAGGTCTTCATCAGTAATGTTATCGATCCAAGAGCTCTTTCTCCTTTTTGATTAAAGCCTCTTAATAACATCTTGTCTGCTTCAAGCTCGCGAGCATGAATTTCCAAATATGCTAAGCGTCAGAAGATTCATTATGTTGATTGATGCTCCCGGATCAACCAACACTCTGGAGAGCGTAAACTTTCCAATAGTGACTAAAATGTATAACGGTCGGTTGTGATCGGCTGTTCCCAGTAATAGATCATTGTCCGTGAAGGTAACACCTCGCTATTCTCTTAACGAGCAAACATCATCGAAGGAATTACCGGCCATTTGAGCTAAACAATTTTCTGGATCAAGCAAAGCCTTGATCAGAGCCTCCCTCATCTCCTTTGACAGGATCAAAGCGTCGTATATGCTTAGTTTGGCTGGTAACTTCCTAAGATGGGCTAGCACGTTGTAGTCCACTTTATTACCATGTTCCTCGGTTTCTTCCCGAACGGGCAGTTCCTCTGCTGGGGTTGGCTCTTCTTGAGCAACACCCTGCTTTCCTTTATCCTTTGGACCCATTCTCGGGGGTAGAACTTTTCAGCTTCTTAGATTGACCTATGTTATTTCTTCTAAATTTACCGGTGTCTCCTCTTGAATCGGAACAACTGGCTCTTCTGAAGTTGATTCGGTGTCCAATGGTCCTAAATCTATCGTGATCGGAGCTCCTCGGAATTCACAAATGGACTCGTTGCTTGTCGAGCTTTCATAGCCTCCTTTGTGAACATCTTCTTCGTCGTGGTCATCGAGGTTATGTATGATTTGAGAATCATTATTTGTGTTGGAATCGAGATCCTGATTAAGCCGGTTGTCGCTAGTTACGTAATCGTTAGAAACAGTCAAAACGTAGCCAACGCCATAACCCTTATTATTATAAGATCCCGCCGGAGCGAGCAGATAATCATACAGAGTCAGGAGTTCGAGGGATTTCTCCCCCGAATCAGAAACAACCATCCTAGGATAAACAGCCCCTAGTCTACCCTTCGGAGCCTCGGTCTTCTTTTCTTCCATGATCTTCTCCTCCTTCTGGGGCGGTTCTTCGATCGCAAGTGATAGTGCCGGCTCGACAGGTTTCAAACTCTGAGTTGAAGCGCGTTCCGAAGCGGCCTGGATGTGATCCAAAATTTTCTTTGAGGACTTTGTCCAGACGGTACTCCATCCATCATCGGTCGTGTACGGGTCTATCGGAATAATGGGATCCGTTGAAATAACATTGACGGAACCTCCTTTCTGGGGTTCCTTCATGTATTCCATTGGGATCGTTATGTTCCCTTTTCGGAGATTGTCATCAAGCCAACTCTTGAAAGTGATGCAATCCTCTATCTTGTGTCCAAGAATCTGGTGGTAAGGGTAATAGTTCGGATGATTTTTCTTATTGACTTCTTCAGGCTTCTTGGGCTCTGGCAGCTGAAAATCCGGTGTCTTCATTAAGCTGTGGAACATCTTCGCTACTGCTTCAGTTTTGAATGGATATTCTCTATTTAGAAGTTCTCTTAAGTTACGCGATTAACGAGGCGGTTGTTCATAATGCTGAGGCGACTGATAGCTCGGACGAGGTTGTTGATAGCCCTGCTGAGGTTGCTGATAGCCCTGCTGAGGTTACTGATAGCCCTGCTGATGTTGCTGATAAGTCCGTTGTGGTGGTTGATAACTAGGTTGTGGCCGCTCTGGCGGTATCTGCATTGGCTGCTTGCCCTTATCTACTGCCGCGACGATTCCAGATTTCTTTTCGAATGTTTTCACGGGCTTCTGCTTATCGTTCTTGTCCATAAAACTTAACTGCTTTGCCTCCTCTTGCAAGCTCCCGGCCTTGCTAAGCAACTTCTCAAAAGTCTTGATTGTAAATCCTTTAAGGAGAAGTGCTATCGGGCCATGGATACTTTTGAGCAAGATGTCGACTGCATGTTGTTCTTGAAGCTGTGGTTCACACTTCATGCTTAAGTTTCTCCATCGAAGTATGTAATCCACTAAAGTCTCGTTCGGCTTTTGTTGCTCCACCACTAGATCACCGATAGTGATGTGGTGCTGAGCCCCGGCAAACCGCTTAACGAAGAGATTCTCTAGTTCTGAAAGGTCTTTACTAAACCATTCGACAATTCTGCGTACCAGTCGATGGCAATCCCTGATAAACTGCTGAAGAACTGACGGAAGAGTAGAGTGTCACTCCCACCGGCACTGCAGCAACTAGCACGAAAATGTGCAATGTGCTGCCGAGGGTTTCTGGTACCATCAAAAGTCTTGAACAGAGGTGGTACGAAGCCTTTCGGGTATTGGACCACATCAAATTCTTCGGGGTAAGGTCTACCCGTCTGAATAGATGCTCCACTCTTAGATTGTGCTAGGGCTTCTCGCACCTGCTGTTCTACCATGCTCTTAATGTCCTTTTCTGGAATTATGCTTTGTGCAGGATCTTTCTTTGGTGGCTCGTCTCCGTTGACAGATGTGATCTATTTTCCTCCATCTGTAATATGGATGATCTCTGTGGGTGTCTCTTTCTGATGTTTTACCTGACTCTGGAGAGTGGCTAAGGCAGCAGCCATCTCTTCCATCCTCTTTGCCATCTAGGAAATTGTGTCATCTCTTTCTCGAAGCTGTGCTCTCATCACTTCCGGCTCATCTCTTTCCGCAGCTGCCGGAGCACCTTGCGAAGCTGACGATGCTCGTGTTTCAACCATGTGGATTTCAGCATACTCGTCATCCATGAATTCTGATGAATCAACTTCATCTTCTAGTTTTTCTTCTCTTTCTCTTGCTAATCGTCGGATATCAGTCCTTAACTTGTCCATGGCATCCTCTAATGGCCTTTTCTGCACGGTCTCGCAGTTTGTTGACCTCATTTTTGATGAGGTCTTCTCTTCTTCTCTTTAGTACTTAGGATCTAGCCTTAGGCTTTTCCTTTGACTATCCTAGAGGATTAGAATTGGGACCCACCACTTAGAAATTCAAACCACTTCTTAACTCCCCGCAAACTCCACAAACTTGATTGTAGACCCCTAATCACCTAGAGGGTTGAAGTCAAATGTGGAAGTTTAAAGGATGAGTTCCTATGGGACTCTTTGGCCTTAGGACCGCCTACAGGTGGCTCGATCCAGTGAAGGGTCGACTTACACACACATTACACCTATACACTACACTTTCACACACCTCCTAAAAAAACACACCCATACCCGACTTGACCTCCCGACTCATGTAGGTGATTCACATGGATGGTCCTTAACCCCTAAGCCCTCGGCAAGAGGGTTAGGAACAACATAGTGAATGCCTTAAATGAGTCCCTTCATGGCTCATGTGGGCTTGATATGGCTTCATGGCTCAACCAAAATGATTTTATTCCACTTACATTCACCTAATCTTCCATTTTCCAAATTTTTAATTTTTGACCTCCGGGACCCTACACCCGCCAACCTACCCAAAGCCCTGAATAGCCCAAATTTCTCAAAAAATTTCCAAATCACCCAAAATTCTCCAAAATCATTCCCAAACATTTCCACATCACTCAAATTGATCATCCATACCCAAAAATATCAAAAATTCCAAAAATACCTCCCAATACCCTCCAAATACCCAAAATACCCCTCTTGACCCAAAAATCCAAAAACTCATAAAATTCCCAAAAAATTCCAAAAAATTCCAAATATTCCCAGTTTCATTTTGTCCAACTATACCATGGGCCAATTTTGTCAATTTACCCTACTTTTGTCAAAACCCCCAATTTGACCCATTTTAACCCTAAGTGAACCCAATGTCAAACCAAACCTACCCAATTGACCCAAATTCTGGTCCAATTCAGTTCTAGACTTCAAATCAACATTCCCAATACCAATCTAGACCAAATCCAAGTTCAATTTGATTGACATTTGGATCCAATTCCATTTTTGGCCTTAAAGCCCAATTTGGACCTATGACCCGAACCTAACCCAAACTCACCCAATTCAACTCCAATTAACCCCAAATCTTTTCTAAATCTTCCTTAACATTCCCACAAACAAAACATTAACATGATTTGCCCAAAATTTAGATCCAAACCCCACTCAAATTCAACCCAAAGCTAAAAGGCCCATTTTTGACCTAATCCCAAACCTAACCCAAATGAGCCCAAACCCCAAAATCAAAGCCCAACCAAAGTCAAAACCTCTTTGAAACATTCCCATAAACATTTCCCAACATTAATTTTACATCAATTTCAACCCTAGCCCAACATTGGCCCAAGTTAGCCCAATTTGACCTACATAGGCTCACTTACCAAATAAACCCAAATTCAAAGCAATTCAACTCCAAATCACACCAAATTGACTCCAAGCCCTTCATAGAACATCCCTAAACCAATTATGACATTTATTTGACAAGGTCCTTCACAAAATCTTTACCCAAATGCCCATCCTAAAATCAAAAAGCCCATTTCCCCTTAAACTTTCCTAAAAGCCCACTTCCTTCAAATTCAAAAGCCCAAATTCATCCAAAGCCCACATGGCACTTCCCCTCATCATCCATTTAATCAAAATTGTCCCTAAGTTCCAAAGTCATCAATTAAACAATTCCAAATCAAGCCCCATACAAATTTCCATCAAAATATCAAAATTTTCTTAAATCCCTTTTTATGAAATTGACCCAAGCTTTTCCCAAGCCAAATGGAGCCAAGGATGAGCCATTCACAAGCCATATGAAGCCATGAAAGTTTGGCATGTGACCATGCCATTAATGGCAAAAGGAGGAGGTCCTTTAACCATCTCCTAAAAGTCATTAGCCTTAAGCATGTTTCCCCTTAACCAAGATTTAATCCAAATATTCTTGGATAAGGACATCACCACCTCTTGACCGGCTAGCCTAACCGATCTTCTCATCCCAAGACCAACCATGGGGAGGTGAACCCAACCCAAACCAATGGGTTGACCAATTTCAAGCCAAAGTGGCCTCTCCCCCATACCATTTTAATCCAAACACTTTACACATGTCCGAGCCCGATTGACTTCACCATTGCCAAGCCCCGACCTCCCCGGTCAAGATGGTGACCCATGCCTGCCGGCCGGCCGCCCGGATCGCCGGAAAACACCATGCCCGAGAGCTCACATGTGAGCCAACTTTGGAATTCCACCTTCGTTGAGCTGCCCCATGCCCAATGGCCACCATGGTCTGTTCTTCCCATGACCGAAGCAGCTGATCCCAACCCTCGGCCATCCCCGGGAGGCTCTCCAGCCACCTCTATTTAAACCCGACCCCCTCACGGCCATGAGAGGAGAGTTGCACAAACCTTGCCGAAACTCGCCAAAATTGTTCCGGACCCTTCTCCACCCTTAGAGCAGCTTGATCCTCGGTGTCGATTTGCCCTAATCCTCACCGATAAAACTCAATTTCCCAACCGAAATTCCACCCAAAACCAGGACACTTCTCCACAGTGAGCCAATCCCCAAATTGATTGGTTCTACACCTTCACCGGACCAAGGGAAGGTGTCCACCAGCAAAAGCCCCATCTCCGAGGCCACCCGGTTGCTCCAGCCTCCAAGCTTTGTGATCGGCTGTGGTCGAAGTCCAACCTAGACAATTCACTGCGACCGGGAGACTTCATCTCGGAGCTTCGCTAGGATCCAATCGAAGGTGCAACGGCTCTCGGATCGAAGCCACACTTCTCCGAGCAAAGGTATGAGCTAATTCTTCATCCCGAGCTTCGGAGATTCTCCATTTCAAATGCTTTAATTTCAATGCATGATAACCGTATAGATGTGTTCGTCTCTTCAAGACGAATCCATGAGAGCATAAGAACATGAAAATCCATTGAGTATCGAGTGAGATATTAGGGATTTAGTGTGGACGCGCTCTCGGGTGAGGACACTTGGGGACGATGAACGGATGCCGTCCATTTAATACATGCGCGGACGGACGGCCGGGATCGCGTCGGATCGGAAGACGGAGCGATACGGCGGGCCCGGGAGCGCTGACTCGGATGGCGGCGTCGAATGGGATCGCGACGCGTGTGCGTTCGGAGATGCCGAGGATGACGCGGCGCCGCGTGGATAAATAGAAAATTAGGGATATTTTCTATTTATTTAATTCCCTAAACTTCAAAAATTCATAACTTTGTGTAGGAAAATCAGAAAAATAAAATAAAAATACCCCCTCGCTCGGTGAACGGAGGAGAATAATGTGGAAAAGAAATCATTTAATTTCATCAAGTATTTTATTTTTTATAATTTATTTACTCTCTGCATACATTTAATTCTCCATGCATGTATACAATTCACCATGGCATGAGACCATAGGGCTTTTGAAGCCTCTGAATATGGGAACATTCCCTGAATTTTCCAAAGTCAGAGGCCATCCCTATAAAGAGTTATTGATTTTTCAAATTCATGTCACTGTTTTGAGTATTTTAATTCCAATAAATAGCATGTTGTGAAATAAATTCTAGGAAAATTTGGTGATGTTCCTTATGACCAGAGAACCCTAGGAAAAATAGGTTTTGAGTTAGTTCATTTTAGACAACCCTAATTGGCTTAAACACTCAAAATAGGTCTCTAATTAATTAGAGCTAACCATACATCAAATTGACTTCAAATCAATTCTCCATTGACCTTTAGGATCAAAAGAATCCACCATAAAAATTTGAGGTCAATTGGACTTGGTTAGCCCTATTAATTGGGTTGATTAAGCCACTTAGTCATTTTAAACTTTAAAAATTCATAACTTTCAAAATATCTTTCAAAAATTCACTAAATTGGTTTTGGAGCCTCTCTCGATATCAGGGGAATTTAAGAAAATTAAAATTTCAATTTTCTAAAAAGTTGATTTTTAATATTATTTTAATATTTTTAATAATTAAAAAATAATAAAAAACACAAAAATAATAAAATTCACCAAAATGTCACATTTTGAATTTTAATCACTTAGGAACAAACCCCATATTTTTCTTAGGCCTATTTGGTGAGATATTAATTTTTAAAGCTCTAGGGTAATTTTAAAATTAAAAAATGTATTTTCTAGCATTTTCACTAAAATAATTATGATAAATCATAGAAAAATCAGAAAATTGCAAAATTTGCTTCTCTGATTTCCTTGATATTAGAGAGATTTTTGAAAAACATAAAATTCATTTTTCAACATTTATTTTATTTTTAAATTAATTAACACTCCAGAACTTAAAATATTTATAATAAAAATAATATAATTCAAAAAATCACCAAAATTGGTCCAAGTGGTCCCCTAGTCATTCGGAATGTCCCCTAATTTTCTTAAGGACAGAAACTTTCCCTTGGTCATGTTATTAAATTTTCCTTGGAAATCTCTATTTTCTACCAAAAATAATTATATAAATAAATTAAATACAGAAAAATCACATTTTCTCCTTTCATGTCTTTATTGACATATGAGTGAAGTCACATAAAAATTTCAAGTTCATTTGAGTTCAATTTAGTGAGTTATGAAATTATTAAGCTTAAAGGGTAAAGTGGTAATTAAATTTTTTTTTAATCCTTAATTAAAACTTTAGGTTTAATAAAAAATTAACAAGTAAAATATTTGATCCTAATCTGATTTGGATGATTGAAATTTAATAATTGAAGGGTAGAAACCCATTAAGCAATTTAAAATGATTAAACTTTAATTAAATAATTGATTAAATTTGGAAGAATAATAAAATTGGAATTATTAAAATAGGGATATTATTAGGAAGAGATTTATTCTTTAATTTAAAAAATCCCTAAATTAATCATTTCATTAATGTTTAATTCCTAATTAAAATGATAATTCAAATTTAAAACATTAAAAGACTTAATCATTAAACTAAAATTAAATTATTGAACTCTTTTAAAATTTTAATTAAAATTAAAATGAATAAAATTAAATTAAAAAATTAAATTAAATCAAATTAAATCAAATTAAAAATTCAATTAAATTAAAAATTAAATTAAATTAAATTAAATTAAATTAAAAATTAAATTAAATTAAATAAATTAAATTAAATTAAATTAAATTAAATCAAATTAAATTAAAAAAAATTAAATTAAATCAAATTAATTTAATGTAACATCAAATCAAACTAAATTGAATTAAATTGAATTGAATTAAATTAAATTAAATTAAATTAAATTAAATTAAGTTGAATTAAATAACATCACCTAAGACATAAAGAAATAAGCCTAAAATAACTTGAACACTATTCCAAATTTAAACCCTTCAATTGAAATTAAGCTAAATCACAAACCATTTGAACACCAATTTACCCTCAAAAGCTTTAGTTATCATAACTCCTAAACAGAATATTAAATGAAATGTTACTTCACTTATAGGACATTCAAATATCCTAGTTCATCGAGCAAGTTAACAAAACTCGAAAACCTCGGACGATCGATTCATTTACATAATTAAATTCATTTGGACTTAAAACAATCCTAGAAATATTGAAAAGATGTTTAAGATTCTTCTTAAGCACTTCCTCAATATGATAGGATATTTATAAGAACAATTGAACTTAATTGTTCTTTGATGAAGAAAATCGTCTTCAAACCAAAAACACAAGGAACCTAGACGTCACAGGAAATGACTAGCTATAGGATTAGGAATTTGGTAGAAAACCATAACCCTTACCTTAGCTTTACCTAGGAACTTGCTTAAATGTTCTAATCGTGTTTTAAGTGCGGCTTGGAATGACGGGAAGACCCTCCGGGTACGCTTTTATTTTATCGCAATTTACTTTCCTGCAATTTACTTTCTTGCAATTTACTTTATTGCAAATGCACTTTACTTTTCTTGCATGATAAAACAACTGTTGCATGAAAACCCACACCTTTAGGATAGTCCCTAAAACTGAAACCAAAACTAAGTTAAAAGTCATTGCAAGATAAAATTCACCGCCACAACATTTCAAAATATAAAGCAACTCAAAATTTAATCACAAACAAAAATAAAACTGTAGTTACAACTAAAATTAAAATGCCTCGTTGAATGATCGGGAATACCTCGGATGATGTAACCTACGTGTTGCTTAACGGGATTTCCCACGGTCTAAATGAAAGTGTGGAACTCATTCGGTTGAGTTTAGCAAATTCATCCGGACTAAGTGAATCCGATAAAAATAATGATGCCGGAAGGATGGAACCGTGGGATCTTAACCGGTGTTGTTATAATCAACTTTAAGATTTGTTTTAATTAAAACACAAAAAACACTTGGAAATTAAGACTTCTCTAAACCAAAACACTTTTATCATCCCCTGATTTATGATTTCTAAAACTAAACCTCTGCAACAACAAGGAGCTCGGAGCATGGTGGGCGGCACGGCCATCGTCGTCGACAAAACTTGAACCTACTTCAAGCAAAACTTTCCTAGAATTAAACAACAAAGCCATAGGACTTCGAGGTAGTTTGCCTAGTGCAACATAAATCCTCAACTCTTCGTTAGGCATTTGCATTGCAAATTAAGCCCTAACCGGTCTTAGGATTCCGAGGTAGTCGTCCGATACGACATAAACCCTTATATCTTCCGAGTTATTTGTATGATTCTATCATATAAATATAAGCCCTAATTAATTAAAATTGGCAAGATTAAAACATTAAATAAACATTAGGACTTTCCTAAATCCAAGCCAAACAATAGGATAGTCGGGAGATTATCGAAGTTCACTTCGAATCCGTAATTTCTCCTACTTTTCTTCCTTTGAATTCCCAAAATAAAATGTTCCAAACTTGATCCATTCCCTATTGAGATTCAAAATTTCAATCCTTTGAAAACTTAAACTTTGAAATTCTTGAGAGCAGAATTATTGATTATTATCGAGAGTTTTCTTAGGTGATTCCCGTCACTTAAGATGTAATTAACTATAGGGGCTTGCCCTTATAGGGAATTTTAAAGAACCGAGTGTAATATAAACCTCGTTTAATGTTTTCATATTAAGCAGGGGAATTTATCGGCTTATAAAATTGGTTCGCAGACCAAACGGATGTCACAAATCTTCTAGTTTATTTAACCGAGCCCCACCATCAAGCAGTGTGTCTATCCTTAGGGATAGATACACGGTTTGTGATGTGGTGCTCGTTTATATAAACTATTTGGGATGTGAGATCGGTTTGATTTCATATCTTAAAATCTTCAAATTTAAAATTATTTTCAAAATCAAATACTACTTTCTAAATTATATCTATATTTAAATTAAATTTAAAATTCGCCGACACGGTTGTCATGTGACGGTTGTTGAACTTCTTTTTTGGGGGTTTCCTTTATCGCAGTAGCACTTCCTTCTGATTCAAGTCTCCTGACGAGACTTTTCTTCTCAGGACATTGTTTTGGTCTTAGCTCACCAGTAGTAGGTCACCATACCATCCTTCTCACAGCCGGAAGCCTAGGACCGGATGGTCTGTCGGCTACATGCTGGAAAGTGGTATCCTCCCTAATCTGCAGACCTGACACAATAACGGGTGCACTGGCTTTTATCTTCTTCTTTGGTTTCTCTGTGGCAGCAACAGGCTCTATTCGCGGTCCGAGGCGGGATTTAGCTGGCACCCGTCTTATCCTTCTCAAGATTTCTAACACAGGGCATCTTTCTTTCTTTGCCAATCTTTCTATCACAGCTTGCAGTCGAGCAAATGACATAGTCCTATTCCTTTTCCTTTTGTAATTGTTGTAGTATGCGGGTCGGGGTAATGCAGTGGCGATCCTACGGACATCCTCTTCATCTGATGCGGCAGAGAGAGGGTGAAACCTGCTTCCTTCCAATAGAGGTATATACTCAGGCAGTCCTTCTCTTTCCTCAGGAATTTCTTCTAGAAAAGCAACTTCAGCAGCTCTGGCTTTCTTGATCTTAGCGATCTTTCTGCTTCTATTTCTTCTTTGAGTCCGAGTTAGGGGTGTAACTCTTGAACTGAACCCAATTTCAAAAACAGACGGTATTGTAGCAAAATCTGTACCCTCCACGGTGACAGGCTCATCACAGACTTGGATTTCCTTCCCCTTCAGTTTGGCAGAAGTCGGGGTAGGTGCAGAGATGACTAGATCGGTGGGGGTAGAGACAACAGTTCTCCTATGAACAGTGGCACTCTTTTCAGCTGGAACCTTTTGCAGAGGAGGGAATTCCTAAGCAAACTTCAAGTTGAACTCAATCATGGGTTTCTCAGTTTCTGACACTTTGTCCATTAGTGCGAAGAGAGTGACGCCAGCGAACTTGATATCTGTGTTGTCGAATCCTTGTCCAAAACGGATGATCCCATTGTCAGGCAGCTTATCCTTGTAAACGGTGAAGTCCATTCCGTTGGTGAAGGAAAAGATTAACTTTGGGGCAGTCATTTTCTACAGGGCAGATTCCGAATGTCAGTCCCGAATTATACTTCCTTTTGTCGCAAAACTTAGGACGGAAAAGAAAGAGTCCGAACACATTTTCGTTTATCTTAGTGTATTTGTGATTTTTAAAAGGACTTATTTATTAGAAGGTTGTTTATTAGAATGGATTTGTTTGTTAAGAACAGAATGTTTAAAGGTATAGAAAAGGTAAAGGATCCGATTCAGAATTGGAAGGGAAGAGAAAGTCTCATAAGACTTCTCAATCCGAAGGACCGCTCCTAAGCTAACACCTATTGGGGGTTCACTCCACCTCAGAAAAAAGAGGTAAAAGGATCTCGAAACCTCTCTGTTTAGGGGTGTCTAAACAGTGGCTCCTAAATCCGAGAGGAGTTGGCTATACTCGTTTAAGACAGAAATGAACGGGATATTCCAACGGAAAGAATGGTAGTTTGGTCCACAAGGGGCATGGACTCACTACCGATTTATGAAAGCAAAACCATCTGGTCAAAATGGAGAGAGGAACTAGCCCCCAGCGGAGTAGCTAGAAATTATCGGCATATTTTTAGGTTATGTGTTTTGAAAAAGGGGTCGCCTACAGAAGTTATCGGTGAATTTTAAATTTAATTTATATATATATATATATATATATATATATATATATATATATATAAATATATATATAATTTAGAAAGTAACATTTGATTTTTAAAAATAATTTTAAGTTTGGAAATTTTAAGATATGAAATCAAACTGATCTCACATCCCGAATAGTTTATATAAACGAGCACCGCACCACAAACTGTATATCTATCCCAGAGAATAGACACACTACTCGATGATGGGACTCGGTTAAATAAACTAGAAGATTTGTGACATCCGTTTGGTCTGCGAACCAACTTTATAAGCCGACAAGTTCCCCTATTTAATATAAAGGAATTAAGCAGGGTTTATATTACATGGGTTCTTAAAGTTCCCTATAAGGGCAAGCCCCTATAGTTAATTACATCTTAAATGACGGGTATCATTTAAGAAAACTCTCGATAATGATCAGCGATTTTGCTCTCAAGAATTTCGAAGTTTAGGTTTCCAAGATTGGATTTTGGAATTTCAAAAAGGATTAGCTCAAATTTGGAACATTTTATTTTGGAGTCCAATGGAAGAGAGGTAGGAGAAGCCGGAGATCCAAGAAAAATCTTGGCAACTTCCCAAACTATCCTATTGTTTGGCTTCAATTTGAGAGAATTATTCAATGTTTCTCTCCTGCCAATTTTTAATTAATTAGGACTTATATTTGCATGACATGATCATACAAATAGCCTTGAAGATATGAGGGTTCATGTCGTACCGAACGACTACCTCGGAGTCCTAAGACCGGTTAGGGCTTAATTTGCATAACATGATTATATAAATGCCTAACAAAAAGTTAAGGATTTATGTTGCGCTAAGCAAACTACCTCGGAGTCCTATGGCTTTGTTATTTAATGCTAATAAAGGTTTTGCTGAAGTAGACCCGAGTTTTGCTAATGACGATGGCCGTGCTACCCATCATGCCCCGAGCTCCTTGTTTTTGCAGACGTTTAGTTTTAGAAGTCATAAATCAGGAGATGAGAGAAGTGTTTTGGTTTAGAGAAAATCTTAAAATCCAAGTGTTTTTTAATATTTTAATTAAAACAAATCTTAAAGTTGTTTAAACGAAGCGATTAAGATCCCACGGTTCCGTCATCCCGACATCGTTATTTTCATCGAATTCACTTAGTCCAAATGAATTTGCTAAACTCAACTGAATGAGTTCCACACTTTCATTTAGACCGTGGGAAATCCCGTTAGCAACACGTGGGTTACATCATCCGAGGTATTCCCGATCATTCAATGAGACGTTTTAATTTAGTTGCAATTGTAGTTTTATTGTTTTGTTTGTGATTAAATTTTGAATTGTTTTATATTTTGGAATGTTGTGGCGGTGAATTTTATCTTGCAATGACTTTTAATTTAGTTTTGGTTTCAATTCAGGGACTATCCTAAAGGTTTTGGTTTTGATGCAACAGTCTTATTTAACATGCAAGAAAAGTAAAGTACACTGCATGTAAGTAAATTGCAATAAAGTAAATTACAATAAAATAAAAGCGTACCTGGAGGGTCTTCCCGTCATCCCAAGCTGCACTTAAAACACATGTTAAGGCATTTAAATATTTCAACAGATACACTGGTAAAAGCTAAGGAAGGGTTTTGGTTGTCTACCAAATTCCTAATCCTATAACTAGTCATCTCCTATGACGTCTAGGTTCTTGGTTTGGTTTAAGGATATTTTCTTCATCAAAGAACAATTAAATTCAGTTGTTCTTCTAAAACATCCCATCATATTGAGGAAGTGCTTAGGACGAGTCCTAAACATCTTTTCAATATTTCTGGGATTATTTTGAGCCCAAGTGAATTTCATTGTACTGGTGAATTGATCATCCAAGGGTTTGGTTAAGTTTTGTCTCTTACTCAGTGAACTTAGGTATTTGATTACCTGATGAATGAAGTGACATCTCATTTAATACTCTATTTAAGAGTTATAATAATTAAAGCCTTTAAGGGCAAGTTGGTCTATCGAGAATTTTAATCATTTAAAATTTGAGTTAATGATTCAAAATGTTTTAATTTAATTGTGAGGTTTTAATTAATAATTTTAAGTTTGGAATAGTGTTCAAATTATTTTAGATTTAATTTAAATCTCTACACTTTCAATTATCTTAGTATTTCAGATTGATATTCATGTTTTAAATTTACTTAGATAGAAAGAGGTGTTGAAATTATCGGTATGTTTTGATTTAATTCTTAATGATTTCATTTAGGTTTGTTGTTAAATGATTTTAATTTAATTTAATTCAATTTGATTTTAATTTAATTTTAAATTTAATTTTAAATTTAATTTAATTTAATTTAATTTAATTTTATTTTAATTTAATTTTAATTTAATTTAATTTAATTTAATTTAATTTCAATTTTCATTTAATTTGATTTTAATTTTATTTAATTTTTAGTTTTAGTTTAATTTTAATTTCAATTGTTAATTTTAGTTTAACTTTAATTTTAATTTAATTTTAATTTAATTTAATTTAATTTTAATTTTAATTTTAGTTTTAATTATTAATTTGGATTATAACTTTAATTTTTTAATTAAGAACTAAATATTGTTAAAGTGACTTATTTAGGGATTGTTAAATTAAATAATAAATATCCTCTTAATAATATCCCTATTTTATTAATCCAAATTTTAAATATATTATTTCCAAAATTTAAATCATTTAATTAATTAAAATTTTATTTTGATATTTTCAAAGTGTTTAATGGGTTTCTACCCTTTTAATTTCCCTAAGTTTCAATCATCCAAGAGAAAGTTAAGATCAAATATTTTACCCCCCCCATTTTGATTAAACCTAAAGTTTTAATTAAGGGTTAAAATTTTTAATTACCTTTATGCCCTTTTAAGCTTATTTATTTCATAACTCACTAAATTGAGCTCAAATGAATTTGAATTTTTATGTCACCTCACTCATATGTCAATTAAGACATTAGAGGCGAAAATGTGATTTTTTCTGAATTTAATTTATTTATATAATTATTTTTAGTGAAAAATAAGGATTTTCAAAGGAAATTCAACAACATGACCAAGGAAAGGTTTCTATCCTTAAGAAAATTATGGGATGTTCCTAATGACGGGAGGACCACTTGGACCAAATTTTGTGATTTTTTGAATTATATTTTATTTATTATAATTATTTTGTTTGTTAGAGTATTAATTAATTTTAAAATAAAATAAAAGTTAAAAAATAGATTTTATATTTTTCTTAAATTTCTCTGACCTCAAGAAATCTAGAGAAACAAATTTTATAATTTTCTAATTTTTCTTTGATTTATTAGAATTATTTTAGTGAAGAAGGTTGAAAATTCATTTTTTTAATATTAAAAATTATATTAAGCCTTTAAAATTCAATATCTTATCCTAGGGACTTAGAAAAAATATTTGGTTTGTTCCTAAGTGATTAGGAGTCAAAATGTGACATTTTTATGATTTTTATTATTTTTATGATTTTTATTATGTTTTAATTATTAAAATATTAAAATATTGTGAAAAATCAATTTTTTTAGAAAATTCCAATTTTAATTTTTCTGAACTCCCCTGATATCAGAGAAGCTCCAAAACTATTTTTGTGAATTTTTGAAAAGTATTTTTTGGAGTTCTGAATTTTTAAAGTTCCATTTTGCTCATGAGGCTTAATCAATCCATTTAGTGGGGTTAATCAAGTCCAATTGATTTCAAAATTTTATGTAAGGTTCCCCTAACCCTAAAGAGTAATGGAGAATTATTATCAATTAAATTTGATGTACGGTTAACCCTAATTAATTCAAATTCAATTTTAGGGGTTTAGGCCAATTAAGGTTATTATGAATGAATTAACTCAAAATATTCATAGGGTCCTCTGGTCCTAAGAAACATCACCAAATTTTCCTAGAATTTATTTTACAACATGCTAATTATTGGAATTAAAATACCTAAAACGAATGACATGAACTTGAAAATTCAATAACTTTTCACAGAGATGGCCTTTGACTTTGAAAAATTCAGAGAATGTTCCCAAGATCAGAGGCTTCAAAAGCCCTATGGTCTCATGCCATGGTAAATTGTCTATGTAAATGAAGAATCAAAATACTGAAAACAGTAAATAAATTATTAAAAATAAAATACTCATGCAATTAATTTGATTTGTTTTCCACATTATTCTTCTCTATTCACTGAGTAAGAGGGTATTTTTATTTTATTTTTGTGATTTTTCTATGCAAAGATATGAATTTTCTAAGTTCTGGGTATTTAATTAATTCAGAAAATAGGGATTTATCTACTTATCCACGCGGCGCCGCGTCAACCTCGGCAGCTCCGAAGCCCCTACGTGTCACGCTCCCATTTGACGCCGCCACTTGAGTCAGCAGCCACGCATCCCACGGTTCACGTAACATTGCGCCGTCTGACTTGATCTCTACCGTCTGCTCGATACACGCGCGATCCAACGGCTCCTGGTCATCATCTATGACTGGTGTGCACCCGTGACCGTCCACACTAAAACCCTAAGATTTCACTCGATTCTCAACGGATTTTTGTGTTCTTATGCTCTATGGATTCGTCTTGAAGAGACGAACACATCCATACGGTTTATAGGCTATGACATTAACCCAAACAAAATGGAGAATTGCTGGAAGTTCGGGGGGAAGAATGAGTTCATACCTTTGCTCAGAGATGTGAAGCTTCGATCTGAGAGTTGTGTCACCTTCGATGGAGTCCAGGCAAGCTCCAGATGAAGTCCCTGGCTCTGAGGAATTTCCGAAGTATGAAAGTGACCAAGGCCGATCACAAAGCTTGGAGGCTGGAAGCAATGGCTGGCCTGGTGAGGGGGCTTTTGCTGGGGAACTTCTCCTCTTGGTCTGGTGAAGGTGTAGGACCAATCAATTTGGAGATTGGCTCACTGTGGTGAAGTGTCCTATTTTTCGGGTGGATTTTCAACTCGAAATCGAGCTCACAGAGAGGCTTTTAGTGGTCGGATTTCAGCGGGATCAAGTTCTCTATGTCCGGAGAGGGGTCCGGAATGATTTCGGCGTAGTTTTGGTAAGGTTTGGTTCAAGTCTTTTGGCCGAGAGGTGGTGGTGTTTAAATAGAGGTGGTCGGAGGGCTTCCTGTGGGGTTCGGAGGCTCGGGATCACCGCTCAGCTGGAGGAGAAGAACGACCATGGTGTCCATTTTGGTTGGGATGACTCAGCTAGGGAGAATTGAAAAAATTGGCTCACATGGAGCTCTCGGCCATGGTGTTTTCCGGCGACCCAGGCGGCTGGCCGGCCAGGCATTGGTCACCATCTTGACCAGTGGGGTCAGGGCTGGGGTTTGGTGTAAGCAATTGGCTATTGCCATGTGTAAGGAGGTTTGATTAAAGTGGCATGGGGTAAGGGTTATTTTGGCTTGATTTTGGTCAATTCATGTATTTGGGTTTGGTGCACCCACCAAGGGATTGATTTGGGCCGAGGGTGGTCGGATGAGTCACCTGGTTCGGAGTGAGAAGTCCCCATCCAAATATATTTGGATTAATTTTGGGTTAGGGTGGAACATGGGTATGGCTAATGACTTTTAGGGAGTGTTTAAAGGATCTCCTCCTTTTGCCATTTAGGGAGGGTTGTCAATCCTAAGATTCTGATGGCTTCCATGTGGCTTAAGCATGGCTCCAAGGCTTGTCTATGGCTTGCTTCATGGCTTGCGCTCAATTTCATGGAAATGGGTTATTCGGAGTTTTGAAAATTTTGAATTCTTTTAATGGGATTTGTCATGATGCCATTTTGGTTTGATCAACATGATGGATTTTGGACATAGGGGTTGGTTTTGATTAAAAAAAATGACAAATGAAAATGTCATGTGGGCTTTAGGATAGATTTTGGGCTTTTGAAATGGTTTTGGATGGGCTTTTAAAGTGGTTTAAGGAAGTGGGCTTTTGGATTTTAAAATGGGCTTTTGGATGAAAATTCTGTTAAGGACCATGCCAAATAAATGGTGGGTTTAGTTTAGGGATGTGTCATGAGTGGTTTGGAACAAGTTTGAAGTGATTTTGAATTGAATTGGGTTTAATGTGGGGTCTTTTAGTAAAGGGGCTAAAGTGGTTCAAATTGGGCTAAATTGGTTTAATGTTGGGCTAAAGTTGGATTTGATGTAAAATTAATGTTGAGAAATGTTCATGGGAGTGTCACAAAGAGTTTCCAACTTTGGTTGGGCTCTAATTTTGGGATTTGGGCCCATTTGGGTTAGGTTTCGGCTTAGGTCAATTTAAGGGATTTTGGTTTTGGGTTAGGTTTAGGTGGAGTTTAGGTTCAAATTTTGGGCAAATCAAGTTAGTGTTTTGTTTATGGGGATGTTAGGAAGGCTTTAGAAAAGATTTGGGGCCAATTGGAGTTGCATTGGATTGGTTTGAGCTAGGTTTAGGTCATGGGTCAAAATTGGGCCTTAGGCTTAAAATTGAAATTAGACTCAAATTTCAATCAAATTGGACTTAGATTTGGTCTAAATTGATGTTGCGGATATTGAATTGAAGTTTAGAATTGAATTGGACCAGAATTGAGGTCAATTGGGGTGGTTTGGTTTGACATTGGGTTCGCTTGGGTTAAAAATGGGTCAAATTGGGGGTTTTGGTAAAAGTGGGGTAAATTGGCAAAATTGTCCCATGGTGTAGTTGAACAAAATGAAATTGGGAATATTTGGGATTTTCTGGAATTTTCTGGGAAGTTTTGGAATTTTTGGATTTTGGGGGTAAAGGGGTATTTTGGTAATTTTGGGAGGTTTTAGGGGTATTTTTGGAAATTTTGGTATTTTTGGCCAAAGATGGTTAATTTGAATGGTGGGAAGTGTTTAGGATTGATTTTGAGGGACCTTGGATAATTTAGGTAATTTTGTAAATTTTGGGTCATTTCAAGGGTATTTGGTAAGTTCAATAGAGCCCCAGGGGTCAAAAATTGAAATTTTGGAAAAATGAAGATTGATCAAGTGTGAGTGAAATGGAATCACTTTGGTTGAGCCATGAAGCCATATTAAGCCCATATGAGCCATGAGAAGACTCATTTGGGGCATTCACTATGTTGTTCCTAACCCTCTTAGCTAGGGGTTTAGGGGTTAAGGACCATCCATATGAATTACCTACATGAGTCAGGAAGTCAAGTTGGGTGAGAGTGTGGCTCTAGGACTTGGAATGTGTGTGAGAGTGTAGTGTATGTGCAAGTCAACCCTCACCGCACTGTGCCATCCGAGGTATTCCTAAGGCCAAAAAGTCCTATAGGGAACTCATCCTTTAAACCCCCACATTTGATCTCAACCCTCTAGGTGATTAGGGGTCTACAATCAAGCTTGTGGGGTTTGCAGGGAGTTAAGAAGGGGTTTGTATTTCTAAGTGTTAGGTCCCGTTTCTAGTCCTCTAAAATTAGTCAAAGGAAAAGCCTAAGGCTAGATCCTAAGCACTAAAGAGAGAGAGATCAGACCTCACCAAAAATGAGGTCAACACCGACATCTTAGCGGTTATATCTTCTGCTTCTGACATCAATTCATCATATTTAGCTTTGTCATTTGTGACTACCACATCTTTTATTCTAGGGCCCAATCGGAATTTTACTGGCACTCGAACACAATGTTTATTAGTTGGGGATTAATAGTCAATTTCTTGATAGTCAGGATTTTCCATTGCTAAAATTCTCCTTTTCATGGTGTTGGAGACTGCACAACCCATTTTGTTTAATAATTTAGATACTGAACATCTATCTTTTCGTGATAATCTTTTAAACACTGAATATATAGCACAAATTGAAGGAGAGCTTTTAGGTTGAAAGGAATTATCAGTGTATTCAACAGGAATTGGAATATATTGATTTTCTTCTAAAAAGGAAGGGTTTCCAAAAATATTCTGTTGAAATTTAGGTGTTTCAAAATTATCATTTTCCTCCTATCTTTTCTTTCTTTTGAATGAAGGAGTTTTATGAATGTTCTTTGAACAAGATCCAACTTCATACACAGACGATGGTGGAACATCATCTTCCTTGTAAACTTGTTTTCCTTTCCTATCAGCTTGCCTTTTCATTTCCTCAAGGGTATAAGGTTCTTCGTGTATATATTCGTGTAAGTCTTCCGTCAAATTTAAAAAGTCTTCATAAGATTGTAAGTCAAAGTCTTCAAAAGATTGTATATCAGTCTGATATGGATTATCTAATGTAAATTCCGTTTCACTAAATAATCCATAATCATTTTGATAAAAGGAAGGATCTTCCTCTATTGGTATGTTGAAGTCTTGAAAATAAGAAAAGATTGAATTCGGAGAATCCATTGCAATTTTTCTGAAATTTCAGAAAAACGAATATTATTGACTTATTTATAAACTGGGAATTTATTTTAAAATTTGAAATGAAAACAAATGATGACAAAAGATGAGAAGAAAGATAATCCCCAGCGGAGTCGCCAAAAACTCTTGTTGGCGATGAAAAGAAAGGGGTGGATGTCAATGTTGAGGAGTCGCCATTTTGTCTAATATTAGCCTAATTTTATTCCTATAAATCCTATGAAGGATTTGAAGAATTTAGGACTAATAGTAGAAGATGATGTTTATGATAATCTTTATATGAGAATATTCTAGAATAACATATCCTAGAATTTTCAAATAAAGAAAATCATGAAAAACCAGAGATTTCTATCGTAGGTTCTTTTAGATCTCCTATAGAAGCGAGCTTTTATAGTTAATTACATCTTAAACAATTTTTAATTGTTCAAGAAAACTTCTGATTAATGTCGATCATTTGTTTTCTAAAATTTTATTTTTAAGGAGAGATGTACACATTATCAATCCTAAATGTTATGGTTAAAGTTTTGATTTTATTTTCCATGTCGTTATTTTGTTTTATTTTGTTGAAAATGTTATGTTTGGTGACTATCCTAAAAGTTTTGATTTTGTTTTCCATGTTGTTATTTTGTTTTGTTTTGTTGACAATGTAATATTTGATGGCTATCCTAAAAGTATTGGTTTTTTTTTCCATGTCGTCCTGCAAAATAAAGTTAGCACATCCTATAACATGCAAAGGAAATCTAAACGAAATTGTCGTCATTTTAGTTATCCTGCAAAATAGAGTTAGCACATTTTAAAGGAATTAAACATATTTAAATCTAATTATTAGATTTATTTATCAGTGTTTAGATTCAATGTCATTTGATTCTTAGGTCAATTAAGTTTAATTTAAACTTAATTTAATTTTAATATTTTTGAACTTAATGTTCAAATAAATTCAATTTAAGTTTAATTTAATTAAACTTAATTTTTTTTATATTTTGAGATTGATTTAAATTTGAATTTGATTTAAATTTTAAATTAAGGTTAGATCCTTAATTTGAAATTTTAGTTGTCTTCGATGTTTAAATTGATTTAGAATCGACCTTCTATGATGTCAAGAAGATATCATCATTTATTTATTTTTGTTATTTTGTTTATGATTTCCTTTTGTTTTAAATTTTGATTTTGTAGTCATCTTAATTTTATCTTGTCATGTCATTTTGTCATTTATTTATTTTGGTTTAGTGTCATGTTATCATGTCGTTGTATGTTTTTGTTTATGTTGATGTCATGTTTATGTTTAAATTAACTTGGGTTTATGTTTAATTTTTGGGTTAAACCTAAGATTTAGGTTAATCTTGAGTTCAAGTTAGATTGAACTCAAGATTAGTTAGGTTTAAGTTAGGTTCAATATGGGTTAAACCTAAAGTTTTATGTTGGCTTGAGTTCAAATTAGGTTGAACTCAAATTTGGTTAAGTTTAGGTTAGGTTTAGTGTAGGTTGAACCTAAGGTTTAGGTTAACTTGAGTTCAAGTTAGATTGGACTCAAGTTTGGTTAAGTTTAAGTTAAGTTAGGTCCAATGTGGGTTGAACCTAAGGTTTAGGTTAACTTGACTTCAAGTTAGGTTGAACTCAAGTTTGGTTAAGTTTAGTTAAGTTAGGTTCAATGTGGGTCGAACCTAAGGTTTAGGTTAACTCGAGTTCAAGTTAGGTTGGACTCAAGTTTGGTTAAGTTTAGTTAAGTTAGGTTCAATGTGGGTCGAACCTAAGATTTCGGTTAACTCGAGTTCAAGCTAGGTCGGACTAAAGTTTGGTTAAGTTTAAGTTAAGTTAGGTTCAATATGGGTCGAACCTAAGGTTTAGGTTAACTTGAGTTCAAGTTAGGTTGGACTCAATTTTGATTAAGTTCAAGTTAAGTTAGGTTCAATATGGGTCGAACCTAAGGTTTAGGTTAACTCGAGTTCGAGCTAGGTTGGACTCAAGTTTGGTTAAGCTTAAGTTAAGTTAGGTTCAATGTGGGTCGAACCTAAGGTTTAGTGTTAACTCGAGTTCAAGTTAGGTTGGACTCAAGTTTGGTTAAGTTTAAGTTAAGTTAGGTTCAATGTGGGTTGAACTTAAGGTTTAGGTTAACTTGAGTTCAAGTTAGGTTGGACCCAAGTTTGGTTAAGTTTAAGTTAAGTTAGGTTCAATGTGGGTTGAACCTAAGATTTAGGGACTAATTAAATATAATTTAGTTATGTTTAATTAAGGTTAATGGATTACTTAAACTTATTATAAATAGGGCTTAAGGATTAATTAAATTAGACTTAATTGGAGTTTAGAGGTTACCTAAGCCTAATTTAAGTGAAGCTTAGGGATTAATTAAGTCTAATTGGATTGGACTTAATTAGGGTTTAAAGGTTACTTAAACCTAATTTTAAGTAAAGCTTAAGGGTTAATTAAGTCTAATTAGATTAGACTTAATTAGGATTTATGGTGTTAAACCTAATGTGATTAAGGCTTAACAAGGTTTAATGGAGTCTAATTGATGTCTTAGACATAATTGGGGGTTTATTATGTTAAACCTAATGTGGTTAAGGTCTAACTTGGTTTAATTAGGTCTAATTAGTGTCTTAGGCCTAATTAGGGTATATTAAGTTAAACCTAATGTGGTTGGTTTAATTAGGTCTAATTGGTGTCTTAGACCTAATTGCAGTTTATTTAGTTAAACCTAATGTGGTTAAGGTCCAACTTGGTTTAATTAGGTCTAATTAGTGTCTTAGACCTAATTGGGGTATATTAAGTTAAACCTAATGTGGTTAAGGTCAAACTTGGTTTAATTAGGTCTAATTGGTGTCTTAGACCTAATTGGGGTTTATTAAGTTAAACCTAATGTGGTTAAGGTCTAACTTGGTTTAATTAGTTATAATTGGTGTCTTAGGCCTAATTGGGGTTTATTAAGTTAAACCTAATGTGGTTAAGGTCTAACTTGGTTTAATTATGTCTAATTAGTGTCTTAGGCCTAATTGGGGTTTATTAAGTTAAACCTAATGTGGTTAAGGTCTAACTTGGTTTAATTAGGTCTAATTGGTGTCTTAGGCCTAATTGGAGTTTATTAAGTTAAACCTAATGTGGTTAAGGTCTAACTTGGTTTAATTAGGTCTAATTAGTGTCTTAGGCCTAATTGGGGTTTATTAAGTTAAACCTAATGTGGTTAAGGTCTAACTTGGTTTAATTAGGTCTGATTTGTGTCTTAGGCCTAATTAGGGTTTATTAAGTTAAACCTAATGTGGTTAAAGTCTAACTTGGTTTAATTAGGTCTAATTGGTGTCTTAAACCTAATTGGTGTTTATTAAGTTAAACCTAATGTGGTTAAGGTCTAACTTGGTTTTATTAGGTCTAATTGGTGTCTTAAACCTAATTGGAGTTTTACTAAGTCTAATTTGTCATTTTAGACTTAATTATGGTTTAATTAGATAAACTTAATGTGATTAAGGTTTAACTTTAATTAATTAGGTTTAAATGATGTCTTAAATCTAATTAAGGTTTAATTAAGTTTAATATGTCATTTTAGACTTAATTAAAGTTTGTCATAAGTCCAGTGTGGACTAGACTCATTTCAAACTTAGTCTATTAAAGAAAATAGGCTAAGTTATAAAAGGATGATTTTTAGGATTAAACTTATTAATTAATAATGAATTTTAATCTTAAATTTTTGAAATATCATTTAAAATTGTTTAATGACTTAAAAATTAATGTTTTAGGGTCGTTGTCTGTCACCCTAAAATTTCTAGTCATTTTCAAATTTATTTTTCTTAATTTCTAATTTTTTTAATTATTTTTATAAATAATTACAAAGTAGCTTAGAAATTAAAGAAAAATATCCTAAAGAACTTTTCTGTCCTTAGAAAAATTAGGAGATGTGTGTCATAACAGAAGGATAATTCTGTGAAAATTTTATAATTTTTGGAATTGTAATTAATTTTTAATAATTAAATTACTCCAGTGAGTAATTAATTATTTAAAAATTAAATAATGAGAATAAAACTATGATTTTAATTTCATAATTTTCTTCTCTTCAAGAGCTTTCCAGAGGTATTTTTATTTTATTTTTAGGATCTCTGGATCAAAGATATGGAATTTTGAAGTTTTTAAGGATTTTCTGGATTAAAATAATCTAGAAATTCCACAGCATGCCACGCGTCCTCGTACGTGTCAAAGGAGCGGGAGGATCTGGTGTACGGCACGGAACAGCGTACACGGGTTGGGAAGATCAGCGCCGTCCGTTCCAAAACACGGGAATGGACGGCGGAGATAAATCGCCCGAAAATTTGAAAAATTTCGAACTATTAAACTTCAAACTTCAATATCTCACTCATTTCTCAATGAAATTGAGTGATTTTTGAACCTATGGAATCATCTGGACGTATAGATTGTATATATACGGTGATGATACATTTCTGGGCTAGTATAACCCATGATATTTCAAAAATATGAATTATTTTGGGGAACATAATTCCATACCTTGGCCACAAGTGTATCAAGCTTGATTAGACTTTATGGCTGGCTTCTAGGACTCCCAAGGAAGATCTTTGCTGCTCCAATTTGGTCATATAGCTAGCCTTGGAGGAGAATTTTGAGAAAGTGGCTAATTTGGGCTGATTTTTGGATTGTGATCAAATTAGCTTGATTGGGCTAACTTTAAGGCTTGGCTTTGGTTGGGATAGATTGCTAAGGTTCCTAGGAAGAATTTTTGTGTTGGGGACCAAGTGGTTTGAGCAGCCTATGGGTCTCTACCAATTTTTTTCTTCTTCTCTTATGGTTTCAGGTAAGGGGCTTTTATAGCCATGGAAATGGCTATAGTTGAGTTTGGGCTGATGAGGATCATTTGGGGGAGTTGTTATCTACCTCATTAATGTCTTGGGGTAAGATTTAGACTATGGCAATGATAAATTGCCAATCTCCAAGCCTAGACATCATAGGCTTAACCATGGTGAAGGCTTTGAGTTTGGATCATGTCTTGCCCTCATTGGACCCCTTGTGAGGTGGCTTGGGCTTGATGAATCTTGCGGAATTCACCTCCCCTAGGTGATATATAAATTTATTTGTTTGATTTAGGGGGATGGTGACACATTAGCTACTTAGTCATCATGCATGCCTTAGCCATAATGGCTTCTAACCATGGTGTGGCATGAGTTAGATTCTTGTTTCTCCTCCATTGGGTAGTCTAGGAGGTGAAGGATGAGTCATGAGAGTGAGCCCTCCTCCTTCCAACATGTCATTTAACGTTTAGATGAGAGGGTGACACATATTTTTCTCATGCAAAATTCTTAAAATTTGGTTATAACCATGGTTAAGTATGTTACTCATGTGGGTTTAATTGGTGTTTAATTTTTATTGGTGAGTTCATGAGGATGAGCCGGATGACACCTCATTTCCTCTCATGATTACCTTCTTTAACCATGGTTAAAATGATAGGTTATAGGTTATTTTAATGTGTTAACCTACACCTAATAAGTCCCATGAGTCATGAATAACCCATGGATGAGGTCATTTATGATGTAATAAAGAGATTTGAAATTTTGAAAATCATGGTTTCATGGGTTAAAATTTCACTTTATGCCCTTTTCATTTTAATTTCCATATTTAATTAATTATGTCATTATTTAAATATTGTAAATTATTTTATTAATCAATAATTAATTGGAAATAATTCCAAATTAATTATTTGATTAATATCCATGTCATTAAAATTGATTTTGTCTCTTTTCATGACTTTTCAATTTAATTTTCACTTTAATTAATTAAGTCATTAATTAAAACATGAAAATTAAATTATTGGTCAATTAATTAATTAAAAATAATTTTGGGATTAATTATTTGATTAATTCCATTATTTTTAATCAATTTGTGGATTTTGAGTATTTATGGCTTTTGAATTTAATTTTTCATTTTAATTAATTATGTCATTAATTAAAATTTGAAAATTAATTCATTAATCAAAATAATTTTGAGATCAATTATTTGATTAATTTTGTCATTTTATGACTTTTTAATTTAATCTTCATTTTAATTAATCATATCATTTGATTAATCAAAAAATTGAAAATTAAATTATTAGTCAATTTAATTAATCAAAATAATTTTTGAAATTAAATTGATTATTTTTTGTCATTGTGGGGTTTTAAACATGTCACTGGTTATTTGATAAAAAATTGACCATTTTAACCAAAATTGACTTTTTAGGTCATGTGTTGACCCATTGGGTTAATAAGGTTGGTGATTGGATCTGGATTGGTTATTTTGATCAAAATTGTCATTTTAAGTCAAAAGGTTGACCTATGGGGTCAACAGGATTGGTCATAGGGTCTGGATTGACCATTTTGACCAAAATTGTCATTTTAGGTCAAAAGGTTGGCCTATTGGGTCAACAGAGTTGGTCATTGGGTATGGATTGACCATTTTGACCAAAGTTGACTTTTTAGGTCTAAAGGTTGACCTATTGGGGTCAACAGGGTTGGTCATTGGGTATGGATTGACCGATTTGACCAAAGTTGACTTTTTAGATCAAAAGGTTGACCTATTTGGTCAACAGGGTTGGTCATTGGGTCTGGATTGACCATTTTGACCAAAGTTGACTTTTTAGGTCAAAAAGTTGACATGTTGGGTCAACATGGTTGGTCATTGGGTCTGGATTGACCATTTTGACCAAAGTTGACTTTTTAGGTCAAAAGGTTGACTTATGGGGTCAACAGGGTTGGTCATTGGGTTTGGATTGACCAATTTGACCAAAATTGTCATTTTAGGTCTAAAGGTTGTCCTATTGGGTCAACAGGGTTGGTCATTGGGTCTGGATTGACCATTTTGACCAAAGTTGACTTTTTAGGTCAAAAGGTATTGACTCATTGTAAAAATGAGGTCAACAGTAGTTATGTGTGCTAAGGTTTTAAAATCGAAGAAACATACTTTCTTGGTGATATTCAAAATTATTTTCTATCTTATGAATTAGTTTAATTCTAGTTTGCTTGTTGGTTGTGTAGCAAATGTTATGTCATTTCCATAGTTTTTATGTCTTGCTTTATATCAATATTGGCTCATTCTCTATAGGATCAGTTTAGAGTTTAGTTTGAATCTAATTTTTGGTCATTGTTTGATCATTTTTGTCTTCTTGATAGTCGCAGTTTACCTTTTAATTTGTTTGTGACCATTATGTTCATGTAAATGAACATTGCTATTATGACTCTAGATTTCGTCATCCTCTAGATGTCACTTTAGTATTGCTCTATCCCTCATCCTCTCTTATTTCAATGGAGTCAAATTCTGTCTTCTAGATTAGCTGATTCTTTCTTTGTTCGTGGTTCTGCAATAGTTGCTTTGGAATTTTTTTTATTGCTTTTGAATTGCTTTATATGTGGCCACTCTTCAATTGGATGAATTGGGGATATTTTTTTAGCATAGTTTTAAATGCTAAATGGTGATTTCTTATCATTTTGAGGTGCCGGTCTGCTTTTTATTGGAATTGTGACTGTTCTTTCTGTGTGAGCAAACTATAATTTTTTGGCTCTTTTTTAACAGCCATTGTATAACATATCATCACTCCTCTATTTCTAATGCTCTTAAGGTAAACAAGATCGCAACTCTTAGTTGATTTATCGACATGATTTATCAGCCCCACTCTAAATATAAGAGATACATGATCTCTCTACCTCATACTTTTGGTTTTATTCTTTAGGTTTTAACATTCTTTTTCTTTGCAGTTTTTTGATTTAGTAGTCTTTTGAAAGCAATATCAGTTATGCTCCTAAATTAAAAGTAAAATTGATTCGATTTTGATACGTAGCACTTAAAACATTCTTATTTACATTTTTAACTTCTATATATTATTATTTATATATATCGCACCATATTCACTTTGACACATCAAAACCTATACTCTATTTTCTTCTACTCCTCTCCATTTGTTATGTCCACCAATGAGCTGGCATCTATTCCCCACCTGGCATCACCGCGTCCAACAAGTCTCACATGATTAAGGCAACAATCCCCCTTCGTCTTTCTTAAGCGGCTTAGCTCAACATATTACTTATGAATCAGGGTAAGGATATGCACACTGCCACCTTTAATCAAAGAAACGTAAAGCATTCAATCCTCCAACAGTGATGTTGTATGCCGTGGCAGAGGAGAACAACTTGTTTTCGATAATGAATGGAAAGTCACCTGAGTTGAAAAGACCTACTGATAAATGCCAGATAGGATTTATTGCAAGGCTTAATGATGGGGGAGAAGGAGAAGATAACATTGTTAATTTTGAGTAAAATGATTTTTGAGTATGATGTATGTAAATAATAAAATTTTTGTACTGAATATGTGAATAAAAATATTTTAAGAGTTATTATGTAAATAAAAAAAAGAAAATTAATAAAAAAATAAAATAAATAGATAATTTAATACAAAGCATCCGGAACATTAATATTTTAAAATTAAGCACCCAAGTCATTGTTTAAATTATTAAATCAATATATTTATACGTGTCACAGTCAAATCATTGAGAATTTAATAGAAATAAGAAAATAAGAGTTAGGATTTTATCATGAATTTTAATAAAAATGAATGAATGAGAACTTATTTTGTAATAGGCATTGTTTTGGATGATATTACTCTAAACAAAAACATCTTATGCAATCATAAGCGAACAATTTATGACATTGAGATCCTAAATAGAGCTCTAAGTGAGTGGAGTCGGTTGTGTGCCTGCTCGAGCTCTGCTCACTGTATTCATTAAGTGGCTCGTGAACTGAGCTCGATGTGTTAACAAGCCAAGCTCAAGCTAGCCCGAACTCGACCCGCCAGCTCATAAGCCTGCTCAAAAAATATATTAATATAAAATATACTTAAAAATATATAAAACTTAAATGTTTCATTTTTAAAGAATTAAATATATTTTAAAAAATAATTTTTATATTTTGTATCATGTGATTTCTTATTATCTTTCAAAATTATTCAATTTATTTTTCACTTTATTATAATAATATGTTAAATTAATTATTTTCTGTTTTAATTTGTCAGCTTGTAAGTTGGGTCGAGAAAAATTATCAGTATCAAAAGTCCTCGATGCCATTCTACAACAATATTCCCATTATAATCTGTTATTTGTATAAACCGGCTCTCTTATATATTAAATTGAAAACCTAGATTCTTGATTAAAAACCTCCGTTCCTATAGAACACATTTACGGCTTACTGCGTGCTTTCTTCTTCGAGTCGCTCCTGGAACGGCTGGCAGGTTAAAAATAAACCGATATAAATTAGACAAGATGTAAAATTACAATAAAACGCGGACTTATGCTTTATATAGGCTACAACATTTAAGTAGAATATAGGGGGTGAGATGTCATTTCATAATGAATAGTTTAACAATAGAAACGTAGGCGGCTTGGTGGAAAACCGAAACCGTAGTGGTTAGGGAGAGGGAGGGCGAGCGGGGAACCCAGAGAGAAGGTGTAATAGGCGGCTCGTTTCGGCTTGGATCTTGTAGAAACCTGAGATTTTTAGGGTTTCTTCAGTAATCTGGTGTATGAATTATGATCGATAGGCTGCAGGAATACTTTTCGATTTTTTGTTCGAGTATTTGAGCTTTCGGGGTTTGATAATTTGGAGTTGGAACGATCGGTACCTGAAGGTGAAACTTTGGCCCGATCTCAACTTATCGTCCACTTTGTTGTTGCTTTATGTTCTGCTTTTCTTTGTGCATTTCATAAAATGGTGCAAGCTATCATAATGGCTTTGTTTTCTTTATTTTGCAAATTAGTCTCCTGATTCTTCGCTAGATTTAATTTAGCTATTGATCGGTCGTGATTTATGTTATTTATGGTCGGTATTGTGGGGAGGAAGGTTTTACTTGGATTTTTATTCTTGCCCTAGGATGATTGAACTCGGTCACTCTATACCTTACCGATTTTATTTCTAACTGCTCGTATACCTTGTATTGCCATGATCCGACGGCTTTGGATTTGCCTTATTATTATTATTGTTGTTCTAATAATTATTTTAATTCTTTTCTTGGATGATCATGCCTAATGCGCTGAAGGAAATGATGTTGATTTTCTGAATTAACTTTTATTTCTTCTTAGTTTTTTTATTACGCAACTGTTTCTACGTTTGTCTCGTATCCTTAAGTCATGATCAGCTATTAATCATTCTATTGCTGTTATATTGCTCGCTGATAATTTATCTTGTGTCCCAAATACTGGATCTATGTTATGATGGTTTTTTTTTCATAGTTTTGTTTTATGAGGTTTGAAGCAACTTTTATAGCATTGGTCATAAATAAGCATGGTTTACTACTTTATTTTTAAATCTTTATTCTTCAGGAAAAATGCTTGGGGATAACGCTGCCAATCAAAATTTTTCCTACTTCTTGGAGGAGAATCCACTATATTATGATTCTAATTCATTGACACAGCTGCGGCTATTTGGAAATAGTGAGTAAACGTTTTCAAGCTATCTACAATCTTGTTTTTATCTTTTTTGCTTGTCGGTTTTCCCAAAGTATCATGGAGAATTGACAAATACCGTTAAGCTACTTTGATTTTGGTAGTTGGTATGATTTATTTTGTTTTTTTTTTCTCTATGAAGTATCTGATAGGTAATTATGATGTGTTCATTTTTAGTTCAGAAACAAACACATGTTCAATGCTGGTGATTGCATGTGTTCTCAACTTCTAGTTTATATTTTTTTGTTATCTATTAAAATATTAACCAGAAATTTCACTTTTTTTATTTTTATTTTTTTTATAATTTGTTTTGTTTTTCCTTGACTTTGGTTCATTGAAGATGAATCCTTCAATGTATTTGGATATCCTTTTAGCTTTATAAGAAAAATTACTGTGAACTAATTATCATTTAGATGTTTTGGTTGCTTGTATATTTCTGAAATAGTATCATATGTGTGGTATATGCTCAGAAACATATATGTTCCAAGGCTTGAGATTAACCAAACTGCTTATAACAGGCATAAAAGTATATTTGAATACCTTATTTATAGAATAGGATTGAATTTTGATATTCTATTGCTCAAGATTAACCACACTAATATAAATTGTGTTAAGGTATATAATAATACTTCATCCATTTAATAGGGGTTCCCTTAAGAATACCTTATTTATAGAATAGGATTGAATTTTGATATTCTATTGCTCAAGATTAACCACACTAATATAAATTGTATTAAGGTATATAATAATACTTCATCCATTTAATAGGGGTTCCCTTAATTTTTTCCAAAAACATATCTTATTCATTTTCAAATTTAGACTAATGAGATATGGCATTGTATGACATTTTGTTGCTTACTGTCTTTGCAAACTATGCTTTCAGGTTTGCTTGTCTATTGGACTTATTTGCCTTCTTTTTGCAGTGGAATATATGCATTTGTGATACTATCAATGTGTATATGTAAGTATTGAGGATGGGATTGCCTGTTATTTTGGTTGCATCCATAGAATTTAGAGGTAACCGGTTTAAATCAAGAAAACAACTCGATGCAGGATGCCATCACGTCTATGGATTGCTATTATAAATTAGGATGATTTGTTCAAAGAGATACAGAAGACTAAAATTCGCAATCTAACAACTAACACAAAGATTCATTTTTTCTTTTGTTTAAAATAAAAAAAAATGCATTTGTTCGCTGCAAATTGTAATTTATGTCTAACCAAAATCTTAAATTTCATGTGAAATCTGTAAATAAATATAATATCTCAGTGACTAAGATTTATTTAGAATAAGTCGTGTAACAAATTTGGCGAAATATCGAACACGCTCACAATCACTTACAAAAGAGAAAGTGCTACAAAATACATCATCAAAGTATTAACTTGGCCTCGTGTTTGCGCACAAAGAAGCATCACCCATATTTTATCAAAGATTTGCAGCATGCAAAAAAAAAAAAAATCTCATCCAACATCATTCAAGTTTGAGAGGAATTAAAATTTTTATTTAGCGAATGATTAGTGTTTAAATGCCTACAGGGTTCAATTTATAACGCATTAAGTCATAATCCTCCATGATTTGACTACAGTTGCAAGTTTTGATTAGGCAAACTACACACATTTTCTGCTTCAAGGAAAAAAATTGAATAGAAGGCAACTCACTATAAATTACACCTCAGGCTCATTGAAATTGGAATACATATTTGAGCACATCAATGTTTTTCAATTTAGTGGCACTTACTGCAGTACTAAATACACTCTAAAGAAGGCAGCCTGTGGTTTACTAACTACAGTAGGAAAGCAATAACACTGGACCCAAGGAAACAAAGAATCTGAGTAGATCTGCTATAGTGCATATGGTACAGAAATTGACTTTGATTCTTACTATAGTATGAAAACTGAAGCGAGGAAATAAATAACTTTAAGGAGCAAATAGAAGGTATCTAACCATAATCTTACTTGGGCATGTTGTATAAATAATGATCTTAATTTATTGGAATTAAATGAAATTATGATCCTCAATAGGACACAATGAAAGAAAATGATTCATGAAGCCAGCCCCATTTAGTGAGATAAAGGCTTCTTGTTGTTGTAGACGTCAATGGTCATCACAGTACCTAATCAACAAAACCAGCTACAATGAAGAGACCATAGAAAGAAAAAACTAGTCAGGTAGACTCCAGAAACATTTTTTGATTGTAGGATCTATATTAAGCAGATAAGGAAATATAGCACTAATCATAAACAGTTAAATAGGAAAATTAAAACTAATGAACTAATGATTAAGTCGAGTTTTAGCCAGCATGTGGAATCAAACCAAAGACATAGGTTTAGATAACAAAACCCTTTTTCTGTAAGGATTATCAGTCATGTTTCCATTAAAATAAACCAATATAAAGAACAAACATTACTGAAATGAAGTCATTAAAGCATCATCAAAACTCAGATTGTTAATTTGCATAATATCCTCATGTTGGGTAAGGCTGCATGCATCAAACTCACCACAACAGTTACATTTGATAAGAAGCTATGTGCGCTAGGAATGCTCATTTTTATATTTATATATGCTTGTATGGTGCATATATTATTTTTCATGCATTTTATATGTTGATTTTAAAATTACGTTTTTAAGGTCTATCGTTCTTCCAAATCCATGTTTTTAAATCTTTGATATTAGGGTCAAGTTATATTTTATATGAGTGCGCATTACTAAAAAATTAATTAAACTCGTGCATATGCATATCCAAATTTCTTAAGGTGATCAATGAAATTTCTAGAAAAGCTGCATTTTATATTGCTCAATTTCAACTTTGTTTTCGTCATATATGGAATTAATTTTTAGATTAGTGCACGCTTGATGCTAGGGATAGTAAATGAAGGATGAAATGGAGCTTGATACATTATACATCAATGTTTTGTCCCATTTTGAAAGTAATGGCTTAAGCTTATAGGAGATTACGAACAATATTTTTGCCCCTTAGATATTGAATGTAGGACTAAATTCAGTAATTTCACATACCTTAACAAATTTTCCCTTCTATGGACTCTCTTCATTGGCCATTACTTCCCCTCGTGAAAGTTTTGTAATATCATAATGTGTCATACAACAAGTCCTTTTTTAACTAAACATTCAATTGCACATGAATCTGCTCCTTTTAAACGTTGATTTTAATATAGTACAAAGCACTAAAACATAGGGGAGCCAAAAACTACATGAATTATTTGAAACTTGTTAAGTTGTCAACTTTGGTACTTATTGAAGATTGTGGACTAGAAAGAGACTATTGTTGGGCTTGATGTACTGATAGCCAAACTTAATTTTGACACAAAAGTTTAAGCTTTTAGATGAGGCCAATCATTAGCAATTTTACACACTTACCTTTAAATTGTTGATATGGGCAAAAATCCAAAATGCACACACAAATGAAACATCGTCATATCACTCATACAAATGATATGCTTTAGTAGGATGTCCATTAAGGCGCATTTTTTGTTAAAATATAATATATTTCAATAAAATAAAAAATAGAAACTCACTTAATGTCTTTGGCAACATTCTTCTCTACATCCTTGTGACATTCTGAGAAGGGGTCGGCTCCGCTCTCTTGTAAATGTGAGTTTTAGCCAAAGCACACAAATCTCAGTATCATTAGACATGTTTAGTATTTTTGTTGTTTCTTCTTTATGTGTTAATAGATTTCTTTATTGATAGGCTCTTATAAACATAAATGAGTTAAAAATTAAACTTGATCTAGGAAGTTTATGCGTTCGCATAAAAGATAATTGGTCATTGCTCTATCCATGTCATAATAAGGGCAACGAGAAAGAGGTTAGTTCGATAGCCGTGATTATGATGAGTTAAAATCAATGGTTGAAAGCACTTTGATACATTATTTTTTTGGCTTGGGCCTCATTTGGTTGCTTGAGGCTAAAACTGTGTTTGAACGATAGTAGATTTTGCTTCATCGATCATTTGGTTGGGTGTTGTTGGAAATGAACATGGTTGAAGCTTCTCTACACTCTTAAAACAACGCACACCAGTCCAAGTACGCTTTATTAAAACCCAGCTTAAATTAAGCACCTTAATTGTTTTTTGTTGTGGCCCTGCTTGCCCCATCCAAATTATGAAAATAATAAGAAGCTAAGTCTAGATGATGACCAGCTTGGATGGTGTTTATGGCTTTTTTCATATGATCCATTCTGGTTTGGAGTCCACAAGCCTTTTCTTCTTACTTTATTGAATGATAATTGCCATTGTTTAATTAAAGTTTAGGGTTTTTTCTTCAAGTATTTATGATCTGCTTTGGCTTATAAAAAATCTGGCATATCACAATATTGATTCGTGTTGCTGTAGAAAGCCATAAACTGTGTGCGCTTCTCCTCCACTTCTTCATTGACGGTTGCAACACACACTTGTAATGTAGCTTATACAACTTTCGGAGAGGTTCACAACTTTATTTTGTACGATACAGCACCACATGGCAGCATACCAAAAGAAGCTTGGTCACCTTCAGTCATTAATTTTCTGTACTTCCTTTGCTTGATGCGTCTTTCTCTTTCTGATAAAACCATTCTAGTTAGATCTTAGAGTCAGTTCAATAATGATTCCTTGCTTTCTTTTATAAATCACTTGGCACATGTAGTGTTAGGAACTCCTGCTTTTTCTGTAACTTAATTTGTTTGTCTGCAGCATAATTGTTGAGTCCTGCACTGTTTATAAGCATGCTAGTTCTTTTGATAATCTTGATGAGTTTGCTTTATATCTAATCTCCATTGCAGTTTCTGCAGTTTGTAATAATGCTGATCCGATGAAACTTAAAGTGAGTGATAACAATGATGCATCTGTTTTAAACATACCAATAAAGAGAAGCTCTGAGTCGGTAGACATAGCAACACAGAACAATCTACAGATCTCCTTTAATAATCTATTTCGTGATGAAATGGATAGATCAAGGAGCATTCCCCAGCTGAATACTGTATCCACTGGTCTGAGATTATCCTATGATGATGAAGAACGGCATTCCTCTGTCACGACAGCAAGCGGGAGCATGCCATCTCTACTCTTCACGAAAACTGTTCTTGACAATCTTCGTCCCGAGATCAAGAATCAAAATGAAGAGTTCAACCGATTCTTGAGATTGCAGGTGCGAGTTTGTTGTGTGAATTATTTTTGTTTTCATCTCACACATATTACAGGGAAACTATAGAAGGAACTTCATTCTATTATTTGCTGCTTCATTTCCGATTTAATTTACAGCTTCCATTTCTCTTCCATATCAATGTTTTGAATGGGAAGTGGAAGTTCATGTCTTTAATAACCGGTCTGTTAGGATTAATTACATATTGCTTTTCATTCTCGGGTAAAAATAGCATATATTCTGGTGCAACTCTAGGCTTCTGCCAACCATAAAAGGTTTGTAATATCTGGATTCTGATCTGGTTTTATTCTTTAGATTAATTTTCCTCTGCATTAATGATTCAAAGAGCAAAGCAGTAGGAACTAAAAACTTAATATTAAGCCTGTCAAGTATTGACTTTTTCAATCTCGAATTGTGAGGTGATGTACTCTGCCCTCTGAAAAATGATTTTTCTATTTATTTTTATTTATTTTTTCAAATAATTCCCCCCTATTTTTGAAATTAATAGATGGCCAAAACTGTAAATTAATGATTTTAAACTTTCTCATGTCCTTCATGGCTGATCACCATCCTGTCATGCTGCAAGTTCTTGGTGACCTGAACTTGTGACTCTTCTCACGAGATCAGGACAGTGACTTGAGCTTCTTAGATAACCCAAAAATGGCTGACAAATTCTTACCTTAATCTTTAACAAATGTTATATTTTGCATCGCTTTAGGAGGAACAATTTGCAAAAGGTTTGAGAGAGATGAAGCAGCGACATATAACGTCATTCATGAACATTATGGATCAAGAACTATCCCAAGTGCTTCGGGCTAAGGACATGGAGATCGAATCTATAAACCGGAAGAATTGTGAGCTAGCTGATAAAATCCACCAAGCTTCAGCAGAGGCTCAGACCTGGCTGCAGCGTGCACAGTACAATGAGTCGGTCGTGCATGCTTTGAAAACCAGCCTCCAACAGGCTGTGGCTCAAGGTGCTGCTGCTGCCGCCGCTGCAGTTAACTGCGGCAGGGAGGGCTGTGGCGAGAGTGAAGTCGATGATGCTGCTTCATCTTTCTACCCTAATTCTGTTAGGGATGGGGAGAAGCGCATCTTGACTATGGCGTGTAAGGGCTGTAAAGGGAGGGAGTCTTGCATGCTTTTACTTCCCTGCAGGCACCTATGCTTGTGCAGGGATTGTGATGCACTGGTGGATGCTTGCCCTGTTTGCTTTACCAGGAAGACTGCGAGTGTTGAGGTGCATATGTCATGATATTGTGTGTTTAAGAAGAGAGAGAGAGAGAGAGAGAGAGAGAGAGAGAGAGAGAGAGAGAGAGATTGTTGGTCTTGCCAATTATGGTTTCTTGTTTAGGTACCCTTGTTTATTAGACTAATGATGAATACTGTGAATAAGTGCTACTTTCTCAGCTGGGTTTGTTTAGAGCTCTAACTCGCAAGTTCCATTGATATTTACTTGGTTTTACACAGCTTTTTTTCTTTTTCGAATATGGTTTGAGTTTGTAATTTTTTTTAATATTGAAATTTAGTTGATATTATCTGGCTATTCTTGTGGTTTTTTTTTTTTTTGGTATTTTCTAAATTGAAAAAATTGTTTTTTTTCCTAATTGGCATTACTTTTTTTTTTTTCCTTGGGTAACTGGTATGTGGGTATTCATTTTGGTACCCTGAGAAGTTGGATGATTTGTCTTGTGAACTAATAATTATGTGAGAAGCCTTCTCAATTGTGCAAAGACAAACTTAAGTGATATTGAGAATAACCATTAGCGCGAAGATTCCATTCATAACGTAAATTTCCATAGATATCATACTACTTTTATGTTTTTATATATCTAATACTTAAAGTTTGATGATATTTATATTTATAAAAGTTTATTGTATGTATAAAAATGTGTACTTCCATTTTAAATGTTTCATAATAATGATATGTTTGATTTGATGTTAAAAGATTTGTGTTATGTACATAAGAAAGTTTAGGTGTTAGATATCTAACTACAGAAGAATTGCGTGGTATATACGTAAGTGCCCCATAAATTAATGATTTTAGATGCTAGTTTGATTTGTTGTACCTATAAATTTAATGGACTAATACATTTTTAACGATATATGTATATTTTTAATTTAAGAATTTGTAATTTGTGCGCCATTAAAGATTTAAAGTTAATAACATTAAGATTTATATTCTAACATAAAAATATTTTATAAGTAATATAATATGAAATTTCAAAGTTCATGTAAGCAAGCGAAGATTATTTTGCCTTTATATATAAAAAAAAACCAAAAGAAAAGAAAATAAAAGAATGTAACTCCATTGAAGCCATTAATTTAAATCTTTAAAATGGTAGAAATCTTTTTAATATATATGATATTATATACAGACAGTTAAGTAAAATTTTTTATAAATATGATTTTAATTTTATGAAAGAAAACAACAAAAATAACAAAGATCAGTTTTTCCCCCCTGCAGGGGTTTGTGATTTTCTGTAATTATTTTGGGTCTTTATAAAGCATTGTAATGTTCCGTAAAATTTTAGAGGTTTTAAACGAATAAAAGATATTTATAAAGGGTTTTTTTAATAAAAAGTAGTGGCCTTGCGAAACTATTTTACGGGTTCGTCCAAAAATTTATAGGCCTCTGTAAAGATCAAAATCGAAATACTTTTAATGATGATTTCTAGCTGTTTGAGATCAAAATTACATGGTCAGACATAAATTTTGAAAGGACAATGGAAACAGACATGAAAAAATTTATTTTATTATTTTTAAACGAATAATTGATACTTAGCCACTTTATCTAAATAATCTCTGAAGTGTTTAGGTTATTTTAAAACGCCCACATGTTTGCTTGATCATGGTGCAATCTCATGATATTCTAGTAATATGTTGAGCTTAGCTTTTGAAGCACAATCTGATCAGCACGTAAGAACTCATTTTCTCTCTCGTACTATCTTAATTATTTTAATGTTGGATTTTTGCTCAAAGTTTTCTAGCGGATGACAAGGTGAAAAAAATATTTTTACTAAAAAGAAGTAACTTGGGAGGCTCACTTGTAGAACTTAATAGAAGAGGAGGAAAGGAAATAAATCTGAAAAAAGACAAGTCACTTTCCTTATTAATCTCACTTACAAATACAGCCCTAAGAGTCTGTATAAATAGACTCAAGGAATAATAATTTTGTAAATATTGTGAAAGGGTAGAAAAGTATAAAAACAATAGATACACGGAATATAAAAGTTTTCTAATCCCTAATCAATTTCAGGAAACTTTTTAGGAAAGCAGCCACCAGACGAAGAGAATATTAGAGAGATGAGAGCACTCGAGCAGAGAAGATAAATCCAAGCATCTACGTTTAGCCCCCCTCAAGATGATGATTAGCTGCAGAATTCGTCAGCTTGTTTGTGAGGTATTGATGAAGAGTGATCAGAAACAGTTTGGTAAGTATACCAACGTTTTGATCTTTGGACATTATGTGCTTTAGAATGATTTGTCATAGCTTAAAATATTCTTTTGTGAAGTAATAATCTACCTCAATATGTTTGGTCAGAGCACGAAAAACTGGATTATGAACCAGGACGATAGCTGAGGTACTGTCGTTGTAGATCAATGTGAGAGGTATTAGATGATTTGTTATTTTTTGTAATAGCTGTCGAAGCCATAGTACTTTTGTGGTTGTGGTAGCAATAGCTTGGTATTCAGCCTCTGTACAGAACTTGGACACCGTGTTTTGTTTTTTTATTGACAATGAAATTAAATTTGTATCTATGTAAACACAAAAATCCAGTAGTTAACTTGCGATCTTGATGATTCCTAGCCTAATCTGAGTCTGCATAAGCACTTAGACATAAATTAGCAGGAGTTATAGGAAGACTGTAAGTGCTAGTACCTTTTAAATGTCGAAGTAATCTTTTTTAAGTGTTGAAAATTCAAGTTTGTGAAATTATGCATATACTGACTAAAATAGATGATTGAAAAGAAAATATCGGGTCGGGTATTAGTTAAATACTGAGTGATCCAATGAGCTGTCTATATAAAGATGGATCTTTGAAGGGTTGGCTGGAGTCCAGAGATCTGTTGGAATTAGACACCTTTGGAGTAGTGACTTGTTTAGCATTTTGCATACTGGTTTTTGTTAACAGATCAGTGACTTATAGTGTTTGATTTTAAAAAAATATCATTCTGAAGTTTGCCTGATATTAAGACCGAAAAATTAAGCGACAGGGCCCAATTTTTTGTAAGTTAAATTGCATACTTAGTTTTTCAATAATTTTCTGAATAGTGTGAGTACAATTACATATTACAAGTGTATCACATACGTACACTAAAAGATATATAAATTTTTTCCTAAATGTTGAAACACTTACAACCTTTATGTTGGGGACTATAGCCCACAAAGATTCGTGGGGAAGCTTTGGGTGAGAGTTTAAGGGATAAACTATGTTGTTAAACTATGTTGTTACCATGGAAAGCATAGGCAACCAAAAGAATGTAAGTATTGGTAATCAGGTGGCTTTTGAAACTAAGTTGAAAATGAGATTTTTGCTTGGTATTGTGAGAAGATTTGGTGATAAATGGGTTGCAGTAAGAACACCTTCGGTGCAAAGCTTAATGGGATGATGACGAGTTAATAAGGGTGCATGTAGTTTAAATAATATGACAGTGTTTCTTTTTAGAAATGCCATTTTGTTCAATAGTATGGGGACAACTATATTGGTGTTGTATCCCATTATCTTGTAAATATTGTTTAAGCTCATTGGAGGTGTATTCTTCGCCGCCATCGAATTGAAAATATTTAATATTGATATGAAAGTGATTATTTATGAGCTTCCGCAAAGATATAAAATGAGTAGTTGTTTCAGATTTATGACAGAGGGGAATACACAAACAATAGTGAGAAAAGACATCTATGAATAGCGCGTAATATTTGTATCCTTTTATAGAAGGATCAGGAAATGGTCCCCAAGTATCAGAAACTATTATTTCCAAACTATTGTAAGTAGTGGTGCCATTAGAGAATGATATTTTATTACGTTTATTCTGAAAACAATCCAAAAATGTCAAATAATAAGTATTATTATTCAAACTATGATAGGTATGTGGAATCATAGACATGACATTCTTATGTCGCTGCCCCAGTATTTTATGTCAAACATGTGAGTTGATTGTAGCAGATAAAGCTGTAATGGGGTAAAGGCCTTAATTAGCACGACCAGCTAGGAGGACTTACTTGGTGCTAGAATCTTGGATTTGGAACTTATTATCATAAAAAAGGTGGTGCAATTACTATCTTTAGCTAATTGTTGAACATAAATTAAATTGTGAGATAAATGCGGAACTTGAATCAATGGAGAAAGCTTTAATTTACGATGTAAATCCAGCTTTACTAAATTCGACTATTAGATGGATTTAGCTTAGGAAAAAAACTCGTCAAATGGATTTATGTCAAACGCATCAAACAGATTTAATTATATGAATCCTTAGTTGAACTAAAAAATTCCAGATTTAAAAGTATCTAGATTTGATAAATTTGAATTTACCAAATTTATTGAATCTTATTTAACTTAAATTTTGATTGCAGTTAACGTCCCCAAAATATTGAAGCTCTTATGAATAATCACTCATCAATTTGATAGGACATCGATAATTCATCCACTAAATAACCGAGTGTGTTAATCGTTGCGGGTTGTGTTACAATATTTTGTATTTTTTTTTTATCTTTTATGTAGCCAGTTGTGTAGCATCAGTGGCCCTCCTATCATAATCTTATATGCATGATGTTATGGGGAAGCGATCAGTATGCCAAACATAGCTATATATACTTTTTATGTGCATTAAAATCATTAAGAACACTTTTTTTTTCTACACATCTCTGTCTTCCTCTTGATACACACACACACACACACACTTATGTAAAGTATGATGATAATGGACATGCCCAAATAAGAATGATAGCCTTTTAAGAGACTGATCATAGTGACAGAGAAACATTTGATAATATTGAAGACATTCTATAATTTATAAAACACCCTACTATGTTTGAAAATAAAGTTACTTGAATGATTAAAGAAATATGGAACACTTTTCTAGAGTACCATCTTATAGAAAATTTCCTATTTGAATTTTAGATTCAATAATAGGAAGTTTACAAGATATTCCAAATTGAGTTTTGCCAGTTATTTCTATGAAAGAAGAAGATGAATTGTACTTTCCTAGTGTTAAATCCCTTACCTTATATCATAGGGAGAAAAGAAGGAAAGAGATAAAGAGAAGACCAATGCTAGAGAATACTCTCCAAGAAGATCACAGATGATAAGCTTTAGCAGAAGTTCAAAATCCCATCCATGGATTCATATAAGGGGAGAATGGATTCATTTGAACGCATTGCTTCATTTTCAAACCACCATTTTTTTGCTTAACATTAATGATGCAGTAAAGTGTATGCGATTTATTAAGACTTTGAAAGACTCCAATCTCATATAACTCGCTTTCTTATGGTGATCATCTCTAATGTCAGATTAAAAATATTCTAATACTATTTGCCAGCTATGATGAAAGACTATATGAAAACAAACAAGAAGTATCACTTCTGTCAAGCTCATACAGTGGTTCTACATCAACCTATGTGCTCTACATCAACCACTGAATGTGCTACATCTGACGATTGCTTTGTGGTCATTTGAGTGTTGAGGCTTAGATATAGTGGCTCTCATAAAGCCCTCATCTTTCAAAGGTCATCTGTTCATTCTACTACTACCAATTACTTTTTAAAGTGGGTAGAGACCATAACACTCATGGAAGTTAAAACTCACCATGTCTTGCAGTTCTTTAAGAATCAAATTGTTTACAAATTTAGTGTTACTTAAAAGGACAATCTCAGATAATATAGTACTGCCTACAAGAGTACAAAGATCAATAACTTTTTTAGAAGACATGAGATAGACCAGAGATATTTTATGAACTATTATACAAAAGCAAATGATCTAACTGAAGCATTCGACAAGATGTTGGTTCTTATTCTAAAAAGAATCTAGTTACTAATAGGAAAAAGTGAAACAAACAATTTTTAGAAGCTTTTTGGGTCTGAAACCGTGCTCCCTCTCGAGGTACATATGCCATCACTCAGAATTGTAATTTCAAGCAAAATTAGGACTACAAAAAAAAATGCAAAGCTCCATTTTGAAGAACTTGATAACTTTAAAGGAAAACACCTGAGGGCTCAAAAAAGTCTGGAGTTATATCAAACAAAGATGATACAAGCTTACGACAAATTGGTTCATATGAGAATATTCAAAATTGGTGACTTAGTGCTAGTATTGTGAAGACTTACCTATTCTTACACATTAAAAAATATGAGGCAAATTTGAACCAACTTAAGAAGGTCCATTCTTCAAGGAGAAAGTATACTTTGAATGGTTCTAAAAGGAGGAATTAAAAAATAAGAAAATATGACAATATCTTGCTAAACAAATTAAAATAATAATGTGAACTTAAATGGGTTAATCTTCGTGTAATATGTCAAGAATGTATGTCTAAAATGAGTTTGGATCAAAACATTGTGAAACACATATCCACAAAGAGAAGACCATACATAAGCAACCCACAACTAGAGAACTATATTTATTTCTTGATATGGGATCAAAAGGAATTCACAAAGGAACGTGTACTTTTGGTTATGTATATCTGTGGGGAGACTAAAGACTATTCTCAATAAGTAGAATGCTACTTAATTTGTATGTGATTACTAATGAAAGGGTGTATCAAAGGAATGTGGTTACCTCAAAAAGAAACATATTGGCGCTTCAAAGTCTATACCAAGCCACAAGTGCAAAGGGTGAGTCCCTCACATGCCAAGTGGTGGACGCCTAATTGACATGTAAGGCTTATGAAATAACCTGGTAGTCTCAAGTAAGATCATCATATACCAGACTATAAGAAAAAAGGGAAAAGCACTATATCCCAAATGAGCAGTGGCCTGTCATCAAACGTGGCCTACGACATGACATCAACAAAGTATCAAGAGGAATACTGGGCTCAAATGGATCTATTAATGAAAAGGTTATGCAAATCCCAAGCTGGTAGAGAGAGTAGGGTCATGATTCCTTGGATCCAACATCCAAAGCTATTAAAACCTTAAGTATAACTAGTTTTGAAGGTAGTCAACCCTTGTCAGCGACCATGTATTGTGTCGTCCACGGAATTTTGGTAGCCCTAAAGTCAAATGAAGAAACCCTTAAATCCCATATGACCCTATGCAGATGGAATTCATAGAAGCGAGAATTATACCTATCATAAGAGTGGTCAGGAAGCCTCTAGAGTGAAGGATACTACAAAGCTGAGTAATTCCACAAAAAACTTGTACCTCATTTGGGTCAGGAAGCCTCTAACATCCTAATCTTTCTATATGACCTCCTAAATAGTAATTTATGCTTGGCCAGTTAGGTTGGAGGAGTACGAGCACTCTTCATTGAGACATGAAAAATGATGTGGTTATCCAAGACAATCCTTAAATATCAAAGCCCTGTTAATCATGACTTGGGTGAAACCCAAGCATGCTGAAAACATTTTAAAATTAGCCTAAAAACTGTGCAAGAATGTAAATGCATAAAATAAATTGTTCTTTTAAAAGTTAGCTAAATTTTAATTGAGTTCAATATTTTATTTTAAGATTATATAGAAAGATAAGTATTTATTATCTCAGAGAGCCTAAGTGGCATATGCAAAGATCTCCCACATAAATCATAATCAAAGAAAGCTAGAATTGCAACACTCAGGATAAAAGTAAAGCAAATTGCCTAAATAAATGTAAAGGTAGGGTGCTGCTGGGTTTTCAAAATATCCCAAAAAGATGAAAAGACAGACAGGGTCCACGTAAACATGCCTTGTCGTAACGTTATACATCAATATAGATTCAAATTAAGGTGTGAGACACGGACACACTGCTTCAGGTTCTCGTCATGTGGTTCCACACAACAAGCACCTCAAACCCCATGTGAATAGCTTATTTTTGATACATACTCTACCCTAAGGACTCTACACTAAAATACATACAAAAAGTTTACAAAGACTTTGATTGCAACATAAAAAATTAGAACATGTTATTTACAAGCAATTTTGGTGAACCATGCTAGGCAGATGGAGAGACTAAAAAAACATATAGAAAACATGTTATCTTAAATCTTTAAGCTTTTATTTTATTGGACATGGCTCCCTACACAAAAAGTCACTCTAATATACTAGTGTACATTCTTCGAACAAAGTAGACACACAAAAGGCGCAAATAAAATGCATGCCTAGCCACAAACCATAACATGAGCCAAGCATATAAAAAACCTAACTACACCATACCCTATACTAGCAAGTATCTAAAATGTGGCTGTCCTATTCACAAACAAATAAGTGAGAAAAAGTGTGACTAAGGCTAGTGTACACTTTTTATGGTGTCACCATCCCTGACCCCATCTTAAGGATCAACAAATTCTAATACATGCCACCAATATGATGATTTTGTGCAAATCAAGACTTTAAACATTGACCTTATATACGGTCTAATCCATATATGCATTTAATTTCAAATAAATCTTAAAAAATGATGAATAAGAATAGTAATTTTTTTTTAATTTTTAAAATAGTTCCCAAGGAAAGAAAAGCTTAAGTGGCACATGCAAGTTCTCTTGGAACCTTAGCATAAACATGATGCGCTTATCTTAATGCAATAATTGGCATTGCTGTGTAGATATTCTTCCAAGCAGTGCTCATTAAAGCATCATGGTCAACAATGAGACACTAATATATTAAAAATGATTTTCCATCAAGGATGATTAATTTATGATCATGGAAAGATACAAAGTCATCATATTTACTTTGATTGTTCCATTGAGGTGTGAGAGATTGACCCAAACCGCAATTACTCAGATAATTTAAACTTATAAAAGATATGTAAACTTGAACCTAAAATAAGTGGCTAGTGTGTAAGATTTAAATAATTTTTAAATAATAATAAACACACTAGGGGTACTACGCAAGTATACATATAGTTTCTTTTAAAAATCCCAGATATCGATTCCCCGGGGAAATTATTGTGAATTAAAAGAAAACATTAATTATACCGTAAATAAAAAAAAAGTGCTAATTCTTAATAACTAAAAAAGAGGAAAATTAAAACATACTAAACATTCAGAATTATGGAAGTAAATGTCTAAGCACACGAATAAAATACTTTATTTAAGATACTTTCTCCTTACAAATATTTATGTAATAAGTAGAGGAATTCAATTTGTTTAGAACTTTATAAATGTTGTATTGTGACAAATTGGAGTAAAAATATTCTTTACCCTTTGATCCAAGAATAAAGAACATTGGCTAGTCTAAAGGTTGGTGCAGGATGTGTTATTAGTAGTGTTGAGTAGATTCTAGGCTCTCACTTCTAGATTACCCACTGTGCCCTCTCTATAGGACCTACCAGTGACCCGTTTTCCTCACTTTAAACCAAATTGATAGAATTTAGCTTGTCACTCTAAAAACATTCAATTCTACGCCCATCAAATATTATCTCCTTATTTATTTGCATTTCCCTTCAAATGATAACAACAGATCTTTTAAACTGAAATGTGATATTTACAAGTTAAGAAATCTTAACCTACAGTCAGGTCTATAAGGTTTGTCCACAGATTTTAACATTACAATTAGCCAAGTTGTAAAGTAAAAGAAGTTTAGGTAAAATATCATCACAATTTTTGGTAAGAAAAAGAAAATGTTTTTAAACAAAAATCCAAATCACTTGATTTAATTACATTATATTTGAAAGGAGAAAGATAAGAAAACTACTCAGAAAGCATTGGATTAACACAACAAAATATATTTATAAACATTAAAACCAAAGCACAAAACTTAAGAGTTAAGTTATAAATACTCATCTTGAATGTTCACCAAAGTAATCCTCTAAATTTCTATGACTTCTCTGACTCTTTCACACTCTTTACAGAAACTTTAAACTTCAAAGAACCACAAGCACTCACTAAACTCTTACAAACTTGAACTTTAAGTGAAAGAAACTAAGTATTAATTAAGAATGACTCTAGAACGACTCTCCTCCACTGTAGAATTACTTCTTATTTATAGATCTTCAAAAATGACCAAGGGTTGCTTCAGACATCTCTTTAAAATTCTGCCTCATTCAACAAATCTTCGAGAAATTAACTGTCGCACTTAGACTCCAAGTCTGGCGCCTAGGCGTTGATCCACATGGTATTTATACTTACAAATATGATATGAAAATTGGCAACGATACCAAAAACTTGATCCCGCCGGATATATATATGCTTATGATTTTGATTTATAATCTGGATACTACGCAAGTATACGTATCGTTTATCAAGTAATATAGGACTTTCTGATTAAGCCCCGAGATATCGAACCCACAGGGAAATGATGAAAATCATTAAAGGAATCAGAAAATTATCTTTTTACTTTTTCGATGCATTTTGAAAAGTATGTCTTGATTTTGAAAACTTTTGAAAGTTGATTTGTCTTTTGAAATTTCCTTAATAAAATGTTAAGCAAGAAATTAAAATTATAATAACTAATAACTCTATATGTAAAACACTATTAACTAGAATATCTTTTTCTTTCCTTTTATGAAGTAGTAATAAATTAAAGTATTGTTGTGGAAGTATTTAAATTTGTTGTGACAGATAGAAGCAAATGTGTTCTTTACCCTTACTTGGTTCTATAAAGAACATAGGTTAATTTGAAATTTTTATCATTTTAAACATGGTTAGGCAGGGAAGATACCAGTCTCTCACTCTAGAGTTCCCTCGATTCCCACCAACTAGGAGCTAACTTCTCATAACAAAACTCAAAAATTCAAACCAAATTAGGGGGTTTTAGCCCGTCACTCTAAAATCCTCTAATTTTACTCCCTTCCATAAAAATATATTCTAATATTACATTCAATTATATGGACTACAATTCTCACCCATATAATTGCATGTGATTCTTACTAACTTTTATGAGACAATACCGCATTGGATCTTACATAATCACAAGAAATTCTAGAACTTAACAGGCCAAATTAAGAAGTAAACAAAGCTTTCAGAATCAATCTTCACAACTTCTTCCAACTTTAAACACTTATACTTTCCACAACAAATCTCTATAAACTAATTACTTCTCCATTTAAGAAAGAAAAATACAAAGTAAACTACTCAGAATACAATGAGAAAATACAAAAACACATTGATTTGAAATTAAAAATCATAAGAAAAACAACAAACAAAAACAAGTATTAATTAAAAAAAAAACGAAATGTAAGAACAAAAGTAAACACTTATCTGAAAATTCGCTCCACAAGACTCGGGAAGTTCCTCTGAAACTTTAACTCTTCACTAAACTACTCTTCAAAGCGGATCTCCCAACTCCGATGACTCAGAATAAACTTCAGACTTTAATAGAAACTAAACAAAAAGAAAGAAAAGAAGTGGGAAGAAGAATACTTCACTTCGACCCTTTTCTCCTTTTTACTCTCTACTCCTACTCTTAATAAAAACTTTCACATAATAAAAGTAAAGTACTGTAAAAACTCTCTTCAAAATGCAAGTGGAAGAGCAAAAGAAAGAAAGAACCCTTCAAAATGCAAAGGAAGAGCCCCCTAATCTTTCCTAAGACTCTCTTTAAATTTTAAACCAAAAGGTGCCTTAGTGTCTCTTCAAAATGTGTCCAGATTCAATGTATCTACCAAAGAATGCACCCCTTCATTCAAACTTGCCGCCCAAAGGAAGTTATGGTAGTCACCACCAAGAGTTGCATCCCATCCCCTTTGAAAATGGCACCAAATTCAATTTAATCTTGATTTTTAACTGTGGCGGCTAAGCGCCGGCCCAGCGGTGATTAGCCGCTAGTGCCAAAATTTTGATTTTTCATTTTTTTGCTCCAAATTTGATCCAATTTTGCTCCTTTCATCATGACCATCCATTTTCATCATACCAGCAAGAAAAACACAAAATACCTTCCATTAAAGTGCAATATCATTAAAAATAGGTATAAAAATGTGCATAAAAATACTATATATTTTAGGTGTATCAAAATCCCCCAAACTTAAAATGTTACTTGTCCTCAAGTGACAGTTAATCTCATTAAACATTTTAGCATGAAAGTTATGTAATGAGTTTCTTAGGAAGATAACAAAATTTTATTCTAGAAATGGAATAGTCCAATTTAGAAAAAATTTTAGTAATTAAAACCAACTTAAAGTTTAGAAAGTTCTTAATTAAAGAAAAATGACAAATATAAGTTTCTATCTAATTCAGAAATATTTGTAGATTCTTCAAAATATAGGACTCAAACACTTATTTTTCTCACTTAAAAATCTTTATTTGAAAATAATTCCTTACTATATTATAACCTTAAGCTTTAGATTTTCTCTGAACTTATATCTTAAACTTTAGGTATGAAACCAATTTTTGATTAGGCCCTTAAATCCTCAAGCTTCTCCTCCCTTTTTATATACTATTTTTCACTTTCTCTTTTCTTTTTCTTTTTTTTTCTTTTTTTTCTTTTTTTTTTATAAGGCAAGGATTACTATATCTGGATAGGCCTTTAATGATTTTGAATTCCACCCTTCCATTTAAAATAAAGGTCAGATATACATCTTTCACTTAAAATTCATAATAATAGTATTTGAAAATTATTCTTCAATAAAAGAAATTTAAGCTTTGAAGAATAAAAATCAAATCTTCTATTTATCCAAAAATTCAAAACTTCTTACTAAAGATAGTTTAACTTTATTTAACACCTCTTCATTAAGAAAATTTTAACTTTAAGTTTTTCATGATTACTATAAATTTTAACTAAATTCTTTTATTCATTTCTGTATTCAAAATTTTTGTTCCCCTAATATAACTTCATGTACATAATTGTTCTCAATAAAAAATAAGATTTATTTTCTTGAGAATCAAATAAAATTTTAGGTTTTTGAAAATCTTTGTTCTTAAAATCCCCCCACCCCAAACTTTAATTTTTATTTAAGATAAAACATTTAAGCATAAGAAATGATACATGAGTGAGAATTAAAGACTAACATAACATGCTTGCAGGAATTTTTAATATCCTAATATGCAAGTATAACAATTTAAATAACAGGAGTAAAATGAAATCAAATTCAGTTTTTTCAAAACAATTTTTTTTTACAACAAGAAAAGTAAAAATTTCAAAAAGACTTCTACAGTAGTGGAGGTTTTCAAAGCAAATACACACCAACTAAAATAACACACTGATACAGATAGAAAATGGTAATGGAATTTGAAAAATTTTAAACATGTAGTTTCCTGAGTAGAAGTTCCCAATAGTGGTTTATAATCTTCTAACAGTTTTTGAATTAAAGTACACACTACTAAAAACTCTGACATAACATACACAATAAAAGATTTACTGCCACACACACTACACTCAAAGCAACATATAAATCATCAATACAACAACAACAATACATCTGAATACGCATAACAAATAAATAGTACAACTACAATCTGCATACTATCAGAATTCACATCACAACACAATCATCAAACAAAATACTAGATAAAGTACACAATAACACAGCACAACAACACAATAACTAAAACAAACAACATACATCTACTCTTCATCCTCATCCTCATCATCATCCTGCTCGTTCCAAACCCTGGATGGCACATAAGGTATGTAGAATGGATGAGGGGGCATCTCAACACTCTGATCACCTCTAGTCAGTCTATCCAAATATTGCTGATAATTCTCCTCATATTCATCATGTTTTACAATATATCTCTCCACATTATCCATCTTACCATCCATATCTTTCATATGCTCTCGAGTAAAACTCACTTTCTTCAATATCTTTCTTAACAAAATAGTCTGTGAATCTGTAGATGATGAAGCACGTGAAGTTGTAGCACGAGAAGTAGATGCAACAGAAGCAGAAGCAGTAGAAGCCCTACCAAATCCTCCTCTCCAACCAAACTCTGAATGTACGGTGTAAGCACCAACGTTGACACTGGTAATTGGTCTCAACGGTCGAAGTACCTCTTCCTGAGTTCCAAACTTCACTCTAGATCGTTCACATAATGAATGAATCAAGGAAGGAAACCCCATACCTGCAGGTAGTAGTTGCTGCAGACACGATTCAAAACATAATCATAAATTATACCTTCAATGTCAATAGGCTTCCCTTGCTGAATGCAATGGTTCAACACAGCTCTTTCTCTCGTTACTTCACTAGTATGACTCGAAGGTAACAATTTAGATGAGATAAACTTATGCCACGCCTTAGAAGTGGCATTCAATTTGGAAGCAGGAAAGTTCACTCTTCTATCATTTGTTATTTTCCATAATCCTCTTCCATCAGTCAGAAATTCCATGATCTCATCAAATTCCCCTTCCATAGGATGATAGTTAGAATAAAAATAGAACATGTCAGGAGGAAGTCCATAAAAAGTGTTGATTGCCCCAGAAGATAAGTTTTGACCTCATGCCACCTAACCATCACTTGATTCTCTTCTGCAGCAGGTAAATTTGCATAAAATTCTCTGACCACAGAAACAACAGCAACAGCGGAGAAGAAACAGTAGTTCTCCCAGTTCCTTCTAGCAATCATATCTTCAATCACCTCTCCTGGTTTACTAAACATACGCTCAGGAATCAACTTACGTGACTGTAATGCATCGACGTATCGTTCCTCAACCCTTGTACTAACAAATTTGTCAGAATCAAATCTTGTCTTTTCTCTCGCATGCTTTGACTTTGGAGCCATCTCTAAAAAATCACGGAAAATTCACCATAAATTCTAAAATCAAACTAAACTTGCTAAATTATCTTCCAAATGATATTTTCACTAAATCCAAGCAATTTCTCAAGTTTTTCCTCAAAATTTCACCATGAATAGTGATTTTAAGATTATCCAAAATGTACTCAAAATACAAGGTGAAAATAAATTTTTTTTGCTTAGGAGTAGTGCTTTTACCTTAAGGAATCCAAATCTAACAATTTTTGTTGAGATCGGCTCTTAAATGATCCACAATATGATGCCCTAGGCTCCTCTTTCACGATAAATCGAAGGTTGAAGACGATGGGGTGGTTTAAAAATGACAATTTTTGGGTTTTTAACTGCTGGGAACCAATTTTCGCGAACTGGCGCCTAAGCACAAACTTCTCGGCACTTAGCCATGAAATCTGGCGCTTAAGCGCCAGCACTCTCGCGCTTAGCCGCTAGTACCCAAATTTTCACAATTAAGGTATATGCACTAAATCACTTTGTTAATCACCCTTAATTACTCCAGAATTATTATTTCTCCCCACATAAATCTTTCAATAGTCCAAATCAAAATTTAATATCCATTGATTCCACACAAATTTTACACAAACACAAACTTATATTAAAACAAACATAACACTTAATACAATTCTAGAATTTCTATCCACACATAAAGGATGAAATTCTCTAAATAAAAGAGACTTTAATCTCAAACTGATAAGAATACATCACTAGGATGTAACCATCACATCATCAAGCTTAGTTAATACTTAAATATAAACACTAAACACAACAAACATAACACACATGAACACTAAACAAATAAGAACAAAGCACTCTTAATTCCATTCTCCATTAGGCGGATTATATCCCGAACCATTATGATTCTCATTTGATCCTTCTGGAATATAAATCTGATAAAACGGGCTATAATTGTTTATCCTTAAATCATCTTCTTCAATCCATTTGTTCTTCAGAAACATCGCCTTATCCGCTTCTTCCACGTACCTTAAATGATTGAATTGCATCTTGAGTTGCCATCCCATGTGCTCCAAATGTAGGTTACTTTCATGGATTTTTGCTTCCATTGAAGTCACTTGGACTTCAATTTTTGCAATCATTTCAGCAATCCCTTGAATACTAACAGCGAGATATCCATTGAATAACTCTTTAGCACTATCACTAACGAACTTACTCTTGTCAGAATCTTACTTCTTCTTAATCTCATTCTCCCAGGAAGACACGATGCACTCAAAACTCTCTTCTTAAGACTCAGAAATAGAAAAAAAAACTTGGGGCAAGTGTTTCTCTTAAATCAGGTCCTTTTTATAGACTTGGAAAGTGCTAAAACAGCCCCAAGACGTTTTAAAACTCCAAAATAACTTCTAAAACTACTCCCCCACGATCTAGGCTTATAGAACCTCATTTTTCACGTTTTTGATAACTGCGGCGCCTAAGCACCAACCATTCGGCGCTTAGCCGCCAGTGCTCAATTTAGCACAGGTCTGCTAAGTGTCCAAATTTTCATTTTGACTCCTCTAAGTCATCAAATAAGATCAAATAAACTCTACTATAGTTTAAAAACTCCAAATTACTACCACTAAAAACATAAAAACAAACCAAACCAAGCAAACAAAGCAAACTAAACAAACATTAAGTAAAGCACACCGATAATTATGGGTTGCCTCCCACAAAGCGCTTGTTTTAACGTCTTCAGCATGACATACCCAGAACTCATTCTGAGTGACCCAACATCAAATTATTATCAGATTTAGATTTATTGACTGAAAAATATGGTTTAAGTCTATGTCCGTTAACTTTAAATATTTTTCCAGGCTTGGGATCTTGAATATCTACGCTCCATAAGAATAAACTTTTATCACAATAAATGAACCCATCCACCTGGACTCATGTTTTCCAGAAAATATTCTCAATCTAGCATTATACAGTAAAACTTTTTGTCCCGGTACAAGATTTTTAGTAAGAATCTTCCGATCATGCCATAACTTCATCTTTTCCTTATAAATCTTAGCATTTTCATAAGATTCATTCCTTATTTCTTCAAACTCATTCAATTGCAATAATCTCTTTTCAAACAACATCTTTCAAATTATAATTGAACTCTTTAATAGCCTAATAAGCTTTATGCTCAAGTTCAAAAGGTAAATGACAAGCTTTTCCAAAAATAAGCCTATATGGGGACATTCCTATAGGTGTTCTGTAAGCAGTCCTATAGGCCCACAAAGCATAATCCAGTTTGATTGACCAATCCTTTCTATTTGGATTAAAAGTTTTTTCCAATATTCTTTTAATTTCATGATTGGATAATTCAACCAAACCACTTGTCTGCGGATGATAAGCAGTAACAATGCGATGATTAATATGATATTTCTTTGCTAACTTTCCAATAATCGCATTTCTAAAATGACTTCCCCCATCAGTTATGATTACTCTTGGTATTCCAAATCTGCAAAATATATTCTTTTCTAAAAATTTTGCAATACTTTGAGCATCACATCGAGGTAAAGCAATAGTTTCAATCCATTTGGAAACATAGTCTACTGCTATCAAAATATAAATATTTTCGAAAGATGGTGTAAATAGTCCCATAAAATCTAGTCCCTAAACATCAAATATTTCAACTTCCAACATATAATTGAGGGGCATCTCATTTCTTCTAGAAATATTGCCTACACGCTGACATCTATCACAATTTTTAATATAAACATTCACATCCTTAAAAATTGTAGACCAATAAAATCCTGATTGTAATATTTTATATGCAGTTTTATCACTTCCAAAATGTCCCCCATAATCAGAATCATGACATTTTTGAATAATTTCATAAGTCTCTTCCAAAGGTACACATCTTCGAATTATAAGATCCTTTCCTTGTTTATATAAAAACGAGTCATCCCAAAAATAAGTCTTAGCATCAGACAAAAATTTCTTCTTTTCTTGGTATGTCAAACCATAGGGTATAATATTATTAACAATAAAGTTTACTATGTCTGCATACCATGGAACACGCAATTCTTTAACAGTGAACAGTTTTTCATTAGGAAAATGTTCATTAATTTCTTCAATATCATAGAGAGATTTTTCAATTTCAAGCCTGGACAAATGATCGGCAATTTGATTATCAGAACCCTTTCTATCTACTATCTCAAAATCAAATTCTTGCAAAAGAAGAATCCATCTTATCAATCTCGGTTTTGCATCATTTTTCTTCATTAAGTATTTAATAGCAGAATGATCAGTATGCACCACGCATTTAGTTCCAATTAAATATGATCGAAATTTATCAAAGGCAAATACTATAGCTAATAACTCTTTCTTAATAGTGGTATAATTAATTTGAGCTTCATTAAGAGTTTTACTGGCATAATAAATTACTTTGAAAATTTTATGATATTTCTGACCTAAAACAGCACCAATAGCATAATCACTAGCATCACACATTAATTCAAAAGGTTTTTCCCAATTTGCTGAAATTATTACAGGTGCAGTGATTAATTTTTCTTTTAATGTTTCAAAGGCTTTACGGTAGTCATCATCAAAATTAAAAATTGCATCCTTTTCAAGTAAATAACATAAAGGTTTTGTAATCTTCGAAAAGTCTTTGATGTAACACCCGTAGAATCCAGCATGTCCTAAAAACTTCTAATTTCCCTTACATTGGTTGGGCAAGGTAAATTAGATATAACTTGAATTTTTGCGGGATCTACCTCCAAACCTTTTTCTGAAATCCGATGTCCCAAAATAATTCCTCCTGCTACCATAAATTGACATTTTTCCCAATTAAGGACCAAATTAGTTTCTTCACAGCGTTTTAGAACTTTAGATAGATGTTCTAAACATGATTCAAACAAAATTCCAAACACTGAAAAGTCATCCATAAAAACATCATTCCCTTTTTTAATCAAATCACAAAAAATAGCCATCATACATCTCTGAAATGTAGCAGAGACATTACATAAACCAAAGGGCATTCTTCTAAAAGCAAACGTACCATAAGGACTGATACACGTAGTTTTCTCTTGATCCTTAGAAGCAATTTGAATTTGGTGGTAACCAGTATATCCATCCAGAAAACAAAAGTATTTATGCCCAGCCAATCTATCCAACATTTGATCTAGAAAAGGGAGTGAAAAATGATCTTTCCTTGTGGCAATGTTTACTTTTTTATAATCAATGCATATTCGCCACCCTGTAACTTGTCTTGTTTCTATCATTTCATTCTTTTCATTAACAGTTACAGTTACTCCTCCTTTCTTAGGAACACAATGAATAGGACTAACCCATGCACTATCTGAAATAGGGTAGATAATTCCAGCGTCCAACAATTTTAAAATTTCTTTCTTAAAAACATCTTTCAAAATAGGATTTAATCTCCTTTGGGGATCAGCCAGCGGTTTGCAATTATCTTCCATAAGAATTCTGTGCATACAAATTGAAGGACTGATTCCTTTAATATCAGTAATTGTCCATCCAAAAGCTTTCTTGTGCTTCTTCAAAATTTCAAGCAAACTCTCTTCTTCTTTTTCAGTTAATTGAGAGGAAATTATAACGAGCAAGGTTGAGGATTCACCTAGAAAAACATACTTCAAATGATCAGGAAGCATTTTTAACTCAAGTTCGGGAGGTTTTTCAATTGATGGACCATAAGATTCATCTTTCTCAGTCATATCCAACAATTCAAAACTTTCACGAACATACTTTAAGTCTTCCTCTTGAAAATCTTCAGAATCAAATAACTCCTCTTCTTGCTTTTATTCCCATTCTTCTCTTTCAGCTTTCTCTTCATAAGTTGATTTGAAATGACATTCATTTAAATATTCAATAACATCCATCCTATAACACTCATCTTCTTTACCTCTAGCAGGATATTTCATCGATTTTAAAATATAAAATGTAACCGTCTGATCATTAACCCTCATCGTTAATTCCCCTTTTTCCACATCTATCATGGCTCTGCCTATAGCTAGAAAAGGTCTCCCCAAAATTATGAGTATCTCTTTATCTTCCTCCATATCTAACACAATGAAATCCACAGGAAAAATAAATTGATCAACTTTTACCAAAACATCTTCTATAACTCCTTTAGGATATGTGATCGAACGATCCGCTAATTGCGCAGTTACGATAGTTGGGGTTATTTCTTCTAGTCCCGTCTTTTGAATATTGATAGAGGCATAAGGTTAATGCTTGCACCCAAATCACATAAAGCTTTTCCACATAATCTTTCTCCGATTGCACATGGAATTGTGAAACTACCAGGATCTTTAAGTTTTTCAGGAAGCTTTTTATGAATTATCGTACTACACTCCTCACTAAGTGCAATAGTCTCATTTTCTTCAAACTTCCTCCTTTTTTTAAGAATATCCTTCATAAATTTTGCATAGCTTGGCATTTGTTCTAGGGCTTCAGCAAATGAAATATTAATGGTAAGCTTCTTTAAAATCTCCAAGAATTTTGAAAATTGCTTATCCAACTTTTGTTGACGAAGTCTCTGAGGAAATGGAGGTGGTGGTTTTTCTAAATCAACCTTAGTTGGAGAAATAGGTCTTTCAAAACATTTTGGAGCATCCTCTTTAAGTCTTTCAATCTCTTCTTTCTCAACTTCAGTTTTTTTTTGAATTCTACCTTCCAATTCTTTTCCACTTCTCAGTTGAATTGCTTTTAGTTGTTCTTTATTCTTTTCTCTTGGATTCACTTCAGTATTACTTGGAAGCATTGCTTGGGATCTATTACATAAGGCATTTGCAATTTGTCCCAATTGATTTTCAATATTTGTGATGGTTGCTCATTAAATTTGTAATTAATTTCCCATATGTGATACTACTTCTTCCATAGACAACTTCTTCTCCTTTAATTGTGAAGCACTATTATAACCTGAAGGATAAGTTAATCTATTATTATTATTACCTTGGTTGTTCTAATTCCCCAATGAGTTTACTTGGTGGTTCCCACATTGTTGATTAACACCACCCTGATTATTGTTATTCCAGTTAAAATTTGGATGATTCTTCCAACCTGGGTTATAATAATTGGAATATGGGTTGTTAGGTTCGATTATAGCATTCACAGCTTCGGTGAAGAATAAGAATCAACCATTTGGCCTAATGAATTTTCTTCAATCATGAGATTTGGTCGAGAAAAATTCATCCCAAATTGGTCTATCTTCCTTGATACGACGAGCAACTTGATTTGCTAACATTATAAAAACATCATTTTCATAAACACCGGCTACCTTTTTAGGATTTAACCTTTCAGAAGGCCATTGAAAATTATTAGTAGCCATTTCTTCAATTAAAGCATAAGCATCAGAAAGTGGTTTAGACATTAATGATCCACCAACAGCAGCATCGATGATTGATCTAAGAGATCCAACTAATCCATTATAAAAAGTTTGAATTATTAACCAATATGGTATCGCATGATGTGGACATTTCCTGAGGAGATCTTTAAATCTTTCCCATGCTTCATATATTGATTCCCCATCAAATTGACAAAAAGATGTTATATCATTTCTCAACCTAGCAGTCTTAGATGGTGAAAAATATTTAGCAAGGAATTTTTGTGACAGTTCAACCCAAGTTCTTATTGATCCAGGTGGAAACGAATGTAACCAAATTTTAGCTTTATCCCTTAGTGAGAAAGGAAAAAGTCTAAGTCTAATAGCATCATCCGAGACACCATCATATTTAAAAGTAGCACACAACTCTAGAAAATTAGCAAGATGCAAGTTAGGATCTTCAGTTGTTGCTCCCCCAAACTGATTACTAGACACCATTTGGATAATAGTAGGTTTAAGCTCAAAAGAATTAACAGCTACAACAAGGTTTTGAATACTAACATGAAGTTCATCTACTGTAGGGTTAACATAATCTTTTAAAGGTTTTAATTCTTGATGGATGCCAACATTTTGATCTTGATGATTTGCCATTTCTTGAATATTTTTATCTTTTTCTGTATTTTTAATTTTTTTGATTTTTCTGATAGTTCTTTCTAATTCAGAATCGTAAGGCACAAGTCCCTCAGAACCTGAACTACACATACAATAATAAAACAAAACAAAACACAACACACTAACAAAAACAAAGAAAAGTAAAAATTTAAAATTTCTTAATTCTCTTTAAAATGCAATTATTTTTCTTTCCCCGGCAACGATGCCAAAAACTTGACTCCGCACTGGATATTTATACTTACAAATATGATATGAAAATTGGCAACGACACCAAAAACTTGATCCCGCTGGATATATATATGCTTATGATTTTGATTTATAATGTGGATACTACGCAAGTATACGTATCTTTTATCAAGTAATATAGGACTTTCTGATTAAGCCCCGAGATATCGAACCCACAGGGAAAGGATGAAAATCTTTAAAGGAATCAGAAAATTATCTTTTTACTTTTTTAATGGTTTTTGAAAAGTATGTCTTGATTTTGAAAAGTTTTGAAAGTTAATTTGTCTTTTGAAATTTCCTTAATAAAATGTTAAGCAAGAAATTAAAATTATAATAACTAATAACACTGTATGTAAAGTATTATTAACTAGAATATATTTTTCTTTCCTTTTATGAAGTAGTAATAATTATTAAAGTATTGTTGTGGAAGTATTTAAAATTGTTGTGACAGATAGAAGCAAATGTGTTCTTTACCCTTACTTGGTTCTATAAAGAACATAGGTTAATTTGAAATTTTTATCATTTTGAACATGGTTAGGCAGGGAAGATACCAGTTTCTCACTCTAGAGTTCCCTCGATTCCCACCAATTGGGGCTAACTTCTCATAACATAACTCAAAACTTCAAACCAAATTAGGGGGTTTTAGCCTGTCACTCTAAAATCCTCTAATTTTACTCCCTTCCATAAAAATATCTTCTAACATTACATTCAATTATATGGACTACAATTCTCACCCATATAATTGCATGTGATTCTTACTAACTTTTATGAGACAATACTGCATTAGATCTTACATAATCTCAATAAATTCTACAACTTAACAGGCCAAATTAAGAAGTAAAAAAAGTTTTCAGAATCAATTTTCACAACTTCTTCCAACTTTAAACACTTATACTTTCCACAACAATTCTCTATAAACTAATTACTTCTCCATTTAAGAAAGAAAAAGATAAAGTAAACTGCTGAGAATGCATTTAGAAAATACAAAACACATTGATTTAAAATTAAAAATCATAAGAAAAACAAAAAAAAAACACCTATTAATTTAAAAAAAAACTAAATGTAAGAATAAAAGTAAACACTTATCTGAAAATTCTCTCCACAAGACTCAGGAAGTTTCTCTGAAACTTTAACTCTTCACTAAACAGCTCCTCAGAGCGGATCTCCCAACTCCGGTGACTCAAAATAAAATTCAGACTTTAATAGAAACTAAACTAAAAGAAAGAAAAGAAGTGGGGAGAAGAAGACTTCACTCCGACCCTTTTCTCCTTTCTACTCTCTACTCCTACTCTTAATAAAAACTCTCACAAAATAAAAGTAAAATACTGTAAAAACGATCTTCAAAATGCAAGTGGAAGATAAAAAAAAAGAAATAACCCTTCAAAATGCAAAGGAAGAGGCCCCCTAATCTTTCCTAAGATTCTCTTTAAATATTAAACCAAAAGGTGCCTTGGTGTCTCTTCAAAATGTGTCCAGATTCAATTTATCTACCAAAGAATGCACCCCTTCATTCAAACTTACCGCCCAAAGGAAGTTATGGAAGTTACCACCAAGAGTTGCATCCCATCCCCTTTGAAAATAGTGCTAAATTCAATTTAATCTCGATTTTTAACTGTGGTGGCTAAGCGCCGGCCCAGCGGCGCTTAGCCGCCAGTGCCAAAATTTTGATTTTTCATTTTTTTGCTCCAAATTTGATCAAATTTTGCTCCTTTCATCATGACCATCCATTTTCATCATACCTGCAAGAAAAAAACAAAATACCTTCCATTAAAGTGCAATATCATTAAAAATAAGTATAAAAATGTGCATAAAAATACTATATATTTTAGGTGTATCAGGCGCCAACTCAAATGTTTCAGTTACCTACCCTTTTGCTTCAAGGGACACATATGTTCATTAAAATGTGTCTAGATTCATTGTTTAACTCATCTAAAATGTGCTCTATCATCTGGGGCCTTATAGAATACTTTAGAACTGCCAAAATAAAAAAATTAACTAATCTAACCGTCTCTAGCATTTAGGCACCAATTCTGGCGCCTAGGCGCCAGACTGAGTTTCTTCATTTTTCTTCATAAAGCCCTAATTTTGCTCCATTTTGCTTCTTTTTGTACTTAAACTCATCTTATTATACCTACAACCAAAAACATAAAAATACCTTTCATTAAAGCATAATATCTTTAAAAACATGAGAAAAATTTATCCATAAAAATGGTTAATTTTAAGGTAGATAAATTCCCCCAAACTTAAACGTTACTTGTCCTCAAGTGATACTAATCTTTAAAAATAAACAAAATATATGAATGAGTTTCTTTAGGAGATTTTGAAATTTTGTTTTAGAAATGTAATAGTCTAATTTAGAAAAAATTCTAGTAATTGAGACCAATTTAAAGTCTAGAAATTTCTTAAGTAAAGGTGAATGAGAAATATGAGATCCTATCTCTTTCAGAAATAGTTGTAGATTTTTGAAAATATAGGGTTTTGGCATTTTTATTTTCTTTACTTAAAAATCGTTACTAAAAATAATATTTCTAATTATATTATATTTATAAGCTTCAAGATTTTCTCAAGTCTTATACCTTTAGAAAGATCAGGTGTGGAACCAATTTTTGATTAGGCTTTTATATTCTCAAGCTTCTCTTTCCTTTTTCACATACTTTTTTTTTAATTTTCTCTCTTCTTTTTTTTTTCTTTTCTTTTCTTTTCTCTTTTTTATTTTTTATTTATTTTTTTTTAACATAAGGCAATGATTACTATATTTGGATAGACCTTTAATGATTTTGAATTCCACCCTTCCCTTTCCTAAAGCATAAGGTAGATATATATCTTTAACTCGGAAATATAATAAATTTTTAAAAATTATTTTCAATAAAAGAAAATTAAGTATTAAAATTAAAAGTCTAATTATTCTATTTTTTCCAAAAATACAACTATTCTTACTAAAGATAATCACAAAAATATTTTTCATTTCTTCACTAAGAAATTTTTAAATTTAAAATTTTCATCGTTACTAAAAATTATAACTAAATTTTCTTACTCATTTCTATGTTCAAAATTTTATTCTCCTATTGTAACTTCATTCATATAATTATTGTTTCAATTAATTTATTTTTAACACATTTGAGAATAAATAAAATTTAAATTTTTAAAAATTAGTTTTTATTCTCCCCCTCAAACATAATTTTTAAATCATATTGTAATATAAATTTTTTAATAAGCATAAAAAAGGAAAAACATTAAAGGTATTTTTAAGCAGGAGAATAATTGTAAGTATAGAAAGTAATACAACAAAGTAACAATCTGAATTATAATTAAAAATTGACACTCTTTCTAGCACAGAAAAAAAACTAAATAAAAACAAGAGCAAAAATTCACAGTGATAAATAACATAAATTCTCAAACATCCCTACATAGTCATCATAGTCTAAACATAGAAAATAAAGATACAGGAAATAAAAACAACAACATATAAGGATAAGTACTACATCATATTAAGAATTCTAGTCATCAGCCTCAGTCTCCTCCTCCTCCTCCTCCTCCTCAACATCATCATCAAATTGAATATCCACATCCATAGCTTTTGGGTATGAATATGGTGAAAATCTAGGGCAAGTAGAGAACTTCACAGTCTGATATCCCTTTAAAAACTTCACCAATGCTTCATCATAATCAACATCTGAATTGCTTTTCCTATGAACATAATATGCCATATGATCAAATTACTTATCCATATCATCCATAAGACACTGCATTAGAAACAATTCACTTTGATGCTCTAGATATCTTTCACTCAAAACATCTCAGAATCCAGGTGGAGGCTCAGTAGCAGTGGATGTAGATGGTCTAGAAGTAGAAGGCATTGAAGTAGAGGTGCACTAGGAACTCTACATCTAGATCATCCATAAACATCAATATTAGCCTTCCCAATAGGTTTTAAAGGCTTCATTGTTCTTCAGAATGTTCATATTTCACACCAGATTTCTTGCACAATGAGAAAGTAAAAGATGGAAAGCCTGGCCCAGAAATACTACTAGTTCTTGCAGAAGAACTAATAATATCACAAATAATTATCCCAACATCAATTGGCTTCATCTCTTGAATACAATAATTCAGAACAGCGCGTTCTTTTGTAACCTCACATAAATGGTTCAAGGAAAGGAGACGAGTAGAAATGAAATAATGCCAAGCTTTAAAAGTAGCATTGAGTGAAGCAGAAGAAAAATTTACCTTCTTAACTTTTTTGACCTTCCACGCTCCAGATCCATCAATCACATAATGGATAATGCTATCAAGCTCAGCCTCAGATGGAGTATATTCTTAATAGAAACAGTCAGTAACAAGAGGCAGACTGTATAGTATGTTAATTTTTTCTGGAGTGAAATCAACTTCCTTTGCTCGAACAAATACTTCATTATCAACCGTCGCAATAACATTCACATAGAATTCAGGAACAACATGATTAATTGTAATAGCAGTAAAATAGTAGAACTTCTCCCAGTTGTGTGCTTGATGTCCAAATATTTATGCTTATGATTTAGATACGAATTTTATTATTTATAATATGTCATACTACGCAAGTATACGTATCGTTTATCAAGTAATATAGGACTTTCTGATTAAGCCCAGAGATATCGAACGCACAGGAAAATGTGTAAAAATTTAAAGAAATAACAAAAATAACTTTTACTTTTTTAATTGATTTTTGTAAGTATGTTTTAAAGTTTTAATTTTGAAAAGTTGTTTTTGATATTTTTAATAACAAGTTAAGCAGGAAATAAAATTATTAATACTCTAAACACGATATAAAAGTTATAAGAATCAAATATCTTTTTCCTTATTCAATGAATCAGTAATAATTATGGATATTTATGTTTTAGAAGTATTTAAATGTATTGTACCAAATAGGAGCAATTATATTCTTTACCCTTACTTGGTTCTATAAAGAAAATTGGTTAATTTAAAATTTTGAAATTTTGTAGATGGGTTAGGCAGGGAAAATACCAGCTATCACTCTAGAGTTCCCTCTATTCCCTCCACCTGGGGGCTAACATCTCATAACAAAATTAAAAATAACAAACCAAATTAGCGGGCTTTAGCCTATCACTCTAAAGTCTTCTAATTTTACTCCCAGTAAAGCATATCTCCCTATATATTTGTATTTAATCATATGGACTACAATTCTCACCCATGTAATTGCATGTGATTCTTTCCAATTGTTGTTTGAGATAATACCACATTGGATCTTACATAATATTACAACAAATTTTAACATCTTAATTGGCCAAATCAAGAAATAAATTAACTTCAAGGAATTAAATCATCACAATTTATTCCAGCATTAAACACTTATACTTTCCACAACATACTTCCATAATTTAATTACTTCATAATCTAAGAAAGAAAAAGATAAAGTAAACTACTCAGATTTTATGAAGAAAGCACAAATAGACTTGATATGAAAGCATAAACCATATTGAAAACACAACAATCTTACTTAAAAATAAAGTGTAAAAATAAAGATAAATACTTATCTGAAAAATATTCTCCACCAGACACTGGAAGTTCCTTTAAAATTTTGCTTTCCACTTATAATTCTACAGAGGTTGGTGCCCAACTTTGATGACTCTAATAAAGACTTTAAACTTCAATAAAAGCTAGATATAAGGATAAAAGAAAATTGGTGAGATGAAGGCTTCACTCCAACCCTTTTTCCTTTCTTACTGTCTACTCTCTACTACAGAAAAGAAGAACTCTAAAATACTAACAACTACTCTCTTTAACTCAAAATAATAAAACTCTAATACCACTCTCACTAATCATTTATGAGGCTTCATTTTTATAATTTTCCAAAAGGTGCCTTGGTGTCTTTTCAAATCACGTTCAGATTCAATGTATCCACCAAAAGATGCATCCTTTCAATCATATTTGCCGCCCAAAGGAAGTTAAGGAAGTCACCACCAAAAGTTGCTTCAAACACCTCTTGAAAATGACACCAAAATTGATTTAAATTCTATTTTTAACTGTGGCGCTTAAGCGCCGGCACTTTGGCGCTTAGGCGCCAGAGGCCAAATTTCCCAAACTTCATAATTTTCCTCCAAATTTGATGCTTTTTCGCTCCTTTCATCATAATTAATTATTTTCATCATACCTGCAAGAAAAACACAAAATACCTTCCATTAAAGTGCAATAGCATCAAAAATAGGTATAAAAATGTGCATAAAAACACTATATATTTTAGGTGTATCAAAATCTCCCAAATTTAAAATGTTACTTGTCCTCAAGTGACTCGTAACAATTTGAATTTTAACATGCAAATTATGCAAATGAGTTTCTTTAGGAAGGTTTCAAAATTTTGTTCTAGAAATGAAATAATCCAATTTAGAAAAAATTTTAGTAAATAAGACCAACTTAAAGTTTAGAAAGTTCTTAATTAAAGGATAATGAAAATATAAGTTTCTATCTAATTCAGAAATACTAGTAGATTTTTCAAAATATAGGATTCAATCATTTTATTTTTCTCACTTAAAAAATTTTAATTGAGAATAATTTTACTTAATATATTATAACCTTAAGTTTTAGATTTTATCAAAACTTATATTTTAAACTTTAGGTATGGAACTAATTTTTTATTAGGCCTTTAAATCCTCAAACTTCTCCTTCCTTTTCACATATTATTTTTCACTTTTTTCTCTTTTTCTTTTTCTTTTTTTCTTTTCTTTTCTTTTTCTTCTTTTTTTTATAAGGCAAGGATTACTGTATCTCGATAAGCCTTTAATGATTTTGAATTCCACCCTTCCATTTAAAATAAAGGTCTGATATGTTTCTTTCACATAAAAATCATAATAATAGTGCTGAAAATTATTTCTCAATAAAAGAAATTTAAGCTTTAAAAAATAATAGTCAAATCTTCTATTCATCCAAAAATACAACATTTCTTTCTAAAGATAGTTTAACTATATTTAACATTTCTTTATTAAGAACATTTTAACTTTAAATTTTTCATTAATACTATAAATTTTAACTAAATTCTTTTATTCATTTCTATATTCAAAATTTTGTTTCTCTAATATAACTTCATATACATAATTGGTTTCAATAAAAAACCAGATCTATTTTAAGTATTCTTGAGAACAAATAAAATTTTAGGTTTTTAAAAAAATTTAGGTTTTTAAATTCCTCCCAAACTTTAATTTTTAGTCAGGATAAAAACATTTAAGCATAAGAAATGATACATGAGTGAGAATAAAAAAAACTAAAGTAACATGCTTGCAGGAATTTTGATATCCTAAATATGCAAGTATAACAGTTTTAAAGAAAAACGAGAGTAAAAAGAAACTAAATTCAGTTTTTCATAAAAGAAAATTTTCAAAAGACTTCTACAGTAGTAGAGTTTTTCAAAGCAAATACACACCAACTTAACATATCTAAAATCACAACAATACTAGATAATAACAGGTAGTAGATTTTGAAAAGTTTTAAACATTCAATTTTCAAATAGTGGTTTTTAATAGTGTTTTAAATTTCCTAACATATTTGAATTAATCTATACTCTATTAAAAATTCAAACACTAAATACACATTAAAACTTTTACTATTACACACATATAACAAACTACAACATAAAAAATTAATTTATCACATAAACATCTGAATATGCATAAAAAGAAATAGTCCAACTAAGCTCTTTACAAAATCAGAGTTCATATCATAAGTACATCACACAACAATTAAATATAACATCACATATAAAAACATCAAAATAAACAACATAACTACACATAAGAAATCACAGAACAAAACAAACTAAACACAACAACTCTAATCATCATCCTCATCAACATCTTCTTCAGCCTAGTCTCTAGATGGCACATAAGGTATATAAAATGGATGAGGGGGCATCTCAGCACTGTAATCACCTCTAATCACTCTATCCATGTACTGCTGATAATTCTCCTCATATTCATCATGCTTAACAATATACCTTTCAATATTTTTAATCTTACCATCCATATCTCTAACATGCTCTCGGGTAAGACTCACTTTCTTCAAAATCTACTTTAATAGTCCAGTCTGTGAATCACTAGATGATGATGCTCTAGAAGTAGTAACACGTGAATTAGAAGCAGTAGAAGCAGAAGTAGAAGCAGTGTAAGGAATTGGAAGCAAGTGGTAGAAGACATTGATTACATCAGGTGAAAAATGTACTTTTTCACCTCTAACCATCACCAAATTCTCTTCTGCTGCAAGCAAGTTTGCATAAAACTCTCTGACCATAGAAATAACAGCGACAATGGAGAAGTAACAGTAATTCTCCCAATTCCTTCTAGTAATCATTTCTTCAATAACTTCTCTTAGCTTACTAAACACTCGTTCTAGAATCAATTTACGTGACGACAGTGCGTCGATATCTCGATGCTCTGCTCTTGCACTAACTAATTTGTTCGAATTAAATTTTGCTTTATCTTTTGAGCGCTTTGACTTTGGAGCCATCTCTAAAAAAATCACAAAAATTCATCATAAATTCCAAAATTAAACTAAACTTGCTAATTTAACTTCCAAAGGAAATCTCTACTAATTCAAGCAATTTCTCATGCTTTTCCTCAAATTTCACCATAAAAAATGATCTTAAGATTTTTCAATAATGTACTCAAAATATATGGTGAAAATAAAAAAATGTTTACTTTGGAGTAGTGCTCATACCTCAAGGAATTCAAATCTGTCAAATCTCGTTGAAATCAACTCTTAATTGATCCAAATTAAGGATGCCCTAAATCCTATTTCGCGACTTCGAGAGGTTGAAGGTGACGGGAGGTGTTAAAAATGTCAATTTTTGGGTTTTTAATTGCAGAAAATCAGTTTTCGCGAACTGGCGCTTAAGTGCGAGGCATCGGCTCTTAACCGCGAAATCTGGCGCTTAGCCGCCAGTACCCTGATTTTCACAATTAATTTAAAAATATTCTAAACCCCTTGGTTAATCACCTTAAATTAAAATTTTCTAATTCTCCAAAGAAAGTTAAATTTCCATCAATTCCAAAAACATTTCACACAAACAGAAACTTTCATTTAATTAAAAACAAACACACTTAATACAGACTAAAAATTTATATCCAAACATTTTGGATGAAATTTCCCAATACACAACAATTCAAGTAAATAAAAACAAAGATAACTTTACATCATTAAGATATAACAAAAACAATTAAAGTTCAATAAAACACAAACATATAACACTAGACACAAAACACTTAACACATAAAACCACAACACTAGACTATACTCAAATTAATTCCAATCTCCATTAGGTTGAATGTATACAGAACCACCATTAGTTCCATTTGAACCATCTGGAATATAGATCTGATAAAACGGGCGATGGCTGAAAACTCTTACATCTTCTTCTTCTAACAATTTATTTTTCAGAAACATCACCTTATCCGCTTCTTCCACATGAATTGTATGACTGAATTGCATTTTATGTTGCCATCCCATATGCGCTAAATGAGCATCAGTTTCATTTACCTTTGCTTCAATTGACTCCACGTTGGCTTCAATCTTCGCAATCCTTTCTGCAATACCTTGAATACTAACTGCTAGGAATCCGTTGTATAACTCTTGCGCACTTTCACTAATAAATATCTTCTTGTTGGCTTCCTCCTTATTCTTAATTTCACTCTCCCAAGAAGACATTTTTGCACTCAAAACACTCTTCTTAAGACTCAAAAATAAAAATAGGGACTGGGGCAAGTGGTTCTCTTAATTCAGGGTCTTTTTATAGACATGAGAAGTGCTCAAACCGACCCTAGATGTTTTAAAACTCTACAATAACCTCTAAAACCAATTCCCCATGATTTTGGCTTCTAGAAATTCATTTATCACATTTTTCTTTACTGCGACGCTTAGCCGCCAGTGCATATTTTTGCATAGGTCTGCCAAATGTCCAAATTTTTCATTATGACTCTTTTAAGTCATCAATTAATGTCAAATAAACACCACTATAATCAATCTCTTCAAAATACTACCACATAATCATGAAAACAAACCAAACAAAGCACACAAAACAAACATAAAACAAAGCACACTGATAAATATGGGTTGCCTCCCACAAAGCGCTTGGTTTAATGTCTTTAGCCTGACATACCCAGAGCTTATTCTGAGTGACCCAACATCAGATTCTCATTAGGTTTAAGTTGATCGACTGAAAAAATAAGGTTTAAGTCTATGACCATTAACTTTGAATATTTTTCCAGTCTTAGGATCTTGAATATCCACAACTCCATAAGAATAAACTTTTATCACAATAAATGGACCCATCCATTTGGACTTAAGTTTTCCAGCAAAAAATTTCAACTTGGCATTATACAGCAAAATTTTTTGTCCTAGCTAAAGTTTTTTAGTAAGAATCTTCCGATCATGCCAAAACTTCATCTTCTCTTTATACATCTTAGCATTTTCAGAAGATTCATTCCTTATCTCTTCAAGCTCATTTAATTATAATAATCTCTTCTCAGCAACATCATTTAAATTATAATTGAACTCTTTAATAGCCCAATATGCTTTATGCTCAATTTCAACAGGTAAATGACAAGCTTTTCCAAAAATTAGCCTATATGGGGACATTCCTATAGGAGTTCTGTAAGCAGTCCTATAAGCCCACAAAGCATAATCCAGTTTGATTGACCAATCCTTTCTGTTTGGATTAACAGTATTTTCCAATATTATTTTAATTTCATGATTGTATAATTCAACCAAACCACTTGTATGCGGATGATAAGCAGTAGCAATGCCATGGTTAATATGATATTTCTTTACCAACTTCTCCATAATCACATTTCTAAAATGACTTCTGAACCACTTAAAAAATACTCATTTTTATGCCTTATTTATGATTCAATTCTTAAGAATATTACGCTTTAATGAAAGGTATTTTTATGTTTTTGGATGTAGGTGATAAAAAAAGAGTTCAAGAAGGAAAAATGAGCAAAAAGGAGAAAAAATAAAGCTTAAAAGCAAAGTTGTCGAAATTGTAGGCTTGGCGCCTAGAAGCCAGAATCTGGCGTCTAAGCGTCGGTTCGATACAGACGCAGACAAGATTTTTGACGACTTTGGGCAGTTATTTTGACGGTGTTAAACGGTTATTAGAGCTTCTAAAAGACTGGAAGTTACTCCTAATATATAGGACATGTGATACAATGCATCTGGACACAGGGAAACAGTTTTAATCGCAAATAAGTGCGATCCAAAGTGAAGAGGTGCGAAGACCTGGTCACGGAGTCCGGTGCCTAGGCGCCAGATCCCGGCGCCTAGGCGCGACAGTTACCTTCTAGAAGATACATTGTATTTGGATGAATTTTGATGAGGTGCCTTAAGCAACCCCTGGTCAAATTCAGAGCTCTATAAATAGGAGCCTATTCTACAGAGAAAATCGCCCCTTTCACTCCTTCTATCATCCTATAGTCCCCAAGCACCATATAGCCATCCAATTATTTTAGAGAGCCACCTTCTTTATTATTTAGTGAGTTTATTTTTAGTTTATTTTGAGTGTTAAGTGTGAGATTATTAGTGTTGTTTCTGTTGAAGTCTCTCATCATTACATTGGAGTCAGTAGGAGTCAGCAGATCACTTGAAGGAACATTTCAGATAAGTATTTGTAACTTAATTCAAAGTTTTATAAATATGTTTTGTTGTGTTAATTCAATGTGTTTTGAGTAGTTAGTTTTCTTTCTCCTTTAAACTATGAAAAGATAATAAGATAATTAAATTTTGTTGGAGAATTTAATTTAAAATATTTGTAAAAATTATGATGATATTAATACCTGATCTTAGTTTACTTTTTAAACTGGCCATTTAAATTATTAAAACCTGTAGAAGAATTTTGAGATCTATCTGGAGATGAGTTCTTGACTAGTAGATATCACATGAATCCTTGGGTAGTCGAAGGCTTTATGCGGGTTATTCAAGGTGAAGTGCAAATAAATAGGAAGATATGATTTATTGGGTGCAGAATTAATTAGTTTTTAGAGTGACAGACTAAATTATAATAATTTGGTTTATAGAAAGGGAACGGGTCACTGGTAGGGCCGACCATAGCCACCCTTAGACATCTAGTTGTGTGAGCCTAGATTAACCCATTATACTAATAAAACATCCTGAACCGATCTATAGATTAGTCAATATTCTTTATACTTTGACCAAAGGGTAAAGAATAAGAATGCTTCTATTTGGCACAATACCATAATCTAAATTCTCCACAAATGATAATTACTCTAAAAATCTTGGATTAGTTGAAAAGAAGAAAGTTGTTTTATTTATACCTGCATTAATCTTTATTTTATTGTTGCTTACTTACATTTAGTATAAATTTTATTAAATATCAATTCTAAACTTTAAAAATAAATAAAAATAATACTTACTTTTAATTTGAAAAATCTAAAAATATTACTTAATATTCTTAAAATCTTCCCTGTGGGATCAATAACCAGGACTCCACTAGAGCTCTGTATTACTTGATACGATACGTATACTTGTGTTTGAAATAGTGACTTTTACAAAAATTTTTATAAAAATCTAAATATAAATTCATAAATTCTTTCATAAGTAAAGGTTGAGTCACATCAAGTTCTTGACACCATTGTCATGGATTAAATCTTCTAACAGTGGTATCAAATTCTTGCATTTGAAACTATATATAAAGCCTTGTTAGGCTGAGTCAAATCAAGTTTTTGGCACCGTTGCCGGGGAAGATAAGGAAAATAAGTAAGAAGGTTAAAAAGACAATTTTTACATTTTTTTTTCAAATTAAAAATAATTTATACACTTTTATTTCTTTAATAAAAAAAAATAAAAAATATATAAAATAATATATATATATATATATATATATATATATATAAACTTAAAATACCAAAAAGATTTTAATTTTATGCATAGTTCTAGATCTGAAGGATTATTACCTTTTGATTCTGAATTAGAAAGAACAGTTAAAAGAATTAAAAAAAGAAAACAAATTCAAAAATATCAGGAAATGGCTAACTTATATAACAATAATCAAAATACAATAGAAATCAATGAACAAAATGTTTATAAACCATTAAGGGATTATGGAAACCCTACAGCTGATGAACTTCATGTTAGTATTCAAATACTAGCTGTAGATGCTAATTCTTTTGAGCTTAAACCTTCTATTATTCAAATGGTTCAAAATAATCAATTTGGAGGAACACCTAATGAGGATCCAAATTTACATCTTGCTAGTTTCTTAGAAATTTGTGCTACCTTTAAATATAATAATGTTTTTGATGATGCTATTAGGCTTAGAATCTTTTCTTTTTCATTAAAAGATAAAGCAAAGATGTGGCTTAATTCATTAGCAACTTGTTCTATTAAAACTTGGGCAGATATGACACAAAAATTCCTTGCTAAATATTTTCCTCCTTCTAAAACTGCTAAATTAAGAAATGATATAACTTCATTTACACAATTTGATGGAGAAAAAATTTATGAAGCTTGGAAAAGATTTAAAGAACTATTAAGAAAATGTCCTCATCATGCTTTGCCAAATTGCTTAATTATTCAAACATTTTATCATGAACTTATTGGATCACTTAGATCTATTATAGATGCTGCTGTTGGTGGTTCTTTAATGGATAAAACATTTAAAGAAGCTTATACTTTAATTGAAGAAATGACTAATAATAATTTTCAATGGCCTTCTGAAAGGGTTAATCTTAAAAGAATGGCAAGTATTCAAGATAATGAAGCCTTTTCTATTTTAGCTTCACAAGTGGCTGCGGTATATAAGAAATTAGATAATTTTGCTAATAATATATGTTGACCTCATTTTTGATGAGGTCTTCTCTTCTTCTCTTTAGTACTTAGGATCTAGCCTCAGGCTTTTCCTTTGACTATCCTAGAGGATTAGAATTGGGACCCACCACTTAGAAATTCAAACCACTTCTTAACTCCCCGCAAACTCCACAAACTTGATTGTAGACCCCTAATCACCTAGAGGGTTGAAATCAAATGTGGAAGTTTAAAGGATGAGTTCCTATAGGACTCTTTGGCCTTAGGACTGCCCAGGTGGCCTAGTCTGGTGAAGGGGCTGACTTACACACACACTACACCTATACACTACACTTTCACACACCTCCTAAAAACACACCCATACCCAATTTGACCTCCTGACTCATGAAGGTGATTCACATGGATGGTCCTTAACCCCTAAGCCCTTGGCTAGAGGATTAGGAACAACATAGTGGATGCCTCAAATGAGTCCCTTCATGGCTCATGTGGGCTTGATATGGCTTCATGGCTCAACCAAAACGATTTCATTTCACTTACATTCACCCAAGTTTCAATTTTCCAAATTTTCGATTTTCGACCCCGGGACCCTACACCCGCCTAGCCTACCCAATACCCTTGAAACCACCCAAAACTTGCAAAATCACCTAAATCACCCAAAAATCCTCAAAATCAATCCTAAACATTCCCACATTACTCAAATTGATCATCCACACCCAAAAATACCAAAAATTCCAAAAATACCTCCCAATACCCTCCAAATACCCAAAATGCCCCTCTTAGCCAAAAAAATCCAAAAATTCAGAAAATTCCCAGAAAATTCCAAAAATCCCAAATATTCCCAATTTCATTTTGTTCAACTACACCATGGGCCAATTTTGTCAATTTACCCCACTTTTGTCAAAATCCCCAATTTGACCCATTTTAACCAAAAATGAACCCAATGTCAAACCAAACCTATCCAATTGACCCAAATTCTGGTCCAATCCAATTCTAAACTTCAATTCAACATCCCCAACACCAATCTAGACCAAATCCAAGTCCAATTTGATTGACATTTGGCCTTAAAGCCCATTTTGGACCCATGACCCAAACTTAGCCCAAACTCACCCAATTCAACTCCAATTAACCCCAAATCTTTTCTAAACCTTCCTTAACATCCCCATAAACAAAACACTAACATGATTTGCCCAAAATTTAGACCCAAACCCCACTCAAATCCAACCTAAAATCAAAAAGCCTAATTTTGACCTAAACCCAAACCTAACCCAAATAAACCCAAACCTCAAAATCAAAACCCAACCAAAGCCAAAACCTCTTTGAAACACTCCCATAAACATTTCCCAACATTTATTTTACATCAATTTTAACCCTAGCCCAACATTGGCCCAAGTTAGCCCAATTTGACCTACATTGGCCCATTTACCAAATAAACCCAAATTCAACCCAATTCAAACCCAAACCACCTTAAATCTATTTCAAATTACTCATGAAACATCCCTAAACCAAAACCAACAATTATTTGGCCCAACCTTTTACAAAAATTCCCATTCATGAACTCATTCTTAAACCTAAAGGCCCACTTCCTTAAACCACTTTAAAAAGTCCACCTGAGACCATTTCAAAAGCCCAAGTTTTTAATCCAAAGCCCACATGACATTTACCCACATTATCCATTTAATCAAAATCACCCCTAAGTTTTAAAATCATCATTAAGACATTCCAAATGAAGCTTCATGAAAATTCTCCACCAAAATACCAAAATTCCTAAATTCTATTTCCATGAAGTTGACTAAACTTTTCCCAAGCCAAATGGAGCCATGAACAAGCCATTCTCAAGCCACATGAAGCCATGAGGGCTTTGACTTGTCATTAGTCCATTTATGGCAAGAAGAGGGGTTCTTTCTTAAACCTCCCTTAAACCTTTTTACCTTAAGCATGTCACACACTATACCATGCTTAGCCACCTCACCATGGATGGGGACTTCACTACCCCAATTCGAGTCGACCCAAATGATTCTCCCTCAGCCCAAGGTCAAGCCTTGGATGGTGAACCTAGCCCAAATGCATGAGTTGAACCAAACCAAGCCAAAATGGGCCTTCTCCCATTCCATTTAAATCAAACTCCTTTACACATGTCCATGGCCGATTGATCGCACTAAACCCCGACCACGACCCACACGAACAAGATGGTGACCGAGTGCACGGCCGGCCGACCACCGAGGCCGCCGGAAAACACCATGGCCGAGACCTTGGGAGGAGCCAAAAATTCAATTCTCCCTTCGCTGACTTGTCTCAACCTAAATGGACAGCATAGCTCTTCTTCTCCTCACCAGAGCAGCTGATCCCCAGCCTTAAACCCCCCTAGGAGGCCCTCCACCCTCTCCTATTTAAACACCACCTCCTCTCGGCCATGAGAGGTGCTGAACCAAAACCTTAAGGAAACTCTGCCAAAATCATTCTAGATCACTCTCCACACATAGAGCACTTGATCCCCACTGAATTCCAGCCCCAATTCCCTCCAGCTGAGCTCAATTTTGAGCTCAAACTTTAGCCCAAAAACCAGGACACTTCTTCACAGTGGAGCAATCTTTAAATTGACTGGTCCTACACCTTCACCAGACCAAGAGGAGAAGTTTCCCACTGAAAGCCCCATCCCCGGGCCACCCAGTTGTTCCAGCCTCCAAGCTTTGTGATCGGCTGTGGTCACTTTCATAGCTAGACAATTCACCAGGCCAAGGGACTTCATCTGGAGCTTACTTGGACCCAATCAAAGGTGACACAACTCTCAGATCGAAGCTTCACTTCTCTGAGCAAAGGTATGAACTCACTCTTCTTCCCGAGCTTACAGAGATTCTCCATTTTATTTGAGTCAATTTAAACACATGTTTACCGTATGGATGTGTTCGTCTCCTCAAGACGAATCCATAGAGCATAAGAACACAAAAATCCGTTGAGAATCGAGTGAGAAATTAGGGTTAGAAGGGCGACGGTCACGGGTTCACACCAGTCGTAGACGATGACTGGGAACCGTTGGATCGCGCGTGTATCGGATGGATGGCTCGGATCGCGTCGGACCAGAAGATGTTACGTGAAAGGCGGGTCCCGGGACGGCTGAGTCGGATGGCGGCGCCGAATCAGAAGGCGACACGCGGCGCTTCGGAGATGCTAAGGTTGACGCGGCGCCGACTCGGATAAGTAGAAAAATAGGGATTTTCTGATTTATTTAATTCCCTAAACTTCAAAAATTCATAACTTTGTGTAGAAAAATTAGAAAAATAAAATAAAAATACCCTCTTGCTCAGTGAATAGAGGAGAATAATGTGGAAAAGAAATCATTTAATTCCATCCAGTATTTTATTTTTAATGATTTATTTACCCTCTGTATTGTTTTAATTCTCCATGCATATAGGAAATTCACCATGGTATGAGACCATAGGGCTTTTGAAGCCTCTGAATTTGGGAACATTCCCTGAATTTTCCAAAGTCAGAGGCCATCCCTGTGAGAAGTTATTGATTTTTCAAATTCATGTTGCTGTTTTGAGTATTTTAAATCAAATAATTAGCATGTTGTGAAATAAATTCTAGGAAAATTTGGTGATGTTTCTTATGTCCAGAGGACCCTAGGAAAAATAGGTTTTGAATTAATTCACTTGGAATAACCCTAATTGGCTTAAACACCCTAAATAGGTTCTTAATTAATTAGAGCTAATCATACATCAAATTGACTTGAAATCAATTCTCCACTGGCCTTTAGGATCAGAGGAACCCACCATAAAAATTTGAAGCCAATTGGGTCTGGTTAGCCCTATCAAATGGGTTGATTAAGCCATTTAGCCAATTTAAACTTTGAAAATTCATAACTTTCAAAATACTTTTCTAAAATTCACCAAATTGGTTTTGGAGCCTCTCTGATATTAGGGGAATTTAAGAAAATTAAAATTTCAATTTTCTAAAAAAGTTGATTTTTTGTATTATTTTAATATTTTAATAATTAATAAAATAATAAAAATCATAAAAATAATAAAATTCACCAAAATGTCATATTTTGAATTTTAGTCACTTAGGAACAAACCCCATATTTTTCCTAGGTCCCTATGATGAGTTATTAAATTTTAAAGCCCTAATTAAAGAAAATGTATTTTCTAGCATTTCCACTAAAATAATTATAATAAATCAGAAAAAAAATTAGAAAATTGTGAAAATTAGTTCTCTGATTTCCTTGATATTAGAGAGATTTTTGAAAAATATAAAATTCATTTTTCAACCTGTATTTTATTTTTAAATTAATTAATACTCCAAAACTCAAAATAATTATAATAAAAATAATATAATTCAAAAAATCACCAAAATTGGTCCAAGTGGTTCTCTAGTCATTAGGAATGTCCCATAATTTTCTTAAGAATAGAAACTTTCCCTTGGTCATATTATTAAATTTTCCTTGAAAATCCTTATTTTCCACCAAAAATAATTACATAAATAAATTAAATACAGAAAAATCACATTTTCTCCTCTAATGTCTTCATTGACATATGAGTGAAGTCACATAAAAATTTCAAGTTCATTTGAGCTCAATTTAATGAGTTATGAAATTATTAAGCTTGAAGGGCAAAATGGTAATTAAAATTTTAACCCTTAATTAAAACTTTAGGCTTAATAAAATGAAAAGGTAAAATATTTGATCTTAATCTGATTTGGATGATTGAAATTTAAATAGTTAAAGGGTAGAAACCTATTAAACAATTCAACAATAATTGAAATGAACTTTAATTAAAATAATTAATTAAATTTGGAAGAATAATAAAATTGGAATTATTAAAATAGGGATGTCATTAGGAAGAGATTTATTCTTTAATTTAAGAATCCCTAAATTAATCATCCCAATAATATTTAATTCCTAATTAAAATGATAATCCAAGTTTAAGATTTAAAATGCTAAAAGATTTAATCATTAAATTAAGTTAAAGTTAAATTATTTAAAGCAAACCTTTTTTTAAATAAAATATTAAATTAAATTAAATTAAATTAAATTAAATAAATTAAATTAAATTAAAACAAATTAAATTAAATTAAATTAAATTAAAACATATTAAAATTAAATTAAATTAAATTAAATTAAATTAAATTAAATTAAATTAAATTAAATTAAATTAAATTAAATTAAATTACATTAAATTAAATTAAATTAAATTAAATTAAATTAAATTAAATTAAACTAAATTAAATTAAAACTAAATCAAATTAAAATTAAATCAAATTAAATTAAATTAAGTTAAACCATATTATATTAAATTAACTTAAGTTAAATTAAATTAAATTAAACCACATTAAATTAAATTAAGTTAAATTAAATTAAATTGAATTAAATATAACATCACTTAAGACATGAAGAATTCAAAAAAAATCTAGAACAACTTGAACACTATTCCAAACTTAAATCCATTAACTAAAATCAAACATCCATTTGCCCTCGAAAGCTCGTGATGTCATAACTCTTAAAAGGAGTGTTAAAAGAAGTGTCACTTCACTTATAGGATATTCAAATGTCCTAGTTCACTGAGCAAGATAACAAAACTTAAACTCCCGGACGATTAATTCATTTGTATAATTAAATTCACTTGGACTTAGAATAATCCTAGAAATGTTGAAAAGATGTTTAAGATTCGTCTTAAGCACTTCCTCAATACGATAGGGTATTTATAAGAACAATTGAACTTAGTTGTTCTTTGATGAAGAAAATCGTCCTCAAACCAAAATGCAAGAACCTGAGACGTCATAGGAGATGACTAGCTATAGGATTAGGAACTTGGTAGAAAACCATAACCCTTCCCTTAGCTTTACCTGGGAACTTACTTTAAATGCTTAAATATTCTAACTGTGTTTTAAGTGCAGCTTGGGATGACGGGAAGACCCTCCAGGTACGCTTTTATTTTATTGCAATTTACTTTAAATGCTTACTTTTCTTACATGATAAACAACTGTTGCATAAAAACCCACACCTTTAGGATAGTCCCTAAAACTGAAACCAAAACTAAATTAAAAGTCATTACAAGATAAAATTCACCGCCACAACATTTCAAAATATAAAACAACTCAAAATTTAATCACAAACAGAACAACAAAACTACAACTACAACTAAATTAAAACGTCTTGTTGGATGATCGGGAATACCTCGGATGATGTAACCTACGTGTTGCTAACGGGATTTCCCACGGTCTAAATGAAAGTGTGGAACTCATTCGATTGAGTTTAGCAAATTCATCTGGACTAAGTGAATCCGATAAAAATAACAATGCCGGAAGGATGGAACCGTGGGATCTTAACCGGTGTTGTTATAATCAACTTTAAGATTTGTTTAATTAAAATATTAAAAACACCTGGATTTTAAGATTTTCTCTAAACCAAAACACCTTTCTCATCTCCCGATTTATGACTTCTAAAACTAAACCGCTGCAACAACAAGGAGCCCAGAGCATGGTGGGCAGCACGGCCATCTTCGTCGACAGAAACAACTCTACATCGGCTAAAAATTCTTAGAATTAAACAACAAGACCATAGGACTTCGAGGTAGTTTGCCTAGTGCGACATAAATCCTCGACCTTCGTTAGGCATTGCGAATTAAGCCCTAATCGGTCTTAGGACTCCGAGGTAGTCGTCCGATACGACATAAACCCTCACATCTTCGAGGCTATTCGTATGATTTTATCATACAAATATAAGTCCTAACTAATTAAAATTGGCAAGATCAAAACATTAAATAAACATTAGGACTTTCCTAAATTCAAGCCAAACAATAGGATAGTCGGGAAATTACCGAAGTTCGCTTCGAATCCGTGATTTCTCCTACCTTTCTTCCTTTGAATTCCCAAAATAAAATGTTCCAAATTTGATCCATTCCCTATTGAAATTCCAAAACTCAATCCATTGAAAACTTAAACTTTGAAATTCTCGAGAGCGAACTACGATTATTATCGAGAGTTTTCTTAGGTGATTCCGTCACTTAAGATGTAATTAACTATAGGGGCTTGCCCTTATAGGGAATTTTAAGAACCCAGTAATATAAACCCTGTTTAATGTTTTCATATTAGACGAGGGAACTTGTCGGCTTATAAAATTGGTTCGCGGACCAAATGGATGTCACAAATCTTCTAGTTTATTTAATCGAGCCCCATCATCAAGCAATGTGTCTATTCTTCGGGATAGATACATGGTTTGTGATGCGGTGCTCGTTTATATAAACTTGTTTGGGATGTGAGATCGGTTTGATTTCATATCTTAAAATTTTCAAATTTAAAATTATTTTCAAAATCAAATACTACTTTCTAAATTATATATATATTTAAATTAAATTTAAAATTCGCCGACAACTTCTGTAGGCGACCCCTTTTAAAAATACAACACTCAACCTAAAAAATAAGCCGTACAATTTCTGGCGACTCCGCTGGGGACAATTCCTCTCTCCATCTTTAATCAAATAGTTCTGCTTTCAAAAATCGGTAGTGTATTCATGTCCCTAATGGATCAAACTACCCTTCTTTCCGTTGGAATATTATGTTCATTTCTACCTTGAACGAGTATAACCAACATTCTCTCGGATTTAGGAGCCACTGTGTTTAGACACCCCTAAACGAGAGAGGTTACGAGATCCTTTTACCTTATTTACGAGGTGGGGTGGACCCCCGATAGGTGTTAGTTTAGGAGTGATCCTTCGAGTCGAGAAGTCTTGCATAAGACTTTCTTCTCCTTTCTAATTACGAATCGATTCGTTACCTTCTCTACACCTTTGAACATTCCGTTCTAAATAAACAAACCCTCTAATGAATGACTCTTTTAACAAATATACATGAACAAGAATGTGTTCGGACACTTTTCGTTTCCTTTCTTTTCGTCTCGATGAGAAGAAGCATAACTTGGGACCGACAATCGAATCTACCTTGCGAAATGGAAGCCCCAAAGCTGATTTTCTCCTTCACCAATGGATTGGACTTCACCGTTTACAAGGATGAGCTGCCCGACAATGGGATCATCCGGTTTGGACAAGGATTCGAGAGCACAAATGTCAAGATCGCTGACGTTACCCTTTTCGCACTGATGGACAAAGTGCCAGAAACTGAGAAACCCATGATTGAGTTCAACCTTAAGTCAACTCAAGAGTTTCCTCCCCTGCAAAGGGTTCCAGCTGAGAGGAATACCGCTGTCCATAGGAGGACTGTTATCTCTACCCCCACTGGTCTAGTCGTCTCTGCACCTACCCCGGCTCCCGCCAAGCGAAGGGAAGGAAGTTCAAATTTGTAACGAGCATGTTACCGTGGAGGGTACGGATTTCACGTGCAAGACCTTCGTTTTTGAAATTGGGTCCGGCTCGAGGGTTCCACCCCTAACACGGACTCGGAGGAGAAACAGAGGCGGGAAGATTGCCGGGAAGGCCGGAGCTGCTGAAGTCGCTTTCTTAGAAGAGATCCCTGAGTACACACCACTACCTGAATACATACCATTGTCTGAATATACACCCATTTTGGAAGGAAGTAGATTCCATCCCCTTTCCGCCGTAGCTGACGAGGAAAATGTCCGCAGGATTGCCTCTACATTACCTCGGCCCGCATACTATAGCGACAACAGAAAGAAAAGGGATAGGGTTACACCACTTGCCCGACTACAGACTGTGATTGAAAAGTTAGCAAAGAAAGAAAGATGCCTGTATCGGAAATTTTAAGAAGGATAGGGCGGGTGCCGGCCAAATCCCGTCTTGGGCCACGAGTAGAACTCTGCTATCGGCTGCGAAGAGCCTAATAAGAAGATGAAGGCTAGTCCACCTATTGTTGTTTCGGGTTTACGGATCGGGGAGGATACCACCTTCCGAGCATTCGGCGACGGACCATCCGGTCCTAGGCCTTCTACTGCTAGAAGGATGGTATGGCGTCCCACTACCGCCAATTAAGACCGAAACAACGACCGGAAAAGGAAAGTCTCGTCGGGAGACTTGAGTCCGAAGAAAGTGCTACCGCGATAAAGGGGACTCATGAGAAATAAACTCGACGAGTTATCACATGACAAGCTGCAAGAATGTACGGAAAAGACCATCTGGAAGATGCTATGGAAAAGCTAAGAGCCGATATTCGGCGACTAGCAAGGAAAGAGAAGAGAAATTCGGAGATGAAGTTGACTCGTCGAGTTCATGGATGATGAATATGCGAGAAATTAACATGGTTGAAACACGAGCTTCGTCGGCTTCACAAGGTGCTCCTGCAGCTCGCATGAAGAGAGGAGCCGAAGTAATGAGAAGGCAGCCTCAAGAGAAAGATGATACGATTGCCCAAATGGCAAAAAGGATGGAAGAGATGGCTGTAGCCCTAGCCACTCCCCAGAGTCAGGTTCAACCCCAAAGAGAAACACCCCCATTGTAGACGGAGGAAAGGAGATTACATCCATCAACGGGGATGATCAATTAAAGAAGGATACACCACAAAGCATGATTCCAGAAAAGGATATCAAGAGCTTGGTGGAACAGCAGGTGCGAGAAGCCTTGGCACAATCAAAGAGCGGGACATCCATTCGGACGGGTAGACCTTACCCTGAAGAATTCAACGACGTCCAATATCCGAAAGGCTTTGTACCACCTCCGTTCAAGACCTTTGATGAAATCGGAAACCCTCGGCGACATGTTGCACATTTTCGTGCCAGTTGTTGCAATGCCGGCGGAAGTGATGCTTTACTCTTCCGACAATTTGTCAGCAGCCTGTCAGGAATCGCCTTTGATTGGTATGCGGAATTACCAAACGATTCGGTAAAGACATTTTCAGAATTAGAGAACCTCTTCATTAAATGATTTGCCGGAGCTCAGCACCACATCACTATAGGTGATTTAGTGGTAGAGAAGCAGAAGCCGAATGAAACCTTGGTGGACTACATACTTCGATGGAGGAATCTAAGTATGAAGTGTGAGCCACAACTACAAGAACAGCACGCGATCGGCATTTTACTTAAGAGCATCCATGGCTCGATAGCACTTCTCCTCGAGGGATTTACTATTAAGACTTTCGAGAAGTTGTTAAGCAAGGCCGGAAGCTTGCAAGAGGAGGCGAAGCAATTAAGTTTCACCGATAAAACAGACAAACAGAAGCCCGTGAAAACATTTGAAAAGAAGTCCGGGATCGTCGCGGCAGTCGATAAAGGCAAGCAACCGATAAAAATATCGTCAGAACGGCAACAGCAACCTCAACAGAATTACCAGCAACCCCGATCCAGCTATCAGTCATCTCAACAGTATGAACAACCGCCTCGTCCACAACGTACGTTTAGGGAGTTCCTGAGCGAGGAGTATCCATTCAAGAATGAGGCGATGCCGAAAATGTTCCGCGGCCGATGAAGACCCCGGATTTCCAACTCGCCGAGCCTAAAAGACCGGAAGAAGTCGACAAGAGAGGTGATCCCAACTTTTGCCCTTACCACCGGATGCTTGGGCACAAGATAGAAGATTGTATTACCTTCGAAAAGTTGGCTCAACGACAATCTTCGGAAAGGGAATATAAAGATCCCGAAAGAATACATGAAGGAACCCCGGAAAGGAGGTTCCGTCAATGTTATCTCGACGGATTTCATTGTTCCGATAGATCCCTATGCGGCCGATGATGGATGGACTACCGCTTGGACAAAGTCTTCGAAGAAGGTTTTGGATCACATCCAAACCGCTTCGGTGCGAGCCTCGATTCGGAGTTCGAAAGCCGTCAAGTCGGCGCTATCACTTGCGATAGAAGAACAACCTCAACAAGAGACAATTGAAGAAAAGAAGAAAATTGACGAAGAAGAGAAGACCGAGGCACCTAAGGCTAGACTAGGGGCTTCTTATCCTAGAATAGTTGTTTCCGATTCGGGGGAGAAATCCCTCGAACCTCTGACTCTGTATGATTATCTGCCCACTCCGATGGGATCTTATAATAATGAGGGTTATGGCGTTGGCTACGTTTTGACGGTTTCTAACGATTACGTGACTAGCGACAATCAACCTAACCCGGACGTCGATTCTGATAACAATTCTCAAATCATACACAATCTCGACGATCACAATGACAAAGAAGACATCCACCAAGAAGGCTACGAGAGTTCAACAAGCGACGAATCTATTTGCGAGTTTCGAGGAGCTCCAATCACAATAGAGTTAGAGCCTTCAGACTCCGAAGCTAATCCTGAAGAACCTGTTGTTCTGATTCGAAGGAGACACCAGCAAACTCAATGCTTAGACTTAGAAGAAATCACGAAGTCAACTTAAGAAGTGGAAGAGTTCTACCTCCGAGAATGGGTCCAAAAGACAAAGGAAAGCGGTGGTTGTTCGGGAAGAACCAACCCCGACGGAAGAAATACCCATTCGAGAAGAAAATGAGGCACATGAAAACAAAGTGGACTACAACGTGCTAGCCCATCTTAGGAAACTACCGACCAGGCCGAGCATCTACGACGCTCTCATCTTATCGAAAGGAGATGAGAGAAGCTCCGATCGAGGCCTTACTTGATCCAGAAATTTGCTTAGCTCAAATGACTAGAGATTCCTTAGATGAGGTTTGCTCGTTAAAGGAACAGCGAGGTATCACATTCACGGACAATGACCTACTACTTGGGACAGCAGACCACAACCGACCCTTGTACATTTCAGTTACAATTGGGAAGTTTACACTCTCCAGAGTATTGGTGGATCCAGGAGCATCAATCAATATAATGAATCTTCGAACGCTAGCATACTTGGAAATTGATGCTACGAGCTCAAAGCGGACAAAATGTTATTAAGAGGATTCAACCAGAAAGGAGAAAGAGCCTTCGGATCAATAACACTGCTAATGAAGACCGGTGACTTAACAAAGACAACCGCGAAATTTCACATAATTGATTCAGAAACGTCGTTCAACGCTCTATCGGGCCGACCATGGATACATGAAAACCGGATGGTACCATCATCTCTACATCAATGCATCAAGTACTACGATGGGGGGAACGAGTGCATTAAAGGTGACTTACAACCGTTCTCCGTACATGAAATCGGAATCCATGAAGATGCGGCTTATTATGCACCTCCAAAGAAAACAATCTTCTCCGAGAGATACCATAACAAATGAAGCAAAGGAAATTTGGGACAACGAAGAACCCGAAATTCTAGTCCAACGAGTCACTCACCACTCCCTTACGGCGAGATGGTGAAGGTTTCTCCACAACTCGCATTCGAAGTCGAGGCCGGGGACGAAGTCGTGGCGAGAGACGTTAGGACGATGGACGAGAGAAACCAGCCATCAATATTGATTGGGAAGATAGTTCGAAGAAGAAAAAGAAATCAAACAAGAAGCGGCGATAATAAGTCGGAAGAAGCCGCAATTCGGAATCCCTCTCGAAGATGAAAGGAACGAAGAATATAAATCGATGTACGAGAAGATTAACCACTATGTACATACTATGACCACGACCCCGATCCATTCTAATAAGATCGAGGGTATGGAGGTCAAAGAGGTACGTAGCGGTGGTGCAAAGCCCATCAAGTTCTACCGTGGTGCTCCTTCTTCCAAAGCTGAAAATAATGTACAATTTGAAGATGCTACTTCATCGAATTAATGGAATTGCCTTTTGAGTGGTACTCTCCCTGTGTTCAAAATTTAATTCAGTGTGGTTTCTTACCTCGACAATGGACAAAAGGTCGGTCACAACATTTTGAAAATCTATGGAATAACTCCGGTCGTCCACCTAATTCAAAACATGGTCTCGGATTCGGCACAGTAGGATCAATTGACGATACTGAATTTTGCTTGGTTGTCACTTGCGAGTCTAATGGAAACTGCATGGAAACTACAGAAGAACTCGAAGATTTACAAATTGGAGACGCTCCACCAGAATTCGAAGAAGAGATCAAATCTACGATAGATGAGTTAACGGAAGTTAACTTAGGTACTAGCAAAGAGCCTAGACCTACCTTTGTTAGCTCCTTACTCAATAAAGAAGACTCAGAAGAAATAATCAAGTTATTAATGGAATTTAAAGACTGCTTTGCTTGGAGCTACGATGAGATGCCAGGATTAGCTCCGAGGTCGCGATCCATAAGCTAGGGGTGGATCCCGCTTCTATTCCGTCGGACAAGGTCCCAAAAGAATGCGTCTAGAAATCGAACAACAAGTCATAGGCGAAGTTAAAAAGCTAATAGACGCTAAATTTGTCCGTGAAGAACAATACCCGACTTGGTTAGCCAACGTGGTACCGATCGGGAAGAAGAATGGTCGGATCGGAATTTGTGTGGATTTCGAGAGATTTAAACAAGGCATGTCCAAAAGATGAATTTCCTCTACCGATCCCGGAATTAATGATCGACATCGCTTCAACACATGAAATATTCTCATTCATGGATGGATCTTCGGGATACAACCGAGATAAAAATGGCTCCGGAAGATGAAAAACTTACGAGCATTCGGAACGCCGATCGGAGTATATTGTTACACGGTGATGCCATTCGGATCGAAGAACGCGGGAGCAACCTACCGGAGAGCGATGACAAGAATTTTGATGATCTCATCCACAATCAAGTCGAATGCTACGTGGATGATGTGGTCATCAAAAGCAAAGTAAAGGAAAACCACCTGTATGATTTGAGAATTGTTTTCGAACGATTAAGACAGTTTAACCTTAAGATGAATCCCTTAAAATGCGCCTTCGGCGTCACCTCCGGGAAATTCTTAGGATTCGTTGTCCAGCATCGTGGAATTGAAATCGACCCGGAAAAGATTAAAGCTATCTTAGAAATGCCGCCTCCCAAAACCTTAAAACAACTACGATCTTTTCAAGGAAGGCGGCATATCTTTGACGCTTTATCTCAAACTTGTCGGGTAGGTGTCGGCCTTTCTCGGCACTAGTTAAAAAGGACGCCAAATTTATTTGGGAAGAGAAATGCCGAGAGGGCCTTCGAGGACATTAAACAATATTTAATGACACCTCCTATCTTAGCAGCCCAGGTCTCGGGTAGACCGGCGATACTTTATACCGCGGCTTTAGACGACTCTCTCGAGCCCTGTTAGCCGGGTTAATGATGAGGGTAAAGAAAATGCTCTTTACTACCTAAGACGTCGTTTACTTCCGACGGAAATAAGGTATCCCGCAATTGAAAAGCACCTTGTTTAGCCACGATCTTCGCCGCTCAAAAGCTCGGGCACTACATGCTTTCTCATAAGGTCAACTCCGATTTCGAAATTTAATCCATTGCAATACTTGATGACCCGTCCAACGCTTTACGGCAGACTTGCCAGATGGTCGATGATATTATTGCAATTCGATATAACTTTCACGCCTCTTCGTGCCGTAAAGGGACAAGTCCTAGCAGACTTCCTCGCAGCACACCCTTTGCGGCGGAATCTCCTCTCGATGACGATTTGCCGGATGAACAAATAATGAACCTAGAAGACCACGATGATCGACGTTGGGAATTATATTTCGACGGAGCGTCTTCGACACATAAAAACGAAGAATCGCAAGTGATAAGTGCCCGTAAGGCGGGGATCGGACTAATCTTTATAACACCGGAGCGGGGGATGTTAAGATACTCCTACCACTTGACGCAGTCGTGTACAAATAACGAAGCAGAATACGAAGCCCTCATAACGGGATCGGAATTAACTATTCGAATGGGTATAACGGACATCAACATCTACGGGATTCGCAGTTAATCATTCAACGGATCGTCGGACGAGTACAAAATTTTAAAACCAAGACTCGAGCAATACTTCCGAGTATGCCATACAAGCTGTTGGAACAGATTCCGAATGTGACAATCTACAAAATCCCCGAAAGAAAACGCTTTAGTGGATGCGCTAGCCCGTCTCGCAAAAGAATTTGCCTGTTTGCAAGATGAATCAGTGGAAGTGTCGGTTCACGGACGTCAGGTCCTATCACAGCTCGATATAGACACAATACACAAATCAGAAAAAGGAGAAGAATCAATTGCAACAGTGACGGAAAACACGGAAGATTGGCGACGACCATTAATAGATTACCTGCAAACGGGAAAACTACCGGACGATAGGTCGTTAGCCCATCGGATCAAGAAAAGAACTCGTCCTACGCATTAATAAACAATACATTATACGGAAGGTCTTTTGATCGAATGTGGCTAAGGTGCCTAGCGGGTCCGAGGCCCGTGAAATTGTTAAAGAGGTGCACTCGGGACTCGTGGCGCTCACCGGTCGGGTCCGAAGATGAAAATGAAAATTAAAAGACTAGGGTACTACCGGCCCTCGATGATGACCGATCGCATGAAAATAGCCAAGAGGCGTCACCAATGCCAAGTGCACGGAGTGGTTCTACACCAACCTCCAAATGTGCTACATCCGACAATTGCGTCGTGGCCATTTGAATGTTGGGGCACGGATATAGTGGGTCCAATAGAACCACCATCTTCAAAAGGACATCGCTTCATTCTTGCGGCTACTGATTACTTTTCCAGTGGGCGGAGGCGGTTCCACTCGGAGAAGTGAAAGCACATCACGTGCTACGGTTTTTAAGAACCAAGTTGTCTACCGTTTCGGAGTGCCGCGCGAGATCATCTCGGATAATGGGTCGGCATTCGGAAGCACGCAAATCAACAATTTTGTCGGGAGACACGGAATCGGCGGCGATATTCAACAATTTACTACCCAAGAGCAAACGGCCTTGCTGAGGCTTTTAATAAAACTCTCGTTCAAATTTTAAAGAATACTTTAGACGACAATAAGAGAAATTGGCACGAGAAGTTATTAGAAGCCTTATGGGCCTACTGGACAACCTTCAGAACTCCTACTCAAGCTACACCTTACACTCTGGTATATGGGTCCGAGGCGAGTGTTACCTTTAGAGGTCCAGACTTCCTTCACTTAGGATTGCGGTTGCAAACAAAATCACGACGGAAGAGAATGCCAAATTGCGACTAGAAGAATTGGAAAGCTCGGAAGGGAAAAGACTTGCGAGCGCGACGGAGAATTTAGAACTATACGAAGCTAAGATGGTTCGAAGCCCATGACGGATCGAGTCCGCCCGAGAACCTTCAAAGTTGGTGACTTAGTTCTCTTTCTCAAAAGACCTATTCTTGCACACCGCAAGATGGGAGGAAAATTTGAACCCACTTGGGAGGGACCGTTTGTAGTTGAGGCGATCTACTCGGGAGGCTCTATCGGCTAGTGAGTCGCCAAGGAGAACGACATATGCTTCCGATCAATGGACGATACTTGAAAAAGTATTACGCTACTCGATGTTTCGAAGGAATGAATTTTCCATCCCTAGAAGCACGGGTGAAGTAATTACTTATGACTGGGTCCGAACCCAAAATAATAAAAAATGTGCTAAAATAAATAAAATCATGATAATAAAGTTTTCTTTGTTCTCTCTTCCAAATCAAAATCTCTTTCCTGATCTTATCCCACTTCATTCCTGTTAAATTGAAAAATATAAAAAGTAATAAAAAAAAGACTGTCTTTAATAAACATTTTCTTAATGTTCTTGTTCTTAGTACATGTCCCTCGATCCTTTTCCTTGTCTTTTCGCAAGGAAATGTCGAGCGGGCGGTTGGTCCTGAACTTTAGAAATGGCGTAAGCCTTGCACTCGACGAAAAGAGGGTGAAAGATGGAGCGATAATAGAGATTGACTCAGACTTCGCACCAGCAGGCTTGCAATACGAGGAAAGTGACTGGGTCCCAGTTGACCGAGAGGAACCGCCTGATCGGACGATAATGAAAGTGGGTGGCCCAAGCCACCAATCCAGCGATAAGAAAAGAAGAACAAACACCGAAGAGGACAAGAGAATCAAGTACGTCAGTCGCTACGGCGGAGGGCGAGCTTGTCGGCGCCGCGCCCACGTGAAAGTCATGAAATACGAAGAGCTACTCTCACGAGCAACTCAACGGAGAAATAAAAATCGCCGTATCCGCAAGATGTTAACTAAATTAGCAGCGGACCAGCGCGACGAGACAGTTGCTACTGCCAGTGCATATACTTCAAGGATACCGGTTCGCCAGGAACCTGAAGAAAGAAGGATAGCTCCAAGGATAACAGAAGAAACTAGGGAAACCTCAAGAACAGAAGAAAGAAGGCTACTACGCCACCAGATAAAGTCACCAGTAATGCATGACCTTGTTGCAGAAGCAACCCCGGAGGATGTCCCGACGGACATCATCCCCGAGGAGCCGAGGTATGCAGGAGAACGTGAAGGGATTGAGCCATATATCCCACGAGTACATCACCGTGCCTCGCCATTTGCAAATTATCCCAGAATACGAGCTAGAAAGAATACAGAATGTCGAGAAGAAAACTTTTGAATACTTCGAGAGAATCAGAGGCAGGAGGATCAATATACTAGAAGGCCTCGAGTTACATACAGACGTGTTCTCAAAATACGAACAACAACAAATCTTGGACTGCATCCGGGATTTGAAAAAGATGGGACGAGCAGGTCGCTTAAGAGAAAACACTTACTCAGAACCCCGGAGATGGATGCTAGGAAAGGGGAGAATTACAATACAATGTGGATGCTGCTACAACTTCGCAGAAGACATAAAGGGAAACCCACCCGGGATACTCCGTCATGGCCAGGTGGATCCAATGCCATTAGTCATTAAAAGGATGGTAAAAAGAATGATAACATGGAGGGTACGCACGGCGGATTGCATACCCAACGAGTTGCATCATTAATATTTACAAGAAGGGTGATCGCATACCCCCGCACATAGATCACCACGACTTTGTCGGACCTTTACGCACGGTTTCTTTTACGAACGAGTGTAATATCATGTTCGGATCCGACCTCCGGATAGCAGGCCCGGAGTGAGTTCCGAGGGCCGGTAAAGATACCATTACCGGTAGGTTCCGTCATGATGCTGAAGGCAACGGAGCGGATGTCGCTAAACATTGCATACCGGGAGTACCGAGTGAAGCGGATCTCGGTTACTTTCGAAGGATGGACGACGGAAAGCACCTTACCACTTCCGACACGGACACGGAGGCCGGAGAGCCTCCGACCTTACGAGCCGTGAGTTGCATGGAAAATATCACACCTCCAACGTACATCCATACGACATCCTTGCCAAGGATGGCTTGGAAGGTGATGTTATTGACCATGTACCTCACTTATTCGTACATGGATTTTTGACGGATACCTTTTTGGATGGATCGACAAAGATCATACATAGTCCGTTTTGAGTCTATAAGGATTGTATGAGATGTATTCCAGATCGAATTGTATGATGTATTTTCAACATGATTGGAATGAAAGTGATGATGTCACATTTTTGGCCTTCACCTCTTTTGTGCAAATTGACTGGGAAACGCCATTAAAGTTAAACGAACTTCGAACAAAGAACAGAAAAGAAAAAAAATAATAATAAAAAAAATAAAAATAATAAAAATAAAATAAAATAAAAAAAAAGAAAATAAAAACATAAATAATAAATGAGAATTATTTTCCCTTAAAAATCCAAACATAAAAATAACTTCAAGATCCACGTGAACGCTAAATAAAATTCACATGAACATTAAATACACAGCTAAAAAAATTTGGAAAGTTAAAGGACAAACAAAATGAAAATGAATCTCAAATCGGATCCCACTCTAAATTTATCTTTTCAAACATTTCAAATCAACTCCAAATCGAGATTTATCTCAAGAAACTTTGAAATTCTCTGTCGGGACAACTCTTCCTCACAAGAGACCCACACTTCAATTTCAGAACCCTAAAACTTTTTTCGTCACATCGAAATCATTTCGACTTTTGTGGCCTACCTTTCTTCCTGTATGGAGACCGACTAGGTCTATTGACACGAGCCACGAGCTTGATTTGGTTCTGGTGGCATGAGACTGGGTCCCTCTTCACACAAATAAACTTTCGAGATTGGAATCCATTTTCAATTCTCATTAAACTTTCGAGATTGGAATCCATTTCCAATTCTCATTAAACTTCCGAGATTGGAATCCATTTCCAATTCTCATTAAACTTTGAGATTGGAACCAGCTTCCAATTCTCTTTAGACCTTTGAGATTGGAACCGGCTTCCATTTCTCTTTAGACCTTTGAGATTGGAACCGTTTCCATTTCTCTTTAGACCTTCGAGATTGGAACCGGTTTCCATTTCTCTTTAGACCTTCGAGATCGGAACCGGTTTCCATTTCTCTTTAGACCTTCGAGATCGAACCGGTTCCATTTCTCTTTAGACCTTCGAGATCGGAACCAGTTTCCATTTCTCTTTAGACCTTCGAGATCGGAACCAGTTTCCATTTCTCTTTAGACCTTTGAGATCGGAACCGGTTTCCATTTCTCTTTAGACCTTTGAGATTGGAACCGGTTTCCATTTCTCTTTAAACCTTTGAGACTGGAACCAGATTCCATTTCTCTTTAAACCTTCGAGACTAGAACCCGATTCCAGTTCTCTTTAGACTTTCGAGATCAGTACCTAAATTCTTATTCTCATCCCCTTCAATCAACACTTAAACTCCGATTCTCATCCCGAGGTTGGAACCTAGGTTTCAATTCTCATTTCAAATCCAATTTTCCTCAAATTGATTTTAAACCAATCTTCAATCTAAATTAAAACTCGAAATCTAAACTTACACATCATGACTTGAACATGAAATGAAACAAAATCTAAATCGAAATTCCCCCAGATCATGTGATTTGGGACTCACCTCCTTTTCCCTTCCCCAGCGAGAGTTCAGGAATCTCCAGTCTCAGAGATATACTTGACACTCCCCAGCGGGAATTCTTCTACTTCGTCCTAAGTTTGTCACTTGGACATCTGTGTTGGTTTTGTTGATCTTTTCGGTCAACGCCAATACACGCGGTGTGCTTGGTTAGCACACCACACCTATTGGGGTCCATTTGTTGACCTCGTTTTTGATGAGGTCTTCTCTTCTTCTCTTTAGTACTTAGGATCTAGCCTCGGGCTTTTCCTTTGACTATCCTAGAGGATTAGAATTGGGACCCACCACTTAGAAATTCAAACCACTTCTTAACTCCCCGCAAACTCCACAAACTTGATTGTAGACCCCTAATCACCTAGAGGGTTGAAATCGAATGTGGAAGTTTAAAGGATGAGTTCCTATAGGACTCTTTGGCCTTAGGACCGCCACAGGTGGCCTGGTCCAGTGAAGGGGCTGACTTACACACACATTACACCTATACACTACACTTTCACACACCTCCCGAAAACACACCCATACCCAATTTGACCTCCCGACTCATGAAGGTGATTCACATGGATGGTCCTTAACCCCTAAGCCCTTGGCAAGCAGGGTTAGGAACAACATAGTGGATGCCTCAAATGAGTCCCTTCATGGCTCATGTGGGCTTGATATGGCTTCATGGCTCAACCAAAATGATTTCATTCCACTTACATTCACCCAAGCTTCAATTTTCCAAATTTTCAATTTTTGACCCCCGGGACCCTACACCCGCCTAGCCTACCCAATACCCTTGAAACCACCCAAAACTTGCAAAATCACCTAAATCACCCAAAAATCCTCAAAATCAATCCTAAACATTCCCAAATTACTCAAATTGATCATCCACACCCAAAAATACCAAAAATTCCAAAAATACCTCCCAATACCCTCCAAATACCCAAAATGCCCCTCTTAGCCAAAAAATCCAAAAATTCAGAAAATTCCCAGAAAATTCCAGAAAATCTTAAATATTCCCAATTTCATTTTGTTCAACTATACCATGGGTCAATTTTGTCAATTTACCCCACTTTTGTCAAAATCCCCAATTTGACCCATTTTAACCCAAAATGAACCCAATGTCAAACCAAACCTATCCAATTGACCCAAATTCTGGTCCAATCCAATTCTAAACTTCAATTCAACATCCGCAACACCAATCTAGACCAAATCCAAGTCCAATTTGATTGACATTTGGATCCAATTTCTCTTTTGGCCTTAAAGCCCATTTTGGACCCATGACCCAAACTTAGCCCAAACTCACCCAATTCAACTCCAATTAACCCCAAATCTTTTCTAAACCTTCCTTAACATCCCCATAAACAAAACACTAACATGATTTGTCCAAAATTTAGACCCAAACCCCACTCAAATCCAACCTAAAATCAAAAAGCCTAATTTTGACCTAAACCCAAACCTAACCCAAATAAACCCAAACCTCAAAATCAAAACCCAACCAAAGCCAAAACCTCTTTGAAACACTCCCATAAACATTTCCCAACATTTATTTTACATCAATTTTAACCCTAGCCCAACATTGGCCCAAGTTAGCCCAATTTGACCTACATTGGCCCATTTACCAAATAAACCCAAATTCAACCCAATTCAAACCCAAACCACCTTAAATCTATTTCAAATTACTCATGAAACATCCCTAATCCAAAACCAACAATTATTTGGCCCAACCTTTTACAAAAATTCCCATTCATGAACTCATTCTTAAACCTAAAGGCCCACTTCCTTAAACCACTTTAAAAAGTCCACCCAAGACCATTTCAAAAGCCCAAGTTTTTAATCCAAAGCCCACATGACATTTACCCACATCATCCATTTAATCAAAATCACCCCTAAGTTTTAAAATCATCATTAAGCCATTCCAAATCAAGCTTCATGAAAATTCTCCACCAAAATACCAAAATTCCTAAATTCTATTTCCATGAAGTTGACTAAACTTTTCCCAAGCCAAATGGAGCCATGAACAAGCCATTCTCAAGCCACATGAAGCCATGAGGGCTTTGACTTGTCATTAGTCCATTTATGGCAAGAAGAGGGGGTTCTTTCTTAAACCTCCCTTAAACCTTTTTCACCTTAAGCATGTCACACACTATACCATGCTTAGCCACCTCACCATGGATGGGGACTTCACTACCCCAATTCCGCTGACCCAAATGATTCTCCCTCAGCCCAAGGTCAAGCCTTGGATGGTGAACCTAGCCCAAATGCATGAGTTGAAACAAACCAAGCCAAAATGGGCCTTCTCCCATTCCATTTAAATCAAACTCCTTTACACATGTCCATGGCCGATTGATCGCACTAAACCCCGCACACGACCCACCCGAACAAGATGGTGACCGATGCACAGCCGGCCGACCACCGAGCTGCCGAAAACACCATGGCCGAGACCTTGGGAGGAGCCAAAAATTCAATTCTCCCTTGCCGACTTGTCTCGACCCAAATGGACAAGCATAGCTCTTCTTCTCCTCACCAGAGCAGCTGATCCCCAGCCTTAAACCCCCCTGGGAGGCCCTCCACCCTCTCCTATTTAAACACCACCTCCTCTCGGACATGAGAGGTGCTGAACCAAAACCTTAAGGAAACTCTGCCAAAATCATTCCAGATCACTCTCCACACATAGAGCACTTGATCCCCACCGAATTCCAGCCCCGATTCCCTCCAGGTGAGCTCGATTTTGAGCTCGAACTTTAGCCCAAAACCAGGACACTTCTTCACGGTGGAGCAATCTTCAAATTGACTGGTCCTACACCTTCACCGGACCAAGAGGAGAAGTTTCCCACCGAAAGCCCCATCCCAGGGCCACCCGGTTGTTCCGGCCTCCAAGCTTTGTGATCGACGCGTGGTCACTTTCATAGCTAGACGATTCACTGAGCCAAGGGACTTCATCTGAAGCTTACTTGGACCCAATCGAAGGTGACACAACTCTCAGATCGAAACTTCACTTCTCTGAGCAAAGGTATGAACCCACTCTTCTTCTCGAGCTTACAGAGATTCTCCATTTAATTTGAGTCAATTTAAACACATGTTTACCGTATGGATGTGTTCGTCTCCTCAAGACGAATCCATAGAGCATAAGAACACGAAAATCCATTGAGAATCGAGTGAGAAATTAGGGTTAGAAGGGCGACGGTCACGGGTTCACACCCGTCGTAGACGATGACTGGGAACCGTTGGATCGCGCGTGTATCGGATGGACGGCTCGGATCGCGTCGGACCAGAAGATGTTACGTGAAAGGCGGGTCCCGGGACGGGCGAGTCGGATGGCGGTGCCGAATCAGAAGGCGACACGCGGCGCTTCGGAGATGCTAAGGTTGACGCGGCGCCGACTCGGATAAGTAGAAAAATAGGGATTTTCTGATTTATTTAATTCCCTAAACTTCAAAAATTCATAACTTTGTGTAGAAAAATCAGAAAAATAAAATAAAAATACCCTCTTGCTCAGTGAACAGAGGAGAATAATGTGGAAAAGAAATCATTTAATTCCATTTAGTATTTTATTTTTAATGATTTATTTACCCTCTGTATTGTTTTAATTCTCCATGCATATAGGAAATTCACCATGGCATGAGACCATAGGGCTTTTGAAGCCTCTGAATTTGGGAACATTCCCTGAATTTTCCAAAGTCAGAGGCCATCCTTATGAGAAGTTATTGATTTTTCAAATTCATGTTGCTGTTTTGAGTATTTTAAATCCAATAATTAGCATGTTGTGAAATAAATTCTAGGAAAATTTGGTGATGTTTCTTATGACCAGAGGACCCTAGGAAAAATTGGTTTTGAAGTAATTCACTTGGAATAACCCTAATTGGCTTAAACACCCTAAATAGGTTCTTAATTAATTAGAGCTAATCATACATCAAATTGACTTGAAATCAATTCTTCACTGGCCTTTAGGATCAGAGGAACCCACCATAAAAATTTGAAGCCAATTAGGTCTGGTTAGCCCTATCAAATGGGTTGATTAAGCCATTTAGCCTAATTTAAACTTTGAAAATTCATAACTTTCAAAATACTTTTCTAAAATTCACCAAATTGGTTTTAGAGCCTCTCCGATATTAGGGAATTTAAGAAAATTAAAATTTCAATTTTCTAAAAAAGTTGATTTTTTGTATTATTTTAATATTTTAATAATTAATAAAATAATAAAAATCATAAAAATAATAAAATTCACCAAAATGTCATATTTTGAATTTTAGTCACTTAGGAACAAACCCCATATTTTTCCTAGGTCCCTATGATGAGTTATTAAATTTTAAAGCCCTAATTAAAGAAAATGTATTTTCTAGCATTTCCACTAAAATAATTATAATAAATCAGAAAAAAAATCAGAAAATTGTGAAAATTGGTTCTCTGATTTCCTTGATATCAGAGAGATTTTTGAAAAATATAAAATTCATTTTTCAACCTGTATTTTATTTTTAAATTAATTAATACTCCAAAACTCAAAATAATTATAATAAAAATAATATAATTCAAAAAATCACCAAAATTGGTCCAAGTGGTCCTCTGGTCATTAGGAATGTCCCATAATTTTCTTAAGGACAGAAACTTTCCCTTGGTCATATTATTAAATTTTCCTTGAAAATCCTTATTTTCCACCAAAAATAATTACATAAATAAATTAAATACAGAAAAATCACATTTTCTCCTCTAATGTCTTCATTGACATATGAGTGAAGTCACATAAAAATTTCAAGTTCATTTGAGCTCAATTTAATGAGTTATGAAATTATTAAGCTTGAAGGGCAAAATGGTAATTAAAATTTTAACCCTTAATTAAAACTTTAGGCTTAATAAAATGAAAAGGTAAAATATTTGATCTTAATCTGATTTGGATGATTGAAATTTAAATAATTAAAGGGTAGAAACCTATTAAACAATTCAACAATAATTGAAATGAACTTTAATTAAAATAATTAATTAAATTTGGAAGAATAATAAAATTGGAATTATTAAAATAGGGATGTCATTAGGAAGAGATTTATTCTTTAATTTAAGAATCCCTAAATTAATCATCCCAATAATATTTAATTCCTAATTAAAATGATAATCCAAGTTTAAGATTTAAAATGCTAAAAGATTTAATCATTAAATTAAGTTAAAGTTAAATTATTTAAAGCAAACCTTTTTTTAAATAAAATATTAAATTAAATTAAATTAAATTAAATTAAATAAATTAAATTAAATTAAAACAAATTAAATTAAATTAAATTAAATTAAAACATATTAAAATTAAATTAAATTAAATTAAATTAAATTAAATTAAATTAAATTAAATTAAATTAAATTACATTAAATTAAATTAAATTAAATTAAATTAAATTAAATTAAATTAAATTAAATTAAACTAAATTAAATTAAAACTAAATCAAATTAAAATTAAATCAAATTAAATTAAATTAAGTTAAACCATATTATATTAAATTAACTTAAGTTAAATTAAATTAAATTAAACCACATTAAATTAAATTAAGTTAAATTAAATTAAATTAAATTAAATATAACATCACTTAAGACATGAAGAATTCAAAATAAATCTAGAACAACTTGAACACTATTCCAAACTTAAATCCATTAACTAAAATCAAACATCCATTTGCCCTCGAAAGCTCGTGATGTCATAACTCTTAAAAGGAGTGTTAAAAGAAGTGTCACTTCACTTATAGGATATTCAAATGTCCTAGATTCATCGAGCAAGCTAACAAAACTTAAACTCCCGGACGATTAATTCATTTGTATAATTAAATTCACTTGGACTTAGAATAATCCTAGAAATGTTGAAAAGATGTTTAAGATTCGTCTTAAGCACTTCCTCGATACGATAGGGTATTTATAAGAACAATTGAACTTAGTTGTTCTTTGATGAAGAAAATCGTCCTCAAACCAAAATGCAAGAACCTAGACGTCATAGGAGATGACTAGCTATAGGATTAGGAACTTGGTAGAAAACCATAACCCTTCCCTTAGCTTTACCTGGGAACTTACTTTAAATGCTTAAATATTCTAACTGTGTTTTAAGTGCAGCTTGGGATGACGGGAAGACCCTCCAGGTACGCTTTTATTTTATTGCAATTTACCTTATTGCAATTTATTTAATCGCATCGCACTTACTTTTCTTGCATGATAAACAACTGATTGCATGAAAACCCACACCTTTAGGATAGTCCCTAAAACCGAAACTAAAACTAAATTAAAAGTCATTACAAGATAAAATTCACCGCCACAACATTTCAAAATATAAAACAACTCAAAATTTAATCACAAACGTAACAACAAAACTACAACTACAACTAAATTAAAACGTCTTGTTGGATGATCGGGAATACCTCGGATGATGTAACCTACGTGTTGCTAACGGGATTTCCCACGGTCTAAATGAAAGTGTGGAACTCATTCGGTTGAGTTTAGCAAATTCATCCGGACTAAGTGAATCCGATAAAAATAACGATGCCGGAAGGATGGAACCGTGGGATCTTAACCGGTGTTGTTATAATCAACTTTAAGATTTGTTTAATTAAAATATTAAAAACACCTGGATTTTAAGATTTTCTCTAAACCAAAACACCTTTCTCATCTCCTGATTTATGACTTCTAAAACTAAACCGCTGCAACAACAAGGAGCCCGGAGCATGGTGGGCAGCACGGCCATCTTCGTCAGCAAAACAACTCTACATCAGCTAAACATTCTTAGAATTAAACAACAAGACCATAGGACTTCGAGGTAGTTTGCCTAGTGCAACATAAATCCTCAACCTTCTGTTAGGCATTGCAAATTAAGCCCTAATCGGTCTTAGGACTCCGAGGTAGTCGTCCGATACGACATAAACCCTCACATCTTCGAGGCTATTCGTATGATTTTATCATACAAATATAAGTCCTAACTAATTAAAATTGGCAAGATCAAAACATTAAATAAACATTAGGACTTTCCTAAATTCAAGCCAAACAATAGGATAGTCGGGAAATTACCGAAGTTCGCTTTGAATCTGTGATTTCTCCTACCTTTCTTCCTTTGAATTCCCAAAATAAAATGTTCCAAATTTGATCCATTCCCTATTGAAATTCCAAAACTCAATCCATTGAAAACTTAAACTTTGAAATTCCTGAGAGCAGTGTTGACCTCATTTTTGATGAGTGGTACTCTCCCTGTGTTCAAAATTTAATTCAACGTGGTTTCTTACCTCGACAGTGGACAAAAGGTCAATCTCAACATTTTGAAAAATTATGGAATAATTCCGGTCGTCCACCCAATTCGAAGCATGGTCTCGGATTCGGCACGATAGGGTCGACTGACGATACCGAATTTTGCTTGGTTGTCACTTGCGAATCTAATGAAAACTGCATGGAAACTAAGGACGAACTCGAAGATTTACAAATTGGAGACGCTCCACCGAATTCGAAGAAGAAATCGAATCTACAATAGATGAGTTAACGGAAGTTAACTTAGGTACTAGCGAAGAGCCTAGACCTACCTTTGTTAGCTCCTTACTCAATAAAGAAGACTCGGAAGAAATAATCAAGTTATTAATGGAATTTAAAAGACCGTTTTGCTTGGAGCTACGATGAGATGCCGGGATTAGCTCCGGAGGTCGCGATCCATAAGCTAGGAGTGGATCCTACTTCCGTCCCAGTCAGACAAGGTCCCAGAAGAATGCGTCTAGAAATCGAACAACAAGTCATAGCCGAAGTTAAAAAGTTAATAGACGCTAAATTGCGTCTAGAAATCGAACAACAAGTCATAGCCGAAGTTAAAAAGTTAATAGACGCTAAATTTGTCCGTGAAGAACAATACCCGACTTGGTTAGCCAATGTGGTACCAGTCAGAAAGAAGAATGGTCGGATCGAAATTTGTGTGGACTTCGGAGATTTAAACAAGGCATGTCCAAAAGATGAATTCCCTCTACCGATCCCAGAATTAATGATCGACATTGCTTCAACACATGAAATATTCTCATTCATGGATGGATCTTCAGGATACAACCGGATAAAAATGGCTCCAGAAGATGAAAAGCTTACAGCATTCAGAACGCCGATCGGAGTATTTTGCTACACAGTGATGCCATTCGGATCGAAGAACGTAGGAGCAACCTACCAAAGAGCAATGACAAGAATTTTTGATGATCTCATCCATAATCAAGTCGAATGCTACGTGGACGATGTGGTCATCAAAAGCAAAGTAAAGGAAAACCACCTGTATGATTTGAGAATTGTTTTCGAACGATTAAGACAATTTAACCTTAAGATGAATCCCTTAAAATGCGCCTTCGGCGTCACCTCCGGAAATTCTTAGGATTCGTTGTCCGACATCGTGGAATTGAAATCGACCGGAAAAGATTAAAGCTATCTTAGAAATGCCGCCTCCCAAAACCTTAAAACAACTACGATCTTTTCAAGGGAAGCCGGCATATCTTCGACGCTTTATCTCAAACTCGTCGGTAGGTGTCGACCTTTCTCGGCACTAGTTAAAAAGGACGCCAAATTTATTTGGGAAGAGAAATGCCGAGAAGGCCTTCGAGGACATTAAACAATATTTAATGACACCTCCCGTCCTAGCGGCCCCGGTCTCGGGTAGACCGGCGATACTTTACACCGCGGCTTTAGACGACTCTCTCGGAGCCCTGTTAGCCTGAGTCAATGATGAGGGTAAAGAAAATTCTCTTTACTACTTAAACCGTCGTTTGCTTCCGACGGAAGTAAGGTATCCCGCAATTGAAAAGCATTGTTTGGCCCACGATCTTCGCCGCTCAAAAGCTCAGGCACTACATGCTTTCTCATAAGGTCAACCTAATCTCGAAGTTTAATCCATTGCAATACTTGATGACTCGTCCAACGTTTTCCGGCGGACTTGCCGGATGGTCAATGATATTATTGCAATTCGATATAACTTTCGTGCCTCTTCGTGCCGTAAAGGGACAAGTCTTAGCGGACTTCCTTGCAAGCACACCCTTTGCGGCAGAATCTCCTCTCGATGACGATCCGCCGGATGAACAAATAATGAACCTAGAAGACCTTGATGATCGACGTTGGGAATTATATTTCGACGGAGCATCTTCGGCGCACAAAGACGAAGAATCGCAAGTGATAGTGCCCGGTAAGGCGGGAATCGGGCTAATCTTTATAACACCGGAGCGGGGGATGTTAAGATACTCCTACCACTTGACGAACCGTGTACAAACAACGAAGCGGAATACGAAGCCCTCATAACGGGATCTGGAATTAACCATTCAAATGGGGATAACGGACATCAACATCTACGGGGATTCACAGTTAATCATTCAACAGATCGCCGGACGGTACAGAATTTTAAAGCCAAGACTCGAACAATACTTCCAGTATGCCATACAGCTGTTGGAACAGATTCCAAATGTGACAATCTACAAAATTCCCAGAAAAGAAAATGCTTTAGAGAATGCGCTAGCCCGTCTCGCAAAAGAATTTGCCTGTTTGCAAGATGAATCAGTAGAAGTGTCAGTTCACGGACGTCGAGTCCTATCACGGCTCGACATAGACACAATACACAAATCGAAAAAGAAAAAGAATCGGTTGCAACGGTGACGTGAAAACACGGAAGATTGGCGACGACCATCGATGAACTACCCGCAAACAGGAAAGCTACCGGACGATAGGTCGCTAGCCCATCAGATCAAGAAAAGAACTCTGTCTTACGCATTAATAAACAACACATTGTACAGAAGGTCTTTCGATCAAATGTGGCTAAGGTGCTTAAGCGGGTCCGAGGCCCGTGAAATTGTTAAAGAGGTGCATTCAGGACTCTGTGGCGCTCACCAGTCGGGTCCGAAGATGAAAATGAAGATTAAAAGACTAGGGTACTACTGGCCCTCGATGATGACCGACTGCATGAAAATCGCTAAGAGCTGTCACCAATGCTAAGTGCACGGAGTAGTTCTGCACCAACCTCCAAATGTGCTACATCCGACAATTGCGTCGTGGCCATGTGAATGTTGGGGCACAGATATAGTGGGTCCAATAGAACCACCATCTTCAAAAGGACATCGCTTCATTCTTGCGGCTACGGATTACTTTTCCAAGTGGGCGAGGCGGTTCCACTTAGAGAAGTGAAAGCACACCACGTGCTACGGTTTTCAAGAACCAAGTTGTCTACCGTTTCGGAGTGCCGCGCAGGATCATCTCGGATAATGGGACAGCATTCAGAAGCACGCAAATCAACAATTTTGTCAGGAGACACGGAATCGACTGGCGATACTTAACAATTTACTACCCAAGAGCAAACGGCCTTGCTGAGGCTTTTAACAAAACTCTCGTTTAAATTTTAAAGAAAACCTTGGACGATAATAAGAGAAATTGGCACGAGAAGTTGTTAGAAGCTTTATGGGCCTACCGGACAACCTTCAGAACTCCTACGCAAGCTACACCTTACGCTGCGGTGTATGGGTCCGAGGCGAGTGTTACCTTTAGAGGTTCGACTTCCTTCACTCGGAATTGCCGTTGCAAATAAAATCACAACGACGAGAGAATGCCGGATTACGACTAGAAGAATTAGAGAGCTCGGAAGAGAAAAGACTTGCAGCGCAACGAATTTAGAACTATACCAAGCTAAGATGGTTCAAGCCCATGATAAGCCGGTCCGCCCAAGAACCTTCAAAGTTGGTGACTTAGTTCTTGTTCTCAAGAGACCTATTCTTGCACACCGCGAGATAGGAGGAAAATTTGAACCCACTTGGGAAGGACCGTTTGTGGTTGAAGCAGGTATACTCGGGAGGTTCCTACCGGCTAGTGAATTGCCGGGGAGAACGACATATGCTTCCGATCAATGGACGATACTTGAAAAAGTACTACGCTACCTGATGTTTCGAAGGAATGAATTCTTCAGCCCTAAGAAACACGGGCGAAGTAATTACTTATGATTGGGTCCGAACCCAAAAAATAATAAAATGTGCTAAAATAAATAAAATCCTGATAATAAAGTTTTCCTTGTTTTCTCTCTTCCAAATCAAAATCTCTTACCTGATCTTATCCCACTTCATTCCTGTTAAGTTTAAAAATATAAGAATAATAAAAAAAAATGTCTTTAATAAACATTTTCTTAATGTTCTTGTTCTTAGTACAACCCCTGATCCTTTTCCTTGTCTTTTCGCAGGGAAATGTCGAACGGGCGGTTGGTCCTGAACTTTAAGAATGGCGTAAGCCTTGCACTCGATGAAAAGAGGGTGAAAGATGGAGCGATAATCGAGATTGGCTCGGATTTCGCACCGGCAGGCCTACGAGTACGAGGAAAGTGACTCGGGTCCCGGTTGATCGAGAAGAACCGCCCGGACGGACAGTGATGAAAGTGGGTGGCCCAAGCCACCAATCCAGCAGCAAGAAAAGAAAGACAAACATTGAAGAAGATAAGAAAATGAAGTCTGTAGTCGCTACAACAGAAGGCAGGCTTGTCAGCGCCGCGCCCACAGAGATTCAAGAAGTTCGAAGAGCTACTCTCACGACAACGCAACGAAGAAATAAGAATCGCCGTATCCGTAAGATGTTAACCAAACTAGTCTGTGGACCGGCGCGACGAGACGATTGCTAATGTCAATGCATACACTTCGAGGACACCGGTTCACCGGGAACTCGAAGAAAGGAGGCCGGCTCCTAGGATAACGAAAGAACCGTGGAAATCTCCGGAAGATCGGAAGAAAGAAGGCTACCACGCCACCGGATAGAACCACCGAGTGATGCATGACCTTGTTGCGGAAGCAACCCGGGGGATGTCCCGACGGTGCATCATCCCCGAGGAGCCAAGGTATGCGAGGAGAACGTGAAGGGATTGAACCGTATATTCCACAATATGTCACCGAGGCCTCGCCATCCGCGGATCATTCCGGAATACGAGCTGGAGAGAATGCGGAATGTTGAAAAGAAAACCTTTGAATACTTCGAGAGAATTAAAGGCGAGAAGAATCAATATACTAGAGGGCCTCGAGCTACATACGGACGTATTCTCGGAGTATGAACGAGCGGCAAATCGTGGATTGCATCCGGGATTTGAAAAGAATGGGCCGAGCAGGCCGCCTAAGGGAAAACACATACTCAGAACCCCGGAGATGGATGCCAGGGAAAGGAAGAATCACTATACAATGTGGATGCTGTTACAACTTTGCGGAGGACAGGAAGGGAAACCCACCGGGAATACTCCATCATGGGCAAGTGGATCCGATGCCATTAGTCATCAAGAGAATGGTAAAGAGATTGATAACATGGAGGGTACTGCCAGCAGATTGCATACCCAATAGCTGCATTATCAACATCTACAAATAGGGTGACTGCATACCCCCACACATAGATCACCACGACTTTGTCAGACCTTTCGCACGGTCTCTTTCCCGAACGAGTGTAACATCATGTTCGGATCCGACCTCCGGATAGCAGAGTCCGAGTGAGTTCCGAGGGCCGGTGAAGATACCTTTACCGGTAGGTTCCGTCATGATATCGAAGGGCAACGGAGCGAGATATCGCTAAGCATTGCATACCGGGAGTACCGGTGAAGCGGATCTCGGTTACTTTCGGAAGGATGGACGACGGGAAGACACCTTACCATTTCCGACCGGACCCGGAGCTAGAGAGCCTCCGGCCTTACGAGCCGTGAGTTACATGGAAAATATCACACCTCCAATGTACATCCATACGGCATCCTTGCCAAGGATGGCTTGGAAGGTGATGTTATTGACCATGTACCCCACTATTCGGACATGGATTTTTGACGGATGCTTCTTTGGATGGATCGACAAAGATCATACACGATCCGTTTTGGGTTTACATGGATTGTATGAAATATATTCCAGATCAAGATGTATGATGTATCTTCTACATGATTGGAATGAAAGTGACCATGTCACATTTTTGGCCTTCACCTCTTTTGTGCAAATTGATTGGGAAACGCCATTAAAGTTAAATGAACTTCGAACAAAGAACAGAAAAGGAATAAAAAAAGAGAATAAAAGAAAACTTTCCTTAAAAGAAAAAAAAATCTAAAAAAAATGACAAACACCAAATTCACATGAACATTAAATAAACGATAAAATAAAATTTGAATCATTAAAAGATAAACAAAATCAACATAAATGTTAAATCAAATTCTCAATCAAATTTCAAATGTGATCTTCCAAATTTCAAATCAAATCTTAAATCAAATTTCAACCGAGTTCAAACTCATCCTTCCAAATTTGAAATTCAATCTTTCCAGATTCCAAATCTTTATCAAATCTCAAATTCGATCTTCCAGATCTTAAATCAAATCTCAATCGAAAATTCAAATTCAATCTCCCAAATCCGAAATCCAATTCGTTCGTTCTCTCCCTTGTCCGGGATGGAAGCGGTTGATTCCATTGACACGGATCGAATCCGATGGCGAGGAATTATATCCAATCCAAACCAAAGCAACTTCCGATCAACTCTTTTGAATGGGATATGTGACATCTACATATTCTCTCCTAATCTATTTCCTTCCACGAAAGTCTTTTACAACTTTCATGAAATTCTCGAAAAACCAAAATTCCGCACTCTTCAAATCAACACTACAAATCTTTGCAAAATCAATTACCAAAAATACATCAAATTCAAACTCTTGGGTCGAGGATTTTACATCCAAGACTGCACTGCTTTAGGATTCTTTCCCTATTGCACTGAAATACATCAAATTCAAACTTTTGGGTCGAGGATTTTACATCCAAGACTCGCATCGCTTTAGGATTCTTTCCCTATTGCACTCGCAATACATCAAATTCAAACTTTTGGGTCGAGGATTTTACATCCAAGACTCGCACTCGCTTTAGGATTCTTTCCCTATTGCACTGAAATACATCAAATTCAAACTTTTGGGTCGAGGATTTTACATCCAAGATCGCACCGCTTTAGGATTCTTTCCTATCGCACCGAAATACATCAAATTCAAACTCTTGGGTCGAGGATTTTACATCCAAGACCGCATCGCTTTAGGATTCTTTCCCTATTGCACTCGAAATACATCAAATTCAAACTTTTGGGTCGAGGATTTTACATCCAAGACCGCACCGCGTTAGGATTCTTTCCCTATCGCACTGAAATACATCAAATTCAAACTCTTGGGTCGAGGATTTTACATCCAAGACTGCACTCGCTTAGGATTCTTTCCCTATTGCACTCGAAATACATCAAATTCAAACTCTTGGGTCGAGGATTTTACATCCAAGACCGCACCGCTTTAGGATTCTTTCCTATTGCACTCGAAATACATCAAATTCAAACTCTTGGGTCGAGGATTTTACATCCAAGACTGCACCGTTCTAGGATTCTTTCCCTATTGCACCTTGAAATACATCAAATTCAAACTTTTGGGTCGAGGATTTTACATCCAAGACTGCACTGCTTTAGGATTCCTTCCCTATTACACTGAAATACATCAAATTCAAACTTTTGGGTCGAGGATTTTACATCCAAGACTGCACTACTTTAGGATTCCTTCCCTATTGCACTGAAATACATCAAATCAAATTCCCGGGGTTAAGGATTTTACATCCGAGACCACATTGCTTTAGGATCATTTCCCTATCGCAATGAAATACATCAAAATCAAACTCTTGAGGTTAAGGATTTTACATCCAATACCGCATTACTCTGAGATCTTTCCTCATTGTAATGATCCAATCCAATCGATTCGATCTTCTTTTGGGGTTGAAGATGTTACATCTAAAACCTCAAAATTCCAATTTTCATTTCAAATCAAATCCCTTCAAATTAATCTTGACAAACTTCAATCTAAATTGAAACTCCAAATCGAAATCTAAACTCACACATCATGACTTGAACATGAGACAAAATAAAATCTAAATCGAAATTCTCCCGGATCATGTGATTTGGGATTCACCTCCTTTTCCTTTCCCCAGGCGAGAGTTCAAGAATGTCCGAGTTCCGGAGATATACTTGACACTCCCCAGCGAAGCTCTTCTACTTCATCCTAAGTTTGTTACTTGGACATCCGTGTTTGTTTTGTTGATCGCTTCGGTCAACACCAATACGCGCGGTGTGCTCCGTCGACTCACCACACCTATTAGGGGTCCATTTGTTGACCTCATTTTTGATGAGGTCTTCTCTTCTTCTTTTAGTGCTTAGGATCTAGCCTTAGGCTTTTCCTTTCGACTATCTTAGAGGACTAGAATCGGGATCCACCATCTAGAATTTCAAACCACTTCTTAACTCCCCGCAAACTCCACAAACTTGACCGTAGACCCCTAATCACCTAGAGGGTTGAAATCGAATGTGGAAGTTTAAAGGATGAGTTCCTATATGACTCTTTGGCCTTAGGATCGCCACTGGTGGCTCGGTCGCAGTGAAGGGTTGACTTACACACACACTACACCTATACACTACATTTTCACACACATCTCCTAAAACTACACCCATATCCAACTTGACCTCCTGACTCATGTAGGTGATTCACATGGATGGTCCTTAACCCCTAAGCCCTTGGCTAAGAGGGTTAGGAACAACATAGTGAATGCCTCAAATGAGTCCCTTCATGGCTCATGTGGGCTTGATATGGCTTCATGGCTCAAAAAAAAATGATTTTATTCCACTTACATTCACCTAATCTTCCATTTTCCAAATTTTTAATTTTTGACCCCCGGGACCCTACACCCGCCTAACCTACCAAAGCCCTGAATTACCCAAATTTCTCAAAATTTCCAAATCACCCAAAATTCCTCAAAATCAATCCCAAACATTTCCACATCACGCAAATTGATCATCCATACCCAAAAATACCAAAAATTCCAAAAATACCTCTCAATACCCTCCAAATACCCAAAATACCCCTCTTGACCAAAAATCTAAAAAACTCAGAAAATTCCCAGAAAATTCCAGAAAATCCTAAATATTCCCAATTTCATTTTGTTCAACTATACCATGGGCCAATTTTGTCAATTTACCCCACTTTTATCAAAACCCCCAATTTGACCCATTTTAACCTAAAGTAAACCCAATGTCAAACTAAACTTACCCAATTGACCCAAATTCTGGTCCAATTCAATTCTAAACTTCAATTCAACATCCCCAACACCAATCTAGACCAAATCCAAGCCCAATTTGATTGAAATTTGGATCCAATTTCACTTTTGGCCTTAAAGCCCAATTTGGACCCATGACCCAAACTTAGCCCAAACTCACCCAATTCAACTCCAATTAACCCCAAATCTTTTCTAAATCTTCCTTAACATTCCCATAAACATTCCCCAACATTAATTTTACATCAATTTCAACCCTAGCCCAACATTGGCCCATGCTAGCCCATTTTGGCCCACCTTAGCCTCTTTACCAAAAAGCCCATATCCAACCCAATTCAAACCCAAATCAGCTCAAATTTGTTTCAAACCACTCATGACACATCCCTAAACCAAACTCAACAATTATTTGGCCCAAGCCTTTACCAAAATTTCATCCCAAAATCCATTTTAAAATTCAAAAGCCCACTTTCCTAAACCATTTAAAAGCCCATCTAAAACCATTTCAATGAGCCCAAAATCTACCCTAAAGCCCACATGACATTTCCATTTGCCATCCACTTAATCAAAGCCATTCCCTAAGTTATAATCCCATCATCAAATAATTCCAAATCAAGCCTCATGCCAAAGGTGAGCCATGAAGCCATGCATGAGCCACATGGAAGCCATGAGAGCCTCTTTACATGTCACCATACCATATTGGGTAGGAAGGAGGGACCCTTTCCTTAATCCCTAAAGCTCATTAGCCTTAATCATGATTCACCTAAACCTAAATTTAATCCAAATATATTTGGATGGAGACTTCTCCATGCCAAACCAGCTGATCCCTTTGATCCCCCACAACACCCAAAGCCACCTTGAAGGGTGCACCAAGCCCAAATGGGTGAGTTGACCCATTTAGACCCAAAACTAGCCATGCCCCATTCTACTTTGGATCAAAGCCTTTACACTTGGCCATTGCCAATTGCTTGCACAAACACCCAGCCCTGACCCACCTGACCCTGAGGGTGACCCTTGCCTGCCGGCCAGCCACCCCAGTCGCCGGAAAACTCCATGGCCGAGAGGTCCAAGTCAACCCAAGCTTGGAATCCTCACTCGCCGAGCCGCCCCATGCCCGGTGGCCATTGCACTGTTCTTCACTTGCCATGAGTAGCCGATCCCGGCCCTCGACTCCCCCGGGAGGCCCTCCAGCCTCGCCTATTTAAACCCCCCACCTCTCGGCCATGAAGAGGTGCCGAACCGAACCATACCAAAACTCGCCAAAATCACTCCTCACTCCCCTCCGGACTTAGAGCAATTGATCCCCACTCGTTCTCCTCGCTCTAATCCCAATTGATTGAGCTCAATTTTGGAGCTCAATTCTCGAGCCGAACAGGACACTCCCGAATCCTTCACCAAAACCAAATTAAACTCACCTACACCTTCACCGAGCCAAGAGAAGAAGTTTTCCGAGTGAAAGCCCCCTCTCCGATGCCACCCGGCTTGTTCCAGACTCCAAAGGTTGTGATCGGCCTTGGTGGAAATTACACCTAGGCAATTCACCACATCCCCAGGCTTCATCCCTAGCCTCCTGCAGCTCCAACGAACGTGCCAAACATCTTTGATCGAGGCTTCACCTCTCAGAGCCAAGGTATGGATCAATTCTTCACCCTGAGCTTCTGAACATTCTCCATTTCAAATGAGTCAATTTCAATGAGCATTAGCCATATAGATGTGTTCGTCTCTTCAAGATGAATCCATAGAGCATAAGAACATGAAAATCCATTGAGTATCGAGTGAGATATTAGGGATTTAGTGTGGACGGCTCTCGGGTGAGGACACTTGGGGACGATGAACGGATGCCTTCCATTTAATACACGCGCGGACGGACGGCCAAGATCGCGCCGGATGAGGAGACGGAACGATACAGCGGGCCCTGGGACGGCTGACTCAGATGGCGGCGCCCAATCACAGCGCGACACGTACCCCTTCGGAGCTGCCGATGTTTCGCTGGCGCCGCGTGGATAAGTAGATAAATATGGTATTTAATGTATTTATTAAATATCAGAAACTTTAAAAATTCATAACTTTGTGTAGGAAAATCAGAAAAATAAAACTCTTGCTCAGTGAACAGAGGAGAATAATGTGGAAAAGAAATCATTTAATTTCATCAAGTATTTTATTTTTTATAATTTATTTACTCTCTGCATACATTTAATTCTCCATGCATGTATACAATTCACCATGGCATGAGACCATAGGGCTTTTGAAGCCTCCGAATTTGGGAACATTCCCCGAATTTTCCAAAGTCGAGGCCATCCCTATGAAGAGTTATTGATTTTTCAAATTCATATCACTGTTTTGAGTATTTTGATTCCAATAAATAGCATGTTGTGAAATAAATTCTAGGAAAATTTGGTGATGTTTCTTATGACTAGAGAACCCTAGGAAAAATAGGTTTTGAGTTAGTTCATTTTAGACAACCCTAATTGGCTTAAACACTCAAAATAGGTCTGTAATTAATTAGAGCTAACCATACATCAAATTGACTTGAAATCAATTCTCCACTGACCTTTAGGATCAGAGGAAACCATCATAAAAACTTGAGGTCAATTGGACTTGGTTAGCCCTATTAATTGGGTTGATTAAGCCACTTAGTCATTTTAAACTTTAAAAATTCATAACTTTCAAAATATCTTTCAAAAATTCACCAAATTGGTTTTGGAGCCTCTCTGATATCAGGGGAATTTAAGAGAATTAAAATTTCAATTTTCCAAAAAAGTTGATTTTTAATATTATTTTAATATTTTTAATAATTAAAAAATAATAAAAATCACAAAAATAATAAAATTCACCAAAATGTCACATTTTGAATTTTAATCACTTAGGAACAAACCCCATATTTTTCTTAGGTCTATTTGGTGAGATATTAATTTTTAAAGCTCTAGGGTAATTTTAAAATTAAAAAAAAATGTATTTTCTAGCATTTTCACTAAAATAATTATAATAAATCAAAGAAAAATCAGAAAATTGTAAAATTTAGTTCTCTGGAATCTTTGATATCAGAGAGAATTTTAAAAATTATAAATTTCATTTTTCAACTTATATTCTATTTTTAAATTAATTAATACTCCAAAACTTAAAATAATTATAATAAAAATAATATAATTCAAAAAATCACCAAAATTGGTCCAAGTGGTCCCCTGGTCATTAGGAAAGTCCCCTAATTTTCATAAGGACAGAAACTTTCCCTTGGTCATGTTATTAAATTTTCCTTGAAATCTCTATTTTCTACCAAAAATAATTATATAAATAAATTAAATACAGAAAAATCACATTTTCTCCTCTCATGTCTTTATTGACATATGAGTGAAGTCACATAAAAATTTCAAGTTCATTTGAGTTCAATTTAGTGAGTTATGAAATCATTAAGCTTAAAGGGTAAAGTGGTAATTAATTTTTTTTAATCCTTAATTAAAACTTTAGGTTTAAAAAAAAAAATAACAAGTAAAATATTTGATCCTAATCTGAATTGGATGATTGAAATTTAAATAATTGAAGGGTAGAAACTCATTAAGTAATTTAAAATGATTAAACTTTAATTAAATAATTGATTAAATTTGGAAGAATAATAAAATTGGAATTATTAAAATAGGGATATTGTTAGGAAGAGATTTATTCTTTAATTTAAAAAATCCCTAAATTAATCATTTCATTAATGTTTAATTCTTAATTAAAATGATAATTCAAATTTAAAACATTAAAAGACTTAATCATTAAACTAAAATTAAATTATTGAACTCTTTTAAAATTTTAATTAAAATTAAAATGAATAAAATTAAATTAAAAAAAAATTAAATTAAATCAAATTAAATCAAATTAAAAATTAAATTAAAAATTAAATTAAATTAAAAATTAAAATTAAATTAAATTAAAATTAAATTAAATTAAATTAAATTAAATTAAATTAAATTAATTAAAATTAAAAATTAAATTAAATTAAATAAATTAAATTAAATTAAATTAAATTAAGTCAAATTAAATTAAAAAAAAATTAAATTAAATCAAATTAATTTAATGTAACATCAAATCAAACTAAATTGAATTAAATTGAATTAAATTAAATTAAATTAAATTAAATTAAAGTTAAATTAAATTGAATTAAAAATAACATCACCTAAGACATAAAGAACTCAAAAATAAGCCTAAAATAACTTGAACACTTTTCCAAATTTAAACCCTTCAATTGAAATTAAGCTAAATCACAAACCATTTGAACACCAATTTACCCTCAAAAGCTTTAGTTATCATAACTCCTAAACGAATATTAAATGAAATGTTACTTCACTTATAGGACATTCAAATATCCTAGTTCACTGAGCAAGTTAACAAAACTCAAACTCTCGGACGATTAATTCATTTGTGTAATTAAATTCATTTGGACTTAAAACAATCCTAGAAATATTGAAAAGATGTTTAAGATTCTTCTTAAGCACTTCCTCAATATGATAGGATATTTATAAGAACAATTGAACTTAGTTGTTCTTTGATGAAGAAAATCGTCCTCAAACTAAAATACAAGAACCTAGACGTCATAGGAAATGACTAGCTATAGGATTAGGAACTTGGTAGACAACCATAACCCTTCCCTTAGCTTTACCTAGGAACTTACTTTAAATGCTTAAATATTCTAACTGTGTTTTAAGTGCAGCTTGGAATGACGGGAAGACCCTCCAGGTACGCTTTTATTTTAATTGCAAATTACTTTATTGCAACTTATTTAATCGCATCGCAGTTTACTTTTCTTGCATGATAAACAACTGTTGCATGAAAACTTACACCTTTAGGACAGAAACCAAAACTGAAACCCATAACTAAATTAAAAGACACTACAAGATAAAATTCACTGCCACAACATTTTAAAATATAAAACAACTCAAAATTTAATCACAAATAGAACAACAAAACTACAACTACAACTAAACTAAAACGTCTTGTTGGATGATCGGGAATACCTCGGATGATGTAACCTACGTGTCGCTAACGGGATTTCCCACGGTCTAAATGAAAGTGTGGAACTCATTCAGTTGAGTTTAGCAAATTCATCTGGACTAAGTGAATCCGATAAAAATAATGATGCCGGATGGATGGAACCGTGGGATCTTAACCGGTGTCGTTATAATCAACTTTAAGATTTGTTTTAATTAAAACACAAAAAACACTTGGAAATTAAGACTTCTCTAAACCAAAACACTTTTCTCATCCCCTGATTTATGATTTCTAAAACTAAACCTCCGCAACAACAAGGAGTTCGAAGCATGGTGGGCAACGACGGCCATCGTCGTCGGCAAAACCGAAATCTACATCAGCAAAACCATTCTTAGAATTAAATAACCAAGCCATAGGATTTCGAGGTAGTTTGCCTAGTGCAACATAAATCCTCAACTTTTCGTTAGGCATTTGCATAATTATGTTATGCAAATTAAGCCCTAACTGGTTTTAGGATTCCGAGGTAGTCGTCCGATACGACATAAACCCTCATATCTTCCAGGCTATTTGTATGATTCTATCATATAAATATAAGCCCTGATTAATTCAAATTGGCAAGATTAAAACATTAAATAAACATTAGGACTTTCCTAAATTCAAGCCAAACAATAGGATATTCGGGAAATTACCGAAGTTCGCTTCGAATCCGTAATTTCTCCTACTTTTCTTCCTTTGAATTCCCAAAATAAAATGTTCCAAACTTGATCTATTCCCTATTGAATTTCCAAAATTCAATCCTTTGAAAATCTTAAACTTTGAAATTCTTGAGAGCAGAATTATTGATTATTATCGAGAGTTTTCTTAGGTGATTCCCGTCACTTAAGATGTAATTAACTATAGGGGCTTGCCCTTATAGGGAATTTTAAAGAACCTGAGTAATATAAACCCCGTTTAATGTTTTCATATTAAGCGGGGAATTTGTCGGCTTATAAAGTTGGTTCGCAGACCAAACGGATGTCACAAATCTTCTAGTTTATTTAACCGAGCCCCACCGTCAAGCAGTGTGTCTATCCTTAGGGATAGATACACAGTTTGTGGTGCGGTGCTCGTTTATGTAAACTATTCGGGATGTGAGATCAGTTTGATTTCATATCTTAAAATCTTCAAATTTAAAATTATTTTCAAAATCAAATATTACTTTCTAAATTATATCTATATTTAAATTAAATTTAAAATTTGCCGACAACTTCTGTAGGCGACCCCTTTTAAAAAATACAACACAACCTAAAAATATGCCGACAAGCAGAACTACTGATTATTATCGAGAGTTTTCTTAGGTGATTCCCGTCACTTAAGATGTAATTAACTATAGGGGCTTGCCCTTATAGGGAATTTTAAGAACCCAAGTAATATAAACCCCGTTTAATGTTTTCATATTAGACGAGGGAACTTGTCGGCTTATAAAATTGGTTCGCGTGACCAAATGGATGTCACAAATCTTCTAGTTTATTTAATCGAGCCCCATCATCAAGCAATGTGTCTATTCTTCGGGATAGATACATGGTTTGTGATGCGGTGCTCGTTTATATAAACTTGTTTGGGATGTGAGATCGGTTTGATTTCATATCTTAAAATTTTCAAATTTAAAATTATTTTCAAAATCAAATACTAATTTCTAAATTATATATATATTTAAATTAGTATTGAAGGATATTTTAAGCAAGAAAAGAAAATTTGAAGCTTATGAAACTATTGCATTAAGTGAAGAATGTAGTGCAATAATTCAGTATAAACAACCTCAGAAACTTAAAGATCCTAGAAGTTTCACTATACCTTGTGCTATTGGAGAAAAACTTTGTGGAAAAGCCTTATGTGATTTAGGAGCAAGTATTAATCTCATGCCATTTTCAATCTTTCAAAAGTTATATTTAGGAGAGATTTCTCCCACCACTATAACCCTTCAGTTAGCTGATCGATCTATCACTTATCCTAAAGGAGTTATAGATGATGTTCTTGTTAAGGTAGATAAATTCATCTTTTCTGTGGATTTCATTGTGCTAGATATGGAAGAAGATAAAGAAATAATTATTATTTTAGGGAGACCTTTTCTAGCTATCGCACGTGCTATGATTGACGTGCAAAATAGAGAATTAACTATGAGAGTTAATGATCAAGAGATAACATTTAATGTTCTGAAATCAATGAGGTATCCTGATAAAGAAAAATGCTATCGGATGGATATTTTTGATGAGGTCTTCTCTTCCCTCTTTAGTGTTTATGATCTAGCCTTAGGCTTTTCCTTTGACTATCTTAGAGGACTAGAATTGGGACCCATCCCTTAGAAATTTAAACCACTTCTTGTATCCCTGTAAACCTCACAAGCTTCGATTGTAGACCCTAATCACCTAGAGGTCGAAATCGAATGTGGAGGTTTAAAGGATAAGTTCCACTATAGGACTTCTTGGCCTTAGGAATACCCCAGGTGGCCCGGTCCGGTGAGGGTTGACTTACACACTCACTACACTCACACACTACACTTTCACACACACAATCCAAATCCTAAAACCACACCTATACCCAACTTGACTCCCTAACTCATGTAGGTAATTCATATGGATGGACCTTAACCCCTAAGCCCCTGGCTAAGAGGGTTAGGAACAACATAGTGAATGCCTCCAATGAGTCCTCTCATGGCTCATATGTAGGGGTGTAAACGAACCGAACACGAACGAACAGAGCTAGTGTTCGTGTTTGAAATGTTCGAACACATCACTGTTCGTGTTTGGTTCGTTTGCTTATCGAACGAACACGAACTTCCTGGCGAACCGAACACGAACTGTTCGCGAACAACGAGCTTTTTTGACAGCCCTAGCTTTGATAGGATACTTCCTCAAAATGAAGCAAATTGATCAGGTATTCCGTACACATCAGGTAACCCATACTTCCTCAAAATGAAGCAAACCGAATAAGGCGTTTAGGGTTTTGATTAGGGTTTTATTTTAATATATAGTATAGTATATTATATATAATGTTATAATATTTATATTAATATAATTAATACTATAATATTATTATTGTTATTAATAATTTATCATATATTATAATTTATAGAAATTTAATTATTTAAAATATGATAAATTTTTATAATATATAATTATTTTTAAATATCATAAATTTTTTATATATAATTATTTTAAATTATTTTATATTTCGAACAATAACGAACCGAACATGAACGAACACATCACTGTTCGTGTTTGGTTCGTTTAACAAACCGAACGAAAAAATTGTTCGTGTTCGTCTCATTTGCTTATCGAACGAATCGAACACGAACTTTTTGGCGAACCGAACACGAGCTGTTCGCGAACAACGAACTTTTTTGACAGCCCTACTCATATGGGCTTAATATGGCTTCATGGCTCAACCAAAGTGATTCCATTTCACTCACATTTGATCAATCTTCATTCTTCCAAAATTTCGATTTTCGACCCTGGGACCCTACACCCATCAAACCTACCAAAAGCCCTCGAAATTGCCCAAATTTTCCAAAATCTCCAAATCACCCAAAATTCCTCAAAACCAATCCCAAACATTTCCACATCACTCAAATTGATCATCCATAGCCAAATATAACAAAATTTCCAAAAAATACACTCCAAATACACTAAAAATACACTTTTGGCCAAACTTTTATAAATTCCAAAAATTCCCAGAAAATTCTAGAAAATCCCAAGTATTCTCAATTTCATTTTGTTCAACTACACCATGGGCCAATTTTGCCAATTTAACCCACTTTTACCAAAACCCCCAATTTGACCCATTTTTAACCTAAAGTGAACCCAATGTCAAACCAAATCAACCCAATTAACCCCAATTTTGGTCCAATACAATTCTAAACTTCAATTAAATATCCCTAATGTCAATCTAGACCAAATCCAAGCCCAATTTGATTGACATTTGAATCCAATTTCACTTTTGATCTTAAAGCCCAATTTGGACCCATGACCCAAACTTAGCCCAAACTAACCCAATTTAACTCCAATTGACCCCAAACCTTTTCTAAACTTTCCCTAACATCCCCACAAACAAAACACTAACATGATTTGCCCAAAATTTGAACCTAAACTCCACCCAAATCCAACCCAAAGCCAAAATTCCCACTTTTGACCTAAACCCAAACCTAACCCAAATGGGCCAAAATCCCAAAATTAAAGCCCAACCAAAGTTGAAAACTCTTTGTAGTACCCCCATAAACATTTCCCAACATTAATTTTACATCAATTTCAACCCTAGCCCAACATTGGCCCAAATTAGCCCAATTTGACCTATATTGGCCCCTTTACCAAAGAAGCCCAAATCCAACCCAATTCAAACCCAAACCACCTCAAATTTATTTCAAATTACTCATGACACATCTCTAAACCAAACCCAACAATTATTTGGCCCAACCTTTTACAAAATTCCCATCCATAAATTTATTTTAAAACCTAAGGCCCACTTCCTTAGGCCTTCCTAAAAAGCCCACTCCAAAATGATTCCAAAAGCCCAAACTTCATGCTAAAGCCCATATGACAAATTCTTCTCATCATACCCTTAATTGAAATCATCCCTAAGTTCTAATTAAGCCATCAAATTTTTCTAAATTAAGCCATATGCCAAATCCTATCAAATCACCCCTAAATTACCAAAATTCCTAAAAACCTCTTTCATGAAAGTTGACTTAGCTTCTTCCAAGCCAAAGGTGAGCCATGAAGCCATGCATGAGCCACATGGGAGCCATGAGGGCTTTGGGCACCTCACCATACCCAAGATAGGGAAGGAGGGAGGCTCTTTCCATAATTCCTAAAAGTCATTAGCCTTAATCATGTCTCCCTTAAACCCAAATCTAATTTAAATATTCTTAGAAAGGGACCTCACCACCTTTGACCTACAAACCTAACTCATTCCCTCAGCCTAAAACCAAGTCATGGGAAGGTGAACCCAACCCAAATACATGAGTTGACCAAATTGAGCCAAAATTAGCCATGCCCCCATTCCATTTTGATCCTACCACTTTACACTTGGAAACTACCAATTGAAGACAAAAAACCCCAGCCCTGACTCACCTGAACCTGAGGGTGATCCATGCCTGCCGGCCAGCCGCCTGGATCGCCGGAAAACACCACACCCGAGAGCACCATGTGAGCCTAACATTGAAATTCTCCCCTGCTGAGCTGCCCCATGCCCAATGGCCACCATGGTTGTTCTTCTCTTCCCCTGAGCAGCTGATCCAAGCCTTCAAACCCCCCTGGGAGGCCCTCCAGCCTCTCCTATTTAAACCCCACCTCTCTCGGCCATGGATAGTGCAGAAACAAAACCATACAGAAACTCTGCCAAAATCATTCCAGACTCTCCTCCACACTTGGAGAACTTGTTCCCCACTGAAATCCCCCTGCCATTTCCTCTCTGTAAGCTCAATTTCAGAGTTGAAGTTCAAGCCCAAAACCAGGACACTTCACCATAGTGAGTCAATCCTCAAATTGATTGACTGTACACCTTCACCAGACCAAGAGGAGAAGTTTCCCAAGAAAAGCCCCTTCACCGAGCCGGCCATTGCTTCCGACCTCCAAGCTTTGTGATCGAGCTGTGGTCACTCGTACCTAGGCAATTCACCGAGCCGAGGGACTTCATCTGGAGCTTGCTTGGACCCAATCGAACGTGACACAACTCTCAGATCGAAGCTTCACTTCTCTGAGCAAAGGTATGAACTCTCTCTTCTTCCCAAGCTTCTGAAGATTCTCCATTTGATATGAATCGATTTCAATGCATGATTACCGTATGGATGTGTTCGTCTCTTCAAGATGAATCCATAGAGCATAAGAACACAAAAATCTGTTGAGAATCGAGTGAGTTCTTAGGGTTTTAGCGTGGACGGTCACGGGTGCACACCAGTCGTAGACGATGACCAAGAGCCGTTGGATCGCGCGTGTATCGGATGGACGGCTCGGATCACGTCGGACCGGAAGATGTTACGTGAAAGGCGGGCCCCGGGACGGCTGACTCAGATGACGGCGCCCAATCACAGCGCGACACGCACCCCTTCGGAGCCGCCGAGGTTGACGCGGCGCCGCGTGGATAAGTAGAAAAATAGGGTTATTTTCCTATTTTTTAAATTACCGTAACTTAGAAAATCCATAACTTTGTGTAGAAAAATCACAAAAATAAATTAAAAATACCCTCTTGCTCAGTGAACAGAGGAGAATAATGTGGAAAAGAAATCAATTAATTTCATCAAGTATTTTATTTTTAATAATTTATTTACTCTCTGCACTATTTTAATTCTCCATGCACATAGACAATTCACCATGGCATGAGACCATAGGGCTTTTAAAGCCTCTGAACTTGGGAACATTCCTTGAATTTTCCAAGGTCAGAGGCCATCCCTATGAGAAGTTATTGATTTTTCAATTGCATGTTACTATTTTGAATATTTTAATTCCAATAATTAGCATATTGAGGAATAAATTCTAGGAAAATTTGGTGATGTTTCTTATGACCAGAGGAACCTAGGAAAAATAAGTTTTGAGTTAATTCACTTGGAATAACCCTAATTGGTCTAAATACCCAAAATTGAATTTTAATTAATTAGGGTTAACTACACATCAAATTAACTAAAAAACAATTATCCACTGATCTTTGGGATTAGAAGAACATCTCATAAAAATTTGAAATCAATTGGACTTGATTAACCCCACCAAATGGGTTGATTAAGCCTCTTAAGTAAAATGGGTAAAATAAACTTAAAAAATTCATAACTCACAAAATACTTTTCAAAAATTCACAAAAATTGTTTTGGAGCTTCTCTGATATCAGAGGAACTTAGAAAAATTAAAATTGTAATTTTCTAAAAAAGTTGATTTTTATCATTATTTTAATATTTTTAATAATTAAAAAATAATAAAAATCATAAAAATATTAAAAATCACCAAAATGTCACATTTTGAATTCTAATTACTTAGGAACAAACCAAATATTTTTCTTAAGTCCCTAGGATAAGATATTGAATTTTAAAGGCTTAATGTAATTTTTTAATATTAAAAAATGTATTTTCCAACCTTTTCACTAAAATAATTCTAATAAATCAAAGAAATATCAGAAAAATACAAAATTTGTTTCTATGAACTCCTTGAGGTCGGCAAGATTTAAGAAAAATACAAAATCCATTTTTCAACTTTAATTTTATTTTAAAATTAATTAATACTCCAAAACTCAAAATAATTCTAATAAATAAAATATAATTCAAACAATCACCAAAATTGGTCCAAATGGTCCTCTGATCATTAGGAACATACCATAATTTTCTTAAAGACAAAAACATTTTCTTGGTCATGTTATTGAATTTTCCTTTAAAACCCCTATTTTCCATTAAAAATAATTACATAAATAAATTAAATACAGAAAAATCACATTTTCTCCTCTAATGTCTTAATTGACATGTGAGTGAGGTTACATAAAAATTTCAAGTTCATTTGAGCTTAATTTAGTGAGTTATAAAATTATTAAGCTTGAAGGGCAAAATGGTAATTAAAAAATTTCATTCTTTAATTAAAATTTTAGGATTAACTAAAAAGGGGAGGGTAAAATATTTGATTTTAAACTGATTTTGGATGATTGAAACTTAAATGATTGAGGGTAGAAACCTACTAACCATTTCAAAAATAATTAAAATAAAACTTTAATTAATTAATTAATTGAAATTTTGGGAAAATAATAGAAATTGGAATTATTAAAGTAGGGATATTATTAAGAGGATATTTATTCTTTAATTTAAAAATCCCTAAATAAATCACTTCAATAATATTTAATTCTTAATTAAAAAAAAATTAAAATAATAATCCAAATTAAAATTAAACTAAAATTAAATCAAATTAAGATTAAAATTAAACTAAAATTAAATTAAATTAAAATTAAAATTAAATTAAAACTAAATTAAATTAAAATTAAATTGAAGTTAAATTAAAATTAAAATTAAATTAAATTAAATTAAAATTAAAATTAAATTAAATTAAATTAAAATTAAAATTAAATTAAATTAAATTAAATTAAATTAAATTTAATTAAAACTAAATCAAATCAAGTTAAATTAAATTAAATTAAAATTAAATCAAATCAAATTAAACTAAAATTAAATTAAATTGAATTAAAATTAAATTGAATTAAATTAAATTAAAATCATTTAAGAACAAACCTAAATGAAATCATTAAGAATTAAGTCTAAAATAACTTGAACACTATTCCAAACTTAAACTAACTTTTTATGATTAAGTCAAAATTAAAATTAAATCATTAAGTTTAAATCATTAAAATACTTAATAATTTGATTTGCCCTTTTAAAGCTCTTATTATTATAACTATTAAATGAGGCATCAAGTGAAGTGTTACTTCACTTATAGGATATTCAAATGTCATAGTTCACTGAGCAAGAGAACAAAACTTAAACTCCTAGATGATTAATTCACTTGTATAATTAAATTCTCTTGGACTTAAAACAATCCTAGAGGTATTGAAAAGATGTTTAAGACTCGTCTTAAGCACTTCCTCAATATGATAAGATGTTTATAAGAACAACTGAATTTAATTGTTCTTAGGTGAAGAAAGTCATCCTTAAACCAAAACACAAGAACCTAGACGTCATAGGAGATGATTAGCTATAGGATTAGGACTTTGGTAGACAACCAAAACCTTTCCCTTAGCTTTACGTAGGTACTTGTTGAAATATTTAAATGCCTTAACATGTGTTTTAAGTGCAGCTTGGGATGATGGGAAGACCCTCCAGGTACGCTTTTATTTTATTGCAATTTACTTTATTGCAATGCACTTTACCTTTCTTGCATGTTAAATAAAACTGTTGCATGAAAACCAAAACCTTTAGGATAGTCCCTGAACTGAAACCAAAACTAAATTAAAAGTCATTATAAGATAAAAATCACCGCCACAACATTTCAAAATATAAAACAACTCAAAATTTAATCACAAACAGAACAACAAAACTACAATTGCAACTAAATTAAACGTCTCGTTGAATGATCGGGAATACCTCGGATGATGTAACCCACGTGTTGCTAACGGGATTTCCCACGATCTAAATGAAAGTGTGGAACTCATTCAGTTGAGTTTAGCAAATTCATCTGGACTAAGTGAATTCGATGAAAATAACAGTGCCGGGATGATGGAACCGTGGGATCTTAATTAGTTCTGTTTAAAAAACTTTAAGATTTGTTTTAATTAAAATATTAAAAACACTTGGATTTTAAGATTTCTAAACCAAAACACTTTTCTCATCTCTTGATTTTCACCTTCTAAAACTAAACCTCTGCAACAACAAGGAGCTTGGAGCATAGTGGGCAACACGACCATCTTCGTCAGCAAAACTCGGATCTACATCAACTAAACATTCCTAGAATTAAACAACCAAACCATAGAACTTCGAGGTAGTTTGCCTAGTGCAATATAAATCCTCAACTTCTTCGTTAGGCATTTGCATGATCATGTTATGTAAATTAAGCCCTAACCGGTCTTAGGATTCCGAGGCAGTCGTTTAGTACGACATAAACCCTCACATCTTCTAGGCTGTTTGTATGATTATGTCATACGAATATAAGTCCTAATTAATTAAAATTGGTAGGATCAAAACATTAAATAAACTCCTAAATTGAAGCCAAACAATAGGATAGTTTGGGAAGTTTCCAAGATTCTTCTTGGACCCTCAGCTTCTCCTACTCCTCTTCCAATGGACTCCTGAAAATAACTGTTCCAAATTTGATCCATTCCATATTGAAATTTCCAAAATTCAATCCTTTGAAACCTTAAACTTTGAAATTCTTGAGAGAAAAATCACTGATCATTATCGAGAGTTTTCTTAAATGATTCCCGTCATTTAAGATGTAATTAACTATAGGGGCTTGCCCTTATAGGGAACTTTAAGAACCCAGGTAATATAAACCCTGTTTAATTCCTTTATATTAAATAGGGGAACTTGTCGGCTTATAAAATTGGTTCACAGACCAAACGGATGTCACAAATCTTCTAGTTTATTTAATCGAGCCCCATCGTCAAGCAGTGTGTCTATTCTTCGGATAGATACACGGTTTGTGATGTGGCGCTCATTTATATAAACTATTTAGGATGTGAGATCAGTTTGATTTCATATCTTAAAATTTTCAAATTTAAAATTATTTTCAAAATCAAATGCTACTTTCTAAATTATATATATATATATATATATTTAAATTAAATTTAAAATCTGAAATTCGCCGACAATTTCTGTAGGCGACCCCTTTTCAAAATACAACACACTAACATAAAAATATGCCGACAACATGCTTCAATATGAATATATTAGAAATGATTAAGCATATATAGAAAAGTTTTGCAGAGCAGGAGTTAATTTCTAAAAATCATCCTTCTTCTTTTTTTTAATTTTGATTTTTATTATTATATATTTTTAAAATTTTTCTCTTTTTGAACATGAAATTTTACTAACTATTCATAAACACTAAATAATAGGCTGAAACAGAAATAAAATTTTATAGAAATTCATTCACATCTCAGTCTTAAACACACATCAGATAAGCTAAGAAACAGTATTAACATAAAAAGTTCACAATAACTCTAACAAATAACATCACAATAAATAGTACAAGAAATAAGAAAACACTCTAAAAATAGAATCAATAAACTCTAGAGATGAGTCAAGCTACTAATCACTGTCCGTAGCTTCATCATCATCATCAACAAAAGAGAACTCCATGTCCTTAGGATCAACGTAGGGTGAAAATCTGGGACATGTAGGGAACTGAACATCATGCTCTCCCTTCAGAAATCTCACTAAAGACTCTGAATACTCAGCATCAAAATCACTCATTCTTTGTGTATACTCAGAAATGTGATCAATCTTCTTATCTATGGTATCTACTATGCAGTGAGTTAAGAATAAATCATGATGCTGCTCTATGAACTGATCATGCATGGTTTCCCAAAATGTAGATGATGGCTCAGCAGAAGTAGATGGTCTAGAAGTAGAAGCTCTACATGAAGTAGGTAATGAACCAACAGGTGCAGTAGAACTCTTACCTCACATTCGATCATAAATACTGACGCTTTCTCTTCTTATAGGCTTCGTCGACTTGAGCTTTTCCTTAGAAAGCTCAGCAACTACTCCAACACTTTGACATAGAGAATATATCAGTGATGGAAAACCAAGTCCAATAGATGTACTAGAATGAGCAGTAGCCTCCACAGAATCATAAATAATGCTCCCTACATCATCAATAGACTTCCTCTCTTGAATGCAGTAGTTTAGAATAGCTCTATCTCTGGTAAATTCACTCAGATGATTGGATGGAAGGAGACGAGCAGAAATAAAGTAGTGTCATGCCTTGGAAACACCATTAAACTTAGAAGATGAAAAATTTACCCTTTTTCCATTCCGAGTCTTCCAGGCTCCAGTACTATTAGTCAGGTAGGCAATGATCATGTCCAAATTTTCCTCAGATGGAGATAAACCTGAGTAATAACACTCAATATTTAGCGGCAGGCCATAGAAAATGTTGATACATTCAGAAGTGAATTCTACTCCAACTCCTCGAACGAAAATCTCGTATTCCTCCGCATCCACGAAATTAGCATAAAATTCTCTAACTATTGGGATAACGGCAACAACAGTGAAATAGCAAAATCGTTGTCAGTTGAGTGCAACGATTGTCTCCTCAATTCTTCCTCCAGGATTATAAAAACTTCGCTCTGAGATAAACTTCCGAGTCGTAGCAAAATCATTATATCGAAAATGTGCAGCAGCAGTGATGAACTTGCTACGATCAAAGTTTTCTCGTTCCTTTCCTCGCTTAGATTTGGGTGCCATCTAAGCATGAAAGAAAAACACGAAATAAATTCAACGGATCTAGAAAAATAACTAATTTAAGCTTTTCAAACTTGAAATAGCTTAAACACCCATGGATTTAACCATAAAAAAAAAATCAAAATTTTTCTCAAAATTTCTATTTTTCTAGATGAGAGCAAAATCCATGATGAAAATAAAAAATAATGAGTTTAGAATGTAGATCTGACCTCGAGATGAAGAAATCAGGTGATTTCAAGCCCAAAAACTTAAAAATCTGGCTCTATATGGGATCTCTAGGTGGTATTTTCGTGAAATACTGTGGAGAAGGAAGCTTAGGCGTCAAAAATGGCGTGGGGGTTTAAGAAGATGAGTTTTCGGGTTCAGGCCGAACCGGCGCCTAGGCGCCAGACTCGCCTTTCCAAAAATTCAATTTAAATTAAATATTTTCCACCAAATCTTATCAAATTTGACTCCTAATTACTCTTATGAGAGTATTTATCCATTTTATAACCTCCAAATATTTTCACAATCAATTTAGAATGAAAGTATAGATCCACATAAATGTATCCAAATTCTTCAATTCAAAATCCTAATATCCATTCCAAATTCAACAATCTTCAGTACAAGACTTGTATCAAGGTTCAAAGCTTTATAAATAACACTAACAATCAACAAAGAAAACATTCAAATCCAACAACACACATTGAACAATTTAAGCAAATACACACATTAGATATTCAAGATACTAAAACAAGACTCGATCACAACTAAAAACACATATATAATCTATTTAACACCGATCTTCAATTTCCATCTCTTTCGCAATGAAGTTCGCTAGGACCGAAGGGATAGAACACCAACGCCCTTGGAAATTCCAAAGCCGTCTTTTCATCAATCCACTTGTTCTTCACGTACATTCTACTTAAGCGTCATGCTAGGCAGCCATGTGATCAGATTGAAGTTTGGTTTGCCATTTCGAGTGTTCGTATTGGTGATACATCTCATGGAGATGATTACCAATACTTTAAAGTTCCGCTTCAATCTTATCCATTTGACTAAATATCTTCTCCAAACTAACAGCAATAAAACCGTTAAAATAAGGCTGAGGATCTTTAGGAGATTTGTCTCTTACCTCATTTCCATGATTTCCTCTATCCATGGCCTCCAAATCCTTCCTAACTCCTCCAAAATGAACTGATCTGGTCGAAATTAGTGTGTCTATGGGATTGGGGATGAAAAATAGGTTATAAATAAAGCGATTTCGTGTAAAAAACTGAAGAAATTTGGTTTTTCCACGATCTGTAACCGCGACGCTTAGGCATCGAAATCTGACGCCTAGGCGCCGGATCATCGATACACTAGTTATTCTGGCACTTAGGCGCCAACTTTTGGCTACTAGGCACCGGAACTTCGATTGACTCCGATTCGCCTATCGTCAAATTTTACAAGTTTTGGTCTTAAAAATAGGTCTAATAAACAAATATGATCAACACACAAACACAATTACGAAAAATTCAAATCACAAACAATCACAAATGAAGGTTAACTTAATCTCCTTTTTACTCACATTTGACATGGAGTGGTCCAAGTCCAATTTCTATATACTTCAAGAAAATGTTTAGCTTAAGCCAATACAGACTTGTTAGCCTTCTATTTCTAGAAGTTATATACAAATTTAGTCAAGACCAAGGCATAACCTTATAGAGATAATTAAACTCAAACTAATAAATATGGGTTGCCTCCCACAAAGAGCTTGGTTTAACGTCGTCAGCCCGACCTAATTAATTAAATTAATTGGGTAGACTCAACCCATAAGCCTCTTTGTAATTTAATTTCATTTCTCCCATATAAGGCTTCAGTCTTAATCCGTTAACTTTAAATACTTTTCCAGTTTTGGGATCTTTAATATCCACAGCTCCATAAGGGTATACTTTCTCAATTATAAATGGTCCCATCCATTTAGATTTTAATTTTCCAAAAAAAGTCTTAAATGAGCATTAAATAATAATACTTCTTGTCCAGGCTCGAATATTTTCTTTGAAATCATTTTGTCATGCAATTTCTTCATTCTTTCCTTATAAATTCTTGCATTTTCATAAAACTCATTCCTAATCTCTTCCATTTCATTTAGTTGTAATAATCATTTTTCTTCTGCAGCATTTAAATTATAATTGAACTCCTTTATCGCCCAATAAGCTTTATGCTCCAGTTCAACAGGTAAGTGACAATGTTTACCATAAATTAACCGATAAGGTGATATTCCGATAGGTGTCTTATAAGCTGTTCTATAAGCCCATAATGCAGAATCAAGTCTATCAACTCAGTCAGTTCTTTTAGGATTAACAGTCTTTTCCAATATTCTTTTAATTCTCTGTTTGATACTTCAGCCATTCCACATGTTTGAGGATGATAAGAAGTTGCAATTCGATGCTTAATTTCAAATTTTTCCAGCAATGATTGAATTCTTATATTTCTAAAATAACTTCCCCCATCTGTGATAATTATCCTAGGCATTCCAAATCTTGTAAAAATCATTTTCTTTAAAAATTTTGAAACAATTTTGGAATCACAGTTCAGTAAAGCTATAGCTTCGATCCACTTTGAAACATAATCAACTGCTAATAAAATATAAATCTTTCCAGATGATGATACGAAAGGTCCCATAAAGTCTAAATTCCATACATCGAAAATTTCGATTTCTAATATAAAGTTTAGAGGCATTTCATCTTTTCTAGATATATTTCCCATTCTTTGACATCGATCACAAGTTTTCACATAATGTCCAACATCTTTAAATAAAGTAGGCCAATAAAATCCAAAGTATAAAAATTTAAATGCAGTTTTATCCACTCCAAAGTGTCCTCCAAATTCATAATCGTGACATTTTTGAATAATTACAAAAGTTTCTTCATAAGGTACACATCTTCAAATCACAGAATCTCTTCCTATTTTAAATAAATGAGGATCTTCCCAAATATATGATTGGCAATCATTCTTGAATTTCTTAATATATTTACTATTCATCCCATATGGTAAAATATTGCTAACCAAGTAGTTAACTAAATCTGCTTACCACGAAATTTGTAATCCTTGAATGACATATAATTGCTCATCCGAGAATTTCTCATTTATATTTTCTTCATAAATCTTCTCATTATTATTTTTGATTCTTGATAAATGATCAGCAATTTGGTTGTCAGTCCCTCTTCTGTTCACAATTTCAAAATCAAATTCTTGCAAAAGTAAACCCATCTGATCAATCTAGGTTTAGCATCCCTTTTAGATATTAAATACTTAATAGCGGAATGATCAGTATGCACAATACATTTTGTTCCAAGAAGATATGGTCTAAATTTATCAAAGGCATATACTATTGCTAACAGCTCTTTTTCAGTAGTAGTGTAATTTACTTGAGTTTCATTAAGAGTTTTGCTAGCATAGTATATAACTTTGAAAATCTTCTCATATTTTTGTCCTAATACGGCTTCGATTGCATAATCACTTGCATCACACATTAATTCAAAGGGTTTATTCCAATCAGGTGCAACAATGATAGGTGCAGTGATTAACTTTTCTTTCAGAATGTTGAACACATTCATACAATCTTCATTAAATTCAAATTTAGCTTCTTTTTCCAATAAATGGTAAAGAGGTTTAGTAATTTTAGAAAAATCCTTTATATATCTCCTATAAAATCCAGCATGACCCAGAAAACTTCTCACATCAGTAATAGTAGTAGGTGGTTGCAGTTCAACAATAATTTTCACTTTTTCTTGATCAACTTCCATTCCTATTTGTGAAACTTTATGTCTAAGTACAATTCCTTCTGTGACCATAAATTGACGTTTTTCTCAGTTTAGAACTAAATCTATTTCTTCACATCTCTTCAAAATTTTTGTTATGTTTTTCAAGCAAGATTCAAAAGAAGTTCCATAAACTGAAAAATCGTACATGAATACTTCAATTCCTGTATCAATTAAATCACAGAATATTGACATCATACATCTTTGAAAAGTTGCAGGTGCATTGAATAAACCAAAAGGCATTCTTCTAAAGGCAAATGTTCCATAAGGACTAGTAAATGTTGTCTTTTCTTGATCCTCAGAAGCAACAGGTAATTGATGATAACCAGAATATCCATCAGAAAACAAAAATATGAGTGTCCAACAAGTTTATCCAGCATTTGATCCAAGAAAGGTAAAGGAAAATGATCATTTCTAGTGGCGTTGTTTAATTTTCGATAGTCAATGCAAATTCGCCATCTAGTAACTTGTCTTGTTGGGATTAATTCATTCTTTTCATTAACAATGACAGTTACTCTTCATTTCTTCAGAACACAATGAATAGGACTTACCCATTGGCTATCTGAAATAGGATAAATAATTCCAACATCTAACCATTTCAAAATCTCTTGCTTAACAACCTCTTTCATAACTGGATTTAATCTTCTTTAAGGTTCAATAGTGGTTTACAAATTTCTTCCATTAAAGTCCTATGCATACAGATTGAAGGGCTTATTCCTTTTATATCTGTAATAGTCTTAAAAAAAAGATTTCTTATAATTCTTCAGAACTCTAATTAATTTTTCTTCTTGATCTTTGCTTAATTCTGAAGATATAATTACAGGTAAAGTTAATGAATCTCTAAGAAATGCATACTTTAAATGTGCAGGTAACATCTTTAATTCCAGTTCAGGGGCTTTTTCAATTGAGGGTAATAATATCTCATTTGTAGTTGTGTCTAAAATTTCACAATTTTCATGAATATAATGAGATTCTTTAGATGAATTTTCTTTTCATTTAATGACTCATCATATAACATAGATTCTTTATCTTTATCATCAAAAATGACCTTACATCTTTCTTGGTAATGCTTTTCAATCATATAATCAAAAATATCCATCCGATAACATTTTTCATTTTCAGGATACCTCATTGATTTCAGAACATTGAATGTTATCTCTTGATCATTAACTCTCATCGTTAATTCTCCTTTTTGCACATCAATCATAGCTCGACTGGTAGCTAGAAAAGGTTTTCCTAAAATGATAGGTATTTCTTAAAAATTTCAAAGAACTTAGAAAATTGATGGTCAAGCTTCTGTTGTTTAAGTCATTGAGGAAAAGGTGGTGGTGGTCTTTCAACTTCCACTTCAATAAGTACAACAATATGATCTTTACTTGGTGAAAGGGTATCTTTAGGTTTTTCAATCTCTTCAACTTCTTTCTCTTTTTTAATCTCATTCCGTGTTTTCTCTTTTAATTCCTTTCCACTTCTAAGTTGTACAGCTTTTGCTTATTCATGTTCTTTTCCAGATCCTTTAGGATTAATTTCGACATTGTTAGGCAGTGTTCCTTGAGGTTTGTAATTAATGAAATTAGCAATTTGACCCATCTGATTCTCAATATTACGAATAGCAGTGTTTTGACTTTATAGCTGATTGCTAAATTGCAAGATCAATTCTTCTACAGACAACTTTTTTTGCTGATTGTTATAACCAGGAGGATAAGTTGGTCTATAGTTTGAATTTCCTTGATTGTTCTAATTTGGATTGGTTTGATGTCCATTACTCCAATTAAAATTAGGATGATTTTTCCAACCAGGATTATAAAAATTAGAATACGGATTATTAGTTTTACTAGCAATAGCTTGCAAAGTTTCCATTGTTTAAGAATCATCAGAATTTGCAGCATTATCATTACTTACATGCGATATATTAATAGCAAAATTATCTAATTTCTTAGATATCGCAGCCACTTGTGAAGATAAATAGAAAAGGCTTCATTATCATGAATACTGGCCATTCTTTTAGGATTAACCCTTTCAGAAGGCCATTGAAAATAGTTGTTAGCCATTTCTTCAATTAAGGTGTAGGCTTCTTCAAATGTCTTAGCCATTAAAGAACCATCACCACCATCATCAATAATTGATCTAAGTGATCCAATAAGTCCATTATAAAATGTTTGAATAATTAACTAATCTGGTAAAGCATGATGAGGACATTTTCTTAATAGTTCTTTAAATCTTTCCCAAGCTTCATAAATTGTTTCTCCATCAAATTGAGTAAATGAAGTAATATCATTTCTCAATTTAGCAGTTTTAGAAGGAGGAAAATATTTAGCAAGGAATTTTTGTGTCATATCTACCCATGTTTTAATAGAACAAGTTGATAATGAATTAAGCCACATCTTTGTTTTATCTATTAAGGAAAAAAGGAAAGAGTCTAAGCCTAATAGCATCATCAGAAACATTATTATATTTAAAGGTAGCAGAAAGTTCTAAAAAACTAGCTAGGTGTAAATTTGGATCCTCATTAGGTGTTCCTCCAAATTGATTGTTTCGAACCATTTAAATAATAGAAGGTCCAGGGGAAAAGAACATTGACTAATCTATAGTTAGGCTCAGGATGTTTTATTAGTAGAATGGGTTAATCTAGGCTCACACTACTAGATGTCAAAGGGTGGCTATTGTCAGCCCTACCAGTGATCTGTTACCTTTCTATAAACCAAATTATTAGAATTTAGTCTGTCACTCTAAAAACTAATTAATTCTACGCCCAATAACTAATATCTTCCTATTTATTTGCACTTCACCTTAAACAATCCGCGTATAGCCTGCGATTACCTAAGGATTCATGTGATATCTACTAGTTAAGAATTTATCTCCGGATAGGTCTCAAAATTCTTCAACAGGTTTTAACAAATTAAATGACCAATTTTAAAAGTAAACTAAGATTAGGTATTAATATCATCACAATATTTTAAAATATTTTATATTTAATTCTCCAACGAAATTTAATTAATTTATAATATTTTCATTGTTGAAAGGAGTAAGATAACTAACTACTCATAACTCATTAAAATAACACAACAAAACATATTTATAAAACTTTGAACCAAAGTACAAATACTTATATGAAGTGTTCCTTCAAGAGCTCCGCTGACTTCTACTGACTCCAAAGCAATGATGAAAGACTCCAACAACAATTACACACAATAAACACTCAAAATAATCTCACTAGATACAAAATAAAGTGGCACCCTAAGTATGGAAGAGACTAATTAAACTAGAGATGAGAGAGAAGATGCTAAAATGGGTATGTGTACTAAGAGGGGAGTTTTGGTGCGATTTTCTCTGTAGAATGGGCTCCTATTTATAAAGCTCTGAATTTGACCAGGGGTTACTTAAGGAACCTCTTCAAAATTCATCCAAATTCAATGTATCTTCTAGAAGGTAACCGTCGCGCTTAGGCGCCGGGATCTGGCGCCTAGGCGCTGGACTCCGTGACCAGGTCTTTCGCACCTCTTCACTTTGGGTAGCACCTCTTCGCGATCCAGACCTTTTCCTTGTGTCCAAATACATTTTATCACATGTCCTATATATTAGGAATAACTTCCAGTCTTCTAGAAGCTCCAATAACCGCTTAACACCGTCAAAATAACTACCCAAAGTCATCGAAAAACTTAACGACGTACCGTATCGAACTGGCGCTTAGGCGCTGGACTCTAGTGCCTAGGCGCCAGGATAATAATTCCAAAAATTGCTCCATAAGCTCCATTTTTGCTCCATTTTTGTTCTTTTTCCATCGTTTTCTTTCTTGGACTCTTTTTAATCATCTACATCCAAAAACATGAAAATACCTTTCATTAAAGCATAATATCCTTAAGAATTGAATCATAAATAAGGCATAAAAATGGGTATTGTTTTAGGTAGATCAACTAGCGGGACACTCATATTTCTGTTTTATGGATGAATATTCTGGTTATCATCAATTACCTATTGCTCTTGAGTACCAAGAGAAAACAACATTTACAAGTCCTTATGGAACATTTGCCTTTAGAAGAATGCCTTTCGGTTTATGCAATGCACCTGCAACTTTTCAAAGATGTATGATGTTAATATTCTGTGATTTAATTGATAAAGGAATTGAAGTATTTATGGACGATTTTTTAGTATTTGGAACTTCTTTTGAGTTTTACATGGAAAATATAACGAAAGTTTTGAAGATATGTGAAGAAACAAATTTGGTTCTAAACTGGGAAAAATGTCAATTTATGGTCACAGAAGGAATTGTACTTGGACATGAAATTTCACAAATAGGGATGGAAGTTGATTAGGCAAAAGTGAAAATTATTGCTGAACTTCAACCTCCTACTACCGTTACTGATGTGAGAAGTTTTCTGGGTCATGCTGGATTTTATAGGAGATATATAAAGGATTTTTCTAAAATTGCTAAACCTCTTTGCCATTTATTAGAAAAAAAAGCTAAATTTGAATTTAATGAAGATTGTTTGAATGCGTTTAATATTTTAAAAGAAAAATTAATCACTGCACCTGTTATTGTTGCACCTGATTGGAGTAAACCTTTTGAATTAATGTGTGATGCAAGTGATTATGCAATTGGAGTTGTAATGAGACAAAAATATGATAAAATTTTCAAAGTTATATATAATGCTAGCAAAACTCTTAATGAAACTCAAATAAATTACACTACTACTAAAAAAGAGCTTTTAGCAATAGTATATGCCTTTGACAAATTTAGACCATATCTTCTTGGAATGAAATGTATCGTACATACTGATCATTCTGCTATTAAGTGTTTAATGTCTATAAAGGATGCTAAACCTAGATTGATCAGATGAGTTTTAATTTTATAAGAATTTGATTTCAAAATTGTGAACAGAAAAGGAACTGACAACCAAATTGTTGATCATTTATCGAGAATAAAAAATAATAGTGAGAAGATTTATGAAGAAAATATAAATAAGAAATTCCCTGATGAAAATGCCTTGGTATGCAGATACAGTAACTATTTGGTTAGCAATATTTTACCATATGGATTGAATAACAAGTATATTAAGAAATTCAAGAATGATTGTAAATCATATATTTGAAAAGATCCTCATTTATTTAAAATAGGAAGAGATTCTGTGATTCGAAGATGTGCACCTTATGAAGAAACTTTTGCAATTATTCAAAAATGTCATGATTCTGAATTTGGAGGACACTTTGGAGTAGATAAAACTGCGTTTAAAATTTTAAATTCTGGATTTTATTAGCCTACATAATTTAAAGATGTTGGACATTATGTGAAAACTTGTGATTGATGCAAAAGAATGGGGAATATATCCAAAAAAGATGAAATGCCTCTAAACTATATATTAGAAATTAAAATTTTTGATGTATGGGGTTTAGACTTTATGGGACCTTTCGTACCATCATCTGGAAAGATTTATATTTTATTAGCAGTTGATTATGTTTCAAAGTGGATCGAAGCTGTAGCTTTACCTAACTGTGATTCCAAAAGTGTTTCGAAATTTTTAAAGATGAAGATTTTTACAAGATTTGGAATGCCCAGGGTAATTATCACAGATGGGGGAAATCATTTCAGGAATATAAGAATTCAATCATTACTGGAAAAATTCAAAATTAAACATAGAATTGCAACTGCTTATCACCCTCAAACAAGTGGAATGGTTGAAGTATCAAACAGTAAAATTAAAAGAATATTAGAGAAGACAGTTAATCCTAAAAGAACTGATTGGGTTGATAGACTTGATTCTGCATTATGGGCTTATAGAACAGCTTATAAAACACCTATCAGAATGTCACCTTATCAGTTAGTTTATGGTAAACATTGTCACTTACATGATGAACTGGAACATAAAGCTTACTGGGCGATAAAGGAGTTCAATTATGATTTGAATGCTGCAGGAGAGAAACGATTATTACAACTGAATGAAATGGAAGAGCTAATAAATGAGTCTTATGAAAATGCAAAGATTTATAAGGAAAGAATGAAGAAATTGCATGACAAGAAGATTTCATGGAAAATATTTGAGCCCAGACAAGAAGTGTTATTATTTAATGCTCGTTTAAAAATTTTTCCTGGAAAATTAAGATCTAAATGGATGGGACCATTTATAAATGAGAAAGTTTACCCTTATGGAGTTGTGGATATTAAAGATCCCAAAACTGGAAAAGTATTTAAAGTTAACAGATTAAGATTGAAGCCTTATATGGAAGAAATAAAACCAAATTACAAAGAGGCTTACGAACTGAGCTTACCCGATTAATTTACTTAATTAGGTCGGGCTGACGACATTAAACCAAGCGCTTTTTGGGAGGCAACCCATTTATTATTATTTTGATTGTTTGTGATTTGAATTCATCTTAATCGTGTTTGTACGTGGATCACACCCTTTTATTAGACCTATTTTTAAGACTAAAACTTTGTAAATTTGATGATAGGTAAATCAATGTCGATCAAAGTTCCGGCGCCTAGGCGCCAAAAGTTGGCGCCTAAGCGCCAGAAAAACCTGCGCGTATCGATGATCTAGCGCCTAGGTGCTAGATTCTGGCGCCTAAGCGCCACGGTTACAGGTCGTGTAAAAACTAAAAATTGTCAGTTTTTCAAGGTAAACTCCTTATATATTGACCTATCTTCGTCCCCAATCACATAGAAACCTTAATTTCGACCAGAGCAATCTATTTTATAGGAGTTAAGAAGAATTTGGAAGCAATGGATAAAGGAAATCATGGAAATGAGGTAAGAGACAAATCTCCCAAAGATCCTCAACCTCATTTTAATGGTTTTATTGCTGTTAGTGTGGAGAGATTGTTTAGTCGTTTAAAAAGATTGAAGCATAACTTCAAAGCATTGGGAAACATTTGCATGAAATGTATCATCAAATTGAGCACATGGAATGGCAAAAAAAACTTCAATTTGATCATATGGCAGCCTATCAAGACGCTCAAGTAGCAATGTACGCGAAGAACAAGTGGATCGATGAAAAGACGGCTTTGGAATTTCCAAGGGAGTTGGTTTTCTATCTCGGCGGTCCTAGTGAACTTCATTGCGAAAGAGATGGAAATTGAAGATCGGTGTTGAATAGATCTCTTATGTGTTCTAGGTCTGATTGAGTCAAGTTCTAGTGTGTCGATTATTTAGTTTGTGTGTTTGCTTAATTGTTCAATGTGTGTTGTTGGATTTGAAATTTGCTTTGAATATATGTTGTTTGTGCTATTTATAAAATGATGAACCTTGTTATGGTCTTGTTATGGAATTTATTGAGTTTGGAATGAAAATTGTGAATTGGAATTGAAGAATTTAGTTAAATTTTGTGTTTGAAATGTGGATCTTAGTTATCATTTTAAATTGATTGTGGAAATGTTTGGAGGATATAAATTGGATTAATACTCTCATAAAAGTAATTAGGAGTTAAATTAGATAAGTTTAGGTGGAAAATATAAAATATAAATCAAATTTTTGGAAAGGCGAGTCTGGTGCCTAGGTGCCAGAATTAGGCGTAGGCGCCAGAATTCGGCGCCTAGGCACCGGTTTGGCCTGAACCCGAAACTTCATCTTCTTAAACACCCCACGCCATTTTTGACGCCTAAGCTTCCCTTTCCTCTGGTTTTCACGAAAAGAGACTCTAGAGATCCCATTTGAGGCTGGATTTTCAAGTTTTTGAGCTTGAAATCACAAAATTTCTTCATCCTAAGGTCAGATCTACATTCTAAACCAATTATTTTGGATTTTCACCATGGATTTTTGTTTACATTGAAGAAAACTGAAATTTTGAGAAAAATTTTAATTTTAGAGTTAAATCCATAGATTTTTAAGCTTTTTCAAGTTTGAAAAGCTTAAATTAGTTTATTTTCTTTAATCCTATGAATTTATTTTGCGTTTTTATTTCACGTTTAGATGGCACCCAAATCTAAACGAGGAAAGGAACGAGAAAATTTTGATCATAGGAAGTTTGTCACTGCTGCTGCACATTTCCGGTACAATGATTTTGCTACGACTCGGAAGTTTATCTCGGAACGAAGTTTTTACAATCCGGAAGAAAGAATTGAGGATACGATCGCTACAATCAACTGGTAATGACTCTGCTATTTTAGTGTTGTTGCTGTTATCCCTGTCGTTAGGGAGTTTTATGCTAATTTCATGGATGCTGAAGAGTACTAGATTTTTGTTAGAGGAGTTGGAGTAGGATTCACTCCCGAGTGTATTAACATTTTCTACGGCCTGCCGCTGAACATCGAGTATTATTAGTTCAGATTATCTCCATATGAGGGAGATTTAGATATAATTATTGCTTACCTGACTGATAGAACTGGAGCTTGGAAGATCTGAAATGGAAAAAGGGTAAATTTTTCATCTTCTAAGCTTAATGATGTTTCAAAGGCATGACACTACTTTAATTCTGCTCGTCTCCTTCCATCCAATCATTTGAGCGAAGTTACCAAGGATAGAGCTATCCTCAACTACTACATACAAGAGAGGAAGCCAATTGATGTAAGGAGTATCATTTATGATTCTGTAAAGGTCACTGCTCGTTCTAGCACTTCTATTGGACTTGGATTTCCATCTTTGATATATTCTCTGTGTGAAAGTGCTGGAGTAGTTGCTGAGCTTTCTGAGGAAAACCTCTAGTTTATAAAGCCTATAGGAAGATAAAGCGTCAGTATCTATGATTGACTTCGAGGTAAGAGTTCTACTGCACCTTCTAGTTCATTACCTGCTTCTGGTAGAGCTTCTACTTCTAGACCTTCTACTTCTATTGCTGAGCCACCATCTAGTTTTTGGGAATCCATGCATTATCAGTTTATGGAGCAGCAGAATGAGTTATTTTTAACTCATTGTAGAGTAGATACGATCGATAAGAAGATCGATCATCTCTCTGAGTATACCCAAAGGAAGAGTGATTATGATACTAAGTATTCTGAGTCTTTAGTTAGATTCCTGAAGGGTGAGCATGATGTTCAGTTTCCTACTTGTCCTAGATTTTCACCATATGTTGATCCGAAGGATATGGAATTTTCTTTTAGAGATGACGATGACGAGGCTACAGACAGTAATTAGTAGCCAGATTTACCTTTTGAGATGTGTGATTCTGTTTTAGTTTATTTCTTGTTTGTTAGTACTGATTATAGTGATTGTATTGTTGTTTGCTAGTGTTGATTTATTTAAGTAACTTTGTGTGGACTTTTCATATTGAGACAGTTTTAGAGCATCTGATGTGTTATGTGTTTAAGACTGATATATGGATGAATTTTTTATTTTCTATGATAAATGATTATTTCTGTTTCAGTCTACTGTTTAGTATTCATGAATAGTTAGTAATTTTACATGTTCTAAAAATAAAAATAAAATTTTTTTTTCAAAAATTAACTCCTGCTCTGCAAATTTTTCTATATATGCTTAATTATTTCTATTATATACCTATTAAAGCGTGTGTAGAAGTAGAAATGAGTTTTTCCTTGCTACATTATCACTGTACCTAGATAAATTCCTATTTATTTCTTTCTCTCATACTTTAGAAAATTTTATGATTCATTTATATACTAAAGCTGAAGTTTGGGGGATAGGAAAACATTTTTCAAATTTAAATATTATTTGCCCTTAATGAACTAATATTTTCTTTCAAAAAAAACTATTAATATAACATGAGGAATGAAAAATCTTTTTAAGATTACTTGAATTTTTGGATTTTATAAATAATTTAGTAAACTTAACTAAAATTTCAAGAATTTTGATTGATTTTAAGAATAAAATTATTTAACGTAAAGAATAATAAAATTAAGAATTTTTCTATTTATAGTAAAGAGAATTGTATTTTTGAAATACTAAGGAATCAAGATTATTACTTGAAAAAGAAAAAGATTGAAATAATTTTTGAAAAATACTTATTAATAATGTCATATTTATTAAGTAAGAAAATGTATAAGTTTTTAAATATAAGTTAAGGATAGTGAAGTTCAAAATCATTAACAGGCTATCCAAAAATAGTAATCCTCACAAATAAATAAAAAAAAAGAGGAGGATTGAAAAATATCCTTAAAAAAAAAGAAAAAAACATAAAAAAAAGAAATGTGAGAAGAAGCTTGAGGAGATGCCTAATAAAAAATTAGCTTCACTTGAATTATCTTATAGGAAGAAAAGCAATTACATTTTTAACTTAATTTTTATGTACAATTATTTTTACTTGAAAAATGTTTCATGAAAATTTTTTTCTTGTAAATAATCTATGTGACCTTATTATGATAAATTAAAATTATTCTTGAAATAAATGAAAAATTGGAAGTCTTATGATCTGGTAGTTAAATATTCTTTAAATTCTTAAAATTAAACTTAATTAGTGAAATTTAGTTAATGATTGCTAAAGTTTTTATAAAACTAAAAATTAAAAGAAATATTAAATATCTAAAACTTCATTCCTAATGTTATATATTTTATGTAATTAAAAGGGTTACTTGAGGACAAGTAACGTTTAAGTTTGGAGTAATTTGATCCACTTAAAAAATACTCATTTTTATGCCTTATGTATGATTCAATTCTTAAGGATATTATGCTTTAATGAAAGGTATTTTTATGTTTTTGGATGTGGGTTATAAAAAAAAGTTCAAGAAGGAAAAAAGAGAAAAAAGGACCAAAAAAGAAGCTTAAAAAGCAAATTTGTCGAAATTGTAGGCCTGGCGCCTAGGCGCCAGAATCCGGCGCCAAAGCGCCAGTTCGATACAGACGCTGACAAAATTTTTGACGATTTTGGGCAGTTATTTTGACGGTGTTAAGCGGTTATTAAAGCTTCTAGAAGACTGGAAGTTACTCCTAATATATAGGACATGTGATACAATGCATATGGACACAGGAAAATGGTTTTAATCACGAAGAGGTGTGATCCAAAGTGAAGAGGTGCAAAGACCTGGTCACGGAGCCCGGCGCCTAAACGCGATAGTTACCTTCTAGAAGATACATTGTATTTGAACGAATTTTGAAGAGGTGCCTTAAGCAACCCCTGGTAAAATTCAAAGCTCTATAAATAGGAGCCCATTCTACAGAGAAAATTGCCCCTTTCACCCCTTCTAGCATCCTATAGTCCCCAAGCACCATATAGCTATCCAATTATTTTAGGGAGACGCCTTCTTTATTATTTAGTGAGTTTATTTTTAGTTTATTTTGAGTGTTAAGTGTGAGATTATTAGCGTTGTTGCTGTTGAAGTCTTTCATCATTACATTGGAATCAGTAGGAGTCAGCGGATCACTTGAAGGAACATTCCTGATAAGTATTTGTAACTTAGTTCAAAGTTTTATAAATATGTTTTGTTGTGTGAATTCAATGTGTTCTGACTAGTTAGTTTTCTTTCTCCTTTCAAATATGAAAAGATAATAAGATAATTAAATTTTGTTGGAGAATTTAATTTAAAATATTTATAAAAATTGTGATTATATTAACACCTGATTATAGTTTACTTTTTAAACTGGCCATTTAAATTGTTAAGACCTGTTGAAGAATTTTGAAACCTATCCGGAGATGAGTTCTTAACTAGTAGATATCAAGATTTTAATATATGCATTAACATCTTTAAAAATTGTAGGCCAATAAAATCAAGATTGTAAAATTCTATAAGCAATTCTATCAACTCCAAAATGTCTCCCATAATCAGAATTATGACATTTTTGAAGAATTTCATAAGTTTCTTCTAAAGGCACATATCTTCGAATGATTAAATCTTTTCCTTGTTAAATAAAAATGGGTCATCCCAAAAATAAGTTTTAGCATCAGATAAAAACTTCTTCCTTTCCTGGTATGTGAAACCATATGGTATAATATCACTGACAATAAAATTTTCAATGTCGGCATATGATAGAATACACCATTCGTTAATAGTGAACAATTTTTTATCAGGAAAATGTTCATTAATTTCTTCAGTATCACTAAAAGATTTTTCAGTTTCAAGCCTGAATAGATGATCAACAATTTGATTATCAGCACCCTTCCTATCTACTATCTCAAAATCAAATTATTGCAAAAGAAGAATCCATCTAATCAATCTCGGTTTCACATCATTCTTCTTCATTAAATATTTGATAGCTGAATGATCATTATGCACTACACATTTAGCTTCAACTAAATATGATCAAAATTTTTCAAAAGAAAATACTATAGCTAATAACTCTTTCTCAGTAGTGGTATAGTTAATTTAAGCTTCATTAAGAGTTTTACTAGCATAGTAAATTACTTTGAAAATTTTATCATATTTCTGACCCAAAACAGCACCAATAGCATAATCACTAGCATCACACATTAATTCAAAAGGTTTTTCCCAATTTAGTGAAATTATAATAGGTGCAATGATTAATTTTTCTTTTAATATTTCAAAAGCTTTTAGGCATTCATCATCAAAATAAAAAATTACATCCTTTTCCAATAAACGACATAAGGGTTTTGAAATTTTTGAAAAGTCTTTAATGTAATGCTTATAGAATCCAGCATGTCCTAGAAAACTTCTAATTCCCTTTACATTGGTTGGACAAGGTAAATTAGAGATAACTTGAATTTTTGCAGGATCTACCTCTAAACCTTTTTCTGATATTCTATGTCCTAATACAACTCCTCCTGCTATCATAAATTGGCATTTTTCCCAATTAAGGACCAAATTAGTTTCATCATAGCATTTTAGAACTTTAGATAAATCTTCTAACATGATTCAAATGAACCTCCAAACACTAAAAAGACGTCCATAAAAACTTTAATCCCTTTTTCAATTATATCACAAAAAAATACCCATCATACATCTCTGAAATGTAGCAGGGGCATTACATAAACCAAAAGACATTCTTCTAAAAGCAAATGTGCCATAAGGACTGGTGAACATTTTTTTTCTTTTCATCCTCAGGAGCAATTTGAATTTGGTGGTACCAGTATATCCATCCAGAAAATAAAAGTACTTATGCCCAGCTAGTCTATCCAACATCTGATCTAGAAATGGGAGTGGAAAATGATCTTTTCTTGTAGCAAGATTCAATTTTCTATAATCAATGCATATCCACCACCCTATAACTTGTCTTGTTAGTATAATCTCATTCTTCTCATTAACAGTCACAGTTACTGCTCATTTCTTAGAAACACAATGAATAGGACTAACCCATGCACTATCTGAAATAGGGTAGATAATCCCAGCATCTAACCACATTAAAATTTCTTTCTTAACAACATCTTTCATAATAAGATTTAATCTCTTTTGAGGTTCAGCCCTAGGGTTGCAATTATCTTTCATAAGGATTCTATGCATACAAATTGAAGGACTGATTCCTTTAATATCAGCTATCGTCCATCCAAAGGCTTTCTTGTACTTCTTCAAAACATCAAACAAACTTTCTTCTTCTATTTTAGTTAATTGAGAGGAAATTATCACTGACAAAGTTGGGGAATCACCTAGAAAAATATACATCAAATGATCATGAAGAATCTTTAACTCAAGTTCAGGAGATTTTTCAATTGATGGACAAAAGATTCATCTTTTTCAGTTATGTCCAACAGTTCAAAATTTTCATGAACATAATTTAGATCTTCCTCATGAAAATCTTTAGAATGATATAACTCCTCTTCTTGCTCATGTTCTAATTCTTCTCTTTCAGATTTCTTTTTATAAGCTGATTTGAAATGACATTCACTCAAATACTTGATAACATCCATCCTATAACATTCATCATCTTTACCTCTTGCAGGATATTTCATGACTTTTGAAATGTTGAATGTAACAGTATGATATTAACTCTTATTGTTAATTCCCCTTTTTGCACCTCTATTATTGCTCTGCTTATGGCTAGGAAAGGTTTTCCTAAAATTATGGGTATCTCTTTATCTTCCTCCATATCCAGCACAATGAAATCAACAAGAAAGATAAATTAATCCACTTTTACCAAAAAATCTTCTATAACTCCTTTAGGATATATGATCGAATGATCTACTAATTGTAGAGTTACAGTAGTTGGAGTTATTCCTCCTAATCCCAGTCTATTAAATATTGATAGAGGCATAAGGTTAATGCTTGCACCCAAATCACATAAAGCTTTTCCATAAAATTTATCTCCGATTGCACATGGAATTGTGAAACTACCAAGATCTTTAAGCTTTTTAGGAAGCTTCTTTTGAATTATTACACTGCACTCCTCACTAAGTGCAACTATCTCATTATCTTCAAACTTCCTTTTTTGTTGAGAATATCCTTCATAAATTTCACATAGCTTGGCATCTGTTCTAAGGCTTCAACAAATGGAGTGTTAATTGTTAGCTTCTTAAATATCTCCAAGAAATTTGAAAATTGCTTATCCAATTTTTGCTGACGAAGTCTTTGAGGAAATGAAGGTGGTGATTTTTCCAAATCTTTCTTAAGTGGAGAAATAGGTCTTTCCAAACCTTTCGGAGCATCCTCTTTTGGTTCTTCAATCACTTCTTTCTCTACTTCAATTTCTTTTTGAACTCTACCTTCCAATTCTCTTCCACTTCTCAGTTGAATTGCTTTTACATGCTCTTTATTCTTATCTCTTGGATTTACTTCAGTATTACTAGGAAGCATACCTTGGGATCTATTACTTAATGTATTGGCAATTTGTCCCAAATGATTTTCAATATTTCTAATTGTAGCTTCTTGACTTTACAATTGATTTGCCATTTGTAACACCACTTCTTTAAAAGACAACTTCTTCTCCTTAAATTGTGAAGCATTGTTAAAACCTAGAGGATAGATTGGTCTATAATTATTTTTCCCTTGGTTGTTCTAGTTCCTCAAGGGGTTTACTTGGTTGTTCCCCCATTGTTGATTAATACCACCCTGATTATTGGTAATCCAATTAAAGTTTGGATGATTCTTCCAACCTGGGTTATAATAATTAGAATAAGGGTTATTAGGCTTACTTATAGCATTCAAAGTTTCTGGTGAAGTATGAGAATCAGCTATTTGACTAAATGAATTTGCTTCAATCATGGCAATTGGCTGAGAAAAATTCACCCCAAATTGGTCTATCTTCCTTGAAAGTACAACAACTTGATTTGCTAACATTGCAAAAGCATCATTTTCATGAATATTGGCTACCTTTTTAGAATTTAACCTTTCAGAAGGCCATTGAAAATTAATAGTAGCCATTTCTTCTATCAAAGCAGTAAACTTTATAGACATCAGTGATCCTCCTACAGCAGCATCGATAATAGATCTAAGAGATCCAACTAATCCATTATAAAAGGTTTGAATTATTAACAATTATGGTATCAAATGATGTGGAAATTTTTTGAGGAGATCTTTAAATTGTTCCCATGCCTCATATATAGATTCACCTTCAAACTGACAAAAAGATGTGATATCAAATCTAAGCTTCACAGACTTTGATGGTGGAAAACATTTAGCAAGACATTTTTATGCTAAATCACCCCAAGTTCTGATAGATCCAGGTGCTAACGAATTTAACCATATCTTAGATTTATCCCTTTGTGAGAAAGGAAAAAGTCTAAGTCTAATAGCATCATCTGAAACACCATCATATTTAAAAGTAGCACACAACTCTAGAAAGTTGGTGACCTACTATTGATATTTATACTTACAAAAATATGTTATTAATATTGGCAACGACACCAAAAACTTGATCCTGCATGAAATAAATGTATTTACACTGATGATTCCTTTATGAAAATTATGATTTATAATGTGGATACTACGCAAGTATACGTATCGTTATCAAGTAATAAAGGGCTCTAATGGAGTCCTAGATATCGATCCCACAAGGAAGTTAGAGAATTCCAAAGACAAATTAAAGTACACTTACTTACTAAGTTAGTATACGGAAATTAAGAACACTTATACTAAAACTATTGCTCAAAAAGGTCTAAACGTAAGATTCTAATTTAGAAAAGCATCTTTCTTCTTGTTGAGAGAATTAAGTGAATGATGAATTAAAGTAGTTTAGAGTTTGTATTGTGCCAAATAGGAGCATTCCTATTCTTTATCCTTTGGTCCAGGTGCAAAGAACATTGAGTAGTCCTATGTTTGATTACTGAATCTACGGCTAGGCTGGGAGGATACCGGCTGCCACTTCAGAGCTCCCACATTCCCCTCGCCTGAGGCCTAACATCTACACTTCAGCTCTCAAACAATAGGACCGTATTGAATATTTTAGTCTATCACACTAAAATGTCCAATTCTAAGTCCGATAGTTAATATTTCCCTATTTATTTGCACCCTCCTTCCAAGGCTTTTAACTTCCTTGAATCTCGGATGTAATCTTTACTATAGTTGATAATTCAACATATGTTAACAAATCAATTGGCCAAATTGAAAGTAAATTAAGTTTTAAGTAAAAGATTATCACAATTTTTATTTAATAATTTTAGGCACAGTTACTTTGACTCGTCACTTCACATAATCTCAACAACAAGGAAAAAGACTAAGGAAACTACTCAGAAAGCATGGGAAAAATAACACAAAGCCTGGATTTCATTAAAGTTAACTAACAATAACAAATATACTTATCTCAATTCTTCTCCCCAAGCAGGCTCCTTGAAGTTCCTTTAACTCTTCCTTCCAGTACAGCACACTTAATTAAACTCACTAAGACTCTCTGATTTACACTCCAACAAAAATGAACACTAATTGACTTTTAAACAACACCAACAGACACCAAAAATGACACACACCAAAAGATGACACTTAAATGACACACTAAAGGGACAGAAATAGTCTCTATTTATAGAAGGAGTCAAATCTTTAAAGGTTGCTTAAGAACCTCTTCAAAAGCATCCAGGTTCATTGTATCTTGGCTCTTTTCAACTGTCTAGCCGTCGGTGGGCTCGTTCTCGCCGTCGGCGGGCTTCTAGAAGGTGGGCTAACCGCGCCGATCTCGCTGTCGGCGGGCTTGATCTCTCCCTCGGCGGGCTTTTTATAAAATATTAAAAAACTCTCGGGAAAATCTCACTGTCGGCGGCTTAAATCTCGTCGTCGGCGGGACAGTTCAATTTTTCATCAAATTGAGTCCTTTTTGCTCCAAATCCGCTTCTTTTGTGCTTTTTGCTTTCAGTACTTATAATTTTTCATTCCTGTAATAAAACACAGAAAATACATTTCTTTAAAGTGCAATTTCATATAAAATTGATATGAAATTCTTAATACATTTTCTAGTGATCAAATTCCCCCAAACTTAAGTATTATTTGTCCTCAAGTAAATTTTATACTTAATAAAAGTAAATGATTATTTGTAATAAAGTTTTAATTCAGAATTACTATGAATTTGATTCAAATAAGTATTATAATAAAGTTTTCTAGAAATATTTTAAAATAATTAAACTAATTCTATAGATATGAGGCTATTTAGTTCTCAAGTTTAAGATTTCTAGTTTTTTATTTATTTCAAGAATGACTATACTTTTCAATATTAAATTACTTAATATATTCAGATGATAAGAATTTCATGAAAGCATTACTTAGTAAAATACTAATCCATATATATAAGTTCAGAAATGTAATTGAAGTTTATCCTTTAGGTTGATTCAAATGAAGCCAATTTTTGATAAGGCATCTCCTCAAGCTTCTCCTCACTTTATAATATATATATATTTTTTTCTTTTTCTTTTCTTTCTGGATTGATTTTCAATCCCTTTTTCTTTACTTTTTTTAAGTGAGGATCACTATTTTTTGTTAGCCTGTTTAATAATTTTGAACTTCATTTTCCTCTTCCTAAATTTAAAACTGGAAACATTTACTTCTCTTATATGTATTTCAAAGTTTTTACTTTCATTGAGTTTCAATCTTTTCTTTCTCAACTAAATACCTAAGAATTTTATATTTGAAAATATAGTTTTCTTTAATATAAATAGTTAACTATATTCTTATTCTCTTATACTAAATATCCTTAATCTACAAAATTAGTAAATCATTAAAAGTATTTCTCTTAACTTTCTATAATAATTAAATAAATTAATTCTAGTTTACTGAATTAAAATTACTACAGAAAATCATTTTATAATAATTTTTGAAAATATAAATTGAGAATAATTTAATAATTAAATTTTTATTTTTCCCTCCCCCAAACTTAAATTTTTCTATCTATCTATATAGGGTGAAAATGAAATAAACTGTAAATTTAAATCATACCTTCGTACTTTAGGTATTTCTTCTTTTGAAGTTCGCGAGTTCTTTTCATCACTTAATTACTCGTACTTGTTAATAACTTTCTACACACATAATATAAAAGAAATTGCTGGGTAAAGAAGTTTAACACAATACTACCACATTTTATACTAAAATATCACACTACATCCACATACATTTACTAATCCAATCCAAGATTACAATAGCAATCTGAAAACATTAAAAATTTAAAAACTATATAACTTTAACAACAATGTTTAAAAAGATCTACACCACATCATAATCAAGTTCATAAACTAAACATTAATACTAAAATTTTAAGAAAAACATACAATCAATCATAACATCAAAGTTTATAAGTCAAATGACTAAACAAATAAACATAGAATCTAATCTTCCGCATCAAAGTCCCAAACTATATTGTCGTTTCCTTGATCAGCGGGTGGAGTAGGATGGTAATGACTGTAGCGGGGGCATTCAGGAAATATAACATCAAGCTCTCCTCTCCTGTAATGATTCTCAGCATCATAATAAGCTATCTCAAACTCTGAATGTCTCTGGAGATACTCACTGTCATAATCATGCCTTCGCTCTAATCCTCCAATTCTCTGATCAATATGCTCCAGTTTTTCCTCAATCTTTTCAAAGCTCTTCCGCTGCAGGGTCATTTCATTCATCAAATCATGAAGGGTAGGAGAACTATAAGTAGGAGGATCATAACTGGTGGAGGGAATATCCCTACTAGTTGAAGGTACGTAACTCCTAGTTCCAGATCTCCATCCTTCGTGGGATTCATAAGTCTTAATATTAGCCGGAGTAATGGGTTTCATAGGCTCCACCCATTCCTCATCATCTCTTGCCTCTACCCCAGATAATTGGCAGAGTGAATAAATCAAACCAGGGTGTCCTAGTCCTCCTCCACACTCACTTCTTGCAGTGGCTAATATATTCTTGTAAATAATATTTCCCACATTAATACTTCTTTGGTTCTGAATACAGAAATTCAGAACTGCTCTATCTCTTGTTACTTCACTATGGTGATAGGTGGGTAACAAGTTAGAACAAATAAAATAGTGCCAAGCATTAGATATTGCATTCAGCACAGAAATAGGGAAGTTTACCCGTTCACACTGCTTGATTTTCCGAACTCCTTTCCCATCAGTGAGAAAGTTGATTACTTCTTCCAGTGGTCCTTCCATTGTTCCGAAAGTATCATACTCGCTGGTGTGTAAGTCTCATACTTCATAAAAAGAATTGATTCTTGTAGCATTGAAATCAGCCAAAAATCCTCTCACCTTGATTGGTGCATCTTCTATCGTTGTCAGATTGGCATAGAATTCTTTAACTACTTCCACTGCAGCTCTATTTGTGGTGTAACAGAAGTTCTCCCATCCTCTTTCCTTGATTATTCGTTCCACTTCTCCTCCTGGATTTTTAAAAACTCGATCTTGAATACATTTCTTGGCTTGAATGTTGTGCAAATATCTTAACTGAGCCCTTGCATTCACAAATCGGTTTTCATCGTAATCCAATCGTCTTCTTTGTCGTAGAGACATTTTTTCGATCTATTAAATTTACAAAAATCTCAACTAATCTCCAAGATATTACTAAAATGGCTTCCTAATGTTACTAAAATCAATCTAAATTAAATTCCATGAATTTCTTCTAAGTCTTTTCTTCACATTTCAAAATTTTCCCAAAATCCTCAATGTAGAAGAAATTCATTGTGAAAATCAAAATTTTTACATAGGAGTGAAGCTCTTACCAAGGGAAGATGAAATCCGACATTAAAATGTCTTGAAATCGCTCCAAATCCCAAATATATCAAGCCCTAGGTCGGTTTTTCGAAGTTTTGAGGAAGGGGATGATGAATAGTGTCGGTTGACCGATCAAAATATAGTACATTTTGCGATCACACTGTCGGCGAGAAATTTCTTGCCGTCGGAGAGCTAATTAATTCACTAAGGCAAAATTTTCGGAAAAATCTCGCCGTCGGCGAGGTCGATCTCACTGTCGGAGGGATTTCTAAATTTTTAAAAATTTTTAGGTTTTCAATTTAATTAAGCCTTGTTCTAATGTTCAATCACTTAATTTGATATATTTTTCTAAGATTAGATATTCTACTGACTCATATAAGGTTTACACAACACAAACATTATAAATTTTATAAATGAAATCCATGAACTTACAAACTTCAAATAACACAAAACTAACAATTGACTTAGCAAATTAACCAAAACACATCTAACTCAGCATTGCAATCCACACCACAATACTCTAAATGCTGAGACTAAACAAACAACATACAATCTCATATAAACAGAGATTAACTTCGTAAAATCCAAATTATATTAAAAACTAAGTTCAAATCAACACACATAAATAAAATAAGGATAAATCTCTGCTACTCATTAGAATCTGAACTAACTTCTTCCCTGATATTCCCAATAGATCGTCGATGCACAAATAGATTGTAGAAAGGCCTGAAGGGAAATTCTTCTGTAGAATCTTCTTCAATCCATCCCTTCTGTCTCAACAGTCATATGAATCTTGCCTCCAGATGTCCTGAACGATCAAAATGCTCCTTCATTCCCCAGTCTATGTGATCGAACAAATCAGAGATATTATCAATAGATTCATCACATTCTGTAATTCCTTCTCCAATCCTTTAATTTTTCGTAGAATCGAGTTAGTTCTATCGATCAAAGGCTCGATTAAAGGATTGTTTTGAGATGCTTGATCGGAGATAATTGTTATATCATCATTGTTATCCAAAGTAGGAAACATATCTCATCGGATCTAATAGTTTCCGTGGTAACAACACTTTTTCCCAAGCTTCGTAGGAAACTTGGTACTGACTACATAAAGCAAAAATTGTTGATGGGTGTCCGAGTCCATGAATCGATCCATTCACAATTAATCCTAATGCAGACTTCACAATGATAGATCCAACATCGATAGGTAATCCAGATTGAATACAATAATTTAAAATTGCGCATTCCTTCGAGACTTTGTTTACCCTCATAGTGGGTAATAACTTCGACGAAATAAAGAAATGCCAATGCTTTGAGACGGGGTTAAGAAGTGATGCAGAAAAACTTACATACCCGTCTTCTTGTATTTCCCAGTCATCAGGTTCGTCGGTCAGATTTTGATATATCTCGTTCAAGTTGTATCTTGTCGGAACAAAATTTGAATAGTGGCAAACTAGGGTATTTTCAATCGAGTATAATTCATTGATTCGAGAAGGAGTGAAAGTTACCCATCTGCCTCTTACGTAAACACTTCCATTATGGATTGCATGCAGATTAGAGTAGAATTCCTTGACTACTGGAATGACGACAGCAGATGTTGTGTAGCATAATACCTCCCAATGCCGCTGAACAATCATTTCTTCAATTGTTGTAGTTGAATTCTCTGCTCCTCTGTTTACGAATCCTCTTTCTTTAATCAGTCGCTACTTCATCAAAACATTTCTGAATAGTCGCTGAGCCTCAGAACTGACGAACTTTTGTAGGTTAAAAACTCCGGATTTCGTGGTTTCTATTGGGTTGAGGGCCATTATGGATTATTTTGGAGGGGCTCTATTCATTTCTAGTGAAAGAATGATGTAAATAATGAGTTCTAAACATTTTGTAGTGAATATTATAGGTTAGAACCGCCCAAAATTGCAAAATAACTCTTAAAAAACTGCTTTTCAGCTATCTCGCCGTCGGCGAGCTAGTTAATACTTTAAACTGAATTTGGGCGTGCCGATCTCGCTATCGGCGAGCTCGATCTCGCTGTCGGTGAGTTTGATCTCGCCGTCAGCGAGATTAGGTAAATTGCCCAATTTTCGCTTCGGTCCGAATATTTACTGATTTCTTCGTATAGATTCAAATTTGTGATGATTTTAAAAAGTAAAATGAGTAGTAGAATTTATTCTATATTTTAATTTTCAATAACATTAGTAAATAGATCATAATTAATAACTACTATGGGTTGCCTCCCATAAAGCGCTTGGTTTAACGTCGTCAGCCCGACCTAATTTAGTTAGTAATCAAGTTGACTGAGCATTAAAACCTCTTTAAAATTTGGTCTTCTACCTTCAAAATAAGGTTTTAATCTGTGTCCGTTTACTGTAAATCTATGCCCAGTTTTTGGATCTTCAATTTCTATAGTTCCGCATGAAAATATTTGAGTTATAGTGAAAGGCCCTAACCATCAGGATTTCAATTTCCCAGAAAATAATTTCAATCTTGTATTATAAAGTAAAACTTCTTATCCTGGCTCAAAATTCTTCAGGTTAATTTTCCGATCATGCCATAATTTCAATTTTTCTTTATAAATTCTATCATTATGATAAGATTCATTTCTTAATTCATCTAATTCATTCATTTGCAATAATCTCTTCTCACCATCTTCTTTCGGATTGTAATTAAATTCTTTAATTGCCCAATAAGCTTTATGTTCTAATTCAATCGGTAAGTGGCAAGTCTTTCCATAAATAAGCTCGTAAGGAGTCATTCCAATCGGAGTTTTATAAGCGATCCGTATACCCATAATGCGATTGTCTAGTCTTATAGACCAATCCGATCTATTAGGGTTTACGAGTCTTTTCTAAAATACGTTTAATTTCTCGATTAGAAACTTCGAGCTAATCCACTTGGTTTGTGGATGATAAACGATTGATATCTTATGAATAATGTTAAATTTTTCTACTAGTTTGTGAATATATTTATTTCTAAAATGAGATCCTCCGTCAGTGATAATCACTCTCGGCATTCCAAATATAGTAAAAATATTTTTCATTAGAAACTTTGAAACACTCTTAGCATCACATCGAGGTAAAGCTTGTGCTTCAATCCACTGAGAAACATAATCAACAACGACTAATATATATGAGTTTCCAAATGAAGGAACAAATGGTCCCATAAAATCTAATCCCCAAACATCAAAAATCTCAACTTCTAATATAAAATTTGGAGGCATTTCATTTCTTCTAGATATATTACCTACTCTTTGGCATTTGTCGCAAGTTTTGATATATCTATAAACATCTCTAAAAAGAGTAGGCTAATAAAATCCATATTGTAAAATTTTATAAGCAGTTTTATCTGTTCCAAAATGTCCTCCAAAATCAGAATCATGACATTTCTGAATGATTTGTTCTGTTTCTTCATAAGGCACACATCTTCTAATTATAAGATCCTTACATTGCTTACATAAATATGGTTCATCCCAAAAATATGTTTTAGCATCATGAATGAATTTTTTCTGTTGTTGCAAAGTTATCATAGGTGGTAAAATATCACTTACAATATAATTTACTATATCAGCATACCATGGTATTTTCCACTTATTTATATTATATAGTTGTTCTTTAGGAAAACTGTCAGTAATTTCATTATGAGTGTCAGATAATTCATTATATTCTAGCCTTGATAAATGATCTGCAATTTGATTATCAGTTCCCTTTTTGTTAATGATTTCAAAATCAAATTCTTGCATTAGTAATATCCATCTAATTAATCTTAGTTTGGAATCTTTCTTTTGCATTAGATATTTAATAGCAGAGTGATCAGTATGCACAATACATTTAGTTCTAATTAGATAAGGCCTAAATTTATCAAAAGCATAAATAATTGCTAATAGCTCTTTTTCAGTAACTGTATAATTCATTTCAGCATTATTAAGAGTTTTACTAGCATAGTATATAACTTTGAAAATTTTATCATATCTTTGCCCAAGTACTGCTCCTATAGCATAATCAGTAGCATCACACATAAGTTCAAATGGTTTCTCCCAATCAGGTGAAACTATTATAGGTGCTGTGATTAATTTATCTTTTAATAATTTAAAAGCATTTAGGCATTCAGTTGTGAATTCAAATTTCTTGTCCTTTTCTAAAAGTTGGCATAGAGGTTTAGTAATTTTTGAAAAATCTTTTATGTAGCTTCTGTAGAATCCAGCATGTCCAAGAAAACTTCATACCCCTTTTACTGTAGTTGGAGGTGGTAATTTAGCTATAACTTGAATTTTTGCGATGGTCTACTTCCATGCCATTTTCCGATATTTTATGCCCTAATACAATTCCTCCCTGCAACCATAAATTGACATTTCTCCCAATTTAGAACTGAGTTAATTTTTTCGCATACCTCTAATACTTTTTCAAGATGATTCAAGCATGAGTCAAATGACGTTCCAAATACGGAGAAATCATCCATAAATACTTCTATTCCATCATCAATTAATTTACTAAATATAGACATCATACATCTCTGGAATGTTGCAGGTGCATTATATAATCCAAAAGGCATTCTTCGAAAAGCAAATGTTCTATAAGGACTAGTAAATGTTGTTTTCTCTTGATCCTCAGGACATTTGGTCTAGAAATGGTAATGGGAAGTGATCTTTCCTGGTGGCTACATTTAATTTTCTATAGTCAATACATATATGCCATCCAGTAACTTGTCTTATAGGTATTAAATCATTATTTTCATTAGCTTTAACGGTCACTCCTTTCTTAGGAACACAGTGAATTGGGCTTACCCAAGCACTGTCCGAAATAGGATATATAATACCAATATCTAACCATTTTAATATTTCTTTCTTGACTACTTCTTTCATTATTGGGTTTAATCTCCTTTTGGGATCTACTCTTGGCTTATGTTCATTATCTAAAATAATTCCGTGCATACGTATCGAAGGACTAATTCCTTTAATATCTCGCTAAAGTCCAACTAAAAGTTTTCTTATATTTTTTTAATGTGTCTAACCGTTTTTGTTCTTGTGATTCATTCAATTCAAATTCGATATAATAACTCGGTATGGTTGAATAGTTACCTAAGTAAGCATATTTTAAATGATTAGGTAAAATTTTTAATTCGAGTTCGTGAGGTCTAATAATCGACGGAACTATATTCTTTTCAGCCGTTTTTAGTATTATCCAACATTTCAAATTTTTCCCGTATATAATCTAGTTTTTCATTATCTCGCTTCTTTAATTAATTCAAGTATTTTCTTTTTCTAACTTTTCTTCATAATATTCTTTAAAATGTTCATTTTGCAAATGTTCAAGTATTTCCATTCAAAAACATTCATCATCTTTTTCTAAAGCAGGATATTCAATTGATTTTGCTATGTTTAAAGTTACTTTTTGATCGTTTAGTCTCATAGTCAATTCTCCTTTCTGAACATTAATCAGAGCTTTTCCAGTGGCTAAAAAGGGACTTCCTAATATTATGGGAATTTCTTTATCTTCTTCCATATCTAGAACAATAAAATCTTCCGGGAAGATAAATTTATCCACTTTTACTAACACATCTTCAATAACTCCCTTAGGACAAGTCATAGAACGATCAGCTAACTGAAGAGTTACTGAAGTAGGTGAAATTTCTCCTAATTCTAATCTTTTAAAAATTGATAGAAGCATTAGATTGATGCTTGCTCCTAAGTCACACAAAGCTTTTCCATAAAATTTTTCTCCAATAGCACAAGGTATAGTGAAACTACCAGGATCTTTTAATTTTTCAGGAAGCTTTTTTTGAATAATTGCACTACACTCTTCGCTAAGTGCAACAGTTTCATTATCTGTGAATTTTTTTTTTATTTAGAATATCTTTCATAAATTTTACAAAATTAGGCATTTGTTCTAATGCTTCTACAAAAGGAATATTTACCGTTAATTTTTTAAAAATTTCAAGGAATTTAGCAAATTGCTTATCTTTTTTATGTTGCTTTAGTCGTTGAGGAAATGGTGGTGGTGGTTTTTCTATAGATATTTTCATAGGGATCAATGGATATTCTAAGTTTTGATCATGCTGATCCTTTTCTTTTTCGATTTCCACTTCCTCATTTTTACTTTCTGTTTCTTTCTAAATTTTAGTTTCTAACTCTTTTCTACTTCGTAATTGTATTGCTTTAATTTGTTCTTTTCCTTGGTCTTTAGGATTTATTTCCACATTACTAGGAAAAGTTCCAGGAATTCTATTGTTAAGTGCGGTAGCGATATGTCCGAGTTGAGTTTCAATATTTTTAATTGTTGTTCCTTGATTTTGTAATTGATTTCCTTGAATTTGTAATTGATTTCCTTGATTTTTCAAGTGCTGACCCATTCTTAATATTAATTCTTCTATAGATAACTTCTTATCTTTAAATTGAGTGTTATTAAATCCAGGTGGATAAGAAGGTTTATAATTTGTATTTCCTTGATTAGGTGGATTTCCTATAGAGTTGTTCATCTATTGTTGATTAGCTGTATTGTTATTCCAATTAAAATTTGGATGATTCTTCCAACCAGTATTATAATAATTCGCATAAGGATTATTAGGTCTATTATTAATAGAATTTATAGTTTCATAAGGAGATTGAGAATCTATAATTTGTCCAGATGAGTATTCTTCTAATATAGTAGGAGAATAATTCATTCCAAAATGATCTAATTTTTTTGATATAGCAGCAATTTGAGAAGCTAACATAGATATTGCATCATTTTCATGAACACTGGCTAGCTTTTTAGGGTTTATCATTTCAAGCAGGCTATTGAAAATTATTAGTAGTCATTTTTTCGATTAACGCATAGGCTTCATCAAATGGTTTTGACATTAATGAACCTCCAAGACAGAAGATCAATGATTGATCTAAGAGATCCTACTAATCCATTGTAAAAAGTTTGTATAATTAACCAATCTGGTAACGCATGATGTGGGCATTTCCTAAGAAGTTCTTTAAATCTCTCCCAAGCTTCCTATATGGATTCTCCATCAAACTGACCAAAAGATGTTTATCATTTCTAAGTTTTGCAGTTTTCGAAGGAGGAAAATATTTGGATAGAAATTTTTGTGATAATTCTCCCCAAGTTTTAATAGATCTAGGTGCTAATGAATTTAACCACATCTTAGCCTTATCCCTTAAAGAAAAAGGAAAAAGCCTAAGTCTAATAGCATCATTAGATACTCCTTCATATTTAAAAGTAGCACATAGTTCCAAAAAACTAGCAAGATAAATTAGGATCTTCATTAGGTGAACCACTAAATTGATTATTCTGTACCATTTGGATAATTGAAGGTTTAAGTTCGAATGAGTTAGCAGCTACATCAGGGTTTTGAATAGTTAGGTGAATTTCATCTAATGTAGGGTTGGCATAATCTCTTAATGGTCTTTGTTGGTTTATATTTTCAATTTCTAGATTATTTGCCATTTGTGTTAAATCTAAAATTTCTTTTTCTTGTTTTCTGATTTTTTTAATAGTGCGCTCTAATTCTGAATCGTAAGGTATTAAATTTTCATTTCTAAATTTACGCATACAATTTTTAAGTAAAATTTAAAATAGTCCGTTACTCTAGTAATTTTCTCTAATAATTCTATTAATTACCTTCATAATTACTTTACTTCCCCGGCAACGGCACCAAAAACTTGACCCACTTTTGATATTTATACTTACAAAAATAAGTTATTGATATTGGCAACGACACCAAAAACTTGATCCCGCACCAAATATATGTATTTACACTGATGATTCTTTTATGAAAATTATGATTTATAATGTGGATACTATGCAAGTATACGTATCATTATCAAGTAATAAAGGGCTCTAATGGAGTCCAAGATATCGATCCCATAGGGAAGTTAGAGAATTTCAAGACAAATTAAAGTAGACTTAATTACTAAGCTAGTATACGGAAATTAAGAACACTTATAGTAAAACTATTGCTCAAAAAGGTTTAAATGTAAGATTCTAATTTATAAAGGCTTCTTTCTCCTTGTTGAGAGAATTAAGTGAATGATGAATTAAAGTAGTTTAGAGTTTGTATTGTGTCAAATAGGAGCATTCCTATTCTTTACACTTTAGTCCAGGTGCAAAGAACATTGACTAGTCCTATGTTTCGATTACTAAATCTGCGGCTAAGCCGGGAGGATACCGACTGCCACTTCGTAGCTCCCACGTTCCCCTCGCCTGAGGGCTAACATCTACACTTCAGCTCTCAAATAATAGGACCGAATTGAATATTTTAGTCTGTCACACTAAAATGTCCAATTCTACGCCCGATAGTTAATATTTTCCTTTTTATTTGCACCCTCCTTCCAAGGCTTTTGACTTCCTTGAATCTCAGATGTAATATTTACTATAGTTGATAATTCAACATATGTTAACAAATCATTTGGCCAAATTGAAAGTATATTGAGTTTTAAGTAAAAGATTATCACAATTATTATTTAATAATTTTAGGCGCAGTTACTTTGATTTGTCACTTCACATAATCTCAACAACAAGGAAAAAGACTAAGGAAACTACTCAGAAAGCATGGGAAAAATAACACAAAGTATAGATTTCATTAAAGTTAACAAACAATAACAAATATACTTATCTCAATTCTTCTCCCCAAGTAGACTCCTTGAAATTCCTTTGACTCTTCCTTCTAGTACAACACATTTAATTAAACTCACTAAGACTCTCTGATTTACACTCCAACACAAATGAACACTAATTGACTTTAAAACGACACCAAAAGACACCAAAAAATGACACACTAAAGGGACATAAATCGTCTCTATTTATAGAAGGAGTCAAATCTTTAAAGGTTGTTTAAGCACCTCTTCAAAAAGTGTCCAGGTTCATTGTATCTGGCTCTTTTCAACTGTCTCTCCGTCGGCGGGCTCGATCTCGCCGTCGGCGGGCTCGATCTCGCCATCGGCGGGCTTCTAGAAGGTGGGCTAACCACGCCGATCTCGCCGTCGGTGGGCTCGATCTCGCCGTCGGCGGGCTCTTTATAAAATATTCAAAAACTCTTGGGAAAATCTCGCCGTCGGCGGCTTAAATCTCGCCGTCAGCGGGACAGTTCAATTTTCATCATTTTTAGTCTTTTTTGCTTCAGATTCACGCCTTTTAGCTCTTTTCTCTCTCAACACCTATAAATCTTATTCATGTAATAAAACATAGAAAATACCTTTCTTTAAAGTGTAATTTCATATGAAATTGGTATAAAATTTGCAATATATTTTCTTGTGGTCATAGGGATCATCCTATATATAAAAGCTTGAATCATGTATGAATTTCTTTTTCTAATGGCTACTTAATCCATATGGTAAAATATTACTGGCTAAATAGTTAACCATATCAACATACCATGGAACTTACTACCCAGAAATAGCATAAAGTTGTTCGTCAGAAAAATAATCATTTATGTCTTCTTCAAAATTTTTATCATTTTCAATTCTAGACAAATGCTCAGCAATTTGATTATCTGTTCCTTTTCTATTAACTATTTGAAAATCAAATTCTTGTAAGAGAATAACCCATCTAATTAATCTCGATTTAACATCCTTTTTTGACACTGAATACTTAATAGTGGAATGATCAGTATGAACTATACAATTTGCTCCAAGTAAATACAATCTAAATTTATCAAAAACATATACTATTACTAATATCTCTTTTTTAGTAGTAGTATAATTACTTTGAGCTTAACTAAGGGTTTTACTGGCATAGTATATAACTTTTAATGCTTTAGTTAAATGATCTAAACAAGAATCAAAAGAGGTTCCAAACACAAAAAAATCATCCATAAAAATTTCAATTTCTTTCTCAATTAAATCACAAAAAATAGACATCATACATATTTGGAAAGTTGCAGGTGCATTACATAATCCAAAAGGCATTCTTCTAAAAGCAACAGTTCCATAAGGACTAGTAAATGCAGTATTTTCTTGATCTTCTGGAGTTATTAGAATTTGATGGTAACCAGAATATCCATCCAGAAAACATAAATATGAATGTCCAGCTAATCTATCTAACATTTGATCTAAGAAAGGTAAAGGGAAATGATCCTTCCTAGTATCAGCATTCAATTTTCTATAATCGATACATATTCACCATTCAGCGACTTGTCTTGTTTGAATTATTTCATTATTTTCGTTAACAACAACAGTCACTCCCCCTTTCTTCGGAACACAGTGAATCAAACTAATCTAATAACTATCAGATATAGGATAAATAATTCCAGCATCTAACCATTTTAATATTTCTTTCTTTACTACTCTTTCATTATTGGATTTAATCTTCTTTGAGGTTCAACACTTGGTTTATAATCTTCTTCCATTAGAATTCGATGCATACATATTGAATGGCTTATTCCTTTTATATCTTCTATTGTCCGACCAAAAGCTTTTTTATAATTTTTTAAAGTTTCTATAACTTATTTTCTTGATCTTTAGTTAATTCAAAGGATATTATTACAGATAAAGTTGATGAATTCCCTAAGAAAGCATACTTTAAATGAGTAGCTAATGCCTTTAACACTCAAGTTCAGGAGCCTTTTCAATATAAGGTATTATATATTCATTATTTTTAGTAGTATTTAAAATTTTCCAATTTTCGTGAATATAATTACAATCTTCAGAATCACTTTCATATGTATCACATATCTCTTTATGATCTTTTAAGTCTTCAACTTTTTCATCAAAAATAACTTCACAATTTTCTTGATAACGCTTTGCTATTATATAATTAAAAGTGTCCATCGTATAACACTTTTCTTTAACAGGATACCTCATAGATTTAAAAACATTAAATGTTACTTCCTGATCATTAACTCTCATGGTTAAATCCCCTGTTTGGACATCAATCATAGCTCACCCAAAAGTAAGAAAAGGTCGTCCTAAAATAATAGGAATCTCTTTATCTTCTTCTATATCAAGCACAATAAAGTTTACAGGGAAGATAAATTTATCCACTTTAACTAATACATCTTCAATAACACCTTTAGGATAAGTGATAGATCGATCAGCCAGTTACAGAGTTACAGTACTAGGAGAAATCTCTCCTAAATCCTACCTTCAAAAAATGGATGAATGAATGAGATTAATAGTAGCTCTTAAATCACATAAGGCCTTACCATAAAATTTTTATCCAATAGCACATGATATAATGAAACTTCCAGAGTCTTTAAGTTTCTGGGGAAGCTTCTTCTTAATTATTGCACTGCACTCTTCATTCAGTGCTACGGTTTCAAAAGCTTCAAATTTCCTTTTTTTATTCAAAATATCTTTCATGAATTTAGCATAACTAAGCATTTGTTCCAAATCTTCAGCGAATGGAATATTGATTGTAATCTTTTTGAATATTTCAAAGAATCTTGAAAATTGTTGAACAAGCTTCTGTTGTCTAAGTCTTTGAGGAAAAGGAGGTGGTATTCATTCTATATCATTACTATTTGGAGAAACATATTTTTCTTCTTTCACAGAAACAGTTTCTTTAGGTTTCTCTATTTCTTCTAACTCATTCTCATTTTCAACTTCATTTCGAGTTCCTTCCCTTAATTCCTGTCCACTTCTCAGTTGAACAGCTTTAATTTGTTCTTGTACATTATCTTTAAGATTTATTTCCACATTACTAGGGAGTGTTCCTTGAGGTCTATTACTAATTGCATTAGCAATTTATCCTATTTGATTCTCAATATTTCTTATCACCGTATTTTGACTTTGTAACTAATTACCCATTTGTAAAATTAATTCTTAAATAGACAACTTCTTTCCTTAAATTGCTGATTAAAACCAGAAGGATAAGGAGGTTGATAGTTTGAATTTCCTTGATTATTCCAATTTCCAATTGTGTTTATCTGATTATTTCCCCATTGATTTAAAATTTGGGTGATTCTTCCAACCTGGATTATAGTAATTAGAATAAGGGTTATTAGTTTTGCTAACTATGGCTTGTAATTTTTCTAAAGATTGAGAATCATTCATATTTCCTAAATTTTCATTATTCACTTGAGGTATTTGGGACATATTCATGGCATAGTTATCCAATTTCATAGATATCACAGTTACTTGAGAAGCTAAAATAGAAAAAGCATCATTATTATGAATATTAGCCACTCTTTTAGGATTTATTCTTTCAGAAGGCCATTGAAAACTATTAGTTATTATTTCTTCAATTAAAGCTAAGCTTCATCAAATGATTTTGACATTAAGGAACCTCCAACAACACATCAATTATAGATCTAAGGGAACCTTCTAATCCATTATAAAATATTTGAATGATTAACCAATCTGGTAATGCATGGTGTGAACACATCCTAAGGAGTCTTTAAATCGTTCTCAAGCTTCATAAATTTTTTCTCCTTCATATTGAGTAAATAAACTTATATCATTTCTAAGTTTAGCAGTTTTAGAAAAAGGAAAATATTTAACAAGGAATTTATGTGCCATTTCTCCACAACTTTTAATAGATCCTGTAGCTACGATTTTACCACATCTTAGCTTTTTCCCTTAAAGGGAAGGAAAAATTTCTAAGTCTAATAGCATCTTCAGATACACCGTCATATTTGAAAGTAGCACAGAGTTCTAAAAAACTCACAAGATGTAAATTTGGATCCTCATTTGGTGATCCCCCAAATTGGTTATTTTGCAACATTTGTATTATAGCAGGTTTAAGTTTAAATGAGTTTGCAGCTACAACAGAGATTTGTATACTTAAATGAATTTCATCTGCTGTAGGGTTAGCATACTCCCTTAAAGGTTTTTGTAAATTTTGATGCTCATTATCTTCAATTGTAATTTCAGGATTATTTCAAGGTATGTTCTCCATTTCTTGAATATTATGAAGTTGTTTCTCTTTTATAATTTTTCCTATAGTTCGTTCTAACATAATCGTATGATACTATCCCTTCAGATCAAAAATAAAAAGATTTACTGAAAATAAAATAGCACAAAATATATGTATATATATATATATATATATATATATATATATATATATATATATATATATATATATGTATATATGAATGATGGAGGCGGCTGAAGAGGGAGGCGCTCTGCTAGGGCTTCCATGGAGTTTCTGACGGCGGGGAGCCCCCTTGGTGGTGTCTGTCTGGAGTTTTTTGACTGTTTGGAGGGGCCTTTGCTGGTGGTGGGTGTTTTCTTGTTGTTTCTCCTCTTTGGAGCTTTCCCAGGCTCCATAGATTTCAAATCTGTTGACTTTACTATTTCATTGGGTCTGCCTGAAGCCGGCTGCTAATGGCTGGCTGGTTTTCTTTGGCTTGCTTCTGTTTTTTGCTGACTTGGTTTTGGTGCTCTTGTAAGGCCTTTTCTCTTTTTCTTTCTGGTGCTCACTTCTGTTTTCTCTCCTTCCTGAGTTTCTCTCTTTGGAGAGAACTTAATTTATTGACATTGATACAAATGCCCAATGGGATAAAGCTACTTATGCTAGTGCTGTTGGAAAGGGTCGAGTTCCTCTTAGAAATTTTGACCACCTGGTTTTCCCTCAAGCATTACATGATGCTACAGATGGTAAAGGGGCTTGCCCCTTTGTTAATCCTCTTGGACAAAAAGATGGGGAACCTGCCATCATTTTTTTTAATCAGGATATGAAGGCTCTAAATGATGCTGTTAAATACTCCTTAATTGGCAAATTCCAATTTGGTCATCCCAAGATGGAATTAGTGAGGAAGTTTTTCAATGAGGTCACTTTTATTAGCAGTTAGAAGCTTGGTCTATTGGATGGTAGACACTTACTAATTAATCTTTCCAATGAAGAAGATTATGCAAGACTTTTTGCAAAATAGACTTTTAATCATTTTTGGAACTCCCATGAAGTTGATAAAGTGGACCCCTGAATTTGATCCTAGAAAGGAACCCCCAATTGTTCCTATTTGGTTCAAATTCCCTGATCTACCTATACAGTTCTTCCATCAAAATGCCTTGTTTAATATCAGCCAAGCTTTGGGCACTCCATTGAAGATGGATCCTCCTACTGCTGATATGGCAAGACCTGCTGGTGCTAGGATTTTAATTGAAAGATATATCACTCTCCATGAGGTTAAAAGGATGTGGATCAAGACTGATGAAGATGAGGGCTTTTGGCAGCCAGTGGTGGTGTAATTCCAACCCCTATATTGTCACCATTGTAGAATGTTTGGACACTTGGAAAAGAGTTGTTACAAAATCCTTCCACCAGTTAAAAAGAAATCTAGGGGAACTGCTTATCAGGTTGTAATGACTCCTGCTCTTGTTGTGTTGGATGAAACTGTTCTTGTTGTGGTGGTGGCACCTCTCCTTCCTCCTTCTGAGCTAGTTAGTCAGACTCAGCCTGCTGCAGATAATGATTTAATTCCCTCTTTTGTTGGTACCCTAGTGGAAGAAGAACACCCAAGATTTACTAATCAAGATGTTAATGAGATAAGATCTGAATTGGAAAATGCTTGGAATGTTTAAAAGTCCAAAAAAATAGGAATTCTTCAGCTCAACCCAGTCCTATCAGAAAATTGTAAACTCTGTCTGATTCTGAGACTGAAAAGGAAGCTAGTATTGGTAAAAATAAGAATAAAACTTCTATTGAATTAAGAAGTTTGAAAGATGATAACCATTTTGCTTCAGGAGCCAGCTCTTTAAATCAAAAATTGGATTCCCTTTCCAGGATAAGGGGTTAGGGTAAATCTGCCTTTCATGATTAATATTCTTTGTTGGAATGTGAGGGGGATTGCTCCCTCTAAATGCCTCCATAGAATTCTAAATATGATTAGGGTGCATAAATTATGGTGTTTTGCTCTTCTTGAACCTATGATTACTAAAAAATTTCATCCCATTCTCAAAAAATTTAATGTCTTTCAGCACTTTGCTAATGTCAGCCCTCAGATTTGGATTCTTATTAGAAAATAGGCTGTTTGGTCTATTCTTCAGGATCATCCCCAGTTTGTCGACCTGAAGGTATCAATTGGTGATTTTGAATGTTATACTACCATTGTCTATGCAGGTTGGTCTTCTTCATCTCAGCAGGACCTTTGGGCTAATCTTTCTTCAATCAGTAATACTATGACTTCCCCTTGACTGGTTGGTGGGGATTTTAATTGTATTGCCTCCCCTGATGAAAAACTTGGTGGTCAACCTGTTGACATTCAAAAGCTCACTAGATTCAGTGACAATATACATTCCACTTGTTTGCATGATTTGGGCTTCCAGGGCCCCAAATTTACTTGAAGAAGGGGTAGAATTTTGGAGAGCTTAGATAGATTTCTGGCTAATGATTACTGGCTGCAAAATTTTCATAACACCATTATTCTTCCTTTTTCTATGTCTGGGTCTGATCATAGACCTTTGCATATTAATATCTGTGGCACCCTTACTACTGGTAAGTCTCCTTTCAAATTTATTAATGCTTGGACCTCTCATCCTAATTTTTTATAGCTGGTATCAGAATCCCGGCTTTCTCAATTTCTTGGTGATGCTTGGCAACACCTTTGGGGCCTCCAAAAAAATCTTACATATCATTTAAAGAAGTGGAATTGGAATGTATTTGGTGATGTTTTTAAACAAGTTGAAACTGTTGAATCCCTTGTCCAACAATTGGAATAGAAATTTGAGCATAATCTTATTAAGGAGGAGGATCTGCACTGTGTAAATGAGTATCTGCTGAATGCTTTATCCACTCTTGACAGCTTTCTAAAACAGAAAGCTGCTCTTAGTAGGTTTGTTGATGGGGATAGAAACACAAAGTATTATCATGCTTGTATTAACTATAGAAGAAAGTCTATTGCCATTTATAGGATAAAAAGTGTATCTGGTGCCTGGATTACAAAATCTGAGGAGATTGCAATGTAGGTTGTGCATTATTTTAAAACTCTTCTTAATCAACTTGACTTACCCAAATCTCTTATTCAGCAGGATGTCTTCCCCTCCAACCTTTCCTCAAATGAATTTTTACATCTTACAAATATTCCTACTGAAGATGAAATTTGGCATGTACTCAATTTCATTGATAGCAATAGGGCTACTGGCCCTGATGGTTTCTAATCTGAATTTTATAAGAAATCTTGGTGTACTGTCAAAAAGGAGGTGGTGAATGCAATACAGTCTTTTTTCATGTGTAGTGATCCTCCCATTGCTTTCTGTTCTTCCACTATTGTGCTTATTCCTAAAGACAATTCCAAAAAGTCTTGGGCCAGTTTCAGACCTATCAGCTTGACCAATGTTATTAGCAAGATGATTAGCAAGATTATTATGAAACGTTTACAGCATTTTCTTCCTTCCATTATAGCTGAAAATCAGTCTGCCTTTGTTCATGGAAGGAATATCACTGATAATGTATTTTAACACAGGAGCTGCTGCTGGATCTGGATCAGGTTGACAAAAGTGGCAATATCATCTTCAATTTGGACATTCAAAAAGCTTATGATATGATTAGATGAGATATTATTGTGGATGTCCTAAAGGACAGAGGTTTCCCTGATGAATTCATTTCCTTAATTAAGAGATGGTTGGATAATAACAAAAATCTGTACTAATCAATGGTCAATTGCATGGTTCTTTTAAAGCCAGTAGGGAATTAAAACAAGGAAATCCTTTGTCCCCTACTATCTTTATCCTTGTTTTAGACTATTTATCTAGACTATTTATCTAGACTTTTAAATAAACAATTTTCTATCTCCCCACATATGCATTATAAGAGCAGGTCTAATATTTATATTTCACATCTGGCATATGTTGATGATGTTGTCCTCTTCTCAAGGGCTTCCAAAATGGCTGTTAAATCCCTGTTTAAATGTTTACATACTTTCCAGGATTCTTCTGGCCTCTATCAATCTTCAAAAGTGTCTTATCTTATTCAGCAAGAAGGTCAGTACTCAATTAAAACACTGGATCATTGCTTATACAAATTTCAAGGCCACTACTCTTCCTCTTAATTAACTTGGGGTGCAATTGTTGAAGGGCAGATCCAAACAGGTCCAGTTTGATGGTATCATTGAAAAAATTCAGAACAAACTCAACTGCTGGACAACTGCTTTCCTTTCTAATGTTGGGAGGGTTTCTTTGCTGAAAAGCATTCTTACATCTCTCCCTTCCTACCGACTACAAATGAATATTATGAAGAAAAGTACACAACTGATTTTAGAAAGGACCTTCAATAGATTTTTGTGGGGTGGTCAAAGGAAGCAAATGATTGGTTTAGCTGGCAAAAGGTTTGTAAACCTCTAACTGCTGGTAGCCTGGGCTTCAAAAGGCTTAACCACCTTAGAACTGTCAATTTATGCAAACTATGGATCAAGTTCAGACAACAAAACTGTCTTTAGGCCAGATTTATGATGGTTAAATACTGCAGAAATTCTCTCCCATCCTCGATCACTAGAAGACATGGGGATTCCAAAATATGGGTAAATTTACTTAAAATCAAAGCTAAAGCTGAAGAACTTTTTATCTGGGAGCTTGGGGAAGGAAATCTGAATTTTTGGCTGGACAATTGGCTCAATACTGGCAAACTCTATCAGGAAGAGTCCCATATTATTAACATTGGTTTAGCTGTTGCTGATTGTTGGAGGGAGGGTCTTTAAGATGTGATGCACCAAAAATATATATGATTTTTGTTATATGATTTTACTCATTTTTGGTGATATTGCACTTTAAAGGAAGGTATTTTTCACGATTTGTTGCAGGTCTGATGATTTTAGGTGATTGGAGCAAAAAGAAGCAAAAACGGTGCAATTTTGAGCAAAAACGAGCAAGAAACAAATTTTGGCTTGATACCTTTTGATAAGTCTTTCTATGCTTAATCTCTTTTACAATTCTTGCATATTTTTGATTGAGATTACACTTTAAAGAAAGGTTGTTTTTATACTTATTTTGTAGGGCTATCTGTTAGGAACGCAACGCAATTGAAACGGGGCGAATCGGAGTTGAAACAGAGCCAAATGGAGCAAAATGGTGGAGCTGCGTAGGATGGGCACCGGGGGTGCCCAAATCGGTGCTGGCGGTGTCAGAAACCCAAGGGCATTGTTGACCTCATTTTTGATGAGGTCTTCTCTTCCTTTTTTTAGTACTTAGGATCTAGCCTTAGGCTTTTCCTTTGACTATCCTAGAGGATTAGAATTGGGACCCACCACTTAGAAATTCAAACCACTTCTTAACTCCCCGCAAACTCCACAAACTTGATTGTAGACCCCTAATCACCTAGAGGGTTGAAATCAAATGTGGAAGTTTAAAGGATGAGTTCCTATAGGACTCTTTGGCCTTAGGACCGCCCAGGTGGCCTCGGTCCAGTGAGGGCCGACTTACACACACACTACACTTATACACTACACTTTCACACACCTACTAAAACCACACCCATACCCAACTTGACCTCCCGACTCATGAAGGTGATTCACATGGATGGTCCTTAACCCCTAAGCCCTTGGCTAAGAGGGTCGGAACAACATAAGTGAATGCCTCAAATGAGTCCCTTCATGGCTCATGTGGGCTTGATATGGCTTCATGTCTCAACCAAAATGATTTCATTCCACTTACATTTACCCAATCTTCAATTTTCTAAATTTTCAATTTTTGACCCCGGGACCCCGCACCCGCCAACTCTACCCAAAACCCTCGAAATTACCCAAATTTTCCAAAATTCTCCAAAATCACCCAAATTCCTCAAAATCAATCCTAAACATTCTCCCACCACTCAAATTGACCATTTTTACCCAAAAAACCCAAAATTCCAAAAAATACCCCCAATACCCTCCAAATTACCAAAATGCCCCTCTTGACCCAAAAAATCCAAAAATTCCAAAAATTCCCAGAAAATTCCAGAAAATCCCAAATATTCCCAATTTCATTTTGTTCAACTACACCATGGGCCAATTTCGTCAATTTATCTCACTTTTGTCAAAATCCCCAATTTGACCCATTTTAACCCAAAGTGAACCCAATGTCAAACCAAACCTACCCAATTGACCCAAATTCTGGTCCAATTCAATTCTAAACTTCAATTCAACATCCCCAACACCAATATAGACCAAATTCAAGCCCAATTTGATTGGCATTTGAATCCAATTTCACTTTTGACCTTAAAGCCCAATTTGGACCCATGACCCAAACTTAGCCCAAACTAAAACTCCAATTAACCCCAAATCTTTTCTAAACCTTCCCTAACATCCCTACAAACAAAACACTAACATGATTTGCCCAAAATTTGAACCCAAACCCAACTCAAATTCAACCCAAAGCCAAAACTCCTTACATGGGCCTACACCTAAACCTAACCCAAATAGGCCCAAACCCCAAAATCCAAACCCAACCAAAGTTGAAACCTCTTTGAAACAGCCCTACAAACATTTCTCAACATTAATTTTACACCAATTTCAACATTAGCCTAACATTAGCCCAAGTTAACCCAATTTGGCTTACCATTGGCCACTTTACCAAAAAGCCCAAATTCAACCCAATTCAAACCCAAACCACCTCAAATTTGTTTCAAATCACTCATGAGACATCCCTAAACCAAACCCAACAATTATTTGGCCCAAAATTTTACAAATTTCCCATCCACCAATTTATTTCCAAGCTTGAAAAGCCCACTTTCTTAAACCTTCCTAAAAACCCATCCAAAACAAATTTAAAAGCCCAAAACTTATTCCAAAAGCCCACATGAAATTTCTCTCATCATACCTATGATTTAAAACACTTCCTAAGTTCCAAAATCAATAACCAAATAGTTCCAAATCAAGCTTCATGAAATTTTTCCACTAAAATACCAAAATTCCTTAAACCCACTTTCATGAAACCAAGCCAACTTTTCCCAAGCCATATATAAGCCATGAAGCCACTCTTAAGCCACATGCAAGCCATGTGAGTTGTTCACATGTGACCTTATCACATTGGGCAAAAGGAGGAGATCCTTTCCACATTCCCTTAAGGTGATTAACCATTTCCATGTCTCCCCTAAACCATGTTTAATCCTAATTATACTTGGATTGTGACTTGACCCCACTAATCAAGCTGATCCAAATCACTTTCTCTTCAGCCTAAACCAAGCCTTGGGTGGTTCACCTAGCCCGAAAGGATGGGTTGACCCATTTAGAGCCAAAATAGCCATGCCCCCATGCCATTTTGATCCAACTCCTTTACACATGTCCAAACCCAATTGACTTCACCATTGCCAAGCCCTGACCTCCCTGGTCAAGATGGTGACTCATGCCTGCCGGCCAGCCCGCCCGGGTCGCCGGAAAACACCATGGCCGAGACCTTGGAAGGAGCCAAACATTGAAATTCTCCCTTGCTGAGTTGCCTCATGCACAGTGGCCATTGCAGCTGTTCTTCCCTTGCCAAGAGTAGCTGATCCCAGTCCCTAACTCCCCCTGGGAGGCCCTCCAGCCTCTCCTATTTAAACCTCACCCCTCTCGGCCATGAAGAGGTGCTGAACCAACCTTAAGGAAACTCGCCAAAATCACTCCGGACTCTCCCCCACACCTAGAGCATTTGATCCCCACCTGCTCTCTTGCCCTAATCCCCACTAATTGAGCTCGATTTTGGAGCTCGATTCTCGAGTCGAACGAGGACACTCCCAAATCCTCCACCAAAGTCAAATTAAACTCACCCACACCCGCACAAGACCAAGAGAAGAAGTTCCCAGGTGAAAGCCCCTCTCCGGGCCACCCATCCGTTCCGGACTCCAAAGGTTGAAATCGGGCTTGGTCAAAATCATACCTAGACAATTCACTGAGGCCAAGAGACTTCATCCGGGGCTTGCTTGGACCCAATCGAAGGTGACACAACCCTCGGATCGAAGCCACACTTCTCCGAGCTAAGGTATGAGCTAACTCTTTATCCCAAGCCTCTGGAGATTGTCTATTTCAAATGCTTTAATTTCATTGCATGATCACCGTATAGATGTGTTCGTCTCTTCAAGAGGAATCCATGGAGCACAAGAACACGAAAATCCGTTGAGAAATGAGTGAGTTCTTAGGGTTTTAGTGTGGACAGCTCTCGGGTGAGAACGGCTGGGGACGATGAGCGGATGCCGTCCATTCAATACACGCGCGGACGGACGGCTCAGATAGGGTCGGATCGGCGGATGATACGTAGAAGGCGAGACCCGGGCTGTTGACTCAAGTGGCGGCGTCGAATGGCAGAGCGACACGCGGCGTTTCGGAGATGCCTAGGATGAGTCAGCGCCGCCGTTTTAAATAGAAAATCTGGGTATTTTTTTGATTTACTTAATTCCCTAAACTTCAAAAATTCATATCTTTGTATAGAAAAATCATAAAAATAAAATAAAAATACCCTCTTGCTCAGTGAACAGAGGAGAATAATGTGAAAAAAAATCATTTAATTTCATTGAATATTTGATTTTTAATGATTTATTTACTCTCTGCACATTTTCAATTCTCCATGCATGTAGACAATTCACCATGGCATGAGACCATAGAGCTTTTGAAGCCTCTGAATTTGGGAACATTCCTTGAATTTTCCAAAGTCAGAGGCCATCCCTATGAAGAGTTATTGATTTTTCAATTCTAGGTCACTATTCTGAGTATTTTAATTCCAATAATTAGAATGTTGTGAAATAAATTCTATGAAAATTTGATGATGTTTCTTATGACCAGAGGACCCTAGGGAAAATAGGTTTTGAGTTAACTCACTTGGAATAACCCTAATTGGCTTAAACACCCAAAATGGAGCTTTAATTAATTAGAGCTAATCATACATCAAATTGACTTGAGATCAATTCTCCACTGACCTTTAGGATCAGAGGAACCCACCATAAAAGTTTGAAGTCAATTGGACTTGGTTAGCCCTATCAAATGGGTTGATTAAGCCATTTAGCCAAACTTAAACTTTAAAAATTCATAACTTTCAAAATACTTTTCAAAAATTTACCAAATTGGTTTTGGAGCCTCTCTGATATCAGGGGAATTTAAAAAAATTAAAATTGCAGTTTTCTAAAAAAGTTGATTTTTTTTGCATTATTTTAATATTTTTAATAATTAAAAATAATAAAAATCACAAAAATAATAAAATTCACCAAAATGTCACATTTTGAATTTTAATCACTTAGGAACAAACCCCATATTTTTCTTAAGTCTCTATGATGAGATATTAAATTTTAAAGCCCTAAGGTAATTTTAAAATTAAAAAAAATGTATTTTCTAGCATTTCCACTAAAATAATTCTAATAAATCAAAGAAAAATCAGAAAATTATAAAAATTAGTTCTCTGGTTTCCTTGATATTAGATAGATTTTTGAAAAATATAAAATTCATTTTTCAACCTTTATTTTATTTTTAAATTAATTAATACTCCAAAACTCAAAATAATTATAATAAAGAAAATATAATTCAAGAAATCACCAAAATTGGTCCAAGTGGTCCTCTGGTCATTAGGAATGTCCCATAATTTTCTTAAGGACAGAAACTTTCCCTTGGTCATGTTATTGAATTTATCTTGAAAATCCCTATTTTCCACAAAAAATAATTACATAAATAAATTAAATACAGAAAAATCACATTTTATCCTCTAATGTCTTGATTGATATGTGAGTGAAGTCAAATAAAAATTTCAAATTCATTTGAGCTCAGTTTAGTGAGTTATGGAATTAGTAAGTTTAAAAGGCAAAATGGTAATTAAAATTTTAACCTATAATTAAAAATTTTAGGTTTAATTAAAAGGGTGGGTAAAATATTTGATACTAAGTTGATTTTGGATGTTTGAAACTTAGGTAACTAAAGGGTGGAAACCTACCAAACAATTTGAAAATAATTAAAATAAACCTTAATTAAATAATTAATTAAATTTGGAAGAATAATGAAAAATTGGAATTATTAAAATAGGGATATTATTAGGAAGAGATTTATTCTTTAATTTAAAAATCCCTAAATTAATCACCTCAATAATATTTAATTCCTAATTAAAATGATAATCCAAACTCAAGATTTAAAATGCTAAAAGACTTAATCATTAAATTAAATTAAAGTTAAAACATTTAAATTAAATCCTTCCAAAATTTCAATTAAATTAATACTTTAACAATTAAATTAAATCATCTCTAAAACATAAAAAATAAAATATTAAATTAAAATTAAAATTAAAATTAAATTAAATTAAATTAAATTAAAACATATTAAATTAAATTAAATTAAATTAAATTAAAACATATTAAATTAAATAAAAAATAAAATCAAGTTAAAATAAAATTAAAATTAAATTAAAAAATAAAATTAAATTAAAATTAAAACTAAACCAAATTAAATTAAATTAAAATTAAATTAAATTAAATTGAATTAAATATAACATCACCTAAGACATAAAGAATTCAAAATAAATCTAAAACAACTTGAACACTATTCCAAACTTAAACCCATTAATTAAAATTAAATTAAATCACAAATCACTTAAACATCAATTTGCCCTCAAAAGCTCTTATTGTCATAACTCCTAAACGGAGTATTAAGTGAAGTGTTACTTCACTTATAGGATATTTAAATGTCCTAATTCACTGAGCAAGATAACAAAACTTAAACTCCTAGATGATTAATTCACTTGTATAATTAAATTCTCTTGGACTTAAAACAATCCTAGAGGTATTGAAAAGATGTTTAAGACTCGTCTTAAGCACTTCCTCAATATGATAGGATATTTATAAGAACAATTGAACTTAATTGTTCTTTGATGAAGAAAATCGTCCTTAAACCAAAACACAAGAACCTAGACGTCATAGGAGATGACTAGGCTATAGGATTAGGACTTTGGTAGACAACCAAAACCTTTCCCTTAGCTTTACCTAGGTACTTGTTGGAATACTTAAATGCTCTGATATGTGTTTTAAGTGCAGCTTGGGATGACGGGAAGACCCTCCAGGTACGCTTTTATTTTATTGCAATTTACTTTATCGCATCGCACTTACTTTTCTTGCATGATAAACAACTGTTGCATGAAAACCAAAACCTTTAGGATAGTCCCTAAACTGAAACCAAAATTAAATTAAAAATCATTACAAGATAAAATTCACCGCCACAACATTTCAAAATATAAAACAACTCAAAATTTAATCACGAACAGAATACAAAACTACAATTGCAACTAAATTAAAACGTCTCGTTGAATGATCGGGAATACCTCGGATGATGTAACCCACGTGTTGCTAATGGGATTTCCCACGGTCTAAATGAAAGTGTGGAACTCATTCAGTTGAGTTTAAAAAATTCATTTGGACTAAGTGAATTCAATGAAAATAATGGTGTCGGGATGACGGAACCGTGGGATCTTAATCGGTTCTGTTTAATCAACTTTAAGATTTGTTTTAATTAAAACATAAAAAACACTTGGAAATTAAGACCTTCTCTAAACCAGAACACTTCTCTCATCTCTTGATTTATAATTTCTAAAACTAAACCCTCTGCAACAACAAGGAGCTCGGAGCATAGTGGGCAACACGGCCATCATCGTCAACAAAACTTGGATCTACTCGCAACGAGCATTTCTTAGAATTAAATAACTAAACCATAGGACTTCGAGGTAGTTTGCCTAGTGCAACATAAATCCTCCACCTTTTGTTAGGCATTTGCATTGCAAATTAAGCCCTAACCGGTCTTAGGATTCCGAGGTAGTCGTCCGATACGACATAAACCCTCACATCTTCGAGGCTATTTGTGTGATCACATCATACGAATATAAGTCCTAATTAATTAAAAATTGGCAAGATCAAAACATTAAATAAACATTAGGGCCTTCCTAAATTCAAGCCAAACAATAGGATAGTCGGGAAATTACCGAAGTTCGCTTCGAATCTGTGATTTCTCCTACCTTTCTTCCTTTGAATTCCCAAAATAAAATATTCCAAATTTGATCCATTCCCTATTGAAATTCCAAAATTCAATCCCTTGAAAACTTAAACTTTGAAATTCTTGAGAGCAAAACTACTGATTATTATCGAGAGTTTTCTTAGGTGATTCCCGTCACTTAAGATGTAATTAACTATAGGGGCTTGGCCTTATTGGGAATTTTAAGAACCCAGGTAATATAAACCCTGCTTAATTCCTTTATATTAAGTAGGGGAACTTGTCGGCTTATAAAATTGGTTTGTAGACCAAACGGATGTCACAAATCTTCTAGTTTATTTAACCGAGCCCCATCATCAAGTAGTGTGTCTACTCTCCGGGATAGATATACAGTTCGTGGTGCGGTGCTCGTTTATATAAACTATTTGAGATGTGAGATCAGTTTAATTTCATATCTTAAAATTTTTTAAAATTATTTTCAAAATCAAAATACTACTTTCCAAATTATATATATATGTAAATTAAATTTAAAATTCGCCGACAATTTCTGTAGGCGACCTCTTTTCAAAAATACAACACACATAACCTAAAAATATGCCGACATGCATGAATATAGGGCGCCGGCAGTGCCATATTCAGTGCCGACAGCGCCCAGGACGGTTGGGATGCGATATTGGGCGGTTTTTGGCCATATACATCGAATCTGGATGCTTTTTGGAAGGTTTCTCCATGCACCTCTTGGGAAATTCATCCTTACACTATTTTAAAGTGAATTTGAAGTCAAAAAAAGGGTGGAGATGTTAGGGAAAATGTGGAGAATGTTGAGAGATCTTAGAATAGGAGTAGAAATGTAGATTTCTACTTTTTTGGAGAAATTGGTGAGGGGATTTTGAGAGAATCTGTAAGAGAATGTTCTAGCATTGCATGGATCCGCGGTAGACTTTGTAGAAGGGATTTTCATCTTTCTTTCAAGGGGAAAAAGCTAATTATTGTTTTCTTCATTATCTTATGATTTTTTAAACACTTATTTTGTGGATTTGCTTTGAAATGAAGTTTTTCGTTGTATTTTCTTCGTGCTTTGTGATGTCAATCTCTAACTCTTTCTTCTTATTTGGAAATAGTGGATATTGGGATGCTTGCTAAAAGATGTTTTAATAATAAATGTGATGATTTTTTACTTGCACTTCATTTACATTACAAAAAGGACCCGTTGTATTGTTAAAATTCGTTGTAATTGCATTGTCTCAAAAGGGCGGTGTAATTCTCGACAAAGTGGAACCACATTCAATTTCCATAAATGAATTGTGTAGTTTAGGATTGAGTGCAAATAAATAGGGAAATATGGTTTCATGGGCGTCGAATTAGAGGTTTCAGGGTGACAGGATGAGATCCCAAATTTGGTCCTAAAGTTTGGTAACTAAAGCTAGGGTTATCCTTCAGGTGAAGGGAAGTGGGAGCTCTGAAGTGATAGCCAGTATCCTCTCAGCCTAACCATGGATTTAGGGACTAAGCCTAGGATTTGCCAATGTTCTTTATAGCACTCTGAAGAGGGGGTACTCGGAAGAGGGTAAAAAATAGGATTGCTTTAATTTGACACATACAATATTTAATGCATCTCATTCCTATACTTTATTCAATTCATTACATAAGAATAGTAGATTTCATTATCTTAAAATTCAACAAACCAATTCATCCAAAAAGGGTTATCTTTAGTAATATTTTCATTTAGGAGTAGTTATTATTCTTACATATAATCATCTACCTTTAGGAGTACTTGTTAGAAAAACCACTTATATCGATCTTCCAATCTAAAGTCTGATAATTGTATTGACTAAGAAACTCTTACCTTGCTTCCCTGTGGGATCAATAAATGGGACTCCATTAGAGCCCTGTATTACTTGATATGATACGTATACTTGCGTTGGATCATTGTGACTTTATAAAAATTATTATAAATCTATTGCTCATAAATCCTTGCATATAAAAAAAAGTAGCATCAGGTTACTTTCCTTATCCCAAATTGCCTCTCTCCAAATCTTATTATTGAAATTCTGCAGACCCCCATCAACTGCAATGGTGCTGATAAGATCTATATCAAAAGACTACCCACCAGTCCTCCTCTTCTTTTATCTACTCCTCTTTATTTCATTGAGATCAACTCCTTTGGGGCTCCATTATTTGGAAAAAGTTTCTCACCCCCTCTATGTCCTTCATCTTTTAGAGACTGTTTCACAAGATCCTCCCCACTAATGATATCCTTAAACTCAAAGGAATCAGAGGACCCTTAGGATGTTATTTCTGTCATACCACTGAAGAGGAATCTATTGACCAACTGTTCTTCCAGTGTACTTATGTTCAAATGGTTTGTTTCAACTTCCTCAGCCATTTATCCATTCCAATTATCAACCTTAGCTGGTTTTCCTTTTTCTTAAATTGGCATGTTTGTCATTCTCATCAACTCTTCACTTTTTTTGGGAGTATGGCTTGGTTTATTTGGTTGGCAAGGAATCAACTTAAATTTGATACGGTGCCTATCTCTCCCCATCAGGTGGCAAGTCACTGCCTTAGTTTTTTTCCACGTTAAATCAGCATAAAGGCTTCCCAAATATCTATAAGAAGGAGGTTTCTGGTACTTTGGCTCCCCAAAGGTTTTCTCTTGTTCATTGGAAATAACCTGTGTCTCCATGATTGAAAGCCAATACTGATGGCAGCTTCTTTAACGGCAGTGATAGGATTAGTGGGTTTTCAAAGATCATTCTGGCAATTGTCCGCTACATTTTTAATCTCCTGTATGTGCTCTTGATGCTCTGGAAGCTGAAGCAATGGCTATTTTTTGGGCTATTAAAATCTCCCTCTAATGTTAGATCGATTTCATGATTATTGAATCTAACTCTGAAATTTTGATATCCTCTCTTAGAGGGATATCTTCCCCAACTTGGCAGATTCTTCCTTGGGTTACACAGATCATTGGTCTTTCTCAGCAGTTGAATGTTAGGTACCAGTTTTTGGCTAGAGAAGGAAAATTACCTGCTTACTGACACGCCTAAAATATATACACTTTTTGCTATATGATTTTACTCATTTTTGATGATATTACACTTTAAAGGAATGTATTTTTTATGTTTTTTGGTTTTAGTTACAAGAAATGGTGATTGGAGCAAAAGGAAGAAAAAACGGTGCAATTTGGAGAAAAAACGATCAAGAAATGAAATTCTGCCTTGACACCTTTTGATAAGTCTTTTGATGTTAAATCTATTTTACACTTCTTGCATATTTTTGAATGAGATTACACTTTAAAGAAATGTTGTTTTTATGTTTATTTTGTATGGCTATCAATTACAAATGCAACGCAACTGAAACGGGGCGAATCAGAGCTAAAATAGAGCGAAACGGAGCGAAACAGTGTAGCTGCGTAGGAATCTCGCCGACGGCGGTCTCGAGCCAGACGACGGCGGGATTTTCCCGAGAAGGCCAAAATATGACCAAAAGGCTCACCGACAGTACCCTTAAGCCCGCCGATAGCGAGCATGAGCAGTTATCCATTCTACTAGAAGCCCACCGACGGCGAGATAGAGCCCACCGACGGCGAGAATGTCAGTTCAAGCAATTGTTCGATGAACATGGACGCCTTTTGAAGAGGTGCTTAAGCAACCTTTGGGAATTTTTCTACCTCTTTAAAAAGGGACGAATTTGAGAGAAAAATAAGAGAGATTTGGAGAGGAATTTTAGAGAAGGAATGTTTAGGATTCTTAGATTAAGAGTAGAAATGTAGATTTCTACCTTTTTTGAGAGATTGGAGAGGAGATTTTGAGAGAATTTGTAAGGGATTTCGCTAGCATTGCATGGATTGCCGGGAGACTTTATGGGAGAGATCTTCGTCTTTCTTTCAAGGGGAAAAAGCTAAGTATTGTTCTTCATTATCTTATAATTTTGTAAACATTTATTTAGTGGATTTGCATTGGTCAAATGAAGTTTCCGTTGTGTTTTCTTCGTGCTTTGTGACATATCTCTCTTACTTTTTCTTCTTCTTTGGAAATAGCGGCATGAGAAGATTATGCCATTATTTTCATTTTACTTTTCTTTTGTAATGAGTAGAAATCATGTTTAGGATTTTGTGATGCATGATAGAAGTGAATTTAATTATAAATGTGATGGTTTTTACTTGCACTTCATTTACATTGCAATAAGGGCCCATTGTAGTGTTAAAATTCGTTGTAATTGCATCGACCCGAAAGGGCGGTGTAATTCTCAACAAAGTGAAACCACATTCAAATTCCATGGATGGTGAAGTTCATGGGGATTGAATGCACATAAATAGGGAAATATAATTATCGGGCGTAGAATTGGAGATTTTAGAGTGACAGACTAAAATCCTCAATTCGGTCCTATCGTTTGGGTGCTGAAGCAGAGATCTTAGCCCTCAGGTGAGGGGAACGTGGGAGCTCCGAAGTGAGAGTCGGTATCCTTCCAGCCTAGCCACGGATTCAGTAACCAAGAATAGGATTAGTCAATGTTCTTTATGCCTGGATCAAAGGGTAAAGAATAGGATTGCTCCTATTTGACACATACAATATTTAATGCATCTCAATCCTATACATTATCTATTTCATTACATAAGAATAGTAGTTTTTAATATCTCAAAATTCTCCAAACCAATTCATCCAAAAAGGGTTATCTTTAGAATTATTATTCGCATTTAGTTATAGTTACTATCTTTACATTTTACACTTGCATTTAGGAGAAGTTGCTAGACAAAACACAATTTTAAATCGACGTTCTAAACTAAGGACTATTATTAGTAGACTAGAATTTGACTAAAGACCTCTTACTTCACTTCCTCGTGGGATCGATACTGGGGTTTTTAAAGAAAACTCTATATTACTTGAAACGATACATATACTTGCGTCGTACCCCTAGAGTGTAAAATATTTTCTAATTTTTATATCATTTAAGATTTTGCAAACTAGCCGCTATTTATAAATCGGGTCAAGTTTTTTGCCATCTTTTGGAAGTTAATTTACTGCGTAATTGCGGGTTGGGTCAAGTTTTTGGCACCGTTGCCGGGGAAGCTTTGGTAAGAACTTTAGGAGAATTTTAGTCGAAGTAATTAGGCTTAGACTTGGAAAACTATAGTGTCGTAAAAACTGTTTTGTGTGAAAAGTGTTTTTATATGAAAAAGTGTTGTGAAAAAACTGTGTGAAAAATATGGAATTCGTGAAAATTTTTAGTAGTGTTGAATATATTTCATCTATTATTTGTTTATTTGTTAATGTATTATTTATTGTGTTGTATATGCAAAACAAAGGATCTGCAGGACTTGTGCCTTATGATCCCATGTTTGAAAAAAATAAAAAAATAAAAATACAGAAAGGACTCGAAAAATTAGAAATGGAAATGGAAAACTTTCAAGATAATAACATGGAAAATCATCATACTTCATTGAGGGATTACGTAAATCCTAAGACAGATGAAATTCACTCAATTATACAAAACCCTGTCATAGAAGCTGACTCGTTTGAAATAAATCCTGAGATTATCCTACTGGTGCAGAACAATCAGTATGGGGGAACTCCTTCGGAGGATCCCTACTTACACTTACCAAATTTTCTAGAACTTTGTGCTATATTTTGTTATAACGGTATGTCAGACGATGCTGTTAGACTAAGGCTTCTTCCTTTCTCACTAAGGGATAAGGCTAAAATGTGGTTATACTCATTAGCACCCGGCTCTATTAAAAATTGGGAGGAGTTAACTCAGAAATTTCTAGCTAAGTATTTTCCACCTTCAAAGACTACTAAACTTAGAAACGATATTATCTCATTTTGTCAGTATGAAGGGGAATCAATATACGAAGCTGGGAAAGATTTAAGGAACTCCTAAGAAAGTGTCCACACCATGCTCTTCCCGATTGGTTAATCATTCAAACTTTTTATAATGGGTTAGTAGGATCCCTTAGGTCTATAATTGATGCTGCCGCTGGTGGATAATTAATGTCAAAATCATTTGATGAAGCGTATGCATTAATTGAAGAAATGGCTACAAATGAATTTTAATGGCCCTCTACAAGGGTAAATCATAAAAATGTAGCTAGTGTTCATGATACAGATGCGATTACAATTCTTGTATCTTAAATTGTCGCAATATCAAGGAAGTTGGACCAATTTGGAATGAACCAACCTCAATTTACTCCTGTAAGTGAGGAAAGTTCATTAGGGCCTATGATTGATTCTAAATTATCATATGAGACTTTAAATACATAAACAACCTGTACTCTAACTTTTACAACCCAGATTTGGAGAACCATCCTAAAGTTAACTGGAATCATACTACTAATGGTGGAAACCAAAAATGAGAAAAAAATCATGCAAATCATAATGGAAGTTGGAATAATCAGGGGAACACAATGTATAGACCTTCATATCCACCTTACTCTAACAATGATCAATGATTTGAGGATAAGAAAATGTCTATGGAAGAAGTGGTAGTGCAAATGGGAAACCAGTTGCAAAGTCAAAATGCTGCGATTAGAAACATAGAGAATCAACTGGGACAAATTGCTAATTCACTTAGCAATAGAACCCAAGGAACACTTCCTAGCAACAATGAGATCAACCCTAAAGAGAACACTAATGAACAAATAGAAGCTGTCCAATTAAAAAGTGGAAGAGAGATAGAGGATGTGGTTAGAAAAGAGAAAGATGTTGTGAGAGAAGCAAAGAAAACTAAAAGATCTGAAGAACATGTTTCTAAGGATTTGGAAAAATTAATATCTCTAACTAAAATCAGTTTGGAAGGACCACACCCTCCATTTCCTCAAAGACTTATACAGCATGAGTTGGATAAAAATTTTTCAAAGTTTATTAAAGTACTTAAGAAATTAACAATAAATATTCCTTTCACTGAAGCTTTGGAACACATGTCAAGTTATGCAAAGTTTATAAAGGATATATTAAACAAGGAAAGGAAATTTGGGGATTACGAGACAGATGCAATAAGTGAGGAGTGCAGCGCTATACTTCAGAAAAAATTTTCTCGGAAACTTAAAGATCCTTGTAGCTTTACAATTCCTTTGTGGAATTGGAGAAAAATTATGGGGAAAAGCTTTATGTGATTTAGGAGTGAGCATTAATGTGATGCCTCTATGTATATTTAGAAGGTTAGGTTTAGTCGATATTTATCCCACTACTGTAACCCTTCTGTTAGCTGATCGATCTATCATTTATCCAAAAGGAGTTATAGAAGAAGTGCTTGTTAAAGTGGATAAATTTATCTTTCCTTTGGACTTTATTGTATTAGATATGGAGGAAGATAAAGAAATTCCAATTATTTTTGGGAGACCTTTCCTTGTTACTGGACAAACTATGATAGATGTGCAAAAAGGGGAGTTGGCTATAAATATTAATGACCATGAAGTCACTTTTGATGTATTAAAGACTATGAAATATCCAGCTGAGAGAAAAGATGATGATTGTTTTTGGATGGAGGAAATTAATTATCTAAGTAAAGACCATTTCCAAGAAAGTTTTGAGAGTAAGTTAACAGATGAGATTGAAATAGACTTTCATGATGATTCGAAAAGATTACTTAAAGAAGACTGTATGTATGTTCAGGAGAGGTGTGAAATGATGGAAGCTACTAAAAGTAGTAAACTTTTAATTCCATTTGTTGAAAAATCTCATGAACTTAACATGGATGTACCCCACACAATTTTAAAGTCTATCTATTTAGAGAATTCATCTACACAACCAGTCTTTATATCTATAGATGCGACTCAATCACAAGAAAAACCTGAAATGAAAGATGAACAAGATAAAATTATTGAACTAAGACTTGGAAGAGAATTTGAGGATAAATTTCAAAAGAAATTTGAGTTGAGAAAAGAGGATAAGGATATTGGAAGACCATGGGAAGAAATTTCTAAGGAATTAGAAAAACCTTATTCCTCAACTAAGATAGATCCTCCATCATTTAATAATTATAAAGGGGAAGATTGGAAGATCACTTGAATCATAAGAGTGACATAAAAGAATTTGATCCAGAATCTGAATTATCTAGAGAGAATCTAATCCAAAATTTGGGAGATATTGAAGCATCTTATAAAGATCCATTTCTTATAAATTACAAGTATGATATTAATATGCAGATTGATAAAATCAATAGAAGAATATTGGATCTAGAAAGAAATATGAGGAACAATGATATAAATCAAACTAAAAATGAAGAGCTAAATGAAAAATTAAAATCTAAGGATTTTATAAGAATCCCTGGATCTGAAAATGATTGGGTGATTGATCAAGGATTACTTAATTGGAATTTTGATCCAGGTGGAATCATTTGTCGGGCTAACGACGTAAAAACCAAGCTCTTTATGGGAGGCAACCCATATTTATCAGTTTGCTTTGATTTAGTTTTTCTTGAGAGTCATGATTGTTAGTGTTGTATTGTGTTTGCTTTAGTGTGGATTGATCAGCTTAATTCATGTTTGGATTAGTCAATTGACTTGATCTTTATGTGTCATTATGGATTGATCAGTTTGATTATTGTTGGTAGATGTTTAGATTGTTAGTGGTTGGATTTGATCTTTGTGTGTCATGAGGGAGGTGATTCCTTAACTTCTTATTATGGCTAGAATTTATCTCTTGTAGTAGTTGGATTAACGAGTCCACTGTGACTTGGGTCTCACCCAGACTTGAGTTTTACAAGAGAAATCATGAATTTCGAACATTGATAGTTTCATCTTAATTTGTTACTTCCTTTCTACAACTTTATTTTCATTAGGTAGGAGTCGTGAACCTATTTGATGAAGACCATGCGGATGATTTTACACTATCTTTATAACTGTTAGTGGTGCTTAATTATAAGGATTAGCTGATGCCTGAGATTGGTGTACGGAAACCAATTTATCAGGGGTAATCTTATTTTTGGGATTATAATCTATAAAATCATTTTAAGTGTCTAAATTACTAGTGTAGTGATTCCGTTAGAAATTGGAAGTAAATTAGTGAGATGCGATGAGTTAAAGGAAGAATTGACCTCATTTATCATTTGTGATTGTATTTGAATTGTGTGTTTATGTTTGTGTTACAACTTTATTTAGGTCTTGAAGAACATTTTTATATTCCCATGCTGATACCTACAATGCTAGTTAGACTTTGGTTTAGTTAATCTCATTCTGGCATGATTAGTTTAGATTTACTTTCTGTTGCATATTGTTTTGTCCTAATGAATACTTGCAAATGATTTTGATAGACATTTGTGGTAGATAGAATTTCTAAATTGTTTTCTTCCTGCTTATATTTTCTGTATTTAATGCTATATATGTTAAAAATTAAGTTTGGGGGTAGGAAGAAAAGTCAAAATTTTTTAGTGTAATTTTATTACAAGCATGTTTTAGGTTAGCTTTACTTCTTCCTACAGTCATTCTATCCTGATTATGCATGATATGAATTTGATAGGATGTTGTAGTAGTAAGTAAATTCAACCTTTACTTTTTCTTCCTGCTATATTTTATGGAATTAATTGTAAAATATTTTTGAAATTTAAGTTTGGGGGGAAGAAAAATATTAACTCTTATTTGTTCTCAATTATTATATTTTCAAAAATTATTAGCATAACTTCTGGCAATTGAACCTCGCTTGAGATAACTAAAATTTTTTATTTCAGTTAAATATTATGGAAGGATTGGATGAAAGTTTTTAGTAATAAAGGTTAATTTTATAAGGATAAGATATTTTGTATGAAGGAATTTGATTATAGTTAACTATTTAAAGTAAAGAAAACTGTATTTTTGAAATGTTAAGAGACTTAAAGTATTGTGTGTTAAGAAGAGATTGTGACTTTATGATGAATAATAAAGCTCATACCTAATTATAAAGTAAGGATGTGTTTCAAGTTTGAACTTTAGAAAAAGGAGAGTGAAGTTCAAAATCATTACAGGCTCTCCAGATATAGTAATCCTCATTGAAAAAAAAAAGAGAAAAATAAAAGAGAGTAAAAAAAAAAAAGAGGATTGAAAATGATCCTGAAAGAAAAGAAAAAAAATATCTATGAGGAGAAGGTTGAGGAGATGCATAATCAAAAATTGGCTTCACTTGAGTCACCCTAAAGGGAGAACTTGATTTCATTTCTGAATTTATATTTAAAGTACTAAAAACTTGACCCGATCCACAATTACGCAGTAAATTAACTTCCAAAAGATGGCTAAATACTTGACCCGATTTATACATAGCGGCTAGTGTGCAAAATCTTAAATGATATAAAAATTAGAAAATATTTTACACACTAGGGGTACTATGCAAGTATACGTATCGTTTCAAGTAATATAGAGTTTTCTCTAAAAACCCCAGTATCAATCCCACGAGGAAGTGAAGTAAGAGGTCTTTAGTCAAATTCTAGTCTACTACTAATAGTCCTTAGTTTGGAACGTCGATTTAAAATTGTGTTTTGTCTAGCAACTACTCCTAAATGCAAGTGTTAAATGTAAAGATAGTAACTATAACTAAATGCGAATAATAATTCTAAAGATAAACCTTTTTGGATGAATTGGTTTGGAGAATTTTGAGATATTAAAAACTACTATTCTTATGTAATGAAATAGATGATGTATAGGATTGAGATGCATTAAATATTGTATGTGCCAAATAGGAGCAATCCTATTCTTTACCCTTTGATCCAGGCATAAAGAACATTGACTAATCCTATGCTTGGTTAATGAATCCGTGGCTAGGCTGGGAGGATACCGACTCTCACATCGGAGCTCCCACGTTCCCCTCGCCTGAGGGTTAACATCTCCGCTTCAGCACCCAAACGATAGGACCGAATTGAGGATTTTAGTCTGTCACTCTAAAATCTCCAATTCTACGCCCGATAATTATATTTCCCTATTTATTTGCATTCAATCCCCATGAACTTCACCATCTATGGAATTTGAATGTGGTTTCACTTTGTTGATAATTACACCGCCCTTTCGGGTCGATACAATTACAACGAATTTTAACACTACAATGGGCCCTTATTGCAATGTAAATGAAGTGCAAGTAAAAACTATCACATTTATAATTAAATTCACTTCTATCATGCATCACAAAATCCTAAACATGATTTCTACTCATTACAAAAGAAAAGTAAAATGAAAATAATGGCATAATCTTCTCATGCCGCTATTTCCAAAGAAGAAGAAAAAGTAAGAGAGATACGTCACAAAGCACGAAGAAAACACAACGGAAACTTCATTTAACCAATGTAAATCCACCAAATAACTGTTTACAAAATTATAAGATAATGAAGAACAATACTTAGCTTTTTCCCCCTGAAAGAAAGACGAAGATCTCTCCCATAAAGTCTCCCGACAATCCATGCAATGCTAGCGAAAACCCTTACAAATTCTCTCAAAATCTCCTCTCCAATCTCTCCAAAAGGGTAAAAATCTACATTTCTACTCTTAATCAAAGAATCCTAAACATTCCTCCTCTAAAATTCCTCTCCAAATCTCTCTTATTTTTCTCTCAAATTTGGCCCTTTTTAAAGAGGTAGAAAAATTCCCAAAGGTTGCTTAAGCACCTCTTCAAAAGGCGTCCATGTTCATCGAACAATTGCTTGAACCGACATTCTCGCCGTCAGCGTGCTCGATCTCGACGTCGGTGGACTTCTAGAAGAATGGATAACTGCTCGTGCTCGCTGTCGTTGGGCTCGAGGACATAAATATCTAATCTACTTATAGAAGGAGTCAAATCTCCAAAGGTTGCTTAAGCACCTCTTCAAAAAGCGTCCAGATTCAATGTATCTTGGCTCTTTTCAACTGTCTCGCCGTCGGCTGGGTCGATCTCGCCGTCGGCGGGCTTCTAGAAGATGGGCTAACCACGCCGATCTCGCTGTCAGCGGGCTCTTTATAAAATATTCAAAATCTCTCGGGAAAATCTCGTCGTCGGTGGCTTAAATCTCGCCGTCGGCGGGACAGTTCATTTTTCATCATATTGAGTCCTCTTTGCTCCAAATCTGCTTCTTTTGTGCTTTTTGCTTTCAGTACTTATAAATATTCATTCCTACAATAAAATAAAGAAAATACCTTTCTTTAAAGTGCCATTTCATATAAAATTTGTATAAATTTCTCAGTACATTTTTCTGTGGTCAAAATCCCCCAAACTTAACTATTACTTGTCCTCAAGTAATTTTAATACTACATAAAATTAATGATTATTTGTAGTAAAATTTTAATTCAGAAATACTATGAATTTAATTTAAATAAGTATTATAGTAAAGTTTAATAGAAATATTTTTAGATAGTTAAATTAATTTGATAGAGATAAGGCTATTTAGTCATCAAGTTTAAGATTTTTAGTCTTCTATTTATTTCAAGAATGACTATACTTTTCAATATTAAATTACTTAAGATATTTAGATGATAGGAATTTCATGAAAGCACTACTTAGTAAAATATTAATCCATATATATAAGTTCAAAAATATAATTGAAGTTTACCCTTTAGGTTGATTCAAATGAAGTCAATTTTTGATAAGGCATCTCCTCAAGCTTCTCCTCACTTTATATATATTTTTTTCTTTTTCTTTTCTTTCTGGATTGATTTTCAATCCCTTTTTCTTTACTTTTTTAAGTGAGGATCACTATTTTTGGTTAGCCTGTTAATAATTTTGAACTTCATTTTCCTCTTCCTAAATTTGAAACTGGAAACATTTACTTCTCTTATATGTATTTCAAAGTTTTTACTTCATTGAGTTTCAATCTTTTCTTTCTCAACTAAAAATTAAAGAATTTCATATTTTAAAATATAGTTTTCCTTACCTTAAATAGTTAACTATATTCTTATACTTTTAAACTAAATTTCTTAATCTATAAAATTAGTTTAATTACTAGAAATATTTTATTCAACTTTTATAATAATTAGATAAATTAATTATAGTTACTGAATTAAAATTACTACAGAAATTCATTTTTATAATAATTTTGAAAATGTAAATTGAGAATAATTTAATAATTAAAGCTGTATTTTTCCCTCCCCCAAACTTAAATTTTTCTATCTATCTATATAGGGTGAAAAGGAAATAAACTGTAATATTTAAATCATACCTTCAAGCTTTAGGTATTTCTTCTTTTGAAGTTCTGCAGGCTTTTTCTATTACTTAATTAACCTGTACTGTTAGTATTTTTCTACACACATAATATTAAAGAAAGTGCTGGGTAAAGAAGTTTAACACAATACTACCACATTTCATACTAACATATTATACTACATCCACATACATTTACTAATTCAATCCAAGGTTACAATAGCAGTCTGAAAACATTAAAAATTTAAAAACTATATAACTTTAACAACAATATTTTAAAAAAAATCTACACCCATCATAATCAAGTTCATAAACTAAACATTAATTCTAAAGTTTTAAGACAACAAACAAACAATCATAACATCAAAGTCAAATAACTAAACAAATAAACATAGAATCTAATCTTCCGCATCAAATTCCAAAACTATATCGTCGTTTCCTTGATCAGTGGGTGGATTAGGCTGGTAATGAGTATATCGGGGGCACTCTGGAAATACAACATCGAGCTTTCCTCTCCTATAACGATTCTCAGCATCATAATAGGCTATCTCATACTCTGAATGTCTCTGGAGACACTCGCTGTCATAATCATGTCTTCTCTCTAAGCCTCCAATTCTCTGATCAATATGCACCAGTTTTTCTTCTATTTTCTCAAAACTTTTCCGCTGTAGAGTCATCTCATTCATAAAATCCTGAAGGGTAGGAGTACTATAGGGAGGAGGGTCATAACTGGTAGAGGGAATATCTCTACTCGAAGAAGGTAAATAGCTCCTAGTCCCAGATCTCCATCCTTCGTGGGATTCATTTTTCTTAATATTAGCCAGAGTAATGGGTTTCATAGGCTCCACCCATTCCTCATCATCCCTTGCCTCTACCCCAGATAATTGGCGGAGTGCATAAATCAGACCTGGGTGTCCTAGTCCTCCTCCACTTTCACTTCTTGCAGTGGCTAATATATTCTTATAAATTATACTTCCCACATTAATACTTCTTTGGTTCTGAATACAGAAATTCAGAAACGCTCTATCTCTTGTTACCTCACTATGGTGATAAGTGGGTAATAAGGTAGAACAAATAAAATAGTGTCAGGCTTTAGATAATACATTCAACATTGAGAGAGGAAAGTTTACCCTTTCACGCTGCTTAATCTTCCAAACTCCTTTCCCGTCAGTGAGAAAGTTGATCACTTCTTCCAGTGGTCCTTCCATAGTTCCAAAGGTATCGTACTCACTGGTGTATAAATCTCGTACTTCATAAAATGAATTAATCCTTGCAGCACTGAAATCCACCAAAAATCCTCTCACCTTGATTGGTGCATCTTCGATCGCAGTCAGATTGGCATAGAATTCTTTTACCACTTCCACAACGGCTCTGTTGGTTATATAACAGAAGTTTTCCCATCCTCTTTCTTTTATTATTCGCTCGACTTCACCTCCAGGATTTTTGAAAACTCGATCCTGAATGCATTTTCTGGCTTGAATATTGTGAAAATATCTAGATTGTGCCCTTGCATTCACAAAACGAGTTTCTTCACAATCCATTCTTCTCTTTTGTCGTGGTGCCATTTTTCGATCTGTGAAATTCACAAAAATCTTAACTAAACTTCTAAATATTACTAAGATGGCTTCCAATAGGTACTAAAATCAATCTAAATCAAATTCCATGTATTTCTTCCAAGTCTTTTCTTCACATTTCAAAATTTTTCCAAAATCCTCAATGTAGAAGAAATTCATGGTAAAAATCAAAAATTTTTACATAGGAGTGAAGCTCTTACCAAGGGAAGATGAAATCCGGAGTCAAAATGTGTTGAAATCACTCCAAATTCCAGATCTATCAATCCCTAGGTCGGTTTTTCGAAGTTTTGAGGAAGGGGATAATGAATAGTGTCGGTTGATCGGTCAAAATATAGTACATTTCGCGATCTCGCTGTCGGTGAAAAATTTCTCACCGTCGGCGAGCCAATTAATTCACCAAGGCCAAAGTTTCGGGAAAATCTCGCTGTCGGCGGGGTCGATCTTGCTGTCAGCGGGATTTCCAAATTTTTTAAAAAATTTTTTATATTTTCAATTATATTCAATTTAATTAAGCATTGTTCTATTGTTCGGTCACTTAATTTGATATATATATTTTTTTAAGATTAGATATTCTACTGACTCATATAAGGTTTACACAACACATATATTATAACTTTAATAAATGAAATCCATGCACTTACAAACTTCAAATAACACAAAACTAACAATTGACTTAGCAAATTAACCAAAACATATCGAACTCAGCATTGCAATCCACACCATGATACTCTAAATGCTGAGACTAAACAAACAACATACAATCTCATCTAAACTGAGATTATCTACGTAAAATCCAAAGTATATCAAAAACTAAATTCAAATCAACACACATACATATAATATGAATAAAAATTTCTGCTACTCATTGGAATCTGAACTGATCTCTTCTCTGATGTTTCCAATAGAACGCAGGTGCACAAACAAATTATAGAAAGGCCTGAAGGGGAATTCTGCAGTAGAGTCTTCTTTAATCCATCCCTTCTGTCTCAACAGTCGTATGAAACTTGCCTCCAGATGTCATGTATGGTCAAAGTGCTCCTTCATTCTCCAATCGAGGTGATCGAATAAATCAGAGATATTATCAATAAAATTCATCACATTCTGTAGTTCCTTCTCCAATCCTTTAAGTTTCCTTAAAATGAGGTTTGTTCTATCAGTCAGGGGCTTAACTAAAGGATTGTTTTGAGAAGCTTGATCAGAAATAATTACTATTTCATCATTGTTATCCAATGTAGGAAACATATATGTCAGATCTAGTGGTTTCCAAGGCAATAACACTTTTTCCTAAGCTTCGTAGGAAACTTGGTACTGACTACATAAAGCAAATATTGTTGATGGGTGTCCAAGTCCATGAATCGACCCATGCACAATTAATCCTAATGCAGACTTCACAATGATAGATCCAACATTGATACGCAATCCAGATTGAATACAGTAATTTAAAATTGTGCATTCCTTCGAGACTTTTTTTACCCTCATAGTGGGTAATAACTTTGATGAAATAAAGAAATGCCAATGCTTTGAGACGGGGTTAAGAAGTGACGCAGAAAAACTAACGTACCCGTCTTCTCGTAATTCCCAATCGTCAGGTTTGTCGGTCAGATATCTGTATATCTCATTCATGTTGTATCTTGTAGGAACAAAATTTGAATAGTGGCAAACATGGGTATTTTCAATCGAGTATAATTCATTTATTCGAGAAGGAGTGAAAGTTACCCATCTGCCTCTTACGTAAACACTTCCATTATGGATTGCATGCAAATTAGATCCTTGACTACTGGAATGACTACAGTAGATGTGGTATAACAGAATACCTCCCAACGTCGCTGAACAATCATTTCTTCAATTGTTGTCGTTGAATTCTCCGCTCCTCTGTTTATGAATCCTCTTTCCTTAATAAGTCGCTTTTTCATCAAAACCTTATTGAATAGTCGCTGAGCCTCAGAACTGACGAATTTCCTTCGATTAAAAACTCCAGATTTCGTTGTTTCTAGTAGTTTGGAGGCCAAAATAGATTGTTTTGGAGGGGCTCTAATCGTTTCTAAGGAAGAAGATAGTCTAAATATGAAGTTTTAAATGTTTTATATAGAGAAATGGCCTTAGAACCGCCCAAAACCGCAAAATAACTCACAAAAACCACTTTTTAACTATCTCGCCATCGGCGGTAACGATCTCGCCATCGGTGGGATAGTTAATATATTTAAACTGAATTTGGGCGCGCCGATCTCGCTGTCGGCGAGATCGATCTATTTTGACCACAGAAAAATGTAGTGAGAAATTTATACCAATTTTATATGAAATTGCACTTTAAAGAAAGGTATTTTCTTTATTTTATTGCAGGAATGAAGATTTATAAGTACTGAAAGCAATAAAGCACAAAAGAAGCGTATTTGGAGCAAAAAGGACTCAATATGATGAAAAATGAACTGTCCCGCCGACGACTAGAGTTAAGGCGCCGGCGGCGAGATTTTCCCGAGAGATTTTGAATATTTTATAAAGAGCCCGCTGACGGCGAGATCGAGCCCGCTGACAGTGAGATCGGTGCAGTTTGCCCATCTTCAAGAAGCCCGCTGACAGCGAGATCGACCCCGCCGACGGCGAGACAGTTGAAAAGAGCCAAGATACATTGAATCTGGATGCTTTTTGAAGAGGTGCTTAAGCAACCTTTGGAGATTTGACTCCTTCTATAAATAGAGACGAATTCTAGTCAGTTGTGTGTCATTTGTGTGGAAGTTAAGTATCATTTTGAGTGTTAATTAAGTGACATTCTAGAGTCTTTTAGTTTATATTTAGAGTGTTTAAGTATGTTGTACTAGAGGGAAGAGTCAAAGGAACTTCAATGAGTCTTCTTGGGAAAAAGAAGTGAGATAAGTATATTTGTTATTGTTTATTAACTTTAATGAAATCCATGCTTTGAGTTATTTTTCCCATGCTTTCTGAGTAGTTTACTTAGTCTTTTTCCTTGTTGTTGAGATTATGTGAAATGATGAATCGAAAGTAATCGTGCCTAAAATTATTAAATATTGTGATAATCTTTTACTTAAAACTTAATTTACTTTCAATCCGACGATTGATTTGTTAACATATGTTGAATTATCAACTATAGTAAAGATTACATCCAAGATTCAGGGAAGTCAAAAGCCTTGGAAGGAGGGTGCAAATAAATAGGGAAATATTAACTATCGGGCGTAGAATTAGACATTTTAGTGTGACAGACTAAAATATTCAATTCGGTCCTATTGTTTGACAGCTGAAGTGTAGATGTTAGCCCTCAGGCGAGGGGAACGTGGGAGCTCTGAAGTGGCAGCCGGTATCCTCCCAGCCTAGCTGCAGATTCAGTAATCAAATATAAGACTAGTCAATGTTCTTTGCACATGGACCAAAGGGTAAAGAATATGAATGCTCCTATTTGGCACAATACAAACTCTAAACTACTTAATTTCATCATTCACTTAATTCTCTCAACAAGGAAAAAGATGCTTTTCTAAATTAGAATTTTATATTTAAACCTTTTTTAGCAATAGTTTTAGTTTAAGTGTTTTTAATTTCCGTATACTACTTTATAATTTCTCTAATTAAGAATTAGAAAACAAAAGAGAGAAATTATAAATTTAACACAAATGGCAAATAATCCAGAAATTGATAATATAAACCAACAAAGACCATTAAGAGATTATGCTAACCCTACATTAGATGAAATTCACCTAACTATTCAAAACCCTGATGTAGCTGCTAACTCATTCGAACTTAAACCTGCAATTATCCAAATGGTACAGAATAATCAATTTAGTGGTTCATCTAATGAAGATCCTAATTTACATCTTGCTAGTTTTTTGGAACTATTTTCTACTTTTAAATATGAAGGAGTATCTAATGATGCTATTAGACTTAGGCTTTTTCCTTTTTCTTTAAGGGATAAGGCTAAGATGTGGTTAAATTCATTAGCACCTAGATCTTATAAAACTTGGGGAGAATTATCACAAAAATTTCTATCCAAATATTTTCCTACTTCGAAAACTACAAAACATAGAAATGATATAACATCTTTTAGTCATTTTGATGGAGAATCCATATATGAAGCTTGGGAGAGATTTAAAGAACTTCTTTGGAAATACCCACATCATGCATTACCAGATTGGTTAATTATACAAACTTTTTACAATGGATTAGTAGGATCTCTTAGATCAATCATTGATGCTGCTTCTGGAGGTTCATTAATGTCAAAACCATTTGATGAAGCCTATGCGTTAATCGAAGAAATGGCTACTAATAATTTTCAATGGTCTGCTGAAAGAATAAATCCTAAAAAGATAGCCAGTGTTCATGAAAATGATGCAATATCTATGTTAGCTTCTCAAATTACTGCTATATCAAAGAAATTAGATCATTTTGGAATGAATTACTCTCCAACTATATTAGAAGAAAACTCATCTGGACAAATTATAGATTCTCAATCTCCTTATGAAACTATAAATGCTATTAATAATAGACTCAATAATCCTGATGCAAATTATTATAATCCTAGTTGGAAGAATCATCCAAATTTTAATTGGAATAATAATACAGCTCATCAACAATGGATGAACAACTCTATAGGAAATCCACCTAATCAAGGTAATACAAATTATAAACCTTCTTATCTACCTGGATTTAATAACACTCAATTTAAAGATAAGAAGTTATCTATAGAAGAATTAATATTAAGTATGGGTCAGCACTTGCAAAATAAAAGAAATCAATTACAAATTCAAGGAAATCAATTACAAAATCAAGGAACAATAATTAAAAATATTGAACTCAACTCGGACATATCGCTACCGCGCTTAACAATAGAATTCCTGGAACTTTTCCTAGCAATGTGGAAATAAATCCTAAAGACCAAAGAAAAGAACAAATTAAAGCGATATAATTATGAAGTGGAAAAGAGTTAGAAGCTAAATTCAGAAAGAAACAGAAAGTAAAAATGAGGAAGTGGAAATCGAAAAAGAAAAGGATCAGCAAGATCAAAACTTAGAATATCCATTGATCCCTATGAAAATATCTATAGAAAAACCACCACCACCATTTCCTCAACGACTAAAGCAACATAAAAAAGATAAGCAATTTGCTAAATTCCTTGAAATTTTAAAAAAAATTAACGGTTAATATTCCTTTTTGTAGAAGCATTAGAACAAATGCATAATAATGTAAAATTTATGAAAGATATTTTAAATAAAAAAAGAAAATTTACAGATAATGAAACTGTTGCACTTACCGAAGAATGTAGTGCAATTATTCAGAAAAAGCTTCCTGAAAAATTAAAAGATTCTGATAGTTTCACTATACCTTGCGCTATTGGAGAAAAATTTTATGGAAAAGCTTTGTGTGACTTAGGAGCAAGCATCAATCTAATGCCTCTATCAATTTTTAAAAGATTAGAATTACGAGAAATTTCACCTACTTCGGTAACTCTTCGGTTAGTCGATCGTTACGTGACTTATCCTAAGGGAGTTATTGAAGATGTGTTAGTAAAAGTGGATAAATTTATCTTCCCAGTAGATTTTATTGTTTTAGATATGCAAGAAGATAAGGAAATTCCCATAATATTAGGAAGACCCTTTCTAGCCACTGGAAAAGCTATGATTGATGTTCAGAAAGGAGAATTGACTACGAGAGTAAATGATCAAAAAGTAACTTTTAACATAGCAAAATCAATGAAATATCCCGCTTTAGAAAAAGATGATGAATATTTTTGAATGGAAATACTTGAACATTTGCAAAATGAACATTTTAAAGAATATTATGAAGAAGAGTTAGAAAAAGAAAATATTGAATTAATTGAAGAAATAGATAATGAAAAACTGGATTATATACAGGAAAAATTTGAAATGTTGGATAATACTGAAAACGCTGAAAAGAATATAGTTTCGTCAATTATTAGACCTCCTGAACTCGAATTAAAAATTTTACCTAATCATTTAAAATATGCTTACTTAGGTAACCATTCAACCCTACCAGTTATTATCTCAGCTGAATTGAATGAATCACAAGAACAAAAAATGTTAAACATATTAAAAAAATATAAGAAAACTTTTGGTTGGACTTTAGCAGATATTAAAGGAATTAGTCCTTCAATCTGTATGCACAGAATTATTTTAGATAATGAACATAAGCCAAGAGTAGATCCTCAAAGGAGATTAAACCCAATAATGAAAGAAGTAGTCAAGAAAGAAATATTAAAATGGTTAGATAATGGTCATATATATCCTATTTCAGACAGTGCTTGGGTAAGCCCAATTCACTGTGTTCCTAAGAAAGGAGGAGAAATCTAACTTAGGGCATAAAATTTCTTGAAAAAGTGTGCTTGAATCATCTTGAAAAAGTATTGGAGGTATGTGAGAAATCTAACTTAGTTCTAAATTGGGAGAAATGTCAATTTATGGTTGCAGGAGGAATTGTATTAGGGCATAAAATTTCGGAAAATGGCATGGAAGTAGACCCTGCAAAAATTCAAGTTATAGCTAAATTACCACCTCCAACTACAGTAAAAGGGGTAAGAAGTTTTCTTGGACATACTGGATTCTACAAACGCTACATAAAAGATATTTCAAAAATTACTAAACCTCTATGCCAACTTTTAGAAAAGGACAAGAAATTTGAATTCACAACTGAATGCCTAAATGCTTTTGAATTATTAAAAGATAAATTAATCACGACTTTTATAATAGTTTCACACTGATTGGGAGAAACCATTTGAACTTATGTGTGATGCTAGTGATTATGCTATAGGAGCAGATACTTGGGCAAAGATATGATAAAATTTTCAAAGTTATATACTTATGCTTAGTAAAACTCTTAATAATGCTGAAATGAATTATACGATTACTTGAAAAAGAGCTATTAGCAATTGTTTATGCTTTTGATAAATTTAGACCTTATCTAATCGGAACTAAATGTATTGTGCATACTGATCACTCTGCTATTAAATATCTAATGCAAAAGAAAGATTCCAAACCAAGATTAATTAGATGGATCTTACTAATGCAAGAATTTGATTTTGAAATCATTAACAAAAAGGGAACTGATAATCAAATTGCAGATCATTTATCAAGGCTAGAATATAATGAATTATCTGACACTGATAATGAAAATACTGATAGTTTTCCTGATGAACAATTATATAATATAAATGAGTGGAAAACACCATGGTATGCTGACATAGTAAATTATATTGTAAGTGATATTTTACCACCTATGTTAACTTTGCAACAACAAAAAAATTCATTCATGATGCTAAAACATATTTTTGGGATGAACCATATTTATATAAGCAATGTAAGGATCTTATAATTAGAAGATGTGTGCCTTATGAAGAAACAGAACAAATCATTCAGAAATGTCATGATTCTGATTTTAGAGGACATTTTGGAACAGATAAAACTGCTTATAAAATTTTACAATATGGATTTTATTGGCCTACTCTTTTTAGAGATGTGTATAGATATATCAGAACTTGCGACAAATGCCAACGTGTAGGTAATATATCTAGAAGAAATGAAATGCCTCTAAATTTTATATTAGAAGTTGAGATTTTTGATGTTTGGGGATTAGATTTTATGGGACCATTTGTTCCTTCATTTGGAAACTCATATATTAGTTGTTGTTGATTATGTTTCTAAATGGATTGAAGGACAAGCTTTACCTCGATGCGACGTTAAGAGTGTTTCAAAGTTTTTAATGAAAAATATTTTTACTAGATTTGGAATGTCGAGAGTGATTATCACTGACGGAGGATCTCATTTTAAAAATAAATATATTCACAAACTAGTAGAAAAATTTAACATTACTCATAAGATATCAACTGCATATCATCCACAAACCAGTGGATTAGCTGAAGTTTCTAATCGAGAAATTAAACGTATTTTAGAAAAGACTGTAAACCCTAATAGATTGGATTGGTCTATAAGACTAGACACTGCATTATGGGCATACAGGACTGCTTATAAAACTCTGATTGGAATGACTCCTTACAGGATTATTTATGGAAAGACTTGCCACTTACCAGTTGAATTGGAACATAAAGCTTATTGGGCAATTAAAGAATTTAATTACAATCTTAAAGAAGCTGGTGAGAAGAGATTATTGCAATTGAATAAATTAGATGAATTAAGAAATGAATCTTATCATAATGATAGAATTTATAAAGAAAAAATGAAATTATGGCATGATCGAAAGATTAACTTCGAAGAATTTTGAGCCGGGACAGAAGTTTTGCTTTATAATACAAGATTGAAATTATTTCTGGGAAATTGAAATCTCGATGGTTAGGGCCCTTCACTATAACTCAAATATTTTCATACGGAACTATAGAAATTGAAGATCCAAAAACTGGGCATAGATTTGAAGTAAACGGACATAGATTAAAACCTTATTTTGAAGGGAGAAGACCAAATTTTAAAGAGGTTTTAATGCTCAGTCAACCTGATTACTAACTAAATTAGGTCGGGCTGACGACTTTAAACCGAGCGCTTTATGGGAGGCAACCCATAGTAGTTATTAATTATGATCTATTTATTAATGTTATTGAAAATTAAAATATAGAATAAATTCTACTACTCATTTTACTTTTTAAAATCATCACAAATTTGAATTTATACGAAGAAATCAGAAAATATTCGGACCAGAGCGAAAATTGGGCAATTTACCTAATCTCACCGACGGCGAGATCGGCGTGCCCAAATTCAGTTTAAATATATTAACAATCTCGTCAATGGCGAGATCGTTATCGCCGATGGTGAGATAGTTAAAAAGTGGTTTTTGTGAGTTATTTTGCGGTTTTGGGCGGTTCTAAGGCCATTTCTCTATATAAAACATTTAAACTTCATATTTACACTATCTTCTTCCTTATAAATGATTAGAGCCCCTCCAAAACAATCTATTATGGCCTCCAAACTACTAGAAATCACGAAATCTGGAGTTTTTAATCGAAGGAAATTCGTCAGTTCTGAGGCTTAGTGACTATTCAATAAGGTTTTGATGAAAAAGCGACTTATTAAGGAAAGAGGATTCGTAAACAGAGGAGCGGAGAATTCAATGACAACTATTGAAGAGATGATTGTTCAGCGACGTTGGGAGGTATTCTGCTATACCACATCTGCTGTAGTCATTCCAGTAGTCAAGGAATTCTACTCTAATCTGCATGTAATCCATAATGGAAGTGTTTACGTAAGAGGCAATGGATAACTTTCACTCCTTCTCAAATAAATGAATTATACTCGATTGAAAATACCCCTATTTGCCACTATTCAAATTTTGTTCCTACAAGATACAACATGAATGAGATATACAGATATCTGACTAGATGAACACGATGATTGGGAATTACGAGAAGACGGGTACGTTAGTTTTTCTGCGTCACTTCTTAACCCCATCTCAAAGCATTGGAATTTCTTTATTTCGTCAAAGTTATTACCCACTATGAGGGTAAACAAAGTCTCGAAGGAATGTGCAATTTTAAATTACTTGTATTCGATATGGATTGCCTATCGATGTTGGATCTATCATTGTGAAGTCTGCATTAGGATTAATTGTGCATGGGTCAATTCATGGACTTGGACAGCCATCAACTATATTTGCTTTATGTAGTCACTACCAAGTTTCCTACGAAGCTTGGGAAAAAGTGCTATTGCCTTGGAAACCACTAGATCTGACATATATGTTTCCTACGTTGCATAACAATGATGAAACAGTAATTATTTCTGATTAAGTATCTCAAAACAATCCTTTAGTTAAGCCCCTGACTGAGAGAACAAATCTCATTTTAAGGAAACTTAAAGGATTGGAGAGGGAACTACAGAATGTGATAAATTCTATTGATAATATCTCTGATTTATTCGATCACATCGATTGGAGAATGAAGGAGCACTTTGACCATACAGGACATCTGGAGGTAAGTTTCATACGGCTGTTGAGACGAAGGGATGGATTGAAGAAGACTCTACTTGCGAATTCCCCTTCAGGCCTTTCTATAATTTGTTTGTGCACCTGCGTTCTATTGGAAACATCAGAGAAGAGATCAGTTCAGATTCTGATGAGTAGCAGAAATTTTTATTCATATTATATGTATGTGTGTAAATTTGAATTTAGTTTTTGATATACTTTGGATTTTACATAGATAATCTCAGTTTAGATAAGATTGTATGTTGTTTGTTTAGACTCAGCATTTAGAGTATCGTGGTGTGGATTGCAATGCTGAGTTAGATATGTTTTGGTTAATTTGCTAAGTCAATTGTTAGTTTTGTGTTATTTGAAGTTTGTAAGTTCATGGATTTCATTTATTAAAGTTATACTGTTTGTGTTGTGTAAACCTTATATGAATCAGTAGAATATCTAATCTTAGAAAATATATCAAATGAAGTGACCGAACATTAAAAAAAGGCCTAATGAAATTGAATATAATTGAAAATATAAAAAAATTTAAAAAAAAAATTTGGAAATCTCACTGACAGCGAGATCGACCCCGCTGTCGGCGAGATTTTCCCGAAACTTTTGCCTTGGTGAATTAATTAGCTCGCCAACGGCGAGAAATTTCTCGCCGACAGCGAGATCGCGAAATATACTATATTTTGACCGGTCAACAGACACTATTCATCATCCCCTTCCTCAAAACTTCGAAAAACCGACCTAGGGCTTGATAGATCTGGAATTTGGAGCGATTTCAACACATTTTGACACCGGATTTCATCTTCCCTTGGTAAGAGCTTCACTCCTATGTAAAAATTTTTTATTTTTACCATGAATTTCTTCTACTTTGAGGATTTTGGAAAAATTTTGAAATGTGAAGAAAAGACTTGGAAGAAATTCATGGAATTTGATTTAGATTGATTTTAGTAACTATTGGAAGCCATCTTAGTAATATTTAGAAGTTTAGTTAAGATTTTTGTGAATTTCACAGATCGAAAAATGGCACCACGACAAAAGAGAAGAATGGATTACGACAAAACTCATTTGTGAATGCAAGGGCACAATCAAGATATTTTCACAATATTCAAGCCAGAAAATGCATTCAGAATCGAGTTTTCAAAAATCCTGGAGGAGAAGTAGAGCGAATAGTTAAAGAAAGAGGATGGGAAAACTTCTGTTTCATAACCAACAGAGTTGCTGTGGAAGTGGTAAAAGAATTCTATGCCAATCTGACTGCGATCGAAGATGCACCAATCAAGATGAGAGGATTTTTGGTAGATTTCAGTGCTATAAGGATTAATTCATTTTATGAAGTACGAGATTTATACACCAGTGAGTACGATACCTTTGGAACTATGGAAGGACCACTGGAAGAAGTGATCAACTTTCTCACTGAGGGGAAAGGAGTTTGGAAGATTAAGCGACGTCGAAAGGGTAAACTTTCCTCTCTCGATGTTGAATGCATTATCTAAGCCGAGCACTATTTTATTTTTTTCTACCTTATTACCCACTTATCACCATAGTGAGGTAACAAGAGATAGAGCGGTTCGGAATTTCTGTATTCAGAACCAAAGAAGTATTAATGTGGGAAGTATAATTTAGAAGAATATATTAGCCACTGCAAGAAGTGAAAGTGGAGGACGACTAGGACACCCTGGTCTAATTTATGCACTGCGCAATTATGCGGGGTAGAGGCAAGGGATGATGAGGAATGGGTGGAGCCTATGAAACCCATTACTCCAGCTAATATTAAGAAATATGAATCCCACGAAGGATGGAGATCTGGGACTAGAAGCTATGTACCTTCTTCGAGTAGAGACATTCCCTCTACCAGTTATGACCCTCCTCCCTATAGTACTCCTACCCTTCAGGATTTGATGAATGAGATGACTCTATAGCGGAAAAGTTTTGAGAAAATAGAAGAAAAACTGGAGCATATTGATCAGAGAGTTGGAGGCTTAGAGAGAAGACATGATTATGACAACGAGTCTCTCCAGAGACATTCAAAGTATGAGATAGCCTATTATGATGCTGAGAATCGTTATAGGAGAGGAGAGCTCGATGTTGTATTTCCTGAGTGCCCCCGATATACTCATTACCAGCCTAATCCACCCACTGATCAAGGAAACGATGATATAGTTTGGGACTTTGATGCGGAAGATTAGATTCTATGTTTATTTATTTAGTTATTTGACTTTGATGTTATGATTGTTTGTTTGTTGTCTTAAAACTTTAGTATTAATGTTTAGTTTATGAACATGATTATGATGTGGTGTAGATTTTCTTTTAAATATTGTTGTTAAAGTTATATAGTTTTAAAATTTTTAATGTTTTCAGACTGCTATTGTAACCTTGGATTGAATTAGTAAATGTATGTGGATGTAGTATAATATGTTAGTATGAAATGTGGTAGTATTGTGTTAAACTTCTTTACCCAAGCACTTTCTTTAATATTATGTGTGTAGAAAAATACTAACGATACGGAGTTAATTAAGTAATAGAAAAAGCACACGGAACTTCAAAAGAAGAAATACCTAAAGCTTGAAGGTATGATTTAAATATTACAGTTTATTTCCTTTTCACCCTATATAGATAGATAGAAAAATTTAAATTTGGGGGAGGGAAAAATACAGATTTAATTATTAAATTATTCTCAATTTACATTTTCAAAATTATTGTAAAAATGAATTTCTGTAGTAATTTTAATTCAGTAACTATAATTAATTTATCTAATTATTATAAAAGTTGAATAAAATATTTCTAGTAATTAAACTAATTTTATAGATTAAGAAATTTAGTTTAAAAGTAAAAGAATATAGTTAACTATTTAAAGTAAGGAAAACTATATTTTAAAATATGAAATTCTTAAATATTTAGTTGAGAAAGAAAAGATTGAAACTCAATGAAGTAAAAACTTTGAAATACATATAAGAGAAGTAAATGTTTCATGTTTCAAATTTAGGAAGAGGAAAATGAAGTTCAAAATTATTAACAAGCTAACCAAAAATAGTGATCCTCACTTAAAAAAGTAAAGAAAAAGGGATTGAAAATCAATCCAGAAAGAAAAGAAAAAGAAAAATATATATATAAAGTGAGGAGAAGCTTGAGGAGATGCCTTATCAAAAATTGACTTCATTTGAATCAACCTAAAGGGTAAACTTCAATTACATTTCTGAACTTATATTTATGGATTAGTATTTTTCTAAGTAGTGCTTTCATGAAATTCCTATCATTTAAATATCTTAAGTAATTTAATATTGAAAAGTATAGTCATTCTTGAAATAAATAGAAGACTAAAAATCATAAACTTGATGACTAAATAGCCTTATATCTATAAAATTAATTTAAATATCTAAAAATATTTCTATTAAACTTTACTATAATACATATTTAAATCAAATTCATAGTATTTCTGAATTAAAACTTTACTACAAATAATCATTACTTTTATGTAGTATTAAAATTATTTGAGGAGAAGTAATAGTTAAGTTTGGGGGATTTTGACCACAGAAAAATATACTGAGAAATTTATACCAATTTTATATGAAATTGCACTTTAAAGAAAGGTATTTTCTTTATTTTATTGAAGAAATGAAGATTTATAAGTACTGAAAGCAAAAAGCACGAAAGAAGCGGATTTAGAGCAAAAAGGACTCAATATGATGAAAAATGAACTGTCCCGTCGACGGCGAGATTTAAGCCGCCGACGGCGAGATTTTCCCGAGAGATTTTGAATATTTTATAAAGAGCCCGCTGACAGTGAGATCAAGCCCGCTGACAGTGAGATCGGCGCGGTTATCCCATCTTCTAGAAGCCCGCCGACGGCGAGATCGACCCCGCCGACGGTGAGACAGTTGAAAAGAGCCAAGATACATTGAATCTAGACACTTTTTGAAGAGGTGCTTAAGCAACCTTTAGAGATTTGACTCCTTCTATAAATAGAGACGAATTCTAGTCAGTTGTGTGTCATTTGTGTTGAAGTAAAGTGTCATTTTGAGTGTTAATTAAGTGACATTCTAGAGTCTTTTAGTTTATATATAGAGTATTTAAGTGTGTTGTACTGGAAGGAAGAATCAAAGGAACTTCAGGAGTCTCGCAGGAAGAAGAAGTGAGATAAGTATATTTGTTATTGTTTGTTAACTTTAATGAAATCAATGCTTTGTGTTATTTTTCCCATGCTTTCTGAGTAGTTTCCTTAGTCTTTTTCCTTATTGTTGAGATTATGTGAAATGATGAATCAAAAGTAACTGTGCCTAAAATTATTAAATATTATGATAATCTTTTACTTAAAACTTAATTTACTTTCAATCTAGCCGATTGATTTGTTAACATATGTTGAATTATCAACTATAGTAAAGATTACATCCAAGATTCGGGAAGTCAAAAGCCTTGGAAGGAGGGAGCAAATAAATAAGGAAATATTAAGCTATCGAGCGTAGAATTGGACATTTTAGTGTGACGGACTAAAATATTCGATTCGGTCCTATTGTTTGAGAGTTGAAGTGTAGATGTTAGCCCTTAGGCAAGGGGAACGTGGGAGCTCTGAAGTGGCAGCCGGTATCCTCCCAGTCTAGCCGCAGATTCAATAATCAAACATAGGACTAGTCAATATTCTTTGCACCTGGACCAAAGGGTAAAGAATAGGAATGCTCCTATTTGGCACAATACAAACTCTAAACTACTTGATTTCATTCACTTAATTCTCTCAACAAGGAAAAAAATGCCTTTCTAAATTAGAATCTTATATTTAAACCTTTTTGAGCAATAGTTTTAGTTTAAGTGTTCTTGATTTCCATATACTACTTTAGTAAGTAAGTCTACTTTAAATTCTCTTTAAAATTCTCTAACTTCCCTGTGGGATCGATATCTAGGACTCCATTAGAGCCCTATATTACTTGATAACGATACGTATACTTGCGTAGTATCCACAATATAAATCATAAATTACGTAACAGAATCATCAGTATATATCAGCGAGCATGAGCATTTATCCATTCTTCTAGAAGCCCGCCGACGGTGAGATCGAGCCCGTCGACGGCGAGAATGTCGGTTTAAGCAATTGTTCGATGAACATGGACGCCTTTTGAAGAGGTACTTAAGCAACCTTTGGGAATTTTTCTACCTCTTTAAAAAGGGACGAATTTGAGAGAAAAATAAGAGAGATTTGGAGAGGAATTTAGAGAAGAAAAAGTGGAGAAAAACTTGAGGAATGTTTAGGATTCTTAGATTAAGAGTAGAAATGTAGATTTCTACCCTTTTGGAGAGATTGGAGAGGAGATTTTGAGAGAATTTGTAAGGGATTTCGCTAGCATTGCATGGATCGCCGGGAGACTTTATGGGAGAGATCTTCGTCTTTCTTTCAAGGGGAAAAAGCTAAGTATTGTTCTACATTATCTTATAATTTTGTAAACAATTACCTAGTGGATTTGCTTTGGTTTAATGAAGTTTCCGTTGTGTTTTCTTCGTGCTTTGTGACGCATCTCTCTTACTCTTTCTTCTTCTTTAGAAATAGTGGCATGAGAAGATTATGCCATTCTTTTAATTTTTGCTTTTCTTTTGCGATGAGTGTTGACCTCATTTTTGATGAGGTCTTCTCTTCTTCTCTTTAGTACTTAGGATCTAGCCTTAGGCTTTTCCTTTGACTATCTTAGAGGACTAGAATTGGGACCCACCTTTTAGAAATTCAAACCACTTCTAAACTCCCTGCAAACTCCACAAACTTGACTATAGACCCCTAATCACCTAGAGGGTTGAAATCAAATGTGGAAGTTTAAAGGATGAGTTCCTATAGGACTCTTTGGCCTTAGGACTGCCACAGGTGGCTCGGTACGGTAAAGGGCTGACTTACACATACACTACACCTATGCACTACACTTTCACACACCTCCTAAAAACACACCCATACCCGACTTGACTTCACGACTCATGTAGGTGATTCACATGGATGGTCCTTAACCCCTAAGCCCTTGGCTAAGAGGGTTAGGAACAACATGGTGAATGCCTCAAATGAGTCCCTTCATGGCTCATGTGGGCTTGATATGGCTTCATGGCTCAACAAAAATGACTTCTTTCCACTTACATCCACCCGATCTTCGATTTCCCAAATTTTCGATTTTGACCCCGGGACCCTACACGCACAACCCTACCAAATGCCGCGAATAGCCCGAATCCCTCAAAAATTTCCAAATTACCCAAAATTCTCCAAAATCAATCCCAAACATTTCCACACCACTCAAATTGACCATTCCTAGCCAAAAATACCAAAAATTCCAAAAATACCCCCAATACCTTCCAAATACCCAAAATACCCCTTTTGACCCAAAAATCCAAAAATTCAGAAAATTCCCAGAAAATTCCAGAAAATCCCAAATATTCCCAATTTCATTTTGTTCAACTACACCATGGGCCAATTTTGTCAATTTACCCCACTTTTATCAAAACCCCCAATTTGACCCATTTTAACCCAAAGTAAACCCAATGTCGAACCAAATCTACCTAATTGACCCCAATTTTGGTCCAATTCAATTCTAAACTTCAATTCAACATCCCCAACACCAATCTAGACCAAATACAAACCCAATTTGATTGACATTGGAATCCGATTTCACTTTTGGCCTTAAAGCCCGATTTGGACCTATGACCCAAACCTAACCCAAACTCACCCAATTCAACTCCAACTAACCCCAAATCTTTTCTAAACCTTTCCTAACATCCCCATAAACAAAACACTAACATGATTTGCCCAAAACTTTGACCCAAACCCCACTCAAATTTAACCCAAAGCTAAAAAGCCCAATTTTGACCTAAACCTAAACCTAGCCCAAATGAACCCAAATCCCAAAATCAAAACCCAACCAAAGCCAAAACCTCTTTGAAACACTCCCATAAACATTTCCCAACATTAATTTTACATCAATTTCAACCCTAGCCCATGACCCATTGGCCCATGCTCTTTAGCTACCATTTTAGCCCACTTTCACTCAAAACCATTTAAAAGCCGCAATCTAAAACCATTTCAATGAGCCCAAAATCTACCCTAAAGCCCACATGACATTTCCATTTGCCATCCACTTAATCAAAGCCATTACCTAAGTCCTAAATCCATCATCAAATCATTCCAAATCAAGTTCCATACAAATTTCCATCAAATTACCAAAAAATTCCTAAAATCCATTTTCATGAAATTGACCAAGCTTTCCCTAAGCCAAAAGTGAGCCATGAAGCCATGCATGAGCCACATGTGAGCCATGAGAGCCTTGGACACTCCACCATGCCATATTGGGCAAGAAGGAGGGGCTCTTTCCTAATCCTTCTTAAACCCTTTTTACCTTAAGCATGTCGCACACTAAACCATGTTTAGCCACCTCATCATGGATGGAGACTTCACCACTCCTTCTAAGCTGACCTAAATGATTCCCTCAGCTCAAAATCAGAGCTTGGAAGGGTGCACCAAGCCCAAAATGGTGGGTTGACCCAAACCAAGCCAAAGTGAGCCTTCCCCCATTCCATTTAAATCAAACTCCTTTACACATGTCGAACCTCAATTGACTGCACAAGCCTCCAGCCCTGACCCACCTGACCTTGAGGGTGACCCATGCCTGGCCGGCCGGCCACCCAGTCGCCGGAAAACGCCATGCCCGAGACCTTGGGAGTGAGCCGACATTGAAATTCTCCCTTGCTTGAGCGCCCCATGCCTAGTGGTCACCATGGCTGTTCTTCTCCTCACCGAGCACGGTGATCCCAAGCCCTAACTCCCCACAGGAGGCCCTCCGGCCATGCTATTTAAACACCACCCCCTCTCGGCCATGAGAGGAGAGTTGCACAAACCTTGCCAAAACTACGCCAAAATTGTTCCGGACCCCTCCTCATACACGAGCACTTGATCCCAGGTGAGATCCCCCTGCCATTTCTTCTCTGTAAGCTCGATTTCGAGTTGAAATCCAAGCCCGAAACCGGGACACTTCCCCGCGGTGAACCAATCCCCAAATTGATTGGTCCTACACCTTCACCGGACCGAGGGAAGGTGTCCGCCGACAAAAGCCCCATCTCCGGGCCACCCAGTTGCTTCCGGACTCCAAGCTTTGTGATCGAGCTGTGGTCGAAGTTCAACCTAGACAATTCACCGGACCGGGAGACTTCATGCGGAGCTTGCCGGGATCCCGATCGAAGGTGCGACATAGCTCTCGGATCGAAGCTTCACTTCTACGAGCAAAGGTATGAGCTAATTCTTCATCCCGAGCTTACGGAGATTCTCCATTTCAAATGCTTTAATTTCAATGCATGTTTACCGTATGGATGTGTTCGTCTCTTCGAAGACGAATCCATAGAGCATAAGAACACGAAAATCCATTGAGAATCGAGTGAGTTCTTAGGGTTAGAGTGTGGACGGTCACGGGATCACACCGGTCATGGACGATGAACGGATGCGCGTCCATTTAATACACGCGCGGACGGACGGCTCGGATGGCGTCGGACCGGGAGACGGTACGAGAACCGCGGGGCCCGGGTTGCCGACTCGGATGGCGGCGTCGAATGGGAGCGCGCCACGCGGCATTTCGGAGGCTGCCGAGGTTGACGCGGCGCCGCGTGGATAAGTAGATAAATAGGAATATTTTCTATTTATTTAATTCCCGAGAACTTTAAAAATCCATATCTTTGTGTAGAAAAATCACAAAAATAAAATAAAAATACCCTCTTGCTCGAGTGAACGAGAGGAGAATAATGTGGAAAAGAAATTAATTAATTTTGTCTAGTATTTTATTTTTAATTAATTATTTACTCCCTGCATTGTTTTAATTCTCCATGCATGTATACAATTCACCATGGCATGAGACCATAGGGCTTTTGAAGCCTCTGAACTTGGGAACATTCACTGAATTTTCCAAGGTCGAGAGGCCATCTCTGTGAAAAGTTATTGATTTTTCAAATGCATGTTGCTTGATTTAAGTATTTTAATTTCAAAAATTAGCATGTTGTGAAATAAATTCTAGGAAAATTTGGTGATGTTCCTTATGACCGAGAGAACCCTAGGAAAAATAAGATTTGAGTTAATTCACTTAGATTAACCCTAATTGGCTTAAACACCCAAAATAGGTTTCCAATTAATTAGAGTTAACCATAGATCAAATTGACTTGAAATCAATTCTCCACTGACCTTTAGGATCAGAGGAACCCATCATAAAAATTTGAGGTCAATTGGACTTGGTTAGCCCCACTAATTGGGTTGATTAAGCCACTTAGCCATTTTAAACTTTAAAAATTCATAACTTTCAAAATATCTTTCAAAAATTCACCAAATTGGTTTTGGAGTCTCTCTGATATCAGGGGAGTTTAAGAAAATTAAAATTTTAATTTTCTAAAAAAGTTGATTTTTAATATTATTTTAATATTTTTAATAATTAAAAAATAATAAAAATCACAAAAATAATAAAATTCACTAAAATGTTATATTTTGAATTTTAATCACTTGGGAACAAGTCCCATATTTTTCCTAGGTCTATTTAGTGAGATATTAATTTTTAAAGCTCTAAGGGTAATTTTAAAATTAAAAAATGTATTTTCTAGCATTTTCACCAAAATAATTATAATAAATCAAAGAAAAATCAGAAAATTGCAAAGTTTGATTCTCTGGAATCCCTGATATCAGAGAGAATTTTAAAAATTATAAAATTTATTTTTCAACATTTATTTTATTTTTAAATTAATTAATACTCCAGAACTTAAAATAATTCTAATAAATAAAATATAATTCAAAAAATTACAAACTTTGGTCCAAATGGTCCTCTGGTCATTAGGAATGTCCCCTAATTTTCTTAAGGACAGAAACTTTCCCTTGGTCATGTTATTGAATTTTCCTTGGAAATTTCTATTTTCTACAAAAAATAATTATATAAATAAATTAAATACAGAAAAATCACATTTTCTCCTCTCATGTCTTCATTGACACATAAGTGAAGTCACATAAAAATTTCAAGTTCATTTGAGTTCAATTTAGTGAATTATGAAATTATTAGGCTTAAAGGGCAAAATGGTAATTAAAATTTTAACCCTTAATTAAAACTTTAGGTTTAATAAAAATTTATTAACAAGTAAAATATTTGATCCTAATCTGATTTGGATGATTGAAATTTAAATAATTAAAGGGTAGAAACCCATTAAGCAATTTAAAATGATTAAACTTTAAGTAAATAATTAATTGAATTTGGAAGAATAATAAATTTGGAATTATTAAAATAGGGATATTATTAGGAAGAAATTTATTCTTTAATTTAAAAATCCCTAAATTAATCATCTCATTAATACTCAACTCTTAATTAAAATGATAACTCAAATTTAAAATATTAAAGGACTTAATCATTAAATAAAAATTAAATCATTAAACTCTTTCAAAAATTTTCAATAAAATTAAATTAAATTAAGATTAAAAGTTGAATTAAATTAAATAAACAAATAAATAAACAAATTAAATTAAATTAAATAAAATTAAAATTAAATTAAATTAAATTAAGAAATTAAATCAAATGAATTAAATTGAATTAAATTAAATCAAATCAAATTAAATTAAATAATTCAAATTAAATTAAATTAAATTAAATTAAATTAAGTTGAATTAAATAACCTCACTTAAGACCATGAAGAAATAAATCTAAGATAACTTGAACACTATTCCAAACTTAAATCATTAATTTGAACTTAAATTTGAATCACAAATCATTAAGAATCATTTTGCCCTTAGGAGCTTTAGTTATCATAACTCCTAAATAGAACATTAAAATGAAATGTTACTTCACTTACGGGACATTCAAATGTCCTAGTTCACTGAGCAAGTTAACAAAACTTGAAAACCTCGGACGATCGATTCATTTACACAATTAAATTCATTTGGACTTGAAACAATCCTAGAAATATTGAAAAGATGTTTAAGATTCTTCTTAAGCACTTCCTCGATATGATAGGATATTTACTGAGAACAATTGAACTTAATTGTTCTTTGATGAAGAAAATCGTCTTCGAACTAAAAACACGAAAGAACACAGACGTCGTAGGAAATGACTAGGCTATAGGATTAGGAATTTGGTAGAAAACCATAAATCTGTCCCTTAGCTTTACCTAGGAACTTGCTTAAATATTCAATTGTATTTTAAGTGCAGCTTGGGATGACGGGAAGACCCTCCAGGTACGCTTTTATTTTATTGCAATTTATTTTAATTGTAATTTATTTAATTGCATCGTATTTATTTTTCTTGCATGATAAACAACAGTTGCATGAAAACCCACACCTTTAGGACAGAAACCAAAACTGAAACCCAAAATTAAAATAAAAGACACTACAAGATAAAATTCACCTCCACGACATTTCAAAATATAAGACAACTCAAAATTTAATCACGAAACAGAACACAAAACTACAACTACGACTAAATTAAAACGTCTCATTGAATGATCGGGAATACCTCGGATGATGTAACCCACGTGTTGCTAACGGGATTTCCCGCGGTCTAAATGAAAGTGCGGAACTCATTTAGTTGAGTTTAGCAAATTCATCTGGACTAAGTGAATTCGATGAAAATAACGGTGCGGGATGACGGAACCGTGGGATCTTAATCGGTTCGTTTAATCAACTTTAAGATACGTTTTAATTAAAACACAAAAAACACTTGGAAATTAAGACTTCTCTAAACGAGAACACTTCTCTCACCTCCCGATTTATGATTTCTAAAACTAAACCTCTGCAACAACAAGGAGCTCGGAGCATGGTGGGCGGCACGGCCATCGTCATCGGCAAAACTTGAACCTACTTCGACAAAACTTTCTTAGAATTAAATAACAAAGCCATAGGACTTCGAGGTAGTTTGACTAGTGCGACATAAATCCTCGACTCTTCGTTAGGCATTTGCATTGCAAATTAAGCCCTAACAGGTCTTAGGATTCGAGGTAGTCGTCGGATACGACACAAATCCTCATATCTTCTAGGCGATTTGTATGATTCTATCATATAAATATAAGCCCTAATTAATTAAAATTGGCGAGATCAAAACATTAAATAAACATTAGGACTTTCCTAAATCCAAGCGAAACAATAGGATAGTCGGGAGATTACCGAAGTTCGCTTCGAATCCGTGATCTCTCCTACTTTTCTTCCTTTGAATTTCCAAAATAAAACGTTCCAAATTTGATCCATTCCTTATTGAAATTCCAAAATTCAACCCCTTGAAAACTTAAACTTTGAAATTCTTGAGAGCAGAATTATTGATTATTATCGAGAGTTTTCTTAGGTGATTCCCGTCACTTAAGATGTAATTAACTATAGGGGCTTGCCCTTATAGGGAACTTTAAGAACCCGGGTAATATAAACCTGTTTAATAGTTTCATATTAAGCGGGGAATTTGTCGGCTTATAAAATTGGTTCGCGGACCAAACGGATGTCACAAACCTTTCTAGTTTATTTAATCGAGCCCCATTATCGAGCGATGTGTCTATTCTTCGGGGTAGATACACGGTTTGTGGTGCGGCGCTCGTTTATATAAACTATTCGGGATGTGAGATTAGTTTGATTTCATATCTTAAAATTTTCAAATTTAAAATTATTTTCAAAATCAAATACTACTTTTCAAATTATTTATTTAAATTAAATTAAAAAATACGCCGACATATTTCTGTAGGCGACTCTTTTTTTTCAAAAATACAAACACACAACCTAAAAAAATGCCGACATATTTCTGGCGACTCCGCTGGGGAAAAGTTCCTCTCTCCATTTTAATCAAATAGTTCTGCTTTCAAAAATCGGTAGTGTATCCATGTCCCTAATGGATCAAACTACCCTTCTTTCCGTTGGAATACTGTGTTCATTTCTATCTTGAACAAGTATAACCAACATTCTCTCGGATTTAGGAGCCATTGTTTAGACACCCCTAAACGAGAGAGGTTCGAGATCCTTTTACCTCATTTCCGAGGTGGGGTGGACCCCCAATAGGTGTTAGTTTAGGAGTGATCCTTCGGGTCGAGAAGTCTTGCTTAAGACTCTCTTTTCCCTTCCAACTCCGATTCAGATTCCTTACCTTCTCTACACCTTTGAACACTCCGTTCTAAATAAACAAACCCTTTAATAAGTGATTCCTTTTTATAAATACATGAACATGAATGAGTTCGGACTCTTTTCAATTCCTTTCTTTTCGTCCTAAAGAAAAGAAGCATAACTTGGGACTGACAACTAGAATCTACCCTGCGAAATGGAAGCCCCGAGCGATTTTCTCTTTCACCAATGGATTGGACCTCGTCATGCATAAGGATGAGTTGCCCGACAATGGAATCATCCGATTTGGACGAGGATTTGAAAACACGAACGTCGAGGTCACCGACGTCTCCCTCTTTGCCATTGATGAACAAGGTACTGAAGGCGAAGAGCCGCTGCTTGAATTCGACCTTAGGTCGACCCAAGAATTCCCTCCTCTGCGAAGGATCTCGACTAAGAGAATGCCGATGTCCACAGAAGGACCTGTTCTCTCTACCCCCATTGGTCTAGTTGTTTACGCACTGCCCCGACTTTTGCCAAATCGAAAGGGAAAGAAATCCGAGATTATGATGGACATGTTACCGTGGAGGGTACGAGATCTTCTGTAAGACCTTACGTTTTCGAAATCGGGTCCGGTTCGAGAATTCCGTCACTAACAAAGACCCGGAGAAGAAACGAGAATAGAAGGATCGCTAAAGAAGCCAGAGGCTGCTGAAATCGCTTTCTAGAGGAGATTCCGGAAGCGCCGAACATACACCGTCTGCTGAATACATACCACTCGTTGGGAGGAAGCGGGTTCCATCCTCTCTCCGCCGCGGAAGATGAAGAAAACATTCGCAAGATTGCTTGCCACATTACCACGACCCGCATATTACAACGATAGCCGTAAGAAGAGAACTAGAACTACGCCGTTTGCTCGATTGCGAGCTTTGGTAGAAAAGTTAGCGAAGAAGGAAAAGCGCCGTATCGGAAATTCTACGGAGGATAGGGCGGGTGCCGGTCAAATCCCGTCTTGGGCCCCGAGTAGAACCCGCCATCATGACGGAAAAGCCGAGTAAAAGAATGAAGGCTAGTCCGCCTGTTGTCGTCTCGGGATTACGGATTAGGGAGGATACCACCTTCCGGCATTTGGCCGACGGACCATGCGGTCCTAGACCTTCTGCTGCCGGAAGGATGGTATGGCGTCCCACTGCTGGGCGAGTTGAGATTGAAACGACAGCCGAGAAAGAAAGTCTCGCCGGGAGACTTGAATGCGAAGAAAGTGCTACCGCGATGAAGGGGACTCGTGAGAAAGGGACCCGGCGAGCTATCGCACGACAACCACGAAGACACACGGAAAGCCCCGCTAGAAGATGCCATGGAAAAGTTGAGAACCGATATCCAGACGGTTGGCAAAAGAAAGAGAAGAAAAGTTCGGAGACGAGATTGATTCATCGGAATTCATGGACGACGAATACGCGGAAATCAACATGGTTGAGACACGAGCTTCATCGGCTTCGCAAGGTGCTCCTGCGGCCGCGAGAAGAGAGGAGCCGGGCGATGAGAAGACGGCTTCGGGAGAAAGACGACACGATCGCTCGAATGGCGAAAAGGATGGAAGAGATGGCCGTAGCTGCGGCCACTCTCCGGAGTCGAAGTACGACCACGAAGGGAAACACCCCCGAGAGGTCATTCACATTGTAGACGGAGGAAAGGAGATTACGTCCGTCGATGGGGATGATCAGCTGAAAAAGGATACAACACAAAGTATGATTCTGAAAAGGATATCAAGAACTTGGTAGAACGGCGGAGTGCGAGAAGCCTTAGCACAATCGAAGAGCGGGACATCCATTCGGACGGGTAGACCTTACCCGGAAGAATTCGACGACTGTCCAATACCGAAAGGCTTCGTACCACCTCTGTTTAAGACCTTCGATGGAGCAGGAACCCTCGACGGCATGTAGCACACTTTCGTGCCGGTTGTTGCAATGCCGGCGGGAGCGATGCATTACTCTTCCGACGGTTCGTCGGCGGTTCGTCGGGAATCGCCTTCGGCGGGTATGCGGAGTTACCAAATGGTTCGGTAAAGACATTCTCGAGCTAGAGAACCTCTTCATCGAGCGATTCGCGGAGCTCGGCACCACATCACTATAGGTGATTTAGTGGTAGAGAAGCGAAAGCCGAATGAAACTTTGGTGGATTACATACTTCGATGGAGGAACTTAAGTATGAAGTGTGAACCACAAGCTGCAAGAACGGCATGCGATCGGCATTTTGCTAAAAAGCATCCATGGCCCGATAGCACTTCTCCTCGAGGGATTTTCTATTAAGACTTTTGAGAAGTTGTTAAGCAAGGCCGGAAGCTTGCAAGAGGAGGCGAAACAATTAAGTTTCACCGACAAGACGAGATAAACAAAAGCACTGTAAAGACTTTTGAAAAGAAATCCGGGATCGTTGCGAGCGGTTGACAAAGGCAAGCAGCCGATGCAAATACCACCGAACGGCCGCAGCAACCACAACGGAATTACCGGCAACCCCGGCCCGGCTATCGGTCATCTCCGCGATATGAACAACCGCCTCGTCCGCAACGTACATTAAGAGAGCTTTTGAGCGAGAGAATATCCGTTCAAGAATGAAGCGATGCCGAAAATGTTCCGTAACTTGATGAAGACTCCGGATTTCCAGCTGCCGAGCCTAAAAGACCGGAAGAGGTCAACAAGAAGGGTGATCCCAACTTTTGCCCTTACCACCAGATGCTTGGACACAAAATAGAAGATTGCATTACCTTGAAAAGTTGGCTCGATGACGACTGCGGAAAGGGAATATAACGATCCCGAAGGAGTACATGAAGGAACCCCAGAAAGGAGGTTCCGTCAATGTTATCTCGACTGATCCCATCATTCCGATAGATCCCTATACGACTGACGATGGATGGACTACCGCTTGGACGAGGTCTTCGAAAAAGATTTTAGACAGCATCCAGACCGCTTCGGTACGAGCTTCAATTCAGAGTTTGAAACCTGTTAAGCCGGTACTATCACTTGCGATAGAAGAACCACCTCAACAGGAGACGATTGAAGAGAAGAAGAAAATTGACGAAGAAGAGAAGGCGAGGCACCTAAGGCTAGACTAGGGGCTGCTTATCCTAGGATAGTTGTTTCCGATTCGGGGGAGAAATCCCTCGAACCCTTGACTCGTATGATTATCTACTCACTTCGGTGGGATCATATAATGATAAGGGTGATGGCGTTGGCTACGTTTTGATCATTTCTAACGATTACGTAACTAACGATAGTCCGGATATCGATTTCGATACCAACGACAATTCTCGAATCATACACGATCTCGACGAGCAAAATAACGAAGAAGACATCCATCGAGGAGGCTACGAGAGTTCAACAAGCAACGAATCTATCCGCGAGTTTCGAGGAGCTCCGGTCGCGATAGAGTTAGAGCCTTCGGACTGCGAAGCTAATCCGGAAGAGCCCGTCATTCCAATTCGAAGAGACACCGGCGAGCTCGACAATGGATTCGGAAGAAATTACGGAAGTCGACTTAAGGAGTGGAAAAGTTCTACCTCCGAGAATGGGTCCAAAAGACAAAGGAAGCGGTGGTTGTTCGGGAAGAACCAACCCCGGCGGAAGAAATACCCATTCGAGAAGAAGCGGAGACACATGAAAACAAAGTGGACTACAACGTGCTTAGCCCATCTTAGGAAACTACCGACCGAGCTAAGCATCTACGACGCTCTCATCTTATCAAAGGAGATGAGAGAAGCTCGATCGAGGCCTTACTTGATCCGAGAAATTTGCTTAGCTCAAATGGCCGGAGAGTCCTTAGATGAGGTTTGCTCGTTAAAGGAACGACGAGGTGTTACCTTCACGAGACGACGACCTACTACTTGGAACGACGGATCACGACCGACCGTTGTACATTTCGGTTACAATCGGAAGATTTACACTCTCCGGAGTATTGGTGGATCCGGGAGCATCGATCGATATAATGAATCTTCGAACGCTAGCATACTTGGAAATTGATGCCCGCGAGCTCGAAGCGGACAAAATGTTATTAAGAGGATTCGACCGAGAAAGGAGAAAGAGCCCTCGGCTCGATAACGCTAACGATGAAGACCGGTGACTTAGCAAAGACAACCGCGAAATTTCACATAATTGATTCGGAAACATCGTTCAACGCTCTCTTGGGCCGACCATGGATACATGAAAACGAGGATGGTACCATCATCTCTACATCGAGTGCATCAAATACTACGATGGAGGGGAACGGTGCATCAAAGGTGACTTACGACCATTCTCCGTACATGAAATTGGAATCCACGAGGATGCGGCTTATTATGCACCGCCGAAGAAAACGATCTTCTCCGGAGATACTATAACAAACGAAGCAAAGAAAGTTCGGGACAACGAAGAACACGAAGTTCTAGTCCAACGATCACTCACCACTCCCTTACGGCGAGATGGTGAAGGTTTCTCCACAACTCGCATCCGAGGTCGAGGCCGGGGACGAGGTCGTGGTAGAGACATTAGGACAATTGGACGGAGGAAACCAACCATCAATGTCGATTGGGAATATAGTTACGAAGAAGAAAGAGAAATCAAACAAGAAGCGACGACAATAAGTCGAAAGGAGCCGCAATTCAAAATCCCTATTGAAGATGAAAGAAACGAAGAATACAAATCGATGTACGAAAAGATTAACCACTATGTACATACTTATGACCACGACCCCGATCCGTTCTAATAAGATCGAGGGTATGGAGGTCAAAGAGGTACATAGCGGTGGTGCAAAACCAATCAAATTCTACCGTGGTGCTTCTTCCTCCAAAGTTGAAAATAATGTACAATTTGAAGATGCTACTTCATCAGAATTAATGGAATTGCCTTTTGAGTGGTACTCTCCACTGTGTTCAAAATTTAATTCAACGTGGTTTCTTACCTCGACGGTGGACAAAAGGTCGATCACAACGTTTTGAAAATTTATGGAATAACTCCGGTCGTCCACCCGACTCGAAGCATGGTCTCGGATTCGGCACGGTAGGATCGGTTGATGATGCGAATTTTGCTTGGTTATCACTGCGAATCTAATGAAAGCTTGCATGGAAACTATGGACGAACTCGAAGATTTACAAATTGGAGACGCTCCACCGAATTCGAAGAAGAAATCAAATCTACGATAGATGAGTTAATAGAAGTTAACTTAGGTACTAGCGAAGAGCTCAGACCTACCTTTGTTAGCTCTTTACTCGATAAAGAAGACTCGAAGAAATAATCGAGTTATTAATGGAATTCAAAGACTGTTTTGCTTGGAGCTACGATGAGATGCCGGGTTTAGCTCCGGAGGTCGCGATCCATAAACTAGGGGTGGACCCTACTACGTTCCGGTCGGACGAGGTCCCGGAAGAATGCGTCTAGAAATCGAACAACAAGTCATAGGCGAAGTTAAAAAGCTAATAGACGCTAAATTTGTCCGTGAAGAACAATACCCGACTTGGTTAGCCAACGTGGTACCGGTCGGGAAGAAGAATGGTCGGATCGGAATTTGTGTGGATTTCGAGAGATTTAAACAAGGCATGTCCAAAAGATGAATTTCCTCTACCGATCCCGGAATTAATGATCGACATCGCTTCAACACATGAAATATTCTCGTTCATGGATGGATCTTCGGGATACAACCAGATAAAAATGGCTCCGAGAAGATGAAAAACTTACGGCATTCGAACGCCGATCGGAGTATTTTGCTACACGGTGATGCCATTCGGATTGAAGAACGCGGGAGCAACCTACCAAAGAGCAATGACAAGAATTTTTGATGATCTCATCCACAATCAAGTCGAATGCTACGTGGACGATGTGGTCATCGAAAGCAAAGTAAAGGACAACCACTTGTATGATTTGAGAATTGTTTTCGAACGATTAAGGCAATTTAACCTTAAGATGAATCCCTTAAAATGCGCCTTCGGCGTCACCTCCGGGAAATTCTTAGGATTCGTTGTCCGACATCGTGGAATCGAAATCGATCCGGAAAAGATTAAAGCTATCTTAGAAATGCCGCCTCCCAAAACCTTAAAACAACTACGATCTTTTCAAGGGAAGCTGGCATATCTTCGACGCTTTATCTCGAACTTGTCAGGTAGGTGTCAGCCTTTCTCGGCACTAGTTAAAAAGGACGCCAAATTTATTTGGGAAGAGAAATGCCGAGAGGGCCTTCGAGGACATTAAGCAATATTTAATGACACCTCCTGTCTTAGCGACCCCGAGTCTCGGGTAGACCGCTAATACTTTATACCGCGGCTTTAGACGACTCTCTCGGAGCCTGTTAGCCAGAGTCGATGATGAGGGTAAAGAAAATGCTCTTTATTACTTAAGCCGTCGTTTACTGCCGACGGAAATAAGGTATCCCGCGATTGAAAAGCATTGTTTGGCCACGATCTTCGCCGCTCGAAAGCTCGGGCATTACATGCTTTCTCATAAGGTCGACCTAATCTCGAAGTTTAATCCATTGCAATACTTGATGACTCGTCCAACGCTTTCCGGCGGACTTGCCGGATGGTCGATGATATTATTGCAATTTGATATAACTTTCGTGCCTCTTCGTGCCGTAAAGGGACAAGTCTTAGCGGACTTCCTTGCGGCACACCCTTTGCTGGCAGAATCTCCTCTCGATGACGATCTGCCGGATGAACAAATAATGAATCTAGAAGACCTTGATGATCGACGTTGGGAATTATATTTCGACGGAGCATCTTCAACGCACAAAGACGAAGAATCGCAAGTGATAGTGCCCGGTAAGGCAGGAATCGGGCTAATCTTTATAACACCGGAGCGGGGGATGTTAAGATACTCCTACCACTTGACAGAACCATGTACAAACAACGAAGCGGAATACGAAGCCCTCATAACGGGACTGGAATTAACCATTCGAATGGGGATAACGGACATCAACATCTACGGAGATTCACGGTTAATCATTCAACGGATCGTCGGACGATACGGAATTTTAAAACCAAGACTCGAGCAATACTTCCGAGTATGCCATACGAGTTGTTGGAACAGATTCCGAATGTGACAATCTACAAAATTCCCAGAAGAAAACGCTCCAGCGGATGCGGCTAGCTCGTCTCGCAAAAGAATTTGCTGTTTGCAAGATGAATCGGTGGAAGTGTCGGTTCGCGGACGTCGGAGTCCTATCACGGCTTGACATAGACACGATACACAAATCGAAAAGGAAGAAGGATCGGTTGCAACGGTGACGGAAAACACGGAAGATTGGCGACGGCCATTGATGGATTACTTACAAACGGGAAAACTACCGGACGATAGGTCGTTAGCCCATCGGATCGAGAAAGAACTCGTCCTACGCATTAATAAACAACACATTATACGGAAGGTCTTTTGATCGAATGTGGCTAAGGTGCCTAAGCGGGTCCGAAGCCCGTGAAATTGTTAAGGAGGTGCATTCGGGACTCTGTGGCGCTCACCGGTCGGGTCCAAGATGAAAATGAAAATTAAAAGACTAGGGTACTACGGCCCTCGATGATGACCGTTGCATGAAAATCGCCGAAGGCGTCACCGATGCCGAGTGCACGGAGTGGTTCTACACCAACCTCCAAATGTGCTACATCCAGACAATTGCATCGTGGCCATTTGAATGTTGGGGCACGGATATAGTGGGTCCGATAGAACCGCCGTCGTCGAAAGGACATCGCTTCATTCTTGCGGCTACGGATTACTTTTCCAAGTGGGCGGAGGCGGTTCCACTTAGAGAAGTGAAAGCACATCACGTGCTACAATTTTCAAGAACCAAGTTGTCTACCGTTTCGGGGTGCCGCGCGAGATCATCTCGGATAATGGGTCGGCATTCGAAGCACACAAATCAACAATTTTGTCGGGAGACACGGAATCGGCTGGCGATATTCAACAATTTACTACCCGAGAGCAAACGGCCTAGCCGAGGCTTTTAATAAAACTCTCGTTCAAATTTTAAAGAAGACTTTAGACGACAATAAGAGAAATTGGCACGAGAAGTTGTTAGAAGCCTTATGGGCCTACCGGACAACCTTCGAACTCCTACGCAAGCTACACCTTACGCTTTGGTGTATGGGTCCGAGCGGTGTTACCTTTAGAGGTTCGGCTCCCTTCACTCGAATTGCGGTTGCAAATAAAATCACAACGAAGAGAACGCCAAATTACGACTCGAAGAATTAGAGAGCACTGGAAGGAAAAGACTTGCGGCGCAACGAGAATTTAGAATTATACCGAGCTAAGATGATTCGGGCTCATGATAAAGCTGGTCGCCGAGAACCTTGAAAGTTGGTGATTTAGTTCTCGTTCTCAAGAGACCTATTCTTGCACACGCGAGATAGGAGGAAAATTTGAACCCACTTGGGAAGGACCGTTTGTGGTTGAAGCGGTATACTCGGGAGGTTCCTACCGGCTAGTGAATTGCCGGGGAGAACGACATATGCTTCCGATCGATGGACGATACTTGAAAAAGTATTACGCTGCACGATGTTTCGAAGGAATGAACTTTCCATCCCTAGAAGCACGGGTGAAGTGATTACTTATGATTGGGTCCGAACCCGAAAAAATAATAAAATGTGCTAAAATAAATAAAATCCGATAATAAAATTTTCCTTGTTTTCTTTTCCAAATCGAAATCTCTTACACGATCTTATCCCACTTCATTCTGTTAAGTTTGAAAATATAAAAATAATAATAAAAAACAAGATGTCTTTAATAAACATTTTCTTGATGTTCTTGTTCTTAGTACGACCCACGATCCTTTTCCTTGTCTTTTCGCGGGGAAATGTCGAGCGGGCGGTTGGTCTTGAACTTTAAGAATGGCGTAAGCCTTGCACTTGATGAAAGAGGGTGAAAGATGGAGCGATAATCGAGATTGACTCGGATTTCGCACCGGCGGGCCTACGATACGAGGAAAGTGGCTGGGTCCCGGTTGACCGAGAAGAAGCTGCCGGACATACGGTGATGAAAGTGGGTGGCCCAAGCCACCAATCCGGCAACAAGAAAAGAAAGACAAATATTGAAGAAGATAAGAAAATGAAGTACGTAGTCGCTACGGCGGAGGGCGGGCTTGTCGGCGCCGCGCCCACGGAGATTCAGAAGTTCGGAGAGCTACTCTCACGGCAACGCAACGAAGAAATAAGAATCGCCGTATCCGTAAGATGTTGACGAAACTAGGCGCGGATCGGCACGACGAGGCGATTGCTAATGTCGGTGCATACACTTCGAGGACACCGGTTCACCGGGAACCGAGAAGAAAGGAGGCCGGCTCTAGGATGACGAAAGAACCGGAGAAATCTTGAGGAAGACCGAGAAGAAAGAAGGCTACCACGCCACGGATAGAACCACCGGTGATGCATGACCTTGTTGCGGAAGCAGCCCGGGGGATGTCCCGACGGACATCATCCACGAGGAGCGAGGTATGCGGGGGAACGTGAAGGGATCGAACCATACATCCCACAATATGTCACCGAGGCCTCGCCATCTGCGAGATCATTCGGAATACGAAGCTGGAGAGAATGCAAAATGTTGAAAAGAAAACCTTTGAATACTTTGAAAGGATTAGAGGCGAGAAGAATCAATATCTTGGAGGGCCTCGAATTACATACGGACGTATTTTCGAGTATGAGCGAGCGGCAAATCGTGGATTGCATCCGGGATTTGAAAAGGCTAGGCCGAGCGAGGCCGCTGAGGAAAACACATACTCGAGCCCCGGAGATGGATGCCGGGGAAAGGAAGAATCACGATACAATGTGGATCTTTGTTACAACTTTGCTGAGGACGGGAAGGGAAACCCGCGGGAATACTCGCGTCATGGGCGAGTGGACCCGATGCCATTAGTCATCAAGAGAATGGTAAAGAGATTGATAACATGGAGAATGCGCCGACGGACCGCATGCCCAATAGTCGCATCATCGACATCTACGAGCGGGGTGTTGTATACCCCGCACATTGATCACCATGATTTTGTCGAGCCTTCTACGCACGATCTCTTTCACGAGCGAGTGTAACATCATGTTCGGATGCGACCTCCGGATAGCGGGCCCGGGTGAGTTCCGAGGGCCGGTAAAGATACCACTACCGGTAGGTTCCGTCATGATGTCGAAGGGTAACGGAGCGGATATCGCCGAAGCATTGCATACCGGGAGTACCGGTGAAGCGGATCTCGGTTACGTTCGGGAGGATGGACGACGGAAAGATACCTTACCATTTCCGGCCGGACCGGAGCTAGAAAGCCTCAGACCTTACGAGTCGTGAGTTACATGGAAAATATCACACCTCCGATGTACATCCATACGGCATCCTTGCCGAGGATGGCTTGGAAGGTGATGTTATTGACCATGTATCTCACTATTCGAGACATGGACTTTTGACGGATGCTTCTTTAGATGGATCGACAAAGATCATACACGATCCGTTTTGAGTTTACATGGATTGTATGAAATATATTCCGGATCAAGATGTATGATGTATCTTCTACATGATTGGAATGAAAGTGACCATGTCACATTTTTGGCCTTCACCTCTTTTGTGCAAATTGATTGGGAAACGCCATTAAAGTTAAATGAACTTCGAACAAAGAACAGAAAAGAAATAAAAAAAAAGATAAAAGAAAACTTTCTAAAAAAAAAAATCTAAAAAATGACAAACACCAAATTCACATGAACATTAAATAAACAACAAAATAAAATTCGAATCATTAAAGGATAAACAAAATCAACAAGAATGTTAAATCGAATTCTCGATCAAATTTCGAATCCAATCTCGATCAAACTTCAAATTTCATCTTCCAAATTTCAAATCAAATCTTAAATCAAATTTCAACCGAGTTCGAACTCATCATTTCAAATTTCGAATTCGATCTTCCGAATTCCGAATCTTTATCGAATCTGAATTCGATCTTTCAGAATCTCGATCCAATTTCAAATCTCGAATTCGATCTTTCCGGATCTCACATCAAACCTCAGATCGAATTCAAACCCTTGGGTCGAGGATTTTACATCCAAGCTTGCACTGCTCTAGGATTCTCTTCTGTCGCCTTGAAATACATCGAATTCAAACTCTTGGGTCGAGGATTTTACATCCGAGACGTACCTCTTGCTAGGATTCTCTTCCTATTGCATTGAAATACATCGAATTCGAACCTTTGGGTCGAGGATTTTACATCCAAGTGCACTTGCTTCTAGGATTCTCTTCCTATTGCCTTGAAATACATCAAATTCAAACCTTTGGGTCGAGGATTTTACATCCAAGACTGCCTTTGCTAGGATTCTCTTCCTATTGCACTTTGAAATACATCGAATTCGAACTCTTGGGTCGAGGATTTTACATCCAAGACTACCTTGCTTTAGGATTCTTTTCCTACGCACTGAAATACATCAATTCAAACTTTTGGGTCGAGGATTTTACATCCAAGGCTCACCTTGCTAGGATTCTCTTCCTATTGCCTTTGAAATACATCAAATTCAAACTTTTGGGTCGAGGATTTTACATCCAGAAGCTGCCTTTGCTAGGATTCTCTTCCTATTGCCTTGAAATACATCAATTCAAACCTTTGGGTCGAGGATTTTACATCCAGATCTGCATCTGCTAGGATTCTCTTCCTATTGCCTTTGAAATACATCAATTCGAACTTTTGGGTCGAGGATTTTACATCCAAGCTGCCTTTGCTTTAGGATTCTCTTCTCTATTGCCTTTGAAATACATCAATTCGAACCTTTGGGTCGAGGATTTTACATCCAGGATTGCCTTTGCTTTAGGATTCTCTTCCTATTGCCTTTGAAATACATCAATTCAAACCTTTGGGTCGAGGATTTTACATCCAAGACTACCTTTGCTCTAGGATTCTCTTCCTATTGCCTTTGAAATACATCAATTCGAACTTTTGGGTCGAGGATTTTACATCCAAGGTTGCCTTTGCTTTAGGATTCTCTTCCTGTTGCCTTGAAATACATCGAATTCAAACTTTGGGTCGAGGATTTTACATCCAAGGCTGCACTTTGCTTTAGGATTCTCTTCCTCTTGCCTGCGAAATACATCAAATTCGAACTCCTTGGGTCGAGGATTTTACATCCGAGAGCTACCTTTGCTTAGGATTCTTTTCCTGTTGCCTTTGAAATACATCAAATCAAACTCTTGAGGTTAAGGATTTTACATCCAATACCACATTACTACGAGATCTTTCCTCATTGTGATGACTCAATCCAATCGATTCGATCTTCTTTTGGGGTTGAAGATGTTACATCTAAAACTTGAAAATTCCAATTTTCATTTCAAATCAAATTCCTTCAAATTAATCTTGACAAACTTCGATCTAAATTGAAACTCCAAATTGAAATCTAAACTCACGCATCGTGACTTGAACATGAAATAAAATAAAATCTAAATCGAAATTCTCCCAGATCATGTGATTTGGGATTCACCTCCTTTTCCTTTCCCAGGCGAGAGTTCGAGAATCTCCGGTTCCGAGAGATATACTTGATACTCCCCGGCGGAAGCTCTTCTACTTCGTCCTAAGTTTGTTACTTGGACATCTGTGTTGGTTTTGTTGATCGCTTCGGTCAACACCAATACGTGCGGTGTGCTCGCGTCGGCTCACCACACTATTGGGGGTCCATTTGTTGACCTCATTTTTGATGAGGTCTTCTCTTCTTCTCTTTAGTACTTAGGATCTAGCCTTAGGCTTTTCCTTTGACTATCTTAGAGGACTAGAATTGGGACCCACCTTTTAGAAATTCAAACCACTTCTAAACTCCTGCAAACTCCACAAACTTGACTATAGACCCCTAATCACCTAGAGGGTTGAAATCGAATGTGGAAGTTTAAAGGATGAGTTCTATAGGACTCTTTGGCCTTAGGACTACCACAGGTGGCTCAGTGCAGTAAAGGGCTGACTTACACATACACTACACCTATGCACTACACTTTCACACACCTCCTAAAAACACACCCATACGACTTGACTTCACGACTCATGTAGGTGATTCACATGGATGGTCCTTAACCCACTAAGCCACTTGGTAAGAGGGTTAGGAACAACATGGTGAATGCCTCGAATGAGTCCCTTCATGGCTCATGTGGGCTTGATATGGCTTCATGGCTCAACAAAAATGACTTCATTTCCACTTACATCCACCCAATCTTCAATTTCCCAAATTTTCGATTTTTGACCCCGGGACCCTACACGCATGACCACTACAAATGCACTGAATAGCCCGAATTCCTCAAAAATTTCCAAATTACCCAAAATTCTCCAAAATCAATCCCAAACATTTCCACATCACTCAAATTGACCATTCCTAGCCAAAAATACCAAAAATTCCAAAAATACCCCCAATACCTTCCAAATACCCAAAATACCCCTTTTGACCCAAAAATCCAAAAATTCAGAAAATTCCCAGAAAATTCCAGAAAATCCCAAATATTCCCAATTTCATTTTGTTCAACTACACCATGGGCCAATTTTGTCAATTTACCCCACTTTTATCAAAACCCCCAATTTGACCCATTTTAACCCAAAGTAAACCCGATGTCAAACCAAATCTACCCAATTGACCCCAATTTTGGTCCAATTCAATTCTAAACTTCAATTCAACATCCCCAACACCAATCTAGACCAAATACAAGCCCAATTTGATTGACATTGGAATCCAATTTCACTTTTGGCCTTAAAGCCCGATTTGGACCTATGACCCAGAACCTAACCCAAACTCACCCAATTCAACTCCAACTAACCCCAAATCTTTTCTAAACCTTTCTTAACATCCCCATAAACAAAACACTAACATGATTTGCCCAAAACTTTGACCCAAACCCCACTCAAATTTAACCCAAAGCTAAAAGCCCAAGTTTGACCTAAACTTAAACCTAGCCCAAATGAACCCGAATCCCAAAATCAAAACCCAACCAAAGCCAAAACCTCTTTGAAACACTCCCATAAACATTTCCCAACATTAATTTTACATCAATTTCAACCCTAGCCCAACATTGGCCCATGCTAGCCCATTTTGGCCCACCTTAGCCTCTTTACAAGCGTATCGACCATTCAAACCAAATCACCTCAAATTTGTTTCAAACCACTCATGAACATCCTAAACCAAACTCAACAATTATTTGGCAAGCCTTTGCAAATTTCATCCCAAAATCCATTTTAAAATTAAAAGCCCACTTTCCTAAACCATTTAAGAGCCATCTAAAACCATTCATGAGCCAAAATCTACCCTAAAGCCCACATGACATTTCCATTTGCCATCCACTTAATCAAAGCCATTACCTAAGTCCTAAATCCATCATCAAATCATTCCAAATCAAGTTCCATACAAATTTCCATCAAATTACCAAAAAATTCCTAAAATCCATTTTCATGAAATTGACCGAAGCTTTCCACTAAGCCAAAAGTGAGCCATGAAGCCATGCATGAGCCACATGTGAGCCATGAGAGCCTTGGACACTCCACCATGCCATATTGGGCAAGAAGAGGGGCTCTTTCCTAATCCTTCTTAAACCCTTTTTACCTTAAGCATGTCGCACACTAAACCATGTTTAGCCGACCTCATCATGGATGGAGACTTCACCACTCCTTCTAAGGCTGACCTAAATGATTCCCTCAGCTCAAAATCAGAGCTTGGAAGGGTGCACCAAGCCCAAAATGGTGGGTTGACCCAAACCAAGCCAAAGTGAGCCCTTCCCCATTCCATTTAAATCGAACTCCTTTACACATGTCGAACCTCGATTGACTGCACAAGCCTCCGAGCCACGACCCACGACCTTGAGGGTGACCCATGCTGCAGCGGCCGGCCACCCGGTCAGCCGGAAAACGCCATGCCGAGACCTTGGGAGTGAGCCGACATTGAAATTCTCCCTTCGTTGAGCTGCCCCATGCACTAGTGGTCACCATGGGCTGTTCTTCTCCTCACCAGAGCGGTGATCCCGAGCCCTAACTCCCCACAGGGAGGCCCTCCGACCATGCTATTTAAACACCACCCCCTCTCGGCCATGAGAGGAGAGTTGCACAAACCTTGCCAAAACTGCGCAAAATTGTTCCGAGACCCCTCCTCATACACGAGCACTTGATCCCGAGTGAGATCCCCTGCCATTTCCTCTCTGTGAGCTCGATTTCAGAGTTGAAATCCAAGCCCAAAACCGGGACACTTCCCCACGGTGAACCAATCCCCAAATTGATTGGTCCTACACCTTCACCGGACCGAGGGAAGGTGTCCACCAGCAAAAGCCCCATCTCCGGGCCACCCGGTTGCTCCGGACTCCGAAGCTTTGTGATCGAGTCGTGGTCGAAGTTCGACCTAGACAATTCACCGGACCGAGGAGACTTCATGCGGAGCTTGCCGGGACCCGATCGAAGGTGCACATAGCCCTCGGATCGAAGCTTCACTTCTGCGAGCAAAGGTATGAGCTAATTCTTCATCCCGAGCTTCGGAGATTCTCCATTTCAAATGCTTTAATTTCGATGCATGTTTACCGTATGGATGTGTTCGTCTCTTGAGACGAATCCATAGAAGCATAAGAACACGAAAATCCATTGAGAATCGAGTGAGTTCTTAGGGTTAGAGTGTGGACGGTCACGGGATCACACCGGTCATGGACGATGAACGGATGCGCGTCCATTTAATACACGCGCGGACGGACGGCTCGGATGGCGTCGGACCGGGAGACGGTACGAGAACCGCGGGGCCCGGGTTGCCGACTCGGATGGCGGCGTCGAATGGGAGCGCGCCGCGCGGCATTTCGGAGGCTGCCGAGGGTTGACGCGGCGCCGCGTGGATAAGTAGATAAATAGGAATATTTTCTATTTATTTAATTCCCAGAACTTTAAAAATCCATATCTTTGTGTAGAAAAATCACAAAAATAAAATAAAAATACCCTCTTGCTCGGTGAACGAGAGGAGAATAATGTGGAAAAGAAATTAATTAATTTTGTCTAGTATTTTATTTTTAATTAATTATTTACTCCCTGCATTGTTTTAATTCTCCATGCATGTATACAATTCACCATGGCATGAGACCATAGGGCTTTTGAAGCCTCCGAACTTGGGAACATTTCCTGAATTTTCCAAGGTCGGAGGCCATCTCTGTGAAAAGTTATTGATTTTTCAAATGCATGTTGCTGATTTAAGTATTTTAATTTCAAAAATTAGCATGTTGTGAAATAAATTCTAGGAAAATTTGGTGATGTTCCTTATGACCAGAGAACCACTAGGAAAAATAGGATTTGAGTTAATTCACTTAGATTAACCCTAATTGGCTTAAACACCCAAAATAGGTTTCTAATTAATTAGAGTTAACCATAGATCAAATTGACTTGAAATCAATTCTCCACTGACCTTTAGGATCAGAGGAACCCATCATAAAAATTTGAGGTCAATTGGACTTGGTTAGCCCCACTAATTGGGTTGATTAAGCCACTTAGCCATTTTAAACTTTAAAAATTCATAACTTTCAAAATATCTTTCAAAAATTCACCAAATTGGTTTTGGAGTCTCTCTGATATCAGGGAGTTTAGGAAAATTAAAATTTCAATTTTCTAAAAAAGTTGATTTTTAATATTATTTTAATATTTTTAATAATTAAAAAATAATAAAAATCACAAAAATAATAAAATTCACTAAAATGTTATATTTTGAATTTTAATCACTTAGGAACAAGTCCCATATTTTTCCTAGGTCTATTTAGTGAGATATTAATTTTTAAAGCTCTAGGGTAATTTTAAAATTAAAAAATGTATTTTCTAGCATTTTCACCAAAATAATTATAATAAATCAAAGAAAAATCAGAAAATTGCAAAGTTTGGTTCTCTGGAATCCCTGATATCAGAGAGAATTTTAAAAATTATAAAATTTATTTTTCAACATTTATTTTATTTTTAAATTAATTAATACTCCAGAACTTAAAATAATTCTAATAAATAAAATATAATTCAAAAAATTACAAAATTTGGTCCAAATGGTCCTCTGGTCATTAGGAATGTCCCCTAATTTTCTTAAGGACAGAAACTTTCCCTTGGTCATATTATTGAATTTTCCTTGGAAATTTCTATTTTCTACAAAAAATAATTATATAAATAAATTAAATACAGAAAAATCACATTTTCTCCTCTCATGTCTTCATTGACACATAAGTGAAGTCACATAAAAATTTCAAGTTCATTTGAGTTCAATTTAGTGAGTTATGAAATTATTAGGCTTAAAGGGCAAAATGGTAATTAAAATTTTAACCCTTAATTAAAACTTTAGGTTTAATAAAAATTATTAACAAGTAAAATATTTGATCCTAATCTGATTTGGATGATTGAAATTTAAATAATTGAAGGATAGAAACCCATTAAGCAATTTAAAATGATTAAACTTTAATTAAATAATTAATTGAATTTGGAAGAATAATAAATTTGGAATTATTAAAATAGGGATATTATTAGGAAGAGATTTATTCTTTAATTTAAAAATCCCTAAATTAATCATCTCATTAATACTCAACTCTTAATTAAAATGATAACTCAAATTTAAAATATTAAAAGACTTAATCATTAAATAAAAATTAAATCATTAAACTCTTTCAAAAATTTTCAATAAAATTAAATTAAATTAAGATTAAAAGTTGAATTAAATTAAATTAAACTAAATTAAATTAAACTAAATTAAATTAAATTAAATATAAATTAAAAATTAAATTAAATTAAATTAAGAAATTAAATCAAATAAATTAAATTGAATTAAATTAAATCGAAATCAAAATTAAATTAAATAAATTCAAATTAAATTAAATTAAATTAAATTAAATTAAGTTGAATTAAATAACCTCACTTAAGACCATGAAGAAATAAATCTAAAATAACTTGAACACTATTCCAAACTTAAATCATTAATTTGAACTTAAATTTGAATCACAAATCATTAAGATATCATTTTGCCCTTAGGAGCTTTAGTTATCATAACTCCTAAATAGAACATTAAAATGAAATGTTACTTCACTTATAGGACATTCAAATGTCCTAGTTCATCTGAGCAAGTTAACAAAACTTGAAAACCTCGGACGATCGATTCATTTACACGATTAAATTCATTTGGACTTGAAACAATCCTAGAAATATTGAAAAGATGTTTAAGATTCTTCTTAAGCACTTCCTCGATATGATAGGATATTTACAGAACAATTGAACTTAATTGTTCTTTGATGAAGAAAATCGTCTTGAGCTAAAAACACAAAGAACCTAGACGTCATAGGAAATGACTAGGTATAGGATTAGGAATTTGGTAGAAAACCATAAACCTTTCCCTTAGCTTTACCTAGGAACTTGCTTAAATATTCTAGCTGTATTTTAAGTGCGGCTTGGGATGACGGGAAGACCCTCCGAGTACGCTTTTATTTTATTGCAATTTATTTTAATTGTAATTTATTTAATTGCATCGTATTTATTTTTCTTGCATGATAAACAACGAGTTGCATGAAAACCCACACCTTTAGGACAGAAACCAAAGCTGAAACCCAAAATTAAAATAAAAGACACTACAAGATAAAATTCACCTCCACAACATTTCAAAATATAAGACAACTCAAAATTTAATCACAAACGAACACAAAACTACAACTACGACTAAATTAAAACGTCTCGTTGAATGATCGGGAATACCTCGGATGATGTAACCCACGTGTTGCTAACGGGATTTCCCGCGGTCTAAATGAAAGTGCGGAACTCATTTAGTTGAGTTTAGCAAATTCATACGGACTAAGTGAATTCGATGAAAATAACGGTGCGGGATGACGGAACCGTGGGATCTTAATCGGTTCGTTTAATCGACTTTAAGATACTGTTTTAATTAAAACACAAAAAACACTTGGAAATTAAGACTTCTCTAAACCAGAACACTTCTCTCATCTCCTGATTTATGATTTCTAAAACTAAACCTCTGCAACAACAAGGAGCTCGGAGCATGGTGGGCAGCACGGCCATCGTCGTCAGCAAAACTTGAACCTACTTCAACAAAACTTTCTTAGAATTAAATAACAAAGCCATAGGACTTCGAGGTAGTTTGACTAGTGCAACATAAATCCTCAACTCTTCGTTAGGCATTTGCATTGCAAATTAAGCCCTAACCGGTCTTAGGATTCCGAGGTAGTCGTCAGATACGACACAAATCCTCATATCTTCTAGGCAATTTGTATGATTCTATCATATAAATATAAGCCCTAATTAATTAAAATTGGCAAGATTAAAACATTAAATAAACATTAGGACTTTCCTAAATCCAAGCCAAACAATAGGATAGTCGGGGGATTACCGAAGTTCGCTTCGAATCCGTGATCTCTCCTACTTTTCTTCCTTTGAATTTCCAAAATAAAACGTTCCAAATTTGATCCATTCCTTATTGAAATTCCAAAATTCAACCCCTTGAAAACTTAAACTTTGAAATTCTTGAGAGCGAGAATTATTGATTATTATCGAGAGTTTTCTTAGGTGATTCCCGTCACTTAAGATGTAATTAACTATAGGGGCTTGCCCTTATAGGGAACTTTAAGAACCCGGGTAATATAAACCACTGTTTAATAGTTTCATATTAAGCGGGGAATTTGTCGGCTTATAAAATTGGTTCGCGAGACCAAACGGATGTCACAAACCTTTCTAGTTTATTTAATCGAGCCCCATTATCGAAGCGGTGTGTCTATTCTTCGGGATAGATACACGGTTTGTGGTGCGGCGCTCGTTTATATAAACTATTCGGGATGTGAGATCAGTTTGATTTCATATCTTAAAATTTTCAAATTCAAAATTATTTTCAAAATCAAATACTACTTTTCAAATTATTTATTTAAATTAAATTAAAAAATACGCCGACATATTTCTGTAGGCGACTCCTTTTTTCAAAAATACAAACACACAACCTAAAAAAAAATGCCGACAATGAGTAGGATTCATGATTAGGATATTGGGATGCTTGCTAAAAGATATTTTAATTATAAATGTGATGGTTTTTACTTGCACTTCATTTACATTGCAATAAGGGCCCATTGTAGTGTTAAAATTCGTTGTAATTGCGTTAAGACCCGAAGGGGCATATGTAATTCTCAACAAAGTGGAACCGCATTCAAATTCCATGGATGGTGAAGTTCATGGGAATTGAATGCAAATAAATAAGGAAATAATATTAATCGGGCGTAGAATTGGAGATTTTAGAGTGACAGGCTAAAATCCTCGGTCCGGTCCTATCGTTTGGGTGCTGAAGCGGAGATGTTAGCCCTCAGGCGAGGGAAACATGGGAGCTCCAAAGTGAGAGTCGGTATCCTCCCAACCTAGCCACCGATTCAGTAAACAAGCATAGGATTAGTCAATATTCTTTATGCCTGGACCAAAGGGTAAAGAATAGGATTGCTCCTATTTGGCACATAAAATATTTAATGCATCTCATTCCTATACATCATCCATTTCATTACCTAAGAATAGTAGTTTTTAGTATCTCAAAATTCTCCAAACCAATTCATCCAAAAAGGGTTATCTTTAGAATTATTATTTGCATTTAGTTATAGTTACTATTACATTTAACACTTGCTTTTATGAGTAGTTGCTAGATAAAACACAATTTTATTCGACATTCTAAACTAAGGACTATTAGTAGTAGACTAGAATTTGACTAAAGACTTCTTACTTCACTTCCTCGTGGGATCGATACTGGGGTTTTTAAAGAAAACTCTATATTACTTGAAACGATATGTATACTTACGTAGTACCTCTAGTGTGTAAAATATTTTCTAATTTTTATATCATTTTAGATTTTGCACCCTAGCCGCTATTTATAAATCGTGTCAAATTTTTGGCCATCTTTTGGAAGTTAATTTACTGCGTAATTGCGGGTCGGGTCACTCACTGGTTAGCTAAACAAGGCAGATGTAATCAAACTATTGTTATACATAGAACTCCCTCCCCGCCCACTCTCTCTTTTGCTTCATGGGGACTCTCTTGATCTCCCCTATATTAGACTTTGTAATCCTCTACTTTTTTAATGAAATTTTCTACCTATATGCCTTTTTTGGGGCATCTAAGGTAGTTTTTTTTGAAATATATATATATATATATATATATATATTGCAAAAGGAAAAATTCATTAATCAGAAAGGAAAATTACATCTAAGATGAGGTATGTCCAAACAATCCCCATTCAGTAAAAAAGACAAAAAGGAGGATGGAATATTGTGACAAGTAAGTAACTGTGAGGAAGATGCCTCATAGGCAAGATGGTGATTGGTTTGTTGCCTTCTTTAGGGACATGAGACCAAATGATCTGGATAGATGCAGCCAGATGTTGAATATTTTTCAGCCAATAGAGCAGGTACCATGGGGGGGAGGTCTTTAGTTGAAGTATCAGTAAGAGTTGTAAGCAATCCACTTCCACATGTATATTGCTCAGTTTTAATGCCAAGGCTAATTTCAGCCCCCAAAAGACAGCAACAGTTTCATATTCAAGAGCATTTAGAGCCTCAATAGGAGCGATAAAGTACCATAAGCAATGCCCTTAATAGTTTCTACAAAGTCCTCCGATACCAGCCCTGCTGCTTGTGTAACTTCCATCAGTATTTAATTTCACCCAATGCTGAGAAGGGGCCCTCCATAGAACCAACTGGATAGCAGGTGAAGCTTCCCTCATATAGGAAATAGCATATGATCCATTCAACTTTCTAATAAAGGATTGGCAATGTATGCTTATCTTGTTAGGGTACGGCTGAAAGGGTTTGGTACATGGCAGCATTTCTGGCTACCCAGATAAACCAGAAAATAATAAGAGGAACGTGTTTTTTTGAATGATGTTTCTAGGTATCCTAACAGGCATTGAGATCGGACCAGTTGGATAGAAGATCCTGCAGCTGTTCACCTGCTAATACAGCAGACCATACACTCCTGGTAATCCCACAATGCAGCAACAGATGATTTAAGCTTTCCTCAGCAGAGTGGCAGAGCTGGCATCTGGATGGTCCTCTAATTCCTTTAAGTTTTAAAATGTCATCAGTGGGAAGAAATTTTCTAAATACCCTCCAGCAGAAGAAGGCCATGGAAGGGGTTATTTTAGCATGCCAAACACTCTTCCCCCAATCAGTAGATTGCCATTGGTAGTGTGAATGGTAAATAAACTTGGACAGACTTTATTTGGAGCCATTTTTAGTAATAAGTGTATCAGGAATTGAGGGATTAATAGGTAGATCCAAAATAATTTTGATAATTTGGGGAGAATTAACCTCACAAAGCTTGGAGAGGTTCCACTTACCATGTACCCAGCGATCGATACCTTAATAATAGTAGAGTTTGGTAGGTTGGTATTCCTTCAATGAATGATTCCCCAACCGATTGTCAACCCAGAAATTGATTTGGCCTTCACCCACATCCCAGATGAAAAGAGTTTCAGCAGCATCTTTAACCTGAAGAAGAGCTTTCCAATTTCTGGAGTCTCCTAATTTAGGTGTCACAATATAAGGGTGAGAATTGGGACAATATTTGCCATTCATAAACCTTGCCCATAAAGAACATTGTTGCATGAATCTAACCCATTGTTTACAATAGAAGATATGACTCATGTGTGATAAATTTTTGAATCCCAATCCACCAAAGGCAGTAAGATGGCATATCTTATTCCAAGAGGTCCAGTGATGTTGTTTATGTTGACCAACCCATAAGAACTTGTTGAATGATACTTCCAGCATTCTTTGGGTACTCTTCTTTAACTTGATCATTTGAAGGATATACAGGGGGTAGGTAGAAAGAACTGATTTGAGGAGGGTCAATCTACCCCCATTAGACATAAATGAGTTGGTCCTGCATTGGATCTTGGAGGTCACTTTCTTCACCACCTCATCATAGTGGGATTGCTTTCTCCTGCCTTTGATCAAAGGGAATCCTAAATATTTGAGAGGGTAGGTAGTAGTGGAGAATCCAGTGAGATCTTTGATCCAGTTAACCTGATTAGGAGGCAGCTTGTTGCTGGGGAGGAATTGACATTTAGAATTGTTGAAAGAAAGTCCAGAAGCTTTCTGGAAATACTCCAACATAGCCATGACCTTCCTAATAGCTGCTTTGCTCCCATTAGTAAACAAAATGACATCATCTGCATATGCAAGGTGAGAGACAATGCAATTGGATCTGTGCAGATATCTCAGATATGGTAGCTGCTGCTGTGAATGGTTAACCAACCTTGACAGATAATCAAAAGCTAGTATGAAAATGTAAGGGGAAAGAGGATCACCTTGCTTAATACCCTTGGAAACAGTAAAGAAACCATGACCATCTCCATTGAATAAAATGCTCTAGTGAGAATTGTGGAGCCACCTTTTTATAAGAAAGCAGAAATCATCAGGGAAATTCCTAGCTTTAAGGATCTGCATAATAAAGTCCCAATTTATGGTATCATATGCTTTAGCTATGTCCAGTTTTATGATAATATTAGAACCTCTACAAGGCCTATCAATCTCCAATAGTAATTCCTGTGCCAATAGAACATTATTGATCACAGAAAAATACATCAAGAAATTCATATCTATTTTTGATGAAATTGCACTTTAAAGAAAGGTATTTTCTTTATTTTATTGCAGGAATGAAGATTTATAAGTGATAGAAGCAAAAAGCATGAAATGGAGAAAATTTGGATCAAAAAGGAGGAAATTCATGCAAATATAACTACTTCGCCGACGGCGAGATCGAGGCCGCCGACGGCGAGATCGTGAGGAGAAATTTCTGAAGGAATTATAACTACCTCTTCGACAGCGAGCCCGAGCCCGCCGACAGCGAGATCGCACGGTTTGAATACCTTCTAGAAGCCCCGCTGACGGCGAGGTCGTTTCCCGCCGACGGCGAGCTAGTTAAAAATGCATATACATTGAACCTGGACACTTTTTGAAGAGGTGTTTAAGCACCCCATGGACCTTTGCCTGCCTCTATAAATAGAGGCTGAATTCTAGTGTCTTAGTGTGTCTTTTGAGTCTTCTGTGTGTCCATTTCTAGTATCTTAAGTGTCATTTGTGTGAGTTTAATTTAGTTTGAGTGAGTTTAGTGAGTTCATTAGTTTAATTGAGTGCTATTTAGTTGCTGTACTAGAAGGAAAAGTCGAAGGAACTTGAAGGAGTACGCAGGGAGGAAATTAAGATAAGTATCTTTGTTTATTGTTGTTAACTTTAAATGAAATCCATGCTTTGTTTTATTCCCATGCATTACGAGTAGTTTTCTTAGTCTTTCTCCTTGTTTATGAAAATTATGCGGATTGATGAAATTAAATAGAAGCACCTAATATAATATAAATAAATTGTGATAATTTTTACTTAAAACTTAATTTACTTTCAATGCGGCGATTGAGTAGTTAAAATATGTTGAATTATCAACTATAGTAAAAATTACATCAATATTCGAGGAAGTCAAAAGCCTTGGAAGGAGGGTGCAAATAACTAGGGAAATATTAATTATCGGGCATAGAATTGGATATTTTAGAGTGACGAGACTAAAATACTCGATCCGGTCCCTCTTGTTTGAGAGGCGAAGTGTAGATGTTAGCCCTCGGGTGAGGGGAACGTGGGAGCTACGAAGTGGCGGCCGGTATCCTCCCGGCTAGCCGCGGATTCGGTAATCAAACATAGGATTAGTCGATGTTCTTTGCACCTGGACCAAAGGGTAAAGAATAGGAATGCTCCTATTTGTCACAATACAATTTAAAAATTCTATTTAAATTCATCATTTCACTTAATTTTCTAAAAGCAAGGAGAAGGATACTTTTTCAGAATTAATTAAATCAACTTATTTCAAAGCATTAGTTTACTTTAGTTTATTATAGTTACTTTGAATTTCCATTCACTTTATTAGTAAGTAATTCCTTTAAATTTAGCTGATAACAAATCTGTTAAAAACTTCCCTGTGGGATCGATAACCAGGACTCCACTAGAGCCCTGTATTACTTGATACGATACGTATACTTGCGTAGAAGTCACATTATACATTAAATCATATATACTATATTTAAAGCGGGATCAAGTTTTTGGTTCCGTTGCTATAAACATAAATTGCATACATATTAAAAAGTGGGTCATGTTTTTGGCGCCGTTGCCGGGGAAGTAAAGAAATTATTTACTAAAGTAACGGACTAATCTAAAATTTATTTTAAAATTATATACGAAAATTTGGAAACGAAAATTTAATACCTTACGATTCAGAATTAGAGCATACAATTAAAAGAATTAGAAAACAAAAAAGAGAAATTATAAATTTAACACAAATGGCAAATATACCTGAAAATGAAAATATCAATCAACCAAGACCATTACGAGATTATACCAACCCTACATTAGATGAAATTCATTTAACTTATTCAAAACCCTGATGTAGTTGCTAATTCATTCGAACTTAAACACTGCAATTATCCAAATGGTACAAAACAATCAATTTAGTGGTTCACCTACTGAAGATCCTAATTTACATCTTGCTAGTTTTTTAGAACTATGTGCTTTACTTTCAAATATGAAGGAGTATCTAACGATCTTATTAGACTTAGACTTTTCCTTTTTCTTTAAGTGATAAAGTGAAAATGTGGTTAAATTCGTTAGCACTTGGATCTATTAAAACTTGGGGAGAATTATCACAAAAATTTCTATCCAAATATTTTCCACCATCTAAAGCTGCTAAGCTTAGAAATGATATAACTTCTTTTAGTCGGTTTGATGGAGAGTCAATATATGAATCTTGGGAGAGATTTAAAGAACTTCTTAGGAAATGCCCACATCATGCGTTACCAGATTGGTTAATTATCCAAACTTTTTATAATGGATTAGTAGGATCTTTAAGATCAATCATCGATCTTCTTCTTTGGAGGATCATTAATGTCAAAACCATTTGATGAAGCCTGTGCACTAATCGATGAAATGGCAACAAATAATTTTCAATGGCCTGCTGATAGAATGAATCCGAAAAAAATAGCTAGTATTCATGAAAATGATGCAATATCTATGTTAGTTTCACAAATTGCTGCTATATCTAAAAAATTAGATCATTTTGGAATGAATTACTCTCCAACTATAACAGAAAAAATTCATGCTGGACAACTTATAGAATCCCGATCTCAATATGAAACAATTAATGCAATTAACAACGGACCCGATAATCCTTATGCAAATTATTATAATCCTGGATGGAAAAATCATCCTAATTTTAATTGGAATAATAATACAAATAATCAACCTTGGATGAATAATATGACACAACAATTAGGAAATCCATCTAATCAAGGAAATCCTAATTATAAACCTAATTATCCACCTGGATTTAATAATAATAACCCACAATTTAAAGAAAAGAAATTATCTATAGAAGAATCAATATTAAACATGGGTCAACATTTACAAAATCAAGGAAATCAATTACAAATACAAGGAAACCAATTACAAAATCAAGGAACAGCTATCAAAAATATTGAAACTCAACTTGGACATATCACTACGCACTTAATAATAGAATACCTGGAACATTTCCTAGTAATGTGGAAATAAATCCTAAAGACAAGGAAATGAACAAATTAAAGCGATACAATTACGAAGTGGAAAAGAATTAGAACCTCGAATTCGGAAAGAACTTGAAAGTCGAAAAGAGGAAGTGGAAATTGAAAAGGAAAAGAATCAACAAGATCCAAACTTAGAAAATCCTTTAATACAATGAAAATTTCTGTTGAAAAACCTCCACCACCATTTCCTCGACGACTAATTCAACATAAAAAAGACAAACAATTTGCTAAATTCCTTGAAATTTTGAAGAAATTAACGATAAATATTCCTTTCGTAGAAGCTTTAGAACAGATGCCAAACTATGTAAAATTCATGAAAGATATTCTAAATTAAAAAAGAAAATTTGCGATAATGAAATGGTTGCACTTAGTGAAGAGTGTAGTGCTTATTATTCGAAAAAACTTCTGAAAAATTAAAAGATCCTGGTAGTTTCACTATACCTGCGCTTATTGGAGAAAAATTCTATGGAAAAGCTTTGTGTGACTTAGGAGCAAGCATCAATCTAATGCCTCTATCAATTTTCAAGAGATTAGGATTGGGAGAAATTTCACCTAAATCAGTAACTCTTCAGTTAGTTGACCGTTCTGTTACATATCCTAAGGGAGTTATTGAAGATGTATTAGTAAAAGTGGATAAATTTATCTTTCCTGCAGATTTTATTGTTCTAGATATGGAAGAAGATAAAGAAATTCCTATCATTTTAGGAAGACCATTTTTAGCCACTGGAAAAGCTATGATTGATGTTCGAAAGGAGAATTAACTATGAGAGTAAATGACCAAAAAGTAACTTTTAATATTGCTAAATCAATGAAATATCCTGCGCTAGAAAAAGATGATGAGTGTTTTCGAATGGAAGTACTTGATCATTTACAAAAAGAACATTTTAAAGAATATTATGAAGAAAACTTAGAAAAAGAAAATATTGAACTAACTGAACAATCTGAGACAAATGAAGAATTAGATTATATTCAAGAAAAATTTGAATTTTTGGATAACACAGAAAATACTGAAAAAAATATAGTTCCATCAATTATTAAACGTCCTGAATTTGAGTTAAAAATGTTACCTAATCATTTAAAATATGCTTACTTAGGTAATTCTTCAACTCTACCAGTTATTATTTCATCCGAATTAAATGAATCTCGAGAACAAAAACTTTTAGATACGTTAAAAAAATATAAGAAAATTTTTGGTTGGACTTTAGCAGATATTAAAGGAATTAGTCCTTCGATACTGTATGCACAGAATTATTTTAGATAATGAACATAAACATAAAGCCGATCCTGAAAGGAGATTAAATCCGATAACGAAAGAAGTAGTCGAAAAGAAATTTTAAAATGGTTAGATAATGGTATTATATATCCTATTTCGACAGTGTTTAGGTAAGCCCAATTCATCTGTGTACCTAAAAAGAGGGGTGATTGTCAAAGCTAATGAAAATAATGATCTTATCCCTATAAGACAAGATTCTTGGATGGCGAATATGTATTGATTATAGAAAATTAAACACAGCCACTAGAAGAGATCACTTCCCTTTACCATTTCTAGACCAGATGTTAGATAGATTAGCCGGGCATAAGTATTTTTGTTTCTTAGATGGTTATACCAGTTATCATCAAATACAAATTGCTCCTGAGGATCAAGATAAAACTACATTTACTAGTCCTTATGGAACTTTCACTTTTCGAAGAATGCCTTTTGGATTATGTAATGCACACGCAACATTCAAAGATGTATGACGTCTATATTTAGTAAATTAATTGATAATGGAATAGAAGTATTTATGGATGATTTCTCTATATTTGGAACAACATTTGACACATGCTTAAATCATCTTGAAAAAGTATTTGAAGTATGTGAGAAAACTAATTTAGTTCTTAATTGGGAGAAATGTCGATTTATGGTTACGGGCGGCATTGTATTAGGGCATAAAATTTCGGAAAAAGGCATGGAAGTAGACCCTGCAAAAATTCAAGTAATAGCTAAATTACCACCTCCAACTACGGTAAAAGGGGTAAGAAGTTTTCTTGGACATACTTGGATTTTACGGGCGTTATATTAAAGATTTTTCAAAAATTACTAAACCTACATGCCAACTTCTTGAAAAGGATAAGAAATTTGAATTTACAATTGAATGCTCGAATGCTTTCGAATTATTAAAAGATAAATTAATTACGGCACCTATAATAGTTTCACCTAATTGGGAGAAACCATTTGAGCTTATGTGTGATGCTAGTGATTATGCTTATAGGAGCGAGTTCTTGGGCAAAGATATGATAAGATTTTCAAAGTTATATATTATGCTTAGTAAAACTCTAAATGATGCTTGAGATAAATTATACGATTCTTGAAAGAGAATTATTAGCGAGTTGTATATGCTTTTAATAAATTTCGGCATTATCTAATAGGAACTAAATGTATTGTGCATACTGATCATTCTGCTATAAAATATTTAATGCAAAAGAAAGATTCTAAACCAAGATTAATCAGATGGATATTATTAATGCAAGAATTTGATTTTGAGATAGTTAACAAAAGGGAACTGATAATCAAATTGCTGATCATTTATCAAGATTAGAAAATCATGAATTATCTAATATTGATAAGGAAATTTTAGACAGTTTTCTCGATGAACAACTTTATAATATTAATGAGTTGAAAATACCTTGGTATGCTTGATATAGTAAATTATATTGTAAGTGACATTTTACCACCTATGTTAACTTTGCAACAACGAAAAAAATTCATTCACCATCCTAAATCATATTTTTGGGATGAACCATACTTATATAAGCAATGTAAGGATCTAATTATTAGAAGATGCGTGCCTTATGAAGAAATTGAACCAATTATTCAAAAATGTCATGATTCTGATTTTGGAGGACATTTTGGGACAGATAAAACTGCATATAAAATTCTACAATCTGGATTTTACTTGGCTACTACTATTTAGAGATGTATATAGATATATAAAAACCTGCGATAAATGCCAAAGAGTAGGAAACATATCAAGAAAAAATGAAATGCCTCTGAATTTTACATTAGAAGTTGAAATTTTTTATGTTTGGGGATTACATTTCATGGGACCTTTTATTCCGTCAGTTGGAAACTCATATATATTAGTAGCTGTTGATTATGTTTCCAAATGGATTGAAGCACAAGCTTTATCTAGGTGTGATGCTAAAAGTGTTTCAAAATTTTTAATGAAAAATATTTTTACTAGATTTGGAATGCCGAGAGTGATTATCACTGACGGAGGAACTTCCCGTCGACGGCGAGGCAGTTAAAAATTTGGTTTCTTAAAGATTTTTCGTGCGGTTTTGGACGGATCTAAGACATTCATTCGTAAGAAATTATTCCAAATCCGATTTTACACCATTTTCTTCCTTAGGAAAGACTAGAGAAAAATCCATTCCATCCAAAATGGCCTCCAAATTCCTAGAAACCACAAAAACTGAAGTTTTCAACCGGAGAAAATTCGTCAGTTCGGAGGCACAACGAATCTTCAATAAAGGCTTGATGAAGAAAAGACTTATCAAAGAAGAGGATTCCTCGATAGAGGAGTAGAGAATGCTACTACAAAAATCGAAGAAATGATCGCACGGCGGCATTGGGAGGTATTTTGTTATACAACTTCCGCTGTAGTTATACCGGTAGTTAAAGAGTTTTACTCTCAATTTACATGCGATCAACAATGGAAATGTGTACGTCGGAGGAAGATGGGTAACATTTACTCCTGCAAGGGTAAATGAATTGTTTTCAATAGAAAATACCTCTGTCTGTCATTATTCCAACTTTGTGCCTTCAAGATACAATATGAACGAAATCTATAGATACCTGACTGATGAACTAGATGATTGGGAGTTACGAGAAGACGGGTATGTCAGTTTTTCTGCATCACTTCTAAACCCTATCTCAAAGCACTGGCATTTCTTTATATCATCAAAATTATTACCTACCATGAGAGTAAATAAAGTTTCAAAGGAATGCGCTATTTTAAACTACTGTATTCAAATTGGATTACCTATCGATGTTGGATCAATAATAGTAAAGTCTGCATTGGGATTAATTGTGCATGGGTCAGTGCATGGACTTGGACATCCATCTACTATATTTGCTTTATGCAGTCAGTACCAAGTTTCTTATGAGGCTTGGGAAAAAGTACTTTTACCATGGAAACCCCTGGATCCTACTGATATGTTTCCCACTTTGGATAACAATGATGAGATCACCGTTATTTCTACGAGCATCACAGAACAATCCTTTAGTAAGGCCCTTTACGATAAGACTAATTTCATTCGAAGAAGATTAAAGGATTGGAGAAAGAATTGCAAAATGTGATGAATTTCATTGACAATATCTACGATATGTTTGATCATATTGATTGGAGAATGAAGGAGCACTTTGATCATACTGGACATCTGGAGGCCAGTTTTATTCATCTACTAAGACAGAAAGGATGGATTAATGAAGAATCTACTGCAGAATTCCCTTTCAGGCCTTTCTACAATTTATTTGTGCACCTGCGTCGCATCGGAAATATCAGAGAAGATGTCAGTTCAGACACTGAAGAGTAGGAAAGATTTCTATGTTTATGTTATATTTGTATATGTGTGTGTTTGATTTGGAGTTAAGTTTTATTATGAGTCGAACTTTGATTTGATCATCTCAGATTTGATGAGATTATTTGTAAATTGTTATGTCTCAGCATTTAGAGTGTTGTGGTTTGGATTGCGATGCTGAGTATTATCGATTTGAACAATTAAGTTAAGTATGTGTGAAGTTGTTAGTGTGAAATTTGTAAGTTTCAGAGATTTCATTTATGAAGTTATATTGTTTGTTTTGTGTGACTTTTTATGAGTATAAGTATCTAATCTTCATATTATTATTAAATTATGTGATCGGAAGATTGATTTAGGGCAATTCGAGGTTGAAAATGATTGACGAATTTCAAAAATTGAAAATTTTTGGGACCTCGCCGACGGTGAGAATTATCTCGCCGACAGCGAGAAAACCACTGACAGCGAGACCGAGCTCGCCGACGGCGGATTTTTCCCGAAACTTTTGCCTTATGGAATTAATTAGCTCGCTGGCAGTGAGAAAAACCTCTCTGACAGCGAGAATGCGAAAAGACATATATTTGACCGGTCAACCGACACTATTCATCATCCCTTTCCTCAAATTTTTGAAAAAACCGACCTATGGCTTGAGAGATCTTGGATTTGAAGCGATTTCAACACATTTTGACACCGGATTTCATCTTCCCTTGGTAAGAGCTTCAATCCTATGCAAAAATTTTTGATTTTCACCATGAATTTCTTCTACATTGGGATATTTTGAAAAATTTTGAAATGTGAAGAAAATACTTGGAGGAATTTCATAGAAATTGATTTAAATGGATTTTAGTTGTTGTAGGAAGCCTTCTTAGTAATATTTTGGAGTTTAGTTAAAATTTTTGTAAATTTCACGGATCGAGAAATGGCTCCACGACAAAAGCGACGAATAGATTATGACGAAACCCGATTCATTAATGCAAGAGCACAAACGCGATATTTTCAAAACATACAAGCAAGAAAATGCATACAAGATCGAGTTTTCAAGAATCCAGGAGGAGAAGTAGAGCGAGTTATAAAGGAGCGAGGATGGGAAAACTTCTGTTACGTGACCAACAGAGCAGCTGTAGAAGTTGTGAAGGAATTTTATACGAACTTAACACAGGCTGAAGATGCACCGGTTAGGGTTAGAGGATTTTTTGTAGATTTCAACGCTGCTAGAATAAATGCTTATTATGAAGTTCGAGACACCTACACCAGCGAGTATGAAACTTTTGGAACTATGGAAGGACCACTGGAAGAGGTGATCGACTTTCTTACTGATGGGAAAGGAGTCTGGAAGATAAAGCAGCGGGAACGGGTAAACTTCCCTCTTTCTATGCTAAATGCAACATCTAAAGCCTAGCATTATTTTATTTGTTCTACTTTGTTACCTACCTACCACCATAGTGAGGTAACAAGAGATAGAGCAGTTCTGCATTTCTGTATTCAGAACCAGAAGAGTATTAATGTGGGAAATATTATATATAAAAACATATTAGCCACTGTTAGAAATGAAAGTGGAGGAGGACTAGGACATCCTGGTCTTATCTATGCACTTTGCCAATTATCTGGGGTAGAGGCAAGAGATGATGAAGAATGGATAGAGCCTATGAAACCCCTTACTCAGGCTAATATAAAGAAATATGAATCCCACAAAGGATGGAGATGCGGGACGAGGGATTATGTACCTTCTTCAAGTAGAGATATACCCTCTACTAGTTATGAACCATCCCTCGGTACACCACTCCTACCCTTCAAGATCCGATGAATGAGTTAACCCTGAGTAGAAAGAGTTTTGAGTTATTTGGAGAAAATATGGAAAGAAGATTTGAGCATATAGATCAAAGGATCGGAGGCTTGGAGAGAAGACACGATTATGATAGCGAATATCTCCAGCGACATTCAGAGTACGAGATTGCATACTATGAAGCTGAGCGTCGTTATAGGAGTGGTGATTTAGATGTTTTCTTTCCTGAGTGCCCCCGTTATTCACAGTACCAGCCTGCTCGGCCTTCTCAGCCAGGAGATCAGGGAGACGACATAGTTTGGGATTTTAATGTAGAAAATTAGAGTCTTTGTTTAGTTTGCTTGGTTTGTTTCGATTTATTGTTTTGCAAACTTTATTATTTCTGTGTGTAATATTTTAGTACTTTCTGTGGACTTTGGACTTGATATGTTGTTTGTTTGCTTGAGTAGTGATATTAAATTTCTTATGTGTGTTAAATTAGTTGCAAATTTTTATATATATAGGATGTTAGTCTTTCTTTAATGTATTGTTTAAATTGTAAATGTATGTGTAGTAACAAATTAAGTTTTCTTTGTTATGTTTGATACTTATTTTAAAAATTTCCATCCCTGCACTTTCTTTTTAAATATTATATGTGGAAGAATACTAATAGTACGAGTTACATAAGTAATGAAAAAGCCTGCGAAAATTTCAAAGAAAAGAAATACCTAAAGCTCAAAGGTATGATGAATTTTATTTATATACTTTCCCTTTTTCACTATGTAGTATAGATAGAAAAATTTAAGTTTGGGGGAAGATATAAAAACAAATTTAATTATTAAAATTGTTCTCAATTTCTATTTTCAAAAATTATTATTAAATGATTTTCTATAATAATTTTCAATTCAATAAATATGAGTTGCTTTATTTAATTATTATATAAAGTTAAAGAAAATATTTCTAGTAATTCAATTAATTAATGGAATAAGATATTTGGTTAAAAGGAATAAGAATATAGTAAACTATTTAAAAGTAAGGAAAACTATATTTTGAAATTGGAAATTCTTAAGTATATAGATGAAAAAGAAAGGATAGAAACTCAATAAAGTAAAAGCTATGAAATATATATATATAAACAAAAAAATATTTTAAGTTTCAAATTTAGGAAGAGAAATTGATGTTCAAAATTATTAACAGGCTATCCAGATACAGTAATCCTCACTTGAAAAAGAAAAAAAAAGAAAAAGAAAAAGAAAAAGAAAAGAAAAGAAAAGAAAAGAAAAATATAAGTGAGGAGAATCTTGAGGAGATGCCTTATCAAAAATTGGCTTCAATGGATTCAACCTAAAGGATAAAACTTAACTATATTTCTAAACTTATATTTGTGGATTAGTATTTTACTAAATAGAGTTTTCTTGAATTTCCTATCATCTAAATATCTTAAGTAATTTATTAATTTTTAATATAGTCATTCTCGAATTAAATAGAAAGCTAGAAATCTTAGACACTAATAACTAAATAATCTTATCTACTATAAAGTTAATTTAATTACTTAGAAATATTTCTATTTAACTTTATTATAATGTTATTTAAATTTAATTCATATATTATTTGAGTTGAAAAATTCTATTATAGAAATCATTATTTTTATTTAGTATTAAAATTACTTGAGGACAAGTAATAATTAAGTTTGGGGGATTTTGATCACAGAAAAATACATCAAGAAATTCATATCTATTTTTGATGAAATTGCACTTTAAAGAAAGGTATTTTCTTTATTTTATTGCAGGAATGAAGATTTATAAGTGATAGAAGCAAAAAGCATGAAATGGAGCAAATTTGGATCAAAAAGGAGGAAATTCATGCAAATATAACTATTTCGCCGACGGCGAGATCGAGGCCGCCGACGGTGAGATCGTGAGGAGAAATTTCTGAAGGAATTATAACTACCTCGCCGACAGCGAGCCCGAGCCCGCCGACAGCGAGATCGCGCGGTTTGAAGACCTTCTAGAAGCCCCGCTGACGGCGAGGTCGTTTCCCGCCGACGGCGAGCTAGTTCAAAATGCATATACATTGAACCTGGACACTTTTGAAGAGGTGTTTAAGCACCCCTTGGACCTTTGCCTACCTCTATAAATAGAGGCCGAATTCTAGTGTCTTAGTGTGTCTTTTGAGTCTTTTGTGTGTCCATTTCTAGTATCTTAAGTGTCATTTGTGTGAGTTTAATTTAGTTTGAGTGAGTTTAGTGAGTTCATTAGTTTAATTGAGTGTTATTGAGTTGTTGTACTAGAAGGAAAAGTCGAAGGAACTTGAGAGTTACTTAGGGAGGAAATTAAGATAAGTATCTTTGTTTATTATTGTTAACTTTAAATGAAATCCATGCTTTGTTTTATTCCATGCATTCGAGTAGTTTTCTTAGTCTTTCTCCTTGTTTATAAAAATTATGCGGATTGATGAAATTAAATAGAAGCACCTAATATAAAATAAATAAATTGTGATAATTTTTACTTAAAACTTAATTTACTTTCAATCTGACGATTGAGTAGTTAAAATATGTTGAATTATCAACTATAGTAAAAATTACATCCAATATTCGGGAAGTCGAAAGCCTTGGAAGGCGGGTGCAAATAAATAGGGAAATATTAATTATCGGGCGTAGAATTGGATATTTTAGTGTGACGGACTAAAATACTCGATTCGGTCCTACCTGTTTGAGAGCTGAAGTGTAGATGTTAGCCCTCGGGTGAGGGGAATGTGGGAGCTCGAAGTGGCAGCCGGTATCCTCCCGGCCTAGCCACGGATTCGGTAATCAAACATAGGATTAGTCGATGTTCTTTGCACTGGACCAAAGGGTAAAGAATAGGAATGCTCCTATTTGTCACAATACAATTTAAAAATTCTATTTAAATTCATCATTTCACTTAATTTTCTAAAAACAAGGAGAAGGATACTTTTTCAGAATTAATTAAATCAACTTATTTCAAAGTATTAGTTTACTTTAGTTTATTATAGTTACTTTGAATTTCCGTTCACTTTATTAGTAAGTAATTCCTTTAAATTTAGCTGATAACAAATCTGTTAAAAAATTCCCTGTGGGATCGATAACCAGGACTCCACTAGAGCCCTGTATTACTTGATACGATATGTATACTTGCGTAGAATCCACATTATACATTAAATCATATATCTATATTTAAAGCGGGATCAATTTTTTGGTTCCGTTGCTATAAACATAAATTGCATACATATTAAAAAGTGGGTCAATTATCAGTAATGCTTCTCCCTTGGACAAATGCAGACTGGTTAATTAAAATTAACTCATCTAGAAAAGGTTGCATTCTGAAAACAATAATTCTGCTGATGATCTTAGAAAAGACTGTAGTTAGACTAATTGGCCTGAAGTCCTTCCAAGTTAATTTGGAATTATCCTTTGGAGTAAGTATAATTTTAGTAGCAGTGAAGTATTTGGGTAATTCAGTACCAAGGAAGAAGCTCTGAATAGCCAAGGAGAGGTCTAGCTTGATAAACTCCCATGCCTTATGATAGAAACAAGTAACATAGTTATCTGTTCCAGCAGTTTTAGCTGGATCTAATGAAAAAAGAGCCTTCTTGATTTCTTCTTCCTCAGGTAGAGCAGATAGAGTAGAGCTATCAAAATTGGCATTCAATTTGGGTAAGATCTCAGTTTGATGTAAAAGATAGATTGGAGGCCATGGTTAAACTGCTGGTGAAAAAACTGTACAGCAGAATTGACAGTTTCTTATGTACCAGTCAACCATCCTTCCCCATCTCCTTTAATTCTGGTTATTGCATTTAGTATTCTCATATAGTTTATGATTGCATGATAATATTTTGAGTTTCTGTCCCCCAGTGTAAATCACTGACAAGCAGCTTTTTGTTTCAGGAATTGTTCTTCAGTTTCAATTGATATCAATAGCTGCTGGTTAGCCTCCATTAATTCATTATCATTAATGCTTCCCTCCAAATTAGCCTGCTCTAATTGGTTCACTAGCTCCTCAGCAGTAGAAACTTGTGAATGAAGATTGCCAAACACCTGTCAATTCCATTCCTGCAGCTTCTTAGCTAATCTTTTTTGTATCATCTTCAATTTGACAATAAGATTGTTAACTGGGTAGGGGAGAGGTTCCATCCAGGAAGATTGAGCAAATTGATGGAATGTAGAGCGAGAAGCCCATACATTCAGATATCTGAATTTAGCTTTACTATGAATACCATGGAGAGTCAACTTGACCAGGTAGGGGAGTGATCCGAACCAGCCACGGGAAGATGGGTCACGGTGGTGGAAGTAAAAAAATTAATCCATGCTTGGTTAGCCAGGAATCTATCAAGTCTTTCCCAGATCTTGCCTCTCTTCCAAGTGAAATCTGATCCTTCATAACCCAAATCAAAAAGTCTAGCCTCTGAAATATTATTGGAAAAAACAGTCATTTTCCTAATGTCAGGTTCCCTTCCTCCTTTCTTTTCACTGGGGTTAGCTATACTATTGAAATCCCCTCCTACAATCCACATTTATATCATGTTACTACTGATATGATGTAATGAATTCCAGAGATCTTCTCTATCAGCTGGGTTGCACCCAATATATATAAAAGTGGCCAAACCAGACACCTGCTCAATGTGAAAATGGATGTGAAGGAACTAGGGGTGGTCTAATAAAACAGTCACTTTCATTTCTTTTCTACTGAAAAACCAGACTTTGTTGGAACAATTGGTTACAAAGTTAAACTGAGAAAACTTATTTGTAATTCTTGTGGTGCTGTATTGAACCATGGGTTCAAGGAGAGCAAAAGCCCAATTTATGAATCCTATTAAGATTCAACAATCTATTAAGGGAGCTAGGGCGGCAGCCCCCTAATATTCCAACACAACATTTTAATCATTAGGAGCATTTTTTCCACTCCTAGTGAGCCTAGGGATGGAAGATACATGCCGATCCTCAGAAACAGAATGGGGTTGAATTATATTCTCAGAAAACAGGTTTGTTAATTCAAGAGGTTTCTTTTTCTTTTTGGAATGATGAACAGTCCAACCCTCAACAAAATCATTAGAAACATTATTAAAACACACAGGTTCAGAACTAAGAGAGGATGGAAAAACAATGGGAGGAGGGTATGAAGTACTTGGTGGGAGAATTATTTGTGGTGGTAGAGGTGCTGAAGCTGATAAGGAAGGCTGACCCGAGTCCACAGGTGGCAAAGGTAAAATTTCACTGGAAGGGTTAACTGGAGGGTTGCCAGGAAGAGGCTCAACAAGAGATGAGGAAGGTTCAGAAGGGGAAAGAAAGTGGGGGTATCAGCCAATTCAGTGACAACAGGATCTGCAACAAGAGTACCAACATTCTCAACATTCCTAGTAACATTAATACCACCATATTCATCAGGTGCCAAATGTGCAGGGTCCAATTGGAGACTAGGATCATTGGAAATAGGAGGAATAGTTGGTTCTAAAACAACAACTGGGTCAGAATGGGTCACAACAGATGGAGGTTTTTTCCTTAGTTCTGGCTTCATTCTATACCATCTGTCCAAAGAGTGTCCAAACATTTTATAATGTAGACAGTAATAAGGCCTTTTCTCCATCACAATTGGTTGCCAATATCCATTATGGGCAGTCCATAACCACATTTCTTTCACTTCTGGTAGAGTAACATCTCTTTCAATTAACATTCTAGCACCTGAAGGCCTGATAACCTCAGTGATTGGGTCATCAACAAGTAAAGGTTTACCCAAAGCTAACCCAATATTGTAGAGTGTATGCTTCTCATAAAAATGAATTTGGAGCTCAGGCAAATTAAACCAGATGGGGGCAATGGGTGGTTCAAGAGATGGGTCAAATTTTGGTGACCATTTCAACAACTTCATAAGTTTTCCATCAATTGTAAGAGCTTTCATGGAGAAGACCCTAGCATAATCATCTTCCAAGCTTAACTGAATAATCACATGCCTGCCATCAAAAAGTCCAACTTTCCAAGAGCCAAAAAGTTTCAGATTTTCAAAGACCTTTCTAATAAGCTACATTTTAGGATGGCCAAACTGAAACTTTCCACCCAAGGTGAATTTAAACTTGTCAGCCAAAGTGTTTATCTCCTCCTCTGTGAAGAAAATCACAGGCTTCCCATTCTTTTTACTGATTGGCTTAATAAACTGACTAGCCGAGTTGGGTATCCCATGAGCAGCATCATTGAAGCTCTGAGGAAAAACTCCCTTGCCATAAGAATGGGGGGAATTCACAGCAGAGGCATAATAAGATTTCCCCCCCAAGGGAGGTTTACTTTCCATTTACTCCAATGGAACAGTAGCCGCAAAAAAATCAACTTCAAAACAAAGGGACCCGGGGAGCAGTCAATCCAGACAGCAAGCACCATACGAGAGTAGTGAGGATGGGAGGCAACAAGAGCACACTTACCCCGGCAGAAAACCAACCTAGCAGTCACCACCATGGTGAGGGAGGCCATGGTCGGAACCCTAGCAGAGCAGACACCTTAGACGCCAATGGAAATATATATATATATATATATATATATATATATATATATATATATATATATTTAGAAAAGGAGCCTCGATGAGCTCCAACTTTGTTAATACTAAGTAGGAGATACAAAACTAGGTAAGGGGGATCTCCGAATAAAAGGAGAAAACACCACCTAACCCACAACAAAACTCCTCGAGGATCCTAACTAAAATTACAAAACTTGAGTGAATATATGTTTATATATTTTAAGCGAAGACTATAAACTAAGGTTGCGAGAAAAGAGGCCACCACAAAGCCGAGGTAGACGGCAAGATGGAACCAAGAGCAAAATGCCGGGGGACATCCAAAGTCGGATGGGAGAACAATGATCAATTCGAAATGGGGGAACTCGGCTTATCTCCAGCGATTAAGAACTTTAGCTCACTTGGATGGAAGGTTGGAAACCTCGGCTTTGGGGAAATAGCACTGCCCGGGCAAGCCGATGGGCGGGTTTGTTACCCTCTCGAAATTGGAAGAAAGCCGGGTGTGAGGGGTCTCGAAAGCAAGAATAAGTTCCATCCGAGTATTTGTGGTGCCACTGAAGCTGATGGGAAAATGCAATGTTCTTAATCGGGTCTTGAGAGTCCACCTCGATCCGGGTATTTTCCCGACCGGCAATGCGAGCGAGTTGAAGAGCCCAAAGCACGCAATCGATTCGGATTCAAATGCATCTTTGGCGAGACCAGGGCAAGGAAATAAAGCGGACAATTACCCGAGATGGTTCTGAAGATGCCCCCCACCCTGGCTCCATCACTGGAGAAACTTCCATCGAGTGTTTATCTTGATGTAATTGGAAGGGGAGCCTTCCGGCTGACGACTTTCACTGAAAAGAGACGGCGAGGGGCGAGGAGGGAATAAGTGGGGAGGCTGCTTGAAGAATTTGTGGAAACCCCTTATGAATAATGAGTTTGCTAATGTAGGACTTGCAATTCACGACAACGAAGGGGCGACGGCGGTAAGGTCTTCAAATTTGGCACTGGTTCCTGGACATCCAAATGAACCGGATGGCAATGAAGTGAATGGTATTAGCCTTTGGGATTTCCCCTCACACCGATGATGATGGAAAACCTCCCGATGAAGGTGACTTGCTATTAAGAGATATACGGGATTGTAATTCTTGCCGGATCGCTTGGGAGAAATTACCTTTGGAAGAACAAGTGGGGAATAGATTCTTCATGTCGATGACAAAGAACACATATAGAAGGACCTCTCGAAGCCTTTTAACTTTAGGATATCATCGGTGGGAATAATGCTTTGTGAAGAGCACGCCCGGCAAAGGAAAGACATGGAAGGGGAGAGGTGTTTACTCCATACTGCCTTCCCCATTTGACGATGAGGCCAGCGATAAGAGGAGGTCAGTAGAGGTATTTAGTCGAGCTTTGATATTTGGAGACCCCAGGAGAGATCGTTGTCGGGTTTCCCAGGATGTATAGGAATAGTTGCAACTTGCTGTGCTGAATGATCTTGCAAGATAGCTCTGAGGTGTGGGATGGACCAGGTAGCTCCATCCCAACAATCAGCAACAGTTAGGGAGGGGTCAGTGTTACCTCTAGGGATTAACCATTCTTTTGGGCTATATATATATATATATATATATATATATATATATATATATATATGTAGTTCTTTTTCTTTTTTCTTTTATTTATATCTTTATATTTTCTAAAAACAATTTTCTCTTAATTTAAAATTAATTTCCCCGGCAACGACACCAAAAACTTGACCCGAACCACAATTACGTAAATAATTTAAATTTATAAAAGATAGCTAAACTTGACCATAAAATAAGCGGCTAGTGTGCAAGATTTAAATAATTTTTAGATAATAATAAACACACTAGGGTTACTACACAAGTATACGTTTCGTTTCAAGTAATATAGGATTTTCTTTTTAAAACCCCAGATATCGATCCAATAGGGCAATTAGTGTGAATTAATAGAAAATTTTAATTATACCATAAATAAAAAGAAGTGCTAATTCTTAATAACTAAACAAGAGAAAAATTAAAATTTACTTAACTTTCAGAATTATGGAAGTAAATGTCTAAGCACAAGAATAAAATACTTAATTTAAGATACTTTCTCCATACAAATATTTATGTAATAAGTAGAGGAATTCAATTTGTTTAGAACTTTATAAATGTTGTATTGTGACAAATAGGAGCATAAATATTCTTTACCCTTTGGTCCAGGCATAAAGAACATTGGCTAGTCTAAAGGTTGGTGCATGATGTGTTATTAGTAGTGTTGAGTAGATTCTAGGCTCTCACTTCTAGATTACCCACTGTGCCCTCTTTATAGGACCTACCAGTGAACCAATTTCCTTACTTTAAACCAAATTGATAGAATTTAACCTGTCACTCTAAAAACACTCAATTCTACGCCCATCAAATCTTATCTCCCTATCTATTTGCATTTCACTTCAGATGATAACAACAAATCTTATAAAGTTAAATGTGATACTTACAAGTTAAAAAATCTTAGCCACGGTCAGATCTATAATTTCTCCACAGATTTTAACAATACAATTGACCAAGTTGTAAAGTAAAAGAAGTTTATGTAAAATATCATCACAATTTTAGGTAAGAAAAAGAAAAAGTTTTTGAACAAAATTCAAACCTCTTGATTTAATTTATAAGGAGAAAGAGAAGAAAACTATTCAGAAAGCATTTGATTAACACAACAAAACATATTTATAAACATTAAAACCAAAGCACACAACTTAAGAGTTAAGTTACAAATACTTATTTGGAATGTTCACCAAAGCAATCCTCTAAAGTTATCAGACTTCTCTAACTCTTTCTCACTCTTTACAAAAACTTTAAACTTCAGGGAACCATAAGCACTCACTAAACTTTTACAAACTTGAACTTTAAGTGAAAGAAACTAAGTATTAATTAAGAATGACTCTAGAATGACTCTCCTCCACTGTATAATTACTTTCTATTTATACAGGTTCAAAAATGACCAAGGTTTGCTTCAGACATCTCTTCAAAATTTGGCCTCATTCAATGAATCTTCTAGAAAGTAACATTCACTCCTAAGCTCCAAGTCCGGTGCCTAGGTGTCAGCTCAAATGCTTCTATTATCTGCCTTTTTTGCTTCAAGGGACACATCTCTTCATTAAAATGTGTCTAGATTCATTGTATAACTCATCTAAAATGTGCTCTATCATCTGGGGCCTTCTAGAATAATTTGGAACCGCCAAATTTAAAAAATTAACAACTCTAATAGTCTATGGCGCTTAGCTACCAGTTCTGGCTCCTAGGCACCAGACTGAGTTTCTTCATTTTTCTTCATAAAGCCCCAATTTTGCTCTATTTTGCTTCTTTTAGTACTTAAACTCATCTTCTTATACTTGCAAACAAAAACATAAAATACCTTTCATTAAAGCATAATATCCTTAAAAATATGAGAATAATTTATCCATAAAAATGGTTTATTTTAAGGTTGATCAGTGATCACAGGTAGTATGCCAACTATCATGACACAATGTAACTGCTCTATCAAGGTGTGAGCAATTGCATCAAATGCCAAAAAACAGTTTGGATTATCAAAATCTAAGCAAGCATTCATCATGAACATATGGTGGCATATGCTAATTTCAAATATGCAAAACTTGCAGATGCATATGCATATGTTTCTACACTCATTTGACATGCAAATATGATGCCAAATTTATTCACGTCTGTTGACCTCATTTTTGATGAGGTCTTCTCTTCTCTCTTTAGTGTTTAGGATCTAGCCTTAGGCTTTTCCTTTGACTATCTTAGAGGACTAGAATTGGGACCCATCCCTTAGAAATTTGAACCACTTCTTGCCTCCCCGCGAACCCCACAAGCTTGATTGTAGACCCCCTAATCACCTAGAGGGTTGAAATCAAATGTGAAGGTTTAAAGGATGAGTTCCCTGTAGGACTCTTCGGCCTTAAGACCACCCCGGTGGCTTCGGTCCAGTGATGGTTGACTTACACACTCACTACACTCAAACTTTACACTCTCACACACACAATCCAAATCCTAAAACCACACACATACCCAACTTGGCTCCTTGACTCATGTAGGTAATTCATATGGATGGACCTTAACCCCTAAGCCCACGTGCTAAGAGGGTTAGGAACAACATAGCTGAATGCCTCAAATGAGTCCTCTCATGGCTCATATAGGCTTAACATGGCTTCATGGCTCAACCAAAGTGCTTCCATTTCACTCATATTTGATCAATCTTCTTTTTTCCAAAATTTCAATTTTCGACCCTGGGACCCTACACCCATCAAACCTACTAAAAGCCCTTAAAATTGCCCAAATCCTCCAAAATTTCTAAATCACCCAAAATTCCCCAAAATTAACCTTGAACACTTCCTCACCAATCAAATTGATCATCCATAGCCAGAAATACCAAAATTTCCAAAAATACCCCCCAATACCCTCCAAATACCCAAAATGCCCCTCTTAGCCAAAAAAATCCAAAAATTCAGAAAATTCCCAGAAAATTCCAGAAAATCCCAAATATTCCCAATTTCATTTTGTCCAACTACACCATGGGCCAATTTTGTCAATTTACCCCACTTTTACCAAAACCCCCAATTTAGCCCATTCTTAACCCAAGTGAACCCAATGTCAAACCAAACCTACCCAATTGACCCCAATTTTTGTCCAAATCAATTCTAAACTCCAATTCAATATCCACAATATCAATTTAGACCAAATCCAAGTCCAATTTGATTGACATGTGAATCCAATTTCACTTTTGACCTTAAAGCCCAATTTGGACCCATGACCCAAACTTAGCCCAAACCAAACCAATTCAACTCCAATTGACCCCAAACCTTTTCTAAACCTTCCCTAACATCCCCAAAAACAAAACACTAACATGATTTGCCCAAAATTTGGACCCAAACCCCACTCAAATTCAACCCAAAACCAAAAAGCCCAATTTTGACCTAAACCCAAACCTAACCCAAATAAGCCCAAGCCCCAAAACCAAAACCCAACCAAAGTTGAAACCTCTTTGAAACACTCCCATAAACATTTTCCAACATTAATTTTACATCAATTTCAACCTTATCCCAACATTGGCCCAAATTAGCCCAATTTAACCTACATTGGCCCATTTACCAAATGAACCCAAATTCAACCCAATTCAAACCCAAACCACCTCAAATTCATTTCAAATCACTCATGACACATCCCTAAACCAAACCCAACAATTATTTGGCCCAAACTTCTACAAAATTCCCATCCATGAATTCATTCTTAAACCTAAAGGCTCATTCCCTTAAGCCTTCCTAAAAGCCCAAAGTCCACGACAAAGCCCACATGAAATTCCTCTCATCATCCCTTTGATTTAAAACACTTCCTAAGTTCTAAAATCCATCACCAAATAAACCCAAATCAAGCCTTATGACAATTCTCCTTAAATCCATGAAAAATTCCAACACCCTTTCTCATGCAAGTGAGACAACTTTTCCCAAGCCATATATGAGCCATGAAGCCATGCATGAGCCACATGGGAGCCATGAGAGCCATGGGATCTACTTTCCACCTCACCATACCCAAGATGGCAAGAGGAGGAGGCCCTTTCCATATTCCCTTAAGGGGATTAGCCACTTCCATGACTCCACTAAACCTTGCTTAAACTTAATTGTACTTGGATGGTGACCCTTCCCCACTAATTAAGCCGACCTAAACCACTTTATCTTCAAACTTCAAACTAGCCATGGGAAGGTGCACCTAGCCCAATCCATACATTTGACCAAACTTAGCCAAAATACACCCTTACCCCATGCTACTTTGATTCAACCACTTTAAACATGGCAAAGCTCAATTGCCTGCACAAACCTCCAGCCCTGACCCACCTGAACTTGAGGGTGACCCATGCCTCGCCGCCAGCCGCCCGGATCGCCGGAAAACACCATGGCCAAGACCTTGGGAGGAGCCAAAGTTTGAAATTCCCACTCGCCGAGCTGCCCCATGCCCAATGGCCACCATGGCTCGTTCTTCCTCGACCTAGCAAGCCGATCCCAAGCCCTAACTCCCCCGGAGGCCCTCCACCCATGCCTATTTAAACACCACCTCCTCTCGGCCATGAAGAGGTGCTAAACAAAAACTTACTGAAACCTTGCCAAAATCATCCCAGACCACTCTCTACACATAGAGAACTTGATCCCCACTGAAATCCCCCGCATATTCCTCTCTCGTGAGCTCAATTTCGCAGTTGAAATCCAAGCTCAAAACCAGGACACTTCACCACGCTGAGCCAATCTCCAAATTGATTGGTCCTACACCTTCACCGGACCAAGAGGAGAAGTTTCCCAAGAAAAGCCCCCTCACCGAGCCAGCCATCGCTCCCGACCTCCAAGCTTTGTGATCGGCCGTGGTCGAAATCATACCTGGACAAATCACTGTGCCAAGGGACTTCATCCGGAGCTTGCTCGGACCCAATCGAAGGTGACACAACTCTCGCATCGAAGCTTCACTTCTCTTAGCAAAGGTATGGACTCACTCTTCTTCCCGAGCTTACAGAGATTCTCCATTTAATTTGAATCAATTTCAATGCATGTTTACCGTATGGATGTGTTCGTCTCTTCAAGATGAATCCATAGAGCATAAGAACACAAAAATCCGTTGAGAATCGAGTGAGAAATTAGGGTTAGAAGGTTGACGGTCACGGGTGCACACCAGTCGTAGACGATGACTGGGAACCGTCGGATCGAGCGTGTATCGAGCGGACGATCGGGATCGAGCCGGACAGCGCGATGGTACATGAACCGCGCGCCCCTGGAGCGCTGAGTCGGATGGCGGCGCCGAATCAGAGCGCGCCGCGTGGCCCTTCGGAGCTGCCGAGGATGGCGTGGTGCCGCATGGATTAGTAGGAAAATAGGGATTTTTCTTATTTATTTAATTACCGTAACTTAGAAAATTCATAACTTCGTGTAGAAAAATCCTAAAAATAAAATAAAAATACCTCTCGCTCAATGAACACGAGGAGAATAATGTGGAAAAGAAATCAAGTAATTTCATTAAGTATTTTATTTTTAATGATTTATTTACTCTCTGCATTGTTTTAATTCTCCATGCATATAGGAAATTCACCATGGCATGAAACCATAGGATGTTAAGCCTTCCGAACTCGGGAACATTCCCCGAATTTTCCAAGGTCGAGGCCATCCCTACGAGAAGTTATTGATTTTTCAAGTTCATGTTACCGTTTTCGAGTATTTTAATTCCAATAATTAAGCATGTTCGAGAAATAAATTCTAGGAAAATTTGGTGATGTTGCTTGTGACCGGAGGAACCTAGGAAAAATAATTTTTGAGCTAATTCACTTCGAACAACCCTAATCGGCCTAAATACCCAAAATTGAACTTTAATTAATTAGGGTTAACCACTCATCAAATTAACTTAAAAACAATTCTCCACTCGTCCTTTAGGATAGGAGAACACCACATAAAAATTTGAAACCAATCGGACTCGATTAACCCCACCAAATGGGCCGATTAAGCCTCTTAAGTAATAAATTGGTAAAATTAAACTTTAAAAATTTATAACTCACAAAATACTTTTCAAAAATTCACAAAAATGGTTTTGGAGCCTCTCTCGATATCGGAGGAACTTAGGAAAATTAAAATTGTAATTTTCTAAAAAAGTTGATTTTTATCATTATTTTAATATTTTTAATAATTAAAAAATAATAAAAATTATAAAAATATTAAAAATCACCAAAATGTCATATTTTGAATTCTAAACACTTAGGAACAAACCAAATATTTTTCTTAAATTCCTAGGATAAGATATTGAATTTTAAAGGCTTAATGTATTTTTTAATATTAAAAAATGTATTTTCCAACTTTTTCACTAAAATAATTCTAATAAAACAAAGAAAAATCAGAAAATTATGAAAAATTGGTTCTCTGGTTTCCCTGATATCAGAGAGATTTTTGAAAAATATAAAACTCATTTTTCAACCTTTATTTTATTTTTAAATTAATTAATACTCCAAAATTCAAAATAATTCTAGTAAATAAAATATAATTCAAAAAATCACCAAATTTAGTCCAAATGGTCCTCCTGGTCATTAGCAGTGCTCCATAATTTTCTTAAGAATAGAAAAATTCCCTTGGTCATCTCATTGAATTTTCCTCGAAATCCCTATTTTCTACAAAAAATAATTATATAAATAAATTAAATACGTAAAAATCACATTTTCTCCTCTAATGTCTTAATTGACATGTGAGTGAAGCCACATAAAAATTTCAAATTCATTTAAGCTCAATTTAGTGAGTTATGGAATTATTAAGCTTCGAAGGGCAAAATGGTAATTAAAATTTTAACCCTTAATTAAAACTTTAGGCTTAATAAAATGAGAGAGTAAAATATTTGATCCTAATCTGATTTGGATGATTGAAATTTAAATAATTAAAGGATAGAAACCCATCAATCATTTTTAAGATTAATTAGAGTAAACCTTAACCAATTAATTTATTAAATTGGAAGATTAATAAAAATTGAAATTATTAAAATAAGGATATTATTAGGAAGACATTTATTCTTTAATTTAAGAATCCCTAAATTAATCACCTCAATAATATTTAATTCCTAATTAAAATGATAATCCAAACTCAAGATTTAAAATACTAAAAGACTTAATCATTAAATTAAATTAAGATTAAAACATTTAAATTAAATCCTTCCAAAATTTCAATTAAATTAATACTTTAACAATTAAATTAAATCATCTTTAAATTAAAATTAAAATTAAATTAAATTAAAATTAATATTAAATTAAATTAAATTAAATTAAATTGAATTAAATTGAATTAAATTGAATTAAATTAAATTAAATTAAAACATATTAAATTAAATTAAATTAAATAGAAAAATAAAATTTAAATTAAATTAAAAATAAAATTAAATTAAAATTAATATTAAATTAAATTAAATTAAATAAAAATTAAATTAAATTAAAATTAAATTAAATTAAAATTAAATTAAATTGAATTAAATATAACATCACCTAAGACATAAAGAATTCAAAAATAAATCTAAAACAACTCGAACACTATTCCAAACTTAAACCCATTAATTAAAATTAAATTAAATCACAAATTACTTAAACATCAATTCGCCCTCAAAAGCTCTTGTTGTCATAACTCCTAAACAGAGTATTAAGTGAAGTGTTACTTCACTTATAGGATATTCAAATGTCCTAGCTCACCGAGCAAAAGAACAAAACTTAACTAAACTCCTGGATGATTAATTCACTTGTATAATTAAATTCCTCGACTTAAAACAATCCTAGAGGTATTGAAAAGATGTTTAAGACTCGTCTTAAGCACTTCCTCAATATGATAAGATATTTATAAGAACAATTGAACTTAATTGTTCTTTCGATGAAGAAAATCGTCCTTAAAACAAAATACGAAAACCTAGACGTCATAGGAGATGACTAGCCATAGGACTTGGATCTTCGTAGAAAACCGAAAACCTTGCCCTTAACTTTACCTAGGTAATTGTTATAAATACTTAAATGCTCTAACATGTGTTTTAAGTGCAGCTTGGGATGACGGGAAGACCCTCCAGTGCACGCTTTTATTTTATTGCAATTTACCTTCTCGCAATTTAATTAATCGCATCGCACTTTACTTTTCTCGCATGATAAACAACCGTTGCATGAAAACCAAAACCTTTAGGGTAGTCCCTAAAACCGAAACCAAAACTAAATTAAAAATTACCGCAAGATAAAATTCACCGCCACAACATTTCAAAATATAAAACAACTCAAAATTTAATCACAAACAGAACACAAAACTACAATTACAACTAAATTAAAACGTCTCGTCGAATGATCGGGAATACCTCGATGATGTAACCCACGTGTTGCTAACGGGATTTCCCACGGCCTAAATGAAAGTGTGGAACTCATTCAGTCGAGTTTAGCAAATTCATCTGGACTAAGTGAATTCAATGAAAATAATGGTGCCGGGATGACGGAACCGCGGGATCTTAATCGGTTCCGTTTAATTAACTTTAAGATTTGTTTTAATTAAAATACTAAAAACACTGGATTTTAAGACTTTCTCTAAACCAAAACACTTCTCTCATCTCCCGATTTATGACTTCTAAAACTAAACCTCTGCAACAACAAGGAGCTCGTGAGCATGGTGGGCAAGACGGCCATCGTCATCAGCAAAACTCCGAGTCTACTTCACAGAAACTTTCTTAGTTCTAAATAACCAAGCCATAGGACTTTGAAGTGGTTTGCCTAGTGCAACATAAATCCTCAACTCTTCGTTAGGCATTTGCATGATCATGTTATGTAAATTAAGCCCTAACCGGTCTTAGGACTCCGAGGTAGTCGTTTGGTACGACATAAACCCTCACATCTTCGAGGCTATTTGCATGACTGCGTCATACAAATATAAGTCCTAATTAATTAAAATTGGCAGGACCAAAATATCATATAAATAAACTCCTCAAATCGAAGCCAAACAATAGGATAGTTTGGGAAGTTGCCAAGATTCCTCTCGGATCCTCGACTTCTCCTACTTCTCTTCCTTTGGACTCCTAAAACAAACTTGTTCCAAATTTGATCAATTCCCAATTGAAAATTCCAAAATCTGATCCTTTGAAAACCTTAAACTTTGAAATTCTTGAGAGCAAAACCACTGATCATTATCGAGAGTTTTCTTAAATGATTCCCGTTATTTAAGATGTAATTAACTATGTGGGCTTGCTCTCATAGGGAACTTTAAGAACCCGGTAATATAAACCCCGCTTAATTCATTTATATTAAGCAGGGAACTTGTCTCGCTTATAAAATTGGTTCGCAAACCAAACGGATGTCACAAATCTTCTAGTTTCTTTAATCGAGCCCCCATCATCAAGCAGTGTGTCTATTCTCCGGGATAGATATACAGTTTGTGGTGCGGTGCTCGTTTATATAAACTATTCGGGATGTGAGATCAGTTTGATTTCATATCTTAAAATTTTGAAACTTAAAATTACTTTCAAAATCAAATGTTATTTTTTAAACTATATATTTAAATTAAATTTAAAATATAAAAAATTCGCCGACAATTTCTGTAGGCAACCCCTTTTCAAAATACAACACTCAACCTAAAAATATGCCGACAACGTCGAGTATATGTATCCACAGAGGAGATTAAAATTTGAGTGAATGTAACTAGAATATGCATTCAAACAACAAGCATGATGCATCATGTAAATGTGTATATTGTTGCACTCATATGACATGCACTAGTTTGGTTGATTCGGGCACAAGACACCCTAGGAGAGATTACACCTCTTCCAAACGACAACCAAAATGCTCATCAAAATGAAAAGCACATGTCAAGTGATGTGTCGTGAAAATTTATTAACTATAATTTTCATACGTGCAAAATGCCAGAAAGCAAGCATGACAAAAATACAATTTTCACACGCATGATGTCTTTAAAATATAAACATCAAGCCAAGATAAATTTTCATACATATGAATTTGTAGACATGCAAGCTCCAAATTAAAATACATTTTTTCAAATCATAAGTGTAGAAATGCATGCATCAAGCTAGAATAGGTTTTAAATCACCATAGATATAGGAAGTAAACATCAAGCAAAAACAAAAAACTTTTTGACATTCATTTGACAACTAATCATGAGCATGACAAAAAAATACATATTTGTATGCATTACGATATTAATCCAAAACCAAAGAAAAATTACATATTTTACACATAATAGATACTAAGTTGTAAGCATGCTACAAAACGTAAATTTTATGAAACATTTCAAAACTCCATATGTTGTGCTCTATATCACATAAACCTGCAAATGTGCACACGCAATGATGGACTAGTCATACTTCACGTAAAACCAATCTTTTACCTAGAAAACTCACTTAGAACTACATTTAAATTTTTAGAGGTGTACTAACACATGGCTAGGGTGATGATAACAAAGTTATACATGCTAAACACTTGCCTACCTCCATTCATTTTTGCAAAACATGGAGGATTTCTCATGAAGAGAAATCTTCATGACCTAGATAATGAGGGCCAAATAGTCTTCTTCATTGTCTAGGTCCAATGGTTTCAAGTGTCCATACATATGAAAACATGAAGAAAAATGGAAAATTTAGTACAAGTTTGTCTTAAGAAAATGGTTCAAGGACTAGGGCTAGGGTGAAGTTCAAGGAGCGTGTGCGGGATAAGGAAAAGGCTTCCTAACCTAGAGACTCTCTCTAAGACCAAGCTAACTTAATCATCTAGCGCTAGCCTAAAATGTTTTCTTGAATAAAAAAATGGTGTTTTAATGTTTTTAACCAGTGTGATGGCTAAGGAAGTGTTCCCTTTAGCTCTAAGTTTCAATTGTTTGCAGGTTAGGTGATATCCTCACATTATCTCAAGAAACTTGAGAAAATGAAGCTCTTTCTCTCACTCTGAGAAGATGAGTGAGTAAAGAAGTTGTGAAGAAGTAGATGAAATTGCAAAAGAAAATCAAGAAGTAACACTCACTCTCTCTCTAGAGTTCCTCTCCAAGAAAAAGCTCTCCAGGACACTCTCTAAAATCCTCCAAGGTAGAAAAATTTGGATCCCTAGCTTTTTCTCTACCTAACACAATCATTGGATGGTTTCGCCTCAAAAATTCATAAAATATAAGGTTACATTGCAACTAAGATCTATTCCATTAGCACTTGGCGAGGTGTGCTAACATTAAGGAACGCCATTGGACCCCTAACATTCAATTCATGCCTAATAGTAGCTAAAATGGCCAAGTGGGAGTCCAAGTCAAAATTTTTGGTTGGACTGGCTGGTATCTAGCATGGATATTTCAGGAAATTAGCATGAGTGTGCTAACCTATGGATTCCCTCAGGTTGCACGTGCACTATCATCCAGTGCTAGTGCTCCAGTTTGTTTCTTTACTTAAAATAGGTGCATCAGATGTAGGGTGTGGGTGTGTCAAACGTAGAGCACAGATCTGCCAGCCCGACATTGGTGCACTTAAGATTCACTAAAAGTTTTCTGTGCTCTCAATTTTTCTTAGCAAAAAGTTGACACCAACCAAAAAGATTAAATATAAATCACCTAATGAATTCACGCTTCCATTGAAAATAACATAACTGCATGAGACTCTTAAGAGGTTCCATATCTATGATGGCCTTAGAATTACTAGGATCAACCTCAATGCCTCTTTCTGTGGATTATAATGCCCAAAAATGTTTTGGAAGATATGCTGAAGGCACATTTCAATCGGTTAATCTTAAGATAATATTTCCTTCGACACTAAAAAATGACTCTTAGGTTTAAGATATGATCCTTTTTGGAACTACTCTTAACCTCCAAATCATCAATATAACATTTTACTTGGTGATATAGTAGGTCATAAAAAATATGCATCATAACACATTGATAGGTCACCCTGACATTATTCAAACAAAATGGCATAACCTTATAACAAAAGATATCATTAGGAGTATGGAACGTCCTATCTTTTTCTTCCTTTGGGATCATCAAAATTTTGTTATAAACAGGCAAGCCATCCATGAAATAAAACATCACATGAGATAAAGTGACATCCACCATAAGCTCTAGTATAGTTAGTGGAAAATCAACTTTTAGGAATCATCTTTTGGACAAGCCTTATTCAGGTCCCGAAAGTATATGCAAACTCCTATCGATCCATTATTCTTTTGAACGGATCAATGCTTTCTAGCCACATAGGTTAAGACATCTCTCTAATGAAGTTCACCTCGATGAGCTTTTACTCTCTTAATTAACAATTTACTCTATCTTGGGTCACCTACTCTTAGGAAACTATTTCATTGGAGTAATACACGAATCTATGGCCAAGTTACAAATAACTATCTCTAGTGCTAAGCCAGGCATTTCATCATAACTACATCGAGATAGTCACAATATTCATTTAAGATTTTTATGATTTTAGTAGCCATAGAATATGACAAGAGTCATCTTATAAAGGTTGGACGAGGATTCTCAACTATGCAAAAGTTGATCTTGATTAACTCATCAATATCCAAAGGCACACCATCCTCTGATACAGGAGAAGTGCCCTTAACTTTAACCTCCTCATCATTATAGCAAGTGCTTCATCACTTCAAATATAGAAATCATTCTACATAAGGAGCTGGAAATTTTGATTTCCTCTGGCTTTAACATATTCCAAGACAAAGTATTCTCTTAAGGTTCTATTCTACCACACACCTTTGGAAATCTTAGCTTGGAGAACAAACTACTTTTTGGGCGATAACGCAATATCCAAGAGTTTTTTAATCAGGGGTAAACAATAATATGAAAGAATAATATCCTCTTTTTTTCATTATCATCATTTTAAAATATTGCATCAGGGTTGGTTACATGAGTATCAATCTTATAAAACAAAATTCCTCTTTATCTAGACTTAAATCTAAGATGCACATAAAAGGTGTGCATCTCATCAACCATTTCTATGCTTGAAGACTTCAAGTTCTTGAAATGTCCTTGCTGCACTGGTTCAATAGTCAAAACCTCATCCATCACAAACATCTTAGACAAACAAGGGACCATGAAAATTATTGATGTATCTTTAGGCAAAGGCCTAAAGAACGTATCCTTATGAGCATCTTCTTGAGCTTGGACTAACTCCAAGCCATATAAAATTTTGAATATAGGAATGAGTAAGAGAATTCAGTTAAAATCTATAGTAAGGATGAAAAATTTAAAGTTAAAAATTTCTTAGTAAAGAAATGATGAATATTTTATAACTATTATTAGTAGGAAAAGTGATATTTTTTGAAAAAAAGAAGGATTAGACTTTTATTTTTAATACTTAAGTTTCATTTATTAAAACTAATTTTCAAATCTTTTATTATATTTCTAAGTTAAATATATATATCTACCTTATGCTTTAGGAAAGGAAGGGTGGAAATCAAAATCATTAAAGGCCTATCGAGATACAATAATCCTTGCCTTATAAAAAGAAAAGAACAAGAAAAGAAAAGTAAAAAAAAAAAGAAGAGTATGTGAAAAGAAAGGAGGAGATTGAGGATTTAAGGGCCTAATAAAAAATTGGTTCCACACCTGATGTTTTTAGAGTATAAGATTTGATGAAATTCTTGAAGCTTATAAATATAATATAGTGAGTATAATTAATTTTAGTATAAATTTTTAAGTAAAGAAAATATAATGCTTAAGGCCTATATTTTGAAGAATCTATAAGTATTTCTGAATTAGATAGGAACTTGTATTTTTCATTAACCTTTACCTAAGAGATTTCTAAGCTTTAAATTTGTTTCATTTACTAAAATTTTTTCTAAATTGGACTACTATATTTCTAGAACAAAATTTAAAAAACTCCTAAAGAAAGTCATCACATAATTTAGTTGTATAATTTTTAGATGATTAAAGTGTCACTTAAGGACAAGTAATATTTCAAATTTGGGAGATTTTAATACACCTAAAATATATAGTATTTTTATATACATTTTTATACCTATTTTTGATGATATTGCACTTTAATGGAAGTTATTTTGTGTTTTTTCTTCCATGTATAATTAAATGGATGAATATGATGAAAGGAGTAAAAATGTATAAAAATTGGAGCAAAAATGATGAAAATTGAAGAAGTGATCTGTGGCGGCTAAGCGTCGGAACCCGTGCTTACACGCCAAGGCCCCTCGACTATGTGCCACAGTTGGAGCTTACATGTCAGATGAACTATGGCTAAGCGCCAGTACCCTACGCTTACACTTGGCAGTTATAAAAATAGAGTTATTTTAATTTAAGCGCCATTTTGAAGAGGTTTTTAAAGAACCTCTTGGTGAGAACGTGGGTAAATTCCTATTGGCACCAAATTTCATTCAAAATTCTCCTGAATGGATGCATCTTTTAGAAGACACGTTGAATCTGGACACAATTTGAAGATACGAAGACACCTTTTGAAAAGGTATAAAAAGAGGACTTGAAGATCAGAAAAAATGTCTTTGTTGGAGGGTGTGGTTAGTAGTGTTTAAGAGTGAGGTTTATGTTAGAGAGTTATTTTAGAACACACCTCTCCACTTCACCATCTTTACTTTATTTTATATAGTTTGTATTATGAGTAGAATTTTGATTTGGAATCTACGGAGTTGGGCGCCAACCTCTAAGGAGTATTGTTAGAGAAAGTAAAGTTTTCAAAGGAACATCAAGAGTTTTGTGGAGAGGATTTACAGATAAGTCTCTATCTTTGTATTTCATTTGTGCTTTAATAAAGACTGATGTCCGGTGTGCTACCTCAAATGTAAATATTCAAAAGATAGTTTTAGTTCAGTTTCACAATAAGATTAATTTAATACTTAGGCAATCACTCGTATACGTAAGTATACGTATCGTTCAAGTAATACAAGACTCTAGTGGAGTCCTGGTTATCGCTCTCACGAGGAAGTTTGGAACTTTTAAAAGTATAATAAAGATTTGAAATCCATTACTCAATTTACAGTACAAGTTTAAGTACTATTTAAGTTGCTAGTGTAAAGATAACTAAAGCTAAATTAACTAAAATTCCTTTCTAAATTTCTAAACGATTAACTAACACACACTAAGTTTTGTATTGAAAGGTTCAAATATGGAAAAGTATCTTTCCTCTTGCAATGATTCTATGATGAGTGATTGATATTGATTGATAATAAATTTGTATTGTGTCAAATAGGAGCATTCATATTCTTTACCCTCGTCAAAGTACCCCCTCTTCCAAGTCATGTATAGAACTTTGACAAATCTTAGTCTTAGTCACTAAATATATGGTTATGCCGGGAGGATACTGGCTCTCACTTCAGAGCTCCCACTTCCCTTTACCTAAAGGCTAACTATAGCTTTAGTTACCAAACTTTAGAACCAAATTGGGGATTTAAACCTGTCACTCTAAAATCTCCAATTCGATGCCCATCAAACCACATTTCCCTATTTATTTGCACTCAATTCCCATGAACTATGCAACTCATTCATGGACATTGAATGAATTCTCCACTATTGTTGTAGAACACTTAGTCTTTTCGGATTGAATGTTTGACAACAAATTTTAACAATTCAATTGGCCAGTTCGAAAAGTAAATGAAGTTCAAAGTGAAAAATCATCACAATTTCTTAACATTTTTATGGCACATCAAATCTACACCAATGCTTCACCACATCTTATTGCAAGAAGAAAGACAAAGAAATCTACTCAGAATTCATGAGGAAGATATAACATTATTTGAATTTTATATATAAAAGCAAAGTCATACAAACCACAAAAGTAAATACAACTTATCTCAATTTCATCCCCAAGCAAATCCCTTGAAGTTCCTTTGAATGCTTTTTTCTCTTCACTACAACACATAATTCTCTCTTTAGAATAGTAAGGAAGAATCAATCTCTCACTTTCTTCCTTCTCCTACACTCTTTAGAGAAGAATCCCTCCAAAACAAGACTTCTACACACTTACCACACACTCTTCACAAACCCTAACACACTTTCCTCACTCTAAAAGTCTTCTCTCCCCCTCCTCTCTCATTTTCTTAGCGTCCAAATCTGTTTGAAATTGTTTATAAATGAATTCCCCAAAAGTTTTCTCAAGCAACCCTTCAAAAAACGTCCAAATACATTTAATTTGACTTCCACCGACATTGGGCGCCGGCGGCGCCTGTTAGTTGAATTCTTCATTTTACCTCTTTTTGCTCCAAATTTGTTCATTTTTGCTTTCTTTTGCTCCAATCACCTAAAATCATCATAGTTGCAACAAAGCATGAAGAATACCTTCCTTTAAAGTGAAAAAGCAACAAAAATAAGTACAAATTATATAGCAAAAATCTAACATATTTTTGGTGCATCAAAATCCCCCAAACTTAACTCTTACTTGTCCTCAAGTAATCCTTTTACTACATAAAAGTATAACTCAATGTAGTGAACTTTTCACTTATAGAATACTATTATTTTTTCTATTTAAATGAATATAATAGTAACATTTTTAGAAGAAATTCAGTAACTCAAGTTAGAACTACAGGTATAAGAACATTTAGTAGTCAAGTCTAAGAGTTCTAGTTTTCTATTTATTTCAAGATGAAATATAATTTGTCACATTAAGAGTGCCTTGAAATACTATATGAAAAAGAAGCTCATTTAAAATCTATTAGAAAGTAGTCTAATACTTTAAATATAAATTCAGAAATGTAACAATTTTCTTCCTTTAGGTTGATTCAAGTGAAGCCAATTTTGATTAGGCATCTCCTCAAGCTTCTCCTCAAGAATATTTTCTTTTTTTTTCTTTTCCCTTCATTTTTTTCTTTTTTTTTCTTTCTCTTTTTTTCTTTCTTTTATTTTCTTTTGATGATTACTATATCTGGATAGCCTTTAATAGCTTTAAAATTCGCTCTCCTCATTCTAAATTTGAAACTTGAAACACCTCCTTACTTTATAAATATGTATCAGCTTTATAATTTATCATAAAGTCACAATCCTTTCTTCACACATAGTTCTTTAAGTCTCTTAATGTTTCAAAAATACAGTTTTTTTTTACTTTAAATAGTCAACTATACTCTAATCCTCCTATACTAAATATCTTAACCTTATAAAATTAACCTTTATTACTAAAAACTTTCAACCAAATCAACTAAAATATTTAAATGAAATAAAAAATTTAGTTATCTAAAGTTAGGTTCAACTACTAAAAGTCATGCTAATAGTTTTTGAAAGTATATTAATTGAGAAAAATAAGAGTTAATATTTTACCCTCCCCCAAACCTAATTTTTTCATTAAATAGAAATTTAAAAAGGAAGAGAGTAAAAGAAAACAATCCTTTTTATGCTGGGAATTTGAAATCTTCAGAAACTATGCTGGTATTAATAACAAAAATTATGCTAGCAAGCATGAAATGGTTAGAAGCAATTATATAAATAATATTAAAGATTTTGTAGGGTGAAGAAATATTAAACACTTAAACATTAGACATCCAACATAACATCACAATCTCAATCCAAATCACTAAACAAACTATAACAGAGTTCATTATTAGTTTTTAACACAGATACATTTATAGACTTCACACATCACAGAAAAACAAATAACAACACATAAAAGTACTACAACACATAAATGAAAAAGAAATCATAAAACTACCAGTCATCATCACCATCATCCTCAGCTTCATCTGCATGATCAGGTTAGTAAGGAACATAGCTGGGGCAGGTAGGAAATGTCACTCCAGTGTCTCCCCTCATATATCTGATCTGAGCATCATGGTAAGCAATTTCATACTCAACTCTCCTCCTTATATAATCTTCATTAACATTGCTTTGAGCCTCAAATCCCCTCATCCTGCTATGGAGTCTATCAATAATGGAACTCTGAATCCTCAGCTGCTCCTGAACATCAGACAATGTAGGAGCCTCAGAAGTAGATGGTATGTCCTGGCTAGTGGTAGGAATATCAGTAGTCCTACTTTCTACTCTCCCTACTAAATGAGACTCATAATTACAAATAATGATCTTGGTAATAGGCCTCAGTGGATGGACTAACTCTTTAGTACTGTCAAACTCAACTCTAGATCGTAGACATAATGAATGAATAAGGGCAGGATGTCCTAACGCACCAGTGGTTTCTTCTCTCGCAATAGTTTGAGTATTCTTGAAGATAATCGATCCAATATCAATCTGTTTCAAATTCTGAATACAATAATTGAGAATTGCTCTATCTCTATTGACTTCGCTGTGATGATAAGAAGGTAGTAATCTAGCAGCGATGAAATAGTGCCAAGCTTGAGATGCTACATTTAATTTGGAAGCAGGGTAATTAATCATTTATCTTTATTTTACTTTCCATTCCCCTTTTCCATCAGTAAGAAATGCAATAACTTCATTTATTTCAGCTTCCACAGTGCGAAAGTTTTCATATTCGCAATATGAAGTTCCCCTTAACTGATAAAAAGTATTAATACGCTGAGGAGTAAACTCAACCATTTTCCAAAAACAAGCACATATTCAGTTTCAGTCCAAGGCAGATTTGCATAAAATTCTCTAACAGTATCTGTAAACGTATCAGCAGTAAAATAACAATAGATTTCGCAATTTCGATCAAAAATTAACTGCTCTACAGATCTGCCCAGATTTTTAAAAGCCCGGTCCTGAATACACTTTTAGTTTAACAGGAATCAATTGAAATGATATTGTGCTTTCACATCAACAAATCTTTCTTCATCAAAATCCATCTTTCTCTTGCCTCTACTTGTTTTAGGAGTCATGTGAAATTGTCTAAAAATTTGCAAGAAAATCTAATAAATATCTAAATCACAATGTAGGAGACTCCTAAAGCAACTTTAAGTAAGTAAGAGCTTAAATCACTATGGAAAATCTTAAAACTTCATCAAAATTTCCAAATTTCAGATCTAAATAATCTAAGAAACTTCTATGGTGAAAATAAAAAATAATTAGTTTAAGGTGAAGCTCTTGCCAAGAGAAGTCAAGATCTGCACTTTAAAAGCCTTGAAATTGCTTGAAATCCTTGATTTAGCAAGCCCTAGAATCCAAATATGCATTGGATGGAGGTAGAGATGATAAAAATGGCGAAATAGGCAGGTCCTAGGGCAAAAATCATGAATTTATGAGGTTTCAGGTCTTTTCTGTAATCAGGCTCTGGCGGCGCTGGATAGGGCGCCGATGGCGGTCAATCTGGTGCCGGCGGCGCCGTTGGCGCCAGTTCAATTTCTGGGTCCTTAAAATTTGCAATTTTGTTCATTTCAACATTACGCCATCACATAATTAGCCTCTTTAAGCATCTATTTCATCAATTAAGTAATTAACATCAAATTTACACAAACTATATAAAACATCACCTTAATATATAAAATCCACATTACAAACATACAGACTTAACCATTCACCATATGAATTCATCAAGCCATAGAGATTCAGCCCTGCAAACACACTACGATACTCTAACACTGAAAACTAAACACAAACACAGAATCCAAGCATATTAAGTCCAAACACATACTACAAAGTCAATCAAGACAACACTAAGCACACCAAAGCATAATAAAAATACTAAATACTAAATTGAAAGCTGAGTCACTACTCATTTTCAATCTCAGTACTTTCTTCTCCTCTGAGATCTCCCATAGATTTACAATGCACAAACAGATTGTAGAAAGGATGATACGGGAATTTATCGGTCGAATCCTCAGCAATTACAGCATTCCTTTTCATACATTTACCAAACTATCTTCAATTCACCTAGTGTGATCAAATTATTCTTTCATCCTCCAAACCAAGTGATTAAATAAATCAGAGATATTATTAATAGCATTCATAAGATTCTGTACCTCTTTCTCCAACTTCTTGATCTTCTTCAAAATCACTTGGGAACTTTCAGGAAAGTAAGGCTGAATAGGTCGTGAAGTCTGAGATGGTTGATGTGCAATGAGGCTCATATCATTCTCATTTTTTATTGCTGGCAGTCATAAAGATTAGTTGGGTCTATCGGCCTCCAAAGAAGAAGCACTTTTTCTCAACTTTCATATGGAACTTATGACTGGCTACAAAGAAGGAATCTGGTGGAAGGATATCCAAGCCCATATATAGATCCATGAACAATAAATCCCAATACATATTTCACAATTATAGTACCTACATCGATCGACCTTTTAGTTTGAATATAGTAATTTAAAATTGCACTTTCTTTTGTCACTTTGCTAACTTTCGTAGTTGGAAGTAATTTTGTAGAAATGAAGTAATGTCATTGCTTCGACATTGGATTTAAAAATGCAGTAGAAAAACTTACAAATTCGTTGTCTCTTATCTCCCAATCTTCACCTTCATCCATCAAATAGCGATATATTTCGTTCATGTTGTCTCTTGTCACATCAAAATTCGTATAATGGCAGATAGGCACATTCTCAATCATAAATAAATCATTAATCACCGAAGGAGTGAATGGTACAAATCTGCCTCGCATATTGACAAATACTTGGTTGATTCCATGAAGATTTGCATAAAACTCTTTCACAATAGAAACGACTACAGCGGCAGTAGTGTAGCATAACACTTCCCAATGCCTCTGCACAATAATCTCTTCTACTCGAGTACTTGGAGTATCCATACCTCGATTCACAAAGCCTCTTTCTTTGATAATCCTCCTCTTCATCATCACTTTGTTGAATAATCTCTGCGCCTCAAAACTGATGAATTTTTGTCGGTTGAAAACTCTAAATCTCGGGGTTTCTACGGAGTTGGAATCCATTGGTTGCAAATTTGGAATGAAACTTTTCGTTTTTCTAGAGTTTAGGAGTTTAAAATCGAGTTCGGGGAGTTAAAAGGAAAAAACTCTAGCCTAATACTGCCAACAACCAGAATTTGAAACTCTAAAAACCGTCACTAGACCTTCAGTACCGGTGGCACCCAAATCCAGAAATAAGGTGTTGTTCTCTTGAATAGGGCGTCGGTACCCATTCTGGCTTCGGCGGCGCCAGTGTTTAAAATTGCACAAAACTTCATTTTGGTTTGAAATATTGCAATTCTTCGATACGATTCAATAATTTTCATTCTTGTATGATATTTATGAGTGAGTAGGACTCAAATATAACTAACTACAAGCACAACTACAAAAAATAAGCAAGGAAAATAATGAAGATAAATATGTGTTGCCTCCCACAAATTGCTTGCTTTAACGTCGTCAGCTCGACAAACATTCAGTTATTCAGGATGACTTAACATTAAAACCTCTTTAAAATCTGGTTGGTACCCCTCAAAATATAGTTTTAATCTATGCCCATTAACTTTAAATATCTTTCCAATTTTAGGATCCTTAATATCAACAGCTCTAAAAGAAGAAACTTTTATAACAGTAAGAGGTCCTATCCATCTAGACTTTAGTTTTCCAGAAAACAATTTCAATCTTTTATTATATAACAAACTTTCTATCGAGGTTCAAATTTCTTTCTTAATATCCTCTAATTATGCCATAGTTTCATTTTCTCCTTATAAATCTTATCATTATAGTAAGATTCATTTCTAGTTTCTTCCAATTAATTTAGTTGCACAAATCTCTTCTCACCTGTATTCTTCAGATTAAAATTCAGCTCTTTTATCGCCCAATATGCTTTATGCTCCAATTCTATAGGTAAGTGGCAAGTCTTCCAAATACTAGTCTATAGAGAGACATTCTGATAGGGGTTTAAAAGTAGTTCTATATGGCCATAATGCAGTATCTAATCTGACAGACCATTCTAATTTATGAAGATCTACAGTTTTCTCCAAAATTCTTTTAATTTTACGATAGACACTTCTGCTAAACCACTAGTATGGGATGATAGACAGTAGAGATTCTATGAATAATATTATATTTTCCAACCAATCTCTGAATTAGATTATTTTTAAAATGAGATCCACCATTAGTTATGATAGCTCTCGGCAATCCATATCTTGTAAAAATATTTTTCATTAAAAAATTTGAAATACTTTGAGCATCACATCTTGGTAAAGCATTTGCTTCGATCCATTTTGAGACCTAATCAACAAAAACCAATATAATAAATTTCCAAATGAAGGATTAAATGGTCCCATAAAATCCAATCCTCATACATCAAATATCTCAATTTCTAAAGTAAAATTTAGAGGCATTTCATTTCTTCTAGAAATATTACCTAATCTCTGACATCGATCACATGATTTTATATATCTATAAACATCCCTAAAAAAGTATGTCAATAAAATCCAAATTGTAAAATCTTATAAGCAGTTTTATCAGTACCAAAATGTCCTCCAAATTTTGAATCATGACAGCTCTGAATAATTGGTTCAATTTCTTCATATGGCACACATCTTCTAATAATAAGATACTTGCAATATTTATATAGGTATGGCTCATCTCAAAAGTAAAATTTAGCATCATATCTAAATTTATTTTGTTTTTTCCTTGTTATATCAGGTGGCAAAATATCACTTATTATATAATTCACAATATCAGCATACCAAGACAAATTCCTTCCCTTAATTTTGTAAAGCTGCTCATCAGGGAAAGTTTCTGTAATTTCCTTATCAAATTCAGATAGTTTATAGTTCTCCAATCTAGACAAATGGTCAGTAATTTGATTATCAGTCTTTTTTATTAACTACCACAAAGTCAAATTCTTGCATTAGATAGCTGAATGGTCTATATGCACTATATATTTAGATTGAAACAGATAAGGTCTAAACTTTTTAAAAGCATTCACAATAGCTAATAATTCTCTTTCTGTAGTGGTATAATTAATCTGAGCTTCATTAAGAGTTTCACTAGCATAGTAAATAACCTTCAACATTTTATCATACCTTTTCCCTAAAGCATTCCAATCACAAAATCACTTGCATCGCACATAAGTTCAAATGGTTTCTTCCAATTAAGTGAAACAATTATAGGGGCAGTGATTAGTTTTTGTTTTAATAGTTCAAAGGATTTCAAGCATTCTTCATTAAAATCAAATTTCTTATCTTTTTCAAAAAGTTGGCACAAAGGTTTAGTAATGATCCCCGATAAATATATGTGCGCCAAAAACTTGGTCGGCCGTTAAATATATGTGTTGATGATTTAGATATGAAAATTATGATTTTATAATATGGGATACTACGCAAGTATACGTATCGTTTATAAAGTAATATAGGACTTTCTGATTAAGCCCCGAGATATCAAACCCACAGGGAAAGTGATAAATCTTTAAAGAAATAAGAAAATTATCTTTTTACTTTTTTTAATTAGCTTTTGAAAGTATGTTTTGATTTTGAAAGTTTGATAGTTGATTTCACTCTTTAAATTTTCTTATAAAAGTCAAATAAGAAATTAAAATTATAATAACTGTAAACACGGTATGAAAAATACTATTAACTAGAATATCTTTTTCTTTCCTTTATAAAGTAGTAATAATTATGAAAACATTATTGTGGAAGTATTTAAATTTTTTGTGAAAAATAGAAGCAAATATATTCTTTACCCTTACTTGGTTCTATAAAGAACATTGGTTAATTTGAAATTTTATCATTTTGAACATGGTTAGGCAAGGAAGATACCAGCTCTCACTCTAGAGTTCCCTCAATTTCCTCCACCTGGGGGCTAACTTCTCATCACAAAATTTAAAACTTCAAACCAAATTAGGGGCTTTTAGCCTGTCACACTAAAAATCCTCTAATTTTACTCCCTTTTAAAACATCTTCTAATATATTGCATTCAATTATATGAACTACAATTTTTACCCATATAATTGCATGTGATTCTTACTAACTTTTATGAGACAATACCACATTGAATATTACATAATCTCACCACAAATTTTACATCTTAACAGGCCAAATTAAGAAGTAAACAAAGTTTATAGAATCAATTTTTACAACTTCTTCCAACTTTAAACACATATACTTTCCACAATAATTCTTCATGAATTACTTACTTCTTGATTTAAGAAAGAAAAAGATAAAGTAAACTACTCAGAATGAATTGAGAAAATACAAAAACACATTGAATTGAAATTAAAAACCATAAGAAAAACAACAAACAAAAACAAGTATTAATTAAAAACTAAATGTAAGAACAAAGCAAACACTTATCGAAAAATCCTCTCCACAAGACTCAGGAAGTTCCTCTGAAACTTTGACTCTTCACTAAACTACTCCTCAGAGCAAGTCTCCCAACTCCGATGACTCAGAATACAGACTTCAGACTTCAATAAAAACTAAACTAAAGGAAAGAAAAGAAGTGGAAAGAAGAAGGCTTCAATCCTACCCTTTTCTCTTTTCTACTCTCTACTCCTACTCCTAATTAAAACTTTCTTCAAAATGCAAAGGAAAAGCCCTTCAAAATGCAAGGGAAGAGCTTCTTAATTTTTCCTAAGACTCTCAATTTATATTAAACCAAAATGTGCCTTGGTGTCTCTTCAAAATGTGTCCAGATTCAATGTATCCACCAAAGATTGTGCCCCTTCATTCAAATTTGCCGCCCAAAGAAAGTTATGGTAGTTACCACCAAGAGTTGCATCCCATCCCCTCTGAAAATGGTGCCAAATTTAAATTAAACTCGATTTTTAACTGTGGTGGCTAAGCGCCGGCCCAACGGCGCTTAGCCGCCAGTGCCCAAATTTTCATTTTTCATTTTTTTGCTCCAAATTTGATCCAATTTTGCTCTTTTCATCATAATCACTCATTATGATCATACCTGCAAGAAAAACACAAAATACCTTCCATTAAAGTGCAATATCATCAAAAATAGGTATAAAATGTGCATAAAAAGTATTATATATTTTAGGTGTATAAAAATCCCCCAAACTTAAAATGTTACTTGTCCTCAAGTGACAGTTAATCTCATAGAAAAATTTTAACAAGAAAATTATGTAATGAGTTTCTTAGGAAGATAACAAATTTTTGTTCTAGAAATGGAATAGTCCAATTTAGAAAAAATTTCAGTAATTAAGACTAACTTAAAGTTTAGAAAGTTCTTAAGGAAAGAAAAATGACAAATATAAGTCTCTATCTAATTTAGAAATATTTGTAGATTCTTCAAAATATAGGATTCAAACATCTTATTTTTCTCACTTAAAAATCTTTATTTGAATAATTTTACTTACTATATTATAATCCTTAAGCTTTAGAGTTTCTCTGAACTTATATGTTTAAACTTTAGGTATGGAACCAATTTTTTATTAGACCCTTAAATCCTCAAGCTTCTCCACCCTTTTTACATACTATTTTTCACTTTTTATTTTTCTTCTATTTTTCTTTTTCTTTTTCTATTTTTTTTAAGGCAAGGATTACTGTATCTGGATAGGCCTTTAATGATTTTGAATTCCACCATTCCATTTAAAATAAAGGTCAGATATATATCTTTCACTTAAAAATCATAATAATAGTATTTGAAAATTATTCTTCAATAAAATAAATTTAAGCTTTGAAGAATAAAAGTCAAATCTTCTATTTATCAAAAAATATAAAATTTCTTACTAAAGATAGATAGCTATATTTAACATCTCTTCACTAAGAAAATTTTAACTTTAAGTTTTTCATGATTACTATAAATTTTCAACTAAATTCTTTTATTCATTTCTATATTCAAAATTTTTTTTCCCCTAATATAACTTCATATACATAATTGTTCTCAATCAAGAAATAAGATTTATTTTAAGTATTCTTCAGAAGAAATAAAATTTTAGGTTTTTGAAAAATTTTTGTTTTTTTTTAAATTTCCCCCCTCCCTAATTTTTAGTTAGAATAAAACATTTAAGCATAAGAAATGATACATGGGTGAGAGTTAAAGAATAACATAACATGCTTGCAGGAATTTAAATATCCTAAATATGCAAGTATAAGAATTTAAACAACAGGAGTAAAATGAAATCAAATTTAGTTTTTCAAAACATTTTCTTTTTATAACAAGAAAAGTAAAAATTTCAAAAGACTTCTACAGTAGTGGAGGTTTTCAAAGCAAATACACACCAATTGAAATCACACTAACACTAGATAGCAAATGGTAGTGGTAGATTTTTGTGAAGTTTTTAAGCATGCAGTTTCCTAAATAGTAGTTTCTATAGTGTTCTCTAATCTCCTAAAAGTTTTAGAATTAAAGTACACCCTAAAAAAAACTCTAGTACAACATACACATTAAAAAATTTACTACCACACACACTACACTCAAAGCAACATATAAAACATCATTCAAACAACAATACATCTGAATATGCATAACAGATAAATAGTACAACTACAATTTGCATACTATCAGAGTTCACATCACAACACATTCATCAAACAAAATACTAGACAAAGTTCACAATAACACAGCATAACAACACAACAACTAAAACAAACAACATACATCTACTCTTCATCCTCATCATCATCATCCTGCTCGTTCTAATCCATTGATGGCACATAAGGTATGTATAATGGATGAGGGGGCATCTCAGCACTCTGATCACCTCTAATCAGTATATCCAAATAATGCTGATAATTCTCCTCACACTCATCTTGTTTAACAATATATCTCTCCACATTATCCATTTTAACATCCATATCTTTCAGATGCTCTCGAGTAAGACTCACTTTCTTCAAAAAATTTCTTAATAAACTAGTCTGTGAATCAGTAGATGAAGCACGTTAAGTAGTAGCACGAGAAGTAGATGCAGCAGAAGCAGAAGCCCTACTAAATCCTCCTCTCCAGCCAAATTCTGAATGTACAGTGTAAGCTCCAATGTTTACACTGGTGATAGGTTTCAAAGGCTGAAGTACCTCTTCCAGGTTTCAAATTTCACTTCAGACCATTCACATATTGAATGAATCAAGGAAGGAAATCTCATACCTGCAGTAGTGGTAGATCTGGCATAATTCACAATATAATCATAAATGATCGCTCCAATATCTATAGGCTTCCCTTGCTGAATGCAATGGTTCAAAACAACTCTTTCTCTTGTCACTTCACTAGTATGACTTGAAGGCAACAGTTTAGAAAAGATAAAATAATCCCATGCCTTAGCAGTGGAATTTAATTTGGAAGCAGGAAAATTCACTCTTCTATCATTTGTTATTTTTCATAATCCTCTTCCATCAGTCAAAAATCCCATTATCTCATCTAACTCTCCCTCTGTAAGATGAAAATTAGAATAAAAACAAAACATAGCAGGAGGCAGTTGATAGAAAGTGTTAATTACCCCAGAAGAAAAGTTCACATCTTGCCCCCTAACCATCACTAAATTCTCTTCTGATGCAGGAAAATTCGCATAGAATTCTCTTACAACAGAAACAACAATAACAGCGGAGAAGCAACAGTAGTTCTCCCAGTTCCTCCTAGCAATCATATCTTCAATCACTTCTTCTGGCTTATTGAACACTTTTTCAGGAATCAACTTACGTGACTGCAACGCATCGATGTATCGTTCCTCAGCCCTCGTACTAACAAATTTGTCGGAATCAAACTTCATCTTTCCTCTAGCGAGCTTTGACTTCGGAGCCATCTCTAAAAATTCATGAAAAATTTACCATAAATTTCAAAATCACACTAAACTTGCTAAATTATCTTCCAAAAGATGTTTCCACTAAATCCAAGCAATTTCTTAAGTTTTTCCTCAAATTTTCACCATGAATAGTGATTTTAAGATTTTCCAAAATGCACTCAAAATACATGGTGAAAATCAAAAAATTTTACTTAGGAGTGGTGCTCTTACCTCAAGGAATCCAAATTTTCAAATTTTTGTTGAGATCGGCTCTTAAATGGTCCAAATCAAGGATGCCCTAGACTCTCTCTCACGTGAAAACGATGGGTTGAAGATGAACATGGGAGTTAAAAATGGTGATTCACAGTTTTTTAATGGGTGGGAACCAATTTTCGCGAACTAACGCCTAAGCACGAACCCTTTGGCGCTTAGCAGTGAAATCTGGCGCTTCAGCACCAGCACTCTGGCGCTTAGCCTCCAATACCCAAATTTTCACAATTAAGGTATATGCTATAAACCACTTCGTTAATCACCCTTAATCTCTTCAAAATAATTATCTCTTCCCCATAAATTGTCCAATATTCCAATTCAAATGTTAAATATTCATCGATTCCAAACAAATTTCACACAAACACAAACTTATATTCATTAAAATAAACATAGCACTTAATACAATCCTAGAATTTCTATCCACATACATAGGATGAAATTCTCTAAATACAAGAGACTTAATCTCAAACTGATAAGTTTACATCTCTATGATGTAACTATCACATCATAAGGCGTAATTAAAAACTCAAACATAAACACTAAACACACCAAACAAAGCACATAAGAACACAAAACATATTAAACAAAACACATAAGAACACTAAACAAATAAAAATAAATCACACTTAATTGCATTCTCCATTAGGCGGATTATATCCAGGACCACTATTGTTCTCATTTGACCCTTCTGGAACATAAATCTGATAGAACGGGTGATAATTGTCCATTCTTACATCTTCTTTAATCCATTTGTTCTTCAAAAACATCGCCTTATCCGCTTCTTCCACGTATCTTGAATGACTGAATTGCATCTTGAGTTGCCATCCCATGTGCTCCAAATGTAAGTTAGTTTCATTGATCTTTGCTTCCATTGAAGTCACTCGAGCTTCAATATTTGCAATCATTTCTGCAATCCCTTGAATACTAACAGTGAGAAATCCATTGAATAACTCTTTAGCACTATCACTAATGAACTTACTCTTGTCATAATCTTGCTTCTTCTTCATCTCATTCTCCCAGGAAGACATGATGTACTCAAAATACTCTTCTTAAGACTCAGGAATGAAAATAGGACTTGGGGCAAGTATTTCTCTTAAATCAGGTTCTTTTTATAAACTTGGGAAGTGCTAAAACTGCCCCAAGATGTTTTAAAACTCCAAAATAACTTCCAAAACTTCTTCCCCAAGATCTAGGCTTCTAGAATCTCATTTTTCACGTTTTTTGTAACTCCGGCGCCTAAGCGCCAACTAGGCAGTGCTTAGCCGCCAGTGCACAATTTAGCACGAGTCCGCAAATGTCCAAATTTTCATTCGACTCCTCTAAGTCATCGAATAAGGTCAAATAAACTCTATTTAGTTTAAAAACTCTAAATTACTACCACTAAAAACATAAAAACAAACCAAACAAATCAAACAAAGCACACAAAACAAACATAAAGCAAAGCACACTGATAAATACTGGTTGTCTCCCACAAAGCGCTTGGTTTAACGTCTTCAGCGTGACAAACCCAGAACTCATTCTGAGTGACCCAACATCAGATTCTCATCAGACATAGATTGCTCGACTGAAAAATATGGTTTAAGTCTATTTCCATTAACTTTAAATATTTTTCCAGTCTTAGGATCTTGAATATCCACAACTCCATAGGAATAAATTTTCATCACAATAAAAGTACCCATCCACCTGGACTTAAGTTCTCCAGAAAAAATTCTCAATCTGGCATTATATAGCAAAACTTTCTGTCCTGGCACAAGATTTTTAGTAATATTCTTCCGATCATGTCATGACTTCATCTTTTCCTTATAAATCTTAGCACTTTTATAAGATTCATTCCTTATCTCTTCAAGCTCATTTAATTGCAATAATCTCTTCTCAGCAACATCTTTCAAATTATAATTGAACTCTTTAATAGCCCAAAATGCTTTATGCTCAAGTTTAATAGGTAAATGACAAGCTTTTTTAAAAATCAGCCTATATGGGGACATTCCTATAGGGGTTCTATAAGAAGTCCTATAGGCCCACAAAGCATAATCCAGTTTGATTGACCAATCCTTTCTATTTTGATTAACAGACTTTTCCAATATTCTTTTAATTTCATGATTGGATAATTCAACCAAACCACTTGTCTGTGGATGATAAGCAGTAGCAATGCGATGATTAATACGATATTTCTTTGCTAACTTTCCAATAATCGCATTTCTAAAATGACTTCCCACATCAGTTATGATTACTCTTGGTATTCCAAATCTGCAAAATATATTCTTTATCAAAAATGTTGCAACACTTTGAGCATCACATCGAGGTAAAGCAATAGCTTCAATCCATTTGGAAACATAGTCTACTGCCATCAAAATATAAACATTTCCAAAAGATGGTGTGAATGGTCCCATAAAATCTAATCCCCAAACATCAAATATTTCAACTGCAAATATATAATTGAGGGGCAACTTATTTCTCCTAGAAATATTGCCTACACGCTGACATCTATCACAATTTTTAATATAAGCATTCACATCCTTAAAAATTGTAGGCCAATAAAATCCAAATTGTAAGATTTTATATGCAGTTTTATCACTTCCAAAATGTCCCCCATAATCAGAATCATGACATTTTTTAATAATTTCATTAGTCTCTTCCAAAGGTACACATCTTCGAATTATAAGATCATTTCCTTATTTATATAAAAATGAGTCATCCCAAAAATAAGTCTTAGCATCAGAAAGAAATTTCTTCTTTTCCTGATATGTCAAACCATAGGGTATAATATCACTGATAAAAAAAATTTATTATGTCTGCATACCACGGAATAGGCCACTCATTAACAGTGAACAATTTTTCATCAGGAAAATGTTCATTAATTTCTTCAACATTATAGAGAGATTTTTCATTTTCAACCCTGGACAAATGATCAGCAATTTGATTTTCATAACCCTTTTTATGTACTATCTTAAAGTCAAATTCTTGCAAAAGAAGAATCCATCTTATCAGTCTCGATTTTGCATCTTTTTTCTTCATTAAGTATTTGGTAGCAGAATGATCAGTAAGCACAACACATTTAGTTCCAATTAAATATGATCGAAATTTATCAAAGGCAAATACTATAGCTAATAACTCTTTCTCAATAGTGGTATACTTAATTTGAGCTTCATTAAGGGTTTTACTAGCATAATAAATAACTTTGAAAATCTTATCATATTTCTAACCCAAAACAGCACCAATAGCATAATCACTAGCATCACACATTAATTCAAAAGGTTTTCCCCAATTTGTTGAAATTATTACAGGTGCAGTGATTAATTTTTCTTTTAATGTTTCAAAGGATTTAAGGCAATCATCATCAAAATTTAAAATTGCATCCTTTTCCAGTAAATGGCATAAAGGTTTTGTAAACTTTGAAAAGTCTTTGATGTAACGCATGTAGAATCCAGCATGTCCTAAAAAACTTTTAATTCCCCTTAAATTGGTTGGGCAAGGTAAATTAGATATAACTTAAATTTTTGCAGGATCTACCTCCAAACCTTTTTCTGAAATTTGATGTCCCAAAACAATTCCTCCTGCTACCATAAATTGGCATTTTTCTCAGTTAAGGACCAAATTAGTTTCTTCACAGCATTTTAGAACCATAGATAAATGTTCTAAACATGATTCAAACGAAATTCCAAACACTGAAAAGTCATCCATAAAAACTTCAATCCCTTTTTCAATTAAATCACAAAAAATAACCATCATACATCTCTGACAGGTAGTAGGGGCATTACATAAACCAAAGGGCATTCTTCTAAAAGCAGACGTACCATAAGGACTAGTAAACGTATTTTTCTCTTGATCCTTAGGAGCAATTTAAATTTGGTGGTAACCAGTATATCCATCCAGAAAATAAAAGTATTTATGCCCAGTCAGTCTATCCAACAGTTGATCCAGAAATGGGAGTGGAAAGTGATCTTTCTTTGTGGCAAGATTTAATTTTCTATAATCAATGCATATTCACCACCCTGTAACTTGCCTTGTTGATATTATTTCATTCTTTTCATTAACAGTCACAGTCACTCCTCCTTTCTTAGGATACAGTGAATAGGACTAACCCATGCACTATCTGAAATAGGGTAGATAATTCCAGTATCCATCCATTTTAAAATTTCTTTCTTAACAACGTCTTTCATGATAGGATTTAATCTCCTTTAGGGATCAGCCCGCGGTTTGCAATTATCTTCCAAAAGAATTCTGTGCATACAATTTGAAGAACTGATTCCTTTAATATCAGCAATTGTCCATCCAAAGGCTTTCTTGTGCTTCTTCAAAATTTCAAGCAAAACTCTCTTCTTCTTTTTTCAATTAATTAAGAGGAAATTATAATTGGCAAGGTTGAGGATTCACCTAGAAAAACATACTTCAAATTATTAGGACGCATTTTTAACTCAAGTTCAGGAGGATTTTCAATTGATGAACCATAAGATTCATCTTTTTCAGTCAAATTCATCAATTCAAAACTTTCACGAACATACTTTAAATCTTCCTCTTAAAAATCTTCAGAATCAAGTAACTCCTCTTCTTGCTTATGTTCCAATTCTTCTCTTTCAAATTTCTCTTCATAATCTGATTTGAAATAACATTCACTCAAATATTTGATAACATCCATCCTATAGCATTCATCTTCTTTACCTCTAGCAGGATATTTCATCGATTTTGAAATATTAAATGTAACAGTCTGATCATTAACCCTCATTGTTAATTCCCCTTTTTGCACATCTATCATGGCTCGGCCTGTAGCTAGGAAAGGTCTTCCCAAAATTATAGGTATCTCTTTATCTTCCTCGATATCTAACATAATGAAATCAACAGGAAAAATAAATGATCCACTTTAACCAAAACATCTTCTATAACTCCTTTAGGATATGTAATCGAACGATCTGTTAATTGCATAGTTACAGTAGTTGGGGTTATTTCTCCTAGTCCCAGTCTTTTGAATATTGATAGAGGCATAAGGTTATTGCTTACACCCAAATCACATAAAGCTTTTCCATAGAATTTGTCTCTGATTGCACATGGAATTGTGAAACTACCAGGATCTTTAAGCTTTTCAAAAACTTTTTCTGAATTATTGCACTGCACTCCTCACTAAGTGCAACATTCTCATTATCTTCAAACTTCTTTTTCTTGTTAAGAATATCCTTCATAAATTTTGCATAGCTTTGCATTTGTTCTAAGGCTTCAGCAAATGGAATATTAATAGTAAGCTTCTTAAATACCTCCAAGAATTTTGAAAATTGCTTATCCAACTTTTGTTGATGAAGTCTCTGAGGAAATGGAGGTGGTGGTTTTTCTAAATCAACCTTAGGTGGAGAAACAGATCTTTCTAAACCTTTCGGAGCGTCCTCTTTTGGTTCTTCAATCTCTTTTTTCTCTACTTCAGTTTCTTTTTGAACTATATCTTCCAATTCTCTTCCACTTCTCAGTTGAATTGCTTTTACTTGTTCTTTATTCTTTTCTCTTAGATTTACTTCAGTATTACTTGGGATTTATTACTTAAGGCATTTGCAATTTGTCCCAATTGATTTTCAATATTTCTGATGGTTGCTCCTTGAATTTGTAATTGATTTCTCATATTTGACATCACTTCTTCAATAGACAATTTCTTCTCCTTTAATCTATTATTATTATTATTATTTCCTTGGTTGTTCCAATTCCCCAATGGGTTTACTTGGTGGTTCCCCCATTGTTGATTAACACCACCTCTAGTTAAAATTTGGATGATTCTTCTAACCTGGGTTATAATAATTGGAATATGAGTTGTTAGGCTTACTTATAACATTCACAGTTTTTGGTGAAGAATAAGAATCAACCATTTGGCCTAATGAATTTTCTTCAATCATGGAATGTGGCTGAGAAAAATTCATCCCAAATTGGTCTATCTTCCTTGAAACGGCAACAACTTGATTTGCTAACATTGTAAAAGCATCATTTTCAAAAACACTGGCTACCTTTTTAGGATTTAACCTTTTAGAAGGCCATTGAAAATTATTAATAGCCATTTCTTCAATTAAAGCATAAGCATCAGAAAATGGTTTAGACATTAATGATCCACCAGTAGCAGCATTGATGATCGATCTAAGAGATCCAACTAATCCATTATAAAAAGTTTGAATTATTAACCAATCAGGTATCAAATGATGTGTACATTCCCTGAGGAGATCTTTAAATCTTTTCCATGCTTCGTATATTGATTCCCCTTCAAACTGACAAAAAAGATGTAATATCATTTCTCAACTTAGCAGTCTTAGATGGTGGAAAATATTTAGCAAGGAAATTTTGTGACAGTTCACCCCAAGTTCTAATTGATCCAGGTGCTAACGAATGTAACCATATTTTAGCTTTATCCCTTAGTGAGAAAGGAAAAGTCTAAGTCTAATAGCATCATCCGGAACACCATCATATTTAATAGCACACAACTCTAAAAAATTAGCAAGATGCAAATTAGGATCTTCAATTGTTGCTCCCCAAACTAATTATTAGACACCATTTGGATAATAGCAGGTTTAAGCTCAAAAGAATTAGCAGCTGCAGCAGGATTTTGAATACTACCATGAAGTTCATCAACTGTAGGGTTAACATAATCTCTTAAAGGTCTTAATTCTTGATGGATGCCAACATTTTGATCTTAATGATTTGTCATTCCTTGAATATTTTTATCTTTTTCTGTATTTTTATTTTTTTTAATTTTTCTGATAGTTCTTTCAAATTCATAATTTTAAGGCACAAGTTCCTCAGAACCTGAACTACACATACAATAATAAAACAAAACAAAACACAACAAACTAACAAAAATAAAGAAAAGTAAAAATTTAAAATTTCTTAATTTTCTTTAAAATATAATTTTAATTAATTTCTTTCCTGGCAAGGGCGCCAAAAACTTGATCCCTGATAAATATATGTGCGCCAAAAACTTGGTCAGCCATTAAATATATATTCTGATGATTTAGATATGAAAATTATGATTTTATAATATGAAATACTACACAAGTATACGTATCTTTTATCAAGTAATATAGGACTTTCTGATTAAGCCCCAAGATATCGAACCCACAGGGAAAGTGATAAATCTTTAAAGAAATAAGAAAATTATTCGTTTTACTTTTTTTAATTGGCTTTTGAAAGTATGTTTTGATTTTGAAAAGTTTGATAGTTGATTTCACCCTTTAAATTTTCTTATAAAAGTCAAACAAGAAATTAAAATGATAATAACTGTGAACACGGTATGAAAAACACTATCAACTATAATATTTTTTTCTTTCCTTTATAAAGTAGTAATAATTATGAAAACATTGTTGTGGAAGTATTTAAATTTGTTGTGAAAAATAGAAGCAAATATATTCTTTAACCTTACTTGGTTCTATAAAGAACATTTGTTAATTTGAAATTTTATCATTTTGAACATGGTTAGCAGGGAAGATACCAGCTCTCACTCTAGAGTTCCCTCAATTCCCTCCAACTGGGGGCTAACTTCTCATAACAAAATTTAAAACTTCAAACCAAATTAAGGGCTTTTAGCCTGTCACACTAAAAATCCTCTAATTTTACTCCCCTTTAAAACATCTTCTAATATATTGCATTCAATTATATGAACTACAATTTTCACCCATATAATTGCATGTGATTCTTACTAACTTTTATGAGAAAATACTGCATTGGATCTTACATAATCTCACCACAAATTTTACATCTTAATCGTACAAATTCAGAAGCAAACAAAGTTTATAGAAACAATTTTTACAACTTCTTCCAACTTTAAACACATATTTTCCACAACAATTCTTCATGAATTACCTACTTCTTCATTTAAGAAAGAAAAAGATAAAGTAAACTACTCAGAATGCATTGAGAAAATACAAAAACACATTGATTTGAAATTTAAAACCATAAGAAAAATAACAAACAAAAATAAGTATTAATTAAAAACTAAATGTAAGAACAAAAGTAAATACTTCTCTGAAAATCCTCTCCACAAGACTCAAGAAGTTCCTCTGAAACTTTGACTCTTCACTAAACTACTCCTCAGAGCAAGTCTCCCAACTCCGATGACTCATAATACAGACTTCAGACATTAATAAAAAACTAAACTATAGGAAAGAAAAGAAGAAAGAAGAAGGCTTCAATCCTACACTTTTCTCTTTTGTACTCTCTACTCCTACTCCTAATTAAAAGTTTCTTTAAAATGAAAAGGAAAAGCCCTTCAAAATGCAAGGGAAGAGCCCATTAATTTTTCCTAAGACTCTCTTTTTATGTTAAACCAAAAGGTGCCTTGGTATCTCTTCAAAATGTGTCTAGATTCAATGTATCCACCAAAGATTGCGCCCCCTTCATTCAAACTTGCCGCCCAAAAGAAGTTATGGTAGTTACCACCAAGAGTTGCATCCCATCCCCTTTGAAAATGGTGCCAAATTTAAATTAAACTCTATTTTTAACTGTGGCGGCTAAGCGCCGGCCCAGCGGCTCTTAGCCGCCAGTGCCCAAATTTTTATTTTTCATTTTTTTGCTCCAAATTTGATCCAATTTTGCTCTTTTCATCATAATCACTCATTTTCATCATACCTGCAAGAAAAACACAAAATACCTTCCATTCAAGTGCAATATCATCAAAAATAGGTATAAAAATGTGCATAAAAAATACTATATATTTTAGGTGTATCAAGTAACTTTCGAAAAATCTTTAATATAAAGCCTGTAAAATTCAGCATGTTTTAAGGAGGTGCTAATTTCTCAATAATCTGATTTTTGCAAGTCAAAAATTTCCAATAATCTGAAGTATTTCCATACCAAGTTCAAAAATTTTTTACCCAAGTACAATTCCTCCTACAACCATAAATTGATATTTTTCCAATTTAGAACTAAATTTATTCTCTCACAAAGCTCCAAAAATTTTCCTAATTTTTTCAAACATAGGTCAAATGAAGTTCCAAATACAAAAAAAAATATCCATAAATACTTCAATTCCAGTATTGATTAAATTATTAAAAATAAACATCATAAATCTTGGAAATGTTGCAGGTGCATCACATAATCCAAAGGGCATTCTTCTAAAAGCAAAAGTTCCATATTGGCTAGTAAATGTAGTCTTTTTTTTATCCTCAGGAGCAATGAGTATTTGATGATAACCAATATATCCATCCAAAAAACAATAGTACTTGTGTCTGACAATTCTATCCATCATTTGATCTAGAAAAGGAAGAGGAAAGTGATCTTTCTTAGTGGCGACATTTAATTTTCTATAATCAATTCAAATTCTCCAGCCATTAATTTGTCTTGTTGGTATAATTTCATTCCATTCATTCACATCAAAAGTCACTCCTTTCTTAGGAACACAATGAATTGGACTTACTCGAGCACTGTCTAAAATTGGATAAATAATTCCAGCATCAAGCCAATTTAAAAATTCCTTCGTAACTACTTCTTTCATCGTTGGGTTTAATCTCCTTTACAAATCAGCTCTAGGTTTATGTTGTTAATCTGACAAAATTCTATGCATACAAATTGAAGGACTGATTTCTTTAATATCAGCTAAGGTCCAACCAAAAGCCTTTTGTATCTTTTTAAAGTATCCAATATTTTTTGTTCTTCATATTCATTCAAATCTGAAGATACAATAATTGGTAAGGTAGATAATTCTCCTAAAAACATATATTTCAAATGATTAGGAAGAATTTTCATTTCAAGTTCGTGAGGTTTTATGACAGATGGAATTAAACTTTTATCATCACTTTACATAGTATCCAACATTTCAAATCTTTCATGAACATAATCTAAATCTTCATTGTTCATATCATCAAAATCATCTTCAATTTCATTATCATTCATCATTTCAAATTTTCACATTCTTTTTTCTCTTCCAACATTTCTTTAAAATGATCATCTCTCCAATAATCACATATTTCCATTTGAAAGCATTCATCATCTTTTTCTATTAAGGGATATTTCAAAGATTTTAGAATATTAAATGTCACCTCTCGATCATTAACTCTCATAGTTAATTCTCTTTTCTGAACATCAATCATAGCTCTTCCAGTGGCAAGGAATGGTCTTCCCAAAATAATTGGAATTTCTTTATCTTCCTCCATATCTAATACAATAAAATCCACAGGAAAGATAAATTTGTCCACCTTAACTAATACATCTTCCACAACTCCTTTAGGATAAGTAATGGAATGATCATCAAACTGAAGAGTTACAGATGTAGGTGAAATTTCTTATATTCATAATATTTTGAAAGTTGATAAATGCATAAGGTTAATACTAGCTCCTACATCACATAAAGCTCTTCCAAAAAAATTTTCACCTATAGCACAAGGGATAGTAAAACTACTAGGGTCTTTAAGTTTTTCGGGAAGCTTTTTCTGAATAATTGCACTACACTCTATGCTAAGTGCAACAGTCTCGTGATCTATGAACTTTCTTTTCCTTTTAAAAATATCCTTCATAAACTTCACATAATCAGGCATCTTTTCTAATGCTTCAACAAAGGGAATATTTACCGTTAGTTTCCTAAGGATTTCTAAAAATTTTGTAAATCGGTTATCCTTATTTTGTTTTTTCAATCTTTGAGGAAACGGAGGTCGTGGTTTTTCAACAGTAATTTTCATTGGTTCGTGCGGATATTCTAAGTCTAGATATATTTTATTAGTCCTTTTTTCAATTTCCACCTTCTCTTTCTCAGTTTCAACTTCTTTTTGCGCTCTCATTTCTAATTTTTTCCACTCTTTAACTGAATAGCCTTAATTTTCTCTTTGTTTTGATCTTTTGGATTAATCACAACATTACTGGGAAGATTTCCCGAAGGTCTATTATTAAGCACAGTGAAAATATGTCCTAATTGATTTTCAATGTTCTTAATCGCAACACCCTGAGTTTGTAAATGATAACCCATATTTAAAATTAATTCTTCAGTAAACAACTTCTTTTTCTTAAATTGTAGGTTACTATTAAAACCTGGAGGATAAGAAGGTCTATAATTTGTGTTTTCTTGGTTGTTCAAATTTCCTACTGGGTTCACAGAATTGTTTCCCCATTGCGGGTTAACAGTAGCATTGTTAGTATGACTCCAATTAAAATTTTAGTTATTCTTCCAAACAAAATTATAATAATTTGAATAAGGATTTTTGGGTCTATTATTTATAGAATTTAAGGGCTCATAGGGTGTTTGAGATTCTATTATCTGTCCTAATGAATTTTTCTCTAGCACTGGTGGTGCTTGAGAATAATTCATTTCATACTGATCTATTTTCATCAAAAGGGTAGCAATTTGAGAGACTATTATAGTTATAACATCAGTATCACAAATACTAGCTACTCTCTTAGGATTTACCCATTCAAAGGGCCATTGAAAAAATGTTAGTAACCATCTCTTCTATGAAAGAATATGCTTAATCAAAAGGTTTTGACATTAATGATCCACCCGCAACATCATCTATAATTGATCTAAGATATCCCACTAATCCATTATAAAATGTTTGAATTATTAACCAATCTGATAAAGCATGATATGGACACTTCCTAAGGAGATCTTTAAATCTTTCCCAAGCTTCATATATAAATTCCCCTTTAAACTGACCAAAACATGTAATATCATTTCTTCGCTTAGTAGTTTTTTATGGAGGGAAATATGTTGACAGAAATTTTTGTGATAGTTCTTCCCAAGTTCTGATAGATCCAGGTGCTAACGAATTTAACCACACCTTAGCTTTATCCCTTAATGAAAAAGGAAAAAGTCTAAGTCTGACAGCATCATTCGACACTCCATCATATTTAAAAGTAGCGCACAGTTCCTGAAAACTAGTGAGATCTAAATTAGGATCTTCATTAGATGTTCCTCCAAATTGATTATTTTGTACCATTTGGATAATAGCAGGTTTAAGCTCAAATGAATTAGCAACAACATCAGAATTTTGGATAGTTAAGTAAATTTCATCTGCTGTTGGATTAGCATAATCTCTTAAAGGTTTTGTTAATTTTTCATTTTCATTTCTTTGATTATTTAAGTTGTTCGCCATTTTGTGAGGATCTTCAGATTGTTTTTGTTGTTTTGGAATTTTTCTAATAGTACGCTCTAATTATGAATCGTAAGGCACTAAACCTATGGATCCAATCCTACACATATAAAATCACACAAAACACACTAAAAAAGTAAGCAAGCACACACAATTGCAAACTACAAAGTAAAGGTTTTCAAATACTACAATTTAACAGTTACGGTTTTATACCTTCTTGGTAACGGCGCCAAACACTTAATGTCCGGTGCACAGCCTCAAATGTAAATACTCAAAAGATAGTTTTAGTTCAGTTTCATAATATGATTAATTTAATAATTAGGCAGTCACTCGTATACGCAAGTATACGTATCGTTCAAGTAATACAGGGCTCTAGTGGAGTCCTGGCTATCGTCGCGCGAGGAAGGTTGGAACTTTTTAAAGTATAGTAAAGATTTGAAATCCAATACTCAATTCAAAATACAAGTTCAATTACTATTTAAGTTGCTAGTGTGAAGATAACTAAAGCTAAATTAGCTAAAATTACTTTCTAAATTTCTAAACAGGATTAACTAACACACACAAAGTTTTGTATTGAAAGGTTCGAATATGAAAAAGTATCTTTATTCTTGCAATGATTCTATGATGAGTGATTGATACAGATTGATAATAAATTTGTATTATGCCAAATAGGAGCATTCATATTTTTTACCCATGTCAGATTACCCCCTCTTCCAAGTTATGTAAAGAACATTGACAAATCCTAGGCTTAGTCACTAAATCTCTGGTTAGGCAGGAAGGATATTGGCTCTCACTTCAGAACTCCCACTTCTCTTCACCTGAAGACTAACCCTAGCTTTAGTTATTAAACTTTAGGACTAAATTAGGGATTTCAGCCTACTCTAAAATCTCCAATTTAACGCCCATTAAACCACATTTCCCTATTTATTTGCACTCAATTCACATGAACTATGCAACTCTTTCATGGTCATTGGATGAATTCTCCACTATTATTGTAGAACACTTAGTCCTTTTGGATTGAATGTTTCACAACAAATTTTAACAATTCAATTGGCCAAATCAAAAGGTAAATGAAGTTCAAAGTAACGAATCATCAAAGTTTCTTAACATTTTTATGGCACATCAAATCTACAACAACACTTCATCAAATCACATTGCAAGAAGAAATACGAAGAAATATACTCAGAATTCATGAGGAAGATACAAAAATATATGGATTATATATATATAAGCAAAGTCATACAAACCACAAAAGTAAATACAACTTATCTCAATTTCTTCCCCAAGCAAAATCTCTTGAAGTTCCTTTGAATCATTTTCTCTCTTCATTACAACACTCAATTCTCTCTTTAGAATAGTAAGGAAGAAGAAATCTCTCACTTTCCTCCTCCTACACTCTTTTGAGAAGAATTCCTCACAAAATAAGACTTCTACACACTTACCACATACTCTCCACAAACCCTAACACACTTTCCTCACTCCAAAAGACTTCTCTCCCTCTCTTCTCTCACTTTCTTTGCATCCAAATCTGTTTGAAATATTTTAGAAACAAATTCCCCAAAGGGTTCCCCAAGCAACCCTTCAAAAAGCGTTCAAATACATTAAATTTGGCTTCAGCGAGATTGGGCACTAGCGGCGCTGGATATGGCACCGGTGGCGTTGGTCCGCCATTTAAATTTCGAACTCTCTGGAATTGAGCATTGGCGGCGCCAATAGGCTGAATTCTTCATTTTGCCTCTTTTTGCTCCAAATTCGTTCCTTTTTGCTTCCTTTTGCTCCAATCACCTAAAACCATCATACCTGTAGCAAAACATGAAGAATACCTTGCTTTCAAGTGTAATATCACCAAAAATGAGTACAAATTATATAGCAACAATCTAACAAATTTTTGGTGCATCAAAGACTTCTTGTGTTTTCACTATGATTTCTACCTTTAAACCAAGTTGTGATTGCATTTTCTCCATGGATTCTTAGTAGTTTTCTTTATCTTTTTCCTTAAAGTGATGTAGTAATTAACTTATGGAAGTATGTTGTGTGAAGTATAGGATTTAAATGTTGGAAGAAGCTGTGATGACTCAAAACCTTGCACTTTATTTACTTCTTGATTTGGCCAATTAAGATGTTAAAATATGTTATGAGAACATGTAAGATCCAGTGTGGTATTATCATATTCAATAATTGGAAAGAATCACATGAGATTTTATGGGTGAAAATGTAATCCATATGGTTGAGTGCAAATAAATAGGGAGGTATACTTTGATAGGTGTAGAATTAGAGGACTTTAGAGTGACAGGCTAATGCCCCTAATTTGATTTATTTTTTTTAGGTTTTGATAGGAGATGTTAGCCCCCAGGTGGAGGGAATTGAGGAAACTCTAGAGTGAGAGCTAGTATCTCTCCTTCCTAACCTGTCTTCAAGATTTTTAAAATAGTGAATTAACCTATGTTCTTTACAACTTCTCTACTAAGGTAAAGAATATAATAGCTCCTATTTGGCACAGCACATTTTAGATACTTCCACAACAAATATTTACTGATTCATTAGAAGAAAAAAGATATTTCATTTGCATAAGTTTTCATCTTACAAAAGTTTAGTTAAAGTTGTTGTTTACTTTTACTTCAAATTATTAAATTAACAAAAAGAATCAAATTTCATTTCCTAAAATATTATCATTTGTTTGAGTAAGATCTTTTTTTAAAATAGTAAAAGTTAATTTTCTTGTTTTCATTGTTTATCACTTTTACTGTGGGTTCTATATCTCGGGGCTTAATCAGAAAGTTTTATTTTACTTGATTAAACAATACGTATACTTGCATGGTATCTACATTATAAAATCATTAAAAAGGAATATTGCTATATATATATATATATATATATATTGAAGAAAAGAGCTTAAATAGCTCCCTACATGTTAATTATAATGGAAAAGGATTCAGAGATACAGAAGTATACCCTAAAAAAACACCATAAGAAAACAAAAGTAATCCCAAAAAGAAAGATAGCCAAAATCAAAATAAACCCAAAAGAAACCATAAGCAGACAAAAGAGGGGTGGGGTCTCAGTCTAAGGTAGGCCTTGGCCCCAATAAGTCTTCCTCGTAAGGTCCACCGGATGATCGAGTGCGACAATCGGAAAACAAAACAAGCAAAGCTGCAGTATAGATTCCCATCGGGCGGTGAGTATTCCAAGTACATGGGAGGGCATTAATCCATAATTCGAAGTGGGGAGCTTGATAAGAGTCCGCTCGAATAAGAAATTGTAACTAGGAAGGTAGAGTAGAAGAGACCATTATCTCCTGAGTTGAGAGGGCTCTTTTAGCAATCCAATTTGCGGGCTCGTTTCCTTCCCCGAATATGAAATTAAAATGCACTCGTAAGATGTGGCAACAAAGATCCGGTTTTATTAATCCAAGTAGAATGGTGCCAAGGAGGGGAAGATCATTCTGAAAGTAATGTATTTAGGTAGATGAGTCTCCCTCCACAATGATAGAAGACCATCGAAAAAGTGTAGCAATGTGAATTGCCCAAAATGCGACCAGCTAATTCTGCTTCCAATGGGTCAGCAGCAGTAGTTGGAGCTTGGAAAAATATTAATCCTTTCCCTGTATGATCCCTGAAAATCCCACCTATACCAGCATTTTGTTTAGTAAAGGCTCCATCAGTATTGACTTTAATAAAAGGAGGGTTGGGAGCTTTCCAATAAATCTGAATGATTCTATGAAGAATAGGTCTATCAGTAGTGGAAGGTGACTCGAATGACATTTGGAAACTTTTTTACCGAAATTAACTTTGAGATAAATGAAAGGCAATGAGTTACCACCATTTCGGTCTTGCTAATCGGCCCATCATACTTCACCCCATTTCGTGCATCCAAATGAACCAAGCCACAATGAGTGGAATCTCCCCGACTTTAGCTTGCTGCCGGGATTTCCAACGGATAGTTAAATCCTGCCAGATGTAACGATAATTGGTTAATATTCGATCTTACGAGCATACCCGACCAAACTTCCCGAGAAAATGAGCATTTAAAAAGAGGTGTTTCAATGTTTCGGATTGTGATCCACAAAGAAGGCATTTGGAAGGGCCTCTCGAGCCTTTGAGTTTGAGAATATCATCCGTTGGAACAAAACCATGGAAGATTCTCCAAATGAGGAAGGACATGGAAGGAGTAAGATATTTGTTCCAAATAGTTTTACCCTAATTGATCTGATTCCAAGAATTGATACTAAGGTAGATGTGTTTGGTAATGCTATGCCTTTTACCCTTTAGCCAGATGAGTTTATCCAGCTGATACCTATCAAAAGGGATTTGAGCCACCTAATCCACAGAAGAGTCAACTAGGAGAAGTTGCAATTTAGGAATAGACCAATTCATGTCCTCCCAGCAGATGGAGACATGGAAATACTCTTTATTTATATTAGGAAGTGGAACCAAAACCTCCCTTTGACACCATTTATCATGCCAAAACATGATGTCACCCTTGCCTAACTCCCAGTATAGGAGGGATTCAGAATTCTCTTTGTTGATAAGCATTTGTTTCCAAATTCTTGATATTCCTGTTTTGATTTGAGAGGATAAAGGATGGATATTTCTGCAGTATTTACCTTTCATGAATTGAGCCCAAAGAGAATTTTGCTACCTGAAATGGATCCATAACTTACAGAAATTGACTTGTCGTAGGTGTTTCAAGCCTTTGAAACCTAAACCACCAGCTTCTTTAGGCAAGGCTAACCTTTGCCGACTGGCCCAAAGTATTTGTTTTCTTTGACCGACCAAAGAAATCTATTAAAGATTCTCTCAATCTGAATTCTTGAGCTTTTCTTCAGGCATGTCATTTGTAAAATGTAAGAAGGAAAAGAGGTTAACATGCTATTCAGGGGAGTGATTCTGCCACCTGATGATAGGAAGTAATTAGACCAACTTAAAAGATGAGTGTTTAGCTTACCAATGATCTCTTCAAAATGACTTTGTTTAGATCTGCCTTTAATTAAGAGAACCCCTAAATATTTCATGGGAAGGCTGGTTTTGGCATAACCCGTGAAATCAGTAATCCAGTGGATAATATTAGGATGGATATTGATGGGGAATAACAATTCACATTTATTTTTGTTGAAATGTAGGCCAGAAATCTGTTGAAATTTTTTGAGACAGCTCATAACCTTTTTAACAGCTAGCTTTAGAAGCCCTGGAAAAAATCATGATATCATCTGCATATAATAGATGAGAGATGATAATATCAGACCTATGGTGATATCGAGCATAAGGATGGTTTGAGACTTGAGTTTCCAGCGACTTAGAGAGATAATCCATAACAATAATGAAGATAGTGGGTGAGAGTGGATCTCCTTGTTTGAGCCCTCTAGTGGCTCTGAAATCTCCCCAGCATTTACCATTGATGAGGAGTGAATGGTTGTTATGCTGAAGCCATCTCTTTATGAGTAAACAAAAAGCAGTAGAAAATCCTCTAGCATTAAGCACCTGAAGAATAAAATTCCAATCAATAGTATCATAGGCCTTTTCAATATCTAGCTTGTAAATCAAGTTACCTCCCCTACAAGATCTATCCAAATCAAGCAATAATTCTTGAGCAAGGAGGGCATTATCGGCTATAGATCTTCCTTTTACAAAAGCTGATTGGTTGGGGCTAATAATATTAGCAAGGTGAGGTTGCAATACGCCACAATGATTTTGCTGATAGCTTTGCGATAACGAGTGGTTAGGTTGATTGGTCTATAGTGATTCCGGCACTTGGGGGCATTGTTCTTTGGCACAAGTACAATAGTTGATGCATGGAAATATTGGGGTATATCACTTCCGGTAAAGAAGCTTTGAATGGCGGTTGTTACCTCGGCTTTGCAAGTGTTCCGAGGTTTTTTATAGAATTCGACCATTGTACCCATCGGGCCACTGTCGTTTTAGAGTTGTCAATTGAATTAATTGCCACCCAAATTTCATCTTGTGAAGGAGTATCGGCTAATTGGAGAGAGTGAGTGTAGTTATATTCCTTGTTGAACAGGCTATCATCAATAGGGGGTCTGCTGCAAGGCTTGTAAGTAAGAAGTTCCTGAAAATATTTGACAGCATCATTTGCAATGGCAGCTTCCTCATTAAGTAGAAGACCCTAGTCATTAAATATGAAATGTATAGCATTGCATTTCCTTTTGTACTTAATCCAAGCATGAAAAAATTTGGTGTTCCTATCTCCATCTTTGAATTTGAAAATGGAAACTTTTTGTCTTAGGAATTGGTCCTGCCAATCAATAAGGGTCAGTAATTGTTCTTGAGCAGCCACCATCTGGCTATACTTAGATTCATCTGAAAGTGCGGCAGCTTCCATAGAAGATAGAACCTTCTCAGCCTGTGAAATGCTTTGAGTGATGTCACCAATAGACTCCCAACTCCGAGTGGGAAAGAACGGCGGCAATTTCGGTTGAAGATTACGGAGTCGATGAAAGGGTTAGAGTGGGGACATCCGAGTCCACTTGCTTGGAGATAACGATTGGAGCGAGGGTGGGAGGACCGGAAATTCAAAAATCTAAACGGGGGAGAAGTGGTTGGGTTGGGGGAGTAGTAATGGAAATAAGTAAGGGTCTATGGTCGGACCGAAGCAAAATTGAGGTGGGAAATGGTTGTGTGAAGGAAAGTTTGATGCCATGAATTGTTAGCCAGGAATCTATCTAATCTCTCCCAAATCTTGCCCCTCCTCCAAGTAAAAGGATTCCCCTGAAATCCCAAATCAAATAGGCTTGCTCTCTGGATGTTATCATTAAACTCAGTGATTTTGGTAAGATTTGGTGGTCTGCCACCAGATTTTTCAACAGTAGAAGTAATATTGTTGAAGTCTCCACCCACAATCCAGCTGTGATTCTCCATAAAATTGATTAGATGGATTTCCTGCTAGAGTTCTCTTCTTGCAGTTTTGGTACAGCCAGCATATACAAAAGTAGTAGCAAAAGAAATTCCATTAACAGTACAGTGTAAATGGACCAATTGAGGGTGGTCCACAATAACTTTCCATTGGAGTTCTACGCTGCTAATAACCCGATTTTATTAGAGGAGTTAGTGAAAATAGAACGACCGACAAACACGGTAAAAAGTTTTGATTTATTTTTGTGCACCATTGGTTCCAAGAGCACAATACACCATAGGCTGGTGTTTCTTATAAAGATGAAGTAGCCTTTTAAGGGATAAGGGGTGGGCCACACCCCTAATGTTCCGAGCATAATAAATTAAACATCCGGTGGTTTAGGTGCAGGGTGGGGAGTGAGCAAAGCGAGATCTTGATCTAGATCTAGTTCTACCCCTTCCGTTATACGAGGGAGCCGATAGAGTTGCGAGTCACCTACTTGGGCCGGTTTAGCGGTTCGGCCATCACCTTTTTCTTCTTTCTAGCTTTTTGCTCTGCTGAGCTGACTTCCATTTTAGCTTGGGATTTTATTGTTATATTTGTGGAGGGTATAATTTCCTGCTCAATATTTTCTACACTGTTTAATTCTTGTATTACAGTTTCTGGAAGTTCAGGGGGTAATGTAGGAGTATCTTCTTCGAGCGAGGAGTTGATAGATTTTCTTCGGTGTTTTCAGGGTAACTTCTCCGGGCAATCGGAATCATCGACCAAAGTGTCTAGAGCGATTGGCTCTTCCATTGAATTTCCTTTAGTCGTACCCATGATCCGTTGCACCATTGGTTGGGCCTTGACTTGCTTTTTGAGAGGGGGTTTTAATCCGTAACATTTCTCCATGAAATGTCCAAACATTCACGAGTGTTTACGGAACACGGGTTTGGTTTCCATATGGACTTCTTGCCAAAAGCCTTCACCATCTATCCGAGGTGATAATCCATAGTTTATCTAACTCGGGAAGTGAGACATCTCTTTCTATCAACACTCTAGCTCCATGGGTGTTCCCCATATCACAAGTGGAGGGGTCCACTTTTAGGGAGTTCCTAATGCTCTACTAATTTGGAATAGAGCATTTGTGTGATACAATTCAATTGGCAAATTAGGAAATTTGAACCATATAGGTTTAAGAGGGGGTTCTTTAGCTGGGTCAAAATCAGGGTACCATTTGATGAATTTCATATGAGTGTTAGCTATTTGCATACTCTGCAAACCAATTAATCTTGCATAGTCTTCTTCTTTGGATAATCTGATTAGTAGATGCCTTCCATCCATCACTCCAATTTTCCATTGTCCCACAAAGGGGATTTGCTCAAAGAGGTTCCTGACTAATTCCATTTTAGGATGGCCATATTGGAATTGTCCCACAATGGAGAATTTGATAGCTTCAGCAAGTAATTCCATTTCCTTAGTTGTGAAAATAATGGCTGGTCTGCCCTCCTTAGACCCAAGGGGTCTAATGAAAGGGCAATCAGATTTCCCAGCTGCCGCATCATGAAGGTTCTGTGGAAAAAGTAATTGGTCACGGCTTTGGCAGAAGGCAGGCCTTTACTTAATGCAGATGCATAAGAGGTGGAGGCGTTTACCCCGGCCATTACAGAAGAGTACCGAGTTAATGTACCATCGGTAAAAGCAACAAAAGAAGATGAACAAGATAGGAGATAGTGATCGCTAGCGAGCACTCGGGACACTGAAACTCGACCCGATGGAACGATACTCGACTCGAACTTGTAGCCCGGAAAGATCAAATTAAACAGAAAGACACTTACCAGCCTCCCACCACCTCTAGAAACACCAAACCTAAAAACCAAACAGAACCCAAAACCGTGGAAAACCTTCCAAAGGTACCAGCCGCCACCCAGGAAGCCATTACCAGCCAAACCCAAGCAGAGCAAAGGGACCAGCCGCCACCATCGTAAAACTATATTTGATATATATAAATATATATATATATATGTATATTGTAAGCATAATTATCATCGAAGCAAATGTGCCATAAGAAAGAATAGAAAATGTGATGATTTTCCACTTCATTCTTAATTTACTTTTTGATCTGGCCATTTGATTTGTTTAAATACGTTGTGAAACATACGATCTGAAAGCGCTATGCTTTCTACAAAAAAAGTGGAGATTACATTCAAACTCCATGGATGGTGAAGTTCATGGGGGTTAGGTGCAAATAAATAGGGAAAAATGTTTATTAGGCATAGAATTTGAGATTTTAGGGTGAAAGACTAAAATCCCCAATTTAGTCATAGTGTTTAGAAACTAATGCGATAGTTAGCCTTAAGGGGAAGAAAAGTGGGAGCTCTGGAGTGAGAGCCAGTATCCTCCCAGCCTAACAACAGATTTAGGGACTAAGCCTAAGATTAGCCAATTCTCTTTATAACACTCGGAAGAGGGTAAAGAATAGAAGTGCTCCTATTCAACACAATACAAATATTAAACTAATCAATATTATTCACTCAACAAAATATCATTGTAAGGGGAAGGACACTTTCTCTAAATTTGAACCTTGCATTACAAAAACTTATTATAGTATTAGTTAATTTAATTTGAAGCTTAGAAAGTAATTTAGTGATTTTAGATTCTCTAGAATCATTAATCTGTAACATTTGTGGTAATACATTAAGTTCTTTGCAAATTGAATATTGGATTTTTGTGCTACGCTTTAAGGTTTGCTTCGTCCCCATGGGATCGATAACCAGGACTCTGCTAGAGCCATGTATTACTTGAATGATAGTATACTTGCATATAGATCGACTGCTACTTTATTAAACTGATTATAATCTATGACTGAATTGAAACTATTTGCGAAAATTTATTACTCCGTATTTGCAGCTGTCGTGATCAGTATTCTCTAAGGACATTCAATTTGGATACAAGGAAGGATCTTAATAGAAAGTCTTCACTTGAATCTCTGAAATTTTAATAAATTGTAGATTAACGTATTTAAAAGGAACTTAATCAAGCGATTTAAGGTTGGACTCCCCATTTGAATATCTGAATTTCAATAAATTTAAGATTGCTTATTTGAAAGGGAACTCAATCAAGGAATTTAAGGTTAGTCCCTGTTCACGAGGTGAACAAGGAAATGTTTTGGTTTTTAAAGTTTCTCATTTTTCATTTTGAAGTTTTAAGGTTCGTCACTTTTTTTTGAAGGATTTTAGATTTAAATAATTTTCAAAGTTGGTTTTGAAATGTTAAACTTTGTTTCAAATTTTATTCTCACAAAATTTTAGATTAAAAGATTTATTTTGAGCAGAAATTAATAGAGAATAGTGCCACAATTGAATAGTGAAATTAGAAGGCTCTAAAATAAACTAAGGCTCAACATCACAAGCAAAGAGGTCAAGAAAATCTTTAAGCCCACTCATTAAATATGGTTTAAATGAGAGGTCTAGGAGAATGAAGATAGAGAATACATGCTAGGACTCAGAGATTTTGATAAGTTTGATGGAACCATAAAGAGTTGGACAGAGAAGAATGATCCTTAGAGAGTCGCTAGAAGAGACCTTAGTAGAAGATTTTTATTTTGAAAGACCACCATAGATCTCATAAGATTCCTATCTAAATGATCAAATATAACATTCAAAGAGGAATATACTATCTTGAGAGATAGAAATATTACGTCAGAATGGATCTAGTCAATTAGATGAGGGAAATCTTTGGGGTCTATGGAATTAGGATTCTTCCCTTGCCTTACAGGTGTAAGATAAGGTTTATATTAATTTTGGGGTCGCGTTCCTACAATGGAAGTCAATCATAGTTAATTTTTTCCTTAAATCCGTAGTCCTAAAGAAAATCTCTTAATTATTATGATGCATTAAATTGCCAAAAATCAAACTCCATGATTGAAGGGTCTAAATTGGAAGAATTAAGTCCAAAAGATGGGACTTAAAATCTGATGACAACATGTCATGGGAAAGGTTCAAGTCATATAATTTGATTTCTTTTAAGTGTGTCAATCAAAAGAGCCAATGATGAGTTTAAAATTAAAGATAAATGATAGATTTAATAGATAGAATTGTTGGAAAACCCTAACCTAAGGATATAGTTAGGTAGGAAAGGATTTTTTGATGAACAGTGAGACCCTATAATCTATAAGGAGCTCTATTGGTGGACTAATCTAAATTTTTGGGAATATTGTGCCCCATCAAGATGCACATGGCTTTCCGTCATCCCATAAATGTTGGTATCTGTTTACTACGACCAACATTATAACCAAGAATCCTCCTTAAATGTCGGAGTATGGAGGATTTGTAGTTTCGAAGAACTCTAAAATGCCTTCGTCAATAACCAAGGGTAACATCATTATAAAGTATTCCCTATAGCCTTAGGGGTTTGGTTTTTTGTTTTGCATGTCCTAGTCTTTATCATTAACTAGGTATATAGACAAATCTAAGCTTTTGTACACATACTAACTTGGGGTAAGTGAGTGGCCCTTGATTCAATTATTTAATTTAACTAGCCTAAAGTTCATCATGGATCTACCTAAATTCAGTTCTCATTCTCTATCTTAGTATATTTTATTTGAATTTCAATATTTGCATTAAGGTTTTTTTTTATTCCTAGGTCTTGTCAGTCATGCTGAGAAATTAAAGTATTCTAAGTTTTGTGTTTTGTTTTCAATTAAAATTTGATATTTGATGTTTGCGAATAAAACTAAGAATTTCTCGTCCTTGCTTTTGTTTATTATATTTCCTTATATTTTTTTATTTTCATTTTTAAAAATGAAAAAACATGTGGGATAGAATTAAATAAAACTTACAAAAATATAAGATAACATGTGGAACATGAAACATGAAACAACATATAAAATAACATGTATTTTTAGCCTTAAATTAGACTTGGATTAAGGTCAGGCAAAAGTAAACTAAACTTTTGAGCTTAGGGTACCTAAAAATTGAGCTATGGTATGATATGGGTTAGCTAATTTGGGCCTCGTTTGGACCTAGGCTACCTCAGATTAATTTGGTTTTTATTTAGAATGACCCAATTTTAGCTGGAATGACCCAGGTAGGCTTGATTTGGGTTTGAACCTCCGGTTAAGCTAGGTTGACTAGGGTTAGCTTAGATTAATTTTGGGTTGACTCGAGCTAAGTTGGGCTGACCTGGGTTGGCTTAGGTTGAGTTTGGATTTGACCCAAGTTAAGCTGGGTTGACTCGGGCTGGATTAGGTTTAGTTTGGATTGGACCCGAGTTAAGTTGGGTTGAGCTGGGTTATCTTAGGTTGAGTTTGAATTTAACCTGGGTTAAGTTGGGTTAACATATGTTGTCTTAGTCTGAGCTTGGATTTAACTCGGGTTAAGCTAGGTTGACCCGTGTTTAGCATAGTTGACTTTGGGTTTAACCTGCGTTAAGCTAGGTTGACCCGGGTTGGCTTAGCTTGAGTTTGCCTTTTACTTGGGTTACGTTGGGTTGACCCGGGTTAGCTTAGTTTGTGTTTATAACCTAGGTAAAGCTAGTTTAGGTTGAGTTTGGGCTGGGTTGGGTCAGGTCTATATTAGGTTTTGGTTTTGGGTTAGAGCTAGGTTAGGTCAACTCTAGATTAGGTTTAAGGTTTGGGTTAGACCTAGGCTGGGTTAGGTTTATATTAGATTTAGGACTGGATCAGGCCTAGATTAGGTTTAGGGATTGGTTTATATTCTGGTTAGGTTTGGTTTGGGTCAGGTCTGGGTTGGGTCAGATTTGGGTCAGGTTAGGTTTTGGGTTAGGGCTGGGTTAGGTCAGACCCAAGTTTAGTTACGTTTGGGTTAGGTCAGGGTTAGATCAGATCTGGGTTATGTTAGGTTTGGGTCATGTCAGGGTTGGGTTAAACCCGAGTTAGGTTAGGTTTTAGGTCAGGTCCTGATTAGGTTAGACCTGAGTTAGGTTGGTTTGAATTTTTTGCTTGGCGTAGCTAAGTTTGGACTAGATCTAAGTGGTGGCATCCAGAGTTTTTGGATTCCTGTTCGTCGTCTGCCCATTGTCGTTGAGATTCTCTCATGTCGATGTTAGGTGTGAAATGTCAATGTCATTGTTTGAGGGAGTCGCCGCTGTATTTATCTATCATATCGCCCTAGTCTTTAAGAGATGTTATTTCTTTGGATTATCTAATGGATCCTTAAATTGTATGAAATTTGAAGGAAATAAGGGATGATAAAATAGAAAACAGTAGCGTAAGAAATGTCAGTGATAATCCTTATAAAAGGGGATTCTAGAATGCCTTATTCTAGAAATTTTTATATGAAGAGGATCACATGTAAAATTTTGATAATAAAAGATTTCTAGATATGATAGCTATCTTGAGTCCTTATACCTCTTATAGGAGCAAGATCCTATAGTTAATTACATCTTAGATAATTAGGATTATCTAAGAAACTTCTGATTAATGTTAACACTTATTTTCTAAGAAATTTCAAGAACAAGGAAAGAAACGTTAATGTTCAATCCTTGGGGTATTATGTTTCTAAGTGCTACGAACTACCCTAAAGGTTTGAATTTGTCCATGTCATTTGTTATGTCGATTTTATTTTTGTTTGCTTGTCATTTTATTAGCATTTTGTCATGTAGTTTGTTGTTTGTTTTATGCTATCCTAAAGTTTAGGTTTTGTGATTATCCTAAAAGTTTAGCTTTTGTTTCATTGTTTGTCATTTTTATTTTATTTTGTCAATGCTGTTTTGTTTTGTTTTGTTTTGTTGTCATTTGTGCCATCTTTAGAATGTTGTCCAGAAAAGTAGAGTTAGCACACCCTAATAACATGCAAAGTAAATGTAAAGCGGAATTTATCTTCAACCTGCAAAAAAACAATATCAGAATGATTTTTACAAAAGAAATAATGTCGATTTTATTTCTTAAATTGTTGATTTTGTTAATTAAGTTTTAATTTTTAGACAACCTAGTCAAGATGTCCATGGCTCCATCGTCCCAAGGTTGTTAGATGCCTTGATCTACTTAGCTGAAAGGTATTTAAACAGGACTAGAAGACTCTTGTCAACAACTAGGATTGCATCGTCCAAGAAATCTTAGTAAATCAAGAATGTCGGGGTTCAAGTTGCATTTAGTGATCTTTGTTCATTAAGGTTTCATTTAAATATTAATGTTTTTTTTAGATTTTAGGTTACAAAATTTTAAGTCGTTTACGATTTATTAACCAATTAAAATTTTCCATATGTTATGTTAATTTTTTTTATATGTCGGTTTTGATTTGTTTTTGCCCCAATTAGTGGGATTAAGGCTTTGTTGTTGTTGTTGTTGTTGTTGTTGTCAGTTTTGATTTGTTTCTGTAATTTTAGACCTAAAGAAAGGAGTCAAGTTTAATCATATCAAATATCTGTAAGATCTTGGGAATTTTAGATTTAGTGTCATTTGAATCTAATCATTTTTAATATGAATTAGATTTAAGAATTTTAGATTCAATGTTTATTGTGTCAAAAGGTTTTAATTTAAGTCTAATGTAAATTGGACTTGAGAATTTAGATTCAGTGTCGTTTGAATCTAATCTTATTTAGTTAAATCTAATAGGAATTAGATTTAGGAATTTAGATTCAATGTCTTTTGAATCTAAAGGTTTTAAATTAAATCTAATTAAAATTAGAATTAAGATTTAGATTCAGTGTCGTTTGATTCTGATATTTTGAATTAAATCTAATATGAATTAGATTTAAGAATTTAGATTCAATGTCTATTGAATCTAAAGATTTTGAATTAAGTCTAATGTAAATTAGACTTGGGAATTTAGATTCAGTGTTGTTTGAATCTAAAGGTTTTTGAGTTAAATCTAATATGAATTAGATTTAGAAATTTAGATTCAATGTCTATTGAATCTAAAAGTTTTGAATTATTTGACTAAGTCTAAATGTAAATTAGAATTAATATTTAAGTCCTAATGTTGGTAGGACCTCAAGAAATTTTGTTAAGCAAATACACACCAACTAAAATAACACACTGATACAGATAGTGGAATTTGAAAAATTTTAAACATGTAGTTTCCTAAGTAGAAGTTCCCAATGGTGGTTTATAATCTCCTAACAGTTTTTGAATTAAAGTACACACTACTAAAAACTCTGACATAACATACACATAAAAACATTTACTATTACACATTACTACCACAAAGCAACATATAAAACATCAATACAACAACAACAATACATCTGAATATGCATAACAGAAAAATAATACAAACTACAGTTTGCATACTAACAAGGTTCACATCACAACACAATGATCAAACTAAATACTAAACAAAACACACATCAGTACATCAACAACAACACTGCAACGAAAACAAATAACACTAATCTACTCATCATCCTCATCATCATCATCATCCTGCTCGTTCCAATCCCTAGATGGCACATAAGGTATGTAGAATGGATGAGGGGGCATCTCAGCACTCTGATCACCTCTAATCAGTCTATCCAAATATTGTTGATAACTCTCCTCATACTCATCATGTTTCACAATACATCTTTCCACATTATTCATCTTACCATCCATATCTTTCAGATGCTCTCGAGTAAGACTCACTTTTTTCAAAATTTTACTTAACAAACTAGTATGTGAATCTGTAGATGATGAAGCACGCGAAGTAGTAGCACTAGAAGTAGATGCAGCAGAAGCAGAAGCAGTAGAAGCCCTACTAAATCCTCCTCTCCAACCAAACTCTGAATGTACAGTGTAAGCACCAATGTTGACACTGGTAATTGGTCTTAATGGCTGAAGTACATCTTCCCAGGTTTCAAACTTCACTCCAGATCGTTCACATAATGAATGAATCAAGGAAGGAAATCCCAAACCTGCAGTAGTGGTTGATCTAACACAGTTCAAAACATAATCATAAATTATACCTCCAATGTTAATAGGCTTCCCTTGCTGAATGCAATGGTTCAACACAGCTCTTTCTCTTGTTACTTCACTAGTACGACTGGAAGGTAACAATTTAGATGAGATAAAATAATGCCACGCCTTATAAATGGCATTCAATTTGGAAGCAGGAAAGTTCACTCTTCTATCATTTGTAATTTTCCTTAATCCTCTTCCATCTGTCAGAAATTCCATGATCTCATCTAATTCTCCTTCCATAGGATGATAGTTAGAAGAAAAACAGAACATGTCAGGAGGTAGTCCATAAAAAGTATTGATTTCCCCAGAAGAAAAGTTGACCTCATGCCTCCTACCCATCACTTGATTCTCCTCTGCAGCAGGCAAATTTGCATAAAATTCTCTAACCACGAAACAACGACAACGACGAGAGAAGCAACGGTAATTCTCCCAGTTCCTTCTAGCAATCATATCTTCAATAACCTCTCCTGGTTTACTAAACACACACTCAGGAATCAACTTACGTGACTGCAATACATCGACGTATCGTTCCTCAGCCCTCATACTAAGAAATTTGTCAGAATCAAATCTTGTCTTTTCTCGTGCACGCTTTGACTTTGGAGCCATCTCTAAAAATTCACTAAAAATTCACCATAAATTCCAAAATTAAACTAAACTTGCTAAATTATCTTCCAAAAGATATTTTCACTAAATTCAAGCAATTTCTCAAGTTTTTCCTCAAATTTTTACCATGAATAGTGATTTTAAGACTTTCCAAAATGTACTCAAAATACATGGTGAAAATCAAAAATGTTTACTTAGGAGTAGTGCTCTTACCTCAAGGAATCCAAATCTAACAATTTTTATTGAGATCGGCTCTTAAATGATCCACAATATGATGCTATAGGCTCCTCTTTCACGATAAACCGAAGGTTGAAGACGATGTGGTGGTTTAAAAATGGTAATTTTTGGGTTTTTAACTACTGGGAACCAATTTTCACGAACTGGCGCCTAAGCGCGAACCCTCGGCGCTTAGCCACAAAATCGAGTGCTTAAGCGCCCGCACTCTGGCTCTTAGCCGCCAGTACCCAAATATTCACAATTAAGTTATATGCACTAAATCACTATGTTAATCACCCTTAATTACTCCAGAATAATTATTTCTCCCCACATAAATCTTCTAATATTCCAAATCAAAATTTAATATCCATTGATTCCACACAAATTTCACACAAACACAAACTTATATTAAAACAACATAACACTTAATACAATTCTAGAATTTCTATCCACACATAAAGGATGAAATTCTCTAAAAACAAGAGACTTTAATCTCAAACTGATAAGTATACATCTCTAGGATGTAACCATCACATCATCGATCTTAGTTAATACTTAAATATAAACACTAAACACACCAAACATAACACACATGAACACTAAACATAACACATAAGAACACTAAACAAATAAGAACAAAGCACTCTTAATTCCATTCTCCATTAGGCGGATTATATCCAAGACCACTATTATTCTCATTTGACCCTTCTGGAATATAAATTTGATAGAACGGGCGATAATTGTTCATTCTTACATCTTCTTCTTCAATCCATTTGTTCTTCAGAAACATCGCCTTATCTGCTTCTTCCACGTACCTTGAATGACTGAATTGCATCTTGAGTTGCCATCCCATGTGCTCCAATTGTAAGTTACTTTCATTGATCTTTGCTTCCATTGAAGTCACTCGGGCTTCAATATTTGCAATCATTTCTGCAATCCCTTGAATATTAACAACGGGATATCCATTGAATAACTCTTTAGCACTATCACTAATGAACTTACTCTTGTCAGAATCTTGCTTCTTCTTCATCTCATTCTCCCAAAAAGACATGATGCACTCAAAACTCTCTTCTTAAGACTCAGAAATGAAAATAAGACTCGGGGCAAGTGTTTCTCTTAAATCAGGTATTTTGTATAGACTTGGAAGTGCTAAAACTGCCCCTAAGAAGTTTTAAAACTCCAAATTAACTTCCAAAACCACTCCCACATAATCTAGGCTTCTAGAACCTCATTTTTCACGTTTTTTATAACTGCGGTGCCTAAGCACCAACTAGTCGGCGTTTAGCCGCCAGTGCTCAATTTACACAGGTCTGCTAAGTGTCCAAATTTTCATTTTGACTTCTCTAAATCATCAATTAAGGTCAAATAAACTCTACTATAGTTTAAAAACTCCAAATTACTACCACTAAAAACATAAAAACAAACCAAACAAAGTAAACAAAGCACACAAAACAAACATAAAGCAAAGCACACTGATAATTATGGGCTACCGCCCACAAAGCGCTTGTTTTAACGTCTTCAGCCTGACATACCCAAAACTCATTCTGAGTGACCCAACATCAAATTATTATCAGATTTAGATTTATTGACTGAAAAATATGGTTTAAGTCTATGTCCGTTAACTTTAAATATTTTTCCAGTCTTAGGATGTTGAATACCATAAGAATAAACTTTTATCACAATAAATGAACCCATCCACCTGGACTTAAGTTTTCCAAAAAATATTCTCAATCTAGCATTATAAAGTAAAACTTTTTGTCCTGGTGCAAGATTTTTAGTAAGAATCTTTTGATCATGCCATAACTTCATCTTTTCCTTATAAATCTTAGCATTTTCAGAAGATTCATTCCTTGTCTCTTGAAACTCATTTAATTGCAATAATCTCTTTTCAGCAGCATCTTTCAAATTATAATTGAACTTTTTAATAGCCCAATATGTTTTATGCTCAAGTTTAAAAGGTAAATGATAAGCTTTTCCAAAAATCAGCCTAAATGGGGACATTCCTATAGGTGTTCTGTAAGCAGTCCTATAGGCCCACAAAGCATAATCCAGTTTAATTGACCAATCCTTTCTATTTGGATTAACAGTTTTTTTCAATATTCTTTTAATTTCACAATTGGATAATTCAATCAATCCACTTGTACGCGGATGATAAGCGATAGCAATGCGATGATTAATATGATATTTCTTTGCTAACTTCCCAATAATCGCATTTCTAAAATGACTTCCCCAATTAGTTATGATTACTCTTGGTATTCTAAATGCGCAAAATATATTCTTTTCTGAAAACTTTGCAACACTTTGAGCATCACATCGAGGTAAAGCAATAGCTTCAATCCATTTGGAAACATAGTCTACTGCCATCAACATATAAACATTTCCGAAAGATCGTGTAAATGGTCCCATAAAATCTAGTCCCCAAACATCAAATATTTCAACTTCCAACATATAATTGAGGGGCATCTCATTTATTCTAGAAATATTGATCTATCACAGTTTTTAATATAAACATTCACATTCTTAAAAATTATAGGCCAATAAAATCCTTATTGTAATATTCTATATGCAGTTTTATCAATTCTAAAATGTCTCCCATAATCAGAATCATGATATTTTTGAATAATTTCATAAGTCTCTTCCAAAGGTACACATGTTCAAATTATAAAATCTTTTCCTTGTTTATATAAAAATGGGTCATCCCAAAAATAAGTCTTAGCATCAGACAGAAATTTCTTCTTTTCTTGGTATATCAAATAATAGGGAATAATATTACTAACAATAAAGTTTCCTATGTCTGCATACCACGGAACACGCTATTCTTTAATAGTGAATAGTTTTTCATCTGGAAAATGTTCATTAATTTCTTCAATATCACAAAGAGATTTTTCAATTTCAAGCATAGACAAATGATCAGCAATTTGATTTTCAGAACCCTTCCTATCTACTATCTCAAAATCAAATTCTTGCAAAAGAAGAATCCATCTTATTAGTCTCGGTTTTGCATCATTTTTCTTCATTAAGTATTTAATAGCAGAATGATCAGTATGCACCACACATTTAGTTCCAATTAAATATGATCGAAATTTATCAAAGGCAAATACTATAGCTAATAACTCTTTCTCAGTAGTGGTATAATTAATTTGAGCTTCATTAAGAGTTTTATCGGCATAATAAATTACTTTGAAAATTTTATCATAATTCTGACCTAAAACAGCACCAATAACATAATCACTAGCATCACACATTAATTCAAAAGGTTTTTCCCAATTTGGTGAAATTATTACGGGTGCAGTGATTAATTTTCTTTTAATGTTTCAAAGGCTTTACGGCAGTCATCATTAAAATTAAAAATTGCATCTTTTCCAGTAAACGGCATAAAGGTTTTGTAATCATTGAAAAGTCTTTAATGTAATGCGTGTAGAATCCAGCATTCCTAAAAAACTTCTAATTCCCCTTACATTGGTTGGGCAAGATAAATTAGATATAACTTGAATTTTTGCAGGATCTACCTGCAAACCTTTTACTGAAATCCGATGTCCCAAAATAATTCCTCTGGCTACTATAAATTGGCATTATTCCCAATTAAGGACCAAATTAGTTTCTTCACAGCGTTTTAAAACTTTAGATAGATGTTCTAAACATGATTCAAACGAAATTCCAAACACTGAAAAGTCATCCATAAAAACTTCAATCCCTTTTTCTCACAAAAATAGCCATCATACATCTCTGAAATGTTGCAGGGGCATTACATAAACCAAAGGGCATTCTTCTAAAACCAAACGTACCATAAGGACTGGTAAACATAGTTTTCTCTTGATCCTCAAGAGCAATTTGAATTTAGTGGTAACCAGTATATCCATCCAGAAAACAAAAGTATTTATGCCCACCCAGTCTATCCAACATTTGATCCAGAAAAGGGAATGGAAAATGATCTTGCCTTGTGGCAAGGTTTAATTTTCAATAATCAATGCGTATTCGCCACCCTGTAACTTGTCTTTTTGGAATCATTTCATTTTTTTCATTAACAGTCACAGTCACTCCTCCTTTCTTAGGAACACAGTGAATAGGACTAACCCATGCGCTATCTGAAATAGGGTAGGTAATTCCAGCATCCAACCATTTTAAAATTTCTTTCTTAACAATGTCTTTCATGATAGGATTTAATCTCCTTTGGGGATCAGCCCGCGGTTTGCAATTATCTTCCATAAGAATTCTGTGCATACAAATTGAAGGGCTGATTCCTTTAATATCAGCAATTGTTCATCCAAAAGCTTTCTTGTGCTTCTTCAAAATTTCAAGCGAACTCTCTTCTTCTTTTTCAGTTAATTGAGAGGAAATTATAGCAGGCAAGGTTGTGGATTCACCTAGAAAAACATACTTCAATTGATCAGGAAGCATTTCTAACTTAAGTTCAAGAGGTTTTTCAATTGATGGACCATAAGATTCATCTTTCTCAGTCATATCCAACAATTCAAAAATTTCACAAATATACTTTAAATTTTCCTCTCGAAAATCTTCAGAATCAAATAACTCCTCTTCTTACTTATATTCGCATTCTTCTCTTTCAGCTTTCTCTTCATAAGTTGATTTTAAATGACATTCACTTAAATATTCAATAACATCCGTCCTATAACACTCATCTTCTTTACCTCTAGCAGGATATTTCATTGATTTTGAAATATTAAATGTAACAGTCTGATCATTAACCCTCATCGTTAATTCCCCTTTTTGCACATCTATCATGGCTCTGCCTATAGCTAGAAAAGGTCTCCCTAAATTTATGGGTATCTCTTTATCTTCCTCCATATCTAAAATAATAAAATCCACAGGAAAAATAAATTGATCCACTTTTACCAAAACATCTTCTATAACTCCTCTAGGATATGTGATCGAATGATCTGCTAATTGCAGAGTTAAAGTAGTTGGGTTATTTCTCCTAGTCCTAGTCTTTTAAATATTGATAGAGGCATAAGGTTAATGCTTGCACCCAAATCACATAAAGCTTTTCCACATAATCTTTCTCTGATTGCACATGGAATTGTGAAACTACCATGATCTTTAAGTTTTTCAGGAAGTTTTTTATGAATTATCGCACTGTACTCCTCACTAAGTGCAACAGTCTTATTTTCTTCAAACTTCCTCTTTTTATTAAGAATATCCTTCATAAATTTTGCATAGCTTGGCATTTATTTTAGGGCTTCAGCAAATGGACTATTAATGGTAAGCTTCTTTAATATCTCCAAGAATTTTGAAAATTTCTTATCCAACTTTTGTTGACGAAGCCTCTGAGGAAATGGAGGTGGTGCTTTTTCTAAATCAACCTTAGGTGGAGAAATAGGTCTTTCAAAACCTTTTGGAGCGTCCTCTTTAAGTCTTTCAATCTCTTCTTTCTCTACTTCGGTTTCTTTTTGAACTCTACCTTCCAATTCTTTTCCACTTCTCAGTTGAATTGCTTTTACTTGTTCTTTATTCTTTTCTCTTGGATTCACTTCAGTATTACTTGGAAGCATTCCTTGGGATCTATTACTTAAGGTATTTGCAATTTGTCCCATTTGATTTTCAATATTTCTGATGGTTGCTCCTTGAATTTGTAATTGATTTCCCATATGTGATACTACTTCTTCCATAGACAACTTCTTCTCTTTATTTTGTAAAGCATTGTTATAATTAGAAGGATAAGTTAATCTATTATTATTATTACCTTGGTTGTTCCAATTCCCCGATGGGTTTACTTGGTGGTTCCCCATTGTTGATTAACACCACCACGATTATTGTTATTCCGGTTAAAATATGGATGATTCTTCCAACCTGGGTTATAATAATTGGAATATGGGTTGTTAGGTTTGATTATAGCATTCATAGTTTTTGGTGAAGAATAAGAATCAACCATTTGGCCTAATGAATTTTCTTCAATCATGAGATTTAGCTGAGAAAAATTCATCCCAAATTGGTCTATCTTTCTTGATACAGCAGCAACATGATTTGCTAACATTGTAAAAGCATCATTTTCATAAACACTGGCTACCTTTTTAGGATTTAACCTTTCAGAAGGCCATTGAAAATTATTAGTAGTCATTCCTTCAATTAAAGCATAAGCATCAGAAAATGGTTTAAGCATTAATGATCCAACAGCAGCAGCATCGATGATTGATCTAAAAGATCCAACTAATCCATTATAAAAAGTTTGAATTATTAACCAATCTGGTATCGCATGATGTGGACATTTCCTGAGGAGATCTTTAAATCTTTCCCATGCTTCATATATTGATTCCCCTTCAAGCCGACAAAAAGATGTTATATCATTTCTCGACTTAGCGATCTTAGATGGTGGAAAATATTTAGCAAGGAATTTTTGTGACGATTCACCCCAAGTTCTTATTGATCCAGGTGGTAACGAATGTAACCATATTTTAGCTTTATTCCTTAGTGAGAAAGGAAAAAGTTTAAGTCTAATAGCATCATCCGAAACACTGTCATATTTAAGAGTAGCACACAACTTTAGAAAATTAGCAAGATGCAAATTAGGATCTTCTGTTATTGCTCCCCCAAACTGATTATTAGACACCATTTGGATAATAGCAGGTTTAAGCTCAAAAGAATTAGCAGCTAAAGCAGGATTTTGAATACTACCACGAAATTCATCTACTGTTGGGTTAACATAATCTCTTAAAGGTCTTAATTCTTGATGGATGCCTACATTTTGATTTTGATGATTTGTCATTTCTTGAATATTTTTATCTTTTTCTATATTTTTATTTTTTTTTATTTTTCTAATTATTCTTTCTAATTCAGAATCGTAAGGCACAACTCCCTCAGAACCTGAACTACACATACAACAATAAAACAAAAACAAAGAAAAGTGAAAATTTTAAAATTTCTTAATTCTCTTTAAAATGCAATTTAATTATTTCTCCCCGGTAACGGCGCCAAAAACTTGATTCCCGATAAATATATGTGCTCCAAAAACTTGACTCCACACCAAATATATATATGTGTTGATGATTTAGATATGAAAATTATGATTTTATAATATGGGATACTACGCAAGTATACATATCGTTTCTCAAGTAATATAGGACTTTCTGATTAAGCCCCGAGATATCGAACCCACAGGGAAAATTTGAAAATCTTTAAAGGAATCAGAAAATTATCTTTTTACTTTATGGCTTTTGAAAGTATGTCTTGATTTTGAAAATTTTTGAAAGTTGATTTGTCTTTTGAAATTTCCTCAATAAAATGTTAAGCAAGAAATTAAAATTATAATAACTAATAACACTGTATGTAAAACACTATTAACTAGAATATCTTTTTCTTTCTTTTTATGAAGTAGTAATAATCATTAAAGTATTATTGTGGAAGTATTTAAATTTTTTGTGACAGATAGAAGCAAATGTTTTCTTTACCCTTACTTGGTTCTATAAAGAACATAGGTTAATTTGAAATTTTTATCATTTTGAACATGGTTAAGCAAGGAAGATACTAGTCTGTCACTCTAGAATTCCCTTGATTCCCACCAACTGAGGGCTAACTTCTCATAACAAAAACTCAAAACTTCAAACCAAATTAGGGGGTATTAGCCTGTCACTCTAAAATCCTCTAATTTTACTCCCTAAAAATATCTTCTAATATTACATTCAATTATATGGACTACAATTCTCACCCATATAATTGCATGTGATTCTTACTAACTTTTATGAGACAATACCGCATTGGATCTTACATAATCTCAAGAAATTCTACAACTTAACAGGCCAAATTAAGAAGTAAACAAAGTTTTCATAATCAATCTTCACAACTTCTTCCAACTTTAAACACTGATATTTTCCACAACAATTCTCTATAAACTAATTACTTCTCCATTTAAGAAAGAAAAAGATAAAGTAAACTACTCATAATGCATTGAGAAAATATAAAAATACATTGATTTAAAATTAAAAACCATAACAAAAACAACAAACAAAAACAAGTATTAATTGAAAAACTAAACGTAAGAACAAAAGTAAACACTTATCTGAAAATTCTCTCCACAAGACTCAGGAAGTTCCTCTGAAACTATAACTCTTCAATAAACTACTCCTCAGAGCGGATCTCCCAACTCCGATGACTCAGAATAAACTTCAGACTTCAATAGAAACTAAACTAAAAGAAATAAAAGAAGTGAGAAGAAGAAGACTTCACTTCGACCCTTTTCTCCTTTCTACTCTCTTCTCCTACTCTTAATAAAAACTCTCACAAAATAAAAGTAAAATACTATAAAAACATTCTTCAAAATGTAAGTGGAAGATCCCTTCAAAAGGCAAAGGAAGAGCTCCTTAATCTTTCCTAAGACTCTCTTTAAATAATAAACCAAAAGGTGCCTTGGTGTCTCTTCAAATGTGTCCAGATTCAATGTATCCACCAAAGAATGCACCCCTTCATTCAAACTTGCCACCTAAACGAAGTTATGGAAGTTACCACCAAGAGTTGCATCCCATCCCCTTTGAAATTGGCGCCAAATTCCTTTAGAATTTAATTTTTAACTATGGCGGCTAAGCGCCGGCCCAGCGGCGCTTAGCCACCAGTGCCCAAATTTTCATTTTTTATCTTCTTTTGCTCCAAATTTGATAAAATATTGCTCCTTTCATCATGACCATCCATTTTCATCATACCTGCAAGAAAAACACAAAATACCTTCCATTAAAGTGCAATATCATTAAAAATGGGTATAAAAATGTGCATAAAAATACTATATATTTTAGGTGTATCGGGGACCTTTTATACCATCATCTAGAAAGATTTATATTTTATTAGCAGTTGATTATGTTTTAAAGTGGATTGAAGCTGTTGCTTTACCTAACTGAGATTCTAAAAGTGTTTCGAAATTTTTAAAGAAAATGATTTTTACAAGATTTGGAATGCCGAGGGTAATTATCACGTATGGGGGAAGTCATTTCAGAAATGTAAGAATTCAATCATTACTGGAAAAATTCAGAATTAAACATAGAATTGCAGCTGCTTATCACCCACAAACAAGTGGAATGATTGAAGTATCAAATAGAGAAATTAAAATAATATTAGAGAAGACTATTAATCCTAAAAGAACTGACTGGGTTGATAGACTTGATTCTGCATGATGGGCTTATAGAACAGCTTATAAGACACCTATCAGAATGTCACCTTATCGGTTAGTTTATGGTAAACATTGTCACTTACCTGTTGATCTGGAACATAAAGCTTACTGAGCAATCAAGGAGTTCAATTATGATCTGAATGTTGCAAGAGAGAAACGACTGTTACAACTGAATGAAATGGAAAAGATAAGAAATGAGTCCTATGAAAATGCAAAGATTTATAAGAAAAAAATGAAGAAATTGCATGATAAAAAGATTTCAAGAAAAATATTTGAGCCTGGACAAGAAGTATTATTATTTAATACTTGTTTAAGACTTTTTCTAAAAAATTAAGATCTAAATGGATGGGACCATTTATAATTGAGAAAGTATACCCTTATGGAACTGTGTATATTAAAGATCCCAAGACGGGAAAAATATTTAAAGTTAATGGATTAAGACTGAAGCCTTATATGGGAGAAATGAAACTGATTTACAAGGAGGCTTACGAGCTGACTCTACCCAATTAAAATAACTGATTAGGTCAGGCTAACGACGTTAAACCAAGCGCTTTGTGGGAGGCAACCCATATATTATCATTGTGATTGTTTGTGAATTGAATTTATCTCAATTGATATGTGTGTGTTGATCACACCATTTTAATAGACCTATTTTAAGACCAAAACTTTGTAAATTTGACGATAGGCGAAACGGAGTCGAACATGGTTCCGGCGCCTAGGCGTCCAAACTTGGTGCCTAAGCGCCAGCATAACCTGTGTATCAATGGTCCGGAGCCTAGGCGCCAGATTTCGGTGCCTAAGCGCCCCAGTTAAAGGTTCGTGGAAAAACTAAAAATCTTCAGTTTTTCACACGAATCCTTCCTATAAACTACCCTATCTTTGTCCTCAATCCCTAAGCAACCCTAATTTCACCAAGCACAACTCGTTTTGGAAGAGAAAAGAGAAGTTTGGAAGCAATGGAGAGAGGAGATCATGGCAATAAGTTAAGAGATAAGTCTTCTAAAGTTCCTCAATCTTATTTTAATGGTTATATTGCAGTAAGTTTGGAGAAATTATTCAGTCGTCTAGATAAGATTGAGGCGGAATTACTAAGTGTTGGAAATCGTCTACATGAGATGTATCACCAAATCGAGCACTTGGAATGGCAGATGAAGCTTCAATTCAATCATATGGTGGTCTTTTAAGATTCTCAAGTGACTTTATATGCGAAGAGCAAATGGATTGACGAGAAGACGGCTTTGGAATTTCTAAGGGCATTAGTTTTCTAACCATGCGGGCCTAGCAATCTTCATTGCGAGAGAGATGGAAATTCAAAGTTTGGAGAAGAATAAATCGTTGGTGTGTTCTAGGTGTTATCGAGCCATGTTTTAGTGAGTCGAATATTTAGTTTGTGTGTTTGCTTTCAATGTTCAAAGTGTGTTGTTTGATTGTGAATTTGCTTTGAAATAGTGATGTTTGTATTGTTTATTAAGAGTTGAACCTTGTTATAGTACTTTTCTATAATTTCTTGAGATTGGAATGGAAAATTTTGAAATGGAATTGGAATAGTTTGATTAAAAAAAATAAAAGAAAAAAATTTGTAGAAATTGATCCTGCTTACTAAAATTTTTCTATATATACTTAAACATTTCTTTTATATTCATAAAAAGCATGTGTAGAAATAAAATTTTTCTTTCTAGATTATTTTTCATATGCTTAGAAAAATTCCTAGTGGAAATCTGCTATTATTTCTCTCATGCTTTAGAAATTTTCATGATTCTTGTTTATACCAAAACTGAAGTTTGGGGGAAGGGAAAATACTTTGAAATTTAAATATTATTTGTCCTTAATTACTATTATTTTCTTTAAAAATATTAACATAACATAAGGAATGAAAAATTTATTTAAGAGTGCTTAAATTTTTGAATTTATAAATAAATTAGTAAACTTAACTAAAATTTTAATAATTTTGATTGATTTTAAGAATAGAATTATTTAACTTAAAGAATAATAAGATTAAAAATTTTTCTATTTATAGTAAAGCGAATTGTATTTTTGAAATACTAAGGAATCAAGATTATTACTTGAAAAAGAAAATATTGAAATAATTTTTGAAAAATACTTATTAAGAATGTCATATTTATTAAGTGAAAATGTATAAGTTTTTAAATATAAGTTAAGGATAGTGAAGTACAAAATCATTAACAGGCTATCCAGACACAATAATCCTCACAAATTGTGAAAAAAAGTGATTGAAAATATCCTTAAAAAGAAAAAAAGAAAAAGAAAAAAAGAAGAAAAGAGCAAAAAAGAAATATGAGGAGAAGTTTGAGGAGATGCCTAATCAAAAATTGGCTTCACTTGAATTATCTTATAAGAAGAAAACTAATTACATTTTTAACTTAATTTTTATGTACAAGCATCCTTACTAGAAAAGTTTTCATGAAATTCTTTTTCTTGTAAATTATCTATGTGACCTTAATATGATAAATTACAATTATTCTTGAAATAAATGAAAATTCTAAAGTCTTATGATTTGGTAGTTAAGTATTATTTAAATTCTTAAAATTAAACTTAATAAGTGAAATTTGGTTAATGATTTACTAGAGCATTTATAAAACAAAAAATTACAAGGAATCTTAAATATTTAAACTTCATTCTAGATGTTATACATTTTATGTAATAAAAAGGGTTACTTGAGGACAAGTAACATTTAAGTTTGGGGGAATTTGATCCACTTAAAAAGTACATATTTTTATGCCTTATTTATGATTCAATTTTTAAGGATATTATGCTTTAATGAAAGGTATTTTTATGTTTTTGGATATAGGTGATGAAAAAAATAGTTCAAGAAGGAAAAAGGTGCAATAATGAGCAAAAATAGAGCTAAAAAGCAAAGTTGCCAAAATTATAGGTCAGGCGCCTAAGCGCCAGAATCTGGCTCCTAGGCGCCAATTCGATACTGAAGTAGTTAAGATTTTTTACAACTTTAGGCAGTTATTTTGACGGTGTTAAGCGTTTATCAGACCTTCTAGAAGACTGGAAGTTACTCCGAGTACATAGGACATGTGATACAATGCATCTGGACACAGGAAAACGGTTTTAATCGTGAAGAGGTGCGATCCAAAGTGAAGGGGTGCAAAGATCTTGTCAAGGAGTCCGGGCTCTAGGCGCCAGATCCCAGCACTTAGGCACCACAGTTACTTTCAATAAGATTCATTGAATTTGGACAAATTTAGAAGAGGTTCCTTAAGCAACCCCTGGTCATTTTTGAAGCTCTATAAATATGAGACATTTCTATAGAAAAGAGAGCTCTCCTGCGCCCAGAAATAGTTCTAGAGAGCCACCAAATACTTTTCTTAAGTATTTAGTGTGTTTATTTTAGTTTATTTTATTTACTTTGAGTGTTACTACTCAACTCCTTGAGTAGTAAGTGAGAGTTTGTAAGAGTTAGTGTTGTTGAAGTCTTGTACTTTGCATTGGAGTCAGTAGGAGTTAAAGGATCACTTGAAGGAACATTTCAGATAAGTATTTGTAACTTGGTTCAAAGTTTTATAAATATGTTTTGTTGTGTGAATTCAATGTATTCTGAGTAGTTACTTTTCTTTCTCCTTTCAACCATGAAAAGATAATAAAGATAATTTGATTTTGTTGGAGAACTTAATCTTAATTTTAAAAATTTTTGTGATGATATTCATACCTGATCTTAATTTACTTTTTAAACTGTTGAGTAATTCTGAGACGTATCCGGAGATGAGTTCTTAACTAGTAGATATCACATGAATCATTGGGTAATCAAAGGTCATTTGCGGGTTATTCAAAGTGAAGTGCAAATAAATAGGAAAATATTATTTATTGCGCATAGAATTAATTAGTTTTTAGAATGACAGACTAAATTCTATTAATTTGGTTTATAGTAAGGAAACGGGTCACTAGTATGGCCGACCATAGCTACCCTTGGACATCTAGAAGTGTGAGTCTAGATTAACACATTATACTAATAATACATCATGAACCAATCTATAGATTAGCCAATGTTCTTTATACTATGGAGCGAAGGTAAAGAATAGGAATGCTTCTATTTGGCACAATACCATAATTTCAAGTTCTCTATGAATGATAGTTTTTCTAAAAAATCTTGGATTAGTTGAAATGGAGAAAGTTGTTTTATTTATACTTGCATCAACCTTTACTTTATTGCTATTTCACTTACATCTAGTAGAAATTTCATAAAACTTAAAATCTGATTTTTGAAAAGAAATAAAAATTATAACTACTTTTAATTTGAAAATCTATTAATTTCTAAAATTAATCTTCCCTATGGAATCGATAACCAAGACTCCAATAGAGACCTGTATTACTGGATACGATACGTATACTTGCGTAGTGCCTATGGTGTGCAAAATATTTTCTAAAATTATATATTTATTTTTACATACTACTGTTGACCTCATTTTTGATGAGGCCTTTTATCTTCTCTCTCCTTAGTACTTAGGATCTAGCCATAGGGCTTCTCCTTGACTATCTTAAAGGACTAGAGATGGAACCCACCACTTAGAAATTCAAAACACTTCTTAGCTCCCTTCAAACCCCACAAGTTTGATTGTAAACCCCTAAGCCACTTGGAGGGTTAAAATCAAATGTCAGAGGTTTAAAGGATGAGTTTCCAATAGGAGTCTTTGGCCTTAGGATTAACCTGGATGGCCTGGTCTGGTGAGGGTAAGCTTGCACACACCACACTCCCACACACACACATTCCAAACCCTAAAACTATCTTTAGCCAATTTGACTCCCTGACTCATGTAGGTAACTCATTTGGGTGGACCTTAACCCCTAAGCCCCTGGCTAAGAGGGTTAGGAACAACATATTGAGTGCCTAAAATGAGTCCTCTCATGGCTTTTGTGAGCTTAATATGGCTTCATGGCTCAACCAAAATGATTTTATTTTACTCACACTTGATCAATCTTCATTTTCCCTAAATTTCAATTTTTGACCCCCGGGGCCCTAAAGCTACCAAACCTACCAAAAGCCCTTGAAATTGCCCAAAATTTGCAAAATTGCCTAAATTACCCAAAATTACTCAAAACCAATCCTAAACATTTCCCCCCACTCAAATTGACCATCCATGGCCAAATATACCAAAAATTCCAAAAATACCCCTCAATACCCTCCAAATACCCAAAATACCCTTTTAACCCAAAAATTCCCAGAAAATTTTAAAAAATCCCAAATATTCCCAATTTCATTTTGTTCAACTACACCATAAGCCAATTTTGTCAATTTAACCCACTTTTACCAAAACCCCCAATTTGACATATTTTTAACCTAAGTGGACCCAATGTCCCACCAAACCAACCCAATTGACCTCAATTTTGATCCAATTCAATTCTAAACTTCAATTCAATATCCCCAATACCAATTTAGACCAAATGCAAACCCAATTTCATCAACATGTGGATCCAATTTCAATTTGAAGCTTAAAGCCCAATTTTGCCCCATAACCTTCCCTTAGCTTTACCTAGGTGTTTTCTTGCAAATATATAAATGCCTTAACATGTGCTTTGAGTGTAGCTTGGAATGACGGGAAGACCTCCAAGTACGCTTTTATTTTATTGCAATTTACTTACTCGTACTGCATTTTACTTCTCTTGCATGTTAAACAAGAATGTCACCCAGCTTGAAAACTGAAACCTTTAGGATAGCCACAAAATTGAAACCCAAAACTAAAAGTCACAACAAGATAAAATTCATCGCAACAACATTCAAAATATAAAACAACTCAAAACTTAATCATAAATAGAACACAAAACTATAACTATAACTAAATTAAAACGTCTTGTTGGATGATCGGGAATACCTCGGATGATGTAACCTACGTGTTGCTAACGGGATTTCACCGGTCTAAATGAAAGTGTGGAACTCATTAAGTTAAGTTTAGCAAATTCATCTGGACTAAGTGAATCTGATAAAAATAACGGTGCCGGAATGATGGAACCGTGGGATCTTAACCGGTGTTGTTATAATCAACTCTAAGATTTCCCTAATAAAACACTAAAGATATTTGGAATTTAAAACTCTTCTAAACCAAAAAAATTTTCTCATCTTCCTGATTTTCACCTTCTAAAACTAAACCTCTGCGACATTGACAAGGAGCTTGGAGTAGGGTGGGCAGCACGGTCATCGTCATCAGCAAAACTTGGATCTACATCAGCAAAACCATTCTTAGAATTAAATAACAAGCCATAGGATTTCGAGGTAGTTTGCCTAGTGCAACATAAATCCTCAACCTTTTCGTTAGGCGCTTGCATAATCATGTTATGCAAATTAAGTCCTAACCGGTCTTAGGATTCCAAGGTAGTTGTTTGGTACGACATAAACCCTCACATCTTCGAGGTTATTTGTATGATCATGTCATACAAATATAAGTCCTAATTAATTAAAATTGGCAGGATTACAACGTTAAATAAATTCTCGAATTAAAGCCAAATAATAGGATAGTTTGGGAAGTTTCCAAGATTCTTGGATCCTCAGCTTCTCCTACTTCTCTTCCTTTGGACTCCTGAAATAAACTGTTTCAAATTTGAGCTAATCCCTATTGAAATTTCCAAAATCCAATTCTTCGAAAACCTTAAACTTTGAAATTCTTGAGAGAAAAATTACTGATCATTATCGAGAGTTTTCTTAAGTGATTCTCATCATTTAAGATATAATTAACTATAGGGGCTTGCCCTTATAGGGAATTTTATGAACCCAGGTAATATAAACCTTGTTTAATTCCTTTATATTAAACAGGGGAATTTTTCGGCTTATAAAATTGGTTTGCAGACCAAACGGATGTCACAAATCTTCTAGTTTATTTAATCGAGCCCCATCATCAAGTAATGTGTCTATTCTTCGGGATAGATACACGGTTTGTGATGTGGTGCTCATTTATATAAACTACTTGGGATGTGAGATCGGTTTGATTTCATATCTTAAAATTTTCAAACCTAAAGTTATTTTCAAAATCAAATGCTTCTTTCTAAAATTATATATATATATATTTAAAATTAAATTTAAATCTAAAATTCCTCGGCAATTTCTGTAGGTGACCCCTTTTCAAAATACAACACTCAACCTAAAAATATGCCGACAACTTCTGGCGACTCCGCTGGGGAGTAGGTTCCTCTCTCCATTTTGATCAGATGGTCTTGCTTTCATAAATCGGTAGTGAGTCCATGCCCCTTGTGGACCAAACTACCATTCTTTTCATTGGCATACCACGATTCATTTCTGTCTTGAACAGGTATAGTTAACTCCTTTTGGATTATGGAGCCACTGTTTAGACATCCCTAAACAGTGAGGTTCCGGAATCCTCCCACCTCCCCAAAGAGGCGAGGTGGACCCCCAATAGGTGTTAGAATAGGAGCGATCTATTGATGTGATTTCAATGCAAATTCAACATCCTCTAAATCTCGGACCGAGTCCGATTCTTCATTCCTCTTTGGGTTTGACTTGTTGCTAACTAGTCAAACTCAAATTTCACTCCAACAACCTTTCAATAAACCATAAATAAAATAAAATTTTGTCAAAATTTCAAACCAAAATAAAACTTCTCAAGACACAACAAGTATACAACAATAATAAAAAGAAAAGAAACACAAAAAAAAAATCACATGCTTAAAGGATGCCCAGTACAAAGCAAGTTAACTTGAGTACTTTCATTGAAACTGCAAAGCAAGGGACGTCACTGACTTCCAGAAATTCTTCAAATGACAGGAGACAATGTCTTCACCCAAGCTGGTCTTTTCTTTTGCCTCTGGAGTGGAGTTTGCCGTCAATATGGAGGAACTGCCTGACCTGGTAGTCATCAAGTTTGGACAAGGATTCGACAGTGTTGAAACTAAGTTCGGGAATTTGTATGTTGAAATGATGAAACCCGAAATGAGAAAGTTCGTTGAGCCTATTGTAGAGTTCAACTTGAAAATTGTTGAAGAACTCCCTATGCCAAGGAGAGAGTCCTTTAATGATTCCCTTAAGAGTGATTAAACCTTTTCATGCTTCCCCTAAACCATTCTTAAACTTAAATATGCCTAGATGGTGACTTCTCCCCACTAAGCTAGCAGACTTGCCTGATTCCCTTCAGCCCAAATCAGACCTTTGTGGGTGCACCAAGCCCATTTCCATGGGTTGACCAAACCAAGTCCAAAAGAGCCCCTTCCCCATCCCATTTTGAATCAAGCTCTTTACACATGGATAACCCCCATTGTTTGCACAAAACTCAATCCCTGGACTCACTGAGTCAAGATGGTGACCTGACCCTGCCGGCCAGCCGCCTGGGTCACCGGAAAACGCCATGGCAGAGAGCTCCATGTGAGTCAAACTCCAAAATTCTCCCTAGTTGAGCTGCCCCATGCCCACGTCGCCACCGTGGCCGTTCTTCCCTTGACCAAGGCAGTCGATCCCAAGCCCTAACTCCCCCTGGGAAGCCCTCCAGCCATGCCTATTTAAACCCACCACCTTCTCGGCCAAACAAGATGATGAACCAGAGCTTAACAAAACTCTGCCAAATTTGCTTCGGGACCTTCTCAGAACCCAGAGCAATTGATTCCCAGTGTCCCTTTGCCTTAATCCCCATTAACAGAGCTCAATTTCTCAGTCAAAAATCCACCCAAAAACCAGGACAACTCTGAAACCTCCACCAAAATCAAATTAAACTCACCCACACCTGCACAAGACCTAGAGAAGGAGTTCCCCAGTGAAAGCCCCCTCACCATGCCAGTCATCCTCTCTATCGGCCAAGCTTTGAAATTGGCCTTGATCACTTTCATACCTAGGCAATTCCCCAGAGCTAGAGACTTCATATGGAGCTTCCTTGGGTGCAATCGAAGGTGCCACAACTCTCTGATTGAAGCTTCACTTCTCAGAGCCAAGGTATGGACCCCATCTTCCTCCCGAGCTTCCAGTGATTCTCTATTTTGCTTGACTTAATTTCATAGCCTATAAATCATATGGATGTGTTCGTCTCCTCAAGACGAATCCATAGAGCATAAGAACATGAAAATCCGTTGAGAGATGAAAGAGATCTTAGGGTTTGAGGGTGGACGGCTCTCAGGACACACCAGTCGGAGATGATGATCGACTGCCGTTTGATCGAGCGTATATCGAATGGACGGTGCAGATCGCGTCGGATCAGAAGACGGAGCGGGACCGCGGAACGCGTAGCTACTGACTCAGGTGATAGCGTCGAATGGGAGCGCGACACGTAGGGGCTTTGGAGCTGCCAAGGTTGACGCGGCGCCACGTGGATAAGTAGGAAAATCCCTATTTTCTGAATTAATTAAATACCCAGAACTTAGAAAATCCATAAATTTGTGTAGAAAAATCACAAAAATAAAATAAAAATATTCTCTTGCTCAGTGAATAGAGCAGAAAAATGTGGAAAAAGAATTAAGTTATTTTGATGAATATTTTATTTTTAATTAATTATTTACTGTTTTTAGTATTTTAATTCTTCATGAATGTATACAATTCACCATGGCATGAGACCATAGGGCTTTTGTAGCCTCTGCTCTTGGGGACATTCCCTAAATTTTCCAAGGCCAGAGGCCATCTCTATGGCAAGTTTTGTATTTTTCAAGTTGATGTCTCTGTCTTGGAATTTTAATTCCCATAATTAGCATGTTGTTCAATAAATTCTAGGAAAATTTGGGGAGGTATCTTAGAACCAGAGGACCCTAGAAAAAATGTATTTTGAGTTAATTTATTCAGAATAACCCTAATTGGCCTAAATACTCAAACTAAATTTTAATTAATTTGGGTTAAACATACATCAAAATCACTTGAAAATAATTCTCCACTAATCTTTAGGGTCAGAGGAGTCTCACATAAAAATTTGAGATCAATTGGAGGTGATTAACCCCACTAAATGGACTAATTAAGTTATTATATAACCAAAATTAAACTTTAAAAATTCATAACTCTAAAAATACATTTCAAAAATTCACCAAAATAGTTTTGGGGCTTCTCTGATGTTAAGGGACTCTAGGAAAATTAAAATTAAAATTTTCTAAAAATCTTCATTTTTAACCATATTTTAATATTTTAATAATTAAAAAAATAATAAAAATCACAAAAATATTAAAAATCATAAAAATGTCATATTTTGCCTCCTAATCACTTAGGAACAAACCAAATATTTTTCCCAAGTCTCTAAGTTAAAATATTGAATTTTAAAGGCTTAAAACAATTTTTAATATTAAAAAATGAATTCCCCTACATTTTCACTAAATTAATTCTAATAAATCAAAGAAAAATTAGAAAATAATAAAATTTGTTTCTTTAAACTCCTTGAGGTCAGAGAGATTTATGAAAAATATAAAATCCATTTTTCAACTTTAATTTTATTTTATAATTAATTAATACTCCAAAACTCAAAATAATTATAATAAATAAAATATAATTCAAAAAATCACTAAAATTGGTCCAAATGGTCCTCTAGTCTGTAGAAATATCCCATAATTTTCTTAAGGATAGAAACCTTGCTTTGTTCATGTTTTTTAATTTCCATTGAAAATCCCTTTTTTCTTTAAAATAATTATATAAAGTAAATTAAAAATAGAAAAATCACATTTTCTCCTCTAATGTCTTAATTGACATGTGAGTGAAGTGACATAAAAATTTCAAGTTCATTTGAGCACAATTTGATGAGTTATGAAATAATTAGGCTTAAAAGGGCATAGTAGTAATTAAGAATTTTAATCCTTAATTAAAACTTTAGGTTTAATCAAAATGGAGGGTAAAATATTTGATCTTAATTTTCATTAGATGATTGAAACCTATGGAATTAAGGGGTAGAAACCCATTAATCATCTTAAAAATATTTAAAGTAAATTTTAATTAATTAAACAATTTGAATTTTGGAAGAATAAGTTAAAATTTGGATTATTAAGATTAGGGATATGATTTAAGAAGATATCAAATCTTTAATTTAAAATCCCTAAATGAAACACTTTAACAATATTCAACTCTTAATCAAACTCAAAAATGATAATTGAAATTAATAATTAAATAATTAAAAGGAAAATAAACCTTAATTAAATTAAAAGCTTAAAACATTAAGTAATTTAACAATCAAATTGAAATAAATTTAAAACATTAAAATTAATTTGAAATCACTCAAAAAAGCAAATCTAAAACAAACTTGAAACATTAAAATCAACTTCAAAAATAATTCATAATTAAAAAGGCAAACCAATTAAAATTAACCTAAAATATTTCAATTAAATTAAAATTAAATAATTAAAATTTAAATTGAATAATCTAAACACCTCTTTCAACCCAAATTAATCTAATACATTGAGATCATTTAAAATGTAAAGATTTAATTAAATTAAAACAATTTGAACACTATTCCAAACTTAAAATTATTAAAATTTCATAACTAAACTAAACCACTTTAAATCATCAATTCCAATTTTAAATCATTAAAATCTTTAATAAATTGATTTGCCCTTAAAGGCTTTCGTTGTTATAACTCTTAAGTAAAGCATCAAGTGAAATGTCACTTTACTCATAGGATAATCAAACATCCTAATTCACTGAGCAAGAAGCAAAATTTAATTGAATTCTTGGATGATTAATTCACCAGTACAATAAAATTCATTTGGACTCAAAGTAATCTCAGAAGTATTGAAAAGATGTTTAAGATTCATCCTAAGCACTTTCTCAATATGATGAGATGTTTTAGAAGAACAACTGAACTTAATTGTTCTTTGATGAAGAAAATCATCCTTAACAAAACAAAAGAACCTAGACGTCATAGGAGTTGACTAGCTATAGGATTAGGACTTTGGTAGACAACCAGAACCTTCCCTTAGCTTTACTTAGGTTTTTTCTCTTGCAAATTATATAAATGCCTTAACATGTGTTTTAAGTATAACTTGGGATGACGGGATGACCCTCCAGGTACGCTTTTATTTTATTTCAAGTTACTTACATGTACTGCGCTTTACTTTTCTTGCATGTTAAACAAGATTGTTGCATGAAAACTGAAACCTTTAGGATAGCCACAAAACTGAAACCCAAAACTAAAATTAAAAGTCACTACAAGATAAAATTCACTGCCACAACATTCAAAATATAAAACAATTCAAAATTTTATCACAAATAGAACAACAAAACTACAACTATAACTAAATTAAAATGTCTTGTTGGATGATCGGGAATACCTCGGATGATGTAACCTACGTGTTGCTAATGGGATTTCCCACGGTCTAAATGAAAGTATGGAACTCATTCAGTTGAGTTTAGCAAATTCATCTAGACTAAATGAATCCGATAAAAATAACGGTGCCGGAATGATGGAACCGTGGGATCTTAACCGGTGTTGTTATAATCAACTCTAAGATTCCCCTAATAAAACACTAAAGACATTTGGACTTTAAAACTCTTCTAAACCAAAACACTTTTCTCATCTTCCTGATTTTCACTTTCTAAAACTAAACCTCTGCGACAACGACAAGGAGCTTGGAGCACGGTGGGCAGCACGGCCATCGTCATCAGCAAAACTTGGATCTACATCAGCAAAACCATTCTTAGAATTAAATAACAACCCATATTATTTCGAGGTAGTTTGCCTAGTGCAACATAAATCCTCAACCTTTTCGTTAGGCACTTGCATAATCATGTTATGCAAATTAAGTCCTAACCGGTCTTAGGATTCCGAGGTAGTTGTTTAGTACGACATAAACCCTCACATCTTCGAGGTTATTTGTATGATCATGTCATACAAATATAAGTCCTAATTAATTAAAATTGGCAGGATTACAACGTTAAATAAATTCTCAAATTAAAGCCAAATAATAGGATAGTTTGGGAAGTTTCCAAGATTCTTGGATCCTCAGCTTCTCCTACTTTTCTTCCTTTGGACTCCTGAGATAAACTGTTTCAAATTTGAGCTAATCCCTATTGAAATTTTCGAAATCCAATCCTTCGAAAACCTTAAACTTTGAAATTCTTGAGAGCAAAACCACTGATCATTATCGAGAGTTTTCTTAAGTGATTCCCGTCATTTAAGATGTAATTAACTATAGGGGCTTGCCCTTATAGAGCACTTTATGAACCCAGGTAATATAAACCCTGTTTAATTCCTTTATATTAAACAGGGGAATTTGTCGGCTTATAAAATTGGTTCGCATTCCAAAAGGATGTCACAAATCTTCTAGTTTATTTAATCGAGCCCCATCATCAAGTAATGTGTCTATTCTTCGGGATAGATACACGGTTTGTGATGCGGTGCTCGTTTATATAAACTATTTAGGATGTGAGATCAGTTTGATTTCATATCTCAAAATTTTCAAACCTAAAGTTATTTTCAAAATCAAATGCTTCTTTTCTAAAATTATATATATATATGTTTAAAATTAAATTTAAAATCTAAAATTCGCCGAAAATTTCTGTAGGCGACCCCTTTTCAAAATACAACACTCAACCTAAAAATATACCGACAACTTCTGGCGACTCCGCTGGGGTTGTGAGGGTTTATGAATCCAAATATGCCAAAATCCCAAAATCAAAGCCCAACCAAAGTTGAAAACTCTTTGTCACACCCCCATAAACATTTTTCAACATTAATTTTACATCAAACCCAACATTGGCCCAACTTTAACCCAAGTTAGCCCAATTTGATCCATTTTGAACCCATTATCAAAAAGGCCCAAATTGAATCCATTTCAACTCCAAATTAACGCGAACTCTAGTTGAACAAAAATGAAATCGAATCACTAAAACAAACGAAACAAATCTAAATCTCAAATTCAATTTCAATCTAAATCTATTGATTCAAACCTTTCAATTCTTCTTCAAATCGAAATCCGTTCGAAACTCTTCCGAAGTAAAAATCCTTTCCTCGACTTATCGCTAGGTTGAGTCTTTTCAGCTTGGTACACTTACCAGTTCCTTTCAACTCTTTCTTTTGTGTGTTTGAAGATCAACTAGTCCTATTGACACAGAGTCACGAACTTTGTTCGATTTGGTTCTGATTGCATGGGATTGGGTCCCTCTTCATACAGATCAAATTTCCGAGGTTGGAGCCGAACTTCCAGTTCTCTTCGAGGCTAGAGCCGAACTTCTAGCTCTCTTTCAAATTTCTGAGGCTGGAGCCGAACTTCCAGTTCTCTTCGAGGCTAGAGCCGAACTTCTAGCTCTCTTTCAAACTTTCGAGGCTGGAGCCGATCTTCCAGTTCTCTTCGAGGCTAGAGCCGAACTTCTAGCTCTCTTTCAAATTTCCGAGGCTGGAGCCGAACTTCCAGTTCTCTTCGAGGCTAGAGCCGAACTTCTAGCTCTCTTTCAAACTTTTGAGGCTGGAACCGAATTCGAGTTCTCTTCGAGGCTAGAGCCGAACTTCTAACTCTCTTTCAAACTTCTGAGGCTGGAGCCGAACTTCCAGTTCTCTTCGAGGCTAGAGCCGAACTTCTAGCTCTCTTTCAAATTTCCGAGGCTGGAGCTGAACTTCCAGTTCTCTTCGAGGCTAGAGCCGAACTTCTAGCTCTCTTTCAAACTTTCGAGGCTGGAGCCGAACTTCCAGTTCACTTCAAGGCTAGAGCCGAACCTCTAGCTCTCTTTCAAATTTCTGAGGCTGGAGCCGAACTTCCAGTTCTCTTCGAGGCTAGAGCCGAACTTCTAGCTCTCTTTCAAACTTTCGTGGCTGGAGCCGAACTTCCAGTTCTCTTGGAGGCTAGAGCCAAACTTCTAGCTCTCTTTCAAATTTCCGAGGCTGGAGCCGAACTTCCAGTTCTCTTCGAGGCTAGAGCCGAACTTCTAGCTCTCTTTCAAACTTCCGAGGCTGGAGCCGAACTTCCAGTTCTCGTCGAGGCTAGAGCCAAACTTCTAGATCTCTTTCAAATTTCCGAGGCTGGAGCCGAACTTCCAGTTCTCTTCGAGGCTAGAGCCAAACTTCTAGCTCTCTTTCAAACTTTTGAGGCTGAAGCCAAACCTCCAGTTCTCTTCGAGGCTAGAGCCGAACTTATAGCTCTCTTTCAAACTTTCGAGGCTGGAGCCGAACTTCCAGTTCTCTTCGAGGCTAGAGCCGAACTTCTAGCTCACTTTCAAATTTCTGAGGCTGGAGCCGAACTTCCAGTTCTCTTCGAGGCTAGAGCCGAACTTCTAGCTCTCTTTCAAACTTTTGAGGCTGGAGCTGAACTTCCAGTTTTCTTCGAGGATAGAGCCGAACTTCTAGCTCTCTCTTAAATTTCTGAGGCTGGATCCCAACTTCCAGTTCTCTTCGAGGCTAGAGCCAAACTTCTAGCTCTCTTTCAAACTTTCGAGGCTGGAGCCGAACTTCCAGTTCTCTTCGAGGCTAGAGCCGAACTTCTAGCTCTCTTTTAAATTTCTGAAGCTGGAGCCGAACTTCCAGTTCTCTTCTAGGCTAGAGCCGAACTTCTAGCTCTCTTAAAAATTTCTGAGGCTGGAGCCGAACTTCCAGTTCTCTTCGAGGCTAGAGCCGAACTTCTAGCTCTCTTTCAAACTTCTGAGGCTGGAGCCGAACTTCCAGTTCTCTTCGAGGCTAGAGCCAAACTTCTAGCACTCTTTAAAATTTCTGAGGTTGGAGCCGAACTTCCAGTTCTCTTCGAGGCTAGAGCCGAACTTCTAGCTCTCTTTCAAACTTTCGAGGCTGGAGCCGAACTTCCAGTTCTCTTCGAGGCTAGAGCCGAACTTCTAGCTCTCTTTAAAACTTCCGAAACTAGAGCCTAACTTCCAGTTCTCTTCGAGGCTAGAGCCGGACTTCTAGCTCTCTTTCGAATTTCTGAGGCTGGAGCCGAACTTCCAGTTCTCTTCGAGGCTAGAGCCGAACTTCCAGATCTCTTTCAAATTTCCAACGCTAGAGCCGAACTTCTAGCTCTCTTTCTATTTCCGAGGTTGGAGCCTAAATTCCAACTCTCTTCTTCGAGACTAGAGCCTAAATTCTAGTTCTCTTCAAATTCCAACTCTCTTCTTGAGGCTAAAGCCTAAATTCTAATTCTCTTCAAATCTCGAGGTTGGAACCTAAGTTCCGATGCTCACCTCAAATCCCAGATTTCCATGAAATCCCTCTTGAAATAAATCTTGAATCAAACTTCAATCGGAATTGAAACTCAAATAAAAATTCAAACTCACATATTAAAACTTGAAACAGAAATGAAACGAATCTAAAATCGAATCTCTCTAGATCTTGTGATCTAGATTTTACCTCTTTTTCTCTTCCCCAGCGAGAATTCTGGAATCTTCAGTCTTGGAGATTTACCTGATACTCCCTAGAGAAAATTTTCTATACTTTGTTCTAAGTATGTCACTTAGACGTCTGTGTTGGTTCTGTTGATCTTTTGGTCAACGCCAATACGTGCGGTGTGCTTAGTTAGCACACCACCCCTATTGGGGGTCCATTTGTTGACCTCATTTTTTATGAGGTCTTTTCTCTTCTCTCTCCTTAGTTCTTAGGATCTAGCCATAGGGCTTCTCCTTGACTATCTTAGAGGACTAGAGATGGAACCCACCACTTGGAAATTCAAAACACTTCTTAACTCCCTTCAAACCCCACAAGTTTGATTGTAAACCCCTTAGCCACTTGGAGGGTTAAAATCAAATGTGGAGGTTTAAAGGATGATTTTCCTATAGGACTCTTTGGCCTTAGGAATACCCTGGATGGCCTGGTCTGGTGAGGGTAAGCTTGCACACACCACACTCCCACACACACACGTTCTAAACCCTAAAACTATCTTTAGCCAATTTGACTCCCTGACTCATGTAGCTAACTCATATGGGTAGACCTTAACCCCCAAGCCCCTGGCTAAGAGGGTTAGGAACAACATATTGAGTGCCTAAAATGAGTCCTCTCATGGCTTTTGTGAGCTTAATATGGCTTCATGGCTCAACCAAAATGATTTTATTTTACTTACACTTGATCAATCTTCATTTTCCCAAAATTTCAATTTTTGACCCCCGGGGCCCTAAAGCCACCAAACCTACCAAATGCCCTTAAAATTGCCCAAAACTTGCAAAATTTCCTAAATTACCCAAAATTTCTCAAAACCAATCCTAAACATTTCCCCCCACTCAAATTGACCATCCATGGCCAAATACACCAAAAATTCCAAAAATACCCCTCAATACCCACCAAATACCCAAAATACCCTTTTAACCCAAAAAATCCAAAAATTCTAAAAATTCCCAGAAAATTCCATAAAATCTCAAATATTCCCAATTTCATTTTGTTCAACTACACCATAAGCCAATTTTGTCAATTTAACCCACTTTTACCAAAAACCCCCAATTTGACCTATTTTTAACCTAAGTGGACCCAAGTCCCACCAAACCAACCCAATGGACCTCAATTTTGATCCAATTCAATTCTAAAATTCAATTCAATATCCCCAATACCAATTTAGACCAAATCCAAACCCAATTTCATCAACATGTGGATCCAATTTCAATTTGAAGCTTAAAGCCCAACTTTGGCCCATAACCTTCCCTTAGCTTTACCTAGGTATTTTCTTGCAAATATATAAATGCCTTAACATGTGCTTTAAGTGTAGCTTGGAATGATGGGAAGACCCTCCAGGTACGCTTTTATTTTATTGCAATTTACTTACTCGTACTGCACATTACTTCTCTTGCATGTTAAACAAGAATGTCACCCTGCATGAAAACTGAAACCTTTAGGATAGCTACAAAATTGAAACCCAAAACTAAAAGTCACAACAAGATAAAATTCACCGCCACAACATTCAAAATATAAAACAACTCAAAACTTAATCACAACCAGAACACAAAACTATAACTATAACTAAATTAAAACGTCTTGTTGGATGATCGGGAATACCTCGGATGATGTAACATACGTGTTGCTAACGGGATTTCCCACGGTCTAAATGAAAGTATGGAACTCATTTAGTTGAGTTTAGCAAATTCATCTGGACTAAGTGAATCCGATAAAAATAACGGTGCCGGAATGATGGAACCGTGGGATCTTAACCGGTGTTGTTATAATCAACTCTAAGATTCCCTAATAAAACACTAAAGACATTTGGACTTTAAAACTCTTCTAAACCAAAATACTTTTCTCATCTTCCTAATTTTCACCTTCTAAAACTAAACCTCTGTGACAACGACAAGGAGCTTGGAGCACAGTGGGCAGCACGGCCATCATCATCAGCAAAACTTGGATCTACATCAGCAAAACCATTCTTAGAATTAAATAACAAGCCGTAGGATTTCGAGGTAGTTTGCCTAGTGCAACATAAATCCTCAACCTTTTCGTTAGGCGCTTGCATAATCATGTTATGTAAATTAAGTCCTAACCGGTCTTAGGATTCTGAGGTAGTTTTTTGGTACGACATAAACCCTCATATCTTCGAGGTTATTTGTATGATCATGTTATACAAATATAAGTTCTAATTAATTAAAATTGGCAAGATTACATTGTTAAATAAATTCTCAAATTGAAGCCAAATAATAGGATAGTTTGAGAAGTTACCAAGATTCTTGGATCCTCAGCTTCTCCTACTTCTCTTCCTTTGGACTCCTGAAATAAATTGTTTCAAATTTGAGCTAATCCCTATTGAAATTTTTGAAATCCAATCCTTCGAAAACCTTAAACTTTGAAATTCTTGAGAGCAAAACCACTGATCATTATCAAGATTTTTCTTAAGTGATTCCTGTCATTTAAGATGTAATTAACTATAGGGGCTCGCCCTTATAGGGAACTTTATGAACCCAGGTAATATAAACCCTGTTTAATTCCTTATATTAAACAGGGGAATTTGTCGGCTTATAAAATTGGTTCGCAGACCAAACGGATGTCACAATTCTTCAAGTTTATTTAATCGAGCCCCATCATCAAGTAGTGTGTCTATTCTTCGAGATAGATACATGGTTTGTGATGCGGTGCTCGTTTATATAAATTACTTGGGATGTGAGATCGTTTGATTTCATATCTTAAAATTTTCAAACCTAAAGTTATTTTCATAATCAAATGCTTCTTTCTAAAATTATATATATATATTTAAAATTAAATTTAAAATCTAAAATTCGCCGACAATTTCGTAGGCGACCCCTTTTCAAAATACAACACTCGAACCTAAAAATATGCCGACGACTACCTTTTGAAATATAAATTAAAGGATAAATTGTAGGCATAGTTGCAGGTCGAGGTCATCAGATATCACACATAGCTTGAACATGGACGAACAGGTTGTAGAAGGGTCGGAATAGGAATTCTTCACTTGAATCTTCTTCAATCCATCTCATTCTTCTCATTAAGTGTATCAAACTTGCTTCAAAACGTCCGGTGTGATCAAAATGCTCTTCCATCCTCCAATCAATATGATCAAAGAAATCAGAGATATTGTTCATGGAATTCATTAAATTTTGTACCTGGTTCTCTAGATTCTTGATTCTGTGTAAGATCATCGGTGTCTTCTCTGCTACAAGCGGTTGAATTGGAATTGAGTTCTGCGATGCTTTATCCATAATCACGCCCACATCATTCTCTTCTTCATTACCTGGGAACATTCTGGTTGGGTCTAAAGGATTCCAAGGTAGAAGTACATTTTCCCAAATCTCGTATGATACTTGAAACAGACTGCATAATGAGAAAATTGTTAAAGGATGTCCAAGCCCCTAAGATGATCCTTGAACGATCAGGCCAAAAATAGACTTCACAATAATTGATCCAATATCTATTAGCCATTCCATTTGAATTCAGTAGTTCAATACAGCACTTTCTTTGGTGACTTTATCGATCTTCATTGTCAGTAATAACTTTGCAGAAATGATAAAGTGCCATTGTTTCAAAACTGAATTTAAAAGTGTAGCAGAGAAATAAACATACCCGTTTTCTCTAACTTCCCAGTCTTCGGTTTCGTCCGTTAAATATTGGTAGATTTCATTCATCTGATTTCTCGTCGGGACGAAACTAGAATAATGGTAGACAGGAACATTCTCGAGCATGTACAATTCATTAATTCGTCCAGAGTTAAAATTTATCCACCTACCTCACACATAGACGCTTCCTTGGTTGATTCCATGCAAATTGGCGTAAAAATCCTTCACCATAGGAACGACTACTGCGGCAGTAGAGTAGCAAAATACTTCCCATCTTCGCCGCACGATCATTTCTTCAATCTCTGTCGAACGATTGTTTAATTCTCGATTTACAAAACCTCTTTCTTTGATTAGCCTCCTCTTTGACATCACCATGTTGAAGAGTCGTTGTGCCTCGGCACTGATGAACTTTCTCCAGTTGAACACTTAAAATCTAGGATAATTTATTGAATTAGAAGCCAATAGAGAAGAATTCAAGGGAGTTTCCATTTGTTTTTGAGAAATTGAGAGTTTAGGAGCCGTCCATAGGAGTTTATAGGGGATAAATTCGCCTAAAACTGCCAAAAACTGTCAATTCAAACACAGAAAACTATCCACTCGCCGATCTCGCTATTGGTGGCCTCGATGGCGCCATCAGCGAGCTTTGTACAATTAAATATCAGGGCCCTCATGAAAAACCCTCCGTCTACGGCGTCGAGCGCGCCGTCGGCGCCCTATGCAAAATTTTGCATGAAAATGTCGTGGTCCAAATACGTTCCAATTTTCTCTATGAATCCAAATTCTATGATGATCAAAGGGTAAATATGAATAGTAGAATTCAATACTACCACAAACTAATGATAGATTAAAACAAACATTCATAACAAATAAAGATAACTATGGGTTGCCTCCCAAAAAGCACTTGGATTAACATCGTCAGCCTGACCTATTCAGGTGTTATTCAGGTTGACTGAGCATTAAAACTTCTTTAAAGTTTGGTCTTTTACCCTCAAAATATAGTTTTAATCTATGTCCTTTACTTTAAATCTATTCTCAATCTTTGGATCTTCAATTTCAACAGCTCCATAAGTATAAACTTGAGTCACAGTAAAGGGTCCTAACCAACGAGACTTCAATTTCCCAGGAAATAACTTTAGCCTTAAATTGTAAAGCAAAACTTCTTGTCCTGGTTCAAAGTTCTTCTAGTTAATCTTCCGATCATGCCTTAACTTCAGTTTTTCCTTATAAATTCTGTCATTATCATAAGATTCATTTCTTAATTCTTCCAATTCATTCAATTGTAACAATCTCTTCTCACCAGCATTTTTCAAATTATAATTGATGTCCTTAATCGCCCAATATGATTTATGCTCCAATTCTACTAGTAAGTGACAAGTCTTTCCAAAAATGAGTCTGTAAGGAGTCATTCCAATATGAGTTTTATAAGCAGTCCTGTATGCCCATAATGCAGTATCCAGTCTCATAGACCAATCTACTCTACTAGGGTTTACAGTCTTTTCTAAAATTTGTTTAATCTCTCAATTAGAAACTTCAGCTAATCCACTGGCGTGAGGATGAAAAGCAGTAGAGATTCTATGAATAATATTAAAATTTTCTGCCAATCTCTGAATATATTTATTCCTAAAATGGGATCCTCCGTCAGTGATAATCACTCTCGGCATTTCGTATCTTGTGAAAATGTTTTTCATTAAGAATCTTAAAACACTTTTAGCATCACAACGAGGTAAAGCTTCTACTTCAATCCACTTTAATACATAATCAACTGCAATCAATATATATAGGTTTCCAAATGAAGGAATAAATGGTCCCATGAAATCTAATCCCCAAACATCAAAAATCTCAACTTCTAACATGAAATTCAGAGGCATTTCATTTCTTCTAGATATATTACCTACTCATTGGCATCTATTAAAATTTTTGATATATCTGTAAACATCTCTAAAGAGAGTAGGCCAATAAAATCCAGCTTACAAAATTTTGTGCGCGGTTTTGTGAATCCCAAAATGTCCTCCAAATTCAGAATCATGACATTTTTGAATAATCGGTTCAGTTTCTTCATAAGGCACACATCTCCTAATAATAAGATCGTTACATTGTTTATATAAATATGGTTCATCCCAAAAATATGCTTTCACATCATGAATGAATTTTTTTTGTTGCTGCAGTGTTAGCATAGGTGGCAAAATATCACTTATTATATAGTTAACTATATCAGCATACCAAGGTATTTTCCACTCATTAATATTATAAAGTTATTCATCAGGGAAACTGTCTATAATTTCACTGTCGGTGTCAGACAATTCATTATATTCCAATCTTGACAAATGATCAGCAATTTGATTATCAGTTCCCTTTCTATCAATTTCCATGAAACTGAATTCTTGCATCAAAGTATCCATCTGATTAATCGTGGTTTAGTATCCTTCTTTTGCATCAGATATTTAATAGCAGAGTGATCACAATGCACAATACATTTAGTCCCAATTAAATAAGATATGAATTTGTCAAAAGCATACAGAATAGCCACTAACTCTTTTTCAGTAACCGTATAGTTAATTTGAACATTATTAAGAGTTCTACTAGCATAGTATATAACTTTAAAAATCTTATAATATCTTTGTCCAAGAACAGCTCCAATAACATAATCACTAGCATCATACATTAATTCAAATGGTTTCTCCCAATCAGGTGAAACTATTACAGGTGTTGTGATTAGTTTTTCCTTTAAAAATTCAAAGGCATTTAAGCAGTCTTCGGTAAATTCAAATTTCTTATCCTTTTCTAAAAGTTGGCATAAAGGTTTGGTAATTTTTGAAAAATCTTTAATATAACTCCTGTAAAAACCAGCATGTCTAAGAAAACCCCTTACCCCTCTCACTGTAGTAGGAGTGGTAATTTAGCTATAACTTAAATTTTTGCAGGGTCTACTTCCATGCCATTCTCTGAAATTTTATGCCCTCATACAATTCCTTCTGGAACCATAAATTGACATTTCTCCCAATTTATAACTAAATTAGTTCTTTCACATAACTCCAAAACTTTTCAAGATGATTTAAGAACGCGTCAAATGATGTTCCAAATACAGAGAAATCATCCATAAATGCTTCTATTTCATCATCAAATAACTTACTAAATATAGACATCATACATCTCTGGAATGTTGCAGGTGCATTACATAATCCGAAAGGCATTCTTCGAAAAGTAAAATTTCCATAAGGACTAGTAAATGTTGTTTTCTCTTGATCCTCAGGAGCAATAGGATATTGATAGTAACCGGTATATCCATCCAGAAAGCAGTAGTACTTGTGTCCAGCAAGTCTATCCAACATTTGGTCTAGAAAAGGAAGAGGAAAGTGATCTTTTCTAGTGGCAACATTTAATTTTCTATAATCAATACAAATACGCCATCCAGTAACTTACCTGATAGGTATTAATTCATCATTCTCATTTGCTTTAACAGTCACTCCTCCTTTCTTAGAAACACAATGAATTGGACTTACCCAAGTACTATCCGAAATAAGATATATAATTCCAGCATCTAACCATTTTAAAATCTCTTTTTTAACTACTTATTTCATAATAGGGTTCAGTCTCCTTTGTGGATCAATTCTTGGTTTATGTTCTTCATTTAATAAAATTCTGTGCATACAAATCGAAGGACTAATTCCTTTATATCAGCCAAAGTTCATCCAAAAGCTCTTTTATACTTTTTTAATGTATCCATTAGTTTTTGTTCTTGAATTTCATTTAAGTATGAGGATACAATTACCGGTAATGTTGAAAACTCTCCTAAAAATGCATTTTTTAAATGATTTAGAAGATCTTTTAATTCAAGTTCAGGGGGTTTTACAATTGATGGAATTAAGATTTCGTTCTCTGGTGCTGTTGAATCGAGTGTTTCAAGTTGTTCCTGAATATAATCAGCTTCTTTGTTATCAATTTCATAATATTTATCATTTTCCATATCTTCATTTTCTTCAAATTTTTCTTTGAAATATTATTTTATCAAATAATCGCATATATCCATTCTAAAACATTCATCATCTTTTTTTATTGAAGGATATTTCATTGACTTGGAGATGTTAAAGGTCACTTCTTGATTATTTACTCTCATAGTCAACTCTCCTTTTTAAACATCTATCGTGGCTCTTCCTGTAGCTAAGAATGATCTTCCTAAAATGATAGGTATTTCCTTATCTTCTTCCATATCTAATATAATAAAATCTACAGGAAAGATAAATTTATCAACCTTAACCAGAACATCTTCTACAACTCCTTTAGGATGTGTAATAGATCAATCAGCTAACTGTAGAGTTACAGAAGTTGGTGCAATCTCTCCTATTCCTAACCTTTTAAAAGTTGATAGAGGCATCAGATTTATACTAGCTCCCAAATCACATAATGCACGTCCATAAAATTTTTCACCAATAGCACATGGGATAGTAAAACTACCAGGATCTTTAAGTTTTTCAGGAAGCTTTTTCTGAATTATAGCACTACACTCCTCACTGAGTGCAACAGTCTCATGATCTAGTAACTTCCTCTTTTTATTGAGTATATCCTTCATAAATTTAACATAATCAGGCGTTTGTTCCAAAGCTTCAACAAAAGAAATATTTATTGACAATTTTTTAAAAATGTTTAAGAATTTAGCAAATCTTTTTCCCTTATCTTGTTGCTTCAGTCTTTGAGGAAATGGTGGTGGTGGTCTTTCAACAGTAATTTTCATAGGTTTCAGAGGAAAATCAGGATATAAACTTTCATTTTCTCCTTCAGTTTCCACTTTTTCCTTTTCAACTACAGTTTCTTTTTGGACCCTTATTTCCAACTCTTTTCCACTTCTTAATTGAATAGCCTTGATCTGTTCTTTTCCTTGATCTTTAGGATTTACTTCAACATTGCTAGGTAAAGTTCCAACAGGTCTATTGCTCAGTGCAGTAGCAATATGCCCCAATTGGTTTTCTATGTTTTTAATAGCAGCTCCTTGACTTTGTAATTGATTTCCCATATTCAAGACTAGTTCTTCCATAGACAACTTCTTCTCCTTGAATTGTGAATTATTATAAAAACCTGGTGGATTAGAAGGTCTATAAATGGAATTACCCTGATTGTTTACATTTCTTAATGGGTTTACAGGATTGTTCCCCCACTGAGAATTAACAGGATTAGCATTACCCTGGTTTTTCCAATTAAAGTTTGGATGATTCTTCCAACCTGGATTATAATAGTTTGAATAAGGATAATTTTGTCTATTATTTATCAACTTTACAGTTTCATATGAAGATTGAGTATCTACAATTTGTCCCAATAAATTTTCTTCTAACACTTAAGGTGTTTGAGAACGATTCATTATGTATTGATCTATTTTCTTTGAAAGAGCAGCAATTTGAGAAACTATCATAGTTAAAGCATCTGAATCATGAATAGTGGCTACTCTCTTATGATTTACCCTTTCAGCAGGCCATTAAAAATTATTGGTAGTCATTTCTTCGATTAAAGCATAAGCTTCTTCAAAAGTTTTAGCCATTAATGATCCACCAGTAGCAGCATCAATGATGAATCTAAGAGATCCTACTAATCCATTATAAAAAGTTTGAATAATTAACCAATCTAGTAAAGCATGATGTGGACATCTCCTAAGAAGATCTTTAAACCTTTCCCAATATTCATATATCGATTCTCCCTCATACTGACTAAAAGATGTGATATCATTTCTAACCTTAGCAGTCTTAGATGGTGTAAAATATTTTGATAAGAATTTTTGTGAAATTTTTGTCCAAGTTTTAATAGATCCGGGTGCTAACGAATTTAACCAAACCTTAGCCTTGTCCCTTAGTGAAAAAGGAAAAAGTCTAGGTCTGACAGCATCATCAGACACTCTGTCATATTTAAAAGTAGCACAAACTTCTAAAAAACTCGCAAGATGTAAATTAGGGTATTCATTAGGTGTTTCGCCAAATTGATTGTTTTGTACCATTTGGATAATTGAAGGTTTAAGCTCAAATGAATTAGCAGCTACATCTGGATTTTGGATAGTTAAGTGAATTTCATCAAATGCAGGGTTAGCGTAATCTCTTAGTAGTCTAGATTGATGTTCATTTTCTATTCTTTGGTTGTTTACTTTGTTTTCCATTTTGTCAGGATTATCAGGATTTCTAGGTTCTTTTCTCAATCTTTTAATTCTCCTAATAGTGTGTTCTAATTCCGAATCGTAGGGTATAAGATTTTCAGATCCAAATTTACGCATACAATTAAAACCAGTACACAGAAAAATAGTTGACTAAATATAATAATAAGTTGTAATTATATATTAAAAATTTTTCTAATTGTCCTAAATTGTCCGTTACTCTAATTATGTTATAGTCCCGGCAACGGCGCCAAAAACTTGAACCACTCCGCGCACTTTGCGTAAACTTAATATGGCTAGAATTTGATATAGATGTGTATAGATTATTTAATAATCGCAGAGTTAATCTTTCAACACAAGTATACGTATCGCTCAAGTAATACAGAGCTCTAATGGAATCCTGGATATCGATCCCACAAGGATATTATAGAGGCTAAGGACTAGGTATATAGAAACCAATTCAGAAACACAACTTTGTAAATCAAATTTCCTATCTGTCACTAATATGCAATCGTAAATAAGATGGAATTTAAAATAACTAATTATACTAACAATTAACTACTTCTACTAATAAAGCGAGGTTCAATATATAAGCAAGAATCCTTCTCCTTGTTAAGAAATTTAAGTGAATGGAAAATTAGAATTAGTTTAAAAGTGTGTTGTTCCATATAGGAGCATACCTATTCTTTACCCTTTGGTCGAGGCATAAAGAACATCAACTAATTCTATGCTTGGTTACTGAATCTGCGGCTAGGCTGGGAGGATACCAGCTCTCACTTCGGAGCTCCCACGTTCCCCTGGCCTGAGGGCTAACCTCTACACTTCAGCACACAAACGATAGGACTGATTTGAGGATTTTAGTCTATCACTCTAAAATCTCCAATTCTATGCCTGATAAATATTATTTCCCTATTTATTTGCACCCTACTTTCAAGGACTTTGACCTCTCTGAATCTCAGATATAATCTTCACTTTAGTTGTAAAAATCAACATATTTTAACAAATCAATTGGCCAGATTGAAAGTAAATTAAGATTGAAGTGAAAATATTATCACAACTTCTTTAATATTCTCTTGGCACACTAATTCAAATTACCATTTCACAAAAATCTCAAAACAAGAAGAAAGACAGAAGAACTACTCAGATTTCATGGAGAAGATATGACAAAACTTGAATTTCATATAAAAGTAAAGTTATACAAACTAAAATAAGTAAATACAACTTTTCTCGAATTCCTCCCCAAGCAAACTCCTTGAAGTTCCTCTGAATTTCTTCCTTTCTTTACAGAGCGCGGATTTCTCCTTCAAAACGGCAAGGAGGAAGAAATCTCTCACTTTCCTTCCACTCTCACAATCTTTTGAATAATTCCTCACAAATAACACTAATTGACCTCACTATCTAAAACTATAATGGCACCACCAACACTAATAGACACAATGAACACACTACTGACTCACTATGGACTCGAAGGACCCTCAATTTTGGCCCCAAATTGTTTCTTTTAAAGTAGTTGAAGAATTTCCAAGATTTACCCAAGCATCCCTTCAAAAATCGTCCACATTCGATGCACCTCATTAGAGAACCGACTGACTCACCGTCGGTGGCCTTGAGCTTGCCGTCGGCAGCCTTCTAGAATACTTGGTTTTGGACTCTCTCTCATAAGGCCCGCTATCGGCAGCCTTGATCTCACCGTTGGTGGTCTTCCTTGTAATATATTTTCTAAACTCTCAGAAAAATTCCACCGTCAGCGCCATCGATCTCGCCGTCGGCGCCCTAGATCAAATTTTCATATTTTTGTGCTTTTTGCTCCAAATTTGCTCCTTTTTGCATCTTTTTACTCTAATTTCCATTAAATCAACATATCTGCAACAAAATATCAAAAATACCTTTCTTTAAAGTGTAATGTCATCAAAATCAATATAAAATAGGCATGAAAAACTCAACATATTTTCATTGGGTCAGTATCAAACAGGATGTTAGGGTTAGAACATGGAATGTTCTCAGGTTAGGGTGATCGGGGATGATGAACGAATGTTGTTCATTTGCACATGTATCGAGTAGACAGCGCAGATGAAGTCAGACAAGATTGTGATATGTGAAACAGCGGGCTAATTCAACGTTTGCATGGAAAGGGTAGCCAATCGGAGCATGACCTGACCCGCAATAACGCAGTAATATTTGCTTGCAAAAGATGGCCAAAAACTTGACCCAATTTATAAATAGCGGCTAGTGTATAAAATTAAAATGTTGTAAATTTTAGAAAAATATTTTACACACTAGGGGTACTACGCAAGTATACGTATCGTTTCAAGTAATATAGGGTTTTCTGTTTAGACCTCGTTATCGATCCCACAGAGAAGCGAGGTAAGCAATCCTTTAGGCTAATTCCAGTCTATTTCTATAAGGCCTAAATTTGAAATGTCGATTAAAATGGGTTTTCTAATAACTAATCCTAAGTAAAGTTCTTAAATAAAAAGATAACTTATCTGGATAAATTGGTTTGGAGAATTTTGAGATATTAAAAACTACTTTTCTCTTGCAATTACATAGATAATGTGTAGGAAAGAAATGCTTAGAATTTTATGTAGTAGTGCCAAATAGAAGCATTCATATTCTTTACCTTCGCTCGATAGTATAAAGAACATTGGCTAATCTATAGATCGGTTCAGGATGTATTATTAGTAGAATGGGTTAATCTAGGCTCACACTTCTAGATGTCCAAGGGTGGCTATGGTCTGCCCTACTAGTGACCCGTTCTCTTTTTATAAATCAAATTATTAGAATTTAGTCTGTCACTCTAAAAACTAATCAATTCTATGCCCAATAAATAATATCTTCCTATTTATTTGCACTTCACCTTGAATAACCAGCATATAGCCTTCGATTACCTAAGGATTCATGTGATATCTACTAGTTAAGAACTCATTTCCGGTTAGGTCTCAGAATTCTTCAACAGATTTTAACAATATAAGTGATCAATTTGTAAAGTAAATGAAGATCTGATATGAATATCATCACTGTAATTTAATAAGAGAATATCTAAGCAAATCTTAATTCCTAAACAAGCATCAATTTCATTACAAAATAAAAGTAAATGAAAATAATGACATAAGAAGAAAAAGAATTGATATAATTATTTAAAAAATTAAGTGCCAACAAGGAACTTATTTCATTTGTATTCTATTATATTTATGCAATTATCTGTCACCTAGAAGCATCTAATAGATAATTATATCATAAAAGTAATTTTCCTACACATGTCACTACTTCATATTAAAAGAAAGAGTTAAAAAAATCACTTACAAAGCATGGATAAATCACGACAGAAAACTCGGTTTAAAATAAAGAAAATCCACTAGAAAGTGTTTACAAAAATTACAAGACAATGAAGAATAGATACTTAGCTTTTTTCTCTATGAAAGAAAGAGATCTCTCCACCAAAGTCTCCCACTAATCCATGCGCCGCTCATACATCCCTTACATAAATATCTCAAAATCCCTCACCAATCTCTCCATTAGATGTAGAAATCTACATCTTCATACTTAAACCTAACTCTAAAATGGCTCACCCTAAAGAAAATGACTTGAAACGGGGGCGGGGGCGGCCCTTTAGCTGTAGAAATGTCTCTTATTTATAGAGCTCTGAAAATGGTCAGGGGTTGCTTAAGGCGCCTCTTCAAAATTCATCCAAATTCAATGAATCTTCTAAAAAGTATCTGTGGCACCTAAGCACTGGGATCTGGCCCCTAGGCGCCTGACTCTGTGACCAAATCTTCGCACCCCTTCACTTTGGGTTGCACCTCTTCACAATTTAAGCTGTTTTTCCGTGTCTAAATTCATTGTATCACATGTCCTATATATTATGAGTAACTTCCAGTCTTCTAGAAGGTCTAATAACTGCTTAACACAGTCAAAATAACTGCCAAAGTTGTCAAAAATTCTTCACTGCTTCAGTATCGAACTGGCTCTTAGGCGCCGCATTCTAGCGCATAGGCGCCAGACCTAAAATTTCGACAACTTTGCTTAAAAGCTCTATTTTTTCTCCTTTTTCCTTCTTGAACTCTTTTTTTTTTCACCTACATCAAAAAACATAAAAATACCTTTCATTAAAACATAATATCCTTATAAATTGAATCATAAATAAGGCATAAAAATAGGTACTTTTTAAGTGGATCAAATTCCCCCAAACCTAAATGTTACTTATCCTCAAGTAACACTATAATCATGTAAAACCACATAAGCAAATCATGTGTATGAGTTTCTTTAGAAGTTTCTAAAATTTTGTTCTAGAAATGTAGTAGTACAATTTAGAAAAAATTTTAGTAAATGAGACCAATTTGAAGTTTACAAATCTCTTAGATCAGAGAGTATGAAAATATATGTTGTTATCTAATTCAGAAATACTTGTAGATTTTTTAAAATATAGGGGTTAGACATTTTTATTTTCTTTACTTATAAATTTTTATTAAAAATAATTATACTAACTATATTATATTTTTAAGCTTAAGAATTTCTCAAATCTTATACTTTAAAAAGCTCAAGTGTGGAACCAATTTTTGATTAGGCCCTTTAACCCTCAAGCTTCTCCTTCCCTTTCTTTTTCATTTCTTTTTCTTCTTCTTTTTCTTTTCTTACTTTTTCTTTTCTTGGGTAAGGATTACTATATCTAGATAGGCCTTTAATAATTTTGAATTCCACCCTTCCTTTCCTAAAGCATAAGGTAGATATATATCTTTTACTTAGCAATATAATAACAGTTTTGAAAATTATTTTTCAATAAAAGAAATTTAAATATTGAAAACAAAAGTCTAATCCTTCTATTTTTCTAAAAATACAACTTTCTTACTAAAGATGGTTACACAATATTTATCACTTCTTCATTAAGAAAAATTTAACTTTAAATTTTTCATCACTACTATAAATTTTAACTAAATTTTCTTACTCATTTCTATATTTAAAATTTTATTTCCCTAATATAACTTCATACACATAATTATTTTTCAATCAAAAATCAAATTTATTTATAGCATTTTTGAGGACAAATAAAATTTATGTTTTTTAAAATTATTTTTCATTCCCCCCAAACTTGAATTTTAAAATATTTTGCAATTAATTCCATAAAATGTAGGAGGAAGAAAAATAAAAGTTAAATCTACTAATTACTAAAACATCTTATCAAATTTATATACATGCATAATCAGGTAGAATGACTGCACGAAAAAGTAAATCTAGCCTAAAACATGCTTGCTATAATATTAAACTTAAAGGAAGTATATTAACTTTAAAATATATTTTTTTCCTACCCCCAAACTTGAATTTGAACATGTATAGTATTCAGCATAGAAAATATAAGCAAAAAGAAAAATAGTTTAGAAATTCTATCTACCACAAATGTTTGTCAAAAACAACTAAAATTATTCATCAGGACATAACAATTTGCAATTGAAAGTAATCTAAACTAAACATGTTAAAATAAAATTAAACTAAAAAAATGTCAAGTAATCAGGACATGTATCGGCATAGGAATATATATTTAAGTGTTATTCAAATCTCTTAATTGTTATAACACAAACACAAACACACAAACTAAAATACCTAGACTCGTAGATTCATAAACAAATATCAATTGAGGTTAATTTGATCTCCTTTCTACTCACATTTTCCCTCTTTACTTTCAATTTCTAACGGAAGAAACTACACTAATAACGATAATCTGATAAATAAAAATAGTGCAGTTCATTCATATGTTGTTCATTAAGCAATTTCATGACCTTACTTAGTGAAAACAAAGTTAGATAAAGGAAGTAATAAAGCTGACATGGAGTGGTCCAAGTCCAAACTCTATATGCTTCAAGGTAATGTTCAGCTCCAGTTGAGAACTAAAACATAATAGACTCGTCAGCCTGCTACTAGTAGAAGTCATATACAAATTTAGTCAAGACCAAGGCATAACCTCACAACAATAATCTAATCCACACTAAAGCAAACACAAAACAACACATAAACATACTAGCAAAGATAACCATGGGTTGCCTCCCATGAAGCGCTTGATTTAATGTCGTCAGCCCGACAACTGATAATTATGGGTTGCCTCCCATAAAGCACTAGGTTTAACTTCTTCAGCTCGACAAATGTTTCCTCCTAGATCAAAATTCCATTTTAATAATCCTTGATCAATCGCCCATTCTTTTTCAGATCCAGGAATTCCTACAAAAATTCTCAAATTCAAAATTTTCAGTCAGCTTTTCTATCTCAGATTGATTTATATCATTGTTCCTCAAGTTTCTTTCTAGATCCAATATCCTTCTATTGATTTTTTGAATTTGCGCGTTAATATCATCCTTGAAATTTAAAAGAAATGGATCTCTATAAGATAGTTCAAGATCTCCCAAATTTTGGATCGAATTCTCATTAGATAATTCAGATTCTAGATCAAATACTTCTAGATTGCTCTTCTGATTCAATTTATCTTCTAATTCTTCCCCTTCAAAGTTCTTTTCAAACATATCCTCAAATTCTCTTCTAAGTCTTAGTTTGAAATCTTTATTTTGTTCATCATTCATTTCCTTAAGGTTTATCTCGGAGTCACTATATAAAATCTCTGGGGAGTAACTGTTGATTACATTAATAATCTGCCCCAGTTGGTTTTCTATATTCTTTATTGCAACCTCTTAACTTTCCAATTGATTCGCCATTTGATTAACAACCTTTTCTAAAAATAATTCTTTCTCCTCATCTAGTGGGTTGGAGTTGAATCTATAAGGAAAGGAAAATCCATCATTAAAGTCATCATGATTCTTCCAATCACATATCTGATTAATTTAATTATCTTCCTAAATTTGGTATTCTCCTCCAAAATTAGTATTCCAGTTTAATTTTGAAAAATTTTCCCAACCTGGGTTGTAATAATCAAAATAACGATAGTGCATCTCATGGTCAGTTTCCATCCATTTATAATCCAAACCTGAATATTCATTATATTGTTGATCCGCCATTTTACATTAAATTCATGGAGTCTTTTTTTATTCAACATCCTCCTAAGAGTTCTCTCTCAATCTGATGCGTACAAATCTAAAGATTTAACTAAAAGGATAGATATCAAAAATATTTTTGGTATTTTTAATTTTAAAATAAACACACAATAATTAAACACACGATATAATAATAATAATAATAATAAAAATATAAATTCCAAAACTAAGTCTTATAGGTTTAACTAAAATTCTCCTAAAAGTTCATACCTTTGCTTCCCCGGCAACGGCGCCAAAAACTTGACCCGACCCGCAATAACGCAATAATATTTGCTTCCAAAAGATGGCAAAAAACTTTACCCAATTTATAAATAGCAGCTAGTGTATAAAATTAAAATGTTGTAAAATTTTAGAAAAATATTTTACACACTAGGGGTTCTACGCAAGTATACGCATCGTTTCAAGTAATATAGAGTTTTCTGTTAAGACCCACTATCGATCCCACAAAGAAGCAAGGTAAGCAATCCTTTAGGCTAATTCCAGTCTATTTCTATAAGGCCTAAATTTGGAATATCGATTAAAATGAGTTTTCTAATAACTAATCCTAAGTAAAGTTCTTAAATAAAAAGATAACTTATCTGGATAAATTGGTTTGGAGAATTTTGAGATATTAAAAACTACCTTTCTCTTGCAATTACATAGATAATGTGTAGGAAAGAAATGCTTATAATTTTATGTAGTAGTGCCAAATAGAAGCATTCATATTCTTTACATTTGCTTGATAGTATAAAGAACATTGGCTAATCTATAGATCGGTTCATGATGTATTATTCGTAGAATGGGTTAATCTAGGCTCACACTTCTAGATGTCCAAGGGTGGCTATGGTCGGCCCTACTAGTGACTCATTCCTTTTCTATAAACCAAATTATTAGAATTTAGTCTATCACTCTAAAAACTCATTAATTCTACGCCCAATAAACAATATCTCCCTATTTATTTTCACTTTACCTTTGAATAACCCACATATAGTCTTCGATTACCCAAGGATTCATGTGATATCTACTAGTTAAGAACTCATCTCCGGTTAGGTCTCAGAGTTCTTCAATAGATTTTAACAATATAAGTGATCAATTTGTAAAGTAAATGAAGATCAGGTATGAATATCATCACCATAATTTAATAAGAGAATATCTAAGCAAATCTTAATTCCTAAACATGCATCTATTTCATTACAAAATAAAAGTAAATGAAAATAATGACATAAGAAGAAAAAGAATTGATAGAATTATTTAAAAAATTAAGTGCCAACAAGGAACTTATTTCATTTGTATTCTATTATATTTATGCAATTATCTGTCACCTAGAAGCATATAATAGATAGTTATATCATAAACATAATTTTCTTACACATGTCACTACTTCATATTAAAAGAAAGAGTTAAAAAAATCACTTACAAAGCATGGATAAATCACGACAGAAAACTCGGTTTAAAATAAAGAAAATCCACTAGAAAGTGTTTGCAAAAATTACAAGACAATGAAGAATACGATACTTAGCTTTTTTCCCTATGAAAGAAAGAGATCTCTCCACCAAAGTCTCCCACCGATCCATGCGCCGCTCATACATCCCTTACATAAATATCTCAAAATCCCTCACCAATCTCTCCATGAGATGTAGAAATCTACATCTTCATACTTAAATCTAACTCTAAAATGGCTCACCCTAAAGAAAATAACTTGAAATGGGGGCGAGGGCGGCCCTTTGGCTGTAGAAATGTCTCCTATTTATAGAGCTCTGAAAATGGCCAGGGGTTGCTTAAGGCACCTCTTCAAAATTCATCTAAATTCAATGAATCTTTTATAAAGTAATTGTGGCGCCTAGGCGCCAGACTCCGTGACCAAGTCTTCGCACCCCTTCACTTTGGGTCGCACCTCTTCGCGATTTAAACTATTTTACTTTATTTAAATTCATTGTATCACATGTCCTATATATTAGGAGTAACTTCCAGTCTTCTAGAATATCTAATAACCGCTTAACGCCGTTAAAATAACTGCCCAAAGTTGTCAAAAATTCCTCACTGCTTCAGTATCGAACTGGCGCGTAGGCGCCGAATTCTTGCGTCTAGGCGCCAGACCTAAAATTTCGACAACTTTGCTTAAAAGCTCTATTTTTGCTGATTTTTGCTCATTTTTCCTTCTTGAACTCTTTTTTTATCACCTACATCCAAAAACATAAAAATACCTTTCATTAAAGCATAATATTCTTATAAATTGAATCATAAATAAGGCATAAAAATAGGTACTTTTTAAATGGATCAAAGCACACCGCTTGGAAGTTTGGAGCTAATGAAAATGACGGGGCTCCTACGTGGATAAGTAGATAAATATGATATTTTTTATTTAAATAATTAGAGAAACTTTAAAAATTCATATCTTGTTGTAGAAAATTGACAAAAATACAATAAAATACTACTGTGCTCAGTGAGTAGTAGAGAATTCATTGAATGAAAAATTAAAAATATTTATTAAACATTTTATTTTAAATTAATTAAAAAATCCAAAAAGGAAATTAATTATAATAAACTAAATAATTATACAAAGAAAGTAAAATTTTGAGGGCTTTTTCTTAAAGATATTAGGATCCTTCTCTACTTTTTCTAAGGTCATAGAACACACCTATGATCAAAAGCCCTAATTTTCTAGGATATTTAGTATTATCTTGATTTAAAAAATATAATCAATAAAATAAAAGTCAGAGAAATATAAAACCAAGTTAGGAAGGTTCACTGTGATCAGAGAACCCTAGAAAAAATTAAAATCAAAACTAGAAGATTAAAATGTAAGGTTTAAATATTTTCTGCTTTAAAATTAATAAAAAAATTCCAAAAATTAGAAATATAAAAAATAATTCAAAAAATCACCAAAATGACCTAAATGGAAGATAATCATCTCAAGAAGCCTCTGTGAAAATTTGAAATCCATAAAAATTATTTTTGGTATGAAAATGTATTTTCTAAGTAAATAAGGATTTTAGCATAAAATAATTATAAAAAATTGTAAAAATTGGTTTGGAGTGTTTCTTGAGTCCAGAGGCACTATGAAAAATGAAATTGAAGTTAAAAAAGGATAGTTTATTTTTAAGCTATTTTCTTATTTTTAAATAATTATAAAAAAAATAACCAAAATACAAAAATACTTAAAAACTAAACAAACTTCACCACAACCACAGAGAACAATTTAAAAATGTGTTTATTAATTTCTAAAAGTGTAAAAATATATTTTTAGTATTTAAATGTATTTTTTCATATTTTTGAATAAATTAATTATAAAAAATAAAATTAATATCAAAAAAATATAAAATAAATTTATCTAAGTTCTCTGAGGTCAAAGAAGTTTATAAAAAATATAAAAATTAATTTTTCAAATAAAAATATATTTTTTATCTATTTAGTCTTTATAATCAATTAAAAATTAAAAAATATAAAATATAATTCAGAAATTCACAAAAATTATTTAAAGAGGTCTTCTGATCTAGATGAACCTTCTAAAATTATATTAAGGATAGAAATGATGTTTTGGTTAGTAAAATTACTTAATATTGAAAATTCCTAATTTTGAATTAAAATAATTATTAAAAATTAATAAAAATAAAAAAAATATAAGTTCTTCTTTGATGTGTAAATTGACTCAAGTGTAGGATAATAGCAAATTTCCAAAGTCATTTGAGTTTCATTGAAGGAATTATGAAGTAACGAATCCTAAGGGTAAAATGGTGATTTTGAACCATAACTAAGATTCGGGTCAAGTTAAAGGGTTAATGGGTAACATTAATGATAATTAAATCTATGGAATGATTTAAACACAAAGGGTTAAATGGTAGAAACCAATTCGTGTCATTTGCTATAAAAAATAGTAAAATTGTAATTTTCCAAATTATTGAGAATTGGAAGCCAATCAAGTTTGGAAGATCCTAAGGTAATGGGCTTGAGTTCGAAAGACAATAACTCTTTAATTTGAAGTCATAAACCAATATTTTAATGATAACTTAATCTATTAATGAGAATTGAACATACTTCACTTCACTTTTTCAAAATTACAATTTCACCATTAAGGTATTTAAGAGCTTAGTAGTGAACTATGTTTGATTTAAACTTACTTAAGGAGTCTTAGAAAAGAAACATAAGTAATCAAAAACATCATTTAGACACTACAAGCTCAAGTACAATTGACAAGGTGAAAGGATCTTTCATAACTATGTTTACCCTAAGGGTTCTTACCCTTATAAGTCATCAACACAAAATAAAATAGCTAGTTGACTGATGCACCAAAAATATATACTGTTTTTGCTATATAATTTTACCCATTTTGGTGATATTGCACTTTGAAGAAAGGTATTTTTTATGATTTGTTGCAAGTATGATGATTTTAGGTGATTGGAGCGAAAAGAAGCAAAAAAGGAACGAATTCGGAGCAAAAAGGAGCAAAAAGGAGGAAAACAGCTTTTAGCGCCGCCGGCGCCATTTTCTCGAGAGCTTAGCAAATATTCGGATTTCAGTGGATTTCAAATTTGAAGAGATTTGTCGAATTTTTGAAGGGATGCCTATGGAAACTCTTGGGATTTTGCTTCTAACTTATAAGTAACTGTTTTTGGACGAAAATAAGAGGGTCTACTGTGTGTTCTAGTGTAGTTTTAGTGAGGGAGAGTGCGTGTTGAGTGTTAGGGCTTAGAAGAGAAGAGTGTAGAAGTGAGAATTTGAGAGGAATTCTTCTCTAAGGAGTGAAAGATAAGGAGTAAAGTGAGAGATTGCTTCTTCCTTTCCATTCTAAAGAGGGAATTGAGTTTTGTAAAGAAGAGAGAAAAAGACTAAAAGGAACTTCAAGGGAATTGCATTGGGGAGAGAAAGAGTTAAGTTGTGTTTTCTTTTGTGATTTGTATGACTTTTCTTTTATATATAAAATTCATGTTTTATTGTGTCTTATCTATGAATTCTGAGTAGTCTCCTTTGCCTTTCTTCTTGCATAGAGATGTGATGGTGTGTTGATGCGGATGTGAAGTGTCTTTAACGTATTGAAAAAATTGTGATGGTTTTTCATTTCGAACTAATTTACTTTTTGATCTGGCCAATTGAATTGTTAAAATCTGTTGTTGAACATTAACTCGGAAAGGATTAGTGTCCTACAACAATAATGAAGAATCCATTCAATTTCCATGGTTGAATTGCATAGTTCATGTGAATTGAGTGTAAATAAATAGGGAAATGTGTTTTGATGGACTTCAAATTGGAGGTCTCAGGGTGACAGGCTGAGATCCCCAATTTGGTCCTAAGATTAGTAATTAAACTTGAAGGTTAGCCTTCAGGTGAAGGGTGAGTGGGAGCTCCATAGTGACAGTCGGTATCCTCCCAACCTAGCCTTAGATTTAGTGACTAAATTAAGGATATGGCAATGTTCTTTTCATGCTTGGAAGAGGGGTACTCTTTTGAGGGTAAAGAAACATTTATGCTCTTATTTGACACAATACCATAAAAAATCATTCCATATCATTCACACATCATATTCTCGTTACAAGAGGAAAGATATTTTTCTTATATATCAAAACCTTTCAAATATATAGCTTAGTGTGTGTCTGTTAGTTAATTTTGTTTTAAAGATATAAGAAGTAATTATAGTTTTCTTAATTGTTACTATTTTCTGCATCTTGGTAGTAGAAGTAAACATTGAACTTTAATTGCAATTTGAGTATTGGAATTTAGTATTACATTATCTACTGTAAGATTCATGCCTTCCCTGTGGGATTGATAACCATAACTCCATTAGAGCCCTGTATTACTTAATACCATACGTATAGTTGCGTTGAATTTTTGGATTTTACAAAATCATTATAAATATATATAAATTTGAGTTCATAAGTTCTTGTAATATTAAAGTCCGTCGCACCAAGTATAAGTTCTATAATTAGTAATTGGCAAGATTGAACAAAAATAATTTTGCTTAGAAAACATAAAACTCAACAATAGGATAGCTTGATAAGTCACTAAGGTTCGCCTCTATCCTTTGACACCCCTAGTTCTTACTCCTTTGATTCCTAAAATAAAATGTTTCCATTTGATCAACTCCCATTTGGTCTTTCCTATAAACAACATTGGAAACTCAGTTTTGAATATCTTGAGGACGAAACCTCTAATCTTTAACGAGCGTTTTCTTAAGTGACTTCTATCATTTAAGATGTAATTAACTACAGGAATTTGTCATTATAGGGAACTATAGAACCTAGGTTAAATAAACCCTTTTATAATCTTTCATATTAGATAAGAGAACCAGTTTGTCGCACATAAAGGTTTTTGCAGACTAACAGATTCATAAACTCTTTAGTTCAAATGGTTGAGCCTACCAACAAGTGATATGCTTATCCTTTGGGATAGTGTATTACTTATAGTATCGTGCTCAGCCATCTAAACTAACCTGATATACAACATCTACTCGGTCTCATTTTCCAAAATTAAAATATTATTTTTCAAAATTAAAAATTACACACAAACACACACAGATATATATATATATATATATATATATATATATATATATATATATATATATATATATATATATATATATATATAATTTTATTTTTAAAACCCCCATCATAATCTCACTCCGGTGGTGACGAATCCAGTCCGGGGGCGAACATCTCCCTAGATTCATTCATTGTCAAACTCTGTGTCGGAACGTCGTACTTGAAGTTAGAGTGGGCTAACTCACCAAAGTCACTAGGGCTAGCTAATTTTGATGGATTTCCAAGTTCGATCAATTCAACAATTTATACTTGAAAATCTAGAATCGGTCAATGGGCACCTTTCCAAATCATATAGTGTATTAAACTCCTATAAATACTCCTTCCTTTCTTCGAGTTCGTAAGATGTTAATCAACAAGAGGTTTGTCATATAATCTATGCTTTAGCTAATTAAACCTAGAGTACAATGCTTATTCTCTAGTACAATCATTGATATATTAAGACAAGGCAGTTAGATCTGCCTTCACTATTTTTCTCCACGGGTCTAGCTAACGATTCATCAAAAGTTGGAGTGCGCCTCATATAGAACCATCATGATTGCAAAATGTTCATTAATCTATTCACACTTGCACTGTTAATATAGATTAATACTTTAGATTTAGTAATTTTGATTTGAGAAAAATCCATTAAATTAGTTTAATTCATTGGATACTGAAGGTACAGCTTTTCTTTCTTAGGTTTTCCACTTTTGTTGACACAGTGGCCTCAACATGGACTGACGCCTTGACTCTGTAAATATAGGATTGGTACTATTATAGCCATTGTACACCACCGAGTCGGGATCGCTAAGTTTAGTGTAGAATAAAGGAACAAACTAGCATTAGCTCTCCCTTTATCGAGATTATGCCATAACGTGACCCCTGCACTAAGCAGCTTGGTTCATTGTCTACTATATTTTTGGGTATGGTAGAACAATGTCTTGACTAATTTAAACTAAGAACTTTTCTTAGTATTTACTCATTGAAAACTTAAACAATAAATCAACATAATCAAATCAAATCAAATCAAATAAATACAGCATACTTATTGGTTCATTGCCCTCGGTCCTCGCATAGGACTCAATAAGTTAATGTCTTGAGTCTGTAAATTTAGTATAGTAGACATTGTACACCGCAGACAGACTTAGGAGCCCAAAGCCCTGTGGTCAACTCCTAAGATGATTGGGTCAGTACTTAAGGTCAGTATCAGTCTCTGAATTGTTTGCCTTAAACTGACCACTTGACTTGCATTTAGTTTTAATTCATATGTCATATATCTTGATTAAGTCACTTCTACACAGCTCTTAGGTTGATAATAATTATTTGCACCCTCTTTCCTAATGTATTCAGTCACAACACAAATTCACATCACAACTCTTTAAATCAAACTCCCCTGCAAAATTTAATCATTTTCCAATTTTTTTCTTCTCTAACTAGTTATCAGGATGAATGATATGCTTCAGCGTTGTCCTTCCTGATCTAGTCATCATGTTGATCTTCTAGGTTGGATTTTAATCCACGCTTTCCTTCCTATTATAGACACTTTCTCTTAGTTTCCTTACTAGTCATCAGAATGAATGATATGCTCTAGCGTTGTCCTTTCTGATCTAGTCATTATGTCTATCATTTGGGTTCGATGTTAGTCACAAAATTTTCCTTCCTAGTATAGGCAGTTTTCGTAGTTCCCTGACTAGCTTTTACAGGATGAATGATATGCTTCAGCCCTGTCATTCCTGATCTAGTTGACCTGTTTCCTTCTTCAAGTAGTGTAAATCTGCATTGGTTTTTCATCCTAATGTGTCCAGTCAAACTTGAAATCCCTAGTGAATCCCAACCATCCTAATTCACAAATTCTAAACTCCAAATCTCTGACATCCTTCAAATTTCATTGATCGCTTTGGTCAATGTCAATATGTGTGGCATAAATTGGATATTCCACCACATATATTGGAGGTCCATTTGTTGACCTCATTTTTTGTCACAAAGGACTTGCACGGACATCACCCTTGATCTGAAACAACAAGATTGATCAAAAGGAAACCTACGCTTTTTATTAGCCTGGCATGGTCACACCAAATCTGGGTGTGACCATGGCCCAAAGTACCTTGGTATGGTCACACATTGCCTTGATGTGGCTGCTCCCCAAAGTACCTCGACATAGCTACGTCAGGCCTGGGCAAGAACACACCCAAGCAATCTAAATTTGCACATCAGTGATATGTTGCCTTCATCAACAAATCAGGCCACAAATCATCATACCCATTCACTAGTGACGATCCGTGGCTCTTCAACTGTCGAACGGATCGTCACTATCTACTCGTCACCTTATCGGATAGCTCCAGGCTACTCTACCATCGCCTTCCCCATCTATAAAAGGGGTCCTCTGACACTGGACTTGGCACTTTCCGCACTGTCCGGATACTGTTCGTCTAGGAATAAGTGAAGAAGGAGATAAATAAAGGGATTTCGGTGAGCTTCTTTCTCCTCTTCCTCTTCCGATCAGCCTCCTCTCCTCCCAGTAAATTCTTCTTCCTTCTTCTCTTAACTTAAGAATTTTCTTATTTATTTAAAAGTTTTAAGCCTGGGTCAATCAACCCAAAGTCCTTGGATTAGACTTGGGGTTTGGGTTTGACTTAGTTTGACCCGAACACAGCTTAACCTAAACTCACTTAGCCTAAACCTATCTAATCCTAACATAAAATTCTAGACCTAACTCAATTTTGGTCTAGCCTAAACCTTGTTAAACCTAGTCCAAAATCCAAACCTAACCTAACTCAGGTCTGACCTATCCTAGACCTGACCCAAAATCTAACCGAACCCAGGTTTGATCCAACTTAAACCTGACCCAAACCTAACCTAACCCAGGTCTAAACCAACTTAAACCAAACCAAAACCTAACCTAAACCAGCTCTAACCCAACTTAGGTCTAACCCAAACCCTAAACTTAATCTAAACCTGACCTAGCACAGGTTTAACCCAAACCCTAAATCTAATCATGACTTAACCTAGCCTAGGTCTAACCCAATTCCTAATCCTAATCTGAACCTAACACAACCCAAGTTTAACTTAAACTGAAACTCAACTTAAAGGAACCATATAGCTTAACCAAAGTCAAATCTAAACTCAACCTAAGCCAACTCGGGTCAACCCAGTTTAACCCAGGTCAAACCCAAACTCAACATAAGCTAACCCAGATTAAACCTAAACTCAATCTAAACCAACGCGGGTCAACCCAACTTAACCCAGGTCAAACCTAAGCCAACTTACGCCAACCCAGGTCAACACAACTTAACCTAGGTCAACATAGCTTAACTCGGGTCAAATCTAACTCAATCTAAGCCTACCTGTGTTAAAACAGTTTAACCTGAGTCAAGCCCAAATCAATCCTAAGCCAACCTGGGTCAACCCAACTTAACTGAGGTCAATCATAATCAGACCCAGCTTAATTTGAGGCAGCTTAGATCCAAACCAAACCCAAATTAGCTAACACATATCATTACCTTAGCTCAATTTTTTGCTACCTTAAGCTAGAAAGTTTAGGTTACCTCAGCATGATTTTAACCCGTCTAATCCAAGGTTAAAAATACATGTTATTTCATATGTTATTTCATGTTTCACGTTTCATGTTCCACATGTTTTCTTATATTTTCTAAGTACTATTTCATGTTATCCTACAAGTTATTTCATGTTTAAAAGTAAAAATAAAAAAAATAATAATACAATGAAATAAAACAAAAACAAGGATGAAAACTTCTCAGTTTTCACAAAATAAGTCAAAAATCAAAATTTAAATGAAAACAAAACACAAAACATAGAAAACTCTGAGTTCTCAGCATGACTAACAAGACCTAGGGATCAAACAAGCCATTAATACAAATATTAAACTTTAAATAAAATATACTTAGATAAAGAACGGGAACTGAACCTGGGTGATTCGAGATGAACTTTAGGCTAGTTAAATTAAATATTTAACAAGGGCCACACATTTACCCTAAGTTAGTCTGAGTATAAAAGTCTAGGTTAGTTTAGGTACGTAGTTAGTTTTAAGGACTAACTCATGCAAAACAACAAACCTAGTCCCTGAGACTTGAGGGAATACCTTAGAATGAAGTAGCTCATGGTTACTAATGAACTTGTTTCAAGATGATTCAAAACTATGAATCCTCCATGCTCCAACATTTAAAGGGGATTCCTAGTTAGGATGTTGGTTATAGTCGATAGATAACAACATTTCCAGAATGACAAAAATCCATTGACATCTTGATCGGGGACGTTATTCCCAAAAATTTAGGTTAAATTGATCGGGGACGTTATTCCCAAAAATTTAGGTTAAAATGCCTAGAGAACTCTTTATAGAGTCTAGGTTTTAGTGTTCATTTAGAAATCTATTCCTACCCGACTCTATCCTTAGCTTAGGGTATACCATTAATCTTGTTAATTAAATCAGTTATTTATCTTTGAGTTCAAAATCACCATTAGTCCCTTTGATTGACATCCTTAAATGAAAACCAAATTTTATGTCTTGGGCCATTCCGATGGAGTATTCTCATTGGATTGTAAGTCTCATCCTTTGGACTTAATTCTTCCGGTTTGGACCCTTCAATGATGAAAGTCCAATTTATGGAAATTTGACTTATCATATTAATTAAGAGGTTTTCTTTAGGGCTCACAACTCTAAAGATGTAATTAACTACGAGTGCTTTCCCTTCTAGGAACTTGCCCATATAGGAATGAGACCCCATAATTAACATAAACCTTATCTTAGACTTGTAGGCTAAGGGAAGAATCCTTGTTCCATAGACCCCAAAGATTTCTCTCATACGAATGACTAGATCTATTTTGAGGTAATATTTCTCTCTCGAGATAGTATATTACTCTTTGAATGTCATTCAATCATTTAGACAGGAATCTTTTGAGATCTACAGTGGTCCTTCAAAATAAAAATCTTCCACCAATTTTTTTGCATTCAAGCAACTAAATAGGTTGGAGAAGGTTAGGATGTAAACTTTAGTATTCAAGTAGAAGTCATACTAGAAATGGAGTAAGTATAATTATAGATAAAAGTTTTGAATAAAATATTATAAAAATTAATAGAATTAGAGATAGATAGCTCTAAAAATTATTTTTGAAACTAAGATTTTTAATGTTGTAAGTTTTTATGCTCCTCAAGTAGATATGGATAAGAAACAAAAATTTTGGAATGACAAAGAAGAATTAGTACAAATGATACTTCTTCAACAAAGAATCTTTATTGAATGAAATTTAAATGGACATCTTGGTAGAATGATAGAATATTTTAGATATTTTCATGGTGGATATGGTTTTGGAGTGATTAATAAAGAAGGTAGAACTATATTACATTTTATTCTTACTTATGATATTGTTATTGCTAATACTTTTTAAGAAAAAAGATAATCATATGATTACTTATAAGAATGGCTATAATAAAATATAAATTTATTATTTTCTTATGAGAAAGAAGAGCATTAAGAAGTAAAAATTGTAAGCACATTCCTAGTGAAAATTTAAGTACTCAACATCGATTATTAGTTTTGAATTTTAGGATAAGAAGTTTGAAGAAAAAACATAATCAGATATTATCATAGAAATAGATCATGCTTCTAAAAGGCAACAAATGAAATTATTATTATGAGTAAACTTTAAATTTCAAGATTTAGAATATTCATGAAGAATTTAATGTTGTGAGATAAAGTAATAAGCACTATTAACTAAGTGCCAAAAGATATACTTGGAGAATCAAAAGAAAATTTTTTTTATAAATAAAAAACGTTGGTGGTAGAATAATAATGATCAAGGAAATATAAAATATAAGAAATTTTGTTATAAAAATTGATTTAAATATAAAAGCTTTTAGAATTGGAAAAAAATATAAGACCCGTATGAAGTCTAAGACAATAATTTGTGATGCGAATAATTTTGTTTTTAGTTATCTTTATAATAGATTAAATACTAAAATGGGTGATATATATATATATATATATATATATATATATATATATATATATATATATATATATATATCTGTGTGTGTGCGCGCCCGTGCCCGCGCGCCGATAGCCATGACATGTTAGCAGAACAACCGTTTTGAAGGACGTAAGTCTCCTCAAGTTACGGGTTCAATTCCCCCTCTGGCCACTTGCCGGTAGTGAGGGCGGTCCTCGAATAGTTAGGCACATGTGAGTGGTTGGGGTTCATATAATAGCTCTCGACCATTCTTTTAAAACACACACACACACACACACACACACACACACACACACACACACACACACACACACACACACAGATGTATACTAGCCAAACAAAATAAGAAGAAAAGTATTTTAGTAATAGATTCAATATAGGAATAGATCTTATTATAAATACACTACATAAATTCATATAAGAAAATTCATTGATGCTCTTGGGTTCATATTATAAAAACACTGCATAAATTCACCGCAATTATCTCTAATCTATAATATATTTCCATGGTATTTTAGTTCACGGAGGGTCAGTCTTCTACCTTTTAGATTTAAATAATCTTTTATATTTTTAATAGGTATTAACACAGTTAATAGCTTATTAAAGCACCAAGAAAGACACAGTAAAAAGGAACACCAAACTCCCATAAACATGCTAAAAACAAATCCAACAATAGCATTTTGTTATATCCAATCCCTCTATTGAGATTTAGTTCATGATAGAAAAGAAATGAAATATAAAATATATGAAACTAAGCATGATAAATAATGAAAAAGGAAATCGGTCATAAAAGTTTGATTTTGCATGCTCTCTCTTTTTTTCCCTAGCCTTTGCCATGTTCATTGTGCCTCAGGCCCTCTCTTGAGCTTTTCATTGAATTGACTACAACGAAATTAACCTTAAAATGAGACTGTGATAGGATGGAGAGAAATCACTTAGGCTCGTTTGCGCACATGCAGTTTCTCGACTTTCTCAATTAGAATGTGTTGCTTAGTAAAATAAATTATGGAAGCAATCATGGAAGCCATTGTCTGTTTGCAGTACATGCTCGAAAATGATTATGAAAGCAATTGTTTCGGAAAAATGACCATCCTGCCCCTATATTGTAAAACTGTTTAGAAAAATGAATTTAAGAGCCACATTCTCGTAACTTTAGCAGCAGAAATTTATTTCTAAACAGAACAGACCGTACTAGCAACTATTTGCCACAAGTAGAATAATTCTTTCAAGCGATTGAAACATTAATAAGCGACAGACAATGAGAATCCAATCATGCTGCAAAAAGATATCCACGAAATAAACAATAGCATTAAATGCACAATTCCCAAACTTCTTTTTTTTTTTTTTTTGCTGATTCAAAGCTACAGGTAGAGCACTCCACTATGCCAGCTCAACTATGACATGGAATTTGCATATCCACGGATAAGTATCCATAAATCCCAGCGGTAATTGCAACACTGGTTACCTAAGAATAACTTGGACATCCAAAGATGCCGCATCATCACCATTGAAAGAATATGGATATCATCAACTAATAAATTCTTTCAGCGGCAAAGATCATTCACAAAAACATTCATGCCAAAGTGACACGTATAACCAACATACAACTATCTAGGTAGATAAAGTAAATAAATACCCAACTGCAGCATAATTAATAAATTGAGATGAGTTTGCAGCCCATTTGAAAGAAGTTCCCATAAGAAGAAGAAGACATGAGAAGGCTTAACTTGAAATAGCTGCCATTAACAAAACATTTAGCATACCTTTACAACTTTAATATTTTTATAGAGTTGAATAACATCAACTTCCACAGAGTTAAATAACAACATTTATGGAGAAAGTCAAGAACCAGTACATGTTCATCCCATTAGGTAGCAATAGAGGTAAACAACCTAAGCTAATGCGCATTCCAACTCTGTTGTCTAATTTATGTTCACATGAGTCCATCAATGTTAGCCTTCATAGATCGGAGCATTTCTCCGTAAAATGTAGCAACTTTGTACTACATAATTATTTTAAAATCAAAGGAGTGTCTAAAACAGTTACTCTTTCGTATACTAATTTCCCAATCATAAGAAACTTGAGATGAAGTAGCTGCCAACAACTCATTAAAAATTTTTTGCTGCAAAAAATTATCAAATAACACCCATAAATGTCATCTGTAAATGTCCCAACATATCGTGCTCATCTTGTTATTTTAAAAAACAGAAATTTGCACACATACCACACAATTCTTATGTATTTACATATATAACACCCTTGGTTTGATATTATAGTTACAGCACCTTCACGTGACTCAAATTTGAGTGGTATACACGTGAATATAAATGTTTAGGTGTTAGATATGTAAAGCACAATTATAGATGCTTCAGAAATGGATGGAAGTGTCGCATGTAAATCCTGCTACCAAACAGTCCCTTAGATCACCGCTCAATAAATAATTCAAAGCCTCATTTTTACATCTAAAATCAGAAAATACAAATGTTCCTAAAGATTATCTTCGTGAGCTAATTATTAACCCACATGCATCATAGAATTAAAAAAAGAAAAAGAAGTAGAGAAGAATAGTGAGACAGTGGGGAATACATTTCAGAACTTACGGAAAGGATAAAGCATCAAATTCAAAGAAGTGGCGATCACAAGGGAGATGTCCACTGAGTGGCAAAAGCCTTCAAGAAGAGATTCGAGCATTGGAGGGAAGAGAAATACAAGATGGAAGTCCTCACCTAAAGGGCAACTGGAATCAGCTGGGCCAAAACAAACCGGCCCTTAAGCACCATTATTAGATCATCAAATACCTAACCATAGTCATTCAGCAGTCTAGAGAACACCACCAAATAATATAGAAATTTTCTCATATGAAATACATTATATCAGCACAGATTTTGAAAAGCATGACCCATTCTCTATAGGATCAACACCATAAGCATGTTTACACAACTAAAAACTAACGATAAAAAACAACTAAAGCAACTCAAAACTCATAATAACCATGTACTCATCTTAACAAAAAAGATATACACATTAGACTTTCAGATTTACAGTCTTGTCCTCCTCCCATTCTCATCCATCTTTGAATTTCCATTGGAATCCAATCAAGTTGTAGAAACATTGGATTGAATAAAAAAAAGGAAGATTTACATACATGCCTCTCAATTCTTATGTATTTACATATCTAACTCCTAAACTTCAATTTGTACATGCATGCCACCTTACCTATGCGAATAGTGGTATTTTTTATATGATAAAAAAGATTTGAATGGTATAGATGTAAAAAGTCAAATTTTGGTGTTGGATATGTAGTTACATAGGAATTTGGTACCCCCACCCATGTCCCGACCCACCAAAAAAAAGTTCAACAGCATGTTTTTGATAATCATGAAAACCTATAAATAAGGTACAACTCCCTGTAGCATAATCATGGTGCAAAGGTGAGTATTGCATTGCTGTAATAGGCCTTTCAGATTGCAGATGCATGAACATCAAAGAAGAAACTACAAGTACCAAAAAGCTAATTTGGAAACTTACATATGTAGCACACAATTCTTATGTATTTATATATCTCACACCATAAGTTTGATATTTGCAAACATTGCACTTTGGTGCTTTAAAACTATACATGAAAATGTGAATTTCTATTTTAAAATATGATAATAGGGCTTTTTTTTATGTTATATTAAAGATTTAGGTGATGTGTGTATAAATATGCAAGTTTAGATGTGAGATATGTAAATACATAAGCATTATGTGCTACGTATGTAAATACCCCATGATAATTTTATTTGACAAAATCCATATCACTTAATTGCTATATGTGTAAACATGAAAGTTTAGGTGTAGACATTTAACTACATAAGATTGTGTGCTACGTATGTAAATGCCCCAAAATAAATTTATTTGACAAAATTCATGATGGACGATCACGAGTAATAGTAAAAAGTTCTACAGATGAGAACAAAGACAAAATATAACTTCAAATTCTCGGTAAAAAGAAAAATATCAGGATGGTCTTAAGTGTATTTATGCTCTTTACTGTAACTATCATACAGATATTTCAATATACCATGAAGCATCAATATAGTAAGCTCATATTAGATAATATTACTTTCCAATGACTAAACAACAGACAGCATAGCAATAAAAGCTACTTTTATAATTAAATATATTTCAGTTATAACATATTTTTTTAGAAGAATTACATACATACCGCTCGATTTCTATGTATTTACATTTCTAACAACTAAAATTAAATTTTTACACACATAACCTAGGCCTGATTGGGGGCACACCCTGCCCTTCCAATCTCCTCACCTGCCAACAAATCAAACAAATTCAGAAGAATTCTTTTCCTTGGCATTACATCAAACATCTTACCTTTACACAAACTCGATAAAGAAAGATAGATAAGCAGAAACCTACCAGTCCCAAGGCATCCACCAGAAATGTCATCTTCCCATTTCCATTCAACTTGGCAAGTTCTGAGAGCTCGCGGATTTGATTACTTGAAGATGTCAACACCATCCATACTCTCCGGCGAGTGATCGCCGCCGCCGCCATCCAAATCTCTGCAACAACACAGTCGAAAGTAGGAGAAGCGAGCGAAGACTACGCCGTCGCAGCAGGCTTCTTCGTTCTTCTCCTATCCTGTGCCACAGCGGTGGCCATAGATTTCCCACCAGAGGATGAAGAAGCCCGAATCGAGCGCTTCCAGCGATACCTCCGCATTTAGACTGCCCACCCGAACCCCGACTACGCCGGTGAGGATGAGCTACAAGCGGGGAATAAGAGCGGCGAGCGGCGAGCGAAGCGCGGGGCGACGAGAAGGAAGAGCTTCGATCGGCGAGCGAACCGCGGGGCGATGTGAAGGACGAGCTTCGAGCGGAGAGACTCTTCTTCGAGCAAAGCGCGCGGGGCGAAGAGGTAAAAGCCGCTCCACGAAGCTGGGCCGCGGGGTTTATCCCTCGGCCGGCTTTCAGCCAAACTTCGCGACACGTTGCCGCGAAGTCGTCTCCCAAACGATGCCGCGGCGGAAATTTCACAGCAAAAAAACCTAACCGCGCGTGAAAAAGTCGAACCAAACAGGCTCTTAATCTCTTATAAAAGTTTCCTAAAGTAGCTCGTAGAATATGCTACAAAGTGCACAAAAATTTCTTCAAAATTAAGTCAAAATGGTTCTTGACCACTACGCAACGCCAAGGTGCAACCGTGCAAGTGCCATGCTCTCTATCTTTTAACTTTGAGTTGACATGTTTTGAGTACCTGAATGCCAAATCAGGGCTTTTGGACATCAAATTCTCTGTTCACGCTAAAAAAATTGTTATTTTGGGGGATCGAGCGTCTGAAGTGAACACATGGATAAAGATATTTTAGTCAGTGCAATGAATATTTAAAAATTAGCCAAAATATTATGCAAAATTAATCGCCTCGGGCTGAACACACACACACACACACACACACACACACACACACACACACACGTCATAAGTCTAAACAATTGGTAAGTTATCCTACAACCAAATTTGTTCGGACTCTCCTGACGACTAACAATGAATATTTAAGTACTGATGACAAAAAAACAGTGACCAATTAATGTAATTGGAAGCACGTAAACAATAACAATGAAGATCGCAAAGGAAAGAGTAAAAAATGTAGGCAGAAAGGTTTGGTTGGTTCGGTAGGTGTTTTTATCCATAAGAAGAGATTTGAGACTTCGATTTATTGAATCAATTTGCAGCTGTTTACAAGACCTACAAGCACGTTCACCTCGCAATATCAACTCCTGCCCCGTTTTATTAATCAGGCTGCAATCCTGAATGGAGGATAGAGATGGTGCTGCCCAACAGTTATCGGTTACCCTCCTGGAACCAGAACTTAAAAAATATAACTACCCCTCTTGAAGGTGTGGTCGGGTGGCTTTGAAATGCTTTGTTTTACAACCGAGCAGGGGCAAGAGAAAATAAACCCATTATGTTTATAGTTCCAGCTATGTTATTCGAGAAATAATTTAAATTTTTTTCCATATCCTTAATTTGTTAACCTCAAATTTTAAAATTGTGTGCAACAAATTTGTTTTGGACTTAATTTTATAATTTTTATAGTTTTGAAATTAAGGTTGTTTCTTTTAAAAAAAATAATAATAATAAGGTGGTTGAATAGAGGAGACTGAGATTAGGTGAAGGGCTGCAGGAACAAATAGATTAGGTGATACGGCAAGAAATTTTTTATGAATTTTTAAAGTGGGATATTAAAAATAGTCACGTGAAACAATTAATTAAATTTAAATTAAAAAAACAAAATTGGAAGTTAGAAAAAAAATTTCTGAAATATATCCTCCAAAACTTAATGAAATAAAATGTAATCAACATTATTATTAAATTTGAATTTAAAAAATCAAAAACTTATTTATTTATAGTAAAACTATTTAATTTTAAATAAAATACATTTAAATTTTTAAAAATAAAATTTCTACATTTTCTACATGAAAATGTAATGGAATTCCTTTTTTTTCTTCACATTCTTCAATGATACGATCAAAGCGAACATAATATTTTAATAATTGTTACACAAATCGATCATATAATGAATTGAAGTACATGGTAAAACCTAACTGATATGCTATGAAATTGTTAATATTTAACTCATTTAGATAGCCACCAAATCATATATATTTACATATTCAAAACCTAGCTTTCTAATTTACGTTTATCCTGCCCAAATCTTTCAAAGCACATCAGAAATACTACTATTAGAAAGAGTACACATTTTACTGTTTAAAAAATGACATGTAAAATTAAATTTTAGGTCTTTGTTCATAAAAATTGAGTTTTATGTATGTAAATCCTATTTCTATTACGATCTGGGGCGCACCAGCCTCCAAATACTCGGTCATTGATACAAAATGTTGAATTAATTCACTCATTTTTTCACTACTGTGTTTGCAATTTATTATTTAAATTATATTTCCATTTTTTAATAGATTCAATCAAATATTATTAGGTTTTTTTAACTAATTATACGCATATTCTAGACCAGCACTTGTTCCAATATGTCAGCTTCATCCTCATCTTCCGAACAGACCATTTTAGAATTCAAAGATCCCTTCGCAACATGCGAACAAGTGCGTGTGATTACCATGAAAATGACAAAAATGACGAAACACTGCCAAACAAAGAAACAAATAACGTATCATAGGGTATCGTCGAAATGCAAAATCAAGGCGTTATAAAAACTGGAAAAACATAAGTGATAATTAAAGAAAGCAGGTACAGAGCATCGTTCACTTCTATTGTTTCATAAAATGAAGCAGGCTCAACACTAAAACAGCCACAACACCAGGCTTTGCTCCAGCCCAAGGCTTTGCATGTTCCGCATTTTCTGCGTAATCAAATTAGTAACCTTTGCAGATGAGATTAAAACCACCACAAATTTTTTCGAAGAAAGATTTCGTTTAACTGCAGTCTACAATACAAGTAAATCAGAGAGAAGAACGAATACCAGGAGAAGAGCAAAAACTCAGCATAATGGTAGACTTTCTTCCTGATGCTTATCAATTGTCCCTAGAACCAGGAACATGCTCAGGGGAGGCAGCAACTCGCTCAGCTGGAATTAGATCTTCCTCTTCGTCAGGCAGAATTATGCCTTCCTCTTCCTCATCCCCTTTTTCTGGTGTTGATGCCGGCCGTTCAGGTTCATCAGCAAGCTTTCCAGATTCAATACCACTTCGAAACTCATGTGTTCTACTTGGCAGATCAGGCTCAGTTTCACTAATAACGTGTTGAGGTGGAGATTGCCTCAACTGCTCCGAGCCATCCAACTCTCTTCCACTTCCATTCTCCATTTGTCTGTATGGGGATTGAGAGCCCTGCCTTAGTGGGCTTGGTGAGGGATGACGTTCAACTAAGGATTCATTCTTGGGGAGGGATGATGACCTGTCCTGCTCATCAGCTGAATTCAGCCAATTGGAACGTGGTGATGATGGCCTCCGGTTATTACGACCAACCAAATTATCTCTATTGGATCGTGGCAATGGAGGCCTGCGATCGTGATCAATCGAATTTTCCTTCTTGCGTGGTGATGGTCCCCGAGGATGGTCGATGGATGTGTCCTTGGCATGTGGAGGTGAAGCGTGATGACGATCGTTTGAAGTTTCCCTCCGCTTCTGTGGTGGTAATTGTCCTTCATGATGATGGCCAACTAATTGATTCTTCCGTTTGTATGGTGGTGATGGCCTGCCAGAAAACCCAGCACTAAGTAGCCTACCGTTGCTACGTCCAATGCTGCGACTACGACTCCTGCTGCGGCTACGATTATTAGTGATGACAGTCTTGCGTGGAGGTGAAGCAAGATGATGCTCATTTGAAGTTTCCCTTTGTTTCCGTGGTGGTGATTGTCCTTCATGGTGATGGTCAACTGATAGATCCTTCCGCTTGTATGGTGGCGATGGCCTGCCAGAAAATCCAGCAGTACGTGGCCTTCCATTGCTGCGTCCGATGCTGCTGCTACGACTCCTGCTGCGGCTACGAGTATTAGACCGGCTCCTGCTGCGGCTGCGGCTGCGACCGCGAACATTGGTCAACATACCATGCCCTCTTCTTGGGCTAGGGCTTGGGCTATAGCTGCGGCTCCGGCCTCTCAAGATGCCTCTGGCATCATTGTTAGCATGCTTATCTAAGGCGTGCCCGTCCACACGATCATATCTGTTGGAATTATAAATCGTTAAATATATATGAAGGTACACCATGAAACCTCTAAAAATAAGTGCATGTAATTATTAATTAAAAATAGGAAAACCAGAATTATAAACTTCGCATAATGAACCAAGTTTTCAAGGGTGTTGGTATTCCCTGGTCTTATATTTGCATGGAACGAACAATTCTAATTAACCATAAAATAGTTAATTTCCAGTTCATCAGGAAAATGTTGGTTGCAGTGCAAAATAAAGTATAAGAGAAAGAAAGATGTGGAAGAAAGCAAAGGAAAATTCATTTCTAAAGAGACCAAAGGCAGAAAACAAGAAAATGAAATTTGGATAGGGGATTGACGTTCAAATATAGAGCCTGACAACTCTTGCCCAAAGTGTGGCAGTTCGCACTCAAAATCTCGCCAACTAATAACAGTGTTTTTGCAGCGCGTTGGGGAAATAGTAAATTTCTAGCATTTCTATTCCACAATTCTGTCACATCATTACCAGCAAGTCAAACAAGAGATTAGAATTTTCCGTTTGTCATCCTTCTGATTAATTTCCCTATACTGACAATGATTTGAATTTTCAAACTTCAATTACACTTGTGATTTAAAAAATGGGATGCAATAGCAATAATATAGAGTAGGATGCCCACCACATTCAAAAGTAGCTAATAAACGGGGCACATCCTCTGTAGTTTGAAGCATGAAATATTAGCCTAAAGTTGTCTCACCAATCATAATTGAAGGGGAAAAAATGGATACTAAAACCGTATCAGAGACATTGAAAAGATACTTGGTTTTAAAACTTGGATTTGAAAAATAGAAAAAAATGGCAAAAAATATTGGCACCATTATAACATGCACAGTAAATAAATAATTTTTTTTGCTAAGGAAGAGGTGCAGAGCCTGCAAATACCTGACACGAACATCACGATCACGCCCGTAGTTACTGCGGTCATGATCAGCAGCTATTCTACTTGAAGATGATAAGACATGCCAGCTTCTCCCAACATTGGTGGAATCACTTCGAATGGCTCCAAATCGACCTCTGTCTCGAGCACTAGAATCAGAACCCCAGCGTCTCGACTTGCCACCAAATCCACCACGTGCTGCCATGTCTCGAAGCTCTGGTGGCACTCGCTGATCTGCCCCTTCCAAAACTTTAACAAGTTCCAGAGCATACTTAGAATCATTATCTGAGAAGAATGTGTAAGAAACACCAGTGGCACCAGCCCTTCCTGTTCTCCCAATCCTATGAACATAGTCTTCAACACCAGTGGGAAAGTCATAGTTAATTACAACCCTGCAAGAATATGCATAAATCATCCATGCTGATGCAATATGATACAGGACAAATATAAATCCAATAATTCAGATGATTGAAAAAAAAAGGGTAAAGAAAACTAAATAATCAGCATACCTGATATCTTTAATGTCTAATCCTCGAGCAGCAACATCTGTAGCAACAAGTATTGGTGATCTCCCAGTTTTGAATTGGCTCAGAACCCTATCCCGCTCTACCTGTGATTTGTCACCATGAATAGCTGCAGCACCAAACTGATGAACAAGAGAACGTGCTAGCTGGTCACACATCCTCTTCGTAGTGCAAAAGATTATGATCTTAGAACCTGTTTCCTGGGCCCTCAATATTTGCTCCAACCTTCTTTGCTTTTCCATCGGTCTTATTAGCTCTACATACTATAATAGAAGGAAAAAAAAACAAGCAAAAAAAAAAAAAAAAAGTTGATACTACAAAATTTCAGTGGCCAAGAATTAACAAAACCACTAGGTTAATGAGAAGGCTATCTGATTCCAAACCTGGGTAATAGCATTGTTGGCAACAAGTTCATCAATATTTCCAATGTTAACCTGAATAGGGTTAGAAAGCAAATCTGCAGCAATCTTCCTCACTTCTTTAGGCCAAGTAGCAGTGAACATGAGAGTCTGTCGACGCTGAGGAACTTCTTTTACAATTTTCCTTATTTGTGGCTCAAATCCCATGTCTAACATTCGGTCAGCTTCATCAAGAACCAGATATGAGACTTGACGTAGGCTGACTCTTCTCATCTCCAAAATATCATTCAATCTTCCAGGAGTTGCAACCACAATGTCCACACCTCGATCTAAATCTTTTAACTGCGGACCTTTTGGGGCGCCACCATACAAACACTTCACCAAAACAGATAAGATGTTAACAAATAAACACGGAAACATTATATAGATAAAGTCATTACATATATGATAACACATCTATGAAGCACTCAATTCAAAATTTATTGTGTCCATTTTATGCGTTGGACATAGATATGCTCCTGACAAGCGTTTGAAAATTTTAAAACAAAACTATGCAGAAGATGTTTCAAACCATGCAAGGATTAGACACTGAACAAATATGACCAACAATATAGCAACCGGATTGGGACACAAGAAACACGAGTTAGCTTTCATAGTTTAGTTCTCGTTTATGTTCAGCGGTCAAATTTACAAAAAGGATTGATTTTCCTCAAAAAATAACTATCACTATCACTATCCCCATTTTGGTTTCCTTCTATTGTTCGGTGTTTGCATACCTACCACACTCGAGTTCTATTCTCTATTGTTTGCTATTTGATATTTCCAAACCTTGTGCTTGTTCTTATTTGCATTGCCATTACAGTCATTCAGGGGAGTTCTCTTTGGCATCCACATGACGAACCCGGACAATAAGAGTTAAAGCCCACATACATTGCTCTTCCACCAAGTGTGATGAGTGTCAAGTTTTCTACTACTGAATATTCACCACTTCCGTTCTCTCCAGTCATATAGGACAAAATGTGAATTGCATTAGCTTTTATGAGTTCGTTAGACCTATTTTCAAATCTAATATTATTTCTTATTTTAGTCTTTTCTTTAAAAATAGAAATTATTTTCTTTAAGATCTTATAATTATATTTTAAATTTCTCTAAAAAATAGTGATTTTATTAAAAGGGTTTTATCATTTTTGTCACTCTTAATCATTTTTTATTGTGTAATAGAAGAATAACTTCTAAATTATTTACCAAATGAATTGATGCTAATCCCATAATGAATGCTATTTATTGGGAAGTTATTAACAAACAAAAATCGGTTCAATTAACAATTTTTGAAGTTTGATCGTACTAAACAATGTTAGTTTTTCTTCATGAATATTAAGCTTATTTTGTTAAAAATAAGTTATATTATATATCATTGTGTAATGTTTTTAATATAAAATCCTATTATTGTGTGTTTTAATCACATTAAATATAATATTTATAAAAAAGAACATTCTGCCAATGACAACTTGTGTCTACTTTTTAGAGTTAGATCATGTTGTCATATCCTTGGCTTAGTGTCTTTGCATCATGGCAGTACATTATATTGGCATTCAAACTACAAGAAACTGAACTATAAATCTAGTGCAATAAACCATTTCTGAAATCAAATGACAATAATTTTTTTAGAAGGGAAAGAAAAATAACTTACAAAGCTAGTACAAAAGAAACCTACATGCACACTCCAACCCATGAGAAATAAATACACTAAACGTGTTTCAATCGGAAGGGCTTAGTGACCATATTTAAGAATGTGTTATAAAAATCAAAACAAATTTGTTAACTGTTAAACATGTATATACAGCAAAGCAGGTTTCATTTCAGAGATTTTCCAGGCAACAAAATAATGCATAGCCCTGTAAGAGTTAAACAGGCTTAAAAGCTGTTAAAACACAATTCCATAGGCTGAGGAAAAATCTATATTAAATTCATAATATATATATAACAAAAAGAAAAACTACTACTCAATGTAATAGCTATCAAGTATAGAAAATTTCAATGAAAAAGGAGCATCTAAACAAATAATAGACAACATGCCTCAATGTAAGGGCTTTCAAACAATGCAGTAAAACAGTAATTATACCGCAATGTCACAATTTAAGGAATCACAAGTACAACAAACACACAAATACATATCACACCAAACAATAAAAGAAAATAAATTCACAATTATACAAGCACACGTATATGAGAGAGAAAACATGGGGAGAGAGAGGGATGAAGATGGAGAGCTAACCGTGCATGAAATTCTGGATGATCTCCCAAATTTCTCAGCCTCGTCTTGAATCTGGGTTGCCAGCTCTCTAGTTGGTGAAAGAACTAGCACAGTTGGACCCATTTTTGAGTTATTACGAACACGTTTAAGATGTACAAAACTAGGAAAGAGATAACCAATTGTTTTCCCAGAGCCTGTCTTCGCAATAGCTACAATATCATGGCCTTGTAATGCAATGGGCCATGATTGAGCCTGAATTGGAGTAGGACAAGAGAAACCTGCACGGTGTACCTGGAAAAGCAAAAACCCACAACCCTCGATGAGGAGCACCATTCTTTAAATCTATAATCACTTGGTTCTTTTTCTATACTTGTCATATTTGGAAGTAAACTGCGGGATATACTAATGGCAGAAGACGTGTATCCTCTGAGAGCAGACAACTGCTTGCAGATGCAAGCTGGATCGGAAGAAAGGGCCTTCAATTATTGCCTGGGTGGCAGCTTGAACCAAATCGCAGAAGCAGCCCAGCCACAAGACTGGTGACTAGGAAGGCGCCCCAACAATTGGTCCACAGCAAGGGTAACTCCAGCTACATGTGAGCCACCCCAAAGAGGGCAGCAGCTAGAGAACTGGTGCCTTGCAAAGCCCTTCCCGAAAAAAGTCCCCCATAAAGGTTTCTCCAGCTATATGCAGCCCTCACTAGTGAGGGCAGCAAAACGCATCACAGTACGACATTTAGCTCCTCCCTGGAGCAAATATCGCACCTGCGACAAAGAAGTACAAAATGGAAATAAAATAAATAGACATTAATCTGAAATAATAAATGGAACCTCCTGCAACATAAAATAGATTATATCATGCATGAAAAGTTAAAAATCCTTGAAAACTTATATTGTCTAATGGAGACAAAAAAGTCTGAAAAAGTCCATCAGGCACATACCTCTTTCAAAATTTCAGGTGCAAAACCTGCGGACTCAAATGTCATGTACGGTGCAGGAACATCATCTCCCTGAAGAATATTAAAAATATACCTTGTCAGTAATCTTTAAAATGTAATAGAAACTAGCAATAACTTACTGTGATATCACACATTTCCATCGAATGGGGATCAAACAACATCCACTCAAAAAACATGCAATATATTCTACCTACATTAAAATGAACAATATATTCTACCTTCATTAAATGTCAAATTCAATTCTTATGTGCACACATTAAAGCACATCCCCCCAATCTACAACAGTCGGTTTTCAAATAGAACAACTCAAATAGTCTCAGCATAGCCTAAATTTTTATGTAAAGAATCAGTACTACTGAAGACGTAGTACTTGAATAAAGCCTCATAAAGAAGCATCACAAACCCCAACAGCCATCCACTGGATTATCCATGTTAACAAATAGTTTCAATACAGTCAAAATGATCCATCATATTGGTTTAACCAGGTACTAATCCGAAGCTAGACCAAAAAATAACCAAAAACTCAGTTTTTCAGTTCATCAAAAAATACCAAGCCAGACGGTATTTTGACAAGCATCCCCGTCTCACCTGATAATGGCCGATCATTTTATCAACGCCCTCAAAACAATATCATTCTTATCAGCACCCTCAAAACAATAACATTGACCAAGAACAACAACGACGACGACAAAACTTTTATCCCACTAAGTGGGGTCGGCTACATGAATCTGTTTTCTCCATTGCGTCCTATTTAGTGCCATATTTTCATTTAATTCTAATAAATTAAGATCATTTTTATACAATATGCCCAAGTCTTCCTAGGTCTATCTCTGCCTTTCTTAACTTATGTCGAACCTAAAACATCTACTATTCTAATCGGATCATTAGATGGTCGATGTTTAATGTGACCAAACCATCTAAGACGACTCTCTCTAATTTTGTCCGCCACTGGAGCTGCACCAACCTGTCACGGATATATTTATTTCATATTTTGTCTCTAAGTGTAAAGCCACTCATTCACCTAATCATTCTCATCTTGGCAACACTTAACATAGTTTTACGCTTCTCTTTTAAAGGCCTACATTCAGCGCCATAGAGCATTGCGGATCTTTACCACCATCTTATAATATTTTTCTTTCAGTCTAAGCAGTACTTTCCTATCACACAATAGGCCCGAAGCATTCCTCCACTACAACCAAACAACTTGAATTCTAATAATAACATCCCCATCAATATCACCGTCACTTTGAACAATTGAGTCGAGATATCTAAAGCATTCACTCATTAGAATAATTTGATCACCCATAGTTACATTTCTGTCACTAGAGCTACTACTAATAAAATTACATTCCATGTATTCAGTTTTAGTTCTACTCAAATGAAAGCCTTTAGACTCCAAGGTAGACCTCCAAAATTCAAGTGTTTCCTAAGTTTTTTCTCTCGTTTTATCCACGAGATGGATATCATCACCAAAAAGCATACACCAAGGTACATACTCATGTAAGTATCCGATAAGACCATCCATAACTAAACCAAAGAGATATGTGCTTAAACCTGATCCCTAATGGCAAACAAACAGAAATCGGAAAATATTTGGTCAATCCTCCTTCTATGCCAACACAAGTTACAGATTTTGTATACATATCTTTAATGACTTGAGTATCCACACCTCTTCTCAACAACTCTCCAAAGGACATCATCAGAAGCTTATCGTAAGCTTTTTCTAAATCAATTAAAATCATATGTAGATCCTCCTTATTATCTCTGAACTTCTCCACAAACCTCTCAATAAATGTATAGCTTCAATAGTAGACCTGCCCGGCATAAATATTTGGTCAATCCTCCTTCTATGCCAACACAAGTTACAGATTTTGTATACATATCTAAACCAAAGAGATATGTGCTTAAACCTGATCCCTAATGGCAAACAAACAGAAATCGGAAAATATTTGGTCAATCCTCCTTCTATGCCAACACAAGTTACAGATTTTGTATACATATCTTTAATGACTTGAGTATCCACACCTCTTCTCAACAACTCTCCAAAGGACATCATCAGAAGCTTATCGTAAGCTTTTTCTAAATCAATTAAAATCATATGTAGATCCTCCTTATTATCTCTGAACTTCTCCACAAACCTCTCAATAAATGTATAGCTTCAATAGTAGACCTGCCCGGCATAAATCCAAATTGATTATGAGAAATCTTTGCAAAATATCTTAGCCTATGTTCAATTACCCTCTCCATTAATTTTAAAGTATAACATATCAACTTAATTCCTCTATAACTTGCACACTCTTGTGCATTCCTTTTGTTCTTAAAAATGGGGACCAAAATACTCTTCCTCCACTCCTCAGGCATCTTTCTAGTTTTTACAATAATATCAAAGATTTTAGTAAGACAAGAACTCTTAAATCTCCTAAATTGTTCCGCACTTCAATTTGGATATCATCATATCCTACAGATTTTTCACTTTCGATTTTTTTTAAAGCCTCGACTTTTTTTTACTAATGCAATGGTAAAAATGAAACATTTTATTATTATAACTATAATGAGAATCGATCGTATTCTCCGAAACTTTATTAAAAATTTTATCAAAATAACTCACCCACCCATTTTGAGTATCTTTTTCTAAGAAAAGCATTTTTTGATTTTCATCTTTAATACATTTTACTCGAGTAAAATCTTTACTTTTCTTTTTTCTTTGTTTGCCTAGTTTATACACAAATTTTTCACGCTTCTTAGTATCCAATTTATTATAAAGATCACTAAAAGTAGAATTTATAGCGTCACAGATTGTTTTCTTATACTCCCTACAAATCGTTTGATATTTTTTTTCAATTCTCTAAACTTTTACATTTAAAACAATATTTATAACACATCTTATTATATTTTATCTTTTCTTGCACAATATTATTCCACCACCAATTATTTTTATTTATATAAATTTTTTCTTTTGATTCTCCAAGTACACCTTTTCCCAATTGCTTGATAGTGTTTGACACTTTATCCCACATTTAATTTGCTACTTCATGAACATCCCAAATTTTGAAATCTTGAATTTTACTCAAAAAAGATAATTTATTTGCCGTTTACATACCCCATCTAATTTTACAATGATAATTCCTAGCATTCTTTATTTTACAACTCTTCATCTGAAAATCTATAACTAATAATCGATGATGAATACTTAAATCCTCACTTGGAATGACCTTACAAACTTTACATTATCGACGATCTCTTATTCTCATAAGAAAATAATCAATTTATGTTTTATTAAATCCATTCTTATAAGCAATAATATGCACATCTCTTTTCTTGAATAAAGTATTAGCAATAATAAAATCATACGCTAAAGCAAAATCTAATATACATCTACCTTCTTTATTAATCACTCCAAAACCATAGCCACCATGAATATTTCTAAAATCTTTTACCCTTCTACCGACATGTCCATTTAATCTCCTATAAAAATTCTTTCTTCAAGAGATATCATTTGTTTTAGAACTTCCAAGTCATTCCAGAATTTTTCTTTAGAACCAATATCTAAGGGTTTGTTTGGTTCGATTATGTATATATTGCCATGAAGCATGTTGTGGGGAAAGTGTAGTCTGCATTTGGTTGCGAATGTAGGAAAACAGTGAGGCGATTTTTTGTAAAAATTACGCAGTCGCCTCGTCTCGTTTCCAAAATAGCCCAATATTGTTATGCATACATACCATTCAAAATTGGAGAATATAGAGTGAGAGGGAGAAATAGAGAGAAAGATAAGACAACCCCATTGTTCCTGAAGGAGGACCTTTCTCTACAATGGCAAACATGATCCAATTTGAAGATCAATTTCAAATAAATAGCAGGCAAATGCATGAAGGAAATAACCATGTATATGAAACTTCCTCTATAATGCCAAACATGATCCAATTTGAGCCCAAATGAGGTCTCAAAGTATCTTAGGCAATAAAAAAATTTAAAGCAGAATTTTTTTCCACTATGGGAGGATTTCACAACACCTGGACTAACAATACACAAAAAATTCTATAACGTGTCGTAGAATGAGAGGAGGAGGTAGAAGTAAATGAGAGGAGGAAGAAGAGGCGTTACCGTGAGATTCGTCGGAGAAGAGGAGCGAATAGATTGGAGGAGCTTCAAAACAAAAAAAATCACGATCCCCTATACAAAACACAAAAATCCGTCAACCGTGACCTAGCATGAGAGGAGGAGGGAGAAGTCATGAGAGGAGGAAGCAGATGCGTTATCGTGAGATTTGTTGGAGAGGAGGAGAGAGCAGCTTGGAGGAGAGGCGGAGACGAAAGGAGAGAGCGATATTATCGGGTAGGGTAAAGAATCGCAGGGTAGTAGAGGTAAAAAGCCGCGTGAGAAAACCAAGCCACGGGACCCTCTTCACGGCGGGCGTTCGAAGAATTCGCGGCGGGATTTCGACCGAATTCTGCGCAACTCTCGCGGAGCTGTGCCGCACCGCGCCCAAAACACCGAACCAAATGGGGCCTAAATCTACTTAAGGAGCTTAAGCACTCATAATATTAAAAATCTTAGTATCAACAATAATCTTAAGGGTTATAATTTTATCTCCAAGTCTATTAATTTTTACAACATTATCTTTCCAGCGCTTATTTATAATTATACTTGCGCCATTTCAAGTGTGACTCTTACTTGAATACTAAAGTTTAAAACCTAGGTTATCAATATTCTTAGTCTTTTCTCCAACCCATTTAAGATCCGTTTATAGTAATTGCGAATTATCCAACTTATCCAGATAAGCTTATTTATCTTGATAAAGTTCATTGATAGTTCTTGATCGACGGATGATCCGGATAAGTTGTTTGACTGTTTGGTTTGTGCGTTTGAAAAACAGCTGATTCTGAAAAATGATCATTATGCCCCTATTTTGGATAAACTGTTAAGAAAAATAGAAGATAAACAATTCGATTGAGTACAAAAACAACTTGCATTTTTTCTAATTGTTAAAAGTTTTTTTCTTAAGAGAAATTGTGAGGCAATGTAAGCAACTTTTTCCGTTGAAAAGTAAAGCAATGGCAAAGGGAGGCAATTCTATTTCCTTCCTACTTAGATCTCTTAAACCCAATTATATTTATGATAAGCAATAACAATAATGCAAACAAACATTTCTCTTCAATAAAATCTCTTTAGGATAAGCATTTTAGAACACTTGATCCCAATGCCACCACCAACATTGCATATATTCCCTCCCTTGGAAACGATCAGCCCATCGGAAGAACGGAAAAACATTCAACCCTTACTGAGGAGAGGAAAGAACAAAAAAAAAAGATGCACAAAAAAATTCAACCCTAACAGGGAATGAACCAAAAAAAAAGATAGGAGAGAACCTGTCCGTCCTATGGATAGGAGAGAACTAAAAAAAATGAAGCCCTAAACAGAAAAGAGACCCAGGCGGCATGCTCTGCCACAAGCAGCGAGTGATGGGGGCTGGTCGGTGCCTTCGCTACTTGAGGCATGCTTCGCCCTTTCTGAGTGTGATAGGAGAGGAGGCAGATGGGATCGTGCTCAGGAGGAGGAGAAGGCGAATGAGGCATGTTACGGTTTCTCTTAGGGCTTAGGGCAGGGCAGAGAAGTCTTTCTCTTGAACAAAACGCGAATCGCGGGTCGAGGCAAGTTACGGTTTCACTTAGGGCTTAGAGCAGAGAAGTTTTTCTCTCGAACAAAACGCGGATCACGGGGTACGACCCGCGATCTGCTTTTAATGCAAACTTGCCGACTTCGTTTTCAAAAACGCAAACGCATTTTCCAATCAGCTGGTGGCGTTTTAAAAAGCGCCACCGTTGTGAATAAGCTCCCCCAAACGCACACTAGATATTTATGTTTCTATTAATCATAATATCAACTAATTTCATTCATGTACATGTGAGAGTACATATATTCTAAAATCATATCCTAAAATTAGTTATATGAACTAGCTTCTTTACTCACATCCGTTCGTAATGGGAAACTCTTGCTTATTTGACACTACACCCGGGCGCCGGTGTAACGGCCCTTTGCACAATTTTCACTGTATTCAGACCATAAAGCGCGTCGCTTCTAGGGGACACCCTAGCATTTACACAATAATCAAAAGGATTCATGTCACGATTTTTTCCGACAATTTTTACGCTGGTTGTTGACTACCTAACACAACCCTCCACTTTTCACATCCATGACCATAACAAAATAAAAAAACTATCAAACACATGGGTTGCAGCTATCATATAAGTATACTAAGTGTTCATTTGGGAAGGATGCAGGTGCAGGTAAAATAGTTGTGAACTGGTGTGGCCAAAGTAAAGACTTTTAAAAGATATTGTCGATACTACAAAATATTATTCTCAATAAGTTAATAATTTTTATAGCTAATATGCATTAGCAAATTTAATTGTGAAAAGCTCATTCTCAACGCAAATTACTAAAGAGTTGCAAGAATGTTATTGCCAAACAAAAGTACGGCAAAACTCTTGAAATAAAGCTGTGAAAATTTTTTCCCAAATACACCCTCAATAACATTACTTACCAAAAGTACTTTCCTCAATTTTCTTTTAGTCCCACATTATATTGTATACTAAATTTATCCACTTAAACCTTTTTGCCAATATAGCAACAGATTAAAAAACTTCTGTGGCAATAAAATCATTTCTACGCTCAATCACTAACTATTGTTGTTCACAAATATATTTAAATGTCAATAATTGGAGGATTAATTAACATTTACAATATTTAGTTTTATGGAAAAGTGGTCACAACCAGAAGCAAGGATAATAAACAAAACAATTAATATTAAAAAATACTATCAAAATCAAAAGTAAGAACCAAAAGAAGACATGGTTCATTTCAACATAAGTTAAGACCAACATGGACCATAAAACACAACACGTTCGAGGACCGAAAAGGGATCCAAAATTGTGAACCTTTTTCTAAACAAAAAAAAGGAGTTCACATGAACCAACATGATCAATAAATAACAACTTCGTAAATCGAATACAACAAAAATGCAGGATTTACATATTTTTGTAAATTTGATAAATTCATACTAAACAGTACCAGAAAATTATGAGCACAAATAAATAAGAACATAAGGACTGAAAATGTTAGGGTCTGTTTGGCGCAACTGCAGCTTCTCGGCTTCTAATTGCAATACTTCTGAGAAAGTCTATTATGGTAAGCAATGTGGAATGCACTATTGTTTCAGTTGCGAATTGTGCGAAACCAACTGTGGGGCACCTGTATGTGAAAATATTGACCTACATAAAATGAATTGTTGAATGATCGTAGGTTTACAATTATAGGCAAATGAATTGTAAATAATTATAAAATGAATTGAGATGTATAAAATGAATTATAAAATAATTATAAGCAATCCAATAAATAAATAGGTTTATAAATCCTTGTGATCTTCACAATAGAGATGCATAAAATGAATTGTAAATAACTATAAGCAATCCAATAAGATCGGGCAGGAAGAAGGGCGGAGGAAGAAGAAGATCGGGCAGGAAGAAGTGCGGAGGAAGAAGAAGATCGGAGAAGGAAGCTGAGAGGAGGAAGGAGAAGCTCGGAGGAGGAGGAAGAAGCTCGGAGGAGGAAGAAGCGCGGGCTGGAGGAAGAAGATCGAAGGAGGAAGAAGCTCGAAGAAGGAAGAAGAAGCTCGGAGGAGGAAGAAGCGCGGGCAAGAAGAAGAAGATCGAAGGAGGAAGAAACTCCTTGCAGCTCACGATGACGAACGCAGTGGAGAAACCACGGGCCGAAGCCAGGCCGCGGGGTCGATCCCGCGGTCGGCTTCTTCGTAACTTCACGGCAGCTGTGCCGCGAAGTCGTTAAACAAACGAAGAAAAAAAGGGCGCGGCGGCTTTCGCTGCCCGCGCCGCGCCCTAAAGCTTCAACCAAACGGACCCTTAATCTAACAGACACTTTTGCAGTATAGTAATCTATCTTGAGAAAGTGAAAAGGGTGGACAAATGAAGAAAAAATCTTCCACAAAAGATTTTGACACTGTATCTTATATATCAACTTCTATATCGCTTTTATGAAACAAACATAAATTAAAGAATTGCTAGAAACTTAAGAGTTCAGAGAAAAGAATCATATACAGGTATGTAAAGCGAGAATAGTAACCATGCAAGAGCTTACAGTAACAGTTATTTCATTATGACGGCGATATGCTTCAGCGGATAAACCAATTCCAGCATCCGAAGCCCCATGACTTCTTATAGATGTTCGTGAATGGACGGAGCCATGTGCATAACTGTGAGGACCAGAAGATCCATGTCCTACATCAGCTGAACCATGTCCTGAACGTGCACCACCAACTCTAACACCTTGATGCTGAAAAATGATTTATTCAATATCAGATTCAATGCGGCAAAAGAAATTTTAAATTGATTGCACAGAGCTTTATGCATTTCAGTTTCATCTCTTAAACAACAACAGCCTACTCTTTTGCATGTAATATATCACAAATGCAAATGGAACCACTGAATCTGTACATCGAAATGGTACATTGATAGGAGTCGTAAAGAATTACAGTGAAACATTCGGACAAGTAACTAAAATATTCCCGGAATGTGTTTTCACTCCTCACATATAACTTACTATAACAAGCCCCATATCACATTCATGTAACCAAAAGAATAAATTTCAAAAAAACTGTGCCAAATCCAACATGCTAGTCATAATCGCTGTGTACCAGATGAAACATATATTTCAGCTAGACAGACTCTCAAAAGCTTGAGATTAGAAAAGAGCAGAATTCTTTTCCAAAATCAAGCAGCGATTCACCATGAAAGAATCTACAGATAGTTACAAATTTGATGTTCATCTAGACAGCACCTGATGGCTCCGAGATCTCCCGTCTTCTTCATGATGATGCTGATGAACCTGGACAGATGATAGTGGGGCCGACTTTAGAAGCGGCGGTGGCGGGGGAAGCTGTTCCTCCGCAGCAGGCCTTTCGTACTGCGTTACATTCGTCACAGGATTCCAATAGTACAGATACCCAGTGCTCCCATCGACCAAACCCTTCCACGGCTTCGGAAGTGTCGGGTCCTCGGGGGCGTACCGCGGCCCGCTTCCATGAGAACCCGTAGCTGTGGCAGCCATATAAAGAAGCGAAAGAGCTCCCTTGAATCTCAAAAAAAACAGCTGGAAAGCTTAGGACTCAAAGGTGGGAAAGATGATATGCGAACGGACAACAATAACACCAACTGTTAGGGTTTCACCGTCAAGATTAGATAGAGCCGATAGCCTAGACTGGGAAAAGGAAAGAGGAACAAAACAAGGAATTACTCTAATTTCTCTTGAACCAGACGGCGGAGATCCTGAATCTAAAGGTCGAGAAGAGAATTATAAGCAATAACAACTCAGATGTTCCTCTCCCTTTTCTCGAACGAAGGCTAGGGTTTCGCGGTGAATCCGAGAACGGGAGGCGACATTTGGGCTGTGGGTTTTTCAACTGGTCACGGTCTTCATTCGGAGCCGCGCTGTAATCGAGCCGTAGAGCCCGTCAAGCGTGGAAAAAAATTGCATACTTAAACCGCACCCTGGGTGCAGAATGCAGATATCACGAAGGATTCATAATCGGATTCTGAGCAGGTTCTAGCAGCCACGTATATTCAGCTTGCAACGTGCGCGCTTCTATTTTACAAATGTTACTGATATGTAGCGCGCAGGTTCTGAGTGAGTTATATGGAGGTATAAATGGAGTTACTAACCCGATTAGTAACCTGATTATGAACTCGATTATAATTCGATTGTAGCTTCCGTATCCCATCTGCGCGCTTCTTATTTCATCTAACAGTAGGAGTTACGAAATGTTACAATATGAGCAATGCGAGGATTCTGATTGAGTTACGTGGAGGTACGAATGGGATATGATTCGCTCAGCATAGCCGATTATGACCCGATTGTAACCTCCGTGTGTCATATTCTGCACGCAGCTCTTGCGTACGGTTTACGTACGCAATTTTTTTCCGTCAAGCGGAGTATACTTGTTTGGTACGTCAAAATTTACTTCTTTAAAATTTATAATATTTGAAATTAATTTATACTTAATTTATTTATGTCAAATAAATCAATATTTAAATTAGTTAATAAATAAGTTTTAAAAAAATTAAATGTGATGAATCGTGATTTATCTTCTAGAAATATGTTCTGAGGGATAAAACGTAGAAAAAGAAAAAAAAAACACTACAGTGTATGATAAACAGTTTCACAGAGAAAAATTATAGTTTCAATAATAACATAACCTAATTTATAATCATAGCAATCATTTATAAAGTTATATTACTCCTACTTTAATGAAACGTTACAAGTAAGGTTATCAAATTGGATCATCATTCACAAACATCGGTTAAAAAATTGTCTCATATATTATTCGCTCGGTTAGTAACCGAGCCAAACACGAACAAAATCATTTTGCTAGGTTCGTAAATGAGACAAACACAAACAAACGTTTGCTCAATTGTGTTTGGCTCGTTAAGTCTCGAAATAAATAATTAATTAAAAAAATATTATAATATTTTTAGATTAATTTTTTATGATTTACGAAATAAAAAAATTTAAATTTAAATACATTAAATTCTTTTAATTGGGTTTTTTGATATAAACAATGTAATTTTAATACCAACCAAAAAAGATTTAACTAAAACCTAAATTGTAATAAAACAGTAAATATATAAATATACATGATGTCCTGTCTGGGGCATCTACAACTTATCAATAAGTTGTTGCAGCTTAGCTGCCCAAGGAAGGTGTTGCAGAAATTTTGTTACTGATAAGTTGTTTGACTGTTTATTTTCTGCGGATTGAAAACATTTATGTGGGACTTTTTTTGGCCATTATGCCCCTGTGTAATAATGTTCTTTATAATGGAACTATCATAACCATATATTGAAACTTCAGAAGCAAATATCCACTTCATAACAATATATAAATCCAGATATTCATCGAACTTAACCGTGAGTACCAAGAGTGATATAAAAAGAAAAAAATATTAAAATTACATTTAATAAAACGATAATATAGAGCTACACTGTCCTTTAGAGATGCTACCATTCCCGATCATTGTCGGCAGTGAAATCTGCCGGACTGTCTGCCCACCGAAAGAAATAACACTTCTATGTGATTCTTCGTGGGCACTTGTACAAATTGCATCTCATAGTTATGCGTCTGTCATGACGTGAGAGGGATGTTTGAAGTTTGTAGTGGCAGAGCAATCACCAGGAGATCCCTAAAATCTTGGATTTCATCTTTTCTGAATGCTACAAAAGACAATCATTAGTCTTGAGGTCTCTAAGAGGGATGTTTGAAGTTCGCAGTGACAAAGCAATCGTTTGGCAGACCCTAAAATCTTGGATTCATCTTTTCTGAATGTTGCAAAAGACAATCATTAGTTTTGATAGAAGTTGAAATTACTAAAAGAACTAATTAATTACAGTATTTTTGCAAGTGTGAGGTCTTAAAGAACTCAGTATATCAACCAACAATTTTGTCACTACAAGAGGACAACAAACCTTGTAAAAAAAGGGTCTTAGTTGCCTTTAACCCGCGTAAAACTAGACTCATGTCACTTGTGCATATCACCAAAAAGGTCATCCAGAATATATTCATAAATCATATCACCGAAAAAAAGAGAGGAACTTAGAGGTCTTCATTAGGCCAAGCAACAACGACTAACATGTCATCCAGAAGAACTCATAAAAGGTCAAATATTTCATCATTGTCCTCTCAAACCCACCAATATAAAACACAAGTGAAATGCAAATGGAAAGAAAATACACATACATAAGGTTACAAATATCAAAAAAAAAAGATGCACTGAATAAGTGAAGTTCCAAGCAGTTGAAATATTTAAATCATAATGAAAAATATACAAATATAAATGTCCCCATCGATTGTAAATAAAAAAAGTCTCTCAATGTTCCTGTGATCATAAAAATGTCGTAGGTATGACATCATTTTGTCTTCTGGAATCTTGACGAAATAATCTCTATGGGCCATATTTTCAAGAACTATATCGCACACAAATACAACGACAAATCCTAAGAAATTTCCTTAGTTACATATAGAATTTGCACGATATGCTCTATAAAATTTGGTTATGATGTATGCGGTTCAGCGCCAGAAGAATCAATCGGTTGTGATATCTGGCTTATAAGGAATGCTGCCCCAACATTCTTTTTATTCTCAACTCGCGGATGCTTAGAACGACAGGTGGAGTGGACTTTTATGGAGGACTGGGCTGATTGATCTCTCCCAAGTTCTCGGGGGTGCCACCAAACTTTGTCTTACTGGGCGCACATGCATAGTTACCCGTAGCAATGATGCTCCCAAACATCTAATTGAACTTCTCTAACTCAACTCCACAAATTTTAAACTTCTTTACAGCGGGAAACATCTATAAATTCATAAAATAAACTTAAATTAAAAAAAAAATTTAAATTAACGAAATTAGAAGACATGTAAAAAATACTTATCACAAGTCTTTCTGCCCATCACTTATCGGGAGCATCAATGGTTTGCTTCACTGGATCCCATCCGCGTTTCAATTCCTTCTAAATTTTTCAATCCTTATTGAGTTAATCTCACTTGTTCTTTAATTACATCCTGTCATACTCTCAATCTGTACTCTCCTTGAATTTTTTAAATATATTTCTGCTACCCTTCCTTGTTGAAATATGTTGTTGGTTTGTTTCTCATATCGATTTCCTTGAGGCAAAGGTCACAAAACATTATTTTGGTTTATTTACCCCACAATGCGGGCGTACCAACCTCTTTGGTCTTAGCCATATATTACTATGATAAAAAAAAACAAACAAATAAATAAGAATGCAATAAAATATGCACATGACAACAATGAACCAGCTCAACCTAATCCTAAAATCACGATCTTAGGCTACAACCAAAAACCACTACTCCAAGCCACACCCAAAAACCACTACCCCAAGCCACAACAACCACCCCAAACCATAGTCAAAAGAACATCATTTCAACCACAGCAACCACCCCTAGCCACAATCACCACCCCAACCATAGTCTTAAACCCAAACCACAACCAAAAAACCATGACACACCCAAAAAGTAGATTTGAGACATTTATTATTTAATTTTTTATAGTGAATCCAAGAGCTATCAATGGATAATATTCTCTTAAAGAAATTTCCCAAGGCTCTTTGATGCAATGTCTCACTCCGTGAAGTTCTTATGTGTGAAAAAAATTTCTTTTTACCATAATTTTTGAAATTGGGTTTACATGAGCATGATGAAGCAATTTTATTGTATTTATCTCTTAACAGTGATAATAATGATCATGACAATCATGATCAATGAAAAACTATCTTTGAGACATTTCTTATAAACTTTTTCAAATTATACTCAAAAGCTATCACTGCATAATATTTTTACAACAAACAAAAGCTCCAAAACCAATAATACCCCAGCTATCAAGTACACAACAAACATAAAGATCACAAAAAAAACCAACACCAACAACACCACAACCAGAAAAATATCTTTGAGGAATTTCTTATAGAATTTTTCAACGTGAAACTAAGGGCTATCAATGCATAATATTTTCTCAAAGTAATTTCCTAATGCTCTGTGAGGGAATGCCTCAATCCATGAAGTTTTTTTGTGTGAAAACAATTTCTTTTTAGCATAATTTTTGAAATTGGGTTTGCATGAGCATGATGAAATAATCCTAGTGTATATGTCTCCTGACAGTGAAGATAATGATCATGAGAACGATGTTCAGTAAAAAAGTATATTTGAGGCATTTCTGACAGAATTTTTCAAAGTATACCCAGAGGCTATCAATGCATAGTATTCTCTCAAAAAAATTCCTTAGTCCCTGTGATGCAATGCCTTACTCCATGAAGTTTCAGAGTGTGAAAAAATTTCTTTTTAGCATGATTTTTAATATTGTGTTTATATGAACATGATGAAGCATTCCCACTATATATGTATTCTAGCAGTGATAATAGTTATCATGACAATGATGATCAATCAAAGAGTATCTTTGGATCCTTTTTATAGAATTTTTCAAAGTATACCTGAAGGCTATCAATGCATAATATTTCAAAACAAACGGAAACACCAATACCAACGACGTCTGAGCTGTCAAGTACACAATAAACATGAATACCACCATTGAACTCCAACACCAACAACACCACAGAAAAAAACACATTTGAGGCATTTCTTATAGAAATTTTCAAAGTGAACTAAAGAGATATCAATGCATAATATTATCTCAAAGAAATTTCCCGAGGCTCTGTGATGCAATCCTCACTCCATGAAGTTTTTGTGTGTAAAAAATATTTCTTTCTAGGATAATTTTTGAAATCGGGTTTGCCTGAGCATGATGAAATAATCATATCGTATTTGTCTCCTAGCAGTGATGATAGTGATCATGCTACGATGATCAATGAAAAAAATACATTAGACATTTATTATATAATTTTTTAAAGTATACATATGGGCTATCAATGCATAATATTCTCTTAAGCAAATTCACTGAGGTTCTGTGATGAAATGTCTCACTCCATGAAGTTTTTGTGTGTGAAAAAAATTTCCTTTTAGCATAATTTTTAAATTGGGTTTGCGCGAGCATGATAAAGTCGTCCTATTGTATATGTTTCATAACAGTGATGATAATAATTATGACAACAATGATCAATCAAAAAGTACACAACAAACATAAACACCACAACCGAAATCCACCTCTCATGAGACCTCCTCCTTTTGCTCAAATTCACAATAAACAGAAGCACCAACACCAAAAACACCCTAGCTCTCAATTACACAACAAACTGAAAACACCACACCCCATAAGACCCCTTCATCTACTTAAATTCACAACATACAGACCCCAAATAAAAAAACCACACCAAACATAAGCACCACAACAAACAGAAGCACCGATACCAAAGAAAAACACAAAACAGAAACAACACAGTCAAAATCCAAATGGTGCAAATCCACGAGAAACCAAAAAATCTCAAATATTATGTGCAAAATAACCAAGAAAATATAAGGAAAGTGAATACCAGAAGAAATGATGTTCAGAGCGACTCGTTAGGGCAAAGGAAACGAGATCTCCATGAAAATTGAAAGGATAGATGATAACGTGGGGTGGAACACAAGGGACAAAATGTATAAATAAAAGAAGAAAAAACGTGAGCCAACTCGCAGCCGGCGTTTTATTAAACTGTGAGAAAATCGTCTCCCCAAACGCTTGATGGGTTATCGGAGAGGTTTGAGGGCTGAGAGCACGTCCCACTTTATTTCTTTCCTCTCCATTTCGACTTTCCGAGAGCTCTAATCTGATCGTCATTCATTATGTGGTTGTGCACTTGTGACATGTGCATCGTGGCAGTGGGACAGCTTAATTGAGCAAAAATCTTTCTAGGGTTTCTTGAGTTCGTCTCCTTGTAACTCATATCTTTTGATTCAGAGTTCAGATCAGAGGTTTACTAGGTTTTGTGCTCTTTATCTTGCTTCATTCAGGTTTTATGCTCTTTTATATTGCTTCATTCAGGTTTTGTGCTCTCATATCTTCTTTTTTTTTTGAATTTGTTCTCACCGTGGTTTTAAATTTAGGGGTTTTAACTTTGGAAGCTCAAATACTGATTGATTGACTTTGTGAGTTATTTGGCGAATTTGTTAGCTCATATTTGAGGGTTGCATTCGATTTATCCTATCTAGTTATGGGTAGGTCTAAATGATTTAGTTTTTGGCATGGTTTATAAGTTGTTGATGTTTGTGAGAACACTTCATATTGACATTGATATTAGATTGCCTTTTAGGTTTATGAGAACTCACCACTTGGGCCTTCGATAAGACATTGAAAAGCCTTCTTATTGTGGTTAAAAGAAAGCAAATATTCTATTTTGGTTTTTTCTCTTTCGTGTGATAAGAAAACTTTAGATGTTTATCTATAGAGCTCTAATTTACCTTAGATTAGAAGTTATGAAGATACTTGAGATTATTTATGGTGGCTGATAAAAAATATTATTTAGCTACAATGATTCAATGGATAATTTTCTCAGCCCTGTTGTTAAATGTGATTGATATAGTAATATTAAATATAAACTAACGAATACAATTTTTGATCTTTGGCAATCAATAGCATTTTCCCTATATCAAGAAATATCTTTAATATTTGGTTTGAAAACCATATTTGTTGTGTTCATATTATCATTTTAGGGAGAAACTTATTATCCTAGTTGCATCTAACTATGTCTATCGTCACTCCATTCCAATATGAAGGCGTTTAAGAATCATGCTACCAAATCATCATTTGATATAATGTTTGAGCTCATTCAAATATCAAAATAGTTGAGCTCATATATACTTGTTTCAACAATCATTACTTTCTTTCAACAAAGAGAAATTTACATGCATACCATACAAGTCATATTATTTACAGTTATAACACCTAAAATCTCATATTTACATTTGCATACAACTATGACAAGTATTTGTGTGTTATGCATGTAACTATCAACTTTTAGGTGATAAATATGTGTAAATAAATATAAATTACATACACTCCCCTGTGTTTTTTGGAACTTTCTATGTTTAGCACATGCTTTTGTTTTGTGGATAGACAATGTTGCTGGTTTGCTCTTATCTAAAAGAAATAATGCGCAAAAAGTGTTCATCAACATTCAATATGTTCTGGTTTGTGGTACAATATTGTTTGCACTTCAAACGTTTTTACGAACAATCAATCCTTTCTATTTCGATCCATGGACTATTGCACTCATGATGAAGAGTGTTTCAAACTTATGCGATATTCTACCGTAAACCTAAATTTTACTTTTGCATAATTCAGTCTTTGAAGTGTTTTCAGTGATTTAAATTTTTTTGAATTTTTTCTACCAAAGCAAGAATATTTAATATTTTATTTGTTTATTGAGTATTGGGTGGATCTTACAGTGCAAGGAATGATTTATTTAATTTTCTATTTAGCGTGCTACAATGCCAAATTTGGATCTTTCTCAAACTGCTTCATCTGTTAATGAAATTGTCTTTGAAGTCAAGTAAGAGGAAATTCTTAGTTTAGGAGTATTTTGTTGAACCAATAATCACAGCCAAAGGAGTTGCAACCCCTTATTAGCAATGCAGTCGTATCAAATTTTACAGATCTAGGAGTGGCACCAATTCACAACTACTCAAACATGTTAAAGATTGTGAAAAATCAAAACAAAAAACAAACTCGTCGATTCATTAGATAAAAGACAAGCTTGTGATGCTAGTGCAGAGATTAAGATTCCCACTTTTAATGGCCCAATGAACTATGATCAACATTGAATTAGAGAGATAATTGTCAGGATGATAATCGTGCATGAATACCCATTCATGATGATTAAGCATTTGTGGTTCAACACCTCGTTGAAATCATTAAACCAAAAATACAATGACAAAAATACTATGAAGGTTTATGATATTGTAAAAGAGAAGCTAGACACAATTCTCAAGGATATATGTAGGTCTTCTTTAACTTCTAATTGTTGGACTTCGAATTAAACACTTGGCATTTGGGTCTGACTTTTCATTATCTTGATGATTTCTTGAAAATTACAAAAAAGAATCATAATTATTATTGAATTGGAACCATCTCATAGTGATACTTGTATTTGTGATGCTATATTTGTTTGTTTCCATGATAAGGTGTCCACCATAACCTTAGATGACGCCAGTAATAATGATGTTGCCATTAAATCTATTATAACTAATTTTAAGTCGGAGTTAAGTTGTATTTCTAGTGTTTTTATTTCATGTAGACGTTGTGCTTATATATTAAATATTATGGTTCAATTGGGCTTGAAAGATGTTCAAAGCATGCTTCATCAAATACAAGAGCCTGTCAAATATCTGAAGAAGTCACCACTAAGACTTTAAAAGTTTGTTGAGGTCTCTATATTGTTAGTGGTTTCATCCACTGAGGGATTATATATTAATGTATCTACAAAATAGAACTCGACTTATACAATGCTTGGATCTATCTTTTCTTATAAAATTGTATTTAGTCAATATATAGCTCAAGATAGCAACTACAAATAGGTGTTATCTGATACATACTGAGAGAGATATGATAAAATAAGAAATTTTTTGCCGTATTTTTTAGTGTAACAAAAGTTATCTCATGTTATTCATACCCAACATTCAATGTTTTTTGGTTAACTGTTCTGCATGTAAAGAAGTTAATGGAACAATTTTCTTCTTTAAATTATTTTATTAAAGGAATGACCCTTGCAATGAAAATTACATTTGATAAATATTTAGGTGAGTGTAATCTTCTTATCTCTGTGATGGTTGTGTTTGAGCCTCAACTGAAACTTAAGTTTCTTTATTATATGTTTCCAAAGGTATACTCATCCATTGAACTCAACTAAAATTTTAAGAGGTTGAAGATACTATTTGGAATATATATAATGAATATACACTTAATTTTGCAAGCTATAATACATCAAATGTTAGCGTATCTTTGAACATTCCAAGTGATTTGTCTTTTCCACAAAATTTTGATTGTATGCTTGGATTTACGGATTTTGTGATATCATCGTGGTACATTTAACCCTCAAAATTAGATTTACAGATATATCTTGAGGAGGGTTTATTTTTTATCCAATAACGATCATTTGATATTCTTCAGTGGTTGAACACTCTCTCAAATATCCATGTTTATCCTAAATAATTATGTATATTTTATCAATTTCAATAACAAATGTGGCTTTAGAGTTTCCTTTCTGTGGGAGAGTTCTTGATGACTACATGAGTTCATCATCTACAAAGATAGTCAATTCACTTATATGTGCATCTAGTTGGATGAGAGCTTCCAAGCATAAATTGAAAACATCCTTACTAATCTATTTAATTATTAAAATCTTTTAAATTCTTTTTAATTTAGTTTTTATATATTTTTATATATTTTTCTCTAAAAAACAGGAAGAGAATGAAAGAGGAATTCCTCACTATAAATTTACTGGAGTGATTGTATGGACATCCAAATAACATGCTTGATCATGACAATTTTAGAACTTAGTTTCTCATTATTTAAAGTTTGAACAATATATTGATGTGGGACATTTGTTTATCAATGGCTAGGTGGTTTAACCATTGATGTTAAAGTTAAATCTAGATTTATGTGAACTTTTTGATAGTTGAGACTGAGATCTTTTGCTGGTTTGATTGTTGTTTGCCAGCTGAAATTGGCATGTGTTTGCTACTTTTCTCTTTGGCTTCACTCTGTAAAGTTTGTTTTTGAATTTATATCATGTTACGCTTAATTTTGGATTTATATGTATTTTTTTGAGTTATGCTAAACTCCGGAGGTGCATGATGATCCAACCAAGCTAGAAACTATTTTTTTTCTATCTTTAGAGGATGTAACCATCATGACTTAATTCAGGTAAGTTCTGAGCTTTTTTTATCTCTTCATTTTCTCTTTTGTTGATGGTTTTTGTGAAACTAAGTGTAATCTTTTTGCTATTGATTTACTTACTGTTGGATGGTGGAAGCTTTTAAGTCATTTGGTTGGAATTTGGAAACATACAAGTTACTTCTAAATATTTTTGTTAATTGTTGGATGGTGAAAGGCTTGAAGCTTTTAAGGTATTTTGTTTACGGTTGGATGGTGGAATTATCCTCGATTACTTTTAAAGAGGAGCAAGTGTTAAGTATTACTCTTATAGCTTACATCATTTATATCTCAGAGAAAATGCAATATCATGTTTTCAGTTGTGATCTTATCATTTATCTTTTCTCCTTGTGACATTATTTATTGTTAAATATTACTCTTCTGACATTTTTTATTTCTAAGATTTACATACCACTCAATTTCTATGTATTTACAGGCTTTTCCATTTTTTATTTGGAAGATTTACATACGTACCACTCAATTCCTATGTATATACAGGCTTTTGCCATTTTTAATTTGGAAGAGTTGCATACATAACACTCAATATATGCTTCTGGCATTTTTTTTTAAATAGTTACATACATAACACTCAATATATTAACAGATAATTATTTTTCCGATATTACAGATATTTCTCTTCGAACTTTATTGATTTTGAACATATAATTCATTTTGAGCAATGATGATTTCCAGAGATGGCTTGACTCAACCGATTTAGAATTGTTTGAAATCTTCAGTGATTTAAAAGATATTTCTGTTTTCTTCCTGGAATGATTCCTCAAGTATTGTGGGCGGGGTTTTCTGTGCTCCTCCTTTTTATTCTATTTTTTTGCTGTTATGAAGGTTTAACCATGCAAATCTTTTTGCTGATGAAAGATTTGACATATCTGTGCAGAATCTTTAGATCATCAAACTATAAATTACACATGAAGAGACAAAAATGTGTATCTTTTGTAATTTATTTGGAGATGTAAATGTTGTGTAAATGGTAATAAATCAGTATGTTGTAAGTTTATTTATTTTTCTTACATGTAAAGGTTTTAAATGTGTAAATTTATACTTGTTATTAGTTTTAATGAAGTAATACATTTTATGTAATATTTGTTCATTTGTGAAGTCCGTTTACAAATTTGTAATATTTTTCTTTTATTTCAAAAAAATAAGAATTACCAATTTTAATGAAGTAATATATTTTTTTGAATCTTTTTTCATTTGTGAATTCACATGTTTGATGATGCAAATGTATTATTTTTCTCAATTGTTAAAAAAAAAACTATTTTGCTTCTAAAGTATTTTAAAATAATTTTTCATGCAAAATTTAGAATTTTTAATTAATTAAAATTTAACATCGAGAATAATTTTTTATTCATATTGAGCCTAATTCGAGCCAATCACAAACAATGAAAAATTAACAAGTCGAACACGAACAGCTTTCACGAGCTGATTTAAACACAAGTCGAAAATGAATAATGATATTTTTTAAAGAGCTGAGCATGGGCTCACTCAAGCTCAACTCATTTACGCCCTTAGTTACAAGTCATGCACTCATATATACCAAGGGGTGTTTTAGATCTTTTTTTCCCCTTTAGAAGCATTTTCATAATTATAATTAATACATATGTTTCTAGATTTATAACTGATTAGAAACCCTTTCATACCTAAGTCTAAGTTTTCTAACGGACATGTTTTCAAATCGGTCGAGTTAGCTGACTTTGGTCGGCTTATTTCTCATAAGTGTCAATTGGCTTTGACTATGAAAAGCTAGTCAACTTTAAGTCGACTGGTGTCGTTGCCTTCGGTCCGAGAGATTATTTGATAACTGGGCATAATTATATCTGATCATCTTTTCATCGATCGACCAGTTAATCTTCAGCCGATCGGCTCATCGAGCCCTTTAAATCTATCTGATCTTTAGGTTTCATCTCTTACAATCTATATCATGTAATTGTCTTGACATTCGTATTGATAATTTTTTTATATACATATTAGTTCTCCAATTGTCTTGCTCCTTGAAGGCTATGCTGCGATAAGGACAATATAATATTTATGATAGAATATTTTATCTATAATCTCAATCTTTTATTAAATTAATAATTATTCTTTTGATTTTTGTGCCCGCATTTCCTGTTAATATGATCAATGGGGTTTTCTTATTTTCTAACACCACGTTTAGTACTAATGCTCAGAGCTGCTTCGATAAGATGTACTTCGTATGTTTCTTGCAGAGTTGAGCGCTCCACCTCGTCCTACGAGTGGAAGGTGAAGGGAGAAATTAGCTGTAAAACAAGAAAGGGATTACCTTGAGCTTGATCTTCACAACGAAGTGACTTGGTCGAGGGATCCAGATGATCGACAACAGGAGGAGATCCCGTTCGATGGCTGAAGAGCAGGCCCAATCGGCTAGCACTGTAGATCCAAGGGCCGAGGGAGCTTCAGGACGGTTGGAGATTCCAACAACAGCGGTGGTAGGTCGCAACTAGAGTTGCGAGTAGAAGATATTACTCTGGTTATCACAGATGAAGCATGTGCCCCAACAAACCAGGTATAGAAGATTCTACTACGGAAAACCCTAGGCCAATTAAAGATATTCTCATGTCGATCGGTGATGGCAATAGACAAGCGGTAGACCAGTTGGGTGTTTTCTTAGAGACAAGTAGAGGACGATCGATCTCTTCAGGGTTTATTGATCGTAGGCTGGATGAGACGGTCAACTACTTTGCCAGGACAATCAGTGATTATAACAATAGAAATATGTCGGAGCTAGAGGCCCGTATTGAGCGACTAAAGGTGGAAGTTACTTTAACGAATGGGGAGATGGCCGCTCTTCAAGTTGAGATATTTGTCACTCCAGAGCCGGCCACCATGGACTGAATCTAGAATGAGATCATTTGGGTAGACTGATTTAAGTTAGAGGGAACTTCTATTTAAGAGGTCGTTTCAGCGATGTTTTGCCTTGGTTGAAGCGGCATAAGCATCTCTTATAATGTCTTTTTTTTATCAACCCATTGCAACTTTTATATTTTGGAAAAAAAAAACATCATTTAGTGTCAAATCATATTTGATGTGTGGTGTAAAACCTTGACAAGCTTTTCGACATGCAAAGGTACGAGGACACTTCTCCGTCCCTATATCTTGTAAATAGGTTTTGAATGAAGAAGTCATAATAGGCAGTCTACTTCACTTAGAATTTTTTCTGACCCTTCCTCATTCACCCTTCACATTTTCTTTCAGTGAGCTAGTCTTCTTCTTTATGTGCTGATGACGTCACCAGGCTTGAGGTTGATTATGTTTTCAATTATGTTGTGAGACTCCATACAGTGGGAGGTTAGGACCAGGCAACAGACCGCTTTAGAAATGACTTGGTATTTAACTTGGACAAATTCTACTGCAAGCTTCACTTACCCCTTTGCACTGAGTTGCAGGCTCTCTTCAACCGGTACAGTGTGATCCCCACTCAAGTCCTACCAAATTCAATTGCGGATAATAAGACCTACGTCGATGTTGGCTCGCATGGAAAGTCCCAGTGTACCACCTCCCACCCTCTTGGATAAGGAACTCTCTAGCTGGGTGGATTCTGACTACGATTGGAGGGGAAAACTATAAGTGAGTTCTGATTATTGGTACGCTCTTGTTAAAAAGGATAGGGACTAGTTCCCGACAACTTCTAAAGTGGAGCAGATTTTTGGATTGCTTAATTAGGTGATGTGGTTCGACAAGTTTGTCAGTACTGTGATGCAGCGACCATTAGGAGCTCGAGTAGGATTCCGCTCGTTATCATCTAATGGCAATGTTGGCTGCCCATATTCAGTCTATTACTTTTGTTCGATTTGACCGTGGTTAGGTAAGAGTTAAGGAGAAAGTTGGGACACCGACCGCTCAGCTTGAGAAAACGGGGGAGAGACTTCACGTGGTAGGTGAACAGTTAAAAATTTCGCTCACCACAAAAAATAAAGTTACCTTGGAATATGAAAAGAGTTCGGCGGTCCTAGCCAGGGAGAACTAGGAGCTGAAGGAGGATTTAGAGAAGTCAATATTAGAGCATGAACATAAGGCAGGCCTCACTTGTCAGCTCCAGATTGACTCAATGCATTTGTAAAGCACAGACTTGTTGACTATATATGATATGATTCAAGAGAATGGGCTAGCTTACTCTCTTCTCCGATCAATGAAGAAAAGGATGGTAATTCTAGTGGAGAAGATGGGTCTACTACAGCCTAACACTTTTATTTTTGTATTGTTTAATTTAGAAAGAAAACATTTTTGTAACCAACTTAAAGAATGAATATACTTCTTTTGGATTGTCTTCACTTTAGTGGTGATTTCTTTTACCTACTTGCGATGTTGTTAGTTCGCCCGAGCACTCTTGATTTGTTGCGTACTGCTTATTCTAGGTCTTATCTCTTGATTTCTGAACTGAGAGTCTTTTTGCCTCCCTTGAGAGGTGTTATTGCCATGGTTTGCTCAATATTTTTTGCAAAGCTAATTGCTGCTATGACATTTTAGCCGTAGGTGCCAATCTCTCAAATGTTGATGGTTAGTTCTCCAATTATCGATCGGATGCCTTGCGCCATTATCAGTTACATAGGAGAGTTTTTATCAATCGATGGTTAATGTCATCGTTGATTTAGCTTTTTATTGCCTTGCTTGCATCTTAATCACATAATCCCAGTCACTCGATCTGATCTCTCTCTCGATTGGATAACTCCTTATTAGGAACGAAGCTTGCTGTGACTTTCGTTGGGTGTACATCGAGACTTTTTCTTAGGGTGATTCACTCACTACCTCTTGTGGATAATGGGTAAGGAATCACTCCACACATTATTTGACTAAATTTTGATAAAGATTACAAATGAGCAAGTGTTATAGGCTGTCAATCAAATGATTGATATCATTTAAGACCTATGTGTATCATGGTTTTTCGGTTGTTAAAAATTTCTAGAAGAAGGTGTTGGTCCGGAATGAGAATCTCGCCGCCCACTTTAAGATAAATTTATATATATATATATATATATATATATATATATATATATATATAGTTTTGAAAATTAATGTTTTACTTTTGAAAAATAGAGACCGAACCGATCCCATATATTCGATAGTTTAAATAAACGGAAGACTACATCATGTTTATGCATCTATCCCGAGAATGTACACATTACTTCGATAATGAGGCTCGATTAAATAAACTATAGAAATTATGACATCCGTTTTGGTCTGCAAAAACCTTTATGTTGACCGACAAGTTCCCCTATCTAATAGAAAAGATTAGATAGGGTTTTTATTAAGCTGGATTCTTAAAGTTTCATATAAGGACAAGCCCCTATAGTTAATTACATCTTAAGCAACCAAAGTCACCTAAGAAAAATCTTAATTTAGATCAAATGTAATGTCTTAATGAGTTTCAAAGTTTAGGGTTTCAAGGTCAGACATAAGAAATTCAAATGAGAAATGATCAAGTTGAAACAATCATTATGGAATCAAAAGGAGGAAAGGTAGGTAATGTCACAGATCCTGAGGAGAACCTCTGGTGACTTCCCAAACTATCTTATGATTTAGCTTCAATTTCGAAGAGAAATTATTTAATACTTCATTCTGCCAATTTTATTAATTAGAGCTTACATTTGTGTAATACCAATCATACAAATAGCCTGGAAGATAGGAGGATTTACGTCATATCGAACGACGATCTCTGGATCCTATGGCGAGTTAGGGCTTATTTTGCACAACGTGATTTCATAAAGGCCTAAAAATGAGTTGAGAATTGATATACTTATAATATATAAAATTTTTATACACATTTTTATACCTATTTTTGATTATATTGTACTTTAATGGAAGGTATTTATGTGTTTTTATTTCAGGTAAACTTAAATGGACTAAATATGTCAAAAGGAATGAAAAATGATTAAATTTGAAGCAAAAATGAAGAAAATGTTAAAATGAATTGGGGCGCCTAAGCGCCCAAATCTGGCACCTAAGAGCCAGTAGATAGAGAATGCCGCGCCTAAGCGCCAGGTAGTTACTTTGCAATTTTAATTAATTTTTGGCGAACTTTGATGACGTGTTTGAGGCATCCTTTGATACAAACGTGGGTAGTCGATCGAGGCGCCAAAATACCTTCAAATTTCTCTTAAAAGGATGCAGCTCTTGGGTAGATTCATTGAATATGGACATATTTTGAAGAGACACAAAGCACTTTTTGAGAAAGTTTAAAGGAAAGGAATTGAAGGAGAGAAGGGAGTCTTTTAGGGAGAGGAAAATTAGAGTTGTAGAGAGTAGTTAAAGTAAGAAGTTTTAGGAATCTTACTTACGGTTTCTTCACACTTTTCTCATTCCTAGTGAAAGAGAAGGTGGGTAGAGATTCCTAAGTAAAAATTCATTGTTTTAAAAAGATTTAAACCCTCTTGGGTTAGACAACTAGTCCAAGGAAGTCTTGTAAGAGAAATGAAGAGATTCAATGGAAATTCAAGAGTTTGGTGGAGAGGAACTGGAGATAAGTTTTATCTTTGTACTTCATTTGGTTTTAATTGAGACTTCTTGTGTTTTCTACATGGTTTCTACTTTTAAAATTATTTGTTGTTGTGTTTTCTCCATGAATTCTGAGTAGTCTTCTTCATCTTTTTCCTTAAAATGAAAATTAATTAATTGTTGGATGAAAGTTATGGAAGTATTGAACTTTAATGTTGGAAGAAGTTGTGTTGATTTAATCCTTTCACTTCATTTACATCTTGGTTTGTCTATTAAGATGTTAACATTTGTTGTGAGAACATGTAAGATCCTAGTAGGTATTGTCTCAATCAACAATAGGTAGAAATCACATGAGATTATATGGATGCGAAAATAATTCATATAATTTTAAGTAAATAAATAGGGAAATATACTTTGATGGGTGTAGAATTAGAGGACTTTAGGTTGAAAAACTAAAGCCCCAAATTTAGTTTATTGTTTTAGGTTTTGATGCTACATGTTAGCCTGCATGTGGAGAGAAAGGAGGTAACTCTAGAGTGAGAGCTAGTATCTTCCTTACCTAACCCGTCTTCAAAACTTTTCAAACTTTAAACTAGCCAATATTTTTTATAGCATCTCTAGTAAGGGTAAAGAATAAAATTGCTCCTATTTGACACAATTCATTTTGAATACTTCCCCAACAGAATTTCTGTACTTATTACTCATTCATAATAAAGAAAAATATATTTTCATCGATACTTCTTCAATCTTACAAAAATCTCGTTATAGTTAGTAAATTGTTTACTTTATTTCACAATTTAAGAAAATATCAAAAAGATTTGCATTTTAAAGTCTTATAATATCCAAAATTGTTTAATTAAGTGTCATTTTCTAAATAAAATTTGTTGTCTAACCTTTTTTATCTATTAAATTTCCAAAATTTTTCCCTGCGGGATCGATATTTCGGGGCATAATCAGAAATTCCTATACTACTTGATAACGATAAGTATACTTGCGTAGAATTTTTAAATTTAAATATTATTATTGCATTCTTATTTACATTGAAATCAAGTTTTTGGTGCCACTGTAATGAAGGAAATTTAATATTAAAATTATAAGTATAATATGATTACCACAAGTATAAATATACGAGTATTCATCTGGTAGTAAAAGGAATCGGGATCATGTTTTTGGCACTGTTGCTGAGGAAAAATCAAATTTTTTTTAGATTTGAATTTAAAAGAAAAATTAAAAAGAATTTTTAGAAAAACAAAATTTCTATTTTTAGAAAATCTTATTTAAAACTTATCTGTTTATGTGTGTTTTATTTTTATTTTTATTTTTATTGTTGTGTTGTAATAGTTTATGCGAAGTTTAGGTTTTGAAGGACTTGCGCCCTACGATTCTGAATTAGAATGAACTATTATAAAAATTCAAAAAAAAAAAAAAGAAAAAATTCAAAAATTTTAAGAAATGACAAATTTAATTAATCAAAATACTAAAATTCATCATGAATTAAGACTTTAAGAGATTATGCAAACCCTACAGTGAATGAACTTCTTGGTAGTATTTAAAATCCTGATGTAGTTGCTAATTCATTTGAACTTAAACTTGCTATTATCCAAATGATATCTAGTAATCGGCTTAGGGAGCACTTAACTCGAAGATCCAAATTTACAACTCGCCAATTTTCTTGTGTGCTACATTTAAATATGATGGTGTTTTTGATGATGTTATTAGGCTTAGGTTTTTTCCATTCTCTCTTAGGGATAAAGCTAAAATATTGTTAAATTCTTTAGCACCTGGATCTATCAGAACTCGGGGTGATTTTGCGCAAAAATTCCTTGCTAAATGTTTTCCACCAAAAAAACTGTGAAGCATAGAAATGATATTACATCTTTTTGTCAGTTTGAAGGGAAATCTATTTATGAAGCTTGGAAACAATTTAAAGAATTCCTAAGAAAGTGTCCACATCATGCTGTGCAAGATTGTTTAATTATCCAAACTTTTTATAATGGCTTAGTTGGATCTCTTAGATCTGTTATCGATGCCGTAGCTGGTGATTCATTGATATCTAAACCATTTCCTGAAGCTTATGCTTTAATTGAAGAAATGACTACTAATAATTTTCAATGGTCTTCTAAAAGGGTACAGCCTAAAAAGGTAGCCAATATTCATGATTCTGATGATTTTGCTATGTTAGCAAACGAAGTTGCTACAATTTCAAGAAAGATAGACCAATTTGAAATGAATTTTTCTCAACCAATTCCAATGATTGAAGAGAACTCATTAGGCTAAACGGTGGATTTTCAAACATCAATTGAGGCTTTAAATGATATAAATAACAAGTAAAATAACACATATTCAAACTACTACAATCTAGGCTAGAAAAACCATCCTAGTTTTAACTGGAATAATAATTTGGGTGGAACTAATCAGCAATGGGGGAGCAACCAAGTAAACCTATTGGAAACTGGAACAACCAAGGTAATAATAATTATAGACATACTTATCCTTTAGGTTTTAATAGAAATCCACAATTTAAGGATAAGAAGTTTTCTATAGAAGAAGCGGTGTTACAAATAAGAAATCAATTACAAAGTCAAAAAGCTGTTATAAGAAATATTGAGAATCAGTTGGGACAAATTGGAAATTTACTAAGAAATAGAACCCAAGGAACACGTCCTAGCAATACATAAGTAAATCCAAAGAACCGGAATAAAGAGCATGTAAAGGCTGTTCAGTTGGAAGGTAGAGTTCAAAGTAGATTGAAGTAGAGAAAGAAGAAATTGAAAAATCTAGAGAGGACGCTCCAGAAGGTTTTGAGAGACCTATTTCTCCACTTAAGATTGATTTAGAAAAACCGTCATCACCTCCATTTCCTTAAAGACTTCGTCAACAAAAGTTAGATAAACAAATTTCAAAATTTCTGGAAATCTTTAAAAAGCTTACAATTAATATTCCTTTTGATGAAGCTTTAGAACAAATGCCAAGCTATGTGAAGTTTATGAAGGATATTCTCAACAGAAAAAGGAAGTTTGAAGATAATGAGACATTTGCACTTAGTGAGGAGTGCAATGCTATAATTCAGAAAAAACTTCCTCAAAAGCTCAATGATCCTGGAAGCTTCGCAATTCTATGTGCAATTAAAGACAAATTTTTTGGAAAAGCTTTATGTGATTTGGGTGCAAGTATTAACCTTATGCCATTATAAATATTTAAAAGACTGAGATTAGGAGAAATATCTCCTAAAACTGTAACCATGCAATTAACAGATCATTCTATAACATATCCTAAGGGAGTTGTATAAGATTTTTTGGTATAAGTGAATCAATTTATCTTTCTTATTGATTTCATTGTTTTAGATATGGAGGAAGATAAAGAGATACCTATCATTTTAGGGATACCTTTCATAGCAACTGGCAGAGCAATGATTGATGTACAAAAATGGGAATTAACTATGCGTGATATTGATCAAACATTTACTTTTAATATTTCCAAATTAATGAAATACCCTGCAAAAAGGTAAAGATGATGAATGTCTCAAGATGGATGTAATGAGATATCTTATTGAATGTCATTTCAAAACAACGTATGAAGAGAATTCAGAAATGAAAGAATTGGAACACGATCATGAAGAGGAATTAGAACATCTTAATGATTTTATTGAAGAAGATTCAAATTTTGTTTAAGAAAGTTTTGAAGCTTTGGACATGATAGGAAAAGACAAATCTTTCTGTCCATCAACTGAGAAACCTCCTGAACTTGAATTGAAGTTACTTCTAAAACATTTAAAATATGTTTTTTTAGGGTGATTCCTCAATTTTGTCGGTTATAATTTCCTCGAACTTAACTTCAGAAGAAGAAGAGTGTTTGCTAAAAATTTTGAAGAAATATAAGAAAGCCTTTGGATGGACAATTGCTGATATTAAAAGAATCGGTCCTTCAATTTGTATGCATAGAATCCTGATAGAAGAAACCTGCAAACACAAGGCTGATCCTCAAAGGATATTAAATCCCATTATGAAAGTTGTCAAGAAAGAACTTTTAAAGTGGTTAGATGCTGGGATTATCTATCCTATTTCAGATAGTGCATGAGATACTCCAATTTACTGTGTTCCTAAGAAAGGAGTGACTATAACAGTTAATGAAAAAAGTGAACTAATACCAACAAGATAAGTTACAGGATGACGAATATGCATTGATTATAAAAAAATTAAATCTAAGAAAGAACATTTTCCATTACCCTTTCTGGATCAAATGTTAGATAGACTAGCTGGGCATAAATATTTTTGTTTTCTGGATGGATATACTGGTTATTACCAAATACAAATTGCTCCACAAGATCAAGAGAAAAAAACTTTTACCAATCCTTATGGTACTTTTACTTTTAGAAGAATGCCCTTTGGTTTATGTAATGCCCCTGCTACATTTCAAAGATGTATTATGGCTATGTTTTGTGATTTAATTGAGAAAGGAATTAAAGTTTTTATGGATGATTATTCAATGTTTGGAACTTCATTTAAATCATGTTTAGAACATTTATCACGAGTTCTTAAATGATGCAAAGAAACAAATGTAGTCCTTAATTGGAAAATAATGCCAGTTTATGGTAACATGAGGTATTGTTTTAGGACATCACATTTCAGAGAAATGTATGGAAGTAGATCCTGCTAAAATTCAAGTGATCGCTAATTTATCTCATCCAACAAATGTGAGGGAAATATAAAGTTTTTTAGGATATGCTGGATTCTAAAGGTGATATATTAGATTTTTCAAAAATTGCTAAGCCATTATGCCATTTGCTGTAATTTTTTATTTTTATAAAGATTTCTCAAAAAGCTTTTGAACTTTTAAAAGAAAAAATAATCACTGCACCAGTTATTATTTCACCAGATTGGAAAAAACATTTGAATTAATTTGTGATGCAAGTGATTGATTAAGCTATTAGAGCTGTTTTGGGACAAAAATATGATAAAATCTTCAAAGTAATTTACTATACTAATGAATCTCTTAATGAAGCTCAAATTAATTATACCACAACTGAGAAATAGTTATTAGTAATAGTATTTACCTTTGATAAGTTCAGATCAAATTTAATTGGAACTAAATGTGTGGTATATACAGATCATTCTGCTATTAAGTATTTAATAAAAAAGAATGATGCAAAACTAAGACTGGTAACGTTTTATGGTATGCATACGTTGTGATCTTTCTTGTTAGTAACATTTTATCTTATGGTCTCACACACCAACAAAAGAGAATATTTTTATCTGAAGCTAAGACTTATTTTTGGGACGACCCATTTTTGTATAAACAGGGGAAGTATCTAATTAGATGTGTGCTTTTAGAATAGACTCTTGAAATTATCCAATAAAATTTTGAGCAATCTGGATTTTATTGGTGTTGATAAAACTACATATAAAATCTAGCAATCTGGATTTTATTGGCCTACTATCTTTAGAGATGTTAATTTTTATATTAAAAATTGTAATTGATGTTAACGTGTAGGCAATATTTCTAGAAGAAATGAGATGCCCCTCAATTATATTTTGGAAGTTGAAATATTTGACGTTTGGGGATTAGATTTCATGGGACCATATAAACCATCTTTTAGGAATTATAGATACTGTTAGCAGTAGAATATGTGTCTAATTGGATAGAAGCTGTTGTTTTACCTCGATGTGATGCTCAAATTATTGCAAAGTTCTTAATAATAAATATATTTTGCAGATTTGGAATACCAATAGTTATCATAACTGATGGGAGAAGTCATTTTAAGAATGCATTAATTGAAAAATTATTAAAGAAATATCATATCTAGCATTGAATTTCTACTGCTTATCATCCTTAGACAAGTGGTTTGGTTAAAGTTTCAAATCGAGAAATAAAATAAATTTTAGAAAAATCTATAGATCCAATAAAAATGGATTGGCAGTCAAACTTGATTTTGTTTTGTGGGCTTATTGGACTGCATACAGAGTTCCTGTAGGAATGTCACCGTTTAGGTTAATTTATGGGAAAGATTGTCATTTACCTGTGGAACTTGAGAATAAATCTTATTGGACTATTAAAGAATTTATTTATAATTTGAAGGATGCTGGTAAAAAGAGATTGTTGCAATTTAATGAGCTGGAAGAGATAAGGAATGAGTCTTATGAGAATGCTAATATTTATAAAGATAAAATGAAAAAGTGGCATTATCTGAAGATTCATACTAAAAATTTTAAGCAAGAACAACAAGTTTTGCTTTATAATGCAAGATTGAGGTTATCTTCAGGCAAACCTAACTGCAGGTGGATGTGCCCATTTATTTTGCTAAAAGTTTATCCCTATGGAGATGTGGATATTAAGGATCCTAAAACCCTAAAAATTATCAAAGTGAATGGTCATAGGCTGAAACCCTATTTCTTAGGGGATCATACTAAATTGAATGATGTTTTGATGTTGGGTCACCTAGAATAAGCACTGGGTATGTAGGGCTAACGACGTAAAACCAAAACGTTATGTGGGTGGCAACCCATAGTTATCAGTGTGATTTTGTTTTGATTGTTATTGTTGTGTTTGTTTTAGAGAATTGTGGTAGTATTTTGAACTTTTGGTGATAATTTTAAAAATTTAAATGATGTCTTAAACATGTAAGAATGAGTATTTAGAGGTTAAGCTGACCTGTGCTAAATTGAACACTGTCACCTAAGGGCCCAATACTGACGCTTAAGCGCCGTAGTTATAAAAACGTGCCTAAATGATGTTCTAGAAGAATTAAATGTGGGAAAGTGGCCTTGAATGTTATTTGGTAGTTTTTTAGACTTGGGAAGTGGTATAAGCTCTACAAAGTCTATAAATAGCTTGGAAATGAAGAGAGAATTTGCCCCTTTCAAAATTTTAATTCTAAAGTCTAAGAGAAGAAATATTTGAGTTGTTAAAGGAAGATAGCAAAAATATCTTCTTGGGAGAATGATTCGAAGAAAAAGAAAGAAGCTGTCAAGAAGAAGTTTGTAAGTCAAAGGGCGCAAGAGTTATATAATGGATTCCTAGCCGTTAATATTGAAGGAATAGCGAAGAAGATTGTGAAAATTGAGGCTGATGTGGCTTCAATTGAGGCAAATGTAAATGAAACTAAAGCACATTTAGCACATATTCATTATTAACTCAAAATTCAATTCAGTATATTGAAGAATCAGACAAGGCGATGTATCTGAAGAGCAAGTGGATTGAAGAGGATTCTATCAGAGTTCTTCATCATCGTCTGTTTTATCAAATCTACGTGTCAAATGGTTCAAAAGGAACAAATGAAGGCCAAGCATATGTTCCACATAATGGAGAATGGAATCAAGTTCTTTGATTAGTTTGTCTATGTTTGTTTACTTATTTGATTGTGTGTGTTTGTTTTATATGTTTACGTAAGTTTATCTTATATTATGATGAATTTAGAGGGCATCTCATCCAAAACTTGTTGTAGTGAAGATTAGACATGTGAAGTGTATTTGTACTTGTGAATATATGTTAATGAAAGTGTTTTGTTTGTGTGAAAATATTCGTGTTATTGTGATCAAATCTAAATTGTGAAAAATTAAGAATTTTTTAAAAATAAGATAGAAGAAGGGAAAGCAAATGTTATTATGACATATTTAAGACAATGTGAGTGCGGTTGACTTGGAAAGTAGTACATTTGAATCAAAATTTGGAAATGTCGAAATTTGTGCACTGGCGCCTAAGCGCCAAAACCCACGCTTAAGTGATTGCATACCCGAGAGCATGGCATCTAAGCGCCGAACCAGTCGCGCTTAAGTGTCGGTTCACAAAAATCAGTTCATGATGGTTTTAACTGCCAAAAACTGCCATTTTCTCCTCATTTCCTCTTCTTCCTCAAGAGTTAACGGTTTTGCACTTAGGGCATCCCTATAAGTGAAGATTACTTAGTGGAATTGAGCCAAATTCATTAGACTTCATCTTCTGATGGTTAGAGCTTCTCTTTTATGTAAAAATTTTTTATTTTCATCATGGATTAAGAGTTCATTATGGAAAATTTGATAATTTACTATTCATGGTAAAAATTTGATGGATTTTACATGGAAAAGTGAGTTTAAGCTTTTAGAAGTTAGATCTGGGGAGTTAGGGTTAATTTTGGAATTTATTTTGAATTTCTTGTAATTTTTAAAAATGACACCAAGAATGAAAGGAGCAATGGGAAGGCCACATTGGATTCAAACAAGTTTATGAGTTCTGAGGCTCAGGATTATTATACTGATGCACTGTAATCGAGGAAATTAATTCTTGAGTGTTGTTTTAAAAATCCGGGTGGAGAAGTAGAAGAATTAATTCTCTGTCGACAGTGGGATCGATTTTGCTGTTTGTCTGCTGTTGTAGTGATTTCTGTGGTTAGGGAGTTTTATGCAAATCTCCCTGAATCAGAGAACAATTTGGTGATTGTGAGAGGGAAAACAATGGCGTTTTCACTAGAGGAAATCAATTCATTTTACCAACTGGCTACATATAGATTGTGTTTTTATTCTAATTACAATCCTACTGAGGAGGAGTTATATGAGATTATTTTTTTGTTAACTGCTGGAAAAGGTCTATGGAAGATTACTAGTGGTAGAAGGGTAAACTTTTCTACATTGAAGATGGATGACACAGCAAAATCATGACATTATTTTATTTCTACTCGTCTACTCCCCACAAATCATGTTGGCGAAGTAACCAGAGAGAGGGTTACACTAAACTACTGCATACAATAATACAAGCCACTCATTTATCAGATTATCAGCAGTTCTTCCAGAGCCACTTGTTGACCTCATTTTTGATGAGGTCTTTTGCTTCTCTCTTTAGTACTTAGGATCTAGCCTTAGGCTTTTCCTTTGACTAATCTTAGAGGACTAGAAATGGAACCCACAATTTAGAAATTCAAACTACTTCTTAACTCCCTGCAAACCCCACAAGCTTGATTGTAGACCCCTAATCACTTAGAGGGTTGAAATCAAATGTGGAGGTTTAAAGAATGAGTTCCCTATAGGACTTTTTGGCCTTAGGAATACCCTGGATGGCCTGGTCTGGTGAGGGTTGACTTGCACATGCACTACACTCTCACACACATTCCAAGTCCTAAAACTATTCATACCCAACTTGACTTCCTGACTCATGTAGGTAATTCATATGGATGGTCCTTAACCCCTAAGCCCTTGGATAAGAGGGTCAGGAACAACATAGTGAATGCCCCAAATGAGTCCTCTCATGGCTCATATGGGCTTAATATGGCTTCATGGCTCAACCAAAGTGATCCCATTTCACTCACATTTGATCAATCTTCATTTTTTCAAAATTTCAATTTTTGACCCCCAGGGCCCCGGACCCACCAAACCTACCAAATGCCCTTGGAGCTACCCAAAATTTGTAAAATTACCAAAATTACCCAAAATTCCTCAAAATCAGTCCTAAACATTTCTCCCCACTCAAATTGATCCATAGCCAAAAATACCAAAAATTCCAAAAGTACCCCGCAATACCCTCCAAATACCCAAAATGCCCTTCTTAGCCCAAAAATCTAAAAATTCAGAAAATTCCCAAAAAATTCCAAAAAAATCCCAAATATTCCCAATTTCATTTTGTTTAACTACACCATGGGCCAATTTTGCCAATTTACCCCACTTTTACCAAAACCCCCAATTTGACCCATTTTAAACCCAAGTGAACCCAATGTCAAACCAAACCACCCCAATTGATCTCAATTCTGGTCCAATTCAATTCTAAACTTCAATTCAATATCCCCAACATCAATTTAGACCAAATCCACGTCCAATTTGATTGACATTTGAGCCCAATTTCAATTTGAAGCCTAAGGCCCAATTTTGGCCCATGACCTAAACCTAGCTCAAACCTAGCCCAATTCAACTCCAATTGGCCCCAAATCTTTTCTAAAGCCTTCCTAACACCCCCATAAACAAAACACTAACTTGATTTGCCCAAAATTTGGACCTAAACTCCACCCAAACCTAACCCAAAACCAAAATCCCTTAAATTGACCTAAGCCCAAACCTAATCCAAATGGGCCCAAATCCCAAAATCAAAGCCTAACCAAAGTTGAAAACTCTTTGTGACACTCCCATGAACATTTCTCAACATTAATTTTACATCAAATCCAACTTTAGCTCAATCTTAGCCCAAGTTAACCCAATTTGGCCCACCTTGGCTCCTTTACCAAAAAAGCCCAAATTAAACCCAATTCAATCCAAAATCACTTCAAATTTGTTCCAAATCACTTATGACACATACCTAAACCAATTGCAACATTTATTTGACATGGTCCTTCACAAAATTTTCATCCAAAAGCCCATTTTAAAATCCAAAAGCCCACTTCCTTAAACCACTTTAAAAGCCCATCCAAAATCATTTCAAAAGCCCAAAATCTATCCTAAAGCCCATATGACATTTTCATTTGTCATCCTTTTAACCAAAATCAACCCCTAAGTTTTAAATCCATGATCAAATGATTCCAAATCAAGCCTCATGCCAAATCACCCCTAAATGCCAAAAATCCCTAAAACCCATTTTTATGAAACTTGTCTAAGCCATTCCCAAGCCACATGAAGCCATGAAGCCATCCTTAAGCCCCATGTAAAGCCATGAGAAGTTTGACATGTGACCATCCCATAAATGGCAAATGGAGAAGCCCCTTTCTTAAGCCTTCCTTAAGCCTTTTAACCCCATCCATGATACACACTAAACCAAGTTTAGCCACCTCACCATGGATGGAGACCACACCATTTTCTCTTGGCTGACCCAAGTGATTCTTTTCAGCCCAAAACCAGGCCTTGGGTGGTGAACCTAGCCCAAAACCATGGGTTGACTCATTTGAACCCAAAATGACCTTCTCCCCATGCTATTTCAATTCAACTCCTTTACACATGTCCATGGCCAATTGATTGGACTGAACCCCAGCCCTGACCTCCCTGACCTTGAGGGTGACCTGACCTTGGCCGGCCAGCCACCACAGCCACCGGAAACCACCAGGCCGAGAGTACCCATGTGAGCCACTTTTTGAATTCTGCCTTGCTGACTTGTCTCATGCCTAATGGCCACCATGGTTGTTCTTCTCCTCACCAGAGCAGATGATCCAAGCCACTAAACCCCCCTGGGAAGCCCTCCAGCGACCTCTATTTAAACACCACCACCTCTCGGCCAAAGAAGGAGTTGAACCAAAAACCTTACCAAAACTCTGCCAAAATCATTCCAGACCCCTCTGCAGACATAGAGAACTTGATCCCCACTGAAATCCAGCCCTAAAACCCTCTCTCGCGAGCTCAATTTCCGAGTTGAAAATCCACCCAAAAAATAGGACACTTCACCACAGCTGAGCCAATCCCCAAATTGATTGATCCTACACCTTCACTCGGACCAAGAGGAGAAGTTCCCCAACAAAAGCCCCCTCACCAGGCCAGCCATTGCTTCCAGCCTCCAAGCTTTGTGATCGGCCTTGGTCACTTTCACACCTAGACAATTCCCCAGAGCCAAAGACTTCGTCTGGAGCTTGCCTGGACTCAATCAAAGGTGACACAACTCTCAGATCGAAGCTTCACTTCTCTGAGCAAAGGTATGAACTCATTCTTCCTCCCGAGCTTCCAGCAATTCTCCATTTTGTTGGGTTAATTTCATAGCCTATAAACCGTATGGATGTGTTCGTCTCTTCAAGACGAATCCATAGAGCATAAGAACACAAAAATCCATTGAGAATCGAGTGAGATCTTAGGGTTTTAGTGTGGACGGTCACGGGTGCACACCAGTCGTAGACGATGACCAGGAGCCGTTGGATCGCACGTGTATCGAGCGGATGGTCGAGATCAAGTCGGACGGCACAATGATACATGAACCGCGGGACGCGTGGCTGCTGAATCAAGTGGCGGTGTCAAATGGGAGCGCGACACGTAGGGGCTTCGGAGCTGCCGAGGTTGACGCGGCGACGCGTGGATAAGTAGATAAATCCCTATTTTCTGAATTAATTAAATACCCAGAACTTAGAAAATTCATATCTTTGCATAGAAAAATCACAAAAATAAAATAAAAATACCCTCTTGCTCAGTGAACAGAGGAGAATAATGTGGAAAAGAAATCAAATTAATTGGATGATTATTTTATTTTTAATAATTTATTTACTATTTTCAGTATTTTAATTCTTCATTTGCATAGATAATTCACCATGGCATGAGACCATAGGGCTTTTGAAGCCTCTGATCTTGGGAACATTCCCTAAATTTTTCAAGGTCAGAGCTATCTCTGTGAAAAGTTATTGAATTTTCAAGTTCATGTCACTGTTTTAGGTATTTTAATTCCAATAATTAGCATATTGTAAAATAAATTCTAGGAAAATTTGTGATGTTTCTTAGGACCAGAGGACCCTATGAAAAATATATTTTGAGTTAATTCATTCATATTAACCTTAATTGGCCCAAACCCCTAAAACTAAACTTTAATTAATTAGGGTTAACCACACATCAAAAGAACTTGAAAACAATTCTCCACTGATCTTTAGGATCAGAGAGACCTCACATAAAAATTTGGAATCAATTGGAAATGTTTAACCCCACTAAATGGATTAATTAAGCCTCATAAGCAAAATGGAACTTTAAAAATTCATAACTCCAAAAATACTTTTAAAAAATTCACAAAAATGGTTTTGGAGCTTCTCTGATATCAGGAGAGTTCAGAAAAATTAAAATTGAAATTTTCTAAAAAAGTTGATTTTCACAATATTTTAATATTTTAATAATTAAAAAATAATAAAAATCAAAAAAATATTAAAAATCATAAAAATGTCACATTTTGACTCCTAACAACTTAGGAACAAACCAAATATTTTTCCTAAGTCCCTAGGATAAGTTATTGAATTTTAAAGGCTTAATGTAATTTTTAGGACAAGTTATTGAATGTTAAAGGCTTAATGTAATTTTTAATATTAAAAAATGAGTTTTTAGCCTTTTTCACTAAAGTAATTCTAATAAATCAAAGAAAAATAAGAAAATTATAAAATTTATTTCTATGAACTCCTTGAGGTCGGAGAGGTTTAAGAAAAATATAAAATCCTTTTTTCAACTTTTATTTTATTTTATAATTAATTAATACTCTAAAACTCAAAATAATTATAATAAATAAAATATAATTCAAAAATCACAAAAATTGGTCCAAGTGGTCCTCTGGTCATTAGGAACACCCCTTATTCCATTTATGGGGCTATGAATACATTTTCTCTCTCAAGCGGCCTGCTCGACTAATCCAAATTTATTTTATATACTTTTATATGTATGTGATTATATTTTTAATTCTCTTTATTTAAATTTCTTTCTTTACAACAACACCAAAAACTTGATTCTAAGGTGAGAATGAAACTGTTATATTTAAATACAAGGATTCTATGTAAGTATACTTAATATTATCAAGTAATATAGGACTATTTGATTAAGCCCCAAAAAATAGATCCCACGGGGAGAAATTCAAACTCTTAAGAAGAAATTAGATAACAAACTCTACTTTGAAAAAGTTTCTTACATAAACTATAAATACTCTTTTAGAAATAAAAGTTCAATTTTTTTGGTAATTTTGAAAATTGAAAATAAAGTAAACAACTAACTAAATTTAAAGAGATATTTGTAAGATGAAAGTAATATAACTAAAATATTATTTTCCTTATATGAATTAGTAACACATATAGAAATTATGTTGTGGAAGTATTTAAATTGTGTTGTGTCAAATATGAGCAATATTATTCTTTTCCCTTACTAGAGATGTTATAAAGAACATTGGTTAGTCTAAAATTTAATAATCCTAAAGATAGGCTAGGCAGGGAATATACTAGCTCTCACTCTAGGGCTCCCTTTACTCCCTCCTCCTGGAGGGTAACTTCTCGCATCAAGACCTAAAACAAAAGATTGAATTGGGGGCTTTAGTCTGTCACCCTAAAGTCTTCTAACTCTACATTCTTCAAACTTTCTCTCCCTATTTATTTGTACTTTACCATATGAATTACATTCTCATTCATACAATCTCATTTAATTTTTACCATAGGTTGACTGAGATAATACCCTCACAGATCTTACATGTTCTCACAACAAATATTAACATATTAATTGGTCAAATCAAGAAGTAAATAAAGTACAAGATTTGAATCATCACAACTTACTCCAACATTAACGATCTATACTTCACACAACTTCCTTTCAACACTTAATTACTTATCATGTTAAGGAAAAATAGAAAGAGAACTACTCACAATTCATGTAGAAAACATAACAGCAATTGAGATTAAAAGTAGAAATGATGTAAAAACACAAAAAGTCTAAATTAAAATAAAATGTAGTTACAATCATAAAAAATTATCTCAAATTCCTTTCCACCAAACTCTTAAAGTTCTTTTGAATCTCTTCCTTTCTATTACAATCCTCTCTAGGTCTGGTTGTCCAACCCTAGTGAGTTAAATCCTATTAATTTCACTAAGAAACAATGGATTCTTACTTAGAACTATCTAACCAACTTCACCTTCACTAGGAATGAGATCAGTGAGAACAAACCTTAAGTAATAATATTACAACTCCTTACTTTCTTCTCTCTAAAATTCTATAAATTTTCTCTTGGTCAGTGATATACCTAAAGTATATAATATTTTTAAACACATTTTTATATCTATTTTTGATGATATTCCACTTTAATGTAAGATCTTTGTGTGTTTTTCTTTCAGGTACACTTAAATGGAGCAAATATGTGAAAATGAGTGAAAAAAATTAAATTTGGAGTAAGAATGAAGAAGGTGTTAAAATGAACTGGGGCGCCTAAGCGCCCAGATCCGGTGTCTAAGCGCCAGCACAGAGAAGGCCATGCCTAAGCACCAGAGACTTTGCACTTAAGCACCAGGTAGTTACTTTGCAATTTTAAAGAATTTTTGGCAAATGTATAGGAGGTGTTTGAGGCATCCTTTGGTAAACGTGTGTAAATAATCAAGGGTGCCAAAAGACATTCAAATTTCACTTGAAAGGATGCATCTATTGGGTAAATTCATTGATTATCGACACATTTTGAAGAGACACCAAGGCACCTTTTGGAGAATATATAAAAGAATGACTTGAAAATAAGTGTGTGTGTGTAGAGTTATTTTAGAGAGAGGAAAATTAGAGTTTGTAGAGAGTAGTTTAAGTAAGAAGTTGTAGAATTCCTACTTAGTGTTTCTTCACACTTTTCTCCTTCTTAGTGAAAGAGAGGGTGATTAGGGATTTCTAAGTAAAAATTCATTGTGTAGAGAGATTTAAACCTTCTTGGGTTGGGCTACTAGGAAGGGATTCAAAGGAACTTTAAGAGTTTGGTGGAGAGGAACTTGAGATAAGTTTTTATCTTTGTACTTCATTTGATTTTAATTAAGACTTCTTGTGTTTTCTACGTGGTTTCTACTTTTAAAACTATTTATGGTCGTGTTTTTTCCATGGATTCTGAGTAGTCTTCTTCAACTTTTTCCTTAAAATGAAAGGTAATAAAGTGTTAGATGAAAGTAGTGGAAGTATTGATATTTAATGTTGGATGAAAATTGTGGAAGTAATGATCTTTAATGTTGGATGTAGTTGTGTTGATTCAACCATTGCACTTCATTTACTTCTTGATTTGGTCAATCACGATGTTAAGATTTGTTGTGAGAACATGTAAGATCCTAGTAGGTATTGTCTCAATCAACAATAGGTAGGAATCACATGGGATTGTATGGATGAGAAAGTTATTCATATAATTTTTTGCAAATAAATAGGAAAATATACGTTTATGGGTATTGAATTAGAGACTTTAGGGTCATAAACTAAAGCCCCTAATTTGGTTTATTGTTTTAGGTTTTGATGCAAGCGTTAGCCCCCAGGTGGAAAAAAGGAGAGAACTCTAGAGTGAGAGCTAGTATCTTTCCAACCTAACCCGTCTTCAAAACATTTTGAAACGTTAAACTAGCCAATGTTCATTATATCATCTCCAGTAAGGTTAAAGAATAAAATTGGTCCTATTTGGCACAACACTTTTTAAATACTTCCAAAATTGAATTACTTTACTTATTACTAATTCAAGATAAGGAAAAAAATATTTTCATTTATACTTCTTTAAATCTACAAAAAACTTGCTATAGTTAGATAGTTGTTCACTTTATTTCATAATTTTAAAAAATACAAAAAAGAAACATATTTTAAAGTTTTCTATTATCTAAAACTATTTAAGTAAGTGTCTTTTTTCTAAATAGAATTTGATCTAAAAACCTTTTTATCTTTTAAATTTTCAAAAATTTTCCCCGTGGGATCGATATTTCAGGGCTTAGTCAAAAAGTAATATATTGCTTAATGACAATACGTATACTTACGTAGAATCCCTAAATTAAAATATCACTGTTGTATTCTTATTCAAATTAGAATCAAGTTTTTAGTGCTATTTCAAAGGAGAATATTTCTTATAAAAAATATAAGTTTAATTGGATTAGCAAAAGCATAATTTTATCAATTTTCATCTGGTTGTAAAGAGAACCGAGATCAAGTTTTTAGCGTCGTTGCCAGGGAACAAATGACTAAAAGAAAAAAAGAACAAAAGAACAAAAGAACAAAGAAATCAAATTTTCTTTGGATTTGAATTTAAAATATAAATTTTAAAAATTTTTTAGAAAAACAAAATTTCTATTTTTACAAAGTCTTCTTTAAACTTTGATTGTTATTGTGTGTTTTATTTTATTTTTATTTTTTTGTTTTTATTGTTATGTTATAATAGTTTATGCGAAGTTTAGGTTTTAAAGGACTTATCCTTACGATTCTGAATTAGAACGAACTATTAGAAAAATTTTTAAAAATAAAAAATATAGAAAAATTCAAAAATTTCAAGAAATGACAAATCAAATTAATCAAAATGCTGAAATTCATCATGAATTAAGACTTTTAAGAGATTATGCAAACCCTACAGTGGATGAACTTCATGGTAGTATTCAAAATCCTGCTGTAGCTGCTAATTCATTTGAACATAAACCTGCTATTATCCAAATGATATCTAATAAACAGTTTGGAGGATCACCAACTGAAGATCCAAATTCACATCTTGCCAAATTTCTAGAATTGTATGCTACATTTAAATATGATAGTGTTTCTGATGATGCTATTAGGCTTATGCTTTTTCCATTCTCACTTAAGGATAAGGCTAAGATATGGTTGAATTCATTAGCCCCTGGATCTATCAGAACTTAGGGTGATTTAACACAAAATCCTTGTTATATATTTTCCACCATAAAAAACTGTGAAGCTTAGAAATGATATTAAATCATTTTGTCAGTTTGAAGGGGGTCTATTTACAAAGATTGGGAACAATTTAAAGAACTCCTAAGAAAGTGTCCACACCATGTTGTGCCAGATTGGTTAATTATTCAAACTTTTTATAATGGATTAGCTGAATCTCTTATATCTATTATCGATATCGCTGTTGGTGGTTCATTAATGTCTAAACCATTTCTTGAAGCTTATGCATTAATTGAAGAGATGACTACTAATAATTTTTAATGGCCTTATGAAAGGATACATCCTGAAAAGGTAGCAAATATTCATGTTTTTGATGCTTTTAAAATGTTGGAAAATCAAGTTGCTACATTTTCAAGGAAGATATACCAGTTTAAAATGAATTTTTCTCAACTTTGTCGATTATAATTTCCTCGAATTTAACTTAAAAAGAAGAGTGCTTGCTAAAATTTTTGAAGAGATATAAGAAAGCCTTTGGATGGATAATTGCTGATGTTAAAGGAATCAGTCCTTCAATTTGTATGCATAGAATCCTGATGGAAGAAAACTGCAAACCTAGAGCTGATTCTCAAATGAGATTAAATCCCATTATGAAAGAAGTTGTCAAGAAAGAGATTTTAAAGTGGTTAGATGCTGGGATTGTTTGTCCTATTTTAGATAGTGTATGGGTTAGTCATATTCATTATATTCCTAAGAAAGGAGGAGTTCCTATAACTACTAATGAAAGAATAAACTAATACCAATAAGACAAGTTACATAATGGAGAATGTGCAATGATTATTGAAAATTAAACATTGCAATGAGGAAAGATCACTTTCTATTACCCTTTCTGGATCAAACATTGGATAGAGTAGCTGGGCATAAATATTTTTGTTTTCTGGATGGATATACTGGTTATCACCAAATACAAATTGCTCCAGAGGATTAAAAGAAAACAACCTTTACTAGTCCTAATGGTACTTTTTCTCTTAAAAGAATGCCCTTTAGTTTATGTAATGCCTCTGCTACATTTCAAAGATGTATGATGGCTATTTTTTGTGATTTAATAGAAAAAGGAATTGAAGTTTTTATGGATGATTTTTTCGGTGTTTAGAACTTTGTTTGAATCGTGTTTAAAATATTTATCACAAGTTCTAAAACTCTGTGAAGAAACAAACTTAGTTCTTAATTGGGAAAAATGCTAGTTTATGGTAGCAGGAGGAATTGTTTTAGGACATCACATTTCTGAGAAAGATATGGAAGTAGATCCTACAAAAATTCAAGAGATCACTAATTTACCTCATCTAATAAATGTGAGAAAATTAGGAGTTTTTTAGGACATTCTGGTTTCTACAGGATTATATTGAATATTTTTTCAAAAATTTCTAATCTTCTATGCCATTTGCTAGAGAAAGAAGTGATTTTTAATTTTGATAAAGATTTTTAAAAAGCTTTTGAACTTTTAAAAGAGAAATTAATCACTGCACTAGTTATTGTTTCACCAGATTGGAAAAAACTATTTGAATTAATGTGTGATGCAAGTGATTATGCTATTGGAGTTGTTTTGGGACAAAAATATGATAAAATTTTCAAAGTAATTTACTATGCTAGTAGAACTCTTAATGAAGCTCAAATTTATTATACCACAACTGAGAAAGATTTATTAGCAATAATATTTACCTTTAAAAAGTTCATTTCAAGTTTAATTGAAACTAAATGTGTGGTGCATACTGATCATTCTTCTATAAAGTATTTAATGAAAAAGAAGGATGCAAAACCTAGACTAATAAGATGGGTTCTTCTTTTGCAAGAGTTTGATTTTGAAATTGTAGATAGAAAGAGAACAGATAATCAAATTGCTGATCAAGTGTCTAGGCTTAATTCTAATCACTTTGTTCTAAAGAAGAAATTAATGAACATTTTCCATATGAAAAATTAGTTAATCTTAATGAATGGCATGTTCCATGGTATGCAGACATTGTGAACTTTATTGCTACTAATATTTTACCTTATGTTTTGACACATTAACAAAAGAGAAAATTTATATATGAAGCTAAGATTTATTTTTGGGATGACCTATTTTTGTATAAACAGGGGAATGATTTAATTATTTGAAGATTTTTACCTTTAGAAGAGACTTTTGAAATTATCAAAAAATGTCATAATTCTGATTTTGGGGGTCATTTTGGTGTTGATAAAATAACATATAAAATCTTGCAATCTAGATTTTATTGGCCTACTATCTTTAGAGATGTAAATGCTTATATTAAAAATTGTGATCGATGTCAACGTGTAGGCAATATATCTAGAAGAAATGAGACGCCCCTCAGTTATATTTTGGAAGTTGAAATATTTGATGTTTGGGGATTAGATTTCATGGGACCATTTAAACCATCTTTCAAAAATTTATATATACTGTTAGCAGTAGATTATGTGTCTAAATGTATTGAAGTGTTGCTTTACCTCAATGTGATGCTTAAAGTGTTGCAAAGTTCATAAAAAGAAATATATTTTGTAGCTTTGGAATGCCAAGAGTTATCATAATTGATGGGGGAAGTCATTTAAAAAATGTGTTAATAGAAAATTTTTTGAAGAAATATCGAATCTATCATCGAATTTCTACTGCTTATCTTCTTCAGAAAAATGGTTTGGCTGAAGTTTCCAATCCATAAATCAAAAGAATTCTAGAAAAATCTATCAATCTAATATAAATGGATTTGTCATTCAAATTTGATTTTTCTTGGAGGGCTTATAGGATTGCTTATAAAACTCCTATAGGAATGTCACCATTTAGGTTAATTTATGTGAAGGCTTGTCATTTACCAGTAGAAATTGAGCATGAAGCTTATTGGGCTATTAAAGAGTTCAATTATAATTTAAAGGATGCTGGTAAGAAAAGATTATTGCAATTAAATGAGCTGGAAGAGATAAGGAATGAGTCTTATGAGAATGCTAAGATTTATAAAGATAAGATGAAAAAGTGGCATGATCAGAAGATTCTTACTAAAAAAATTTGAGCCAACAACATTTTTGCTTTATAACACAAGATTTAGATTATTTTTAGGCAAACTTAAGTCTAGATGGATGGGACTACTTATTGTGGTAAAAGTTTACCGTTATGGAGCTGTGGATATTAAGGATCCTAAAACCCTAAAAATTTTTAAAGTGAATGGTCATAGACTGAAAGCCTATTTCAAAGGGTATCAGACTAAAGTAAATGATGTTTTGATGTTGGGTCACCCAGAATAAGTACTGGGTATGTGGGGCTGATGACGTAAAACCAAGCCCTCGGTGGGAGACAACCCATAGTTATCAGTGTGCTTTTGTTTTGTTGTTGTTGTGCTTATTATTAGTGAGCACTGGTGCCTAAGTGCCCAAAATTGGCACTTAAGCGCTAGAGTTATAAAAACGTGTCTAAATGATGTTCTAGAAGAACTAAACATAGGAAAGTGGGCTTGAAAGTTATTTAGTGGTTTTTAAACGTGGGACGTTGCTATATGATCCCCGAATATTTATTCTTACATTTTATATATGAAATTACACTTTATATTTCTTCTCAACAATAATATCTCTCTTTACAACGGCGCCAAAAACTTGATTTTAAAGCAAATAAGAGATCAACTTTAATTATTTATAGTATGGGATTCTACACAAGTATACGCATCGTTCATCAAGTAATATAGGACTTTCTGATTAAGCCCCGAGAAATCAAACCCACAGGGAAATGTTCAAAAAATTTGAAGAAAGCTTTTTACTTTTTAAAATGATTTTGTAAGTTATGTTATATAAATAGAAAGTTTAAATTCTTTTTGATAATTTAAAAAAAAAAGTAAACTAAGCAACTAAAATCATCAAGACTATTAAATGATATGAAAGCAAATGAGAATAAAATATATTTTTCTTCTTCATGAATCAGTAATAATTATGGATTTCTTTGTGGAAGTATCTAAATGTTATATCAAATAGGAGCAATTATATTCTTTACCCTTACTTGGTTCTGTAAAGAACATATGTTAATCTGATGCTTTGAAATCTTGAAGATGGGTTAGGCAAGGAAGTTACTAGCTCTCACTCTAGAGTTCCCTCTTCTCCCTCCACCTGGGAGCTAACATCTCATAACAGAACTTAATACATCAAACCAAATTGGGGGCTTTAGCTTGTCACACTAAAGTCCTTTAATTCTACACCCATTAAAAACATATATCCTATTTATTTGCACTCAACTATATGGAATACAATTCTCAACCACACAATTTCATGTGATTCACTCCAATAGTTGTTTGAGAAAATACTACATTGGTTCTTACATGTTCTCACAACAAATTTTAACTTTGCAATTAGCCAAATCAAGAGGTAAATGAAGTGTAAGGTAGTGGAATCATCACAACTTCTTCCAACATTAAACATCTACACTTTACACAACTTCCTTCCATAATTTAATTACTTCAACATTTGAAAGAAAAAGGATAAAGTAAATTACTCAGAACTCATGGATAAAACACAAACATAATTTGATTTGAAAGTAGAAATCATAGTGAAAACACAACAAGCCTTACTTTAAAACCAAATGTAAAAATAAAGATTTAAATTTATTTAAAAATCCTCTCCACGAGACTCTTGAAGTTCCTCTAAAACTTTGCTTTCCACTAAATAGACTCCTCAGAGTGGGTTGCCCAACTATGTAGACTCCAACATTCTCCAGACTCAAATAAAAACTAGATAAATGGATGAAAGAGAAATTGGTGAGAAGAAGGCTTCAACACCAACACTTTCCCCTCTAAAACTCTCTTAACTCGCTACACACTAAAAAATTTGACTCATAGACTCTAGAGAAGACTAAATAAGACTCCTCACTAAGTGATTTCATGTATTCATTTTAATATTTCTTTAAAAGGTGCTTCGGTGTCTCTTCAAATCATGTTCAGATTCAATGTATCTACCAAAAGATGCATCTCTTCATTCGAATTTGCCACCCAAAATAAGTTAAGGAATTTTAAACCAAAATTTACTTCAAACACCCCTTAGAAATGATGCCAAATTTGATTTAATTTGTCACTTTTAACTATCGTGCCTATGCGCCAGCTATCGGCGCTTAGGCGCCAGAGGCTAATTTTACACACCTTTCATTTTTGCTCTAAGTTTGATCCTTTTTTGTTCCTTTCATCTCAATCACTCATTTTAATCATACCTTCATGAAAAAACATGAAAATACCTTCCATTAAAGTGCAATATCATCAAAAATAGGTATAAAAATGTGCATAAAAATACTATATATTTTATGTGTATCAATATCCGCCAAATTTAAAATGTTACTTGTCCTCATGTGACACTATAATCATATAAAAAACAAATATGTAAATTATGTAAATGACTTTTTTAGGATGGTTTCAAAATTTTGTTCTAAAAATGAAATAATCCAATTTAGAAAAAAATTTAGTAAATGAGACCAACTTAAAGTTTAGAAAGTTCTTCAGTAAAGGATCATGAAAAATATGAGTTCTTATCGAATTCAGAAATATTTGTAGATTATTCAAAATATAGGATTTAAACATTTTATTTTTCTCACTTAAAAGTTTTTATTAGAAAATAATTTTACTTACTATATTATATTCTTAAGCTTTAGATTTTCTCAAAACTTGTATTTTAAAAATTCAGGTGTTGAACCAATTTTTGATTAGGCTCTGAAATCCTCAAGCTTCTCCTTCCTTTTTTTAACATACTATTTTTTATTTTATTTTTTTTATTTTTTTTCCAAGCAAGGATTACTATATCTGGATAGTCCTTAATTATTTGAATTCCACCCTTCCATTGAATCAAAGGTTTGATATATATCATTCACTTAAAAATTATAATAATAGTGTTGAACATTATGCTTTAATAATAGAAATTTAAGTTTTAAAAAATAAAAGTCAAATCTTCTATTTTTCCAAAAATACAACATTTCTTACTAAAGATAATTTATCTATATTTAACATTCCTTTACTAAGAAAATTTAACTTTAAAATTTTCATCGTTACTATAGATTTTAACTAAAATTTCTTACTCATTTCAATATTCAAAATTTTGCTCCCCTAATATAACTTCATATACATAATTATTTTCAATCAAAAATCAAATTTTATTTATAGTATTATTTAGAACAAATAAAATTTTTGTTTTTTAAAATTATTTTTAAATTCCCCCCAAACTTTAAAATTTTAATTAAGATAAAACATTTAAGCATAAGAAATGATATATGGTTAGGAATTGAAAACTAAACTAACATGCTTACAAGAATCTTCATACCTAAATATGCAAGTATAACAATTTAAAAACAGGTGCAAACAAAAATCAAATTCAATTTTTAATTTTTCATAAAATAGAAGTTTCAAAGTACTTCTAAAGTAGTGGAGGTTCTCAAAGCAAATACACACCAACTTAACGTAGAAAATGTATGGTAGCAAATCTTGAAAAGTTCAAACTTGCAATTTAAATAGTGGTTTCTAATAGTGTTCTAAATTTTCCTAACAGTTTTTGGAGTTAAATTATACACTACTAAAAACACAATACACTTTAACTACATTAAAACATTTACTATCATAAACATATTACAACAATACATCACATCAATCATAACTATCACAAAACATCAATCCAATACAAATATATCTGAATATGAATAACATAAATAATCCAACGATAAGCCACACATATCAGAGTTCACAATAAAATACATTAAACAATAAAAAGTCTAAACATCATAAAACATAAATAAAAACATCACAGACTCAACAAATATCAATCCTTATCATCATCCCCATCATCATCATCTTCCTCGTTCCAATCTCTGGAAAGCACATATGGAATATAATAAGGACGAGGAGGCATCTCAGCACTGTGATCTCCTCTAACCAGTCTGTCCATATATTGCTGATAATTCTCCTCATACTCATCATGTTTCTGAATGTATCTCTCAATATTTTCCACCTTCCCATCTATATCCTTAACATGTTCTCTAGTTAGACTTACCTTCTTCAAAAATATTCTGTATCAATCCACTTTGTGAACCAGAAAACTCACCTCTAAAAGATAATGCTTGCGAAGTAGAAGCACGAGAAGTAGAAGCAGCAAAACTAGGAGCTCTAAAAGATTCTCCTTTCCAGCCAAATTCTGAATGCATAGTGTAAGTGTTCACATTTACAGTGGTAATAGTTCTAAGTAGCTGAAGGACCTCTTCCCAAGTTTCAAATTTAACACTAGACTACTCACAAATTGAATGAATCAGGGAAGGAAATCCCATATCTGCAGTAGTAACAACTCTGACACAGTTGATGATATAATAAAAAATAATAGCTCCAATGTCTATCGACTTTATCTGCTGAATACAATAATTGAGAATAGCTCTTTCTCTCATAATATCGCTAACATGATTCAACGGTAATAACTTAGATGACATAAAATAATGCCAAGCCTTGGAGGTGGCATTTAACTTTGAGGCTTGGAAATTCACTCTTCTGTCATTTATGATTTTCTAATGCCTCTTCCATCAGTCTGAAAAAACATAATCTCATCTAGTTCCCCTTCCGTAGGATGATAATTTGCATAATAACAAAATAATTCAGGAGGCAGTAGGTAAAAGGTATTGATTACTGCAGGAGAAAAATCAAACAATTGTCCACGAATTATCACCAAATTTTCCTCTACTGCTGGAAAGTTGGCATAGAACTCTCTTACCATAGAAACAATAGCAACAATAGAGAAGAAATAGTAATTTCTCCAATTTTTGGTGCAATCATTTCATCAATATCTCCTCCTGGTTTACTAAAAACTTGCTTAAGAATCAACTTACGTGATGACAACACATTAACGTAACGATCCTCAACTCCAGAACTGATGAACTTGTCTGAATCGAATCTATCCTTCCCCTTGGAATGCTTCAATTTTGGTGCCAATTCTAAAATTGCAAGACTATTCACCATAAATTCCAAAATCAAATTAAACTTGCTAAACTTAACTTCTAAAGGCATAATTTACTTAATCTAAGCTATTCTCAAGCTTTTCTCAAATTTTCACCATGAATAGTGATTTTTGGATTTCTCAAAAATGTACTCAAAATACATGATGAAAATAAAAAATTTTTGCATAGGAGAACTGCTCATACCTTAAGGAGTTAAGATCTAACAAATTTCATACTTTGGGAGGTTGAAGGTGACATGAGGTAAAAAATGTCAATTTTTGGGATTTTAACGCCAGTAAACTTATTTTCACGAACCGGCGCCCATTGACACGCCTAAAAGATATATGCTTTTGCTATATAATTTTACTCATTTTTGATGATATTACACTTTAAAGGAAGGTATTTTGTATGTTTTTTGGTTTTAGGTACAAGAAATGGTTATTAGAGCAAAAAGAAGAAAAAATGGTGTAATTTGGAGCAAAAAACGAGCAAGAAAGAAAATTTTGGCTTGACAGCTTTTGATAAGTCTTTCTATGTTTAATCTGTTTTACACTTATTACATATTTTTGAATGAGATTACACTTTAAAGAAAGGTTGTTTTTATGCTTATTTTGTAGGACTATCTATTAGGAACACAACACAACTGAAATGGGGTGAATCAGAGCTGAAACGGAGCCAAACGGAGCAAAATGGTGGAGCTGCGCAGGATGGGCGCCGGGGGCGCCCAAACGGGCGCCGGTAGTGCCCGAGACTGCCTGGATGCAATATTGGACGGTTGTTGGCTAAATACATCGATTCTGGACGCTTTTTGGAGGTTTCTTCATGCACCTCTTGGGAATTTCATCCCTACTCTATTTTAAACCAAATTTGAAGCCAAAAATGAAGGGGAGAAGTTAGAAAAAACATGGAGAATATTGAGAGATATTAGAATAGGAGTAGAAATATAGATTTCTACCTTTTGGGAGAGATTGGTGAGGATATTTTGAGAGAATTTGTAATGGAATGTTCTAGCATTGCATGGATCCGCGGGAGACTTTGTGTGAGAGATTTTTATCTTTCTTTCAAGGGAAAAAAGCTAAGTATTGTGTTCTTCATTATCTTATGATTTTGTAAACACTTATTTTATGGATTTGTTTTGAAATGAATTTTTCCGTTGTGTTTTCTTTGTGTTTTGCGATGTTTTTCTCTTTCTCTTTCTTCTTCTATGGAAATAGTGGCATGAGAAGATTATGCCATTGTTTTCATTCTACTTTTCTTTTGCAATGAGTAGGATTCATGTTTAAGATATTGGGATGCTTGATAAAAGATGTTTTAATTATAAATGTGATGGTTTTTACTTGGACTTCATTTACATTACAAAAATGGCCCGTTGTATTGTTAAAATTCGTTATATTTGCATTGTCCCAAAAGGGCAGTGTAATTCTCAACAAAGTGGAACCACATTCAATATCCGTGAATGAATTGCGTAGTTCATGGGGATTGAGTGCAAATAAATATGGAAATATGGTTTCATGGGCGTCAAATTTGAGGTTTCAGGGTGACAGGCTGAGATCTCAATTTGGTCTTAAAGTTTGGTAACTAAAGCTAGGGTTAGCCTTATGGTGAAGGGCAGTGGGAGCTCTGAAGTGAGAGGCGGTATCCTCCCAGCCTAACCATGGATGTAAGGACTAAGCCTAGGATTTGCCAATGTTCTTTATAGCACTCTGAAAAAAGGGTACTCGGAAGAGGGTAAAGAATAGGATTGCTCCTATTTGGCACATACAATATTTAATGCGTCTCATTTCTAAACTTTATCCAATTCATTACATAAGAATAATAGATTTTATTATCTCAAATTTTACCAAACCAATTTATCCAGAAAGGGTTATCTTTAGAAGTAATATTTGCATTTAGGAGTAGTTATTATTCTTACATATAATCATCTGCATTTAGGAGTAGTTGTTAGAAAAATCACTTATATCACCTTTCCAAACTAAGGCTGTTAGTAGTAGACTAGAATTTGACTAAGAATCTCTTACCTCGCTTCCCTGTGGGATCGATAAACGGGCCTCCATTAGAGCCCTGTATTACTTGATACGATACGTATACTTGCGTTGGATCATTGTGACTTTATAAAAATTATTATATATCTATTGTTCATAAATCCTTGCATATAAAAAAAGTCGCATCACCCATCCAGGAAAATTTGACGCATAGTGGCGAGTGCTGGCGCTTATGTGCTGAGGGTTGGGCGCTTAGGCGCAAACTTGCAGATTTTGAAGATTAATTAAATTGCACTAATACACCTACTTAATCACCCTTAAATGATTTAAATAATTATTTCTACCCCATACACACTTAAATACTCCAAAATCCACTTCAATATCAATCGATTCACACAAATTTCACACACAAACATACATTTCATTAAAATCAAAACACTTAATAAAACTAAAAATTTTGATCCAAAATCCTTGGATGAAATTTTCCAGAACACAAGCTCCTTACACATATAACTAAACACAAAACCACATAATTAAGATGCAACACACTTAAAACACAATCTAAAAAAACAATACAACAATCAAAAACATTAAACACTAAACATAGGTAACTAAATAACAAGACCACACTAGAATTTAATTTCAATCTCCATTAGGTGGAATATGTCCTGAACCACCATTAGTTCCATTTGAACCATCTGAAATGTAAATCTGATAAAACAGGCGATGGTTGAAAACAATCACATCTTCTTCTTCTAACCATTTTCTTCAGAAACATCACTTTATCTGCTTCTTCCACATGACTTGTATGACAAAATTGCATTTTAAGTTACCATCCAATGTATGCTAAATGTGCATTAGTTTTGTTTACCTTTGCTTCGATTAAAGCAACGTCAGCCTCGATCTTTGATATCCTTTTTGCGATTCCTAGAATACTAACAGCTAGAAACCCATTGTATAACTCTTGCGCATTCTTACAAATGAACTTCTTCTTGTTGGCCTCCTCTTTCTTATTAACTTCACTCTCCCATGAAGACATTTTGGCTCTCAAAATTGTCTTCATTAAGACTCAGAAGTAAAAATAAGAGCTGAGGCAAGTATCTCTTAATTTTAGGCCTTTTTATAGACCTAAGAAGTCTCAAATACTGACTCTAGACGTGTTTTAACTCTGAAATAACTATCATAACCACTTACCCATGATTTAGGCTTCTAGAACCACATTTATCACGTTTTTATAACTGTGGAGCCTAAGCGCCAACATCTGGCGAATAAGCGCCAGTACTCATTTTAGCACAGGTCTGCTAAACATCCAAATCTTCATTCTAACTTCTCTAAGTCATCAATTAAGGTCCAATAAACAGCACTATAACATAAAAACTTCAGAATACTAGTACATTTTCTCAAATCAAACCAAACAAAAACACTCAAAGCAAACTTAAAGCAAAGGACACCAAAAACTATGGGTTGCCTCCCATAAAGCACTTGGTTTAACGTCTTCAGCTTGACATTCCCAAAGCTTATTCTGAGTGATTCAACATCAGATTATCATCAAAATTAGATTGATCGATTGAAAAATAGGATTTTAGTCTATGACCATTAACATTAAATATTTTTCCAGTCTTAGGATAATTAATATCCATAGCTCCATAGGAATAAATTTTCATCAAAATAAAAGGGCTCATCCACATGGACTTAAGTTTTCCAGCAAATATTTTCAATCTAGCATTATTTAACAAAACTTGTTGTCCTGGCTCAAGATTTTTAGTAAGAATCTTCTAATCATGCCATAACTTCATCTTTTCTTTATAAATCTTAGTATATTCATAAGATTCATTCCTTATGTCTTCAAACACATTTAGTTGCAACAATCTATTTTCACCAACATCTTTCAAATTATAATTGAACTCTTTAATATCCCAATATGCTTTATGCTCAAGTTTAACTAGTAAATGACAAGCTTTCCCGAAAATTAGCCTATATGGGGACATTCCTGTAGGAGTTATGTATGCAGTCCTATAGGCCCACAAAGCATGATTCACTTTAATTGACCAATCCTTCCTGTTTGGATTAACACTCTTTTCCAAAATTATTTTACTTTCATGATTGAATAATTCAACCAAATCTCTAGTTTGCGGATGTTAAGCAGTAGAAATACGATGGTTAATATGATATTTCTTTACTAGCTTTTCCATAATCGCATTTCTAAAATGACTTCACCCTTCAGTTATGATAACCCTTGGTATTCCAAATCTGCAAAATATATTTTTTCTTAAAAATTTTACAACATTTTGAGCATCACATCAAGGTAAATCAACAGCTTCAATCTATTTGGATACATAGTCTACTGCTATCAGAATATATATATTTTCGAAAGATGGTATAAATGGTCCCATGAAGTCTAATCCCCAAACATCAAATATTTAAACTATCCAATATATAATTGAGGGGCATCTCATTTCTTCTAGAAATATTGCCTACACGTTGACATCGATAACAAATTTTAATATAAACATTAACATCCTTAAAATTTGTAGGCCAACATAATCCATATTGTAAGATTTAATATGCAATTTTATCAACACCAAAATGTCCCCCATAATCAGAATTATGAAAATTTTGAATAATTTCATAAGTTTCTTATAAAGGCACACATCTTTGAATAATCAAATCCTTTCCTTGTTTATATAAAAATGGAGCATCCAAAAAATAAGTCTTAGCTTCAGATAAAAATTTCTTCCTCTCCTGGTATGTCAAACCGTAGGGTAAAATATCACTGAAAATAAAGTTTACAATGTCAGAATACCATGGAACACGCCACCCATAGATAGTGAACAATTTTTCATCAAGAAAATGGTCATTAATTTCCTTTTCAAAGCAGAGAGATTTTTCAAAATCAAGCCTAGAAAGATGATCAACAATTGATTATCAGCACCCTTCCTGTCTACTATTTCAAAATCAAATTCTTCCAAAAGAGGAATCCATCTTGCCAGTCTCGGTTTTGCATCCTTCTCTTTCATTAAATATTTAATAGTAGAATGGTCAGTATGCACCACACATTTTGTTCCAATTAAATATCATCTGAATTTATAAAAGGCAAATGCTATAGCTAGTAACTTGATCCCCGATAAATATATGTGCTTACAAATATGATATGAAAATTGGCAACGACGTCAAAAACTTGGGCCGCGAGGAATATATGTATGTGTGCCAAAAACTTGACTCCACACCAAATATATGTGATTTAGATATGAAAATTATGATTTTATAATATGGGATACTACACAAGTATACATATCGTTTATCAAGTAATATAAGACTTTCTGATTAAGCCCCGAGATATCGAACCCACAGGGAAAATGTAAAATCTTTAAAGGAATCAAAGAAAGTATCTTTTTACTTTCTTTCATTGTTTTCAAAAAAGTATGTCTTGATTTTGAAAAGTTTTGAAGGTTGATATGTCTTTTGAAATTTTCATAATAAAAATGCTAAAAAAAAATTAAAATTACAATAACTAATAACACTGGATGTAAAATACTATTAACTACAATATCTTTTTCTTTCCTTTCATGAAGTATTAATAATTCTTAAAGTATTGTTGTGGAAGTATTCAAATTTTTGTTGTGACAAATAGAAGCAAATGTGTTCTTTACCCTTACTTGGCTCTATAAAGAACATAGGTTAATTTAAAATTTATATTATTTTGAACATGGTTAGGCAGGGAAGATACCAGCCTCTCACTCTAGAGTTCCCTCGATTCCCATCACCTGGGGGCTAACTTCTCATAAGAAAACTTAAAACTTCAAACTAAATTAGGGGGTTTTAGCCTTTCACTCTAAAATCCTATAATTTTACTCCCTTTCATAAAATATCTTCTAATATTACATTCAATTATATGGACTACAGTTCTCACCCATATAATTGCATGTGATTCCTACTAACTTTTATGAGACAATACCGCATTGGATCTTACATAATCTCAAGAAATTTTACAACTTAACATGCCAAATTAAGAAGTAAACAAAGTTTTTAGAATCAATCTTCACAACTTCTTCCAACTTTTAAACACTTATACTTTCCACAACAATTCTCTTTAAATTAATTACTTCTCCATTTAAGAAAGAAAAAGATAAAGTAAACTACTCGGAATGCATTGAGAAAATATAAAAACACATTGATTTGAAATTAAAAACAACGATAAGAAAAATAATAAACGAAAACAAGTATTAATAAACTAAATAAAAGTAAACCCTTATCTGAAAATCTTCTCCACAAGACTAAGGAAGTTCCTCTGAAACTTTGACTCTTCGCTAAACTACTCCACAGAGCAAGTCTCCCAACTCCGATGACTCAGAATACAGACTCAGACTTCAATAAAAACCAAACTAAAAGAAAGAAAAGAAGTGGGAAGAAGAATACTTCACTCTGACCCTTTTCTCCTTTCTACTCTCTACTCCTACTCTAAAATAAAAACTCTTAAAAATGCAGTGGAAAAACAAAAGAAAGAAAGAAAGAACCCTTCAAAATGTAAAGTAAGAGTCTCTTAATCTTTCCTAAGACTCTCTTTAAATAGTAAACCAAAAGGTGCCTTAGTGTCTTTTCAAAATGTGTCCAGATTCGATGTATCTACCAAGGAACGCACCCCTTCATTCAAACTTGCCGCCCAAAGGAAGTTATGGACGTTACCACCAAGAGTTGCATCCCATCCCCTTTGAAATTGGTGCCAAATCCATTTGAAATTCAATTTTTAACTTTGGCAGCTAAGCGTCGGCCTAGCGGCGCTTAGCCGCCAGTGCCAAATTTTTGATTTTTCATTTTTTTGCTCAAAATTTGATCCAATTTTGCTTCTTTCATCATGACCATCCATTTTCATCATACCTGCAAGAAAAACACAAAATACCTTCCATTAAAGTGCAATATAATTAAAAATAGGTATAAAAATGTGCATAAAAATGCTATATATTTTAGGTGTATCAAAAATCCCCCAAACATAAATTGTTACTTGTCCTCAAGTGAAAGTTAATCTCATAAAACATTTTAGCATGCAAATTATGTAATAAGTTTCTTAGGAAGATAACAAAATTTTTTTCTAGAAATGGAATAGTCCAATTTAGAAAAAAATTCAATAATTAAAACCAACTTAAAGTTTAGAATTTCTTAAGTAAAAGAAAAATGATAAATATAAGTTTCTATCTAATTCAGAAATATTTGTAGATTTTTCAAAATATAGGATTCAAACATTTATTTTTCTTACTTACAAATCTTTATTTGAAAAATAATTTTACTTACTATATTTCAACTTTAAGCTTTAGATTTTCTCTGAACTTATATCTTAAACTTTAGGTATGAAATAAATTTTTGATTAGGCCCTTAAATCCTCAAGCTTCTCCTCCCTTTTCACTAACTGTATTTTTCACTTTTTCTTTTTCTTCTTTTTTTTTTATAAGGCTTAAATTCCATCGCTCCATTTAAAATAAAGATCAGATATACATCTTTCACTTAAAAATCATAATATTAGTATCTGAAATTTACTCTTCAATAAAAGAAATTTAAGCTTTGAAGAATAAAAGTCAAACTTCTATTTATCCAAAAATACAAAACTTCTTACTAAAAATAGTTTAACTTTATTTACCACCTCTTCATTAAGAAAATTTTAACTTTAAGTTTTTCATGATTACTATAAATTTTAACTAAATTCTTTTATTCATTTCTATATTCAAAATTTTGTTCCCCTAATATAACTTCATGTACATAATTGTTTTCAATCAAAAATAAGATTTATTTTTAAGTATTCTTGAGAATCAAATAAAATTTTAGGTTTTTAAAAATCTTTGTTTTTTTTAAAATTCCCCCAAACTTTAAATTTTTAATTAAGATAAAACATTTGAGCATAAAAAATGATACATGGTGAGAAATAAAAACTGACATATCATGCTTGCAAGAATTTTTAATATCCTAATATGCAAGTATAACAATTTAAATACAGGAGTAAAATGAAATCAAATTTAGTTTTTCAAAACATTTTTCTTCTTTTTTTTTATAATAAGAAAAGTAAAAATTTTAGAAGACTTCTACAGTAGTGGATGTTTTCAAAGCAAATACACACCAACCAAAATAACACACTTATACAGATAACAGATGATAGTGGAATTTGAAGAATTTTAAACATGTAGTTTTCCTAAGTAAAAGTTTCTAATAGTGGTTTATAATTTCCTAACAATTTTTGGAATTAAAGTACACATTACTAAAAACTCTGACATAACATACACATAAAAACATTTACTATTACACACTACCACACATCAACATATAAATCAACAATAAAAACAACAACAATACCTGAATATACATAACAAAAAAATAGTACAACTACAATCTGCATACTATCAAGGTTCACATCACAATACAATCATCAAACAAAATACTAGATAAAGTACACAGTGACACAACACATCAATACAACAACTAAAACAAATAACATACATCTACTCTTCATCCTCATCATCATCATCATCTTGCTCGTTCCAATCTCTGGATGACACATAAGGTATATAGAATGGATGAGGTGGCATCTCAAGCACTCGATCTCCTCTAATTAGCCTATCCAAATATTGCCGATAATTCTCATATTCATCATGTTTTACAATATATCTCTCAACATTATCCAAGCTTACCATCCATATCTCTCACATGCTCTCGAGTAAGACTCACTTTTTTCAAAATCTTTCTTAATAAACCGATCCGTGAATCGAGTAGATGATGAAACACATGAAGTAGAAGCACGAGAAGCAGAAGCAGCAGAAGCAGAAGCAGTAGAAGCCCTACCAAATCCTCCTATCCAACCAAACTCTGAATGTAAAGTGTAAGCACCAACGTTTACACTAGTAATTGTCTCAATAGCTGAAGTACCTCTTCCCAGGTTTCAAATTTCACTCCAGATCTTTCACAAAGTGAATGAATCAAGGAAGGAAATCCCATACCTGCAGTCGTGGTTGATCTAGAAAAGTTCAAAACATAATAATAAATTATCCCTCCAATATCAATAGGCTTCCCATGCTGAATACAATGGTTCAACACCACTCTTTCTCTCATTACTTCACTGGTGTGACTTGAAGGTAACAACTTAGATGAGATAAAATAATGCCATGCCTTAGAAATGGCATTTAATTTAGAAGCATGAAAGTTCACTCTTCTATCATTTGTAATTTTCCATAATCCTCTTCCATCAGTCAGATATTCCATAATCTCATCTAATTCCCCATCCGAAGGATAATAGTTAGAATAAAAACATAACATATCAGGAGGTAGTCCATAAAAGGTATTGATTGCACCTGAAGAGAAGTTTACTTCATGCCTCCTAACCATCACCTGATTTTTCTCTACAGCAGGTAAATTTGCATAAAATTCTCTTACCACAAAAACAACGACAACAACGGAGAAGCAACGATAATTCGCCGTTTCTTCTTGCAATCATATCTTCAATCACCTCTTCTGGCTTACTAAACACTCGCTCAGGAATCAACTTATGTGATTGCAATGCATCGACGTATCATTCCTCAGCCCTCAAACTAACAAATTTGTCAGAATCAAACTTTGTCTTTTCTCGTGCACGCTTTGACTTTGGAGCCACTGTAAAAATTCACGAAAAATTCACCATAAATTCCAAAACCAAACTAAACTTGCTAAATTATCTTCCAAAAGATATTTTCACTAAATTCAAGCAATTTATCAAGCTTTTCCTCAAATTTTCACCATGAATAGTGATTTTAAGATTTTCCTTAATGTACTCAAAATACATGGTGAAAATAAAAAATTTTTACTTAGGAGTAGTGCTCTTACCTGAAAGAAGCCAAATCTAACAATTTTTGTTAAGATCAGCTCTTAAATGATCCACAAAATGATACCCTAGGCTCCTCTTTCGCGACAAAGCAAAGGTTGAAGACGATGGGGTGGTTGAAAATGGAAATTTTCGGGTTTTAAACTTTTGGGAATCAATTTTCGCGAACTGGTGCCTAAGCGCAAACTCTCGGCGCTTAGCCGCGAAATCTGGTACATAAGCGCAGGCATTCTGGTGCTTAGCCGCCAGTACACAAATTTTTATAATTAAGGTATATGCACTAAATCACTTTGTTAATTACCCTTAATTACTCCACAATAATTAATTCTCCCCACAAATCTTCTAATACTCCAAATCAAAGTTAAATAACCAATGATTCCACACAAATTTCACAAAAACAAACTTATATTAAAACAAAAATAACATTCAATACAATACTAGAATTTTTATCCAAACATAAAGGATAAAATTCTCAAAATACAAGACACTATAATCTTAAACTGATAAGTGTACATCTCTAAGATGTACCCATCACATCATCAGGCATATATAAAAACATTAAACACACCAAACATGAACTCACAAGAACACTAACATAACCCATAAGACACTAAACAAATAGAAACAAGCACTTTTAATTCCACTCTCCATTAGGCGGAATATAACCAGGACCACTATTATTCTCATTTGACCCTTCAGGAATATAAATTTGATAGAACGGACGATCATTGTTCATTCTTATATCATCTTCTTCAATCCATTTGTTCTTCACAAAAATCACCTTATCTATTTCTTCTACATACCTTCAATGATTGAATTGCATCTTGAGTTGCCATTCCATGTGATCCAGATGTAAAGTATATCATTGATCTTTGCTTCCATTGAAGTCACTCGGGCTTCAATTTTTGCAATCATCTCTACAATACCTTGAATGCTAACAGCCAGATATCCATTAAATAACTCCTTAGCACTATCACTAATGAACTTACTTTTATCAGAATCTTGCTTCTTCTTCATCTCGTTCTCCCAGGAAGACATGGTGCACTCAAAATTCTCTTCTTAGACTTCAGAAATGAAAATAGGACTTGGGGCAAGTGTTTTCCTTAAGTTAGGACCTTTTTATAGACTTGGGAGATGCTAGAATATTCTCCAACACATTTAGAATCTCTTAAATAACTCCCACAACTTATCCCCCACGATCTAGGATCTAAATTCACATTTTTCACGTTTTTTATAACTGTAGCGCCTAAGCGCCAACTAGTCAGCGCTTAGCCGCCAGTGCATAATTTTGCACAGGTCTGCTAAGTGTCCAAATTCTCATTCTGACTTCTCTAAATCATCAATTAAGGTCAAATAAACTCCACTTAAGTTTAAAAACTCCAAATTACTACCACTAAAAATATAAAAACAAACCAAACAAAGCAAATAAAACACACAAAACAAACATAAAGCAAGGCACACCGATAAATATGGGTTGCCTCCCACAAAGCGCTTGTTTTAATGTCTTCAGCCTGACATACCCTGAACTCATTCTGAGTGACCCAACACTAAATTCTCATCAGATTTAGATTTATTGACTGAAAAATATGGTTTAAATCTATGTCTGTTAACTTTAATTATTTTTCCAGTCTTAGGATCTTGAACATCTACAACTCCATAAGAATAAACTTTTATCACAATGAATGGACCCATCCACCTGGACTTAAGTTTTCCAGAAAATATTCTCAATCTAACTTTATACAACAAAACTTGTTGTCCTTGTTCAAGATTTTTAGTAAGAATCTTCCGATCATGCCATAACTTTATCTTTTCCTTATAAATCTTAGCATTTTCATAAGATTCATTCTTTATTTCTTCAAGCTCATTCAATTGCAATAATCTCTTTTCAGCAGCATCTTTCAAATTATAATTAAACTCTTTAATAGTCTAATATGCTTTATGCTCAAGTTCAAAAGGTAAATGACAAGCTTTTCAAAAAATTAGCCTATATAGGGACATTCCTATAGGTGTTCTGTAAGCAGTCCTATAGGCCCACAAAGCATAATCCATTTTAATTGACCAATCCTTTCTATTTGGATTAACATTTTTTTCCAATATTCTTTTAATTTCATTATTGGATAATTCAAACAAACCACTTGTCTGCGGATGATAAGCAGTAGCAATGCGATGATTAATATGATATTTCTTTGTTAACTTCCCAATAATCACATTTCTAAAATGACTTCCTCCATCAGCTTATGATTACTCTTGGTATTCCAAATCCGTAAAATGTATTCTTTTCTAAAAACTTTGCAACACTTTGAGCATCACATCGAGGTAAAGCAATAGCTTCAATCCATTTGGAAACATAGTCTACTCGCTATTAAAATATAAACATTTCGAAAGATGGTGTAAATGGTCCCATAAAATCTAATCCCCAAACATCAAATATTTCAATTTCCAACATATAATTGAGGGGCATCTCATTTCTTCTAGAAATATTGCCTACACGCTGACATCTATCACAATTTTTAATATAAACATTCACATCCTTAAAAATTGTAGGCCAATAAAATCTTGATTGTAATATTTTATATGCAGTTTTATCACTTCCAAAATGTCTCCCATAATCAGAATCATGACATTTTTGAATAATTTCATAAGTCTCTTCTAAATGTACACATCTTCGAATTATAAGATCCTTTCCTTGTTTATATAAAAATGGGTCATCCCAAAAATAAGTCTTAGCATCAAACATAAATTTCTTCTTTTCATGATATGCAAACCATAGGCTATAATATTACTAAAAATAATGTTTAATTTGTTTGCATACCACGGAACACTCCATTCTATAACAGTGAACAGTTTTTCATCAGGAAAATGTTCATTAATTTCTTCAATATCACAGAAAGATTTTTCAATTTTAAGCCTGGACAAATGATCAACAATTTGATTATCAGAACCCTTCCTATCTACTATCTCAAAATCAAATTCTTGGAAAAGAAGAATCCATCATATAAGTCTCGGTTTTGCATCATTTTTCTTCATTAAGTATTTAATAGCAGAATGAGCAGTATGCACAACACATTTAGTTCCAATTAAATATGATCAAAATTTATCAAAGGTAAATACTATAGCTAATAACTCTTTCTCAGTAGTGATATAATTAATTTGAGCTTCATTAAGAGTTTTACTAGCATAATAAATTACTTTGAAAATTTTATTATATTTTTGACCCAAAACAGCACCAATAGTATAATCACTAGCATCACACATTAATTCAAAAGATTTTTCCCAATTTGGTGAAATTATTACAGGTGCAGTGATTAATTTTTCTTTTAATGTTTCAAAGGCTTTATGGCAATCATCATCAAAATTAAAAATTGCATCCTTTTCCAGTAAATGGCATAAAGGTTTTGTAATCTTTGAAAAATATTTGATGTAACACCTGTAGAATCCAGCATGTCCTAAAAAACTTCTAATTCCCCTTACATTGGTTGGGCAAGGTAAATTAGATATAACTTGAATTTTTGCAGGATCTACCTCCAAACATTTTTCTGAAATCCGATGTCTCAAAATAATTCCTCCTGCTACCATAAATTGGCATTTTTCCCAATTAAGGACCAAATTAGTTTCTTCACAGCATTTTAGAACTTTAGATAGATGTTCTAAACATGATTCAAATGAAATTCCAAACACTGAAAAGTCTTCCATAAAAACTTCAATCCCTTTTTCAATTAAATCACAAAAAATAGCCATCATACATCTCTGAAATGTAGCAGGGGCATTACATAAACCAAAGGGCATTCTTCTAAAAGAAAACATACCATAAGGACTGGTAAACCAAGTTTTCTCTTGATCCTCATGAGCAATTTGAATTTGGTGGTAACCAGTATATCCATCCAGAAAATAAAAGTATTTATGCCCAGCCTAGTCTATCCAACATTTGATCTAGAAAAGGGAGTGGAAAATGATCTTTCCTTGTGGCAAGGTTTAATTTTCTGTAATCAATGCATATTCGCTACCCTGTAACTTGTCTTGTTGGTATCATTTCATTCTTTTCATTAACACTCACAGTTACTCCTCCTTTCTTAGGAACACAATGAATAGGACTAACCCATGCATTATCTGAAATAGGGTAGATAATTCCAGCATCCAACCACTTTAAAATTTCTTTCTTAACAACTTCTTTCATGATAGGATTTAATCTCCTTTGGCGATCAGCCCGCGGTTTGCTATTATCTTCCATAAGAATTCTGTGCATATAAATTGAAGGACTGATTCCTTTAATATCATCAATTGTCCATCCAAAGGTTTTCTTGTGATTCTTCAGAATTTCAAGCAAACTCTCTTCTTCTTTTTCAGTTAATTGAGAGGAAATTATAACAGGCAAGGTTGAGGGTTGTCCTAGAAAAACATACTTCAAATGATCAGGAAGCATTTTTAACTCAGGTTCAGGAGGTTTTCAATTGATGGACCATAAGATTTATCTTTTTCAGTGATATCCAACAATTTAAAACTTTCATGAACATACTTTAAATCTTCTTCTTGAAAATCTTCAGAATCAAATAACTCCTCTTCTTGCTTATATTCAAATTCTTCTCTTTCAGCCTTTCTCTTCGTAAGTTGATTTGAAATGACATTCACTTAAATATTCGATAACATCCATCCTAAAACACTCATCTTCTTTACTTCTTACAGGATATTTCATCGATTTTGAAATATTAAATGTAACATTCTGATCATTAACCCTCATCGTTAATTCCCCTTTTGCACATCTATCATGGCTCGCTCTGTAGCTAGAAAAGGTCTCCCCAAAATTATGGGTATCTCTTTATCTTCCTCCATATCTAACACAATGAAATCCACAAGAAAAATAAATTGATCCACTTTTACCAAAACATCTTCTATAAATCCTTTAGAATATGTGATCGAACGATCTGCTAATTACAAAGTTACAGTAGTTGGGGTTATTTCTCCTAGTCCCAGTCTTTTGAATATTGATAGAGACATAAGGTTAATGCTTGCACCCAAATCACATAAAGCTTTTCCACAGAATCTTTCTCCGATTGTACATGGAATTGTGAAACTACCAGGATCTTTAAGTTTTTCAGGAAGCTTTTTTTGAATTATCGCACTACACTCCTCACTAAGTGCAACAGTCTCATTTTCTTCAAACTTCATCTTTTTATTAAGAATATCCTTCATAAATTTCGCATAGCTTGGCATTTGTTCTAGGGCTTCAGCAAATGGAATATTGATGGTAAGCTTCTTTAATATCTCCAAGAAATTTTAAAATTGCTTATCCAACTTTTGTTGACGAAGTCTTTGAGGAAATGGAGGTGGTGGTTTTTCTAAATCAACCTTAGGTGGAGAAATAGGTCTTTCAAAACCTTTTGGAGCGTCCTCTTTAGGTCTTTCAATCTTTTCTTTCTCTACTTTAGTTTTTTTGGAACTCTACCTTCCAATTCTTTTCCACTTCTCAATTGAATTGCTTTCACTTGTTCTTTATTCTTTTCTCTTGGATTTACTTGGAAGCATTCCTTGGGATCTATTACTTAAGGCATTTGCAATTTATCCCAATTGATTTTCAATATTTCTGATGGTTGCTCCTTGAATTTGTAATTGATTTCCCATATGTGATACTACTTCTCCCATAGAAAACTTCTTCTCCTTATTTTGTAAAGCATTGTTATAACTTGAAGGATAAGTTAATCTATTATTATTACCTTGGTTGTTCCAATTCCCCAATGGTTTTACTTGGGTGTTCCCCCATTGTTGATTAACACCACCCTGATTATTGTTATTCCAGTTAAAATTTGGATGATTCTTCCAACCTGGGTTATAATGATTGGAATATGGGTTGTTAGGTTTGATTATAGCATTTACAGTTTCTGGTGAAGAATAAGAATCAACCATTTGGCCTAATGAATTTTCTTCAATCATAAGATTTGGCTGAGAAAAATTCATCCCAAATTGGTCTATCTTCCTTGATACAACAACAACTTGATTTGCTAACATTTTAAAAGCATCATTTTCATAAACACAGGCTACCTTTTTAGGATTTAACCTTTCAGAAGGCCATTGAAAATTATTAGTAGCCATTTCTTCAATTAAAGCATAAGCATCAGAAAATGGTTTAGACATTAATGATCCACCAGCAGCAGCATCGATGATTGATCTAGGAGATCCAACTAATCCATTATAAAAAGATTGAATTATTAACCAATCTGGTATCGCATTCCTGTGGAGATCTTTAAATCTTTCCCATGATTCATATATTGATTATCCTTCAAACAGACAAAAAGATGTTATATCATTTCTCAATTTAGCAGTCTTAGATGGTGGAAAATATTTAGCAAGGAATTTTTGTGACAGTTCACCCCAAGTTCTAATTGATCCAGGTGCTAACGAATGTAACCACATTTTAGCTTTATCCCTTAGTGAGAAAGGAAAAAGTCTAAGTCTTATAGCATCATCCGAAGCACCATCATATTTAAAAGTAGCACACAACTCTAGAAAATTAGCAAGATGCAAATTAGGATCTTCAGTTGTTGCTCCCCCAAACTGATTATTGGACACCATTTGGATAATAACAGGTTTAAACTCAAAAGAATTAGCAGCTACAACAGGGTTTTGAATACTACCACAAAGTTCATCTACTGTAGGGTTAACATGATCTCTTAAAGGTCTTAATTCTTGATGGATGCCAACATTTTGATTTTAATGATTTGCCATTTCTTGAATATTTTTTTTCTCTATTTTTAGTTTTTTTGATTTTTCTGATAGTTCTTTCTAACTCAGAATATTAAGGCACAAGTCCTTCAGAACCTGAACTACGCATCTAACAATAAAACAAAACAAAATACAACACACTAACAAAAACAAAGAAAAGTAAAAATTTATAATTTCTTAATTCTCTTTAAAATGCAATTTAATTAATTTTCCCTAGCAACGACGCCAAAAACTTGATCCCCGATAAATATATGTGCTTACAAATATGATATGAAAATTGGCAACGGCGCCAAAAATTTGGGCCGCGAGGAATATATGTATGTGTGCCAAAAACTTGACTCCACACCAAATATATGTGATTTAGATATAAAAATTATGATTTTTCAATATGGGATACTACACAAGTATACGTATCGTTTATCAAGTAATATAGGACTTTCTGATTAAGCCCCGAGATATCGAACCCACAGGGAAAATGTAAAATCTTTAAAAGAATCAAAGAAATTATCTTTTTACTTTCTTTGATTGTTTTCGAAAAAGTATGTCTTGATTTTGAAAAGTTTTGAAGGTTGATATGTCTTTTGAAATTTTCTTAATAAAAATTCTAAACAAAAAATTAAAATTACAATAACTAATAACACTGGATGTAAAATACTATTAACTAGAATATATTTTTCTTTCATTTCATGAAGTAGTAATAATTCTTAAAGTATTGTCGTGGAAGTATTCAACTTTTTGTTGTGACAGATAGAAGCAAATGTGTTCTTTACCCTTACTTGGTTCTATGAAGAACCTAGGTTAATTTGAAATTTATATTATTTTGAACATGGTTAGGCAGGGAAGATACCAGTCTCTCACTCTAGAGTTCCCTCGATTCCCACCACTTGGGGGCTATCTTCTCATAACAAAACTCAAAACTTCAAACCAAATTAGGGGGTTTTAGCCCGTCACTCTAAAATCCTCTAATTTTACTCCCTTTCATAAAAATATCTTCTAATATTACATTCAATTATATGGACTACAGTTCTCACCCATATAATTGCATGTGATTCCTACTAACTTTTATGAGACAATACCGCATTGGATCTTACATAATCTCAAGAAATTTTACAACTTAACAGACCAAATTAAGAAGTAAATAAAGTTTTTAGAATCAATCTTCACAACTTCTTCCAACTTTTAAACACTTATACTTTCCACAACAATTCTCTTTAACTTAATTACTTCTCCTTTTAAGAAAGAAAAAGATAAAGTAAATTACTCAGAATGCATTGAGAAAATATAAAAACACATTGATTTGACATTAAAAACAATGATAAGAAAAATAATAAACAAAAACAAGTATTAATAAACTAAATAAAAGTAAACACTTATCTGAAAATCCTCTCCACAATACTAAGGAAGTTCCTCTGAAACTTTGACTCTTCGCTAAACTACTTCTCAGAGCAAGTCTCCCAACTTCGATGACTCAGAATACAGACTTCAGACTTCAATAAAAACTAAACTAAAAGAATGAAAAGAAGTGAGATGAAGAATACTTCACTCCGACCCTTTTCTCCTTTCTACTCTCTACTCCTACCCTAAAATAAAAGCTCTTAAAAATACAGTGGAAAAACAAAAGAAAGAAAGAAATAACCCTTCAAAATGCAAAGGAAGAGTCTCTTAATCTTTCATAAGACTCTCTTTAAATAGTAAACCAAAAGGTGCCTTGGTGTCTCTTCAAAATGTGTCCAGATTTGATGTATCTACCAAGGAACGCACCCCTTCATTCAAACTTGTCCCCCAAAGGAAGTTATGGACATTACCACCAAGAGTTGCATCCCATCCCATTTAAAATTGGCGCCAAATCCATTTGAAATTCGATTTTTAACTGTGGAGGCTAAGCGCCGGCCTAGTGGCGCTTAGCCGCTAGTGCCAAAATTTTTATTTTTCATTTTTTGCTCCAAATTTGATCGAATTTTTCTCCTTTCATCATGACCATCCATTTTCATCATACCTGCAAGAAAAACAAAAAATACCTTCCATTAAAGTGCAATATCATTAAAAATAGGTATAAAAATGTGCTTAAAAATACTATATATTTTAGGTGTATCATAACTCTTTTTCAGTTGTTGTATAATTAATTTGAGCTTCATTAAGATTTCTACCAGCATAGTAGATCACTTTGAAAATCTTATCATATTTATGACAAAAAACAGCTTCAATAGCATAATCAGTTACATCACACATTAATTCAAAAGGTTTTTCCAAGTGTGGTGAAACTATAACAGGTGCAGTGATTAATATTTATTTAATGATTCAAAAGCTTTTAGGCATTCTACATCAAAAATAAAAATTAAATTTTTTTCAGTAAACGATATAAAGGCTTTGAAATATTTGAAAAGTCTTTAAATATAACGCCTGTAGAATCCAGCATGTCCTAAAAAACTTCTAATTCCCCTTACATTTGTTGGGAAAGGTAAATTAGAGATAAATTGAATTTTTGCATGATCTACCTCCATAACATTTTCTGATATACGATGTCCCAATACAATTCCTCCTGTTACCATAAATTGGAATTTTTCCCAGTTAAGGACTAAATTAGATTCTTTACAGAGCTTAAGAACTTTTGATAGATGTTCTAATCATGATTCAAATGAAATTCCAAACACTGAAAGTCATCCATAAAAACTTCAATTATTTTTTTAATTAAATCACAGAAAATTGCCATCATACATCTTTGAAATGTAGTAGGGGCATTACATAAATCAAAAGGCATTATTCTAAAAGTAAATGTACCATAAGGACTGATAAATGTTGTTTTTGCTTGATCCTCAGGAGCAATTTGTATTTGGTGGTAACCAGTATATCCATTTAAAAAACAAAAGTATTTATGCCAAGCAGTCTATCCAGTACCTGATCTAGAAAAGGTAGTGGAAAATGGTCTTTCCTTGTGGCAAGGTTTGATTTTCTACAATCAATGCATATTCGCCACCCTGTAACTTGTCTTGTTGGTATTAATTCATTATTTTCATTAACAGTCACAGTAACTCCTACTTTCTTAGGAACACAGTAAATAGAACTAACCCATGCACTATCTGAAATAGGGTAGATAATTTCAGCATCCAACCACTTTAAAATTTCTTTCTTGACAACATCTATCATGTAGAATATAATCTCCTTTGAGGATCAGCTCGAGCTTTGCAGTTCTCTTCCATAAGGATTCTTTGCATAAAAATTGAAGTACCAATTCCTTTGATATCAAATATTGTACATCGAAAAGCTTTCTTATATTTCTTTAGAACTTAAAGCAAACTCTCTTCTTCTTTTTCAGTCAATTCAGAGGAAATTATAACTAACAAAGTTGAGGAATCACCTTCAAAGGCATATTTTAAATGAGTAGGAAGCATATTTAATTCAAGTTTAGGAGCTTTTTCAATTGGTGGATTAAAAGATTCATCATTTTCAGTCATGTCCAACAATTCAAATCTTTCATGAACATAATTTAAATCTTCCTCATGAAAATCTTCAGAATGTTGTAATTCCTATTCTTGTTGTGTTCCAATTTTTCACTTTCAGATTTCTCTTCATAAGTTGATTTGAAATGACATTCACTTAGATATCTGATAACATCCATTTTGTTGCATTCATCCTCTTTACCTTTTACAGGATATTTCATTGATTTTCAGATATTGAATGTAATAGTTTGATCATTGACACGCATAGTTAATTCCTCTTTTTGCACATTTATCATTGCTCTGCCTGTGACTAAGAAATGTCTCCCTAAAATTAGGGGCATCTCTTTATCCTCCTTCATATCTAGCACAATGAAATCAACAGGAAAGATAAATTGATTCACCTTCACTAAACCATTTTCTATAACTCCTTTAGGACATGTGATCAAAAGGTCCACTAATTGCAAAGTTACAGTAGTCGAGGTTATTTCTCATATTCCTAGTCTTTTGAATATAGATAATGACATAAGGTTAATGCTTGCACTGAAATCACATAAAGCTTTCCCTTAAATTTGTCTCTGATCGCATATGGAATTGTGAAACTACCAGGATTTTTAAGCTTTTCAGGAAGCTTTTTTGAATTATTGCACTGCACTACTCACTAAGTGCAACAATTTCATTATCTTCAAACTTCCTTTTTCTGTTGAGAATATGCTTCATAAATTTCACATAACTTGGCATTTGTTCTAAGGCTTCAGCAAATGGAATGTTGATTGTAAGCTTCTTAAATATTTCCATGAACTTTGAAAATTGCTTATCCAACTGTTATTGTTGAAGTCTCTAAGGAAATGGAGGTGGTGGCTTTTCTAAATCAATCTTGCATGGAGAATAAGTCTTTCCGAACCTTTCGGAGCAACCTCTTTTGGTTCTTCAATCCCTTCTTTCTCTACTTCAATCACTTTTTGAACTCTACCTTCCAACTCTCTTCCACTTCTCAACTGAATAGCTTTTACTTGCTCTTTATTCTTGTCTCTTGGATTTACTTCTGCATTACTAGGAAGTGTTCTATAGAATCTATTACTTAATGAATTGGCAATTTGTCCTAATTGATTCTTAATATTTCTGATTGTAGCTCCTTGACTTTGCAATTGATTTCCCATTTGTAACACCACTTCTTCTATAGATAACTTCTTCTCCTTAAATTGAGAATTATTATTAAAATCTGGAGGATAGGTTGGTCTATAATTATTATTTTCTTGGTTGTTCCAATTCCTCAATGGGTTTACTTGATTGTTCCCCCATTATTGATTACTACCACCCAAATTATTGTTGTTCCAGTTAAAGTTTGGATGGTTCTTCTAACCTGCATTATAATAATTTGAATATAGGTTATTAGGCTTATTTATGACATTCAAAGTTTCTAATGATGTTTGAGAATCAACCATTTAGCCTAATGAATTTTCTTCAGTCATGGAAATTGGCTGAGAAAAAATTCATTCCAAACTGGTCTATCTTCCTTAAAATTGCGGCAACTTGATTTGCTAGCATTGTAAAAACCTCATTTTCATGAATATTGGCTATCTTTTTAGGATTTAACCTTTCAGAAGGCCATCGAAAATTATTAGTAGCCATTTCTTCAATTAATGCATAAGCATTAGAAAACTGTTTAGACATTAATGAACTACCAGTAACGACATCAATAATAGATCTAAGAGATCTAACTAATCTGTCGTAAAAAGTTTGAATTATTAATCAATCTGGTATCGAATGATGTGGACACTTTCTTAGGAGATTTTTAAAATGTTCCCATGCTTCATAAATAAATTCCCCTTCAAACCGACAAAATGATGTAATATCATTTCTAAGCTTCGCAGTCTTTGATGGTGGAAAATATTTAGCAAGGAATTTTTGTACTAAATCACCTCAAGTTATGATAGATCCAGGTGCTAACAAATTTAACCATATCTTAGCCTTATCCCTCAGTGAGAAAGACAAAATTCTAAGTCTAATAGCATCGTTCAAAACACCATCGTATTTAAAAGTAGCACACAATTCTAAAAAATTGGCAAGATGTAAACTAGGATCCTTAGTTGGTGCTTCTCAAAACTGATTATTAAATACCATTTGGATAATAACAGGTTTAAGTTCAAATGAATTAGCCACTACAACAGGGTTTTGAATACTGCTATGAAGTTCATCTACTATATGGTTAGCATAATCTCTTAAAAGTCTGAATTCTTGATGGATTTCAACATTTTGATTCGCCATTTCTTGATTAATTTTGTCTTTTTCTGTATTTTTAATTTTTCTGGTTTTTCTTATAGTTCTTTCTAATTCAGAATCTGAAAGAACAAGTCCTTCAGAACATAAACTATACATACACAATTATAAAACAAAATAAAATAAAATACATTAACAAAAGCAAGGAAAAGGAAAAATTTGGTTTTTTTTGAATTTTCTTTAAAAAATATTTTAATTAATTTCCCCGGCAATGACGCAAAAAACTTGATCCCCGAATATTTATGCTTACATTTTACACTTTATATTTCTTCTCAATGATAATATCTCTTTCTTTACAATGACATCAAAAACTTGATTCCAAAGCAAATAAGAAATCAACTTTAATTATTTTTAATATAGATTTCTACGCAAGTATACGTATCGTTTATCAAGTATTATAGAACTCTGATTAAGCCCCGAGATATCGAACCCACAGGGAAATGTTCTACAATTTTAAAGAAAGAAGAAAAACTACTTTTTACTTTCAAAATGATTTGGTAAGTTATGTTTTATAATTTAAAAGTTTAAATTCTTTTTGCTAATTTTTTAGAAAACATAAAGTAAGCAGCTAAATTAACAAGACTATCAAATGATATGAACTCAAATGATAATAAAATATCTTTTTTCCTTATTCAATGAATCAGTAATAGTTATGGAATTTTGTTGTGGAAGTATCTAAATATGTTGTGCCAAATAGGAGAAGTTATATTCTTTACTCTTACTTGGTTATGTAAAGAACATAGGTTAATCTGAGGCTTTGAAATCTTGAAGATGGGTTAGGCACAGAAGTTATTAGCTCTCACTCTAGAGTTCCCATGTCTCCCTCCACCTGGGGGATAACATCTCATAACAAAACTTAAAACATCAAACCAAATTGGGGGCTTTAGGCTGCCACACTAAAGTTCTCTAATTCTATACCCATTAAAAAGCATATCTCCCTATTTATTTGCACTCAAATATATGGACTATAATGCTCACCCATACAATTTCAAGTGATTCACTCCAATTGTTGTTTGAGACAATATCACATCGGTTCTCACAACAAATTTTAACATCTTAATTGGCCAAATTAAGAGGTAAATGAAGTGCAAGGTAGTGGAATCATCACAACTTCTTCCAATATTAAACATCTAACTTCACACAACTTTCTTCCATAATTTAATTAATTCATCATTTGAAAAGAAAAGGATAAAGAAACCTACTCAGAACTCATGGACAAAACACAAACACAATTTGATTTAAAAGTAGAAATCATAGTGAAAACATAACAAGTCTTGCTTTAATACCAAATGTAAAAACAAAGATAAAAGCTTATATGAAAATCCTCTCCACAAGACTCTTGAAGTTCCTCTGAAACTTTGCTTTACACTAAATAGGCTCCTCAGAGTGGGCCACCCAACTTTGTAGACTCCAATGGACTCTAAACTCAAATAAAAACTAGATAAATGGATGAAAGAGAAATTGGTGAGAAGAAGGCTTCAACACCAACTCTTTCCCCTCTAAAACTCTCTTAACTCACTACACACTAAAAAACTTGACTCATAGACTCTAGGGAATACCAACTAAGACTCCTCACTAAGTGATTTCATGTCTTCATTTTAATATTTCTTCAAAAGGTGCTTTGGTGTCTCTTCAAATCATGTTTAGATTCAAAGTATCTACCAAAAGATGCATCTCTTCATTCAAATTTGCCGCCCAAAAGAAGTTAAGGAAGTTTAAATCAAAAGTTGCTTCAAACCCCTTAGAAATAATGCCAAATTTGATTTAATTCGTCACGTTTAACTGTCGTGCCTATGTGTCAGCCATTGGCGCTTAGGCGCTAGAGGCAAATTTTGCAGACCTTCATTTTTGCTCCAAATTTGATCTTTTTTTGCTCCTTCCATCACAATCACTCATTTTAATCATACATACAAGGAAAACATGAAAATACCTTCCATTAAAGTGCAATATCATCAAAATAAGTATAAAAATGTGCGTAAAGACATTATATATTTTAGGTTTATCAATAGTCGCCAATGCTCATTTTAGCACAAGTCTGCTAAATGCCAAATCTTCATTCTAAGTCCTCTAAGTCATCAAATAAGGTCAAATAAAAACCACTATAGCATAAAAACTTCAAATACTACCACATTTTCTCAAATCAAACTAAACAAAAGCAAACAAAACAAACTTAAAGCAAAGCACACCAATAACTATGGGTAGCCTCCCACAAAGCGCTTGGTTTAACGTCTTCAGACTTACATACCCAGAGCTTATTCCGAGTGACCCAACATCAGATTATCATCGAGTTTAGAATGATTGACTGAAAAATGGAATTTTAGTCTATGACCATTGAATTTGAATATTTTTCCAGTCTTAGGATCTTTATTATCCACAGCTCCATAGGGATAAACTTTCATCCCAATAAATGGGCCCATCCACCTGGACTTAAATTTTCCAGCAAATATTTTTAATCTAACATTATATAACAAAACTTGTTGTCCTAGCTCAAGATTTTTAGTAAGAATCTTCCGATCATGCCAAAAGTTCATCTTTCTTATAAATCTTAGCATTTTCATAAGATTCATTCCTTAGTTCTTCAATTGCATTTAATTGCAACAATCTCTTTTAACCAGCATCTTTTAACTTATAATTGAACTCTTTAATAACCCAATATGTTTTATGCTCAAGTTCAACTGGTAAATGACAAGCTTTCCCGAAAATTAGCTTATATAGAGACATATGCAATCCTATAGGCCCACAAAGCATAATCCAGTTTGATTGACCGATCCTTTCTATTTGAATTAACAATCTTTTCCAATGTTCTTTTAATTTCATAATTCGATAATTCAACCAAACCACTTATCTGTAGATGATAAGCAGTAGCAATGCGATGGTTATTATGATATTTCTTTACTAGCTTTTTCATAATCGCATTTCTAAAATGACATCCCCCATCAGTTATGATCACTCTTGGTATTCCAAATCTACCAAATATATTCTTTCTTAAAAATTTTGCAACACTTTGAGCATCATATCGAGGTAAAGCAATAGCTTCTATCAATTTGGATACATAGTTTACTGCTATCAGAATGTATATATTCTGAAAGATGGTATAAATAGTCCTATGAAATCTAATCCCCAAACATCAATTATTTCAACTTCCAACATATAATTTAGGGGCATCTCATTTCTTCTAGAAATATTGCTTACACATTGACATCGATCACAATTTTTAATATAAGCATTAACATCCTTAAAAATAGTAGGCCAATAAAATTCCGATTGAAAGATTTTATATGCAATTTTATCAACACCAAAATGTCTCCCATAATCAAAATTATGACATTTTTGAAAAATTTCATAAGTTTATTCTAAAGGCACACATCTTTAAATAATCAGATCCTTTCCTTATTTACATAAAAATGGTTCATCCCAAAAATAAGTCTTAGCTTCAGATAAAAATTTCTTCCTCTCTTGGTATGTCAAACCATAAGTTAAAATATAACTGAAAATAAAGTTTACAAAGTTGGTATACCACTTTACACACCACTCAATGATAGTGAACAATTTTTCATCAGGAAAATGTTCATTGATTTCATTTTAATAGCAGAGAGATTTTTCATAGTCAATCCTAGATAGATGATCAACAAGTTGATTATCAGCACCCTTCCTATCTACTATTTCAAAATCAAATTCTTGCAATAGAAGAATCCATCTTATCAGTCTCAGTTTTGTATCCTTCTTTTTCATTAAATATTTAATAGCAAAATGGTCAGTATGCACCACACATTTTGTTCCAATTATATGTGATATGAATTTATCAAAGGCAAATACTATTGCTAATAACTCTTTCTCAGTTGTGGTATAATTAATTTGAGCTTCATTAAAATTTCTAATAGCATAGTAGATCACTTTGAAAATCTTATCATATTTCTGACCTAAAACAACTCCCATAGCATAATTGATCCACCCGATATTTATACTTACAGTTATGATATGAAAAATGGCAACGACGACAAATACTTTTCTCCGTTGGATATATATGCTTATGATTTTGATATGAAAAATATGATTTATAATGTGGATACTACGCAAGTATACGTATCATTTATCAAGTAATATAGGACTTTCTGATTAAGCCCCGAGATATCGAACCCACAGGGAAAGTGAAAAATCTTTAATAAAATAAGAAAATTATCTTTTTATTTTTTAATTGGCTTTTGAAAGTATGTTTTGATTTTAAAAAGTTTGATAGTTTATTTCACTCTTTAAATTTTCTTGTAAAAGTCAAACAAGAAATTAAAATGATAATAACTGTAAACACGGTATGAAAAACACTATTAACTAGAATATCTTTTTCTTTCCTTTATAAAGTAGTAATAATTATGAAAGTATTGTTGTGGAAGTAATTAAATTTGTTGTGATAAATAGAAGCATTCTTTACCCTTAATTGGTTCGATAAAGAACATTGGTTAATTTGAAATTTTATCATTTTGAACATGGTTAGGTAGGGAAGATACCAGCTCTCACTCTTGAGTTCCCTCATTTCTCTCCACATGGGGGCTAACTTCTCATAACAAATTTCAAAACTTCAAACCAAATTAGGTTCTTTTAGCCCGTCACACTAAAAATCCTCTAATTTTACTCCCCTTTAAAACATCTTATAATATATTGCATTCAATTATATGAACTTCAATTTTCACCCATATAATTGCATGTGATTCTTACTAACTTTTTTGAGACAATACCGCATTGGATCTTACATAATCTCACCACAAATTTTACATCTTAACAGACCAAATTAAGAAGTAAATAAAGTTTATAGAATCAATCTTCACAACTTCTTCCAACATTAAACATATATACATTTCACAACAATTCTTCATGAATTACTTACTTCTTCATTTAAGAAAGAAAAAGATAAAGTAAACTACTTAGAATGCATTGAGAAAATACAAAAACACATTGATTTGAAATTAAAAACCATAAGTAAAACGACAAACACAACAAGTATTAATTAAAAACTAAATGTAAGAACAAAAGTAAACAATTATCTGAAAATCCTCTCCACAAGACTCAGGAAGTTCCTCTGAATCTTTGACTCTTCACTAAACTACTCCTCAGAGCAGGTCTCCTAACTCCGATGACTCAGAAATAGACTTCAGACTTCAATAAAAACTAAACTAAAGGAAAGAAAAGAAGTGGGAAGAAAAAGGCTTCAATCCTACTATTTTCTCTTTTCTACTTTCTACTCTTGCTCATAATGAAAACTCTTATAAAATACAATAAAAACTCTGTACAACTCTCTTCAAAATGCAATGGAAGAGCCCTTAATCTTTCCTAAGACTCTCTTTAAAAATTAAACCAAAAGGTGCCTCGGTGTCTCTTCAAAATGTGTCCAGATTCGATGTATCCACCAAAGAATGCACCCCTTCATTCAAACTTGCCACCCAAAGGAAGTTATGGAAGTTAACACCAAGAGTTGCATCCCATCCCCTTTGAAAATGGCACCAAATTCAAGTTAATGTCAATTTTTAATTGTGGCGGCTAAGCGCCGGCCCAGCGGCGCTTAGCCGCTAGTGCCCAAATTTTCATTTTTCATTTTTTTCTCCAAATTTGATCCAATTTTTGTTCCTTTCATCATAATCACTCATTTTCATCATACCTACAAGAAAAACACAAAATACCTTCTATTAAAGTGCAATATCATCAAAAATAGGTATAATAATGTGCATAAAAAATACTATATATTTTAGGTGTATCAATAATCACTGGCATCACATATTAATTCAAAAGGTTTTTCCCAGTTTGGTGAAACTATAACAGGTACAGTGATTAATTTTTCTTTTAATGATTCAAAAACTTTTAGGCATTCTTTATCAATATAAAAAATCACATATTTTTCCAGTAAACGACATAATGGCTTTGAAATTTTTGAAAAGTCTTTAATATAACACTTGTAGAATCCAGCATGTCCTAAAAAACTTTTAATTCCTCTTTTATTATTTGGTGTCGGCATATTTTTTTTAGGTTATGTGTTTAATTTTAAAAAAAAGGGGCCGCCTACAGAAATTGTCGGCGAATTTTAAATTTTAAATTTAATTTAAATATTTATAATTTAGAAAGTAGCATTTGATTTTGAAAATAATTTTTTGAGTTTGAAAATTTTAAGATGTAAAATCAAACTGATCCCACATCCCAAATAGTTTATATAAACGAGCACCACACCACAAACTGTGTATCTATGCCGAAGAATAGTCACACTGCTTGACGATGGAGCTCGATTAAATAAACTAAAAGATTTGTGATATCCGTTTGGTCTGCGAAACCATTTTATTTGCCGACATGTTCCCCTACTTAATATAAAGGAATTAAGCAGGGTTTATATTACCGGGTTCTTAAAGTTCCCTATAAGGGCAAGCCCCTATAGTTAATTACATCCTAAATGTCCGAAGACACTTAAGAAAACTCTCGATAATGATCAGTTGTTTTGCTCTCAAGAATTTCAAAGTTTAAGGTTTTCAAACAAATTGGATTTTGGAAATTTCAATAAGGAATAGATCAAATTTGGAGCAGTTTATTTCAGGAGTCCAAAGGAAGAGAAGTAGGAGAAGCTGAGGATCCAAGAAGAATCTTGGCAACTTTCTAAACAATCCTATTGTTTGGCTTTAATTTGGGAGTTCATTTAATGTTTCATCTTGACTGTTTTAATTAATTAGGACTTATATTTGTATGACACAATCATACAAACAGTCTTGAAGATGTGAGGGCTTATGTCGTACCAAACAACTACCTCAGAGTCCTAAGACCGGTTAAGACTTAATTTGCATAACATGATTATGCAAATGCCTAACAAAGAGTTGAGGATTTATGTTGCACTAAGCAAACTACCTGAAAATCCTATGGCTTGGTTATTTAGACTAAGGAAGGGTTTTGCTGAAGTAGATCTGAGTTTTGCTGACGACGATGGCCGTGCTGCCCACTATGCTCCAAGCTCCTTGTTGTTGCAGAGGTTTAGTTTTAGAAAGTGAAAATCAGGAGATGAGAGAAGTGTTTTGGTTTAGAAAAGTCTTAGAATCCAAATATTTTAGTGTTTTAATTAAAATAAATCTTAAAGTTGATTAAACAGAACCGATTAAGATCCAACAGTTCCGTCATCTCGACACCGTTATTTTCATCGGATTCACTTAGTCAAGATGAATTTGCTAAACTCAACTGAATGAGTTTCACACTTTCATTTAGACCGTGGGAAATCCTGTTAGTAACACGTAGGTTACATCATCCGAGGTATTCCCGATCATCCATCAAGACGTTTTAATTTAGTTAAAGTTGTAGTTTTTGTTGTGCTGTTTATGATTAAATTTTGAGTTATTTTGTATTTTGAATGTTATGGCGGTGAATTTTATCTTGTTGTGACTTTTAGTTTAGTTTTGGTTTCAGTTTTGTGGCTATCCTAAAGGTTTCAGTTTTCATGCAACAATCTTATCTATCATGCAAGAAAAGTAAAATGCAGTGCAGGTAAATAAATTGCAATAAGGTAAATTGCAATAAAGTAAAAGCTTACCCTGAGGGTCTTTCGTCATTCCTACTCGAGACTTTAGTATTGCATTGTATGTATGTTTTTATAATTTTGCAGAAATTAAAGCATGCCAGAAAACAGGAAGATGTAGAACTAACAAGAAGTAACTACTCAATCCTATGATGTCTATGTAAATGTCCTGGTTTTCTACCAAATCCTATGATGTCTATGTGAATTCCTATGTTGTGTTTCAATAAACTTTATTTAATTCAATTGAGGATGATTTCGTTAAGCAGACATATTAAGTCTAATAGACCTCAGAGGTATCCAAATAGTCAAAGAAGGATGCAGGTCCATGCTTCCCTCTCATATCCTGATGAAAAGTCTCGGGCTCATTTAGACTTATTATGTTGCTTAACAATTCACCCTATTTATACCCTTATGCTTAATGAACACAGTTGTTCGGGGTAGGTTGGGGTAGATGGGTTTAGGTGTGATTTGATTTTGTATTTGGTGGTAACTGGTAGTTTGATTTAGACTTATGGGAGTGCTATGAAGATTTGTTTGACTTTATGTTTTAGATTTGGTTTTGGTTTTGGTTTTGGCTTTGGCTTTGGTTTGGTTTTTGGTTTTGGTTTGGTTTGAGTTTTGGTTTTGGTTTGGTTTGAGTTTGATTTTGGTTTTGGTTTGTGCTGGGATTTGAAACTAGGGATTTTGAGTTTGGATTATGAATTGGGAAGGTTATGTGGACATCGGGTAAAAATTTGGGTTACTCCATGCATTCACTAAACATAAGGGTATTCTTGTTATGTTTTCTACACCAAGTTGTGATTTCCTAGGGGTCTTTATAAAGGGAAAAATGAACCATGCCTCAGGAGGCCTATCCTAGTTTTAATTGTTATCGTGTTGGTATCGTATTATGATCAGGACTGTTGTTGTGTGCCGTGATTATTGTTTGTGTTGGGATTGTAGTTATGATTATATGTGATTGTTATTTATATGTTATTATCGTATTATATTGTTATTGTTTATGTTGTTATGTGTTATCATTGTTGTATGTTGTGATTGTTGTGTTGTGTGATATTATGATTGTATTGTATTATGTTATTAGTTTTTATATTGTTATGTGTTATTATTTTATGTTATTATGTGCTATTATTCTTTATTGTTTACTATTTATCTGTTGTTATGTTATTTAAAATTATTATATTTTATGTGTAATTAAAATTATTATTATCTTTATGATTTATTTAATTTATTATCTTATTTAATTCATTGTGATTTATTTACTTTATTATCATTTATTTATTTTTGTTCTATTTAATTAATTGGTTGTTATATATTTGTTTTATTTATTTAATTTTTATTTATTTAATTTATTTATTTTATTTTACTTTAACTTAATATTTGTTTATTTAAATTATTATCTTTGGTTTTATTTTAATTTATTTTGTTATTTAATTTAATTTTAATTTAATTTAATTTATTATTATTTAAAATTATTATTAATTTAATTTAATTTATTTATTTAATTTAATGTAAAGTATTATTGTTTAATTTAATAAAATTTAATTTAATTTGTTTTATTTTATTTAATTTAATTTAAATTACTATTTATTTACATTATTATTTAATTTAATTTAATTTAATTTATTTAATTTATTTAGTTTAATTTAATTTATTATTTATTTACATTATCAATTTAATTTATTTAATTTGTTTATTTAATTAATTTAATTTAATTTTTATTTATATTATTATTTAATTTAATTTAATTTAATATGATTTGATTTATTTAATTTAATTAATTTATTTAATTTATTTAATTTAATTTAAACTATTATTTATTTAATTGTTTTTTTTGTTTACTTAATTAATTATTATTTAAATTAACTTATTTAATTTTAATTAATATTTAATTTAACTTATTTAATTTTAATTAATATTTAATTTAATTTATTTAATTTAATTACTATTTATTATTTTGGTTTTATTTTAATTTTAATTATTTAATTTATGATTCATTTATATTATTTACGTTATTTTCAATTTATATATATATGTATTATTTATTTTTATTATCCCTTATAAGTTATTTTATTTTAATTAATCATATGTACATTTTTATTACTTAAATATTATTGATTTATTATTATTAATTTATTTTATTAATTTACATTAAATATTATTATCATTTTTATTATTATTTATTTATTTATAAGACTTTTCATTTTCTCTCTCTTAAATTATTCTTTTCTTTATTTAAAGTTATTATCATTTGTATTAAGTTATTATTTCTTAAAATTATTATTTACACGTGTATATATTTAAAAAAACACTTTTATTTATTTCCTTTATTTTCATTACTTATCTTACTTATTAATTTACATATATATATTATTATTCATTTATTTATATTTTAGTAGTTATATTATTTTAAAGTTAGTGTAGTTATTCTTATTTAAAATTTAGTATGGTTATATTTTATTTTACATTTAGTATAGTTATATTTTAAGTTTTAATGTTTTTTTAGGTATTTAAAATTTTAGTATAGTTATTTTATTGAAATTTAGTAAGGTTATTTAAATTTACAATTATTTTATCACTTTTTTTTTTACATTTGTTATTTATTATTTATTTACTTTATTATAAACATTATTCATTTAGTGTATATAATATATTTAACATTAGTTTATATATTATTTAGTATATATATTTTATTTACATTTATTTATATTATTAATTTACATATGTATTATTTACATAGTGTATGTTATATATTATTTTAGATTTTTATTTCATTTTCTTCTTTTTATTATTATTATTATTATTTTTTTATTTCCTCTTTATGTTTATTTTCCTTTCTTTTACCTTTATTTCCTTTATGTTGTATTAAAAATTTTAAAATTCATTTTTTTAAGGTAATAAAAACTAGGTGAAAAGATTAGGTGGTATTTTTGTAAATAGTGAAACTAATGAGCCTAAATAATTACATATCTTTGCATAAAAAGGAAATCCTAAGCCTATGCATGAATAAAATGATGATTTGTAAAAGAAATAATCTACACATGATTTTTTTTTTTAAATAGCTTGCATGAAAAGAAAATCCCTAAGGCTAAGCATGGAAGAGTTTAACACATAATTTTTTGTAAACCTATGTAGAGGAATAAAAGCTTTAAAGAAAATACATGTATATGTGGAAACTTAGGCTAAGCATGAGAGGGGTGAAACATTTCTTTGAAGCTTAAATGTTCATAAGATAAAAGAGAGGGGGAAGAAGCTTACCTTGATTTTGGGGAGTTGATGGAAGGATTTGGAAGAGGGGATGCTCTTGTTGAAGCTCACGGCTAGGAGAGGTTGGGATTGGGTGTGGCTTGCTTGGAAGAAGAAGAGGAAGGGGTAGGGAGGCTTACGGCTAGGAGGTTGGGAGAGAGTGGGATGGTGAAGTGAGTGTGTAAGAGTGTAAGAGTGTGTAAGGGGTGGAAGATGAGATGATGAGGGGATTTTTATGGGAGGAGGCTCACGGTTTTGGAGTAAAGAGGGGAGTGAGGGAGAGGTGAGGTGGAGGTGTGGTGGAGGTGTGGTGAAGGTAAGGAGGAGGTCTGGTGAAGGTGAAGAGATTAGGGTGAGGTGGCGGGTAGGGTGAGGGAGAAGTGAGGGAGAGTGAGGGAGAGGCATGGAAGTAAGGTGAAGGGAAGATTTTTTTTTTTAATTAAAAAAATGTATTTTATTTTTTTTCTTTTAGGGCTGCCGTGAAGTGTAAAAAAAGGGGGAAGTGTGTGGGTTTGTGTGAGAGGGTGTATTTTAATTTGGTGAATTTTGGATTTTCGGTCCATTTTAAGAACATTGGGCTAACTTGAGTTTAGATTGGGCTAGAGCTCGAATGAAGCCTAAGTGCCTTGATCAATATTGTCCAAATGATTGTAATGTAGATCTTTCATGAAGAAACAAAGTGGTTTTGAGCTCATTGGGAGGTTAAATGTTGGCATGGATTGGATTTTTGATTATTTTGGACCATGTTGCGTTCGGGTCAAGTTATCTTGAGTTTGAGTGGGAATAGGGTCCAGAGGTCTTCAAACATATTGTAGATACGATTGTTTAGAAGACTTTTCATGAAGACATAAAATGGTTTTGACAAAGTTTAGGGGGTCAATTTGGTGGATTTAAAACATGTGTTCAGCTTGGGCCAAGATTGGGGTTTCTTTGGTCCAAAATGGATTTGGGTAAGACCTGAGCTCAAATTATGGGCATTTGATGATCCAATCAAGTTTAAGGAGGTGTTATAAAGAGTTTGGAATTGAAATTTGGGAGGAATTGATTGACATTGGGTTACTTTAGGAGTTTTGGGTTATTTAGGCAAAATTGGGGATTTTGATTTCAAGTGGAATTAAATTCAAATGTGGGTCACATTGGACTTGAATTTGGTCTAAGTTGATATAGGGGATGTTGAATTTTGGTTTAGAATTAAATTTGATGAAAATTGGGGTCAATTGGGTCAAGATTGGGTTTGGTTTGGGCACCTTTAGGTTAAATGGGCCAAGTTGGGATTTTGGATTGAAAGTGTATTAATTTGGCATAGTTAGCATATAGTGTAGTTGAACAAATGAAATTGGGGATTTTTAGGATTTTCTGGAATTTTTTGAGAATTTTTTGGAATTTTTGGATTTTTTGGCAAAAAGGGTATTTTGAGGGTATTGGGGGGTATATTTGGAAATTTTAGAATTTTTTGGTCATGAATGGTCAATTTGAGTGGTAAGGAATATCTTGGAATGATTTTTGGGGAATTTTGGTGAATTTGGGTAGTTTTGAAAATTTTGGGTAGTTCAGGGTTATTTAGGGGGCAAAGGGGCCAAAAATTGAAATTTTGGAAATTTGAAGGTGGCTTCAAGGTGAGCAGGATGTAATGACCAAGGGTCACTTACATTTGGTCCTCTATGTGTTTTTCCCTACCACTTAGTCATAGACTTAGGGCTAGGCTATCCACATGAGTTTCCAAAGAGTTCAGGGTTGAAATTAGGATGTGTAGTGTGTGTATGTTGTGAATGTGAAGTGTATGAGTGGTGATCTCCTAACCTCCCTCAGGGCAAATCTTAAGGTCTGACCACCTATAGGAGACTTCCCCTAGGATTCCTTATGCTTGCCTTTTTCCTACCAAAAGGTGGAGGTTAGGCCTTAAGCATATGAAAACCCCCTGGTGAAGCAAGAAGAGTTTTGAATTTCTATGGGGAGGGCACATGACTAGTCCTCTAAGAAAGTCACCAGGAGAGTCCTATGACTAGACCCTAGGCTATTCTAAAGAGAGACTAGACCTCAACCAAAAGTGAGGTCAACATTTGGGCAAGGTAAATTAGAGATAACTTGAATTTTTACAGGATCTACCTCCATACCATTTTTTGATATACGATGTCCCAGAGAAATTCCTCCTACTACCATATATTGGCATTTTTCCTAGTTAAGGAATAAATTAGTTTCTTCACACCGCTTAAGAACTTTTGATAGATGTTCTAAACATGATTCAAATGAAATTCCAAACACTACAAAGTCATCCATAAAATTTTCAATTTCTTTTCAATTAAATAACAGAAAATTTCCATCATGCATCTCTGAAATGTAGTAGGGGCGTTACATAAACTAAAGGACATTCTTCTAAAAGCAAATTTACCATAAGGACTGGTCAACATTATCTTCTCTTGATCCTCAAGAGCAATCTATATTTGGTGGTAACTAGTATATCCATCCAGAAAACAAAAGTATTTATGCCCAGCGAGTTTATCCAACATTTGATTTAGAAAGGGAAGTGGAAAATGGTCTTTCCTTTTGGCAAGGTTTATATTTTGATAATCAATGCATATTCGCCACCCTGTAACTTGTCTTGTGGGTATTAATTTATTCTTTTCATTAACAGTCATAGTAACTCATCTTTTCTTAGGAATACAGTAAATAGGACTAACCCATGCACTATCTGAAATAGGGTAGATAATTCCAACATCCAACCACTTAATTTCTTTCTTAACAACATCTGTCATGATAGGATTTAATCTTCTTTGAGGATTAGCCCAAGGTTTGCAGTTATTTCCACTTATTTCTATAGAATTTCAGGCAAACTCTCTTCTTCTTTTTTAGTCAATTGAGAGGAAATTATAACTAGAACAGTTAAAGAATCACCTAAAAAAGAATATGTTAAATGAATAAAAAGCATCTTTAATTTAAGTTCAGAACGTTTTTCAATTGATGGACTAAAAGATTCATATTCTTCAGTCATGTCCAACAATTCAAAATTTTCATGAATATAATTTAAATCTTCCTCATGAAAATCTTCAGAATGTTGTAATTCCTCTTCTTGCCCATGTTCCAATTTTTCAATTTCAGGTTTCTTTTCATAAGTTAATTTGAAATTACATTCACTTAGATATCTGATAACATCCATCCTATAGCATTCATCATCTTTATCTCTTGCATGATGTTTCATTGATTTTGAGATATTGAATGTATCAGTTTGATCATTGACGTGCACAGTTAATTTCCCCTTTTGCACATCTATCATTGCTCTGTCTATGGCTAGGAAATGTCTCCCTAAAATTATGGGCATCTCTTTATCTTCCTCCATATCTAGCACAATAAAATCAACAGAAAAGATAAATTGATCCACCTTCACTAAAACATCTTCTATTACTCCTTTAGGACATGTGATCGAAAGAGCCGCTAATTGTAGAGTTACATTAGTTGGAGTTTTTTCTCCTAATCATAGTATTTTAAATAAAGATAATAGCATAAGGTTAATGCTTGCACTTAAATCACATAAAGCTTTTTCATAAAATCTGTCTCCGATCGCACATGGAATCGTGAAACTACCAGGATCTTTAAACTTTTTAAGAAGCTTTTTTTTAAATTATAGCACTGCACTCCTCACTAAGTGCAATAGTTTCATTATCTTCAAACTTCCTTTTTCTGTTGAGAATATCCTCCATTAATTTCACATAGCTTGGCATTTATTCTAAGGCTTCAACAAATGAAATTTTAATTGTAAGTTTCTTAAATATTTCCAAGAACTTTGAAAATTGCTTATCCAACTTTTGTTGTTTAATTTTCTAAGGAAATGGAGGTGGTGGATTTTCTAAATCAATCTTAGGTGGAGAAATAGGACTTTTCAAACCTTTTGGAGGGTCCTCTTTTGGTCCTTCAATCTCTTCTTTCTCTACTTAAATCTCTTTTTGAACTCTACCTTTCAACTCTCTTCCACTTCTCAGTTGAACTGCTTTAACTTGCTCTTTATTCTTGTCCCTTGGATTTACTTCTGTATTACTAGAAAGTGTTCATTGGGATCTATTACTTAATGAATTTGTTATTTGTCCCAATTGATTCTTAATATTTTTGATTGTAGCTCCTTGACTTATCAATTGATTTCCCATTTGTAACACCACTTCTTCTATAGACATCTTCTTATCCTTAAATTGTGAAGTATTGTTAATACCTGGAGGATAGGTTGGTCGATAAATATTATTCCCTTGGTTTTTCTAATTCTCCAATGGATTTACTTGGTTGTTCCCCCATTATTGATTACTACCACCCAGATTATTGTTATCCCAGTTAAATTTTGGATGGTTTTTCCAACATAGGTTATAAATACTTGAATATGGGTTATTAGGCTTATTTATGACATTCAAAGTTTCTAATGATGTTTGAAAATCAACCATTTGACTTAATGAATTTTATTGAATCATGGAAATTGGCTGAGAAAAATCATTCCAAATTGGTCTATCTTCCTTGAAATTGCAGTAACTTGATTTGCTAACATTGCAAAAGCATCATTTTCATAAATATTGGATACCTTTTCAGGATTTAAACTCTCAGAAAGCCATTGAAAATTATTATTTGCCATTTCTTCTATTAAAGCATAAGCGTCAGTAGACGGTTTAGACATTAATGAACCACCAGCAACAACATCAATAATAGATCTAATAGATACAACTAATCGATTGTAAAAAGTTTGAATTATTAACCAATTTGGTATCAAATGATGTTGAAACTTTCTTAGGAGATCTTTAAATCATTCTCATGCTTCATATATAGATCCTCTTCAAAGTGACAAAAAGATGTAATATCATTTCTAAGGTTCACAGTCTTTGATGGTGGAAAATATTTCGCAAGAAAGTTTTGAGCTAAATCACCCCAAGTTCTGATAGATTTAGGTGCTAACTAATTTAACCATATCTTAGCCTTTTCTCTCAGTGAAAAGAAAAAGTCTAAGTCTAATAACATTGTCCGAACACCATCGTATTTAAAAGTAGCACACAAGTCTAGAAAATTAACAAGATTTAAATTAGGATCTTCAGTTGGTGCTCCCCCAAACTGATTATTAGATACAATTTGGTTAATAGCAGGTTTAAGTTCAAATGAATTAGCCACTATAGCTGGGTTTTGAATACTACCATGAAGTTCATCTACTGTAAGGTTAGCATAATTTCTTAAAGGTCTAAACTCTTGATGGATATCAACATTATGATTATTTTGATTCACCATTTCTTGAATATTTTTATCTTTTTCTGTATTTTTAATTTTCCTTATATTTCTAATAGTTCTTTCTAATTCAGATTGTAAGGCACAAGTATGACAGAACCTGAACTACACATTCACTATTATAAAACAAAATAAAATAAAACACACTAATGAAAGCAAGGATAAAGTAAAAATTTAGTTTTTCTTAAATTTCTTTTAAATGATATTTTAATTAATTTTCCCAGCAACGGTGAAAACAACTTGATCCCTGAATATTTATGCTTATGATTTATATATGAAATTACACTTTATTTTTTTTTTTCAACAATAATATATTTTCTTTACAACAGCGCCATAAACTTGATTCCGAAGAAAATTAGAAATCAAATTTAATTATTTTTAATATGAAATTTACGAAAGTATACGTATTATTCATCAAGTAATATAGAACTTTTTGACTGAGCCTCGAGATATCGAACCCACAGGGAAATGTTCTAAAAATTTAAAGAAAGCAGAAAAATAACTTTTTTACTTTTCAAAATGATTTTGTAAATTATATTATATAAATAGAAAGTTTAAATTCTTTTTGATAATTTTTAAGAAAAAGTAAAGTAAGCAACAAAAATTATCAAGATTATTAACTGATATAAAAGTAAATGAGAATAAAATATCTTTTTTCTCTTCATGAATCAGTAATAATTATGGAATTTCCTTGTGGAAGTATCTAAATGTGTTGTGCCAAATAGGAGTAGTTATATTCTTTACATGGTTCTATAAAGAACAAAGGTTAGTATGATGATTTGAAATCTTGAAGATTGGTTAGGCAGAGAAGATACTAGCTCTCACTCTAGAGTTCTCTTGATTCTCTCCACTTGGGGGCTAACATCTCATTACAAAACTTAAAAAATTAAACCAAATTAAGGGGCTTTAGCGTGTCACTCTAAAGTCCTCTAATTCTATAGCCAATCAAAAGCATATCTCCTTATTTATTTGCACTCTACTATATGGACTACAATTCTCACCCATATAATTTAATGTTTCTCTCCAATTATTGATTGAGACAATATCACCTTGGTTCTTCCATGTTCTCGCAACAAATTTTAACATCTCAATTGGCCAAATCAAGAGGAAAATGAAGTACAAAGTGGTTGAATCATCACAACTTCTTCCAACATTAAACATCTATACTTCACACAACTTCCATCCATAATTTAATTAATTCATCATTTAAAAGGAAAAAAGATAAAAAAAACTACTCAGAATTCATGGAGAAAATACAAACACAATTTGATTTGAAAGTAGAGATCATAGAGAAAACACAACAAGTCTTACTTTAAAACCAAATGTAAAAGCAAAGGTAAAAACTTATTTGAAAATCTTCTCCACAAGACTCTTGAAGTTCCTTTGAAACTTTGCTTTCCACTAATTGAATCCTCAGAGTGGGTCACCCAACTCTGTAGACACCAACTCTGACTTTAGACTCAAATACAAAATAGACAAATGGATGAAAGAAGATTGGCAAGAAGAAGGCTTCAACACCAACTTGTTGACCTCATTTTTGATGAGGTCTTCTCTCCTTCTTTTTAGTACTTAGGATCTAGCCTTAGGCTTTTCCTTTGACTATCCTAGAGGATTAGAATTGGGACCCACCACTTAGAAATTCAAACCACTTCTTAACTCCTCGCAAACTCCACAAACTTGATTGTAGACCCCTAATCACCTAGAGGGTTGAAATCAAATGTGGAAGTTTAAAGGATGAGTTCCTATAGGATTCTTTGGCCTTAGGACTGCCCTGGGTGGCCTGGTCTGGTGAAGGGGTTGACTTACACACATACTACACCTATACAATACACTTTCACACACCTCCTAAAAACACACCCATACCCAATTTGACCTCCTGACTCATGAAGGTGATTCACATGGATGGTCCTTAACCCCTAAGCCCTTGCAAGCAGGGTTAGGAACAACATAGTGGGTGCCTCAAATGAGTCCCTTTATGGCTCATGTGGGCTTGATATGGCTTCATGGCTCAACCAAAATGATTTCATTCCACTTACATTCACCCAAGCTTCAATTTTCCAAATTTTTAATTTTTGACCCCTGGACCCTACACCCACCTAACTCTACCCAATACCCTTGAGACTACCCAAAATTTGCAAAATCACTTGAATTACCCAAAATTCTCCAAAATCATTCCTAAACATTTCCTCACCAATCAAATTGATCATTCATAGCCAAAAATACCAAAAATTCCAAAAATACCTCCCAATACCCTCCAAATACCCAAAATGCCCCTCTTAGCCAAAAAATCCAAAAATTCAGAAAATTCCCAGAAAATTTCAGAAGAGCCCAAATATTCCCAATTTCATTTTGTTCAACTACACCATGGGCCAATTTTATCAATTTACCCCACTTTTGTCAAAATCCCCAATTTGACCCATTTTAACCCAAAGTGAACCCAATGTCAAACCAAACCTACCCAATTGACTCAAATTCTGGTCCAATTCAATTCTAAACTTCAATTCAACATCCCCAACACCAATCTAGACCAAATCCAAGTCCAATTTGATTGACATTTGGATCCAATTTCACTTTTGGCCTTAAAGCCCAATTTGGACCCATGACCCAAACTTAGCCCAAACTCACCCAATTCAACTCCAATTAACCCCAAATCTTTTCTAAACCTTCCTTAACATTCCCAAAAACAAAACACTAACATGATTTGCCCAAAATTTAGACCCAAACCCCACTCAAATTCAACCTAAAATCAAAAAGCCCAATTTTGACCTAAACCCAAACCTAACCCAAATAAACCCAAACCTCAAAATCAAAACCCAACCAAAGCCAAAACCCCTTTGAAACACTCCCATAAACATTTCACAACATTTATTTTACATTAATTTCAACCCTAGCCCAACATTGGCCCAAGTTAGCCCAATTTGACCTATGTTGACCCATTCACCAAAGGAAGCCCAAATTCAACCCAATTCAAACCCAAATCACTCCCAACTTGCTTCAAATCACTCATGACACATCCATGAGCTAAACCCAACATTTGTTTGGCCCAATCCTTCGCAAATTTCCCATCCATAAGTTTATTTCCAAACCAAAAGCCCACTTTCTTAAACCTTCCTAAAAGCCCAAACTTCATGCCAAGGCCCATATGACAAATTCTCTTCATCATGACTTCAATTAAAATCATCCCTAAGTTCAAATCAATCATCAAATGGTTCCAAATCAAGCCATATGCCAAACCCCATCAAATCACTCCCAAATTACCAAAATTCCTAAAAAACCTCTTTCATGAAAGTTGACTTAACTTTTCCCAAGCCAAAGATGAGCCATGAAGCCATGCATGAGCCACATGGAAGCCATGAGAGCCTCTTTACATGTCACCATGCCATTTTGGGCAAAAGGAGGAGACTCTTTCCTTAATTCCTAAAGGTGATTAACCACTCCCATGATTCCCCTTAAACCATGCTTATGCCTAATTGTGCTTGGATGGTGACTTGACCCTACCGATCGTGCCGAGCCAAATCACTTTCTCTTCACCTAAACCAAGCCTTGGGTGGTGCACCTAGCCCAAAGGGATGAGTTGACCAATTTGAGCCCAAAATGAGCCTTCTCTCATACCATTCTAATCCAAGCCTTTTACACATGGCATTTGCCAATCGCCTACACTAAACCCCGACCCGACCCACCCGAACAAGATGGTGACTAGTGCTCGGCCGGCCGACCACCACGGCCGCCGAAAACCACCAGGACGAGAGCTCACATGTGAGCCCAAACTTGGAATTCTCACCTGCTGAGTTGCCCCATGCCCAATGGCCACCATGGCTGTTCTTCTCATCACTAGAGCAGCTGATCCCAAGCCCTAACTCCCCCTGGGAGAGCCTCCAGCCATGCCTATTTAAACACCACCCCTTCTCGGCCATGAGAGGTGCTGAACTAAACCTTAAGGAAACTCTGCCAAAATCATCCCAGATCACTCTCCACACATAGAGCACTTGATCCCCACCGAATTCCACCCAATTCCCTCCAACTGAGCTCAATTTCGAGCTCAAACTTTAGCCCAAAACCAGGACACTTCTTCACAGTGGATCAATCTTCAAATTGATCGGTCCTACACCTTCACCGGACCAAGAGGAGAAGTTTCCCACTCGAAAGCCCCATCCCCAGGCCACCCAGTTGTTCCAGACTCCAAGCTTTGTGATCGGCTGTGGTCACTTTCATAGCTAGACAATTCACCAGACCAGGAGACTTCATCTGGAGCTTGCTGGGATCCAATCGAAGGTGACACAACTCTCAGATCGAAGCTTCACTTCTCTGAGCAAAGGTATGGACTCACTCTTCTTTCCGAGCTTACAGAGATTCTCCATTTAATTTGAGTCAATTTAAATACATGTTTACCGTATGGATGTGTTCGTCTCCTCAAGACGAATCCATAGAAGCATAAGAACACGAAAATCCGTTGAGAATCGAGTGAGAAATTAGGGTTAGAAGGTTGACGGTCACGGGTGCACACCAGTCGTAGACGATGACTGGGAGCCGTCGGATCGAGCATGTATCGAGCGGACGACCTGGATTAAGCCGGACAGCGCGATGGTACGTGAACCGCGGGGCCCTGGAGCGCTGAGTCGGATGGCGGCGCCGAATCAGAAGACGACGCGTGTGCGTTCGGAGTTGCCGAGGTTGAGTTGGCGCCGCGTCACTTAAGTAGAAAAATAGGATTTTTTCCTATTTATTTAATTCCCTAAACTTCAAAAATTCATAACTTTGTGTAGAAAAATCAGAAAAATAAAATAAAAATACCCTCTCGCTCGGTGAATAGAGGAGAATAATGTGGAAAAGAAATCATTTAATTTCATCCAAGTATTTTATTTTTAATTATTTATTTACCCTCTCGCATTGTTTTAATTCTCCATGCATGTAGGAAATTCACCATGTCATGAGACCATAGGGCTTTTGAAGCCTCTAAATTTGGGAACATTCCCTGAATTTTCCAAAGTCGAGGCCATCCCTATGAGAAGTTATTGATTTTTCAAATTCATGTTACTGTTTTGAGTATTTTAAATCCAATAATTAGCATGTTGTGAAATAAATTCTAGGAAAATTTGGTGATATTTCTTATGACCAGAGGACCCTAGGAAAAATAGGTTTTGAATTAATTCACTGGAATAACCCTAATCGGCTTAAACACCCTAAATAGGTCTTTAATTAATTAGATCTAATCATGCATCAAATTGACTTGAAATCAATTCTCCACTGACCTTTAGGATCAGAGGAACCCACCATAAAAGTTTGAAGTCAATTGGGTTTGGTTAGCCCTATCAAATGGGTTGATTAAGCCATTTAGCCAATTTAAACTTTAAAAATTCATAACTTTCAAAATACTTTTCAAAAATTCACCAAATTAGTTTTGGAGCCTCTCTGATATTAGGAGAATTTAAGAAAATTAAAATTTCAATTTTCTAAAAAAGTTGATTTTTTGTATTATTTTAATATTTTAATAATTAAAAAAATAATAAAAATCACAAAAATAATAAAATTCACCAAAATGTCACATTTTGAATTTTAATCACATAGGAACAAACCCCATATTTTTCTTAGGTCTCTATGATGAGTTATTAAATTTTAAAGTCCTAGGGTAATTTTAAAATTTAAAAAATGCATTTTCTAGCATTTCCACTAAAATAATTATAATAAAACAGAGAAAAATCAGAAAATTGTGAAAATTAATTCTCTGATTTCCTTGATATCAGAGAGATTTTTGAAAAATATAAAATTCATTTTTCAAACTTTATTTTATTTTTAAATTAATTAATACTCCAAAACTCAAAATAATTATAATAAAAATAATATAATTCAAAAAATCACCAAAATTGGTCCAAGTGGTCCTCTGGTCATTAGGAATGTCCCATAATTTTCTTAAGGACAGAAACTTTCCCTTGGTCATATTATTAAATTTTCCTTGGAAATCTCTATTTTCCACCAAAAATAATTATACAAATAAATTAAATACAGAAAAATCACATTTTCTCCTCTCATGTCTTTATTGACATATGAATGAAGTCACATAAAAATTTCAAGTTCATTTAAGCTCAATTTAGTGAGTTATGAAATTATTAAGCTTGAAGGGCAAAATGGTAATTAAAATATTAACCTTTAATTAAAACTTTAGGCTTAATAAAATGAAAAAAGTAAAATATTTGATCTTAATATGATTTAGATGATTGAAATTTAAATAATTAAAGGGTAGAAACCTATTAAACAATTCAAAAATAATTAAAATAAACCTTAATAAAACATTTAATTAAATTTGGAAGAATAATAAAATTGGAATTATTAAAATAGGGATATTATTAAGAAGAGATTTGTTCTTTAATTTAAGAATCCCTAAATTAATCATCCCAATAATATTTAATTCCTAATTAAAATGATAATCCAAACTTAAAATTTAAAATGCTAAAAGATTTAATCATTAAATTAAATTAAAGTTAAATTATTTAAAGCAAACCCTTTTAAAATTAAAAATTAAATTAAATTAAATTAAATTAAATTAAATTAAATTAAATTAAATTAAATCATATTATATTTAAATAACTTAAATTAAATTAAATTAAACCACATTAAATTAAATTACATTAAATTAAATTAAATATAACATCACCTAAGACATAAAGAATTCAAAAATAAATCTAAAACAACTTGAACACTATTCCAAACTTAAACCCATTAATTGAAGTTAAATTAAATCATAAATCATTTGAACATCCATTTGCCCTCAAAAGCTCGTGATGTCATAACTCTTAAAAGGAGTGTTAAATGAAGTGTTACTTCACTTATAGAATATTCAAATGTCCTAGTTCACTGAGCAAGATAACAAAACTTAAACTCCCGGACGATTAATTCATTTGTATAATTAAATTCTCTTGGACTTAAAACAATCTTAGAAATATTGAAAAGATGTTTAAGATTCGTCTTAAGCACTTCCTCGATATGATAGGATATTTATAAGAACAATCGAACTTAGTTGTTCTTTGATGAAGAAAATCGTTCTCAAACCAAAATACAAGAACCTAGACGTCATAGGAAATGACTAGCTATAGGATTAGGAACTTGGTAGAAAACCATAACCCTTCCCTTAGCTTTATCTAGAAACTCGTTTTAAATCCTTAAATATTCTAACTGTGTTTTAAGTGCAGCTTGGGATGACGGGAAGACCCTCCAGGTACGCTTTTATTTTATTGCAAATTTACCTTATTGCAATTTATTTAATCGCATCGCACTTACTTTTCTTGCATGATAAACAACTGTTGCATGAAAACCCACACCTTTAGGATAGTCCCTAAAACTGAAACCAAAACTAAATTAAAAGTCATTGCAAGATAAAATTCACCGCCACAACATTTCAAAATATAAGACAACTCAAAATTTAATCACAAACGAACAACAAAACTACAACTACAACTAAATTAAAACGTCTTGTTGGATGATCGGGAATACCTCGGATGATGTAACCTACGTGTTGCTAACGGGATTTCCCACGGTCTAAATGAAAGTGTGGAACTCATTCAGTTGAGTTTAGCAAATTCATCTGGACTAAGTGAATCCGATAAAAATAACGATGCCGAAAGGATGGAACCGTGGGATCTTAACCGGTGTTGTTATAATCAACTTTAAGATTTGTTTTAATTAAAACATGAAAAATACTTGGATTTTAAGATTTTCTCTAAACCAGAACACTTCTCTCATCTCCTGATTTATGATTTCTAAAACTAAACCTCTGCAACAACAAGGAGCTCGGAGCATGGTGGGCAGCACGGCCATCGTCATCAACAAAACCTGAGTCTACTTCAGTAAAACTTTCCTTAGAGTTAAATAACCAAGCTATAGGACTTCGAGGTAGTTTGCCTAGTGCAACATAAATCCTCAACTCTTCGTTAGGCATTTGCATGATCATGTCATGTAAATTAAGCCCTAATCGGTCTTAGGACTCCGAGGTAGTAGTCCGATACGACATAAACCCTCACATCTTCAAGGCTATTTGTATGATTTTATCATACAAACATAAGTCCTAACTAATTAAAATTGGCAAGATCAAAATACTAAATAAACATTAGGGCTTTCCTAAATCCAAGCCAAACAATAGGATAGTCGGGAATTACCGAAGTTCGCTTCGAATCCGTGATTTCTCCTACCTTTTTCCTTTGAATTCCTAAAACAAAACGTTCCAAACTTGATCCATTCCCTATTGAAATTCTAAAATTCAATCCCTCGAAAACTTAAACTTTGAAATTCTTGAGAGCGGAACTACCGATTATTATCGAGAGTTTTCTTAGGTGATTCCCGTCACTTAAGATGTAATTAACTATAGGGGCTTGCCCTTATAGGGAATTTTAAGAACCTGTGTAATATAAACCCCGTTTAATGTTTTCATATTAAACAGGGGAATTTGTTGGCTTATAAAATTGGTTCGCGGACCAAACGGATGTCACAAACTTCTCTAGTTTATTTAATCGAGCCTCATTATCAAGCAAGTGTGTCTATTCTTCGGGATAGATACACGGCTTTGTAGTGCGGCGCTCGTTTATATAAACTATTCGGGATGTGAGATTAGTTTGATTTCATATCTTAAAATTTTCAAATTTAAAATTATTTTCAAAATCAAATACTACTTTTCAAATTATTTATTTAAATTAAATTAAAATTCGCCGACAATTTCTGTAGGCGACCCCCTTTTCCAAATAAAACACATAACTCAAAAATAAGCCGCACACAACTCTTTCCCCTCTAAAACTCTCTAAAAGACTCCAATGAATTCAAGGACTCTATAGAGACTCTCTAAAACCTCCCTAAAAAAACTCTATTTCTGATTATAAGTCTTCATTTTAATAATTCTTCAAAAGCTTTTTTGGGATCTCATCAAATCATGTCTAGATTCAATGTATCTTTCAAAGAATACTTCTCTTCATTCGGATTTGCCACCCAAAAGAAGTTAAAGAATTTTAAACCAAAGCTTGCTTCAAACACCACTTGAAACTAGTGCCAAATTTGATTTAATTCATCACTTTCAATGGTCGCGGCTATGCGCCAGCCCTTGGCGCTTTACCGCCAGATGCTAATTTTGCACACTTTTCATTTTTGCCTAAATTTGATCCCTTTTTGCTTCTTTCATCACAATCATTCATTTTAATCATACCTGTAAGAAAAACAAGAAAATAACTTCCCTTAAAGTGCAATATCATCAAAAATAGGTATACAATGTGCATAAAAATACTATATATTTTAGGTGTATTAGTATAGACTCTACTTAAGTCTATAAATAACATGGAAATGAAGGGGGAAGTTGCCCCATTCAAAATTTCTATTCTTAAGTCTAAGAAAGGAAGATTTGAGTTGTTTAAGGAGTGATAAGATATGCAAAATGTCTTCTTGGGAGAATGAATTGAAGAAAAAGGAGGAAGCCGTCAAGAAGTTTGTCAGTCAAAGTGCTCAAGAGTTATATAATGGATTTCCAACTGTTAGTATTGAAGGAATAGCAGAGAAAATTACAAAGATTGAGGCTGATGTGGCATCAATTGAGGCAAAGGTAAATGAAACTAACACACATTTAGCGCATATTGGTTGGCAACTCAAAATGCAATTCAATCATTCAAGTTATATTGAAGAAGCGGATAAGGGGATGTATCTAAAAACAAATGGATTGAAGAGGCTTCTATCAGAGTTCTTCTTCATCATCTATTTTATCAAATCTTTGTGCCAATAGGTTCAGAAGGAACAAATGAAGGTCAAGGATATGTTCCACCTAACAGAGAATGAAATTAAGTTCTTTGTTTAGTTTGTTTTATTGTTTGTGTGTTTTTGTTTGTTTTAAGTGTTTAATGTAAGTTTGTCTTGTGTTATGATCATTTAGAGGGCATCTCATCCAAAAAAATTTTTGGAATAAGATTAGACATGTGATGTGTGTTTGTATTTGTTGAATATATGTTAATGAAAGTGCTGTGTTTGTGTGAAATTTTTTGTGTTATTGTGAATGGAATTGAAGTTGTGAAATATGAAAATTTCTTGAGAAAGATGAGAGGACGAGGGAAGAATTTTTTATAATGATTTATTTAAGATCATTTGAGGATGGTTAACTTGGAAAATTGTGCATTTGAATTAAAATTTAGAAAAATCAAAATTTGTGCACTGGCACCTAAGCACAAAAACTCGCGCTTAAGTGCGAGCAAACCTGAGAGCCTCATGCCTAAGCACTGAAACAGTCCTGCTAAAGAGTTGGTTCACTAAAATCGATTCATGTCGGTTTTAAGTGCTGAAAACCACCATTTCTTCCCCATTTTATCATCTTCTTCGCCATTTTACTCCTAGGGAATCCCTATAAGTGAAGATATCTTGGTAAATTCAAGCTAAATTTATTGGATTTCATCTTCTTAAGTTTAGAGCATCTATTATATGTAAAAATTTTTTATTTTCACCATAGATTTTGAGTTCATTGTGGAAATTTTGAAAATTTTACAATTTATGGTGAAAATTTGATGAAAATTGATAGATTTTACATGGAAGAGTAAGTTTAAGCTTTTAGAATTTAGATCTAGTGAGTTTGAGTTTATTTTGGAATTTATTATGAATTTCATTACAAAATTTTGAATTGTACAAAGAATGAAAAGAAGCAAGGGGAAAGGTACATTTGATTCTAACAAATTTTTACGTTCTAAGGATCAAGATCATTTTGCCGAAGCACTTTAATCAAGGAAATTGATTCCTGAGCGATGTTTTAAAAATTCAGGTGGAGAAGTAGAAGATCTAATTGTTCACCGACGGTGGGATTGATTCTGTTGTTTCTCTGTTATTGCAGTGATCTCTGTAGTTAGGGAGTTTTATGCAAATCTCCCTGAATCTGAAGACGATCTAATGATGGTGAGAGAGAGGACAGTAGCATTTACACCTGAGGCAATCAATTCATTTTATGAACTGCCTTCAAATACTATGTGTTTTTATTCCAATTACAATCCTACAGAGGAGCTAGATGAAATTATATCTTTGTTAACTGCCGGAAGAGGTCTTTGGAAAATCACCAGTGGTAGAAAAGTAAACTTTTCTACATCAAAGTTGGATGCCACAACGAAGGCATGACATTTTTTTATTTCTGCTCGTTTACTCCCCACTAATCATCTTAGTGAAGTGACTAGAGAGAGGGCTTCACTGAACTTCTGCATTTAGCATTACAAGCCGATCAATATTGGATCTCACATATATCACGTTATTACCAGTTCTGCCAAAGCCGCTACCACTACTGGTTTGGGATTCCCTTAATTTTTTTTTAGGTGAGGAAGTTGATGTTAAATATGATAGTTGCGAGGAGATTCTTCAACCTCTAAAGCCCATTACTAGTGTGAATGTGAAGACTTAATTTGAACATTTAATTTTGGCTGAAGAGGAGGATTTTCTAGAAGTTCTGGTGCTTCTACGTCACTTGCTTCTACATCTAGAGTTTCTATATCTCGTGGTAGATCCAGTCCCGATTCACTATCTAAAATGCTATAAACTAGGATGGATAACATGGATTTTTCTATGGATAAGGTATCAAATCTTGAAACTATGTTGATCATATTGATTCATATTTAAGAAGACATAGTGGTTATGAGGAGAAGTACAACACTTCTTTGGAGAGACTTATTAGAGGAGATTAGAGTGCGGCATACACAGTTTGATTTTGCTAGTTTTTAGAAGGATGATGAGGATGAAGAAGATGATGATGGAGATAAGGATGAGTAAGGATTGAGTTATGTTATGTTTTATTTGAGCTGTTAGTTGTGTTGATTTTTGGACTAATTTACGTGTTGTTATTTGTGGTTGTACGGAACATTGTTGTTATTGTTTGTTGTAATGTGTATCTATGTGATGATTATGTGGTAGTTTGTATTTGTACTCTTTTATTTTAAATGTGTTTTGTTGGTTTTTTTTGAACTTATTCCTGCTACTTTAGGAAGTTTAAATAGAGCTAACCTTCATTTAAATTTTAATGTTTAAATTTCAATTTAGTAACATAAATTTTCTGTTGTGGTTGTGATATTATGTTAGTTTGTGTGATTTGCTTTTACCTTAGTCTCTACTACATAGAAGTCTTTTGTATCTCTTAAATATTAAAATCAAAATGAACTGTGATCATTTTTACTCCTATTTTTAAATTTTTGTACCTCCATAATTAGGATATGAAAATTCCTATTAGTATAAGTGTTAATTTTTCATTCCTGTCTTTATATATATTATGCTAAAATGTTTAATTTTTATAAAAATTTAAGTTGGGGGGGGGTTGGGGGGAATGAAAAAACTAATTTTCAAAACTTAAAGTTTATTTGTTCTCAAGTATGCTACAAATAAATTTGATTTTTGATTTGAAAAATGATTATGTGCATGAAGTTATATTAGGGTAATAAAATTTTGAATATAGAAATGTGTAGAAAAATTTAGTTAAAACTTTATAGTGATGAAGACAAATTTCAAGTTAAAAATTTTCTTAGTAAAGAGATGATAAATATGATGTAACTATCTTTAATAAGAAATATTGTATTTTTGAAAAATATAGAAGGATTAGACTTTTATTTTCAAAGCTTAAATTTCTTTTATTAAAAGTAGTTTTTTAGAACTATTATTATACTTTTAAGTAAAGAATATATCTGACCTTTTCTTTAGGAAAGGAAGAGTGGAATTCAAAAACATTAAAGACCTTGCCAAAGAAAAAAAAAACTAAATAGAAAAGAAAAAGAAAAGAAAAAGGAAAAGAAAGAGTAAAGTATAGTATAAGAGGAGAAGCTTTAGGATTAGCGCCTAATCAAAATATCGTTCCTCATCAGATCTATTTAATGCATAAGATTTTAGAGACTCCTAAAATTAAGGATATAATATAGTGAGTATAAATTTTTTTAATGAAAATTTCTAAGTAGAGATGATAGAATGCCTAAACTCTATATTTGAACAAATTACAAGTATTTCTGAATTATGTAGGAGCTCTTACTTTCATACTTTTCACTTTAGAAAATTTCTAAACTTTAAATTGTTCTCATTCACTAAAGTTTTTTCTAAATTGGAATACCCCATTTCTAGAAAAATTTTAGAATCTCTTAAAGAAACTCATTCATATAATTTGATTATGTTGGTTTTGAAATACTATAGTGTCACTTGAGGACAAGCAACATTTTAAGTTTGGGGGAGTTTGATATACCTAAAATATATAATATTTTATGCACATTTTTATACCTATTTTTGATGGAATTGCACTTTAGTGGAAGGTATTTGTGTGTTTTTCTTTCAGGTACACTTAAATGGACCAAATATGTCAAAAAGAGTGAAAAAGGATCAAATTTGAAGAAAAAATGAAGAAGGTGTTAAAATGAATTGGGGCGCCTAAGCACCTAGATCAGGCAGCAGATAGAGAAGGCCGCGCCTAAGTACCGGAGACCCCGTGCTTAAGTACCATGTAGTCACTTTGCAATTTTCTCTGGCAATTTTTGAAGAAGTGTTTGAGGCATCATTTGGTACAAAAGTGGGTAACTAATTTGGGTGTAGAATTAGAGACTTTAGGTTTATGGAATAAAGCCCCTAATTTGGTTTATTGTTTTAGGTTTTGATGTGAGAGTTAGCCCCCTTGGTGGAGGAAAAGGAGGGAACTATAGAGTGAGAGCTAATATCTTCCCTACCTAACCCATCTTCAAAACCAATTAAGTTTTAAACTAGCCAATGTTCTTTATGGCATCTCTAGTAAGGGTAAAGAATAAAATTGTTCCTATTTGGCACAACACGTTTTAAATACTTCCACAACAGAATTCCTTTACTTATTACTAATTCAAGATAAGGAAAAAGATATTTTCATTTATACTTCTTTAAATCTTACAAAAATCATGGTATAGTTAGATAATTGCTCACTTTATTTCATAATTTAAGAAAATACTAAAAAGAATCATATTTTAAAGTTGTATGTTATTAAAAACTGTTATAGTAAGTGTCTTTTTATAAATATAATTTGTAATATAAAAACTTTTTTATCTTTTAAATTTTCAAAATTTTTCCCCGTGGGTTGATATTTCTAGGCTTAATTAGAAAATCTTATATTATTTGGTAATGATACGTATACTTGCATAGAATCCCTAATTTAAAATATCACCATTGTATTCTTATTTACATCAGAATCAAGTTTGTTGCATTGTTGTAAAGGAGAATAATTTATATCACAAATTTAATTTTAATTGGATTACCAATAGCATAAATTTATCAGTTTTCATCTGGTAGTAAAGAGAATCGGCATCAGGCTGCTCCCTCTATCTTTAATTCAAGCCTTTTTTAAATGTTTTCCGAAAGGTTCTTTGGTTTCTCTTCAAAATATGTTCATATTCAATAAATCTTCCAAGGCCTCCCTCTTTCAAGAGCCATTTCAATGTAGTTTCATGTCCAGTAACTGTAATTAACGTTTTCATCGAGAGTTGCTTCAAACTCACCTTCGAAATTCATGTAAAATTCTTTAAATTTATGAAAATAACACCCCAATGCTTTAGTGCAAGGTCTTCTGTGCTTAGGTGCGGCCTTCTCTGTCTGCTGACGCTTAAGCGCCAGACCTGGGCTCTTAGGCACGACAGTTCATTTCATACCTTCTTCATTTTGCTCCAAATTTGATCCTTTTTCACTCCTTTCACCATATCCATCCATTTAATTGTACCTGAAAGAAAAATACAAATATAGGTATAAAACATGTACATAAATGCTATATATTTAAGGTGTATCAAAATCCCCACTTAAAATGTTACTTGTCTCAAGTAACTCTTTTACTACATAAAAAATATGACATATGACAGAGATTTTAACTTCTAAATTTCTATAATTTGGTTTACTAATTATAATAGCATAACTTAAATTTTTTTTTAACAACTTAAGTTAATACTAAAAGTATAAGAACACTTAGTAGTCAAGTCCAAGATTTCTGATTCTCTTTATTTAAAGAAGAATTGCAATTTGTCATATTAAAGACACTTAGAATATCCATATGAAAAATAATTTCATGAGAACTTTATGAGCAATGATGCTAACACTCAAATACAACTTTTAGAAAATGTAATAAAGCATTTTTTCCTCAACTTGATTCAATAGTTAATTTTATCTAACATCCTCTGCATTAACTTTGACTGCAAATCAGGATTAGCAGATTGACCTTGTGATGAAGATGCTCGTGAAGTAGAAGCATTTGAACTTCTAGAAAATCCTCCTCTCCAGCCAAATAGAGAATGCTCTGTATAAGATTTTACATTCACACTCGTAATAGGGTTTAACGGATGCAGAATCTCATCCCAACTATCAAATCTCACACCAGTCTGCTCACATAAAGAAAAGATTAAGGGTGTAAATCCCAAACCTGTAGTAGTGACAGCTCTAGCAGAATTAATGATCGTCTAATAGATTAATGATCCAATATAATTTAGCTTTGGAGTGGCTCTTTCTCTTGTTACTTCACCAAGATGATTTGTAGGGAGTAGACGAGCTGAAATAAAATAGTGCCACTCTTTTGCTGTGGCTTCAAGCTTTAAAGCAGAAAAATTTGCTTTCCTTTAATTTGTTATTTTCCACAATCATCTTCCCACAGTCAATGAAGAAATAAACTCATCTAACTCCTCTTCAGTAGGATTATAATTTGAATAAAAACACATAAAAGTCCGGGGCAGCTGTTAAAATGAATTGATTACCTCCAGGGAAAAAGTTACTGATTTCCCTCTCGCTATAATCTAATATTCCTCTGCTTCAGGGAGATTAGCATAACATTCCCGAACTACAGAAATGACCGCTACAATAGAGAAATAATAGAAATATTCCCACTGTTGGCAAACTATCAACTCTTCCATATCTCTGCTTGGATCTTTGAAACTCTGCTAAGGAATCGAATTTTTTAACTGCATCGCTTGTGCATTCTGAGCTTTAGAATTGACGAATTTGCTTGAATCGTACATGGACTTCCCCTTTCTCCTTTTCATTTTTTATGCCATCTTTTGAAAATAACATTAAAATAAAAAAAATCCTAAACTCAAGTCTAAATCACTAAACTTTACTTCCAAAAGCTTAAACTATCATTTCCATGTATTTTACATAGATTTTTCTCAAATATTCACCTTGAATAGTGATTTTGGGATACTCCACAATGTGCTTCAATGATATGGTGAAAATAAAAAATTTCTACATAGAAGTAAAGCTATCACCTTGAGAAGAAGTAATCTAACAAATTGACTCAATCCCACCAAGAAATCTTCATGTTTGGAGGAGCTCTAAGTCTAAAATCATGAAAACCCGAGGAAGAAGGTGACTTTCAGCGGTGAAAATGGGGGGGTTTTCGGGTTTATTTTTCACTTTAAACCATTTGCAAACCAGTTTTCGTGAACCAGCGCTTAAGCGCGACTGATTCGACGCTTAGGCACCTACCTCTCAGGTAACCTGCACTTAAGAGCGGGGTTTTTGCATCTAGGCGCCAATGCACAAATTTTGATATTTTTGGTTTTTAAGTTAAATGCAAATCTTGCCTGTGTCATCCATCCCTAAATGGTTTTATAAATGTTAATAAATATTTTCTTCCCCTTCTAACCTCCTCTTTCTCAAAATTCACAAAATTTCATAAATTCGTTTCAACCTTAAATAACACATAATTTTTCACACAAACAAACACTTACACTAATTTTTCAAAATAAATACAAACACAATTCACTCATATTTTCTCCAATCCAAAGATTCTAGGATTATTCAATTTAAATCAAACTTAATATAAAAACTCATAAAAGACATCAATTCAAATACGAAACAGACTTAACATCAAACACATAAATCAAACAAACACAAACTGGACTTACAAACTTAATTCCATTCTCCTTCCGGTGAAACAAATTCTAACCTTTCACTTGTTTCTTCTGGGGGATTCAAAATATAGATTTGATAGAACAGACGGTAGTGAAGAACTCTCGTTGAGTTTTCATCAATCCACTTGTTTTCTAAATACATCGCCTTGTTCAGTTCTTCTAAATAATTTGTATGGCTAAATTGCAGTTTTAGTTGCCATTCGATATGCTCCAAATTTACGTTAGTCATATTCACTTTTGCTTTGTTTGAAGCCACGTCGGCCTCAATCTTTGTGATCTTCTTCGCTATTCCTTCTATACTAATTACTAGGAATCCATTGTATAACTCTTGTGCACTTTGAGTTATGAACTTTTTCTTAATGGCTTCTTCTTTTCTCTTCATTTCACTATCCAAGAAGACATTTTTGTAAGTTCTCTCACTCTTTTGCTTTTCTCTTAGACTTTAGGATGAAAATTTTAAGTGGGGAAAATATTCTCTTCACTCCCATACTATTCATAGGCTTTAGATGAAGGCTAGACCCACTATTCATGTTCACAAATCACTAAATAATGGTTAAAGCAACTATACCACGTTAAATACTTCTAGAATATTAATTCTAAACTACCACGCTTAAATGCCATATGTTGGCGCTTAAGCGTCGGTGCTTAATTTAGCACACGTCTGCTTAACGTCCAAATATGCACTCTATCTCGTCTAAGTCAGCAATTAAGATCTTAGAATCATTGCTATATCATTATATATTCAAAATACTAACACATTTTTCTTAACAAACACAACAACATATCAATTAAAACAAATACACACTAATAACAATAAGTTGCCTCCTAGAAAGCTCTTGTTTTTACGTCGTCAGCCTGACATAGTCAGTGCTTCTTCTGGTCGACCAAATAATAAAAGATCATTTAACTTAAGTTTGTCCCCCAAAAAGTAGGGTTTCAGTCTGCAACCATTCACTTTGAATATTTTCTCAGTTTTAGGACCTTTGCTATCCATAGCTCCATAAGGATAAACTTTTATCACAACAAATAGCTCAATCCACCTAGACTTATGTTTTTTGGGAAATAATCTTAATCTTGTATTATATAGCAAAACTTGTTGCCTACGGCTCAAGATTTTTAGTAAGAATTCTCTGATCATGCCACATATTTATCTTTTCATTATAAATCTTAGCATTTTCATAAGATTTATTCCTTATCACTTCGAGCTCATTTAACTGTAAATGCCTTTTATCACCAGAATCTTTTAAATGCTAATTGAATTCCTTAATAGCCAATATGCTTTATGCTAAGTTCAACTGGTGAATAACAGGCCTTACCAAATATTAGCCTATATGGGGACATTCCTATAGGAGTTCTATATGCAGTCCTATAAGCCCACAAAGCATAATTAAGTTTAACTTACCAATCTTTTTTGTTGGATTCATTAATTTTTCCAAAATTCTTTTAATTTCACAATTGGATAATTCAGCTAAAACACTTCTCTGAGGATGATAAGCAGTAGCAATTCAATGATTGATATGATATTTCTTTACTAATTTTTCCATTATTGCATTTCTAAAGTGACTTCCCCTATCAGTTATGATCACTGTCGGCATACTAAATCTATAAAATATGTTCATTCATAAAAGCTTTGTAACACTACAAGCATCACATCGAGGTAAAACAACAACTTCTATCCATTTGGATAAATAGTCTACTGCTAACAATATATATAAATTTTTGAAAGATGTTATAGATGGTGCAATGAAATCTAATCCCCAAACACCAAATATCTTAACTTCTAACATAAAATTGAGGGGCATTTCATTTCTTCAAGAAATATTGCCTACACGTTGACATCGATCACAAGTTTTGATATATGCATTAACAACTTTAAAGATTGTAGACCAATAAAATCCAAATTGCAAAATTTTGTATACTGTTTCATTAACACCAAAATGTCCCCCAAAATCAAAATCATGACTTTTTTGGTTAATTTCTCAAGTTTCTTCTAAAGGCACACATCTTCGAATAATTAGATCATTTTCTTGTTTATATAAAAACTGGTCATCCCAAAAATAAGTCTTAGCTTCAGATATAAATTTTCTCTTCTGTTGGTATGTCAGACCATATGGTATAATATCACTAACAATGAAATTAACAATGTCGGCATATCATGGAACACACCACTCATCTATTTTAAATAATTTTTCATCTAAAAAATGTTCGTTAATTTCTTTTTCAAGTCAAAGTGATTTTTTTGATTCAAGCCTAGACAAATGATCAACAATTTGATTATCAGCTCCCTTCCTATTTACTATTTCAAAGTCAAATTTTTGCAGAAGAAGAATCTATCTTATTAGTCTTGGTTTTGTATTCTTCTTTTTCAATAAATATTTAATAGTAGAATGATTTATATGCACAACAGATTTTGTTCCAATTAAAAATGATTTGAATTTATCAAAACCTTATATTATTACTAATAACTCTTTCTCAATTGTGGATAATTAATTTCAACTTCATTAAGAGTTCTACTAGCATATTAAATTGCTTTAAAAATTTTATGATGTTTTAGTCCTAAAACAACACCAATAGCATAATCACTTGCATGATACATCAACTCGAATGGTTTCTCCAAATTAGGTAAAATTTGGATATTGATTAATTTTTATTTTAATAGCTTAAAAGCTTTTAAAAACTCCTCGTCAAAATAAAAAATTACATCTTTTTCAAGTAAATGACATAGAGGCTTGGCAATATTGGAGAAATCTTTAATATACCATTTGCAAAATCTAGTATGCCTTAAAAAACTCTTAATTTTTCTCAAATTAACTGGGTGAGGTAAATTAGCGATCACTTCGATTTTTGAAGAATCTACTTCCATGCCATTTTCTGATATGCGATGTCCTAAAAAAATTCCTCCTGTTACCACAGATTAACATTTTTTCAATTAAGGACTAAATTGGTTTTTTCACAGCGTTTAAGAACTCTTGATAAATGTTCTAAACAAGATTCAATTGAAGTCTCAAACACAAAAAAATCATCCAAAAAAACTTCAATTCCTTTTTCAATGAAACAAAAAAAAAATAACCATCATACATCTTTGAAATGTAGCAGGGGCATTACATAAACCAAAGGGTATTCTTCTAAAAGTAAATGTACCATAAGAATTGGTAAACATTATTTTCTTTTGATGCTCATGAGCTATTTTTATTTGGTGATAATCAGTATATCCATATAGAAAAAAAAAGTATTTGTGCCCAGCTAGTCTATGCAACATTTAATCTATAAAGGGTAGTGGAAAATGATCTTTCCTAGTGGCGAGATTTAATTTTCTATAATCAATGCATATTCACCAACCAGTGATTTGTCTTGTTGGTATTAACTCGTTATGTTCATTAATAGTCACAGTCACTCCTCCTTTCTTAGGAGGAATTTGAGTCTAGAATTGAAATTGGGGAAAATTAGGATCAATTGGGTGGACATTGAAGCTGATTTATGCATTTTGGGTCTTAAGAGGTAATTTGAGGCTTTTGGTAAAAATGAGTCAATTTGGTCAAATTAGGTACAATGAAGTGGTTTTAATTGATTTTGGGGACTTTTGAGATGATTTTGGAATTTTTGGGAATTTTTGGATTTGAGGGGCATTTTGGTAATTTTGGTTAATTTGGGGTTATTTTGGGAAATTTGGATTGTTTTAGGTATTTTGATGATGAAGAAAATTTTGGCATGATCTTTGGAGAAAGTTGGGTAATTTGGAAAATTTTGAGATTTTTGGTCAAAATTAGGGTTGGAGGGGTAGTTTAGTAATTTGGTGGAGTTTAGGAGTAAAAAGGTCAAAGGCTGGAGTTTTTGGTAAAATTGGGTGTCCATTGGAAATTTCAACTCCTTGAGCCATGTACCAAGAGAAATACCACTTTGGATCCTCCATGTGTTGGTTCCAACCAAACCCTAGCCTAAGGCTAGGAGCTTGGGGAACCACTCACATGAGTTTCCAAAAGAGTAGGGGATTAAGTGCAGGCATGTTTGGTTCAGGGTAGTGAGTGTAAGTGTAGTGTTTAGATGTGTGTGTGTGTGTAAGCCTGACCCAGACCATACTACCCAGGGTGAGTCCTAAGGCTTGAACATCATGTAGGGAACTCCTCTTGAGTTTCCTTATGCTTTGTATCATCCTCCTAAGTGTTTAGAGGTTAGAATTTAAGCATTTGAAACTCCAAGTGAATCAAAGAAGTGTTTTGAATTTCTAAGGTGTAAGGGTTCCATCACTAGTCTTCTAAGATAGTCACCAGGAAAGTCCTATGGCTAGACCCTAGGCTTCTAAAGAAAGACTAGAGCTCAACAAAAGTGAGGTTAACAGGGGGAGGGCACAGAGCAAATGCCTCAGAGGGCATAAGAATATGTAGGAAATTCCACAGGGGTGCTTAAAGGAACTAAAGGTTATAACACCCTCAGAAGCATGGAAAACGCTCGGGGATAAGGAAAAGAGATTCCCCAGTAGCAACCATTGTGACCACCTTCTTGCTCTTCCACGAAGCAGGGTAGAAAGGGACAATGACCAGAAACAAAAAAAGGTCAAGAAATCAATCACAAAAGTACAGTGACATCGATGTATGCGATGCTGCAACAACCAAATTACCGAGGGTGAGAGAAGGGACATAATGCATCGAGTTGCTACCCCTATCAAATAACACTTGGACTGAAAATCAAGGTCTCACAAAAGGCTTAACTGTGACTGGAAAGAAGAAAATGAGGTCACAATAATAAGATTGAAACTCTTAGTATGGAGAGTGAGGCTTTAACCCCAGAAAGCAAACTCCAAGTTTGGAGAGAGAGACTCATCCCCAGCGGAATTGCTATTCTGCTTTCATTCATTTTTCTATGTTTTATTTTTGAAGAAGTCTTTAGCTTGTCGATCGTCATATACTTCCTTTCTCTGAATAAATCTATCTTTTGGGTCATATGAGTTACCAGGTGAAGAGAGGAACTTAAAAAGATAGACGACAATGACGACAGATAAGAGAAAATGTAAAACATGGAAAGTCTATGTACGGTAAACCTCACAAGGATAGGCCAAGCATGTCCTCCCAAACAAGATCGAGTGGAAATAGCTTAAACAAATATATGGGAAAGAATACCTACGTAGACTACTGATGCACCAAAAATATATACTCTTTTAGCTATATGTTTTTACCTATTTTTGGTGATATTGCACTTTAAAGGAAGGTATTTTTCATGATTTGTTGCAGGTATGATGATTATGGGTGATTGGAGCGAAAAGATGCAAAAAAGGAACGAATTTGGAGCAAAATGGAGCAAAATGAAGCAAAATGGAGCAATTTAGAGGAAAACAGCCCTGGCACCGCCGGCGCAAGAATGGGCGCCGCCGGCGCCCTATTCCAAAGACTTCAGAATTAATTGGCACAATAGGGTGCCGCCGGCGCCACTATCGGGCGCCGCCGGCGCCCTATGTCGGTTCACTTCAAATTCAAAAGTTTTGGAGGATTTTTGCAGAGGTGCTTGAAGAAACTCTTGGAGAATTTGTTCCTAACATTAAATTAAGTATCCAAGACGAAAATAGAGAGGAGGAAGAGAAGAGAATTGCTGTAGAGAGTGTAAGGAAAGTGTGAGAGAGAGTTAGGGTTTGTGATTTTAAGAGAGATTCTTCTCTAAGGAGGGGAGAAGAGGGAGTAAAGTGAGAGATTGCTTCTTTATCTTTGTTCTAAGGAGAGAATCGAAGTGCTGCAAGGAAGAGAAAAGGAATCAAGGGGACTTTGAAGGAATTTTCTTGGGGAAGAGAAAGAGATAAGTTGTATTTACTATTGTAGTTTCTATGACTCTTCTTTTATATATAAAATCCATGTGTTTTTATATATTCTCCATGGTTTGTGAGTAGTCTCCCTTACCTTTCTTCTTGCATGAAGTAATTATGATGTGGTGATGTGGAAATGATGTGCCCCTTAAGTGTTATAATAGTTGTGATGCTTCTTTAATTCAAAATTTAATTTACTTTTCAATCCGGGCAATTGAATTGTTAAAATATGTTGAGGAACATTAATGCCAAAAGAATTGAATGTTCTACAACAAGAATGAAGAAACCATTTAATGTCCGTAAATGAATTGCGTGGTTCACGGGGATTAAGTGCAAATAAATAGGGAAATGAGTTTTGATGGACTTCAAATTGGAGGTTTCATGGTGACAGAATGGGATCCCCAATTTGGTCTTAAGATTGGTAACTAAAGCCCATGGTTAGCCTTCGGGTGAAGGGTGAGTGGGAGCTCCGAAGTGAGAGCCGGTATCCTCCCAGTCTAGCCTTAGATTTAGTAACTAAACTTAAGATATGGCAATGTTCTTTACTTGCTTGGCAGAGGGGTACTCTTTTAAAGGTAAAGAAGCAAATATGCTCCTATTTGGCACAACAAAAATAATTACCATTCTTCATCATCCACACATAATAATCTTTATGCAGGAAGAAATACACTTTTCATATAGAAGTATCTTATAAATCACATAAGTTAGTGTGTTTGTTAGTTAATATAGTTCAGTAATTAGAAGTAATAGTAGTAGCTTTATTATACTTTGCATTAACTAGTGGTAGTACACTTACGTAATTGTTACATTGGGTATTGGATTTTAGTGCTATATTATCTGATTTAAAGAACGTTCACCTCCCTGTGGGATCGATAACCAGGACTCCATTAGAGCCCTGTATTACTTGACACGATACGTATACATGCGTTGAATTTGTGACTTTACTAAATCATTCTAAATATATATAAATTCGACTTCATAAATTCTTGCTTAATATATAAAGTCGCGGTCAACTACCCATAACTGGAGAGTCAGGTGTAGGTACCTGTGCTAGTGTCAAGATCACTCTCAAGGGAATGTATCACACTTGGTTAATGACATCTTGGGAGGTATCCAAGAATACTTCTGATAAAAGGAGCTTCTCTTATATTATCATGAACCTAGGGCAATACGTAATCAAAGGAAGGTTATTCTGTGTAATCTATATTATCATAATTGTATTTTTTTTCATAAAAGAAAGATTTTGTTAGTTTTTGTTACTTGGAAATTGTTTTGAATTGATTGTGAATTTAATAATTATGTGTTCATCTCTCAAATAATTTTGTCATATTAGTCGATCAATTGAGATATTTATCCTATCATGTTCGATTGAATTGTCACCTCCAAAGAGACTCACATCTAATGGGATCATTATCACGTGCCATAGATCTTATTGCTGGAAAGCATTTCGATCAACCTCAGGGCTAAATCCTGAATCTTGGATAGCACATGTATTTTGTCGACCGATTGTTAATTTCAAGAGTTTATTTGATTCGAATTGCTGATTTGTAGTTAAACCATTCTTTCAAATATTTTCGATTCATTCAATAATATATACCAAATAATCTGTTTACCCATGGGCCTATGTCATTGCTCACCCCTACAATGTCAGATCGATTGGATCTTTAACTCGATCAGGGTTATTCTCTCACTAGCTGCAGATCTTATCACTGATGAGTAGAGAACCATCTATGGGAACCTAATCCTTCCGACCTTAGTGGTTCGGGTTCGCAATTCAAAGGTGGTGCAAACCAAGTTAATCAATCCATCTTAATCAAATGATGTTTATATGTATATGTACATATATATATATATACATATATATATATATATATATATATATATAATATTAGCAAGATGGCGGATGCGAACCTTGCTCTGCTAGGGTTTCTAGGACGATGACTCCCTGGTGTCGGAGGCGGTTGGTGGTAGGAGTTGCTCTCACTTGCTTTGGGGAGCTGCTATTGGTTTGGTTGTCTTTTAGCCTGTGGTGGAGTGACTTTTTCCCTTCCCGGGTACATTGTTATTTGAATTTTACTGTTCTATTGAGGCCTTCACTCAGCTGTGCTTGATGGCTTTCCCCATTGAGCTAGAGACCAATGCACAATGGGCTAAGGCCACTTATGCTGGAGTGGTAGGCAAAGAAATAGTGGTTCTCAAGAACAATGACCAACTATTATTCCCCCAAGCATTCTGTGATGTAGAGGCAGGAAGAAGTTCCTGCCCTTTTATCCACCCAGTGAGCTCTAAGAATGGAGAACCTGCGGTGACTTTTATTGAACTAGAAATATAATCATTAAATGAGGCAGTAAAGTTCTCACTGATTGACAAATTCCTGTTGGGTCACCCCAAAATGGAACTGGTGAGGAAATACTTTGAATCTTTAAAATTTGTTGGAGCTTGGAAAATATGATTGTTGGATGGGAGGCATCTTTTGATACAACTCTTAGTTGAAGAAGACTATGCAAGGCTTGTGGCTAAATACTTTATCATAATTGCAGGGACAAAGATTCATAATTGCAGGGACAAAGATGAAAGTGGTGAAATGGACCTTAGATTTTGATCCTAGTACGGAACCTCATGTGGTGCCTCTTTGGTTTAAGCTGCCTGGCCTCCCTCACCAATACTTTAACCATATTGCATTATTTAATATTGGCCAGGCTTTAAGGGCACCTTTGATGGTGGATACCCAAACCTTCAACAAAGCAAGACCAGGTGTGGCAAGAATCCTAGTTGAAAGGGATATTACTCTTCCTGAACTCAAAAGGCTCTGGATAAAAACTTGTGAGGATGGTTTCTGGCAGGAAGTGGTGTTGCAACAAAAGCGTTATTACTGCCAACACTGCAAAATGTTTGGCCATACTTTGGATAGGTACTTCAGGTTACATCCTCCCACCAGAAAAAACCATCCCATTACTACTAAGGAACCAGTCTCTGTGGCTCCACTTGCAGAGGTTCTTCCCAGTGGGTCTAACTTGGCAATTATTCCCACTGAAATCAGACTGGAGAATGTGGCTGAAAGAGTCAACCCCATAAGCAATCCACATTTGGTATACTGTGAAGAGGAGTTGGTTGTCTCAACCGCTGTACTTCCTAAAGACTTGCAGCAAAATAAGGAGTGTCATTGGCAAATTTAGTTAGACATGCAACATAAGAAGAGGGAGGTTGACTGTGCTAAGGAGGTGCACAACAATGAGATTGTTGCCCCTACAGATGGCACCCTAGAAGATTTACAGCAAGTTATGGAGGAGGACTGACAAATTCACGCTGCTAGGAGGAAGAAAAAACAAGTGACTGAAGCTCAAAAGCTAACTATAGGCTCAATTGTAATTGGGGATCTTAAGACTGGTTCTCCCTCTAGATCTTCTAGAGGTAGAGCTACGTCAAGATCTCAACCATCATTATCTTAAAAACTATGATCAATTTCCTAGTGTGGAATATTAGGGGGTATTGCTCACCGCCTTTCACTAAAAATGTTATTACACCTCAACAAAAAGCATAGGCTATGGTGCATAGCTATTCTTGAACCTATGGTTCACAAACACTCTCAAAGATTGATTAAGAAGCTATCTGGTTTCTCACATTTTGCAAATAACAACAGTAAAATTTGGATTTTCTGTAGAAAGAAAATTTCATAGACTGTTTTAGTGGATAACTATCAATTGGTGCATATATCTTTTAAGTTGAATGGGCATATGGGGTTTGCCTATTTCATCTATACTAGTTGCAGTAAAGAAGATATAAGGGTTCTATGGGCTAGTCTCCATAGTATCATGTCTTCCCCCTGGTTAGTGGGGGGGGGGATTTCAACTACATTAAGTCTTCAGCTGAGAAATTGGGTGGTAGGGCCCCTAATATGGCTAAGATGACCACATTTAATGATAACATCAGAATGGCTGGGTTATTTGATTTAGGTTTTAAAAGAACTAAGTATACCTAGAAAAGAGGTCAGTTATGGGAGCGGCTGGATAGAATTTTGGTGAATGATCATTGGCTCTCACAACTTCTGCTAACTTTTGTCACTCATCTCAGTCTTGTTGGCTCTGATCACATGCCACTTCTCATTTCAATTACTGCTCCTAGCAACCAGGTGCTCACTCCCTCTTTCAGATACCTTAATATGTGGTCTTCACACCCAAAGTTTCTCACCACAGTCTCCTCTTCTTAGACTGGGGTTTCACACCCTGATCCTTTTGTTAATTTAAGTATGCTTCACACCAAAGTTAGGAAGTCATTAAGAAGTGGGGTTGGACCACTTTTGGGGATGATTTTCTTGCTGTCACTGATGCAGAAAAAGAAGTGAGTAAGTTAGAAACTGAGGTGTAGAATGGTAATGTTGAAGAGAAAGATTTGCTGATTGCTCAAGATAACCTTCTTATTGCCATGGAGAGACATGAGTTATTAGTAAAACAAAAGGCTTCTATTAAGATCTTCAAAGAGGGGGATAGAAATACAAAATTTTATCATGCTTATATAAAGTATAGAAGAAAATGCAACACCATCCATGCTATATAAACTGCTGAGGGGATCTGGTTGAATGACACTTTGCTTTGGATGCAGTGAGACACTTTCAACAGCTGTTGGGTCAAATATCAGTGCACAGGCTTCCCATTGAGAACTCTTTCTTTAATGAAGAATTCAATTACACTAATAACTTTGAGCTTATTGATCTACCAACTGAGCAGGAAATATGGCTGGCACTGAATTCCATTGACAGTTCTAAAACAACAGACCCAGATGGGTTTACTGCTAATTTTTATAAGAAGGCTTGGCAGATTATCAAAGTGGAGGTCATTGAAGCAATTAGAAGCTTCTTTCAGGGTCATAACTTAAATAATTCTTTCAATGCATCAAATATTGTGCTTATGCCTAAATCTGAAGTGCAAAAGAATTGAGATCATTTCAGGCCAACTAGTTTCACCTCGGTGATCAACAAAATCATAAGTAAGATCATTGTGTGCAGGTTGCAACCCCATTTTGAGAAGATGTTTGGTCTTAATCAGACACCTTTTGTCAAAGGGAGGTCAATTACTGATAATGTGTTACTTGCACAGGAACTGTTATTGAATCTAGATAAACATTGTAGAGGGGGTAATCTGATCTATAAATTGGATATCAGGAAAGCATATGATACCATCAGCTGGGAGTTCATTGTGGATGTCTTAATTGCAAGGGGTTTCAAAACTAATTTATGCTCCATTACATATAGATGGCTGTATACTAATGATCACTCCATCATGATTAATGGACAAGCCTAAGGGTCTTTCTGTACTGCTAGAGGTTTAAATCAAGGAGATCCTCTTTCTCCTACTCTTTCTATACTTGCTATGGATTATTTATCTAGACTACTCAACAAGAGGTTAACTTCACAAAACAGTAACAATTATCACCACAGATCCAAAGTGTCAGTCTCACATCTAGTGTATGCTGATGATATAATGATCTTTTCCAATGAAACTAAGAATGCTGTTCGACAAGTGTATCAATGTCTCAAATTTTTCCAATCTAATTCTGGGATGATGTTTAATCTTGATAAGTGTCAATTGATTTTCCCAAAAAATTGCCTCCTCATAGAAAGTAGTGGATAACTGACTTTACTGGTTTCTCCAACACTCATCTCCTTATTAAATATCTTGGGGTGCCACTTATCACTGGTAGAGCAAAGCGAATCCAAATTGATGAGATTCTAAACAAATACAATCCCAAATTGACTTCTAGACTAATTCCTTCTCTCCAATGGTGGTAGAGTCACTTTACTAAAAAGTATTCTTACTAATTTTCATTCTTACATTTTACAAAGGACCACAATGAAGAAGATCACACTATTACAGTTGGAAAGGGCATTTAACAGGTTCCTTTAATCAGGACAAAGGCATCAACTACACTGGGCTTTGGTAGAAAGTTGTTAAACCTACCATGGCTGGTGGCATGGGGTTTACGGGACTTCAACAATTGCTTCAAGTTAATCTATGTAAGCTGTGGATTAAGTTCATAAATTAGTCATACCTATGGGCCAAGTTTCTGTGGGGAAAATACTGCAAAGACCAGCACCCCTCTCTTATTATCAGGAAAATGGAAGATTCTATGTTATGGGTTAGAATGCTGAAACACAGACACATTGCTGAAGACAGTTTTCTTTGGGATTTGGGTAATGGGGAGGTCAACTTCTGGCTGGATCACTGTTGTCCCAAGAAGTGGCTGTCCCCCTGCAGTGAGATTTCTAATCTATAGTTAAAGGTGGCTGATTGCTGGGAGGAAAACTGTTGGTCCCTCCCAATGCTCAACTCCATTCTCCCGGCTCCCTATGCTACCCAGGTTTCCAAATTACATTTTTATAGAAGTAGAGCTGATAAAATCATCTGGCAGACCTATCAGAACTAAAGCATTACAAAAGCTATTTACTGCAAGACCATTAGTTGGCCTTCTGAACCTTAGGGGGAAGTAATCTGGAATAGATTTCTGACCCCTTATATGTCTTTCTTTTGTTAGAGAACTTTTCACCAATTGATTCCCACTGATGACATCCTAAAGTTAAAAAGTTTGAGGGGTCCTTCAAGATGCTGGTTATGTATAGAGGAGGAGGAATCTGTTTCTCAACTTTTCTTTTTAGTGCAGAATTTTCCAGACTATTTTGAAAAAACTATTTCAACATCTGAAAATTGAGAGGGTGCAGTTTCAGTGAGATCAACTCCATAATTGTTGGAAAATCTGGAAATCCAGCAACTTTGAAACTATTCATTTTATTGTCATTTGGTTCATTTGGATGTCTAGGAACCAAGCCAAATTTAATGCTATCCCCCCTACTGTGGCACATGTTGTGAGACAATGTGTAACCTTCATAAATAAATTGATTCAACATAAAAGATTCCCTAATATATTGAATTCCTTCTCCCCTTCAGAGGTAGTCTACCTTAGGGTAAGAAAAGTTTTTTGGAAGCTTCCTGAGCCTCATGTAATCAAAGTGAACACTGATGGGAGCTTCTCAGATTTGGGTGCTGGGGTGGGAGGAGTATTTAGATGCTCCTCTGGACACTGCCTCCTTTTTTCCAGGCACTAGTTATGGCTGTGGATGCACTAGAAGCTGAGCTGATTGTTGTGTATTGGGCATTGCAAATTGCTTTGAGGGTCTCTTGGATTCAGTTATGGGTAGAGGTGGACTCAACTTGTCTTAATTCAATTGCTTGACAATGAGGATTAGTCTTATTGGCAACACACATATTGGATACATAAGATTAGAGTAATGAGATCTCATCTCAATATTAACTTCTCTTTCATTTATAGAGGGGGGAATAAACCTACACATTGGCTTGCCAGGAGTGGTTTGGCTTCTCCTGATGTTTTGCTTTCTTCCTCTTGGCAACACACATATTGGATACAGAAGATCAGAGTAATGAGATCTCATCTCAATATTAACTTCTCTTTCATTTATAGAGGGGGGAATAAACCTGCACATTGGCATGCCAGGAGTGGTTTGACTTCCCCTGATATATTGGTTACTTCCTCTCCTCCTCCTGCACTTTAGTTTATTTTGGCAGGTGATCTATTAGACGTCCCTCACCTTAAAATAGCTACTCCACTATAATTTTTTTGTTTGGCTTTTAAGTTAACTTGTAATTTTGGGTATAGGTTACCTTTCTTTTGTTTTTGGTTTATTTTTGGGTGGTGGAGAACCTCTATTTTTGGAGGGCTATCCCCAAATTTTCTTGTTCCTTTTGTATTCTCATTCTTTTTCTAACATGTAAGGAGCTAGGACTAGCTCCTATATATATATATATATATATATATATATATATATATATATATATATATATATATATATATATATATATGATGCGAGCGGAGGGCAGGCAGACCATCCTTATGTTAGCTTGGAAGATTTGACCGATCTCCATAAGAGAGTAGGGTTTCCTCTTCTTCTACCTCGAGTAGAAAATTAAAAAAAAAGGGAACTATCGTAATATCTGTTCCATTCCTTCGTCTGCAGTAATGGCGGGGGCTCTGCAGTACTTGGAGTCGCAACGAAATGTGCGACCAGATTTGGCTGAGTGGTACGCCAGCCTTGCCGACCTCTATCAGTGCAAACTGTGGCATCAGCTAACGATCAAGCTCCAGTAATTCGTCGCGCTCGCCGTCGTCCAGGCTGGCGATGCTCTGATACAACTTTGCCACAACTTCATTACAGACTTTGAAACGAAGATCAATCTCCTTAAACTTACACATTTTACTGTTGTGGTTTCTTTTCAATATACTGAAAAAGAAGCCGCTGTTAGCTATCTTGAAGGGGTTATTGAAAAGCTGCGTGCTACTAACGATATAAGAGTTGAGGAACCTATTCTGTATGTTAAGATGAAAATAGCTGCTTTGAAACTTGAAAAGGGAAACCAAAAGGAGTGCAAGAAACTCTTGGAGGAGGGGAGGACCACGCTTGAAAGCATGAGTGACGTTGATCCCTCGGTGCAAGCTAGCTTTTTTTGGATTTCGTCTCAAACCATAAGTGCCGCCAAGAGTTTGCTGAATTTTACAATAGTGCTCTTCTTTATTTGGCATACACAGAAGTGGATTCCCTTTCAGAAACATTTAAGCTGGATTTGGCCTTTGATCTGTCCCTCTCGGCTTTGTTGGGAGACAACATCTACAACTTTGGTGAATTGTTAGCTCACCCTGTTATCAAAAGTCTTATAGGGACCAAAGCAGAGTGGATTTATCACATATTGCAAGCATTCAACAGTGGCAATTTGGGTCTCTATCATGAACTTTGTGGCGTTCAAAATGCTGCATTGAATGCACAGCCAACACTTGTGGCCAATGAAAAGAAGCTTTTGGAGAAAATAAATATACTATGTTTGATGGAAGTTATCTTCAGTCGGCCTTCTGAAGAGCGCACAATTCTATTGAGCGTCATTGCTGATCGAACTAGACTTTCTATAGAAGACGTGGAATATCTTCTCATGAAGAGTTTATCCGTTCGTCTTATTGAAGGAATAATAGATCAAGTTGAAAGTAGAGTACATTTCTCATGGGTGAAACCTAGAGTTCTGGGAATTCCACAGATCAAATCTCTGCGAGATCGTCTTGATAATTGTCTCGGAAAGGTGAGAACAACATTGCTGTGAGTGGAAGCCGAGACGCCCGATTTCTTAGCTTCACGAGAAACCATCACATGCAATGATGTATCTCTTCATGCAACGATCTCTGGTTCAAAGGAGGGCAAAAACAGTGAGGAATGTTAATGTTGGGCTTTCCTGCTTCCAGGACATTATTTCCCTTTTACTTGCGGCACATTTTTTAAAAAAATCTTAAGATTGGTTTTAGGTTAAAAGGAACCTTTTGTATCCTTTACCAAATTCATCAACAACCTGTCTAAACTAGAAATATACGACTATAGATGCAGGAAGATCAGACTAATTCCTACTTTTTGTTTGGATTAATTGCTGGTTAGCTAAGAATTTTTCCTTTAATTGTGACCCGGAAAAAAACAAAAAAAAAAAAAAAAGAAAAAAATAAAAAATAATACACACACACACACACACACACACACACACACACACACACACACACACCCAATTATCCTTTCTTGGTGCGTCCTTCGCAAGCTTTGGTCAAGATACCATTATTGGGATCGGTGACCTCATCCTCCTAAAAAAAGGAGGAGGATGCCTCTGCTGATCGCGTTCACATTCAAACAAAGAATACTAATTAGTGGAGATCAATGGGAGTCTGGTCAATTTTACGAGGAACCATATGTGAAGGTGACTTTCCGCCGACAAGGGTGATGAGCCTCACTTGGGCCTTGTGCTAGTGGTCCTCTTCTTCGAGTCAAATGTCAAAGGAAGGGATTTCCTTTGAGTTGGGTGTCGAATGTGACACCCGACTAGGTGGACTATCGAGGCCATCCCACAGTGCAAACAGGTGTAGTGTCTTATGGGGAAACGTTGTGCCGTCTTCAAGTTCCAAGGGAATGCAATACATCTGATCGATGGTTGCTAAGTTTCTACTTCTCCTTGTTAACGACAAAACGGTAAGATTCGTAAGCCTTTGGCAGAAAGTATCCATTTCTTCACTCTCTCCACATCCAAGCTTTGTGAGGAAGAATAAATAGAATATGGGGGCTAATAGGGGGATTAGATATGGATAACACACTAGCTAGAAATCCTTTCTATGAATGGATAGGTCTCCCCTTGAAGTAGCTGAAAATAAGCTACTGGTGGGTACCATATCCATTTGAGGGCTAATGGCTAGAGTGGAATCATGTCCTTATAGCTAGTTATTAAATGGTAAGACATGAAAGGCTGCATAGCGACGATGCTCTCTTTCTTCGATACATTTCCTGCTTCAACTCTTCCTCGTAGGGAAGATATGAGAAGATAAAGAGTGAGGAGAATGGGTGCCTCCGATGAACAAGCTTCAACACAGAGCCTTTACTTTTGGCTGTTAATATTAATTTTTATTATATTGATCGAACTTAAAGGTTAGTAACTAAACTCCCTTTTATATTTTACAAAAAAAAAAAGATCAAGCAAAGAATTTCTTCAAGTCACCTCCACTCCACATCTGAGGGAGTTCTTTCCCATCGTATGCCATAATTTTGTAAGCTTCCGGAGAGATTCTTTTGCTGATTACGCACTTGTTCCATTTCTAGTTCAATTTGCCGACCAACTGTCTTTAGGTAGCTAGATCAAATTTCTTCAGAACTAAGTAGCTAGGGAAAACACCTTCTCTTGGATGTGTTTGTTGAAGTATCAATCTGTTTGCCTTTTAACCTCTTCTTGTCAAAAAGCTAAATTGGTTTGCCTCCCTTCTATCAGGTTGAGGGCCAGCATTGTGCCCTCGATATTCATCTCCTGCCACTCGGCTAGGCTCTTCTCTCTTGGATATGTTTGCTAAAGTTTTAATCAATTTGGCTATGGTGGTTATACTTAATTGGTAGTATTACTGCTATTCTATAAGTTAGCATGAACATCATTTAGTTGGTCATTGATGATGGTGTTGTCTATGTCATCCAAAGTACCGATGATAGTAGGTACGCTCAGCCTTTCTTGGTTCCTTCAACCTTTTTCCTAGGTAAATGTAGGAAAACCTTGTTAGCTGCTTCAGTTTGTCCATTCGTCCGGTGGTGATGGAATGAAGAAAATTTTAAATCAATCTCCTGACTTGAACAATGATCCACCTGATATTTATACTCACAAATATGATATGAAAATTGGCAACGGCACCAAAAACTTGATCCCGCCGGATATATATATGCTGATGATTTTGATTTATAATGTGGATACTATGCAAGTATACGTATCATTTATCAAGTAATATAGGACTTTCTGATTAAGCCCCGAGATATCAAACCCACAGGGAAAGGATGAAAATCTTTAAAGGAATCAGAAAATTATCTTTTTACTTTTTTTAATGGTTTTTGAAAAGTATGTCTTGTATTTGAAAAGTTTTGAAAGTTGATTTGTCTTTTGAAATTTCCTTAATAAAATGTTAAGCAAGAAATTAAAATTATAATAACTAATAACACTGTATGTAAAACACTATTAACTAGAATATCTTTTTCTTTCCTTTTATGAAGTAGTAATAATTATTAAAGTATTGTTGTGAAAGTATTTAAATTTATTGTGACAGATAGAAGCAAATGTGTTCTTTACCCTTACTTGGTTCTAAAAAGTTAATTTGAAATTTTTATCATTTTGAACATGGTTAGGCAGGGAAGATACCAGTCTCTCACTCTAGAGTTCCCTCGATTCTCACCAACTGGGGGCTAACTTCTCATAACAAAACTCAAAACTTCAAACCAAATTAGGGGGTTTTAGTGTGTCACTCTAAAATCCTCTAATTTTACTCCCTTCCATAAAAATATCTTCTAATATTACATTCAATTATATGGACTACAATTCTCACCCATATAATTGCATGTGATTCTTACTAACTTTTATGAGACAATACCGCATTGGATCTTACATAATCTAGAGAAATTCTACAACTTAACGAGCCAAATTAAGAAGTAAACAAATTTTTCGAAATCAATCTTCACAACTTCTTCCAACTTTAAACACTTATACTTTCCACAACAATTCTTCATAAACTAATTACTTCTCCATTTAAGAAAAGAAAAAGATAAAATAAACTACTCAGAATGCATTAAGAAAATACAAAAACACATTGATTTGAAATTAAAAATCATGAGAAAAATAGCAAACAAAAACAAATAATAATTAAAAAACTAAATGTAAGAACAAAAGTAAACACTTACCTGAAAATTCTCTCCACAAGACTCAGGAAGTTCCTCTGAAACTTTAACTCTTCACTAAACTACTCCTCAGAGTGGATCTCCCAACTCCGGTGACTCAGAATAAACTTCAGACTTTAATAGAAACTAAACTAAAAGAAAGAAAAGAAGTGGGAAGAAGAAGACTTCACTCCGACTCTTTTCTCCTTTCTACTCTCTACTCCTACTCTTAATAAAAACTCTCACAAAATAAAAGTAAAATACTGTAAAAGCTCTCTTCAAAATGCAAGTGGAAGAGCCCCAGAAAGAAAGAAAGAACCCTTCAAAATGCAAAGGAAGAGCCCAAGAAAGAAAGAAAGAACCCATCAAAATGCAAAGGAAGAGCCCCCTAATCTTTCCTAATGCTCTCTTTAAATATTAAACCAAAAGGTGTCTTGGTGTCTCTTCAAAATGTGTCTAGATTCAATGTATCTACCAAAGAATGCACCCCTTCATTCAAACTTGCCACACAAAGGAAGTTATGGAAGTTACCACCAAGAGTTGCATCCCATCCACTTTGAAAATGGCGCCAAATTCAATTTAATCTCAATTTTTAACTGTGGCGGCTAAGCGCCGGCCCAGCTGTGCTTAGCCGCCAGAGCCAAAATTTTGAATTTTCATTTTTTTGCTCCAAATTTGATCCAATCTTGCTCCTTTCATCATGAACATCCATTTTCATCATACCTGCAAGAAAAACACAAAATACCTTCCATTAAAGTGCAATATCATTAAAAATAGGTATAAAAATGTGCATAAAAATACTACATATTTTAGGTGTATCAAAATCCCCCAAACTTAAAATGTTACTTGTCCTCAAGTGATAGCTAATCTTATAGAACATTTTAGCATGCAAATTATGTAATGAGTTTCTTAGGAAGATAACAAAATTTTGTTCTAAAAATGGAATAGTCCAATTTAGAAAAAATTTCAGTAATTAAAACCAACTTAAAGTTTAAAAAATTCTTAAGTAAAGGAAAATGACAAATATAAGTTTCTATCTAATTCAGAAATATTTGTAGATTCTTCAAAATATTAGACTCAAACACTTATTTTTCTCACTTAAAAATCTTTATTTGAAAATAATTTTACTTACTATATTATAACCTTAAGCTTTAGATTTTCTCTGAACTTATATCTTAAACTTTAGGAATGAAACCAATTTTTGATTAGGCCCTTAAATCCTCAAGCTTCTCCTCCCTTTTCATATACTATTTTTCACTTTTTTTATAAGGCAAGGATTACTATATCTGGATAGGCCTTTAATGATTTTGAATTCCACCCTTCCATTTAAAATAAAGGTCAGATATACATCTTTCACTTTAAAATCATAATAATATTGTTTGAAAATTATTCTTCAATAAAAGAAATTTATGCTTTGAAGAATAAAAGTTAAATCTTCTATTTATCCAAAAATATAAAATTTGTTACTAAAGATAGTTTAACTTTATTTAACACCTCCTCATTAAGAAAATTTTAACTTTAAGTTTTTCATGATTGCTATAAATTTTAACTAAATTCTTTTATTCATTTCTATATTCAAATTTTTTGTTCCCCTAATATAACTTCATGTACATAATTGTTCTCAATCAAAAATAAGATTTATTTTAAGTACTCTTGAGAATCAAATAAAATTTTAGGTTTTTGAAAGTCTTTATTTTTTAAAAAAATCCCCCCCCCCAAAACTTTTATTTTTAATTAAGATAAAACATTGAAGCATAAGAAATGATACATGGGTGAGAATTAAAGACTAACATATCATGCTTGCATGAATTTTTAATATCCTAATATGCAAGCATAACAATTTAAATAAGAGGAGTAAAATGAAATCAAATTTAGTTTTTCAAAACAATTTTTATACAAAGAAAAGTAAAAATTTCAAAAAGATTTCTACAGTAGTGGAGGTTTTCAAAGCAAATACACACCAACTAAAATAACACACTGATACAGATAGCAAATGATAGTGGAATTTGAAAAATTTTAAACATTTAGTTTTCTAAGTAGAAGTTCCCAATAGTGGTTTATAATCTACTAACAGTTTTTGAATTAAAGTACACACTACTAAAAACTTGACATAACATACACATTAAAATATTTAATGCCACAGACACTACACTCAAAGCAATATATAAATCATCAATACAACAACAACAATACGTCTGAATATGCGTAACAGATAAATAGTACAACTACAATCTGCATACTGTCAAGGTTCACATCACAACACAATGATCAAACTAAATACTAAATAAAACAGACATCAGTACATCAACAACAACACCACAACAAAAACAAATAACACAAATCTACTCATCATCCTCCTCCTCCTCATCATCCTGCTCGTTCCAATCCCTAGATGACACATAAGGTATGTAGAATGGATGAGGGGGCATCTTAGCACTCTGATCACCTCTAATTAGTTTATCCAAATATTGCTGATAACTCTCCTCATATTCATCATGTTTTATAATATATCTCTCCACATTATAAATCTTACCATCCATATTTTTCATATGCTCTCGAGTAAGACTCACTTTTTTCAAAATTTTTCTTAATAAACCAGTCTGTGAATTAGTAGATGATGAAGCACGTGAAGTAGTAGCACGAGAAGTAGATGCAGCAGAAGCACAAGCAGTAGAAGCCCTACCAAATCCTCCTCTCCAACCAAACTCTGAATGTACAGTGTAAGCAACACAGCTCTTTCTCTCGTTACTTCACTAGTATGACTTGACGGTAACAATTTAGATGAGATAAAATAATGCCACACCTTAGAAGTGGCATTCAATTTGGAAGCAGAAAAGTTCAATCTTCTATCATTTGTTATTTTCCATAATCCTCTTCCATCAGTCAGAAATTCCATGATCTCATCTAATTCTTTTTCCGTAGGATGATAGTTAGAATAAAAACAGAATATGTCAGGAGGTAGTTCATAAAAAGTGTTGATTGCCCCAGAAGAAAATTTAACCTCATGCCTCCTAACCATCACTTGATTCTCTTATGCAGCAGGCAAATTTGCATAAAATACTCTGATCACAAAAACAACAACAACAACGGAGAAGCAACAGTAATTCTCCCAGTTCCTTCTAGCAATCATATCTTCAATTACTTCTCCTGGCTTACAAAATACACGCTCAGGAATCAACTTACATGACTGCAGTGCGTCAATGTATCGTTCCTCAGCCCTCGTGCTAACAAATTTTTCAGAATCAAATCTAGCCTTTTCTCTCGCACGCTTTGACTTTGGAGCCATCTCTTAAAAATTCACGAAAAATTCACCATAAATTCCAAAATCAAATTAAACTTGCTAAATTATCTTCCAAAATATATTTTCACTAAATCCAAGCAATTTCTTAAGTTTTTCCTCAAATTTTCACCATGAATAGTGATTTTAAGATTTTCCAAAATGTACTCAAAATACATGGTGAAAATAAAATTTTTTTTTCTTAGGAGTAGTACTAATACCTCAAGGAATGTAAATCTAACAATTTTTATTGAGATCGGCTCTTAAATGATCCACAATATGATGCCTTAGGCTCCTCTTTCGCGATAAACCGAAGGTTGAAGACGATGGGGTGGTTAAAAAATGATAATTTTTGGGGTTTTAACTGCTGGGAACCAATTTTCGCGAACTGACGCCTAAGAGCGAACTCCTCGGCGCTTAGCCACTAGTACTAGATTTTCACAATTAAGGTATATGCACTAAATCACTTTGTTAATCACCCTTAATTACTCCAGAATAATTATTTCTCCCCACATAAATCTTCAAATATTCCAAATCAGAATTTAATATCCATTGATTCCACACAAATTTCACACAAACACAAACTTATATTAAAACAAACATAACACTTAATACAATTCTAGAATTTATATCCACACATAAAGGTTGAAATTCTCTAAATACAAGAGACTTTAATCTCAAACTGATAAGTATACAACTCTAGGATGTAACCATCACATCATCAGGCTTAGTTAATACTTAAATATAAACACTAAACACACCAAACATAACACATAAAAACACTAAACAAATAAGAACAAAGCACTCTTAATTCCATTCTCCATTAGGCGGATTATATCCCGAACCATTATGATTCTCATTTGACCCTTCTAGAATATAAATCTGATAAAACGGGCGATGATTGTTCATTCTTACATCTTCTTCTTCAATCCACTTTTTCTTCAGAAACATCGCCTTATCCGCTTCTTCCACGTATCTTGAATGACTAAATTGCATCTTGAGTTGCCATCCCAACTGCTCCAAATGCAGATTACTTTCATGGATTTTTGCTTCCATTGAAGTCACTCGGGCTTCAATTTTTGCAATCATTTCAGCAAACCCTTGAATGCTAACATCGAGATATCCATTGAATAACTCTTTAGCACTATCATTAACGAACTTACTCTAGTCAGAATCTTGCTTCTTCTTAATCTCATTCTCCCAGGAAGACATGATGCACTCAAAACTCTCTTCTTAAGACTCAGAAATGAAAATAGGACTTGGGGCAAGTGTTTCTCTTAAATTAGATCCTTTTTATAGACTTGGGAAGTGCTAAAACTGCCCCAAGACGTTTTAAAACTCCAAAATAACTTCCAAAACAACTCCCCCACAATCTAGGCTTCTAGAACATCATTTTTCACGTTTTTTATAACTGCGACGCCTAAGCGCCAACCGTTCGGCGCTTAGCCGCCAGTGCTCAATTTAGCACAGGTCTGCTAAGTGTCCAAATTTTCATTCTGACTTCTCTAAATCATCAATTAAGGTCAAATAAACTCTACTATAGTTTTAAAACTCCAAATTACTACCACTAAAAAACATAAAAACAAAGCAAACAAAGCAAACAAAGCACACAAAACAAACATAAAGCAAATCACACCGATAATTATGGGTTGCCTCCCACAAAGCGCTTGTTTTAACGTCTTCAGCCTGACATACCCAGAACTCATTTTGAGTGACCCAACATCAAATTCTTATCAGACTTAGATTGCTCGACTGAAAAATATGGTTTAAGTCTATGTCCGTTAACTTTAAATATTTTTTCAGTCTTAGGATCTTGAATATCTGCAGCTCCATAAGAATAAACTTTTATCACAATAAATGGACCCATCCACCTGGACTTAAGTTTTCCAGAAAATATTCTCAATCTAGCATTATACAGTAAAACTTTTTATCCTGGTACAAGATTTTTAGTATGAATCTTCCGATCATGCCATAACTTCATCTTTTCCTTATAAATCTTAGCATTTTCATAAGATTAATTCCTTATTTCTTCAAGCTCATTCAATTGCAATAATCTCTTTTCCGCAGCATCTTTCAAATTATAATTGAACTCTTTAATAGCCCAATATGCTTTATGCTCAAGTTCAAAAGGTAAATGACAAGCTTTTCCAAAAATCAGCCTATATGGGGACATTCCTATAGGTGTTACGTAAGCAGTCCTATAGGCCCACAAAGCATAATCCAGTTTGATTGACCAATCCTTTCTATTTGGATTAACAGCTTTTTCCAATATTCTTTTAATTTCATGATTGGATAATTCAACCAAACCACTTGTCTGCGGATGATAAGCAGTAGCAATGCGAAGATTAATATGATATTTCTTTGCTAACTTCCCAATAATCGCATTTCTAAAATGACTTCCCCCATTAGTTATGATTACTCTTGGTGTTCCAAATCTACAAAATATATTCTTTTCTAAAAACTTTGCAACACTTTGAGCATCACATCGAGGTAAAGCAATAGCTTCAATCCATTTGGAAACATAGTCCACTGCTATCAAAATATAAACATTTTTGAAAGATTGTGTAAATGGTCCCATAAAATCTAGTCCCCAAACATCAAATATTTCAACTTCCAACATATAATTGAGTGGCATCTCATTTCTTCTAGAAATATTGCCTACACGCTGACATCTATCACAATTCTTAATATAAACATTCACATCCTTAAAAATTGTAGGCCAATAAAATCATGATTGTAATATTCTATATGCAATTTTATCACTTCCAAAATGTCCCCCATAATCAGAATTATGACATTTTTGAATAATTTCATAAGTCTCTTCCAAAGGTACACATCTTCGAATTATAAGATCCTTTCCTTGTTTATATAAAAATGGGACATCCCAAAATAAGTCTTAGCATCATACATAAATTTCTTCTTTTCTTGGTATGTCAAACCATAGGGTATAATATTACTAACAATAAAGTTTACTATGTCTGCATACCACAGAACACACCATTCTTTAATAGTGAACAGTTTTTCATCAGGAAAATATTCATTAATTTTTTCAATATCACAGAGAGATTTTTCAATTTTAAGCCTGGATAAATGATCAACAATTTGATTATCAGAATCCTTCCTATCTACTATCTCAAAATCAAATTCTTGCAAAAGAAGAATCCAACTTATCAGTCTCGGTTTTGCATCTTTTTTCTTCATTAAATATTTAATAGCAGAATGATCAGCATGCAAAACACAGTTAGTTCTAATTAAATATGATTGAAATTTATCAAAGGCAAATAATATAGCTAATAACTCTTTCTCAGTAATGGTATAATTAATTTGAGCTTCATTAAAAGTTTTACTGGCATAATAAATTACTTTGAAAATTTTATCATATTTCTGACCTAAAACATCACCAATAGCATAATCACTAGCATCACACATTAATTCAAAAGGTTTTTCCCAATTTGGTGAAGTTATTACAGGTGCAGTGATTAATTTTTCTTTTAATGTTTCAAAGGCTTTACTGCAGTCATCATCAAAATTAAAAATTGCATCCATTTCCAGTAAATGACATAAAGGTTTTGTAATCTTTGAAAAGTCTTTGATGTAACGCCTGTAGAATCCAGCATGTCCTAAAAAAATTCTAATTCCCCTTACATTGGTTGGGCAAGAAAAATTAGATATAACTTGAATTTTTGCAGGATCTACCTCCAAACCTTTTTATGAAATCCAATGTCCCAAAACAATTCCTCCTGCTACCATAAACTGGCATTTTTCCCAATTAAGGATCAAATTAGTTTCTTCACAGCGTTTTAGAACTTTAGATAGATGTTATAAACATGATTCACATAAAATTCCAAACACTGAAAAGTCATCCATAAAAACTTCAATCCCTTTTTCAATAAAATCACAAAAAATAGCCATCATACATCTCTGAAATGTAGTAGGGGCATTACATAAACCAAAGGGCATTCTTCTAAAAGCAAATGTACCATAAGCGTAGTTTTCTCTTGATCCTCAGGAGCAATTTAAATTTGGTGTTAACCAGTATATCCATCCAGAAGAAAAAAGTATTTATGCCCAGCCAGTCTATCCAACATTTGATCTAGAAAAGGGAGTGGAAAATGATCTTTCCTTATGGCAAGGTTTAATTTTCTATAATCAATGCATATTCGCCACCCTGTAACTTGTCTTGTTTGTATCATTTCATTCTTTTCATTAACAGTCACAGTTACTCCTCCTTTCTTAGGAACATAGTGAATAGAACTAACCTTTGTACTATCTGAAATAGGGTAGATAATTCCAGCATCCAACCATTTTAAAATTTCTTTCTTAACAACATCTTTCATAATAGGAATTAATCTCCTTTGGGGATCAGCCCGTGGTTTGCAATTATCTTCCATAAGAATTCTATGCATACAAATTGAAGGACTGATTCCTTTAATATCAGCAATTGTCCATCCAAAAGCTTTCTTGTGCTTCTTCAAAATTTCAAGCAAACTCTCTTCTTCTTTTTCAGTTAATTGAGAGAAAATTATAACAGGCAAGGTTGAGGATTCACCTAGAAAAACATACTTCAAATGATTAGGAAGCATTTTTAACTCAAGTTCAGGAGGTTTTTCAATTGATGGACCATAAGATTCATCTTTCTCAGTCATATCCAACAATTCAAAACTTTCACGAACATACTTTAAATCTTCCTCTTGAAAATCTGCAGAATCAAATAACTCCTCTTCTTACGTATATTCCCATTCTTCTCTTTCAGCTTTCTCTTCATAAGTTGATTTGAAATGACATTCACTTAAATATTCAATAACATCCATCCTATAAAACTCATCTTCTTTACCTCTAGTAGGATATTTCATTGATTTTGAAATATTAAATGTAACAGTCTGATCATTAACCCACACTGTTAATTCCCCTTTTTGCACATCTATCATGGCTCTGCCTGTAGCTAGAAAAGGTCTCCCCAAAATTATGGGTATCTCTTTATCTTCCTTCATATCTAACACAATGAAATCAACAGGAAAAATAAATTGATCCACTTTTACCAAAACATCTTCTATAACTCCTTTAGGATATATGATCGAACGACCTACTAATTGCAGACTTATAGTAGTTGGGGTTATTTCTCCTAGTCCCAGTATTTTGAATATTGATAGAGGCATAAGGTTAATGCTTGCACCCAAATCACATAAAGCTTTTCAACAGAATCTTTCTCCAATTGCACATGGAATTGTGAAACTACCAGGATCTTTAAGTTTTTCAGGAAGCTTTTTCTGAGTTATCGTACTGCACTCCTCACTAAGTGCAACAGTCTCATTTTCTTCAAACTTCCTCTTTTTAATAAGAATATCCTTCATAAATTTTGCATAGCTTGGCATTTGTTCTAGGGCTTCAGCAAATGGAATATTAATGGTAAGCTTCCTTAATATCTCCAAGAATTTTGAAAATTGCTTATCCAACTTTTGTTGACGAAGTCTCTGAGGAAATGAAGGTGGTGGTTTTTCTAAATCAACCTTAGGTGGAGAAATAGGTCTTTCAAAACCTTTTGGAGCATCCTCTTTAGGTCTTTCAATCTCTTTTTTCTCTACTTCAGTTTCTTTTTGAACTCTACCTTCCAATTCTTTTCCACTTCTCAGTTGAATTACTTTTACTTGTTCTTTATTCTTTTCTCTTGGATTCACTTCAGTATTACTTGGAAGCATTCCTTGGGATCTATTACTTAAGGCATTTATAATTTGTCTCAATTGATTTTGAATATTTCTGATGGTTGCTCCTTGAATTTGCAATTGATTTCCCATATGCGATACTACTTCTTCCATAGATAACTTCTTCTCCTTTAATTGTGAAGCACTGTTATAACCTGAAAGATAAGTTAATCTATTATTATTATTACCTTGGTTGTTCGAATTCCCCAATGGGTTTACTTGGTGGTTCCCCCATTGTTGATTAACACCACCCTGATTATTGTTATTCCAGTTGAAATTTGGATGATTCTTCCAACCTGGGTTATAATAATTGGAATATGGGTTGTCAGGTTTGATTATAACATTCACAGTTTCTGGTGAAGAATAAGAATCAACCATATGGCCTAATGAATTTTCTTCAATCATGAGATTTGGCTGAGAAAAATTCATCCCAAATTGGTCTATCTTCCTTGATACAACAGCAACTTGATTTGCTAACATTGTAAAAGCATCATTTTCATAAACACTGGCTACCTTTTTAGGATTTAACCTTTCAGAAGGCCAATGAAAATTATTAGTGGCTATTTCTTCAATTAAAGCATAAGCATCAGAAAATGGTTTAGACATTAATGATCCACCAGCAGCAGCATCGATGATTGATCTAAGAGATCCAATTAATCCATTATAAAAGTTTGAATTATTAACCAATCTGGTATCGCATGATGTGGACATTTCCTGAGGAGATCTTTAAATCTTTCCCATGCTTCATATATTGATTCCCCTTCAAACTGACAAAAAGATGTTATACCATTTCTCAACTTAGCAGTCTTAGATGGTGGAAAATATTTAGCAAGGAATTTTTGTAACAGTTCACCCCAAGTTCAAATTGATCCAGGTGCTAACGAATGTAACCATATTTTAGCTTTATTCCTTAATGAGAAAGGAAAAAGTCTAAGTCTAATAGCATTATCTGAAACACCATCATATTTAAAAGTAGCACACAACTCTAGAAAATTAGCAAGATGCAAATTAAGATCTTTAGTTGTTGCTCCTCCAAACTGATTATTAGACACCATTTGGATAATAGCAGGTTTAAGCTCAAAAGAATTTGCAGCTACAGCAGGGTTTTGAATACTACCACGAAGTTCATCTACTGTAGGGTTAACGTAATCTCTTATATGTCTTAATTCTTGATGGATGCCAATATTTTGATCTTGATGATTTGCCATTTCTTGAATATATTTATCTTTTTTTGTATTTGTAATTTTTTTGATTTTTCTAATAGTTATTTTTAATTCAGAATCGTAAGGCACAAGTCCCTCAGAACCTGAACTATGCATATAACAATAAAACAAAACAAAACACAACACACTAAAAAAAACAAATAAAAGTAAAAAATTTAAAATTTCTTAATTCTCTTTAAAATGCAATTATTTTTCTTTCCCCAACAACGCGCCAAAAACTTGATCCACCTGATATTTATACTTACAAATATGATATGAAAATTGGCAATGACACCAAAAACTTGATCCCGCCAGATATATATATATATGCTGATGATTTTGATTTATAATGTGGATACTACGCAAGTATACGTATCATTTATCATGTAATATAAGACTTTCTGATTAAGCCCCGAGATATCGAACCCCCAGGGAAAGAATGAAAATCTTTAAAGGAATCAGAAAATTATCTTTTTACTTTTTTTAATGGTTTTTGAAAAGTATGTCTTGATTTTGAAAAGTTTTGAAAGTTGATTTGTCTTTTGTAATTTCCTTAATAAAATGTTAAGCAAGAAATTAAAATTATAATAACTAATAACACTGTATGTAAAACACTATTAATTAGAATACCTTTTTCTTTCCTTTTATGAAGTAGTAATAATTATTAAAATATTGTTGTGGAAGTATTTAAATTTGTTGTGACAGATAGAAGCAAATGTGTTCTTTACCCTTACTTGATTCTACAAAGAACATAGGTTAATTAGAAATTTTTATCATTTTGAACATGGTTAGGCAGGGAAGATACCAGTCTCTCACTCTAGAGTTCCCTCGATTCCCACTAACTGGGGGCTAACTTCTCATAATAAAACTCAAAACTTCAAACCAAATTAAGGGGTTTTAGCCTGTCACTCTAAAATCCTCTAATTTTACTCCCTTCCATAAAAATATCTTCTAATATTACATTCAATTATATGGACTACAATTCTCACCCATATTATTGCATGTGATTCTTACTAACTTTTATGAGACAATACCGCATTGGATCTTACATAATCTCAAGAAATTCTACAACTTAACAGGCAAAATTAAGAAGTAAACAAAGTTTTCAGAATCAATCTTCACAACTTCTTCCAACTTTAAACACTTATACTTTTCACAACAATTCTTCATAAACTAATTACTTCTCCATTTAAGAAAAGAAAAAGATAAAGTAAACTACTCAGAATGCATTGAGAAAATACAAAAACACATTAATTTAAAATTAAAAATCAGGAGAAAAACAACAAACAAAAACAAATATTAATTAAAAAAATAAATGTAAGAACAAAAGTAAACACTTATCTGAAAATTCTCTCTACAAGACTTAGGAAGTTCCTCTGAAACTTTAACTCTTCACTAAACTACTCCTCAGAGCGGATCTCCCAACTCTGATGACTCAGAATAAACTTCAGACTTTAATAGAAACTAAACTAAAAGAAAGAAAAGAAGTGGGAAGAAGAAGACTTCACTCTGACCCTTTTCTCCTTTCTACTCGCTACTCCTACTCTTAATAAAAATTCTGACAAAATTAAAGTAAAATACCGTAAAAACTCTCTTTAAAATGAAAGTGGAAGAGCAAAAGAAAGAAAGAAAGAACCCTTCAAAATGCAAAGGAAGAGCCCAAGAAAGAAAGAAAGAACCCTTCAAAATGCAAAGGAAGAGCCCCCTAATCTTTCCTAAGACTTTCTTTAAATATTAAACCAAAAGGTGCCTTGGTGTCTCTTCAAAATGTGTCCATATTCAATGTATCTACCAAAGAATGCATCCCTTCATTCAAACTTGCCGCCCAAAGGAAGTTATGGAAGTTACCACCAAGAGTTGCATCCCATCCCCTTTGAAAATGGTGCTAAATTCAGTTTAATCTCGATTTTTAACTGTGGTGGCTAAGCGCCGGCCCAGCGGAGCTTAGCCGCCAGTTCCAAAATTTTTAATTTTTCATTTTTTTGCTCCAAATTTGATCCAATTTTGCTCCTTTCATCATGACCATCCATTTTCATCATACCTGCAAGAAAAACACAAAATACCTTTCATTAAAGTGCAATATCATTAAAAATAGGTATAAAAATGTGCATAAAAATACTATATATTTTAGGTGTGTCAAACAATAATCTTTCATGCGTTGATCCAATAATTGTATCTCATTGTTAGTGATGACAACTAGTGGCAGTCTGTATTTGCATAGATCTTTCTAAATGAAGTTTCATACCACTTCAACGATGATCTGAGTGAGTAGTCTAGCTTTGATCCATTTAGAAAAGTAATCAACTACTACTAAGGGAAACTAATGATGAACATTAGATGAGGGAAAAGGACCTAGGATATCCAATCCTTAAGTGGAGAACGGTCATGGGCTTGAAATCGATTGAAGCTTGCGAGCAGGTTGATGATGTAGACATTCATACTTCTAACATTACTCACATTTCTTAGAGATTTCTTTCACCTTTCTGAGGAGCGTGGCCCAAAATTAATCCCGCCTTTGCTCCTAATAAGCTAACAATTTTCCTACAGAGTGACTCCCACCTATTATAGAGTGCAACACCCTAAGAACATCTTTAACTCTGTCTTCCCTTCAGCACCTCATGTATACTGAGGTTACTAATCACCAGAAGAGATTCCCTTCAAATACAATGAAGCCATGGTTTTGAAGCATCTTAGGTCCATTACATCATTTGATACCTTTCTCATTTATGGATCCATCCATCTTTTAGGTCCTCCTTCTGAGACTTCCATCACTTTTGGTTTATGGATTGCTATTTGAGTGAGCTTTTGTGGCGTCCCACTTGATCCTATGTGTTGATAGAATATTAGTGACATGATTTTCCTTGTGAACCATGTGCTCAATCTAGAAGTTTTTGAATATCTTGTTTTCTTTTCTTTAGTTTACCAGGTACTTAGCCAATAGCTCATCCCATGCCTCAAATTCTCTGTTAACTTGATTGACCACCATCTGGGAGTCTGACTTTACCAGCAGATCCTGAGTGCCTATTTCGTAAGCCCAGTGAACCTCAAGAATTAGCACTTCATACTCTACCTGGTTATTTGAAATTTCAAACTCTACAGCAAAAGACCAGTAGACATGCTCTTTAGCCACGCTGCTTAGAGTTAGTCCCAAATCAGCAGTGGTCTTTTTAGAAGCTCCATCAACTTGTAACACCCATATTCTATTGCTGTAGAGACTTTTGTCATCTTGTTTTTTGGCCTCGGAGAAGTCTTCCATAAAATTAGTGATTGTCTATGGTTTGATAGCCATATGAGGGGAAAACTAGATGTCATATTCAGTGAGTTCCACTGCCCATTTTAACAACAAACCCGAATGCTCCAGCTGAGTGAGCACAAACTTCAAGGGGTGATCACTGAAAATCTACCGAGTGATTTTGGAAGCGAGGCTCGAGCACTATGAGAAGAAATAATTAATGCAAATGTTAGTTTTTCCATAATTGGGTACCAAGTTTTTGTGCCTCAGAGAACCATCTGGTGTAATACACTGGAAATTGTTTTCCCACTTCTTCTTTGACCAACACTGAATTGACTGCTTTCGGATTGACTCTGAGATACAATGACATTTCTTTGACTAGTTTTTGACTTTGGAGCAACGGTGATGGTGCCAGCGAGACCTTTACACTTTTGAATGTTGACTTGCAGTCCGTCGTTGATGCGAACTTTTTATATTGCAATAACTTATGAACCCAAATTTATATATATTTATAATGATTTTTGTAAAGTCCAAAATTCAATGCAATGTTGACCTCACTTTTGGTTGAGGTCTTGTCTCTCTTTAGAATAGCCTAGGGTCTAGCAGTAGGACTCTCCTGGTGACTTTCTTAGAAGACTAGTCATGAAACCCTCCCCATAGAAATTCAAACCTTTTTTAGCTTCACTAGGAGTTTTCATATGATTGAGGCCTAACCTCCACCTTTTGGTAGGATAAGGCAAGCATAAGGAAGCCTAGGAGAAGTCTCCTATAGGTGGTCTAACCTTAAGATTTACCCTGAGTGAGGTCTGGGGAGCCCGTATCACACACTTACACTTTCCACTTACACTTTCACACTTACATTTACACTGACATTCACATTTACACATTACATTCTACATTCACATCCTGAATCGAATATATTTTACTGCGATCTTCGGACTCTTTGGAAACTCATGTGTGTGGTCCCACTAGCCTTAAGTCTGTGGCTAAAAGAGCTAAAATCACCACATAGAGGACCAAAAGAGGCTTTCCTTAGCTCGTAGCCCATCTAGAATGATTCCGTTCTTCATGGTCTGATGATACCTTGCTTTTCCCAAAATTTCATTTTTACCCCGAAATTACCAGTTTGCCCTTGGAAAGGGGCCCAAAACCCAAGATTTCACAGTCACCTGGGGTTCCCAAAAACTATTCAGGAGCGTTCCTCTCGTCGAGCTGAGAAGTTTGACTTTAAACATGACATACTTTTGAGCTACAAGCGGACCCCTTGCGGCTTAAGTAGTCACTACTTGAACGACATTCCGGGCCCCACAAACCCTCCACAGTGGTCAGAAACGTTCCTGGACACTGTCATTCAATTCCAAATTCCATTTTACACTGCTTTGTGCCATTGATTTGCTATTTCAGCACTTTCCCAAAATTTCCCCAAAATGCCCCTACATAGCCAAAAATTCAAGAAATTTGAAAAATTTCCAAAATTTCCCAGAATCTCCAAAATATTCCAAACATCTTTTTCTCCAACTACACAATAGCTTAATTATATCATTTTAGGCCAATTTAATCAAAAGCCCCAATTTCGACCTAAGTCCGACCTAGGCTCCGGTTTGACCCAATTTGACCCAACGTTAGCCAATTTCTTCCCGATTTGAATTTTAAACGTCTCGACACATCACCCTAAACTAAATGCAACATTCGATCGCCACCAAGTCCACCTTAAAATTCAACCAAATCCAATTTAATCGCAAGATCCCCAAATTTGACCATTTTCTTTACTTGTTTTGACGACGAGGTTGCCCAAATGACATCGGATTGCCAAACGGACTGCGCCGTTGCGTCCGTAATGTCGTAATTACTTAGAAAGCATATATAATTTGCTATACTTTGATGTACGATGAAATCGACTCGAAATCGACGCGATTTCAATTAAAAAAGAATTACATTTTTGCCACCCAAATCTTAAAATCCCTAATTTCAGCCCTAGCCGCCGCCCCCCCCCCTCTCTAAGTTCGCGATTCTTCTTCCTCCCCTTGCCTTTTTCGCGAATCCTCCGTGGCCGAATCTCCTCCATGCGCCCAGGTGAGAGGTAGCTTCTTCTTCCCCAAGCAATCTCTGCCATGTGAGCATCTCTGGCTTCATATCACATCTATGGCAGCCCACCCCCCCCCCCCCCCTCCCCTCGCCTATCACTTCTCCATGGGTGGTCACTTCCCCTTGGCCTTTTTTTTCATTTCCATCATCTCAAAGGTGGGTAAAAGCTTTCACTTGCCTTAGACCTTTGGGTATTACCCATGGGGGATTTTGGGGCTTCTTCTTCCTCTTCTTATGGCTACAAAGGGGCCTTTTTTTCTTGGTTTTTTGTGTTGGCCGAAAATCACAAAGCAAGGGGAAGTGCTGCCATTTGTTTTGCTCTAATCCAAGGCTTAGGTATGGATTTACATTTTTAGGGCTATGCATCTCCATCCTCTTTAATTTCCCTAAAGTTTGGATGTTTTGTTTTAAGCATTTGGGAGAGGTTTCCCCTCTCATGATTTCACTTTTAATTGCTTTATGATGGTGGATTTCATGGTGATATTTAGATTTCATGCTTGAATCATATGAATTTCCCACATAGCAAAGGTCTAAATTTTTTTCTTACATGTGAAGGGCTTTGAATCTATGCTCTTATGGCCATTTTACTTATGCTTAAACTTAGGAGTTTTTACATGTGTATTGAAAGTCACTCTTGCATAGCAAAAAAATCTGAAATTTGTGAAGTTTCTTACATGTAAAATATGGGGCTTATGTGGGATTTTATGGCCAAAGTTACATGCTTAGGCTTAGGATTTTATGCTTATATCTAAAGCTTGCCTTTACATGTGTGAATTTTGGAACTTGGGTTTCCATTTTAGGCTCACTCTCACATGTCAAAATTTGGGTTTTCATGAGCACATACATGCTTAAAAGGATGGATTCCTATCTATGTCAAAGGCTTAGCAAATTTACATATGCTTGGGGCTCTCTTTTCGCATGCTATGACTTAGCAATTCACACATACATTTGGAAATTTATCTTTACTTGTTAAAGGCTTAGTAAATTTACATACACTTGGAGCATTTTCTCTATATGCAAAAAAAAAAAAAAAATTTAGAGATTCTCATATGCATTGGAGTTTATGTGATGTTTTTGGAGTAGCCTTCACATGGTAAGTCCTCTTTGAAGCTTATGGTGGATTTTTTAGATAAGGACATGATTTACACTTCTTTACATCAAATCTTGAAATGATAGCCTTACATAACATGTCTTAGCAAATTTATGCCTCTTTATGTTCAAAGAGATGTGTTAGAAAGGGTAAACTTACTTTGTTACATGTATCTTGCTCCTTTTAAGGAATTTTCTTGTTTCTTGATGAAGGAATATGACTAGTAATTCACGATACTCCTTCTCTTTACTTTACTTTCATCATATGCTATCTTGCTAATTGTTGCATGGAAAAGGCACCAAATGCATGCGGCCTTTATAGTAAGTTGGGAAATAAGGATTGTGAAGAGGTGAACTTTATGTGGCATTTACTAGCTATTTTGCTCATGTCTCTTTATGTTCAATAAGGAATATTTGAAAGAGTTCATGTGCTTGGCCTTTTTAAACATATTTTGAGCCTTGAAACTTCACATTCGGAAGCATAAAAATACTTAGTGAAAATCTTGCAATTTTCGGATTTGGGAGTGGCACTACTTGAAACACTCATGGAAAATGTTATATGTGTTTATTTCTTACATATTTCTTTAGCCTTTCATATGCATAACACATTGGCTTTGTTTTTTTTTTGCATACTCTCCAATTCATCTCATGCACAAAAAGGGGCTTTATCAATCTATACTTGCAAAAAAATGAAGAATTTACACTGCTATAGTTTTGTGGAGTTGAGCTAAACTACTCCTAAGCATGCTTCAAATGAGAAATCTGCACTTTCGTACTTGCTTAGGATGGGTTTAAATAATTCCTATGCTTGTCCAAACTAAAAACTTGCATCTATATATTTATGCGAAATTGTTTTGTATCAACTTTATGCTTGAATGAATGCAAAATCTGCACTTTATACTTGTTTTAGGTTGGTTTAAACCATCCCTATGCTGCCCTTAAAGTGAAAATCTGCATTTGTATGTCATTTTGGGATTGTTCTTGGACATATACTTGTTGCCCCTATGTTGAGCTTGCAAGGTTGAGTATCAAACGAGTTGCTTTTTTAAGTAAAAAAAAAAAGAAAAGAAAAGAGAGGAGAAGTGGCATTGCTTAGCACATCGAGGAAAGGGTTCCAATATGTTTAGCATGTTTGGTTGCCTTAAATTGCATATGTTGATGGGAAGTTCTTTCCTCTTCACACTCTTCTACATACTTAATATGCTTGTTTGCTCTTAATTTCATATATTGGTGAGAAATCCTTTCTTCTTTACATTCCTTTACTTACTTTAAATGCTTGGGATGTTGTCACATATGCATGTTGGATGTTAAAATTATAGAATGCTTGGGAAATGATGGCAAATGTGGATGTCGTTACATATATATACATGCTTGGTGCACCTTTTTTGGTTGAATTGCAGGTGTGAAAATTTGATTTTCCTGCCGTTATGCTGCCGAAATTTTCTCTAAATAGGATTGGACTCTTTTCATTCCTTTTTTGGGTATGTTGCCCCCTTTACTTTTGGTTTTGGTTTCACGAAGCTCTAAGGTTGCCTCTTGCATTTTGGTGAAGGGACTTATATTCACATTTTTACACATTACATCACTACCCCACTTTAAATTACCTTACATGCTACACTACATCACCATCTCACATTACATTATCCTACATGATTACACTACATTACTACATCATTACATCACATTATATCACCCTACATGTTACATTATTACACATCTTACCTCACTCTACATGTTACACTACATTCCTACATTACTTCAATACACTACACTACCTCACGTGTTATACTTTTTTGCCATATTGCTACACCCTTCAAATTTCTTCAAATGACTTTACTACTCTACTTTGTTACTCTACACGCTTTATACGATAACCTCTTGCACCATGCTGGAGAGGTTCGACTCCCTTACCCCTTGCACCATGATGGAGGGGTTTAGTCTATTTGTGTCACACGTCTTACCGTCAGCTCTCTGCACCATGTTGGGAGAAGCTTTTGTCGCTTTGACATGTGTTTCAATTTTGACTTTGAGAGGCAACCCACCTCTTTTCCAACAATTGCGTTAGGTGGATTGTCTTCTTCTCTTTCTTTTCCTTGACCCCCTGTCCTTTGTTTTTCACCTTGTTTCTTGGCTCAATTCACGTGCTTATGCAGGACACATAAATACACATGTATAGCTTTCTGCTATATGTGGGGCCATCAAGCAAGGCTGTAAGTGCGGTGGTGGGACAACGATGAGATTGCATAGAGGAGGGATACAAGAGAACTCTAGATTAGTGCCTCCTTACTCAGAGACCCTGGAGAGGGTAGAGCAGGAACTCACGACGCTATTCACCCGTCCTTGGGGTTTCAACCGTCGACTATCTAAAAATGTTAGCAGTCCTAGTCTAATTAGGGTAGTCAACCCGTGGATCGAAATATTTTTAATACAAAAAATACATATATTTGAAAAATACAAAAAAATCACCTCCACCACAAAAAAAGGCCTACTTACCTACTGCTTTTTACCTGCATTCAAATCCAAATTGAAATGCGTGAAAACTTACAAAGGTCCATGGTTGGCTACTCGAGTCGGGTTAGGGCTGCCTTCTGCAGAAAGTCGGTCTAGTAGTTAGTACCTAAGGTGGGACATATAGCACAGCTCTGAGTCCCTTGCGCCATCGCACTTACGGTCCTTTTTTGGACTTGTAGTCCTTTATTTTCTGTGGTTTTTCTTACGTTGTTTTCTTCGGATTTGCTACAGGTTTCTTTTTACATATTTGTTTTCTACGAATCTCCCATGGACTTTTCTTTATGGATTTGTTTTTCCTGGATGTCCTACGAGACGTTACCTCTTTAGACTTTTTTATTTTTTTATTTTTTTTTGTTTTCTTTTGATTCCTTTTAGTCTACTATACATGTTTTACACTTAGTCTTCCATGCATACACTGCGTCACATATACACACTTATTTGTCAGGCCTTTCGTGCTTTACTTTAGTACATGCGCTTGGTTTTCTTACTTTTCTTTTCAGTACATACAGACCTTCTTTACTTTCACACATATACATGCTTGCTTACATACCTGTTTGGGAAAGCTTCCTGCTTTACCTTTTCTTTTTTAGTACATATACATGTTTAGTTTGGCTTACATACTTTACATTACTGCAAATATACAAATGCTTGGGATGAAATAAATTACCTCACAATATTTCAAAATATAAAACAACTCAAATTTTAATCACAAACAAAACAAAACTTACAACTGCAACTAAATTAAAACGTCTCATTGGATGATCGGGAATACCTCGGATGATGTAACCCACGTGTTGCTAACGAGATTTCCCACGGTCTAAATGAAAGTGTGGAACTCATTCAGTTGAGTTTAGCAAATTCATCTAAACTAAGTGAATCCGATGAAAATAACAGTGCCGGGATGATGACGAACCGTGAGACCTTAATCGGTTCTGTTTAATCAACTTTAAGATTTGTTTTAATTAAAACACTAAAATATTTGGATTCTAAGACTTTCTAAACCAAAACACTTCTCTCATCTCCTGATTTTCACCTTCTAAAACTGAACCTCTACAACAACAAAGCAGCTGATGCAATACACCGAGGGAAGCACAATCAAGGATGCGGAAGGACAAGTTCAAGAGTGCAAACAGTGGATCTTCAACAGCAACTCTCTTTTATTATAAATAAATAACAAGCCATAGGACTTCGAGGTAGTCCGCCTAATGCGACATAAATCCTCACTTGTTCTTTTAGGCCTTTGCATAGCCTTGCTATGCGATATAAGCCCTAACTCGCTTAGGAATCTGAGGTCGTAGTTCGATACGGCGTAAATCCTCTTACTTTCCAGGTCTTTTACATAATCAGGTGATTATGTAAATGTAATTCCTATAATTAATTGGCAGGATTGAAACTTAAATAAATTCACTTCCAAAATTTAAAGCCCAACATTAGGATAGTCCGGGAAGTCATCGAGGTTCTCCTCGAGATCTGTGACATCCCCTACCTCTCTTTTTGTTGACTCTGGAAAATAAATGTTCCACATTGCGCCTTTCACCTATTGGACTTTCTACTACCACACTTCGTTGAAAACCCTACCTTTTGAATTCATGAAGATAGAAACCCTGATCTAAATCGAGAGTTCTCTCAGGTGATTTTGGTCATTTGAGGGGTAATTGACTATAGGGGCTTGCCTCTATAGGGAGCTTTATGAACCCAGGTAATATAAACCCTATTTAATTCTTTTTATATTAAATAGGGGAATTTGTCGGTCCACATAAAGGTTCACAGACCAGAACGGATGTCATGAATTTTGTGGTTTATTTGATCGAGCGATATTGTCAAGTAGGGTGTCTATTCTTCGGAATAGATGCGTTACTTGCAATATGACGCTCGTTTACTTAAACTACTAAATGAATGAGATTCGTCCATTCTCATTTTTAAAATTTAAAGTTTTATTTTCAAAACTAATATACATATATATTAAATCAAATTGTAAGCTTTTAGTGGCCGACACGCAAGTATACGCATCGTATCAAGTAATACAAGGCTCTAATGGAGTCCTGTTTATCGATCCCATAGGGAAGGCACGTTCCTTATAATAAATAGCGTATTACTGAAATCCAATACTCAAATCATAATTAAAGTTTAATGTTTACTTCTACTAACAAGATGCAGAAAATAGTAACAATTACGCAAACTACAATTACTTCTAATATCTTTAAAACTGAATTAACTAACACACACACTAAGCTTGTATTTGAAAGGTTTTGATATATATGAAAAGTATCTTTCCTCTTGCAACGAGTATATGATGTGTGAATGATGTAGAATGATTATTTATTGTATTGTGCCAAATAGGAACATAAATGTTTCTTTACCCTCAAAAGAGTACCCCCTCTTCCAAGCATGAAAAGAACATTGACATATCCTAAGTTCAGTCACTAAATCTAAGGCTAGGCTGGGAGGATACCGGCTGTCACTACGGAGCTTACACTCACCCTTCAATTGAAGGCTAACCTTCGAGTTTAGTTACTAATCTTAGGACCAAATTAGAGATCTCAGCCTGTTACCCTGAAACCTCGAATTTGAAGTCCATCAAAACACATTTCCCTATTTATTTGCACTCAATTCCCATGAACTATACAATTCATCCATGGACATTGAATGGATTCTTCATTATTGTTGTAGGACACTAAATCCTTTCAGATTTAATGTTCAACAACAGATTTTAACAACAGATTTTAACATAAATTTCTAATCCATATTTGTGTATAGAAATTCTCTTAATTATTTCAGGCCTACTACTCTACTTTATGAAGAAAAACCTGCTTAAACTCAAAGGTATGAAAAGCCCAACATAATGAGGCACGAGTTATATGTTTGTATCTTTTTTTTCTTCCCATGTTAATTGTATTGATATTCAAAAATCTAAGTTTAGAGGAGGGAAATAATTAACTATTAATTGTTCCCATTTAAAAGTATTTTCAAAATTATTAACATGATTTCTTGTAATAGAACTCAATTTCAGATAACTATATTTTGATTTTATTTAGGTATTTTTTAAAGTTGAATGAAAGTATTTGGTAAAAAAAAGTAATTTTGTAGGCTATGATATTTGGTATAAGAGAATAGGACTATAGTCAACTATTAAAAGTAAGAAAAACTGTATGTTTAAAATATTAAGAATCTTAAAACTTTATGTGATAGGAAAGAATTGAGACTATATGATGAGTCATTAATAAGCTAAAGAAATGCCTATAAGGTAAAGGATTGTGGTATGTTTCAAATTTAGGGTGAGAAGGGTGAAGTTCAAAATCATTAAAGGCTATCCAGATACAGTAATCCTCACTTGAAAAAACAAAAAACAAAAGAAAAGAAAAGAAAAGAAAAGAAAGAAAGAAGAAAAGAAGAAAAAGAAAAGAAAGAAAAGTGAGGAGAAGCTTGAGGAGATGCCTAATCAAAAATTGGCTTCACTTGGATCTACCAAAAGGGAAAAACTTAATTACTTTCCTGAACTTATATGTGTGGATTAGTATCCTTACTAGTAGTGTTCTTATAAATTCTTTTAATGTATTTCTTTTAAGTGCCTTAATAGGACAATCTACGACCATTTTTAAAATGAATAGAAGGTTAGAACTCTTAAACTTGACTACTAGATAGTCTTACACTTGCAGAGTTTACTTGAATTACTCAAAGATCTTTTTAAAAATCTTACTATTTTACTTTTCTAAATCAAAAGTATGGTATTCTAGAAAGAAAGTTCATTACAATGGATCATTATTTTATGTATTAATTAAAATTACTTGAGGCTATGTAATAGTTAAGTTTGGGGGATCTTGATCCACTAAAAATTTGATAGTTTTTTACTATTCATTTCATATATGTTTTTGATGATATTGTACTTTAAAGAAAGGTATTTTTCATGATTCCATGCAGGTACAATGATTTTAGGCCTTTGGAACAAAATGAAGCAAAATGGAGCAAACTTGGAGCAAAATAGAACAGAAGTGTATTTTATTGAACAAGATCCGGACCGCGCTATTTTACAGAGAGTTGCAACCGATTGGAGGAATAATGCACCGAACGACACCCTATCCAGCACTGGATCGCGCCCTATCCCAATTTTAAACTAGATTCAATGTATTTAGCTGGATTTTGAAGAGTGCTTTAGTGAACTCTTGGGAATTCAGTTTTGGCCAAATTTAAACACTTTTGGAGCCAAGTTTAGAAAGGGGGGGGGGGGAAGAGAAGAGAAGAGTTTAGAGTTTAGAGAGAGTGTCTTTCCATATTGTTTAGAAAATTTTGGTTTTGTGTTTTCTCTTCTAAGGAGTGTAATAGGATAGAGAAAGTGAGAGATTTCTTCTTCCTTACTTATCTAAAGAGAGAATTGTGTGTTGTTGTGAAGAAAGAAGAGGGATCAAAGGAATTCCTTGATATTCGCTTGGGGAAGAGTTTAAGATAAGTTGTCTTTACTTTACTCAGTTTGTATGACGTTGTTTTTTATATATATAATCCATGTTTTTTCATCTTTTCCTCATGAGTCTTGAGTAGATTTCTTTGTCTTTATCCTTTCCATGTGATGTGTTGATGTTGTGATATGGAAATGATGTGCCGATTTATTATGGAAAATTTGTGATGACCTTTTTACTTCGAGCTTCATTTACTTTTTGATCTGGCCACTTGAATTGTTAAAACTTGTTGGGAAACATATTTTCTGAATGGATTATGAGTTCCACAACAAAAGTTAAGGCCACATTCAATGTCCATGAATGAGAGACATATTCATGGGGATTGAGTGCAAATAAATAGAGAAATATACTTTGATGGGCGTAGAATTGGAGATTTAGAGTGACAGGTTGAAATCCTAAATTTGGTCCTAATGTTTGGAAACTGAAGCGAGAGTTAGCCTTTAGGCGAAGGGAAGTGGGAGCTCTGAAGTGAGAGCCAGTATCCTCCCAGCCTAACCGCAGATTTGGGGACTAAACTTACGATTAGCCAATGTTCTTTATACGCTGAAATAGGGGTAAAGAATCAAAATGCTCCTATTTGGCACAATACATTGGCATCACCGATCTATGTCACAATAATCATCACACTATGATTGGAAATGAGGAAGACTCTTTCTTGCAATTAAACTTTGTTATAAATTTAGTCTTATGTTAGTTTAACTTTACTTTGGTAGAAATAGTAATTAAAATTGTTTGTCTTTATTTTAAGAACTAAAATTACTTGCAATTGTGCTATGTTTCGATAAGTGATTTCTGTGCTACGCCATAAAATTAAAGCCTCGCTGTGGGATCAATATCCAGGACTCCACTAGAGCCCTGTATTACTTGAGCGATACATATACTTGCGTTTAGTTGTGTGACTCATTATAAAACTAAGTTAATATATATATCTAAATCTGAGTTCATAAATTTTGGCAAATTTAAAAATTCACACTAGTTGTGGAGAGCCGCATTTATGGCCATGGAAATTGAGCTGAGCTTAAGGGACCAATGTGAGTGGAATTGTCTATTTAAGTGGAGTAATGAAGCACTGTGATGGCCAATCAGAGCTAGATAGGTTGGGGGTGAGTTTGGGTTTCATTTGGTGTGGGGCAGCTCTTGGTTTGTGCCCCTCCGACGACTAGGCCAGCCGGCCAGGCCAAGGAAGGTGGCCAGTGGGTCAGTGGTCAGACCATCATGGGGTGAGCTTAAGTGGTTAAAGCATTATGACAAATCTCCCTTAGGATTAGTCATAAATGGTGTGAAATCCCCTAATTTAGGGGACCTTTGGTCCATGAATCCATTAGGGTGGGCTATATGGATCTAGCTTAGTCCCTAGGGTCAGTTTAGTGGCTGTGGGAGGCTTGGATTGATCACATTTGGTTTTATTTGGTTAAGTTTGCTCATGGATTCGATTTGGTCATGTGGGGTTAATGTTAGGCTAACTTGTGTTTGGGTTTGGGTTGAGTCCAAATGATTGATTAATATTTTGTGTATGATTGTCATGAATGGTTTAGAGAAGGATTGAAGAGATTTTTAATTGATTTAGAGGTTCAATTTGGCTTAATTTAGGATTTTGGTCAATTTGGGGCCCCTTGGACTAGCTTGGGTCTAGGTTGGGTTAGGTTGGTTCCAAGGCCCAATTCATCGGTCAAAATGGTCAAGAAGGACACCATGAAGAGTTTTCAACATAAATTGGGTGCCAATTTTGGGATTGGGGCAATCAATTTGGTCAAATTTGGTCATATGTTCAATTTGGGTTAAAATTGGAGGAGCTTGGTTCAAATGGGTTTGGGTGGAGCTTAGGTTCAAATTAGGGGCCACTGAATGTTGCATTTTTCCTAGGGGAGTATCATGAGAAGTTTGGAATTCAAATTTAGGGGAAATTGATGGACATTGGGTCCATTGGATGAAATGGGTCACTGGGTTAAAATTGCGGATTATGAGTTTATGTTGAAATTGAACTCAAATGTGGGTCAAATTGAGCTTGGATTTGGTTTAGATTGGTATTGAGGATTTTAATTCTGGTTTGGGATTGAATTTGGGCAAGATTGGGGTCAATTGGGTGGACATTGGGTTTAATTTGGGCACTTTTGGGTTAAATGGGTCAAATTGGGGCTTTTGGTTAAATTGGGCTAAATTCATCAAATTGGCTCATGTGGTAATTAAGAGAAATGAAATTGGAAATATTCGGGAGGTTTTGGGAATTTTTAGGTTTTTGGGCTAAGAGGGGCATTTTGGTAATTTTGTAAAATCTGGGGCTATTTTGGAAGTTTTGGAATATTTGGGTAATTTTGATCAATTTGAGTGGTATGGAATATTTTAAAATAGTTTTTGGAGAAAAATGGGTAATTTGGTTAACTTTGGAAATTTTGAGGAATTTTAAGGTTTAGGGGTTTTTTGGGTAGGTTTAGATGCAAGGGGTCAAAGGTTGAAATTTTGGAAAAATTAAGGTTGGTTGAAGGTGATTTGTATGAAATTGCTTAGATTGAGCCATGGATCAAAGGTAACCCTCATTTGATCCTGTATGTGTTGGTACTAATCAAACCTTTAGCTTGGGGCTAAGGGCTCGGAGAAAACCACACACAGGTGTTTCCAAAGAGTTAGGAGGCTAGGGTTTGATGTACATTGCTTAGGTTGTAAGTGTGAAGTGTGTGTAAGCTATAGACCTCCTAGGATAGATCCTAAGGTTTTACAACCAATATGAGACTTCCCTTGGTCTTCCTTATGCTTTGTCTCTTCCTCCTTATCTTGAGGAATCAGACGACTGAGCTCCGATCCAAGAATTTCATGGAAGGTGAATTTCTCGGAAGGGAAATGGAAATATAGGGAATATTGAGGAATCGGAAGACTGAGCTCCGATCCTAGAATTTCATGGAGGGTGGAAAAATTTCTTGGAAGGGAAATGGAAATATAGGGAATATTGAGGAATCGGACGACTGAGCTCCGATCCCGGAATTTCATGGAGGGTGGAAAAAATTTCTTGAAAGAGAAATGGAAATTTAGGGAATATTGAGGAATCAGACGACTGAGCTCCAATCCTAGAATTTCATGGAGGGTAGAAGAAATTTCTTGGAAGGGAAATGAAAATATAGGGAATATTGAGGAATCTTTCACCATATTGAGGAGGAACGCTCAGAGACTCATATCTAACTCAAGAGGAAGTATAGTGTCACATTAGGAAGGAAAGCTCAGGGAGTCACATCCAATCTAAGAGGTGACAGAAGGAAAACAAAATTTAAGTACTGCCCCCCGAGATTTCAAAGATTTGGAGAAAACTTGATGTTGACTTTTCGAAGAAAGTAGAATTGGTGCAATTCGGCCAAGACTGGTAGCCATTGCAAGATTTGCAGAATTTTGTGACTTTTCAAATTTGTGAGAAGTGACGCTATGGAAAGTGTCAAATTTCATGGAATGCTTTTGGAAATAAAGGATTTAAGGGTGAGTGCAAGGAGTTGGAATCTCGAGAAAGAGTTAATTCATCATTTACTTTCAGTTTATCACCTTCTTCTAATTTGTTTTATTAAATTTCATTTGATTTGATTTTGTTTAATTTTGATTTCAAATTTAAATTTCTTTTAATTTCATTTAATTTTATCGGATTTTGTTTTAACTTTTTCGAGTTGTTATTATTTTTTATTATTTTATCCTTTTTCTTTTGTATTGTTATTTGTTCATTTTAATTTGGGACCGATGTATGGTCCTGCAGCTCTCGACCGTCACATCAAAAAAAGACATTTCAGATAAATTTGGCAAACTGAAATAGAAATCTTCATTAATTCTTGCCGAAGGCAGTAGCACAACTGATCATATGCTGACAAGCATCCAAAAGTCGATCAAGCGTACAAAGTTGAACAAAAACTATCTTATCATATCCTGGTGACACAAAAATAGGGACGACTGCTATAACCGTCATAGAGGCAGTAGATTTTTGCTGTCTAAGGCTATTCCGTGAACAAGCTAACCTGCTAAGCCTACGCTCTAGAATGAAAGTCCCTTTGCCAACACCCAAAGATATTGCTGTCACACCGGCAAGGGCTGATGGTTTTCCAATTCTGGATCCGACTCATAGTAAAACAGAGCTTTGTCCTCATCCATTCTTCTGAAGGTAGCTGATACCCTTTATCTTGTAACACTTGGGATGTAGTGTTTTGTAAGATCCGCCCCATTTTCTTTCAGCACCAGCACTAATCTGACTGGTAGAGGGATTTCAACAAAGCCTCGGAACTCTCCCGATTTGACAATCTTAATTTCTCGTCCAAACAAAATATTACTTTCAATTACAAATGAGATCGTGCAGAAGAGCCTCACAAAGTCGTAGTAGTCGTTATGAGGCATGATATAATCCCCGTTCTTATAATTATTTATTATGTAGCTGTTAGGAATACAGTCCGTAGGTAGGACGTGCCACTCGACCATCCTTTTTACCATCTTCTTGAATTGCTGCTGAATCAGATTCACCTCATCGTGTTGTATAATCGCCAAGGGATTTCCTTGTCTACCTTTTGCAAAATTATAATAGCAGACACACTAAATCGTTACTCTGCCCTTTCCTCTTTTCCATTTGGTTGGCTCAGTGTACGTCCTCAGCCTTAGACAGCCTGCTCTGCCCATGTCTTGGAGAGCGAAGATGCAATCCAAAATATTTTCTTGATCTTTCTTTGAGAATACATCTGTCTATAACTTGAGGCCTTTCAGGATATTGAAGAACTTTCCTTATATTTCTTTATAATGTTAAAATTCCTTCTTTTTAATTCTTTTAATCTTAGCCATGATGTAATTTGGAACTTCTCGCTGCGGTGGTGGCAGAACAAACTGTGATAGATATGGCTCTAGATCAGAATGTTACCTGCTCTTGAGTAGCATCGAAGTGGCTGCATATGCCTCGAATGTGTCATACTCCTCTAGCTGTAGAATGTGACACTTTCGACACTCTAAAAATGCTCCTGTCACTGAAGGCAGTCTGGGTAAACCCTAGTTGCAAGTCGGACACCTAGTAAAGATTTCTTCTATTGCATCCAATGTCGGCGCGGGATCCTCAGTGGTCTCTGGCTCAGTATCGGTGTGCGGTGCGCTGTCGTCAGTTTCCTTAATTTCAGGATGGGTGGTAGCTTGGCGTCTAACTCTCCAACCTGTCTCCTCTCCAACCTGTTTAAGAGGCGATGCTTGCGGCGATTTGCATTTCTTCTTTTAGTGCGTGCCAACGGCACATCTGAGACTCTCTCAGCTAAAGCAGCAACAAGATTAACCTCTGGTGTAGTGATCATGGACAGAACTTGACTGTGTCTCCTGGCGAGGAGGTGTGAGTCAATGAAACCTCCAGTGCCTCCATGTCCTGACGTCTATCCGGTCTCTCGGTGACCACCTTTCACCATTGACCTCATATCTGCAGTCCTCTAGTATGTATTCTTTCTCTTGAAGACGCAAGGTCTAAGCCATCTTTCAAAGCAAATGCCACGTGACCTGATACTTCTTGCATAAGAAGATAGGAAAAATGTCAGCAGCTGATGCTTTGCACAAATAAGATCAATAACAAATTTACTCTTATCATTTATTAACAATTCTTTTGCAATTTTTTGATGCCATTATCTCATTTAATATGATTTTATAAGATTTAGAATTAGAAATTTAATGAATGTACTTTATTTTGTTAGAAACTTTATTTTATTACAAAGTTTGGACCCAGCCACATACACTAGGTGCATGGCTACATCAGAATTTATATCCTTCTTCAGACATATCATGTCGCGTAATACTTCTTTAGATACTGTCCATTTATTGGCAACATGGGTCTGTCCCCTTGATGATCCACCAACTGGTACGACCCTCCTGAGTAAATTTATTCCACCACGAAGGGTCCTTCCCAGGTCGGTTCAAATTTTCCACATGTCTTGCGGTGAGCAAGAATAAGTCTTCTAAGAATGAGGATGAGGTCACCGATTTTGAATGACTTCAGACGAACCAATTTATCGTGGGCTTGAATCATCTTTTCTTGGTAGAGTTCTAAATTCTATTGTGCAAGTAATCTTTTTCCTTCAAGACTTTTGATGCGATTCGAATTTATATATGCTTTTAAATACAAGAATTTGATACCAATTTTTAGAATATTTAATTTCTGGCAAATGGTTTCAAAACTTGATGTGCGATGTTTACTTTTATTTTTGAATTTATATTTAGATTTTATAATAATTATTGTAAAAGTCACAATTTTAAACGCAAGTATACATATCGTTCAAGTAATACATGACTCTAGTGGAGTCCTGGTTATCGATCCCACAGGGATAGTATTTTTATAAAAAGTAAGAAATGTAAGAAATATTTTGGAATTTTTCAAATTAAAAGTAATATATATATATATATATATATATATATATATATATATATATATATATATATTCAAATTTAATTTACTAACAATTTTTACTATAAGCAAGTAAGCGAGTAAGCGATAATAAAGTAAAGTAAGAAGTAATTAAAATTCAATGCAAGTATAAAAACGACTTTCTCCTTTTCACTAATCCAAGATTTTTAGAATAATTATCTTTTGTGGGGAATTTAGATTATGGTATTGTGCCAAATAGAAACATTCCTATTCTTTACCCTTTGGTCCAGGTCCAAAAAACATTGACTAATCTATAGATCGGTTCAGGATGTTTTATTAGTAGAATAGGTTAATCTAGGCTCACACTACTAGATGTCCAAGGGTGGCTTTGGTCGGCCCTACCAGTGAATCGTTCCCTTTCTATAAATCAAACTTTTAGAATTTAGTCTGTCACTCTAAAAACTAATTAATTTTACGCCCAATAAATAATATCTTCCTATTTATTTGCACTTCACCTTGAATAACCCGCATAAAGCCTTCGACTACACAAGGATTCAAGTGATATCTACTAGTTAAGAATTTATCTCCGGATAGGTCTCAAAATTCTTCAACAGGTTTTAATAATTTAAATGACCAATTTAAAATGTAAATTAAGATTAGGTATTAATATCATCACAATGTTTTAAATATTTTAAATTTAATTTTCTTACAAAATTTAATTAATTTATTATCTTTTCATAGTTGAAAGGAGAAAGATAACTATCTACTCAGAACACATTGAAATCACACAACAAAACATATTTATAAAACTTTGAACTAAGGTACAAATACTTATCTGAAGTGTTCCTTCAAGTGATCCGCTGACTTCTACTGACTCTAAAGCAATGATGAAAGACTCCAACAGCAACAACACACAATAAATACTCAAAATAAAATCACTAGATACAAAGTAAAGTGGCACCCTAAGTGTGGAAGAGACTAAAAAAACTAAGTAAACTAGAGGGGGGAGAGAAGGTGCTGAAAGGGGTGATTTTCTCTGTAGAATGGGCTCCTATTTATAGAGCTCTGAGTTTGACCAGGGGTTGCTTAAGGCACCCCTTCAAAATTCATCCAAACTCAATGCATCTTCTAGAAGGTAACTGTCGTGCCTAGGCGCCGGGGTCTGGTGCCTAGGCGCCGGGGTCTGGTGCCTAGGCGCCGGGGTCTGGTGCCTAGGCGCTTGACTCCGTGACCAGGTCTTCACACTTCTTCACTTTGGATCGCACCTCTTTGCAATTAAGATCATTTACTTGTGTCCAAATGCATTGTATCACATGTCCTAAATATTAGGAGTAACTTCCAGTCTTCTAGAAGCTCCAATGACATCTTAACTCTGTCAAAATAACTCCCTAAAATCATAAAAAAATTCTTAACAGCGTCTGTATCAAGCTGATACTAAGGCATCAGATTCTGGCGAGGCACCAGGCCAATAATTCCAATATTTTGCTCCATAAGCTCCATTTTTGCTCCTTTTTCCTTCTTTTTCCTTCTTGGACTCTTTTTTAATCATCTATATCCAAAAACATGAGAATACCTTTCATTAAAGCATAATATCCTTAAGAATTGAATCATACATAAGGCATAAAAATGGGTATTTTTTAGGTAGATCAAATTCCCCCAAACTTAAACGTTACTTGTCCTCAAGTAACCCTTTTAATTACATAAAATATATAACATTTAGAATGAAGTTAAAATATTTAAGATTCCTTGCAATTTTTGGTTTTATAAATGCTTTAGCAAATCATTAACCAAATTTCACTAATTAAGTTTAATTTTAAGAATTAAAGAACATTTAACTACCAAATCATAAGACTTCCAATTTTTAATTTATTTCAAAAATAATTGTAGTTTATCTTATTAAGGTTACATAGAATATTTACAAGAAAAAGATTTTCATGAAAATTTTTTCTAGTAAAAATATTTGAACATAGAAATTAAGTTAAAAATGTAATCGTTTTCTTCATATACGATAATTCAAGTGAAGCCAATTTTTGACTAGGCATTTCCTCAAGCTTCTCCGCACATTCTTTTTTTTTCTTTTTTTTCTTTTTCTTTTCTTTTTTTCTTTTTTTTTCAAGTGAGAATTACAATTTTTGGATAGCCTGTTAATGATTTTGAACTTCACTATCCTTAACTTTTTTTCAGAAACTTATACATTCTTACTTAATAAATATAACATTTTTAATAATTTATTATTTTTCAAAACTTATTTCAATCTTTTCTTTTTCAAGCAATAATCTTGATTCATTAGTATTTCAAAAATACATTTCTCTTTACTATAAATAGAAATTTTTTTATCTTATTATTCTTTAAGTTAAATAATTCTATTCTTAAAATCAATCAAAATTTTTGAAATTTTAGTTAAGGTTACTAAATTATTTATAAATTAAAAAATTTAGGTAATCTTAAACAGATTTTTCATTCCTTATGTTATGTTAATATATTTTTAAAGAAAATATTAGTTCATTAAGGACAAATAATATTTAAATTTGATAAATGTTTTCCCTTCCCCCAAACTTCAGCTTTAGTATAAAAATGAATCATGAAATTTTCTAAAGCATGAGAGAAAGAAATAAATAGGAATTAATCTAAGTACAATAATGATGTAGTAAGGAAAAACTAACTTCTACTTCTACACATACTTTAATATGAATATAACAGAAATGATCAAGCATATATAGAAAAGTTTTGCAGAGCAGGAGTTAATTTCTAAAAACTCTTTTTTTTATTTTTTAATTTTTTTTATTTTTATTTTTGAACATGCAAAATTACTAACTATTCATGAACACTAAACAGTAGGCTGAAATAGAAATAAGCTTTTATAAAAATTCATTCATATTACAGTCTTTAAACACACATCAGATAATCTAAAAACAGTTTCAACATAAAGTTCACATCAACACTAACAAATAACCTCACATTAAACATCACAAGAAACAAGAAACACAATAAAAACAAAATCAACACATCTCCAGAGGTAAGTCAAGCTACTAATCACTATCTGTAGCTTCATCATCGTCATCACCAAAAGAAAACTCCATATCCTTTGGATCAACATATGGTGAATATCTTGGAAAAGTAGGGAACTCAACATCGTGCTCACCCTTCAGAAATCTTACTAAAGACTCAGAATACCCAACATCATAATCACTCTTACTTTGTGTATACTCAGAAAGATGATTGATCTTCTTATCGATCGTATCTACTCTACAATGAGTTAGGAATAACTCATTCTGCTGCTCTATAAGCTTATCATGCATGGTTTCCCAAAAGTAGTTGGTGGCTCAGTAGAAGTAGATGGTATAGAAGTAGAAGCTCTACTCGAAGTAGGTAATGAACCAGAAGGTGCAGTAGAACTCTTACCTCGAAGTCGATCATAGATACTGACACTCTCTCTTCCTATAGGCTTTGTCAACTTGAGCTTTTCCTCAGAAATCTCAGCAACTACTCCAGCACTTTCACATAGAGAATAGATCAGAGATGGAAAACCAAGTCCAATAGAAGTGCTAGAACGAGCAGTAGCCTCTACAGAATCATAAATAATGCTCCCTACATCAATAGTCTTCCTCTCTTGAATGCAGTAGTTGAGGATAGCTTTATCTTTGGTAACCTCGCTCAGATGATTGGATGGAAGGAAATGAGCAGAAATAAAGTAGTGTCATGCCTTTGAAACACCATTAAGCTTAGAAGATGAAAAATTTACCCTTTTTCCGTTCCGAATCTTCTAGGCTCTAGTACTATCAGTCAGGTAGGAAATGATCATATCCAAATCTCCCTCAGATGGACATAATCTGGAGTAAGAGCACTCAATGTTTGGCAGCAGGCCATAGAAATTATTGATACGTTCAGGAGTAAATCCTACTCCAACTCATCAAACAAAAATCTTGTATTCTTCAACATCCACGAAATTATCATAAAACTCTCTAAGAACCGGGATAACGATAACAACAGTGAAATAGCAAAATCATTGCCAGTTGAGCGCAACTATTGTATCCTCAATTCTTCCTCCAGGATTGTAAAAACTTTGCTCCGAGATAAATTTCTGAGTCATAGCAAAATGATTGTATCGGAAGTGTGCGGAAGCAGTGACGAACTTGCTCCGATCAAATTTTCTCGTTCCTTTCCTCTCTTAGATTTGGGTGCCATCTAAACGTGAAATAAAAATGCAAAATAAATTCAACAGATCTAGGAAAATAAACTAATTTAAGCTTTTTAAACTTGAAAGAGCTTAAAAATTTCATGGATTTACCCTTATAAATCAAAAATTTTCTCAAAATTTCAGTTTTTCTAAATGAGAGCAAAATCCATGGTGAAAATCTAAAATAATGAGTTTAGAATGTAGATCTGACCTCGTGATGAAGAAATCGGGTGATTTCAAGCTCAAAAACTTGAAAATCCGGCTTTAAATGGGATCTATAGGGGGTATTTTCACGAAAAACTATTGAGGAGGAAGCTTAGGCGTCAAAAATGGCGTGGGGGAGTTTAAAGAAGATGAGTTTTCGGGTTCAGGCCGAATCTGCGCCTAGGCGCCAGACTCGCCTTTCCAAAAATTAGATTTAAATTTAATATTTTTCACCAAATCTTATCAAATTTGAATCCTAATTACTCCTATGAGAGTATTAATCCAATTTATATCCTCTAAACATTTTCACAATAAATTTAAAATGATAGTTTAGATCAACAAAAATGTATCCAAATTCTTCAATAATAATCCATAACTTATATTCCAAATTCAATAAATTTCAGTACAAGACTGTATCAAGGTTCATCGTTTTATAAATAACACAAACAACAACATATTCAAAGCAAATATTCAAATCCAACAACACACATTGAACAGTTAAGCAAACACACAAATTCAATAATCAACACACTAACACATGACTCGATCACACCTAAAAAACATATAAGATCTATTTAACACCGATCTTTAATTACCATCTCTTTCGCAATGAAGTTCGCTAGGATCGAAGGGATAGAACACCAACGCCCTTGGAAATTCCAAAGCCATCTTTTCATCGATCCACTTGTTCTTCGCGTACATTTCTACTTGAGCGTCTTGATAGGCCCCCATATGATCAAATTGAAGTTTGGTTTGCCATTCCAAGTGTTTTTATTGGTGGTACATCTCATGGAGACGATTACCAATACTTTGAAGTTCTGCTTCAATCTTCTCTAATTGATTAAACAATTTCTCCATATTAACAACAATAAAACCATTAAAATAAGGTTGAGGATCTTTGGGAGATTTGTCTCTTACCTCATTTCCATGATTTTCTCTATCCATTGCCTCCAAATCCTTCTTAACTCCTCCAAAATGGATTGCTCTGGTCGAAATTAAGGTTTCTATGGGATTGGGGATGAAGATAGGTCAATTTATAGGGAGATTTTGTGTGAAAACTGAAGAATTTCGGTTTTTACACGATCTGTAACCGTGGCTCTTAGGCACCGAAATCTGGTGCCTAGGAGACGGATCATCGATACGTAGGCCATTCTGGCACTTAGGTGCCAACTTTTGGCGCCTAGGCGCCGGAACATCGTTCGACTCTGATTTGCCTATCGTCAAATTTTGCAAGTTTCGGTCGTAAAAATAGGTCTAACAAATGGGTATGATCAACACACAAACACAATTAAGAAAAATTCAAATCACAAATAATCAAAACAAAGGTTAACTTGATCTTCTTTTTACTCACATTTGACATGGAGTGGTTGTTGATCTCATTTTTGATGAGGTCTTTTGCTTCTCTCTTTAGTACTTAGGATCTAGCCTTAGGCTTTTCCTTTGACTAATCTTAGAGGACTAGAAATGGAACCCACCCTTTAGAAATTCAAACTACTTCTTAACTCCCTGCAAACCCCACAAGCTTGATTGTAGACCCCTAATCACCTAGAGGGTTGAAATCGAATGTGGAGGTTTAAAGGATGAGTTCCCTATAGGACTTTTTGGCCTTAGGAATACCACAGGTGGCTCTGGTGCAGTGAGGGTTGACTTGCACATACACTACACTATCACACACATTCCAAGTCCTAAAACCACACTCTCACCCAACTTGACTTCCGACTCATGTAGGTAATTCATATGGATAGTCCTTAACCCCTAAGCCCACAGTTGAAGGGTTAGGAACAACATAGTGAATGCCCCAAATGAGTCCTCTCAAGGCTCATATGGGCTTAATATGGCTTCATGGCTCAACCAAAGTGATCCCATTTCACTCACATTTTATCAATCTTCCTTTTTTCAAAATTTCAATTTTTGACCCCCGGGGCCCCAGACCCACCAAACCTACCAAATACCCTTGAAATGACCCAAAATTTGGAAAATTGCCTAAATTTCCCAAGATCCCTCAAAATCAATCCTAAACACTTCCCACCATTCAAATTGACCATCTTTGGCCAAAAATACCAAAATTTCCAAAAATACCCCTAAACCCCCCAAAATTACCAAAATACCCTTTTACCCCCAAAAATCCAAAAATTCAGAAAATTCCCAAAAAAATCCAAAAAATCCCAAATATTCCCAATTTCATTTTGTTCAACTACACCATGGGCCAATTTTTCCAATTTATCCAACTTTTACCAAAACCCCCAATTTGACCCATTTTTAACCCAAGTGAACCCAAGGTCAAACCAAACCACCCCAATTGACCTCAATTTTGGTCCAATTCAATTCTAAACTTCAATTCAATATCCCCAATATCAATTTAGACCAAATACAACTCAAATTTGATTGACATTTGGGCCCAATTTCAATTTGAAGCCTAAGGCCCAATTTTGGCCCTTGACCTAAACCTAGCCCAAACCAACCCAATTCAACCCCAATTGGTCCCAAATCTTTTCTAAAGCCTTCCTAACATCCCCATAAACAAAACACTAACTTGATTTGCCTAAAATTTAAACCTAAACTCCACCCAAACCTAACCCAAAACCAAAATCCCTTAAATTGATCTAAGCCCAAACCTAACCCAAATGGGCCCAAATCCCAAAATTAGAGCCCAACCAAAATTGAAAACTCTTTGTAACACTCCCATAAAAATTTCCCAACATTAATTTTACATCAAATCCAACCTTAGCCCAACCTTAGCCCAAGTTAGCCCAATTTGGCCCACCTTGGCCCCTTTACCAAAAAAGCCAAATTCGACCCAATACAATTCGAAATCACTTTAAACTTGTTCCAAACCACTCATGACACATGCCAAAACCACTTGCAACATTTATTTGGCACAATCCTTTACAAAAATTTTCATCCTAAATTTACTTTAAATCCAAAAGCCCACTTCCCTAAACCACTTTAAAAGCCCATCCAAAATGATTTCAAAAAAGCCTAAAATCAATCCAAAGCCCACATGACAAATTCTTCTCATCATACCTTTAATTGAAATCATCCCTAAGTCCTAAATCAATAATCAAGCCATTCCAAATCAAGCCACATGCCAAATTACCCCTAAATGCCAAAAATTTATAAAACCCTTTTTCATGAAACAAGCCAACCTTTTCCAAGCCAAATGTAAGCCAAATGTGAGCCATTTACAAGCCATATGAAGCCATGAGAGTCTTGACACCTCACCATGTCATTTATGGCAAATGGAGGGGCCCCTTTCTTAAGCCTTCCTTAAGCCTTTTTAACCTCATCCATGATACACACTAAACCATGCTTAGCCACCTCACCATGGATGGAGACTTCTCCACTCCAATTCGAGTCGAGCCATATGATTCCCTTCGACCCAAATCAGGCCTTGGTGGGAGCACCAAACCCAAATCCATGCCTTTGACCAAACCAAGCCCAAAATGATCCCTTCCTCCTTCCACTTTGATTCAACTTCTTTACACTTGGCATTCGCCAATTGAACTCACAAAACTCAAGCACTGACCTCCCCGACCACGAGGGTGACCCATGCTCAGCCGGCCGACCACCACGACCATTGGAAACCACCGAGCCGAGAGGCTTAATTTGAATCAAAATTCAATTTGAACTTGTCGAGCCGTCCCATGCCCAATAGCCACTTGTGGCTGTTCTTCCCTTGGCAAGGCGGTTGATCCAAGCCATTAAACCCCCCAGGAGGCTCTCCGGCCACCTCTATTTAAACCCACTCACCTCTCGGCCAAACAAGGTGATGAACCAGACCTTAAGGAAACTCTGACAAAATTGCTCAAGGACCTTCTCCTAACCCAGAGCAGTTGATCCCCAGTGTTCCTTTACCCTAATGCCCATTAACAGAGCTCAATTTTTGAGTTGAAAATCCGCCCAAAAAACAGGACACTTCACCACAGTGAGCCAATCTTCAAATTGATTGACCCTACACCTTCAACAGACCAAGAGGAGAAGTTCCCCAGCAAAAGCCCCCTCACCAGGCCAGCCATTGCTTCCAGACTCCAAGCTTTGTGATCGGCCTTGGTCACTTTCATACTTAGACAATTTCTCAGAGCCAGGGACTTTATCTGGAGCTTGTTTGGACTCAATCAAAGGTGACACAACCCTCAGATCGAAGCTTCACTTCTCTGAGCAAAGGTATGAACTCATTCTTCCTCCCAAACTTCCAGCAACTCTCCATTTTGTTTGGGTTAATTTCATAGCCTATAAACTGTATGGATGTGTTCGTCTCTTCAAGACGAATTGATAGAGTATAAGAACTCGAAAATCCATTGAGAATCGAGAGAGATATTAGGGTTTGAGTATGGACGGTCACCGGTGCACACCAGTCGTAGACGATGACCAGGAGCCGTTGGATCGCGCGTGTATTGAGCGGACGGTCGAGATCAATCCGGACAGCGTAATGTTATGTGAACTGTGGGCCCCTGGAGAGCTGAGTCAGATGGGTGTACCACGCTGTACCACGCAGGATCATTTCAGATAATGGGTCTGCATTCAAGAGTACAAAGATCAATAATTTTGTCAGAAGACACGGGATTGATTAGCGCTATTCAACAATCTACTATCCAAGAGCGAACGGCTTGGCCGAGGCTTTTAATAAAACTCTCATTCAAATTTTAAAGAAAACTTTGGATGACAACAAGAGAAATTAGCACGAGAAGTTGTTAGAAGCCTTATGGGCCTACAGGACGACTTTTAGGACTCCTACTTAGTCTACGCCTTAAGCTTTAGTGTACGGGTCCGAGGCCGTCTTGCCCCTGGAAGTTCAGCTTCCGTCACTCCGAATTACAGTTGCAGAAAAGATCACTACAGAAGAAAATGGCGGACTACGGTCGGAAGAATTGGAAAGCTTGGAAGGGAAAAGACTTTCCGCACGGCGAATTTGGAGCGTATCGAAGCCGAGATGATCCAGACCCATGATAAATTAGTCCGTCCCAAGACATTCAAAGTCGGTGACTTGGTTTTGGTTCTCAGAAGACCTATTCTTGTACATCGTAAGATAGGTGGTAAATTTGAACCAACATGGGAAGGGCCGTTCGTGGTCGAGACAGTCTACTCAGGAGGTTCCTACCAACTGGTGAATTGCCGTGGAGAACGACCCATGCTTCCAATCAATGGACGGTATTTAAAGAAGTATTACACAACTCGATGTTTCGAAGGGTGGCCTCTAAAGTAGAATCTTATCCCTAGAAACACGGGTGAAGTAATCACTTTGTGATCGGGTTCGAACCTAAAACAAAATAAAATGGATGATAAAAAAAATCTCATCAACGAAAATGTTAAAAAGAAAACATGGGAAATCATAATAATAAAATGTCAATCTTTTCTTTTAAATCCATTCATTCCAGATATTTTCTCATCTCTTCCTACTTCCTTTAAATTTAAAAGAAGTGAATAAGATTTTTAAGTGTTTTTTTTATTGTTCTTGTTCTTAGTACAGACCCTGATCCTTTCCTTGTTTTTTGGCAGGGAAATGTCGAACGGGCGGTTAGTTCTAAACTTTAGAAATGGCATGAGTCTAGCACTTGATGAAAAGAGGGTGAGGGATGGAGCACTGATAGAGATTGACTCAGACTTCACACCAGTCAGGCTTACAATACGAAGAAAATGATTGGATCCCGATTGATCGAGAAGAACTTCACGACCGGACGGTGATGAAAATGGGTGGCCCGAGCCACCAATCCAGCAACAAGAAAAGAAAAGAAAACGCCGCGCATGCAACCGGAGAAGATAAGAAAGTTAAGTCTGTGGTCGCCACAGCAGAAGGTAGGCTTGTCAATGCTGCGCCCGCAGAAATTCAAGTGGTAAGGAGAGCTACTCTCACTGCTACCCAATGAAGAAATAAGAATCGTCGCATTCGCAAAATGTTGACCAAGTTAGCAGAAGATCAATATAAACAGACAGCGGATACCGTTAGTGCAAATGCTCCAAGGAGACCGGTTCGTCAGGAACCAGGAAGAAGAAAGTCAACTCCAAGAAGGTCAGAACAGATAAAAGAAATACCAAGAAAAGCAGAAATAGGGTCGTTACCTCAACGCCAAGCATATGTACCGGATCCGAAGAGTCTTGTTGCGAAAGCAACCCTGGAGGATGTCCCTACGGAGACTATCCCCGAGGAGCCGAGACATGCAGAAGAACGTGCTGGGGTTGAGCCATACATCCCGCAGTATGTTACTAGATACCGAGGACTTCAGATAGTCCCGGAATACGAGCTGGAGAAAATGCAATTAGTTGAGAAGAAAACCTTTGAATACTTTGAAAGAATTTGAAACAAGAGGGTCAACATCTTGGAAGGCCTTGAGCTGCATATAGATGTTTTCTCAGATTATGAGCAACAACAAATTGTAGATTGCATCCTTGAATTGCAGAAAATGGGTCGAGCTGGCCGCCTGAGAGAACGTACTCAGAACCCCGAAGATGGATGCCAGGAAAGGGAAGAGTTACAATCCAATGCGGATGTTGCTACAATTTTGCCATAGACAGAAAAGGAAATCCACCAGGGATACTACATCGCAGTGAGGTGGATCCGATGCCAAGAATCATCAAAAAAATGGTGAAAATGATGATAACATGGAGGGTGCGCTTGCGGTTGCATACTAATAAGCTGCATTATTAACATCTACAAGGAAGGCGACTGCATATCTCCGCATATAGACCATCATGACTTTGTTAGAGCCTTCTGTACAGTATCATTCGTCAACCAGTGCAACATCATGTTTGGATCTAACCTCCAGATTGCAGGCCCTGGTGAGTTCCGAGGGCCGGTGGAGATACCACTACCGGTAGGTTCCGTCACAGTGTTAAAAGGAAACGGAGCGGATGTTGCGAAGCATTGCATTCCAGGAGTGCTGTGGAGAGGATCTCGGTTACTTTTAGAAGAATGGACGACGAGAAAAATGCCCTACCACTTTCGGTCATATCCGGAATTGGAGAGTCTCCGGCCCTACGAGTCGTGAGTTACATGCGAAATAACACACCTCCGATGCACATCCATGCGGCATTCACCGCCAGGGTGGCTTGGAAGGTGATGTTATTGCCCATGTTTCTTACTATTCGAGACATGGATTTTTTGATAGACGCTTTTGAATGGATCGACAAGAAGTTTACACGATCCATTTTGGATTTACATGGATTGTATGAGACATTAAATTTCTGAGGAAAATGTCATCATGACTAGATCAAGTTGTATGATGTACTTTCAGCAAGTTGGAATGAAAACGACTACGTCATCTTTTGCCTTCACCTCTTTTTGTGCAAATTGACTCGGAAACACCATTAGAGTTAAATGAACTTTGAACGAAAAACAGAAAAGAAAAGAAAATAAATGAGAATTTTTCCTAAAAATCTGAATATTAAAATGAACTTCAAATTCACATGAACACTAAATAAACAACAAAAATAAAAATGGGATTGTTAAAGGACAAACAAAATGAATCTAAATCTCAAATTGAATTCCGATCTGAATCCTCTGATTCGAACCTTTCAGTTCTTTCCTCAATTGAAATCTGTTTGAAACTCTTTTGAAATTTGAATATTCTCTTCGACTTGTCGTTAAGTCAAGTCTTTTCAGCTTGGTACCCTTACCAGCTCCTTTCAATTCTCTTGCTGCTGTGTCTTAGAGGATCGACTAGTTCTATCGACACGGAGCCACGAACTTTGTTCGATTTGGTTCTGATGGCATGGGATTGAGTCCCTCTTCATACAGATGAATCTTCGAGATTGGAGCCCGTTTCCATTTCTCATTATAATTTCTGAGACTGTATCTAAATTCTAGTTCTCTTCCTTCGAGGTCGATACCTAAATTCCGACTCTCATTCGAGATCGATACCTAAATTTCGATTCTCTTACGAATTGATACCTAAATTTCAATTCTAAATTCCGAGATTGGTACCTAAATTCCAGTTCTCTTCCTTTGAGGTCGGTACCTAAATTCCGACTCTCATTCGAGATCGATACCTAAATTTTGATTCTCTTTCGAATTGATACCTAAATTTCAATTCTAAATTCCGAGACTGGTACCTAAATTCCAGTTCTCTTCCTTCGAGGTCGGTAACTAAAATCCGACTCTCATTCGAGATCGATACCTAAATTTCGATTCTCTTTCGAATTAATACCTAAATTTCAATTCTAAATTCCGAGACTGGTACCTAAATTCCAGTTCTCTTCCTTCGAGGTCGGTACCTAAATTTCGACTCTCATTCGAGATTGATACCTAAATTTCGATTCTCTTTCGAATTGATACCTAAATTTTAATTCTAAATTCTGAGACTGGTACTTAAATTCCAGTTCTCTTCCTTTGAGGTCGGTACCTAAATTCCGACTCTCATTCGAGATCGATACCTAAATTTTGATTCTCTTTCGAATTGATAACTAAATTTCAACTCTAAATTCTGAGACTGGTACCTAAATTCCAGTTCTCTTCCTTCGAGGTCGGTACCTAAATTCGACTCTCATCCGAGATCGATACCTAAATTTCGATTCTCTTTCAGGTTTGATACTTAAATTTCAAATCTCACTCTCTCGAGATCAGTACCTAAATTCTGATTCTCATCCTTTTTTCGTCGATACTTAAACTCTGATTCTCACTCCGAGGCTGGTACCTAAATTCCAGTTCTCTTCGCAATCCCGAGGTTGAAACCTAGGTTTCAATTCTCATTTCAAATCCAAATTTCAAATTCAAAATTTCCTTAAATCGATTTTAAATTAAACTTCAATCGAAATTGAGACTCAGAACAAATCGAAATCCAAACTCACACATTAAAACTTGAAATTTAAAAGTAAACTGAAATCTAAATTGAATTCCCCAGATCTTGTGATTTGGAGTTCACCTCCTTTTCCATTCCCAGCGAGAGTTCAGGAATCTCCAGTCTTGGAAATATACCTGATACTCCCCAGCGGAAATTCTTCTACTTCATCCTAAGTTTGTCACTTGGACATCTGTGTTGGTTTTTTTGATCTCTTTGGTCAATGCCAATATGCGCGGTGTGCTTGGTTAGCACACCACACCTATTGGGGGTCCATTTGTTGACCTCATTTTTGATGAGGTCTTTTGCTTCTCTCTTTAGTACTTAGGATCTAGCCTTAGGCTTTTCCTTTGACTAATCTTAGAGGACTAGAAATGGAACCCACCCTTTAGAAATTCAAACTACTTCTTAACTCCCTGCAAACCCCACAAGCTTGATTGTAGACCACTAATCAGCTAGAGGGTTGAAATCAAATGTGGAGGTTTAAAGGATGAGTTCCCTATAGGACTTTTTGGCTTTAGGAATACCACTAGGTGGCACGGTGCAGTGAGGGTTGACTTGCACATACACTACACTATCACACACATTCCAAGTCCTAAAACCACACTCTCACCCAACTTGACTTCACGACTCATGTAGGTAATTCATATGGATGGTCGTTAACCCTTAAGCCCCTGGCTAAGAGGGTTAGGAACAACATAGTGAATGCCCCAAATGAGTCCTCTCATGGATCATATGGGCTTAATATGGCTTCATGGCTCAACCAAAGTTATCCCATTTCACTCACATTTGATCAATCTTCCTTTTTCAAAATTTCGATTTTTGACCCTCGGGGCCCCGGACCCACCAAACTTACCAAATACCCTTGAAAAGACCCAAAATTTACAAAATTGCCTAAATTACCCAAGATCCCTCAAAATCAATCCTAAACACTTCCCACCATTCAAATTGACCATCTTTGGCCAAAAATACCAAAATTTCCAAAAATACACCTAAACCCCCCCAAAATTACCAAAATACCCTTTTACCCCAAAAATCCAAAAATTCAGAAAATTCCAAAAAAAACTCCAGAAAATTTCAAATATTCCCAATTTCATTTTGTTCAACTACACCATGGGCCAATTTTGCCAATTTACCCCACTTTTACCAAAACCCTCAATTTGACCCATTTTTAACCCAAGTGAACCCAATGTCAAACCAAACCACCCCAATTGACCTCAATTTTGGTCCAATTCAATTCTAAACTTCAATTAAATATCCCCAATATCAAGTTAGACCAAATCCAACTCCAATTTGATTGACATTTGGGCCCAATTTCAATTTGAAGCCTAAGGCCCAATTTTCGCCCATGACCTAAACCTAGCCCAAACCAACCCAATTCAACCCCAATTGGCCCCAAATCTTTTCAAAAGCCTTCCTAACATCCCCATAAACAAAACAATAACTTGATTTGCCCAAAATTTGAACCTAAACTCCACCCAAACCTAACCCAAAACCAAAATCCCTTAAATTGATCTAAGCCCAAACCTAACCCAAATGGGCCCAAATCCCAAAATTAGAGCCCAACCAAAATTGAAAACTCTTTGTAACACTCCCATAAACATTTCCCAACATTAATTTTACATCAAATCCAACCTTAGCCCAACCTTAGCCAGAGTTAGCCCAATTTGGCCCACCTTGGCCCCTTTACCAAAAAAGCCCAAATTCAACCGAATACAATTCAAAATCACTTTAAACTTGTTCCAAACCACTCATGACACATGCCTAAACCACTTGTAACATTTATTTGGCACAATCCTTTACAAAAATTTTCATCCTAAATTTACTTTAAATCCAAAAGCCCACTTCCCTAAACCACTTTAAAAGCCCATCCAAAATGATTTCAAAAAAGCCCAAAATCAATCCAAAGCCCACATGAGAAATTCTTCTCTTCATACCTTTAATTGAAATCATCCCTAAGTCCTAAATCAATAATCAAGCCATTCCAAATCAAGCCACATGCCAAAATACCCCTAAATTCCAAAAATTTCTAAAACCCTTTTTCATGAAACAAGCCAACCTTTTCCAAGCCAAATGTAAGCCAAATGTGAGCCATTTACAAGCCATATGAAGGCATGAGAGTCTTGACGCCTCACCATGTCATTTATGGCAAATGGAGGGGCAACTTTCTTAAGCCTTCCTTAAGCCTTTTAACCTCATCTATGATACACACTAAACCATGCTTAGCCACCTCACCATGGATGGAGACTTCTCCACTCCAATTCGAGTGAGCCATATGATTTCCTTCGGCCAAATCCAGGCCTTGGTGGGTGCACCAAACCCAAATCCATGCCTTTGACCAAACCAAGCCCAAAATGATCCCTTCCCCCTTCCACTTTGATTCAACTCCTTTACACTTGGCATTTGCCAATTGAACTCACAAAACTCAAGCACTGACCTCCCTGACCCTGAGGGTGACCCATGCTTGGCCGGCCAGCCACCACAGCTGTCGGAAACCACCAGGACGAGAGGCTTAATTTGAATCTAAAAATTCAATTTGAACTTGCTGAGCTGTCCCATGCCCAATGGCCACTGTGGCTGTTCTTCCCTTGGCTAAGGCAGTTGATTCAAGCCATTAAACCCCCCTGGGAGGCCTTCCAGCCACCTCTATTTAAACCCACTCACCTTTCGGCCAAACAAGGTGATGAACCGGACCTTAAGGAAACTCTGCCAAAATTGCTCGAGGACCTTCTCCTAACCCGGAGCCGGTTGATCCCCGGTGTTCCTTTGCCACTAATCCCCATTAACGGAGCTCGATTTCGAGTTGAAAATCCACCCAAAAAATAGGACACTTCACCACGGTGAGCCAATCTTCAAATTGATTGACCCTACACCTTCACCGGACCGAGAGGAGAAGTTCCACTAGCAAAAGCCCCCTCACCGGGCCAGCCATTGCTTCCAGCCTCCAAGCTTTGTGATCAGCTTTGGTCACTTTCATACTTAGACAATTCCTCAGAGCCAGGGACTTCATCTGGAGCTTTCTTAGACTCAATCGAAGGTGACACAACCCTCAGATCGAAGCTTCACGTCTCTGAGCAAAGGTATGAACTCATTCTTCCTCCCGAACTTCCAGCAACTCTCCATTTTGTTTGGCTTAATTTCAGAGCCTATAAACCGTATGGATGTGCTCATCTCTTCAAGAAGAATTGATAGAGTATAAGAACTCGAATATCCATTGAGAATAGAGAGAGATATTAGGGTTTGAGTGTAGACAGTCATGGGTGCACACCAGTCGTAGACGATGACCAGAAGCCGTTGGATCAAAAATGTATCGAGCGGACGGTCGAGATCAAGCCAGACAGCGGAATGTTACGTGAACCGCGGCGCCGAATCACAGTGCGACGCGTGGGGAAGGATGACGCGGCGCCGAGTCGGATAAGTAGAAAATTAGGGTATTTTTGAATTATTTAAATACTAGAACTTGAAAAATTCCTATCTTTGCATAGAAAAATCACAAAAATAAAATAAAAATACCCTCTTGCTCAGTGAACAGAGGAGAATAATGTGGAAAAGAAATCAAGTTAATTGGATGAGTATTTTATTTTTAATAATTTATTTACTGTTTCCAATGTTTTGATTCTCCATTTGCATAAACAATTCACCATAGCATGAGACCATAGGGCTTTTGAAGCCTCTAATCTTGGGAATATTCCCTTAATTTTTGAAAGTCAGAGGCCATCTCTGTGAAAAGTTATTGATTTTTCAAGTTCATGTCACTGTTTTAGGTATTTTAATTCCAATAATTAGCATGTTGTAAAATAAATTCTAGGAAAATTTGGTGATGTTTCTTAGGACCAGGGGACCCTATGAAAAATATATTTTAAATTAATTCATTCATGGTAACCCTAATTGACCTAAACTCCCAAAATTAAACTTGAATTAATTAGGGTTAACTACACACCAAATTGACTTGAAAACAATTCTCCATTGCTCTTTAGGATTAGAGGAACCTTACATAAAATTTTGAAATTAATTGGACTTGATTAACCGCACCAAATGGATTGATTAAGCTTCATAAGCAAAATAGAACTTTAAAAATTCATAATTCCAAAAATACTCTTAAAAAATTCACAAAAATGGTTTTGGAGCTTCTCTAATATCAGGGGAGTTCAGGAAAATTAAAATTGGAATTTTCTAAAAAAATTGATTTTTTTCACAATATTTTAATATTTTAATAATTAAAAAATAATAAAAATCACAAAAATATTAAAAATCATAAAAATGTTACATTTTGACTCCTAATCACTTAGGAGCAAACCAAGTATTTTCGTAAGTCCCTAGGATAAGATATTGAATTTTAAAGGCTTAATGTAATTTTTAATATTAAAAAATGAATTTTTAACCTCTTCACTAAAATAATTCTAATAAATCAAAGAAAAATCAGAAAAATTATAAAATTTGTTTCTCTGGACTCCTTGAGGTCAGAGAAATTTAAGAAAAATATAAAATCTATTTTTCAATTTTTATTTTATTTTAAAATTAATTAATACTCTAAAACTCAAAATAATTATAATAAATAAATTATAATTCAAAAAATCACAAAAATTTATCCAAGTGGTCCTCTGGTCATTAAGAAACATCCATAATTTTCTTAGGAGCAGAAACCTTTCCTTGGTCATGTTGTTGAATTTTCTTTGAAAATCCCCATTTTCTACTAAAAATAATTATATAAATAAATTAAATTCAGAAAAATCACATTTTCTCCTCTAATGTCTTAATTGACAATGGAGTGAGGTGACATAAAAATTTCAAATTCATTTGAGCTCAATTTAGTGAGTTATGAAATAAATAAGCCTAAAAGGGCATAAAGGTAATTAAAAATTTTAGCCCTTAATTAAAACTTAAGGTTTAATCAAAATGGGGGGTAAAATATTTGATTTTAACTTTCTCTTGGATGATTGAAACTTAGGGAAATTAAAAGGGTAGAAACCCATTAAACACTTTGAAAATATCAAAATGAAACTCTAATTAATTAAATAATTTAAATTTTGGAAAGAATATATTTAAAATTTGGATTATTAAAATAGGGATATTATTAAGAGGATATTTATTCTTTAATTTAAAAATTCCTAAATAAGTCACTTTAACAATATTTAGTTCTTAATTAAAAATTAAAATAATAATCCAAATTAAATAAATTAAAAATTAAAAGAAGATAACCTTTAAACGAATTAAAGCTTAAAATGTTAAATGGTCTAATAATTAAAAATCAAATTTAAAATCTTGGAATTAAGTTAAATTAAATTAAATTAAGTTAAGTCAAAGTTTAAATTAAATTAAATTAACAACTTAACAATTAAATTAAATTAAAATTTAAAATATTGAAACTAAAATTAAAATTAAATTAAATTAAAATTAGATTAAATTAAATTAAATTAAATTAAATTAAATTAAATTAAATTAAAATTAAATTAAATTAAATTAAATTGAATTAAAATCACTTAACAACAAACCTAAATGAAATCATTAAGAGTTAAATCAAAATATATAAATAATTTGAATACCTCTTTCTATCTAAGTAAATTTAAAACATGAACATCAATACGAAATACTAAGATAATTGAAAGTGTAAAGATTTAAATTAAATCTAAAATAATTTGAACACTATTCCAAACTTAAAAAATTATTAATTAAAACCTCATAATTAAATTAAATCACTTTAAATCATTAACTCAAACTTTTAATTAAGGATGATTAAAATTCTCAATAAACTAATTGCCCTTAAAGGTTTTAATTATTATAACTCTTAAATAGAGTATTAAGTGAAATGTCACTTCATTCATCAGGTAATCAAATACCTAAGTTCACTGAGCAAGAGACAAAGTATAACTAAACTCCTGGTTGATTAATTCATATGTGCAACTAAATTTACTTGGACTCAAAATGATCCCAGAAGTCTTGAAAAGATGTTTAGGACTCGTCCTAAACACTTTGTCAATATGACGGGATGTTTTAGAAGAACAATTGAATCTAATTGTTCTTTGATGAAGAAAATCATCCTTAAACCAAACCAATAACCTAGACGTCATAGGAAATGACTAGTTATAGGATTAGGAATTTGGTAGACAACCAAAACCCTTTCCCTTAACTTTACCTAGCTATTTCTTGAAAAATATGTTTAAATGCCTTAACATGTGTTTTAAGTGCAGCTTGGGATGACGGGAAGACCCTCCAGGTACGCTTTTATTTTATTGCAATTTACTTTATTGAAATTTACTTACATGCATTGCGCTTTACTTTTTCTTGCATTCTTGCATGATAAATAAGACTGTTGCATGAAAACCAAAACCTTTAGGATAGCCCCTGAACTGAAACCAAAACTAAATTAAAAGTCATTGCAAGATAAAATTCACCGCCACAACATTCTAAAATAAAAAACAACTCAAAATTTAATCACAAACAAAACAACAAAACTATAATTGTAACTAAATTAAAACGTCTCGTTGAATGATCGGGAATACCTCGGATGATGTAACCCACGTGTTGCTAACGAGATTTCCCACGGTCTAAATGAAAGTGTGGAACTCATTCAGTTGAGTTTAGCTAATTCATCTGGACTAAGTGAATTCGATGAAAATAACAGTGCCGTGATGACGAAACCGTGGGATCTTAATCGGTTCTGTTTAAACAACTTTAAGATTTGTTTTAATTAAAATATTAAAAAAAAAACACTTGGATTTTAAAATTTTCTCTAAACCAAAACACTTCTCTCATCTCTTGATTTACGACTTCTAAAACTAAACCTCTGCAACAACAAGGAGCTCGGAGCATGGTGGGCAGCTCGGCCATCGTCATCAGCAAAACTCAGATCTACTTCTGCAAAACTTTCTTAGAATTAAATAACCAAGCCATAGGACTTCGAGGTAGTTTGCCTAGTGGAACATAAATCCTCAACTCTTCATTAGACATTTGCATGATCATCTCATGTAAATTAAGCCCTAACCGGTCTTAGGACTCTGAGGTAATCGTTCGGTACTACATAAACCCTCATATCTTCCAGGTTATTTGTATGATCATGTCATACAAATATAAGTCCTAATTAATTAAAATTGGCAGGATTGTAATATTAAATAAATTCCCAAATTGAAGCCAAACAATAGGATAGTTTGGGAAGTTGCCAAGATTCTTCTTGGATCCTCAGCTTCTCCTACTTTTCTTCCTTTGAACTCCTGAAATTAACTGTTCCAAATGTGATCCATTTCCTATTGAAATTCCAAAATTCAATCCTTTGAAAACCTTAAACTTTGAAATTCTTGAGAGCAAAACCACTAATCATTATCGAGAGTTTTCTTAAATAATTCCCGTCATTTAAGATGTAATTAACTATAGGGGCTTGCCCTTATAGGGAACATTAAGAACCCGGAGTAATATAAACCCCGCTTAATTCATTTATATTAAGCAGGGGAACTTGTCGGCTTATAAAATTGGTTCGCAGACCAAACGCATGTCACAAACCTCCTAGTTTATTTAATCGAGCCCCATCATCAACCAGTGTGTCTATTCTTCGGGATAGATAGACGGTTTGTGATGCGGTGCTTGTTTATATAAACTATTTGGGATGTGAGATCGGTTTGATTTCATATCTTAAAATCTTCAAATTTAAAATTTTTTTTCAAAATCAAATGCTACTTTCCAAAAAATATATATATATTTAAATTAAATTTAAAATATGAAAATTCGCCGACAATTTCTGTAGGCGACCCCTTTTCAAAATACAACACACTCAACCTAAAAATAATGCCGACAGTGGTCCAAGTTCAAATTCTATATACTTCAAGATAATGTTTAGCTTAAGCCAATACAGACTTGCTAGCCTTCTATTTCCAGAAGTTATATACAAATTTAGTCAAGACCAAGGCATAACCTTACAACAATAATTTAACTCACACTAATAAATATGTGTTGCCTCCCACAAAGCGCTTGGTTTAACATCATCAGCCCGAACTAATTAATTGAATTAATTGGGTAGACTCAGCTCATAAGCCTATTTATAATTTAATTTCATTTCTCCCATATAAGGCTTCAGCCTTAATCCGTTAACTTTAAATACTTTTCTAGTTTTGGGATATTTAATATCCACAGCTCCATAAGGGTATACTCTCTTAATTAATACTTGTTTAGATTTTAATTTTCCAGGAAAAAGTTTTAAATGAGCATTAAATAATAATACTTCTTGTCCAGGCTCAAACATTTTCCATGAAATCATTTTGTCATGCAATTTCTTCATTCCTTCCTTATAAATTCTTGCATTTTTATAAGACTCATTTCTTATGTCTTCCATTTCATTCAGTTGTAATAATCATTTTTCTGCTGTATTATTCTAATTATAATTGAACTCCTTTATCGCCCAATAAGCTTTATGTTCAGGTTCAACAGGTAAGTGACAATGTTTAGCATAAATTAACCGATAAGGTGAAATTCCGATAGGTGTCTTATAAGCTGTTCTATAAGCCCATAATGCAGAGTCAAGTCTATCAACCCAGTCAGTTCTTTTAGGATTAACAGTCTTCTCTAATATTCTTTTAATTTCTCTGTTTGATACTTCAGCCATTCCACTTGTTTAAGGATGATAAGCAGTTACAATTCTATGTTCAATTCTGAATTTTTCCAACAATGATTGAATTCTTATATTTATGAAATGACTTCCCCCATCTGTGATAATTATCCTGGGCATTCCAAATCTTGTAAAAATCATTTTCTTTAGAAATTTCGAAACACTTTTAGAATCATAGTTAGGTAAAGCTACAGCTTTAATCCACTTTGAAACATAATCAACTGCTAATAAAATATAAATTTTTCTAAATGATGGTACGAAAGGTCCCATAAAGTCTAAACCCCATACATCAAAAATTTCAATTTCTAATATAAAGTTTAGAGGCATTTCATCCTTTCTAGATATATTTCCCATTCTTTGACATCGATCACAAGTTTTCACATAATGTCCAACATCTTTAAATAAGGTAGGCCAATAAAATCCAGAATTTAAAATTTTAAATGCAGTTTTATCTACTCCAAAGTGTCCTCCAAATTCAGAATCGTGACATTTTTGAATTATTGCAAAAGTTTCTTCATAAGGTACACATGTTCGAATCACAAAATCTCTTCCTATTTTAAATAAATGAGGATCTTCCCAAATATATGATTTACAATCATTCTTGAATTTCTTAATATATTTGTTATTCATCCCATAAGGTAAAATATTGCTAACCAAATAGTTAACTATATCAACATACCAGGGCATTTGCAATCCTTGAATGACATATAAATATTCATCAAAGAATTTCTCATTTATATTTTCTTCTTAATTATTTTCTTTATTATTTTTAATTCTTGATAAATGATTAGCAATTTGGTTGTTAGTTCCTTTTCTGTTTAAAATTTCAAAATCAAATTCTTATAAAAGTAAAACCGATTTGATCAATCTAGGTTTAGCATCTTTTTTAGACATTAAATATTTAATTGCAGAATGATCAGTATGTACGATACATTTCATTCTAAGAAGATATGGTCTAAATTTATCAAAGGCATATACTATTGCTAACAGCTCTTTTTCAGTAGTAGTGTAATCTATTTTAGTTTCATTTAAAGTTTTGCTAGCATAATATATAACTTTAAAAATTTTCTCATATTTTTGTCCAAATACAGCTCTGATTGCATAATCACTTGCTTCACACATTAATTCAAAAGGTTTATTCCAATCAGGTGCAACAATGACAGGTGTAGTAATTAATTTTTCTTTTAAAATATTGAATGCATTCAGAAAATCTTCATTAAATTCAAATATTGCTTCTTTTTCTAATAAATGGCAAAGAGATTTAGCAATTTTAGAAAAATCCTTTATATATCCTCTATAAAATCTAGCATGACCCAAAAAACTTCCTACATCAGTAACGGTAGTAGGTGGTTGAAGTTCAACAATAATTTTCACTTTTGCCTGATCAACTTCCATCCCTATTTGTGAAATTTTATGTCCAAGTACAATTCCTTCTGTGACCATAAATTGACATTTTTCCCAGTTTAAAACTAAATTTGTTTCTTCACATCTTTTTATAACTTTCGCTATATTTTTCAAGCAAGATTCAAAAGAAGTTCCAAAAACTGAAAAATCATCCATAAATACTTCAATTCCTTTATCGATTAGATCACAGAATGTTGACATCATACATCTTTGAAAGGTTACAGGTGCGTTGCATAAACGAAAGACATTCTTCTAAAGGCAAATGTTCCATAAGGACTTGTAAATGTTGTCTTCTCTTGATCCTCAGGAGCAACGGGCAATTGATGATAACCAGAATATCCATCCAGAAAACAAAAATATAAGTGTCCAGCTACTTTATCCAGCATTTGATCCAAGAAAGGTAAAGGAAAATGATCCTTTCTAGTGGCATTGTTTAATTTTTGATAGTCGATGCAAATTCACAATCCAGTAACTTGTCTTGTTGGGATTAATTCATTGTTTTCATTAACAATGACAGTTAATCGGAACACAATGAATAGGACTTACCCATTGGCTATCCGAAATAGGATAAATAATTTCAGCATCTAACCATTTCAAAATCTCTTTCTTAACAACCTCTTTCATAATTGGTTTTGATCTTCTTTGGGGTTCAATAGTGGGTTTACAATTTTCTTCCATTAAAATCCTATGCATACAGATTGAAGGGCTTATTCCTTTTATATCTGCAATAGTCCAACCAAAAGCTTTCTTATAATTCTTCAGAACTCCTATTAATTTTTCTTTTTGATCTTTGCTTAATTCTGAAGATATAATTACAGGTAAAGTTAATGAATTTCCAAGAAATGCATACTTTAAATGTGCAGGTAACATCTTTAATTCCAGTTCAAGGGCTTTTTCAATTGAGGGTAAAAGTATATCATTTTTACTTGTGTCTAAAATTTCCCAATTTTCATGAATATAATGAGTTTCTTCAGATAAATTTTCTTCATTTAATTTTTCAATTTCTTCATTTAATGACTCATTATATAACATATATTCTTTATCTTTATCATCAAAAATGACCTTACATTTTTCTTGATAATGCTTTTTAATTTTATAATCAAAAATATCCATCTGATAGCATTTTATTTATCAGGATACCTCATTGATTTCAGAACATTGAATGTTATCTCTTGATCATTAACTCTCATCGTTAATTCTCCTTTTTGCACATCAATCATAGCTCGTCCGGTAGCTAGAAAAGGTCTCCCTAAAATGATAGGTATCTCTTTATCTTCTTCCATGTCTAGAACAATGAAATCCACAGGGAAGATAAATTTATCTACCTTAATAAGAACATCCTCTATAACTCCTTTAGGATAAGTGATCGATCGATCAGCTAAATCAAGACTTACAGTGGTAGGAGAAATCTCTTCGAAATCTAACCTTCGAAAGATTGAAAATGGCATGAGATTAATACTAGCTCCTAAATCACATAAGGCTTTCCACAGAATTTTTCTCAAATAGCACATGATATAGTGAAACTTCCAGGATCTTTAAGTTTCTGAGGTAATTTCTTCTTAATTATTGCACTACATTCTTTACTTAATGCAATAGTTTCATAAGCTTCAAATTTTCTCTTCTTGCTTAAAATATCCTTAATAAATTTTGCATAGCTTGGCATTTGCTCCAAATCTTCAGCAAAAGGAATGTTGATGGTAAGTTCCTTAAAAATTTCAAAGAACTTAGAAAATTGATGGTCAAGCTTCTGTTGTTTTAGTCTTTGAGGAAAAGGTGGTGATGGTCTTTCAACTTACACTTCAATAGGTACTACAGTCTGATCTTTACTTGGAGAAAGGGTATCTTTAGGTTTTTCAATCTCTTCAACTTCTTTCTCTTTTTCAATCTCATTCCATGTTTTCTCTTTTAATTCCTTTCCACTTCTGAGTTGTACAACTTTTGCTTGTTCATGTTCTTTTCCAGATTCTTTAGGATTAATTTCGACATTGCTAGGCAGTGTTCCTTGAGGTCTGTAATTAATGAAATTAGCGATTTAACCCATCTGATTCTCAATATTACGAATAGCAGTGTTTTGACTTTGTAGCTGATTGATTAGTTGCAAGATCAATTCTTCTACAGACAACTTTTTCTGCTGATTATTATAACCATGAGGGTAAGTTGGTCTATAGTTTGAATTTCCTTGATTGTTCCAATTTAGATTAACTTGATTATTATTCCATTGTGGATGTCCATTACTCCAATTAAAATTAGAATGATTTTTCCAACCAGGATTATAATAATTAGAATACGGCTTATTAGTTTTACTATAAATAGCTTGCAAAGTTTCCATTGTTTGAGAATCATCAGAATTTGCAGAATTATCATTACTTACATGCGATATGTTAATAGGAAAATTATCTAGGTTCTTAGATATCGCAACCACTTGTGAAGCTAAGATAGAAATGGCTTCATTATCTTGAATACTTGCCATTCTTTTAGGATTAACCCTTTCAGAAGGCCATTGAAAATTATTATTAGCCAATTCTTCAATTAAGGTTTAGGCTTCTTCAAATGTCTTAGCCATTAAAGAACCACCAGCAGCATCAATAGTAGATCTAAGTGATCCAATAAGTCCATTATAAAATGTTTGAATGACTAACCAATCTGGTAAAGCATGATGAGGACTTTTTCTTAATAGTTCTTTAAATCTTTCCCGAGCTTCACAAATTGTTTCTCCATTAAATTGCGTAAATGAAGTAATATCATTTCTCAATTTAGTAGTTTTAGAAGGAGGAAAATATTTAGCAAGGAATTTTTGTGCCATATATGACCAAGTTTTAATAGAATAAGTTGCTAATGAATTAAGCCACATCTTTGCTTTATCTTTTAAGGAAAAAGGAAAGAGTCTAAGCCTAATAGCATCATCAGAAATATTATTATATTTAAAGGTAGCATAAAGTTCTAAAAAACTAGCAAGGTCTAAATTTGGATCCTCGTTAGGTGTTCCTCCAAATTGATTATTTTGAACCATTTAAATAATATAAGGTTTAAGCTCAAAAGAATTAACATCTACAGTGGCATTTGAATACTAACATGAAGTTCATCAGCTGTAGGGTTTGCATATTCCCTTAATGGTTTATAAATATTTTGTTCATTAATTTCAATTGGATTTTGATTATTGTTATGTAAGTTAGCAATTTCTTGATGTCTTGAATTTTTTTTCCTTTTTTAATTCTTTTAATTATTCTTTCTAATTCAGAATCAAAATGTAGTAATCCTTCAGATCCAAAACTACGCATAAAATTTAAAATATTTTTGTTTTGTTTTCATTTTAATTTTTTTGTTTGTTTGTTTTTTTATTTTATTTTTCTTATCTTTCTTTTACTTTTTATTCTATTCTATCCCCGGCAACGGCGCCAAAAACTTGATGCAATGCGACCTTATATATGCTTTTAAATACAAGAATTTGATACCACTTTTTAGGATATTTAATTCCTGGCAAACGACGCCAAAAAGTTTATGCAACGCGACTTTATAGATGCTTTTAAATACAAGAATTTGATACCTCTTTTTAGAATATTTAATTCCTGGCAAATGGCTTCAAAAACTTAATGTGTGATGTTTACTTTTACTTATGAATTTATATTTGGATTTTATAATAATTATTGTAAAAGTCATAATTTTAAACGCAAGTATACGTATCGTTCAAGTAATACAGGGCTCTAGTGGAGTCCTGGTTATCGACCCCACAAGGATAGTGTTTTTATAAAAAGTAAGACATGTAATAAATATTTTGGAATTTTTCAAATTAAATTAATATATATATATATATATATATATATATATATATATATATATATATATATATATATTATTTTCAAATTTAATTTACTAACAATTTTTACTATAAGCAAGTAAGCGGTAAGCGAGTAATAAAGTAAAGTAAGTAGTAATTAAAATTCAATGCAAGTATAAAAATGACTTTCTCCTTTTCAACTAATCCAAGATTTTTAGAATAATTATCTTTTGTGGGGAATTTAGATTATGGTATTGTCCCAAATAGAAGCATTCATATTCTTTACCCTTTGGTCTAGGTGAAAAAAACATTGACTAATCTATAGATCAGCTCAGGATGTTTTATTAGTAAAATGGGTCAATCCACGCTCACACTACTAGATGTCCAAGGGTGGCTATGGTCGACCCTACCAGTGACCCGTTCCCTTTCTATAAACCAAATTATTAGAATTTAGTCTATCACTCTAAAAACTAATGAATTCTATGCCCAATAAATCATATCTTCCTATTTATTTGCACTTTACCTTGAATAACCCGCATAAAGCCTTCGACTACACAATGATTCATGTGATATCTACTAGTTAAGAATTTATCTCCGGATAGGTCAAAATTCTTCAACAGGTTTTAATAATTTAAATGGCCAATTTAAAAATTAAACTAAGACTAGGTATTAATTTTATCACAATGTTTTAAATATTTTAAATTTAATTCTCCTACAAAATTTAATTAATTTATTATTTTTTCATAGTTGAAAGGAGAAAGATAACTAACTACACAGAACACATTGAAATCACACAACAAAATATATTTATAAAACTTTGAACCAAGGTACATATACTTATCTGAAGTGTTCCTTCAAGTGATCCGCTGACTTCTACTGACTCCAAAGCAATGATGAAAGACTCCAACATCAACAACACATAATAAATACTCAAAATAAACTCTCTAGATACAAAGTAAAGTGGCACCCTAAGTGTGGAAGAGACTAAAAAAACTAAGTAAAACTAGAGGGGGGAAGAGAAGGTGCTAAAAGGGGCTTGGGGACTATAGGGTGGAATTTTCTCTGTAGAATGGGCTCCTATTTATAGAGCTCTGAATTTGACTAGGGGTTGCTTAAGGCACCCCTTCAAAATTCGTCCAAATAAAATGTATCTTCTAGAAGGTAACTATCGCGCCTAGGTGCCGGACTCCGTGACCAGGTCTTCGCACTTCTTCACTTTGGATCACACCTCTTTACGACTAAAACCATTTCCTTGTGTCCAAATGCATTGTATCACATGTCCAATATATTAGGAGTAACTTCCAGTCTTTTCGAAGCTCCAATAACCACTTAACTCCGTTAAAATAACTGCCCAAAGTCGTCAATAATCTTGTCTGCGACTGTATCGAGCTAGCGCTTAGGCGCCAGATTTTAGAGCCTAGGCGCCAGGCCAATAATTCCAATATTTTGCTCCATAAGCTATATTTTTGCTCCTTTTTGTTCCTTTTTCCTTCTTTTTTTTTCTTGGACTCTTTTTTAATCATCTACATCCAAAAACATGAAATTACCTTTCATTAAAGCATAATATCCTTAAGAATTGAATCATAAATAAGGCATAAAAATGGGTATTTTTTAGGTAGATTACTAATCGTCTGAAAAGTGTTGGTCAGGTCATCAAATATTGCAATGGATTAACTTTCGAAATCAGGTTGACCTTATGGGACAAGATGTAATGTCTAAGCTTCTAAGTGGCAAAAACCAAAGCTGGACAATATTTCTCAATAGGGGGATATTTTACTTCCGTAGGTATGAGACGTCGACTAAAGTAGTAGAGTGTGTTCTCCTTACCCTCATCATTGACTTGGGTGATTAATGCCCCGAGAGACTCGTCTAAAGCCACGGTATAAAGTACAACCGTCTACCCGTGATCGGGGCTGCCAAAACAGGAGGTGTCGTTAGGTATCGTTTAATATATTCTAAAGCTCATTGACACGGATTTCCCTAAACGAATGTGACATCCTTTCGAAGTAAGTTTGAAAAAGGTAACAAATTCCTAAGAAATTCGATATAAAGTGTGTTAAGTATGCCAAATTTCCTTGAAAGAATGTAGTTGTTTCAAGGTTCTTGGAGGAGGCATTTCTAAGATAGCTTTAATCTTCTCTGGGTCAATTTCAATTCCCCAATGACGGACAATGAATCCTAGAAATTTCCTGGAGGTAACGCTGAAAGCACACTTTAAGGGATTCATGTTTAGATTATATTGCCATAATCATTCAAATACGATCCTCAAATTATATAAGAGGTTTTCCTTTACTTTGCTCTAGATGACCAAATCGTCCAAGTAGCATTTCACGTGGTTGTGGATGAGGTCATTGAAGATCTTCATCATTGCTCTTTGGTAAGTTGCTCTGACATTCTTCAAACCAAACAACATTATAGTGTAAGAGTAGATCCCAATTGGAGTTCTGAAAGCTGTAAGTGTTTCATCTTCTGGAGCCATCTTGATTTGATTGTAACATAACTATCCATCCATGAAGGAGAAAATTTCATGTGACGACGCAATTTCCACCATTAATTCTGGTTTTGGTAAAGAGAATTAATCTTTCAGACATGCTTTATTTAAGCCCATGAAGTGGACACATACTCATATTTGTCCATTTTTTTTTCAACTGGCATGACGTTAGCCAACCATGTCAGATACTGTTCTTCTCAGACAATGATAGAGTCTATTAATTTCTTTATTTCTACTGTAACTTACTATTCTATTTCGAAGTGCATTCTCCTAAGAGCTTGCTTTACTGGCGTTGTACTTCAATCCACTCCTAGTCGGTGAACATCGACTTCCGGGGGTAGTCCTGACATTTCTTCATAGCTCCAAGCGAATTAATCCTTAACCAGTCTGCTACCTCTTTGTTGTTGAGTAATGAACTTTTGAAAGTGGGTCGTGGCTGCTCCTCAGTCTCGAGATTGATTTCTTTTAATTCGTTCACCGTTGATTTGATTTCTTCTTCGAACTCTGGTAGAGCATCATCTATTGGTTGATCTTCTAATTCATCTTGAATATTGAGGCAATCTTCCACTAGTTGACTAGTAACAACCATACAAAATCCTGATTCATCGACGGGTCCGTATCGAACCCAAGACCTTCTTTCGAGTTGAGTTTCTTTCCTTTTATATATCATAATTTTTCCAGTGATTGTAGCTTATTTTTTGGCATTTGCTTTGGCACATGTCCTTGTTAAATTAATTTTTGTACACATGGCGAAAGGAACCAAAAGATAATTCCATTAATTCATTAGAATCATTTTCACCGAGAATTACACAAGGTTCATATGTAGAAGGAGAAGCTTTATAAAAACTTGATCGGTTTGAAACCATCATTATGGATTTCCTTGATCTCCACACTCTCGATCTTTTGAGGATGGATCAGAGTTAGGGTCATGGCTTGAACATAATGAATAATTCGATCATACATTGATTCATATTCATCCTTTTCTGTGTCGTCCGAAGAAATTTTGCACTGAGGCTTCTTCTGACTTATCATCATTGTTCCTTTGTTGAATTCATCATCTTTAGAGCTTCCTTCTACGTTGATGCTGATCTTCGGCTTCACCCGTTCAACAATCCGGTGAGTTCTTCCTCGCCCGTGTCCCCGGGCTCGACCTCGGATTCGTGGGCTAAAAGAACCTCCACCAACTCGTTGTGAAGGAGTGGTGAGAGATTGTTAAAGCAGAGGTGTATGGTCCCTTTCTCGCGTTCTTTCTGAAGCTTTGACTTTACTTGTTATGACTTTTCTTGAAAAGACTGCTTTCTTCAGAGGAGAGTAGTTGGCGGCTTCTTCGTGGATGCCTACTTCATGTATTGAGAAAGGTTGTAGGTCTCCCTTAATGCAATGTTATTGTCCATCATTGTAGTACTTGTTGCATTGGTGAAGTGACGACGGGACCATATTGTACTCGTGAAGCAACGGTTGACCAAGCAGAGTATTGAACTAAGTATTCACATCGATGTTAAAGAATTTCGTAGTTATTATTAGATTTCTAACTTTCTTTTGCAGCGTTATAGATTCGAGGGCTCTTTCTCCTTTTTGGTTGAATACTCTTAGCATCTTTTTATCTGTAGTGAGTTCTTGTGCGTCGATATCCAAGTAAGCTAACGTCCGTAGACTCATTATGTTAAGTGACACTCCAGGATCTACCAACACTCTGGAAAGTACAAACCTGCCGATGATGACGGAAATGTAGAGCGGATGGTTGTGATCAGCTATACCATGTAGCAAATGTTCATTGGTGAAGGTTACACCAGGCTGTTCTTTCAAAGTACAAACTTCATCTGAGGATGTTCTAACCAAGTGAGCTAAGGAAATATCTGGGTCAAGTAAAGCCTTGATCAGATTTTCTCTCATCTCCTTTGACAGGATTAGAGCGTCGTAAATGCTTAATTTGGCCGGTAGTTTCCTGAGCTGTGCTAGTACATTGTAATCCACTATATTTAAACTCTCAATCTCGTTTAGAATTTGTACTTCTTCCATTGCTAGAGATATATCTTCTTAGGTAATCATTTATTTTCCTTTATCTACTTGAGTTGTTCTTGGTGGTAACACCTTTCCACTTCTTAAAATTACTTATGTTATTTCTTCTTCCTTTAGACCCAGAGGTTCTCCTAATGTTGTAGTTGACTCATCTGGCATTGTCTCTGTATCTGAAAGATCCAGATTGATTCCAAGCAGAGTTCCTTTACACTCAAGGACTGGCTCCTCACTTCTCGTAGTTTCCTAACCGGTGTTGTCAATATCTTCTTCGTTCCTACCAACGTCTTCATCCGAAACAATCATGATTTGAGGATCATTTTAGGAATTGAAATTGAGGTTAGATAGGTTGTGATTAGTCACATCATCACTAGAGACTGTAAGAACGTAGCCAACATCACTTCTATTATCATTATGAGACCCTGGAGGGGCATAAAGATAATCGTACAAAGTCAGTGATTCTATGGGTTTCACCCCTGAATTTGAGACAAGCAATCTAACAGGGGCAGCCCTTATCCTACCCTTCGTGCTATCATCCTTAATTTTACTCGTGATCTCTTCCTTTCTTCTTTCCTTATGTGGTGGCCTCCTTGGTGGAATCTTCATTATGGATTGAGCTGGTGGCAAATCCTGAGCAGCGGCTTTCTTTGAAGTGGACTGAATCTGATCTAGGACTTTCTTGAGCTCCTTCCAGATTGTACTCCAGCCAGCCTTACCAGCATATGGGTTGATTAGAGAGATTGGCTCGGCCGAAATCACATTGATAGAACCTCTTTCAGGTTCTTTCAAATATTCCTTTGGTATTGTTATATTCCCTTCTTTATAATTTCTTTCGATCCAATCCTTAAAACTGAAGCAACTTTTTATGGTGTGGCTAAGCATCCAGTGGTAGGGGCAAAAGTTGGGTTGATCCTTCTTATCCATCTCTTCCGGCTTCTTCGGCTCGGGCAATTTATACTCGGGCTTCTTCATTAAGTTCTTGAACATCTTTTTACTACGGCGTCGTCTTTGAAGGAGTAGTTCCTGCATTGCCGTTCTGACATTGTTGGACCCTATCGTCCATCTGTCCTGTATGACCTCTGCTGCTGACCAGACTGACTGCTCTGTTGTGTAAGAGGCTGACCATACTACTGAGGCTGACTGTACTGAGGTGATTGACTGTGCTGCTGCGACAACTGATCAGCATGAATCCTCATCAGTTGCTTCCCTTTATCGATCGTTGCTACTACGCCAAATCTCTTTTCAAATGCTTTAGCAAAACTTGTTTTCTGTGCTTTCTTTGTAGGCTCCATATGCTTGACTTCTTCTTGTAAACTGCTGGCCTTGCGGAGTAACTTCTCGAAGGACTTGATGGTAAGACCGTTAAGCATGAAAGCCACCGGACCATAGATACTCTTGAGTAGTATCTTGATCGTGTGTCGTTATTGTAGCTGAGGCTCACACTTCATGCTTAAGTTTCTTCATCTTAAAATGTAGTTGACCAGAGTCTCGTCGAGTTTCTGCGGCTCCTCTACGAGATCTCCTATAGTAACATGGTGCCGGGCACTGGCGGATATCTTCACAAACATGTTTTCCATCTCTGCAAAGGTCTTCACTGATCCATTGGGAAGCTCAACATACCAATCAAATACTATCCCTGACAAGCTACTGATAAATTGTCAGAACAACAATGCTTCACTCCCTACTGTGTTACAACAACTGGCTCTGAAGTGTGCCACATGTTGGCGAGGATTTCTCATCCCGTCAAATGTCTTGAAAGTCGAGGGCACGAAGCCTTTGGGGTAAGGCATGACATCAAACTTGCTGTTCCACCATCTGTTTAATGTCCTTCTCTGGTGGACTTGGAGTTGTATCTTTTCTTGGTGGTTCGTCTTCATTGGCAGAAGCAATTTCTCTTCTTTCATCTGTTATGTGTTTGATTTCAGGCTGGTTGACTTCCAGAGATGCTGCGCGTCGTGACTATGACCGTCCATAGAGTGTAGCCTTGGCAGTCATGGAGGCGGTCATCTCCTCATTCTCTTTTCTAGATGAATAATCTACTCATCTCTTATTAGTGTGGTCCTTCGAAGCTCATCCGTGGTGTTCTCTTCACTAGGAGCATCACGCGAAGATAACGTGGACCGAGTTTTAACCATATTAATTTCCATGAACTCTTCATCCATGTAATCCAACAGGAAGTAATCCTCATAATTGATATCCAACCCTCGTTGTTTAGCTAATTTTGAAATTTCTACTTGGAACTTTCGAACTTTACATCAACTGTTTTCCTTTTTATAAGTTTCAAATCCATAGGTTTCTTTTGACTGTCACTTTTCTCTGCAAATGATTCAGAAGCAATGGTGGTAGTGGCAACAAAAACATCAGATGCATGATCCATCTTGTGGTCGACAGACCTTTCGAATGTACTGGTGCAACGAACTTCGGTAACCACACTTTCCTATTAAGCATCGACGACTTGAGACGAGGTGTCTCGGTGGGGACATCGGAGTGGTGAGGGGAAGTGTGCCCCTAGGGTGTAGACCACGCACAGAAAGGAATAATCCTCTCTCATTCTTTCTCTTTCTAGGTTCCTTATGATCATTGATAGCTATTACTTTCAGACCCAGCCGAGACTTGACTAATCTGCGTACTGCAGGTGTCAAAACGGCAGTAGTAACATATGTAGTAGCATCAAAATGTTTTCCTAAGTGATGTTTGACGGATACTCAGACGGGTCTTTCCATATTTAGAATTTCATTCTTTATTTCAGGAGATATTGCACATCCCATCCTCTCGAGGAGCTTAGCAACAGAGTATCCTTCATTTTAATCTATCTTTGGAGAAGGGTATGAGCTCGGGCTCACCTCATCACGACCAGGCGGTAGGATAGCATAGCGGCAATCTTGTGAAGGATTTCATTTCCAGTAGTGTTAACCAATGGGTCGAACCTACTCTCTAGAAGGGGAGAAGAGGTATACGGTAAACTGAGTTCCTCCTGCTAAGTAATCTCATCAATCACTGGCCGGCTCGTAATTTGTGCCCTAGCGGCTTCGAGACTCCTTCAATTGTGGTTCCTCCTTTGAGATCTGGTTTGAGGGGAAACCTTGGAACTAGAACCAATCTCAAAAACTGAAGGTGGGGGAAGAAAGACGTTGTCATAACCATCTTCATGAAGAACCTCTTTCCCTTTGACAGATGGGAAAGTAGGTGCACTGATGACAAAACTAGTAGCAGTAGGAGTGACGACTCTTCTGGGTATGAAGACAACTGACTTGACGGGAGCAGTAAAAACTTTCACCTTCTTAGCAGAAGGGAAATCTTGGTGGGAGTTCAAGTCGAGCTCAGCAGATGGCTCTTGAACTTATGGGGTGGTAACTTTAATGATCACGAACGGGGCTTTTCCAAGTACAACTTTGAACTCATTGAAGCCGGTCTCGAACTGAATCATCGAAGCTGCAAGATGGGCCTCACGGGAGGAGGGCAAGTTGCAGGAGAAATTCAACGTAGGGGTTGACATCTTGAATGTTGAAGGAAAGGAATTATGGAAGTTAGCAAAGGCTCAAACCCTCGAATCATAGTGCAAATACTACGAAAAGGAAAGTTACTCTGTGGACTGGGCATAATTTCATTTTATCTTGATAATTTATTATTATTTTAATTTTCTTCTGCTTTCAGATTTTTTTTTATAAATTTGTTACAAGGAGTTTTAAGATTTCAAGAAGGAATGGTTCAATCTGTTGATTGCAGGATTGAACCAGGAAGGCACAAAGAGGAGGTGAAATGTAAGACCCCGTCCGGGATCCCTTTTCACGATGCACATTGCCCTGGAAAAAACTTGTCCGCCAACACACTTATCGGGGGTCTGACCCCACAAAAACCAAGAAGGATCCTAACGTTGCCTGAACCCCTCTATTTAAGTATGATCAAACAGATGGTCCTAAAGTCGAGGAAAGTTGATCGTACTTTCTCAAGAAAGAAATGAGTAAAGGATATCAACAGAAGAATGTTAATCTAGTTCATGTGGGACAAGAACACATTAACGATGTATAAATATAACATTTTCTGATCTTAATGAAGAGATAAACCTTCCCTAGCGGAGTCGCTAGAAAACTGTCAGTCGTTGAAGTTATTGTCGGGATTAAAGCTTTTTTAAAAATGTATTTTTATAAAAATATAATCTTAATTTAATTTAATGTATATGGATTTATGAAAATATTATTTTAAAAATACGAAATTAAACCGATCTCATATAATCAATAGTTTAAAATAATCAAGCACTTCACCATAAGGCATGTGTCTATCCCAAAGAATAGATACATTGCTTGGGGGTGAGGCTTGATCAAATAAACTAAAGAATCCATGACATCTGTTTGGTCTGCAAACCATTATTGACTGACAATTTCCCCTATTTAATATGAAGGAATCAAATAGGGTTTGTATTAACATGGGGTCTTTAAGTTTCCTATAAGGGCAAGCCCCTATAGTTAGTTACATCTTAGATAACCGAAGTCACCTAAGAAAACTCTTTATATAGATCAGAAAATTTTTATATTCATGACTTCAAAAAGGGTAAGGTCCTTCAAGAAAATGTGATAGTAGGAAATCTAATAGGAGAGTGGTTCAAATTTTGGAACAGTTATTATACGAGTTCAAAGGAAAAGAAAGCTAGGGGAAGAACATGGATCCAAGAGGAGTCTTGGTGCTTTCCCAAACTATCCTATTGTTTCGCTCTGATTTGAAATATTTATTTAATATTTCATCCTGTCAATTTTATTATTTAGGACTTATGCTCACTTGATACCGATCATGTGAATAGCTTAGAAGATAGGAGGATTTATGTCATATCCGATGACAACCACGGAATCCTAAGACGAGTTAGAGCTTATATTGGACAACATGGTTATGCAAATGATAAAATAAAAAGGGTGAGGGTTATGCTGCATTAGGCAAGCTACCTTAAAATCCTATGGCTTGTTATTTTAATTTCTAAGGAGTTTTGTTGTTGAAGATGGTCGTGCTGCCCACTGTGCATACTCCAAGCAAATCGTCGTAGTAGGTTTAGTTTAAAGAAGTGTTAATTGTAAGAAAAGAGAAGTGTCGTGTTTTGAGAATATTTAAATTGAGGTATCTTAATAATTTATTAAGGGAATATTTGATCCGCCTTAAAATTACATAGAATTTTATAAATTTTTATTAATATTTAAGGATATTATGCTTTAATGAAAGGTTTCTCTTATGTTTTTGTTGCAAGTACAACAAAATGAGTTTATGAAGAAAAAGAGTTAAAAAAGAGCAAAAATGAGCCAAAAAGAGCAAAGAAGTTGATTATGGTGCCTAGGCGCCAAATCTGGGCGCCAGACACAGTAGATTAATTCTAGAGATTTTATTGGATGGTTATTGATGCTTTCAAACCAATCTAGAAGCCCCATGGACAATTTCCCACATGTTATAAACCAAATGCAATGAAAATAGACACAAGAGAGCAGTTATTAAACAAAGAGGTGCGACCTAAATGTGCAGGGGTGAGTCCATTCGCACAGTGATCCTGGCGCCTAGGCGCCAAAACTGGCGCTTAGGCGCCACCGTTAAATTCTAAAACATTCAATGAATGTGGACGAATTTTGAAGAGGTGCCTTAAGCAACCCTTGGTCATTTCAGGAGATCTATAAATAAAGGACCATTTCTACAGGAAGGTGTGTGTTGAGTGTGTGTAAAGTGTGTTAGAGTGAGTGAGTAGTGTGTGAGGGAGAATTAATTAAGAGTGTTAAGTGTCTTCTTCTTTATTTTAGTGAGTGTTTAGTGTGAATTGAAGAGTCAAAGTTCTGTTAGAGTCTGTGGAGTCAGAGAAACTTCAAAGGATTGCTTGGATTACATTCCAGATAAGTATTTATATCTTGTTTCTTAAGTTTAGTGCTTTGGATTTAAGTTTTATGAATATGATTTGTGGTGTAATTTCTATGCTTTCTGAGTAGTCTTCTTTTCTTTCTCCCTATGAATATGAAATAATTTAATAACAGATTTAAATCAAATTTGAGAACTTAATTTTCTTTCTAAAAAATTGTGATGATGCTGTACCTAATCTTAATTTACTTTATAAATTGGCCTCTTGTATTTTTAAAAACTGTGGAGAATTCTTAAGATCTGACCGTGGGCTAAGCAATTCTTAACTTGTATGTATCACATTTCTCTTAAAGGGGAGGTGCAAATAAATAGGAAGATAATCTTTAATGGGTGTAGAATTGATTATGTTTTTAGGGTGACAGGCTAAATTCAATCAATTTGGTTTTACAAAAGAGGTGATGGGTCACTAGTAGGCCAGACCATAGGCATCCATTTGGGGGGAACCTAGTTGTGAGAGTCTAGAAATTCGTCCCTTCTTACTAATAATACATCTTAATCTAATCTTTATAAACTAGCTAATGTCCTTTATGACCTGGACCAAAAGGAAAAGGATATATATGCTTCTATTTGTCACAAAACCACATTTTCAAGTTCTCAACTAGTTTTATTTGCTTATTAATCATGGAATATTTCGTATGGGGAAAGAATATTTATTGTTATATCACTAGCTAATTTTCATATTTTGCATATTTTCGTTAGTTTTAAATTAAAAGATTTTAAATATTAGTTTTCTTTCTTTTAACTAAATTAATCCTCGTGGGATCGATATCTGGGGTTTTAAAAAGAAAACTCTATATTACTTGAAATGATACGTATACTTGCGTAGTACCCCTAGTGTGCAATTTATATTTTATTATCAAAACTTTAATCTTTAATTATCGTACATTAGCTGCTTAATCAGATTTGGGGTCAAGTTTGGCCATAATTTAATAAGCTAATTTACTTACGTAATTGCGGTCGGGTCAAGTTTTTGGCGCCGTTGCCGGGGATTACAACTAATTATAAGAAAGCAAATTAATATATATATATATATATATATATATATATATATATATATATATATATTTATATTAAAAATATTTCTTATATTTTTATGAGAAGTTCAGGAACTGAAGGATTAATACCTTACAATTTTGATTTAGAGCGTACTATAAGAAAAATTAGAAAAGAGAATAGATTTCATAATTTGCAAGAAATGGTTAATATACCTCAAAATAATATTAATCAAAATATTAAAAATGAAAATAAAAATTAGCAAAGACCTTTAAGAGAATATGCTAACCCTACAGCTGATGAAATTCATTTAAGCATTCATTTACATGCTTTAGCTGCAAATTCTTTTGAATTAAAACTTGCAATTATACAAATAGTTTAAAATAATCAGTTTGGAGGGTCTCCTACTGAAGATCCTAATTTACACCTGGCTAGTTTTCTAGAACTTTGTGCTACCTTTAAATGTGATCGTGTTTCTGATGATGCTATTAGACTTAGGCTTTTTCCTTTTTCTTTAAGGGATAAGGCTAAGATTTGGTTAAATTCATTAGCAACAGGATCTATTAAAACTTGGGGAGAAATGGCTCAAAAATTTTTAGCTAAATATTTTACACCATCAAAAACTACAAAACATAGAAATGATATAACTTCATTTACTCAACTTGATGAGGAAACTATTTATGAAGCTTGGGAACAATTTAAAGAACTTCTTAGGAAATACCCACATCACTCTTTACCAGACTAGTTAATTATACAAGTATTTTATAATGGTTTAGTAGGTTCTCTTAAATCTATTATTGATATTGCTGCTGGTGGTTCTTTAATGTCTAAATCATTTGATGAAGCTTATTCTTTAATTGAAGAAATGACAACTAATAATTTCCAATGGCCTTCTGATAGGATTAATCCTAAAAGAGTGGCTAGTATTCAAGAAAATGAAGCCTTTTCAATTTTAGTTTCTCAAGTGGCTGCTATATCAAAGAAATTGGATAATTTGTCTCATTTATCACACTTAAATGATAATTCAGGAAATACTGAAGAATATCAAACTTTAGAAACATTGCAAGCTATTGCTAGCAAAACTAATAACCCATATTCTAATTATTATAATCAGGTTGGAAGAATCACACTAATTTTAATTGGAATAATGCAAATTGGGGTAAATACCAACCTATCACAACTGGAAATTGGAATAATCAAAATAATTCTAATTATCGACCTTCTTATCCTCCTGGTTTTAATAATCGACAATTTAAAGAAAAGAAATTGTGGATAGAAGAATTAATTTTATAAATGGGAAGTCAATTGCAAAGTAAAAATGCTGCAATAAGAAATATTGAAAACTAAATGGGGCAAATTGCAAATGCTATAAATAATAGACCACAAGGAACATTACCTAACACTGTTGAAGTAAACCCAAGAGAAAATGGAAAGGATCTTGAGCAAATTAAAGCTGTGTTACTTAGAATTGGAAAAGAACTAAAGGATGGAAACGAGAGTAAGATTTAGAAAGAAACTGAAGTGGTAGAAATTGATAAACCTAAAGAAAAACTACCTGAAACAGAGAAACAACTACCATCTCAAGATGAATATGAAAAATTTCCACCTCCATTTCCACAACGACTTAAGTAGCAAAAATTGGATCAACAATTTTCTAAAATTTTTAAGGTATTCAAAAAGCTTACTATTAATATCCCATTTGCTGAAGCTTTGAAACAAATGCCTAAGTATGCAAAGTTTATGAAAGATATTCTTAATAAGAAAAGTTTGAAGCTTTTGAATCTGTAGCACTAAGTGAAGAATGCAGTGCAATTATTCAGAGAAAACTTCCACAAAAACTAAAAGATCCTGGAAGTTTTACAATACCTTGTGCTATAGGAGATAAATTTCAAGGAAAAGCCTTATGTGATTTAGGAGCGAGTATTAATCTCATGCCTTTATCCATCTATAAGAGATTGGATCTAGGAGAAATTTCTCCTACAACTGTAACATTGCAATTAGCAGACAGATCTATTACTCACCCTAGAGGAGTAATAAAAGATGTTTTGGTAAAGGTGGATAAATTTATTTTTCATGTTAACTTTATAATTCTGAATATGGAAGAAGATAAAGAGATTCCTATTATCCTAGGAAGACATTTTCTTGCTACTGGACGAGCTATGATTGATGTACAAAAAGGGGAGTTAACCATGCAAGTTAATGATTAAGAAGTAACAATTAAGGTTCTTAAATCAATGAGGGATCCAAACAAAGAAAAGTGTTATAGAATGGACATTTTGGATTACATTATTAAACAAGATTTTCAAGAAAAATGTTATATTCATTTTAAAGAAGAAGAATTTATAGACCCTGAAAATTTAAGTGATGAAAGCGATTCTGAAGAAACAAAAGTAAGAGAAAGTCATTAAATTAATGAAAATTTGGAAATATTAGATATTTCTGAAAGTAATGAATTGAAACCATCTATTGATAAAGCTCCTGAATTAGAATTAAAAGAATTACCCTCTCATTTGAAATATGTCTTTTTAGGGATTTCTTTAACTTTACCTGTTATTATATCTTCTGAATTGACTGCTAATCAAGAAGTAAAACTGCTTGAATTATTAAGAGAATATAAAAGAGCTTTTGGATAGACTATAACGGATATTAAAGGAATAAATCCTTCAATTTGTATGCATAGAATATTACTAGAAGCTAACAGTAAACCCAGAATTGATCCTCAAAGAAGATTAAATCCAGTTATGAAAGAAGTTGTTAAGAAGGAAATGCTTAAATGGCTGGATGCTGGTATTATATATCTAATATCTGATAGTCCTTGGGTAAGTCCTATTCACTGTGTTCCAAAGAAAGGAGGAGTAACTGTTGTTAAAAATGAGAATAATGAATTAATACCTACTAGACAATTACTAGTTGGCGGATTTGTATTAATTATAAAAAAATTAAATGATGCCACCAAGAAAGATCATTTTCCTCTTCCATTCTTAGATCAAATGCTGGATAGATTAGCTGAACATTCTTATTTTTGTTTTATGGCTGGATATTCTGGATATCATCAAATACCTATTGCTCCTGAAGATAAAGAAAAGACTACATTTACAAGTCCGTATGGAACTTTTGCCTTCCGAAGAATGCCTTTTGGATTATGCAATGCACCTGCCACTTTTTAAAGGTGTATGATGGCTATTTTTTGTGACTTAATTGAAAAAGGAATTGAAAATTTTATGGATGATTTCTTGGTATTTGGAACTTCTTCGATTCTTGCTTATACAATTTGTCAAAAGTATTGAAACACTGTCAAGAAACAAATTTAGTTCTGAACTGGGAGAAGTGTCAATTTATGGTCACAGAAGGAATAGTTTTTGGTCATAAGGTTTCTAAAAATGGTATGGAAGTTGATCAAGCAAAAATTCAAGTTATTGCTGGATTACAATCCCCAACTTCTGTTATTGCTATAAAAAGTTTTCTTGGACATGCTGGATTTTATAGAATATATATTAAAGATTTTTCCAAGATTACAAAACCTCTATGCTATCTTTTAGAAAAAGATACTAAATTCGAATTTGATGAAATTTGCCTGAAAGCCTTTAATTTGTTAAAAGAGAAATTAATTACTGCACTTATCATTATTGCACCAAATTGGGAAAAACCATTTGAATTAATGTGTGATGCAAGTGATTATGCTATTGGGGCCGCTTTAGGACAATGGTATGATAAGATGTTTAAAGTTATATATTATTCCAATAAAACTCTTAATGAAGCTCAAATTAATTATACTACTACTGAGAAAGGGCTATTGGCTATAGTATATGCTTTTGACAAATTTCAATTATATTTACTTGGAAATAAATGTATAGTACATACAGATCACTCTACCATTAAATATCTTATGACTAAAAAAGAAGCTAAACCAATATTGATTAGATGGATTCTTCTGTTGCAAGAACTTGACTTCCAAATAGTCGATATAAAAGGGTCTGATAATCAAATTGTCGATCCTTTATCTAGAATTGAAAATAATGAATTGAATGATAAGGATGAAATAAACGAATATTCTCCTGATGAACAACTTTATACTGTTTCTGCTAGATTAATTTCATGGTATGTTGATATAGTTAATTATTTAGCTAGTAACATTATGCCGTATGGCTTAGATTAGTATCAGAAAAAGAAATTCTTACATGATGTTAAATTTTATTTTTTGCATAATCTCTATCTTTTTAAACAATGTAAGGATTCTATTATACGAAGATGTGTTCCTTATGAAGAAACTTATGAGATTATTCAAAAATGCCACAACTCTGAATTTGGTGGACATTTTGGAATTGATAAAACTGCTTTCAAAATTTTACAATCTATATTTTATTGTGCTACCTTATTCAGAGATGTTAACAATTTTGTTAAAACCTGTGATCGATGTCAATGCATAGGCAATATTTCTAGAAGAAACAAAATGCCATTAAATTTCACTCTGGAAATGGAAATTTTTTATGTCTGGGGTTTAGATTTCATGGGTCCGTTTGTGCCTTTTTTAGAAAAAATGTATATTTTATTAGCTGTTGATTATGTTTCAAAATGGGTTGAAGCGATTGCTTTACCTCAATGTGATGCTAAAAGTGTGGAAAAATTTTTAACTAAAAATATTATCACTAGATTTGGAATGCCACAGATAATCATCACGGATGGGGGAAGTCAATTTAAGAATTTTCTGATTCAGAGATTAGTGAGCAAATTTGGAATCAAACAGCCTATCATCCCTAAACTAGTGGATTAATAGAAATATCAAATCAAGAGATTAAATGAATTTTAGAAAAAATGGTTATTTCAAAATGAACTAATTGGGCTGATAGACTTGATGATGCTTTATGGGCTTATAGGACTGCTTATAAAACTCCTATTGGAATGTCACCTTATAGGCTCATTTATAGAAAACCTTCTCATTTACCTGTTGAACTGAAACGTAAAGCTTATTAGGAAATTAAAGAGTTTAATTATAATCTAAGAGATGCAGGAGATAAAAGATTATTACTATTAAATGAACTGGATGAGATGAGAAATGATTTTTATGAAAGTGCTCGAATTTATAAAGAGAAAATGAAGATTATGCACGATAAAAGAGTATTATGAAAGAATTTTGAGCCTGGACAACAAGTTTTATTATACAATTTAAGATTAAAGTTGTTTCCAGGAAAATTAAAATCCAAATGGATAGGGCCGTATGTGGTTGAGAAAGTTTACCCTTATGGAGCTGTGAACATTAAAGATTTAAAAACTGATTCAGTAATTAAGGTAAATGGACATAGATTGAAGCCCTATTATGAAGAAAGTGTGTCATCTTTTAAAGATGTGCTATTTTTAACCCAATCAGAGTAAAATGGAAAATATGTTGGGCTGACGACATTAAACCAAGCGTTTTATGGGAGGCAACCCATAGTATGATTTTATTTTGTGTTTGATTGTGTATTATATGTGACTAAACTTAGTTACATATCTTGAATCTACCTTTTAAAACCTTAATTGAGTATGGAAATTAGGAGAATTCGACAAATGGCGAACCTATGATTTTCAGGATTTTGGCGCCTAGGCACTAGAACTGGCACCTAAGATCCAGATACCTGTGATCCTGGCGCCTAGGCGCCACAGTTTATGGATCGTGTAAAAACTGCCCCAAAGCAGTTTTTTCACATTCTAATCTATTTAAACCTCCATTACTTCGTCCCAAACCTTCAAGCCATCAAAATTTTCGACTGAAACATTCCTTTAGAGATAGAAAGAGTTTTGATTGCTTCCATGGAGAGATTAAACATTGGAATCAATGAGAAGGAGAAGTTTGTGCACAAGGATTCACAAACTTATTTTAATGGCTATCTAGCTATGGCTCTGGAGAAGGTATGTAATCAACTTGAGAAGATTGAAGAAGATTTAATTCTAGTTGAAGGGAGATTGCATGAGATGTTCCACCAAATTGAGCACATTGAATGGCAAATGAAAGTTCAATCAGATTATTTGGCATGCTTTGAAGATTATCAAGTATCAATGTACGCTAAGAATAAATGGATTGATGAAAAGACAGCTTCAGAATTTCCTCGAGTCCCTTTCTTCCATTCCTTTGTTCGTACCAATTTACCTTGCGAAGCTAATGAAGGTTCTGATGTTAATTCATGAAATCAAGAAGAAATAGGTGGATAGATTGAATGTGATTGTTAAGTGGGTTGTGATTTGAAAGTATTTTATGTGGAAATGTTTATGAGTGTTTATGTGTTTGTGAGATATGAGTGTTTGTTGTTGATGTTTAATTTCTGTATTTTTTGAGCCTTATCTTGAAAATTTGGAATGAATGGAATGAAGTAAAGTTTGGATTGTTATTTGTTTGATATTTGGAATTTAATCATTTAGAACCTTTTGGATTTTATTTGAATATTATTTTCTTAAAGATGTTTGATGAAGATTAACAGTTGGTTTTAGGCTTACAGATGTTAAAATCACCTAACTTAAAAAACATAAAATTTAAAAAAATTTCAAAATATTTGGTGATTTTGGTGCCTAGGTGTCAGATCTGGCGCCTAAGCGCCGGTTCACCTGGACCGAATTTCAGCCTTTAAAACCGACCCAACGCCATTTTCACGCCTACGCTTCATCTTCTTCACCCTTTTGCGCGAAAACCAGATTTAGGGTTCCATTTTGAGCAAGATTTGAAGGGTTTCAACGTGTTTTGACTTTGGACTTCAACTTTTCGAGGTTAGATCTACGTTTTAAGTTAATTTTTACCATGGATTTTTCTACTTTTGCAAAGTGCCGAAATTTTGGAGAAAAAAATTTTGATTTTTATAAGAAAAATCCTTGGATTTAAGTTTGATTTAGTGAGGTGAGCTTTTATGTTGTGTGATTTTGTATTTTTTTTAAGATTTATTTGTAATTATTTACAAATTTTAGGAATGGCACCTAAATCAAGGCGGGGTAAGTAGCACAGTAAATTTAATCAAACAAGGTTTACAAGTGCGAGTGCGCAAGTTCGTTACAACGAATTTGCTACTGTTCGCAAATTCATAGTTAAAAGAAGTTTTTATCATCCCGGTGGTTCGATCGAGCATGTTATTGCTGCCAGACAGTAGGAGCAGTTCTGCTACTTTTCTGCAGTTGTGATTATTTCTTTAGTTCGGGAGTTCTATGAGAATTTTCCCGAAACAACAAATTTTGAAATTTATGTGAGGGGGACAACAGTTGAATTCACTCCAGAAGTGATCAACATGTTTTATGGCTTGCCTCCAGTAATAGACCACTTCTATGATAATTTTACTCCTTCTAAGAGAGATATCGATGAGATTCTGGCTTATTTGACTGATGGAAGAGGAGCCTGAAAAATAAGAAATAATAAACGGGTAAATTTCTCCTCTTCGATGTTTAATGCTACTTCTAAATCCTGTCATTATTTTATTTCTACTTGTCTCCTTCCATCAAACCACTTGAGTGAGGTGATGAAAGAGAGAGCTATTCTGAACTATTGCATTCAAGAAATGAAGCCAATAGATGTGGGAGCAATTATTTATGATGTTATTAGTACTTCTGCTAGAGAAAGTATTATTTCTGGTTTAGATTTTCCGGCTCTCATTTTCTCGATTTGTAAGAATGGTGGTGTTTTTTATTCCATTTATGAAGAGCAGCTTAAGTCACTAAAGCCAATAGGAAAATCTCATGTTGATATTTATAGAAAAACTAAGAGTCAGAGTACCGCTGCATATCCTTCTTCTGTGCCTTCAACTTCTGCTTCTATGCCATCAACTTCTACATTTGAGCCTCCACCCGATGTGTGGAACATTGTTTGTCAGAGATATATGGAGCATCAAAGTGATCTATTCTCAATGAGTTACAGAATAGATGAGATGGATAACAAATTTGATCATGTATCAGACTATTTACAGAGGACGAGTGACTATGATGGGGATTATAATGAAGCACTGGTAAAATTTTTGAAGGGTGATAGGAATATTGAATTTCCTACATGTCCTAAATTCACCCCTTGGATCAACCCCAGAAGTCCTATTCCTGATGATTCTTCTGACGATGAGGAGGCAACTGAGGATGATTAGACTTTATATTTGCTTTGCTGATGTGCTTGTTATGTGTGTTTATTACTTTTCATGTTTTATTGTACTGATTGAGAACTTGTAGTAAATCAGTTTATTTCTGTATTCAGATTGCTTAGACTTAGTCCTTTCTCATGCTCTCGTTTGTTTTTAATTTAGCACATTTGTTTTTCATGTGTTACTTATTTAGCTACTCTGTTATATATCTATTCTTGCTTATATTAGCACTATTTTAAATACCTTTAAATGTTATACCTTTTCTTCCTGCTTAGTTTAAATTTTCATAGTAAAAAATATTAAAACCTTATTAAAAGAACTAAGTTTGGGGGAGGGAAATGAACTTAATTTAAATTATACTTGTCCTTAGTAAACAATATTTTCAAACTTAATAACATAACCTATGGAATAAAAGTTAATTTAAGATAGATATACTATTGTTTTCATGAATGTTAAAATAAACTTATAAATTTTTTTTTAAATAATAAAGGTTAATTCTAAAATTGTGATTATTTAACAAAAAGGTGTTAGAATTTTGATTCAAATATCTAAGTTAAAAATGTTGTATTTTTCAAAGTATTAAGAAATCTAGATGTTTACTTTAAAAGATGGAATTGAAACTCTATGAAAAATACTTTTGCTAAACACATATTTATTAAGTGAAAAATGTGTTAAGTCTTTAAATATAAGTTAAGGATAGTGAAGTTCAAAATCATTAACAGGCTATCTAGACATAGTAAACCTCACTTAATTAAAAAAATAAAAAAAAAGAAATGGATTGAAAACAATCCCAAAAAAAGAAAAGAAAAACATATAGGATTGAAAAGCAATCCAAAATATGAAAAGAAAAAGAAAAAGATAAGTGAGGAGAAGCTTGAGGAAAAGCCTAAATAAAAAATTGCCATCACTTGAATTATCTTATAAGAAGAGACATAATGAAAATTTTTACTTAAAGTGTTATGTATAAGCATCCTTACTAGTAGAGTTATCATGAAAATCTTTTTCCTGTAAATTATCTATATATTCTTAATATGACAAATTGTAATTATTTATGAAATAGATAGAAGAAGAAAGTTTTTAACACTTATATATTAAATATTTTACATATTTTGGTTTTAAGCTATGTTATTTAAAAAGCTTTTTAAGTTTTATTATGTTATTTATAAAAAAAAAAATAGAAGTCTTAAAGAAAATTTTCTCCATAGATTATATTTTTAGTAGTAAAAGGTTACTTGAGGACAAGTAACGTTTAAGTTTGGGGGAATTGATCCGCCTTAAAATTACATAGAATTTTATATCAAATTTTTATTAATATTTTAAGGATATTACGCTTTAATGAAAGGTATTTCTTATGTTTTGGTTGCAGGTACAACAAAATGATTTTATGAAGAAAAAGAGTTAAAAAGGAGCAGAAATGAGCCAAAAAGAGCAAAGAAGCTGATTAGGCGCCAAATCTGGCGCCTAGGCGCCTGATACACCTAAAATATATAGTATTTTTATGCACATTTTTATACTTATTTTTGATTATATTGTAGTTTAATGGAAGGTATTTTTTGTTTTTCTTGCAGATATGATGAAAATGAGTGATTATGATGAATGGAGCAAAATTTGATCAAATTTGGAGCAAAAAAAGTAAAAAAATGAAAAATTGGACACTGGCGGCTAAGCGCCGCCTGTTCGGCACTTAGGCGCCACAGTTAAAAATTGAATTTTCTTCATTCTTGGTGCCAATTTTAAGGGCTGTTTGAAGCAACTTTTGGTGGTAACTTCCTTAACTTCCCATGGGTGGCAAATTTGAATGAAGGGATGCATCTTTTGGCAGATACGTTGAATTTGGACAAAGTTTGAAGAGACACTATGGAACCTTTTAGATTATTATTAAAATTATGTCATGTAATTTGCATGGGAGCCTGAGAAGAAAAAGATTCCTCTTCTAGTTTTACTTTTTGTCTTTTATTGTTTATAGTTTTTAGAGTCTTTTAGAGTTAGTAGAGAGTAAGAAAGGAGAAAGGGGTTGGAGTGAAGCCTTCTTCTCACAAATTCTATTCCTTCCTTTTATTTAGTTTTTATTGATGTCTGAAGTCTGTTCTGTGTCATCAGAGTTGAGCGACCCACTCTGAGGAGTGTTTTAGTGGAAAGTCAAGTTTCAAAGGAACTTCTGGAGTCTTGTGGAGAGGATTTTCAGATAAGTGTTTACTTCTGTTTTTATATTTAGTTTTTAATTAAAACTTGTTGTGTTTTCATTATGATTTCTATTTTCAAATTATTGTGTGCTTGTTTTTTCTCCATGAAATTTGAGTAGTTTTATTTATCTTTTTCTTTCTTAAATGAAAAAGTAAATAAATTATGTAAGATTATTGTGGAATGTATAAGTGTTTAAAGTTGGAATAAGTTGTAAAGATTTAATTCCATGAACTTAATTTACTTCTTAATTTGGCCAGTTAAGATATTAAAATTTGTTGTGAGATTATGTAAGATCCAATACGGTATTATCTCAAACAACAATTGGTAAAAATCACATGCAATTATATGGGTGAGAATTATAGTCCATATAATTGAATTTAAATATATTAAGAGATATGTTTTTAATGGGGAGTAAAATTAAAAGACATTAGAGTGACAGGCTAAAGCCCCCTAATTTGGTAAGATATTTTAAATTTTGTTATGAGAAGATAGCCCCCAGGTAGAGGGAATCAAGAAAACTCTAGAGTGAGAGCTGGAATCTTCCCTGCCTAACCATTTTCAAAATTTTATAATTTCAAATTAACCAATGTTCTTTATAGAACCAAGTAAGGGTAAAGAATAAATTTACTCCTATTTGTCACAACACATTTAAATACTTCGACAACAATAATTTCATAATTATTACTGCTTTATAAGAGAAAGAAGATATTTTATTTCATAGTTTTTTATATCATGTTTTTAAGTTCTGATAATTTTCATTTCCTCCTTAGCTTTTTATCAAAAATGCCAAAAACAACTTCTAAACTTTACAAATCAAAACATACTTTCAAAAGTCATTTAAAAAGTAAAAATATAAATTTCTCATTTCTTTAAAAAGTTTTTACATTTCCCTGTGGGTTCGATATCTCAGGGCTTAACCAGAAAGTCCTATATTACTTGGTAAACGACACGTATACTTGTTTAGTATCCTATATTATAAAATCATAATTTTCATATCTAAATCGTAAGAACATATATTTTTTGGGGATCTGCGCCAGACACAACAGATTAATTCTAGAGATTTCTTGACGGTTATTGGATGGTTATTGACGCTTTCAAACCAATCAAGAAGCCCCTGAACATTTTCCCACATGTTAAATACCAAATGCAATGAAAATAAACATGGGAGATCAGTTATTAAATGAAGAGGTGCAACCTAAATGTGAAGGGGTGCGTCCATTCACGCAGTGATCCTGGCACCTAGGCGCCACTGTTAAATTCTAGAACATTCAATGAATGTTGATGAATTTTGAAGAGGTGTCTTAAGCAACCCTTGGTCATTTCTGGAGATTTATAAATAGAGGACAATTTCTATAGCAAGGTGTGTGTGGAGTGTGTGTAAAGTGTGTTAGAGTGAGTGAGTAGTGTGTGAGGGAGAATTAATTAAGAGTGTTAAGTGTCTTCTTCTTTATTTTAGTGAGTGTTAAGTGTGAATTGAAGAGCCAAAGTCCTGTTAAAGTCTGTGGAGTCAGAGAAACTTCAAAGAATTGCTTGGATTACATTCCAAATAAGTAATTATGTCTTGTTCCTTAAGTTTAGTGCTTTGGATTTAAGTTTTATGAATATGATTTGTGGTGTAATTTCTATGCTTTTTGAGTAGTCTTCTTTTCTTTCTCCCTACAAATAAGAAATAAATTAATAACAGATTTAAATCAGATTTGAGAACTTAATTTTTTTCTAAAAAATTGTGATGATACTGTACCTAATCTTAATTTACCTTAAAATTGGCCTCTTATATTGTTAAAAACTGTGGAGAATTCTTAAGATATGATCGTGGGCTAAGCAATTATTAACTTGTATGTATCACATTTCTCTTAAAGGAGAGGCACAAATAAATATGGAGATAATCTTTAATGGGCGTAGAATTGATTATGTTTTTAGTGTGACAGGCTAAATTCAATCAATTTGGTTTTACAAAAGAGGTGACGAGTCACTTGTAGGCCAGACCATAGGCAACGATTTGGGGGGGGTGGGGGGACCTAGTAGTGAGAGTCTAGAAATTTGTCCCTTTCTACTAATAATACATCATAATCCAATCTTTAAAAACTAGCTAATGTTCTTTATGACCTGGACCAAAGGGTAAATGATATATATGCTTTTATTTGTCACAAAACCACATTTTCAAGTTCTCAACTAATTTTATCTGCTTATTAATTATGGAATATTTCGTATGGGGAAAGAATCTTTGTTTATTGTTATATCACTAGCTAATTTTCATATTCTGCATATTTTAATTAGTTTAAAATTAAAAGAACTTGAATATTAGTTTTCTTTATTTTAACTAAATTAATCCTCGTGGGATCGATATCTGGGGTTTTAAAAAGAAAACTCTATATTACTTGAAACGATACATATTCTTGCGTTGTACCCCTAGTGTGCGACTTATAATTTATTATAAAAAATTTAATCTTTAATTATCGTACATTAGCCGCTTAATCAGATTTGGGGTCAAGTTTGGCCATAATTTAATAAGCTAATTTACTTATGTAATTGCGGTCGGGTCAATATTAAAGTTGATTATAGCGACACCAGTTAAGATTCCACGGTTCTATCATCCCATCCACTATTTTCATCGGATTCACTTAATCCAAATGAATTTGCTAATAAACTCGACTGAAATAAGTTCCACACTTTCATTCAGACCGTGGGAAACCCAGTTAGCAACACGTAGGTTGCCTCTTGCAAGGGATTCCTGATCTTCCAACGAGACGTTTTAATTTAGCTGTAATTATGATTTTGTTTTGTTTGTGATTAAATTTTGAGTTGTCTTATATTTTGACTATTGCGGCGGTGAATTTTATCTTGTTTTAATTTTTAATTTGTATTTTAGGATTTAGTTTTGTGGCTATCCTAAAAGTTTTTTTTTTCATGCAGGGTGACATTGTTGTTTAACATGCAAGCTTGCAAGAAAGAAAAAGTAAAGAGAGTGTGGGAGAAGAAAGCACTGTGAACTTGTAAAAGTGTACCTGACGAGTCTTCTCTTTTCTCCACCTGAGACTTTAGTATTCTTTATTTTGCAATAAACATTTATATCTTGCAGGAAAGTAAAACCCTATAGATAGGTTCGTCACAAGCCTACCAAATCTTATGTCATAACTTGGTGAATCCTATTCATTTAGGAAATTGCTTCATTTAACAAAAATATGATAGGTTCAGTTGTTTTCCATGGTGTCCCGAAGATTTGTAAAGAAAGGGCCCAGGAGATACCAAGACATTTCACAATTCTTTTGAGCTTCCTTAAGTTCATTCCGAACTTATCATGATTATTAAATGATTCATCTATTTTATACCCTCATGCTTAGTAAACTAATGTTCTAATTTTCCCCTTTAAATGAGGTAATTATCATTTGTTATTTCATTTAGGAGTTATATGGGTGGAAATACTTTGGGGCAAAGTGAATTTATTTAGGAAAATTAGCCAATTAATTTTTGGAATTGGACTTGTAGTGTTTCCAAATATTTGAAGCTTGATTATGTTTTCTTTTCTAGACTCTTTTAACAAAGATTGATTAGGCCTAGCTCACTACCAAGCCCTTAAGATTTAGTAAATAAGTTTGTAATTAGTTTTATGTGAGTTTAGTTTTCATCAAAACATTAGACTATCATTCATACACCAAATAGGGGACAAAATTAGTGGATTTATAACTTCTAAAATAAACCCCAAATCTTTAGGATCATTCAGTTTGATAGTCTTCTAAATTCACATAATTAGGAAATTATTAATTTATTATTTTTTGTGACAAAATTAAAGTGGGTTTCTACCATTAATCCCTTGATGTTTCAATCTTCTAAACATCTTATTTAAGATTATCAATTACCCATTTCACCAATTAATTAATCCTAAATATTAACTAAGGCTAAAAAAATTAAAATTATAATTTTATCCCTAGGGCTTTATCACCTCATAATTCACTAAATTTTATTCAAATGGCTTTGGAATTTTATCTTACCTTATTTAAAGGTCAATTAAGACACAAGAAGAGAAAAGTGTGAATTTTAATATTTAATTTAATTTATATAATTATTTGCATGCATAAATTGGATTTTCTTAAAGAAAATTCAATACCTTGACCAAAGCAAAGCCTAATCCTTTGAAAAATTTACTGGAGGTAGCCCTAGACCAAAGGACCACTTGGACTAAACTTTATGATTTTTAGAATTTTAAATTATTTAATAAATTAATTTTTTTTTGGAGTATTCATTACTTATAAAATAAATCTTAAGTTGAAAATTAAGTTTTTTATTTTCCAAAAATCTCTCTGAGGTCAGGGAACTCAGAGAAACAAATTTTATATCTTTTTGATTTTTATTTGAATTATTAGATTTATTTTTGTGAGAAATTAAAAAAATCCATTTTTAGCCCTTTAAAAATTATTTTTAAGCTTTAGAAAATTAATATCATTATTTAGAAGGCTAAGAAAAATTTTCCAATAGTTCTTAAGTGCTTAGGAGGGCATTTAGAACATTTCCATGAATTTTATTAATTTCTTGATTTTTATTATTTTTTAATTATTTAAATATTTAAAATATGGCTAAAAATGAAAATTTTATCATAGTTCCAATTTTATTATTATAAAATTCCTCTAATCACATATAACTTCCAAAATCAATTTGATAATTTTTTGACTTATATTTTAATTGTTATGATTATTTTAAACCTTAAAATTGTCATTTCCACTTTCAAATTCATTTATGTGGTCAAATGAGCTCCAAATGTCTTAAAAATTTTTGTGGGAGTTTTCTGACTTTCAAAGTATAGTGGAGAATTATTTTAATCCATTTACACATTTAGTTTATTCTAATTAATTAAAAATTAGCTTTGAGTTAAGTTGATAATTAAGTTTACTTTTAGTGTTTCAACTCATGATAAACTTTCCTTAGGGTTCTCTGGCTATAGGAAACTTACCATAATTTTAAATTTTTCTAACTTACATGCTAATTACGAGAATTAATGTACCAAAACAGATGCAAAAACTTGAAAAAATACATAACTCCCCATAGAAGTCTCCTCTAACTTTAGAAACATTAGAGGAGATCCCCCATGACGGAGCCAACAAATGGCCCTAAGGACATGCCATGATGAAATGTCTATATGCATGGAGAATTGAAAGAATCAAAAGAATATTTAATTAATTAAAAAGCAAACTTGCATCAAATGACCCTGAAAATATTTTCACATTGTTCTTCTATGTTCACTGAGTACTAGGGTATGTTTCTTCAAATTTTATGATTTTTATACACCAAGTTATGGATTTTTGAAGTTGGATTGATTTAATTAAAATAGAAATTCCCTATTTTTCTATTTATTCAACGTGATGCCATCTCATCCTCGGCAGTTGCTAAAGCCCATGCGTCGCTCTGCCATTTGAAGCCACCTTTTGACTCAACTGCCACGCGTCCGTGCTTTATGTTAGGATCTTCTGTCTGGTGCAATCCTAGCCGTATAATATTTATACGGTCGATCCAACGGCGCCTAACCTTCGTCCCCAATTGGTTTACCTCGTAAGCCGTCTACACTAAAACCTTAAGATCATGACCTAGATGAAAGTAAATCACATGGAGTTTGTTCCTAAAGCTTCATCTGACCTTGGCGAACCTATCCATACGACTTATACGGTATGAAATATAATATACACTTATGGAGAGCGAAGAATAGCTCGGGAGGAAGAGTGAGTTCAATACGTTTGAAAGAGAGGAGAGGCTTCAATCAGATGGTTGTGGCAACTTTGATTAGTCGCAATGAACCTCCAGATGAAGCCTTTTGGCCTGGTGAACTGTCTAGACCCAAGCTCGACCATACCCGATTTGAAATGTTGATCAAAGTATGGTACAGAGGCTCTCTGTGATGGGGCTTTGCTGGGGATCTTTTTCTTTCAATGCTGTAATGGTGTTTGTGAAATTAATTTGAGTTTGGTGCACTGTGGAGTTGTGGTGGAATTTGTCATGATTTCGGCTGAAATTTCAGTGGAGAAATTGCTCTCAGGAAGGGGGAATCAGTGGCTGAAGATAGTCACACTTAGGACCTCTCAGGGAAGCTCTAAAAGCAATTCAACAGGGTTTCATTAAGAAAAGTTCAGCACCTTATTTTGATTGTTAAGAGCTCCATTTATGGCCATGACAATTGAGCTGAGCTCAGGGGGCTAAGCTTGAGGAGAAGCCTACCAAAAAATTGGTTTCACTTGAATCTTCTTAAAGGAAAAGACTTTGATGCACTCCTAAGCTATTTTTATTCCAGAAAAGCATTATTCATATGTCTTTAATAAAGTGTTTAGGATATATTTCCGTATTTCTAGGAATCCTTAGTTTGACAAATTACAATAATTTTTGAAGTACATAGAAAATTAGGATTCAAAAATTGAATACAAAAAATTCTTACACCCTATTCCTAGATAGATTTACTAGAATTTCTCCTAAGTCATACTATGACATTTCTGAGGCAAAATTATAGGAAATTTCATTTAAACCCACTGCTCCAAATCAACAAATTTAGTTTTTAAAAGTTCTATATTTACTTGAGGACAAGTAACATTTAACTTTGGAGGAATTTGATGTGTCCTTTAAGATATTTAACTTCGATATGTCCTTTAAGATATTTAACTTCGATATGTCCTTTAACATATTTAACTTCCATATTATTTAACACATGTTTTGGATGAACTTGCAGTTTAATTTAAGGTATTCTATGTGTTTTTCTTGCAGGTATATTAGATATGACTCATGGAACAAATTGAAGCTAAATCAGAGCAAATTGGAGGCAAACTGGAGCAAGTTGGAATGTAGCAAACGGCTCTTAAGAGCCAGCTTTAAGGGCCAAGGCATTGCCCAGAAGCACCTTGGCGCTAGCTTCTGCGCTTCTAGGCACTAGTGCCTGCCAGACAACCTGAGAAGATGGCGCCTCGGAGCCACAGACTAGGCACCAAGGCATTGGTGTCTCCCAAAATGATTCATGCAGTTATTTAGCATGATAAGGAGAGTTATTTGATTGATTTTGACACTTAGAGAGGTGGCTCTTGGTATTCACCAAACCAATTGATTTAGGTTTAGACTTAGTATTGTAATTTTGGAGTAGCTGTTAGAAAAATTACTTTAATCGACATTCCAAACTAAGACCTTAGCGTAGTAGACTAGAACTTCCCTTATTAGATTTGTTACCTCATTCTTTGTGGGATCGAGAATCCAGACTCAATAGAACCCAATTTTATTGAAACAATACATATACTTGTGTTAAATACCTCTATCTATAGGAAAATTTAATTTTAAGAGTATAATCAATTTGCTAGGGAGCATATGAAGTTTTCTGGGGCTATTACCAGGACTTCCATTATTTTGATAATAGTTGAGGTAGACTAGTACACTTTTGTTCCATCACGTGAACTTTACTTCACGAAAGTTCTCTACATGATTTTTCATGTTTTTCTTCAATGACATTTGTCCTTACCTTATGATTCCTCTCTTCTCCAGAATATCCGTATAAAATGAAAGAGAGATTTACTCAAAAATAAAATGATATGAAAATAGACAACTTGGCAACTCCTTAAAAATAAAAAAGGATTAAAAGATCAAAAACTGATAGCTAAAGCAATTATGCCCAAGGCTTCTTTCATTATTCTTGAGAAGCTAAACTGTTGGCCTGTGTTGCCAACTGGTCAGTTTTAAGTCCCATTCTGTTAAACACCATTTTGAATACAATGTTAACTAAACTTTGGTGTAAACAAGGATGCTATCCACTTGGCAGTTTTTTATGAGTGTCGTAATGATAATGGCCTCGTTGTATAGGTTTCCCTTTGTAGGGAGATCTACATCTGTAAATTAAGATTGAGAGTTGAGTACAAGTGTAAAAGGTGATGGAACATACCTATCTTGTTCGATGGCTCTTTAGAGTGGACTGTTGAGTTCACTCTTTGCTTCCCCCAGTGATAGTTGAATTATCCTGGCCAGGTGGATCTCTTTCGCTTGAAAAGGTCCATCCATGGGCTCTTTTGCTAGGTCCTTCCCACTGTTGTTATGCGTGCCCTTTGTTAGTGACAATTTCCTTTAGTTTTCTATCCTTGATGAGTTCCTCAACAAAACTCTTGAGATGAAGACACTCGTCGGTGTTGTGCCTGTGGCCCTAGTGATAGGCATAATACTTGTTTGGATTGTGAAGGGCTGATCCCCAAATATTTATGCTTACGATTTAGATAGGAAATTTATGATTTATAATATGGGATACTACGCAAGTATACGTATCATTTATCAAGTATACATGACTTTCTTATTAAGCCCCGAGATATCGAACCCATAGGGAAATGTCTAAACTTTAAAGAAATAAGAAAAATAACTTTTTACTTTTTTAATTGATTTTTGTAAGTATGTTTTAAGGTATTAATTTCAAAAAGTTGTTTTTGATATTTTTAATAAAAAGTTAAACTGGAAATAAAAATTATCAATACTCTAAACATGATATAAAAGCTATAAGAATCAAATGTCTTTTTCCTTCTTCAATGAATCAGCAATAATTATGGATATTTATGTTGTGGAAGTATTTAAATGTATTGTGCCAAACAGGAGCAATTATATTCTTTACCCTTACTTGGTTCTATAAAGAAAATTGGTTAATTTGAAATTTTGAAATTTTGTAGATGGGTTAGGCAGAGAAGATACCAGCTCTCACTCTAGAGTTCCCTCTATTCCCTCCACCTGGGGGCTAACATCTCATAAAAAAATTTAAAATAACAAACCAAATTAGGGGGCTTTAGCCTGTCACTCTAAAGTCCTCTAATTTTACTCCCCAATAAAGCATATCTCCCTATGTATTTGCATTCAATCATATGCACTACAATTCTCTCCCATATAATTGTATGTGATTCTTTCAAATTATTGTTTGAGACAATACCACATTGGATTTTACATAATCTCACAACAAATTTTAACATCTTAATTGGCTAAATTAAGAAGTAAATTAAGTTCAAGGATTCGAATCATCACAAGTTATTCCAACATTAAACACATATACTTTCTACAATTCACTTCCATAATTTAATTCCTTCATCATCTAAAAAAGAAAAAGATAAGTAAACTACTCAGATTTTATGAAGAAAACACAAACCGAACTTGATTTGAAAGCATAAACCATAATAAAAACACAACAATATTACTTAAAAACATAGTGTAAAAACAAATATAAATACTTATCTGAAAATCCTCTTCTCAACACTCTGGAAGTTCATTTAGAATTTTGCTTTCCACAATACAACTCTACAGAGGTTAGCGCTCAACTCTGATGACTCTAATAGAAACTTTAAACTTCAATAAAAACTAGATTAAGGATAAAAGAAAATTAGTGAGAAGAAGGCTTCAAATCAACCTTTTTTCCTTTCTTACTCTCTACTCTCTAATAACAACTATAGAAAAGAAGAACTCTAAAACACACTTTCAATACTAACAAATTCTCCAACAACAACACACACTTGCAAATTATGAGGCTTTATTTTTATATTTTTCCAAAAGGTGCCTTGGTGTCTCTTCAAATCATGTCCAGATTCAATGTATCCACCAAAAGATGCATCCCTTCAATCACATTTTCCGGCCAAAGGAGGTTGAAGAAGTCACCACCAAAAGTTGCTTCAAACACCCCTTGAAAATGACACCAAATTTGATTAAAATTCAATTTTTAACTGTGGCGCTTAAGCACCGGCACTTCGACGGTTTGACGTCAGAGGATAAATTTCTCAAACTTCATAATTTTGCTCCAAATTTGATCTTTTTTGCTCCTTTCATCATAATTTATCATTATCATCATACCTGCAAGAAATACACAAAATTCCTTCCTTTAAAGTGCAATATCATCAAAAATAGGTATAAAAATGTGCATAAAAACACTATATATTTTAGGTGCATCAAAATTCCCGAAACTTAAAATTTTACTTGTCCTCAAGTGGCTCTTAACCATAAAAATTTTAACATGCAAATTATGTAAATGAGTTTCTTAGGAAGGTTTCAAAATTTTGTTCTAGAAATGAAATAATCCAATTTAGAAAAATTTTAGTGAATAAGACCAATTTAAATTTTAGAAAGTTCATACGTAAAGGATAATGAAAATATAGGTTTCTATCTTATTCAGAAATACTCGTAACTTTTTCAAAATATAAGATTCAAACATTTTATTTTTCTTACTTAAAAATTTTAATTGAGAATAATTTTACTTACTATATTATAACCATATGTTTTAAAATTTCTCAAACCTTATATTTTAAACTTTAGGCATGGAACCAATTTTTGATTAGGCCCTTAAATCCTCAAGCTTCTCCTTCCTTTTCACATACTATTTTTCACTTTTTTCTTTTTCTTTTTCTTTTCTTTTTTCTTTTCTTTTCTCTTTTTCTTCTTCTTTTTTTTTTTTTTTTTATAAGGTAAGGATTAATGTATCTGGATAGGTCTTTAATGATTTTTAATTCCACCATTCCATTTAAAATAAAGGTCTGATATGTATCTTTCACTTAAAAATCATAATAATAGTGTTAAAAATTATTTCTCAATAAAATAAATTTAAGTTGTGAAAAATAAAAGTCAAATTTTCTATTCATCCAAAAATACAATATTTCTTACTAAATGTAGTTTAACAATATTTAACATTTCTTTATTAAGAACATTTTAACTTTTAAATTTTTCATCATTACTATAAATTTTAACAAAATTCTTTTATTCATTTCTATAATCAAAATTTTGTTTCCCTAATATAACTTCATATACATAATTATTTTCAATCAAAAGCCAAATTTATTTTAAGTATTCTTGAGAACAAATAAATTTTTAGGTTTTTGGAAAATTTAGTTTTTTAAATTCCCCCAAAATTTAATTTTTAGTCAGGATAAAAACATTTAAGCATAATAAATGATACATGAGTGAGAATTAAAAACTAAAATAACATGCTTGCAGAAATTTCAATATCCTAAATATGCAAGTATAACAGTTTTAAAGAAAAACATGAGTAAAGAGAAACTAAATTCAGTTTTTCATAAAATATAAAAATTTCAAAAGACTTCTACAATAGTGGAGGTTTTTAAAGCAAATACACACCAACTTAACGTAACTAAAATCACAACAATACTAGATAATAACATGTAGTAGATTTTGAAAACTTTTAAACATGCACTTTTTAAATAGTGGTTTTTAATAGTGTTCTACATTTCCTAACAGATTTGGAATTAGTTTTTACTAAATACACATTAAAACTTTTACTACTACACACATATCACAAACTATATTATTTAACATTAATTTATCACATAAACATATGAATGATTCATCAAATTTATACCCTCATGCTTAGTAAACTAATGTTTTAATTTTCCCCTTTAAATGAGGTAATTATCATTTGTTATTTCATTTAGGAGTTATATGGGTGGAAACACTTTGGGGAAAAGTGAATTTATTTAGGAAGATTAGCCAATTAATTTTTGGAATTGGGCTTGTAGTGTTTCAAAATATTTGAAGCTTGATTAGGTTTTCTTTTCTAGACTTCTTTTAACAAAGATTGATTAGGCCAAGGTCACTACCAAGCACTTAAGATTTAGTGAATAAGTTTGTAATTAATTTTATGTGAGTTTAGTTTTCATCAAAACATTAGACTATCATTCATACACCAAATAGGGGTTAGAATTAGTGGATTTATAACTTCTAAAATCAACCCCTAATCTTTAGGATCATTTAGTTTGATAGTCTTCCAAATTCACATATTTAGGAAATTATTAATTTATTATTTTTTGTGACAAAATTAAAGTGGGTTTCTACCATTCATCCCTTGATGTTTCAATCTTCTATACATGTTATTTAAGATTATCAATTACCCATTTCACCATTTAATTAATCCTAAATATTAACTAAGGCTAAAAACCTTAAAATTATAATTTTGTCCCTAGGGTTTTATCACCTCATAATTCACTAAATTTAATTCAAATGGCTTTGGAATTTTATCTTACCTTATTTAAAGGTTAATTAAGACACTAGAGGAGAAAAATGTGAATTTTCAATATTTAATTTATTTATATAATTATTTGCATGCATAAATTGGATTTTTTAAAGAAAATTCAATACCTTGACCAAGGCAAAGCCCAATCCTTTGAAAATTTTACTGGAGGTAGCCCTACACCAGAGGACCACTTGGACCAAACTTCATGATTTTTAGAATTTTAAATTATTTAATAAATTATTTTTATTTTTAGAGTATTCATTAATTATAAAATAAATCTTAAGTTGAAAATTAAGTTTTTTATTTTCCAAAAATCTCTCTGAGGTCAGGGAATTCAGAGAAACAAATTATATATATATTTTTTATTTTTATTTGAATTATTAGATTTATTTTTGTGAGAAATTAAGAAAAATCCATTTTTAGCCCTTTAAAAATTATTTTTAAGCTTTATAAAATTAATATAATTATTTATAAGGCTAAGAAAAATATTCTAATGGTTCCTAAGTGCTTAGGAGGCCATTTAGAAGATTTCAATGAATTTTATTATTTTTTAATTATTTAAATATTTAAAATATAGTTAAAAATGAAAATTTTATCAAAGTTCCAATTTTATTATTATAAAATTCCACTAATCACACAAAACTCCCAAAATCAATTTAATAATTTTTTGACTTATATTTTAATTGTTTTGATTATTTTAAACCTTAAAATTGTCATTTCCACTTACAAATTCATTTATGTGGTCAAATGAACTCTAAATGTCTTGAAAATTTTTGTGGGAGTTCTCTGACTTTTAAAGTATAGTGGAGAATTATTTTTAATCCATTTACACATTTATTTTATTCTAATTAATTAAGAATTAGCTTTGAGTTAAGTTGATAATTAAGTTTACTTTAGTGTTTTAACTCATGATAAATTTTCCTTAGGGTTCTTTGAATACCATAATGTTCTTGAATTTTTCTAACTAACATGCTAATTACTAGAATTAATTTACTAAAATAGATGCACAAACTTGAAAAAATACATATCTCCTCATGGAAGTCTTCTCTGACTTTAGAAAAATTAGAGGAGATCCCCCAAGATAGAGGCTACAAATGGCCTTAAGGACATGCCATGGTGAAATGTCTATATGCATGGAGAATTGAAAGAATCAAAATAATATTTAATTAATTAAAAGTTAAAATTGCATCAAATGACCCTAAAAATATTTCCACATTGTTCTTCTATGTTCACTGAGTACTAAGGTATTTTTCTCTAATTTTTATGATTTTTATACACCAAGTTATGGATTTTTGAAGTTGGATTGATTTAATTAAATTAGAAATTCCCTATTTTTCTATTTATTCAGTGCAATGCCATCTCATCCTCGGTAGCCGCTAAAGTCCTTGCGTCGCTCTGCCATTTGAAGCCGCCTTTTAACTCAACTGCCACGCGGCCGTGCTTTATGTTAAGATCTTCCGTCCGGCGTAATCTTAGCCGTCCAATAGTTATAAAATCGATCCAACGGCACCGGCCTTCATCTCCAACTGGTTCACCCCATAAGTCGTCCACACTAAAACCTTAAAATCACGACCTAAACGAAAGTAAATCGCATGGAGTTTGTTCTTGAAGCTTCATCTGACCTTGACGAACATATTCATACGACTTATACGGTATGAAATACAGTATACACTTATGGAGGATGAAGAATATCTTGGGAGGAAGAGTGAGTTCAATAACTTTGAAAGAGAGGAGAGGCCTCAATCAGATGGTTGTGGCAGCTTCGATTGGTTACAATGAACCTCCAGATGAAGCCTTTTGGTCTGGTGAACTGTCTAGACCCAAGCTCAACCAGACCCGATTTAAAATGTTGATCAAAGTCTAGTGCAGAGGCTCTCTGTGATGGGGCTTTGATGGGGAATCCTCTTCTTTCAATGCTGTAAAGGTGTGGGTGAAATTAATTTGAGTTTAGTGCACTCTGGAGCTGTGGTGGAGTTTGTCCTGATTTTGGCTGAGATTTCAGTGGAGAAAATGCTCTTAGGAAGGGGGAATCAGTGGCTGAAGACAGTCACACGTAGGACCTCTCAGGGAAGCACTAAAAGCAATTCAACAGGGTTTCCTTGAGAAAAATTCAGCACATTATTTTGATTGTGAAGGGCTCCATTTATGGCCATGGAAATTGAGCTGAGCTCAGGGGGCCAAGCTTGAGGAGAAGCCTAATAAAAAATTGGTTTCACTTGAATCTTCTTAAAGGGAAAGACATGGATACACTCCTAAGCTATTTTTATTCCAAAAAAGCATTATTCATATGTTATTAAATAAAGTGTTTAGGTTATATTTCTATATTTCTAGGAATCCTTAGTTTGAGAAATTACAATAATTTTTGAAGAACATAGAAAATTAGGATTCAAAAATTGAATACAAAATATTCTTACATCCTATTCCTAGATAGATTTACTAGAATTTCTCCTAAATCATACTATGACATTTCTGAGGCAAAATTGTAGGAAATTTCATTTAAACCCACTGCTCTAAATCAACAAATTTAGTTTTTAAAAGTTATATAGTTACTTGAGGACAAGTAACATTTAACTTTGGAGGAATTTGTTGTGTCCTTTAAGATATTTAACTTCGATGTGTCCTTTAAGATATTTAGGTTCCATATTATTTAACACATGTTTTGGATGAAATTACACTTTAAATTAAGGCATTCTTTGTGTTTTTCTTGCAGGTATATTAGATATGACTCGTGGAACGAATTGGAGCTAAAGCAAGGTAAATTGGAGGCAAAATGGAGCAAGTTGGAGTGTAGCAAACGTCGCTTAAGCTCCAGCTTTAAGGGCCAAGGCATTGCCCAGTAGTGCCTTGGCGCTAGCTTCTGGGCTTCTAGGCACTAGTGCCTGCCAGGCAACCTGAGAAGATGGCGCCTCGGAGCCACAGACTAGGCACCAAGGCACTAGAGTCTCCTAAAATGATTCATGCAGTTATTTAGCATGATGAGGGGAGTTATTTGACAGATTTTGACACTTGGAGAGGTGGCTCTTGGCCTCTCTGAACCCTTGGAAACCCCAAGGAGGCCAAGCAGATTTTCACATTCTTAAGAGATTTGCGAGGGGGTTTGAGAGAAATGTCTAAGATCATTTCAGCATTATAGGGAGCATATGGAAAAATTGTTGAAGAGACTTTCATCTATTATTAAAGGAGAAATGCTAAGCATCATATTAACAATTTTCTTATACTTGTTGTAAACACATATTTAGTAGATTTGGTTTGCTAAATGATGATGATTTCTATGGTGTTCTTCATGATTTATGAGTAGAGTTACTTTACCTTTCTCTGGTGATGAATAACTTGAATGTGTAGGATGCTAGGATGCTTATAAAATGGATCTGTAAACCTTAATGTGATGATCTTGCCTTTGGTGCTTCCTTTACTTATCATTTTGGCCAAATGGTTTTGTTAAAATTTATTGTGAACCCAGAAGGACTTAGGAGAACTATTGCTTGAACAACTAGGAAGATCACATTGAACTAGTGGGTGAAGGAAAATAGTCCATAAGGCAATGCAAATAGATATGGAGATAGGTTTTGATGGGTATAACTTTGGGGATTCTAGGGTGATAGGAAAAAGTTCAAGTTAAACAAAACTTCTTTAAGCACCCGAAAGAGGGTAAACAAGATATATGCACCTATTTGTCACTAGAAACATTAGCAATTCTTATTTGATCCTATAATCCACCTATGCAATCACAAAAGATAGGTAGCATTTATATCTTGATATTCACAAAACCAATTAGTTTAGTTAGATTTAGGTTTAGACTTAGTATTGTAATTTTGGAGTAGCTGTTAGAAAAATCACTTTAATCGACATTCCAAACTAAGACCTTAGCGTAGTAGGATAGAACTTCCCTTATTAGATTTGTTACCTCATTCTTTGTGGGATCGACAATCCGGACTCAATAGAACCCAATATTATTGAAAAAAGACATATACTTGTGTGAAAAACCTCTAGGTGTAGGAAAATTTAATTTTAATAGTTTAATCAATTTGCTAGGGAGCATATGAAGTTTTCTGATTCTATTACTAGGATTTCCATTATTTTGATAATAGTTGAGGTAGACTAGTACACTTTTGATCCATCACGTGAAGTTTACTTTACAAAAGTTCTCTGCATGATTTTTCATGTTTTTCTTCAATGTCATTTATCCTTACCTTATGATTCCTCTCTTCTCCAGAATATCCGTATGATATGAAAGAGAGATTTACTCAAAAAGAGAATAATATGACAATAGAAAACTTGGTAACTCCTTAAAAATAAAAAGGATTAAAAGATAAAAAACTGATAGCTAAAGCAATTATGCCCAAGGCTTCGTTCATTATTCTTGAGAAGCTAAACTGTGGGCTGGCCTGCGTTGCCAACTGGTCAGTTTTAAGTCCCATTCTATTAAACACCATCTTGAATACAATGTTAACTAAACTTTTGGTGTCAACCATGATGCTATCCACATGGCAGTTTTTTATGAGTGTCGTAATGATAATGGCCACATTGTATAGGTTTCCCTTTGGAGGGAGATCTGCATATGTAAATAAAGATTGAGAGTTGAGTACGAGTGTAAAAGGTGATGGAACATACCTATCTTGTTCGATGGCTCTTCAGAGTGGATTGTTAGGATGACTCTCTGCTTCCTCCAATGATAGTTGAATTATCCTGGCCAGGTGGATCTCTTTCGCTTGAAAAGGTCCATCCATGGGCTCTTTTGCTAGGTCCTTCCCACTGTTGTTACACGTGCCCTTTGTCAGTTACAAATTCCTTTAGTTTTCTATCCTTGATGAGTTCCTCAACAAAACTCTTGAGATGAAGACACTCCTCGGTGTTGTGCCTGTGGCCCTAGTGATAGGCATAATACTTGTTTGGATTGTGAAGGGCTGATCCTCGAATATTTATGCTTACAATTTAGATAGGAAATTTTTTATTTATAATATGGGATACTATGCAAGTATACGTATTGTTTATCAAGTAATATAGGACTTTCTTATTAAGCCCCGAGATATCGAACCCATAGGGAAATGTCTAAACTTTAAAGAAATAAGAAAAATAACTTTTTACTTTTTTAATTCATTTTTGTAAGTATGTTTTAAGGTATTAATTTCAAAAAGTTGTTTTTGATATTTTTAATAAAAAGTTAAACTGGAAATAAAAATTATCAATACTCTAAACACGATATAAAAGCTATAAGAATCAAATATCTTTTTCCTTCTTCAATGAATCAATAATAATTATGGATATTTATGTTGTGGAAGTATTTAAATGTATTGTGCCAAATAGGAGCAATTATATTCTTTACCCTTACTTGGTTATATAAAGAAAATTGGTTAATTTGAAATTTTGAAATTTTGTAGATGGGTTAGGAAGTGAAGATACCAGCTCTCACTCTAGAGTTCCCTCTATTCCCTCCACCTGGGGGCTAACATCTCATAAAAAAATTTAAAATAACAAACCAAATTAGGGGGCTTTAGCCTGTCACTCTAAAGTCCTCTAATTTCACTCCCCAATAAAGCATGTCTTCCTATATATTTGCATTCAATCATATGGACTACAATTCTCACACATGTAATTGTATGTGATTCTTTCCAATTGTTGTTTGAGACAATACCACATTGGATTTTACATAATCTCACAACAAATTTTAATATCTTAATTGGCCAAATGAAGATGTAAATTATGTTCAAGGATTCGAATCATCACAATTTATTCCAGCATTAAACACTTATACTTTCCACAACATACTTCGATAATTTAATTCCTTCATCATCTAAGAAAGAAAAAGATAAAGTAAACTACTCAGATTTTATGAAGAAAATACAAATACTACTTGATTTGAAAGCATAAACCATAATGAAAACACAACAATATCACTTAAAAACAAAGTGTAAAAACAAAGATAAATACTTATCTAAAAATCCTCTCCTCAAGACTTTGGAAGTTCCTTTGGAATTTTGCTTTCCACAATACAACTCTACAGAGGTTGGCACCCAACTTTGATGACTCTAATAGAAACTTTAAACTTCAATAAGAACTAGAAATAAGGATAAAAGAAAATTAGTGAGAACAAGGCTTCACATCAACCCTTTTTCCTTTCTTACTCTCTACTCTCTAATAACAACTATAGAAAAGAAGAACTCTAAAACACACTTTCAATACTAACAAAATCTCCAACAATAACACATACTTGCAAATTATGAGGCTTTATTTTTATATTTTGCCAAAAGGTGCCTTAGAGTCTCTTTAAATCATATCCAGATTCAATGTATCAACCAAAAGATGCATCCCTTCAATCACATTTGCCGCCCAAAGGAGGTTAAGGAAGTCACCACCGAAAGTTGCTTCAAACACCCCTTGAATATGGTGCCAAATTTGATTAAAATTCAATTTTTAAATGTGGCACTTAAGCGTCGGCACTTCAACGCTTAGGCGACAGAGGACAAATTTCTCAAACTTCATAATTTTGCTTCAAATTTGATCTTTTTTCACTCCTTTCATCATAATTTATCATTTTCATCATACCTGCAAGAAAAAACACAAAATAACTTCCATTAAAGTGTAATATCTTCAAAAATAAGTATAAAAATGTGCATAAAAACACTATATATTTTAGGTGCATCAAAATCCCCCAAACTTAAAATGTTACTTGTCCTCAAGTGACTCTTAACCATAGAAACTTTAACATGCAAATTATGTAAATGAGTTTCTTAGGAAGATTTCAAAATTTTGTTCTAGAAATAAAATAATCCAATTTAGAAAAAAATTTAGTAAATAAGACCAATTTAAAGTTTAGAAAGTTCTTAAGTAAAGGATAATGAAAATATAGTTTTCAATCTAATTCAGAAATACTCGTAGATTTTTCAAAATATAGGATTCAAACATTTTATTTTTCTTACTGAAAAATTTAAATTAAAAATAATTTTACTTACTATATTATAACCTTAAGTTTTAGATTTTCTCAAACCTTATATTTTAAATATTAGGCATGGAACCAATTTTTGATTAGGCCCTTAAATCTTCAAGCTTCTTCTTCCTTTTCACATACTATTTTTCACTTTTTCTCTTTTTCTTTTTCTTTTCTTTTTTCTTTTCTTTTCTCTTTTTCTTCTTCTTTCTTCTTTTTTTTTATAAGACAAGGATTACTATATCTGGATAGGCCTTTAATGATTTTGAATTCCACCATTCCATTTAAAATAAAGGTCTGATATGTATCTTTCACTTAAAAATCATAATAATAGTGTTGAAAATTATTTCTCAATAAAAGAAATTTAAGCTTTGAAAAATAAAAGTCAAATTTTCTATTCATCCAAAAATACAATATTTCTTACTAAATTTAGTTTAACTATATTTAACATTTCTTTATTAAGAACATTTTAACTTTAAATTTTTCATTATTACTATAAATTTTAACTTAATTCTTTTATTCATTTCTATATTCAAAATTTTGTTTCCTTAATATAACTTCATATACATAATTATTTTCAATCAAAAACCAAATTTATTTAAAGTATTCTTGAGAACAAATAAAATTTTAGGTTTTTGGAAAATTTAGTTTTTTAAACCCCCCCAAATTTTAATTTTTAGTCAGGATAAAAACATTTAAGCATAAGAAATGATACATGAGTGAGAATTGAAAACTAAAATAATATGCTTGCAGGAATTTCAATATCCTAAATATGCAAGTATAACAGTTTTAAACAAAAATAGGAGTAAAAAGAAACTAAATTCAATTTTTCATAAAATATGAAAGTTTCAAAAGACTTCTACAGTAGTGAAGGTTTTTAATGCAAATGCACACCAACATAACATAACTAAAATCACAACAATACTAGATAATAACATGTAGTAGATTTTGAAAAGTTTTAAACATGCAATTTTTAAATAGTGGTTTCTAATAGTGTTCTACATTTCCTAACAAATTTGGAATTAGTTTGCACTCTATTTAAAAAAATTCAAACACTAAATACACATTAAAACTTTTACTACTACACACATATCACAAACTATAATATTTAACATTAAGTTATCACATAAACATCTGAATGTGCATAAAAATAAATAGTCCAACTATGCTCTATAAAAAATCAGAGTTCATATCATAAATACATCACATAACAATTAAAAACATAACTACACGTAAGAAATAACAAAACCAAACAAACTCAACATAACAACCCTAATCATCATCCTCATCATCATCTTCTTCATCCCTGTCTCTGGATGGCACATAAGGTATATAAAATGGATGAGGGGGCATCTCAGCATTGTGATCACCTATAATCACTCTATCCATATACTGCTGAAAATTCTCCTCATATTCATCATGCTTAACAATATACCTTTCAATATTTTCAATCTTACATTCCATATCTCTAACATGCTCTCGGGTAAGACTCACTTTCTTCAAAATCTTCTTTAATAGTCCAGTTTGTGAATCACTAGATGATGATGCTCTAGAAGTAGTGGCAAGTGAAGTAGAAATAGCAGAAGCAGAAGCAGTGGAAGCTCTAAATCCTCCTCTCTAGCCAAACTCTGAATGTACAGTGTAAGCACCAACATTCACATTGGTAATAGGTCTCAATGGTTGAAGAACTCCCTCCCATGTTTCAAACTTCACACCAGGCTGCTCACAAATCTAATTAATTAAGAATGGAAATCCCATACCTGAAGTAGTAGCAGATCTGACACAGTTCATCACATAATAAAAAATAATAGCCCCTACATCAATAGGCTTTCCTAACTGAATACAATGGTTCAGAATAGCTCTCTCCCTCGTAACTTCACTAGTGTGAGTTGAAGGCAACAATATAGATGAGATAAAATAATGCCATGCTTTTAAAATGGCATTCAACTTAGAGGCCTGAAAATTTACTCTTCTTTCATTTGTTATCTTCCACAAACCTCTTCCATCAGTAAAAAAAAGACATTTTATCATCTAATTCTCCTTCAGTAGGATGATAATTAGCATAAAAACAAAACAATGCAAGAGGCAAGTGGAAGAAGACATTGATTACCACAAGTAAAAAATAGACTTGTTCACCTCTAACCATCACTAATTCTCTTCTGTTGTAGGCAAGTTTACATAAAACTCTCTGACCACAGTAACAACAGCGACGGCGGAGAAGTAACAGTAATTCTCCCAATTCCTTATATTAATCATTTCTTCAATAACTTCTCCTGGCTTACTAAACACTCGTTCAGGAATCAATTTCCGTGACCACAGTGCGTCGACATATCGATCCTCTGCTCTCACACTAACAAATTTGTTGGAATCAAATTTTGCTTTATCTTTCGAGCGCTTTAACTTTGGAGCCATCACTAAAAAAATCACAAAAATTCACCTTCAATTCCAAAATTAAACTAAACTTGCTAATATATCTTCCAAAGGTAATTTCCACTAAATCCAAGCAATTTCTTATGCTTTTCCTCAAATTTCACCATAAATAATGATTTTAAGATTTTTCAATAATGTACTCAAAATATATGGTGAAAATCCAAAAAAATTTACTTAGGAGTAGTGCTCATACCTTAAGGAATTCAAATTTGACAAATCTCGTTGAAATCGACTCTTAATGGATCCAATCTAAGGATGCCCTAAATCCTATTTCACAATTTTGAGAGGTTGAGGGTGACGGGAGGTGTTAAAAATGTCAAGTTTTGGGTTTTTAACTGTAGAAAACTATTTTTCGTGAACCAGCGCTTAAGCGCGAGGCATCAGCGCTTAGCCACGAAATCTGGAACTTAAGCACCTAAGTCCTTGCGCTTAGGCGCCAGTACCCTGATTTTCACAATTAATTTAAAAACGTACTAAACCCATTGGTTAATTGATGCACTGAAAATATATACAGTTTTTGCTATCTAATTTTACACATTTTTGGTGATATTGCACTTTAAAGAAAGGTATTTTTCATGAATTGCTGTAGGTATGATGATTTTAGGTGATTGGAGTGAAAAGAAGCAAAAAGGAACGAATCCAGAGAAAAAAGGAGCAAAATAGTGAAAAAGTGTTATGGCACCGCCGATGCCAGAATAGGCCCCGCCGGCGCCCAAATCCAGAGAGCAAAACAATTAAATGGCACAATAGAGCGCCGGCAGCGCCTGATAGTCGGTGGAGTTCAAATTTGAAGAGTTTTGGCAACTTTTTGAAGGAATGCCTATGGAAACTCTTGGGATTTCATCCCTATCTTATAAGTAACTACTTTTAGATGTAAAGTGGAGTGGGAAAAAGTGTCTACAAAGTTTCTTGTGTCTTCTAGAGTGTTAGGGTTTAGGAGTAGAGAGTGTAAAGTGAAGATTTGAGAGGGATTATTCGCTAAGGAGGGGAAGAGAAGAGGTAAAGTGAGAGATTACTTCTTCCTTTCAATTCTATGGAGAGAATCAAGTGTTGTAAAGAAGAGAGAAGTGGATTCAAAGGAACTTCAAGGGAATTGCATTGGGGAAGAGAAAGAGAAAAGTTGTATTTTCTTTTGTGGTTTGTATGACTTTTATTTTATATATTAAATCCATGTTTAATTGTATCTTCTCCATGAATTCTAAGTAGTCTCCACTGTCTTTCTTCTTGCATAGAGATGTGATGATGGATTGATGTGGATTTGATGTGCTTTTAATGTAACGAAGAAGTTGTGATGGTTTTTCATTTAGAAATTAATTTACTTTTAATTTGGCCAATTGAAATGTTAAAATATGTTGTTGAACATTAAGTTTGAAAGGATTTAATGTCCTACAACAATTATGAAAGATCCATTCAATTTCTTTGGATGAATTGCGTAGTTTAAGGGAATTGAGTGAAATGAATAGGGAAATGTGTTTTGATGGACTTCAATGTGGAGATTTCAGGGTGACAGGCTGAAATCCCTAAATTGGTTCTAAGATTAGTAATTAATATCAAAGGTTAGCCTTCGGGTGAAGGGTAAGTTGGAGCTCTGAAGTAAGAGCTGGTATCCTCCCAGCCTAGCCTTAGAGTTAGTAACTAAACTTAGAATTTGTCAATGTTCTTTTCTTACTTAGAAGAGGGTGGGGGGCACTCTCTATGCTCATATTTAGCACAATAAAATAGATAATTATTCCATATCAATCCACACATCATATTCTCATTGTTAGAGGAAAGATACTTTTCTCATATATCAAAAACCTTTCAAATACTTAATTTAGTGTGTCTGTCAGTTAATCCTGTTCTTAAAGTTGTTAGAAGTAATCATAGTTAGTTAATTGTAATTATTTCGTTGTTCTTACTGCTTCCTGCTTAGTAGTAGTAAGTAGTAAACTTTAACTTAGTGCTTATTACACATTGTGTAACCCTTTCTTAAAACTTTGTATTTCCCTGTGGGATCGATAACCAGGACTCCATTAGAGCCCTATATTACCGAATACGATACGTATACTTGTGTTGAATGCTTGGACTTAACAAAATTATTATAAATCTATAAATATGAGTTCATAAATTCTTGCAAATTATAAAGTCGAGCATCAAGTTTTGGTGCCGTTGTCGGGGAAGGTAACAGAGTTAAGAAAGAAAGGTAGGAAAGTAACAGAGTTAAGAAAGCAAAAGTTAAGTAACAAAGTAAGTTAATTTTGTAGTGTGTAATTGTGTTTGTTTATTTTTATTAAAGTATTTGTGTTTGTATATGCGTAGTAGCAGATCTATACATTTAGTGCTTTACGATTCGAAGTTAGAGCGTACTGTCAGAAAAATTAGAATAAAACAAAAACAAATTGAAAATCCTTGCAAAATGATGAATATTCAAGATAATCACAGAAATGAAGTTGGAAATTTGCCAAGACCTTTAAGAGAATATGCTAACCTAACAGCAGATGAAATTCATATAACTATTCAAAATCCTGATGTTGTTTCTAATTCATTTGAACTTAAACCTTCTATTATCCAAATGGTATAAAACAATCAATTTGCTGGAACACCTAATGAGGATCCAAATTTACATCTCGATAGTTTTTTAGAACTGTGTGCTACTTTTAAATATGATGGAGTGTGTAGTGACGCTGTCAGACTTAGACTTTTTCCTTTTTCATTAAGGGATAAGGCTAAGGCGTGGTTAAATTTGATAGCACCTGGATCTATTAGAACTTGGGGAGAATTATCTCAAAAGTTTCTATCAAAATATTTCCCTCCATTAAAGACTGCTAAACTAAGAAATGATATTACATCTTTTTGTCAGTTTGAAGGAGAGTCAATATATGAAGCTTGGGAGAGATTTAAAGATCTTCTTAGGAAGTGCCCACATCATGCTTTACCAGATTGGTTAATAATTCAAACATTATATAAGTGATTAGTGGGATCATTGAGATCTATTATAGATGTTGCTGCTGGTGGATCATTAATGTCAAAACCTTTTGATGAAGCATACGCATTAATTGAAGAAATGGCTACTATTAATTTTTAATGGCCCTCTGAACGGGTAAATCCTAAGAGAGTAGCTAGTGCTCATGATTCAGATATGATGGCTATGGTAGTTTCTCAAATTGCAACCCTTTCAAAGAAAATAGATCAATATAGAATGAATTATTCTCAACCACCTCCAGTGTTAGAGGAAAATTCATTTGGACAGATAACAAAATCTCAAACACCTTATGAGACCTCAAATGCTATTAATAAACCTAACAATCCTTATTTAAATTATTATAATCCTTGTTACTGGAAGAATCACCCAAACTTCAATTGGAATAATAATAATAATGCTAATGCTAACCCGCATTGGGCTAACAATTCTATGAATCCAATTGGAAATTCGAACAATCAAGGAAATTCTAATTTTAGACCATCTTATCCCCCTCGATTTAATAGTAACCCACAATTTAAGGATAAGAAGTTGTCTACTGAAGAAATGATTTTGAATATAGGGAAACAATTACAAGCTCAAGGTGTTGCTATGAAGAATATCGAAATCAATTAGGACATATTTTCACTGCACATAATAATAGACCTTCGGGAATACTTCCAAGTAATGTGGAGATCAATCCAAAAGATCAAAACATAGAACTACATAAGGCTATTCAATTAAGAAGTGGAAAAGAATTGGAAACTAGAGTGCAAAAAGAAGTTGAAATAGAAAAGGAGAAGGTCGAAATTGAAAAAGGTTCACACAAGATTTATCCAAAATTGGATTATCCTCTTGAACTAATGAAGATAACAGTTGAAAAGCCACCACTTCCATTTCCTCAAAGATTAAAGAAACAAAACAGGGATAACAGATTTGGAAAATTTTTGGAGATCCTTAAGAAATTAACGATTAATATTCGTTTTGTTGAAGCATTAGAATAGATGCTTGACTATGCTAAGTTTATGAAGGATATTCTGAAAATAAAAGAAAGTTTACAGACCATGAAACTGTTACACTTAGCGAAGAGTGTAGTGCAATTATTCAGAAGAAACTTCCGGAAAAACTTAAAGATCCTGGTAGTTTCACTATTTCGTGTGCTATAAGTGAAAATTTTTTCGAAAAAGCTTTATGAGATTTGGGAGTGAGTATTAATCTAATGCCTTTATAAACTTTCAAAATGTTGGGAATAGGAGAAATTTCTCCTACATCTTTGACTCTTCAGTTGGCCGATCATTCCATTACTTATCCTAAAGGAGTGGTGGAAGATGTGTTAGTGAAAGTGGATAAATTTATATTTCCTGTGGATTTTATTGTACTTGATATGGAAGAAGATAAATAAATTCCAATCATTTTAGGAAGACCATTCCTTGCTACTGGAAGAGCGGTAATTGATGTTCAAAAAGAAGAATTAACTATGAGAGTTAATGATCAAGAGGTGACCTTTAATATTTTAAAATCGAAGTATCCTTCAGTGGAAAAAGATAATGAATGTTTTAGTATGGAGGTCTGTGATTACTTGAGAAATGATCATTTTAAAAATATATTTGAAAAATAAGAAGAATATAAAAATATGTTTGAAGAAGAATGTGAAAATGAAGATTTGGAGTATGTTCAGGAGAGATTCAAAATATTAGATACTATGGAAGGTGAAGATAAAAGCATAAATCCATCTATCATAAAACCTCTTGAACTTGAAATGAAAATTTTCCCTAATCATTTAAAGTATATGTTTTTAGGAGAATCATCTACTTTGCCTGTTATTGTATCTTCGGAGCTAAACGAATACCAAGAACAGAAGTTGTTGGAAACTTTAAAAAGATACAAGAAAGCTTTTGGATGGACTTTGGAAGATATTAAAGGAGTTAGTCGTTCGATTTGTATGCACAGAATTTTATTAAATGAAGAATTTAAACCGAGAGTTGATCCGCAAAGGATACTGAATCCTATAATGAAAGAAGTACTTAAGAAAGATATTTTAAAATGGCTGGATGCTAGAATTATTTATCCTAATTCGGATAGTGCTTAGGTAAGTCCAATACATTGTGTACCGAAAAAGGGTGGAGTGACTATTGAAGTGAATGAATGTAATGAAATTATACCCACGAGACAAATTAATGGATGGCAAATTTGTATTGACAATAGGAAATTAAATGCCGCCACAAAAAAGATCACTTTCCTCTTCCTTTTCTCCATCAAATGCTAGATAGACTTGCTGAACACAAGTACTACTGTTTTCTGGATGGATATACTGGTTACCATCAAATACCTATTGTTCCTTAGGATCAAGAAAAGAAAACATTTACTAGCCCTTATAGAACTTTTGATTTTCGAAGAATGCCTTTTGGACTGTGCAATGCACCTGCAACATTTCAGAGATGTATGATGTCTATCTTCAGTAGTATGATAGATAATGGAATAGAAGTTTTTATGGATGATTTCTCTGTATTCGTGATCCATAAAAAATACCTATTTTTATGCCTTAATTTTTATTAAATTTTTAAGGATATTATGCTTTAATGAAAGGTATTTTTGTGTTTTTGGATATAGGTGATGCAAAAATGTTCAAGAAGGAAAAAGGAGCAAAAAGGAGCAAAAAGGAGCAAAAATGGAGCCAAAATGCAAAATTGCCAAAATAATGGGTCTGGCGCCTAGGCGCCAGAATCCGGCGCCTAAGCGCCAGCTCGATACCAAAACAGTTACGATTTTGTAACTACTTTGGGCAGTTATTTTGACGGTTAGAGCGGTTATTGGACCTTTTAGAAGATTGGCAGTTATTCCTGGATTATAGGACATGTGATACATTGTATCTAGACGGTTGGAAACAGTTTGGATCACGAAGAGGTGCGATCCAAAGTGAAGAGGTACGAAGAACTGGACGCGGAGTCCGACGCCTAGGCGCCAGAATCCGGTGCCTAGGCGCCAGACACAGTTTCTAGAAGATTCATTGAACTTGAACACATTTTGAAGAGATGCTTTAGGCAACCCTTGAAGCCTATAAATAGGAGGCCATTTCTATAGAAAAGAGCTCCCCCCCCCAATCAGAGAGATAATTTTCAATATAGGGCCACACTTTTAGTTTACTTTCTTTCATAAATTAGTGAGTTTATTTTATTTAGAGTTTGTATTGAGAGTTTGGAAAAGTTGTTGCTTTTGAAGTCTATTTCACTTTGGAGTCTGAAGGAATCAGAGGTTCAGTTGGAGAAACACTTGAGATAAGTATTTGTAATTTGTTTCAAAATTTTATTTATATGTTTTGTTATTTAAATTCAATGTGTTCTGAGTAGTTACTTTATTTTCTCCTTTCAATTATGAAAAGATAAATAAGATAATATAAAATTCGTTGGAGAATTAAAAACTAAATATGTTTAAATATTTTGATGATATTAATACCGGATCTTAATTTACTATTTAAATTGGCCATTTAAGTTGTTAAAATCTATTGAAGAATTTTGAGACCTTGAAGGAGATGAATTCTTAACTAGTAGATATCACATGAATCCTTGGGTAGTCGAAGGCATTGTGCGGGTTATTTAAGGTGAAGTGCAAATAAATAGGAAAATATTATTTAATGGGCGTAGAATTAATAAGTTTTTATATTGACAGACTAAATTCTTTTAATTTGGTTTATAGAAAGGGAAAGGGTCACTAGTAGGGCCGACCAAAGCCACCCTTGGTCATCTAGTAGTGTGAGCCTAGATTAATCCATTCTACTAACAATACATCTAGACCGATCTATAGATTAGCCAATGTTTTTTATACTATCGAGCGAAGGTAAAGAATAGGAATGCTTCTATTTGGCACAATACCATAAATTTATATTCTCCATGAATATTACATTATCTAAAAGTCTTGGATTAATTGAAAGGAAGAAAGTTGTTTGCTTATTATTATTTACATCACTCATTATTTTAGTACTGCTTTATTTCTACATTTAGTAAATTAAATATTAAATTTCATAAATTCTTGCTTAATATATAAAGTCGCGGTCAGCCGACGCCGCCAGAATGGGCGCCGCCGGCGCCCTATTGTTTTCCTACAACTGAACTTGACTGTTTGAGCACCGCCGGTGCCCTATCGAGTGCCGACGTTACCCAAAATCTGCTTGACGATTTTTAAGTTTCAAAATGTTAGTTTTTGGCGGTTTTTGGCAGGATCTTCGTGCTTATAACTCCCTAAACTCCATTTTTGACTTCTTAACTCTAGAAAAACGAAAACTACCTATCCCAATTCGTATCCTATGGATTCCTTTCCCATTGAAACCCCTCGATTTCATGTTTTCAATTGAAGGAAATTCATAAGTTTTGAAGCGCAGTGTTTTTTCAACAAAGTGATGATGAAAAGAAGGATTATAAAGGAAAGAGGCTTCATAAACCGAGGTATGGATAATCCTACTACTAGAATTGAAGAAATTACTAAAGAGAGACGTTGGAAAGTGCTTTGCTACACTACCTCTACCGTTGTTGTTCCCGTCGTGAAAGAGTTTTATGCAAGTCTTCACGGGATCAACCAAGGGTTCGTATTTGTGCGTGCTAGATTTGTTCAATTCACTCCTGCATGAATCAACGATCTCTTTATGATTGAGAACGTACCTATTTGCCATTATTCTAATTTCAATACCACAAAGGATAATATGGATGATGTATATCGATATCTGACGGATGAGAATGAAGAATGGGAAGTTAGAGAGAATGGATACATGATTTTCCCATCTGCATCTCTCAATCCAGTATCAAAGCAGTGGCATTACTTTATTTCGGCAAAGTTATTTCTGACATTGAAGATTAGCAAGGTAACTAAGGAAAGTGCCATTTTGAATTTCTGTATTCAAGCTGTAAGGCTGGTTGATATTGGTAATAGTATTATGAAATAAGTACTTGGATTTATTGTGCATGGCTCTAAATATGGGCTTGGACACCCGTCCACCATATTTCTGTTATGTAGTCAGTCACATGTTCCTTATGAAAGTTGGAAAAGGGTTATTCTTCCATGGAGGCTTATTGATCCAACTAATCCCTACGACTACCAGACAGTTGGAGATGAAGATGACATGAATTTACTTACAGATCAACCAACACAGACTTCACAACCGATTCAACCCTATTTTCCTGAATGTTCCAGAATGATATTAAAGAGGATCAAACAATTGGAGAAACAGGTACGGAACGTTATGAATGTGATCAATAACATTTCTGATTTATTTGATCATATAGATTGGAGAATGAAAGAGAAATTCAATCACACTGGTCGAATTGAGATGGGCTTGATCAATCTTATGAAGAAGAACGCGGTGATTGCTGAAGAATCATTTGACGAATTTCCATTTCGTTCATTCTATAACTTTTTTGTGCATCAGCAATCAATTGGAGACATTAGAAGAGAGGATAGTTTTGAAATAGATGGAGAGTAATTGATGGATTCTACTTATGTTTGTTACGTGTTTAGTTTGCTTTGCTTAGTCATGTTTGGTTTGTGTAGTATTTTCTTTGAGATTTGAACTTGGATTTGGATGTGTTTACTTTCATTGTGTGTTTAGATCTTAGTGCTTGCCTACCGTAGAGTACTTGCTGCACTAAACATCTAAGAATAGTTGGTTTGGATGAAGATATTTAGTGTCTATGATGTAACTTGGATTTTATATATATAAGTTTGTTGTGGTTTGTTTGTGTGACAAATTGTGTTAATTATTGCTAATGGGATGATGTAAATGCCTATTAAAGTGTTAAACATCATTGTGGACGTCGAAACGATCGAAATTACGAAAAAATTTTTGGACCCAGAAAATATTTTGGACTGGCGCCATCGGCGTCCAAATCCAAAGAGTTACATAATATTTTTAAATAGAGCGCTGCCGACGCCCGAACACAGAAAAAGCCTAAAACCCTCGATTTCACGATTTTTGTCCTGGGACCCGCAAAATTTTTCCATTTCCTTCGTCTTCCTCCTCTATTTTCGCGATTTTAAAGATCTAAGGCTTGCTAGATCTCGGATTTAAGGAGATTTCAAGGCTTTTCAACACCAGATTTGTACTTCTCTTGGTAAGAGCTTCACTTTAAGTTAAAATTTTTGGATTTCACCATGGAAATCTCTTACATTGCCTATAGTGGAAATTTTTGGAGTTTCAAAGAAAATTTGAGATTTCCATGATAAAATTTGCTCTTACTTGTTTAGAGTAGTGTATGAGTTTGCTACAGTGTGAATTTGGGATTTATTGGAATTTTCTTGCAAATTTTAGAAATTCACATGGCTCCAAGAGGGAAGAGGAAATTGGATTTTGATGAGGAGAGGTTTGTTAACATCAAAGCCCAATTTTGCCATAACTCTATCCTTCACAACAAGAAGTGTATCCAGAATCGAGCTTTTGATAATCCTGGCGGATCTATAGAACAATTAATTGCAGAGCGAAACTGGGAGCGATTCTGTTATTTCACTGTGAATGTTGTTATGGGAGTTGTTAGAGAACTCTATTCTAACATACCCTGGACTGAGACTGAGTATGTGCTTGTTAGAGGGAAGATGGTTGAGTTTACTCCTCAGCATATCAATGCTTTCTATCAGACTCGGGAACCATTCGTGTGTGAATACGAGAACTTTGACACTGGGAGGTAGAATATGAGTGAAGTTATTGCTTTCTGACTGACGGGAGAGGAGAATGGAAAGTAAGTCAAAAAACAGTTGATAAATTTCCCCGCCTCCTCTTTGAATGTTTCTTCAAAAGTTTGGCATTATTTCATTTATACAAGACTGTTACCATCTTATCACCACAGCGAAGTTACTAGAGATAGAGCGATTCTTAACTATTGTATTCAGAAGATGAAAAAGATTGATATTGGAGCTATTATTTATAAGAATATTCAGACGATTGCTAGAGGAGAAACCACCAGAGGATTAGGACATCCTGCTTTAGTTCATGCCCTCTGTCAGTAGTTCTGAGGAAGTGGCTATTCCTTTGAGACCTATTACAAAGAATATTATCCGTACTTTTGAGTCTCATGTAGGAGCCAGAGCTGAGTGTAGGAGTACTGATATTCCTACTACTAGTTATGATGTTCCATCCACTTCTGAGGCTCCTACCTTATCTGATATTATGGAGCAGCTGAGACTACAGAGTTCTAGTATGGATAGACTCCATGGTCGGATGGATGTATTTGAGGCGAGGAGTGATGTAAATGAAGATTGTATGCAGATGAGAGTTGAGTTCGATATTGGCTATTATGATGTTCAGGTTAGATTTATGAGGGGGGGAGTCCGATGTGGTATTTCCTACTTGCCCCAGCTATACATCATATAGACCTGACCCTACTGATGACCCTGCTGAAGACCCTACTGATCCTTGTGATGGAGACTGGTAGATTGTTTGTTTTATTTCTGTTGTTCTTAGTCTATTGTATTGTACTAATGTGATGTAGTGGATATTTACCTTTCATGTGATATGTAACCCTGTGTTGTACTGTTGTGATGAAGTGTTATTTACTTTTTATGTTGTACTGTTGTGTTGTACTGAGACAATAAAATTGTTAGCAGGACTGTTAGTAGTGTGATAGTTTGTTTCATGTTATAGTGTTCTGTTGGATGTTTAGATGTTTAATGTTAATTTCTCTTTACCCATGCAAATATTTAAAATTTTTGTATCACTACTATTAATTGTTTCATGCCTGCTAGTTGTAAATTTTGACTAATACCAGATAGCTGTTGAAGATTTCAAGATCCCAACACAGAGAGATTAGTTTTCTTCTACTCTGAACTGTTTCAATTTACTGAAAAATTTAAGTTTGGGGGAGGGTAGAGAAATACAAACTTTTATTTGTTCTCAATTATTATATTTTCAAAAATTATTAGAATAACTTCTAGCAGTTGAACCTCATTATAAGATAACTAAAACTTTTTATTTCAATTGAATATTAAGGAAGGTAAGATGAAAAATTTTTAGTGATAGAGGTTGATTTTATAGAATTAAGATATTTGGTATGAAAGGATTTGATTATAGTCAACTATTTAAAGTAAAGAAAACTGTATTTTTGAAATGTTAAGGGACTTGAAGAATTGTGTGTTAAGAAGAGATTGTAACTTTATTATGAATAATAAAGCCTATACTTAACTATAAAGTAAGGAGATATTTCAGGTTTGAACTTTATAAAGAGGAGAGTGAAGTTCAAAATCATTAAAGGGCTATCCAGATATAGTAATCTTCAATAAAAAAAAAGAAAAGAAAAGAAGGGTTAAAAAACAATCCCTAAAAAAAGAAAGAAAGAAAGAAAGAAAAGAAAAGAAAAAGAAGGAAAAATGTTTATGAGGAGAAGCTTGAGGAGATGCCTAATAAAAAATTGGCTTCTCTTGAATCACCCTAAAGAAAGAATTTGATTTTAGTTCTAAATTTATGTCTTAAGTACTGCCCTACATTCTAATGAAGTTTAAATGAATTCCTTTCTCACATAATCTTTTGAGGCACTCTTAATGTGACAAATTATAGTTCATCTTGAAATAAACAGAAGACTATAACTCTTTGACTTGATCACTGAATATCCTTATACCTGTAGTGTTGACCTGACTTACTAAATTTCTTTCTGAAAATCTAACCAAAATATTCTTTTGAATGAAAAATTTTAGTGTGTTACAATTGAAAAGTACATTGCCTAGAGTTATATTTTATGTAGTAAAAAGATCACTTGAGGACAAGTAATAGTTAAAGTTTGGGGGATTCTGATGCACTCAAAATATATACGGTTTTTGCTATCTTATTTTTACCCATTTTAGTGATATTGCACTTTAAAGAAAGGTTTTTTTCACGATTTGCTGCAGGTATGATGATTTTAGGTGATTGGAGTGAAAAGAAGAAAAAAGAAACGAATCCGGAGCAAAAAGGAGTAAAAAGGAGCAAAATGGTGAAAAAGTGTTCTGGCACCGCCGATGTCAGAATGGGCGCCTCCGGCGCCCAAATCTAGAGAGCACAGCAATTAAATGGCACAATAGAGAGCCGCCGGCGCCCTATTGGGTGCCGCCGGCGCCTGGAGTTGGTGGCGTTCAAATTTAAAAAGTTTTGGTGACTTTTTGAAGGTATGCCTATGGAAACTCTTGGGATTTCGTCCCTATCTTATAAGTAACTACTTTTGGATGAGATGTGGTGTGAGAAAAAGTGTCTAGAGAGTGTCTTGTGTCTTCTAGAGTGTTAGGGTTTAGGAGTAGAGAGTGTAAAGTGATGATTTGAGAGTGATTCTTCTCTAAGGAGGGGAGGAGAAGAGGTAAAGTGAGAGATTGTTTCTTCATTTCCATTCTAGGGAGAGAATCAAGTCTAAAGAAGAGAGAAGAGGATTCGAAGGAACATCAAGGGAATTTCATTGGGGAAGAGAAAGAGATAAGTTGTATTTTTTTTGTGGTTTGTATGACTTTTCTTTTATATATAAAATCCAAGTTTTATTGTATCTTCTCCATGAATTCTGAGTAGTCTCCATTGTCTTCTTCTTACATAGAGATGTGATGATGGATTGATGTAGATTTGATGTGCTTTTAATGTAATGAATAAGTTGTGGCGGTTTTTCATTTAGAACTTAATTTACTTCGATTTGGGCAATTGAACTGTTAAAATATGTTGTTGAACATTAAGTCTGAAAGGATTTAATGTCCTACAACAATAATAAAAGATCCATTCAATTTCTATGGATGATTTGTGTAGTTTAATGGAATTGAGTGCAAATGAATAGGGAAATGTGTTTTGATGGACTTCAATGTGGAGATTTCAGAGTGACAGGCTGAAATCCCCAAATTGGTTCTAAGATTAGTAATTAATATCAAAGGTTGGACTTCGGGTAAAGGTTGAGTGGGAACTCCAAAGTGAGAGTCGGTATCCTCCCAGCCTAACGTTAGAGTTAGTAACTAAACTTAGAATATGCCAATGTTCTTTTCTTACTTAGAAGAGAGGGGTACTCTTTTAAGGGTAAAGAATCATCTATGCTCCTAATTGGCACAATAAAATAGATAATTATTCCATATCAATCCACACATCATATTCTCATTGCAAGAGGAAAGATATTTTTCTCATATATCAAAAAACTTTCAAAAACTTAATTTAGTGTGTCTGTTAGTTAATCCTGTTCTTAAAGTTGTTAGAAGAAATCATAGTTAGTTAATTGTAATTGTATCGTTGTTCTTACTATTTCCTGCATAGTAGTAGTAAGTAGTAAACTTTAACTTCAGTGCTTATTACACATTGTGTAACACTTTCTTAAAACTTCGTATTTCCCTATGGGATTGATAACCAGGACTCCATTAGAGCTCTGTATTACTTGATATGATACGTATACTTGCGTTGAATGCTTGGACTTAACAAAATTATTATAAATCTATAAATTTGAGTTTATAAATTCTTGCAAACTATAAAGTCGAGCATCACAAATCACCCTAAATCACTTCAAATAATTATTTCTTCCCCATAAACTTTTCTAATTCTCCAAAGAAAGTTAAATTTCCATCAATTCCAAACAAATTTCACACAAACACAACTTTCATTTAATTAAAACAACCACTCTTAATACAAACTAAAAATTTCTATCCAAACATTTTTGATGAAATTTTCCAATACACAATGATTCAAATATATAAAAACAAAGATAAATTTACAACATTAAGATGTAACAAACACACATTAAAGTTCAAAAAAACACAAACATATAACACTAGACACAAAAAAATTAACACATAGAAACTATAGTACTAGACTATACTCAAATTAATTGCAATCTCCATTAGGTTGAATATATCTAGAACCACCATTAGTTCCATTTGAACCATCTGGAATATAAATAGGATAAAACGGGTGATGGTTGAAAACTCTCACATCTTCTTCTTCTAACCTATTGTTTCTCAGAAACATCACCTTATCTGCTTCTTCCGCATGACTTGTATGACTAAATTGCATTTTAAGTTGCCATCCCATATGCACTAAATGAGCATTAGTTTCATTTACCTATGCTTCAATTGACTCCACATTGGCTTCAATCTTCACAATCCTTTCTGTAATACCTTGAATACTAACTGCTAGGAATCAGTTGTAAAACTCTTGCGCACTTTCACTAATAAATTTCTTCTTGTTGGCTTCCTCGTTCTTCTTAATTTCACTCTCCCAAGAAGACATTTATGCACTCAAAACACTCTTCTTAAGACTCAGGAATGAAAATAGGGACTGGGGCAAGTGTTTCTCTTAATTCAGGGTCTTTTTATAGACATGAGAAGTACTAAAACAGGCCCTATATGTTTTAAAAATCCAAAATAACTTCTAAAACCACTTCCCCATGATTTAGGATTCTAGAAATTCATTTATTACGTTTTTCATAACTGCGGCGCTAAAGCGGCAACGAGGCGACGCTTAGCCGCGAGTGCACATTTTTGCACAGGTCTGCCAAATGTCCAAAATTTTCATTCTGACTCTTTTAAGTCATCAGTTAATGTCAAATTAACACCACTATAACTAATCTATTCAAAATACTACCACATAATCATGAAAGCAAACCAAACAAAGCACACAAAGCAAACATAAATCAAAGCACACCGATAACTATGGGTTGCCTCCCACAAAGAGCTTGGTTTAATGTCTTCAGCTTGACATACCCAGAACTTATTCTGAGTGCAACATCAGATTCTCATCAGGTTTAAGTTGATCGACTGAAAAATAAGGTTTAAGTGTATGACCATTAACTTTGAATATTTTTCCAGTCTTAGGATCTTAAATATCCACAGTTCCAAAAGAATAAACTTTTATTACAATAAATGGACCCATCCATTTGGACATAAGTTTTTAAACAAAAATTTTCAACTTGGCATTATACAACAAAAAATTTTTGCCCTGGCTCAAGATTTTTTGTAAGAATCTTCCTATCATGCCATAATTTCATATTTTCTTTATAAATCTTAGCATTTTCATAAGATTCATTCTTTATCTCTTCAAGCCCTCTTAATTGCAACAATCTTTTCTCAGCAACATCCTTTAAATTATAATTGAACTCTTTTATAGCCCAATATGCTTTATGCTCAAGTTCAACAGGTAAATGACAAGCTTTTCCAAAAATTAGCCTATGTGGGGTCATTCCTATCGGAGTTCTGTAAGCAGTCTTATAGGCCCACAAAGTATAATCCAGTTTGATTGACCAATCATTTCTAATTGGATTAATTGTTTTTTCTAATATTCTTTTAATTTCACGATTGGATAATTCAACCAAACCACTTGTCTGCGGATGATAAGTAGTAGCAATGCGATGGTTAATATAATATTTATTTACTAACTTCTCCATAATCTCATTTCTAAAATGACTTTCTCCATCTGTTATGATTACCTTTGGTATTCCAAATATGCAAAATATATTCTTTCTTAAAAACTTTGCAACACTTTGAGCTTCACATTGAGGTAAAGCAATAGCTTCAATCCATTTGGATACATAGTTTACTACTATTAAATTATAAATCTTTCCAAAAGATGGTGTAAATGGTCCCATGAAATCTAATCTCCAAACATCAAATATTTCAACTTCCAACATGTAATTGAGGGGCATCTCGTTTCTTTTAGAAATATTGTCTACACGCTGACATCAATCACAATTTTTAATACATGCATTAACATCTTTAAATATTATAGGCCAATAAAATCCAGATTGTAAAATTCTATAAGCAGTTCTATCAACTCCAAAATGTCCCCGGTAATCAAAATTATGAAATTTTTGAATAATTTCATAAATTTCTTCTAAAGGCACACATCTTCGAATGATCAGTTCCATTTCTTATTTATATAAAAATGGGTCATCCCAAAAATAAGTTTTAGCATCAGATAAAAATTTCTTTCTTTCCTGGTATGTCAAACCTTATGGTAAAATATCACTGACAATAAAGTTTACAATGTCAGCATACCGCGGAATACGCCACTCGATAATAGTGAACAATTTTTCATCAGGAAAATGTTCATTAATTTCTTCAGTATCACTAAGAGATTTTTCAGGTTCAAGCTTGGATAAATGATTAGCAATATCAGCACCCTTCCTATCTACTATCTCAAAATCAAATTCTTGCAAAATAATAATCCATCTAATCAACTTCGGTCTCACATCTTTATTCTTCATTAATATTTGATATTAGAATGATCGGTATGCACCACACATTTAGTTCCAATTAAATATGATCGAAATTTATCAAAAGCAAATACTATAGCTAATAACTCTTTCTTAGTAGTGGTATAGTTAATTTGAGCTTCATTAAGAGTTTTACTAGCATAGTAAATTACTTTGAAAATTTTATCATATTTCTGACCCAAAACAGCATCAATAGCATAGTCACTAGCATCACACATTAATTCAAAAAGTTTTTCCTAGTTTGGTGAAATTATAATAGGTGCAGTGATTAATTTTTCTTTTAATGTTTCAAAAGCTTTTAGGCATTCATCATCAAAATAAAAAATTACATCCTTTTCCAATAAACGACATAAGGGTTTTGAAATTTTTGAAAAGTCTAATGTAATGCCTGTAGAATCTAGCATGTCCCATAAAACTTATAATTCCCTTTACATTCGTTGGACAAGGTAAATTAGAGATAACTTTAATTTTTGCAGGATCTCCCTCCAAACCTTTTTCTGATATTCGATGTCCTAATACAATTTTTCCTGCTACCATAAATTGGCATTTTTCCCAATTAAGGACCAAATTTGTTTCTTTACAGTGTTTTAGAACTTTAGATAAATATTTTAAACATGATTCAAATGAACTTCCAAACACTGAAAAATCATCCATAAAAATTTCAATCCTTTTTTCAATTAAATCACATAAAATAGCCAGCATACATCTCTAAAATGTAGCAAGGGCATTACATAAACGAAAAGACATTCTTCTACAAGCATACGTACCATAAGGACTGGTAAACATTGTTTTCTCTTGATCCTTAGGAGCAATTTGAATTTGGTGGTACCCAGTATATCCATCTAGAAAACAAAAGTATTTATGCCCAGCCAGTCTATCCAACATCTGATCCAGAAATGGGAGTGGAAAATGATCTTTCCTTGTAGCAAGATTTAATTTTCTATAATCAATGCATATTCGCTACCCTGTAACTTGTCTTATTGGTATAATCTCATTCTTTTCATTAACAGTCATAGTTACTCCTCCTTTCATAGGAACACAGTGAATAGGACTAACCCATGCACTATTTGAAATAGGGTAAATAATCCCAACATCCAACCACTTTAAAATTTATTTCTTAACAACATCTTTCATAATAGGATTTAATCTCCATTGAGGTTCTACCCTAGGTTTACAGTTATCTTCCATAAGGATTCTATGCATAGAAATTGAAGGATTGATTCCTTTAATATCAGCTATCGTCCATCCAAATGCTTTCTTGTACTTCTTTAAAGCTTCAAACAAACTCTCTTCTTCATTTTTAGTTAATTGAGAGGAAATTATCATTGGCAAAGTTAAGGACTCACCTAAGAAAATATACTTCAAATGATCAGGAAGCATCTTTAACTCAAGTTTAGGAGGTTTTTCAATTGATGGACCAAAAGATTTATCTTTTTCAGTCATGTCCAACAGTTCAAAATTTTCATGAACATAATTTAGATCTTCCTCATGAAAATCATTAGAATGATGTAACTCCTCTTCTTGCTCATGTTCTAATTCTTCTCTTTCAGATTTCTCTTCAGAAGTTGATTTGAAATGACTTTCACTCAAATATTTGAAAACATCCTTCCTATAACATTAATCATCTTTACCACTTGTAGGGTTTCATTGATTTTGAAATGTTTAATGTAGTAGTCTGATCATTAACTCTCATTGTTAATTCCCCTTTTGGCACATCTATTATTGCTCTGCTTGTGGCTATGAAAGGCCTTCCTAAAATTATGGGTATCTCTTTATCTTCCTCCATATCCAGCACAATGAAATCAACAGGAAAGATAAATTGATCCACTTTTACCAAAACATCTTCTAAAACTCTTTTAGAATATGTGATCGAACGATCTGCTAATTGCAGAGTTATAGTAGTTGGAGTTATTTCTCCTAATCCCAGTTTTTTAAATATTGATAGAGGCATAAGGTTAATTCTTGCACCCAAATCACATAAAGCTTTTCCATAAAATCTATCTCCAATTACACATGAAATTGTGAAACTACCAGGATCTTTAAGCTTTTCAGGAAGCTTCTTCTGAATTATTTTACTGTACTCCTCGCTAAGTGCAACTATCTCATTATCTTCAAACTTTCTTTTTTTGTTGAGAATATCCTTCATAAATTTCATATAGCTTGGCATCTGTTCTAAGGCTTCAGCAAATGAAATGTTGATTTTTAGCTTCTTAAATATCTCCAAGTATTTAAAAATTGCTTATCTAATTTTTGCTGATTAAGTCTTTGAGAAAATGGAGGTGGTGGTTTTTCCAAATCTTCCTTAAGTGGAGAAATAGGTCTTTCCAAACATTTCGGAGCATCCTGTTTTGGTTCTTCAATCTCTTCTTTCTCTACTTCAATTTCTTTTTAAACTCTACCTTCCAACTCTCTTCCACTTCTCAGATGAATTGCTTTCACATGATCTTTATTCTTATCTCTTGGATTTACTTTAGTATTACTAGGAAGAATAACTTGGGATCTATTAATTAATGTATTGGCAATTTGTCCCAATTGATTTTCAATATTTCTAATTGTAGCTCCTTGAATTTGCAATTGATTTCCTATTTGTAACACCACTTCTTCAATAGACAATTTCTTCTCCTTAAATTGGGAAGCATTGTTAAAACCTGGAGGATAGGTTGGTCTATAATTATTATTCCCTTGGTAATTTTAGTTTCCCAATGGGCTTACTTGGTTGTTCCCCCATTGTTGATTAATACCACCCTGATTATTGGTATTCCAGTTAAAGTTTAGATGGTTCTTCCAATTTGGGTTATAATAATTAGAATAAGGGTTATTAGGCTTACTTATAACATTCAAAGTTCTGGTGAAGTATGAGAATCAACCATTTGAATTAATGAATTTTCTTCAATCATAACAACTGGTTAAAAAAATTCATCCCAAATTGGTCCATCTTCCTTGAAATTGTAGCAACTTGATTTGCTAACATCGCAAAAGCATCATTTTCATGAATATTGGCTACCTTTTTAGGATTTAACCTTTCAGAAGGCCATTGAAAATTATTAGTAGCCATTTCTTCTATGAAAGCATAAGCATCAGTAAACTATTTGGACATCAGTGATCCTCTGCAACAGCATCGATAATAGATCTAAGAGATTCAACTAATCCATTATAAAATGTTTGAATTATTAACCAATTTAGTATCGAATGATGTGAACATTTTCTGAGGAGATCTTTAAATCGTTCCCATGCCTCATATTTAAATTTACCTTCAAACTAACAAAAAGATGTGATATCATTTCTAAGCTTCGTAGTCTTTGATGGTGGAAAATATTTAGCAAGGAATTTTTGTGCTAAATCACCACATGTTCTGATAAATCCAGGTGCTAACAAATTTAACCATATCTTATCTTTATCCCTTAGTGAGAAAGCAAAAAGTCTAAGTCTAATAGCATCATGTGAAACACCATCATATTTAAAAGTAGCAAACAACTCTAGAAATTTGGCAAGATGTAACTTAGGATCTTCAGTTGGTGCTCCCCCAAACTGATTATTAGACACCATTTAGATAATAACAGGTTTAAGCTCAAAGGAATTAGCAGCTACAGCAGGGTGTTGAATACTACCATGAAGTTCATCCACTGTAGGGTTAGCATATTCTCTTAAAGGTCTAAATTCTTGATGGATGTCATCATTTTGATTTTGATGATTTGCCATTTCTTGAACGTTTTTATCTTTTCAGAATTTTAAATTTTTTTGATTTTTCTGATTGTTCTTTCTAATTCAGAATCATAAGGAACAAGTCCCTCAGACCCTGAACTACGTATACAACGTTAAATAAAATAAAACAAAACACACTAACGAAAAACAAAATAAAGTAAAAAAAATTTTGAATTTTTCTTAATCTTCTTTAAATGAAATTTTAATTAATTTCCCCTGCAAAGGCGCCAAAAACTTTATCCCCAAATATTTATGCTTACGATTTAGATAGGAAATTTATGATTTATAATATGAGATACTACACAAGTATATGTATCATTTATCAAGTAATATAGGACTTTCTGATTAAGCCCCGAGATATCAAATCCACAGGGAAATGTCTAAACTTTAAAGAAATAAGAAAAATAACTTTTTACTTTTTTAATTGATTTTTGTAAGTATGTTTTAAGGTATTAATTTCGAAAAGTTATTTTTGATATTTTTAATACAATGTTAAACAAGAAATAAAAATTATCAATACTCTAAACACGATATAGAAGTTATAAAAATCAAATATCTTTTTCATTCTTCAATGAACCAGTAATAATTATGGATATTTATGTTGTGGAAGTATTTAAATGTATTATGCCAAATAGGAGCAATTATACTCTTTACCCTTACTTGGTTCTATAAAGACAATTGGTTAATTTGAAATTTTGAAATTTTGTAGATGGGTTAGGCAGGGAATATACTAGCTCTCTCTGTAGAGTTCTTTTTATTCCCTCCACTTGGGGGCTAACATCTCATAACAAAATTTAAAATAACAAACCAAATTAGGGGGCTTTAGCCTATCACTCTAAAATCCTCTAATTTTACTCCCCAATAAAGCATAACTTTCTATATATTTGCATTCAATCATATGGACTACAATTCTCACCCATATAATTACATGTGATTCTTTCCAATTGTTGTTTAAGACAATATCACATTAGATTTTACATAATCTCAAAACAAATTTTAACATCTTAATTGGCCATATCAAGAAGTAAATTAAGTTCAAGGAATTGAATCATCACAATTTATTCCAACATTAAACACTTATACTTTCCACAACATACTTCCATATTTTAATTACTTCATCATCTAAGAAAGAAAAAGATAAAGTAAATTACTCAGATTTCATGAAAAAAACACAAACACAACTTGATTTGAAAGTATAAACCATAATGAAAACACAATAATATTACTTAAAACTAAAGTGTAAAAACAAAGATAAATACTTACCTGAAAATCCTCTCGACAAGACTCTGGAAGTTCCTTTGGAATTTTGCTTTCCACAATACAACTTTACAGAGGTTGGCGCCCAAATCTGATGACTCTAATAAAAACTTTAAACTTCAACAAAACCTAGATATAATGATAAAAGAAAATTTGTGAGACGAAGGCTTCACACCAACTCTTTTTCTTTTCTTACTCTCTACTCTCTACTAACAACTATAGAAAAGATGAACTCTAAAACACACTTTCAATACTAACAACTACTCCAACAACAACACACACTTGCAAATTATGAGGCTTCATTTTTATATTTTTCCAAATGGTGCCTTGGTGTCTCTTCAAATCATGTCGAGATTTAATGTATCCACCAAAAGATGAATCCCTTCAATCCTATTTGCCGCCCAAAAGATGTTAAGGAAGTAACCATTAAAAGTTGCTTCAAACACCACTTGAAAATGGCACCAAATTTGATTAAAATTCGATTTGTAACTATGGCGCATAAGCGCCAGCACTTCGACGCTTAGGCGCCAGAGGCCAAATTTCTCAAACTTCATAATTCTGCTTCAAATTTGATCATTTTTCGCTCCTTTTATCATAATTAATCATTTTCATCATACCTGCAGGAAAAACACAAAATACCTTCCGTTAAAGTGCAATATCATTAAAATTAGGTATAAAAATGTGCATAAAAACACTATATATTTTAGGTGCATCAAGGGCCAGTGTGATTTTCAATAAAGGGGCCTTTTGAATTAGTCCTTATTTTGAATGGCTCAAACTAGTTTAACCATTGACACATTTAGCGGTGTTAAATTTTTCATTCTCGGTATACGTTTGGTCGCTTATAGACTGAGCCGACCATTGGTCAGAACAATACCTCTAACCTCAGCTGCCAGGGTGATTACTGATCCACTTTTTGATATTTATACTTACAACTATGATATGAAAATTAGCAACGACACCAAAAACTTAATCCCGCACTGAATATATATATATACTGATGATTATGTTACGGAAATTATGATTTATATTGTGGATACTACGCAAGTATACGTATCATTATCAAGTAATATAGGGCTCTAATGGAGTCCTAGATATCGATCCCACAAGGAAGTTAGAGAATTTTAAAGACAACTTAAAGTAGATTTACTTACTAATCTAGTATACGGAAATTAAGAACACTTAGACTATAATAAACTAATGCTTAAAAGGTTGAATATAAGATTTCAGAAAAGTATCTTTCTCCTTGTTTGATAGAATTAAGTGAATGGAGAATTAAATGAGTTTTTTTAATTGTATTGTGCCAAATAGGAGCATTCCTATTCTTTACCCTTTGGTCCAGCTGCAAAGAACATTGACTAGTCTTAGGTTTGGTTACTGAATCTGCGGCTAGGCTGGGAGGATACCGACTGCCACTTCAGTGCTCCCACATTCCCCTCGCCTGAGGGCTAACATCTACACTTCAACTCCCAAACAATAGGACTGAACTGAAGATTTTAGTCTGTCACACTAAAATGTCCAATTCTACGCCCGATAGTTAATATTTCCTTATTTATTTGCACCCTCCTTCCAAGGCTTTTGACTTCCCTGAATCTTGGATGTAATCTTTACTATAGTTGATAATTCAACATATGTTAACAAATCAATTGGCCAGATTGAAAGTAAATTAAGAATTAAGTAAAAGATTAGCACAATTTCTATTTTCATATTTTTAGGCACAACTACTTTAATTCATCATTTCACAAAATCTCGATAACAAGGAGAAAGACTAAGGAAACAACTCAGAATGCATGGGAAAAAAAACACACATCATGGATTTCATTAAATTTAACAAACAATAAATAAATATAATTATCTCAATTCTTCTCCCCAAGCAGACTACTTGAAGGTCCTTTGACTCTTCCTTCTAGTACAACACACTTAATTAAACTCACCAAGATGCTAAACACACTTAAACACTCTATCTACACACTAGGAAGACTCTATAGAGAAACTAAAAGACTCTAGAATGACACACAACTGACTAAAATTCGTCTCTATTTATAGAAGGTGTCAAATCTCTAATGGTTGCTTAAGCACCTCTTCAAAAAGCGTTCAGGTTCAATGTATATAGCTCAATTCAACTGTCTCACCATCGGCGGGCTTCTAGAAGATGGATAAACTGCGCGATATCGCTGTCGGTGGGCTCGATCTCGCCGTCGGCGAGTTCCTTATAATATATTCAAAACATTCGGGAAGAACTCGCCGTCGGCGGCCTTTTCCTCGCCGTCGGCGGGATAGTTCACTTTTCATTTATTTCAGTCCTTTTTGCTCCAAATTCGCTTCTTTTCGTGCTTTTTGCTTTCATTACTTATAAATCTTCATTCCTGCAATAAAATAAAGAAAATACCTTTCTTTAAAATATAATTTCATATAAAATTGGTATAAATTTCTCAATACATTTTTCTGTGGTCAAAATCCCCCAAACTTAACTATTACTTGTCCTCAAGTAATTTTAATACTAAATAAAAATAATGATTATTTGTAATAAAACTTTTAATTCAGAAATACTATGAATTAGATTTAAATAAATGCTATAGTAAAGTTTAATAGAAATATTTTTAGATAATTAAATTAATTCTATAGATATAAGGCTATTTTGTCATCAAGTTTATGATTTTTAGTCTTCTATTTATTTCAAGAATTACTATATTTGAAATATTAAATTACTTAAAATATTCAGATGATAGGAAGTTCATGAAAACACTACTTAGTAAAATACTAATCCATATATATATAAGTTTAGAAATATAATCTGAGTTTTCCTTTTAGGTTGATTCAAATGAAGCTAATTTTTGATAAGACATCTCCTCAAGCTTCTCCTCACTTATATTTCTCTTTTTCATTTGGATTGATTTTCAATCCAATATATATATATATATATATATATATATATATATATATATATATATATATATATATATATATATATATATATATATTTCTTTTCTTTTCGAGGATTGATTTTCAATCCTTCTTCTTTTTCAAGTGAGGATTACTGTATCTGGATAGCCTGTTAATGATTTTGAACTTCATTTTTCTCTTTCCTAAATTTGAAACTTGAAATATTTCCTGACTTAATATATATTTCAAAGCTTTTACTTCATTGGGTTTCAATCTTTTCTTTCTCATCTAAATATTTAAAAATTTTATATTTTAAAATATAGTTTTCCTTACTTTAAATAGTTAACTATATTCTTATCCTTTTAAACTAAGTTTCTTAATCTATTAAATTAGTTTAATTACTAGAAATATTTTATTCAACTTTCTATAATAATTAGATAAATTAATTCTAGTTACTGAATTAAAATTACTAAAAAAAATCATTTTTATAATAATTTTGAAAAATGTAAATTGAGAACAATTTAATAATTAAATTTGTGTTTTTCCCTTCCCCCAAACTTAAGTTTTTCTATCTAATTATAAATGGTGAAAAGGAAAATATACTGTAAATTTAAATCATACCTTTTAGCTTTAGGTATTTTTCCTTTGAAGTTCGTGCAGGCTTTTTCCATTACTTAATTAACCTGTATTGTTAGTATTTTTCTACACATATAATATTTAAAAGAAAGTGCTTGGGTAAAGAAGTTTTTAATAAGTACAAAATACTTAACATAACTTATACTTAATCTACTGCTAAACATACAATTGACTACTCCATTTAAAAGTCACAATAACAATTTGAAATATTAAAATTTACAAACGATATATAATTTTAACAACAAAATCCAAAAGTCTAATATAACATCACAATCAGGGTTATAAAATAAACATCAATTCTAAAGTTCAAAGAAAAACATAAACAATTATACAACATAACAATTAAAGTTTTTTTTTTTAAACAAACAATTAAACTTTTAAGACATAAACAAATATAAAATCTAATCTTCTATATCAAAATCCCAAGCTACATCTTCTCCTCCTTGATCTGCAGGTTGAGTAGGCTGTAATGAGTATATCGGGGGCACTCAGGAAATACAACATCGAGCTCTCCTCTCCTATAATGATTTTCAGAATCGTAGTAAGCTATCTCATACTCTGAATGTCTCTGGAGATACTCGCTGTCATAATCATGTCTTCTCTCTAAACCTCCAATCCTCTGATCAATGTGTTCCAATTTTTCTTCTATTTTCTCAAAACTTTTCCACTGTAGAGTCATCTCATTCATCAAATCATGAAGGGTAGGAGTACTATAGGGAGGAGGGTCATAACTGGTAGAGGGAATATCTCTACTCGAAGAAGGTACATAACTCCTAGTCCCAGATCTCCATCCTTCGTGGGATTCATATTTTTTATATTAGCCGGAGTAATGGGTTTCATTGGCTCCACCCATTCCTCATCATCTCTTACTTCAACTCCAGATAATTGGCGAGTGCAAAAATCGGACCGAGGTGTCCTAGTCCTCCTCCACTCTCACTTCTTGCAGTGGCTAATATATTCTTATAAATTATACTTCCCACATTAAGACTTCTTTAGTTCTGAATACAGAAATTCAGAACTGCTCTATCTCTTATTACTTCACAATGGTGATAAGTGGGTAACAAGGTAGAACAAATAAAATAGTGCCAAGCTTTAGATATTGTATTCAGCATAGAAAGAGGGAAGTTTACCCGTTCACGCTGCTTGATCTTCCCAACTTCTTTCCCGTCAGTGAGAAAGTTGATCACTTCTTCCAATGGTCCTTCCATAGTTCCAAAGGTATCGTACTCCCTGGTGTGCAAGTCATGTATTTCATAAAAATTATTGATTCTTGCAGCACTGAAATCCACCAAAAATCCTCTCACCTTGATTGGTGCATCTTCGATCGCAGTTAGATTGGCATAGAATTCTTTTACCACTTCCACAACAGCTCTGTTGGTTATGTAACAGAAGTTTTCCCATCCTCTTTCTTTTATTATTCGCTCTACTTCTCCTCCAGGACTTTTGAAAACTCGATCCTGAATACATTTCCTGGCTTGAATGTTGTGAAAATATCTTGACTGTGCCCTTGCATTCACAAATCGGTTTTCGTCGTAATCCAATCGTCTTCTTTGTCGTGGAGCCATTTTTTCGATCTATTAAATTCACAAAAAATCTTAACTAAACTTCTAAATATTACTAAGATGGCTTCCAATAGTTACTAAAATCAATCTAAATCAAGTTCCATGAATTTCTTCCAAGTCTTTTCTTCACATTTCACATTTTTCCCAAATTCCTTAATGTAGAAGAAATTCATGGTGAAAATAAAAAATTTTTACCTAGGAGTGAAGCTCTTACCAAGGGAAGATGAAATCCGATGTTAAAATGTCTTGAAATTGCTCCAAATCCCAGATCTATCAAGCCCTAAGTCGGTTTTTTGAAGTTTTGAGGAAGGGAACGATGAATAGTGTCGGTTGACCGGTCAAAAAATAGTACATTTCGCGATCTCGCTGTCGGCGAGCTAATTAATTCACCAGGCCAAAGTTTCGGGAAAATCTCGCCGTCAGCGGGGTCAATCTCGCCGTCAGCGGGATTTCTGAATTTTTAAAAATTTTTATATTTTCAATTATTTTCAATTTAATTAAGCCTTGATCTAATGTTCGGTCACTTAATTTAATATATTTTTCTAAGATTAGATATTCTACTGACTCATATAAGGTTTACACAATACAAACAGTATAACTTTATAAATGAAATCCATGAAATTACAACTTCACATACTATAGAATTAACAACTGACTTAAAAATCAAAACTCACATAACTCAGCATTGCAATCCACACCACGATACTCTAGATGCTGAGACTAAACAAACAACATACAATCTCATATAAACAGAGATTAACTTTGTAAAATCCAAATTATATTAAAGACCAAGTTCAAATCAACACACATACATATAATATGAATAGAAATTTCTGCTACTCATCGGAATCTGAACTGATCTCTTCTCTGATGTTTCCAATAGAACGTAGGTGCACAAACAAATTATAGAAAGGTTTGAAAGGGGATTCTGCAGTAGAATCTTCTTCAATCCACCCTTTCTGTCTCAATAATCGTATAAAACTCGCGTCCAGATGTCCTGTATGGTCAAAATGCTCCTTCATTCTCCAATCAATGTGATCGAATAAATCAGATATATTATCAATAGAGTTCATCACATTCTGTAGTTCCTTCTCCAATCCCTTAAGTTTCCTTAAAATGAGGTTTGTTCTATCAGTCAGGGGCCTAATTAAAGGATTGTTTTGAGATGCATGATCAGAAATAATTACTGTTTCATCATTGTAATCCAATGTAGGAAACATATCTCTCGGATCTAGTGGTTTCCAAGGCAATAGCACTTTTTCCCATGCTTCGTAGGAAACTTGGTACTGACTACATAAAGCAAATATAGTTGATGGGTGTCCAAGTCCATGAATCGACCCATGCACAATTAATCCTAATGCAGACTTCACAATGATAGTCTTTCCATAAATAATCTGTGTCCGTTTACTTTAAATCTATGCCCAGTTTTTGGATCTTCAATTTCTATAGTTCCGTATGAAAATATTTGAGTTATAGTGAAAGGATTTGACCATCAAGATTTCAATTTCCCAGAAAATAATTTCAATCTTGTATTATAAAGCAAAACTTCTTATCCCAACTCAAAATTCTTCAGGTTAATCTTCCGATCATGCCATAATTTCATTTTTTCTTTATAAATTCTATCATTATGATAAGATTCATTTCTTAATTCTTCTAATTCATTCATTTGCAATAATCTCTTCACACCAGCTTCTTTCAGATTGTAATTAAATTCTTTAATTGCCCAATAAGCTTTATGTTCTAATTCTACTGGTAAGTGACAAGTCTTTCCATAAATAAGCTTGTAAGGAGTCATTCCAATCGGATTTTTATAAGCAGTCCTGTATGCCCATAATGCAGTGGCTAGTCTTATAGACCAATCCAATCTATAATGGTTTACAGTCTTTTCTAAAATACATTTAATTTCTCGATTAGAAACTTCAGTTAATCCACTGGTTTGTGGATGATAAGCAGTTGATATCTTATGAATAATGTTAAATTTTTCTACTAGTTTTTGAATATATTTATTTCTAAAATGAGATCCTCCGTCAATGATAATCACTCTCAGCATTCCAAATCTAGTAAAAATATTTTTCATTAGAAATTTTGAAACACTCTTACCATCACATCGAGGTAAAGCTTGTGCTTCAATCCATTTAGAAACATAATCAACAGCAACTAATATATATGAGTTTCCAAATAAAGGAACAAACGATCCCATAAAATCTAATCCCCAAACATCAAAAATCTCAACTTCTAATATAAAATTTAGAGGCATTTCATTTCATCTAGATATATTACCTACTCGTTGGCATTTGTTGCAAGTTCTGATATATCTATAAACATCTCTAAAAAGAGTAGGCCAATAAAATCCAGATTGTAAAATTTTACAAGCAGTTTTATCTGTTCCAAAATGTCCTCCAAAATCAGAATCATGACATTTCTGAATGATTTGTTCTATTTCTTCATAAAGCACACATCTTCTAATTATAAGATCCTTACATTGCTTATATAAATATGGTTCATCCCAAAAATATGTTTTAGCATCATGAATGAATTTTTTCTGTTGTTGCAAAGTTAACATAGGTGGTAAAATATCATTTACAATATAATTTACTATGTCAGCATACCATGGTATTTTCCACTTAATTATATTATATAGTCGTTCGTCAGGAAAACTGTCAGTAATTTCATTATCAGTGTCAGATAATTCAGTATATTCTGGCCTTGATAAATGATCTGCAATTTGATTATCAGTTCCCTTTTTGTTAATGATTTCAAAATCAAATTCTTGCATTAGTAATATCCATCTAATTAATCTTGGTTTGGAATCTTTCTTTTGCATTAGATATTTAATAGCAGAGTGATCAGTATGCACAATACATTTAGTTCCAATTAGATAAGGCCTAAATTTATCAAAAGCATAAACAATTGCTAATAGCTCTCTTTCGATAGAATCGTATAATTCATTTCAGCATTATTAAGAGTTTTAATAAGCATAGTATATAACTTTGAAAATTTTATCATATCTTTGCCCAAGTATCGCTCCTATAAGCATATTCACTAGCATCACACATAAGTTCAAATGGTTTCTCCCAATCAGGTGAAACTATTATAGGTGCTGTGATTAATTTATCTTTTAATAATTCAAAAGCATTTAGACATTCAGTTGTGAATTCAAATTTCTTGTCCTTTTCTAAAAGTTGGCATAGAAGTTTAGTAATTTTTGAAAAATCTTTTATCTAGTGTTTGTAGAATCCAGCATGTCCAAGAAAACTTATTACCCCTTTTACTATAGTTGGAAGTGGTAATTTAGCTATAACTTGAATTTTTGCAGGGTCTACTTCCATGCCATTTTCTGAAATTTTATGCCCTAATACAATTCCTACTGCAACCATAAATTGACATTTCTCCCAATTTAGAACTAAGTTAGTTTTCTCGCATACCTCTAATACTTTTTCAAGATGATTCAAACATGCGTCAAATGACGTTCCAAATACAGAGAAATCATCCATAAATACTTCTATTCCATCATCAATTAATTTACTAAATATAGACATCATACATCTCTGGAATGTTGCAGGTGCATTACATAATTCAAAAGGCATTCTTCGAAAAGCAAATGTTCCATAAGGACTAGTAAATGTAGTTTTCTCTTGATCCTCAGGAGCAATAGATATCTGATGATAACCGGTATATCCATCTAAAAAACAAAAATATTTATATCTGGCTAAGTTATCCAACATTTGGTCTAGAAATGGTAATGGGAAGTGATCTTTCTCGGTGGCTGCATTTAATTTTCTATAGTCAATACATATACGCCATCGAGTAACTTGTCTTATAGGTATTAAATCATTATTTTCATTAGCTTTAACGGTGACTCCTCCTTTCTTAGGAACACAATGAATTGGGCTTACCCAAGCACTGCCCGAAATAGGATATATAATACCATTATCTAACCATTTTAATATTTCTTTCTTGACTACTTCTTTCATTATTGGGTTTAATCTCCTTTGAGGATCTACTCTTGGCTTATGTTCATTATCTAAAATAATTCTGTGCATACAGATTGAAGGACTAATTCCTTTAATATCTGCTAAAGTCCAACCAAAAGTTTTCTTATATTTTTTAATCTGTCTAAGAGTTTTTGTTCTTGTGATTCATTCAATTCAGCTGATATAATAATTGGTAGGGTTGAATAGTTACCTAAGTAAGCATATTTTAAATGATTAGGTAAAATATTTAATTCGAGTTCAGGAGGTCTAATAATTGACGGAACTATATTCTTTTCAGCGTTTTCAGTATTATCCAATATTTCAAATTTTTCCCGTATATAATCCAGTTTTTCATTATCTCGCTTCTTCAATTAATTCGAGTATTTTCTTTTTCTAACTTTTCTTCATAATATCTTTTAAAATGTTCATTTTGCAAATGTTCAAGTATTTCCATTCGAAAACATTCATCATCTTTTTCTAAAGCAGGATATTTCATTGATTTTACTATGTTAAAAGTTACTTTTTGATTGTTTACTCTCATAGTCAATTCTCCTTTCTGAACATCAATCATAGCTTTTCCAGTGGCTAAAAAGGGTCTTCCTAATATTATGGGAATTTCTTTATCTTCTTCCATATCTAGAACAATAAAATCTACCGGGAAGATAAATTTATCCACTTTTACTAACACATCTTCAATAACTCCCTTAGGATAAGTCACAGAACGATCGACTAATCGAAGAGTTACTGAAGTAGGTGAAATTTCTCCTAATTCTAATCTTTTAAAAGTTGATAGAGGCATTAGATTGATGCTTGCTCCTAAGTCACACAAAGCTTTTCCATAAAATTTTTCTCCAATAGAGCAAGGTATAGTGAAACTACCAGGATCTTTTAATTTTTCAGGAAGTTTTTTCTGAATAATTGCACTATACTTTTCGCTAAGTGCAATAGTTTCATTATCTGTAAATTTTCTTCTTTTTATTTAAAATAGCTTTCATAAATTTTACATAATTAGGCATTTGTTCTAATGCTTATACAAAAGGAATATTTACTGTTAATTTTTTTAAAATTTCAAGGAATTTAGCAAATTGCTTATCTTTCTTATGTTGCTTTAGTCGTTGAGGAAATGGTGGTGGTGGTTTTTCTATAGATATTTTCATAGGGATCAATGGATATTCTAAGTTTTGATCTTACTGATCCTTTTCTTTTTCGATTTCCACTTCCTCATTTTTACTTTCTGTTTCTTTCTGAATTTTAGTTTCTAACTCTTTTCCACTTCGTAATCTTTCAGATTTATTTCCACATTACTAGGAAAAGTTCCAGGAATTCTATTGTTAAGTGCGGTAGCGATATGTCCGAGTTGAGTTTCAATATTTTTAATTGTTGTTCCTTGATTTTGTAATTGATTTCCTTGAATTTGTAATTGATTTCCTTGATTTTCCAAGTGTTGACCCATACTTAATATTAATTCTTCTATAGATAACTTCTTATCTTTAAATTGAGTGTTATCAAATCCAGGTTGATAAGAAGGTTTATAATTTGTATTTCCTTGATAAGGTGGATTTCCTATAGAGTTGTTCATCCATTGTTGATTAAATGTATTGTTATTCCAATTAAAATTTGGATGATTCTTCCAACCAGGATTCTAATAATTCGCATAAGGATTATTGGGTCTATTATTAATAGCATTTATAGTTTCATAAGGAGATTGAGAATCTATATATTGTCCAGATGAGTTTTCTTCTAATATAGTAAGAGAGTAATTCATTCCAAAATGATCTAATTTCTTTGATATAATAGCAATTTGAGAAGCTAACATTAATATTGCATCATTTTCATGAACACTAGCTATCTTTTTAGGATTTATTCTTTCAGCAGGCCATTAAAAATTATTAGTAGTCATTTCTTTGATTAACGCATAGGCTTCATCAAATGGTTTTGACATTAATGAACCTCCAGCAGTAGCATCAATGATTGATCTAAGAGATCCTACTAATCCATTGTAAAAAGTTTGTATAATTAACCAATCTGGTAATGCATGATGTGAGCATTTCTTAAGAAGTTCTTTAAATCTCTCCCAAGCTTCATATATGGATTCTCCATCAAACTGACCAAAAGATGTTATATCATTTCTAAGTTTTGCAGTTTTCGAAGGAGGAAAATATTTGGATAGAAATTTTTGTGATAATTTTCCCCAAATTTTAATAGATCCAGGTGCTAATGAATTTAACCACATCTTAGTCTTATCCCTTAAAGAAAAAGGAAAAAGCCTAAGTCTAATAGCATCATTAGATAATCCTTCATATTTAAAAGTAGCACATAGTTCCAAAAAACTAGCAAGATGTAAATTAGGATCTTCATTAGGTGAACCACTAAATTGATTATTCCGTACCATTTGGATAATTGCGGGTTTAAGTTCGAATGAGTTAGCAGCTACATCAGGGTTTGAAATAGTTAGGTGAATTTCATCTAATGTAGGGTTGACATAATCTCTTAATGGTCTTTGTTGGTTTATATTTTCAATTTCTAGATTATTTGCTATTTGTGTTAAATTTATAATTTCTCTCTTTTGTTTTCTAATTATTTTAATTGTGCGCTCTAATTCGGAATCGTAAGGTATTAAATTTTTGTTTCCAATTTTACGCATACAATTTTTAAGTAAAATTTAAAATAGTCCGTTACTCTAGTAATTATTTTAATAATTCTATTAATTACCTTAATAATTACATTACTTCCCGGCAACGGCGCCAAAAAATTGATCGACTTTTCGATATTTATATTTACAACTATGATATGAAAATTAGCAACGATACCAAAAACTTGATCCCACACTGAATATATATATTTATACTGATGATTCTGTTATGGAAATTATGATTTATATTGTGGATACTACGCAAGTATATGTATCGTTATCAAGTAATATAGGGCTCTAATGGAGTCCTAGATATCAATCCCACAAGGAAGTTAGAGAATTTTAAAGACAACTTAAAGTAGATTTACTTACTAATCTAGTATACGAAAATTAAGAACACTTTGACTATAATAAACTAATGCTTAAAAGGTTGAATATAAGATTTCAGAAAAGTATCTTTCTCCTTGTTTGAGAGAATTAAGTGAATGAAGAATTAAATGAGTTTTTTAATTGTATTGTGCCAAATAGGAGCATTCCTATTCTTTACCCTTTGGTCCAGGTGCAAAGAACATTGACTAGTCTTATGTTTGATTACCGAATCCGCGGCTAGAGCCGGGAGGATACCGATCGCCACTTCGTAGCTCCCACGTTCCCCTCGCCCGAGGGCTAACATCTACACTTCGACTCCCAAACAATAGGACCGAATTGAAGATTTTAGTCCGTCACACTAAAATGTCCAATTCTACGCCCGATAGTTAATATTTCCCTATTTATTTGCACCCTCCTTCCAAGGCTTTTGACTTCCCTGAATCTTGGATGTAATCTTTACTATAGTTGATAATTCAACATATGTTAACAAATCAATTAGCCAGATTGAAAGTAAATTAACATTTAAGTAAAAAATTAGCATAATTTCTATTTTCATATTTTTAGGCACAACTACTTTAATTCATCATTTCACAAAATCTCGATAACAAGGAGAAAGACTAAGGAAACTACTCAGAATGCATGGGAAAAATAACACACATCATGGATTTCATTAAAGTTAACAAACAATAAACAAATATACTTATCTCAATTCTTCTCCCCAAGCAGACTACTTCAAGGTCCTTTGACTCTTCATTCTAGTACAGCACACTTAATTAAACTCACCAAGATGCTAAACACACTTAAACACTCTATCTACACACTAGGAAGACTCTATATAAAAATTAAAAGACTCTAGAATGACACACAACTGACTAAAATTCGTCTCTATTTATAGAAGGAGTCAAATCTCCAACGGTTTCTTAAGCACCTCTTCAAAAAGCATCCAGGTTCAATGTATCTGGCTCAATTCAACTGTCTCACCGTCGGCGGGCTCGATCTCGCTGTCGGCGGGCTCGATCTCGCCGTCGGCGGGCTTCTAGAAGATGGATAAACCGTGCGATCTCGCTGTCGGCGGGCTCGATCTCGCCGTCGGTGAGTTCCTTATAATATATTCAAAACTTTCGGGAAAAACTCGCCGTCGGCGGCCTTTTCCTCGCCGTCGGCGGGATAGTTCACTTTTCATCTATTTCAGTCCTTTTTGCTCCAAATTCGCTTCTTTTCTTGCTTTTTGCTTTCATTACTTATAAATCTTCATTCCTGCAATAAAATAAAGAAAATACCTTTTTTTAAAGTGCAATTTCATATAAAATTGGTATAAATTTCTCAATACATTTTTCTGTGGTCAGTTCCATTGTTGTCCTAGAACCGAGCGGCGTTGTCATCTGTCAACCCTCAAGTGCTCAATTACTCTTCTACCTTATTCTTGTCATCCTGATCCTTCTGCTTCTACACCCAGCGGTTGGATGACTCTAATTTGGTTCCCAAGAAGTCCATAAGTTCCTCCTTGGCAGCGACATGGTTGTTGGCTAGTTTTAAGACTTTGACAAAAGATCTTGGTTTGAGTAAGTTCAGGTTGTAATTGAATCATTTGGTGTGGATTCTCAGCTTCAGGATGGTCTAGGCGTTGAGAGGCTCTAAGTTTTTTACATCCAGCATTTTCTTCTGGAAGCACATGATGTAAGGCTGCATGCTCTTATTTTCTCATTGCAGGATCTAGTAAAGAGTCATAGTATCCTTTCTTGGCTTCAGCACGTTGGAAATGTGTGCCAGAAGGAGATTTCTACACTTGTAGAATGATGGCATGATTCAATCTGGTAAGCTGTTGATCCACCGATGCGTAGCCTCCTTTAGCGAGCTCAGAAAAAAGCCGAAACTTCAGGGTGTCATCGATCTACAATACCATGATTAAAGACTCAAATGATGCCACATGGTTGGTCAGGTCGCTTTTCCCCTTTAAATGATTCAAATGAGTAATCCTTAGCTTCGTTGTGGGTATGGTATCTTGGATTCACTAGGAGACCATTACAGTCGGCCGGGCAGGTGCTTCTTGATCCGCTCGGTGCCTGACGATCAATGTTGATGCTACAGTGCCCATGAGTTGGGAATCGTCCCGCCCTTCGATCGGTCGATTGCCAGCCTGATTATTGGGCGTAGGCGGATTCTCTCAGAGAACTCTTTGGGAGCGAGTTCCCTAAGACTCTCTTTCTATGAGTGGCTGTTGATTGCCCCTCTGCATCATTTTCACCCAGAGAGCTTCGAATTGGTCCATCATCATGCCCGCAGTGCTTGGATTTCTTGTTGAGTTTCTTGATGCACCATCCCTCTATTGAATTCTATGGATGTTACGTCTCTCTGCGCGGTTTCTCTTTAGTAATCTTCTTCATTTCTGATTTGCGGCATGCTCACAGTCACCCCACCACTTAATAGAACATTGAATCCTAAATGCCTTTAGAAATTACACACATTGAGAGTTAGAACCGAGAGGAAGAGGGGAAAGAGAGAGTGTAGACCAGTTAGAGAATTTCGGGTAGAGAAGCTGGGGGAAAAGTCCCTTTATTCATCTTCTGGCCCACTTATTGGGACCTATTTGTACAATTACAGAAAAGAGAAAATGATTATGGAAACCACTCTTAATTTAGATAAAAAGTTGATTTATTACTATATTTGCATTACAATTTGAATGAAATACGACAACTATCAGCTAGTCGATATATTCTTACTTTAGTCGTCCAATTCGACTGGTTGCGTGGTGATCGCTCTTGCTGAGGTCAAGTCAGTTCGTCGACTAATTGTGAGCAGACGTCTTTGCAAGAAGTCTAGGTGGTTTGGATCATAGGAGTGGTTTACGAATGGAACTCCTAACATTGCATGTCGGTCGAGTCGATAGAGCTGTTGGTCCTTGGATGGCTAACTCGGATCATGCTCTTTAAGCACGACATTTTAATTGTCCACCATCTTTGAAAGTTTGATTGCTTTGAAATTCTTGCTGGCAGTTTCAATGCATATATATAATGCATACATGCCAACTTTTCTGTGCTACAAAAACGTAATAATTCAAATTTTAAAAACAAAAAAATGTTACTTTTTATGTGATACGAATGATTTGGGATTTTACAAATATAAAAAATATAGTTTAGGCGATAGAAATGTAAGTTCTTAAGAATTAGGTGGCTTGTATGTAAAAGGCCCTTTAATTTGCTATTTAAAAACAAGGTCTTGTTAAAATTCACCATTAAATCCAAGCAACAAATTCTAATAATCTGAAATTAGTTACAAGATTAAAATAATTCTTGAGGATTCCAATGAATCCGTGGATGGACTCGCATGCAACGCTCCCCTCCGCTACCTGCCTTCGTTGAATCCAGAGTCCAGACCAACGAGGAATGCACAGCAATGGAGTGCAGACCAATCATTTTCATTTGGACGTTGTTCCAATTATTTTACCATTTCTTTACATTGTTAGGTGGGTCAGGTCACCTTCCACTCCACTGTCACCATTCCACAAGTCCGTGGGCGGCCAGGAATCAGTTCAAGCTAAGCTATAAGAGGAGTAATAGATATGCGAGCACCACTCAGTTCTCCCCTCAATTCTCCCCTCCAACTTGCTGAAGTGAATTCCGTTCTCCTTATCTTGTTGGTTTAAGATGAAGAGTATAATGGCACAGACGCCCCATGACTCATCGTTCTCCTTCTCCCGTCGCCACTTCCACTGGATTATAGCCAGAGTGGAAGGCGCCGTCGGCTCCAAGAGTAGCCCCAACAGCACAGAGGACGAGGAGATCCTCGGCCCTACTTTCACCGCATCCGACGCTTTCACAGAACCGCCACCCCGACCTCGAACTGCGGTGGCTCGGATCCGGTCGGCGCTGACGGCTGCCTTCTCCAGCCGACCTGCCCGCTCCGCTGGGCTCGGTGCCCGGCTTTTCGGCACACTCTACGGCCCCCGGCGTGGCAACGTCCGCTTCGCCTTCCAGAAAAATCCTCACGACTGCCCGGCGCTTATTTTCGAGCTTGAGTTTCCGACCGGGTCCCTTGTAAAGGAGATGGCTTCTGGCGTTGTGCGCGTCGCTCTAGAGTGCGAGCGCAGGGATGGGAAGGTGAGGCTGGTCGAGGAGCGGCACTGGCGGGCATATTGCAACGGGAGGAAGTGTGGGTCAGCGGTGCGTGTCGATTGTGGCGCCGGCGACTGGCGCGTAGTGCGTGCAGTTGAGCCGGTGACGATGGGTGCCGGAGTACTGCCGCCGGAGGAGGAGGAGGAGGAGGTGATGTATATGAGGGCGAGGTTTGAGAGGGTGGTGGGGTCTAAGGACTCGGAGGCCTTTTATATGATCAATGCGAAAGGGAACGGCGGAGGGTCGGAACTCAGCATCTATTTTCTTAGAGTTTGATATAGATAAAATTCGGAAATTTAATTTCGGTGATTCGTGATAATAAGTGTAGGGTTTGGGTCATAATTAATTTCTCTTTTTCTCTGAAACTTATATTTAAGTTGTGAAACAGAGAATTTTGATTCGTGGATGTTCGTGAAGTTATTCGATTTCGGCCATTCAATTCAGATTGAATTCATCATAATTGGATTAAATGAATGGGATCGGATAATTATAAATCTACTTGCGATCCCAACCCATACGTCTCATTTGTAGCGAATATATATATGTGTTCTATATATTTTCATGGATCCGGTAATTATTGTGTAACGCTTGTTCTTCAATTTTGTCAGTGTCTGTAAGAGTAAGCCCAAACTATGACTATGGGAATAATTAGGCTGTACGAAATGTTGAAAAATAAAAAAAGTAGCAAAGCATTAATGTTGGGCTTGAACAAATAAGTTGTCAAGTCATTAAGAAAATGCTTCCTTATTAATGACCTAATGTTTCTTAATGAATTACTCTATTTTTTTCATGTGCTTTAATGATATATGGTAACAGATGTATACATTTGAAAATATCATTCTATTAAGTTTTAATTCAATTAGATCATTAATTTTTTGCATTTAGAAAAAAAAGAGAGTGAAGCGCTTGCAGGATTATTGAGTGGATTAATTCGATTTGAAGAGTAACAATGAACATGTTTATGCTAGATAGTAAAACTATGTGCTTAAACTTTTGTTCAAAATTATTAGATTTGAATTAATAAGATTAATATGGTTTGAATTTAAAGAAAAAAATTATTAAAAATTTAAGCCTATGCTGCTCATGGGCTCATAGCTTACTTGAATTCAATTAGATCAGTAAATTATCCTCTTATTTGTATCGTATCTGATTAGAAATTGTTCTACAATTTGTTTTACAATCTAACGTTTCCAATTATCTCCCTCGCATGAGTCTATGAGAGTCCAACTTTTTTCTTCAGATAAAAATGTTTTTAACCCTACCAAATCTCCTGCATCATTATTCCTCTCAACTATAAGAAATATAGAAGTAATCTATTTAATATATTTTTTTCTATGGTATAAATGGTATTAAGAGTCAAAACTAAAGGAACAGTTAAGTCGGATTAAATCGGTGATTTCGATAGTACTTTCTTATGGCTGGAACATCAAAATTGTAATTTAAGATCATTACTATAATGAATGAAGGTCCATGAACATAAAAGCTTAGGCCAACAAGTAATGACTGCTAATATTATGAGAGGAACTCAGCTCATATTTTACTTCTATTTATATATTATTTTTCACTCTCAATTGTTTATACCATGCAAAAAAAAATCCTTCCCAATCACAAAAATTTATATGAACTTGCCTATTTTTGAACTGAGTTCTGATAGAAGCCACAAATCACATAAAAAACTTAATCAAATATATTATAATAATAATATAATAATAATAATGTACATAAAAAATGTGTCAACGTTGATCTTGAGGAAATCTAATAGTCCAGAAAGAAATAGAACAATGAAGGCGGGCCTACTGACAGAAGATCATGAGATGCTTATCTGACTGAGTAAAGGAATTCTAGCAAAATTACTAATTCTAAAGATGACTGAACTACGAGATGGACCAAAGACGACAAGAATGCAAGAACGAGCCACTCGACCAATAATGAGACAAAAGAGTATTCGAGCTAACCACTACAGGAGACCCGACCCAAGGGAAAATACATTTCCCTGACATCTCCAACCATCCAAGGGAAGCCTAGAGACTCTTTAGCAGAAGTTAAGGATCAACAGGAGGATCATATCATTTGGTCAATTCATACTGACCAACCTCAATTGACTGAATTTATCTAACTGACTCCAAGGCAATTAAGCTTAGTCGAGTGAGCCTGAGAGCTATCACACGATAAGCTCATACATGCAAAATTCTTGAAATAACCTAAAATGAACCTCTTTAAATAAATGGCTAAAAAATTACATCGCAACATTGTACCCATTTCTCTATAAATAGAGGAGTTATTTAATGAATAAGACACGATGGACAATTGTTCATTATTATTCATTCGTCTCTCTATCTCTCTCTCCTTAATTGCACTTTATTCCTTCAGTGTGATTCATAGATAAATCAAAATTTAACATCTAGAATATGTGATGAGTGTGGATCAGTGTGGATCATGCCATATACAATAAGAGGAGGAGAAAACCAAAACAACAACACTAATAACATAGAGTGTACCAGAGGTTTTTGAAGCCGAACAGATCTAGAAGGTGAAGGATCAAATGTTTTATATCGTCCAAGATGCCTTGAATCATGGAAGAGATCGAGGACACTGAGAAGGAGAAACAATGCACAGTGGCAGAAGTGTCCCCCGGCTTTATAAAATTAAGGAAATTCCTAGTACGTCAATAGTCCTGACTCAACAACGATCAAAAGACATTGGTTCATAAATATGAGGAAAAGCCCTAGAGCAATTCAAAATCCCAATGCTAGAGTCATAAAAGGTGCAGAACAATTTGACTGACAATGTGGCCTCAATTAATTTGATCATGTGTTTCTTGAGGATCTCCGACTAGCTGAAACGTTATATCTTCTTTACTATATTAAATAAGTCAGTAGTCAGGTTGTTCAATGGATTACCATAGGGAGTATCGCATTGTTCAATAATTTCAAGCGATATTTGTGGTATAGTTTGTTAGCGACAAAAAACCTTTGAAATACTTGCACACACTACTTCAAACGTTTCAGAAACATAGCGAGAGCCTTAGCGTAATCATCACATGTTTCTAGAATGAGATGTATAATATGTGGGACCTAGAACCCATGATTGCCTATGCTGCCCTAGCTCAAGGGTTGAAGGAAAGTCCTTATAGATATGCGCTATACTTATAGTGCGCGAAGACACTAGCTGAGTTGTTGAAGCTGCATAACAACCAAATATCAACCAATGAGTTAACCCCAACTCTGCCTCCTCTAGAGTAGTGTCCTCTACCCATCATCTGCAGAAGTGGGTCCCTCAAGATGAAGGGTGAAGATTCATATATGATTCGCATACTTCTGCTCATCCTCAATACGAAGACACCCAGTCATCCGAAGTTCATAGGAACATCAATAGAATGCATCACCAAGGGAGTCAGGACTAGTACACCTACCACTGGCTGACTTAGTATAATAAGTGACCTCTACCAAACAATGAAGTACCCAAAATAACTCCTCTGAGATTTTTAATAGCCAAAATAATGGAGGACATACAAAATAAAGACTAAGTCAAGAAAGTGCCATCAATGATGACCAGAGCTTTTATCTAAGATCCAAATAAGTATTGTGCTTACTACCGAGACCATAGAGATGACATGGAGGAATGGAAACACCTCTGCGTCTTGATTGATGAGCTAAGGCTAGGAAGCTAAAGGAGTTAATAGCACCAGGTGTAATGCTTTAGCATCATGTGAAGGCTCCAATGGAGGAATTATTGCCCGCCTTTATGTTCAAATGGAGCTCACATCCTCCCATGTTTCTCATCAACAAAGGCTTGTCCCTCATGGGTAACCCCTACAACGACGTTATCATCATCACCACTTCTTGACCTCATTTTTGGTGAGGTCTTTTCTTTCCTCTTAGTGCTTAGGATCTAGCCATAGGAATTCTCCCTGACTATCCTAGAAGACTAGAGATGGAACCCACCTTTTAGAAATTTGAACCAAATCTTAACTCTCTTTGGAATCCTACATGGATGGTCATCAACCTCCAAACCACTAGGAAGGTTAGGACAAATGTGTAGAAAGACAAGGATGAACTCCTATAGGATGGTCAAGCCTTAGGATAACCCTAGGTGGCCTGGTCATAGTGGGGTCTAGCTTGCACACACTGCACTCCTACACACATCCTAAACCCTAAACCATCTTTGCCCAATCTTGGCTCCTGGTTCATTAGAGCACTCATACGGATCCAAACCCCTAGCCCCTTGGCTAAGAGGGTTAGGAACACATATTAGATGTTCAAAATGAGCACTTTCTTGGTCCATGGCTTATTCTAAATCTTTTTCACTCTATTCAACCATAACCAAATTTCATTTTTTCAAAATTTCTAGTTTTGACATTGGGTCCTTAATCCCACCTAAAGTTACCTAAGTGACCCCGACAACCACAAAACTCCCCAAAAATTACCCAAAATTCCCAAAATTCCTAAAAATCATTTCAAAAAAATTCCCACCGCTTAAATCCACCAAAATACCGCAATACCCTCCAAATAACCTCCAAATACCCAAAATACCCTTTGTTGCCCAAAATTCCAAAAATTCCCAAAAAATTCCAAAAAATCCTAAATATTCCCAATTTCATTTTATTCAACTACACCATACCCCAATTTTGCTAAATTAACCCACTTTCAATCCAAAATCCCAACATGGTTCATTTAGCCCAAATGGACCCAATGTCAATCCAAATCAGCCCAATTGACCCTAATGCTGATCAAATTCAATCCCCAACATCAATTAAACATCCCTAATACCAATATAAACCAAATCCAAGCCCAAATTGGCCCACATTTGAGTTCAATTCCACTTGAAATCCAAAATCCCCAATTTTGCTTAAATGATCCAAAACCCCAAGTGGACCTAATTTCAACCATTTCCCCCCAAAATTTCAATCCTAAACCCTTCATGACACTCCTATGAAGTCCATGTAACATTTAATTGTCCCATTTGAGCCAAAGGTTGACCTAGATCTACTTGAAATCCAAGAATACCCCATTTTAACCTAAATTGAATACATGACAAAATCTACCAAATTAATTAGCCTAACCCTAAAATTTCCTCCCAATTGATGTTGGGAACTCTTAACCACATTCCCCTAAACCATTTGAAACCTTCACTTGGGTTTAACCCCCACCTTAGCCCAACTTAGACCCAAGTTGATCCAACCTTACCCAAATTGACCAAAATCTCAAAATCCACCAAATTGACCCATCAATTGAACTCAAAATCATTCCATGTCTTCATGAAAATTCTTCATTACAATCTTATGCACAATGTTCCCCAAGACATTTGGACCCAAATCAAACCTAAACCCAAGCTAGCCCAACCTTAACCCAAATGAACCAAATTGAACCTATGACCTAACCTAACCAAATTAAACCAAATGTGACTAAACCAACCTTTCCACAGCCACCAAATGAACACTAGGAACCACCATAGATCCACCTAACCCAAGCTAGGTGAGCCATGGACCAAGGGTCCCCCATTTTAGGGGATTTCTTCCCTTAAGTGGCTAAATCTTCTTTCGACTTACCCCAAAACCTCCCCACAACTGATTAATCTTAATTAAACCTTCCCCTGACCCACCTGACCTGGGGGCCAGCTCCCTTATCCTTGCTGGCCGGCCTAGTCACCGGAGGTAATCAAAACCGAGAGCCACCACGATGTGAAACTCACCCAAACTTCACCAATTGGCCACCTCAACCAAAATTGCCACTGGAGCCTTTCTGCCCTCCACCTAAGCAGTTGATTACACACAACAATTGATCCCCAACTCAGCCCTATGGCTCTGGCCATATAAGCACCTCCTTTCGGCCAAAGAAAGGTGCTGAAATTTTCTTCAAGAAAACTCCTACAAACTGCTCCCAGAGCTCCTCCCAGCCAAGAGAAGCTCAACCCCATTGCATTTATGCCCTAATCCCCAATGATTAAGCTCAATTTTAGAGTTCAATTTTAGCCCAGAAACTAGGACACTCTCTGAATCTCTACCAAAACCAAATTAACTCTTCCCACACCTTCACCAAAGGTAGAGAATAAGTTCCTCAGTGAAAGCCCCCTCACCATGCCACCCATTTCTTCTATCGGCCAAAACACCAAATCGGGTCTGGTCACTTTCATAGCCAGACATTTCACCATCACTCGAGGCTCAATCCGTAGGCTCCTTGGACTCCAACGAACGTGCCGAGCACATCCAATCGAGGCTTCACCTCTTGGACCAAGGTATGGAGACTTCTGCTTAACCCAAGCTTCCAGTGATTTCCCACTTTGTTTGGTTTAATTTCAATGCATGTTAGCCGTATGGATGGGTTCGTTTAGCTTAGAAGAGCATGTAGAAATAAACCCCATGCTATTTGGTTGAGAAATGAGGGATATATTAGGTCTAGAAAACGTTCGGTTGCGGGTTCTCACCAAACGGGGACGATGACCCAGAACCGTCGGATCTCGCGTGTAACGAATGGAGGGACATGATTGCACTAGATGAGCAGATGAAACAGATCAGTGGAGCCGCATGGCACTGACTTAAAAGGAGGCACCCAATCAGGAGAAGACACGAGCGCTTTCGACCCGCCGTAGGTTGAGGTGGCGCTTACTGGGTTATGTAGGAAAATTAAGATTTTCTAAATTATTTAAATACCAGGAACTTAAAAAATTCATATCTTTGTGTGAAAAAATCGAAAATCAAAAGAAAAATATTCTTTTGCTCAGTGAACAGAGGAGAATAATGTGGAAAAAGAATTGGGTTATTTTATTGAGTATTTAATTTTTAATTAGTTAAACCTTGTTCTGAGTATTTCAATTCTCCACTCACACACACAATTCACCATGACTTGGGACTATGGGGCTTTTGTTCCCTCTGCCATTAGGAATATTCCTTGATTTTTTCAAAGTCAGAGAAGGTCCCTATGGCAAGATATCTATTTTTTTAAGTTTTTATGCCTGTTTTGCTATATTAATTGCAATAATTAGCATATTACTTGCAAAATTCTAGGAAAATTAGGGTAGGTTCCCTATAACCAGAGGAACTTAGGAAAATTATTTCATGAGTTGAAACATTAAAAATAACTCTGATTGTTCACATGACCACAAATTAATTTTGAATTAATTAGAGCAAATTAAAAATGGAAATAACCCAAAATCAATTCTCCACTATTCTTTAGGATTAGGGGAACCCCCATAAAAAATTTGAAGTTAATTGGAAATGGTTTAACCCATTAAACGAATTTTCTAAGTAACTTAACCATTTTGAAATTTAAAAAATTCATAAAGCCTAAAATATAATTAAAAAATTCACCAAATTGGGTTTGAGGGCTTTCCGACATCATAGGAGTATAAGAAGATTAAAATTGAAATTTTTAAAATTTCATTTTTCACCCATTGTTGAATATTTTAATAATTAAAAATTCTAAAAATCATAAAAATATTAAAATTCACAAAAATGTCATATTTGGTCCTCTAATCACCCAAGAACCAACCAAATATTTTTTTCTAAGCCTCTAAATAAACATATTGAATTTTAAAAGCTTAGGGTATTTTTTATATTAAAAAATGGATTTTCCAACCCTTTCACTAAAATAATTCTAAAAATTCAAAGAAAAATTAGAAAAATATAAAATTTATTTCTCTAAGTTCCTTGGGATTAGAGAGATTTACAAAAAATATAAAATCTATTTTTCTACTTTAATTTTATTTTAAAATTAATTAATACTCCAAAACTCAAAATAATTATAATAAATAAAATAAAATTTAAAAAATCACCAAAATTGGTCCAAATGGTCCTATTGTCAGTGGAAACTTTATATAATTTTCCTAAGGACAGAAAAGTTATCTTAGTTATGCTGTGGACTTTTCATTGAAAATCCCTATTTTCCACTAAAATAATTATATAAATTAAATAAAAAATAGAAAAATCACATTTTCTCCTCTAATGTCTTAATTGACATGTGAGTGAGGTGACATAAAAATTTCAAATTCATTTAAGCTTAATTTAATGAATTATGAGATGAATAAGCTTAAGAGGGCATAAACGTAATTTAGGAACTTTAACCTTAATTAATATTTAGGCTAAACCAAGGGGAAGGGTAAACATTTGATCTTAATTTTCTTCTAGATGATTGAAACATAGGAAGTTAAGGGGTATAAACTCATTAATCACATTGAACATTAAAGAAGAAACTTTAATTAATTAAATCACCTAAACTTTGGAAGATTAATTAAGGCTTGAATTATTAAGATTAGGGAATGTGATATAAGCAGATTCTAATTCTTTAAATTAAATCCCTAATCAATGATTTAATCAAATATCACTAAGTCATTATTTTTTAAGCTATAAAATGATAATTGAAACTAATAAAGAAAAAGGGAGATAATCTTGAAAATTTATAATCAAACTAAAACTTAAGACATTAAAACCAATTTGAAGTAAGAAAATCAAAATAAAACAAACTTAAAGATGTCAAAACTAATCTGAAATTGTTTAAAACTTAAATTAAAACAAATTTAAAATATTAAGATTAATTCAGAACAGTTCATAATTAAAACATTAATTTAAATCAGTTTAAAATGTCAAAATTAATCCAAAAAAATGTTAAGACCATTTAAAATAGTAAAATTTCACTGAGTTAAACAACTTGAATAATTTTCCAAACTTAAAATAACTTAAAACATCCAAAAAGACCAACCAAAACCTTATAACTAAATTAAATCACTTTAAACTATTAACTCAAACCTTAAATTAAGAATGATTAAATTCTTCAATGAACTAACTTGCCCCTAAAGGCTTTCATTATCATAACTCTTAAATGAAGCATCAAGTGAAATGTTACGTCACTCATAGGATAATCAAACATCCAAATTCATTGAGCAAGAGTCAAAACCCAACTAAACCTGGGTGATTGATTCATCACCACAATGAAACTAACTGAACTCGAAATAATCCCAAAAATGTTTAGGAAGATGTTCAGAATTAAGTTCCGAGCACTTCCCTAACTTGATGGGATGTTTTAAAAGAATAGCGAGACTTCATTGTTCTTTGATGAAGAAAATCATCCTTAACTAAACCGAGAATCTAGACGTCATAGGACTCGATAGATAACCAAGATTCTAGCAGATGTCATAGGATCTGGTAGTCGACTAGGACTTCAACCTAGACATCATAGGAATTGGTAGATAACCGGAGCCTCCTCATAGCTTTACCTAGGTATTTGCTGCAAATATATAAATGCCATAACATGTATTTTAAGTGTAGGTGAAAACAACAGGAGTGCCCACCAGGTACGCATTTAAGTTTATTGCAATTTACATTCTGCAATTTATTAAATGTCTTACTTTCCCGCATTTATAAATTCATGAAAAGGATCGAACCCAGCATGTTTAAACAACTCAAAATTTAATCACCAATAAAACAAAACTGCAATTATAACTAAAATTAAAACTCTTCGTTGGATGATCGGGAATCCCTCGAATGATGTAACCCACGTGTTGCTAACGAGATTTCCCACGGTCTAAATGAAAGTGTGGAACGCATTCAGTTGAGTTTAGCAAATTCATTTGGACTAAGTGCATCCGATGAAAATAGCGGTGTCAGGATGATGGAACCATGGGATTTTAACCGGTTCTGCTTAATCAAATTTAAGATTTGTTTTAATTAAAACACTAAGCCATCTCATTTTTTAACCTCTCTAAACCAAAACACTTCTCTCACCCCCTGATTGTCACTTTTAAAACTAAACCTTCTACAACAACGAGGAGCTCGGAGCAAGCACGGTGGGCAGCACGGCCATCTTCAATAGCAAAACAAGTCTTCATCAGCTTAACCCTTCCTTAGAATTAAATAACCAAACCATAGGATTTCTAGGTAGTTTGCCTGGTGCAACATAAATCCTCAACTTGTCCTTAGGCATTTGCATAATCGTGTTATGTAATTTAAGCCCTAACTCGTCTTAGAACTCCGAGTTAGTCTTTTGGTAAGACATAAACCCTCACATTTTCGAGGCTATTTGTATGATAATATTATACAAGTATAAGTCCTAATTAAATAAAATTGGCAGGACTGCAACATTAAAATAAACTCTCAAATTGAAGCCAAACAATATGATAGTCGGAAAGTCATCGAAGTTCACTTCGGATCCGTGACATTCCCTACTTCTCTTCCTTTAGACTCCTGAAATAACTATTCCAAATTTGATCCGATCCCTTTTGATATCTCAAAATTAAATCCTTTGAACGCTTAATCTTTGAAATCCTTGAAAATGAATCTACTGATCTTTATCGAGAGTTTTCTTAAGTGACTCCCATCATTTAAGATATAATTAACTATAGAGTCTTGCCCTTATAGGGAACATTAAGAACCCAGGTAATATTAACCCTTCTTATTTCCTTTATATTAAGCAGGGGAATTTGTTAGCTTATAAAATTAGTTCGCAGACCAAATGGATGTCACAAATCCACTAGTTTATTTTATCGAGCCCCATTACCAAGCAGTGTGTCTGTTCCTTGGGATAGATGCATGGTTTGTGATGTGGTGCTCGTTTATATTGACTTTTTGAGGTGTGAGATCGGTTTAACTTCATACTTTAAAATTTTCAAACTTAAAACTGTTTTTAAAAATCAAAATGCTATTTTCCAAATTATATATATATATATATATATATATATATATATATATATATATATATAAATTTAAAATCTAAAAATTTGCCGACAACTTCTGTTTGCGACCCCTTTCTAAAATACAACACTTAACCTAAAATATGCTGACACCACTCTGATCAACAACTATCAGATTGGCATCATCCTTTTCTTCACTAGCAGCTCCATGAACATCCTATTGAAGTTAGTGTTGTACAATATAGACCTCAGCAACAAATGATTAACAATTGCAACCACCCCACACCACATACATTGAAACGAGAGGAATGAAGTGTTGGGAACCATCACTTTAATTGTCAATTTAGGAGGAAAAGACAAAAAAATCACCAAATTGGAAAACATTTTAGTGATTGACTGATACAACTAAAATATATATTACTTTTATGCACATTTTTATACCTATTTTAATGATATTGCACTTTAATGGAAGGTATTTTGTGTTTTTCTTGTAGGTATGATGAAAATGGATGGTCATGATGAAAGGAGCAAAATTGGATCAAATATAGAGCAAAAAAATGAAAAATAAAAAAATTGGCACTGGTGGCTAAGCGCCGCTGGGCCAGCGCTTAGTCGCCACAGTTAAAAATCGAGATTCAAATGTATTTGGCGTCAATTTCAAAAGGGGATGGGATGCAACTCTTGGTGGTAATGTCCATAACTTCTTTTAGGCGGCAAGTTTGAATGAAGGGGTGCGTTCCTTGGTAGATACATCGAATCTGGACACATTTTGAAGAGACACCAAGACACCTTTTGGTTTACTATTTAAAGAGAGTCTTAGGAAAGATTTAGAGGAGGCAATTTGAGGAGACTCTTCCACTGCATTTTGAAGAGTACTTCCATTGTTCTTCCACTGCATTTTAAAAGTTTTTATTTAGAGTAAGAGTAGAGAGTAGGAAGGAGAAAAGGTCGGAGCGAAGTATTCTTCTTCCCACTTCTTTTCTTTCTTTTAGATTAGTTTTTATTGAAGTCTAAAGTCTGTATTCTGAGTCAACAGAATTGGGAGACTTGCACTGAGAAGTAGTTTAGCGAAGAGTCAAAGTTTCAGAGGAACTTCCTTAGTCTTGTGGAGAGGATTTTCAGATAAGTGTTTACTTTTATTTAGTTTATTAATACTTATTTTCGTTTATTATTTTTATTATTGTTGTTTTTAATTTCAAATCAATGTGTTTTTATATTTTCTCAATGCATTCTGAGTAGTTTACTTTATCTTTTTCTTTCTTAAATGGAGAAGTAATTAATTTAAAGAGAATTGTTGTGGAAAATATAAGTGTTTAAAAGTTGGAAGAAGTTGTGAAGATTGATTCTAAAAACTTTGTTTACTTCTTAATTTGGCCTATTAAGTTGTAAAATTTCTTGAGATTATGTAAGATCCAATGCGGTATTGTCTCATAAAAGTTAGTAAGAATCACATGAAATTATATGGGTGAGAATTGTAGTCCATATAATTGAATGTAATATTTGAAGATATTTTTATAAAAGGGAGTAAAATTAGAGGATTTTAGAGTGACAGGCTAAAACCCCCTAATTTAGTTTAAAGTTTTGAGTTTTGTTATGAGAAGTTAGCCCCCAGGTGGTGGGAATCGAGGGAACTCTAGATTGAGAGACTGGTTTCTTCCCTGCCTAACCATGTTCAAAATAATATAAATTTCAAATTAACCTATGTTCTTTATAGAACCAAGTAAGGGTAAAGAACACATTTGCTTCTATCTGTCACAATAAGAATTTGAATACTTCCACAATAATACTTTAAGAATTATTACTACTTCATGAAAGGAAAGAAAAAGATATTCTAGTTAATAGTATTTTACATCCAGTGTTATTAGTAATTGTAATTTTAATTTCTTGCTTTGCATTTTTATTAAAAAAATTTCAAAAGATATATCAACCTTTAAAACTTTTCAAAATCAAGACATACTTTTTCGAAAACAATTAAAGAAAGTAAAAAGATAATTTCTCTGATTTCTTTAAAGATTTCACATTTTCCCTGCGGGTTCGATATCTCAGGGCTTAATCAGAAAGTCTTATATTACTTGATAAACGATACGTATACTTACGTAGTATCCCATATTATAAAATCATTATTTTCATATCTTAAATCATCAGCGCATTTATCCAGCGGAACCAAGTTTCTGGCATCCGTTGCACTTATATCTATCGGTGATCAAGTTTTTGGCGCCGTTGCCGGGGAAAATTAATTTAAATTTCATTTTAAAGAGAATTAAGAAATTATAAATTTTTACTTTTCTTTTTTTTGTTAGTGTGTTGTATTTTGTTTTGTTTTATTATTGTATGCGTAGTTCGGGTTCTGAAGGACTTATGCCTTACGATTCTGAATTAGAAAGAACTATCAGAAAAATAAAAGAAATTAAAAATACAGAAAAAGAAAAAAATATTCAAGAAATGGCAAATCATCAAAATCAAAATGTTGGCATCCATCAAGAATTAAGACCTTTAAGAGATTATGTTAACCATACAGTAGATGAACTTCGTGGTAGTATTCAAAACCCTGCTGTAGCTGCTAATTCTTTTGAGCTTAAACCTGCTATTATCCAAATGGTGTCAAATAATCAGCTTGGGGTGCAACAATCGAAGATCATAATTTGCATCTTACTAATTTTCTAGAGTTGTGTGCTACTTTTAAATATGATGGTGTTTCGGATAATGCTATTAGACTTAGACTTTTTCCTTTCTCACTAAGGGATAAAGCTAAAATGTGGTTACATTTGTTAGCACTCGGATCAATTAGAACTTGGGGTGAACTGTCACAAAAGTTCCTTGCTAAATATTTTCCACCATCTAAGACTGCTAAGTTGAGAAATGATATAACATCTTTTTGTCGGCTTGAAGGGGAAACAATATATGAAGCATGGGAAAGATTTAAAGATCTCCTCGGGAAATGTCCACATCATGCGATACCGTATCGGTTAATAATTCAAACTTTTTATAATGGATTAGTTGGATCTCTTAGATCAATCATCGACGCCGTCGCTTGGTGGATCATTAATGTCTAAACCATTTTCTCGATGCTTATGCTTTAATTGAAAAAATGGCTACTAATAATTTTCAATGGCCTTCTGAAAGGTTAAATCCTAAAAAGGTAGCCTGTGTTTATGAAAATGATGCTTTTACAATGTTAGCAAATCAAGTTGCTGCTGTATCAAGGAAGATAGACCAGTTTGGGATGAATTTTTCTCAGCCAAATCTCATGATTGAAGAAAATTCATTAGGCGAAATGGTTGATTCTTATTCTTCACCAGAAACTATGAATGCTATAATCAAACCTAACAACTAATATTCCAATTATTATAACCCAAGTTGGAAGAATCATCCAAATTTTAACTGGAATAACAATAGTCAGGGTGATGTTAATCAACAATGGGGGAACACCCAAGTAAACCCATTGGGGAATTGGAACAACCAAGGTAATAATAATAATAGATTAACTTATCCTTCAGGTTATAACAATGCTTTACAATTTAAGGAGAAGAAGTTGTCTATGGAGGAAGTAGTATCACATATGGGAAATCAATTACAAATTCAAGGAGCAACCATAAGAAATATTGAAAATCAATTGGGAAAAATTGCAAATGCCTTAAGTAATAGATCCCAAGGAATTCTTCCAAGTAATACTGAAGTGAATCCAAGAGAAAAGAGTAAAGAACAAGTGAAAGCAATTCAATTGAGAAGTGAAAAAGAATTGGAAGGTAGAGTTCAAAAAGAAACTGAAGTAGAGAAAGAAGAAATTGAAAGACCTAAATAGGACACTCCAAAAGGTTTTGAAAGACCTATTTCTCCACCTAAGGTTGATTTACAAAAACCACCACCTCCATTTCCTCAGAGACTTCGTTAACAAAAGTTGGATAAGCAATTTTCAAAATTCTTGGAGATATTAAAGAATCTTACCATTAGTATTCCATTTACTAAAGCCCTAGAACAAATGCCAAGCTATGCAAAAGTTATGAAGGATATTCTTAATAAAAAGAGGAAGTTTGAAGAAAATGAGACTGTTGCACTTAGTGAGAAGTGCACTGCGATAATTCAGAAAAAGCATCCTGAAAAACTTAAAGATCCTGGTAGTTTCACAATTCCATGTGCAATCGAAGACAGATTCTGTGGAAAAGCTTTACGTGATTTGGGTGCAAGCATTAACCTTATTTGTTTATCAATATTCAAAAGACTGGGACTAGGAGAAATAACCCTGACTACTGTAACTCTGCAATTAGCAGATCGTTCGATCACATATCCTAAAGGAGTTATAGAAGATGTTTTGGTAAAAGTGGATCAATTTATTTTTCCTGTGGATTTCATTGTGTTAGATATGAAGGAAGATAAAGAGATACCCATAATTTTGGGGAGACCTTTTTAGCTACTAGTGCGAGCCATGATAGATGTACAAAAGGGGAATTGACGATGAGGGTTAATGATCAGACTGTTACATTTAATATTTCAAAATTGATGAAATATCCTGCAAGAGGTAAAGAAGATGAGTGTTTTAGGATGGATGTTATCGAATATTTAAGTGAATGTCATTTTAAATCGAATTATGAAGAGAAAGCTGAAAGAGAAGAATTTAAATATAAGCAAGAAGAGGAGTTATTTGATTCTGAAGATTTTCAAGAAGAAGATTTAAAATATGTTCATAAAAGTTTTGAATTATTGGATATGACTGAAAAAGATAAATCTTATGGTCCATCAATTGAAAAACCTCCTGAACTTGAGTTAAAAATGCTTCCTGATCATTTGAAGTATGTTTTTTTAGGTGAATCCTCAACCTTACCTGTTATAATTTCCTCTTAATTAACTGAAAAAGAAGAAGAGAGTTTGCTTGAAATTTTGAAGAAGCACAAGAAAGCCTTTGGATGGACAATTACTGATATTAAAGTAATCAGTCCTTCAATTTGTATGCACGAATTCTTATGGAAGATAATAGCAAACCGCGGGCCGATCCCCAAAGGAGATTAAATCCTATCATGAAAGAAGTTGTTAAGAAAGAAATTTTAAAGTGGTTGGATGTCGGAATTATCTACCCTATTTCGTATAGTGCGAGGTTAGTCCTATTCATTGTGTTCCTAAGAAAGGAGGAGTAATCGTGATCGTTAATGAAAAGAATGAAATGATACCAACAAGACAAGTTACATGGTGGCGAATATGCATTGATTACAGAAAATTAAATTTTGCCACAAGGAAAGATCATTTTCCACTCCCTTTTCTTGATCAAATGTTGGATAGACTGGCTGGCCATAAATACTTTTGTTTTCTGGATGGATATACTGGTTACCACCAAATTCAAACTGCTCCTGAGGATCAAGAAAAAACTACGTTTACCAGTCCTTATGGTACGTTTTCTTTTAAAAGAATGCCCTTTGGTTTATGTAATGCCCCTGCTACATTTCAGAGATGTATGAGGGCTATTTTTTGTGATTTAATTGAAAAAGGGATTGAAGTTTTTATGGATGACTTTTCAGTGTTTGGAATTTCATTTGAATCATGTTTAGAACATCTATCTAAAGTTCTAAAATGCCGTAAAGAAACTAATTTGGTCCTTAATTGGGAAAAATGCCAATTTATGGTAGCAGGAGGAATTGTTTTGGGACATCGGATTTCAGAAAAATGTTTGGCGGTAGATCCTACAAAAATTAAATTTATATCTAATTTATCTTGCCGAACCAATTTAAGGGGAATTAGAAGTTTTTTAGGACATGCTGGATTCTACAGGCGTTACATTAAAGATTTTTCAAAGATTACAAAACCTTTTTGCCGTTTACTGGAAAAGGATGCAATTTTTAATTTTGATGATGACAGCCATAAAGCATTTAAAACAATAAAAGAAAAATTAATCATTGCACCTGTAATAATTTCATAAAATTGGGAAAAACCGTTTGAATTAATGTGTGATGCTAGTGATTATGCTATTGGTGCTGTTTTGGGTCAGAAATATGATAAAATTTTCAAAGTAATTTTTTATGCTAGTAAAACTCTTAATGAAGCTCAAATTAATTATACCACTACTGAGAAAGAGTTATTAGCTATAGTATTTGCCTTTGATAAATTTTGATCATATTTAATTGGAATTAAATGTGTTGTGCATACTGATCATTCTGCTATCAAATACTTAATGAAGAAAAATGATGCAAAACCGAGACTTATAAGATGGATTCTTCTTTTGTAAGAATTTTATTTTGAGATAGTAGATAAGAAGGGTTCTGATAATCAAATTGCTGATCATTTATCTAAGCTTGAAATTGAAAAATTTTTCTGTGATATTGAAGAAATTAATGAACATTTTCCTGATGAAAAACTGTTCACTGTTAAAGAATGGAGTGTTCCGTGGTATGCAGACATAGTAAACTTTATTGCTAGTAATATTATACCCTATAGCTTGACATATCATGAAAAGAAGAAATTTCTGTCTGATGCTAAGACTTATTTATGGGATGACTCATTTTTATATAAACAAGGAAAGGATCTTATAATTTGAAGATGTGCACCTTTGGAAGAGACTTATGAAATTATAAAAAAATGTCATGATTCTGATTATGGGGGACATTTTGAAAGTGATAAAACTGCATATAAAATATTACAATAAGGATTTTGTTGGCCTACAATTTTTAAAGATGTGAATGTTTATATTAAAAATTGTGATAGATGTCAGCGTGTAGGCATTATTTCTAGAAGAAATGAAATGCCCCTCAATTATATGTTGGAAGTTGAAATATTTGATGTTGACTATGTTTCCAAATGGATTGAAGCTACTGCTTTACCTCGATGTGATGCTCAAAGTGTTGTAAAGTTTTTAGAAAAGAATATATTTTGCAGATTTGGAATACCAAGAGTAATCATAACTGATGGAGGAAGTCATTTTAGAAATGCGTTTATTGGGAAGTTAGCAAAGAAATATCATATTAATCATCGCATTGCTACTGCTTATCATCTGCAGACAAGTGGTTTGTTTGAATTATCCAATCATGAAATTAAAAGAATATTAGAAAAAACTGTTAATCCAAATAGAAAGGATTGGTCAATTAAATTGGATTATGCTTTGTGGGCCTATAGGACTGCTTATAGAACACCTATAGGAATGTCCCCATATAGGCCGATTTTTGGAAAAGCTTGTCATTTACCTTTTGAACTTGAGCATAAGCTATTAAAGAGTTCAATTATAATTTGAAAGATGCTACTGAAAAGAGATTATTGCTATTGAATGAGCTTGAAGAAATAAGGAATGAATCTTATGAAAATGCTAAGATTTATAAGGAAAAGATGAAGTTATGGCATGATCGGAAGATTCTTACTAAAAATCTTGTACCAGGACAACAAGTTTTGCTGTATAATGCTCGATTGAGAATATTTTCTGGAAAACTTAAGTCCAGGTGGATGGGTCCATTCATTGTGATAAAAGTTTATTCTTACGGAGCGGTAGATATTCAAGATCCTAAGACTGGAAAAATATTTAAAGTTAACGGACATAAACTTAAAACATATTTTTCAGTCAATAAATCTAAATCTGATGAGAATTTAATGTTGGGTCACTCAGAATGAGTTTTGGGTATGTCAGGCTGAAGACGTTAAAACAAGCGCTTTGTGGGAGGCAACCCATATTTATCAGTGTGCTTTGCTTTATGATAGTTTTGTGTGTTTTGTTTTCTTTGTTTGGTTTGTTTTTATGTTTATAGTGGTATTAATTTGGAGTTTTCAAACTTAAATAAAGTTTATTTGACCTTAATTGATGATTTGGAGATTTCAGAATAAGAATTTGGACACTTAGCAGACCTGTGCTAAGTTGTGCACTAGCGGCTAAGCACCGACTAGTTGGCGCTTATGCGCCACAGTTTTAAAAAACATGAAAAATGTGAATTTAGAGCCTAGATCATGGGGGAGAAGTTTATTAAGCCAGGAGAAGTGATTGAAGATATGATTGCAAGAAGAAACTGGCAGAATTACTGTTGCTTTACCGCTGTTGCTGTTGTTTCTGTGGTTAGAGAATTTTATGCAAATTTACCTGCTGCAGAAAAGAATCAGGTGATGGTTAGAAGGCATGAAGTAAACTTTTCTTTAGGTGCAATCAATACCTTTTATGTACTATCTCCTGACATGTTCTATTTTTATTCTAACTATCATCCTTCGGAAGGAGAATTAGATGAGATTATGGAATATCTGACTGATGGAAGAGGATTATGGAAAATTATAAATGATAGAAGAGTGAACTTTCCTGCTTCTAAATTGAATGCCATTTCTAAGGCATGGAATTATTTTATCTTATCTAAGTTGTTACCTTCGAGCCACACTAGTGAAGTGACGAGAGAAAGAGCGGTGTTGAACCATTGTATTCAGCATGGGAAGCCTATTGATATTGGAAGCTTAATTTTTTATTATGTTTTGAACTATGCTAGATCAACCACGACTGCAAGTATGGGATTTCCTTCCTTGATTCATTCACTTTGTGAAAGATCTGGAGTGAAATTTGAAACATGGGAAGAGGTACTTCAGCCATTGAGACCAATTACTAGTGTAAACGTTGGTGCTTACACCGTACATTCGTAGTTTGGTCGGAGAGGAGGATTTGGTAGGGCTTCTACCGCTTCTGCTTCTGCTACTTCTGCTTCTCGTGCTACTACTTCACGTGCTTCGTTATCTACTGATTCACAGACTGGTTTATTAAGAAAGATTTTGAAAAAAGTGAGTCTTACTCGTGAGCATGTGAGAGATATGGATGGTAAGCTGGATAATGTTGAGAGATATATTGTAAAACATGATGAATACGAGGAGAATTATCAGCAATATTTGGATAGACTGATTAAAGGAGATCAGAGTGCTGAGATGCCACCTCATCCATTCTATATACCTTATGTGCCATCCAGAGATTGGAACGAGCAAGATGATGATGATGATGAGGATAAAGAGTAGATGTATGTTGCTTATTTTAGTTGTTGTATTGATGTGTTGTGTCACTGTGTACTTTATCTAGTATTTTGTTTGATAATTGTGTTGTAATGTGAACCTTGATAGTATGCAGATTGTAGTTGTACTGTTTATCTGTTATGTATATGCAGGTATTGTTGTTGTTTTATTGTTGATTTATATATTGCTGTGTGGTAGTGTGTAATAGTAAATGTTTTTATGTGTATGTTATGTCATAGTTTTTAGTAGTATGTATTTTTAATTTCAAAAACTGTTAGGAAATTATAAACCACTATTAGAAACTTCTACTTAGGAAAACTACATGTTTAAAATTCTTCAAATTCCACTCGTCATCCGTTATCCGTATTAGTGTGTTATTTTAGTTGGTGTGTATTTGCTTTGAAAACCTCCACTACTGTAGAATTCTTCTGAAATTTTTACTTTTCTTATTATTATAAAAAAAGGGAAAAATATTTTGAAAAACTAAATTTGATTTCATTTTACTCCTGTATTTAAATTGTTATACTTGCATATTAGGATATTAAAAATTCCTGCAAGCATGAAATGTTAGTTTTTTATTTCTCACCCATGTATCATTTCTTATGCTTAAATTTTTTATCTTAATTAAAAATTTAAAGTTTGGGGGGGATTTTAAAAACAAAGATTTTCAAAAACTTAAAATTTTATTTGATTCTCAAGAATACTTAAAAATAAATCTTATTTTTGATTGAGAACAATTATGTACATGAAGTTATATTAGGGGAACAAAATTTTGAATATAGAAATGAATAAAAGAATTTAGTTAAAATTTATAGTAATCATGAAAAACGTAAAGTTAAAATTTTCTTAATGAAGAGGTGTTAAATAAATTAAACTATCTTTAGCAAGAAGTTTTGTATTTTTGGATAAATAGAAGATTTGATTTTTATTCTTCAAAGCTTAAATTTCTTTTATTGAAGAGTAATTTTCAGATACTATTATTATGATTTTTAAGTGAAAGATGTATATCTGATCTTTATTTTAAATGGAAGGATGGAATTCAAAATCATTAAATGTCTATCCAGATATAGTAATCCTTGCCTTATATAAAGAAAAAAGTGAAAAATATAGTATATGAAAAGGGAGGAGAAGCTTGAGGATTTAAGGGCCTAATCAAAAATTGGTTTCATACCTAAAGTTTAAGATATAAGTTCAGAGAAAATCTAAAGCTTAAAGTTGTAATATAGTAAGTAAAATTATTTTTCAAATAAAGATTTTTAATTGAGAAAAATAAATGTTTGAATCCTATATTTTGAAAAATCTACAAATATTTCTGAAATAGATAGAGACTTATATTTATCATTTTCTTTTACTTAAGAACATTCTAAACTTTAAGTTGGTTTTGATTACTGAAATTTTTTCTAAATTGGACTATTCCATTTCTAGAACAATATTTTGTTATCTTCCTAAGAAACTCATTACATAATTTGCATGCTAAAATGTTCAATGAGATTAATTGTCACTTGAGGACAAGTAACATTTTAAGTTTTGGGGATTTTGATACAACTAAAATATATAGTATTTTTATGCACATATTTATACCTATTTTTAATGATATTGCACTTTAATAGAAGGTATTTTGTGTTTTTCTTGCAGGTATGATGAAAATGGATGGTCATGATGAAAGGAGCAAAATTGGATCAAATTTGGAGCAAAATAATGAAAAATAAAAAATTTGGCACTGGTGGCTAAGCGCCGCTGGGCCGGCGCTTAGCCGCCACAGTTAAAAATCGAGATTCAAATGGATTTGGCGCCAATTTCAAAGGGGATGGGATGCAACTCTTGGTGGTAACGTTTATAACTTCCTTTGGGCGGCAAGTTTGAATGAAGGGGTGCGTTCTGTGGTAGATACATCGAATCTGGACACATTTTGAAGAGACACAAAGACACCTTTTGGTTTACTATTTAAAGAGAGTCTTATGAAAGATTTAGAGGAGAAAATTTGAGGAGACTCTTCCACTGCATTTTGAAGAGTACTTCCATTGTTCTTCCACTGCATTTTAAAAGTTTTTATTTAGAGTAGGAGTAGAGAGTAGAAAAGAGAAAAGGGTCGGAGTGAAGTATTCTTCTTCCCACTTCTTTTCTTTCTTTTAGATTAGTTTTTATTGAATTATGAAGTCTGTATTCTGAGTCAATGAAGTTGGGAGACTTGCTCTGAGAAGTAGTTTAGCAAAGAGTCAAAGTTTCAGAAGAACTTCCTTAGTCTTGTGGAGAGGATTTTCAGATAAGTGTTTAATTTTATTTAGTTTATTAGTACTTATTTTCATTTATTATTTTTCTTATTGTTGTTTTTAATTTCAAATCAATGTATTTTTATATTTTCTCAATGCATTCTGAGTAGTTTACTTTATCTTTTTCTTTCTTAAATGGAGAAGTAATTAATTTAAAGAGAATTGTTGTGGAAAGTATAAGTGTTTAAAAGTTGGAAGAAGTTGTGAAGATTGATTCTAAAAACATTGTTTACTTCTTAATTTGGCCTGTTAAGTTGTAAAATTTCTTGAGATTATGTAAGATCCAATGCGGTATTATCTCATAAAAGTTTGTAAGAATCACATGAAATTATATGGGTGAGAACTGTAGTCCATATAATTGAATGTAATATTAGAAGATATTTTTATAAAAGGGAGTAAAATTAGAGGATTTTAGAATGACAGGCTAAAACGCCCTAATTTGGTTTGAAGTTTTGAGTTTTGTTATGAGAAGTTAGCCTCAGTGTGGTGGGAATCGAGGGAACTCTAGAGTGAGAGACTGGTATCTTCCCTGCGTAACCATGTTCAAAATAATATAAATTTCAAATTAACCTATGTTCTTTATTGAACCAAGTAAGGGTAAAGAACACTTTTTTTTCTATCTGTCACAGCAAGAATTTGAATACTTCCACAACAATACTTTGAGAATTATTACTACTTCAAGAAAGAAAAGAAAAAGATATTCTAGTTAATAGTATTTTACATCCAGTGTTATTAGTTATTGTAATTTTAATTTCTTGCTTTGCATTTTTATTAAGAAAATTTCGAAAGATATAGTAACCTTCAAAACTTTTCAAAATCAAGACATACTTTTTCGAAAACAATTAAAGAAAGTAAAAAAGATAATTTCTCTGATTCCTTTAAAGATTTCACATTTTCCCTGTGGGTTCGATATCTCTGGGCTTAATCAGAAAGTCCTATATTACTTGATAAACGATACATATACTTGCGTAGTCTCCCATATTATAAAATGATTATTTTCATATCTTAAATCATTAGCGCATTTATCCAGCGGAACCAAGTTTCTGGCATCCGTTGCACTTATATCTATCGGGGATCATTGACTCATCACCCAATTCATGCTATTTTTGGTTGTCCCCTTATTAATTCATTCAAGGTTGCCACTTACAATTACAGTTTAGTTGTAAAGTTCCTGGGTGACAAAAAGGTAATCACTATCTATGGCGATCTCAACAAACGGACACCTATTACCTCTGAACGGGTGGAAGCATCCAATGAGAATGTATAGTGCTTGATAATTTGCGAGAAGAGGGTCTTAAGACCAACGAGACCTCCCGATGGATCTCGACAATTGAAGGTGACACTGATAATGTTTTTTAAATAAGTGAAACTTTTGACATAGACTACAATGGGTACTACGACACTAATCAGAGCTTTGAAGATATTTTTTTGTTTGCTAAGCCACCAGGATGCTTGAGATACCTATCAATGTCACTTATAACTACCTGAACGTTCTTGGGCTCAATTGATGAACTAGAAGATGAGACATCAATCACCACTCTTGCTACGTGAAAATGGTAGGAGTTTTAGAAGCTATTAAAGGCCGGTTACATTTGAGAGGTCTAGTATCTGATGTGTGTTGAATGTCATAATGGTGCATATATTGAAATACAAGTGGCAGATGTGTGATGACTTCACCAATCTGAGTACCACTTGCATGAATGAAAGATACCCTCTATTGTGAATTGACATTCTCATGGATGCAATGGTTCACCATTCCGTGTTGACCTTCCTTGATGCCTTCTGTAGCAACCACCATATCTAGCACATTCGACCAACACTAAGAATTTTTATTTCTTCAGTAGTAGGGAGTGTATTTTATAATGTAATGTCCTTCAATCAAGAAAATATTGGAATTAGTTACCAATGAATATTGAACATAACATTTACCAAATAAAAGGTAAGAAAAAAATTGATGGAGCTAAGGGAGACTGAGTTGAGATCCTATCGCCAGTTCTTTGGTTGGCTTAAATGAAACCTTCCTTGGCGATTGGGCAAACAACATTCATGTTGACACAAGGAATAAAGGTGACTCTATCCGTCAAATATAATCATCTAATTAAAGATTGGTGACAGCTTTAACAATTAATGAAATGAACTTATCTGAGTGTCAGGAAGCAAACGAAGCAGTGTTGCTTGTGCTTAACCTTAAGGTAGAGAAATGAGCAGAATAAGCTTTCCAACAGGAAGATGTAAAGACATGGACGACTTGATACTACAATAAGTGTGTACAAGAGAAGACTTTCACCATCGGAGATCTTGTGTTGAAGAAAGTCGACCCAGCTGTGCGAGGCTAAACTGTTGGAAAGCTTGACCAGACATGGACTAGACCAATCATTATCAACAAGCTGGTTGTCCATGGATCATATATGCTAAAGAACTACCATGCAAAGGAGTGCCTAAGAGAAGGAGTAGAGATGAGTTGAATAAATTTTATACTTAAGGGAAAAATATTTATTTCTCGCTAATGATAGTATTTTATTTCTTATCTTTATATTTTATTATCTCTTTAATAAAAATGGTTGTTTAAATTACTGTAACAATATATATGATCTCAGATCTGATAGACACTTGTGGAATTTTAGAAGTTAATGTATGTGATCGTCAACATCTAACCGATACTTAAAAAATTCGAACCAACCCGTTAGTGGTGGTTCCATCCAAGCACTTAACTGACATTTGCGGATAACTTCTATGTTAAAAAAGATTCTTAAAAAGCTCTAGCAATGAATAAACTACAGATTGATGTAAGTCACTGACCCGACCCGCAATTACGCAGTAAATTAACTTCCAAAAGATGGCCAAAAAAACTTGACCCGATTTATAAATAGCGGCTAGTGTGCAAACTCTTAAATGATATAAAAATTAGAAAATATTTTACACACTAGGGGTACTACGCAAGTATACGTATCGTTTCAAGTAATATAGAGTTTTCTTTAAAAACCCCGATATCGATCCCACGAGGAAGTGAAGTAAGAAGTCTTTAATCAAATTCTAGTCTACTACTAATAGTCCTTAGTTTGGAATGTCGATTAAAATTGTGTTTTATCTAGCAACTATTCCTAAATGCAAGTGTTAAATGTAAAGATAGTAACTATATCTAAATGCAAATAATAATTCTAAAGATAACCCTTTTTGGATGAGTTGGTTTGGAGAATTTTGAGATTTTAAAAACTACTATTCTTATGTAATGAAATAGATAATGTATAGGAATGAGATGCATTAAATATTGTTTGTGCCAAATAGGAGCAATCCTATTCTTTACCCTTTGGTCCAGGCATAAAGAACATTGACTAATCCTATGCTTGGTTACTGAATCTGCGGCTAGGCTGGGAGGATACCGGCTGCCACTTCGGAGCTACGTTCCCCTCGCCTGAGGGCTAACATAACGATAGGACCGAATTGAGGATTTTAGCTTGTCACTCTAAAATCTCAAATTCTACGCCCGATAATTATATTTTCCTATTTATTTGCATTCAATTCCCATGAACTTCACCATCCATGGAATTTGAATGTGGTTCCACTTTGTTGAAAATTACACCGCCCTTTCAGGTCGATGCAATTACCACGAATTTTAACACTACAATGGGCCCTTATTGCAATGTAAATGAAGTGCAAGTAAAAACCATCACATTTATAATTAAATTTACTTCTACCATGCATCACAAAATCCTAAACATGGTTTCTACTCATTGCAAAAGAAAAGTAAAAGAAAAAAAATGGCATAATCTTCTTATGCCACTATTTCCAAAGAAGAAGAAAGAGTAAGAGAGATGCGTCACAAAGCACGAAGAAAACATAAAGGAAACTTCATTTAACAAAAGCAAATCCACTAAATAAATGTTTACAAAATTATAAGATAATGAAGAACAATACTTAGCTTTTTCCCCTTGAAAGAAAGACGAAGATCTCTCCCATAAAGTCTCCCGGTGATCCATGCAATGCTAGCGAAATCCCTTACAAATTCTCTCAAAATCTCCTCTCCAAACTCTCTAAAAGGGTAGAAATCTACATTTCTACTCTTAATCTAAGAATCCTAAACATTCCTCTAAGTTTTTCTCTCATTTCCTCTATTGTTTCTCTCTTCTAATCTACACATTTCTAACACAAATTTGCCATTTTTAAAGAGCATGGACGAAATCCAAAGAGTTTCCTTAAGCACCCCTTCGAAAAAGCGTCCAAATACGTCGAATATTGGCCCAAAACCGCCAAAAGTCGGTTCATGGTCGTCCGGGCCGCTGTCGGCGGGTTCGAGGCCGCTGCCGGCGAGCTTTTCAGCCATTTTTCGGTGGTCTCGGGAAAATCTCACCGTCGGCGAGATCGATCTCGCCGTCGGCGAGCAGGCTGCTGCGCGGCTCCACCGTTTCGTTCCGTTTGGCTCCGTTTCAACTCCGTTTCACCCCATTTCAGTTGCGTTGTGTTTGTAACAGATAGCCCTACAAAATAAGCATAAAAATAACCTTTCTTTAAAGTATAATCTCATTCAAAAATATGCAAGAAGTGTAAAAGAGATTAAGCATCAAAAGACTTATCGAAAGGTGTCGTGCGGAATTTCATTTCTTGCTCGTTTTTGCTCCAAATTGCACTGTTTTTGCTTCCTTTTGCTCCAATCACCATTTCTTGTATCTAAAACTAAAAAACATACAAAATACCTTCTTTTAAAGTGTAATATCATCAAAAAAATGAGTAAAATAATATAGTAAAAAGCATATATATTTTAGGCGTGTCAAAATCCCCCAAACTTAACTGTTACTTGTCCTCAAGTAACACTTTTACTACATAAAAATATAACTTAAGGCAATGTACTTTTCACCTGTAATACACTAAAATTTTTCATTCAAAGGAATATATTGGTTAGATTTTTAGAAAGAAATTTAGTAACTCGGGTTAACACTACAAGTATAAGAATATTCAACAATCAAGTCTAAGGGTTCTAGTCTTCTATTTATTTCAAGATAAACCATAATTTGTTACATTAAGAATGCCTTGAAAGACTATGTGAAAAAGGAGTTCATGCAAACTTTATCAAAATGTAGGCCAATACTTTAAATATAAATTCAAAAATGAAATCAAGTTCTCCCTTTAGAGTGACTCAAGTGAAGCCAATTTTTGATTAGGTATCCTCAAGTTTCTCCTCATAAATATTTTTCTTTCTCTTTTTTTTTTTTTTTTTTCTTTCGGGATCACTTTCAATCCCTTTTTTTCACTCTCTTTTTTTCTTTATTTTTTTTTATATGAGGATTACTGTATCTGGAGAGCCTGTAATGATTTTGAACTTCACTCTCCTCTTTCTAAAGTTCAAACTTAAATCATATCCTTACTTTATAATTATGTATGAGCTTTATTATTCATCATAAAGTCACAATCTGTTCTTAACACATAATACTTTAAGTCTCTTAACATTTCAAAAATACAGTTTTCTTTACTTTCAATAGTTAACTATAATCAAATTCTTTCATACTAAATATCTTACCCTTATAAAATAAACCTTTATTACTAAAAAATTTCATCCAATCCTTCCATAATATTCAATTAAAATAAAAAGTTTTAGTTATCTCAAGCGAGGTACAATTGCCAGAAGTTATGTTAATAATTTTTTTGAAAATATAACAATTGAGAACAAATAAGAGTTAATATTTTTCTTCCCCCCAAACTTAAATTGTAAAATATTTTGCAATTAATTTCATAAAATATAGCAGGAAGAAAAAGTAAAGATTGAATATACTTACTACTACAACATTCTATCAAATTCATATTCATGCATAACCAGGATAAAATGATTGCAGAGAAAGTAAATCTAGCCTAAAATATATTTGTAATAAAATTACACTAAAAGGAAGTATTTTCATATCAAAATTTTATTTTTCTTCCTACCCCCAAACTTAATTTTTAACATATATAGCATTTAGTACAGAAAATATAAGCAGGAAGAAAATAATTTAGAAATTCTATTTACCACAAATGTCTATCAAAACCATTTACAAGTATTCATTAGGACAAAACAATATGCAGCAGAAAGTAAATCTAAACTAATCATGCCAGAATGAAATTAACTAAACTAAAGTCTAACTAGCATAACATGTATCAGCAAGGGATTATAAAAATGTTCATCAAGACCTAAATAAAGTTGTAACACAAACACACAATTCAAATACAAACACAAATGATAAATGAGGTCAATTCTTCCTTTAACTCATCCAATCTCACTATGTTACCTTCAATTTTTAACGGAATCACTACACTAGTAAATTAGGCACTTTAAAATGATTTTATAGATTATAATCCCAAAGATAAGATTACACCTGATAAATTGGTTTCTGGACACCAATCTTAGGCATCACCTAATCCTTATAATTAAGCACCTCTAACAGTTATAAAGATAGTGTGAGATCATCCACATAGTATTCATCAAATAGGTTCATGACTCCTATCTAATGAAAATAAAGTTGCGTAAAGGAAGTAACAAATTAAGATGGAATTATCAATGTTTGAAATTCATGATTTCTCTTGTAAAACTTAAGTCTAGAGTGAGACCCAAGTCACAATGGACTCGTCAATCCAACTACTACAAGAGAACATAAAAGTTTAACCATAATAAGAAGTTAAGGAATCAACTCTCTCATGACACACAAAGATCAAATCAAACTACTAACAATCCAAACATCTACCAACAACAATCAAACTTATCAATCACTATAAAGCAAATACAATAGATCACCAACAATCATGACTCTCAAGCATACTAAATCAAAGCACACTCGATAACTATGGGTTGCCTCCCATAAAGCGCTTGGTTTAACGTCATTAGCCCGACAAATGATTCCTCCTGGATCAAAATTCCATTTAAGTAATCCTCGATCAATCGACCAATCCTTTCCAGATCCAGGGATTCCTATAAAATCATCAAATTTTAATTTTTCATTCAGCTCTTCATTTTCAGATGAATTCATATCTATGTTCGTCATATTTCTTTCTAGATCCAATATTCTTCTATTAATTTTCTGAAATTGCATATTAATATCATCTTTGAAATTTATAAGAAATGGATCTTTATAAGATACTTCAATATCTCCCAAATTTTGGATCGGATTCTCTTTAAATAATTCAGATTCAAGATCAAATTCTTCTATGTCACTCTTATGATTCAAGTTATTTTCCAATTCTTCCCCTTTATAATTATAAAATGATTGAGGATCTATCTTAGTTGAGGAAATAGGTTTTTCTAATTCCTTAGGAATTTCTTCCAATGGTCTTCCAATATCCTTATCCTCTTTTCTCAACTCAAAGTTCTTTTGAAATTTATCCTCAAATTCTCTTCCAAGTTCTAGTTCAACAATTTTTTTCTTTTTCATCATTCAATTCAGGTTTTTCTTGTGATTGAGTCGCATCTAAAGATATAAAGACTGGTTGTGTAGATGAATTCCCTAAATAGATAGGCTTTAAATTTATATGGGATACATCCATCTTAAGTTCATGAGATTTTTCAATAAATGGAATTAAAAGTTTACTATTTTTGGTAGCGTCCATCATTTCACACCTCTCCTGAACATACATACAGTGTTTTTTAAGTAATGTTTTCGAATCATCATGAAAATCTATTTCAATCTCATCTTTTAACTTACTCTCAAATCTTTCTTGGAAATGATCTTTACTTAGATAATCAATTTCATCCATCCAAAAACATTCATCATCTTTTCTCTCAGCTGGATATTTCATAGTCTTTAATACATCAAAAGTAACTTTATGGTCATTAATATTCATAGTCAACTCTCCTTTTTGCACATCTATCATAGCTTGTCCAGTACCAAGGAAAGGTTTCCCTAAAATAATTGGAATTTCTTTATCTTCCTCAATATCTAATATAATAAAGTCCAAAGGAAAGATAAATTTATCCACTTTAACAAGCACGTCTTCTATAACTCCTTTTGGATAAATGATAGATCGATCAGCTCACAGAAGGGTTATAGTAGTGGGAGAAATATTGATTAAACCTAACCTTCTAAATATAGATAGAGGCATCACATTAATGCTCACTCCTAAATCACATAAAGCTTTTCCACATAATTTTTTTCCAATTGCACAAGGAATTGTAAAGCTACAAGGATCTTTAAGTTTCCGAGGAAAATTTTTCTGAAGTATAACACTGCACTCCTCACTTAGTGCAATCGTCTCATAATCCCCAAATTTCCTTTTCTTTTTTAATATATCCTTTATAAACTCGCATAACTTGGCATCCGTTCCAAAGCTTCAGTGAAAGGAATATTTATCGTTAACTTCTTAAGTACTTTCATGAACTTTGAAAATTTTTTATCCAACTCATGCCTTGTCTAAGTCTTTGAGGAAATGGAGGTGGTGGTTTTTCTAAATTGATTTTAGTTGGAGATATTAATTTTTCCGCATCCTTAGAAACATGTTCTTCGGGCCTTTTAGTTTCCTTTGTTTCTCTCACAACATCTTTCTCTTTTCTAACCACATCCTCTATCTCTCTTCCACTTTTTAATTGGACAGCTTCTATTTGTTCATTAGTGTTCTCTTTAGGGTTGATCTCATTGTTTCTAGGAAGTGTTCCTTGGTGTCTATTGCTAAGTGAATTAAAAATTTCTCCCAGTTGATTCTCTATGTTTCTAATCGCAGCATTTTGACTTTGCAACTGGTTTCCCATTTGCAATACCACTTCTTCCATAGACATTTTCTTATCCTCAAATTGTTGATCATTGTTAGAGTCCGGTGGATATGAAAGTCTATAGTTTGTGTTCCCCTGATTATTCCAACTTCCATTAGGATTCGCATGATTATTTTCCCATTTTTGGTTTCCACCATCAGTAGTATGATTCCAGTTAAATTTAGGATGGTTCTCCCAACACGGGTTGTAAAAGTTAGAATATGGGTTGTTTATGGTGTTTAAAGTCTCATATGATAATTTAGAATCAATTATAGGCCCTAATGAACTTTCCTCACTTACAGGAGTAAATTGAGGTTGGTTCATTCCAAATTGGTCCAACTTCCTTGATATTGCAGCAATCTGAGATGCAAGAATTGAAATCGTATCTGTATCATAAATACTAGCTACATTTTTATTATTTACCCTTGCAGAGGGCCATTGAAATTCATTTGTAGCCATTTATTCAATTAATGCATATGCTTCATCAAAAGATTTTGACATTAATGATCCACCAGCGGTTGCATCAATTATAGACCTAAGGGATCCTACTAACCCATTATAAAAAGTTTGAATGATTAACCAATCGGGCAGAGCATGGTGTGGACACTTTCTTAGAAGTTCCTTAAATCTTTCCCAGGCTTCGTATATTGATTCCCCTTCATATTGACAAAATGAGATAATATCGTTTCTAAGTTTAGTAGTCCTTGAAGGTGGAAAATACTTAGCTAAGAATTTCTGAGTTAACTCCTCCCAATTTTTAATAGAGCCAGGTGCTAATGAATATAACCACATTTTAGCCTTATCCCTTAGTGAGAAAGGAAAAAGCCTTAGCCTAACAGCATCGTTTGACATACCGTTATAACGAAATGTAGCACAAAGTTCTAGAAAATTTGATAAGTGTAAATAGGGATCTTCTAAAGGAGTTCCCCCAAACTGATTGTTCTGCACCAGTTGGATAATCTCAGGATTTATTTCAAACGAATCAGCTTCTATGACTGGGTTTTGTATACTTAAGTGAATTTTATTTGTCGTAGGAGTTATGTAATCCCTCGATGAAGTATGATGATTTTCTAAGTTATTATCATGAAAGTTTTCCATTTCCATTTCTAGTTTTTTGAGTCCTTTCTGTATTTTTATTTTTTTATTTTTTTCAAACTCGGGATCATAAGGTACAAGTCCTGCAGATCCTTTGTTTCGCATATTTAATACATCAAACAATACATTAATAATGAAACAAATAACAGATGAAATATATTCAACACAACAAAACATTTTAACGAACACCATATTTTTCATTTAAACAATTTTTTCACAACACTTTTTCATATAAAAAAAACACTTTCCACACAAAAATAGTTTTTACGACACTACAGTTTTCCAAGTCTAAGCCTAATTACTTCAACTAAAATTCTCCTAAAGTTCTTACCGAAGCTTCCCCGGCAACGGCGCCAAAAACTTGACCCGACCCGCAATTACGCAGTAAATTAACTTCCAAAAGATGGCCAAAAAAACTTGACCCGATTTATAAATAGCGGCTAGTGTGCAAACTCTTAAATGATATAAAAATTAGAAAATATTTAACACACTAGGGGTACTACGCAAGTATACGTATCGTTTCAAGTAATATAGAGTTTTCTTTAAAAACCCCAGTATCGATCCCACGAGGAAGTGAAGTAAGAAGTCTTTAATCAAATTCTAGTCTACTACTAATAGTCCTTAGTTTGGAATGTCAATTAAAATTGCAAGTGTTAAATGTAAAGATAGTAACTATATCTAAATGCAAATAATAATTCTAAAGATAACCCTTTTTGGATGAGTTGGTTTGGAGAATTTTGAGATTTTAAAAACTACTATTCTTATGTAATGAAATAGATAATGTATAGGAATGAGATGCATTAAATATTGTTTGTGCCAAATAGAAGCAATCCTATTCTTTACCCTTTGGTCCAGGCATAAAGAACATTGACTAATCCTATGCTTGGTTACTGAATCTACGGCTAGGCTGGGAGGATACCGGCTGCCACTTCGGAGCTCCCACGTTCCCTTCGCCTGAGGGCTAACATCTACACTTCAGCACCCAAACGATAGGACCGAATTGAGGATTTTAGCCTGTCACTCTAAAATATCAAATTCTACGCCCGATAATTATATTTCCCTATTTATTTGCATTCAATTCCCATGAACTTCACCATCCATGGAATTTGAATGTGGTTCCACTTTATTGAAAATTACACCGCCCTTTCAGGTCGATGCAATTACCACGAATTTTAACACTACAATGAGCCCTTATTGCAATGTAAATGAAGTGCAAGTAAAAACCATCACATTTATAATTAAATTTACTTCTACCATGCATCACAAAATCCTAAACATGGTTTCTACTCATTGCAAAAGAAAAGTAAAAGAAAAACAATGGCATAATCTTCTTATGCCACTATTTCCAAAGAAGAAGAAAGAGTAAGAGAGATGCGTCACAAAGCACGAAGAAAACATAAAGGAAACTTCATTTAACAAAAGCAAATCTACTAAATAAATGTTTACAAAATTATAAGATAATGAAGAACAATACTTAGCTTTTTCCCCTTGAAAGAAAGACGAAGATCTCTCCCATAAAGTCTCCCGGTGATCCATGCAATGCTAGCGAAATCCCTTACAAATTCTCTCAAAATCTCTCTCCAAACTCTCCAAAAGGGTAGAAATCTACATTTCTACTCTTAATCTAAGAATCCTAAACATTCCTCTAAGTTTTTCTCTCATTTCCTCTATTGTTTCTCTCTTCTAATCTACACATTTCTAACACAAATTTGCCATTTTTAAAGAGCATGGACGAAATCCGAAGAGTTTCCTTAAGCACCCCTTCGAACAAGCGTCCAAATACGTCGAATATTGGCCCAAAACCGCCAAAAGTCGGTTCATGGTCGTCCGGGCCGCTGTCGGCGGGTTCGAGGCCGCTGTCGGCGAGCTTTTCGGCCATTTTTCGGTGGTCTCGGGAAAATCTCACCGTCGGCGAGCAGGCTGCTGCGCGGCTCCACCGTTTCGCTCCGTTTGGCTCCGTTTCAACTCCGTTTCGCCCCATTTCAGTTGTGTTGCGTTTGTAACAGATAGTCCTAAAAAATAAGCATAAAAATAACCTTTCTTTAAAGTATAATCTCATTCAAAAATATGCAAGAAGTGTAAAAGAGATTAAGCATCAAAGGAGTTATCAAAAGGTGTCAGGGCAGAATTTCATTTCTTGCTCGTTTTTGCTCCAAATTGCACCGTTTTTGCTTCCTTTTGCTCCAATCACCATTTCTTGTATCTAAAACTAAAAAACATACAAAATACCTTCCTTTAAAGTGTAATATCATCAAAAAATGAGTAAAATAATATAGCAAAAAGAATATATATTTTAGGCGTGTCAGTCACATAAGATACAAGGCACAATGCTCGTGTCTTAAAAAACTCATTTGTCAAAACAAAAAAAAAGGTCAAGCTCTAGCAATGAGATTCTTTACCCATTAATGACAAGATCTGTAGCAGTTATTATAAGAATCACCCCAAATATAAGTCTTGATGGTTACCCCCATGAAGACTGCAAAAAAACCTTTCTAATAAGTTGGCGTAAGTAACAACCCATCCAAGGTAATGACCTAATCGAGTGACCGAGACATGGAAAGTGTATTACTTTATGTGTGGTAACTCAACAAATAGACAAAAAACATTCTTAGAATTACTGACCCATTAATAATCATAGCTCTAGGCTCATCAAAGAGCATTCAAACAGAAGATGCAGAAAAAATAATTTAAATAGTAAAGGCAAAGTGCCAAAACAAAGTTGTGACTAACCAAAAAACTTATATCATTTATAACTAAGAGCATGATCGCGATTGTCTTAAATGATTATTTTCAGTTCAGTCACAGAGTATAATCAGATTAATAAGAAAGCCACAAAGCTATACGCAAGTAACGTATCACTCAAGTAATGAGGGCTCTAATAGTGTTCTGGTTATCGATCCCATAGGGAGGACAAAAAACTTAAAAGCGTAACACAGAAATCCAATACTCAAATTACAATGCACGTACAGTAAATACTAAAGTTGTTAAAGTTTAATGATTCTAAAGATTCTAAAATCACTAAAGTACTTTCTAAACTTCGAAATAATGTTAACTACCACTAGACAAAGTTTTTTTTTAAAAGGTTCAAATTTGGAGAAAGTGTCCCCCCCCCTTACAATGATGTTATGATGAGTGAATGATAAAGATTAGTGAAAATTTTGTATTGTGCCAATTAGGAGCATACATATTCTTTACCCTTTTCCGAATGCTATAAAGAACATTGGCTAATCCTAGGTTTAGTCCCTAAATATGTGGTTAGGCTCTGAGGATACTGGCTCTCATCCAATGCTCCCATTTACCTTCACCAGAAGGCTAACTCTCATTTTAGTTTCCAAACACTAGGATCAAATTGGGGATTTTAGTTTGTCATCGTAAAATCTCCAATTCCACACCCAATAAACTATATTTCCTTATTTATTTGCACCTAACCCCCATGAACTACATCACTCATTCATGGAAATTGAATGTAATCTTTACTTTTACTGTAGAACATATAGTCCTCTCGGATCGTATGTTTCACAACATATTTAACTATTCCATTGGCCAGATTAAAAAGTAAATGAAGTGCGAAGTGAAAAATCATCACAATTTCTTGACATTCACATGACACAACCAATCTAAATCATCACTTCACCATTATTCATTGTAAGGAGAAAGACAAAGAAATCTACTCAGAATTCATGAGGAAGATACGATAAAAAAAGGATTTTCTATATAAAAGCAAAGTCATACAAACAACAAGAAGTAAATACAACTTATCACAATTTCTTCCCTAAGAAAATCCCTTGATGTTCCTTTGAATCTCCTTCCCTTTTCACAATGACACACAATTCCCTCTTAGAATAGTAAGGAAGAAGCAATCTCTTACTTTCCTTCTCCTCCTACAACTCTTAGAGAAGAATCCCTCACAAAACAACACTTTCACACATTAAACCCTAGACTCTACTCTCTATAATGTCCAAACTCTCACTTCTACATACTTTAAAACTTTTCACACACTCTCCTCACTACCTCTACCACTTTTTCTGGCGCCAAATTCACTTTAAAATAGCATAGGGATGAATTCCCCAAGAGATGCCTCAAGAAAACCCTCTAAAAGTCATCCAAATACATTGAATCTTGCCTCCATCGACATTTGATGCCATTGACACCATTTCTAGGTGCCTTTAGTACCTAGAACGTTTTACTTCTAATGCTCCCAGGATTTGGATGCCGTTAGCTCCAGAAGGCAGATTTCCAGATTTGCCTCCTTTCGCTCCAAATTCGTTCCTTTTTTTGCTTCATTTTCTTCTAAATGCACAAAATCATCATACGTACAATAAAACATAAATAATACATTCCTTTAAAGTGCAATATCATAAGAAATGAGTACAAAATATATATAAAAAATCTAACATATTTTTTTTTGCTTCAAAATCCCCCAAACATTACTATTAATTGTCCTCAAGTAATCCTTTTATTACATAAAAATATGACTCATAGTGGTGAACTTTTCTTAAAGAATACCATAATTTTTTATTTAAATGAATATAATAGTAAGACTTTTTAGAAAGATTTTCAGTAAGTTAGGTCAAAACTATATGTGTAAGAACATTTAGTCATCAAGTCTAAAAGTTCTAGTTTCCTATTCATTTCAAGAATAATCGTAATTTGTCACATTAAGGGTGCTTTTAAGGATCATAAGAAAAAGAAGCTCATGAGAACTCTACTAGTAAGGATGCTAATACTTAAATATAAATTCAAAAATGCAACTAAGCTCTTCCTTTAGGCTGATTCAAGTGAAGCCAATTTTTGATTAGGTATTTCATCAATTTTCTCCTCGCAGATATTTTCCTTTTTTTATATATATATGAATTGCTTTTCAATTCTCTTTTTTTGTCTTTTTTTTTCAAGTGAGGATTACTATATCTGGATAGCCTTTAATAATTTTGAACTTCACTCTCCTCCCCCTAAAGTTGGAACTTGTAACATCTCTTTACTTTATAGATATATATTAGCTTTTAAATGATTCATCATAGAGTCCCAATCTTTTCTTCTCACATAAACTTCTAAGTCTCTTAATATTTCAAAAAATAGTCAAGAATAGTTAAATCCTCTTATACTAAATATCTTATCCCATAAAGTTAACCTTCATTGCTAAAAAACTTTCATTTAAATCTACTATGATATTTAAATAAAATAAAAAATTTAGTTATCTAAAGTTATGCTCTACTACCTGAAGTTATGTTAAATTTATCTTTAAAATGTATTTAATTGAGAAAAAATAATAGTTAATCTTTCCTCCCCCAAACTTAAGTTTTTAAGTATATATTAAATTAGTAAAAGAGAGAGAAAAATAAAAAGAAAACTAACCTTTTGTGCCAGGCTTTTGATACTTCTGAAGTTATGCAAGCATTAATAAAAAAATTAAACTAGCAGGTATAAAATAGTTAGAAGCTTTGTTACATATAATATATTAGAGATTTGTAGGGTGAAGAAAAAATAAAAACATAAACTTTAAACATTTAATACAAACATACATTCATTACAGTTTCAATCCAAACTAAAAAACAAACAAACACAAATTCATCACAAATTTACAAATTTAACAAAGTACAATCACCAACACATCAATCACATAAAAGAAAGTAACAAAAAACATAAGTTCACAAATCAATAATCAACTAAATGAACACTACTCTACTAGTAATCCTCTCCTTCTTCTGCTTCTTCTACCACTTCAGCCTGGTATGGAACATAGTAGAGGCAAGTAATAAATATTACACTAGATTCACTCCTCTTGAATCTCATCTCAACATCATGGTAAGCTATATCACACTCAACTCTTCTTTTCTGGTAATTATCATTAATATTATTCCTTATTTCTAATCCACTAATTCTGTTATGGAGCCTCACATCATCAGCCTGATGCATCATTAACTGCTCCATAACATTAGAAAGAGTAGGAGTTGTAGAGGTAGAAGGTATACAATGACTAGTAGAAGGAACATCCCTACTCTTACTCCCAGCTCTCCATCCTACATGAGATTCATAGGTACGGCTGTTAGCCTTACTGATAGGCTTTAAAGGATGGAACAACTCTTCATTATTATCAAACTCAACTCCTAATTGTACACATATTGTGTAAATCAAGGTAGAATGACCTAATCCTCTAGTAGTTTCTCTCTTAGCTATAGTCTGGATACTCTTATAAATAATTGCACCAATATTAATCATTTTCATATTTTTAATACAATAATTCAAAATAGCTCTATCTCTTGCAACTTCACTATGATGATAGGAAGGTAGTAATCTTGCAGAAATAAAATAGTGTCAGGCTTTAGATGCGACATTTAATATAGAAGCAGGAATATCTTTTGCCTTTGCTTCATTTTCCACTCCCCTTTTACATCAGTAAGAAAAGTAATTAATTCATTTAAGTTAGCATCCATAATAACAAAGGATTCATACTCACATAAAGAAGTATCCCTTAATTGGTAGAAAGATTTGATTTAGTCAGGGTTAAACTCTACCATTATTCCTAGAACAAGCACATGATCAACTTCAGTCCTTCGTAGATTAGCATATAATTTCCATACCACATCCACAATCGTATCAACAGAAAAATTAATGAATTGTTCCCAGTACCGAGAAGTAATTACCTGTTCCACAGCTCCGCTCGAATCTTAAAATACTCGATCCTATATACAATTTTTACTTTGGAAGCTAGAGTTGAAGTGGTATTGTGCTTTAATATTTACAAACTTCTTCCCATCAAAATCCAACTTCCTCTTCCCCTTACTCATCCTTGGAACCATTTCAAAATTTCTAGAAAAGTGAAAATAAATCCAAATAAATTCCAAAATTGCAATGTAGTAAACTCCAAAGACAAATCTATCAGGTTAGAACTTTACACCATGGATTATCTCAAAGCTTTATTTAAAAACTCTGATTATTCAGATGTCCCAAAAGCAGAAGATTTCCATGGTGAAAATAAAAAATTTTTAGTTCAAAGTTCTTACCAAGAGAAGATGAGATCCAACCTCTTTAAGCCTTGTAATTTCCTCTAATCCAAATGCAAGCAAGCCTTAGGTGCAGATTTCAACCTTTGCTAGAGGTTGAAGATGGTTAAAATAGGGTCAACTGCTCAAATTCACAATTTTAAAATGAAATAGCAAGTTTCAGGTTTTGAGCACTATCAGCGCCCATTCTGGCACCATCGGTGCGAAACCGTTTTTCTAGATCCAAAATTGTTTTCGATTTCGATTGTTTCTAAGTTACATCGTCATCTAATTAGCCTTTTAAGCATCTATTGTTATAATTAAGTGATCAACTCATTAAATTTTTTATACAAATAACACAAAACATCACTTTTATATATAAAATCTACTATTCCAAATATACACATATAAATCACTCTACCACATAATAATTCAGTGTCACAATCAAACCATAACACTCTAATGCTGAAAACTAAACATAAACTAAATCCTAAACATAATAAGTCTGAAATCACACAATAAAGCAATCAAAATACTAAACACCCCTAGGCATATTAAAGTTCAAACACTAAATACTAGATAACATATAGCGAGTTACTACTCCTCATTATTGTCTGTGCCATCTTCTCTTTTGATATCTTCCATGAATTGGTGGAGCACGAACAAATTGTAGAAGGTTCGATACGGGAGTTCGTCAGTCGAATCCTCTTTAATCCAAGCCTTTTTTTCATCAAATTTGTCAAGCCTTCTTCATACACCCAGTATGATCGAATCGTTCCTTCATCCTTCAATTCAGATGATCAAATAATTCAGAAACAATATTAATTGCATTCATTAGATTTTGGAGCAGTTGAAATTGAAGATTCGAAAAATGGGAATAGATTTAAAGTAAACAGACATAGATTAAAACCATATTTTGAGGGTAAAAGACCAAATTTTAAAGAGGTTTTAATGCTCAGTCAACTTGAATAACACCTAAATTAGGCGGGCTGACGACGTTAAACCGAGCGCTTTATGGGAGGCAACCCATAGTTATCTTTATTTCTTGTGTGTATGTTTGAATTTATCATTAGTTTGTAGTAGTATTGAATTCTACTGCTTGTAATTACCCTTTGATCATTATAGAATTTGGAACCATCAAGAAAATTTGGAACGTATTTAACCATGGCGTATATGTGCAAAGTTTTTCCTAGGGCGCCGACAGCACGCTCGACGTCGCCAACGGTGGGTTTTTCCTGAGGGCCCGACAATTAATTACACAACGCTTGCCGACGACACCATCGAGGCCTCCGATAGCGAGATCAGTGAGTGGGCAGTTTTTCGAGTTTGAAATGACGGTTTTTGGCGGTTTTTTAGCGAATTTATCCCCTAGAAACTTCCATGGACTGTTCCAAAACTCTATAGTTCTAAAAAATGAATGGAAACTTCCTTGAATTCTTTAGAGGCTTCCAATTCAATAGATCACCCAAGATTTCGAGTGTTTAACGAGCGAAAGTTCGTCAGTGCCGAGGCACAACGGCTTTTCAACAAAGTGATGTCAAAGAGGAGGCTAATTAAAGAAAGAGGTTTTTTGAATCGAGAATTAAACAATTATTCAACAATAATTAAAGAAATGATCGTGTGGCGAAGATGGGAAGTATTTTGCTACACTACTGCCGCAATAGTCGTTCCTGTGGTGAAGGAGTTTTACGCCAATTTGCATAAAATCAACCAAGGAAGCATCTATGTGCGAGGTAGCTGGATAACTTTCAACTCTAGAAGGATTAATGAATTATAAAAGCTTGAGAATGTTCCTGTCTGCCATTATTCAAATTTCATGCCGATGAGAGATAAGATGAATGAAATATACCAATATTTGACAAACGAAACTGAAGACTGAGAAGTTAGAGAAAACGAACATGTCAGTTTTTCTGCTACACCTTTAAATCCCATTTCGAGACATTGGCACTTTTTCATATCTGCAAAATTATTACCGATGATGAAAATCGGTAAAGTCACCAAAGAGAGTGCTATATTGAACTAATGCATTCAAATGGGATGGCCAATTGATATTGGATCAATTATTGTGAAGTCTGTTTTTCGCCTGATCGCTCAAGGTTCATCTCAAGGGCTTGGACATTCTTCAACAATTGTCTCAATATGCAGTCTGTTTCAAGTATCGTACGAGATTTGGGAAAAGTTATTACTACCTTGGAAATCTTTAGACCCAACCAGAATGTTCCCAGCCAACGACGATGAGATGATATGGGCATGATTATGGATCAAGCATCGCAAAAGTCTATTCCAATTCAACCTCTTGTAGCAGACAAGACACCGATGATCTTTCATAGAATCAAGAATTTGGAGAACCAGGTACAAAATTTAACGAGTACAGTTAACAATATCTCTGATTTCTTTGATCACCTTGATTAGAGAATGAAAGAGCATTTTGATCATACTGGACATTTTGAAGCAAGTTTGATATACTTAATGAGAAGAACGGGGTGGATTGAAGAAGATTCAACTGAAGAATTCTCATTCCGACCTTTCTATAACATGTTTCTCCATGTTCAAGCAATGGGTGATATCAGAGGAGAAACCAGCACTAATTCAGAAGAGTAGTGGAATTGCTTTACTTTATATGTTTCTTTATGTTGAATTTGATTTGAACTATGTTTGTTTGTTTGCTTTTGATTGTTTGCTTTTTGATCTCAGTATAGTTGAGATTATGATTGGAATGTTTGTTTTCAGCATTTTGAGTGTTGTGGCTTGGATTGCGACGCTAAATTGAGGAATTTAGGTTGAGAAAATACCTGGCTTGTGTGTTATGTAATGTGTATTGTAAAACTTGGATTTAATATATAATTGACCCGACCCGCAATTACGTAGTAAATTAACTTCCAAAAGATGGCCAAAAACTTGATCCGATTTATAAATAGCGGCTAGTGTGCAAAATCTTAAATGATATAAAAATTGGAAAATATTTTACACACTTGGGGTACTACGCAAGTATACGTATCGTTTCAAGTAATATAGAGTTTTCCTTAAAAACCCCACTATCGATACCACGAGGAAGTGAAGTAAGAGGTCTTTAGTCAAATTCTAGTCTACTACTAATAGTCCTTAGTTTGGAATGTCGACTAAAATTATGTTTTATCTAGCAACTACTCCTAAATGCAAGTGTTAAATGTAAAGATAGTAACTATAACTAAATACAAATATTAATTCTAAAGATAACCCTTTTTTGGAGGAATTGGTTTGTAGAATTTTGAGATATTAAAAACTACTATTCTTATGTAATGAAATAGATAATGTATAGGAATAAGATGCATTAAATATTGTATGTGCCAAATATGAGCAATTCTATTCTTTACCCTTTGGTCCAGGCATAAAGAACATTGACTAGTCCTATGCTTGTTTATTGAATCTGTGGTTAGGCTGGGAGGATATCGGTTCTCACTTCAGAGTTCCCACGTTCCCCTCACCTGAGGGCTAACAATCTACACTTCAGCACTCAAACAATAGGACTGAATTGAGGATTTTAGCCTGTCACTCTAAAATCTCCAATTCTACGCCCGATTAATATTATTTCCTTATTTATTTGCAATCAATCCCCATGAACTTCACCATTCATGGAATTAGAATGTGGTTTGTACTTTGTTGAGAATTACACTGCCCTTTCAGGTCAATGCAATTACAACAAATTTTAACACTACAACGAGCTCTTTTTATAATGTAAATGATGTGCAAGTAAAACCATCACATTTATAATTAAATTCACTTCTAACATACATCACAAAATCCTAAACATGAATTCTACTCATTACAAAATAAAAGTAAAATGAAAACAATGGCACAATCTTCTCATTCCACTATTTCCAAATAAGAAGAAAGAGTAAGAGAGATACGTCACAAAGCATGAAGAAAACACAACAGAAACTTCATTTAACCAAAGCAAATCCACTAAGTAATTGTTTAAAAAATCATAAGATAATGAGGAACGATACTTAGCTTTTTCCCTTTGAAAGAAAGACGAAGTTATCTCCCACAAAGTCTCCCAGCGATCCATGCAATGCTAACGAAATCCCTTATAAATTCTCTCAAAATCTCCTCTCCAATCTGTCCAAAAGGGTAGAAATCTACATTTCTACTCTTAATCTAAGAATTCTAAACATTCCTCTCTTTTTTCTCTACTTTCCTCTACACTTTTCTAACCTAAATTCATCATTTTAAAGAGTATGGACGAATTTCTAGGAGTTCCCTTAAATACCCCTTTGAAAAAGTGTCCAAATACGTTGAACATTGCTTGAATCGACCTTCTCGCTGTCGGCAGGCTCGTTGGCGTCGTCGGCGGGCTCGTTGGCACCGTCGGCGGACTTCTAGAACATAGGCCAACTGCTCAGGCTAACTGTCGGCGGGCTCGATCTCGCCGTCGGCGGGCTCATTTATAATATATTTGAATGCTCTTGAGAAAAACACGCCGTCGGTGGCCTATTCCTCGCCGTCGGTGGCTTAGTTCAATTTTTGTCTCTTTTGCTCATTTTTTCTCCAAATTGTACCGTTTTTGCTTTCATTTGCTTCAATCACCATTTTTTGTACCTAAAACCAAAAAACATACAAAATACCTTCTTTAAAGTGTAATATCATCAAAAATGAGTAAAATGATATAACAAAAAGCGTATATATTTTAGGCTTGTCAATAATTATGAATTTTTGTTGTGTGTATGTTTATTTGTGTTAATACATCACTTAATCACTTAAAATTTATGTTTAAAGTGATTGAACGGATGACGACGAGGCTGAAAATTGATCAAAATCCCAAAAATTAAAAAAATGATAAATATTTGAGAAACTCACTGAGAGCGCGCTCGAGGCCGCCGACGACGTGATTTTCCCGAGGCAATTGAAATTAAATTGAATTGAGCCTGCCGACAGCCTGAATGACCCCACTGACGACGAGATCCAAAAAATTACCTTTAAACCGCAATTTTGACCGGCCAACTGCCACTATTCATCGTCTTCTTCCCTTATTCACCCAAAATTTCACCATGAATTTCTTCTACATTAAGAAATTTTGGAAAACTTGAAAATGTGGAGAAAAGACTTGGAAGGAATTCATGGAACTTGATTTAGATTGCTTTAATTCATCTTTGGAAGCCATTGTATTATTGTTTTGGAATTTAGTTTAGATTTTTGTAATTTTGATAGATCAAAAAATGGCTCCACGTCAAAAGAGGTGACTAGAATTTGACGAAACTCGGTTTATAAATGCTAAAGCACAATCGAGATACATTTCAATCTTTCAAGAAAAGAAATGTATTCAAGATCACGTTTTCGATAATCCTGAAGGAAAAGTGGAAATAGTTATCAGAGAAAGGAAATGGGAGAACTTCTGTTACTCTACAAATAAAGCTGCTGTCAAAGTTATGAAAGAGTTTTATACCAATCTTACCCAACTTGAGGACGAGTTTGTCAAAGTAAGAGGTTTTTCTATTGATTTTAATGCTACCCGCATTAATTCTTTTTACGAGCTTCATGATTACTATTCTAGCGAGTATGAAATATTTGGAACTATGGAAGGTCTGTTAGATGATGTTATTGACTTTCTCACTGATAGGAAAGGGATTTGGAAAATTAAGAATCATGAACGGATTAACATTCCTTTTTTCTATGATGAATGCCAAAGCTAAGCCATGACATTATTTCATTTGTTCTACTCTGCTACCCACCTATCACCATAGTGAAGTATTGAGAGAGAGAGAGAGAGAGAGAGAGAGCTGTTCTGAATTTTTGTATTCAGAACAATAGAAGTATAAATGTGGGGAGAATAATTTACAAGAATATTATGGCCACGACAAAAAAGCAAATCAAGTGGATATTTAAAACATCCTGGCCTAATTTATGCACTTTGCCAATTGTCTGGAGTAGAAGCTAATGACGATGAAGAATGGGTATATCCTATGAAACCCATTAGTAAAGTTAATTTGAAAACTTACAAATCCCATGAAGAATGAAGATCTGGGAGTAGGAGTGAAACACTTTCTACTAGTAGAGACATCCCTTCTACTATTTATGACCCTCCTGCCTCTAGGTCTCCTACTCTTTATGATTTGATGAATGAGATGACCCTGCAGCAGAAAAGTTTTAAGAAATTTGATGAAAGACTAAGGAGAAATGATCAAAGGATTGAAGGATTAGAGCGAAGACATGATCATGATAGTGAATATCTTTAGCGACATTCAGATTTTGAGATTGCTTATTATGATACTCAGGCTAGGTGCTACAGAGGTGAGCCTAATGTTACTTTTCTAGAATGCCTCTGGTATACTCGCTATCAGCCCAGTCCACCTGCTGACCAGAGAGATGAAGACATAGCATGGGATTTTGATCTGTAATGATGATTGTGATGTGATTGTGTTTTGTTGTAGTATATTCATTTTGTTATTTGTATTCGGTGAACAATTTTATTTTCTGAGAAATGTATTGTGTTTGTAGTTTATATTTCATTTCTGGACTGTGATGCATAATTGTGGTTGTAATTGTGAACTCTTAGGTTTAATTAGTAGATTATGTGTTATTTTGTTGTGAAATGCAAATATTATGTCGTACTGTCCTCTGTAGTGTAGTTACTTGTGGTAGTTAAATGTTTAGTTTTATATACTTGTTTCAAAATTTCATTACCCCAGCAAATTCTCTAATCTGTTATATGTGTAGAAAAGTTCCTAATATTACAGGTCAGTTGAAGTTAAAATTTTTAGAAGAACTTGCAAAAAATTTCAGAGAAAAGAAAATGCCTAAAGTGCAAAGGTATTATTTTTATATTTAGAATTTTTCTTTCCACCCTTATTATTTATATTATTGAAAACTTTAAGTTAGGGGGGGGGGGGAGAAAAATACTAACTATTAAGTGTTCTCAAATTAAAATATTTTCAAAATTTATAACATGATTTTTTGTGATAAAATTTAATTCAGTTAACTATATTTAGATTTTATCTAAATATGATAGAAGATTCAAAGAAATATTTATAGTAATGAAAATAAATTTTGTAGGTTAACATATTTAGTATAAGAGGATAAGACTATAGTTAACTATTTAAAGTAAAGAAAAATATATTCTGAAATATTAAGAATCTTAGGAATTTAGTTGAGAAAGAAAAGATTGGGACTCAATGATGTAAAGACTATGAATTGCATATAAGGAAAATGAATGATATAAGTTTCAAATTTAGGAAAAGAAGAGTGAAGTTCAAAATCATTAATAGGCTATTCAGATATAGTAATCCTCACTTGAAAAAGAAAAAGAAAGGATTGAAAAAAAAAACAATCCTTAAAAAAGAAAAGAAAAGAAAAATATATAGGATTGAAAAGCAATCCAAATAAAAATAAAAAGTAAGTGAGGAGAAGCTTGAGGAGATGCCTTATCAAAAATTGGTTTCACTTGGATTAACCTAAAGAGAAAACTAAATACATTTTTGAACTTATATTTTTGAACTTGTTTCTTTACTAATAGTGTTCTCATGAATTTTATATCATCTGAATATTCTAAGTGAATTAATATTACAACATATAGTCATTCTTGAAATGAGTAGAAGACTAGAACTCTTAGACTTGATGACTAGATAGTCTTATATCTGCAGAATTAATCTAATTACTTGAAAATCTTTCTAAGAAGTCTTACTATGATATTTATTTAAATCAAAATTATAGTATTTCTGAATTAAAACTTTACCACAATGAATCATAACTCTTATGTAGTACTAAAGATTACTTGAGGACAAGTAATAGTTAAGTTTGGGGGATTTTGACCCAATGAAAAAATGTTAAGATTTTCATGCCTATTTTATATTGATTTTGATGATATTTCATTTTAAAGAAGGGTATTTTTGATGTTTTTCTACATGTATATTGATTTATGGACAATGGAGCGAAAAAATGCAAAAAGGGGTGAATTTGGAGCAAAAAAAACCAAAAAGAAGAAAATTTGATCTAGGGCACTGACGGCGCCGACGGCGAGCTCGACGGCGACGACGACGTGTTTTTCTTGAGAGTTCAGAAAATATTACAAGGAAGCCCACAGATGGCGAGATTGAAGCCGCCGACAGCGGAGCCTTATGAAGAGGGTCCAAGGCTAAGTATTCTAGAAGGCCGCCGACGGCGAGATCGACGGTTCTCTCATGAGGTACATCGAATGTGGACGATTTTTGAAGGGATGCTTGGAAAACTCTTGGAAACTCTTCAACTACTTTAAAAGAAATAATTTAGGGCAAAAAATAGTGTCACATAGTGTCAAAAAGAGAGTCCACTAGTGTCCATTATTGTTATCTGTTATTTTCAGTGAGTATTAGTTAGTGTTTTGTTTGCATTAGAGTTTTAGATTGTGAGTTCAATTAGTGATATTTAGTGAGGAATTCTTCGAGAGATTGAAAGAGTGGAAGGGAAGTGAGAGATTTCTTCCTCCTTGTCATTTCAAAGAAGAATTCTGCTGGCTGAAAATAAAGGAAGAGATTCAGAAGAACTTCAAGGAGTTTACTTGGGGAGGAATTCGAGATAAGTTGTATTTACTTATTTTAGTCTGTAAAACTTTGTTTTTATATTTGAAATCCAAGTTTTATCGTATCCTCTCAATGAAATCTGAGTAATCTTTCTGTCTTTCTTCTTATTTTGATATTTTCGTGAATTGATAAATTAAAATTAGTGTCCCAAGAAAATTTTAAAAGAAGTTGTGATAATCTTTTCACTTAAATCTTAATTTACTTTCAATCTGGCCAATTCATTAGTTAAAATATGTTGAGTTTAACAACTATAGTGAAGATTACATCCGAGATTCAGGGAGGTCAAAGTCCTTTAAAGTAGGGTAAAAATAAATAGAGAAATAATATTCATCGGGCGTAGAATTGGAGATTTTAGAGTGACAGACTAAAATGCTCAATTCGGTCCTATCGTTTGGGTGCTGAAGTGTAGTTGTTAGCCCTCAGACAAGGGGAATGTGGGAGCTCCGAAGTGAGAGCCGGTATCTTCCCAGCCTTACCATAGATTCAGTAACCAAGCATATCTTTAGTCAATGTTCTTTATGCCTGTACCAAAGGGTAAAGAATAGGTATGCTCCTATTTGGCACAACACATTCTAAACTAATACTAATTATCCATTCACTTGGATTTTTTAACAAGGAGAAGGATTCTTGCTTATATATTTGAACTTCACTTTATTAGTAGAATTAGTTAATTGTTAGTAGAATTAGTTTATTTTAAAAATCCCATATTATTTTCGGTTGCATATTAGTGACAGATAGGCAATACAATTTACCAAGTTGTGATTTAAATTAGTTTCTTTAATCCTAGTCTGTTGCTTCTGAAATATCCCATATGGGATCGATATCCAGGACTCCATTAGAGCCCTGTATTACTTGAGCGATACGTATACTTGCGTTGAAAAATAGCTCTGCGATTATTGAATATCTTTATACATATCTTTATCAAAAATGCAATTTTATATTAACGCAAAGTGCACAGGGCGGTTCAAAGTACCCATACGATTAATCTTTATTTTGCATCCTTCTTTTGCATTAAATATTTGATAGCAGAATGGTCTGTATGTTATCCTGAAAAATTTATTCTTACATTTTATATATGAATTGATACTTCTCTTTAATGAGATTATAAAATGGGATACTACACAAGTATACACATTATTATCAAGTAATATAAGACTTTCTGATTGAGCCCCGTGATATTGAACCAACAAAGAAAGTGTTAAATAAAAAAAATAGAAAATAAAGGAAGATCTTACCCAAACTAAAGATAATATTCTAGGAAAGAAAATTCGATTATGTTTGTTAATTTTTATAATTTGAAATGAAGTAAACAACTACTTTAACAAAATTTTTGTAAGAAGAAAGCAAATACAAATAAAATATCTTTTAACTTATTAGGAATCAGTAACAAGACATAGAATTCTATTGTGGAAGTATCTAAAATGTGTCGTGTCAAATAGGAGCATCTATATTCATTACCCTTACAAGAGATGCTATAAAGAAAATAGGTTAAACTATTGCTTTATGAAACTTAATGACGGGCTAGTTAGGAAAGATACTAGCTCTCACACTAGGGTTTCCTCTTCTCTCCCCACATGGGGGCTAACATCTCATATCAAAACATAAAACAATAGATTGAATTGGGGGCTTTAGCCTATCACTCTAAAGTCCTCTAATTCTACACCCATTAAAGTATATCTCCCTATTTATTTGCACTCAATCATATGGATTACATTCTCACCCATATAATTTCATGTGATTTTTTCCAATTGTTGACTGAGATAATATCATACCGGTTCTTACATGTTCTCACAACATATATTAACATCTTAATTGGCCAAATCAAGAAGTAAATGAAGTGAAAGATTTTGAATCATCACCACTTCTTCCAACATTGAATTGCTATACTTCACACAACATTCTTCCATAACTTTATTACTTTATCATTTTAAAGAAAAAGATAAAGAAAACTACTTAAAATTCATGGAGAAAATATAATCTCAACTTGATTTAAAAGTAGAAATCATAGTGACAACAAAAAAGTTTAAATTAAAAACCAAATGTCATAACAAAGATAAAGACTTCTCTGTAAATCATCTCCACCAAACTCTTGAAGTTCCTTTGAAAACCTTGCTTTCCTTACAATACTCCTTAAAGGTTGGCACCCAACTTTAAGGATTCCAAATCTCACTTCTAATCCTAATACAAACTATAGTAAAGTAAGTAGAAATGTGAAGTGGAGAATTGTGTTACTAAAATAACTCTCTTACATAATAAACAGAAACCACACTCTCCAACAACCACAACTTTTCTTATTTATAAGCCCTCTTTTTATAATTTTCCAACAGGTGCTTGTTGCGCCTAGAAATGTTCAATTTTTCATAAATTTTTTTTGCCTATATTTGGTGATTTTTAATGATATTTTAGTTTAAAGGAAGACATTTTGCATGTTCTTATTTTCAGGTACAAGAAATAGAATTTTGGAGAAAATGAAACAAAAACAGTGTAATGTAGAGCCAAAATGAGCAAGAAAGAAAATTCTGACCTGACACATTTTGATATGTTTTTATATGCTTAATTTGATTTAATTTTATCACATATTTTTGAATGAAATTACACTTAAAGAATGTTTGTTTTCACGTAGATATTGTAAATTATTTGTTAGGAGTGAAGCGCAACTGAAACAGGGTAAAACAGAGCTGAAACAGAGTGAAACGGTGGAGCTGCACGCAAGGTGGCGCTTAAGCGCTGAAACTGGCGCTTAAGTGCCAGTCCCGATGGGAAAATGATGCCTAAGTGCTAAAAACTGGTGCTTAGGAGCTAGCAAAGGGTGGTTAAGCGCCCAAAAAATGGTGCTTAGGTGCCAGAGATGGTTTTGGACTGTTATTAGTGGTTTCAGGATGTTCTGTATGCTTCTGGGTGGTTATGAACGCTCCAAGATGATATTAAATGAATATAGACACTTTTAAATGAAGAGATGTGTCCCTTGGAGTGAAAAGATGTGTCTCTTGGAGTGAAGAGGCACTTAAGGCACCATTTGGAAGATTCATTGAATATGGACACTTTTGATGACACACTTAAGCACCTCTTACGAAATTATAAAAACGCTCTTTAAACTCTTGAGCTCTAGAAATAATTGGAAGAGAAAAAGAAGGTATGGGCGAGAGCCCCATGTGGGGCGACAAGGTGAGAGAGAAAGAGAGAGAGAGTGAGAGATTTCTTCTTTTCTTTTCACTTTATTCTTGGAGAGGATTGTAAGGAGATTGCTTTTGCTATACAAGAAGAGTTTGAAGTTCATCAAAGATAAGTATTTTTTCTGTATTTTGATTTGAATCTAGTACTTTGTTTGGATGGTTTCAAAGTCTTGTTCAATGTCGTCAGCCCGACATACCCAATATTTATTCTGGGTGACCCAACATTATATTGTCATCAATTTTAAGTTGATCTACTGAGAAATAAGGTTTCAATCGATGACCATTCACTTTAAATATTTTCTTATTTTTAGGATCTTTAATATCCACAGCTCCATAGGGATAAACTTTTATTACAATAAATGGGCCCATCCAACTGAACTTAAGTTTTCCAGAGTATAATCTTAATTTGGCATTGTATAGTAAAACTTGTTGTCTTGGCTCAATATTTTTTTTAGAATCTTATGATCATGCCACATTATGATCTTTTCATTATATATCTTAGCACTTTCATATGATTCATTCCTTATCTCTTCAAGCTCATTTAATTGCAACAATCTTTTCTCACCAGCATCCTTCAAATTATAATTAAACTCTTTAATAGCCCATTATGCTTTATGCTCAATTTCAACTGGTAAATGATAATCTTTCCCAAAAATTAGCCTATATGGGGACATTCTTATAGGAGTCCTATATGCTGTCATATAAGCCCATAAAGTAAACTCCAGTTTGATTGACCAATCCTTTTTGTTTAGATTAACATATTTTTCCAAATTCCTTTAATTTCATGATTGTATAATTCAACCAAACACTTGTCTAAGGATGTTAAGCAGTAGTTATTTTATGGACAGTATGATATTTCTTTACTAATTTCTCCATAATTCCATTTCTAAAATGACTTCCCCCCTTAGTTATGATTACTTTTAGCATTCCAAATCTAAAAAATATGTTCTTTCTTAAAAACTTTGCAACACTTCGATCATCACATCGAGGTAAAGCAACAAATTCTATCCATTTAGATACATAGTCAACTGCTAGCAATATGTATAAATTGCCCAAAGATGGTATAAATGATCCCATGAAATCTAATCCACAAACGTCAAATATTTCAACTTCTATCATATAATTGAGAAGCATCTCATTTATTCTAGAAATATTGCTTACATGCTGACATCGATCACAATTTTTAATATAAGCATTAACATCCTTAAAATTATAAGCCTATAAAATCCAGATTGCTAAATTTTATATACAGTTTTATCAACACCAAAATGTCCCCCAAAATCAGAATCATGAAATTTTTGAATAATTTCTTAAGTTTCTTCTAATGACACACATCTTCGAATAATTAGATCCTTTCTTTTTTATATAAAAATGGGTCGTCCCAAAAAATAATTCTTAACTTTAGATAAAAATTTCTTCTTCTGTTGGTGTGTCAAATCATAGGGTACAATGTCACTAACATAAAGTTTACAATGTCGGCATACCGTGGAACACACCTCTCATTAATAGTGAATAATTTTTCAGCAGGAAAATGTTCATTAATTTCTTCATCAGAAAAAGAGATTTTTTATTATCAAGCATGAACAAATGATCAGCAATTTGATTATTCATCGGACCCGCAATTACGCAGTAAATTAACTTCCAAAAGATGGCAAAAAACTTGGCGGGTAGTGTGCAAAATTTTAAATGATATAAAAATTGGAAAATATTTTACACACTAGGGGTACTACGCAAGTATACGTATCGCTTCAAGTAATATAGAGTTTTCTTTAAAAACCCCAGTATCGATCCTACGAGGAAGTGAAGTAAGAGGTCTTTAGTCAAATTCTAGTCTACAACTAATAGTTCTTAGTTTGGATTGTTGATTAAAATTGTGTTTTATCTAGCAACTACTCCTAAATGCAAGTGTTAAATGTAATAGTAACTATGACTAAATGCAAATAATAATTCTAAAGATAACCCTTTTTGGATGAATTGGTTCAGAGAATTTTGAGATACTAAAAACTACTATTCTTATGTAATGAAATGGATAATGTATAGGAATGAGATGCATTTAATATTGTATGTGCCAAATAGGAGCAATCCTATTCTTTACCCTTTGGTCCAGGCATAAAGAACATTGACTAATCCCATGCTTGGTTACTGAATCTGTGGCTAGGCTGGGAGGATACCGGCTCTCACTTCGGAGCTCCCACGTTCCCCTCGCCTGAGGGCTAACATCTACACTTCAGCACCCAAATGATAGGACCGAATTGAGGATTTTAGTCTGTCACTCTAAAATCTCCAATTCTACGCCCGATAAAACATATTTCCCTATTTATTTGCACTCAACTCCCATGAACTTCACCATTCATGGAATTTGAATGTGGTTCCACTTTGTTGAGAATTACACTACCCTTTCAGATCGATGCAATTAAAACAAATTTTAACATTACAACGAGCTCTTTTTGTAATGTAAATGAAGTGCAAGTAAAAACCATCACATTTATAATTAAATTCACTTCTAACATGCATCACAAAATCCTAAACATGAATTCTACTCATTACAAAAGAAAAGTAAAATGAAAATAATGGCATAATCTTCTCATGCCACTATTTCTAAAGAAGAAGAAAGAGTAAGAAAGATACATCACAAAGCACAAAGAAAACACAACGGAAACTTCATTAAACCAAAGCAAATCCACTATATAAGTGTTTACAAAATCATAAGATAATGAAGAACAATACTTAGGTTTTTCCCTTTGAAAGAAAGATGAAGATTAATTCAACTACTACAAGAGATTAAGTCTAGCCATAATAACAAGTTAAGGAATCACTTCCCTCAAGACACACAAATATCAAATCAAGAAACTAACAATCCCAACATCTACCAATCAACAATCAAATTTATCAATCCACTATAAAGCAAATACAATACAATACTAACAATCATAACTCTCAAGCACACTAATAACTATGGGTTTCCTCCCATAAAGCGCTTGGTTTTAACGTCGCGGGCCCGAAAAATGATTCCACCTAGATCAAAATTCCAATTAAGTAATCCTCGATCAATCGCCCAATCCTTTTCAGATCCAGGGATTCCTATAAAATGCTCAAATTGTAATTTTTCATTCAGCTCTTCCTTTTGAGATGGATTTATATCATTTTTCCTCATATTTCTTTCTAGATCCAAAATTCTTCTATTAATTTTCTGAATTTGCATATTGATATCATCCTTGAAATTTATAAGAAGTGGGTATTTATAAGATAATTCAAGATCTCCCAAATTTTGGATCGGATTCTCTCTATATAATTCAGATTCAGGATCAAATTCTTCTATGTCACTCTTTTGTTTCAAGTTATCTTCCAATTCTTCCCCTTTATAATTATTAAATGATGGAGGATCTATCTTAGTTGAGGAAATAGGTTTTTCTAATTCCTTAGGAATTTCTTCCAATGGTCTTCCAATATCCTTATCCTCTTTTCTCAGCTCAAAGTTCTTTTGAAATATATCCTCAAATTCTCTTCCAAGTCATAATTAAATAATTTTATCTTGTTCATCATTTAATTCAGGTTTTTCTTGTAATTGAGTCGCATCTAAAGATATAAAGACTGGTTGAGCAGATGAATTCCCTAAATAGATAGGCTTTAAAATTGTATGGGGTACATCCATCTTAAGTTCATGAGATTTTTCAACAGATGGAATTAAAAGTTTACTATTTTTGGTAGCGTCCATCATTTCACACCTCTCCTGAACATACATACAGTCTTCTTTAAATAACCTTTTCGAATCATCATGAAATTCTATTTCATTCTCATCTGTTAACTTACTCTCAAAACTTTCTTGGAAATGGTCTTTAATTAAATAATCAATTTCATCTATCCAAAAATAATCATCATCTTTTCTCTTAGCTGAATATTTCATAGTCTTTAATACATCAAAAAAAACTTCCTGGTCATTAATATTCATAACCAACATTCCTTTTTGCAAATCTATCATAGCTTGTCCAGTAACAAGGAATGGTCTCCCTAAAATAATTGGAATTTCTTTATCTTCCTCCATATCTAATACAATAAAGTCCAAAGGAAAGATAAATTTATCCACTTTAACAAGCACGTCTTCTATAACTCCTTTTGGATAAATGATAGATTGATCAGCTAACAGAAGGGTTACAGTTGTGGGAGAAATATCGACTAAACCAAACCTTCTAAATATAAATAGAGGCATCACATTAATACTCACTCTTAAATTACATAAAGCTTTTCCACATAATATTTTTCCAATTGTATAAGAGATTGTAAAGCTACAAGGATCTTTAAATTTTCGAGGAAAATTTTTTTGAAGTATAGCGCTGCACTCCTCACTTAGTGCAACTGTCTCGTAATCCCCAAATTTTCTTTTCTTATTTAATATATCATTCATAAATATTGCATAACTTGGCATCTATTCCAATGCTTTAGTGAAAGGAATATTTATAGTTAACTTCTTAAGTACTTTCATGAACTTTGAAAATTTTTTATCCAACTCATGCTGTCTAAGTCTTTGAGGAAATGGAGGTGGTGGTCTTTCCAAACTAATTTTAGTTGGAGATATTAATTTTTCCAGATCTTTAGAAACATGTTCTTCATTTCTTTTAGTTTCCGTTGTTTCTCTCACAACATCTTTCTCTTTTCTAACCACATCCTATATCTCTCTTCCACTTTTTAATTGGATAGTTTCTACTTGTTCATTAGTGTTCTCTTTAGGGTTGATCTTAATGTTGCTAGGAAGTGTTCCTTTGGAAGTGAATTAGCAATTTGTCCCAGTTGATTCTCTATGTTTCTAATCGCAACATTTTGACTTTGCAACTGGTTTCCCATTTGCAATACCACTTCTTCCATAGACATCTTCTTATCCTCAAATTGTTGATCATTATTAGAGTTCGGTGGATATGAAGGTCTATAGTTTGTGTTCCCCTGATTATTCCTACTTCCATTAGGATTTGCATGATTATTTTCCCATTTTTGGTTTTCACCATTAGTATGATTCTAGTTAAAATTAGGATGGTTCTCCCGACATGGGTTGTAAAAGTTAGAGTACGGGTTGTTTATGGTATTTGAAGTCTCATATAATAAGTTAGAATCAATCATATGGCCTAATGAAATTTCCTCACTTACAGGAGTAAATTGAGGTTGGTTCATTCCAAATTGGTCTAACTTCCTTGATATAGTAGCAACCTGAGATGCAAGAATTCCAATTACATCTGTATCATGAACACTAGCTACATTTTTATGATTTACCCTTGTAGAGGGCCATTGAAATTCATTTGTAGCCATTTTTCAATTAATGCATACGCTTCATCAAATGGTTTTGACATTAATGATCCACCAACGGTAGCGTCAATTATAGACCTAAGGGTTCTACTAACCCATTATAAAAAATTTGAATGATTAACCAATCGGGCAAAGCATGGTGTGGACACTTTCTTAGGAGTTCCTTAAATCTTTCCCAAGCTTTGTATATTGATTCTCCTTCATATTGACAAAATGAGATAATATCGTTTCTTAGTTTAGTAGTCTTTGAAGGTAGAAAATACTTAGCTATGAACATCTGAGTTAACTCCTCCCAATTTTTAATAGAGCCAGGTGCTAATGAGTATAACCATATTTTAGCCTTATCCCTTAGTGAGAAAGGAAAAAGCCTTAGCCTAACAGCATCATCTGACATACCGTTATAACGAAATGTAGCACAAAGTTTTAGAAAACTAGATAAGTGTAAATAGGGACCCTCCAAAGGAGTTCCCCCAAACTGATTGTTCTGCACCAATTGGATAATCTCAGGATTTATTTCAAACGAGTCAGCTTCTACGAAAGGGTTTTGTATACTTGAGTGATTTTCATCTGTCGTAGGATTTATGTAATCCCTCAATAAAGTATGATGATTTTCTAAGTTATTATCTTAAAAGTTTTCCATTTACATGTCTAGTTTTTTGAGTCCTTTCTGTATTTTATTTTTTTATTTTTTTCAAACTCGGGATCATAAGGCACAAGTCCTGTAGATCCTTTGTTTCGCATACATAACATAACAAACAATACATTAACAATTAAACAAATAAAATGAAAAATATATTCAACATAATAAAACATTTTCACGAACACCTTGTTTTTCACACAAACAGTTTTTTCACAAAACTTTTTCATATAAAAACACTTTTCACACAAAAATAGTTTTTACGACACTAAAGTTTTCCAAGTCTAAGCCCAATTATTTTAACTAAAATTCACCTAATGTTCTTACCTAAGCTTCCCCGGCAACGGCGCCAAAAACTTGACCCGACCCGCAATTATGCAGTAAATTAACTTCCAAAAGATGGCCAAAAACTTGACCCGATTTATAAATAGCAACTAGTGTGCAAAATCTTAAATGATATAAAAATTGAAAAATATTTTACACACTAGGGGTACTATGCAAGTATACGTATCGCTTCAAGTAATATCGAGTTTTCTTTAAAAACCCCAGTATCGATCCTACGAGGAAGTGAAGTAAGAGGTCTTTAGTCAAATTCTAGTCTACTACTAATAGTCTTTAGTTTGGAATGTCGATTAAAATTGTGTTTTATCTAGGAACCACTCCTAAATGCAAGTGTTAAATGTAATAGTAACTATAACTAAATGCAAATAATAATTCTAAAGATAACCCTTTTTGGATGAATTGGTTTGGAGAATTTTGAGATACTAAAAACTACTATTCTTATGTAATGAAACAGATAATGTATAGGAATGTGATACATTTAATATTGTATGTGCAAAATAGGAGGAATCCTATTCTTTACCCTTTGGTCTAGGCATAAAGAACATTGACTAATCCTATGCTTGGTTACTGAATCTGTGGCTAGGCTGGGAGAATACCGGCTCTCACTTCGGAACTCCCACGTTCCCCTCGCCTGAGGGCTAACATCTACACTTCAACACCCAAACAATAGGACCGAATTGAGGATTTTAGTCTGTCACTCTAAAATCTCCAATTCTACGCCCGATAAAACATATTTCCTTATTTATTTGCACTCAACTCCCATGAACTTCACCATCCATGCAATTTGAATGTGGTTCCACTTTGTTGAGAATTACACCACCCTTTCGGATCGATGCAATTACAACAAATTTTAACACTACAACGAGCTCTTTTTGTAATATAAATGAAGTGCAAGTAAAAACCATCACATTTATAATTAAATTCACTTCTAACATGCATCACAAAATCCTAAATATGAATTCTACTCATTACAAAAGAAAAGTAAAATGAAAATAATGGCATAATCTTCTCATGCCACTATTTTAAAAGAAGAAGAAAGAGTAAGAAAGATACATAACAAAGCACAAGGAAAGCACAACAGAAACTTCATTAAACTAAAGCAAATCCACTATGTAAGAGTTTACAAAATCATAAGATAATGAAAAACAATACTTAGCTTTTTCCCTTTGAAAGAAAAATGAAGATCTCTCCCATAAAGTCTCCTCTCGATCCATGCAAAGCTAGAACATCTCTTTACAAATTCTCTCAAAATCTCCTCTCCAATCTCTCCAAAAGGGTAGAAATCTACATTTCTACTCTTAATCTAAGAATCCTAAACATTCTACAAGTTTTTCCTAACATTCCTTTCCAATCTCTCTTCTTTTTTTCTCACATTTTTAACCTAAATTCACCATTTTTAAAGAGTATGGATGAATTTCTAAGAGTTTCCTTAAGCACCCCTTCGAAAAGAGTCCAAATACGTTGAATCTTTGCCTAAACCGACATTCTCACTGTCGGCGGCCTCTTGGCACCGTCGGCGGGCTTTTAGAACATGGGCCAACTGTTAAGGCTCACTGTCGGCGGGCTCGATCTCGCCGTCGGCGGGCTCCCTTATAATATTGTTTGTATTCTCGGGAAAAATGCGCCGTCGGCGGACTATTCATCACCGTCGGCGACCAAGATCAGCTTATGTCTCTTTTGATCCTTTTTGATCCAGATTCGCTCCTTTTCGCATCTTTCTGCTCCATTGTCTATGAATCTTCATTCCTGCAACAAAATATAGAAAATACATTTCTTTAAAGTACAATATTATCAAAATCAATGTAAAATTGGTATGAAATTCTCAATTTATTTTTCTTTGGTTAATTATCAACACCCTTTCTATCTATTATCTTGAAATTATATTCTTGTGAAAGTAGATTCTATCTTTTCAGTCTTGGTTTTGCATCTTTCTTTTTCATTAAGTATTTAATAGTAGAATGGTTAGTTTGCACCACACATTTAGTTCCAATTAAATATGATCTAAATTTATCAAAAGAAAATACTATTGCTAACAACTCTTTTTTAGTTGTTGTATATGTAATTTGAGTTGTTCTACTATCATAGAAGATTACTTTAAAATTTTATCATGTTTTTGTTCTAAAACAGCTCCAATTGCATAATCACTTGCATCACACATTAATTTAAAAGGTTTTTCCCAATTTGGTGAAAAAATAACTGGTGCAGTGATTAATTTCTCTTTTAACAGCTCAAAAGATTTTTGACATTCTTTATCAAAATTAAAAATGCATCTTTTCCCAATAACTGGCATAGAGGTTTAGCTATTTTTTAAAAGCCTTTAATATAACGCCTGTAAAATCTAACATGTCATAAAAACTCCTAATCTCCCTTACATTTGTTGAACAAGGTAAATTTGTGATTACTTGAATTTTTTCAAGTACTACTTGCATACCTTTTTCTGAAATTTGATGTCCCAAAACAATTCCTCCTACTACCATTAATTGACATTTTTCGCAATTAAAGACTAAGTTTTTTTCTTCATAGCGTTTAAGAATTTTAGATAAAGGTTCTAAACATGATTCAGCTGAAATTCCAAACACTGAAAAATTATCTATAAAACACTTCAATTCCTTTTTCAATTAAATCAAAGAAAGTTTCCATCATACATCTTTGAAATGTAGTAGGGGCTTTACATAAACCAAAGGACATTCTTCTAAAGCAAAAGTACCATAAGGACTGGTAAACTTTGTTTTCTCTTGATCCTTAGGAGTAATTTGTATTTGGTGATAACCAGTATATCTATCTAGAAAATAAAAGAATTTATGCCCAGCTAGTCTATCCATCAGTTGATCAAGAAAGGGATGTGGAAAATGATCTTTCCTCATGGAAAGATTTAATTCTCTCTTAACAACTTCTTTCATAATATAATTTAGTCTCCTTTAAGGATCAGCCCTGGGTTTGCGGTTATCTTCCATAAGGATTCTGTACATAGAAATTGAAGGACTGATTCTATTAATATCAGCTATGGTCCGTCCAATGGCTTTCTTCTTTTTCTTTAAAGTTTCAAGCAAGCTATCTTCTTCTTCAGTAGTTAATTTTGAGGAAATTATAATAGACAAAGTTGAGGAATCATGTAAGAAGGCATATTTTAAATATTCAATAAGTAACTTTAATTCAAGTTCATAGGGTTTTTTAGTTAGTGGACTGATGCACCAAAAATATATATTATTTTTGCTATATAATTTTACCCATTTTTGGTGATATTACACTTTAAAGAAAGGTATTTTTCATGATTTGTTATAGTTATGATGATTTTTGGTGATTGGAGCAAAAAGAAGTAAAAAGGAACAAATTTTGAGCAAAAAGTAGCAAAATGGGAGAAAACAGCTACTGGCGTCACCGGCGCCAAATTCCAGAGACTCCAGAATTTAATTGGACGATAGAGCACCGCCGGTACCCTATGTCGGTGTAATTAAAAAATGAAGATATTTGGCAACTTTGTGAAGGGTTGCTTAAGGAAAATCTTTGAAATTCGTTTCTAACATATATGTAACTGTTTTTGGACAAAATTAGAGGAGAGGAGAGGGAGAGAAGAATGTAGAAGTAGAGAGAGTGTAAGTTTAGAGTTAGGCTTTGGAAGAGTGAGTGTAGAAGTGAAGATTTGAGAGGATTCTTCTTTAAGGAGTGAAGGAGGAGTAAAGTGATAGATTGCTTCTTCCTTTCCACTCTAAAGAGGGAATTGAGTGTTGCAAAGAAGAGAGAAAAGGATTTAAGGAACTTCAAGGGATTGGCTTGAGGAAGAGAAAGAGATAAGTTGTATTTGCTATTGTGGTTTGTTCGACTTTTCTTTTATATATAAAATCCATGTTTTATTGTGTCTTCTCCATGAATTCTGAGTAGTCTCCTTTGTCTTTCTTCTTGCATTGAGATGTGATGATGTGGATTTGAAGTGCTTTTAAAGTATTAAAGAAATTGTGATGGTTTTTCATTTTGAACTTAATTTACTTTTTGATATGGCCAATTGAATTGTTAAAATCTGTTGTTGTACATTAACTCCAAAGGGATCGAGTGTCCTACAAAAATAATGAAGAATCCATTCAATGTTCATGAACGAATTATGTAGTTCATGGGAATTGAGTGCAAATAAATAGGGAAATGTGTTTTAATGAGCTCAAATTGAAGGTTTCAGGGTGACAGGCTGAGATCCCCAATTTGGTTCTAAGATTGGTAACTAAAGTTGAAGGTCAGCATTCAGGTGAAGGGTGAGTGGGAGCTCCGTAGTGACAGCCTAGCCTTAGATTTAGTGACTGAATTTAGGATATGTCAATGTTCTTTACATGCTTGGAAGAGGGGGTACTCTTTTGAGGGTAAAGAAACATTTATGCTTTTATTTGGCACAATACAATAAATAATTAATCCATATCATTCACACATCATATACTCATTGCAAGAGGAAACAATTTTCAAATATATCAAAACCTTTCAAATACAAAGCTTAGTGTGTGTGTTAGTTAATTCTGTTTAAAAATATTAGAAGTAATTGTGGTTTGCTTAATTGTTACTTTTTTCTGTATCTTGTTAGTAGAAGTAAACTTAAACTTTAATTATGATTTGAGTATTGGATTTCAATATTACACTTTTTATTGTAAGGAACGTGCCTTCCCTATGGGATTGATATCCATGACTCCATTAGAGCTCTATATTACTTGATACGATACGTATACTTGCATTGAAGTTTGGACTTTACAAAATAATTATAAATATATAAATTTGGGTTCATAAGTTCTTGCATAATTAAAAGTCCGCATCAAGTTTTTGGCGCCGTTGCTGGGGAAGGTATAAACGGTATCTATTGATAATATAGTAACTGAAAACCTTTACTTTATAGTGTGTAATTGTGTGTTTGCTTACTTTTTAGAGTATTTGTGAGATTTTATATGCGTAGTAGTGGATCTATAGGTTTAGTACCTTACGATTCAGAGTTAGAGCGTACTGTTAGAAAAATTAGAAAACAACAAAAACAAACCGAGAATCCTTGCGAAATGGCGAATAACAAAGATAATCAGAGAAATGATATTGGAAATTTACTGAGACCTTTAAGAGATTATGCTAACCCAACAGCAGATGAAATTCATGTAAATATTTAAAATCCTGATGTTGATGCTAATTATTTGAGCTTAAACCTACTATTATCTAAATGGTACAAAATAATCAATTTGGAGGAACAGCTAATGAAGATCCAAATTTACATCTTGCAAGTTTTCTAGAACTGTGTGCTACTTTTAAATATGACGGAGTGTCGAGTGATACTGTCAGATTTAGACTTTTTCCTTTTTCATTAAGGGATAAAGCTAAGGCGTGTTTAAATTCGTTAACACCTGGATCTATTAGAACTTGGGGAGAACTTTCTTAAAAGTTTCTATCAAAATATTTCCCTCCATCAAAGACTGCTAAGCTAAGAAATGATATCACATCTTTTGGTTAGTTTGAAGGGGAATCAATATATGAAGCTTGAGAAAGATTTAAAGATCTTCTTAGGAAGTGCCCACATCATGCTTTACCAGACTGGTTAATAATTCAAACATTTTACAAATGCTTAGTAAGATCATTGAGATCGATTATAGATGCTGCTGTTGGTGGATCGTTAATGTCAAAACCTTTTGATGAAGCAACTCACTAATAGAAGAAATGGATACTAATAATTTTCAATGGCCCTTTCCTAAGAGAGTAGCTAGTGTTCATGATTCAGATATGATGACTATGATAGTTTCTCAATAAGAAAATAGACCAGTATGGAATGAATTATTCTCAACCACCACAAGTATTAGAGGAAAATTCATTTGGACAGATTACAGAATCTCAAACACCTTACGAGACTTTGAATGCTATTAAGAGACCTAATAATCCTTATTCGAATTATTATAATCCTGGTTGGAAGAATCACCCAAATTTTAACTGGAATAATAGCGATGCCAATGTTAACCCACAATGGCAGAACAATTCCATAAATCCAGTTGGAAATTTGAAAAATCAAGGAAATACCAATTTTATACCTTCTTATCCTCCTGGATTCAATAGTAACGTGCAATTTACGGATAAGAAGTTGTCTACTGAAGAAATGATTCTGAATATGTGAAATCAATTACAAGCTCAAGGTGTCGCGATAAAAAATATTGAAAATCAATTGAGGCATATTTTCACTAAACTTAATAATAGACCTTCTGGAACGCTTCCAAGTAATGTTGAGATCAATCTAAAAGATCAAAACAAGGAAGAGCTTAAGGCTATTCAATTAAGGAGTGGAAAGGAATTGGAGACGAGAGTACAAAAAGAAGTTGAAATAGAGAAAGAGAAGGTGGATATTGAAAGGCTCAAACAAGATTTATCCAGACATGGAATATCCTTTTGAACCAATGAAGATTAATATTAAAAAACCACCACCTCCATTTCCTCAAAGATTGAAGCAACAAAACAGGGATAATAGATTTGGAAAATTTTTGGAGATCCTTAAGAAATTAACGATAAATATTCCTTTTATTGAAGCATTAGAACAGATGCCTGACTATGTCAAGTTTATGAAGATATTCTCAAAAAGAAAAGAAAGTTCATAGATCATGAAAATGTTGTGCTTAGCGGAGAGTGTGGGGCAATTATTTAGAAGAAGCTTGCAGAAAAACTTAAAGATCCTGGTAGTTTCACTATCCCGTGTGCTATATATTAAAAATTTTTTGGAAGAGCCTTATGTGATATGGGAGCTAGTATCAATCTTATGCCTTTATCAACTTTAAAAAGGTTGGGAATACAATAAATTTCTCCTAAATCTGTGACTCTTCAGTTGGCCGATTGTTCCATTACTTACCCTAAAGGAGTGGTGGAAGATGTGTTAGTGAAAGTGGATAAATTTATTTTTCCTATGAATTTTATTGTGCTTAATATGGAGGAAGATAAAGAAATTCCAATCATTTTGGGAAGACCATTCCTTGCTACTGGGAGAGCAGTGATTAATGTTCAAAAAGGAGAATTAACTATGAGGGTTAATGATTAAGAGGTGACCTTTAATATTTTAAAATCTATGAAGTATCCCAAAATGGCAAAAGATGATGAATGTTTTAGGATGGAGGTCTGTGAATATTTGAGAAAGGATCATTTTGAAAATATATTTGAAAAAGAAGTGGAGTATGAAAATATGTTTGAAGAAGGAATTGAAGATGAAGAAAATTCAGACAGTAAGAAGAATGAAGATTTGGAGTATGTTCAGGAGAGATTTGAAGTATTAAACACTATGAAAGGTGGAGATAAAAACTTAATTCCATCTATAATAAACCCTCCTAAACTTAAGATGAAAATTCTCCATAATCATTTCAAGTATATGTTTTTTGGAGAATCATCTACCCTACCAATTATTTTATCTTCAGAGTTAAACGAATATCAAGAACAAAAATTGTTTAAAATTTTAAAAAGATACAAAAAGGCTTTTGGATGGACTTTAGCAGATATGAAAGTAATCAGTCCTTCGATTTGTATGCACTAGATTTTATTATATGAAGAACATAAATCGAGAGTTGATCCGCAGAGGAGATTGAATCTAATAATGAAAGAAGTAGTTAAGAAGGAGATTTTAAAATAGCTGGATGCTGGAATTATTTATCCTATTTTGGATAGTGCTTGGATGAGTCCAATACATTGTGTACTAACGAAGGGAGGAGTGACTGTTGAAGTGAATGAATAGAATGATACCCACAAGAAAAATTAATGGATGGTGAATTTGTATTGACTACAGGAAATTAAATTCCGCCACCCCAAATCATCACTCTCCTCTTCCTTTTCTCGATCAAATGCTGGATAGACTTGCTGAACATAAGTACAACTGCTTTCTGGATGGATATACTGGTTATCATCAAATACCTATTTCTCCTGAGGATCACGAAAAGACAACATTTACTAGCCCTTACGGAATCTTTACTTTTCGAAGAATGCCTTTTGGACTGTGTAATGCACTTGCAACATTTCAGAGATGTATGATGTCTATCTTTAGCAGTATGATAGATAATGGAATAGAAGTTTTCATGGATGATTTCTCTGTATTCGGGACTTCATTTGAAATCTGTATGAAAAACTTAGAAAAAGTTTTTGATCTTTGCGAGAAAATAAGTTTAGGGCTGAATTGAGAGAAATGACAATTTATTGTTGCAGGAGGAATTGTGCTTGGGCATAAAATTTCTGAATTTGGTATGGAGGTCGACCATGCTAAAATTTGAGTGATTGAGAGATTGCCACCACCCACTACCGTGAGAGTGGTGAGGAGTTTCTTAGGACACGCTGGATTTTACAGGTGATATATTAAAGATTTTTCTAAAATTACCAAACCTTTGTGCCGACTTCTAGAAAATGATAGAAAATTTGATTTTAATGATGAATGTTTGTGTTCTTTTGAATTATTGATAGAGAAATTAATCACTGCACCTATATTTGTTTCACCTGATTGGGAGAAACCATTTGAACTTATGTGTGATGCTAGTTATTTCGCGATCAGAGTATTGCTGGGGCAGAAACATGATAAAGTTTTTAAAGTCATTTACTATGCTAGTAAAACTCTTAATGAAGCTCAGATTAATTATACCACTACTGAAAGAGAGTTATTAGCTATAGTATTTTCTTTTGAAAAGTTTAGACCTTACTTAATTGGAGCTAAAAGTATTGTGCATACAAACCATTCAACTATCAAATATTTAATGCAAAAGATGGATGCCAAACCTAGATTGATTAGATGGATACTTCTTCTGCAAGAATTTGATTTTATGATAGTTGATAGGAAGGGATCTGATAACAACATGGATGATCATTTGTCGAGATTAGAATATGATAAATTATCTGAATTTGAGAAGGAAGTTACTGAAACTTTCCCTGATGAACAACTTTATAATATTATGAGAAGAAATTTGCCTTGGTATATTGATATTGTAAATTATATTGCGAGTGATATTGTACCACCTGATTTAATAAGGCAATAACAAAAACAGTTTAAATACGATGCAAGATTTTATTTTTGGGAGGAGCATTATTTATATAAACAGTGTAAGGATCTGATTATTAGAAGATGTGTGCCACATGAAGAAACTAATTTAATTATTCAATGATGTCATGATTCTGAATTTAGAGGTCATTTCGGTGTTGATAAAACTGCTTTTAAGATTTTATAGTCTGCATTTTATTGGCTTACTCTTTTTAAGGATGTATACAAATATATTAAATCATGTGATCGATGTCAGAGAGAAGGTAATATCTCTAGAAGAAATGAAATGCATCTAAACTATAATTTGGAAGTTAAAATTTTTTATGTATGGGGATTAGATTTTATGGGACCATTTACTCCTTCATTTGGGAATTTATATATACTGGTTGCAGTTGATTATGTCTCGAAATGGATTAAAGCTATTACTTTACCTAGATGTGATGCTCAGAGTGTTTCAAAATTTTTAAAGAAAAATATATTTGTGAGATATAGAATGCCGAGAGTGATTATAACAGATGGTGGATCCCATTTCAAGAAAAATCAAATTAAGATATTGATTAAAAAACAAAATATTATTCATAGAATTTATACTTGTTATCATCCCCAGACTAGTGGTTTAGCAGAAGTTTCTAATCATGAAATTAAAAGAATTTTGGAGAAAACTGTGGATAATCACAAATTAGATTGGTCTGCTCGATTAGATACTGCATTATGGGCTTATAGGACTGCTTTTAAGACCCCTATTGGAATGTCTCCTTATAAACTAGTATTTGGTAAGACTTATCATTTACCGGTTGAATTTTTATTTGAAAAATGCTGGAGAGAAGAGAATTATGCAACTGAATGAATTGGAAGAAATTAGAAATGCATCCTATCACAATGACAGGATCTATAAAGAGAGAATGAAATTGTGGCAAGATTGGAAGATATTGAAAAAGAAATTTGAACATGGACAGAAAGTTTTGTTATACAACACAAGATTGAAATTATTTCCTGGAAAGCTCAAGTCTAGATGGTTGGGACCTTTTACAGATGTAAAAGTTCATTATTTTGTAGTTGTTGATATTGAGGATCCTGATACTGGAAAGATTTTCAAGGTTAATGGGCATCGATTAAAGCCTTACTTTGGTGGGTTTCAACCAGACTTCAAAGAGGTTTTAATGCTGAGTCATCTCGATTAACTGAATGGTTTGTTGGGTTGACAAAATTAAACCAAGTGCTTTATGAGAGGCAACCCATATGTATCTTTGTTTTGTGTGTTTGCTTGTTTGTTGTAGTTGTGCTTTTAGATTGTTATTTTGGAATTCTAATCACTCCTAAATACTTTTAAAAATTGATAAATATTGGATCGAATTGAGATATTGGAATCTTTCGGGGCAAACGAAGTTCGATGAAATTGTTGACCACTGGAGCCGTAGGCGCCCAAGTACAGACTATATGCTGAGCTTCAAGATTTGAGTTCCGCCGGTGCCCTATTGAGCGCTGCCGGCGCCCAAATCTTGGTGACGGTTATTGGAGTTTAAAAATTCTATTTTTGGCGGTTTTGAGCTGTAACTTCTTCCTTATAACCCTCAAAACTCCATTTTAAACCTCTAACCACCAGAAAAAGGAAAACTTCCCTTCCCAATTCGCATCCCATGGATTCCTACTCCATAGAACCCCTTCAATCACGCATTTTCAACCAACGGAAGTTTATCAGTTTTGAGGTGTAGCGATTATTCACTAAGGTGATGATGAAGAGGAGGACTATCAAGGAGATAGGCTTTTTTAGTCATGGTTTGGATAATCCTACTGTAAGAGTTGAAGAGATAATAAAGAGAAGGCGTTGGGAAGTGCTATGTTACACTACCGCTTCCATAGTCATTCCGGTGGTGAAGGAATTCTATGCAAATCTTCACGGGATCAACCAAGGATTCGTCTATGTATGAGGTAGGTTTGTGCAATTCACTCCTGCGAGAATTAATGATCTATTTATGATTAAGAATGTACCTATTTGCCACTATTCCAATTTTAGTGCGACAAGCAATGATATGAATGAAATTTATCGTTATTTGACCGTTGAAAATGAAGATTGGGAAATAAGAGACAATGGATATGTTAGTTTCACTTCTGCATCTTTAAATCTAGTGTCAAAGCAGTGGCATTATTTTATTTCGAAGAAGTTATTTCCAACTTTGAAGATTAGTAAAGTAACCAAGGAAAGTGCTATTTTAAATTTCTATATTCAAACTGGAAGGCCGATTGATATTGGAAATATAATTGTGAAATCTGTTTTGGGATTGATAGTTCATGGATCTAAATATGGGCTTGGACACCCTTTCACCATATTTCTGTTGTGTAGTCAATCACAAGTTCTGTATGAGAGTTGGGAAAGCGTTCTTATACCCTGGAAGCCTATTGATTCAACTAATATTTATGCCTACCAAACAGTTGGAGATGAATGTGATATAGATCTGCTTACTGATCAACCAACTCAGACTTCACAACCCATTCAGCCTTACTTTTCTGAAAGTTCCAGAGTGATACTGAAGAAAGTCAAGTAGTTGGAAAAAGGGGTACAAAATGTTTTTAATGCCATTAATAATATTTCTGGCTTATTTGATCACATATAGTAGAGGATGAAAGAACAATTTGATCACACTGGTCGGATTAAAATGGGCCTGATTAATCTGTTAAATAAGAATGCTGTGATTGCTGAGGATTCATCTGATGAATTACCATTTCGTTCCTTCTACAATTTGTTTGGGCATCTTCAATCAATTAGAGATATCAGAAAGGAAGATAGTTCGAAGACTGATGAGGAGTGACTACTGGATTTTGCTTGTGCTTAATGTGTATTTTCTTTGCTTTTCTTTATAGTTTACATTTGGATTTACTATGCTTAATTTCGTTGTGTGTGCTTAGATTTTAGTGTTTGCTTATCATAGTGTACTTGCAACACTAAAAATCTAAGGGTCGTTGATTTGATTTGATGAACATGTTAGTGTTTATGTTGTAATGTGGATTTTATATATAGAAGTGATGTTTTGTGTTGTTTGTGTAAGAATTGTGTTAGTTATTGCTTGTGTGATGAAATAGATGCTTAATGAAGTGTTAAATGAGATTGTGGAGGATGAAAAGATTGGAATTACGAAATAACTTTTCGACCCAGAAAAATTTTGCACTGGCACCGCAGGCGCCAGAATGGACGCCGCCGGTGCCCAAATACAGAGAATTTTGGCTGATTGGAAAAAATAGTGCGCCGCTGGTGCCCTATTGAGTGTCGTCGGCGTCCGAATACAAAAAAGGCCAAAACCCCTTTATTTCACGATTTTGACCCTAGGACCTGCGAATTTCTCCGTTACTTTCGTCTTCCTCCTACATTTTTGCGACTTTGAAAGACTAGGGCTTTTTAGATCTTGGATTTGAAGCGATTTCAAGGCTTTTCAAAACCAGATCTACACTTCTTTTGGTAAGAGCTTCGCTTTGAGTTAAAATTTTTTTATTTTCATCATAGGAATCTCTCACAGTGCTTACATTGGAATTTTGAGATTTTTGAAGAAATTTTGGGATTTCCTTTGATGAAATTTGCTCTTACTTATTTAGAATAGTATTTGGAGTTTGCTACATTGTGTATTTGGAATTTATTAGAATTTTCTTGCAATTTTTAGAAATTCACATGGATCCAAGAAGGAGTAAGGGGAAGAGAAAATTTGATTATGATGAAGAAAAATTTATCAATGTCAAGGTGCAATTTCATTTTAATTCTTACCTTTACAATAAGAAGTGTATTTAGGATCGAGCTTTTGACAATCCTGGTGGATTTGTTGAACAGTTAACTACCGAGCGGAAGTTTGAAAGATTTTGTTATTTTACTACAAATGTTATTTTGGGTGTTGTAAGAGAATTCTATGCAAACGTGCCCTGGACTGAGACAGAATATGTGCTAGATCGAGGAAAAATGGTTGAATTTGCCCCTCAGCGTATCAATGCATTTTATCAGACTTAGGAACCTTTTGTATGCGAATATGAAAATTTTGATACCCTAGGAGCAAACTTGAAGGAAGTGATTGCTTTTCTGACAGACAGAAAAGGGTTATGGAAAGTGAGTCAAAAATAGATGATTAACTTCCCTGCTTCTAAGTTAAATGTTGCATCTAAAGTCTCACACTATTTGATCTCTCTAAGACTATTACCTTCTTATCACCATAGTGAAGTTACAAGGGATAGATCAATTTTGAATTATTGTATTCAGACTATGAAGAAGATTGATATTGGAGGTATTGTCTTCAAGAATATTCAGTCTACTGCTAAAGGAGAGACCACTGGAGGATTAGGAAATCCTGCCCTGATTCATGCCCTGTGTGTACAGTCTGGAGTAGAATTCAACAGTTCTGAAGAGGTAGCTATACCACCGAGACCGATTACCAAGACTATCATTCGTACTTATGAGTCTCATCTGGGAGCACGAGATGAGAGTAGGAGTACTGATATTCCTACTACGAGCTACAACATTCCATCTACGTCTGAGCCCCCTACATTGTCCGATATTATGGAGCAGTTGAGATTACAGAGTGATAGTTTGGATAGACTCCATGGTAGGATGGATTTTTTTGAGGGTAGAAGTGATGTGAATGAGGATTATATGAGAAGAAAAGTTGAGTATGATATTGACTATCATGACGCCCAGGTTAGAGTTATGAGGGAGGAGACTGATGTAATATTCCCTACTTGCCTCAGGTATACACCGTATAGACCTGGTCCTGCTAATCCTATTGATGAAGCTGGTGATGAAGAGTGGTAGTTTGTCTGTTTCTATTTCTATTTTTCTTTTTATGTGTTGTGTTTTTTGTGATGCAATAGTTATTTACTTTCTATGTGATGTGTGAACCTGTTGATGTACTGTAGTGTTGTAATGAAAAGTTGAAATTGTTAAATGAAATATGTAGAGCTCTGATAGTTTGTTTAGTAGTTGTGGTGTTTTATTGGATGTTTAGATGTTTAAAGTTGATATCTCTTTACCCTACAAATTTTTAAAAATTTTATCTCACTATTACTAACTGTTTCATACCTGCTAGCTGAAAATTTTGACTAATACCAGATAGCTTTTAAAGATTTCAAGATCCCGACACAAAAAGGTTAATTTCTTTTACTCTCTATTGTTTCAAATTTATTGAAAAATTTAATTTTGGGGGAGGGTAGAAAAATATTAACTCTTATTTGTTCTTAATTATTATATTTTCAAAAATTTTAGCAAAACTTCTGGTAGTTGAACCTCACTTTAGATAACTAAAACTTTTTATTTCAGTTGAATATTATGGAAGGATTGGATAAAAGTTTTTAGTAATAAAGGTTAATTTTATAGGGGTACGATATTTAGTATGAAAGGATTTGATTATAGTTAACTATTTAAAGTAAAGAACACTGTATTTTTGAAATGTTAAGAGACTTAAAGTATTATGTGTTAAGAAGAGATTGTGACTTTATGATGAATAATAAAGCTCATACCAAATTATAAAGTATGGAGGTGTTTCAAGTTTGAACAGTAGAAAGAGGAGAGTGAAGTTCAAAATCATTAAAGGCTATCCAGATATAGTAATCCACATAAAAAAGAAGAGAAAAAGAAAAGAAAAGAAAAGAAGGGTTGAAAAACAATCCCAGAAAGAAAAAGAAAAGAAAGAAGAAAAAGAAAAGAAAAAGAAAGAAAAATATTTATGAGGAGAAGCTTATGGAGATGCCTAATAAAAAATTGGTTTCACTTGAGTCACCCTAAAGGGATAACTTGATTTTATATTTGAATTTATATTTAAAGTAATGGCCTACATTCTGATGAAGTTTGCATGAACTCCTTTTTCTTATAGTCTTTCAAGGCACTCTTAATGTGACAAATTATGGTTTATCTTGAAATAAATAGAGACTAGCACCCTTAGACTTGATTACTGAATATTCTTATACATGTAGTGTTGACCTGAGTTACTGAATTTCTTTCTAAACGTCTTACCAATGTATTCCTTCGAATGAAAAATTTTAGTGTCCTACAGGTGAAAAGTACATTGCCTTGAGTTATATATTTATGTAGTAAAACGATTACTTGAGGACAAGTAATAGTTAAGTTTGGGGGATTTTGATGCACCAAAAATATATACTATTTTTCCTATATAATTTTACCAATTTTTGGTGATATTGCACTTTAAAGAAAGATATTTTTCATGATTTATTGCAGGTGTGATGATTTTAAGTAAATGGAGCAAAAAGGCAAAAAGGAACAAATTTGGAGTGAAAAGGAGAAAAATGGGAGAAAACAGCTTCTGGCGTTGTGGGCGTCAAATTCCAGAGACTCCAGAATTTAATTGGACGATAGAGCGCCGCCGATGCCTTATTAGGCGCTGTCGGCGCCCTATGTTGGTACAATTCAAAAATGAAGAGTTTTGGTGACATTTTGAAGGTATACTTAAGGAAACTCTTGGGAATTCGTTTCTAACATATATGTAACTGCTTTTTGGACGAAATTACAGAGGAGAAGATAGGGAGAGAAGAGTGTAGAAGTAGAGAGAGTGCAAGTTTAGAGTTAGGGTTTGGAAGAGTCAGTGTAGAAGTAATGATTTGAGAGGGAATCTTCTCTAAGGAGTGAAGAAGAAGGAGTAAATCGAGAGATTGCTTCTACCTTTCCATTCTAAAGAGAGAATTGATTGAGTGTTGCAAAGAAAAGAGAAAAGGATTCAAAGGAACTTCAAGGGATTTGCTTGGGGAAGAGAAAGATATAAGTTATATTTTCTATTGTGGTTTGTATGACTTTTCTTTTATATATAAAATCCAAGTTTTATGGTGTCTACTCCATGAATTCTGAGTAGTCTCGTTTGTCTTTCTTCTTGCATTGAGGTGTGATGATGTGATGAGGTGGATTTGAAGTGCTTTTAAAGTATTGAAGAAATTGTGATGGTTTTCATTTTGAACTTAATTTACTTTTCGATCTGGCCAATTAAATTGTTAAAATATATTGTTGTACATTAACTCCGAATGGATTGAGTGTCCTACAACAACAATGAAGAATCCATTCAATGACCATGAATGAATTGCGTAGTTCATGGGAATTGAGTGTAAATAAATAGGGAAATGTGTTTTGATGGGCTTCAAATTGCAGGTTTCAGGGTGACAGACTGAGATCCCCAATTTGATCCTAAGATTGGTAACTAAAGTCGAAGGTTAGCCTTCAGGTGAAGGGTGAGTGGAAGCTCCGTAGTGACAAGTCGGTATCCTCCCGACCTAGCCTTAGATTTAGTGACCGAACTTAGGATATGTCAATATTCTTTACATGCTTGGAAGAGGGGGTACTCTTTTGAGGGTAAAGAAATATTTATGCTTCTATTTGGCACAATACAATAAAACTCATTCTATATCATTCACACATCATATACTCATTGCAAGAGGAAATACACTTTTCATATATATCAAAACTTTTCAAATACAAAGCTTAGCGTGTGTGTGTGTTAGTTAATTCTATTTAAAAATCTTAGAAGTAATTGTGGTTTGCTTAACTGTTATTGTTTTCTGCATCTTGTTAGTAGAAGTAAACTTAAACTTTAATTATAATTTGTGTATTGGATTTCAGTATTACACTATTTATTGTAAGGAACGTGCCTTCCCTGTGGGATCGATAACCAGGACTCCATTAGAGCCCTGTCTTGCTTGATACAATACGTATACTTGCGTTGAAGTTTGGACTTTACAAAATCATTATAAATATATACATTTGGGTTCATACGTTCTTGCATAATTAAAAGTTTGCATCATGGACAAAAAGATTCAACATTCTTTGTCAAGTCCAAAACTTCAAATTTCTCTCGAATATAATTTAAATTTTCCTCATTAAAATCATCAGAATATTGTGCTTCCTATTCTTGCTCGTGTTCCAACTTTTCTCTTTCAAATTTCTCTTCACGTGTTGCTTTAAAATGGTATTCACTCAGATATCTCATTACATCCATCTTGAAACATTCATCATCTTCTACTTTTGCAAGATATTTCATTGATTTTGAAATATTAAATGTAATAGTTTGATCATTAACGTGCATAGTTAATTCCCCTTTTTGCACATCTATCATCGCTCTTCTTGTAGCTAGGAAAGATCTCCAAAAATAATATGTATCCTTTATCTTCCTCCATATCTAGCACAATGAAAGCAACAAGAAAGATCAATTGATCCACTTTTACTAAAACATCTTATATAACTCCTTTATGACATGTTATCGAACGATCTGCTAATTGCAGAGTTACAGTAGTCAGAGTTATACCTCCTAATCCCAGTCTTTTATATATAGATAACGACATAAGGTTAATGCTTTCACCTAAATAACATAATGCTTTCTCATAAAATTTGTCTCCGATTACACATGGAACTGTGAAGCTACCATTATCGTTAAGCTTTTTAAGAAGCTTCTTCTGAATTTTTGCACGACATTCTTCACTAAGTGCAATAGTCTCATTATCTTCAAACTTTCTTTTTCTGTTGAAAATATCCTTAATAAACATCACATAGCTTAGAATTTTTTCTAAGGCTTCAATAAATAAAATATTAATTGTATGTTTCTTAAAATTTTCCAGGAATTTTGAAATTTTCTTATCCAACTTTTGTTGTTGAAGTCTCTGAGGAAATGGTGGTGGTGGCTTTTCTAAATCAATTTTAAGAAATAGGTCTTTCCAAACCTTTCTGAGTGTCCTCCTTTGGTTCTTCAATCTCTTCTTTCTCAACTTCAATCTCCTTTTGAACTTTATCTTCCACTTCTCGGTCGAACAACTTTTACCTGCTCTTTATTTTTGTCTTTTAGATTTATCTTTGTATTACTCAGAAGTGTTCGTTGGGATCTATTACTTCATGAATTTGCTATTTTTCCCAATTGATTCTCAATATTTCTTATTGTAGCTCCTTTAATTTGCAATTGATTTCCCATTTGTAACACCACTTCTTCTATAGACAACTTTTTCTTCTTCTTAAATTGCGCAATACTCTTAAAACCTAGAGGATAAGTAGGTCTATAATTATTATTCCCTTGGTTGTTACAATTCCCCAATGGGTTTGCTTGATTGTTCCCCCACTGTTTATTATTACCACTCTCATTATTGTTATTCCACTTAAAGTTTGGATGATATTTCCAACCCGTGTTATAATAATTGGAATATGGATTTTTAAGCTTGTTTATGACATTCAAAGTTTCTAATGATGTTTGAGAATCTAACATTTGGCCCAGTGAATTCTCTTCAATCTTTGAAATTAGTTGAGATAAATTCATTCCAAAATGGTATATCTTCCTTAAAATTGCAAAAACATGATTTGCTAACGTTGCAAAAGCATCAGATTCAAGAATATTGGCTACCTTTTTTAGGATTTACCCTTTTTGAAGGTCATTAAAAATTATTTGTAGACATTTCTTCAATTAAGGCATAAGCATCATTATACTATTTAAACATCAATGAACCTTCAGTAGAAGCATTGATAATAGATCTAAGAGATCCAACTAATCTATTAAAAAAAATTTGAATTATTAACCAATCTAGTATCGAATGATGTGGACACTTTCTTAGGAAATCTTTAAAACGTTCCCATGTTTCATAAATAGATTCCCCTTTAAATTGGCAAAAAGATGTAATATCATTTCTAAGCTTTGCAGTCTTTGATGGTAAAAAATATTTATCAAGAAATTTTTGTGATCAATCACCCCAACTTCTGATAGATCCAGATCTTAATGAATTTAACCATATCTTAGCTTTATCCCTTAAGAAGAAAGGAAAAAGTCCAAGTATAAAAGCATCATCCAAAACACCATCATATTTAAATGTAGCACAAAATTCTAGAAAATTGGCAAGGGGTAAATTTGGATCCTCAGTTGGTGCTCCCCCAAACTGATTATTAGATGTCATTTGGATAATAACAGGTTTAAGTTCAAATGAATTAGCCGCTACAGAAGGATTATGAATACTACCATGAAATTTATCTACTGTAGGGTTAGCATAATCTCTTAAAGGTCAATATTCTTGATGAATTTCAGTATTTTGATTATTTTTATTTGTCATTTCTTGAATATTTTTATCCTTTTCTATAATTTTAGTTTTTCTGATTTTTCTTATAGTTCTTTCTAATTCAGAATCACAAGGTACAAGCCCTTCAGAACCTGAACTATGCATACACTATTATAATACACAAATAAATTAAAATCAAACAAAAAAAAAAAACAATAATTTCCTAAAATAAATCTAACAAGTTTAAATAAGACTTTAAAAAGTAAAAATTAATTTTTCTTAAAATTTTCTTTTAGATATTATTTTAACTTTCTGTACTTTCTTTCTTTCCTCTGCATCTACACCAAAGCCTTGATCCTGGAATATTTATGCTTACGTTTTATGTATGAGTTGATACTTCTCTTTTATTATATTATAAAATGGGATACTATGCATGAATATGTAACGTTATCAAGTAATATAGGACTTTTTGATTAAAACCCAAGATATCAAACCCAAAGTGAAGGTGTTAAATAATGATAATTGAAAAATAACTTTTTACATTTTAAGAAAGATCTTAACGAAACTAAAGATGATATTCTAGGAAAGAAAATTCGATTATTTTTGTTGGTTTTTATAATTTCAAAACTACTTTAATTAAAATTTTGTAAGTTAAAAACAAATGCAAATAAAATATCCTTTTCCTTATTATGAATCATTAACAAGACATAGAATTCTCTTGTGGAAGTATCTAAAATGTGTTGCGCCAAATAAGAGCAATTCTATTCTTTACCCTTACTGGAGATGTTATAAGGAGCATAAGTTAATCTATTACTTTATAAATCTTGAAGACGGGCTTGGCAGGAAAGATACTAGCTCTCACTCAAGAGTTTCCTCATCTCCCTCCACTTGGGGGCTAATATCTCATATCAAAACATAGAACAATGAATCGAATAGGCTGATTTAGTCTGTCACTCTAAAGTACTCTAATTCTACACCCATCAAAGTATATCTCCCTATTTTCTTGCACTCAATCATATGGATTACCCTCTCACCCATATAATTTCATGTGATTCTTTCCAATTGTTGACTAAGACAATACCATAATGGTTCTTAAATGTTCTCACAACATATATTAACATCTTAATTGGTCAAATCAAGAAGTAAATGATGTGCAAGATTTTGAATCATCACAACTTCTTCCAACATTGAATTCCTATACTTCACACAACATTCTTCCATAACTTTATTAGTTCTTGAGTTTAAGGAAAAAGACAAAGAAAACTACTCAGAATTCATGGAGAAAATAGAATCACAACTTGATTTAAAAGTAGAAATCATAGTGAGAACACAATAGGTCTTAATTAAAAACTAAATGTAATAACAATGATAAAGACTTATCTGTAAATCCTCTCCACCAAACTCTTGAAGTTCCTTTGAAAACTTTGCTTTTCCTTACAATACTCCTTAGAGGTTGGCACACAACTCTATAGATTCCAAATCTCAACTCTAATATTAATACAAACTATAGTAAAGTAAGTAGAAATGGTGAAGTGGAGTAGTGTGTTACTAAAATAACTCTCTTACACAACAAACATAAAGCACACACTCCAACAACAACAACCTTTCTAATTTATAAGCCCTCTTTTTATAATTTTCCAACAGATGCCTTTGTATCTCTTCAAATCGTGTCCAAATTCAATGAATCCTCCAAGAGATGCATCCTTTCACGAGTAATTTGAATTAATTTTAACGCCAATATGAAATTATCCAAGTTTGTACCAAGAGATGCCTGAAACACCTCTTCAAAATGGCGCCAAAAATTAAATAACTCCTCTTTAGTAACTGTTGCGCATAAGCACGAAGTCCTGCACTTAGCCTCAAGGCTTTGGTGTGTAAGCTCCAGGTCTGGGTGCATAGCCGCGGAGCTCTGGCACGTAAGCACGGGTCCAGGCGCTTAGCCACTACCGATCAATTTTACAACATTATTCATTTTGCTCCAAATTTGGTCCATTTTCACTGCTTTCATCACAATCATCCATTTCATCTTACCTGTAAGAAAAATACACAAAATACCTTCCATTCAAGTGCAATATCGTCAAAAATATGTAAAAAAATTGGTATAAAAATACTATATATTTCAGGTGTATCAGTATGCACTATACTTTAGTCCAAATTAAATATGACCTAAATTTTTCAAAAGCATAAACAATAGCTAATAACTTTCTTTCAGTAATGGTATAAATAATTTGAGCATCATTAAATGTCTTACTTGCATAGTATAAAACTTTAAAAATTTTATCATACCTTTGCCCTAAAACAACTCCAATTGCATAATCACTGGCATCACACAATGGTTCAAATGGTTTCTCCCAATCAAGTGAAGCTATTATATGAGAAATGTTTAATTTTTCTTTGAATAATTCAAAGGCATTTAAACATTCTTCATTAAAATCAAACTTCTTATCTTTTCTAAAAGTTGGCACAATGGCTTAGTTTTTTTTTGAAAATATTTAAATATCACATGTAGAAGTCAACATGTCCTGAAAAACTTCTAGCCCCTCACACTGTAGTAGGAGGTGGTAGTTTCACAATGATTTGAATTTTTGCAGGGTCTACTTCCATGCCATGTTCAGAAATTTTATGCCTAAGTACAATTCCTCCTGCAACCATAAATTGACATTTCTCCTAATTTAGAACTAAATTTGTCTTTTCGCATAACTCCAAAAATTTTTCTGAATTATTTAAACAAGCGTCAAAGAAGTTCAAAATACAGAAAAACTGTCCATGAAAACTTTTATTCGATTATCAATCATATTACTAAAAATTGACATCATACATCCTTGAAATATTGCAGGTGCGTTACATAATCCAAAGAGCGTTCTTTGAAAAGCAAATGTTCCATAAGGACTAGTAAATGTGGTAATTTCTTGATCATCAGAAGCAATTTGTATTCGATGATAGCCGATATATCCATCTAAAAAACAAAAATATTTGTCCCCAGCAGACCTTCTAACATTTGGACTAGAAAAGGTAAATGAAAGTGGTATTTCTTAGTGGAAGCATTTAATTTTCTATAATCGATACATATTCCCCAACCAGTAACTATTCTCATGGTTACTAGTTCATTTCTTTCATTTGTATCAACAGTCTCTCATCCTTTCCTAGGAACATAGTGAGTTGGAACTACCCAAGCACTGTCTGAAATTGGATAAATAATTCCATCATCCAACCATTTTAAAATTTCTTTCTTTACTACTTCCTTCATCATCAGATTTAATCTCCTTTTCAAATCAGCTTTAGGTTTATGTTACTCATTTAATAAAATTATATGCATACAGATCGAAGAACTAATTCCTTTAGTATCAGCTAAAGCCCAACCAAAAGCTTTTTTATATCTTTTTAATGTATCTAATAATTTATGTTCTTGTAAATCATTTATATCTGAGGATACAATAACTAGTAATGTAGATAATTCTCCTAAAAAAACATACTTTAAATGGTTTGGAAGCATTTTCATCTTAAGTTTAGGTGGTTTCATGATAGATATAATAAGACTATTATTATTAATTTCTGTAGTATCCAACATCTCAAATCATTCCTGAAAATAATTTAGTTCTTCGTTATCTATCTCATCATACTTATCTTCCAATTCGTGTTCATCCTCACATTTCAAATCTTCTTGCTCTTTCTTCTCTTCAAACTTTTCCTTAAAATGATCATCTTTTAAATAATCACAAATTTCCATTCAGAAGCAAACACCGTCTTTTTCTATTGCGGGGTATTTCATTGATTTTGAAATGTTAAATGTTACCTCTTGATCATTTACTTTCATAGTTATTTCTCCTTTTTGAACATCTATCATACCTCTTCTAGTTGCAAGGAATGGTGTTCCCAAAATTATAGGAATTTCTTTATCTTCCTCCATATCTAAAACAATAAAATCCTCAGGAATGATAAATTTATCAGCCTTTGCTAATACATCTTCTACAACTCCTTTAGGATAAGTAATAGAACGATCAGCTAACTGAAGAGTCACAGAAGAAGAGGAAATTCCTCCTATTTCCAACTTTTAAAAGTTGATAGAAACATGAGATTAATACTGGCTCCCAAATCACATAACGCTCTTCCAAAAAAATTTTCGCCAATAACACAAGGTATAGTGAAGCTATCAGGAACTTTAAGTTTTTCAAGAAGATTTTTCTGAATAATTGCGCTGCACTGTTCACAAAGTGTAACAGTATTGTTATTTGTAAACTTCCTTTTCTTATTAAGTATATCCTTCATAAACTTCACTTACTTAGGCATTTTTTCTAAGGCTTCAACGAAGTGAATGTTTATTGTTAATTTTTTAAGGATATTTAAAAATTTTGAAAATTTTTTATCTCTCTTTTGTAGAGTTTCAATCTTTGAGGAAACAAAGGTGGTGGTCTTTCTACTGTAATTTTCATCGGTTTAAGTAGATATTCTAAATTTGGATATATGCTATCATTACCTATTTTAATTTCCACATTCTCTTTCTCAACTTCAGCTTCTATTTGCACTCTTGTTTCCAATTCTTTTTCAGTTCTTAATTGTATAGCCTTAATTTGTTCTTTACTTTGATCCTCTTGGTTAACTTCAACATTACTAGGGAGAGTTCATGAAGATCTATTACTAAGTGCAGTAGTAATATGTCCTAATTGATGTTCAATATTTTTAATAGCAGCTCCCTGACTTTGTAATTGATTACCCATGTTCAATATTAATTCTTCCATACACAATTTCTTCTCCTTAAATTGCGGGTTGCTATTAAAACTTGGAGGATAAGAAGGTCTATAGTTAGTGTTTCCTTGGTTGTTAGAATTTCTGGGTTCACAGAATTGTTCACCCACTACTGATTAATAGTAGGAGTGTTATTATTCCATTTTATGTTTGGATGGTTTTTCCAACCAGGATTATAATCATTTAAATAAGGACTGTTAGGTCTATTTTTTAAGATGATTGATAAACTACTATTTCTCCAAATGAATTTCCTTTAGCACCTAAGGTGTTTAAGAATGGTTCATTCCGATTTGATCTATTTTCTTTGAAATGGCAGCAATTTGAGAAGCCAACATAGATATTGCATGAATACTAGCTACTCTTTTTAGATTTACACGTTCAGAGGGTCATTGAAAATTATTAGTAGCCATCTCCTCTATTAAATAATATGCCTCATCAAATGGTATTGACGTTAATGATCCACCAACAACAACATCAATAATCGATCTAAGAGATCCCACTAATCCATTACAAAATGATTGAATTATTAACCAATCTGGTTAAGCATTATATGGACACTTCCTAAGGAGATCTTTAAAATTTTCCTAAGCTTCATATATTGATTCCTCTTCAAACTAATAGAAAGATGTAATATTTTTTCTAAGTTTAGCATTTTTTGATGAAGAGAAATATTTTGACAAAAGTTTTTGGGATAATTCTCCCCAAGTTTTGATAGATCCCCGGTGCGAACAAATTTAACCACTGTCATATTTTAATGTAGGACACAATTCTATAAAACTAGCAAGATGTAAATTACGATCTTCACTCGGTGTTCTACCAAATTTATTATTTTGTACCATTTAGATAATAGTAGGTATAATTTTAAATGAATCATCAGCTATATCAGGATTTTGAATAGTTAAGTGAATTTCATCTGCTGTAGGGTTAGCAAAATCTCTTAAAGGTCTAGGCTGATGTTCATTTTCATTTTCTTGATTATCAAAATTATTTGCCATTTTTTCGAATCTTTAGATTCTTTCTGTAGTTTTCAAATTTTTCTCATAGTACGTTCTAACTCTTAAACGTAAGGTACTAAAACTTAAGATCCAATACTACACATACACAATTACAATAAGCACACTTAAAAGTAAGTAAGCACACACAATTACAAATTATGAAATAAAGGTTTTCAATTACTACTAAATTTATTATTACATCCCTGACAACGGCGCTAAAAACTTGATCGCGGCTATCTTAAATGAGTATTTAAAAAATATTTTATGTTCAGTCACACAGTATAATTAGATTAATAAGAAAATATCTAATCTTAATGCAAGAATAGATATCGCTCAAGCAATACAAGACTCTAATGGAGTCCTGGTTATCGATCTCACAGAGAGAACGTAAATCTTTAAAGTGCAGCACAAAAATCCAAAATTCAAATTACAATGCACGTACAATAAAAAATAAAGTTACTAAACTTTAATGATGCTAAATATTCTAAGATCACTGAAGTAATTTCTGAATTTCGAAATAAAGTGAACTACCACTAAACTAAGTTTTGTATTGAAAGGTTTAAATTTGGAGAAAATTTGCTCCCCCTTACAATGATGTTATGATGAGTGAATGATAAAGATTAGTGAAAATTTTGTATTGTGCTAAATAGGAGCATAAATATTCTTTAACCTCTTCTGAGTGCCATAAAGAACATTGGATAATCCTAGGTTTAGTCCCTAAATCTATGGTTAGGCTGAGAGGATACTGAATCTCACTCAAGAGCTCCCACTTCCCTTCACCTGAAGGCTAACTCTCGTTTTAGTTTCCAAACACTTAGACCAAATTGGGGATTTTTGTCCGTCTCCTTGAAATCTCCAATTTTATGCCCAATAAACCATATCTTCCTATTTATTCTCACCTGACCCACATGAACTACATCACGCATTCATGGAAATTGAATGCAATCTTCACTTTTGTTGTAGAACGCATAGTTCTCTCAGATCGTAAAAATTCGCAATATATTTTAACTATTCAATTGGTTAGATCAAAAAGTAAATGAAGTATGAAGTGAAAAATCATCATAATTTATTAACATTCACATTACACATCTAATCTAAATCATCACTTCATCATATCTTATTGTAAGGAGAAAAACAAAGAAATCTACTCAGAATTGATGAGGAAGATACGACAAAACAAGGATTTTATATTTGAAAGCAAAGTAGTACAAACAATAATAAGTAAATACAACTTATCTCAATTTCATCCTCAAGCAAATCCCTTGAAGTTCCATTAAATCTCTTTCCCTCTTCATAATGACATATAATTCCATCTTATAACAGTATGGAAGAAGCAATCTCTCACTTTCCTTCTCCTTCTACAACTCTCGGAGAAGAATACCTCACAAATAAACACTTTCGCACACCAAACCCTAGACTCTAAACTCTCTACAAAGACCAAACTCTTACTTCTACACACTCTCACACTTTTCACACACTCTCCTCACTACCTACACCACCTTGTCTGGCGCCAAAATTACTTTAAAATAACCTAGGTACAAATTCCTTAAGAAATGCCTCAAGAAACCCTGCAAAAGTCGTCAAAAGACATTGAATCTGGCCTCCACTGACATTTGGCACTGTCAGTGCCATTTCTGGGCGCCGTCGGCGCTTAGAGCGTTTTAGTTCTGGTGCTCTCCGGATTTGGGCACCGTCGGCGGCCATTAAGGCGTCGTCGGCACCAGAAGACAGATTTCTAGATTTTGCCTCTTTTCGCTTCAAATTCATTCCTTTTTCTTTATTTTGCTCCAAAAGCCTAAAATCATCATACCTGTAACAAAAAAAATGAAAAATATCTTGGTGCATCAGAGCACACAATTTTTTTCTTTTTTTGAAAATTGAAAAGAAAGAGAAAAGATTCCCATAGTTATAGAAGAAGCCATGAGAGGGTCTATGTTTGACAACCCTAGTGCCATCCATTTTTGATGTCACAAGTGTAGGATGTCAGCTCAAGTGTTATGGTACATTGCTTGATACACATGTTGATTGTAATAGTATGAGACATCCATTTCAGACCTCATGGCATGCATTGAGGGGAAAGCTCCCGGTGTTGCTATGCTCAACTTTGGTCGTCGCTTAGGCGAAGGTTAATTAGGCTAACAGATATCTTTCTTTACGCTGTGAAAAATAGGCTTAAATTAGCTTGCTAATCATGAATTTTTTTAGATGACCTCGGATAATGAAACAGACTGTGCAAGCAAGTCTAAGTAATCAATTTTTTTGAAGAGGACACCCTTTTCACTATGGTTTTGTGTATGAGTCAGCAATGCGCAAATCGAGTTTTTTAAATAATAAATATTAAGAAAATGTTACTTATAACCAAAAAAAAGAAAAACAAAAATGAAAATCCCCTTTAAAAACTCATGCCTCTCATGAGAAGGAATCGATTGATGCCATAGCCAATCACGTTGCCTCCCCTCTCCACTCACAATGCACACACTCTCACCGACTTCAGGTGCTTTAGCAGATGACAATCCCACAAGCACCCCTATGACACCGCTCCCTCATTATCAGATTTCCTTCATGAGGCACCCTTACAATCCTAACTCACAATTTTCTATGGGGGCTCAAGCCTGACCTGATCTTCACGCTTGCGGTTCCCGCGTCGATGCTCCCACCGACGTCCTCAATTCCATCCTACTTCTCATAGTAGTCGAGCCTTTCTGGTGTGAAGCCCTAGCATTGATCCCTCTTACAGTATGCTTCCTTTGTGTTGTCCTACCTTCTCATGCTCGGTCCCTTGCTGGCTAAGCCCTTTTGGCGAGTTCACTCTGACATCTGCCTACTCCTTGCCAGTGGTGCCCCCACCTAGTCGAAACCTCCTTCCTTGTAAAGCCCCTCACCAGCTTTCATCTCCTTTATGTCAGAAGCCTATAAAGAGCTCCTCACTATCAGCAGATGATGATGATATCACAACATAAAGAGCCTAAAATGGTTTCCCTCCTACCTTGAGGAGAGCTTTTTCTTGAACTTTATCAAACATTGAGCAATCACTGGGAAGGTATAAACTCCTCAACCCTTATATTTTCTTTATTATTTAGCCCTAGGATTAGTATAGGCTAGGGTTGTGGGGCTGGTCCAAAAAATTAGGGAAGTTGGGTAGCCGACAATAGTTGACATGGTCACACCCTTTGGATTGGTTATTGATTTCCAAGAAGAAACCCTAGGTCAGTAATCCTGTGTATGGCCAAATCTTATGAAGAGTAAAGAGATCTATCTTTTTGAACCATATAAATAAATCTTAGTGGGTTGGCATCTCTATTTACCATTGCTTTGGCTTTCCCAACCTTCTTTAGAAGATTTGAGAAGTTTGGATTTTGCAATGTGAGAAATCTTTGTAGCTAGCTCACTTCGCAAATCAGGAGGAGTTGTGAAATGAGAAAAGATTTGTACCTAGCCCATTCCACAACATCGTGGAGAGTGTTATTTTTGGAGACCCAAAGGTGAAGCTCTCCACACACCTTGCCAAAGTAAGGGGTGGCTCCACCGTACATCATTGAGTAGAAACCCTAAACACAAATGTGAGATCTTAGTGTGAGTGTATTGACCTCATTTTTGATGAGGTCATTTCTCTTCTCTCTCCTTAGTACTTAGGATATAGCCTTAGGCTTTCCCTTTGACTATCTTAGAGGACTAGAAATGGAACCCATCACCTAGAAATTTAAACACTTCTTGACTCCCTTCAAACCCCACAAGTTTGATTGTAAACCCCTAAGTCACTTGGAGGGTTAAGATCAAATGTGGAGGTTTAAAGAATGAGTTCCCTATAGGACTCTTTGGCCTTAGGACTACCCCCGGGTGGCCCTGGTCTCGGTGAGGGTCGACCTGCACACATTACACTTTCACACACGTTCCAAATCCTAAAACCATTCATACCTAGCTTGACTTCCTGACTCATGTAGGTAATTCATATGGATGGACCTTAACCCCTGGGCCCTTGGCTAAGAGGGAAAGGAACAACATAGTGAATGCCTCAAATGAGTCCTCTCATGGCTCTTATGGGCTTGATATGGATTCATAGCTCAACCAAAGTGATTCCATTCTACTCAAACTTGATCAATCTTCATTTTTTCAAAATTTCAATTTTTGACCCCCGGGGCCCTACACCCACCAAACCTACCAAATGTCGTTGAAGCTACCCAAAATTTGAAAAAATTACCTAATTACCCAAAATTCCTCAAAACCAATCCTAAACATTTCCCACCATTCAAATTGACCATCCATAGCAAAATATACCAAAATTTCCAAAAATACCTCCCAAATACCCTCCAAATACCCAAAATGCCCTTTTTAACCAAAAAATCCATAAATTCGAAAAATTCCCAGAAAATTTTTGAAAATCCCAATATTCCAAATTTTATTTAGTTCAACTACACCATAGACCAATTTTGTCAATTTAACCCACTTTTACTAAAACCCTCAATTTGACCCATTTTTAACCAAAGTAAGCCCAATGTCAAACCAAATCAACCTAATTGACCTCAATGTTGATCCAATCCAATTCTAAACTTCAATTCAATATCCCCAATATCAATTTAGACCAAATCCAAGCCCAATTTGATTAACATTTGGATCCAATTCCAATTTGAAGCTTAAAGCCCAATTTTGGCCCATGACCTAAACTTAGCCCAAACCAACCCAATTCAACCCTAATTAACCCAAAATCTTTTCCTAAACCTTCCTAGCATCCCCACAAAAAAAACACTAACTTGATTTGCCCCAAATTTGAACCCAAACTCCACCCAAACCTAACCCAAACCAAAAATCCCCAATTTTGGCCTAAACCCACCATGAACCTAAATGGGCCCAAATCCCAAAATCAAAGCCCAACCAAAGTTGAAAACTCTCTGTAACACTCCCATAAACATTTCTCAAAATTAATTTTACATCAAATCTAACATTAGACCAACCTTAGCCCAAGTTGGCCGAATTTGATCCATTTTGAACCCTTTACCAAAAAGTCCCAAATCAAACCCAATTCAACTCCAAATCACCTCAAATTTGTTTCAAATCACTCATTACACATCCCTAAACTAAACCCAACATTTATTTGGCATGGTCCTTCACAAAATTCTTCATCCAAAAGTCCATTTTGAAACATAAAGCCCACTTCCTTACACCATTTTAAAAGCCCATCCAAAATGATTTCAAAAGGCCCAAAGTCAATCCAAAGCCTACATGACACTTTCACCTCATCATCCCTTTGATTTAAATCACTTTCTAAGTTTCAAATTCATCATTAAACTTTTCTAAACTAAGCCATGTTCCAAATTACTCCTAAATATCTAAAATCCTTAAAACCCATTTCCTTGAAATTGACTAAGCTTGGCCCCAAGCCAAATGGAGCCACGGAGCCATGCATAAGCCATATGTAAGCCATGAGGAGCCATAGACTAGTCATCACTCCCTAAATGGCAAAAGGAGGAGATCCTTTAAGCACTCCCTAAAAGTCATTAGCACTACCCATGATTCCCCTTAACCCAAAACTAATCTAAATAATCTTGATGGGGACTTCACCACTCTTCTTAAGCTGACTCACCTGACCTCGCTCAGCCCAAAATCAAAGCTTTGGATGGTGCACGAAGCCCTAAGCCATGAATTGATCCTTTCGAACCCAAAATGACCCTTCCCTCTTACCACTTAAATCAAACCTCTTTACACTTGGCATTGTCCAATTGAACCCACAAACTTCAAGCCCTGACCCTCCTGATCGGGATGGTGACCTGACCCTGGCCGGCCAGCCACCAGGTCACCGGAAAACACCTTGGCCAAGAGGTCTAAATGGATTCAAATATTCAATTTGAACTAGCCGAGTTGTCTCATGCCCAATAGCCACTGCAACTGTTCTTCTCTTCACTGCAGCAACTTGATCTAAGCCATCAAACCCCCCTGGGAGGCCCTGGCCATGGCTATTTAAACAAGCCATCCCCTCTCAGCCAAAAGGTTGGCTGAAATCAACCTTCACAGAATCCCTCCAAACTCCTCACAGAGCTTCCCATAGCCAAGAGCAATCCATCCCTACTGTTCTCCTGCCTTAAATTCCACTGATTGAGCTCAATTTTGGAGCTCAATTCTCAGGCCAGACAGGACATCTCTCAAACCTCCACCAAAATCAAATTAAACTCACCCACACCTACACAGGACCAAGAGAGGGATTTCCCCAGTGGAAGCCCCCTCACCAAGCTAGCCATTCTCTCTAACGGCCAAGCTTTGAAATCGGGCTTGGTGGAAGTTGTACTTAGACAATTCGACAGGGCCAGAGGCTTCATCCCCAGGCTCCTTAAACTCCAACGAACATGCCAAGCACATTCAGTTGAGGCCTCACCTCCTGAACCAAGGTATGGACACTCCTCCTTCCCGAGAGCTTCCAGCGACTCTCCATTTCGTTTGAGTTGAGTTCAATGCATGTAAACCGTTTGGATGTGTTTGTCTCTTCAAGACGAATCCATAGAGTATAAGAACACGAAAATCCATTGAGAAATGAGGGAGATGTTAGGGTATGAGTGTGAACGGTCATGGGTGCACACCAGTCGGAGACGACGACCAGCTGCCGTTGGATCGCGCGTGTATCAGTTGAACGACTCAGATTGCGTCGGATCAGAAGAAGGAGCGGGACCGAGGGACGCGTGGTGGCTGACTCAGATGGCGGCGTCAAATAGGAGCGCGCCGCGTGGTCTTTTGATCTACCGTAGGTTGACGCGACACTGGGTTAAGTAGATAAATAGGATTTTTTTCTATTTATTTAAGTGCCTGAAACTTAGAAAATTCATATCTTTGCATAGAAAAATCATAAAAATAAACTAAAAATACCCTCTTGCTCAGTGAACAGTGGAGAATAATGTGAAAAAAAAATTGAGTTAATTTGATAAGTATTTTTTAATTAATTATTTACTCATTTCAGTATTTTAATTCTCTATTTGCATAGACAATTCACCATGACATGAGACTATAGGGCTTTTGAAGCCTCTGATCTTGGGAACATTCCCTGAATTTTTCAAGGTCAGAGACTATCTCTATGGCAAGTTATGTATTTTTCAAGTTTATGTCACTATTTTTGGTATTTTAATTCCATTAATTAGTATATTGCTTAAAAAATTCTAGGAAAATTTGGGGAAGTTTCTTAGGACCAGAGGACCTTAGGATAATTATGTTTTGAGTTAATTCATTAAGAATAACCCTAAGTGACCTAATTACTCAAAACTGAACTTTAATTAATTAGGGTTAACCACACATCAAAAGAACTTGAAAAAAATTCTCCACTGATCTTTAGAATCAGAGGGACCTCAAATAAAAATTTGGAATCAATTAGAAATGTTTAACCCCACTAAATGGACCAATTAAGTTACAAGACCAAAATTAAACTTTAAAAATTCATAACTCTAAAAATACATTTCAAAAATTCACCAAATTGATTTTGTTGGCCCTCTGATATCAAAGGAGTCTAAGAAAATTAAAATTGGAATTTTTCAAAAATCTTCATTTTTCAACTTATTTTAATATTTTAAATAATTAAAAAAATAATAAAAATCATAAAAATAATAAAAATAGCAAAAATGTCATACTTTAACTCGTAATCACTTAAGAACCAACCAAATATTTTTCCTAAGTCTATAGGTTAAGATATTGAATTTTAAAGGCTTAAGACAATTTTTAAAATTAAAAAATGGATTTTCCAACCTTTTCACCAAATTAATTCTCATAAATCAAAGAAAAATCATAAAAATATAAAATTTATTTCTCTGAACTCCTTGAGGTTAGAGAGACTTAAGAAAAATATAAAATTCATTTTTCAACTTTAATTTTATTTTATAATTAATTAACACTTCAAAACTCAAAATAATTATAATAAATAAAATATAATTCAAAAAATCACCAAAATTGGTTCAAGAGTTCCTCTGGTTAGTAGGAACATCACATAATTTTCTTAAGGATAGAAACCTTACCTTGGTCATATTGTTGAATTTCCATTAAAAATCCCTATTTATTCATTAAAATAATTATAAAAATTAAATTAAATTCACAAAAATCACATTTTCTCCTCTAATGTCTTAATTGACATGTGAGTAAAGTGTCATAAAAATTTTAAGTTTGTTTGAGCTTAATTTGATGAGTTATGAATTGAACAAGCTTAAAAGGGGCATAAAGGTAATTAAAGAATTTTAACCCTAATTAATATTTAGGTTTAATCAAGGGGAGGGTAAAATATCTGATTTTAAAATTTTTATTAGATGATTGAAACCTAGGGAATTGAGGGGTAGAAATCCATTAATCATCTTGAAAATATTTAAAGTAAATTTTAACTAATTAAATAATTTAAATTTTGGAAGAATAGATTAAAAATTTGGATTATTAAGGTTAGGGATATGACCTAAGAAGATATCAATTATTTAATTTAAAATCCCTAAATAAATCATTTTAATAATATTTAACTTCTGAATTAAATGTAAGATGATAATTGGAATTAATAATTAAATAATTAAAAGGAAAATAAACCTCAATTCAATTAAAAGTTTATAACATTAAGTAATTTAATAATCAAATTAAATCAAATCTAAAACATTAAAATCAACTTGAAATCACTTGAAAACAAACTTAAAATAAATTTGAAACATTAAAAATCAATCTCAAAATAATTCATAATTAAAAAATCAAACCAATTAAAATTGACCTAAAGTACTACAATTAAGTCAAATCAAATTTAAATCATTAAAAGTTTAATCAAATTGAATAATCTAAACAACTCTTTCAAATCAAACAATTTAAAACACTTAAGAGAAAATCAAGTTGAATTTTGAAACTAAATTAAATCATCCTAAATCATCAATTCAACTTTAATCAAAGCGGTTAAAATCTTTAACAAACTGATTTGCCCGCCTAAAGGTTTTCATTATTATAACTCTTAAGTAAAGTATCAAGTGAAATGTCACTTTACTTATAGGATAATCAAATGTCCTAAATTCACTGAGCAGGTGTTAAAACTTGACTAAAAATTTCTGGATGATTGATTCATCTCTACGATAAAAATTCATTTAGACTCGAAATAATCTCAAAAATATTGAAAAGATGTTTAAGATTAGTCCTAAGCACTTTCTCAATATGATGAGATGTTTTATAAGAACAACTGAACTTGATTGTCCTTTGATGAAGAAAATCATCCATAAAATACAAAGAACCTAGACGTCATAAGAAATGACTAGCAATAGGATTAGGAATTTGGTAGACAACCAGAACCTTCCCTTAGCTTTACCTAGTTATTTGTAATAAACATTTAAATATTCTTAACATGTGTTTTAAGTGTAGCTTTGAATGACGGGAAGACCCTCCAAGTACGCTTTTATTTATTGCAAGTTACTTACATGTACTGCGCTTTACTTTTCTTGCATGTTAAACAAGATTGTTGCATGAAAACTGAAACCTTTAGGATAGCCACAAAACTGAAACCCAAAAATAAATTAAAAGTCACAACAAGATAAAATTCACTGCCACAACATTTCAAAATATAAAACAACTCAAAATTTATTCACAAACAGAACAACAAAACTACAACTTTAACTAAATTAAAACGTCTTGTTGGATGATCGGGAATACCTCAGATGATGTAACCTACGTGTTGCTAACAGGATTTCCCACAGTTGAAAGGAATGTGTGGAATTCATTCAGTTGAGTTTAGCAAATTCATCTGGACTAAGTGAATCTGATAAAAATAACGGTGCCGGAATGATGGAACCGTGGGATCTTAACTGGTGTTGTTATAATCAACTTTAAGAATCCCCTAATAAAACATTAAAGACATTTGGATTTTAAAACTTTTCTAAACCAAAAAACTTCTCTCATCTCCTGATTTTCACCTTCTACAACTAAACCTCTGCGACAACGACAAGGAGCTTGGAGCACGGTGGGCAGCACGACCATCTTCGTCAACAAAACTTGTGTCTACTTCAGCAGAACCTTTCTTAGAATTAAATAACCAAGCCATAGGATTTCGAGGTAGTTTTCCTAGTGCAACATAAATCCTCAACTTTTCATTAGGTATTTGCATAATTATGTTATGCAAATTAAGCCCTAACCAGTCTTAGGACTCCGAGGTAGTCGTTCGGTACGACATAAACCCTCACATCTTCGAGGCTATTTGTATGATTATGTCATACTAATATAAGTCCTGATTAATTTAAATTGGCAGGATTGAAACATTAAAAATTCTTTCCAAATTGAAGCCAAACAATAGGATAGTTTGGGAAGTTGCCAAGATTCCTCTTGGATCCTCAGCTTCTCCTGCTTTTCTTTCCGTTGAATTCTCAAAACAACTGTTCCAAATTTGAGCTATTCCCTATTGAAATTTTCAAAATCCAATTCATTTGAAACCTTAAACTTTGAAATTCTTGAGAGAAAAACCACTGATCATTATCGAGAGTTTTCTTAAATGATTCCCGTCATTTAAGATGTAATTAACTATAGAGGCTTGCCCTTATAGGAAACTTTAAGAACCTAGTAATATAAACCCCGCTTAATTCATTTATATTAAGCAGGGAACTCGTCGGCTTATAAAATTGGTTCGCAGACCAAACAGATGTCACAAATCTTCTAGTTTTTTTAATCGAGCCCCATCATGAAGCAAAGGTGTCTATTCTTCAAGATAGATACACAGTTTGTGATGTGGTGCTCCTTTATATAAACTATTTGGGATGTGAGATCGGTTTAATTTCACATCTTATAAAATTTTCAAACCTAAAATTATTTTCAAAAATCAAATGTTACTTTCCCAATTATATATATATTTAAATTAAATTTAAAATCTAAAATTCGCCGCACAATTTCTATTTGGCGACCCCTTTTTAAATACAACACACAACCTAAAAATATGCCGATAACTTCTGGCAACTCCGTTGGGGACTAGTTCTTCTCTCCATTCTGATCAGATGGTTTTGCTTTCATAAATTGATAGTGAGTCGATATCCCTAGTGGACCAAACTATCATTCTTCCGTTGGCACACCTCGCTCTTTTCTGTCTTGAGCAAGTATAGTCGACTCCCTTTTGGATTTAGGAGCCACTGTTTAGACACCCCTAAACAGAGAGGTTCTGAAATCCTTTTACCTCTTTTCTGAGGTAGGGTGGACCCCCAAAAGGTGTTAGCTTAGGAGCGGTCCCTCGGGTTGAGAAGTTTTACGAGACTTTCTCTCCCTTTCCACTCTCGAATCGGGTCCTTTACCTTTTCTATAACCTTCCTCCTTTAATCATTTTGTTCCTAACAAACAAATCCTCTAATAAACAACCTTCTAATAAAGGAATTCTTTTAAAAATCACAAATACACTAAGATAAACGAAACTGTGTTCGGACTCTTTCTTTTTTCGTCCTATGTTGTGCGACAAAGGAAAGCATAATTCGGGACTGACGTTCAGAATCTGCCCTACAGAAAATAACTGCCCTAAAGTTAATCTTCTCCTTCACCAACGGACTGGACTTGGCTGTCTACAAGGATGAGCTGCCTGACAATGGGATCATCCATTTTGGACAAGGATTCGACAATACAGATATTAAGTTCGCTGACGTCACCCACTTCGCACTAATGGACAAAGTGCCAGAAACTGAGGAGCCCATAATTGAGTTCAACCTGAAGTCGACTCAAGAATTCCCTCCCCTGTAAAGGGTTCCAGCCGAAAGAAGTACTGCTATTCATAGAAGGACTATTGTCTCTACCCCCACCGGTCTAGTCATCTCTGCACCTACCCCGGCTTCTACCAAACTGAAGGGGAAGGAAATCCAAGTCTGTGATGAGCCTGTCACCGTGGAGGGTACAGATTTTGCTACAATGCCTTCTGTTTTCGAGATTGGGTCCAGTTTAAGAGTTGCACCCGTAACTCGGACTCAAAGGAGAAATAGAAGTAGAAAGATAGCTAGGGTTGAGAAAGCCAAGGCCGCTGAAGTTGCTTTCCTGGAAGAAATCCCTAAACTGCTTGAGTATACACCTCTGTTGGAAGGAAGTAGGTTTCACCCCCTCTCTGCTGCATCGAATGATGAAGACGTCCGAAGGATCGCCTCTACATTACCTCGACCTGTATACTATAGTAACTACAAGAGAAAAAGGGTTAAGACTACACCATTTGCTCGGCTGCAAGCTGTGATAGAGAAATTAGCAAGGAAAGAAAAGTGCCCCGTATCAGAGATCATGAGGAGAATGGAACGAGTACCAGTTAAATCCCGCCTCGGACCACGAGTAGAGCCTGTTACTGCCATAGAGAAACCACGGAAGAAAATGAAAGCTGGTTCACCTGTTGTTGTATCGGGCCATCATATTAGGGAGGACACCACCTACCAGCATATAGCTGACAGACCGTCCGGTCTTTGGCCTTCTGCTGCAAGAAGGATGGTGTGACGACCTATTATTACCGAGCAGAGACCAACACAACATCCAGAGAAGAAAAGCCTCGTCAAAGAGCCTGAATCAGAAGAAAGTGCTACTGGAATAAAAGAAACTCCCGAAAAAGAAGTTCAACAGCCATCACACGACAATCGCGAGACCGTCTGGAAGAGACCCCTCAAGGATGCTATAGGAAAGCTAAGCACGGATATCTAACGGTTGGCAAAATAAAGAGGAGAAAAGTTGGATAATGAAGTTGATTCATCAGAGTTCATGGATGAGGAGTATGCCGAGATCAATATGGTTGAGACACGAGCATCATCAGCTTGGCAAGGTTCTCCGGCAACTGCGGAAAGAGATGAACCGGAAGTGATGAGAGCACAGCTTCGGGAAAGAGATGATACAATTTCCCAGATGGCAAAGAGGATGGAAGAGATGGCTGCTGCTTTAGCCACTCTCCAGAGTCAGGTACGACCTCAGAAAGAAACACCCCTAGAGATCATCCATATTGCAGATGGAGGAAAAGAGGTCACATCCGTCAACGGAGATGAGCCACCAAAGAAGGATTCTACACAAAATATGCTTCCCAAAAAGGACATTAAAAACATGGTAGAACAGCAGGTACGAGAAGCCTTAGCACAATCTAAGAGCGGAACATCTATTCATACGGGTAGACCTTACTCCGAATAGTTCGATGCAGTCCAATACCCGAAAGGCTTCGTACCACCTCTGTTTAACACTTTTGATGGAACGGGAAACCCTCGGCAGCATGTCGCACATTTTCGTGCTAGTTGCTGCAATGCCGGTGGGAGTGACGCTTTGCTCTTCTGACAGTTTGTCAGCAGCCTGTCAGAGATTGCCTTCGATTGGTATGCAGAATTGCCAAATGGCTCAGTTAAGACCTTTCAGATTTAGAAAACCTCTTCGTTAAGAGGTTAGCTGGGGCTCAGCACCACATCACCATCGGTGATTTAGTGGTGGAGCAACAGAAACCGAACGAAACTCTAGTGGATTACATACTTCAATGGAGAAATTTAAGCATGAAGTGTGAACCACAACTTCAGGAACAGCATGCGATCGATATTTTGCTGAAAAGTATCCACGGCCTGATAGCACTTCTCCTTAAAGTATTTACAATCAAGACTTTCGAGAAGCTACTTAGCAAGGCCGGGAGCTTACAAGAGAAAGCAAAGCAGCTAAGTTTCGTGGACAAGACCGATAAACAGAAACCGGTGAAAGCATTTGAGAAGAAGTACAGAATCGTCGCGACAGTAGATAAGGACAAGCAGCCAGTGCAGATACAGCCAGAGCGGCCACAGCCTAGCTATCAACCACCGCAACGTACTTACCAGCAACCTCAGCAGGGTTATCAATAGCCTCGACCGAGCTATCAGTCGCCTCAGCATTATGAACAACCGCCTCGTCCACAGCGTACCCTGAAAGATTTTCTGAATAAGGAATATCCATTCAAGACTGAAGCAGTAGCAAAAATGTTACGTAGTTTTATAAAAACACCAGATTTTCAGCTACCAGAGCCCAAGAGGCCGTAAGAAGTCAACAAGAAAGATCATCTGAACTATTGCCCTTACCACCGAATGCTCGGACACAAGATAGAGGATTGCATCACTTTCAAGAGTTGGCTTGATGACAATCTCCGGAAAGGAAACATAATGATCCCGAAGGAATACATGAAGGAACCCCAAAAAGGAGGTTCCGTCAATGTTATCTCGACGGATCCTATTGTTCCGATAAACCCGTATACGACCGATGATGGATGGAATACCGTCTGGACAAAGTCTTCAAAGAAAATTTTGGATCACATCCAGACCGCTTCGGTACGTGCTTCAACTCAGAGTTTGAAACCTGCCGAGTCGGCACTATCGCTTGCGATCGAAGAACAGCCCCAGAAGGAGGAGAACAACGTAGAAGAGAAGAAGATCGTAGAAGAGAAGAAGATCGACGCTCTGAAGGGTAGACTAGGGGCTGGTTATCCTAGGATGGTTGTTTCCGATTCGGGGGAGAAATCCCTCGAATTTCTGACTCTGTATGATTATTTGCTCACCCCGACGGGATCTTATAATGATAAGAGTTTTGGTGTTGGCTACCTTTTGACTGTTTCTAACGATTACGTAACTAACGACAACCAACCTAATCCGGATCTCGATTCCAATATAAATAACAATTCTCAAATCATACTAAACCTCGATGACCACGACGAAGAAGATGTTCACAAAGGAGGCTACGAAAGCTCAACAAGCAACAAGTCCATTTGTGAATTTCGAGGAGCTCCAATCGCAATAGAATTAGGGTCATCAGATTCTGAAGCAACTGCAGAAGAGCCAGTCATTCAAATTCAAGAGGACACACCGGCAGATTCAGTACTAGATGTAGAAGAAATAACATAAGTTAATTTAAGAAGCGGAAAAGTTCTACCTCCGAGAATGGGTCCAAAGGATAAAGGAAAGCAGGTGATTGCTCAGGAGGAGCCAACCCCATCAGAGGAATTGCCCATTCGGGAAGAAACCGAGGAACATGGTAATAAAGTGGACTATAACGTGCTAGCCCATCATAGGAAGCTACCAGCCAAACTAAGCATATACGACGCTCTGATCCTGTCAAAGGAGATGAGGGAAGCTCTGATCAAGGCTCTACTTGATCCAGAGATTTGTTTAGCTCAAATGGCCGGTAATCCCTTCGACGAGGTTTGCTCGTTAAAAGAACAGTGAGGTGTTACCTTCACGGACAATGATCTATTACTGGGAACAGCTGATCACAACCGACCGTTGTACATTTCAGTCACTATTGGAAATTTTACGATCTCCAGTGTGTTGGTTGATCCGGGAGCATCAATCAACATAATGAATCTTCGGACGCTAGCATATTTGGAAATTGATGCTCGTAAGCTTGAAGCAGACAAGATGTTATTGAGAGGCTTCAATCAAAAAGGAGAGAGAGCTCTCTGATCGATTACACTGTTAATGAAGACTGGTGATTTAGCAAAGACAACCACAAAATTCCATATAATTTATTCTGAGATATTGTTCAACACTTTATTGGGTCGGCCATGGATCCATGAAAACCGTATGGTACCGTCATCTCTGCACCAGTGCATAAAGTATTACGAAGGAGGAGAACAATGTATCAAAGGTGACTCGTAACTATTCTCCGTACACGAGATTGGAATTCATGAAGATGCAGCCTATTATGCGCCTCCGAAGAAAACAATCTTCTCCATAAATGTCATACCAAATGAAGTAAAAGAAGTGCAAGACGATGAAGAGCATGAAATTCTAGTCCAACATTTACTCACCACTCCCTTACGGTGAGATGGTGAAGGTTTCTCCAGAACTCGCACCCGAGGTCGAGGAAGAGACATTGGAACAGTTGGACAGAAGAGACTAGTCATCGATGTTGATTGAGAAAGCAATTCCGAAGAAGACGAAATCAAGAAAAAAACAGCAACAGTAAATTAAAAGAAACCTCAATTCAAGATCTCTCTCGAAGATGAAAGGAATGAAGAATACAAATCAATGTACAAGAAAATCAATCACTATGTGCATACTATGACCCTGACCCCGATCCATTCTAATAAGATCGAGGGTATGGTGGTCAAGGAAGTGCATGGTGGTGGTGCTAAGCCGATCAAGTTCTACCATGGTGCTTCTTCTTCCAAAACTGAAAATGATGTACAATTTGAAGATGTTACTTCTTCTGAATTAATGGAATTTCCTTTTGAGTGGTACTCTCCCTGTGTTCAAAATTTAATTCAACGTGGTGTCTTACCTCGATGATGGACAAAAGGTCAATCACAACGCTTTGAAAAATTATGGAATAATGCCGGTCGGCCTCCCAATCCAAAACATGGTCTCGGATTCGGCACAGTAGGGTATGTTGATGATTCGGGATTTTGCTTAGTTGTCACTCACTAGCATGATGAAAGTTTCTTGGAAGCCTCAGAAGATTTTGAGGATCTACCAATCGGAGATGCTCCGCCAGAATTCGAAGAAGAAATTAAATCTACAATAGACGAGTTAATGGAAGTTAACTTAGGTACTAGCGAAGAGCCTAAGCCGACCTTTGTTAGCTCCTTACTCAATAAAGAAGACTCTGAAAACATAATTAAGCTATTAAGGGAGTTCAAGGACTGTTTTGCTTGGAGTTATGATGAAATGCCGTGATTAGCTCCGGAGGTTGCGGCTCACAGAGCTAGGAGTGGATCACACCGTCGTTCCGCCGACAAGCTTCGAGAAGAATGCGTCTAGAGATTGAACAACAAGTAATAGCTGAAGTTAAGAGGCTAATAGACGCTAAATTTGTCCGTGAGGAACAATATCCAACTTGGTTAGCCAATGTGGTACCAGTCAGAAAGAAGAATGGACAGATCAGAATCTACGTGGATTTCAGAGATTTGAACAAAGCTTGTCCAAAGGATGAATTCCCGATACCAATTCCAGAATTGATGATCGACATCGCTTCAAAACATGAAATTTTTTCTTTCATGGATGGATCTTCGGGATACAACCAGATAAAGATGGCACCGGAAGATGAAAAGCTCACAGCCTTCAGAACGCCAATTGGAGTGTACTGCGACACAGTGATGCCTTTCGGATTGAAGAATGCAGGAGCAACCTACCAAAGAGCAATGACGAGGATTTTTGATGATCTCATTCACAACCAAGTCGAGTGTTACGTGGATGATGTGGTCATCAAAAGCAAACTAAAAGAAGATCATTTGTATGATTTGAGAATTGTTTTCGAGTGATTAAGAAAATTTAACCTTAAGACGAATCCCCTGAAATGCGCCTTCCGCGTCACCTCTGGGAAATTCATAGGATTTATCGTCCGACATCGTGGAATTGAAATCGATCTGGAGAAGATTAAAGCTATCTTAGAAACGCCGCCTCCCAAAACCTTGAAACAACTACGATCCTTTCAAGGAAAGTTGGTGTATCTTCGACTCTTTATCTCGAATTTTTCAGGAAGGTGTCAGCCTTTTTCTGCTTTAGTTAAGAAGGATGTCAAGTGTACTTGGGACTCCATATGTCAACATGCCTTCGATGACATCAAACAGTATTTAATGACACCTCCTGTTTTAGCAGCCCCAGTCTCGGGTAGACCGTTAATACTTTATATCACAGCTCTAGACGACTCTCTCGGAGCCTTGCTAGCCCAGTCAATGACGAGGGAAAAGAAAATGCTCTCTACTACTTAAGGCGTCGTCTAATTTCGACGGAAGTAAAGTATCCTCCTATTGAGAAGCACTGTTTGGCCCTGATCTTCCCCGCACAGAAGCTCAAGCACTACATGCTTTCTCATAAGGTCAACCTTATTTCGAAGTTTAATCCGTTGCAATATTTGATGACCCGACCGACGCTTTCTGGCAAACTTGCCAGGTGGTAGATGATACTATTGCAATTCGATATAACTTTCGTTCCTCTTCGTGCCGTAAAGGGACAAGTCCTGGCAGACTTACTTGCAACACACCCTTTACCGGCAGAATCACCTCTCAACGACGACTTGCCAGACGAGCAGATAATGAGCCTAGAAGATCCCGATGATCGGCGTTGGGAACTGTACTTCGACGGAGCATCTTTAGAACAGAAAGATAAAGAATCGCAAACGATAGTGCCCGTGCAAGCGTAGAATCGGACTAATCTTTATAACACCGGAGCGGGGGATGTTAAGGTATTCCTATCACTTAACAGAATCATGTACGAATAATGAGGCAGAATATGAAGCCCTCATAACAGGATTGGAATTAACCATTCTGATGGGATTAACAGATATCAATATCTACGGAGATTCACAGTTGATCATTCAGCAAGTTGCGGGACAATACGTGCACTCGAAGCCAAGACTCGAGCAGTACTTTCAGTACGCCATGAAACAGTTGGAGCAAATTCCAAATGTAACGATCTACAAGATTCCGAGGAGTGAAAACGCTCTTGCAGATGTGTTAGCCCGCCTTGCAAAAGAATTTGCCTGCTTGCAGGGTGAATCAGTTGAAATGTCAGTTCAGGGACGGCAGGTTCTCTCACAGCTCGACATGGACACAATAAACAAATCAGAGAAAGCAGAAGAAACAATTGCGGCAGTAACAGAAAATGCAGAAGACTGGCGTCAGCCGCTAATAGACTACTTGCAAACAGGAAACCTACCGGACGATAAGTTTTTAGCTCATCAAATCAAGAAAAGAACTCTGTCTTACACATTAATAAACAACACGTTATACAGAAGGTCTTTTGATCAGATGTGGCTAAGATGCCTGAGCTGGTTCGAGGCTCGTGAAATTGTTAAAGAAGTACACTCAGGACTTTGTGGCGCTCATCAATCAGGTCTGAAGATGAAAATAAATATTAAAAGACTAGGGTATTATTGGCCCTCGATGATAACCGATTGCATGAAGGTTGCCAAGAGTTGTCACCAATGCCAAGTGCATGGAGTGGTTCTACACCAACCTCCAAATGTGCTACATCCGACAATCGGTTCATGTCCATTTGAGTGTTGGGGCACATATATTGTGGGTCCGATAGATCCGCCTTCTTCAAGAGGACATCACTTCATTCTTGCAGCTCCAGATTACTTTTCCAAGTGGGCAGAAGCTATACCACTCAGAGAAGTGAAAGCGCACCATGTGTTGCAGTTCTTCAAAATCAAGTTGTCTTCCATTTCGGAGTACCGCGCAGAATCATTCAGATAATGGGTCTACGTTCAAGAGTACAAAGATCAACAATTTCGTCAGAAGACACGGGATTGATTGGCGTTATTCGACAATCTATTACCGAAGAGCAAATGGCTTGGCTGAGGCTTTTAATAAAACTCTTGTCCAAATCCTAAAGAAAACCTTGGACGACAACAAAAGAAATTGGCACGAGAAGTTGTTAGAAGCCTTATGGGCCTACAGGACGAATTTCAGAACTCCTACTCAGTCTACGCCTTACGCTTTAGTGCACGGGTCCGAGGCCATTTTACCCTTAGAGGTTCAGCTTCCATCACTCAGAATTATAGTTGCGAACAAGATCACTACAGAAGAAAATGCCAAATTACGACTAGAAGAATTGGAAAGCTTGGAAGGAAAAAGACTTTCAGCACAGTAGAATTTGGAACTGTATCAAGCCAAGATGATCCAGGCCCACGACAACCTAGTCCATCCAAGGACATTTAAAGTCGGTGACTTGGTTCTAGTTCTCAGAAGACCTATTCTTGCACACCGCAAGATAGGAGGTAAGTTTGAACCAACATAGGAAGGGCCATTCGTGGTCGAGATAGTCTACTCAGGAGGTTCCTACCAACTGGTGAATTACCGTGGAGAACGACTTATGCTTCCAATCAATGGATGATATTTGAAGAAGTATTATGTGACCTGATGTTTCGAAGGATGAACTTTAAAGATGAGGTTTCATTCCTATAGCACGGGTGGAGTAATCATTTGCGACTGGGTCCGAACCCAAAACATAAAAAAAAAATGGATGATAAAAAAGAAAGTCATTAACAAAAAAAAAATGTGTTAAAAAAAACGTGTGAAATTGTAATCATAAAATATCAATCTTTCCTTTTAAATCAATTCATTCCTGATCTTTCCCTCATCTCTTCCTACTTTCTTTAAAAATTAAAAGAGATAAATAATAATTTTTCATTAATAAATATTTTATTATTGTTCTTGTTCTTAGTACAGCCCCTGATCCTTTCCTTATTTTTTCGCAGGGAAATGTCGAATAGGCGGTTGGTCTGAACTTTAGAAATGGCGTGAGTCTAGCACTTGATGAAAAGAGGGTGAGGGATGGAGTCGTGATCGAGATTGACTCTGACTTCACACCAGCCTGGCTACAATATGAAGAAAATGATTGGACCCCGATTGATCGGGAAGAGTTCCATAGCCAGACAGTGATGAAATTAAGTGGCCCAAGTCCAAGGGGTAAGGAGAGCTACTCTCACTGCCACCCAGTGGAGGAACAAGAATCGCCGCATTTGCAAGATGTTAACCAAGTTAGCAGCAGAGCAACATGAAGAGACAGTTGCTACCGTCAATACAAATACTCCGAAGAAATTGGTTCGTCAGGAATCGGAAAGGAGGAGATCAACTCCAAGGAAATCATAACATATAAAGGAAATTCCAAGAAGAGCATAAATAGAATCAGCGCCTCGACGCCAAGCAGATGCACCAGTTCTGAAGAGTCTTGTTGCAAAAGCAACCCCTGAGGATGTCCCGACAGAGACTATCCTCGAGGAGCCAAGACATGCAGGTGAGCGTGCCAGAGTTGAACCATACATTCCCCAGTACGTTACTAGACCTCAGCGATTGCAGATAATTCCGGAATATGAGTTGGAAAGAATGCAAAATGTTGAAAAGAAAACTTTTGAATACTTCGAAAGATCTCGAGGCAAGAGGGTCAACATCTTGGAAGGCCTCGAGCTGCATACAAATGTGTTTTCGGACTACGAACAACAACAAGTTGTAGACTGCGTACTTGAGCTTCAAAAAATGGGCCAAGCTGGTCACCTAAGGGAAAAGAACTATTCAAAACCCCGAAGATGGATGCCAGGAAAAGGAAGAATTAAAATCCAATGCGGATGTTGCTACTACTTCGCGGTAGACAGAAAAGGGAATCCACCAGGAATACTCCGTCGCAGTGAGGTGGATCCGATGCCGAATGTTATCAAGAGAATGGTAAAAAGGATGATAACATGGAGGGTATTGCCTGCAGATTGCATACCCAATAGCTGCATCATTAAAATCTATAAGGAGGGCGACTACATACCTCCACACATAGACCATCATGATTTTTTTAGACCTTTCTACACAGTGTCTTTTGTCAACTAGTGCAATATCATGTTCGGATCTGATCTCCGGATAGCAGGCCCCGGAGAATTCCGAGGGCCGGTGGAGATACCACTACCGGTCGGTTCCGTCATGGTGTTAAAAGGGAATGGAACAGACATCGCAAAACATTGCATTCCAGGAGTGCCTGTTGAACGAATCTCCGTCACTTTCAGAAGGATGGACGACAGAAAAATACCCTTCCACTTTTAGCCAGATCCAGAGTTAGAGAGTCTCCGGCCCTACGAGCTGTGAGTTACATGGGAGATAGCACACCTTCAATGTACATCCGTACGGCATTCCTGCCAAGGGTAGCTTGGAAGGTGATGTTATTGTCCATGTATCTCACTATTCAGACATTGATTTTCGCAGATGCTTTTAGAAACAACTTGCAAGAATCTTACACAATCCGTTTTGGATTTATATGGATTGTATGAGATATTGAATTCTCAAGGAAAATATCATCATGTTTTGGATTAAGATGTATGATGTCTTTTCGACGAGATTGGAATGAAACGACCATGTCATGTTTTGCCTTCACCTCTGTGCAAATTGACTGGTAAACGCCAATAAGTTAAATGAACTTCGAACAAAGAACAAAGGGAAAATAAAAATAAATGAGAACTCTTTTAAAAATCTGAATGTCAAAACGAACCCCAAATAAATGTGAACCCTAAATTGAAAATCAAGCTAAAATCAAATCACAACAAGCGACTAACACAAATTCCTGAATCTGAAATCCCCAGCCTTCGACTATTCTTAAATCTCTTTTTGATTCTCCATATTTACTTCCCTCTTTTGAGAAGTTCGACTGAATCTACTGACACAGAACCACGAAAATTTTCGATTTGGTTCTGATGGCATGGATTCATATCCTTCACCAAATAATCAGACTTTGATCAATCCTCGTAGGACGTGAAACACTTTCACGTCTCATTCCAAATCTTCCGCTAAACTCAAATCTCCATAACAAATTTCAACCCTTTAAACCTTTGAGACTGGAACCAGATTCCAGTTCTCTTTAAACCTTCGAGACTGGAACCAGATTCCAGTTCTCTTTAAACCTGCGAGACTGGTACCAAATTCCAGTTCTCTCCTTTCGAGGTCGGTACCAAATTCTGACTCTCTTCCCGAGATTGATACCAAATTTCAACTCTCTCCTTCTGAGGCTGGTACCAAATTCCAGATCTTATTTTGAGATCAGCACCTAAATTCTGATTCTCATCCTTTTCAATCGATACTTAAACTCCGATTCTCACTCCGAGGCTGGTACCTAAATTTTAGTTCTCTTCGCAATCCCTAGGTTGGAACCTAGGTTCCAATTCTCATTTTAAATCCAGATTTCCTTGAATTGATTTTAAATTAAGTCTCAATCGAAATTGAAACTCAGAACAAATCGAAATCTAAACTCACACATTAAAAAAAAACTCGGAATAGAAAATGAAATGAAATCTAAATCAAATTTCCCCAGATCTTATGATCTGAAATTCACTTCCTTTTCTTTTCCCCAGCGAGAGTTCAGGGATCTCCAGTCTTGGAGATATACTCGATACTCCCCAATGAAAATTTGTTTCTACTCTATTCTAAGTGTGTCACTTAGTCGTCTGTGTTGGTTTTGTTGATCTCTTTGGTCAACGCCAATACGCGCAGTGTGCTTGGTTAGCACACCAAACCTATTGGGGGTCCATTTGTTGACCTCATTTTTGATGAGGTCTTTTCTCTTCTCTCCTTAGTACTTAGGATCTAGCCTTAGGCTTTCCCTTTGACTATCTTAGAGGACTAGAAATGGAACCCATCACCTATAAATTATCCAAAATTCCTCAAAACAAATCCTAAACATTTCCCACCATTCAAATTAACCATCCATAGCCAAATATACCAAAATTTCCAAAAATACCACCCCAATACCCTCCAAATACCCAAAATGCCCTTTTTAACCAAAAAATCCATAAATTCCAAAAATTCCTAGAAAATTCCAAAAAATCTCAAATATTCCCAATTTCATTTTGTTCAACTGCACCATAGGCTAATTTTGTTAATTTAACCCACTTTTACCAAAACCCTAAAATTTGGCCCATTTTTAACAAAAGAAAGCCCAATGTCAAACCAAATCAACCCAATTGACCTCAATGTTGATCCAATCCAATTCTAAACTTCAATTTAATATCCCCAATATCATGTTAGACCAAATCCAAGCCCAATTTGATTAACATTTGGATCCAATTCCAATTTGAAGCTTAAAACCCAATTTTGGCCCATGACCTAAACTTAGCCCAAACCAACCCAATTCAACTCCAATTAACCCCAAATCTTTTCCTAAACCTTCCTAGCATCTCCACAAACAAAACACTAACTTGATTTGCCCCAAATTTGAATCCAAACTCCACCCAAACCTAACCCAAAACCAAAATCCCCAATTTTGGCCTAAACCCACCATGAACCCAAATGGGCCCAAATCCCAAAATCAAAGCCCAACCAAAGTTGAAAACTCTTTGTAACACTCCCATAAACATTTCTCAACATTAATTTTACATCAAATCTAACATTAGCCCAACCTTAGCCCAAGTTAGCCCAATTTGATCCACTTTGACCCCTTTACCAAAAAGTCCCAAATCAAACCCAATTCAACTCCAAATCACCTCAAATTTGTTTCAAATCACTCATGACACATCCCTAAACTAAACCCAACATTTATTTGGCATGGTCCTTCACAAAATTTTTCATCCAAAAGTCCATTTTGAAACATAAAGCCCACTTCCTTAAACCATTTTAAAAGCCCATCCAAAATGATTTCAAAAGGCCCAAAGTCAATCCAAAGCCTACATGACACTTTCACCTCATCATCCCTTTGATTTAAATCACTCCCTAAGTTTCAAATTCATCATTAAACTTTTCTAAACTAAGCGATGTGCCAAATTACGCCTAAATATCTAAAATCCTTAAAACCCATTTCCATGAAATTCGACTAAGCTTCGGCCCCAAGCCAAGTGGAGCCATGGAGCCATGCATAAGCCATATGTAAGCCATGAGGAGCCATAGACTTGTCATCACTCCCTAAATGGCAAAAGGAGGAGATCCTTTAAGCACTCCCTAAAAGTCATTAGCCCTACCCATGATTCCCCTTAACCCAAAACTAATCCAAATAATCTTGATGGGGACTTCACCACTCTTCATAAGCTGACTCACCTGACCTCCCTCAGCCCAAAATCAGAGCTTTGGATGGTGCACCAAGCCCTAAGCCATGACTTGATCCATTTGAACCCAAAATGACCCTTTCCCCTTACCACTTAAATCAAACCTCTTTACACTTGGCATTGGCCAATTGAACCCACAAACTTCAAGCCCTGACCCTCCTGATCAGGATGGTGACCTGACCCTGGCCGGCCAACCACTGTGTCGCCGGAAAACACCATGGCCGAGAGGTCTTAAATGGATTCAAAAATTCAATTTGAACTAGCTGAGTTGTCCCATGCCCAATGGCCACTGCAGCTGTTCTTCTCTTCACCAGAGCAGTTGATCTAAGCCATCAAACCCCCCTGGGAGGCCCTGGCCATGGCTATTTAAACAAGCCACCCCCTCTCGGCCAAAAGGTTGGCTGAAATCAACCTTCACAGAATCCCTCCAAACTCCTCACAGAGCTTCCCATAGCCAAGAGCAATCCATCCCTATTGTCTCCTGCTCTAAATCCCATTGATTGAGCTCAATTTTGGAGCTCAATTCTCGAAGCGAATAGGACATCTCTCAAACCTCCACCAAAATCAAATTAAACTCACCCACACCTGCACAAGACCAAGAGAAGGAGTTCCCAGTGGAAGCCCCCTCACTAGGCCGCCCATTCTCTCTATCGCCAAGCTTTGAAATCGGGCTTGGTGGAAGTTCGCACTTAGACAATTCGACAGGGCCAGAGGCTTCATCCCCAGGCTTCTCCAACACCAACGAACATGCCGAGCACATTCAGTTGAGGCCTCACCTTCTGAACCAAGGTATGGACACTCCTCCTCCCTGAGAGCTTACAGTGATTATCCATCTTGTTCGAGTTGATTTCAATGCATGTAAACCGTATGGATGTGTTTGTCTCTTTAAGAAAAATCCATAGAGTATAAGAACATGAAAATCCATTGAGAAACGAGGGAGAAATTAGGGTTTGAGTGTGGACGGTCACGGGTGCACCCAAGTCGGAGACGACGACCAGCCGCCGTTGGATTGCGCGTGTATCAGTTGAACGACTCAGATTGCGTTGGATCAGAAGAAGGAGCGGGACCGCGGGACGCGTGGCGGCTGACTCAGATGGCAGCATCAAATAAGAGCGCGCCGCGTGGTCTTTCGATCCGCCGTAGGTTGACGCAGCGCTGACTGGGTTAAGTAGATAAATAGGATTTTTTCTATTTATTTAAGTGCCTGAAACTTAGAAAATTCATATCTTTGCATAGAAAAATCATAAAAATAAACTAAAAATATCATTTTGCTCAGTGAACAGAGGAGAATAATGCGAAAGAAGAATTGAGTTAATTTGATGAGTATTTTATTTTTAATTAGTTACTTACTCATTTCAGTATTTTAATTCTCCATTTGCATAGACAATTCACCATGGCATGAGACCATAGGGCATTTGAAGCCTCTAATCTTGGGAATATTCCCTGAGTTTTTCAAGGTCAGAGGCTATCTCTATGGCAAGTTATGCATTTTTCAAGTTTATGTCACTATTTTTGGTATTTTAATTCCATTAGTTAGCATATTACTTAGAAAATTCTAGGAAAATTTGGGGAAGTTTCTTAGGACTAGAGGACCCTAGGATAATTATGTTTTGAGTTAATTTATTAAGAATAACCCTAATTGGCCTAATTACTCAAAACTGAACTTTAATTAATTAGGGTTAACCACACATCAAAAGAACTTGAAAATAAATCTTCACTGATCTTTAGGATCAAAGGGACCTCACATAAAAATTTGGAATCAATTGGAAATGTTTAACCCCACTAAATGGACCAATTAAGTTACATGACCAAAATTAAACTTTAAAAATTCATAACTCTAAAAATACATTTCCAAAATTCACCAAATTGATTTTGTGGGCTCTCTAATATTAGAGCAGTCTAGAAAAATTAAAATTGGAATTTTTCAAAAATCTTCATTTTTCACCTTATTTTAATATTTTAAATAATTAAAAAAATAATAAAAATCATAAAAATAATAAAAATTACAAAAATGTCATATTTTGACTCTTAATCACTTAAGAACAAACCAAATATTTTTCCAAAGTCTATAGGTTAAGATATTGAATTTTAAAGGCTTAAGACAATTTTTAATATTAAAAAATGGATTTTCCAATCTTTTCACCAAATTAATTCTAATAAATCAAAGAAAAATCATAAAAATATAAAATTTATTTCTCTGAACTCCTTGAGGTTAGAGAGACTTAAGAAAAATATAAAATTCATTTTTCAATTTTAACTTTATTTTATAATTAATTAACACTTCAAAATTCAAAATAATTATAATAAATAAAATATAATTCAAAAAATCACCAAAATTGGTCCAAGTGTTTCTCTGGTCAGTAGGAACATCCCATAATTTTCCTAAGGACAAAAATCTTACCTTGGTCATATTGTTGAATTTCCATTAAAAATCCCTAGTTTTCTTTAAAATAATTATATAAATTAAATTAAATTCAGAAAAATCACATTTTCTCCTCTAATGTCTTAATTGACATGTGAGTAAAGTGACATAAAAATTTTAAGTTCATTTGAGCTTAATTTGATGAGTTATGAAATGAACAAGCTTAAAAGGGGCATAAAGGTAATTAAAGAATTTTAACCCTAATTAATATTTAGGTTTAATCAAGGGGAGGGTAAAATATCTGATTTTAAAATTTTCATTAGATGATTGAAAGATAGGGAATTAAGGGGTAGAAACCCATTAATCATCTTGAAAATATTTAAAAGTAAATATTAACTAATTAAATAATTTAATTTTTGGAAGAATAGATTAAAAATTTGAATTATTAAGGTTAGGGATATGACCTAAGAAGATATCAATTCTTTAATTTAAAATCCCTAAATGAATCTTTTTATTAATATTTAACTTTGAATTAAATGTAAGATGATAATTGGAATTAATAATTAAATAATTAAAAGGAAAATAACCCTTAATTCAATTAAAGTTTAAAACATTAAGTAATTTAATAGTCAAATTAAATCAAATCTAAAACATTAAGATCAACTTGAAATCACTTGAAAACAAACTTAAAACAAATTTGAAACATTAAAAATCAACCTCAAAATAATTCATAATTAAAAATCAAACCAATTAAAATTGACCTAAACTACTACAATTAAGTCAAATCAAATTTAAATCATTACAAGTTTAATCAAATCGAATAATCTAAACACCTCTTTCAAATCAAACAATTTAAAACACTTAAGAGAAAATCAACTTGAATTTTGAAACTAAATTAAATTATCTTAAATCATCAATTCAACTTTAATCAAAACCGTTAAAATCTTTAATGAACCAATTTGCCCCTAAAGGCTTTCGTTATTATAAATCTTAAATGAAGTATCAAGTGAAATGTCACTTTACTCATAGGATAATCAAATGTCTTAAATTCACTGAGCAAGAGTTAAAACTTGACTAAAAATTTCTGGATGATTGATTCATCTCTACAATAAAAATTCTTTTACACTCGAAATAATCTTAGAAATATTGAAAAGATGTTTAAGATTCGTCCTAAGCACATTCTCAATATGATGAGATGTTTTAGAAGAACAACTGAACTTGATTGTCCTTTGATGAATAAAATCATCCATAAAATACAAAGAACCTAGACGTCATAAGAAATAACTAGCAATAGGATTAGGAATTTGGTAGAAAACCAGAACCTTCCCTTAGCTTTACCTAGGTATTTGTAATAAACATTTAAGTGTTCTTAACATGTGTTTTAAGTGTAGCTTGGAATGACGGGAAGACCCTCCAGGTACGCTTTTATTTTATTGCAAGTTACTTATATGTACTGCGCTTTACTTTTCTTGCATGTTAAACAAGATTGTTGCATGAAAACTGAAACTTTTAGGATAGCCACAAAACTGAAACCTAAAACTAAATTAAAAGTCACAACAAGATAAAATTCACTACCACAATATTTCAAAATATAAAAGAACTCAAAATTTAATCACAAACAGAACAACAAAACTACAACTTTAACTAAATTAAAAAGTCTTATTGGATGATCGGGAATACCTCAGATGATATAACCTACGTATTGCTAACGGGATTTCTCACAGTCTAAATGAAAGTGTGGAACTTATTTAGTTGAGTTTAGCAAATTCATCTGGACTAAGTGAATCCGATAAAAAAAATGGTGCCGGAATGATGGAACCGTGGGATCATAACCGGTGTTGTTATAATCAATTTTAAGATTCCCCTAATAAAACATTAAAGACATTGGATTTTAAAAATTTTCTAAACCAAAACACTTCTCTCATCTCCTGATTTTCATCTTCTACAACTAAACCTCTGCGACAACGACAAGGAGTTTGGAGCTCGGTGGGCAGCACAGCCATCTTCTTCAGCTAAACTTGTGTCTACTTCAGCAAAACCTTTATTTGAATTAAATAACCAAGCCATAAAATTTCAAGGTAGTTTGCCTAGTGCAACGTAAATCCTCAACTTTTCGTTAGGCATTTGCATAATCATGTTATGCAAATTAAGCCCTAACCGGTCTTAGGACTCCGAGGTAGTCGTTTGGTACGACATAAACCCTCACATCTTCGAGGCTATTTGTATGATTATGTCATACTAATATAAGTCCTGATTAATTAAAATTGGCAGGATTTAAACATTAAAACTTTTTTCCAAATTGAAGCCAAACAATAGGATAGTTTGGGAAGTTGCCAAGATTCCTCTTAGATCCTCAGCTTCTCCTACTTTTCTTTCTGTTGGATTCTCGAAACAATTGTTCCAGATTTGAGCTATTCCCTATTACAATTTCCAAAATCCAATTCATTTGAAACCTTAAACTTTGAAATTCTTGAGAGCAAAACCACTGATCATTATCGAGAGTTTCCTTAAATGATTCCCGTCATTTAAGATGTATTTAACTATAGGGGCTTGCCCTTATAGGGAACTTTAAGAACCCAGGTAATATAAACCGTGCTTAATTCATTTATATTAAGAATGAGAACTTGTCGGCTTATAAAATTGGTTCGCAGACCAAACGGATGTCACAAATTTTCTAGTTTATTTAATCGAGCCTCATCATCAAGCAGTGTGTCTATTCTTCAAGATAGATACACGGTTTGTGATGTGGTGCTCATTTATATAAACTATTTGGGATGTGAGATCAGTTTAATTTCACATCTTATAAAATTTTCAAACCTAAAATTATTTTCAAATATCAAATGTTACTTTCCAAATTATATATATTTAAATTGAATTTAAAATATAAAATTCGCCGCACAATTTCTATTTGGCGACCCCTTTTTAAATACAACACACAACCTAAAAATATGCCGACAGAGTGTGATTCACTATTATTTTTTATCACTTGCACCATATCATGATGCATTTAATGCATCACACTTTTGCCCCAATCAGTTGCTCCAACCTTGTTGACGTCACTTTCAGCCTTGCATGTCTGCCTCATCCCAATCTACATTAATTTTGTCTCGATTAGCCAACCAGCACCGTAGGCATCACTTTTGTCTGGACCGGGCACCACGGTTTTATTGACATCACTTTTACCTCAATAGACTGCTTCATCTTCGTCTTCATCACTTTCTACCTCGACCATCTGCCAAGCTCGGTCAGCAATAATTTTGCCTTAACCAGTAGCTCCAGCCTGGTTGACATGACTTTTTCCTTGATCGGTCACCCCAGCTCGATAGGCATCATTTTTTCCTCGACCAACTATCCTAGCACAATCAACATAGTACGTTGGTCTGCCCGGAAGTACCGACTGAGTCGACTAGCAACTTTAGTGTGTTCAGCTGCCGCGGCCTGGTTTACTGGTCAGTTTGGTCTGACTGGGCATCTTAACCTATTCGTTCAATTATTCAGACTAGCCGCCCCAGCCCAGATAAGATATCACTTGCATAGTGTATATTGCACATGTACATGAGACTATTTGGTGGTTTATTTCCTATATGTTTTTCCATTTGCATGTGTGTTTTGTATTTATTGGCATATGGTGTAATTCTCTCCATTGCCCTTCTATGCCCTGGCAACCAAACATGATACTTCTCCTGCTATATGTCTTGCATGACATCTTGCATAATCAATATCACATGATTGGTTTTGGGTGTCCATCTTGCACTCACCCCACTTAAATGATTCTCCCTAGCAAGAATCAATAGCTTTTTTAGGTCACTGTCTCCATGACATAATCATTCGTTGGGGGTGCTGTCTCCGCAGCATGCCCAGCCTTTTGGGTCATTACCTCCATGACACACCAATCTATCAGGCTGCCACCACCACAAACCCCTCTATCAGGACGATACCTTTGCTACATGCCCATTCTTACCGCTGCTGCTTCCAAGACAAACCCTCCCAATTGGGTCACTTCCTCTACGACATACCCATTCCTTTGAGTCACTGTCTCCATGGAAAAACCATTTTTAAGGTTGCTGCATTCATGGCACACCCACCCTTTGGGTTTATGTCTCTATGACATGCCTGGCCTTTCGGGTTGTTTCCTCCATAGCACACCCATCCATTGGGCCGCTACCTCCACAACACACCCATCTGTAGGGACCTTTGCCTCCATGATACATCATATTTCGAGCCATTTCCTTCACTACAAGTCCACCCATCTGAGTCGCTGTCCCCACAGTGCACACCCAGCCTCAGGCCACTAGCTCTATGGTACACCCACGCTTTCTGAGGCACTGCCTCAAAGACACACTTTCCCTCCCTTCTTCTATCACGTGGCTATTTGCATTTGAATTTGTATGCATGCATGGATACCAAGAAGGGCTTAATAAGTATGTGACCCTGTGTTGGTCGTGATGTCTTAACAATCATTGCTTGTAGGATCGATCTCCGTGAACAATGTGAGTTAAAGTATCCGGACACAAGTAGGACTATGCTAAGGATCCAAGAGATCTTACTTGTGTGACCTTTCATATTGCAAGCCCGTATTTAATGGTCCTTATTTTAAACTTGAAATAAATATTTATATTTTTCTACTTATTACATTCACGATAATTTTAAAATTATGCATGTAGCAAACTAGGTTGTATACAAGGCTAACTCTTTTCAAAAATCCATCCTGGGTGAACACACACACACATATGTATAATAAAGGGGGAGCACATAATGATTTATCCTTCTGTTTGTTGGTGTCATCTGGCTCCCTTTTTTGAAAGGCATTTCTCATTATACGTTCAATGTCTGTTGACTTTCTCACTAAAATTAATTTCATGCTGGTCGAGTCTTTTTTTTCTCTTTCAAATGTATTTGATAGAGTACCTAGGCTGAGTTTGTATCAAAAATAAGGTAAAAACACGGGTTCTGAGTTGGACGATGCATTGAACCACGTGATGAGGACTAAGGGTGGTAGCTCGTGTCCCAGACCTTATGTCTAAACTCTATATTTTGGTATAGATTTACAACTAGGCATGTATAGATGGAGTCTGGTCACCTTTCATGCTTTTCCTTGTATATGTTGCCAAAACACTAGCCACTTTTATATATTTTAGAGTGCTTTTACTTTCTATTGCGTACTTGCAAGCCATTTTATTTTCTCTTTCGGGTTTATATGATATGTCAAAGAAGTTACAATTTAAGCTCTTTAAGAACTTAAAATTGTAAGTTTACTACAAAACCCTAATATAAGATTTAAAATAAATTATAATTTAGGATTAAAAGATTCAAGACTTTTAAAACCATTTTTTAACTTTCTTTTGGTTTTAAAACATGATCCATTACATATGCATTACCCAAGCTATATAATGGGGACTCCACATTATCTAAGGACCACTCTAGATAATTGCATCATTTGCATGTCCCAAGGGGAAGCCCTCGTGCTTATACAACCATACTAGCTCAGCATAGATTTTTACTTAGGTGGTTGTCTAGTGTGAATAGGTCATCACAAGTCTTCTCGATTAAGATAGGGTGTAAGTTGACTCGACTCGCAATTATGCAGTTATTTAGTTTCCTAGCAAAAAACATGACCAAGTTTTTTTATGTAGCTAATGTGCAAAATGAATATGTTATAAAGTTTAGAATTTAATTTATAGTTTACACAAATTTTCTATGCAAGTACACATGTCGTTCAAGTAATATAGGGCTATAATGGAGTCCTGATTATTGATCCCACAGAGAAGCATAAACCCCTTTTATAGACTTATTAAAATTCTAATTAAAATGCAGGTAAAATTTTTAGAAATTAAGTCAAAATTGTATGTGTGAAAATTAGTAACTAATACCTACAAATTCTATTTACAAACTTAAAGTAAACGTTAACCGTTTCTAAACTAGATATATGTAGAAAATTTCAAATTGTATGGAAAAATCCTTCTCCTTAGAATGAGATTATAATCATTGTAGGAATCAAATGTTTATGAATTTAAATGTAATTTTGTGACAAATATGAGCATGCCTAATCTTTACCCTCTTCTGAGTGCAAAAAGATAATTAGCTAATCTAGAGTTAAGTTCCTGAATCCTTATTTATGCTGGGTAGATTTTAGCATCACTCTATAGTACCCACGTAAGCCTTAAATTTGGCTAGCAAGTTTTAGGTTCCAAAAACTAGATAAAATTGGTTAAGGTTCTAGTCAGTCACCCTAGAATCACTGATTTACACCCATCAAACTTATTTCCCAATTTATTTGTACTACCCAATGGGCTACTTTTCATTGACCAAATAGTGCAATGTGATTCTTAATAGTTGAGGAATCCATAGCCCTCCCGAGTCATTATGGTTCATAACATGTTTTAACTTAACAATTGTCCAACTTGTATAAGAAAATTATGTATGAAGTAATAAATCATTACATTTATGAATAAAAGAAATGCTAAATAAGTCTAATACTACACATGATTATTTCCCATCACAAGGAGAAAGATGACGAAGGCTACTCAAACTTCATGGGGACTAAAAAACAACATATGAATTATTTATATAAAAGCAAGTTTACACAATAAAACATAACAAAACACAAACAAAAATACAAAATAATTATCTAAACCTCCTACCCAAGAAAATCTTCATAAGTTCCTTTGAAGTATTATCTAATTCTCCTTCCACACACACAAGCTACAAAGAGACACACCCACACTTACACGCGCTAAAGAAAGAGATAGAGAGAGAAAAGCTCCCCAACATAATCCCCCCATTTTAGGAACTAAGAGACTCTCTTAAAATAATCTTCCAAAAATCTAATAGAGTCACCTTATATTCCCTTTCAAATTTATTCCAAAATCAATGCATATTAACAAAAATTGACTATGGTGCTAAGGTACCCAATGATAGTGTTTAGCCACCACTATTCTAGAAGCTTGAAATAACTACATAGCTCTCTGTGCCAGATCCTAGCTCATTGACGCTAGGGTTTTTATTTCCACATGCAAGTTCTGGCGCATAGGCGGCATAAGTTGGTGCCTAGGCACTAGAAGCTGGCGCCTTTCTGTCAGCTCACTTTATGCTCCTTTTCTCAATTCGATCCCATTTTGCTTTGTTTCCGCTCCTTTTCTCCAAAACTCCATCTCTTATACATGTAACCAAAAGCAGGCAAAATACATTCCTTTAAAGTGCAATATCATTAAAAATGGGCATGAAATGTATATAAAAGGATAACACTTTTTTAGGCATGTAAAAATCCTCCAAACTTCACTGTTACTTGTCATCAAGTTACTATCCTATTTTATAAAACAAATTTTTTAAACTTATGGTAGTCGACCTCATTAAAGATTCCTATTCTTTTGCAATATAAATTTTATAGTGTAACTTTAGAAAAAACTTTCAATAACTTAGATTATATCTAGGGTACAAGAATATATTGTAGTCAAGTTAGGAATTCTGATTTTCTATTTATTTAAAAAATAATTGTAATTTGTCAGACTTAGGAATCCTAGAAGAAATAAAAAATAGAATTATATGAGAACTCTATCAGTAAAGATTTGACTAGCACATTTAAAATTAAGAATAAGCTCAGAAGTGTAAATAAGTTCCTTCCCTTAACATGATTCAAGTAAAGCCAATTTTTAATCAGTAATCTCCTTAAGATTCTCCTCACTTTAAATTCTTCTCTACTTTCTTTTCTTTTGATTTTTTCTTGCTTTTCATTTTTTTCAAAATCATTTTCAATCCTTTCTTCTTTTTTCCTTTTCTAAGTGAGGATTACTATATCTGGATCAGCCTTTAATGATTTTGAACTTCACCATCCTCCCCCTAAAGCTAAAAACTTCTCACATTTCTTTAATTAATAATTTGTATTATTATAAAAATAATTTTTCATAGAGTCTCAATTCTTTTTAAAGTGTGAAGCTAAGATTCTTAGTGTTTCAAAAATATAATTTTTCGTACTATAAATAATAAAATCATATTTCTATTCTTTTATACTAAATATCTTAACTCTAAAACTATCATTACTTATAAAAATTTTAGCTTAAGTCTACTATAACATTCATAAAATTAAAAATATAGTGTTATAAAGAAAATGCCACATATCATAGGTTATTTCAAAATAATTTTTAAATGTATTCTATTTAGGACAAATAAAGCTTAGTTTTTAAAAGTTTTTCTCCCTCTCCTCAAACTTAAATATTTAAACAATTTAAAACGTTTAATGCAAAAATGTAGGAAGGAAGGAAATTTTTTTAAATATTTTTATCAAGGGTTTTAAACATGAAAAGTTTATAGGTATAAACAGTAAAGAACATGTGTGTAGCAAAAGGTAACTCTGAATTAAAGAAATTATAACATGAAGATTTCCTAAGAAAAGGATTACTCTAACACACAAGACACACACACACACACACACACACACACACACACACACACACACATATATACATACACACACATATATATATATATATATATATATGAACTAGAACATATAAAAAGCAGTAGTACAATAAAAATAAAAAGTGTAGATTTCACAAAGTAGTAGTAACAAACAACATAAAATCAATACAATGAAAATACCTAAAAGTACAGTAACAAAGTCACAACTATCAAAGAAAAAATAAGTACAATCATACTCATAATGACGACTCCTCCTTATCATCATCTTATTCCGCATGATTGATATTTTCAAACATCATATAATGAGGATATGATTGAAATTCCATAGTCTTACCTCCTTTAAGAAAAATCACCAAAGAAGCATTAAATCCTACTTTATAATCACTTTTCCACTTTAGATAATAGTTAAAGTTTTCCAAATGGTCATCAATGTCTTGTACATAACTCTGAACATATGATGTTTCATCTCGCATCTCGTGATAATGATCATGACGTTCACACAATGTAGCAGGAGGTGGAGCTGCAACACGAGAGGTAGAGGCCTTAGAAGTAGAAGGAATGTCTCAAGATCTAGCCCTAGATCTATTTACAACATGCAATCTATATAATTCCACACTAGCTTTATTAATAGACATTAGTGGCTGTAATAGCTCTTCTCAAGGCTCTCTGTATTGTTGACATAAAGTGAGGATGAGCGAAGGGTATCCTAATCCTGTTATTGTACCTGCTTTAAAGGAACTTATGATATTCTTATACATTAGAGAGCCAATATCATGGATTTTATCCTTTTAATGCAATAATTTAAAGTTGTTCTCTCCTTCGTCACTTTACTTAAATGGTTTGGTGGCGAAAATCTGGCAGAAATAAAGTAGTTCCATGCCTTTGATTGTGCATTCAGTTTAGAAGAAGATAAATTTACCTTATGATCATTCATGACTTTCTATGCTCCCTTCCATTAATTAGAAATGAAATAATCTCATCGAGCTCTGAGTCTGTGGGATTGTAATCATAATAGTAGTAGTTAGAAACATCCCATCGTGAGTATAAAGAACTGATATGTTTAAGGGTGAAGTAAAATCTTTTCTCCCTAACTATCAAAAACTCATAAGCAACTCAGGGAGGTTCGCATCAAATTTAGTAACAATAGAAATAACTGTTATAGCAGTAAATTAGCAAAAAATTTCACAGTGTCGTGCCACAAACAAATTTTCCAATGCATCTCCAGGTTTCGTAAAACTTCTTTCTGCTATCAACATCATCAACACAAGCAATTCATTGTATCGATCCTGAGCTTTAAATTTGACAAATATCTTGTGATCAAAGACTTTTTTCTCTTTTCCTCTCTTAGTTTTAGGAGCCATATCTAATCTAAAAGAATAATGAATAAAAATTCAAATAAATATCACTAAATATTATATAAGCTCTTAAAAACATTTTCTAAGAAAAGAAGCTTCCCACCATAGATTTTTTCACTAATTTTTCCAAATTTTCAAATTTCAGCATCTTTACAATGTGGAAGAAATCCATGGCGTAAGAGGAGAAGTTCTATGACAAACTGTAAATCTTACCCAGAGAAGAAGAACATGTTTGTTTTTAATCCAAGAATCACCAAATCTAACAGTATAGAAGAATCCATAGGGTTGTTCCGGTGTGAGTTGATGGAGGAAGAAGAAGTTCAAGGAGCAGAACAACGTGAAATCAGCTTTTTTCGCCATTTAATGAAGGTAAACTGGTGGTTCAACCTATTCAGCACCTAGGCACCCAAATTTGGCACATAAATGCCCGAATTTGGCACTTAGGCGCTCTCGAGATAGTGGCACTCAGGTGACAGATTTAAGTGCTTAGGATCCAGTTCTCAGATTTTAAATTTTTTTTAGAGAAAAGTGTCGTACACCAATTGTTTCAGACCATAATTTACTTGATTCAATATTATATTTTATCATCTTATGAACTTGTCCCAACAAACACGCGACACCCAATTAGGAATAATCCTAGCAAATCAATCAACCTAAACACTTCAACACACAATAATAGGTTAAGCGCACTAAGAAATACACATATTAACAAACACAACAAACTATGACATAATCAAATGAATAGTTTCTAAGCAAACAATTAAAAATTGATCCTTCATAAACTAATACACAAATAAAGAAAAATAGGCAAACCAACACACAGACATACAAAGATGCGAACACACAGACACTGAAACACCAAAAAATCAAAGTTTAACACACAAACATAGACACTTATATATAAGAGTTCAACACATCATAACCACTACTGTTTGTCATGATTAACACAATTCTCTTCTATATTCTTAGTCATCGACTAGTGATGCACATACAGATTATTAAAAGGACAATGAGGAGATTATTCTGTGGAATCATCTCTGATCCACTTGTTTTTCTGATACATCCTTACTTGTGCCTCCTGGATATTTGCAAGTTGATTCTCTTGAAGATTAATCTGCCAGTCAAAAGGTCAAATTGTTTAGAGATGTTGCTAATTATGGTCCTCTTCATCTTAATATATTCCTACATACCATCAATTCTAGCAACTCATCGTAGTCGTGACGATGCTATGGAAGAGCAAGAAGAAGACTGATTCATATAATATTTACTACCCTGCATCGCTAGAATATCAATGTTGTCACACATAACAATGAATTGGTCCATGGGCTTCCAAGGTAGAAGTACCTTTTCCTAATTCTCATATGGTACTTGGGCTCGACTACACAGGGAGAAGATTACAGCTGGATGTCCTAGCCCCATAGCGGGTCTATTCAAAGAAAAGCCAATTATTGATAAAAAAATCAATGCTCCTACATCAATAAGCTAACAAGTCTGAATACAGTAATTAAGAATAACACTTTGCTTAATTACTTTCTTGAGGATTATAGTATGATGCAACTGCACAGAAATAAGAAAATGCCAAGATTTTGAGGGTAAGTTTAACTTTGAAGCAGAAAAACTCAATTCATTCCTCATTCTCCAAGTTCCTTCGTTGTCATAAGGAATCTAAAAATTTCATCCAATTTGTCTTTGATTGGGGTGAAATTGGCGTAACTGCATATGGAAAAATTCTACACAAGAAATAATTTGTTGATACAGGAAGATTGAATGATACCAACTGATGCAAGAAAAAATACCTATTTTTATGCCTTAATTTTTATTAAATTTTAAGGATATTATGCTTTAATAAAAGGTATTTTTGTGTTTTTGGATGTAGGTGATACAAAAATGTTCAAGAAGGAGAAAAATATGAATAAGGAGAAAAAAGGAGCAAAAAGGAGCAAAAATAGAGCTACAATGCAAAATTGTCGAAATTACTGGCCTGGCGCCTAGGCGCCAGAATCCGGCGCCTACGCGCCAGCTCGATACAGAAATCTGTTAAGTTTATGACGACTTTGGGCGGTTATTTTGACGGTGTGAGCGGTTATTGGACCTTCTAGAATACTGGCAGTTGTTCCTGGTTTATAGGACATGTGATACAATGTATTTGGACGCTTCAAAACGGTTTTAATCGCGAAGAGGTATGATCCAAAGTGAAGAGGTGCGAAGAACTGGACGCGGTGTCCGGCGCCTAGGTGCCAGATTCCGGCGCCTAGGTTCCAGACACACCTTCTTGAAGATTCATTGAATGTGGACACATTTTTAAGAGGTGCCTTGAGGCAACCCTTGAAGCCTATAAATAGGAGGGTATTCCTTCAGAGAAAAGCGCCCCATCTACCCCCTATCTAGAGTCCAATCTAGAGAGAGAATTAGAGAGATCATATTAGGGCCACCTTTTTACTTTCCTTCATAAATTAGTGAGTTTATTTTAGAGTTTGTATTTAGAGTTTAAAAGAGTTGGTGCATCTGTAGTTCATTACGCTGTGGAGTCAGTAGGAATCAGAAGTTCGGTAGGAGAAACATCTAAGATAAGTATTTTTATTTTGATTCAAAGTTTATTTATTATGTTTTGTTATTTAATTTCAATGTGTTCTGAGTAGTTACTTTACTTTCTCCTTTCAATTATGAAAAGATAAATAAGATAATACAAAATTCGTCGGAGAATTAAAAATCATATATTTTCAAAACATTGTGATGATATTAATAATGGTTCTTAATTTACTATTTAAATTGGCCATTTAAATTGTTTAAACCTGTTGAAGAGTTTTGAGACCTAGAAGGAGATGAATTCTTAACTTGTAGATATCACATGAATCCTTGGGTAGTCGAAGGCCTTGTGCGGGTTATTCAAGGTGAAGTACAAATAAATAGGAAGATGTTATATATTGGGCGTAGAATTAATAAGTTTTTAGAGTGACAGACTAAAATCTTATGATTTGGTTTATAGAAAAGGAAAGGGTCACTAGTAGGGCCGACGATAGCCACCCTTGGACATCTACTAGTGTGAGCCTAGATTAACCCATTCTACTAACAATACATCTGGACCTGATCTATAGGCTAGCAATTGTTCTTTGCACCTGGATCAAAGGGTAAAGAATATGAATGCTTCTATTTGGCACAATACCATAAATTTATATTCTCCACGAATATTATCATTATCTTAGAAAATCTTGGATTAATTGAAAGGGAGAAAGTTGCTTTCTTATTGTTATTTACATCAATTATTTTATTTTCGCTTTATTATTGCATATAGTAAATTAAAGATATTTTATTTTTAATTATAAAAGAAATACTTTAAAATAAAAATATTTAAAGATCTATAACTCTCTCCTCGTGGGAACGATACTGGGGTCTTTGTTTCAAAGCCCTATATTACTTGAAACGATACGTATACTTGCGTAGAAACTATAGTGTGTAAAATATTTTCCATAAAATTATATTTATATACACTAGCCGCTATTATTATTTATAACATATATTTTTGAAAGCATTAATTATTACATTGATCTTCGAGAGGACTTCGGATCGAGTTTTTGGCATCGTTCGTAGGGAAGAAGATTTTAGTACACATATATTTATATCGAGTCAAGTTTTTGTGCTGTTGTCGGGGAGAGCAGAGGCAAACTTTTAAATTTTAAGTATTTTTATTTTATTCATTTTTCTTTATTATAAAAAACAAAAAACAATATATATATAATAATAATATTTATTTTAATTCTTGCTAATTGACTTTTTATGCGTAGTTACGGATCGAAGGATTATTACCTTTAGATTCGAATTAGAAAGAACTGTTAGAAGAATTAAAAAAGGAAAACAAATTCAAAAATTTCGATAAATGACTAATTTACATAACAATTTACAAAATCCAATTGAAATTAATGATCAAAATGTTTATAAACCATTAAGGGATTATGCTAACCCTACGGTTGATGAACTTCATAGTAGTATTCAAATACCCACTGATAGATGCTAATTCTTTTGAGCTTAAACCGATGCTATTATTCGAATGGTTCAAAGCAATCAATTTAGTGGAACACCGAATGAGGATCCAAATTTACACCTTGCTAGTTTTTTAGAACTTTGTGCTACCTTTAAATATAACAATGTTTCGATGATGCTATTAGGCTTAGACTCTTTCCTTTTTCTTTAAGAGATAAAGCAAAGATGTGGCTGAACTCATTAGCAACAGGTTCTATTAAAACATGGGTTGAAATGACATAAAAATTCCTTGCTAAATATTTTCCTTCATCTAAAACCGCTAAATTAAGAAATGATATTACTTCATTTAGTCAATTTGACGGGGAGACAATTTATGAAACTTGGGAAAGATTTAAAGAACTATTAAGAAAATGTCCTCATCATGCTTTACTTGATTGGTTAATTATTCAAACATTTTATAATGGATTAATTGGATCTTTAAAATCAATTATTGATGTTGCTTCTGGAGGTTCTTTAATGTCTAAATCATTTGAAGAAGCTTACACATTAATTGAAGAAATGGCTAACAATAATTTTCAATGGCCTTACGAAAGGATTAATCCTAAAAGAATGGCAAGTATTCATGATAATGAAGCCTTTTCTATTTTAGCTTCACAAGTAGCGATAATATCTAAGAAATTAGATAGTTTTGCTTATTAATATATCACATAATAACTCTGCTAATATTGAAGATTCTCAAACTATTGAAACTTTACAAGTTATTGCTAGTAAAAATAATCTTTATTCAAATTATTATAATCCTGGATGGAAAAATCATCCTAATTTTAATTGGAATAATTCACAACAATAGGGTAATAATCAATCTCATCCCATTGGAAATTGGAATAATCAAGTTAATTCAAACTATAAACCACCTGAATTTAACAATCAACGAGAAAAAGTTATCTATAGAAGAATTAATTTTACAACTAAGTAATCGATTACAAAATCAAAATAACTATTATTCGTAATATTGAGAATCAATGGGACAAATCGCTAATTTAATTAATTATAGACCCCCGAGGAACACTTCCTAGTAATGTTGAAATCAATCCAAAAGTAACTGGAAAAGAACATGAACATGTTAAAGCTGTACAACTTAGAAGTGGAAAGGAATTAAAAGAAAGGATGCAGAATGAAATTGAAAATGAGATTGAGGTTGAAGAGATTGAAAAATCTTAAGAAACTCCTTCTACTAATAAAGATCAAAATGATATTTCTATTAATATGGAAGTTGAAAAACCACCACCACCTTTTCCTCAAAGACTTAAACAGTAGAAGCTTGATCATCAATTTTCTAAGTTCTTTAAAATTTTTAAGAAACTTACTTATAAACATACCTTTTGCTTGAAGCTTTGGAACGAGATGCTGACTTATGCAAAATTTATGAAAGATATTTTCAGTAAGAAACGGAGATTTGAAGCTTTTGAAACTATTGCATTAAGTGAAGAATGTAGTTCAATAATTCAAAAGAAATTACCTCAAAAACTTAAAGATCCTGGAAGTTTTACTATACCTTGTGTTATTGGAGAAAAGTTTTGTGGAAAAGCTTTATGCGATTTAGGAGGAAGTATTAATCTCATGCCATTTTCTATTTTTCGAAGGTTGAATTTAGGAGAGATTACTCCCACCACTGTAACCCTTCAGTTAGTTGATAGATCTATCACTTACCCTAAAGGAGTTATAGAGGATGTTCTTGTTAAAGTAGATAAATTTATCTTCCATGTAGATTTCATTGTACTTGATATGGAAGAAGATAAAGAAATACCTATTATTTTAGGGAGACCTTTTCTAGTGACCGGACGAGCTATGATTGATGTGCAAAAAGGAGAATTAAGCATGAGAGTTAATAATCAAGAGATTAAATTTAATGCCCTTAAATCAATGAAGTAACCTGACAAAGAAAAATGTTATCGAATGGATATAATTGATTATTTAATTGAGAAACATTATCAAGAAAAATGTAAATTCATTTCTGAAGAAAAATTTGAATTGTTAACAGACAAAGATGAAGAACTAAAAGAAGAAGAAACTCATTATATTAAAGATAATTGGGAAACTTTGGACATAACTCAAAATGATATACTTTTACCCTCAATTAAAAAGCCCCTGAACTGGAATTAAAAATGTTACCTTCACATTTAAAGTATGCATTTCTAGGAAATTCATTAACTTTACCTGTTATTATTTCTTCTGAGCTAAGTAAAGATCAAGAAGAAAAATTGATAGGAGTGTTAAAGAATTATAAGAAAGCATTTGGTTGGACAATTGTTGACATAAGAGGAATAAGCCCGTCCATTTGTATGCATAGAATTTTAATGGAAGAAAATTTTAAACCTACTTTTGAACCGCAAAGAAGGTTAAATCCGATCATGAAAGAGGTTGTTAGAAAAGAAATTGTTAAATGGTTAGATGCTAGTATTATTTATCCTATTTCGGATAGCTGATAGGTAAGTTCTATTCATTGTGTTCCAAAGAAAGGAGGAGTAGCTGTCATTGTCGATGATAAAAATGAACTAATTCCTACAAGACAAGATTCTTGGATGGCGAATTTGCATTGATTATAGGAAATTAAATGACGCCACTAGAAAGGATCATTTCTCTTTACCTTTCTTCGATCAAATTCTTGATAAATTAGCTGGACACTCATATTTTTTTTTGTTGGATGGATATTCTGGTTATCATCAATTACCTGTCGCTCCTGAGGACAAAGAGAAAACATCATTTGCAAGTCCTTATGGAACATTTTCCTTTAGAAGAATGCCTTTTGGTTTGCGTAATGCACCTGAAACTTTTCAAAGATGTATGATGTCAATATTTTGTGATTTGATTGACAAAGGAATTGAAATATTCATGGACGATTTTTCAGTTTTTGGAACTTCTTTTGAATCTTGTTTGGAAAATATTTCCAAAATTCTGAAAAGATGTGAAGAAACAAACTTAGTTCTTAGCTGGGAAAAATGTCAATTCATGGTCACGAAGGCATTGTACTTGGTCACAAGATTTCACAAAAAGGGATGGAAGTAGATCAAGCGAGTGAAAATTATTCTTGAATTACAACCACCTACTATCTATTCTGATGTGAGAAGTTTTCTAGGTCATGCTTGGATTTTATAGAAGGTATATAAAGGATTTTTCTAAAATTACTAGACCTCTTTTTCATTTATTAGAAAAGGATGCTAAATTTGAATTTAACAAAGACTGAATTAATGCTTTTAATATTTTAAAAGAAAAATTAATAACTGCATCTATCATTGTTGCACCTAATTGGAATAATCTTTTGAATTAATGTGCGATGCAAGTGATTTTGCAATTGGAGCTGTATTGGGACACAAATATGAGAAAATTTTCAAAGTTATATATTATTCTAGTAAAACTCTTACTGAAACTCAAAGAAATTACACTACTGCTGAGAAAGAGCTTCTAGCTATAGTATATGCCTTTGATAAATTTAGACCTTATCTTCTTGGTACTAAATGCATAGTTCATACTGATCATTCCGCTATTAAATATCTAATGTCAAAAAAGGATGCTAAATCTAGACTAATAAGATGGGTTTTACTTCTTCAAGAATTTGATTTTCAAATAGTGGATAGAAAAGGAACGGACAACCAAATTGCAGATCATTTATCTAGAATTAAGAATGATGTTATTACTGATGAAAACATAAATGAGAAATTTCATGATGAACATTTATATGTTATTCAAGGATACCAAACACCTTGGTATGTGGATATAGTTAACTATTTAGTTAGCAATATTCTACCTAATTAATTGGATGAAAAATTTATTAAGAAATTTAAAAATGATGCTAAATATTATATTTGGGAAGATCCTCATTTATTTAAATTAGGAAGAGATTCTATAATTTGAAGATGTGTACCTTATGAAGAAACTTATGCTATTATTCAAAAATGGCATGATTCCGATTTTGGAGGACACTTTGGAGTAGATAAAGCTGCATTTAAAATTTTAAATTCAGGATTTTATTGGCCTACTTTATTCGAGAGATGTGAGACATTATGTTAAAACATGTGATCGATGTCGAAAGAATGGGAAATATATCTAAGAAAGATGAAATGCCTTTAAAGCTATATATTGGAAGTTGAAATTTTTGATATATGGGGTTTAGACTTTATGGGACCATTTGTACCATCATGCGGAAAAATTTATATTTTATTAGCGAGTTGATTATGTTTCAAAGTGGATTGAAGTCGTAGCTTTGCCTAACTGTGACTCCAAAAGTGTATCTAAATTTTTAAAGAAGATGATTTAATCAAGATTTGAAATGCTTAAGGTAATTATCACAGATGGTGGAAGTTATTTTAGAAATATAAGAATTCAATCATTACTGCAAAAATTTGGAATCAAACATAAAATTGCAACTGCATATCACCCACAAACAAGTGGAATGGTGAAGTATCAAACGAGAGAAATTAAAAGAATTTTAGAGAAGACTTGTTAATCTTAAAAAGAAGCTGATTGGGTTGATAGACTTGATTACGCATTATGGGCTTATAGAACAGACTTATAAGACACCGATCGGAATGTCACCTTACCGGTTAGTTTTTGGAAAACAACGTCACTTACTGTTGAACTTGAACATAAAGCTTATTGGGCGATAAAGGAGTTTAATTACGATTTGAATACTTGCGGAGAAAAATGATTATTGCGATTAAATGAGATGGATGAAATAAGAAATGAATCATATGATAATGCAAAAATATATAAAGAGAAAATGAACGTATTACATGATAAAAAGATTTTAGGAAAAAAAAATTTGAGCTTGAACAAGAAGTATTACTATTTAATACTCGTTTAAGTCTTTTTCCTGGAAACTTGAGATCAAAATGGATAGGACCATATAGAATTAAAAAAGTATACCAATATGGAGATGTGGATATTAAAGACCCCAAAACGGGAAAAATTTTTAAAGTTAATGGATTAAGATTAAAGCCTTATTTGGGAGACATTAAAAAGATTTATAAAGAGGCTTATGAATTAAGTCAACCTGATTAAAGGATTACTTAGGTCGGGCTGACGACGTTAAACCAAGCGCTTAATGGGAGGCAACCCATAGATTTTATTTTTAGTGTGTTTTTACATTTTTAATGTATGGTTATGCCTCGGTCTTGACTAATTTTATATAACTTTAGAAAATTAAAAATTATCTTGAAGTATATAAAGTTTGGACTTTGGATCACTCCATTTCATATGTGAGTAAAAAGGAGATCAAGTTAACCTTCATTGAAATTATGCATAATTGTGTTATTGAGATTGTTATGATCTTATGATTATAATTTACCTATTTTTGGAGAACGAAACCTTGAAATTTGACATTAGGTGAAATGGAGTCGAAAATGGTTCGGCGCCTGGCGCGAATCGGCGCTAGGCGCCGGAATAAGCGTGTCGATGGGTCGGCCTAGGCGCCAGTTGGCTAAGCGCCACGATTCTTGGGTCGTGTAAAAACCGAAAACGTTCAGTTTTTCACACGATTTTCACCTTTAAATTAACCCATCTTCATCCCCAATCCCTATGCAATCATTTGTTCGAGCCATACACTCCATGCTTGAGAGATTAGAGAGGATTTAAGAAGAAATGGAGAGGTGAGAAGAGGCTAGAGACAAAGGTCCAAAAGATCCTCAACCCTACTTCAATGGTTTCATCGCTGTAAGTTTGGAGAAAATTTCTAGTCGTCTTGATAAATTTGAAGCGGATTTCAAAAGCATTGGAGATCGCCTCCATGAGATGTATCATCAAATTGAACATCTGGAATGGCAAGCGAAACTCCAATTTGATCATCTAGCGGCTTATCAAGATGCTCAAGTGGAGATGTATGCGAAGAACAATTGGATCGACGAGAAAATAACTACGGATTTTCCAAGAGCATTAGTGTTCTTCCCATGTGGGCTGAATAGTTTTCCTTGCCAAGATAATGGAAATTAGATAGTGATTTGGTGAGATCGTGATTTATCTAGTGAGTCGTTGTATCGATTTAGTGAATCGATTGTGTTTGTTTGTGTATTTGCTTTCATGTTCAATGTGTGTTGTATTTGTTTTCAAATTGTGTTGTTTGATTGTGTGTTAGGACTTGAATCATTATATTATACTTATCTGAAGTGTATTGAGCCAATATTGAAGATTATAAATCTAAATTAGAGGAGTTTGATTTAAACCTTGTGTTTGATTGGTGGATTTAAATTTTAATTTTTAAATTTTTTTGGAAAATGTTTTGGAAGTTAGAAACTGAAGCCCTACTCTAATATGAGTAATTGGAAGTTGAATTTATGAATTTTGGTGGAAAATAAAATTTTTAGAGTGATTTTTGTGAAAGGCGAGTCTGGCGCCTAGGCGCCAGAATTCAGTGCCTAAGCTCCGGTTCGGCCTACTTACCCGAAAAACACCATATAAACCCCATTAGCAATGGATGACGCCTAAGCTTCATCTCCATCCCCATTTTCGTGAAAATACACCTCTTAGATCCATTTTGAGGTCAAAACATCAAGTATTTGGGCGCAAAATCACTTGATTTCTTCGTCTCGAGGTCAGATAAACACTCTAATCCATTTATTTTCGATTTTCACCATAGTTTTTCCTATGTTTTGCTAAAAACTGAAATTTTGAGAAAAATTTTGATTTTTAGGTATTCTATTTGGATTTTTAAACTTATTTTAAGTTTCTTAAACTTAAAAAGAGTTTAAATATTTGATTCCTAAATTTGTTCTTGTTTTCTTTCACGTTTAGATGGCACCGAAATCTAAGCGAGGGAAGGGACGAGAAAATTTTGACAGTAGCAAGTTCGCAACTGCGGTAGGAGAGTGTTTATCTCGATTATCATGAATTTTCAATATCATGTAATTTGAGACGTCGAGAAAGTTTATCTCGGAGCGAAGCTTTTACAATTCAGGTGAAATGATCGAGAACACAATCGTTGCACACAACTGGCAACGATTCTGTTATTTCACTGTTGTTGTTGTTATTCTAGTCATTCGCAAATTTTATGTTAACTTTTTAGATGCGGAATATTACGAAGTCTTCGTCAGAGGTATTGGAGTAGGATTTACTCCGGAGAGGATCAATGTGTTTTATGGATGCCACCTACCATCGAGTGCCACTATTCCGGATTATCTCCATCGAGGGAGATATTGAGATGATTATTGCTTATTTGACTAACGGCGACTGGAGCATGGAAGATCCGGAATGAAAAACGGGTAAACTTCAAATCTTCTAAGCTAAATGGTGTTTCAAAGGCTTGGCATTATTTTATTTACTGCTAAACTTCTACCTTCCAACCACCTGAGTGAAGTTACCAGAGAAAGAGCTATCCTGAACTATTGCATTCAGGAGAGGAAGCTGATAGATGTCGGCAGTATTATTTATGATTCTGTAGAGTCTACTACTAGATCCAGCACTTCTGTGGGACTGGGATTCCCATCTTTGATCTATTATTTATGTTTTAGCAATGGAGTCACTGCTGATATTTCTGAGGAGAAGTTGAAGTCTACCAAGCCAATTGAGCAGGAGAGTGTTAGTATATATGATCGTCTTTGAGGGAAGAGATCGACCGCTCCTTCTACTACGCACACACTTCGAGTAGACCTTCCACTTCCGGACCTTCTACTTCTCTTCTTTGAGCCACCATCTAGTTTTTGGGAATCGATGCATGATCGGTTTATAGAGCGACAGCATGAGTTATTTCAAACTCACTACGGAGTTGATTCTATTGATAAGAAAATTGATCATTTATTCGAGTATACCCAGAGGAAGTGTAGTTACGATGCTGAGTATGATGAAGCTCTCGTTAGATTCTTGAAGGGAGAGCATGATGTTCAGTTTCCTACCTTTCCTAGTTTCTCACCATATGTTGATCCTAAGGATGTTGAGTTTTCTTTTGGTGATGATGACGATGATGAGGCTACAGACAGTGATTAGTGGCTTGATTTACCTCTGAGTTGTGCTAAGTCTGTTGTTAGTTTAGTTTGTTTTCTAATATTGATTGTTGTTTGTTATTTGCTAGTTTAGATTTGTTTATGTACTTTGTGTGGATTGTTGGGTGTTGAGACTGTTGTTAGAGAATTTTTAATAGATTGTGTTTAATATTTAAATTTGGATAAATTTATGTTTATTTCGTTTCAACTCTATTGTTTAGTAGTTAGTATTGTTGTTCTATTTCTGTTATTATAAGTAGTATAGTCATTTAATTTAATTACTAATGAGCATCGCTTACTTTTATACTGCTTCATTATTTCGAGTATTATTCATAAAAGCATGTGTAGAAGTAAATTTTTCTTTCTAGAATTTTTTTTTTCATACTTATAAAAATTCCTTTTTAAAATTATGTTTTTCTTTCTCTCAAACTTAAAAAAAATTTCATTATAGACCAAAACTTAAGTTTGGGGAAAAGGTAAAATACATTTAAATTTAAACTTTATTTGTCCTTTAAGAACTAATATTTTCTTAAAATAAAATTTTTTTAACATAACATGAGGAATGAAGAATCTATTTAAGATCACTTAAATTTTTGAAATTATAAATAATTTAGTGGACTTAATCAAAAATTTTAATAACTTTGATTAATTTTAAGAATAGAATTATTGAACTTAAAGAAGAATAAGATTAAGAAATTTTTCTATTCATAGTAGAGATAATTGAATTTTAGAAGTATTAAGAAATCAAAAATTATAACTCGAAAAAGAATAGATTGAAATTCTTTTTGAAATCTATGTATGTTATAATAATTAAGTGAAAATGTATAAGTTTGAAAATATAAGTTAAGGATAGTGAAGTTCAAAACCATTAACAAGTTTATCCAGATACGGTAATCCTCTCTTTAAAAAAAAAAAGAAAGAAAAGAAAAAGAGAAAAGCTTGAGGAAATGCTCTAATCAAAAAGTGGCTTTACTTGAGATTAACTTATAAAAGAAAAACTGATTACATATATTACTTTATTTTTATGCATGTATTTTTATTAGAAAAGAATTTCATGAAGATCTTTTTCTTTTGAATAATTTATGTGATCTTAATATAATAAACTACAATTATTTTTGAAGTGAATGAAAAACTTTTGAAGTCTTATGATTTAGTAGTTAGAATATTCTTTAAATTCTTAAAATTAAACTTAGTTAGTGAAATTTGGTTAATGATTTACTAAAGCCTTTATAAAATCAAAAATCATAAGAAGTCTTAAATATTTACCTTTTTATTCCAAATGTTATACATTTTATATAGTAAAAAGGGTTACTTGAGGACAAGTAACATTTAAGTTTGGGGGATTTTGATCCAAGAAAAAATACTTATTTTTATGCCTTGATTTTTATTAAATTTTAAGGATATTATGCTTTAATGAAAGGTATTTTTGTGTTTTTGGATGTAGGTGATACAAAAATGTTCAAGAAGGAGAAAAATATGAAAAAGGAGCAAAAAGGAGCAAAAGGAGCAAAAATAGAGCCAAAATGCAAAATTATCAAAATTACTGGCCTGGCGCCTACGCGCCAGAGTCGGCGCCTAGGCGCTAGAGTCCGGCGCCTAAGCACTAGCTCGATACAGTAAACTGTTAAGTTTTTTACGACTTTTGGGCAGTTATTTTGACGGTGTGAGCAGTTATTGGACCTTCTAGATGACTGGCAGTTGTTCATGGTTTATAGGACATGTGATACAATGTATTTGGACGCTTTAAAACGGTTTTAATCACGAAGAGGTGCGATCCAAAGTGAAGAGGTATGAAGAACTGGACGCGGTGTTGGTGCCTAGGCGCCATACACACCTTCTAGAAGATTCATTGAATGTGAACACATTTTGAAGAGATGCCTTGAGGCAACCCTTGAAGCCTATAAATAGGAGGGTATTCCTTCAGAGAAAAGCGGCCCATCTACCCCCTATCTAGAGTCCAACCTAGAGAGAGAATTAGAGAGATCATATTAGGGCGACCTTTTTACTTTTCTTCATAAATTAGTGAGTTTATTTTAGAGTTTGTATTTAGAGTTTGAAAGAGTTGGTGCATACGTAGTTCATTGCGTTGTGGAGTCGGTAGGAATCGAAGTTCAGTAGGAGAAACATCTAAGATAAGTATTTTTATTTTGATTCAAAGTTTATTTATTATGTTTTGTTATTAAATTTCAATGTGTTCTGAGTAGTTACTTTACTTTCTCCTTTCAATTATGAAAAGATAAATAAGATAATACAAAATTCGTCGGAGAATTAAAAATCATATACTTTCAAAACATTGTGATGATATTAATACCGGTTCTTAATTTACTATTTAAATTGGTCATTTAAATTATTAAAACCTGTTGAAGAGTTTAGAGGCCTAGAAGGAGATGAATTCATAACTTGTAGATATCACATGAATCCTTGGGTAGTCGAAGGCCTTGAGCGGGTTATTCAAGGTGAAGTGCAAATAAATAGGAAGATGTTATATATTGGGCGTAGAATTGATAAGTTTTTAGAGTGACAGACTAAAATCTGATGATTTGGTTTATAGAAAAGGAAAGGATCACTAGTAGGGCCAACCATAGCCACCCATGGACATCTAGTAGTGTGAGCCTAGATTAACCCATTCTAATAACAATACATCCGGACCTGATCTATAGGCTAGCCAATGTTCTTTGCACCTAGATCAAAGGGTTAAGAATATGAATGCTTCTATTTCGCACAGTACCATAAATTTATATTCTCCACTAATATTATCATTATCTTAGAAAATCTTGGATTAACTGAAAGGGAGAAAGTTGCTTTCTTATTGCTATTTACATCAATTATTTTATTTTTGCTTTATTATTGCATCTAGTAAATTAAAGAAATTTTATTTTTAATTATAAAAGAAATACTTTAAAATAAAAATATTTAAAGATCTATAACTCTCTCCTCGTGGGAACGGTACTGGGATCTTTGTTTCAAAGCCCTATATTACTTGAAACGATACGTATACTTGCGTAGAACCCTTAATGTGTAAAATTTTTTCCATAAAATTATATTTATATACACTAGCCGCTATTATTATTTATAACATATAATTTTGAAAGCATTAATTAGTATGTTGATCTTCAGAGGACTTCGGGTCAAGTTTTTAGCGCCGTTGCCGGGGAAGAAAATTTTAGACGCATATATTTATATCCGGTCACCAACTTGCCTCGAACAAACACTAAGCCTTGATTAAATTTTCGAAGATTGGTGTAGAACTCTTTAACGATAGAAATAATAGCAACAATGGTAGTGTAATAGAACACTTGTCAGCGTCTTTGAGCAAATATCTCTTTTGTCGGACCACAAGGCAAAATAAATCCTCTTTCCTTAATATGTTTATTTGGCACAAGAAATTCATTGTAGTAGTTCTACAATTCTTCGTTAATGAACTTCTTTCTGTCAAAAACACTATTGCCTTTGCTTCCCATAGTTGTAGATGCCATGAAATCCTAAAAAATACTCTCAAATCTCAGATTAATTACTCCTTATGATCTTCATGCAAGTGAATGGGAGTTTTAAAGGGGAAGAAGATAGTTTATAACTACTAGGAGCAGTTTATTACGATTTCCTGTGCTTTGGCGCAAAGGCGCCAGTTTGGGCACTTGGGCACCAGGCTTTCTGTAACTGGGCACTTAGGCACAAGGCTTTGACGCCTAGGAGCCAGTGTTAGAATTAGCACTGCTTTGACTAAGGTCCAAATAACATATCCCAACCTCATCTAGATCATTATAATAATGTTATGTGCTTTTTCTCATCATGTAGGTCTAATTAACACTTAATATTTTTAATAAAACCACAAAGCTATAATACTTTAAGACAATAAACAACTTAAATCAATTTACATAGATAACCACGGGTTGCCTCTAATGAAGCTCTTATTTTAATGTCATCGGCCTGACATATCCAATATTTACATTGATTGACCCAACATTAGGGCTTCTTCAAATATAGGTATGTTTCCACTAATGTAAGGTTTCAATCTGTGTCCATTTATTTTAGATATTTTCTAAGTTCTCGGCTCTTTAATATCATCAACACCATATGGATAGACTTATATTACATTAAATGACCCCGACTATTTGGATTTATGTTTTCTAATAAATAATTTCAATCTAGTACTATATAATATAACTTCTTGTCAAAGTTCAAAATCATTTCTTAAAATTTTCCCATCCTTTATAGCTAGTAAGCTTTAGGCTCAAGTTCTACTGCCAAATGACATGCCTGTCCAAAAATGAGACTATATGGTGATATTCCTATATGAGTTTTATATGCAGTCATATAAACGCACTGTTCATAATCAAGTCTAGCAGACCAATCCTTTCTATTGGGGTTTACAGTTATTTTAAATATTATTTTATTCATGATTAGAAACATCTGCTAGACCACTGGTCTGACGATGATAAGATGTGATTATTTTATGTTTAATTCCATATTTTTCAATTAATTTTTCCATTTTTTTTTGTTTTTAAAACGACTTCTCCCATATTTAATGATTACTCTAGGCATTCCAAAGCTGCTAAAAATATTTCTCTTTAAAAACTTTGCAACACTTTGAGCATTACAGTGGGGTAAATCAACTGCTTCAATCTATTTATAAACATAATTCAGAATAATTAAAATATACAGGTTTCCAGATGATGGTATAAATGGTCTTTTAAAATACAAACCACATACATAAAAAATTCAACTTCTAAAGTAAAATTTAGGGGCACTTCATTCCTTTTAGCAATATTGCTTACTCGCTGACATAGATCACTTATTTTTACATAAATATTAATGTACCTAATTAAAGTATGTCAATAAAATCCAGATTGTAAGATCTTAATGTAGTTCTGTCACTCCAAAATGTCCCCAAAATTTCGAATCATGACATTTTTGAATAATTTCTTAGATTTATTCAAATGTCACAAATCTTCAAATAACTTGATCCTTACATTTTATATATAAATAAGGGTCATTCCAAAAGTAAGATTTGATTTCATATATAATTTTTTTTTTTGTTGATATGTTAATCTGATAGTATAATATCACTTACTAGAAAATAAATTATATCAAAATACCATGGAACACGCCACTCATTAACTGCGTATAATTTTTCATCAGGAAAATATTCATTGATTTCTTTTTAAAAATTACAAAAAATTTCTTGTTTTAGCCTTGAAAATGATTGACATTTTGATTATCAGATTCCTTCCTATCAATTACCACGAAATCAAATTCTTGCATCAGAATGACCCATCTAATAAGTCTTGGTTTAGCATCCTTCTTCAGCAAAAGATATTTAATTGTAGAATGATCAGTATGAACTATACATTTAGTTCCAATTAGGTAATGTCTAAATTTATTAAATGCATATAATTGTGCAAATAATTCCTTTCAGTAGTTGCATAATTAATTTGAGATTCATTAAGAGTATTACTGACATAGTATATAACTTAAAAAATCTTATCATATTTTTGCCGCAACTCAGCCCTAATAGAATACTTACCTGCATTACACATCAATTCAAATGGTTTTTCCCTATTAGGTAAAACAATAATAGGTGCGGCGATTAATTTTTCTGTTAATAATGTCGGCATATTTTTAGGTTTTGGTGTTTTATTTGGAAAAGGGGGTCGCCTACAGAAATTGTCGAAGAATTTTAATTTAATTTAAATAAATAATTTGAAAAGTAATATTTGATTTTGAAAATAATTTTAAATTTGAAAATTTTAAGATATGAAATCAAACTGATCTCACATCCCGAATAGTTTATATAAACAAGCACCGCATCACAAACCATGTATCTATCCCGAAGAATAGACACATTGCTTGATGATGGGGCTCGATTAAATAAACTAGAAGATTTGTGACATCCGTTTGGTCCGCGAACCAATTTTATAAGCCGACAAATTCCCCCGTTTAATATGAAAACATTAAACAGTGGTTTATATTACCTCGGGTTCTTAAAATTCCCTATAAGGGCAAGCCCCTATAGTTAATTACATCTTAAGTGACGGGAATCACCTAAGAAAACTCTCGATAATAATCGCAGTTCCGCTCTCAAGAATTTCAAGGTTTAAGTTTTCAATGGATTGAGTTTTGGAATTTCAATAGGGAATGGATCAAATTTAGAGCATTATATTTTGGGAATCCGAAGGAAGAAAGGTAGGAGAAATCACGTGATTCGAAGCGAACTTCGGTAATTTCCCGACTATCCTATTTGTTTGGTTTGAATTTAGGAAGGTCCTAATGTTTATTTAATGTTTTGATCTTGCCAATTTTAATTAATTAGGACTTATATTTGTATGATAAAATCATACAAATAGCCTCGAAGATGTGAGGGTTTATGTCGCACCAGACGACTACCTCGAGTCCTAAGACCTGGTTAGGGCTTAATTTACATGACATGATCATGCAAATGCCTAACGAAGAGTTGAGGATTTATGTTGCACTAGTGCAACTACCTCGAAGTCCTATGGCTTGGTTATTTAGTTCTAAGGAAAGTTTTGCTGAAGTAGACTCGTGTTTTGCCGATGACGATGGCCGTGCCGCCCACCATGCTCCGAGCTCCTTGTTGTTGTAGTGGTTTAATTTTAGAAATCATAAATCGTGAGGTGAGAAAAGTGTTCGGGTTTAGAGAAAATCTTAAAATCCAGTGTGTTTTTAATATTTTAATTAAACAAATCTTAAAGTTGATTATAACAACACCGGTTAAGATCCCACGGTTCCATCCTTCCGGCATCGTTATTTTTATCGGATTCACTTAGTCCGTATGAATTTGCTAAACTCAACCGAATGAGTTCCACACTTTCATTTAGACCGTGGGAAATCCCGTTAGCAACACGTAGGTTACATCATCCGAGGTATTCCCGATCATCCAACAAGACGTTTTAATTTAGTTGTAGTTGTAGTTTTGTTGTTCGTTTGTGATTAAATTTCGAGTTGTTTTATATTTTGAAATGTTGTGGCGGTGAATTTTATCTTGTAATGACTTTTAATTTAGTTTTGGTTTCAGCTTTAGGGACTATCCTAAAGGTGTAGGTTTTCATGCAACAGTTGTTTATCATGCAAGAAAAGTAAGTGCAATGCGATTAAATAAATTGCAATAAGGTAAATTGCAATAAAATAAAAGCGTGCCTGGAGGGTCTTCCCGTCATCCCAGGCTCACTTAAAACACAGTTAGAATATTTAAGCATTTAAAACAAGTTCCTAGGTAAGGCTAAGGGAAGGGTTATGGTTTTCTACCAAGTTCCTAATCCTATAGCTAGTCATTTCCTATGACGTCTAGTGTTCTCGTATTTTAGTTCGAGGACGATTTTCTTCATCAAAGAACAACTAAGTTCAATTGTTCTTATAAATATCCTATCATATTGAGGAAGTGCTTAAGACGAATCTTAAACATCTTTTCAACATTCCTAGGATTATTCTAAGTCCAAGTGAATTTAATTATACAAATGAATTAATCATCCGGAGTTTAAGTTTTGTTATCTCGCTCAAGTGAACTAGGATATTCGAATATCCTATAAGTGAAGTAACGCTTCTTTTAACACTCCTTTTTAAGAGTTATGACATCACGAGCTTTCGAGGGCAAATGAATGTTCAAGTGAGTTGTGATTTAAGTTTAGTTAATGGATTTAAGTTTGGAATAGTGTTCAAGTTGTTTTAGATTTATTTTGAATTCTTCATGTCTTAAGTAATGTTATATTTAATTCAATTTAATTTAATTTAACTTAATTTAATTTAATGTGGTTTAATTTAATTTAATTTAATTTAAGTTAATTTAATATAATATGCTTTAGCTTAATTTAATTCAATTTGATTTAATTTAATTTGATTTAGTTTTAATTTAATTTAGTTTAATTTAATTTAATTTAATTTAATTTAATTTAATTTAATGTAATTTAATTTAATGTAATTTAATTTAATTTAATTTAATTTAATTTAATTTAATTTAATGTAATTTAATTTAATTTAATTTAATTTAATTTAATTTAATTTAATATGTTTTAATTTAATTTAATTTAATTTGATTTGATTTAATTTAATGTGTTTTAATTTAATTTAATTTAATTTAATTTAATTTAATTTAATTTGTTTTAATTTAATTTAATTTAATTTAATTTAATTTAATTTAATTTAATATTTTATTTTAAAAGGGTTTGCTTTAAATAATTTAACCTTAACTTAATTTAATGATTAAGTCTTTTAGCATTTTAAATCTTAAACTTGGATTATCATTTTAATTAGGAATTAAATATTATTGGGATGATTAATTTATGGATTCTTAAATTAAAGAGCAAACTTCTTCCTAATAACATCCCTATTTTAATAATTCTAATTTTATTATTCTTCCAAATTTAATTAATTATTTTAATTAAAGTTCATTTCAATTATTGTTGAATTGTTTAATAGGTTTCTACCCTTTAATTATTTAAATTTCAATCATCCAAATCAGATTAAGATCAAATATTTTACCTTTTCATTTTATTAAGCCTAAAGTTTTAATTAAGGATTAAAATTTTAATTACCATTTTGCCCTTCAAGCTTAATAATTTCATAACTCATTAAATTGAGCTCAAATGAATTTGAAATTTTTATGTGGCTTCACTCATATGTCAATGAAGACATTAGAGGAGAAAATGTGATTTTTCTGTATTTAATTTATTTATGTAATTATTTTTGGTGGAAAATAGAGATTTCCAAGGAAAATTTAATAATATGACCAAGGGAAAGTTTCTATCCTTAAGAAAATTATGGGACATTTCTAATGACTAGAGGACCACTTGGACCAATTTTGGTGATTTTTTTGAATTATATTTCTTTTATTATAATTATTTTGAGTTTTGGAGTATTAATTAATTTAAAAATAAAATACAGTTTGAAAAATGAATTTTATATTTTTCAAAAATCTCTCTGATATCAAGGAAATCAGAGAATCAATTTTTATAATTTTCTGATTTTTCTTTGATTTATTAGAATTATTTTAGTGGAAATGCTAGAAAATACATTTTCTTTAATTTTAAAATTACCTTAAGGCTTTAAAATTTAATAACTTATCATAGAGACCTAGGAAAAATATGGGATTTGTTCCTAAGTGATTAAAATTCAAAATGTGACATTTTGGTGAATTTTATTATTTTTGTGATTTTTATTATTTTTTAATTATTAAAACATTAAAATAATGCAAAAAATCAACTTTTTTAGAAAATTGAAATTTTAATTTTCTTAAATTCCCCTGATATCAGAGAGGCTCCAAAACCAATTTGGTGAATTTTTGAAAAGTATTTTGAAAGTTATGAATTTTTAAAGTTTAAATTGGCTAAATGGCTTAATCAACCCATTTGATAGGAGCTAACCAAGTCCAATTGGCTTCAAATTTTTATGGTGGGTTCCTCTGATCCTAAAGGTCAGTGGAGAATTGATTTCAAGTCAATTTGATGCATGATTAGCTCTAATTAATTAAAGATCTATTTAGGGTGTTTAAGCTAATTAGGGTTATTCCAAGTGGATTAATTCAAAACCTATTTTTCCTAGGGTCCTCTGGTCATAAGAAACATCACCAAATTTTCCTAGAATTTATTTCACAACATGCTAATTATTGGATTTAAAATACTCAAAACAGTAACATGAATTTGAAAAATCAATAACTTCTCATAGGATGGCCTCTGACTTTGGAAAATTTCGGGAATGTTCCCAAATTCAGAGGCTTCAAAAGCCCTATGGTCTTATGCCATGGTGAATTTTCTATATGCATGGAGAATTAAAACAATGCAGAGGGTAAATAAATCATTAAAAATAAAATACTGGATGAAATTAAATGATTTCTTTTCCACATTATTCTCCTCTCGTTCACCGAGCAAGAGGGTATTTTTATTTTATTTTTATGATTTTCCTACACAAAGTTATGAATTTTTGAAGTTTAAGGAATTAAATAAATAGGAAAATAACCTATTTTTCTACTTATCCACGCGGCGCCGCGTCAACCTCGGCAGCCTCCGAAGGGGGTACGTGTCGCGCCGTGATTGGGCGCCGCCATCCGAGTCGACGTCCCGGGACTCGCGGTTCATGCACCATCGCGCTCGTCCGGCTCGATCCGGCACCGTCCGCTCGATACACGCTCGATCCGACGGCTTCCAGTCATCGTCTACGACTGGTGTGCACCCGTGACCGTCAACCTTCTAACCCTAATTTCTCACTCGATTCTCAACGGATTTTCGTGTTCTTATGCTCTATGGATTCGTCTTGAAGAGATGAATACATCCATACGGTAAACATGCATTGAAATTGATTCAAATTAAATGGAGAATCTCTCGTAAGCTCGGGAAGAAGAATGAGTTCATACCTTTGCTCGCAGAAGTGAAGCTTCGATCCGAGAGTTGTGTCACCTTCGATTGGGTCCAAGTAAGCTCCAGCATGAAGTCCCTTGGCCTCGGTGAATTGTCTAGCTATGAAAGTGACCACGCCCGATCACAAAGCTTGGAGGCCGGAACAACTCGGGTGGCCTCGGGGATGGGGCTTTCGGTGGAAACTTCTCCTCTTGGTCCGGTGAAGGTGTAGGACCAGTCAATTTGAAGATTGATCCACCGTGAAGAAGTGTCCCGGTTTTTCGAGCAAAGCTCGAGCTCAAAATCGAGCTCACTCGGAGGGAATCGGGCTGGAATTCGAGTGGGGATCAAGTGCTCTATGTGTGGAGAGTGATCCGGAATGATTTTGGCAGAGTTTCCTTAAGGTTTGGTTCAGCACCTCTCATGGCCGAGAGGAGGTGGTGTTTAAGTAGGCATGGCTGGAGGCTTTCCCAGGGGGAGTTAGGGCTTGGGATCAGCTGCTTAGGTCAAGGGCAGAACAGCCATGGTGGCCATTGGGCATGGGGCAGCTCAGCAAGGTAGAATTTCAAAGTTTGGCTTCTCCCCATGTCTCGGCCATGGAGTTTTCCGGCGACCTGTGCGGCTGGCCGTGCAGCAAGGGTCACCATCTTCGACCGTGGAGGTCGTGGCTCGGCAATGGTGAAGTCAATCGGCATTAGCCATGTGTAAAGGTGTTGGATTAGAATGGAATGGGGATAAGGTCACTTTGGCTTGGTTTGGGTCAACCCACCATTTTGGGCTTGGTGCACCCTTCCAAGCTCCGATTTTGGGCCGGGAGGATCGAGCTGGGTCGACGAGAAGGAGTAGTGAAGTCTCCATCCATGGTGAGGTGGCTAAGCATGGTTTAGTGTGTGACATGCTTATGGTTAAAAAGGTTTAATGAAGGATTAGGAAAGGAGGCCCTCCTTTTGCCATTAGTGGCTTGGTCACATGTCAAACCTTCCATGGCTTCATATGGCTTGTAAATGGCTTTGCTCATGGCTTAGGATAAAGCTTGGTCAATTTCATGGAAATAGAATTTAGGAATTTTGGTATTTTGGTGGAGAATTTTCATGAAGTTTGATTTGGAATGGCTTAATGATGATTTTAAAACTTAGCGGTGATTTTGATTAAATGGATGATGTGGGTAAATGTCATGTGGGCTTTGGATTAAAAACTTGGGCTTTTGAAATGGTCTTGGGTGGACTTTTTAAAGTGGTTTAAGGAAGTGGGCCTTTAGGTTTAAGAATGAGTTCATGGATGGGAATTTTTGTAAAAGGTTGGGCCAAATAATTATTGGTTTTGGTTTAGGGATGTTTCATGAGTAATTTGAAATAGATTTAAGGTGGTTTGGGTTTGAATTGGGTTGAATTTGGGTTTATTTGGTAAATGGGCCAATGTAGGTCAAATTGGGCTAACTTGGGCCAATGTTGGGCTAGGGTTGAAATTGATGTAAAATAAATGTTGGGAAATTTTTATGGGAGTGTTTCAAAGAGGTTTTGGCTTTGGTTGGGTTTTGATTTTGAGGTTTGGGTTTATTTGGGTTAGGTTTGGGTTTAGGTCAAAATTGGGCTTTTTGATTTTAGGTTGAATTTGAGTGGGGTTTGGGTCTAAATTTTGGGCAAATCATGTTAGTGTTTTGTTTATGGGGATGTTAAGGAAGGTTTAGAAAAGATTTGGGGTTAATTGGAGTTGAATTGGATGAGTTTGGGCTAAGTTTGGGTCATGGGTCCAAATTGGGCTTTAAGGCCAAAAGTGAAATTGGATCCAAATGTCAATCAAATTGAACTTGGATTTGGTCTAGATTGGTGTTAGGGATGTTGAATTGAAGTTTAGAATTGAATTGGACCAGAATTTAGGTCAATTGGGTAGGTTTGGTTTGACATTGGGTTCATTTTGGGTTAAAATGGGTCAAATTGGGGGTTTTAATAAAAGTGGGGTAAATTGACAAAATTGGCCCATTGTGTAGTTGAACAAAATGAAATTGGGAATATTTGGGATTTTCTGGAATTTTCTAGGAATTTTCTGAATTTTTGGATTTTTTGGCTAAGAGGGGTATTTTGGGTATTTGGAGGGTATTGGGAGGTATTTTTGGAATTTTTGGTGTTTTTGGGTATGGATGATCAATTTGATTGGTGAGGCAATGTTTAGGATTGATTTTGGAGAATTTTGGGTAATTTAGGTGATTTTGCAAATTTTGGGGGTTTCATGGTTTTGGCAGTTAGCGTGTGTAGGGTCCCGGGGTCAAAAATTGAAAATTTGGAAAATTGAAGATCGGGTGAATGTAAGTGGAATGAAATCATTTTGGTTGAGCCTTGAAGCCACATCAAGCCCACATGAGCCATGAAGGGACTCATTTGAGGCATCCACTATGTTGTTCCTAACCCTCTTAGCCAAGGGCTTGGGGTTAAGGACCATCCATGTGAATCACCTTCATGAGTCAGGAGGTCAAATCGGGTATGGGTGTGTTTTTAGGAGGTGTGTGAAAGTGTAGTGTATAGGTGTAGTGTGTGTGTAAGTCAGCCCCTTCACTGCACCAGTGCCACCTGTGGCGTCCTAAGGCCAAAGAGTCCTATGGGAACTCATCCTATAAACTTCCACATTTGATTTCCACCCTCTAGGTGATTAGGGGTCTACAATCAAGTTTGTGGAGTTTGCGAGGAGTTAAGAAGTGGTTTGAATTTCTAAGTGGTGGGTCCCAATTCTAATCCTCTAGGATAGTCAAAGGAAAAGCCTAAGGCTAGATCCTAAGTACTAAAGAGAAGGAGAGAAGACCTCATCAAGAATGAGGTCAACAAATGGACCCCCAATGGTGTGGTGTGCTAACCAAGCACACCGCGCGTATCGGCGTTGACCGAAAAGATCAACAAAACCAACACAGATGTCCAAGTGATAAACTTAGGACGAAGTAGAAGAATTTCCGCTGGGGAGTGTCAAGTATATCTCTGAGACTGGAGATTCCTGAACTCTCGCTGGGGAAAGGAAAAGGAGGTGAGTCCCAAATCACATGATCTGGGGGAATTTCGATTTAGATTTTCGTTTTGTTTTAGTTTAAGTTTTGATGTGTAAGTTTAGATTTTGAGTTTTCATTTAGATTGAAGTTTGATCAAAAAAATCAATTTGAGGAAATTTGGATTTGAAGTTCGGATTCGAAACGAGGTTCCAATCCCGGGATTGTGAAGAAAACTGGAATCGGGGTACCAACAGCGGAATGAGAATCGGAGTTTAAGTGTTGATTGAAGGGGTTAGAATCGGGATTTAGGTACCGATCTCGAAAGAGGTGAGGATCGACATTTAAGTATCAATCCTGGAAGAGAGTCAAAGTTTAAGTATTAATCTTGGAATGAGGACTGGAATTTAGGTACCATTCTCGAAAATTTAATGAGAATTGAAACGGAGTTCCAATCTCGAAAGTTTAATGAGAATTGGAATTGAACTCCAATCTCGAAAGTTTAATGAGAATTGGAACGAGGTTCCAATCTCGGAAGTTTAATGAGAATTGGAAATGGATTCCAATCTCGAATGTTTAATGAGAATTGGAAATGGATTCCAATCTCGAAAGTTTAATGAGAATTGGAAATGGATACCAATCTCGAAAGTTTAATGAGAATTGGAACGAGGTTCCAATCTCGGAAGTTTAATGAGAATTGGAAATGGATTCCAATCTCGAAAGTTTAATGAGAATCGAATTGAACTCCAATCTCGAATTTTAATGAGAATTGGAACGAGGTTCCAATCTCGGAAGTTTAATGAGAATTGGAACGAGGTTCCAATCTCGAAGTTTAATGAGAATTGAAATGGATTCCGATCTCGAAAGTTTAATGAGAATTGAACGAGGTTCCAATCTCGGAAGTTTAATGAGAATTGGAAATGGATTCCAATCTCGAAAGTTTAATCGAATTGGAAATGGATTCCAATCTCGAAAGTTTAATGAGAATTGGAACGAGGTTCCAATCTCGAAAGTTTAATGAGAATTGGAAATGGATTCCAATCTCGGAAGTTTAATGAGAATTGGAAATGGATTCCAATCTCAAAAGTTTAATGAGAATTGTAAATGGATTCCAATCTCGGAAGTTTAATGAGAATTGGAAATGGATTCCAATCTCGGAAGTTTATTTGTGTGAAGAGGGACCCAGTCTCATGCCCTCAGAACCAAATCAGAGAAAGCTCATGGCTCCGTGTCAATAGACCTAGTCGATCTCCATACAGGAAGAAAGGTAGGCCACAAAAGTCGAAATGATTTCGATGTGACGAAAAAAAAAAGGTTTAGGGTTCTGAAATTGAAGTGTGGGTCTCTTGTGAGGAAGAGTTGTCCCGATAGAGAATTTCAAAGCTTCTTGAGATAAATTTCGATTTGGAGTTGATTTAAAATGTTTGAAAAGATAAATTGAGAGTGGGATCCGATTTGAGATTCATTTTCATTTTGTTTGTCCTTTAACTTTCCAAAATTTTTTTAGCTGTGTATTTAATGTTCATGTGAATTTTATTTAGCGTTCACGTGGATTTTAAAGTTATTTTTATGTTTGGATTTTTAAGGAAAAAAAAATTCTCATTTATTATTTATATTTTTATTTTCTTTTTTTTTATTTTTTTTATTTTTATTATTACTTTTTTTTATTTTTTTCTTTTCTATTATTTGTTCGAAGTTCGTTTAACTTTAATGGCGTTTCCTACTCAATTTGCACAAAAGAGGTGAAGGCCAAAAATGTGACATCATCACTTTCATTCCAATCATGTCGAAAATACATCATACAATTCGATCTCGGAATACATCTCATACAATCCATATAGACTCAAAACGGACTATGTATGATCTTTGTCGATCCATCCAAAAAGGTATCTCGTCAAAAATCCATGTCCGAATAAGTGAGGTGCATGGTCAATAACATCACCTTCCAAGCCATCCTCGGCAATGATGCCGTATGGATGTACGTCGGAGGTGTGATATTTTCCATGTAACTCACAACCGTAAGGCCGGAGGCTCTCTAGCTCCGGGTCCGGTCGGAAGTGGTAAGGTGCTTTCCCGTCATCCATCCTTCCGAAAGTAACCGAGATCCGCTTCACCGGTACTCCCGTATGCAATGTTTAGCGACATCCGCTCCGTTGCCCTTCGCATCATGACGGAACCTACCGGTAATGGTATCTTTACCGGCCCTCGGAACTCACTCCGGGCCTCGCTATCCGGAGGTCGGATCCGAACATGATATTACACTCATTCGTAAAAGAAACCGTGTAGAAAGGTCTCGACAAAGTCGTGGTGATCTATGTGCGGGGTATGCAATCACCCTTCTTGTAAATATTAATGATGCAACCGTTGGGTATGCAACCGCCGGCGTACCCTCCATGTTATCATTCTTTTTACCATCCTTTTAATGACTAATGGCATTGGATCCACTCCGGCCATGACGGAGTATCCCCGTGGGTTTCCCTTCCCGTCTTCTCGCGAAGTTGTAGCAAAGATCCACATCGTATTGTAATCCTCCCCTTCCCCGGCATCCATCTCCGTGGTCTCCGAGTAAGTGTTTTCTCTAAGCGACCCGCTCGGCCCATCTTTTTCAAATCTCGGATGCAATCCACGATTTGTTGTTGTTCGTATTCCGAGAACACGTCTCGTATGTAACTCGAGGCCTTCTAAGTATATCGATCCTCCCCGCTCTCGATTCTCTCGAAGTATTCAAAAGTTTTCTTCCGGACATTCCGTATTTTTTCTAGCTCGTATTCTCGGGATAATTTGCAAATGGCGAGGCCTCGGTGACGTACCGTGGGATATATGGCTCAATCCCTTCACGTTCTCCCCGCATACCTCTGGCTCCTCGGGGATGATGTCCGTCGGGACATTCTCCGGGTCGCTTCCGCAACAAGGTCATGCATTACCGGTGGCTTTGTCCGGTGGCGTTGTAGCCTTCTTTCTTCTGTTCTTCTCGAGATTTCCCCGGTCTCTTCCGTTATCCCTGAGCCGGTCTCCTTTCTTCGTGTTCCCGGTGAATCGGTGTCCTCGAAGTGTATGTACCGGCAAGCAGCAATCGCCTCGTCGCGCCGGTCCGCCGCTAATTTAGTTAACATCTTGCGGATACGGCGATTTTTGTTTCTTCGTTGAGTTGCCGTGAGAGTAGCTCTTCGTATTTCCCGACTTCGTGGGCGCGGCGCCGACAAGCCTACCCTCTCGCCGTAGCGACTACGCATTTGATTCTCTTGTCTTCTTCGTTGTTTGTTTTTCTTTTCTTATCGCCGGATTGGTGGCTTGGGCCACCCACTTTCATTATCGTCTCGACCGGACAGCTCTTCTCGATCAACCGGGACCCGACCACTTTCCTCGTATCGCGTGCCCGCCGGTGCGAAGTCCGAGTCAATCTCTATTATCGCTCCATCTTTCACCCTCTTTTCGTCGAGTGCAAGGCTTACGCCATTTCTAAAGTTCATGACCAACCGCCCGTTCGACATTTCCCCGCGAAAAGACAAGGAAAAGGATCGTGGGTCGTACTAAGAACAAGAACATTAAGAAAATATTTATTAAAGACAGTTTTTTTTATTACTTTTGTATTTTTCAATTTAACAGGAATGAAGTGGGATAAGATCAGGAAAGAGATTTTGATTTGGGAAAGAAAACAAGGAAAACTTTATTATCATGATTTTATTTATCTTAGCACATTTTTATTATTTTGGGTTCGGACCCGACTATAAGTAATTACTTCTCCCGTGCTTCTAGGGATGGAAAATTCATTCCTTCGAAACATCGTGTAGCGTAATACTTTTTCAAGTATCGTCCATCGATCGTAAGCATATGTCATTCTCCTCGGCAGTTCACTAGCCGGTAGGAGCCTCCCGAGTAGATCGCCTCAACTACAAACGGTCCCTCCCAAGTGAGTTCAAATTTTCCTCCTATCTTGCGGTGTGCAAGAATAGGTCTTTTGAGAACGAGAACTAAATCACCAACTTTCAAGGTTCTCGCGGACCGACTCCGTCATGGGCTTCGAACCATCTTAGCTCGGTATAGTTCTAAATTCCGTCGCGCCGCAAGTCTTTTCCTTCCGAAGCTTTCCAATTCCTCTAGTCGTAATTTGGCATTCTCTTCTGTCGTGATTTTGTTTGCAACTGCAATCCTAAGTGAAGGAAGCTGGACTTCTAAAGGTAACACTGCCTCGGACCCATACACCAGAGCGTAAGGTGTAGCTTCGAGTAGGAGTTCGAAGGTTGTCCGGTAGGCCCATAAGGCTTCTAACAATTTCTCGTGCCAATTTCTCTTATTATCATCCAAGGTTTTCTTTAAAATTTGAACGAGAGTTTTATTAAAAGCCTCACGCAAGGCCGTTTGCTCTCGGGTAGTAAATTGTCGAATACCGCCGCCGATTCCGTGTCTCCCGACAAAATTATTGATTTGCGTGCTTCGAATGCCGACCCGTTATCCGAGATGATCCCGCGCGGCACTCCGAAACGGTAGACAACTTGGTTCTTGAAAACTCGTAGCACGTGATGTGCTTTCACTTCTAAGTGGAACTCGCCTCGCCCATTTAGAAAAGTAGTCCGTAGCCGCAAGAATGAAGCGATGTCCTTTTGAAGATGGTGGTTCTATTGGACCCACTATATCCGTGCCCCAACATTCAAATGGCCACGACGCAATTGTCGGATGTAGCACATTTGGAGGTTGGTGTAGAACCGCTCCGTGCACTTGGCACTGATGACAGCTCTTGGCGATTTTCATGCAGCCGGTCATCATCGAGGGCCAGTAGTACCCTAGTCTTTTAATTTTCATTTTCATCTTTGGACCCGACTCGGTGAGCGCCACAGCAGTCCCGAATGCACCTCTTTAACAATTTCACGGGCCTCGGACCCGCTTAGGCACCTTAGCCACATTTGATCAAAAGACCTTCCGTATAATGTGTTGTTTATTAATGCGTAGGACGCAGTTCTTTTCGATCCGGTGGGCTAACGATCTATCGTCCGGTAGTTTTCCCGCTTACGGTGTAATCTATTAATGGCCGTCGCCAATCTTCTCGTGTTTTCTCGTCACCGTTGAAATCGATTCTTCTCTTTTCTCGATTTGTGTATTGTGTCTATGTCGAGCCGTGATAGGACCCGACGTCCGTGAACCGACACTTCCACCGATTCATCTTGCAAACAGAAAATTCTTTTGCGAGACGGCTAACGCATCCGCTAAAGCGTTTTCTTTTCGGGAATTTTGTAGATTGTCACATTCGGAATCTGTTCCAACAACTGCATGGCATACCGGAAGTATTGCTCGAGTCTTGGTTTTAAAATTTCGTATTGTCCGGCGATCTCGTTGAATGATTAACTCGCGAATCCCCATAGATGTTGATGTCTCGTTATACCCATTCGAATAGTTAATTCCGAGTCCCGTTATGAGGGCTTCGTATTCGCTTCGTTATTCGTACACGGCTCGTCAAGTGGTAGGAGTATCTTAACATCCCCCGCTCCGTGTTATAAAGATTAGTCCGATCCCCGCCTTACCGGCACTATCACTTGCGATTCTTCGTCTTTATGTGCCGAAGATGCTCCGTCGAAATACAATTCCCAACGTCGATCATCGTGGTCTTCTAGGTTCATTATTTGTTCATCCGGCAAGTCGTCATCGAGAGGAGATTCGCCGCAAAGGGTGTGCCGCGAGGAAGTCTGCTAGGACTTGTCCTTTTACGGCACGAAGAGGCACGAAAGTTATATCGAATTGCAATAATATCATCGACCATCCGGCAAGTCCGCCGGAAAGCGTTGGACGGGTCATCAAGTATTCGCAATGGATTAAATTTCGAGATCGAGCTCTGGAACCTTAGGTAAGTAGAAGAGCATTTTCTTTACCCTCATCATCGACTCTGGCCAATCAGTGGCTCCGAGAGAGTCGTCTAAAGCCGCGGTATAAAGTATCACCGGTCTACTCCGAGATCGTGGCTGCTAAGACAGGAGGTGTCATTAAATATTGTTTAATGTCCTCGAAGGCCCTCCGGCATTTCTCTTCCCAAATAAATTTAGCGTCCTTTTTAACTAGTGCCGAGAAAGGCCGACACCTACCTCGACAAGCTCGAGATAAAGCGTCGAAGATATGCCAACTTCCCTCGAAAAGATCGTAGTTGTTTTAAGGTTCCGGGAGGTGGCATTTCTAAGATGGCTTTAATCTTTTCCGGTCGATTTCAATTCCACGATGTCGGACAACGAATCCTAAGAATTTCCCGGAGGTGACGCCGAAGGCGCATTTTAAGGGATTCATCTTAAGGTTAAATTGTCTTAATCGTCCGAAAACAATTCTCAAATCATACAGTGGTTTTCCTTTACTTTGCTTTCGATGACCACATCATCCACGTAGCATTCGACTCGATTGTGGATGAGATCATCAAAAATTCTTGTCATCGCTCTCTCGGTAGGTCGCTCCCGCGTTCTTCGACTCCGAATGGCATCACCGTGTAGCAATATACTCCGATCGGCGTTCGAATGCCGTAAGTTTTTCATCTTCCGGAGCCATTTTTATCCGGTTGTATCCCGAAGATCCATCCATGAATGAGAATATTTCATGTATTGAAGCAATGTCAATCATTAATTCCGGGATCTGGTAGAGGAAATTCATCTTTTGGACATGCCTCGTTTAAATCTCTCGAAATCCACACAAATTCCGATCCGACCATTCTTCTTCCCGACCGGTACCACGTTAGCTAACCAAGTCGGGTATTGTTCTTCACTGGACAAATTTAGCGTCTATTAGCTTTTTAACTTCGACCTATGACTTGTTGTTCGATTTCTAGACGCATTCTTCTCGGGACCTTGTCCGACCGGAATGTAGCAGGATCCACCCCTAGCTTATGGATCGCGACCTCCGGAGCTAAACTCGGCATCTCATCGTAGCTCCAAGCAAAACAGTCTTTAAATTCCATTAATAACTTGATTATTTCTTCGGAGTCTTCTTTATCGAGTAAGGAGCTAACAAAGGTAGGTCTAGGTTCTTCGCTAGTACCTAAGTTAACTTCCGTTAACTCATCTATCGTAGATTTGATCTCTTCTTCGAATTCCGTGGAGCGTCTCCAATTTGTAAATCTTCGAGTTCTTCTCGTAGTTTCCATGCAGCTTTCATTAGACTCGCAAGTGACAACCAAGCAAAATTCGCATCGTCAACCGATCCTACCGTGCCGAATCCGAGACCATGTTTTGAATTGGGTGGACGACCGGAGTTATTCCATAATTTTTCAAAATGTTGTGATCGACCCTTTGTCCATTGTCGAGGTAAGAAACCACGCCGAATTAAATTTTCGAACACAGTGGAGAGTACCACTCAAAAGGCAATTCCATTAATTCCGATGAAGTAGCATCTTCAAATTGTACATTATTTTCAGCTTTGGAGGAAGGAGCACCACGGTAGAATTTGATGGGCTTTGCACCACCGCTACGTACCTCTTCGACCTCCATACCCTCGATCTTATTAGAATGGATCGGGGTCGTGGTCATAGTATGTACATAGTGGTTAATCTTCTCGTACATCGATTTATATTCTTCGTTTCTTTCATCTTCGAGAGGGATTCCGAATTGCGGCTTCTTCCGACTTATTGTCGCCGCTTCTTGTTTGATTTCTTTTTCTTCTTCGAACTATCTTCCCAATCAACATTGATGGCCGGTTTCCTCTCGTCTAATCGTCCTAACGTCTCCGCCACGACCTCGTCCCCGGCCTCGACCTCGGATGTGAGTTGTGGAGAAACCTTCACCATCTCGCCGTAAGGGAGTGGTGAGTGACCGTTGGACTAGAATTTCAGTGTTCTTCGTTGTCCCAAATTTCCTTTGCTTCATTTGTTATGGTATCTCTGGAGAAGATTGTTTTCTTCGGAGGTGCATAATAAGCCGCATCTTCATGGATTCCGATTTCATGTACGGAGAACGGTTGTAAGTCACCTTTAATACACTCGTTCCCCTCCATCGTAGTATTTAATGCATCGATGTAGAGATGATGGTACCATCCCGTTTTCATGTATCCATGGTCGGCCCAAGAGAGCGTTGAACGACGTTTCGAATCAATTATGTGAAATTTCGCGGTTGTCTTCGCTAAGTCACCGGTCTTCATTAGCAAGTGTTATTGATCCGAGGGCTCTTTCTCCTTTCTCGTCGAATCCTCTTAATAACATTTTGTCCGCTTCGAGCTCGCGAGCATCAATTTCCAAGTATGCTAGCGTTCGAAGATTCATTATATTGATTGATGCTCCCGGATCCACCAATACTCCGGAGAGTGTAAACTTCCCAATTGTAATCGAAATGTACAAGGGTCGGTTGTGGTCTCGCCGTCCCAAGTAGTAGGTCGTTGTCCGTGAAGGTAACACCTCGTCGTTCCTTTAACGAGCAAACCTCATCTAAGGAATCTCCAGCCATTTGAGCTAAGCAAATTTATGGATCAAGTAAGGCCTTGATCAGAGCTTCTCTCATCTCCTTTGATAAGATGAGAGCATCGTAGATGCTCAGTTTGGTTGGTAGTTTCCTAAGATGGGCTAGCACATTGTAGTCCACTTTGTTTTCATGTGCCTCATTTTCTTCTCGAATGGGTATTTCTTCCGCCGGGTTGGTTCTTCCCGAACAACCACCCGCTTTCCTTTGTCCTTCGGACCCATTCTCGGAGGTAAAACTCTTCCACTTCTTAAGTTGACTTCGTGATTTCTTCTAAGTTTAGCATCGAGTTTGCTCGGTGTCTCCTCCCGAATCGGAACGACAAGTTCTTCGAGATTAGCTTCGGAGTCCGAAGGCTCTAACTCTATTGTGATTGGAGCTCCTCGAAATTCGCAAATTGATTCGTTGCTTGTTGAACTCTCGTAGCCTCCCCGGTGGATGTCTTCTTCGTCATTGTGATCGTCGAGATTGTGTATGATTCGAGAATTGTTATTTGTATCGGAATCGACGTCCGGATTAGGTTGATTGTCGCTAGTTACGTAATCGTTAGAAACAGATCAAAACGTAGCCAACGCCATAACCCTCATCATTATAAGATCCCACCGGAGTGGGCAGATAATCATACAGAGTCAGAGGTTCGAGGGATTTCTCCCCCGAATCGAAAACAACTATCCTAGGATAAGCAGCCCCTAGTCTAGCCTTAGGTGCCTCGGTCTTCTCTTCTTTGTCAATTTTCTTCTTTTCTTCAATTGTCTCTTATTGAGGTGGTTCTTCTATCGCAAGTGATAGCGCCGACTTGACAGTTTTCGAACTCTGAATTGAGGCTCGCACCGAAGCGGTTTGGATGTGATCCAAAACCTTCTTCGAAGACTTTGTCCAAGCGGTAGTCCATCCATCATCAGCCGCATAGGGATCTATCGGAACAATGAAATCCGTCGAGATAACATTGACGGAACCTCCTTTCTGGGGTTCCTTCATGTATTTTTTCGGGATCGTTATATTCCCTCTCCGAAGATTATCGTCGAGCCAACTTTCGAAGGTAATACAATCTTCTATCTTGTGCCCAAGCATCCGGTGGTAAGGGCAAAAGTTGGGATCACCTTTCTTGTCGACTTCTTCCGGTCTTTTAGGCTCCGGCAGCTTGGAAATCCGGAGTCTTCATCAGTCGCGGAACATTTTCGGCATCGCTTCATTCTTGAACGGATACTCCTCGCTCGAGAACTCCCTAAACGTACGTTGTGGACGAGGCGGTTGTTCATACCGTTGAGATGACCGATAGCCGGGTCGGGGTTGCCGGTAATTCTCGTTGAGGTTGCTGCGGCCGTTCTGACAATATTTGTATCGGTTGCTTGCCTTTATCGACTGCCGCGACGATCCCGGACTTCTTTTCAAAAGTTTTCACGGGCTTTTGTTTGTCTGTTTTATCGGTGAAACTTAATTGCTTTGCCTCCTCTTGCAAGCTTCCGGCCTTGCTTAACAACTTCTCGAAAGTCTTAATAGTAAATCCCTTGAGGAGAAGTGCTATCAGGCCATGAATGCTTTTAAGTAAAATACCGATCGCGTGCTCGTTCTTGTAGTTGTGGCTCACACTTCATACTTAGATTCCTCCATCGAAGTATGTAGTCCACCAAGGTTTCATTCGGCTTCGCTTCTCTACCACTAAATCACCTATAGTGATGTGGTGCCGAGCTCCGCAAATCGTTTGATGAAGAGGTTCTCTAATTCCGAAAATGTCTTTACCGAACCGTTTGGTAATTCCGCATACCAATCAAAGGCAATCCCCGATGTGCCGCCGACAAATTGTTGGAAGAGTAAAGCATCACTTCCGCCGCATTGCAACAACCGGCACGAAAATGTGCAACATGCCGCCGAGGGTTTCCTGCTCCATCAAAGGTCTTGAACAGAGGTGGTACAAAGCCTTTCGGATATCGGACGACGTCGAATTCTTCGTGGTAAGGTCTACCCGTCCGAATGGATGTCCCGCTCTTCGATTGTGCCAAGGCTTCTCGCACCTCGCCGTTCCACCATGTTCTTGATATCCTTTTCCGGAATCATACTTTGTGTTGCATCCTTCTTTAATTGATCATCCCCGTTGACGGATGTAATCTCCTTTCCTCCGTCTACAATGTGAATAACTTCCGGGGTGTTTCTCTTTGGGGTTGAACCTGACTCTGGAGAGTGGCTAGGGCTACAGCCATCTCTTCCATCCTTTTTGCCATCTGGGCGATCGTATCATCTTTCTCTTGAAGCCGCCTCCTCATTACTTCGGCTCCTCTCTTCTGCGGCCGCAGGAGCACCTTGTGAAGCCGACGAAGCTCGTGTTTCAACCATGTTAATTTCGCATATTCATCATCCATGAACTCGACGAGTCAACTTCATCTCCGAACTTCTCTTCTCTCTCTCTTGCTAGTCGCCGAATATCGCTCTTAGCTTTTCCATAAGCATCTTCCAGATGATCTTTTCCGTACATCCTCGCAGCTGTCATGTGACAATTGTCGAGTTTCTTTCTCATGAGTCCCCTTTATCGCGGTAGCACTTTCCTCGGACTCAAGTCTCCCGACGAGACTTTCCTTTTCCGGTCGTTGTTTCGGTCTTAATCGGCCGGTCGTGGACGCCATACCATCCTTCTAGCAAGAGAAGGCCTAGGACCGGATGGTCCGTCACCGAATGCCGGAAGGTGGTATCCTCCCCGATCTGTAAACCTGAAACAACAACAGGTGGACTAGCCTTCATCTTCTTATTAGGCTCTTCTGCAGCGATAACAGATTCTACTCGTGGCCCAAGACGGGATTTGGCCGGCACCCGCCCTATCCTTCTTAAAATTTTCGATACAGGGCATCTTTCTTTCTTTGCTAACTTCTCAATCACAGTCTGTAGTCGGGCAAATGGTGTAACCCTTACCCTTTTCTTTCTGTTGTCGCTATAATATACGGGTCGAGGTAATTGTAGAGGCAATCCTGCGGATATTTTCCTCGTCAGCTGCGGCGGAAAGGGGATGGAATCTACTTCCTTCCAAAAGGGGTGTATATTCGTAGCAATGGTATGTATTCAGTGTAGTGGTGTGTACTCGTGGATTTCTTCTAAGAAAGCGACTTCAGCAGCCTCCGGCCTTCCCGGCAATCTTCCCCGCCTCTGTTTCTCCTCCGAGTCCGTGTTAGGGGTGGAACCTCGAGCTGGACCCAATTTCAAAAACGAAGGTCTCGCACGGAAATCTGTACCCTCCACGGTAACATGTTCGTTACAAATTCGAACTTCCTTCCCCTTCGCTGCGTGAGCCGGGTAGGTGCGAGACGACTAGACCAAAGTGGGGGTAGAGATAACGGTCCTCCTATGGACGTAGTATTCCTCTCACTGGAACCCTTCGCAGAGGAGGAAACTCTCGAGTTGATTTAAGGTCGAACTCAATCATGGGTTTCTCGTCTCGACACTTTGTCCATCGTGCGAAAAGGGTAACGTCGGCGATCTCGACATTTGTGTTCTCTAATCCTTGTCCAAACCGGATGATCCCATTGTCGGGCAGCTCATCCTTGTAAACAGCGAAGTCCAATCCATCGGTGAAGGAGAAAATCAGCCTTGGGGCTTCCATTTCGCAGGGTAGATCTCGATTGTCGTCCCAAGTTATGCTTCTTCTCATCGAGACGAAAAGAAAGGAATCGAAAAGAGTCCGAACACATTCTTGTTCATGTATATTTGTTAAAAGAGTCGTTCATTGGAGGGTTTGTTTATTTAGAACGGAATGTTCAAAGGTGTAGAGAAGGTAATGAATCTGATTCAGAATTAGAAGGGAAAAGAAAGTCTTATGCAAGACTTCTCGACTCGAAGGATCACTCCTAAACTAACACCTATTGGGGTCCACCCCACCTCGTAAATGAGGTAAAAGGATCTCGGAACCTCTCTCGTTTAGGGGTGTCTAAACAAAGTGCTCCTAAATCCGAGAGAATGTTGGCTATACTCGTTCAAGGTAGAAATGAACATAATATTCCAACGGAAAGAAGGGTAGTTTTTATCCATTAGGGACATGGATACACTACCGATTTTTGAAAGCAGAACTATTTGATTAAAAATGGAGAGAGGAATAGTCCCCAGCGGAGTCGCTAGAAATTGTCGGCATATTTTTAGGTTTTGGTGTTTTATTTGGAAAAGGGGGTCGCCTACAGAAATTGTCGGCGAATTTTAATTTAATTTAAATAAATAATTTGAAAAGTAATATTTGATTTTGAAAATAATTTTAAATTTGAAAATTTTAAGATATGAAATCAAACTGATCTCACATCCCGAATAGTTTATATAAACGAGCACCGCATCACAAACCATGTATCTATCCCGAAGAATAGACACATTGCTTCGATGATGGGGCTCGATTAAATAAACTAGAAGATTTGTGACATCCGTTCGGTCCGCGAACCAATTTTATAAGCCGACAAATTCCCCGTTTAATATGAAAACATTAAACAGTGGTTTATATTACTCGGGTTCTTAAAATTCCCTATAAGGGCAAGCCCCTATAGTTAATTACATCTTAAGTGACGGGAATCACCTAAGAAAACTCTCGATAATAATCGTAGTTCTCGCTCTCAAGAATTTCAAGGTTTAAGTTTTCAATGGATTGAGTTTTGGAATTTCAATAGGGAATGGATCAAATTTAGAACATTATATTTTGGGAATTCGAAGGAAGAAAGGTAGGAGAAATCACGTATTCGAAGCAAACTTCGGTAATTTCCCGACTATCCTATTTGTTTGGCTTCGAATTTAGGAAGGTCCTAATGTTTATTTAATGTTTTGATCTCGCCAATTTTAATTAATTAGGACTTATATTTGTATGATAAAATCATACAAATAGCTTCGAAGATATGAGGGTTTATGTCGTACCAAACGACTACCTCGGAGTCCTAAGACCTAGTTAGGGCTTAATTTACATGACATGATCATGCAAATGCCTAACGAAGAGTTCGAGGATTTATGTTGCACTAGTGCAAACTACCTCGAAGTCCTATGGCTTGGTTATTTAGTTCTAAGGAAAGTTTTGCTGAAGTAGACTCGTGTTTTGCCGATGACGATGGCCGTGCCGCCCACCATGCTCCGAGCTCCTTGTTGTTGTAGTGGTTTAATTTTAGAAATCATAAATCGTGAGGTGAGAAAAGTGTTCTGGTTTAGAGAAAATCTTAAAATCCAGGTGTTTTTAATATTTTAATTAAACAAATCTTAAAGTTGATTATAACAACACCGGTTAAGATCCCACTGTTCCATCCTTCCGCATCGTTATTTTTATCGGATTCACTTAGTCCGTATGAATTTGCTAAACTCAACCGAATGAGTTCCACACTTTCATTTAGACCGTGGAAATCCCGTTAGCAACACGTAGGTTACATCATCCGAGGTATTCCCGATCATCCAACAAGACGTTTTAATTTAGTTGTAGTTGTAGTTTTGTTGTTCCGTTTGTGATTAAATTTTGAGTTGTCTTATATTTCGAAATGTTGTGGCGGTGAATTTTATCTTGTAATGACTTTTAATTTAGTTTTGGTTTCAGCTTTAGGGACTATCCTAAAGGTGTAGGTTTTCATGCAACAGTTGTTTATCATGCAAGAAAAGTAAGTGCAATGCGATTAAATAAATTGCAATAAGGTAAATTGCAATAAAATAAAAGCGTGCCTGGAGGGTCTTCCCGTCATCCCAGGCTCACTTAAAACACAGTTAGAATATTTAAGCATTTAAAACAAGTTCCTAGGTAAGGCTAAGGGAAGGGTTATGGTTTTCTACCAAGTTCCTAATCCTATAGCTAGTCATTTCCTATGACGTCTAGGTTCTTGTATTTTAGTTTGAGGACGATTTTCTTCATCAAAGAACAACTAAGTTCAATTGTTCTTATAAATATCCTATCATATCGAGGAAGTGCTTAAGACGAATCTTAAACATCTTTTCAACATTCCTAGGATTATTCTAAGTCCAAGTGAATTTAATTATACAAATGAATTAATCGTCCGGGAGTTTAAGTTTTGTTATCTTGCTTCAATGAACTAGACATTCGAATATCCTATAAGTGAAGTAACGCTTCTTTTAACACTCCTTTTAAGAGTTATGACATCACGAGCTTTCGAGGGCAAATGGATATTCAAGTGAGTTGTGATTTAAGTTTAGTTAATGGATTTAAGTTTGCAATAGTGTTCAAGTTGTTTTAGATTTATTTTGAATTCTTCATGTCTTAAGTAATGTTATATTTAATTCAATTTAATTTAATTTAACTTAATTTAATTTAATGTGGTTTAATTTAATTTAATTTAATTCAAGTTAATTTAATATAATATGCTTTAGTTTAATTTAATTCAATTTGATTTAATTTAATTTGATTTAGTTTTAATTTAATTTAATTTAATTTAATTTAATTTAATTTAATTTAATTTAATTTAATTTAATTTAATTTAATTTAATTTAATTTAATTTAATTTAATTTAATTTAATTTAATTTAATTTAATTTAATTTAATTTAATATGTTTTAATTTAATTTGATTTGATTTGATTTGATTTAATTTAATGTGTTTTAATTTAATTTAATTTAATTTAATTTAATTTAATTTAATTTAATTTAATTTGTTTTAATTTAATTTAATTTAATTTAATTTAATTTAATTTAATTTAATTTAATTTAATATTTTATTTTAAAAGGGTTTGCTTTAAATAATTTAACCTTAACTTAATTTAATGATTAAGTCTTTTAGCATTTTAAATCTTAAACTTGGATTATCATTTTAATTAGGAAATAAATATTATTGGGATGATTAATTTATGGATTCTTAAATTAAAGAGCAAACTTCTTCCTAATAACATCCCTATTTTAATAATTCCAATTTTATTATTCTTCCAAATTTAATTAATTATTTTAATTAAAGTTCATTTCAATTATTGTTGAATTGTTTAATAGGTTTCTACCCTTTAATTATTTAAATTTCAATCATCCAAATCAGATTAAGATCAAATATTTTACCTTTTCATTTTATTAAGCCTAAAGTTTTAATTAAGGATTAAAATTTTAATTACCATTTTGCTCCTTCAAGCTTAATAATTTCATAACTCATTAAATTGAGCTCAAATGAATTTGAAATTTTTATGTGGCTTCACTCATATGTCAATGAAGACATTAGAGGAGAAAATGTGATTTTTCTGTATTTAATTTATTTATGTAATTATTTTTGGTGGAAAATAGAGATTTCCAAGGAAAATTTAATAATATGACCAAGGGAAAGTTTCTATCCTTAAGAAAATTATGGGACATTTCTAATGACTAGAGGTCCACTTGGACCAATTTTGGTGATTTTTTTGAATTATATTTCTTTTATTATAATTATTTTGAGTTTTGGAGTATTAATTAATTTAAAAATAAAATACAGGCTGAAAAATGAATTTTATATTTTCAAAAATCTCTCTGATATCAAGGAAATCAGAGAATCAATTTTTATAATTTTCTGATTTTTCTTTGATTTATTAGAATTATTTTAGTGGAAATGCTAGAAAATACATTTTCTTTAATTTTAAAATTACCTTAAGGCATTAAAATTTAATAACTTATCATAGAGACCTAGGAAAAATATGGGATTTGTTCCTAAGTGATTAAAATTCAAAATGTGACATTTTGGTGAATTTTATTATTTTTGTGATTTTTATTATTTTTTAATTATTAAAACATTAAAATAATGCAAAAAATCAACTTTTTTAGAAAATTGAAATTTTAATTTTCTTAAATTCTCCTGATATCAGAGAGGCTCCAAAACCGATTTGGTGAATTTTTGAAAAGTATTTTGAAAGTTATGAATTTTTAAAGTTTAAATTGGCTAAATGGCTTAATCAACCCATTTGATAGGGCTAACCAAGTCCAATTGGCTTCAAATTTTTATGGTGGGTTCCTCTGATCCTAAAGTTCAGTGGAGAATTGATTTCAAGTCAATTTGATGCATGATTAGCTCTAATTAATTAAAGACCTATTTAGGGTGTTTAAGCCAATTAGTGGTTATTCCAAGTGGATTAATTCAAAACCTATTTTTCCTAGGGTCCTCTCAGTCATAAGAAACATCACCAAATTTTCCTAGAATTTATTTCACAACATGCTAATTATTGGATTTAAAATACTCAAAACAAGTAATATGAATTTGAAAAATCAATAACTTCTCATAGGATGGCCTCTCGACTTTGGAAAATTCAGGGAATGTTCCCAAATTCAGAGGCTTCAAAAGCCCTATGGTCTTATGCCATGGTGAATTTCCTATATACATGGAGAATTAAAATAATGCAGAGGGTAAATAAATCATTAAAAATAAAATACTAGATGAAATTAAATGATTTCTTTTCCACATTATTCTCCTCTGTTCACTGAGCAAGAGGGTATTTTTATTTTATTTTTCTGATTTTCCTACACAAAGTTATGAATTTTTGAAGTTTAAGGAATTAAATAAATAGGAAAATAACCTATTTTTCTACTTATCCACGCGGCGCCGCGTCAACCTCGGCAGCTCCGAAGGGGTACGTGTCGCGCTGTGATCGGGCGCCGCCATCCGAGTCGCCCGTCCCGGACCCGCGGTTCATGCACCATCGCGCCGTCCGGCTCGATCCGCACCGTCCGCTCGATACACGCTCGATCCGACGGCTTCCGACCATCGTCTACGATCGGTGTGCACCCGTGACCGTCAACCTTCTAACCCTAATTTCTCACTCGATTCTCAACGGATTTTCGTGTTCTTATGCTCTATGGATTCGTCTCGAAGAGACGAATACATCCATACGGTAAACATGCATTGAAATCGATTCAAATTAAATGGAGAATCTCTCGTAAGCTCGGGAAGAAGAATGAGTTCATACCTTTGCTCGCAGAAGTGAAGCTTCGATCCGAGAGTTGTGTCACCTTCGATCGGGTCCAAGTAAGCTCCGCATGAAGTCCCTCGGCCCGGTGAATTGTCTAGCTATGAAAGTGACCACGCCCGATCACAAAGCTTCGGAGGCCGGAACAACCGGGTGGCTCTGCGGATGGGGCTTTCGAGGGAAACTTCTCCTCTTGGTCCGGTGAAGGTGTAGGACCGATCAATTTGAAGATTGATCCACCGCGAAGAAGTGTCCCGGTTTTTTAGCTAAAGTTCGAGCTCAAAATCGAGCTCAACTTGGAGGGAATTGGGCTGGAATTCAAGTGGGGATCAAGTGCTCTATGTGTGGAGAGTGATCTAGAATGATTTTGGCGAGTTTCCTTAAGGTTTGGTTCAAGCACCTCTCATGGCCGAGAGGAGGTGGTGTTTAAATAGGCATGGCTCGGAGGCTCTCCCGAGGGGAGTTAGGGGTCGGGATCACCGCTTAGGTCAAGGGCGTAACGGCCATGGTGGCCATCGGGCATGGGGCAGCTCAAGCAAGGTAGAATTTCAAAGTTTGGCTTCTCCCCATGTCTCGGCCATGGAGTTTTCCGGCGACCTGTGCGGCCGGCCGGCGAGCAAGGGTCACCATCTCGACTGTGGAGGTCGTGGCTCGGCAATGGTGAAGTCAATCGGCATTAGCCATGTGTAAAGGTGTTGGATTATAATGGAATGGGGATAAGGTCACTTTGGCTTGGTTTGGGTCAACCCACCATTTTGGGCTTGGTGCACCCTTCCAAGCTCTGATTTTGGGCCGGGAGGATCGGCTTGGTCGACTCGAGAAGGAGTGGTGAAGTCTCCATCCATGGTGAGGTGGCTAAGCATGGTTTAGTGTGTGACATGCTTATGGTTAAAAAGGTTTAATGAAGGATTAGGAAAGGAGGCCCTCCTTTTGCCATTAGTGGCTTGGTCACATGTCAAACCTTCCATGGCTTCATATGGCTTGTAAATGGCTTCGCTCATGGCTTAGTGATAAAGCTTGGTCAATTTCATGGAAATAGAATTTAGGAATTTTGGTATTTTGGTGGAGAATTTTCATGAAGTTTGATTTGGAATGGCTTAATGATGATTTTAAAACTAGGGGTGATTTTGATTAAATGGATGATGTGGGTAAATGTCATGTGGGCTTTGGATTAAAAACTTGGGCTTTTGAAATGGTCATGGGTGGACTTTTTAAAGTGGTTTAAGGAAGTGGGCCTTTAGGTTTAAGAATGAGTTCATGGATGGGAATTTTTGTAAAAGGTTGGGCCAAATAATTATTGGTTTTGGTTTAGGGATGTTTCATGAGTAATTTGAAATAGATTTAAGGTGGTTTGGGTTTGAATTAGGTTGAATTTGGGTTTATTTGGTAAATGGGCCAATGTAGGTCAAATTGGGCTAACTTGGGCCAATGTTGGGCTATGGTTGAAATTGATGTAAAATAAATGTTGGGAAATGTTTATGGGAGTGTTTCAAAGAGGTTTTGGCTTTGGTTGGGTTTTGATTTTGAGGTTTGGGTTTATTTGGGTTAGGTTTGGGTTTAGGTCAAAATTGGGCTTTTTGATTTTAGGTTGAATTTGAGTGGGGTTTGGGTCTAAATTTTGGGCAAATCATGTTATTTTTTTGTTTATGGGGATGTTAAGGAAGGTTTAGAAAAGATTTGGGGTTAATTGGAGTTGAATTGGATGAGTTTGGGCTAAGTTTGGGTCATGGGTCCAAATTGGGCTTTAAGGCCAAAAGTGAAATTGGATCCAAATGTCAATCAAATTGAACTTGTATTTGGTCTAGATTGGTGTTGTGGATGTTGAATTGAAGTTTAGAATTGAATTGGACCAGAATTTAGGTCAATTGGGTAGGTTTGGTTTGACATTGGGTTCATTTTGGGTTAAAATGGGTCAAATTGCGGGTTTTGATAAAAGTGGGGTAAATTGACAAAATTGGCCCATGGTGTAGTTGAACAAAATGAAATTGGGAATATTTGGGATTTTCTGGAATTTTCTGGGAATTTTCTGAATTTTTGGATTTTTTGGCTAAGAGGGGTATTTTGGGTATTTGGAGGGTATTGGGAGGTATTTTTGGAATTTTTGGTGTTTTTGGGTATGGATGATCAATTTGATTGGTGAGGCAATGTTTAGGATTGATTTTGGAGAATTTTGGGTAATTTAGGTGATTTTGCAAATTTTGGGGGTTTCGAGGGTTTTGGGTAGTGTAAGCGTGTGTAGGGTCCTGGGGTCAAAAATTGAAAATTTGGAAAATTGAAGATTGGGTGAATGTAAGTGGAATGAAATCATTTTGGTTGAGCCTTGAAGCCACATCAAGCCCACATGAGCCATGAAGGGACTCATTTGAGGCATCCACTATGTTGTTCCTAACCCTCTTAGCCAAGGGCTTAGGGGTTAAGGACCATCCATGTGAATCACCTTCATGAGTCAGGAGGTCAAATTGGGTATGGGTGTGTTTTTAGGAGGTGTGTGAAAGTGTAGTGTATAGGTGTAGTGTGTGTGTAAGTCAGCCCCTTCACCGCACCGGGCCACCTGTAGGCGGTCCTAAGGCCAAAGAGTCCTATGGGAACTCATCCTATAAACTTCCACATTTGATTTCCACCCTCTAGGTGATTAGGGGTCTACAATCAAGTTTGTGGAGTTTGCAGGGAGTTAAGAAGTGGTTTGAATTTCTAAGTGGTGGGTCCCAATTCTAATCCTCTAGGATAGTCAAAGGAAAAGCCTAAGGCTAGATCCTAAGTACTAAAAAGAAGGAGAGAAGACCTCATCAAGAATGAGGTCAACAAATAAATTGAAGGCATGTAGGCATTCTTCATTATAATCAATACTGGTTATTTTTCTAAAAGATGACATAAAGGATTGGTAATTTTTTAAAAGTCTTTAATATAGTGCTTGTAAAATCCAGCATGTCCTAGAAAACTCCTAACTCCTCTCACTATAGTAGGAGGAGCTAGTTTAGCAATAACTTGACTTTAGATGGATCTACTTCCATACCATTTTTAGAAATTTTATGCCCTAAAACAATTCTTCCCGTGACCATAAATTAGCATTTTTTCTAATTAAGAACTAGAGTTGTTTCTTCACAGTGTTTTCAAACTCTTACCTAATGATCTAAACAAGAATTAAAGGAAGTTCCAAAAACTGAAAGTCATCCATGAAAACTTCAATTCTTTTCTCAATTAAATTGCAAAAACTTGACATCATGCACATCCTTAAAGTTATAGCTCCATAACATAAACCAAATGACATTCTATTAAATACAAATGTTCCATGGGTACTTGTGAATGTAGTCTTCTCTCGATCCTCAAGAGCTATAAGTATCTGGTGGTATCCTGAATATCCATAAAAAAGTAGAAATATTGATGCCCAGCTAGCCTATCCAACATTTGGTCCATAAAAGGTAGAGGAAAGTGATCTTTCTTAGAGGCAGAATTTAGTTTTTTATAATCAAAACAATTCGTCACTCAGTGACTTATCTTGTTGGAATTAATTCATTATGTTTATTTACATCTATTGTCACTCCCCCTTTCTTAGGAACGTAATGAATCAGACTAACCCAAGCACTATCAGATATTCAATAAATGATTCTATAATCTAACCACTTTAAAATTTCTTTTTTACCACTTCATTCATAATTAGATTCAATTATTTTTGAGGATTTGGTCTAGCCTTATATTATTTTCCATTAATATTCTATGCATGCAAATTGAAAGGCATTAGTCTTTAAGATTCTCTAATGTCCATCCAAAGGCTTTCTAATAATTTCTCAAAGTTTCCATTAATTTTACTTCTTGATCTTCAGTTTAGTCTAAGGATATTATAACATGTAATGTAGACGAGTTTCGTAAAAATACATACTTTACATGTGTAGGAAATACCTTCATCTCAAGTTCAAGAGGTTCTTAAATAGATGGAATGAGCGGTTTACTATTTTTTGTAGTATTTAAAATCTCAAAACCCTCCCGAACATAGTTAGAGTCTTCAGTAAACAACATCTTCAACTCATCTTGAAGTTCCATTTCAATCTCTTATTTTAACTCATGTGTTTCAGTCTTCCTTCCAATATCTTTTTGGAAATGGTTAAAACTTAAATAATCCATTATCTCCATTCATAAACATTCATCATCTTTTCCTTTAGCTGAATACTTCATAGATTTTAGCACATTAAAAGTAACTTCTTGGTCATTAACTTTCATTATTAACTCTCCTTTATGGACATATATCATAGCTCATCCAGTAGGAAGGAATGATCTACTTAATATGACTGGTATTTCTTTATCTTCCTCCATGTTTAGTATAATAAAATCTAAAGGGAAGATAATTTTACCCACTTTAAGATCTATAACCCCCTTAGGATATGTGATAAATTGATCAGCTAACTGAAGGGTTTATTCATATTCTTCTCCTTAAATTTTTTGTTATTGTAAAATCGAGGAAGATAAGAAGGCCAATATTAGTACTACCCTGATTGTTCTAGTTTCCCAATGAGCTTGCTTGATCGTTTCCCCATTGGTAGTTTCCACCACTAGAAGTTTTATTCTAGTTAATGTTAGGATGGTTCTTCCAGCCTGGGTTATAATAGTTAGCATATGGATTATTGGGTTTATTATTAATTACATTTAAAGTCTCGTATGATGGTTACTGAGAATCAATCATTTGTCTCAATGAGTTTTCTTCAATTAGTTGAGGTATTTGAGGTAAGTTCATTCTGAATCTGTCTAACTTCCTAGAATATTACAACAACTTGAGATGCCAAAATAGAGATCAAATCAGTATCATTAAAACTGCTACTTTCTTAGGATTTAACCTTTTAGGGGGCCATTGAAATTTGTTCTTAGCTATCTCTTAGATTAAAGAATATTCATCATCAAACGGTTTTGACATTAATGAACCACCTGCAGCAGCGTCAATAATAGATCTAAGGGATCTCACTAACCCATTGTAGAATGTCTGAATAATCAACAAGTCTGGCAAAGCATAATTTGGAATCTTTCTAACCAGTTCGTTAAATCATTTCAAGCTTCATATATTGACTCACCTTCATACTTAGTAAATGAGGTAATATCATTAAGCTTAGCAGCTTTTGAAGGTGAAAAATACTTAGCCAATAATTTCCATGCTAAATCACCCTAAGTTCTGATAGATCCAGGTGCTAAAGAGTTTAACCACATCATAGCTTTATCCCTTAAGGAAAAGGGAAAAAGTCAAAGTCCTCTTATACAAAATTCACCCCCATACCTAATTTTGTTCAGTCAATCTACCTTAATAAGAGCCCATATTTCCAAGAATCTCTCATGGATGTTTGACAGTTCTTGACAAAGAGTAGCCCCCAACTTCTCCATAGCTTTCACTCTCTCCACACAAGACACCTCACATATCTCATATCTTCACTAGATCTTCGTGGATTGAGCAAAGGAGTACTTGATCTCGTCAAGGTGTTGTGAAAACAATATGGGATAAGTCTGATGCCCATTAGTTGCTTCCCCACTGTTCTTGGGAGGACAACTTAGGAACTGAACACTGTCATCCTCGCTTGAGAGTCATCCACCCTCACCTTGCTCCTATTTTTTAATCAATGGCACTTAAATCAATTTTTATGTCGATGTCAATCAAGGTTGGATCTTTGCCCATGCCTCTCAAAGCACAGTCATTTGCACCAAGAATAGTTTAAAACATAATGACTTTGGAAAAAAATTAAAACAAATAAAACCTAGGCTCCTCATACCGAGGAGTCAATCCAACTCAAATGATGTAATCGACACATCACCTTCACCATGCAATAGTAGAGCACCAACAGATTCTTGGGTAGCCTATTCGATCCGCTAATCTTGTGACACTATCAAAGGATGGACAAATGGAACAATCGTCCAGCTGGTTAGCTGAACATTTCTTCTCTTATTAACGAGGAACGAATCTGAAGATCTCACTTAATTTGAATATGAGATTGCAACTATTTCTTCTCTTCTTAATGATAACTTTCTTATTTGTTTAGCCTCTTAGAAGATCCTAACCTTTCAATTTTCGAAAGGGAACATGGACCAGATTTTTCTTAAGGATGTCACTAGATGGGTTTGATGCGTTCTTCAGCATAACAACCAAAAACCGTCCGATTAAAACAAGAAGAGTCATGAGGATATAAGGATTGGAAGGAGTATCATAACGCCTTATTTATAAGAATCAAAAGAAAATAGATCAATAGAGTTTGTCTAGTGAGCCATTAATCAAACAACAAATGAAATCTACATTTGCATTTAGTTCTCATGTTCTTATCTTAACATTGCTTTCAACAAACAAGAAAATTAGGCAACGAAAATAAGTATGTAAAATGTGCTATCACTTATCCTGAGGACTTCTAACTGTCCAGAAGGAAAGAATACAATGAAGGTATTTCCACTGACTAAAGAACATTAGGCCTACTTTTCCGACCGAGTGAAGTTGTCCAAGCTAAACAAATAAGGCCAAAGCCAACTGAACAAAGAGGTGGACAAAAAATGACATGAGGATGTAATAATGAGTCACTCAGCCAAAAATAAGACAAAGGGTATCTAAGACAACCACCACAGAAGAGTGGACCCCAGGGAAGATCCAGTTCTCTAGCATCTTCAACCATCTCGAGAATGCAAAAGACTAGCCATCGTATGTCAAGGATCAACAGCTGAGCCATATTAACCGACTTATCCATACTAACTAAGCTCAGACTACCAAGTAGATCTCAGCCAACCAAACTTATCTTGCCAACCGTTGCCAATTAAACTTAGCTGGCCAAGCTAGAGTGTAGTCAGACGATAAACTCACATATGTAAAATATTAAAAATACCCTAGTACGGACCCATTAAAGCATGAGTAAAATAATAACATCACAATATTGTATCATGTTTTCTATAAATAGAAGAATTGTTTTATAAATACGACGCGACAGGTTACTATACATCAGTGTTCACTTCTCTCTCAATTACTGACGCTACAAATCATGATTCAACAAAAAAAAAGATGGAATGCGAAAATGATGGCAGTAAATTGGTACAAGTTGAACAGCAAAATGGTTGAACAGCAAAATGATTCCAGGAGGGAAAAAAGCTGTCCTAGGAAATTCGACTTTATTAATTAATAAATTTATGAATATTCAAACATAATTTCTCTCATATGATTTCAGAGATGGAAACATCTTTAATTTTTTTAATTTTAACTATAATTACTTCTGGTGGCAATCCTACATTTTTTCTATTACAAACGATATTCTTGCCAAGCTATAAGATATGTCTTTCGATTTCATAAGTAAAAATCAACGGTCATAAACAGTTATTTTCTATCACCGAAAGTACATTATTTTTCTAAAATAAAAATAATTTTATATGCATAATTAAACTTAATTCACAACCATCTACTTCAATTTTCTTAATGTGTGGTTTTTCTCCGCATTTGACTTCTATGGGTGCTTGATCAGCATTGTACAAATCCAGTTCTCCATGACGCAAATGCGTTATAGTCAAGATTACGATCTGAATGCAGCGCACAATGCCAAATGCCGCACCATAATGCGGATTTATCAAACAGGTACGTGATGCGGTTTACCTAAACAAAATAATTATATGTTAAAATTGATTAAATAGTGATTGACATGCTGTGGCCGCATAATTTATTAGGCCTTGTGACACCAGCCGAGGATAATCAAAGTAGACTTTTTATTCAAGCTTGATTCGTGACTAATATTCAGGCCTTGAAAATTCTAAAATAAAATGAGAGGCATACAAGTCTCCATGTGGCAGCTCACGTCATACCCAATATTTACTTTAACTTAGTTAAACTATTTTGAAATTTAAGCAGCTCTCAAACTATTTTAGTTTCAGAATATTATGTATTTTGAAAATTTAATTATATAAAAGTTCATTTAAGCAAAAATATATCAATGCATTATATTTTGTTGGGAAATATGGATTTACTAAAATCAAATATGATGTTTTATGAACTGTTATTTAATTGGTGTAAATAAAAAATTATGTCAGCACTAATCCTAAGGAGATCTAACGGTTCAAATAAAAAAAGTACAACCCACCGCAGAAAATCAAGAGATTTGCTTGCCGACCAAGTGAAGTTGTCAGACCCAAACCAGGAAGGCTAAAACTAACTAAACCGCAAGACAAGCCAAAGACAATCAGATGATGCAAGCATGAGCCACTCAACCAGAAAAAGACAAAACTGTATTCGAGTCAACCACTATAAGAGAGCCGACCAAAAAAAAGATTCATTTTCCTAACATCTCCAACCATCCTAGGGATGCCCAGGGGCTCCACATCAAGGATCAAGGATCGATAGATGGTTCGTCCTAGCTCACCGACCATATTGACCAAGTTTAGTCGAGCAAGCGGTTCTCAGCCGACCGAGTCAATCTTACTAAACCAAAGCCAATTAAGCGAAGCTAGTCGTGCCATAGAGCTGGAGGAGACAGACCAATACATGAAAGAAATCATATCAATACCCCATTACAGACTCTTTTAAAGTATGGGCAAAAATGTAACATCACGAGTTTATACTCTATCATCTATAAATACGAAAAATATTTATAAATAAAGCACAACAAATTAGTATTCATTATCGTTCACTCCTCTCTCTATGTACGCTTTACTCAATGGGTGTGATTCACCAATAAATTAGGAACATCCTAAAATATGCGGTGAGCATGGATCATGGCACAAACAAGAAGAGGAGTAGCTCAAGAAGAAGAAACCCACAATAGGGACACAGATAACATGGAGTGTACTAGAAAGTTTACAGCCCAATAGATCCAGGAGTTGAGAACCAGATGTTAGACATAATCCAAAATGTATTGACCCATACATGGATTAGCAGCATTGCGAAAAATGGTTATTGCCAAACGATATAAAAGTCCCATTAGCTTAAGAAATGGAGGGCCACTCCTAGTACTTCGATATTATTGCCAAACGATATAAAAGTCCCACCATGACAACCTAAGAATATATTTTCTTGTCAAATCTTTGAGGCCAAGCCCCCATAAAAATTCATGATCCGGTCACAGGAGTCCTAAAAGGAGTGCAGCAACCTGATCGATCATATAGCCTTGTTTGATGACTTTATGTTTGATGAGGAATACCAATGTGCTGCAATGTCATATTTTCTTTATCACATTGATTGAGTCAGCCCTCAGTGATTCAATAAATGACCGTTGGGATTCGCCGAATTCAAGCAAATATTCGTGGTGTAGTTTGTCAAAGCCAAGAAAACTATAGAAAAACTCACAGACCCTATTGACCGCGACTTTTTGTGGTGATAAAAATTTGTACAATTGATTAATAATAAAGTCACTTATATCAACGCAAGTATACGTATCGCTCAAGTAATACATGGCTCTAGTGGAGTCCTGGTTATCGATCCCATAGGGAAGTGAGATAAAAGGTCCTTAGTCAAATTCTAGTCTACTACAATTACTCCTTAGTTTGGAATGTCGATTAAAATGATGTTTTATCTAGCAACTACTCATAAATGCAACTGTTAAATGTAAAGATATTAACTATAACTAAATGAAAATATTAATTCTAAAAATAACCCTTTTTGGATGAATTGGTTTGGAGAATTTTGAGATACTAAAAACTACTATTCTTATGTAATAAAATTAATAATGTATAGGATTGAGATGCATTAAATATTGTATGTGCCAAATAGGAGCAATCATATTCTTTACCATTTGGTCCAAGCATAAAAAACATTGACTAATCTTATGCTTATTTACTGAATCCGTGGCTAGGCTGGAAGGATACAGACTCTCACTTCAGAGCTCCCACATTCCCCTCGCCTGAGGGCTAACATCTTCGCTTCAGTACTCAAACAATAGGACCGAATTGAGGATTTTAGTCTGTCACTCTAAAATCTCCATTTCTATGTCCAATAATTTTATTTTCCTATTTATTTGCATTCAATCCCCATGAACTTCACCATCCATAGAATTTAAATGTGGTTCGTACTTAGTTGTAGAAAGCATAATCCTCTCGGATCGTATGTTTTCACAACAAATGTTAACATTACAACAGGCCTTAATGAAATGTAAATGAAGTGCAAGTAAAAACTATCACATTTATACATAAAATTTCTTCTAGCATGTACCACAATATCCTACACATAAATTCTATTCTTTATAAAAGAAAAGTAAAAGGAAAAGAATGACATAATCTTCTCATGCCACTAGTTCCAAAGAAGAAGAAAGAGTAAGAGAGATACGTCACAAAGCATTAAAAAAACACAACGGAAACTTCATTTCACCAAAGCAAATCCACCAGGTAAGTGTTACAAAATCATAAGATAATGAAGAACAATACTTAACTTTTTCCCTTCGAAAGAAAGATGAAGAACTCTTCGACAAAGTCTCCCGTCGATCCATGCAATGCTAGTGCAATCTCTTACAATTTCTCTCAAAATCTCCTCTCCAATCTCTCCAAAATCTACATTTCTACTCCTAATCTAAGAACCTTAAACATTCTCCAAGTTTTTCCTAACATTACTCTTTATTTTTCTGAGCTAAAATCTTTCTTTTAAAGTGTAGGGACCAAGTTTGAAGAGTTGTTACAAGAAACCATTCAAAAAGCGTCCAAATACGTTGAATTTCGGCCCATAACCGTAAAAAGTCGGTCCATAGTCGTACTGGGCGCTGTCGGTGGGCTCGAGGTCGCTGTCGGTGAGCTTTTCTGTCATTTTCCAGTCTTTTCGGGAAAATCTTGTCGTCGGCGCCCTTGAGGACGTTCTCAGCGAGCAGACTGCACAGCTCCACCGTTTACCTCCGTTTGGCTTCGTTTTAGCTCTGATTCGCCCCGTTTCAGTTGCGTTACGTTCCTAACAGATAGCCCTATAAAATAAGCATAAAAAACCTTTTTTAAAAGTGTAATCTCATTAAAAAATATGCAAGAAGTGTAAAGGAGATTAAACATAGAAAGACTTATCGAAAGGTGTCAGGACAAAATTTCATTTCTTGCTTGTTTTTGCTCCAAATTGCACCGTTTTTGTTTCCTTTTGCTCCAATCACCAATTCTTGCACCTAAATCTAAATAACATACAAAATACATTTATTTAAAGTGCAATATCATTAAAATTAAGGATAAATTGTATATGCAAAATCAAGTATTTTTTAGGCGTGTCAAGACCCCCAAACTTAATTGTTACTTGTCCTCAAGTAACACTATAACTTTAAAAATAAAATATGTTGACTTGTGGCTGTGGGCTTCAATAGAGTTTTCTATCATTTAATCTCAGAAATATTATAGTATAACATAGGAGAAATTCTAGCAAATCAACCTAGGACTAGAGTGTAAGAATATTTCATATTCAACTTAGGAATACTAATTTTCTATTTACTTCAAAGTTATTGAAACTTATCAAAATAAAGATTCAAAGAAAGTATAAAAACAGAATCTAAGCACCTTATCTATACCAATTTAACCAATACCTTCTGAAATATGAATAAGCTTAGGATTGTTTTTATGTCTAATCATTTAAAAAGATTCAAGTGAAACCAATTTTTGATTAGGCTTCTCCTCAAGCTTCTCCTCACTTTTTTTCTTCTCTCTTTTTTTTTTCTTTTCTTTCGGGATCATTTTCAATCCCTTTTTTCACTTTTTTTCTTTCTTTTGGGATCATTTTTAATCCCTTTTTTTTTACTTTTTTTATGTGAGGATTACCATATCTGGATAGGCCTTTAATAATTTTAATGTTCACTATTCTCTTTCTAAAATCTAAAACTCAAAACTTTCCCTCACTTTTTATAAGTGTAAGTATTAGTTCGAAAAAGGTTTTTAATAAAGGCTCAATTCTCTTTAAGTATAAATCTAAGAATTTTAGCTTTTCAAATATTCAACTACTTTCTACTATAAATAGAAAAATCATTTTTCCTAATGTTTCCTACAAAATAACTTAACTCTAGAATAGTTTCTTCACATAGGATTTCAACTAAGTTATTTTTCTAACATTCCTAAAATCAAAATTATTGTAACTTAAAGGTAACACCACATACCACAAGTCATTTTAAAAGTGATATCAAATTAATACAGGCTACTGAGGACAAATAAAGTTACATTTAAAAAATCTTTCTTCCCCCTAAAACTTAAATTTTAAAATATTTTGCAATTAATTCCTTAAAATGTAGCAGGAAGAAAAAGTAATGGTTGAATCTACTAACTAATACAACATTCTATCAAATTTATATACATGCATGATCAGGATAGAATGACTGTAGGAGAAAGTAAATCTAACATAAAACATGCTTGTAATAAAATTACACTAAAAGGAAGTATTTTCGCATTAAAATTTTATTTGTCTTCCTACCCCCAAACTTAATTTTTAACATACATAGCATTCAGTACAGAAAATATAAGCAAGAAGAAAAAAAATTTAGAAATTCTATCTACCACAAATGTCTATCAAAACTATTTACAAGTATTCATTAGGACAGAACAATATGCAGCAGAAAATAAATCTATACTAATCATGCCTGAATGAAATTCACTAAATAAAAGTTTAACTAGCATAGCAGGTATCATTAAGGGAATATAAAAATGTAACACAAACATAAACACACAATTCAAATACAAACACACATGATAAATGTGGTCAGTTCTTCCATAAACTCATCACATCCTACTAACTTACTTCCAGTTTCTATCGAAATCACTACACAGATAAATAAGGTGCATTTTAAATGGTTTTATAGATTATAATCCGAAAGATAAGATTACCCCTGATATATTGGCTCCTTGACACCAATCTCAAGCATCATCTAATCCTTATAATTATGCACCTCTAACAGTTATAAAAATAGTGTAAGACCATCCACATGGTATTCATCAAATAGGTTCGCTACTCCTACCTAATGAAAGTAAAGTTGCAGAAAGGAAGTAACAAATTAAGATGGAACTATCAATGTTCGAAATTCATGATTTCTCTTATAAAAATCAAGTCTGGGTGAGACCCAAGCATAGTGGACTCGTTAATCCAACTACTACAAGAGATCATGTCTAACCATAAGAAGAAGTTAAGGAATCACCTCCCTCAAGACACAGAGAGAGATCAGATCGAAGTAATAATAATCCAAATATCTACCAATAATCAATCAAACAGATCAATCCGCTATAAAGCAAATACAATATAACACTAACAATCATGACTCTCAAGCACACTAAATCACAACACACTGATAACTATGGGTTGCCTCCCCTAAAAGCGCTTGGGTTAACGTCGTTAGCCAGACAAATGATTCCACCTGGATCAAAGTTCCAATTAAGTAATCCTCTGTCAATAGCTCAATCATTTCTAGATCCAGGGATTCCTATAAAATCCTCAAATTTTAATTTTTCATTCAGCTCTTCATTTTTAGTTTGATTTATATCATAATTCCTCATATTTCTTTCTAGATCCAATATTCTTCTATTAATTTTTTGAATTTTCATATTAATATCATCCTTGAAATTTATAAGAAATTGAACTTTATAAGATACTTCAATATCTCTCAAATTATGGATCAGATTCTCTTTAGATAATTCAGATTCTGGATCAATATCTTCTATGTTACTCTTCAGTTTCAAATTATCCTCTAATTCTTCCCCTTTATAATTATTAAATGACGGAGGATCTATCTTAATTGAGGAAATAAGTTTTTCTAATTCCTTAGGAATTTCTTCCAATGGTCTTCCAATATTCTTATTCTCTTTTCTCAACGCAATGTTCTTTTAAAATTTATCCTCAAATTCTCTTCCAAGTCTTAGTTCAATAATTTTATCTTATTCATCATTCAATTCAGGTTTTTCTTGTGATTGAGTCACATCTAAAGATATATATTCTAGTTGTGTAGATGAATTCCCTAAATAGATAGGCTTTAAAATTGTATGGGGTACATCTATCTTAAGTTCATGAGATTTTTCAATAGATGGAATTAAAAGTTTACTATTTTTGGTAGCATCCATCATTTCACACCTCTCCTGAACATACATACAATCTTCTTTAAATAACGTTTTCGAATCATCATGAAAGTCTATTTCAATCTCATCTGTTAACTTACTCTCAAAACTTTCTTGGAAATGGTCTTTACTTAGATAATCAATTACATCTATCCAAAAAAATCGTCATCTTTTCTCTCAGTTGGATATTTCATACTCTTTAATACATCAAAAGTGACTTCCTGGTCATTAATATTCATAGTGAACTCTCCTTTTTGCACATCTATCATAGCTCATTCCAGTAATAAGGAAATGTCTACCTAAAATAATTGGAATTTCTTTATCTTCCTCCATATCTAATACAATAAAGTCCAAAGGAAAGATAAATTTATCCACTTTAACAAGCACGTCTTTTATAATTCCTTTTGGATAAATGATAGATCGATCAGCTAATAGAAGGGTTATAGTAGTGGGAGAAATATCGACTAAACCTAACTTTCTAAATATAGATAGAGGCATCACATTAATGCTCACTCCTAAATCACATAAAGCTTTTCCACATAATCTTTTCCCAATTGCACAAGAAATTTTAAAGCTACAAAGATCTTTAAGTTTTTGAGTAAAATTTTTCTGAAGTATAGTGCTACACTCCTCACTTAATGCAACTGTCTCATAATCCCCAAATTTCCTTTACTTCTTTAATATCTCCTTGATAAACTTTGCATAACTTGGCATCTGTTTCAATGCTTCAGTGAAAAGAATATTTATCGTTAACTTCTTAAGTACTTTCATGAACTTTGAAAATTTTATATCCAACTCATGTTGTCTAAGTCTTTGAGGAAAAGGAGGTGGTGGACTTTCCAAACTGATTTTAGTTGGAGAAATTAATTTTTCCAAATCCTTAATAACATGTTCTTCAGGTCTTTTAGTTTCCTTTGTTTCTCTCACAACATCTTTCTCTTTTCTAACCACATCCTCTATCTCTCTTCCACGTTTTAATTGGACAACTTCTACTTGTTCATGAGTGTTTCTTTAGGGTTGATCTCAATGTTGCTAGGAAGTGTTCTTGAGGTTTATTGCTAAGTGAATTAGCAATTTGTCCCAGTTTATTCTCTATGTTTCTAATCGTAGCATTTTGACTTTGCAACTGGTTTCCCATTTGCAATACCACTTCTTCCATAGACATCTTCTAATCCTCAAAGTGTTGATCATTGTTAGAGTCCGGTAGATATGAAGGTCTATAGTTTTTGTTCCCCTGATTATTCCAACTTCCATTAGGATTTGCATGATTATTTTCCCATTTTTTGTTTCCACCATCAGTAGTTTGATTCCAGTTAAAATTAGGATGGTTCTCCCAACCTGGGTTGTAAAGGTTTGAGTACGAATTTTTTATGGTATTTAAAGCATCATATGACAATTATATGCCCTAATCAACTTTCCTCACTTACTAGAGTGAGTTGAGGCTGGTTCAATCCAAATTGGTCCAACTTCCGTGATATTGCGGCAACTTGAGATGAAATAATTGTAATCACATCCGTAATATGAACACTGGCTACCTCCTTAGGATTTACGATTGCAGATTTCCATTGAAATTCATTTGTAGCCATTTTTTCAATTAACTTATACGCTTCATCAAATGGTTTTGACATTAATGATCTTCCAGTGGCAGCATCAATTATAGACCTAAGGGATCCTACTAACCCATTATAAAAAGTTTGAATGATTAACCAAACGGACCGAGCATGGTGTGGACACTTTCTTAGAAGTTCCTTAAATCTTTCCCAAGTTTCGTATATTGATTCTCCTTCATATTGACAAAATGAGATAATATCGTTTCTAATTTTAGTTGTCCTTGAAGGTGGAAAACACTTAGCTAAAAATTTTGGAGTTAACTCCTCCAAATTTTTAGTAGAGCCAGGTGCTAATGAGTATAACCACATTTTAGCCTTATCCCTTAGTGAGAAAGGAAAAAGCCTTAGTCTAATAGCATCGTCTGACATACCGTTATAATGAAATGTAGCACAAATCTCTAGAAAATTTGATAAGTGTAAATAGGGATCTTCCAAAAGAGTTCCCCCAAACTGATTGTCCTGCAACAGTTGGATAATATCAGGATTTATTTCAAACAAATCAGCTTCTACGACAGGGTTTTGTATACTTGAGTGAATTTCATCTGTCGTAGGATTTAGGTAAACCCTCAATGAAGTATGATGATTTTCCAATTTATAATCTTGAAAGTTTTCCATTTCCATTTCTAGTTTTTCATGTTCTTTCAGTATTTTTATTTTTTGATTTTTTTCAAATTTGGGATCATAAGGCACAAGTCCTGCAGATCCTTTGTTTCACATTCGTAACACAACAAATAATACATTAAAAATTAAACAAATAATAGATGAAATATATTCAACACAACAAAACATTTTCACAAACACCTTATTTTTCACACAAATAATTTTTTTCGTTTTTCACAACACTTTTTCATATAAAAACACTTTTCACACAAAACATTTTTTACGACACTATAGTTTTCCAAGTCTAAGCCTAATAACTTCAACTAAAATTCTTCTAACGTTCTTACCCAAGCTTCCACGGCAACGGCGCCAAAAACTTGACCACTACTTTTTGTGGTGACAAAAATTAGTGCAATTGATTAATTATAAAGTCACTTATATCAAGATAAGTATACGTATCGCTCAAGTAATACGGGGCTCTAGTGGAGTCCTGGTTATCAATCCCACAAGGAAGTTAAATAAAAGGTCCTTAGTCAAATTCTAGTCTACTACAATTACTCCTTAGTTTGGAATGTCGATTAAAATGATGTTTTATCTAGCAACTACTCCTAAATGCAAGTGTTAAATGTAAAGATAGTAACTATAACTAAATGCAAATATTAATTATAAAGATAACCCTTTTTGGATGAATTGGTCTGGAGAATTTTGAGATAATAAAAACTACTATTCTTATGTAATGAAATGGATAATTTATAGGAATGAGATGCATTAAATATTGTATGTGCCAAATAGGAGCAATCTTATTCTTTACCCTTTAGTCCAGGCATAAAGAACATTGACTAATCCTATGATTATTTACTGAATCCATGGCTAAGTGATGCGATGCGACTTTATATATGCTTTTAAATACAAGAATTTGATACCACTTTTTAGAATATTTAATTCCTGGCAAATGGCTTCAAAAACTTGATGTGTGATGTTTACTTTTACTTATGAATTTATATTTAGATTTTATAAAAAATTATTGTAAAAGTCACAATTTTAAACACAACTATGCGTATCGTTCAAGTAATACAGGGTTCTAGTGGAGTCCTGGTTATCGATCCCACAGGGATAGTGTTTTTATAAAATGTAAGAAATGTAAGAAATATTTTGGAATTTTTCAAATTAAAAGTAATTTATATATATATATATATATATAGAGTTTTTTTATTTTCAAATTTAATTTACTAACAATTTTTACTATAAGAAAGTAAGCAGTGAGCAGTAATAAAGTAAAGTAAGCAGTAATTAAAATTCAATGCAAGTATAAAAACGACTTTCTCCTTTTCAACTAATCCAAGATTTGTAGAATAATTATCTTTTGTGGAAAATTTAGATTATGGTATTATGCCAAATGAAGCATTCATATTCTTTACCCTTTCGGTCCAGTGCAAAGACCATCGACTAATCTATAGATCGGTTCGAGATGTTTTATTAGTAGAATGGGTCAATCTAGGCTCACACTAATAGATGTCCAAGGGTGGCTATGGTTGGCCCTACCAGTGACCCATTCCCTTTCTATAAACCAAATTATTAGAATTTAGTCTGTCACTCTAAAAACTAATGCATTCTACGCCCAATAAATCATATCTTCCTATTTATTTGCACTTCACCTTGAACGCGCATAAAGCCTTCGACTACACAAGGATTCATGTGATATCTACTAGTTAAGAATTTATCTCCAGATAGGTCTCAAAATTTTTCAACAGGTTTTAACAATTTAAATGACCAATTTAAAAAGTAAACTAAGTTCAGGTATTAATATCATCACAATGTTTTAAATTTTTTAAATTTAATTCTCCTAAAAAATTTAATTACTTTATTTTCTTTTCATAGTTGAAAGAAGAAAAATAACTAACTACTCAAAACACATTGAAATCACACAACAAAATATATTTATAAAACTTTGAACCAAGGTACAAATACTTATCTGAAGTATTCCTTCAATTGATCCACTGACTTTTACTAACTCCAAAGCAATGATGAAAGACTCCAATAGCAACAACACACAATAAATACTCAAAATAAACTCACTAGTTACAAAGTAAAGCGGCACCCTAAGTGTAGAAGAGACTAAAAAAACTATGTAAAACTAGAGGGGGGAGAGAAGGTGCTCTTTTTTTCTGTAGAATGGGCTACTATTTATAGTGCTTTGAATTTGACCAGGGGGTTACTTAAGGCACCCCTTCAAAATTCGTCCAAATTCAATGCATCTTCTAGAAGGTAACTATCGTACCTAGGCGTCAGGATCTGGCGCCTAGGCACCGGACTCCGTGACCAGGTCTTCGCAACTCTTCACTTTGGATCACACCTCTTCGTAATTAAAACTGTTTCCTTGTGTCCAAATGCATTGTATCACATGTCTTATATATTAGGAGTAACATCCAGTCTTCTAAAAGCTCCAATAACCGCTTAACTCCGTCAAAATAACTCCCCGAGATCATCAAAAAATCATAACAACGTCTGCATTGAGCTGGAGCTTAGCCGTCGGATTCTAGTGCCTAGGCGCCAGGCCAATAATTCCAATATTTTGCTCCATAAGCTCCATTTTGCTCCATTTTGCTCCTTTTTCCTTCTTTTTCCTTCTTGAACTCTTTTTTAATCATCTACATCCAAAAAAATTAAAATACCTTTCATTAAAGCATAATATCCTTAAGAATTGAATCATAAATAAGGCATAATAATGGGTATTTTTTAGGTAGATCCCTAAGCTGGGAGGATACCGGCTCTCACTTCGGAGCTCCCACATTCCCCTCGCCTGAGGGCTAACATCTCCAATTTAGTACTCAAACAATAAGATCGAATTGAGGATTTTAGTCTGTCACTCTAAAATCTCCATTTCTACGTCCAATAATTATATTTCCCTATTTATTTGCATTCAATCCCCATGAACTTCACCATCCATGAAATTTGAATGTGGTCCGAACTTAGTTGTAGAAAGCATAACCCTCTCGGATTTTATGTTTTCACAACAAATTTTAACATTACAATAGGCCTTAATTGCAATGTAAATGAAGTGCAAGTAAAAAACCATCACATTTATATATAAAACTTCTTCTAGCATGTATCTCAACATCCTACACGTGAATTCTACTCTTTACAAAAGAAAAGTAAAAGGAAAAGAATGGCATAATCTTTTCATGCCACTAGTTCCAAAGAAGAAGAAAGAGTAAGAGAGATACGTCACAAAGCATGAAGAAAACACAACGGAAACTTCATTTAACCAAAGCAAATCCACTAGGTAAGTGTTTACAAAATCATAAGATAATGAAGAACAGTACTTAGCTTTTTCCCTTTGAAAGAAAGATTAAGATCTCTCCCACAAAGTCTCCCGTCGATCCATGCAATGCTAGTGCAATCTCTTACAATTTCTCTCAAAATCTCCTCTCCAATCTCTCTAAAAGGGTAGAAATCTACATTTCTAATCCTAATCTAAGAACCGTAAACATTCTCCAAGTTTTTCCTAACATTCCTCTTTATTTTTTCTGACCTAAAATCATTCTTTTAAAGTGTAAGGAAGAAGTTTGAAGAGTTGTCACAAGAAACCATTCAAAATGTGTCCAAATACATTGAATTTCGGCCAATAACCGCCAAAAGTATGTCCATAGTCATCCCGAGCGCTATCGGTGGGCTCGAGGTCGCTGTTGGCGAGCTTTTCTGTCATTTTTCGGCCCTTTCGGGAATATCTTGCCTTCGGCACCCTCGAGGGCATTTTCAGCGAGCAGACTGCGCAGCTCCACCATTTTGCTCCATTTGGCTCCGTTTTAGCTCTGATTCGCCCCGTTTCAGTTGCATTGTGTTCCTAATAGATAGCCCTACAAAATAAGCATAAGAAAAACTATTTTTAAGAGTGTAATCTTATTCAAAAATATGCAATAAGTGTAAAAGAGATTAAATATAGAAAGACTTATAGAAAGGTGTCAGGGCAAAATTTCATTTTTTGCTTGTTTTTGCTCCAAATTGCACCGTTTTTGCTTCCTTTTGCTCCAATCACCATTTCTTGTACCTAAAACTAAATAACATACAAAATATATTTCTTTAAAGTGCAATATCATTAATATTAAGCATAAAATGTATATTGAAAATCAAGCATTTTTTAGGCGTGTCAAGGCCCCCAAACTTAACTATTACTTGTCCTCAAGTAACACTATAACCTTAAAAATAAAATATGTTGACTTGTGGCTGTAGATTTCAATAGATTTTTCTATAATTTAATCTCAGAAATATTATAGTATAACATAGGATAAATTCTAGCAAATAAACCTAGGACTAGAGTGTAAGACTATCTCATATTCAACTTAGGAATTCTAATTTTCTATTTACTTCAAAAGTTATTGAAACCTATCAAGCTAAAGATTCAAAGAAAGTATAAAAACAAAATTTAAGCACCTTACCTATACCAATTTAACCAATACCTTTTGAAATATGAATAAGCTTAGGATTGTTTTTAAGTCTTTTCATTTAAAAAGATTTAAGTGAAAGAAATTTTTGATTAAGCTTGTCCTCAAGCTTCTCCTCACTTATTTTTTTCTCTCTTTTTTTCTTTTTTTTGGGATCATTTTCAATCCCTTTTCTTTTCACTTTTTTTTTTCTTTCTTTTGGGATCATTTTTAATCTCCTTTGTTTTCTACTTTTTCTATGTGAAGATTAATATATGTGGATAGGCCTTTAATAATTTTGAATTTCACTATCCTCTCTCTAAAATCCAAAACTCAAAACTTTCCCTCACTTTTTATAAGTGTAAGTATTAGTTCGAAAAAGGTTTTCAATAAAGGCTCAATTCTCATTAAGTATTAATTTAAGAATTTTAGCTTTTCAATTATTCAACTACTTTCTACTATAAATAGAAAAATCATTTTTCCTAATGTTTCCTACAAAATAATTTAACTCTAGAAAAGTTTCTTCACATAGGATTTCAGCTAAGTTATTTTTCTAACATTCCTAAAATCTAAATTATAGTAACTTAAAGGTAACACCACATACCACAAGTCATTTTAAAAGTGATATCAAATTAATACAGGCTACTGAGGACAAATAAAGTTACATTTTAAAAATTTTTCTTCCACCCAAAACTTAAAATTTAAAATATTTTGCAATTAATTCTGTAAAATGTAACAGGAAGAAAAAGTAATGGTTGAATTTACTTACTAATACAACATCCTATCAAATTTATATACATGCATGATCAAGATAGAATGACTGTAGAAGAACGTAAATCTAACATAAAACATGCTTGTAATAAAATTACACTAAAAGGAAGTATTTTCGTATTAAAATTTTGTTTTTCTTCCTAACCCCAAACTTAATTTTTAACATATATAGCATTCAGTACAAAAAATATAAGCAGGAAGAAAAACAATTTAGAAATTCTATCTACCACAAATGTCTATTAAAACCATTTATAAGTATTCATTAGGACGGAACAATATGCAGCAGAAAGTAAATCTAAACTAATCATGCCTGAATTAAATTCACTAAATAAAAGTTTAACAAGCATAGCAGGTATCGGCAAAGGAATATTAAAATGTTCTTCAATTATTATATAAAATTGTAACATAAACATAAACACACAATTCAAATACAAACACACATGATAAATGAGGTCAATTCTTCCATAAATTCATCACATCTTACTAACTTACTTCCAATTTCTATCGAAATCACTACACAGATAAATAAGGTGCATTTTAAATGGTTTTATAGATTATAATTCGAAAGATAAGATTCCCCCTGATATATTGGCTCTTACGCACCAATCTCAGGCATCATCTAATCCTTATAATTAAGCACCTCTAACAATTATAAAGATAGTGTAAGATCATCCACATGGTATTCATCAAATAGGTTCGCGACTCCTACCTAATGAAAATAAAGTTGCAGAAAGGAAGTAACAAATTAAGATGGAACTATCAATGTTCAAAATTTTTAATTTCTCTTGTAAAATCAAGTCTAGGTGAGAGCCAAGTCATAGTGGACTCGTTAATCCAACTACTACAAGAGATCATGTCTAGCCATAATAAGAAGTTAAGGAATCACCTCCCTCAAGACATAGAGAGAGATCAAATCGAAGCAATAATAATCCAAACATCTACCAATCATCAATCAAACTGATCAATCCACTATAAAGCAAATACAATACAATACTAACAATCATGACTCTCAAGCACACTAAATCAAAACACACTGATAACTATGAGTTGCCTCCCCTAAAAGTGCTTGTGTTAACGTCGTTAGCCCGACAAATGATTCCACCTAGATCAAAATTGTAATTAAGTAATCCTCGACCAATCGCCTAATCATTTCCAGATCCAGGGATCCTATAAAATCCTCAAATTTTAATTTTTCATTCAGCTATACATTTTTAGTTTGATTTTATATCTTAATTCCTCATATTTCTTTCTAGATCCAATATTCTTCTATTAATGTTTTGAAATTGCATATTAATATCATCCTTGAAATTTATAAGAAATAGATCTTTATAAGATACTTCAATATCTCACAAATTTTGGATCTGATTCTCTTTAGATAATTCATATTTCGGATCAATATCTTCTATGTTACTCTTCTGTTTGAAATTATCTTCCAATTTTTCCCCTTTATAATTATTAAATAATGGAGGATCTATCTTAGTTGAGGAAATAAGTTTTTCTAATTTCTTAGGAATTTCTTCCAATGGTCTTTCAATATCCTTATGCTCTTTTCTCAACTCAATGTTCTTTTGAAATTTATCCTCAAATTCTCTTCCAAGTCTTAGTTCAATAATTTTTTCTTGTTCATCATTCAATTTAGGTTTTCTTGTGATTGAGTCGCATCTAAAGATATAAATACTGGTTGTCTAGATGAATTCCCTAAATAGATAGGCTTTAAAATTGTATGGGGTACATCCATCTTAAGTCCATGAGATTTTTCAACAGATGGAATTAAAAGTTTACTATTTTTGGTAGTGTCCATCATTTCACACCTCTCCTGAACATACATACAATCTTCTTTAAATAATGTTTTCGAATCATCATGAAAGTCTATTTCAATCTCATCTGTTAACTTACTCTCAAAACTTTCTTGGAAATGGTCTTTACTTAGATAATCAATTTCTTGTATCAAAAAACAATCATCATCTTTTTTCTCAGCTGGATATTTCATAGTCTTTAATACATCAAAAGTGACTTCCTGGTCATTAATATTCATAGTGAACTCTCCTTTTTGCACATCTATTATAGCTCATTCCAGTAATAAGGATAGGACTCCCTAAAATAATTGGAATTTCTTTATCTTCCTCCATAGCTAATACAATAAAGTCCAAAGGAAAGATAAATTTATCCACTTTAACAAGCACGTCTTCTATAATTCCTTTTGGATAAATGATATATCGATCAGCTAATAGAAGGGTTACAGTAGTGGGAGAAATATCGACTAAACCTAACCTTCTAAATATAGAAAGTGGCATCACATTAATGCTCACTCCTAAATCACATAAAGCTTTTCCACATAATCTTTTTCAAATTGCATAAGGAATTGCAAAGCTACAAGGATCTTTAAGTTTCTGAGGAAAATTTTTCTGAAGTATTGCGCTGCCCTCCTCACTTAATGCAACTGTCTCGTAATCCCTAAATTTCCTTTTCTTTTTTAATATCTCCTTCATAAACTTTGCATAACTTAGCATCTGTTCCAGTGCTTCAGTGAAAGAAATATTTATCGTTAACTTCTTAAGTACTTTCATGAACTTTGAAAATTTTTTATCCAACTCAAGCCGACTAAGTCTATGAGGAAATGGAGGTGGTGTTCATTCCAAACTGATTTTGGTTGGAGATATTAATTTTTCCAGATCCTTAGAAACATGTTCTTCAAGTCTTTTAGTTTCATTTGTTTCTCTCAAAACATCATTCTCTTTTCTAACCACATCCTCTATCTTTCATCCACTTTTTAATTGGACAACTTGTACTTGTTCATGAGTGTTTCTTTAAGGTTGATCTCAATGTTGCTAGGAAGTGTTCTTGAGGTCAATTGCTAAGTGAATTAGCAAATTGTCCCAGTTTATTCTCTTTATTTCTAATCGTAGCATTTTGACTTTGCAAATGGTTTCCCATTTGCAATACCACTTCTTCCATAAACATCTTCTTATCCTCAAATTCTTGATCATTGTTAGAGTCCAGTGGATAAGAAGGTCTATAGTTTGTGTTCCCCTGATTATTCCAACTTCCATTAGGATTTGCATGATTATCTTCTCATTTTTTGTTTCCATCATCAGTAGTATGATTCCAGTTAAAATTAGGATGGTTATCCTAACCTGGGTTGTAAAATTTAGAGTACGATTTACTTATGGTATTTAAAGCATCATATGATAAGTTAGAATCAATTATATGCCCTAATGAACTTTCCTCACTTACTGGAGTGAATTGAGGCTGGTTCATTCCAAATTGGTCCAACTTCCTTGATATTGCGGCAACTTGAGATGCAAGAACTGTAATCACATCCGTAATATCAGCACTGGCTACCTTCTTAGGATTTACAATTGCAGATTGCCATTGAAATTCATTTGTAGCCATTATTTTAATTAACTCATACGCTTCATCAAATGGTTTTGACATTAATGATCCCCCAGTGGCAGCATCAATTATAGACCTAAGGGATCCTACTAACCCATTATAAAAAGTTTCAATGATTAACCAATCGGGCAGAGCATGGTGTGGACACTTTCTTAGAAGTTCCTTAAATCTTTCCCAAGCTTCGTATATTGATTCTCCTTCATATTGACAAAATGAGATAATATCGTTTCTAATTTTAGTTGTCCTTGAAGGTGGAAAATACTTAGCTAAAAATTTCTGAGTTAACTCCTCCCAATATTTAAAAGAGCCAGGTGCTAATGAGTATAACCACATTTTAGCCTTATCCCTTAGTGAGAAAGGAAAAAGCCTTAGTCTAACAGCATCGTCTGACATACTGTAATAACAAAATGTAGCACAAAGTTCTAGAAAATTTGATAAGTCTAAATAGGGATCTTCCAAAGGAGTTCCCCCAAAGTTATTGGTCTGCACCAGTTGGATAATATCAGGATTTATTTCAAACAAATCACCGTCTACGACAAGGTTTTGTATACTTGAGTGAATTTCATCTGTCGTAGGATTTAGGTAATCCGTCAATGAAGTATGATGATTTTCCATTTTATTATCTTGAAAGTTTTCTATTTTCATTTCTAGTTTTTCGAGTCCTTTTTGTATTTTTATTTTTTGATTTTTTTCAAATTCGGGATCATAAGAAACAAGTCCTGTAGATCCTTTGCTTCGCATATGTAACAAAACAAACAATACATTAAAAATTAAACAAATAATAGATGAAATATATTCAACACAACAAAACATTTTCACAAACACCTTATTTTTCACACAAATAATTTTCTTCATCTTTCACAGCACTTTTTCATTTAAAACACTTTTTACACAAAACATTTTTTACGACACTACAGTATTCCAAGTCTAAGCCTAATAATTTTAAATAAAATTCTTCTAATGTTTTTACCGAAGCTTCCTCGACAACGGCGCCAAAAACTTGACCGCGACTTTTTGTGGTGATAAAAATTAGTGCAATTGATTAATAATAAAGTCACTTATATCAATGCAAGTATACGTATCGCTCAAGTAATACAGGGCTCTAGTGGAGTCCTGGTTATCGATCCCACAGGAAGCGAGATAAAAGGCCCTTAGTCAAATTCTAGTCTACTACAATTACTCCTTAGTTTGGAATGTCGATTAAAATGATGTTTTATCTAGCAACTACTCATAAATGCAAATGTTAAATGTAAATATAGTAACTATAACTAAATGCAAATATTAATTCTAAAGATAACCCTTTTTGGATGAATTGGTTTGGTGAATTTTGAGATAATAAAAACTACTGTTCTTATGTAATGAAATGAATAATGTATAGGAATGAGATGCATTAAATATTGTATGTGCGAAATAGGAGCAATCTTACTCTTTACACTTTGGTCAAGGCATAAAGAACATTGACTAACCCTATGCTTGTTTACTAAATCCGTGGCTCAGCTGGGAGGAACAGCTCTAACTTCGGAGCTCCCGCGTTCCCCTCTCAGCTTCAGTACTCAAATAATAGGACCGAATTCTACGTCCAATTGTTTTAGTCTGTCACTCTAAAATCTCCATTTCTACGTCCAATAATTATATTTCCCTATTTATTTGCATTCAATCCCCATGAACTTCACCATCCATGGAATTTGAATGTAGTTCGTACCTAGTTGTAGAAGGCATAACCCTCTCAGATCGTATGTTTTCACAACAAATTTTAACATTACAACAGGCCTTAATTGCAATGTAAATAAAGTGCAAGTAAAAACCATCACATTTATATATAAAACTTCTTCTAGCATGTATCTCAACATCCTACACATGAATTCTACTCTTTACAAAAGAAAAGTAAAGGGAAAATAATGACATAATCTTCTCATGCCACTATTTCCAAAGAAGAAGAAAGGGTAAGAGTGATACGTCACAAAGAATGAAGAAAACACAACAGAAACTTCATTTATCTAAAGCAAATCCATTAGGTAAGTGTTTACAAATCTTAAGATAATGAAGAACAATACTTAGTTTTTTCCCTTTGAAAGAAAGATGAAGATATTTCACAGAAAGTCTCCTTTCGATCCATGCAATGCTATTACAATCCTTAACAAATTCTCTCAAAATCTCCTCTCCAATCTCTCCAAAAAGGTAGAAATCTACATTTCTACTCCTAATCTAAGAACCATAAACATTCTTCAAGTTTTTCCTAACATTCCTTTTTTATTTTATGACCTAAATTCATTCTTTTAAAGTGTAGGGACGAAGTTTGAGGAGTTGTCACAAGAAACTTTTCAAAAGGCATCCAAATACGTTGAATTTCGGCCCATAACTGCCAAAAGTCGGTCCATAGTCATCTCGGACACTGTCGGCAAGCTCAAGGGCGCTGTCGGCGAACTTTTCTGTCATTTTTTGGCCTTCTTGGGAAAATCTTGTTGTCGGCGCCCTCGAAGGCGCTTTCGGCGAGCAGACTGCGCAGCTCCACCGTTTAGCTCCGTTTGGCTTCGTTTTAGCTCTGATTAGCCCCGTTTCAATTGCGTTGTGTTCCTAACAGATAGCCCTACAAAATAAGCATAAAAACAACCTTTTTTAAAGTGTAATCATATTAAAAAATATGCAAGAAATGTAAAATAGATCAAACACAGAAAGACTTATCGAAAGGTGTCAGGGCAAAATTTCATTTCTTGCTCGATTTTGCTCCAAATTACACCGTTTTGGCTTCATTTTGCTCCAATCTCCATTTCTTGTACCTCAAACCATAAAATATACAAAATACCTTCCTTTAAAGTGCAATATCATCAAAATTAAGCATAAAATTTGTATGGAAAATGAAGCATTTTTTAGACGTGTCACCTATGCAGATTCATTAGGGACAAATCAAGAGTTCACTCATTCATCACATGCTATTGAAAGGAATGTTGGATGTGCCAAACCTAGAACCTATGGTTACCCATTCAACTTTAGCTCAGGGGCTAAGGAAGGATCTTTATAATACTTACTAGTCATGTAGCGGCCAAAAACACTAGCTGAGTAATTGGAGTTTGCCAACAACCATAAATTAAACAGGAAATATAACTTTAACCCTAATTCATACATTGTAGAGCTTTATACTCATCATCGTATACAAGGTTCATCTAAGGCGAGGGATTTTGATCAAGACATAATGTACGGCCTTTCACCCATCCTTGATGAGAAGACATTCAGTTACCTTGAGATCATAGGAAGACCAACAAAATGTGTCACCAAGGGAGACACACTCGGCAACCTGATGATATGAGCTAAATTTATGTGATTTCATTACTTTAATTACTACGTTTTCTTTATTATTTATAATGATATTACACATCAGAAATATGTTTTTTGTGTAATGTACAAGATATAGTGTTTATGCCACTTTAAAAGAAAGGAGGTAATGTGGGGAGCAAAAAGAATGAAGATTAAGATTTCAACCAAGCGGCCAAGCATTTGCGCGTACATGAATGCACCAACATGCAACTGCGTGCACATGTGTGAAAAACCACACCTGCTAGTACCCATGTGCATGCATGCGAATACACCCACCTTCGTAATTGTATACACTTGAATGCTACTATAACCAAGCTCCCTAGTGTCCGGACAAGCACATGTGATCATGCTCCACTATCTGCAACCCGCTGCATCACACTTATGCACATGCAGCCACAATTGCGGTTTTGACCATCCATAACCACACAACCCCACCATCATGCCTGTAGACTTATGTACATTTGTACTCCTACAGTAGCGACTATGTACACCTATGGTGAATTTGCACACCCGTATGAGACAAAACACCTAAATTTTGGATATTGACTGATTTAGAGAGTTTGGACACCTATTTTGGGCTTCAAATTCAATACATAAGTATAGTACTTGCTTTTTTATTTATAGATAGCCTTAGGGGTAGGCCTCTAGAGTTTAAGGAAGGCTTTGGAGCTCTAGGAGTTTCTCCCTCCTGTTTGCTTGGAAGAGTAATGTTCTTTCTTGTTTCTTCCACTTTTGATGTCTATTTTGAATCTTGATGATGTTATAAGTAGAGATTGAGTGCATATGTATGAGAGAAGATTTATGAGAGATTATTTAGATAAAAAAGGTGCATGGTGTATTTTTAAGGATGGATTTACTGTAGTTGAGTGTTTTGGACCTCTTGTATGACTATTTTTTATTATTCTAGCAAAAAATATTTTGACTTATTCATTCTTCATGTATTTTAATTGACTTCATTTCATTCTTTTGTGGCGTTAGACATGTGATTTTATTATGGTTTTTATCCTAGGAATTTTTTTTCCCTCGATTCCTTTTTAATGCATGAAGTTTTGATGTTGATGTATTAAACTTTCAACCTTAATTATGTTTTTATCGGACATGATAAGAAGAATAAAATTCACCGTGAACTATGGCTTATATCTGTTGCATAGTGGAATGACTAAGCTAGCCACATAAAATTTGTAGAGTAGGCATATTCAAGTTAGGATTTTGTATCCTTGGTAGAGGATCATAAGAATCCTAAAAAATCTCATAGGTCTAGTAATACTTAAATTTAGGGGTTTCTGATTATTTTTCTAACCTAGGCATATGCTTATGGAGAAACTTTTGTCTATGATTGTAAATAAAATTGTCAGTTTCATAGAATAACATCAATAAACCACATGACCAATGTTATGAGAGTATAATTCTTATATATCTGAAAAAATCAGGACTTATTCATAGTATTTTTATTTATTGCGCTTTCATGACTGTTAGATTCTTTCTTACATTCAATCACTTCAAACTAGAGTTATTGATTCAGTAAACTTGAAAATCGCTTGTTAAAAAGTTTTTAACACTATCCTCATGGGATCAATACGTGTGCTCCTCTTTTAAAAGGAATGAGACCCTATTAAAACTTATTTTCAAACTAATACTACATTTTTATATGTAAAGGATAGTAATAAGTTTTTAATTTTAGAAGGAGGATAGTGAAATTCAAAAATATTTAAGGCGTATCTACACATAACAATTCTCACATGAAAGTGAGTAGAAACTTGAGGAGAAGCCTAATCAAAAATTGTTTCACTTGAATCCTCCTAAAAAAATAAAAAGACTTAGAAACAATCATAAACTTGTTTTTATTTCAAAAATTATTAGTTAAACCTTTACAAATAGAGTTCTCTAATCTTAACTTTATACTTTCTAGGAATGCTAAGTATAACAAAGTACTTTCATTTTTGAACTAGACAGAAATTCAGGGTTCTTAAGTTTAATACTAAATATTATTATACTATAGTTTTAGTCTGATTCACTAGAACTTTGTTAAGGTTGTACTATAACATTCCTAGAGAAACATTATAGGAAATCCTAAAGAAACACTGATACGCCTAAAATATATACGCTTTTTGCTATATTATTTTACTCATTTTTTGATGATATTACACTTTAAAGGAAGGTATTTTGTATGTTTTTTGGTTTTAGGTACAAGAAATGGTGATTGAAGCAAAAGAAAGCAAAAATGGTGCAATTTGGAGCAAAAACGAGCAAGAAATGAAATTCTGCCCTGACACATTTCGATAAGTCTTTTGATGCTTAATCTCTTTTACACTTCTTGCATATTTTTGAATGAGATTACACTTTAAGAAAGGTTGTTTTTATGCTTATTTTGTAGGACTATCTGTTACAAACACAACACAACTGAAATGGGGCAAAACGGAGTTGAAACGGAGCCAAACGGAGCGAAACCGTGGAGCCGCGCAGCAGCCTGCTCGCCGACGGCGAGATCGATCTCGCCGACGGCGAGATTTTCCCGAGACCACCGAAATATGGCCGAAAAGGCCGCCGACAGCGGCCTCGAACCCGCCAACAGCGGCCCAGATGACCATGAACCGACATTTGGCGGTTTTGGGCCAATATTCGACGTATTTGGACGCTTTTTCGAAGGGGTGCTTAAGGAAACTCTTCAAAATTCGTCCATACTCTTTAAAATGGCGAATATGTGTTAGAAATGTGTAGAGGAATTTAGAAAAACAATAGAGGAAAGGAGAGAAAAACTTAGAGGAATGTTTAGGATTCTTAGATTAAGAGTAGAAATGTAGATTTCTACCCTTTTGGAGAGATTGGAGAGGAGATTTTGAGAGAATTTGTAAGGGATTTCGCTAGCATTGCATGGATCGCCGGGAGACTTTATGGGAGAGATCTTCGTCTTTCTTTCAAGGAGAAAAAGCTAAGTATTGTTCTTCATTATCTTATAATTTTGTAAACAATTATTTAGTGGATTTGCTTTTGTTAAATGAAGTTTCCTTTATGTTTTCTTCGTGCTTTGTGACGCATCTCTCTTACTCTTTCTTCTTCTTTGGAAATAGTGGCATAAGAAGATTATGTCATTGTTTTCCTTTTACTTTTATTTTGTAATGAGTAGAAATCATGTTTAGGATTTTGTGATGCATGGTAGAAGTAAGTTTAATTATAAATGTGATGGTTTTTACTTGCACTTCATTTACATTGCAATAAGGGCCCATTGTAGTGTTAAAATTCGTTGTAATTGCATCGACCCGAAAGGGCGGTGTAATTCTCAATAAAGTGAAACCACATTCAAATTCCATGGATGGTGAAGTTCATGGAAGTTGAATGCAAATAAATAGAGAAATATAATTATCGGGCGTAGAATTGGAGATTTTAGAGTGACAGACTAAAATCCTTAATTCGGTCCTATCGTTTGGGTGCTGAAGTGTAGATTGTTAGCCCTCAAGCGAGGGGAACGTGGGAGCTCCGAAGTGAGAGCCGGTATCCTCCCAGCCTAGCCGCAGATTCAGTAACCAAGCATAGGATTAGTCAATGTTCTTTATGCCTGGACTAAAGGGTAAAGAATAGGATTGCTCCTATTTGACACATACAATATTAAATGCATCTCATTCCTATACATTATCTAATTCATTACATAAGAATAGTAGTTTTTAATATCTCAAAATTATCCAAACCAACTCATCCAAAAAGGGTTATTTTTAGAATTATTATTTGCATTTAGTTATAGTTACTATTACATTTAACTCTTGTATTTAGGAGTAGTTGCTAGATAAAACACAATTTTAATCGACATTCCAAACTAAGGACTATTATTAGTAGACTAGAATTTGATTAAAGACTTCTTACTTCACTTCCTCGTGGGATCGATACTGGTGTTTTTAAAGAAAACTCTATATTACTTGAAGCGATACGTATACTTGCGTAGTACCCCTAGTGTGTAAAATATTTTCTAATTTTTATATCATTTAAGATTTTTGCACACTAGCCGCTATTTATAAATCGGGTCAAGTTTTTTGCCATCTTTTGGAAATTAATTTACTGCGTAATTGCGGGTCGGGTCAAACACACTACCTTAAATGAATATATTTGGTTTTTAAAGTTGTAGTGTTACTTGAGGAGAAGTAATATTTAAGTTTATGGGAATTTGATATGTTTTTTAATATACTTAATTTCTTCATATTTTTCACTTTTTTGTGAATGAAACTACACTTTGATGGAAGGTATTTTTATGTTTAAGATGCAGGTATAATAGGTTGGAGCATTGGAACAAACTTGGGCTAAATCAGAGCAAAACCGAGCCAAATGCAGCAAAGGTGCTGATTGTGGTATGGCGCCTAGGCGCAACTTTTGGGTGTCAAGGTGTTGTATGAACAACTTGGCCCCAGGTTCTGGCCGCTTAGGCATCCAAGAATTTCATGCAAAGGGAAAGCATGACGCTCAGGTGCCGCAGAATAGGCACCTTGGTATTGCAGGTCAAATGGGTACTTTTTGCCAGTTATTTTTATGATTGCTGACGGTTCAAATGGAAAGATTGAAGATGATTTAAAGGAAATTTTGCAGCTTTTGAAATTTTTTTGGTTTGACTCTCTGAGTAGAAAAAGAGTAGGTGATCGAACTCCTGGAATTCTTCTAGGAGAGTATTTACGAGTAGGAACTCTTGTTCCAAAGAGATTAAAGAGGGGAATTTAAGAGAATCTGTAAGGTGTTAATGATAGCACATTGTGTAGCACTGTGGAAATCATCATCCGGTGGAATTATCTTCTATTTTTATAGGGAATAAGCTAAGTATCATGTGTATTTTTATTTGATTCTTGTTTTAAACACATATTTGGTGAATTTGCTTAGATTGAATGAAGTTTTCTTTGGTGTTTAACATGTGTAGTAAGTCGATTTGTTATAATTTTATCTTGTGATTGATAGGTTAGATTTGTTGGATTATGAATGATTTGAATTGATCTTTATTTTCATTTGATGAGCATATCTCCAAATTTAATTTACATGTTGTACAGGCCATATAAATTGTTAATTTTTTTTTGCCCATTAGGATTTGACAGAGCTGTGGCGAAGCAACATAAATTACTCACATTATGTGATTGTCTTTGAAAGATGAGTCATGAGGCAATGCAACTTAAGGAAATAAGCTTTGATGGGTGTAAATTGGGGACTCTAGAGTGACAGGAAAGAATTCTAACCAATTTGATCTAGGATTTAATGAATTAAAGCTAGTTTAGCTAAATCGAGGGCATAAATTAGAGACTCTAGGGTGACAGGCAAGAATTGTGACCAACCTTATCTTTAGTTTAAGGAATTAAAACTAGGTTAACCAAACTTCTTTGTTCTCAATAGAGGGTAAAGAAGAGGAATGCTCCTTTTTTCACTACCATATTACATTTCTTAGAATTAACACCTATAATCTACCTTGGAAATCACAAGAGAAAAATATCTCTATCAATCTTTAATTTCACCTGTATAATTGATCTAGATGAATTAAAATTAGGAGTAGAAATGTACTAGGAGTAGTTGTTAGAAAAGCCATATTTAGCGATCTTCGAAACTTGGCCCTGAAGGTAGTAGGCCAATAAAATTTGGCTTGTAAAATTTTATGCGTAGTTTTGTCAGTCCCAAAATGTCCTCCAAATTCAGAATCATGGCATTTTTGAATAATCAGTTCAGTTTCTTTATAAGGCACACATCTCCTAATAATAAGATCCTTACATTACTTATATAAATATGGTTCGTCCCAAAAATATGCTTTTGCATCATGAATGATTTTTTTCTATTGCTACATTGTTAGCATATTTGACAAAATATCACTTACAATATAGTTAACAATATCAGCATACCAAGCTATTTTCCACTCATTAATATTATAAAGTTATTCATCAGGGAAACTGTCTGTAATTTCATTGTCAGTGTCAGATAATTCATGATATTCTAATATTGATAAATGATCAGCAATTTGATTATCTGCTCCCTTTGTATCAATTACCAACAAATTGAATTCTTGCATCAAAAGTATCCATCTAATTAATCTTGCTTTGGTATCCTTCTTTTGAATCAGATATTTAATAACAGAGTGATCAGTATGCACAATACATTTATTCCTAATTAGATAAGATTTGAATTTGTCAAAAGCATACACAATAACCAGTAACTCTTTTTCAGTAACCGTATAGTTAATTTGAACATCGTTAAGAGTTTTACTAGCATAGTATATAACTTTAAAAATCTTATCATATATTTGTCCAAGAACAGCTCCAATAGCATAATCACTAGCATCACACATTAATTTGAATGGTTTCTCCCAGTTAGGTGAAATTATTATAGGTGTTGTGATTAGTTTATCTTTTAATAACTCAAAGGAATTCAAACAATATTTAGTAAATTAAAATTTCTTGTCATTTTTCTAAAAGTTGGCATAGAGGTTTGGTAATTTTTGAAAAATCTTTAATATAACGCCTGTAAAATCCAGCATGTCCAAGAAAACTTCTTACCCCTCTCACTGTAGTAGGAAGTGGTAGTTTAGCTATAACTTGAATTTTTGTAGGGTCTACTTTCATTCCATTTTCTGAAATTTTATGCCCTAATAAAATTCCTCCTGCAACCACAAATTGACATTTCTCCCAATTTAGAACTAAATTAGTTATTTCCCATAACTCCAAATCTTTTTCAAGATGATTTAAGCATGCGTCAAATGATGTTCCAAATACAAAAAAATCATCGATAAACACTTCTATTCCATCATCAATTAACATACTAAATATTGATATCATACATCTCTGGAATGTTGCAAGTGCATTACATAATCCGAAAGGCATTCTTCGAAAAGCAAAAGTTCCATAAGGACTAGTAAATGTAGTTTTCTCTTGATCCTTAGGAGCAATAAGAATTTGATGGTAACCGGTATATCCATCTAAAAAATTAAAACATTTGTGCCTAGAAAGTCTATCCAACATTTGGTCTAGAAATGGTAAAGGGAATTGATCTTTCCTAGTGGCAAAATTTAATTTTCTATAATCAATACAAATATGCCACCTAGTAACTTGCCTGATAGGTATTAATTCATTATTCTCATTTGCTTCAACAATCACTCCTCCTTACTTAGGAACACAATGAATGAGCTAACCCAAGCATTGTCTGAAATAGGATATATAATTCCAGCATCTAACCATTTTAAAATCTTTTTTTTAACTACTTCTTTCATAATAAAGTTCAGTCTCTTTTGTGGATCAATTCTTGGTTTATGTTCATCGTTCAATAAAATTTTGTGCATACAATTAGAAGGACTAATTCCCTTTATATCAGCCAGAGTCTAACCAAAAGCTCTTTTGTACTTTTTTAATGTATCCATTAATTTTTGTTCTTGAATTTCATTCAAGTCCGATGATACAATCACTGGTAATGTTGATAACTCTCCTAAAAATGCATACTTCAAATGATTTGGAAGAGTCTTCAATTCAAGTTCAGGTGGTTTCACAATAGATGGAATTAAGATTTAGTTCTCTAGTATTGTTGAATCGAGTGATTCAAATTGTTCTTGAACATAATCAGCTTGTTTGTTATTATTTCATCATAATTATCGTTTTTCATATCTTCATGTTGTTCAAATTTTTCTTTGAAATATTGTTTTCTCAAAAAATTGCATTTCTCCGTTCTAAAACATTCATCATCTCTTTCTATTGAAGGATATTTCATTGACTTTGAGAAGTTAAAGGTCACTTCCTAATCATTTCCTCTCATAGTCAACTCACCTTTTTGAACATCTATCATGGCTCTTCCTGTAGCTAGGAATGGTCTTCCAAAAATGATAGGTATTTCCTTGTCTTCTTCCTTATCTAAAATGATAAATTCTACAGGAAAGATAAATTTATTAACCTTAACCATAACATCTTCTACAACTCCTTTAGGATGTGTAATAGATCGATCAGCTAGCTGTAGAGTTACAGAAGTTGGTGCAATCTCTCATATTCCCAATCTCTTAAAATTTGATAGAGGCGTCAGATTTATGCTAGCTCCCAAATAACATAATGCTCGTCCATAAAATTTTTCACCAATAGCACATGGGATAGTAAAACTACCAGGATCTTTATGTTCTTTAGGAAGCTTTGTTTGAATTATAGCACTACACTCTTCACTGAGTGCAACAGTCTCATGATCTAGTAACTTCCTCTTTTTGTTGAGTATATCCTTCATAAATTTAACATAATCAGGCATTTGTTCCAATGCTTCAACAAAAGGAATATTTATTGACAATTTTTATAAAATGTCTAAGAATTTAGCAAATCTTTTTCCCTTGTCTTGTTGCTTCGGTCTTTAAGGAAATGGTGGTGGTGGTCTTTTAACAATAATTTTCATAGGTTTCAGAGGATAATCAGGATATAAACTTTCATTTTCTCCTTCGTTTTCCACTTTTTCCTTTTCAACTACAGTTTCTTTCTAGCCCCTTGTTTCCAACTCTTTTCCACTTCTTAATTGAATAACCTTAATTTGTTCTTTTCCTTGATCTTTAGGATTTAGTTCTACATCGCTAGGTAAAGTTCCAACAGATCTATTACTCAGTGCACTAGCAAGATGCCCCAATTCATTTTCTATGTTTTTAATAGTAGCTCCTTGATTTTGTAATTGATTTCCCATATTCAAAACTAGTTCTTCCTTAGACAGCTTCTTCTCCTTAAATTGTGAATTATTATAAAAACCTAATGGACTAGAAGGTTTATAATTGGGATTACCCTGATTGTTTACATTTCCTAATGGGTTTACAGCTTTGTTCCCCCACTGAGAATTAACAGGATTAGCATTACCATGGTTATTCCAACTAAAGTTTGGATGATTCTTCCAACCTGGATTATAGTAGTTTGAATAAAGGTTATTTTGTCTATTATTTATCAAATTTAAAGTTTCATATGAAGATTGAAAATCTACAATTTGTCCCAATGAATTTTCTTCTAACACTGGAGACGTTTGAGAATAATTCATTCCATATTGATCTATTTTCTTTGAAAGAGCGACAATTTGAGAAACTATCATAGTTAAAGCATCTGAATCATGAATATTGGCTACTTTCTTAGGATTTACCCTTTCAGCGGGCCATTGAAAATTATTGGTAGCCATTTCTTCGATTAAAGCATAAGCTTCTTTAAAAGGTTTAGACATTAGTGATCCACCAGCAGCAGCATCAATGACAGATCTAAGAGATCCTACTAATCCATTATAAAAAGTTTGAATAATTAACCAATCTGGTGAAGCATGATGTGGACATCTCCTAAGAAGATCCTTAAATCTTTCTGAAGATTCATATATCGATTCTCCCTCATACTGACTGAAAGATGTGATATTGGTTCTACGCTTAGCAGTCTTAGATGGTGGAAAATACTTCGATAAGAATTTTTGTGAAAGTTCCCCCAAGTTCTAATAGATCTCGGTGCTAACGAATTAAACCAAACCTTAGCCTTGTCCCTTAGTGAAAAAGGAAAAAGTATAAGTCTGACAACATCATCAGACACTCTGTCATATCTAAAAGTAGCACAAAGTTCTAAAAAACTCGCAAGATGTAAATTAGGATCTTCATTAGAAGTTCTACCAAATTGATTGTTTCGTACCATTTGGATAATTGCAGGTTTAAGATCAAATGAATTAGCAGCTACATCAAGGTTTTGGATAGTTAAGTGAATTTCATCAAATGTAGGGTTAGCGTAATCTCTTAGAGGTCTAGATTGATGTTCATTTTCTATTCCTTGGATGCTTATGTTGTTTTCCAATGTGTCAGGATTTTTAGGTTCTTTTCTCAGTTTTCTAATTTTCCTAACAGTGCGTTCTAATTCTGAATCATAGGGTATAAGATTTTCAGGTCCAAATTTAAGCTTACAATCGAAATCAGTACACAGAAAAATAGTTGACAAAATATGAAAATAAGTTGCAATTCTATTAAAAGTTTTCTAATGGTCCTAAATTATCCGTTACACTAATTATGGTATATTCCCCAGCAACAGCGCCAAAAACTTGATACCCGGCTACTTTGCGTAAGCTTAATATTGCAAGAATTTAATATCGCTACTAGATGGGTTAAATCTCTAGCAATGACACCAAAAACTTGACCGTGATTATAAATTCGATAAAGAAGTGTATAAAATATTGAATAATCACAAAGTTACTCTTATCAACGCAAGTATACGTATTGCTCAAGTAATACAGGGCTCTAGTGGAGTCCTGGTTATCGATCCCATAGAGAATATATCAGAGGCTACGGACTAGGATTTTAAAAACCATTACAGAATCACAACCTTGTAGTTCAAATTGCCTATTTGTCACTAATATGCAATCGTAAATAAGATGTAATTTTAATAAACTAATTATACTAATAATAAAATGATTTTACTAATAAAGTTTGTAATGTGAGGTTCGATATATAAGCAAGCATCCTTCTCCTTGTTAAGAAATTTAAGTGAATGGACAAACTGAATTAGTTCAAATTATGTTGTGCCAAATAGGAGCATACCTATTATTTACCCTTTGGTCCAGGCATAATGAACATTGAATAATCTTATGCTTGGTTACTGAATCTGCAGCTAGGCTTGGAGGATACCGGCTCTCACTTTGGAGCTCCCACGTTCCCCTCGCTTGAGGGCTAACATCTATACTTCAGTACCCAAACGATAGAACCGAATTGAGGATTTTAGTATGTCACTCTAAAATCTCCAATTCTACGCCCAATAAAAAATATTTCCCTATTTATTTGCACTCTACTTTCAAGGAATTTGACCTACATGAATCTTGGAGGTAATCTTCACTTTAGTTGTAAAACTCAACATATTTTAACAAATCAATTGGCCAGATTGAAAGTAAATTAAGATTGGAGTGAAAAGATCGTCACAACTTCTTTAACACTCTCTTAGAACAAATAATTCAAATCACCATTTCAGAAATCTCAAAACAAGGAGAAAGACAGAGAAACTACTCAGATCTCATGGAGAAGATATGAAGAAACTTGGACTTCATATATAAAAGCAATGTTATACAAACTACAATAAGTAAATACAACTTATCTCAAATTCCTTCCCAAGCAAACTCCTTAAAGTTCCTCTAAATCTCTTCCTTTCTTTACAACACACAGAATTCTCCTTCGAAGCGGCAAGGAGGAAGCAATCTCTCACTTTCCCTCCACTTTAAAAATGTCTCGATGAATTCCTCACAATTAACACTAATTTAACTCACCCTCTATAACTCCTAGGGCACCACAAAAACTAACAGACACAGTGGACACCCACAGATACCCCTTGACACCCCCTATTTTCGGCGTCAAATTGTCTCTTTTAAAGTTGTAGACAAGTTTCCAAGAGATGCCCAAGCATCCCTTCAAAAATCGTCCACATTCAATGCATCTTGTGAAAGAACCGACATTCTCCCCATCGGTGGGTTCAATCTCGCCATCGGCGGCCTTCTAGAATACTAAGTTTTGCCACTATTAAGAAAACTTCACCGTCGGCGGAGTCGATCTCGCCGTCGGCAGAGTCGATCTCACCGTCGGCGGCCTTCTTTTCTTTTTAATTTCCGAACTCGCGGGGAAAACCCATCATCGGCACCATCGAGCTCGCCGTCGGCACCCAAGGTCAAATATTCATATTTTGGTCCTTTTTGCTCCAAATTCGCTCTTTTTGCAATTTTTGCTCCAATGTCCATAAATCAACATACCTGCAACAACCATCAAAAATACCTTTCCTTAAAGTGCAATATCATCAAAATAAATATAAAATAGGCATGAAAATCTCAACATATTTTCAGTTGGTCATGGGGGAACCACCAAGTAAACTCATTGGGGAACTGGAACAACCAAGAAAATAATAACTATATACTAACCTATCCTCCAGGTTTTAACAATGCTTTACAATTAAAGGAGAAGAAGTTGTCTATTGAAGAAGTGGTGTCACATATGGAAAATCAATTGCAAATTTAAGGAGCGACCATCAGAAATAGTGAAAATCGATTGGGGCAAATTGCAAATTCATTAAATAATAGATCCTAAGGAATGCTTCCAAGTAATATTGAAGTAAATCCAAGAGATAAAAATAAAGAGCATGTAAAAGCAATTCAATTGAGAAGTGGAAGAGAGTTGAAAGGTAAAGTTCATAAAGAAACTAAAGTAAAGAAAGAAGCAATTGGAGAACCAAAAGAGGACGCTCTAAAAGGTTTGGAAAGAACAATTTATCCATCTAAGGTTGATTCGGAAAAGCCACCACCTCCATTTCCTCAGAGACTTCGTCAACAAAAGTTGGATAAACAATTTTCAAAATTCTTGGAGATATTTAAGAAGCTTACCATTAATATTCCATTTGCTGAAGCCTTAGAACAAATGCCGAGCTAAGTGAAATTTATGAAGGATATTCTCAACAAAAAGAGGAAGTTTAAAGATAATGAGACAGTTGCACTTAGTGAGGAGTGCAGTGCAATAAATCAGAAGAAGCTTCCTAAAAAGCTTAAAGATCCTGGTAGTTTCACAATTCAATGTGCAATCGAAGACAGATTCTATAAAAAAGCTTTATGTGATTTGGGTGCAAGAATTAACCTTATGCCTCTATTAATATTCAAAAGACTGGGATTAGGAGAAATAACCCCAACTATTGTAACTCTGCAAATAACCGATCGTTCGATCACATATCCAAAAGGAGTTATAGATGATGTTTTGGTTAAAGTGGATCAATTCATCTTTCCTGTTAACTTTATTGTACTTGATATGGAGGAAGATAAAGAGATACCCATCATTTTGGGAAGACATTTCCTAGCCACAGGTAGAGCAATGATAGATGTGTAAAAAGGGGAATCAACGATGAGGGTTAATGATCAAACTGTTACATTCAATATTTCGAAATCGATGAAATATCCTGCAATAGGTAAAGATTATGAATGTTTTAGGATGAATGTTATCAGATATTTGAGTGAATGTCATTTCAAGTCAACTTATGAAGAAAAACCTGAAAGAGAAGAATTGGAACATAAGCAAGAAGAGGAGTAACATCATTCTGAAGATTTTTAAGAGGAAGTATTAAATTATGTTCATGAAAATTTTGAATTGTTGGTTATGACTGAAAATGATGAATCTTATGGTCCATCAATTAAAAAACCTCCTGAACTTGAGTTAAAAATGCTTCCTGATCAATTGAAGTATGTTTTTCTGGGTGAGTCCTCAATCTTGCATGTTATAATTTCATCTCAATTGACTGAATGAGAAGAAGAGAGTTTGCTTAAAATTTTGAAGAAGTATAAGAAAGCCTTTGGATGGACAATTGCTGATATTATAGGAATCAGTCCTTCAATTTGTATGCACAGAATTCTTATGGAAAATAATTGCAAACCTCGGGTTGATCCCCAAAAGAGATTAAATCCTATCATGAAAGATGTTGTTAAGAAAGAAATTTTGAAGTGGTTGGATGCTGGAATTATCTACCCTATTTCAGATAGTGCATGGGTTAGTCCTATTCACTGCGTTCCTAAGAAAGGAGGAGTAACGGTGACTGTTAATGAAAAGAATGAAATGATTTCAACAAGACAAGTTACAAGATGGCGAATATGAATTGATTATAGAAAATTAAATCTTGCCACTAGGAAAGATCATTTTTCACTCCCATTTCTGGATCAGATGCTGGATAAACTGGCTAGGCAAAAATACTTTTGTTTTCTGGAAGGATATACTAATTACCACCAAATTTAAATTGCTCCTGAGGATCAAGAGAAAACTACGTTTACCAGTCCTTATGGTATGTTTGCTTTTAGAAGAATGCCCTTTGGTTTTTGTAATGCCCCTGCTACATTTCATAGATGTATGATGGTTATTTTCTTTGATTTAATTGAAAAAGGGATTGAAGTTTTTATGGATGACTTTTCAGTGTTTGGAATTTCATTTGAATCATGTTTAGAACATTTGTCTAAAGTTCTAAAATGATGTGAAGAAACTAATTTAATCCTTAACTGGGAAAAATACCAATTTATTGTAGCAGGAGGAATTGTATTAGGACATCGAATTTCAGAAAACGGTTTGGAGGTACATCCTGCAAAAATTCAAGTTATCTATAATTTACCTCGCCTGACCAATGTAAGGGGAATTAGAAGTTTTCTGGGACATGCTGGATTCTACAGGCGTTACATCAAAGACTTTTCAAAGATTACAAAACCTTTATGCTGATTATTGGAAAAGGATACAATTTTTTATTTTGAAGATGATTATTTAAAACCTTTTGAAACATTAAAAGAAAAATTAATCATTGCATGTATTATAATTTCACCAAATTGGGAAAAACCTTTTGAATTAATGTGTGATGCTAGTGATTATGTTATTGGTGTTGTTTTAGGTCAGAAATATGATAAAATTTTCAAGGTTATTTATTATGCTAGTAAAACTCTTAATGAAGCTCAAATTAATTATACCACTACAGAGAAAGAGTTATTAGCTCTAATATTTACCTTTGATAAATTTTAATCATATTTAATTGGAAATAAATGTGTGGTGCATACTGATCATTCTGCTATCAAACTTTTAAAGAAAAAGAAGGATGTGAAGTCGAGATTGATTAGATGGATTTTTCTTTTACAAGAATTTGATTTTGAGATAGTAGATAGGAAGGGTTCTGATAATCAAATTGTTAATCATTTGTCCGAGCTTGAAAATGAAAGATCTCTCTATGATGCTGAAGAAATTAATGAACATTTTCCTAATAAAAATTATTCACTGTTAATGAGTGGTGTATTCCGTGGTATGCGAACATAGTAATTATTGTCAGTATTATTATACCCTATGGTTTGACATACCAGGAAAAGAAGAAATTTTTGTTTGATGCTAAGACTTATTTTTGGGATGACACATTTTTATATAAACCAGGAAATGATCTTATAATTCGAAGATGTATACCTTTGGAAGAGACTTATGAAATTATTCAAAAATGTCATGATTCTTATTATGAGGGACATTTGGTGTTGAAAGAACTACATATAAATTCTTACAATCTGGATTTTATTGGCCTGCAATTTTTAAGGATGTGAATGCTTATACTAAAAATTGTGATAGATATCAGCGTGTAGGCAATATTTCTAGAAGAAATGAGATGCCCCTCAATTATATGTTGGAAGTTGAAATATTTGATGTTTGGGGATTAGATTTCATGGGTTCATTTACTCCATCTTTCAGAAATGTTTATGTTTTGATAGCTGTAGATTATGTTTCCAAATGGATTGAAGCGATTGCTTTACCTCGGTGTGATGCTCAAAGTTTGCAAATTTCTTAAGAAATAATATATTTTACAGATTTGGAATACCAAGAATAATCATAACAGATGGGGGAAGTCATTTTAAAAATGCGATTGTTGAGAAGTTAGCAAAGAAATATCATATAAATCATCGCAATGCTACTGCTTATCATCCTCCGACAAGTGGTTTGGTTGAATTATCCAATCTTAAAATTAATAGAATATTAGAAAAGATTGTTAATCCAAACAGAAAGGATTGGTCAATCAAACTGGATTCTGCTTTGTGGGCCTATAGGACTGCCTACAAAACCCCTATAGGAATGTCCCCATATAGGCTGATTTTTGGAAAAGCTTGTCATTTGTCTATTGAACTTGAGCATAAAGCATGTTGGGCTATTAAAGAGTTTAACTATAATTTGAAAGATGCTGCTAAGAAGAGATTATTACAATTAAATGAGCTTGAAGAGATAAGGAATGAATCTTATGAAAATGCTAAGATATATAAGGAAAAAATGAAGTTATGGCATGATCCAAAGATTCTTGCTAAAAATCTTGTACGAGGACAGAAAGTTTGTTGTATAATGCCAGATTGAGAAATTTTTCTAGAAAACTTAAGTCCATGTGGATGGGTCCATTTATTGTGATAAAAATTGATTCCTATGAAGCTGTGGATATTCAAGATCCTAAGACTGAAAAAATATTTAAAGTTAATGGTCATAGACTTAAACCTTATTTTTGAGTCGATCAACATAAATCTAAGCATAATCTGATATTGTGTCACTTAGAATGAGTTCTGGGTATGTCAGGTAGATGATGCTAAACCAAGTGTTTTGAGGGAGGCAACACATAGTTATCGATGTGCTTTGCTTTATGTTTGCTTTGTGTGCTTTGTTTAGTTTGTTTATATGTTCTGGTGGTAGTATTTTGGAGTTTTTATGTTATAAGTGTTTATTTGACCTTCTTTTATGACTTAGAGGAGTCAGAATGAAATTTTGAACATTTGGCAGACCTATGCTAAATTGAGCACTGGCGGCTAAGCGCCGCCTATTTGGCACTTAGGCGCCGGAGTTATGAAACATGTGATAAATGAGGTTCTAGAAGTCTAGATCATAGGGAAGTGGTTTAGAAGTTGTTTTGGAATTTTTAAACGTTAAAGGGAGGGTTTATGCACTTCTAAAGTCTATAAAAGGCCCTGGATTAAGAGAAACACATGCCCCAAGTCCTATTTTCATTCCTGAGTCTTAAGAAGAGTGTTTTGAGTTCATCATGTCTTCCTAGGTTAATGAGATCAAGTAGAAAGAGGAGTCTGACAAGTGTAAGTTTATCAGTGATAATGCTAAAGAGTTATTCAATGGATTTCTTATTGTTAGTATTCAGGGAATTGCAAAAAATATTGAAATGATTGAAGCACGAGTGACCTCAATCGAAGCTAAGATCAATAAAACTAATGCACAGTTAGAGCATAAGGGATGGCAACTCAAGATGCAATTCGAACATATAAGTCACGTAAAACAAGCGGATAAGGCGATGTTTCTGAAGAACAAGTGGTTAGAAAAAGAAGATGTAAGAGTGTTCAATCATCGCCCATTTTATCAGATTTATATTCCAGAAGGGTCAAATGGAAAAAATAGTGGTTCTGGATATATTCCGCCTATTGGAGAGTGGAATTAAATGTTGGTTTTATCTTGTGGTTTGTTTTTAGTATTTTATGTTTTATGTGTTTGATGTTTTAAAGTGATTAATGTTTTATATTTGTGATCTATTGCACTTTAATGTGTGATTGTTACATCTTAGTAGTGTAAACTTATCATTATGCTTATTGAGTTCGTTATTATTTAGGGAATTTCATCCAAAGTGTTTAGATAGAAATTTTTAGTTTGTATTAAGTGTGGTTTGATTTTAATGAATATAAGTTTGTGTTTGTGTGAAATTTGATTGGAATTGATGGATATTAAAGTTTGAAATTGGAGTATTGGAGATTATTGAGTAAGAGACAAGTATTTTGAGATGATTAAGGGTGATTAACTAAGTGGTTTAGTGCATTTTCTTAATTGTGAAAATCTTGATGCCGGTGGCTAAGCGCCAGATTGTCGGCGCTTAAGTGCCAGATTTTGCGGTTAAATGCCGAAAGCCTCACTCTTAAGCGCCGATTCGCGAAAATTTGTTTTCAGAAGTTAAAACCAGAAAATCGTCATTTTTAACTTACATATCGTCTTCAACCTCTAACTTTCGCGAAAAGGAGCCTAGGGCATCAAGATTTTGGATTGTTTGAAGCCCGATTTCAATAAAAAATGTTAGATTTGGATTCTTTAAGGTAAGAGCACTACTCCTAAGTAAAAATTTTTTATTTTCACCATGTATTTTGACTACATTTTGGAAAATCCTAAAATCACTATTCATGGTGAAAATTTGAGGAAAAAGATGAGAAATTGCTTGGATTTAGTGGAAATTACTTTTGGAAGTTAATTTTGCAAGTTTAGTTTTATTTTAGAATTTATGGTGAATTTTTCATGAATTTTTAGAAATGGCTCCAAAGTCAAAGCGCTCGAGACAAAAGACGAGATTTGATTCTGAGGGCTGAGGAACGATACGTTGACGCACTACAGTCACGTAAATTGATTCATGAACGTTTTTTTAGTAAGCCAAGAGAGGTTATTGAGGAGATGATTACTAAAAGGAATTGGGAAAATTACTGCTGCTTCTCTGCTGTTGCTATCATTTCCGTGGTCAGAGAGTTTTATGAAAACTTACCTGCAGCAGAAGAATATTTGGTGATGGTAAGAAGAAGACAAGAAGTACATTTTACATCTACGGTAATCAATGTCTTTTTTTTACTGCCTCCTGATATATTTTATTTTTATTCGAACTATCATCGTACCGAGGGAGAGTTAGATGAGATTATGGCATTTCTGACTAACGGAAGAGGTTTGTGGAAGATCACAAATGATAGAAGAGTAAATTTTTAAGCCTCTAAGTTTAATGCCATTTCTAAAGCATGGCATTATTTTATCTCATCTAATCTTTTGCCTTCAAGCCATACTAGTGAAGTTATAAGGGAGAGAGTTGTTTTGAACTATTGCATTCAGAAAGAGAAGTCTATAGATATTGGAGTAATCATTTATGATTACATTTTGAATTGCGCTAGATCTACCACTACTGCAGGTATGGGATTTCCTTCCTTGATCCATTCATTATGTGAACGATCTGGAGTGAAATTTCAAACATGGGAAGAGGTCCTTCAGCCTTTAAAACCAATTACCAGTGTGATTATTGGAGCTTACACTATACATTCAGAGTTCGGCTGGAGAGGAGGATTTGGTAGGGCTTCTTCTGCTTCTACTGCTTCTGCTTCCTGTGCTACTACTTTGAGAGCTTCATCATCTAGAGATTCACAGACTGATTTGTTAAAAAGATTTTTAAGAAGGTGAGTCTTACTCGTGAGCATATTAGAGACATGGATGGTAAAATGGATAATATGGAAAGATATATTATAAAACATGATGAATACGAGGAGAATTATCAGCATTATTTGGATAGATTGATCAAAGTTGAAATGAGTGCTAAGATGCCCCCTCATCCATTCTACATACCTTATGTGCCATCCAGAGATTGTAACGAGCAAGTTGATGATGATGATGAGGACGATTAGTAGATTTGATATGTTTTTTTTATGTGTTATTGAGTTTTTGTTGATGAGTTGATGTATGTTATGTCTGTTGATTTATTTTGATATTATGTTTGTTGTGTGAACTCTGGTAATATGCTGATTATAGTTAGACTATTTTTGCATATTCAGATGTATCTGTGTTGGATTGATATTCTATATGTTGTTTTGTGATAATTTTGTAGTAGTAAATGTTTTAATGTATATGTTGTGTCAGAGTTTTTATAGTGTGTACTTTAATTCCAAAATTTTTAGGAGAATTTGGAACACTATTAAAAACTATTATTTAAAAACTGCATGTTCAAAACTTTTCAAAATCTACTACCACTATTTGTTATCTAGTATTGGTGTGATTTCAGTTATTTTTAGTTGGTGTGTATTTGCTTTGAAAACCTCCACTATTGTAGAAATCCTTTAAAATTTTGAATTTCCATTTAATGAAAAACTGAAAAATTTGAATTTGATTTCTTTTTACTCTTTTTTTAAATTGTTATACTTTTATAATTAAAATATTAAGATTCCTGCAAGCATGTTATATTAGTTTTTAATTCTCATCCATATATCATTTCTTATGCTTAAATGTTTTATCCTAACTAAAAATTAAAGTTTGGGGGGAATTTTATAAACAAAAATTTTTCAAAAACCTAAAATTTTATTTGTTCTCAAGAAAACTTAAAATTAATTTGATTTTTTATTGGAAACAATTATGTATTTGAAGTTATATTAGGGGAACAAAATTTTGAATATAGAAATGAATAAGAGAATTTAGTTAAAATTTCTAGTAATAATGAAAAATTTAAAGTTAAAATTTTCTTAGTAAAGAAGTGTTAAATATTGTTTAACTATCTTTAGTAAGAAATATTGTATTTTTTGGATAAATAGAAGATTTGACTTTTCTTCATCAAAGCTTAAATTTCTTTTAGTGAGGAGTAATTTTCAAATACTGTTATTATGATTTTTAAGTGAAAGATGTATATCAGACCTTTATTTTAAATGGAAGGGTGGAATTAAAAATCATTAAATGCCTATCCAGATATAGTAATCATTGCCTTATAAAAAAAATAAAAAGAAAAAGAAAAAGAAAAAGAAAAAAAACAAGAAAAAAAGTGAGAAATTTTATGTAAAAAGGGAGGAGAAGCTTGAGAATTTAAGGGTCTAATCAAAAATTGGTTCCATATCTAAAGTATGAGATATAAGTTCTGAGAAAATCTAAAGCTTAAGATTATAATATAGTAAGTAAAATTATTTTCAAATAAAGATTTTTAAGTGAGAAAAATAAGTGTGTGAATCCTATATTTTGAAAAATCTACAAGTATTTATAAATTAGACAGAAAACCTATATTTTACATTATCCTTTACCTAAGAACTTTCTAAACTTTAAGTTGGTCTTAATTACTGAATTTTTTTCTAAATTAGACTATTCCATTTCTAGAACAAAATTTTGTTATCTTCCTAAGAAACTCATTACATAATTTGAATGCTAAATTTTCTATGTGATTAAGAGTCACTTGAGGACAAGTAACATTTTTAAGTTTGGGAAATTTTGATACATCTAAAATATATAGTGTTTTATGCACATTTTTATACCTATTTTTTTATGATATTGCACTTTAATGGAAGGTATTTTGTGTTTTTCTTGCAGTTATGATGAAAATAAGTGATTACTATAAAAGGAGAAAAATTGGATCAAATTTGGAGAAAAAAAATTAAAAAAATAAAAAAATGAAAAATTGGACCTTGGCGGCTAAGCGCCGCCTGTTCGGCGCTTAGCCGCCACAGTTAAAAATTGAATTTTCTTCATTTTTTGCACCAATTTCAAGGGGTGTTTGAAGCAACTTTTGGTGGTGACTTCCTTAACTTCCCATGAGCGGAAAATTTGAATGAAGGGATGCATCTTTTGGTAGATACGTTGAATCGGGACATGATTTGAAGAGACACCAAGGAACCTTTTGGAATATTATTAAAATTATGTCATGTAACGAATGAGAGGGTCTTTTTAGTGAGTCTAGTTTTCAAGAGTCTTTTTTAATTTTTAGAGTTTTCTTCTAGTTCAAAGAGTTTTTACTTGCAATCTTTTATTGTTTATAGTTTAGTTAGTTTAGTTTTAGAGGAGAAAGGGTTGGTGTCAAACTTTCTTTCCACCAGTTTTTCTTTCATCTATTTATCTAGTTTTTATTGAAGTCTAAAGTTAGAGTTAGAGAGAATAGAGTTGGGCGCCAACCTCTATAGTGTTGTTATGTGGAAAGTCAAGTTTGAAAGGAACTTCTGGAGTCTTGTGGAGAGGATTTTCAGATAAGTGTTTACTTATATTTTCTATATTGAGTTTTTCTTGTTGTATTTTATTTATAATTTCTATTTTTAAATCAATGTGTGCTTTTGTTTTCTCGATGAATTCTGAGTAGTTTTCTTTATCTTTTTCTTTCTTAAATGAAGAAGTAATTAAATTATGTAGGATTGTTGTGGAATGTATAAGTGTTTAAAGTTGGAATAAGTTGTCAAGATTTAATTCCACGAAATTAATTTACTTCTTAATTTGGCCAGTTAAGATGTTAAATTTGTTGTGAGATTATGTAAGATCCAATGTGGTATTGTCTCAAATAACAAATGGTATAGATCACATGCAATTATATGGATGAGAATGGTAGTCCATATAATTGAATGCATAGGAGATATGTTTTTAATGGGGAGTAAAATTAGAAGTCTTTAGAGTGACAGGTTAAAGCCCCTTAATTTGGTTTGATATTTTAAATTTTGTTATGAGAAGTTAGCTCGCAGGTGGAGGGAATCGAGGGACTAGAGTGAGAGATGGTATCTTCCCTGCCTAACCATGTTCAAGATTTTAAAATTTCAAATTAACCAATGTTCTTTATATAACCAAGTAAGGGTAAAGAATAAATTTGCTCCTATTTATCACAACACATTTAAATACTTCAACAACAATACTTTCATAATTATTACTGCTTTATAAGAGAAAGAAAAAGATATTTTATTTCCTAGTATTTTATACCGCATTTTAAAGTTCTAATAATTTTCATTTCCTGCTTAGCTTTTATTAAAAATACCAAAAACAATTTTCAAGCTTTTCAAATCAAAACATACTTTCAAAAGTCATTAAAAAAAGTAAAAATATAATTTTCTTAATTCTTTAAAAAGTTTTTACATTTCCCTATGGGTTCGATATCTCGGGGCTTAATCAGAAAGTCTTATATTACTTGATGAATGATATGTATACTTGCGTAGTATCCCATATTATAAAATCATAATTTTCATATCTAAATCATAAGCACATATATTCGGTGTGGATTCAAGTTTTTGGTGCACATATATTTATCAGAGATCAAGTGCCTTCATAATACTACTGAGATTGTTGAGGATGTTTTCCAATTTTGTAAGGGTCTCTATACTCATCCCAATACTTTTAGAACTCTTGTTATGGCTGATGTCTTTATACATGAGCAGGCTTACACCTCTCAACTCCATCTTTCCTCTAATCCTAATGAAGAGGAAATCTGGCAAGCTATCAATTCCATAGACAGTAATAGTGCAATTGGCCCTGTTGGATTCAATTCTAAATTCTATAAGAAGACTTGGTCCATTACTAATGCAGTTGTTATAAGGTTATTCAAGACTTTTTAAAGGGCTTAGATCCTCCCAATTACTTCTGTTCTACCACTATGGTCCCGATTCCTAGGATTCTACTAGAAGGAGTTGGGACGACTTTAGACTTATCAACTTAACTAATCTGTTATGTAAAGTAATCAGTTAAATCATTATGTACAGACTCCAGCCTTACCTCCCTTTCCTGATCAGGGAGAATAAATCTTCTTTGTTCAAGGTCGAAATAGAGCTGATAATGTTCTTTTATCCCACAAACTTCTACTGGATCTGGATAAATAGTGCGGAGGGAATGGGGGGAATGATATCTATAACCTGGAATTAAGGAAGGATGATTACTTGAAGGTTAGAGGATTTCTGAAAGATTTCATCCAATTGATTATGAGGCAGCTAGACAATAATATGAATTGTATTCTGATTAATGGCTTGCCTTATGGTTTCTTTAAAGCTACTAGGAGGCTCAAACAAGGGATCCTCTCTCCCCCACTATTTTCATCCTTTCTTTTGATTATTTTTTAAGGAAATTAAATCTGAGGTTTGATAATTCCTCCCATATGCAATATAGTCATAGGTCTAACTTAAACATCTCCCATTTGGCCTATGCTGATGATGTTATTATTTTTTCTAAAGCTACTAAGACTGCTGTTAAAATTCTCTCTAAGTCTTTCCAGGATTTCCAAGATACTTTTGACTTATGCTTCAACAATAAAAAATGCCACATTCCATTCAATAAAAATGTTAAAAGTTCCTATCAGACTTTAAGTCATAGATTATACCAATTTCAGTGCTAACTCTCTTCCTATGAAGTATCTAGGAGTTCAATTTATGAAAGGTAGAGCTAAAGAGTCTCAATATAACTAAGATCCAAGACCAACTCAACTGCTGGACTTCATCTTTTCTATCAAATAGAGGTTGAATTACTTTACTTAAAATTATTCTCACTTCTTTTCCTTTTTATCTTATTCAAATGATTGTCATGAAGAAAATCACTCAGTAATTATTGGAAAGGAGCTTCAATAGGTTCCTGTGGGCTAGACAGAGGTAGCAAATGCATTGGTTTAGTTGGAAGAAAGTCTGCAAACATGTTTCTACTGGTGGTTTGGGTTTTAAAGAGTTGTATCACATTTTCCATGTGAATCTATGTAAATTGTGGATCAAGTTTAGACATCAGGATTTCTTGTGGGCTCAATTAATGATGGGGAAATATTGTAGAGGTACTCACCCCACCCTGGTTAACAGAAAATTGGGGACTCCAAAATCTAGGAGAATCTACATAAGGTCAGAGCTCGATCTGGAGACTTTTTCATATGGGTGCTAGGTAAAGGTCATATCAACTTCTGGTTAGATAACTGGTCTATGAAAGGCAACCTAATCCATAAGGTTCCTATGGTTGCCAATTCCAATCTTCATGTAGTTGATTTCTGGTGTGGTAATGCTTTGAATGGCTCTCTTCTTCTAATGTCCTTCATTCTAACCACAACTATGATATTATGAAGACTCCTTTTGATAATACTACAAAGGATAAGATAATTGTTAAAAAGCCCAATTCTCTATCACTTTCATCCTTCATTTACATTTCTTTGTAGAGATGGGACAATTTGCATTGAGGTAATTCCTGTTGAAACAAATTTCTCACCCCTTCCACGTACTTCTTCACTAGCAGGCCTTTTCTTAAAATTCCTCCTACAGATAGTATTCTAAAAGTCAAGGGACTGAGGGGCCCCTCTTGGTACACTTTTTGAAAAGAGGAGGAGAAATCATTGGCTCATTTATTCTTTCGCTGTACTTTTGCTCAAAATGTGTGGAATTAAGTGATTAGTTAACTCTCTTCTCTAAAATTAACCTAACTTGGCTTTCATTTAAGGAATGCTAGTCGGATTGGCAGCTACTCAGCTCTCTACTATTCCAGAGGTTACTGGGTGGTTTCATTGGTTGGCCAGGAACAAGTCTAGATATGAAGGTGGTGAGTAATTGCATAAGCTTCCCTTTGAAATTAATTTTGCACAAGGGATTTCCCAATATCTATCCAAAGTTGGGGTAGGTGAGTGTGCCTTAGGCAAAAAACAAGCTCTCAACAGTGCTATGGCTTAAACCCTGGCTTCCATGGATTAAGATTAATACTGATGGCAGTTTTATTAAAGCTGTTGCTAGTATTCGAAGTGTGTTCAGGGATCACTTGGGAAGCTGCTTTCTTCACTTCATGTCTCTTGTGGTAGCTCAAGATGCCTTAGAAGCTGAGGTTATTGTTGTGTTTTAGGCACTTAGGATTTCTTAGCAATGTAGGTTGCCTTTTATCCACATTGAATCAGATTCTAAGATGTTGGTGCAGATATTATTGGATCAGGTTTCTTCTCCTTGACACCTTGATCACTGGATACAAGGACAAAGTGCTTGGTTGGTTAGCTATCATCTAGGTTTCATTTCATTCCAAGAGAGGGCAACTATCCTGTAAATTGACTAGCTAAGTTGAGTAGATGTAATCAGCTTATTGATATCAATAGAACACCTTCCTTCCCATCTTTCTCATTTATTTTTTGGGGATAATTTGAATCTCTCTTACCTCAGAACTTGTAATTGTTTTTGAAGCAATGAATTTGCTACTTGTATATACCTGTTAAGTGGGTATAATCAGGTATTATATATATATATATATACATACATACATATACATAGATATATATTTAATTATCTTTGTATATTAACAATTATTATAAATATATGTATGTATGTATGTATATATGTGTATACATATGTGTTTATATAGTGTGTGAACATGAATAATCTTATGTGCAGTAGCTTTACTTTTATGTTGTCTTAAGTAGTCTTGTTTTCTTTTCAAGCAATGTAATTTACTTGTACCTATAATAGCATATGAATAGTAAAAAATATTGATGGATGGATTAATGGAATAACATGTCTATTGCATTATTTGAACTTCTTTGATATGGCGAATTGTATGTGAGAATGCTTGAGAATATTGTCCTTTTATTTTCAAAATTCAAGTTGATATTTAATGAGTAGTAGCTACAGTTAGCATTAGGTAAACCAATCATTAAAAGTGATTGAGTTGTATAAGAAAGAAGGATTAATTTCCTAAGTGTTAAGTAAAAAAGTGAGATTTGGGAAGCTTTAAACATTTAAAAATAATAATATTTGTATATCTATAAATAAATTAAAAGTGCTCTAAACAAATTGCTAAATTAATAACTTATTTAAAAATGTCCTTTCTATAATAAATAGAGTTACTTGGAACATTAAATTTTTAAAAATTAATGAAAATTCATATAAAAGTTTCTTTTATACTTCAATTAAAAAAACTCAAAGAATTTCAATTTTAAAATTAAAAGAGCTCATCTAAGTGATTTGCCTCTCTGGAATCCTCGAGTAAACTCTTTGAAAAAGAAATATTATTTCAAAAATCACTCTTTTTCAAAATAAAAAGAAAAATTTTTCAAAATCATGATCAATGCTGAATTAATTTTTTTCTAATGTTAAAAATAACTCTCAACTTTATTTTTTATTTTTTAAAAATAAAAAATAATGTTTTTCAAATTAAAATAAAATCTTTTCAAATCTCCTTTAGAAAGAAATTCCCTTTTCTCAAAACAAACAATTATGCTCTCAAGGAATATTTTTAAACCATACATCTTTAAATACTTTTGAAAATAAATATTTTAACCTCACATGATCTTAGGAGTCATTAAAAAAAACAAAAGTTTATCAGGCTTTCTCTCTCTTTAAAGCATAGACTATGGAAGACTTACATATTAACAAGAATAAGTGATTACATGAATGAATATGTTTCTCCCCAGAAGCATATGATTTTGTAGTCTTTGACATTTTGAGTATACCAATATAATGTGTTATTCCTATATAAATTAAAATTACATTTCTAACATCCTCATTGAATGATAAAATATTTTCCTAATAATCCCTTTTTGCATGAAAAAGAAAGAAAATATTTTCAATGAGAATATAAATTTACTTTATATGAATAATTTAATTAGAAAGTTTTTATTTTTTTCTTTTTCAATATACATTTCAACCACAAATCAAAACCTTATGACGAAAAAAAAATCTAATTGCTCATATTTGATGAAAACTATACTTAGAATGAAAAACAACAATTATCATTTATAAAACCATGACTTGTCACCATAATTGACAAACAAAGGAGAGAACAAGTCACTTGATAATTACCAAACTCCAAAAATAGAAAAGTAACCAACTCTAATATGTATAACCACACCCTCAGATAGCTCCAGACTATGACCCTACGATAGCTAACATAGAAAAAAAATGTAGGAAGACACATACCCAAGATTTGTCTAGTCTAGAAGCCCAAGGTTAGTTTACTAGGTACCCAATAGATAAATTTAAGATCTATGACAAATAAAATAGATTGAATTACCCCCAAAGACTATCGAGTATCCTAGAATGAAGTTGCACATGCTATGGATGAAGATACTCAATACAACTTTATAAAAGTAAAGGACTACATTATGTCATTGCTATGGTGATAAGGGAGAACTCCTATTATTCTACTCATTAATAATCAGAGGCTACCAATGTACCCTAGAAGATGGAATGCCATGGGCATCTTAACGAGGTGCATTATTCCCAAATTTAGGTTAGTCCACCTATAGCCTCCTGCTCAGAGATAATTAGGTTAGGGCTTCCCCTCCATCTAGAATTCTACTAGCCTTTCCTACCCTTAGGCTCGGTTGTTCCTAAATTTAATCTTATCAAACTTAACCTAATCTAATCAAACTTAATTAAATCCAATCAAACAAACTTAAACTAATCATATTAAATTTAACTCAATTTTACTATGCTCAATGAACCTCAATCTATCTCAATCCAATTCAAATTTCAAATCCTAATCTAATCTAACCAAATAAATTTGAATGCAAATTCAATCATATATCTAATTCAAACTGAAGATCAATTTAATTCCAATCCAATCAAGTTCCAATTCAAATCCAAATTGTTTTCAAACCTGATCCTTTGATTCAAGATATATATTGTCAGTCTTACTATCAATTTTGGGCCCAACCCTAAGTGTAAAATTATTTTCAAAGTTCATTTGAAGTCAACCTATATCTAATATTATCCTTTTTATGAAACTTCTTACACTTTTTCAACCTATAGACATTCATTAAAGAATATAAGACATAACTTTAATTGAGATTTTTCTTGGGAGTAATTCTTCAGATGTAATTAACCATGATGGAGCCTCCTCATAGGGTTACCAGACCCCAAAACTTGAAAAGTTTTATCTTATAACTTTAAAGCAAATGAAAGATCGTGGTTCTACAAATCCATAAATAACAATGAGTCTCTTCATCTAAATGATTAGATCCATTCTAAAGTAATATTTTTAAATTTTGGGATAGCATAATATTTTTTAAATGTCATTTTTTATCATTTAGATAGAAGTCCTTTGAGGTTTATTTTGGCTTATAATCATCAATAAAAATCCCACTAGCCATAAAATTTTCCAAGATCCAGTATCTCTATTTCACTGCCAAAGATTACATCATTTGACTTTTGAGTGAGATTGTACAGAAAGATAGGCTAAAGTCGTTATTATCAATATGTGCTAGAATGCAATCTCCTTAAGTTATAAAGGATGACATCCATATGATCACTACTCAAATAATGTACTATATCACCACAAAATCTAGAAATACAAGTACTAACACATAATAAAGACATAGTGCAAATATATAAATATAGTACAATGTAACATACATCCAACTCATTCTAAGAAAAATGAAATAAAAGCACCTGTCTAGCCTCTAGTCATCATCTTACTGCTCTCTCATTTTCTAGTTGACCGCGACCTTATATATTAAGCAAGAATTTATGAAGTCTAAATTATATATTTAGAATGATTTAGTAAAGTCACAAATTCAAGGCAAGTATACGTATCGTATCTAGTAATACAGGGCTCTAATGGAGTCCTGGTTATCGATCCCACAGGGAGGTGAACGTTCTTTAAATCAGATAATATAGCACTAAAACCCAATACCCGATGTAACAATGACTTAAGTGTACTACCACTAGCTAATGCAAAGTATAATAAAGCTACTATAAATACTTCTAATTACTGAACTATATTAAGTAACAAACGCACTAACTTATGTGATTTATAAGATACTTCTATATGAAAAGTGTCTTTCTTCTTGCATAAAGATTATTATGTGTGGATGATGAAGAATGGTAATTATTTGTGTTGTGCCAAATAGGAGCACATTTGCTTCTTTACTTTTGAATGAGTACCTCCTATTCCAAGCAAGTAAAGAACATTGCCATATCTTAAGTTTAGTTACTAAATCTAAGGCTAGGCTGGGAGGATACCGGCTCTCACTTCGGAGCTCCCACGCACCCTTCACCTGAAGGCTAACCATAGGCTTTAATTACCAATCTTAAGACCAAATTGGGGATCCCATTCTGTCACCATGAAACCTCAAATTTGAAGTCCATCAAAACTCATTTCCCTATTTATTTGAACTTAATCCCCATGAACAATGCAATTCATTCACGGACATTAAATGGTTTCTTCATTCTTGTTGTAGAACATTCAATTCTTTTGGAATTAATGTTCCTCAACATGTTTTAACAATTCAATTGGCCGGATTGAAAAGTAAATTAACTTCCAAATTAAAGAAACATCATAACTTTTATAACACTTAAAGGGCACATCATTTCCACATCACCACATCATAATTACTTCATGCAAGAAGAAAGACAAAGGAGACTACTCACTAACCATGGAGAAGATATAAAAACACATGGATTTTATATATAAAAGAAGAGTCATATAAACCACAAAAGTAAATACAACTTATCTCTTTCTCTTCCCCAAGCAAATTCTTCAAAGTCCCCATGATTCCTTTTCTCTTCCTTGCAACACTTGATTCTCTCCTTTGAACAAAGATGAAGAAGCAATCTCTCACTTTACTCCCTCTTCTCCCCTCCTTAGAGAAGAATTTCTCTTAAAATCACAAACCCTAACTCTCTGTCACACTTTCCTCACACTCTCTGCAGCAATTCTCTTCTCTTCCTCCTCTCCATTTTCGTCTTGGACACTTAATTTAATGTTAGGAATGAATTCCCCAAAAGTTTCTTCAAGCACCTCTTCAAAAATCAGCCAAAAATTTTGAATTCGAAGTGAGCCGACATAGAGAGCCGGCGGTGCCTGATAGTGGCGCCGGCGGCACCCTTTCGTGCCAATAAATTTTGGAGTTCTCTAGAATAGGGCGCCGGCGACGCCCATTCTGTCGCCAAGGCTGTTTTCCTCCATTTTGCTCCATTTTGCTCCATTTTGCTCCAAATTCGTTCCTTTCTGCATCTTTTTGCTCCAATCACCTATAATCATCATACCTGCAACAAATCATGAAAAATACCTTCCTTTAAAGTGTAATATCACCAAAAATAGGTAAAAAATTATAGCTAAAAGGGTATATATTTTTCGTGCATCAAAATCTTCAAAACATAAACTATTACTTGTCCTTAAGTAATCCTTTTACTACAAAAAACTATATCTCTAAGAAATGTACTTTTTAATTGTAAGAGACCAAAATTTTTCATTCAAAAGAATATAGTGTTTAGATTTTCAGAAAAAGTTTAGCAACTCAGGTCAACATTACAGGTATAAGAATATTCAGTACTTAAGTCTAAGGGTTCTAGTCTTCTATTTATTTCAAGATGAACCATAATTTGTTATATTAAGAGTGCTTTAAAGGGCTATGTGAAAAAAGAGTTCATGCAAACTTTATTAGAATGTAGGCTAGTACCTTAAGCATAAATTCAGAAATGAAATCAAGCTCTTCCTTTAAGGTGATTCAAGTGAAGCCAATTTTTGATTAAGCATCTCCTCATAACATTTTTCTTTTTCTTTTTCTTTTTCTTTTTCTCTTTTTTCTCTTTTTTCTTTTTTTTCTTTTTCTTTTCTTTTTTCTGAGGATTACTATATCTGGATAGCCTTTAATTATTTTGAACTTCACTCTCCTCTTTATAAAGTTTAAACTTAAATCATCTCTTTACTTTATAGTTAAGTACAAGCTTTATTATTCATCATAAAGTTACAATCTCTTCTTAAAACACAATACTTTAAATCCCTTAACATTTCAAAAATACAGTTTTCTTTACTTTAAATAGTTGACTATAATGAAATCCTTTCATACCAAATATCTTACTTCTATAAAATCAACTTTTATCACTAAAAATTTTCATCCTTTCCTTTCATAATATTCAACTAAATTGAAAAATTTTAGTTATCTTATAATTAGGTTCAACTGCCAAAAGTTATGCTAATAATTTTTGAAAATATAATAATTGAGAACAAATAAAAGTTTAGCATTTCTCTACCCCCCAAACTTACATTTTTCAATAAATTTGCAATAGTTGAGAGTAAAAGAAAACTAACATTTATGTGCTGAGATTTTGAAATCTTCATAATTTACCTGGTATTAATCAAAATTTACAGCTAGCAAGCATGAAACAATTAGTAGCAGTGAAATAACAATTTAAATATTTGCATGGGTAAAGAGAAATAAACATTAAACAGCTAAATATCCAACAGAACACTATAACATAAAGCAAATTATCACACCACATAACATTACAACTAACAGTTCAACATGAAAAGTAAATGACACTACATCACACAGTACAACACAGGATTACACATTACATAAAAAGTAAATGTCCACTACATCACATTAATACATCTCAACAGACTAAGAACAATAGAAATAAAATAAACAAGCTATCTACCAGTCTCCATCACCAGGATCAGCAGCAGGGTCAGAAGGTCCAGGCCTGTACGGTGTATAATTAGGACAAGTAGGAAATGTCACATTGGACTCCCCCCTCATAAATCTGACCTATGCATCATAATAAGCCATATCAAACTCAACTCTTCTCTGTAAATAGTCTTCATTCACATCACTTTGGGCGTCAAATATATTCATCTTATGATGCATCCTATCCATACTATCACTCTGCAATCTCAACTGCTGCATGATATCAGATAGTGTCGGGGGCTCAGAAGTAGATGGAACATCATAACTCGTGGTAGGAATATCAGTACTCCTACTCTCCTCTCTTGCACCCACGTGAGCCTCATAAGAACGAATAATGGTCTTCTTAATCAGCCTCAAAGGTATTGCCACTTCCTCAGAACTACTATACTCCATTCCAGACTGAACACAAAGTGCATGAATCAGGGCAGGATGTCCTAATCCACCAGTGGTTTCTCCTTTGTCAATAGAGTGAATGCACTTAAAAATAATGGCTCCAATATTAATCTTCTTCATATTCTGGATGCAATAATTTAAAATAGCTCGATCCCTAGTAACTTCACTGTGATGATAAGAAGGCAATATTCTTGCAGAAATGAAATAATGCCATGCTTTAGAAGCAACATTTAAAGTAGAAGAAGGGAAGTCAATTATCTGTCTCTGATTCATCTCCATTCCCCTCTTCCATCGGTCAGATATGTGATTACACTCATTAAATTCCCCTCACTAAAATCAAAATTCTCAAACTCACAAACAAAAGGTCCTCAAATTTGATAAAATGCATTGATACGTTGTGGGGTTAACTCAACCAGTTTCCCTCGGACTAGCACATATTCCGTTTCAGACCAGAGCATGTTAGCATAAAATTCTCGGACTACTCCCAAAACAGCATTAGCAGAAAAGTAACAGAAATGTTCCCAATTTCGCTCAGAAATCAACTGTTCTATAGATCCACCAGGATTTTCAAACACTCGATCCTGAATACACTTCTTGTTTTGCAATTGAGAGTTGAAGAGAAACTGAGCCTTAATATTAACAAATCTTTCATCGTCCTAATCAAATTTTCACTTCCCCTTACTCGTTCTAGGAGCCATGTGGATTTCTAGAAAATTGCAAAATTTGCCAATAAATTCCAAATCCACAATGAATTAACTCCAAGCATTAATCTATTCAAGTAAGAATAAATTATACCATATGAAACTTCACTTTTTCTCAAAAATCTCAAAAAATATCATCCAACAATGTGAGAGTTTCAGATGGTGAAAATCCAAAAATTTTAGGTTAAAGTAAAGCTCTTACCAAGAGAAGTACAGATCCGGCCTCAGAAATCCTTGAAATCCACTCTAATCCGAGATCTAACAAGCCCTAAAGCTTCAAAATCGCGAATATGGAGGTGGGAGACGAAAGAAATGGCGAAAAATGGGTCCCAGGCTATTTTCGTAAATTTTTAAGGGTCTCGGGCTATTTTCGGTGTTTGGGCATCGGCGAAGCCTGATAGCATTTGGATTTGGGCCTGCTCTCTGGACTAGCCCGCTCAAACTCTATTCAAAATATTAGCCCGCTCTCTGGATTTGGGCACCGGTGGCGCCCAATCTGGCGCCGGCGGCGCCAGTCCAAAATTCTATTGGGTTCAAAAATTTTCGTCGCAAATTCAATCGTTTCTACCTCCGCATTCCTATTTAACACATCAACAAGCATCTATTTCATCTCACAAACATTAAACAACATCACTTCACACAAACAACACATCACATTACTTTTATATATATATAATCCACGATACAACGATTACACACATATGTTCATTAAATATAAGCAACACTCCTTAGATCCTTAGTGTTGCAAGTACACTACGATAAGCAAACACTAAGTCCTAAGTACACACAAGAAATCAAAGCAAAGTCCAAACACACCCTACTAAAAATAAGCAAAGCAAACAGTATAGCAATCAAAGCAAACACTTAAACATAACAAAGCATCATATAGAATCTACTAATTACTCCTCATCAGTCTTGGAAGTCTCATCCTCTCTAATGTATCCCATTGATTGACGATGAATGAACAGATTGTAGAATGGACGATATGGGAATTTATCAGATAAATCTTCAGCCACCATAGCATTCTTCTTCAACAAATTAACCAAACCCAATTCAATTCAACCAGTATGATTAAATTGCTATTTCATCCTCCAATCAATGTGATCAAATAAATCAGAAATGTTATTAATATCATTCATAATATTCTGTACCTCATTTTCCAACTTCTTTAACTTCTTCAATATCACCCTTGAACTTTCAGAATAGTAAGGCTGAATAGGCTGTGAACTCTCAGTGGGCTGATCAACAAGCACATCCATGTCTCCTTCATCACCAACTGTTCTGTAGTCATAAAGATCATTGGGATCAATAGGTCTCTAGGGTAGAATAACTTTCTCCCAACTTTCATATGGCACCTGTGATTGACTACATAACAGAAATATGGTGGACGGGTGTCCAAGCCCATATTTAAATCCATGCACAATCAATCCCAATACAGATTTAGTAATGATTGATCCAATATCCACTGGCCTTCCAGTTTGTATACAGAAATTCAGAATAGCATTTTCCTTCGTCACCTTATCTTCATAGTAGGAATTAATTTTGATGAAATAAAGTAATGCCACTACTTTGTTACCGGATTCAAGGATGAAGAAGAGAAACTGACATATCCATTATCCCTTACTTCCCATTCTTCATTCTCATCTGTCAAATAACGATAGATTTCATTCATATCGTTGCTCGTAGCATTGAAATTTGCATAATGACAAATAGGTACACTTTCTATCATGAAGAGATCATTTATCCGCAGGAGTGAATGGTACATACCTTCCTCGCACAAAAACACATTCTTGGTTGATCCCAAGCAGATTTGCATAAAATTCTTTCACAACCGGAACAACCATTGCGGCGGTAGTGTAGCATAACACTTCCCAACGTCTTTGCTTCACTATCTCTTCAACTCTTATCGTCGGACTCTCTAAACCTCGATTCACAAAGCCTCTTTCCTTGATAATCCTTCTCATCATCATCACTTTATGGAATAGACGTTGTGCCTCGAAACTAACAAAATTTTGTCGATTATAGATGCGAGATCTAGGGAGTTCAATGGAGTGGGAATCCATGGGATGCAAATTGAGAAAGGGAGTTTTCGTTTCTCTGGTGGTTATGGATTTAAAATGGGTTTTGGGGTGTTTTAAGGAAGAAAATTCGGCTCAAAACCGCCAAAAACTGCATTTTAAAACGTAAAAACCATCACCCAGAATTTGGGCGCCGGCGGCGCTCAAACTTGAAATTCGGCTGTATAAAAGAATAGGGCGCCGGCGGCGCCAGTGACAAAAATTTTCATCGAACTTCGTTTGGCTCGAAATACTTCGTTTCCTCAATACGATCCAATATATTTTTAATTTTTAACTTATTTAGGGGTAATTAGGATTCTTAAATATTACACTAAAAGCACAAACAACAATAAGCAAGCAAACTCAACATACAAACAAACATATGGGTTGTCTCCCACAAAGCGCTTGGTTTAATGTAGTCAGCCCGACAAACCATTCAGTTAACTAGGATGACTTAGCAATAAAACCTCTTCGAAATCAGGTAAAGACCCTCCAAAGTAAGGTTTTAAACGATGCCCATTAACCTTGAAAATATTTTCAGTTTTTGGATCCTCAATATCAACAGCTCCTAAAGAAAGAACTTTTACTACAGTAAAAGGTCCTATCAATCTGGACTTAAGTTTTCCCGGAAATAATTTCAATCTCGTATTATATAATAAAACTCTTTGCCCAGTTCAAATCATTTTTTCAATATCTTTTGATCATGCCACAATTTCATTTTCGCTTTATAAATCCTATCGTTATGATATGATTCATTTCTAATTTCTTCCAACTCATTTAATTGCATAAATCTTTTTTCTCCCGCATATCTCAAATTAAAATTCAATTCCTTAATCGCCCAATATGCTTTATGCTCCAATTCAACTGGTAAATGGCAAGTTTTGCCAAACACTAATCTATAAGGAGACATTCCAATAGGGGTCTTAAAAGCAGTCCTATAAGCTCATAATGCGGTGTCTAATCTAGCAGACCAATCTAATTTATGAATATCCACTGTTTTCTCCAAAATTCTTTTAATTTCTCGATTCGATACTTCCGCTAATCCACTAGTCTGGGGATGATAAGCAGTAGAGATTCTATGAATAATGTTATATTTTCCAGTTAATCTTTTAATTTGATTATTTCTGAAATGGGATCCACCATCCGTTATAATCACTCTCGGCATTCCATATCTTGTATATATATTTTTCTTCAAAAATTTAGAAACACTCCGAGCATCACATCTTGGTAAAGCAACAGCTTCAATCCATTTCTAAACATAATCAACAGTGACCAATATATATAAATTTCCAAATGAAGGTGCAAAGGGTCCCATAAAATCTAATCCCCATACATCAAAAATTTCAACTTCCAAATTGTAATTCAGAGGCATTTCGTTTCTTCTAGAAATATTACCTACTCTTTGACATCGATCACAAAATTTAACATATTTATAAACATCACGAAAAAGAGTGGGCCAATAAAATCCAGATTGTAAAATCTTATAATTCGTTTTATCAACACCAAAATGACCTCCAAATTCAGAATCATGACATCTCTAAATGATTAGATTAATTTCTTCATGTGGCACACATCTTCTAATAATTAGATCCATACACTGTTTATATAAATAGGGCTCATCCCAAAAATAAAATTTAGCATCATATTTAATTTTTTTTTTTGTGACCTTGTTAAATCTGATGGTATAATATCACTTACAATATAATTCACAATATCAGCATACCAAGGCAAATTCTTTTCCATAAGAATATACAATTGTTCATCAGGAAAAGTTTCTACAACTTCCTTCTCAAATTCAGAAAATCTATCATATTCTATTCTTGACAAATGATCAGCAATTTGATTATCAGATCCTTTCCTATCAACTATCTTAAAATCAAATTCTTGCAAAAGGAGTATCCATCTAATCAATCTAGGTTTAGCATCCTTCTTTTGCATTAAATACTTGATAGCTGAATGATCAGTATGCACTATACTTTTAGTTCCAATTAAAAAAGGTCTAAACTTATCGAAAGCAAATACTATAGCTAATAACTCTCTTTCAGTAATGGTATAATTAATTTGAGCATCATTAAGAGTTTTACTAGCATATTAAATAACTTTGAAAGTTTTATCATACCTTTGCCCCAACGCAACTCCAATAGTATAATCACTAGCATTTCACATTAATTCAAAGGGTTTCTCCCAATCAGGTGAAACAGTTATAGGAGCAGTGATTAATTTTTCTTTAAGTAATTCAAAAGCACACAAACATTCATCATTAAAATCAAACTTCCTATCATTTTCTAGAAGTTGGCACAAAGGTTTAGTAATTTTAGAAAAATCTTTAATATAATGCTTGTAAAATCCAGTATGTCCTAAGAAACTCCGCACCTCTCTCACAGTAGTGGGTGGTGGTAATCTCTCAATTACTCAAATTTTAGCAGGGTCGACCTCCATACCATATTCAGAAATTTCATGCTCAAGCACTATTCCTCCTGCAACCATACATTGACACTTTTCCTAGTTCATAATTAAATTTGTTTTCTCACAGAGTTCCAAAACTTTTGCCAAGTTTTTCAAACAGATATCAAATGAAGTTCCAAAAACAGAAAAATCATCCATGAAAACTTCTATTCCATTATCTATTATACTACTAAAGATAGACATCATACATCTTTGAAAAGTTGCAGGTGAATTACACAATCCAAAAGGCATTCTTCGAAAAGCAAATGTTCCATAAGGGCTAGTAAATATTGTCTTTTCTTGATCCTCATGAGTAATAGGTATTTGATGATAACCAGTATATCCATCCAAAAAGAAATAGTACTTGTGTCCTGCAAGTCTATCCAACATTTGATCGAGATAAGGTAGAGGAAAGTGATCTTTTCGGGTGGCAGCATTTAGTTTTCTATAATCAATACAAATTCGCCATCCATTAACTTGTCTGGTAGGTAAAATTTCATTCCTTTCATCCACTTCCACAGTCACTCCGTCTTTCTTCAGTACACAATAAATTGGACTTACCCAAGAACTATCCAAAATAGGATAAATAATTCCAGCATCAAGCCATTTTAAAATCTCCTTCTTAACTACTTCTTTCATTATAGGATTTAATCTCCTTTACGGATCAATTTTAGGTTTATGTTCTTCATTTAATAAAATTCTATGCATACAGATCGAAGGACTGATTCCTTTGATATATGCCAAAGTCCATCCAAAAGCTCTTTTGTATCTTTTTAAGATTTCCAATAATTTTTGTTCTTGATATTCAGTTAATTTCGAAGATACAATAACTGGTAAGGTAGATGATTCTCCAAAGAACATATACTTTAAATGTTTAGGGAGAATTTTCATCTCAAGTTCAGGAGGTTTAACAATAGATGAAATTAAACTTTTATCTCCACCTTCCATGGTATCTAACACTTCAAATTTCTCTTGAATATACTCCAATTCCTTATTCATCTCATTATCTGAATTTGTTTCATTTTCAGTTTCATCTTCAATTATATTTTCATACTCCACTTTCTTTTCAAACATATCTTTAAAATAATCATTTCTCAAATATTCACATACTTCCATCCTAAAACATTCATTATCTTTTTCAAATGCGGGATACTTCATAGACTTCAAAATATTAAAGGTCATCGCTTGATCATTAACTCTCATAGTTAAATCCCCCTTTTGAACATCAATTACAGCTCTTCCAGTAGCTAGGAATGGTCTTCCTAAAATAATTAGAATATCTTTATCTTCCTCCATATCAAGCACAATAAAATCCACAGGAAAGATAAATTTATCCATTTTTACTAACACATCTTTTACCACTCCCTTAGGATAAGTAATAGAACGATCAGCTAATTGAAGAGTTACAGATGTAGGAGAAATTTCTCCAATTCCCAATCTTTTGAAAGTTGATAAAGGCATAAGATTAATACTAGCTCCCATATCACATAAGTCTCTTCCAAAAACTTTTCACCTATAAGCACACGGGATAGTGAAACTACCGGGATCTTTAAGTTTTTCAGGAAGCTTTTTCTGAATTATTGCACTACACTCTCCGCTAAGTGCAACAGTCTCATGATCCATGAACTTTCTCTTCTTTTTAAGAATATCCTTTATAAATTTCACATAATCAGACATCTGTTCTAATGCTTCAACAAAAGGTATATTTATTGTTAACTTCTTAAGGCTTTCCAAAAATTTTCCAAATCTATTATCCCTATTATTCTGCTTCAATCTTTGAGGGAATGGAGGAGGTGGTTTCTCAACAGTAATCTTCATTGGTTCAAGAGAATATTCCAGGTCTGGATAAATCTTATTTGAACCTTTTTCAATATTCACCTTCTCCTTCTCTTCTTCGACTTCTTTCTGCATTCTAGTTTCTAATTCTTTTCCACTCCTTAATTGAATAGCCTTAAGTTGCATCTTGTTTTAATCTTTTGGATTGATCTCCACATTACTAGGAAGCTTTCCAGAAGGTCTATTATTAAGCGCAGTGAAAATATGTCCCAATTGACTTTAAATATTTTTTATCGCAACACCTTGAACTTGTAATTTGTTACCCATATTCAAAATTATTTCATCTATAGACAACTTCTTATCCTTAAATTGTGGGTTATTATTAAATCCAGGAGGATAAGATTGTCTAAAGTTAGTATTTCCTTGGTTGGTTGAGTTTCCAACTGAGTTTATAGAATTGTGTCCCCATTGTGGGTTCACATTAGCATTATTATTATTCCAATTGAAATTTGGTTGATTATTCCAACCAGAGTTATAATAATTTGAATAAGGGTTATTAGGTCTATTAATCGCGATCAAAGTTTCATAAGGTGTTTGAGATTCAGTTATCTGCCCAAATGAATTTTCCTTTAACACTGGGGATAGTTGAGAATGATTCATTCCATATATCACTATTTTCTTAAAAAGTGCTGCTATTTGAGAAACTATCATAGTCATCATGTCAGAATCATGAACACTGGCTACTCTTTTAGGATTTACCCGTTCAGAGGGTCATTGAAAATTATTAATAGCCATCTCTTCAATTAATGAATATGCTTCATCAAAAGTTTTTGACATTAACTATCCACCAGCAGCAGCATCAATAATTGATCTTAATGATCCCACTAATCCGCTATAAAAAGTTTGAATTATTAACCAATCTGGTAAAGCATGATGTGGACACTTCCTAAGAAGATCTTTAAACCTCTCCCAAGCTTCATATATTGACTCTCCTTCAAACTGACCAAAAGATGTGATATCATTTCTTAATTTAATAGTTTTCGATGGAGGGAAATATTTCGATAGAAACTTTTGAGAAAGTTCTCCCCAAGTTCGAATAGATCCAGGTGCTAATGAGTTTAACCACGCCTTAGCCTTATCCCTTAAGAAGAAAGGAAAAATTCTAAGTCTGACAGCATCATTTGACACTCTGTCATACTTAAAAGTAGCACACAGTTCTAAAAAACTAGCGAGATGTAAATTTGAGTCTTCATTAGATGTTCCTCCGAATTGATTATTTTGTACCATTTGGATAATAATAGGTTTAAGTTCAAACGAATTAGCAGCAACATCAGGATTTTGAATAGTTATATGAATTTCATCTGCTGTTGGGTTAGCATAATCTCTTAAAGGTCTTGGCAAATTTCCAACATTAATATTCTGATTCTCTTGATTATTCACCATTTCATAGTAATTTTCTGTTTGTTTTTTCTGTTTTCTAATTTTTCTAATAGTACGCTCTAACTCTATATCGTAAGGTATCAAACCTACAGATCCACTACTACACATATAAAATCACACTACAAAGTAAAGGTTTTCAGTTACTACAATATCTATAAATAAGTATCGTTTATCTACCTCCCCGGCAACGGCGCCAAAAACTTGACCGTGACTTTATATATTAAGCAAGAATTTACGAAGTCAAAATTATATATTTAGAATGATTTAGTAAAGTCACAAATTCAACGCAAGTATACGTATCATATCAAGTAATACAGGGCTCTAATGGAGTTCTGGTTATCGATCCCAGAGGGAGGTGAACGTTCTTTAAATCATATAATATAGCACTAAAATCCAATACCCGATGTAACAATGACTTAAGTTTAATAACACTAGCTAATGCAAAGTATAATAAAGCTACTACAATTACTTCTAAATTCTGAACTATATTAACTAACAAATGCACTAACTTATGTGATTTATAAGATACTTCTATATGAAAAGTGTCTTTCTTCTTGCATAAAGATTATTATGTGTGGATGATGAAGAATGGTAATTATTTGTGTTGTGCCAAATAGGAGCATATTTGCTTCTTTACTTTTGAAAGAGTACCTCCTCTTCCAAGCAAGTAAAGAACATTGTCATATCTTAAGTTTAGTTACTAAATCTAAGGCTAGGCTGGGAGGATACCGGCTCTCACTTCGGAGCTCCCACTCACCCTTCAACTGAAGGCTAACCATAGGCTTTAGTTGCCAATCTTAAGACCAAATTGGGGATCTTATTCTGTCACCATGAAACCTCCAATTTGAAGTCCATCAAAACTCATTTCTCTATTTATTTGCACTTAATCCTCATGAACTACGCAATTCATTCACGGACATTAAATGGTTTCTTTATTCTTGTTGTAGAACATTCAATTCTTTTGGAATTAATGTTCCTCAACATGTTTTAACAATTCAATTGGCCGGATTAAAAAGTAAATTAAGTTCCAAATTAAAGAAACATCGCAACTTTTATAACACTTAAAGGGCACATCATTTCCACATCACCACATCATAGTTACTTCATGCAAGAAGAAAGGCAAAGGAGACTACTCACTAACCATGGAGAAGATATAAAAACACATGGATTTTATATATAAAAGAAGAGTCAAACAAACCACAAAAGTAAATACAACTTATCTCTTTCTCTTCCCCAAGCAAATTCTTCAAAGTCCCCTTGATTCCTTTTCTCTTCCTTGCAACACTTGATTCTCTCCTTGGAACAAAGATGAAGAAGCAATCTCTCACTTTACTCCCTCTTCTCCCCTCCTTAGAGAAGAATTTCTCTTAAAATCACAAACCCTAACTCTCTCTCACACTTTCCTCACACTCTCTACAGCAATTCTCTTCTCTTCCTCCTCTCCATTTTCTTCTTGGACACTTAATTTAATGTTAGGAACGAATTCCCCAAGAGTTTCTTCAAGCACCTCTTCAAAAATCTACCAAAACTTTTGAATTCGAAGTGAACCGACATAAGGCGCTGGCGGCGCCCAATAGTGGCGCCGGCGGTGCCCTATCGTGCCAATAAATTCTGGAGTTCTCTGGAATAGGGCGCTAGCGGTGCCAGGGCTGTTTTCCTCCAAATTGCTCCATTTTGCTCCATTTTGCTCCAAATTCGTTCCTTTTTGCATCTTTTTGCTCCAATCATCTATAATCATCATACCTGCAACAAATCATGAAAAATACCTTCCTTTAAAGTGCAATATCACCAAAAATAGGTAAAAACTCATAGCTAAAACGGTATATATTTTTGGTGCATCACTAGTTAACCATGGTGTAAAAAACAAAAAATGGTGGTGGTGGTTGTCTCTCTCCTCTATGTATGACCTCCAAGCTCTGATGATTGTGGCTACATTGGTGCAAATGCTAGGCAGCATAAAACTATGTCAAATTATGAATCTCATGTATGTCTTACTCCATAACACCATGTGTAGTAGATAACTAATCTAAAGGCCTGATAATCTCGTTTAATAGCAGCTTAGGAGGAGAAGGAGAATTGTTCTAGGAAGAACTCTCACCTATCTCATGTGTGGAGGTAGGAGGTAGTCCATAAGCCTGAATAGTAGCTTGTGTGATAAACATCTGAGGATGAAGCTGCTCCTCATCTTGGTCTCTCTCAAGTCTGACCATATCACATAAAGTTGTAACGACGCTAAGATGAACCAAACCCACAGTAGTTTAGCAACTAGTAATATAAAGAATAGACTAGTGGATAACTACCCCGATTTTTATGGATTTTCCTTTTTCATATAAAACTTGAAGAAAACCCTATCCTTTGTAACATCGATGAGGCCGATGGTGGGCAAAAATTAAGTCACTATAAAATAATACCAAGCCATGGATATCTTATTCAGATGGGTCAACATAAAATTAATCATACTTTCCTCCTCCCTTAGTTTCATTTTCTAATGTCCCTTAGAGTCCATAAGAAAATGAATAAGGGTGAAAAACTCTGAATACTTTCTATTGGGGATATCGTCAGGGCAAGATACATGGCTAATGGTAGTCGGTACTGATCACTGAAAATTTTATTAAGAAATTCATACCTATTTTTGATGAAATTGCACTTTAAAGAAAGGTATTTTCTTTATTTTGTTGCAGGAATGTAGAATTTAGGTGATAAAAGCAAAAATCATAAAAAGGAGCGGATTTAGAGCAAAAAGGAAGAAAATAACGCAATTTGTGCTGAGTCGCCGACGGCGAGATCGAGCCCGCCGACGGCGAGGGTACGAGGAAGAAATTCTGAAGGATTTATAACTGTCTCGCTGACAGCGAGACCGAGCCCGCCGACAGCGAGATAGCGCGGTTCGAAGACCTTCAGAAGCCTCGCCGACAGCAGCGAGGTAGTTCGTCGCCGACGGCGAGGTAGTTCAAATGGCGCAGATACATTGAACCTGGACACTTTTTGAAGGGATGCTTACACACCTCTTGGTCCTTTGCTCACCTCTATATATAGAGGCCGAAATTCAGCTTCTAAGTGTGTGTTATAACGGTGTGTTATTTTGTGTTATGTGTGTCAATTTGTGTCTTAAGAGTCTTTTATTTATGTGTGTGAGCAGTCTTTAGAGTCTTAATTAGTGTAATTAGTGAGTCTTTAGTGAGTTAGTGAGTTTTTAGCGAGTCTTCATTGCATCTGGAAGGAAGAGTCAAAGGAACTCACGAGGAGTCCGCTTGGGATAAATCGAGATAAGTATTTATATTTATTGTTTTTAACTTTAAATGAAATCCATGCTTAGTTTAGTTCCCATGCATTCCGAGTAGTTAATTTAGTCTTTCTCCTCGTTTATGAAATTAAGTGACTAGATGAACTAAAAATAGAAGTACTTTTAAATATTAATAAATTGTGATAATTTTTACTTAAAACTTAATTTACTTTCAAACTGGCCATTTGATTTGTTAAAATGTGTTGATTATCAACTATAGTAAAAATTACATCTGATATTCGGGGAATTCAAAAGCCTTGGAAGGAGGGTCCAAATAAATAGGGAAATAATATCATCGGGCGTAGAATAGAGCATTTTAGTGTGACGGACTAAAATATTCAATTCGGTCCTATTGTTTGAGAGCTGCAAGTGTAGATGTTAGCCCTCGTGCGAGGGGAACGTGGGAGCTCCGAAGTGGCGATCGGTATCCTCCCAGCCTAGCCGCAGATTCGGTAATCAAACATAGGATTAGTCAATATTCTTTACACTGGACCAAAGGGTAAAGAATAGGAATGCTCCTATTTGTCACAATACCTTAAAATTATCTATTTAAATTCATCAATCACTTAAATTTCTAAACAAGGGGAAAGATAATTTTTCTGAATAGTTAAGACTTATTTAGCAATTAGTTTAATTTCCTGCACTTTCAATACGTATTAATTTTCTACTTAGTTAAGTTACCTAATTAAAATACTTAGTTTACTTTATTGCGCTTAAATTTAGAATTCCAAATTTTCGTATACTATTTTAAAATTATTATTATTATTGTTTTAAAATTAGTTGTTATTTAATTTTCTATTTCCCCGTGGGATCGATAACCGAGACTCCACTAGAGCCCCGTATTACTCGATACGATACGTATACTTGCGTAGCATCCACAACATAAACAATTACAATTCTATACATATAATATAGCGGGGTCAAGTTTTTGGCGTCGTTACAAATAAATTAAAAATATCATAATATATAATTGTGGGTCAAGTTTTTGGCGCCGTTGCCGGGGAAAGTAAGAAAAATTTACTAGAGTAACGGACTATTTTAAAATAATCATAATAAATAAATTAATATTTATTCTAAAATTGTATGCGCAAATTTGGAAACGAAAATTTAATACCTTACGATTCTGAATTAGAGTGTACAATTAAAAGAATTAGAAAACAAAAGAAACAAATTATAAATTTAACACAAATGGAGAATATTCCTGAAATTCAAAATATGAACCAACAAAGACCATTAAGAGATTATGCCAACCCTACATCAGATGAAATTCATTTAACTATTCAAAACCCCGATGTAGTCGCTAATTCATTTGAACTTAAACCCGCAATTATCCAAATGGTACAAAACAAAACAATCAATTTAGTGGTTCACCTACTCGAAGATCCTAACTTACATCTTGCTAGTTTTCTAGAACTTTGTGCTACTTTTAAATATCAAGGAGTATCCGACGATGCTATAAGACTTAGACTTTTTCCTTTTTCATTAAGGTATAAGGCTAAAATGTGGTCGAATTCGTTAGCACTCTGGATCTATTAAAACTTGGGGAGAATTATCACAAAAATTTCTATCCAAATATTTTCCACCATCTAAAACTCGCTAAGTTTAGAAATGATATAACTTCTTTTTGTCGGTTAGATGGAGAATCAATATATGAAGCTTGGGAGAGATTTAAGGAACTTCTTAGGAAATGCTCACATCATGCGCTACCAGTATCAGTCGATTATTCAAACCTTTTATAATGGATTAGTAGGATCTTTAAGATCAATCATCGATGCTGCTGCTCGGAGGTTCATTAATGTCTAAACCATTTGATGAAGCTTATGCACTAATCGAAGAAATGGAAACAAATAATTTCCAATGGCCTACTCGATAGAGTAAATCCGAAAAAGATAGCCGGCATTCATGAAAACGATGCAATATCTATGTTAGCTTCTCAAATTGCTGCTATATCTAAGAAATTAGATCATTTTGGAATGAACTACTCTCCTACTTTAGAAGAAAACTCATCCTGGACAAATCATAGAATCTCAATCTAATTATGAAACTTTAAATGCTATTAATAATAGAACTAATAACCCTTATTCAAACTATTATAATCCTGGTTGGAAAACTCATCCAAATTTTAATTGGAATAACACATCTAATCAACAATGGATGAATCAACCTAATCAAGCAAATCCAAACTATAAACCTAATTACCCACCTGGATTTAATAACAATAACCCTCAATTTAAAGATAAGAAATTATCTATGGATGAATTAATTTTGAATATGGGTCATCAACTACAAAATCAAGGAAATCAATTACAAATTCAAGGAACATCTATTAAAAATATCGAAACTCAACTTGGACATATTGCTACTGCGCTAAATAATAGAATACCTGGAACTTTTCCTAGTAATGTGGAAATAAATCCTAAAGATCAAGGAAAAGAACAAATTAAAGCAATACAACTAAGGAGTGGAAAAGAATTAGAACCTCAAATTCAAAAAGAACTTGAAAGCCAAAAAGAGGAAGTGGAAATTGAAAAGGAAACACTTCAACAAGATTCAAACTTAGAACATTCTTTAATACCTATGAAAATTTCTGTTGAAAAACCTCCACCACCATTTCCTCAACGAATAGCTCAACATAAAAAAGATAAACAATTTGCTAAATTCCTTGAAATATTAAAGAAATTAACAATCAATATACCTTTTGTCGAAGCTTTAGATCAAATGCCAAATTATGTAAAATTTATGAAAGATATTCTAAATAAGAAAAGAAAATTCACTGATAATGAAACAGTCGCACTTAGTGAAGAGTGTAGTGCTATTATTCGAAGAAGCTTCCGAAAAATTGAAAGATCCCGGTAGTTTCACTATACCCCGCGCTATAGGAGAAAAATTTTATGGAAAAGCTTTGTGTGACTTAGGAGCAAGCATCAATCTAATGCCTCTATCGATTTTTAAGAGATTAGGATTAGGAAAAATTACACCTACTTCAGTAACCCTTCAATTAGCTGATCGTTCGGTTACCTATCCTAAGGGAGTTATTGAAGATGTGTCAGTAAAAGTGGATAAATTTATCTTCCCAGTAGATTTTATTGTTTTAGATATGGAGGAAGATAAAGAAATTCCTATCATTTTAGGAAGACCATTTTTAGCTACTGGAAAAGCTATGATTGATGTTCAGAAAGAAGAATTAACTATGAGAGTAAATGACCAAAAAGTTACATTTAATATTGCAAAATCAATGAAATATCCTGCGCTAGAAAAAGATGATGAATGTTTTCGGATGGAAATACTTGAACATTTACAACAAGAACATTTTAAGGAATATTACGAAGATAAATTAGAAAAATAAAACACTGAATTAATTGAAGATAATAATAAAGAACTAGATTATATTCGGGAAAGATTTGAATTTTTGGATAATACTGAAAACACTGACAAGAATATAGTTCCATCAATTATTAAACCTCCCGAACTCGAGCTAAAAATATTACCCGATCATTTGAAATATGCTTATTTAGGTAATTCTTCAACTTTACCAGTTATTATTTCATCTGCATTAAACGAATCTCAAGAACAAAAACTTTTAGAAACTTTAAAAAAATATAAGAAAACTTTTGGTTGGACTTTAGCAGATATTAAAGAAATTAGTCCTTCAATCTGTATGCATAGAATTATTTTAGATGATGAACATAAACCTAAAGCAGATCCCCAAAGGAGATTAAACCCGATAATGAAAGAAGTAGTTAAGAAAGAAATTTTAAAATGGTTAGATAATGGTATTATATATCCTATTTCTGATAGTGCTTGGGTAAGCCCAATTCACTGTGTTCCTAAGAAGGGAGGAGTGACCGTCACTGCCAATGAAAATAACGATCTTATTCCTATAAGACAAGTTACTGGTTGGCGTATATGTATTGATTATAGGAAATTAAATACCGCCACCAGGAAAGATCACTTCCCTTTACCATTTCTAGACCCGATGTTAGATAGATTAGCCGGACATAAGTATTTTTGTTTTCTAGATGGATACACCGGTTATCATCAAATACAAATTGCTCCTGAGGATCAAGAGAAAACTACATTTACTAGTCCTTATGGAACTTTCGCTTTTCGAAGAATGCCTTTTGGATTATGTAATGCACCAAAGAACATTCCGTAGATGTATGATGTCTATATTTAGTAAGTTAATCGACAATGGAATAGAAGTATTTATGGATGATTTCTCCGTATTTGGAACATCATTTGACACATGCTTAACTCATCTTGAAAAAGTATTAGAAATATGTGAGAAAACAAATTTAGTTCTAAATTGGGAGAAATGTCAATTTATGGTTGCGGGCGGCATTGTATTAGGGCATAAAATTTCGGAAAAGGCATGGAAGTGGACCCCGCAAAAATTCAAGTTATAGCTAAATTACCACCTCCAACTACGGTAAAAGGGGTAAGAAGTTTTCTTGGACATGCCGGATTCTACGTACGCTATATAAAAGATTTTTCAAAAATTACTAAACCTCTATGCCAACTTCTCGAAAAGGACAAGAAATTTGAATTTACAATCGAATGCCCGAATGCTTTTGAACTCTTAAAAGAAAAATTAATTACAGCACCTATAATAGTTTCACCTAACTGGGAGAAACCATTTGAGCTTATGTGTGATGCTAGTGATTATGCCGTAGGAGCAGTTCTTGGGCAAAGATATGAAAAGATTTTTAAAGTTATATACTATGCTAGTAAAACTCTAAATGATGCTGAAATAAATTATACAGCTTACAGAAAGAGAATTATTAGCGGTAGTATATGGTTTTAATAAATTTAGACCTTATCCGATCGGAACAAAATGTATCGTGCATACCGATCATTCTCGCTATCAAATATTTAATGCAAAAGAAAGATTCCAAACCAAGATTAATTAGATGGATGCTATTAATGCAAGAATTCGATTTTGAGATCGTTAATAAGAAAGGAACCGATAATCAAATTGCGGATCATTTATCAAGATTAGAAAATCATGAATTATCCGATATTGAAAATGAAATTATAGTACAGCTTTCCCGATGAACAACTATATAATATCAATGAGTGGAAAATACCATGGTATGCTCGATATAGTAAACTATATAGTTAGTAATATTTTACCACCTATGCTAACTTTGCAAAAACGAAAAAATTCATCCATGATACGAAAACCTATTTTTGGGATGAACCATATTTATATAAGCAATGTAAGGATTTAATTATTAGAAGATGTGTACCTTATGAAGAAATCGAACCAATTATTCAAAAATGTCATGATTCTGATTTTGGAGGACATTTTGGGACCGATAAAACCGCTTATAAGATTCTACAATCTGGATTTTACTCGGCCTACTCTATTTAGAGATGTATACGGATATATTAAAACTTGCGATAAATGTCAAAGAGTAGGAAATATATCTAGAAAAAATGAAATGCCTCCGAATTTTATATTAGAAGTTGAAATTTTTGATGTTTGGGGATTAGATTTTATGGGACCTTTTATTCCTTCGTTTGGAAACTCATATATATTAGTAGTCGTTGATTATGTTTCCAAATGGATCGAGGCACAAGCTTTACCTAGGTGTGATGCTAAGAGTGTTTCAAAATTTCGATGAAAAATATTTTTACTAGATTTGTAATGCCGAGAGTGATTATCATCGACGGAGGAACTCATTTTAGAAATAAATACATTCACAAACTAGTAGAAAAATACAATATTACTCATAAGATATCCACTCGCTTATCATCCACGTACTAGCGGATTAATCGAAGTATCTAATCGTGAGATTAAACGTATTTTAGAAAAATCTGTAAACCCAAATAGGTTAGATTGGTCTATTAGATTAGATCAATCGCATTATGGGCTTATAGGATCGCTTATAAAACTCCGATCGGAATGACTCCTTACAGTGCTTATATATGGAAAAACATGCCACTTACCAGTTAATTAGAACATAAAGCATATTGGGCGATTAAAGAATTTAATTATAATATGAAGGAAGCCAGTGAGAAAAGATTGATGCAATTAAATGAATTGGAAGAATTAAGAAATGAATCATATGATAATGATCGGATTTATAAAGAAAAGATGAAATTATGGCATGATCGGAAGATTAATCAGAGAAATTTTGAACCAGGACAGAAGTTTTGTTATATAATACTAGATTGAAATTATTTCCTGGAAAATCGAAGTCTCGATGGTTAGGACCTTTCACCATAACTCAAATATTTTCATACGGAACTATAGAAATCGAAGATCCAAAAACTCGGACATAAATTTAAAGTTAATGGACATAGATTAAAACCATATTTCGAAGGTATAAGACCTAACTATAAAGAGGTTTTAATGCTTAGTCGACTTCGATTAATAATTGAAATTAGGTCGGGCCGACGACGTTAAACCAAGCGCTTTATGGGAGGCAACCCATATTAGTTATCTATTTTTATTGTATCTTAATAGTTAGTCTATATTATTGAAACTTTACTACTCAATTATTATTAAGAATCATCACATATTCGAACCATTATGATGAGAAAAGAAATTATTCGATTTAGAGCGAAATTGGACATTATTTTGGAATCTCGCCGACGGCGAGGTCGATACTCGCCGACAGCGAGGTTCGCGCCTAAATTAAATTCAGTTTATTTATCGAGCTCGCTGACAGCGAGAAACGTCCCGCCGACAGCGAGAACATGGGAGGCAGTTTTTATAACTGAGTCGCCGACGGCGAGAAACTTCTCGCCGACAGCGAGGAAGTTATAAAGATGAGTTATTTATAATTTGAATGCCGATTTGGACGGTTTCAACACCAATTCCTTTGTGAAAACCCATTCTTAAATCATTCTAGATCCGCCTTCTTCACTAGAATTCATTCCATTCACCATAATGGCCTCCAAATTCTTAGATTCCTCTAATTCCGGAGTGTTTAACCGGAGGAAATTTGTGAGTGCGGAAGCGCAACGGATCTTCAACAAGGTTTTGGTAAAGAAAAGAGTTATCAAGGAACGGGATTTGTCAATCGAGGATTAGAGAATTCCACTACGAAGATAGAAGAAACGATCGCAGCAGCAAGCACTGGGAGGTATTTTGTTACACTACGTCCGCCGTTGTTATTCCAAGTTGTGAAAGAGTTCTACTCTAACTTACATGCGATCAACAATGGGAATGTCTACGTCCGAGGAAGATGGGTGACGTTTACTCCATCAAGAGTAAATGAATTATTCTCTATAGAAAACACCCCGTATGTCACTATTCAAATTTTGTGCCTTCTCGATATAATATGAATGAGATATTTCGATATCCGACCGATGAACCGGAAGATTGGGAAATGCGTGAAGACGGGTATGTTAGTTTCTCTCGCATCACTTTTGAATCCCGTCTCAAAGCACCGGCACTTTTTCATCTCATCTAAATTGTTACCTACTATGAGGGTAAACAAGGTTTCGAAGGAATGCGCTATATTGAATTATTGTATTCAAAATGGATCGCCTATTGATGTTGGATCAATAATTGTTAAGTCCGCATCGGGTTTAATTGTGCATGGGTCGGCTCACTGACTAGGACACCCATCTACTATTTTTGCATTATGCGACCAGCACTGTGTTTCTTATGAAGCTTGGGAAAAGGTTCTGTTACCTTGGAAGCCGCTTGATCCTACAGTATATGTTCCCTACTTTGGACAATAATGATGAAATTACATTTATCTCCGATAGAGCTTCACGAATAATCCTATAGCAAGGCCTATTTCGTATAAAACGGAGTTACTTATGAAGAAAATTAAAGGAATGAAGAAAGAACTGCAGAAAGTGAGAGATTCAATCGACAATATATCCGATTTATTTGATCACATTGATCGGAGGATGAAGGAACACTTTGATCATTCTGGACACCTGAAGCTAGCTTTCTTCATTTACCGAGACGAGTAGGGTTGGATCACCGAAGAATCCGCTTCGGAGTTTCCCTTCGAGCCTTTCTATAACTTATTTGTGCATCATCGTCATATCGGAAATATCGTAGAAGATGAAGATTCGACATCGAAGAGTAGTAGTAAAGATTTCCATAGTATGTTTGTATTTATGTTATTTGATTTGATTTAGATTTTATTATGTGTGGAGTGATGATTCGAATATCTCAAACTTAATTGAGATATGCGTCATAGTTTTGTATCAGCATTTAGTGTGTCGTGGATTGGTTTACGATGCTGATTAGTAGTAAGAATTGGAGAATTGAAGTTTGATTATAGAGTTTAAAATTATGTTAGTTTGTACATCTCATGGATTTCAATATTAAAGTTAATTTGTTGTGTTGTGTGAATTTGTTTGTGTATAAGTAGCTAATCTTCATATTAAATTAATAAATGATGTGATCGGAAATATAATATAAGGCAAATCAAGGACGAAAATGAGTGAAAAATTTCGGAAATTAAATTTTTTTGAATCTCGCCGACGGCGAGAAAAATCCCGCCGACAGCGAGATCGATCTCGCTGACAGCGAAGGTTAGAGCAAAAATTTCTCGCCGACAGCGGATTTTTCCCGAGAGTTTTTGGTTCCGAAAAATATTAGCTCGCCGACGGCGAGAAAAATCTCGCTGACAGCGAGGTCGCGAAAAACACTTTAATTGACCGGTCAAAAACACTATTCATCATCCCTAACCTCTCATTTTCGCAAAAACTACCCTAGTGGCTCACGAAATTTTGGATTTAGAGGCGATTTCATCACTCAAAAACACCGGATTTCATCTTCTCTTGGTAAGTGCTTCACTCCTATGCAAAAATTTTTGATTTTCACCATGTATTTTCTCCACATTGAAAAATTTTGAAAAATCCTAAATGTGGAAGAATTACTCGGTAGAAATCCATAAAATTTGTTTTAATTTGATCTTAGATATTGTAGGAAGCCTCCTTAGTAATATTAGGAAGTTTAGTGACGATTTTCGTGAATTTCATAGATCGATCGAAAAATGGCTCCGCGACGTAAAAGACGAGTAGATTACGATACCGACCGATTTGTCAATGCACGAGCACAAAATCGGTATTTTCAAAACATTCAAGCAAGAAAGTGCATTGCGAATCGAGTTTTTAAGAATCCGGGAGGCGAAGTCGAGCGGATCATTAAAGAACGAGGTTGGGAGAATCTCTCGCTACATCACCACGTAGCCGCTGTGGAAGTAGTAAAGGAATTTTATTCTAACCTGATTGCTGTAGAGGACGCACCAGTAAAGGTACGTGGATTTATGGTCGACTTCAGCGCTGCTAGAATTAACGCCTTCTATGAAGTTCGGGACGGTCCAAATGAGTACGAAACATTTGGAACTATGCCGGAACCTCTAGAAGATGTGATAAATTTTCTTACTGACGGGACTGGAGTTTGGAAGATAAAGCAACGGGAAAGAGTGAATTTTCCTCTTTCTAAGTTAAATGCAAATTCTAAAGCATGGCACTATTTTATTTGTTCTACTTTGTTACCTACATATCACCACAATGAGGTAACAAGGGATGAAGCAGCTCGAATTTCGTATTCGTAACAATGAAGTATAAACATTGGAAGTGTCATCTATAGAAATATCTTAGCCACTACTCGGAAATGAAAGTGGAGGGGGATTGGGACATCCCGGGTTGATTTATGCAACCGCCAACTCTCTCGGAGTTGAGACAGCAGATGATGAGGAGTGGATAGAACCCATGAACCCACTCACAACGGCCAATATTAAGAAATATGAGTCTCATGAAGGGTGGAGATCAGGAGTGAGAAGTTATTTCACTCGCTCAAGTAGAGATATACCCTCTACTAGCTATGAACCTCCTGAGCCTACCACCCCTACCCTACAAGATCTGATGAATGAGCTGACACTGCATAGGAGGAGTTTTGAGCGGCTTGGAGAGACAATGGGGAGAAGATTTGATCATTTTGATCAAAGGATCGATAATCCGGAGAGGAGACATGATTATGATAGTGAGTACTCGCAGAGACATTCGGAGTACGAGATAGCATATCATGAAGCCGAACGTCGCTACAGGAGTGGAGATTTAGATGTCATCTTTCCGTAATGCCCCAAGTATACTCGCATCATCCTCGCTCGCCTTCTCACCTACGATCAAGGAGGGGATGACAATATAGTTCGGGACTTCAATATAGAAGATTAGGACTTTATTTGTTTTGTTTGTTTGATGTTAAGTTATTTTGGAAACTTTTATATGTTTGTAATATTCGACACTTTATGTTGTGAGACATTGGATGTTTGTTAGATTATTTGCTCGAATTGTTATAGTAGTTTAGTTTTTGTTTTTGTGTTAGTTAATTGCATTTGTTTTTATGTTAAATAGGATGTTAGTTTTCTTTAGTATGTTTTTATTTTATTTCGTATTGTTTTAAGTTGTAAAATTGTTAATGTGTTAGTTAAATTGTTTTAATATGTTAGTAATTCATATGTGTAGTGTAGAGTTAATTTTAATTGTTGTATTTAATACTTATCTCGCATTTTATCCCCGCATTTTCTTTAAATTGTTATATATATATGGAGAATACTAACAGTACAGGTTCAATGAAAAATGAAAAGCCTGCAAAAATTTCAAAGAAAAAAGAAATACCTAAACTTCAAAGGTATGATTTATTTACTTTCCCTTTTTTCATTATTTAGAGTAGATATAAAAATTTAAGTTTGGGGGGAGTAAAATACAAATTTAGTTATTAACTTGTTCTCAATTTCTATTTTCAAATTATTATAAATTGATTTTTATAGCAAATTTTTCAATTTAATTAATATGAATTATTTTATTTAATTATTATAAAAGGTTAAATGAAATATTTCTAGTGCTTTAATTAATTAAATAGAATAAAATATTTGGTTAAACGGAATAAGAATATAGTAAACTATTTTTAGTAAGGAAAACTATATTCTAAAATTAAAATTCTTAAGTATTCAAGTGAAAAAGAAAAGATTGAAAATCAATGAAGTAAAAACTATGAAGTATATATAAGCTAAGAAATATTTCTAAGTTTCAAATTTAGGAAGATGAAAATGAAGTTCAAAATTATTAACAAGCTCTCCGTATACGATAATCCTCATTAAAGTTTAAAAAAAATAATAAGAAAAAAATAATAAGGAGAAGCTTCGAGGAGATGCCTTATCAAAAATCGGCTTCATTTGAATTAACCTAAAAAGAAAAACTTAGATATTTCCAAACTTATGTTTATGGATCAGAATTTTACCTAATAGTGTTTTCTTGAATTTCTTATCATATGAATATCTTAAGTAATTATTCTTTTAAATATAGTCATTCCTGAAATGAATAGTAAGCTAGAAATCTTAGACCTGATAACTAAATAATTTATTTCTATAAGATTAATTAAATTACATGAATTATTTTTATTTAACTTTATTATGATATTAATTAATCTAATTCATAGTTTATTTAAATTGAAAAATCTTACTATAGAAATCATTATTTTTATGTAGTACTAAAAATTACTTGAGGACAAGTAATAAGTAAGTTTGGGGATTTTGATCACTGAAAATTTTATTAAGAAATTCATACCTATTTTTGATGAAATTGCACTTTAAAGAAAGGTATTTTCTTTATTTTGTTGCAGGAATGTAGAATTTAGGTGATAAAAGCAAAAATCATAAAAAGGAGCGGATTTGGAGCAAAAAGGAAGAAAATAATGCAATTTAGTGCCGAGTCGCCGACGGCGAGATCGAGCTCGCCGACGGCGAGGGTACGAGGAAGAAATTCGAAGGATTTATAACCGTCTCGCCGACAACGAGCACCGAGCCCGCCGACAGCCGAGATAGCGCGGTTCGAAGACCTTCTAGAAGCCTCGCCGACAACGAGGTAGTTCGTCGCCGACGGCGAGGTAGTTCAAATGGCGCGGATACATCGAACCCGGACACTTTTCGAAGGGATGCTTACACACCTCTTGGTCCTTTGCTCACCTCTATATATAGAGGCCGAAATTCAGCCTTCTAAGTGTGTGTTATAACGGTGTGTTATTTTGTGTTATGTGTGTCAATTTGTGTCTTAAGAGTCTTTTATTTATGTGTGTGAGCAGTCTTTAGAGTCTTAATTAGTGTAATTAGTGAGTCTTTAGTGAGTTAGTGAGTTTTTAGCGAGTCTTCATTGATCGGAAGGAAGAGTCAAAGGAACTGTGAGGAGTCTGCTTGGGGATAAATCGAGATAAGTATTTATATTTATTGTTTTTAACTTTAAATGAAATCCATGCTTAGTTTAGTTCCCATGCATTCTGAGTAGTTAATTTAGTCTTTCTCCCTGTTTATGAAATTAAGTGACTAGATGAACTAAAAATAGAAGTACTTTTAAATATTAATAAATTGTGATAATTTTTACTTAAAACTTAATTTACTTTCAAACCGGCCATTTGATTTGTTAAAATTTGTTGATTATCAACTATAGTAAAAATTACATCCGATATTCGGGAATTCAAAAGCCTTGGAAGGAGGGTGCAAATAAATAGAGAAATAATATCATCGGGCGTAGAATCGAGCATTTTAGTGTGACGTACTAAAATATTCAATTCGGTCCTATTGTTTGAGAGCTGAAGTGTAGATGTTAGCCCTCGGGCGAGGGAACGTGGGAGCTCGAAGTGGCAGTCGGTATCCTCCCAGCCTAGCCGCGATTCGGTAATCAAACATAGGATTAGTCAATATTCTTTACACTCGACCAAAGGGTAAAGAATAGGAATGCTCCTATTTGTCACAATACCTTAAAATTATCTATTTAAATTCATCAATCACTTAAATTTCTAAACAAGGGGAAAGATACTTTTTCTGAATAGTTAAGACTTATTTAGCAATTAGTTTAATTTCCTGCACTTTCAATACGTATTAATTTTCTACTTAGTTAAGTTACCTAATTAAAATACTTAGTTTACTTTATTGCGCTTAAATTTAGAATTTCAAATTTTCGTATACTATTTTAAAATTATTATTATTATTATTTTAAAATTAGTTGTTATTTAATTTTCTATTTCCTTGTGGGATCGATAACCAGGACTCCACTAGAGCCCTGTATTACTTGATACGATACGTATACATGCGTAGCATCCACAACATAAACAATTACAATTCTATACATATAATATAGCGGGGTCAAGTTTTTGGCATCGTTGCAAATAAATTAAAAATATCATAATATATAATTGTGGGTCAGGTACAAAGCGACCTTGCCTACCCCCGCCCAAAACTCATCCTTCAAAAGATTTACTAGCATTGGCATAAAATTCTTGAATTTGAGGGATAATGGTGGGTGGCAATAATGGTATTTAAAACATTCCCAACTCATTATCCTAGACTGAATCTCCACCCCAAGTATTTAGAAGAATCTTTCAGTAATCAATTTCTTTTATAAAATAGGATCAGAATACCATTGGGTGGCTAGTAAGCTTACAACTATCCTATCATCATAGTAAGTAACTCCCCTACCCCTCATTCTAGGTTGCATTATCAATGGAAGGTTTTGGGAAGGATTAGAGGAATGAAAACTCAAAAATCCCAAGGAAAATCCACAAAATAATTGAAGATCTCACCTAAGATAGTGAAGAGCATCTGAATCTGAGTGTTTTGTAGCTGATTTCTACCTCTCAGGGAGCTTCCATGGTGAGCTAGGGGGAGGCGTGGCTATTTCGAGGTTTCGGGGAAAAGAGGTATATGAAATAGAGAAGAAAGGGGGATAAATCAGGCTAATAAATCAAATGACATTCTCCCACCATGTTTGAGTGTGATTACACCGAGACCACGCTTAGCGTGATCACATTTGAATTGTGCGTGGTCATGCTGTCGGCATATTTTTAGGTCGAGTGTTTTGTTTTGAAAAGAGGTCGCCTACAGAAATTGTGCGGCTTATTTTAGGTTTAATTTAAATAAATAATTTGAAAAGTAATATTTGATTTTGAAAATAATTTTAAATTTGAAAATTTTAAGATATGAAATCAAACCGATCTCACATCCCGAATAGTTTATATAAACGAGCGCCGCACCACAAACCGTGTATCTATCCCGAAGAATAGACACACCGCTTGATGATGGGGCTCGATTAAATAAACTAGAAAGGTTTGTGACATCCGTTTGGTCCGCGAACCAATTTTATAAGCCGACAAGTTCCCTCATTTAATATGAAAACATTAAACAGGGTTTATATTACTCAGGTTCTTAAAATTCCCTATAAGGGCAAGCCCTATAGTTAATTACATCTTAAGTGACGGGAATCACCTAAGAAAACTCTCGATAATAATCAGTAGTTCTTCTCTCAAGAATTTTAAAGTTTAAGTTTGCAAAGGATTGAATTTTAGAATTTCAATAGGGAATGGATCAAGTTTGGAACATTTTGTTTTGGGAATTCAACAGAAGAAAGGTAGGAGAAATCACAGATTCGAAGCTAACTTCGGTAATTTCCCGACTATCCTATTGTTTGGCTTCGAATTCAGGAAAGTCCTAATATTATCTTAATATTTCAATCTTGCCAATTTTAGTTAACTTAGGACTTATGTTTGTATGATGTGATCACACAAATAGCCTCGAAGGTGTGAGGGTTTATGTCGTAGCGGACGACTACCTCGGAACCCTAAGGTCGATTAGGACTTAATTTGCAAAGCAAATGCCTAACAAGAAGGTTGAGGTTTTATGTTGCACTGAGCAAACTACCTCGAAGTCCTATGAGCTTGATTGTTTAAACTAAAGAAAAGTTTTTGCCGAAGCAGATTCATGTTTTGCCGATGACGATGGTCGTGCTGCCCATTAAGCTCCAAGCTCCTTGTTGTTGCAGAGGTTTAGTTGTAGAAGGTGATAAATCAAGAGATGAGGGAAGTGTTTGGTTTTAGAGAAAGTCTTAATTTCCATGTGTCTTTAATGTTTTAATTAAACAAATCTTAAAGTTGATTATAACAACACCGGTTAAGATCCCACGGTTCCATCCTTCCGGCATCGTTATTTTTATCGGATTCACTTAGTCCAGATGAATTTGCTAAACTCAACTCGAATGAGTTCCACACTTTCATTTAGACCGTGGAAATCCCGTTAGCAACACGTAGGTTACATCATCCGAGGTATTCCCGATCATCCAACAAGACGTTTTAATTTAGTTGTAGTTGTAGTTTTGTTGTTCTGTTTGTGATTAAATTTTGAGTTGTTTTATATTTTGAAATGTTGTAGCGGTGAATTTTATCTCGTAATGACTTTTAATTTAGTTATGGGTTTCAGTTTTGGTTTCTGTCCTAAAGGTGTAGGTTTTCATGCAACAGTTGTTTATCATGCAAGAAAAGTAAGTGCGATGCGATTAAATAAATTGCAGTAAAGTAAATTACAATAAAATAAAAGCGTACCTGGAGGGTCTTCCCGTCATCCCAAGCTGCACTTAAAACACAGTTAGAATATTTAAGCATTTAAAGTAAGTTCCTAGTAAAGCTAAGGGAAAGGTTATGGTTTTCTACCAAGTTCCTAATCCTATAGCTAGTCATTTCCTATGACGTCTAGTGTTCTTGTATTTTAGTTTGAGGACGATTTTCTTCATCAAAGAACAACTAAGTTCAATTGTTCTTATAAATATCCTATCATATCGAGGAAGTGCTTAAGACGAATCTTAAACATCTTTTCAACATTTCTAGGATTATTCTAAGTCCAAGTGAATTTAATTATACTAAATGAAATAATCGTCCGAGAGTTTAAGTTTTGTTGTCTTCGCTCGGTGAACTAAGACATTCGAATATCTCATGAATGAAGTAACACTTCATTTAACACTCCTTTTAAGAGTTATGACAACAAGAGCTTCCGAGGGCAAATTGATGTTCAAATGATTTATGATTTAACTTAATTTCAATTAATGGTTTAAGTTTGGAATAGTGTTCAAGTTATTTTGATTTATTTTTGAATTCTTTATGTCTTAGGTAATGTTATATTTAATTTAATTTAATTTGATTTAATTTAATTTAATTTAATTTAATTTAATTTAATTTAATTTAATTTAATTTAATATGATTTAATTTAAATTAATTTAATATAATATGATTTAATTTAATTTAATTTAATTTAATTTAATTTAATTTAATTTAATTTAATATGATATGATTCAATTTAATTTAATTTAATTTGATTTAATTTAATTTAATTTAATTTAATTTAATTTAATATAATATGATTTAATTTAATTTAATTTAATTTGATTTAATTTAATTTAATTTAATTTAATATGTTTTAATTTAATTTAATTTAATTTAATTTGATTTAATATGTTTTAATTTAATTTAATTTAATTTAATTTGATTTAATATGTTTTAATTTAATTTAATTTAATTTAATTTAATTTAATTTAATTTAATTTAATTTAATTTAACATTTTATTTTAAAGGGATTTGCTTTAAATAATTTAACTTTAATTTAATTTAATGATTAAATCTTTTAGCATTTTAAATCTTAAACTTGGATTATCATTTTAATTAGGAATTAAATATTATTGGGATGATTAATTTAGGGATTCTTAAATTAAAGAGCAAACCTCTTCCTAATAACATCCCTATTTTAATAACTCCAATTTTACTATTCTTCCAAATTTAATTAATTATTTTAACTAAAGTTCATTTCAATTATTGTTGAATTGTTTAATAGGTTTCTACCCTTTAATTATTTAAATTTCAATCATCCAAATCAGATTAGGATCAAATATTTTACTCTTTAATTTTATTAAGCCTAAAGTTTTAATTAAGGGTTAAAATTTTAATTACCATTTTGCCCTTCAAGCTTAATAATTTCATAACTCACTAAATTGAGCTCAAATGAATTTAAAATTTTTATGTGACTTCACTCATATGTCAATAAAGACATTAGAGGAGAAAATGTGATTTTTCTGTATTTAATTTATTTATGTAATTATTTTTGGTGGAAAATAAGGATTTCCAAGGAAAATTTAATAATATGACCAAGGGAAAGTTTCTGTCCTTAAGAAAATTATGGGACATTTCTAATGACCAGAGGACCACTTGGACCAATTTTTGTGATTTTGTGAATTATATTTTATTTATTAAAATTATTTTAAGTTCTGGAGTATTAATTAATTTAAAAATAGAATATAAGTTGAAAAATGAATTTTATAATTTTTAAAATTCTCTCTGATATCAAGGATTCCAAAGAACCAAATTTTACAATTTTCTGATTTTTCCTTAATTTATTGGAATTATTTTAGTGGAAATGCTAGAAAATGTATTTTTTAATTTTAAAAATTACCTCAAGGCTTTAAAATTTAATATCTCAACCTAGAGACATAAGAAAAATATGGGGTTTGTTCCTAAGTGGTTAGAATTCAAAATGTGACATTTTGGTGAATTTTATTATTTTTGTAATTTTTATTATTTTTTAATTATTAAAATATTAAAATAATGATAAAAAATCAACTTTTTTAGAAAATTGTAATTTTAATTTTCTTGAATTCCCCTGATATCAGAGAGGCTTCAAAACCAATTTGGTGAATTTTTGAAAAGTATTTTGAAAGTTATGAAATTTTAAAGTTTAATTTTGGCTAAGTGGCTTAATCAACCCATTTGATGGGGCTAACCAAGTCCAATTGACTTGAAATTTTTATGGTGGATTCCTCTAATCCTAAAGGTCAGTGGGGAATTGATTTCAAGTCAATTTGATCTATGGTTAACTCTAATTAATTAAAGTTCAATTTTGGGTATTTAGGCCAATTAGGGTTAATCTGAGTGAATTAACTCAAGTCCTATTTTTCCTATGGTTCTCTGGTCATAAGGAACATCACCAAATTTTCCTAGAATTTATTTCACAACATGCTAATTTTTGGAATTAAAATACTCAAAACAGCAACATACATTTGAAAAATCAATAACTTTTCACAGAGATGGCCTCTGACCTTGGAAAATTCAGGGAATGTTCCCAAGTTCATAGGCTTCAAAAGCCCTATGGTCTCATGCCATGGTGAATTGTATGAATGCATGGAGAATTAAAACAATGCAGGGAGTAAATAATTAATTAAAAATAAAGTACTCGGACAAAATTAATTAATTTCTTTTCCACATTATTCTCCTCTCGTTCACCGAGCAAGAGGGTATTTTTATTTTATTTTTGTGATTTTTCTACACAAAGATATGCATTTTTGAAGTTTAGGGGATTAAATAAATAAGAAAATAACCTATTTTCCTACTTATCCACGTCGGCGCCGACTCAACCTCGGCGGCTCCGAATCGACACGCGTCGCTCCCCGGTTCGGCGCCGCCATCCGACTCGGCTATCCGGGCCCCGCGGCTCACGTACCATCTCGCCGGTCCGACGCAATCCAAGCCGTCCATCCGATACACGCGCGATCCGATGGTTCCTGGTCATCGTCTACGACTGGTGCGATCCCGTGACCGTCCACACTCTAACCCTAAGAACTCACTCGATTCTCAACGGATTTTCGTGTTCTTATGCTCTATGGATTCGTCTTGAAGAGACGAACACATCCATACGGTGAACATGCTATGAAATCAAGCCAATCAAAATGGAGAATCGACCGAAGCTCGGGCGAAGAGGGAGTTCATACCTTTGCTCGCAGAAGTGAAGCTTCGATCCGAGGGTTGTGTCACGTTCGATTGGGTCCAAGCAAGCTCCGGATGAAGTCCCTCGGCTTGCGTGAATTGTCCAGGTATGATTTCCTCCGCAGCCGATCACAATCTTTGGAGTCCGGAACAACCGGGTGGCCCGGAGAGGGGCTTTCACCGGAAAACTTCTTCTCTTGTCCGGTGAAGGTGTAGGTGAGTTTAATTTGATTTTGGTGAAGGATTCGGGAGTGTCCTGTTCGCTGCTCGAGAATCGAACTCCAAAATCGAGCTCAATCGATAGGGATTGTGAGCAGGAGAACAAGTGGGGATCAATTGCTCTAAGTCCGGAGGGGAGTGAGGAGTGATTTTGCGCAGTTTTGGTATGGTCTCGGTTCAACACCTCCTTTGGCCGAGAGGGTGAGGGGTTTGGGTCAGGAGAGGCTCGAGGGCCTCCTGTGGGGAGCCGAGGGCCGGATCGACCGCTTAGGTGAGGAGAAGGACAGCCATGGTGGCCATCGGGCATGGGGGCAGCTCAGCAAGGTAGAATTCCAAAGCTCGGCCTCTCCCAAGGTCTCGGGCATGGTGTTTTCCGGCTGATCGGGTGGCCGGCCGGCTGTGCATGGGTCACCCTCAAGGTCAGTGGGTCGTGGCTGGACTTGGTGCAAGCAATCGGCAATTGCCATGTGTAAAGGCTTTGATCCAAAGTAGAATGGGGCATGGCTAGTTTTGAGTCTAAATGGGTCAATCCACCCATTTGGGCTTGGTGCACCCTTCAAGGTGGCTTTGGGTGCCGTGGGGGATCAAAGGGATCAGCTGGTTCGGCATGGAGAAGTCTCCATCCAAATATATTCGGATTAAATTTAAGTTTAGGTGAATCATGATTAAGGCTAATGAGCTTTAGGGATTAAGGAAAGCCCTCCCTCTTCTTACCCAATATGGCATGGTGGAGTGTCCAAGGCTCTCATGGCTCACATGTGGCTCATGCAATGGCTTCATGGCTCACCTTTGGTCTTGGGGAAAGGTTTACCAATTTCATGAAAATGGGTTTTGGGATTCTTTTGATAATTTAATGAGAACTTGGATAAGGCTTGATTTGGGATGATTTGATGATGAATTTAGGACTTAGGTATCGAGTTTAATTGAAAGTATGATGAGGGGAAATGTCATATGGGCTTTGGGACCAATTTTGGGCCTTTCGGATGTGGTAAAAGATTGGCTTTTAAAATGGTTTAAGGAATGGGCCTTTAAGTTTAAAAATGAATTTATGGATGGGAATTTTGTAAAGAGGTTGGGCCAAATAATTGTTGAGTTTGGTTTAGGGATGTGTCATGAGTGGTTTGAAACAAGTGTGGGGTGATTTGGGTTTGGATTGGGTTGAATTCGGGCTTTTTGGTAAAGAGGCTAAGGTGGGCCAAAATGGGCTACCATGGGCCAAAGTTGGGCTAAAGTTGAAATTGATGTAAAATTAATGTTGAGAAGGGTTTGTGGGGCTGTTTTAAAGAAGTTTCAATTTTTGGTTGGGTTTGGATTTTGGGACTTGGGCCTATTTGGGTTGGGTTTGGGTGTAGGCCCATTTAAGGAATTTTGGTTTTGGGTTGAATTTGAATAGGGTTTGGGTCAAAATCTTGGGCAAATCATGTTAGTGTTTTGTTTATGGGGATGTTAAGGAAGGTTTAGAAAAGATTTGGGGTTAATTGGAGTTGAATTGGGTGAGTTTGGGCTAAGTTTGGGTCATGGGTCCAAATCGGGCTTTAAGGCCAAAAGTGAAATCGATCCCAATGCCAATCAAATTGGGCTTGGATTTGGTCTCGATTGGTGTTGGGGATGTTGATTTGAAGTTTAGAATTGAATTGGACCAGAATTTGGGTCAATTGGGTAGGTTTGGTTTGACATTGGGTTCACTTTGGGTTAAAATGGGTCAAATTGGGGTTTTGATAAAAGTGGGGTAAATTGACAAAATTGGCCCATGGTGTAGTTGAACAAAATGAAATTGGGAATATTTGGGATTTTCTGGAATTTTCTGGGAATTTTCTGAATTTTTGGATTTTTTGGCTAAGAGGGGTATTTTGGGTATTTGGAGGGTATTGGGAGGTATTTTTGGAATTTTTGGTATTTTTGGGTATGGATGATTAATTTGATTGGTGAGGAAATGTTTAGGAATGGTTTTGGGGAATTTTGAGTGATTTGGAAATTTTGGAAGATTTGGGTAATTTCAGGGTTTTGAGTAGGTTAAGCAGGTGTAGGGTCCCGGGGTCAAAAATCGAAAATTTGGAAAATTGAAGCTTGGGTGAATGTAAGTGGAATGAAATCATTTTGGTTGAGCCATGAAGCCATATCAAGCCCACATGAGCCATGAAGGGACTCTTTTGAGGCACCCACTATGTTGTTCCTAACCCTCTTGCCAAGCGGCTTAGGGGTTAAGGACCATCCATGTGAACCACCTGCATGAGTCGGGAGGTCAAATCGGGTATGGGTGTGGTTTTAAGAGGTGTGTGAAAGTGCAGTGTATAGGTGTAGTGTGTGTGTAAGTCAGCCCTTCACTGCACCAGGCCACCTGGGCAGATCCTAAGGCCAAAGAGTCCTATGAGAACTCATCCTTTAAACTTCCACATTTGATCTCAACCCTCTAGATGATTAGGGGTCTACAATCAAGTTTGTGAAGTTTGCAGGGAGTTAAGAAGTGGTTTGAATTTCTAAGTGGTGGGTCCCAATTCTAATCCTCTAGGATAGTCAAAGGAAAAGCCTAAGGCTAGATCCTAAGTACTAAAGAGAAGAAGAGAAGACCTCATCAAAAATGAGGTCAATACATGCCAGACTGAAAACCTCTCAATTTGTCTTTTTTTGACCCTAGTTTAGCCATTTAACTTGCAGTAATGTTCCAAACTTGATTTAAAATGATAAAATAATGATTTTGAAGTTTAGGAAATGTAAAACACTCTTTTTAAAGTAGGGTTTGCTAGGCTTAACAATTTTTAACTGGCCAAAATCTGATATCTCTCTTAAGAAAGTTTTGATCACTCATCTGATCTTTTGATGGTTCTAAAAATTTCAACTTCTAAAATTTTCTGTTATCAATTTATTGATAAATTTCAAAACATAACAAAGGGATTTTATCATAATTTCCCTTCTATTAGTGATTTCTTACCCCCAAATTCTTCTAAGTAATCTTTATCATTGATTCCTCCTCCAACGACATAGTAGAAAAATATTTGCTGGTCTTGGGTTCTTAACTGAGGTGACTCGTGTAATAAGTTCTGAGGAATTCTTAAAAAGCAATGGGAGCAACTAAGAAGTCTCTACCTAGACTCTCGAGGAATTCTAAGGGGTGGACAAAACTGACATTAGGAATAACTTCCTCGGTCAGGATGCCCATGAATTTCAATCATCTCGAGAATATTGGTATCTGTCAACTATAACCAACCTTATAACAAAAATTCCACCTTAAATGTCGTAGTATAAAGATTCATAGTTTTGAGATGGTTTGGAATACCTTCGTCATGAAGCATGGGTTACATCCTATTAAGGTATTCCTTCTAGTCTCTTGGGGTAGATTCTTTGTTTTGTATGTCCTAATCTTTAGGACAAAGTAGGGAAACTATTAAAATAACCTAGATTTATATACTCAGACTAACATGGGGTAAGTGTATGATTCGCGGTTTGGAATCTAAGTTAGCTAACTTAAAGTTCATGTCAAGTATACTTAGGTTCTATTCATGTTTTTTATCTTAGGGTATTTTAAATTTTATTTGAGTTTTAATATGTAATTGAAGAATTGTTTCAATCTCTAAATTTATCAATCATAGTGAGAATTTAAAGTTTTCTTAAGTTTTTGAGTTTAATGCTGTTTAGATTTGATTTTGATGTTTGTGGAGACAATCAACTTGTGAGAGGTTTCCATCTTTCTTTTTGTTTTATGAGTTTTATTATTATTTTTCTTGATTTATTAGTGTAATATGAAAAAAATAAAACAAGGCATGAAGATGACATTCATTTTTTTTAGCCTGGAATAGACTTGAGTTAGGGTTAAGCTGAGGTGTGATGTAAGAGTCCAGCTAGATTGGCCCCGGGTTGGACTTGGATTGACTTAGGTTAGGTATGGGTTAGATCTATGTTGGATCTGATATGATGTGAATTGGACCTGGGTGAATCTGGGTTGGAACTTGGTTGACCTAAGTTAACTTTTGTTAGACCTGAGTCAGACATGGGTTTACATGGGCAAGACCTGGGTTAGACATTTGTTGGACATAGATTGGATCTTGGTTGGACCTATGTTGACCTAGGTTGGACCTGGGTTGGACCTAGTTTCCAAGGTTGACTTGGGTTATACCTGACTTGACTTTGGTTGGACTTGGATTGACCTGGTTTGGATTTGGGTTGGATCTGGTTCAAACGTTAGTCAGGTCAGGTCATGTCTAGGTTCGTCAGATCGAGTCTGGATTGGTCAGGTCGGGTCTGGGTTGGATTAAACCTAACTACATTTTGAGTGAGGGTTTGGGTCAGGTTAGGTTAGGTTTGGGTCATGTTATATTAGGATTAGGTCATGTTGGGATTGGGTTGGGTTCAACCTTACAAAAATTTTGGTTAAGGTTAGACAAGGTTCGAGCCAACCTGAGTCAGACCCAAACCCAAGCTTAATCTAAGGCTATTGAGTTAGGTTAGCTTAGCCTAAACCTAAACATAAAATAAAAGTACTTAAACTAAAACAAAAGAGAAGAGAAGAGAGGACTAATCAAAGAGAAGACTGATCAGAGTAGAAGGCTCGCGGGAGAAATTCTTTCTTTCTTCCTCATCTGTTCTCTGCAAATCTTCTCTCTAATGAAAACTAAAGGAAGGGATGAATATTTGAGGTAGTTGGAATGTTAAGACAGGGGGAACAAGCTCCTATTTATAGGCCAAGGAGGTCGTCCGTGGCAGTCGATTAGGTGGTCAGTTGTTGACCAAGATTATTCTGGCAGTTAGAGGTGCCTCTGATCTACAGATGAAAACCACAGATAGCTGGTGTGGCTCGGGCATGGTCATGCCAACATCAGGCCTGATCACGCCTAATTACTTTGGGGCTTGATCACACTTGGACTAGGCTTGATCACACCCGGTTACAATGGGGTATGATCACTCCCAGGCTAATGTGATCATGCTAAGTGATATCGAGGCACGACCACGTCCAGAAGTGGCATGAATACACTAGGCCAAAAGTTGGCATGACTAACTTATGTCCAACATGGCTACACCAAACCAAAGGGTAAGGTACATGTGAGTCATATGTGACCAATAATGGGTTCAATATGTAGATATTGTCCTTTTGATTTTCTGAAGGCCACAAGGATCAAATCTTTGTTGCCAATGTCATCAGAGAGGCTTGATACATTCCCTATCATAACACTCGAAAACTGACCGATTCAAGCAGAAGGTGCTGCAAAATAAAAAAGGAATGGGAAGGAGTTCCATCACATTTTATTTGTAAGAATCAAAGGCACGAAAACAATGGGATTTTAATTATTGAGTGATTAATTAAATAATAAATGATATACTTTTGAAATTAATTCTCATACTCTTATCACAACGTCATTTCTAGAAGCAAGAGAATCGAAAAACTAAAATATGTATATGAACATAGTGTCAGTATTGATCTTGAGGAGATCTAATGGTCAAATAGGAAAGAGTACAATAAAGGTGGCTTCACTAACAGAAGATCATCATACCAACTTGTTTGATCAATTGAAACTGTTCGAGCCAAAAACAGTAAGGGCAAAGCTGACCAAACCACAACACGAACCAAAGTTGACCAGAGGATGCAAGAACATGCAACTCACCAAGAAATGAGGCAAAAGGGCATTCGAGTCAATCACCGTAGGAGAGCCTACTCAAAGGAAGATCTAGTTCCCTAGCATCTCAAACCATCCCAAGAATGCCTAAAGACTTCTTATAAAGGGTCAAGGATTGACAAATGGGCAATATCAACTAGTCGACCCAGATCGTCCAAGATCGGCCGGTAGGTATGGCTCAACCATCCGAAGGTTGAGGAATTACTATTCATTATTCATATCAGGGGTGATATAATGTAACAATTAGTCCAAATTATTATGTCATATAATGTGGAAATTTTATAAATATGAACATGTAGTGATACAATACGAATATAGAACAAGAAATGGTTTTAGCAATAAAACCTATGAGAGTACAATGATGAAGTACGTTGAAAATCTTTCTCAGATAATAAGCATTTTTTATAACCCCCAAGTAAACCGACAGTGCTAAATGGTATCGAGTAATAGGTAACCAATATGTTGCCTGTTGTAAAATGATAAAATGGTTGGTCAACACATTAACAAATCATCTCAAACTTTACATAAAAGAAATCGCTCTTGGTCTCATCTTACATGAACAATTTTATTCGCCTGTAGAAGCCTTTAATTACATGTTTTGCAGTGTGCAACAGAAGATTCGGAACGTTGGGTTCTCGACTAGTTTAATATTTGCTAAATTTACATCATAAAGATCGGAATTGACCAACACATTTAGAAATGAAACTATCTATAGTTGTTCAACTTAAAGGATAAAAAAGCTTTATTTATTACTTACACTTGAAGACTGAATAAAGTGGCAAAAAAATTGTCCCATAATCAGAGATTGAGAATTACAAAAAGAAATAAAAAAGAAAATTTGTGGCTACTTCATCTCCATCTTTAGTCACTGCCTTGATACCATAAGCAGAGATTGAGAATTACAAAAAGAAATAAAAAGAAAATTTGTGGCTTCTTCATCTTTATCTTTAGTCACTGCCTTGATACCACCACATCCATAGTCACTGCCTTGATGCCGCTTCCAAGTCACTACCTTGTAGCCGCATTCTGTTTTGCCCATGCAAAACCTGGCTGGAGAAAGTGATTGGCAGCGTGCGGTCCCAACATAAACACAAACCAGAAAAAGTGATGTGCAAGCTGCATCAGTAAGGAATTACTCACAAGTAGAAGCAAAATACACTCGTTATTAGCTTTTGTTTAGTTTTTGTTTGACAACGAATACACTACATGTTAGATTCTTTTTCATGAAAGACATTACATATATGTAAATTTATGAAATGGAATTTTTCCTCCTGCGAGCCATTCACTACTTTTATTACATTTTTTTTTCCAAGACATCAAATTTACATAATTGCAGCAATTTTTATAAAAATTTAATTATTCATCAATTAAGTACAAAAAATGGCTTGCATGAGTATCAGTTCTAATGATGCTCATATAATGATAAAGTCTATAATAAAGTCTACATTAATAATAATAAAGTCTATATTAAAGAAGAATTTATTCACTCTTAGGATGAGAAAAGTCCATAACCATATAAATGCATAGTCTTGATCATTATATATTTCTTCTTTATACATTTTTGATAAGTTAAAAAAGGCATCTTTGCATTGAAAGAGTATCATTAATTATTGCCCTTTTTAAAAAAGCTTATTTTTTAGCAAACATTATAGTAATATTTTACTTCGTTGTTATCGCCTACGATTGCAATATAGAACATAAAATTTTATGTCTTAAAAATTTCCTGAAATTTAAATACCAGTATTATGTAATCTACTTCTTTTTCTTGGCTTGATACAAGAAAATAAGTGATGTTATTTAAAAAATGGATAAAGATTCATACCGGAAGAATCATTGAGGGAACTGGAGGAGACTGTGGAGCCACATGGCTTCTAGTCTTCCTTCCATTAGCTGCAACGACCGATGGACTATTAGCAGCACTAGTAACCCAGAAGCTCCGCTTCTTAGCTGTTGGCTGAGGAGAGGTGCTATCATGGCTTGGGCTCTTCAAATCCTTTTTAACCAGGCTTCCTCTCTTTCCCACCCTGCTCTTAATCTTTCCTCCATCCTCCTCCTTTACACCTCCCTTCAGTATCAATTCACGAATAAAATCATCCTTCTCCTTAAGCTGAACGATATGTTCTCGCTTAAGCCTCTCAATCTCAGTTTCTAACTCCTCTACTCTCCTCTGCAACTCTTGTGTAATTTTCTCTGAGGCTGTTTTTCTTTTGATTGAATCAGGTGTGCCGAAGCAGTTGGCACCACCAAGAATGGATAGTCTGTGCCTACGATTTTTTGAAGATGGCGTGCATTGGAGAGGAGAGGAGGCAGGTGGTTGTTGTTGAGGGGAGTTCGATGCCAATGCTTGAGCTTGAGCAGTCATGAACTTCTGCTGGAGGAGCACTGTTTGTTCTCGCAGCTCAATATTTTCCTTTTGTAGCTGAAGCATTAATTTGGCATGTTCTGTTTCAGATTCTGAGATTTGCACTGCTTCCTCACTAGCAGAGCATGCCTGAGATGAACATGCACATGCAAAGATAAATACAAATACAAAAACGTAGAATATTATGCACAAGATAAATATTTTATGCAACGTAAACACAATGAGAAACTTAAAACAAACCTTATTTCTTATTTCTTTCGCTCGATCAGCCCAATGGAGAGTGTTCTGAGTCTCATTAAACGAGATATGGCTAGGGCTGATATTGGCAATCATTACTGTATTGCATGGACCGCCCAATGAGTCCTTGAGAAGCTGTGTGAGCTTTGAATTACGATAAGGGATGTGCTTCTTTCCCTCCACAAGGGCATTGATGCAGCTGCTCAAAGCAAGTAGAGATCTATTGATGTTGGCGCCTTCAATTGACCTTTGGGATCTTTGATCTGTTGCAAGGGCTCTCTCTGAACCAGCAAGATCAATAAGAGACAGCTTGCCTACTCTTGTGACCACATTAACTGTGTCTTTGACTTGATATTCTGCGACAACCTTTGTTCAAGTATGAGTTTAGGTTAGACATTTCTATTAAGGTCAAGTATCAGTCTGTGTTCCTCGAGAAAGGGAAGGGGGAGACGTACTTGAAGTATAGCATGGGATCTTGAGGAGGTTTCATTCACTCTTGTGGGTTCGGTTGTCCGGTTTAGATTTCCTTGCTGCAGCAATTTCATAACCTGAAGGAGAAAATAGAATGTGAGAAATGAGAAGCTTTACATTAGAATTTTTTCTAGTATTGTGGAAGCTGATGGATGGATTAGTCAGGAGATTTAAATTACTTCATCTGTTGAATAAGCTCTGTACTGAGTGAGTCCAGCTATTATGATTCCCTGAAAAATGAGAATATGATTTTGTTGATAAGGCTCAGAACATTAGCATATAGATGAGCTATCAAGAAAAAAAGGCTGTTTAATAAGGCTATTGTTCCATTAATTATTTAAATAAATCACTAACCTGTTTATCTTCTCGTAGGATAAGGGGTCTCCCAGGTGATAGAAGGTCTCTAACTGTCTCATTGTACACCTCAAGATAGGAAAGCAGCACAGAGTACTTTCCATCTAAGCTTTTCTGTTTGATTTTTGAGAAGAGGTCCTTCATCGCCAATACCATGACCCCAGGATTCTCTACTGTACCCAGCATTGTGTATGTCTTCCCTGCGCCTGTTGCCCCGTAGCAAAACACAGAGCCATTCCTTCCTTGAAGAACACCTTCCACAAGCTTTGTGGTTCTGCATATGTGCAGGTAATAAAAGATTTAGCTTTTATATTTTAAAGCAGTTTTTTTTAGAAATTAGACATTAAAGCATGCAGTCTTAGATTTAGTCAAACATTCAATACCTATGAAAATAATTTGGTGTAACAGTATGATGTTGCTGGCTCTCATATATATGATTATAGATTATGTTTAAAATGAATCTGGTTATTGATGTATTAGTCAAAATTGATTACTTTTTTATTCACGTTCTGTCAATAGACATGAGAAGATGGAAAGCTAACCATTTGTTAGCAGCCCATCAATAGACATGAGAAGATGAGATATTTGCAACCAACCAAACAAGGAAAGCATACTTACGTGGTTGAGTACACTTCTTGTTGTGAAGTAGATTCTGGGAATGAGGCGTCGAAGCAGAAATGGCGGCCCCGAACTCTCTTGAGCCTGAGATAGTCCGTCTCGGAAGCACAATCAGTTAGATATACATCTCTTTTGTTGACAATTCTAACGCAGCTTCTTGAGCCAGTTTCGTCCTCTTTCTTCCCCATCGGCCTTAGCCGGACAAACACCATTATACGACTCCCAATATCCTCGGCGGCCTCGATTTCCTCGTTAATCTTCGTTATTCCCATCAAACCTCTCCCATCCAACATCGAACCCGTTGAAGTCCTTCTCGCCGTAGCTCCGGCGGCTATAGCTACCTTCCGTGGCATTGAGTCGGCCTCAAACCCATCAGAGATATTCGGTTCAAAGTTCTCCTTAGTTTCAATTTTGGGGAACAAAATGGACTTTTTCTTCAGAATTCCTGATACTCCCTCTTTGTTTTTCCTCGTCTCTTCTTGTTCTTTCCTTTGGTCTTCACCGGGCTTCTTGCGATCGCAATCAATGAGATCGATGCTTGGGTGATGGCTTGGAGCTAAGGGTTGTCTGTGCTGCTCGTATAATACGGTAAGGGCTTTCATTTTCTCCTTCAGGCCTTGGTGTGAACTTTTAATAAAAGAACGACGGAGACCGGGCGATTGACACAGTTCGCCGGACTTCCTGCTTGAGAATTTCGACCGAGTGGAAACTGGCATCTTGACGACAAACCCCTGAAGGGTATGCTAAGACAATGGCTTGCAATGTGAATGATCCCGCATCGATTTGCTAAATCCTCGAAGAAGGAGAGGGATCTGAGTATTAGAAATCAAATTCTAATTCTCAGATCCAAGCTGTTTGAGTCGGAAAACAATGGAGTTAGTTTCGATGCCGGGGTTCTTGTAATGATGTTGGCTTTGTGTGGAGCAGTAGCAGGGAAAGCTGATTGTGAGTTTGGTAACGGAGAAGGTTGTGGGTGATGGGTACTTGTATTTGTAATTTTGAATTTGGCGAGTTAACGGTCGGAAAGAGCGACGATGAACATGAAGGTTTCTAACGGTCAAGTACTAAAAAATTGCGAGATCAAATACTTGATGAGAAAATCAGATGTAATCTCCGCGGATATTTTTGGTAATGAAATCTATTAATTACAGAGAAAAATCATATATAATCTTTGATATTTTTGGTAATCAATTTCCAGTGGTTCGTGTTCACAGAGTATTTAAGAATAGGACCCGAAATTGTAAATAAATAATAAATAATAACTTAATGATTTGATTGGTTCAATCATTGTAATATTAAATTTATTAAAATTTAGCACATATAATGAGAAATTCAAAAAAATATTGTATTCCACATACTTTTTCCTCTATTATTTGTAGTAAGTTAATTCAACCGCTCTCAATCTGAGAGTTGAGCAGTTCAACTGTCATCTTTAACAAATTAATCAGATTACATTGAAACAATATTTTTTAAAAGCAGTGACTGATTGAGGACCAATCCACCGTCGGATTTTTCAATCATAATCTAAATTAAAGAGTTCTCTCGAGAGTAGTGCTCTCGAGCACATGTAAGTTCAGTGTGCAGTCAATCTTAATTAATCAAATCTATATTAAAAGTTTAAAACGGTCAATAATGAGAAACCAATAATATCGATCATGGTTATTAAGGTTATCACAATGGATCAGAGAAGTGTTAAATCTTTACTAACATTTGGCATCTCAATTTCTAGCATAATTTTTTGTTTACTTTACATTTTTGGATTGATACAATTTGCCTTAAATGTTTTCAATTGGCGCTTTTTACTCTGAAACAGAATATCCTGGTACAGTTTTATGAGGATGGATTTACTAGTTATTGGTTTTACTTTGAGATTAATAAGACATATAAATTTGAATTTTGCTGATCTCAAAGCAAATATAATATATCTAAAGGTCATCGTATTCAGTTTACTTCGAAATATACGAACATTTTTATTCTTTTAAATTTCGTAGTTGAAGATCCTTGCATCTTATTTTAAACCTTATGCGTGTAGTTAGTTCACTTAATTATAATTTCATATTTGATTTGGATAGCAAAGTATGTTATGTACTTCTTAAAAACATAGGCCATTTATTAAAAGCTATAAAATTTTGACAACATAAGAGGAGCTTTTTCAAATTATAGGTAATCTAATTGAATAGGAAAGTAGTAAAATCTTATTATTGCCTCCAAATCAGATGTAAGTACTAAATTGAGTTAAATTCACACTTTCATCTCCACACAAATCAAAAAGAAAATTTAACCAATCCACTGATACATAGAGTAATACCTTGTTTGTCAGGCCCATGCCCCGGACGTGAAAGTAGAGGGTTGTGTTTGGTAATCGACAGCCGATCCACTTTAAAATACCTATTTTTATGCCTTATTTATGATTCAATTCTTAAGGATATTATGCTTTAATGAAAGGTATTTTTATATTTTTGGATGTAGATGATAAAAAAATAATTCAAGAAGGAAAAATGAGCAAAATAGAGCAAAAATAGAGCTTAAAGAGCAAAGTTGGCAAAAATATAGGTCTGGCAACTAGGTGCCCAAATCCGGCGCCTAAGCGCCAGTTCGATACAAAAACAGATAATATTTTTGACGACTTTTGGCAGTTATTTTGACGGTGTTAAGCGGTTATCAGACCTTCTAGAAGACTAGAAGTTACTCCTAATATATAGGACATGTGATACAATGCACTGGACACAGGAAAACGGTTTTAATCGCGAAGAGGTGCGATTCAAAGTGAAGAGATGCGAAGACCTGGTCATGAACTCTGGCGCCTAAGCGCGATAGTTACCTTCTAGATGATACATTTTATTTGGACGAATTTTGAAGAGGTGTCTTAAGCAACCCCTGGTCAAATTCGGAGCTCTATAAATAGGAGTCAATTCTACAGAGAAAGGCGCCCCTACTAGCACCCTATAGCCATTCTATCACCATATACCCCCCTCGAGCATCCAATCATTTTAGGGAGCCACTTTCTTTTGCATTTAGTGAGTTTATTTTGAGTATTACTACTCAGTTTCTTGAGTAGTAAGTGTGAGTTTTCAAGTATTGTTGTTGTTGAAGTTTTATACATTTCATTGGAGTTAGTAGGAGTCAGCGGATCACTTGAAGGAACATTCCAGGTAAGTATTTGTAACTTGGTTCAAAGTTTTATAAATATGTTTTGTTGTGTGAATTCAATGTGTTCTGAGTAGTTAGTTTTGTTTCTCATTTCAACTATGAAAAGATAATAAGATAATTGAATTTTGTTGGAGAATTTAACTTAAAATATTTATAAAAATTGTGATGATATTAATACTTGATCTTAATTTTCTTTTTAAACTGGTCATTTAAATTGTTAAAACTTGTTGAAGAATTCTGAGACCTATCCGGAGATGATTTCTTAACTAGTAGATATCATATGAATCATTGGGTAATCGAAGGCTTTATGCGGGTTATTCAAGGTGAAGTGCAAATAAATAGAAAGATATTATTTATTGGGCGTGGAATTAATTAGTTTTTAGAGTGACAGACAAAATTCTAATAATTTGGTCTATAAAAAGGGAACGGGTCTCTGGTAGGGCCGACCATAGCCACCCTTTGACATCTAGTAGTGTGAGCCTAGATTAACTCATTATACTAATAAAACATCCTGAACCGATCTATAGATTAACCAATGTTCTTTATACTATCGAGCGAAGGTAAAGAATAAGAATGCTTTTATTTGGCACAATATCATAAACTAAGTTCTCCACAAATGATAATTATTTTAAAAATCTTGGATTAGTTGAAAAGGAAAAAGTTGTTTTATTTATATCTGCATTAATCTTTATTTAATTATTGCTTACTTACATTTAGTCAAAATTTTATTAAATTTAAAATTTGAATTTTCAAAAGAAATAAAAATAATAATTACTTTTAATTTGAAAAATCTAAAATATTCCTTAATTTTCTCATAATCTTCCCCGTGTGATCGATAACCGTAGACTCCAATAGAGACCTGTATTACTTGAAACAATACGTATACTTGCGTTTGAAATTGTGACTTTTACAATAATTATTATAAATATTTAAATATAAATTTATAAATTCTTACATAAGTAAAAGCCAGGTTGACGTAGTCGCACCAAGTTTTTTGCGTCGTTGCCGGGGAAGATAAGGAAGAAAGTTAAAAAGACAATTTTTACATTTCTCAAATTAAATATAATTTATACACTTTTATTTCTTTAAAAATAATAATAAAATACTAAAAAATACTAAAAATATACTAAAAAAATAAAAAAATATATAAAAACAAAAATACCAAAAAATTTTAATTTATTTTTATGCATAGTTCTGGATCTGAAGGATTATTACCTTTTGATTTTGAATTAGAAAGAACTATTAAAAAAATAAGAAAAGGAAAACAAATTCAAAAATATCAATAAATGACTAACTTACATAACAATAATCAAAATCTAATAGAAATCAATGAACAAAATGTTATAAACCATTAAGGGATTATGCAAACCCTACAGCTGATGAACTTCATATTAGTATTCAAAAGCCAGCTATAGATGCTAATTCTTTTGAGCTTAAACCTTCTGTTATTCAAATGGTTCAAAATAATCAATTTGGAGGAACACCAAATGAGGATCCAAATTTACATCTTGCTAGTTTCTTAGAACTTTGTGTTACCTTTAAATATAATAATGTTTCTGATGATGCTATTAGGCTTAGATTCTTTCCTTTTTTTCCTTAGAAGATAAAGCAAAGCTGTGGCTTAATTCATTAGAAACTTGTTCTATTAAAACTTGGGCAGATATGGCACAAAAATTCCTTGCTAAATATTTTCCTCCTTCTAAAACTGCTAAATTGAGGAATGATATTACTTCATTTATGCAATTTGATGGAGAAATAATTTATGAAGCATGAGAAAGATTTAAAGAACTATTAAGAAAATGTCCTCATCATGCTTTACAAGATTGGTTAATTACTCAAACATTTTATTATGGACTTATTGGATCATTTAGATCTATTATAGATGCTGTTGCTGGTGGTTCTTTAATGGCTAAGACATTTGAAGAAGCTTATAGTTTAATTGAAGAAATGGCTAATAATAATTTTTAATGGCCTTCTCAAAGGGTTAATCCTAAAAGAATGGCAAGTATTCAAGATAATGAAGCATTTTCTATTTTAGCTTCACAAGTGGCTGCGATATCTAAGAAATTAGATACTTTTGCTATTAACATATCGTATGTAAGTAATGATAATTCTGCAAATACTGATGATTCTCAAACAATAGAAACTTTGCAAGCTATTGCTAGTAAAACTAATAACCCTTATTCTAATTATTATAATCCAGGTTGGAAAAATCATCCTAATTTTAATTGGAATAATGGACATCAACAATAGAGTAATAATCAAGTTAATTCAACCAGAAATTGGAACAATCAACGAAATTCAAACTTTAGACCAACTTACCCTCCTGATTTTAACAATCAGCAGAAAAAGTTATCTATAGAAGAATTGATCATGCAACTAGGTATTCAGCTACAAAGTCAAAACACTGTTATTCATAATATTGAGAATCAGATGGGTCAATTTGCTAATTTTATTAATTACAGACCTCAAGGAACATTACCTAGCAATGTAGAAATTAATCCTAAAGAAATTAGGAAAGAACATGAACAAGAAAAAGCTGTACAACTTAGAAATGGAAAAGAATTAAAAAGAGAAAATTCAGAATGAAATTGAAAAAAAGAGAGAGGTAGAAGAGAGTAAAAAACCTAAAGATACTCTTTCTTCAAGTAAAGATCAGACTGCAATTCCTATTGAAGTGGAAGTTGAAAGACCACCACCACCTTTTCCTCAAAGACTAAAACAACAGAAGCTTGAACATCAATTTTCTAAGTTCTTTGAGAATTTTAAGAAACTTACCATCAACATTCCTTTTGCTAAAGCTTTGAAACAAATGCCAAGCTATTCAAAATTTATGAAAGATATTTTAAGCAATAAAAGAAAATTTGAACCTTACGAAACTGTTGCATTAAGTGAAGAATGTAGTGCAATAATTCAGAAGAAATTACTTCAGAAACTTAAAGATCCTGGAAGTTTCACTATACCATGTGCTATTGGAGAAAAATTTTGTGGAAAAGCCTTATGTGATTTAAGAGCAAGTATTAATCTCATGCCATTTTCAATCTTTCGAAGGTTAGATTTAGGAGAGATTTCTCCCACCACTGTAACCGTTCAGTTAGTTGATCAATCTATCACTTATCTTAAAGGAGTTATAGAGGATGTTCTTGTTAAGGTAGATAAATTTATCTTTCCTGTGTATTTCATTGTACTAGATATGGAATTTGATAAAGAAATACCTATTATTTTAGGGAGACCTTTTCTAGCTACCGGACGTGCTATGATTGACGTGCAAAAAGGAGAATTAACGATGAGAGGTAATGATCAAGAGATAACATTTAATGTTCTGAGATCATTGAGGTATCCTGATAAAGAAAATGCTATCGAATGGATATTTTTGATTATATAATTGAAAAGCATTATCAAGAAAAATTTAAGGTCATTTCTGAAGAAAAAGATGATGAATCAGTGATATATAATGAGTCATTAATTGAAGAAATTAAAAAAGTAAATGAAGAAAATTTATCTGAAGAAACTCATTATATTCATGAAAATTGGGAAATTTAGACACAACTAAAAATGATATACTTTTACCCTCAATTGAAAAAGCTCCTAAACTGAAATTAAAAAAGTTACCTACACATTTAAAGTATGCATTTCTTGGAATTTTATTAACTTTACCTGTAATTATATCTTCAGAACTAAACAAAGATCAAGAAGAAAAATTAATAGGAGTTCTGAAGAATTATAAGAAATCTTTTGGTTGGATAATTGCAGATATAAAAGGAATAAGCCCTTCGATCTGTATGCATAGGAGTTTAATGGAAGAAAATTGTAAACCCACTATTGAACCTCAAGAAGATTGAACACAATTATGAAAGAGGTTGTAAAAAAAAGAGATTTTGAAATGGTTAGATGCTGGAATTATTTATTCTATTTCAGATAGTCAATTGGTAAGTCCTATTAATTGTGTTCCGAAGAAAGGAGGAGTAACTGTCATTATTAATGAAAAAAATGAATTAATCCCTACAAGACAAGTTACTGGATGGCGAATTTGCATTGACTATCGAAACTTAAACAACGCCACTAGAAAAGATCATTTTCCTTTACCTTTCTTGGATCAAATGTTGGATAAATTAGCTGGACACTCATATTTCTGTTTTCTGGATGGATATTCTGGTTATCATCAATTAGTCGTTGCTCCTGAGGACCAAGAGAAAACAACATTTACAAGCCCTTATGGAACATTTGCCTTTAGAATAATGCCTGTCGGTTTATGTAATGCACCTGCAACTTTTCAAAGATGTGTGATGTCAATATTGTTTGATTTAATTGATAAAGAAATTAAAGTTATGGATGATTTTTCAGTTTTTGGAACTTCTTTTGAGTCTTGCTTGGAAAATATAATGAAAGTTTTGAAAAGATGTGAAGAAACAAATTTGGTTATAAACTGGGAAAAATGTCAATTTATGGTCACAGAAGGAATTGTACTTGGACATAAAATTTCACAAATAGGTATGGATGTTGATCAGACAAAAGTGAAAATTATTGCTGAACTTCAAACACCTACTACCGTTACTGATGTGAGAAGTTTTCTAGGTCATACTAGATTTTATAGGAGATATATAAAGGATTTTTCTAAAATTGCTAAACATCTTTGTCATTTATTAGAAAAAGAAGCTAAATTCAAATTTAATGAAGATTATCTGAATGCGTTCAATATTTTAAAAGAAAAATTAATCACTGCACCTGTTATTGTTGCACCTGATTGGAGTAAACCTTTTGAATTAATGTGTGATGCAAGTGATTATGCAATTGGAGCTGTATTGGGACAAAAATATGAGAAAATTTTCAAAGTTATATATTATGCTAGCAAAACTTTAAATTAAATTCAAATAAACTACACTACTACTGAAAAAAAGCTTTTAACAATAGTATGTGCCTTTGATAAATTTAGACCATATCTTCTTGGGACGAAATGTATCGTACATACTGATCATTCTGCTATTAAGTATTTAATGTCTAAAAAGGGTGCTAAACTTAGATTGATCATATGGGTTTTACTTTTACAAGAATTTAATATTCAAATAGTGGACAGAAAAGGTACCGATGTACTTCAATTCTCGATCATTTATCAAGAATAAAAAATAATGGTGAGAAGATTTATGAAGAAAATATAAATGAGAAATTCCTTGATGAACAGTTATATTTTATTAAAGGATTAAAAATACCTTGGTATGCTGATATAGTTAACTATTTGGTTAGCAATATTTTACCATATGGGTTGAATAACAAATATATTAAGAAATTCAAGAATGATTGTAAATCATATATTTGGGAAGATCCTCATTTATTTAAAACAGGAAGAGATTCTGTGATTTGAAGATGTGTACCTTATGAAGAAACTTTTGCAATTATTCAAAAATATCACTATTCTAAATTTGGATGACACTTTAGAGTGGATAAAACTGCGTTTAAAATTTTAAATTCTGGATTCTATTGGCCTATATTATTTAAATATGTTGGACATTATGTGAAAACTTGTGATCGATGTCAAAGAATGGAAAATTTATCCAAAAAAGATGAAATTCCTATAAACTATATATTAGAAATTGAAATTTTTGATGTATGGGGTTTAGACTTTATGGGACCTTTCGTACCATCATCTAGAAATATTTATATTTTATTAGCAGTTGATTATGTTTTAAAGTGGATCGAAGCTGTAGCTTTACCTAACTGTGATTCCAAAAGTGTTTCGAAATTTTTAAAGAAGGTGATTTTTACAATATTTGGAATGCCCAGAGTAATTATCACAGATGGGGGAAGTCATTTCAAAAATATAAGAATTCAATCATTACTGGAAAAATTCAGAATTAAACATAGAATTGCAACTGCTTATCACCCTCAAACAAGTGGAATGGTCGAAGTATCAAACAGAGAAATTAAAAGAATATTAGAGAAGACCGTTAATCCTAAAAGAACCGACCGGGTCGATAGACTTGATTCGCATTATGAGCTTATAGAACAGCTTATAAGACACCTATCGGAATGTCACCTTATCGGTTAGTTTATGGTAAACATTGTCATTTACCTGTTGAACTGGAACATAAAGCTTACTGGGCGATAAAGGAGTTCAGTTATGTTTTAAATGCTGCAGGAGAGAAATGATTATTACAAGTTACAACCGAATGAAATGGAAGAGATAAGAAATGAATCCTATGAAAATGCAAAGATTTATAAGGAAAGAATGAAGAAATTACATGACAAAAAGATTTCAAGGAAAATATTTGAGCCTAGACAAGAAGTGTTATTATTTAATGCTCTTTTAAAACTTTTTCCTGGAAAATTAAGATCTAAATGGATGGGAATATTTATAATTGAGAAAGTATACCCGTATGAAGTTGTGGATATTATAGATCCCAAAACTGGAAAAGTATTTAAAATTAACGGATTAAGACCGAAGCCTTATATGGGAGAAATGAAACCAAATTACAATGAGGCTTACGAACTGAGTCTACCCGATTAATTCAATTGATTAGGTCGGGCTGACGACGTTAAACCAAGCGCTTTGTGGGAGGCAACCAATTTATTATCATTGTGATTGATTGTGATTTGAATTTATCTTAATCATTGTTTTCATGTGGATCACACCCTTTTATTAGACCTATTTTTAAGATCGAAACTTTGTAAAATTTGACAATAGGCGAAACAGAGTCGATCGTGGTTCCGGCGCTTAGGCGCCAAAAGTCGGTGCCTACGCGCCGGAATAACCTGTGCGTATCGATAGTCCAGTGCCTAGGCGCCAGATTCTGGCGCCTAAGCGCCACAGTTACAGATCGTGTAAAAACAAAAAATCTTCAGTTTTTCACACGAAATCTCTTTATATATTGCCCTACCATCGTCCCCAATCACATAAAAACCCTAATTTCGACCAGTGCAATCCATTTTGGAGGAGATAAGAGGAGTTTGGAAGCAATGGATAGAGGAAATCATGGAAATGAGGTAAGAGACAAACCCCTCAAAGATCCTCAACCTTATTTTAATGGTTTTATTGCAGTTAGTATGGCGAGGTTATTTAGTCGTTTGGAAAAGATTGAAGCGGAACTTCAAAGCATTGGGAATCGTTTGCATGAAATGTATCATCAAATTGAACATTTGGAATGAGAAACAAAACTTCAATTTGATCATATGGCAACCTATCAAGACGCTCAAGTAGCAATGTATGCGAAGAACAAGTGGATCGTTGAAAAGACGGCTTTAGAATTTCTAAGGGCGTTGGTTTTCTATCTCGGCGGTCCTAGTGAACTTCATTGCGAAAGAGATGGAAATTGTAGATCGGTGGTGAATTGATCTTTTATGTGTTCTAGGGGTGATTGAGTTAAGTTCTAGAGTGTCGAATATCGAGTTTGTGTGTTTGCTTAATTGTTCAATGTGTGTTGTTGGATTGAAAATTTTCTTTGAATTCATGTTATTTGTGTTGTTTATAGAATGATGAACCTTGTTATAGTCTTTTTCTGGAATTTATTAAGTTTAGAATGAAAATTATGAATTGGAATTGAAGAGTTTGGTTATATTTTGTGTTTGAAATGTGGATCTAAGTTATAACTTTAAATTGATTCTGGAAATGTTTGGAGGATATGAATTGGATTAATACTCTCATAAGAGTAATTAGGAGTCGAATTTGATAAGTTTTGGTGGAAAAAATAATATTTAAATTGAATTTTTAGAAAGGCGAGTCTGGCGCCTAGGCGCCGGTTCGGCCTGAACCCGAAACTTCATCTTCTTAAACCACCCCCACACCATTTTTGACGCCTAAGCTTCCCTTTCCTCCTGTTTTCGTGAAAATAGACCCTAGAGATCCCATTTGAGGCCGGATTTTCAAGTTTTTGAGCTTGAAATCCCTCGATTTCTTCATCCCAAGGTCAGTTCTACATTCTAAACCAATTATTTTCGATTTTCATCGTGGATTTTGCTCTCTTTGAAGAAAATCAAAATTTTGAGAATAAAATTGATTTTTAGAGTTAAATCCATGGATTTTTAAACTTTTTCAAGTTTGAAAAGCTTGAATTAGTTTATTTCCTTTGATCCTATGAATTTATTTTGCATTTTTATTTCACTTTTAGATGGCACCCAAATCTAAGCTAGGAAAGGAACGAGAAAATTTTGATCGTAGCAAGTTTGTCACTGCTGTTGCACATTTTCGGTACAATGATTTTGCTATGACCTGGAAGTTTATCTCAGAACGAAGTTTTTACAATCCTGGAGGAAGGATTGAGGATACGATCATTGCACTCAACTGGTAACAATTTTGTTATTTCACTGTTGTTGTTGTTATCCCTATCGTTAGGGAGTTTTATGCAAATTTCTTGGATGCTAAAGAGTATGAGATTTTCGTAAGAGGAGTTGGAGTAGGATTTACTCCAGAGCGTATCAACATTTTCTACGGCCTGCCACCGAACATCGAGTGCTATTACTCCGGATTATCTCCATCTAAGGGAGATTTAGAGATGATTATTGCTTACCTGACTGATGGTACTGGAGCTTGGAAGATCCAAAACGGAAAAAGGGTAAATTTTTCATCTTCTAAGCTTAATGGTGTTTCAAAGGCATGACATTACTTTATTTCTGCTCGCCTCCTTCCATCCAATCATTTGAGCGAGGTTACCAAGGACAGAGCTATCCTCAACTACTGCATACAAGAGAGGAAGCCGATTAATGTAGGGAGTATCATTTATGATTCTATAGAGGTCACTGCTCGTTTTAGGACTTCTATTGGACTTGGATTTCCATGTTTGATATATTCTCTGTGTGAAAGTGTTGGAGTAGTTGCTAAGCTTTCTGAGGAAAAGCTCAAGTCTATAAAGCCTATAGGAAGAGAAAGTGTCAGCCTCTATGATTAAATTCGAGGTAAGAGTTCTACTGCACCTTCTAGTTCACTACCTACTTCTGGTAGAGCTTCTACTTCTAGACCTTCTACTTCTGCTGCTGAGCCACTGACCGGGCCTACCCGCAAATATATAAGAATTCAGCCTAGGGGGAGAGTAGGGTGAAAATAGAAGGATGTATATAATTGTTAAGCTTAATAAAGTTATACATGTTTTTCAAAGTAAAGTAGCAATTGTACTCTCTCCCCTTTTAATCAACGCAAGTATACGTATCATTCAAGTAATAAAGGGCTCTATTGGAGTCCTAGATATCGATCCCACAGGGAAGTTAGAGAATTACAGACTAATTTTTTTAGTAAAGTCGATTACTAATCTAATTTAGTATAGTATACGTAATATAAAGAACACTTAAACTTAAAACTAATACTTAAAAGATAGAATATATAAGTCAATTTAGAAAAGTATCTTTCTCATTGTTAAGTGGATTGAGTGAATGAATAATTAATTGAGTTTAGAATTATATTGTGCCAAATAGGAGCATTCCTATTCTTTACCCTTTGGTCCAGTGCAAAGAACATCGACTAATGCTTATGTTTGGTTACCGAATTTGTGGCTAGGCCGGGAGGATACCGGCTTCCACTTCGGAGCTCCCACGTTCCCTCGCCCGAGGGCTAACATCTACACTTCAGCTCTCAAACAATAGCACTGAATTGAAGATTTTAGTCTGTCACACTAAAATATTCAATTCTATGCCCGATAATTAATATTTCCCTATTTATTTGCACCCTCCTTTCAAGGTTTTTGAATTTCCTGAATCTTGGATGTAATCTTTAATATAGTTGATAATTCAACATATGTTAACAATTCAATTGGCCAATTTGAAAGTAAATTAAGATTTAAGTAAAAGATTATCACAATCTCTATTTAATATTATTAGGCACAACTCTTTTAATTCTTTATTTCACAAAACCTCAACAACAAGGAGAAAGACAAAGGAAACTACTCAGAATGCATGTGAATAATAACACAGATGTTGGATTTCATTTAAAGTTATAAAACAATAAACAAATATACTTATCTCAATTCTTCTCCCCAAGCGGATTCTTCAAGTTCCTTTGACTCTTCCTTCTTGTACAAGACACTTATAACTCACCAAGACACTAAACAATAACTCTTACTATAAAAGAAAGTACTCAATTGACACCAACTGACTCTTAATGACGACTTAACTGACACTCTTCATGACACAAAATTCGTTCCTATATATAGAAGGAGTCATATTTCCAAAGGTTGCTTAAACACCTCTTCAAAACGCGTCCAGATTCATCGAATTTGGCTTGAATTAACTGTCTCGCCGTCGGCGGGCACGATCTCGCCGTCGGCGGGCTTCTAAAAGCAAGGCTAACCATTCAGGCTCGCTGTCGGCGGGCTCGATTATAATATATTTAAAAACTCTTTGGAAAATCTCGCCGTCGGCGAGACAGTTCAATTTTTATCAATTTTTGTCCTTTTTGCTCCAGATTCGCGCCTTTTTGCTCTTTTTGCTCTCAGAACCTATAAATCTTCATTCTTGCAATAAAGCACAGAAAATACATTTCTTTAAAGTGTAATTTCATATGAAATTGGTATAAAATTTGTAATATATTTTCTTGTGGTCAAAATCCCCCAAACTTAACTATTACTTGTCCTCAAGTAATTTAGATACTACATAAAAGTATTGATTATTTGTAGTAAAGTTTTAATTCAAAATTACTATGAATTTAATTTAAATAATTATTATAATAAAGTTTTCTAGAAATATTTTTTTAAACAAGTAAACTAATTCTATAGATATAAGGCTATTTAGTTATCAAGTTTAAGATTTCTAGTCTTCTATTTATTTCAAGAATGACTATATTTTTCAATATTAAATTACTTAAGATATTCAGATGATAGGAATTTCGTGAAAGCACTACTTAGTAAAATACTAATCCATATATATATGTTCAGAAATGTAACTGAAGTTTACCCTTTAGGTTGATCCAAATGAAGCCAATTTTTGATAAGACATCTTCTCAAGCTTCTCCTCACTTATATATATATATATATATATATATATATATATATATATATATATATATATATATATATATTCTTTTTTTCTTTTCTTTCTGGATTGATTTTCAATCCCTCTTTTTTTTTCTTTTCTTTTTTAAGTGAGGATCACTATTTTTAGTTAGCCTGTTATTATTTTGAACTTCATTTTCCTCTTCCTAAATTTGAAACTTGAAACATTTACTTTCCTTATATGTATTTTAAAGTTTTTACTTCATTGAGTTTCAATCTTTTCTTTCTCAACTAAATACCTAAGAATTTTATATTTGAAAATATAGTTTTCCTTACTTTAAATAGTTAGTTATATTCTTATTCTCTTATACTAAATATCTTTCTACAAAATTAGTTAATCATTAAAAGTATTTCTATTAACTTTCTATAATAATTAAATAAATTAATTCTAGTTTAATGAATTAAAATTACCACAAAAAATCATTCTATAATAATTTTTTAAAATATAAATTGAGAACAATTTTACAATTAAATTTGTATTTTTCCCTCCCCCAAACTTAAATGTTTCTATCTATTTATATAGGATGAAAAGAAAACAAACTATAAATTTAAATCATACCTTCGTGCTTTAGGTATTTCCTCTTTTTAAAGTTCTGCAGGTTCTATCCATTACTTAATTAATCTGTACTCTTAATAACTTTCTATACACATAATATCAAAGAAATTACTGGGTAAAGAAGTTTTGAAATAAGTACAACTACTAACACAAAAAAACAACATAACACAACATCCACATATATTTCACAAATCCAGTTTCAGAGTTACAATCATAAATTAAAATATTAAAATTTAAAAGCCACACAAATTTAACTTATAAAACAATATTAAAATGTATTACACAACATAATAATCAAAGTTCATAAACTAAACATCAATACTGAATCTAAGAAAACAAACAAACAATCACATAACATAAATACCTAAGCATAGAATCTAATCATCAACATTAAAATCCCAAGCAAAATCTTCATCTCCTTTTTCCGCAGGTGGGGTAGGTTGGTAGTGAGTATAACGAGGCCACTTAGGAAATAAAACATCAAGCTCTCCTCTCCTGTAACGATTCTCAGCATCATAATAAGCTATTTCAAACTCTGAATGTCTTTGGAGATACTCGCTGTCATAATTGTGCCTTCGCTCTAATCCTCCAATTCTCTGATCAATATGTTCTAATTTTTCCTCAATCTTTTCAAAACTCTTCCGCTGCAGGGTCATTTCATTCATCAAATCATGAAGGGTAGGAGAACTATAAGTAGGAGGATCATAACTGGTGGAGGGAATATCCCTACTAGTTGAAGGTACATAACTCCTAGTTCTAGATCTCCATCCTTCGTGGGATTCATAAGTCTTTATATTAGTCTGGGTAATGGGTTTCATAGGCTCCACCCATTCCTCATCATCTCTTGCCTCTACCCCAGATTATTGGTAGAGTGCATAAATTAAACCAGGTTGCCCTAGTCCTCCTCCACTCTTACTTCTTGCAGTGGCTAATACATTCTTGTAAATAATACTTCCCACATTAATACTTCTCTGGTTCTGAATATAGAAATTCAGAACTGCTCTATCTCTTGTTACTTCACTATGGTGATAGGTAGGTAACAAGGTACAACAGATAAAATAGTGCCAAGCTTTAGATATTGCATTCAGCATAGAAAGAGGGAAGTTTACCCGTTCACGCTGCTTGATTTTCCAAACTCCTTTCCCATCAGCGAGAAAGTTGATTACTTCTTCCAGTGGTCCTTACATTGTTCCAAAAGTATCATACTCGCTGGTGTGTAGGTCACGTACTTTGTAGAAAGAATTGATTCTTGCAGCATTAAAATAAACTAAAAATCATCTAACCTTTATTGGTGCATCTTCTATCTCAGTCAGGTTGGCATAAAATTCCTTCACGACTTCCACAACAGCTCTATTTGTCGTATAACAGAAATTTTCCCATCTCCTCTCTTTTATGGTTTGTTCCACTTCTCCTCTTGGATTCTTAAATATTCGATCTTGTATGCACTTTCTTGCTTGGATATTGTGAAAGTATATTGATTGCGCTCGAGCACTTACAAATTGTGTTTCTTCATATTCCATTTTCCTCTTTTATCGTGGAGCCATTTTTTCGATCTATCAAATTAACAAAAATCTCAACTAATCTCTAAAATATTACTAAAATGGCTTCTAAAGATGACTAAAATCACTCTAAATCAATTTCCATGAACTTCTTCCAAATCTTTTCTCCACATTTTAAATTTTTCCAAAATTCCTTAATGTGGAAGAAATTCATGGTGAAAATCAAAAAATTTATATGGGAGGGAAGCTCTTACCAAGGGATGACGAAATCTGGCGTCAAAATGAGTTGATATCGCTCCAAATGCAAGATCTCTCAAGCCTAGGTTGGTTTTTCGAAGTTTTGAGGAAGGGGATGATGAATAGTGACAGTTGACCAGTCAAAATATAGTGTTTTACGGAATCTCACTATCAGCGAGAAATTTCTCGCCGTTGGCGAGCTAATTAATTCAAAGAGGTCTAAAGTTTTGGGAAAATCTCGCCATCGGCGGGATCGATCTCGCTGTAGGCGAGGTTTCCGAATTTTTAATATTTTTAATATTTATAATGTTTCCAATTCATTTTAAGCCTCAATAATGTCCAGTCACTTTAGAATATACTTTATCATGATTAGATACTATATTAACACATAAATTCACACAACACAAACATTATAACTTTATATATGAAATTCAAGTGATTACAAATTTCACACACACTACATTATAAACAAATTGCTTTGAAAAATCTTAACACACATACAATTCAGCGTCGCAATCTATACTACAATACTCAAAACGCTGAGACTAAACAAATAACACACAATCATATCTAGACTGAGATTAACTATATAAAGTGCAAATAAAAACTAAAATTCAAGCAATCACACAAAACTAAGTACGAATGAATATCTTCTACTCATCAAGATTTGAACTTAATTCTTCTCTGATATTTCTGATAGAACGTAAATGCACGAACATATTATAGAAAGGCCTGAATGGGAATTCTTCGGTAGAATCTTCTTCAATCCATCCCTTCCTTCTGAAAAGTTGTATAAAACTAGCTTCCAGATGTCCTGAATGATCAAAGTGCACTTTCATTCTCCAGTCAATGTGATCAAATAAATCAGAGATATTGTCAATGGAATTCATCACATTTTGTATATCATTCTCCAATCCTTTAAGTTTCCGTAAGATCATGTTCGTTCTATTAGTCAAGGGCTTGATTGAAGGATTGTTTTGAGATGCTTGGTCCGTAATAATGGCTGTCTCATTATCATTATCCAAAGTAGGAAATATATCAGTCAGATCTAATGGTTTCCAAGGCAATAGTACTTTTTCCCAAGCTTCGTAGGAAACTTGGTATTGACTACATAATGCGAAAACTGTTGAAGGATGTCCGAGCCCGTGAATAGATCTATGCACAATTAGGTCTAAGGTAGACTTCACAATAATAATTCCAACGTTGATGGGTAATCTAGTTTGAATACAATAATTTAAAATCGTACATTCCTTAGAGACTTTATTTACCCTCATAGTGGGTAATAATTTTGAGGAAATAAAGAATTGTCAGTGCTTAGAGACGGGGTTAAGAAGTGATGCAGAAAAACTAACGTACCCATCTTCTCGCATTTCCCAATCTTCTGGTTCATCAGTTAAGTATCGGTAAATCTCATTCATATTGCACTTGTAGGGACGAAATTTGAATAGTGGCAAACAGGTGTATTCTCAATGGTATACAACTTATTAATTCTTGAAGGAGTGAAAGTTACCCATCTACCTCGTACAAATACGTTTCCATTGTTAATTCCATGAAGATTGGAGTAGAATTCTTTGACTACATGGATAACTACCGCAGAAGTTGTATAACATAATACCTCCCAACATCTTCGAATAATCATCTCCTCAATGGATGTTGTTGAATTCTCCGCTCCCCTATTAACGAATCCTCCTTCTTTAATCAATCGCTTTTTCGTCATAACCTTGTTGAATATCCGCTGTGCCTCATAACTGAAAAACTTTCTCCTATTGAACACTTGGGTTTTCGTGATTTCAAGTGAATTGGATGCCACAGTTTCTTATTTTGGTGGAGTTTCTATTCGTTTCTAATAAGTAGAAAGTGAATATTTCGAGTTCTAGGCGTCTTATATAGAGAAAAATACTTAAAATCGCCCGAAATCGCCAAAATAACTCCCTAAAACTGCTTTTGTACCAGTCTCACCATCGGCGGCAATGATCTCGCCATCGGCGAGATAGTTATAATTTTAAACTGAATCAAGGCATGCAGATCTCGCCGTCGGCGGCGTTGATTTTGCCGTCGGAGAGCTAAGGTAAATTTGCCCATTTTCACTTTTGGTTTCCAAAATTTTTAATTTCTTCAGTTAATCTTAATATTGTGATGATTATAAAGATAAATATGAGTAGTAGAATTCATTTATACTATAATTATCAATAAATCAAGTAAATAAACTATAAATTAAAACTACTATGGGTTGCCTCCCATAAAGCACTTGGTTTAATGTCGTCAGCTCGACCTATTCTGGTTGTTAATCAGGTTGACTAAACATTAAAACCTCTTTAAAATTGGGTCTTCTTCCTTCAAAATATGGTTTTAATCTATGTCCATTTACTTTAAATTTGTGTCCAGTCTTTGGATCTTCAATTTCTATTGTTCCGTAAGTAAATATTTGAGTTATAGTGAAAGGTCCTAACCATCGAGATTTTGTTTTTCTAGGAAATAATTTTAATCTTGTATTATAGAGCAAAACTTCTTGTCCCGGTTCAAAATTTTTCTGTTTAATCTTTCAATCATGCCATAATTTCATTTTCTCTTTATAGATTCTATCGTTATTGTAGGATTTATTTCTTAATTCTTCTAATTCATTAATCTGTAATAATCTCTTCTTACCAGCTTCTCTTAAATTATAATTAAATTCTTTAATCGCCCAATATGTTTTGTGCTCTAATTCAACTGCTAAGTGACAAGTTTTTCCATAAATAAGCCTGTAAGAAGTCATTCCAATCGGAGTTTTATAAGCAGTCCTGTATGCCCATAATGTAGTGTCTAGCCTTATAGACCAATCTAATCGATTAGGGTTTACAGTTTTTTCTAAAATTTGTTTAATTTCTCGATTAGAAACTTCAGCTAATCCACTAGTTTGTGGATGATAAGCAGTTGAAATTTTATGAATAATGTTGAATTTTTCTACTAATTTGTGAATATATTTGTTCCTAAAATGGGATCCTCTGCCAGTGATAATCACTCTCGGCATTCCATATCTTGTGAAAATATTTTTAATTAAAAATCTTGAAACACTCTTAGCATCACATAGAGGTAAGGCTTATGCTTCAATCCATTTAGAAACATAATCAACAGCAACTAATATGTATGAGTTTCCAAATGAAGGTATAAATGGTCCCATGAAATTTAATCCCCAAACATCAAAAATTTCAACTTCTAATATAAAATTTTGAGGCATTTCATTTCTTCTAGATATATTACCTACTCATTGGCTTTTATCGCAAGTTTTGATATATCTATATACATCTCTAAAAAGAATAGGCTAATAAAATTCGGATTGTAAAATTTTATAAGCAGTTTTATCTGTTTCAAAATGTCCTCCAAATTCAGAATCATGACATTTTTGAATAATTTGTTCAGTTTCTTCATAAGGCACACATCTTCTAATTATTGAATCCTTACATTGCTTATATAAATTTGGTTCATCCCAAAAATATGTTTTAGCATCTTGAATGAATTTTTTCTATTGTTGCAGAGTTAGCATGGATGGTAAAATATCACTTACAATATAATTTACTATATCAGCATACCAAGGTATTTTCCATTCATTTATATTATAAAGTTATTCGTCTGGAAAACGATCTGTAATTTCATCATCAGTGTCAGATAGTTCATTATATTCTAATCTTGATAAATGATCTGCTATTTGATTATCAGTTCCTTTTTATTAATGATTTCAAAATCAAATTCTTGCATCAATAATATCCATCTGATTAATCTTGATTTGGTATCCTTCTTTTCTATTAAATATTTAATAGCAGAGTGATCAGTATGCACAATACATTTAGTTCCAATTAGGTAAGATCTAAATTTATCAAAAGCATAAACAATTGCTAATAATTCTCTTTCCGTAACTGTGTAGTTGATTTCAACATTATTGAGAGTTTTACTGACATAGTATATAACTTTAAAAATTTTATCATATCTTTGTCCAAGAACAGCTCCTATAGCATAATCACTAGCATCACACATAAGTTCAAATGCTTTCTCCCAATCAGATGAAACTATTATAGGTGCTGTGATTAATTTATCTTTTATTAATTCAAAAGCATTTAAGACTTTTATTGTGCATTCAAATTTCTTGTCCTTTTCTAAAAGTTGGCATAGAGGTTTAGTAATTTTTGAAAAATTTTTTATGTAGCGTCTGTAGAAACTGGCATGTCCAAGAAAACTTCTTACCCCTCTCAGTGTAGTAGGAGGTGGTAATTTAGCTATAACTTGAATTTTTGTAGGATCTACTTCCATGCCATTTTCTGAAATTTTATGCCCTAATACAATTCCTCCTGCAACCATAAATTGACATTTCTCCCAATTTAGAACTAAGTTAGTTTTCTCTTATACGTCTAAGACTTTTTCAAGGTGACTCAAGCATACGTCAAATGATGTTCCAAATATTGAGAAATCATCCATAAATACTTCCATTCCATCATCAACTAATTTACTAAATATAGACATCATACATCTCTGGAATGTTGCAGGTGCATTACATAATCCAAAAGGCATTCTTCGAAAAGCGAATGTTCCATAAGGACTGGTAAATGTAGTTTTCTCTTGATCCTCAGGATCAATAGGAATTTGATGATAACCAGTATATCCATCTAAAAAACAAAAATATTTATGTCCGGCTAGTCTATCCAACATTTAGTCTAGAAATGGTAATGGGAAGTGATCTTTCCTGGTGGCTGCATTCAATTTTCTATAGTCAATACATATACGCCATCCAGTAACTTGTCTTAAAGGTATTAAATCATTATTTTCATTAGCTTCAACAGTCGCTCCTCCTTTCTTAGGAACACAGTGAATTGGGCTTACCCAAGCACTATCAGAAATAGGATATATAATAACATTATCTAACCATTTTAATATTTCTTTTTTTACTATCTCTTTCATAATCGGATTTAATCTCCTTCGGGGATCAACTCTTGCTTTATGTTTGGTATCTAAAATAATTCTATGCATACAGATTGAAGGACTAATTCCTTTAATATCTGCTAAAGTCCAGCCAAAAGTTTTCTTATAATTTTTTAATGTGTCTAAAAGTTTTTGTTCTTGTGATTCATTTAATTCTGCTGATATAATAACTGGTAAAGTTAAAGAGTTACCTAAATTATCATACTTCAAATGAGTAGGTAAGATTTTTAATTCAAGTTCAGAAGGTTTAATAATTGTTGGAACTATATTATTTTCAGCATTTTCTGTATTATCCAACAATTCAAATTTTTCCTGTATATAATCTAATTCTTCATTGTTTGTTTCTTCAATTAATTCAGTATTTTTTATTTTGAGTTTTTCTTCAAAGTATTCTTTAAAATGTTCATTTTATAGTTGTTCAATAATTTCTATTCGAAAACATTCATCATCTTTTTCTATAGCAGGATATTTCATTGATTTTGCAATGTTGAAGGTAACTTTTTGATCTTTTACTCTCATAGTTAATTCTCCTTTTTGAACATCAATCATAGCTTTTCCAATAGCTAAGAAGGGTCTTCCTAATATTATGGGTATTTCTTTATCTTCTTCCATATCTAAAACAATAAAATCTACTGGGAAGATAAACTTATCCACTTTTACTAACACATCTTCAATAACTCCCTTAGGATAAGTAACAGAACGATCATCTTACTGAAGAGTTACTGAAGTAGGTGAGACTTCTCCTAATCCTAATCTTTTAAAAATTGATAGAGGCATTAGATTTATGTTGGTTCCTAAATCACATAATGCTTTTCCATAAAATTTTTCTCCAATAGCTCAATGTATAATGAAACTACCAGGATCTTTTAATTTTTCAGGAAGCTTTTTTTGAATAATTGCACTACATTCTTTGCTAAGTGCACATGCTTTCATTGTTCGTGAATTTTCTTTTTTTATTTAAAATATCTTTCATAAATTTCACATAATTGGGCATTTGTTCTAATGCTTCTACAGAAGGAATGTTTACCATTATTTTTTTTTTAAATTTCAAGAAATTTAGAAAATTGCTTATCTTTTTTATGTTGCCTTAGTCGCTGAGGAAATGGTGGTGGTGGTTTTTCTACAGAAATTTTCATAGGTATCAATGGATCTTCTAGATTTTCATCTTTCGATCCTTATCTTTTTTTATTTCCACCTCCTCATTCCGACTTTCCGTTTCTTCTCGTATTCTTGTTTCTAACTCTTTTCCACTTCGTAATCGTATTGCTTTAATTTGTTCTTTTCCTCGATCTTTAGGATTTATTTCCACATTACTAGGAAAAGTTCCAGGACTTCTATTACTCAGTGCAGTAGCTATATGTCCAAATTGAGTTTCAATATTTTTAATTGCTATTCCTTGAGTTTGTAATTGGTTTTCTTGAATTTGTAATTGATTACCTTGATTCTGTAAATGTAGGCCCATATTTAATATTAATTCTTCCATAGATAATTTCTTATCTTTAAATTAAGAGTTATTATTAAATCCAGGTGGATAAGAAGGTTTAAAATTAGCATTTCCTTGGTTAGATGGATTTCCTACTGGGTTTGCCGAATTGTTCATCCATTACTGATTAGCAGAATTGTTATTCCAATTAAAATTTGGATGATTTTTCCACCCAGGGTTATAATAATTTGCATAAGGATTATTGGGTCTATTGTTAACAGAATTTATAGTTTCATATGAGGATTGAGCATCTATAAGTTGTCCAGATAAATTTTCTTCTGTTATATTAGGAGAATAATTCATTCCAAAATGATCTAATTTTTTGGATATAGAAGCAATTTGAGAAGCTAACATAGATATTGCATCAAAATCATGTATACTGGCTATTTTTTAGGATTTAACCTTTCAGAAGGCCATTGAAAATTATTAGTAGTCATTTCTTCAATTAATGAATAAGCTTCATCAAAAGGTTTTGACATTAATGAACCTCCAGCAGCAGCATCAATGATTAAATCTCTCCCAAGCTTCATATATTGATTCTCCGTCAAACGGACTAAAAGAAGTTATATCATTTCTAAGCTTTGCAGTTTTTGAAGGAGGAAAATATTTGGATAGAAATTTTTTTGATAATTATCCCCAAGTTTTAATTGATCCAGGTGCTAATGAATTTAACCACATCTTAGCCTTATCCCTTAAAGAAAAAGGAAATATCCTAAGTCTAACGGCGTCATTAGATACTCCGTCATATCTAAAGTAGCACATAGCTCTAAAAAACTCGCAAGATGTAAATTAGGATCTTCATTTGGTGAACCACTAAATTGATTATTCTGTACCATTTGGATAATTGCAGGTTTAAGCTCAAATGAGTTAGCCGCTACATCAGGATTTTGGATAGTTAAGTGAATTTCATCTAATGTAGGGTTAGCGTAATCTTTCAAAGGTCTTGGTTGGTTTATATTTTCAATTTCTGGATTATTTGCCATTTGATTTAATTTTATGATTTCTCTTTTCTGTTTTCTAAATCTTTTAATAGTGTGCTCTAATTCTGAATCGTAAGGTATTAAACTTTCGGTTCCAAATTTACGCATACACCACTAAAATAATAAAATAGTTTGTTACTCTAGTAAATATCATTAATAATTATTTTAGTAATTATCTTAATAATTACTTTGCTTCCCCGGCAACGGCGCCAAAAACTTGACCGGGCCTACCCGCAGATATATAAGAATTCAGCCTAGGGGGAGAGTAGGGTAAAAATAGAAGGATGTATATAATTGTTAAGCTTAATAAAGTTATATATGTTTTTCAAAGTAAAGTAACAATTGTACTCTCTCCCTTTTTAATCAACGTAAGTATACGTATCGTTCAAGTAATAAAGGGCTCTATTGGAGTCCTAGATATCGATCCCACAGGGAAGTTAGAGAATTACAGACTATTTTTTTAGTAAAGTCGATTACTAATCTAATTTAGTATAGTATACAAAATATAAAGAACGCTTAAATTTAAAACTAATACTTAAAAGACAGAATATATAAGTCAATTTAGAAAAGTATCTTTCTCCTTGTTAAGAGGATTGAGTGAATGAATACTTAATTGAGTTTAGAATTATATTGTGCCAAATAGGAGCATTCCTATTCTTTACCCTTTGGTCCAGGTGCAAAGAACATTGACTAATGCTTATGTTTGGTTACTGAATCTGTGGCTAGGCTGGGAGGATACTGGCTGCCACTTCAGAGCTTCCACGTTCTCCTCGCCTGAGGGCTAACATCTACACTTCAGCTCCCAAACAATAGCACCGAATTGAAGATTTTAGTCTGTCACACTAAAATATTCAATTCTACGCCCGATAATTAATATTTTCCTAATTATTTGCACCCTCCTTTCAAGGATTTTGAATTCCCTAAATCTTGGATGTAATCTTTACTATAATTGATAATTCAACATATGTTAACAATTCAATTGACCAATTTGAAAGTAAAGTAAGATTTAAGTAAGAGATTATCACAATCTTTATTTAATATTATTAGGCACAACTCTTTTAATTCTTCATTTCACAAAACCTCAACAACAAGGAGAAAGACAAAGGAAACTACTCAGAATGCATGGGAATAATAACACAGATGTTGGATTTCATTTAAAGTTATAAAAAAATAAAAAAATATACTCATCTCAATTCTTCTCCCCAAGCAGATTCTTCAAGTTCCTTTGACTCTTCCTTCTTGTACAACACACTTATAACTCACCAAGACACTAAACACTAACTCTTACTATAAAAGAAAGTACTCAATTGACACCAACTGACTCTTAATGACGACTTACCTGACACTCTTCATGACACAAAATTCGTTCCTACATATAAAAGGAGTTATATTTCCAAAGGTTGCTTAAGCACCTCTTCAAAATGCGTCTAGATTCATCGAATTTGGCTTGAATCAACTATCTCGCAGTCAGCGGGCTCGTTCTCGCCGTCGGCGGGCTTCTTGAAGCAAGGCTAACCGTTCAGGCTCGCTGTCGGCGGGCTAGATCTCGCCGTCGGCGAGTTAAATCTCACCGTAGGCGGGACAGTTCAATTTTTATCAATTTTTGTCCTTTTTTCTCCAGATTCGCGCCTTTTTCCTCTTTTTGCTCTCAACACCTATAAATCTTCATTCCTGCAATAAAAAACAGAAAATACATTTCTTTAAAGTGTAATTTCATATGAAATTGGTATAAAATTTTCAATATATTTTCTTATGGTCAGCCACCATCTAGTTTCTGGGAATCCATGAATGATAAGTTTATGGAGCAGCATAATGAGTTATTTCTAACTCATTGTAGAGTAGATACGATCGATAAAAAGATCGATCATCTTTCTAAGTACACCCAAAGGAAGAGCGATTATGATGCTGAGTATTCTGAGTCTCTTATTAGATTCCTGAAGGGTGATCATGATGTTCAGTTCCCTACCTGTCCTAGATTTTCACCGTATGTTGATCCGAAGGATGTGAAATTTTCTTTTGGTGACGACGATGACGAGGCTACAAACAGTGATTAGTAGCTTGATTTACCTCTTGAGATGTGTTGATTTTGTTTTTAGTTTATTTCTTGTGTGTTAGTACTGATTAGTCTGATTTTGTTGTTGTTTGTTAGTGTTGATTTGTTTAATTAACTTTGTGTGAACTTTTGATGTTGAGATTGTTTTAGATCATCTTATGTGTTATGTATTAAAGACTGAAATATGGATGAATTTTTATTTTCTATGATAAATGTTTATTTCTATTTCAGCCTACTGTTTAGTATTCATGAATAGTTAGTAATTTTACTTATTTTAATATATATAAAAAATAGAGAATAATTATAATATAAAAATTGTAAAAAAAATTGTAGAAATTAACTCCTGTTCTGCAAACTTTTCTATATATGCTTAATCATTTCTGTTATATACATATTAAAGCATGTGTAGAAGTAGAAATGAGTTTTTCCTTATTACATCATCATTCTACCTAGATAAATTCATGTTTATTTCTTTCTCTCATGCTTTAGAAAATTTTATGATTCAATTTTATACTAAAGCTGAATTTTGGGGGAAGGGAAAACCTTTTTCAAATGTAAATATTATTTGTTCTGAATGAATTAATATTTTCTATAAAAAAATAAATATCAACATAACATAAGGAATGAAAAATCTATTTAAGATTACTTAAATTTTTTAATTTATAAATAATTGAGTAAACTTAACTAAAATTTCAATAATTTTGATTAATTTTAAGAAATATAATTATTTAACTTAAAGAATAATAAGATTAAGAATTTTTCTATTTATATTAAAGAGAATTGTATTTTAAAAATACTAAGAAATCAAGATTATTACTTGAAATAGAAAAAGATTGAAATAATTTTTGAAAAATACTTATTAAGAATGTCATATTTATTAAGTAAAAAAATATATAAGTTTTTAAATATAAGTTATGGATAGTGAAGTTTAAAATCATTAACAGGCTATCCAAAAATAGTAATCCTCACAAATAAAAAAATGGAGGATTGAAAAGTATCCTTAGAAAAAAAAAAGATAAGAAAAGAAAAAAAGCTGAAAAAAAATGTGAGGAGAAGCTTGAGGAAACGCATAATCAAAAATTGGCTTCACTTGAATTATCTTATAGAAAGAAAATCAATTACATTTTTAACTTAATTTTTATGTACAAATATTTTTACTAGAAAAATATTTCATGAAAATCTTTTTCTTGTAAATATTCTATGTGACCTTAATATGATAAATTACAATTATCCTTGAAATAAATAAAAAATTGGAAGTCTTATGATTTGGTAGTTAAGTATTCTTTAAATTCTTAAAATTAACCTTAATCAGTGAAATTTAGTTGATGATTTTTTAAAGCTTTTATAAAACCAAAAATTAAAAGAAATCTTAAGTATTTAAACTTCATTCAAAATGTTATACATTTTATGTAATTAAAAGGGTTACTTGAGGACAAGTAACGTTTAAGTTTGGGGGAATTTGATCCACTTTAAAAATACTTCTTTTTACCTTATTTATGATTCAATTCTTAAGGATAATATGCTTTAATGTATTTTTTTGTTTTTGGATGTAGGTGATAAAAAAAGAGTTCAAGAAAGAAAAAGGAGCAAAAATGGAGCTTAAAGAGCAAAGTTGTCGAAATTATAGGTCTGGCGCCTAGGCGCCAGAATTCGGCGCCTAAGCGCCAGTTCGATACAGAAACAAATAATATTTTTGACAACTTTGGGGAGTTATTTTGACGGTGTTAAGCGGTTATCAGACCTTCTAGAAGACTGGAAGTTACTCCTAATATATAAGACATGTGATATAATGCATCTAGATACAGGAAAATGGTTTTAATCGCGAAGAGGTGCGATCCAAAGTGAAGAGGTGCGAAGACCTGGTCACGAACTCCAGTGCCTAGGTGTCAGATCCCGGCGCTTAGGTGCGACAGTTATCTTCTAGAAGATACATCATATTTAGACAAATTTTGAAGAGGTGTCTTAAGAAACCCTTAGTCAAATTCGGAGCTCTATAAATAAGAGTCAATTCTACAGAGAAAGGCGCCCTTACTAGCCACCTTTTAGCACCCTATAGCCATTCTTTCCCCATATACCCCCCTCTAGCATCCAATCATTTTAGGGAGCCACTTTCTTTTGCATTCAGTGAGTTTATTTTGAGTATTACTACTCAATTCCTTGAGTAGTAAGTGTGAGTTTTCAAGTGTTGCTGTTGAAGTTTTGTACCCTGCATTGGAGTCAGTAGGATTCAGCGGATCACTTAAAGGAACATTCCAGATAATATTTGTAACATGTTTCAAAGTTTTATAAACATGTTTAGTTGTGTGAATTCAATGTGTTCTGAGTAGTTAGTTTTATTTCTCCTTTCAACTATGAAAATATAATAAGATAATTGAATTTTGTTGAAAATTTTAACTTAAAATATTTATAAAAATTGTGATGATATTAATACCTGATCTTAATTTACTTGTTAAAATGACCATTTAAATTTTTAAAACCTGTTAAAGAATTCTGAGACCTATCCGAAGATGAGTTCTTAGCTAGTAGATATCACATGAATCCTTGGGTAATCGAAGGCTTTATGCGGGTTATTCAAGGTGAAGTGCAAATAAATAGGAAAATATTATTTATTGGGCGTAGAATTAATTAGTTTTTAGAGTGACAGACTAAATTCTAAGAATTTGGTCTATAGAAAAGGAACGGGTCACTGGTAGGCCGACCATAGCCACTTGGACATCTAGTAGTGTGAGCCTAGATTAACTCATTCTACTAATAAAACATCCTGAACCGATATATAGATTAGCCAATGTTCTTTATACCATCGAGCGAAGGTAAAGAATAGAAATGTTTCTATTTGGCACAATACCACAATCTAAATTCTCCACAAATGATAATTATTCTAAAAATCATGGATTAGTTGAAAAGAAGAAAGTTGTTTTATTTAAACCTGCATTAATCTTTATTTAATTACTGCTTACTTACATTTAGTAAAATTTTATTAAATTTAAAATCTGAATTTTGAAAAGAAATAAAAATAATAATTAATTTTAATTTGAAAAATCTAAAATATTCCTTAATTTTCACATAATCTTCCCTATGGGATCGATAACCAGGACTCCAATAGAGCCCTGTATTACTTGAAACGATATGTATACTTGTGTTTGAAATTGTGACTTTTACAATAATTATTATAAATATTTAAATATAAATTCATAAATTCTTACATAAGTAAAAGTCAGGTTGTCGTAGTCGCATCAACAACCAACTTAATTTTTTGTCAAAAAATCATGACTAAATTCTTTACATCATTTTGTAAATGCAAGAGCATCTTTTAGAAGTGATGTGATGTATGACCTAAGTACAATGAAAATTGTACAAGAACCACAATACCGAGACCAGGTGCAGTGTCAAATAAGCAATGGTTTCTACATTATGGATAGATGCATGCATAGAAATATAGGTATTATCATCTTTAAATTAATGAAATTAGTGTATATTATAGTTCATAGAAATATAAATATCTAAAGCATTCAAGAAACTAGTTGGGTTGGAGAAAATGTTAGGGAGATTGATAACATTGGTTTTTAACTTTGGTACTGTTAAATCCAAAAATGTTTTGTGGATGACACCAAAGGTATAGTGTGTTGGACGGATGAGAATAACAGAGAGAAAATGAAAGATAAAAAATAAAGTGTAAAGTAACACAAATCCTGACGCAGTAATTTCATTAGTCATTTATTGAAGAAATGGCCCCCTATTTATAGATCATATGGGTATCTAATAAAGCTACATGTTTGCCCCTTATTTAATAGAAATGTTACATGTCACTATTACACATTTTCATAACTAACTTTGGGTCCCTTTAATATCTATAACTAACTTTGACACCGTTTCGTATTAATAACTACCTAAAGAGGGGCATTTAATGGCCCAATGATGTTGTCATTTGGTTGCATGATAACAGTTCAATCTCTAAGAAGATTTTGGTTTGCTGGAAATTCTTCATTATTTTAGAAAGTCATCTGTCGACATCCTCAAGAGAATCCTTATTATTCGTTAGGGTGAACTTGGACCTTCAAGTTAAGGGTATATCACTATAATCTTACAGACAATTCTCCTCAGAGAAGGAGCCTTCTAAGAGGATTGTAAGAATATTCAATAGGGTCACCTTTGGCCATCATTGTAAGGAATCACCAAAACATTTGAGGCAGCAGAGCTGGTTAGAAATGACTACCTATTGTACTAGGCGCCACATATTCTTTTGTTTAGCTAAGATATCATTTCGTCATCCCATAGTTCCTATCAAATGAAATGATGCTTGCCATTTCTGTATTTTTACTATCTTGATACAGTCTTTTGGTGTTCATTAAAATTGAGCCATTGAATATTCTTGAGATTCATGCATTCAAATTTTTATGTACATATTAAGTTCTCTGATTTTTTTTTTGAAAGCGACATCTACAATAAGAATAAGAGAATTAAATGAAAAAATTGACTCATTTTTTTAATACTAAATTTTTATAATAATTGAACTCTCTAGATTCATGTGCCTAGGTCCCTTCAAATAAGGCATGGTTAGTATATTTTCATCACTATTTTTGAATTTTCAGCTCTTCGGTCAAAATGAGGAGGCCATGTTGAAGGCATTCGGGCTTTTAATTGAAAAATTCCACCATCCCATAGAAGAGAAGATAAAGAAGGCTAAGACCAGTCGATCAATGATAAAGATGAAACATGTGAATGAGGGCCGACCGACGAGAAAAAAATCTAAGGGTGAAGGATGGACAATGGCGTGAAAGAGGTTGGGATAAGGAGTCGACCGCAAAGAATAAAGCTGGTTAAGCAATTAGTATATAAGAAAATAAGGATGTAGGAGAAGTCTGAGTCTTCTAACTCGTTATCACTCAATGAGATAGGGAACAAGGTTAACAAGCATCATTGGTGCAACCGTCTTTGCTAAGGATCTGAATCATCAGTTATCAGCTCAATAATTGGTATAGTTGGTTGTTGAGATCCAGGTCCAATTGTGTGAAGGCAAACCTCTATTTCCTTCCATCTGTGAGTTCAATCAACTATATTCCAACCGCTTGCTAATGAAAGCCTCTACACATCTAAGATGTAGAGAATAATTGGTACAAAAGAATATATTTTTTTAAGATGGTAGATTTATTCCTTTCCACATTTATGATTTTTAATTATTGTTTTAGAGAAGACCGAGCACATCATCGACTCCTCAATAATGAATGCCATCCAAACCTCCACTCTAGAGGCATCTGAGGGATCATCCATTCCAGTAAAGGGTAGTGGTGCACTTAGCCTCCTATCTGGCCCTGAGAATGTTGAGAGGGAGATCAATAGTTTGTGTGGTTCATCTGGATTGCTAGCTTGCGGAATAGATGAACAGTGAACTTTTTCTCTTGGGATACTGGTCTTTAAAGGAAGATAGCCATATCAGACCTAAAGGAGGAGCTGACAATCCTTTATACAGATATGGGGCCTCTCCAGATAGAGATGGTGGCTCTTTCGGTAAAGCTAAAAGAAGTCTTTATGACCACTTTAATTTCTAAGGTTCAAAGAAAGTAAAAGGATGTCAAAAAATTTAAGTTTAGAAGGGGGAGGGGGGCATGTGTTAGTTCAAAATCTTGTAAGTCGAGGTCTAGTGTATCCTGAGGATGCTGAAGACTCGTCTATAAAATATTTTTTGAGATAATAAAAATTTATTTTTTGCAAATTCTTACATCATTTCATTTTCTATATTTTCATGCTGATTTGATATGAATTTCCAATGATAGAGGTACAAGTACAAGGCATTTCAGCTTCCTTAGATACGTTATATATATGGCTAAAGAGAAATTGGATTTTCACTTTCTCAATTTTTACTTTTCCTTTTATTGATTTGTTTCTTGTCTCTCCCATTTGGATAGTTTCCATCTCACTTTTTCATAGCCTCCAAATCTTCTCCACAATTATTCAACTCAATGTTAGCTAGTTAAAGGTCTACACTAACATTGATTGATGCAAGTTTCTTGGAAGAAACTTGTGTGTACAACACAAGTGTGATACTTGATGTCGTTTGAGCAACAGGTGAGGGAAATCGACTACTTTGAAGATGATCTGATCTTCTACCGGGAATGGTTATAATGAAGACTCAAACAACTAATCTACCAAAACGTTTGATCGATACTCAACCAATATGTAGTCATCCCCACATAAATAAAATGAAAATTGATCACGATAGTGATGGCTTTCTCCATTTTCTTGATACAGATGGAGATTATATTGTCTCAGAAGCTATTTTACCCACGTGTTTTTTTTTACATAATGGAGCCGAATAGGTATGTTATTTTCAGCTCGGCTCATAAATTATACGTGTTCAATTTTGAAAATAAGATCAACAATTGGAAGTTCTGATTCCTCTAAGGTGTATACAAGAATTGGGGAATTTCCATTAAGCCGACTGGTGCACCTTAAAAGTGGAAAAGAAAGGAGTCTCTTAGTGGGTTTAGGAGCTTGTCTTAATTGTCATGGGTACCAACCACGTGACATGAATTAGGTACTAAACGCTGCCCAGGTAGCTCAATGACTCATGTGTTGTGGTACACTTCTGTTGAGGCAGAGGAGAAAAGACAACTTGAAAAACTATGTGTCTATTAAGGTTGGTATCGAGGAATAAGAAAGGTGGTGCTTCCTCATCAAGTAGGGAATAGGCCGAGGAAGAAAGGACCACAATCAGGAAGGCAGTATAGTCCTAGGTTTGGAATCAATTCAAGCTATTTTTGAAACCATAATTTTTATTCAAAACAAAGTCATTAGCAATTAATTCTGATTGATCAAAAACTTCTTCAATAATTTCAAAGGCACTGAGGGATCGCCACTAAGGGGAGTCAACACCAAGCATACTTTGATCTGATGTTGAAGATTTCAAGATCTCAGCATCCATCGACCCAGGGAATCTATTAGCCATCCTCTATGAGTCTTGTTCTCCTTTTTTAAATAGATGAGGCCAGCTCTCCCTCTCCAGGGTTGCAGTTGCACTAGTAGAACAGTTTTTGGTAGAAAGTGACATATGTCAATTTGACTTAATTTTACATGTTATTCTTTCTGCATTTTACATGTTATTCATATTTATTTATAACTGATTTATGCTAAAGAAAAATTTTTTATTCATGTTGTATGCGATGCAGGAGTTGAATACAAAGATATTGGAAGGAAAAAAATCAAGCAAAAATGTGGCCCAAAGTATTGTGACCATGCCAAAAGGCAGCATGACCACACCCCTTATCAAACACGACTGGCATGACCATGACAAAATAAGCATATCCACGCTACATGGAATAGTAAGGCAGCTTGAACATACCACAATCGGGTGTGACCACACCTACCCACGTAATCTAGCTACAAGACCACGTTGGAAATGGGCATGACCGTGTGGATGAACAGGAAACACTTTAGTAAGGAAATTTGATAGCCCAAGTTGTGATTCTTTCTATAAACTCAAATTTTAAGGCTTCTTCAAGGGGGTTATGCATCATATAAGGCTTGGAGGATCTAAGAAGTGAGTTGGGGGAGATTTTGAGGGCTCTCTTGAAGGTTATCTTCCCCTTTTGGTGGAACCTTAAATGAGAGTTTTTTTCTTCTCTTTATGTGTTGTGAGAGTTTGTATGAGAGGGACAGGTGTTGAATTTGCAGAGAGAACAATTTCTTGTAAGTTTTTCATATCTTTGATGCTTGTAATGGATTCCCACATGGTGTATTCACTATGATTATCTCTGTAATAAACGTAAAAACTTTTCTTTGTGCCTTTGTGATGTAGAGTGTTTTCTCTGAACTTTCATGAGTTGTTGTTGGTTAACCTCTGATCATAATTTACTCCTACTCTAGCCAACTAGGATGTTATAAAGTTTCATGAAATGACGACTTCTAACTGTTGCACAGTGGAAACAAAGGGCTATCCACCAAATTCCAAGAAGAAGGACATATTTCAAGTGAATTGTACAATCTTTACAGAGGATTTGAAAAGTCAAGTTAAATGCCATGGGGATTGAGGAAGCCTCAACATCATGGATTAAAGGCTTCTTTTGAACTAGATATATTCATAAATATTCCTATGTCCCGATCGACAATAGTCAAGTAAAAGAAGCCTATAATTCATCGAGACATAGTACTTTTAAAACTTAAAATGTTTAGGAAAACATCTTAATAAGTTTTGATGCATCAAGTATTTGGTCTTGTGGCCATGCATCAAATTTACATTATTTTACCTGCATGTTTTCCAACATTTTACATATTATTATGACTTATTTATCATAAGTTTAAAATTGAGAAATCTTTTTCTTGATGTTGTACAGATTATTAGTGTCGAACACGCAAAACGGGGTCAAAATGCATCAAATAGTACTGTCTAGCATGAACGCTTTTGATCTAGGCTTGACCATACCAGATCTGGGCTTGACCGTGCCAGATTTACTCTTTCACATGTCAGAAAGCCAAGAGGAAAGCTTGAATGACGAGCTAGAGCTGGATTCAGTGCCTGCTCAAGAGCACAGGTTAGTCACTACTGTAGAAGAATAATGACATAAGAAGGGCAAGGCTCTGGTTGAAGATACTAACATTTCTCTCTCCTTACCTTCCAAGAAGAAGAAAAAGGGGAGTAAGGATTCTTTGTGTAAGTTTTAGGAGAAGTGTCTGAAGGTTTTTCTCAACTTGAACTCTCAAGTTTTACATTAATAAACATTAAGAGGGACTAGTTTTCTCAAGTCTTATGGATGGAATAATATGTCTCAACCATGAAGAATGTTTTTTGGTTGGAGGGCCTTCAAAAATTCTAAAATATCCTCCAATCCATAGAGCTATGTCACATAATCGATCGATATCAACAACTCAGACTTGTTGCAACGCACCATATTTTTGTTATTTATCTAGGAGTGAAAGATAAGGACTTTAGGGTCGAGGTCAAGGCTAAAACGAAAGTTACAAGTGAGTGCAACAGTTGACCAAGGGCTGTGGCAAAGGTTTGGCTGCAGGATGCTGAGCAGAGCTAGAGATTACATTAGAGTGCCATTAAAGAGGAGAATGTTGAACTAATAAAGTAGATAGCCATAATGAATATGCTGAGTTATTTGATACTATGGTTGTTCATTAGGTACCAAGGTGGTAATCGATCAATTTATCAGAGTTGGATGGTCGAAGCCAAGTGCTCTAACCTTAATGACTTCAAGAAAATCTTTGATGCTCCATCTGCTTCAAAACATAGAGAGGATTCCAAAGGTAATAATGCTGCAGATGGTAGATCGTCTAACACAGTGCATAATGAATGCAAGACTTAGGATTTATTTTTATATGCAATCTAACCAATTATATGCAAGATTTTTGTTCAAAAATACATGTAACCGAATAGTTTATTTGAATGGAATTTGACCTTTTGTTGATTTTACCCATGTTAACTTTTATTTTTTTTACTTGCTTTACTAAATACTGAAGTCACCTTATTTGCCACATTATAGTTGATTTTGAAGTATTCTCTGCCCTTAAAAACATTTCAAGATCATTCCCGATCCATGTTTGGTGAATCCTTTTTCTGGTGTATGTTTTTAGATTTTTAACCCTTATGTCAATTTTTTTATCAATAATGAATGGGTGGGTGTAGGTCTGATCAAGTTTATCAACAGATTGCCCTTACATTGTTGGGTTGGCTTTCTTAAGAATTAGGTCACCAAGAACGAATGTCTTCTCTTGGACATTTTTATTATCATATCAAGTAGGCATTATTTTTACTTTTTTTTTCCAGAGTGTTGAATTGGTTTAACTTCCTTTTAGTAGGTCAGGTGCAAGCATCATTCTTCATTGTTTGCCTCTGGTCAGTCGGTGAGTTTCTTCACATAGAATGAGGTGGACTTAAAGACTCGTTGGCTATGATAATTATATTATCCGGCAACATTACATTCATCCCTTGGGAAAGAATGTAAGCTATTTTCCCGGTCATTAGGGGTCATTTGGAAGGCCAATAAGATGGATGGAAGTGAGTTCGCCCAATTGCCATTTACCCCCTCAACCTTCTTCATTAGTAGATTTATGATTCTCATTTTGGTATCCTCTACTTGTTCATTTGTCTGGGGATGATATACATATGTGAATTTTAGTTAATACTCTGACTTTAACTTCAATCTTTTAACCCCAAATCAACAAATTATGTTATGTGGTCATTAATAAGTACCAAAGGTAATTCATACTAGTAGACGATGTCTGTCTAGATAAATTTTTGATGATGTTTGGGTAATCAGAGTGGGGAACTTTAGGAATTTGTGCTTGCCCTTTGAGGGGAGAAACACTAGTGTATGTCGAGTCCCCAGATGGCAAAAAGGTAAAGGACTTATAGCCCATTATAACTTGTGGGCCGAGTGATGATGACATGTATCATGCATTCGAAACTTATCATATCTTTTAGATAACTCTTTTGCATATTTAATGGTCTTCTCTCTAAAGTTGAAGTGCTAAAGCATTTGCTCCAAAATGATTTTCACATTTGCTAGAGTGTATTTCATGGATCATTTCTACCACCTCATTTTGCTTAACGCATCTTAAAAGTACTGATGTGTTTGAACTTCAAAAAAATTTAACTTCAACCAGGAGATATTAGGTCACATTGAACATCAATCTCTTAATATATATTATTTTATCAATGATTTTTTCAGTTTTTAGATATTCAATATGGGGACCTATCCAACTGTTCGTACTCTCAACTTCCACCTCCAAAGCCTCTAGTTCCTTAATGGTGAATCGAAAAAGCCTTTGGGGCATCTCCTCTCCAAAGTAAATGTACTTTGATAAAAGATTGGCTACTTGATTCTCTTCTCTACTAACATGCTCGATTCTAAAGTCTGTTAACTTTCCTATCTCTTCCTTTGCCTTGCTCAAATACTTCACTCTCATTTAGTCTGTATCTTCAAATTCTTCGTTAAGTTGATTTACCAACAATTGTAAATCTGACTTCATTAATAAATGTAAAACGCCCATTTTGAAAGCTAAGCGTAGACCAGCTATTAGTTTCTCATATTCCTCCAGGTTATTAGTGACTTTGAACTCAAGGATGACCGAATGATAAGGATGTTCCCTAGTTGGACAACTTAGTACTACCTTGATTCTTTCTCTCTCCTAAATCAATGCTTCATAAATTTAATATAACTTGGTTTGGTTTCCAGTGATAGTTCCTTTGCTCAGTTCTCAGTTTTTGAAGAAATCTACCATAAAATCTGCTACATCTTGAGCTTTAATTGTCATTCAGGGAATTTAGTTGATTGACATGCATTAATTTTACATAGTTCTACCAACATTTTACTTATTATATTTAATTATTTAACATATATTTACACTTGCGAAATGTTTTTTTAATATTGTGCAGGATGTTGGTGTCAAATACAAGCTATATGAAACAAGAAAAACTAACAAAAGTGACCTAAAGCAGTGTGCCAATGCGTGGAAGTGACGTGACCATGCAACCTGATTGAGAGCAATGACACGACCATGCCAAAATCCAGTTTGACCATGCCATCCCTACAAAACTATAGTGTGACCACGCCGAATTAAGCATTTTCATGCCGCCCGGTTTGGAAACCTGACTTGATCACACCGAGTTTTGGCATGACCAAGCTGACGAGCAAGAAATAATTTTTGGAAGGAAAGTTGCTTTTCAAATTTGTGTTTTTGAAATAAAACTTATTCTTAGGGCTTCCTATGAGAATAGCAGAGTTCTGGGACAGCTAGAGACATAGATTGGGAGAGATATTTGAGTGTTTCCCTTAGGTTTTCTTCCTTCCTTAGATTGAAACCTTTAGGATGAGTTCCACCTTGTATTCTAGAAAGTTAGAGTGAGATTTTGTATGAGAGAGAGTGTTTCTGCTATTATGGAGGAGGAAAGTTGATTGTAAGTGTAACATTTCTTTATTTCTTGCAATTAAATCCTGCATTGTTATTTTTGTTACAGTTTTCATGACTATTTAAGGCTAAATTCTATTTTTTGTCCTTATGAAATAGCGGTAGTGGTTATTATTATTTTTTTCTTATATATATTTCCTATAGCATTTTCTGTGCTTTCATGACCTATGTTGTTAGTTAACCTCCGAGTTTCATTTACTCCAATTCTGGCCAACTTGGATGTTAAAATCTTTTGTAAAGTTATGACCTCTAACTATTTCTTAGTAGAAACAAAAGGGTTAACCATAGAATCATGAGTGGAAATACGTATTCCATGTGATTCTACAAGACTTTTCTGAGGATCATAACATTTCTAAAGAATTTTTGGAGATTGGGGAAGCCTTAACATCATGGATTCTCTAGTCTTCTTTTGACTTATACATAGGCATAAAAAGAACGTATATCCTTAGTTGACAACTACCACATGGGAAAACTTTTTGAAACACTATGATTCACCTTGATACCTGAATCACAGAGACATAAGTCTCATCAAACTTGAATATCTCTTAAGATTTTCTCAGCATTCCAAGTATTCTACCGTCTTCTTTCTGATTTGTTATAATAGGATTTTAGGATTCAACCCCTTTTGAGATCTTGCCAAACTAGGCTCACAAGATTAGTAAACAAAAGATTTTTCTGCACAAATAATTGTTAAATCTTTCATCGTTGTAGGACCAACATAACTCCACAATAGAAGGGTTATCTACACATGATTTTGTCATTGTTGCCTGAGAAATGTCCTAATTATTATTTGAGTTTTAGGAGAACATTATTTAATAAGCTTAGGATCTTGGTTTGGAACTTTTGTTTTCTTTTTTTATTATTATTTATTATGTATTACTTTCATCATTTCTTCTGTACTGTTGTGTGTTTTCTTGCAAGTGCTAAAAAAGTTTAAAAGTTTGAAAAAAATTATAAAGCTTAAGAGCCAAAAAAATATTTGTTGTTAAATTTATCTTACTGCTTCTCTTAACATAAGTCGAATCTAAAATATCTACTCTTTTAATTGGATCATCAGATGGTCGACAATTAATGTGACCAAACCGTCTAAGGCGACTCACTCTAATTTTGTCCGTCGCTGGAGCTACAACAACCCTATCAAGGATATATTGATTTCGCATTTTTGTCTCTAAGTGTAAAGCCATTCATCAACCTCATCATTCTCATCTCAGCAACACATAAAGTTTTATGCTTCTCTTTTAAAGGCCAACATTCAATGCCAGAGAGCATTGTAGCTCTCACCACCATTTTATAAAATTTTTCTTTCAGTCTATGCAGTCTATGCTGTACTTTTCTATCACATAATAGGCTCGAAGCATTCCTCCACTTCAGCCCACCAACTTGAATTCTACTAATAAGATCCCCATCAATATTGCCAGAATAAATTTTATTCTTAGATCAAATCCTTTTTATCTCCTATTTTTGGAGAGTTAAGTAAGTACAAATATTCCAAAAAAATATATACAATCCAAACATTTTGTGGTTATTGATATATCATTTTCATCGTAAATTCATCTTTATATATCAGGATAATTAGATAGTAGATGAGGTTAGAGCCTTTGAAAAATAAAATTTAATAAAAGTAACGAATGTGAATAACAATAAATAAAACCAATAGAAAGTCAGACCAAAACTCATCGATTTTTTTAACGCCTTTGGATCACCATCATTCTTTAATTTTCACTTCACATTTATAATTGAAAGCATTTGTCTCGTAAGGTTCAGTTCCTCACTTTATTTTGGATGTTTTGCTGCAGCTCGTCGATTTAGCCTCTTACATGTGAGTTTATTGAAATGAATGGTAATAAATTTGTTTAAGACACCATCGTCTTGTGATTACTTTACTTTTTATCGATATGATTTCTATCTAGTGTTGCTTTTGCCTTAAAAATGCTACCTTTTATGCTGGTGTTTGAAGTCTAGCCTAGTTTATGTATGACAAGAAACACTATATCCATATATAATCCTATGCTTGGCATAAACCCAACATTTCAGCCAAAACATCTTTCTACTTTCAGTTCATTGTTTCTCTACACCACATCATCTTTAAGCTCCATCATAAGGTATCATCTTGACCTTCGCAAGCCCAAAGAAGCTCTTCCCCTTCTTTTGAAATGGCAGAAGCAAGCTCTCACGCCCGACAAATTCACAATCCCATCACTTCTCAAGCTCTCTTCAGCTCTTGGAGAACCTCTCTTCAATGGAGAGCAGTTCCACGCTTTTGCACTGAAATCGGGCCATATCCACGACCTCTTTGTTAGCACGGGTCTAGTGGAGCTGTACTTCAGGAATGGGCAATCGAGGTCTCCACGCCAGTTGTTTGATGAAATGCCTAAAACAGATGTTGTCTTGTTCACTGCCATGATCTCTGGCTTCGCTCAAAACCGGGTTGCACATCAAGCTCTGGAGTTCTTCTCAGCATTGTTGGAAGAGGGGAAAATTCCCAATAGGTTAACTTTCTCATCCGTACTATCAGCTTCTTCTCAACTTAAGCAGATTTCACTGGGCAAAATTCTTCATGGTTACTCTCTCAGAAGTGCGATGATGGATAAGGCGGATATCATACTTCAAACTTCATTCCTAGACATGTATGCCAAGGCTGGAAATATATGCTATGCAAGGAGAATCTTTGATGAAATGGATGATAGAAACATGGCTTCATGGAATATAATCATGGATGCATACTTTTCAGCTTATGTCTTTGAAGAAGCACTCGACTTGTTTCAAAAAATGGTCATAACTAGTCCGCGGTATCCAAGACCTTCTATGCTTAACTTAGTTCTGAAAATTTGTGGGATTTCTACAGACCTAAGAAAGGGAAAGGAAGTCCATGGCTATGTTCTCAAATGTTGCAGTGAAATGTTAGGTGCAGAGAGTAATTTAGTGTGCAATTCTATTGTTGACATGTATATGAAGACAGGAAACCTGGAATCTGCCATATTAGTTTTTGATAGAATGTCGGAAAGGAATGTGGTAACCTGGACAACAATTATTTCGGGATATGGGATCCATGGTTTAAGTAGAAAAGCACTTGAAGCATTTGATGAGATGAAGGAATCAGGGGTTCTACCAGATGGAATAACCTTTATTGCCATACTCTCAGCTTGCAGCCATGGTGGACAGGTTGATGAAGGTCGAATGCTCTTTCATTCAATGAAAAGTGACTATAACATCATTCCTGAGATGAAGCACTATGTCTGCATGGTGGATTTGTATGGAAGGGCAGGAAATCTGAATGAAGCATTTGATTTTGTCCAAGAAATGCCACTGGAGCCATCCAAGTTAATATGGGGTTCACTTCTTTCTTCCTGCAAGAAGCACAAAAGCCTAGGGCTAGGAGAACTAGCCTTTAAAAGAGCCCTCTTTTTTGATAAATTTGATATTGGAAATTATGTGTTGATATGTAGAATCTACGCCGATGCAGATCGTTGGGAGGATTTTGCAAGAGTTAGATTGATAATGAAGGAGATGGGAGTAAAAGCAGACGTTGCATTTAGCTGGGTGGAAATGAAGGGAAGAGTTTACAGATTCACAGTAAATGATTGCTCGAACCCAATTTCAGGAAAGATTTATCATTTCTTGCAGAATCTAGTTGTACTCATGGAGAAGTATGGTTTTGTATCCGAAACTTCAAATGCAGCTCATAATTACACTGAGGAACAGAAAGTCAGTGATTTGTGTGGTCATACTGAGAAACTTGCGGTCGCTTTCTCATTGATGTGCTTTGGAGATAAGAAAATTCTAAGGATTGGAAAGAATCTTAGGGTGTGCAGTGATTGTCATGAGGTTTTCAAATTTGTGTCGAGGATTTTTGAAAGAGAAATTGTTCTCAAGGATCTGAATCGGTATCATAGGTTCAAGCAAGGCTACTGTTCTTGCAATGATTTTTGGTAAATTCCAAGATTTGCCAGTGTTGACATATTTATGTGAGGAGAATTGGAATTTTTTTCTTCTGAGTTTTGTATTGTATTTTATTTTTTAGTGTGAAAGAGTTCAGTTTTTGGATCAACCTCATGAACTTGCCGAACAATATATAACCTTGAAACAGTATATAAGAATTCACTGTTTAGCAATTATTAATTTTCTGCTATCAACTAAATATAACTATTCTTGGAGTATGAAGGTTTGTAGGGAAATTTAAATGTGGGAATAATCCTAAAATTGTTGGCATGAATCTTCAGGAGATCAAACAATTCAATGTATTTTACCATCAATCAGAATTCAATGACAACAATCGTGATGCATGTCAGACCAAAATCGACGGTCGATTACAAGGCCCATTGACCGAACGATTTATAGACTTTTATTTTGCAAGAATTTATGAACTCAAATTTATATAGGTTTATAATGACTTTGTAAAGTCCAAGCATTCAATGCAAGTATACGTATCGTATCAAATAATACAGGGCTCTAATGGAGTCCTGGTTATCGATCCCACAAGGAAGCTACGAAGTAGAAGAAAGTGTTTCACAATAGGTATTGTAGCACTGAAATCCGATACTCAAATTGCACTTAAAGTTTAATACTTACTTCTACTACCACTATGCAGAAAACAGTAACAATTAATTAAACTACAATTACTTCTAATAACTTTGAAAACAGAGTTAACTAACAAACACACACTAAGCTATATATTTAAAAGGTTTTTTGATATATATAAGACAAACATATTTCCTCTTGCAACGAGAATATGATGTGTGGATGATATGGAACGATTATCTATGTTGTTGTGCCAAATAGGAACATCAATATTTCTTTACCCTTAAAAGAGTACCCCCTCTTCCAAGCATGAAAAGAACATTGACATATCCTAAGTTTAGTCACTAAATCTAAGGCTAGGCTGGGAGGATACCGGCTCTCATTACGAAGCTCCCACTCACCCTTCACCTCAAGGCTAATATTCGAGTTTAGTTACTAATCTTAGGACCAAATTGGGGATCTCAGTCTGTCACCTTGAAACCTCCAATTTGAAGTCCATCAAAACACATTTCCCTATTTATTTACACTCAATTCCTCTGAACTACGCGATTCATTCATGAAAATTGAATGGATTCTTCATTATTGTTGTAGGACACTAAATCCTTTCAGAATTAATGTTCAACAACATGTTTTAACAGTTCAATTGGCCAGATCGAAAAGTAAATTAAGTTTGAAATGAAAAATCATCACAATTTCTTCAATACATTAAAAGCACTTCAAATCCACATCAATCAATCATCACATCTCTATGCAAGAAGAAAGACAAAGGAGACTACTCAGAATTCATGAAGAAGATACAATAAAACATGGATTTTATATATAAAAAAAAGTCATACAAACCACAAAAAAAAATACAACTTATCTCTTTCTCTTCCCCAATGCAATTCCCTTGAAGTTCCTTTGAATCCATTTCTCTATTCTTTGCAACACTTAATTCCCTTTTTAGAATGGAAAGGAAGAAGCAATTTCTCACTTTACTCCTTCTCCTTCACTTCTTAGAGAAGAATTCCTCTCAAATTATAACTTTTACACAATTTTCTCCTAAGCCCTAACACTCAACACACACTCTCCCTCTCTAGAACTTCAAAACACACACTAAAAACCACACCATTTTCGTCGAAAAACAGTTACTTATAAGATAGAAACAAAATCCTAAGAGTTTCCATAGGCATCCCTTTAAAAAGTCATCAAAACTCTTCAAATTTGAATTCCACCGACATTGGGTGCCGGCGGTGCTCTATCGTCGAATTAATTGCCGAGTTCTCTGGAAAATGGCGCCAGCGGCCCCAGAACTTGTTTTCTTCTTTTTTGCTCATTTTAGCTCTGAATTCGTTCATTTTCGCTTCTTTTCACTCCAATCACCTAAAATCATCTTACCTGCAACAAATCATGAAAAATACCTTTCTTTAAAGTGCAATATCACAAAAAATGGGTAAAATTATATAGCGAAAATAGTATATATTTTTGGTGCATCAGAATCCCCAAACTTAACTATTACTTGTCCTAAAGTAATCCTTTTACTGCATAAAAATATAACTCTAGGCAATGCACTTTTCACTTCTAAGGTACTAAATTTTTTCATTCAAAAGAATATATTAGTTAGATCTTAAGAAAGAAATTTAGTAACTCAGGTCAATACTACAGGTACAAGAATATTCAGCAATCAAGTCTAAGAGTTCTAGTCTTCTATTTATTTCAAGATAAACCATAATTTGTTACATTAAGAGTGCCTTGAAAGATTATGTGAAAAAGTAGTACATGCAAACTTTATCAGAATGTAGGCCAATATTCTAAATATAAACTCAGAAATGAAATCAAGTTCTCCCTTTAGGGTGATTCAAGTGAAGCCAATTTTTGATTAGGCATCTCCTCAAGCTTCTCCTCATAATTATCTTTTTCTTTTCTTTTTTTGGGATTGTTTTTCAATCCTTCTTTTCTTTTTTTTCTTTTTTAATGAGGATTACTATATCTCGATAGCCTTTAATGATTTTGAATTTCACTCTCCTCTTTCTAAAGTTCAAACTTGAGATACCTCCTTATTTTATAATTAGGTACAAGCTTTATTATTCATCATAAAATCACAATCTTTTCTTAACACACAAAACTTTAAGTCCCTTAAACATTTCAAAAATACATTTCTCTTTACTTTAAATAGTTAACTATAATCAAATCCTTTCATACCAAATATCTTATCCATATAAAGTTAAGCTTTATTACTAATAACTTTCATCCAATTCTTCCATAATATTTAACTGAAATAAAAAATTTTAGTTACCTACAGTAAGGTTCAACTACCAGAAGTTATGCTAATAATTTTAAAAAATATAATAATTGAGAACAAATAAGAGTTAATATTTCTCTACCATCCCCCAAACTTAAATTTTTCAATAAATTTGAAACAGTAGAGAGTAAAAAAAACTAACCTTTTTGCACTGGGATCTTGAAATCTTCAATAACTATATAGGATTAGTCAAAATTTACAACTAGCAGGCATGAAACAATTAGTAACAGTGATAAAAAATTTTAAATATTTGGAGGATAAAGAGATTTTAAATTTAAACATCTAAACATCTAACAAAACACCATAACTACTAAACAAACTATCACATCACTACACAGTCCATTTAACAATTTCAATTTTTTTAATAAAACATAACAGTACACCAACAGGGTTACACATCACTTGAAAAGCAAATAACTAATACATCACAACAGTACAACACAACACAACAAGAAAAACATAAATAGAAATAAAAAAATCTACCAATCTCCATCACTAGGATCATCAACAGGGTCATCAGCAGGGTTAGGTCTATACGGTGTATAGCTGGGGCAAGTAGGAAATATCACATCAGGCTCCCCCTCATAAATCTGACTTGAGCATCATAATAAGCAATATTGAACTTAACTCTCCTCTTCAAATAATCTTCATTCACATCACTCTTGGCCTTAAACACATGCATCATACCATGGAGTCTATCCACACTAGCACTCTGTAATCTCAATTGCTTCATAATATCAGATAAGGTAGGCGGCTCAGATGTAGATGGGACGTCATAACTCGTAGTAGGAATATCGGTACTGCTACTCTCAACTCTGGCTCCCAGATGAGACTCATAAGTACGAATAATAGTCTTTGTAATTGGTCTCAGCAATATAGCCACTTCTTCAGAACAGTTGAATTCCACTCCAGACTGAACACACAGGGTATGAACTAAGGCAGGATGCCCTAATCCACTAGAGGTCTCGCCTCTAACGATAGTCTGAATGTTTTTATAGACAATAGTTCCAATATCAATCTTTCTCATCTTCTGAATACAATAGTTCAGAATTACTCTATCTCTTGTAACTTTACTGTGGTGATAAGAAAGTAATAGGCTTGCAGAGATGAAATAGTGCCAAACTTTTGATGCAACATTTATTGTGGAAGCGGGGAAGTTAATCATCTGTTTTTGGCTTATTTTCCATTCCCCTCTTCCATCCGTCAGAAAAGCAATCACTTCTCTCATATTTGCCTCTCGAGTATCAAAGTTTTCATATTCACAAACAAATGGTTCCCGAGTCTGATAGAAGGCATTAATACGCTGAGGAGTAAACTCAACCATTTTTCCTCTAACACATACTCAGTCTCAGTCCAGGGCACATTAGCATAGAACTCTCTAACAACTCCCATAACAGCATTCGCGGTAAAATTAAAAAATCGTTCCCAGTTTCGCTTTGTAATTAACTGTTCTACAGATCCACCAAGATTATCAAAAGCTCAATCTTAGATACACTTCTTATTGTAAAGGTAAGAGTTAAAGCGAAATTGCGCTTTAATATTAACGAATTTTTCTTCATCAAAATCCAATTTTCTCTTCCCTTTACTCATCTTTGGAGCCATGTGAATTTCTAAAATTTGCAAGAAAATTCCAATAAATTCCAAATTCACAATGTAACAAACTCCAAATACTATTCTAAACAAGTAAGAGCAAATTCCATCATGGAAATCTCAAAATCTTTTTGATAATCCAAAAATTCCAACCTAAGCAATTTGAGAGACTTCCATGGTGAAATAAAAAATTTTTAACCTAAAGTGAAGCTCTTACCAAGAGAAGTGTAGATATGGTCTTGAAAAGCTTTGAAATCACTTCAAATCCGAGATCTAGCAAGCCCTAGGTCTTCAAAATCGCAAAAATGGAGGAGGAAGACGAAAGTAATGGAAAAATCAGCGGGTCCCAGGGTCAAAATCGTGAAATAAAGGGTTTTCAGTGAATTTTTGTACTTGAGCACCGGCGCTCGATAGGGCGCCGGCGGCGGTGCTTTATTTTATAAAAATGCCAAACTCTCTAGATTTGGGGGCTAGCGGCGCCCATTCTGGCACCTGCAGCGTCAGTCCAAAATTTTTTCTGGGTCCGAAATTTTTTTTGTAATTTTGATTGTTTTGACATACACAATGATGTTTAACATTTCAATAAGCATCTACTTCATCTCACAAGCAATAATTAACACAATTCTTTACACAAACAATACATAAGATACTTTTATATATAAAATCCAAGTTACAATATAAACACCAAATATGCTCATTCAAACCAAACCAACAATTATTAGATGTTTAGTGTTGCAAGTACGCTACGATAAGTAAACACTAAAATCTAAGCACACAATAAAAGTAACAATATCCAAATCCAAGTTCAAATTACAAAGCAAAGCAAAGTAAATACCACACACACCAAGCAAAATTAAGCAAAGTAAACTAAACACTCAACAAACATAAGTAGAATCCAATAATTACTCCACATCGGTTTCAGAACTATCTTCTCCTCCGATGTCTCCAATTGATTGCTGATGCACGAACAAATTGTAGAATGGACGAAATAGGAATTCATCAGACGAATCTTCAGCAATCACCTCGTTCTTCTTCATCAGATTAATCAAACCCATCTCAATTCAACCAGTATGATCAAATTGTTCCTTCATCCTTCAATCATATGATCGAATAAATCAGAAATGTTATTGATTGCATTCATAACGTTTTGTACCTCTTTCTCCAACTGTTTGATCTTCTTCAATATCCTTTTGGAACTTTCAGGAAAATAGGGTTGAATCGGTTGTGAAATCTGTGTTGGTTGATCACCAAGAAAATTCATATCATCTTCATCTGTCACTGTTTGGTAGTCATAAGGATTAGTAGGATCAATAGGTCTCCATGAAAGAAGAACCTTTTCCCAACTCACATATGGAACTTGTTATTGACTACATAACAGAAATATGGTGGACGAGTGTCCAAGCTCATATTTAGATCCATGAACAATTAATCCCAAAACTAATTTCACAATTATATTACCAATGTCAATCGGCCTCCCAATTTGAATACAGAAATTCAAAATGGCACTTTCCTTGGTTACCTTGCTAATCTTCAATGTTGGAAATAACTTTGTCGAAGTAAAGTAATGCCACTACTTTGACACTAAATTTAGAGATGCAGATGGGAAACTAATATATCCATTTTCTCTAATTTCCCAATCCTCATTCTCATCCGTCAAATAACGATACACATCATTCATATTATCACTTGTGGCATTGAAATTAGAATAATGGCAAATAGTTACATTCTCAATCATAAAGAGATCGTTAATTCTTGCAGGAGTGAATTGCACAAACCTACCTCACAAAAATACGAACCCTTCGTTGATCCCATGTAGATTTGCAGAGATTTCTTTTCACGACCGGAACAACTACAACAGCGGTAGTGTAACAAAGTATTTCCCAACGTCTCTCTTTAATTATCTCTTCAGTTCTAGTAGTAAAATTATCCATACCTCGATTTATGAAGCCGCTTTCCTTGATAATCCTCCTCTTCATCATCACTTTGTTGAACAATCTGTGCGCCTCGAAACATATAAACTTCCTTCGATTAAAAATAGGAGATCGAGGGGTTTTTATAGAGTAGGAATCCATGGGATGTGAATTGGGAATGATAGTTTTCATTTTTCTGGAGCTAGGAAGTCTAAAATGGAGTTTAGGGAGTTATAAGGACAGATATCCCGCTCAAAACCGCCAAAACTCGCATTTTGAAACTCCAAAAATCGTCAATAGGTTTTGGGCGCCGACGTCGCTCAAACCTTTAAGTTCAGCAATACTCTGTGATAGGGCACCGGCAGAGCCCATTCTGGCGCCGGCGGTGCCAGTGGTAAAAAATTCTCACCAAACTTCGTTTGGCCCAAAATATTCCAATATCTCAATTCGATCCAACATCTATCAATTTTAAAAGTATTTAGGAGTAGTTAGGATTCATAAATAACTATCTAAAAAGCACAGCTACAACAAACAAGCAAACAAACCACAAAGGTACATATGGGTTGCCTCCCATAAAGTGCTTGTCCTAACTTCGTCAGCCCGACAAACCATACAGTTAATCGAGATGACTCAGCCTTAAAACCTTTTTGAAGTCAGGTTGAAACTCGTCAAAGTAAGGCTTTAATCGATGCCCATTAACTTTGAAAATCTTTCAAGTATCAGGATCTTTAATATCAACTGCTCCAAAGGAATGGACTTTTACAACTGTAAAAGGTCCTAACCATCTAGACTTGAGCTTTCTAAGAAATAACTTCAATATTGTGTTGTATAACAAAATCTTTTGTCCAAATTCCAATTTCTTTCTCAATATCTTCCGATCATGCCACAATTTCATTTTCTCTTTATAGAGCCTGTCATTGTGATAAGATGCATTTCAAATCTCTTCTAATTCAGTCAATTGCATAAATCTTTTCTCTCCAGCATTTTTTAAATTAAAATTCAACTCTTTTATCGCCCAATATGCTTTATGCTCCAATTCAATTGGTAAATGGCAAGTCTTACCAAACACTAATCTATAAGAAGACATTCCAATAGGGGTTTTAAAAGCAGTCCTATAAGCCCATAAAGCAGTATCTAATCGAATAGACCAATTTAATTTATGATTATCCACAGTTTTCTCTAAAATTCTTTTAATTTCACGATTAGACACTTCTGCTAAACCACTAGTCTGGAGATGATAAGCAGAAGAAATTCTATGAATAATATTATATTTCTCAATCAATCTCTTAATTTGATTATTCCTGAAATGGGTCCCACCATTAGTTATGATCACTCTCGGCATTTCATATTTCGTAAATATATTTTTCTTTAAAAATTTTGAAACACTTTGAGCATCACATCTAGATAAAGCAATAGCTTCAATCCATTTCGAGACATAATCAACGACAACCAATATATATAAATTTCCAAATGAAGGAGTAAATGGTCCCATAAAATCTAATCCCCATACATAAAAAATTTCAACTTCCAAATTATAATTTAGGGGCATCTCATTTCTTCTAGAAATATTACCTACTCTCTAACATCGATCACATGATTTAATTTATTTATAAACATCTCTAAAAAGAGTAGGCCAATAAAATCCAGATTGTAAAATCTTAAAAGCAGTTTTATCAGCACCAAAATGAACTTTAAATTTAGAATCATGACATCGTTGAATATTCAAATTCGTTTCTTCTTGTGGCACACATTTTCGAATAATCAGATCCTTACACTGTTTACATAGATAGGGCTCATCCCAAAAATAAAATCTTGCATCATATTTAAACTTCTTTTGTTGTTGCATTGTTAAATCAGATGGTACAATATCACTTACAATATAATTCACGAGATCAGCATACCAAAGCAAATTGCTTCCCATAATAGTATAAAGTTGTTCATCAGGCAAAGTTTATGTAACTTCCTTCTCAAATTCATATAATTTATCATACTCTAATCTTGACAGATGATCAGCTATTTCGTTATCAACTCCCTTCCTATCAACTATCATAAAGTAAAATTCTTTCAGAAGAAGCATCCATCTAATTATTCAAGGTTTCACATCCTTCTTTTGCATTAAATATTTGATAGTCGAATAGTCTGTATGCACAATACTTTTAGTTCCAATTAAATAAGGTCTAAACTTTTCAAAAGCAAATACTATAGCTAATAACTCTCTTTTAGTAGTGGTATAATTAATATGAGCCTCATTAAGAGTTTTACTAGCATAGTAAATGACTTTGAAAACTTTATCATGCCTCTGCCCTAATGCTACTCCGATCGTATAATCACTCGCATCACACATAAGTTCAAATGGTTTCTCCCAATCTGGTGAAGTAATTATAGGTGCAGTGATTAATTTCTCATTCTGTAATTTGAAAGCACTCAAGCATTCATCATTAAAATCAAATTTTCTATCATTTTCAAAAAATCGGCACAAAGGTTTGGTAATTTTGAAAAAATCTTTAATATATCGCCTGTAAAATACGTGTCCTAAGAAACTCCTCACCTCTCTTACGGTAGTGGTGGCGGAAATCTCTCAATCACTCTAATTTTAGCAGGATCGACCTTCATTCCATATTCAGAAATTTTATGCCCAAGCACAATTCCTCCTGCAACCATAAATTGACATTTCTCCTAATTCAAAACTAAATTTGTTTTCTCGCAGAGCTCCAAAACTTTTGCTAAGTTTTCCAGGAAAATTTCAAATGAAGTCCCTAATACAGAGAAATCATCCATAAAAACTTATATTCCATTATCTATCATACTACTGAAGATAGATGTCATAAATATCTGAAATGTTGTAGGTGCATTACACAGTCCAAAAGGTATTCTTTGAAAAGCAAAGGTTCCATAAGGGTTGTAAATGTGTTCTTTTCTTGATTCTCAAGAGCAATAGGTATTTGATGGTAACCAGTATATCCATCTAGAAAGCAGTAGTACTTATGTCTAACAAGTCTATCTAACATTTGATCGAGAAAAGGAAGAGGAAAGTGATCTTTTCTGGTGGCGGCATTTAATTTCCTATTGTCAATACAAATTCGCCATTCATTAATTTGTTTTGTGGTTATAATTTCATTACATTCATTCACTTCAGCAGTCACTCCTCCCTTTTTCGGTACACAATATATTGGACTCACCCAAGCACAATCTGAAATAGGATAAATAGTTCCAGCATCCAGCCATTTTAAAATCTCTTTCCTAACTACTTCTTCCATTATTGGATTTAATCTCTTTTGCGGATCAACTCTCGGTTTATGTTCTTCATCTAATAAAATTTTGTGCATACAAATAGAAGGACTAACTCCTTTAATATCTCCTAAAGTCCATCCAAAATCTTTCTTATATCTTTTTAATATTTCCAACAACTTCTGTTCTTGATAATCGTTTAACTCCGAAGATACAATAACTAGCAGGCTAGATGATTCTCCTAAAAACATATACTTCAAATGATTAAGAAGAATTTTCATCTCAAGTTCAGGAGGTTTTATTATAGATGGAATTAAGCTTTTGTTTCCACCTTCCATAGTGTCTAATACTTCGAATCTCTCCTGAACATACTCCAAAACTTCATTCTTCTTACTATCTAAATTTTCTTGATTTCCAATTTCTTCTTCAAACATATTTTCATACTCTACTTCTTTTTTAAATATAATTTCAAAATGATTGTTTCTCAAATAATCATAGACCTCCATCCTAAAACATTCATTATCTTTTTCCATTAAGGGATACTTCATAGATTTCAAAATATTAAAGGTCACCTCTTGATCATTAACTCTCATAGTTAATTCTCCTTTTTGAACATCAATCACTCATCTTCCAGTAGCAAGTAATGATCTTCCCAAAATGATTGGAATTTCTTTATCTTCCTCCATATCAAGTACAATAAAATCCATAAGAAAGATAAATTTATCCACTTTCACAAACACATCTTCCACAGATCTTTCAGGGTAAATAATGGAACGATCGGCCAACTGAAGAGTCACAGATGTAGGAGAAATTTCTGATATTCCCAACCTTTTGAAATTTGATAAAGGCATAAGATTAATACTAGCTCCCAGATCACATAAGGCTCTTCTGAAAAATTTTTCACCTATAGCACACAGAATAGTGAAACTACCAGGATCTTTAAGTTTTTTCGGAAGCTTCTTCTGAATAATTGCACTACACTCTCCACTAAGTGCAACAATTTCATGATCTGTAAACTTTCTTTTCTTTTTCAGAATATCCTTCATAAATTTGGCATAGTAAGGCATTTGTTCTAATGCTTCAACAAAAGGAATATTTATCGTTAATTTCTTAAGGATCTCCAAAAATTTTCTAAATCTGTTATCCCTATTTTGTTTCTCTAATCTTTGAGGAAATGGAGATGGTGGTTTTTCAACAGTTATCTTCATTGGCTCAGAAGGATAATCCAGGTCTGGATAAATCTTGTTTGAACCTTTTTCGATTTCCACCTTCTCCTTTTCTATTTCAACTTCTTTATGAACTCTAGTTTCCAATTCTTTTCCACTCCTTAATTGAATAGCCTTAAGTTATTCCTTATTTTAATCATTTGGATTGATCTCAACATTACTTGGAAGTGTTTCAGATGGTCTATTTTTAAGTGCAGTGAAAATATGCCCCACCTGATTTTCAATATTTTTCATAGCAACACCTTAAGCTTGTAATTTATTTCCCATATTCATAATCATTTCTTCAGTAGACAACTTCTCATCCTTAGATTGTGGGTTACTATTGAATCCAGGAGGATAAGATGGTTTAAAATTGGTATTTCCTTGATTGTTCGAATTTCCAATTGGATTTATAGAACTATACCCCAAATGTGGGTAAACATTGGCATTGCTATTATTCCAACTGAAATTTGGGAGATTCTTCCAACCATGATTATAATAATTCGCATAAGGATTGTTAGGTCTATTAATAATATTTAAAGTCTCATAAGGTGTTTGAGATTCTATTATTTGTCCAAATGAATTTTCCTCCAACACTTGAGATGGTTAAGAATAATTCATTCCATATTGATCTATTTTCTTAGAAAGTACTGCAATTTGAGAAACTATCCTATTCATCATATCTGAATCATGAACACTAGCTACTCTCTTAGGATTTATCTGTTCAGAGGGCCATTGAAAATTATTAGTAGCCATTTCTTCAATTAATGCGTAAGCTTGATTAAAAGGTTTTGACATTAACAATCCACCAGCAGCAACATCTATAATAGATCTTAATGATCCCACAAATCCATTATAGAATGTTTGAATTATTAACCATTTTGGTAAAGCATGATGTGGGCACTTCCTAAAAATATCTTTAAATCTCTCCCAAGCTTCATATATTGACTCTCCTTCAAACTGACCAAAAGATGTAATGTCATTTCTTAACTTAGCAGTCTTTGATGGAGGGAAATATTTTGATAGAAACTTCCGAGATAATTCTCCCTAAGTTCTAATAGATCCAGGTGCTAACGAGTTCTAAAAGTAGCACCTGGATCTATTTCTCTAGACACTCCATCATATTTAAAAGTATCACACAGTTCTTAAAAACTAGCGAGATGTAAATTTGGATCCTCATTAGGTGTTCCTACGAATTGATTATTTTGTACCATTTGGATAATAGCAGGTTTAAGTTTAAATGAGTTGGCAGCAACATCAGGATTTTGAATAGTTATGTGAATTTCGTCAGGTGTTGGGTTAGCATAATCTCTTAAAGGTCTTGGCAAATTTTCAATATTATTTCTCTGTTATCTTGATTATTCGCCATTTCACAAGGATTTTTAGTTTGTTTTTGTTGTTTTCTAATTTTTCTGACAGTACGCTCTAACTCCGAATCGTAAGACACTAAACCTATAGATCCACTATGACGCATATACAATCACACAAATACTTTTAAAAAGTAAACAAACACACAATTACACACTACGAAGTAAAGTTTTTAGTTATTATATAATAAATAAATATCGTTTATACTTCCTTCCTTACTTAGTTACTTAGTTATTTCGTTACCTTCCCCGGTAACGGTGCCAAAAACTTGACCGGACAATTTACAGACTTTTATTTTGCAAAACTTATGAACTCAAATTTATATATGTTTATAATGATTTTGTAAAGTCCAAGCATTCAACACAAGTATATGTATCGTATCAAGTAATACAAGGCTCTAATGGAGTCTTGGTTATCGATCCCACAGGGAAGCTACGAAGTAGAAGAAAATGTTTCACAATAGGTAATGTAGTACTGAAATCCGATACTCAAATTGCACTTAAAGTTTAATGCTTACTTTTACTACCACTATGCAGAAAATAGTAACAATTAGTCAAACTACAATTACTTCTAATAACTTTGAAAATAGAATTAACTAACAGACACACACTAAGTTATATGTTTAAAAGGTTTTTGATATATATAAAAAAAATATCTTTCCTCTTGCGACGAGAATATAATGTGTGGATGATATGGAATGATTATCTATGTTATTGTGCCAAATAGGAGCATAAATGTTTCTTTACCCTTAAAAGAGTACCCCCTCTTCCAAGCATGAAAAGAACATTGACATATCCTAAGTTTAGTCACTAAATCTAAGGTTAGGCTGGGAGGATACTGATGTGATGCGATTTTATATATGCTTTAAAATACAAGAATTTGATACCACTTTTTAGAATATTTAATTTCCAGCAAATGGCTTCAAAAACTTGATGTACGAGGTTTACTTTTAAAATTTTATATTTAGATTTATTTATTGTAAAAGTCACAATTTTAAACACAAGTACACGTTTCGTTCAAGTAATACAGGGCTCTAGTGGAGTCCTGGTTATCGATCCCACACGGATAGTGAAATAAAAAGTAAGAGATTTAAGTAATATTTTGAAATTTTCTAATGCAAATTATATATACTCTTTTTTAATATATATATATTCAAATAACAATTTTTACTAAAATAAAAGAAGCAGTAATCAGTAAGTTAAAATAAGCAGTAATTAAAATTCTATACAATTATAAAAACGACTTTCTCCTTTTTCAACTTATCCAAGAATTATAGATTAATTATCTTTTGCACCGAATTAAGATTATGGTATTGTGCCAAATAGAAGCATTCCTATTCTTTACCCTTTGGTCCAGGTGCAAGGAACGTTGACTAATCTATAGTTAGGCTCAGGTTGTTTTATTAGTAGAATGGGTTAATCTAAGCTCACACTACTAGATGTCCAAGGGTGGCTATGGTTGGCCCTACTAGTGACCCGTTACCTTTCTATAAACCAAATTATTAGAATTTAGCCTGTTACTCTAAAAACTAATTAATTTTACGCCCAATAAATAATATCTTCCTATTTATTTGCACTTCACCTTAAACAATCCGCGTATAGCCTGCGATTACCTAAGGATTCATGTGATATCTACTAGTTAAGAATTTATCTCCGGATATGTCTAAAAATTCTTCAATAGGTTTTAACAAATTAAATGGCCAATTTAAAAAGTAAACTAAGATTAGGTATTAATATCATCACAATATTTTAAAATATTTTATATTTAATTCTCCTACGAAATTTAATTAATTTATAATCTTTTCATAGTTGAAAGGAGAAAGATAATTAACTACTCAGAACTTATTAAAATAACCCAACAAAACATATTTATAAAACTTTGAACCAAAGTACAAATACTTATCTGAAGTGTTCCTTCAAGAGATCCGCTGACTTCTACTGACTCCAAAGCAATGATGAAAGACTCCAACAACAATAACACACAATAAACACTCAAAATAAACTCACTAGATACAAAATAAAGTGGCACCCTAAGTATGGAAGAGACTAAATTAAAATAGAGATGAGAGAGAATATGCTAAAATGGGTATGTGTACTAAGAGGTGGGGTTTTTGTGTGATTTTCTCTGTAGAATGGGCTCCTATTTATAGAGCTTTGAATTTGACCAGGGTTGCTTAAGGCACCTCTTCAAAATTCATCCAAATTCAATGTATCTTCTAGAAGGTAACCGTCAAGCTTAGGCGTCGGGATCTGGCGCCTAGGCGTCGGACTCCGTGACCAGGTCTTTCACACCCCTTCACTTTGGGTCGCACCTCTTCGCGATCCAGACCGTTTACTTGTGTCCAAATACATTGTATCACATGTCCTATATATTAGGAGTAACTTCCAGTCTTCTAGAAGCTCCAATAACCGTTTAACACCATCAAAATAACTGCCCAAAATCATCAAAAAAACATAACAGCGTCTGTATCGAACTGGCGCTTAGGCGCTGGACTCTGGCGCCACGCCAATAATTCTAAAATTTGCTCTGTAAGCTCCATTTTTGGTCCTTTTTGCTCCTTTTTCCTTCTTTTTCTTTCTTGGACTCTTTTTAATCATCTACATCCAAAAACATGAAAATACCATTCATTAAAGCATAATATCCTTAAGACTTGAATCATAAATAAGACATAAAAATGGGTATTTTTTTAGGTAGATCAAATTCCCCTAAACTTAAACGTTACTTGTCCTCAAGTAACTCTTTTAATTACATAAAATAAATAACATTTGGAATGAAGTTAAAATATTTAAGATTCCTTATAATTTTTGGTTTTATAAATGCTTTAGAAAATCATTAACCAAATTTCACTAATTAAGTTTAATTTTAAGAATTTAAGAATATTTAACTACTAAATCATAAGACTTCCAATTTTTCATTTATTTCAAGAATAATTGTAGTTTATCATATCAAGGTCACATAGAATATTTACAAGAAGAAGATTTTCATGAAATATTTTTTTAGTAAAAATATATGTACATAGAAATTAAGTTAAAATTGTAATCAGTTTTCTTCTTACAAGATAATTCAAGTGAAGCCAATTTTTTATTAGGCATTTCCTCAAGTTTCTCCTCACTTTCTTTCTTTTTCTTTTCTTCTTCTTTTTTTTTTAATTTTTTTTCTATATTGTTTTTCAAACCCTTTTTTTTAAGTGAGGATTACTATTCTTGGATAGCCTGTTAATGATTTTGAACTTCACTATCCTTAACTTATTTTCAAAAACTTATACATTCTTACTTAATAAATATGACATTAATAATTTATTATTTTTCAAAAGTTATTTCAATCTTTTCTTTTTCAAGCAATAATCTTGATTCCTTAGTATTTCAAAAATACAACTCTCTTTACTATAAATAGAAAAATTTTCATCTTATTATTCTTTAAGCTAAATAATTCTATTCTTAAAATTAACCAAAATTTTTGAAATTTTAGTTAAGTTTACTAAATTATTTATAAATTCAAAAATTTAGATAATCATAAACAAATTTTTCATTCCTTATGTTATGTTAATATATTTTTAAAGAAAATATTAGATATTTAAGGACAAATAATATTTAAATTTGATAAATATTTTTTTCCCCCAAACTTCAGCTTTAGTATAAATATGAATTATGAAATTTTCTAAAGCATGAAAGAAAGAAATAAACATGAATTAATCTAAGTACAATAATGATGTAGTAAGGAAAAACTAACTTCTAATTCTACACATGCTTCAATATGAATATAGCAGAAATGATTAAGCATATATAGAAAAGTTTTTGCAGAGCAGGAATTAATTTTTAAAAATAAATCCTTCTTCTTTTTGTTTTTTTAATTTTGATTTTTATTATTGTATTTTTTTAAAATTGTTCTTTTTTTTAATATGCAACTTTACTAACTATTCATGAACACTAAATAACAGGCTGAAACAGAATAAACTTTTATAGAAATTCATTCAAATCTCAGTCTTAAACACACATCAGACAAGCTAAAAAACAGTTTTAACATAAAAAGTTCAAAACAACTCTAACAAATAACATCACAATAAACAATACAAGAAATAAGAAAACACTCTAAAAACAGAATCAATAATCACTAGAGATAAGTCAAGTTACTAATCACTGTCTGTAGCTTCATCATCATAATCACCAAAAGAGAACTCCATATCCTTAGGATTAACATAGGGTGAAAATCTGGGATAAGTAGGGAACTGAATATCATGCTCTCCCTTCAGAAATCTCACTAAAGACTCTTAATACTTAACATCATAATCACTCTTTCTTTGTGTATACTTAGAAAGGTGATCAATCTTCTTGTCTATGGTATCTACTCTGCAGTGAGTTAAGAATAACTCATGCTACTGTTCTATGAACTAATTATGCATGGTTTCCCAAAATGTAGATGATGGCTCAGCAGAAGTAGATGGTCTCGAAGTAGAAGCTCTACCTGAAGTAGGTAATGAACCAGCAGGTGCATTAGAACTCTTACCTCGCAGTCGATCATAAATACTGATGCTTTCTCTTCCTATAGGCTTAGTCGACTTGAGATTTTCCTCAGTAAGCTCAGTAACTACTCCAGTACTTTGACATAGAGAATAGATCAGTGATGGAAAACCAAGTCCAATAGATGTGCTAGAACGAGCAGTAGCCTCCACAGAATCATAAATAATGCTCCCTACATCAATAGACTTCTTCTCTTGAATACGGTAGTTTAGAATAGCTCTATCTCTGGTAACTTCACTCAGATGATTGGATGGAAGAAGACGAGCAGAAATAAAGTAGTGTCATGCCTTGGAAACACCATTAAGCTTAGAAGATGAAAAATTTACCCTTTTTCTGTTCTGAATCTTCCGAGCTCCGATACTATCGATCGGGTAGGCAATGATCATGTCCAAATCTTCCTCAGATGGGGATAAACCTGAGTAATAACACTCTATCTTTGGCGGCAGGCTATAGAAAATGTTGATGCGTTCAGGAGTGAATCCTACTCCAACTCCTCAAACAAAAATCTCATATTCCTCTGCATCCATTTAATTATCATAAAATTCTCTAACCACCGGGATAATGACAACAACAGTGAAATAACAGAATCGTTGCCAGTTGAGTGCAATGATTGCCTCCTCAATTCTTTCTCCAGGATTATAAAAACTTCGCTCCGAGATAAACTTCCGAGTCATAGCAAAATCATTATTTCGAAAGTGTGCAGCAGCAGTGACGAACTTGCTACGATCAAAATTTTCTCATTCTTTTCCACGCTTAGATTTGGGTGCCATCTAAACGTGAAAGAAAAACACGAAATACAACTGATCTAAAAAAAAAATTTAAGTTTTTCAAACTTGAACTAGCTTAAACACCCGTGGATGTAACCATAAAAAAAAATCAAATTTTTTCTCAAAATTTTGGTTTTTCTATATGAGAGCAAATTCCATGGTGAAAATAAAAAATAATGTTAGATCTGACTTTGAGATGAAGAAATCGGGTGATTTCAAGCCCAAAAACATGAAAATCAAACTCTAAATGGGATCTCTAGGTGGTATTTTTGCGAAATACTGTGGAGAAGGAAGCTTATGCGTCAAAAATGGTGGGGGGGGGGGTTAAGAAGATGAGTTTCAGGTTCAGGCCGAACCGGTGCCTAGGCGCCGAATTTTGGCGCCTAGGTGCCAAACTCGCATTTCCAAAAATTCGATTTAAATTAAATATTTCCCCCCAAATCTTATCAAATTTGACTCCTAATTACTCTTATGAGAGTATTTATCCATTTTATGACCTCCAAATATTTTCACAATCATATTAAAATGATAGCATAGATCCACATAAATGTATCCAAATTCTTCAATTCAAAATCCTAATATCCATTCCAAATTCAACAACTTTCAGTACAAGATTGTATCAAGGTTCATCGTTTTATAAATAACACAAACAACAACAAAGCAAACATTCAAATCCAACAACACACATTGAACAAATTAAGCAAATACACACATTAGATATTCAACACACTAACACAAGACTCAATCACACCTAAAACACATATAGAATCTATTTAACACCGATCTTCAATTTCAATCTCTTTCGCAATGAAGTTCGCTAGGACCGAAGGGATAGAACACCAACGCCCTTGGAAATTCCGAAGCCATCTTTTCATCAATTCACTTGTTCTTCATATACATTTCTACTTGAGCGTCATGATAGGCTGCCATGTGATCAGATTGAAGTTTGGTTTACCATTCCAAGTTTTCGTATTGGTGGTACATCTCATGGAAACGATTACCAATACTTTGAAGTTCCGCTTCAATCTTATCCATTCGACTAAACATCTTCTCCAAACTTACAGTAATAAAACAATTAAAATATGGCTGAGGATCTTTAGGAGATTTGTCTCTTACCTCATTTCCATGATTTCATCTATCCATGGCCTCCAAATCCTTCCTAACTCCTCCAAAATGAATTGCTCTGGTTGAAATAACTGTTTCAATGGGATTGGGGACGAAAAATAGGTTATAAATAAAGAGATTTTGTGTGAAAAACTAAAGAAATTCAATTTTTCCACGATATGTAACTGCGGCGCTTAGGCGCCAAAATCTGGCGCATAGGCCCCGGATCATCGATACGCATGTTATTCTGGTGCTTAGGCGCCAACTTTTGGTGCCTAGGCACCGGAACATCGATCTACTCCGATTTGCCTATCGTCAAATTTTGTAAAATTTCGGTCGTAAAAATAGGTCTAACAAACGAGTATGATCAACACACAAACAAAATTATAAAAAATTCAAATCACAAACAATCACAAATGAAGGTTAACTTGATCTCCTTTTTACACACATTTGACATGGAGTTGTCCAAGTCCAAATTATATATACTTCAAGAAAATGTTTAGCTTAAGCCAATACAGACTTGTTAGCCTTCTATTTCTAGAAGTTATATACAAATTCAGTCAAGACTAAGGCATAACCTTATAGAGATAATTAAACTCAAACTAATAAATATGGGTTGCCTCCCACAAAGTGCTTGGTTTAACGTCGTTAGCCCGACTTAATTAATTGAATTAATCAGGTAGACTCAGCTCATTAACCTCTTTGTAATTTAATTTCATTTCTCCCATATAAGGCTTCAGTCTTAATCCGTTAACTTTAAATACTTTTTTACTTTTGGGATCTTTAATATCCACAACTTCATAAGGGTATACTTTCTCAATTATAAACGGTCCCATCAATTTAGATTTTAATTTTCCAGGGAAAAGTTTTAGACGAGCATTAAATAATAGTACTTCTTGTCTAGGCTTGAATATTTTCCTAAAAATCATTTTGCCATGCAATTTCTTCATTCTTTCCATATAAATTCTTGTATTTTCATTAGACGCATTTCTAATCTCTTCCATTTCATTCAGTTGTAATAATCATTTTTCTCCTGCAGTATTCAAATTATAATTGAACTCCTTTATCGCCCAATAAGCTTTATGCTCCAGTTCAACAGGTAAGTGACAATGTTTACCATAAATTAATCGATAAGGTGACATTTCGATAGGTGTCTTATAAGCTGTTCTATAAGCCCATAATGCAGAATCAAGTCTATCAACCAAGTTAGTTCTTTTAGTATTAACAGACTTTTCTAATATTCTTTTTATTTTTCTGTTTGATACTTCAGTCATTCCACTTGTTTGAGGATGATAAGCAGTTGCAATCCTATGCTTAATTCTGAATTTTTCCAGCAATGATTGAATTCTTAAATTTCAGAAATGACTTCCTCCATCTGTGATAATTATTCTAGTCATTCCAAATCTTGTAAAAATCATTTTCTTTAAAAATTTCAAAACACTTTTGTAATCACAGTTCGGTAAAGCTACAACTTCGATCCACTTTGAAATATAATCAACTGTTAATAAAATATAAATCTTTCCAGATGATGGTACGAAAGGTCCCATAAAGTCTGAACTCCATACATCGAAAATTTCAATTTCTAATATAAAGTTTAGAGGCATTTCATCTTTTCTGGATATATTTCCTATTCTTTGACATCGATCACAAGTTTTCACGTAATGTCCAGCATCTTTAAATAAAGTAGGCCAATAAAATCTAGAATTTAAAATTTTCAATGCAGTTTTGTCCGGTTCAAAGTGTCCTCCAAATTCAGAATTGTGACATTTTTGAATAATTGCAAAAGTTTCTTCATAAGGTACACATCTTCGAATCACAAAATCTCTTCCTAATTTAAATAAATGAGGATCTTCCAAAATATATGATTTACAATCATTCTTGAATTTCTTAATATATTTACTATTCATCCCATATGGTAAAATATTGCTAACCAAATATCTAACTATATATATATACCACAACATTTGTAATCCGTGAATGACATATAATTGCTCATCCGAGAATTTCTCATTTATATTTTCTTCATAAATCTTCTCATTATTGTTTTTTATTCTTGATAAATGATCAGCAATTTGGTTGTCAGTCCCTCTTCTGTTCACAATTTCAAAATCAAATTCTTGCAAAAGTAAAACCCATCTGATCAATCAATGTTTAGAATTCTTTTTAGATATCAAATACTTAATAGCAGAATGATCAGTATGCACAATACATTTTGTTCCAAGAAGATATGGTCTAAATTTATCAAAGGCATATACTATTGCTAACAACTCTTTTTCAGTAGTTGTGTAATTTACTTGAGTTTCATTAAGAGTTTTGCTAGCATAATATATAACTTTGAAAATCTTCTCATATTTTTGTCCTAATACAGCTCCGATTGCATAATCACTTACATCACACAATAATTCAAAAGGTATATTCCAATCAGGTGCAACAATGACTGGTGCAGTGATTAACTTTTCTTTCAGAATATTGAACGCATTCAGACAATCTTCATTAAATTCAAATTTAGCTTCTTTTTCCAATAAATGGTAAAGAGGTTTAGCAAGTTTAGAAAAATCCTTTATATATCCCCTATAAAATCCAGCATGACCCAGAAAACTTCTTACATCTGTAACAGTAGTAGGTGGTTGCAGTTCAGCAATAATTTTCACTTTTTCTTGATCAACTTCCATCCCTATTTGTGAAACTTTATGTTCAAGTACAAAACCTTCTGTGACCATAAATTGACATTTTTCCTAGTTTAGAACTAAATTTGTTTCTTCACATCTCATCAAAACTTTCGTTATATTTTCCAAGCAAGATTCAAAAGAAGTTCCAAAAACTGAAAAATCATCCATAAATACTTATAGTCCTTTATCAAGCAAATCATAGAATATTGACATCATACATCTTTGAAAAGTTGCAGGTGCATTGCATAAACCAAAAGACATTCTTTTAAAGGCAAATGTTCCATAAGGACTAGTAAATGTTGTCTTTTCTTGATCCTCAGGAGAAACAGGTAATTGATGATAACCAAAATATCCATCCAGAAAACAAAAATATGAGTGTCCAGCTAGTTTATCCAGCATTTGATCCAAAAAGGTAAAGGAAAATGATCCTTTGTAGTGGTGTTGTTTAATTTTTGATAGTCAATGCAAATTCTCCATCCAGTAACCTGTCTTGTTGGGATTAATTCATTTTTATCATTAAAAAAGACAGTTACTCCTCCTTTCTTCGGAACACAATGAATAGGACTTACCCATTGGCTATCCAAAACAGAATAAATAATTCCAGCATCTAACCATTTCAAAATCTCTTTCTTGACAACCTCTTTCATAATTGGATTTAATCTTCTTTGAGGTTCAATAGTAGGTTTACAATTTTCTTCCAATAAAATCCTATGTCAATAGTAGGTTTACAATTTTCTTCCAATAAAATCCTATGCAAACAAATTGAAGGGCTTATTCCTTTTATATCTGCAATAGTCTAACCAAAAGCTTTCTTATAATTCTTCAGAACTCCTATTAATTTTTCTTCTTGATCTTTGCTTAATTCTGAAGATATAATTACATGTAAAGTTAATGAATCTCCAAGAAATGCATACTTTAAATGTGCAAGTAACATCTTTAATTCCAGTTCAGGGACTTTTTCATTTGAGGGTAATAGTATATCATTTTTAGTTGTGTCTAAAATTTTCCAATATTCATGAATATAATGAATTTCTTCATATGAATGTTTATCATTTAATGACACATCATATAACATAGATTCTTTATCTTTATCATCAAAAATGACCTTACATCTTTCTTGGTAACGCTTTTCAATCATATAGTAAAAAATATCCATCCGATAGCATTTTTCTTTTTCAGGATACCTCATTGATTTTAGAACATTGATTGTTATCTCTTGATCATTAACTCTCATCATTAATTATCCTTTTTGCACATCAATCATAGCTCGACCAGTAGCTAGAAAATGTCTCCCTAAAATGATAGGTATTTCTTTATCTTCTTTCATATCTAGAACTATGAAATCTACAAGGAAGATAAATTTATCTACCTTAACAAGAACATCCTCTATAACTCCTTTAGGATAAGTGATCGATCGATCAGCTAACTGAAGAGTTATAGTGGAAGGAGAAATCTCTCCTAAATCTAACCTTCAAAAGATTGAAATGGCATGAGATTAATACTAGCTCCTAAATCGCATAAGGCTTTTCCACAGAAGTTTTCTCCAATAACACATGGTATAGTGAAACTTCCAAGATCTTTAAGTTTTTGAGATAATTTCTTTCGAATTATTGCACTACATTCTTCACTTAATGCAACAGTTTCATAAGATTCAAATTTTCTCTTCATGCTTAAAATATCCTTCAAAAATTTTGCATAGCTTGGCATTTGCTCTAAAGATTCAGCAAAAGGAATGTTGATGGTAAGTTTCGTAAAAATTTCAAAAAACTTAGAAAATTGATGGTTAAGCTTTTGTTGCTTAAGTATTTGAGGAAAAGGTGGTAGTGGTCTTTCAACTCTCACTTCAATAGGTACAACAGTATGTTCTTTACTTGGAGAAAGGGTATCTTTAGGTTTTTCAATCTATTCAACTTCTTTCTCTTTTTCAATCTAATTCCGTGTTTTCTCTTTTAATTCAATTCCACTTCTAAGTTGTATAGCTTTTGCTTGTTCATGTTCTTTCCCAATTTCATTAGGATTAATTTTTACACTGCTAGTCAGTGTTTCTTGAGGTCTGTATTTAATGAAATTAGCAATTTGACCCATCTGATTCTCAATATTATGAATAGTAGTGTTTTGACTTTGTAGCTGATTTCTTAGTTGTAAGATCAATTGTGTTCCGAAGAAAGGAGGAGTAACTGTCATTGTTAATGAAAAAAATGAATTAATCTCTACAAGACAAGTTTATGGACGGTGGATTTGCATTGATTATCGAAAATTAAACAACGCCACTAGAAAGGATCATTTTCCTCTACCTTTCTTGGATCAGATGTTGGATAAATTAGCTGGACACTCATATTTCTGTTTTCTGGATGGATATTCTGGTTATCATCAATTACCTGTTGCTCCTGAGGACCAAGAGAAAACAACATTTATAAGCCCTTATGGAACAGTTACCTTTAGAAGAATGTTTTCGGTTTATGCAATGCACCTGCAACTTTTCAAAGATGTATGATGTCAATATTCTGTGATTTAATTGATAAAGGAATTGAAGTATTTATGGACTATTTTTCAGTATCTGGAACTTCTTTTGAATCTTGCTTGGAAAATATAACAAAAGTTTTGAAGAGGTTTGAAGAAACAAATCTAGTTTTAAACTGGGAAAAATGTCAATTTATGGTCACAGAAGGAATTGTACCTGGACATAAAATTTCACAAATAGGGATGGAAGTTGATCAGGTAAAAGTGAAAATTATTGCTGAACTTCAACCACCTACTACTGTTACTGATGTGAGAAGTTTTCTTGGTAATGCTGGATTTTATAGGAGATATATAAAGGATTTTTATAAAATTTCTAAACCTCTTTCCCATTTATTGGAAAAGGAAGCTAAATTCGAATTCAATGAAGTTTGTCTGAATGCATTTAATATTTAAAAAAAAATTAATCACTGCACCTGTTATTGCTGCACCTGATTGGAGTAAACCTTTTGAATTAATGTGTGATGCAAGTGATTATGCAATTGGAGCTATATTGGGACAAAAATATGAGAAAATTTTCAAAGTTATATACTATGCTAGCAAAATTCTTAATGAAACTCAAATAAATTACACTACTACTGAAAAAAACGCTTTTAGCAATAGTATATGCCTTTGATAAATTTAGACAATATCTTCTTGGAATGAAATGTACCGTTCATACTGATCATTTTGTTATTAAGTATTTAATGACTAAAAAGGATGCTAAACCTAGATTGATCAGATGGGTTTTACTTTTATAAGAATTATATTTTGAGATTGTGAATAGAAAAGGAACTGACAACCAAATTGCTGATCATTTATCAAGAATAAAAAATAATAGTGAGAAGATTTATGAAGAACATATAAATAAGAAATTCCCTGATGAGTAATTATATGTCATTCAAGGATTACAAATGCCTTGATATGCAGATATCGTTAACTATTTGGTTAGCAATATTTTACTATATGGGTTGAATAGCAAATATATTAAGAAATTCAAGAATGATTGTAAATCACATATTTAGGAAGATCCTCATTTATTTAAAATAGGAAGAGATTTTGTGATTCGAAGATGTGTACCTTATGAAAAAATTTTACAATTATTCAAAAATGTCACGATTCTGAATTTGGAGGACACTTTGGAGTGGATAAAACTGCATTTAAAATTTTAAATTCTGAATTTTATTGGCCTGCATTATTCAAAGATATTGGTCATTATGTGAAAATTTGTGATCGATGTCAAAGAATGGGAAATATTTATAGAAAAGATGAAATGCCTCTAAACTTTATATTAGAAATTGAAATTTTTGAAGTATAGGGTTTAGACTTTATGGGACCTTTCGTACCATCATCTGGAAAGATTTATATTTTATTAGCAGTTGATTATGTTTCAAAGGGGATTGAAGTTATAGCTTTACCTAACTGTGATTCCAAAAGTGTTTCGAAATTTTTAAAGAAGATGATTTTTACAAGATTTGGAATGCCCAGGGTAATTATCACAGATGGGGGAAGTCATTTCAGAAATATAAGAATTCAATCATTACTGAAAAAATTTGGAATTAAACATAGAATTGCAACTGCTTATCACCCTCAAACAAGTGGAATGGCTGAAGTATCAAACAGAGAAATTAAATGAATATTAGAGAAGACTGTTAATCCTAAAAGAACTGATTGGGTTGATAGACTTGATTCTGCATTATGGGCTTATAGAACAGCTTATAAGACACCTATTGGAATGTCACCTTATCGGTTAGTTTATGGTAAACAATGTCACTTATCTGTTGAACTGGAACATAAAGCTTACTGGGCGATAAATGAGTTCAATTACAATTTGAATGATATAGGAGAGAAACGATTATTACAATTGTATGAAATGGAAGAGATAAGAAATAAGTCTTATGAGAATGCAAAGATTTATAAGGAAAAATTGAAGAAATTGCATGATAAAAATATTTCAAGGAAAATGTTTGAGCCTAGACAAGAAGTGTTATTATTTAATTCGTTTAAAACTTTTTCCTGGAAAATTACGATCTAAATGGATGAGACAATTTATAATTGAGAAACTATACCCTTATGGAGGTGTGGATATTAAAGATCTCAAAACGGGAAAAGTATTTAAAGTTAACGGATTAAGACTGAAGCCTTATATGGGAGAAATAAAACCAAATTACAAAGAGGCTTACAAACTGAGTCTACCCGATTAATTTAATTAATTAGGTCGAGCTGACGACGTTAAACCAAGCGCTTTGTGGGAAGCAACCCATTTATTATCAATATGATTGTTTTTTATTTGAATTTATCTTAATCGTGTTTGTATGTGGATCACACCCTTTTTATTAGACCTATTTTTAAGACTGAAACTTTGTAAATTTGACGATAGGCGAATCGGAGTCGATCGAGGTTCCGGCACCTCGGCGCCAAAAGTTGGCTCCTAAGCGCCAGAATAACCTGCGCATATCGATGATCCGGCGCCTAGGCGCCAGATTCCTGCTCCTAAGCGCCACGGTTATAGGTCATGTAAAAACTGAAATTCTTCAGTTTTTCACACGAAATCTCCCTATATATTGACTTATCTTCGTCTCCAGTCACATAGAAACCTTAATTTTGACCAGAGCAATCTATTTTGGAGGAGTTAGGAAGAGTTTGGAATCAATGGATGGAGGAAATCATGGAAATGAGGTAAGAGATAAATCTCCCAAAAATCCTCAACCTTATTTTAATGGTTTTATTGTTGTTAGTATGGAGAGATTGTTTAGTCGTTTAGAAAATATTGAAGTGGAACTTCAAAGCATTGGGAATTGTTTGCATGAAATGTATCATCAAATTGAACACATGGAATGGCAAACAAAACTTCAATTTGATCATATGGCGGCCTATCAAGACGCTCAAGTAGCAATGTACGTGAAGAACAAATGGATTGATGAAAAGACGGCTTTGGAATTTCCAAGGGCGTTGGTTTTCTATCTCGGCAGTCCTAGCAAACTTCATTGTGAAAGAGATAAAAATTGAAGATCGGTGGTGAATAGATCTCTTATGTGTTCTAGGTGTGATTGAGTCAAGTTCTAGTGTGTCAATTATCTAATTTGTGTGTGTGTTTGCTTAATTGTTCAATGTGTGTTGTTGGATTGAGAATTTGCTTTGAATTTATGTTGTTTTGTTGTTTATAGAATGATGAACCTTGTTATAGTCTTATTATGGAATTCATTGAGTTTGGAATAAAAATTATGAATTGGAATTGAAGAGTTTAGTTAAATTTCGTGTTTGAAATGTGGATCTTAGTTATCATTTTAAATTGATTGTGGAAATATTTGGAGGATATAAATTGGATTAATACTCTTTTAAGAGTAATTAGAAGTTGAATTTGACAAATTTTGTGAAAAATATAAAATTAAAAATCAAATTTTTGGAAAGGCGAGTCTGGCGCCTAGGCGCCAGAATTCGGCGCCTAGGCCCCGGTTCGGCCTAAACCCGAAACTTCATCTTCTTAAACACCCCTACACCATTTTTGAAGCCAAAGCTTCCCTTTCCTCTGGTTTTCGCAAAAAGAGACCCTACAGATCCCATTGGAGGCCAAATTTTCAAGTTTTTGAGCTTGAAATCACTCGATTTCTTCATCTTAATGTCAGATCTACATTCTAAACCAATTATTTTCGATTTTCACCATGGATTTTGCTCACATTGAAGAAAACCAAAATTTTGAGAAAAAATTTTGATTTTTAGAATTAAATCCATGAGTTTTTAAGCTCTTTCAAGTTTGAAAAGCTTAAATTAGTATATTTTCTTTAATCTTATGAGTTTATTTTGTGTTTTTATTTCACGTTTTGATGACACTGAAATCTAAGCAAGGAAAGGAACGAGAAAATTTTGATCGTAGCAAGTTTGTCACTGCCGCTGCACATTTCCGGTACAATGATTTTGCTACGACTCGGAAGTTTATCTCAGAACGAAGTTTTTACAATCCGGGAGGAAGAATTGAGGAAACGATCGTTGCACTCAACTGGCAACGATTCTGCTATTTTACTGTTGTTGCTGTTATCCCTGTGGTTAGGGAGTTTTATGCCAATTTTGTGGATGCTGAAGAGTACGAGATTTTCGTTAGAGGAGTTGGAGTAGGATTCAGTCCCGAGAGTATCAACATCTTCTACATCATGCCGCCGAACATCGAGTGTCATTACTACAGATTATCTCCATTTGAGGGAGATTTAGATATCATTATTGCTTACCTGACTGATGGTACTAGAGCTCGGAAGATCCATTTTTTATCTTCTAAGCTTAATGGTGTTTCAAAGGCCTGGCACTACTTTATTTCTGCTCATCTTATTCCATCTAATCATTTGAGCGAGGTTACTAAAGATAGAGCTATCCTCAACTATTGCATTCAGGAGAGGAAGCTGATTGATGTAGGAAGTATCATTTATGATTCTATAGAGGCTACTGCTCATTCTAGCACTTCTGCTGGACTTGGATTTCCATCTTTGATATATTCTTTGTGTGAAAGTGCTGGAGTAGTTGCTGAGCTTTCTGAAGAAAAGCTCAAGTCTAAAAAGCCCATAGGAAGAGAAAGCGTCAGTATCTATGATCAACTTCGAGGTAAGAGTTCTACTCGCACCTTCTAGTTCATTACACCGCTACGGTAGAGCTTCTACTTCTAGACCTTCTGCTTCTACTGTTGAGCCACCATCTAGTTTCTGGGAGTCCATGCATGATCAGTTTATGGAGCAGCAGAATGAATTATTTCTAACTCATTGTAGAGTAGATACAATCGATAAGAAGATTGATCATCAGTCTGAATATACCCAATGGAAGAGTGATTATGATGCTGAGTATTCTGAGTCTTTAGTCAGATTCCTGAAGGGTGAGCATGATGTTCAGTTTCCTACCTGTCCTAGATTTTCACCGTATGTTGATCCGAAGGATATGGAATTTTCTTTTGGAGATGACGATGATGAGGCTACAGACAGTGATTAGTAGCCAGATTTACCTCTTGAGATGTGTGATTCTGTTTTTAGTTTATTTCTTATTTGTTAGTACTGATTAGTGTGATTGTATTATTGTTTTGCTAGTGTCAATTTGTTTAAGTAACTTTGTGTGAACTTTTGATATTGAGATTGTTTTAGAGTATCTGCTGTGTTATGTGTTTAAGACTGAAATATGGATGAATTTTTATTTTCTATGATAAATGTTTATTTCTGTTTCAGCCTACTCTTTAATATTTTTGAATAGTTAGTAATTTCACATGTTTTAATTAAAAAAACAATTAAATTTTTTTTTTCAAAAATTAACTTCTGCTCTGCAAACTTTTCTTTATATGCTTAATTATTTCTGTTATATTCCTATTAAAGCATGTGTAGGAGTAGAAATGAGTTTTTCCTTACTACATCATCATTGTACCTAGATAAATTCCTTTTTATTTCTATCTCTCATGCTTTAGAAAATTTTATGATTCATTTATATACTAAATCTGAAGTTTGGAGGAAGGGAAAACTTTTTTTTCCAAATTTAATTATTATTTGTCATTAATGAACTAATATTTTCTTTAAAAAAAATTTTAACATAACCTAAGGAATGAAAAATCTATTTAAGATTACTTAAATTTTAGGATTATTCCTAAGTTAACTTCCATTAACTCATCTATTGTAGATTTGATTTCTTCTTCGAATTCTGGTGGAGCGTCTCCAATTTGCAGATCTTCAATTTCTTCTGTAGTTTCCAAGCAGTCTTCATTAGGTTCGCAAGTGACAACCAAACAAAATTCCGTATCGTCAACTGAACCTACTGTGCCGAATCCGAGACCATGTTTTGAATTGGGAGGCCGACCGACATTATTCCATAATTTTTCGAAGTGTTGTGATTGGCCTTTTGTCCATTGTCGAGGTAAGACACCAAGCTGAATTAAATTTTGAACACAGGGAGAGTACCACTCAAAAGGTAATTCCATTAATTCGGAAGAAGTGACATCTTCAAATTGTACATTGTTTTTAGTATTGAAAGAAGAAGTGCTATGGTAAAATTTGATTGGCTTTGCACCGTTGCTATGTACTTTTTTGACCACCATACCCTCAATCTTATTAGACTGGATCGGGGTCAGGGTCATAGTGTGTACATAGTGGTTAATCTTCTCGTACATCGATTTGTATTCTTCGTTCTTCTCATCTTCGAGAGAAATCTTGAATTGTGGTTTCTTCTGGTTTATTGTAGCTGCTTCTTTCTTGACTTCCTCTTCTTCCTCAGAGCTGTTCTCCCAATCAACGTTGATCATCGACTTTTTCTGTCCAACTGTCTCAGTGTCTCTTCCACGACCTTGTCCCCGGCCTCGACCTCGGATGCGAGTTCTGGAGAAACCTTCACCATCTCGCAGTAAAGGAGTGGTGAGTGACTGTTGGACTAGAACTTCAGGTTCTTCATTGTCTCGAATTTCTTTTGCTTCGCTTGGCACAGTGTTTCTGGAGAAGATTGTTTTCTTCGGAGGTAGCATAATAAGCTGCATCTTCATGGATTCCAATTTCATGTACGGAGAAAGGTTGCAAATCACCTTTAATGCATTGTTCTCCTCCTTCGTAGTATTTTATGCACTGATGCAGAGACGATGGTACCATCCGGTTTTCATGGATCCACGGCCGGCCCAGTAGAGCGTTGAACGATGTCTCAGAGTCAATTATGTGGAATTTTGCGGTTGTCTTTGCTAAGTCACCAGTCTTCATCAACAGTGTTATTGATCCAAGGGATCTTTCTCCTTTCTGGTTGAATCCTCTTAATAACATCTTGTCCGCTTCAAGCTCGCGAGCATCAATTTCCAAGTATGCTAGCGTCCGAAGATTCATTATGTTGATTGACGCTCCTGGATCCACCAATACTCTGGAGAGCGTACACTTTCCGATTGTGATCGAAATGTACAACGGTCGGTTATGATCGAGTCGTCCCAAGTAGTAGATCATCGTCCGTGAAGGTAACACCTCGTTGTTCCTTTAACGAGCAAACCTCGTCTAAGGAATCTCCGGCCATCTGAGCTAAACAAATTTTTGGATCAAGTAAGGCCTTGATCAGAGCTTCCCTCATCTCTTTTGATAAGATGAGAGCGTCGTAGATGCTCAGTTTGGCAGGTAGTTTCCTAAGATGGGCTAGCACGTTATAGTCCACTTTGTTACCATGTGTTTCGGTTTCTTCCCGAATGGGCAATTCTTCTGCTTGGGGTTGATTCTTCCCGAACAACCACCGCTTCCTTTGTCTTTTGGACCCATTCTCGGAGGTAGAACCTTTCCGCTCCTTAAGTTGACTTCCGTGATTTCTTCCGAATGCAGTGCGAGTTTACAGGTGTCTCCTTTTGAATCGGCATGACGGGTTCTTCTGGAGTTGCTTCAGAATCTGAAAGCTCTAACTTTATTGTGATTGGAGTTCCTTGGAATTCACAAATAGATTCATTGCTTGTTGAACTTTCGTAGCCTTCTTGGTGAATGTCTTCTTTGTCATCGTGATTTTCGAGGTTGTGTATGATTTGAGAATTGTTATTTGTATCGGAATCGAGATCCGGATTAGATTGGTTGTCGTTAGTTACGTAATTGTTAGAAACAGTCAAAATGTAGCCAACGCCATAACTCTTATCATTATAAAATCCCGCCAGAGCGAGCAAATAATCATACAGAGTCAGAGGTTCGAGGAATTTTTCCCCTGAATCAGAAACAACCATTCTAGGATAAGCAGCCCCTAGTCTAGCCTTGGGAGCCTCGGTCTTTTCTTCTTCTTCGATCTCCTTCTTTTCTATGATCTTTTCTTCCTGGGGCGGTTTTTCAATTGCAAGCGATCGCGCCGGCTCGACAGGTTTCAAACTCTGAATTGAAGTACGCGCCGAAGCGGTTTGGATGCGATCTAAAATTTTCTTTGATGACTTCATCCAAGCGGTACTCCATCCATCATCGGTCGTGTAAGGGTCTATCGGAACAATGGGATCCGTTGAAATAACATTGACAGAACCTCCTTTCTGGGGTTCTTTCTTGTATTCCTTTGGGATCGTTATGCTCCCTTTTCTGAGATTGTTGTCAAGCTAACTTTTGAAGGTGATGCAATCCTCTATCTTATGTCCAAACATCTGGTGGTAAGGGCAGTAGTTGGGATGGTCTTTCTTGTTGACTTCTTCTGGCTTTCTGGGTTCTAGCAGTCAAAAATCAGAAGTCTTCATCAAACTGCGGAACATCTTTAGCACTGCCTCATTCTTGAATGGATACTCTCTGTTTATAAGCTCCTTTAACGTGCGCTCTGGGCGAGGCGGTTGCTCATATTGTTGAGTTGGATGATAACCGGGTTGAGGTTGTTGGTAGTTCTGCTGAGGTTGTTGATAGCTGGGCTACGGCAGCTCCGGCTGTATTTGCATTGGCTGCTTGCCCTTATCGACTGCCGCGACGATCCCGGATTTCTTTTCAAATGTCTTCACAGGCTTCTGTTTGTCTGTCTTGTTGACGAAACTTAGTTGTTTCGCTTCCTCTTGAAAGCTTCTGGCCTTGCTTAACAACTTCTCGAAAGTCTTAATCATAAATCCCTTAAGGAGAAGTGCTATCGGGCCGTGAATGCTTTTAAGCAAGATGCCGACTGCATGCTGCTCTTGTAGCTGTGGCTCACACTTCATGCTTAGATTTCTCCATCGAAGTATGTAGTTCACTAAAGTTTCGTTCGGTTTCTGTTTTTCCCCCACTAAGTCATCGATGGTGATATGGTGCTGAGCTCCGGTAAACCGTTTCACAAAGAGGTTTTCCAATTCTGAAAATGTCTTCACCGAAACGTTCGGTAACTCTGCGTACCAATCGAAGGCGATCCCTGACAGGCTGCTGATGAATTGTCGGAAGAGTAAGGCGTCACTTCCACCGGCGTTGCAACAACTAGCGCGAAAATGTGCAACATGCTGTCGAGGGTTTCCGGTACCATCAAAAGTCTTGAACAGAGGTGGTACGAAGCCTTTTGGGTATTGTACTGCATCAAATTCTTCGGGGGAAGGTCTACCCGTCTGAATAGATGTTCCACTCTTAGAGTGTGCTAAGGCTTCTCGCACCTGCTGTTCCACCATGTTCTTGATCTCCTTCTCTGGAATCATATTCTGGGTAGAATCTTTCTTCGGCTGATCGTCTCCATTAACGGATGTAATCTCTTTTCCTCCGTCTGTAATATGAATAACTTCTGGAGGCGTTTCTCTTGGGGGTTGAGCTCGACTCGAAGAGTGGCTAGGGCTGCAGACCATCTCTTCCATCCTTTTTGCCATTTGGGAGATTGTATCATCTTTTTCTCGAATTTGTGCTCTTAATGCTTCGGTTCATCTCTCTCCGCAGCTGCCGGGGCACCTTGCGAAGCTGACGATGCTCGTGTCTCAGCCATGTTGATCTCCACATATTCGTCATCCATGAACTCCAGCGAGTCAACTTCATCTCCAAACTTTTCTTCTCTTTCTCTTGCTAATTCCTTCATTGCAGTGTCGCTCTCTTCGGACTCGAGTCTCCTAACGAGACTTTCCTTTTCTGGTCGTTGTTTCGGTCTTAATTGGCCAGTAGTAGGACGCCATACCATCCTTCTAGCAGCAGTAGGCCTAGGACCGGATGGTCTGTCGGCCGAATGCTTGGAAGGTGGTATCCTCCCCGATCCGTAAACCCGAAACAACAACGAGTGGACTAGCCTTCATCTTCTTATTCGGCTTTTCTGTGGCGATAACGGGTTCTACTCGCGGTCCAAGACGGGACTTGGCTGGCACCCGCCCTATTCTTCTTAAAATCTCTGATACAGGACATCTCTCCTTCTTTGCTAACTTCTCTATCACAGTCTGTAGTCGGGAAAATGGTGTAACCCTAGCCCTTTTCTTTCGGTCGTCGCTATAGTATGCGGGTCGAGGTAATGCGAAGTAATCTTGCGGACATTTTCCTCGTCAGCTGCGGCGGAAAGGGGATGGAATCTACTTCCTTCCAAAAGTGGTGTATACTCAGGCAATGGTATGTATTCAGGTAATGGTGTGTACTTAGGGATCACTTCCAAGAAAGCGACTTCAGCAGCTCTGGCCTTTCTGGCAATCTTTCTACCTCTGTTTCTTCTCTGAGTCCGTGTTAGGGGTGGAACCCCTGAGCTAGACCCAATTTCAAAAACAGAAGGTCTTGCACGGAAATCTGTACCCTCCATGGTAACATGCTCGTTACAAATTTGAACTTCTTTCCCCTTCAGTTTGGCGGAAGCCGGGGTAGGTGCAGAGACGACTAGACCAATGGGGGTAGAGATAACAGTCCTCCTATGGACAGTAGTATTCCTCTCAGCTGGAACCCTTTGCAGGGGAGGGAACTCTTGAGTTGACTTAAGGTTGAACTCAATCAAAGGTCTTTTAGTTTCAGATACTGTGTCTGTAAGTGTGAAAAGGGTGACGTCGGTGATCTTGACATCTGTGTTGCCAAATCCTTGTCCAAAACGGATGATCCCATTGTCGGGCAGCTCATCCTTGTAAACAGCGAAGTCCAGTCCATTGGTGAAGGAGAAAATCAGCTTTGGGGCAGACATCTTCTGCAAGGTAGATTCTGATTGTCAGTCTCAAGTTATGCTTCTTCTCATCAGGACGAAAAGAAAGGAATAAAAAAGAGTCCGAACACATTTTTGTATTTATAAAAAAGAAAAAAAAGGAGTTATTTGTTAAAAGAGTAATTCATTAGAGGGTTTGTTTATTAGGAACGGAATGTTCAAAGGTGTAGAGAAGGCAAGGAATCCGATTCAGAATTGGAAAGGAAAAGAAAGTCTTATGCAAGACTTCTCGACTCAAAGGACCGCTCCTAAACTAACACCTATCGGGGTCCACCCCACCTCGAAAAGAGGCAAAAGGATTTCGGAACCTCTCTGTTTAGGGGTGTCTAAACAAGTGGCTCCTAAATCCGAGAGGAGTTGGCTATACTCGTTCAAGACGAAATGAACGGGGTATTCCAACGGAAGAATGGTAGTTTGGTCCACTAGGGGCATGGGCTCACCACCGATTTATGAAAGCAAAGCCATCTGATCAAAATGGAGAGAGGAAGTATTCCCCAGCGGAGTCGCCAGAAGTTGTCGGCATATTTTTAGGTTTTAAATTTAATTTAAATATGTATATATGGTTTAGAAAGTAGTATTTGATTTTGAAAAATAATTTTAAGTTTAAAGGTTTTAAGATATGAAATCAAACCGATCTCACATCCCAAATAGTTTATATAAACGAGCACCACACCACAAACCGTGTATCTATCCCAAAGAATTGACACACTGCTTGATGATGGGGCTCGATTAAATAAACTAGGAGTTTTGTGACATCCATTTGGTCTGCGAACCAATTTTATAAGCCGACAAGTTCCCCTGCTTAATATAAATGAATTAAGTAGGGTTTATATTACTTGGGTTCTTAAAGTTCCCTATAAGGGCAAGCCCCTATAGTTAATTACATCTTAAATGACGGGAATCATTTAAGAAAACTCTCGATAATGATCAGTGGTTTTGCTCTCAAGAATTTCAAAGTTTAAGGTTTTCAAAAGGACTAGATTTTGTAAATTCGAAAGGGAATGACTCAAAATTTGGAACAATTTATTTTTGAGAATCCAAAGGAAGAGAAGTAGGAGAAGCTGAGGATCCAAGAAGAATCTTGGCAACTTCCCAAACTATCCAATTGTTTGGCTTAGATTCGAGAAAATCCTAATATTATCCGATATTTCAATCTTGCCAATTTTAGTTAATTAGGACTTATATTCGTATGACATAATCATACAATCAGCCTCGAAGATGTGAGGGTTTATGTCGTACCGAACGATCACCTCAGAGTCCTAAGACTGGTTAGGGCTTAACTTACATGATATGATCATGCAAATGTCTAACGAAGAGTTGAGGATTTATGTTGCACTAGGCAAGCTACCTTGAAATCCTATGGTTTTGGTTATTTAATTCTAAGAAAGTTTAGCTGAAGTAGATCCGAGTTTTGCTGATGACGATGGCCGTGCTGCCCACCATGCTCCGAGCTCCTTGTTGTTGCAGAGGTTTAGTTTTAGAAATCATAAATCAGGAGATGAGAGAAGTGTTTTGGTTTAGAGAAAATCTTAAAATTCAAGTTTTTTTAATATTTTAATTAAAACAAATCTTAAAGTTGATTAAACATAACCGATTAAGATCCCACGGTTCCGTCATCCCAGCACCGTTATTTTCATCGAATTCACTTAGTCCAGATGAATTTGCTAAACTCAACTGAATGAGTTCCACACCTTCATTTAGACCGTGGGAAATCCCGTTAGCAACACGTGGGTTACATCATCCGAGGTATTCCCGATCATTCAACGAGACGTTTTAATTTAGTTGCAATTGTAGTTTTGTGTTCGTTTGTGATTAAATTTTGAGTTGTTTTATATTTTGGAATGTTGTGGCGGTGATTTTTATCTTGTAATGACTTTTAATTTAGTTTTGGTTTCAGTTCAGGGACTATCCTAAATGTTTTGGTTTTCATGCAACAATTGTTTATCACGCAAGAAAAGTACAGTAAATTGCAATAAAGTAAATTGCAATAAAATAAAAGCGTACTCGGAGGGTCTTCCCGTCATCCCAAGCTGCACTTAAAACACATGTTAAGGCATTTAAATATTCCAACAAGTACCTAGGTAAAGCTAAGGGAAAGGTTTTGGTTGTCTACCAAAGTCCTAATCCTATAACTAGTCATCTCCTATGACGTCTAGGTTCTTGTGTTTTGGTTTAAAGACGATTTTCTTCATCAAAGAATAATTAAATTCAATTGTTCTTATAAACATCCTATCATATTGAGAAAGTGCTTAAGACGAATCTTAAACATCTTTTCAATATCTCTAGGATTGTTTTAAGTCCAAGAGAATTTAATTATACAAGTGAATTAATCATCCGAGAGTTTAAGTTTTGTTCTTTTTGCTCAGTGAACTAGGACTTTGAATATCCTATAAGTGAGGTAACAATTCACTTAACACCTCATTAAAGAGTTATAATAATAAGAGCTTTAAAAAGGGCAAATCAAATTATTAAATATTTTAATGATTTAAACTTAACGATTTAATTTTAATTTTGATTTAATTATTAGGAAATTAATTTAAGTTTGGAATAGTGTTCAAGTTACTTTAGATTTAATTCTTAATGATTTCATTTAGGTTTGTTATTAAATGATTTTAATTTAATTCAATTTAATTTAATTTTTGATTTAATTTAATTTAATTTAATTTAATTTTAATTTAGTTTAATTTCAATTTAATTTCAATTTAATTTAATTTAATTTAAATTTCAATTTAATTTTAATTTAATTTCAATTTTAATTTATTTTAATTTAATTTAATTTAATTTAATTTAATTTTAATTTAATTTCAATTTTAATTTATTTTAATTTAATTTAATTTAATTTAATTTTAATTTAATTTAATTTAATTTTAATTTAATTTGATTTCAATTTAATTTTAATTTAATTTAATTTAATTTAATTGAGATTATTCTTTTAATTTTCCTTTTAAGTATTATTGAAGTGATTTATTTAGGGATTTTTAAATTAAAGAATAAATATCTTCTTAAATAATATCCCTACTTTAATAATTTCAATTTTCCATTAATCTTCCAAATTTAATTAATTAATTAATTAAGGTTTACTTTAATTATTCTTAAAATGATTGGTGGGTTCTACCCTTAACCATTTAAGTTTCAATCATCTAAAATCAGTTTAAATCAAATATTTTACCCTCCCCTTTTTTATTAATCCTAAAATTTTAATTAAAGGTTGAAAATTTTAATTACCATTTTGCCCTTTAAGCTTAATAATTTTACAACTCACTAAACTAAGCTCAAATGAACTAGAAATTTTTATGTGACCTCACTTATATTTCAATTAAGACATTAGAGGAGAAAATGTGATTTTTCTGTATTTAATTTATTTATGTAATTATTTTTAATGGAAAATAAGGATTTTCAAGGAAAATTCAATAACATGACCAAGGAAATGTTTCTATCCTTAAGGAAATTATGGGAAGTTCCTAATAACTAGAGGACCATTTGGACCAATTTTGGTAATTTTTAGAATTACATTTTATTTATTAGAATTATTTTGAATTTTTGAGTTTTAATTAATTTTAAAATAAAATTAAAGTTGAAAAATGGATTTTATATTTTTCTTAAATCTCTCTAACCTCAAGAAGTTCAGAGAAATAAATTTTATATTTTTCTAATTTTTCTTTGATTTATTAGAATTATTTTAGTGAAAAGGTTGGAAAATACATTTTTTAATATTAAAAATTACATTAAGCCTTTAAAATTCAATATCTTGCCCTAGGGACTTAGAAAAAATATTTGGTTTGTTCCTAAATTATTAGGAGTCAAAATGTGACATTTTGGTGATTTTTAATATTTTTATGATTTTTATTATTATTTTATTATTAAAAATATTAAAATAATGATAAAAATCAACTATTTTAGAAAATTACAATTTTAATTTTTCTAAGTTCCCCTAATATCAGAGATGCTCCAAAACTATTTTTGTGAATTTTTTGAAAAGTATTTTGAGAGTTATAAAATTTTAAAGTTTAATTTTACCCATTTTGCTTAAGAGGCTTAATCAACCCATTTGGTAGGGTTAACCAAGTCCAATTGGTTTCAAATTTTTATGTGGTGTTCTTCTATCCCTAGAGCACAGTGGAGAATTGTTTTTAAGTTAATTTAATGAATGGTTAACCCTAATTAATTAAAGTTCAATTTTGAGTGTTTAGGCCAGTTTGGGTTGTTCAAAGTGAATTAACTCAAAACTTATTTTTCCTAGGTCCCTCTGGTCACAAGAAACATCACCAAATTTTCCTAGAATTTATTTCTCAACATGATAATTATTGGAATTAAAATACTCAAAACAGTAACATGAACATGAAAAATCAATAACTTCTCATAGGGATGGCCTCTGACCTTGAGAAATTCAGGGAATGTTCCCAAGTTCAGAGGCTTCAAAAGCCCTATGGTCTCATGCCATGATGAATTGCCTATGCAAATGGGGAATTAAAACAATGTTGAGAGTAAATAAATCATTAAAAACAAAATACTTAATGAAATTACTTGATTTCTTTTCCACATTATTCTCCTCTGTTCACTGAGCAAGAGGGTATTTTTATTTTATTTTTAGGATTTTTATACACAAAGTTATGAATTTTTGAAGTTCTGGGAATTAAATAAATAGAAAATAGCCTATTTTCCTACTTATCCACGCGGCGCCGCGTCAACCTCGGCAGCTCCGAAGGGGGTGCGTGTCGCGCTGTGATTGGGCACCGCCATCTGAGTCAGCCGTCCCGGGACCCGCCTTTCACGCAACATGTTCTGGTCCGACGCGATCCGAGCCGTCCATCCGATACACGCATGATCGAACGGCTCCCAGTCATCGTCTATGACTGGTACGAACCCATGACCGTAGACCTTCTAATCCTAATTTCTCACTCGATTCTCAAAGGATTTATGTGTTCTTATGCTCTATGGATTTGTCTTGAAGAGACGGACACATCCATACGGTAAACATGCACTGAAATTAACTCAAACTAAATGGAGAATCTCTGTAAGCTCGGGAGGAAGAGCGAGTCCATACCTTTGCTCAGAGAAGTGAAGCTTCAATCTGAGGGTTGTGTTACGTTCGATTGGGTCCAAGCAAGCTCCAGATGAAGTCCCTTGGCCTGGTGAATTGTCTAGGTATGATTTCGACCTAGCCTGATCACAAAGCTTGGAGGCTGGAAGCATTGGCTGGCCTGGTGAGGGAGCTTTTGCTGGGAAACTTCTCCTCTTGGTCTGGTGAAGGTGTAGAGTCAATCAATTTGAAGATTGACTCACTGTGGTGAAGTGTCCTGGTTTTGGGCTTGGATTTCAACTCTGAAATTGAGCTCACAGAGAGGAAATGGCAGGGGGATTTCAGTGGGGATCAAATTCTCTATTTGTAGAGAGTGGTCTGGGAAGATTTTGGCAGGGTTTCAGTAAGGTTTGGTTCAGCACCTCTCTTGGCCGAGAGGAGGGGGTGTTTAAATAGGAGAGAGTGGAGGACCTCCCAGGGGGGTTTAATGGTTGGGATCAGCTGCTCTGGTGAGGAGAAGAACAGCTGCAATGGCCACTTGGAGTGGGGCAGCTCAACAAGGTGGAATTCCAAAATTTGGCTCCTCCCAAGGTTTCGGCCATGGTGTTTTCCGGCGATCTAAGCGGCTGGCCGGCAGGCATGGGTCACCCTCAGGGTCAGGAGGTCTAGGGCTGGGGTTTAGTGTAGGGAATTGGCAATGGCCATGTGTAAAGTGTTTGAATCAAAGTAGAATGGGGTAAGGGTGTATTTTGGATAAGTTTGGTCAAATGCATGGATTAGGCTAAGTATACCTTCCCATGGCTAGTTTGGGCTGAAGATAAAGTGGTTTAGGTCAGCTTAATTAGTGGGGAAGGGTCACCATCCAAGTACAATTAAGTTTAAGCAAGGTTTAGTGGAGTTATGGAAGTGGCTAATCCCCTTAAGGGAATATGGAAAGTGCCTCCTCCTCTTGCCATCTTGGGTACGGTGAGGTGTCCAAGGCTTTCATGGCTCCCATGTGGCTCATGCATGACTTCATGGCTTACTCTTGGCTTGGGAAAAGTTAAGTCAACTTCATGAAAAAGGGTTTTAGAAATTTTCGTAATTTAGTGATGATTTGATGGGATTTGACATATGGCTTGATTTGGAATTATTTCATTATGTATTTATAACTTAGGGGATGGTTTTATCAAATGGATGATGATAGAGGATTGTCATGTGGGCTTCAAGATGGATTTTGGGCTTTTTGAAATCATTTTGGATGGGCTTTTTAGGAAGGCTTAAGGAAGTGGGCCTTAGGTTTAAAAATAAATTTATGGATGGGAATTTTGTAAAAGGTTGAGCCAAATAATTGTTGGGTTTGGTTTAGGGTTGTGTCATGAGTGATTTGAATTAAATTTAAGGTGGTTTGGGTTTGAATTGGGTTGTATTTGGGCTTCTTTGGTAAAGGGGCCAATATAGGTCAAATTGGGCTAACTTGGGCCAATGTTGGGCTGGGGTTGAAGTTGATGTAAAATTAATGTTGGGAAATATTTATGGGAGTGTTTCAAAGAGGTTGTAACTTTGGTTGGGTTTTGTTTTTGGGACTTGTGCTTATTTGGGTTAGGTTTGGGTTTAGGTCAAAATTGGGCATTTTGGTTTTGGGTTGAATTTAAGTGGGGTTTGGGTCCAAATTTTGGGCAAATTATGTTAGTTTTTTGTTTGTGGGGATGTTAGGGAAGGTTTAGAAAAGGTTTGGGGTCAATTGGAGTTGAATTGGTTTAGTTTGGGCTAAGTTTGGGTCATGGGTCCAAATTGGGCTTTAAGGTTAAAAGTGAGATTGGATTCAAAAGTTAATCAAATTGGACTTGGATTTGGTCTAGATTGATATTGTGGATGTTAAATTGAAGTTTAGAATTTAATTGAACCAAAATTGGGGTCAATTGGGTAGATTTGGTTTGACATTGGGTTCACTTGGGTTAAGAATGGGCTAAATTGGGGGTTTTGGTAAAAGTGGGGTAAATTGACAAAATTGGCCCATGGTGTAGTTGGACAAAATGAAATTGGGAATATTTGGGATTTTCTAAAATTTTCTGGGAATTTTTCTGATTTTTTGGATTTTTTGGCTAAGAGGGGCATTTTGGGTATTTAGAGGGTATTGGAGGGTATTTTTGGAATTTTTGGTATTTTTGGCTATAGATGATCAATTTGATTGGTGAGGAAATGTTCAAGGTTAATTTTGGGGAATTTTGGATGATTTGGAAATTTTGTAGGATTTGGGCGATTCTGAGGCTTTTGGTAGGCTTGATAGGTGTAGGGTCCCCGGGGCCAAAAATTGAAATTTTGGAATAATGAAGATTGATCAAATATGAGTGGAATGGAATCACTTTGATTGAGCCATGAAGACATGCAAAGCCTATATGAGCCATGGGAGGACTCATTTGAGGCATTCACTATGTTGTTCCTAACCCTCTTTACCAGAGGCTTAGGGGTTAAGGTCCATCCATATGAATTACCTACATGGATCAAGGAGTCAAGTTGGGTATGGGTGTGGTTTTAGGATTTGGATTGTGTTTGTGACAGTGTAGAGTATGAGTGTAGTGAGTGTGTAAGTCAACCCTCACCAGACCAAGCCACCCAGGGTGGTCCTAAGGCCAAAGAGTCCTATAGGGAACTCACCCTTTAAACCTTCACATTTGATTTCAACCCTCTAGGTGATTAGGGGTCTATAATCAAGCTTGTGAGGCTTGCAGGGAGGCAAGAAGTGGTTCAAATTTACGTGGGATGGGTCCCAATTCTAGTCCTCTAAGATAGTCAAAGGAAAAGCCTAAGGCTAGATCCTAAATACTAAAGAGGGAAGAGAAGACCTCATAAAAAATGAGGTCAACAAATGGACCCCCAATAGGTGTGGTGTGCTAACCAAGCACACCGCGCGTATTGGCGTTGACCGAAGAGATCAACAAAACCAACACAGATGTCCAAGTGACAAACTTAGGACGAAGTAGAAGAATTTCCGTCGGGGAGTATCGGGTAAATCTCCAAGACCGAAGATTCCGGAGCTCTCGGCTGGGAAAAAAAAGGAGGTGAATTTCAGATCACAAGATTTCAAGAGATTGGATCTTAGATTCTTTTCATTTTTTTATTTCAAGTTTTAATTATGAGTTTGAATTTTGATTTGAGTTTCAATTTTGATTTTATGCGGAGAAAAGAGTAGGGCGGAGGCCTACCCGAATACATTTGTATGCTGAGAAGGAAGCAGGACTGAACCTATTCCATATGTGTATGCTGAGAAGGATTAGGACTGAGCCTATCCCAAATGCTGAGGAAGAATAGGATAAAGCCTATCTGAAATGCAGAGTGCTCTAATTTCAACTTCTTGCTGAGAGGAACAAATTTTGAGATTGCTGAGAAAGGAGTAGGACTGTGCCTATCCCGAGTGTTGAGAATTGCTGAGAAGGGAGTAGGGCGGAAGCCTATCCCGAATGCTGAGATTGCTGAGATGGGAGTAGGGCGGAAGCCTATCCCGAATGTTTGAGATTTGCTGAGATGGGAGTAGGGCGGAAGCCTATCCCGAATGCTGAGATTTGCTGAGATGGGAGTAGGGCTGAAGCCTATCCCGAATGCTGAGATTTCGTCGAGATGGGAGTAGGGCGGAAGCCTATCCCGAATGCCGAGATTTCGTCGAGATGGGAGTAGGTCGGAAGCCTATCCCGAATGCCGAGATTGTCGAGATGGGAGTAGGGCGGAAGCCTATCCCGAATGCCGAGATTTGCTCGAGATGGGAGTAGGGCGGAAGCCTATCCCGAATGCCGAGATTTGCCGAGATGGGAGTAGGGCGAAGCCTATCCCGAATGCTGAGATTTGCTGAGATGGGAGTAGGGCGGAAGCCTATCCCGAATGCTGAGATTGAAATGAGATATGAAAGTGTTCCATATCCCATGGGAATCAATCAATGTCGATTACTTGGAGAAGGGTACGAACCCATGCCATCCGAATCAAATTGAAAATTCCTCGTGATTCTGAAATCATCCCGAGAGAGGGTTTCAGAGGAGGTTTGGAATAGATCTTGATTTGAAGAAGGATTGGAGGATTTGAAAAGATGGACATAAACTGGAATTCAATTTGAGCTTTAGATTTATTTTGTTTGTTCTTTAACTATCCAATTTTTTTATTGTTTATTTGATGTTCATGTGGATTTAAAGTTCTTTTTAATGTTTGGATTTTTATAGAAGAGAGTTCTTATTTATTTTCCTTTTTATTTCTGTTCTTTGTTCGAAGTTCATTTAACTTTAATGGCGTTTCCCAGTCAATTTGCACAAAAAGAGGTGAAGGCAAAATGTGACATGGTCACTTTCATTCCAATCTTGTTGAAGATATATCATACAACTTGATCTGAAATATTTCTCATACAATCCATGACTCAAAACGGACTATGTATGATTCTTGTTGATCCATCCAAAAAGTATCTGTTAAATCCATGTCTGAATAATGAGATACACGGTCAATAACATCACCTTCCAAGCCATCATTGGCGGGAATGCCGCATGGATGTGCATTGGAGGTGTGCTATTTCCCATGTTACTCACGACTCGTAGGTCGGAGACTCTCCAATTCCGGATTTGGTCGGAAGTGGTAAGGCGCCTTTCGTCGTCCATCCTTCTAAAAGTGACGGAGATCCGCTCCACTCGGTACTCCCGTATACAATGTTTTGCAATGTCCGCTCCATTTCCTTGTAATATCATGACGGAACCTACCGGAAGTGGTATCTCCACCGGCCCTCGGAACTTACGGGGCCTCGCTATCCGGAGGTCGGATCCGAACATGATATTGCATTGGTTGACGAACGAAACCGTGCGTAAAGGTCCGACAAAGTCATGGTGGTCTATGTGTGGAGGTATGCGATCGCCCTTCCGATAAATGTTGATGATGCAACTGTTGGGTATGCAGTCTGCTGGCAGTACCCTCCACGTTATCATTCTTTTCACCATTCATTTAATTATTCTCGGCATTGGATCCACTTCACCATGATGGAGTATCCCTGGTGGATTTCCTTTTCCGTCCTCTGTGAAGTTATAACAACATCCGCATTGTATTGTGACTCTTCCTTTCCCTGGCATCCATTTCCGGGGTTCCGAATAAGTCTTTTCTCTCAGACGGCCTGCTCAACCCATCTTCTGAAGTTCTAGAATGCAATCTATAATCTGCTGTTGCTCGTACTCTGAGAATACACCTGTGTGTAACTCGAGGCCTTCCAAAATGTTGATTCTTCTGCCTCTAATCCTTTCAAAGTATTCAAAAGTCTTCTTCTCAACATTTTGCATTCTTTCTAGTTCATATTCTGGAATGATCTACAAGTGACGAGGCCTAGTAACGTATTGTGGGATGTATGGCTCAATCCCGTCACGTTCTCCTGCATACCTTGGCTCCTCGGGGATTGTCTCTGTCGGGACATCCTCCGGGGTTGCTTCCGCAACAAGGTTCTTCAGATATGGTATCTCTATCCGGCATCGAGGCGATCTCTCTGCCTCTGATCTTCTCAGAGTTTCCCTTAACCTTTCTGTTGTTCTTGGAGCTTGTTCTCTCTTTTTAGGTTCCTGATGAACCGGTATCTTTGAAATGTGTGTGTCTGCGAAGGTGGCTGTTTCCTCGTGTTGATCTGCTGCAAGTATAGACAACATCTTGCGGATACGGCGATTCTTATTCCTTCTTTGAGTAGCAGTGAGCGTAGCTCTCCTCACTTCTTGAATTTCTGTGGGTGCGGCGCTGACGAGCTTGCCTTCTGCCGTGGCAACTACTAACTTGATTTTCTTGCTTTCTTCGGTGTTTGCCTTTCTTTTCTTGTTGCTGGATTGGCGGCTTGGGCCACCCATATTCATTACTGTCTGGCTATGAAGCTCTTCTCGGTCCACTGGGACCCAATCATTTTCTTCATACCGTAGAGTCGGTTGGTGTGAAGTCGAATTAATTTCTATCATCGCTCCATCCTTCACCCTCTTTTCATCGAGTGCGAGACTCACGCCATTTTTAAAGTTTAGGACCAACCGCCCGTTCGACATTTCCCCGCGAAGAAAACAAGGAAAGGATCGTGGGTCGTACTAAGAACAAGAACATTAAGAAAGTATTTACCACTGGAGATTCTTATTCACTTATTCCAATTTTAATTTTTAAGGAAAGTAGGAAAAGATAAAGAAAGATCAGGAAAAAGATTTGATTTGAAAGGAAGGGTAAAACTTTATTATTATGATTTTCACATATTTTATTTTTATGACATTTTTTTTATTTTATCCATTTTTAGGTTTTTGGGTTCGGACCAAGTCACAAAGTGATTGCTTCACCCGTGTTTCTAGGGATAAGACTCTATTTTAGAGGCCACCCTTCGAAACATCAGGTTGCGTAATACTTTTTCAAATATCGTCCATTGATTGGAAGCATTTATCGTTCTCCTTGGTAATTCACAAGTTGTTAGGAGCCTCCTGAGTAGACTGCCTCGACCACAAATGGCCCTTCCCAAGTCGGTTCAAATTTGCCTCCTATCTTGTGATGTGCAAGAATAGGTCTTCTGAGAACAAGAACTAAGTCACCAACTTTGAAAGTTCTCGGGCGGACCAGTTTATCATGGGCCTGGATCATCTTAGCTTGGTACAGTTCCAAATTTTGTTGCGCTGCAAGTCTTTTTCCTTTCAAGTTTTCTGGTTCTTCCAATCGTAATCTGACATTTTATTCTGTAGTTATTTTAGTTGCAACTGCAATCCTGAGTGATGGAAGCCGGACTTCCAATGGTAACACTGCCTCGGACCCGTATACTAAAGCATAAGGCGTAGACTGAGTAGGAGTCCTGAAAGTTGTCCTGTAGGCCCATAAGGCTTCTAACAACTTCTCGTGCCAATTTCTCTTGTTGTCATCCAAAGTTTTCTTTAAAATTTGAACGAGAGTTTTATTAAAAGCCTCGGCCAAGCCGTTTGCTCTTAGGTAGTAGATTGTTGAGTATCGCCAATCGATTCCATGTCTTCTGACAAAATTATTGATATTTGTACTTCTAAATGCGGACCCATTATCTGAAATGATTCTGCGCGGTACTCCGAAACGGTAGACGACTTGATTTTTGAAAACCGTAGCACGTGGTGTGCCTTTACTTCTCCGAGTGGAACTGGCTTACGCCCATTTAGAAAAATAGTACGTAGGCCGCAAGGATGAAGCGATGTCCTCTTGAAGAAGGTGGTTCTATCGGACTCACTATATCTGTGCCCCAACACTCAAATGGCCACGATGCAATTGTCGGATGTAGCACATTTGGAGGTTGGTGTAGAACCACTCCGTGCACTTGACACTGGTGACAACTTTTGGCAATCTTCATGCGATCGGTCATCATTGAGGGCCGATAATACCCTAGTCTTTTAATTTTCATTTTCATTTTCGGACCCGATCGATGAGCGCCACAAAGTCCCGAATGCACTTCTTTGACAATTTCACGAGCCTCGGACCCGTTCAGGCATCTTAACCACATTTGATCAAAAGGCCTTCTGTATAATGTACTATTTATTAATGCGTAAGACAGAGTTCTTTTCTTGATTTGATGTGCTAATGACTTATCGTCTGGTAATTTCCCTGTTTGCAGGTAGTACTATTAGCGGCCGACGCCAATCTTCCGTGTTTTCCGTCAACTGCTGCAATCGATTCCTCTCGCTTTTTCGATTTCCGTATCATATCCATGTCGAGCTGTGATAAGACCTCTCGTCCTTGAACTAACACTTCAACTGACTCATCTTGTGAGCAGGAAAATTCTTTTGCAAGGCGAGCTAGCGCATCCGCGAGAGCATTTTCTCTTCTGGGAATCTTGTAGATTGTTACATTAGGAATTTGTTCAAACAGTTTCATGGCATACTGAAAGTATTGCTCGAGTCTTTGCTTTAAGATTCTGTATTGTCCGGCGACCTGTTGAATGATCAACTGAGAATCTCTGTAGATATTGATATCCGTTATTCCCATTTGAATAGTCAGTTCTAGTCCTGTTATGAGGGCTTCGTATTCTTCCTCGTTGTTTGTGCACGGCTCTGTTAAGTGGTAGGAGTACCTTAACATCCCCCGCTCCGGTGTTATAAAGATTAGTCCGATTCCTGCTTTACAGGGCGCTATCGTTTGCAATTCTTTATCTTTCTGTGCTGAGGATGCTCCATCGAAGTATAGTTCCCAACGTTGATCATCAGTGTCTTCTAGGCTCATTATTTGTTCGTCTGGCAAGTCGTCGTCGAGAGGCGAATCTGCCGGTAAAGGGTGTGCTGCAAGGAAATCAGCTAGAACTTATCCCTTTACGGCACGAAGAGGAACGAAAGTTATGTCGAATTGCAATAGTATCATCGACCACCTGGCAAGTCTGCCAGAAAGTGTTGGACGGGTCATCAAATATTGCAACGGATTAACTTTCGAGATAAGGTTGACCTTATGAGAGAGCATGTAATGCCCGAGTTTACGTGCGGCAAAGATCGGGGCCAAACAATGCTTCTCGATTGGAGGATACTTTACTTCCATCGGAATCGAACGACGGCTTAAGTAGTAGAGAGCATTTTCTTTTCCTCATCATTGACTCTAGGCTAGCGGGGCTCCGAGGAGTCGTCTAGAGCCGCGGGATAAAGTATCAACAGTCTACCTGAGACTGGGGCTGCTAAGACAGGAGGTGTCATTAAGTATTGTTTAATGTCCTCGAAGGCCCGTTGGCATTTCTCTTCCCAAATAAAATTGGCGTCCTTTTTAACTAATGCCGAGAAGGGCTGACACCTACCTGACAAGTTCGAAATAAAGCGTTGAAGATATGCCAGCTTCCCTTGAAAGGATCGTAGCTGTTTTAAGGTTTTGGGAGGCGGCATTTCTAAGATAGCTTTAATCTTTTCCGGATCAATTTCAATCCCGCGATGTCGGACAACAAATTCTAAGAATTTCCCGGAGGTAATGCCGAAGGCGCATTTTAAGGGATTCATCTTAAGGTTGTATTGCCTTAGTCGCTCGAAGACAATTCTCAAATCATACAGGTGATCTTCGTTCAGTTTGCTTTTGATGACCACATCATCCACATAGCACTCGACTTGGTTGTGAATGAGATCATCAAAAATCTTTGTCATTGCTCTTTGGTATGTTGCTCCTGCGTTCTTTAGTCCGAATGGCATTACTGTGTAGCAATACACTTTGATCGGCGTTCTGAATGCCGTGAGCTTTTCGTCTTCTGGTGCCATCTTTATCTGGTTGTATCCTGAAGATCCATCCATGAAAGAGAATATTTCATGTGTCGAAGCGATGTAGATCATTAACTCTCGGAATTGGTAGTGGAAATTCATCCTTTGGACATGCTTTGTTCAAGTCTACGAAATCCACGCAGATTCCGATCCGACCATTCTTCTTCTCTGATCGGTACCACATTGGCTAGCCAAGTAGGGTATTGTTCCTCACGGACAAATTTAGCGTCGATTAGCTTCTTAACTTCGAGCATTACTTGTTGTTCAATTTCCAAACGCATTCTTCCGGAAGCTTGTCGATCGGAACGAGTAGGATCCACTCCTATCTGTGAATTGCGACTTCTGGAGCTAATCCTGGCATTTCATCGTAACTCCAAGCAAAACAGTCCTTGAATTCCATTAATAGCTCGATCATTTCCTCGGAATCTTCTTTATTGAGTAAGGAGCTAACAAAGGTTGGTCTAGGCTTTTTGCTAGTACCTAAGTTAACTTCCATTAACTCATCTATTGTAGATTTGATTTCTTCTTCGAATTCTGGTGGAGCGTCTCCAATTTGCAGATCTTCAATCTCTTCTGTAGTTTCCAAACAGTCTTCATTAGGTTCGAAAGTGACAACCAAACAAAATTCTGTATCGTCAACTGAACCTATCGTGCCTAATCTGAGACCATGTTTTGAATTAGGAGGCCGACCGGCATTATTCCATAATTTTTCGAAGTGTTGTGATCGGCCTTTTGTCCATTGTCGAGGTAAGACACCATGCTGAATTAAATCTTGAACACAGAGATAGTACCACTCAAAAGGTAATTCCATTAATTCGGAAGAAGTGACATCTTCAAATTGTACATTGTTTTCAGTATTGGAAGAAGAAGTGCCACGGTAAAATTTGATTGGCTTTGCAGACCGCCGCTATGTACTTCTTTGACCACCATACCCTCGATCTTATTAGGAACTGGATCGGGGTCAGGGTCATAGTGTGTACATAGTGGTTAATCTTCTCGTACATCGATTTGTATTCTTCGTTCTTCTCATCTTCGAGAGAAATCTTGAATTGTGGTTTCTTCCGGTTTATTGTAGCTGCTTCTTTCTTGACTTCCTCTTCTTCCTCAGAGCTGTTCTCCCAATCAACGTTGATCATCGGCTTTTTCTGTCCAACTGTCTCAGTGTCTCTTCCACGACCTCGTCCCCGGCCTCGACCTCGGATGCGAGTTCTGGAGAAACCTTCACCATCTCGCCGTAAGGGAGTGGTGAGTGATCGTTGGACTAGAACTTCGAGTTCTTCATTGTCTCGAATTTCTTTTGCTTCATTTGGCACGGTGTTTCTGGAGAAGATTGTTTTCTTTGGAGGTGCATAATAAGCTGCATCTTCATGGATTCCAATTTCATGTACGGAGAAAGGTTGCAAATCACCTTTAATGCATTGTTCTCCTCCTTCGTAGTATTTTATGCACTGATGCAGAGACGATGGTACCATCCGGTTTTCATGGATCCACGGCCGGCCCAGTAGAGCGTTGAACGATGTCTCAGAGTCAATTATGTGGAATTTTGCGGTTGTCTTTGCTAAGTCACCAGTCTTCATCAACAGTGTTATTGATCCAATGGCTCTTTCTCCTTTCTGGTTGAATCCTCTTAGTAACATCTTGTCCGCTTCAAGCTCGCTAGCATCAATTTCCAAGTATGCTAGCGTCCGAAGATTCATTATGTTGATTGACGCTCCTGGATCCACCAATACTCTGGAGAGCGTAAACTTTCTGATTGTGACTGAAATGTAGAATGGTCGGTTATGATCGGCTATCCCAAGTAGTAGATCACTGTCCGTGAAGGTAACACCTCGCTGTTCCTTTAACGAGCAAACCTCGTCTAAGGAATTTCCGGCCATCTGAGCTAAACAAATTTTTGGATCAAGTAAGGCCTTGATCAGAGCTTCCCTCATCTCTTTTGATAAGATGAGAGCGTCGTAGATGCTCAGTTTGGCAGGTAGTTTCCTAAGATGGGCTAGCACGTTATAGTCCACTTTGTTACCATGTGTTTCAGTTTCTTCCCGAATGGGCAATTCTTCTGCTAGGGTTGATTCTTCCTGAACAACCACCTACTTTCCTTTGTCTTTTGGACCCATTCTCGGAGGTAGAACCTTTCCGCTCCTTAAGTTGACTTCTGTGATTTCTTCTGAATCTGGTACTGAGTTTACTGGTGTCTCCTTTTGAATCGGCATGACGGGTTCTTCTGGAGTTGCTTCAGAATATGAAAGCTCTAACTCTATTGTGATTGGAGTTCCTTAGAATTCACAAATAGATTCATTGCTTGTTGAACTTTCGTAGCCTTCTTGGTGAATGTCTTCTTTTCATCGTGATTGTCAAGGTTGTGTATGATTTGAGAATTGTTATTTGTATCGGAATCGAGATCCGGATTAGATTGGTTGTCGTTAGTTACGTAATCGTTAGAAACAGTCAAAACGTAGCTAACGCCATAACTCTTATCATTATCAAATCCTGCCGGAGTGAGCAAATAATCATACAAAGTCAGAGGTTCGAGGAATTTTTCCCCTGAATCAGAAACAACCATCCTAGGATAAGCAGCCCCTAGTCTAGCCTTGGGAGCCTCCGTCTTTTCTTCTTCTATGATCTTTTCTTCCTGGGGCGGTTTTTCAATTGCAAGCGATAGCGCCTGCTCGACAGGTTTCAAACTCTGAATTGAAGCACGCGCCGAAGCGGTTTGGATGAGATCTAAAATTTTCTTTGATGACTTCGTCCAAGCGGTACTCCATCCATCATCGGTCGTGTAAGGGTCTATCGGAACAATGGGATCCGTTGAAATAACATTGACAAAACCTCCTTTCTAGGGTTCTTTCAAGAATTCCTTTGGGATCGTTATGTTCCCTTTTCGGAGATTGTTGTCAAGCCAACTTTTGAAGGTGATGCAATCCTCTATCTTATGTCTAAGCATTTAGTGGTAAGGGCAGTAGTTGGGATGGTCTTTCTTGTTGACTTCTTCTGGCTTCCTGGGTTCTGGCAGTCGAAAATCAGAAGTCTTCATCAAACTGCGGAACATCTTTGGCACTGCCTCATTCTTGAATGGATACTCTCTGTTTATAAGCTCCTTTAACGTGCGCTGTGGGCGAGGCGGTTGCTCATATTGTTGAGTTGGTCGATAACCGGGTTGAGGTTGTTGGTAGTTCTGTCGAGGTTGTTGATAGCTGGCCGTCAGCTGTCTCCGTTCGTATTTGCATTGGCTGCTTGCCCTTATCGACTGCCGTGACGATCCCGGATTTCTTTTCAAATGTCTTCACAGGCTTCTGTTTGTCTGTCTTGTCGACGAAACTTAGTTGTTTCGCTTCCTCTTGCAAGCTTTCGGCCTTGCTTAACAACTTCTCGAAAGTCTTAATCGTAAATCCCTTAAGGAGAAGTGCTATCGGGCCGTGAATGCTTTTAAGCAAGATGCCGACTGCATGCTGCTCTTGTAGCTGTGGCTCACACTTCATGCTTAGATTTCTCCATCGAAGTATGTAGTCCACTAATGTTTTGTTCGGTTTTTGTTTCTCCACCACTAAGTCACCGATGGTGATATGGTGCTGTGCTCCGACAAACCGTTTCACAAAGAGGTTTTCCAATTCTGAAAATGTCTTCACCAAACCGTTCGGTAACTCTGCGTACCAATTGAAGGCGATCCCTGACAGGCTGCTGACGAATTGTCGAAAGAGTAAGGCGTCACTTACACCGGTGTTGCAACAACTAGCGCAAAAATGTGCAACATGCTGTCGAGGGTTTCCGGTACCATCAAAAGTCTTGAACTGAGGTGGTACGAAGCCTTTTGGGTATTATACTGCATCAAATTCTTCGGGGTAAGGTCTACCCGTCTGACTAGATGTTCCACTCTTAGAGTGTGCTAAGGCTTCTCGCACCTGCTGTTCCACCATGTTCTTGATGTCCTTCTCTGGAATCATATTCTGGGTAGAATCTTTCTTCGGCTGATCGTCTCCATTAACGGATGTAATCTCTTTTCCTCCGTCTGTAATATGAATAACTTCTGGAGGCGTTTCTCTTGGGGGTTGAGCCTGACTCTGAAGAGTGGCTAGGGCTGCAGCCATCTCTTCCATCTTTTTTGCCATTTGGGAGATTGTATCATCTTTTTCTCGAAGTTGTGCTCTTAATGCTTCCGGTTCATCTCTCTCCGCAGCTGCCGGGGTACCTTGCGAAGCTGACGATGCTCGTGTCTCAACCATGTTGATCTCCACATATTCGTCATCCATGAACTCCGACGAGTCAACTTCATCTCCAAACTTTTCTTCTCTTTCTCTTGCTAATCATTGAATGTCGGTTCTCAGCTTTTCCATAGCGTCTTCCAATGGTCTTTTTCGTGCGGTTTCGCAGTTATCATGTGATGGCTGTTGGGTTTCCTTCTTGGGAGTCCCCTTCATTGCAGTGGCGCTCTCTTCGGACTCGAGTCTCCTGACGAGACTTTCCTTTTCTGGTTGTTGTTTCGGTCTTAATTGGCCAGTAGTAGGACGCCATACCATCCTTCTAGCGACGAAGGCCTAGGACCGGATGGTCCGTCTGCTGAATGCTGGAAGGTGGTATCCTCCCTTATCTGTAAACCTGAAACAACAATAGGTGGACTAGCCTTCATCTTCTTATTCGGCTTTTCTGTGGTGATAACGGGTTCTACTCGTGGTCCAAGATGGGACTTGGCTGGCACCCGCCCTATTCTTCTTAAAATCTCTGATACAGGACATCTCTCTTTCTTTGCTAACTTCTCTATCACAGTTTGTAGTCGGGCAAATGGTGTAACCCTAGCTCTTTCTTTCGGCTGTCACTATAGTATGCGGGTCGAGGTAATGTAGAAGCAATCTTGCGGACATTTTCCTCGTCAGCTGCGGCGGAAAGGGGATGGACTCTACTTCCTTCTAAAAGCGGTGTATACTCAGGCAATGGTATGTATTCAGGTAATGGTGTGTACTCAAGGATCTCTTCCAAGAAAGCGACTTCAGCAGCTCTGGCCTTTCTGGCAATCTTTCTACCTCTGTTTCTTCTCTGAGTTCGTCTTAGGGGTGGAATCCTTGAGCTGGACCCAATTTTGGAAACAGAAGGTCGTGCACGGAAATCTGTACCCTCCACGGTAACATGCTCGTTACAAATTTGAACTTCCTTCCCCTTCAGATTGGCGAAGCCGGGGTAGGTGCAGAGATGACTAGACCAGTGGGGGTAGAGATAACAATCCTCCTATGGACAGTAGTATTCCTCTCAGCTGGAACCCTTTGCAGGGGAGGGAACTCTTGAGTTGACTTAAGGTTGAACTCGATCAAAGGTCTTTCAGTTTCAGATACTTTGTCTGTAAGTGTGAAAAGAGTGACGTCGGTGATCCTGACATCTGTGTTGCCAAATCCTTGTCCAAAACAGATGATCCCATTGTCGGGCAGCTCATCCTTGTAAACAGCGAAGTCAAGTCCATTGGTGAAGGAGAAAATCAGCTTTGGGGCAGACATCTTCTGCAAGGTAGATTCTGATTGTCAGTCCCAAGTTATGCTTCTTCTCATCAGGACGAAAAGAAAGGAATCAAAAAGAGTCCGAACACATTTTTGTATTTATAAAAAAGAAAAAAAAGGAGTTATTTGTTAAAAGAGTCATTCATTAGAGGGTTTGTTTATTAGGAACGGAATGTTCAAAGGTGTAGAGAAAGTAAGGAATCCGATTCAGAATTGGAAAGGAAAAGAAAGTCTTATGCAAGACTTCTCGACTCAAAGGACTGCTCCTAAACTAACACCTATTGGGGGTCCACCCCACTTTAGAAAAGAGGCAAAAGGATTTCAGAATCTCTCTGTTTAGGGGTGTCTAAACAGTGGCTCCTAAATCCGAGAGGAGTTGGCTATACTCGTTCAAGACAGAAATGAACGGGGTATTCCAACGGAAGAATGGTAGTTTGGTCCACTAGGGGCATGGGCTCACCACTGATTTATGAAAGCAAAGCCATCTGATCAAAATGGAGAGAGGAACTATTCCCCAGCAGAGTCGCCAGAAGTTGTCGGCATATTTTTAGGTTTTAAATTTAATTTAAATATGTATATATGGTTTAGAAAGTAGTATTTGATTTTGAAAAATAATTTTAAGTTTAAAGGTTTTAAGATATGAAATCAAACCGATCTCACATCCCAAATAGTTTATATAATCGAGCACCGCACCACAAACCGTGTATCTATCCCGAAGAATTGGGACACTGCTTGATGATGGGCCTCGATTAAATAAACTAGGAGATTTGTGACATCCGTTTGGTCTGCGAACCAATTTTGTTAGCCGACAAGTTCCCCTGCTTAATATAAATGAATTAAGCAGGGTTTATATTACTTGGGTTCTTAAAGTTCCCTAAAAGGGCAAGCCCCTATAGTTAATTACATCTTAAATGACGGGAATCATTTAAGAAAACTCTTGATAATGATCAGTGGTTTTTCTCTCAAGAATTTCAAAGTTTAAGGTTTTCAAAGGACTAGATTTTGGAAATTCGAAAGGGAATGACTCAAAATTTGGAACAATTTATTTTTGAGAATCCAAAGGAAGAGAAGTAGGAGAAGCTGAGGATCCAAGAAGAATCTTGGCAACTTCCCAAACTATCCTATTGTTTGGCTTAGATTTGAGAAAATCCTAATATTATATGATATTTCAATCTTGCCAATTTTAGTTAATTAGGACTTATATTCGTATCACATAATCATACAATCATCCTCGAAGATGTGAGGGTTTATGTCGTACCGAATGATCACCTCGGAGTCCTAAGACCGGTTAGGGCATAATTTACATGATATGATCATGCAAATGCCTAATGAAGAGTTGAGGATTTATGTTGCACTAGGCAAGCTACCTCGAAATCCTATGGTTTTGGTTATTTAATTCTAAGAAAGTTTAGCTGAAGTAGATCTAAGTTTTGCTGATGACGATGGCCGTCGCTGCCCACCATGCTCCGAGCTCCTTGTTATTGCAGAGGTTTAGTTTTAGAAGTCATAAATCAGGAGATAAGAGAAGTGTTTTAGTTTAGAGAAAATCATAAAATTCAAGTGTTTTTAATATTTTAATTAAAACAAATCTTAAAGTTGATTAAACAGAACCAATTAAGATCCCACGATTCCGTCATCCCGGCACCATTATTTTCATCGAATTCACTTAGTCCAGGTGAATTTGCTAAACTCAACTGAATGAGTTCCACACTTTCATTTAGACCGTGGGAAATCCCGTTAGCAACACGTGGGTTACATCATCCGAGGTATTCCCGATCATTCAACGAGACGTTTTAATTTAGTTGTAATTGTAGTTTTGTGTTCTGTTTGTGATTAAATTTTGAGTTGTTTTATATTTTGGAATGTTGTGGCGGTGATTTTTATCTTGTAATGACTTTTAATTTAGTTTTGGTTTCAGTTCAGAGACTATCCTAAAGGTTTTGGTTTTCATGCAACAATTGTTTATCATGCCACAAAAGTACAGTAAATTGCAATAAAGTAAATTGCAATAAAATAAAAGCGTACCTAGAGGGTCTTCCCGTCATCCCAAGCTGCACTTAAAACACATGTTAAGGTATTTAAATATTCCAACAAGTACCTAGGTAAAGGTAAAGGAAAGGTTTTGGTTGTCTACCAAAGTCCTAATCCTATAACTAGTCATCTCCTATGACGTCTAGGTTCTTGTGTTTTGGTTTAAAGACGATTTTCTTCATCAAAGAATAATTAAATTCAATTGTTCTTATAAACATCCTATCATATTGAGGAAGTGCTTAAGACGAATCTTAAACATCTTTTCAATATCTCTAGGATTGTTTTAAGTCCAAGTGAATTTAATTATACAAGAGAATTAATCATACGGGAGTTTAAGTTTTGTTCTTTTTGCTCAGTGAACTAGGACATTTGAATATCCTATAAGTGAGGTAACAATTCACTTGACACCTCATTTAAGAGTTATAATAATAAGAGCTTTAAAAAGGGCAAATCAAATTATTAAATATTTTAATGATTTAAACTTAATGATTTAATTTTAATTTTGATTTAATTATTAGGAAATTAGTTTAAGTTTGGAAAAGTGTTCAAGTTACTTTAGATTTAATTCTTAATGATTTCATTTAGGTTTGTTATTAAATGATTTTAATTTAATTCAATTTAATTTAATTTTTGATTTAATTTAATTTAATTTAATTTAATTTAATTTTAATTTAGTTTAATTTCAATTTAATTTCAATTTAATTTAATTTAATTTCAATTTCAATTTAATTTCAATTTTAATTTAATTTAATTTAATTTAATTTAATTTAATTTTAATTTAATTTAATTTAATTTAATTTAATTTAATTTAATTTTAATTTAATTTGATTTCAATTTAAATTAAATTTAATTTAATTTAATTTAATTGAGATTATTCTTTTAATTTTCCTTTTAAGTATTATTGAAGTGATTTATTTAGGGATTTTTAAATTAAAGAATAAATATCTTCTTAAATAATATCCCTACTTTAATAATTTCAATTTTCCATTAATCTTCCAAATTTAATTAATTAATTAATTAAGGTTTACTTTAATTATTCTTAAAATGATTGGTGGGTTTCTACCCTTAACCATTTAAGTTTCAATCATCCAAAATCAGTTTAAATCAAATATTTTACCCTCCCCTTTTTTATTAATCCTCAAATTTTTATTAAAGGTTGAAAATTTTAATTACCATTTTGCCCTTTAAGCTTAATAATTTTACAACTCACTAAACTAAGCTCAAATGAACTTGAAATTTTTTTGTGACCTCACTTATATGTCAGTTAAGACATTAGAGGAGAAAATGTGATTTTTCTGTATTTAATTTATTTATGTAATTATTTTTAATGGAAAATAGGGATTTTCAAGGAAAATTCAATAATATGACCAAGGAAATGTTTCTGTCCTTAAGAAAATTTTGGAATGTTCCTAATGACCAGAGGACCTTTTGGACCAATTTTGGTGATTTTTAGAGTTATATTTTATTTATTAGAATTATTTTGAGTTTTGGAGTATTAATTAATTTTAAAATAAAATTAAAGTTGAAAAATGGATTTTATATTTTTCTTAAATCTCTCTGACCTCAAGGAGTTCGGAGAAATAAATTTTATATTTTTCTAATTTTTCTTTGATTTATTAGAATGATTTTAGTGAAAAGGTTGGAAAATACATTTTTTAATATTAAAAATTACATTAAGCCTTTAAAATTCAATATCTTACCCTAGGGACTTAGAAAAAATATTTGGTTTGTTCCTAAATTATTAGGAGTCAAAATGTGACATTTTGGTGATTTTTAATAATTTTATAATTTTTATTATTTTTTAATTATTAAAAATATTAAAATAATGATAAAAATCAACTTTTTTTTAGAAAATTACAATTTTAATTTTCCTAAGTTCCCCTGATATCAGAGAAGCTCCAAAACCATTTTTGTGAATTTTTTGAAAAGTATATTGTGAGTTATAAATTTTTAAAGTTTAATTTTACCCATTTTGCTTAAGAGGCTTAATCAACCCATTTGGTAGGGTTAATCAAGTCCAATTGCTTTCAAATTTTTATGTGGTGTTCTTCTATCCCTAGAGGACAGTGGAGAATCGTTTTTAAGTTAATTTAATGAATGGTTAACCCTAATTAATTAAAGTTCAATTTTGAGTTTTTAGGCCAATTAGGGTTGTTCAAAGTGAATTAACTCAAAACTTATTTTTCCTAGGTCCCTCTGGTCACAAGAAACATCACCAAATTTTCCTAGTAACATCATAATTATTGGAATTAAAATACTCAAAACAGTAACATGAACTTGAAACATCAATAACTTCTCATAGGGATGGCCTCTGACCTTGGAAAATTCAGGGAATGTTCCCAAGTTCAGAGGCTTCAAAAGCCCTATGGTCTCATGCCATGATGAATTGCCTATGCAAATGGGGAATTAAAACAATGCAGAGAGTAAATAAATCATGAAAAATAAAATACTTAATGAAATTACTTGATTTCTTTTCCACATTATTCTCCTCTGTTCACTGAGCAAGAGGGTATTTTTATTTTATTTTTAGAATTTTTATACATAAAGTTATGAATTTTTGAAGTTCTGGGAATTAAATAAATAGAAAATAGCCTATTTTCCTACTTATCCACGCGGCGCCGCGTCAACCTCGGCAGCTCCGAAGGGGGTGCGTGTCGCGCTGTGATTGGGCGCCGCCATCAGAGTCAGCCGTCCCGGGACCCGCCTTTCACGCAACATGTTCTGGTCTGACGCGATTCGAGCGTCCATCCGATACACGCGCGATCCAATGGCTCCCAGTCATCGTCTACGACTGGTGCGAACCCGTTACCGTAGACCTTCTAACCATAATTTCTCACTCGATTCTCAACGGATTTATGTGTTCTTATGCTCTATGGATTCGTCTTGAAGAGACGAACACATCCATACGGTAAACATGCACTGAAATTAACCCAAACTAAATGGAGAATCTCTGTAAGCTCGAGAGGAAGAGTGAGTCCATACCTTTTCTTAGAGAAGTGAAGCTTCAATCTGATGGTTGTGTCACGTTCGATTGGGTCCAAGCAAGCTCTAGATGAAGTCCCTTGGCCTGGTGAATTGTCTAGGTATGATTTCAACCTAGCCCGATCACAAAGCTTGGAGGCTGGAAGCAATGGTTGGTCTGGTGAGGGGGCTTTTGCTGGGAAACTTTTCATCTTGGTCTGGTGAAGGTGTAGAGTTAATCAATTTAAAGATTGACTCGCTGTGGTGAAGTTTTCTAGTTTTGGGCTTGGATTTCAACTCTGAAATTGAGCTCACAGAGAGGAAATGGCAGGGGGATTTCAATGGGGATCAAGTTATCTATGTGTAGAGAGTGGTCTGGGATGATTTTGGCAGGGTTTCAGTAAGGTTTGGTTCAGCACCTCTCTTGGCCGAGAGGAGGGGGTGTTTAAATAGGAGAGGCTGGAGGGCCTCCCAGGGGGTTTAATGGTTGGGATCGAGCTGCTCTGGTGAGGAGAAGAACAGCTGCAATGGCCACTTGGAGTGGGGCAGCTCAGCAAGGTGGAATTCCAAAATTTGGCTCCTCCCAAGGTTTCGGCCGTGGTGTTTTCTGGCGATCCAGGCGGCTGGCCGGCAGGCATGGGTCACCCTCAGGGTCAGGAGGTCCAGGGCTGGGGTTTAGTGTAGGGAATTGGCAATGGCCATGTGTAAAGAGTTTGAATCAAAGTAGAATGGGGTAAGGGTGTATTTTGGCTAAGTTTGGTCAAATGCATGGATTAGGCTAGGTGCACCTTCCCATGGCTAGTTTGGGCTGAAGATAAAGTGGTTTAGGTCAGCTTAATTAGTGGGGAAGGGTCACCATCCAAGGACAATTAAGTTTAAGCAAGGTTTAGTGGAGTCATGGAAGTGGCTAATCCCCTTAAGGGAATATGGAAAGAGCCTCCTCCTCTTGCCATCTTGGGTATGGTGAGGTGTCCAAGGCTTTCATGGCTCCCATGTGGCTCATGCATGACTTCATGGCTCACTTTTGGCTTGGGAAAAGTTAAGTCAACTTCATGAAAAAGGGTTTTAGAAATTTTGGTAATTTAGGGGTGATTTGATGGGATTTGACATATGACTTGATTTGGAATTATTTCATTATGGATTTAGAACTTAGGGGATGGTTTTGTCAAATGGATGATGATAGAGTATTGTCATGTGGGCTTCAAGATGGATTTTGGGCTTTTTGAAATCATTTTGGATGGGCTTTTTAGGAAGGCTTAAGGAAGTGGGCCTTAGGTTTAAAAATAAATTTATGGATGGGAATTTTGTAAAAGGTTGAGCCAAATAATTTTTGGGTTTGGTTTAGGGATGTGTCATGAGTGATTTGAAATAAATTTGAGGTGGTTTGGGTTTGACTTGGGTTGGATTTGGGCTTCTTTGGTAAAGGGGCCAATGTAGGTCAAATTGGGCTAACTTGGGCCAATGTTGGGCTAGGGTTGAAGTTGATGTAAAATTAATGTTTGGAAATGTTTATGGGAGTGTTTCAAAGAGGTTTTAACTTTGGTTGGGTTTTGGTTTTGGGACTTGGGCTTATTTGGGTTAGGTTTGGGTTTAGGTCAAAATTGGGCATTTTGGTTTTGGGTTGAATTTGAGTGGGGTTTGGGTCCAAATTTTGGGCAAATTATGTTAGTTTTTTGTTTGTGGGGATGTTAGTTAAGGTTTAGAAAAGGTTTGGGGTCAATTGGAGTTAAATTGGTTTGGTTTGGGCTAAGTTTGGGTCATGGGTCCAAATTGGGCTTTAAGGTCAAAAGTGAGATTGGATTTAAATGTTAATCAAATTGGACTTGGATTTAGTCTAGATTGATATTGTGGATGTTAAATTGAAGTTTAGAATTGAATTGGACCAAAATTTGGGTCAATTGGGTAGATTTGGTTTGACATTGGGTTCACTTGGGTTAAGAATGGGCTAAATTGGGGGTTTTTTGGTAAAAGTGGGGTAAATTGACAAAATTGGCCCTTGGTGTAGTTGGACAAAATGAAATTGGGAATATTTGGGATTTTTTAGATTTTTCTGGGAATTTGTCTGATTTTTTGGATTTTTTGGCTAAGAGGGGCATTTTGGGTATTTGGAGGGTTTTGGGGGGTATTTTTAGAATTTTTGGTATTTTTGGCTATGGATGATCAATTTGATTGGTGAGGAAATGTTCAAGGTTAATTTTGGGGAATTTTGGGTGATTTGGAAATTTTGGAGGATTTGGGCAATTCTAAGGGCTTTTGGTAGGCTTGATAGATGTAGGGTCCCCGGGGCCAAAAATTGAAATTTTGGAATAATGAAGATTGATCAAATATGAGTGGAATGAAATCACTTTGATTGAGCCATGAAGCCTTGTTAAGCCTATATGAGCCATGGGAGGACTCATTTGAGGCATTCACTATGTTGTTGCTAACCCTCTTTACCAGAGGCTTAGGGGTTAAGGTCCATCCATATGAATTACCTACATGGATCAAGGAGTCAAGTTGGGTATGGGTGTGGTTTTAGGATTTGGATTGTGTTTGTGACAGTGTAGAGTATGAGTGTAGTTAGTGTGTAAGTCAACCCTCACCAGACCAAGCCACCCAGGGTTGTCTTAAGGCCAAAGAGTCTTATAGGGAACTCACCCTTTAAACCTTCACATTTGATTTCAACCCTCTAGGTGATTAGGGGTCTATAATCAAGCTTGTGAGGCTTGCAGGGAGGCAAGAAGTGGTTCAAATTTCTAAGGGATGGGTCCCAATTCTAGTCCTCTAAGATAGTCAAAAGGAAAGCCTAAGGTTAGATCCTAAATACTAAAGAGGGAAGAGAAGACCTCATCAAAAATGAGGTCAACAGTGACCTTAATATGATAAATTACAATTATTCTTGAAATAAATGAAAAATTAGAACTCATATGATTTGGTAGTTAAATATTCTTTAAATTCTTAAAATTAAACTTAATTTGTGAAATTTAGTTGATGATTTGCTAAAGCTTTTATAAAATCAAAAATTAAAAGAAATCTTAAATAATTAAACTTAATTCCAAATGTTATATATTTTATGTAATTAAAAGGGTTACTTGAGGACAAGTAACGTTTAAGTTTGGGGCCATTTGATCCACTGTAAAAATACCCATTTTTATGCCTTATTTATAATTGAATTCTTAAGAATATTATGCTTTAATGAAAGGTATTTTTATGTTTTTGGATGTAGGTGATATAAAAAGAGTTCAAAAATGAAAAAAAAGAGCAAAAAGGAGCAAAAAATGGAGCTAAAAGAGCAGAGTTGTCGAAATTGTAGGACTGGCGCCTAGGCGCCAGAATCTGGAGCCTAAGCGCCAGTTTGATACAGACGCAGATAAGATTTTTAATGACTTTGGGCAGTTATTTTGACAGTGTTAAGCGGTTATTAGAGCTTCTAGAAGACTGAAAGTTACTCCTAATATATAGGACATGTGATACAATGCATCTGGACACAGGGAAATGGTTTTAATCACGAAGAGGTGCGACCCAACGTGAAGAGGTGCGAAAGACCTGGTCACGGAGTCCGGCGCCTAGGCGCCAGATCCCGGCGCCTAAGCGCGACAGTTACCTTCTAGAAGATACATTGTATTTGGACGAATTTTGAAGTGGTGCCTTAAGCAACCCCTGGTCAAATTCAGAGCTCTATAAATAGGAGCCCATTCTACAGAGAAAATCACCCCTTTCACCCCTTCTAGCATCCTTTAGTCCCCAAGCACTATATAGCCATCCAATCATTTTAGGGTGCCACCTTCTTTATTATTTAGTGAGTTTATTTTTAGTTTATTTTGAGTGTTAATTGTGAGATTATTAGTGTTGTTGCTCTTGAATTCTTTCATCATTGCATTGAAGTCAATAGGAGTCAGCGGGTCACTTGAAGGAAAATTCCAGATAAGTATTTGTAACTTGGTTCAAAGTTTTATAAATATGTTTTTTTGTGTGAATTCAATGTGTTATGAGTAGTTAGTTTTCTTTCTCCTTTCAACTATGAAAAGATAATAAGATAATTAAACTTTATTGGAGAATTTTATTTAAGATATTTATAAAAATTGTGATGATATTAATACCTGATCTTTGTTTACTTTATAAACTGTCCATTTAAATTATTAAAACCTGTTGAAGAATTTTGAGACCTATCCGGAGATGAGTTCTTAACTAGAAGATATCACATGAATCCTTGGGTAGTCGAAGGCTTTATGCGGGTGTCGGCATATTTTTAGGTTATGTGTTTTGTTTTGAAAAGAGGTCGCCTACAGAAATTGTGCGGCTTATTTTAGGTTTAATTTAAATAAATAATTTGAAAAGTAATATTTGATTTTGAAAATAATTTTAAATTTGAAAATTTTAAGATATGAAATCAAACTGATCTCACATCCCGAATAGTTTATATATAAACGAGCACCGCATCATAAACCATGTATCTATCCCGAAGAATAGACACATTGCTTGATGATGGGGCTCGATTAAATAAACTAGAAGATTTGTGACATCCGTTTGGTCTGCGAACCAATTTTATAAGCCGACAAGTTCCCCTGTCTAATATGAAAACATTAAACAGGGTTTATATTACCTGGGTTCTTAAAATTCCCTATAAGGGCAAGCCCCTATAGTTAATTACATCTTAAGTGACGGGAATCACCTAAGAAAACTCTCGATAATAATCGTAGTTCTGCTCTCAAGAATTTCAAAGTTTAAGTTTTCAAGGGATTGAATTTTGAAGTTTCAATAGGGAATGGATCAAGTTTGAAACATTTTGTTTTGGGAATTCAAAGGAAGAAAGGTAGGAGAAATCACAGATTCGAAGCGAACTTCGGTAATTTCCCGACTATCCTATTGTTTGGCTTGAATTTAGGAAAGTCCTAATGTTTATTTAATGTTTCGATCTTGCCAATTTTAATTAGTTAGGACTTATGTTTGTATGATAAAATCATACAAATAGCCTCGAAGATGTGAGGGTTTATGTCGTATCGGACGACTACCTCGGAGTCCTAAGACCGATTAGGGCTTAATTTACATGATATGATCATGCAAATGCCTAACGAAGAGTCGAGGATTTATGTTGCACTGGGTAAACTACCTCGAAGTCCTATAGCTTGGTTATTTAATTCTAAGAAAGTTTTGTTGAAGTAGACTCGGGTTTTGTCGATGACGATGGCCGTGTCGCCCACCATGCTCCGAGCTCCTTGTTGTTGTAGTGGTTTAGTTTTAGAAGTCATAAATCGGGAGGTGAGAAAAGTGTTCTGTTTAGAGAAAATCTTAAAATCCAGGTGTTTTTAATATTTTAATTAAACAAATCTTAAAGTTGATTATAACAACACCGGTTAAGATCCCACGGTTCCATCCTTCCAGGCATCGTTATTTTTATCGGATTCACTTAGTCCGGATGAATTTGCTAAACTCAACTGAATGAGTTCCACACTTTCATTTAGACCGTGGGAAATCCTGTTAGCAACACGTAGGTTACATCATCCGAGGTATTCCCGATCATCCAACAAGACGTTTTAGTTTAGTTGTAGTTGTAGTTTTGTTGTTCTGTTTATGATTAAATTTTGAGTTGTTTTATATTTTGGAATGTTGTGGCGGTGAATTTTATCTTGTAATGTCTTTTAATTTAGTTTTGGTTTCAGTTTTAGGGACTATCCTAAAGGTGTAGGTTTTCATGCAACGCTTGTTTATCATGCAAGAAAAGTAAGTGCGATGCGATTAAATAAATTGCAATAGAGTAAATTGCAATAAAATAAAAGCGTACTCGGAGGGTCTTCCCGTCATCCCAAGCCGCACTTAAAACACGGTTAGAATATTTAAGCATTTAAAGTAAGTTCCTGGGTAAAGCCAAGGGAAGGGTTATGGTTTTCTACCAAGTTCCTAATCCTATAGCTAGTCATTTCCTATGACGTCTAGGTTCTTGTATTTTAGTTTGAGGACGATTTTCTTCATCAAAGAACAACTAAGTTCAATTGTTCTTATAAATATCCTATCATATCGAGGAAGTGCTTAAGACGAATCTTAAACATCTTTTCAATATTTCTAGGATTATTCTAAGTCTAAGTGAATTTGATTATACAAATGAATTAATCCTCCAGGAGTTTAAGTTTTGTTATCTTGCTCAGTGAACTAGGACATTTGAATATCCTATGAATGAAGTAGCACTTCACTTAACACTCCTTTTAAGAGTTATGACATCACGAGCTTTCGAGGGCAAATGGATGTTCAAGTGGTTTATGATTTAATTTTAGTTAATGGATTTAAGTTTGGAATAGTGTTCAAGTTGTTTTAGGTTTATTTTTGAATCCTTCATGTCTTAGGTGATGTTATATTTAATTTAATTTAATTTAATTTAACTTAATTTAATTTAATGTGGTTTAATTTAATTTAATTTAACTTAAGTTAATTTAATATAATATGCTTTAGCTTAATTTAATTCAATTTGATTTTAAGGAATCCTAGAGGAAGTCTCTTATAGGTGGTCAGACCTTAGGATTTGCCCTGAGGGACGTCTGGACTTCACCACTCACATGCACACATTCCCCCAAACCTTTGGAAACTCATGTAGATGGTTCTTCTCAACTCTTGGCATCAGGCTAGGGTTTGACTAGTACCAATACATAGAGGACCAAATGTGAGTGACCCTTGGTTCATAGCTCAATATAAACGATCTCATGACATTCATCTCAAACCAAGCTTTAATTTTCCAAAATTTCAAAAATTTGGCCCCTCACCTCCCAAAAAGCCCTAAATTATCCAAAATTCTTCAAATTCACCAACATTCCCCAAAAATCATTTCAAGATATTCCTTACCACTCAAATTGACCATCCATGACCAAAAATTCCAAAATTTCCAAAAATACCCCCAATACCCTCAAAATACCCAAAATACCCTTTTAGCCAAAAAAATCCAAAAATTCCAAAAAATTCTCAAAAAATTCCAAAAAATCCTAAAAATTCCTAATTTCATTTTGTTCAACTACACCATAAGCCAATTTTGTCAATTTAACCCAATTTAAATCAAAAAACCCCAATTTGGCCTATGTAGCCCAAAAGTGCCTAAATCAAACCCAATCTTGACACAATTGACCAAAATCTTGCCTAATTTCAATTCCAAACTTTAATTAAACATATCCAATATCAATCTAAACCAAATTAAAGCCCAATGTGACCCACATTTGGATCCAATTCCACTTGAAATGCAAAATCCCCAATTTTGCCTAAATAATCCAAAATCCCCTAAATAAACCCAATGTCAATTAATTCCTCCCAAATTTCAATCCCAAACTCTTTATAACACCTCCTTAAACTGAATTGAATCATCAATTGTCCACAATTTGAGCTCAAGTCTTACCCAAGTCCATTTTGGACCAAAACCCCCAATTTTGACCCAAATTGAACACATGTCCTAAATCCACCAAATTGACACTCCATACTTCGTCAAAACCCTTTCATGTCTTCATGAAACATCTTTGAGACAACCATATCTACACTATTATTGAAGACCTTTGGACCTCATTCCCACTCAAACTCAAGATAACTTGACCCAAATCCAATATGGTCTAAAATAATAAAAAATCCTATCCATACCAAAATTGAACTTCCAAATGAGCTCAAAACCACTTTATGTCTTCATGAAAGATCTTCATTACAATCATATGGACAATATTGATCAAGGCACTTGGGCTTCATTCAAGCTCTAACCAAAGTTAAGCCAACCCAAACCAAAATGAACCTAATTGAACTAATGATTAAAATCAAACCAAATTAAACCAAAATTAACCAAATTAAACCTCATGACATGCCCTAAAATAAATATATATATATATATATATATATATATATATATATATATATATATATATATATATATATATACATATATATACATATATATATATATACATATATATACATATATATATATATATATATATATATATATATATATATATATATATATATATATATATTTTTTGGAAAGGAGCAACAAAAGGCTCCCTACATGTTACTAAAAACTATAATTACAAAAACCTTACCAATAATGGTAGGACCCCAACTTAAACTAACACCACCCAAAACAAAACTAAGACATAAACTAAGAGAGCAGCTCTAATTAAATAGCAAGCGAGAAAATGACATAGTCCACTCTTCCCGGAGCCGTACTCGTGTGTTATAGTGAGAAGTCGACAAGTAACTCAGTATATCCATATCGACTTAATGGATGAGATAGGGATCCTTGCATAAATCCAGAAGTTCAGACATGAGACCAATTAGCAGAATGGAGCCAGTAAAGACATCATATAATCCCAGCACCAAAGTTGGGGAATCAAGTAGCAGTCTTGATGTAAGGGGCAGAAAGATTGTCACTGTTGATAAGGGTCTTTAGCTGTGTAGGAATGATGGTTGAAGCCCTCACATTATGGGAAGAAGCTCCAAATTTAGCTAGCCAACCAGCAGGTTGATTCCCTTCCTTGTGAATGAAGGTGAATTGAACATTGCGTTTGGAGACTATGGCATGGATTCTACTCCTCCAGTGACCATGGTGCCAGGGAAGGTTGGAGGGGCAGAGGTTCAACACTGTAATGGTATTCTCATTATCACCTTCCACAATAATATTGTACCAGTTACAGCTAATGGCCATGGAGAGCCCCCAAAAGATGGCAATGAGATCAGCTTCCAAAGTATCAGCAGCCTCAACTGGTGCATGAAAGAAAAGCATACATCTACCAATGTAATTCCTGAAGATGCCACCAAATCCAGCACCATCCTCAGTGCAGCAGCCATTATAATTTAGTTTGAGGAAAGGGGAATAGGGGGGTTGCCATTTTATCAGTGTGATTCTATGGGAGGGTGCCTCATGTGTGGTCTCTAGCCCACAGATATTTGAGAAATTGTTATATCTGATGAGTTTTTGGATGTAGGAAAGGCAATTTTGTGCAACTTTTTGTTCACTGGGTAATATGTCATCAAAAGTGGCCTTGTTCCTAGCCATCCAAAGGAACCGAGCACAAATAAGAGGGATCGCGCCAACCCCTTGCTTGTTCCAATCCGACCAAGCAAGAGTAGAGGCAATCCCAAGAAAGACTTAGTGTGTTGAGTTGGCAGTGCTTGAAAGATTAACCTCCAAACAAGTCGAGAAAATCCGCATTTAAAAAACGAAGTGCTTGATAGATTCTTCCTCCCTCATGCAAAGTCTACAGCAAGAAGGGCCTCTCGGTCCTTTTAATTTGAGGATGTCATCGATAGGAAGGATCTTCAGGAAAGTTCTCCAAGTAAAGAAAGTCATAGATGGTGATAAAGATTTGTTCCAGGGACACTCACTCCAAGGGATGAGCTCCCACTGGTAAAGTTTGGAGTAGATGGCTTTAGACAAACTATGCTGGGCACAGGAATGCCAGGTGATGGAGTCTTGTTTCTCGCTCGTCAAAATTAGTGGTGGCCACCGTCTAGCGGATTCGGGAGTAAGCACGATCCGAAGATCCTCCAAAGACCAACTAGCCCCATCCCAAGCACTCGGATACTTTGAGTTTAAGGTTGGGGATATTAGTACTGTGGTTGAGCCATTCGGTTGGACACCGCTTATCCAACCAGAAGGTGAGATCACCCTTACCCAAGTGCCAGCTAAACAAACTTTCAGCTTGAAGCCTGATTCTGAGCATAGCTTTCCATAGCTTAGAGTCTCCCATTTTGCTGCTAACCAGGGTCGGGTGGAGCAGTTTGCAGTATTTGCCCATCAGAAATTTGGCCCAGAGAGAGTTCTGGGATCTAAATTTGATCCAAAGCTTACATAGGTTCACTTGAATTATCTGCTGTATGGTTTTAAACCCCAATCCACCAGCCCAAGTAGGCTTAGCCACTTTGGTCCAGGAGGTCCAATGACACCGTTTTCTTTGGCCACCCAAAGAAAATTGTTAAAAGCCTTTTCAAAGAGAGTTTGGATTCCTTTGTTCATAGTGGTCATCCGGAGAACATAAGCGAGCAATGTTGTGAGAATACTTTTCAAGATAGTTATCCTACCTCCACTGGAAAGGTACTTATGAGTCCAATTTGCCAAATAAGAGTTGATTTTCTGTAGAATGCCTTCAAAGTGCCTTTGCTTAGTTCTGCCCATATCAAGCTGTACCCCTAAATACTTAAGAGGCAGTTGAGTGCTAGTAAAGCCAGTGAAGTTAATAACCCAGCTTCTGACCTCCACAGGAGTGTTTGATGGAAATATGAGATGGCTTTTGGTCTTGTTGAACACCATACCGTAGGATTGCTCGGAAGGAGTTCGAGCATTTGACAATCATTTTGACGAGCATTCTTGGAAGCATTGGAGAAAACCATGACATCATCTCGCATAAACTAAGTGAGATACTAAAATATTAGACTTATGGTGATACCTGTTGGAGGGGTGTGTTATGCTAGCATGGTTCAGTAATTTGGAGAAGTAGTCCATAGCCAAGATGAAGAGGGTGGGAGAGAGTGGGTCTCCTTGCTTAAGCCCCCTAGAGGCAGAGAAATAGCCCCAAGTAGACCCATTTAGCAGAATAGAGTGGGCATTAGCCCCCAGCCATCTTTTGATTAGATTACAGAAAGAATTCTAGAATCCCCTTGCTGTAAGAGTGTCTATAAGAAAGTCCCAGTGAATGGTATCATATGCCTTTTTAATATCAAGCTTGTAAATTAAATTGCCACCTCTGCACTTAGTGTTCAAATTCAAAAGAAGTTCCTGTGCTAACAAGATATTATCAGCAATAGACCTGCCTTTGACAAAGGCTGCTTGGTTTGGACTGATAACTTTCTCCAAAATAGGTTGGAGTCTGTTGACTAACACTTTGCTAATAGTTTTGCTGATCACAGATGTGAGGCTAATGGGTCTGAAATGATCCCAACTTGTTTGTGCAGTGTCTTTGGGAATTAAAACAAAGTTGGAAGCATGGAAGTATTGAGGAATGTCTTCACCCAGAAAGAAACTGGTGATGGCGAAGCAATCACCTCGGCTTTAATAATCTCCCAAGCCTTAATGTAAAAATCGAAGTGTACCCATCGTGGCCTGCAGTCTTAGAGCTATCAATAGATTTAATGGCCTCGCCGAATCTCCTCTTCGGATGGGGAGCAAGTGAGATTAAGCCGACTAATATAATCATAATGATCAGTGAAAAGGGCAATGTTTATGCTGGCTCTCTCAAATGGGTGTTGTTGTAGTAGGGACTGAAAGTAGTGGGTAGCATCTCTGCCAATCTCCAAGTGGTTGGTGATCCAATCCCCATTCTCCTTTTTGATGCTGTGTATGAAATTACATTTCCTCTTATATTTGAGGTAGGCATGATAGTAGGCGATATTTCGATCTCCCTCCATAAAATGATTAATGGAGGCCTTTTGTTGAAGAAATTTATCCTGAATATCAATTGAGTGCATCAGTTTAGCTTCAAGCAGCAAGAAGTTGGGATTGGAGGGCACTATTATTTTGGCATTGTTCTTCCAATTCTAAGACATCCCTTTCACTCGCTCAACCACTTTAAATACATTGCCAAATTGAATCCAGACTTCAGTTAGCTAATTTCCTACTAAGCCTATGATGAAGAAGACACAGCTTGTGCCATGGGTCCAGCTGTATAGAATCTTGCCAGTTATCTTTGACCACCTGCAGGAAGGAGGGATGAGTAGACCAGATATTCTGATATCTGAAAGGTTTAAAGGAGGGGGTTCTGGGGGGAGCAGTAATAGATATGAGGAGAGGCCTATGATCAGAGCAAATAAGAGCAAGATGAGTGATCTGGGTATGCAGGAAATGACTGTGCCGTAGCTCATTGGCCAGAAATCTATCCAGCCTTTCTTTAGTAGAATTCCTTTTCCAAGTGAAACTAGGACCCCTAAACCCCAGATCATAAAGCCCAGCTGCAGCAATATTATCATTGAAGGTGTTCATTATTGTTACATTGGGTCTGTGGCCACCCAGCTTTTCAGCAGGAGTAGTGATGCAATTGAAATCACCCCCAATGATCCAGGGGCAGTTAATGACCTTACTTAGATTGTGGATATGATCCCAGAGCAGATTTCTATCAGCTTTTCTCGCATCCAAAGATAAACAAAGGTGGCATTAGCGAACTCGTCCAAAGAAAGGAGATAGAGATATGAACCATCCGTCGAAGATCCAAGCAAGACAGTCCAATTAAGTTCTTTCCTGCAGAAGACCCATATCTTATTGTTGGAATTAGCAAAATGAGTAAATCCATGGAAAGAGTTGATAATTCTATTTGAGTGCTCGGTGCACAAGAGGCTCAAGTAAAGCAAAGCACCAAAGGGAGTGTTTTTTAGTAAGGTAGTGAATCCTTTTTAGTGAGGGTGGGTGAGCCACACCTCTTATATTCCAAAGCATAGAAAATTTATCATGAAATAAAGTAGGTAGGTGGGGTGGGGGAAGGTGGGTGGGATTTTGACTCGGTTCTCCCCCTTAATGGGAGTGAGGAGGAGGGTTCAATCGGTAAAGTATGAGAGGTAGTAGAGCTAGAAATGATATCTATTTTATTTCTTTTTTTCTTTTTAGCATTTTGGACTTCCCAATTATTATCCAGATTGCTCTGAATAAGTTGAGTGGGGGGAGGCTGGGGAATATCAGTAGAAGGGGCTAATTCAGGAGAACCAGGGTTTGGAGGGGGTATTATAGGATTAGAAGGAGAGGAGGGAGGGTCAGGCTGAGGGGGTTTACTGGGGGAGGTGGAGATGGAGGGGACTGTCAAAGGCTGAGGCAAAACAACAGTGGTAGGAGATTGAATTGGGGTAGAAGTAAGAGAAGGGTCGCTAACCGCAGGGTCAGCCCTAGGGGTCTTTTGGGAGGTGGGTGGAGTCTACAACACTTCTCTATGGTATGACCAAACATCTTACAATTAGTGCAATAGTAAGGTTTCGTTGCATGATAACTTCCCGCCAAAATCCCTCGACAGCAGTAGTGCCCACCTGCATTCTTTTGATTTCGAGTAAAGAGATGTCTCTTTCAATTTGGATCCTAGCTGCTTCAGGTAGGCCTCTATTACAAGTGGCTGCATCCATTCTGAGGGGGGTTCCAATAGCTCTAGCAATCTGGAAGAGGGCATTATGGTTGAAATATCTGTATGGGAGATTAGGAAATTTAAACCAAATTGGGATGATGGGTGGTTCCTTGCTAGGATCAAATCCCGGTGTCCATTTTAGAAGTTTCATATCCATACCAAGCAATAGTTACACTCTGTTTTGCAAAGAGCTTAGCATAGTCTTCCTCATTGGAGAAGTGGATTAGGAGGTGCCTTCCATCAAGAAGACCCATTCTCCAATTACCGAGAAAGGCAAGTGACTCAAAAAAGCTCGACAAGCTCCATCTTTGGATGTCCTGTGGTGAATTTCCCTATAAGTGTTAATCCGACTTCTTCATTAAGGGTATTAATCTCCTCATCGGAGAAGTAGACAATTGGCAACCATCCTTGACTTCAATGGAATGAATGAAAGGGCAGGATACTTTCCCTGCAGCAGCATCATGAAAAATCTGGGGGAAGAACAGATTGGAAGGCTGGTTCAGACTAGGACCTTGACCCAGCACACCTGCATAAGAAGCCTTAATCCAGTCACTTCTGGTAGCAGAATCCACAGGAGTTGCCATTAATAAATGGCCAAGAGCAATCCAGAGAAAAGATCAGAAGCAAAGGGACAGCAAACAGAATCTCAGCAGAATCCAGGAATTAGCTCAGTAGAAGTAAACTGAACTATCCTGTCAAAGCAAAGAAATCCAAGAACCAATGGAACAGTAGAGAATTTGAATTAAAAGAGCCCGGGAGAGCAAAAACCCAGCAAAGAGTTCACCAACACCACTGCAGACCCAGGGAGGGCCGCACACCAGACAACTCTTCAAACCTAACACCACCAGCAGGTCAGCCGCCGGCAGACTCATGGCTGAAACCCTAGCAGAGCTCCACAACCAGCCGCCAAAACCATCCTCTATATATATATATATATATATATATATATATATATATATATATATATATATATATATATATATATATATAAAAAAAATAAACTAAATAAAATACTTTTTTTTTTAAAAAAATAAAAAATAAATATCCCTCTCTCCCTCAACTCTCCCTCACCTCTCCCTCACCCTACATGCCACCCTAAAGTCTACCCACCTCACCTCCTCCTTACCTTCACCATATCTCTCCCTCATCTCTCTCTCACCTCTCCCTCACTCCTCCTTTGACTCCTAGCCGTGAGCCTCCCCCATTAAAAACCACTCACCATCTCATTTTTACACTCTTACACACTCACTTACTCACTTCACTCACTTCCTCATTCCACCCCCCCCCCCCCAAATTCCACTCCTAGCCGTGAGCCTCCCTTCCCCTTCTCCTCCTTCTTCCAAGCTAGCCACACTTCACCACAACACCCCCAACCTCTCCTAGTCGTGAGCTTCACCAAAGGCATCCCCTCTTCAAATTCTTCCATCAACTCCTCCAAAGCTAAGGTAATTTTCTTCCCCTCTCATTTATTCTTTTTTTTTATGGAAATTTTTGTTTCAAAAATTCTTTTTAGATTCCATCTTCATGTTTAGCCTAAATATTTCACACCTACATGAATTTTCTTTAAAATACTTCTTCCTTTACAAAGATTTTTAAATTTACATACAAGTCATTTAATTTTTTTTTAAAATCTTCATGTATGCTTTTTAAATGTTTCCATGCTTAGGCTTAGGAATTCCTTTTTTATGTGTTAATTATCATTTCTTTTACAAATCTTCATGTATGTTTTTTAAATGTTTCCATGCTTAGGCTTAGGAATTCCTTTTTATGCAAGTTATTTAGCTATTTAGTTTTTAAATCTTTCCATGTTTAGCCTTAGGATTTCTTTTTCATGCAAATTATCTAATTAGGTTAACTAGTTTTAAATATTTACAAATTTACCACCTAGATTTTAACTAACTTGAAAAATAAATTTAAAAATTTAAAAAAGAAATAATATAACATAAAGGAAATAAAATAAAAGAGAAAAGAGAAATAAACATAACGATAAAATAAAAATAAGAAGAAAGAAAATGAAATAAAATTTTAAAATGACATAATGAAAATAATAATGAACAAATATACTACTAAAATAATTACATAAATTACATATATGTAAATTAATAATATAAATGTAAATATGTTATATGTACTAAATAATATATAAATTAATGTTAAATACATTGTAAATAAATTATATACACTAAATAAATAATGTTTATAATAATGTAAATAAAATAATAAATAACAAAATGTAAAAACATAAGTGATATAATTGAAAATTTAAATAAATTAAATAATTTCTTTACTAAATTTTAACTAAAATAAACTATACTAAATTTAAAATAACTATATTAAATTTAACTACTAAAATAACTATACTAAATGTAAAAAATATAACCATACTAAATTTAATAACTTTACTAAATAAAAGAACTACACTAAAATTAAATAATATAACTAAACTATATTAAATTTAAATAAATACTACTAAAATATAAATAACGAAATGAATAATAATGATATATGAATAATATCAATATGTAAATAATAAAAAATAATGTGATAACAAAAAAATAAATAACTATAAACTTAAATAGATAATGAAAATATAAGAAAATGATAATAATAATAACTAAAATAATAATTGTAAATATAAATAAATAACAAAAATAAGTAAATAAAAATGTCATTCTTTTTAAAATAATGTAAATGTAAATATATATGTAAATAATAATTTTAATATATAATAACCTAATATAAATGATAATAACGTTAAGAATAATCAAGGAGAGAGAAAATGAAAAGCTTTATAATTAAGTAAATAATAATATAAATGAAAAATAAAAGATATAAATAACAAACTTAAATATACATCTAAATAATAACAATAATAAATTACAAGAAAAATAACTTATAATTTAAATATATTAAATGATAAGAATATAAGGGATGATAAAAATATATAACACACACACGCATACAGCATACGTACACACGTACACACACACATAGATACATATATATATATATATATATATATATATATATATATATATATATATATATATATATATATATATATATATATATACACACAAATTGAAAATAATTTAAATAATATAAATAAATAATAAATAAAATAAAATAAAATAAATTGAATTAAACTATATTAAATTAAACAATAATAAATTAAATTAAATTAAATCAATTAAATTAAATTCATAAAAATCAAAAATTAAATTAAATTAAACTAAATAATAATGTAAATAAATAATAAATTAAATTAAAATTAAATAAATTAAAGTTACATAAAACCGAAAATAAATAAAAACTAAATAAATAAATTAAATTAAATTAAATAATAATTTAAAAAAATGATAAATTAAAATAAAATAAAATAAAATAAATTAAACTAAATTAAATTTAAAAAATTAAATTCAATTCAATTAATTATATTGAATTAAATAATAATAAATAATAATTTAAAATTAAATAATTATAAATAAAATAAATAAATGAAAACTGAAAAAATTAAATTAAATTAAATTAAATAATAATGTAAATAAATAATAAATTAAATTAAATTAAATAAATTAATCAAGCTAAATTAAAATTAAATAATAATGTAAATAAATAATAAATTAAATTAAATAAAATAAGTTAAATAAATTAAATTAAATTAAATTAAATTAAGGAATAATGTAAATAAATAATAATTTATACTAAATTAAATTAATTAAATTAAATAATAATAATTATATGAAAACAAAAAATAATAATTAAGTAATTAAAAATTAAAGTTAAATTAAATTAAATTAATAACAATTAGTTAAATAAATAAATGATAATAAAGTAAATAAATCACAATGAATTAGATAAGATAATAAATTAATAAATAATAAAGATAATAATAATTTTAATTACAAATAAAAGACAATAATTTTAAATAACACATAATAAAAATAACCAAACACATAAATAATAAATAACAATAATAACATAAAATGATAACACATAACAAAATAAACAATAATAAAATAATAAATAACAATAAAAACATATAAATAACATAACAATTACACACAACACAACAATCACAACACACAACAACAATCCCGACCACAATACAATACCAATACGATAACAATCAAACCTAGGATAGACCTCCAAAGGCATGGTTTATTTTTCTCTTTATAATGACCCTTAGGAAATCACAACTTGGTGTAGAAAACATAATAAGAATACCCTTATGATTAGTGAATGCATGGAGTAACCCAAATTTTACCCGATGTCCACACAATCTTACCAATGCACATTCCAAACTCAAAGTTCCTAACTCTAAAAACAAACCAAAACCAAAATCAAAACCAAACCAAAATCAAACTAAACCCAAACCAAAACTAAAAAAACAAAATCCAAACACAAACCAAATCCAAACACAAACTCAATCAAATCTTCCACAAATAAAATCACAAACATTTCACAGCAGTCTCATAAGTCCAAATCAAACAACCAGTTGCCACCAATCCAAATCCAAACCACACCTAAACCCATCTGCCCCAACCTACCCCGAACACCAGTGCTCATTAAGCATAAGGGTATATGTAGGATGAGTTGTTAAGCAACATAATAAGTTTAAATGAGCCAGAGGCTTTTCACCAGGCTGTGAAAGGGAAGCATGAACCTGCATCCTTCTCCTGGCCTTTTGGATACCCTAGAGGTCTATTAAACTTAATATGTCTGTTTAACGAAATCATCCTCAATTAAATTGATAAAGTTCACCAAAAAAAAACATCATAGGACTTGGTAGAAAACCAGGACATTTACATAGACATCATAGGATTGAGTAGTTACTGCTTGTTAGTCATACTTCTTCCTGTTTCTGACATGCTTTAATTTCTGCAAAATTATAAACACATACATGCAATGCAATACTAAAGATTCAGATGGTGGAACTTGAAAACCCACCAGGTACATTTTTATTTTAATTCAATTTACTTACCTGTACTGTACTTTACTTCTCTTGCATGTTAAACAAGAATGTCACCCTGCATGAAAACTAAAACCTTTAGGATAGCCATAAAACTGAAACCCAAAATTAAATTAAAAGTCACAACAAGATAAAATTCACCGCCACAACATTTAAAATATAAAACAACTCAAAATTTAATCACAAACAGAACAACAAAATTACAACTACAACTAAATTAAAACGTCTCGTTGGATGATCGGGAATACCTCGGATGATGTAACTCACGTGTTGCTAACGGGATTTCCCACGGTCTAAATGAAAGTGTGGAACTCATTCAGCTGAGTTTAGCAAATTCATCTGGACTAAGTGAATCCGATGAAAATAACGATGTTGTGATGACGGAACCGTGGGATCTTAATCGGTTCTGCTTAATCTAACTTAAGATTTGTTTTAATTAAAACACTAAAACACTTGGATTCTAAGACATTTATAAACCAAAAAACTTCTCTCACCTCCTGATTTTCACCTTCTAGAACTGAACCTCTGCAACGACAAAGGAGCTTGGAGCATAGTGGGCATCACGGCCATCTTCTTCAGCAAAACCTGAGTCTACTTCAGCTAAACCATTCCTTAGTTTAAATAACTAGCTATAGAACTTCGAGGTATTTGCCCAAAGGCAAAGTAAACCCTCATCTCATCTTTTAGGCTTTTGCACCCGGTGCATTATATGCCCTAACTCGTCTAGGTTTTCGAGGTTGTCATCCCGATATGACATAAACCCTCACATCTTCCAGACTATTCATATGATCGACATCAAATGAATGTAAGCCCTAAATAATAAAATTGGCAGGATGAAATATAAATTAAATCTTTTCCTAAACTGAGCCAAACAATAGGTTAGCTTGGGAAACACCGGATTCTTCTCGAATCCGTGTTCTTCCCCTAGTCTTCTTTTCCTTTGGACTCTGATAAAATGAAATGTTCTGAAATTTGAACCATTCACCTATTGAATTCTGATAATCACATTTTGTTGAAAGGAATCCTTACCTTTGGAAGTGATGAATATAATTATTTCCTGATCTTTACCAAGAGTTTTTTTAGGTGACTTCGGTTGTCTATGATGTAATTAACTATAGGGGCTTGCCCTTATAGGAAACCTAAAAGACCCCATATTAATATAAACCCCATTTAATCCTCTTATATTAAATGGGGAAATTGTTCGGCAAACATACGAGTTTCGCGACCAAACGGATGTCATACTTTTCCTTAGTTCATTTGATTGAGCCTCATCCTCGAGTTTTGTGTTCATCCTTCGGGATATATACAAAGCTCGAGGTATAGTGCTCTTTTATTCGAACTTTGAAAAATATGAAATCAATTTGACTCCATATTTTTCTAAACTAAATTATAATTAAATTAAAATTGTCCTTCAGAAGCGGGCGATGGGACTTCGATTCCAGTGACTGACAGCTTCTAATGGGCAACCCCAACTAAAAAAACACAATATATTTAAAACTTTTTATACGCCGACAGCTGCTGGCGACTCTGCTGAGGTTAGAGTTTCTCTCTCATAAAAATCAGGAAATACTATATTCATATATCGGTAATGTACTCATGTCCCTCATGAGCCAAATTACCATTCTTCCGTTGACATACTTTACCCATTTCTTTCTTGGGAATGTATGATCAACTCTCCTGGATTTCAGGACCATCTATTTAGCCACTCCTAAATAGAGAGGTTCAGGGATCCTTAGGATTTTTTTTCTTTTGATCATGTAGGGTTAGACGCCCAATAGGTGTGTTGGTGGATTAATTCCACTTGGGCAATGAGCTTTGTTAAAAGGGATCCTCAGCAAGGTCCTTTGCTTCACCTTTTTCTTCTGCCTCTTGGATTTAATTTTTTGCCTTCGGCAAGTTAATCCACCTTTAAAATTCTAAATATCATTTAAAACTAACACATGAAAATCTAAAAGAAAATAAAAGAAGAAGAAGAAAAAAATATGATAAGAGAAAATAATAATATATTAAATGAAATAAAAAAATTTTACCCAGTTCACAGAACGATCTTTTTCATAGTGTTCATACTATGATGACAAGGTCTTTGGCCCTTCCTAAATTTTGGAACGTTTCTTTTGACGAATCAAAATGTCAACCCCTTCGCCGACTTTCTCCCGTGACTTGCCCTCTTCCCGTGAGGCTCGTCTCGCAAAGACCGTTGATTCAGTTTGGAGCAGGCTTCAGTGAGTTTGAAGTCGTGCTTGGAAAAGCCCCGTTAGTGGTCCTGAAAGTTGCCGCCCCCGAAGTACAAGAACCATCTGCCGAGTTCTATCTAAACTCCCATGAAGACTTCCCTTCTGCTAAGAAGGTGAAGTTGGCTGATGTCCCCGTCAAACCAGTTGGCTCCGTGACAAGGAGAGTCGTCACCTCTACTGCTTCCGGCTTCGCCATTACAGCACCTACTTCCCCGTCTGATAAAAGGAAGGAAATTTTGCACGAGGAGGATTCTGACAAAGCCTTCCTTGCTCTGCCGTCTGTCTTTGAGATTGGTTCTAGTTCCAGGGTTCCCCCGTTGACCCCAAAGGTGGAATCGCAATCGGAAGCTTCGCAAGGCCACCAGGGCACAAGCTGCAAGTATGCCAGTGATTGATGAGATTCCTCAGCAGGAGGAACTCGGTTTACCGAATACCTCTCCTCTCCTCCGAGGTAGTAGGTTCCACCCATTAGCTGGTACTACTGGAAATGAAAATCTCTATAGGATTGTCGCTGCACTTCCAAAGACCGGACAGTCATGATGAGGAGGGAAAGAAGCCCACACCCCTCACTCAAGCTCATACACTTCTACGGATATTGGCCAAATTAGAAGGATGTTCTGTCACCAAGCTTCTTAAAAGGATGGGATGTGCAATATCCCCAGAAGTGAAAGTGGAAATTTTGAAAATGGAAAAGCCTAGCAGGGTTTTTATCAAGCACCGTTTGGGAAAGCGTGTTGAGACAACTGCCACCGATTCGATGCCCGCAATACGAAGACCAGTCAAGTCTCGGCTAGGTCCAAGAATGCCACCCAAGGAACTCGTGAGGAGGAGGAGAGGATTACTTTCCTCTGTACATGGTCTGCACTCTATGGAGCACACTTCCTCTCTTGGTCCTGATGTCCCCGCTGAGACATTCTGTCTCGAGGCATCAATTCTCGAGAGGAGAGTGTGGTTACTGAAAGTCGCTACACCTTTCCACTTCGAGAAGTCTACAAATCATCAAATGGATTATAAGTTTGGCACTCCTATCATCACCACTCCTGTTGCTTTAGAGTCAATAGCAGAAGAAGGGTCGATGGAGGATAGAATTCAGAAACTTCGTGAAGAGATTTCAGAGTTAACTAGGGATCAAGGATTAGAGGTCGATAACGAGGATCTCCACCTGTCAGATTACTTGGATGATGAATTCATGGAAATCAACATGGTCGATACCAGGGCCACAGCATCTACGCGTGAAGCTCCTCGTGGGGAGGACGCAATAGAAGAGCTTCAAAGAGCTGTGTCCGCCAGAGACGACATGATCAGCCAATTGGAAAATATAATGGAGGAGATGACCGCCGCTATGACTACCATGGCCACATTGTATGGAAAGTCTCAGTCACGTCCGACAGCATCTCCAGAAATCAATCAACCTGAGATAATACACATCGCCGATGAAAGAAGAGAGGTCGCCTCTGCCAATGAGAATGAGCTTCCGAAGAAGGATTCAACCCCCAGTATACAAGAAAAGGATCTTAAGCAAATCATCGAAGCCCAGTCTAAAGGCAGAGCATCAGTTTCAAAGGGTAGACCCTACCTGGAGGAATTTGATGATGTACCTTACCCCAAAGGCTTCGTGCCACCAACCTTCAAAACGTTCAACAGAACAGGAAACCCTCGGCAGCATATAGCGCACTTCAGAACCAGCTGTTGTAACACAAGAGGAAGTGAAGCGCTATTGTTCCGTCAGTTTGTCAGCAGCCTGTCAGGAATAGCTTTTGATTGGTATGCTTAAATTCCTATTGGATCAGTAAAGACTCTCACAGAAATGGAAAGCATGTTTGTGAAGAGATTCACCGGTGCTCAGCTTCATATCAACATAGGAGATCTCGTGGTAGAACGTCAGAAGCCCGATGAAACTTTGGTTTACTACATCTTGAGGTGGAGAAACTTAAGCATGAAATGCGAACCTCAACTACAAGAACAGCACGCGATCGATATACTACGCAAGAGTTTTCACGGTCCGATAGCTTTCATGCTTAAGGGTCTCATGATCAAGTCCTTCGAGAAACTGCTCAGCAAGGCCAGCAGCTTACAGGAAGAAATCAAGCACATGGAGCCTGCAGAAAAGACAGAGAAAACGAAACCAGCAAAGGCTTATGAGAAGAGATCTGGTGTAGTGGCCACGGTTGATAAAGGAAAGCAACCGATGATGATTCAGACCGAGCAGTCGCCTCAGGCACGTATGGTCGACTCTCGAAGATGACGGGACGACCTCGTCCGCAGACGGAATAATCGGCCCAAGTAAGCAACGGCAGAGACCGTACGAGACGGACGGGAGACCGCTCCTACAATATCGAACGACTACGCGAAACTACTCTTTCAAAGATGATGTTGTAGCAAAGATGTTCAAGAATCCGCCGAAGAAGCCCAAGTTCAAGTTACCCGAACCGAAAAAGCCGAAGAGGTGAATAAGAAAGATCGCCCAACTTCCGTCCCTATCACCGGATGCTTGGACATACAATCGAGAACCGCTTCGGCTTCAAGGATTGGCTTGAGCGGAATTACAAAGAAGGAAATATAACAATACCAAAGAAATATTTGAAGGAGCCTGAAAAAGGTTCTATAAATGTGATTTCAGCCGAGCCAATCTCTTCGCTTGACCCATATGTCGGTAAGGGTGGATGGAGTGCAATTTGGAATGAGCTCAAGAAGGTCATGGATCAGATTCAGTCTGCTCCAAAGAAAACCACTGTCCGGAGTCCACTGCCACAGACAGTCCAAGATGAAAGCTTCACCGAGGAAGCTACCGCGACGAGAATGGAGGAAGAAAGAGATCGTGAGCGAGATTAAAGACAATAGCGCGAAGGATAAGATAGAGGCTGCTCCCGTTAGACTGGTTGTCTCAGATTTGGGGGTGAAATCCCTCGAACCCCTAACTTTGTATCATTATCTTTGTACCCCTCCAGGGTCTCGTAATAATGATATGAATGATGTTGGCTACGTTCTTACTGTCTCTAGTGATGACGTAACTAATCACAACCTATCTAACCCCGATTTCGAATCTCAAAATGATTCTCAAGTCATATTAACTCCCAAAGAAAGATAAAGAAGACATTGACAACACCAGCTATGACAGTACGAGAAGTGAGGAGCCGGTCCTCGAGTGCAAAGGAGCTCCACTTGACATCGGCTTGGACTTCTCAGATACAGAAGGACCTCTGGGTCCAGAAGAAGAAGAAATAATGGAAGTGCATTTAAGGAGTGGCAAGGTGCTAGCTCTGAGAACAACTCCAGTGGACAAAGGAAAGCAAATAGTCACTCAAGAAGAAATACCTCCAGCTGCTGAAGAGATACAAGTTCGAAATGAAGTTGAAAACCCAAATAAAGTGGATTACAGCGTGTTAGCTCATCTCAGGAAGTTACCGGCCAAACTAAGTTTTTACGATGCTCTGATCCTGTCAAAGGAGATGAGAGAAAGTTTGATCAAGTCTCTACTTGATCCCGACATTTGCTTAGCACAGTTGGCTAGCACATCCTCAGATTGAGTTTGCACCATAAAGAAACAACCTGGCGTAACTTTCACCGATGAAGATTTGCTACTCGGTACAGCCGATCACAATCGTCCACTCTACATTTCTGTCATCATCGGCAGATTCGTGCTATCCAGAGTCTTTATAGATCCTGGAGTTTCGCTCAATATAATGAGTCTACGGATGTTAGCTTACTTGGACATTGACACCCAAGAGCTTTCAATGGATAAAATGATGTTAAGAGGTTTCAATCAGAATGGAGAAAGAGCCCTCGAATCTATAACGCTACAAATGAAAGTCAGAAATCTAGTAACAACTGCAAAATTCTATGTCATCGATGATGATACTTCGTTCAATACCCTACTTGGTCGACCGTGGCTCCATGAGTTCAATATGGTCCCGTCGTCGCTTCACCAGTGCATCAAATACTACAAAGATGGACAAGAACATTGCATTAAAGGGGATCTACAACCGTTTTCAATACATGAAGTGGGCATCCATGAAGATGCCGCTTACTATGCTCCTATGAAGAAAATAGTATTTTTAAGAGACAATGTGATAAGAAAAATTGAAGACTCAAAGGAACTACAAGGACGAGACCGTATGGCTCCAGTTCAACAATCTCAAACCGCTTCTTCTCAATGAGTTGGTAAAAGTTCTTTTAGCTCACGCATTCGAGGTCGAGGCCGGGGACGTGGTCGAGGAAGAATTTCCTAGATTGTTGAACAGACGAAGTCGACAATCAACATCAACATGGAGGGAAGCTCCGAAGAAGATAAAGAAACAATGATGATAAGTAAGAAGAAGCCTCAGTTTGAGATCTCTCTTGACGACGAAGCAAAGGATGAATACGAATTGATGTACGATCGGATTAACTACTATGTTCATGCCATGACCATTACTCCGATCCATTCTCAAAAGGTAGAGAGTATAGAGATCAAGGAAGTTCATAAGATGGTTTTAAACCGATCAAGTTTTACAAAGCTTCCCCTTATACTTCTGAACCTTGTGTAATTCTTGAAGAAAATGACTCAAATGAATTAATGGAATTACCTTTTGGCTACTTTTTGCCGTGTGTACAAAAGTTAATTCAATAAGGATATGTGTCAAAGAAAATGCCAAAAGGTAAGTTACAATCGTTCGAAAAATTATGGAATGTAAAAGGAAAGAAACTCAATTCGAAAGAAGGTCTTGGGTTTGGTACGCTCGGACCCGTCGATGACTTAGAATTTTGCATGATTGTTACTAGTCAGTCAAAAGAAGAATTCCTGGACATTCAAGATGAATATGAAGATCAGCCAATAGGTGATGCTCCGCCAGAATTCAAAGAAGAAATCAAATCAACAGTCGATGAATTAAGAGAAATCAATCTCGGGACTGAGGAGCAGCCCCAGCCGACTTTCATAAGTTCATTACTCAACGAAGAAGAGGTTGCAGACTTGGTCAGGTTACTATTAGAATTCAAAGATTGCTTCGCTTGGAGCTATGATGATATGCCAGGACTATCTCCGGCGGTCGCAGTTCACCGCCTCGGAGTGGATAAGAATGTGATGCCAGTAAAGTAAGCTCCCAGAAGGATGTGCCTCGAGATAGAACAACAAGTTACAGCAGAAATCAAGAAATTAATAGACGCTAATTTTGTCCGAGAAAAACAGTATCCGACGTGGTTAGCTAATGTTGTGCCAGTGAAAAAGAAAAATGGACAAATTCGAGTGTGTGTCGACTTCAGGGACTTAAACAAAGCATGTCCAAAAGATGAATTCCTGTTACCGATACCGGAACTAATGGTGGACATCGTGTCAACACATGAAACTTTCTCCTTTATGGATGGGTCTTCAGGGTACAATCAGATAAAGAATGCACCAGAAGATGCAGCGCTCACATCTTTCAGAACTCCGTTCGGGATTTACTGCTACACCGTGATGCCGTTTGGACTGAAGAACGCATGAGCTACATACCAAAGAGAAATGACGAGGATCTTCGATGACCTCATTCACAACTAAGTGGAATGCTATGTGGATGATTTGGTCGTCAAGAGCAATATAAGAGAAAACCACCTATATGATTTGAGGATCGTATTTGAACGATTACGACAATATAATCTGAAGATGAATCCCTTAAAGTGCGCTTTTGGCGTTACCTCTAGGAAATTTCTAGGATTCGTTGTCCGTCATCGGGGAATCGAAATCGACCCAGATATGATTTTTTAAAAGAAGATTGTTTTTAAATTCCCCCCAAACTTTAATTTTTTTAGTAGGATTAAGCATAAGAAATAATACATGAATAAGAATTTAAAACTAAAATAACATGCTTGCAGGAATCTTAATATGCAAAATATGCAAGTATAACAGTTTAAAAACAAGGAGTAAAAGGAAATCAAATTCAGTTTTTCAGTTTTTCATAAAATAGAAATTTCAAAATTTCATAGGAATTCTACAATAGTGGAGGTTTTCAAAGCAAATACACACCAAAAATCACAACATACTAGAAATAAATGGTAGCAAATTTTGAAAAGTTTAAACATGCTATATAAATAGTGGTTTCTAATAGTGTTCTAAATTTTTCTAATATTTATAGAAATTAAATTAGACACTACTAAAAACTTAAACACTAGAAACACATAAAAACATTTACTACCACAAACATATCACATATTACATCATAAAACCTCAATCCAACACATAAACATCTGAATGTGCATAATAGAAATAGCCAACTATATCTACACAACATCAGAGTCCATAGAAAAATACATCATATCACACATGAAAACATTAAAATAAAAGCATCGCAACACAAGAAAATCACTTAACAACATTACAAACTTAACACAACAATCCTAATGATCATCTTCATCATCATCAACTTTATTCTAGTCTTTGGATGGCACATTAGGTATATAAAAAGGATGAGGGGGCATCTCAGCATTGTGTTCTCCTCTAATCACTCTGTCCATGTACTGCTGATAATTCTCCTCATATTCATCATGTTTTACAATATACCTTTCAATATTTTCAATCTTCCCATCCATATCTCTAACATTCTCTCTGATAAGACTCACCTCCTTAAAAATATTCTACAATAATCTGGAAGATGATGCATGTGTAGTAGAAGCACGAGAAGTAGAAGCAATAGAAGCAAAAGCATTGGAAGCTCTAACAAATCCTCCTATTCAGCCAAATACTAAATGTACAGTGTAAGTGTTTACATTTACACTAGTAATAGGTCTAAGTGGCTGAAGAACCTCTTCCCATGTTTCAGACTTAACACCAAACTGCTCACAAAGTGAATAAATCAAGGATGGAAATCCCATACCCGCAGTAGTAGCAGCTCTGGCACAGTATATAAAAAAAATAATAGCTCCAATATCTAAAGGCTTTCCTTGTTGAATACGATGGTTCAGAATAGCTCTCTCCCATGTAACTTCACTGACACGACTTGAAGGCATAAGATTAGATGCGATAAACTAATGCCATTTATTTGAAATGCCATTCAACTTAGATGCTTGAAAATTGACTCTTCTGTCATTTGTAATCTTCCACAAACCTCTTCCATCAGTAAGAAAGGCCATAATCTCATCTAACTCTCCCTCAAAAGGATGAACATTCGCATAAAAACCAATCATTGTAGGAGGTAATCGTAAAAAGTATTAATTACCACAGATGAAAAATCACTTGTTGCCCCCTAACCATCACCAAATTGTCTTCTACTGCAGGCAAGTTATCATAGAACTCTCTCACCAAAGAAATAACTACAACTACAGAGAAGTAACAGTATCTTTCCCAATTCCATCTAGTAATCATCTCCTTAATTTCTCCTCCTGGCTTACTAAAAATTCGCTCTGGAATCAATTTCCGTGATGCGAGTGCATCGACATAACAATTCTCTGCTTTAGAACAGACAAATTTGTCGGAATCAAATTTTTCTTTTCCTTTTGAACGTTTTGACTTTGGATCCATAAATTCCAAATTTAAAATAAACTTGTTAACTCAACATCCAAAGACAAACTCCACTAAATCCAAGCAATTTCTCATGCTTTTTCCAAATTTCACAATGAATATTGATTTCTAAATTTTTCAATAATGTACTCAAAATACATGGTGAAAATAAAAAAAATTTTACTTAGGAGTAGTGATCATACCTTAAGGAACTCAAATCCAATAAATTTTGGTGAAATCGACTCTAAAATGATCCAAATAATGATGTCATAGGCTCCTATTTTGTGAAATTGGGAGGTTGAAGATGATGGGGATGTTAAAAATGGCAAATTTTGGGTTTTTAACTGCGAAAAATTAATTTTCGCGAACCGGCGTCTATGCGCGAGGCATACAACGCTTAGCCGCGAAATCTGGCGTTTATATGTCGTTCGTTTGGCGCTTAGGCGCTAGTGCCTAAATTTTGATAATTAAGTAAATTCCATTAAATCTGAGTTAATCACTTCAAATAATTATTTCTCCCCATAAACGCTTCTAATACTCCAAAAGTACAGATTAATTTCCAATGACTCCACACAAATTTCACATAAAAACAAATTTATATTTCATTAAATATTAAAACACACAAAATACAAACTACAAATTTCTATCCCAACATTTTGGATGAAATTCCCCAAATACATAAGTTCAAAAACATGTAATTAAACACTAACTTACATCATTAAGATGTAACAAACATATGTAAAGTGCAACAAACACAAACTTTTAATTAAAATCACACTTAAATCACTAAACACACATAATCAAACCACAAGACCACACATAAATTAATTCAAATCTCCATTAGGTGGAATATATCTAGAACTACCATTAGTTTCATTTGAACCATCTGGAATGTAAATATGATAAAATGGGCGATGATTTGTTGTTATATCTTCTTCTTCCATCCATTTGTTCTTCAGATACATCGTTCTATTCGCTTCTTCCACATGACTTGTGTGACTGAATTGCATTTGAGTTGCCATCCTATGTGCGCTGAATGAGCATTAATTTCATTTACCTTTGCATCGATAGGCTCCACATCAGCCTCGATCTTCGTAATCCTTTCTGTTATTCATTGGATACTCACAACCAGAAATCCATTATATAACTCTTGCACATTATCACAAATAAACTTCTTCTTCTTGACTTCCTCTTTCTTCTTAACTTCGCTCTCCCAAGAAGACATTTTTGCACTCAAAATACTCATTCAGAAGACTCTGGATTGAAATAAGAACTAGGGCAAGTATTTTATAAATTCAGGGCCTTTCCATAGACTTGGGAAGGCACAAAACCGACCCTAGAAGTGTTAAAACTCATTAATAACTCCAAAAACTACTTAAACCATGATTTTTGCTTCTAGAACCTCATTTTTCATGTTTTATATAACTGTGACGCCTATGCACCAACCAGCAGCGCATAGCCGCCAGTGCACATTTTCACACAGTTATGCTAAATGTCAAAATCTTCATTCTGATTCCTTTAAGTCATTAAATAAGGTAAAATAAACACCACTATAACATAAAAAACTCCAAAATGCTACCACATTTCTCAAATTAAACCAAATAAAAGCACATAAAACAAAGCACACCGATAAATATGGGTTGCCTCCCACAAAGTGCTTGGTTTAAAGTCATTAGCCTGACATACCCATAGCTTATTCTAAGTGACCCAACATCAGATTCTCATCAGGATTAGATTGATCGACTGAAAAGTAAGGTTTAAGTCTATGACCGTTCACTTTAAATATTTTTCCATTCTTAGGATCTTGAATATCCACAACTCCATATGAATAAACTTTTATTACAATAAATGGGTCTATCGACATGGACTTAAGTTTTCCAGCAAAAATTCTCAATCTAGAATTCTATAGCAAAACTTTTTTGCCTGGCTCAAGATTTTTATTGAGAATCTTCTCATCATGCCATAACTTCATTTTTTCTTTATAAATCTTAGCATTTTCATAAGATTCAATCCTTATCTCTTCAAGCTCATTTAATTGTAACAATATCTTTTTTCCAACATCTTTCAAATTAAAATTGAACTCTTTAATAACCCAATATGCTTTATGCTCAAATTCAACTGATAAATGATAAGTTTTTTTCAAAAATTAGCTTATATGTGGACATCCCTATATGAGTTCTGTAGGCAGTCCTATAGGCCCCAAAGCATAATCCAATTTGATTGACCAATCCTTTCTGTTTGGATTAACAGACTTTTCCAATATTCTTTTAATTTCACGATTGGATAATTCAACCAAACCACTTGCCTACGGATAATAAGCAGTAGCAATGTGGTGGTTAATATGTATTTCTTTACTAAATTTTCCATAATCGCATTTCTAAAATGACTTCCCCCATCAGTTATGATTACTCTTGTTATTCCGAATTTGAAAAATATATTCTTTTTTAAAAAATTTTGCAACACTTTGAGCATCACATTGAGGTAAAGCAACAACATCTATCCATCTTGATACATAGTCTACTACTATCAAAATATATGTATTTCCGAAAGATGGTATAAATGGTCCCATGAAATCTAATCCCCAAAAGTCAAATATTTCAACTTCCAATATATAATTGAGGGGCATCTCATTTCTTCTAGAAATATTGCTTACACGTTGACATTGATCGCAATTTTTAACATAAACATTAACATCCTTAAAAATTGTAGGCCAATAAAATCTAGATTGTAAGATTTTATATGCAGTTTTATCAACTCCAAAATTTCCACCATAATTAGAATTATGACATTTTTGAATAATTTCATAAGTTTCTTTTAAAGGCACATATCTTCGAATAATCAAATCCTTTCCTTGTTTATACAAAAATGGGTCATCCCAAAAATAAGTCTTAGCTTCAGATATAAATTTCTTCATCTCCTGGAATGTCAAACTATAGGGTAAAATATCACTAACAGTAAAGTTCAGAATTTCAACATACCACAGAACACATCACTCATTAACAGTTAAAAATTTTTCATCAGGAAAATTTTCATTAAGTTTTTCAACATCACAGAGAGATTTTTCAGTTTCAAGACTAGACAGATGATCAGCAATTTGATTATCAGCACCCTTCCTAACTACTATCTCAAAATTAAATTCTTAAAAAAGAAGAATCTATCTAATCAATCTTGGTTTTGCATCCTTCTTCTTCATTAAATACTTAATAGCAGAATGATCAGTATGCACCACCCATTTAGTTCCAATTAAATATGATCTAAATTCATCAAAGGCAAATCGTATAACTAATAACCCTTTCTCAGTAGTGGTATAATAAATTTGAGCTTCATTAAGAGTTTTACTAGCATAGTAAATCACTTTGAAAATTTTATCATATTTCTGACCTAAAACAGCTCCAATAGCATAATCACTAGCATCACACATTAATTCAAAATGTTTTTCCCAGTTTGGTGAAACTATAACAGGTGCAGTGATTAATTTTTCTTTTAATGTTTCAAAAGCTTTTAGGCAATCATCATCAAAATTAAAAATTACATCTTTTTCCAGTAAACGACATAAAGACTTCAAAATTTTTGAAAAGTCTTTAATATAACGCCTGTAAAATCCAGCATGTCCCTGTTGACCTCATTTTTGATGAGGTCTTTTCTCTTCTCTCTTCTCTATCCTCAGTACTTAGGATCTAGCCTTAGGCTTTCCCTTTGACTATCTTAGAGGACTAGAAATGGGACCCACCACTTAGAAATTTAAACCTCTTAACTCCTCGCAAACCCCATAAGTTTGATTGTAAACCCCTAAGTCACTGGAGGGTTAAGATCAAATGTGGAGGTTTAAAAGATGAGTTCCCTATAGGACTCTTTGGCCTTAGGACCACCCTGGGTGGCCTGGTCTGGTGAGGGTTGACCTGCACACATTACACTTTCACACACATTCCAAATCCTAAAACCATTCATACCTAGCTTGGCTTCCTGACTCATGTAGGTAATTCATATGGATGGACCTTAACCCCTAAGCCCTTGGCTAAGAGGGTTAGGAACAACATAGTGAATGCCTCAAATGAGTCCTCTCATGGCTTTTATGGGCTTGATATGGCTTCATGGCTCAACCAAAGTGATTCTATTCTACTCAAATTTGATCAATTATCATTTTTCCAAAATTTCAATTTTTGACCCCCGGGGCCCTACACCCACTAAACCTACCAAATGCCCTTGAAACTACCCAAAATTTGCAAAATCACCTAAATTACCCAAAATTCCTTAAAATCAATCCTAAACATTTCCCCCCACTCAAATTGATCATCCATAGCCAAATATACCAAAATTTCCAAAAATACCCCCCAATACCCTCTAAATACCCAAAATGCCCTTCTTAGCCAAAAATTCCATAAATTTTGAAAATTCCGAAAAATTTCCAAAAAATCCTAAATATTCCCAATTTCATTTTGTTTAACTACACTATAAGCCAATTTTGTCAATTTAACCCACGTTTACCAAAACCCCCAATTTGATCCATTTTAAACCTAAAGTGAGCCCAATGTCAAACCAAACCACCCCAATTGACCTCAATTTTGGTCCAATTCAATTCTAAACTTCAATTCCATATCCCTAATATCAATCTAGACCAAATCAAAGCCCAACTTGATTAACATTTGGATCCAATTTCAATTTGAAGCCTAAATCCCCTAAATTGGCCTAAACCCAAACCTATCCCAAATAGGCCCAAATCCCAAAATCAAAGCCCAACCAAAGTTGAAAACTCTTTATAACACTCCCCTAAAAATTTCTCAACATTAATTTTACATCAAATCCAATCTTAAATCAACATTAACCCAAGATAGCCAAAGTTAGCCCAATTTGACCCATTTTGGGCCCCATTACCAAAAAGGCCCAAATTAAACCTATTTCAATTCCAAATGACACCAAACCTTCTCCAAATCACTCATGCCACACTCCTAAACTAAACCCAAAATTTGTTTAGCCTAATCTTTCACAAAATCTCCATCCACCAATTTGTTTTCAAACTTAAAAGCCCACTTCCATAAAGCCTTTAAAAGCCCACTTTCCATTAAATTCAAAAGCCCAAAATTCATCCCCAAGCCCACATGAAACATTTTCTTCATCATTACTTTGATAATCCTATTTGACCAAAGTCTTACACCATCATGAAATCAACCCATTTGTAGCATCATGACAAATCCCATCAAAGGAATCCAACATTTTTAAAATTCCAAATAACCCTTTTCCATGCAAGTGAACCAACCTTTTCCCAAGCCATGAGCAAGCTAAATGAAGCCATGGAGCCATGCATAAGCCATATGCAAGCCATGGGGAGCCCTTTCCACCTCACCATGCCACTTATGGCAAGAAGATGGGAGCCTTTCCTAAGCCTTCACTAAACCATTTTTATCCCCATCAATGATACACTTTAACCAAAATTGGCCACCTCACCTTGGATGGGGACTTCACCACACATGTGAGACTGACCCAAATGATCTCACATCAACCCAAATCAAGCCTTGGGTAGTGAACCAAGCCAAAACCATGAATTGACCCAAATTGGACCAAAAATGCTCCTTACACCCATGTCATTTAAATCCTTGACTTTACACATGGCAATCCCAAATTGATTGCACCAAAATCAAACTCTGACCTCCCCTCCACCTAAACACATATTTTGAACCCACTAATCAACCCCGATGGCCACCCAAAGCTCCACCATAATCTTCCTTATTTAAACCCCACCTCCATGGCCAAGAGGAGGAATGCAAGATTTACCTTGGGGAGACCCTGCCAAATTATTCCCAAAGCTTTTCCAAGAATTACTAAGCTCAATCAAACCATTTCCAATTGAGGCCTCACCTCTTGGACGAAGGTATCAAATTTTTTCTCCTCCAACCGAGCATGTTTTAATTTTCTGTAAATATTTACATGTTTTAAGTATATCATCACGATATAGATGTGTGCTACTCGATTAGACGATCATTTAAAAAAAAATTCATTCAATTTCGTTGAGAAACGAGTGAGATATCAAGGTTTGAAGGTGGACGGTTTTGGGTGAATATCACTAGGAGAGAGGAGCAGCAGCCGTCCGATCAGGCGTGTATCTGACGGATGCCCTGATGCAGTCGAACGGATCTTCATCCATGAACAGGTGCCATACAGAACCACGCTGGCCAATAGGAGAGCGTCACGTGGATTGAGCGGGAAATGGATTTTTTGAATTTATTTTTGACACAAAACTTCAAAAAATCATAACTTTGCCTAGAGAACTCCAAAAAATAAAATAAAAATACGCTCTTACTCATGAAAACGATGAGAGTAATGTGAAAGTATGTTTATTTTTATTTAATGCATATTTTATTTTTAATTAATTAAATATTTTTTTCAATATTTTAATTCTTCATGCATGTAGGAGCTTCAACATAACTTGAAATTTTTATATGTTATTCTATGCATAATGAAGGATCTTTCCTGATTTTTCCAAAGTCAAGAAAGATTTCCACGATGAGATATCTATTTTTCAATATTATGCTTCATTTTTCCTATAATAATTATAAAAATTACCATGTTGCTTAGAAAAATCTAGAAAAATTAGAGTGTATTTCCTTTGACCATAGAAACATTAGAAAATTATCTCATAATTTAATTCTATCAAACAAACTCTAATTTGGCCAAAACCTTAAAATGAAATTTTAATTAATTAGGATTAACCACACATCAAAATAACTTTAAATCAACTCTCCATTTATCTTTAGGATACATAGAACCTATCATAAAAATTTGAAATTAATTTGAAATGATTAACCCCACTAATTGGACTAATTAAGTCACATGGTCAAAATTAAACTTTAAAAATTCATAACTCCAAAAATACATTTCAAAAATTCACCAAATTGATTTTGGAACTTCTCTGATATCAGAGGATTATACAAAAATTAAAATTATAATTTTCTTAAAATCTTTATTTTTTGACCCTACATTAATATTTTAATAATTAAAAAATAATAAAAATCACAAGAATGTCATATTTTGACTCCTAATCATTTAGGAATAAACAAAATATTTTTCGTAAGTCTCTAGGTTAAGTTATTGAATTTTAAAGCCTTAAAACAATTTTTAATATTAAAAAATGTATTTTCCAACATTTCTACCAAATTAATTCTAATAAATCAAAGAAAAATCAGAAAAATATAAAATTTGCTTCTCTGGACTCCTTGAGGTTAGAGAGATTTAAGAAAAATATAAAATCCATTTTTCAACTTTAATTTTATTTTATAATTAATTAACACTCAAAAAATCAAAATGATTATAATAAATAAAATACAATTCAAAAAATCACCAAAATTGGTCCAAATGGTCCTCTAGTCAATAGGAACATCCCATAATTTTCTTAAAGATTGAAACCTTACCTTGGTCATGTTGTTGAATTTTCCTTGAAAATCCCTATTTTTCATTAAAAATAAATATATAAATAAATTAAATTTAGAAAAATCACATTTTCTCCTCTAATGTCTTAATTGACATGTGAGTGAAGTGACATAAACATTTCAAGTTCATTTGAACTCAATTTAGTGAGTTATGAAATAAATAAGCTTAAAAGGGCATATTAATAATTAAAGAATTTAAACCCCTTTAATAAAATTTTAGGTTTAATTAAAATAGAGGGTAAAATATTTGATTTTATCTTTCTTGGATGATTGAAACTTTGGGAAATTTAAAAGGGTAGGAACCCATTAATCACTTTTAAGAAAAAATGAAACTTTGATTATTTAAACAATTTAAAATTTTGGAAGAATAATAAAAATTTGAATTATTAAAAATAAGGATATAACTTGAGAGGATATTAATCCTTTAATAAAAAAATCCCTAAATGAATCACTTCAACAATATTTAACTTTTAATTAAGATTAAAATGATAATCCAAACTAAGTAAATTAAAAATTAAAAAAAATAAATAACCCTTAAATTAAAAAAAAAAGTTCAAAATATTAAACAGCTTTAATAATTAAATTAAATTAAATTAAATTAAATTAAGTAAAAATTAAATTAAAATTAAAATTAAATTAAATTAACATTTTAACAATTAAGTTAAGCTAAATTAAAAAATATTTAAGTTAAATTAAATTAAATTACATCAAATTTAAATTAAATTAAGTTAACATCATTCAATAATAAAAGTAAAACAAATTTAAAATATTAAGATCACCTAAAGTATAAAGATTTAAACCAAAAAATAATTTGAACACTATTCCAAACTTAAAATTATTAATTAAAACCTCATAATTAAATTTAATCACTTTAAACCATTAACTCAAACTTTAAATTAAGAATGATTAAAATTCTCAACATGCCAACTTGCTTTTAAAGGCTTTAATTATTATAACTCTTAAATAGAGTATTAAGTGAGATGTCACTTCATTCACCAGGTAATCAAATGCCCAAGTTCAGTGAGCAAGAGACAAAGCTTAACTAAACTCCTGGATGATTAATTCACCTGTGCAACTAAATTTACTTGGACTCAAAATAATCTCAGGAGTATTGAAAAGATGTTTAGGACTCGTCCTGAGCACTTCCTCAATACGATGAGATGTTTTAGAAGAACAATTGAATTTAATTGTTCTTTGATGAAGAAAATCATCCTTGAACAAAACACAAGAACCTAGACGTCATAGGAGATGACTAGTTATAGGACTAGGATCCTGGTAGACAATCAAAACCTGTCCCTTAGCTTTACCTAGGTATTTGTTGAAATATTTAAATGCCTTAACATGTGTTTTATGTGCAGCTTGGGATGACGGGAAGACCCTCCCGGTACGCTTTTATTTTATTGCAATTTACTTACATGCACTGTACTTTACTTTTTCTTGCATGTTAAATAAAACTGTTGCATGAAAACCAAAACCTTTATGATAGCCCCTGAACCGAAACCAAAACTAAATTAAAAGTCACCACAAGATAAAATTCACCGCCACAATATTCCAAAATATAAAACAACTCAAAATTTAATTACAAACTGAACAATAAAACTACAATTATAACTAAATTAAAACGTCTCGTTGAATGATCGGGAATACCTAGGATGATGTAACCCACGTGTTGCTAACGAGATTTCCCACGGTCTAAATGAAAGTGTGGAACTCATTCAGTTAAGTTTAGCAAACTCATCTGGACTAAGTGAATTTGATGAAAATAACGATGCCGGGATGACAGAACCGTGGGATCTTAATCGGTTCTGTTTAAACAACTTTAAGATTTGTTTTAATTAAAATATTAAAAATATTTGGACTTTAAGATTTCTAAACCAAAACACTTTTCTCATCTCTTGATTTTCACCTTCTACAACTAAACCTCTGCAACAACAAGGAGCTCGGAGCATGGTGGGCAGCACGGCCATCGTCATCAGCAAAACTCGGATCTACACCCGCCTAAACCTTTCTTAGAATTAAATAACCAAGCCATAGGACTTCGAGGTAGTTTGCCTAGTGAAACACAAATCCTCAACTCTTTGTTAGGCATTTGCATGATCATGTCATGTAAATTAAGCCTTAACCGGTCTTAGGACTCCGAGGTGGTCGTTTGGTACGACATAAACCCTCACATCTTCGAGGCTATTTGTGTGATTATATCATACAAATATAAGACCTAAATAAATAAAATTGGCAGGATTACAACATTAAATACACTCCCAAATCTAAACTAAACAATAGGATAGTTTGGGAAGTTGTCAAGATTCTTCTTGGATCCTCAGCTTCTCCTACTTCTCTTTCTTTGGATTCTTAAAATAAACTGTTCCGAATTTGAGCTAATCCCTATTGAAATTTCCAAAATTCAATCATTTGAAACCTTAAACATTAAAATTCTTGAGAGCAAAACCACTGATCATTATCGAGAGTTTTCTTAAATGATTCCCGTCATTTAAGATGTAAGTAACTATAGGGGCTTGCCCTTATAGGGAACTTTAAGAACCCGGGTAATCTAAACCCTGCTTAATTCATTTATATTAAGCAGGGGAACTTGTCAGCTTATAAAATCGGTTCGCAGACTAAACGAATATCACAAATCTTCTAATTTATTTAACCGAGCCTCATCATCAAGCAAGCAGGTGTCTCGTTCTTCGGGATAGATACACGGTTTGTGGTGTGGTGCTCGTTTATATAAACTATTCGGGATGTGAGATCTGCTAAATTTCATATCTTAAAATTTTCAAAATTAAAATTATTTTCAAAATTAAATGCTACTTTCAAATATTATATATATATATATATATATATATCAAATTTAAAATCTAAAATTCGCCGACAATTTCTGTTAGGCGACCCCTTTTTCTAAAGTACAACACAAACCTAAAAATATGCCGACAGTCCCAGAAAACTTCTAATTCCCCTTACATTAGTTGGGCAAGGTAAATTAGAGATCACTTTAATTTTTGTAGGATCTATTTCCATACCATTTTTTGATATACGATGTCCCAAAACAATTCCTCCTACTACCATAAATTGGCATTTCTCCCAGTTAAGAACCAAATTAGTTTCTTCACAACTTTTTAGAACTTTAGATAGATGTTCTAAACATGATTCAAATGACATTCCAAACACTAAAAATTCATCCATAAAAACTTTATTTCCTTTTTATATTAAATTACAAAAAATTGTCATCATACATCTCTAAAATGTAGGAGGGGCATTACATAAACCAAAGGGCATTCTTCTAAAAACAATTGTACCATAAAGACTGGTAAACATTATTTTCTCTTGATCAGGAGCAATTTGAATTTGGTGGTAACCATTATATCCATCCAGAAAAATAAAGTATTTATGCCCAGCCAGTCTATCCAACATTTGATATAGAAAAGGAAGTGAAAATGATCTTTCCTGGTGGCAAGGTTTAATTTTATATAATGAATGCATATTCACCATCCTGTAACTTGTCTTATTGGTATTGTTTCATTCTTTTCATTAACAGTCACAGTAAGTCCTCCTTTTTTAGGAACACAGTGAATAGGACTAACCCATGCACTATCTAAAATAGGGTAGATAATTCCTACATCCAAAAACTTTAAAATTTCTTTCTTATCATCTTTCATGATAGGATTTAATCTCCTTTGAGGATCAGCCCGAGGCTTGCAGTTATCCTCCATAAGGATTCTATGCATACAAATTGAAGGACTGATTCTTTTAATAGTAGCTATTGTTCATCCAAAGGCTTTCTTATATTTCTTTAAAATTTCAAGCAAACTCTTTTCTTCTCTTTCAGTTAATTGAGAGTAAATTATAACTGGCAAAGCTGAGGAATCACCTAAAAAGGAATACTTTAAATGATTAGGAAGCATCTTTAAATCAAGTTCCGGAGGTTTTTCAATTGATAGACCAAAAAATTCATCTTTTTCAGCCATGTCCAAAATTTCAAAATTTTCATGAACATAATTTAAATCTTCCTCATGAAAATCTTTATAATCTTGTAATTTCTTTTCTTGCTAGTGTTCCAATTACTTATTTTCAGATTTCTCTTCATAAGTTGACTTGAAATGACATTCACTCAAATATTTGATAACATCCTTCCTATAACATTCATCATCTTTACCTTTTGCAGGATATTTCATAGACTTTAAAATATTGAATGTAATAGTTTGATCATTAACTTGCATCGTTAATTCCCCTTTTTTCACATCTATCATCGCTCTACTTGTGGCTAGGAAAGTTCTCCCTAAAATAATGGGCATCTGTTTATCTTCCTCCATATCCAACACAATTAAATCAATAGGAAAAGTAAATTGATCTACTTTCACCAAAGCATCCTCTATCACTCTTTTAGGATATTTGATCGAACGATCAACTAATTACAAAGTTACAGTGATAGGGGTTATTTCTCCTAATCCCGGTCTTTTGAATATTGATAATGGCATAAGTTTAATGCTTGCACCCAAATCACATAAAGCTTTTCTAAAAAGAATGTCCCCGATTGCACATGAAATTGTGAAACTTCTAGAATCTTTAAGTTTTTCAGGAAGCTTTTTCTGAATTATTGCACTGCACTCTTCACTAAGGGCAACAGTCTCATTATCTTCAAACGTCTTCTTTTTGTTGAGAATATCATTCATAAATTTCACATAGCTTAACATTTGTTCTAAAGCTTCAGCAAACGCAATGTTGATTGTAAGCTTATTAAATATATCCAAGAATTTTGAAAATTGCTTATCTAATTTTTATTGTCGAAGTCTCTGAGGTAATGGAGTTGGTGGCTTTTCTAAATCAACCTTAGGTGGAGAAATAGGTCTTTCAAAACCTTTTGGAGCATCCTCTTTTGGTTTTTCAATTTCTTCTTTCTCTACTTCAGTCTCTTTTTGAAATCTACCTTCCAACTCTCTTCCACTTCTCATCTGAATAGCTTATACTTGCTCTTTATTTTTATCTCGTGGATTTACTTCTGTATTACTAGAAAGTGTTTCTTGAGATATATTACTTATTGAATTGGCAACTTTTCCCAATTGATTCTCAATATTTCTGATTATAGCTCCTTGAATTTGTAATTGATTTTTCATTTGTAACACCACTTCTTCAATAGACAACTTATTCTCCTTAAATTGTGAAATATTATTAAAACCTGGAGGATAGGTTGTTCTATAATTATTATTCCCTTGGTTGTTCCACTTTCTCAATGGGTTTATTTGGTTGTTCACCCATTATTGATTACTACTACACTGATTATTAGTATTTCAGTTAAAGTTTGGATGGTTTTTCTAACCTGGGTTATAATAATTGGAATATGGGTTATTAGGTGATCCACTTAATAATTATCTATTTTTCAATGTTAATTTCAAGCTCATTTTATGTACATTTTTAATGATATTACACTTTAAAGGAATGTATTTTACATATTTTTTCTTTAAGTATAAAAAAATCATTTGAGAAAATGAAGCAAAAAATATGCAATTTTCAGCCAAAATGAGCAATGAAGAAAATTTTAACTTGACACATATCGATTGTCTTTCTATACTTAATATCTTTTATATTTCTCACATTTTTTTGAATGAAATTATACATTTAAGAAAGGTTGTTCTTATGTCTATCTTGTAGGTGAAGATGTTAGAAATGCAACACAACTGAAATGGGTCGAAACGGAGTTGAACGGAGCAAAAAAAGTGGAGTTGCGAATAGGGTGGCGCCTAGGCACCAGTGACGACCAGAAAACGGCACCTAGGTGCCAAAATCAAGGCCTAGGCACCAGAACCCATCTAGGGTCAGTTATGGACGATTATTGGACATTTTTGGGTGATTCCAAAGCATTATATAAGCCACTGGACGAAATCCTACATGTCAGCAAGTAATACAATGAATCTAGACACATTGAAGCAGTTTTTAAATGAAGAGGTGCATCTCTTAAGTGAAGTGGTGTGACCCTTCACATAAATGATCTGGCGCCTAGGCTCCAGAATTTATTTCTAAAAGATTCGTTGAATCTTGACCGAATTTTAAAGAGGCGTCTGAAGCAACCGTTGGTCATTTTCGATGCTCTATAAATAGGGACCAATTCTACAGCAAGGGTGTCTGTCTGTCTCTCTCTCTCTCTCTCTCTCTCTCTCTCTCTCTTTCGTCCCCTTAGTCATTCTAGAGTCATTTTAGTGTCATGAAGATGTAGATTTCTACATCTTATGGAGAGATTGGTGAGGGATTTTGAGATATTTATGTAAGGGATGTACGAGCGACGCATGGATTGGTGGGAGACTTTGGTGGAGAGATTTTTTTCTTTCCTTCAGAGGAAAAGAGCTAAGTATTGTATTCTTCATTTTATTGTAATTGTTGTAAACACTTTCTAGTGGATTTTCTTTATTTTAAACCGAGTTTTCTGTCGTGAATTATCCGTGCTTCGTAAGTGATTTTCTTTACTCTTTCATTTAATATGAAATAGTGGCATGTATAGAAAAATTATTTTTATGATAGAATTATCTTTATTTCATAATTCTATCAATTGTTTTACTTCTTATGCCATTTTTTTCGTTTACTTTTGTTTTGTAATGAAATAGATGATTGTTTAGGAATTAAGATTTTCTTAGATATTCTCTTATTAAATTATGGTGATGATATTCATACCAGATCTTCATTTACTTTACAAATTGATCATTTGTATTGTTAAAATATGTTGAAGAATTCTGAGACCTAACCGGAGATGAGTTCTTAACTAGTGGATATCACATGGATCTTTGGGTAATTGAAGGCCTTGAGTGGGTTATTCATGGTGAAGTGCAAATAAATAGGGAGATATTATTTATTAGTCGTAGAATTGATTAGTTTTTAGAGTGACAGACTAAATTCTAATAATTTGGTTTATAGAAAGGCAACGGGTCACTAGTAGGGCCGACCATAGCCACTCTTGGACATCTAGAAGTGTGAGCCTAGATTAACCCATTATACTAATAATACATCCTGAACCAATATATAAATTAGCCAATACTCTTTATACTATCGAGTGAATGTAAAGAATAGGAATCCTTCTATTTCACACTACTACATAAAATTCTAAGCATTTCTTTCCTACACATTATCTATGTAATTGCAAGATAAATGTAGTTTTTAATATCTCAAAATTCTCCAAACCAATTTATCCAGATAAGATATCTTTTTATTTAAGAACTTTATTTAGGATTAGTTATTAGAAAACCCATTTTAATCAACATTCCAAATTTAGGCCTTATAGAAATAGACTGGAATTAGCCTAAAGGATTGCTTACCTCGCTTCTCTATGGGATCGATACTGGGTCTTAACAGAAAACCCTATATTACTTGAAACGTATGTATACTTGCGTAGTACCCCTAGTGTGTAAAATATTTTCTAAAATTTTACAACATATTAATTTTATACACTAGCCGCTATTTATAAATTGGGTCAAGTTTTTTTCCATCTTTTGGAAGCAAAAATTACTGCGTTATTGCGGGTCGGGTCATTAGGCTTACTTATAACATTCAAAGTTTTTGGTGAAGTTTAAGAATCAACCATTTGGCCTAATAAATTTTCTTCAGTCATGGAAGTTGGATGAGAAAAATTCATCCCAAATTGGTCTATCCTCCTTAAAATTGTAGTAACTTGATTTGCTAGCATCGTAAAAGCATCATTTCATGAATATTGGATACCTTTTTAGGATTTAATCTTTTAGACGGACATTGAAAATTATTAGTAGTCATTTCTTCAATTAAAGCATAAGCATCAGAAAAATGTTTAGACATCAATGAACCACCAGCAGTGACATCGACAATAGATCTAAGAGATCCAACTAATCTATTATAAGAGGTCTGAATTATTAACCAATCTGGTTTCGAATGATGTGGACACTTTCTTAAGATATCTTTAAAATGTTCCAATGCTTCATATATAGATTCCTCTTCAAACTGACAAAAAGATATGATATCATTTCTAAGCTTCGTAGTCTTCGATGATGGAAAATATTTAGCAATGAATTTTTGTGCTAAATCAACTCAATTTCTGATAGATACAGGTGCTAATGAATTTAACCAAATCTTAGCTTTATCCCTCAGTGAAAAAGGAAAAATTCTATGTATAATAACATCATCCAAAACATCATCGTATTTAAAAGTAGCGCACAATTATAGAAAATTGGCAAGATGTAAATTAGGATCTTTAGTTGGTGCTCCCCAAAACTGATTATTAGATACCATATGGATAATAAGAGTTTAAGTTCAAATAAATTAGCAGCTACAACAGGGTGTTGAATACTACCATGAAGCTCATCCACCGTAGGGTTAGCATAATCTCTTAAAGGTCTAAATTCTTGATGGATTTTAACATTTTGATGACCTTGATTTGCCATTTCTTGAATATTTATATCTTTTTCTAAATTTTTAATTTTTTTTATTTTTCTTATAGTTCTCTCTAATTCATAATCGTAAGGCACAAGTCCCTCAAAACCTGAACTACACATACAAAATTATCAAAATAAAATAAAACACACTATAAAAAACAATGAAAAGTAAAAACTTAATTTTTCTTGAATTTTCTTTAAATAAAATTTTAATTAATTTCCCTAGTAACGGCGCCAAATACTTGATCGCCCAATATTTATCCTCACATTTTACAATTTATTTTTCGATCCAATAAAATTATCTCTTTCTTTACAACGACGCCAAAAACTTGACTCCGCCAAATATTTATGCTTATGATTTAGATAGGAAATTATACTATAATTATTTATAAAATGGGATACTACGCAAGTATATGTATCATTTATCAAGTAACAAAGGAGATTTTAGTTAAGCCACGAGATATAGAACCCACGGAGAAATGTCTAAAAATTTAAAGAAATAAGAAAAATAAATTTTTATTTTTAAAAATGATTTTATAAAGTATGTTTTAAGATATTAAGTTTTTCAAATTTGTTTTTGGTATTTTCTGAATAAAAATTAAAGCAAACAACTAAAGTTAACACAACTATAAAATAGTATAAAAGCAAATGAGAATAAAATATATTTTTCCTCTTTCAACGAATCAGTAATAATTAAAGAATTTCATTGTGAAAGTATCTAAAATATGTTGTGCCAAATAGAAGTAATTATATTGTTTACCCTTACTTTGTTCTATAAAGAACATTGGTTAATTTGATGATTTAAAATCCTGTTGATGGTTTGACAAGAAAGATACTAGCTCTCACTCTAGAGTTCCCTCGATTCCCTCCACCTGGGGACTAACATCTCATAGCAAAATTTTTCACATTAAACCAAATTTGGGGGCTTTAGCCTATCACTCTAAAGTCCTCTAATTTTACTCCCCATTATAAGCATATCATCCTATTTATTTCCACCCAACCCTATGGACTACAGTTCTCATCCATACAATCGCATGTGATTCTTTCCAATTGTTGATTGAGACAATACCGCAATGGATCTTACATAATCTCCCAACAAATTTTAACATCTTAATTGGCTAAATTAAGAAGTAAAAGAAGTGCAAGTAGTGAATTGACCCAACCCGCAATTACGCAGTAAATTAACTTCCAAAAGATGGCAAAAAACTTGACCCGATTTATAAATAGCGGCTAGTGTGAAAAAACTTAAATGATATAAAAATTAGAAAATATTTTACACACTAGGGGTACTACGCAAGTATACGTATCATTTCAAGTAATATAGAGTTTTCTTTAAAAACCAGTATCGATCCCACAAGGAAGTGAAGTAAGAAGTCTTTAATCAAATTCTAGTCTACTACTAATAGTCCTTAGTTTGGAATGTCGATTAAAATTGTGTTTTATCTAGCAACTACTTCTAAATGCAAGTGTTAAATGTAAAGATAGTAACTATATCTAAATGCAAATAACAATTCTAAGTATAACCCTTTTTGGATGAATTGGTTTGGAGAATTTTGAGATATTAAAAACTACTATTCTTATGTAATAAAATAGATAATGTATAGGATTGAGATGCCTTAAATATTGTATGTGCCAAATAGGAGCAATCCTATTCTTTACCCTTTGGTCCAAGCATAAAGAACATTGACAAATCCTATGCTTGGTTACTAAATCTGCGGCTAGGCTGGGAGGATACCGGCTGCCACTTCGGAGCTCCCACGTTCCCCTCGCCTGAGGGCTAACATCTACACTTTAGCACCCAAACGATAGGACCGAATTGAGAATTTTAGCCTGTCACTCTAAAATCTCCAATTCTACGCCCGATAATTATATTTCCCTATTTATTTGCATTCAATTCCCATGAACTTCACCATCCATGGAATTTGAATGTGGTTTCACTTTGTTGAGAATTACACTGCCCTTTCAGGACTTAACGCAATTACAACGAATTTTAACACTACAATGGGCCCTTATTGCAATGTAAATGAAGTACAAGTAAAAACCATCACATTTATAATTAAATTTACTTCTACCATGCATCACAAAATCCTAACATGATTTCTACTCATTGCAAAAGAAAATAAAAAGGAAAATAATGACATAATCTTCTTATGCCACTATTTTCAAAGAAGAAGAAAGAGTAAGAGATATACGTCACAAAGCGCGAAGAAAACACAACGGAAACTTCATTTAACCAAAGCAAATCCACTAAATAAATGTTTACAAAATTATATGATAATGAAGAACAATACTTAGCTTTTTTCCTTTGAAAGAAAGACGAAGATCTCTCCCATAAAGTCTCCCGGTGATCCATGCAATGCTAGCGAAATCCCTTACAAATTCTCTCAAAATCTCCTCTCCAATCTCTCCAAAAGGGTAGAAATCTAATTTTTTACTCTTAATCTAAGAATCCTAAACATTCCTCTATTGTTTCTCTCCTTTCCTCTATTGTTTCTCTCTTGTTTCTCTCATAAATTCACCATTTTTAAAGAGTGTGGACGAATTTCCAAGAGTCTCCTCAAGCACCCCTTCGAAAAAGCGTCCAAATACGTCGAATATTGGCCGAAAACCGCCAAAAGTCGGTTCATGGTCGTCCGGGCCGCTATCGGCGGGTTCGAGGCCGCTCTCGATGGCCTTTTCGGCCATATTTCGGTGGTCTCGGGAAAATCTCGCCGTTGGCGAGATCGATCTCGCCGTCGGTGAGCAGGCTGCTGCGCGGCTCCACGGTTTCGCTCCGTTTGGCTCCGTTTCAACTCCGTTTCGCCCCATTTCAGTTGTGTTGTGTTTGTAACCGATAGCCCTACAAAATAATCATAAAAATAACCTATCTTTAAAGTATTCAAAAATATGCAAGAAGTGTAAATGAGATTAAGCATCAAAAGACTTATCGAAAGGTGTCAGGGTAGAATTTCATTTCTTGCTCGTTTTTGCTCCAAATTGCACCGTTTTTGTTTCCTTTTGCTCCAATTACTATTTCTTGTACCTAAAACTAAAAAAAATTCAAAATACCTTCCTTTAAAGTGTAATATCATCAAAATTGAGTAAAATGATATAGCAAAAAGTGTAGATATTTTAGGCGTGTCAAAATTCCCCAAACTTAACTGTTACTTGTCCTCAAGTAACACTTTTACTATATAAAAATATAACTCAGGGCAATGTACTTTTCACCTGTAAGACACTAAAATTCTTCATTTAAAAGAATATATTGGTTAGACTTTTAGAAAGAAATTCAGTAACTCGAGTTAACACTACAAGTATAAGAATATTCAGCAATCAAGTCTAAGGGTTCTAGTCTTCTATTTATTTCAAGATAAACCAAAATTTGTTACATTAAGAGTGCCTTGAAAGATTATGTGAAAAAGGAGTTCATGCAAACTTCATCGAATGTAGCCAATACTTTAAATATAAATTCGTAAATGAAATCAAGTTCTCCTTTAGGGTGACTCAAGTGAAGCCAATTTTCGATTAGCATCTCCTCAAGCTTCTCCTCATAAATATTTTTCTTTCTCCTTTTTTTTTCTTTTCTTTCGGGATCATTTTCAATCTCCTTCTTTTTTCTCTTTTTTTTTAATGAGGATTACTATATCTGGAGAGCCTGTAATGATTTTGAACTTCACTCTCCTCATTCTAAAGTTCAAAATTGAAACACATCCTTACTTTATAATTAGGTATGAGCTTTATTATTCATCATAAAGTCTCAATCTCTTCTTAACACACAATACTTTAAGTCTCTTAACATTTCAAAAATATAGTTTTCTTTACTTTAAATAGTTTAACTATAATCAAATTCTTTCATACTAAATATCTTACCCTTATAAAATTAACCTTTATTACTAAAAACTTTCATCCAATCCTTTCATAATATTCAACTAAAATAAAAAGTTTTAGTTATCTCAAGTGAGATTCAATTGCCAGAAGTTATGCTAGTAATTTTTGAAAATATAATAATTGAGAACAAATAAGAGTTAATATTTTTCTTCCCCCCCCCCCAAACTTAAATTTTAAAGATATTTTGCAACTAATTCCATAAAATGTAGCAGGAAGAAAAAGTAAAGGTTGAATATACTTACTACTACAACATCCAATCAAATTCATATCATGCATAATCAGGATAAAAAGATTGTAGGAGAAAGCAAAGCTAGACTAAAACATGATTGTAATAAAATTACACTAAAAGAAAGTATTTTCACATTAAAATTTTATTTTTCTTCCTACCCCCAAACTTAATTTTTAACATATATAACATTCAGTACAGAAAATATAAGCAGGAAGAAAATAATTTAGAAATTTTATCTACCACAAATGTCTATCAAAATCATTCGCAAGTATTCATTAGGACAGAACAATATGTAGTAGAAAGTAAATCTAAACTAATCATATAAAAATGAAATTAACTAAACCAAAGTCTAACTAGCATAGCACGTATCAGCAAGGGATTATAAAAATGTTCTTCAATACCTAAATAAAGTTGTAACACAAACATAAACACAAACACACAATTCAAATACAAACACAAATGATAAATGAGGTCAATTCTTCCTTTATCTCATCGCATCTCACTAATTTACTTCCAATTTCTAACGGAATCACTACACTAGTAAATTAGGTACTTTAAAATGATTTCATAGATTATAATCCCAAAGATAAGATTACCCCTGATAAATTGGTTTCCGAACACCAATCTCAGGCATCACCTAATCTTTAAAATTAAGCACCTCTAACAATTATAAAGATAGTGTGAGATCATCCACATAGTATTCATCAAATAGGTTCATGACTCCTATCTAATGAAAATAAAGTTGCAGAAAGGAAGTAACAAATTAAGATGGAATTATCAATGTTTGAAATTCATGATTTCTCTTGTAAAACTTAATTCTGGGTGAGACCCAAGTCACAGTGGACTCGTTAATCCAATTACTACAAGAGATCAATACTAGCCATAATAAGTAGTTAAGGAATCACCTCCCTCATGACATAGACAAATATCAAATCAAACTACTAACAATCCAAACATCTACCAATCATCAATCAAACTGATCAATCCATAATGACACATAAAGATTAAGTCAATCCACTCTAAAGAAAACACCATACAACACTAACAATCATGACTCTCAAGCACACTAAATTAAAGCACACTGATAAATATGGGTTGCCTCCCATAAAGCGCTTGGTTTAACGTCATTAGCCGGACAAATGATTCCACCTGGATCAAAATTCCATTTAAGTAATCCTCGATCAATCGCCCAATCATTTTCAGATCCAGGGATTCCTATAAAATCCTCAAATTTTAATTTTTCATTCAGCTCTTCCTTTCCAGTTGGATTTATATCATAATTCCTCGTATTTCTTTCTAGATCCAATATTCTTCTATTGATTTTCTGAAACTGCATATTAATATCATCTTTGAAATTTATAAGAAATGGATCTTTATAAGATACTTCAATATCTCCCAAATTTTGGATTAGATTCTCTCTAGATAATTCAGATTCTGGATCAATATCTTCTATGTTACTCTTATGATTCAAGTTATCTTTCAATTCTTCCCCTTTATAATTATTAAATAATGAAGGATCTATCTTAGTTGAGGAAATAGGTTTTTCTAATTCCTTAGGAATTTCTACCAATGGTCTTCCAATATCCTTATCCTCTTTTCTCAACTCAAAGTTCTTTTGAAATTTATCCTCAAATTCTCTTCCAAGTCTTAGTTCAATAATTTTATCTTGTTCATCATTTAATTCAGGTTTTTCTTGTGATTGAGTCATATCTAAAGATATAAAGACTGGTTGTGTAGATGATTTCCCTAAGTAGATAGGCTTTAAATTTGTATAGGGTTCATCCATCTTAAGTTCATGAGATTTTTCAACGTATGGAATTAAAAGTTTACTATTTTTAGTAGCGTCCATCATTCCACACCTCTCCCCGAACATACATACAGTCTTCTTTAAGTAATGTTTTCGAATCATCATGAAAATCTATTTCAATCTCATCTTTTAACTTACTCTCAAAACTTTCTCAGAAATGGTCTTTACTTAGATAATCAATTTCAACCATCCAAAAACAATCATCATCTTTTCTCTCAGCCGAATATTTCATAGTCTTTAATACATCAAAAGTGACTTCATGGTCATTAATATTTATAGTCAACTCTCCTTTTTGCACATCTATCATAGCTTGTCCAGTAACAAGGAAAGGTCTCCCTAAAATAATTAGAATTTCTTTATCTTCCTCCATATCTAATACAATAAAGTCCAAAGGAAAGATAAATTTATCAACTTTAACAAGTACATCTTCTATAACTCCTTTTGGATAAATGATAGATCGATCAACTAATAAAAGGGTTACGAAGAGTGGGAGAAATATCAGCTAAACCTAACCTTCTAAATATAGATAGAGGCATCACATTAATGCTCACTCCGAAATCACATAAAGCTTTTGCACATAATTTTTCTCCACCGCACAAGGAATTGTAAAGCTACAAGGATCTTTAAGTTTCCGAGGAAAATTTTTCTGAAGTATGGCACTCGCACTCCTCACTTAGTGCAACCGTCTCATAATCCCCAAATTTCCTTTTATTGTTTAATATATCCTTTATAAACTTTGCATAACTTGGCATTTGTTCTAAAGCTTCAGTGAAAGGAATATTTATCGTTAACTTCTTAAGTACTTTCATGAACTTTGAAAATTTTTTATCTAACTCATGCTGTCTAAGTCTTTGAGGAAATGGAGGTGGTGGTTTTTCCAAATTGATTTTAGTCGGAGATATTAATTTTTCCAGCATCCTTAGAAACATGTTCTTCGTGTCTTTTAGTTTCCTTTGTTTCTCTCACAACATCCTTCTCTTTTCTAACCACATCCTCTATTTCTCTTCCAATTTTTAATTGACATGCCTTCTATTTGTTCATTAGTGTTCTCTTTAGGGTTGATCTCATTGTTGCTAGGAAGTGTTCCTTGGTGTCTATTGCTAAGTGAATTAGCAATTTGTCCCGACTGATTCTCTATGTTTCTAATCGCAACGATATCGACTTTCGGAATCGGTTTCCCATTTCCAATACCACTTCTTCCATAGATATTTTCTTATCCTTAGATTGTTGATCATTGTTAGAGTCCGGTGGATATGAAAGTCTATAGTTTGTGTTCCCCTAGTTATTCCAACTTCCATTAGGATTTGCATGATTATTTTCCCATTTTTGGTTTCCACCATTAGTAGTATGATTCCTGTTAAATTTTGGGTGGTTCTTCCAACCTGGGTTGTAAAAGCTATAATATGGGTTGTTTATGGTATTTAAAGTCTCGTAAATTAAGTTAGAATCAATTATAGGCCCAAATGAACTTTCCTTATTTACAGGAGTAAATTGAGGTTGGTTCATTCCAAATTGGTCCAACTTCCTTGATATTGCAGCAATCTGAGATGCAAGAATTGAAATCGTATCTGTATCATAAATACTAGCTACATTTTTATGATTTACCCTTGTAGAGGGTCATTGAAATTCATTTGTAGCAATTTCTTCAATTAATGCATACGCTTCATCAAATGGTTTTGACATTAATGATCCACCAGCGGCAGCATCAATTATAGACCTATGGGATCCTACTAACCCATTATAAAATGTTTGAATGATTAACCAATTGGGCAGAGCATGATGTGGACACTTTCTTAGGAGTTCTTTATATCTTTCCCATGCTTCGTATATTGATTCCCCTTCATACTGACAAAATGAGATAATATTGTTTCTAAGTTTAGTAGTCCTTGAAGGTGGAAAATATTTTGCTAGGAATTTCTGAGTTAACTCCTCCCAATTTTTAATAAAACTGGGTGCTAAAGAGAATAACCACATTTTAGCCTTATCCCTTAGTGAGAAAGGAAAAAGCCTTAGTCTAACAGCATCGTCTGACATACCGTTATAACGAAATGTAGCACAAAGTTCTATAAAATTTGATAAGTGTAAATAGGGATCTTCTAAAGGAGTTCCCCAAATCGATTGTTCGCACCAGCTTGGATAATCTCAGGATTTATTTCAAATGAGTCAGCTTCTACGACAGGGTTTTGTATAATTAAGTGAATTTCATCTGTCGTAGGATTTACGAAATCCCTCAATGATTTTTGATGATTTTCCAAGTTATTATCATGAAAGTTTTTCATTTCCATTTCTAGTTTTTCGAGTCCTTTCTGTATTTTTATTTTTTTATTTTTTTCAAACTCGGGATCATAAGGTACAAGTCCTGCAGATCCTTTGTTTCGCATATTTAATACATCAAACAATACATTAATAATTAAACAAATAACAGATGAAATATATTAACCACAACAAAACATTTTCACGAACACCTTATTTTTCATATAAATAGTTTTTTCTTGTTTTTCACAACACTTTTTCATATAAAAACACTTTTCACACAAAATTAGTTTTTACGCACTACAGTTTTCCAGGTCTAAGCATAATTACTTCAACTAAAATTCTCCTAAAGTTCTTACCGAAGCTTCCCCGGCAACGGCGTCAAAACTTGACCCAACCCGCAATTACGCAGTAAATTAACTTCCAAAAGATGACAAAAAACTTGACCCGATTTATAAATAGCGGCTAGTGTGAAAAATCTTAAATGATATAAAAATTAGAAAATATTTTACACACTAGGGGTACTACGCAAGTATACGTATCGTTTCAAGTAATATAGAGTTTTCTTTAAAAACCCCAGTATCAATCCCACGAGGAAGTGAAGTAAGAAGTCTTTAATCAAATTCTAGTCTACTACTAATAGTCCTTAGTTTGGAATGTCGATTAAAATTGTGTTTTATCTAGCAACTACTTCTAAATTCAAGTGTTAAATGTAAAGATAGTAACTATATCTAAATGCAAATAACAATTCTAAGTATAACCCTTTTTGGATGAATTGGTTTAGAGAATTTTGAGATATTAAAAACTACTATTCTTATGTAATGAAATAGATAATGTATAGGATTGAGATGCCTTAAATATTGTATGTGCCAAATAGGAGCAATCCTATTCTTTACCCTTTGGCCCAGGCATAAAGAACATTGACAAATCCTATGCTTCGTGCATCGAATCGCGGCTAGGCCGGGAGGATACCGGTTGCCACTTCGGAGCTCCCACGTTCCCCTCGCCCGAGGGCTAACATCTACACTTTAGCACTCAAACGATAGGACCGAATTGAGGATTTTAGCCTGTCACTCTAAAATCTCCAATTCAACGCCCGATAATTATATTTCCCTATTTATTTGCATTCAATTCCCATAAACTTCACCATCCATGGAATTTGAATGTGGTTTCACTTTGTTGAGAATTACACCACCCTTTCGGGACTTAACGCAATTACAACGAATTTTAACACTACAATGGGCCCTTATTGTAATGTAAATGAAGTACAAGTAAAAACCATCACATTTATAATTAAATTTACTTCTACCATGCATCACAAAATCCTAACATGATTTCTACTCATTGCAAAAGAAAATAAAAAGGAAAACAATGACATAATCCTCTTATGCCTCTATTTTCAAAGAAGAAGAAAGAGTAAGAGATATACGTCACAAAGCGCGAAGAAAACACAACGGAAACTTCATTTAACCAAAGCAAATCCACTAAATAAATATTTACAAAATTATAAGATAATGAAGAACAATACTTAGTTTTTTCCCTTTGAAAGAAAGACGAAGATCTCTCCCATAAAGTCTCCCGGCGATCCATGCAATGCTAGCGAAATTCCTTACAAATTCTCTCAAAATCTCCTCTCCAATCTCTCCAAAAGGGTAGAAATCTACATTTTTACTCTTAATCTAAGAATCCTAAACATTCCTCTATTGTTTCTCTCTTGTTTCTCTCATAAATTCTCCATTTTTAAAGAGTGTGGACGAATTTCCAAGAGTCTCCTCAAGCACCCCTTCGAAAAAGCGTCCAAATACATCGAATATTGGCCCAAAACCGCCAAAAGTCGGTTCATGGTCGTCCGGGCCGCTGTCGGCGGGTTCGAGGCCGCTCTCGATGGCCTTTCAGCCATATTTCGGTGGTCTCGGGAAAATCTCGCCGTTGGCGAGATCGATCTCGCCGTCGGCGAGCAGGCTGCTGCGCGGCTCCACGGTTTCGCTCCGTTTGGCTCCGTTTCAACTTCGTTTCGCCCCATTTCAGTTGCGTTGCGTTTGTAATAGATAGCCTTACAAAATAAGCATAAAATAACCTTTCTTTAAAGTATAATCTCATTCAAAAATATGCAAGAAGTTTAAAAGAGATTAAGCATCGAAAGACTTATCGAAAGGTGTCAGGGCAGAATTTCATTTCTTGCTCGTTTTTGCTCCAAATTGCACCGTTATTGTTTCCTTTTGCTCCAATTACCATTTCTTGTACCTAAAACCAAAAAACATACAAAATACCTTCCTTTAAAGTGTAATATCATCAAAAATGAGTAAAATGATATAGCAAAAAGTGTATATATTTTAGGCGTGTCATGAATCATCACAACTTCTCCTAACATTGAAATCCTATACTTCACACAACTTCCATAATTTAATTATTTCATCATTTAAAAAGAAAAATATAAAGAAAACTACTCATAATCCATGGAGAAAACACAATCACAACTTGATTTAAAGTAGAAATCATAGGGAAAACATAAGAAGTTTTACTTAAAAACCAAATGAAAAATAAAGATAAACACTTATCTGAAAATCTTTTCCACAAGAAACTTGGAGTTCCTTGGAAACTTTGCTTTCCCTTTACAAGACTCAATAGAGTTTGTAGCCGAACTCTGTTGACTCCAAATCTCTATTCTACTCTTAATAAAAACTATATACAATTGATAATAAAAATTTTGAAGTGGAAAGGTGTACTCTCAATAACTCTCTAACATAAACATGATTCTTAACTCTAATCACACCCTCCAACAACAACCTTTTTTCTGATATTTAAGTCTTCTTTTTAAAATTTTCAAAAATGTTCCTTGGTGTCCCTTTAATATATGTCTAGATTCAATGTATCCACCAAGAATGCATCCATCTGTTCAAATTTTAAATGCATTTTGGCGCTGATGGGAAGTTAGTGAAGTTTAAACCAAATGATGCTTTAAAAACCCCTTCAAATTTGCGCCAAAATCAAACAAACTCATCACTTCAACTGTGGCGCCTATGCGCCAGCCAACCGGCTCTTAAGCGCCAGAGGCTAATTTTGCATATATTTCAATTTTTGATCCAAATTTGATCCTCTTTTGCTACTTTCATCATAATCACTCATTTTCATCATACTTGTAAGAAAAACACAAAAATACATTCCATTAAAGTTCAATATCATCAAAAAATTATATAAAAATGTGCTTGAAAACATTATATAATTTAGGTATATCAAGCTGTAGTCTTCCTCGACACCTCCCTTAGTACTTTTTCACCCAAGCTCAAGATTATCAAACTTTGAGCCATGTTCAAGATATTGTTCTTCTCTTTCTCGGTCATGTCGACTGACAATGTCACCGAACCTTGCAAGGCTTCTGCAACACCCTGCTAAACCAGTAGAGCTCTTATCTTTACTCTCCACAAGTCGAAGTTGTTCTTTCCAGTAAATTTCTCGATGTCGAGTTTGGCGGAACCCATTATCCTCGCCAAACACCTCTTGACACCAAGATCTTCAAAATAAACTGAATGTCACCTGCTGTCAGCAGGTCGAAGGAATTTCCAAATTAACAAAGAACTGGGCTGCAACCTCCAAGGAAAAGAAAACAAGTTGCTGATTATCTCTCCATTGTTGTTTTCTGTCTGTAGGTCGAAGGAACACCTGTAGGTTGCTGTTCTTCTTTTATATTATTTGCTGGACTATTAGGCACCTGTAGAATCTCTAAGAAGCCAACACCCTAACACCTTGGAGCCAATTGGGAAGAAAGAGTAAATGTCGAACACCTCCCAGCAGTTCAACTACCCTCGGTCTGAAGTGCTGAATTCCTTCTGGCAAGACTTCAGATTGCTCTATAGGTCGAATTCAAACCTCAGCCTCCCTGTAGCCGAATAAAATTGAAGCTAAATTCGGTGCCTGCAGTTCCTCAGCAACATAGGCAGCCTAAGACCTGGCAAGACAATCGAATTCCTTCTGCTGTAATTTGGACCCTGGACTGCACTTGTAAGATGCAAAATGCTTCCTTACTGCCAGTGCTACCTGCAGTCTACAAGAACCTCTTGCCTGTATCGCAGTTGGAGAGAAATACCAAATTCTTCCTGTAGCTGCAGAATTTTCCAGAGGGAATATTCCTCCTAGTAGATATCTAAGATTCCCTTACTGCCTGCTCCTTCGCGCCCAGGACCGAACGAACCCCGCCTGCTTATCCATTTTAAAAATACGCATTTTTATGCTATATTTATGATTCAATTCTTAAAGATATTATGCTTTAATGAAAGGTATTTTTATGTTATTGGATGTAGGTGATAAAAAAGAGTTCAAGAAGGAAAAATGAGCAAAAAGGAGCAAAAATAGAGCTAAAAGAGCAAATTTGTCGAAATTATAGGCCTGGCGCCTAGGCGCCAGTTCGATACAGTCGCAGACAAGATTTTTGACGACTTTGGGCAGTTATTTTGACGGTGTTAAGCGGTTATTGGAGCTTCTAGAAGACTGGAAGTTACTCCTAATATAGTACTTGTGATACAATGCATCTAGACGCAGGAAAATAGTTTTAATCGCGAAGAGGGGCGACCCAAAGTGAAGAGGTGAGAAGACCTGGTCAAAGAGTCCGGCGCCTAGGCGCCAGATTCCGGAGCCTAGGCGCGACAGTTACCTTCTAGAAGATACATTGTATTTGGATGAATTTTGAAGAGGTGCCTTAAGCAACCCCTGGTCAAATTCAAAGCTCTATAAATAGGAGCCCATTCTACAGAGAAAATCGCACCCTATAGTCTCTTTCACCCCTTCTTGCATCTTTAGTCCCCAAGCACTATATTCCAATTATTTTAGGGAGCTACCTTCTTTATTATTTAGTGAGTTTATTTTGAGTGTTAAGTGTGAGATTATTAGTGTTGTTGTTGTTGAATTCTTTCATCATTGCATTTGAGTCATTAGGAGTCAGTAGATCACTTGAAGGAACATTCCAGATAAGTATTTGTAACTTGGTTCAAAGTTTTATAAATATGTTTTGTTGTGTGAATTCAATGTGTTCTGAGTAGTTAAATTTCTTTCTCCTTTCAACTATGAAAAGATAATAAAATAATTAAACTTTAGTGGAGAATTTAACTTAAAATATTTATAAAAATTGTGATTATATTAATACCTGATCTTAGTTTACTTTTAATACTGGTCATTTAAATTGTTAAAACATGTTGAAGAATTTTGAGACCTATCCGGAGATGAGTTCTTAACTAGTAGATATCGCATGAATCTTTACCTAATTGCAGGCTATACGCGGGTTATTTAAGGTGAAGTGCAAATAAATAGGAATATATGATTTATTGGGCGTATAATTCATTAGTTTTTAGAGTGACAGACTAAATTCTAATAATTTGGTTTATAGATAGGGAACGGGTCACTGGTAGGGTCGACCATAGCTACCCTTGGACATATAGTAGTGTGAGCCTAGATTAACCCATTCTAATAATAAAACATGCTGAACCGATCTATGGATTAGTCAATGTTCTTTATGCCTTGACCAAAGGGTAAAGAATATGAATGCTTCTATTTGGCATAATATCATAATCTAAATTCTCCACAAATGATAACTATTCTAAAAATCTTGGATTACTTGAAAAGGAGACAGTTGTTTTATTTATACTCGCATTAATATTTATTTTAGTATTGCTTACTTTCATTTAGTATAAATTTCATTAAATCTAAAATCTAAACTTTAAAAAGAAATAAAAATAAGGAAAATTATTTTTAATTTGAAAATTTTATTTCTTAATATTCTAAAAAAATCTTCCCCGTGGGATCGATAAGCAGGACTCCACTAGTGCCCTGTATTACTTGATACGATACGTATATTTGCGTTTGTAATTGTGACTTTTACAAATTATAATCTAAATATAATTAATAAACTCTTTCATAAGTTGAATCGCATCAAGTGTTTAGCACCGCTGTCAGTGATTAAATCTTATAGCAGTGATATCAAATTCTTGCATTTGAAAGTATATATATAGCACCTTTAGGCTAAGTCACGCATCACCTGTGCACCTCTTCCTCCGGAATCCCTTCAGCAAGACCTGCGCGCAAACTGTCCAGCTATTCGCGATCCTTCGGAATCCCTCTTCTGCAAGACTCTCAACTGTTCGTGATCATCTTCAGAAGGAAATGCTTCTGAAGTCGACCTGCCACGAACTGAAGTGCCGAACAACAAGCAGGTCGGTCGGTTACAACCTGTGAATTGCAATTCTTGAATGCCGGAAGATTTGCAGAAATCCAAAATAAGGACTGTCGTATGTCTCTTCCTCCCTGCTGTGATTCTTGGATGTCGAGAAGTACCGTTTTCCCACAGACGATGCCAGTTGTTGTGGGAAAACTTCTCGACAAAGAAATAAACACAAAAAACACAAGCAAACACAAAGCGATTACGTGGTTCGGTCATTTGGACCTGCATCCACGGGAGGGAATCAATCAAATAATTCACTAAGACGAAACAAGAGAGAATATATAGATTTACATGAGATGAGTCCTCATCTTCCATGACCTTCCTTTCAAGCCCAAGGTCTCCAAGATGCACTCCTCACCCTCTACAAGCTAATCTCTCATTGTTGATTCTTTGACAAATTTTCTCTATCTCTTGCTTCTCTCACATTCACATTCACATCTATCTCCTTAAGCTTCATAATAGATGAGGCCCACACCTTAGAGGCTTAAATTAATAGAATATGACAATATTATAAAAGTGCGGCTTTGCCTTATTCTAACAAATTTTGAGTCAAAAACAACATTCCTAAAAGGCATTCAGCTTGCTAGGAGGATTCGTGGTGAAAGGGCTTAAAGCCTACCTCCACGCTCCATTCTTTTTATCAATTATTTTGATGTCTGTTACCTAGATTAATTTAGGATATTTGAACATTGATCTACTTTTGTTTTGTTGCGTTGATTGTGCTTTGTCATCACCTTTTGACAGGGATGTTGCTTTGTAACTTATATAGTTTTTTACTGTAATTCTAGAAATGATGTTCTGAATGCAATCACAAACGGTGTTAAAAATTGTTAAAAAAAAAAAAAGATATATGCCTATATCTATATATATATATATATATATATATATATATATATATATATACACATCTGTTCCGTACTGGCTTCCGCAGACGGGGGTAAGAAACTGCCCGGATCAAACGGAAACGGTGTTAACAGTCGCCTCGCAATGGGGAAGGGAGGCCAATGGCAGAGGTCTGTCCACCAGTATATCATCGTCTCCACCATAACCTACGATTTCTTATCTTGCGTTATCTTTGCAGATCGCTTATTGGAGCCCCGATATCGGTGGCCGCTGGTGCAACTGCGATCAGTGGTCAGCCGGGCTGTTTTCACATATCATTCGAGAATTTTTGCTGCCTTGATGTTAATTCATCGGCAGTGGAATGGCCGACACGACGTCCATACTTCCGGCATCTGTTTTAAAGAATCTTGCAGCTAAGCTATACGATACGCGCAAGAATGCAGCACTAGAGGTCGAAGTCATCGTAAGGCAACTTACTCAGGCGGGAGAGCATGAAAAGATAGCGGCTGTTATTAATCTTCTTGTCACCGAATTTACGTATTCTCCGCAGCCCAACCATAGAAAAGGGGGTTTAATGGGGCTAGCTGCAGCTACAGTAGCACTGTCATCAGAAGCTTCTCGGCATCTGGAGCAAATTGGACCACCGGTGTTTAATTCTTTTCTTGACCGAGACAATAATGTTCGATGTATTGGTTGTGAAGCATTATACAACATATTAAACGTTGTTAGAGGAGATTTTTTTATATATATCAATCAGATTTTTGATGCACTTTGTAAGCTCACAGCAGACTCAGACTTCATTGTACGAAGAGCTGCTTGTCTTCTAGATGGACTCATAAAGGACATTTTAACTGAAAATTATCAATTCAGCATAGAAGAACTTATGCCTTTGTTACGGAAACGCTTGAAGGTGAAAAACCCCTATGCTCGACAATTTTTGTTGAGTTGGATCGCTGCGTTGGATAATGCTCCTGAGATTGACATGCTTAGATTCCTTCCAGATTTTCTTGATGGTTTGTTCAATATGCTGAGAGATTCTAACGATGTAATACGGCATCAAGCTGACTCTCTACTTTCAGGATTTCTACAAAAAATGAAGAACCCAAAAAATGTAGATTTTGGTCGTGTGGCTAAAATTTTGGTTAAAAGGGCAACTTCTTCTCATGACTTTACCCGACAAACCTCTATCACATGGATAAATGAGTTATTAAAAGTTGGTGGAGGCCAGCTTGTTCCTTATTATGCTGATATTCTTGGAGCAATTTTACCCTGCATATCTGACATAGAGGAGGAGATTTGTGTTGTGGCTCGTGAGACCAATGCAGAGCTTTGCGCTATTTGTGTTGATCCAGCTGAGAAATTTGATTTAGGAGCCATCGTGTCTGTTGCAATGAGAAACTTAGATAGTGAATTTGATGCAACAAGGCTGGAATCTATTCACTGGATTCGGAGGCTTCTAGCTTGCCATCATTCGGAGGTCATAACACACTTAAATGACGTATCTATCTCCCTTTTAAATCCCTTAGATGAGGTTGCTCTGCTTGCGCTGGAAGTTCATGCATGCATAGCAAAAGATTCTGAACATTTTCACTATCTTGTGGATTTTCTGATTCGCACCTTCCGCTCTAATCATATGCTTCTTGAGAAGCGTAGTGCTTTGATAGTAGGTCGGCTTTGCGTTCTTTTTGATGCTGAACGTGTGTACCGTGAATTTTCTCAAATTCTTGAGGGTGAAATAGATCTTAGTTTTGCATCAAACATGGTTCTGTCTCTGAGTTTTATTCTCCTTACCTCGTCTGAACTGATCGACTTGAGAAAACTTCTAAGACAATCAATGACGAATCCTGCCAGCAAAGATTTGTTTCTATGTATGTATTCTTCTTGGTGTCATTCACCAATAGGGATGATAAGTTTGTGCTTACTTGCTCAGGCCTACCAACACGCCAGTGCTGTAATTGAATCACTGGTGGGGGAAGACATGAATTTGAAGTTTTTGATGCAGTTAGACAAGTTCATACGGCTGCTGGAGTCTCCCGTGTTTACTTTCTTAAGATTGCAGCTTCTGGATCCTGGTAGATGTCCATGGCTGTTGAAGACACTTTATGGACTTCTGAAGTTGCTGCCTCAGCCAAGCTTAGCCTTCAAGATATTAAAGAGTAGATTAAAAAATATTCCTCCACACACCCTCTCTGATGGTCAACTGAAACGGGATACAGAGATTCTTGAAGCTGAACATGAGCATGGGAAAATTCTTATTGACATTAACTTTGATTCTCTGCTACAACAGTTTAAGAGCATGCAGAACAAGCATCGCAAGCATTTGCATTCGAGAACTACGCTGTGTCCTATTCAAATATCTGAAGAGCCGTCGTCCTCCGTAGGCCTTCCTGAAGTTAGCCGTCTCCCATCCAGTTCATCCTGGACAATTTCTGGACAATTTCATCAACCCTGACTGCGCCAATCCTGACATCCCAGTCGTGATCGTCTAAAATAGTTTTCTCTGTTTCAGGTAAAAATGAATTTAGTTGGTTTATAATAATTATGATAGTCATTCGTAGTTTCGGACAAGTGTTATGGTTGGGTTAGGATTGGGGTTAGGGTCAGATTTAGGGTTAGGGTTAGGTTGAGTTTCATAAGTGAGCTGTTATTTTTTTATGCTCATAAAGGCTATTAGTATTCACGCCTGTCTTTTTTAATGGTTTGATTTCTACTCATTTATGGTCGCACATAAAATATACATTGGAAATTTCCCGAATTATATATATATATAGATATATAGATATGTGTGTGTATATATATATATATATATATATATATATATATATATATATATATATTTATATATAGATATTATTTTTATTATTTTATTTTAAGCCTGCAGGCAAATAAATTGAATTAAAGGTTTTAATGAGTGGGCACAATGAGCCCACTCGCAAGGTATACAACCCACTAAAAAAAAAACAGACTTTAAAACATTCAAGTATAGCCCAAAAATTATAACAAGGAATACTTAAAAAAAACAAAAAAGTGATTGCTCGAAGAGGGCAGATGGGAGCTGGCTTCAGGAGTAGGTCGAACGAGTGACCATGTGGAACACCGGTGTGGGATCTCATATGAGTAACTCAGAAGTAACACCTCCACACTATGGGATAGATTCGTGGATAACACCACTAGAAGATGAGGCAAGAAAAACACGGTGGAGACGCTTGATACAACAAAATTAACACTAAAGTTGTTGCGGGCTACCATCATAGATAACGTGAAGAATATTATCAGACACGCGACTAATTTAATACCACCAACAGTGTGATACCCCCCTCTGACAACACCAATAAACCACGTCATAACTCCATGAATAAAATCATATAGTGCGCGAAGAATACAACCTCCAAACAGTGGGATTCTACCATCGATAACACCAAAGGACAACCAACAGTAGCAATGAGAGTAATAACACCACCCAAACGTGGGGTAACACAGATGATAAAACCTTAAATAACACTGCTCGTCAAAGAAGATGGAATACCACCAATAAATCATAGAGCACCACTAGTGATAAGACTAGCCTCCATAGGACCAAGGAAACAGGAATGTAGGGTAAAACCAGGAATACCACTACCGATAACACATAACTACCTTGAGAATATATCCGAGAATAAAACCAAGAATGACTCCTCGTACGCCCAAAACACCCAAAGAAAATATGACCAGCAACAAAATTATAATGTAGGGGATGTGCGAGCTATCCCCTACAAAAAGTATTCTGATGGAAGGAGTTGGGGCTCTACTAATGACAATTTCATCAGTAAGATTGCAAACTTTAGCAAGCCAATTAGCTGGAATGTTTCCTTCTTTAGGAATATTGGATTATATGGTATTGATGTTAGCACCAAGGGACTCAGGTTTTCTAATCCAATGTGTGAAGTGCCAAGGTGCTTCTACCTGGTTCATCAAAATATGTATCAATGTTTGGGAATCAGATTAAATATGGAGATATTGTCAGCTTCTATGCACAACAATGAAGAGAGCCTCAATGGTTTCAGCTTCCAAAGCATTCTATGAGACAGTGGGAGATCGTAATTATAGCAAATAGTGGCCCAAATGATTTGTGAAAACTCCACCAATCCCTGCACCATCATGGAGGAAGCTTACATCAGTGTTTACTTTAATCCTGTGATTAAAAATTTATGCCAATACACAATGCCAATACACCTTGGAGACCAAGGGATCTGATTCTAGTGGGTTGTTAGTGACCATATCCTTGCAAATATTTGGGAAGTGCATGTGTTTTATGAGTTTCAGAAGATAAGATAGACAATGGTTTACCACTTGACGAGTGACAAGCATCATGTCCTCATATTTAATTTAATTTCTTTCCATCCAGCAAAACTAGGAAACAACATAGGGAATGGGTCATAATTTAACTTCATGTCAATCCATCCAGCTAGTGTTGATTTTGTCCCAACTAAGGTTAACAATGTTAATTGAAAGATGGTTAAGTAAGATTCTCCAAATGTTCTGAACATGAGAGCAACTGAAAAGGATGGTCTAATGTTTCTCCAGCCTTTTGACATAACATACACCAAGAGGGGTTTGGAAATTTTGTACCAACTGGCCCAGTGTACCTGCCTCCTTTCACCGCCAAATGGAATCTATTGAAGCTTCTTTCAATGATTAGTTGTGTATTCTTCTTCATAGATGATATTTGCATGATGTATGTTGGAAAAGTTATCAATATACTTTTAACAAAGTGATTCCCCCAACATTAGACAAAAAGGATGCTGTCCTATAGTTAATTGGTCATTAATCTTATCAATTGTGGTGTCAAAATGAATTTGTAATCTTATCAATTGTGGTGTCAAAATGTGTTTGTCGGTTCTGCCTTTAAACAATTGCACCCCCAAATACTTGATTGAATAAGAGTTTATAGTGAAGCTAGTAAAGTCAGCAATCCATTGCCTAATTGAGATTTTCACTCCTTTACTAAACAATATATTACATTTGTTTTTCTTCAGATGCATACCAGAGCACTTTTGAAATTCTATAGATATGTACTAATGGCTTTTATAGCTGGATTAGAGACCTTGCAGACTAAAAAACATCATCAACATACGCGAGGTGCCTAACACTGATATTAAATCTATGTCTTTATGCAATGTGAGTAGAGTTATGACATATATGATTTAACATTCTGGATAGGTAATTGAAGGCATGAATAAAGAGAGTTGGGGATAAAGGATCACCCTGCTTAATACCCCTGGTTGTTTTGAATGAAGCCATGAGCCCTCCCATTGAAAAGGACAAAATGTGCATTACAAGTCAACCATCTCCTGATAAATGTTATGGAAACAGTAGAGAAACCACTATCCATCAAAACGTCAACCATGAAATCCATCTGATGGTGTCATATGCCTTCTTAATATCAAGCTTATAGATAATTTTGCCTCCCCTGCACCTTTTGTCTAAATCAAATAGCATATCTTGAGCTCGAAGCACATTGTCTGCATTATTTCTTCGCATGAAAAAGAAGATTGGTTTCCACATATAAGTTTAGGGAAGTGGCGTTAAAGTCTATACACCAAAATCTTGTTGATAATCTTTGTAATAACATTTGCTAAACTGATTGGTCTAAAGTGTTCGTAAAATATTAGAAGAACAGAAATATTTGTGAGGATTAATTTCTAGAAAAACTCTGGACTGCCTTCATCACATCATCTTATACAATGACCCAAGCTTTATTATAAAAATCTAAAGAATACCGATCAGCACAACTGCATTGTTGTTATCAATAGAGTTAAGTTCCATTAAGATTTCCTCTTCTTGTGTGGTGTGAGTAATGTTAATACTATTGTTATAATCTCTTTCAGTAGAAAACAAATTAAGATTAATGAGAAGACTTTCATCAAACCGATGCATTAACAGATGTTTAATGAAATTGACAACATCCAAGGCAATCTCTTCAACATTTTGAATCCATATTCCATTGGAATTTTGAATTTTATGTATTGCATTGCATTTTCTCTTATAATTAATGCAAGCATGGTAGTATTTAGAATATCTATCTCCTTCAAAGAATTTGGTTACTGTAGCCTTCTGGTTGTGGAAAGTTTCTTGTAAGGATATGGCATTGAGATGAGGGTTAATTCATTTGCTTGACCCCACTTAAGAGAATCTTCCAATTGTTTGACTTGTTGTTCAACCATCTGTACTTAAGTGAAATTGTTTCAAAAGCACTCTCAGCTCCATTTTAAAAAATTCTTGCCGAGTTTTTCTATAGTCCCCAAAGTTTATACTAAGGGTTAGTATTGTGGATTCCTTACCAAGTTTGGGTAACTTCTTTCAGAAAATTAGGATGATAAGACAACATGATTTGATATCTAAAAGAAGTTTTACCTATGCTGAAAAAACCCACAATGGAGATTAGAAAAGGCTTGTGATCAGATCTTGCCATGGAAAGATGAGTAATGTTGGTGTGAAGATAGTTGTTTATCCACATATCATTATCTAAAAATCTATCAAGCCTCTCCCATAATTTATCACCTCTCCAAGTAAATTTGGCACCCTGGTAGCCCAATTCATGTAGGCCAGCTGATTGAATATAATAATTAAATTTGGTGATGGTGTTGAGATCATTGAACTGCTACATTTTTTTAGAGGTGAAGCGATGCAATTGAAATTGCCTCCAACAAACCAGCTTGTTGAAATAGATTGGATAATATGAATGATCTCACACATACAAAATTAGCATCACCAGTCTACCCATTTGTACACCTAAAATATATAGTATTTTTATACACATTTTTAATGATATTGCACTTTAAGGGAAGATATTTTGTGTATTTTTCTTGCAGGTATGATTAATTCGATAAATGTGATGAAATGAGTGAAAAAGTATCAAAGTTGGAGTAAAAATGAAGAAATGTGCAAAATTGATCTGTGGCGGCTAAGCGCCTAGATGAGACTTACGCACCAGAGCCCCGAAGCTATGCGCCAGATTTGGAGTTTACACACCAGAAGACTCGCGGCTAAGCGCCGGGACATAGCGCTTGCGCGCAACAATTACTAAAGAGGATTTAATTAATTTTTGGTGCCTCTTTGAAGGGGTGTTTTTGGCAGCACTTGGGACAAATGTGGGTGATGCACCAAAAATATATATGGTTTATGCTATCTAATTTTACTTATTTTTTGTGATATTGCACTTTAAAGAAATGTATTTTTCATGATTTATTGTAAGAATGATGATTTTAGGTGATTGGAGCGAAAAGAATCGAAAAGGAATGAATTAGGGGCGAAAATGAGCAAAAAGGAGAAAAATGGTGAAAGGTATTCTGGCGCCGCAGAAGCCCAAATCTAGAGAGCTCAGAAAATATTATGGACGACAGAGTGCCGCCGACACCCTATCTGGCGCTGCCAGTGCCCAAGGTCGGTAAAATTCAAATTTTGAGAGTTTTGGCGAAATTTTGAAGGGATGCTTATGGAAACTTTTGGGATTTCTTTCCTAACTCTTAAATAACTGAATTTGGATGAGGGAAGAGACTTCTAGAGGAGTTCTAGAGAGTTTTAGACTGTGCTCTCTTACATTCCATTACTTTCTCTTAGTTTTTAGTGTTAGGGTTTAGTGTAGAAGAGAGGGATTCTTCTCTAAGGAGTGAAGGAGAAGGAGTAAAGTGAGAGAGTGCTTCTTCCTTCCATTCTAAAGAGAGAATCAAGTGTTGTAAAAAAGAGAAGAGGATTCAAAGGAACTTTAAGGAGTTTGCATTGGGGACGAGAAAGAGATAAGCTGTATTTCCTTTTGTGGTTTATATGACTTTTCTTTTATATATAAAATCCATGTTTTGTTGTAACTTCTCCATGAATTCTGAGTAGTCTCATTTGTCTTTCTTCTTGCTTAGAGATGTGATAATGGTTTGATGTGGATTTGATGTGCTTTTAATGTGATGATGAAATTATGATGGTTTTTCATTTAGAACTTAATTTACTTTCGATCTGGCCGATTGAAATGTTAAAATATGTTGTTGAACATTAAGTTTGAAAGAATTTAATGTCCTACAACAATAATGCAAGATCCATTCAATTTCCATGGCTGAATTGCATAGTTCATGGGAATTGCGTGCAAATAAATAGGGAAATGTGTTCTGAAGGACTTCAATGTGGAGATTTCAGAGTGACAGGCTGATTCTAAGATTAGTAACAAATATCAAAGGTTAGCCTTCGGGTGAAGGGTGTGTGGGAGCTCCGAAGTGAGAGCCAGTATCCTCCCAGCCTAGCCCTAAAATTTGTAACTAAACTTAGAATGTGTCAATGTGCTTTTCTTATTTAGAGGAGGGAGTACTCTTATAAAGGTAAAGAATCATCTATGCTCCTATTTGGCACAATAAATTAGAAAATTAATCCATATTAATCCACACATCATATTCTCATTGCAAGAAGAAAGATTCTTTTCTCATATATCAAAAACCTTTCAAATACTTAGTTTAGTGTGTTTGTTAGTTAATTCTATTTTTAAAATTATTAGAAGTAATTATAGTTTAGCTGATTGTTACTGTTTTCTGCATAGTAGTAGTAGTGTTAGAAGAAAGTTCTAGTGCTTTATTCTAACTTGTTAAAACTTTTACTTTGCTTCAACTTAAAACCTCCATGTGGGATCGATAACCATGACTCCACTAGAGCCCTGTATTACTTGATACGATACGTATACTTGCATTGAATGCTTGGACTTTACAAAATCATTATAAATATATAAATTTGAAGTTAACAAAATGTTGCATTTAAAAATATAGAAGTAAAGTCTGGTTGCATCAAGTTTTTGGTGCTGTTGTTGGGGAATTATATCTTCTAGTAGTGGTGCCGAATTCGTGTATTCAAACCAATCACATCAAATTTTTGGCGCCGTTGCTGAGGAGGTAACGAAGTCAAAGTAAAAAAAAACGTATTTATGTGATTGTATATGCGTAGTAGTGGATTTATAGGTTTAGTGCCTTACGATTCAGAGTTAGAGCGTACTATCAGAAAAATTAGAAAACAACAAAAACAAATAAAAAATTATGCGAAATGGAAAATATTCAAGATAATCAGAGAAATTCACCAAGATGGGTTCACGACGTGGTGTAGGAATAGGTTAGAGCTCACGGAAAGACCCAATTTTAATTGAGAACTTCTTCGTTCACCTCAGGGATGGTGTAGAAGTGATCAATTTGGGGTTTTGGAGAGTTTTATATCAGCTCAAAAAATTGTCCTGTTATTAGGGCATGAAATTAGGAAGGCTTAGTAGATATTAGAGCCTGGGCTTATGGGGGATCAATTGCCTAGATTATGGGGAGCAATTTTGGTCTTGGATGTTTCAAGATTTGAGCAGTGTTTATGGTTCTCACTTCTCATGGGGAGCCCTTGGGTTTAACCCTATTTATAGCCATGGATGGCCATTGATAAGCTTTAGTTTGCTTAGGGAGGAAGGTAACAACTGAGGGAAGATCAAGGATCCCAAAGAGATGAGAATTGAGCTGGGAATGATTACATTTAGCATCCCTAAGGTTGGCTCAAATTTTTTTAAAAATGGAGGCTATGGTTATGTCTTGTTCCTATCGGGGAAAGAATGAGGTGGATAAGATCCTGTGTACATGCTGGTCTTACCTCCCCCACATAAGCATTGAAGGTCATTTAATTGGTATAGAATAGAATGACACATAAGCTTCTCTTCCCCTTAATTTCATGGCTTGGTTATGGTGAACTCTACCATGGTGAGGAGAGTGGTTTATGTAATTTCTTTCTACTATTGGGTGAGGATATAGGTGAGTGATGCCTTCACCAAAATTTTTTCCAATGTTTAGATGAAGGAATGATACCTCTTCCTTCCTTCCATGATGGTTTCATAATGACTTTGGACCAAGGTAAAACATTGTGGGCTCATAAGTTTTGGATGTGTGATATTAGGTTTCATGGGGCATGGGTTACCCATTAGTGACCTCCCATAAAATAATTTTGATTTTGAAAATCAATTTTGGGTTGTAGATGTCATGTATGATGTCATAGATTCAAATTTAATTTACGGTTATTTAGTTATAATTTCATTTTTTAATTAATCATGTAATTAATTAAAAATCTATAAAATTATAATATTAAGCCATAAATTGGTCAAAATAATTTTAGGTGTTAACCATTTGACCAATTTTGTCAATTTGGTCCAAACATGAGAATTTTGGTCCAAATTGACCAAAGTTCACCAGGGTTGACCAAGGTTGAACAGGGTTAACCATGGTTGACCAAGGCTGAACATGTTTGACCAATTTAGGTCCAGGATTGACCCAAGTGACTTACTTAGCCTTCTCATGGTTGAGTGAGTCATGGAGAGCTATTAGATAGCCTAAAATAGTTTGATTTAACCTATTTTAATGTTTAAGTTGACCAAAGGTCATGTTTGGTCATATTGGAATCTTAAGTTGATCAAATGGGTCATATTTGACCAATTTGGTGCCTAAGTTGACCTGGTGATCAATGGGGTGGCAATGGGTTCATTTTGACCAAAGTTTGACTAGTTAGGTCAAGGGTTAACCTGTTGATCAATGGAGTGGTCAATGGGTCATTTTTACCAAAGTTTGACCAACTTGGTCAAAGGTCGACCTATTAATCAATATATCCTCATATTAGGGTTTAATTTCATCAGTATGATTATTTTTAAGATGCTATAAAGTTTTGGACTAAATGGGCCTCATTAGGATTTTACATTAGACCTTAGGGTTTAGTGACCCTTAATAAGATTTAGGAGATCTATATTGGTAGACTTCCTTTTCTCAAAATGATCATAAAAAAAGTGAGGTCAATAAATGGGCCCCCAATATGTGTGAAATACTATATAAGTATGCCACACATATTGGCGTTGATTGAAACGGTCTGGATAACTCAATAGAGTTGTCAATTTTAAGAGTGATTTAGAGAAATCTTACTTTCAATATTTGAAAAGAAGATGGACGTCATATTCCATTAAAGGAGGTCGTATGCCATTTCTTAGAAATTTCAAATGATGGTATTGTCAGTCTTGGGAAAATGCTTAGATAGTTATATCATATACCAAAGAAAGAGATTAAAGGAATTTCATAATTTCGTATCAGGAAGGGTCTTAAATTCAATAGCTCGAGAGAGTGGATGTCATAACACCTCTTGGAAATATCATATGTCGATATGTCGATTTTGAGAAGGAATGCTACGTGTCTTACATCCTTTCTCAAAGAAAGAGCTAAAGGAATGTCATGTTTCCGTGTTAGGAAAGGTCTTATATCCAATAACTAGAGTGGATGCCATATCATCTCTCAGAAATGTCATATGTCGATTTGTTAATTTTGAGAAGGAATGTTAATTGACTTACATCCTTTCTCAAAGAATGACCTAAAGGAATGTCATGTTTCCGTGTCAGGAAAGGTCTTAGATCCAATAGCTAGAGAGAGTGGATGTCATACCATCTCTAGGAAATGTCATATGTTGATATGTAGATTTTGAGAAGGAATGCTATGCGACCTACATCCTTTCTCAAAGAAAGAGCTAAAGGAATGCCATGTTTCTTAGTTAGGAAAGATCTTATATCCAATAGCTGGACAGAGTGGATACCATACATGTCTCCGAAATGTCATATGTCGATATGTAGATTTTGAGAAGGAATGCTATGCGACTTAGAGCTAAAGAAATGGCATGTTTCCATGTCAGGAAAGTTCTTATATCCAATAGCTGGAGAGAAGAGATAGAGAGAATGTCTAAGAACATTCTTTCTAGAATTTTGTTTACTGGGGATTTTGAATTTTATGAGTCAAAATGGATGTCTCATGTTTTTGTAGAATTTATTTATTTTTAATTATGTGATTTTTAAAATTTCACGTGTTTATTTTGGCACTTTCGGACCTGCCTAAACATTATCATATGCTAGGGATTTTTACAACATTTCATTCCCTTAACATAGATAATGTACATTGATTAAGACATAGATAGGAAAAGTCAACACTACATCACATGTTATAGACAAAACAATATAATACAAGCTGTCAGAAGAACATTATGCAAAACATTGTCACACCATTATTCTGTCATTTTCACAACATTTGATACTACTAGACCTACCACGAATATCTAGCACTTTAAGATACCATTGGAAACAAGTTATGTCAAGTATGTCCTAGGTGCTTGGATATTTGTAGGGTCATGGTAGTTTCAAAGGTTGCAATCCCTCAAGTCTTGGCACAGGTTGGTAACCGATAGAACATTTCTCAAGATGCATTTTTTGTAACGTGATTGAAATATGTTGTCTTATAGCAGTCAGTAAGTAAAATTTGTCAGCATTTGCTCCATTTCCTTGAAAACCAGAACTGCCACGCGGAAGGGGAATTTGGTAGGACCCACAAAATTCTCGTGGCCCTATAATCTGTATCTCTCTCCCGAACAAGATAGAGCATCTGTTTAAAAGTGACAATGTACATAAAGGTTTTTTCAAGTCATGACTATCAATATGTGGTAGGATATAATACCCCTCTTCATAGATGTTGACAACGCAACTATATGGAATGCAAGTCTGTGGTATTTTATCCCAAGCTAATTGTCATTTGATGATTTGAATAATAACTGTGGGCATTTTTTTCCACCTGTTCATCTTGTAGAATCCCAGGAGGATTCCTGTCCTTGTCTTTAGCATAAATATAGCAACATTCATTTTGGATATTCACCCGCCTATTGTTGTGTATCCATTTATTAGACTTTGAATACATCCTCTTTTTTATGTTTTTAGATCATCTAAGATCTCTTGCATCCATTATATTTTCAACAATGGTGGCCTGCTCATCTTTATCAATTACTCTAATGACTAACTTAATACCCTTCAGTTTATTGATAGTTTGACCATTGATATGTTTAAATTGCTCAAAAGAGTGTCGTCTAAGATCCTGAATGCGTCTTAATTCTTCTTCAGAAATGATTTGTTTGTCAGTTGGTTCATCTGGAGTTGTAAGGTCAAGTACCAATACATATGGAGTCAGTGCAAAGATTGTTCTTTCTATTGTTTCTTTTTCTTCAGGATCTAAATTTTCAAACCCTAAGACAGGATATAGCTCTCCAAGTCTATATTCAAGGATTGGAAATTCAAATCCATAATTATCTTCCTCCATATATTTCGTGTTCTGTCGTTCTTTCTCTTCCAGCCGTTTCAGACGTTTATTTCAGTTACGTCTTTAAGCCCAAGACAATCCAGGTGTCAATTTATATACTCCTGCAATAGATGCTTCTACAATCCCATGAGTCGCAGTGACTATTGACTTCAGCCTTCCAGAATCAAACTTTCATTTCTGTCTTGTAGGTTTCTTTTTTCTTTAGTAATGTTTTGCTGTCGTATCTTGAATTCCGAAACATGCATCTTACCTTCAGCTTCCTCTTTGACAACAATGGACAACAATGACCCATTATATAGTAGTTCAACTTTTGTCAAATCAAATTAAAAATGGATTATGGATCCTCTTTCAATGCATCAACGGTCAAGTTCCAAAAAAACACCACTTCTAAAAGTGAATAAGAGTATGTTGTTTAACATTTTCCTAAGATCAACATGTTAACGAAAACATATCAGACCAAGTTTTGATTCAATTTATTTTGAAATTCATTATTATTGAGAAATAAGGTTCACAAATACATGTTATATGAACAGAAAGAAATGTTCAAACAAAGCCATTGATTGTTGGAAAATTTATTTTTTTTATTATTATTATTTTCCCAGTTTTACAAATGAGTCATCATTTTTCATGTCACATAATATTTTTTTAAGAACTACCCATTTATTGGGCGTAAGACTCTTTCCTCTTGACAGTCTATTAATTGTTAAGATTCTCCTGAATATGTCTTTTCAACGACATACGTGCCCTCCCACATTGGTTCAAATTTTCTACCTTCTCTTCGATGAACAAGGATAGGTCTTCGGAGAATTAAGACTAATTCACCGATTTGGAATATCCTAGGATGAACCAATTTGTCATGGGTCTGTATCATTTTTTCTTCATACAATTCAAGATTTTGCTGAGCTTGTAGACGTTTGCCATCTAAGCTTTCAAGTTCTTCAAGTCGTAAGTTTGCATTTTTTTTTCAGTTATCTTGTTTGCGACCACAACTATGAGAAAAGGAATCTGCACTTCAAGTGGTAGCATAGCCTCAGAACCATATACCAAAGAAAATGGTGTCAACTATGTTGGAGTTCTGTATGTAGTTCTATAGGCCCATAAAGCCTCAATTAATCATTCATGGCACTATCTTGGACTGTTAATTAATGTCTTTTTCAAGGTTTGTACCAACATTTTGTTGAAAGCTTCAGCTAAACCATTGGCTATAGGGTAATAGAACGTCGAATATCTCCAATCTATTCCATATCTTTGAATTAAGTGTTCATTATTGTGTTTTTTTAAGCTAGTCCATTGTCTGATATAACTCTTTGATGAACTCTGAATCTATAGACAATGTGTGTTTTAAAGAAATGAAGAACTTGTTTCATCTTAACTTTTCTAAGTGGTATTGCTTCCGCCCATTAGGAGAATTAATTAGTGGCCACTAGAAATGAATCGATGGCCTTTAGAGGATGGAGGGTCTATAGGGCCAACTATATCTATGCCCCAACATTCAAATGGACAAGATGCAATTGTCGGATGTAATACATTGGCGGTTGATGTAAGACTACTACATGTACTTGAAATTGATGACATTTTTTTGAATTTTCAAGACAATCAGTCATCATTGTTGGTCAATAATATTCCATTCTTTTTATTTTCATTTTCATTTTAGGTCCGGATAGGTGTGCACCGCATAGACCCAAATGAACTTCTTTAATAATCTCTTCAACCTCAGACTAGTTTAGACATCTTAACCACATTTGTTCGAAAGATCGTTGGTAAACAACATCATTCACTAGAGCATAAGATAATGCTCTTTGTTTAATTAGAGTTGCAATCAAATTTTTTATGGTAACCTTTGGTTTTGTAAATATTGAATAATCGGTTATCGCCAATCATTCTCATCTTCATTGATCACTATCACTGTTGTGTCTTTACCAATTTTGTGTAGATTGTTTATGTCAATTTGAGAAAGAACCTGTAATCTTCTTCTGGGCAAGCAAATTATTTTGCGAGTTTTGCCAAAGCTTCTACTAGAGAATTATCTCATCTCGGAACTAAGAAGAATGTTATATTCAGAATCAGTTGAAAGCAATTTCTGAGTGTAACAGAAGTATTATTTAAGTCGAGCTTTCAAAGTCTTGTATTTTCCTGCTATTTGATTGATGATAATGTGAGGATCTCCATAGATGTCGATATCCTTGATTTACATCAATATTATCAATTCAAAGCCAGTTATGAGTGTTTCATATTCAGCTTCATTGTTTGTACATGGTTCAGCGAAATGATAGGAACAAAGGCATCATTATATTGTCGGGAGTAATGAAAATTAATCCTACTTCTATTTTGCCAGGTAAAATTATCTATTTGTCTTTGTATGTTCGAGCAGATGATGCTCCATCAAAGTATAATTGCCATCGTTGCATGTCTAAATTTTTTATTTCTAACACCTGTTCATCTGGTAAATCATCACTAAGAGGAGACCCAACTAGTATTGGATGTGCTGCTAAGAAATCTTTCAAGATCTGTCCTTTAACAACATGTAGTGGTACAAATGTTATGTCAAATTGGAGCAATATGATTGCCCATCTTGCTAATTTTCCCGAAAGTTTCAGTCATGTTATCAAGTATTGCAATGAGTTAACTCTTGAGATAAGAGGTACCTTATGAGAAAGCATATAACGACTTAACATTTGAACTGAAAAGATCAAAGCTAAGCAATGCTTCTCAATTGCCAGATATTTTATTTTATTTGAAACCAAACAACGGGTTAAGTAATATAATGCATTTTCTTTTCCCTCATCCTTCACTTGAGCTAGTAATGCTCCAAGAGAATTTTCTAATGCAGTAGTGAAAAGGATTAGAGGTATTTCTAACACAGGGGCTGCTAGGACAGGAAGTGTTGTCAAATAGTGTTTGACATTTTCAAAGGTGTGCTGGCTTTTTTCATCCCACACAAATTTGGTATCTTTTTACGGTTATGGTAGTGAGAGGTTGACATCTACCCGATAGGTTGGAAATAAAATGTTATATGTATGCTAATTTTCCCTGGAAAGTCGTAATTTAGTTAGGTTTTTGGGAGGAGGCATATTTAGAATGGCTTCGATGTTGAGAAGATCAATTTCAATCCCACAATGCCCAACAATAAATCCTAAAAACTTCTATGAGATGACACCAAAAGCACAGTTTAAGGGATTCATTTTAAGATTATACTGTCGTAATCTTTTGAAGATGATTCTCAAATCATGCACATGATCATCTTTTTGTCTACTGTTGACAACCAAATAGTCAACCTAACATTATTATGGATGAGTTCGTTAAAAATTTGTGTCATAACTCTTTGATAGGTAGCTCCAGCATTTTTTAATCCAAATGGAATGACTTTGTAATAGTATATCCCAATGGGTGTCCTAAAGGTTGTGTTTGGCTCATCTTCTGGAGACATTTTAATTTGATTATATCCTGATGATCCATACATAAAAGAAAATATTGCATGTGTAGATGCTATGTCGACCATCAATTATGGGATTGGCAGAGGGAATTAATCCTTCGGACAAGCCTTATTTTTGTCTCTGAAGTCTACACAGACTCTGATTTGGCCATTTTTCTTTCTTAATGGCACTTCATTAGCCAGCCATGTCGAGTAATTTTCTTCTCGTATGAATCTAGCCTCAAATAATTTTTTTACTTCGGCAATGACTTGTTGCTCAATTTCAACACACATCATTCTTGGAGCTTGTTTTACTGGGATCGCAGTTTGATTTATCTCAATTTTATGTATTGCATCTTATGGTTTTTGTTTCCATGTTGTTAATAAAATGAACTAATTAAAGTTGGCTTTGGGATTTCTTCAGTTCCTAAATTTACTTCTTTTAGTTCATCAACTATCGATTTGATTTCTTCTTCAAATTATGGGGGTGCGTTTTCAATTGGGGGATTAGATGTCTGTTCATAATCAAGCATCTTGGTAACGACCAAGCAAAATTTTGTATCATCTAGAGGTTGTATGGTGCCAAATTCAATACCCTCTTTAGTCATAATTTGTTTATTATTATTCCACATTTGTTTAGCAAAATTTAGTTGTTTTAAAGACCATTGTTTGAGCATTAACTATTTTGAATAAATTTTTGTGCCCATGGATAATACCGCTCAAAAGGGATTTTCATTGATTCGATAAGATTTTCATCTTTTAATTTTACATAAGTTTCAGAATTAGAAGAAGTAGAGCCAAGTCTAAACTTTATTGGCTTTTGATCATCACTACGTACTTCTTTGACCATTAAATTTTCAATCGTAGAGTTAGAGATTGGAGTTAGGGTCATAGCATGTATATAGTGATTAATTCGTTTAAATATAGATTCAAATTATTTCTCTTTGTCCTCTTCCTCAAGAAGTATTTTAAATTTAGGTTCTTTTAGAATCACCGATGTTGTATTTTCTTTATTTTTTATCTTCTTTAGAATCCAAGTGAATTTTAAACTTCAATGGTTTCTTCATTTTGACAAATGGGTTTTCTTTCTCATGTTTTCATCCTCGACCTCAACCTCGGATGCGTGTTTGATGAGAATTATCACCCATCGCCTGTATTAAAGAAGAATAGTCTTTTTCATTTATTTTCTTTTCTTTGTCTTTTTCTTTTGTATTCATCACTGCTTCTCTGGAGAATATTTTTTATTTTATTGGAGCATAATATGCAGCGTCTTCATGTACTCCAATTTCATGGACTGAAAATGGTTGCAGATCTCCTATGATACAACATTCTTATCCTTTTTATAAATATTTTATGCATTGATGCAGTGATGAAGGAACTATTTTATGCTCATGAAGCCATGGTCTGCCAAGTAAAGCATTAAAAGAGGTATCGGAATCGATGATATGGAAATTTTTCGTTGTCACCAAATCATCCATTTTTTGGAGCGATGTTATTGACCCTAAATCTCATTCTCCTTGTTGGTTGAATCCACTAAACATCATTTTATCTCTTATTAGTTGACAGGCATCAATGTTCAAATATGCAAGATTTCTTAAATTCATAATGTTAATCGAGGCGCACGGCCAATAAGCACCCTTGAAAGTGTAGTGTTGTTTATATTCACTGTGATGTACAATTGACGATTGTGTTCCATTGTTCCGAGCAACAAGTCATTGTCTGAGAAAGTTATCTTATTTTGTTCTTCTAATGAATTTGCTTCATTTTAGGTGGTACTAGCATGTTGAGCTAAGCAAATATTTGGGTCTAAAAGAGCTTTTATTAAAGATTCCTACATTTCTATTGAGAGCATAAGGGCATCGTAAATGCTCAACTTTGCTGGTAATTTTCTTAAATGAGCCACTACATTGTATTTTAATTTGTTGTGAAGATTGTCTTCATTTATTTGAGACAATTGTTGTCGTACTGGAGGAAGGATCTTATTTGGAGCAACTATTTGTTTTTCTTTTTCTTTAGGAGCCATTCTAGGAGCAGTACTCTTCCACCTCGTAAATTAACTTCAATTATTTCTTCTAGTTTATTGTCTGACTCTTTTGTCTTTGAGTCGGAAGGTTCCAATTCTATGCAAATTGGTGTTCCTTAAAATTGGAATTTAATGATGTCATTTTTATTTTTATCATTGTCAGAATTAGTGTTGTTTTCATTGTCATTTCGGTTGTCGTTAGAGTTTTTGAGATTATGTACGATTTTAGTGTTGTCAACAAGATCAAAATTAGATTGATCATTTTCAGAAGTGGCATCAGAAATAGAAAATATGTAAGCAGAACTAGAAGTATTATTATTCACAGAATGGATAAAAAGGAAGTCATACAAGTTCAACGAATAGAGGGATTTTCTCCCTTTATCCGAGATAACTATCCTAGTACAAGGTAAAGCAATACGAGAACAAGAAGATACAAAAGGAACAGTAGTCCCTATATCTAGAGACCACTAGCCCTTTTCAGTTCCTTTTTTTCTTTTTCTTTTCTTTCTTGAAAAATTTTGAACTTGTGAGTCTGTAAGACTCTCCTCAAAAGATTTACCTTGAACAGTAGTATCCTTGTCTTTATCATCAAGATGATTATTAGGAATAATTTGATCGACCAACAACATATTAATTGAACCTTTTTCAGGTTCTTTCAGCTATTCTTTCAGGATTACTATTTTACCATCTTTAAAGTTGCACTCTAACCAGTCTTTAAAGATAAAACAATCTTTAATTTTATGTCCGAGCATCCTATGGTAAGGGCAATAATTAGGATTGTCCTTCATGTCTACTTCTCCCGGCCTGTTAGCTTCAGACAATTTGAACTCCGGTATTTTTAACAAACTACGAAAGATTTTGCCAACAATTTCTATCTTAAATGGATATTCTTTATTCACTCTTTCAATCATTGTCTTGTTGTCTATCAATAATGGAGTTGATTGTTGAATTTGTAATTGAGAAGATGACTGTTGTAGTGGTTGAATTGTATTCTGCCATTGCTTCTTTTGCTCAGGGTGGACTTGCATCACTTGTTTACCCTTCTCTATAATATTTCCTGATTTCTTTTACAATGTTTTAACCAGTTTTATCTTTTCTGTCTTTTCTGTTACACTCATTTTCTTTGCTTCCTCCTGTAAATTGGCAGCTTTGCTAAGCAACTTTTCAAATGTCTTTATCATAAATCCTTTAAGCATAAATGTTATAGTGAAATATCAACATCACTTCTACATTACGGCAGCTCACTTTGAAGTATGCAAGATGCTGACAAGAGATACCGGTCTCATCAAACATTGTGAAGAGAGGTGGAACAAAGCCTTTTGGGAATTAATGATCCAGCCTTCACCTGAGCCATTATTTCTTTTATTTTCTGTTCCACTAATTGTATAATTTCCTTTTCAAGAATGTCTCTTTGAGGGGAATCCTTTTTCTTTTGAGAGCTTTCTTCAATTTCTACTAGTTCTCTTATTTCTTCGAGAATGTGTATTTCCTCAAGTCTAATGATTTCAACTGCAGCAATAGAGTTGCTTGTGGTGGATTTTACAAAGATGCCATCATTTATTAGATCTTTTGTTTCGGATGATTAAATGTTCGTCTCGTTGTCGGATAATTGTTTGTAATTATTGTTCTATGTTTTCATCATTTGATGATGATAATGACCGTTTTAAGGAAGTGGCTCGTGTCGCTACCATATTTATTTCAGCGAAATCCTCACTTGGGCTATTTGAAGAATTTTTCTTTCTTCATATTGAAAATTATTTGATATCAGCTTTTAAAATTTTCAATGTTTCTTCAAATGATTTAATAGGACATTCTTCACAAGTCTTTTCCTTAGAACTATCTGTATAAGTACTCATAACATCAGATATTTATTCTGATGACTCTCATTTCCACACATTGTTTTTGAGTATAGGACAAAATGTTCTAGGAAGTGTATCATCATGCTGTGAGTAATAATGATCTCCTTCTTATAGCATTTGGACACCAGATTTCATCTTAGCATATGTTTCTTCTGCTTCAGATATTAGTTTGTCATGTGTGATCCTATCTATTGAGACAGTTACATCTTTCATTCTTCACCCTAAAGGGAGTTTAACAGGTACCCAACTATATTGATTTTCTAATGAGACTTTTTGTTCCATTTCTTGGTAAGTAGGATAGTCATACGCAAGATGGTTTCTTTTCATCGTTGTTGTAACTGCTCATCCCATTTTTTCTAAAAGTCAGGATATTGAATACCTGTCTTTTCGTGCTATCCTTTTGAAGACAGAATATATAGTTTGGATTAATGGAGACTTTTTTTTGAAATGATAGGAATGTATTATCCTCATATTCGACATGCATTGGATAAAACTCACTTTCATTTGAAAATGGTAGGTTCCCGATAACATTTTTCAGCAAATTCATATGTTTCAAAATTATTATCTTTGTTCCACTTCTTTTTCTCTTTTATGGAAACGAGTTTTATTTTTCTGTTGGGTTTGTGTTAGCGGCACATCCTTAGAACAGGATCCAATTTCGTACACAGATGGTGAAAAATTGTTTGTTTCTTGTTCAACATAGATTTTCTTCCCTTTTTGGTCAATTTCTTCTTCCATTTCTTCAAAAGTAATATGTGATAAATTTTGGAAAATTCTTCGTAGGAGTTTAAATTAAATTCCTTGAAGGATTGTATATCAGTTTGGTATGGATCACTCAACTCAAATGCAGGTTCGTCAAACATTCCAAAGTCATTTTGGTAGAGTTAAGCATCTTCATTAGTCAGTGAATTAAGAACTTGAATATAGGAAAATATTGAATCTTGAGATTCCATTGCAACTTTTCTGAAAAATTCAAGAAGAATAAAGTGTCATAGACTCATTTTATAAACTAGGAATTTATTATTTTATATAGTTATTCTTGTTGTTATGAAATGTCAGGAATTACTCTTTAAAGAGCTACATTTGGAAAAGATGATCTTATCTATCAAAAGATGGAACATCTTTAAATAATGAGTGATTTAACGAGAGATTATGAGAAAGAAAGATACTCAGCAGAGTCTCTAAACTCTCTTGATGGCATACCGAGTACTCGGCTCATCGCCGCCAGTGCCAATCAATTCTCTCATGTCATTGTAGATGTCAAAATGTCTGTCGATATAGTGTTGAGCAGTCACCACTCTATTTATCTATAATATCACCCTAATCTTTAAGTAATCTCATTCTTTGGATCATGTAAGGATCCTTATATATTAAAAAAATTTAAAGAAAGATAGGGGCTAATAAAATTGAAATAGTAGAACAAGGAAATGTCAGGGTAATCCTTACAGAAAAGATTCCAGAATACCTTATTCTGGATATTTCTGTATAAGGACATCCAAATAGAAAATTTGATAACCAGAGATTTTAGATATGATGCTACCTATTCTACGTTCTTAGTTCTCCTATAGGAGCAAGCTCTTATAGGAGAATAAGGTACCACTGAATGCCACTTGAACCTCAGCATTCTTGACCTACGATGATTTTTTGGATGAAGTTCTGGTTGTTGACAGGAGTCTTCGGTCCTGATTTAGTGATACCCTATTTCACTAAATGTTTCATTTAAGTTTTAATGTCTTTTCTAGTTAATAAGATCACTAAATGCCACTTGAACCTCAGCGTTCTTGATCTATGATGATTTTTTGGATGAGTTGACAGTGTTCTTGACCTAAGAAAACTCTTGATTAACATTAACACTCATTTTTTAAAAAAATATTCAAGATCAAGGAAAAAATGTCAATGTTCAACAATCCTAAGGGTAATAAGTTTCTAGGTGCACGTACTATCCTTAATGTTTGGTTTTGTTGATGTCATTTGATTTTATTTTGTCGATGTTTTTTGGTCATCGTTGTTTTATTTTATTTTTTCTTGTCAATGTCAATGTTTTATTTTTGTTTTTTATTTTTTTTCAGTGGTTATCCTGAGAGTTTTGATTTTATGTTGTTTTGGTTTTGTCATTTTGTCATTGTTTTATTTTGATGTCATTTTACTTTTTTTGTTGTTGTTGTTTGTCCTGTCTTCAGAATGCCGCCCCGCAAAAATAGACTTAGCACACCCTAATAACATTCAATGTAAATTTAAAACAAAACTTTAACTTCAACCTATAAGGAAAACAACATCGGATTTATAAAAAGAAGTAATGCTAGTTCTATTTCTTAATTATTACTGGGTTTTTAATTTAGGCAACCTGGTCAAGATGTCCATGGCTCCGCCGCTCCAGGGTCATCGAATGCCTTGATGTACTTAGACCAAAAGATGTATAAACCAAGACCGAAAGACTCTTGTCAACAACCAGGATTTCATCGTCCAAGAAATCTTCATATATCAAGAACACTGAGGTTCAAGTTGCATTTGGTGAACTTTGTTTATTAAGGTTTCATTTAAGTTTTAATGTCTTTTTCGAATTTTAATTTGAAAAATTTTAAATTGTTTACGATTTATTAACTAATTAAAATTTTCTAAGTGTCATTTTGATTGATTTTTATGTTGATTTTGATTTGTTTATTTAAGTCTAATGTAATTTAAACATAAAGAAAGGATTCAAGTTTATTTAGATCTAACGTCTGTAAGAACTTGAGAATTTTAGATTCAGTGTCATTTGAATCTATTGATTTCTAATATGAATTAGATCTAGAATTTTAGATTCAATGTTCTTTAACCCTAAAGGTTTTGAGTTAAATCTAATATAAATTAGACCTGGGAATTTAGATTCAGTGTCATTTGAATCTAATCGTTTTGAGTTAAATCTAATATGAATTAGATTTAGGAATTTAGATTCAATTTCTTTTGAATCTAAAGGTTTTAAGAAATTTAAATAAGTTTAAATGTAAATTAAACTTAATGTTTAAATCCTCATGTTGGTCGGACCGAAAGAAATTTGATGAAGTTTAGTGTAGGTTAGATTTAGAGTTTTAGGTCCTAATGTCAGTTGGACCTAAAGATTTTCTTATATTTTGATTCAATTTAGATTGAATGTTGAGTTTATGTTCAATGTAGGCTGAACCTAAGATTGATGTTTGACTTAAGTTTAACTTTGGGTTGATCCTAAGTTAAATTTTTGATTTTAGGTTCAATGTGGGTTGAATCCTCGGTTAAGGATTTTGACTTAAGTTCAAATTTGGGTTGATCTTAAGTTAAATGTTTGGTTTATTTTCAATGTGATTTGAACCTAAGTTTAAAGATTGTTTTATGTCCAATTTAGGTAAGACCTACAGTTGATTTAGCTTAAATATGATTTGAACAGAAGGGTTTAAAAAGGTTTTAAGTCCAATGTGGATAGGACTTAAAATTATTTTAGGATTGATCTGAAGGAGTTGAAATGGTTCTAAGTCCAATGTAGGTTGGTCTTAAGGTTGAATTAGATCCAATTTAAGTAGAATCTAAATTTGGTTTAGGTTTAATATGAATCAATCCTAATGTTTGATATGATTGCAAGTCCAATGTATTTAGATCTGATGTAAGTAGGATCTAAAGTTGACTTAGGTTTAATATGAATTGAATCTATGGTTTAAAATTATTCTAAGTCAAATGTATATAGGACTTTGAGATTAATTTTGGTTTGAAAGGTTTGATTTGATTTAAGTTCAAGATGGGCTGAACTAAAGAGTTTGACTTTATTTAGGTTCAAGCTTGGTTGAACCTAAAAGTTTGATTTAATTTAAAGTTTAATTTAACCTAACATGGGCAAGGTTTAATTAGCTTTATTAGGTCTAATTAAAGTTAGACCTAATTAGTGTTTCAATTGAATTAAGCCTAATGTGAATAAGGCTTAATATGGTTAATTAGGTTTGATTAGGGTTAGAACTAATTAGGGTTTATCTTAAGCCTAGTGTGGTTAGAGCTTAAAAGAGATCAATTAGATTTAATTAGGATTTAGACTCAATTAAGATTTAATTGTCTTAAGCCTAATGTAAGTAAGGCTTAATGTGGTTAGATAGGTCTAATTAGGGTTAGACCTAATTAGGGTTTAGATTTTCTTTGGTTTCATTGTGTTGAACCCAAGGAATTTAGATTTTATTTAAGTTCATTTAGTTGAACCTAAGGTTTAATTAACTTGGGTTCAAGTTAGATTAAACCTAAGTTAAGATTTGAATAAAGTTCAATATGGGTTGAAATTAAGTTTTGGGTTAACCTGAGTTCATGTTTAAGTTAGAATTTTTATTTATGTTTAATATGGGTTAAACCTAAGGTTTAGTTAACTATATCTAGGTTTAATATGGGTTGAATCTAAAGTTTGAGTTAACTTGGGTTCAAATTTAAGTTAGAATTTTTATTTAGGATCAATATGGATTGAAACTAAGGTTTAGTTAACTTGATTTAGGTTCAATATGGGTTGAACTTAAAGTTTGATTTAACTTGGGTTCAGGTTAAGTTGAACCTAAGTTGAGATTGATTTGGTTTAAAGTTTAATTAAACCTAGTTCTGGTCAGGTTTAATTAGTTTAATTAGACCTAATTAAGGTTAGGTCTAATTATGGTTTAAGGTTAATTAAACCTAATTCAGATAAGGTTTAATTCGATTAATAAGACCTAATTAGGGTTTGGTATAATTAGATTTTATGGTTAATTAAACCTAATTTGGATAAGGTTTAATTAATTAATTAGACTTAATTAGAGATAAGTCTAACTAGGGTTTAAGGTTAATTAAAGCTAATTTGGATAAGGTTTAATTAATTAATTAGACTTAATTAGGGATAAGTCTCATTATGGTTTATGGTTAATTAAACCTAATTTGGATAAGGGTTAATTGATTGATTAGACTTACTTTGGGATAAGTCTAATCTGAGTTTAAGGTTAATTAAACATAATTTAGATATTGTCTAATTGATTAACTAGATCTAATTAGGGTTAGGTCTAATTAGAGCATATGGTTAATTAAACCTAATTTGGATAAGTTTAATTGATTAATTAGACTTAGTTAGAGATAAGTCTAATTAGGGTTTAAGGTAATTGAACCTAATTTGGATAAGGTTTATTTAGATTAACTAGACCTAATTAGGGTTAGCTCTAATTAGGGTTTGTGGTTAATTAAACCTAATTTAGGTAAGGTTTAATTAAATTAATTAGGCCTAATTAGGGTTAAGTCTAATTAGGGTTTAGGATTAATTAAACCTAATTTTGGTAAGGTTTAGTTAAGTTAATTAGACCTTCTAGACTTTGGTCTAATTAGGGTTTACAATTAATTAAACCTAACTTAGGCAGGTTTAATTAAGTTAATTAGACCTAATTGGAGCTAGGTCTAATTAGGGGTTAATTTTTCTTAAACCTAATGTAATTAAGGTTTAAAAGAATCAACTAGGTCTAATGAGGGGTTATACTTAATTTGGTTTTGATTTGTATTAAACATAATGTAACTAAGTTTTAATAGAATTAATTAGGTATAATAAGGGGTTAGACTTAATTAGAATTTGATTTGTATTAAACCTAATGTAATTAAGGTTTAATAGGATTAATTAAGTCTAATGAGGGGTTAGACCTAATTAGGATTTATTTTGTATTAAACCTAATGTAATTAAGGTTTAATAGGATTAATTAGGTCTAATTGATGTCTTAGACCTAATTAGGGTTTATGGTTTTAAACCTAATGTGGTTAGGTTTAAGGAAAGTGATTAGGTTTAATTAGGATTTTTAAAGGTTTAAGTTGTATTTAAACCTAACCTAACTAAGACTTAAGGATTCATCTTAAGTTAAAATTTTTTTAAACTTAGATATTAAATTTTTGTTAATCTTAATCATCTCTTTTATGAAAGATAGAAACTTCAGGGTTTAATTTATAATTTTTAATTTTATAAGTTTTACCCTAAAAGTAAAAAATATCATTAAAAAATTTTCAAGGGTTATAAAATGTCATTTTAGGATTCAAATTTATCACCCTAAAGTTTCTAAGGATTTCTAAATTTTATTTTTTTTAAATTTCTAATTAATATAATTATTTTTGAAAATAATCACAAAGTAGGATTGAAAATTGTATGTTTCATCCTAGAGACTTACCCTAGACTTTGAAAAATCACATAATTTCCCCGAGGTTGAGAGGATTATTTTGTGAAAATTTCATAATTTTAGGTTTATAAATAATTTTTAAAAATTAAATTACTCCGGAGAGTAATTAATTAATTAAAATTTAAATATAACACATTAATTCCAAAGTTTTATAATTTTTTCCTTGTTTTACTGAATTCTAGGATATTTTTATTATATATTTATGATTTTTCTATGTCAAGATATGAATTTTTAAAGTTTAATAGGATTTTTTAGATTAAATTAAATAAGAAAATTTGGATTTTCTTATTTAAGTGACTATGCGCCAGCTCAAACCTTAGAGGCGTTGATATGACACGCCGCGCTACGAGATTAGTTGGGCTTTTCGATGCGGTAGCTGATGTTGCTCCGTTATGTAATAACAGAAGCGTGGTTCAACGAGATAAAGACCGTCCATTTTTAATACATAAAAATGAATGGCATCACGTCATCTTCCCCATCCTGGTGTTTCCCATAGACCATCCATGATCAAAGCAAACGATCTCGCTCATATCTTAATGAAACTTCATGGGGACTATTTCATAAGCTTCATCGTGTCAAGACGAACACATCCATACAGATTTATGAGTTATTTTAATTGGTTTATTTCACAAATTCTGAAACTGGGCCTATTTTAGGTTTAAGTGACCATACCAGGGCTTGATGAAGTGAAGCTTCAATCAAGATTGTTTGGGACGATTGTTTTGTCCTCACGCAGCTCCCCTATGATCAATTTGGAGTGAAATTGAGTCAAAGTATGACCAAAATTAGTTGATGGCTTGGTGTAGGAAGAGGTTAAAGCTCACGGGAAGACCCAATTTTGATTGTGAACTTCTTTGTACTCCTCAGGGATGGTGTAGAAGTGATCAATTTGGAGTTTTGGAGAGTTTTATATCAGCCTAAAAATTTGTCCTACTTTTAGCGCATGAAATCAGGAATGCTTAGTGGATATCAGAGGCAGGGTTTATGGGGGATCAATTGCCTAGAGTATGGGGAGTAATTTTGGTCTTGGGTGTTTCAAGATTTGAGCAGAGTATACGATTCTCACTTCTCATGGGAAGCTCTCGGGTTTAGCCCTATTATAGTCATGGATGGCCATTGATAAGCTTTAGTTTGCTTAGGGAGGAAGGTGACAGCTCAGGGAAGATCAAGGATCCCAAAGTGATGAGAATTGGACTGGGAATGATTACATTTAGCATCCTTAAGGTTGGCTCACCATGAGTTCAAAATTTTCTTAAAATGGAGGCTATGGTCATGTCTTGTTCTTTATTGGGGAATGAAAGAGGTGGATAAGATCCTTGGTATGTGCTGGTCTTACCTCCCCCACATAAGCTTTTAAGGTCATTTAATTGGTTTAGAATAAAACAAAAGCTTCTCTTCCCCTTAATTCCATGGCTTGCTTATGGTGAACTCAACCATGGTGAGGAGTGTGGTTTAAGTAATGTCTATCTCATATTGGGTGAGGATTAAGATGAGTGATGACTTCACCAAATGTTCCTCCAATGCTTACATGAAGTAATGACACCTCTTCCTTCATTCCATGATGGCCTCATAATGATCTTAGACCAAGGACAATAATTTTGGGCTCATAGGTTTTGAATGTGTGATATTAGGTTTCATGGGTTATGGATGACCCATTGGTGACCTACCATAAATTAATTTTTATTTTGAAAATCAATTATGGATTTTTGATGTCATGTATGATGTCATAGATTCAAATTTAATTTAGGGTTATTTAATTATAATTTCAATTCTTAATTAATTTTGTAATTAAATAAAAATGTATGAAATTATAATATTAATCCATAAATTTGTCAAAATAGTTTTAGGTGTTGACCATTTGACCAATTTTATCAATTTGGTCCAAAGTTGAGTATTATGGTCCAAATTGACCAAAGTTGACCATGGCTGACCATGGTTGACCAGGGTTAACCATCGTTGACAAATTTAGGTCCAGGGTTGACCCAAGTGACTTACTTATCCTTCTCATGGTTGAGTGAATCACAGGGAGCTATTAGATAGCTCAAAATAGTTTGTTTGACTTATTTTAATGTTTAAGTTGACCAAATGTCATGTTTTGTCATCTTAGTGTCTTCAGTTGATTAAAGGGATCATATTTGACCAGTTTGATGCCTAAGTTGACCTAGTGATCAATGGGGTGGTCAATGGGTTCATTTTGACCAAAGTTTGACTAGTTAGGTCAAGGGTTGACCTGTTCATCAATGGGCTGGTCAATGGGTCACTTTTACTAAAGATTGACCGATTAGGTCAAGGGTTGACCTACTGGTCAATATATCCTCATATTAGGGTTTAGTGTCATATATATGATTATTTTGAAGATGCTATAAAGTTTTGGCCCAAAAGGGCCTCATTAGGGTTTTACCCTAGACCTTAGGGTTTAGTCACCCTTAATAAGATTTTTGAGATCCATATTGGTAGAATTCCCTTTCTCAAAATGATACTCATAAAAGTGAGCTCAACAGGGTCTATTATTTATAGCATTCAATGTTTCATAAGATGATTGAGAGTATACTATTTTTCCCAATGAATTTTCTTTTAACACCCAAGGCATTTGATAATAGTGCATTCCCAATTAAAACATTTCCTTTGAAATCACAGCAATTTGAGAAGCCAACATAGATATTGCATAAAAATCATGAATACTAGCTACTCTTTTTGGATTTACCCGTTCTGAGGGCCATTGAAAATTATTGTAGCTATCTCTTCAATTAAAGAATATATCTCATCAAAAGGTTTTGACATTGACGATCCACCAGCATCAGCGTCAATGATCGATCAAAGAGATCCCACTAATCCATTATAAAATGTTCTAGATATTAACCAATCTAGTAAAGCATGATGTGGACACTTCCTAAGGAGATCTTTAAATCTCTCCCAAGCTTCATATATTGATTACCCGTCAAACTGATAGAAAAATGTGATATCGTTTCTAAGCTTAGCAGTTTTTTATGGAGGGAAATATTTTAGCAAAATATTTTGTGATACTTCTCCCCAAGTTCTGGTAGATTCAGGTGCTAATGAATTTAACCACGTCTTAGCTTTAACCATTAATGAAAAATGAAAAGTCTAAGTTTGACAGCGTCGTTTGACACACCATTATATTTAAATGTAGAACACAATTCTAAAAAACTAACAAGATGTAGGTTAGGATATTCATTCTATGTTCCACAAAATTGATTATATTGTACCGTTTGGATAATAGCAGGTTTAAGCTCAAATGAATTAGTAGCTAAATTAGGATTTTGAATAGTTAAGTGAATTTCATCTGTTGTTGGGTTAGTATAATCTCTTAATGGTCTTGGTTGATGTTCATTTTCATTTCTTTGATTATCTAAATTGTTCGTCATTTTGCTCAAATTTTTAAATTCTTTTTCTTATTTTCAAAATATTCTAATAGTGCTTTCTAACTCTGAATCATAAGATAGTAAACCTTCAGATTCAAAACTACGTATACATAATTACAATAATCACACTTAAAGGAAAGCACACACAAATACTAACTATGAAATAAAGATTTTCAGTTACTACTCAATTTACTATTTCCTCATCGACAACGGTGCCAAAAACATGGTGGAGTGGTTGCTACATTTGAATAAATTTTTATAAGTATATTCAGTTTAGTCACAATGTATAATCAGTTTAATAAGAAAGTAGCCAATCTATACGCAAGTATACGTATCGTTCAAGTAATTTAGGGCTCTAGTGGAGTCCTAGTTATCGATCCCACGGGGAGGAAGCAAACCTTAAAGCATAGCACAGAAATCAATATTCAAATTAGCAATGCACTTACAGTAAATAATAAGGTTGCTTAAGTTTAACGTTGCAAGAGATTTTAAGATCACGAAATTACTTTTGATACTTTAAATTAAAGTTAACTACTATAATAAGTTTGGTAATGCAAGGTTCAAATTTAGAGAAAGTTTCCTCCTCCTTTGCAATGATATTATGGTGAGTGAATGATAAAGATTAGTAAGATCATTGTATTGTGCCAAATAGGAGAATACCTATTTTTACCCTCTTCCGAGTGCTCTAAAGAATTGGCTAATCCTATGTTTAGTTCCTAAATCCTTGGTTAGACTAGGAGGACACAGGCTCTCACTCTAGAGCTCCCACTTCCCTTTGTCTGATGGCTAACTCTCACTTTAGTTTCCAAACACTATGACAAAATTAGGGAATTTAGTCTGTCACCCTAACATCTCCAATTCTTCGCCTAATAAACCATATTTCTTTATTTATTTGCACCCAATCCCAATAAACTATGTCACTCATTCATGAAGATTGAATGTAATTTTTACTTTTAATGTAGAAAGCATAGTCCTTTCGGATCATATATTTTACAACATATTTTAACAATTCAATTGGCCAGATTGAAAAGTAAATAAAGTACAAAGTGAAAAATCATAAAAATTTCTTAACAGTTATATGGTACATTCAATTTAAACCATAACTTCACTATATATCATTACGACGAGAAAGATGAAGAAATCTACTCAGAATTTATGGGGAAGATACAAAAAAACAAAGATTATATATATAAAAGGAAATTCACACAAACAATAAGAAGTAAATACAACTTATCTCAATTTCTTCCCCAAGCAAATCCCTTGAGGTTCCCTTGAATCTCCTTCTCTCTTTAAAACAACACACAATTCTCTCTTAGAATAGTAGGGAAGAAACAATCTGTTACTTCCCCTCTTCTCCTACAACTCTTTTGAGAAGAATACCTCACAAAAAAACACTTAACACCAAACCCTAGACTCTAGAACACTCAAAAAACACACTCTCAGAACTTACACACACTTTAATTCACTCACTCCACTTCTTCTCTAGACTCTCTTTGACTCTCCCCCCTTTATTCATACACTAAAATCAAGTTAAAATAGTCTAGGGGCGATTTCCCTAAGAGATGCTTCAATAATCCCTCCAAAAATCATCCAATACATTAAATTTGGCCTCCACCGACAATGGGTGCGGTCGGTGCCCTAACGTGCTTAATTATCTAAACTCTCTAAAAAATGCACCGTTAGCAGCATTCTGGCGCTGACAGTGCCAAGACTTCAAATTCATTGTTTTTTTCTCTTTTTCGCACCAAATTTGTTCCTTTTTGCTTCTTTTTTGGTTTAATTTCCTAAAATTATCATACATGCAGTGAAACATAAAAAATATCTTCCTTTAAAGTGAAATATCACCAAAAATGAGTCAAAATATATCAAAAATTGTGTAGTTGAAAAATTGGCTTGTTGAATGGCAGACACATTCTTATCCAACTCACTAATGATAATGATTATACTAGGCTATTTCCTAGGAAGCTCACTAGAATCAAAAATAGAGTTATGAAATTCCTTAAATGGACTATCAATTTTGAGCATAAAACTACCACTTATCATACTTGTTTAGTTACATTTCCAAGGCCTCAAATTTCATCTCTATAATTATGAGACTTCTTTGTCTCTGGCTATTGCTTTTGGCAAATTGTTGAAGATGGATAATCCCACATTTGCACTTTCTCGGTCTTCTGAGGCCTGAATCCTGGTATAACGTGATATCAATCTCCCCTTTACTGATAAAATATGGGTAGGCTCCACTCATCATGGTTAATAGAAATGTGTAGAACTCGAGCCACATTCCCCTTACTGTCCTCATTGTTGTATGTTTGGTTATTCCTCAGCTTTGTATTATCAAACCCTCTTCTTAAATGTGACAAGGCCACCGCCTTGCCTCCTATAATTGATCCTAATGCTAAAATGTCTAACTTGAATGACCTCAATGCCCCACCTCCTAATCAGGAAGGATCCTTTTCTCCTATTTTTGGACACTTTGTGGCTGTGGTCTCGAATGAGCTTACTACTCCCTCATTCTCTCTCATTGTTCCACCTTTTTTTATCAAGCCATTTATTGGAACTATCCTTAGTTTAAATTTCTAAATGGTGAGTTCCATCTCTAGTATTCTAGGATAGTTAAGGAGAAGCCCTATGGCTAGATCCTAAGCACTAAGAGGAAAGAAAAGACCTCACCAAAAATGAGGTCAGCATACTTATCTGAAAATCCTCTCCACAAGACTCTAGAAGTTCCTTTGAAATTTTGCTTTCCACAATATAACTCCATAGTGGTTAGTGCCCAACTCTAATGACTCTAATAAAAACTTTAAACCTCAATAAAAACTAGATACAATGATGAAAGACAATTGGTGAGAAGAAGGCTTCACACCAACCCTTTTCCATTCTTACTCTCTACTCTCTACTAACAACTACAGAAGAGAAGAACTCCAAAACCCCTAACTCTTAACACACTTTCAACACACTAATAAAAATAACAACCTTTGCAAATTATGAGGCTTCATTTTTATAATTTTTTAAAAGGTGCCTTGGTGTCTCTTCAAATCATGTCCAGATTTAATGTATCCACCAAAAGATGCATCCCTTCAATCACATTTGCCACCTAAAGGAAGTTAAGGAAGTCACCACCAAAAGTTGCTTCAAACACCCCTTAAAAATGGCGCCAAATTTGATTAATATTTGATTTTTAACTGTGGCGCATAAGCGCCGACACTTTGGCGCTTAGGAGCCAGAAGCCAAATTTCTCAAACTTCATAATTTGACTCTAAATTTGATCTTTTTTTGCTCCTTTCATCATAATTAATCATTTTCATCATACCTGCAAGAAAAACACAAAATACCTTCCATTAAAGTGTAATATAATCAAAAATAGGTATAAATATGTGCATAAAAATATTATATGTTTTAGGTGTATTGGTCAGTCATCTCACTTAAGCAGATGATGTTATCCTTCTTGTCAGTGCTAGTAAATCTTCCATCAAAACTCTCATTCGTACCCTCACTGCGTTTCAGAATACATATGGTCTTTCTCTCAACAACTCTTGTTATTATTTCATCTTTAGGAAGGCTATGGACACCTCTTGAATCTCTTAAGCTCTTTCATGCACTGGTTTCTTCTCTGCATCTATTCCACTTAAATATTCTGTTTTCAATATACTTAGAGGTAGATGCAAAAAAATTCAATTTGATGAGGTTGCTCACAAATTCAAAATTAGGATTGCTGACTAGAGTAACTCTTTCCTTTCTTATGGGGGCAGATTAAGTCTTCACAAAAATTTCCTCCAGCATTCCTTTGTATGCTATGCAAGCTTTAAGGATTAAGAAGAGCACTCAAAAGTCTTTGGAGCAAATTTTCAAAAAATTCCTTTGTTCTGGTGGGGACAATAATTAGCCTTGTGCTGCTTGGCACAAAGTTTGCTCGCCTAACCATTGTGGGGCCTTTGGTTTTAAAGCCCTCGGTCATATTGTTGCTATTAGCTTATGAAAGCTTTGGTTTAGATTCAGAGTTGGTTCTTCCCTATGGGCTCTCGCCTAAAAAACTGTAACTTTCAACACCCCTCTTTGGTTGGCTGGGAGGGTGGTGATTCAAAAAATTTGGAAATCATTATTATATGCTAGAGAGGTGGCTCATCAATTCATCTTTTGAGACATTGGTGAAGGGAGGGTTTCCTTTTGGCATGAACAATGGGGTTGCTACATATCCATTAAGGGACCCGCTTCCTTGGAGGATAATGGGCTTGTAATTTCTACTTTGTGGGCTGAAGGTAGTTGGGACTTAACTAAACTAAGAGATTTTTTGGGTCAGTCTGATTTAAAGATAAATACAATTCCAATTGATATTCAAAAAAAGAGATACCCCTTTTTGGAAGTTTAATTCCTCTACATCTATTACTAAAATGTTATATCAACATCTTCATACCTTTAATAATTGACATTGGGGTAATTTGATCTGGAATGCACTTCTTTCTCCCTCCATTTCATTTTTTCTTGTGGAGATTCATTCATTTATTACTTCCTCTAGATGACATTTTAAAATTAAAGGGCCTTCGATTGGCTTCCAGATGCTATGTCTTCCATGGCAATCCTGAAACTTATGCCCACCTATTTTATGAGTGTTTGTTCTCCAGAGAAGTTTGGGGTAGGCTTAGAAGGCGTTTTAGGCTTGTTTGGCCTTAAAATCATGACATGGATGATTTCTTATTTTATGGAAAACATCTATAGAACACCATTTTTCTGCCTTCCCTCTAATGAATCTTTTGTTCCTTTAGTCTACCAGAAACCATTGCATGAATCAGGGTTCCACTCCCTTTCCCCTTCTTACCGTATCTTAAATTTTTTCATATTATCTTAAGGCTAGTAAACATTTGACACAAGATTTAGTTAACAGCCCTCATTAGGTTAGGAGGCCTCTACTTATTAGATGACAGCCCCCTGTGGTCGGTTGGGTGAAGATCAATGTGGATGGAAGCTGGAATTTATTTACTGCTGTGGTCTTGTTGCGATCTTTAGAGACCACATGAGCAATTCCGTTTGTTTTTTTTTCTTCACATGTATTTGCTTCATGTGCTCTGGAAGTTGAGAGCATAGAGATTTTGCTCACTCTAATACTGGTTGGTATTTTACATTTCTCTCAAATTAATAATGAAACAGACTCTCTATCTTTATATGTGTTGTTAGACAAAAATACTTTACCGCCGTGGAATATAGTGTGCATTATTTAGAAATAGTCAAAACGTAGCCAACACCATAACTCTTATCATTATAGTATCCCACAGGGGCAAACAAATAATCATACAGAGTCAGAGATCTGAGGAATTTCTCCCCCGAATCAGAAACAACCATCCTAGGATAAATAACCCCTACTATACTATTCGGAGCCTCAGTCTTCTCTTCTTCTGTGATCTTCTCCTCCTTCTAGGGTGGTTCTTCAATTGCAATTGATAGTGCCGGCTTAGCGGGTTTTGAACTTTGAATTAAAGCATGCCCCAAAGTAGTTTGGATGTGATCCAATATTTTCTTTTAAGGCTTCGTCCAAAAGTACTCCATCCATCGTCGATTGTGTACGGGTCTATCGAAACAATAGGATCCGTTGAAATAACATTAACATAACATCCTTTCTGGGGCTCTTTCATGTATTCTTTCGGGTTCTTTATGTTCCCTCGACTAAGGTTATACTCGATCCAGTTCTTAAAGGTGAAGCTGTATTCTATTTTGTGTCCGAGCATCCTATGGTAAGGGCAGTAATTCGAATGATCTTTCTTGTCGACTTCCTCCAGCCTCCTGGGCTCTGGTAGCTGAAAATCGGGCATCTTACCTAAACTGCGGAACATTTTGGCCACTGCTTCATTCTTGAAGGGGTATTTCTTATTCAAAAGGTCCTTCAGGCCACGTGTGGGCGAGGCGGCGGTTGATCATGCTGCTGCGATGACTGATAACTCGGTCGAACCTGTGATAATTCTGCAGGGGTTGTTGATAATTCCGCTGCGGTGGTTGATAACTTGGCTACAGCCATTTTGGCTGTATTTGTACTGGTTGTTTGCCCTTATCCACTGTCGCGATGATTCCAGATTTCTTCTCGAATGCCTTCACTGGCTTCTACTTATAGGTTTTGTTGATGAAACTCAATTGTTTTGCCTCCTCTTGCGAGCTCCCGTCCTTCCTAAGTAACTTCTCAAAAGTCTTAATTGTGAATCCTTTGAGGAGAAGTGCTATTGGGTCGTGGATGCTCTTTAGCAAGATACTGACTGCATGCTGTTCTTGAAGTTGTGGCTCACACTTCATGCTTAGATTTCTCCATCTAAGGATGTAGTCGACCAAGGTTTCATTCGGCTTTTGTTGCTCCACCACTAAATCACTGATGGTGACGTGGTACTGAACCCCAGTAAACCGTATAACGAAAAGATTTTCCAATTCTTAGAAAGTCTTGACTGAACCATTTGGCAACTCTACATACCAATCAAAGGCAATCCCTGACAAGCTGCTGATGAACTGGCGAAATAGCAAAGCATCACTCCCACTAACGTTGCAGCAACTAGCATGAAAATGTGAGATATGCTGCCGGGGGTTTCCCATATCGTCGAAAGTCTTAAACAGAGGTGGTACGAGGCCCTTTGGGTATTGAACTGCATCAAATTCCTCAGGGTAAGGTCTACCCGTCTAAACTGATGCTCCACTCTTGGACTGGGCTAGGGCTTCTCGCACCTGCTGTTCCACCATGTTTTTAATGTCCTTTTTTGGTAGTACACTTTGAGCGGAATCTTTCTTTAGCTGCTCATCTCCATTGACAGATGTAATTTTCTTTCCTTCATCAGCAATGTGAATGACTTCCGTGTGCATTTCCTTTTGGGGTTGAGGTTGACTTTGAAGCGCGGCTAGGGTAACCGCCATCTTGTCCATATTCTTCTCCATTCGATAAATTACGCCATCATTTTCCCAAAGACGTAGCTTCATCACCTCTGGGTCATCTCCCTCTGCAGCTGCTGGAGCTCCTAGTAAAGCTGACGATGCTTGGGTTTTGACCATATTGATTTCAGCAAATTCTTCATTCATGAATTCTGACAGATCCTCTTCATTCCTTAGTTCTTCTTTTCTTTCTTTCACCAACCGTTGGATGTCGGTTCTCAACTTTGCTATAGCAAATTTGAGTGGTCTCTTCCAAATGGTCTCATAGTTATCAGGTGACGACTGTCGAATTTCATCTTCCGTAGTTATCTTCAGGACCGCGGCACTCTCTTCAGATCTGGGATCTCTGACAAGACTTCCCTTCTCAGAGCATTCTGTCAGTATCGGTTCAGCGATATTAGGTTGCCACACCATCCTTCTTGAAGTTGGGAGCCTAGGACCGAATGGTCTGCCGGCTGCATGTTGGTAGGTGTTGTGTTCTCTAATATGATGACCTGATAGAATGATAGGTGACCTCCTTTCAGTAGTTCGTATCTTCTTTCTTGGTCTTTCTAGAGCAGTGACAGGGGTTACCTTCGCTCCGAGGCGGGATCTAACTAGTACTCGCCCCATTCTTCTTAGAATTTCCGATACAGGGCATCTCTCTTTCCTTGCTAACTTCTCAACCAGTGCTCGCAATTGGACAAGCGGCGTAGTCTTCGTCTTCCTCCTCCTACAATCATTGTAGTATGCAGGTCGGGGTAATGCAGCGGCAATCTTTCAGGCATCTTCTTCATAAGAGGTAGTAGAGAGTGGGTGGAACCTACTCCCCTCTAGCAGCGATGAGAACTCTGGCAGCTCTTCCTCTTCCTCTGGAATTTCTTCAGGAATGGTAGCTTCAGCAGCCCTGGTTCGTTATGAACGCATCGTTGGGCAGTTCATCTTTGCTGACTGTGAAGTTCAATCCATTGGTGAAGAAGAAAATCAGCTTCTGCGTGGACATCTTCTATAGGGTTGATTCTGAACGTCAGTTCCATACTATGCTTCCATCCGTTATAAAACTCTTAGGACGAAAAAGAATTATTACAAAAAAATAGAGTCCGAACACATTCATATCCATTTTCTTTGTTTTGTCTATAAAGTATTTCAAATTCCATTTTGTTTGTTTGTTTATAGTTTAAAAGGTTCATTTGTTTGTAGTTTAAAAGGTTCGTTATGAACGAAATAATTAAAGAAGGAAGAGTAAATAAAGGTAAAGGACCCAATCCAGAACCAGAAAGGAAGAGAAAACCTCACAAGACTCTCATCTCGACGAACCGTTCCTAAGCTAATACCTATTGGGGGTCCACCCCACCTCGGAGAGGCAGAATTATTCTAGAATCTCTCTGTTTAGGGATGTCTAAATAGTGGCTCCAAAATCCAAGAAGATTTAACTGTACTCATTCAAGGTAGAAATGAACATGGTATGTCAACAGAAAGAATGGTAGTTTTGATCCATTAGGGATATGGACTCACTACCGATTTATGAAAGCAAAACCATCTGATCAAAATGGAGAGAGGAACTAGTCCCCAGCGGAGTCGCAAGAAGTTGTCAGTATATTTATAGGTTATATGTTTTTTTTTTAAAAAAAGAGGGTCGCCAAATAGAAATTGTTGGTGAATTTTAGATTTTAAGTTTATTTAATATATATATATATATATATATATATATATATATATATATATATATATATATATATATATTGGAAAGTAGCATTTTGATTTTTGAAAACTATTTTAAGTTTAGAATTTTTTAAGTATGAAGTCAAACCGATCTCACACTTAAAAAATGTTTATATAAACGAGCACCACATCACAAACTGCGTATCTATCCCGAGGAATAGACACACTACTTGATAATGGGGCTCGATTAAATAAACAAATAGATTTGTAACATCCATTTGGTCTGCGAACCAATTTTATAAGCCGACCAATTTCCCTACTTAATATAAAGGAATTAAATAGGCTTTATATTACCTGGGTTCTTAAAGTTCCCTATAAGGGCAAGCCCCTATAGTTAATTACATCTCAAATGACGGGAGTCGTTTAAGAAAACTCTCGATTAAGATCAGTGGTTTCGCTTTCAATAATTTCAAAGTTTAAAGTTTTCAAGATTGGACATTGGAAATTCAAAAGGGAGTAGATCAAATTAGGAACAATTATTTTAAGAGTCCAAAGGAGGATAAGTAGGGGATGTCACGGACCTGAAGTGAACTTCGGTGACTTCCCGACTATCCTATTGTTTGGCTTCAATTTGAGAGTTTATTTAATGTTACAATCCTGCCAATTTTAATTAATTAGAACTTATACTTGTATGATATGATCATACAAATAGCCTAAAAAATGTGAGGGTTTATGTCGTACCAAATGGCTACCTCGTATTCCTAAGATGAGTTATGGCTTAATTTGCATAATATGATTATGCAAATGCCTAAACACAAGTAGAGGATTTATGTTGCACTAAGCAAACTACCTCGAAATCCTATGGCTTAGTTATTTAATTCTAAGGAATTGTTAAGCTGATGAAGACTTCTTTTGCTGTTAAAAATGGCTGTGCTGCCCACTGTGCTTGCTCCAAGCTCCTTGTTGTTGCAGAAGGTTTAGTTTTAGAAGTGACAATCATGGGGTGAGAGAAGTGTTTTGGTTTAGAGAGGTTGAAAATTGAGATGGCTTAGTGTTTTAATTAAAATAAATCTTAAAGTTGATTAAGCAGAATCGGTTAAGATCCCACGGTTCCATCATCCCGGTACCACTATTTTTATTGGATTCACTTAGTACAAATGAATTTGCTAAACTCAACTGAATGAGTTTCACACTTTCATTCAGACCGTGGGAAATCTCGTTAGCAACACATGGGTTACATTATCCGAGAGATTCCCAATCATCCAACGAGACGTTTTAATTTTACTTATAATTGCAATTTTATTTTGTTAGTGATTAAATTTTGAGTTATTTAAACATGCTGCGTTCGATAAATTTCATGAATGTATAAATGCGGGAAAGTAAGATATTTTATAAATTGCAAAATGTAAATTGCAATAAACTTAAATGCGTACCTGGTGGGCATTCCCGTCATTTTCGTCTACACTTAAAATACATGTTATGGCTTTTATATATTCGCAACAAATACCTAAGCAAAGCTACGCGAAGGTTCCGGTTATCTACCAAGCCCTATGATGTCGGGGTTGAAATCCTAGTCGACTACCAAATCCAAAGACGTCTATGCTAGAATCTTGGTTGTCTATTGAGTCCTATGACGTCTAGATTCCTGTGTCTGGTTAAGGATGATTTTCTTCATCAATGAATAATGAAGTCACACTATTCTTTTAAAACATCCCATCAAGTTAGGGAAGTGCTCGGAACTTAATTCTAAACATCTTCCTAAACATTTTAGGGACTATTTTGAGTTCAGTTAGTTTCATTTTGGTGATGAGTCAATCACCCAGGTTTCTCAGAGTTTTGGTCTTATTTGACTCTTGCTCATTGAATTTAAATGTTTGATTATCCTTTGAGTAAGGTGACATTTCATTTGATGCTTCAATTAAGAGTTATAATAATAAAAAGCCTTTAGGGGCAAGCTAGTTCATTAAAGAACCTAACCATTCTTAATTTAAAGTTTGAATTGATGGCTTAAAGTGATTTAATTTAGCTATAAGGTTTTGGTTGTTCTTTTTCAAATGTTTTAAATTAGTTTAAGTTTGGGAAAAGTGTTCAAGTTGTTTAACTCAGTGAAATTTTACTTTTTTAAATGGTCTTAACATTTTAGATTAATCTTTAATATTTTAAACTGATTTAATTTAATTATAAAATTTTAATTATGAATTATTCTGAATTAACCTTAATGTTTTAAATTTGTTTTAATTTAAGTTCTAAAAAATTTCAAATTAGTTTTGATATCTTAAGTTTGTTTTAATTTGATTTTCTTACTTCAAATTGGTTTTATTGTTTTAAGTTTTAGTTTGATTAGAAATTTTCAAGATTATCTCCCCTTTTTTTATTAGTTTCAATCATCATTTTTAGGGTTCCCTTAATTGATGTTTAAATAATGTTTGAATCAACCCATTGACTAGGGGTTCAATTTAATGAATTAGAATCTCCTTATATCACATTCCCTAATCTTAATAATTCATGCCTTAATTAATCTTCCAATGTTTCTTCTTTAATGTTTATGGTGATTAATGAGTTTCTACCCCTTAACTTCTTATGTTTCAATCATCCAAGAGGAAAATTAAGATCAGAGGTTTACCCTTCCCTTTGGTTTTAGCCTAAATTTTAATTAAGGTTAAAGTTTCTTAATTACCCTTATGCCCTCTTAAACTTATTCATCTCATAATTTATTAAATTAAGCTCAAATGAATATGAAACTTTTATATTACTTCACTCACATGTCAATTAAGACATTAGAGGAGAAAAATGTGATTTTTCTATGTTTAATTTAATTTATATAATTATTTTAGTGGAAAATAAATATTTTCAATATAAATTCCACAACATGACCATGAAGAAGTTTCTATCCTTAGGAAAATTATAGGAAGTTCCTACTTACCAGAGGACCATTTGAACCAATTTTGGTGATTGTTTGAATTTTATTTTATTTATTATGATTATTTTAAGTTTTGAAGTATTGATTAATTATAAAATAAAATTGAGGTGGAAAATTAAGTTTTATATTTTTCTTAAGTCTCTTGGATCCCAAAGAACTCAAAGGAACAAATTTATATTTTCTGATTTTTCTTTGAATTTTTAGAATTATTTTAGTGAAAGGGTTGGAAAATCCATTTTTAATATTAAAAATTATCTTAAGCCTTCAAAAGTTAATATCTTTACTTAGACACTTAGGAAAAATATTTGGTTGGTTCCCAAGTGGTTAGGAGACCAAATATGACATTTTTATGAATTTTAATATTTTTATGATTTTTATAATTTTTAATTATTAAAATATCCAAAAATGGGTTTAAAATAAAATTTTAGGAAAATTCCAATTTTAATTTTCTTAGACTCCTCTGATATCAGAGAGCCCTCAAAACCAATTTGGTGAATTTTTGAATTATATTTTGGGTTTTATGAATTTTTTTATTTCCAAAATGGCTATGTTATTTATAAAATTCATTTAATGGGTTAAACCATTTCCAATTAACTTCAAAATTTTTATGGGGGTTCCTATTTTCTTATGAAACAGTGGAGGATTGATTTTGAGTTATTTCCATTTTTAATTTGTTCTAATTAATTTAAAATTAGTTTGAGGTCAAGTGAGCAATCAGAGTTATTTTTAATGTTTTAGCTCATGCAATAATTTTCCTAAGTTCTTCTGGTCATAAGGAACCTACCCTAATTTTCCTAGAATTTTCTAAGAAATATGCTAATTATTGGAATTAAAATACCAAAACAGACATAAAAACTTGAAAAATAGATATCTTGTCATAGGAATGTTCCTAATGACAGAGGGAAAAGCCCCATATTCCCAAGTCTTGGTGAATTGTGTTTGTGAGTGGAGAATTGATCTAAGGTTTAATGTATTTAATTAATTTAAAAATAAATACTAAATAAATAATTTTGATTTTTCTTCCACATCATTTGAGGTAAAGGAGGGGGGGAAGTGGGACGGTGAAATTTTGATCTGGTTCTACCCCTAGTAGAAGGGGGGAAGGTCCAACTAACTGTTGTGGATGGGGGCCGAGGTCACAAAGGAGATCTCGCTTTGCTTCTTCTTTTCTTTTTGTCTGTCTTCGATTTCCCAAGAATTCCCCGATCGAGTCATGAAGTTCCTCGCGTTGGGAGAGCCCGAGAGGTACCGTGGGGCACAGCAATAGGGGGATCGCAAGAGAAGGTTTAAACTATGAGGTGCTAGGGAGGGCAGTTGAAGGAATTATAGAGGTGGGTGCGGTGGGATTAGGTTGTGAGGTAAGGTTAGGGGGTAAGGGTTCAGTAAAGAGGTTGACTGGGAAAGTATGCTAGGGGGAGGACCAATATCAATATGGGGGGGGGGGGGTATAGAGTGGGCAGGGGGGAGCAAAGAGGGTGGGGGGTGGTGTGGCAATGGGGGGCTAGTAGTAATAACAGATTCTAAGTTAGATGATAATAGAACATTTTCCCTACTGGCAGAGGTGAAGATAGCACCATCAGCAGCTCTAGAGGTATGTTTCTTTGGGGGTGGATGCAATCTATAGCATTTTTCAATGGTGTGACCAAACATTTTGCAATTAGTGCAGTAGTAGGGCTTTTGTTGCATTATAACTTCTTGCCAGTAGCCATCAACAGCTGACCCCACCCAGATTTTCTTGATTTCAGGTAAAGAAAAATCTCTTTCAATTTGTATCCTAGCTGCCTCAGGCTCTCCTCTATTAAATGTAGCTGCATTCATCCCGAGGGGAGTTCCAATAGCTCTTCCAATCTGAAATAAGGTATTGTGATTAAAAAACCTGTACGGGAGGTTGGGGAATTTGAACCAAATTGGTACAATGGGGGGTTCTTTGCTTGGGTCAAACTCTGGTGTCCATTGCAGGAGCTTCATATCCATTCCAGCAATGGTAACCATTTCCTTGGCAAAAAGCCTAGCATAATCTTCTTCAGTGGTAAGGTGAATGAGAAGATGTCTCCCATCCAAGAGTCCCATTTTCCAACTACCAATGAAAGCTAAGGAGTCAAAGAAGGCTCTAACAAGCTCCATTTTGGGGTGACCAAGAGAGAATTTACCAATAAGTGTTAGCTTGACTTCCTCATTTAGAGCATCTAGTTCAGCATCAGAAAAGAAAACAGCAGGGTATCCTTCCTTGACACCAATGGGATGAATAAAGGGACATGAAGCCTTCCCTGCAGCAGCATCATGGAAAACCCGTGGAAAACCAGTCGATTGGTGTTTTTCGATGGAGAGGGTCCATTACCCACCACCCCAGCATAAGAAGCTTTAGCCCAATCCACCCTGGTAGAAAGGTCCACTGAGCAGTCCATAGCCCCAGTCCAGCAAGCAGGAGAACAAACAAAACAGAAGGGGAAAAACATGAGAGTAAGCAAGCAAGGGAGCTAATCAGGCAGTAACCAGAGTTAGAAAAACCACCAGTTCAGGAGAGAATGCCAGCAAGCCAGTAAACCAGAGAAGAGAGAAAACCAGTAACAAACAGAGGAGTGAAGACAGCACCTAGGGTTGAGGCAGAGAAGAAACACCAATGGAACAGTACAAAATTTGAAAGCTTGGAGCCCGGGAAGAGGAAAGGAGTAGGAAATGAGTTCAAACAGCTAGGCCAAACCTTACCAGAGAGCACCACCTCCAGCAGACCCACTTACCAGTCAATGGGAAGTCCGGCGCCGCCAGGGGGTCATCCCTGACCCTCAAACCCTAGCAGAGCACATCTTGCCGCCATTATATATATATATATATATATATGAACCATGGTGGCGGCTGAGGAGTGAGATGCTCTGCTAGGGTTTGCATGGAGTCTCCAGTGGCTGTGTCTCTGGCTGGTGCTGGTAGGTGGAAGTTTTGGGTTTGTCTCCTTGTTACTGCTTGTGAGCTGAGCTTGCAGCTTTTCTCTTGGTTTTGGCTTTCCCGGGCTACTTCTTTTTTTATTTTTCTTGGGGTGGTTACTGTTCCATTGCCCTAGTGGTTCTACTTCTTGGTGTGATTTCTTTCTCTGGAGCATCTTCTGTCTTCAGTGTTTGGTACCTTCTTGCTGCTCTGGGTCTTTCCTTAGTGCTTACTGCCTTTTCCTCTTTGGGCGGTGGCACTTTACTTGGCTCCTCCCTGGTGGTTTTTTCTTTTGTTGATTTTTTTTCTCTGGTTTTCTGTTTTGGTGCCTTGCTACTGTCCTGATCTTGGGAGGTGCTGGTGCTGAAGCTGTTTTATAATGACTGGGCCTTTTCCCATTGATAGCAGCACCAATGCAGCTTAGGCAAAAGCACTTATGCTGGTGTGGTGGGTGTTCCCCGACAAATATATGTGCGCCAAAAACTTGACTCCACACCAAATATATATGTGCTGATGATTTAGATATGAAAATTATGATTTTATAATATGGGATACTACGCAAGTATACGTATCATTTATCAAGTAATATAGGACTTTCTGATTAAGTCTTTAGATATCGAACCTACAGGGAAAATTTGAAATTCTTTAAAGGAATCAGAAAATTATCTTTTTACTTTTTTATAGCTTTTGAAAGTATATCTTGATTTTGAAAAGTTTTGAAAGTTGATTTGTCTTTTAAAATTTCCTTAATAAAATGTTAAGCAAGAAATTAAAATTATAATAATTAAAAACATTGTATGTAAAATACTATTAACAAGAATATCTTTTTCTTTCCTTTTATGAAGTAGTAATAATTATTAAAGTATTTTTGTGGAAGTATTTAAATTTTTTGTGACAGATAGAAGCAAATGTGTTCTTTACCCTTACTTGGTTCTATAAATAACATAGGTTAATTTAAAATTTTTATCATTTTGAACATGGTTAGGCAGGGAAGATACCAGTCTCTCACTCTAGAGTTCCCTCGATTCCCACCAACTGGGGGCTAACTTCTCATAACAAAACTCAAAACTTCAAACCAAATTCGGGGGTTTTAACATGTCATTCTAAAATCCTCTAATTTTACTCCCTTCCATAAAAATATCTTCTAATATTACATTCAATTATATGGACTACCATTCTCACCCATATAACTGCATATGATTTTTACTAACTTTTATGAGACAATACCGCATTGGATCTTAGATAATCTCAAGAAATTATACAACTTAACAAGCCAAATTAAGAGTAAACAAAGTTTTCAGAATCAATCTTCACAACTTCATCCAACTTTAAACACTGATACTTTCCACAACAATTCTCTATAAACTAATTACTTCTCCATTTAAGAAAGAAAAAGATAAAGTAAACTACTCAGAATGCATTGAGAAAATACAAAAACTCATTGATTTTGTATTTTGACCAAAAAGTCAACTTTGGTCAAAATACGAAAAACTCATTGATTATGTTTTTTGACTCCTTTGTATGCCATGCAAGCTTTAAGGATTAAGAAGAGCACTCAAAAGTCTTTGGAGCAAATTTTCAAAAAATTCCTTTGTTCTGGTGGGGACAATAATAAGCCTTGTGCTGCTTGGCACAAAGTTTGCTCGCCTAACCATTGTGGGGCCTTTGGTTTTAAAGCCCTCGGTCATATTGTTGCTATTAGCTTATGAAAGCTTTGGTTTAGATTCAGAGTTGGTTCTTCCCTATGGGCTCTCGCCTAAAATAGCTGTAACTTTCAACACCCCTCTTTGGTTGGCTGGGAGGGTGGTGATTCAAAAAAATTGGAAATCATTATTATATGCTAGAGAGGTGGCTCATCAATTCATCTTTTGAGACATTGGTGAAGGGAGGGTTTCCTTTTGGCATGAACAATGGCTGCATATCCATTAAGGGACCCGCTTCCTTGGAGGATAATGGGCTTGTAATTTCTACTTTGTGGGCTGAAGGTAGTTGGGACTTAACTAAACCAAGAGATTTTTTGGGTGAGTTTGATTTAAAGATAAATACAATTCCAATTGATATTAAAAAAAGAGATACCCCTTTTTGGAAGTTTAATTCCTCTACATCTATTACTAAAATGTTATATCAACATCTTCATACCTTTAATAATTGACATTGGGGTAATTTGATCTGGAATGCACTTCTTTCTCCCTCCATTTCATTTTTCTTGTGGAGATTCATTCATTTATTAATTCCTCTAGATGACATTTTAAAACTAAAGGGCCTTTGATTGGCTTCCAGATGCTATGTCTTCCATGGCAATCCTGAAACTTATACCCACCTATTTTATGAGTGTTTGTTCTCCTGAGAAGTTTGGGGTAGGCTAAGAAGGCGTTTTAGTCTTGTTTGGCCTCAAAATCATGACATGGATGATTTATTATTTTATGGAAAACAACTATACAACACCATTTTTCTGCCTTCCCTCTAATGAATCTTTTGTTCCTTTAGTCTACCAGAAACCATTGCATGAATCAGGGTTCCGCTCCCTTTCCCATTCTTACCGTATCTTAAATTTTTTCATATTATCTTAAGGCTAGTAAACATTTGACACAAGATTTACTTAACAGCCCTCACTAGGTTAGGAGGCCTCTACTTATTAGATGACAGCCCCCTGTGGTCGGTTGGGTGAAGATCAATGTGGATGGAAGCTGGAATTTATTTACTGCTGGTGCTATTGCGATCTTTAGAGACCACATGAGCAATTCCCTTTGTTTTTTTTTCTTCACATGTATTTGCTTCATGTGCTTTAGAAGCTGAGAGCATAGAGATTTTGCTCACTCTAATACTGGTTGGTATTTTACATTTCTCTCAAATTAATAATGAAACAGACTCTCTATCTTTATATGTGTTGTTAGACAAAAATACTTTATTGCCGTGGAATATAGTGTGCATTATTTAGAAATAGTCAAAATGTAGCCAACACCATAACTCTTATCATTATAGTACCCCACAGGGGCAAACAAATAATCATACAGAGTCAGAGTTCTGAGGAATTTCTCCCCCGAATCAGAAACAACCATCCTAGGATAAACACCCCCCTACTATACTCTTCGGAGCCTCAGTCTTATCTTCTTCTACGATCTTCTCCTCCTTCTAGGGTGGTTCTTCAATTGCTATTGATAGTGCTGGCTTAGCGGGTTTTGAACTTTGAATTAAAGCATGCACCAAAGCAGTTTGGATGTGATCCAATATTTTCTTTGAAGGCTTCGTCCAAAAAGTACTCCATCCATCGTCGATCGTGTACGGGTCTATCAAACAATAGGATCAGTTGAAATAACAATAACATAACCTCCTTTCTGGGGCTCCTTCATGTATTCTTTCGGGATCGTTATGTTCCCTCGACTAAGGTTGTACTCGATCCAGTTCTTAAAGGTGAAGCAGTATTCTATTTTGTGTCCAAGCATCCTATGGTAAGGGCAGTAATTCGAATGATCTTTCTTGTCGACTTCCTCCAGCCTCCTGGGCTCTGGTAGCTGAAAATCGGGCATCTTACCTAAACTGCGGAACATTTTGGCCACTGCTTCATACTTGAAGGGGTATTTCTTATTCAAAAGGACCTTCAGGCCACGTGTTGGGCGAGGCGGCGGTTGATCATGCTACTGCGATGACTGATAACTCGGTCGAAGCTGTTGATAATTCTGCTGGGGTTGTTGATAATTCTGCTGCGGTGGTTGATAACTTGGCTGCAGCCATTTTGGCTGTATTTGTACTGGTTATTTGCCCTTATCCACTGTCGCGATGATTCAGGATTTCTTCTCGAATGCCTTCACTGGTTTCTACTTATCGGTTTTGTTGATGAAACTCAATTGTTTTGCCTCCTCTTGCAAGCTCCCATCCTTGCTAAGTAACTTCTCAAAAGTCTTAATTGTGAATCCTTTGAGGAGAAGTGCTATTGGGTCGTGGATGCTCTTTAGCAAGATACCGACTGCATGTTGTTCTTGAAGTTGTGGCTCACACTTCATGCTTAGATTTCTCCATCGAAGGATGTAGTCGACCAAGGTTTCATTCGGCTTTTGTTGCTCCACCACTAAATCTCTGATGGTGATGTGGTACTGAACCCCAGTAAACCGTATAACGAAAAGATTTTCCAATTCTTAGAAAGTCTTGAATGAACCATTTGGCAACTCTACATACCAATCAAAGGCAATCCCTGACAAGCTGCTGATGAACTGGCGAAATAGCAAAGCATCACTCCCACTAACGTTGCAGCAACTAGCATGAAAATGTGCGATATGCTGCCGGGGGTTTCCCATATCATCGAAAGTCTTAAACAGAGGTGGTACGAGGCCCTTTGGGTATTGAACTGCATCAAATTCCTTAGGGTAAGGTATACCCGTCTGAACAGATGCTCCACTCTTGGACTGGGCTAGGGTTTCTCGCACCTGCTGTTCCACCATGTTTTTAATGTCCTTTTTTGGTAGTACACTTTGAGCGGAATCTTTCTTTAGCTGCTCATCTCCATTGACGGATGTAATTTTCTTTCCTCCGTCCGCAATGTTAATGACTTCCGGGTGCGTTTCCTTTTGGGGTTGAGGTTGACTTTGAAGCGCTACTAGGGCAACCGCCATCTTGTCCATATGCTTCTCCATTCGACAAATTGCGCCATCATTTTCCTAAAGACGTAGCTTCATCACCTTTGGGTCATCTCCCTCTGCAGCTGCTAGAGCTCCTAGTAAAGCTGACGATGCTTGGGTTTCGACCACATTTATTTCAGCAAATTCTTAATCCATGAATTCTGACAGATCCTCTTCATTCCTTAGTTCTTCTTTTCTTTCTTTCACCAACCGTTGGATGTCGGTTCTCAACTTTGCTATAGCAACTTTGAGTGGTCTCTTCCAAATGGTCTCAAGGTTATCGGGTGACGACTGTCGAATTTCATCTTCTGTAGTTATCTTCAGGACCGCAGCACTCTCTTCAGATCTGGGATCTCTGACAAGACTTCCCTTCTCAGAGCATTCTGTCAGTATCGGTTCAACGATATTAGGTTGCCACACCATCCTTCTTGAAGTTGGGAGCCTAGGACCGGATGGTCTGCCGGCTGCATGTTGGTAGGTGGTGTGTTCTCTAATATGATGACCTGATAGAATGATAGGTGACCTCCTTTCAGTAGTTCGTATCTTCCTTCTTGGTCTTTCTAGAGCAGTGACAGGGGTTACCTTCGCATTGAGGCGGGATCTAACTAGTACTCGCCCCATCCTTCTTAGAATTTCCGATACAACGCATCTCTCTCTCCTTGCTAACTTCTCAACCACTGCTCGCAATTGGGCAAGCGGCGTAGTCTTCATCTTCCTCCTCCTACAATTATTGTAGTATGCAGGTCGGGGTAATGCAGCAGCAATCTTTCAGGCATCTTCTTCATCAGAGGTAGTAGAGAGTGGGTGGAACCTACTCCCCTCTAGCAGTGATGAGATCTCTGGCAGCTCTTCCTCTTCCTTAAGAATTTCTTCAGGAATGCTAGCTTCAGCAGCCCTGGTCTTTCTGATCTTAGCAATCTTCCTGTTTATGTTCCTTTTTTGTGTTCTGGTTAACGGTACAAATCTCGAACTAGACCCTATCTCGAAAATAAACTGTGTTGCAGCAAAAGTCAAACCCTCCAAGGCAACAGGCTCATTACTAACTTGGACTTCCTTCCCCTTTAGTTTGGCAGTAACTGGGGTAGGTGCAGTGATGATCAGACCAGTAGGGGTAGAGACGACAGTCCTGGGAGTGGAAACTAGTCTCTTACGAACGGTGGTGTTTTCCTAAACAGGGACCCTCTACAGATGAGGAAACTCTTGTGTTGACTTCAGGTTGAATTCAATCACAAGCTCCACAGTTTCTGGTACTTTGGCCATTAGTGCAAAGAGGGTAACCTCTGCGAACTTGATGTCTGTATTATTGAATCCTTGTTTGAAGCGAATGACCGCATCGTCGGGCAGTTCATCTTTGCTGACTGTCAAGTTCAATCCATTGGTGAAGAAGAAAATCAGCTTCTGCGCGGACATCTTCTGCAGGGTAGATTTTGAACATCAGTTCCATACTATGCTTCCTTCCGTTATAAAACTCTTAGGACGAAAAAGAATTATTCCAAAAAAATAGAGTCCGAACACATTCTTATCCATTTTCTTGGTTTTGTCTATAAAGTATTTCAAATTCCATTTTGTTTGTTTGCTTATAGTTTAAAAGGTTCATTTGTTTGTAGTTTAAAAGGTTCGTTATGAACGAAATAATTAAAGGAGGAAGAGTAAATAAAGGTAAAGGACCCAATCCAGAACCAGAAAGGAAGAGAAAACCTCACAAGACTCTCATCTCGACGAACCGTTCCTAAGCTAATACCTATTGAGGGTCCACCCCACCTCGGAGAGGAAGAATGATTCTAGAATCTCTCTGTTTAGGGATGTCTAAACAGTGGCTCCAAAATCCAAGAAGATTTAACTGTACTCATTCAAGGTAGAAATGAACATGGTATGTCAACAGAAAGAATGGTAGTTTTGATCAATTAGGGATATGGACTCACTACCGATTTATGAAAGCAAAACCATCTGATCAAAATGGAGAGAGGAACTAGTCCCCACGGAGTCGCAAGAAGTTGTCAGTATATTTATAGGTTATATGTTTTTTTTTAAAAAAGAGGGTCGCCAAACAGTAAATTTTTGGTGAATTTTAGATTTTAAGTTTAATATATATATATATATATATATATATATATATATATATATATATATATATATATATATATATATATATATATATATATATAATTTGTAAAGTAGCATTTTGATTTTTGAAAATGATTTTAAGTTTAGAATTCTTAAAGTATGAAGTCAAACCGATCTCACACCTAAAAAATGTTTATATAAACGAGCACCACATCACAAACTGCGTATCTATCCCGAGGAATAGACACACTGCTTGATAATGGGGCTCGACTAAATAAACTAATAGATTTGTATCATCCATTTGGTCTGCGAACCAATTTTATAAGCCGACCAATTTCCCTACTTAATATAAAGTAATTAAATAGGGTTTATATTACCTGGTTTCTTAAAGTTCCCTAGAAGGGCAAGCCCTTATAGTTAATTACATCTCAAATGACGGGAGTCGTTTAAGAAAACTCTCGATTAAGATCAGTGGTTTTGCTTTCAAGAATTTCAAAGTTTAAATTTTTCAAGATTAGACATTGGAAATTCAAAAGGGAGTGGATCAAATTAGGAACAATTATTTTAAGAGTCCAAAGGAGGATAAGTAGGGGATGTCATGGACTCGAAGCGAACTTCGGTGACTTCCCGATTATCCTATTGTTTGGCTTCAATTTGAGAGTTTATTTAATGTTACAATCCTATCAATTTTAATTAATTAGGACTTATACATGTATGATATGATCATACAAATAGCCTAAAAAATGTGAGGGTTTATGTCATACCTAACGGCTACCTCGGAGTCCTAAGATGAGTTATGGCTTAATTTGCATAATATGATTATGCAAATGCCTAAAGACAAGTTGAGGATTTATGTTGCACTAAGCAAACTACCTCGAAATCTTATGGCTTAGCTATTTAATTCTAAGGAATTGTTAAGCTGATGAAGACTTGTTTTGCTGTTGAAGATGGCTGTGCTGCCCACTGTGCTTGCTCCAAGCTCCTTGTTGTTGCAGAAGGTTTAGTTTTAGAAGTGACAATCAGGGGGTGAGAGAAGTGTTTTAGTTTAGAGAGGTTGAAAATTGAGATGGCTTAGTGTTTTAATTAAAACAAATCTTAAGGTTGATTAAGCAGAACCGGTTAAGATCCCACGGTTCCATCATCCCGGTACCACTATTTTTATCGGATTCACTTAGTACAAATGAATTTGCTAAACTCAACTGAATGAGTTTCACACTTTCATTCAGACCGTGGGAAATCTTGTTAGCAACACATGGGTTACATCATCCGAGGGATTCCCGATCATCTAACGAGACGTTTTAATTTTACTTATAATTGCAATTTTATTTTGTTAGTGATTAAATTTTGAGTTATTTAAACATGCTGCGTTCGATAAATTTCATGAATGTATAAATGCGGGAAAGTAAGATATTTTATAAATTGCGAAATGTAAATTGCAATAAACTTAAATGCGTACCTGGTGGGCATTCCCGTCATTTTCGTCTACACTTAAAATACATGTTATGGCTTTTATATATTCGCAACGAATACCTAAGCAAAGCTACGAGAATGTTCTGGTTATCTACCAAGCCTTATGATGTCGAGTTTGAAATCCTAGTCGACTACCAAATCCTATGACATCTATGCTAGATCTTGGTTGTCTATCGAGTCCTATGACGTCTAGATTCCTGTGTCTGGTTAAGGATGATTTTCTTCATCAATGAATAATGAAGTCACACTGTTCTTTTAAAACATCCCATCAAGTTAGGGAAGTGCTCGAAACTTAATTCTGAACATCTTCCTAATCATTTTAGTGACTATTTTGAGTTCAGTTAGTTTCATTTTGGTGATGAGTCAATCACCCAGGTTACTCAGATTTTTGGTCTTATTTGACTCTTGCTCATTGAATTTGAATGTTTGATTATCCTTTGAGTAAGGTGACATTTCATTTGATGCTTCATTTAAGAGTTATAATAATGAAAAGCCTTTTGGAGCAAGCTAGTTCATTAAAGAACCTAACCATTCTTAATTTAAAGTTTGAGTTGATGGCTTAAAGTGATTTAATTTAGGTATAAGGTTTTGGTTGTTCTTTTTCAAATGTTTTAAATTACTTTAAGTTTGGGAAAAGTGTTCAAGTTGTTTAACTCAGTGAAATTTTACGTTTTTAAATGGTCTTAACATTTTAGATTAGTCTTTAATATTTTAAACTGATTTAATTTAATTATAATATTTTAATTATGAATTATTCTGAATTAACCTTAATGTTTTAAATTTGTTTTAAATTAAGTTTTAAACACTTTCAAATTAGTTTTGATATCTTAAGTTTGTTTTAATTTGATTTTCTTACTTCAAATTGGTTTTAATGTTTTAAGTTTTAGTTTGATTATAAATTTTCAAGATTATCTCCCCTTTTTTTATTAGTTTCAATCATCATTTTTAGGGTTCCCTTAATTGATGTTTAAATAATGTTTTAATCAATCCATTGATTAGGGGTTCAATTTAATGAATTAGAAACTGCTTATATCACATTCCCTAATCTTAATAATTCATGCCTTAATTAATCTTCCAATGTTTCCTCTTTAATGTTTATGGTGATTAATGAGTTTCTACCCCTTAACTTCTTATGTTTCAATCATCCAAGAGGAAAATTAAGATCAGAGGTTTACCCTTCCCTTTAGTCTTAGCCTAAATTTTAATTAAGGTTAAAGTTCCTTAATTACCCTTATGCCCTCTTAAACTTATTCATCTCATAATTTATTAAATTAAGCTCAAATGAATTTGAAACTTTTATGTTACTTCACTCACATGTCAATTAAGACATTAGAGGAGAAAAATGTGATTTTTCTTTGTTTAATTTAATTTATATAATTATTTTAGTGGAAAATAAAGATTTTCAATATAAATTCCACAACATGACATGAAGAAGTTTCTATCCTTAGGAAAATTATAGGAAGTTCCTACTTACCAGAGGAACATTTGAACCAATTTTGGTGATTGTTTGAATTTTATTTTATTTATTATGATTATTTTAAGTTTTGGAGTATTAATTTATTATAAAAGAAAATTGAGGTGGAAAATTAAGTTTTATATTTTTCTTAAATCTCTTGGATCCCAAAGAACTCAAAGGAACAAATTTATATTTTCTGATTTTTCTTTTAATTTTTAGAATTATTTTAGTGAAATGGTTGGAAAATCCATTTTTAATATTAAAAATTATCTTAAGCCTTCAAAATTTAATATCTTTACTTAGACACTTAGGAAAAATATTTGGTTGGTTCCCAAGTGATTAGGAGACCAAATATGACATTTTTATGAATTTTAATATTTTTATGATTTTTATAATTTTTAATTATTAAAATACCCAAAAATGGGTTTAAAAATGAAATTTTTAGGAAAATTCCAATTTTAATTTTCTTAGACTCCTCTGATATCAGAGAGCCCTCAAAACCAATTTGGTGAATTTTTTAATTATATTTTGGGTTTTATGAATTTTTTTTTCCAAAATGGCTATGTTATTTAGAAAATTCATTTAATGGGTTAAACCATTTCCAATTAACTTCAAAATTTTTATGGGGGTTCCTATTATCTTATGGAACAGTGGAGGATTGATTTTGAGTTATTTCCATTTTTAATTTGTTCTAATTAATTCAAAATTAGTTTGAGGTCATGTGAGCAATCAGAGTTATTTTTAATGTTTTAGCTCATGCAATAATTTTCCTAAGTTCCTCTGGTCATAAGGAACCTACCCTAATTTTCCTAGAATTTTCTAAGCAATATGCTAATTATTGGAATTAAAATACCAAAACAGACATAAAAACTTGAAAAATAGATATCTTGTCATAGGAATGTTTCTAATGACAGAGGGAACAAAAGCCTCATATTCCCAAGTCTATGTGAATTGTGTTTGTGAGTGGAGAATTGATCTAAGGTTTAATGTATTTAATTAATTTAAAAATAAATACTAAATAAATAATTTTGATTTTTCTTCCACATCATTCTCCTCTATTCACTAAGAAAAAGTGTATTTTTTTTTAAATTTTTAGATTTTTCTTTGCAAAGTTATGAATTTTTGAATTTTCTGGTATTTAAATTATTTAGAAAATACTGATTTTCCTACTTAAACTAGTCAGCGCCACCTCAACCTACGGCGGCTCCGAAAGCACACTCGGCTTCTCTTGATTTGGCGCCTACATCCACCTCAGCGCCACGCATCTCCGCAGTTCCGTCTCATCTCCTCATCCGACGAGATCCTAATCGTGCATTTGTTACACGCGCGATCCAACAGTGGTTGGTCATCGTCTTCGTCTGGTTTAACCCGAGAGCCGTCCACACAAAAACCCCTAAGATCTCCCTCATTTCTCAACCAAATCACATGAGGTTTGATCCTATGTGTTCGTCTCGACAAGGGCTATAAATCCAGACGGCTAACATGCATCGAAAATCAAGCCAAAAGAAATGGGGAATCGCTGGAAGGTCGGGAGCAAGAGGATTTCAATACCTTAGCTCTGAGAAGTGAGGCTTCAATCAGAGATGCTCTACACCTTTGTGCTGGTCCAAGGAAGCTAGGGATGAAGCCTCGAGCGATGGTGAATTGTTTGGATATGAAAGTGACCAGACCCGATTTGGTGTTCTGGCCGATAGAGCAAATGGGTGGCGTGGTGAGGGGGCTTTCGCTAGGGAACTTCTTCTATACCTCTGGTGAAGGTGTGAGAAGAGTTAATTTGGTTTTTGCTGCTGTTTCCAGGAGTGTCCTGTTTTCTGGCCTAAAATTGAGCTATGAAATTGAGCTCAATCAATGGGGATTAGGGCAGAAATGTAGTGGAGCTGAGCTTCTCTGTGTTGTGAGAAGGATTGGGAGCAATTTGGGAGGGTTTCTTGGAGACAAATTTCAGCACCTTTCTTTGGTCTAGAGGTGGTACTTATATGGCTAGGGCCATTGGGTTGAGCTGGGGGCCAATTGCTGGGTTAATTCAGTTGCTTAGGTGGAGGGAAGAAGGGCTCCAGTGGCAATTTTGGCTGAGGTAGCCAATTGGTGGAGTTTGGGTGAGTTTAGCTTAGAGGTGGCTCTCGATTTTGGTTCCCTCCGGCAACTACGCTGGCTGGCAAGGACAAGGGAGCTGGCCCTCAGGTCAGGTGAGCCAGGGGGATGTTTAATGGTGACTAATCAATTATGGGGAGATTTGGGGTAATGCAAAAGAGATATTTAGCCACTTAAGGGAAGAAATCCCCTAAACTGGGGGACCCTTAGTCCATGGCTCACCTATTTTGGGTTAGGTGGATCTAGGGTGGTTCCTAGGGTTCACTTGGTGGTTGTGGAAGGGTTGGTTTAGTCACATTTGGTTTAATTTGGTTAGGTTTGGTCATAGATTTAATTTGGTTCATTTGGGTTAAGGTTGGGCTAGCTTGGGTTTGAGCTCGAGTTGAGTCCAAATGTCTTGAGCAACATTGTGCACATGATTGCAATGGAGATTTTTCATGAAGACTGGAAATGGTTTTGAGTTCAATTGAGCGGTCAATTTGGTAGATTTTGAGATTTTGGTGAATTTAGGTAAGTTGGGTCAAATTGGGTCAAAGTTGGGCTAAGGTGGGATTTAGACCCAATTGAATGTTTCAAATGGTCTAGAGGAATGTGGTGAAGAGTCCTCAACATTAATTGGGAGGGAATTTTAGGGTTAGACCAATCAATTTGGTAGATTTTTGGCATGTGTTCAATTTGGGTTAAAATTGGGTATTTTTGGATTTCAAGTGGATTTAGGTTAGACTTGGGCTCAAATTGGGACAATTGAATGTTGCATGTGCTTCATAGGAGTGTTATGGAGGTTTTAGGATTGAAATTTTTTGGAATTGGTTGACATTAGGTCAATTTAGGGATTTTGGATCATTTAAGCAAAATTGGGGACTTTAGATTTCAAGTGGAATTGAACTCAAATGTGGGTCAATTTGGGCTTGGATTTGGTTTAGATTAGTATTAGGAATGTTTAATGTAAGTTTAAAATTAACTTTGATTAGCATTGGGGTCAATTGGGTTGATTTGGTTTGACATTGGGTCCATTTAGGCTAAAATGAGCCAAGTTGGGATCTTGGGTTGCAAGTGGGTTAATTTGGCAAAATTGGCTTATGGTGTAGTTGAACAAAATGAAATTGAGAATATTTAGGACTTTTCTAAAAATTTTTGTGAATTTTTTGAATTTTTGGAATTTTAAGCAAAAAGAGTATTTAGGCTATATGGGGTTATTTGGAGTGTATTGGGGCATTTTGGTGGATTTAAGAGGTGGGAATTGTTTTGAAATGATTTTCAGGAATTTTAGGAATTTTGGGTAATTTTTGGGAAATTTTGAATGATTTGGTGGCTATTTGGGCAATTTAAATAATTTTGGGTAAGTTTAGGGACTCGGGATCAAAAATTGAAATTTTAGGAAAATGGAATTTGGTTATGGTTGGGTGGAGTGAAATATTTTAGGTTGAACCATGGACCAAGGAAGTGCTCATTTTGAACATCTTATATGTTTTTCCTAACCCTCTTAGCCAAGGGGTTAGGGGTTTGAATCCATCCATATGAGTGCACTATCAGACCAGGAGTCAAGATTGGGTAAAGATGGTTTAGGGTTTAGGATACGTGTAGGAGTGTAGTGTGTGCAAGCTAGACCTCACCAAGACCAGGCCACCCAGGGTTGTCTCCTAAGGCTTGACCATCCTATAAGAACTCATCCTTATCTTCCTGCACATTGGTCCTAACCTTCCAAGTGGTTTGGAGGTTGATGACCATCAATGTAGGATTCCAAAGAGAGTTAAGATTTGGTTTGAATTTCTAAATGGTGGGTTCCATCTCTAGTCTTCTAGGATAGTCAAGGAGAAGTCCTATGGCTAGATCCTAAGCACAAAGAGGAAAGAAAAGACCTCACCAAAAATGAGGTCAGCATACTTATTTGAAAATCCTCTCCACAAGACTCTAGAAGTTCCTTTGAAATTTTGCTTTCCACAATACAACTCTATAGAGGTTGGCGCCCAACTCTGATGACGCTAATAAAAACTTTAAACTTCAATAAAAACTAGATACAAGGATGAAAGACAATTGGTGAGAAGAAGGCTTCACACTAACTCTTTTTCCTTTCCTACTCTCTACTCTCTACTAACAACTACAGACAAGAAGAACTCCAAAAACCCTAACTCTTAACACACTTTCAACACACTAATAACAATAACAACCTTTGCAAATTATGAAGCTTCATTTTTATAATTTTCTAAAAGGTGCCTTGGTGTCTCTTCAAATCATGTCCAGATTCAATGTATGCACCAAAAGATTCTTCCCTTCAATCACATTTTCCGCCCAAAGGAAGTTAAGGAAGTCACCACCAAAAGTTGCTTCAAACACCCCTTGAAAACGGTGCCAAATTTCATTAAAATTTGATTTTTAACTGTGGCGCATAAGCGCCGACACTTTGGCGCTTAGGAGCTAGAGGCTAAATTTCTCAAACTTCATAATTTTACTCTGAATTTGATCCTTTTTCTCTCCTTTCATCATAATTAATCATTTTCATCATACCTGCAAGAAAAACACAAAATACCTTCCATTAAAGTGCAATATCATCAAAAATAGGTATAAAGATGTGCATAAAAATACTATATATTTTAGGTTTATCGGTCAGTCATCTCACTTAAGCAGATGATGTTATCTTCCTTGCCAGTGCTAGTAAATCTTCCATCAAAACTCTCATTCGTACCCTCACTGTGTTTCAGAATACATATGGTCTTTCTTTCAACAACTCTAGTTGTTATTTCTACTTTAGGAAGGCTATGGACACCTCTTGAATCTCTTAAGCTCTTTCATGCACTAGTTTCTTCTCTGCTTCTATTCCACTTAAATATTCTGTTGTCAATATACTTAGAGGTAGATGAAAAAAAATTCAATTTGATGAGGTTGCTCACAAATTCAAAATTAGGATTGCTGACTAGAGGAACTCTTTCCTTTCTTATGGGGGCAGATTAAGACTTCACAAAAATTTCCTCCAGCATTCCTTTTTATGCTATGCAAGCTTTAAGGATTAAGAAGAGCACTCAAAAGTCTTTGGAGCATATTTTCAAAAAATTCCTTTGTTCTGGTGGGGACAATAATAAGCCTTGTGCTGCTAGGCACAAAGTTTGCTCGCCTAACCATTGTGGGGCCTTTGGTTTTGAAGCCCTTGGTCATATTGTTGCTATTAGCTTATGAAAGCTTTGGTTTAGATTCAGAGTTGGTTCATCCCTATGGGCTCTCGCCTCAAAAAACTGTAACTTTCAACACCCCTCTATGGTTGGCTGGGAGGGTAGTGATTCAAAAAATTTGGAAATCATTATTATATGCTAGAGAGGTAGCTAATCAATTCATCTTTTGAGACATTGGTGAAGGGAGGGTTTCCTTTTGGCATGAACAATGAGGTTGCTGCAGATCCATTAAGGGATCCACTTCCTTGGAGGATAATGGTCTTTTAATTTCTACTTTGTGGGCTGAAGGTAGTTGGGACTTAACTAAACTAAGAGATTTTTTGGGTGAGTCTGATTTAAAGATATATACAATTCCAATTGATATTCAAAAAAGAGATACCCCTTGTTGGAAGTTTAATTCCTCTACATCTATTACTAAAATGTTATATCAACATCTTCATACCTTTAATAATTGACATTGGGGTAATTTTATCTGGAATGCACTTCTTTCTCCCTCCATTTCATTTTTCTTGTGGAGATTCATTCATTTTTTTACTTCCTGTAGATGACATTTTAAAACTAAAGGGCCTTTGATTGGCTTCCAGATGCTATGTCTTCCATGGCAATCCTGAAACTTATGCCCACCTGTTTTATTAGTGTTTGTTCTCCTGAGAAATTTAGGGGGTAGGCTTGGAATGCGTTTTAGGCTTGTTTGGCCTCAAAATCATGACATGGATGATTTCTTATTTTATGGAAAATATCTGTACAACACCATTTTACTGGCTTCCCTTTAATGATACTTTTGTTCCTTTGGTCTACAAGAAACCATTGCATGAATCAGGGTTTCGCTCCCTTTCCCCTTCTTACTGTATCTTAAAATTTTTCATATTATCTTAAGGCTAGTAAAAATTTTACACAATATTTACCTAACAACCCTCACTAGGTTAGGAGGCCTCTACTTATTAGATGACAGCCTCCTGAAGATCAATGTGGATGGAAGCTGGAATTTATTTACTGCTGGTGCTGTTGGGATCTTTAGAGACCACATGAGCAATTCCCTTTGTTTTTTTTCTTCACATGTATTTGCTTCATGTGCTCTAGAAGCTGAGAGCATAGTGATTTTGCTCACTCTAATGCTAGTTGGTATTTTACATTTCTCTCAAATTAATAATGAAATAAACTCTCTATCTTTATATGTGTTGTTAGACAAAAACACTTTACCGCCGTGGAATATAGTGTGCATTATTTAATGGATTCGACACGTCATTAATTTTCATAACCTTAATGTTATTATTTATTTATTTTTATACACAGGGTGAGAAATTGCTCTGCCCATTGTCCTACCAAACATGGCACAAATGTGATTTTTGTTGGAATACACTCCCCTTTTCAATTAAAAAGTTTGCTCACTAGTGATTCTATTGATGTTCCCTAAATTAGACCCTAAGCATGTTGTATGGTTATCTGGATGTTTTCCCTATTTTTTATGGTTGTTTTTACAGCTTTGGGGCCTTTCGCTCTTCTGTTATTTTTCTGGAATACTTTTAGGGGGGCTGCCTCACTGCTCTTGTTTATCTTTTGTGGTTTTTATTACTTTATGGTTTGTTTTTTAATTGGAGGTCCCTACTTACTATGTTGCTGGCTATCTGAGCAAATTTTATTGGGGATGTACTTGGACACTCCACCGGTTTCACTGTGGAGCATCTGTTTTGCCATGGATCCTTCATTCACTTGATTGTGTTCTGCATGATTTGTTCGACTTACTGCTTTACTAGGATCCCTACTCTCCGGCTGGTCTTTTTCTACTACAGGATGATTTACCATATATGCAAATGGATTTACTTTATACATTTTCTATATTTCATCGCGAAGGCTATTGGAACTAACTTGGCACTGCAATTACACCTTCATACCATATATGTCATGTTCTTTTAGTAAACTTTGTTTTTTTACTTATGTTTTACTTGTAATTTTAGGTTTACATATTTTTTAGTGGAACTGTAATGTTGGAGGAGGAACCCGTAAAAATTCTCTGTATTGTTTTTCTTTTAGTTATGAGGATCCACCTCCCCTCACTATTTTGTATCACCCTTTTTTGATATCAGCACATATTGAGCCATATAATGCTCCTTCCCCAGAAATATAAATAAATAAGTATATATATATATATATATATATATATATATATATATATACATTGGCAGAAGCTCCACCGTGGAGATTACATCGAGTACTCTTCAAAGTAAAGGAAGTACATTAACTAAAAAACAAGCAGTCATAATGTTATAATATAGAGAAGGCCCAAGAGGTCTCCCTCAAGCAAAAACAAAAGTAAAGGAGATAAAACATTACATATGATAGTAGTCTCAGGGTGTAATCCAAATTTACCTAGCAAGTTAGCTGATCGATTACCCTCTCTATGAATGAAATGAAATGTAATGGTTAATTGCTTGGCCATTTATTCAATATTGTGAACCCATTAAAGCAATTGCCACGGGCAAGGTATCTTGTGAGAGAGAATTTTTACCAGCAATTGAGAGTCCATTTTGATTATCATCATAGGGAGGTTAACTTTAACTGCAATATAAACAACCAGTAGATAGCTATCGCTTCAGCCTCCAAGACATCCATTGCAATAGTAGGAGCTTGAAAAGATAGATGACATTTGCCCATCCAATCTCTGAATAATCCTCCAATGCCAGCATCATAATTAATGAAACTACCATCGGTGTTCACTTTGATCCAATCTCTACTCGGTTTGTTCCAGTAAATTAATAGATTGCTAAAACTACTTGATAGGGCTTCCCACTTGGAATAACTAAATTAGGAAAATTCTTTAACTGAATATATTTTGTGAGATAGACTAGATAATTGGAGGCTACCACCTTGTAATTTAGTTACTTCCCATCATATTTATGTCGGTTCCTAGACATCCAAATGAGCCAAGCAACAACACAAAGGATGGAAGGGAAATTTGCCAACTTCAAATCATACCAGCAGGTGAGAAAGTTCTACCAAGAAAGATTTAAGTTATGGATGTGGGTCTGTGTCAACACACACTTCTAAACCTACTGAGCAAAATGACAATTAAAAAGGAGATATTGAATAGATTTTTTCCTTCCGCTTGCATTGCACACAGCAAGAGGGGCCCCTCAATCCCTTGAGCTTTAAAATGTCATCTTTAGGAAGAAGGCTAGAGATAGTCTCCAATAGAAAAAGGACATAGATGGGGAGAGGTTCTTCCCCCAAAGTACCTGTTGTCCTTAGTCACACAAGGAGTAGATATAAGCTGAAACAGAGTGAGAGGAGTTCTTCTTAACAATCAATTGTCTTTCTTGGAGGTGTCAATGGGAATGTTCACTATGTCCTGGATCTGTTGGCCAAATAGAAGTTGATGTAAAAGAATAGGATCCAACTGTCCCTCGACCAACAATCAACAACTTTGAGATTCAAATTGCTAGAATGGTGGAATTAATTGACCAGATTTCCCTTAACGGTCTAGTTGTCCAACCAAAAATTGATATCGACTTCCCCCAAATCCTATATAAATAATTCCTCAGCCTGATGCTTCACTTTGATCATGTTGGACAGTATTCTTGAGTCCCCCATCTTGGATCTAACCACTGTTGGATGAAGTTCATTGCAATATTTAACTTTCAGATATTTTGCCCGAAGAGAAGTTTGAGCTCTAAACCGGGTCCACAACTTGCAAAAATTGATTTGTTTTAAGTGATTAAAGTTCTTGAAACCTAGACCACAATTCTGCAATGGTTTGTAAATTTTATTCTAGTTAGTCCAATGCATCTGATTCCTTTGACCATACCAAAGAAACATATTAAATGTTCTCTCAAATATAGGTTGAGTACTTTTCTTCAATGTTTCCATTTGGATGATGTAAGAAGGGAAGGTTGATAGTACATGTTTGGGTAGAGTGATCTTGCCACCATTAGAAAGAATGGAAGGGGTCCAACAACTGAGATTTTGGTGGATTTTAGTAACCGCCTCATCAAATTGAATTTGTTTCTCTCTCCCCTTGATTAAAAGAACTCTTAAGTGCTTCAAAGAAGAAGAGTTGGAACTGAATCCATTGAAGTTAGCTATCCATTGTTTAATTGGGGTTTTGGCCTCTTTACTGAACTTTAACAGGCATTTTTGTGTGTTGAATTGCATACTAGAGCAGGCTAAAAAATTGTAGACAATTGGGTATTTGTTTAGCTGCAAGTTTAGATGATTTGGTGGATAAAATAATGTCATCTGCATAAGACAGGTGACTGATAACAAGATTGGACTTGTGAGAGAGCTAAGTATGGGGGAATTTTGTGCTAACTGGTTTAGCATTCTAAAAAAGTAATCAAATACCAAAATGAAAATGGTAAGTGAGAGGGGATCCCCTTGCTTAATAACCCTAGTATAGTGGAAATAACCATAAGTGTTACCATTAATAAACAAGGAATTAGAGTTTTTTAAAGCCATCTCTGTATTAACTTGGTGAAAGATGTGGAGAAACCTCTCGCTAGAGGAACCTCCTCAATGAATCCTCAATGGATTGTATCATAGGATTTTGTTTGTCCAATTTAAAAATAGAGTTGCCTCCTCTACATCTTCATTTTAATCAAGCAATAATCATGTGCCAGAAATACATTATCTACAATGCTCCTACCCTGGATAAGGCTGTTTGATTATGAATGATGAGATTATCCTAATGAGGTTGTAGTCTGAATACAATCACCTTGCTAATAATTTTAGATATCACAATAGTAAGGCTAATAGATCGCAATTGATCCCAGCTGTTACATTTGTTTTCTTTTGAAATGAGGGTAATTATGGAGGAAGTGAAGTAATTTGGAGGGGGTTACCTCCGTGAAAGATTTGGTTACATGACAAGTCTTCTTATAAAATTAGTAGAGAGCCCATCAGAGCTTGCCAACTTAATGTTATCATGGAGTCCAAGGCTGATTTAATTTCCTCTTCAAGAGGGATAGCAGTAAGCTCTAATCTACTAGTGAAATTTTTTTCTTGAGAAAATAGGTTTACATTCACTACCTTTCTAACCAAGGGAGGTTGGTTTAAGAGAGCTTGAAAATGATTCACAGCACTAGCTGCAATAGAGTCTTTTGTCTTCAGCCACTGTCCACTCTTAACCTTTATTTGAAGTATTGCATTGTACTTTTGTTCTATAAGTAATACAAGCATGGTAGTATTTGGAATTTATGTCCTCCTCACAGAATTTGGTTCTTGCAGCTTTTTGCATTAAAAATTGCTCTTGTTGATGGATAACAATTAATAGCTCCTCGTTGGCCTTGAATTGGGTAGATTCAGAGATATCCTCATTAGCAAATTGTTGTTCCATTTTTGGTAACCAAATCTTTAGCTTCCAAGACTTTAGTAGTTAGATTATCAAAAACATTCAAAATCCACTATTTATGATGTTTACATAGCTTTTTTGAAGCACTCATAGTTTGATCCAAGGATTATTATTATGGAAGCTATGACAAATACTCCCCACTTGAGCTAAAAAATATAGGTGTGAGGCTCATACATTAAAGTATTTGAAAGGGGAGTGAGTTTTTACCTAAGTGGTTTTAATATATAGAAGGAGAGGTCTGTGATCTGAACTAGCCATGGAGAGGTGTAGCACTGAAGAACGTGGAAACTCAGTAAGCCATTTTTTATTCACTAAGAACCTATCCAATATTTCAAATATTTTCCTCTTCTCCATGTGCATTTGGGGCCAAAAAATCCAAATCATGCTACCCATCCAACTAAATATTATAAGTAAACAAATTCATTGTATTGTGATTAGGGTTTCTCCCACCATATTTCTTCAAGGGGCAGCCAAAATCACTACCAACAAGCAATTTGGATGATAAGGATTGGTTTATCAAGAACAACTCCTGCCACAGCTCCCTCCTAGCCTCACAAGTAAAACTTGCATATATAAAAGTAGCATGGCCACAATGCCAGCCATAATAAAAGAGAGGTGAATAAAGTGAGTGTGATCCACCAGTATTTGCTAAACTACCTCCTTTCTACAAAATAACCAGATTTTATTATTGAAAATGAATAAGAATTGAAAATCTGGGAACTCTTTTATAATTCTATTCAATTATTAAGTGAGCATTAGTTCAAGAATTGCAATGCACCAGAATTTATACATCCTATCCAGATGTAACAGTCTGTTAAGGGACCTAAGATGAGCTTGTCTTCTAACATTCCAACAAAGGATGTTAATCATAATTTTGCTTGCCCCTCCTCCTAGTTTTGGTGAGGGAATCTAGCATTACATTCACAGAGCTTCCAGCCACTAATCCTTCCTCTTGCAGGTATTTTAATTCCAGCAGACCTTTTTTCTTCTTCTTGGATTTTTGGATTTCCAAGCTTCCTCTAAATCAGTGTTAAATTGATGCACCATGTTGTCATCAAATGAGCCTCTAAAGGGATCATTCATGTGGGGAATAGCGATATTTTCAACATCAACTGCCTCAAAAGATCCAATACCATTGGATGTCTCTAAGAACCCATCAGTATTATCAGTAGGTAAATCATTAACAGAATTGTTAAAATCCAGAATCAGCACCTCTTGAGGCACAAAAACCTAGGCACAAACATCAGGGAGGGGTTCCTCTTATTGGTTAGCTTCTAGGGGTTGTTCTCATAGTCCTAACTGAGTAGGAAGGTCAAAAGTTTTGGCCTAAGAAGTAGAAAGTACCTTATCCGTGCTAATCTGAAGAGAATGATTACAATTTATTATTGAGCTGTTCTATAAGGTCTCTGGTTAGGCTGGAGCCTATAGCATTTATCCTGATATGCCCAAACATCCTACAGTAAGAACAATAATAAGGTTGATGTTCCAAGATTGTGGGTTGGCACTACCCATTATTAGTTGTAACCAACCACACTGCCTTTATGGGTGGAAGGGTGATATCCATTTTCACCAAAATTCTTGATATTGAAGATCTGGTAGCATTAAATGAGGAGATATCTAGTTTTAAGGGTCTACTCAGCAACTTCCCTATTGAATATAGAACATGGTGATGATGAAAGGGGAGCTTGAGACCATGAAGTTTATACCACACTGGAATGATAGGTGGTTCTTAAGAGGGACCAATGTCCCAGGACCACTTCAAAAGCTTCATAGGTTTCCCCTCAATAGTTATGGAATTTTTTGAAAAAATCTGTGCATATTCATCCTCCTTGGTAAGTTGTAACATTATGTGTCTGCTGTCGAAGAGGCCCACTTTCCAGCTTCTTGCTAGTTTGAAATCATCAAAGGTCCTTCAAATATCATCCATCTTCTGATGAACAAATTGGAATTTTCCTACCAAGGTAAATTTATACTGCTCTGATAATTTAGCCACTTCATCTGTAAAGACAAGGACTGGTTTTCTTGATTTTCTCGATCCTTGTTTAATGAACTTACAAAAAGCCTTCCCTTCCATAGCGTCATGGTAGATTTGTGGGAATACCATCCCGTCTCCTAAATTTAAACCTCCAACTATCCGACCAATGAAATATAAAACAGAACCTTTCCCCATGAAGTTGGGGGTGTACAACAGTGAGATCTTGAGCCATGACTAGCAACCAGGATCAATGGAACATTAACTCTCTCAAAAATATGAAACTGAAACAAATTAGGAAGGTAAAAAACAACACTATTTCAATGAGTAGAGCAAAAGTGCGCCACATGCAGCTTCAAGAGACGACACCAGCATTCAACAAACAACAAAAATCGTAGGAGAAGGCGACTGTCAGAATCAACATTGCGCCCTCAAACTCTAGCAGAGCAAATTCTATAACCATATATATATATATATATATATATATATATATATATATATATATATATATATATATATATATATATATATATATATATATATATATATAGGAAAGAGCAGCTCGTGGCTCCTTATGTGTTAATATTAAAAAGTGAGTGTAAAAAGGGGCGGGGGTAGATCCCCAAATCTAAAAGATACAAAATAAATTAAACTCACCCCTAGTGGTTCCACCACCCACAGTACAAAGCTAACACAAAAAAAAAAGCTCCAATCAAAAAATAATTAAAAGACGAAAATACATATACACCCTAAAAAAGAGAAGTATACTCCAAAACATGAAGAAGAAAAAGTAAAAACATAAGATCAAAAACTATAGGAGGAGCGAGAATATCAAATAATACATTTGCATTACAGATAACATCAAGTAGTAGAGCATTCCTCAAAAGGTAGCTAAGACGAAAACTGTATAGTAAAACCCAAGCACAAATCGACATCCAGCCAGCATAACAGATAGCACCAAACTTAAGAATCAGCATGGCGGTGTCGGCATATTTTAGATTGTGTGTTGTATTTTTAAAAAAAGGGTCGCCAACATAAGTTGTTGGCGAATTTTAAATTTAAAATTTAATTTAAATATATATATATATATATATATATATATATATATATATATATAGTTTTAAAAGATAGCATTTTGATTTTGAAAGTAATTTTAAGTTTAAAAGTTTTAAGATACGAAATCAAACCAATCTCACATCCCAAATAGTTTATATAAACGAGCACCGCACCACAAACCGTGTATTTATCACGAGGAATAGACATCGCTTGATGATGGGGCTCGATTAAATAAACTAAAAGATTTGTGACATCCTTTTGGTCTGCGAACCAATTTTATAAGCCGACAAGTTCCCCTGCTTAATATAAATGAACTAAGCAGGGTTTATTTTACCTGGGTTTTTAAAGTTCCCTATAAGGGCAAGCCCCTATAGTTAATTACATCATAAATGACAGGAATCATTTAAGAAAACTCTCGATAATAATCAGTGGTTTTGCTCTCAAGAATTTCAAAGTTTAAGATTTTCAAAGGATTGAATTTTGGAAATTTCAATAGGGATTAGCTCAAATTTGGAACAGTTTATTTCAAGAGTCCAAAGAAAGAGAAGTAGAAGAAGCTGAGGATCCAAGAAGAATCTTGGCAACTTCTCAAACTATCCTAATGTTTGGTTTGAATTTGAGAATATCATTTAATGTTTCAATCCTGCCCATTTTAATTAATGAGGACTTATACTTGTATGATATGATCATACAAATAGCCTCGAAGATGTGAGGGCTTATGTCATACCAAACGACTACCTCGGAGTCCTAAGGCAGGTTAGGGCTTAACCTGCATAAGATGAATATGCAAATGCCTAACGAAGAGTTGAGGATTTATGTTGCACTAAGCAAGCTACCTCGAAATCCTATGGCTTTGTTGTTTCTAAAACTAGGAAAGGTTTTGTTGAAGTAGATTCAAGTTTTGCTGATGACGATGGCCGTGCTGCCCACTATGCTCCAAGCTCCTTGTCGTTGCAGAGGTTTAGTTTTAGAAGTCATAAATCAGGAGATGAGAGAAGTGTTTTGGTTTAGAGAAAATCTTAAAATCCAAGTGTTTTTTTTTAATATTTAATTAAAACAAATCTTAAAGTTGTTTAAACAGAACCGATTAAGATCCCACGGTTTCGTCATCCCGCCACCTTTATTTTCTTCGAATTCACTTAGTCTAGATGAATTTGCTAAACTCAACTGAATGAGTTCCACACTATCATTTAGACCGTGGGAAATCTCGTTAGCAACACGTGGGTTACATCATCCGAGGTATTCTCGATGATTTAATGAGACGTTTTAATTTAGTTGTGATTGTAGTTTTGTTGTTCTATTTGAGATTAAATTTTGAGTTGTTTTATATTTTGGAATGTTGTGGCAGTGAATTTTATCTTGCAATGACTTTTAATTTAGTTTTGGTTTCAGTTTAGGGACTATCCTAAAGGTTTTGGTTTTCATGCAACAGTTTTGTTTATCATGCAAGAAAAAGTAAAGTACAGTGCATGTAAGTAAATTGCAATAAAATAAAAGCATACCTGGAGGGTCTTCCCGTCATCCCAAGCTGCACTTGAAACACATGTTAAGGCATTTAATTATTTTGCAAGAAATTCCTAGGTAAAGCTAAGGGAAAGGGTTTTGGTTGTCTACCAAATTCCTAATCCTATAACTTGTCATCTCCTATGACGTCTAGGTTCTTGGTTTGGTTTAAGGATGATTTTCTTCATCGAAGAACAACTAGATTCAATTGTTCTTCTAAAACATCCCGTTATATTGAGGAAGTGCTTAGGACGAGTCCTAAACATCTTTTCAATATTTCTGGGATTGTTTTGAGTCCAAGTAAATTTAATTGTACAGGTGAATTAATCATCCAGGGGTTTAAGTTTTGTTCCCTTGCTCAGTGAACTAAGATATTTGAATATCCTATAAGTGAAGTAACACTTCACTTGATACTTCATTTAAGAGTTATAATAATAAGAGCTTTAAAAGGGCAAATCAATTTGTTAAATGATTAGCGATTTAATTTAATTTAATTTTAGTTATAAAAGTTGGTTAGTGATTTCTTAAGTTTGGAATAGTGTTCAAGTTATTTTAGATTTAATTCTTAATGATTTCATTTAGGTTTGCTGTTAAATGATTTTAATTCAATTTGATTTTAATTTAATTTAATTTTATTTAATTTTAATTTAATTTTAAATTAAATTTAATTTAATTTTATTTTTATTTTTAATTCAATTTAATTTTAATTTAATTTAATTTAATTTAATTTTTTATTTAATTTAATTTAATTTTAATTATATTTAGTTTTAAATTTAGTTTAATTTAAATTTTATTTAATTTTAATTTTAATTTTAATTTAAATTTTAATTTAATTTAAATTTAAATTTAGTTTAATTTAAATTTTATTTAATTTTAATTTAATTTTAATTTAATTTTAATTTAATTTTAATTTAATTTTAATTTTAGTGTTAATTGTTAATTTGGATTATTATTTAAATTTTTAATTATGAATTAAATATTGTTAAAGTGACTTGTTTAGGGATTTTTAAATTAAAGAATAAATATCCTCTTAAAAATATCCCTATTTTAATAATCCAAATTTTAAATATAATCTTTCCAAAATTTAAATCATTTAATTAATTAAAGTTTCATTTTTGATATTTTCAAAGTGTTTAATGGGTTCCTACCACTTAATTTCCCTATGTTTCAATCATCCAAGAGAAAGTTAAAATCAAATATTTTACCCCCCATTTTGATTAAACCTAAAGTTTTAATTAAGGGTTAAAGTTTTTGATTACCTTTATGCCCTTTTAAGCTTATTTATTTGATAACTCACTAAATTGAGCTCAAATGAATTTGAAATTTTTATGTCACCTCACTCACATGTTAATTAAGACATTAGAGGAGAAAATGTGATTTTTCTGACTTTAATTTATTTATATAATTATTTTTAGTAAAAAATAAGGGTTTTCAAAGAAAATTCAACAACATGACCAAGGAAAGGTTTCTGTTCTTAAGAAAATTAATGGGTGTTCTTAGTGACCAGAGAACCACTTGAACCAATTTTGGTGATTTTTGGAATTATATTTTATTTATTATAATTATTTTGAGTTTTGGAGTATTAATTAATTTAAAAATAAAATTGAAGTTGAAAAATGGATTTTATATTTTCCAAAAATCTCTCTGACTTCAAGGAACTCAGAGAAGAAAATTTTATAATTTTCTAATTTTTATTTGATTTATTAGAATTAATTTAGTGAAAATATTTGGACATTCATTTTTTAATTCAAAAATTGTTTTAGGCTTCTAAAATTCAATATCTTATCCTAGAGACTTAGGAAAAATATTTGGTTTGTTCCTAAGTGATTAGGAGTTAAAATGTGACATTTTTATGAATTTTAATATTTTTGTGATTTTTATTATTTTTTAATTATTAAAAATATCAAAATAAGCTTAAAAATGAAATTTTTTAGAAAATTCTAATTTTAATTTTTTTAGACTTCTATGATATCAGAGAAATCTCAAAACCAATTTGGTGAATTTTTAAAATGTATTTTTGGAGTTATGAATTTTTAAAGTTTAATTTTGGTTATGTGACTTAATTAAACCATTTAGTGGGGTTAAACATTTCCAATTGATTTCAAATTTTTATGTGATGTTCCTCTGATCCTAAAGATCAGTGGAGAATTATTTTCAAGTTAATTTGATGTGTAATTAACCCTAATTAATTAAAGTTCAATTTTGGATGTTTAGGCCAATTAGGGTTGTTCCATGTGAATTAACTCAAAACCTATTTTTCCTAGGTTCCTCTGGTCATAAGGAACTTCACCAAATTTTCCTAGCATTTATTTTTCAACATGTTAATTATTGGAATTAAAATACTCAAAACAGTAACATGCAATTGGAAAATCAATAACTTCTCATAGGGATGGCCTCTGACCTTGGAAAATTCAGGGAATGTTCCCTAGATCAGAGGCTTCAAAAGCTCTATGGTCTCATGCCATGGTGATTTGTTTATGCAAATGGAGAATTAAAATACCACAAAGAGTAAATAAATCATTAAAAATAAAATACTTGATGAAAAGACTTGATTTCTTTTCCAAATTATTCTCCTCCGTTCACTGAGCAAGAGAGTATTTTTTATTTTATTTTTATGATTTTTCTACACAAAGTTATGAATTTTCAAAGTTTTTGATATTTAATAAATACATTAAATACCCTATTTATCTACTTATCCACGCGGCGCCAGCGAAACATCGGTAGCTCCGAACACCACGCGTCGCCATTTGATTCGTCGCCGTCGTCTGACTCAATGCCACACGGCGCGTTGTTCATGCTCCATCTCCCGGTCCGACTCGATCTGGGCCATCCATTTGCGCGTGTATTGAATGGACAACATCCACTCATCGTCCCCAATCGACCTCACCCGAGAGCCGTCCACACTAAAACCTTAATATCTCACTCGATTGTCAATGGATTTTTGTGTTCTTATGCTCTATGGATTCGTCTTAAAGAGACGAACACATCTATATGGTAATCATGCATTGAAATTAAGGTAATAAGAATGGAGAATTCATGGAAGCTCGGGAGGAGGAGAGAGCTCATACCTTTGCTCAGAGAAGTGCGGCTTCAATCTGAGAGTTGTGACACCTTCGATTGAGTCTAAGTAAGCTCCAGATGAAGTCTCTGGCCTTGGGGAATTGCCTAGACCTGATTTCTACCAGACCCGATTTCAACCTTTGGAGCCTAGAACAAATGGGTGGCCTGGAGAGGGGGCTTTCACTGGGGAACTCCTTCTCTTGGTCTTGTGCAGGTGTGGGTGAGTTTAATTTGAGTTTGGTGGAGAATTGGAAAGTTTCCTGGTTTTGGGTGGAATTTTGGCTGAGAAATTGAGCTCTGTGGATGGGGATTAGGGCAAATTATCACTAGGGATCAATTTCTCTATGTGTGGAGGATGGTCTGGAACAATTTTGGTAGAGTTTTTGTATGGTTTGGTGCAACTCTCCTCTTGGCTGAGAGGGGGTGGTGCTTAAATAGACTTGGCTGGAGGGCCTTCCAGGAGGAGTTAATGGCTGGGATCAGCTGCCTGCGAGCAAGGGAAGAACAGCTCCAATGGCCAATGGGCATGGGGCAGCTCAGCAAGAGAGAATTTCAATGTTGGGCTCCTCCCAAGGTCTCGGCCATGGGGTTTTTCGGCGGCTGTGGTGGCTGGCCGGCCAGGGTCAGGTCACCATCTTGACCAGTGAGGGCAGGGCTTGGCAATGGTGAAGTCAATTGGAGTTTGACATGTGTAAAGGGCTTGATTTAAGTGGAATGGGGCAAGAGTGTATTTTGGCTAAGTTTGGTCAAATACATGGATTGGTCTAGGTGCACCTCCCCAAGGCTAATTTGGGCTGAAGAGAAAGTCATTTGGTTCAGTTTAATTAGTGGGGCGAAGTCACCATCCAAGTAAAATTAGGCTTAAGTATGGCTTAAGGGAATCATGGGAGTGGTTAATCACTCTTAAGAGAATCATTAAAGGGTCCCCTCTTCTTACCATTTTGAGTATGGTGAAGTGTCCAAGGCTTTCATGGCTCCCATGTGGCTGATGTATGGCTTCATGGCTCCATTTGGCTTGGGAAAAGTCAAGTCAATTTTCATGGAAAAGGGTTTATGGAATTTTAAAAATTTTAGGGTTATTTGATGGGATTTGGTATAATACCATTTTGGTTTGATTTTCATGATGGATTTAGCACTTAGGGAGTGATATTAATTGAGTGAGGATGAGATGAGATTGTAATGTGGGCTTTAGGATGGGTTTGGGCTTTTAAAATTTGGTAAAGGTGGGCTTTTAAAATGGCTTAAGGGAATGGGCTTTTTGTTTCAAAATGGGCTTTTAGATGAAAACTTTTGCAAAGGGCCATGCTAAATAAATGTTGGGTTTGGTTTAGGGATGTTTCATGAGTGATTTGAGACAAATTTGAGGTGATTTGGAATTGAATTGAGTCTAATTTGGGTCCCCTTGGTGGTAGGGTTAAAATAGGTCAAAATAGACTAACTTGCGCTAAGATTGGGCTAATGTTGAAATTGATGTAAATTTAATGTTTAGAAATGTTCATGGGAGTGTCACAAAGAGTTTTCAACCTTGGTTGGGCTTTAATTTTGGGATTTGGGCCTATTTGGGTTCATGGTGGATTTAGGCCTATTTAGGGATTTTTGGGTTTGGGTTGAATTTGAGTAAGGTTTGGGTCCAAATTTTGGGCAAACTATGTTAGTTTTTTGTTTGTGGAGATGTTAGGGAAGATTTAGAAAAGATTTGGGACCAATTAGAGTTGAATTGAGTTGGTTTGGGCTAAGTTTGGGTTATGGGTCAAAATTGGGCTTTAAGCTTAAAAATGAAATTGGATTCAAATGTCAATCAAATTGGGCTTGGATTTAGTCTAGATTGATATTGTGGATATTGAATTGAAGTTTAGAATTGAATTGGACCAAAATTTAGGTCAATTGGAAAGGTTTGGTTTGTCATTGGGTTCATTTGGGTTTGACTTTTGGGCAAATTGGGGGTTTTTGATAAAAAGTGGGGTAAATTGGCAAAATTGTCCTATGGTGTAGTTGAACAAAATAAAATTAAGAATATTTGGGATTTTATGGAATTTTCTGGAAATTTTTTGAATTTTTGAATTTTTGGGCCAAGAGGGGCATTTTGGTAATTTGGAGGGTATTGGGGGTATTTTTAGAAATTTTGGTATTTTTGGTTATGGATGATCAATTTGAATGGTTGGGAATGTTCAAGGTTGATTTTGGAAAAGTTTTGGGTGATTTGGAAATTTTGGTGGTTTTGGGTAGTTTCAAGGGCTTTTAGTAGGTTTGGTGGGTCCGGGGCCCCGAGGGTTAAAAATTGAAATTTTGGAAAAATGAAAAATGAGCAAGCGTGAGTGAAATGGAATCATTTTGGTTGAGCCATGAAGCCATATTAAGCCCATATGAGCCATGAGAGGACTCATTTGAGGCATTCACTATGCTGTTCCTAACCCTCTTAGCCAGGAGCTTAGGGGTTAAGGACCATTCATATGAATTTCCTACATGAGTCAGGAAGTCAAGTTGGGTGAGAGTGTGGTTTTAGGACTTGGAATGTGTGTGTGAGAGTGTAGTGTATGTGTAAGTCAGCCCTCACCAGACCAGGCCACCCAGGGTGATCCTAAGGCCAAAGAGTCCTATAGGGAACTCATCCTTTAAACCTCCACATTTGATCTCAACCCTCTCGGTGATTAGGGGTTTACAATCAAGCTTGTGGGGTTTGCAGGGAGTTAAGAAGTTGTTGAGTTTCTAAAGGGGTAGGTTCCATCTCTAGTCCTCTAAGATAGTCAAAGGAAAAACCTAAGGCTAGATCCTAAGTACTAAAGAGAGAAGAGAAGACCTCATCAAAAATGAGGTCAACAATTGGACCCCCAATAGGCGTGGTGTGCTAACTAAGCACACCGCGTGTATTGGCGTTGACCGAAGAGATCAACAAAACCAACACAGATGTCCAAGTGACAAACTTAGGACAGATTAGAAAAATTTCCGCTGGGTAGTATCAAGTATATCTCCAAAACTGGAGGTTCCTGAACTCTCGCTAGGGAAAGGAAAAGGAGGTGAATTCCAAATCACAAGATTTGGGGAATTTTGATTTAGATTTCGTTTCATTTCATGTTCAAGTTTTGATGTGTGAGTTTAGATTTTCTATTTGGAGTTCCAATTTAGATTGAAGTTTGATTTAAAATCAGTTTGAGGAAACTTGGATTTGAAATAAGAATTGAAACCCGAGTTCCAACCTCGAGATTGTGATGAAAACTGGATTTTAGGTAGCAGCCTCGGAGTAAGCATACGAGTTTAAGCGTCGATTGAAAAGAATGAGAATCAGAATTTAGGTACTGATCTTGAAAGAGAACTGGAATTTAGGTACCAGTCCCACAAGTTTGGAATTGAAATTTAGATGTCAATTTGAAAGAGAATCAAAATTTAGGTATTGATTTCAAAATGAGAACTGGAATGTAGGTACCAGTCTCGGAAATTTTGAATTGAAATGTAGGTATCAATTCAGATGAGAATTGAAATGTAGGTATCGATCTCGAAATGAGAACTAGAATGTAGGTACTGGTCTTCGAAATTTTGAATTGAAATGTAGGTATCAATTCGGATGAGAATCGAAATGTAGGTATCGATCTCGAAATGAGAATTGGAATGTAGGTACCAGTTCGAAATTCGAATTGAAATGTAGGTATCAATTCGATTGAGAATCGAAATGTAGGTATCGATCTCGAAATGAGAACTGGAATGTAGGTACCAGTCTCGGAAATTTTGAATTGAAATGTAGGTATCAATTCGGATGAGAATCAAAATGTAGGTATCGATCTCGAAATGAGAACTGGAATGTAGGTATCTATTTAATTTTAATTTAATTTTAATTTAATTTTAATTTAAATTTAATTTTAGTGTTAATTGTTAATTTGGATTATTATTTAAATTTTTAATTATGAATTAAATATTGTTAAAGTAACTTGTTTAGAGATTTTTAAATTAAAGAATAAATATCCTCTTAAAAATATCCCTATTTTAATAATCCAAATTTTAAATATAATCTTTCCAAAATTTAAATCATTTAATTAATTAAAGTTTCATTTTTGATATTTTCAAAGTGTTTAAAGGGTTCCTACTACTTAATTTCCCTAAGTTTCAATCATCCAAGAGAAAGTTAAAATCAAATATTTTACCCCCCATTTTGATTAAACCTAAAGTTTTAATTAAGGGTTAAAGTTTTTAATTACCTTTATGCCCTTTTAAGCTTATTTATTTGATAACTCACTAAATTGAGCTCAAATGAATTTGAAATTTTTATGTCACCTCACTCACATGTCAATTAAGACATTAGAGGAGAAAATGTGACTTTTTTTGAATTTAATTTATTTATATAATTATTTTTAGTAGAAAATAAGGGTTTTCAAAGAAAATTCAACAACATGAACAAGGAAATGTTTCTATCCTTAAGAAAATTATAGGGTGTTTCTAGTGACTAGAGAACCACTTCGACCAATTTTGGTGATTTTTTGAATTACATTTTATTTATTATAATTATTTTGAATTTTGGAGTATTAGTTAATTTTAAAATAAAATTGAAGTTAAAAAATGGATTTTGTATTTTTAAAAAAATCTCTCTGACTTCAAGGAACTCAGAGAAGAAAATTTTATAATTTTCTGATTTTTCTTTGATTTATTAGAATTAATTTAGTGAAAATGTTTGGAAATTCATTTTTTAATTCAAAAATTGTTTTAGGCTTTTAAAATTCAATAGCTTATCCTTGAGACTTAGGAAAAATATTTGGTTTGTTCCTAAGTGATTAGGAGTTAAAATCTGACACTTTTATGAATTTTAATATTTTTGTGATTTTTATTATTTTTTAATTATTAAAAATATTAAAATAAGCTTAAAAATGAAAATTTTTAGAAAATTCTAATTTTAATTTTCTTAGACTCCTCTGATTTCAGAGAAGTCCCAAAACCAATTTGGTGAATTTTTGAAATGTATTTTTGGAGTTATGAATTTTTAAAGTTTAATTTTGGTTATGTGACTTAATTAATCCATTTAGTGGGGTTAAACATTTCCAATTGATTTCAAATTTTTATGTGAGGTTCCTCTAATCCTAAAGATCAGTGGAGAATTGTTTTCAAATTAATTTGATGTGTGATTAACCCAAATTAATTAAAGTTCAATTTTGGATGTTTAGGCCAATTAGGGTTGTTCCATGTGAATTAACTCAAAACCTATTTTTCCTAGGTTCCTCTGGTCATAAGGAACTTCACCAAATTTTCCTAATATTTATTTTTCAACATGCTAATTATTGGAATTAAAATACTCAAAACAGTAACATGCAATTGGAAAATCAATAACTTCTCATAGGGATGGCCTCTGACCTTGGAAAATTCAGGGAATGTTCCCTATATCAGAGACTTCAAAAGCCCTATGGTCTCATGCCGTGGTGAATTGTTTATGCAAATGGAGAATTAAAATACCACAGAGAGTAAATAAATCATTAAAAAAAATACTTGATGAAATGACTTGATTTCTTTTCCACATTATTCTCCTCTGTTCACTGAGCAAGAGGGTATTTTTTATTTTATTTTTATGATTTTTTACACAAAGTTATGAATTTTCAAAGTTTTTAATATTTAATAAATACATTAAATACCCTATTTATCTACTTATCCACGCGGCGCCAGCGAAACATCGGTAGCTCCGAACACCACGCGTCGCCATTTGATTCGTCGTCGCCGTCTGACTCAGCGCCACACGGCGCGCTGTTCATGCTCCATCTCCCGGTCCGACTCGAACTGGGCCATCCATTTGCGCGTGTATTGAATGAACGTCATCCACTCATCGTCACCAATCGACCTCACCCGAGAGCCGTCCACACTAAAACCTTAATATCTCACTCGATTGTCAATGGATTTTTGTGTTCTTATGATCTATGGATTCGTCTTAAAGAGACGAACACTTCTATACGGTTATGCAGATTAAGCCCTAACCGGATTTCCACCAGACCCGATTTCAACCTTTGGAGGCTAGAACAAATGGGTGGCCTGGAGAGGGGGCATTCACTGGGGAACTCCTTCTCTTGATCTTGTGCAGGTGTGGGTGAGTTTTATTTGAGTTTGGTGGAGAATTGGAAAGTGTCCTGGTTTTGGGTTGAATTTTGGCTGAGAAATTGAGCTCTGTGGATGGGGATTAGGGCAAATTATCACTAGGGATCAATTGCTCTAAGTGTGGAGGATGGTCTGGAACAATTTTGGCAGAGTTTCTGTATGGTTTAGTGAAACTCTCCTCTTGGCCGAGAGGGGGTGGTTATTAAATAGAGTTGGCTGGAGGGCCTTCCAGGGGAGTTAATGGCTGGGATCAGCTGCTCTGGGCAAGGGAATAACATCTCCAATGGCCATTGAGCATGGGGCAGCTCAGCAAGAGAGAATTTCAATGTTGGGGTACTCCCAAGGTCTCGGCCATGGGGTTTTCTGGCGGCTTTGGTGGGTAGCCGGCCAGGGTCAGGTCACCATCTTGACCAGTGAGGGCAGGGCTTGGCAATGGTGAAGTCAAATGGAGTTTGACATGTGTAAAGGGCTTGATTTAAGTGGAATGGGGCAAGAGTGTATTTTGGCTAAGTTTGGTCAAATACATGGATTGGGCTAGGTGCACCTCCCCAAGGCTAATTTAGGCTGAAGAGAAAGTCATTTGGTTCAGCTTAATTAGTGGGGAGAAGTCACCATCCAAGTACAATTAGGCTTATGTATGGCTTAAGGGAATCATGGGAGTGGTTAATCACTCTTAAGAGAATCATTAAAGGGTCCCCTCTTCTTACCATTTTGAGTATGGTGAAGTGTCCAAGGCTTTCATGGCTCCCATGTGGCTCATGTATGGCTTCATGGCTCCATTTGGCTTGGGAAAAGTCAAGTCAATTTTCATGGAAAAGGGTTTATGGAATTTTGAAAATTTTGGGGTTATTTGATGGGATTTGGCATAATACCATTTTGGTTTGATTTTCATGAGGATTTAGCACTTAGGGAGAGATATTAATTGAGTGAGGATGAGATGAGATTGTAAGGTGGGCTTTAGGATGGGTTTGGGCTTTTAAAATTTGGTGAAGGTGGGCTTTTAAAATGGCTTAAAGGAATGAGCTTTTATGTTTCAAAATGGGCTTCTAGATAAAACTTTTGCAAAGGGCCATGCTAAATAAATGTTGGGTTTGGTTTAGGGATGTGTCATGAGTGATTTGAGACAAATTTGAGGTGATTTGGAATTGAATTGAGTCTAATTTGGGTCCCCTTGGTAGTAGGGTCAAAATAGGTCAAAATGGACTAACTTGGGCTTAGGTTGGGCTAATGTTGAAATTTATGTAAAGTTAATGTGGAGAAATGTTCATGGGAGTGTCACAAAGAGTTTTCAACCTTGGTTGGGCTTTAATTCTGGGATTTGGGCCTATTTGGGTTCATGGTGGATTTAGGCCTATTTAGGGAATTTTAGGTTTGGGTTGAATTTGAGTAAGGTTTGGGTCCAAATTTTGGGCAAACTATGTTAGTTTTTTGTTTGTGGAGATGTTAGGAAAGATTTAGAAAAGATTTGGGACCAATTGGTGTTGAATTGGGTTGGTTTGGGCTAAGTTTGGGTTAAGGGTCAAAATTGGGCTTTAAGCTTAAAAATGAAATTGGATTCAAATGTCAATCAAATTTGGCTTGGATTTGGTCTAGATTGATATTGGTGATATTGATTTGAAGTTTAGAATTGAATTGGACCAAAATTGAGGTCAATTGGAAAGGTTTGGTTTGACATTGGGTTCATTTGGGTTTGACATCGGGCAAATTAGGGGTTTTTGGTAAAAGTGGGGAAAATTGGTAGAATTGGCCCATGGTGTAGTGGAAAAAAATGAAACTGAAAATATTTGGAATTTTCTGGAATTTTCTGGGAATTTTTGAAATTTTTGAATTTTTGGGCCAAGAGGGGCATTTTGGTAATTTTGAGGGTATTGGGGGTATTTTTGGAAATTTTGGTATTTTTGGTTATGGATAATCAATTTGAATGGTTGGGAATGTTCAAGGTTGATTTTGAAAAAAGTTTTGGGTGATTTGGAAATTTTGGTGGTTTTGGGTAGTTTCAAGGGCTTTTAGTTGGTTTGGTGGGTCCGGGGCCCCGGGCAAAATTTGAAATTTTGGAAAAATGAAAATTGAGCAAGCGTGAGTGAAATGGAATCATTTTGGTTAAGCCATGAAGCCATATTAAGCCCATATGAGCCATGAGAGGACTCATTTGAGGCATTCACTATGTTGTTCTTAACCCTCTTAGCCAGGAGCTTAGGGGTTAAGGACCATCCATATGAATTTCCTACATGAGTCAGGAAGTCAAGTTGGGTGAGAGTGTGGTTTTAGGACTTGGAATGTGTGTTTGAGAGTGTAGTGTATGTGTAAGTCAGTTCTCACCAGACCAGGCCACCCAGGGTGATCCTAAGGCCAAAGAGTCCTATAGGGAACTCATCCTTTAAACCTCCACATTTGATCTCAACCCTCTGGGTGATTAGAGGTTTACAATCAAGCTTGTGGGGTTTGCAGGGAGTTAAGAAGTGGTTGAGTTTCTAAAGGGTTAGGTTCCTTTTCTAGTCCTCTAAGATAGTCAAAGGAAAAACCTAAGGCTAGATCCTAAATAGTAAAGAGAGAAGAGAAGACCTCATCAAAAATGAGGTCAACAGGCGGCTCTCCGAAAGCAGGCAAAAAAAAATTGCAATGTATATACTAAGCAAAAAAAAACACCCAGAGAGCATTTGTAAATAGACAATGCCTCATCCGTCCACCAAAGAAGCATACTGGTAATACACCCGAAAAATACCCTGCTATGAACCTGTAGTAACATAAAAATCATCAAAATCAGTGATTGCTACCAGAGAAATAGAAATGTCAAAGCAGTAAATAGATTTCTTGCAGAAACTGATAACACCAAATAGTAGTAGTAGCAAAATAGTCTTTCAAGGCATCTAAAAGAAATCGGTATAGCTTAATCCAAGCAGATTGCAGACTCTAGAAAGCACAAGCAATGAGAAAGACCCTCATCCATCTACTAAAAAGACCGTGCTTCAAATAGTTGGAGGCAACATTAGGAAGAAAAGATGTAGAAACACTATCCCAATAAAAAATTTAGTATGCATAAACATCCAAAGGATCAAGCAATAAGGAAAACCACCATATGACCACCACTAAATAAGCGACCAAACGGAAAAACAAAGTAGTGAATAAACATCCATCGAACAGATAACACCAAACCATAATAAGTAGAAAAACAATCATATATATATATATATATATATATATATATATATATATATATATATATATACATATATATATATATATAATTGTTTTTTTTTTTTTTGCAAAAGTCAGCTCCCTTTGTAGTAAAACACTACCAAGAGGAGGAATTCATTAACTAAAGAGGTATTACAACACTCCCAAAAAGAAAGACCCAAAAGGTCACTCTCTACCAAAAATGGATGACTAGAATGAGCTACTTTACTAATTACAGGAATATCAAAATTTAAGCCATTTCTAGCAAACCAGTTAGCATGTCGGTTACCCTCCCTATGAAGGAAAAGAAACCTAGTAAAAGAGAAATTTGGAAGTTTCACAATTTTCTGAATCCACTTAACAAAATGCCAAGGACAGCTGACCTCCTGAGATAAGATGTCAAATAATAATAGGAAGTCGGTTTTGACAAGCACATTGTACCATTGACAATTTTCAACAATATGAAGAGTCCAAAAGATGGCAATGGATTCAGCTTCAAGGGTATCCCTTCCTAAGATAGGAGCTGAGAAGAAAAGTAGACACTCCCCTTGCCAATTCCTAAAAATCCCACCAATGCAAGCATCAGGATGGGCATAGCTGACATCAGAGTTTGCTTTAATCCACCCAGCCTCAGGTTTATGCCAGAATATAAGAGAAATTTTGGGGATGGGAGAAGGGAGATGAAGAATACTAAGCATGATATCAAGAAAGTGCTTCAACTTAATTACTTTCCTTAGTTATGTAAGACAGTGCGCAGCCAACACTTTGCATCCCAATTATTTACCGTCATATTTGTCTTCATTTTTATCCATCCATACAAACAAGGCAATCACACATGGAATGGGTGACAAATTGAGATGAGACCAATCTGACCAGCTGTCAACAAATACCAAACATGAGAGATTAATGGCGGGGGTGGATATATGAGATAACACTTCTTGCCAAATCAGTTGAACAAAGGAACATTTGAAGAAGAGATGGGAAAGTGATTCCTTTTCATTTCTGCATAATAAACAATAAGAAGGGTGACCCACTTTTTCTATGTTTGCAAATTATGTTAATAGCAACGGCACCAAAAACTTGATCCTCGCTTTAATATATATATATATATATATTTAATTTTATGATTGAATGTTTTAATGTGGATTCTACGCAAGTATACGTATTGTACCAAGTAATACAGGGCTCTAGTGGAGTCCTAGTTATCAATCCCACAGGGAATTTTTAACAGATGTGTATCAGCTAAAATTTAAAGGAATTACTTACTACTATAGTAAACGGAAATTTAAAGTAACTACAGCAAACTAAGTAAACTAATGCTTGAAATAAAGTTGATTTAAATAATTCAGAAAACGTATCATTCTCCTTGTTTTTAGAAAATTAAGTGAATGATGAATCTAAATAGAATTTTTGAATTGTATTGTGACAAATAGGAGCATTCCTATTCTTTACCCTTTGGTCCAGTGCAAAGAACATTGACTAATCCTATGTTTAATTACCGAATCTGCGGCTAGAGTCGGGAGGATACTGGTCGCCACTTCAGAGCTCCCACGTTCCCCTCACCTGAGGGCTAACATCTACACTTCAGCTCTCAAACAATAGGACCAAATTGAATATTTTAGTCTATCACACTAAAATGTTCAATTCTACGTCCGATAAATAATATTTCCCTATTTATTTGCACCCTCCTTCCAAGGCTTTTGACTTCCCTGAATATTGGATGTAATTTTTACTATAGTTGATAATTCAACATATTTTAACAAATCAATTGGCCAGATTGAAAGTAAATTAAGTTTTAAGTAAAAATTATCACAATTTATTTTAATTTATTAGGTACTACTATTTAATTTCATCATTTCGCATAATTTTCATAAACAAGGAGAAAGACTAAGAAAACTACTCAGAACGCATGGGAATAAAACAAAGCATGGATTTCATTTAAAGTTAACAACAATAAACAAAGATACTTATCTTAATTTCCTCCCTGCGATGACTCCTGAAGTTCCTTTGACTTTTCATTCTAGTACAGCACACTTCTAACTCACTAAAGATTCACTAAGATTCTCTAAATCGACACACTTAAGACTCCAGAGACACACACAAAAGACACACAGAAGACACACAAAAGACACACAACATACTAAAATTCGTCCTCTATTTATAGAGGTAGGCAAAGGTCCAAGGGATGCTTAAACACCTCTTCAAAAAGCGTCCAGGTTAAATGTATTTGCATTTTGAACTGTCTCGCCGTCGGCGGGAAACGACCTCGCCGTCAGCGGAGCTTCTAGAAGGTCTTCAAACCACGTGATCTCGCTGTCGGCGGGCTCGGGCTCGTTGTCGGCGAGGTAGTTATAATTCTTTCAGAAATTCTCCTCATGATCTCACCGTCGGCGGCCTCGATCTCGCCGTCAGCGGCCTCGATCTTGCCGTCGGCGACTTAGTTCATTTTACATGAATTTCTTTCTTTTTGATCCAAATTCGCTCCATTTCATGCTTTTTGCTTCCATCACTCATAAATCTTCGTTCCTGTAGTAAAATAAAGAAAATACCTTAATTTAAAGTTCAATTTCATCAAAAATAGATACGAATTTCTTAATGTATTTTTCTGTGATCAAAATCCCCAAAACTTAATTATTACTTGTCCTCAAGTAATTTTAATACTAAATAAAAATAATGATTTCTGTAATAAAATTTTTCAACTCAGATATAATATAATTAAATTTAAAAAACATTATAGTAAAGTTGAATAGAAATATTTCTAAGTAATTAAATTAACTTTATAGATATAAGATTATCTAGTTATCAGGTTTAGGATTTCTAGCTTTCTATTTATTTCAGGAATGACTATATTTAAAAAGAGTAAATTACTTAAGATATTTAGATGATAAGAAGTTCAAGAAAACACTATTTATTAGAATACTAATCCATATATATAAGTTTAGAAATATAATTAAGTTTTACCCTTTAGGTTGATTCAATTGAAGCCAATTTTTGATAAGGCATCTCCTCAAGCTTCTCCTCACTTATGTTTTTCTTTTCTTTTCTTTTCTTTTTGGATTGATTTTCAATCATTCTTTTTTTTTTCTTTTCCAAGTGAGGATTACTGTATCTGGATAGCCTGTTAATAATTTTGAACTTCAATTTCTCTTCCTAAAATTGAAACTTAAAATATTTCCTTGCTTATATATATTTCATAGTCTTTACTTCATTGAGTTTCAATCCTTTCTTTTTCACTTAAATACTTAAGAATTTCAATTTTTAGAATATAGTTTTCCTTACTTTAAATAGTTTACTATATTCTTATTCCTTTTAACCAAATACCTTATTCCATTAATTAATTGAATTACTAGAAACATTTTATTTAACTTTCTATAATAATTAAATAAAGTAATTCATGTTTATTGAATTGAAAAACTACTATAGAAAATCATTTGATAATAATTTTTGAAAATAGAAATTGAGAACAATTTAATAATTAAATTTGTATTTTTACCTTCCCCAAACTTAAATTTTTCTATCTATACTAAATAGTGAAAAGGGAAAGTATATAGTAAAGTTCATCATACCTTTGAGCTTTAGGTATATCTTTTCTTTGAAATTTTTGCAGGCTTTTTCATTACTTACAGAACCTATACTGTTAGTATTCTTCCATATATAGTATTTAAAAGAAAGTGCAGGGATGAAATTTTAAAATAAGTATCAAATAAAAACTTAATCTATTACTACTCATACAATCAACTAATCTACTTTAAAACATATTAAAAAATTCTAAACAATATTAAAAGTTCATAACTTATAAAAACTTAAACAACACATTAAAGAAAGACTAATATCCTATCTAAAAAAAATTACAAACTAATTTAACACACATAAGAAGTCTAACATCATAGCATAAGCAAACATACCAACATCCACAGTCCACAGAAAGTACAGAATAATTACACACAGAATAATAAAGTTTCCAAAATAACAATAAATCTAAACAAATTAAACAAACTAAACAAAGGCTCTAATCTTCTGCATCAAAATCCCAGGCGATATCATCTCCTTGATCTCCAGGTTGAGAAGGCTGAGCAGGCTGGTACTGTGTATAGTGGGGGCACTCAGGAAAGACAACATCTAAATCACCACTACTATATCGACGTTCAGCCTCATAATATGCAATTTCGTACTCTGAATGTCGCTGGAGATATTCGCTATCATAATCGTGTCTTCTTTCCAAGCCTCCAACCCTTTGGTCTATATGCTCAAATCTTCTTTTCATATTTTCTCCAAATTGCTCAAAACTCTTTCTACTCAGGGTCAACTCATTCATCAGATTTTGAAGGGTAGGAGTGGTGTACTCAGGGGGTTCATAACTAGTAGAGGGTATATCTCTACTTGAAGAAGATACATAATCCCTTGTCCCAAATCTCCATCCTTCGTGGGATTCATATTTCTTTATATTAGCCTGAGTAATGGGTTTCATAGGTTCCACCCATTCCTCATCATCTCTTGTCTCTACCCCAGATAATTGGCAGAGTGCATAAATAAGACCAGGATGTCCTAGTCCTCCTCCACTTTCATTTCTTGAGGTGGCTATTATATTCTTATAAATTACACTTCCCACATTAATACTCTTTTGGTTCTGAATACAGAAATTCAGAACTGCTCTATCTCTTGTTACCTCTCTATGGTGGTAGGTAGGTAATAAAGTAGAACAAATAAAATAGTGCCAGGCTTTAGTTGTTGCATTTAGCATAGAAAGAGGGAAGTTTGCCCGTTCTCGCTGCTTTATCTTCCAGACGCCTTTCCCATCAATGAGAAAGTCGATCACCTCTTCCAGTGGTCCTTCCATAGTTCCAAAAGTTTCATATTCGCTGGTGTAGGTGTCTCTAACCTCGTAATAAGCGTTTATTCTAGCAGCGTTGAATTCCACAAAAAATCCTCTAACCTTAACCGGTGCATCTTCAGCCTATGTTAAGTTCGTATAAAATTCCTTTACCACTTCTACAGCGGCTCTATTGGTCACGAAACAGAAGTTTTCCCATCCTCTTTTCTTAATGATTCGCTCAACTTCTCCACCAGAATTTTTGAAAACTCGATCTTGAATGCGTTTTCTTGCTTGTATGTTTTGAAAGTATCGAGTTTGTGCTCTTGCATTTATGAATCGGGTTTCGTCGTAATCTATCCGTCGCTTTTGTCGTGGAGCCATTTTCGATCTGTGAAATTTGCAAAAAATTTAATTAAACTCCCAAATATTACTAAGAAGGCTTCCTACAACATCTAAAATCAATTTAAATCAATTTCCATGAAATTCTTCCAAATATTTTCTCCACATTTCGAAATTTTTCAAAATTTCCCAATGTAGAAGAAATCCATGGTGAAAATCAATAATTTTTTCATAGGAGTGAAGCTCTTACCAAGGGAAGATGAAATCTGGTGTCAAAAAGTGTTGAAATCTCCTCAAATCAAAGATCTCTCAAGCCCTAGGTCGGTTTTTTCAAAGTTTTGAGGAAGGGGATGATAAATACTGTCGGTTGACTGGTCAAATATAGGTCTTTTCGCAATCTCACTGTCGGCGAGATTTTTCTCGCCATCAGTAAGCTAATTAATTTGATAAGGCAAAACTTTCGGGAAAAATCCGCCATCGGCGAGCTCGGTCTCGCTGTCAGTGGGTTTTCTCGCCGTCGGCGAGATACCAAAAATTTTAAATTTTTGAAATTCGTCAATCATTTTCAACCTCAATTTGCCCTTAATCAATCTTCCGATCACTTAATTTAATAATAATGTGAAGATTAGATACTTATACTCACAAAAAAGTTCACACAACACAAACAATATAACTTTATATATGAAATCCATGAGACTTACAAACTTCACACTAACAACTTAACAACATACTTAACTTAAATGTTCAAATCCATAATACTCAGCATCGCAATCCACACCACAACATTCTAAATGCTGAGACATAATAATTACAAATAATCTCATCAAATCTGAGATGATCAAATTAAAGTTCGACTCATAATAAAACCTAAATCCAAATCAATACATATATACACAAATATGTGACATAAAATAGAAATCTTTCCTACTCTTCAGTGTCTGAACTATCATCCTCTCTGATATTCCCGATGCGACGCAGGTGCACAAATAAATTGTAGAAAGGCTTGAAAGGGAATTCTGCAGTAGATTCTTCATTAATACATCCCTTCTGTCTTAGTAAATGAATAAAACTGGCCTCTAGATGTCCAGTATGATCAAAGTGCTCCTTCATCCTCCAGTCAATGTGATCAAACATATCAGAGATATTGTTAATGTAATTCATTACATTTTTCAATTCTTTCTCCAATCCTTTAATCTTCTTCAGAATGAAATTAGTTTTATCAGTAAGGGGCCTTGCTAAAGGATTGTTCTGTGATGCTCTGTCAGAAATAATGGTAATCTCATCATTGTTATCCAAAGTTGGAAACATATCCATAGGATCTAGTGGTTTCCATGGAAAAAGTACTTTTTCCCAAGCCTCATAAGAAACTTGGTACTTACTGCATAAAGCAAATATAGTCGATGGGTGTCCAAGTCCATGAACTGACCCATGCACAATCAATCCAAATGCAGACTTTACTATTATTGATCCAACATCGATAGGTAGTCCAATTTGAATACAGTAGTTTAATATAGCACATTCCTTTGAAACTTTATTTACCCTCATAGTGGGTAATAATTTTGATGAGATAAAGAAATGCCAATGCTTTGAGACAGGGTTAAGAAGTGATGCAGAAAAACTGACATACCCGTCTTCGCATAACTCCCAATCATCAGGTTCGTCGGTCAGATATCTATAGATCTCGTTCATATTGTATCTTGAAGGCACAAAGTTGGAATAATGACAAACAGAGGTATTTTCTATAGAAAATAATTCAGTTACCCTTGAAGGAGTAAATATTACCCATCTTCCTCTGACGTAGGCATTTCCATTGTTGATCGCATGTAAATTACAGTAAAACTCTTTAACTATTGGAATAACTACAGCGGATGTCGTATAACAAAATACCTCCCAATGCCGCTGTGCGATCATTTCTTCGATTTTTTGTGGTGGAATTCTCTACTCCTCTGTTGATAAATCCCCTTTCTTTAATAAGTCTTTTCTTCATCAAGCCTTTGTTGAAGATACACTGCGCCTCCGAACTGACGAATTTTCTTCGGTTGAAAACTTATGATTTTGTGGTTTCTAAGAATTTGGGTGCCATTTCGGATTGAAAGGATTGGTCTCTAGTCGTTTCTAACGAAGAAAATGGTGTAAAATTGGATTTGGGATAATTTCCTACAAAGAAATGTCTTAGAACCGTCCAAAACCACACGAAAATCTTTAAGAAACCAAAATTTCAACTGCCTCGCCGTCGACGGGAAGTTTCTCGCCGTCGGCGAGCTAGTTATAAAACCGAATTAAGTCATGGCACACGATCTTGCTGTCGGCGGGCTCGGGCTCGCTGTCGGCGAGATTCATAAAAATCGCCCATTTTCGCTCTGGTCCGAATATTTTCTGATCTCATCATATAGGTTCGAATTTGTGATGATTCAAATTAAAAATTTGAGTAGTAAGATTTGTTTTAATAATATAGACTCACTAATTTGTAGATAATTAAAATAAAGGACTACTATGGGTTGCCTCCCATAAAGCGCTTGTTTTAACGTCGTCAGCCCGACATAATTTCAGTTAGTAATCAGGTTGACTAAGCATTAAAACCTCTTTAAAATTTGGTCTTCTACCTTCGAAATATGGTTTTAATCTATGCCCGTTTACCTTAAATCTATGTCCTATTTTTGGATCTTCAATTTCTATAGTTCCATATGAAAATATTTGAGTTACGGTGAAAGATCCAAACCATCGAGATTTCAATTTCCCAGGAAATAATTTCAATCTAGTATTATATAGTAGAACTTCTTGTCCTGGTTCAAAATTTCTCTGATTAATCTTCCGATCATGCCATAATTTCATCCTTTCTTTATAAATCCTATCATTATCATATGATTCATTTCTTAATTCTTCCAATTCATTTAATTGCAACAATCTCTTTTCACCGAGCTTATTTCATATTATAATTAAATTCTTTAATCGCCCAATATGCTTTATGTTCTAATTCAATCGGTAAGTGGCAAGTTTTTCCATATATAAGCTCGTAAGGAGTCATTCCAATCGAAGTTTTATAAGCGATCCCGTTGCCCATAATGCGGTGTCTAGTCTTATAGACCGAGTCTAATCTATTAGGGTTTACGGACTTCTCTAATATACGCTTAATCTCTCGATTAGAAACTTGACTAATCCACTAGTTTGTGGATGATAAGGAGTTGATATCTTATGCATAATATTATATTTTTCTACTAGTTTGTGAATATATTTGTTTCCAAAATGAGTTCCTCCGTCAGTGATAATCACTCTTGGCATTCCAAATCTAGTAAAAATATTTTTCATTAAAAAATTTGAAACACTTTTAGCATCACACCTAGGTAAAGCTTGTGCTTCGATCCATTTGGAAACATAATCAACAGCTACTAATATATATGAGTTTCCAAATGAAGGAATAAAAGGTCCCATGAAATCTAATCCCCAAACTTCAAAAATTTCAACTTCTAATATAAAATTCGGAGGCATTTCATTTTTTCTCGATATGTTTCCTACTCTTTGGCATTTATCGCAGGTTTTTATATATCTATATACATCTCTAAATAGAGTAGGCCGATAGAATCCAGTATCGTAGAATTTTATACGCAGTTTTATCAGTCCCAAAATGTCCTCCAAAATCAGAATCATGACATTTTTGAATGATTGGTTCAGTTTCTTCATAAGGCACGCATCTTCTAATAATTAAATTCTTACATTGCTTATATAAGTATGGTTCATCCCAAAAGTATGTTTTAGTATCATGAATGAATTTTTTCTGTTGTTGTAAAGTTAACATAGGTGGTAAAATATCACTTACAATATAATTTACTATATCCGCATACCATGGTATTTTCCACTCATTTATATTATAAAGTTATTCATCAGGAAAACTGTCTAAAATTTCATTATCAGTATCAGATAATTCATGATTTTCTAATCTTGATAAATGATCCGCAATTTGATTATCAGTTCCCTTTTTGTTAATGATCTCAAAATCAAATCCTTGCATTAATAATATCCATCTAATTAATCTTGGTTTAGAATCTTTCTTTTGCATTAAATACTTAATAGCAGAATGATCAGTATGTAAAATACATTTAGTTCCTATTAGATAACGCCGAAATTTATTAAAAGCATATACAACTGCTAATAATTCTCTTTCGATAACTCGTATAATTTATTTTCGGCATCATTTAGAGTTTTACTTATCATAGTATATAACTTTGAAAATCTTATCGTATCTTTGCCCAAGAATCGCTCCTATAGCATAATCACTAGCATCACACATAAGCTCAAATGGTTTCTCCCGATTAGGTGAAACTATTATAGGTGCTTGTAATTAATTTATCTTTTAATAATTTGAAAGCATTCGGTCATTCGAGTTGTAAATTCAAATTTCTTTTCCTTTTCAAGAAGTTGGCATAGAGGTTTAGTAATTTTTGAAAAATCTTTAATATAACGTACGTAGAATCCAGCATGTCCAAGAAAACTTCTTACCCCTTTCACCGTAGTTGGAGGTGGTAATTTAGCTATAACTTGAATTTTTGCGGGGTCTACTTCCATGCCCTTTTCCGAAATTTTATGCCCTAATACAATGCCGCTCGTAACCATAAATTGACATTTCTCCCAATTAAGAACTAAATTAGTTTTCTCACATACTTCAAATACTTTTTCAAGATTTTTTAAGCATGTGTCAAATGTTGTTCCAAATACAGAGAAATCATCCATAAATACTTCTATTCCATTATCAATTAATTTAATAAATATAGACATCATACATCTCTGGAATGTTACAGGTGCATTACATAATCCAAAAGGCATTCTTCGAAAAGCGAAAGTTCCATAAGGACTAGTAAATGTAGTTTTCTCTTGATCCTCAGGAGCAATTTGTATTTGATGATAACCAGTATATCCATCTAAGAAACAAAAATATTTATGTCCTGCTAATCTATCTAACATCTGGTCTAGAAATGGTAAAGGGAAGTGATCTTTCCTGGTGGCTATGTTTAATTTTCTATAATCAATACATATTCGCCATCCAGTAACTTATCTTATAGGGATAAGATCATTATTTTCATTAGCTTTGACGGTCACTCCTCCTTTCTTAGGTACACAGTGAATTGGGCTTACCCAAGCACTGTCAGAAATAGGATATATAATATCATTATCTAACCATTTTAAAATTTCCTTTTTGACTACTTCTTTCATTATCGGATTTAATCTCCTTTGCGGATCTGCTTTAGGCTTATATTCATTATCTAAAATAATTCTGTGCATACAGATTGATGGACTAATTCCCTTAATATCTGCTAAAGTCCAACAAAAAATTTTCTTATATTTTTGTAATGTATCTAAAAGTTTTTGTTCTTGAGATTCATTTAATTCAGATGAAATAATAACTGGTAGAATTGAAGAATTTCCTAAATAAGCATATTTCAAATGATTAGGTAACATTTTTAACTCAAGTTCAGGAGGTTTAATAATCGATGGAACTATATTTTTTTCAGTGTTTTATGTGTTATCCAAAAATTCAAATTTCTCTTGAATATAATCTAGTTCTTCATTTATATCGGCTTTTTCAATTAATTCAGTATTTTCTTTTTCTAATTTTTCTTCATAATTATCCTTAAAATGTTCTTTTTGTAAATGATCGAGTACTTCCATTCGAAAACACTCATCATCTTTTTCTAGCGCAGAATATTTCATTGATTTAGCAATATTAAAAGTTACTTTTTGGTCATTTACTCTCATAGTTAATTCTCCTTTCTGAACATCAATCATAGCTTTTCCAGTGGCTAAAAATGGTCTTCCTAAAATGATAGGAATTTCTTTATCTTCTTCCATATCTAAGACAATAAAATCTACAGGGAAAATAAATTTATCTACTTTTACTAATACATCTTCAATAACTCCCTTAGGATATGTAACGAACGATCGGCTAAGCTGAAGAGTTACTGAAGTAGGTGAAATTTCTCCCAATCCTAATCTTTTAAAAATTGATAGAGGCATTAGATTGATACTTGCTCCTATGTCACACAAAGCTTTTCCATAGAATTTTTCTCCAATAGCACAGGGTATAGTGAAACTACCAGGATCTTTTAATTTTTCAGGAAGTTTTTTCTGAATAATAGCACTACACTCTTCACTAAGTGCGACCATTTCATTATCTGTTAATTTTCTTTTTTTATTTAGAATATCTTTCATGAATTTTACATAGTTTAGCATCTGTTCTAAAGCTTCTACGAAAGGAATATTTATTGTTAATTTCTTCAGAATTTCAAGGAATTTAGCAAATTGTTTATCTTTTTATGTTGAATTAGTCGTTGAGGAAATGGTGGTGGAGGTTTTTCAACAGAAATTTTCATTGGTATTAAAGGATTTTCTAAGTTTGGATCTTGTTGATTCTTTTCTTTTTTCAATTTCCACTTCCTCTTTTTGACTTTCAAGTTCTTTCTGAATTCGAGGTTCTAATTCTTTTCCACTTCATAATTGTATCACTTTTATTTGTTCATTTCCCTTGTCTTTGGGATTTATTTCCACATTACTAGGAAATGTTAAGCACTGTAGCGATATGTCCAGGTTGAGTTTCAATATTTTTAATAGCTGTTCCTTGATTTTGTAATTGGTTTCCTTGTATTTGTAATTGATTTCCTTGATTTTGTAAATGTTGACACATATTTAATATTAATTCTTCTATAGATAATTTATTATCTTTAAATTGTGGGTTATTATTATTAAATCTACGTGGATAATTAGGTTTATAATTAGAATTTCCTTGATTAGAGGGATTTCCTAATGGTTGTGTTATGCTATTCATCCATGGTTGATTAGTTGTCTTATTATTCCAATTAAAATTAGGATGATTTTTCCATCCAGGATTATAATAATTCGCATAAGGATTATTGGGTCTGTTATTAATGCATTTATAGTTTCATATTGAGATTGGGATTCTATAAGTTGTCCGAGATGAATTTTCTTCTAATATAGTTGGAGAGTAATTCATTCCAAAATGATCTAATTTTTTAGATACGACGGCGATTTGCGAAGCTAACATAGATATTGCATCATTTTCATGAATACTAGCTATCTTTCTTCGGATTCATTCTATCAGCAGGCCATTGAAAATTATTGGTTGCCATTTCTTCGATTAGTGCATAGGCTTCATCAAATAGTTTTGACATTAATGATCCTCCAGCAGCACATCGATGATTGATCTTAGAGATCCTAATAATCCATTATAGAAAGTTTGATTAATTAACCAATCTGGTAACGCATGATGTGGGCATTTCCTAAGAAGTTCTTTAAATCTCTCTCAAGCTTCATATATTGATTCTCCATCAAACTGACTAAAAGAAGTTATATCATTTCTAAGCTTAGCAGTTTTAGATGTTGGAAAATATTTGGATAGAAATTTTTGTGATAACTCTCCCCAAGTTTTAATAGATCCGAGTGCTTAATGAATTTAACCACATTTTAGCCTTAATCCCTTAAAGAAAAAGGAAAAATTCTAAGTCTAATAGCATCGTTAGATACTCCTTCATATTTGAAAGTAGCACATAGTTCTAAAAAACTAGCAAGATGTAAATTAGGATCTTCGATGAGTGAACCACTAAATTGATTATTTTGTACCATTTGGATAATTGCGGGTTTAAGTTCGGATGAATTAGCAGACTACATCGAGGTTTTGAAGAGTTAAATGAATTTCATCTAATGTAGGGTTGGCATAATCTCTTAATGGTCTCTGTTGATTGATATTTTCATTTTCAGGAATATTTGCCATTTGTGTTAAATTTATAATTTCTCTTTTTTGTTTTCTAATTCTTTTAATTGTACGCTATAATTCTGAATCGTAAGGTACTAAATTTTCGTTTCCAAATTTTCGCATACAATTTTACAAAACAAAATAGTCCGTTACTCTAGTAAATAATTTCTTTTACTTCCCCGGCAACGGCGCCAAAAACTTGACCCACTTTTTATATGTTTGCAAATTATGTTAATAACAACGGCACCAAAAACTTGATCCCGCTTTAATATATATATATATATATATATATATATATATTATTTTATGATTGAATGTTTTAATGTGGATTCTACGCAAGTATACGTATCGTATCAAGTAATACAGGGCTCTAGTGGAGTCCTGGTTATCGATCCCACAGGGAAGTTTTTAACAGATGTGTATCAGCTAAATTTTAAAGGAATTACTTACAACTATAGTAAACTGAAATTTAAAGTAACTACAGCAAACTAAGTAAACTAATGCTTGAAATAAAGTTGATTTAAATAATTTGAAAAAAGTATCCTTCTCCTTGTTTTTAGAAAATTAAGTGAATGATGAATCTAAATAGAAATTTTGAATTGTATTGTGACAAATAGGAGCATTCCTATTCTTTACCCTTTGGTCAAGTGCGAAAGAACATTGACTAATCCTATGTTTGATTGCGAATGCGGCTAGGGCTGGGATGATACTGGTCGCCACTTCGGAGTTCCGCGTTCCCTCGCTCGAGGGCTAACATCTACACTTCAGCTCTCAAACAATAGGACCAAATTGAATATTTTAGTCTGTCATACTAAAATGTTCAATTCTACGTCCGATAAATAATATTTCCCTATTTAATAGCACCCTCCTTCCAAGGCTTTTGACTTCCCTGAATATTGGATGTAATTTTTACTATAGTTGATAATTCAACATATTTTAACAAATCAATTGGCCAGATTGAAAGTAAATTAAGTTTTAAGTAAAAATTATCACAATTTATTTTAATCTATTAGGTACTACTATTTAATTTCATCAATTCGCATAATTTTCATAAACAAGGAGAAAGACTAAGAAAACTACTCAGAACGCATGGGAATAAAACAAAGCATGGATTTCATTTAAAGTTAACAACAATAAACAAAGATACTTATCTTAATTTCCTCCCCAAGCAGACTCCTTGAAGTTCCTTTGACTTTTCCTTCTAGTACAACACACTTCTAACTCACTAAAGATTCACTAAGACTCTCTAAATAGACACACTTAAGACTCCAGAGACACACACAAATGACACACAAAAGACACACAAAAGACACACAAAAGACACACAAAAGACACACAACATACTAAAATTTGTCCTCTATTTATAGAGGTAGGCAAAGGTGTCGGCATTTTTTTTAGGTTATATACTTTATTTTGAAAAGGGGGTCGCCTACAGAAATATGTCGGCGTATTTTAAATTTAATTTAAATATATATATGGTTTAGAAAGTACTATTTGATTTTGAAAATAATTTTAAATTTGAAGATTTTAAGATATGAAATCAAGCCGATCTCACATCCCGAATAGTTTATATAAACGAGCACCGCACCACAAACCGTGTATCTATCCTGAAGAATAGACACACTGCTTGATGATGGGGCTCGATTAAATAAACTAGAGGATTTGTGACATCCGTTTGGTCTGCGAACCAATTTTATAAGCCGACAAATTCCCCTGCTTAATATGAAAACATTAAACAGGGTTTATATTACCTGGGTTCTTAAAGTTCCCTATAAGGGCGAGCCCCTATAGTTAATTACATCTTAAGTGACGGGAATCACCTAAGAAAACTCTCGATAATAATCAATAATTCTGCTCTCAAGAATTTCAAAGTTTAAGTTTTCAAAGGACTGAAATTTGGAATTTCAATAGGGAATGGATCAAGTTTGGAACATTTTATTTTGGGAATTCAAAGGAAGAAAAGTAGGAGAGATCACGGATTCGAAGCGAACTTCAGTAATTTCCCGACTACCCTATTGTTTGGCTTGGATTTAGGAAAGTCCTAATGTTTATTTAATGTTTTAATCTTGCCAATTTTAATTAATTAGGGCTTATATTTATATGATAGAATCATACAAATAGCTTGGAAGATATGAGGGTTTATGTCGTATCGGACGACTACCTCGGAATCCTAAGACCGGTTAGGGCTTAATTTGCAATGCGAATGCCTAACGAAGAGTTGAGGATTTATGTTGCACTAGGCAAACTACCTCGAAGTCCTATGGCTTTGTTGTTTAAATCTAGGAAAGTTTCTGTGAAGCGAGGTTCAAGTTTTGCTCGACGACGATGGCCGTCTTGCCCACCATGCTCCGAGCTCCTTGTTGTTGCACGAGTTTAGTTTTAGAAGTCATAAATCAGGAGATGAGAGAAGTGTTTGGTTTTAGAGAAGTCTTAATTTCCAAGTGTTCTTTATGTTTTAATTAAAACAGATCTTAAAGTTGATTAAACAGAACCGATTAAGATCCCACGGTTCCGTCATCCCGGCACCGTTATTTTCATCGAATTCACTTAGTCCAGATGAATTTGCTAAACTCAACTAAATGAGTTCCGCACTTTCATTTAGACCGTGGGAAATCCCGTTAGCAACACGTGGGTTACATCATCCGAGGTATTCCCGATCATTCAATGAGACGTTTTAATTTAGTTGTAATTGTAGTTTTGTGTTATGTTTGTGATTAAATTTTGAGTTGTTTTATATTTTGAAATGTTGTGGAGGTGAATTTTATCTTGTAGTGTCTTTTAATTTAGTTATGGTTTCAGTTTTGGTTTCTATCCTAAAGGTGTAGGTTTTCATGCAACTGTTGTTTAACATGCAAGAAAAGTAAAATGCATTCGCAATAAAATAAATTGCAAGAAAGTAAATTGCAATAAAATAAAAGCGTACCTGGAGGGTCTTCCCGTCATCCCAAGCTGCACTTAAAACACAGTTAGAATACTTAAGCAAGTTCCTAGGTAAAGCTAAGGTAAGGGTTATGGTTTTCTACCAAATTCCTAATCCTATAGCTAGTCATTTCCTATGACGTCTAGGTTCCTTGTGTTTTTGGTTTGAAGACGATTTTCTTCATCAAAGAACAATTAAGTTCGATTGTTCTTATAAACATCCTATCATATTGAGGAAGTGCTTAAGGAGAATCTTAAACATCTTTTCAATACTTCTAGGATTGTTTTAAGTCCAAATGAATTTAATTGTGTAAATAAATCGATCGTCTAAGGTTTTCAAGTTTTGTTAACTTGCTCAGTGAACTAGGACATTTGAATATCCTTATAAGTGAAGTGTCACTTCATTTGATATTCCATTTAGGAGTCATGATAATAAAAGTTCCTAAGGGCAAAATGACATTTAATGATTTGTGATTCAAATTTAAGTTCAAATTAATGATTTAAGTTTGGAATAGTGTTCAAGTTATTTTAGGTTTATTTCTTAAGTGATGTTATTTAATTCAACTTAATTTAATTTAATTTAATTTTAATTTAATTTAATTCAATTCAATTTGATTTGATTTAATTTAATTCAATTTAGTTTGATTTGATTTAATTTTTAATTTAATTTAATTTAATCTAATTTAATTTTATTTAATTTTATTTAATTTATTTAATTTAATTTTATTTAATTTAATTTAATTTAGTTTTGTTTATTTAATTTAATTTATTTAATTCATTTAATTTAATTTAATTTGTTTATTTAATTTAATTTAATTTAATTTAATTTAATTTATTTAATTTAATTTAATTTAATTTTTAATCTTAATTTAATTTAATATAATTTTAATGGAAATTTTGAAAGAGTTTAATGATTTAATTTTTGTTTAATGATTAAGTCTTTTAATATTTTAAATTTGAGTTATCATTTTAATTAAGAGTTGAATATTAATGAGATGATTAATTTAGGGACTTTTAAATTAAAGAATAAATCTCTTCCTAATAATATCCCTATTTTAATAATTCCAATTTTATTATTCTTCCAAATTTAATCAATTATTTAATTAAAGTTTAATCATTTTAAATTGCTCAATGGGTTTCTACCCTTTAATTATTTAAATTTCAATCATCCAAATCAGATTAGGATCAAACATTTTACTTGTTAATTTTTTATTAAACCTAAAGTTTTAATTAAGGGTTAAAATTTAATTACCATTTTGCCCTTTAAGCCTAATAATTTCATAACTCACTAAATTGAACTCAAATGAACTTGAAATTTTTATGTGACTTCACTCATATGTCAATAAAGACATGAGAGGAGAAAATGTGATTTTTCTGTATTTAATTTATTTATATAATTATTTTTAGTAGAAAATAGAGATTTTCAAGGAAAATTTGATAACATGACCAAAGGAAAGTTTCTGTCCTTAAGAAAATTAGGGGACATTCCTAATGACCGAGAGGACCACTTGGACCGATTTTGGTGATTTTTTGAATTATATTGTATTTATTAGAATTATTTTAAGTTTTGGAGTGTTAATTAATTTAAAAATAAAATAAATGTTGAAAAATGAATTTTATAATTTTTAAAATTCTCTCTGATATCAAGGATTTCAGAGAACCAAATTTTACAATTTTCTGATTTTTCTTTGATTTATTATAATTATTTTAGTGAAAATGCTAGAAAATACATTTTTTTTAATTTTAAAATTACCCTAGGGCTTTAAAATTTAATATCTCAACCTAGAAACATAAGAAAAATATGGGGTTTGTTCCTAAGTGATTAAAATTCAAAATGTGACATTTTGGTGAATTTTATTATTTTTGTGATTTTTATTATTTTTTAATTATTAAAAATATTAAAATAATATTAAAAATCAACTTTTTTTAGAAAATTGAAATTTTAATTTTCTTAAATTCCCCTGATATCAGAGAGACTCCAAAACCAATTTGGTGAATTTTTGAAAGATATTTTGAAAGTTATGAATTTTTAAAGTTTAAAATGACTAAGTGGCTTAATCAACCCATTTAGTAGGGCTAACCAAGTCCAATTGACCTCAAATTTTTGTGGTGGTTTCCTCTGATCCTAAAGGTCAGTGGAGAATTGATTTCAAGTCAATTTGATGTATGGCTAGCTCTAATTAATTAGAGGCCTATTTTGAGTGTTTAAGCCGATTAGGGTTAATCTGAGTGAATTAACTCAAGTCCTATTTTTCCTAGGGTTCTCCGGTTATAAGGAACATCACCAAATTTTCCTAGAATTTATTTCACAACATGCTATTTATTGGATTTAAAATACTCAAAACGGTGACATGAATTTGAAAAATCAATAACTTTTCACAGAGATGGCCTCGACCTTGGAAAATTCAGGGAATGTTCCCAAGTTCGGAGGCTTCAAAGCCCTATGGTCTCATGCCATGGTGAATTGTATACATGCATGGAGAATTAAATGTATGCAGAGAGTAAACAATTAATTAAAAATAAAATACTAGACAAAATTAATTAATTTCTTTTCCACATTATTCTCCTCTCGTTCACTGAGCAAGAGGGTATTTTTATTTTATTTTTGTGATTTTTCTACACAAAGATATGGATTTTTAAAGTTACGGGAATTAAATAAATAGAAAATACCCCTATTTATCTACTTATCCACGCGGCGCCGGCGCATCCTCGGCATCTCCGAACTCACACGCGTCGCGCTCCCATTCGACGCCGCCATCTGAGTCAGCAGCCCGGGCCCCGCGGTTCTCGTACCGTCTTCTGATCCGACGCCATCTGAGCCGTCCGTGCGCGCGTGTATTAAATGGACGGCATCCGTTCATCGTCCATGACTGGTTTGATCCCGTGACCGTCCACACTCTAACCCTAAGAACTCACTCGATTCTCAATGGATTTTCGTGTTCTTATGCTCTATGGATTCGTCTTGAAGAGACGAACACATCCATACGGTAAACATGCATTGAAATTAAGGCATTTGAAATGGAGAATCTCCGGAAGCTCGGGATGAAGAATTAGCTCATACCTTTGCTCGGAGAAGTGTGGCTTCGATCCGAGAGTTGCTTGCACCTTCGATTGGGTCCTAGCAAGCTCCGGATGAAGTCTCCTGGTGCAGTGAATTGTCTAGGTTGGACTTCGACCACGGCCGATCACAAAGCTTGGAGGCTGGAGCAAGCTGGGGGCTCGGAGATGGGGCTTTTGTTGGTGGACACCTTCCCTTGGTCTGGTGAAGGTGTAGAGACAATCAATTTGGGGATTGGCTCACTGTGGAGAAGTGTCCTGGTTTTGGGCTTGGATTTCAACTCTGAAATTGAGCTCACAGAGAAGAAATGGCTGGGGGATCTCACGGGGATCGAGTGCTGCTGTGTATGGGGAGAGGTGCGGAACAATTTTGGCGGAGTTTTGGCAAGGTTTTTGCAACTCTCTTCTCATGGCCGTGAGGGGGTGGTGTTTAAATAGGCATGGTTGGAGGCTCTCCCGGGGGGTTTAATGGTTGGGATCAGCTGCTTAGGTCGAGGAAGAACGGCCATGCTATCCATTTGGGTTGGGACAAGTCGGCGATGGAGAATTCCAATGTTGGCTCACATGTGAGCTTTCGGCCATGGTGTTTTCCGGCGGCCGGGGTGGGCGGCCGGCAGGCATGGGTCACCCTCGGGGTCGGGTGGGTCGGGGCTTGATGTTTGTGAAGGCAATTGGTGGCTGCCATGTGTAAAGTGGTTGAATCGAAATGGAATGGGGAAGGGGTCATTTTGGCTTCAATTTGGTCAACCCATTGGTTTGGGTTGGGTGCACCTCCCCATGGCCTGATTTTGGGCTGAGAGGATCAGTTAGGTCAGCTGCCATGGAGTGGTGAAGTCTCCATCCATGGTGAGGTGGCTAAGCATGGTTTAGTGTGTGACATGCTTAAGGTAAAAAAAGGTTAAAGGAGGTTTAAGAAAGAACCCCCTCTTCTTGCCATAAATGGACTAATGACAAGTCAAAGCCCTCATGGCTTCATGTGGCTTGAGAATGGCTTGTTCATGGCTCCATTTGGCTTGGGAAAAGGTTGATTTGTTTCATGAAAAGGGTTTTAGAAATATTTTGGTATTTTTGGGTAATTTGGCATGATGCTTGATTTAGATTTATTTGATGATGGAATTGAAACTTAGGGAATGATTTTCATCGAATGGATGACAAATGAAAATGTCATATGGGCTTTAGAATCAATTTTGGGCTCATTGAAATGGTTTTAGATGGGCTTTTAAATGGTTTAGGAAAGTGGGCTTTTGAATTTTAAAATGGATTTTGGGATGAAATTTTGGTAAAGGCTTGGGCCAAATAATTGTTGAGTTTGGTTTAGGGATGCTTCATGAGTGGTTTGAAACAAATTTGAGGTGATTTTTGGTTTGAATTGGTTTGGATATGGGCCTTTTTGGTAAAGAGGCTAAGGTGGGCCAAAATGGGCTACCATGGGCCAAAGTTAGGCTAGAGTTGAAATTGATGTAAAATTAATGTTGGGAAATGTTTATGGAAGTGTCTCAAAGAGGTTTTGGCTTTGGTTAGGTTTTGATTTTAGGATTTGGGCTCATTTGGGCTAGGTTTAGGTTTAGGTCGAAATTGGGCTTTTTGATTTTGGGTTGAATTTGAGTGGGGTTTGGGTCTAAATTTTGAGCAAATCATGTTAGTGTTTTGTTTATGGGGATGTTAAGGAAGGTTTGGAAAAGATTTGGGGTTAATTGGAGTTGAATTGGGTGAGTTTGGGTTAGGTTTGGGTCATAGGTCCAAATTGGGCTTTAAGGCCAAAAGTGAAATTGGACCCAAATTTCAATCAAATTAAGCTTGGCTTTGGTCTAGATTGGTGTTGGGGATGTTGAATTGAAGTTTAGAATTGAATTGGACCAGAATTTGGGTCAATTGGGTAGGTTTGGTTTGACATTGGGTTTACTTTGGGTTAAAATGGGTCAAATTGGGGGTTTTGATAAAAGTGGGGTAAATTGACAAAATTGGCCCATGGTGTAGTTGAACAAAATGAAATTGGGAATATTTGGGATTTTCTGGAATTTTCTGGGAATTTTCTGAATTTTTGGTTTTTTTGGCTAAGAAGGGTATTTTGGGTATTTGGAGGGTATTGGGAGGTATTCTTGGAATTTTTGGTATTTTTGGCTAGGAATGGTCAATTTGAGTAATGTGAGAATATTTGGGATTGATTTTGAGGAATTTTGGGTGATTTGGAAATTTTGGAGGATTTTGGGTAGTTTCAAGGGCATTTGGTAGGGTTGGTGGGTGTAGGGTCCCTGGGGTCAAAAATTAAAAAATTTGGAAAATGGAAGATTGGGTGAATGTAAGTGGAATAAAATCATTTTGGTTGAGCCATGAAGCCATGTTAAGCCTATATGAGCCATGAAGAGACTCATTTGAGGCATTCACTATGTTGTTCCTAACCCTCTTAGCGAGGGCTTAGGGGTTAAGGACCATCCATGTGAATCACGTACATGAGTCGGGAGGTCAAGTTAGGTATAGGGGTGTGATTTTAAGAGGTGTGTGAAAGTGTAGTGCACAGGTGTAGTGTGTGTGCAAGTCGACCCTTCACCGGACCGGGCCGCCGAGGCGATCCTAAGGCCGAAGAGTCCTATAGGAACTCATCCTTTAAACTTCCACATTTGATCTCAACCCTCTAGGTGATTAGGGATCTACGGTCGAGTTTGTGGAGTTTGCGGGGAGTTAAGAAGTGGTTTGAATTTCTAGGTGGTGGGTCCCAATTCTAGTCCTCTAAGATAGTCAAAGGAAAAGCCTAAGGCTAGATCCTAAGTACTAAAGAGAAGAAGGGAAGACCTCATCAAAAATGAGGTCAACAAAAGGTCCAAGGGATGCTTAAACACCTCTTCAAAAAGCGTCCAGGTTCAATGTATTTGCATTTTGAACTGTCTCGCCGTCGGCGGGAAACGACCTCGCCGTCGGCGGGGCTTCAGAAGGTCTTGAGCCGTGCGATCTCGCTGTCAGCGGTCTCGGGCTCGCTGTCGGCGAGGTAGTTATAATTCCTTCATAAATTCTCCTCATGATCTCGCCGTCGGCGGCCTCGATCTCGCCGTCGGCGACTTAGTTCATTTTGCATGAATTTCTTTTTTTTATCCAAATTCGCTCCATTTCATGCTTTTTGCTTCCATCACTCATAAATCTTCGTTCCTGCAGTAAAATAAAGAAAATGCATTTCTTTAAAGTACAATTTCATCAAAAATAGATATGAATTTCTTAATTTATTTTATTGTGATCAAAGGGCCCTTTCATCATTTTAGCTTAAAAATGACATTAGTAGGGATAAGTTTAAGGAACAACCACCAACAGAAAAATGACAAGGAGGAAGAGAGAAATTTTTCCATAATGATTTACCATATGGGACCAGCTGTCCTCTATCACAAAGTGAGTAAATATATGCTGAGACAGATTAGGGGATGTTGTTCTTAGCAATCAGAGTGTCAGCTTTACCATGATCCAGTGAAATTCCAAGAATATCCTTCACTTTCTGGTGTTTTAAAACATTATTAAGGCTGTGTACATCCCACTGTCCATCCCTCCAATTTTCAGCAACTTTAAGATTAAGGTTCTTTGGATTAGGGTAGTGGGCAATCAACTTCCCATCCACAATCATGTTCTTTAACCAAAAATTAACTTCACCATTACCCCACTGCCATATAAAAAGATCTTCTGCTGCATCTTGCACTCTTAATATTATCCCAAATCCTTGAATCACCAATTTTAGAGGAAACTAAGGATGGGTGGGAATCTTTACAATATTTACCCAGGAGGAATTTGGCCCACAAAGAACTTTGAGATCGGAATCTAATACACAGTTTACATGTTTAAGATGGAGGAAGCTTTTTAATCCCAGTCTCCCATTTTGAAGTGGTTTACAAGTTCTGTTCGAGGAAGTCCAATGTAACTGATCTTTGGGACTAGACCATAGAAATCTATTGAAAGTTTTGGCCAACAGCATTTGAGGGCTCTTCTTCATGGTTGCCATCTATAAAATATAGGATGGAAAGACTGAGAGAACATGCTTTAGTAGCGTGAGCCTCCCTCCATTACAAAGGAATGAAGTAGTTCAGCAGTTGACCTATTTATGAATTTTTGCCACCACATCTTCAGATTGAGTTTTCTTCTGTCTACCTTTAATCAGAGTAACCCCCAGATATTTGAGATTAGAACCGTTAGAGCTGAAACCTGTATAATCTCCTAGCCATTGTTTAATTAGATTTTTGATATTTTTAGTGAACCTCATCTAACATTTCTGTTTGTTGAGTTGAAGACCTGAACAAGCTCTAAAATGCTGCAAGCAGTTGTATATGAGTTTGTATATTGGTTTAGTAGCTTTAGTAAAGATAATAAATATCATCAGCATGCTAGAAGATAAGTGCATCACATTGACTATAATCCCTCTCCCTTGAATAAATGTAGATTGATTATGGCTGATGATGTGATTTAGGTGGGGTTTAATCCATTGGACTAAAATCTTGTTAATGATCTTAGGGATCATATTTATAAGGCTGATTGGTCTAAAAGCTGACCAATTGGTGTACTTATCTTCTTTTGGAATGAGAACAATTGTAGAGGAGGTAAAGTATTTATGGGGATCCACCCCCAGGAAGAATTGCTGAATAGACTACAAACATCCTCTCCAATAAGATGCCAAGTATTTTTATAAAAATCTGTTGTATAACCATCTGGACCAACCATTTTGTTACTATCAATAGAATTGAGTGAAGCTTTGATTTCAGATTCTTGAGGAACATCAGTGAGCTCAATACTACTGGTGTAGTCCTTCTCAGCTTGAAACACTTCTGCCTTAATAGCTATTCTAACCCAGGGAGGTTAAGATAGAACTTGCTGAAAATGCTACACAGAACTACCTACAATTTACTCTGAAGATCTATGCCACTGTCCAGAAGAATCTTGAATTCTGTGAATAGTGTTGCACTTTCTTTTATAATTTATACAGGCATGATAATACTCTGAATTACTGTCCCCTTCACAAAATTTTATGCCAACAGCTTTCTAAATTAGAAATTCTCCTTATTTTCTATAGCAGTGAGTAGATCCTCGTTGGCCACAGACAAATCAACTGCCACATTATCATCTATCATACACTGTTGTTCTAATTGAGTGACCCTTTGTTCAACTTGAGTTACTTTGATATTAAGATCTCCAAAAATAGACCAGTTCAACTGTTATAAATGTTTACTTAACTTTTTCTGCAAAATCCAAATTTTGTTCCAAGGATTGTCACATTGATTGTTTTTCCAAATAGATTCCACCTAAGTCAGGAAATCAGAATGAGATGCCCATATATTTAGATATCTGAAAAGAGATGGACCTTTAGAGGTAGAGTCATAAATGGTAAGGTGAAGAGGTCTGTGATCAGAGCTTGTCATGGGGAGATGGTATATTGTGGAGTTTAAAAACTCTTGTAACCAAAGAGCATTGTCTAACATTCTATCCAGCCTTTCCAAAATCCTACTCTCCTCCATGTAAACTTGGGGCCAGAGAATCCAAGATCAAATACCTGGGCAGACTGAATGTTATCACTAAATAAATTTATTTTTTGTGGGTAAGGGCTTCTACCTCTAAGCTTTTCCCAAGGAGCTGTAATACTATTGAAATCACCTCCCATAAGCCACTTAGTAGATATATTGGAACCAATGTTGCACAGCTCTTGCCACAGAGTTCTCCTAGCTTCAGAAGTTCAACCAGCATAATCAATTGTGGGAAGACCAGTATGGCTGGCTACAGAAAAGGATAGGTGTACAATTTCTGGATGATCCAACATAACATTCCAAACTGCTTCTTTTTTACAAAATAGCTATATTTTTGCAATTGCAATTATAGTAGAAATGGAAACCAGGGAATTTTTTAATAATTTTTTGAATTTTTTTAGTATATATATAGGCACATGGCGTCAAGCCTCATCATGGGCTGTAGCGCATGGGAAACTGATATTTGGGCATCTTTCAAATAACTGTTTCTTTTTTAAAAAAATAAAAAATAATATATATATATATATATATCTTCTTCTAAACTCACGATAACTTCAATGTGACCATATCATCACCTCCTGGGCAGACTGGAATAACATAGAGCTGGTGCCATCCTCCCCTTATTGCTTGGTTTATTTAGATGTCAAGGAACCATGCCATATTTGAAAGTAAAATACCTATTGTGGACCAAGCAGTCAGAAACTGTCTTTCCTACCTGCATAATCTAGTCAAATACAAAAGATTCCCCAATATCTGCTCTATCCCCTCAACTACAAGGCTGAATCCCCTAAGAATTACTAAGGTGACTTGGAAACCTCCTAACACTCACTCCATTAAGGTGAATACTGATGGTAGCTTTACTGAGTGGGGTGCTAGTATTGGGGTAATTTTCAGAAATCATCTAGGTAATTGTCTAGTGTATTTCAATGCCCCCGCCATTGCATCTGATGCTTTGAAGCTGAACTGATAGTTAACTATTGGGCTATAAAATTGGCCATCCAGAATCAGCGACAAACTATATTTGTGGAAGAAGACTCTCAGGTCTTGAGTCAAATGCTGAATTTTGAAAAATACTTCCTCTTGGCATCACTCTCAGTGGGTTAAGAAGATCATCTCACTCAAATAACAAATCATTATTAGCTTCACATTCATTCACAGAGAGAGTAATAGACATGCAAATTGGTTAGCAAGACTTGTATTGCACACATTATCAGTGGTCATCTCTTCTACTCCCCCTCCCCCTCTACACCTCCTACTTTGTGGGGACCTCCTTGATGTCCCACATCTCAGTTGAGACTAGTTAACTTTTGCTTTCTTTTTTTGCAGGTGTTGTGTTTTGTGGATTTACTTATATATATATATATATATATATATATATATATATATATATATATATATATATATATATATATATATATATATATATATATATTTCTTCAAGTGCCAATACATCCTTCTCGGCCTCTTCCACCACGTAAAATACATTACCAAACTGAAGCCGACCACGGTTCTTAATTTTTTACTCAAATTCTGGTGTAGGTGACACGGTTTAATCCAAGGGTCTTGGTGGTGAGAGTCCCTCCAATGGTCTTCCACAAAATGCAGAAAGTTAGGGTGAGTAGGCCAAAAGTTCTGATACCTGAAAGGAGGACTGGTTGGGGTACTAGGGGGGTAGTGAGGGTCATAAGGAGAGGCCTGTGGTCAGAGCAGGCCAGGGCAAGGTGGGTAACTTGTGTGTGGAGAAAATGAGAGTGCCAAAGTTCATTTGCTAGGAATCTGTCATGCCTTTCCCTTACACTGTTTCTTTTCCAGGTAAAAGGGGGGCCCATAAACCCCAAGTCATACAACCCAGCAGCATGGATATTGTCACTGAAGGTAGTCATAGTCTTCCCATTTGGTTTGATACCACCAAATTTCTCAGCTAGGGTGGAGATACAATTGAAATCACCCCCCACAATCCATGGGGAGTTGTTATTAGTGCTGATGATATGAATTTGTTCCCAAAGAAGAGTTCTGTCAATGCTTCTACAGCCAGCATAAACAAAGGAAGCAAGTGCATGATATCCGAAAGAGCCGAATGGAGAGGTGGACCATCTGAGGGTTATCCAGCAGCACAGTCCAAGTAAGCTCTCTCCTACAGAAGATCCAAATTTTATTGTTTGAGTTGGCAAAATGTGAAAAGCCATGGAGTTTTTTTATGATTCTATTAGGGTGTTGATGAACAAGGGGTTTAAGGATAACAAAGCACAAGACTGAATGTTTTTTTGTGAGGTAAAGAAGTCTTTGAAGAGAGGGGGGATGGGCCACACCTCTAATATTCCAACAAAGAAAATTTATCATGAGGTAAAGGGGGGGGGGGGTGGAAGTGGGACGGTGAGATTTTGATCTGGTTCTACCCCTAGTAGAAGGGGGGAAGGTCCAACTAACTGTTGTGGATGGGGGTTGAGGTCACAAAGGAGATCTGCTTTGCTTCTTCTTTTCTTTTTGCTGTCTTAATTTCCCAAGAATTCCCCATTGAGTCATGAAGTTCCTCAGTGGGGAGAGCCTGAGAGGTACCAGGGGGCACAGCAATAGGGGGATCAGTAAGAGAAGGTTTAAACTGTGAGGTGCTAGGGAGGGCAGTTGAAGGAACTAGAGAGGTGGGTGAGGTGGGATTAGGTTGTGAGGTAAGGTTAGGGGGTAAGGGTTCAGTAATGAGGTTGACTGAGAAAGTAGGCTAGGGGGGAGGACCAATATCAATATGGGGGGGGTATAGAGTGGGCAGGGGGGAGCAAAGAGGGTGGGGAGTGGTGTGGCAATGGGGGGCTAGTAGTAACAACAGATTCTAAGTTAGAAGATAATAGAACATTTTCCCTACTGGCAGAGGTGAAGACATCACCATCAGCAGCTCTAGAGGTATGTTTCTTTGGGGGTGGATGCAATCTATACCTTTTTTCAATGGTGTGACCAAACATTTTGCAATTAGTGCAGTAGTAGGGCTTTTGTTGTATTATAACTTCCTGCCAGTAGCCATCAACAGCTGACCCCACCCAGATTTTCTTGATTTCAGGTAAAGAAATATCCCTTTCAATTTGTATACTAGCTGCCTCAGGCTGTCCTCTATTAAATGTAGCTGCATCCATCCTGAGGGGAGTTCCAATAGCTCTTCCAATCTGAAAAAAGGTATTGTGATTAAAAAATCTGTATGGGAGGTTGGGGAATTTGAACCAAATTGGTACAATGGGGGGTTCTTTGCTTGGGTCAAACTCTGGTGTCCATTTCAGGAGCTTCATATCCATTCCAACAATGGTAACCATTTCCTTGGCAAAAAGCCTAGCATAATCTTCTTCAATGGTAAGGTGAATAAGAAGATGTCTCCCATCCAAGAGTCCCATTTTCCAACTACCAATGAAAGCTAAGGAGTCAAAGAAGGCTTTAACAAGCTCCATTTTGGGGTGACCAAGAGAGAATTTACCAATAAGTGTTAGCTTGACTTCCTCATTTAGAGCATCTAGTTCAGCATCAGAAAAGAAAACAGCAGGGCATCCTTCCTTGACACCAATGGGATGAATAAAGGGACAGGAAGCCTTCCCTGCAGCAGCATCTTGGAAAACCTGTGGGAAAACCAGCTGATTGGTGTTTTTCAGTGGAGAGGGTCCATTACCCACCACCCCAGCATAAGAAGCTTTAGCCCAATCCACCCTGGTAGAAAGTTCCACTGAGTAGTCCATAGCCCTAGTCCAGCAAGCAGGAGAACAAACAAAACAGAAGGGGCAAAACAAGAGAGTAAGCAAGCAAGGGAGCTAATCAGGCAGGAACCAGAGTTAGAAAAAACACCAGTTCAGGAGAGAATGCCAGCAAGCCAGTAAACCAGAAAAGAGAGAAAACCAGTAACAAAGGGAGGAGTGAAGACAGCACCCAGGGTTGAGGCAGAGAAGAAACACCAATGGAACAGTACAAATTTGAAAGCTTGGAGCCCAGGAAGAGGAAAGGAGTAGGAAATGAGTTCAAACAGCTAGGCCACACCTTACTAGAGAGCACCACCTCCAACAGACCCACTTACCGATCGATGGGAAGTCCGGCGCCGCCGAGGGTCATCCCGACCCCCAAACCCTAGCGAGCACATCTTGCCGCCATTATATATATATATATATATATATATATATATATATATATATATATATATATATATATATATATATATATATATATATATATATATATATATATATATATATGAACCATGGTGGCGGCTAAGGAGAGAGATGCTCTGCTAGGGTTTGCATGGAGTCTCCGGTGGTCGTGACTCGGCTGAGTCTTTGGTAGGTGGAAGTTTTGGGTTTGTCTCCTTATTCTTGCTTGTGAGCTGAGCTTGCAGCTTTTCTTTTGGTTTTGGCTTTCCCGGGCTACTTCTTTTTTGAATTTTTTTGGGGTGGTTACTGTTCCATTGCCCTAGTGGTTCTACTTCTTGGTGTGCTTTCTTTCTCTGGAGCATCTTCTGTCTTCAGTGTTTGGAACCTTCTTGCTGCTCTGGGTCTTCCTTAGTGCTTACTGCCTTTTCCTCTTTGGGGGTGGCACTTTACTTGGCTCCTCCCTGGTGGGTTTTTGTTTTGTTGATTGTTGTTCTCTCTGGTTTTCTGTTTTGGTGCCTTGCTACTGTCGTGCTCTTGGGAGGTGCTGGTGCTGAAGTTGTTTTATAATGACTGGGCCTTTTCCCATTGATAGTAGCACCAATGCAGCTTAGGCAAAAGCACTTATGCTGGTGTGGTGGGTGATCCCCGATAAATATATGTGCGCCAAAAACTTGACTCCACACCAAATATATATATGTGGTGATGATTTAGATATGAAAATTATGATCTTATAATATGGGATACTACGCAAGTATACGTATCGTTTATCAAGTAATATAGGACTTTCTGATTAAGTCTTGAGATATCGAACCTACAGGGAAAATTTGAAAATCTTTAAAGGAATTAGAAAATTATCTTTTTACTTTTTTATAGCTTTTGAAAGTGTGTCTTGATTTTGAAAAGTTTTGAAAGTTGATTTGTCTTTTAAAATTTCCTTAATAAAATGTTAAGCAAGAAATTAAAATTATAATAATTAATAACATTGTATGTAAAATACTATTAACTAGAATATCTTTTTCTTTCCTTTTATGAAGTAGTAATAATTATTAAAGTATTGTTGTGGAAGTATTTAAATTTTTTGTGACAGATAGAAGCAAATGTGTTCTTTACCCTTACTTGGTTCTATAAATAACATAGGTTAATTTAAAATTTTTATCATTTTGAACATGGTTAGGCAGGGAAGATACCAATCTCTCACTATAGAGTTCCCTCGATTCCCACCAACTGGGGGCTAACTTCTCATAACAAAACACAAAACTTCAAACCAAATTTTGGGGTTTTAACATGTCACTCTAAAATCCTCTAATTTTACTCCCTTCCATAAAAATATCTTCTAATATTACATTCAATTATATGGACTACCATTCTCACCCATATAATTGCATGTGATTCTTACTAACTTCTATGAGACAATACCGCATTGGATCTTACATAATCTCAAGAAATTCTACAACTTAACAAGCCAAATTAAGAAGTAAACAAAGTATTCATAATCAATCTTCACAACTTCTTCCAACTTTAAACACTGATACTTTCCACAACAATTCTTTATAAACTAATTACTTCTCCATTTAAGAAAGAAAAAGATAAAGTAAACTACTCAGAATGCATTGAGAAAATACAAAAACTCATTGATTTGAAACAAAGAACCTAAGAAAAACAACAAACAAAAACAAGTATTAATTAGAAAACTAAATGTAAGAATAAAAGTAAACACTTATCTGAAAATTCTCTCCACAAGACTCAGGAAGTTCTTCTGAAACTTTAACTCTTCACTAAACTACTCCTCAGAGTGGATCTCCCAACTCCGATGACTCAGAATAAACTTTAGACTTCAATAGAAACTAAACTAAAAGAAAGAAAAGAAGTGGGAAGAAGAAGACTTCACTCAGACCATTTTCTCCTTTCTACTCTCTACTCCTACTTTTAATAAAAACTCTTGTAAAATAAAAGTAAAATACTATAAAAACTTTCTTGAAAATGCAAGTGGAAGAGCCCTTCAAAAGGCAAAGGAAGAGCTCCTTAATCTTTCCTAAGACTCTCTTTAAATAGTAAACCAAAAGGTGCCTTGGTGCCCTTTCAAATGTGTCCAGATTCAATTTATCCACCAAAGAACGCTCCCCTTCATTCAAACTTTCTGCCCAAAGGAAGTTATGGAAGTTACCACCAAGAGTTGCATCCCATCCCCTTTGAAATTGGCACCAAATTCCTTTAAAATTTGATTTTTAACTATGGCGGCTAAGCGCCGGCCCAACGGCGCTTAGCCGCCAGTGCCCAAAATTTCATTTTTCATCTTTTTTTGCTCCAAATTTGATCTAATCTTGCTCCTTTCATCATGACCATCCATTTTCATCATTTCTGTAAGAAAAACACAAAATAACTTTCATTAAAGTGCAATATTATTAAAAATAGATATAAAAATGTGCATAAAAATGCTATATATTTTAGGTGTAAAAAAATCCCCCAAACATAAAATGTTACTTGTCCTCAAGTGATAGTTAATCTCATAGAACATTTTAGCATGCAAATTATGTAATGAGTTTCTTAGGAAGATAACAAAATTTTGTTCTAGAAATGGAATAGTCCAATTTAGAAAAAATTTCATTAATTAAAACCAACTTGAAGTTTATAAAGCTCTTAAGTAAAGGAAAATGACAAATATAAGCTTCTATCGGATTCAGAAATATTTGTAGATTCTTCAAAATATAGGACTCAAACACTTATTTTTCTCACATAAAAATCTTTATTTGAAAAGAATTTTACTTACTATATTGTAACCTTAAGCTTTAGATTTTCTCTGATCTTATATCTTAAACTTTAGGTATGAAACCAATTTTTGATTTGGCCCTTAAATCCTCAAGTCTCTCCTCTTTTTTCATATACTATTTTTCACTTTTTCTTTTCTTTTTCTTTTTTTTTTCTTTTTTTTATAAGGCAATGATTACTATATCTGGATAGGCCTTTAATGATTTTGAATTCCACCCTTCCATTTAAAATAAAGGTCAGATATACATCTTTCACTTAAAAATCATAATAATAATATTTGAAAATTACTCTTCAATAAAAGAAATTTAAGCTTTGAAGAATAAAAGTCAAATCTTCTATTTATCCAAAAATACAAAACTTCTTACTAAAGATAGTTTAACTTTTTTAACACCTCTTCATTAAGAAAATTTTAACTTTAAATTTTTCATGATTACTATAAATTTTAACTAAATTCTTTTATTCATTTCTATATTCAAAATTTTTGTTTCCTAATATAACTTCATGTACATAATTGTTTATTCATTTCCTAATATAACTTCATGTACAAAATTTTTGTTTCCTAATTTTAACTAAATTCTTTTATTCATTTCTATATTCAAAATTTTTGTTTCCTAATACTTAAAATATGATTTATTTTAAGTATTCTTGAGAATCAAATAAAATTTTAGGTTTTTGAAAATCTTTATTTTTAAAATCCCCCCCCCCCCCCCCCAAAACTTTAATTCTAAGTTAAGATAAAACATTTAAGCCTAAGAAATGATATATGGGTGAGAAATAAAAATTGAAATATCATGCTTGCAGGACTTTTTTAATATCCTAATATGAAAGTATAAAAATTTTAATAACAGGAGTAAAATGAAATCAAATTTAGTTTTTCAAAACAGTTTCAAAGAGGTTTCTACAATAGTGGAGGTTTTCAAAGAAAAGTAAAAATTTCAAAAAGGTTTCTACAATAGTGGAGGTTTTCAAAGCAAATACACACCAACTAAAATAACACACTGATACAGATAACAGATGATAGTGGAATTTAAAAAATTTTAAACATGTAGTTTCCTAAGTAGAAGTTCCCAATAGTGGTATATAATCTCCTAACAGTTTTTGAATTAAAGTACACACTATTAAAAACTCTAACGTAACATACACATAAAAACATTTACTATTACACATCACTACCACCAAGTAACATATAAAACATCAATACAACAACAACAATACATCTGAATATGCATAACAGAAAAATAATACAAACTACAGTTTGTATACTATCAAGGTTCACATCACAACAAAATGATCAAACTAAATACTAAACAAAACACACATCAGTACATCCACAACAACACTGCAACGAAAACAAATAACGCTAATATACTCATCATCATCATCATCCTGCTCGTTCCAATCTCTCGATGGCACATAAGGTATGTAGAATGGATGAGGGGGCATCTCAGCACTCTGATCACCTCTAATCAGTCTATCCAAATATTGCTGATAACTCCCCTCATACTCATCATGTTTCACAATATATCTTTCTACATTATCCATCTTACCATCCATATATTTCAAATGCTCTCGAGTAAGACTCACTTTTTTCAAAATTTTTCTTAACAAACTAGTCTGTGAATCTGTAGATGATGAAGCACGTGAAGTAGTAGCACGAGAAGTAGATGCAGCAGAAGCAGAAGCAGTAGAAGCCCTACCAAATCCTCCTCTCCAACCAAACTCTGAATGTACAGTGTAAGCACCAACGTTGACACTGGTAATTGGTCTTAATGGCTGAAGTACCTCTTCCCAGGTTTCAAACTTCACTCCAGATCGTTCACATAATGAATGAATCAAGGAAGGAAATCCCATACATGTAGTAGTGGTTGATCTAGCACTATTCAAAACATAATCATAAATTATACCTCTAATGTCAATAGGCTTCCCTTGCTGAATGCAATGGCTCAACACAGCTCTTTCTCTCGTTACTTCACTAGTATGACTCGAAGCTAACAATTTAGATGAGATAAAATAATGCCACGCCTTAGAAATGGCATTCAATTTGGAAGAAGGAAAGTTCACTCTTTTATCATTTGTAATTTTCCATTATCCTCTTCCATCAGTCAGAAATTCCATGATCTCATCTACTTCTCCTTCCGTAGGATGATAGTTAGAATAAAAACAAAACTTGTCAGGAGGTAGTTCATAAAAACTGTTGATTGCCCCAGAAGAAAAGTTGACCTCATGCCTCCTAACCATCACTTGATTCTCTTCTGCAGCAGGCAAATTTGAATAAAATTCTCTGACTACAGAAACAACAGCAACATCGGAGAAGCAACAGTAATTCTCTCAGTTCCTTCTAGCAATCATATCTTCAATCACCTCTCCTGGTTTACTAAACACATGCTCAGGAATCAACTTACGTGACTGCAATGCATCGACGTATCGTTCCTCAGCCCTCATACTAACAAATTTGTCAGAATCAAATCTTATCTTTTCTCGTGCACGCTTTGAGTTTGGAGCCATCTCTAAAAATTTACGAAAAATTTACCATAAATTCCAAAATCAAACTAAACTTGCTAAATTATCTTCCAAAAGATATTTTCACTAAATCCAGGCAATTTCTCAAGTTTTTCCTCAGATTTTCACCATGAATAGTGATTTTAAGATTTTCCAAAATGTAATCAAAATACATGGTGAAAATCAAAAATTTTTATTTAGGAGTAGTGCTCTTACCTCAAGGAATCCAAATCTAACAATTTTTGTTAAGATCGGCTCTTAAATGATCCGAAATATGATGCCTTAGGCTCCACTTTTGCGATAAACCGAAGGTTGAAGATGAGGGTGTGGTTTAAAAATGGTAATTTTTGGGTTTTTAACTACTGGGAACCAATTTTCGCGAACTGACGCCTAAGCGCGAACCCCTCGGCGCTTAGCCGAGAAATCTGGTGCTTAAGCGCCGGCACTCTGGCTCTTAGCCGCCAATACCCAAATATTCACAATTAAGGTATATGCACTAATTAACTATGTTAATCACCCTTAATTACTCCAGAATAATTATTTCTCCCACATAAATCTTCCAATATTCCAAATCAAAATTTAATATCAATTGATTCCACACAAATTTCACATAAACACAAACTTATATTAAAACAAACAAAACACTTAATACAATTCTAGAATTTCTATCCACACATAAAGGATGAAATTCTCTAAAAATAAGAGACTTTAATCTCAAACTGATAAGTATACATCTCTAGGATGTAACCATCACATCATCAGGCTTAGTTAATACTCAAATATAAACACTAAACACACCAAACATAACACACATGAACACTAAACATAACACATAAGAACACTAAACAAATAAGAACAAAGCACTCTTAATTCCATTCTCTATTAGGCGGATTATATCCTGGACCACTATTATTATCATTTGTCCCTTCTGGAATATAAATTTGATAGAACGGGTGATAATTGTTCATTCTTACATCTTCTTCTTCAATCCATTTGTTTTTCAGAAACATCGCCTTATCTGCTTGTTCCACGTACCTTGAATGACTGAATTGCATCTTGAGTTGCCATCCCATGTGCTCCAACTGTAAGTTACTTTCATTGATCTTTGCTTCCATTGAAGTCACTCGAGCTTCAATATTTGCAATCATTTCTGCAATCCCTTGAATACTAACAGCGAGATATCAATTGAATAACACTTTAGCACTATCACTAATGAACTTACTTTTGTCAGATTCTTGTTTCTTCTTCATATCATTCTCCCAGGAAGACATGATGCACTCAAAACTCTCTTCTAAAGACTCAAAAATGAAAGTAGGACTTGGGGCAAGTGTTTCTCTTAAATCAGGTCCTTTTTATAGACTTGAGAAGTGCTAAAACTGCCCCAAGACATTTTAAAACTCCAAAATAACTTCCAAAACTACTCCCCCATGATTTAGGCTTCTAGAACCTCATTTTTCACGTTTTTTATAACTGTGGCGCATAAGCGCCAACTAGTCGGTGCTTAGCCGCCAGTGCTCAATTTAGCACAGGTCTGCTAAGAGTCCAAACATTCATTCTGACTTCTCTAAATCATCAATTAAGGTCAAATAAACTCTACTATAGTTTAAAAACTCCAAATTACAACCACTAAAAACATAAAAACAAACCAAACAAAGCAAATAAAGCACAAAAAACAAACATAAAGCAAAGCACACCGGTAATTATGGGTTGCCTCCCACAAAGCACTTGTTTTAACGTCTTCAGCCTGACATACCCAGAACTCATTCAGAGTGACCCAACATCAAATTATTATCAGATTTAGATTTATTGACTGAAAAATATGGTTTAAGTCTATGTCCGTTAACTTTAAATTTTTTTTAGTCTTAGGATCTTGATAAATGGACCCATCCACGTGGACTTAAGTTTTCCAGAAAATATTCTCAATTTAGCATTATACAGTAAAACTTTTTTTTTTGGTACAATATTTTTAGTAAGAATCTTCTGATCATGCCATAACTTCATCTTTTCCTTATAAATCTTAGCATTTTCATAAGATTCATTCCTTATTTCTTCAAGCTCATTCAATCGCAATAATCTCTTTTCAGCAGCATCTTTCAAATTATAATTGAACTCTTTAATAACCTAATATGCTTTATGCTCAAGTTCAAAAGGTAAATGACATGTTTTTTAAAAAATCAGCCTATATGGGGACATTCCTATAGGTGTTTTGTAAGCAGTCCTATAGGCCCACAAAGCATAATTCAATTTGATTGACCAATCCTTTCTATTTGGATTAACAGTTTTTTCCAATATTTTTTTAATTTCACGATTGGATAATTCAACCAAACCACTTGTCTGCGGATGATAAGCAGTAGCAATGCGATGATTAGTATGATATTTCTTTGCTAACTTCACAATAATCTCATTTCTAAAATGACTTCCCCCATCAGTTATGATTTCTCTTGGTATTCCAAATCTGCTAAATAAATTCTTTTCAAAAAACTTTGCAACACTTTGAGCATCACATCGAGGCAAAGCAATAGCTTCAATCCATTTGGAAACATAGTCTACTGCCATCAAAATATAAACATTTCTGAAAGATGGTGTAAATGGTCCCATAAAATCTAGTCCCCAAAAATCAATTATTTCAACTTCCAACATATAATTGAGGGGCATCTCATTTCTTCTAGAAATATTGCCTACACGCTGACATCTATCACAATTTTTAATATAAACATTCACATCCTTAAAAATTTTAGGCCAATAAAATCCTGATTGTAATAATCTATATGCAGTTTTATCACTTCCAAAATGTCCCCCAAAATCAGAATCTTGACATTTTTGAATAATTTCATAAGTCTCTTCCAAAGGTACACATCTTCGAATTATAAGATCGTTTTCTTGTTTAAATAAAAATGGTTCATCCCAAAAATAAGTCTTAGCATCAGACATAAATTTCTTCTTTTCTTGGCATGTCATACCATAGGGTAAAATATTACTAACAATAAAATTTACTATGTCTGCATACCACGGAACACGCCATTCTTTAACAGTGAACAGTTTTTCATCTGGAAAATGTTCATTAATTTCTTCAATATCAGAGAGAAATTTTTCAATTTCAAGCCTGTACAAATGATCAGCAATTTGATTATCAGAACCCTTCCTATCTACTATCTCAAAATCAAATTCTTGCAAAAGAAGAATCCATCTTATCAGTCTCAGTTTTGCATCATTTTTCTTCATTAAGTATTTAATAAGAGAATGATCAGTATGCACCACACATTTAGTTCCAATTAAATATGATCGAAATTTATCTAAGGCAAATACTATAGCTAATAACTCTTTCTCAGTAGTGGTATAATTAATTTGAGGTTCAATAAGAGTTTTACTGGCATAATAAGTTACTTTGAAAATTTTATCATATTTCTGATCTAAAACAGCACCAATAGCATAATCACTAGCATCACACATTAATTCAAAAGGTTTTTCCCAATTTGGTGAAATTATTACAGGTGCAGTGATTAATTTTTATTTTAATGTTTCAAAGGCTTTGAGGCAATCATCATCAAAATTAAAAATTGCATCCTTTTCCAATAAACGACATAAAAGTTTTGTAGACTTTGAAAAGTCTTTGATGTAATGCCTGTAGAATCCAGTATATCCTAAAAAACTTCTAATTACCCTTACATTGGTTGGGCAATGTAAATTAGATATAACTTGAATTTTTGTAGGATCTACCTCCAAACCGTTTTCTGAAATCCGATGTCCTAAAACAATTCCTCCTGCTATCATAAATTGGCATTTTTCCCAATTAAGGACCAAATTAGTTTCTTCACAGTGTTTTAGAACTTTAGATAAATGTTCTAAACATGATTCAAATGAAATTCCAAACACTAAAAAGTCATCCATAAAAACTTCAATCCCTTTTTCAATTAAATCACAAAAAATAGACATCATACATCTCTGAAATGTTGCAGGGAATTACATAAACCAAAGGGCATTCTTCTAAAAGCAAACGTACCATAAGGACTGGTAAACGTAGTTTTCTCTTGATCCTCAGGAGCAATTTGAATTTGGTGGTAACCAGTAAATCCATCCAGATAATAAAAGTATTTATGCCAGTCTATCCAACATTTGATCCAGAAAAGGGTGTGGAAACTGATCTTTCCTTGTGGCAAGGTTTAATTTTCTATAATCAATGCATATTTGCCACCCTGTAAATTGTCTTGTTGGTATCATTTCATTTCTTTCATTAACAGTCACAGTTACTCCTCCTTTCTTAAGAACATAGTGAATAGGACTAACACATGCACTATCTGAAATAGGGTAGATAATTCCAGCATCCAACCATTTTAAAATTTCTTTCTTAACAACGTCTTTCATGATAGGATTTAATCTCATTTGGGGATCAGCCCGCGGTTTGCAATTATCTTCCATAAGAATTCTGTGCATACAAATTGAAGGACTGATTCCTTTAATACCAGTAATTGTCCATCCAAAGGCTTTTTTGTGCTTCTTCAAAATTTCAAGCAAAATCTCTTCTTCTTTTTCAGTTAATTGAGAAGAAATTATACATGAAAAGTTGAGGATTCACCTAGAAAAAACATATTTTAAATGACCAGGAAGCACTTTTAGCTCAAGTTCAGGAGGTTTTTCATATGATGGACCATAAGATTCATCTTTTTCAGTCATATCCAACAATTCAAAACTTTCATGAACATACTTTAAATCTTCTTCTTGAAAATCTTCAGAATCAAATAACTCCTCTTCTTGCTTATGTTCCAATTCTTCTCTTTCAGCTTTCTCTTCATAAGTTGATTTAAAATGACATTCACGTAAATATTCAATAACATCCATCCTATAACACTCATCTTCTTTACCTCTAGCAGGATATTTCATCAATTTTGAAATATTAAATGTAACAGTTAGAGCATTAACCCTCATCGTTAATTCCCGTTTTTGCACATCTTTCATGGCTCGCCTGTAGCTAGAAAAGGTCTCCCTAAAATTATGGGTATCTCTTTATCTTCCTCCATATCTAATAGAATGAAATCCACAAGAAAAATAAATTGATCCACTTTTACCAAAACATCTTCTATAATTCCTTTAGGATATGTGATCGATCTATCTACTAATTGTAGAGTTACAGTAGTTGGGGTTATTTCTTCTAGTCCCAGTCTTTTGAATATTGATAGAGGCATAAGGTTAATGCTTGCACCAAAATCACATAAAGCTTTTCCATAGAATCTTTCTCCTATTGCACATGGAACTGTGAAATTACCAAGATCTTTAAGTTTTTCAGGAAGATTTTTCTGAATTATCGCACTTCACTCCTCACTAAGTGCAACAGTCTCATTTTCTTCAAACTTCCTCTTTTTATTAATAATATCCTTCATAAATTTCGCATAGCTTGACATTTTTTCTAGGGCTTCAGCAAATGGAATATTAATGGTAAGCTTCTTTAATATCTCCAAGAATTTTGAAAATTGCTTATCCAACTTTTGTTAATGAAGTCTCTGAGGAAATGGAGGTGGTGGTTTTTCTAAATCAAACTTAATTGGAGAAATAGGTCTTTCAAAACCTTTTCGAGCTTCCTCTTTAAGTCTTTCAATCTCATCTTTCTCTACTTCACTTTCCTTTTGAACTCTACCTTCCAATTATTTTTCACTTCTCAGTTGAATTGCTTTTACTTGTTCTTTATTCTTTTCTCTTGGATTCACTTCAGTATTACTTGGAAGCATTCCTTGGGATCTATTACTTAAAGCATTTGCAATTTGTCCCAATTGATTTTCAATATTTCTGATGGTTGTTCCTTAAATTTGTAATTGATTTCCCATATGTGATACTACTTCTTCCATAGACAACTTCGTCTCTTTATTTTGTAAAGCATTGTTATAATTAGAAGGATAAGTTAATCTATTATTATTATTACCTTGGTTGTTCCAATTCCCCAATGGGTTTACTTGGTGGTTCCCCAATTGTTGATTAACACCACCCTGATTATTGTTATTCCAGTTAAAATTTGGATGATTCTTCCAACCTGTGTTATAATAATTGGAATATGGGTTGTTAGGTTTGATTATAACATTCACAGTTTCTGGTGAAGAATAAGAATCAACCATTTGGCCTAATGAATTTTCTTCAATCATGAGATTCGGCTGAGAAAAATTCATCTCAAATTGGTCTATCTTTCTTGATACAACAGCAACTTGATTTGCTAACATTGTAAAAGCATCATCTTCCTAAACACTAGCTACCTTTTTAAGATTTAACCTTTCAGAAGGTCATTGAAAATTATTAGTAGCCATTTCTTCAATTAAAGCATAAGCATCAGAAAATGGTTTAGACATTAATGATCCACCAGCAGCAGCATCGATGATTGATCTAAGAGATACAACTAATCCATTTTAAAAAGTTTGAATTATTAACCAATCTGGTATCGTAAGATGTGGACATTTCCTGAGGAGATCTTTAAATCTTTCACAAGCTTCATATATTGATTCCCCTTCAAACTGACAAAAAGATGTTATATCATTTCTCAACTTAGCAGTCTTAGATGGTGGAAAATATTTAGCAAGGAATTTTTGTGACAGTTCACCCCAAGTTCTTATTGATCCAGGTGGTAACGAATGTAACCATATTTTAGCTTTATCCCTTAGTTAGAAAGGAAAAAGTTTAAGTCTACTAGAATCATCCAAAACACCATCATATTTAAAAGTAGCACAGAACTTTAGAAAGTTAGCAAGATGCAAATTAGGATCTTCAGTTGTTGCTCCCCCAAGCTGATTATTAGACATCATTTCGATAATAGTATGTTTAAGCTCGAAAGAATTAGCAGCTGCAGCATGGTTTTGAATACTACCACAAAATTCATCTACTGTAGGGTTAACATAATCTCTTAAAGGTCTTAATTCTTGATGGATGCCTACATTTTGATTTTGATGATTTGCCATTTTTTGAATATTTTTATTTTTTTTTTGTATTTTTAATTTTTTTTTATTTTTCTGATAGTTCTTTCTAATTCAGAATCATAAGGCACAAGTCCCTCGGAACCTGAACTACGCATACAACAATAAAACAAAACGAAACACAACACACTAACAAAAACAAATAAAAGTAAAAATTTATAATTTCTTAATTCTCTTTAAAATGCAATTTAATTATTTTTCCCCCGCAACGGCGCCAAAAACTTGATCCCCAATAAATATATGTGCGCCAAAAACTTGACTCCACACCAAATATATATATGTGCTGATGATTTAGATATGAAAATTATGATTTTATAATATGAGATACTACGCAAGTATACGTATCGTTTATCAAGTAATATAGGACTTTCTGATTAATCCCTGTGATATCGAACCCACAGGGAAAATTTGAAAATCTTTAAAAGAATCAAAAAATTATCTTATTACTTTTTTATGGCTTTTGAAAGTATGTCTGGTTTTTGAAAAGTTTTGAAAATTGATTTGTCTTTTGAAATTTCCTTAATAAAATGTTAAGCAAGAAATTAAAATTATAATAACTATTAACACTGTATGTAAAACACTATTAACTAGAATATCTTTTTCTTCCCTTTTATGAAGTAGTAATAATTATTAAAGTATTTTTGTGGAAGTATTTAAATTTGTTATGACAGATAGAAGCAAATGTGTTATTTACCCTTACTTGGTTCTTTAAGAACATAGGTTAATTTGAAATTTTTATCATTTTGAACATGGTTAGGCATGGAAGATACCAGCCTCTCACTCTAGAGTTCCCTCGATTCCCACTAACTGGGGCTAACTTATCATAACAAAACTTAAAACATCAAATCAAATTAGGGGGTTTTAGCCTGTCACTCTAAAATCCTCTAATTTTACTCCCTTCCATAAAAATATCTTCTAATATTATATTCAATTATATGGACTAAAATTCTCACTCATATAATTGCATGTGATTCTTACTAACTTTTATGAGTCAATACCCCATTGGATCTTACATAATCTCAAGACATTCTACAACTTAACAGGCCAAATTAAGAAGTAAACAAAGTTTTCAGAATCAATCTTCACAACTTCTTCCAACTTTAAACACTGATACTTTCCACAACAATTCTCTATAAACTAATTACTTTTCCATTTAAGAAAAAAAAGATAAAGTAAACTACTCAGAATGCATTGAGAAAATACAAAAACACATTGATTTGAAATTAAAAACCATAAGAAAAACAACAAACAAAAACAAGTATTATCTAAAAAACTAAATGTAAGAACAAAAGTAAACACTTATCTGAAAATTCTCTCCACAAGACTCAGAAAGTTCCTCTGAAACTTTAACTCTTCACTAAACTACTCCTCAGAGCGGATCTCCCAACTCCGATGACTCAGAATAAACTTCAGACTTCAATAGAAACTAAACTAAAAGAAAGAAAAGAAATGGGAAGAAGAAGACTTCACTCCGACCCTTTTCTTCTTTCTACTCTCTACTCCTACTCTTAATAAAAACTCTCACAAAATAAAAGTAAAATACTATAAAAACTTTCTTTAAAATGCAAGTGGAAGAGCCCTTCAAAAAGGTAAAGGAAGAGCTCGTTAATCTTTCCTAAGAGTCTCTTTAAATAGTAAACCAAAAGGTGCGTTGGTGTCTCTTCAAATGTGTCCAGATTCAATGTATCCACCAAAGAATGCACCCCTTCATTCAAACTTGCTGCCCAAAGGAAGTTATGGAAGTTACCACCAAGAGTTGCATCCCATCCCCTTTGAAATTGGCATAGTATTCCTTTAGAATTTGATTTTTAACTGTGGCAACTAAGCGCCAGCCCAGCGGCGCTTAGCCGCCAGTGCCCAAATTTTCATTTTTCATCTTTTTTTGCTCCAAATTTGATCCAATATTGCTCCACATCCATTTTCATCATACTTGCAAGAAAAACACAAAATACCTTCCATTAAAGTGCAATATCATTAAAAATAGGTATAAAAATGTGTATAAAAATACTATATATTTTAGGTGTATCAGTGGGTAAGGGGCAATCCCCTCATAAATAATATGACCATCTGGTTTTTACTTAGGCTTTGCATGATGCAGCAGCTGGGAAGGGGACTTGCCCCTTTATTAATCCACTTGGTGTTAAAGGGGGTCAACCTACTGTTCTCTTCTCCAAGCAGGACATGAAATGCCTCAATGATGCTGTGAAGTTTTGTTTGAGTGGGAAATTTCAAATGGGCCACCAAAAGATGTAATAAGTAAGAAAATTCTTTGAAGAGCTAAACCTAATTGGTAATTGGAAGCTTGGGTTATTGGATGGGAGGCATTTACTCATTAGATTATCCAGTGAGGAGGATTATGCCAGATTTTTTGGCAAACAATCCATATTGATAGCTGGTACTTATATGAAGGTGTTGAAATGGACACCAGAATTTGATCCCTTAAAGGAGCCTCCAATCATTCCTATGTGGTTTAAACTTCTCAATTTACCTATCCAGTTATATCACCAAAATGAAATCTACAATATCAGTCAAGCCTTGGGAACTCTATTAAAAATAGATACTCATACTTATGATATGGCAAGACCTGCAGCAGCTAGAGTCTTAATGGAGAGGGACATAACCCTGCCAAATTTCAAGAAGGTCTGGGTTAGAACTGATGAGGATTCACCTGAAGAGGGCTTTTGGTAAGAAATAGAGGTGGAATTTAAACCCTTGTATTGCCAACATTGTAGAATGTTTGTCCATATACAAGATAGATGTTATAGACCCACCTACTAGAAAAAGAGCTACTGGTCCATGTAGGATAAATGCTGCTAACCCAGTTATAACTACTCCATCTTTGGAGGTGGAGTAGGTTCTTTCTATCATAGAGGAACACCCTAAGGAAGTTAACAATCTGAAACCCCCTAAAGTTACTTCAACAGTGATAGATGTGAATGTTAGCTGTCAGGAGGAGATTCAGGAAGATTAGAAGGTCAATATTGAGCCTACTAAACCCCCAGCAATCTTAAACCCAGTGGCTCAGGAAAAAGAAAGTCAAGAACCTGAACACAGACAGGAATTCTCAGTGGAAAATATTAATGAGATGACTGATGGCATGCATACTGATTGGCAGGTGCAAAAACAAAGTAGAAGGAAAAAGAGTAAAACTTAATTACAAGGCTTATTGGAAGCACAACCAGCTGGAGATCCCCCAGATAGCCCTTCTTCTGACCCTCACCCCAGAACCAGGGGGAAAGGGAAAAACATCTCCCAATGATAAATTTTATGTACTGTAACATTAGGGGGTTGCTCACCCATCCTCCCTAAGTAGAATAAAGCAGTTAGTTAAAGTTCACAAACTTTGGTGTTTTGCTCTTTTGGAACCCATAGTTAAAAAGAATACTAATCATATAGTTAAATCTTTTCCTAATTTTTCTTATTTTGTTAATCTCAACAACAATATCTGAGTCTTTGCAAGGAATGAGCTGCAGTGGTCAGTCACTCTAGACCATCATCAATTTATCCATTTACAATCCTCTCTTGGAGATCAGCCAGCTTTTGCTACCTTTGTCTATGCTAGCTGTATGGTTGTTAAACAACAACTTCTCTAAAGTGACCTTGTAACTATTGCCCAAACTGTGAATTCATTTTGGATTGTGGGGGGGGGGAGATTTCAATTGTCTTTCTACTACTTCTGAAAAGAAAGGAGGCAATCCTTCTTTAACATCTTCCATGGCCAACTTTAACCAGTTCATAGCTGAAGCTGGGTTATTTGACCTGGGATTCACTGGCCCTTCTTTTACCTGGAGAAGAGGTAACATATGGGAATGACTAGACAGAATTCTGGTTAACTCTTTATGGCTCCAAACTTTCCCATATACCATTATCACTCATCTCTCTATGGCTGGATCTGATCATAGACCATAATTATGTTCAATTCAAAGTGCTGTAGGTAGTGGTGGGGGACATTTCATATTTCAGAATGTGGTTACTTCATCCTGTTTTTATGTCTAAATTGGAGAAATTTTGGAAACCAAATATGGGGGACACTCCATGGAGTAACCTATGGAATCTGCATAAAATGACAAACAGACACCTAAAGAATTGGAACTGGACTAATTTTGGCAATCTCCACACAAACATTCAAACAGTTGAAGAAACTATGGCCAATTTGGAAGCTGGTTTTCTCAATGGAGCCAATACTGAACTAGAATTGCATTTTGCTAATAAACAGCTGCTCTCACAAGTCAGATACCAGGAAGTATTCTATAAGCAAAAAGCTGCTTCTGCCAAATTCATTGATGGGGTTAGAAACACTAGATATTATCATGCCTATTACTACAGCTGCTGGAATAAAAATCACTAATGCTGAAGAAATAGCAATTAATGTTGTCAAACATTTCAGCCAACTCTTCACGCAGGTGCCTAACCTTTCTACCCCTATTCAGTTTAGTTTATTTCAGGATCACTACAATTATGTGTAGGAACTTATCCTAACTCAAATACCTTTGGAAGCTGAAATAAAAAATGCTTTTGAATCTATTGATGGCAATAAGGCAGCTGGACCTGATGGATTTTTTTCCTCTTTCTATAAGGCAAGCTGGTCTATTATAGGTAATGATGTTGTCCAAGCAATGCAGGCTTTCGTTCAAGGCATGGATCTTCCAAAGTATTTTTTTGCTTCCACCATAATTCTGATACCCAAAAATAAACAAAGACAAACATGGGGTGACTTCAGGCCTATCAGTTTAACCTCAGTCATATCTAAGCTTCTCAGTAAAATTATTGTGAACAGGCTTCAACCACATCTGATTACTCTTATAAAAGCCAACCAAGATGCCTTTGTGAAAGGGAGAACCTTCTCTAATAACATCTTATTAGCCCAGGAATTGCTACTAGACTTGGATAGAAAATGCAGGGGGCACAATGTAATTTTTAAGCTTGACATTAAAAAAGCATATGACAACATCAGATGGGATTTTATTCTTAACAGTCTTTCTGCTAGAGGCTTTAAACCAGCCTTTGTTCATCTTATTAGCAGGTGGTTGAAATGCAATGCTCACTCAGTTATGGTAAATGGTACGTGCCATGGATTCTTTAGTGCCACTAGAGGTCTCAAACAAGGAGACCCTCTCTCCCCTACCCTCTTCATCCTAGCTTTTGATTATCTCTCAAGAATCTTGGATAATCTATTTGCCCAATCACCTCATTTATCATATCACAACAGATCCAACATTATTGTTAGTCACCTAGCATATGCACATGACATAATTATCTTTTCTAAAGCCTCTAAAGCTGGTGTTAAGGTTATTCAACAAACACTACATCACTTCAAGTCAGTATCTGGACTGGAGTTGAACTTATAGAAATGCCAATTCTTCCCCAGTAGTAATGTCAGCCTTCAATTGAAGAAATGGATATCTGATTTCACTGGGTTCAAATCAGCTCAACTTCTCATTAACTACCTTGGTGTTCAATTAATAAAGGGTAGATCTAAACAAACACAATTCTAGGATGTAATTGACAAGATAAAAGCACAGATACAAAGTTGGTCTAATTCTTTCCTTTCTAATGGTAAAAGAATAACTCTTTTGAAAAGTATACTTAATTCTTCACCCTCTTATGCTCTACAAATGTTTACCATGAAAAAAAGCACCCAAAAGCATATTGGTAAATTGTTTAACAGATTCCTTTGGGCTGGACAACACAAACAAATTCACTGGCTCCCTTGGCAGCAACTTTGCAAGCCTCTCTAGGCTGGTGGTCTAGCTTTTAGGAGCTTTGAACACTTAAGCCTCATTAATATGTGCAAAGATATGGATCAGGTTCATAGCTCAAGACAGCCTATGGGCTAATTTTTTATATGGTAAGTACTGCAGATATGAGCACCCAGTTGTGGTTCCGCCCAAGATGGGGGACTCCAAGCTCTGGAAAAAACTTCTGAAAATCAAAGAAAAGGCTGAAAATTTGTTGATCTGGGAGCTAGGTGATGGACAAGTTAACTTTTGGCTAGATCAATGGGTGTGGGGAGGGGAGAAACTCTCTACTACACAACCCGATATCCTCTCAAACTGCAGTGTTAAAGATTTTTGGATTGATTCTCAGTGGAACTGTAGGCTTCTCAGCGCACTCCTCAATTCAGACCAGTTGCATCAGGTTCTAATTACTATGTTCCAACTAGGACAGAAGGAAAATTGATCACCAAAAACAAGCAATCCCAAAAACTTTTTGCCTTCATCTATCACAAATTTTATAATTGGAATCAGATCCAATGGGGTTCTGATTTTTGGGGGACTTTGTTGACCCCTTCCATGTCCTTTTTCTGTTGGAGAGTAAGGCACAAACTCATACCTACTGATGACATACTTAAGATGAAAGGATTAAGAGGACCTTCATACTGCCACCTCTACCAAAATGATGAGGAGTCTTTAGAACATTTATTTTTTAACTGTCAATTTGCACAAAAGGTCTAGAAGGAGCTACTCAACAGGCTCAAATTGGACAGTCTGAATTTGAGTTGGCTTTATCTAAACAACTACTTGGTGGAGTGGAATCAGGTGGGTCTACTGGTGGTTCCTTGCTTGGTGGCTTGGTTTATTTGGATGTGCATTAATCATGCTAAATATGAGGAGAGACCTCCTTCCTCATTACAGGTGGCTACTTACTGTTTGAATTACAGTCAAAAGCTAGTCAAATATCATCAATTCAAGGACATATGCTTAATCAATCAATCAAGTACAACCACTTTAATCAAACCACCGGTAATAAATTGGTCTCCTCACTCTACTCCTTGGGTTAAAGTCAATACAGATGGAAGCATCTATGTGATGAAAGCAGGATTTGCTGGAAACTTCATAAATAGCTTTGGGAAATGTTTTCTCTTCTGTCAATCTCCAACAGTTGCCATTGATGCTCTTGAGGCTGAAATGATTGCCATCTATTGGGCAATTAGCATTGCCTACAATTGCAAGTTGAGATTTCTTTTGGTGGAATCAAACTCCTCATGTTGCATCAAGTATCTTCAAAAGTCAGAACATGCTCCTTGGCATATAAGGAGGTGGATTCATAGACTACCTAATTTTAAAGATAACATGCTAGTTAACTTTTCTTACACTCCTAGGGAAGGCAATGCACCAGCTCATTGGCATGCTCACAAGGATGTATTAATGAAGATGTAATTATTGATGTAACCCCTCCCCCCCAAGCCTTTTTGCTTCATGGAGACATGTTGGGTCTTCCATATATTAGGATCTAATTTGTAATTTTCACATCTTTTAATATATTGCTTTCCTTTTAGGCAATTTTTTGGCATATTGATCCACTTTTCGATATTTATACTTACAATTATGATATAAAAAGTTAGCAACGACACCAAAAACTTGATTCGCACTGAATATATACTGATGATTCTGTTATGGATTTTATGATTTATATTGTGGATACTACGCAAGTATACGTATCGTTATCAAGTAATATAGGGCTCTAATGGAGTCCTAGATATCGATCCTATAGGGAAGTTAGAAAATTTCAAAGACAAATTAAAGTAAACTTACTTACTAATCTAGTATATGGAAATTAAGAGTACATAGACTAAAATAAAATAATGCTTAAAGGTTGAATATAAGATTTCAGAAAAGTATCTTTCTCCTTGTTTTAGAGAATTAAGTGAATGAAGAATTAAATAAGTTTTTAATTGTATTGTGCCAAATAGGAGCATTCCTATTCTTTACCCTTTGGTTCAGGTGCAAAGAAGAATGACTAGTCTTATGTTTGATTACTGAATCTGCGGCTAGGCTGGAAGGATACCGACTGCCACTTCAGAGCTCCCACGTTCCCCTCGCATGAGGGCTAACATCTATACTTCAGCTCCCAAACAATAAGACTGAATTGAATATTTTAGTCTGTCACACTAAAATGTCCAATTCTACGCCCGATAGTTATAATTTCCCTATTTATTTACACCCTTCTTCCAAGGCTTTTGACTTCCCTGAATTTTGGATGTAATCTTTACTATAGTTGATGCTTCAACATATGTTAACAAATCAATTGGCCAGATTGAAAGTAAATTAAGATTTAAGTTAAAGATTAGCATAATTTCTATTTTCATATTTTTAGGCACAACTACTTTAATTCATTATTTCACTAAATCTCGATAACAAGGAGAAAGACTAAGGAAACTACTCAGAATGCTTGGAAAAAATAACACAAAGCATAGATTTCATTAAAGTTAACAAAAAAATAACAAATATACTTATCTCAATTCTTCTCCCCAAGCAGACTCCTTGAAGTTCCTTTTACTCTTCCTTCCAGTACAACACACCAAAATGCTAAACACTTTATCTACTCACTCTTAAATTACACTTAACTTCCACACAAATGACATAAAACTGACACACAAATGACTAAAATTTGTCTCTATTTATAGAAGGGGTCAAATCTCCAAAGGTTGCTTAAGCAGCTCTTCAAAAAGCGTCCAGGTTCAATGTATTTTGGCTCTTTTCAACTGTCTCGCCGTCGGCGGCTTGATTTCGCCATCGGCGAGCTTCTAGAAGATAGGCTAACCGCGCCGATCTTGCTGTCGGCGGGCTCAATCTCGCCGTCAGCGGGCTCCTTATAATATATTAAAAATATTTCGAGAAAATCTCGGCGGGATAGTTCAATCTTTATCAAATTGAGTCCTTTTTGCTCCAAATTTGCTTCTTTTGTGCTTTTTGCTTTCAGTACTTATAAATCTTCATTCCTGCAATAAAACAAAGAAAATACCTTTCTTTAAAGTGCAATTTCATATAAAATTTGTATGAAATTCTTAATATATTTTCTAGTGATCAAATTCCCCCAAACTTAACTATTACTTGTCCTCAAGTAATTTAGATATTACATAAAAGTAAATGATTATTTGTAGTAATGTTTTAATTCAGAAATACTATGAATTTGATTTAAGTAAGTATTATAGTAAAGTTTAATAAAAATATTTTTTAAATAATTAAACTAATTCTATAAATGTAAGGCTATTTAGTTTTCAAGTTTAATATTTCTAGTCTTCTATTTTTTTCAAGAATGACTATACTTTTCAATACTAAATTACTTAAGATATTCAGATGATTGGAATTTCATGAAAACACTACTAATTAAAAGACTAATCTATATATATAAGTTTAGAAATGTAATTGAAGTTTATCCTTTAGGTTGTTGATTCAAATGAAGCTAATTTTTTATAAGGCATCTCCTCAAGTTTCTCCTCACTTTATATATTTTTCTTTTCTTTCTGGATTGAATTTCATTCCTTTTTTCTTTACTCTTTTTTTTTAAGTGAGGATCGCTATTTTTGGTTAGCCTGTTAATAATTTTAAACTTCATTTTCCTCTTCCTAAATTTGAAACAGGAAACATTTACTTCTCTTATATGTATTTCAAAGTTTTTACTTCGTTGAGTTTCAAATTTTTCTTTCTCAACTAAATACCTAAGAATTTTATGCTTGAAAAAATAGTTTTCTTTACTATAAAGAGTTAACTATATTCTTATTCTCTTATACTAAATATCCTTAATCTAAAAAATTAGTCAATCTATAAAAGTATTTCTTTTAATTTTCTACAATAATTAAATAAATCAATTTTAGTTTACTAAGTTAAAATTACTACAGAAATTCATTTTTATAATAATTTTGAAAATTTAAATTGAGAACAATTTAATAATTAAATTTGTATTTTTCCCTCCCCCAAACTTAAATTTTTCTATCTATCTATATAGGGTGAAAAGGAAATAAACTGTAATATTTAAATCATACCTTTGAGCTTTAGGTATTTCTTCTTTTTGAAGTTCTGCAGGCTTTTTCCATTACTTAATTAACCTGTACTGTTAGTATTTTTCTATACACCAAATATTAAAGAAAGTGGTGGGTAAAGAAATTTAATTCAATACTACCACATTTTATACTAACATATTATACTACATCCACATACATTTACTAATTCAATCCAAGGTTACAATAGTAGTCTGAAAACATTAAAAATTTAAAAACTATCTAACTTTAACAACAATATTAAAACAATCTACACTACATCATAGTTAAGTTTATAAATTAAAACATCAATACTAAAATGTAAAACAACAAACAAACAATCACAACATCAGAATCTATAACTAAACAAATAAACATAGTATCTAATCTTCCGCATCAAAGTCCCAAACTATATCATCATTTCCTTGATCAGTGGGTGGATTAGGTTGGTAATGAGTATATCGGGGGCACTCAGGAAATACAACATCAAGTTCTCCTCTCCTGTAATGATTCTCAGCATCGTAATAGGCTATCTCATACTCTGAATGTCTTTGGAGATACTTGCTGTCATAATCATGTCTTCTCTCTAAGCCTCCAATTCTCTGATCAATATGCTCCAATTTTTCTTCTATTTTCTCAAAACTTTTCCACTATAGAGTCATCTCATTCATCAAATCCTGAAGGGTAGGAGTACTATAGGGAGGAGGGTCATAACTGGTAGAGGGAATATCTCTGCTCGAATGAGGTACATAGCTCCTAGTCCCAGATCTCCATCCTTCGTGGGATTCATATTTCTTAATATTAGCTGGAGAAATGGGTTTCATAGGCTCCACCAATTTCTCATCATCTCTTGCCTCTACCCCAGATAATTGGCAGAGTGCATAGATCAGACCAGGATGTCCTAGTCCTCCTCCACTTTCACTTCTTGCGGTGGCTAATATATTCTTATAAATTATATTTCCCACATTAATACTTCTTTGGTTCTGAATACAAAAATTCAGAACTGCTCTATTTCTTGTTACCTCACTATGGTGGTAAGTAGGTAACAAGGTAGAACAAATAAAATAGTGTCAGGCTTTAGATGATGCATTCAACATAGAAAGAGGAAAGTTTACCCGTTCTCGCTGCTTCATTTTTCAAACTCCTTCCCCGTCAGTGAGAAAGTCGATCACCTCTTCCATTGGTCCTTCCATAGTGCCAAATGTCTCATACTCACTGGTGTATACATCTCGTACTTTGTAATAAGCATTTATTCTTGCAGCGCTGAATTCCACAAAAAATCCTCTAACCTTAACCGGTGCATCTTCAGCCTGCGTCAGGTTGGCATAGAATTCTTTTACCACTTCCACAGCGGCTCTGTTGGTTATGAAATAGAAGTTTTCTCATCCTCTTTCTTTAATTATTCACTCTACTTCACCTCCAAGACTTTTGAAAACTCTATCTTGAATGCATTTTCTTGCTTGAATATTGTGAAAATATCTTGATTGTGCCCTTGCATTCACAAAATGAGTTTCGTCGTAATCCATTTTTCTCTTTTGTCGTGGAGCCATTTTTCGATCTGTGAAATTCACAAAAAATCTTAACTAAACTTCTAAATATTACTAAGATGGCTTCCAATAGTTACTAAAATCAATCTAAATCAAGTTCCATGAATTTCTTCCAAGTCTTTTCTTCTCATTTCAAATTTTTCCAAAATTCCTCAATGTAGAAGAAATTCATGGTGAAAATAAAAATTTTTACATAGGAGTGAAGCTCTTACCAAGGGAAGATAAAATACGGCGAAAAAATGTGTTGAAATCGCTTCAAATCCAAGATTCCACAAGCCTTAGGTCAGTTTTTTAAAGTTTCGTTGAAGGAGATGATGAACAGTATCGGTTGACCGGTCAAATAAAGTATATTTTGCGATCTCGCTATCGGCGGGAAATTTCTCGCCGTCGGCGAGCTCATTAATTCACCAAGGCCAAAGTTTTTGGAAAATCTCGCCGTCAGCGGGATTTTCTCGCTGTCAGTGGACTTTTCCTCTCCGTCGACGGGCTTTTCTCGCTGTCGGCGGGGTTTCCAAAATTTTTAATATTTTTAATTTTTACAATGTTTTAAATCTAGATTAAGCCTTGTTCATTGTTCTGGTCACTAAATTTGATATATTTATTATTATTATTTTCATTAAGATTAGATACTATATTAACACATAAATTCACACAACACAAACATTATAACTTTATAAATGAAATCCATGAACTTACGAACTTCAAACACTACAAAACTAACAATTGACTTATCAAATTAATCCAAACACATCTAACTCAGCATTGCAATCCACACCACGATACTCTAAATGCTGAGAGTAAGCAAACAACACATACAATCTCATATACACTGAGATTATCTACGTAAAGTTCAAATTAAATCAAAAACTAAATTCAAATCAACACACATACATATAATATGAATAGAAATCTCTGCTACTCATCGGAATCTGAACTGATCTTATCTTTGATGTTTCCAATAGAATGCAGGTGCACAAATAAATTATAGAAAGGCCTGAAAGGGAATTCTTCAGTATAATCTTCTTCAATCCATCCTTTCTATCTCAATAGTCGTATAAAACTTGCCTCCAGATGTCCTATATGGTCAAAATGCTCCTTCATTCTCGAATCGATGTGATCGAATAAATCTGAGATATTATCAATAGAATTCATTACATTCTGTAGTTCCTTTTCCAATCCTTTAAGTTTCCTTAAAATGAGGTTTGTTCTATCAGTCAGGGGCTTAACTAAAGGATTGTTTTGGGATGCTTGATCACAAATAATTACAGTTTCATCATTGTTATCCAATGTAGGAAACATATATGTCGGATCTAGTGGTTTCCAAGGCAATAGCACTTTTTCCCAAGCTTCGTAGGAAACTTGGTATTGACTACATAAAGCAAAAATAGTTGATGGGTGTCCAAGTCCATGAATTGACCCATGCACAATTAATCCTAATGCAGACTTCATAATGATAGATCCAACATCAATAGGCAATCCAGATTGAATACAGTAATTTAAGATTGCGCATTCCTTCGAGACTTTCTTTACCCTCATAGTGGGTAATAACTTTGATGAAATAAAGAAAAGTCAATGCTTTGAGACGAGGTTAAGAAGTGACGCAGTAAAACTAACGTACCCGTCTTCTCGTAATTCCCAATCGTCAGGTTCGTCGGTCAGATATCTGTAGATCTCATTCATGTTGTATCTTGTAGGAACAAAATTTGAATAGTGGAAAACAGGGGTATTTTCAATCGAGTATAATTCATTGATTCAAGAAGGAGTGAAAGTTACCCGTCTGCCTCTTACATAAACACTTCCATTATGGATCACATGCAGATTATAGTAGAATTCCTTGACTATTGGAATGACTACAGCAGATGTGTTATAGCAGAATACCTCCCAACGTCGCTGAACAATCATTTCTTCAATTATTGTTATTAAATTCACCGCTCCTCTATTTACGAATCCTCTTTCTTTAATAAGGCATTTCTTCATCAAAACCTTGTTGAATAATCGCTGAGCCTCAGAACTGACAAACTTTCGTCAGTTAAAAACTCTGGATTTCGTGGTTTCAAGTGGTTTGGAGGCCATAATAGATTGTTTTGGATGGACTCTAGTCGTTTCTAAGGAAGAAGATAGTATTAAAATGAAGTTTTAAATGTTTTATATAGAAAAATGGCCTTAGAACCGTCCAAAACCGCAAAATAACTCACAAAAACCACTTTTTAACTATCTCGCCGTCGGCGGTAACTATCTCGCTGTCGGCGGTAACGATCTCGCCGTCGGCGGGATAGTTAATAAATTTAAACTGAAATTGGACGCGTTGATCTAGGTGTCGGCGGGATCGATCTCGCCGTCGGTGAGATTAGGTAAATTGCCCAGTTTTTGCTCCGGTCCGAATATTTTCTGATTTCATCGTATAGATTCAAATTTGTGATGATTCTAAAAAGTAAAATGAGTAGAATTCATTCTATATTTTAATTTTTCAATAACTTTAATAAATAGATAATAATTAATAATTACTGTGGGATGCCTCCCATAAAGCGCTTGGTTTAACGTCGTCATCCCGACCTAATTTAATTAGTAATCAGGTTGACTGAGCATTAAAACCTCTTCAAAATTTAGTCTTATCCCTTCAAAATAAGGTTTTAATCTGTGTCCGTTTACTTTAAATCTATGCCCAGTTTTTCGATCTTTAATTTCTATAGTTCCATATGAAAATATTTGAGTTATAGTGAAGGGCCCTAACCATCGAGATTTCAATTTCCCAGAAAATAATTTTAATCTTGTATTCTGAAGCAAAATCTTCTTGTCCTGGCTCAAAATTCTTCAGGTTAATCTTCCGATCATGCCATAATTTCATTTTTTCTTTATAAATTCTATTATTATGATAAGATTCATTTCTTAATTCAGCTAATTCATTCAATTGTAATAATCTTTTCTCACCAGCTTCTTTCATATTGTAATTAAATTCTTTAAATGCCCAATAAGCTTTTTGTTCTAATTCAACTGGTAAGTGGCAAGTCTTTCCATAAATAAGCCTGTAAGGAGTCATTCCATTCGAAGTTTTATAAGCAGTCCTGTATGCCCATAATGCAGTGTCTAGTCTTATAGACCAATCCAATCTATTAGGGTTTACAGCCTTTTCTAAAATACGTTTAATCTCTCGATTAGAAACTTCAGCTAATCCAATGGTTTGTGGATGATAAGCAGTTGATATCTTATGAATAATGTTAAATCTTTCTACTAGTTTGTGAATATATTTATTTCTAAATTGAGAACCTCCGTCAGTGATAATCACTCTCGGCATTCCAAATCTAGTAAAAATATTTTTCATTAGAAACTTTGAAACACTCTTAGCGTCACATCGAGGTAAAGCTTGTGCTTCAATCCATTTAGAAACATAATAAACAACAACTAATACATATGAGTTTCCAAATGAAGGAACAAATGGTCCCATAAAATCTAATCCCCAAAAATAAAAAATCTCAACTTCTAATATAAAATTTAGAGGCATTTCATTTCATCTATATATATTACCTACTCGTTGGCATCTATCACAAGTTTTGATATATCTATAAACCTCTCTAAAAAGAGTAGGCCAATAAAATCCAGATTTTAAAATTCTATAAGCAGTTTTATCTGTTCCAAAATGTCCTCCAAAATCAAAATCATGACATTTCTGAATGATTTGTTCTTTTTCTTCATAAGGCATGCATCTTCTAATTATAAGATCCTTACATTGCTTATATAAATATGGTTCATCCCATAAATATGTTTTAGCATCATGAATGAATTTTTTCTGTTGTTGCAAAGTTAAAATAGGTGGTAAAATATCACTTACAATATAATTTACTATATCAGCATACCATGGTATTTTCCACTAATTTATATTATATAATTGTTTGTCAAGAAAACTGTCTGTAATTTTATTATCAGTGTCAGATAATTCATTATATTCTAGTCTTGATAAATGATCTGCAATTTGATTATCAGTTTCCTTTTTGTTAATGATTTCAAAATCAAATTCTTGCATTAGTAATATCCATCTAATTAATCTTGGTTTGAAATCTTTCTTTTTCATTAGATATTTAATAGCAGAGTGATCAGTATGCACAATACATTTATTTCCAATTAGATAAAGCCTAAATTTATCAAAAGCATAAACAATTGCTAATAGCTCTTTTTCAGTAACTGTATAATTCAATTCAACATTATTAAGAGTTTTACTAGCACAATATATAACTTTGAAAATTTTATCATATCTTTGCCCAAGTATTGCTCCTATAGCATAATCACTAGCATCACACATAAGTTCAAATGGTTTCTCCGAATAAGGTGAAACTATTATAGGTGTTGTGATTAATTTATCTTTTAATAATTCAAAAGAATTTAAGCATTCAGTTATGAATTCAAATTTCTTGTCATTTTCTAAAAGTTGGCATAGAGGTTTAGTAATTTTTGAAAAATATTTTATGTAGCATCTGTACAATCCAGCATGTCCAAGAAAACTTCTTACCCCTCTTACTGTAGTTGGAGGTGGTAATTTAGCTATAGCTTGAATTTTTGCAGGGTCTACTTCCATGCCATTTTCTGAAATTTTATGCCCTAATACAATTCCTCCTGCAACCATAAATTGACATTTCTCCCAAATTAGAACTAAGTTCATTTTCTCGCATACTTCTAATACTTTTTCAAGATGATTCAAGCATGCATCAAATGACGTTCCAAATACAGAGAAATCATCCATAAATACGTCTATTCCATCATCAATTAATTTACTAAATATAGACATCATACATCTCTGAAATGTTGCAGGTGCATTACATAATCCAAAAGACATTCTTCGAAAAGCAAATGTTCCATAAGGACTAGTAAATTTAGTTTTCTCTTGATCCTCAGGAGCAATATGTATCTGATGATAACCGGTATATCCATCTAAAAAACAAAAATATTTATGTCCGGCTAATCTATCCAACATTTGGTCTAGAAATGGTAATGGGAAGTGATCTTTCCTAGTGGCTGCATTTAATTTTCTATAGTCAATACATATATGCCATCCAGTCACTTGTCTTATAGGTATTAAATCATTATTTTCATTAGCTTTAACGGTCACTCCTCCTTTCTTAGGAACACAGTGAATTGGGCTTACCCAAGCACTGTCCAAAATAGGATATATAATACCATTATCTAACCATTTTAATATTTCTTTCTTGACTACTTCTTTCATTATTGGGTTTAATCTCCTTTGAGGATCTACTCTTGGTTTGTGTTCATTATCTAAAATAATTCTATGCATACAGATTGAAGGACTAATTCCTTTAATATCTGCTAAAGTTCAACCAAAAGTTTTCTTATATTTTTTTAATGCGTCTAACAATTTTTGTTCTTGTGATTCATTCAATTCAGCTGATATAATAAATGGTAGGGTTGAATGGTTACCAAAGTAAGCATATTTTAAATGATTAGGTAGAATTTTTAATTCGAGTTCAGTAGGTCTAATAATTGACGGAACTATATTCTTTTCAGCGTTTTCAGTATTATCCAACATTTCAAATTTTTCCTGTATATAATCCAGTTTTTCATTATCTGCTTCTTCAATTAATTCTATTTTTTCTTTATCTAACTTTTCTTCATAATATTCTTTAAAATATTCATTTTTGCAAATGTTCAAGTATTTCCATTCGAAAACATTCATCATCTTTTTCTAAAGCATGATATTTCATTGATTTTGCTATGTTAAAAGTTACTTTCTGATCGTTTACTCTCATAGTCAATTCTCCTTTCTGAACATCAATCATAGATTTTCCAGTGGCTAAAAAGGGTCTTCCTAATATTATGGAATTTCTTTATCTTCTTTCATATCTAGGACAATAAAATCTACTGGGAAAATAAATTTATCCACTTTTACTAACACATCTTCAACAACTCCCTTAGGATAAGTCACAGAACGATCAGTTAACTGAAGAGTTACAGAAGTAGGTGAAATTTCTCCTAATTCTAAACTTTTAAAAATTGATAGAGGCATTAAATTTATGCTTGCTCCTAAGTCACACAAAGCTTTTCCATAAAATTTTTCCCCAATAGCGCAAGGTATAGTGAAACTACCAGGATCTTTTAATTTTTTAGGAAACTTTTTCTGAATAATTACACTACACTTTTCGCTAAGTGCAACAGTTTCATTATCTATAAATTTTTTTTATTTAAAATATCTTTCATAAAATTTACATAATTAAGCATTTCTTCTAATGCTTCTACAAAAGGAATATTTACCGTTAATTTTTTTAAAATTTCAAGGAATTTAGCAAATTGCTTATCTTTTTTATGCTGTTTAAGTTGTTGAGGAAATGGTGGTAGTGGTTTTTGAATAGATATTTTCATAGAGATCAATGGATATTCTAAGTTTTGATCTTGCTGATCCTTTTCTTTTTCAATTTCCACTTCCTCATTTTTACTTTCTATTTCTTTCTGACTTTTAGTTTCTAACTCATTTCCTCTTCTTAATTGTATCGCTTTAATTTGTTCTTTTCCTTAGTCTTTAGGATTTATTTCCACATTACTAGGAAAAGTTCCAGGAATTCTATTTTTAAGCGCAGTAGCAATATGTCCGAGTTGAGTTTAAATATTTTTAATTGCTGTTCCTTGATTTTGTAATGGTTTCCTTGAATTTGTAATTGATTTCCTTGATTTTGCAAGTGCTGACCTGATCACAGAAAAATACATTAAGAAATTCATATCTATTTTTGATGAAATTGCACTTAAAGAAAGGTATTTTCTTTATTTTACTGCAGGAACGAAGATTTATAAGTGATGGAAGCAAAAAGTATGAAATAGAGCGAATTTGAATCAAAAAGGAAGAAATTCATGCTAAATGAACTAAGTCGCCGACGGCGAGATCTAGGCCGCCGACAGCGAGATCGCGCAGTTTGAAGACCTTCTAGAAGCCCCGCTGACGGCGAGATCGTTTCTCGCCGACGGCGAGACAGTTCAAAATGCATATACATTGAACCTGGACGCTTTTTGAAGAGGTGTTTAAGCATCCCTTGGACCTTTGCCTACCTCTATAAATAGAGGACGAATTTTAGTATGTTGTGTGTCATTTTGTGTGTGTCTCTGGAGTCTTAAGTGTGTCTATTTAGAGAGTCTTAGTGAATCTTTAGTGAGTTAGAAGTGTGCTTGTACTAGAAGGAAAAGTCAAAGGAACTTCGAGGAGTCACGCTGGGGAGAAAATTAAGATAAGTATCTTTGTTTATTGTTGTTGTTAACTTTAAATGAATTCCATGCTTTGTTTTATTCCCATGCATTCTGAGTAGTTTTCTTAGTCTTTCTCCTTGTTTATGAAAATTATGCGAATTGATGAAATTAAATAGAAGTACCTAATATATTAAAATAAATTGTGATAGTTTTTACTTAAAACTTAATTTACTTTCAATCTGGCCAATTGATTTGTTAAAATATGTTATCAACTATAGTAAAAATTACATCCAATATTCAGGGAAGTCAAATGCCTTGGAAGGAGGGTGCAAATAAATAGGGAAATATTATTTATCGGACGTAGAATTGGACATTTTAGTGTGAGAGACTAAAATATTCAATTTGGTCCTATTGTTTGAGAGCTGAAGTGTAGATGTTAGCCCTCAGGTGAGGGGAATGTGGGAGCTCTGAAGTGGCAGCCAATATCCTCCCAGCCTAGCCGCGATTCAGTAATCAAACATAGGATTAGTCAATGTTCTTTGCACCTGGACCAAAGGGTAAAGAATAGGAATGCTCCTATTTGTCACAATACAATTCAAGAATTCTATTTAGATTCATCATTCACTTAATTTTCTAAAACAAGGAGAAGGATACTTTTTCTGAATTATTTAAATCAACTTATTTCAAGCATTAGTTTACTTAGTTTGCTGTAGTTACTTAAAATTTTTTATTATTATTTTAGTAAGTAATTCCTTTAAATTTTAGCTGATACAAATCTGTTAAAAACTTCCCTATGGGATCGATAACCAGGACTCCACTAGAGCCCTGTATTACTTGATGCGATACGTATACTTGCGTAGAATCCACATTAAACATTCCATCATAAAATCATATATATATATAAATCAAAAGCGGGATCAAGTTTTTGGTGCCGTTGCTATTAACATAATTTGCAATCATATAAAAAGTGGGTCATGACCCATACTTAATATTAATTCTTCTATAGATAACTTCTTATCTTTAAATTGAGTGTTATTAAATCCAGGTGGATAAGATGGTTTATCATTTGTATTTCCTTGATTAGGTGGATTTCCTATAGAGTTGTTCATCCATTGTTGATTAGTTGTTATGTTATCCAATTATAATTTGGATGATTCTTCCAACCAGGATTATAATAATTTGCATAAGGATTATTGGGTCTATTATTAATAGCATTTATAGTTTCATAAGGAGATTGAGAATCTCTAATTTGTCCAGATGAGTTTTCTTCTAATATAGTAGGAGAGTAATTCATTCCAAAATGATCTAATTTCTTTTATATAGCAACGAATTTGAGAAGCTAACACGAGATATTGCATCATTTTCATGAACACTAGCTATCTTTTTAGGATTTATTCTTTCGACGAGCCATTGAAAATTGTTAGTAGCCATTTCTTCGATTAATGCATAGGCTTCATCAAATGGTTTTGACATTAATGAACCTCCAAAGACGAAGCATCTATGATTGATCTAAGAGATCCTACTAATCCATTGTAAAAAGTTTGTATAATTAACCAATCTGGTAATGCATGATGTGGGCATTTCCTAAGAAGTTCTTTAAATCTCTCCCAAGCTTCATATATGGATTCTCCATCAAACTGTCTAAAAGATGTTATATCATTTCTAATTTTTGCAGTTTTCGAAGGAGGAAAATATTTGGATAGAAATTTTTGTGATAATTCTCCCCAAGTTTTAATAGATCCAGGTGCTAATGAATTTAACCACATCTTAGTCTTATCCCTTAACGAAAAAGGAAAAAGCCTAAGTCTAATAGCATCATTAGTTACTCCTTCATATTTAAAAGTAGCACATAGTTCCAAAAAACTAGCAAGATGTAAATTAGGATCTTCATTAGGTGAACAACTAAATTGATTATTCTGTACCATTTGGATAATTGTAGGTTTAAGTTCAAATGAGTTAGCAGCTACATCAGGGTTTTAAATAATTAGGTGAATTTCATCTAATGTAGGGTTGGCATAATCTCTTAATGGTGTCTTTTGGTTTATATTTTCAATTTCTGGATTATTTGCCATTTGTGTTAAATTTATAATTTCCCTCTTTTGTTTTATAATTCTTTTAATTTTGCGCTCTAATTCTGAATCGTAAGGTATTAAATTTTCGTTTCCAAATTTACGCATACAATTATAAGTAATATTTAAAATAGTTCGTTACTCTAGTAATTATTTTAATAATTTTTAATAATTACTTTACTTCACTTCCCCGGCAACGATGCCAAAAACATGATCCACTTTTCGATATTTATACATACAATTATGATATAAAAAGTTAGCAACGGCACCAAAAACTTGATCCGCATTCAATATATACTGATGATTCTGTTATGAATTTTATGATTTATATTGTGGATACTACTGATCACTAGAAAATATATTAAGAATTTCATACCGATTTTTTATAAAATTGCACTTTAAAGAAAGGTATTTTCTTTGTTTTATTGTAGGAATGAAGATTTATAAGTACTGAAATAAAAAAGCACAAAAGAAGTGGATTTGGAGCAAAAAGGACTCAATTTGATGAAAATTGAACTGTCCCGCCGATGGCGAGATTTAGACCGCCGACAGCGAGATTTTCCCGAAAGATTTTTAATATATTATAAGGAGCTCGCTGACGGTGAGATCGAGCCCGCCGATAGCGAGATCGGCGCGGTTAGCATATCTTCTAGAAGCCCGCCGAGGGCGAAATCAAGCCGCTGACGGCGAGACAGTTGAAAACTAGCAAAATACATTGAACTTGGACGCTTTTTGAAAGGTGCTTAAGTAACCTTTGGAGATTTAACCATTCCATAAATAGAGCCAAAGTTTAGTCAGTTAGTGTGTCATTCTAGAGTCAGCTTTAGTCATTTGTGTGGAAGTTAAGAGTCTTTTGAGTGAGTAATTTAAGTTTTTATCATTTTGGTGTGCTGTACTGAAAGGGAGAGTCAAAGGAACTTCAAGAGTCTGCTTGGGGAGAAGAATTGAGATAATTATATTTGTTATTTGTTTGTTAACTTTAATGAAATCCATGCTTTGTGTTATCTTTCTCATGCATTCTGAGTAGTTACCTTAGTCTTTCTCATTGTTCTTGAGATTAGTGCAATGACAAATTTAAATAGTTGTGCCTGAAATATGAAAATAGAATTTGTGCTAATCTTTTTACTTAAATCGTAATTTACTTTCAATCTAGCCAATTGATTTGTTAACATATGTTGAATTAGCAACTATAGTAAAGATTACATCCAAGATTCAGGGAAATCAAAAGCCTTGGAAGGAGGGTGCAAATAAATAGGGAAATATTAACTAGCGGGCGTAGAATTGAAAATTTTAGTGTGACAGACTAAAATATTCAATTCGGTCTTATTGTTTGAGAGCTGAAGTGTAGATGTTAGCCCTCAGGCGAGGGGAACGTGGGAGCTCTGATGTGGCAGTTGGTATCCTCCTATCCTAGCCGCAGATTCAGTAATCAAACATAAGACTAGTCAATATTATTTGCACCTGGACCAAAGGGTAAAGAATAGGTTTACTCCTATTTGGCACAATATAATTAAAAAAAAAAACTAATTGAAATTTTCATTCTCTTAATACTCTAAAGACAAGGAGAAAGATACTTTTCTGAAATCTTATATTAACCTTTTAAGCATTAGTTTATTTTAGTCTAAGTGTTCTAAATTTTCGTATACTAGATTAATAAGTAAATTTACTTTAAGTTGTTCTTTAAAACTTACTAACTTCTCTGTGGGATCGATATCTAGGACTCCATTAGAGCCCTATATTACTTGATAACGATACGTATACTTGCGTAGTATCCACAATAAAAACCATAAAATCCATAACAGAATCATAAGAATATATTTAGTGCGGATCAAGTTTTTGGTGCCGTTGCTAACTTTTATAATAGTAAGTATAAATATCGAAAGTGGATCAAGTTTTTGGCGCCGTTGCTGGGGCGTTAATAGTAAGAAATTATTAAGGTAATTAATAGAATTATTAAAATAATTATTAGAAAAATGGACTATTTTAAATATTACTTAAAAATTGTATGCGTAAATTTGAAAACGAAAATTTAATATCTTACGATTCAGAATTAGAACGCACAATTAAAAGAATTAGAAAACAAAAGAGAGAAATTAAAAATTTAACAAAAATGGCAAATAATCCAGAAATTGAAAATATAAACTAACAAAGACCATTAAGAGATTATGCCAACCCTACATTAGATGAAATTCACCTAACTATTCAAAACCCTGATGTAGTTGTTAACTCATTCGAACATAAACCTGCAATTATCCAAATGGTACAGAATAATCAATTTAGTGGTTCACCTAACAAAGATCCTAATTTACATCTTGCTAGTTTTTTGGAACTATGTGCTACTTTTAAATATGAAGGAGTATCTAAAGATGCTATTAGACTTAGGCTTTTTCCCTTTTCTTTAAGGGATAAGGCTAAGATGTGGTTAAATTCATTAGCACCTGGATCTATTAAAACTTGGGGAGAAATATCACAAAAATTTCTATCCAAATATTTTTCTCCCTCGAAAATTGCAAAACTTAGAAATGATATAACATCATTTAGCCAGTTTGATGGAGAATCCATATATGAAGCTTGGGAGAGATTTAAAGAACTTCTTAGGAAATGCCCACATCATGCATTACCAGATTGGTTAATTATAAAAACTTTTTATAATGGATTAGTAGAATCCCTTAGGTCTATAATTGATGCTGTTGCTGGAGGTTCATTAATGTCAAAACCATTTGATGAAGCCTATGCTTTAATCGAAGAAATGGCTACTAATAATTTTCAATGGCCTGCTGAAAGAATAAATCCTAAAAAGATAGCTAGTGTTCATGAAAATGATGCAATATCTATGCTAGCTTCTCAAATTACTGCTATATCAAAGAAATTAGATCATTTTGAAATGAATTACTCTCCTACTATATTAAAAGAAAACTCATCTAGACAAATTATAGATTCTCAATCTCCTTATGAAACTATAAATGCTATTAATAATAGACCCAATAATCCTTATGCAAATTATTATAATCCTGGTTGGAAGAATCATCCAAATTTTAATTGGAATAACATTACAACTAATCAACAATGGATGAACAACTCTATAGGAAATCCACCTAATCAAGGAAATTCAAATTATAAACCTTCTTATCCACCTGGATTTAATAATACTCAATTTAAAGATAAGAAGTTTTCTATAGAAGAATTAATATTAAGTATGGGTCAGCACTTGCAAAATCAAGGAAATCAATTACAAATTCAAGGAAATCAATTACAAAATCAAGGAACAGCAATTAAAAATATTGAAACTCAACTCGGACATATCGTTACTGAGCTTAACAATAGAATTCCTGTAACTTTTCCTAGTAATGTGGAAATAAATCCGAAAGACCAAGGGAAAGAACAAATTAAAGCGATACAATTAAAAGTGGAAAAGAGTTAGAAACTAAAAGTTAGAAAGAAACAGAAAGTAAAAATGAGGAAGTGGAAATTGAGAAAGAAAAGGATCAACAAGATAAAAATTTAGAATATCCATTAATCCCTATGAAAATATCTATAGAAAAACCACCACCACAATTTCCTCAACGACTAAAGCAACATAAAAAAGATAAGCAATTTGCTAAATTCCTTGAAATTTTAAAAAAATTAACGGTAAATATTCCTTTTGTAGAAGCATTAGAAAAAATGCCTAATTATGTAAAATTTATGAAAGATATTTTAAATAAAAAAAGAAAATTTACAGATAATGAAATTGTTGCACTTAGTGAAGAGTGTAGTGCAATTACTCATAAAAAGCTTCCTGAAAAAATGAAAGATCCTAGTAGTTTCACTATACCCTGCGTTATTGGAGAAAAATTTTATGGAAAAGCTTTGTGTGACTTAGGAGCAAGCATAAATCTAATGCCTCTATCAGTTTTTAAAAGATTATAATTAGGAGAAATTTCACCTACTTCGAGTAACTCTTCGCTTAGCCGATCGTTCGTGACTTATCCTAAGGGAGTTATTGAAGATGTGTTAGTCAAAGTGGATAAATTTATCTTCCCAGTATATTTTATTGTTCTAGATATGGAAGAAGATAAAGAAATTCCCATAATATTAGGAAGACCCTTTTTAGCCACTGGAAAAGCTATGATTGATGTTCAAAAAGGAGAATTGACAATGAGAGTAAACGATCAAAAAGTAACTTTTAACATAGCAAAATCAATGAAATATCCTCCTTTAGAAAAAGATGATGAATGTTTTCGAATGGAAATACTTGAACATTTGCAAAATGAATATTTTAAAGACTATTATGAAGAAAAATTAGAAAAAGAAAATATAGAATTAATTGAAGAAGCAAATAATGAAAAACTGGATTATATACAAGAAAAATTTGAAATGTTGGATAATACTGAAAACATTGAAAAGAATTTAGTTCCGTCAATAATTAGACATCCTGAACTTGAATTAAGAATTTTACCTAATCATTTAAAATATGCTTATTTAGGTACCCATTCAACCCTACCAGTTATTATATCAGCTGAATTGAATGAATTACAAGTACAAAAACTGTTAGACACATTAAAAAATATAAAAAAACTTTTTGTTGGACTTTAGCAGATATTAAAGGAATTAGTCCTTCAATCTGTATGCACAGAATTATTCTATATAATGAACATAAGCCAAGAGTAGATCCTCAAAGAAGATTAAACCCAATAATGAAAGAAGTAGTCAAGAAAGAAATATTAAAATGGCTAGATAATGGTATTATATATCCTATTTCGGACGATGCTTAGGTAATCCCAATTCACTGTGTTCCTAAGAAAGGAGGTGTGACCGTTAAAGCTAATGAAAATAATGATTTAATAACTATAAGACAACTTACTAGATGGCGTATATGTATTGACTATAGAAAATTAAATGCAGCCACTAGGAAAGATCACTTCCCATTACCATTTCTAGACCAAATGTTAGATAGATTAGCTGGACATAAATATTTTTGTTTTTTAGATGGATATACCGGTTATCATCAGATATATATTGCTCCTGAGGATCAAGAGAAAGCTACATTTACTAGTCCATATGGAACATTTGCTTTTCGAAGAATGCCTTTTGGATTATGTAATGCACCTGCAACATTCCAGAGATGTATGATGTCTATATTTAGTAAATTAATTTATAATGGAATATAAGTATTTATGGATGATTTCTCTGTATTTGGAACATCATTTGACGCATGCTTGAATTAGCTTGAAAAAGTATTAGAAGTATGCGAGAAAACTAACTTAGTTCTAAATTGGGAGAAATGTCAATTTATGGTTGCAGGAGGAATTGTATTAGGGCATAAAATTTCGGAAAAAGGTATGGAAGTAGACCCTGCAAAAATTCAAGTTATAGTTAATTTACCACCTCCAACTAGAGTAAAAGGGGTAAGAAGTTTTCTTGGACATGCTGGATTCTACAGACGCTATATAAAATATTTTTCAAAAATTACTATACCTTTATGCCAACTTTTAGTAAAGGATAAGAAATTTGAATTTACAACTGAATGCCTAAACGCTTTTGAATTATTAAAAGATAAATTAATCACAACACCAATAATAGTTTCACCTGATTGGGAGAAACCATTTGAACTTATGTGTGATGCTAGTGATTATGCTATAGGAGCAGTACTTTGGCAAAGATATGATAAAACTTTCAAAGTTATATACTATGCTAGGTAAAACTCTTAATCATGCTTGAAATGAATTATACGAGTCTATCGAAAAAGAGCTATTAGCAATTGTTTATGCTTTTGATAAATTTAGGCCTTATCTAATTGGAACTAAATATATTGTGCATACTGATCACTCTGTTATTAAATATTTAATGCAAAAGAAAGATTCCAAACCAAGATTAATTAGATGGATATTACTAATGCAAGAATTTGATTTTGAAATCATTAACAAAAAGGGAACTGATAATCAAATTGCAGATCATTTATCAAGACTTGAATATAATGAATTATCTGACACTGATAACGAAATTACTGATAGTTTTCCTGATGAACAGCTATATAAAATAAATGAGTGGAAAATACCATGGTATGCTGACATAGTAAATTATATTGTAAGTGATATTTTACCACCTATGTTAACTTTGCAACAACAAAAAAAATTCATTCATGATGCTAAAACATACTGTTGGGATCAATCATATTTATATAACCAATGTAAGGATCTTATAATTAGAAGATGCGTGTCTTATGAAGAAACAGAACAAATCATTCAGAAATGTCATGATTCTGATTTTGGAGGACATTTTGGAACAGATAAAACTGCTTATAAGATTTTACAATCTGGATTCTATTGGCCTACTCTTTTTAGAGATGTTTATAGATATATCAAAACTTGCGATAGATGCCAACGAGTAGGTAATATATCTAGAAGAAATGAAATGCCTCTAAATTTTATATTAGAAGTTGAGATTTTTGATGTTTGGGGATTAGATTTTATGGGACCATTTGTTCCTTCATTTGGAAACTCATATATATTAGTTGCTGTTGATTATGTTTCTAAATGGATTGAAGCACAAGCTTTACCTCGGTGTGATGCTAAGAGTGTTTCGAAGTTTCTAATGAAAAATATTTTTACTAGATTTGTAATGCCGAGAGTGATTATCACTGACGGAGGATCTCATTTTAGAAATCAATATATTCACAAACTAGTAGGAAAATTTAACAATATTCATAAAATATCAACTGCTTATCATCCACAAACCAGTGGATTAGCTGAAGTTTCTAATCGAGAAATTAAACGTATTTTAGAAAAGACTGTAAACCCTAATAGATTAGATTGGTCTACAAGACTAGATTCTGCATTATGGGCATACAGGACTGCTTATAAAACCCCGATTGGAATGACTCCTTACAGACTTATTTATGGAAAAACTTGTCACTTACCAGTTGAATTAGAACATAAAGCTTATTGGGCAATTAAAGAATTTAATTACAATCTGAAAGAAGCTGGTGAGAAAAGATTATTGCAATTAAATGAACTAGATGAATTAAGAAATGAATCTTATAATAATGATAGAATTTATAAAGAAAAAATGAAATTTTGGCATGATCAGAAGATTAAACTAAAGAATTTTGAGCCAGGAGAAGAAGTTCTGCTTTATAATACAAGATTGAAATTGTTTCCTGGGAAATTGAAATCTCGATGGTTAGGACCTTTTACTATAACTCAAATATTTTCATATGGAACTATAGAAATTGAAGATCCAAAAACTGGGCATAGATTTAAAGTAAATGGACACAGATTAAAACCTTATTTTGAAGGAATCAGACCAAATTTTAAAGAGGTTTTAATGCTCAGTCAACCTGATTACTAAATTATATTAGGTCGGGCTGACGACGTCAAACCAAGCGCTTTATGGGAGGCAACCCATAGTAATTATTAATTAGGATCTGTTTACTAATATTAATTAAAAATTAAGATATAGAATGAAATCTACTCATTTTACTTTTTAGAATCATCACAAATTTGAATCTATACGAAGAAATCAGAAAATATTCGGACCGGAGTGAAAAATTGGGCAAGTTACCTGATATCGCCGACGGCGAAATCGATCCCACTGACAGCGAGATCGGCGCACACAATTTCAGTTTTAATTAATTAACTTCCCGCCGACGGTGAGATCGTTACCACTGACGGCTAGATAGTTTAAAAGTGATTTTAATAAGTTATTTTGCGGTTTTGGACGGTTCTAAGGGCATTAGTCTATAAAAAACATTTAAAACTTCATTCTTACATCATCTTCATCCTTAGAAATGACTAGAGCCCTTCAAAACAATCTATTATGGCCTCCAAACTACTTGAAACCACGAAATCCAGAGTTTTTAACCGAAGAAAATTCGTCAGTTCTGAGGCTCAGCGAATATTCAACAAGGTTTTGATGAAAAAGCGACTGATTAAGGAGAGAGGATTTGTAAACAGAGAAGTAGAGAATTCAACAATAACAATTGAAGAAATGATTGTTCAGCGATGTTGGGAGGTATTCTGCTATACCACATCTGCTGTAGTCATTCCAGTAGTCAAAGAATTCTACTCTAATCTGCATGCGATCCATAACAGAAGTGTTTACGTAAGAGGCAGATGGGTAACTTTCACTCCTCGGATAAATGAATTATACTCGATTGAGAATACCCCTGTTTGCCACTATTCGAATTTTGTCCCTACAAGATACAACATGAATGAGATCTACAGATATCTGACCGACGAACCTGATGATTGGGAATTACGAGAAGACGGGTACGTTAATTTTTCTGCGTCACTTAACCCCGTCTCAAAGCATTGGCATTTCTTTATTTCATCAAAATTATTACCTAATATGAGGGTAAACAATGTTTCGAAGGAATGCGCAATTTTAAATTACTGTATTCAATCTGGATTTCCTATTGATGTTGGATCTATTATTGTATAGTCTGCACTAGGATTAATTGTGCATGGGTCAATTCATGGACTTGGACACCCATCAACTATATTTTCTTTATGTTGTCAGTACCAAGTTTCCTACGAAGCTTGGGAAAAATTGCTATTGCCTTGGAAACCATTAGATCCGACAGATATGTTTCCTACATTGGATAATAATGATGATACAGTAATTATTTTTTATCAAGCATCCCAAAACAATCCTTTAATTAAACCCTTGACTGATAGAACAAACCTCAGTTTAAGGAAACTTAAAGGATTGGAGAAGGAACTACAGAATTTGATGAATTCTATTGATAATATCTCTGATTTATTTGATCACATCGATTGGAGAATGAAGGAGCACTTTGACCATACAGGACACCTGGAGGCAAGTTTTATACGACTATTGAGACAGAAAGGGTGGATTGAAGAAGATTCTACTGCAGAATTCTTTTTCAGGCCTTTCTATAATTTATTTGTGCACATGCATTCTATTGGAAACATCAGAGAAGAGAATAGTTCAGATTCAGATGAGCAGCAGAGATTTCTATTCATATTATATGTTTGTGTGTTGATTTGAATTTATTTTTTGATTTAGTTTGAACTTTACATAAATAATCTCAGTTTAGATGAGATTGTATGTTGTTTCTTTAGTCTCAACATTTAGTGTATTGTGGTGTGGATTGCAATGTTGAGTTAGATGTGTTTGGGTTAATTTGATAAGTCAATTGCTAGTTATGTAGTGTTTGAAGTTTGTAAGTTCATGGATTTCATTTATAAAGTTATAATGTTTGTGTTGTGTGAATTTATGTGTTATATAATATCTAATCTTAATAAAATATATATTAATAAATATATCAAATTTAGTGACCGAAACAATGAACAAGGCTTAATCTAGATTAAAAACATTGTAAGAATTAAAAAATATTAAAATTTTTTGGAACCCTCGCCGACGGCGAGGAAAAGTCCGCTGACAGCGAAGAAAACCCCGCTGACAGTGAGAAAATCCTGCTTACGGCGAGATTTTCCCGAAACTTTGGCCTTGGTAAATTAATTATCTCGCCGATGGCAAGAAAATTCTCACTGACAGCGAGATCGAGAAATGTCCTTTATTTGACCGGTCAACTGACACTATTCATCATCTCCCTCCTCAAAAACTTAAAAAAACTGACCTAGGGCTTGTGGAATCTTGGATTTGAAGCGATTTCAACACATTTTGACGCCGGATTTTATCTTCCCTTGGTAAGAGCTTCAAGTCTATGTAAAACTTTTTTATTTTTCACTGTGAATTTCTTCTACATTGAGGATTTTGAAAAAATTTTGAAATGTGAAAAAAAGAATTAGAAGAAGTTCATGAAACTTGATTTAGATTTATTTTAGTAACTATTGGAAGCCATCTTAGTAATATTTGGGAGTTTAGTTAAGATTTTTTGCATATTTCACAGATCAAAAATGGCTCCACAACAAAAGAGAAGAGTGGAATACGACGAAACTCGTTTTGTGAATGCAAGGGCACAACCGAGATATTTTCACAATATTCAAGCCAGAACATGCATTCAGGATCGAGTTTTCAAAATTCCTGGAGGTGAAGTAGAGCGAATAATTAAAGAAAGAGGATGGGAAAATTTTTTTTTCATAACTAACAGAGCCGCTGTGGAAGTAGTGAAAGAATTCTATGCAAATCTACTCGAGTGAAGATGCACCGGTTAAGGTTAGAGGATTTTTTCTGGAATTCAGCGCTGCAAGAATAAATGCTTATTACGAGGTAAGAGACACCTACACCAGTGAGTATGATACATTCGGAACTATGGAAGGACCACTGGAAGAGGTGATAGACTTTCTCACTGACGGGAAAGGAGTTTGGAAAATGAAGCAGCGAGAACGGGTAAACTTCCCTCTTTCTATGCTGAATGCATCATCTAAAGCTTGGCACTATTTTATTTGTTCTACATTGTTACCTACTTACCACCATAGTGAGGTAACAAGAGATAGAGCAGTTTTGAATTTCTGTATTCAGAACTAAAAAAGTATTAATGTGGGAAGTATAATTTATAAGAATATATTAGCCACCTCAAGAAGTAAAAGTGGAGGAGGACTAGGACATCCTGGTCTTATCTATGCACTCTGCCAATTATCTGGGATAGAGGCAAAAGAGGATGAGGAATGGGTGGAGCCTATGAAATCCATTACTCTGGCTAATATTAAGAAATATGAATCCCTCGAGGGATGGAGATTTGGAAAAAGGAGTTATGTGCCTTCTTCGAGTAGAGATATTCCCTCTACTAGTTATGACCCTCCTCCCTATAGTACTCCTACCCTTCATGATTTGATGAATGAGATGACCCTTCAGCGGAAGAGCTTTGAAAAAATAGAGGAAAAATTGGAGCATATTGATCAGAGAATCGGAGACTTAGAAAGAAGACATGATTATGACAGTGAGTATCTTCAGAGGCATTCAGAATATGAGATAGCATATTATGAGGCAGAGAGTCGTTATAGGAGAGGAGAGCTTGATGTTGTATTCCTTGAGTGCCCCCGATATACTCATTACCAGCCTAACCCTCCAACTGATCTAAGAAATGACGATATAGTTTGGGACTTTGATGCAAAAGATTAGATGTTATGTTTATTTGTTTAGTTATAGATTCTGATATTATTATTGTTTGTTTGTGTTTTAGTATTGATCTTTTAGTTCATAAACTTTGATTGTTATGTTGTATAAGACATTTTAATATTTTTGTATAAGTTAAATTTCTGTGTTTTTTTTTTAATTTTAAAGATTTCAATTGTAACTCTGAAACTTAATTAGTGAAATGTATGTGGATGTTGTGTTATATTGTAGTGTAAGTTGTGTTAGTAGTTGTACTTAATTTTAAAACTTCTTTACCCAGCATTTTCTTTAATATTTGGTGTATAGAAAAATACTAACAGTGCAGGTTAATTATGTAATGAAAAAGAAAAAGAGCCTGCAGAACTTCAAAAGAAAAAGAAATACCTAAAGCCCGAAGGTATGATTTCAATTTACAGTTTATTTTCTTTTCACCCTACATTTAAATAGATAGAAAACTTTAAGTTTGGGGGAGAGAAAAACAAAAAATTTAATTATTAAATTATTCTCGATATATATTTTTAAAATTATTATAAAAATGATTTTCTGTAGTAATTTTAATTCAGTAAATAGAATTAATTTATCTAAATATTATAAAAACTGAATAAAATATTTTTAGTAATTAAACTAATTTTATGGATTAAGAAATTTAGTTTTAAAAGGATAAGAATCTAGTTAACTATTTAAAGTAAGAAAAACTATATTTTAAAATATAAAATTCTTAAATTTTTAGTTGACAAAGAAAAGATTGAAACACAATAAAGTAAAAAACTTTGAAATATATATATTAAGTAAGGAAATATTTCAAGTTTCAATTTTAGGAAAGAGAAAAATGAAGTTCAAAATCATTAACAGGCTATCCAGATATAGTAATCCTCACTTGAAAAAGAAAAAGGAGGATTGAAAATCAATCCCTGAAAAGAAAAGAAAAAAATATATATATTGGATTGAAAATCAATCAAAATGAAAAAGAGAAATATAAGTGAGGAAAGCTTGAGGAAGTGCTTTTTCAAAAATTGGCTTCATTTGAATCAACCTAAAAGAAAAACTCAGTTTTATTTCTAAACTTATATATATATGGATTTGTATTTTACTGAGTAGTGTTTTTATGAAATTCCCATCACCTGAATATTTTAAGTAATTTAAAATTTCAAATATAGTCATTCTTAAAATAAATAGAAGACTAAACATCTTAAACTTGATAACTAAATAGCCTTATATCTATAAAATTAATGTAAATATCTAAAAATATTTCTATTAAACTTAACTATAGTATTTATTTAAAACTAATTCATAGTATTTCTGAATTAAAACCTTACTACAAATAATCATTACGTAGTATTAAAATTACTTGAGAACAAGTAATAGTTAAGTTTGGGGGAATTTGATCACTAGAATATATATTAAGAATTTCATACCAATTTTATATGAAATTGCACTTTAAAGAAAGGTATTTTCTTTGTTTTATTGCAGGAATGAAGATTTATAAGTATCAAAAGCAAAAAGCACAAAAGAAGCGAATTTGGAGCAAAAAGGTCTCAATTTGATAAAAATTGAACTGTCCCGCCGACGGCGAGATTTAGGCCGCCGACGGCGAGATTTTCCCGAAAGATTTTTAATATATTATACGGAGCTCACTGAAGGCAAGATCGAGCCCGCCAACAGCGAGATCTGCGCGGTTAGCCTATCTTCTAGAAGCCCGCCGACGGCGAGATCAAGCCACCGACGGCGAGACAGTTGAAAAGAACCAAAATACATTGAACCTGGACGCTTTTTGAAGAGGTGCTTAAGCAACCTATGGAGATTTGACCCTTCTATAAATAGAGCCAAAGTTTAGTCAGTTAGTGTGTCATTCTAGAGTCAGCTTTAGTCATTTGTGTGGAAGTTAATAGTCTTTTGAGTGAGTAGATTAAGTTTTTATCATTTTGGTGTGCTGTACTGGAAGGAAGAGTCAAAGGAACTTCAAGATTCTGTTTGTGGAGAAGAATTGAGATAAGTATATTTGTTATTTGTTTATTAACTTTAATGAAATCCATGCTTTGTGTTATCTTTCCCATGCATTCTGAGTAGTTACCTTAGTCTTTCTCCTTGTTCTTGAGATTAGTGAAATGACAAATTTAAATAATTGTGCCTGAAATATGAAAATAGAAATTATGCTAATCTTTTTACTTAAATCGTAATTTACTTTCAATCTGGCCAATTGATCTGTTAACATATGTTGAATTATCAACTATAGTAAAGATTACATCCAAGATTCAGGGAAATCAAAAGCCTTGGAAGGAGGGTGCAAATAAATAGGTAAATATTAACTAGCGGGTGTAGAATTGAATATTTTAGTGTGACAGACTAAAATATTCAATTTGGTCTTATTGTTTGAGAGCTGAAGTGTAGATGTTAGCCCTCGGGTGAGGGGAACGTGGGAGCTACGAAGTGGCAGTCGGTATCCTCCCAGCCTAGCCGCGGATTCAGTAATCAAACATAAGACTAGTCAATATTCTTTGCACCTGGACCAAAGGGTAAAGAATAGGTTTGCTCCTATTTGGCACAATATAATTAAAAAAAAACTAATTTAAATTTTCATTCACTTAATACTCTAAAGACAAGGAGAAAGATACTTTTCTGAAATCTTATATTAACCTTTTAAGCATTAGTTTATTTTAGTCTAAGTGTTCTAAATTTTCGTATACTAGATTAATAAGTAAATTTACTTTAAGTTGTTTTTTAAAACATACTAACATCCCTGTGGGATCGATATCTAGGACTCCATTAGAACCCTATATTACTTGATAACGATACGTATACTTTCGTAGTATCCACAATATAAACCATAAAATCCATAACAGAATCATAAGAATATATTTAGTGCGGATCAAGTTTTTGGTGTCGTTGCTAACTTTTATAATAGTAAGTATAAATATTGAAAACTGGATCAACTACGCAAGTGTACGTATCGTTATCAAGTAATATAGGGCTCTAATGGAGTCCTAGATATCGATCCCACAGGGAAGTTAGAAAATTTCAAAGACAAATTAAAGTAAACTTACTTACTAATCTAGAATACGGAAATTAAGAGTACTTAGACTAAAATAAACTAATGCTTAAAGGTTGAATATAAGATTTCAGAAAAGTATCTTTCTCCTTGTTGTAGAGAATTAAGTGAATGAAGAATTAAATAAGTTTTTAATTGTATTGTGCCAAATAGGAGCATTCATATTCTTTACCCTTTGGTCCAGGTGCAAAGAACATTGACTAGTCTTATGTTTGATTACTGAATCTGCGGCTAGGCTGGGAGGATACCGACTGCCACTTCAGAGCTCCCACGTTCCCCTCGCCTGAGGGCTAACATCTACACTTCAGCTCCCAAACAATAAGACCGAATTGACTATTTTATTCTGTCACACTAAAATGTCCAATTATACGCCCGATAGTTAATATTTCCCTATTTATTTGCACCCTCCTTCCAAGGCTTTTGACTTCCCTGAATTTTGGATGTAATCTTTGCTATAGTTGATGCTTCAACATATGTTAACAAATCAATTGGCTAGATTGAAAGTAAATCAAGATTTAAGTTAATGATTATCACAATTTCTATTTTCATGTTTTTAGGCACAACTACTTTAATTCATCATTTCACTAAATCTCGATAACAAGGAGAAAGACTAAGGAAACTACTCAGAATGCATGGAAAAAATAACACAAAGCATGGATTTCATTAAAGTTAACAAAAAAATAACAAATATACTTATCTCAATTCTTCTCCCCAAGCAGACTCCTTGAAGTTCTTTTGACTCTTCCTTCCAGTACAACACACCAAAACGCTAAACACTTTATCTACTCTCTCTTAAATTACACTTAACTTCCACACAAATGACACAAAAATGACGCACAAATGACTAAAATTCATCTCTATTTATAGAAGGGGTCAAATCTCCAAAGGTTGCTTAAGCACCTCTTCAAAAAGCATCCAAGGTTAAATTTAATTTGGCTCTTTTCAACTGTCTCGCCGTCGGCGGCTTGATTTCACTGTCGGCGAGCTTCTAGAAGATAGGCTAACCGCGCCGATCTCGCTATCGGTGGGCTCGATCTTACCATCAGCGGGCTCCTTATATTATATTAAAAATCTTTCGGGAAAAACTCGCCGTCGGCGCCCTAAATCTCGCCGTCGGTGAGACAGTTCAATTTTTATCAAATTGAGTCCTTTTTGCTCCAAATTTGCTTCTTTTGTGCTTTTTACTTTTAGTACTTATAAATCTTCATTCCTGCAATAAAACAAAGAAAATACCTTTTTTTTAAAGTGCAATTTCATATAAAATTGGTATGAAATTCTTAATATATTTTCTAGTGATCATATATATATATATATATATATATATATATATATATATATATATATATATATATATATATATATATATATATATATATATATATATATATATATATACATGCTTTGGTATACATGTAAGGTTGGGTTTTACATTTTGTTCTTGTACTTTTTTCACCTTTTCGGTGGAGTTGTATTGTGGAGATGGAACCCTTAGGAGCTTTTATGTAATTTCTTTTGGGTTTAGATGGGGACCCCTCTCCCTCCCACTTTTTTTGTACTGCTTCTTTTATATTAATAGGTAGGGAGCCATGAGATTCTCCTTCAACTATATATATATATCATCAAAACAGAATTGTATTCCTTTAAGAAAAGTTTACATTTCTAAGGTGTGACAGCTTTAAAAGGTCTCCCTTAAAAGAAACAAAATGGGAGGTAGAGAAGAGGATAGAACCACCTCAGAGGAGGCTAGGCCACTCCTAGCTAACCAATGAGCAGGTTTGGTACCTTTTCTAAAAATAATGGAAAATCTTATATCAAAGCATTTCCTCATCTCCCTGATTATGTTGCTCCAGTATGAATGATGCTAATCAGAGTTATCTCCACCATCAATCATTTGTATTAGGGTGGTGGAGTCCACCTCTACCACAAGGTGTTTCCGCTTGTTCAGGCTAGCCAATTTAATTACCCAGTAGACAGCTACTTGCTCAGCTTCCAAAGCATCCTTAGCCTCCAAATGAGTTTGGAAATAGAGTAAACAATTCCCAAGATGATCTCTTAAGATACCCCCAATACCAACCCCCCAGCTAAGAAGCTGCCATCAGTGTTTACTTTGATTTGATGCTCCATTTAAGGCTGCCAACAAACCGTAATTATGTGCTTCTGACTGGTGATGTGAGTTGTGGGAACATTGGAAATATTAGAGAATCTTTTGTGTTTGATCAGCTTGGTCAGGAATGAGAGGCAAAATGTACCCACCTCCTTCATAGTTAGAATGAGTCTTCAAATTTGACTTTGTTCCTCGCCATCCAGATGAACCGAGTCACCAGAAGGGGGATGGATCCAAGACCTGTCTGATGTCAGCACTAACAAGAGGAGTAGAAAGAGGACCACTCTAGATTGGTTGTATCAAGTGAGAATTTTTGGGAGACTTCCTTCCAAACATTCTGAGTGAAGTTTCATTCAAAGAACAAATGTGCAATAGATTCCTCCTCTTGTGAGCAAAGCCAACATCTTGAGGGGCACCTTAGTCCTTTAAGTTTGAGAATGTCATATGTGGGTAACATTTTATGTAAAGTTCTCCAACAGATAAATTACATGGAGGGGGTCAAGTATTTATTCCATATTGTGTCTCCCCAATGGTTGTGATCCCATTGATAAAGTCTGGAGAAGATGTGTTTGGAGATGCTCTGAGATTTGCTGCATTTCCAAGTGATCTTGTCAGGTCTGGTTCTATTAAATTGGATCTTACTAAGTTGCTCTACAGATTCTTCCCAGATCAGATTATTCTGTTTGTCTAGGTCCCTGTGTTCTCCTTGCGAACAATCTTTTACTTGGAGATCAAGGTTGGCCTCACAAGTGATGGTTTAAAGCACCTCTGAGGAACACCAATTATCCAGCCAGAAGTTAATCTTACCCTCCCCCGACTCCCAAAGAAAAAAAGGTTCTCAGCTTGCTGCCTCACTTTTAAAAGGTTCACCCAGATTTTGGAGTCCCCCAATTTCCTCTCCACCAGCATTGGGTAAGCCTCTTTGCAGTATTTTTTAGTAGAAACATGGCCTAAAGGGAGGACTATTGCATAAATTTTATCCATAGTTTTCAAAGGTTTATCTGTTGTAAGTGTTGGAGCCCTCTAAGACTAATGTCCCCAGCCATAGTGGGCATGGCAATCTTCTGCCAGCTAGACCAATGAAACTGCTATCTTTGGCAAGACCATAGGAATCTATTGAAAGCACTCTCTGGCTGAATTCTTATGCTTTTCTTCATGCAAGACATTTGTAGGATGTAGGAAGGGAAGGTGGTTAATATGCTCTTTAGCAATGTGATTCTACCTCCATTTGAGAGAAAGGAGTGTGTCTAGCTAGTGAGTTGTAAAGAGATCTCTCTCACCACCCCATCAAACTGTGTTAATTTGGCTCTCCCTTTGAGTAGTGGAACTCCCAGGTAGGTGATGGGTAGATGTGTTTCTTCAAAACCTTTAAACTTTAGGGTCTAGTGTTAGCTCTCAAAGGGAGTCTTTTTACTGAACAATAACACTTCTTTGTGTTCAGGCATATACTTGAGTGAAGTTGAAAAATATCCATACAGAGACTAAATTTTTTTACTGCCAATTTTTTTGCTCTAAAAAATACTAGGATGTCATCTGTATAAATCAGGTGAGAGATAGGATATTTAGCTTTGTTATGGTTCCTGGCATAATGATGAGATAGAATATGTTTGTCCAACAGCCATTGAAAGGATGAAAATTGTGGGTGACAGTGGATCGCCCTGCTGAAGGCCTCTTGATTCTGTGAAATTACTGCAGCTTTGTCCATTGATAAGTGATCCACTGAAAATTTGATAGTTTTTTACTATTCATTTCATACCTATTTTTGATGATATTGCACTTTAGAGAAAGGTATTTTTCATGATTTCATGCAGGTACAATGACTTTATGCCTTTGGAGCAAAAGGAAGCGAAAAGGAGCAAATTTGGAGCAAAATGGGGAAAAAGTGCATTTTATTGAACTAGCACTAAACGACGTTGTCACCGGCGATGGACCGCGCCAATTTACACAAAATTTGGATGTTAAAGGCGAAAACTATTACCAAACGGCTCCCGATCCTTAGCTGGACCGTGCCCTATCCCGAATTCAAACTAGATTCAATGTATTTGGCTGGATTTTGGAGGGTGGCTTGAGGAAACTCTTGGGAAATCAGTTATGGCCAGATTTAAACTACTTTGGAGCCAAATTTAGAGAGGGGGAGAGAGTTTAGAGTGTAAAGAGAGTGAGGAGAGAGTTTCTTTTCATTCTGTTTAGGAAATTTTGGTTTTGTGTTTTCTCTTCTAAGGAGTGTAGGAGAAAAGGGAAAGTGAGATATTTCTTCTTCCTTATCTAAAGAGAGGATTGTGTGTAGTGTTGAAGAAAGAAGAGGAGTCAAAGGAATTCATTGAGATTCGCTTGGGGAAGAGTTTGAGATAAGTTGTCTTTTCTTTACTCTGTTTGTAGACGTTGCTTTTATATATAAAATCCATGTTTTATCATATTTTCTTCATGAGTCTTGAGTAGATTTCTTTGTCTTCCTCCTTTTCATGTGATGTGTTGATGTTGTGATATGGAAATGATGTGCCAATTTATAATGGAGAATTTTTTATGACCTTTTCACTTCGAAATTCATTTACTTTTTTATCTGGCCAATTAAATTGTTAAAACTTGTTGGGAAACATATGTTCGTAAAAATATACATTGATGGACGTAGAATTAGAGATTTCAGAGTGACAAGCTGAAATCCTCAATTTAGTCCTAGGGTTTGGAAACCAAAGCAAGAGTTAGCCTTCAGGGGAGAGGAACTGGGAGCTCTGGAGTGAGAGCCAGTATCCTCATAGCCTAACGACGAATTTGGGGACTAAACTTAGGATTAGCCAATGTTCTTTATGAGATTGGTAAAGGGTAAATAATATGAATGCTCCTATTTGGCACAATACATTTGCATCACTGAGATAGCATATTATAATTGGAGAGGAGGAGGACTCTTTCTTACAACTGAACTTTGTTATAACTTTAGTCTTGTGTTAGTTTAACTTGCTAGAAAGTTAGAATGTACTTTGGTAGGAGTAGTAACTACAATTATTTGTTTTTATTTTATGAATTGAACTTACTTGCAATTGTGTTGTGATTCGTTAAGTGATTTTTGTGCTGCACCATAAAATTAATTGCCTTCCTGTGAGATCGATATACAGGATTCCACTAGAGCCCTGTATTACTTGAGCGATACGTATACTTGCGTTTTGTTCCACTTAAAAAATACCCATTTTTTATGCCTTATTTATGTTTCAATTCTTAAGGATACTATGCTTTAATGAAAGGTATTTTTATGTTTTTGGATATAGGTTATAATAAAAGAGTTTAAGAAGGAAAATGGAACAAAAATGGAGCTTGAAGAGCAAAGTTATCTAATTTATAAGCCTGGCGCCTAGGCGCCTAAGCGTTAGTTCGATACAGACGCAGACAAGATTTTTGATGACTTTGGGTAGTTATTTTGATGGTGTTAAGCGGTTATCAGAGCTTCTAGAAGACTGGAAGTTACTCCTAATATATAAGAAATGTGATACAATGCATCTGGACATGGGAAAACGGTTTTAATTGCTAAGAGGTGCGATCCAAAGTGAAGAGATGCAAAGAGTAGGTCATGGAGTTTGGCGCCTAGGCGCCAGATCCCGGCGCATAGATGCGACAATTACCTTCTAGAAGATACATTGTATTTGGATGAATTTTCAAGAGGTGTCTTAAGCAACCCTGGGTCAAATTTAGATCTCTATAAAAAGAGCCCATTGTACAGAGAAAATCTGCCCCTTTAGCACCATATAGTCCCCAAGCACCATTTAGCCATTATACTCCCTCTAGCATCCAATTATTTTAGGGAGCCACCTTCTTTAGTATTTAGTGAGTTTATTTTTAGTTTATTTTGAGTGTTAAGTGTGAGATTATTAGTGTTGTTGCTCTTAAAGTCTTTCATCATTGCATTGAAGTCAGCATGAGTCAGCGAATCACTTGAAGGAACATTCCATATAAGTATTTGTAACTTGGTTCAAAGTTTTATAAATATGTTTTGCTGTGTGAATTCAATGTTTTCTGAGTAGATAGTTTCATTTTCCTTTCAACTATGAAAAGATAATAAGATAATTAAATTTTGTTGGAGAATTTAACTTAAAAATTTATAAAAATTGTGATGATATTAATACATAATCTTAGTTTACTTTTTAAACTGGCCATTTAAAATGTTAAAACCTATTGAATTTTGAGACCTATCCAGAGATGAGTTCTTAACTAGTAGATATCACATGAATCCTTAGGTAGTCGAAGGCTTTATGCGGGTTATTCAATGTGAAGTGCAAAGAAATACGAAGATATGATTTATTGGGAGTAGAATTAATTAGTTTTTAGAGTGACAGACTAAATTCTAATAATTTGGTTTATAGAAAGGGAACGGGTCACTGGTAGGGCCGACTATAACCACCCTTAGACATCTAGTAGTGTGAGCCTAGATTAACCCATTCTACTAATAAAACATCCTGAACCGATCTATAGATTAGTCAATGTTCTTTATGACTTGAACAAAGGGTAAAGAATAGGAATGCTTCTATTTGGCACAATACCATAATCTAAATTCTCCACAAATGATAATTATTCTAAAAATCTAAGATTAGTTGAAAAGGAGAAAGTTATTTTAAATATACCTGCATTAATCTTTATTTTCTTACTGCTTGCTTACATTTAGTACAAATTTTATTAAATCTAAAATCTAAACTTTGAAAAGAAATAAAAATAATAATTACTTTTAATTTTAAAATTCTAAAAAAATTTCTTTATTTTCTCAAAAATCTTCCATGTGGGATCGATAATCAGGACTCCACTTGAGCCCTGTATTACTTGATACGATACGTATACTTGCGTTTGAAATTGTGACTTTTACAATAATTAATATAAAAATCTAAATATAAATTCATAAATTCTTACATAATTAAAGGTCGGGCACATCAAATTTTTGAAACGTTGCTGGGGATAAAATCTTCTAGCAGTGGTATCAAATTCTTGCATTTGAAAGTATATATAAAGCCCCGAAATGCAAAGTTTGGTTCAAGTTTTTGGCGACGTTGTCGGTGAAGAAAAGAGGGAGATAAGGAATTAAGTTAAAAAGACAAATTTTACATTTCTCAAATTAAATATAATTTATACACTTTTATTTCTTTAAAAAAAATAAAAACATAAAAAAATATATATAAAAACAAAAATACCAAAAAGATTTTAATTTATTTTTATGTGTAGTTCTGGATGTGAAGGATTATTACCTTTTGATTCTAAATTAGAAAGAACAGTTGAAAGAATTAAAAAAGGAAAACAAATTCAAAGATATCAGGAAATGGATAACTTACATGACAATAATCAAAATCCAATAGAAATCAATGAACAAAATGTTTATAAACCATTAAGGGATTATGCAAACCCTAAAGTTGATGAACTTCATCTTAGTATTCAAATGCCAGCTGTAGATGTTAGTTCTTTTGAGCTTAAACTTTCTATTATTCAAATTGTTCAAAATAATCAATTTGGAGGAACACCTAATGAGGATCCAAATTTGCACCTTGCTAGTTTCTTAGAACTTTATGCTACCTTTAAATATAATAATGTTTCTGATGGTGCTATTAGGCTTAGAATCTTTCCTTTTTCCTTAAAAGATAAAGCAAAGATGTGGCTTAATTCATTAGCAACTTGTTCTATTAAAACTTGGGCAGATATGGCACAAAAATTCCTTGCTAAATATTTTCCTACTTCTAAAACTGCTAAATTAAGAAATGATATTACTTCGTTTTTGCAATTTGATGGAGAAACAATTTATGAAGCTTGGGAAAGATTTAAAGAACTATTAAGAAAAAGTCTTCATCATGCTTTACCAGATTGGTTAATTATTCAAACATTTTATAATGGACTTATTGGATCACTTAGATCTATTATAGATGTTGCTGCTCGTGGTTCTTCAATGGCTAAGACATTTGAAGAAGCTTATACTTTAATTGAAGAAATGACTAATAATAATTTTCAATGGCCTTCTGAAAGGGTTACTCCTAAGAGAATGAAAAGTATTCAAGATAATGAAGCCTTTTCTATTTTAGCTTCACAAGTGGCTGCGATATCTATGAAATTAGATAATTTTACTATTAACATATCACATGTAAGTAATGATAATTCTGCAAATGATTCTCAAACAATAGAAACTTTGCAAGCTATTGCTAGTAAAACTAATAACCCTTATTCTAATTCTTATAATCCTGGTTGGAAAAATCATCCTAATTTTAATTGGAATAATGGATATCAACAATGGAGTAATAATCAAGTTAATCCAAATTGGAACAATCAAGAAAATTCAAACTTTAGACCAACTTATCCTCCTTGTTTTAATAATCAACAGAAAAAGTTATATATAGAAGAATTGATCTTGCAATAATCAGCTACAAAGCCAAAACACTGCTATTCGTAATATTGAGAATCAGATGGGTCAAATTGCTAATTTTGTTAATTACCGACCTTAAGGAACATTACCTAGCAATGTCGAAATTAATCCTAAAGAAACTGGGAAAGAATATGAACAAGCAAAAGCTGTATAACTTAGAAGTGGAAAGGAATTAAAAGAGAAAATTTGGAATAAAATTGAAAAAGAGTGAGAGGTAGAAGAGATTGAAAAACCTAAAGATACTCTTTCTCCAAGTAAAGATCAGACTGTAATTCCTATTGATGTGGAAGTAGAAAGACTAACACCACCTTTTCCTCAAACATTAGAACAGTAGAAGCTTGACCATCAATTTTCAAAGTTCTTTAAGATTTTTAAGAAACTTACCATCAACATTCCTTTTGCTGAAGCTTTGGAAAGAATGTCAAGCTGTGCGAAATTTATGAAAAATATTTTAAGCAAGAAAAGGAATTTTGAAGCATATGAAACTGTTGCATTAAGTGAAGAATGTAGTGCAATAATTCAGAAGAAATTACCTCAGAAACTAAAAGATCCTGAAAGTTTCACTATACCATGTGCTATTGGAGAAAAATTTTGTGGAAAAGCCTTATGTGATTTAGGTGCAAGTATTATCTCATGTCATTTTCAATCTTTCGAAGGTTAGATTTAGGAGAGATTTCTCCCACTATTGTAACCCTTCAGCTAGCTGATCGATCTATCACATATCCTAAAGGAGTTATAGAGGATGTTCTTATTAAAGTAGATAAATTTATCTCTCCTGTGGATTTCATTGTACTAGATATGGAAGAAGATAACGAAATACCTATTATTTTAGAGAGACCTGATCCCCGATAGATATAAGTGCAACGGATGCCAGAAACTTAGTTCCGCTGGATAAATGCGCTAATGATTTAAGATATGAAAATAATGATTTTATAATATGGGATACTACGCAAGTATACATATCGTTTATCAAGTAATATAGGACTTTCTGATTATGCTCTGAAATATCGAACCCACAGGGAAAATGTAAAATCTTTAAAGGAATCAGAGAAATTATCTTTTCACTTCCTTTGATTGTTTTCGAAAAAGTATGTCTTAATTTTGAAAAGCTTTAAAGGTTGATATATCTTTTGAAATTTTCTTAATAAAATGCTAAACAAGAAATTAAAATTACAATAACTAATAACACTGGATGTAAAATACTATTAACTCGAATATCTTTTTCTTTCTTTTCATGAAGTAGTAATAATTCTTAAAGTATTATTGTGTAAGTATTCAAATTTTTTTTGTGACGGATAGAAGAAAATGTGTTCTTTACCCTTACTTGGTTTTATAAAGAACATAGGTTAATTTGAAATTTATATTATTTTTAACATGGTTAGGCAGGGAAGATACCAGTCTCTCACTCTAGAGTTCCCTCGATTCCCACCACTCCGAGGGCTAACTTCTCATAACAAAACTCAAAACTTCAAACCAAATTAGGGGGTTTTAGCCTGTCACTCTAAAATCCTCTAATTTTATTCCCTTTATAAAAATATCTTCTAATATTACATTCAATTATATGGACTACAGTTCTCACCCATATAATTTCATGTGATTCTTACTAACTTTTATGAGACAATACCGCATTGGATCTTACATAATCTCAAAAAAATTTACAACTTAACAGGCCAAATTAAGAAGTAAAAAAAGTTTTTAGAATCAATCTTCACAACTTCATCCAACTTTTAAACACTTATACTTTCCACAACAATTCTCTTTAAATTAATTACTTCTCTATTTAAGAAAGAAAACGATAAAGTAAACTACTCAAAATTCATTGAGAAAATATAAAAATACATTGATTTGAAATTAAAAACAATAATAAGAAAATTAATAAATGAAAGAAAATATTAATAAATTAAATAAAAGTAAACACTTATCTAAAAATCCTCTCCACAAGACAAAGGAAGTTCCTCTGAAACTTTGACTCTTCACTAAACTACTCCTCAGAGCAAGTCTCCCAACTCCAATGACTCAGAATACAGACTTCAGACTTCAATAATAACTAAACTAAAAGAAAGAAAAGAAGTGGGAAGAAGAATACCTCTAAAATAAAAACTCTTAAAAATGCAGTGGAAGAACAAAATAAAGAAAGAAAGAACCCTTCAAAATGCAAAGGAAGAGTCTCGTAATCTTTCCTAAGACTCTCTTTAAATAGTAAACCAAAAGGTGCCTTGGTGTCTCTTCAAAATGTGTCCAGATTTGATGTATCTACCAAGGAATGCACCCCTTCATTCAAACTTCCCGCCCAAAGGAAGTTATGGACGTTACCACCAAGATTTGCATCCCATCCCCTTTTAAATTGGCGCCAAATCCATTTGAAATTTGATTTTTAACGGTGGCGGCTAAGCGGTGGCCCAGCGGCGCTTAGCCGCCAGTACCAAATTTTTTATTTTTCATTTTTTTGCTCCAAATTTGATCCAATTTTGCTCCTTTCATCATGACTATCCATTTTCATCATACCTGCAAGAAAAACACAAAATATCTTCCATTAAAGTGCAATATCATTAAAAATAGGTATAAAAATGTGCATAAAAATACTATATATTTTAGGTGTATCAAAATCCCACAAATTTAAAATGTTACTTGTCCTCAAGTGACAGTTAATCTCATAGAACATTTTAGCATGCAAATTATGTAATGAGTTTCTTTGGAAGATAACAAAATTTTGTTCTAGAAATGGAATAGTCCAATTTAGAAAAAATTTCAGTAATTAAAACCAACTTAAAGGTTAGAAAGTTCTTAAGTAAAAGAAAATTGATAAATATAAGTTTCTATCTAATTCAGAAATATTTAAAGATTTTTTAAAATATAGGATTCAAACATTTATTTTTCTCACTTAAAAATCTTTATTTGAAAAATAATTTTAATTACTATATTACAACTTTAAGCTTTAGATTTTCTCTGAACTTAAATCTTAAACTTTAGGTATGAAACCAATTATTGATTAGGCCCTTGAATCCTCAAGCTTCTCCTCCCTTTTCATAAACTATTTTTTTTATAAGGCAAGGATTACTATATCTGGATAGACCTTTAATAATTTTGAATTCCATCCTTCCATTTAAAATAAAGATCAGATATACATCTTTCACTTAAAAATCATAATAATAATATTTGAAAATTACTCTTCAATAAAAAAAATTTAAACTTTGAAGAATAAAAGTCAAATCTTATATTTATCCAAAAATACAAAACTTCTTACTAAAGATAGTTTAACTTTATTTAACACCTCTTCATTAAGAAAATTCTAACTTTAAATTTTTCATGATTACTATAAATTTTAACTAAATTCTTATATTCATTTCTATATTCAAAATTTTGTTCCCCTAATATAACTTCATGTACATAAGTGTACTCAATCAAAAATAAGATTTATTTTTAAGTATTCTTGAGAATCAAATAAAATTTTAGGTTTTTGAAATTCTTTGTTTTTTTTTTCAAAGTCCCCCCCCCCAACTTTAAATTTTTAATTAAGATAAAACATTTAAGCATAAGAAATGATACGAGGGTGAGAAATAAAAACTAACATATCATGCTTGCATGAATTTTTAATATCCTAATATGCAAGTATAACAATTTAAATACAGGAGTAAAATGAAATCAAATTTAGTTTTTCAAAACATTTTTCTCTCTCTTTTTTTTAATAATAAGAAAAGTAAAAATTTCAGAAGACTTCTACAGTAGTGGAGGTTTTCAAAGCAAATACACACCAACTAAAATAACACACTGATACAGATAACCGATGATAGTCGAATTTGAGGAATTTTAAACATGTAGATTTCCTAAGTAGAAGTTCCTAATAGTGGTTTATCATTTCCTAACAGTTTTTGGAATTAAAGTACACATTACTAAAAACTCTGACATAACATACACATAAAAACATTTACTATTACACACTACCATACAGCAACATATAAATCAACAATAAAAACAACAACAATACATGAATATGCATAACAGATAACAGTACAACTACAATCTGCATACTATCAAGGTTCACATCACAACACAATCATCAAACAAAATACTAGATAAAGTACACAGTGACACAACACATCAATACAACAACTAAAACAAACAACATACATCTACTCTTCATCCTCATCATCATCATCATCATCTTGCTCGTTCCAATCTCTGGATGGCACATAAGGTATATAGAATGGATGAGGTGGCATCTCAGCACTCTGATCTCCTCTAATCAGTCTATCCAAATATTGCTGATAATTCTCCTCATATTCATCATGTTTTACATTATATCTCTCAACATTATCCATCTTACTATCCATATCTCTCACATGCTCTCGAGTAAGACTCACTTTTTTAAAAATTTTTCTTAATAAACCAGTCTGTGAAGTAGTAAATTTTTCTTTCCTTTCATGAAGTAGTAATAATTCTTAAAGTATTTTTGTGGAAGTATTTAAATTTTTGTTGTGACAGATAGAAGCAAAAGTGTTCTTTACCCTTACTTGGTTCTATAAAGAACATAGGTTAATTTGAAATTTATATTATTTTGAACATGGTTAGGCAGGGAAGATACTAGTCTCTCATTCTAGAGTTCCCTAGATTCCCACCACCTGTGGGCTAACTTCTCATAACAAAACTCAAAACTTCAAACAAAATTATGGGGTTTTAGCCTGTCACTCTAAAATCCTCTAACTTTACTCCCTTTTATAAAAATATCTTCTAATATTCCATTCAATTATATGGACTACACTTCTCACCCATATAATTTCATGTGATTCTTACTAACTTTTATGAGACAATACCGCATTGGATCTTGCATGATCTCAAGAAATTTTACAACTTAACAGGCCAAATTAAGAAGTAAACAATGTTTTTAGAATCAATCTTCACAACTTCTTCCAACTTTTAAAAACTTATACTTTCCACAACAATTCTCTTTAAACTAATTACTTCTCCATTTAAGAAAGAAAAAGATAAAGTAAACTACTCAGAATTCATTGATAAAATATAAAAACACATTGATTTGAAATTAAAAATAATAATAAGAAAAATAATAAACGAAAGCAAATATTAATAAACTAAATAAAAGTAAACACTTATCTGAAATTCCTCTCCACAAGACTAAGGAAGTTACTCTGAAACTTTGACTCTTAGCTAACCTACTCCTCTGACCAAGTCTCCCAACTACGATGACTCAGACTTCAGACTTCAATAAAAACTAAACTAAAAGAAAGAAAAGAAGTGGGAAGAAGAATACTTCACTCTGACCCTTTTCTCCTTTCTACTCTCTACTGCTACTCTAAAATAAAAACTCTTAAAAATGCAGTGAAAGAACAAAAGAAAGAAAGAAAGAACCCTTCAAAATGTAAAGGAAGAGTCTCCTAATCTTTCCTAAGACTCTATTTAAATTGTAAACCAAAAGGTGCCTTGGTGTCTCTTCAAAATGTGTCCAGATTCGATGTATCTACCAAGGAACGCACCCCTTCATTCAAACTTTCCGCCCAAAGGAAGTTATGGACGTTACCACCAAGAGTTGCATCCCATCCCCTTTGAAATTGGCGCCAAATCCATTTGAAATTCGATTTTTAACTGTGGCGGCTAAGCGCCGGCCCAGCGGCGCTTAGCCGCCAGTGCCAAATTTTTTATTTTTCATTTTTTTTGCTCCAAATTTGATCTAATTTTGCTCCTTTCATCATGACCATCCATTTTCATCATACCTACAAGAAAATCACAAAATACCTTTCATTAAAGTGCAATATCATTAAAAATAGGTATAAAAATGTTCATAAAAATACTATATATTTTAGGTGTATCAAGACCTTTTCTAGCTACCGGACGTGCTATGATTGACGTGCAAAAAGGATAATTAACAATGAGAGTTAATGATTAAGAGATAACATCTAGTGTTCTGAAATCAATGAGGTATCCTGATAAAGAAAAATGCTATCAGATGGATATTTTTGATAATATAATTGAAAAGAAATAAAAATAAGATTGGACTATTGCAGATATAAAGGGAATAAGCCCTTCAATCTGTATGCATAGGATTTTAATGAAAGAAAATTGTAAACCTACTATTGAACCTCAAAGAAGATTGAACCCAATTATGAAAGAGGTTGTTAAAAAAGAGATTTTGAAATGGTTAGATGTTGGAATTATTTATCCACTTTCGGATAGCCAATGGGTAAGTCCTATTCATTGTGTTCTGAAGAAAGGAGGAGTAACTGTCATTGTTAAAGAAAAAAATAAATTAATCCCAACAAGACAAGTTACTGGATGGAGAATTTGCATTGACTATCAAAAATTAAACAACGCCACTACAAAGGATCATTTTCCTTTACCATTCTTGGATCAGATGTTGGATAAATTAGCTGGACACTCATATTTCTGTTTTCTTGATGGATATTCTAGTTATCATCAATTACCTGTTGCTCCTGAGGACCAAGAGGAAACAACATTTACAAGTCCTTATGGAACATTTGCCTTTAGAAGAATGTCTTTCGGTTTATGTAATGCACCTGCAACTTTTCAAAGATGTATGATGTCAATATTCTATAATTTAATTGATAAAGGAATTGAAGTATTTATGGATGATTTTTCAGTATTTGTGATCCATGAAAAATATACCTATTTTTATGCCTTGATTTTTACCAATTTCTAAGGATATTATGCTATGAAAGGTATTTTTGTGTTTTTGAATGTAGGTGATGTAAAAAGGTCCAAAAAAAGAAAAAGGGTGAAAAAGGAGCAAAAAGGAGCAAAATTGGAGCAAAATTGGAGCAAAATACAAGAATTATAAAAAAATATGGTCTGGCGCCTAGGCGCCAGACTCGATACAGAAACTGTCAAGTTTTTGACAACGTTTGGACAGTTATTTTGACGGAGTGAGCGGTTATTGGACATTCTAGAAGACTGGCAGTTGTTCCTTGATAATAGGACATGTGATACATTGCATTTGGACACTCCAAAATGGTTTTAATCGTGAAGAGGTGCGAGCCAAAGTGAAGAGGTACGAAGAACTGGACGCAGTGTCCTGCGCCTAGGCGCCAAACAGACCTTCTAGAAGATTCATTGAATGTGGACATGTTTTGAAGAGGTGCCTCAAGGCAACCCTTGAAGCCTATAAATAGGAGTCCACTCCTTCAGAAAAACGTGCCCCCCATTGTATCCCCTATCTCTTAGCCACTTTAGGATCTCTCATCCTTAGAGAGAGAAATAGAGAGAGAAATTTAGGGCCACTTTTATTTAGATTAGTGAGTTTATTTTCAAGTTGTTGCGTCTGGAGTTCATTACACTGTGGAGTTAGTAGGAATCAGAAGATCTGTAGAAGGAATATTTGAGATAAGTATTTTATTTTTTATTCAAAGTTTATTTATTATGTTTTGCTGTTTGTATTCAATGTGTTCTGAGTAGTTAGTTTACTTTCTTCCTTCAATTATGAAAAGATAAATAAGATAATATAAAATTTGATGGAGAATTGAAAATCAAAATATTTTCAAAAAATTGTGATGATATTAATACCTGATCTTACTTTACTTTTTAAATTGGCCATTTAAATTGTTAAAACTTGTTGAAGAGTTTTGAGACCTAGAAGGAGAAGAACTCTTAACTTGCAGATGTCACATGAATCCTTGGGTAGTCGAAGGCCATGTGCGGGTTATTCAAGGTGTAGTGCAAATAAATAGGAAGATAATATTTAAAGGGTGTAGCATTGATAAGTATTTAGAGTGACAGACTAAATTCTTATAATTTGATTTATAGATAAGGAAAGGGTCACTAGTAGAGCCGACCATAGCCACCCTTGGACATCTAGTAGTGTGAGCCTAGATTAACCCATTCTACTAACAATACATCCGGACCTGATCTGTAGATTAGCCAATGTTCTTTGTGCCTGGATCAAAGGGTAAAGAATAGGAATGCTTCTATTTGGCACAATACCATAAAATAGATTCTCCAAAGAATATTAAATTATCTTAAAAATCTTGGATTAATTGAAGGGAAGAAAGTTATTTGTTTTATATAGTTTTCACAAAATCATTTTCTTATTATTGTTTTCTTTATCTGCATCAAGTAAATTAAAAGTAATTTATAGTTAGATTAAAATACAAAAATATTTTGAAATACAATATTTAAAAATTTATTACCATATTTTTTTCCCCGTGGGATCGATACTGGGGTCTTTGTTTCAAAACTCTTTATTACTTGAAACGATGTGTATACTTGCGTAGTACCCAAAATGTATATAAAATATTTTCATTTAAAATTATATTTTGCTATATATGCTATTGTCGTAGATTTAAATTTGGTACACATCTATATAGCAAGTTATTCCGGGTCAAGTGTTTCGCGCCTTTGCCAGAAATTAAATTTTCTAGCAGTGGTAACAAATTCTTGTATTTGGAAATACAAAAATCGGGTCAAGTTTTTGACACCGTTGCCGGAGATAAAAAGAAAGAGGTACAATTTTTAAATATTATATTTCTAAAAACATAAAAAATATATAAAATATAAAATAAAATAAAATAAAATAAAATAAAATAAAAATTTTATTCCTTGCTTTATTTTTTTTATCCGTAGTTTTGGTTCTGAAGGATTAATACCTTTAGATTCTGAACTAGAAAGAACAATTAGAAAAATTAAAAAGGGAAAACAAATTCAAAAATTTCAAGAAATGGCTACTTTAAAAAATCCAATTGAACTTAATGATCAAAATGTTTATAAACCATTAAGGGATTATGCTAACCCTACAGTTGATGAACTTCATAGTAGTATTCAAATACCAACTGTAGATGCTAATTCTTTTGAACATAAACTGTCTATTATTCAAATGGTGCAAAATAATCAATTTGGTGGAACACCAAATGAGGATCCAAATTTACACCTTGTTAGTTTTTTAGAACTTTGTGCTACCTTTAAAAATAACATTGTTTCTGATGATGCTATTAGACTTAGACACTTTCCTTTTTCCTTAAGAGATAAAGCAAAGATGTGGTTAAACTCATTAGCAACTGGTTCTATTAAAACATGGGCTGAAATGACACAAAAATTCCTTGCTAAATATTTTCCTCCTTCTAAAGCTCGCTAAATTAAGAAATGATATTACTTCGTTTAGTCAATTTGACGGGGAGACAATATATGAAACTTGGGAATGATTTAAAGAACCATTAAGAAAATGTCCTCATCATGCTTTACCTGATTGGTTAATTATTCAAACATTTTACAATGGATTAATTGGATCTTTAAAATCAATTATTGATGCAGCTACTGAAGGTTCTTTAATTTCTAAATCATTTGAAGAAGCATACACTTTAATTGAAGAAATTGCTAATAACAATTTTCAATGGCCTTCTGAAAGGATTAATCCTAAAAAGATGGCAAGTATTCACGATAATGAAGCATTTTCTATCCTAGCTTCACAAGTAGCAGTAATGTCTAAAAAATTAGATAATTTTGCAATTAATATTTCACATAATAACTCTGCTAATATTAAAGATTCTCAAACTATTGAAACTTTACAAGCTATTGCAAGTAAAAATAATCCTTATTCAAATTATTATAATCCTGGGTGGAAAAATCATCCTAATTTTAACCTGGAATAATTCACAACAACAATGAGGTAATAATCAATCTCATCCCACTAGAAATTGGAATAATCAAGTTAATCCAAATTATAAACCTCCTGGATTTAATAATCAACATAAAAATTTATCAATAGAAGAATTAATTTTATAAATGAATAATCAATTACAAAATCAAAATACTGCTATTCGTAATATTGAAAATCAAATGGGGCAAATTGCTACTTTAATTAATAACAGATTCGTAGGAACACTTCTTAGTAATGTTGAAATTAATCCAAAGGAAACTGGAAAAGAACATGAACATGTTAAGGCTGTGCAACTTAGAAGTGGAAAGGAATTAAAAGAAAGAATGCAGAATGAAATTGAAAAAGAGATTGAAGTTGAAGAGATTGAAAAACCTAAAGAAACTCTCTCTCCTACTCAAGATCGATCGTTATACCTATTAATGTAGAAGTTGAAAAACCACCACCACCTTTTCCTGAAAGACTTAAACAACAGAAACTTGATCATCAATTTTCTAAGTTCTTTGAAATTTTTAAGAAACTTACTATTAACATACCTTTTGCTGAAGCATTGGAACAAATGCCAACTTATGCAAAATTTATGAAGGATATTTTAAGCAAGAAACAAAAATTTAAAGCTTTTGAAACTGTTGCATTAAGTGAAGAATGTAGTGCAATAATTCAAAAGAAATTACCTGAAAAGCTTAAGGATCCTGGAAGTTTCACTATACCCTGTGCTATTGGAGAAAAATTTTGTGGAAAAGCTTTATGTGATTTAGGAGAAAGTATTAATCTCATGCCATTTTCTATTTTTTGAAGATTGGATTTAGGAGAGATTACTCCCACCACTGTAACCCTTCAGTTAGCTGATAGATCTATCACTTATCCTAAAGGAGTTATAGAGGATGTCCTTGTTAAAGTGGATAAATTTATCTTCCCTGTAGATTTCATCATACTTGATATGGAAGAAGATAAAGAGATACCTATTATTTTAGGGAGACCTTTTCAAGCTACCGGACGAGCTATGATTGATGTGCAAAAAGGAGAATTAACCATGAGAGTTAATTATCAAGAAATTAAATTCAATGTTCTTAAATCAATGAAGTACCCCTGATAAAGAGAAATGTTATCGAATGGATATAATTGATTATTTAATTGAGAAACATTATCAAGAAAAATGTAAAGTCATTTACGAAGAAAAATTTGAATTTTTAATCGATGAAAATGAAGAAGTAGAAGAAGAAGAGACTCATTTTATTAAAGATAACTGGGAAACTTTAGACATAACTCAAAATGGTATACTTTTACCATCAATTACAAAAGCCCCTGAACTGGAATTAAAAATGTTACCTTCACATTTAAAATATACATTTCTTGGAAATTCGTTAACTTTACCTGTTATTATTTTTTCTGAACCGAGTAAAGATCAAGAAGAAAAATTACTAGGTGTGTTAAGGAATTATAAGAAAGCCTTTGGTTGGACTATTGCTGATATAAGAGGAATAAGCCCTTCCATTTGTATGCATAGAATTTTAATGGAAGAAAATTTTAAACCTACTATTGAATTGAAAAGAAGATTAAATCCTATCATGAAAGAGGTTGTTAAAAAAGAAATTGTTAAGTGGTTAGATGCTAGTATTATTTATCCTATTTCGGATAGTCAATGGGTAAGTCTTATTCATTGTGTTCCGAAGAAAGGAGGTGTAATTGTCACTGTTAATGATAAAAATGAACTAATTCCTACAAGACAAGTTACTGGATGGCGAATTTGTATTGATTATAGGAAATTAAATAACGCCACTAGAAAGAATCATTTTCCTTTACCTTTCTTGGATCAAATGCTCGATAAATTAGCTGGACACCCATATTTCTATTTTCTGGATGGATATTCTGGTTATCATCAATTACTTATTGCTCCTAAGGACCAAGAGAAAACAACATTTACAAGTCCTTATGGAACCTTTGCTTTTAGAAGAATGCCTTTTGGTTTATGTAATCCACCTGCAACTTTTCAAAGATGTATGATGTCAATATTTTGTGATTTGATTGACAAAGGAATTGAAATATTCATGGACGATTTTTAAGTTTTTGGAACTTCTTTTGAATCTTGATTGGAAAACATTTCTAAAGTTCTGAAAAGATGTGAAGAAACAAACTTAGTTCTTAACTGGGAAAAATGTGAATTCATGGTCGCAGAAGGCATTGTACTTGGTCACAAGGTTTCACAAAAAGGGATGGAAGTAGATCAAGCGAAACTGAAAATTATTGTTGAATTGCAACCACCTACTACTATTACTGATGTGAGAAGTTTTCTAGGTCATGCTAGATTTTATATAAGATACATAAAGGATTTTTCTAAAATTGCTAAACCTCTTTGTAATTTATTGGAAAAAGATGTGAAATTTGAATTTAACAAAGAATGAATTAATGCTTTTAATATTCTAAAAGAAAAATTAATAACTGCACCTATCATTGTTACACCTAATTGGAATAAATCTTTTGAATTAATGTGTGATGCAAGTGATTTTGCAATTGGAGCTGTATTAGGACAAAAATATGATAAGGTTTTTAAAGTTGTATATTATAATAGTAAAACTCTCACTGAAACACAAAGAAATTACACTACCACAGAGAAGGAGCTTCTAGCTGTAGTATATGCCTTTGATAAATTTAGACCTTATCTTCTTGGTACTAAATGCATAGTTCATACTGATCATTCTGCTATTAAATATCTAATATCTAAGAAGGATTCTAAACCTAGACTTATAAGATGGGTTTTACTTCTACAAGAATTTGATTTCAAATAGTAGATAGAAAAGGAATTGAAAACCAAATTGCTGATCATTTGCCTAGAATTGAAAATGATATTATTTCGGAAGAAAATATAAATGAGAAATTTCCTGATAAATCTTTAGATGTTATTCAAGGATGCAAAATACCTTAGTATGCTGATATGTTAACTATTTAGTTAGCAATATTTTACCTTATGAATTGGATAACAAATTTATTAAGAAATTTAAATATGATGCTAAATCTTATATTTGGGAAGATCCTCATTTATTTAAAATTGGAAGAGATTCTATAATTCGAAGATGTGTACCTTATGAGGAAACTTTTGCTATTATTCAAAAATGTCATGATTCCGATTTTTGAGGACACTTTGGCATAGATAAAACTGCATTTAAAATTTTAAATTCTGGATTTTATTAGCCTACTTTATTTAAAGATGTGAGACATTCTGTGAAAACATGTGATCGATGTTAAAGGATGGGAAATATATCTAGAAAGGATGAAATGCCTTTAAACTATATATTGGAAGTTGAAATTTTTGATATATGGGGTTTAGACTTTATGGGACCATTTGTTCCATCATCTGGAAAAATTTATATTTTATTAGCAGTTGATTATGTTTCAAAGTGGATTGAAGCTGTTGCTTTACCAAACTGTGATTCCAAAAGTGTTTCTAAAATCTTAAAGAAAATGATATTTTCAATATTTGGAATGCCTAAGGTAATTATCACTGATGGTGGAAGTCATTTCAGGAATGTAAGAATTCAATCTTTGCTACAAAAATTTGGAATCAAACATAGAATTGCAATCGCTTATCACCCACAAACAAGTGGAATGGTCAAGTATCAAATAGAGAAATTAAAAGAATTTTAGAGAAGACTGTTAATCCTAAAAGAACTGATTGGGTTGATAGACTTGATTCTACATTATGGGCTTATAAAACAACTTATAAGACACCAATCGGAATGTCACCTTACCGGTTAATTTATGGTAAACATTGTCACTTACCTGTTGAACTTGAACATAAAGCTTATTGGGCGATAAAGGAGTTTAATTTTAATTTGAATGAAGGAGGAGAAAAGCCATTACTGCAATTGAATGAGATGGAAGAGATAAGAAATGAATTATATGAAAATGCAAAGATTTATAAAGAGAAAATGAAGATGTTACATGATAAGAAAATTTCAGGAAAAATTTTTGAGCCTGGACAAGAAGTATTATTGTTTAATTCTCGTTTAAAACTTTTTCCTGGAAAATTAAGATCTAAATGGATTGGACCCTATATAATTGAGAAAGTATACCATTATGGAGTTGTGGATATTAAAGACCCCAAAACAGGGAAAAATTTTTAAAGTAAATGGATTAAGATTGAAGTCTTATTTGGGAGATATAAAAATGATTTATAAAGAGGCTTATGATTTGAGTCAACCTGATTAAAGATTTACTTAAGTCGGGCTGACGACGTTAAACCAAGCGCTTTGTGGGAGGCAACCCATAATTATCTTTTGTTTCGAGTGTTTTTATGTTTTAATGTAAGGTTATGCCTCGATCTTGACTAATTTTAAATTACTTTAGAAAAATTTGATGCTCACAAGTCTTTATTGACTTAGGCTGAAAATTATTTTGAAGTATGTAAGATTTAGAAATTGGATCACTCTATTCTAAATATGAGTAAAAAGGAGATCAAGTTAACCTTCATTATGATTGCTTATAATTTGTGTTATTGAGTCTAGATTACTCTTACTAGTATAATTTACCTATCTTGGAGAACGAAACTTTGAAATTTGATGATTAGGCAAAATGGAGTTGAACATAGTTCTTGTGCCTAGGCGCCAAGATTCGGCGCCTAAGCGCCAAAATTAAACTATGTATCAATAGGTCCGGTGCCTAGGCGCCAGATTCGGCGCCTAAGCACCACGGTTACTGGGTCGTGCAAAAACCAAAAATTTTTAGTTTTTCACACAATTTTCACCTTTAAATCAACCCATCTTCATCCCTAACCATCAAGCAATCAAAGTTACATCCATTACACTTCATTCTTAAGAGATTTGAGAAATTTTTGAAGAAATGGAAGGAAGAAATCATGGAGAAGAGGCTAGGGACAAGGTCTCAAAGGATCCTCAACCCTGCTTCAATGGTTTCATCATAGTAAGTTTAGAGAAAATTTCTAATCGTTTGGATAAGTTTGAAGCGAAGTTTAAAAGCGTTGGAGATCGTCTTCATGAGATGTTTCATTATATTGAACATCTGGAATGGCAGATGAAACATTAATTTGATCATTTTGCAGCTTATCAAGATGCTTAAGTTGAAATGTATGCGAAGAACAAGTGGATTGAAGAAAAGATGGCTACTGATTTCCCGAGAGCGATAGTGTTCTTTCCAAGCAGAATACACAATTTCCCTTGTGAAGATTAGAATATTCTGGTAATGAGATCGTTATTATCTGGTTTTTTGAGTCTTTGTATCGATTTAGTGAATCGATTGTGTTTGTTTGTGTATTTGCTTTCATGTTCAATGTGTGTTGTTTTTGCTTAAAAATTGTTGTGTTTGAATGTGTATTAGGAACTTGAATCAAGTATGATACTTATCTGGAATATATTGAGCCAATATTGAAGATTATAAATGGAATTTAGTTAAGTTTGATTTTAACTTTATGTTTGATTGGTGGATTTAATATTTAATTTTTAAAATTTTTGGAAAATGTTTTGGAAGTTAGAAACTGAAGCCTACTCTAATGTGAGTAATTGGAAGTTGAATTTATGAGTTTTGGTGGAAAATTAAATTTAAAATTAATTTTTCGTGAAAGGTGAGTCTGGCGTCTAGGCGCCAGAATTTGGCGCTTAAGCGCCGGTTCGGCCTGTACCCCAAAAATTCCTTAAATACCCCCAAAAGCCATTTTCGACGCCTAAGCCTTCTTCCTCCTCCATTTTTCGCAAAAATCAACTTTTAGAATCCAGTTTGAGGTCAAAACATCAAGGATTTGAGCGCGAAACTACTCGATTTCTTCGTCTCAAGGTCAGATTTACACTTTAAACAATTTATTTTCAATTTTCACTTTAGATGTCCCTAGGTATTGCTAAGAACCGAAATTTTAAAAAAAATATTTTGATTTTTAGTGATTTATTTGGATTTTTAAACTTATTTTAAGTTTTCTAAACTTAAAAAGAGTTTAATTTTTTTATTCCTAAATTTATTCTTGTTTTCCTTCACGTTTAGATGGCTCCAAAATCTAAATGCGGGAAGGCACGAGATAACTTCAATAGCAGCAAATTTTCTACTATGGCTGAGCATTTTTGATTCCACAAATTTGCGACGTCGAGGAAGTTCATTTAAGAACGAAGTTTCTATCATCCGGGAGAGATGATTGAAAACACTATCATTGCGCACAACTGACAACGATTATGTTATTTCACTGTTGTTGCTGTTATCCCTATTGTTCGAGAGTTTTATGCGAATTTTCTGGATGCCGAAGATTATGAAGTTTTTGTCAGAGGTGTCGAAGTAAGATTTGCTCCTAAAAGAATCAATGTATTTTATGGCCTGCCACCGACTATAGATTGCCACTATTTTGGATTATCTCCATCTGAGGGAGATTTGGATATGATCATTGCTTATTTGACTGACAGTACTGGATCTTGGAAGATCTGGAACGGAAAAAAGGGTAAACTTCAAATCCTTAAAGTTAAATGGTATTTCTAAAGCATGGCATTATTTTATTTCTGCAAGATTGTTACCTTCCAACCACCTGAGTGAAGTGACTAGAGATCGAGCGATCTTAAACTACTGCATTCAGGAAAGGAATCTTATTGATGTCGGCAGTATTATTTATGATTATGTGGATTCTACTGCGAGATCCAGCACTTCTGTTGGACTGGGATTCCCATCTCTGATTTATTCATTATGTATTAGCAATGGAGTCACTGCAGATATTTTAGAGGAAAGGTTGAAGACTACTAAGCCGATTGGTCAGGAGAGCATTAGCATATATGATCATCTTCGATGGAAGAAATCGACTGTTCCTTCTTCTTCTGCACCTACTCCAGGTAGACCTTCTACTTCTCGACCTTCTACTTCTGCTGAGCCACCATCGAGTTTCTGCGAGTCAATGCATGATCAGTTTATAGAGCAGCAGCAGGAGTTATTTCAAACTCATTGCAGGGTTGATACTATTAATAGGAAACTTGATCATTTATCTGATTATACCCAAAGGAAGAGTAGCTATGATGCTGAGTATAATGAAGCCCTTGTCAGATTTCTGAAAGGTGAGCATGATGTTAGTTTCCCTACTTTTCCTAGTTTCACACCATTTATTGATCCTAAGGATGTTGAGTTTTCCTTTAGTGACGATGATGATGATGAGGCTACAGCCAGTGATTAGTAGTTGATAGATCTCTATGTTGTGCTACTTTGCTGTTGATCTATAAAAAAAATACCTATTTCTTTATGTCTTAATTCTTATTAATTTCTAAGGATATTATGCTTTAATGAAAGGTATTTTTGTGTTTTTGGATGTAGGTAATGTAAAAAGGTCTAAGAAGGAAAAAGGAGCAAAAAGGAGCAAAAATGGAGCAAAATACCAAAAGGATAAAAAGTATGGCTCGGCGCCTAGGCGCAGAACCGGCGCCTAAGCGCCGTACTCGATACGAAAACCGTCAAGTTTTTTACAACGTTTCGATCGGTTATTTTGACGGAGTGAGTGGTTATTGGACATTCTAGAAGGTCGGCGAGTTGTTCCTTGATAATAGGACATGTGATACATTGCATTTGGACGCTCCAAAACGGTTTTAATCGCCAAGAGGTGCGAGCCAAAGTGAAGAGGTACGAAGAACTGGATGCGGTGTCCTGTGCCTAGGCGCCAGATTCCGGTGCCTAGGCGCCAGACCGACCTTCTAGAAGATTCATTGAATGTGGACATGTTTTGAAGAGGTGCCTCAAGGCAACCCTTGAAGCCTATAAATAGAGGTCCATTTCTTCAGAAAACGTGCCCCTCCCATTGTACCCCTTTCTCATATCTACTTTAGGATCTCTCATCCTTAGAGAGAGAATTAGAGAGAGAAATTTAGGGCATCTATTATTTAGTTTAGTGAGTTTATTTTTAAGTTATTGCATCTGGAGTTCATTACACTGTGAAGTCAGTAGGAATCAAAAGATCTGTAGAAGAAATATTTGAGATAAGTATATTTATACATTTGATTCAAAGTTTAATTATCATGTTTTGCTATTTATTTTCAATGTGTTCTAAGTAGTTAGTTTACTTTCTTTCTTCAATTATGAAGAGATAGATAATATAATATAAAGATTCGATGGAGAATTAAAATTCAAAATATTTTCAAAATATTGTGATGACATTAATACCTGATCTTACTTTACTTTTTAAATTGGTCGTTTGAATTGTTAAAACCTATTGAAGAGTTTTGAGACCTTGAAGAAGAAGAACTCTTAACTTGTAAATGTCACATGAATCCTTGGGTAGTCGAAGGCCATGAGCGGGCTATTCAAGGTGAAGTGCAAATAAATAGGAAGATAAGATTTAACGGGCGTAGAATTGACGAGTTTTTAGAATGACAGACTAAATTCTTATAATTTGATTTATAGACTAGGAAAAGGTCACTAGTAGGGTCGACCATAGCCACCCTTGGACATCTAGAAGTGTGAGCCTAGATTAACCCATTCTACTAACAATACATCCGAACCTATTTTGTAAATTAGCCAATGTTCTTTGCGCCTGGATCAAATGGTAAAGAATAGGAATGCTTCTATTTGGCACAATACCATAAATCAAACTCTCCAACGAATATTAAATTATCTTAAAAATCTTAGATTAATTGAAGGAAAGAAAGTTGTTTATTTTATATAGAATTCATAAAATCATATTCTTATTATTGTTGTCTTTATTTTCATCTAGTAAATTAATAGTAATTTATAATCAAATTAAAAGATAAAATATAAATATTTTTATTATTTTATTTTATTTTTCTGTCTTCATAGAAAATTTATTTCTATAAATCTTCCCTGTGGGATCGATACTGTGGTCTTTGTTTAAAAACCCTATATTACTTGAAACGATACGTATACTTGCGTAGTACCCCTAGTGTGTAAAAATATTTTCTAAATTATATAAATTTTATACACTAGCCGCTATTTATAAATTGAGTCAAAGCTTTTGGCTATCTTTTGGAAGCAAACATTACTGCGTTATTTGTGGTCGGGTCAAGTTTTTGGCACCGTTGCCGGGGAAGGAAGTAAGGAAGAAAGAAAGAGAATAGTTTAAATTTTATATTATTGCTTGTTTTATGTGAAGATTTGGTTCTGAAGGATTAATACCTTTAGATTCTGAATTGGAAAGAACAATTAGAAAAATTAAAAAGGGAAAACAAATTCAAAAATTTCAAGAAATAGCTACTTTACAAAATCTAATTGAACTTAATGATCAAAATGTTTATAAACCATTAAGGGATTATGCTAACCCTACAGTTGATGAACTTCATAGTAGTATTCAAATACCCACTGTAGATGCTAATTGTTTTGAACTTAAACCGTCTATTATTCAAATGGTGCAAAACAATCAATTTGGTGGATCACCAAATGAGGATCCAAATTTACATCTTGTTAGTTTTTTAGAACTTTGTGCTACCTTTAAATATAACAATGTTTCTGATGATGCTATTAGACTTAGACTCTTTCCTTTTTCTTTAAGAGATAAAGCAAAGATGTGGTTAAACTCATTAGCGACTGGTTCTATTAAAACATGGGCTGAAATGGCACAAAAATTCCTTGCTAAATATTTTCCTCCTTCTAAAACTGCTAAATTAAGAAATGATATTACTTCATTTAATCAATTTGACGGGGAGACAATATATGAAACTTGGGAAAGATTTAAAGAGCTATTAAGAAAATGTCCTCATCATGCTTTACCTGATTGGTTGATTATTCAAACATTTTATAATGGATTAATTGGATCTTTAAAATCAATTATTGATGTTGCTACTGGAGGTTCTTTAATGTCTAAATCATTTGAAGAAGCTTACACTTTAATTGAAGAAATGGCTATTAACAATTTTCAATGGCCTTCCGAAAGGATTAATCCTAAAAAGATGGTCAGTATTCAAGATAATGAAGCCTTTTCTATCTTAGTTTCACAAGTTGCAGCAATGTCTAAGAAATTTGATAGTTTTGCAATTAATAGTTCGCATAATAACTCTGCTAATATTGAAGATTCTCAAACTATTGAAACTTTAGAAGCTATTGCAAGTAAAAATAATCCTTATTCAAATTATTATAATCCCAGGTGGAAAAATCATCCTAATTTTAATCTGGAATAATTCACAACAACAATGGGGTAATAATCAATCACATCCCACTGGAAATTGGAATAATCAAGTTAATTCAAATTATAAACCTCCTGGATTTAATAATCAACATAAAAAGTTATCAATAGAAGAATTAATTATGCAAATGAATAATCAATTATAAAATCAAAATACTGCTATTCGTAATATTGAAAATCATATGGGGCAAATTGCTACTTTAATTAATAACAGACCTATAGGAGCACTTCCTAGTAATGTTGCAATCAATCCAAAGGAAACTGGAAAAGAACATGAACAAGTTAAAGCTGTGCAACTTAGAAGTGGAAAGGAATTAAAAGAAAGATTGCAGAATGAAATTGGAAAAGAGATTGAGGTTGAAGAGATTGAAAAACCTAAAGAAACTCTCTCTCCTAGTCAAGATCAGATTGTTATACCTGTTAATGTGGAAGTTGAAAAACCACCACCACCTTTTCCTCAAAGACTTAAACGAGCAGAAACTTGATCATCAATTTTCTAAGTTCTTTGAAATTTTTAAGAAACTTACTATTAACATACCTTTTGCTGAAGCTTTGGAACAAATGCCAACTTACGCAAAATTTATGAAGGATATTTTAAACAAAAAATGAAAATTTGAAGCTTTTGAAACTGTTGCATTAAGTGAAGAATGCAGTGCAATAATTCAAAATAAATTACCTGAAAAGCTTAAGGATCCTGGAAGTTTCACTATACCCTGTGCTATTGGAGAAAAATTTTGCAGAAAAGCTTTATGTGATTTAGGAGCAAGTATTAATCTCATGCCATTTTCTATCTTTCGAAGATTGGATTTAGGAGATATTACTCCCACCACTATAACTCTTCAGTTAGTCGATAGATCTATCACTTATCCTAAAGGAGTTATAGATGATGTCCTTGTTAAAGTGGATAAATTTATCTTCCCTGTAGATTTCATAGTACTTGATATGGAAGAAGATAAAGAGAAACCTATTATTTTAGGAAGACCTTTTCTAGCTACCGGACAGTTATGATTGATGTGTAAAAAGGAGAATTAACCATGAGAGTCAATGATCAAGAAATTAAATTCAATGTTCTTAAATCAATGATGTACCCTGATAAAGAGAAATGTTATCGAATGGATATAATTGATTATTTAATTGGAAAACATTATCAAGAAAAATGTAAAGTTATTTCTGAAGAAAAATTTGAATTTTTAACCGATGAAGATGAAGTAATAGAAGAAGAAGAGACTCGTTTTATTAAAGATAATTGGGAAACTTTAGACATAACTCAAAATGATATACTTTTACCCTCAATTAAAAAAGCACTCGAACCGGAATTAAAAATGTTACCTTCCCATTTAAAATATGCGTTTCTTGGAAATTCGTTAACTTTACCTGTTATTATTTCTTCTGAACTGAGTAAAGATCAAGAAGAAAAATTACTAGGTAAGTTAAAGAATTATAAGAAAGCTTTTGGTTGGACTATTGCTGATATAAGAGGAATAAGCCCTTCCATTTGCATGCATAGAATTTTAATGGAAGAAAATTTTAAACCTACTATATAATCACAAAGAAGATTAAATCCTATTGTGAAAGAGGTTGTTAAAAAAGAAATTATTAAGTGGTTGGATGCTAGTATTATTTATCCTATTTCGGATAGTCAATGGGTAAGTCCTATTCATTGTGTTCCGAAGAAATGAGGTGTAACTGTCATTGTTAATGATAAAAATGAACTTATACCTATAAGACAAGTTACTGGATGGCGAATTTGTATTAACTATAGGAAACTAAATAAAGCCACTAGAAAGGATCATTCTCCTTTACCTTTCTTGGATCAAATGCTCGATAAATTAGCTGGACACTGATATTTCTGTTTTCTGGATGGATATTATGGTTATCAACAATTACTTATATCTCCTGAGGACCAAGAAAAGACAACTTTTACAAGTCCTTATGGAACATTTGCTTTTAGAAGAATGCCTTTTGGTTTATGTAATGCACCTACAACTTTTCAAAGATGTATGATGTCAATATTTTGTGATTTGATTGACAAAGGAATTGAAATATTCATGGACGATTTTTTAGTCTTTGGAACTTCTTTTGAATCTTGTTTGGAAAACATAGCCAAAGTTCTGAAAAGATGCGAAGAAACAAATTTAGTTCTTAACTGGGAAAAATGTCAATTCATGGTCACAGAAGGCATTGTACTTGGTCACAAAGTATCACGAAAAGGGATGGAAGTAGATCAAGCAAAAGTGAAAATTATTGTTGAATTGCAACCACCTACTACTGTTACTGATGTAAGAAGTTGTCTAGGTCATGCTGGATTTTATAGAAGATATATAAAGCATTTTTCTAAAATTGCTACACCTCTTTGTCATTTATTAGAAAAAGATGCACAATTTGAATTTAATGAAGAATGAATTAATGCTTTTAATATTCTAAAAAAAAATTAATAACTGCACCTATCATTGTTGCACCTGATTGGAATAAATCTTTTGAATTAATGTGTGATGCAAGTGATTATGCAATTGGAGCTGTATTAGGACAAAAATATGAGAAAGTTTTCAAAGTTGTATATTATGCTAGTAAAACTCTCACTGAAACACAAAGAAATTACACTACCACTGAGAAAGAGCTTCTAGCTATAGTATATGCCTTTGATAAATTGACCTTAACTTCTTGGTACTAAATGCATAATTCATACTGATCATTCTGCTATTAAATATCTAATATCTAAGAAGAATTCTAAACCTAGACTTATAAGATGGGTTTTACTTCTGCAAGAATTTGATTTTCAAATAGTAGATAGAAAAGGAACTGAAAACCAAATTGCTGATCATTTATCTAGAATTAAAAATGATATTATTTCGGAAGAAAATATAAATGAGAAATTCCCAGATGAATCTTTATATGTTATTCAAAGATACAAAACACCGTGGTATGCTGATATTGTTAATTATTTAGTTAGCAATATTTTGCCTTATGACTTGGATAACAAATTTATTAAGAAATTTAAATATGATGCTAAATCTTATATTTGGGAAGAACCTCATTTATTTAAAATTGGTAAAGATTCTATGATTCGAAGATGTGTACCTTATGAGGAAACTTTTGCTATTATTCAAAAATGTCATGATTCTGATTTTGGAGGACACTTTGGCATAGATAAAACTCCATTTAAAATTTTAAATTCTTGATTTTATTGGCCTACCTTATTTCAAGATGTGAGACAATATGTGAAAACATGTGATCGATGTCAAAGGATAGGAAATATATCTAGGAAAGATGAAATGCCTTTAAACTATATATTGGTAGTTGAAATTTTTGATATATGAGGATTAGACTTTATGGGACCATTTGTTCCATCATCTGGAAAAATTTATATTTTATTAGCAGTTGATTATGTTTCAAAGTGGATTGAAGCTGTTGCTTTACCCAATCGTGATTCCAAAAGTGTTTCAAAATTTTTAAAGAAAATGATATTTTCAAGATTTGGAATGCCTAAGGTAATTATCACTGATGGTGGAAGTCATTTCAAGAATATAAGAATTCAATCATTACTACAAAAATTTGGAATCAAACATAGAATTGCAGTTGTTAGTTTTTTTTGTTTGGTTTGTTTGTTTAGTTTGATGTTTGATGTATGTTGATTTGTTTAAGTACATGTGTGGATTGATTAGTGTTAAGATTCTGTTGTTAGAATATTCTTAGTATATTGTGTTTGAGACTGAGATTAGAACTAATTTATGATATGTTTGTTTCAGTATACTGTTTAGTAATTAGTAATTTTTGTTCTGCTTTTATTTTGTTTTAAATTTAGTATAATCATAAAAATTAGCCTGCTTACTTTTTATACCTGCTTCAATTTTATATTTATTATTCAAAAAAGCATGAGTATAAGTAAATTTTTCTTTTTAAGATCATTTTTACATACTTATAAAAATTTCCTTTTTAAAATTATGATTTTCTTTCTCTCATACTTTCAAATTTTCATAGTATACCAAAACTTAAGTTTGGGGGAAGGGAAAATACATTCAAATTTAAATTTTATTTGTCCTTAAAGAGCTAATATTTTCTTAAAATAAAAACTTTTTAACATAACTTAAGGAATGAAGAATCTATCTAAGATCATTTTTATTTTTGAAATTATAAACAATTTAGTGAACTTAACCAAAATTTTAATAACTTTAATTGATTTTAGAAATAGAATTATTTAACTTAAAGAAGAATAAGATTAAGGAATTTTTTTATTCATGGTAGAAATAATGGAATTTTAGAAGTATTAAGTAATAAAAAATTATCACTTGAAAAAGAAAAGATTGAAAATCTTTTTAAATTTTTATTCATGTTATAATAATTAAGTGGAAATGTATAAGTTTTGAAAATATAAGTTAAGGATATTGGTGTTCAAAATCATTAACAGGCTATCCAGATATAGTAATCCTCTCTATATAAAAGAAAAAAAAGAGAAAAAAAAAATAAAAATAAAAATAAAAAAGAGAAAAGAAAAAGAAAAAGAGAAGAGAGGAGAAGCTTGAGGAAATGCCTAATCAAAAATTGGCTTCACTTGAATTATCTTATAGAAGGAAAACTAGTTACTTATTTACTTACGGCAACCCTTGAAGCTTTTGAATGTGAATGTGAATGTGAATGTGGACATGTTTTGAAGAGGTGCCTTACGGCAACCCTTGAAGCTTATAAATAGGAGTCCACTCCTTCAGAAAATCGTGCCCCCCCATTGTATCCCCTATCTCTTAGCCACTTTAGGATCTCTCATCCTTAGAGAGAGAAATAGAGAGAGAAAGTTAAGGCCACTTTTATTTAGTTTAGTGAGTTTATTTTCAAGTTGTTGCATCTGGAGTTCATTACACTTTGAAGTTAGTAGGAATCAGAAGATCTGTAGAAGGAATATTTGAGATAAGTATTTTATTTTTGATTCAAACTTTATTTATTATGTTTTGTTGTTTATATTCAATGTGTTCTGATTAGTTAGTTTACTTTCTTCCTTCAATTATGAAAAGATAAATAAGATAATATAAAATTCGATGGCGAATTGAAAATCAAAATATTTTCAAAACATTGTGATGATATTAATACCTGATCTTACTTTACTTTTTAAATTGACCATTTAACTTGTTAAAAACTGTTGCAAAGTTTTGAGACCTAGAAGGAGAAGAACTCTTAACTTGTAGATGTTACATGAATCCTTGGGTAGTCGAAGGTCATGTGCGGGCTATTCAAGGTGAAGTGTAAATAAATAGGAAGATAAGATTTAAAGGGCGTAGAATTGATAAGTTTTTAGAGTGATAGACTAAATTCTTAAAATTTGATTTATAGATAAGGAAAGGGTCACTAGTAGGGCCGACCATAGCCACCCTTGGACATCTAGTAGTGTGAGCCTAGATTAACCCATTTTACTAACAATACATCCGGACCTAATCTGTAGATTAGCCAATGTTCTTTGCGCCTGGATCAAAGGGTAAAGAATAGAAATGCTTCCATTTGGAACAATACCATAAAATAGATTCTCCAAACAATATTAAATTATCTTAAAAATCTTGGATTAATTGAAGGGAAGAAAGTTGTTTGTTTTATATAGTTTTCACAAAATCATTTTCTTATTATTGTTTTCTTTATTTGTATCTAGTAAATTAAAAGTAATTTATAGTTACATTAAAATACAAAAAGATTTTGAAATACAATATTTAAAAATTTATTACCATATTTTTTTCCCCGTGGGATCGATACTGGGGTCTTTGTTTCAAAGTCCTTTATTACTTGAAACGATATGTATACTTGCGTAGTACCCAAAAAGTATATAAAATATTTTCATTTAAAATTATATTTTGCTATATATGCTATTGCTGTAGATTTAAATTTGGTACACATCTATATAGCAAGTTATTCCGGGTCAAGTGTTTCGCGCCTTTGCCAGAAAATAAATTTTCTAGCAGTGGTAACAAATTCTTGTATTTGGAAATACAAAAATCGAGTCAATTTGGAAATTATTTTGGGTCTTGCTTGGAAAATATAACGAAAGTTCTGAAAAGATGTGAAGAATCAAATTTGGTTCTAAACTAGGAAAAATGTCAATTTATGGTCACAGAAGGAATTGTACTTGGACATAAAATTTCACAAATAGGTATGGAAGTTGATCAGGCACCACCTACTACCGTTACTGATGTGAGAAGTTTTCTAGGTCATGCTGGATTTTATAGGAGATATATAAAGGATTTTTCTAAAATTGCTAAACCTCTTTTTCATTTATTGGAAAAATAAGCTAAATTTGAATTTAATGAAGATTGTCTGAATGTGTTCAATATTCTAAAAGAAAACTTAATCACTGCACTTATTATTGTTGCACCTGATTGGAGTAAACCTTTTGAATTAATGTGTGATGCAAGTGATTATGCAATTGGAACTGTATTGGACAAAATATGAGAAAATTTTCAAAGTTATATATTATGCTAGCAAAACTCTTAATGAAACTCAAATAAATTACACTACTACTGAAAAAGAGCTTTTAGCAATACTGTATGCCTTTGATAATATTAGACCATATCTTCTTGGGACGAAATGTATCGTACATACTGATAGTTCTGCTATTAAGTATTTAATGTCTAAAAAGGATGCTAAACCTAGATTGATCAGATGGGTTTTACTTTTACAAGAATTTGATTTTGAAATTATGAACAAAAAAGGAACTGACAACCAAATTGCTGATCATTTATCAAGAATTAAAAATAATAGTAAGAAAATTTATGAAGAAAATATAAATGAGAAATTCCCTGAAGAACAGTAATATGTTATTCAAGGATTACAAATGACTTGGTATGCTGATATAGATAACTATTTGGTTAGCAATATTTTACCATATGTGTTGAATAACAAATATATTATGAAATTCAAGAATGATTGTAAATCATATATTTGGGAAGATCCTCATTTATTTAAAATAGGAAGAGATTCTGTGATTCGAAGATGTGTACCTTATGAAGAAACTTTTGCAATTATTCAAAAATGACATGATTCTGAATTTGGAGGACACTTTGGAGTGAATAAAACTACGTTTAAAATTTTAAATTTTGGATTTTATTGGCCTACATTATTCAAAGATGTTGGATATTATGTGAAAACTTGTGATTGATGTCAAAGAATGGGAAATATATCCAGAAAAGATGAAATGCCTCTAAATTATATATTAGAAATTGAAATTTTTGATGTATGGTATTTAGACTTTATGGGACCTTTCTACCATCATCTGGAAAGATTTATATTTCATTAGCGGTTGATTATGCTTCAAGGTGGATCGAAGCTGTAGCTTTATCTAACTGTGATTCCAAAAGTGTTTCGAAATTTTTAAAGAAAATGATTTTTAAAAGATTTGGAATGCCCAGGGTAATTATCACAGATGGGGGAAGTCATTTCAGAAATATAAGAATTCAATCATTACTGGAAAAATTCGGAATTAAACATAGAATTGCAACTGCTTATCACCCTCAAACAAGTAGAATGGCTGAAGTATCAAACATAGAAATTAAAAAAAATATATTAGAGAAGACTGTTAATCCTAAAAGAACTGACTGAGTTGATAGACTTGATTCTGGATTATGGGCTTATAGAACAGCTTATAAGACACCTATCGAAATGTCACCTTATCGGTTAATTTATGGTAAACATTGTCATCTACCTGTTGAACTGGAACATAAAGCTTATTGGGCGATAAAGGAGTTCAATTATGATTTGAATGCTGCAGGAGAGAAACAATTATTACAACTGAATGAAATGGAAGAGATAATAAATGAGTCCATTGAAAATGCAAAGTTTTATAAAGAAATAATGAAGAAATTTCATGACAAAAAGATTTCAAGGAAAATATTTGTGCCTGGACAAGAATGTTATTATTTAATGCTCGTTTAAAACTTTTTCCTAGAAAATTAAGATCTAAATGGATGGCACCATTTATAATTGAGAAAGTATACCCTTATGGAGCTGTGGATATTAAAGATCCCAAGACAGGAAAAGTATTTAAAGTTAATGGATTAAGAGTGAAGCCTTATATGTGAGAAATGAAACCAAATTTCAAAGAGGCTTACGAACTGAGTCTACCCGATTAATTCAATTGATTAGGTCTGGCTGACGACATTAAACCAAGCGCTTTGTGGGAGGTAACCCATTTATTATTATTGTGATTGTTTGTGATTTGAATTTATCTTAATCGTGTTTGTATGCGGATCACACCCTTTTATTAGACCTATTTTTAAGACCGAAATTTTGTAAATTTGACGATAGGAGAAACAGAGTCGATCTAGGTTTCGGTGCTTAGGCACCAAAAGTTAGCGCCTAGGCGCCAGAATAACCTGTGCATATCGAAGATCCGGCGCCTAGGCGCCAGATTTTAGCGCCTAAGTGCCACGGTTACAGATCGTGTAAAAACCAAAAATTTCAGTTTTTCACATGAAATCTTCTTATATATTGCCTTATCTTTGTCCCCAATCACATAGAAACCTTATTTTTGACCTGAGCAATCCATTTTGGATGAGTTAAGAGGAGTTTGGAAGCAATGGATAGAAGAAATCATGGAAATGAGGTAAGAGACAAATCCCCCAAAGATGCTCAACCTTATTTTAATGGTTTTATTGATATTAGTATAGAGAGATTGTTTAGTCGTTTGGAAAAGATTGAAGTGGAACTTCAAAGCATTGGGAATCGTTTGCACAAGATGTATCATCAAATTAGCATGTGGAATGGCAATCAAAACTTCAATTTGATCATACAGCGGCCTATCAAGACGCTCAAGTAGCAATGTACGAGAAGAAGTAGATCGATGAAAAGGCGTCTTTGGAATTTCCAAGGGCTTTAGTTTTCTATCCATTTGGTCCTAGCAAACTTCATTGCGAAAGAGATGGAAATTGAAGATTGGTGTTGAATAGATCTCTTATGTGTTCTAGGTATGATTGATTCAAGTTCTAGTGTGTCGATTATCTAGTTTGTGAGTTTGCTTAATTGTTCAATGTGTGTTGTTGGAAGAAAATTTGCTTTGAATTTATGTTATTTGTGTTGTTTATAGAATGATGAACCTTGTTATAGTCTTGTTATGGAATTTATTGAGTTTGGAATGAAAATTATGAATTGGAATTGAAGAGTTTAGTTATATTTTGTGTTTGAAATGTAGATCTTAAGTATCATTTTAAATTGATTGTGGAAATATTTAGAGGATATAAATTGGATTAATACTCTCATAAGAGTAATTAGGAGTCGAATTTGATAAGTTTTGGTGGAAAATATAAAATTTAAATCAAATTTTTGGTAAAGCGAGTTTAGCGCCAAGGCGCCAGAATTCGGCTCCTAGGCGCCAGTTTGGCCTGAACCGAAACTTCATCTTCTTAAACACCCCCACACCATTTTTGATGCCTAAGCTTCGCTTTCCTCTGGTTTTCGCAAAAAGAGACCCTAGAGATCCCATTTGAGGGCGGATTTTCAAGTTTTTAGCTTGAAATCACTCTATTTCTTCATTCCAAGGTCAGATCTACATTCTAAAACAATTATTTTCGATTTTCACCATGGATTTTACTCACATTGTAAAAAACCAAAATTTTGAGAAAATTTTTTGATTTTAGAGTTAAATCCATGGATTTTTAAGCTCTTTCAAGAGTGAAAAGCTTAAATTAGTTTATTTTCTTTGATCCTATGAATTTATTTTCCATTTTTATTTCACGTTTAGATGGCACCCAAATCTAAGCGAGGAAAGGAATGAAAAAATTTTGATCTTAGCAAGTTTGTCACTGCTGCTGCACATTTCTAGTACAATGATTTTGCTACGACTCGGAAGTTTATCTCGGAACGCAGTTTTCACAATCCGGGAGGAAGGATTGAGGATACAATCGTTGCACTCAACTGGCAATGATTCTATTATTTTACTGTTGTTGTTGTTATCCCTGTCGTCAGGGAGTTTTATGCCAATTTCGTGGATGCTGAAGAATACGAGATTTTTGTAAGAGGAGTTGGAGTAGGATTCACTCAAGAGCGTATCAACATTTTTTACGGCCTGCCGCCGAACATCGAGTGTTATTACTCCGGATTATCTCCATCTGAGGGAGATTTAGATATGATTATTGCTTACCTGACTGATGGTACTGGAGCTTGGAAGATCCGTAACGAAAAAAGGGTAAATTTTTCATCTTCTAAGCTTAATGGTGTTTCAAAGGCATGACACTATTTTATTTCTGCTCGTCTCCTTCCATCTAATCATTTGAGTGAGGTTACCAAGGACAGAGTTATCCTCAATTACTACATACAAGAGAGGAAGTCGATTGAAGTAGGGACTATCATTTATGACTCTGTAGAAGCCACTGCTCGTTCTAGCACTTCTGTTGGACTTGGATTTCCATCTTTGATATATTCTCTATGTGAAAGTGCTGGAGTAGTTGCTAAGCTTTCTGAGGAAAAGCTCAAGTCTACAAAGCCCATAGGAAGAGAAAGTGTCAGTATCTATGATCTACTTCGAGGTAAGAGTTCTACTACACCTTCTAGTTCATTACCTGCTTCTGGTAGAGCTTCTACTTCTAGACCTTCTACTTCTACTACTGAGCCACCATCTAGTTTCTGGGAATCCATCCATGATCAATTTATGGAGCAGCAGAATGAGTTATTTCTAACTCATTGTAGAGTAGATACGATTGATAAGAAGATCGATGATCTTTCTGAGTACACCCAAAGGAAGAGCGATTATGATGCTGAGTATTCTAAGTCTTTAGTTAGATTCCTGAAGGGTCAGCATGATGTTCAGTTCCCTACCTGTCCTAGATTTTCACCATATGTTGATCCGAAGGATGTGGAATTTTCTTTTGGTGATGACGATGATGAGGCTACAGATAGTGATTAGTAGCTTAATTTACCTCTTGAGATGTGTTGATTTTATTTTCAGTTTATTTTTTGTTTGTTAGTACTAATTAGTTTCTTATTTGTTAGTGTCGATTTGTTTAACTAGCTTTTTGTGAACTTTTTGATGTTGAGACTGTTTTAGATCATCTGATGTATTTAAGACTGAAATATGGATGAATTTTTATTTTCTATAATAAATGTTTATTTCTGTTTCAGCCTACTATTTAGTATTCTTGAATAGTTAGTAATGTTGATTGTTTTAAAAATAAATAAAAATACAAAAAAATATATTATAGAAATTAACTCCTTCTCTGTAAACTTTTCTATATATGCTTAATTATTTCTCTGTGTAGGATTAGAAATGAGTTTTTCCTTTCTACATTATCATTGTACCTAAATAAATTCCTGTTTATTTCTTTCTCTCATGATTTAGAAAATTTTATGATTCATTTTTATACTAAAGCTGAAGTTTGGGGGAAGGGAAAATATTTTTCAAATTTAAATATTATTTATCCTTAATAAACTAATATTTTCTTTAATAATATTAACATAACATAAGGAATGAAAAATCTATTTAAGATTACTTAAATTTTTGGAATTTATAAGTAATTTAGTAAACTTAACTACAATTTCAATAATTTTGATTGATTTTAAGAATAGAATTATTTAACTTAAAAAATAATAAGATTAAGAATTTTTCTATTTATAGTAAAGAGAATTGTATTTTAGAAATGCTAAAGAATCAAGATTATTACTTTAAAAAGAAAAGATTGAAATAATTTTTGAAAAATACTTATTAAGATTGTCATATTTATTAAGTAAAAAAATATCTAAGTTTTTAAATATAAGTTAAGGATAGTGAAGTTCAAAATCATTTAATAGACTATCCAAAAATAGTAATCCTCACTTAAAAAAAAAAAGAAAATGAAAAAGAAAAGGATTGAAAAACAATCCCTGAATATATATATATATATATATATATATATATATATATATATATATATATATATATAGGATTGAAAAACAATCCAAAAGAAAGAAAAAAAAAGAAATGTGAGGAAAAGCTTGAGGAAATGCCTAATCAAAAATTGGCTTCACTTTAATTATCTTATAGGAAGAAAACTAATTACATTTTTGGCTTAATTTTTATGAACAAATATTTTTTAGAAAAATGTTTCATGAAAAACTTTTTCTTATAAATATTCTATGTGACCTTAATATGATAAATTACAATTATTCTTGAAATAAATGAAAAATTGGAAATCTTATTATTTTGTAGTTAAGTATTCTTTAAATTTTTAAAATTAACCTTAATTAGTGAAATTTGGTTGATGATTTGCTAAAGTTTTTATAAAACCAAAAATTAAAAGAAATCACAAATATTTAAAACTTCATTCCAAATGTTATATATTTTATGTAATTAAGGGTTACTTGAGGACAAGTAATGTTTAAGTTTGGGGGAATTTCATCCACTTAAAAATACCCATTTTTATGCCTTATTTATGATTCAATTATTAAGGATATTATGCTTTAATGAATGGTATTTTTAAGTTTTGAATGCAGGTGATAAAAAAAGAGTTCAAGTAGGAAAAAGGAGCAAAAAGGAGCCAAAATGGAGCTTAAAGAGCAAAGTTGTCGAATTTATAAGCCTGGCGCCTAAGCGTCAGTTCGGTACAGATGCAGACAAGATTTTTGACGACTTTGGGTAGTTATTTTAACGGTGTTAAGCGGTTATCAGAGCTTCTAGAAGACTAGAAGTTACTCCTAATATATAAGACATGTGATACAATGCATATGGACACGGGAAAACGGTTTTAATCGCAAAGAGGTACGACCTAAAGTGAAGAGGTACGAAGACCTTGTCACGGAGTCCGGAGCCAAGGCGCCAGATCCTGGAGCCTAGCCGCGAAAGTTACCTTCTAGAAGATACATTGTACTTAGACAAATTTAGAAGAGGTGCCTTAAGCAACCCCTGGTCAAATTCAGAGCTCTATAAATAGGAGCCCATTCTACAAAGAAAATCGACCCCTTAGCCCCATATAGTCCCCAAGCACCATTTAGCCATTATAGCCCCCTCTAGCATCCAATTATTTTAGGGAGCCACTTTCTTTAGTATTTAGTGAGTTTATTTTTAGTTTATTTTGAGTGTTAAGTGTGAGATTATTAGTGTTGTTGCTGTTGAAGTCTTTCATCATTGCATTTAAGTCAATAGGAGTCATCGGATCACTTAAATGAACATTCCATATAAGTATTTGTAACTTGGTTCAAAGTTTTATAAATATGTTTTGTTGTGTGAATTCAATGTGTTCTGAGTAGATAGTTTTATTTTTTCTTTCACCTATGAAAAGATAATAAGATAATTAAATTTTGTTGGAGAATTTAACTTAAAATATTTATAAAAATTGTGATGATATTAATACCTGATCATAGTTTACTTTTTAAACTGGTCATTTAAATTGTTAAAACCTATTGAAGAATTTTGAGACCTATCCGAAGATGAGTTCTTAATTAGTAGATATCACATGAATCCTTGAGTAGTCGAAGGCTTTATGCGGGTTATTCAAGGTGAAGTGTAAATAAATAGGAAGATATGATTTTTTGGGCGTAGAATTAATTAGTTTTTTAGAATGACAGACTAAATTCTAATAATTTAGTTTATAGAAAGAGAATGGGTCACTAGTAGGGCTGACCATAGCCACCCTTGGACATCTAGTAGTGTGAGCCTAGATTAACCCATTCTACTAATAAAACATCCCAAACCGATCTATATATTAGTCAATATTATTTATGCCTTGACCAAAGGGTAAAGAATAGGATTGCTTCTATTTGGCACAATACCATAATCTAAATTCTCCATAAATGATAATTATTCTAAAAATCTTGGATTAGTTGAAAAGGAGAAAGTTGTTTTAAATATACCTGCATTAATCTTTATTTTATTACTGCTTGCTTACATTTAGTATAAATTTTATTAAATCTAAAATCTAAACTTTGAAAAGAAATAAAAATAATAATTACTTTTAATTTGAAAATTCTAAATAATATTTCTTTATTTTCTCAAAAATCTTCCGTGTGGGATTGATAACCAAGACTCCACTGGAGCCCTGTATTACTTGATACGATACGTATACTTACGTTTGAAATTGTGACTTTTACAATAATTATTATAAAAATCTAAATATAAATTCATAAATTCTTACATAAGTAAAAGTCAGGCACATCAAGTTTTTGACACTGTTGCCGAGGATTAAATCTTCTAGCAGTGGTTTAAATTTCTTGCATTTGAAAGTATATATAAAGCCCCGGAAGGCAAAGTTTGGTTCACGTTTAATTGTGTGACTCATTATAAAACTAAATCAATATATATATAAATCCAAGTTCATAAATTTTGGCAAATTAAAAAAGTTGCACCAAGTTTTTGGCGCAGTTGCTGGGGAGGAAAGGTAACTGTTAAAATTATTTTTGTAGTATTTGAAATCTTATATTTGAATTACATATCATAATTATGTTTGTTTATTATTATTATTCTTATTGTGTTTGTATGCGTAATATCGGATCTATAGGTTTAGTGCCTTACGATTTTGAATTAGAGCATACTTTCAGAAAAATTCAAAAACAACAAAAACAATCTGAAAATTCTTACAAAATGGAAACAACTTGAACAATCAAAATGAAAATATACCAAGACCTTTAAGAGATTATGCTAATCCAACAGCAGATGAAATTCACTTAACTATCCAAAATCTTGAGGTTGCAACTAATTCATTTAAGCATAAACCTGCTTTATCCAAATGGTACAGAATAATCAATTTGGAGGAACACCTAATGATGATCCTAACTTACATCTTGCTAGTTTTCTAGAACTGTGTGCTACTTTTAAATATGATGGAGTGTCAAACGATACTGTTAGGCTTAGACTTCTTTCTTTTTCATTAAGGGATAAGGCTAAGGCGTGGTTAAATTCATTAGCACCTGGATCTATTAGAACTTAGGAAGAACTTTCACAAATGTTTCTGTCAAAATATTTCCCTCCTTCGAAAACGGCTAAGCTGAGGAATGATATCACATCTTTTAGTTAGTTTGATGGAGAATCCATATATGAAGCTTGGGAAAGATTCAAAGATCTTCTGAGAAAGTGTCCACACCATGTTTTACCAGACTGGTTAATAATTCAAGCCTTTTATAATGGATTAGTGGGATCTTTGAGATCGATTATCGATGTTGTTGCTGGTTGATCATTAATGTCTAAATCTTTTGATGAAGCATATTCGTTAATTGAAGAGATGGCTACGAATAATTTTCAGTGGCCCTCTGAGCGGGTAAATCCTAAGAGAGTAGCTAGTATTCATGATTCTGATGCGATAACTAAGATAGTCTCTCAAATTACTGCACTTTGTAAGAAAATGGATCATTATGGACTGAATTATTCTCCAACATCCCCAGTGTTAGAGGAAAATTCATCAGGGCAGATGATAGACTCTCAAATGCCTTATGAAACCTTGAATGCCATAAACAACAAAGTCAATAATCCTTATTTGAATTATTATAATCCTAGTTGGAGGAATAACCCAAACTTCAACTGGAATAATACATATGTTATTGTAAACCCGCAATGGGAAAATAATCCTATGAATCCAGTTGGAAATCCAAACAACCAAGGAAATATCAATTATAGACCTTCTTATCCTCCTAGTTTTAATAGAAATCAACAATTTAAGGAAAAGAAGTTGTCTACTGAAGAATTGATTCTGAATATGGGTAATCAAATTCAAGCTCAAAATGTTGCAATGAAGAACATTGAGAATCAATTGGGATATATCTTTACTGCACTTAATAATAGACTTTCTAGAAATCTTCCTAGCAATGTTGAGATCAACCCGAAAGATCAAAACAAAGAGCAAATTAAGGTTATTCAATTAAGGAGTGGAAAAAAATTGGAACCAAGAGTTCAAAAGGAAGTCGAAGTTGAAAGAGAAGAAGTGAACATTGAGAAAGGTTCTAATAGGATATATCCTGATGAATATCCTCTTGAACCAATGAAGATAACTGTTGAAAAACCACATCCTCCTTTTCCTCAAAGACTATAGAAATAGAACAGGGATAATAGATTTGCAAAGTTTTTTGGAAATTGTTAAGAAATTAATGATTAATATTCCCTTTGTTGAAGCATTAGAGCAGATGCCTGATTATGCAAAGTTTATGAAGGATATTCTTAAAAAGAAAAGAAAATTCCAAGACCATGAGACCGTTGCATTTAGCGGTGAGTGTAATCCAATTATTCAGAAAAAGTTTCCTGAAAAACTTAAAGATCCAGGTGGTTTCACTATCTCGTGTGCTATAAGTGAGAAATTTTCTGTAAGAGCTTTATGTGATCTTGGAGCTAGTATTAATCTTATGCCTTTATCAACTTTCAAAATATTGGGAATAGGAAAAATTTCACCTACATCTGTGACTGTTCAATTGGCTAATTATTCTATCACTTATCCTAAAGGAGTTGTGGAAGATGTATTAGTAAATTTGGATAAATTTATCTTTCTTGTGGACTTTATTGTATTATATATGGAGGAAGATAAAGAAATTCCAATTATTTTGGTAAGACCATTCCTTGCTACTGGGAGAGCTATGATCGATGTTTAAAAGGGATAATTAACTATGAGAGTGAATGATCAAGAGGTAACTTTCAATATTCTGAAATCTATGAAATACCCTTCAACTGAAAAAGATGATGAGTGCTTTCGAATGGAAATCTGTGATTATTTGAGAGAAGATCATTTTATGGAAGTATTTGAAGAAAATTTGGAATGTGAGGATGAAAATGAAAGTGAAAGTAAAAATGATTTGGATGATATGAAAAATGAAAAGTTAGAATTTGTTTAGAAAAGATTTGAATGATTGGATACTATGGAAAATGGAGATAAAAGTATAATTCCATCTATCATTAAACCCCCTGAACTTGAGCTGAAAATTGTACCTAATCATTTAAAGTATATGTTTTTAGGAGAATCATCTACTTTATCAGTCATTGTATCTTCGAATTTAAATGAATATCAAGAAGAAAATTAATGGATACCTTAAAAAGATACAAAAAGGCTTTTGGTTGGTCCATAACTTATATTAAAGGAATCAGTCCATCGATCTGTTGGACAAAATTTTGTTGAATGAACAACATAAACCTAGTGTTGATCCACAAAGGAGACTGAACCCAATAATGAAAGAAGTGGTTAAAAAAGAGACATTAAAATGGTTAGATGCTGGAATTATATATCCTATTTCTAATAGTGTTTGGGTAAGCCTAATTCATTGTGTTCCTAAGAAGGGAGGAGTGACTGTTGATGTAAATAATCAAAATTAAATTATACTGATAGGACAAGTCCTTGGTTGGTGAATATGTATCGATTATAGAAAATTAAACCCCGCCACCAGAAAAGATCACTTTCCTTTACCTTTTTAGACCAAATGCTAAACAGACTTGCTGGACACAAGTACTATTGCTTTTTGGATGGATATACCGGTTATCACCAAATACCTATTGCCTCTAAAGATCAACAGAAGAATACATTTACTAGCACTTAAGGAATTTTTGCTTTTAGAAGAATGCTCTTTGGATTATGTAATGCGCCTGCAACATTTTAAAGATGTATGACATCCATATTTAGCAAATTAATAGATGATGGAATAGAAGTGTTTAAGGATGATTTCTCAGTATTTGGAGATTCATTTGATGCATGCTTATGCAACTTAGAAAAAGTTTTAGAGGTATGCAAAAGAACAAATTTAGTCCTAAACTGGGAAAAGTGTCAATTTATGGTTGCTAGAGAAATTGTGCTTGGGCATAAAATATTTGAATATGGCATGGAAGTAGATCCTGCAAAAATTTAAATTACAGAAAAATTACCATCTCCAACAACTGTGAGAGGGGTAAGAAGCTTTTTGGGACATGTAGGATTCTACATGCGTTATATTAAAGACTTTTCAAAAGTCACTAAGCCTCTATTCCAACCTTTGAAAAAATATAGGAAGCTTGATTTTAACAATGAATGCTTAAAAACATTCGATCTATTAAAAGAAAAATTAATCGTTGCCCTATAATAGTTTCACCTGACTGGGAGAAACCATTTGAATTAATGTGCGATGCTAGCGATTATGTTATTGGAGTGGTTTTAGGGCAAAGGCACGATAAAATGTTTAAAGTTATATACTACGCTAGTAAGACTCTTACTGATGCTCAAATTAACTATACCACTACAGAAAAAGTTATTAGCTATTGTGTATGTCTTTGAAAATTTTAAATTTTACTCTATTGGAGCTAAATGCATAGTGCATACTGATCATTCTGTTATTAAATATTTAATGCAAAAGAAGGATGCTAAACCAAGACTAATTCGATGGATACTTTTAATGCAAAAATTTGATTTTGAGATCATTAATAGGAAAGGGATCGATAATCAAATAGCTGATCATTTATCTAGACTTGAACAACCTAATTTGGATGAATTTGAAAGGGAAATCACCGAAACTTTTTCTGATGAGCAATTATATAATATTATTGAAGGAAATTTACCGTGGTATGCTGATATTGTAAGCTACATCATCAGTAATCTTTTACCACCTAAATTAACAATGCAACAGCGAAAAAAATTTAAGCATGATGCTAAATTTTATTTTTGGGATGATCCTTATCTGTACAAGCAATGTAAATATCTTATTATTATGAGATGTGTGCCTTATGAAAAAACTGAAAGAATTATTCGAGAATGTCATGATTTTGAATTTGGTGGACATTTCGGAATTGATAGAACTGCACATAAGATTTTACAATCTGGATTTTATTGGCCTACAATATTCAGAGATGTTTATAGATTTATCAAAATGTATGATCGATGTCAGAGAATAGGTAATATATCTAGAAGAAATGAAATACCTCTTAATTTTACTTTGGAAGTTGAAATTTTTTATGCTTGGGGATTAGATTTTATGGGACCATTTATACCTTCAATTGGAAATATATATAATGATTGATGTCAATTATGTATCAAAATGGATTAAGGCAATAGCTTTACCTAGGTGTTTAGCTAGAAGTGTTTCGAGGTTTTTAATGAAAAATATTTTAACAAGATATGGAATGCCTAGAGTAATCATCACTGATGGAGGATCCCATTTTAAGAATAATCTGATTCAAAGATTGGCAAAAAAATATAATATTATGCATAGAATCTCTACAGCTCATCATCCCCAAACTAATGGCTTAGCAGAGGTATCTAATCATGAAATTAAACAAATTTTGGAAACTGTCATTAATCCTGAGAAATTAGATTGGTCTGCTAGATTAGACACTGCTTTATGGACATAAAGAACTGCTTATAAAACATCTATAGGAATGTCCCCTTACAGATTAATCTTTGGAAATACTTGTCACTTGCTAGCTGAATTAGAATATAAAGCATATTAGGCAAAAAAGAAATTCAACTTTAATTTGAAAGATGTTGGTGAGAAAAGACTGTTGCAATTGAATGAATTGGAAGAAATCAGAAATGAATCATATGATAATGATAGGATATACAAGGAGAGAAAAAAGATATGGCATGATCAGAAGATTGTTAGAAAGGAATTTGAACTAGGATAAAAAAATTTTATTATAAAATACAAGATTGAAATTATTTCCTAGGAAACTGAAATCAAGATGGACAACACCTTTCATTATCATAAAAATCTATCAATTTGGAGCTGTGATTATTGAAGACCCTAAATATGGAGGAATATTCAAAGTTAATGGACAAAGATTAAAACCATATTTTTAAGACAATAGACCTTATTTTAAAGAGATTTTAATGTTGGATCAACCTGAATAACTTGAAGTTATGTCAGGCTGACGATGTTAAACCAAGTGCTTTATGGGAGGCAACCCACAATTATTGAATTTTTACTTTTTTTGATGTGTTATTTGTGTTTGTTTCTTACTGAATTATGTCCTACCCTTCCACAAATATCATTAACAACATTAAAGAAATTAATCAAATTGAAGTTTGGAAAGAATTTTGATAAAATAAAGTTTGGCAAAATTTGAACTATCGCCGAACGGCGCTGTTATATGTTTCGGACCTTGCCGCTGTTCAGAAAACAGTTTATCGTCTTTAAATTCAAGTTTTAGCAGTTCTATGCGGTAATTCTTCCACTTGAACTCCCAAACACCACTCCTAGATGTAGGAACTACCAGAGGAATGAAAAGGTCTCTAATCTCGTCCAAATGGATTTCAACTCGATAGAAACTTCAAGATTTCAAATTTTCAACCATAGAAAGTTCATTAGTTTTGAAGCTCAATGCCTATTCAACAAAAATGTCTTGAAGATGAGGTTGATTAAGGAGCGAGGCTTTGCGAATCGAGGTACGAATTCTCTTATAACTAGAATTAATGAAATCATTATTCAGAGACGTTGAGCAATGGTATGTTATACTACTACCGCCGTAGTTGTCCCGTTTATGAAGAAGTTTTATGCAAATCTTCATGAAATCAACCAAGGATCATTCTATGTGTGAGGTAGCTTTGTCACATTTACTCTTACAAAGATTAATGATTTATACATGATTGAGAATGCTAATTTGCCACTATTCAAATTTTGCCCAAACGAATGACAACATGAATGATATATGCAGATATCTGACGGATGAAAGTGATGATTGGGAGATAAGAGATAATTGGTATGTAAATTTTTCAACCACACTATTAAATCCTACGTCGAAGCACTTACATTCTTTCTTATGGGTAAAATTGCTCCCAAAAATGAAAATCAGTTAAGTAACTAAGCAGTGCGCAATTCTGAACTACTGTATTCAAATGGGGATGTCTATTGATGTTGGTTCAATAATTGTTAAGTCTATTTTGGGATTGATCGTTCATGGATCAAAGTATGGGCTTGGACATTCTTCCACCATATTTCACCTCTGTAGTCAATCACAAGTGCTATATAAGAACTGGGAAAGAGTACTTCTACCTTGGAAGCCTATAGACCCAGTAGCTGAACATACTAACCAGACAGTTAGTGATATGAATGACATGAGCATCATTGAAGATCAACCATTGCAGAGGTCAACACCTATTCCTCCTTACTTTCCTGAAAGTTCACAAATCATCTTGAAGAAAATTATGAAATTAAAGAAGGAAGTGCAACACATGATGAATACAATCAACAATCTATCTGACTTCTTCGATCATATGGATTGGAGAATGAAGGAAACTTTGATCATTTAGGTTATCTTGAAGGAAGTTTGACGCGGTTGATGAAAAGGAAAGGTTAGATTGAAGAGGATTCTACTGAAGAATTCCCATTTCGTCTGTTCTATATTTTGTTCGTTCACGCTCAATCAATTGGAGATTTAAGAGTTGATGATAGTTATGAGGAAGAAAGAAGACTTGATTATTGTATTTTTGTGTTTGTATTTAAACTGATTGCTTTGCTTTTCTTGGATGTTATATTTGTATTTGCTTTCTTATTTAGTTTTTAGCGTTATTGTGTTGTGGTTGTGATCGACGCTGAATTTTAGAATTATATCTCTTGACGATGTTTAGTGTTTAGTGTTATGGGTATGTGTTTGTAAATTGGATTTTATATATGAAAGTGATGTTTTGTGTTTTTTGTGTTTAGAAAAATCATTTGCCATGACTTTAGAATGTTATTCAATGCTTAATTAGACTAATTAGACGTTGGAGCGGGCTTGAAAAGATCTAAATTGTAAAAGAAATTTGGAAGCCCAGTTTTTGAACTGTCGTCGAATGGCACTGTCACCAGCGTCGGACAGCGTTAGAACAAAAAAAGGCTCTAAACTCTAAATTTTTGCGATTTAACTTTGGAACCCACCATTTTTGCCCAAACCATCTTCTTCTACCAATAGATAAGGTCGATTTTTGCACTTAGGGCTCACTAGCATTTAGATTTGAAGCAATTTTGTGGCCAGAAAAGTTTGAATTTGATCTTTTGTTGGTAAGAGCTACACTTTAACCTAAATTTTTTTTATTTTGATCGTGAAAATCTCCTACATTAGGACGATTTGAATTTTTAGGTTTCTAGAGAAAATGTGGAGATTTTTCATTAGTTCTTATTTATTTACATTTACCTTGGAGTCCATTACATTGCAATTTTAAAATTGATTTGGATAAATTTGATATTTTTAGACAAATGGCTCCAAGAATTGCTAAGGGGAAGAGGATGTTTGATTATGATGAGCATAAATTTGTAAATTTTAAGGCTTATTCCCACTTCAGTACATTTCTTAGCAATAAGAAATGTATTCAAGAGAAAGCCTTTGAAAATCCTTGAGGTATGATTGAAGAGCTGAATTCGAATCGTCAATGTGAGATTTTCTATTATTTCACTGTTGAAGTGATGCTGGGAATTGTGAGGGAGTTTTATGATAATTTGTACTATTCTGAAAGTGAGTATATCCTGGTTATAGGAAAATGGTTGAATTTACCCCTGCCCGCATCAATTCATTTTATCAGTTAAGAGAACCCTTTTTATGTCAATACGAAAATTTTCCTGTTACAAATGAAGCATTGGAAACGATTATGAACTTTTTGACTGACAAAAAAGGGGAATGGAAAATTAAATAGAAACAAAAAGTTAATTTCCCTCTTTCTACTTTGAATCTTGTATCGAAAGCCTAACATTATTTCAGTTCTGAAAGACTTTTGTCCACCTGCCATCACAGCTAGGTTAGATAGAGCTATTCTGAATTACTGTATTCAGAACATGAAGAATATTAATATTAGGGCTATTCTTCATAAGAGTATTTTGAACAAGCTCAAAAGGAAAGACTACAAGTGGACTAGGACACTAATGCACTGGACTTATATTTTGCAATAATTTATGAACCATATATATATTTATAATGATTTTGTTAAGTCCAAGCATTCAACGCAAGTATATGTATCGTATCAAGTAATACAGGGCTCTAATGGAGTCCTGGTTATCGATCCCACGGGGAAGTTTGGAATATATAAGAAAGTGTTCACAATATAGGCAATGTTGCACTAAAATTTGATATTTAATTTGCAATTAAAGTTTTATGCTTACTACTACTATGCAGGAAACAGTAATGATTAACTAACTACAATTACTTCTAACAACTTTAGAAATTGATTTAACTAACAGACACACTAAACTAAGTATTTGAAAGGTTTTCAATATATGAGAAAAGTATCTTTCCTCCTACAATGAGAATATGATGTGTGGATTGATATGGAACAAATATTTATGTTATTGTGCCAAATAAAAGCATAGATGAATCTTTACCCTTAAAAGAGTACCCCCACTTCTAAGTAAGAAAAGAACATTGACATATCCTAAGTTTAGTCACTAAATCTAAGCCTAGGCTGGGAGGATACCGGCTCTCACTTTGGAGCTCCTACTCACCCTTCACCCAAAGGCTAACCTTTGATATTAGTTACTAATCTTAGAACCAATTTGGGGATTTCAACTTGTCACCCTGAAATCTCCACATTAAAGTCCATTAAAACATATTTCCCTATTCATTTGCACTCAATTCCCATGAACTACGTAATTCATCCATAGAAATTGAATGGATCTTTCATTATTGTGTTAGGACATTAAATCTTTTCAAACCTAATGTTCAACAACATATTTTAACATTTCAATTAGCCAAATCGAAAGTAAATAAAGTTCTAAATGAAAAACCATCACAATCTTTTCATTACATTAAAAGCACATCAAATCCACATCAATCCATCATCACATCTCTATGCAAGAAGAAAGACAAGTAAGACTACTCAGAATTCATAGAGAAGATATAATAAAACATGGATTTTATATATAAAAGAAAAGTCATACAAACCACAAAAAATACAACTTATCTCTTTCTCTTCCCCAATGAAATTCCATTGAAGTTCCTTTAAATCCTCTTCTCTCTTCTTTACAACACTTGATTCTCTCTTTAGAATGGAAAGGAAGAAGCAATCTCTCACTTTAAACCTTCTCCTTCACTCCTTAGATAAGAATTCCTCTCAAATCTTCACTCTACACACTCTTCACCTAAACCCTAACACTTAACACTCACTAAAACTACTCTATAACCACTGAAGAAGCACTCCATTTTCATCCAGAAATAGTTACTTATAAGATAGGGACGAAATCCCAAGAGTTTCCATAGGCATCCCTTCAAAAAGTCGCCAAAACTCTTCAAATTTGAACTCCACCGACTTCGGGCGCCGGCGGCACCCGATAGGGCGCCAGCAACACTCTATCGTGAAATTAATTCTGGACTCTCTAGATTTGGGCGCCGGCGGCGCCAAAACACTTTTCCACCATTTTGCTCATTTTTGCTCCGGATTCGTTCCTTTTTTCTTCTTTTCACTCCAATCACCTAAAATCATCATACCTGCAACAAATCATGAAAAATACATTTCTTTAAAGTGCAATATCACTAAAAATAGGTAAAATTATATAGCAAAAACCGTATATATTTTTGGTGCATCAGAATCCCCTAAACTTTAACTATTACTTGTCCTCAAGTAATCCTTTTACTACATAAAATATAACTCTTGGCAATGTACTTTTCAACTGTAAGACACTAAAATTTTTTCATTCAAAAGAATATATTGGTTAGATTTTCAGAAAGAAATTTAGCAACTCAGGTTAACACTACAGGTGTAAGAATATTCAACAATCAAGTCTAAGAGTTCTAGTCATCTATTTTTTTCTAAAGGAACCATAATTTGTCATATTAAGAGTGCCTCAAAAAACTATGTGAAAAAGGAGTTCATGTAAACTTCATTAGAATGTAGGCCAGCACTTAAAGTATAAATTCAGAAATGAAATCAAGCTTTTCCTTTATGGTGATTCAAGTGAAGCCAATTTTTGATTAGGTGTCTCTTCAAGCTTCTCCTCATAGACATTTTTTTGTTTTTTTTTTCTTTTCTTTTTTTTTCTCTTTTCTTTTTTAAGGATTGATTTTCAATCCTTTTTTTCTTTTCTCTCTTTTTTTTTATTGAGGACTACTATATCTGGATAGCCCTTAAATGATTTTGAACTTCACTCTCCTCTTTCTCAAGTTTAAACCTGAAACATCTCTTTACTTTATAGTTAAGTATAAGCTTTATTATTCATCATAAAGTTACAATGTCTTCTTAACACACAATACTTTAAGTTCCTTAACATTTCAAAAATACAGTTTTCTTTACTTTAAATAGTTGACTATAATCAAATCCTTCAATACCAAATTTTTACTTCTATAAAATCAACATTTATCACTAAAAATTTTCATCCTATCCTTCCATAATATTCAATTGAAAGAAAAAGTTCTAGTTATCTTACAATGAGGTTCAATTTCCATAAGTTATGTTAATAATTTTTAAAAATATAATAATTGAGAACAAATAAAAGTTAGTATTTCTCTACCCTCCCCCAAACATAAATTTTTCAATAAATTTGAAATTTTTTAGAGTAGAAGAAAACTAACCTCTCTGTGCTGGGATCTTAAAATCTTCAATAGCTATCTGGTATTAGTCAAAATTTACAACTAGCAGACATGAAATAATTAGTAGCAGTGATATAAAAATTTTAAATATTTGCATGGGTAAAGAGAAATTAACATTAAACACTAAATATCAACAGAACACTACAATATGAAACAAACTATCACGGTACTACACAGTCCAGCTAACAATTTAAATGTTTCAGTACAACATAACAATACAACAACAGAGTTACACACATATGAAAATTAAATACTACAACACAACAATACAACACAGTAGGGTTACACATCATATGAAAAGTAAATATCCACTACATCACATCAGTACATCACAACTGAACAAGAACAACAGAAATAAAAACAAACAATCTACCAGTCTCCATCAATAGGATCAGCAGGGTCTCAACAAGGTCATCAGCAGGGTCCTCAGCAGGGTCAGGTCTATATGGTGTATAGCTGGGGCAAGAAGGAAATATCACATCGGACTCCTCCTCATAAATTTGACCTGAGCATCATAATAAGCAATATCGAACTCAACTCTTCTCTGCAGATAATCTTCATTCACATCACTCCTCTCCTCAAATACATCTATCCGACCATGGAGTCTATATACACTAGCACTCTGTAGTCTCAGCTGCTCCATAGTATCAGATAAGGTAGGCGGCTCAGAAGTAGATGGAACATCATAACTCATAGTAAGAATATCAGTACTCCTACGCTTAGCTCTGGCTCCTACATAAGACTCATATGTACAGATAATATTCTTTTGTCGGCATATTTTTAGGTTATGTGTTTTATTTTTGAAAAGGGGGTTGCCTACAGAAATTGTCGGCGAATTTTTTATATTTTAAATTTAATTTAAATATATTGTTTAAAAGATAACATTTTATTTTGAAAGTAATTTTAAGTTTAAAAGTTTTAAGATATGAAATCAAACCGATCTGACATCCCAAATAGTTTATATAAACGAGCACCACACCACAAACTGTGTATCTATCCCGAAGAATAGACACACTGCTTGATGATGGGGCCCGATTAAATAAACTAGGAGATTTGTGACATCCGTTTGGTCTGTGAACTAATTTTATAAGCCGACAAGTTCCCCGCTTAATATAAATGAATTAAGCGAGGTTTATATTACTCGGGTTCTTAAAGTTCCCTATAAGGGCAAGCCCCTATAGTTAATTACATCTTAAATGACAGAATCATTTAAGAAAACTCTCGATAATGATCAGTGGTTTTGCTCTCAAGAATTTCAGAGTTTAAGGTTTTCAAAGGATCGGATTTTTGGAAATTCAAAAGGGAATGACTCAAAATTTGGAACAATTTTATTTTTGAGAATCCAAAGGAAAAGAAGTAGGAGAAGCTGAGGATCCAAGAAGAATCTTGGCAACTTCCCAAACTATCCTATTGTTTGGCTTAGATTTGAGAAAATCCTAATATTATCTGATATTTCAATCTTGCCAATTTTAGTTAATTAGGACTTATATTCGTATGACATAATCATACAATCAGCCTCGAAGATGTGAGGGTTTATGTCGTACCGAACGATCACCTCGGAGTCCTAAAAATGGTTAGGGCTTAATTTACATGATATGATCATGCAAATGCCTAACGAAGATTTGAGGATTTATGTTGCACTAGGCAAACTACCTCAAAGTCCTATGGCTTAATTATTTAATTCTAAGACCGTTTTGCTGGAGTAGACTCAGGTTTTGCTGATGACGATGGTCGTGCTGCCCACCATGCTCCGAGCTCCTTGTTGTTGCAGAGGTTTAGTTTTAGAAGTCATAAATCAGGAGATGAGAGAAGTGTTTTGGTTTAGATAAAATCTTAAAATCTAAGTGTTTTTAATATTTTAATTAAAACAAATCTTAAATTTGATTAAACAGAACCGATTAAGATCCCACGGTTCTGTCATCCCGGCACCGTTATTTTCATCGAATTCACTTAGTCCAGATGAATTTGCTAAACTCAACTGAATGAGTTCCACACCTTCATTTAGACCGTGGGATATCCCGTTAGCAACACGGGGGTTGCATCATCCGAGGTATTCTCGATCATTCAATGAGACGTTTTAATTTAGTTGCAATTGTAGTTTTGTGCTCTCTTTGTGATTAAATTTTGAGTTGTTTTATATTTTGGAATGTTGTGGCGGTGATTTTTATCTTGTAATGACTTTTAATTTAGTTTTGGTTTCAGTTCAGGGACTATCCTAAAGGTTTTGATTTTCATGCAACAATTGTTTATCATGCAAGAAAAATAAAGTGCATTTGCAATAAAGTAAATTACAATAAAATAAAAGCGTACCTGGAGGGTCTTCCCGTCATCCCAAGCTGCACTTAAAACACATGTTAAGGCATTTAAATATTCCAAAAAGTACCTAGGTAAAGCTAAGGGAAACGTTTTGGTTGTCTACCAAAGTCCTAATCCTATAACTAGTCATCTCCTATGACGTCTAGGTTCTTGTGTTTTGGTTCAAAGACGATTTTCTTCATCAAAGAACAATTAAATTCAATTGTTCTTATAAACATCCTATCATATTGAGGAAGTGCTTAAGAAGAATCTTAAACATCTTTACAATACCTCTAGGATTGTTTTAAGTCCAAGGGATTTTATATATAAAAGTGAATTAATCATCCGGAAGTTTAAGTTTTGTTCTTTTTGCTCAGTGAACTAGGACATTTGAATATCCTATAAGTGAGGTAACAATTCACTTGATACCTCATTTAAGAGTTATAATAACAAGAGCTTTAAAAAAGGCAAATCAAATTATTAAATATTTTGATGATTTAAACTTAAAGATTTAATTTTAATTTTGATTTAATTATAGAAAATTAGTTTAAGTTTGGAATAGTGTTCAAGTTATTTTAGATTTAATTCTTAATGATTTCATTTAGGTTTGTTATTAAATGATTTTAATTTAATTTAACTCAATTTAATTTAATTTTTGATTTCATTTAATTTAATTTAATTTAGTTTAATTTTAATTTAATTTAATTTAATTTCAATTTAATTTTAATTTAATTTAATTTAATTTAATTTAATTTAATTTTAAATTTAATTTCAATTTTAATTTATTTTAATTTAATTTAATTTAATTTAATTCAATTTAATTTAGATTATTCTTTTAATTTTCTTTTTAAGTATTATTGAAGTGATTTATTTAGGGATTTTTAAATTAAAGAATAAATATCTTCTTAGATAATATCCCTACTTTAATAATTTCAATTTTCCATTAATCTTCCAAATTTGATTAATTAGTTAATTAAGGTTTATTTTAATTATTCTTAAAATGATTGGTGGGTTCCTACCCTTAACCATTTAAGTTTCAATTATCCAAAATCAGTTTAAATCAAATATTTTACCCTCCCCTTTTTTATTAATCCTAAAATTTTAATTAAAGGTTGAAAATTTTAATTACCATTTTACCCTCCAAGCTTAATAATTTTATAACTCACTAAATTAAGCTCAAATAAACTTGAAATTTTTATGTGACCTCACTTACATGTCAATTAAGACATTAGAGGAGAAAATGTGATTTTTCTGTATTTAATATATTTATGTAATTATTTTTTATGAAAAATAGGGATTTCCAAGGAAAATTCAATGACATGACCAAGGAAATGTTTCTGTCCTTAAGAAAATTATGGGATATTCCTAATAACTAGAGGACCATTTTGACCAATTTTGGTGATTTTTTAAAATACAATTTATTTATTAGAATTATTTTGAGTTTTGGAGCATTAATTAATTTTAAAATAAAATTAAAGTTGAAAAATAGATTTTATATTTTTTGTAAACCTCTCTGACCTCAAGGAGTTTAGAGAAATAAATTTTATATTTTTTTGATTTTTCTTTGATTTATTAGAATTATTTTACTGAAAAGGTTGGAAAATACATTTTTTAATATTAAAAATTACATTAAGCCTTTAAAATTCAATATCTTACCCTAGGGACTTAAGAAAAATATTTGGTTTGTTCCTAAATGATTAGAATTCAAAATGTGACATTTTGGTGATTTTTAATATTTTTATAATTTTTATTATTTTTTAATTATTAAAAATATTAAAATAATGATAAAAATCAACTTTCTTAGAAAATTATAATTTTAATTTTCCTAAGTTCCTCTGATATCAGAGAAGCTCCAAAACCATTTTTGTGAATTTTTGAAAAGAATTTTGTGAGTTATGAATTTTTAAAGTTTAATTTTACCCATTTTGCTTAAGAGACTTAATCAACCCAATTAGTGGAGTTAATCAAGTCCAATTGGTTCTAAATTTTTATGTGGTGTTCTCCTATCCCTAGAGGACAGTGGAGAATTGTTTTTAAGTTAATTTGATGAATGGTTAACCCTAATTAATTAAAGTTCAAATTTAGGTGTTTAGGCCAATTAGGGTTGTTCAAAGTGAACTACCTCAAAACTTATTTTTCCTAGGTCCCTCTAGTCACAAGTAACATCACCAAATTTTCCTAGAATTTATTTCTCAACATGCTAATTATTGGAGTTAAAATACTCAAAACAGTAACATGAACTTGAAAAATCAATAACTTCTCATAGGGATGGCCTCTGACGTTGGAAAATTCAGGGAATGTTCCTAAGTTCAGAGGCTTCAAAAGCCCTATGGTCTCATGCCATGATGAATTGCCTATGCAAATGGAGAATTAAAACAATGCAGAGAGTAAATAAATCATTAAAAATATAATACTTAATGAAATTACTTGATTTCTTTTCCACATTATTCTCCTCTGTTCACTGAGTAAGAGGGTATTTTTATTTTATTTTTAGGATTTTTCTACACAAAGTTATGAATTTTTGAAATTCTAGGAATTAAATAAATAGAAAAATAACCTATTTATCTACTTATCCACGCGGCGCTGCGTCAACCTCGGCAGCTCCGAAGAGGGTGCGTGTCGCGCTGTGATTGGGCGCCGCCATCTGAGTCAGCCGTCCCGGGACCCGCCTTTCACGTAACATGTTCTGGTCCGACGCGATCTGAGCCGTCCACCCGATACACGCGCGATCCAACGGCTCCCAGTCATCGTCTACGACTGGTGCGAACCCGTGACCGTAGACCTTCTAACCCTAATTTCTCACTCGATTCTCAACGGATTTATGTGTTCTTATGCTCTATGGATTCGTGTTGAAGAGACAAACACATCCACACGGTAAACATGCACTGAAATTAACTCAAACTAAATGGAGAATCTCTGTAAGCTCGGGAGGAAGAGTGAGTCCATACCTTTGCTCAGAGAAGTGAAGCTTCAATCTGAGGGTTGTGTCACGTTCGATTGGGTCCAAGCAAGCTCCAGATGAAGTCCCTTGGTTTGGTGAATTGTCTAGGTACAAAAGTGACCACAGCCGATCACAAAGCTTGGAGGCTGGAAGAAATGGCTGGCCCGGTGAGGGGGCTTTTGCCGGGAAACTTCTCTCGTTGGTCCGGTGAAGGTGTAGAGTCAATCAATTTGAAGATTGACTCACCGTGGTGAAGTGTCCTGGTTTTGGGCTTGGATTTCAACTCGAAATTGAGCTCACGGAGAGGAAATAGCAGGGGATTTCAGTGGGGATCAAGTTCTCTATGTGTAGAGAGTGGTCGCGGGATGATTTTAGCGGTGGTTTCAGTAAGGTTTGGTTCAGCACCTCTCTTGGCCGAGAGGAGGGGGTGTTTAAATAGGAGAGGATGGAGGGCCTCCTAGGGGGTTTAGGGTTGGGATCAGCTGCTCTGGTGAGGAGAAGAACAGCTGCAATGGCCATTTGGAGTGAGGCAGCTCAGCAAGGTGGAATTCCAAAATTTTGCTCCTCCCAAGGTCTCGACCATGGTGTTTTCCAGAGATCCAGGCGGCTGGCCGGCAGACATGGGTCACCCTCAGGTTCAGGTAGGTCAGGGCTGGAGGTTTGTGCAGGAAATTGAGCTTTTCCATGTGTAAAGGTCTTGGATTAAAATGGCATGGGGGAGAGGCCATTTTGGCTTGATTTGGTCCAAGCCATGATTTTGGGTTAGGTTAACCTCCCCATGGCTGATTTGGGCTGAGAGAGGATCATTTGCATCAGCTAGAAAGGGGTGGTGAAGTCCCCATCTAAAGTGATGTGGCTAATCATGGTTTAGTGTGTAACATGGAATGAGTTAAAAAACTTAATGAAGCTTTAAGAAAGGGGGCCCTCCTCTTGCTACTTTAGGTATGGTCACATGTCAAACATCCCATGGCTTCATATGGATTGTACATGGCTTGTCTTTGGCTCACCTATGGCTTGGCAAGAGCTTGGTCAATTTCATAAGAAAGGATTTTGTGAATTTTGGCATTTTGATGAGAATTGTTATGAGGCTTGATTTGGAATTGTTTAATTGATAAATTAGGACTTTAGGAATGATTTTAAATTGAATGTGTGATGAGGGAAAGTGTCATGTGGGCTTTAGATTGATTTGGGCTTTTGAATTTGGTGGAAATGGGCTTTTAGGAAGGTTTAAGGGAGTGGGCCTTTATGTTTAGCAATGTGCTTTTAGATAAAAAATTTTGCAAAGGGCCATGCCAAATAAATGTTGAATCTAGTTTAAGGATGTGTCTTGAATGATTTGATGCAAATTTGAGGTGGTTTGGAGTTGAATTTGGGTTCATTTGGTAAATGGGCCAATGTAGGTCAAATTGGGCTAATTTGGGCCAATGTTGGGCTAGGGTTGAAATTGATGTAAAATTAATGTTGGGAAATGTTTATGGGAGTGTTTCAAAGATGTTTCAACTTTGGTTGGGTTTTGGTTTTGGGACTTGGGCTTATTTGGGTTTTGGGTTTAGGTCAAAATTGGGCTTTTTGGTTTTGGGTTGAATTTGAGTGGGGTTTGGGTCCAAATTTTGGGCAAATTATGTTAGTGTTTTGTTTGTGGGGATGTTAGGGAAGGTTTAGAAAAGGTTTGGGGTCAATTGGAGTTGAATTGGTTTGGTTTGGGCTAAGTTTGGGTCATGGGTCCAAATTGGGCTTTAAGGTCAAAAGTGAGATTGGATTTAAATGTTAATCAAATTGGACTTAGATTTGGTCTAGATTGATATTGTGGATGTTAAATTGAAGTTTAGAATTGAATTGGACCAAAATTGGGGTCAAATGGGTAGATTTGGTAAGTTGGGTATGGGTGTGGTTTTAGGATTTGGATTGTGTGTGTGAGAGTGTAGAGTGTGAGTGTAGTGAGTGTGTAAGTCAACCCTCACCAGACCAAGCCACCCAGGGTGGTCCTAAGGCTAAAGAGTCCTATAGGGAACTCATCCTTTAAACCTTCACATTTGATTTCAACCCTCTAGGTGATTAGGGGTCTACAATAATGCTTGTGGGGCTTGCAGGGAGGCAAGAAGTTGTTCAAATTTCTAAGGGGTGGGTCCCAATTCTAGTCCTTTAATATAGTCAAAGGAAAAGCCTAAGGCTAGATCCTAAGCACTAAAGAGGGAAGAGAAGACCTCATCAAAAATGAGGTCAACAAATGGACCCCCAATAGGTGTGGTGTGCTAACCAAGCACACCGCGCTTATTGGTGTTGACCGAAGAAATCAACAAAACTAAAACAGATGTCCAACTGACAAACTTAGGACGAAGTAAAAGAAATTTCCACTGGGGAGTATCAAGTAAATCTCCAAGACTGAAGATTCCAGAACTCTCGCTGGGGAAAAAGGAGGTGAACTTCAGATCACAAGATTTCAAGAGATTGGATCTTAGATTCGTTTCATTTTTTTATTTCAAGTTTTAATTATGAGTTTGAATTTCGATTTGAATTTCAATTTTGGTTTTATGCGGAGAAAAGAGTAGGGCGGAGGCCCACCCGAATGCATTTGTATGCTGAGAAGGAAGCAGGATCGAACATATTCCAATGTGTATGCTGAGAAGGATTAGGAGTGAGCCTATCCCAAATGCTGAGGAAGAATAGGACAAAGCCTATCCGAAATACAGAGTGCTTTAATTTCAATTTCTTGCTGGGAGGATCAAATTTTGAGATTGCTGGGAAAGGAGTAGGACTGAAGCCTATTCCGAATGCTGAGATTTACTGAGATGGGAGTAGGGCAGAAGCCAATCCCGAATGCTGAGATTGCTGAGATGGGAGTAGGGCGGAAGCCTATCCCGAATGCTGAGATTTGCTGAGATGGGAATAGGGCGGAAGCCTATCCCGAATGCTGAGATTTGCTGAGATGGGAGTAGGGTGGAAGCCTATCCCAAATGCTGAGATTGCTGAGATGGGAGTAAGGCGGAAGCCTATCCCGAATGCTGAGATTGTTTAGATGGGAGTAGGGCGGAAGCCTATCCCGAATGCTGAGATTGCTGAGATGGGAGTAGGGCGGAAGCCTATCCCGAATGCTGAGATTTGCTGAGATGGGAGTAGGGCGGAAGCCTATCCCGAATGTTGGTTGTGAAAAATTTTGTCGATATTTGATTTATGCTGTGACTATGAAGAATTTTACTGAGATTTGGATTATGCTGAGATCGAAATGAGATATGGAAGTGTTCCATATCCCACGGGAATCAATCAAATCCTGATTACTTGGCGAAGGGCACGAACCTATGCCATCCGAATCAAATTGAAGATTCCTCGTGATTCTGAAATCATCCCGAGAGAGGGTTTCAGAGGAGGTCTGGAATAGATCTTGATTTGAAGAAGGATTGAAGCATTTGAAAAGATGGACGTAAACTGGAATTCAATTTGAGCTTTAGATTTGTTTTGTTTGTTCTTTAACTATCCCATTTTTTTCTTTGTTTATTTGGTGTTCATGTGGATTTGAAATTCTTTTTAATGTTTGGATTTTTATGGAAGAGAGTTCTTATTTATTTTCTTTTTCTTTTCTGTTCTTTGTTCGAAGTTCATTTAACTTTAATGGCATTTCCCAGTCAATTTGCACAAAAAGAGGTGAAGGCAAAATGTGACATGGTCACTTTCATTCCAATCTTGTCGAAGATACATCATACAACTCGATCTGAAATATTTCTCATACAATCCATGACTCAAAATGGGCTATGTATGATTCTTGTTAATCCATCCAAAAAGTATCTGTTAAATCCATGTCTGAATAATGAGATACACTGTCAATAACATCACCTTCCAAGCCATCCTTGGTAGGAATTCCACATGGATGTGCATTGGAGGTGTGCTATTTCCCGTGTAACTCACAGCTCGTAGGGCCACAGACTCTCCAATTCTGGATCTGGCTGGAAGTGGTATGGTGCCTTTCTGTCGTCCATCCTTCTAAAAGTGACGGAGATCCGCTCCACTGGTACTCCCGGTATACAATGTTTTGCGATGTCTGCTCCATTTCCTTGTAATATCATGACGGAACCTATCGAAGTGGTATCTCCACCGGCCCTCGGAACTTACCCGAGCCCGCTATTCGGAGGTCGGATCCGAACATGATATTGCATTGGTTGACGAACGAAACTGTGCGAAAGGTCCGACAAAGTCATGGTGGTCTATGTGTGGAGGTATGCGGTCGCCCTTCTGATAAATGTTGATGATGCAACTGTTGGGTATGCAGTCTGCTGGCAGTACCCTCCACGTTATCATTCTTTTCACCATTCTTTTACTTATACTTGGCATTGGATCCACCTCACCGTGATGGAGTATCCCTGGTGGATTTCCTTTTCTATCTTCTGCGAAGTTATAGCAACATCCGCATTATATTGTGACTCTTCCTTTCCCTGGCATCCATTTCCGGGGTTTCGAATAAGTCTTTTCTCTCAGACGGCCTGCTCGACCCATCTTCTGAAGTTCTAAGACGCAATCCACAATCTGCTGTTGCTCGTACTCTGAGAATACACCTGTGTGTAACTCAAGGCCTTCCAAAATGTTGATTCTTTTGCCTCTAATCCTTTCAAAGTATTCGAAAGTCTTCTTCTCAACATTTTGCATTCTTTCTAGTTCATATTCTGGGATGATCTGGCAAGTGACGAGGCCTAGTAACGTATTGCGGGATGTATGGCTCAATCCCCTCACGTTCTCCTCGCATACCTTGGCTCCTCGGGGATTGTCTCTGTCGGGACATCCTCCGGGGTTGCTTCAGCAACAAGGTTCTTCAGATACGGTATCTCTATCTGACGTCGAGGCGATCTCTCTGCCTCTGATCTTCTCAGAGTTTCCCTTAACCTTTCTATTGTTCTCGGAGCTTGTTTTCTCTTTCCAGGTTCCTGATGAACCGGTATCTTTGAAATTTGTGTGTCTGCGAAGGTGGTTGTTTCCTCGTGTTGATCTGCTGCAAGCTTAGTCAACATCTTGCGGATACGGCGATTTTTATTCCTTCTTTGAGTAGTAGTGAGCGTAGCTCTCCTCACTTCTTGAATTTCTGTGGGCGCGGCACTGACGAGCCTGCCCTCTGCCGTGGCAACTACTGACTTGATTTTCTTTCTTTCCTCGGTGTTTGTCTTTCTTTTCTTGTTGCTAGATTGGTGGCTTGGGCCACCCATCTTCATTACTATCTGGTTATGAAGCTCCTCTCGGTCCACTAGGACCCAGTCATTTTCTTCATACTGTAGGCTGGCTGGTGTGAAGTCAGAATCAATTTCTATCACTACACCATCCTTCACCCTCTTTTCATCGAGTGCGAGACTCACGCCATTTTTAAAGTTTAGGACCAACCGCCCTTTCGACATTTCCCTGCGAAGAAAACAAGGAAAGGATCAGGGGCTGTACTAAGAACAAGAACATTAAGAAAGTATTTATCACTGAAGATTCTTATTCACTTATTCCAATTTTAATTTTTAAGGAAAGCAGGAAAAGATAAAAAAGATTAGGAAAAAGATTTGATTTGAAAGGAAGGGTAAAACTTTATTATTATGATTTGACATATTTTATTTTTAGTACATATATTTTATTTTTATTTGATCCATTTTTATGTTTTTGGGTTCGGACCCAGTCAGAAAGTGATCGCTTCACCCGTGTTTCTAGGGATAAGACTCTATTTTAGAGGCCACCCTTTGAAACATTAGGTTGCCTAATACTTCTTTAAATATCGTCCATTGATTGGAAGCATTGGTCGTTCTCCTTGGCAATTCGCAAGTTGGTAGGAGCCTCCTGAGTAGACTGCCTCGACCACAAACGGCCCTTCCCAAGTCGGTTCAAATTTGCCTCCTATCTTGCGATGTGCAAGAATAGGTCTTCTGAGAACAAGAACTAAGTCACCAACTTTGAAAGTTCTTGGGCGGACCGGTTTATCATGGGCTCGGATCATCTTAGCTTGGTACGGTTCCAAATTTTGCTGCTGCTTGCAAGTCTCTTCCCTTCCAAGCTTTCCAGTTCTTCCAGTCACAATCTGGCATTTTCTTCTGTAGTAATTTTATTTGCAACTGCAATCCTGAGTGATGGAAGCTGGACTTCCAATGGTAACACTGCCTCGGACCCGTATACTAAAGCATAAGGCGTAGACTGAGTAGGAGTCCTGAAAGTTGTCCTATAGGCCCATAAGGCTTCTAACAACTTCTCATGCCAATTTCTCTTGTTGTCGTCCAAAGTTTTCTTTAAAATTTGAACGAGAGTTTTATTAAAAGCCTCGGCCAAGCCGTTTACTCTTGGGTAGTAGATTGTTGAGTATCGCCAATCGATTCCATGTCTTCTGACAAAATTGTTGGTCTTTGTACTTCTGAATGCGGACCCATTATCTGAAATGATTCTGCGCGGTACTCCGAAACGGTAGACGACTTGATTTTTGAAAAACTGTAGCACGTGGTGTGCCTTTACTTCTCCGAGTGGAACCGCTTACGCCCATTTAGAAAAGTAGTCCGTAGGCTGCAAGGATGAAGCGATGTCCTCTTGAAGAAGGTGGTTCTATCGGACCCACTATATCTGTGCCCCAACACTCAAATGGCCACGACGCAATTGTCGGATGTAGCACGTTTGGAGGTTGGTTTAGAACCACTCCGTGCACTTGGCACTGGTGACAACTTTTGGCAATCTTCATGCAATCGGTCATCATCGAGGGCCAGTAGTACCCTAGTCTTTTAATTTTCATTTTCATTTTCGGACCCGACTGATGAGCTCCACAAAGTCCTGAATGCACTTCTTTGACAATTTCACGAGCCTCGGACCCGTTCAGGCATCTTAACCACATTTGATCAAAAGACCTTCTGTATAATGTACTGTTTATTAATGCGTAAGACAGAGCTCTTTTCTTGATTTGATGTGCTTATGACTTATCGTCTGGTAATTTCCCTGTTTGTAGTAGTCTATTAGCGGCTGACGCCAATCTTCTGTGTTTTTCGTCACTGCTGCAACTGATTCCTCTGTTTTTTCTGATTTCTGTATCATATCCATGTCGAGCTGTGATAGGACCTGTCGTCCTTGAACTAACACTTCAACTGACTCAACTTGTGAGCAGGCAAATTCTTTTGCAAGGTGAGCTAGTGCATCTGCGAGAGCATTTTCTCTTCTGGGGATCTTGTAGATTGTTACATTCGGAATTTGATCCAACAGTTTCATGGCATACTGAAAGTATTGCTCGAGTCTTGGCTTTAAAATTTTGTATTGTCCGGCGACCTGTTGAATGATCAACTGTGAATCTCCGTAGATATTGATATCTGTTACTCCCATTTGAAAAGTCAGTTCTAGTCCTGTTTTGAGGGCTTTGTATTCTGCCTCGTTGTTTGTGCATGGCTCTGTTAAGTGGTAAGAGTATTTTAACATCCCCCACTCCGGTGTTATAAAGATTAGTCCGATTCCTGCCTTATTGGGCATTATCGATTGCAATTCTTTATCTTTTTGTGCTGAGGATGCTCCGTCGAAGTATAGTTCCCAACGTTGATCATTAGTGTCTTCTAGGCTCATTATCTGCTCATCTGGTAAATCGTCGTCGAGAGGCGAATCCGCCGATAAAGGGTGTGCTTGCAAGGAAGTCGGCTAGCACTTGTCCCTTTACGGCACGAAGAGGAACGAAAGTTATGTCGAATTGCAATAGTATCATCGACCACACGGCAAGTCCGCCGGAAAGTGTTGGACGTGTCATCAAATATTGCAACGGATTAACTTTCGAGATGAGGTTGACCTTATGACAGAACATGTAATGCATGAGTTTCTGTGCGGAGAAGATCAGGGCTAAATAATGCTTCTTAATTGGAGGATACCTTACTTCCATCGGAATCAAGCGACGGCTTAAGTAGTAGAGAGCATTTTCTTTTCCCTCATCATTGACCTGGGCTAGCAGGGCTCCAATGGAGTCGTCTAGAGCCGTGGTATAAAGTATTAACGATCTACCTGAGACTGGGGCTGCTAAGACAAGAGGTGTCATTAAGTATTGTTTAATGTCCTCGAAGGCCCGTTGGCATTTCTCTTCCCAAACGAATTTGGCATCCTTTTTAACTAATGCCGAGAAGGGCTGACACCTACCTGACAAGTTCGAGATAAAGCGTCGAAGATATGCCAACTTCCCTTGAAAGGATCGTAGCTGTTTTAAGGTTTTGGGAGGCGGGATCTCTAAGATAGCTTTAATCTTTTCCGGATCGATTTCAATCCCGCGATGTCGGACAACAAATCCTAAGAATTTCCCGGAGGTAACGCCGAAGGCGCATTTTAAGGGATTCATCTTAAGGTTGTATTGCCTTAGTCGCTCGAAGACAATTCTCAAATCATACAGGTGGTCTTCCTTCAGTTTGCTTTTGATGACCACATCGTCCAAGTAGCACTCGACTTGGTTGTGAATGAGATCATCAAAAATCTTTGTCATTGCTCTTTGGTATATTGCTCCTGCGTTCTTTAGTCCGAATGGCATTACTGTGTAGCAATACACTCTGATTGGTGTTCTGAATGCCGTGAGCTTTTCATCTTCTGGTGCCATCTTTATCTGGTTGTATCCTGAAGATCCATCCATGAAAGAGAATATTTCATGCGTTGAAGCGATGTCGATCATTAACTCTGGAATTGGTAGTGGAAATTCATCCTTCGGACATGCTTTGTTCAAGTCTCTGAAATCCACGCAGATTCTGATCTGACCATTCTTCTTCCTGATTGGTACCACATTGGCTAGCCAAGTAGGGTATTGTTCTTCACGGACAAATTTACCGTCGATTAGCTTCTTAACTTCAGCTATTACTTGTTGTTCAATTTCCAAACGCATTCTTCCGGAAGCTTGTCCGACCGGAACGGAAGTAGGATCCACTCCTAGCCTCGTGAACTCGCGACTTCGGAGCTAATCCCGGCATTTCGTCGTAACTCCAAGCAAAACGAGTCCTTGAATTCCATTAATAGCTTGATCATTTCCTCGAATCTTCTTTATTGAGTAAGGAGCTAACAAAGGTTGGTCTAGGCTTTTCGCTAGTACCTAAGTTAACTTCCATTAACTCATCTATTGTAGATTTGATTTCTTCTTCGAACTCTGGTGGAGCGTCTCCAATTTGTAGATCTTCAAGCTCTTCTGTAGTTTCCAAGCAGTCTTCATTAGGTTCGCAAGTGACAACCAAACAAAATTCCGTATCGTCAACTGAACCTACTGTGCCGAATCCGAGACCATGTTTTGAATTGGGAGGCCGACCGGCATTATTCCATAATTTTTCGAAGTGTTGTGATCGGCCTTTTGTCCATTGTCGAGGTAAGACACCACGCTGAATTAAATTTTGAACACAGGGAGAGTACCACTCAAAAGGTAATTCCATTAATTCGGAAGAAGTGACATCTTCAAATTGTACATTGTTTTCACTATTGGAAGAAGAAGTGCCACGGTAAAATTTGATTGGCTTTGCACCGCTGCTATGTACTTCTTTGACCACCATACCCTCGATCTTATTAGACTGGATCGGAGTCAGGGTCATAGTGTGTACATAGTGATTAATCTTCTTGTACATCGATCTGTATTCTTCGTTCTTCTCATCTTCGAGAGAAATCTTAAATTGTGGTTTCTTCCGGTTTATTGTAGCTGCTTCTTTCTTGACTTCCTCTTCTTCCTCAGAGCTGTTCTCCCAATCAACGTTGATCATTGGCTTTTTTGTCCAACTGTCCCAGTGTCTCTTCCACGACCTCGTCCCCGGCCTCGACCTCGGATGCGAGTTCTAGAGAAACCTTCACCATCTCGCCGTAAGGGAGTGGTGAGTGACTGTTGGACTAGAACTTCAGGTTCTTCATTGTCTCGAATTTCTTTTACCTCATTTGGCACGGTATTTCTAGAGAATATTGTTTTCTTCGGAGGTGCGTAATAAGCTGCATCTTCATGGATTCCAATCTCATGTACGGAGAAAGGTTGCAAATCACCTTTAATGCACTGTTCTCCTCCTTCGTAGTATTTTATGCACTGATGCAGAGACGATGGTACCATCCAGTTTTCATGGATCCACGGCCGGCCCAGTAGAGCGTTGAACGATGTCTCAGAGTCAATTATGTGGAATTTTGCGGTTGTCTTTGCTAAGTCACCGGTCTTCATCAATAGTGTTATTGATCCAAGGGCTCTTTCTCCTTTCTGGTTGAATCCTCTTAGTAACATCTTGTCCGCTTCGAGGTCACGGGCATCAATTTCCAAGTATGCTAGCGTCCGAAGATTCATTATGTTGATTGATGCTCCTGGATCCACCAATACTCTGGAGAGCGTAAATTTTCCGATTGTAACTGAAATGTACAACGGTCGGTTGTGATCGACTGTCCCAAGTAGTAGATCACTGTCCGTGAAGGTAACACCTCGCTGTTCCTTTAATGAGCAAACCTCGCCTAAGGAATCTCCGGCCATCTGAGCTAAACAAATCTCTGGATCAAGTAAGGCCTTGATCAGAGCTTCCCTCATCTCTTTTGATAAGATGAGAGCGTCGTAGATGCTCAGTTTGGCTGGTAGTTTCCTAAGATGGGATAGCATGTTATAGTCCACTTTGTTACCATGTGTCTCAGTTTCTTCCCGAATAGGCAATTCTTCTGCTTGGGTTGATTCTTCCTGAACAACCACCTGCTTTCCTTTGTCTTTTGGACCAATTCTCGGAGGTAGAACCCTTCTGCTCCTTAAGTTGACTTCGTGATTTCTTCGAATCCGGTGCCGAGTTTATCGGTGTCTCCTTTTGAATCGGTATGACAGGTTCTTCTGGAGTCGCTTCGGAATCTGAAAGCTCTAACTCTATTGTGATTGGAGTTCCTTGGAATTCACAAATAGATTCATTGCTTGTTAAACTGTCGTAGCCTTCTTGGTGAATGTCTTCTTTGTCATCATGATTGTCGAGGTTGTGGATGATTTGAGAATTGTTATTGGTATCGAAATCGAGATCCGGATTAGATTGGTTGTCGTTAGTTACGTAATCGTTAGAAACAGTCAAAACGTAGCCAACACCATAACTCTTATCATTATAAGATCCCGCCGGAGCGAGCAAATAATCATACAGAGTCAGAGGTTATAGGAATTATTCCCCCGAATCGGAAACAACCATCCTAGGATAAGCAGCCCCTAGTCTTGCCTTGGGAGCCTCGGTCTTTTCTTCTTCTTCGATCTCCTTCTTTTCTATGATCTTTTCTTCCTGGGGCGGCTCTTCAATTGCAAGCGATAGCGCCGGCTTTACAGGTTTTAAACTCTGAATTATAGCACGCGCCGAAGCGGTTTGGATGCGATCCAAAATTTTCTTCGATGACTTCGTCCAAGCGGTACTCTATCCATCATCGGTCGTGTAAGGGTCTATTGGAACAATGGGATCCATTGAAATAACATTGACAGAACCTCCTTTCTGGGGTTCTTTCATGTATTCCTTTGGGATCGTTATGTTCCCTTTTCGGAGATTGTTGTCAAGCCAACTCTTGAAGGTGATGCAATCCTCTATCTTATGTCCAAGCATCTGGTGGTAAGGGAAGTAGTTGGGATGGTCTTTCTTGTTGACTTCTTCTGGCTTCCTGGGTTCTGGCAGTCGAAAATCAGAAGTCTTCATCAAACTCGCGGAACATCTTTGGCACTCGCCTCGTTCTTGAATGGATACTCTCGTTTATAAGCTCCTTTAACGTGCTGCTCGTGGGCGACGCGGTTGCTCATATTGTTGAGTTGGCTGATAACCGGGTTGAGGTTGTTGGTAGTTCCGTCGAGGTTGTTGATAGTCGGGCTGCGGCCGCTCCGCTTGTATTTGCATTGGCTGCTTGCCCTTATCGACTGCAGCGACGATCCCAAATTTCCTTTCAAATGTCTTTACAGGCTTCTATTTGTCTGTTTTGTCGACGAAACTTAGTTCCTTCGCTTCCTCTTGCAAGCTTCCGGCCTTGCTTAACAACTTCTCGAAAGTCTTAATTGTAAATCCCTTGAGGAGGAGTGCTATCGGGCCGTGAATGCTTTTAAGCAAGATACCAACTGCATGCTGCTCTTGTAGTTGTGGTTCACACTTCATGCTTAGATTTCTCCATCGAAGTATGTAGTCCACTAAAGTTTCGTTCGGTTTCTGTTTCTCTACCACTAAGTCACCGATGGTGATATGGTACTGAGCTCCGGCAAACCGTTTCACGAAAAGGTTTTCTAATTCTGAAAATGTCTTTACCGAACCGTTCGGTAACTCTGCATACCAATCGAAGGTGAACCCTGACAGGCTGCTGACGAATTGTCGGAAGAGTAAGGCGTCACTTCCACCGACGTTGCAACAACTAGCGCGAAAATGTGCAACATGTTGTCGAGGGTTTCCGGTACCATCGAAAGTCTTGAACGGAGGTGGTACGAAGCCTTTGGGTATTGTACTCGCATCAAATTCTTCGGGGTAAGGTCTACCCGTCTGAATAGATGCTCCGCTCTTAGACTGTGCTAAGGCTTCTCGCACCTGCTGTTCCACCATGGTCTTGATGTCCTTCTCTGGAATCATATTCTGGGTAGAATCTTTCTTCGGCTCATCGTCTCCGTTAATGGATGTAATCTCTTTTCCTTCGTCTGTAATATGAATAACTTCTGGAGGCGTGTCTTTTGCGGGTTGAGCCTGACTCTGAAGAGTGGCTAGGGCTGCAGCCATCTCTTCCATCCTTTTTGCCATTTGAGAGATTGTATCATCTTTTTCTCAAATTTGTGCTCTTAATGCTTCCAGTTCATCTCTCTCCGTAGCTGCCGAGGCACCTTGCGAAGCTGGCGATGCTCGTGTTGCAACCATGTTGATCTCCACATATTCGTCATCTATAAACTCCGACGAGTCAACTTCATCTCCAAACTTTTCTTCTCTTTCTCTTGCTAGTCGTTGAATGTTCGTTCTTAGCTTTTCCATAGCGTCTTCCAATGGTCTTTTTCGTGCGATTTCACAGTTATCATGCGATGGCTGTTGGGTTTCCTTCTTGGGAGTCCCCTTCATTGCAATGGAGCTCTCTTCGGACTCGAGTCTCCTGACGAGACTTTCCTTTTCAGGTTGTTGTTTCGGTCTTAATTGGCCAGTAGTACGACGTCATACCATCCTTCTAGCAGCAGAAGGCCTAGGACCGGATGGTCTGTCGGCTGAATGCTTGGAAGGTGGTATCCTCCACGATCCGTAAACCCGAAACAACAACGAGTGGACTAGCCTTCATCTTCTTATTTGGCTTTTCCGTGGCGATAACGGGTTCTACTCGCGGCCCAAGACGGGACTTGGGCGGCACCCGCCCTATTCTTCTTAAAATCTCAGATACAGGACATTTCTCTTTCTTTGCTAACTTCTCTATCACAGTCTGTAGTCGGGCAAATGGTGTAAACCTAGCCCTTTTCTTTCGGCTGTCACTATAGTATGTGGGTCAAGGTAATGTAGAAGCAATCTTGCGGACATTTTCCTCGTCAGCTGCGGCGGAAAGGGCATGGAATCTACTTCCTTCCAAAAGCGGTGTATACTCAGGCAATGGTATGTACTCAGGTAGTGGTGTGTACTCAGGGATTTCTTCCAAGAAAGCAACTTCAGCAGCTCTGGCCTTTCTGGCAATCTTTCTACCTCTGTTTCTTCTCTGAGTCCGTGTTAGGGGTGGAACCCTTGAGCTGGACCCAAATTCAAAAACAGAAGGTCTGACACGGAGATCTGTACCCTCCACGGTAACATGCTCGTTACAAATTTGAATTCCCTTCCCCTTCAGTTTGGCGGAAGCCGGGGTAGGTGCAGAGACGACTAGACCAGTGGGGGTAGAGATAACAGTCCTCCTATGGACGGTAGTATTCCTCTCGACTGGAACCCTTTGCGGGGAGGGAACTCTTGAGTTGACTTGAGGTTGAACTCGATCAAAGGTCTTTCCGTTTCGGATACTTTGTACGTAAGTGTGAAAAGGGTAACGTCGGTGATCTTGACATTTGTGTTCTCGAATCCTTGTCCAAACCGGATGATCCCATTGTCGGGCGACTCATCTTTGTAAACGGCGAAGTCCGGTCCATTGGTGAAGGAGAAAATAAGCTTTGGGGCAGACATCTTCTGCAAGGTAGATTCTAATTGTCAGTCCCAAGTTATGCTTCTTCTCATCAGGACGAAAAGAAAGGAATCGAAAAGAGTCCGAACACATTTTTGTTCATGTATTTATAAAAAGCAGTTATTTGTTAAAAGAGTCATTCATTAGAGGGTTTGTTTATTAGGAACGGAATGTTCAAAGGTGTAGAGAAGGTAAGGAATCCGATTCAGAATTGGAAAGGAAGAGAAAGTCTTATGCAGGACTTCTTGACTCGAAGGACCGCTCCTAAACTAACACCTATTGGGGTCCACCCCACCTCAGAAAAGAGGTAAAAGGATCTCGGAACCTCTCCGTTTAGGGGTGTCTAAACAGTGGCTCCTAAATCCGAGAGGAGTTGGCTATACTCGTTCAAGACAGAAATGAACGGGGTATTCCAATGGAAGAATGGTAGTTTGGTCCACTAGGGGCATGGGCTCACTACCGATTTATGAAAGCAAAACCATCTGATTAAAATGGAGAGAGGAACTCATCCCCAGCGGAGTCGCCAGAAGTTGTCGGCATATTTTTAGGTTATGTGTTTTATTTTTGAAAAGGGGTCGCCTACAGAAATTGTCGGCGAATTTTTTATATTTTAAATTTAATTTAAATATGAAGTTTAAAAGATAACATTTGATTTTGAAAGTAATTTTAAGTTTTAAAGTTTTAAGATATGAAATCAAACCGATCTCACATCCCAAATAGTTTATATAAACGAGCACCACACCACAAACCGTGTATCTATCCCGAAGAATAGACACACTGCTTGATGATGGGGCTCGATTAAATAAACTAGGAGATTTGTGACATCCGTTTGGTCTGCGAACCAATTTTATAAGCCGACAAGTTCCCCTGTTTAATATAAATAAATTAAGCGGGGTTTATATTACCTGGGTTCTTAAAGTTCCCTATAAGGGCAAGCCCCTATAGTTAATTACATCTTAAATGACGGGAATCATTTAAGAAAACTCTCGATAATGATCAGTGGTTTTGCTCTCAAGAATTTCAGAGTTTAAGGTTTTCAAAGGATCGGATTTTTGGAAATTCAAAAGGGAATGACTCAAAATTTGGAACAATTTTATTTTTGAGATTCCGAAGGAAAAGAAGTAGGAGAAGCTGAGGATCCAAGAAGAATCTTGGCAACTTCCCAAACAATCCTATTGTTTAGCTTAGATTTGAGAAAATCCTAATATTATCTGATATTTCAATCTTGCCAATTTTAGTTAATTATGACTTATATTTGTATGACATAATCATACAATCAGCCTCGAAGATGTGAGGGTTTATGTCGTACCGAATGATCACCTCGGAGTCCTAAAACTAGTTAGGGCTTAATTTACATGATATGATTATGCAAATGCCTAACGAAGATTTGAGGATTTATGTTGCACTAGGCAAACTACCTCGAAGTCCTATGGCTTAATTGTTTAATTCTAAGACAATTTTGCTGGAGTAGACTCAGGTTTTGCTGATGACGATGGTCGTACTGCCCACCATGCTCCGAGCTCCTTGTTGTTGCAGAGGTTTAGTTTTAGAAGTCATAAATCAGGAGATGAGAGAAGTGTTTTGGTTTAGAGAAAATCTTAAAATCCAAGTGTTTTTAATATTTTAATTAAAACAAATCTTAAAGTTGATTAAACAGAACCGCCTAAGATCTCACGGTTCCGTCATCCCGGCACCATTATTTTCATCGAATTCACTTAGTCCAGATGAATTTGCTAAACTCAACTGAATGAGTTCCACACCTTCATTTAGACCGTGGGAAATCCCGTTAGCAACACGTGGGTTGCATCATCCGAGGTATTCCCAATCATTCAACAAGACGTTTTAATTTAGTTGCAATTGTAGTTTTGTGTTCTGTTTGTGATTAAATTTTGAGTTGTTTTATATTTTGAAATGTTGTGGCGGTTATTTTTATCTTGTAATGACTTTAATTTAGTTTTGGTTTCAGTTCAGGGACTATCCTAAAGGTTTTGATTTTCATGCAACAATTGTTTATCATGCAAGAAAAGTAAAGTGCATTTGCAATAAAGTAAATTACAATAAAATAAAAGCGTACCTGGAGGGTCTTCCCGTCATCCCAAGCTGCACTTAAAACACATGTTAAGGCATTTAAATATTCCAACAAGTACCTAGGTAAAGCTAATGGAAAGGTTTTGGTTGTCTACTAAAGTCCTAATCCTATAACTATTCATCTCCCATGACGTCTAGGTTCTTGTGTTTTGGTTCAAAGACGATTTTCTTCATCAAAGAACAATTAAATTCTATTGTTCTTATAAACATCCTATCATATAGCGGAAGTGCTTAAGACGAATCTTAAACATCTTTACAATACCTCTAGGATTGTTTTAAGTCCAAGGGATTTTAATTATACAAGTGAATTAATCATCCGGGAGTTTAAGTTTTGTTCTTTTTGCTCAGTGAACTAGGACATTTGAATATCCTATAAGTGAGGTAACAATTCACTTGATACCTCATTTAAGAGTTATAATAACAAGAGCTTTAAAAAAGGCAAATCAAATTATTAAATATTTTGATGATTTAAACTTAATGATTTAATTTTAATTTTGATTTAATTTTAGAAAATTAGTTTAAGTTTGGAATAGTGTTCAAGTTATTTTAGATTTAATTCTTAATGATTTCATTTAGGTTTGTTATTAAATGATTTTAAATTTAATTTCAATTTTAATTTATTTTAATTTAATTTAATTTAATTTAATTCAATTTAATTTAGATTATTCTTTTAATTTTCTTTTTAAGTATTATTGAAGTGATTTATTTAGAGATTTTTAAATTAAAGAATAAATATCTTCTTAGATAATATCCCTACTTTAATAATTTCAATTTTCCATTAATCTTCCAAATTTGATTAATTAGTTAATTAAGGTTTATTTTAATTATTCTTAAAATGATTGGTGGGTTCCTACCCTTAACCATTTAAGTTTCAATTATCCAAAATCAGTTTAAATCAAATATTTTACCCTCCCCTTTTTGATTAATCCTAAAATTTTAATTAAAGGTTGAAAATTTTAATTACCATTTTGCCCTCCAAGCTTAATAATTTTATAACTCACTAAATTAAGCTCAAATGAACTTGAAATTTTTATGTGACCTCACCTACAAGTCAATTAAGACATTAGAGGAGAAAATGTGATTTTTCTGTATTTAATTTATTTATGTAATTATTTTTTATGAAAAATAGGGATTTTCAAGAAAAATTCAATAACATGCCCAAGGAAATGTTTCTGTCCTTAAGAAAATTATGGGATATTCCTAATTACCAAAGGACCATTTGGACCAATTTTGGTGATTTTTTGAATTATATTTTATTTATTAGAATTAGTTTAAGTTTTGGAGCATTAATTAATTTTAAAATAAAATTAAAGTTGAAAAATGGATTTTATATTTTTCTTAAACCTCTCTAACCTCAAGTAGTTTAGAAAAACAAATTTTATATTTTTCTGATTTTTCTTTGATTTATTAGAATTATTTTAGTGAAAAGGTTGGAAAATACATTTTTTAATATTAAAATTTACATTAAGCGTTTAAAATTCAATATCTTACCCTAGGGACTTAAAAAAAATATTTGGTTTGTTCCTAAATGATTAGAACTCAAAATGTGACATTTTGATGATTTTTAATATTTTTAAAATTTTTATTCTTTTTTAATTATTAAAAATATTAAAATAATGATAAAAATCAACTTTTTTAGAAAATTATAATTTTAATTTTTCTAAGTTCCTCTGATATCAGAGAAGCTCCAAAACCATTTTTGTGAATTTTTGAAAAGTATTTTGTGAGTTATGAATTTTTAAAGTTTAATTTTACCAATTTTGCTTAAGAGACTTAATCAACCCATTTAGTGGAGTTAATCAAGTCCAATTGGTTCCAAATTTTTATGTGGTGTTCTCATATCTCTAGAGGACAGAGGAGAATTGTTTTTAAGTTAATTTGATGAATGGTTAACCCTAATTAATTAAAGTTCAATTTTGGGTGTTTAGGCCAATTAGGGTTGTTCAAAGTGAACTAACTCAAAACTTATTTTTCCTAGGTCCCTCTGGTCACAAGTAACATCACCAAATTTTCCTAGAATTTATTTCTCAACATGCTAATTATTGGAATTAAAATACTCAAAACAATAACATGAACTTGAAAAATCAATAACTTCTCATAGGGATGGCCTCTGACCTTGGAAAATTCAGGGAATGTTCCCAAGTTCGGAGGTTTCAAAAGCCCTATGGTCTCATGCCATGATGAATTTCCTATGCAAATGGAGAATTAAAACAATGCAGAGAGTAAATAAAACATTAAAAATAAAATACTTAATGAAATTACTTGATTTCTTTTCCATTATTCTCCTCTGTTCACTGAGCAAGACGGTAATTTTATTTTATTTTCAGGATTTTTCTACACAAAGTTATGAATTTTTGAAGTTCAGCGAATTAAATAAATAGAAAAATAACCTATTTATCTACTTATTCACGCGGCGCCGCGTCAACCTCGGCAGCTCCGAAGGGGGTGCGTGTCGCGCTGTGATTGGGAGCCGCCATCTGAGTCAGCCGTCCCGGGACCCGCCTTTCACGTAACATGTTCTGGTCCGACGCGATCTGAGTCGTCCACCCGATACACGCGCGATCCAACGGCTCCCAGTCATCGTCTACGACTGGTGCGAACCCGTGACCGTAGACCTTCTAACCCTAATTTCTCACTCGATTCTCAACGGATTTATGTGTTCTTATGCTCTATGGATTCGTCTTGAAGAGACGAACACATCCATACGGTAAACATGCACTGAAATTAACTCAAACTAAATGGAGAATCTCTGTAAGCTCGGCAGGAAGAGTGAGTCCATACCTTTGCTCAGAGAAGTGAAGCTTCAATCTGAGGTTTGTGTCACGTTCGATTGGATCCAAGCAAGCTCCAGATGAAGTCCCTTGGCCTGGTGAATTGTCTAGGTACAAAAGTGACCACAACCGATCACAAAGCTTGGAGGCTGGAAGCAATGGCTGGCCTGGTGAGGGGGCTTTTGCTGGGAAACTTCTCCTCTTGGTCTGGTGAAGGTGTAGAGTCAATCAATTTGAGGATTGACTCACTGTGGTGAAGTGTCCTGGTTTTGGGCTTGGATTTCAACTCCGAAATTGAGCTCGCGAGAGGAAATGGCAGAGGGATTTCAGTAGGGATCAAGTTCTCTATGTGTAGAGAGTGGTCTGGGATGATTTTGGTAGGGTTTCAGTAAGGTTTGGTTCAGCACCTCTCTTGGCCGAGAGGAGGGGGTGTTTAAATATGAGAGGATGGAGGGCCTCCCAGGGGGGGTTTAAGGGTTGGGATCAGCTGCTCTGGTGAGGAGAAGAACAGCTACAATGGCCATTTGGAGTGAGGCAGCTCAGCAAGGTGGAATTCCAAAATTTGGCTCCTCCCAAGGTCTCGGCCATGGTATTTTCCGGCGAACCAGGCGGCTGGCCGGCAGGCATGGGTCACCTCAGGTTCAGGTGGGTCAGCACTGGAGATTTGTGCAGGCAATTGAGCTTTGCCATGTGTAAAGGTCTTGGATTAAAATGGCATGGGGGAGAGGCCATTTTGGCTTGATTTGGTCCAAGCCATGATTTTGGGTTAGGTTCACCTCCCCATGGCTGATTTGGGCTGAGGGAGGATCATTTGCATCAGCTAGAAAGTGGTGGTGAAGTCCCCATCTAAAGTGATGTGGCTAATCATGGTTTAGTGTGTAACATGGAAGGAGTTAAAAAGCTTAATGAAGGTTTAAGAAAGGGGGCCCTCCTCTTGCTACTTTGGGTATGGTCACATGTCAAACATCTCATGGCTTCATATGGCTTGTACATGGCTTGTCTTTGGCTCACCTATGGCTTGGCAAGAGCTTGGTCAATTTCATAAGAAAGGATTTTGTGAATTTTGGCATTTTGATGGGAATTGTTATGAGGCTTGATTTGGAATTGTTTAATTGATAAATTAGGACTTTAGGAATGATTTTAAATTGAATGTGTGATGAGGGAAAGTGTCATGTGGGCTTTAGATTGATTTGGGCTTTTGAATTTGGTGGAAATGGGCTTTTAGGAAGGTTTAAGGGAGTGGGCCTTTATGTTTAGCAATGGGCTTTTAGATAAAAAATTTTGCAAAGGGCCATGCCAAATAAATGTTGAATCTAGTTTAAGGATGTGTCTTGAATTATTTGATGCAAATTTGAGGTGGTTTGGAGTTGAATTGGGTTGAATTTGGGTTCATTTGGTAAATAGGCCAATGTAGGTCAAATTGGGCTAATTTGGGCCAATGTTGGGCTAGGGTTGAAATTGATGTAAAATTAATGTTGGGAAATGTTTATGGGAGTGTTTCAAAGAGGTTTCAACTTTGGTTGGGTTTTGGTTTTGGGACTTGGGCTTATTTGGGTTAGGTTTGGGTTTAGGTCAAAATTGGGCTTTTTTGTTTTGGGTTGAATTTGAGTGGGGTTTGGGTCCAAATTTTGGGCAAATTATGTTAGTGTTTTGTTTATGGGGATGTTAGGTAAGGTTTAGAAAAGGTTTGGGGTCAATTGGAGTTGAATTTGTTTGGTTTGGGCTAAGTTTGGGTCATGGGGCCAAATTGGGCTTTAAGGTCAAAAGTGAGATTGGATTTAAATGTTAATCAAATTGGACTTGCATTTGGTCTAGATTGATATTGTGGATGTTAAATTGAAGTTTAAAATTGAATTGGACCAAAATTGGGGTCAATTTGGTAGATTTGGTTTGACATTGGGTTCAATTGGGTTAAGAATAGGCTAAATTGGGGGTTTTGGTAAAAGTGGGGTAAATTGACAGAATTGGCCCCTGGTGTAGTTGGCCAAAATGCAATTGGGAATATTTGGGATGTTCTGGAATTTTCTAGAAATTTTCTGAATTTTTGGATTTTTTGGCTAAGAGGGGCATTTTGGGTATTTGGTGGGTATTGGGGGGTATTTTTGGAATTTTTGGTATTTTTTAGCTATGGGTGATCAATTTGATTGGTGAGGAAATGTTCAAGGTTAATTTTGGGGAATTTTGGGTGATTTGGAAATTTTGGAGGATTTGGGCAATTCTAAGGGCTTTTAGTAGGTTTGGTAGGTGTAGGGTCCCCGGGGCCAAAAATTAAAATTTTGGAATAATGAAGATTGATCAAAAATGAGTGGAATGGAATCACTTTGATTGAGCCATGAAGCCATGTTAAGCCTATATAAGCCGTGGGAGGACTCATTTGAGGCATTCACTATGTTGTTCCTAACCCTCTTAACCAGGGGCTTAGGGGTTAAGGTCCATCCATATGAATTACCTACATGAGTCAAGGAGTCAAGTTGGGTATGGGTGTGGTTTTAGGATTTGGATTGTGTGTGTGAGAGTGTAGAGTGTGAGTGTAGTGAGTGTGTAAGTCAACCCTCACCAGACCAAGCCACCTGGGGTGGTCCTAAGGCCAAAGAGTCCTATAGGGAACTCATCCTTTAAACCTTCACATTTGATTTCAACCCTCTAGGTGATTAGGGGTCTATAATCAAGCTTGTGGGGATTGTAGGGAGGCAAGAAGTGGTTCAAATTTCTAAGGGGTGGGTCCCAATTCTAGTCCTCTAAGATAGTCAAAGGAAAAGCCTAAGGCTAGATCCTAAGCACTAAAGAGGGAAGAGAAGACCTCATAAAAAATGAGGTCAACAAATGGACCCCAAATAGGTGTGGTGTGCTAACCAAGCACACCGCGCGCATTGGTGTTGACCGAAGAAATCAATAAAACCAAAACAGATGTCCAACTGACAAACTTAGGACGAAGTAGAAGAAATTTCCACTGGGGAGTATCAGGTAAATCTCCAAGACTGAAGATTCCAGAACTCTCGCTGGGGAAAAAGGAGGTGAACTTCTGTGCGGCTTATTTTTATATTTTAAATTTAGTTTAAATATATATATACAATTTAGAAAGTAGTATTCGATTTTGAAAATAATTTTTAAATTTGAAAATTTTAAGATATGAAATCAAACTGATCTCACATCCCGAATAGTTTATATAAACGAGCACCGCACTTCAAACCGTGTATCTATCCCAAAGAATAGACACACTGCTTGATAATGAGGCTCGATTAAATAAACTAGAAAGGTTTGTGACATCCGTTTGGTCTGCGAACCAATTTTATAAGCCGACAAATTCCCCTGTTTAACATTAAACAGGGTTTATATTACCTGGGTTCTTAAAATTCCCTATAAGGGCAAGCCCCTATAGTTAATTACATCTTAAGTGACGGGAATCACCTAAGAAAACTCTCGATAATAATCAGTAGTTCTGCTCTCAAGAATTTCAAAGTTTAAGTTTTCAAGGGATCGAATTTTGGAATTTCAAAAGGGAATGGATCAAATTTGGAACATTATATCTTGGGAATTCAAAGGAGGAAAGGTAGGAGAAATCACAGATTTGAAGCGAACTTCGGTAATTTCCCGACTATCCTATTGTTTGGCTTGGATTTAGGAAAGCCCTAGTATTTATTTAGTGTTTTGATCTTGCCAATTTTAATTAGTTAGGACTTATATTTGTATGATAAAATCATACGAATAGCCTTGAAGATGTGAGGGTTTATGTCGTATCGGACGACTACCTCGGAGTCCTAAGACCGATTAGGGCTTAATTTACATGACATGATCATGCAAATGCCTAACGAAGAGTTGAGGATTTATGTTGCACTAGTGCAAACTACCTCGAAGTCCTATGGCTTGGTTATTTAGTTCTAAGGAAAGTTTTGCTGAAGTAGACTCAGGTTTTGCTGGTGACGGTGGCCGTGCTGCCCACCATGCTCCGAGCTCCTTGTTGTTGCAGGGGTTTAGTTTTAGAAGTTATAAATCAGGAGGTGAGAGAAGTGTTCTGGTTTAGAGAAAGTCTTAATTTCCAAGTGTTTTTTATGTTTTAGTTAAACAAATCTTAAAGTTGATTATAACAACACCGGTTAAGATCCCACGGTTCCATCCTTCCGGCATCGTTATTTTTATCGGATTCACTTAGTCCAGATGAATTTGCTAAACTCAACTGAATGAGTTCCACACTTTCATTTAGACCGTGGGAAATCCCGTTAGCAACACGTAGGTTACATCATCCGAGGTATTCCCGATCATCCAACAATACGTTTTAATTTAGTTGTAGTTGTAGTTTTGTTGTTCTGTTTGTGATTAAATTTTGAGTTGTCTTATATTTTCAAATGTTGTGGCGGTGAATTTTATCTTGCAATGACTTTTAATTTAGTTTTGGTTTCAGTTTTAGGGACTATCCTAAAGGTGTGGGTTTTCATGCAACAGTTGTTTATCATGCAAGAAAAGTAAGTGCGATGCGATTAAATAAATTGCAATAAGGTAAATTGCAATAAAATAAAAGCGTACCTGGAGGGTCTTCCCGTCATCCCAAGCTGCACTTAAAACACAGTTAGAATATTTAAGCATTTAAAGTAAGTTCCTAGGTAAAGCTAAGGGAAGGGTTATGGTTTTCTACCAAGTTCCTAATCCTATAGCTAGTCATTTCCTATGACGTCTAGGTTCTTGTATTTTGGTTTGAGGACGATTTTCTTCATCAAAGAACAATTAAGTTCAATTGTTCTTATAAATATCCTATCATATCGAGGAAGTGCTTAAGACGAATCTTAAACATCTTTTCAATATTTCTAGGATTGTTTTAAGTCCAAATGAATTTAATTATACAAGTGAATTAATCGTCCGAGAATTTAAGTTTTGTTATCTTGCTCAGTGAACTAGGACATTTGAATATCTCATGAATGAAGTAACACTTCATTTAACACTCCTTTTAAGAGTTATGACATCACGAGCTTTTGATGGCAAATGGATGTTCAAATGAGTTATGATTTAATTTTAGTTAATGGATTTAAGTTTGGAATAGTGTTCAAGTTGTTTTAGATTTATTTTGAATTCTTCATATCCTAGGTGATGTTATACTTAATTTAATTTAATTTAATTTAATTTAACTTAATTTAATTTAATGTGGTTTAATTTAATTTAATTTAATTTAAGTTAATTTAATATAATATGATTTAGCTTAATTTAATTTAATTTGATTTAATTTAATTTGATTTAGTTTTAATTTAATTTAATTTAATTTAATTTAATTTAATTTAATTTAATTTAATTTAATTTAATTTAATTTAATTTAATTTAATTTGATTTAATTTAATTTTTTAATTTTAATTTAATATTTTATTTTAAAAGGGTTTGCTTTAAATAATTTAACTTTAATTTAACTTAATGATTAAGTCTTTTAGCATTTTAAATCTTAAACTTGGATTATCATTTTAATTAGGAATTAAATATTATTGGGATGATTAATTTAGGGATTCTTAAATTAAAGAACAAATCTCTTCCTAATAATATCCCTATTTTAATAATTCCAATTTTTTATTATTCTTCCAAATTTAATCAATTATTTTATTAAGGTTTATTTTAATTATTTTTGAATTGTTTAATAGGTTTCTACCCTTTAATTATTTAAATTTCAATCATCCAAATCAGATTAAGATCAAATATTTTACTCTTTCATTTTATTAAGCCTAAAGTTTTAATTAAGGGTTAAAATTTTAATTACCATTTTGCCCTTCAAGCTTAATAATTTCATAACTCACTAAATTGAGCTCAAATGAATTTGAAATTTTTATATGACTTCACTCATATGTCAATGAAGACATTAGAGGAGAAAATGTGATTTTTCTGTATTTAATTTATTTATGTAATTATTTTTGGTGGAAAATAGAGATTTCCAAGGAAAATTTAATAATATGACCAAGGGAAATTTTCTATCCTTAAGAAAATTATGGAACATTCGTAATGACTAGAGAACCACTTGGACCAATTTTGGTGATTTTTTGAATTATATATTTTTTATTATAATTATTTTGAGTTTTGGAGTATTAATTAATTTAAAAATAAAATAAAGGTTGGAAAATGGATTTTATATTTTTCAAAAATCTCTCTAATATCAAGGAAATTAGAGAATCAATTTTTACAATTTTCTGATTTGTTTTTGATTTATTAGAATTATTTTAGTAGAAATGCTAGAAAATACATTTTTTTAATTTTAAAATTACCATAGGGCTTTAAAATTTAATAACTCATCATAGAGACCTAGGAAAAATATGGGGTTTGTTCCTAAGTGACTAAAATTCAAAATGTGACATTTTGGTGAATTTTATTATTTTTGTGATTTTTATTATTTTATTAATTATTAAAATATTAAAATAATACAAAAAATCAACTTTTTTAGAAAATTGAAATTTTAATTTTCTTAAATTCCCTTAATATCAGAGAGGCTCCAAAACCAATTTGGTGAATTTTTGAAAAGCATTTTGAAAGTTATAAATTTTTAAAGTTTAAATTGGCTAAATGGCTTAATCAACCCATTTGATAGGGCTAACCAAACCCAATTGACTTCAAACTTTTATGGTGGGTTCCTCTGATCCTAAAGGTCAGTGGAGAATTGATTTCAAGTCAATTTGATGCATGATTAGCTCTAATTAATTAAGGACCTATTTTGGGTGTTTAAGCCGATTAGGGTTATTCCAATTGAATTAATTCAAAACCTATTTTTCCTAGGGTCCTCCGGTCATAAGAAACATCACCAAATTTTCCTAGAATTTATTTCACAACATGCTAATTATTGGATTTAAAATACTCAAAACGAGTAACATGAATTTGAAAAATCAATAACTTCTCATAGGGATGGCCTCCGACTTTGGAAAATTCGGGGAATGTTCCCAAATTCGGAGGCTTCAAAAGCCCTATGGTCTCATGCCATGGTGAATTTTCTATATGCATGGAGAATTAAAACAATACGGAGGGTAAATAAATCATTAAAAATAAAATACTTGGATGAAATTAAATGATTTCTTTTCCACATTATTCTCCTACGTTCCATCTGAGCAAGAGGGTATTTTTATTTTATTTTCCTGATTTTCTACACAAAGTTATGCATTTTTGAAGTTTAGGGAATTAAATAAATCAGAAAATCCCTATTTTTCTATTTATCTGAGTCGGCGCCGCGTCAACCTTAGCATCTCTGAAGCGCCGCGTATCGTCTCCTGATTCGGCGCCGCCATCCGACTCAGCGCTCCAGGGGCCCGCGGTTCATGCACCATCGCGCTGTCCGGCTTGATCCAGACCGTCCGCTCGATACACGCTCGATCCGACGGCTCATGGTCATCGTCTACGATTGGTGTGCACCCGTGACCGTCAACCTTCTAGCCCTAATTTCTCACTCGATTCTCAACGGATTTTTGTGTTCTTATGCTCTATGGATTCGTCTTGAGGAGACGAACACATCCATACGGTAAACATGTATTTAAATTGACTCAAATTAAAAGGAGAATCTCCGGAAGCTCGGGAAGAAGAGTGAGTTCATACCTTTGCTCGGAGAAGTGAAGCTTCGATGCGAGAGTTGTGTCACCTTCGATTGGGTCCAAGTAAGCTCCGGATGAAGTCCCTTGGCACAGTGAATTGTCTAGCTATGAAAGTGACCACGGCCGATCACAAAGCTTGGAGGCTGGAACAACTGGGTGGCCTGGGGATGGGGCTTTCAGTGGGAAACTTCTCCTCTTGGTCTGGTGAAGGTGTAGGACCAGTCAATTTGAAGATTGATCCACTGTGAAGAAGTGTCCTGGTTTTGGGCTTGGATTTCAACTCTGAAATTGAGCTCACAGAGAGGAAATGGCAGGGGGATTTCAGTGGGGATCAAGTTCTCTATGTGTGGGGAGTAGTCTGGAACAATTTTGGCAGAGTTTCCTTAAGGTTTGTTTCAGCACCTTTCATGGCCGAGAAGAGGTGGTGTTTAAATAGGCATGGCTGGAGGCTCTCCCGGGGTGGCCGAGGGTTGGGATCAGGCTGCTCTTGGCATGGGAAGAACAGCCATGGTGGCCATTGGGCATGGGGCGGCACGGCGGTGAGAATTCCAAGTTTGGGCTCACATGTGAGCTCTCGGCACAGTGGTTTCCGGCGGGCTGTGGTGGCTGGCCGGCCGAGGTCGAGTCACCCTCGAGGTCGGGTGGGTCGGGGCTTGAAGTTGGTGAAGGCAATTGGGCTTGGACATGTGTAAAGTGTTTGGATTGAAATGGAATGGGGGAAGGCTATACTTGGCTAGGTTTGGTCAACCCATTTGTTTGGGCTGGGTTCACCTCCCCAAGGCTGGCCTTGGGCTGAGAAAATCAGTTAGGCTAGCTGGTCAAAGGTGGTGAGGTCTCTTTCTAAGAATATTTAGATTAAATCTTGGTTAAGGGGAAACATGCTTAAGGCTAATGACATTTAGGAGGTGGTTAAAGGACCTCCTCCTTTTGCCATTTAAAGAGGGTTGACCACTTAGAAATCCTCATGGCTTGCCAATGGCTTACATGTGGCTTCATGGCTCCATGTGGCTTGGGAAAAGATTGGGTCAATTTCATGAAAAGGGATATTATGGATTTTGGCATTTTGATGGAAATTGTTATGGGTTTTGATTTGGAATTGTTAAATTGATAAATTTTGAAACTTAGGGGTGATTTTGATCAAATGGATGATGAGGGGAAGTGTCATGTGGGCTTTGGATGAATTTGGGCTTTTGAATTTGATGGAAGTGGGCTTTTAGGAAGGTTTTAGGGAAGTGGGATTTTTTATTTTAGGATGGGCATTTGGGTGAAAATTTTGTGAAGGACCATGTCAAATAAATGTTGGGTTTGATTTATGGATGTGTCATGAGTGATTTGAAGCAAGTTGGGAGTGATTTGGGTTTGAATTGGGTTGGATTTGGGCATTTTTGGTAAGTGGGCCAAGGTGGGTCAAAATGGGCTAACTTGGGCCAATGTTGGGCTAGGGTTGAAAAAGATGTAAAATAAATGTTGGGAAATGTTTATGGGAGTGTTTCAAAGAGGTTTTGGCTTTGGTTGGGTTTTGATTTTGAGGTTTGGGTTTATTTGGGTTAGGTTTGGGTTTAGGTCAAAATTGGGCTTTTTGATTTTGGGTTGAATTTGAGTGGGGTTTGGGTCTAAATTTTGGGCAAATCATGTTAGTGTTTTGTTTATGGGGATGTTAAGGAAGGTTTAGAAAAGATTTGTGGTTAATTGGAGTTGAATTGGGTGAGTTTGGGCTAAGTTTGGGTCATGGGTCCAAATTGGGCTTTAAGGCCAAAAGTGAAATTGGATCCAAATGTCAATCAAATTGGACTTGTATTTGGTCTAGATTGGTGTTGGGGATGTTGAATTGAAGTTTAGAATTGAATTGGACCAGAATTTAGGTCAATTGGGTAGGTTTGGTTTGACATTGGGTTCACTTTGGGTTAAAATGGGTCAAATTGGGGATTTTGACAAAAGTGGGGTAAATTGACAAAATTGGCCCATGGTGTAGTTGAACAAAATGAAATTGGGAATATTTGGGATTTTCTGGAATTTTCTAGGAATTTTCTGAATTTTTGGATTTTTTGGCTAAGAGGGGCATTTTGGGTATTTGGAGGGTATTGGGAGGTATTTTTGGAATTTTTGGTATTTTTGGGTATGGATGATCAATTTGATTGGTGAGGCAATGTTTAGGATTGGTCTTGAGGATTTTTGGGTGATTTAGGTGATTTTGCAAATTTTGGGGGGTTCGAGGGTTTTGGGTAGAGTTAAGCGGGTGTAGGGTCCGGGGGTCAAAAATTGAAAATTTGGAAAATTGAAGATTGGGTGAATGTAAGTGGAATGAAATCATTTTGGTTGAGCCATGAAGCCACATCAAGCCCACATGAGCCATGAAGGGACTCATTTGAGGCATCCACTATGTTGTTCCTAACCTCTTGCCGAGGGCTTAGGGGTTAAGGACCATCCATGTGAATCACCTTCATGAGTCGGGAGGTCAAATTGGGTATGGGTGTGTTTTTAGGAGGTGTGTGAAAGTGTAGTGTATAGGTGTAGTGTGTGTGTAAGTCAGCCCCTTCACCGGACCGAGCCACCCGGGCGGTCCCTAAGGTCAAAGAGTCCTATGGGAACTCATCCTATAAACTTCCACATTTGATTTCAACCCTCTAGGTGATTAGGGGTCTACAATCAAGTTTGTGGAGTTTGCGGGGAGTTAAGAAGTGGTTTGAATTTCTAAGTGGTGGGTCCCAATTCTAATCCTCTAAGATAGTCAAAGGAAAAGCCTAAGGCTAGATCCTAAGTACTAAAAAGAAGAAGAGAAGACCTCATCAAAAATGAGGTCAACAACTTCAGATCACAAGATTTCAAGAGATTGGATCTTAGATTCATTTCATTTTTTTATTTCAAGTTTTAATTATGAGTTTGAATTTCGATTTGAGTTTCAATTTTGGTTTTATGCGGAGAAAAGAGTAGGGCGGAGGCCCACCCGAATGCATTTGTATGCTGAGAAGGAAGCAGGACTGAACATATTCCAATGTGTATGCTGAGAAGGATTAGGAGTGAGCCTATCCCAAATGCTGAGGAAGAATAGGACAAAGCCTATCCGAAATGCAGAGTGCTTTAATTTCAATTTCTTGCTGGGAGGATCAAATTTTGAGATTGCTGCGAAAGGAGTAGGACTGAAGCCTATCCCGAATGCTGAGATTTGCTGAGATGTGAGTAGGGCGGAAGCCTATCCTGAATGCTGAGATTACTGAGATGGGAGTAGGGCGGAAGCCTATCCCGAATGCTGAGATTGCTAAGATGGGAATAGGGCAGAAGCCTATCCCGAATGCTGAGATTTGCTGAGATGGGAGTAGGGCGGAAGCCTATCCCGAATGATGAGATTTGCTGAGATGGGAGTAGGGCGGAAGCCTATCCCGAATGCTAAGATTGCTGAGATGGGAGTAGGGCGGAAGCCTATCCCGAATGCTGAGATTGCTGAGATGGGAGTAGGGCGGAAGCCTATCCCGAATGCTGAGATTTGCTGAGACGGGAGTAGGGCGAAGCTTATCCCGAATGCCGAGATTTAGTTTATGTAGTGGTTGTGAAAAATTTTGTCGATATTTGATTTATGTTGTGACTATGAAGAATTTTACTGAGATTTGGATTATGCTGAGATCGAAATGAGATATGAAAGTGTTCCATATCCCACGGGAATCAATCAAAGTCTGATTACTTGGCGAAGGGTACGAACCTATGCCATCTGAATCAAATTGATGATTCCTCGTGATTCTGAAATCATCCCGAGAGAGGGTTTCAGAGGAGGTCTGGAATAGATCTTGATTTGAAGAAGGATTGGAGGATTTGAAAAGATGGACGTAAACTGGAATTCAATTTGAGCTTTAGATTTGTTTTGTTTGTTCTTTTACTATCCCATTTTTTTTCTTTGTTTATTTGGTGTTCATGTGGATTTGAAATTCTTTTTAATGTTTGGATTTTTATGGAAGAGAGTTCTTATTTATTTTCTTTTTCTTTTCTATTCTTTGTTCGAAGTTCATTTAACTTTAATGGTGTTTCCCTGTCAATTTGCACAAAAAGAGGTGAAGGCAAAATGTGACATGGTCACTTTCATTCCAATCTTGTTGAAGATACATCATACAACTCGATCTGAAATATTTCTCATACAATCCATGACTCAAAACGGGCTATGTATGATTCTTGTTGATCCATCCAAAAAGTATCTGTTAAATCCATGTCTGAATAATGAGATACACGGTCAATAACATCACCTTCCAAGCCATCCTTGGTAGCAATGCCACATGGATGTGCATCGGAGGTGTGCTATTTCCCGTGTAACTCACAACTCGTAGGGCCGAAGACTCTCCAATTCTGGATCTGGCTGGAAGTGGTATGGTTCCTTTCTGTCGTCCATCCTTCTAAAAGTGACGGAGATCCGCTCCACTATTACTCCCGATATACAATGTTTTGCGATGTCTGCTCCATTTCCTTGTAATATCATGACGGAACCTACAAGAAGTGGTATCTCCACCGGCCCTCGGAACTTACCTGGGCCTGCTATTCGGAGGTCAGATCCGAACATGATATTGCATTGGTTGACGAACGAAACTGTGCAGAAAGGTCTGACAAAGTCATGGTGGTCTATGTGTGGAGGTATGCAGTCGCCCTTCTGATAAATGTTGATGATGCAAACTGTTGGGTATGCAGTCTGCTGGCAGTACCCTCCACGTTATCATTCTTTTCACCATTCTTTTAATTATCCTTGGCATTGGATCCAACTCACCGTGACGGAGTATCCCTGGTGGATTTCCTTTTCTATCTTCTGCGAAGTTATAGCAACATCTGCATTGTATTGTGACTCTTCCTTTCCCTGGCATCCATTTCTGGGGTTCCGAATAAGTCTTTTCTCTCAGACGGCCTGCTCGACCCATCTTCTGGAGTTCTAAGATGCAATCATAAATCTATTGTTGCTCGTACTCTGAGAATACACGTGTGTGTAACTCGAGGCCTTCCAAAATGTTGATTCTTTTGCCTCTAATCCTTTCAAAGTATTCGAAAGTCTTCTTCTCAACATTTTGCATTCTTTCTAGTTCATATTCTGGGATGATCTGCAAGTGACGAGGCCTAGTAACTTATTGCGGGATGTATGGCTCAATCCCGTCACGTTCTCCTCCATACCTTGTCTCCTCAGGGAATGTCTCTGTCGGGACATCCTCCGGGGTTGCTTCAGCAACAAGGTTCTTCAGATACGGTATCTCTATCTGACGTCGAGGCGATCTCTCTGCCTCTGATCTTCTCAGAGTTTCCCTTATCCTTTCTGTTGTTCTTGGAGCTTGTTTTCTCTTTCCAGGTTTCCAATGAACCGGTATCTTTGAAATGTGTGTGTCTGCGAAGGTGGCTGTTTCCTCGTGTTGATCTGCTGCAAGCTTAGTCAACATCTTGCGGATACGGCGATTTTTATTCCTTCATTGAGTAGCAGTGAGCGTAGCTCTCCTCACTTCTTGAATTTCTATGGGCGCGGCACTGACGAGCCTGCCCTCTGCCGTGGCAACTACTGACTTGATTTTCTTGCTTTCCTTGGTGTTTGTCTTTCTTTTCTTGTTGCTGGATTTGTGGCTTGGGCCACCCATCTTCATTATCGTCCGGCTATGAAGCTCCTCTCGGTCCACCTGGGACCCGGTCATTTTCTTCATACTCGTCGGCTGGCTGGTGTGAAGTCGGAATCAATTTCTATCACTCGCTCCATCCTTCACCCTCTTTTCATCGAGTGCGAGACTCACGCCATTTTTAAATTTTAGGACCAACCGCCCGTTCGACATTTCCTGCGAAGAAAACAAGGAAAAGATCAGGGGCTGTACTAAGAACAAGAACATTAAGAAAGTATTTATCACTGAAGATTCTTATTCACTTATTCCAATTTTAATTTTTAAGGAAAGCAGGAAAAGATAAAAAAGATCAGGAAAAAGATTTGATTTGAAAGGAAGGGTAAAAATTTATTATTATGATTTGCATATTTCATTTTTAGTACATATATTTTTTTTTATTTTATCCATTTTTATGTTTTTGGGTTCGGACCCAGTCATAAAGTGATCGCTTCACCCGTGTTTCTAGGGATAAGACTCTATTTTAGAGGCCACCCTTCGAAACATCAGGTTGCGTAATACTTCTTTAAATACCGTCCATTGATTGGAAGCACTGGTCATTCTCCTTGGCAATTCGCAAGTTGGTAGGATCCTCCTGAGTAGACTACCTCGACCACAAACGGCCCTTCCCAAGTCGGTTCAAATTTGCCTCCTATCTTGCGATGTGCAAGAATAGGTCTTCTGAGAACAAGAACTAAGTCACCAACTTTGAAAGTTCTCGGGCGGACTAGTTTATCATGGGCCTGGATCATCTTAGCTTGGTACAGTTCCAAATTTTGCTGCGCTGCAAGTCTCTTCCCTTCCAAGCTTTCCAGTTCTTCCAGTCACAATCTGGCATTTTCTTCTGTAGTAATTTTATTTGCAACTGCAATCCTGAGTGATGGAAGATGGACTTCCAATGGTAACACTGCCTCGGACCCGTATACTAAAGCATAAGGCGTAGACTGAGTAGGAGTCCTGAAAGTTGTCCTGTAGGCCCATAAGGCTTCTAACAGCTTCTCGTGCCAATTTCACTTGTTGTCGTCCAAAGTTTTCTTTAAAATTTAAACGAGAGTTTTATTAAAAGCCTCGGCCAAGCCGTTTGCTCTTGGGTAGTAGATTGTTGAGTATCGCCAATCGATTCCATGTCTTCTGACAAAATTGTTGATCTTTGTACTTCGAATGCGGACCCATTATACGAAATGATTCGCGCGGTACTTCGAAACGATAAACGACTTGATTTTTGAAAAACTATAGCACGTGGTGTGCCTTTACTTCTCACGAGTGGAACTGCTCGCCCATTTAGAAAAGTAGTACGTAGTCTGCAAGGTTGAAGCGATGTCCTCTTGAAGAAGGTGGTTCTATCGGACCCACTATATCTGTGCCCCAACACTCAAATGGCCACGACGCAATTGTCGGATGTAGCACGTTTGAAGGTTGGTGTAGAACCACTCCGTGCACTTGGCACTGGTGACAACTTTTGGCAATCTTCATGCAATCGGTCATCATCGAGGGCCAGTAGTACCCTAGTCTTTTAATTTTCATTTTCATTTTCGGACCCGACTGATGAGCGCCACAAAGTCCTGAATGAACTTCTTTGACAATTTCACGAGCCTCGGACCCGTTCAGGCATCTTAACCACATTTGATCAAAAGACCTTCCGTATAATGTACTTGTTTATTAATGCGTAAGACGAGCTCTTTTCATGATTTGATGTGCTAATGACTTATCGTCCGGTAATTTCCCTGTTTGCGGGTAGTTCATTAGCGGTCGACGCCAATCTTCTATGTTTTCCGTCATCTGCTGCAACTGATTCCTCTGTTTTTTCTGATTTCTGTATCATATCCATGTCGAGCTGTGATAGGACCTGTCATCCTTGAACTAACACTTCAACTGACTCATATTGTGAGCAGGCAAATTCTTTTGCAAGGTGAGCTAACGCATCTGCGAGAGCATTTTCTCTTCTGGGGATCTTGTAGATAGTTACATTCGGAATTTGTTCCAACAGTTTCATGGCATACTGAAAGTATTGCTCGAGTCTTGGCTTTAAAATTCTGTATTGTCCGGCGACCTGTTGAATGATCAACTGAGAATCTCCGTAGATATTGATATCTGTTACTCCCATTTGAAAAGGCAGTTCTAGTCCTGTTTTGAGGGCTTTGTATTCTGCCTCGTTGTTTGTGCATGGCTCTGTTAAGTGGTAGGAGTATTTTAACATCCCCCGCTCCGGTGTTATAAAGATTAGTCTGATTCCTGCCTTACTGGGCATTATCGATTGCAATTCTTTGTCTTTTTGTGCTGAGGATGCTCCGTCGAAGTATAGTTCCCAACGTTGATCATTAGTGTCTTCTAGGCTCATTATCTGCTCATCTGGTAAATCGTCGTCGAGAGGCGAATCTGCCGGTAAAGGGTGTGCTGCAAGGAAGTCAGCTAGCACTTGTCCCTTTACGGCACGAAGAGGAACGAAAGTTATGTCGAATTGCAATAGTATCATCGACCACCTGGCAAGTCTGCCAGAAAGTGTTGGACGGGTCATCAAATATTGCAACGGATTAACTTTTGAGATGAGGTTGACCTTATGAGAGAACATGTAATGCCTGAGTTTCTGTGCGGCGAAGATCAGGGCTAAACAATGCTTCTCAATTGGAGGATACCTTACTTCCATCAGGATCAAGCGACGCCTTAAGTAGTAGAGAGCATTTTCTTTTCCCTCATCATTGACATGGGCTAGCAGGGCTCCAAGGGAGTCGTCTAGAGCCGTGGTATAAAGTATCAACGGTCTACCTGAGACTGGGGCTACTAAGACAGGAGGTGTCATTAAGTATTGTTTAATGTCCTCGAAGGCCCGTTGGCATTTCTCTTCCCAAACAAATTTGGCGTCCTTTTTAACTAATACCGAGAAGGGCTGACACCTACCTGACAAGTTCGAGATAAAGCATCGAAGATATGCCAACTTCCCTTGAAAGGATCGTAGTTGTTTTATGGTTTTAGGAGGTGGCATCTCTAAGATAGCTTTAATCTTTTCCGGATCGATTTCAATCCTGCAAAGTCGGACAACAAATCCTAAGAATTTCCCGGAGGTAACGCCGAAGGTGCATTTTAAGGGATTCATCTTAAGGTTGTATTGCCTTAGTCGCTCGAAGACAATTCTCAAATCATACAGGTGGTCTTCCTTCAGTTTACTTTTGATGACCACATCGTCCACGTAGTACTCGACTTGGTTGTAAATGAGATCATCAAAAATCTTTGTCATTGCTCTTTGGTATGTTGCTCATGCGTTCTTTTGTCTGAATGGCATTACTGTGTAGCAATACACTCCGATTGGTGTTCTGAATTCTGTGAGCTTTTCGTCTTCTGGTGCCATCTTTATCTGGTTGTATCCTGAAGATCCATCCATGAAAGAGAATATTTCATGTGTCGAAGCGATGTCGATCATTAACTCTGGAATTGGTAGTGGAAATTCATCCTTCGGACATGCTTTGTTCAAGTCTCCGAAATCCACGCAGATTCTGATCTGACCATTCTTCTTCCTGACTGGTACCACATTGGCTAGCCAAGTAGGGTATTGTTCTTCACGGACAAATTTACCGTCGATTAGCTTCTTAACTTCAGCTATTACTTGTTGTTCAATTTCGAAACACATTCTTCTGGAAGCTTGTCTGACTGGAACGGAAGTAGGATCCACTCCTAGCCTGTGAACTGTGACTTCTGGAGCTATTCCTGGCATTTCGTCGTAACTCCAAGCAAAACAGTCCTTGAATTCCATTAATAGCTTGATCTTTTCCTCGGAATCTTCTTTATTGAGTAAGGAGCTAACAAAGGTTGGTCTAGGCTTTTCGCTAGTACCTAAGTTAACTTCCATTAACTCATCTATTGTAGATTTGATTTCTTCTTCGAACTCTGGTGGAGCGTCTCCAATTTGCAGATCTTCAAGCTCTTCTGTAGTTTCTAAGCAGTACTCATTAGGTTCGCAAGTGACAACCAAACAAAATTACATATCGTCAACTGAACCTACTGTGCCGAATCCGAGACCATGTTTTGAATTGGGAGGCCGACCGGCATTATTCCATAATTTTTCGAAGTGTTGTGATCGGCCTTTTGTCCATTGTAGAGGTAAGACACCACACTGAATCTGAATTAAATTTTGAACACAGAGAGAGTACCACTCAAAAGGTAATTCCATTAATTCGGAAGAAGTGACATCTTCAAATTGTACATTGTTTTCAGTATTGGAAGAAGAAGTGCCACGGTAAAATTTGATTGGCTTTGCACCGCTGCTATATACTTCTTTGACCACCATACCCTCGATCTTATTAGATCGGATCGGGGTCGGGGTCATAGTGTGTACATAGTGATTAATCTTCTCGTACATCGATCTGTATTCTTCGTTCTTCTCATCTTCGAGAGAAATCTTGAATTGTGGTTTCTTCCGGTTTATTGTAGCTGCTTCTTTCTTGACTTCCTCTTCTTCCTCAGAGCTATTCTCCCAATCAACGTTGATCATTGGCTTTTTCTGTCCAACTGTCCCAGTGTCTCTTCCACGACCTCGTCCCCGGCCTCGACCTCGGATGTGAGTTCTGGAGAAACCTTCACCATCTTGCCGTAAGGGAGTGGTGAGTGATCGTTGGACTAGAACTTCGAGTTCTTCATTGTCTCAAATTTCTTTTACCTCATTTGGCACGGTGTTTCTGGAGAAGATTGTTTTCTTCGGAGGTGCGTAATAGGCTGCATCTTCATGGATTCCAATCTCAAGTACGGAGAAATGTTGCAAATCACCTTTAATGCACTGTTCATCTCCTTCGTAGTATTTTATGCACTGATGCAGAGACGATGGTACCATCCGGTTTTCATGGATCCACGGCCGGCCCAGTAGAGCGTTGAACGATGTCTCGTAGTCAATTATGTGGAATTTTGCGGTTGTCTTTGCTAAGTCACCGGTCTTCATCAACAGTGTTATTGATCCAAGGGCTCTTTCTCCTTTCTGGTTGAATCCTCTTAGTAACATCTTGTCCGCTTCGAGGTCGCGGGCATCAATTTCCAAGTATGCTAGCGTCTGAAGATTCATTATGTTGATTGACGCTCCTGGATCCACCAATACTCTGGAGAGCGTAAATTTTCCGATTGTAACAGAAATGTACAACGGTCGGTTGTGATCGGCTGTCCCAAGTAGTAGGTCACTGTCCGTGAAGGTAACACCTCGCTGTTCCTTTAACGAGCAAACCTCACCTAAGGAATCTCCGGCCATCTGAGCTAAATAAATCTTTGGATCAAGTAAGGCCTTGATCGGAGCTTCCCTCATCTCTTTTGATAAGATGAGAGCGTCGCAAATGCTCAGTTTGGCTGGTAGTTTCCTAAGATGGGATAGCACGTTATAGTCCACTTTGTTACCATGTGTCTCAATTTCTTCCCGAATGGGCAATTCTTCTGCTTGGGTTGATTCTTCCTAAACAAACACCTGCTTTCCTTTGTCTTTTGGACTCATTCTCGGAGGTAGAACCCTTCCGCTCCTTAAGTTGACTTCTGTGATTTCTTCGAATCCGGTACCGAGTTCATCGGTGTCTCTTTTTGAATCGGTATGACGAGTTCTTCCGGAGTCGCTTCGAAATCCGCAAGCTCTAACTCTATTGTGATTGGAGTTCCTTGGAATTCACAAATAGATTCATTGCTTGTTGAACTTTCGTAGCCTTCTTGGTGAATGTCTTCTTTGTCATCGTGATTGTCGAGGTTGTGCATGATTTGAGAATTGTTATTGGTATCGAAATCGAGATCCGGATTAGATTGGTTGTCGTTAGTTACGTAATCGTTAGAAACAGTCAAAACGTAGCCAACGCCATAACTCTTATCATTATAAGATCCCGCCGGAGCGAGCAAATAATCATACAGAGTCAGAGGTTCGAGGAATTTTTCCCTCGAATCGGAAACAACCATCCTAGGATAAGCAGCCCCTAGTCTAGCCTTGGGAGCCTCAGTCTTTTCTTCTTCTTCGATCTCCTTCTTTTCTATGATCTTTTCTTCCTGGGGCGGCTCTTCAATTGCAAGCGATAGCGGCCGGCTCGACGGTTTCAAACTCTGAATTGAAGCACGCGCCGAAGCGGTTTGGATGCGATCCAAAATATTCTTCGATGACTTCGTCCAAGCGGTACTCCATCCATCATCGGTCGTGTAAGGGTCTATTGGAACAATGGGATCTGTTGAAATAACATTGACAGAACCTCCTTTCTGGGGTTCTTTCATGTATTCCTTTGGGATCGTTATGTTCCCTTTTCGGAGATTGTTGTCAAGCCAACTCTTGAAGGTGATGCAATCCTCTATCTTATGTCCAAGCATCTGGTGGTATGGGCAGTAGTTGGGATGGTCTTTCTTGTTGACTTCTTCTGGCTTCCTCGATTCTGACAGTCGAAAATCAGAAGTCTTCATCAAATTGCGGAACATCTTTGGCACTCGCCTCGTTCTTGAATGGATACTCTCCGTTTATAAGCTCCTTTAACGTGCGCCGTGGGCGACGCGGTTGCTCATATTGTTGAGTTGGTCGATAACCGGGTTGAGGTTGTTGGTAGTTCTGCCGAGGTTGTTGATAGTCGGGCCGCGGCCGCTCCGCCGTATTTGCATTGGTCGCTTGCCCTTATCGACCGCAGCGACGATCCCGGATTTCTTTTTAAATGTCTTTACAGGCTTCTGTTTGTCTGTTTTGTCGACGAAACTTAGTTGCTTCGCTTCCACTTGCAAGCTTCCGGCCTTGCTTAACAACTTCTCGAAAGTCTTAATTGTAAATCCCTTAAGGAGGAGTGTTATCGGGCCGTGAATGCTTTTAAGCAAGATACCGACTGCATGCTGCTCTTGTAGCTGTGGCTCACACTTCATGCTTAGATTTCTCCATCGAAGTATGTAGTCCACTAAAGTTTCGTTCGGTTTCTGTTTCTCTACCACTAAGTCACCGATGGTGATATGGTGTCGAGCTCCGGCAAACCGTTTCACGAAAAGGTTTTCTAATTCCGAAAATGTCTTTACCGAACCGTTCGGTAACTCTGCATACCAATCGAAGGCGATCCCTGACAGGCTGTTGACGAACTGTCAGAAGAGTAAGGCGTCACTTCCACCGGCGTTGCAACAACTAGCACGAAAATGTGCAACATGTTGTCGAGGGTTTCTGGTACCATCAAAAGTCTTGAACAGAGGTGGTACGAAGCCTTTTGGGTATTAGTACCGCATCAAATTCTTTGGGGTAAGGTCTACCCGTCCGAATAGATGCTCGCTCTTGGACCGTGCTAAGGCTTCTGCACTCCGTCGTTCCACCATGTTCTTGATGTCCTTCTCTGGAATCATATTTTGTCTTTCTTCGGTTGATCGTCTCCGTTAACGGATGTAATCTCTTTTCCTCTGTCTGTAATATGAATAACTTCTGGAGGCGTTTCTCTTGGGGGTTGAGCCTGACTCTGAAGAGTGGCTAGGGCTGCAGCCATCTCTCCATCCTTTTTGCCATTTGAGAGATTGTATCATATTTTTCTCGAATTTGTGCTCTTAATGCTTCCGGTTCATCTCTCTTCGCAGCTGCCGGGGCACCTTGCGAAGCTGACGATGCTCGTGTTTCAACCATGTTGATCTCCACATATTCGTCATCCATGAACTCCGACGAGTCAACTTCATCTCGAAACTTTTCTTCTCTTTCTCTTGCTAATCGTTGAATGTCGGTTCTTAGCTTTTCCATAGCATCTTCCAATGGTCTTTTTCGTGCGGTTTCGCAATTATCATGCGATGGCTGTTGGGTTTCCTTCTTGGGAGTCCCCTTCATTACAGTGGAGCACTATTCAGACTCGAGTCTCCTGACGAGACTTTCCTTTTCAGGTCGTTGTTTCGGTCTTAATTGGCCAGTAGTAGGACGCCATACCATCCTTCTAGCAGCAGAAGATGTAGGACCGGATGGTCTGTCGGCTGAATGCTGGAAGGTGGTATCCTCCCTGATCTGTAAACCTGAAACAAAAACAGGTGGACTAGCCTTCATCTTCTTATTCGGCTTTTCTATGGCGATAACGGGTTCTACTCGCGGCCCAAGACGGGACTTGGCTGGCACCCGCCCTATTCTTCTTAAAATCTCTGATACAGGACATTTCTCTTTCTTTGCTAACTTCTCTATCACAGTCTGTAGTCGGGCAAATGGTGTAATCCTAGCCCTTTTCTTTCGGCTGTCGCTATAGTATGCGGGTCGAGGTAATGTAGAAGCAATCTTGCGGACATTTTCCTCGTCAGCTGCGGCGGAAAGGGGATGGAATCTACTTCCTTCCAAAAGCGGTGTATACTCAGGCAATGGTATGTACTCAGGTAGTGGTGTGTACTCAGGGATTTCTTCCAAGAAAGCAACTTCAGCAGCTCTGGCCTTTCTGGCAATCTTTCTACCTCTGTTTCTTCTCTGAGTCCGTGTTAGGGGTGGAACCCTTGAGCTGGACCCAATTTCGAAAACAGAAGATCTCGCACGGAGATCTCTACCCTCCACGGTAACATGCTCGTTACAAATTTGAATTTCCTTCCCCTTCAGTTTGGCGGAAGCCGGGGTAGGTGCAGAGACGACTAGACCGGTGGGGGTAGAGATAACAGTCCTCCTATGGACAGTAGTATTCCTCTCAGCTGGAACCCTTTGCAGGGGAGGGAACTCTTGAGTTGACTTGAGGTTGAACTCGATCAAAGGTCTTTCAGTTTCAGATACTTTGTCTGTAAGTGTGAAAAGGGTAACGTCAGTGATCTTGACATTTGTGTTCTCGAATCCTTGTCCAAACCGGATGATCCCATTGTCGGGCAGCTCATCTTTGTAAACAGCGAAGTCCGATCCATTGGTGAAGGAGAAAATCAGCTTTGGGGCGGACATCTTCGCAAGGTAGATTCTGATTGTCAGTCCCAAGTTATGCTTCTTCCCATCAAGATGAAAAGAAAGGAATCGAAAAGAGTCCGAACACATTTTTGTTCATGTATTTATAAAAAGGAGTTATTTGTTAAAAGAGTCTTTCATTAGAGGGTTTATTTATTAGGAACATAATGTTTAAAGGTGTAGAGAAAGTAAGGAATCCGATTCGAATTGGAAAGGAAGAGAAAGTCTTATGCGTAACTTCTCGACTCGAAGGACCGCTCCTAAACTAACACCTATCGGGGTCCATCCCACCTCAGAAAAGAGGTAAAAGGATTTCAGAACCTCTCCGTTTAGGGGTGTCTAAACAGTGGCTCCTAAATCCGAGAGGAGTTGGCTATACTCGTTCAAGATAGAAATGAACAGGGTATTCCAACGGAAGAATGGTAGTTTGGTCCACTAAAGGCATGGGCTCACTACCGATTTATGAAAGCAAAACCAACTGATTAAAATGGAGAGAGGAACACATCCCCAGCGGAGTCGCCAGAAGTTGTTGGCATATTTTTAGGTTATGTGTTTTATTTTTGAAAAGGGGGTCGCCTACAGAAATTGTTGGCGAATTTTTTATATTTTAAATTTAATTTAAATATATAGTTTAAAAGATAACATTTGATTTTGAAAGTAATTTTAAGTTTAAAAATTTTAAGATATGAAATCAAACCGATCTCACATCCCAAATAGTTTATATAAACGAGCACCACACCACAAACCGTGTATCTATCCCGAGGAATAGACACACTGCTTGATGATGGGGCTCGATTAAATAAACTAGGAGATTTGTGACATCCGTTTGGTCTGCGAACCAATTTTATAAGCCGACAAGTTCCCCTGCTTAATATAAATAAATTAAGCAGGGTTTATATTACCTGGGTTCTTAAAGTTCCCTATAAGGGCAAGCCCCTATAGTTAATTACATCTTAAATGATGGGAATCATTTAAGAAAACTCTCAATAATGATCAGTGGTTTTGCTCTCAAGAATTTCAGAGTTTAAGATTTTCAAAGGATCAGATTTTTGGAAATTCAAAAGGGAATGACTCAAAATTTGGAACAATTTTATTTTTGAGAATCCGAAGGAAAAGAAGTAGGAGAAGCTGAGGATCCAAGAAGAATCTTGGTAACTTCCCAAACTATCCTATTGTTTAGCTTAGATTTGAGAAAATCCTAATATTATCTGATATTTCAATCTTGCCAATTTTAGTTAATTAGGACTTATATTCCTATGACATAATCATACAATCGGCCTCGAAGATGTGAGGGTTTATGTCGTACCGAACGATCACCTCGGAGTCCTAAAACCGGTTAGGGCTTAATTTACATGATATGATCATGCAATGCCTAACGAATATTTGAGGATTTATGTTGCACTAGGCAAACTACCTCGAAGTCCTATGGCTTAATTATTTAATTCTAAGACAGTTTTGCTGGAGTAGACTCAGGTTTTGCTGATGACTATGGCCGTGCTGCCCACCATGCTCCGAGCTCCTTGTTGTTGCAGAGGTTTAGTTTTAGAAGTCATAAATCAGGAGATGAGAAGTGTTTTGGTTTAGAGAAAATCTTAAAATCCAAGTGTTTTTAATATTTTAATTAAAACAAATCTTAAAGTTGATTAAACAGAACCGATTAAGATCCCACGGTTCCGTCATCTCGGCACCGTTATTTTCATCGAATTCACTTAGTCCAGATGAATTTGCTAAACTCAACTGAATTAGTTCCACACCTTCATTTAGACCGTGGGAAATCCCGTTTCCACACCTTCATTTAGACCGTGGGAAATCCCGTTAGCAACACATGGGTTGCATCATCCGAGGTATTCCCGATCATTCAACGAGACGTTTTAATTTAGTTGCAATTGTAGTTTTGTGTTCTGTTTGTGATTAAATTTTGAGTTGTTTTATGTTTTGGAATGTTGTGGCGGTGATTTTTATCTTGTAATGACTTTTAATTTAGTTTTGGTTTCAGTTCAGGGACTATCCTAAAGGTTTTGATTTTCATGCAACAATTGTTTATCATGCAAGAAAAGTAAAGTGCATTTGCAATAAAGTAAATTACAATAAAATAAAAGCGTACCTGGAGGGTCTTCCCGTCATCCCAAGCTGCACTTAAAACACATGTTAAGGCATTTAAATATTCCAACAAGTACCTAGGTAAAGCTAAGGGAAAGGTTTTGGTTGTCTACTAAAGTCCTAATCCTATAACTAGTTATCTCCTATGACGTCTAGGTTCTTGTGTTTTGGTTCAAAGACGATTTTCTTCATCAAAGAACAATTAAATTCAATTGTTCTTATAAACATCCTATCATATTGAGGAAGTGCTTAAGACGAATCTTAAACATCTTTACAATACCTCTAAGATTGTTTTAAGTCCAAGGGAATTTAATTATACAAGTGAATTAATCATCCGGGAGTTTAAGTTTTGTTCTTTTTGCTCAGTGAACTAGGACATTTGAATATCCTATAAGTGAGGTAACAATTCACTTGATATCTCTTTTAAGAGTTATAATAACAAGAGCTTTAAAAAAGGCAAATCCAATTATTAAATATTTTGATGATTTAAACTTAATGATTTAATTTTAATTTTGATTTAATTATAGAAAATTAGTTTAAGTTTGGAATAGTGTTCAAGTTATTTTAGATTTAATTCTTAATGATTTCATTTAGGTTTGTTATTAAATGATTTTAATTTAATTTAATTCAATTTAATTTAATTTAATTTAATTTAGTTTAATTTTAATTTAATTTAATTTAATTCAATTTAATTTTAATTTAATTTAATTTAATTTAAATTAATTTAATTTTAAATTTAATTTCAATTTTAATTTATTTTAATTTAATTTAATTTAACTTAATTCAATTTAATTTAGATTATTCTTTTAATTTTCTTTTTAAGTATTATTGAAGTGATTTATTTAGGGATTTTTAAATTAAAGAATAAATATCTTCTTAGATAATATCCCTACTTTAATAATTTCAATTTTCCATTAATCTTCCAAATTTGATTAATTAGTTAATTAAGGTTTATTTTAATTATTCTTAAAATGATTGGTGGGTTCCTACCCTTAACCATTTAAGTTTCAATTATCCAAAATCAGTTTAAATCAAATATTTTACCCTCCCCTTTTTGATTAATCCTAAAATTTTAATTAAAGGTTGAAAATTTTAATTACCATTTTGCCCTCCAAGCTTAATAATTTTATAACTCACTAAATTAAGCTCAAATGAACTTGAAATTTTTATGTGACCTCACCTACAAGTCAATTAAGACATTAGAGGAGAAAATGTGATTTTTCTGTATTTAATTTATTTATGTAATTATTTTTTATGAAAAATAGGGATTTTCAAGAAAAATTCAATAACATACCCAAGGAAATGTTTCTGTCCTTAAGAAAATTATGGATATTCCTAATTACCAAAGGACCATTTGGACCAATTTTGGTGATTTTTTGAATTATATTTTATTTATTAGAATTAGTTTAAGTTTTGGAGCATTAATTAATTTTAAAATAAAATTAAAGTTGAAAAATGGATTTTATATTTTTCTTAAACCTCTCTAACCTCAAGTAGTTTAGAAAAACAAATTTTATATTTTTCTGATTTTTCTTTGATTTATTAGAATTATTTTAGTGAAAAGGTTGGAAAATACATTTTTTAATATTAAAATTTATATTAAGCGTTTAAAATTCAATATCTTACCCTAGGGACTTAAAAAAAATATTTGGTTTGTTCCTAAATGATTAGAACTCAAAATGTGACATTTTGATGATTTTTAATATTTTTAAAATTTTTATTATTTTTTAATTATTAAAAATATTAAAATAATGATAAAAATCAACTTTTTTAGAAAATTATAATTTTAATTTTTCTAAGTTCCTCTGATATCGGAGAAGCTCCAAAACCATTTTTGTGAATTTTTGAAAAGTATTTTGTGAGTTATGAATTTTTAAAGTTTAATTTTACCAATTTTGCTTAAGAGACTTAATCAACCCATTTAGTGGAGTTAATCAAGTCCAATTGGTTCCAAATTTTTATGTGGTGTTCTCCTATCTCTAGAGGACAGTGGAGAATTGTTTTAAAGTTAATTTGATGAATGGTTAACCCTAATTAATTAAAGTTCAATTTTGGGTGTTTAGGCCAATTAGGGTTGTTCAAAGTGAACTAACTCAAAACTTATTTTTCCTAGGTCCCTCTGGTCACAAGTAAATTCACCAAATTTTCCTAGAATTTATTTCTCAACATGCTAATTATTAGAATTAAAATACTCAAAACAGTAACATGAACTTGAAAAATCAATAACTTCTCATAGGGATGGCATCTGACCTTGGAAAATTCAGGGAATGTTCCCAAGTTTAGAGGCTTCAAAAGCCCTATGGTCTCATGCCATGATGAATTGCCTATGTAAATGGAGAATTAAAACAATACAAAGAGTAAATAAATCATTAAAAATAAAATACTTAATGAAATTACTTGATTTTTTTCCACATTATTCTCCTCTGTTCACTGAGCAAGAGGGTATTTTTATTTTATTTTTAGGATTTTTCTACACAAAGTTATGAATTTTTGAAGTTCTAGGAATTAAATAAATAGAAAAATAGCCTATTTATCTACTTATCCACGCGGCGCCGCGTCAACCTCGGCAGCTCCGAAGGGGGTGCATGTCGCGCTGTGATTGGGCGGTGCCATCTGAGTCAGCCTTCTCGGGACCCGCCTTTCACGTAACATGTTCTGGTCCGACACGATCTGAGCCGTCCACCCGATACACGCGCGATCCAACGGTTCCCAGTCATCGTCTACGACTGGTGCGAACCCGTGACCGTAGACCTTCTAACCCTAATTTCTCACTCGATTCTCAACGGATTTATGTGTTCTTATGCTCTATGGATTCGTCTTGAAGAGACGAACACATCCATATGGGAAACATGCACTAAAATTAACTCAAACTAAATGGATAATCTCTGTAAGCTCGGGAGGAAGAGTGAGTCCATACCTTTGCTCAGAGAAGTGAAGCTTCAATCTGAGGGTTGTGTCACGTTCGATTGGGTCCAAGCAAGCTCCATATGAAGTCCCTTAGCCTGGTGAATTTTCTAGGTACAAAAGTGACCACAGCTGATCACAAAGCATGGAGGCTGGAAGTAATGGCTGGCCTGGTGAGGGGGCTTTTGCTGGGAAACTTCTCCTCTTGGTCTGGTGAAGGTGTAGATTCAATCAATTTGAGTATTGACTCACTGTGGTGAAGTGTCCTAGTTTTGGGCTTGGATTTCAACTCCGAAATCGAGCTCGCGGAGAGGAAATGGCGGGGGGATTTCGGTGGGGATCAAGTTCTCTATGTGTAGAGAGTGGTCCGGGATGATTTTGGCGGGGTTTCGGTAAGGTTTGGTTCGAGCACCTCTCTTGGCCGAGAGGAGGGGGTGTTTAAATAGGAGAGGATGGAGGGCCTCCTAGGGGGTTTAAGGGTTGGGATCGACCTGCTCCGGTGAGGAGAAGAACGACTCGCAATGGCCATTTGGAGTGAGGCGGCTCAGCAAGGTGGAATTCCAAAATTTGGCTCCTCCCAAGGTCTCGGCCATGGTGTTTTCCGGTGATCCAGGCGGCTGGCCGGCAGGCATGGGTCACCCTCAGGTTCAGGTGGGTCAGGGCTGGAGGTTTGTGCAGGAAATTGAGCTTTGCCATGTGTAAAGATCTTAGCATAAAATGGCATGGGCGAGAGGCCATTTTGGCTTAATTTGGTCCAAGCCATGATTTTGGGTTAGGTTCACCTCCCCATGGCTGATTTGGGCTGAGGGAGGATCATTTGCATCAGCTAGAAAGGGGTGGTGAAGTCCCCATCTAAAGTGATGTGGCTAATCATGGTTTAGTGTGTAACATGGAAGGAGTTAAAAAGCTTAATGAAGGTTTAAGAAAGGGGGCCCTCCTCCTGCTACTTTGGGTATGGTCACATGTCAAACATCTCATGGCTTCATATGGCTTGTACATGGCTTGTCTTTGGCTCACCCATGGCTTGGCAAGAGCTTGGTCAATTTCATAAGAAAGGATTTTGTGAAATTTGGCATTTTGATGGGAATTGTTATGAGGCTTGATTTGGAATTGTTTAATTGATAAATTAGGACTTTAGGAATGATTTTAAATTGAATGTGTGATGAGGGAAAGTGTCATGTGGGCTTTAGATTGATTTGGGCTTTTGAATTTGGTGGAAATGGGCTTTTAGGAAGGTTTAAGGGAGTGGGCCTTTATGTTTAGCAATGGGATTTTAGATAAAAAATAATGCAAAGGGCCATGCCAAATAAATGTTGAATCTAGTTTAAGGATGTGTCTTGAATGATTTGAAGCAAATTTGAGGTGGTTTGGAGTTGAATTGGGTTGAATTTGGGTTCATTTGGTAAATGGGACAATGTAGGTCAAATTGGGCTAATTTGGGCCAATGTTGGGCTAGGGTTGAAATTGATGTAAAATTAATGTTGGGAAATGTTTATGGGAGTGTTTCAAAGAGGTTTCAACTTTGGTTGGGTTTTGGTTTTGGGACTTGGGCTTATTTGGGTTAGGTTTGGGTTTAGGTCAAAATTGGGCTTTTTGGTTTTGGGTTGAATTTGAGTGGGGTTTGGGTCCAAATTTTGGGCAAATTATGTTAGTGTTTTGTTTTTGGGGATGTTAGGGAAGGTTTAGAAAAGGTTTGGGGTCAATTGGAGTTGAATTGGTTTGGTTTGGGCTAAGTTTGGGTCATGGGTCCAAATTAGGTTTTAAGGTCAAAAGTGAGATTGGATTCAAATGTTAATCAAATTGGAATTGGATTTGGTCTAGATTGATATTGTGGATGTTAAATGGAAGTTTAGAATTGAATTGGACCAAAATTGGGGTCAATTGGGTAGATTTGGTTTGACATTGGGTTCACTTGGGTTAAGAATAGGCTAAATTTGGGGTTTTGGTAAAAGTGGGGTAAATTAACAAAATTGGCCCATGGTGTAGTTGGACAAAATGAAATTGGGAGTATTTGGGATTTTCTGGAATTTTCTAGGAATTTTCTGAATTTTTCGATTTTTTGGCTAAGAGGAGCATTTTGGGTATTTGGAGGGTATTGAGGGGTATTTTTGGAATTTTTGGTATTTTTTGGCTATGGGTGATCAATTTGATTGGTGAGGAAATGTTGAAGGTTAATTTTAGGAAATTTTGCGTGATTTGGAAATTTTGGAGGATTTGGGCAATTCTAAGGGCTTTTAGTAGGTTTGGTAGGTGTAGGGTCCCCGGGGCCAAAAATTAAAATTTTGGAATAATGAAGATTGATCAAATATGAGTGGAATGGAATCACTTTGATTGAGCCATGAAGCCATGTTAAGCTTATATAAGCCATGGGAGGACTCATTTGAGGCATTCACTATGTTGTTACTAACCCTCTTAACTAGGGGCTTAGGGGTTAAGGTCCATCCATATGAATTACCTACATGAGTCAAGGAGTCAAGTTGGGTATGGGTGTGGTTTTAGGATTTGGATTGTGTTTGTGAGAGTGTAGAGTGTGAGTGTAGTGAGTGTGTAAGTCAACCCTCACCAGACCAAGCCACCCAGGGTGGTCCTAAGGCCAAAGAGTCCTATAGGGAACTCATCCTTTAAACATTCACATTTGATTTCAACCCTCTAGGTGATTAGGGGTCTACAATCAAGCTTGTGGGGCTTGCAGGGAGGCAAGAAGTGGTTCAAATTTCTAAGGGGTGGGTCCCAATTCTAGTCCTCTAAGATAGTCAAAGAAAAAGCATAAGGCTAGATCCTAAGCACTAAAGAGGGAAGAGAAGACCTCATAAAAAATGAGGTCAACATCTTTGTAATTGGTCTTAAATGTATAGCTACTTCTTCAGAACTACTAAACTCCACTCTAGATTGAACACAGAGGGCATGAACTAAAGCAGGATATCCTAATCCTCCAGTGGTCTCGCCTCTAGAAATCATCTGAATATTCTTGTAAATAATAGTCCCAATATAAATCTTTTTCATCTTCTGTATACAATAGTTCTGAATCGCTCTTTCTCTAGTAACTTCGCTGTGGTGATAAGATGGTAATAATCTCACAGTAATGAAATAATGCCAAACTTTTGAAGCAACATTCAATGTGGAGGCGGGGAAACTTATCAACTATTTTTGACTTACTTTCCATTATCCTCGCCCGTCAGTCAGAAAAGTAATAACTTCTCTCATATTCTCCCTCCCAGTGTTAAAGTTCTCGTACTCACACACGAATGGTTCCCGAGTCTAGTAGAAGGCATTGATACGCTGAGGGGTAAACTCAACCATCTTCCCTCTAAAAAGCACATACTCAGTCTCAGTCTAGGGTATATTCGAACAGAATTCTCTAACCACTCCCATAACAGCATTTGCAGTGAAATAACAAAATCCCTCCCAATTTCACTCTGCAATTAATTGTTCTACAAATCCTCCAGGACTAACAAAAGCTCGATCCTGGATACACTTCTTGTTATAGAGGTTAGAGTTATAGTGAAATTGGACTTTGATTTTGACGAATCTCTCCTCATTAAAATCCAATTTCCTCTTCCCTTTACTCATCCTTGGAGCCATGTGAATTTCTAAAATTTGCAAGAAAATTCCAATAAATCCCAAATTTACAATGTAAGAAACTCCAAACACTATTCTAAACAAGTAAGAGCAAATTTCATCATGGAAATCTCAAAATCTCTTTAAAATTCCAAAAATTCCACCATAAGCTATGTGAGAGATTTCCATGGTGAAAATCCAAAAATTTTAACTTAAAGTGAAGCTCTTATCAAGAGAAGTTTAAATATGGTGTCGAAAAGCCTTGAAATCTCCTTGAATCCAAGATCTAGCAAGCCCTATATCTTCAAAATCACGAAAATGGAGGAGGAAGATGAAGGAAAAGGAAGAATTTGCGAGTCCCGGAGCAGAAATCACAAAATCGATGGTTTTAGGCCTTTTTCTGGGATCGGGCACCGGCGGCGCTCGATAGGGCACCGGCAGCGCTCTATTTAAATAAATTGGCCAAACTCTCTGGATTTGGGCGCCAGCGACGCCCATTCTGGCGTGCGCTGTGCTAGTCCAAAATATTTTCTGGGTCTGAAAATTTTTTGGTATTTTCGATCGTTTCGATGTCCACAATGATGTTTAACACTTTAATAGGCATTTAAATCATCACATAAGCAATAATTAATTAACACAATTCTTCACACAAACAAAACACAACAATCTTATATATATAATCCAAGTTACATCATAGACACCAAATATGTTCATTCAAACCAACTATTCTTAGATGTTTAGTGCAGCAAGTACTCTGCGATAGGAAAACACTAAGATCTAAGCACAAAATGAAAGTAAATACATCCAAATCCAAGTTCAAAGCAAATACTACACAAACCAAACTAAGCAAAGCAAACTAAACACACAACAAACATAAGTAGAATCCATTAATTACTCCATATCAGTTTCAGAACTATCCTTTCCTCTAATGTCTCCAATTGATTGCGAATGCACAAAAAAATTATAGAATGGATGAATTGGAAATTCATCAGATGATTCCTCAGCAATCACCGCGTTCTTCTTTATCAGATTGATCAAGCCCATTTCAATTCGACCAGTATGATCTAATTTCTCTTTCATTCTCCAATCTATATGATCGAATAAATCAGAAATAATATTGATCTCATTCATAATGTTCCGTACCTCTGTCTCCAACTGTTTGATCCTCTTAATATCATTCTGGAACCTTCAGGAAAATAGGGTTGAATTTGTTGTGAAGTCTGTGTTGGTTGATCAGCGAGCAAATTCATGTCATCTTCATCTCCAATTGTTTAGTAGTCATAGAGATTAGTTGGATCAATAGGCCTCCATGGAAGAAGAACCTTTTCCCAACTTTCATAAGGAACCTGTGACTGACTAAATAGCAGAAATATGGTGGATGGGTGTCCAAGCCCATATTTAGATCCATGCACAATTAATCCAAGTACTGATTTCACAATAATATTACCAATGTCAACCGGCCTCCTAGTTTGAATACAGAAATTCAAAATGGTGCTTTCCTTGGTTACCTTGCTAATCTTCAATTTCAGAAATAACTTTGTCGAAATAAAGTAGTACCACTGCTTTGATACTGGATTGAGAGATGCAAATGGGAAACTAATGTATCCATTCTCTCTAACTTCCCATTCTTCATTCTCATTCGTCAGATATCGATACACATCATTGATATTATCCCTCGTAGCATTGAAATTAAAATAATGGCAAATAGGTACGTTCTCGATCATAAAGAGATTGTTAATTCGTGCAGGAGTGAATTGTACAAATCTACCACGCATAAATATGAACCCTTGATTGATCCCATGAAGATTTGTATAAAACTCTTTCATGACAGGAACAACAACGACAGCGGTAGTGTACCAAAGCACTTCCTAACGTCTCTCCTTAATAATCTCTTCAATTCTAGTAGTAGGATAATCCATACCTCGATTTATGAAGCCTCTTTCCTTGATAATCCTTCTTTTCATCATCACTTTGTTGAACAAATGCTGCACTTCAAAACTTATGAACTTCCTTCAGTTGAAAACATGAAATCAAGGGGTTTCAATGGGAAAGGAATCCATAGGATATGAATTGGGATTAGTGGTTTTCATTTTTCTGGAGTTAAGAAGTAAAAAATGAAGTTTAGGGAGTTATAAGGACGAAGATCCCGTCAAAAACTGCCAATACTTGCATTTTAAAACTTAAAAACCGTCAAACAGATTTTGGACTCCGGCACCACTCAATAGGGCTTTGGCGGCACTCAAACAGGCAAATTCAGTGTAGGGTCTGTGATAGGGTGCCAGCGGCGCCAGTGGTCAAAAATTCTCACCGATTGATCCAAAATATTCCAATATCTCGATTTTATCCATCATTTATCAATTTTTAATATTTAGGAGTAATTAGGATTTAAAAACAATATCTAAAAAGCACAACTACAACAAACAAGCAAACACACCACAAAGATACATATGGGTTGCCTCCCATAAAGCGCTTGGTTTAACGTCGTCAGCCCGACAAACCATTCAGTTAATCGAGATGACTCAGCATTAAAACCTCTTTGAAGTCAGGTTGAAACCCGTCAATGTAAGGCTTTAATCGATGCCCATTAACCTTGAAAATATTTTCAATATCAGGATCTTTAATATCAACAGCTCCAAAAGAATGAACTTTTACAACTGTAAAAGGTCCTAACCATCTATACTTGAGATTTCCAGGAAATAACTTCAAACTTGTGTTGTATAATAAAATTTTTTATCCAAATTCCAAGTTCTTTTTCAATATCTTCCGATCATGCCATAATTTAATTTTTTTCTTTATAAATCCTATCATTGTGATAAGATGCATTTCTAATCTCTTCCAATTCATTCAATTGCATAAATATTTTTTCTCCAGCATTTTTCAAATTACAATTTAACTCTTTTATTGCCCAATATGCTTTATGCTTCAATTCAACTGGTAAATGACAAGTCTTACCAAACATAAGTCTATAAGGAGACATTCCAATAGAGGTTTTAAAAGCAGTTCTATAAGCCCATAAAACAGTATCTAATCGAGCAGACCAATCTAATTTATGATTATCCACAGTTTTCTCCAAGATTCTTTTAATTTCACGATTAGACACTTCTGTTAAACCACCAGTCCGGGGATGATAAGCAGTAGAGATTCTATGAATAATATTATATTTCTCAATTAATCTCTTAATTTGATTATTCCGGAAATGGGATCCACCATCAGTTATGATTACTCTCGGCATTCCATATCTTTTAAATATATTTTTCTTTAAAAATTTTGAAACACTCTGAGCATCACATCTTGGTAAAGCAACAGCTTCAATCCATTTCAAGACATAATCAATGGCAACCAATATATATAAATTTCCAAATGAAGGAGTAAATGGTCCCATAAAATCTAATCCCCATACATCAAAAATTTCAACTTCAAAATTATAATTTAAAGGCATTTCATTTCTTCTAGAGATATTACATACTGTCTGACATCAATCACATGATTTAATATATCTATTACCATCTCTAAAAAGAGTAGGCCAATAAAATCCAGATTGTAGAATCTTAAAAACAGTTTATCAACACCAAAATGACCTCCAAATTCAGAATCATGACATTGTTGAATAACCAGATTAGTTTATTCCTGTGTCACACATCTCCTAATAATCATATCCTTACACTGTTTATATAGATAGGGCTCATCCCAAAAATAGAATTTTGCATCATATTTAAATTTCTTTTGTTGTTGCTTTGTTAAACCAGGTGGTACAATATCACTTACAATATAATTTACAATATCAGCGCACCAAGGCAAATTACTTCCCATAACAGTATAGAGTTTCTCATCAGGGAAAATTTTAGTAGTTTCTTTTTCAAATTCAGATAATTTATCATAGTCTATTCTGGACAGATGATCACCTATTTGATTATCAGCTCCCTTCCTATCATCTATCATAAAATCAAGTTCTTACAAAAAAAAGTATCCATCTAAAAAGTCTAGGTTTCGCATTCTTCTTTTGCATTAAATATTTGATAGTCAAATGGTCTGTATGCACAATACTTTTAGTTCCAATTAAATAAGGTCTAAATTTTTTAAAAGCAAACACTATAGCTAATAACTCTCTTTCAGTTGTGGTATAATTAATTTGAGCCTCATTAAGAGTTTTACTAGCATAGTAAATGACTTTGAAAATTTTATCATGCCTTTGCCCCAATGCTACTTTGATTGCATAATCACTAGCAACACACATAAGTTCAAATGGTTTCTCCCAATCAGGGGAAACAATTATAGGTGCAATGATTAATTTTTCTTTTAATAATTCAAAAGCTCTTAAGCATTCATCATTAAAATCAAACTTTCTATTATTTTCTAAAAGTCGATACAAAGGTTTAGTAATTTTAGAAAAATCTTTAATATATCGCCTATAAAATCCAGCGTGTCCTAAGAAACTCCTCACCTCTCTCACAGTAGTAGGTGGCGGTAATCTCTCAATCACTCTAATTTTAGCAGGGTCGACCTTCATACCATGTTCAGAAATTTTATGCCCAAGCACAATTCCTCCTGCAACCATAAATTGACATTTCTCCCAATTCAAAACTAGATTTGTTTTCTCACAAAGCTCCAAAACTTTTGCTAAGTTTTCCAGGCAAATTTCAAATGAAGTCCCGAACAGAGAAATCATCCATAAAAACTTCTATTTCATTATCTATCATATTGCTGAAGATAGACATCATACATCTCTGAAATGTTGCAGGTGTGTTACATAGTCCAAAAGGCAATCTTCGAAAAGCAAAGGTTCTATAAGGGCTAGTAAATGTTGTATTTTCTTGATCCTCAAGAGAAATTGGTATTTGATGGTAACCAGTATATCCATCCAGAAAATAGTAGTACTTGTGTCCAGCAAGTCTACCTAGCATTTTATCGAGAAAAGGAAGAGGAAAGTGATCTTTTCTGGTGGCGGCATTTAATTTCCTATAGTCAATACAAATTCACCATCCATTAATTTATCTCGTGGGTATGATTTCATTACATTCATTCACTTCAACAGTCACTCCTCCCTTTTTCAGTACACAATGTATTGGACTCACCTAAGCACTATTCGAAATAGGATAAATAATTCCAGCATCCAGCCATTTTAAAATCTCATTCATAACTACTTCTTTCATTATAGAATTCAATCTCCTTTGCGGATCAACTCTCAGTATATGTTCTTCATCTAATAAAATTCTATGCATACAAATTGAAGGACTAACTCCTTTAATATCTGCTAAAGTCCATCCAAAAGCTTTCTTGTATCTTTTTAAAGTTTCCAACAACTTTTGTTCTTGGTATTCATTTAACTCCGAAGAAACAATAACTGGCAAAGTAGATGATTCTCCTAAAAACATCTACTTTAAATGATTAGGGAGAATTTTCATTTCAAGTTCAGGAGGTTTTATGATAGATGGAATTAAGCTTTTATCTTCACCTTCCATAGCGTCTAATACTTTGAATCTCTCCTGAACATACTCCAATTCTTCATTCTTCTTACTATCTGAATTTTCTTCATTTTCACTTTCTTCTTCAAACATATTTTATATTTCTCTTCTTTTTCAAATATATCTTCAAAATGATTGTTTCTCAAGTAATCAGAGGCCTCTATCCTAAAACATTCATTATCTTTTTCCATTGAGGAATACTTCATAGATTTTAAATTATTAAAGGTCGCCTCTTGGTCATTAACTCTCATAGTTAACTCTCCTTTTTAAACATCAATTACCGCTTTTCCAGTAGCAAGGAATGGTCTCCTCAAAATGATTGGAATTTCTATATCTTCCTCCATATCAAGTACAATAAAATCCACAGGAAAGATAAATTTATTCACTTTCACTAACACATCTTCTACCACTCCTTTAGGATAAGTAATGGAACGATCGGCCAACTGAAGTGTTATATGTAGGAGAAATTTCTCCTATTCCCAACCTTTTAAAAGTTGATAAAGGCATAAGATTAATACTCGCTCCCAGATCACATAAAGTTTTTCCGAAAAAATTTTCACCTATAACACACGGAATAGTGAAACTACCAGGATCTTTAAGTTTTCCAGAAGCTTCTTCTGAATAATTGCACTACACTCTCCACTAACTGCAACAATTTCATGATCTGTAAACTTTCTTTTCTTTCTCAGGATATCCTTCATAAACTTGGCGTAGTTAGGCATCTGTTCTAATGCTTCAACAAAAAAAAAAATTTATAGTTAATTTCTTAAGGATCCCCAAAAATTTTCCAAATCTGTTATCCCTATTTTGTTTCTTCAATCTTTAAGGAAATGGAGGTGGTGGTTTTCCAACAGTTATCTTCATTGGCTCAAGAGGATAACCCAATCTGGATAAATCTTGTTTGAACCTTTTTCAATATTCACCTTCTCCTTTTCTATTTCAACTTATTTTTGCACCCTTGTTTCCAATTCCTTTCCATTCCTTAATTGAATAGCCTTAAGTTGTTCCTTGTTTTGATCTTTTGGATTGATCTCAACATTACTTGGAAGCGTTCTAGAAGGTCTATTATTAAGTGCAGTGAAAATATGCCCCAATTGATTTTCAATATTTTTCATCGCAACACCTTGAGCTTGTAATTGATTTCCCATATTCAGAATCATTTCTTCAGTAGACAGCTTCTTATCCATAAATTGCAGGTTACTATTAAATCCAGGAGGATAAAATGGTCTAAAATTAGTATTTCCTTGATTGTTCAAATTTCCAACTAGATGTATAGAACTATTCCCCCAATGTGGGTTAACATTGGCATTGCTATTATTCCAATTAAAGTTTGGGTGATTCTTCCAACCAAGATTATAATAATTTGAATAAGGATTGTTAGATCTATTAAAAGCATTCAAAGTCTCATAAGGTGTTTGAGATTCTATTATATGTCCAAATGAATTTTCCTCTAACACTTGGGGTGGTTGAGAATAATTCATTCCATATTGATCTATTTTCTTGGAAAGGGCTGCAATTTGAGAAACTATCATAGTCATCATATCTGAATCATGAACACTAGCTACTCTTTTAGGATTTACCCTTTCTGAGGGCCATTGAAAATTATTAGTAGCCATTTCTTCAATTAATGTGTATGCTTCATCAAAAGGTTTTGACATTAACGATCCACCAGCAACAGCGTCTATAATTGATCTCAATGATCCCACTAATCCATAATAAAATGTTTAAATTATTAACCAATCTGGTAAAGCATGATGTAGCCATTTCCTAAGAAAATCTTTAAATCTCTCCCAAGCTTCATATATTGTTTCCCCTTCAAACTGATCAAAAGATGTGATATCATTTCTTAGCTTAGCAGTCTTTGATGGAGGAAAATATTTTGATAGAAAATTTTGAGACAATTCTTCCCAAGTTCTAATAGATCCAGGAGCTAACAAATTTAACCATGCCTTAGCTTTATCCCTTAATGAAAAAGGAAAAAGTCTAAGTCTGACAGCATCACTCGACACTCCGTCATACTTAAAAGTAGCACACAGTTCTAGAAAACTAGCGAGATGTAAATTTGGATCCTCATTAGGTGTTCCTCCAGAATGATTGTTTTGTACCATTTGAAAAATAAAAGGTGTAAGTTCAAATGAATTAGCAGCAACATCAGGATTTTGAATAGTTATATGAATTTCATCTGCAGTTGGGTTGGCATAATCTCTTAAAGGTCTTGGAAATTTTCCAAAATCATTTCTCTGATTATCTTGATTATTCACCATTTCGCAAGGATTTTCAGTTTGTTTTTGTTTTCTAATTTTTCTAACAGTACGCTCTAACTCTGAATCATAAGGAACTAAACCTATAGATCCACTACGACGCATATAAAATAACTCAAATACTTTAAAAAGTAAACAAACACACAATTACACACTATAAAGTAAAGGTTCTCATTTATTTTATTATCAATAGATAATGTTTATACTTTCTTCCTTCGATTCCTTCAATTCCTTCGATTCCTTCCTTCCCCGGGAACGGCGCCAAAAGGTTGATGCGCGGACTTTATATATTGCAAGAACTTATGAACTCAAATTTATATATATTTATAATGATTTTTTAAAGTCCAAACATTCAACGCAAGTATATGTATCGTATCAAGTAATATAGTGCTCTAATGGAGTCTCGTTTATCGATCCCACAGAGAAGGGTGAATCTCACTATTGATAATGTAATACTGAATTACAATACTTAAATTGCAATTAAAGTTTAATGTTTACTTCTACTACCAAGATGCAGAAAACAGTAACAATTAAGCAAACTACAATTACTTCTATATCTTTAAAACAAAATTAACTATCAGACACACATTAAGCTATATATTTGAAAGGTTTTGATATATAAGAAAATTATCTTTCCTCTTGCAATGAGAATATGATTTGTAGATGATATGAAATGATTATCTAATGGTATTGTGCCAAATAGGAGCATAATTGATTCTTTACCCTTAAAAGAGTACCCTCTCTTCAGGCAAGAAAAGAACATTAACATATCCTAAGTTTAGTTACTAAATCTAAGGCTAGGCTGGGAGGATACTGGCTTCCACTACGGAGCTCCCACTCACCCTTTACCTAAAATCTAACCTTCGAGTTTCATTACTAATCTTAGGACCAAATTGGGGATCTCAGCCTGTCACCCTAAAACCTCCAATTTGATGTCCACCAAAACACATTTCCCTATTTATTTACACTCAATTCCCATGAACTACGCAATTCATTCATGGAAATTGAATGGATTCTTCATTGTTATTGTAAGACATTAAATCCTTTCAGAGTTAATATTCCACAACATATTTTAACAATCCAATTGGCCATATCAAAAAGTAAATTTAGTTCAAAATAAAAAACCATCACAATTTCTTTAATACTTTAAAAACACTTCAAATCCACATCAACACATCATCACATCTCTATGTAAGAAGAAAGACAAAGGAGACTACTTAGAATTCATAGAGAAGACACAATAAAACATGGATTTTATATATAAAAGAAAAGTCATACAAACCACAAAAGAAAATATAACTTATCTCTTTCTCTTACCCGATGCAATTCCCTTAAAGTTTCTTTGAATCCTTTTCTATCTTTTTTGCAACACTCAATTCCCTCTTTAGAATGGAAAGGAAGAATCAATCTCTCACTTTACTCCTTCTCCTTCACTCCTTAGAGAAGAATCCCTCTCAAATTGTCACTTCTACACACTTCTCTCCTAAGCCCTAACACTCAAAACACACTAGACTCTCTACAAAAGAACCAGATCTTATTATTGTTATTGATCATCACAAAATAGTCAACCTCCTTTCTACAAAAGAACCAGATCTTATTGTTGTTTTCTTCTCCCCTAAACCCGCTTATCAATTTGTGAGGGTGTTTGTGAACCATAGGTTCCAAAATTGCAAAACACCAAAGTTGATGTTTTTTGTTTATATGGAGTAGTCTTTTAATTAATAGGGGGTGGGCTATACCCCTAATATTCTAGCAGAGAAAATTTATCATGGTGGCGGTCTACCAGGCTGAAACCTGGACCTCATTCTTCCTCTGTTGATATAGGAGAGACCTCCTTTATCAAAAGGGAGTGAAGTACTAGCTTCAGGAACAACCTGATCTGCCACTAGTTTCTGAATTTAAGTTTTATGCTTCTTCTTCTTTCTAGCCTTCTGAATTTGCCTTTCAGACTCAATCTGCTGAGTCATTTCTTCAGTAGTTACAAGGATAGGTGTGGCCGAATTGACCCCTAGGGAGGTCTGTCTAGTGGGGGTGTCATTTTTCTTAGCATTCTCAATAGGAGTAGTGTGAACTTCCTCCTTCCTAATTATACTAGTTGGAGATACTGGAGGGGGAGCCTCTGTAATGGATGGCTCCACTAGTTTGTCTGCTACATTCTAGGGAAGTAAAGGTGTTGGGACCAATGCAAGAAGGGCACAATGTACCCCAGCAGAAACCTCAGCTACGCTGGGATAGGATTTTTTGGCTGGAGGGTGGAGTCTATAACATCTCTCCCTGGTATGCACAAAAATTCTGCAGTGTTGGCACTAAAGAGGCTTGCTCTCCACAACAATATTCTGTCAGAAACCTTGATATACCTTGTACGGCTTATTTTTGAGTTATGGTGTTTTATTTGGAAAAGGGGGTCGCCTACAGAAATTGTCGGCGAATTTTAATTTAATTTAAATAAATAATTTGAAAAGTAGTATTTGATTTTGAAAATAATTTTAAATTTGAAAATTTTAAGATATGAAATCAAACTAATCTCACATCCCGAATAGTTTATATAAACGAGTGCCGCACTACAAACCGTGTATCTATCCCGAAGAATAGACACATCTGCTTGATAATGAGGCTCGATTAAATAAACTAGAGAAGTTTGTGACATCCGTTTGATCTCGCGAACCAATTTTATAAGCCGACAAATTCCCTCGTTTAATATGAAAACATTAAACGAGTTTATATTACTCGGGTTCTTAAAATTCCCTATAAGGGCAAGCCCCTATAGTTAATTACATCTTAAGTAATGGGAATCACCTAAGAAAACTCTCAATAATAATCAGTAGTTCTGCTCTCAAGAATTTCAAAGTTTAAGTTTTCAAGGGATTGAATTTTAGAATTTCAATAAGGAATGGATCGAGTTTGGAACATTTTTTGTTTTGGGAATTCAAAGGAAGAAAGGTAGGAGAAATCACAGATTCAAAGCGAACTTCGATAATTTCCCGACTATCCTATTGTTTGGCTTGGATTTAGGAAAGCCCTAATGTTTATTTAGTATTTTGATCTTGCCAATTTTAATTAGTTAGGACTTATATTTGTATGATAAAATCATACAAATAGCCTTGAAGATGTGAGGGTTTATGTCGTATCGGACGACTACCTCGGAGTCCTAAGACCGATTAGGGCTTAATTTACATGACATGATCATGCAAATGCCTAACGAAGAGTTGAGGATTTATGTTGCACCAAGCAAACTACCTCGAAGTCCTATGGCTTGGTTATTTAATTCTAAGAAAGTTTTCGTTGAAGTAGACTCGGGTTTTGCTTGATGACGATGGCCGTGCTTGCCCACCATGCTCCGAGCTCCTTGTTGTTGCGAGGTTTAGTTGTAGAAGGTGATAAATCAAGAGATGAGGGAAGTGTTTGGTTTTAGAGAAAGTCTTAATTTCCATGTGTCTTTAATGTTTTAATTAAAACAGGTCTTAGAGTTGATTAAACAGAACCGATTAAGATCCCACGGTTCCGTCATCCCGGCACCGTTATTTTCATCGAATTCACTTAGTCCAGATGAATTTGCTAAACTCAACTAAATGAGTTCCGCACTTTCATTTAGACCGTGGGAAATCCCGTTAGCAACACGTGGGTTACATCATCCGAGGTATTCCCGATCATTCAATGTGACGTTTTAATTTAGTTGTAGTTGTAGTTTTGTTGTTACGTTTGTGATTAAATTTTGAGTTGTTTTATATTTTCAATGTTGTGGCGGTGAATTTTATCTTGTAGTGTCTTTTAATTTAGTTATGGGTTTCAGTTTTGGTTTCTGTCCTAAAGGTGTAGGTTTTCATGCAACTCGTTGTTTATCATGCAAGAAAGGTAAAGTGCAACACGAATAAATGAATTGCAGTAAGATAAATTGCAATAAAATAAAAGCGTACTCGGAGGGTCTTCCCGTCATCCCAAGCTGCACTTAAAATACAATTTAGAGCATTTAAGCATTTATAGCAATTTCCTAGGTAAAGCTAAGGGAAGGGTTATGGTTTTCTACCAAAATCCTAATCCTATAGCTAGTCATTCCTATGACGTCTCAGGTCTTCAATTTTTGGTTTTAAGGATGATTTTCTTCACCAAAGAACAACTAAGCTCAATTTGTTCTTAAGGACGTTCCATCATATTGAGGAAGTGTTTAAGACGAATCTTAAACATCTTTTCAATATTTCGGGAATTGTCCTAAGTCCAAATAAATTCTATTGTGCAGGTGAATTAATTAGCCAGGGTGTTTAAGTTAAGTTTTATTTCTTGCTCAGTGAATTAGGATGTTTGAATATCCTTATGAGTGAAGTGACATTTCACTTGATACTCCATCTAGGAGTTATAATAAGTAAAAGCTCCTAAGGGCAAAACGATATTTAATGATTTGTGATTCAAATTTAAGTTCAAATTAATGATTTAAGTTTGGAATAGTGTTCAAGTTATTTTATATTTATTTTGAATTCTTCATGTCTTAGGTTATGTTATATTTAATTTAATTTAATTTAACTTAACTTAAATTAATGTGGTTTAGTTTAATTTAATTTAAGTTAAGTTAATTTAATATGATATGCTTTAGCTTAAATTAATTCAATTTGATTTAATTTAATTTGATTTAGTTTTAATTTAATTTAATTTAATTTAATTTTATTTAATTAAATTTTAATTTAATTTAATTTAATTTAATTTAATTTAATTTAGTTCAATTTTATTTAATTTAATTTAATTTAATTTAATTTAGTTTAATTTAATTTAATTTAATTTAATTTAAGTTAATATGATTTAATTTTAATTTAATTTAATTTGATTTAATTTAATTTAATATAATATAATTTAATTTAATTTAATTTAATTTAATTTAATGTGGTTTTAATTTAATTTAATTTAATTTAATTTAACATTTTATTTTAAAGGGATTTTCTTTAAATAATTTAACTTTAATTTAATTTAATGATTAAGTCTTTTAGCATTTTAAATTTTAAGATTGGATTATCATTTTAATTAGGGATTAAATATTATTGAGATGATTAATTTAGGGATTCTTAAATTAAAGAACAAATCTCTTCCTAATAATATCCCTATTTTAATAATTCCAATTTTATTATTCTTACAAAATTTAAGTAATTATTTTATTAAGGTTTATTTTAATTATTTTTTTTTGAATTGTTTAATAGGTTTCTACCCTTTAATTACTTAAATTTCAATCATCCAAATCAGATTAAGATCAAATATTTTACCTTTTCATTTTATTAAGCCTAAAGTTTTGATTAAGGGTTAAAATTTTAATTACCATTTTGCCCTTCAAGCTTAATAATCTCATAACTCACTAAATTGAGCTCGGATGAAATTGAAATTTTTATGTGGCTTTACTCATATGTCAATGAAGACATTATAGGAGAAAATGTGATTTTTCTGTATTTAATTTATTTATGTAATTATTTTTGGTGGAAAATAAGGATTTCCAAGGAAAATTTAATAATATGACCAAGGGAAAGTTTCTGTCCTTAAGAAAATTATGAGACATTCCTAATGACCAGAGGACCACTTGGACCAATTTTTGTGATTTTTTTAATTATATTTTATTTATTAAAATTATTTTAAGTTCTGGAGTATTAATTAATTTAAAAATAGAATATAAGTTAAAAAAATGAATTTTATAATTTTTAAAATTCTCTCTGATATCAAGGATTCCAGAGAACCAAATTTTACAATTTTCTGATTTTTCCTTAATTTATTGGAATTATTTTAGTGGAAATGCTAGAAAATGTATTTTTTTATTTTAAAAAATTACCCCAAGGCTTTAAAATTTAATATCTCAACCTAGAGACATAAGAAAAATAAGGGGTTTGTTCCTAAGTAGTTAGAATTCAAAATGTGACATTTTGGTGAATTTTGCTATTTTTGTAATTTTTATTATTTTTTAATTATTAAAATATTAAAATAATGATAAAAAATCAACTTTTTTAGAAAATTACAATTTTAATTTTCTTAAATTCCCTAATATCAGAGAGGCTCCAAAACCAATTTGGTTAATTTTTTAAAAGTATTTTGAAAGTTATGAATTTTCAAAGTTTAAATTGGCTAAATGGCTTAATCAACCCATTTAGTAGGGCTAACCAAGTCCAATTGACTTGAAATTTTTATGGTGGATTCCTCTGATCCTAAAGGTCAGTGGAGAATTGATTTCAAGTCAATTTGATCTATGGTTAACTCTAATTAATTAAAGTTTAATTTTGGGTATTTAGGCCAATTAGGGTTAATCTGAGTGAATTAACTCAAGTCCCATTTTTCCTAGGGTTCTCTAGTCATAAGGAACATCACCAAATTTTCCTAGAATTTATTTCACAACATGCTAATTTTTCGAATTAAAATACTCAAAACAGCAACATGTATTTGAAAAATCAATAACTTTTCACAGAGATAGCCTCTGACTTTGGAAAATTCAGGGAATGTTCCCAAGTTCAGAGGCTTCAAAAGCCCTATGGTCTCATGCCATGGTGAATTGTATGAATGCATGGAGAATTAAAACAATGCAGGGAGTAAATAATTAATTAAAAATAAAAGTACTTAGACAAAATTAATTAATTTCTTTTTCACATTATTCTCCTCTGTTCACCGAGCAAGAGGGTATTTTTATTTTATTTTTGTGATTTTTCTACACAAAGATATGGATTTTTGAAGTTACGGGATTTAAATAAATCAGAAAATACCCTATTTATCTACTTATCCACGCGGCGCTGACTCAACCTCGGCGGCTCCGAATCGACACGCGTCGCTCCCTGGTTCGGCGCCGCCATCTGACTCGGCTGTCCAGGGCCCCGCGGTTCACGTACCATCTGCCGGTCCGACGCAATCCAAGCCGTCCACCCAATACTCGCGCAATCCGACGGTTCCTGGTCATCGTCTACGACTGGTACGATCCCGTGATCGTCCACACTCTAACCCTAAGAACTCTCTTGATTCTCAACGGATTTTCGTGTTCTTATGCTCTATGGATTTGTCTTGAAGAGACGAACACATCCATACGGTGAACATGCATTTAAATTGACTCAAATTAAAATGAGAATCTCTGGAAGCTCGGGAAGAAGAGGGAGTCCATACCTTTGCTCAGAGAAGTGAAGCTTCGATCTGAGAGTTGTGTCACCTTCGATTGGGTCCGAGTAAGCTCCGGATGAAGTCCCTTGGCTCAGTGAATTGTCTAGCTATGAAAGTCACCACAGCTCGATCACAAAGCTTGGAGGTCGAAGCAACCGGGTGGCTCTGGAGATGGGGCTTTCAATGGGAAACTTCTCCTCTTGGTCCGGTAAAGGTGTAGGACCAATCAATTTGGGGATTGGCTCATCTGTGAAGAAGTGTCCTGGTTTTTGGGCAAAAGTTTGAGCTCAAAATTGAGCTCGATCGGAGGGAATTGGGGCTGGAATTCGGTGGGGATCAAGTGCTCTATGTGTGGAGAGTGATCCGGAATGATTTTGGCGAGTTTTGGTATGGTCCGGTTCAGCACCTTCTTTGGCCGAGAGGGTGAGGGGTTTAAATAGGAGAGGTCGGAGGGCCTCCCGGGGGAGTTGAGGGTCGGGATCAGCTGCTCTTGGCAAGAGAAGAACGAGCTACATTGGCCATTGGGCATGGGGCGGCTCAGCAGGTGAGAATTCCAAGTTTGGGCTCACATGTGAGCTCTCGGCCTGGTGGTTTCCGGCGGCTGTGGTGGCTGGCCGGCCAGGCATGGGTCACCCTCAAGGTCAGGTGGGTCAGGGCTAGGACTTGGTGCAAGCAATTGGCAATTGCCATGTGTAAAGGCTTTGATCCAAAGTAGAATGGGGCATGGCTAGTTTTGAGTCTAAATGGGTCAATCCACCCATTTGGGCTTGGTGCACCCTTCGAGGTGGCTTTGGGTGCTGTGGGGGATCAAAGGGATCGACTGGTTTGGCATGGAGAAGTCTCCATCCAAATATATTTGGATTAAATTTAAGTTTAGGTGAATCATGATTAAGGCTAATGAGCTTTAGGGATTAAGGAAAGCCCTCCCTCTCCTTACTCAATATGGCATGGTGGAGTGTCCAAGGTTCTCATGGCTCACATGTGGCTCATGCATGGCTTCATGGCTCACTTTTGGCTTGGGGAAAGGTTTAGTCAATTTCATGGAAATGGGTTTAAGGAAATTTTGGTATTTTGATGAGAATTTGTATGGGGCTTGATTTGGAATAATCCAATGATGAATTTAGGACTTAGGTATTGAGTTTAATTGAAAGTATGATGAGGGGAAATGTCATATGGGCTTTGGGACCAATTTTGGGCTTTTGGATGTGGTAAAAGATGGGCTTTTAAAATGGTTTAAGGAATGGGCCTTTAAGTTTAAAAATGAATTTATGGATGGGAATTTTGTAAAGAGGTTGGGCCAAATAATTGTTGAGTTTGGTTTAGGGATGTGTCATGAGTGGTTTGGAGTCAATTTGGTGTGATTTGGACTTGAATTGGTTTGAATTTGAGTTTATTTGGTAAGTGGGCCAATGTAGGTCAAATTGGGCTAACTTGGGCCAATGTTGGGCTAGAGTTGAAATTGATGTAAAATAAATGTTGGGAAATGTTTTTGGGAGTGTTTCAAAGAGGTTTTGGCTTTGGTTGGATTTTGATTTTGGGATTTGGGCTCATTTGGGTTAGGGTTGGATTTAGGTCAAAATTGGGCCTTTTGGTTTTGGGTTGAATTTGAGTGGGGTTTAGATTCAAATTTTGGGCAAATCATGTTAGTGTTTTGTTTGTGGGGATGTTAGATAAGGTTTAGAAAAGATTTGGGATTAATTGGAGTTAAATTGGTTTGGTTTGGGCTAGGTTTGGGTCATGGGTCCAAATTGGGCTTTAAGGCCAAAAGTGAAATTGGATCCCAATGCCAATCAAATTGGGCTTGAATTTGGTCTATATTGGTGTTGGGGATGTTGAAATTGAAGTTTAGAATTGAATTGGACCAGAATTTGGGTCAATTGGGTAGGTTTGGTTTGACATTGGGTTCATTTTGGGTTAAAATAGGTCAAATTGGGGGTTTTGATAAAAGTGGGGTAAATTGACAAAATTGGCCCATGGTGTAGTTGAACAAAATAAAATTGGGAATATTTGGGATTTTCTGGAATTTTCTGGGAATTTTCTGAATTTTTGGATTTTTTTGGCTAAGAGGGGTATTTTGGGTATTTGGAGGGTATTGGGAAGTATTTTTGGAATTTTTGATATTTTTGGGCATGGATGACCAATTTGAGTAATGTGGGAATATTTGGGATTGGTTTTGAGGAATTTTGGGTGATTTGGAGGATTTTGGAAAATTTGGGTAATTTCAAGGGTTTTGGGTAGGCTAGGCAGGTGTAGGGTCCCGGGGGTCAAAAATTAAAAATTTGGAAAATTAAAAACTTGGAAAATTAAAGATTGGGTAAATGTAAGTGAAATGGAATCATTTTGGTTGAGCCATGAAGCCATATCAAGCCCACATGAGCCATGAAGGGACTCATTTGAGGCATCCACTATGTTGTTCCTAACCCTCTTAGCCAAGGGCTTAGGGGTTAAGGACCATCCATGTGAATCACCTTCATGAGCCATGAGGTTAAATTGGGTATGGGGGTAGTTTCAAGAGGTATGTGAAAGTGTAGTGTATAGGTGTAGTGTGTGTGTAAGTCAGCCCCCTTCACCAGACCAGGCCACCCAGGGCAGTCCTAAGGCCAAAGAATCCCATAGGAACTCATCCTTTAAACTTCCACATTTGATTTCAACCCTCTAGGTGATTAGGGGTCTACAATCAAGTTTGTGGAGTTTGCAGGAGTTAAGAAGTGGTTTGAATTTCTAAGTGGTGGGTCCCAATTCTAATCCTCTAGGATAGTCAAAGGAAAAGCCTAAGGCTAGATCCTAAGCACTAAAAGGAAGGAGAGAAGACCTCATAAAAAATTAGGTCAACAAATGGACCCCCAATAGGTGTGGTGAGCTGACGGAGCACACCGCGCGTATTGGTGTTGACCGAAGCGATCAACGAAACCAACACAAAAGTCCAAGTGACAAACTTAGGACGAAGTAGGAGAGTTTCCGCTGGGGAGTGTCAAGTATCTCTCTGAGACTGGAGATTCCTGAATTCTCGCTGGGGAAGAAAAAAGGAGGTGAATCCCAAATCACATGATCTGGGGAATTTCGATTTAGATTTTCGTTTTGTTTTAGTTTAAGTTTTGATGTGTAAGTTTAGATTTTGAGTTTTCATTTAGATTGAAGTTTTGTTAAGATTAATTTTGAAGGGATTTGATTTGAAATGAAAATTGAAATTTTGTGGTTTTAGATGTAACATCCTCAACCTCAAAAGAAAATTGAATTGATTGGATTGAATCATTACAATGAGGAGAGATCTCGGAGCAATGTGGTATTGGATGTAAAATCCTTAACTCTGAAGAGTTTGATTTTGATGTATTTCATTGCAATAGGGAAAGAATCCTAAAGCAATGCGGTCTCGGATGTAAAATCCTCGACCCCAAAAGTTTAAATTTGATGTATTTCATTGCAATAGGGAAAGAATCCTAAAGCAATGCAGAATCGGATGTAAAATCCTCGACCCAAAAGGTTTAAATTTTGATGTATTTCATTGCAATAGGGAAAGAATCCTAAAGCAATGCAACATCGGATGTAAAATCCTCAACCTTAAGAATTTGATATTGATGTATTTCAGTGCAATAGGGAAAGAATCCTAAAGCAGTGCAGTGTCGGATGTAAAATCCTCAACTTCAAGAATTTGATTTTGATGTATTTCAGTGCAATAGGGAAAGAATCCTAAAGCGATGCGAGTATCGGATGTAAAATCCTCAACTTCAAGAATTTGATTTTGATGTATTTCGAGTGCAATAGGGAAGGAATCCTAAAGCGATGCGGTATCGGATATAAAATCCTCAACCTTAAGAATTTGATTTTGATGTATTTCAGTGCAATAGGGAAAGAATCCTAAAGCAGTGCAGTATCGGATGTAAAATCCTCAACTTCAAGAATTTGATTTTGATGTTTTTCAGTGCAATAGGGAAAGAATCCTAAAGCAGTGCGGTATCGGATATAAAATCCTCAACCTCAAGAATTTGATATTGATGTATTTCAGTGCAATAGGGAAAGAATCCTAAAGCAGTGCGGTATCGGATATAAAATCCTCAACCTCAAGAATTTGATTTTGATGTATTTCAGTGCAATAGGGAAAGAATCCTAAAGCAGTGCGGTATCGGATATAAAATCCTCAACCTCAAGAATTTGATATTGATGTATTTCAGTGCAATAGGGAAAGAATCCTAAAGCAGTGCAGTATCGGATATAAAATCCTCAACCTCAAGAATTTGATTTTGATGTATTTCAGTGCAATAGGGAAAGAATCCTAAAGCAGTGCGGTATCGGATATAAAATCCTCAACCTCAAGAATTTGATTTTGATGTATTTCAGTGCAATAGGGAAAGAATCCTAAAGCAGTGCGGTATCGGATATAAAATCCTCAACCTCAAGAATTTGATTTTGATGTATTTCAAGTGCAATAGGGAAAGAATCCTAAAGCGAGTGCAAGTATCGGATATAAAATCCTCAACCTCAAGAATTTGATTTTGATGTATTTCAGTGCAATAGGGAAAGAATCCTAAAGCAGTGCGGTATCGGATATAAAATCCTCAACCTCAAGAATTTGCTTTTGATTGATAATTGATTTTGCAAAGATTTGTAGTGTTGATTTGAAGAGTGTGGAATTTTGGTGTTTCGAGAATTTCATGAAAGTTGTAAAAGACTTTCATGGAAGGAAATAGATTAGGAGGGAATATGTAGATGCTACATATCCCATTCAAAAGAGTTGATTGAAAGTTGCTTGTTTGGATTGGATACAATTCCTCGCCACTAGATCCGAATCGAAAATCTCGTGGCTCCGTGTCAATGGAATCGACCGCTTCCATCCTAGACAAGGGAGAGAGTAGAACGGATTGGATTTCAGATTTGGAAGGTTGAGTTTGAATTTGATTGAGGTTTGATTTGAGATTTGGAAAGATCGAATTTGAAATTTGATTGAGATTTGATTTGAAATTTGGAAAGATTGAATTTGAAATTTGATTTAAAATTTGTGGTCATTTTGTTTGTCTTTTAACGATTCAAATTTTATTTTATCGTGAATTTGGAGTTTATCATTTTTTAGATTTTTAAGGAAAGTTTTCTTTTATTCTTTTTGTTTCTTTTCTGTTCTTTGTTCGAAGTTCATTTAACTTTTAATGGCGTTTCCCAGTCAATTTGCACAAAAGAGGTGAAGGCCAAAATTGTGACATGGTCACTTTCATTCCAATCATGCTGAAGATACATCATACAACTCGATCTGGAATACATCTCATACAATCCATATAGACTCAAAACGGACTATGTATGATCTTTGTCGATCCATCCAAAAGGGTATCTATCAAAAATCCATGTCTGAATAGTGAGGTACATGGTCAATAACATCACCTTCCAAGCCATCCTTGGCAAGGATGCCGTATGGATGTACGTTGGAGGTGTGATATTTTCCATGCAACTCACGGCTCGTAAGGTCGGAGGCTCTCTAACTCCGGGTCCGGCTGGAAGTGGTAAGGTGCTTTCTCGTCGTCCATCCTTCGAAAGTAACCGAGATCCGCTTCACCGGTACTCTCGGTATGCAATGTTTAGCGACATCTGCTCCGTTTCCCTTCGGTATCATGACGGAACCTACCGGTAATGGTATTTTTACCGGCCCTCGGAACTCACTCGGGCTCGCTATCCGGAGGTCGGATCCGAACATGATATTACACTCATTCGGAAAAGATACCGTGCGTAAAGGTCCGACAAAGTCGTGGTGATCTATGTGCGGGGGTATGCGATCACCCTTCTTGTAAATATTAATGATGCAACCGTTGGGTATGCAATCTGCTGGCAGTACCCTCCATGTTATCATTCTTTTTACCATCCTTTTAATGACTAATGGCATTGGATCCACCTGGCCATGACGGAGTATCCCCGGTGGGTTTCCTTCCGTCTTCGCGAAGTTGTAGCGACATCCACATTGTATTGTAATTCTCCCCTTCCCCGGCATCCATCTTCGGGGTTCGAGTAAGTGTTTTCTCTTAAGCGACACTGCTCGGCCCATCCTTTTCAAATCCCGGATGCGGTCCACGATTTGTTGTTGTTCGTATTCGAGAACACGTCCGTATGTAGCTCGAGGCCTTCAAGTATATTGATTCTCCTCGCCTCCGATTCTCTCGAAGTATTCAAAAGTTTTCTTCTCGACCTTCTCGTATTCTTTCTAGCCGTATTACGGTATAATTTGCAAATGGCGAGGCTCGGTGACGTCATCGTGGGATATATGGCTCGATCCCTTCACGTTCTCCTCAATACCTCGGCTCCTCGGGGATGATGTCCGTCGGGACATCCTCCGGGGTTGCTTCTGCAACAAGGTCATGCATTACCGGTGGCTTCATCTGGTGGCGTAGTAGCCTTCTTTCTTCTGTTCTTCTTGAGATTTCTCTGGTTTCTTCTGTCATCCCGGAGCCGGCCTCCTTCCTTCGAGTTCCCGGCGAACCGGTATCCTCGAAGTATATGCACCGGCGATGAGCAGCTGTCTCGTCGCGCCGGTCCGCCGCTAATTTAGTTAACATCTTGCGGATACGACGATTTTTATTTCTTCGTTGAGTTGCTTCGTGAGAGTAGCTCTTCGTATTTCCCGAGTTTCGTGGGCGCGGCGCCGACAAGCTCGCCCTCTGCCGTAGCGACTACGGATTTGATTCTCTTGTCCTCTTCGGTGTTTGTTTTTCTTTTCTTACTGCCTGGATTGGTGGCTTGGGCCACCCACTTTCATTATCGTCCGATCGGGCGGTTCCTCTCGGTCAACCGGGACCCGGTCACTTTCCTCGTATTGCGAGCCCGCCGGTGCGAAGTCCGAGTCGATCTCTATTATCGCTCCATATTTCACCCTCTTTTCATCGAGTGCAAGGCTTACGCCATTTCTAAAGTTCAGGACCAACCGCCCGTTCGACATTTCCCTGCGAAAAGACAAGGAAAAGGATCAGGGGCTGCACTAAGAACAAGAACATTAAGAAAATGTTTATTAAAGACAGTTTTTTTTATTACTTTTGTATTTTTTTCAATTTAACAGGAATGAAATGGGATAGGATCAGGAAAGAGATTTTGATATGAAAGAGAAAACAAGGAAAACTTTATTATCATGATCTTGTTTATTTCAGCACATTTTTTATTTATTTTTTTTTTTTTGGGTTCGGACCCAGTCATAAGTAATTACTTCACCCGTGCTCCTAGGGATGGAAAATTCATTCCTTCGAAACATCAGGTAGCGTAATACTTCTTCAAGTATCGTCCATTGATCGGAAGCATATGTCGTTCTCCTTGGCAGTTCACTAGGCCGGTAGGAGCCTCCCGAGTAGATCGCCTCAACCACAAACGGTCCCTCCCAAGTGGGTTCAAATTTTCCTCCTATCTTGCGGTGTGCAAGAATAGGTCTTTTGAGAACGAGAACTAAGTCACCAACTTTAAAGGTTCTTGGGCGGACCAGTCTGTCATAGGCTTGAACCATCTTGTCTTGGTATAGTTCTAAATTCTGCAGCGCTGCAAGTCTTTTCCCTTCCAGGCTCTCCAATTCCTCTAGTCGTAATTTGGCATTCTCTTCTCGTCGTGATTTTGTTTGCAAGCTCGCAATCCTGAGTGAAGGAAGCTGGACCTCTAAAGGTAACACTGCCTCGGACCCATACACCAGAGCGTAAGGTATAGCTTGAGTAGGAGTTCTGAAGGTTGTCCGGTAGGCCCATAAGGCTTCTAACAACTTCTCGTGCCAATTTCTCTTATTATCGTCCAAAGTTTTCTTTAAAATTTGAACGAGAGTTTTATTAAAAGCCTCGACGGAGCCGTTTGCTCTTGGGTAGTAAATTGTTGAATATCGCCGGTCGATTCCGTGTCTCCCGACAAAATTATTGATTTGTGTGCTTCGAATGCCGACCCATTATCCGAGATGATCTCGCGCGGCACTCCGAAACGGTAGACAACTTGGTTCTTAAAAAATTGTAGCACGTGGTGTGCTTTCACTTCTCCGAGTGGAACCGCACGCCCACTTGGAAAAGTAATCTGTAGCGGCAAGAATGAAGCGATGTCCTTTTGAAGACGGTGGTTCTATTGGACCCACTATATCCGTGCCCCAACATTCAAATGGCCATGACGCAATTGTCGGATGTAGCACATTTGGAGGTTGGTGTAGAACCACTCCGTGCACTTGGCACTGGTGACAGCTCTTGGCGATTTTCATGCGGTCGGTCATCATCGAGGGCCTGTAGTACCCTAGTCTTTTAATTTTCATTTTCATCTTTGGACCCGATCGGTGAGCGCCATAGAGTCCCGAGTGCACCTCTTTAACAATTTCACGAGCCTCGGACCCGCTTAGGCACCTTAGACACATTTGATCAAAAGACCTTCGTATAATGTGTTGTTTATTAATGCGTAGGACGCAGTTCTTTTCTTGATCTCGGTGGGCTAACGACTTATCGTCCGGTAGTTTTCCGTTTGCGAGTAATCTATTAATGGTCGTTGCCAATCTTCTGTGTTTTCTGTCACTGTTGCAACTGATTCTTCTCTTTTTTCTTATTTGTGTGTTGTATCTATGTCGAGCTGTGATAGGACCTGACGTCCGTGAACTGACACTTCCACTGATTCATCTTGCAAACAGGCAAATTCTTTTGCGAGATGGGCTAGCGCATCCGCTAAAGCGTTTTCTTTTCTGGGAATTTTGTAGATTGTCACATTCGGAATTTGTTCCAACAGCTGTATGGCATACTAGAAGTATTGCTCGAGTCTTGGTTTTAAAATTCTGTATTGTCCGGCGATCTGTTGAATGATTAACTGCGAATCCCCGTAGATGTTGATGTCCGTTATGCCCATTTGAATAGTTAATTCCAGTCTCGTTATGAGGGCTTCGTATTCCGCTTCGTTATTTGTACACGGCTCTGTTAAGTGGTAGGATTATCTTAACATCCCCCGCTCCGGTGTTATAAAGATTAGTCCGATCCCTGCCTTACCGGGTACTATCACTTACGATTCTTCGTCTTTATGTGCTGAAGATGCTCCGTCGAAATACAATTCCCAACGTCGATCATCAGGGTCTTCTAGGTTCATTATTTGTTAATCTGGCAAGTCGTCATTGAGAGGCGATTCTGCCGGCAAAGGGTGTGCTGCGAGGAAGTCTGCTAGGACTTGTCCCTTTACGGCACGAAGAGGCACGAAAGTTATATCAAATTGCAATAATATCATTGACCACCTGGCAAGTCTGCCGGAAAGCGTTGGACGGGTCATCAAGTATTGCAATGGATTAAATTTCGAAATCAGGTTGACCTTGTGAGAAAGCATGTAATGCCTGAGCTTTTGAGCGGCGAAGATCAGGGCTAAACAGTGCTTTTCAATTGCGGGATACCTTATTTCCGTCGGAAGTAAACGATGGCTTAGGTAGTAAAGAGCATTTTCTTTACCCTCATCATTGACCTGGGCTAACAGGGCTCCGAGTGAGTCGTCTAAAGCCGCGGTATAAAGTATCGGCGGTCTACTCCGAGACTCGGGGCTGCTAAGACAGGAGGTGTCATTAAATATTGCTTAATGTCCTCGAAGGCCCTCCGGCATTTCTCTTCCCAAATAAATTTGGCGTCCTTTTTAACTAGTGCCGAGAAAGGCCGACACCTACCCGACAAGTTTGAGATAAAGCGTCGAAGATATGCCGGCTTCCCTTGAAAAGATCGTAGTTGTTTTAAGGTTCCGGGAGGCGGCATTTCTAAGATAGCTTTAATCTTTTCCGGGTCGATTTCAATTCCACGATGTCGGACAACGAATCCTAAGAATTTCTCGGAGGTGACGCCGAAGGCGCATTTTAAGGGATTCATCTTAAGGTTAAATTGTCTTAATCGTTCGAAAATAATTCTCAAATCATACGAAGTGGTTGTCCTTTACTTTGCTTTTGATGACCACATCGTCCACGTAGCATTCGACTTGATTGTGGATGAGATCATCAAAAATTCTTGTCATCGCTCTCCGGTAGGTTGCTCCTGCGTTCTTCGAGTCCGAATGGCATCACTGTGTAGCAATATACTCCGATCGGCGTTCTGAATGCTGTAAGTTTTTCATCCTCTGGAGCCATTTTTATCTGGTTGTATCCTGAAGATCCATCCATGAATGAGAATATTTCATGTGTTGAAGCAATGTCGATCATCAATTCTGGGATCGATAGAGGGAATTCATCTTTCGGACATGCCTTGTTTAAATATCTGAAATCCACACAAATTCTGATCCGACCATTCTTCTTCCCAGACTGGTACCACATTGGCTAACCAAGTCGGGTATTGCTCTTCACGGACAAATTTAGCGTCTATTAGCTTTTTAACTTCAGCTATGACTTGTTGTTCGATTTCTAGACGCATTCTTCTGGGACCTTGTCTGACTGGAACAGAAGTAGGATCCACTCCTAGCTTATGGACCGCGACCTCCGGAGCTAAACCTGGCATCTCATCGTAGCTCCAAGCAAAACAGTCTTTAAATTCCATTAATAACTTGATTATTTCTTCGGAGTCTTCTTTATTGAGTAAGGAGCTAACAAAGGTAGGTCTAGGTTCTTCGCTAGTACCTAAATTAACTTCCGTTAACTCATCTATTGTAGATTTGATCTCTTCTTCGAATTCTGGTGGAGCGTCTCCAATTTGTAAATCTTCGAGTTCTTCTGTAGTTTCCTTGCAGTTTTCATTAGACTCGCAGGTGAAAACCAAGCAAAATTGAGTGTCGTCAACTGATCCTACTGTGCCGAATCCGAGACCATGTTTTGAATTGGGTGGACGACCGGAGTTATTCCATAAATTTTCAAAATGTTGTGATCGACCTTTTGTCCATTGTCGAGGTAAAAAACCACGCTGAATTAAATTTTGAACATAGGGAGAGTACCACTCAAAAGGCAATTCCATTAATTCTGATGAAGTAGCATCTTCAAATTGTACATTATTTTCAGTTTTGGAGGAAGGAGCACCACGGTAGAATTTGATGGGCTTTGCACCACCGCTACGTACCTCTTTGACCTCCATACCCTCGATCTTATTAGAATGGATTGGGGTCAGGGTCATAGTATGTACATAGTGGTTAATCTTCTCGTACATCGATTTATATTCTTCGTTTCTTTCATCTTCGAGAGGGATTCGAATTGCGGCTTCTTCCGACTTATTGTCGCCGCTTCTTGCTTGATTTCTTTTTCTTCTTCGAACTATCTTCCCATTCAACATTGATGGCTGGTTTTCTCTGTCCAACCGTCCTAACGTCTCTGCCACGACCTCGTCCCCGGCCTCGACCTCGGATGCGAGTTGTGGAGAAACCTTCACCATCTTGCCGTAAGGGAGTGGTGAGTGACTGTTGGACTAGAACTCCAGGTTCTTCGTTGTCCCGAACTTCCTTTGCTTCATTCGTTATGGTATCTCTGGAGAAGATTGTTTTCTTCGGAGGTGCATAATAAGCTCGCATCTTCATGGATTCCAATTTCATGTACGGAGAACGGTTGTAAGTCACCTTTGATGCACTCGTTCTCCTCCATCGTAGTATTCGATGCACTTGGTGTAGGGATGATGGTACCATCCTATTTTCATGTATCCATGGTCGGCCCGATAGAGCGTTAAACGACGTTTCTGAATCGATTATGTGAAATTTTGCAGTTGTCTTTGCTAAGTCACCGGTCTTCATTAGTAGCGTTATTGATCCGAGGGCTCTTTCTCCTTTCTGGTTGAATCCTCTTAATAGCATTTTGTCCGCTTCGAGCTCGCGGGCATCAATTTCCAAATATGCTAGCGTTCGGAGATTCATTATATTGATTGATGCTCCAGGATCCACCAATACTCTGGAGAGTGTAAACTTCCCAATTGTAACTGAAATGTACAACGGTCGGTTGTGGTTTCGTCGTCCCAAGTAATAGATCATTGTCCGTGAAGGTAACTCCTCGCTGTTCCTTTAACGAGCAAACCTCATCTAAGGAATCTCCGGCCATTTGAGCTAAGCAGATTTCTGGATCAAGCAAGGCCTTGATCAGAGCTTCTCTCATTTCCTTTGATAAGATGAGAGCGTCGTAAATGCTCAGCTTGGTCGGTAGTTTCCTAAGATGGGCTAGCACATTGTAGTCCACTTTGTTTTCATTTGCCTCGGCTTCCTCCGGAATGGGTATTTCTTCCGCAGGGTTGGTTCTTCCCGAACAACCACCGCTTTCCTTTGTCCTTTGGACCCATTCTCGGAGGTAGAATTCTTCCACTTCTTAAGTTGACTTCGTGATTTCTTCGAATTTAGCATTGAGTTTGTTGGTGTCTCCTTCTGAATTGGAATGACAAGTTCTTCAGGATTAGCTTCGGAGTCTGAAGGCTCTAACTCTATTGTGATTGGAGCTCCTCGAAACTCGCAAATAGATTTGTTGCTTGTTGAACTCTCGTAACCTCCTTGGTGGATGTCTTCTTCATCATTGTGATCGTCGAGATTGTGTATGATTTGAGAATTGTCATTTGTATCGGGATCGACGTCCGGATTAGGTTGATTGTCGCTAGTTACGTAATCGTTAGAAACGATCAAAACGTAGCCAACGCCATAACCCTCATTATTATAAGATCCCACCGGAGTGAGCGGATAATCATACGAGTCGGAGGTTCGAGGGATTTCTCCCCCGAATCGAAACAACTATCCTAGGATAAGCGGCCCCTAGTCTAGCCTTAGGTGCCTCGGTCTTCTCTTCTTCGTCAATTTTCTTCTTTTCTTCAGTCATCTCTTGTTGAGGCGGTTCTTCTATCGCAAGTGATAGCGCCGACTTGACAGTTTTCGACCTCTGAATTGAGGCTTGCACCGAAGCGGTTTGGATGTGATCTAAAATCTTCTTCGAAGACTTTGTCCAAGCGGTAGTCCATCCATCATCAGTCGCATAGGGATCTATCGGAACAATGAAATCCGCCGAGATAACATTGACGGAACCTCCTTTCTGGGGTTCCTTCATGTATTCTTTCGGGATCGTTATATTCCCTTTCCGAAGATTGTCGTTGAGCCAACTTTTGAAGGTAATACAATCTTCTATCTTGTGTCCAAGCATCCGGTGGTAAGGGCAAAAGTTGGGATCACCTCACTTGTCTACTTCTTCTGGTCTTTTAGGTTCTGGCAGTTGGAAATCTGGAGTCTTCATCAAACTGCGGAATATTTTCGGCACTGCCTCATTCTTGAACGGATACTCCCTGCTCAGAAGCTCCCTTAGCGTACGTTGTGGACGAGGCGGTTGTTCATACTGTTGAGATGACTGATAACTGGGTCGGGGTTGCTGGTAATTCCGTTGAGGTTCGCTGCGGCCGTTCGACGATATTTGTATCGGTTGCTTGCCTTTATCGACTCGCTGCGATGATCCCGGACTTCTTTTCAAAAGTTTTCACGGGCTTCGTTTGTCCGTTTTATCGGTGAAACTTAATTGCTTCGCCTCCTCTTGCAAGCTTCCGGCCTTGCTTAACAACTTCTCGAAAGTCTTAATAGTAAATCCCTTGAGGAGAAGTGCTATCGGGCCATGGATGCTTTTTAGTAAAATGCCGACTGCATGCTGTTCTTGTAGTTGTGGCTCACACTTCATACTTAGATTCCTCCATCGCAGTATGTAGTCCACCAAGGTTTCGTTCGGCTTCTGTTTCTCTACCACTAAATCACCTATAGTGATGTGGTGCTGAGCTCCGGCAAATCTCTTGATGAAGAGGTTCTCTAGTTCTGAAAATGTCTTCACCGAACCGTTTGGTAATTCCGCATACCAATTAAAAGCAATCCCTGACAGGCTGCTGACAAATTGTCGGAAGAGTAAAGCATCACTTCCGCCGGCATTGCAACAACTGGCACGAAAATGTGCAACATGCTGCCGAGGATTTCCGGTTCCATCAAAGGTCTTGAACAGAGGTGGTACAAAGCCTTTCGGATATTGGACAGCGTCGAATTCTTCGGGGTAAGGTCTACCCGTCCGAATGGATGTCCCGCTCTTTGATTGTGCCAAGGCTTCTCGCACCTGCTGTTCCACCAAGCTCTTAATATCCTTTTCCGGAATCATGCTTTGTGTTGCATCCTTCTTTAATTGATCATCCCCGTTGACGGATGTAATCTCCTTTCCTCCGTCTACAATGTGAATAACTTCCGGGGGTGTTTCTCTTTGGGGTTGAACCTGACTCTGGAGAGTGGCTAGGGCTACAGCCATCTCTTCCATCCTTTTTGCCATTTGGGCAATCGTATCATCTTTCTCTTGAAGCTGCCTTCTCATTACTTCCGGCTCCTCTCTTTCTGCGGCTGCAGGAGCACCTTGTGAGGCCGACGAAGCTCGTGTTTCAACCATGTTAATTTCTGCATACTCATCATCCATGAACTCTGACGAGTCAATTTCATCTCCGAATTTCTCTTCTCTCTCCCTTGCTAATCGTCGAATATCAGTCCTTAACTTTTCCATAGCATCTTCTAAAGGTCTTTTCTGTACATCCTTGCAGTTGTCATGTGATAACTGTCGGGTTTCCTTCTCATGAGTCTCCTTTACTGCAGTAGCACTTTCTTCGGATTCAAGTCTCCTGACGAGACTTTCCTTCTCAGGCTGTTGTTTCGGCCTTAATTGGCCGGTAGTGGGACGCCATACCATCCTTCTAGCAGCAGAGGGCCTAGGACCGGATGGTCTGTCAGCTGAATGCTGGAAGGTGGTATCCTCCCTGATCTGTAAACCTGAAACAACAACAAGTGGACTAGCCTTCATCTTCTTATTAGGCTCTTCTGCAGCGATAGCAGATTCTACTCGCGGCCCAAGACGGGATTTGGCTGGCACCCGCCCTATCCTTCTTAAAATTTCCGATACAGGGCATCTTTCCTTCTTCGCTAACTTTTCAATCACAGTCTGTAGTCGGGCAAGTGGTGCAACCCTAGCCCTTTTCTTTCTGTTGTCACTATAGTATGCGGGCCGAGGTAATGTAGAAGCAATCCTGCGGACGTTTTCCTCGTCAGCTGCGGCGGAAAGGGGATGGAATCTACTTCCTTCCAAAAGGGGTGTATACTCAGACAATGGTATGTATTCGAGTAGTGGTGTGTACTCAGGGATTTCTTCTAAGAAAGCGACTTCGAGCGGCTACGGCCTTCCTGGTAATCTTCCTGTCTGTGTTTCTCCTCTGAGTCCGTGTTAGGGGTGGAACCCTTGAGCTGGACCCAATTTCAAAAACAGAAGGTCTTGCACGGAAATCTGTACCTTCCACGGTAACATATTCGTTGCAAATTTGAACCTCCTTCCCCTTCAGTTTGGCGGAAGCCGGGGTAGGTGCAGAGACGACTAGACCAGTGGGGGTAGAGATAACGGTCCTTCTATGGACAGCGGTATTCCTCTCAGCTGGAATCCTTTGCAGAGGAGGAAATTCTTGAGTTGATTTAAGGTTGAACTCAATCATGGGTTTCTCAGTTTCTGACACTTTGTCCATCAGTGCGAAGAGAGTAACGTCAGCGATCTTGACATTTGTGTTCTCAAATCCTTGTCCAAACCGGATGATCCCATTGTCGGGCGGCTCATCCTTGTAAACGGCGAGGTCTAGTCCATTGGTGAAGGAGAAAATCAGCTTTGGGGCTTCCATTTCCGCAAGGTAGATTCGATTGTCGGTCCCAAGTTATGCTTCTTCTCATCAGGACGAAAAGAAAGGAAACAAAAAGAGTCCGAACACATTCTCGTTCATGTATATTTGTTAAAAGAGTCATTCATTAGAGGGTTTGTTTATTTAGAACGGAATGTTCGAAGGTGTAGAGAAGGTAATTGATCTGATTCAGAGTTAGAGAGGAAAAGAAAGTCTTATGCAAGACTTCTCGATTCGAAGGATCACTCCTAAACTAACACCTATTGGGGGTCCGCCCCACCTCAGAAATGAGGTAAAAGGATATCGGAACCTCTCTCGTTTAGGGGTGTCTAAACGAGTGGCTCCTAAATCCGAGAGAATGTTGGCTATACTCGTTCAAGGCAGAAATGAACATAGTATTCCAACGGAAAGAAGGGTAGTTTGATCCATTAGGGACATGAATACACTACCGATTTTTTTGAAAGCTGAACTATCTGATTAAAAATGGAGAGAGGAATCGTCCCACGGAGTCGCCAGAAATTGTACGGCTTATTTTTGAGTTATGGTGTTTTATTTGGAAAAGGGGGTCGCCTACAGAAATTGTCGGCGAATTTTAATTTAATTTAAATAAATAATTTGAAAAGTAGTATTTGATTTTGAAAATAATTTTAAATTTGAAAATTTTAAGATATGAAATCAAACTAATCTCACATCCCGAATAGTTTATATAAACGAGCGCCGCACTACAAACCGTGTATCTATCCCGAAGAATAGACACACTCGCTTGATAATGAGGCTCGATTAAATAAACTAGAGAAGTTTGTGACATCCGTTTGATCCGCGAACCAATTTTATAAGCCGACAAATTCCCTCGTTTAATATGAAAACATTAAACGAGGTTTATATTACTCGGGTTCTTAAAATTCCCTATAAGGGCAAGCCCCTATAGTTAATTACATCTTAAGTGATGGGAATCACCTAAGAAAACTCTCGATAATAATCAGTAGTTCTGCTCTCAAGAATTTCAAAGTTTAAGTTTTCAAGGGATTGAATTTTAGAATTTCAATAAGGAATGGATCGAGTTTGGAACATTTTTTGTTTTGGGAATTCAAAGGAAGAAAGGTAGGAGAAATCACAGATTCAAAGCGAACTTCGATAATTTCCCGACTATCCTATTGTTTGGCTTGGATTTAGGAAAGCCCTAATGTTTATTTAGTATTTTGATCTTGCCAATTTTAATTAGTTAGGACTTATATTTGTATGATAAAATCATACAAATAGCCTTGAAGATGTGAGGGTTTATGTCGTATCGGACGACTACCTCGGAGTCCTAAGACCGATTAGGGCTTAATTTACATGACATGATCATGCAAATGCCTAACGAAGAGTTGAGGATTTATGTTGCACTGTGCAAACTACCTTGAAGTCCTATGGTTTGGTTATTTAATTCTAAGAAAGTTTTGCTGAAGTAGACTCGGGTTTTGCGATGACGATGGCCGTGCTCGCCCACCATGCTCCGAGCTCCTTGTTGTTGCAGAGGTTTAGTTGTAGAAGGTGATAAATCAAGAGATGAGGGAAGTGTTTGGTTTTAGAGAAAGTCTTAATTTCCATGTGTCTTTAATGTTTTAATTAAAACAGGTCTTAGAGTTGATTAAACAGAACCGATTAAGATCCCACGATTCCGTCATCCCGGCACCGTTATTTTCATCGAATTCACTTAGTCCAGATGAATTTTCTAAACTCAACTAAATGAGTTCCGCACTTTCATTTAGACCGTGGGAAATCCCGTTAGCAACACGTGGGTTACATCATCCGAGGTATTCCCGATCATTCAATGAGACGTTTTAATTTAGTTGTAGTTGTAGTTTTGTTGTTCTGTTTGTGATTAAATTTTGAGTTGTTTTATATTTTGAATGTTGTGGCGGTGAATTTTATCTTGTAGTGTCTTTTAATTTAGTTATGGGTTTCAGTTTTGGTTTCTGTCCTAAAGGTGTAGGTTTTCATGCAACTGTTGTTTATCATGCAAGAAAGGTAAAGTGCAACACGAATAAATGAATTGCAGTAAGATAAATTGCAATAAAATAAAAGCGTACCTGGAGGGTCTTCCCGTCATCCCAAGCTGCACTTAAAATACAATTTAGAGCATTTAAGCATTTATAGAAATTTCCTAGGTAAAGCTAAGGGAAGGGTTATGGTTTTCTACCAAAATCCTAATCCTATAGCTAGTCATTCCTATGACGTCTAGGTCTTCAATTTTTGGTTTTAAGGATGATTTTCTTCACCAAAGAACAACTAAGCTCAATTTGTTCTTAAGGATGTTCCTTCATATTGAGGAAGTGATTAAGACGAATCTTAAACATCTTTTCAATATTTCGGGAATTGTCCTAAGTCCAAATAAATTCTATTGTGCAGGTGAATTAATTAGCCAGGGTGTTTAAGTTAAGTTTTATTTCTTGCTCAGTGAATTAGGATGTTTGAATATCCTTATGAGTGAAGTGACATTTCACTTGATACTCCATCTAGGAGTTATAATAGTAAAAGCTCCTAAGGGCAAAACGATATTTAATGATTTGTGATTCAAATTTAAGTTCAAATTAATGATTTAAGTTTGGAATAGTGTTCAAGTTATTTTAGATTTATTTTGAATTCTTCATGTCTTAGGTTATGTTATATTTAATTTAATTTAATTTAACTTAACTTAAATTAATGTGGTTTAGTTTAATTTAATTTAATTTAAGTTAATTTAATATGATATGCTTTAGCTTAAATTAATTCAATTTGATTTAATTTAATTTGATTTAGTTTTAATTTAATTTAATTTAATTTAATTTTATTTAATTAAATTTTAATTTAATTTAATTTAATTTAATTTAGTTCAATTTTATTTAATTTAATTTAATTTAATTTAGTTTAATTTAATTTAATTTAATTTAAGTTAATATGATTTAATTTTAATTTAATTTAATTTGATTTAATTTAATTTAATATAATATAATTTAATTTAATTTAATTTAATGTGGTTTTAATTTAATTTAATTTAATTTAATTTAACATTTTATTTTAAAGGGATTTTCTTTAAATAATTTAACTTTAATTTAATTTAATGATTAAGTCTTTTAGCATTTTAAATTTTAAGATTGGATTATCATTTTAATTAGGGATTAAATATTATTGAGATGATTAATTTAGGGATTCTTAAATTAAAGAACAAATCTCTTCCTAATAATATCCCTATTTTAATAATTCCAATTTTATTATTCTTCCAAAATTTAAGTAATTATTTTATTAAGGTTTATTTTAATTATTTTTTTTGAATTGTTTAATAGGTTTCTACCCTTTAATTACTTAAATTTCAATCATCCAAATCAGATTAAGATCAAATATTTTACCTTTTCATTTTATTAAGCCTAAAGTTTTGATTAAGGGTTAAAATTTTAATTACCATTTTGCCCTTCAAGCTTAATAATCTCATAACTCACTAAATTGAGCTCAGATGAAATTGAAATTTTTATGTGGCTTTACTCATATGTCAATGAAGACATTAGAGGAGAAAATGTGATTTTTCTGTATTTAATTTATTTATGTAATTATTTTTGGTGGAAAATAAGGATTTCCAAGGAAAATTTAATAATATGACCAAGGGAAAGTTTCTGTCCTTAAGAAAATTATGGGACATTCCTAATGACCAGAGGACCACTTGGACCAATTTTTGTGATTTTTTGAATTATATTTTATTTATTAAAATTATTTTAAGTTCTGGAGTATTAATTAATTTAAAAATAGAATATAAGTTAAAAAAAATGAATTTTATAATTTTTAAAATTCTCTCTGATATCAAGGATTCCAGAGAACCAAATTTTACAATTTTCTGATTTTTCCTTAATTTATTGGAATTATTTTAGTGGAAATGCTAGAAAATGTATTTTTTTATTTTAAAAAATTACCCCAAGGCTTTAAAATTTAATATCTCAACCTAGAGACATAAGAAAAATATGGGGTTTGTTCCTAAGTAGTTAGAATTCAAAATGTGATATTTTGGTGAATTTTGCTATTTTTGTAATTTTTATTATTTTTTAATTATTAAAATATTAAAATAATGATAAAAAATCAACTTTTTAGAAAATTGCAATTTTAATTTTCTTAAATTCCCCTAATATCAGAGAGGCTCCAAAACCAATTTGGTGAATTTTTGAAAAGTATTTTGAAAGTTATGAATTTTCAAAGTTTAAATTGGCTAAATGGCTTAATCAACCCATTTAGTAGGGCTAACCAAGTCCAGTTGACTTGAAATTTTTATGGTGGATTCCTTTGATCCTAAAGGTCAGTGGAGAATTGATTTCAAGTCAATTTGATCTATGGTTAACTCTAATTAATTAAAGTTCAATTTTGGGTATTTAGGCCAATTAGGGTTAATCTGAGTGAATTAACTCAAGTCCCATTTTTCCTAGGGTTCTCTGGTCATAAGGAACATCACCAAATTTTTCTAGAATTTATTTCACAACATGCTAATTTTTGGAATTAAAATACTTAAAACAGCAACATGTATTTGAAAAATCAATAACTTTTCACAGAGATGGCCTCTGACCTTGGAAAATTCAGGGAATATTCCCAAGTTCAGAGGCTTCAAAAGCCCTATGGTCTCATGCCATGGTGAATTGTATGAATGCATGGAGAATTAAAACAATGCAGTGAGTAAATAATTAATTAAAAATAAAGTACTGGACAAAATTAATTAATTTCTTTTCCACATTATTCTCCTCTGTTCACTGAGCAAGAGGGTATTTTTATTTTATTTTTGTGATTTTTCTACACAAAGATATGGATTTTTGAAGTTACGGGATTTAAATAAATCAGAAAATACCCTATTTATCTACTTATCCACGCGGCGCTGACTCAACCTCGGCGGCTCCGAATCGACACGCGTCGCTCCCTGGTTCGGCGCCGCCATCTGACTCGGCTGTCCGGGGCCCCGCGGTTCACGTACCATCTGCCGGTCCGACGCAATCCAAGCCGTCCACCCAATACACGCGCGATCCGACGGTTCCTGGTCATCGTCTACGACTGGTGCGATCCCGTGACCGTCCACACTCTAACCCTAAGAACTCTCTCGATTCTCAACGGATTTTCGTGTTCTTATGCTCTATGGATTCGTCTTGAAGAGACGAACACATCCATATGGTGAACATGCATTTAAATTGACTCAAATTAAAATGAGAATCTCTCGGAAGCTCGGGAAGAAGAGGGAGTCCATACCTTTGCTCAGAGAAGTGAAGCTTCGATCTGAGAGTTGTGTCACCTTCGATTGGGTCCAAGTAAGCTCCAGATGAAGTCCCTTGGCCTGGTGAATTGTCTAGCTATGAAAGTCACCACAGCCGATCACAAAGCTTGGAGGCTGGAGCAACTGGGTGGCCCCGGAGATGGGGCTTTCAATGGGAAACTTCTCCTCTTGGTCCAGTGAAGGTGTAGGACCAATCAATTTGGGGATTGGCTCACTGTGAAGAAGTGTCCTGGTTTTGGGCTAAAGTTTGAGCTCAAAATTGAGCTCAGCTGGAGGGAATTAGGGCTGGAATTCAGTGGGGATCAAGTGCTCTATGTGTGGAGAGTGATCTGGAATGATTTTGGCAGAGTTTTGGTATGGTCTGGTTCAGCACCTTCTTTGGCCGAGAGGGTGAGGGGTTTAAATAGGAGAGGCTGGAGGGCCTCCCAGGGGGAGTTGAGGGCTGGGATCAGCTGCTCTTGGCAAGAGAAGAACAGCTACAATGGCCATTGGGCATGGGGCAGCTCAGCAGGTGAGAATTCCAAGTTTGGGCTCACATGTGAGCTCTCGGCCTGGTGGTTTCCGGCGGCTGTGGTGGCTGGCCGGCCAGGCATGGGTCACCCTCAAGGTCAGGTGGGCCAGGGCTGGGACTTGGTGCAAGCAATTGGCAATTGCCATGTGTAAAGGCTTTGATCCAAAGTAGAATGGGGCATGGCTAGTTTTGAGTCTAAATGGGTCAATCCACCCATTTGGGCTTGGTGCACCCTTCAAGGTGGCTTTGGGTGCTGTGGGGGATCAAAGGGATCAGCTGGTTTGGCATGGAGAAGTCTCCATCCAAATATATTCGGATTAAATTTAAGTTTAGGTGAACCATGATTAAGGCTAATGAGCTTTAGGGATTAAGGAAAGCCCTCCCTCTCCTTACTCAATATGGCATGGTGGAGTGTCCAAGGTTCTCATGGCTCACATGTGGCTCATGCATGGCTTCATGGCTCACCTTTGGCTTGGGGAAAGGTTTAGTCAATTTCATGGAAATGGGTTTAAGGAAATTTTGGTATTTTGATGGGAATTTGTATGGGGCTTGATTTGGAATAATCCAATGATGAATTTAGGACTTAGGTATTGAGTTTAATTGAAAGTATGATGAGGGGAAATGTCATATGGGCTTTGGGACCAATTTTGGGCCTTTGGATGTGGTAAAAGATGGGCTTTTAAAATGGTTTAAGGAATGGGCCTTTAAGTTTAAAAATGAATTTATGGATGGGAATTTTGTAAAGAGGTTGGGCCAAATAATTGTTGAGTTTGGTTTAGGGATGTGTCATGAGTGGTTTGGAGTCAATTTGGTGTGATTTGGACTTGAATTGGTTTCGACTTGGGTTTATTTGGTAAGTGGGCCAATGTAGGTCAAATTGGGCTAACTTGGGCCAATGTTGGGCTAGAGTTGAAATTGATGTAAAATAAATGTTGGGAAATGTTTTTGGGAGTGTTTCAAAGAGGTTTTGGCTTTGGTTGGATTTTGATTTTGGGATTTGGGCTCATTTGGGTTAGGGTTGGATTTAGGTCAAAATTGGGCCTTTTGGTTTTGGGTTGAATTTGAGTGGGGTTTAGATTCAAATTTTGGGCAAATCATGTTAGTGTTTTTTTTGTGGGGATGTTAGATAAGGTTTAGAAAAGATTTGGGATTAATTGGAGTTAAATTGGTTTGGTTTGGGCTAGGTTTGGGTCATGGGTCCAAATTGGGCTTTAAGGCCAAAAGTGAAATTGGATCTCAATGCCAATCAAATTGGGCTTGAATTTGGTCTATATTGGTGTTGGGGATGTTGAATTGAAGTTTAGAATTGAATTGGACCAGAATTTGGGTCAATTGGGTAGGTTTAGTTTGACATTGGGTTCATTTTGGGTTAAAATAGGTCAAATTGGGGGTTTTGATAAAAGTGGGGTAAATTGACAAAATTGGCCCATGGTGTAGTTGAACAAAATGAAATTGGAAATATTTGGGATTTTCTGGAATTTTCTGGGAATTTTCTGAATTTTTGGATTTTTTGGCTAAGAGGGGTATTTTGGGTATTTGGAGGGTATTGGGAAGTATTTTTGGAATTTTTGATATTTTTGGGCATGGATGACCAATTTGAGTAATGTGGGAATATTTGGGATTGGTTTTGAGGAATTTTGGGTGATTTGGAGGATTTTGGAAAATTTGGGTAATTTCAAGGGTTTTGGGTAGGCTAGGCAGGTAGGTGTAGGGTCCCGGGGGTCAAAAATTGAAAATTTGGAAAATTGAAGATTGGGTAAATGTAAGTGAAATGGAATCATTTTGGTTGAGCCATGAAGCCATATCAAGCCCACATGAGCCATGAAGGGACTCATTTGAGGCATCCACTATGTTGTTCCTAACCCTCTTAGCCAAGGGCTTGGGGTTAAGGACCATCCATGTGAATCACCTTCATGAGCCATGAGGTTAAATTGGGTATGGGGGTAGTTTCAAGAGGTATGTGAAAGTGTAGTGTATAGGTGTAGTGTGTGTGTAAGTCTGCCCCTTCACTGCACTGAGCCACCTGTGAGCGGTCCTAAGGCCAAAGAATCCTATAGGAACTCATCCGTTAAACTTCCACATTTGATTTCAACCCTCTAGGTGATTAGGGGTCTACAATCAAGTCTGTGGAGTTTGCAGGGAGTTAAGAAGTGGTTTGAATTTCTAAGTGGTGGGTCCCAATTCTAATCCTCTAGGATAGTCAAAGGAAAAGCCTAAGGCTAGATCCTAAGCACTAAAAGGAAGGAGAGAAGACCTCATCAAAAATGAGGTCAACATACCTAAAATATATAATGTTTCTAAATAATTTTTTATACCAATTTTTGAGATATTGCACTTTAATGGAAGGTATTTTTGTGTTTTTATTGTAGGTATGATTAAAATGACTGATTGTGATGAAAGGAGCAATAAATGATCAAATTTGGAGCAAAAATTAAAAGGTGTGCAAAATTAGCCTCTGACACCTAAGCGTCAGATGGCTGGTGCTTAGGTGCCACAGTTAAAGTGACAAATTTTATTTAATTTTGGCACAAATTTGAAGGGATTTTTGAAGCATCCTTTGGTTTAAACTTCACTAACTTCCTATCAGCGCCAAAATTCATTTAAAAATTAAACGATGGATGCATTCTTGGTGGATACATTTAATCTGGACATATTTTGATGAGACGCCAAGTCACCTTTTGGAGAATTATTAAAAATGAAGACTTGAAGATTAGAGAGTGGCACCACACTCAAGAGAAGAGTTTAAGAGAAAATTTTGGTGGGAGAAGTTGGAGGAAATCTTGAAGTTGATTCCAGGGAAAGAGGAAGAAGGAGAGCCTTCTTCTCACCAAATTTTCTTTACTCTTTTACTTTATATTATCATAGTTTGTATTAGAGTTTAGGAGAGTCAATTTTCAAAGTTGGGCGCCAGTCTCTGTGGATTCTTATAGTGTAAAGCAAAACTTTAGAGGAACTTTTAGAGTCTTGTGGAGAGGTATTTAAGATAAGTGTTTATCTTATTTTACATTTGGTTTTAAATTAAGACTTGTTGTGTTTTCACAATGATTTCTACTTTTAAATCAAGTTTTGATTGTGTTTTCTCAATGAATTCTAAGTAGTTTTCTTTATCTTATTCCTTTTAAATGATGAAGTAATTAAATTATGGAAGGAAGTTGTGTGAAGTATAGGATTTCAATGTTGGAATAAGTTGTGATGATTCACTACCTTGCACTTCATTTACCTCTTGATTTGGCCAATTAAGATGTTAAAATTTGTTTCGAGAATATGTAAGAACCAATGCAGTATTGTCTCAATCAACAATTGGAAAGAATCACATGCAATTGTATGGGTGAGAATTGTATTCCATATGGTTGGGTTCAAATAAATAGGGAGATATATTTTTAATAGGGAGTAAAATTAGAGGACTTTAGAGTGACAGGCTAAAGCCCCCTAATTTGGTTTGATGTTTTAAATTTTGTTATGTGATGTTAGCCCCCAGGTGGAGGGAATTTAGGGAACTCTAGAGTGAGAGCTAAAATCTTCCCTGCCTAACCCATCTACAAAATTTCAAATCATCAAATTAACCAACGTTCTTTATAGAACCAAGTAAGGTTAAAGAGTATAATTGCTTCTATTTGGCACAACACATTTTAAATACTTCCACAATGAAATTCCATAATTATTACTGATTCATTGAAAGTGGAAAAAGATATTTTATTCTCATTGGCTTTCATATTATTTTATAGTTGTGTTAACTTTAGTTGTTTACTTTACATTTTATTCAGAAAAAATCAAAAAAAAATTTGAAAAACTTTATATCTTAAAAAATAATTTACAAAATCATTTTAAAAAGTAAAAAGTTAATTTTCTTACTTCTTTAAAATTTTAGACATTTCCCTGTGGATTCGATATTTTGACGCTTAATCTAATTAAAGTATATTTTCATATTTAAACTGTAAGGGTAAATATTCAGCAGGGATCAAGTTTTTGGCGCCATTGCCAGGGAAATTAATTAAAATATCATTTAAAGAAAATTTAAGAAAATTTAATTTTTTACAATTCATTGTTTTTGTTAGTGTGTTTTATTTTACTTTGTTAATTTTGTATGTGTAGTTCAGGTTCTAAGGGACTTGTTCCTTATGATTCTGAATTAGAGAGAACTATCAAAAAATTCAAAAAAAATTTAAAAATACAGAAAAAGATAAAAAAATATTCAAGAAATGTCAAATCATGATCATCAAAATGTTGAAATCCATCAAGAATTTAGACCTTTAAGAGATTATGCTAACCCTACAGTGGATGAACTTCATGGTAGTATTCAACACCCTACTGTAGCTGCTAATTCATTCGAAATTTGACCTACTATTATCCAGATGGTATCTAAAATTAGTTTAGTGGAGCACCAACTGAAGATCCTAATTTACATCTTGCCAATTTTCTAGAATTGTGCGCTACTTTTAAATACAATGGTGTTTCATACAATGCTATTAAACTTAGATTTTTTTCTTTTTTTCACTGAGGGATAAAGCTAAGATTTGGTTAAATTTGTTAGCACCTAGATCTATCAGAACTTGGGGTGATTTAGCACAAAAATTCCTTGCTAAATATTTTCCACCATTGAAGACTGTGAAGCCTAGAAATGATATCACATCTTTTTGTCGGTTTGAAGGGGAATCTATATATGGAGTATGTGAAAGTTTTAAAGATCTCTTGAGAAGTGTACACATCATTCGATACCAGAGTAGTTAATAATTCGAACCTTTACAATGGATTAGTTGGATCTCTTAGATCAATTATCGATGTCGCTGCTGGTGGTTCATTGATGTTTAAACAGTTTGCTAATGCTTATGCTTTAATTGAAGCAATGTCTACTAATAATATTTAATGGCCTTCTGAAAGGTTAAATCCTAAAAAGGTAACCTCCATTCATGAAAATGATGCTTTTGTGATGCTAGCAAATCAAGTTGCTACAATTTCAAGGAAGATAAACCAATTTGGAATGAATTTCTCTCAGCAAACTTACATGATTGAAGAAAACTCATTAGGCTAAATGGTTGATTCTCAAACTTCATCAGAAACCTTAAATGTCATAAGTAAGCCTAATAACCCATATTTCATTTATTATAACCTAGATTGGAAAAATCATCTAAAGTTTAACTGGAATACCAATAATCAGGGTGATTGTAACCAACAATGGGGGAACAACCAAGTAAACACATTGGGAAACTGGACCAACCAAGGGAATAATAATTATAGACCAACCTATTCTCTAGGCTTTAATAATACTTCACAATTTAAGGAGAAGAAGTTGTCTATTGAAGAAGTGATGTTACAAATGGGAATTCAATTACAAAATTGAGCTACAATTAGAAATACTGAGAATTAATTGGGACATATTGCCAATTCATTAAGTAAAGATCCCAATGAATGCTTCCAAGTAATATTGAAGTAAATCTAACAGACAAGACTAAAGAGCAAGTACAAGCTATTCAGTTGATAAGTGGAAGAGAGTCGGAAGGTAAAGTTCAAAAAAAGACTAAAGTAGAGAATAAGAGATTGAAAAACTAAAAGAGAACGCTCCAAAAGTTTTACAAAGACCTATTTCTCCACCTAAGGTTGATTTAGAAAATCCACCACCTCCATTTCCTCAGAGACTTCGACAACAAAAATTGGATATGCAATTTTCAAAATTCTTAAAGATATTTAAGAAACTTACAATTAATATTCCATTTACTGAAGCCTTAGAACAAATGCCAGGCTATGTGAAATTTATGAAGGATATTCTTAACAAAAAGAGGAAATTTGAAGATAATGAGACTGTTGCACTCAGAGAAAAGTGTAGCGCTATAATTCAGAAAAAGCTTCCTGAAAAGCTTAAAGATCCTGGAAGTATCAACATTCCATGTGCAATTAGAGACAGATTTTTTGGAAAAGCTTTAGGTGATTTGGGTGCAAGCATTAACCTTATGTCGTTATCAATATTCAAAAGGCTGGGATTAGGAGAAATAACCCCTATTACTGTAACTCGGCATTTAGCTGATCGTTTGATCACATATCCTAAAGGAGTTATAGAAGATGTTTTGTTAAAAGCGGATCAATTTATTTTTTCTTGTTGATATCTTTATGTTGGATATGGAAGATGTGAAAGAAATACCCATAATTTTAGGGAGACCTTTCTTAGCCGCAAGCAGAGTGATGATAGAAGTGCAAAAAGGGAAATTGATGATGCGAGTTAATGATCAAACTATTACATTCAATATTTCAAAGTCAATGAAATATTTTGCAAGAGTTAAAGATGAATGTTATAGGATGGATGTTATCAAATATTTGAGTGAATGTCATTTCAAGTCAACTTATGAAGAGAAATCTGAAAGTAAAGAATTGGAACACAAGCAAGAAGAGGAATTACAAGATTCTGAAGATTTTCATGAGGAAGAATTAAATTATGTTCATGAAAATTTTGAAATGTTGGACATGACTGAAAAAGATGAATCTTTTGGTCCATCAATTGAAAAACCTCCTGAACTTGATTCAAAGATGCTTCCTAATCATTTTAAGTATGCCTTTTTAGGTGATTCCTCAACTTTGCCAGCTATACTTTCCTCTCAATTAACTGAAAGAGAATAAGAGATTTTGCTTGAAATTTTGAAGTAATATAAGAAAGCCTTTGGATGGACAATAACTAATATTAAAGGAATCAGTCCTTCAATTTGTATATATAAAATCCTTATGGAGGATAACTGCAAACCTCGGGCTGATCCTCAAAGGAGATTAAATCCTATCATGAATGAAGTTATTAAGAAAGAAATCTTAAAGTTGTTGGATGTTGGAATTATCTACCCTATTTTAGATAGTGCATAGGTTAGTCCTATTCACTGTGTTCCTAAGAAAGGAGTTACTTTGACTGTGAATGAAAATAATGAAATGATACCAGTAAGACAAGTTACAGGATGATGAATATGCATTGATTATAAAACAATTAAACCTTTCCACCAGGAAAGACCATTTTCCACTTCCTTTTCTAGATCAGATGTTGGATAGACTGGCTGGGCATAAATACTTTTGTTTTCTGGATCGATATACTGGTTACCACCAAATTCAAATTGCTCTTGAGGATCAAGAGAAAACAATGTTTACTAGTCCTTATGATACATTTGCTTTTAGAAGAATGCCCTTTGGCTTATGTAATGCCCCTACTACATTTCAGAGATGTATGATGGCAATTTTCTGCGATTTAATAGAAAAAGGAATTGAAGTTTTTATGGATGACTTTTCAATGTTTAGAATTTCATTTGAATCATGTTTAGAACATTTATCTAAAGTTTTAAAATGCTATGAAAAAACTAATTTGGTCCTTAACTGGGAGAAATTCCAATTTATGGTAGCAGGAGGAATTATTTTGGGACATTGTATATCAAAAAATGGTATGGAAGTAGATCCTGTAAAAATTCATGTGATCTCTAATTTACCTTACCCAACTAATGTAAGGGGAATTAGAAGCTTTCTAGACATGCTGGATTTTACAGGTGTTATATTAAAAACTTTTCAAAAATTTCGTAGCCTTTATGTCGTTTACTGAAGAAAGATGTGAATTTTAATTTTGATGATGATTACCTAAAAGCTTTTGAAACTTTAAAAGAAAAATTAATCACTACACCTGTTATAGTTTCACCTAACTGGGAAAACCTTTTAAATTAATGTGTGATACTAGTGATTATGCTATTGGAGTTATTTTAGGTCAGAAATATGATAAGATATTCAAAGTGATTTACTATGCTAGTAAAACTCTTAATGAAGCACAAATTAATTATACCACTACTGAGAAAGAGTTATTAGCTATAGTATTTTCCTTTGATAAATTTAGATCATATTTAATTGGAACTAAATGTGTGGTGCATATTGATCATTCTGCTATTAAGTATTTAATGAAGAAGAAGGATGCAAAACAAAGATTGGTTAGATGGATTCTTCTTTTGCAAGAATTTAATTTTGAGATAGTAGATTAGAAGAGTGATGATAATCAAATTGTTGATCATCTGTCCATGCTTGAAACAGAAAAATCTCTTTGTGATGCTGAAGAAACTAATGAACTTTTTCCTAATGAAAAATTGTTCATTGTTAATGAGTGGTGTGTTCCGTGGTATGCCGACATTGTAAACTTTATTGTCAGTGATATTTTACCCTATGGTTTGACATATCAGGAAAAGAAGAAATTTCTATTGAAGCTAAGACTTATTTTTGGGATGACCTGTTTTTATATAAACAAGGAAAGGATTTGATTATTCGAAGATGTGTGCCTTTAGAAGAAACTTATGAAATTATTTAAAAATGTCATAATTCTGATTATGGGGGACATTTTGGAGTTGATAAAACTGCATATAAAATCTTACAATCTGGATTTTATTGGTCTACAATTTTTAAGGATGTTAATGCTTATATTAAAAATTGTGATCAATGTCAACGTGTAGGAAATATTTCTAGAAGAAATGAGATGCCCCTCAATTATATGTTTGAAGTTGAATATTTGAAGTTTGGGGATTAGATTTTATTGGACCATTTATATCATCTTTCGGAAATACATACATTTTGATAGCAGTAGACTATGTATCCAAATGGATAGAATCTGTTGCTTTACCTCGATGTGATGCTCAAAGTGTTGCAAAGTTTTTAAATAAGAATATATTTTACAGATTTGGAATACCAAGAGTAATCATAACTGATGGGGGAAGTCATTTTAGAGAAGTGATTATGGAAAAGTTAGTAAAGAAATATCATATTAACCATTGTATTCCTATTGCTTATCATCCGCAGACAAGTGGCTTGGATGAATTATCCAATCATGAAATTAAAAGATTATTAAAAAAGACAGTTAATCTAAATAGAAAGGATTGGTCAATCAAATTGAATTATGCTTTGTGGGCCTATAGGGCTGCCTAAAGAACTCTTATAGAAATGTCCCCATATAGGCTAATTTTTGGAAATGCTTGTCATTTACCTGTTGAACTTGAGCATAAAGTATATTGGGCTATTAAAGAGTTCAATTTTAATTTTAAAGATGCTGGAGAAAAGAGATTGTTGCAATTAAATGAGCTTGAAGAGATAAGGAATGAATCTTACGAAAATGTTAAGATTTATAAAGTAAAAATGAAGTTGTGGCATGATCGGAAGATTCTTACTAAAAATCTTGAGCTAGGGCAAAAATTATTACTATATAATGCAAGATTGAGAAATTTTATTGGAAAACTTAAGTCCAGGTGGATGGGCCATTTATTGTGATGAAATTTTATTCATATGAAGCTGTGGATATTAAAGATCCTAAGACTGGAAAAATATTTAAGGTCAACAGTCATAGACATATCCCTTACTTTTAAGTCGATCAATCTAAATCTGATGAGAATCTGATGTTGGGTGACCTGCGGACTTTATATATTGCAAGAACATATGAACTCAAATTTATAAATATTTATAATGATTTTGTAAAGTCCAAACATTCAACGCAAGTATACGTATCTTATCAAGTAATATAGGGCTCTAATGGAGTCCCGTTTATCGATCCCACAGGGAAGGGTGAATCTCACTATTGATAATGTAAAACTGAATTCCAATACTCAAATTGCAATTAAATTTTAATGTTTACTTCTACTACCAAGATGCAGAAAATAGTAACAATTAAGCAAACTACAATTACTTCTATATCTTTAAAACAAAATTAACTATCAGACACACACTAAGCTATATATTTGAAAGTTTTTTATATATAAGAAAAGTATCTTTCCTCTTGCAATAATAATATGACGTGTGGATGATATGGAATGATTATCTAATGGTATTGTGCAAAATAGGGGCATAATTGATTCTTTACTCTTAAAAGAGTACCCCCTCTTCTAAGTAAGAAATGAACATTAACATATCCTAAGTTTAGTTACTAAATCTAAGGCTAGGCTGGAGGATACCGGATGCCACTACGGAGCTCCCACTCACCCTTTACCTAAAGGCTAACTTTCGAGTTTAGTTACTAATCTTAGGACCAAATTGGGGATCTCAGCCTGTCACCCTGAAACCTCCAATTTGACGTCCATCAAAACACATTTCCCTATTTATTTGCACTCAATTCCCATGAACTACGCAACTCATCCATGGAAATTGAATGGGTTCTTCATTGTTGTTGTAAGACATTAAATCCTTTCAGATTTAATGTTCCACAACATATTTTAGCAATAATCCAATTGGCCAGATCAAAAAGTAAATTAAGTTCAAAATGAAAAACCATCACAATTTCATTAATACATTAAAAACACATCAAATCCACATCAACACATCATCACATCTCTATGTAAGAAGAAAGAAGGAGACTACTCAGAATTCATAGAGAAGACACAATAAAATATGGATTTTATATATAAAAGAAAATTCATACAAACCACAAAAGAAAATATAACTTATCTCTTTCTCTTCCCCAATGCAATTCCCTTGAAGTTCCTTTGAATCCTTTTCTATCTTCTTTGCAACACTCAATTCCCTCTTTAGAATGGAAAGGAAGAAGCAATCTCTCACTTTACTCCTTCTCCTTAACTCCTTAGAGAAGAATCTCTCTCAAATTGTCACTTCTACACTTTTCTCTCCTAAGCCCTAACACTCAAAACACCCTAGACTCTCTAGAATACACAAGACACACACTAATTTTCGTTCAAAAATAGTTACTTATAAGTTAGGAATGAAATCCCAAGAGTTTCCATAGGCATCCCTTCAAATGTCGCCATAACACTTCAAATTTGAAGTCCACCGACATTGGGCTTCGGCGGCACCCGATAGGGCGCCGACGGCGCTCTATCGTCAAATTAATTACTGAGTTCTTTGGAAAATGGTGCCGGCGGCGCCAGAACCTGTTTTCCTCCTTTTTGCTCCTTTTTGCTCTGAATTCATTCCTTTTCAATTCGTTCCACTCCAATCACCTAAAATCATCATACTTGCAAAAAATCATGAAAAATACCTTTCTTTAAAGTGCAATATTGCTGAAAATGAATAAAATTATATAGCAAAAACAGCATATATTTTCGGTGCATAAAAATCCCCTAAACTTTAACTATTACTTGTCCTCAAGTAATCCTTTTACTACATAAAAATATAACTCTAGACAATGCACTATTCATCTGTAAGATACTAAAATTTTTCATTCAAAAGAATATATTGGTTAGACTTTTAGAAAGAAATTTAGTAACTCAATTCAATACTACAGGTATAAGAATATTCAGTAATCAAGTCTAAGGGTTCTAGTCTTCTATTTATTTCAAGATAAACTATAATTTGTCATATTAAAAGTGCCTTGAAAGATTATGTGAAAAAGGAGTTCATGCAAACTTTATCAGAATGTAGGCCAATACTTAAAATATAAATTCAGAAATAAAATCAAGTTCTCCCTTCAGGGTAACTCAAGTGAAGCCAATTTTTGATTAGGCATCTCCTCAAGCTTCTCCTCGTAAATATTTTTCTTTCTTTTCTCTTTTTCTCTTCTTTTGAGATTGTTTTTCAATCCTTCTTTTCTTTTATTTTTTTTCTCTCTTTTTTTTAATGAGGATTACTATATATGGATAGTCTGTAATGATTTTGAACTTCACTCTCCTCTTTCTAAAGTTAAAAACTTGAAATACCTCCTTACTTTATAATTAGGTATAAGCTTTATTATTCATCATAAAATCACAATCTCTTTTTAACACACAATACTTTAAGTCTCTTAACATTTCAAAAATACAGTTTTCTTTACTATAAATAGTTAACTATAATCAAATCCTTTCATACCAAATATCTTACCTATATAAAATTAACCTTTATTACTAAAAACTTTCTTCCAATCCTTCCACAATATTAAACTAAAATAAAAAGTTTTAGTTACTTACAGTGAGGTTCAACTGCCAGAAGTTATGCTAATAATTTTTGAAAATATAATAATTGAGAACAAATAAGAGTTAATATTTTTCTACCCTCCCCCAAGCTTAAATTTTTCAATAAATTTGAAACAGTAGAGAGTTAAACAAACTAACTTTTATGTGCTGGGATTTTGAAATATTCATCAGCTATCTAGTACTAGTCAAAATTTACAACTAGCAGGCATGAAACAGTTAGTAACAGTGATATATAAAAATTTAAACATTTTCATGGGTAAATAGAAATTAACTTTAGACATCTAAACATCCAACAAAACACTACAATACTAAAAAAACTATCACATCACTACACAATTTATTTAAAAATTTCAAAATAACAGTACATCAACAGGTTTACACATCACATGAAAGCAAATAACTACTACATCACAACAATACAACACACCACATAACAAGAAAAACAAAAACAGAAACAAACAAACTACTAATCTTCATCACCAGGTTCATCAGCAGGGTCAGCATGATCAGGCCTATATGGTGTATAGCTGGGGTAGGTAGGAAAGATCACATCAGTCTCCCCCCTCATGAATCTGACCTATGCATCATAATAGACAATATTAAACTCAAATCTTCTTCTCATATACTCTTCATTCACATCACTTCTGGCCTCATACACATCCATCCTACCATGGAGTCTATCCACAGTAGCACTCTGTAATCTTAGCTGCTCCATAATATCAGATAATGTTGGGGACTCATATGTAGATGGAACATCATGACTCGTAGTAGGAATATCAGTACTCCTACTCTTAATTCGGGCTCTCACATGAGAATCATAAGTACGAATAATAATCTTTGTAATTGGTCTCAGCGGAATAGCTATCTCTTCAGAACTGCTGAACTCTACTCCAGACTGAACACACAAGGCATGAACTAGGGTAGGATGTCCTAATCCTCCAGTGGTCTCGCCTCTAGCAATAGTCTGAATGTTCTTAAAGATAATAGTTCCAATATCAATCTTTTTCATCCTTTGAATACAATAGTTCAGAATTGTTCTATCCCTTGTAACTTCACTGTGGTGATAAGAAGGTAATAGTCTTGCAGAGATGAAATAGTGCCAAGCTTTTAATGCAACATTTAACTTGGAAGTAGGGAAATTAATCATCTGTTTTTGACTTATTTTTCATTCCCCTATTCCATTCGTCAGAAAAGCAATCACTTCGCTCATATTTACCTCGCAAGTATCGAAGTTTTCATATTCACAAACAAATGGTTCCCAAGTCTGATAAAAAGCATTGATTCGTTGAGGAATAAATTCAACCATTTTCCCTCTAACTAACACATACTCAGTTTCAGTCCACGGTACATTTGAATAGAACTCTCTAACAACTCCCACAACAGCATTTGCAGTAAAATAACAAAATCATTCCTAATTTCATTTGGCAATTAACTGTTCTACAGATCCTCCAGGATTATCAAAAGCTCGATCCTAAATACACATCTTATTGTAAAGGTAAGAGTTAAAGCGAAATTGTGCTTTAACATTAACAAACTTTTCTTCATCAAAATCCAATTTTCTCTTCCATTACTCATCCTTGGAGCCATGTGAATTTCTAAAAATTGTAATAAAATTCCAATAATTCCTAAATCCACAATGCATCAAACTTCAAATGCTATTCTAAATAAGTAAGAGCAAATTTCATTATAGGAAATCTCAAAATTTTTCAAAAATCCAAAAATTCCAATCTAAGCAATGTGAGAGATTTCCACGGTGAAATTCAAAAATTTTTAACTTAAAGTGAAGCTCTTACCAAGAGAAGTGTAGATCCGGTCTCAAAAAGCTTTGAATTCACTTCAAATCTGATATCTATCAAACCCTAGGTCTTCAAAATCGTGAAAATGGAGGAGGAAGATGAAAGCAATGGAAAAAACTGCGGGTCCCAGGGTAAAAATCACGAAATAAAGGGTTTTCAGCCTTTTACTATACTCGAGCGTCGACGGCGCTCGATAGGGCCCCTGCATCGCTCTATTTATTTAAAATGTCAAAACTCTCTGGATTTGGGCGTAGGTGACGCCAGTCCAAAAATTTTTCTGGGTCCGAAATTAAGCGTAGCAAATCCAACCAAAAAAATTTAATGTTGTAATACACTACGATAGGCAAACACTAAAATCTAAGCACACAACATGAAATTAAGCGTAGCAAATCCAAATTTAAATTACAAAGCAAAGTAAAGTACTAAACACACCAAACATAATTAAGCAAAGTAAACTACACACATCAAACACAAGCACGATCCAATAATCACTCCACATCGGTCTCAGAACTTTTTTCCTCTCTAATATCACCAATAGATTGCTGATGCACGAACAAAGTGTAGAAGAAATGGAATGGGAATTCATCAGATGAATCCTCATCAATCACCGCGTTCTTCTTCATCAGATTAATTAAACCCATCTCAATCCAACCAGTATAATCAAATTGTTCCTTCATCCTCCAATTTATATGGTCAAAGAAATCACAACTATTTTTGATTGCATTCATAACATTTTGTACCTCCTTCTCCAACTTTTTGATCTTCTTCAGTATCATTCTGGAACTTTCAGGAAAATAGGGCTGAATCGGTTGTGAAGTCTGAGTTGGTTGATCAGCAAGCAGATTCATATCATCTTCATCTCCTACTATTTGGTAGTCATAAAGATTAGTTGGATCAATAGGCCTCCAGGGAAGAAGAACCTTTTCCCAACTCTCATATGAAACTTGTGATTGACTACATAACAGAAATATGGTGGACGGGTGTCCAAGCCCATACTTAGATCCAAGAAAAATTAATCCCAAAATTAATTTCACAATTATAATACCAAAATCAATCGGCCTCTCAGTTTGAAAACAGAAATTTAAAATGGCACTTTCCTTTGTTACCTTGCTAATCATCAAAGTTGGAAATAACTTTGCCGAAATAAAGTAATGCCACTGCTTTGACACCGGATTTAAAGATGCAGAAGGGAAACTAACATATCCGTTTTCTCTAACTTCCCATTCTTCATTCTCATCTGTCAAATAACGATACACATCATTCACATTATCTCTAGTGGCATTGAAATTAGTCTAGTGGCAAATAGGTACATTCTCAATCATGAAAAGATCATTAATTCTCGCAGGAGTGAATTGTACAAACCTACCTCGCACAAAGATGAATCCTTGGTTTATCCCATGCATATTTGAGTAGAATTCTTTCACAACCAGAATGACTATGGCAGCGGTAGTGTAACACAACACTTCCCAATGTCTTTCCTTAATTATCTCTTCAATTCTTTTAGTAGGATTATCCATACATCGATTTATAAAGCCTCTTTCCTTGATAATCCTCCTCTTCATCATCACTTTGCTGAACAATCGTTGCGCCTCGAAACTTATAAACTTCCTTCAGTTGAAAATGCGAGATTGAGAGGTTTCTATAGAGTAAGAATCCATGGGATACGAATTGGGAAGGGTAGTTTTCAATTTTCTGAAGATTGAAAGTCTAAAATGGTGTTTAGGGAGTTGTAAGGACGAAGATCCCGCTAAAAACCGCCAAAACTCGCATTTTGAAACTCAAAAACCGTCAATAGGTTTTGGGCACCGGCGACAATCGATAGGGCGCCGGCGGCGCTCAAACCCGAAATTCAGTAAATCATCTCTGTAATTGGGCACCTACGGAACTAGTGGTCAAAAACTTCACCGAACTTCATTTGGCCCAAAATATTCCAATATCTCAATTCAATCCAATATTTATCAATTTTAAATGTATTTAGGAGCAATTAGGATTCACAAATAACTATCTAAAGAGCACATCTACAACAAACAAGCAAACACACCACAAAGATACATATAGGTTGCCTCCCATAAAGTGCTTGGTTTAACATCATCAGTCTGACAAACCATTCAGTTAATCGAGATGACTCAGTATTAAAACCTCTTTGAAATCAGGTTGAAACTCGTCAAAGTAAGTCTTTAATCGATGCCCATTAACCTTGAAAATCTTTCCAGTATCAGGATCTTTAATATCAACAGCTCCAAAAGAATAAACTTTTACAACTGTAAAAGTTCCCAACCATCTAGACTTGAGCTTTCCAGGAAATAACTTCAATCTTGTGTTGTATAACAAAACTTTTTGTCCAAATTTCAATTTCTTTTTTAATATCTTCCGATCATGTATAATTTCATTTTCTCTTTATAGATCCTGTCAGTATGATAAGATGCATTTCTAATCTCTTCCAATTCATTCAATTGCATAAATCTCTTCTCTCCAACATTTTTCAAATTAAAAGTCAACTCTTTTATCACCCAATATGCTTTATGCTCCAATTCAACTCATAAATGGAAATTCTTACCAAACACTAGTATATAAGGAGACATTCCAATAAGGGTCTTAAAAGCAGTCCTATAAGCCCATAATGTAGTATCTGATCGAGCAGACCAATCTAATTTATGATTATCCATAATTTTCTCCAAAATTCTTTTAATTTCACGATTAGACACTTCTGCTAAACCACTATTCTAGGGATGATAAGTAGTAGAGATTCTATGAATAATGTTATATTTCTCAGTTAATCTCTTAATTTGATTATTCCTAAAATGGGATCCACCATTAGTTATAATCACTCTCAGCATTCCATATCTTGTAAATATATTTTTCTTTAAAAAATTTGAAACACTCTGAGCATCACATTTAGGTAAAGCAACAGCTTCAATCCATTTCGAGACATAATCAACTGCAACCAGTATATATAAATTTCCAAATAAAGGAGTGAATGGTCCCATAAAACCTAATCCCCATACATAAAAAATTTCAACTACCAAATTATAATTTAGAGGCATTTCATTTCTTCTAGAGATATTACCTACTCTCTGACATCGATCACATGATTTAATATATTTGTAAACATCCTTAAAAAGAATAGGCCAATAAAATCCAGATTGTAAAATCTTAAAAGAAGTTTTATCAACACCAAAATGACCTCCAAATTCAGAATCGTGACATCGTTGAATAATCAAATTTGTTTCTTCTTGTGGCACACATCTCCTAATAATAAGATCCTTACACTGTTTATATAGATAGGGCTCATATTTGAACTTCTTTTGTTGTTGCCTCGTTAAATCAGGTGGTACAATATCACTCACAATATAATTCACAATATCAACATACCAAGGCAAATTTCTTCCCATAATAGTATAAAGTTGTTCATTAGGGAAAGTTTCTGTAACTTCTTTCTCAAATTCAGATAATTTATCATACTCTATTCTCAACAAATGATCAGCTATTTGGTTATCAGATCCCTTCCTATCAACTATCATAAAATCAAATTCTTGCAAAAGAAGTATCCATCTAATTAATCTAGGTTTTGCATCCTTCTTTTACATTATATATTTAATAGATGAATGGTCTGTATGCACAATACTTTTAGCTCCAATTAGATAAGGTCTAAACCTTTCAAAAGCAAATATTATAGCTAATAACTCTCTTTCTGTAGTGGTATAATTAATTTAAGCTTCATTAAGAGTTTTACTAGCATAGTAAATGACTTTGAAAACTTTATCATGCCTTTGCCCCAATGCTACTCCAATCGCATAATCACTAGCATCACACATGAGTTCAAATGGTTTCTCCCAATCTAGTGAAACAATTATAGAGCAGTGATTAATTTCTCTTTTAATAATTCGAAAGAATTTAAACATTCTTCATTAAAATCAAACTTTCTATCATTTTCTAAAGTCGGCATAAAGGTTTAGTAATTTTAGAAAAATCTTTAATATATCTCTTGTAAAATCCAGCGTGTCCTAAGAAACTTCTCACCTCTCTCACAGTAGTCGGTGGTGGCAATCTCTCAATCACTGTAATTTTAGTAGGGTCGACCTCCACACCATGCTCAGAAATTTTATGTCCGAGCATAATTCCTCCTGCAACTATAAATTGACATTTCTCCCAATTCAGAACAAAATTTGTTTTCTCACAAAGCTCCAAAACTTTTGCTAAGTTTTCTAAGCAGATTTCAAACGAAGCCCAAAATATAGAGAAATCATCCATGAAAAGTTTTATTACATTATCTATCATACTACTGAAGATAGACATCAGACATCTCTGAAATGTTGCAAGTGCATTACACAGTCCGAAAAACATTCTTCGAAAAGCAAAGGTTCCATAAGGGCTAGTAAATGTTGTCTTTTCTTGATCCTCAGGAGCAATAGGTACTTGATGGTAACCAGTATATCCACCCAAAAAGCAGTAGTACTTGTGTCCAGCATGTCTATCTAACATTTGATCAAGAAAAGGATGAGGGAAGTGATCTATTCGGGTGGCGGCATTTAATTCCTTATATTCAATACAAATTCTCCATCCATTAATTTGTCTTGTGGGTATAATTTCATTATATTCATTCACTTCAATAGTCACTCCTCCTTTTTTTGGTACACAATGTATTGGACTCACCCAAGCACTATCTAAAATAGGATAAATAATTTCAGCATCCAACCATTTTAAAATTTCCTTCTTAACCACTTCTTTCATTATTGGATTTAATCTCCTTTACGGATCAACTCTCGGTTTTTGTTCTTCATCTAATAAAAATCTGTGCATACAAATAGAAGGACTGATTCCTTTAATATCTGCTAAAGTCCATCCAAATGCTTTCTTGTATCTATTTAAAATTTCTAACAACTTCTGTTCTTGATAATCGTTTAACTCCGAAGATACAATAACTGGCAGGGTAGATGATTCTCCTAAAAACATATACTTCAAATGATTAGGGAGAATTTTCATCTCAAGTTCAGGAGGTTTTATTATAGATGGAATTAAGCTTTTATTTCCACCTTCCATAGTGTCTAATACTTCAAATCTCTCCTGAACATATTCCAAATCTTCATTCTTCTTATTATCTGAATTTTCTTCATTTTCAATTTCTTCTTCAAACTTATTTTCATACTCTACTTCTTTTTCAAACATATTTTCAAAATGATCGTTTCTCAAATTTTCACAGACCTCCATCCTAAAACATTCATTATCTTTTTCTATTAAGGTATACTTCATAGATTTCAAAATGTTAAAGGTCACCTCTTGCTCATTAACTCTCATAGTTAATTCTCCCTTTTGAACATCAATCACTGCTCTTCTAGTAGCAAGGAATGGTCTTCCTAAAATGATTGGAATTTCTTTATCTTCCTCCATATCAAGTTCAATAAAATCCACAGGAAAGATAAATTTATCCACTTTCACTAACACATCTTCCACCAATCCTTTAGGGTAAGTAATGGGACGATCGGCTAACTGAAGAGTCACAGATGTAGGAGAAATTTCTCCTATTCCCAACCTTTTGAAAGTTGATAGTGGCATAAGATTAATACTAGCTCCCAGATCACATAAGGCTCTTCCAAAAAATTATTCTCCTATAGCACACGGGATAGTGAAACTACCAGGATCTTTAAGTTTTTCTGGAAGCTTCTTCTGAATAATTGCACTACACTCTCCGCTGAGTGCAATAGTTTCACGATCTGTATACTTTCTTTTCTTTTTCATAATATCCTTCATAAACTTAGCATAATCAGGCATCTGTTATAATGCTTCAACAAAAGGAATATTGATCATTAATTTCTTAAGGATCTTCAAAAATTTACCCAATCTGTTATCCCTGTTTTGTTGCTTCAATCTTTGAGGAAATAGAGGCAGTGGTTTTTCAACAGTAATCTTCATTGGTTCAAGAGGATAACCCAAGTCTGGATAAATCTTGTTTGAACCTTTTTCAATATTCACCTTCTCCTTTTCTATTTCAACTTCTTTTTGCACCCTTGTTTCCAATTCCTTTCGACTCCTTAATTGAATAGCCTTAAGTTATTCCTTATTTTGATCTTTTGGATTGATCTCAACATTACTTGGAAGCGTTCTAGAAGGTCTATTATTAAGTGCAGTGAAAATATGCCCCAATTAATTTTCAATATTTTTCATCGCAACACCTTGAGCTTTTAATTGATTTCCCATATTCAGAATCATTTCTTTAGTAGATAGCTTCTTATCCTTAAAATGCGGGTTACTATTAAATCCAGGAGGATAAGATGGTCTAAAATTAGTATTTCCTTGATTGTTCAAATTTTCAACTGGATGTATAGAACTATTCCCCCAATGTGGGTTAACATTGGCATTGTTATTTGATACACCTAAAATATATAGTATTTTTATGCACATTTTTATAATTATTTTTAATGATATTGCACTTTAATGGAAAGTATTTTGTGTTTTTCTTGCAGGCATGATGAAAATGGATGGTCATGATGAAAGGAGAAAAATTGGAAATGAAAATTGGGGCACTGGCGGCTAAGCGCCGCTGGACCGGCGCTTAGCCACCACAATTAAAAAACGAATTCTAAAGGAATTTGGTGCCAATTTCAAAGGGGATGGGATGCAACTCTTTGTGGTAACTTTTGTAACTTCCTTTGGGCGGAAATTTTGAATGAAGGGGTGCATTCTTTGGTGGATACATTGAATCTAGACATATTTGAAGAGACACCAAGGGACCTTTTGGTTTACTATTTAAAGAGAGTCTTAGGAAAGATTAAGGAGCTCTTCCTTTGCCTTTTGAAGGGCTCTTCCACTTGCATTTTGAAGAAAGTTTTTATAGTATTTTACTTTTATTTTGTGAGAGTTTTTATTAAGAGTAAGTGTAGAGAGTAGAAAGAAGAAAAGGTTCGGAGTGAAGTCTTCTTCTTCCCACTTCTTTTCTTTTTTTTAGTTTAGTTTATATTGAAGTCTGAAGTTTATTCTGAGTCATCGGAGTTGGGAGATCCATTCTGATGAGTAGTTTTTTGAAGATTTAAAGTTTCAGAGGAACTTCCTGACTCTTGTGGAGAGAATTTTCAGATAAGTGTTTACTTTTGTTCTTACATTTAGTTTTTTAATTAATACTTGGTTTTGTTTGTTGTTTGTCTTATGATTTTTAATTTCAAATCAATGTGTTTTTATATTTTCTCAATGCATTCTGAGTAGTTTACTTTATCTTTTCTTTCTTAAATGGAGAAGTAATTAATTTATGGAGAATTTTTGTGGAAAGTATCAGTGTTTAAAGTTGGAAGAAGTTGTGAAGATTGATTCTGAAAACTTTGTTTACTTCTTAATTTGGCCTGTTAGGTTGTAGAATTTTTTGAGATTATGTAAGATCCATATAATTGAATCACATGCAATTATATGTGTGAGAATTTTATGGGTGAGAATTGTAGTCCATATAATGCATGAGAATTGTAGTCCATATAATGGGTGAGAATTCCCAATTGTCTCATAAAAGTTAGTAAGAATCACATGCAATTATGTGGGTGAGAATTGTAGTCCATATAATTGAATGTAATATTAGAAGATATTTTTATGGAAGGGAGTAAAATTAGAGGATTTTAGAGTGACAGGCTAAAATCCCCTAATTTGGTTTGAAGTTTTGAGTTTTGTTATGAGAAGTTAGCCCCGGTTGGTGGGAATCGAGGGAACTCTAGAGTGAGAGACTCGGTATCTTCCCCGCCTAACCATGTTCAAAATGATAAAAATTTCAAATTAACATATGTTCTTCATAGAACCAAGTAAGGGTAAAGAACACATTTGCTTCTATCAGTCACAACAAATTTAAATACTTCCACAACAATACTTTAATAATTACTACTTCATAAAATGAAAGAAAAAGATATTCTAGTTAATAGTGTTTTACATACAGTGTTATTAATTATTATAATTTTAATTTCTTGCTTAACATTTTATTAAGGAAATTTCAAAAGACAAATCAACTTTCAAAAATTTTCAAAATCAAGACATACATTCAAAAGCGAGAAAAAAAAAGTAAAAAGATAATTTTCTGATTCCTTTAAAGATTTTCAAATTTTCCCTGTGGGTTCGATATCTCGGGGCTTAATCAGAAAGTCCTATATTACTTGATAAACGATACGTATACTTGCGTGGTATCCGATATTATAAAATCATAATTATCATTTCTAAATCATCGACACACACACACACATATATCTATATATATATATATATATGAATATATATATATATATATATATATATATATTTGGTGTGGAGTCAAGTTTTTGGCTCACATATATTTATCAGGGATCAAATTTTTGGCATCGTTGTCGGGGATCAAGTTTCTGGCACCATTGTCGGGGAAAGAAAATAATTAAATTGCATTTAAAGATAATTAAGAAATTTTAAATTTTTACTTTTCTTTATTTTTGTTATTGTGTTGTGTTTTGTTTTGTTTTATTGTTGTATGTGTAGTTCAGGATCTAAGGGACTTGTGCCTTATGATTCTGAATTAGAAAGAACTATCAAAAAAATCAAAAAAATTAAAAAAAATAGAAAAAGATAAAAATATTCAAGAAATGGAAAATCATCAAAATCAAAATATAGGCATCCATCAAGAATAAAGACCTTTAAGAGATTATGTTAACCCTACAGTAGATGAACTTCGTGGTAGTATTCAAAATCCTGCTGTAGCTGCTAATTCTTATAAGCTTAAACCTGGTGTCTAATAATCAGTTTGGGGGAGCATCAACTGAAGATCCTAATTTGCATCTTGCTAATTTTCTAGAGTTGTGTGCTACGTTTAAATATGATGGTGTTTTGGATGATGCTATTAGACTTGGACTTTTTCCTTTCTCACGGAGGGATAAAGCTAAAATATGGTTACATACGTTACCACCTGGATCAATAAGAACTTGGGGTGAACTGTCACAAAAATTCCTTGCTAAATATTTTCCACCATCTAAGATCTGCTAAGTTGAGAAATGATATAACATCTTTTTGTCGGTTTGAAGGGGAATCAATATATCAAGCATGGGAAAGATTTAAAGATCTCCTCAGGAAATGTCCACATCATGTGATACCAGATTGGTTAATAATTTAAACTTTTTATAATGGATTAGTTGGATCTCTTAGATCAATCATTGAAGCTACTGCTGGTAGATCATTAATGTCTAAACCATTTTCTGATGCTTATGCTTTAATTGAATAAATGGCTACTAATAATTTTCAATGGCCTTCTGAAAGGTTAAATCCTAAAAAGGTAGTCAGTGCTTATGAAAATGATGCTTTTACAATGTTAGCAAATCAAGTTGCTGCTATATCAAGGAAGATAGACCAGTTTTGGATGATTTTTCTCAGCCAAATCTCATGATTGAAGAAAATTCATTAGGCCAAATGGTTGATTCTTATTCTTCACCAGAAACTGTGAATGCAATAATCAACCCTAACAACCCATATTCCAATTATTATAACCCAGGTTGGAAGAATCATCCAAATTTTAACTGGAATAACAATAATTAGGGTGGTGTTAATCAACAATGGGGGAACCACCAAGTAAACACATTGGGGAATTGGAACAACCAAGGTAATAATAATAATAGATTAACTTATCCTTCAGGTTATAACAGTGCTTCACAATTAAAGGAGAAGAAGTTGTTTGTGGAAGAAGTAGTATCACATATGGGAAATCAATTACAAATTCAAGGAGCAACCATCAAAAATATTGAAAATCAATTGGGACAAATTGCAAATTCCTTAAGTAATAGATCCCAAGGAATGCTTCCAAGTAATATTGAAGTGAATCCAAGAGAAAAGAATAAAGAACAAGTAAAAGCAATTCAACTGAGAAGTGGAAAAGAATTGGAAGGTAGAGTTTAAAAAGAAACTGAAGTAGAGAAAGAAGAGATTGAAAGACCTAAAGAGGATGCTCCAAAAGGTTTTGAAAGACCTATTTCTCCACCTAAGGTTGATTTAGAAAAACCACCACCTCCATTTCCTCAGAGACTTCGTCAGCAAAAGTTGGATAAGCAATTTTCAAAATTCTTGGAGATATTAAAGAAGCTTACCATTAATATTCCATTTGCTGAAGCCCTATAACAAATGCCAAGCTATGCGAAATTTATGAAGGATATTCTTAATAAAAAGAGAAAGTTTGAGGAAAATGAGATTGTTGCACTTAGTGAGGAGTGCAGTGCAATAATTCAGAAAAAGCTTCCTAAAAAACATAAAAATCCTTGAAGTTTTACAATTCCATTTGCAATCGGAGAAAGATTCTGTGGAAAAGCTTTATATGATTTGGGTGCAAGCATTAACCTTAAGTCTCTATCAATATTCAAAAGACTGGGACTAGGATAAATAACCCCAACTACTGTAACTCTGCAATTAGCAGATCGTTCGATCACATATCCTAAAGGAGTTATAGAAGATGTTTTGTTAAAAGTGGATCAATTTATTTTTCCTGTGGATTTCATTGTATTAGATATGGAGGAAGATAAAGAGATACCCATAATTTTGGGGAGACCTTTTCTAGCTACAGACAGATTCATGATAGATGTGCAAAAAGGGGAATTAACAATGAGGGTTAATGATCAGACTGTTACATTTAATATTTCAAAATCGATGAAATATCCTATTAGAGGTAAAGAAGATGAGTGTTATAAGATGGATGTTATTGAATATTTAAGTGAATGTCATTTCAAAATAACTTATGAAGAGAAAGCTGAAAGAAAAGAATTGGAATATAAGCAAGAAGATGAGTTACTTGATTTTGAAGAGTTTCAAGGGGAAGATTTAAAGTATGTTCATGAAAGTTTTGAATTGTTGGATATGACTGAAAAAGATGAATCTTATGGTCCATTAATTGAAAAACCTCTTGAACTTGAGCTAAAAATGCTTCCTGATCATTTGAAGTATGTTTTTCTAGGTGAATCCTCCACTTTACCTGTTATAATTTCTTCTCAATTAACTAAAAAAGAAGAATAGAGTTTGCTTGAAATTTTGAAGAAGCACAAGAAAGTCTTTGGATGGACAATTGCTGATATTAAAGGAATCAGTCCTTCAATTTGTATGCATAGAATTTTTATGGAAGATAATTGCAAACCGCGGGCTGATCCCTAAAGATGATTAAATTCTATCATGAAAGATATTGTTAAGAAAGAAATTTTAAAATGGCTAGATGCTGGAATTATCTACCCTATTTCAGATAGTGCATAGGTTAGTCCTATTCACTGTGTTCCTAAGAAAGGAGGAGTAACTGTGACTGTTAATGAAAAGAATGAAATGTTACCAACAAGACAAGTTACAGGGTGGCGAGTATGCATTGATTATAGAAATATAAACCTTGCCACAAGGAAAGATCATTTTTCACTCTCTTTTCTAGATCAAATGTTGGATAGACTGGCTGGGCATAAATACTTTTGTTTTCTGGATGGATATATTGGTTACCACCAAATTCAAATTGCTCTTGAGGATCAAGGAAAACTATGTTTACCAGTCCTTATGGTACATTTGCTTTTAGAAGAATTCCCTTTGGTTTATGTAATGCCCTTGCTATATTTCTGAGATGTATGATGGCTATTTTTTGTGATTTAATTGAAAAAGGGATTGAAGTTTTTATGGATGACTTTTCAGTGTTTAGAATTTCATTTGAATCATGTTTAGAACATCTATCTAAGCGTCTAAATCGCAGTGAAGAAACTAATTTGGTCCTTAATTGGGAAAAATGCCAATTTATGGTAGCAGGAGAAATTATTTTGGGACATCGGATTTCAGAAAAAGGTTTGGAGGTAGATCCTGCAAAAATTCAAGTTATATCTAATTTACCTTGCCCAACCAATGTAAGGGGAATTAGAAGTTTTTTAGGACATGCTAGATCCTACAAATGTTACATCAAAGACTTTTCAAAGATTACAAAACCTTTATGTCGTTTATCGGAAAAGGATGCAATTTTTCATTTCGATGATGACTCGTCATAAAGCCTTTGAAACATTAAAAGAAAAATTAATCACAATACTTGTAATAATTTCACCAAATTGGGAAAAACCTTTTGAATTAATGTGTGATGCTAGTGATTATGCTGTTGGTGCTGTTTTAGGTCAGAAATATGATAAAATTTTCAAAGTAATTTATTATGCCATTAAAACTCTTAATGAAGCTCAAATTAATTATACCACTACTGAGAAAGAGTTATTAGCTATAGTATTTGCCATTGTTAAATTTTGATCATATTTAATTAGAACTAAATGTGTGGTGCATACTGATCATTCTGCTATTAAATACTTCATGAAGAAAGAAGATACAAAATCGAGACTGATAAGATGGATTCTTCTTTTGCAAGAATTTGATTTTGAGATAGTAGATAGGAAGGGTTCTGATAATTAAATTGTTGATCATTTATGCAGGCTTGAAATTGGAAAATCTCTCTGTGATATTGAAGAAATTAATGAACATTTTTCTGATGAAAAACTGTTCACTGTTAAAGAATGGCGTGTTCCGTGGTATGCAAACATAGTAAACTTTATTGTTAGTAATATTATACCCTATGGTTTGACATACCAAGAAAAGAAGAAATTTTTGTCTGATGCTAAGACTTATTTTTTGGATGACCCATTTTTATATAAACAAGGAAAGGATCTTATAATTCGAAGATGTGTACCTTTGGAAGAGACTTATAAATTATTCAAAAATGTCATGATTCTGATTATGGGGGACATTTTGGAAGTGATAAAACTGCATATAGAATATTACAATCAGGATTTTATTGGCCTATAATTTTTAAGGATGTGAATGTTTATATTAAAAATTGTGATAGATGTCAGCGTGTAGGTAATATTTCTAGAAGAAATGAGATACCCCTCAATTATATGTTGGAAGTTGAAATATTTGATGTTTGGGGACTAGATTTTATGGGACCATTTACACCATCTTTCGGAAATGTTTATATTTTGATGGCAGTAGACTATGTTTCCAAATGGATTGAAGCTATGGCTTTACCTTGATGTGATGCTCAAAGTGTTGCAAAGCTTTTAAAAAAGAATATATTTTACAGATTTGCAATACCAAGAGTTATCATAACTGATGGGAGAAGTCATTTTAGAAATGCGATTATTGGGAAGTTAGCAAAGAAATATCATATTAATCATCGCATTGCTACTCCTTATCATCCGCAGACAAGTGGTAGAATTATCCAATCATGAAATTAAAATAATATTGGAAAAAACTATTAATCCAAATAGAAAGGATTGGTCAATCAAATTGGATTATACTTTGTGGGCCTATAGGAGTGCTTACAGAACCCCTATAGGAATGTCCCCATATAGGCTGATTTTTGGAAAAGCTTGTCATTTACCTTTGAACTTGAGCATAAAGCATATTGGGCTATTAAAGAGTTCAATTATAATTTGAAAGATGCTGTCGAAAAGAGATTATTGTAATTGAATGAGCTTGAAGAAATAAGGAATGAATCTTATGAAAATGCTAAGATTTATAAGGAAAAGATGAAGTTATGGCATAATCGGAAGATTCTTACTAAAAATCTTGTACCAGGACAAAAAGTTTTATTGTATAAAGCTAGATTGAGAATATTTTCTGGAAAACTTAAGTCCAGGTGGATGGGTCCATTTATTGTGATAAAAGTTTATTCTTTTGGAGCTGTAGATATTCAAGATCCTAAGACTAGAAAAATATTTAAAGTTAACGGACATAGACTTAAACCATATTTTTCAGTCAATAAATCTAAATTTGATAATAATTTGATGTTGGGTCACTCAGAATGAGTTCTGGGTATGTCAGGCTGAAGACGTTAAAACAAGCGCTTTGTGGGAGGCAACCCATAATTATCGGTGTACTTTGCTTTATGTTTGTTTTGTGTGCTTTGTTTGCTTATTTTTATGTTTTAATGGTAGTAATTTGGAATTTTTAAACTATATTAGAGTTTATTTGACCTTAATTGATGATTTAGAGAAGTCAGAATGAAAATTTGGACACTTAGCAGACCTGTGCTAAATTAAGCACTGGCGGCTAAGCACCGACAGGTTGGCGCTTAGGTGCCGGAGTTACAATAAAACGTGAAAAATGAGGTTCTAGAAGCCTAGATCATGGGGGAGTGGTTTTGGAAGTGTTTTTGGAGTTTTAAAACATCTTGGGGCAGTCTTAGCACTTCCCAAGTCTATAAAAAGGACTTGATTTAAGAGAAACACTTGCCCCAAGTCCTATTTTCATTTCTGAGTCTTAAGAAGAGAGTTTTGAGTGCATCATGCCTTTCTGGGAGAATGAGATGAAGAAGAAGCAAGATTCTGACAAAATGAAGTTCATTAGTGATAGTGTTAGAGAATTATTCAATGGATTTCTCGCTGTTAGTATTCAAGGGATTGCAGAAATGATTGCAAAAATTGAAGCCCGAGTGACTTCAATGGAAGCAAAGATCAATGAAAGTAATTTACAGTTGGAGCACATGGCATGGCAACTCAAGATGCAATTCATTCATTCAAGGTACGTGGAAGAAGCAGATAAGCCGATGTTTCTGAAGAACAAATGGATTTAAGAAGAAGGTGTAAGAATGAACAGTTATCGCCCGTTCTATCAAATTTATATTCCAGAATGGTCAAATGAGAATATAGTGGTCTCAGATATAATCTGCCTAATGGAGAATGGAATTAAGAGTGCTTTATTCTTATTTGTTTAGTTTTCTTATGTGTTATGTTTAGTGATCATGTGTGTTATGTTTGGTATGTTTAGTGTTTATATTTAAGTGTTAACTAAGCTTGAAGATGTGATGGTTACATCCTAGAGATGTATACTTATCAGTTTGAGATTAAAGTCTCTTCTATTTAGAGAATTTCATCCTTTATGTGTGGATATAAATTCTAGAATTGTATTAAGTGTTATGTTGTTTTAATATAAGTTTGTGTTTGTGTGAAATTTATGTAGAATCAATGGATATTAAATTTTGATTTGGAATATTGGAGGATTTATGTGGGGAGAAATAATTATTCTGGAGTAATTAAGGGTGATTAACATAGTGATTTAGTGCATATACCTTAATTGTGATTATTTGGGTACTGGCGATTAAGTGCCAGAGTGTCGGCGCTTAAGCACCAGATTTCGCGGCTAAGCGGAGGGGTTCGTGCTTAGGCGCCAGTTCGCGAAAATTGGTTCCCAGTAGTTAAAAACCCAAAAATTTCCATTTTTAAACCACCCCATCATCTTCAACCTTCAGTTTATCGCGAAAGAGGAGCCTAGGGCATCATATTGTGGATCATTTAAGAGCCGATCTCAATAAAAATAGTTAGATTTGGATTCCTTGAGGTAAGAGTACTACTCCTAAGTAAAAATTTTTTATTTTCACCATGTATTTTGAGTACATTTTGGAAAATCTTAAAATCACTATTCATGGTGAAAATTTGAGGAAAAACTTGAGAAATTGCTTGGATTTAGTGAAAATATCTTTTGGAAGATAATTTAGCAAGTTTAGTTTGATTTTGGAATTTATGGTGAATTTTTCATGAATTTTTAGAGATGGCTCCAAAGTCAAAGCGTGCACGATAAAAGACAAGATTTGATTCTGACAAATTTGTTAGTATGAGGGCTGAGGAACGATATGTCGATGCATTGCAGTCACGTAAGTTGATTCCTGAGCGTGTGTTTAGTAAACCAGGAGAGGTGATTGAAGATATGATTGCTAGAAGGAACTGGGAGAATTACTGTTGCTTCTCTCTGTGGTCAGAGAATTTTATGCAAATTTGCCTGATGAAGAAGAGAATCAAGTGATGGTTAGGAGGCATGAGGTCAACTTTTCTTCTAGAGCAATCAACAGCTTTTATGAACTACCTCCTGCATGTTCTGTTTTTATTCTAACTATCATCCTACAGAAGGAGAATTAGACGAGTTCATGGAATTTCTGACTAATGGAAGAGGATTATGGAAAATTACAAATGATAGAAGAGTGAACTTTCCTACTTCCAAATTGAATGCCATTTCTAAGGCGTGGCATTATTTTATCTCATCTAAATTGTTACCTTTGAGTCATACTAGTGAAGTAACGAGAGAAAGAGCTATGTTGAACCATTGCATTCAGTAAGGGAAGCCTATTGACATTGGAGGTATAATTTATGATTATATTGTGAATTGTGCCAGATCTACCACTACTGTAGGTATGGGATTTCCTTCCTTGATTCATTCATTATGTGAACGATCTGGAGTGAAGTTTGAAACCAGGGAAGAGGTACTTCAGCCATTAAGACCAATTACCAGTGTCAACGTTGGTGCTTACACTGTACATTCAAAGTTTAGTTGGAGAGGAGGATTTGGTAGGGCTTCTACTGCTTCTGCTTCTGCTGCATCTACTTCTCGTGCTACTACTTCACTTGCTTCATCATCTACAGATTCACAAACTAGTTTGTTAAGAAAAGTTTTAAAAAAAGTGAGTCTTACTCAGAGCAACTAAAAGATATGGATGGTAAGATGGATAATGTGGAAAGATATATTGTGAAACATGATAAGTATGAGGAGAGTTATCAGCAATATGTGGATAGACTAATTAGAGGAGATCAGAGTGTTGAGATACCCCCTCATCCATTCTACATACCTTATGTGCCATCTAGGGATTGGAACAAGCAGGATGATGATGATGATGAGGATGATGAGTAGATTTGTGTTGTTTGTTTTAGTTATTATGTTGTTGTGTTGTGTTATTGTGTACTTTATCTAGTATTTTGTTTGATGATTGTGTTGTGATGTGAATTCTGATAGTATGCAGATTGTAGTTGTACTATTTATTTGTTATACATATTCAGATGTATTGTTGTTGTTGTATTGATGATTTATATGTTGCTTTGAGTGTAGTGTACGTGGCAGTAAATGTTTTAATGTGTATGTTATGTCAGAGTTTTTAATAGTGTGTACTTTAATTCAAAAACTGTTAGGAGATTATAAACCACTATTGGGAACTTCTACTTAGGAAACTACATGTTTAAAATTTTTTAAATTCCACCATCATCTGTTATCTGTATCAGTGTGTTATTTTAGTTGGTGTGTATTTGCTTTGAAAACCTCCACTACTGTAGAAGTCTTTATGAAATTTTTACTTTTCTTTGTAAAAAAATGTTTTGAAAAACTAAATTTGATTTCATTTTACTCCTATTATTTAAATTGTTATACTTGCATATTAGGATATCAAAAAATTCCTCTAAGCATGATATGTCAGTTTTTATTTCTCACCCATGTATCATTTCTTATGCTTAAATGTTTTATCTTAACTAAAAATTAAAGTTTTGGGGGAGGGGGGATTTTAAAAACAAAGATTTTCAAAAACCTAAAATTTTATTTGATTCTCAAGAATACTTAAAATAAATCCTAATTTTGATTGAGAACAATTATGTACATGAAGTTATATTAGGGGAACAAAAATTTTGAATATAGAAATGAATAAAAGAATTTAGTTAAAAATTATAGTAATCATGAAAAACTTAAAGTTAAAATTTTCTTAATGAAGAGGTGTTAAATAAAGTTAAACTGTCTTTAGTAGGAAGTTTTGTATTTTTGGATAAATAGAAGATTTGACTTTTATTCTTCAAAGATTAAATTTCTTTTATTGAAGAGTAATTTTCAAATATTATTATTATGATTTTTTAAGTGAAAGATGTATATCTGACCTTTATTTTAAATGGAATGGTTGAATTCAAAATCATTAGAGGCCTATCCAGATATAGTCATCCTTGCCTTATAAAAAAAAGATAAAAAGAAGAAAAAGAGAAAAGAAAAAGTGAAAAATAGTATATGAAAAGGGAGGAGAAGCTTGAGGATTTAAGGGCCTAATCAAAAATTGGTTTCATACCTAAAGTTTAAGATATAAGTTCAGAGAAAATCTAAAGCTTAAGGTTATAATATAGTAAGTAAAATTATTTTCAAATAAAGATTTTTAAGTAAGAAAAATAAGTGTTTGAGTCCTATATTTTAAAGAATCTATAAATATTTATGAATTAGATAGAAACTTATATTTGTCATTTTCCTTTACTTAAGAACTTTCTAAACATTAAGTTGGTTTTAATTACTGAAATTTTTTCTAAATTGGACTATTCCATTTCTAGAACAAAATTTCGTTATCTTCCTAAGAAACTCATTAGATAATTTGCATGCTAAAATGTTCTATGAGATTAACTGTCACTTGAGGGCACGTAACAGTTTAAGTTTGGGGGATTTTGATACACCTAAAATATATAGTATTGATATTGCACTTTAATGGAATGTATTTTGTGTTTTTCTTGCAGATATGATGAAAATGGATGGTCATGATGAAAGGAGCAAAATTGGATCAAATTTGGAGCAAAAAAAATGAAAAATGAAAATTTGGGCACTGGCGGCTAAGCGTCGTTGGGTCGGCGCTTAGCCGCCACAATTAAAAATCAAATTCTAAAGGAATTTGGCGCCAATTTCAAAGGGGATGGGATGCAACTCTTGGCGGTAACTTCCATAACTTCATTTGGGCGGCAAGTTTGAATGAAGGGGTGCATTCTTTGGTGGATACATTGAATCTGAACACATTTGAAGAGACACCAATGCACCTTTTGGTTTACTATTTAAAGAGAGTCATAGCAAAGATTAAGGAGCTCTTCCTTTGCCTTTTGAAGGGCTCTTCCACTTGCATTTTGAAGAAATTTTTTATAGTATTTTATTTTTATTTTGCGAGAGTTTTTATTAAGAGTAGGAGTATAGAGTAGAAAGGAGAAAAGGGTCGGAGTGAAGTCTTCTTCTGCCCACTTCCTTTCTTTCTTTTAGTTTAGTTTGTATTGAAGTCTGAAGTTTATTCTGAGTCATCGGAGTTGGGAGTGAGTAGTTTAGTGAAGAGTTAAAGTTTCAGAGGAACTTATTGAGTCTTGTGGAGAGAATTTTTAGATAAGTGTTTACTTTTATTCTTACATTTAGTTTTTTAATTAATACTTGTTTTTGTTTGTTGTTTTTCTTATGGTTTTTAATTTCAAATCAATGTGTTTTTATATTTTCTCAATGCATTCTAAGTAGTTTACTTTATCTTTTTCTTTCTTAAATGGAGAAGTAATTAATTTATGGAGATTTGTTGTGGAAAGTATCAGTGTTTAAAGTTGAAAGAAGTTGTGAAAATTGATTCTGAAAACTTTGTTTACTTCTTAATTTTGCCTGTTAAGTTGTAGAATTTCTTGAGATTATGTAAGATCCAATGCGGTATTGTCTCATAAAAGTTAGTAAGAATCACATGCAATTATACGGGTGAGAATTGTAGTCCATATAATTGAATGTAATATTAGAAGATATTTTTATGGAAGGGAGTAAAATTAGAGGATTTTAGAGTGACGAGCTAAAATCCCCTAATTTGGTTTGAAGTTTTGAGTTTTGTTATGAGAAGTTAGCCCCAGCTTGGTGGGAATCGAGGGAACTCTAGAGTGAGAGACTCGGTATCTTCCCCGCCTAACCATGTTCAAAATGATAAAAATTTCAAATTAACCTATGTTCTTTATAGAACCAATTAAGGGTAAAGAACACATTTGCTTCTATCAGTCACAACAAATTTAAATACTTCCACAACAATACTTTAATAATTACTACTTTATAAAAGGAAAGAAAAAGATATTCTAGTTAATAGTGTTTTACAGACAGTGTTATTAATTATTATAATTTTAATTTCTTGCTTAACATTTTATTAAGGAAATTTCAAAACACAAATCAACTTTCAAAACTTTTCAAAATCAAGACATACTTTCAAAAGCCATAAAAAGAAGTAAAAAGATAATTTTCTGATTCCTTTAAAGATTTTCAAATTTTCCGTGTGGGTTCGATATCTCCGGGCTTAATCAGAAAGTCCTATATTACTTGATAAACGATACGTATACTTAAGTAGTATCCCATATTATAAAATCATAATTTTTATATCTAAATCATCAACAAATATATATATATATATATATATATATATATATATATATATATAATATACATATAGAGAGAAATGGAAGAGAGAGAAGCTCTTAATTTTTAGGGAGGTTTCTTGAGGCAATTTTCAAATCTCCTCAGGCTTTTCTTTTCTTTCTGTTGTTTAATCTTGATTTGCTTGAATTTCCATTGATTTGAAGGTTCTTGATGTGGTTTTCTTCTTCCCGAGCATTTGTTTTTCAAATCCTGGAATTTGTTTTTCGGTTTTCAACTCATCTTTCTTGCTGTGGTTTTCTTCTTCTCTTTGTTGGGTTCTTGATTCTCAATTCCTGGTTTTGTTTCATTGTTCTTGTTTGGAGGTTCTTATTTCCTGATGGCTGAATTGATTAATAGCAAGGCTACTTTTCTTGAAATTGCTGGTAAGGGAATTTATGATCAGCAAGATAAACTTACTTTTCCTCAATGTTACAATGACACGGCTGCAGGGAAGGGTGATTGTCAATTCATCAAACAAGTGGTTAAAAAGGGTGGAAAACCAGCCCTTATTTTCTCTGATTCTGAATTGACATCTTTGGTGGATGTTCATAAATTCACATTAATTGGTAAGTTTCAATATGGTCATCCAAAAATGGATAACATTAGAAGGATTTTTGAAGGGCTGAAATTGGTAGGGACTTGGGAAGTTGGTTTATTTGATGGTAGGCATATTATGATTCATCTTTCTAAAGAAGAAGATTATGCTAATCTTTTTTCCAGAAAATTTATTATGATGGAAGGTAGATATATGAAAATCTTGAAATGGTCCCCTAACTTTGATCCAAATCAAGAATCCCCTGTTATTCCTTTTTGGTATAGGCTTCCCAATTTGAAACTTCATTTTTTCAATCATCAAGTAATTTATGCTATTGGGACTGCTATAGGGAGACCATTAAAATTGGATATGTCCACATTTAATCTTTCTAGACCATCCTTAGCCAGAATTCTTGTAGAAAGAGACATTACTCTCCCTGAAATTGATGAAATTTGGCTTGGTTCTCCTCATAATGGCTATTGGCAACCCATAGTTGTGGAACAAAAGCCTACATATTGCTATCATTGTAGAATGTTTGGTCATTCTAAAGAAGGTCGTTATAGATTGAAACCATATCTTAAACTCCGTTAATAATAAAAATGTTCATTCTTCTATTTTGGTTAAGGATGGATCATTGCTCGAAGGATCTTTAACATACTGGAAAACAGATTTCACAAGCTACTCGGTAATAAAAGTTCTCACTGGGATTATTGATACCGTTGATGCTACGGCTTCGGTATTCAAACTTCAATACCTGCTATGGAAGTTGCTGTTGGTTCTCAAGATCTTAGTCATATTCAGAATTCTAATTCTGAGTCTACCATACTTATTGAAAGTTCTATTATTAATTCCAATAATTTCGGGACTACTTCGCATTTACTCGTTGTCGTTCCTTCGTAATTACTCGCTGTCGTTATTAGTTCCAATAAGTCACGCCATATTGATTGAAAGTTCGTTATTAATTCCAATAAAAGTTCTCGCTGGGACTCCTTCAGCTATTTTTGCCTGCTGTTGTTCCTTCAGAATTACCTATTGATTTGCCTATGGTTACTGAAAGAGATGTTAACTCTGATATTGGTTTAGTAAATATGGTTCCCACTTCACAAATCATTTCTGATACTAATTTGTCTACTGGTGCTCAGGGATTGGAACCAAACTTAGCCAATGAAGTTTCTGTTGATGATGATAGAAATAATTATTTATCTAAAGAAGTGTTACCACCAGCAATGCAATATCCAGTCTTCAATATTAAACCTCAGGAGATTCCTGATATTCATACTAATATGGCTACTGTCAATAATGAGCTGAATGAGGATTGGGTAGTGAAAAGAAGCAAGAAGAAAAAACGATTGATCATATTTCGCCGAGAACATTATTCCCTCCAGTCCTACTGCATCTTCCTTCTCTAGATTGACTAGGGGAGGTAGATCTACCCATGATGTTTAATTTTCTCTGCTGGAACATTAGGGGAGTGGCAAACCTTGGCTCCCTTAATAGATTGTTAAGAATAAACAGGATTCATAAGTGTTGGATGGTGGTTCTTCTTAAGCCAATGGTTAAGTCTAATTATGACAGATTTACTAAAAAGTTCCCAGGATACAATCTTGTTTACAATTCTTCCAATAAAATTTGGGTCTTTTATAGGAAAAAATTAAAGATAGATATTCTGGTGGATCATTCTTAGTTTTTGCATGTTCATTTTGAGATTGATTCTTTTAAAGGTTATGCTTCTTTTGTCTATGCTGCTTCATCTAAAGTGGATAGAGAGGATCTTTGGTCCCAATTGCATGTGATTGGTCAAACTATCAATGAGGGCTGGATGGTGGGAGGTGACTTCAACTGTATTTCTCATCCTAGTGAGAAGAAGGGAGGCAGGAATCCTAATCTGAATGATTTGCTGTTTTTTTCTGATTCTATCAAAAATGCTGGACTGTTTGATATTGGATTTGAAGGTTCACCTTTTACTTGGAGGAGGGGTAATATTTATGAAAGATTGGATAGAGTTCTTGTTAACAAGCCATGGTTTGATTTATTTCCTATTTCTAAAGTTCAGCATCTTACTAGACTGGGGTCTGATCATTCTCCTCTCCTTATTAAGCTTGCTGTTGCAAATATTGTTCATAAAACCTGTTTCAGATATTTGAATGTATGGTCTTCACATCCTAATTGCAGGCAGCTAATTGAGTCTAACTAGAATATTTCAAAGGATTTCTTAAATGCTAATCCTCTCATTCAGCTTTGGTAGACTCAGAAAAAGCTTTCTAAGGTTTTAACTAGCTGGAATTGGAGTGATTTTGGCAATATTAATTCCAATATAAAAGATGCTGAAGTATTGGTTTCCAAAACTGAACAAGCTGTTGAAAATGGTTCCTGTTCTAATCATGAATTATTCATTGCTAATGAAAAATTAAACACTACCATTCTTCAGGAGGAACTGTTTCTCCAACAAAAAGCTTCAGCCAATCACTTTCTATATGGAGATAGAAATTCTAGATTTTTTCATGTTATGATCAAGTATAGAAGATCTATTAATTCTATTTTAAAAATTAATTCTTCTACTAAAGGATGGATTTATGCTTCCCAAGGCATAGTTGAAGATGTTGTTCTCATTTTCCAGAATCTTTTTTCTGTTCATCCAGTTATCTCTTCATCTTTTTCTGTTCAGTTATTGCAATGTAGCATGTTTAAAGGAAATGCTCCTCATTTAACTAATCCTCCTACTGAAAATGAAGTTTTTTCTGCTATTAATTCTCTGGATAGCAAAAAAACAGCTGGGCCTGATGTTTATTCTTCTGATTTCTATAAAAAGTTTTGGAGTATTATTAATCATATGGTGATGGCTACTACCATAGCTTTTTTTCAAGGTTCTAATTTGCCTAAATATTTTGCTTCCTCTACTATCATCCTTATTCCTAAAAATAAATTTAAAAACAGCTGGAAGGATTTTAGGCCCATATGTATTACTTCTACTTTTTCTAAGATCATTAGTAAGGTTCTAGTGGACAGGCTACAACCTTATCTACTGGATTTAATCTCTGAAAACCAATCTGCTTTCATCAAAGGGAGATGTATCAGTGACAATATTCTTCTTGCTCAAGAGTTGCTTGCTGATATTGATAAGCCATGTAGAGGTTCTAATATTATTCTTAAGCTAGATCTTTCTAAAGCTTTTGATTCAATCAATTGGTCTTTCATTATTGATGTATTAGCTGCTAGAGGTTTCAACTCTGATTTTTGCACTTTAATCTCTAGATGGTTGGAGAACAATTATTATAGTGTTCTGATTAATGGAAGTACTCATGGTTTCTTTCAAGCTGGTAGGGGGATTAAACAAGGAGATCCATTATGTCCTTATATTTTCATTTTGGCTTTTGACTACCTCTCTAAATTATTAAATCAGGTTCATATGGCTAATCCTTATGTTCAATATCAGCATAGATCTAATATTTTGGTTAGTCACCTGGCTTATGCAGATGATGTTATTGTCTTTTGTAATGTGAGCAAACAATCAATTAAATGTATTATGAAAAATCTTTCCGAGCTTTGAATCAGTTTCGGAATGGAATTTAATAAAGCCAAATGTTCTTTTCTTGCTAGTTCATTGATGAAGGCTCATATGAAAAATTGGATATTGGATTATACTGGATTTAAAGAGGCTAATTATCCTCTTGTTTATTTAGGCTTTCCTTTGTCCAAAGGAAGAAGAAGATTGTCTCATTTTGATGTTGTGGTTGCTAAAATCTGTTCTAGAATTCAATGTTGGACGAATTCTTTTCTCTCTAATGGTGGAAGAGTTACTTTTTTGAAGAGTATTTTAACTACTTTCCCTTTGTATATTCTGCAAATGGTTAGTATGAAGAGAAGCTCTCAAAAATTACTCTCAGTTATTTTCAACAAATTTTTATGGGAAGGACAACATAAACAAATGCATTGGACTAATTGGGATAAATTGTGTAAACCACTTGCTTGTGGAGGTCTTGGATTCAAAAGCTTTCAACATCTTAGTTTCTCTTATTTTTGTAAGCAATGGATTCATTTCAGATCAAAGTCTTCTCTTTGGTCTCTATTTCTTCATGGTAAATATTGCAAAATATCCCATCCCTCTCAGGTTCAAGCTAAATTAGGTGATTCTAAAAACTGGAAAAGGCTTTTAAAGGTAAGAGAATTTGCTGAAAAGCTTTTTATTTGGGATATTGGTGATGGTCAAGTGGACTTTTGGCTTGACAATTGGTTATTTAATGACCACCTGTATAAGCAAGGATCTTCTTCAAATCAGAAAGTTTCTGATTTCTGGTCCAATTCCAATTGGGATGAGGCTAAACTCGAAAGTCGCTGTTAATACCGATTTGGTAAATAAAATTCGACTATACCATTACGTACTTAATGTTAAGGATAGATTGATTACCAAGAATCCATCTACTCAAAGTCTCTCCAAGTTCATTTTTCTCTCTAGTAATAATTGGACTGTTAATGATTGGGGCAAGCAACTTTGGAATAAATACATAACTCCTTCTATGTCATTTTTTTGTTGGAAGCTTTTCGAGAATTTTTTGCCAACTCGATGATATTCTGAAGTTAAAGGGTATTCGGGGGCCTTCTATGTGTCCTTTTTGTCTCTCAAGTGAAGAATCTATTTCCCATTTATTTATCGCTTGCAAAGCTATACAGGAGGTATGGAAGGTCAGTTCTTACTCAAAAGGGATTGATTCATAGATATTGTTGTTGGGTCAAGCTTGTTAATTGCTGGCAAGATTGGAAGATGACAACAGAATTTTACATCCCCCTGATTATATTTTGGTTCACTTGGATGGTTAGGAATGAGATTATGCATAACAATATGGTTTTTTCAGCCAAGGTTATTATAAAGAACTGCTTGAATTTTCTTCATAAGATGACAGCTTCTTTGAACTTAAATGATAAGCCATCAGCAATCAAAGTCAAATTGATCATTTGGAGAACTCCTAAATACCCATGGGTTAAAATCAATACTGATGGAAGTTATATACATTCCACTGCTGTTAATTGTTCCAATGCTGGTATTGGTGCTCTATGCAGAAATTACATGGGGACTTGCTTATGGCTTATCTCTGCACCAATTACTGCCATTAATGCATTAGAATCGAAGCTATAGTTGTTTTCCGGAGTCTAAAGACAGACCATTCTAAATCATCAAGGTCCAATTCATGTGGAGATGGATTCCTTAATATTACCGAATATTCTTCTACATAAAGCAGCCTACTCCTTGGTATCTTCAAATTTGGATCAATAAAATTTCATTAATGGTATCTAATCTATCTATAGTTTGGAGTCACATTCATAGAGAGGGAAATCAGCCAACAAATTGGCTTGCTACTAGAGCCAGTTCTTCTAAGGACATTTTATGCTTTTCTTACTCTTCTTTGGATCCTAAATCTCCTATTTTTAGGGAGTTTAGAATTCTATTACATGGGGATCTGCTTTCTTTTCCTCATATTAGATGTACTAGACTTTATTGATTAATATATTTTCATTTCGCTATATATATATATATATATATATATATATATCAGCAGGTGAAAGAGGCTGATGACAAGGTTCAAGCTCTGGAAGCATTACAAGATCAACGTTGGGGCCATACACAGGAGTTGATTAATGCACAAAATCATCTGTTACATACTCTAGAAAAGGAAGAACTTCTTTTGAAACAAAAAGCTGCTGTCAATAAACACTTATATGGAGATAGAAACACAAAGTTCTTCCATGCTGTCATAAAATACAGAAGGCAGATTAATGCTATCCTTAGAATCAAAGAGATTGATGGTAGTTGGATTTCTGACCCTCATTTAATCTCCCAAAGTGCTATAAGATATTTTCATTCACAACTTGCTGCTCAACCTTCCTCGCCTAATTCTTTCAATCCTGAGGTGTTTAGAGATGATGTTAATTATGTACAACAACTAAATCTTACTATGCTACTCGATGAAGTCGAAATCTTTAATGCTCTAAAAAGTATTGATGGAAACAAACTCGCCGGCCCGATGGCTTCACCTCTACCTTTTATATTAAAGCTTGGGAAATTGTGGGCACTGATTTGATTAATGTTGTTCATTCCTTTTTCTCTGGTGCAGATATTCCTAAGTACTTTGCAGCTGCCATCATTACTTTAATACCCAAAGATACTCAAAAATCAAACTGGACAGACTTTTGGCCCATAAGTCTTACCAGCACTTTTACCAAAATTATTAGCAAGATCATTGTTGGAAGGCTTCAACCTCATCTTAATAAACTTATTAGTGCTAACCAATCAACTTTTGTGCAGGGTAGAAATATCACTGATAACTGTTTGTTGGCTCAGGAACTACTACTGGATCTTAATAAGGGCTGTAGAGGACACAATCTCATCTTGAAATTGGATATTAAAAAAGCATATGACTCCATCAGCTGGCAATTTATTGAGCAAGTTCTCAAGGCTAGAGGGTTTCACCCTTCTTCTGTAACCTTATTCAGAGGTGGCTATCTGGTACATAGTATAGTATCTTGGTAAATGGAAGGAGTAATGGTTTCTTCACTGCTAGGAGAGGGCTGAAGCAAGGAGACCCATTATCTCCTACAATCTTTATTCTGGCTTTTGATTATTTTTCCAGAGTGTTGAATGTTGCCCACCAAAGATATCCATACCTTCACTATAAACACAGCTCTTACCAAATAATCAGCCATTTGGCCTATGCTGATGATGCAATTCTTTTTACAAATGGTAGTAAGCAAGCTGTTAGGAAAATATTACATATTCTGGATCATGTGTACCAGGTGGCTAGTCTGAAAATTAATGAGAAGAAGTGCCAATTTTTGGCAGGGAAGAACTACAAACACAGCTGCTAGTTGAAAGATCTGACTGGGTTCACTGTTGCTGATCTTCCTCTCAAATATCTGGGGGTACAACTGATCAAAGGAAGAAGGAGGCAAACTCAATATGATGAAGTAGTGAATAAAATATCCTCTTCTATTTCTTGTTGGATAAACAAATTCTTGTCTAATGGAGGCAGACTGACTTTGCTGAAGAGCATTCTTTCTACTTTTCCTCTCTATACCATGCAAATGGTAAATATGAAAAGAAGCACACAGAAAATGTTGGAAACACTCTTCAACAAGTTTCACTAGGATGGCCAATATAAACAGCCTCACTGGACAGTGTGGAACAAAGTATGCAAACCAACGCAAGCTGGAGGGCTGGGTTTTAAAAGCTTCAAACAGATGAGCCATTCGTTTCATTGTAAACAGTGGATTAAATTTATTAAACAAGACAAGGTGGGCCAAATTCCTTAAAGAGAAATACTGTAAGAAGTTCCATGCTAATGTTGTTAAAGCTAAAGTGGGAGACTCCAAGCATTGGAAAAAGCTGCTGAAGGTTAGGGATACTGCTAATCAATATTTATTTTGGGAAATTAGGGTTGGTAATGTAAATTTATTCCTGGATAATTGGTTACCTGATGGACCCATTCCTTGTTCTGCTCACTGTAACCCCCATCTCACTGTTTCAGATTTCTGGTATCAAGGACAGTGGAATGTTGATTTACTAGGTGAAATGGTTGATGAGGATACTGTGCTAAAGATTCTATCTATACCCATTGAAACCAACAGACCTGATACACTTCAGATCAAATATGTCAATGCCCCTGCCTTAAATAAGGCCATCCATTAAACCTTTCAAAGCTGGCCTAATACTGTTTGGGGAGATAAGATTTGGATCAAGAATCTGTCCCCCTCTATGTCCTTTTTCTGCTGGAGATTGTTCCATAAGTTTCTACCTCTTGATGATATCCTGAAACTTAAAGGCCTTAAAACTGCTTCTAGATGCTGGCTTTGTAATTCCTAGGAGGAAACTTATTCCCATGTGTTTCTCCACTGCTCTTTCACTAAACAGTCCGGGTGGATGTGCTTTACCGTATGCGGATACCACGACACGTATATGACTCGGATCGATTTCGAAGCTTGTCGGGAGGATCGGAGGGTTCTCGGGGAGTTCTCTATTCCCTTAATTATTTGTTAGTTCCTTTGGATGGCCAGGAATAATGCCAAATATGAGGGTAAAAACTGCTCAGCTCAGTCTACTGTGGTCAAGTGTTACAGCTTTGACATGAAGAATTCAGCTTTGCTTTCCACAACCAAAAGAAAAGTTGTACTGTTGCATTGGTCTCTACCTCCCCAACCTTGGATTAAAATCAATATTGATGGGAGTTTTATACCTTCCTCTCGTCGGTATTGGTGTCGTCCGTAGGAACAAGCATGGGCCGACTCTTGTGGTATTTTCAGATCACCTATCGTATCTTCTTCCGCATTGGAATCTGAACTTGGTGTTGTCTTCTGAGCTTTAACAACTGCCAAAGCTCTAAAACACTCTTCTGTTTGGATTGAATCTGATTCTCAGCAGGTGGTTGACATTATGAAAGGTTGTGCTACTCCTCCTTGGAACTTGGGTTATTTTCTCAGAACCTTCCCTACTTGTTCAGATTTTCTTCAACTCAAATGGACTCACACTTATAGAGAGGCTAACTAGCCTGCCAACTGGTTAGCTAAAAATGCTGCTTCAAATATTACTATAATTTTTTCTATAACACCTTTTGAGCCTTTAAGGCTTTCACTTTTGGGGGACTCTCTTAAACTCCCTTTCATCGATGTACTTAACTTTAATGTTTGAATGAATCTTCTGTTTTTTTTGCACAATATATATATATATATATATATATATATATATATATATATATTTGGTGTGGAGTCAAGTTTTTGGCGCACTTATATTTAGAACAAGGATTATAATAATTCAAATAAAGATTCTTAGATCTATTAATAACATTCAAAGTCTCATAAGGTGTTTAAGATTCTGTTATATGTCCAAATAAATTTTCCTCTAACACTTGGGGTGGTTGAGAATAATTCATTCCATATTGATCTATTTTCTTGGAAAGGGCTACAATTTGAGAAACTATCATAGTCATCATATCTGAATCATGAACACTAGCTACTCTTTTAGGATTTACCCTTTTTGAGGGCCATTGAAAATTATTAGTAGCCATTTCTTCAATTAATGCGTATGCTTCATCAAAAGGTTTTGACATTAACGATCCACCAGCAGCAGCGTCTATAATTGATCTCAATGATCCCACTAATCCATTATAAAATGTTTAAATTATTAACCAATCTGGTAAAGCATGATGTGGGCATTTCCTAAGAAAATATTTAAATCTCTCCCAAGCTTCATATATTGTTTCCCCTTCAAACTGACCAAAAGATGTGATATCATTTCTTAGCTTAGCAGTCTTTGATGGAGGAAAATATTTTGATAGAAACTTTTGAGACAATTCTTCCCAAGTTCTAATAGATCGAGGAGCTAGCAAATTTAACCATGCCTTAGCTATATCCCTTAATGAAAAAGGAAAAATTCTAAGTCTGACAACATCACTCGACACTCTGTCATACTTAAAAGTAGCACACAGTTCTAGAAAACTAGAGAGATGTAAATTTGGATCCTTATTAGGTGTTTCTCCAAAATGATTGTTTTGTACCATTTGGATAATAGCAGATTTAAGTTCAAATGAATTAGCAGCAACATCAGGATTTTGAATGGTTATATGAATTTCATTTGTTGTTGGGTTGGCATAATCTCTTAAAGGTCTTGGCAAATTTCCAATATCATTTCTCTGATTATCTTGATTATTCGCCATTTCGCAAGGATTTTCAGTTTGTTTTTGTTGTTTTCTAATTTTTCTAACAGTATGCTCTAACTTCGAATCATAAGGTATTAAACCCATAGATCCACTACGATGCATATAAAATCACTCAAATACTTTAAAAAGTAAACAAACACACAATTACACACTACAAAGTAAAGGTTTTCAATTACTATATCATCAATAGATACTGTTTATACTTTCTTCCTTCGATTCCTTCGATTCCTTTGATTCCTTCCTTCCCCAGCAACGGCGCCAAAAACTTGATGCGCGGACTTTATATATTGCAAGAACTTATGAACTCAAATTTATATATATTTATAATGATTTTGTAAAGTCCAAACATTCAACGCAAGTATACGTATCGTATCAAGTAATACAAGGCTCTAATGGAGTCTCGTTTATCATCCCACAAAGAAGGTTGAATCTCACTATTGATAATGTAATACTGAATTCCAATACTTAAATTTCAATTAAAGTTTAATGTTTACTTCTACTACCAAGATGCAGAAAACTATAACCATTAAGCAAACTACAATTACTTCTATATCTTTAAAATAAAATTAACTATCAGACACACACTAAGCTATATATTTGAAATGTTTTGATATATAAGAAAATTATCTTTCCTCTTGCAATGAGAATATGATTTGTAGATGATATGAAATGATTATCTAATGGTATTGTGCCAAATAGGAGCATAATTGATTCTTTACCCTTAAAAGAGTACCCTCTCTTCTAAGCAAGAAAAGAACATTAACATATCCTAAGTTTAGTTACTAAATCTAAGGCTAGGCTGGGAGGATACCGGCTTCCACTACGGAGCTCCCACTCACCCTTTACCTAAAGGCTAACCTTCGAGTTTAGTTACTAATCTTAGGACCAAATTGGGGATCTCAGCCTATCACCCTGAAACCTCCAATTTGACGTCCACCAAAACACGTTTCCCTATTTATTTGCACTCAATTCCCATGAACTACGCAATTCATCCATGGAAATTGAATGGGTTCTTCATTGTTGTTGTAAGACATTAAATCCTTTCAGAGTTAATATTCCACAACATAATTTAACAATACAATTGGCCATATCAACGAGTAAATTAAGTTCAAAATGAAAAACCATCACAATTTCTTTAATATTTTAAAAACACTTCAAATCCACATCAACACATCACCACATCTCTATGCAAGAAGAAAGACAAATGAGACTACTCAGAATTCATAGAGAAGACACAATAAAATATTGATTTTATATATAAAAGAAAAGTCATACAAACCATAAAAAAAATACAACTTATCTCTTTCTCTTACCCAATGCAATTCCCTTGAAGTTCCTTTGAATCCTTTTTTTATCTTCTTTGCAACACTCAATTCCCTCTTTAGAATGGAAAGGAAGAAGCAATCTCTCACTTTACTCCTTCTCCTTCACTCCTTAGAGAAGAATCCCTCTCAAATTGTCACTTCTACACACTTCTCTCTTAAGCCCTAACACTCAAAACAAACTAGACTCTCTAGAACACACAGGACACACACTAATTTTCGTCCAAAAAACAGTTACTTATAAGTTAGGAACAAAATCCCAAGAGTTTTCATAGGCATCCCTTTAAAAAGTCGCCAAACCTCTTCAAATTTGGTGTCCACAGACATTGAGCGCCCGATAGGGCACCGGTGGTGCTCTATCATCGAATTAATTATTGAGTTCTCTAGAAAATGGCGACGGCGATACCCATTCTGGTGTAGGCGGCACCAGAACCTGTTTTCCTCCTTTTTGCTCCTTTTTGCTCCGAATTCATTCCTTTTCACTTCTTTTCGCTCTAATCACCTAAAATCATCATACATGCAACAAATCATGAAAAATACCTTTCCTTAAAGTGCAATATCACCAAAAATGAATAAAATTATATAGCAAAAATAACATATATTTTTGGTGCATTATTGGGTTACTCAGAATAAGCTCTGAGTATGTCAGGCTGATGACGTTAAACCAAGCGCAATGTGGGAGATAACCCATATTTATCGGTGTGCTTTGCTTTATGTTTGCTTTGTGTGCTTTTATTTGGTTTGATTTGAGAAATGTGGTAAATTTTGGAGTTTTTAAGTTATAATGGTGTTTATTTGACCTTATTTAATGACTAAGAGGGGACCGAATGAAGATTTTGATGTTTGGCTGAACTGTGCAAAAATGTGCACTGGTGGCTATGCGCCACTGGTTGGCGCATAGGTGCCACAGTTATAAAAAATGTGAAAATGAGGTTCTAGAAGCCTAAATTGTGGTTGAGTAGTTTTTGGAGTTATTAAGGAGTTTTAACACATCTAGGGTCGATTTTGTACCTTCCCAAGTCTATAAAAAGGCCCTTAATTTATGAGATATTTGCCCCAGTTCTTATTTTCATTCCTGAATCTTAAAAAGATTATTTTGAGTGCAAAAATTTCTTCTTGGGAGAGTGAAGTTAAGAAAAAATAGGATGCCAGCAAGAGGAAGTTTATTTGTGATAATGCGCAAGAGTTATATAATCAATTTCTGGCTGTGAGTATCAAAGGAATAACAAAAATGATTACAAGGATCGAGACTGATGTGGAGTCTATGGATGCAAAGTTAAATGAAATTAATGCACATTTAGCGCACATTGGATGGCAACTCAAAATGCAATTCAGTCATACAAGTCTTGTGGAAGAAGCGAATAGAGCGATGTATCTGAAGAACAAATGGATAGAAGAAGAAGATGTAAGAGCTTTTAATCATCGCCCGTTTTATCAGATTTACATTCCAGATGGTTCAAATGGAAATAATGGTGGTTCTGGATATAATCCACCTAATAGAGATTGAAATTAAATTATGTGTGGTCTTGTGGTTTAATTATGTGTGTTTAGTGTTTTAAGTGTGTGTTTTTTTAATTTTTGTGTTTGTTTCACTTTAGATATGTTTGTTACATCTTAATGATGTAAATTTGTGCTTTAATTACATGTGTTTGAACTTATGTATTGGGGAATTTCATCCAAAGTATTTCGATAAAAATTTGTAGTTTGTCTTAACTGCAGCTTATTATTAATATAAGCTTTTATTTGTGTGAGATTTGTGTGGAATCATTGGAGATTAAAGTGTACTTCTGGAGTATTAGAAGATTTTATGATGATAAATAATTATTAGAAGTGATTAAAGGTGATTAACTCAGATTTTTGATGGAATTAACTTAATTGTCAAAATTTGGGCACTGGAGCCTAAGCGCCAAACCGACGACGCATAGGCACCAGATTTCGTGGCTAAGCGCTGTCTGCCTCGCGCATAGGCTTTGATTTGCTAAAATTGATTTTCTAAAGTTAATAACTCAAAATTTGCCATTTTTAACATCCCCATCACCTTCAACCTCTCATTTTCGTGAAATAGGAGCCTAGGGCATCATTTAATTAAATCATTTTAGAGTTAATTTTGTCGAAATTTGTTGGATTTGAATTCCTTAAGGTATGATCACTAATACTAAGTAAATTTTTTTTTATTTTCACCATGTATTTTGAGTACATTATTGAAAAATCCAAAAATCACTATTCATGGTGAAAATTTGAGGAAAAGCATGAGAAATTGCTTGGATTAGTGGAGTTTGCCTTTAGAAGTTGAGTTAATAGGTTTAGTTTAAATTTGGAATTTATGCTAAATTTTTTGTGAATTTTTAAAGATGGCTCCAAAGTCAAAACGCTCTAAAGAAAAAGCAAAATTTGATTCTGATAAATTTGTCAGTCCCAGAGCAGAGAATCGTTACGTCGATGCACTCGCATTGCAGAAATTGATTCCAGAACGAGTTGTTAGCAAGCCAGGAGTAGATGTTGAGGAGATGATTGCTAGAAGGAATTGGGAAAGATATTGTTGCTTCTCCACTGTTGCAGTTGTTTCTGTGGTGAGAGAGTTCTATGCTAACTTGCCAGTAGCTGAGGAAAATTTGGTGATGGTTAGAGGGCAACAAGTGGATTTTTCACCTAAGGTGATTAATACATTTTATCGATTACCTCCTATGATGATTTGTTTTTATTTGAATTATCATCCTTCAGAGGCAGAGTAGATGAGATTATGGCCTTTCTTACTGATGGAAGAGGTTTGTGGAAGATTATAAATGAAAGAAGAGTGAATTTTCAAGCCTTTAAGTTGAATGCCACTTTAAAGGCATGGCATTACTTCATCTCATCTAAGCTTCTGCCTTCAAGTCATGTTAGTGAAGTTACAAGGGAGAGAGCTATTCTGAACCATTTTATTCAGCAAGGAAAGCCTTTAGATATTGGAGCTATTATTTTTTATTATATTTTTAACTGTGCCAGAGTTGCTACTATAGCAGGTATGGGATTTCCTTCACTGATTCACTCGATTTGTGAGCAGTTTGGTGTTAAGTGTGAAACATGGGAAGAGGTTCTGCAACCACTTAGACCTATTACCAGTGTGTAAATGTAAAGACTTACACTGTACATTCAGTATTTGGCTAGAAACGAGGATCTGTTAGAGCTTCCAATGCTTCTGCTTCTGCTGCTTCTACTGCTTCTACTTACAGTGCTTCTACTGCACATGCATCATCCTCCAAAGATTCACCAACTGGATTATTACAAAAGATTTTGAAGAAGGCGAGTCTTACCAGAGAGCATGTTAGAGATATGGATGGAAATGTAGAGAATATTGAGAGGTATATTCAGAAACATGATGATTATGAGGGGAACTATCATCACTACATAGATAAACTGATTAGAGTGCTGAGCTGGCTCCTCATCCTTATTATATACCTCATGTGTCATCCAGAGACTGGAATGAAGATGATGATGATGAGGATGATGATTAGGATTGTTGTGTTGAGTTTGTGATGTTGTTATGTGATTTTCTCATGTGTTGTGATGCTTTTATTTGATGTTATCATAAGTGATGTGATGTGTTTTGATATGAACTCTGATGTTATTTAGATTATAGTTGAACTATTTCTATTATGCACATTTAGATGTTTTATGTTTTAATATGTGATGTGTTTGTGGTAGTAAATGTTTTTATGTTTTTCAAGTGTTTGAGTTTTTAGTAGTGCCCAATTTAATTCCTATGAATATTATAAAAATTTAGAACACTATTAGAAACCACTATTTATATAGCATGTTTAAACTTTTCAAATTTGCTACCATTTATTTTCTAGCATGTTGTAATTTGCGTTTTCTTAAGTTGGTGTGTATTTGCTTTGAAAACCTCCACTATTGTGGAAGTCCTTCGAAATTTTAAAATTTCTATTTTATAAAAAACTGAATTTGATCTACTTTTTACTCCTTGTTTTTAAATTGTTATACTTGCATATTTAGAATATTAAGATTCTTGCAAGCATGTTATTCTAGTTTTTTAATTCTTACACATCTATTATTTTTATGCTTAAATGTTTTATTCTAATTAAATTTTAAAGTTTGGGGGGAATTTAAAAACAAATTTTTAAAAACTAAAATTTTATTTGTTTTTAAGAATACTTAAATAAAATTTTATTTTTAATTGAAAATAATTATGTATATGAAGTTATATTAGGGGAGCAAAATTTTGAATATAGAACTGAGTAAGAGAATTTAGCTAAAATTTATAGTAATGATGAAAAATTTAAAGTTAAAATTTTCTTAGTTAAGAAATGTTAAATATAGTTAAACTATCTTTAGTAAGAAGTGTTGTATTTTTGGATAAATAAAAGATTTGACTTTTATTTTTCAAAGCTTAAATTTATTTTATTGAGAAATAATTTTCATCACTATTATTTTGGTTTTTAAGTGAAGGATATATATCAGACCTTTATTTAAAATGAAAGGGTGGAATTCAAAATCACTAAAGGCCTATCCAGATACAGTAATTCTTGCTTATAAAAAAAAAAGAAAAAAGAAAGACAAAAAAAGAGAGAGAAATAGTATGTAAATAAGAAGGAGAAGCTGAAGCTTGAGGATTTAAGGGCCTAATAAAAAAATTGGTTCCATACCTAAAGTTTAAAATATAAGTTTTGAAAAAATCTAAAGCTTAAAATATAGTAAGTAAAATTATTTCCAAATGAAAATTTTTAAGTGAGGGAGATGAAAAGATTGAATCCTATATTTTGAAAAATCTACAAGTATTTCTGAATTTGATAGGAACTAATATTTTTCATTATCCTTTACTTAAGAACCTTCTATACTTTAAGTTGATATCATTTACTAAAATTTTTTCTAAATTGGACAATTTCATTTCGAGAACAAAATTTTGAAACCTTCCTAAAAAAATTCATTTACATAATTTGCACGTTAAGATTTTACATGTGATTAAGTGTCACTTGAGGATAAGTAACATTTTAAGTTTGGAGAATTTTGATACACCTAAAATATATAGTGTTTTTAAATACATTATTATACCTATTTTTTATGATATTGCACTTTAATGGAATGTATTTTGTGTTTTTTCTTGCATGTATGATTAAAATGACTGATTGTGATGAAAGGAGCAATAAAGGATCAAATTTGGAGCAAAAACTGAAAGGTGTGCAAAATTGGCCTCTAGCGCCTATGCGCTGGATGGCTGGCACATAGGCGCCACAGTTAAAGTGACGAATTTTATTTGATTTTGGTGCAAATTTGAAGGGTTTTTTGAAGAATCCTTTGGTTTAAACTTCATTAACTTCCCATCAGCGCCAAAATTCATTAAAATTTGAACGGATGGATGCATTCTTGGTGGATACATTATATCTGGACATATTTTGAAGAGACACTAAGACATCTTTTGGAGAATTATTAAAAAATGAAGACTTGAAGATCAGAATGTAGCGCCACACCCAAGAGAAGAGTTTAGGAGAAAATTTTGGAGGGAGGAGTTGGAGGAAAGCTTGAAGTTGATTCCAAGGAAAGAGGAAGAAGGAGAGCCTTCTTCTCACCAAATTTTCTTTACTCTTCTACTTTACTTTATCATAGTTTGTATTAGAATTTAGGAGAGTCAATCCTCAGAGTTGGGTGCCAACCTCTGTGGAGTCTTATAGTGGAAAGTAAAACTTTAGAGGAAATTTCAGTCTTGTGGAGAAGATTTTCAGATAAGTTTTTATCTTGTTTTACATTTGGTTTTAAAGTAAGACTTGTTGTGTTTTCACTATGATTTCTACTTTCAAATCAAGTTGTGATTGTGTTTTCTCCATGAATTCTGAGTAGTTTACTTTATCTTTTTCCTTTTAACTGATGAAGTAATTAAATTATGGAAGAAAGTTGTGTGAAGTATAGGATTTCAATGTTGGAAGAAGTTGTGATGATTCACTACCTTACATTTCATTTACCTCTTGATTTGGCCAATTAAGATGTTAAAATTTGTTGTGAGAACATGTAAGAACCAATGTGGTATTGTCTCAATTAACAATTGGAAAGAATCACATGCAATTGTATGGGTGACAATTGTAGTCCATATGGTTTTGTGCAAATAAATAGGAAGATATGTTTTTAATGTGGAGTAAAATTAGAGGACTTTAGAGTGACAGGCTAAAGTCCCCTAATTTCATTTGATGTTTTAAATTTTTTTATGTGATGTTAGCCCCCAGGTGGAGGGAATCGAGGGAACTCTAGAGTGAGAGCTAGTATCTTTCATGCCTTACCGATCTACAAGATTTCAAATCATCAAATTAACCAATGTTCTTTATAGAACCAAGTAAGGGTAAAAAATATAATTGCTTCTATTTGGCACAACACATTTTAGATGCGTCCACAACGAAATTCCATAATTATTACTGATACATTGAAAGAGGAAAAAGATATTTTATTCTCATTTGCTTTCATACTATTTTATAGTTGTGTTAACTTTAGTTGTTTGCTTTACTTTTTATTCATAAAATATCAAAAACAAATTTGAAAAACTTTATATCTTAAAACAGACTTTACTAAATCATTTTAAAAAGTAAAAAGTTATTTTTCTTACTTCTTTAAAATTTTAGACATTTCCTTGTGGGTTCGATATCTCGGGGCTTAATAAAAAAGTCCTATATTACTTGATAAACGATATGTATACTTGCGTAGTATACCATATTATAAATAATTAAATTATAATTTCATATTTAAAATGTAAGGGTAAATATTCTTCGGGGAACAAACTTCCTTCTTCAGTTTCAATCCACACCCTCTCCAACACAGGGAGGGTGATGTAACTCTCCACCAGGACTCTTGGTCCTGCAGGCCTAGCCATGTCATAGGTGGGAGAGTCCACCTTTAAGGGTGTGTCAAGGGCCTGTCAAATGTTAAATAAAACATTGGGATGATACTACTGTATTGGAAGTTCTGGGAGCTTGAACCGCATTGAAACCATAGGGGGTTCCTTTAAAGGGTCAAAGTTAAGGGTTCACTTCAATAGCTTCATAGGGGTACCAATGAATCAGAATGGATTGTTTAGCAAAGATTCTAGCATAATCTTCTTCATTGGATAATCTAATAAGTTGATGTCTCCGTCTAACAATCCTAATTTCAATGGTCCAAGTGTATTGAGTTCCTTAAAGAACTTCCTAACATATTCCATCATTCGGTGACCAAATTGAAATTTCCCAATGAAATTAAATCTGACAGCATCATTTAAAGTCTGCATCTCCTGGGCAGTAAAAGGAATTGCTGGCATTCCTCTTTTAGACCAAGAGGCCTGATAAAAGGACAGTCACCCATGCTAGCAGCTGTGTCATGAATAGCTTGGGGAAACACCAAATGATCAATGCTTTCATGAGTTGTCTGGCCTTTACCCACTACACCAGCATAAGTAGCCTTTGCCCATTGGGCATTGGTCTCAACATCAACGAGAATGGCCATAGGAAACCATAGCGAGAACCTAAAACACCAATGTAATAGTACCAGTTCAAACCATTGAAGCTTAAGAAGAACACAAAATGAATGAACACAAAAAAAAATCTTCACCGCCGCTTCAGAGGCCAGACAACAGCTAGAAGAGAACCAAATAACAGTCAGAACTCCATCAAACAATGAAGAGAGAAACCAGCCAGAAACTAAATTTTAAAAAATTAAAAGCCTGGGAAGATACTAGAAGCAAAGAACCTCTTCTTCTCCTCCACCAAGAAATCTCTTAACCATCAGAAAACACTACCTCTAAAGGACCTCCACCAAGGACCACCATGCGCCGCTAGTGAAGTGCCATCAGACCTAAAACCCTAGCAGAGCAGGCAAGGAAGTCACCATATATATATATATATATATATATATATATATATATATATATATATATATATATATATATATATATATATATATATATATATATATATATATATATATATATATATATATATTCCGTAAACTTTCCTAAAAGGCAAGCAATATATTAATCAGAAAACATCAAGTACAATTACGTGGCTTGTAAGTAAGGGATTAACAACCTATCCCCATGTAACAAAAAGGCTAGCTGAGGGGGGGAGTATCAATAACAAAGGACTGAGTATTTTTTCCTAATGAAGCTAACCAGTGAGCAGACCTATTGCCTTCCCTAGGAGTGTGTAGATAAGTGATCCTAGAAGACTGAGTATAAGGGACCATTCTTTTAATCCATCTGCTAATGTGCCAATGGGGGTTTTTCATTTTCTCAAGAATCTTGATGCAAGTAATGGAGTCAGATTCCACCAAAAGTTGTCTGAAGTTGCATCTGTGAGCAAGAAAGAGAGCCCAAAAAATTGCAATAATTTCAGTCTCCAGTGCATCTAAAGCCACAGCATGGGAGGAGAAGAAGAGCAGAAATTTCCCCAGAGAATTCTTAAAAAACCTCCAAAAACAGCAACATCCATACAAAAACTTCCATCAGTGTTGATTTTCAACCAAGAAATGGGAGGAGTACACAAAATGAAAGATGGGGCAAAACAATGTTGCAAGGTAGGGGCAGGCCTCCATGCTTTGCAAATGTTTAGGAACTTCTGATAAATGATAAGCTTATGGATGTAAGAGAGGCAATAAACAACACCTTGATGGACCAAAGGAGCTTATCTGCATATTTGGCTTGGTTTCTGAGCATCAAGATGAACCAGGCAACCATATAAGGAATAACAAGGAGATTAGCTACATTTCAGTCCAACCAACAAGTTGAGAAGGAAGACCAACTGAATTTAAAGGTGTCAATTTCATCTTGTCCAAAAGATGGGTCCAAATCTCCTGTGAAAAGGAACATGCAAAGAATAATTGCTCCAAGAATTATATATATATATACAAAAAACTTGCCTATGAGGCAAGCAATATATTAATAAAGATTAGGCTAGTACAGTTACAAACTTCTAAAGTATGGAAGACAAATCCTATCACCATGTAACAAAAGTGCTAATGGGGGCGGGGGAGGGGTGGTATTAATTACAACATACTCATTAAAATTCCCCTGGGAGGCTAGCCAGTGAGCGGTAGCATTCTCCTCCCTTGGAGTGTGCAAAAATCAAATCCTATTGGACAGGTGAAAGAAGTTAACCGATTAAGCCATCTGCTGATATGCCAGAAGGGGTATTAGTATCTTGTAAAAAATTGATACAGTTGAGAGAGTCAGATTCTACCAAAAGAGTACCAAGCCCGCACCTATGAGCAATGAGCATAGCCCAATAAATTGCAGTCACCTCAATCTCCAAGGCATCCAAAGCAAAAGTAGAGGAGGAAAAAAGGAGCAGACACTTCCCTTGAGAGTCTCTAAATAAGCCACCAAAGTTATTTGACTTCCTACTAAAACTGCCATCAGTGTTAACTTTCACTAAATGAGTAGCAGTGGTCCACAGGATAATTTTAGAGTTAACCCTGGGTTGAGAAGATGTAGCTGGTTTCAAAATGCTACAGATGTCTATGAACTGGTGGTGTTGAATTAATTTGTTGATATAGGACAGGCAGTTGCTAACAACACAGTTTATCAAAGGGGGCTTGTCCTCAAAATTAGATTGGTTCCTAGTCATCCAAATGAACCAAGAAACTAGACAAGGGATCACCAATAGGTTTTCTTTGTGCTAATCCTCCCAGCAGGCAGAGATAGAGAAGCAGTTGAACAGAAGAGTGTCTGGATTAAGCTTATTCAAAAGGCTACCCCAAACACCCTGGAAAAAATGATAAGCAAAGAACAGATGATCAAAGGATTCCTCAGCTGCATGACATAGATGGCAGCAAGAAGGTCCCTTCAAACCTTTTAGCTTCAGGATATCATTAGTGGGAAGGAGCAGTTGCCACAATCTCCAACAAAAGAAAGACATAGTAGGGGTCAGTAACTTCCCCCAGATGGCAGGATCCCATTCTAATTGGTTCAAGTGAAAGAATTTCTGATAAATAATAGTAGTGAGTTTTTGAGAGTGACTATTCCTAGTGATTAGTTTATCTTTCTAGCCAGGGTAGAAGGAAGTTTGTTGTACCCGATGTATCTGATCAGTGGTAAGGATAGTGCTAAGCAGCCTGTTATTTCAGTGGTTTTCAGACAAAAACTCCTTGACTTAGTGTTGAAATGAAGGTGGGGTTGGGTGCATGAGCGCTTCTCTCCATTCCACATCCACTGGTCTAACCATAAATTGATTTGGCCATCCCCCAGCTCCTAAATGAATAGTTTTTCAACTTGGTTTTTGATTGACAGCATCTTAGACCAGATTCTAGAGTCTCCCAGTTTAGGTATAATAAGAGAGGGGTGAACATTGTTATAGTACTTACCATTCATGAAAATTACTCAAAGGCAATCTTTTGCTCTAAATCTGATCCACAATTTATACAGATTAATAAAGCTTAAAGTATTAAGTTTTTGAAACCTAGTCCACCTACTAAGAGAGGTTTACACAGCTTCTGCCCTGGGAGCCTATGGAATTTCTTCTGCTGCCCAGCCCACAAGAATCTATTAAAAATCCTACCCAACTGGTTATGAGTACTCTTCTTCTTGGTGAACATCTATAGAGCATAAGATGGAATCACCAGAAGGATGCTTTTCAGTAGTGTAATTCTACCTCCATTGGATAAGAAAGAATTAGTATAGCAATGGAGTTGAGCTTTTATCTTATCAATGACCTCAGTGAATTGAGTTTGCTTGACTCTACCTTTAAGTAACATAACACCAAGATAATTGAAAGGGAGGGCAGCTTGGGTAAAGCCAGTGTACTCAAAAATCCAATTATTAACATGGGGGTTAACATTGGTGCTAGTAAAGAATTGACACTTCTGTAGATTTACATCCATTCCAAAGCAAGTTGAAAATGTTTAAGTACCTGATTAACAGCTTTAACAGCTGGTTTGGAGGTTTTTGAAAATATGATGAGGTCATCAACATAAGATAAATGACTGATAACGCGATTAGATTTGTGGTGGTAGGCCAGATGAGGAGCTGCAGCAAACAAATCATCCAATAATCTGGACATGTAATCAAAGGCAAGAATAAAAATTGTTGGAGAGAGAGGGTTACCTTGCTTAACGCCCCTAGTGGCACTAAAGAACCCATGACTTTTACCATTCACCATGACAGAATAGGCATTACATTTAAGCCACCTCCCAATCAACTGAATCCGGTCAGGTTGGAAACCTCTAACTGAAAGAGTATCCAGGATAAAATTCCAATTGACGGTATCATATGCCTTTTTGATATCCTGTTTGAAAATCACATTATGCCCCCTAAACTTCCTATCTAAGTCATGCAGAAACTCTTGAGCCAGCAGGATATTATCAGAGATGGTTTTACCTTTCACAAAGGTAGCTTAGTTAGCTTTGATAAGTTGTTGTAGGTGATGTTGAAGTCTGCACACCAGAATTTTGCTAATCAATTTAGAGATGACAGTGGTTAAGCTGATGGGTCTAAAATCTCCCCAGGTCTGATATTGTTCTTTGGGATCAAAATGATAGTAGAGGCACTAAAATATTTGGGGGGATCAACACCTTTAAAAAAGCATTGGACAGCTTTAATCACATCTTTACTTACCTTAGACCAGCCTGCTTTATAGAATGAGGAAGTAAATCCATCAGGGCCAGCTGCTTTGTTACCATCAATGGAGTCTAAGGTAGATTTGATTTCAGCTTCCAAAGGTACCTGGGTTAATCTCAGCTCTTGAACATAATTGTGACAGTCCTGAAAAAGAGAATTATGGATAGGAGTTCTTGTTGAAAGTCTGTTTGTAAAAAGTTTTTCTAAGTGTGCCACACTATCCTCAGCTATATCATTAGAAGCAGTAACTTAAACCCCAGCAGAGTTACTTATGGAAAGGATCATGTTGCACTTTCTCCTGTAATTAATGAAGGCATGATAGAATCTGATGTTCTTATCCCCATCTACAAATTTAGTAACAACAGCCTTTTGCTTAAGAAAGGCTTCTTGATACTTAATTTGAGATAGTAGCTTCTCATTAGCTAATTGGAGCTCAACTTCTGAAATATTACCTAGTAAATATCCAACCTCCATATTTGTGAAAGCTTCTTTAGTCTTTTTAATGTTATCATGAACATTACCAAAGATGTCCCAATTCCAGGATCTAAGATGAGCAGCTATCTTTTTAAACAGATTCCAAAGATTAAACCAAGGAGTTGCCTCATGATCAAATACCCAAGTTTTTTCCAGTTCAAGAAGAAAGTTAGGATGGTGTAACAACTTATTCTGGAATCTAAAAGGACCACACCCACAACTAATAGTATTGTTGATAGAACACAGCAGAGGCCTATGATCAGAATCTGTCATAAAAAGGTGAGTAATAAATGTGTAAGTAATTGTATGGAGCCACATAGAGTTCACCAACATTCTATCAAGCCTTTCCCATGTGTCCCCATTCTCCATGTGAACTAAGGGCCCTAAAAACCTAAGTCATAAAGAGAAGCATCAGAGATGAACTTATTAAATCTGGCCATAGAAGCAAGCAATGTTGGGTTGCCTCCTTTCTTTTTAGAAGTAGAGGAGAGCAATTAAAATCCCCTCCCACAATCCAAAATGAGTTAATGGACAGGCCAATCTATAGTAATTCCTACCAAAGACTTTGTTGTTGTAGAACATGACAGCTAGCATAAACGAAGGTGGCATATCCTAGTTGCTCCCCAAGGGAAAATTGGATATGTAAGAACTGAGAATTATCTTGAAGTACTGACCATTGTAATCAAATATAGCATAAAGCCAAATTTCTTTGTTTAAATTAGAAAAAATGAGTAAGTTAGGGAAATTTCTCGATGATGTGATTGGGATTTTTTGTAACCATAGGTTCAAGTATACTAAAGCACCAAAGCATATGAAGTTTAACGAGTTATTCAAGTCTGCTGAGGGAGGAGGACTGAGCCACCCCCTAATGTTCCAACACATGAATTTTACATTGAGAAAGTGTTCTCCCCTTCCTTCTAGTTTTAGGAAAAGGAGCAGATGAAGTGCCATCAGGAGGGTCAGCTGGGAGCTAATTATCCAGCAAATTTTGTAATTCCGTTCTGCTCTTCTTCCTCTTGTTGTTCTTTTGAACCTGCCATTCTCCATCCATTTCTTCAGTCAAATGGAGTAGATTAAGCATAGTTAATTCATGTGAATCACCATATTCTAGACCAATTTTTTATAGAGGAACTTCCCTCTCCTCAATCTGAGGATTAGTGGTAGGGGTAAGAGGACTTCCAGTATCCTCAATTTGAATAACCTTTGGGGACTCCAAATGGTCAAATCCCAACTCTCCCTACCTAATAACAGAAGGAACTACATAAATAATCTCAGCAACCTCTCCTTCCTCCAGAGGCATGGGCAAAACCTCTTGAGTAGTTGTTACAGAAGCAACCACCTTAGAAAGTCTAATAGTTTTCCTCCTATTAGGAGGATGAAGTCTGTAACAAGTGTCTTTAACATGACCAAACATCTTGCAATGTTGACAATAAAGTAGCCTCTACTCCACTTTAATGTCCTACCAGAAACCTTCCTCATCAGTCTTAATCCATACTCTTTCCAAATCAGGGAGGGTTATATCCCTCTCCACCAAAACTCTAGCTGTTGCTGGCCTTGCCATGTCATAGGTGGGAGAATCCACCTTCAAAGGAGTGTCAAGTTCTTGACTGATATTGAAAAGTGCATTAGGATTTTATAGTTGTGTTGGCAGATTAGGAAACTTAAACCACATAGGAACTATGCAAGGCTCCTTTGAAGGATCAAAATCAGGTGTCCACTTCAATATCTTAATGGTGATGTCTGCTATCAATCTGGCTTGTTTGGCAAAAATTCTAGCATGATCCTCCTCATTAGATAGTCTTATCAAAAAATGTCTTCCATGAAGCAGTCCTAACTTCCATGCACCAATCAGCTTTAGTTCTTCAAAGTATTTTCTTACATAGTACATTTTGGGATGGCCCATTTGGAACTTCCCTATCAAGGTAAATTTAACTGCCTCAGTAAGGGTTTTCCTCTCTTGATTAGTGAAGATAACAGTGGGTTGTCCATCCTTTAACCTAAGTGGTCTAATGTATGGACACTAAATGCTTAGAAGATTTATGTAGAGTCTATTATTTACCCACCACTCCATCATAAGTTGCCTTAGCCCATTGGGCATTAGTTTAAATGTCAATTGGAAATGCCTTAGTCATTCAAACTAACTAAGGAATACCCAAAGGAACAGTAGAAAAAACGAAATACAGGAAGCCCAAGAAAAGTCAAAACCACAGGTTCAAACTCCAGGCAAGCTTCACTGCCAAGGAACCCAGAGATACCAACCAAAAAATAGCATCCCCACCTCAACTAGAACCAATGTAACTATGAAGCAAGTTTGAAATGTAAAAAGCCCAGGAAGCAGGAAAAAAGCCAGTAAACACCACAACACCACCAAAGTAGCTTCTCAAGTCTTCTCAGCTACACCACCAACAAACTTCACCGCCGAAAACCACCTTTCACCGCCAGAGAATCCATTAGAGCTCCAATCCTAACAGAGCATCCAAACCGAGCACCATTGTACGTATATTATATATATATATAGTCAAGTTAATCTCTACAAATTATGGATAAGATTCAGACAGTAGGATTCCTTGTGGGCCAAGTTTATGCTGGGGAAATATTGTAGGGGCTCTCATCCTTACTTGATCACTGGGAAGCTGGGAGATTCTAAACTCTAGGTCAATTTATTGAAGGTTAGATCCTCTGCTGAGTAGCTTTTCATCTGGCAGTTAGGGGAAGGACATATTAACTTTAGGTTAGACAATTGTTCTACTAAAGGCAAGTTGTTTAAAGATTGATGTGATATTAATAATTACTTGGTGGTTGCTGATTGTTGGAGTGATTTTACCTAGAATGAATTACTGATTCCCTCTAATATCCACCTTGACTTAATTACTAAAATATTGTAGACTCCTCTCAGCTACCATGTTATGGATAAAATCCACTTAAAGAACGTAAAGTCTCCATTTACCTTTGCATATATCTATCACTTTTTATTCAGGTGGGATCCACTGAGGCGGGGGTTTATCTGTTGGAACAAATTCCTTACCCCTTCTATGTCTTTCTTCATGTGGAGGCTATTTCATAAAATCATGCCCACTAATGATATCCTTAATCTTAAGAGACTGAGGGGCCCTTCTTGGTGCCTGCTGTGTAGAAGGGAGGGGGAATCATTGGAACATCTTTTCTTCGAATGTAGTTATGTTCAGCAAGTATGGAATTATCTTCTCACTAAGCTTTTCTTCTCTACTCTCAACCTCTCTTGGGCTTCTTTTCATCAAAATTGGGATGATTGACACTCCTCTAATCTCTTTACTGTTTTTGGGCTTGTGGCCTGGTTTGTCTTGATGGCTAGAAATAAAATTAAGTATGAATTAGCATCCATATCCTACATTCAGGTGGTTAGTCACAGTGTCAGCTTCCTCGGGAGAATTATTAAGCTTAAGAGGTTCACAAACATTTTGAAACAGTTTAATCAGGCGGTGCTCTTTTCTCCCATGGTTACTTTGGTGAATTGAATTAGACCTGTGATACCTTGGCTGAAAGTTAATACTGATGTTAGCTTCTCTAAGGACTGTACTAGGGTTGGTGGTGTTTTTAGAAACCATTTGGGCAGATGTCTACTCCATTTCCAACCTCATGTGGATGCTATGGATGCTCGTGAAGCTAAGGCTATTGCGGTCTTTTGGGCCATCAGGATTGTTGTCCAATGCAAATTCAAGTTCCTTATTATTGAATCTGAGTCTGAGTTATTGATAAACATTTTAAGGGGGCTGCACCCTCCACCTTGGCATATTCTCCACTGGAACTTAAAGATCAAAAGTCTATCATTGCAGTTGGCTACAGATTTCTCTTTCATTGCTAGAGAGGGTAATAGACCTGCTAATTGGCTTCTAGGAATGGAAGATGTAACCGATCTATAGTTCTCAATAGAATTCCCTCCCCCCTCTTTCTCTTTTGCTTCATGGGGATAGTCTCAATATCCCATTTAATAGACCTTTTAATAGCTCTTTTTGATTTAATGGCATTGCTACCTAGGTACTTCCGTTTTTGGGTGCCTTAGGTAGTTTTTGAGGAATACACAAACACACACACACACACACACACACACATATACTAAAGGTAAACCATACAAGATTTTAGATGTAGATCCTGGTAAAAGAGCCAAAATACAACTCACACAAAGAAAACTTAAGGTTCCATCTCTAAAGTATACAACTCACACTACAAAACCTAATATCCAAAAAAGCAAAAACAAAAGAACAAGTTCTCTAATAGGGAATCTCTAAAATTTCCCCATGTACCAACTTCTTCAACTCATTAGGGGGACAGGGCTCAAATACAACTTCTGAACTTTTAGCCCCTTCCTTAGCTAGCCAGTGAACAGGCTTGTTTCCTTCCCTTTAAACAAAGCTCCATGAAATATTAATATTTTTATTAGCATTTAAAATTTTGTTGATACATATAGCAGTGTTTCAAGGTGCTTCCTTTTTCCTCTACAGATGCTCCTCAAGTTGGGAAGATTCAACCTCCACCTATAAAAAATGCTACATAGCAGCACACGCAGTTTCAATTGCTAACCGCACAGCACAAATTTTAGCCTCCAATGAGAAATCAACACAACAAGAGGATGCAAAATAACACAAGAACTTTCCATTATCACCTCTAAAAATCCCTCCACCTCCAGCCAGTTCCCCTCCCTAGTTCCCATCAGTATTGACTTTTATTCAATTTGGTGGAGGCATAAGACACCTCACCAATTTGGGCTGTAACAAGCTTCTTCCATTTGGACAACACCCTTCCACTTGGAAAAAGGATACACCATTGAAAAAGGACTACTTGGAAGGATAATGTGTATCAATTTTATGAATATAAGACATGATATTAGACATAATCTATTTTTCAATGTTGTTACTACCTAAATGCTTGTTAGAGTTTCAAGCCATCCATACAATCCACATGACAATATAAGAAAAATATTCCAAAATATGGTGCTTTCTATTCTTAGGATTCCATGTCTCACAACATGCTTCAATTTCACTTCAAGATGAAGGGACAACCATTTAAAAATAGCTACCTAATGCTTCCATATCTGCATAGTAAGAGAACAATTGAATTAAATATGAGCAACGCTTTCTTCGTCCTCTTACACAGAGGACACAGAAATGCATATTTCAGTCCCTTTCACTTTAAAGTGTCATCATATGGCAACAACTTATGGAGATATCTCTAGATGAAGAAGAACATGGCGGGGGAGAGTGCCTTACTCCATATACTACTTTCCCACTTAACCCGATTAAAACGGTGTAGTTTTTCATGGATAACCATAGCTGCAGACACATTTCTAGATAATTTAAGTAAAATTGAATCTTTTTTATGGTAATCTATTGGGATCTTGGAGATATAAGAAACTTTGGAGCCCACATGTTCCCTCAACAAGGTAATGTTTCATTCCTCATTTATCCATAGGTCAGATACCAAAAGGTCTTCAGTTTCACTATTCATCTCACAATCCAGCTCTTCTCCAACCCATTGATCTCTCCAAAAAGAGAACTTCCCCTCTCCAATATCCCAATAGACATATTTTTTAGCACATTACCTTTCCTTTAACATAGCTTTCCAGATTTTTGAGTCCCTAACCTTTCAATTGAAAATGGAAGGATGAGATAAATTACTGTATTTCTCATTCATAAATTGAGCTCATAGTGACTCCCTCTTCCTGAATTTGAACCACTGTTTAATGTTGTTAACCTCAGTTATATAATGAAGCTCCTTAAACCCAAGAGCAGCTGCATGATAATTTTGGTGTAATCATTCCCAACCCACCCAAACTTTCTTTGATTTCCCACTAGCCCACAGAAATTTGTTAAAACATCTCTCTAGCAATAATTGGGTACTTGCTTTGAGCTTTAAAACTTGCAAAGCATAAAGTGGAATACTACTTACCACACTCTTAAGTAAGGTAATTCTTTCACCATAAGATAAGAAATAATTTTTCCAAGTAATGATACGTTTTTTGATTTTTCCACCACAACACTTATTTATGTTTGCTTCCTTCCTCCCCTCAAAAGATCTACTCCTAGTTATTTGAGGGGAAGCCCTACAATAGGATAACCTATTAACTCAGAAATCTAGTGATCAAAATCACTTTTAAGAAAACTTTCTTCTTCTTCTGCTTTAGATAAAAATTTCTTCCTTTGTTGGTATGTCAAACCATAGGGTAATATGTCACTAACAATAAAGTTTACAATGTTGACATACCATGGAACATGCCACTCATTAAGAGTGAACAATTTTTCATTAGAAAAGTGTTCATTAATTTCACCATCAGAAGAGAGATTTTTCATTTTCAAGCATGGACAGATGATCTGCAATTTGATTATCAGCACCCTTCCTTTCTACTATCTCAAAGTTAAATTCTTGTAAAAGAAGAATCCATCTTATCAGTCTTGGTTTCGTATCTATCTTTTTCATTAAATATTTAATAGCAGAATGGTCAGTATGCACCACAGATTTAGTTCCAAATAGATATGATCTGAATTTATCAAAGGCATATACTATAGCTAATAACTCTTTCTCAGTTATGGTACAATTAATTTGAGTTTCATTAAGAGTTCTACTAGCATAGTAGATTACTTTGAAAAATTTATCATGTTTTTATCCTGAAACATCTCCAATAGCATAATCACTTGCATCACACATTAACTCAAAAGGTTTTTCCCAATTTGGTGAAACAATAACAAGTGCAATGATTAATTTTTCTTTTAACGACTCAAAATCTTTTAGGCAGTCTTCATTAAAATTAAAAATGATATCTTTTTCCAATAACTGCATAGAGGCTTAGCAATTTTTAAAAAATTTTTAATATAACACCTGTAGAATCCAGCAAGTTCTAAAAACTCCTAATTTCACTTACATTTGTTAGGCAAGGTAAATTAGAGACCACTTGAATTTTTATAGGGTCTACTTCCATACCTTTTACTAAAATTTGATGTCCTAAAACGATTCCTCCTGCTACCATAAATTAGCATTTTTCCCAATTAAGGACTAGATTTATTTCTTCACAGCATTTAAGAACTCTTGATAAGTGTTCTAAGCATGATATAAATGAAGTTCCAAACACTAAAAATCATCCATAAACACTTCAATTCCTTTTTCAGTTAAATCACATAAAATTTCTATCATACATCTTTAAAATGTAGCAGGGGCATTACATAAACTAAATGGTATTCTTCTAAAAGCAAATATACCATAAGGATCAGTAAATATTGTTTTCTCTTGATCCTCAGGAGTAATTTCTATTTAGTGATAACCATTATATCCATCCAAAAAATAAAAATATTTATGCCCAGCTAGTCTATCCAACATTTGATCAAGAAAGGGTAGTGGAAAATGATCTTTCCTCGTGGCAAGATTTAATTTTCTATAATCAATGCATATTCATCATTTTGTAACTTATCTTGTTGGTATAAATTCATTCTTCTCATTAAAAGTTACAGTCACTGCTCCTTTCTTAGGAATACAGTGAATAGGAATAACCCATGCACTATCTGAAGTAAGGTAGATAATTCCAGCATCTAACTACTCTAAAATTTCTTTCTTGACAACTTCTTTCATAATAGGATTTAATCTCCTTTAAGGATCAGCCCTAGGTTTATAGTTTTCTTTAATAAGAATTTTATGCTTACAGATTGAAGGACAGATTCCTTTAATATCAGCAATGGTCCATGCAAGAGCATTCTTATATTTCTTTAGAGTTTCAAGCAAACTCTCTTCTTCTTCTATATCTAATTTTGAGAAAATTATAACTGGCATAGTTGAGGAATCACCTAAAAAGACATATTTTAAATGTTCAGGAAGTAAATTTAATTCAAGTTCAGGAGGTTTTTCAATTGATTGACTAAAAGATTTATCTTTATTTCTCATGTTCAAAACTTTAAAACTTTCTTGAACATAATTTAATTCTTCCTGAACAAAATCATATGATTATTGTGTTTCCTCTTCTTGCTCGTGTTCCCAATGTTTACTTTCAGATTTCTCTTCATATGTTACTTTGAAATGGAATTCACTCAAATATCTCATTACATCCATCCTTAAACATTCATCATTTTTATCATTTGTAGGATATTTCATTGATTTTTAAATATTAAATGTCACAGTTTGATCATTCACATGCATAGTTAATTCCCCTTTATGTACATCTATCATTGCTCTTCCTATAGCTAGGAAAGGTCTCCCCAAAATAATATGTATCTCTTTATCTTCCTCCATATCAAGCACGATGAAATGAACAGGAAAGATAAATTGATCCACTTTTACTATAACATCTTATATAACTCCTTTAGGATATGTTATCGAATGATCTGCTAACTATAAAGTTACTGTAGTAGGGGTTATTTTTCCTAATCCCAGTCTTTTAAATATTGATAATGGCATAAGGTTAATGTTTGCACCTAAATCACATAAAACTTTCCCATAAAATCTTTCTACAATCGCACATGGATTTGTGAAGCTACCATGATCTTTAAGCTTTTCAGGAAGTTTATTCTAAATTATTGAATTGCATGTTTCACTAAGTGCAACAGTCTTGTTATCTTCAAATTTCATTTTTCTATTGAGAATATCCTTCATAAACTTCACATAGCTTGGTGATCTACTTAAAAAAATACACATTTTTATGCCTTATTTATGATTCAATTCTTAAGGATATTATGCTTTAATGATAGGTATTTTCATGTTTTTGGATGTAGATTATTAAAAAGAGTTCAAGAAAGAAAAAGAAGGAAAAAGGAGCAAAAATGGAGCTTATGGAACAAATTTTGGAATTATTGGTCCGGCGCCTAGGCGCCAGAGTCCGGCGCCTAAGCGCCAGTTCGATACAGACGCTGTTAAGTTATTTTTATGACTTTGGGCAGTTATTTTGACGGTGTTAAACGGTTATTGGAGCTTCTAGAAGACTAGAAGTTACTCCTAATATATAGGACATGTGATACAATGTATTTGGACACAAGGAAACGGTCTGGATCGCGAAGAGGTGCGACCCAAAGTGAAGAGGTGAGAAAGACCTGGTCACGGAGTCCGGCGCCTAGGCGCCAGATCCCGGCGCCTAGGAGAGACGGTTACCTTCTAGAAGATACGTTAAATTTGGATGAATTTTGAAGAGGTGCCTTAAGCAACCCCTGGCCAAATTCAGAGCTCTATAAATAGGAGCCCATTCTATAGAGAAAATCGCACCAAAACCCCCCCCTCTTAGTACACATACCCATTATAGCATATTCTCTCTCATCTCTAATTTTATTTAGTCCCTTGCATACTTAGGGTGCCACTTTATTTTGTATCTAGTGAGTTTATTTTAAGTGTTTATTACTATTGGAGTCTTCATCATTGCTTTGGAGTCAGTAGAAGTCAACGGAGCTCTTGAAGTAACACTTCAGATAAGTATTTGTACTTTGGTTCAAAGTTTTATAAATAAGGTTTGTTATGTTATTTTTATGAGTTCTGAGTAGTTAGTTATCTTTCTCCTTTCAGCTATGAAAAGATTATAAATTAATTAAATTTCGTAGGAGAATTAAATATAAAATATTTTAAAATATTGTGATGATATTAATACCTGATCTTAGTTTACTTTTTAAATTGGTCATTTAATTTGTTAAAACTTGTTGAAGAATTTTGAGACCTATCCGGAGATAAATTCTTAACTAGTAGATATCACATGAATCCTTAGGTAATCGCAGGATTGTTTAAGGTGAAGTGCAAATAAATAGGAAGATAATATTTTTTGGGTGTAGAATTCATTAGTTTTTAGAGTGACAGACTAAATTCTAATAATTTGGTTTATAGAAAGGTAACAGGTCACTGGTAGGGCCGACCATAGCCACCCTTAGACGTCTAGTAGTGTGAGCCTAGATTAACCCATTCTACTAATAAAACATCTTGAGCCTAACTATAGATTAGTCAATGTTCTTTGCACCTGGACCAAAGGGTAAAGCATAGAAAAACTTCTATTTGGCACAATACCATAATCTTAATTCCCTAGAAAAGATAATTAATCTATAATTCTTGGATTAGTTGAAAAAGGAGAAAGTCGTTTTTATACTTGCATAGAATTTTAATTACTGCTTACTTTATTTTCTTGCTTGTTGCTTACTTTCTTTTAGTTAAAATTATAAGTTAATTAAATTTAAATATATATATATATATATATATATATATATATATATATATATATATATATATATTATATATATATATATAAAGAGAGAGTAAATATAATTTACATAAGAAAATTTCAAAATATTTTATTTTTTATTTCACTATCCCTGTGGGATCAATAACCAGGACTCCACTAGAGCCCTGTATTACTTGAACGATACGTATACTTGCAAATAAAATCTAAATATAAAATAATAAAAGTAAACCTCGCACATCAAGTTTTTGAAGCCATTAGCTGGAAATTAAATATTCTAAAATGTGGTATCAAATTCTTGTATTTTAAAGCATATATAAAGTCGCATCGCATCACTTAGCATTTGTTCTAAGGCTCCATCAAATGGAATATTAATAGTAAGTTTCTTAAAAATTTTCAAGAATTTTGAAAATTTCTTATCCAACTTTTATTGTCAAAGTCTCTGAGGAAATGGTGGTGGTGGCTTTTCTAATCAATTTTAGGTGGAAGAAATATGTCTCTCCAAACCTTTCTGAGCATCCTCTTTTGGTTCTTTAATCTTTTCTTCCTCTACTTCAATCTCTTTTTGAACTCTACCTTTCAACTCTCTTCCACTTCTCAGTTGAGCAACTTTTACTTGCTCTTTATTATTGTCTCCTGGATTTATCTATTTATTACTCGGATGTGTTCCTTGGGATCTACTACTTAATGAATCGGCTATTTGTTCCAATTGATTCTCAATATTTCTAATTGTAGCTCCTTGACTTTGCAATTATTTTCCCATTTGTAGACAACTTCTTTTATAAAAAACTTTTTCTCCTTAAATTGTAACACCAATTCTTTTATAAACAACTTCTTCTCCTTAAATTGTGAAGCATTGTTAAAACCTGGAGGATAATTAGGTCTATAATCATTATTCCCTTACTTTTTACAATTCCCCTATGGGTTTACTTGATTTTTTCCCCCAGTGTTGATTACTAGCACCCTGATTATTGTTGTTCCAGTTAAAGTTTGGATGGTTTTTCCAACCTAGGTTATAATAATCGGAATATGAGTTTTTAGGCTTGTTTATGGCATTCAAAGTTCCTAATGATGTTTGAGAATCTATCATTTGGCCTAATGAATTTTCTTCAATCATTGAAATTAGTTGAGAAAAATTCATTTCAAATTGGTCTATCTTCCTTGAAATTATAACAACTTTATTTGCTAGCATTATAAAAGCATCAGATTCATGAATATTGGCTACCTTTTTAAGATTATCCTCTTAGAAAGCCCTTGAAAATTATTTGTAGTCATTTCTTCAATTAAAGCATAAGCATCATTAAACTGTTTAGACATCAATGAAGCACCAGCAGCAGCATCGATGATAGATCTAAGAGATCTAACTAATCCATTATAAAAAGTTTGAATTATTAATCAATCTGGTATTGAATGATGTGGACACTTTCTTAAGAGATCTTTAAAACATTCCCATGCTTCATAAATAGATTCCCCTTCAAACTGAAAAAAAAAATGTAATATCATTTCTAAGCTTAAGGTGCTAATAAATCTCCCTAAGTTTTGATAGATCAAGGTGCTAAGGAATGTAACCATATCTTAGTTTTATCCCTTAATGAGAAAGGAAAAAGTCTAAGTCTAATAACATCAACCGAAACACCATCATATTTAAATGTAGCGCACAATTCTAGAAAATTGACAAGATGTAAATTTGGATCTTCAGTTGGTGCTCCCCAAACTGATTATTAGATACCATTTGAATAATAGCAGGTTTAAGTTCAAATGAATTAGTCACTACAGTAAGATTTTGAATACTACCATGAAATTCATCTACTGTATGTTAGCATAATCTTATAAAGGTCTAAATTCTTGATCGATTTCAGCATTTTAATTATTTTGATTTGTCATTACTCGAATATTTTTATCTTTTTCAGTATATTTATTTTTTTATTTTTCTTATACTTTTTTCTAATTCAGAATCGTAAGGCACAAGTCTTTCAGTAACTGAACTACGCATACACAATTATAAAACAAAATAAAAAAAAATCACACACTAAAAATAACAATTTCCTAAAATAAATCAAACAAGTTTAAATAAGACTTTAAAAAGTAAAAATTAAATTTTCTTAAAAATTTTTCTTTATTTTATTTATTTTCCCCGGCAACGGCGCCAAAAACTTGATCCACCGATATTTATGCTTACGATTTGACACTATTTATAATGATATTATAATGTGAATACTACGCAAGTATACGTATCGTTTATCAAGTATTATAGGACTTTCTGATTAAACCCGATATATCAAACCCACAGGGAAAGTGATAAATAAAGAAAATATATTCTAGCACAAAAAAACAAAAAAAATCAACTTTTTTACTTTTAGAAAGATCTTACTCAAACTAAAGATAATATTCTAGCAAATGAAATTTGATTTTTTTTGTTAATTTTTATAGTTTGAAATGAAAGTAAGTAACTACTTTAAGTAAACTTTTGTAAGATGAAAACTTATGCAAATGAAATATCTTTTTCCTCTTTATGAATCAATAACAAGTCATAGAAATTATTGTTGTGGAAGTATATAAAAAGTTTGTGCCAAATAGGAGAAATTATATTCTTTACCCTTACTAGAGATGCTATAAAGAACATAAGTTAATCTATTGCTTTAAAAATCTTGAAGACGGGTTAGGCAGGAAAGATACTAGCTCCCACTCTAGAGTTTCCTCGACTCCCTCCACCTAGGGGCTAACATCTCAAATCAAAACATAAAACAATAAATCAAATTGGGGGCTTTAACTTGTCACTGTAAAGTCTTATAATTCTGCACCCATCAAAGTATATCTCCCTATTTATTTAAACTCAACCATATGAATTACATTCTCATCCATGTAATTTCATGTGATTCTTTCCTATTATTCACTGAGACAATGCCATACCAGTTCTTACATGTTCTCACAACAAATTTTAACATCTTAATTGGCTAAATCAAGAAGTAAATGAACTGTGGGGTTTTAAATCATTACAACTTCTTCCAACATTGAAATCCTACCATAACTTCATTACTTCATCATTTTAAGAAAAAAGATAAAGAAAACTATTCCGAATTCATGGAGAAAATACAATCGCAAATCGGTTTAAAAGTAGAAATCATAGTAAAAACATAAGAAGTCCTAATTAAAAATCAAATGTAATAACAATGATAAAAACTTATCTAAAAATCCTCGCCACCAAACTCTTGAAGTTCCTTTGAAAACTTGCTTTCCCTTACAATACTCCTTAGAGGTTGGCGCCAACTCTAAGGGTTCTAATTCTCACTTACAATTCTAATGCAAACTGTAATGAAGAAAAGTAAAGATGGTGAAGTGGAGAGGTGTGTTTCTAAAATAACTATCTAACATAAACCACACTCTAAAACATAAACCACACCCTCCAACAATAACACTAATTATGATATTCATGTCCTCTTTTTATAGTTTTTCAATAGGTATCTTCCTATCTCTTCAAATTGTGTCCAGATTCAACGTATCCTCCAAGAGATGCATCCATTCAAGAGAGATTTAATTTAATTTTGGCGCCAATAGGGAGTTACCCATGTTCTTACCAAGAGATGCCTAAAAAATCTCTTCAAAATGGCGCCACAATTTAAATAGCACCTCTTTTATAATTGTTGCTCATAAGCACGAGATTCCGGCGCTTAGTCGCAAGCCTGCTGGCACGTAAGCTCTAGATCTGAGCGCATAACCGTGGGGCCTTAGCGCATAAGTGCAGATTTTGGCGCTTAGCCGCCATAGATCACTTTTTCAATTTTTTTCATTTTTGCAACAAATTTGATCCTTTTTCACTTCTTTCATCGCAATCATCCATTTAATCATACCTACAAGGAAAACACACAGAATATCTTCCATTAAACTGTAATATCATTAAAAATAGGTATAAAAATTTGTACAAAAAAACTATATATTTTTAGTGTATCACAAATCTTAGGAACTTCATTTCTAAACTATTTTAACTTATTTTAGTCACCAGAATAGGGTGTGTGTTTTGGGTTAGAGAGTGTTTGTAGTGTGTTTGAGTAAAGAGGAAGTCTTTAAAGAGAGTTTAGAGTCTAGGTTTAGTGTTAAGTGTTGTTTTGTCAGGGATTCTTCTCAAAAGAGTTGTAGGAGGAGAGAGAAAGTGAGAAATTGCTTATTCCCTACTATTCCAAGAGATAATTGTGTATTATTGTGAAAAGAGAAGGAGATTCAAAGGAACTTCAAGGGATTCGCTCGGGAAAGAAATTAAAATAAGTTGAATTTACTTTTCATACTTTGTGTGACTTTGTTTTTATATATAAAATCTTTGTTTTGTTGTATCTTCCCATAAATTCTGAGTAGATTTCTTTATCTTTCTCTTTTCAATGATAAATGGTGAATTGATTATTTAGATTGGATGTGTCATATGAAAGATAAGAAATTGTGATGATTTTTCACTTTGCTCTTTATTTGCTTTTTGATCTGACCAATTAAATTGTTAAAATATGTTGAGAAACATATGATCCGAAAAGGATATGCTTTCTACAATAAAAGTGAAGATTACATTTAATGTCTATGAATGAGTGATGTAGTTCATGAGGGTTGGGTGCAAATAAATAGGAAAATATGGTTTATTGGGTGTAAAATTAGAGATTTTAGGGTGACAGACTAAAATCCTCAATTTAGTCCTAGTGTTTGGAAACTAAAGCGAGAGTTAGCCTTCAGGCGAAGGGAAGTGGGAGCTCTGGAGTGAGAGACAGTATCATCCCAGCCTAACCACGGATTTAGGGACTAAATATAAGATTAGCCAATGTTCTTTATAGCACTCAGAAGAGGATAAAGAATTGGTATGCCCCTATTTGGCACAATACAATAATTATACTAATCTATATCATTCACTCACGATAACATCATTGTAAGGGGGAGGGCACTTTATCTAAATTTAAACCTTACATTACAAAACTTAGTATATTAATTGTTACCTTTAATCTTAAGTTTAGATAGTACTTTAGCAATTTTAAATTCTCCAGCAAAGTTTAGCATCTTAGTATTTACTTTTGGTGCTTTGCAAATTTGAACATTGGATTTTTGTGCTATACTTTAAGGTTTGCTTCCTCCCTATGCGATCGATAACTAAGACTCCGCTAAAGCTCTGTATTACTTGAGTGATACGTATACTTGCGTATAGACTGACTGCTTTATTATTAAACTGATTATACTTTATGACTTAATTGAAAATACTTTTGAATATAACTTTAAGCCCATAGTTAGCAGCCAAACCGATCAGTTATCCTCTCACTAGCGACAAGATCCATGAAGAAGTGAGGAGCAAATATCTTGGAAAAATGTCCCCAAGGGTGGCCCTTACAGGTGATGAAAAAAATTGCACTTAGCGAAAGGCACATATCAAGTAGAGGCAATGACCTGATCAAGCGAATGAGGTGGGTGTGGGTGATAATGTATGTTAGGATTAAACTAATTGGTCGAGTGATATTAGCCAATTTCTAGGGAAAGTAGTTGGTAATTCCCTAATCAATGACTTAAATTGAAGAAATTCTCAAAAAAATAAAGGACGATCGATGAGGGAATGACATCCGAATTTCAGGGTTTTGCTCTAAAGGTGACCAAGTCACATGCCAGCGAACATGATCCACAACAATCACAAAGATCTCCCAAGATATAAGTCACTTTGGAGGTGACAACCCAACCAAATGGGATTCACAAAATACTCAGCCGGCCGACTCCTACTACAGATCAAATTACAAGATAACCACACAATCAATCGAAGCATAACCAATACGAATAAGCAAAAAACTAACATGTCTTTTGCATATATACAAAAAGTGTTTACAAATAACTTTCTCTTGATTCTAAAAAAAGTCCTCATGTAGTACAACCCTAGTGAGTGGCCAATCCTTCTTCACTGCCTGAGCCGTCCTCCTCTTCAAAAGCTTCTTTTGACTTGTCCAAAATCAGAATAGTGAACTGTTCCAGGTTGGAAAATTTAGGATAAACTAGACCATGGTGGATGAATTTTTTTATGACATAGTCCACCCAAAGCATAAGTTGTCTCGATAGGTCTTCCTCGTACTCCTTCTTGGAAATGAACGAGGTGATCTTCTCCTTCAGCTCAACAATCTCCTTCTTTAAGGCCACTATAGTTTCGATGGATTCTGATTAGACTTCTCAGAATAATCAAACTTGAGCTTCAGAAGGTCCTAATCATTACAAACTCTCCTAAGATCCATCTCTTGTGGAACATCCTTTTTCCGAGACTCATCTAGTACCCCTTCCAACCTAATCATGGTAAACCCCAGAAAATGGGTACTCTACGCCACCATCAGTTGCTACATATCTCCATTCTGGAAGAGTTCCTAGTAGCGGAAGTCACCCAGGGTACAACCGAGCTCCTCAGACTACAACAAGTACATCAAAGTGAAACACAAGTTCTTATTCTCATCCGTTTGTGGGTACCAACCTAAAGACTAATCCAGTAGACTGAACCACTTGTCAGGCCTGAGCCATATCCTCTGGTGGCTCTGTGGATAGGCTTCCACTTGAAGTTCTCCTTGCTCCTCTTTAAAGGAGAGGGATGTGGGATGTCTATTTTCTCCACCGGCTCTAAGAAGAAAGTGAGGCCTCATTGCCAAAAGACAAAGTTGACTCCCCAACAAAGAACTAGGCGAGGAAATAGGATCAACCTGGCTCGCTTCTGCTCTATCAAATAAGGCACCAAAAGATCGATTCCCGACCTGCAAATCCAGATGAATGGTGACAGTCGGTGGTGCTTTAGTTTTTAAGGAAGAGGGGGCTATGACCGCAGTTTCATGTATAACCCATTCAAAACAGATGTTCTCCCGTCACCTTCCCCTACACCAATGAAATGAAAATTATATTTTTCGAGGAATGGTGATAACCTTGTCAATCACCATATTTTGAATAACAATAGTGGTTTCAAAAATGGAGGTAAGGTATCTCGAGGCCACACTGTAAGGAAGCGGGTGCTCATTTTCTACTGAATTACCTGTTGTGGGAGACGCTTATGCTTCTGGTTCTTGGTGGTCAGCTTTTCTTTCACTGCCATGGCTTTGAGCGCCTCATTATTGAGAGTCGCCACTATTCCTCAATCATTTTGTCCCTCACCACACGGGTAACAGTCAGCTAAGTGGTTTTATGTGGGATCGAGAGATAACGAATGATCATAATTGGCTTGTCGATGTCCATACTCATTGGAAGAGGCTTCAAGCTGTCCACCACTCGCTTTAATGGCTTGCTTCGGATCCCCCAGTCTTCAGAACAGGAATCGATCATAAAATTCTTCTTTTAATCCTTTATCTTATTTTCCAATCCCAGTAAGTGGAGTTTCTTACACGCTGAAAACATGACAAAGCCCTCCTTATCAACCTTGAATGAGAAAAAATACTTAAACAAGTCGATCAAGCACGAAATATGCTCTTGATGATAATAAAGGATGAAAGTCATTATTATGCCTACGGAGTTTAGAAGTACTTACACCGGAATAACCCCGTATGTTTTGAGAACTCTCTGAAGCTCATCACATTAAGGCAAACAGAGGTCATACTTGAACTGTTCTCAATAAATGACCAGATCCCTACCAATGTCATCCATCACTCGCGTCAACCCTACTATACGGCTTATTTTTTGGGTTATGTTTTTTGAAAAGGGGGTTGCCTACAGAAATTGTCGGCGAGTTTTATTTTAAATCAAGTTTATTGTATATATAGTTTTAAATAATTTGGAAAGTAGGATTTGATTTTGAAAATAATTTTAAGTTTGAAAATTTTAAGATATGAAATCAAACCGATCTCACATCCCAAATAGTTTATATAAACGAGCACCACACCACAAACCGTGTATCTATCCCGAAGAATAGACACACTGCTTGATGGTGGGGCTCGATTAAATAAACTAGAAGATTTGTGACATCCGATTGGTCTGCGAACCAATTTTATAAGCCGACAAGTTCCCCTGCTTAATATAAATGAATTAAGCAGGGTTTATATTTCCTGGGTTCTTAAAGTTCCCTATAAGGGCATGCCCCTATAGTTAATTACATCTTAAGTGAAGGGAATCATTTAAGAAAACTCTCGATAATGATTAGTAGTTTTGCTCTCAAGAATTTCAAAGTTTGAGGTTTCAAAGGATTGAATTTTGAAATTTCAAAAGGGATTAGCTCAAATTTGGAACAGTTTATTCTTAAGAGTCAAAATGAAGAGAAGTAGGGGAAGCGGAGGATCAAGAAGAACCTTGGCAACTTCCCAAACTATCCTATTGTTTGGCTTCAATTTGAGAATGTTATTTAATGTTTTAATCCTGCCAATTTTAATTAATTAGGACTTATGATTGTATGATATAATCACACCGGTAGCCTCGAAGATGTGAGGGTTTATGTCGTACCGAACGACTACCTCGGAGTCCTAAGACCGGTTAGGGCTTACTTTGCATAACATGATTATACAAATGCCTAACAAAAAGGTTGAGGGTTTATGTTGCACTAGGCAAACTACCTCAAAATCATATGGCTTGTTATTTAAACTAAGAAAGGTTTTGTTGATGTAGATTCAAGTTTTGCTGATGACGATGGCCATGCTGCCCCCTATGTTCCAAGCTCCGTGTTGTTGCAGAGGTTTAGTTTTAGAAAGTGAAATCATGAGATGAGAGAAGTGTTTTGGTTTAGAGGTATCTTAAGGTTCAAATGTCTTAATGTTTTAATTAAAACAAATCTTAAAGTTGGTTAAACAGAACCGATTAAGATCCCACGGTTCCGTCATCCTGGCACCGTTATTTTCATCGAATTCACTTAGTCCAGATGAATTTGCTAAACTTAACTGAATGAGTTCCACACTTTCATTTAGACCGTGGAAATCTCGTTAGCAACACGTGGGTTACATCATCCGAGGGAATCCCGATCATCCAATGAGATGTTTTAATTTAGTTGTAGCTGTAGTTTTGTTGTTTTGTTTGTGATTAAATTTTGAGTTGCTTTATCTTTTGAATGTTGTGGTGGTGAATTTTATCTTGTTATGACTTTTAGTTTAGTTTTAGGTTTCAGTTTTGTGGCTATTCTAAAAGTTTTAGTTTTCATGCAAGGTAACATTGTTGTTTAACATGCAAGAGAAGTAAAGTACAGTACATGTAAATAAATCGCAATAAAATAAAAGCATACCTGGTGGATCTTCTCGTCATTCCCAGCTGCACTTAAAACACATGTCAGATCATTTAAATATTTGCAACAAGTACTTAGGTAAAGCTAAGGGAAGGTTTTGGTTGTTTACCAAAATCTTAATCCCACTGCTAGTCAATTCCTATGATGTTTAGGTTCTTGCATTTTGTTGAGGATGATTCTCTTCATCAAAGAATAATTAAGTTCAATTATTCTTCTAAAACACCCCATCATATTGAGAAAGTGCTTAGGACGAGTCCTGAACATCTTTTCAATGCTTATGGGATTATTTTGAGTCCAAATGAATTTCATCGTTCGAATGAACTGATCATCTGGGGTTTAGTTGAGTCTTGACTCTTGCTTAGTGAATTTAGATGTTTTAATTATCTTATGAGAAAGATGACATTCACTTGGCGTTTCACTTAAGAGTTATGTGGGTGAAAGTCTTTAGGGGCAGGTTAGGTTATTAAGAAACTTAACCATCTTGTTTGAAGTTGAGTTGGTTTTTTAAGAATGATTCAAATTAATTATAATATTTTAGTTTGATTGTGCTTTTCTTATATTATTTCAATTTGATTATGTCATTTCAAAAATTGATTTAGTTGTTTTTTAAAATTGTTTTAACTTTAAATTTAATTTAATTGTGTTGATTTGAAGTTGATTTTGATTTAGTCGTATTAAGTTAATTTTGATTTAAAGTTGATTAAATTATTTTAAAATTATTTTAATTTAATTTTATTTAATGTAAATTGTTTTTTATTAATTATGTCATTTTAAATTTATTATTATTTTTTTAATTTAATTTATTATTTTTATTTTTATTCAATTAATTTTTTTAAATTATTTTTTTAATTATTATTTTAATTTAATTAATTAGATTATTTTAAAATTATTTTTAATTTAATTGATTAAATTATTTTAAAGTTATTTTTAATTTAATTATCTTAGAAATTATTTTAATTTGATTATTTGATTTATCTTAGAAATTATTTTAATTTGATTATTTAATTTATCTTAGTTTTCATTAATGAGTTATTAAATTAATATTAAGTGATATTTGATTTCTATCATTAATTAGGGGTTAAGATTAATAAATTAATATCTTCCAAGATTAAACCCCTTCACTTAATACATTCTCTTTTAATTAACTTCAAATTTTAAATAATTTAAGAAATTATAATCATTTTTTTATGTTGGAAATGTGATAAATGGGTTCCTACCCTTTAACCCCTATGTTTCAATTATTTAATAAGATTAAGATCAAGCATTTCCCTTTTACCCTTAAATGAGCCTAAATATTAAATAAGGCTAGGTTTCAATAATTACCATTTTGCCTCTTAGGCTTGTTCACTTCATAATTCATTAAATATAACTCAAATGACTTTGAAATTTTTATGTCACCCTACTCATGGGTCAATTAAAATATCAGAGAAGAAAATGTGATTTTTCTGAATTTAATTTAATTTATATATTTATTTTAATGCAAAAATGGGATTTTTAATGAAAAATCAATAACATGACCAAGGAAAGACCTATGACTTTGAAATTTTTACTGGAAGTGACCCTTGACTAGAGAACCATTTGGACTAAAGTTGGGGATTTTTTGAGTTTTAATTTAATTATTAGAATTATATTACGTTCTGGAGTAATAATTCATTTTAAAATATTTTAAAGGTGTAAAAATTAATTTTAGATTTTTAGAAAATCTCTCTGTAGTCAAGGAATCTGGAGAAACAAATGTTATATTTTTTTTATTTTTGTTTGATTTATTAGAATTATTTTAGTGGAAGGTTAAGAAAATTCATTTTTTAAATGTTAAAAATTATCTTAGGCCTTTAAAAATTAATATCTTAATTTAGGGACTTAGGAAAAATATTTTGATGGTTCCAAAGTGATTAGGAGACCAAATATGATATTTTGGTAAATTTTTATATTTTTGTGAATTTTTTTAATTTTTAATTATTAAATATTTAAAAATGATTAAAAATCAAATTTTTATGAAAAATACAATTTTATTTTTCTTGGACTCCTCTGATCATAGAGAACTCCCAAAATTAATTTGGTGAATTTTTTAAATGTATTTTGGGTTTTATGAATTTTTTAATTTTTAAAATAGCTATGTCACTTAATTAATTCATTTAGTAGATTAAATTATTTCCAATTAACTTGAAATTTTTATATAAGGTTTCCCTGATCCTAAGTGTCAATGGAGAGTTTATTTCATGTGATTTTGATGTGTGATTGCTCCTAATTAATTAATGTTCAGTTTTGAGGTCTTGGCCATAATAGAGTTTGCTTGATTGAAATAAATCATGAGATAATTTTCAAGTGTACCACTAGTCAAAGGGAATACACTCTAATTTTTCTAGATTTTTCTAAGCAACATAATAATTTTTATAGTTATTATAGCCAAACTGATGCATAAAATCGAAAAATAGATATCTTATCAAGGAGATCTTCCCAGACTTTGGAAAAATCAGGAAAGATCCACCATTATGCATAGAATAACATACCAAAATTTCAATTTATGGTGAAGCTCCTACATGCATGAAGAATTGAAAGATTGAAAACACTATTTAATTAATTAAAAAATAAAATATGCATCAAATAAATATGAAATCATTTTACATTATTCTCCTCATTTCAGTGAGCAAGAGGATATTTTTATTTTATTTTTTGGAGTTTTCTATGAAAAGTTATGATTTTTTTAAGTTTAGGGTCAAAAATAAGTCAAAAATCCATTTTCCCGCTCAAAGGACACGTGTCGCGCTGCTACTGGTTGGCGTGGCTCTGTTTGGCGGCCTGTTCACAGACGAAGCTCCGTTTGACTGCATCAGGGCCATCCGTCCGATACACGCCTGATCGGACGGCAGCTGCTCCTCTCTCCAACTGCTGTTCACCCAAAACCGTCCACCTTCAAACCTTAATATCTCCCTCGATTCGCAACGAAATTGAATGAATTTTTTTTTAAATGATCATCTAATCGAGTAGCACACATCCATATGGTGATGATATACTTAAAGCATGTGAATATTTATAGAAAATTAAAATAACCTTGGTTTAAGGAGAAAAAATTTGATACCTTGGTAAAAGAGGTGAGGCCTCAATTGGAAATGGTTTGATTGAGCTTATGAGTGCTTGGAGAAGCTTTGGGAATAATTTGGCAGGGTCTCCCAAAGGTAATTTTTCATCTCTTGTCTTATGGCCATGGAGGTGGGGTTTAAATAAGGAAGGTTATGGTGGAGCTTAGGTGGCCATGGGGGTTGATTAGTGGGTTCAAAATGTGTGCTTAGGTGGAGGGGAGGTCGGAGTTTGATTTTGGTGCAATCAATTTGGGATTGCCATGTGTAAAGTTAAGGATTTAAATGGCATGGGTGTAAGGGGCATTTTGGGTCAATTTGGGTCAAGTCATGAAATTGGGTTTGGTTCACCCCCAAGGTTGGTTTGGGTTGATGGGAGATCATTTGGTTCAGCCAAGAGGAGTGGAGAAGTCCCCATCCAAGAAGATTTGGTTAAGCAAGGGTAAGGGTGAAGCATAAAAGAGGTTAAAAAGCTTTATTAAGAGAGGTGGAAAGTGGCTCAACCTTCTCCCCAAGATGGTATGGTGAGGTGGAAAGGTCTTACATGGCTTCATGTGGCTTATCATCAAGCTTCATGGCTCACATTTGGCTCCTCCATGGCTCACCTTTGGCTTGGGAGCTTTCATGAAAGGGGATTTTGAAATATTTTGGATTTTTGGTGAAAATTGTCAAGATGCTTGATTTGGAATAATTTGATGATGAATTTGGAACCTTAGGCAAATCATTTAATCAAAGGGATGGTGAAATGATAAATGGCATGTGGGCTTTTGAGTGGATTTGGCCTAATTGAAGTGATTTAGCTCATGGGCTTGATTTTGGGCCTTTAAATTTGGGGTGAACTTGGGCTTGAGTTTGGGTTAGGTTTGGGTCAAAATTTGGGCTAAGTGAATGTTGAGTTTGGCTTAGGAAAGTGTAATGAAGAGTTTGAAAAAGATTTGGAGTGATTTTGAATTGAATTGGATGATCAATTTGTTGGGTTTGGACATAGGGTCAATTTTGGGTGAATTGGGTTTGGTTGGACTTGGGTGGATTTAGGGATCAAATTGGGAGCAAATTAATGTAGAGTTTTGTTTGTAGGGATGTTAGGAAGGTTTCAAAAGAAATTTGGGGAAAATTGGATGACATTTGGGTTCAATTTGGGATGGTTGGGTTACTTGGTCAATTTTGGGCCTTAAGGGCCTACTTGGAATTTTTTATTAAATTAGGTTAAATTGACAAAATTGGGGTATGTGGTAGTTGAATAAAATAATGTGGAGAATATTTTGGAATTTTTGAAATTTTTTGGGATTTTTTGTAATTTTCGAAAATTTTGGCTATGAAGGGCATTTTGGTAATTTTGGGGGATTTGGGGGTAAGTGGTCAAAAGGTTGAATTAAAGGCTCGAGGTGGTTTAAAATGAAATTTGGAGTCAAACAAAAGTGTTCGGGGTCATTTTTGATTTATGTGGAATGTTTTATGAATCCCGGAGCGTTTTTTAAGTATCGGCTATTTTGACCGCGAGGGGCCCAAAGGTAGCTCGGAATTATGGCATGTTTACAGTCAAACTTCTCGATTTGACGAGAGGAACGCTCTGGAATGATTTTTTTTGAGAGCCCGGGTGACTGTGAAGTTTTGAGTTTCAGGGCCCTTTTAAGGGGCAATTTGGTAATTTTTGGAGAGTTTAAAGGCCAGGGGTCAAAATTTGAAATTTTGGTAAAAATGAAGATTGATTAGATGTGAGTAAAATGAAACCATTTTGGTTAAGCCATGAAGCCATGCTAAGCTCACAAGAGCCATAAAAGGACTCATTTTAGGTACTTAGTATGTTGTTCCTAACCCTCTTAGCCAGGGGCTTAGGGGTTGAAGTCCATCCACATGAGTTTCCTACATGAGTCAGGAAGCCAAGTTGGATAAGAGTGGTTTTAGGGTTTGGGATGTGTGTGAGAGTGTGGTGTGTGCAAGCTTGCCCTCACCAAGGCCAGGCCACCTAGGGTTATCCTAAGGCTTGACCATCCTATAGGAACTCATCCTTGCACCTCCACACTTGACTTTCAACCTTCCAAAGGGGTTTGGAGGTTTATGGTCATCTGTGGGGTTCAAGATGAGTTAAGAGGTGTCTGAATTTCTAAGTGGTGGGTTCCATTTCTAGTCCTCTAGGATAGTCAAGGAGAAATCCTATGACTAGATCCTAAGCACTAAGGAGAGAAAAGACCTCACCAAAAATGAGGTCAACACCTACATCCTCCAAAGAACGATACTGTAATGAAAGCATACTTTCTTTGCAAACCCTTCACATTGTCATTTTCCAGGAATGAAGAATTAGTACCCACTGATGGAGCCAAATAAGGTGGGGGAGTATTTCAATGCCATCTGAGAAAACAAAGGGCGACCAAAAAGATGATAACATAAGAAATACCGAAGGCACAAAGAAATAATCAAAATGCATAAAGAGTGAAAAGCAATTCCTTACCGTATCTATAACGTGGGCGCATAAAATAAAGCATCACATAATGATATGTATCACACCAAACATCCTTTTGAATTTATTTGAAATGACTTTTTATTGCGAATAACATTATTATAGATCTAGAACAAAGTGATTTATGAACGAGTCTTCTAAGGTCTCGGTCGAAAGACACCCCCATTGAGTCAATCTTCGGAGGACCATTTCTCCGCAAATTCTAATTTGATCCACTCGGTCAGCTTGGCGATGAAACTTACCCAAATCGTTCAACTCGTGAAGAGATACTAACTCGCACATCGCCCCGGTCAACCTGCTTCGCAAAGTGGAGACCTCCGCTAGTAGAGCCGCTACCTCCAAAACCACGGTTGTCAGGTGGACTAATAACTTTCCCACATGATATAAGGACAAACCTCTGGTTGCTCCCTTCAAGGAACTGACTAACACCATCTAGGGTCCGGTCATGTCTGTCTGTTGGTCCATCGGTCTAGGAGAAGACAGTCGCCACTCTGATCGCTTTTATTGAGAGCATGTAGTAGGCAATGAGTCGGGAGACCTGTGCCCTTCCGAGGTGATTAGCGGTAAAAACCCCACTAATTTGGCCTATCGACTAGCCACTGCAGTGGGGGTGGACTCTATAACGTCCTTTCACACCACCTTCACGACCTTCCAACCCAACCGATTCATCTACATCACAAATGATGCCATAAAGTTATTAAAAAAACTACCAATAACCAAGGGACTCTTTGCATACCTAAAATTTAGCCCATTTCATAGATAGCTCTTGAAACTTCATCCCTCTTTAGCGATACAATACCTCTTTCTAGGTGAAGTCTAGGAAGTAACGACGGCCCTTGCTTCCTTCGACTCCTTTTCCTCAACTTCAGCCTCTTCACTTGTTGGGTCTTTTTGACCTTTAACAACCTTGTTTGCATCAAGCCCATATGCCAGAGTTTCATGGTGAAGCTTCTTCATGGACCGTTTTGCAACGCCATCAGATTAATTGACTAAGTTGGTCAGAGAAGCTTCGGGACTTGACCATTTTTCTTTCTCCACACTTGTCCTCCTCTTTAGGTCGGGCCCCGGAAGCCTGCCTAGGCGAGAATTTTGGGGGTCCACATCGACTTGGCTCGTACCAATAGCCATGATGTGCCTTGGCTATCCGGGAGAAAATCATTGCAAAGAATGCAATGCCAAACCTATGAATCAATTTATAAAGTGTTCTGGGCATAAAATCCAAAGGGAAGTTAACTATCAAATTAATTTTCTTGAGTTTAGTACCACTGATTATTAATAGTTTTCCTGCCCTTTTTGTACCTAGCACTATGCACTAAAACTAAAGATGCAAATCTCGAGGCAATCGAGCAACCTAAGTGGGTGACTAGACAATCGAGGTAGTGGACTATAGGAGCAATCCAAGCCAACCGTTCAGCGATCAATTGCCCGATCGAAGTCAACCGACATACTATGAAAATGGATTCAATCGGCTGACCACGCCTACGATCCATACCGCCTAAACTTCTTACAATGGCTTCTGATCGCAAATAGTCGGTCAATCAGCTTTTACTTCGGTAGGCACAATCGTCACTTGACCGATTGTCCCAGTCGATCGAAATCAAACACGTCGGATGATCGATTGTCGTCATATCTGAATTGAAATTATAATATAAATTTAGTATTAAATCAGTACATTGATTACATTAAGGGCAGTTTCCATAAGAGTCCATCCTCTTTGTAATTGTAAGAATACACTCCTATAAATAGGGGGCAAAAAGACAACTAAGGTTAACTAAGGAGCAAAAAGACAACTAAAGAGACCCCCGTTTGAGGACTTATTCCTGATCTCTCTACTAAGAATTTCCTAATATTTTTCTTCTCATCTCTTCCACTATGTATTTCCAAAAATAATTTAGGATTAAGTAAATATAAACATAAAAATTTAAATATCTCATAAGTAAATATAATTCTTAGCTAAATTTTCCGTGTATCCTAGCAAGCGGACTATCCGCCGAGCCCATCCGGCCCATGAATACGTCCGCGGCATATAAATGCAATTCTGTGAATTAGGGCTTCAGCATTTCCATCTTCGCCGCCCCGTCACTTATCGCCATGAAGTTCAACCCTAGAGTTTCGAGCTCCCGTCGCAAGTCCCGGAAGGCTCACTTTACCGCTCCCTCTAGCGTCCGGCGGAAGCTGATGAGCGCGCCACTGTCATCCGATCTTCGTGGGAAGTACAGCGTAAGGTCGATTCCCGTGAGGAAGGACGACGAGGTGCAGGTGGTGCGTGGAACCTACAAAGGCCGAGAGGGAAAGATCGTCCAGGTCTACCGGAAGAAATGGGTGATTCACATCGAGCGAATCACACGCGAGAAGGTTAATGGATCTACAGTCAACGTCGGCATCGACCCCTCGAAGGTGGTCATCACAAAGCTTAAGCTCGACAAGGATCGCAAGTCTCTCCTAGACAGGAAGGCTCGCGGTCGCGCTGCTGACAAGGCCAAGGGGAAGTTCTCGGCTGAAGAGGTGGCCGCTGGCGCCGCTCCATCGCTCCAGGATATTGATTAACTTTATTAGAAGGAATTTCTATCTTGCTGATGTCTCCCATTTTAGTTTCGATATTTTCATTATGGTTCTTGGATAACTACAAGATTGCGCTCTTTGTTTTCATTATCTTTTTGAGTAAGCTCTGCAGTTTAAATGTTTTGTCTTATGGATTTTGTTTTCATATTAGCTGATCTGAACCGATATATATATGGCGTTTTTATTAAATTTTCCAACACTGTTCTCTAGTGTTGTTACTGGTTTTATTCTTGATACTACATTCTTAGGGTGTTGAAATTGCTTTTTTGGATTTTCTAGGCTTCTTCATGCATATTGACTTGAGATGTGCGTTTTGTGCTGTAACTGATGTCTATGTTTTAAACTGTGAGCTTCAAAGTTAAACTATGTTATTTTGTGATTGTGTTGATTCTTTTTTTTTCATTTGAATAAATGAAGATTAATGGGAGCTTCTTGAATTGGTTAGTATTCTCCTATGTTCATGTCAATTATTATTTTTTAAGTCATTGTGAATTCTTATACTGAAGTGAAGAATGCAGCGTTTCCTTAATAGGGTTTCTTTAAGGTGCATATTTATGGTGATAGTTATGGTTATATTTGAAATATGGTTATGTAACTTTAAAACTTATAACACGGTAGATTTTTTTTTTGTGTATTTTTCCTTAGAATTGTGTGCTTTTCATTAACTTCAAATACCTAGGATATTTTGTGTTTGTGATCGTTGCACGAAAGTGTCCAATTGCTGAAGTTAAGCTTAATAGGCAAAATTGAAGTAAATCTAAATTATATTTTGCACAATTTCAACCACCTGTTTATGATCAAACCATTTTATTTATAATAAATTTATTTTGTGCACAATTTCAGCCATGTGTTTTTGGTCATCCTATTTTCTTAAAAATAATTTTATTCTACAGTTTTTATTTGTAGCTTTTGCTTTCCTATTTGTAATCTATCACGGCCACTTTAATTTGCTCACTGAATTTTTTATCAGGTTTCAGTTCAACCACCTCTTTAGTATAAATTATTTCACAGCCATCACATAATATTAACATCTTATTTATGCTGATTTTAACTTGGCTATTGATGGCTTAAATATCATAGTTAGTCTAATTGTATTGTTATGCCATTTACTTGTTAACCGTTCTGATTTTTCTTTCATCTTAAGTAACAAATCTAGAATTTATGCACTCATCTATACATCATTTCTTGAATGTTATGTTGAAGGTATAAGAATTATCACACTTTAGTGTTCACTTGTTCATCTAATAATATTAATTGATTATTAAGAAGTTCACATGCTCTAAAATTACACATGACTTATTTGATTTTTGTTGTACTTCCCTGTCTATTATCTTATATAAATTTTTTCTTTCTAATTTATCGCTTATTTTGGCGGAAATCTCTCACATTAGAACATCATCATTTGCAAATGGTATGCACCAAGGTGCTTTACTTTGACTTTTTTTTGTGTGGTTTTTTATACTGTAGAAGAAGATATGAATCTAATGTTGATTCTTACTATACTATTGGAACAAATTGGCCTGCATAAAACCACTTGTAGTGTGCCATTTGCTCCATCTTATATGTGTTTAATAGTTCAATATCTCTCTATGACTTTTAATCAATTATCATGGTACTTGATCAATTTCCTTCTGAAGGTCAATAAAAACAACTTAACTATCATTTCTTTGTTGTATATTTCGTGCACATGGACTCATGAGTAGTTTATGCATAATAGTAGTTAATCAATCTTTTTCCAAATTATTTTAATTTAATTGTGGAACTGTAATTATTATCACATTTACAGTTTATTTTCAATTAATTCAGTTAATATAAATCACTATCATTAATTATGTACTTTGCAATAATTTTTTTTTATTTTATCTCCTTTTCCATTACTTTTACTATCCTATTTCTAATATTTAGCTTTTGATTATCTATTGTTTTTGTACTTGTTTAATTTTCCTAAATTTCATTTAACATATATAAATTTTAATTTAGACATAATCAAACCTTCGCTGGCTTTTCTAATTAAACAGAGATTTGTTTTGGCACTTCATTTGTCAGTGACATTATTACAAGCCTTTTCTATTTCTCATCTTAATGAAGTTGTGTTTTTGTCTTAATTGATGTTCTAGTTAAGCCTTGACTACTAAGTTTTTGTGGTCCAATTATTTTTCGCTTTTTAATTTCACAAAACATGTTTTATGAACATATTTGTGGTATTTTTGGGTTATAACAAGTATATAATTTTGTGGCCCGAACCATAGTTAGAGATGATAGACCATCTTAGCGCTCCTATAATTGATTTTTGATTTTGGTGCTATGAAATTCGAGTCTATCTTTTTTTTTTTTGCATTATCTTAAAATTTTCAAGTTACTAATTGCAGCAATTTTAAGAGAGTCCTAATTTTCACTTGCCTATATTTGTTAATCAAACTTGGGTTTATTCTTAATGAGGATTAATGCAAGTTATTTGTAACCATTGGCTTGGGCTTTAAAAGCAAAAAAAACTTGCTTGGATCATTCCTGCAGATTTTGTAGTAAAAGCGCTGATTTAGAACGGAAGAAATTGGATTTGATGAAAATGTTTATGCATACCTTTTGATGAAGTTTTAAACATAGGTTCAAGTAACAGAATAATCATAACAGGAATAAATTATGAATAAAATATGATTGTATGTTTCTTTTAATAATGTATTTTCTAGTAATGATTGTATTTGCTATAATGTAATCTTAAATTTGAGTGGATGATATCATAAAAGGGTATTGGTGTAGAATTCAACAAGAAAATCGAGAGAAATCTTAAGTAACATAAATCAGTAACATGAAACTAGAAATCAGCGATAATATGGAAGATGATACAAATGAGATACACTAATCAAATAAAAGATATAACATAAAAGAGACCCGAGATGCGCCTACTTATAATGAAGAAGGGATATAGTTGCCATCACCTGGCATAATGGATACAAACACATTCCCATCTAGGAACCTGCAGAGCCAAAGAGCTCATGTATTTCTACTCCATTCCGAAAGTTCCCTAATACAACACATGGTTGCCTATTTATAGCAAAACTCAAACCTCAACTCTGATAGAAGTAAATAGACGAAATATGAGAGAAATCTTAAATAACATAAATCAGTAACAAGAAACTAGAGATCAGTGAAAATATGGAAGATGATGCAAATGAGATACACTAATCAAATAAAAGATATAACATACAAGTGACCCGATATGCACCTACTAATGATGAAGGGATATAGTTGCCATCGCCCGACATAACGGATACAAACATATTCCCATTTAGGAACCTGCAGAGCCAAAGCTCTCATGTATTTCTACATCATTTCGAAAGTTCCCTAATACAACACTTGGCTGCCTATTTATAACAAAACTCAAACCTCAAATCTAATACAAGTAAATAGATGAAAATACCATTAATACATTGACCCACAACTTGACTCAAATGACTCGACAAAACCTATTCCGGATAAGGATTAAGACACTCTATGTCATTCTCCTTGGGTGGGAGGAGCTCCTCCATCTCCGTTCTTTTAGTATTTATCCTTGATTCCCCTCTGAACCATTCCACTGCCATTCTCACCGCTTAGGGTCTATTTTGGATAGCTTTTTGTATGCTTTACGTTTTAGACTACGAAATGCTTTTCTGTTACTTTATAGATATTTCTGTGGTGAGAAGTTATTTTTTTCAACTTGACTTAATAAAGTGTGGTGGCTGTAAGGAAGTCGTCTGGTTTTTTGGAAAAAATTATATTTATAATTCCCACTGCAGATTCCTAAGAAGTTTTCTCCACCAAAACTTTACAACCACCTTTTTTTAAAAGCTTCAACCACCCCATACAGACCCTTAGTAGATCTTTAGGATATGAACATAACTCGGATCAATTTCAGGTTTTAGACACCTGAATTCTGAATAGGTAGTAGGAACTCATATGGATGATAGAGAGAGTACAAGAACCCGAAACAACTTACTTTTTTCTTCTTTTTTTTTCCAATCTGGTCATGGAATTTCAATAACCTGAGTTATAGACTTCTCAGTCTCCAAGGAACAATGGTATCACACTATCCTCATTCTCAATCCTACGGCATGGATTGGGACTATTTCTAGTTGGCTCCAAGCATTGGCTGGATGAAGAATCTGATTTGTTTCCCAAGAAATTGTTGAAAATGCCTAGAATCACATGGGAAATGATAAAGGTCCAAGCAAACCAACCTTGGCAAGGTCTTGACCACTCTATGGCCTCTTTTTTCTCACCTATCCTGAAACAGTGTGTTCTTTATTCACTAGATTCCAAATTAGCTGGCTGGATCTATTTTTTGATTCAAGAATTTGCCTAGGCAGGTTCTGAACAATTCTTTTCATGGATTTTTGTTACACCCACTGAAATCAATGCATACTGCTATGAACACAAAAGACGTCTCTATTATTTAGGTTATGGCTCTGGAATGCAATGCAATGTGCCTTATAATGCATTTGCTAATTGGAAGTCCACCCTAGTTGTTGCTAATCGTTTAACCAAGGGTTCTGTAAAGGCGGGTGTACTTGTTTCAAGATACATCCATGGCAAGCTCAATTCCCTGGGCACTTCAATTGAAATTCAGCAAACTAAGTATCTGAACCGCTGCTGTAGAATTCTCTGTAACGGAGATTCCAGCAACTATAGAATTTGGGGCAAGAAATGGGGATAATCCTAGATAGAATTCTCTGTTTTTTCTTAATGGAATTTCATTAAACTGAACAAAAAAATTCTAGATTGAATTTCAGCCAGAATAATAGGCAGATAATTTCAACGGCAACAAACAGAAAAATGATGAAGAAGAACATACAGCAAGAAGGTTATTTTTTACTGAAAGAAAGCACGAATTGCAATCATGAAATTTAAGCTCTGATATTAAATGATACTAGCAAAGAATTTGAGTGCAAAATTAAGTAAGAAAATAACAAGAAAATGTAAATAACAGAAATCTGAAATAAGAAATTGGAAATCACGGAAAATATGAAAGAAGATATAAAGGAGAAACACTAATAAAATAAAAGATGCAAAATCCAACGATGAAGGGGTATACTTGCCACCATCCGAGGCTTTGGATACGTAAACATTCTCATCCAGGAATCTACGAAACCAAAGTTTTCATATCTTTCTACATCATTCCAAAAGGCTTTGGATACATAAACATTCTCATCTAGGAATCTACAAAGCCAAAGCTTTCATATCTTTCTACGTCATTCCAAAAGTCCCCTAATACAATGCAAGACCACGAATTTATTTTAAAACTAGAACACTAAATCTAATAAAGGTGATTCGACGTATTCATTGACCTATAAATTGACTCAAATGACTCGACCTATTTCGGATCAAGATTGACACTCCGTATCATTGGTTGCCTTGTCATACCTTGAAAATTAATCACTGAATTTTTAGCCCTTTGATTTTTAAATTGAGAGCCCTTCTCTCTCTACTTACTATACTTGTTTTTACTTATTGATCAAGGGAAAATTGCTTATGTGCATAAATTATGTTGCTGCGTTTTGCTTTTACTGTGTTGACCATGACGGGCTGATTAATATTACAATAGTGAAGGACTAGAGTGCAATTTACTCAAAATAGTCTTTATTTATAAATGTTCATTCATTGCATTTAAGATTGTAAGGTCATAATAGATTGGTAGAAGATTTTTCAGATGTTCATTCATTGCATATAAAGATTGTAAGGCTATATTAGTTTTTGCGTTAGCGAATGATTTTGTTATTGTTAATGCTTTATTCAAGAAAAGAGAGGAGCATATTATTGTTTATAAGAATGGATCTAATAAAACAAAAATTGATTATTTTCTCACCAGAATAAGAGATTCTTGAGAATGTAAAAATTGTAAGGTCATTTTAAGTGAGAATTTAAGTTCTCATCATCGATTATTAGTTTTAGATTTTAAGATGAAGTGTTGTAAAATAAGAATAATAGAAATCGTCGTCATAGAATTACATGGGGGCACCTAAAAGACATAATTTTTTTCTATGAGTTAAGTTCAAGATTTCAAGATTTGGGATGTTCATGAAGAAAATAATTTTATGTGAGATAAAGTATCAAACACTATTAAACAAGTAATAAAAGATGTACTTCGAGAATCAACAGGAAATATTTCTTTAAGTAGAAATAGTTAGTGGTGAAATAATAATGTGCAATAAAAGATACCATATAAAAATGTTATAAAAATTAGTTTAAATGTAAAAGCTTAGAGAATTGAGGAGAGTCTAAGAGAACTATTTGTGACGCTAAAATTTTGCTTTTACTGATTTTTTAGAATAAATTTAATAGATTAGATTCTAAAAGGGTGAAAAATATATCCATAAATTAGCCAAACAAAGATACAATAAAAGTAAATATTTACTAAAGTGTAAAGTATTAAATATGAAATCTAAATGTGTTTTTTTAGAAAAAGATATTTAATATAGATGGGTGAGTTATTTTGATAAATTTTTCAATAAAGTTTCTGAAAATATGATCAACCTTAGTGATCTTAATAACATTAACAATAATAAAATGCTTCATTTTTACTATCGCATTAGTAAAAAAAAAAAAGTTAGAGGATGCTTTAAGAATACCAAAATTGGAAAGTCTGTAGAACTTGATGGTATCTTAATTGAAGTGTGGAAATATTTAGGAGATTTGGGAGAATTTTGGCTAACATTTTTGGCTTACTAAACTCTTTAATATTATTTAAAAAGGAGTGAAAGAAGAGTGTTTTGGTCTCCATATTTAAGAATAAAGAGGATGCACAAGAGTGTGCAAATTATAGAGGAATTAAGTTGATGTGTCATACTTTAAAATTATGGGAGAGGGTAATTGAATGTAGGTTAAGTTGTATTGCAAAGATTTCTCATAACCAAATTGGATTTATGGCGGGCAGATCTACCTTATAAGCTATACATTTATTGAGAGGTTTAATGATGGTATGGAGAGATTAAGGAAGATCTTCATATAACTTTATTATTTTAGAAAAAGCTTATGATAAGATTCCAAGAGATATCCTTTGGAGAGTTCTAGAGAAGAAAGGTATTGATATGACATATATTCAAATCATTAAAGATATGTATAATAGAGCTGTTACTTGTGTTCAAATAGAAGAATGTTTGACTAATATCCTCCTATTTTAGTTGGACTACATCAGGGATTAGCCTTAATCCCATATGTTTTTTGTTTTGTTATGGACGCTCTTATTGGACATTTACAGGAGGATGTACCTTGTTGTATGTTTTTTGTTGATGATTTCCTTCTTGTGGATAAGACTAGAGAAAGAGCTCAGGAAAAACTTGAATATTGGAGGTCTACTTTGGAGTTTAATGGTCTTCATTTGAGTAAGACTAAATCTGAATGCAATTTTAGTGGTAGCTCAAGTGATAGAGTTGTAATTATGGGTGATCAAATTACTAAGTGATGTGAATGTTTTAGCTATCTCTGGTCTATTGTTCAAAGTGATGTGTTATAAATGGGGATGTTATTAGTAGAATTTAAGTTGGTTGGTTGAAGTGGAGGAATTCTTCAGATTCTATTATGTGATAGAAAAGTACCACTTAGACTAAAAGAACAATTTTATAAGATGGTGGTGAGACCTGCAATGCTCTATGGCACATAATGTTGGCCTTTAAAAGTGAAGCATAAAAGTAAGTTGAGTGTTACTGAGATGAGAATGCTTATGTGGATGAGTGGCTTTATACTTAGCGACATTGCGAAATGAATATATCCGTGATAGGGTTTCTGTAGCTCTAGTAACACACAAAATTAGAGAGATGTGTCTTAGATGGTTTAGTCACACTAAACATCAACCATCTGATGATCTTAAATTTGATTTATGTTAAGAAAGGCAATGCTAGACCTAGAAAGACTTGGGCGTATTGTATGAATAAATGATTTTAATTTATTATAAATAAATGAAAATATGAGGCTCAATAGGACTCAATGGAGGAAAAGGATTCAAGTAGCTTTTACCCCACTTAGTGGGAGGCATAAAGGCTTGGTGGTGTTGTTTTCATTGCATGTGAACTCTTTTTTGTTTTTGGGTTTACCATTATATTATATTCCACAAAAATTAGGTGGTAAGGATTGAATGTAAATGTATAAAATATTAAATTGTCTGGAACTTTAATTATATATGATAAAGAATTTACTAATTAATTTTCGAGGAACTGCTTAATTTTCATTGGAGGCGATGCGTTCCTATCATTCAATACTGTTTTTATGTGAAGTTTCAATCATTTATTATGACCTTGAGATCAAATTTAATAAAAGTAAAATAGCATCTCTGATTCTGTTGGCTTAGTTTTCATTGTAGACAATTGCATATCTTGATTGCATACAAGTGTTCTTATTCTGAAGGCTCATTTGACTCCGCCCCTTGTAAGGATGAAACAAGTTGAAAGGATTTTTTTTACTTTTTTAATTTTCTATTCGCGATATTGAATTCATTTGATTTTAGAGTATTTTGTTTAGATTTATGGAACTTAAATCGATGTTGATTTTTAACCATCCAATTAAATTGTCAATTTATCATTTCTTTTAACCATGTTCTGGAGCTTCATGCAACCTAATGGATCAATATTATCTCTGATATTTTTTTTTTGCTACGAGGTTTATTATATAACTTAGAATCATTATTTGAAACGCGGCCTGTAAATTTTCGAATAGATTAGGATGCTGGACGTTCTTATAGTTATGCTTACCAACTGAAATGACTTGCCTGTGTGGTATATGGATTAAATCATTCTTTTTGGACTGTGAAATCATGCAGATTTATCGAACTTTGGCTAACAGTTACTGCTGCCGATCTACTTTGGTATGGGTGTGCATTTGGTTAGTCTTATATAAATACCCACGTTGAATGTGATTCTTCTTTTTGGTACTATAATTATATTCAAATATGAATAAATAAATATTAAACTGTTATTAATATTCATATAGAGCCTATATGGAGATCAATGTACATACGACAAACTCATTTGCAACTTATCAGAGTAACACTTGGGAGTAGCTTTGCTAGGTAATGAAGTCTGAAAAAATAGCCAGATTTTTTTTCTTTTTGAAACCACCTAAACTAATTTATCAAATATAATTTTATAGATTTGATTAGTTGTATTAATCAGCAAAATGAATTTTTATATTTTAAATAAGTTCGGTTATATACGAAATAATATTTTCGAAAGATATTTTTGAAGCAAAAGGTAAAGCTGTTTATTATTTAGATAAAATGTAAAAATTTTTGCAGCCTTTTTACATTTTTCGTTCTTCATTCCTCACAGAAATGCCAGAATTTGGTTATTCCATAGCAGACCATCAGTTTAGTCGCTCAAGGCTCTATTTTTGTATGAAGTCAGATGTAATATGTTTAGTTGTGCCGTTGGAAATGAGTTCGAAGCGTAAATTCGATTTGGTTTAACCAATAAAGATTTAGTAGTTTCAAGTTTGTGATGACGTTTTTTTCTTTTTCTTTTTTTTTTAATTTATTTTTTACAGGGTATTATATGCCCGCTTCAATAATAGGACTTATTTAACTATTTTGATCCTTGTATTTGTATAATTTTAGATAATTTTTCATATTTGTATAAATTAGTTAATTGGCTTGCTTGTTAGTAGCTTGTTATTTATTTATTTATTTATTTATTTTTATTTATTTCTTTTTTTTATTATAATTTTTTTTTTTTGTATTCGAGTGAGATAGAATGAGATAATGTTTAGTCATATTTGTTATAACCAATATTTAAATTGTGCAGCTGGTCATTGAGGTATTTGATTTTGCATTTGATGAGTTGAGTCATAAACTTGACGAGTTTGAGATATAATCCTCAAAGTGCAGTTTGAAAATTATATAATTCAAAATAAAAGGGCAAAAATAATGCATTAGTATAATATATATATATATATATATATATATATATATATATATATATATATATGTATATATAGAACAATGTAGAACAATAAAATTTGTGTAACTTTTATTCATAAAATGGACACATATTTATAGCAATAGTGGATCATGCAATTTTTTATTGTCTCTCTAGTATACGTATGTACAATGAGGATATTTTGGTATATACATAAATACGGCCCGAGGGGCTTACGAACGTTTGCTCGGAAGCGGTCGATTGCTCACAAGGGACTTTCACCCGATCCTTTAGGTCGAGCGGCCCTTAGGTTGGTTGGCTACTTGTTGAAGATCGATACCAATTGCGTTGGGACTGGACAGTCCGTTTCACCTAGTCAGTCTGTCCAGAATGGAGGGCGTTGGATTCATATGCGTGAATTTGGTTAGGTAAACTCTTTAGGAGATGTCATAATCCGTCTAGAATATACTATCTTCCTGGTACATAGAAGCTGACCGACAGAGTTTGTGGACTCGGGCCATTTTTAGTGGGTCATACGGGACTACGTCACCTCTTCCACCAGTCGTGAGATGCCTTCGAGATTCGTGCTAACAAACTTTTATTGTATATATCAAAATTTTCTCATTCTCTTGTTCCTTAATAGCGACAGCGCGATAAGGACACGAGAATTTAGATTTTTTTTAATATTTGTGGAATTCAAAATTATTTAATGGAAAATAATTAAGTACTTGATTTCTGTGCCAGTCATGATAAATAAGATGTAGAGAGACTTATCTTCCAAATGTTCCTTCATATTCATCTCTCATCTCCTTTGTGGCGTTGAGTTAAAGGGGGACATCTTCCTAATTCCATTAGTGAGGAGGCTCGTGTGTTGGTGGTATTTCAAGCCATGAAGAAAAGGGCAATGTCCGTTTTCAAGATCGATCGGCCCGGGAGATGTATTGTGTATAGCTGAGAAGCTTTAAATCGGTGGTTGAAGTGGGATCCTCGGATTTGAATAACAACCACTTCTCTAAGGGTTCCTTGATGGCAGAGGGAGGTTTCCCTGTGAAGAAGTGTGTCACACAATGGGAAAAGCCTGTCAGGATGTGAACAGACAAACCAAACGGCTCTTCCCTCAATTCTTCCTGTGCCGAGGGGAGAACAGGGTTAAGAACCTTTATTTGAATTGTAACCTTCAAAGGCACGGACGACAAATAAACAAGAGGTTGCTCCTAACCCTTCTTTGGCTAGTACTTCTTAGCCCACATCTCACCCTTCAGTGGCGAAGCAAAAGATTAGGGGAAAGCTTTTTCCTTCACCGCTTCTCATTTGAATCAGATGATTGATGTGCGGCTTGCTAACATAAATTAATATTTAAAAAGTATTTTTCAATCCAGTTATAAAGTATAATCAGTTTAATATCAAAGCAACCAACCTTTACGCAAGTATACATATCGCTTAAGTAAAACAGGGCTTTAGTGGAGTTCTAATTATCGAACCCACATGGAGGGAGCAAACCTTATAGCGTAGCACAAAAATCCAATATTCGAATTTGCAAATCATCAAAAGTAAATACTAAAATTACTAATGTTTAAAGTGCAAGAGAATTTAAAATTACTACAGAACTTTCTAAAATTCAGATTAAGTAATTAATACTACACTAAGTTTAGTAATGTAAGGTTTAAATATAGAGAAAATGTCTTCTCCCGTACAATGATATTTTGGTGAGTGAATATAGATTAGTTAAATATTTGTATTGTGCCAAATAGAAGTATACATATTCTTTACCCTCTTCCAAGTGTTATAAAGAACCTTGACTAATCCTTGGTTTAGTCCCTAAATCCATGGTTAGGCTGGAAGGATACTGGCTCTCACTCAAGAGCTCTCATTTCTCTTCGCCTGAAGGTTAACTCTCGCTTTAGTTTCCAAACACTAGGACCAAATTGAGGATTTTAGTCTGTCACCCTAAAATCTCTAATTCTACTCCTAACAAACATATTTTCCTATTTATTTACACCCAACCCTCATGAACTACATCACTCATTATGGACATTGAATGTAATCTTCGTTTTTGTTGTAGAAAGCATAGGCCTTTCGGATCATATGTTTCATAACGTATTTTAACAATTCAATTGGCCAGATTGAAATGTAAATGAAGATAAAAGTTAAAAATCATCGCAATTTCTATTCTTTATTATGGCACATCCAATATAAACTATCACTTCACCATTTATCATTGCAAGGGGAAAGATAAAAAAATCTACATAGAATTCATGAGGAAGATGCAACAAAACAAAGATTATATATATAAAAGTAAAGTTATACAAACTATGAAAAGTAAATACAACTTATCTTAATTTCTTCGTCAAACAAATCCCTTAAAGTTCCTTTGAATCTTCTTCTCTCTTTACAACAACACACAATTCTCTCTTAGAATAGTTGGGAAGAAGCAATCTCTCACTTTCTCTTGCCTCCTACAACTCTTTTGAGAATAATCCCTCACAAACCAACACTAAACCAAATCCTAGACTCTACACTCTCTCTAAAGACTTCCTTTTCACTCAAACACATTTTGCTTCACTTACAATGACATGCACACTTTTCTTCACTTACAATGTCACACACACACTGATTTATGACGTCCAAAACTAGTTAAATTCATCTAGGAATGAATTTTCTAAGAATTACCACAAGAATCCCTCCAAAATTCATCGAAATACATTGAATCTGGCCTCCACCGACATTAGGCGCCGTCGGCGGCCTATCACGCCTTTTAATTCCAGGCTCTTTGGAAAAACGCGCCGTCGACGCCAAAACTTCAAAAATCTGGTTTTTGCCTTTTTTCGCTCCAAATTCGTTCCTTTTCACTTCTTTTTGCTCCATTTGCCTAAAATCATCATACCTACAGTAAAGAATGATAAATATCTTCTATTAAAGTGCAATATCACCAAAAATTAGTACAAAATATATATGAATTTTTGGTGCATCAAAATTCCCCAAACTTAACTATTACTTGTCCTTAAGTAATCCTTTTACTACATAAAAATATGGCTATTTGTAATGAACTTAATGATTACTATGATTTTTGATTTAAATGAATATAATAACAAGATTTTAGAAAGATTTTCAATAACTTTGGTCAAAATTATGATTATAGGAACAGTTAGTAATTAAGTCTAAGAATTCTAGTCTCCTATTTATTTCAAGAATAATCATAATTTGTCACATTAAGGGTGTTTTGAAGTATCATATGAAAAAAAAGTTCATGAAAACTCTATTAGTAAGGATGCTAATACTTTACCATAAATTCAAAAATGGAATTAAGGTCTTCCTTTAAGTTGATTCAAGTGAAGCCAATTTTTGATTAGAAATCTCCTCTAGCTTCTCCTCACATGTATTTTTCTTCGTCTTTTCTTTTACTTTTTAGGATTGCTTTTCAATCCTCTCTCTCTCTCTCTATTTTTTTCTTTTTTCTTTTCATGTGAGGATTACTATATCTAGATAGTCTTTAATAATTCCGAGCTTCACTATCCTCTTCTTAAAGTTAGAACTTGAAACATTTCTTTACTTTATAGATATATTAGCTTTTTAATGATTCATCATAGAGTCACAATCCTTTCTCCTCACACAAACCTCTAAGACTCTTCACCTTTTAAAAATACAATTTTCTTTACTTTATATAGTTAACTATAATCTAATCCTCTTATACTAAATATCTTAACCCATAAAGTTAACCTTCATTACGAAAAATTTTTATTCAAATCTACTATGATATTTAAATAAAATAAAAAATTAAGTGATCTAAAGTTAAGCTCATCTACTTCAAGTCATGTTAAGATAATTTTGAAAATATATTTTGATTAAGTGATCTAAAGTTAAGCTCATCTACTTCAAGTCATCTACTATTTCTTGCTTCCAAACTATCATTCCCGCTATGAAGCCTCGTAATATCATCTTGCAGTATCATCACCCGCTCCATAACATCAGAAATAGTAGAAGTTCCCAAGGTAGAAGTTATGTCATGACTAGCAGAGGGAATGTCACTACTCTTACTTCCAGATCTCCATCCTACATGTAATTCATAAGTGCAAATGTTGGCCTTACTAATAGGCTTCAAAGGATGGACCAACTCTTCGCTACTATCAACCTCAACTCCTACTTCTATACATAATGCATAAGTCAGGGCAGAATGTCCCAATCTTTTAGTGGTTTCTCCCTTAGCTATGGTCAGAATGTTACTATAAACAACTCTTCCAATATCAATAACCTCATGTTTTGAATACAAAAAATCAAAATTGATCTATCTATAGAAACTTCATTATGATGATAGGTAAGTAGTAGTCTTGTAGAAATTAAATAATGTCAGGCTTTAGATGCAACATTAAGATTGGAAGCAGGAAAGTTAATCTTTTGTCTTTGCTTAGTTTTCCACTCCCCTTTTTCATCAGTAAGAAAAGTAATTACCTCATTCATGGCAGTATTTATTGTACCAAATTTTTGCACTCACAAAAAAGATTAGCTCGTAACTGTTAGAAAGCATTGATCCGTTCAGGAGTAAATTCTACCATTTGTCCTCGAACCAATACATACTCTTCTTCCGTGTATCACAAGTTAGCATAAAACTCTCAGACAACATCAGCGACAACATCGGCAGAAAATTAACAAAAAGTTTCCCAATTCTGTTCAGCAATCACCTACTCTACAACTCCGCCCAGATTTTCAAATCCTCTATTTTGTATACACTTTTTACTTTAGAGTGTAGATATGAAATTGTACTGTACTTCAACATTTACAAATCTCCTCTCATCAAAATCAACTTTTCTCTTTCCCTTAAACATCTTTGGAGCCATCTCAAAATCTCTATATGATTTGCAAATAAATCTTAATAAATTCCAATATCACAATGCAATAAATTTCAAAGTAAAATATAACAAGTAAAAGCATTTCACCATGGATTTTCTCAAAATTTTCTTCAAAATCCTAAATTTTGAAATCTCTCCAATGTAGGAGATTTCCATGGTGAAAGTAAAAAAATTTTAGTTTAAAGTATAGCTCTTACCATGGGAAGACGAGATTTAACCTTAAAAGCTCTGAAATCGCCTTAAATCCAAATGCAAGCAAGCTCTAGGGGTGTTTTTCGGCCTTGGTTGGAGGTTGAAGGTGATAAATGGAGTGGTTAATATTCAAAATTGCAATTTTAAAAGGAATCTGTGACCTTAAGGTATCAGGCGCCGTCGGCGCTCATTTGGGTGCTGTCAGTTCTGAATTAGACGCTATCGGCGCCAGACCAATTTTTTTCTGGTTCCAAAATATTTCGTGATTTCGATCATTTTCAAGTTACTATAACATCTAATTAGCCTTTTTAAGCGTCAAGAATCAATAATAATTAATTAAATAATACTAAAACTTTACAAAGAACACAAAACATCACTTTTATATATAAAATCCAAAGTTACAAACTTACACACATCAATTAAACTACTTCATCATAAACTCAGCGTTGTAATCAAACCACAACACTCTAACACTGAAAACTTAACATAAATTCAAATCTCAAGCATAATAAGTCTGAAATCACACCATAAGCTAGCCAAATACAAATCAAAATCAAGCAAATATAAATCAGATAGTAAATAAATTAGATAAAACATAGAATCACCACTCTTCATAAATGTCAGTGCTATCCTCTTTGATATCTTACATGAATTGGTGGTGGAAAAAAAAATTGTAGAAGGGTCGATACGGGAATTCATCTGTCAAATCCTCTTCAATCCAATCATTTTTCTTCATCAATCGTATCAATCCTTCTTCCATACGCCCGTATGATCAAACTGTTCCTTCATCCTCCAATCTAGGTGATCAAATAATTTAGATATATTTTTGATTGCATCCATAAGATTTCGTACCTCTTTCTCCAGTTCTTGATTTTCTTCAGAATTAACTGTGCACTTTTAAGAACATGAGGTTGAATAGGAAGTAAAATCTGAGATGGTTGATCTACAGATACGCTCAAATCATCTTAATTCCTAATTGCTGGATAGTCATAAATATTAGTTGGGTCCATAGGCTTCCATGGAAGAAACACTTTTTCCCAACTCTCATAAGGCACTTGTGACTGACTGCAAACAAGAAATATAATGGAAGGATGTTCTAAGCCATAATTTGATATGTACACAAGCAAACCCAAAACAAACTTCACAATTATGCTGCCAATATCAATATGTCTTCTAGTTTGAATATAATAGTTCAATATTGCACATTCCATCATAACTTTACTAATTTTCATGGTTGGGAGTAATTTCGAAGATATAAAGAAATGTCATTTCTTCGATACCGGATTTAATAAATTAGTAGTGAAATTAACATATGCGTTGTCTCTTATCTCCCAATCTTCACCTTCATCATTAGATATCGATAAATTTCATTCATGTTATCTCTCGAAGGGGCAAAATTGGTGTAATGACAGATTGACACATTATCTATCATGTAATGTTCATTAATCTTTGAAGGAGTGAATGATATCCACCTACCTCGCATATAAATAACTCATTGGTTGATTCCATGAAGATTTCATAAATTTCCTTCACCACAGGAATGACAACTGCGATAGTAGTGTAACAAAACACTTCCCAATGCCTCTACATAATAATTTCTTCTACTCAAGTACTAGGAAAATTCATACCTCGATTGACAAAGCCTCGTTCTTTAATTTACCTCATCTTCATAAGAACTTTGTCACAAATTCGCTGCTCCTCAAAACTGACGAACTTTCTCCTATTGAAAACTCTAAATCTTGGAGATTCTAAGAAGTTAGAAGACATAGAATGCAAATTTTGGAACTTCCTTTTCATTTTTCTGGAGTTGTTGGGTTTTAGAATGAGTTTGTGGAGTTATAAGGGTGAAACTCTCGCTTAAACCGCCAAAATCCTCCATTTAAAACTCCAAAAACCGTTTCTCGGCTGTTAGCACCGTCAACGCCCAAGCTCAAAAAAATAAAGTTTCTCTCTGGCAAAATCCACCGTCGGCACTGTTCTGGGTGCTGTCGGTGCTGAATAGGGCACTGTCTCAATCGAACGCCGTCGATGCCAGTTCACAACTTAGCTGCAACGTCTTTTTCATCCAAATAATCTCCAAATTTTTGATTCAATCCAATAATTAGCACCATTTAGGATAATTACGAGTGAATATGACTCAAATATACGACTATCTAATAGTTAAATCAACTTTAATCTCTTTAAAACGCATTAAACAAAAAAAAATAACTATGGATTGCCCCCATAATGCACTTGGTTTAACGTCGTCAGCCCGAAAAATGTTGGTTCATTCAGGATGAATTAACATTAAAACCTCTTTATAATTAGGTCGTGAACCTTCAAAATATGGTTTAAACCAATGGCCATTAACTTTAAATATTCTTCCAGTTTTAGGAATTCAATATCAACAACTCCAAACTGATAAAATTTTATAACAGTGAAAGGTCCCATCCACCTAAACTTAAGTTTTTCAGGAAATAATCTTAATCTTGTATTATATAACAAAACTTCTTGTCCAGGTTCAAATCTCTTTTTTATAATCTTTCGATCATGCCATATATTCATCTTCTCCTTATAAATTCATTCATTACCAAAAGATTTATTTCTCATTTCTTCCAATTCATTAAGTTGCAATAATCTTTTCTCACCAACATCTTTTAAATTAAAATTGATCACTTTAATTGCCCAATAAGCTTTATGTTCCAATTCAACTAGAAAATGACAGGTTTTCCCATGAATCAGTTTATAACAAGACATACCTATAGGAGTTTTATAAGAAGTCATATATGCCCATAATGCAATATCTAATCTCCTAGACTAATCTAATTTATGAGGATTTACAGATTTTTTTAACATTTTTTTAATTTTGCGGTTAGATACTTCAGCTAAACCATTAGTCTGAGGATAATAAGCAGTTGAGATTCCATGCATAATAATTTATTTTTCAATCAATTTCTGAATCATATTATTTCTGAAATGGGACCAACCATCACTAATGATAATTGTCGGCATTCCATATCTTGTACAAATATTTTCTTTAAAAATTTTGAAACACTTCAAGCATCACATTTAGGTAAAGCTATTGCTTTAATCCATTTTGATACGTAATCCATAACAACTAATATATATATATATATATATATATATATATATATATATATATATATATATATATATATAATGAAGAAATAAATGGTCCAATAAAATCTAATCCCCAAACATCAAAGATTTCAACTCCAATGTAAAATTTAGGGGCATTTCATTTCTTCTAAAAATATTACCAACTCACTGACATCGATCACATGTTTTAATATATCTATTAACATTCCTAAAAAGAGTAGGCTAATAGAATCTAGATTGTAAAATCTTATGTACTATTTTTTCAGTTTCAATATCTCCCCCAAATTCAGAATCATGGTATCTCTGAATAATTAGTTTAATTTTTTCATAAGGTACACATCTCCTAATAACTAAGTCCTTGCATTATTTACATAGTTATGGATCATCCTAAAAATAAGATTTAGCATCATAGAGAATTGTCTATTATTGTTTCTTTAGTAATTCAGGTGATAAATATCACTTACAATATAATTCACAATATCAGCATACCACCGTAAATTCCATTCCTTAAAGTTGTAAAGTTGTTCATCAAGAAAAGTTTCTATGATTTTGTTTTCAAATTCAAAAAATTCATATTGCTCCAGCCTAGATAAATGATCAGCTATTTGGTTGTCAAATCATTTTTTATCTATTATTATGAAGTCAAATTCTTGCATTAGAAGCACCCATCTAATTAATCTAGGTTTAGCATCCATCTTTTGCATCAAATATTTAATAGTAGAATGATCTCTATGTACTATACATTTAGTTCCAATTAAGTACGACCTAAATTATTCAAATGCATATACAATTGCTAATAACTCTCTTTTAGTAGTGGTATAGTTAATTTGAGCCTCATTAAGAGTTTTAATAGCATACTATATAACTTTAAAAATTTTATCATACATTTGTCCTAAGATAGCTCCAATCACGTAATCACTGGCATCACACATAAGTTCAAATGGTTTATCCCAATAAGGTGAAACTATTATAGGGGCAGTGATTAATTTTTCTTTCAATACTACAAAGGCATTAAAACATTCTTCATTAAAGTCAAATTTCTTATCTTTTTCTAGAAGTTGGCGCAGAGATTTAGTAATTTTTGAAAAAATCTTTAATATAACGCATGTAGAACCCATCATGTCCTAAAAAATATCTAACCCCTCTCACCGTAGTTGGAGGTGGTAGTTTTGCAATAATTTGAATCTTTAAAGGGTCTACTTCCATGCCATATTTAGAAATTTTATGCCCCAATACAATTCCTCCTGCAACCATAAATTGACATTTCTCCCTATTTAGAAATAAATTTTTTTTTTTACATAATTCCAAATTTTTTTCTAAATTATTTAAGCAAATGTCAAATGAAGTTCCAAACACAGAAAAAGCGTCTATAAAAACTTAAATTCCATTATCAATCAGATTACTAAAAATTGACATCATACATCTTTGAAATGTTGCAGGTGTGTTACATAATCCAAAGGACATTCTTCGCAAAGCAAATGTTCCATAAGGGCTGGTAAATGTTGTCTTTTCTTGATCCTCAGGAGTAATTCATATCTGATGATAGCCAGTATATCCATCAAAAAAATGAAAATATTTGTGCCCAACAAGCCCATTCAACATTTACTCTAGAAAAGGTAAAGAAAAGTGATCTTTCCTAGTGACAACATTTAATTTTCTATAATCAATACAGATTCACCAACTAGTGACTTGTCTTGTGGTTATTAATTCATTTATTTCATTAATAACAACTATCACTCATCCTTTCTTAGGAATACAATAGATCAAACTTACCCATGCACTGTCTGAAATAGGATATATAATTCCAGCATCCAACCATTTCAAAATTTTTTTTACTACTTCTTTCATCAATGGATTTAATCTCCTTTGTGGATCTACTCTAGGTTTATGTTGTTCATCCAACAGAGCTCTATGCATGCAGATCGAATGACTGATTCCTTTAATATCAGCTAAAGTCCAACCAAAAGCTTTTTTATTCTTTTCAAGGTTTCTAGTAATTTCTACTCTTATAAATCATGGCTCTTCCAGTTGCAAGGAATGGTCTTCCAAAAATTATAGAAATTTCTTTATATCCTTTCATATCTAAAACAATAAAATCCACAGGGAAGATAGATTTATCAACCTTTATTAGAGCATCTTCAACAACTCCTTTAGGATAAGTAATAGAACGACCAGCCAATTGAAGAGTTACTGAAGTAGATGAAATTTCTTCTATTCTCAGCCTTTTGAAAGTTAATAGAGGCATAAGATTAATGCTGGCTCCCAGATCACATAGGGCTCTTCCTAAGAACTTTTTACCAATAGCACAAGGTATAGCAAAACTACCAGGATCTTTAAGTTTTTCAGGAAACTTTTTCTGAATAATTGTGCTACACTCTTCACTGAGTGCAACAATCTCATTATCTGTAAACTTCCTATTCTTATTTATTATATCCTTCATAAACTTCACGTAATTAGGCATTTTTTATAAGTCTTCAACAAATGGGATATTTACAGTTAACTCTTTACGGATTTCTAAAAATTTTGAAAATTGTTTGTCTTTCTTTTGTTGTTTCTATCTTTGAGAAAGCGAAGGTTGTGGTCTTTCATAGTAAATTTTATTGGTTTAAGCGGATAACCAAATCGGGATATATATATTATCATGTCCTTTATCAGTTTCCACCTTCTCTTTTACAATTTCAACAACTTTTTTCACTCTTGTTTCCAATTCTTTTCCACTTCTTTATCTTGATCTTTTTGGTTATCTCAACATTACTAGGGAATGTTTAAGAAGGTTTGCTATTTAGTTTAGTAGCAATATAAACCAAATGATTTTCAATATTTTTAATAACAGCTCCTTAAATTTGCATCTGATTCCCTTGACTTTACAATTGATTACCCATGTTTAATATCAACTCTTCCATAGACAACTTCTTTTCCTTAAATTGTGGGTTACTATTGAATCATAGAGGATAAGAAGGTCTATAATTTGTGTTTCCCTGGTTGTTTGAATTTCCTACTGGGTTCATAGAATTGCTCCCCCACTGTGGGTTAACAACAACAATGTTATTATTCCAGTTTAAGTTTGGGTGGCTCTTCCAACCGGGATTATAATATATAGCATAAGGATTGTTGGGTCTATTATCAATAGCATTTAAAGTCTCATAAGATGATTGCAAATCTACTATTTGTCCCAATGATTTTTCCTCTAACACATGAGGCGTTTGAGAATAGTTCATTGTGAGTTGATCTATTTTCTATGAAATTGCAGCAATTTGAGGAACCAACATTGATATTGCATCAGAATCATGAATACTAGCTGATCCACTAAAAATTTGATTGCTTTTTACCATTCATTTCATACCTGTTTTTGATGATATTGCACTTTAAAGAAAGGTATTTTTCATGATTTCATGCAGGTACAATGATTTTAGGCATTTGGAGCAAAAGGAAGCGAAAAGGAGCAAATTTGGATCAAAATAAGGCAAATGTGCATTTTATTGAACTAGCATCGAATGGCGCTGTCACCAGCGCCGGACCGCGCTATTTTATAGAGAGTTGTGACTAATTGGCGAAATAATGCGCCAAACGACGCCCTACCCTGCGCCAAACCGTGACCTATCCCAATTTCAAACTAGATTCAATGTATTTGGCTAGATTTTGGAGGGTTGCTTGAGGAAACTCTTGGGAAATCAGTTATGGCCGAATTTAAACTTCTTTGGAGCCAAATTTAGAGAGGGAGAGAGAGTTTAGAGAGTAGAGAGAGTGAGGAGTGAGTGTCCTTTCATTTTGTTTAGGAAATCTAGGTTTTGTGTTTTCTCTTATCAGGAGTGTAAAAGGAGAGGGAAAGTGAGAGATTTCTTCTTCCTTACTTATTTAAAGAGAGAATTATGTATTGTTGTGAACAAAGAAGAGGAGTCAAAATAATTCCTTGAAATTCACTCGCGGAAGAGTTTGAGATAAGTTTTATTTTCTTTATTTTGTTTGTATGACATTATTTTTATATACAAAATTCATATTTTGTCATCTTTTCCTCATGATTCTTGAGTAAATTTCTTTGTCTTCCTTCTTTTCATGTGATGTGTTGATGTTGTGATATGGAAATGATGTGTCAATTTATTATGGAGAATTTGTGATGACCTTTTCACTTAGAACTTCATTTCTTTTTTGATCTGGCCAATTGAATTGTTAAAACTTGTTGTGAATCATATGTTCCGAAAGGATTATGGGTTCAACAACAAAAGTGAAGCTCGCATTTAATGTCCATGAATGAGAGATGTAGTTCATTGGGATTGAGTGCAAATAAATAGGGAAATATACTTTGATGGGCGTAGAATTGGAGATTTCCGAGTGACATGCTGAAATCCTTAATTTGGTCCTATTGTTTGGAAACTAAAGTGAGAGTTAATCTTCAGGGGAAGGGAAGAGTGAACTCTGGAGTGAGAGCCAGTATCCTCCCAGCCTAACCATGGATTTGTGGACTGAAATTAGGATTAGCCAATATTCTTTATACGCTGAGATATGGTTAAAGAATAGGAATGCTCCTATTTAGCACAATACATTTGCATCACTGATCTATGTAACAATAATCATCATATTATAATTGGAAAGGAGGAAGGCTCTTTCTTACAACTAAACTTTGTTATAAATTTAGACTTATGTTAGTTTATCTTGCTATAAGTTTAGAACGTACTTTGATAGAAATAGTAATTACAACTGTTTGTCTTTATTTTAAGAATTGAACTTACTTGCAATTGTGTTATGATTTGATAAGTGATTTCTGTATTACGCCATAAAATTAAAACTTCCTTGTGGGATCGATATCCAGGACTCCACTAGAGCCCAATATTACTTGAGTGATACGTATACTTGCTTTTAATTGTGTGACTCATTATAAAACTAAATTAATATATATCTATAAATCCGAGTTCATAAATTTTGGCAAATTAAAAAATTCGCACCAAGTTTTTTGGCGCCGTTGCCGGGTAGGAAAGGTAACTGCTAAAATTTAATTTTGTAATATTTGAATTCTTATATTTGACTTAAAAGTCAGAATTTTGTGTGTTTATTTATTGTTAGTATGCTTATTGTGTTTGTATGCGTAGTGTCAGATCTATAGGTTTAGTGTCTTACGATTCTGAATTAGAGCTTACTATTAGAAAAATTTGAAAACAACAAAACAATCCGAAAATCTTCACAAAATGGCGAACAACCTAAACAATTAAAACAAGAATATACCAAGACCTTTAAGAGATTATGCTAATCCAAAAGCAGATGAAATTCACTTAACTATCCAAAACCCTAATGTTGCTGCTAATTCATTTGAACTTAAACTTACTATTATCCAAATGGTACATAATAATCAATTTGGAGGAACACCTAATGAAGATCCTAACTTACATCTCGCTAGTTTCTCTAGAACTGTGTGCTACCTTTAAATATGATGGAGTGTCGAACGATGTTGTTAGACTTAGACTTTTTCCTTTTTCGTTAAGGGATAAGGCTAAGGCATAGTTAAATTTGTTAGCACCTAGATCTATTAGAACTTGGGGAGAGCTTTCACAAATGTTTCTGTCAAAATATTTCTCTCCTTCTAAAACTGCTAAGCTGAGGAACGATATCACATCTTTTATTCAGTTTGATGGAGAATCCATTTATGAAGCTTGGGAAAGATTCAAAGATCTTCTAAGAAGTGTCCACAAAATTCAAACATTTTATAATGGATTAGTGAGATCTTTGAGATCGATTATTGATGCTGCTACTGGTGAATCATTAATGTCTAAACCTTTTGATGAAGCATATTCGTTAATTGAAGAGATGGCTACTAATAATTTTCAATGGCCCTCTGAACGGGTAAATCTTAAGAGAGTAACTAGTATTCATGATTCTGTTGCTATAACTATGATAGTCTCTCAAATTGTTGCACTTTCTAAGAAAATAGATCAATATGGAATGAATTATTCTCCAACACCCTCAGTGTTAGAAGAAAATTCATCCGGACAGATGATAGACTCTCAAATACCTTATGAAACCCTTAATGCCATAAATTAAAATGTTAATAATCCTTATTCGAATTATTATAATCCTAGTTGGAGGAATCACCCTAACTTCAACTGGAATAACACTGTCAGCCATTTTAAATTTTGTTTAATTTAATTTAAGTATATATATAGTTTTAAATAGTTTGAAAAATATTATTTGAATTTGAAAATACGAGACCAAACCGATCCCATATCTTGAGTAGTTTAAATAATTGAACACCACACCAAAACCTATGCATTTATCCCGAGGAATAGACACATTGCTTAATAATGGAGCTCGATTAAATAAACCAGTAAATTTATTAGATTTGTTTGGTCTGCGAACCATTTTATTTGCTGACAAATTCCCTTATTTAATACAAAAGAATTAAATAGGGTTTATATTAAGTCGAGTTCTAAAATTCCCTATAAGGGCAAGCCCCTATAGTTAATTACATCCTAAGTGACAAGAATCACTTAAGAAAACTCTCGATGAAGATCAGTGGGTTTACTTTCAAGAATGACAAAGTTTAAGTTTTCAAGATTGGACATTAGAAATTTAAAAGGGAATGAATTAAATTAGGAACAGTTCTTTTAAGAATCCAAAGGAACGAAGAGGTAGAGGATGTCACGGATTCGAGGGGAACCTTGATGACTTCCAAACTATCCTATTAGTTCGGCTTTAATTTAGAAAGATATTATTTGATGTTTCGATCTTGCCAATTTTAATTAATTGGGACTTCTATTCGTATGACATAATCATACAAATAGCTCGGAAGATAGGAGGGTTTATATTGTAACAAACAACGACCTCGGAGTCCTAAGACGAGTTAGGGCTTAAATTGCATGATATGATTATGCAAATTCCTAAGAGGGGAAGTGAGGATTTATGTTGCGCTAGGAAAACTACCTCAAAATCCTATAACTTGTTGTTTAATTACTAAGGAAAGGAAAGCTGACGAAGTTCACCATGCTGTCCACCGTGCTTGCTCCGAGCTTCTAGTTGTTTGTAGAAGGTTTAATTTAAGAAGTGACAATCAAGAGTTGAGAGAAGTGTTACGGTTTAGAGGTTGAGTTTTAGAGTGTTTTAAATTTGATATCTTTAGTTTTAGTAGGGGAAATATTAAAGTTGATTAAGCAGAACCAGTTAAGATCCCACGGTTCCATCATCCCGGCACCACTATTTTCATCGGATTCACTTAGACCAAATGAATTTGCTAAACTCAATTGAATGAGTTCCACACTTTCATTTAGACCGTGGGAAATCTCTTTAGCAACATGTGGGTTACATCATCCGAGATATTCCCGATCATCCAACGAGATGATTCAAATTAGTTGTAATTGTAGTTTTATTATTTTGTTTGTGATTAAATTTTGAGTTATCTTATATTTTGAATGTTGTGGCGGTGAATTTTATCTTGTTTTGATTTAATCTTAATTTTGGTTTCAGTTTTGCGGCTATCCTAAAGGTTTTAGTTTTCATGCAGGGTGACATTGTTGTTTAACATGCAAGCTTGCAAGAAAAGAGAGTACAGTGCACGTAAGTAAATTACAATAAAATAAAAGTGTACCTTGTGGGTCTTATCGTCATTTCTAACTGCACTTAAAAAGCTTGTTAGGGCATTTAAATATTTAAAAGAAAACACCTAGGTTAAGCTAAGGGAAGGTACTGGTTGTCTACCAAAATCCTAATCCTATTTCTAGTCAATTCCTAAGGTGTGTTCAAGGATGATTTTCTTCATCAAAGAACAATGAAGTTCAATTGTTCTTAAAAAATATCCCATTAGGTTGAGAAAGTGCTTAGGATGAGTCTGATCATCTTTTCAATGCTTTTGGGATTATTTTGAGTCCAAATGAATTTCATTATATAGATGAGTTGATCATCCGAAGTTTAGTTATGTCTTGGTTCTTGCTCAGTGAACTTGGATGTTTCATTATCCTATAAGTAAGGTGACATTTCATTTGATATTTCATTTAAGAGTTATAAAGGTGAAAGTCTTTAGGAGGGCAAATTAGTTCATTAAATAACTTAACCATTCTTAATTGAAGTTGGATTGATGATTTAAAATGATTCAATTTATAAAATTTTGGTTGATTTTCAAATGTTTTAAATTATTTAGGTTGAAAAGGTGTTTAAATTATTTGATTCAGTTAAGTTTTAATGATTTAAATTGTTTTGATTTAATTATAACATTTCAGATTAATTTTTAATTGATTTGATTATCACATATTGATTGTAAATTGTTTTAAAATTAATCTTAATATTTCAAATCTGTTTTAACTTTAGTTTTAAATTAGTTTTAACATGTTAAGTTTGTTTTAATTTGATTTGAAGTCATTAATTTTTTAATGTTTTAAGTTTTAATTTGATTATAATATTCCAAGATTGTTTCCTTTAGTTCAATCATCATTTTTTTTGTTTCATTGATAGAAATTTAAGTGATATTTGATCAATCCATTGGTTAGGGATTCAATTTGAAAGAATTAGAATCTTCCTTGTGTTAAATCCCTTAATCTTAACAATTCATGCCTTAATTAACTTCTAAAGTTTAAATGATTTAATTAATTATGGTTTCTTCTTTTAATGTTCAAGGTGATTAATGGGTTTCTACCCCTTAACTCCCTAAGTTTCAATCATTCAAAAGGAAGATTAAGATCACATGTTTACCCTTCCCTTTGGTTAAGCCTAAGCATTAATTAGTACTAAAGTCCCTTAATTACTTTCATGCCCTCTTAAGCTTGTTCATTTCATAATTCATTAAACTAAGCTCAAATGAATTTGAGATTTTTATGTCACCTCACTCACATGTCAATTAAGACATTAGAGGAGAAAATTTGATTTTTCTAAATTCAATTTAATTTATATAATTATTTTAGTGAAAAATAGGGATTTTTCAATGAAAATTCAACAACATGACCAAGGTAAAACTTATGTCCTTAGAAAAATTATGGGAGGTTTCTACTGACAAGATGACTACTTGAACCAATTTTGGTGATTTTTTGAGTTTTAATTTATTTATTATAATTAATTTAATTTCTGGAGTATTAATTAATTATAAAATAAAATTGAGGTGAAAAATTAAGATTTATATTTTTCTTAAATCTCTCTGAGGTCAAAGAACTCAGTGAAACAAATTTTTTATTTTTCTGATTTTTCTTTGAATTTTTACAATTATTTTAGTGAAAGGGTTAAAAAAATCCATTTTTTCATATTAAAAAATTACCTTAAGGCTTTAAAATTCAATATCTTTACTTAGAGACTTAGGAAAAATATTTGGTTGGTTTCTAAGTGATTAGGAGACCAAAAATGACATTTTTGTGAATTTTAATATTATGACTTTTATAATTTTTTAATTATTAAAATATTCAAAAATAGGTTAAAAATGAAAATTTTAGGAAAATTCCAATTTTAATTTTCTTGGACTTCTCTAACCTCAGAGAGCCTTCAAAATTGATTTAGTGAATTTTTGAGTTATATTTTGGGTTTTATGAATTCTTTAATTTCAAATATAGCCATGTAACTTGAATAATTCATTTAATGGGTTAAATCATTTCCAATTAACTTAAAATTTTTAGTTGGGGTTCTCCTGATCCTAAAAAATAGTAGAGAATTGATTTCATGTTATTTTGTTCTGTGGTTGTTCCAAATTGATTTAATTTCAGTTTTTAGTATTTAGCCAAATTAGGGTTGTTTTTAATGAACTAAATCAAACCATAATTTTCCTAGGGTTCTCTGGTCTCGAGATACTTCCCCTAATTTTTCTAGAATTTTATAATCAACATACTAATTTTCGAATTTAATTTATTAAAATAAGCACCTAAACTTGGAAAATATGCATTTCTGCCTAGAGATCCCCTCTGGCCTTGAAAAATTCAGGGAATGTTCCTAAGGACAGAGGGAACAAAAGCCCATAGTCCCAAGTCATGGTGAAATATGCATGCCAATGGAGAATTAAAATACTCATAACAGTAAATAAATAATTAAAAATTGAATACATGACAAAATATTTTGATTTTAATTCCACATTATTCTCCTTTGTTCACTAAGCAAGAGAGTATTTTTAGTTAGTTTTAGGATTTTTCTATGCAAAGATAGCATTTTTAAAGTTTCAGGGATTTAATAAATCAGAAATTCCTAATTTCCTACTTAAGTGACTCAGCGCTGACTGGATCCTATGGCAGATTGAAAGCACACACGGCACGGTTTGATTCGGCGCCACCATCTGAGTCAGCGCACGCTTTACGTACAGAGTACCTGTGCGACTCGATCTCCGCTGTCCATTCATTACATGCACCATCCAACGGTTGCTAGTCATCTCCCCGTCTGGTTTAACCCGAGAGCCGTCCACACTAAAACTCTAAGATGTCGCTCGAGACTCAACTAAATCAAGCGCAGTTGGTCTCTATCAACACATCTAGCCTAGACGAACACATCTATAAGGCTAACATGTACTAAAATTGAGCAGAATAAAATGGAGAATCGCTAGAAGCTCAGGAGGAAGAAGGGTTCAATCCCTTTGCTTTGAGAGGTGAGGCCTTAATCAAAGATGCTCGACACGTTTGTTGGAGTTCCAGAAGCCTACAGATTGAGCCCCTGATCGTGGTGAATTGCCTAGACCAAAGTTCGTCCAAGTTCGATTTGGAGCTCTGGCCGATAGAACACATGGGTGGCCTGGTGAAGGGGCTTTCACTAGGGAACCTCTTCTCTTGGTGTGGGGATGGTGTGGGTGCAGTTAACTTGATTTTAGTGGAGTGTCTAGGGATGTCCTGTTTCTGGCCTGAATTTCAATTGACAAATTGAGCTCGGCTGGTGGGATTCAGGGCGGGAGGACTATGGGGATCTTCTTCTCTTGGCTGGGAATAGGTCTAGGAGCAATTTGAGAGGGTTTTGTGAAGAAAAGTTTAGCACCCGAAACTTGGCCATGAGGGAGGCATTCTATAGCCATGGCCAGAGAGGGGAGTTCAGGGCCAGTCAATGAGTGCCCTGGGCCGCTTAGGGTGAGGGTTGAGCAGGGCAGGCTGCTGGTGAGGGGATTGCTCACAGGCCTTGCCCAATTTTGGGTTTTAAGCTCAAGGGGGACGCTCGGGAGTGCCTATTTCGGCGGCTGGGGCAGCTGGCAAGGACTGGTAGGCAGTTGGCAGGCTGAGGAGGAGTGGAGGAGGGGTTCAGTGCAATTAAACCTGGCAGGGAGGTTGCTTAAGGGGAGTTTAGGGATGTGGCTTAGCCTTAGCCAAGTGGCTAGACCCGATGGTCCAAAGTGGTGGACCATTGGTCCATGGCTCATGGGTCTTGGGTTGGGTCAGGTCAAACTCACCCTAGGAGGCCTAGGGTTGGATTCCATGGAGTTGGTTTGGTCCAATTTGGCTTGGATTGGTTTAATTTAGATCATGTGTTCACATGGGTTGGTTTGGGTTTAGGTTGGGCTAACTTGAGTTTGGGTTTGGTTGGGATCAAATTGATTGATCAAAATGTTTTAAATGATTGTCACAAAGCTTATGGAAGAGGTTTGGAGTGAATTGACATTGATTTAGGAAGTGAATTTGATGGATTTTGGAGATTTGATTAACTTGGGTCACCATGGGTTAAGTTGGATTTTGGTTTGGTTAGAGCTTGGCTAGAGCTCAATTAATGGTTCAAAAGGATGCAAGTGATTGTCATGAAAGGTTTTGGATAGAAATTAGGTGGAGATTTTGGGTTTTGGGGGATTCAATTTGGGGATTTTAGGTCATGCGACAATTTTAGTACAAATTTAGGGATTTTGGTTTCAAGTGATTTTGCATGAGATTTCAATCAATGTTTTGGCCAAATAATTATTTTGTTTGGTATACGAATGTGTTATGATGGTTTTAGAACAATTTTGGGGAGCATTTGAGTTGGATTGGGTTGAATTTGGGCACACTTGGGTTCATGGGTAATTTAGGGCAAAAATTGGGCATTTTGGATTCCAAGTGGAATTGAATTAAAATGTGGATCAAATTGGGTTTAGATTTTATTTAGATTGGTATTGGGGATATTGAATTAAATTTTAGAATTGAAATTGGGCAAAATTGGGGTCAATTGGGTCAAGATTGGGTTTAATTTACGCACTTTTGGGTTAAATGTGCCTAGATTCTAGTTCTCACTTCGAGGTCGGTACCTAAATTCCGACTCTCATCTGAGATCAGTACCTAAATTCCGATTCTCATCCTTTTCGAGATCGATACCTAAATTTCGATTCTCTTCCGAATTGATACCTAAATTTCAATTCTAAACTTCCGAGACTGGAACCTAAATTCCAGTTCTCACTTCGAGGTCGGTACCTAAATTCCGACTCTCCTTTCGAGGTCGATACCTAAATTTCGACTCTTTTCCGAGACTGGTACCTAAATTCCAGTTCTCTTCCTTCGAGGTCGGTACCTAAATTCCGACTCTCATCCGAGATCGATACCTAAATTTCGATTCTCTTTTGAGATTGATACTTAAATTTCAATTCTCATCCCTCTCGAGATCAGTACCTAAATTCTGATTCTCATCCTTTTTTCCGTCGATACTTAAATTCTGATTCTCACTCTGAGGCTGGTACCTAAATTCCAGTTCTCTTCGCAATCCCGAGGTTGAAACCTAGGTTTCGATTCTCATTTCAAATCCAAATTTCAAATTCAAAATTTCCTCAAATTGATTTTAAACCAAACTTCAATCTAAATTAAAACTCAAACTAAAATCTAAACTCACACATCAAAGCTTGAACATGAAATGAAATTTAAATCAAATTCCCCAGATCATATGATTTGGAATTCATCTCCTTTCCCTTTCCCCAGCGAGAGTTCAGGAATCTCCAGTCTTGGAAGTATACCTGATACTCCCCAGCGGAAATTCTTGTACTTCGTCCTAAGTTTGTCATTCGGGAATCTGTGTTGGTTTTGTTGATCCCTTCGGTCAACGCCAATACGCGCGGTGTGCTCTGTCAGCACACCACACCTATTGGGGGTCCATTTGTTGACCTCATTTTTGATGAGATCTTCTCCTCCCTCTTTAGTGTTTAGGATCTAGCCTTAGGCTTTTCCTTTGACTATCTTAGAGGACTAGAATTGGGACCCATCCCTTAGAAATTTAAACCACTTCTTGTCTCCCTACAAACCCCACAAGCTTGATTGTAGACCCCTAATCACCTAGAGGGTTGAGATCAAATGTGGAGGTTTAAAGGATGAGTTCCCTATAGGACTCTTTGGCCTTAGGACTACCCTGGGTGGCCTGGTCTGGTGAGGGTTGACTTACACACTCACTACACTCACACTCTACACTCTCACACACACAATCCAAATCCTAAAACCACACCTATACCCAACTTGACTCCATGACTCATGTAGGTAATTCATATGGATGGACCTTAACCCCTAAGCCCCTGGTTAAGAGGGTTAGGAACAATATAGAGAATGCCTCCAATGAGTCCTCTCATGGCTCATATGGGCTTAATATGGCTTCATGGCTCAATCAAAGTGATTCCATTTCACTCACATTTGATCAATCTTCATTCTTCCAAAATTTCAATTTTTGACCCCGGAGACCATACACCCATCAAACCTACCAAAAGCCCTTGAAATTGCCCAAATTTTCCAAAATATCCAAATTACCCAAAATTCCTCAAAACCAATCCCAAATATTGCCACATCACTCAAATTGATCATCCATGGCCAAATATACCAAAATTTCCAAAAATACACTCCAAATACCCAAAATACCCTTTTTAACCCAAAAATCCAAAAATTCCAAAAATTCCCAGAAAATTCCAGAAAATCCCAAATATTTCCAATTCCATTTTGTCCAACTACACCATAGGCCAATTTTTTCAATTTACCCTACTTTTACCAAAACCCCCAATTTAGCCCATTTTAAACCCAAATGAACCAAATGTCAAACCAAATCACCCCAATTGACCTCAATTTTGGTCCAATTCAATTCTAAACTTCAATTCAATATCCCCAATATCAATCTAGACTAAATTCAAGCCCAATTTGATTGACATTTGAATCCAATTTCATTTTTAAGCTTAAGTCCCAATTTTACCCATGACCTAAACCTACCTCAAACCAACCTAATTCAATCCCAATTTGACCCAAATATTTTCTAAAAAACTTCCTAGCATCCCCACAAACAAAACAGTAACATGATTTGCCCAAAATTTGGACCCAAACCTTACTCAAATTCAACCCAAACCCAAAATTCCCTAAATGGGCCTACACCCTAACCTAACCCAAATGGGCCCAAATCCCAAAATCAAAACCCAACCAAAGTTGAAACCTATTTGTAACACCCCCATGAACATTTCCCAACATTAATTTTACATCAATTTCAACCCTAGCCCAACATTGGCCCAAATTAGCCCAATTTGACCTATGTTGGTCCCTTTACCAAAGAAGCCCAAATCCAACCCAATTCAAACCCAAACCACCTCAAACTTGCTTCAAATCAATAATGGCACATCCCTAAGATAAACACAACATTTGTTTGGCCCAATCCTTCACAAAATTCCCATCCATAAATTTATTTTCAAACCTAAGACCCACTTTCTTAAGCCTTCCTAAAAAAGCCCACTCCTAAAATAATTTCAAAGGCCCAAATTTGACTCTAATGCCCACATGACACTACACTTCATCATCCATTCCAATTAAAACCTTCCCTAACTTTCAAATTCATCATCAAACCATTCCAAATCAAACCTCATGACAACTCTCACCAAAATGCCAAAAAATCACAAAATCCTTCCTCATGAAAGTTGACTTAACTTTTCCCAAGCCAAATGGAGCCATGAAGCCATGCATGAGCCACATGGGAGCCATGAAAGCCTTGGACACCTCAACATACCCAAGATGGCAAGAGGAGGAGGCTCTTTCCATATTCCCTTAAGGGGATTAACCACTTCCATGACTCCACTCAACCTTGCTTAAACTTAATTGTACTTGGATGGTGACCCTTCCCCACTAATTAAGCCGACCTAAACCACTTTCTCTTCGACCAAACTAGCCATGGGGAGGTGCACCTAGCCCAATCCATACATTTGACCAAACTTAGCCAAAATACACCCTTACCCCATTCCATTTTAATTCAACCACTTTACACATGGCCATTGCCAATTCCCTACACTAAACCCGGCCACCGAGCCTCCGACCCCGAGGGTGACCCATGCCCGCCGGCCAGCCACCTGGCCGCCGGAAAACACCACACTCGAGAGCTCCCATGTGAGCCCAAGCTTGGAATTCTCACTCGCCGAGTTGCCCCATGCCCAATGGCCACCATGGCTGTTCTTCTCCTCACCAGGCCAGCTGATCCCAACCCCTAACTCCCCCTGGGAGAGCCTCCAGCCAGCTCTATTTAAACCCCACCTCTCTCGGCCATGGAGGAGGTGCTGAAACAAACCTACTGAAACTCTGCCTAAATTGTCCCAGACCACTCCCCACACTTAGAGCAATTGAGTTCCGAGTGTCCATTCGCCCTAATCCCCATTAACGAGCTCAATTTCAGAGTCCAAATTCCACCCAAAAACAGGACACTTCACTACTGTGAGCCAATCTCCAAATTGATTGGTCCTACACCTTCACCAGACCAAGAGGAGAAGTTCCCCAGTGAAAGCCCCTTCTGCAGACCACCCAGTTGCTCCAGCCTCCAAGCTTTGTGATCGGCTGTGGTCACTTTTGTACCTAGGCAATTCACCAGGCTAAGGGACTTCATCTGGAGCTTGCTTAGACCCAATCGAACGTGACACAACTCTCAGATCGAAGCTTCACTTCTCTGAGCAAAGGTATGAGCTCTCTCTTCTTCCCGAGCTTCTGAACATTCTCCATTTCAAATGCCTTAATTTCAATGCATGATCACCGTATAGATGTATTCGTCTCTTCAAGACGAATCCATAGAGCACAAGAACACAAAAATCCGTTAAGTATTGAGTGAGATCTTAGAGTTTTAGTGTGGACGGTCACGGGTTCACACCAGTCATAGACGATGACTGGGAGCCGTCGGATCGAGCGTGTATCGAGCGGACGGTCGGGATCGAGCCGGACAGCGCGATGGTACATGAACCGCGAGCCCCTGGAGCGCTGAGTCGGATGGCGGCGTCGAACCAGAAAGCGCCGCGTGGCTGTTCGGAGATGCTAAGGATGACGTGGCGCCGATTCGGATTAGTAGAAAAATAGGATTTTATGGATTTATTTAATTACCAGAACTTAGAAAATCCATAACTTTGTGTAGAAAAATTCTAAAAATAAAATAAAAATACCCTCTTGCTCAGTGAATAGAGGAGAATAATGTGGAAAAGAAATCAAGTCATTTCATCAAGTATTTTATTTTTAATAATTTATTTACTCTCTGCACTATTTCAATTCTCCATGCATATAGGAAATTCACCATGGCATGAGACCATAGGGCTTTTAAAGCCTCTGAACTTGGGAACATTCCCTGAATTTTCCAAGGTCAGAGGCCATCCCTATGAGAAGTTATTGATTTTTCAATTGCATGTTACTGTTTTGAGTATTTTAATTCCAATAATTAGCATGTTGAGAAATAAATTCTAAGAAAATTTGGTGATGTTTCTTATGACCAGAGGAACCTAGCAAAAATAAATTTTGAGTTAATTCACTTGGAATAACCCTAATTGGTCTAAACATCCAAAATTGAACTTTAATTAATTAGGGTTAACTATACATCAAATTAACTTCAAAACAATTCTCCACTGATCTTTAGGATCAGAGGAACATCACATAAAAAATTGAAGTCAATTGGACTTGATTAACCCCACCAAATGGGTTGATCAAGCCTCTTAAGCAAAATGGGTAAAATTAAACTTTAAAAATTCATAACTCACAAAATACTTTTCAAAAATTCACAAAAATGGTTTTGGAGCTTCTCTGATATTAGAGGAACTTAGGAAAATTAAAATTGTAACTTTCTAAAAAAGTTAATTTTTATCATTATTTTAATATTTTTAATAATTAAAAAATAATAAAAATCATAAAAATATTAAAAATCACCAAAATGTCACATTCTGAATTCTAATCACTTAGGAACAAACCAAATATTTTTCTTAAGTCCCTAGGATAAGATATTGAATTTTAAAGGCTTAATGTAATTTTTAATATAAAAAAATGTATTTTCCAACCTTTCACTAAAATAATTCTAATAAATCAAAGAAAAATCAGAAAAATACAAAATTTGTTTCTATGAACTCCTTGAGGTTAGAAAGATTTTAAAAAAATATAAAATCTATTTTTCAACTTTAATTTTATTTTAAAATTAATTAATACTCCAAAACTCAAAATAATTCTAATAAATAAAATATAATTCAAAAAATCACCAAAATTGGTCCAAATGGTCCTCTGGTCATTAGGAATTTCCCATAATTTTCTTAAGGACAGATACATTTCCTTGGTCATGTTATTGAATTTTCCTTGAAATCCCCTATTTTCCATTAAAAATAATTACATAAATAAATTAAAATACAGAAAAATCACATTTTCTCCTCTAATGTCTTAATTGACATGTGAGTGAGGTTACAAAAAAATTTCAAGTTCATTTGAGCTTAATTTAGTGAGTTATAGAATTATTAAGCTTGAAGGGCAAAAGGGTAATTAAAAATTTTAACCCTTAATTAAAATTTTAGGATTAATCAAAAAGGGGAGGGTAAAATATTTGATTTTAAACTAATTTTGGATGATTGAAACTTAAATGATTGAGGGTAGAAACCTACTAACCATTTAAAACAAAAATAATTAAAATAAACTTTAATTAATTAATTAATTGAAATTTTGGGAAAATGATGGAAATTGGAATTATTGAAGTAGGGATATTATTAAGAGGATATTTATTCTTTAATTTAAAAATCCCTAAATAAATCACTTCAATAATACTTAATTCTTAATTAAAAAAAATTAAAATAATAATCCAAATTAAAATTAAATTAAATTAAAATTAAATTAAATTAAATTAAAATTAAATTAAATTAAATTAAATTAAAAATTAAATTAAATTAAATTAAATTAAATTAAATTAAATTAAAATCAAATCAAATTAAATTAAAATTAAATTAAATTGAATTAAAATTAAATTGAATTAAATTAAATTAAAATCATTTAACAACAAACCTAAATGAAATCATTAAGAATTAAATCTAAAATAACTTGAACACTATTCCAAACTTAATCTAATTTTTTATAATTAAGTCAAAATTAAAATTAAATCATTAAGTTTAAATCATTAAAATACCTAATAAGTTGATTTGCCCTTTTAAAGCTCTTATTATTATAACTCTTAAATGAGGTATCAAGTGAAGAGTTACTTCACTTATAGGATATTCAAATGTCCTAGTTCACTGAGCAAGAGAACAAAACTTAAACTCCTGGATGATTAATTCACTTGTATAATTAAACTTCCTTGGACTTAAAACAATCCTAGAGATATTGAAAAGATGTTTAAGACTCGTCTTAAGCACTTCCTCAATATGATAGGATGTTTATAAGAACAATTGAACTTAATTGTTCTTTGATGAAGAAAATCATCCTTAAACCAAAATACAAGAACCTAGACGTCATAGGAGATGACTAGCTATAGGATTAGGACTTTGGTAGACAACCAAAGCCTTTCCCTTAGCTTTACCTAAGTACTTGTTGAAATATTTAAATGCCTTAACATGTGTTTTAAGTGCAGCTTGGGATGACGGGAAGACCCTCCAGGTACGCTTTTATTTTATTGCAATTTACTTTATTGCAATGCACTTTACTTTTCTTGCATGATAAACAATCGTTGCATGAAAACCAAAACCTTTAGGATAGTCCCGAACCGAAACCAAAACTAAATTAAAAGTCATTACAAGATAATAATTACCGCCACAACATTTCAAAATATAAAACAACTCAAAATTTAATCACAAATAGAACAACCAAAACCATAATTGCAACTAAATTAAAACGTCTCGTTGAATGATCGGGAATACCTCGAATGATGTAACCCACGTGTTGCTAACGGGATTTCCCACGGTCTAAATGAAAGTGTGGAACTCATTCAGTTGAGTTTAGCAAATTCATCTAGACTAAGTGAATTCGATGAAAATAACGGTGACGGGATGACGAAACCGTGGGATCTTAATCGATTCTGTTTAAACAACTTTAAGATTTGGTTTAATTAAAATATTAAAAACACTTGGATTTTAAGATTCTCTCTAAACCAAAACACTTCTCTCATCTCCTGATTTATGACTTCTAAAACTAAACCACTGCAACAACAAGGAGCTCGGAGCATGGTGGGCAGCTCGGCCATCGTCATCAGCAAAACTCAACTCTACTTCAACAAAACATTTCTTAGAATTAAACAACAAAGCCATAGGATTTCTAGGTAGTTTGCCTAGTGCAACATAAATCCTCAACTCTTCGTTAGGCGTTTGCATAATAATGTTATGTAAATTAAGCCCTAACCGGTCTTAGGACTCCGAGGTAGTCGTTTGGTACGACATAAACCCTCACATCTTCGAGGCTATTTGCATGACTGTGTCATACAAATATAAGTCCTAATTAATTAAAATTGGCAAGATTGAAATATCAGATAATTTTAGGATTTTCTTAAATCCGAGCCAAACAATAGGATAGTTTGGGAAGTTGCCAAGATTCCTCTTGATCCTCAGCTTCTCCTACTTCTCTTCCTTTGGATTCTCAAAATAAACTGTTCCGAATTTGAGCTAATCCCTATTGAAAATTCCAAAATTCAAATCCTTTGAAAACCTTAAACTTTGTAATTCTTGAGAGCAAAACCACTGATCATTATCGAGAGTTTTCTTAAGTGTCTCCAGACATTTAAGATGTAATTAACTATAGGGACTTGCCCTTATAGGGAACTTTAAGACCCAAGTAATATAAACCCTGCTAAATTCCTTTATATTAAGCAGGGGAACTTGTCGGCTTATAAAATTGGTTCGCAGACCAAACGGATGTCACAAATCTTCTAGTTTACTTAATCGAGCCCCATCGTCAAGCAGTGTGTCTATTCTTCGGGATAGATACACGGTTTGTGGTGCGGTGCTCGTTTATATAAACTATTTGGGATGTGAGATCGGTTTGATTTCATATCTTAAAACTTTTCAAACTCAAAATTATTTACAAAATCAAATACTAATTTTCGAATTATTTATTTAAATTAAATTAAAAATTCGCCGACAACTTCTGTTTGGCGACCCCTTTTCAGAAATACAACAGATAACCTAAAATATGCCGACAACTTCTGGCGACTCCGCTGGGGACTAGTTCCTCTCTCCATTTTGATTAGATGGTTTTGCTTTCATAAATCGGTAGTGTATCCATGTCCCTAGTGGACCAAAACTACCATTCTTCCGTTGGAATACCTCATTCATTTCTGTCTTGAACGAGTATAGCCAACACCTCTCGGATTTAGGAGCCACTGTTTAGACACCCCTAAACAGAGAGGTTCCGAGATCCTTTTATCTCTTTTCTGAGGTGGGGTGGACCCCCAATAGGTATTAGCTTAGGAGCGGTCCTTCAAGTTGAGAAGTCTTGCATAAGACTTTCTCTTCCTTTCTAATTCTAAATCAGGCCCTTTACCTTTTCCATAACCTTTTTCTTTTAATCGTTTTGTTTCTAAAAAACAAACTACCTAATGAACAACCTCTTTTATAAATCACAAATGCACTAACATAAACGAAAATGTGTTCGAACTCTTTCTTTTTCGTCCTAAACTTTATGACGAAAGGAAGTATAATTCGGGACTGACATTTGGAATCTGCCTTGCAGAAAATGGATGCCCTAAAGTTAATCTTCTCCTTCACCAATGGACTGGACTTCGCTGTTTACAAGGATGAGCTGCCTGACAATGGGATCATCCGTTTTGGACAAGGATTTGGCAACACAGATGTCAAGATCGCTGACGTCACTCTCTTCACACTAATGGACAAAATGTCAGAAATTGAAGAATCCGTGATTGAATTCAACCTAAGGTCAGCTCAAGAGTTCCCTCCCCTGCAAAGGGTTCCAGCTGAAAGGAATACTACTGTTCGTAGGAGGACTGTTGTCTCTACCCCCACCGGTCTAGTCGTCTCTGCACCTACCCCGGCTCCCGCTAAACTAAAGGGGAAGGAAGTCCAAGTTTGTAATGAGCCTGTTACCGTGGAGGGTACAGATCTCCTTGCGAGACCTTCTGTTTTCGAAATTGGGTCCAGCTCAAGGGTTCAACCCCTAACACGGACTCAGAGGAGAAACAGAAGTAGAAAGATTGCCAGAAAAGCCAGAGCTGCTGAAGTCGCTTTCTTAGAAGAGATCCCTGAGTACACACCATTGCCTGAGTATACACCGATTTTGGAAGGGAGTAGATTCCACCCCCTCTCCGCCGCAGCTGACGAGGAAAATGTCCGCAAGATTGCTTTTACATTACCTCAACCCGCATACTATAGCAACGACTGAAAGAAAAGGGCTAGGATCACACCATTTGCTCGACTGCAGTACCGTGATAGAGAAGTTAGCAAAGAAAGAGAAATGTCCTGTATCAGAGATTTTAAGAAGGATAGGGCGGGTGCCAGCCAAATCTCGCCTTGGGCCGTGAATAGAACCCGTTATCGCCACAGAAAAGCCGAATAAGAAGATGAAAGCTAGTCCACCTGTTGTTGTTTCAGGTTTACAGATCAGGGAGGATACCACCTTCCAGCATTCAGCCGACAGACCATCCGGTCCTAGGCCTTCCGCTAGAAGGATGGTATGGCGTCATACTACTCGGCCAATTAAGACCGAAACAACGACCCGAAAAGGAAAGTCTCGTCGGGAGACTCGAGTCCGAAGAGAGCGCCACTGCGATGAAGGGGACTCCCAAGAAGGAAATCCAACAGCCATCGCATGATAACTGCGAAACCGTACGAAAAAGACCACTGGAGGATGCTATGGAAAAGCTAAGGACCGACATTCAATGATTAGCAAGAGAAAGAGAAGAAGAGTTTGGAGATGAAGTCGATTCGTCGGAATTCATGGATGATGAATATGTGGAGATCAACATGGTTGAGACACGAGCATCGTCAGCTTCGCAAGGTGCTCCGGCAGCTGCGGAGAGAGATGAACCGGAAGCATTAAGAGCACAACTTCGAGAAAAAGATGATACAATCTCTCAAATGGAAAAAGGATGGAAGAGATGGGCTGCGAGCCCTAGCCACTCTTCAGAGTCAGGTTCAACCCCCAAGAGAAACGCCTCCAGAAGTTATTCATATTACAGACGGAGGAAAAGAGATTACATCCGTTAACGGAGACGATCAGCCAAAGAAGGATTCTACCCAAAATATGATTCCAGAGAAAGACATCAAGAATATGGTAGAACAAGCGAAGTGCGAGAAGCCTTAGCACGGTCTAAGAGTGGAGCATCTATTCGGACGGGTAGAACTTACCCCGAAGAATTTGATGCGGTACAATACCCAAAAGGCTTCGTACCACCTCCGTTCAAGACTTTTGATGGTACCGGAAACCCTCGACGACATGTTGCACATTTTCGTGCTAGTTGTTGCAACGCCGGTGGAAGTGACGCCTTACTCTTCCGACGGTTCGTCGGCAGCATGTCGGGGATCGCCTTCGATTGGTACGCGAGTTACCGAACTCGTTCGGTAAAGACATTTTCGAATTAGAGAACCTCTTTGTGAAACGGTTTGTCGGAGCTCAACACCATATCACCATCGGTGATCTAGTGGTGGAGAAACGAAACCGAACGAAACTTTAGTGGACTACATACTTCGATGGAGGAATCTAAGCATGAAGTGTGAGCCACGGCTACAAGAGCGAGCATGCGATCGGTATCTTGCTTAAAAGCATTCACGGCCCGATAAGCACTTCTCCTTAAGGGATTTACGATTAAGACTTTCGAGAAGTTGTTAAGCAAGGCCGGAAGCTTGCAAGAGGAAGCGAAGCAACTAAGTTTCGTCGACAAAACGGACAAACGAAGCTCGTGAAGACACTTGAAAAGAAATCCGGGATCGTCGCGGCAGTCGATAAGGGCAAGCAGCCAATGCAAATACAGCCGGAGCAGCCGCAGCCCAGCTATCAACAACCTCAACAGAACTACCAACAACCTCGACCCGGTTATCAGCCAACTCAACAGTATGAGCAACCGCCTCGCCCGCAACGCATGTTAAAGGAGCTTATAAATAGAGAATATCCATTCAAGAATGAGGCAGTGCCAAAGATGTTCCGCAGTTTGATGAAGACTCCGAATTTTCAACTCGCGAGCCCGGAAGCCGAAGAAGTCAATAAGAAAGACCATCCCATCTATTGCCCTTACCACCGGATGCTCGGACACAAGATAGAGGATTGCATTACCTTCAAGACTTGGCTCTACGACAATCTCCGAAAAGGGAACATAACGATTCCGAAGGAATACATGAGGGAATCCCAGAAAGGCGGTTCCGTCAATGTTATTTCAACAGATCCTATTGTTCCTATAGATCCCTACACGACGAATGATGGATGGAGTACCGCTTGGACGAAGTCATCGAAGAAAATTTTGGATCGCATCCAAACCGCTTCGGTTCGTGCTTCAATTCAAAATTCGAAACCTGTCAAGCCGGCGCTATCGCTTGCGATTGAAGAACCACCCCAGGAAGAAAAGATCGTAGAAAAGAAAGAGATCGTAGAAGAAGAAAAGACCGAGGCTCTTAAGGCTAGACTAGGGGCTACTTATCCTAGGATGGTTGTTTCCGATTCAGGGGAAAAATTCCTCGAACCTTTGGACTCGTATGATTATTTGCTCGCTCCGGCGGGATCTTATAATGATAAGAGTTATGGCGTTGGCTACGTTTTGACTGTTTCTAACGATTACGCAACTGACGACAACCAACCTAGTCCGAATCTCGATTCCGATACAAATAACAATTCTCAAATCATACACAACCTCGACAATCATGATGACAAAGAAGACATTCACTAAGAAGGCTATGAAAGTTCAACAAGCAATGAATCTATTTGTGAATTTCGAGGAACCCCAATCACAATAGAGTTAGAGCTTTCGGATTCCGAAGCGACTCCAGAAGAACCTGTCATACCAATTCAAAAGGAGACACCAGTAAACTCAGTACCAGATTCAGAAGAAATCACAGAAGTCAATTTAAGGAGCGGAAGGGTTCTACCTCCGAGAATGGGTCCAAAAGACAAAGGAAAGCAGGTGGATGTTCAGGAAGAATCAACCCCAGTAGAAGAATTGCCCATTCGGGAAGAAACTGAAACACATGGTAACAAAGTGGACTATAACGTGCTAGCCCATCTTAGGAAACTACCAGCCAAACTGAGCATCTACGACGCTCTCATCTTATCAAAAGAGATGAGGGAAGCTCCGATCAAGGCCTTACTCGATCCGGAGATTCGTTTAGCTCAGATGGCCGGAGATTCCTTAGACGAGGTTTGCTCGTTAAAGGATCAGCGAGGTGTTACCTTCGCGAACAGTGATCTATTACTTGGGACAGCCGATCACAACCGACCGTTGTACATTTCAGTTACAATTGGAAAGTTTACGCTCTCCAGAGTATTGGTGGATCCAGGAGCGTCAATCAACATAATGAATCTTCGGACATTAGCATACTTGGAAATTGATGCTCGCGAGCTTGAAGCGGACAAGATGTTACTAAGAGGATTCAACCAGAAAGGAGAAAGAGCCCTCGGATCAATAACGCTGTTGATGAAGACCGGTGATTTAACAAAGACGACCGCAAAATTCCATATAATTGATTCTGAAACATCGTTCAACGCACTACTGGGCCGACCGTGGATACATGAGAACCGGATGGTACCGTCGTCTCTGCATCAGTGCATAAAATACTACGATGGAGGAGAATAGTGCATTAAAGGTGACTTGCAACCTTTCTCCATACATGAAATTGGAATTCATGAAGATGCAGCCCTACTACGCGCCTCCAAAGAAAACAATCTTCTCCAGAAATACCATGCCAAATGAAGCAAAAGAAGTTCAAGACGACGAAGAACCTGAAGTTCTAGTCCAACAGTCACTCACCACTCCCTTACGGCGAGATGGTGAAGGGTTCTTCACAACTTGCACCCGAGGTCGAGGCCGGGGACGAGGTCGTGGCAGAAACGTTGGGACAGTTGGATAGAAAAAGCCGGTAATCAACGTGAATTGGGAGAACAGCTCTGAAGAAGAAGAAGAAATCAAGAAAGAAGCAGCTACAATAAACCAGAAGGAACCACAATTCAAGATCTCCCTCGAAGATGAAAAGAATGAAGAATATAAATCAATGTACGAGAAGATTAACTACCATGTACACACTATGGCCCTGACCCCGATCCAGTCTAATAAGATCGAGGGTATGGTGGTCAAGGAAGTGCACGGCGGTGGTGCTAAACCAATCAAATTTTACCGTGGTACTCCTTCTTCCAATAATGAAAAAGATGTACAATTTGAAGATGTCGCTTCTTCCGAATTAATGGAATTACCTTTTGAGTGGTACTCTCCCTGTGTTCAAAGTTTAATTCAACGTGGTGTCTTGCCTCGACAATCGACAAAGGGTCAATCACAACATTTTGAAAGACTATGGAACAATGCCGGTCGGCCTCCCAATTCAGAACATGGTCTCGGATTCGGCACGAGAGGTTCAGCTGACGATACGGAATTTTGCTTGGTTGTCACTTGCAAGCCTAATAAGGACTGCTTGGAAGCTTCAGAGGACCTCGAAGATCTACCAATCGGGGATGCTCCACCAGAATTCGAAGAAGAAATCAAATCTACAATAGACGAGTTAATGGAAGTTAACTTAGGTACTAGCGAAAAGCCTAGACCAACCTTTGTTAGCTCCTTACTCAATAAAGAAGATTCCGAGGAAATGATCAAGCTATTAATGGAATTCAAGGACTATTTTACTTGGAGTTTCGACGAAATGCAAGGATTAGCTCCAGAAGTCGCAATTCACAAGTTAGGAGTAGATCCTACTTCTGTTCCAGTCAGACAAGCTCCCAGAAGAATGCGTCTAGAAATTGAGCAACAAGTAATAGCCGAAGTTAAGAAGCTAATCGACGCTAAATTTGTCCGCGAAGAACAATACCTTACTTGGTTAGCCAACGTAGTACCGATCGAAAGAAAAATGGTCGGATCGAATCTGTGTAGACTTCGTGGATTTAAATAAAGCATGTCCAAAGGATGAATTTCCACTGCCAATCCCGTAACCGATGATCGACATTGCTTCAACACATGAAATATTTTCATTCATGGATGGATCATCAGGATACAACCAGATAAAGATGGCATCAGAAGACGAAAGGCTCATAGCTTTCAGAACGCCGATCGGAGTGTATTGCTACACAGTAATGCCATTAGGACTAAAGAACGCAGGAGCAACATATCAAAGAGCAATGACAAAAATTTTCGATGATCTCATTCACAACCAAGTCGAGTGCTACATGGACGATGTGGTCATCAAAAGCAAACTGAAGGAAGATCACCTGTATGATTTGAGAATTGTTTTCGAGCGACTCAGGCAATACAACCTTAAGATGAATCCCTTAAAATGCGCCTTCGGCGTCACCTCTGAGAAATTCTTAGGATTTGTTGTTCGACATCGCGGAATCGAAATTGATCCGGAAAAGATTAAAGCTATCTTAGAGATGCCGCCTACCAAAACCTTAAAACATCTACGATCCTTTCAAGGGAAGCTGGCATATCTTCGACGCTTTATCTCGAACTTGTCAGGTAGGTGTCAGCCCTTCTCGGCATTAGTTAAAAAGGACGCCAAATTTGTTTGGGAAGAGAAATGCCAACGGGCCTTCGAGGACATTAAGCAATATTTAATGAAACCTCCTGTCTTAGCAGCCCCAGTCTCGGGTAGACTTTTAATACTTTATACCGCGGCTTTAGACGACTCTCTCGGAGCCCTGCTAGCCTAGGTAAATGACGAGGGAAAAGAAAATGCTCTTTATTACTTAAGCCGTCGTCTATTGCCGACGGAAGTAAAGTATCCTCCGATTGAGAAGTATTGTCTGGCCTCGATCTTCGCCGCTCAAAAGCTCAGGCACTACATGCTTTCTCATAAGATCAACCTCATTTCGAAAGTTAATCCGTTGTAATATTTGATGACCCGACCGACACTTTCTGGCAGACTTGCCAGGTGGTCGATGATACTATTGCAATTTGACATAACTTTCGTTCCTCTTCGCACCGTAAAGGGACAAGTACTAGCTGACTTCCTTGCAGCACATCCTTTACCGGCAGATTTGCCTCTCGACGATGATTTGCCTGACGAGTAGATAATAAGCCTAGAAGACACCGATGATCAACATTGGGAACTATACTTTGACGGAGCGTCCTCAGCACAGAAAGACAAAGAATCGCAAACGATAGTGCCCGGTAAAGCAGGAATCGGACTAATCTTTATAACACCGGAGCGGGGAATGTTAAGATACTCCTACCACTTAACAGAGCCGTGCACAAACAACGAGGCAGAATACGAGGCCCTCATAGCAGGACTAGAACTGACCATTCAAATGGGGATAACAGATATCAACATCTACGGAGATTCTCAGTTGATCATTCAACAGGTCGCAGGACAATACAGAATTTTAAAGCCAAGACTCGAGCAATACTTTCAGTATGCCATGAAACTGTTGGAACAAATTTCGAATGTGATCCCTAGAAGAGAAAATGCTCTCGTGGATGCACTAGCTCGCCTTGCAAAAGAATTTGCCTGCTTACAAGATGAGTCAGTTGAAGTGTCAGTTCAAGGACGACAGGTCCTATCACAGCTCGACATGGATATGATATAGAAATCAGAAAAAGCAGAGGAATCAGTTGCAGCAGTGACGGAAAACACAGAAGATTGGCGTCAACCACTAATAGACTACCTGCAAACAGGTAAATTACCGGACGATAAGTCATTAGCCCATCAAATCAAGAAAAGAACTCTGTCTTATGCATTAATAAACAATACATTATACAGAAGGTCTTTTGATCAGATGTAGTTAAGATGCCTGAACGGGGCCGAGGCTTGTGAAATTGTCAAAGAGGTACACTCAGGACTTTGTGGCGCTCATCAGTCGGGTCCGAAAATGAAAATGAAAATTAAAAAACTAGGGTACTACTGGCCCTCAATGATGACCGACTGTATGAAAGTCGCCAAGAGCTGTCACCAGTGCCAAGTGCACGGAGTGGTTCTACACCAACCTCCAAATGTGCTACATCCGACAATTGCGTCGTGGCCATTCGAGTGTTGGGGCACGAATATAGTGGGTCCGATAGAACCGCCTTCTTCAAGAGGACATCGCTTCATCCTTGCAGGCTAGAGAGTACTTTTCTAAATGGGCGAGCAGCTCCACTCGTAGAAGTAAAGGCACACCACGTGCTACAGTTTTTCAAAAATCAAGTTGTCTACCGTTTCGGAGTACCACGCAGAATCATCTCAGATAATGGGTCTGCATTCAAAAGTACAAAGATCAACAATTTTGTCAGAAGACACGAAATCGATTGGCGATACTCAACAATTTATTACCCAAGAGCAAATGGCTTAGCCGAGGCTTTTAATAAAACTCTCGTTCAGATTTTAAAGAAAACCTTGGATGACAACAAGAGAAATTGGCACGAGAAGTTGTTAGAAGCCTTATGGGCCTACAGGACGACTTTCAGGACTCCTACTCAGTCTAAGCCTTACGCTTTAGTGTACGGGTCCGAGGCCGTTTTACCTTTGGAGGTCCAGCTTCCATCACTCAGGATAGCAGTTGCAAATATAATTACTACAGAAGAAAATGCCAGATTGTGACTGGAAGAACTAGAAAGCTTGGAAGGGAAGAGACTTGCAACGCAGCAAAATTTGGAATTGTACCAAGCTAAGATGATCCAGGACCATGATAAACTGGTCCGCCCAAGAACTTTCAAGGTTGGTGACTTAGTTCTTGTTCTCAGAAGACCTATTCTTGCACATCGCAAGATAGGGGGCAAATTTGAACCGACTTGGGAAGGGCCGTTTGTGGTCGAGGCAGTCTACTCAGGAGGCTCCTACCAACTTGTGAATTGCCAAGGATAACGACAAATGCTTCCAATCAATGGACGGTATTTAAAGAAGTATTACGCAACTTGATGTTTCGAAGGGTGCCCCCTAAAATGGAGTCTTATCCCTAGAAACACGGGTGAAGCAATCACTTTGTGACTGGGTCCGAACCCAAAAACATAAAAATCGATAAAATAAAATATGTGCTAAAAATAAAATATGTGAAATCATAATAATAAAGTTTTACCCTTCCTTTCAAATCAAATCTTGTTCCTGATCTTTCTTCATCTTTTCCTACTTTCCTTAAAAATTAAAATTAAAATAAGAGAATAAGAATCTTCAGTGGTAAATATTTTCTTAATGTTCTTGTTCTTAGTACAGCCCCTGATCCTTTCCTTGTCTTCTTTGCAGGGAAATGTCGAACGGGCGGTTGGTCCTAAACTTTAAAAATGGCGTGAGTCTCGCACTCGATGAAAAGAGGGTGAAGGATGGAGCAGTGATAGAAATTGATTCTGATTTCACACCAGCCGACCTACGATACGAAGAAAATGATTGGGTCCCAGTGGACCGAGAAGAGCTTCATAGCCGGACAGTGATGAAGATGGGTGGCCCAAGCCACCAATCCAGCAACAAGAAAAGAAAGACAAACACCGAGGAAAGCAAGAAAATCAAGTCAGTAGTTGCCACGGCAGAGGGCAGGCTCGTCAGTGCCGTGCCCGCAGAGATTCAAGGGGTAAGGAGAGCTACTCTCACTGCCACTCAAAGAAGGAATAAGAATCGCCGTATCCGCAAGATGTTGACTAAACTAGCAGCAGATCAACACGAGGAAACAACCACCTTCGCCAACACACACATTTCAAAGATACCGGTTCGTCAGGAACCAGAAAGAAGAAAGTCAACGCCGAGAAAATCAGAACAGATCGAAAAAGTGCCAAGAAGAACAGAAATAGAATCAGTGCCTCGACACCGGACGGAGATACCATATCTGAAGAACCTTGTTGTGGAAGCAACCCCGGAGGATGTCCAGACAGAGACGATCCCCGAGGAGCCAAGGTATGCTGGAGAACGTGACGGTATTGAGCCATACATCCCGCAATACGTTACTAGGCCTCGTCACTTGCAGATCATCCCAGAATATGAACTAGAAAGAATGCAAAATGTTGAGAAGAAGACTTTCGAATACTTTGAAAGGATTAGAGGCAAAAGAATCAACATTTTGGAAGGCCTCGAGTTACACACAGGTGTATTCTCAGAATACGAGCAACAGCAAATTGTGGATTGCATCTTAGAACTTCAGAAGATGGGTCGAGCAGGCCGTCTGAGAGAAAAGACTTATTCGGAACCCCGGAAATGGATGCCAGGGAAAGGAAGAGTCACAATACAATGCAGATGTTGCTATAACTTCACAGAGGACAGAAAAGGAAATCCACCGGGGATACTCCGTCACGGTGAGGTGGATCCAATGCCGAGGATAATTAAAAGAATGGTGAAAAGAATGATAACATGGAGGGTGCCGCCACAGACCGCATACCCAACGATTGCATCATCAACATTTACCGAAGGGCGACCGCATACCTCCACACATAGACCACCATGACTTTGTCGGACCTTTCGCACAGTTTTGTTCGTCAACCAATGCAATATCATGTTCGGATCTGACCTCCGGATAGCAGGCCCGGGTAAGTTTCGAGGGCCGGTGAAGATACCACTTCCGGTAGGTTCCGTCATGATATTACAAGGAAATGGAGCAGACATTGCAAAACATTGTATACCGGGAGTACCAGTGGAGCGGATCTCCGACACTTTTACAAGGATGGACGACAGAAAGGCACCTTACCACTTCCAGCCGGATCCGAGATGGAGAGTCTCCGGCCTACGAGCGTGAGTTACACGGGAAATAGCACACCTCCATTGTACATCCATGCGGCATTCCTGCCAAGGATGGCTTGGAAGGTGATGCTATTGACCGTGTATCTCATTATTCAGACATGGATTTTTAACATATACTTTTTGGATGGATCAACAAGAATCATACATAGTCCGTTTTGAGTCATGGATTGTATGAGAAATATTTCAGATCGAGTTGTATGATGTATCTTCAACAAGATTGGAATGAAAGTGACCATGTCACATTTTGCCTTCACCTCTTTTGTGCAAATTGACTGGGAAACGCCATTAGAGTTAAATGAACTTTGAACAAAGAACAGAAAAGAAAAGAGAAATAAATAAGAACCATTCTTTGAAATCCAAATATTCAAATGAACTTCAAATCCACATGAACACCAAATAAAATTCACGTGAACAACAAATAAATAACAAAAATAAAATTGGATCATTAAAGGACAAACAAAATGAAAAATGAATCTCAAATGGAATTACAATCTCAATCTATCTCTTTCAAATCCTTCAACTCTTCCTCAGATCAAAATCTACTTCAAACTACTTTGAAACCCTCTTTCGGGATGGTTCTTCCTCATGGAAAACTCACACTTCAAATTTCAAAAATCCTACACCTTTTTTTCATCACATCGAGATCCTTTTGATTTTCTGTGATCTCCATCCCCTCTTGTACGGAGATTGACTAGGTTCATTGACACAGAGCCACGAAGTTGGTTCAGTTTAGTTCTGATGGCACGAGACTAGGTCCTTCTTCATACATTAAAACTTCCGAGACTGGTACCTAAATTCTAGTTCTCACTTCGAGGTCGGTACCTAAATTCCGACTCTCCTTTCGAGATCGATACCTAAATTTCGATTCTCTTCCGAATTGATACCTAAATTTCAATTCTAAACTTCCGAGACTGGTACCTAAATTCCAGTTCTCACTTCGAGGTCGGTACCTAAATTCCGACTCTCCTTTCGAGATCGATACCTAAATTTCGATTCTCTTCCGAATTGATACCTAAATTTCAATTCTAAACTTCCGAGACTGGTACCTAAATTCCAGTTCTCACTTCGAGGTTGGTACCTAAATTCTGACTCTCCTTTCGAGATCGATACCTAAATTTTGATTTTCTTCCGAATTGATACCTAAATTTCAATTCTAAACTTTCGAGACTGGTACCTAAATTCCAGTTCTCACTTCGAGGTCGGTACCTAAATTCCGACTCTCCTTTCGAGATCGATACCTAAATTTCGATTCTCTTCCGAATTGATACCTAAATTTCAATTCTAAACTTCCGAGACTGGTACCTAAATTCCAGTTCTCACTTCGAGGTCGGTACCTAAATTCCGACTCTCCTTTCGAGATCGATACCTAAATTTCGATTCTCTTCCGAATTGATACCTAAATTTCAATTCTAAACTTCCGAGACTGGTACCTAAATTCCAGTTCTCACTTCGAGGTCGGTACCTAAATTCGACTCTCCTTTCGAGATCGATACCTAAATTTCGATTCTCTTCCGAATTAATACCTAAATTTCAATTCTAAACTTCCGAGACTGGTACCTAAATTCCAGTTCTCACTTCGAGGTCGGTACCTAAATTCCGACTCTCATCTGAGATCAGTACCTAAATTCTTATTCTCATCCTTTTCGAGATCGATACCTAAATTTCGATTCTCTTCCGAATTGATACCTAAATTTCAATTCTAAACTTCCGAGACTGGTACGTAAATTCCAGTTCTCACTTCGAGGTCGGTACCTAAATTCCGACTCTCATCTGAGATCAGTACCTAAATTCTAATTCTCATCCTTTTCGAGGTCGATACTTAAATTTCGACTCTCTTCCGAGACAGATACCTAGATTCCAGTTCTCACTTCAAGGTCGGCACCTAAATTCCGACTCTCATCTGAGATCAGTACCTAAATTCTGATTCTCATCCTTTTCGAGATCGATACCTAAATTTTGATTCTCTTCCGAATTGATACCTAAATTTCAATTCTAAACTTCTGAGACTGGTACCTAAATTCCAGTTCTCACTTCGAGGTCGATACTTAAATTTCGACTCTCCTTTCGAGGTCGATACCTTAATTTCGACTCTCTTCCGAGACTGGTACCTAAATTCCAGTTCTCTTCCTTCGAGGTCGGTACCTAAATTCCGACTCTCATCCGAGATCGATACCTAAATTTCGATTCTCTTTCGAGATTGATACTTAAATTTCAATTCTCATCCCTCTCGAGATCAGTACCTAAATTCTGATTCTCATCCTTTTTTCCGTTGATACTTAAATTCTGATTCTCACTCTGAGGCTGGTACCTAAATTCCAATTCTCTTCGCAATCCCGAGGTTGAAACCTAGGTTTCGAATCTCATTTCAAATCCAAATTTCAAATTCAAAATTTCCTCAAATTGATTTTAAACCAAACTTCAATCTAAATTAAAACTCAAACTAAAATCTAAACTCACACATCAAAGCTTGAACATGAAATGAAATCTAAATCGAATTCCCCAGATCATATGATTTGGAATTCATCTCCTTTCCCTTTCCCCAGCGAGAGTTCAGGAATCTCCAGTCTTGGAAGTATACCTGATACTCCCCAGCAGAAATTCTTCTACTTCGTCCTAAGTTTGTCATTCGGGAATCTGTGTTGGTTTTGTTGATCCCTTCGGTCAACGCCAATACGTGCGGTGTGCTCCGTCAGCACACCACACCTATTGGGGGTCCATTTGTTGACCTCATTTTTGATGAGGTCTTCTCCTCCCTCTTTAGTGTTTAGGATCTAGCCTTAGGCTTTTCCTTTGACTATCTTAGAGGACTAGAATTGGGACCCATCCCTTAGAAATTTAAACCACTTCTTGTCTCCCTGCAAACCCCACAAGCTTGATTGTAGACCCCTAATCACCTAGAGGGTTGAGAACAAATGTGGAGGTTTAAAGGATGAGTTCCCTATAGGACTCTTTGGCCTTAGGACTACCCTGGGTGGCCTGGTCTGGTGAGGGTTGACTTACAAACTCACTACACTCACACTCTACACTCTCACACACACAATCCAAATCCTAAAACCACACCTATACCCAACTTGACTCCCTGACTCATGTAGTTAATTCATATGGATGGACCTTAACCCCTAAGCCCCTGGTTAAGAGGGTTAGGAACAACATAGAGAATGCCTCCAATGAGTCCTCTCATGACTCATATGGGCTTAATATGGCTTCATGGCTCAATCAAAGTGATTCCATTTCACTCACATTTGATCAATCTTCATTCTTCCAAAATTTCAATTTTTGACCCCGGGGACCCTACACCCATCAAACCTACCAAAAGCTCTTGAAATTGCCCAAATTTTCCAAAATCTCCAAATTACCCAAAATTCCTAAAAAACAATCCCAAACATTGCCACATCACTCAAATTGATCATCCATAGCCAAATATACCAAAATTTCCAAAAATACACTCCAAATACCCAAAATACCATTTTTAACCCAAAAATCCAAAAATTCCAAAAATTCCCAGAAAATTCCAGAAAATCCCAAATATTGCCAATTTCATTTTATCCAACTACACCATAGGCCAATTTTGTCAATTTACCCTACTTTTACCAAAACCCCCAATTTAGCCCATTTTAAACCCAAATGAACCAAATGTCAAACCAAATCACCCCAATTGACCTCAATTTTGGTCCAATTCAATTCTAAACTGCAATTCAATATCCCCAATATCAATCTAGACCAAATTCAAGACCAATTTGAATGACATTTGAATCCAATTTCATTTTTAAGCTTAAGTCCCAATTTTGACCCATGACCTAAACCTACCTCAAACCAACCCAATTCAATCCCAATTTGACCCAAATCTTTTCTAAAAACCTTCCTAGCATCCCCAAAAACAAAACACTAACATGATTTACCCAAAATTTGGACCCAAACCTTACTCAAATTCAACCCAAACCCAAAATTCCCTAAATGGGCCTACACCCAAACCTAACCCAAATGGGCCCAAATCCCAAAATCAAAACCCAACCAAAGTTGAAACCTATTTGTAACACCCCCATAAACATTTCCCAACATTAATTTTACATCAATTTCAACCCTAGCCCAACATTGGCCCAAATTAGCCCAATTTGACCTATGTTGGCCCCTTTACCAAAGAAGCCCAAATCCAACCCAATTCAAACCCAAACCACCTCAAACTTGCTTCAAATCAATCATGGCACATCCCTAAGATAAACCCAACATTTGTTTGGCCCAATCCTTCACAAAATTCCCATCCATAAATTTATTTTCAAACCTAAGACCCACTTCCTTAAGCCTTCCTAAAAAAGCCCACTCCTAAAATAATTTCAAAGGCCCAAATTTGACTCTAATGCCCACATGACACTACACTTCATCATCCATTCCAATTAAAACCTTCCCTAACTTTCAAATTCATCATCAAACCATTCCAAATCAAACCTCATGACAACTCTCACCAAAATGCCAAAAAATCACAAAATCCTTCCTCATGAAAGTTGACTTAACTTTTCCCAAGCCAAATGGAGCCATGAAGCCATGCCTGAGCCACATGGGAGCCATGAAAGCCTTAGACACCTCAACATACCCAAGATGGCAAGAGGAGGAGGCTATTTCCATATTCCATTAAGGGGATTAGCCACTTCCATGACTCCACTAAACCTTGCTTAAACTTAATTGTACTTGGATGGTGACCCTTCCCCACTAATTAAGCTGACCTAAACCACTTTCTCTTCAGCCTAAACTAGCAATGGGGAGGTGCACCTAGCCCAATCCATACATTTGACCAAACTTAGCCAAAATACACCCTTACCCCATTCCATTTTAATTCAACCACTTTACACATGGCCATTGCCAATTCCCTACACTATACCCCAGCCCTGAGCCTCCTGACCCTGAGGGTGACCCATGCCTGCCGGCTAGCCACCTGGGCCGCCGGAAAACACCACACCCGAGAGCTCCCATGTGAGCCCAAGCTTGGAATTCTCACCTGCCGAGTTGCCCCATGCCCAATGGCCACCATGGCTGTTCTTCTCCTCACCGAGGCAGCTCGATCCCAACCCCTAACTACCCCCGGGAGAGCCTCTAGCCAGCTCTATTTAAACCCCACCTCTCTCGGCCATGGAGGAGGTGCTGAAACAAACCTACTGAAACTCTGCCTAAATTGTCCCAAACCACTCCCCACACTTCGAGCAATTGAGTGCCAGTATCCATTTGCCCTAATCCCCATTAACAGAGCTCAATTTCAGAGTCCAAATTCCACCCAAAAACAGGACACTTCACTACAGTGAGCCAATCTCCAAATTGATTGGTCCTACACCTTCACTGGACCGAGAGGAGAAGTTCCCCGAGTGAAAGCCCCTTCTCCAGAGCCACCCGAGTTGCTCCAGGCCTCCAAGCTTTGTGATCGAGCCGTGGTCACTTTTGTACCTGAGCAATTCACCAGGCCAAGGGACTTCATCTGGAGCTTGCTTGGACCCAATCAAACGTGACACAACTCTCAGATCGAAGCTTCACTTCTCTGAGCAAAGGTATGAGCTCTCTCTTCTTCCCGAGCTTCTGAAAATCCTCCATTTCAAATGCATTAATTTCAATGCATGATCAACGTATAGATGTATTCGTCTCTTCAAGACGAATCCTAGAGCACAAGAACACAAATATCCGTTAAGTATTGAGTGAGATCTTAGGGTTTTAGTGTGGACGGCCACGGGTTCACACCAGTTGTAGACGATGACTGGGAGCCGTCGGATCGAGCGAGTATCGAGCGGACGGTCGGGATCGAGCCGGACAGCGTGATGGTACATGAACTGCGGGCCCCTAGAGCGCTGAGTCGGATGGCAGCGTCGAACCAGAAAGCGCTGCGTGGCTGTTCGGAGATGCTGAGGATGACGCGGCGCCGATTCGGATAAGTAGAAAAATAGGATTTTATGGATTTATTTAATTACCAGAACTTAGAAAATCCATAACTTTGTGTAGAAAAATCCTAAAAATAAAATAAAAATACTCTCTTGCTCGATGAACGAGAGGAGAATAATGTGGAAAAGAAATTAGGTCATTTCATCAAGTATTTTATTTTTAATAATTTATTTACTCTCTGCACTATTTCAATTCTCCATGCATATAAGAAATTCACCATGGCATGAGACCATAGGGCTTTTAAAGCCTCTGAACTTGGGAACATTCCCTGAATTTTCCAAGGTCAGAGGCCATCCCTATAAGAAGTTATTAATTTTTCAATTGCATGTTACTGTTTTGAGTATTTTAATTCCAATAATTAGCATGTTGAGAAATAAATTCTAGGAAAATTTGGTGATGTTTCTTATGACCAGAGGAACCTAGGAAAAATAAATTTTGAGTTAATTCACTTGAATAACCCTAATTGGTCTAAACACCCAAAATTAAACTTTAATTAATTAGGGTTAACTATACATCAAATTAACTTCAAAACAATTCTCCACTGATCTTTAGGATTAGAGGAACATCACATAAAAATTTGAAGTCAATTGGACTTGATTAACCCCACCAAATGGGTTGATCAAGCCTCTTAAGCAAAATGGGTAAAATTAAACTTTAAAAATTCATAACTCACAAAATACTTTTCAAAAATTCACAAAAATGGTTTTGGAGCTTCTCTGATATCAGAGGAACTTAGGAAAATTAAAATTGTAACTTTCTAAAAAAGTTAATTTTTATCATTATTTTAATATTTTTAATAATTAAAAAATAATAAAAATCATAAAAATATTAAAAATCACCAAAATGTCACATTCTGAATTCTAATCACTTAGGAACAAACCAAATATTTTTCTTAAGTCCCTAGGCTAAGATATTGAATTTTAAAGGCTTAATGTAATTTTTAATATAAAAAAATGTATTTTCCAACCTTTTCACTAAAATAATTCTAATAAATCAAAGAAAAATCAGAAAAATACAAAATTTGTTTCTATAAACTCCCTGAGATTATAGAGATTTAAGAAAAATATGAAATCCATTTGTCAACTTTAATTTTATTTTAAAATTAATTAATACTCCAAAACTCAAAATAATTCTAATAAATAAAATATAATTCAAAAAATCACCAAAATTGGTCCAAATGGTCCTCTGGTCATTAGGAATATCCCATAATTTTCTTAAGGAGAGAAACATTTCCTTGGTCATGTTATTGAATTTTCCTTGAAATCCCCTATTTTCCATTAAAAATAATTACATAAATAAATTAAAATATAGAAAAATCACATTTTCTCTTCTAATGTCTTAACTGACATGTGAGTGAGGTTACATAAAAATTTCATGTTCATTTGAGCTTAATCTAGTGAGTTATAAAATTATTAAGCTTGAAGGGCAAAAGGGTAATTAAAACTTTTAACCCTTAATTAAAATTTTAGGATTAATCAAAAAGGGGAGGGTAAAATATTTGATTTTAAACTGATTTTGGATGATTGAAACTTAAATGATTGAGGGTAGAAACCTACTAACCATTTAAAACAAAAATAATTAAAATAAACTTTAATTAATTAATTAATTGAAATTTTGGGAAAATGATGGAAATTGGAATTATTGAAGTAGGGATATTATTAAGAGGATATTTATTCTTTAATTTAAAAATCCCTAAATAAATCACTTCAATAATACTTAATTCTTAATTAAAAAAAATTAAAATAATAATCCAAATTAAAATTAAATTAAAATTAAATTAAATTAAAGTTAAAATTAAATTAAATTAAATTAAAAATTAAATTAAATCAAATTAAATTAAATTAAATTAAATTAAATTAAATTAAATTAAAATAAAATCAAATTAAAATAAAATAAAATTAAATTGAATTAAAATTAAATTGAATTAAATTAAATTAAAATCATTTAACAACAAACCTAAATGAAATCATTAAGAATTAAATCTAAAATAACTTGAACACTATTCCAAACTTAAACTAATTTTTTATAATTAAGTCAAAATTAAAATTAAATCATTAAGTTTAAATCATTAAAATACCTAATAAGTTGATTTGCCCTTTTAAAGCTCTTATTATTATAACTCTTAAATGAGGTATCAAGTGAAGAGTTACTTCACTTATAGGATATTCAAATGTCCTAGTTCACTGAGCAAGAGAACAAAACTTAAACTCCTAGATGATTAATTCACTTGTATAATTAAACTCCCTTAGACTTAAAACAATCCTAGAAATATTGAAAAGAAGTTTAAGACTCGTCTTAAGCACTTCCTCAATATGATAGGATGTTTATAAGAACAATTGAACTTAATTGTTCTTTGATGAAGAAAATCATCCTTAAACCAAAATACAAGAACCTAGATGTCATAGGAGATGACTAGCTATAGGATTAGGACTTTGGTAGACAACCAAAACCTTTCCCTTAGCTTTACCTAGGTACTTGTTGAAATATTTAAATGCCTTAACATGTGTTTTAAGTGCAGCTTGGGATGACGGGAAGACCCTCCAAGTACACTTTTATTTTATTGCAATTTACTTTATTGCAATGCACTTTACTTTTCTTGCATGATAAACAACCGTTGCATGAAAACCAAAACCTTTAGGATAGTCCCTGAACTGAAACCAAAACTAAATTAAAAGTCATTACAAGATAAAAATTACCGCCACAACATTTCAAAATATAAAACAACTCAAAATTTAATCACAAACAGAACAACCAAAACCACAATTGCAACTAAATTAAAACGTCTCGTTGAATGATCGAGAATACCTCGGATGATGTAACCCACGTGTTGCTAACGGGATTTCCCACGGTCTAAATGAAAGTGTGGAACTCATTCAGTTGAGTATAGCAAATTCATCTGGACTAAGTGAATTCGATGAAAATAACGGTGCCGGGATGACGAAACCGTGGGATCTTAATCGGTTCTGTTTAAACAACTTTAAGATTTGTTTTAATTAAAATATTAAAAACACTTGGATTTTAAGATTCTCTCTAAACCAAAACACTTCTCTCATCTCCTGATTTATGAATTCTAAAACTAAACCACTGCAACAACAAGGAGCTCGGAGCATGGTGGGCAGCTCGGCCATCGTCATCAGCAAAACTCAACTCTACTTCAACAAAACATTTCTTAGAATTAAACAACAAAGCCATAGGATTTCTAGGTAGTTTGCCTAGTGCAACATAAATCCTCAACTCTTCGTTAGGCGTTTGCATAATAATGTTATGTAAATTAAGCCCTAACCTATCTTAGGACTCCGAGGCAGTCGTTTGGTACGACATAAACCCTCACATCTTCGAGGCTATTTGCATGACTGTGTCATACAAATATAAGTCCTAATTAATTAAAATTGGCAAGATTGAAATATCAGATAATTTTAGGATTTTCTTAAATCCGAGCCAAACAATAGGATAGTTTGGGAAGTTGCCAAGATTCCTCTTGATCCTCAGCTTCTCCTACTTCTCTTCCTTTGGATTCTCAAAATAAACTGTTCCGAATTTGAGCTAATCCCTATTGAAAATTCCAAAATTCAAATCCTTTGAAAACCTTAAACTTTGTAAATCTTGAGAGCTAAACCACTGATCATTACCGAGAGTTTTCTTAAATGTCTTCAGACATTTAAGATGTAATTTACTATAGGGGCTTGCCCTTATAGGGAACTTTAAGAACCCAAGTAATATAAACCCTGCTTAATTCCTTTATATTAAGCAGGGGAACTTGTCGGCTTATAAAATTGGTTCGCAGACCAAACAGATGTCACAAACCTTCTAGTTTACTTAATCGAGCCCCATCGTCAAGCAGTGTGTCTATTCTTCGGGATAGATACACGGTTTGTGGTGCGGTGCTCGTTTATATAAACTATTTGGGATGTGAGATCGGTTTGATTTCATATCTTAAAACTTTTCAAACTCAAAATTATTTACAAAATCATATACTAATTTTCGAATTATTTATTTAAATTAAATTAAAAATTCACCGACAACTTCTGTTTGGCGACCCCTTTTCAAAAATACAACAGATATCCTAAAATATGCCGACAGAAGGGGGCTTCAAATAGGGAAGGATGGAACCATTTTAGTGGGGTCAAGATTGAGTAACAGTGCTTTGGAATGGAATTAGGGTTTATGAGCATGAGCCATGGACTTAGCCAAGTCCAACCACTTTGAGACCAAGTCTAGTCAAATGGTAACCATTTTATGACCCTTCACATATTGACCCTAGCCATCTTAATTAAAGACTAGTGGCTTTGGTTCAATCATGTGAGTTTCATAAAGGGTAGAAAGAGAAGGGTTTAAAGTTTGGGTTAAAATGGCTTAGGGGTGTATTTGTGTACAAGAGAAGCCCAAGTCACTCAAGGTTACCCTAAGTCCAAGCAATCCTATGGAAACTCACTATTGGTTGCCCATGTGGTGGTTTTTACCTTCCAAGGTGATTTAGAGGTTTGTAACCATCCATGTGGGGTCCCGAGAGGAACTAAGAAGTGGCTGAAAATTTCTAAATGGTAGGTTCCAACTCTAGTCCTCTAGGATATTCCAGGAGAAGTCCTATGGCTAGATCCTAAGCACTAAAAGGAAGATCAGGCCTCCCAAAAAATGAGGTCAACAAATGGACCCCCAATAGGTGTAGTGTGCTAACCAAGCACATCGCGCGTATTTGTGTTGACCAAAGAGATCAACAAACCAACACAAGCGTTCCAAGCCAACACACTCAGAACAAAACATAGAAAGAGTAGAGAAGGTTCCCTCTGGGAAGTATCAGGTAAATCTTCGAAGCTAAAGATTCTAGAACTCTCGCTGGGGAGTAAGAGGGTGAGTTTCAATTTGATCGGACTCGAGTTTGATTTATATTGTGGTTTTAAATTTTGATTTTGATTTTGATCTTTTAATTTTTAATTTTGAATTTTGAGTTTTGAAATTTTGATTAGAATTTATTTGAGATTGGAACTGAAAGAGAATTTGGAATTGACAAAAGCAGAGTTTAAATTGGAAAAGGGTGAGGACTGGAATTTAAGTACCAGCCTCGAAGTGAGAATCAGAATTTATGTACCGATCTCGAGAGAGTCAAAATTTAGGTACTGACCTCGAGAGGAGAGAACTGGAATTTAGGCACCAGCCTCAGAAGTAAGAATCAGAATTTAGGTACCGATATAGAGAGAGTCAAAATTTAGGTACTGACCTCAGAAAGAGAATTGAAATTTAGGCATCAATCTCAGAAAGAGAGTCAGATTTAGGTACCGACCTAGAAAGATGAGAGTCAGAATTTAGGTACTGACCTCAAAAAGAGAGAATTGAAATTTAGGTATCAATCTCAGAAAGAGAGCCAAAATTTAGGTACCGACATCGAAAGATGAGAGTCAGAATTTAGGTACTGACCTCGAAAGGAGAGAATTGAAATTTAGGAATCAATCTCAGAAAGAGAGTCATAATTTAGGTACCGACCTTGAAAGATGAGAGTTAGAATTTAAGTACTGACCTCGAAAGGAGAGAATTAAAATTTAGGTATCAATCTCAGAAAGAGAGTCAGAATTTAGGTACCGACCTCGAAAGATGAGAGTCAGAATTTAGGTACTAACCTTGAAAGGAGAGAATTGAAATTTAGGTATCAATCTCAGAAAGAGAGTTGGAATTTAGGTAACAATCTTAGAAAGATGAGAGTCAGAATTTAGGTACTGACCTCAAAAGGAGAGAACTGGAATTTAGGTACCATCCTCAAAATGAGAATCAGAATTTAGGTACTGATCTCAAGAAGATGAGAATCAGAATTTAGGTACTGATCCCGAAAGGAGAGAGTTAGAATTTAGGTACTGACCTCAAAATGAGGACTGGAATTTTGGTACCAGTCTTGAAAGTTGACGATTGACTTGTGAAGATTTTGATGTTTAGAAGTGTAGTAGAAGATTGGAATGGGACATGAAGGTGTTTCACATCCCGAAAGATTTGATCAAAGGTTGATTTTTTAGCAAAGGATGCGAATCCATGCCATCAGAACCAAATCGAGAATTTCATGGTTCTGTGTCAGTAGACTTAGTCGACCTTTTAAAAAGAGGGAAGAAATTGCAGATAGTCGAAAGGATTTTGAGTACAGCCAGAGGTTGGGGATTCTAGATTTGGGATTCGTTTTCATTGTTTTAGTTTTTTAGTGATTTGATTTTGTTTTGGTCTTCAAATTTCATTTTGATTGAAATTTCATTTTGACTTGGATTTTTATTCATTTCTTTTGTTTGAAATTTGAGATTTTGAATTGATTTGCTTTGAGCTTTGATTTCATGTCTTATTCATATTTTAGATTTGAATTTTTTTATTTTATTATTAATATTATTTTATTATTATTATTTTATTGGATTTCGATGAATTCCATTTTTTTTATTATATTTCATTCAAACCGTTCTTCGTTCAAAGTTTCTTTAAATCGAGTCAAACTCAAATTTTGTGGCGTCTGTAGTCAATTGCACAATACTGAAGGCAAAATACGATATAATCGTTTCCATTGAAATGTCGAAAGTACGCATCATGTGATTCCACCAAAACATTTCTGATGATATCTTCTTGAAAGTAAAATTTTACATGATCCATGTATATTTGAACACAGACTGTACTGGCATCTTCATGTCATCTGACAAAATTGTCTGTTTGATTCATCCATGTCTAAAAAGTAAACTGCATAGGTATAAAAATCACCTTCTAAGACACTTTCTAGAGGAGAATCCCACGTAAGTTTGCTTTAGAGGTGTGCTACTACTATGTAGCTTACAGTTCAAAATTCTCTAACTCTGCATCTGGCTAGAAGTAGACTGGAATCTTGCTCTCATCCATCCTTCTGAAGGTGATGGAGATCCGCTGGTAGGGAACCCATGGTATGCAGTGCTTTGCTATATCTGCACCATTTCCTTATAGTACGAGGATAGAGCCTACAGGTAGAGGTATCTCTACTGGCCCTCAGAATTCTCCGGGGCCGACTATCTGGAGTTCTGTCCCGAACATTATGTTGCACTGGTTGATGAAGGAAACGGTGCAAAAGGGTCTCACAAAATCGTGATGATCCACGTGAGGTGGTATGCAATCTCCTTCTTCGTAAATGTTGATATTGCAGCTATTCAGTATGCAGTCGGTGGGTAACACTCGCCAAGCCACCATCCTCTTTATCATTTTCTTGATTAAAACTGGCATTGGATCTACTTCATCATAGCGGAGTATCCCTAGTGGATTTCCTTTTTTATCATCGGCAAAGTTTTAGCAACATCCGAACTGGATTTTAATCCTTCCCTTGCCTCGTCTACATTTCTGCGGCTCGGAGTAGGTCTTGCTCCGTAGTCATCCTGCACAGCCCTGCTTTTTTCAGCTCGAAGACGTAGTCCACATTCTCACTCTGCTCGTAGCAGGAGAACACATCAGTATGCAATTCTAGTCCTTCCAAAATATTGATATACTTGCCCTGAATCCTCTGAAAATATTCAAAATCTTGTTTCCGCACTCTTTGGATCATCTCCAACTCATGCTCTGAGATCATCTAGAACTGTTAGGGTCTAGTGACGTACTATGGGATGTACGGCTCTATGTTGGCATGCTCTCCTGCAATCGCCACTACCTCAGGTACGGGCTCTGTAGTGACCTCCTCTGGAACAACCTCTGCTATGGTGCTCTTGAGGAATGGCCTCCTTGGGGCAACAACTGCGATAGTCGAAATCCCTTCTTTGTTCTGCTCTTCTGTCAATTTCTTCAGCATTCTGTGAATACGGTGGTTCTTGTTTCTTCTTTGAGTCGAGGTCAAAGTGGCTCTTCTCTCTCCCAAGATGTCGGTAGGGATGGCACTGACAAGCTTCCCTCCTGCTGCAGTTATCACCAATTTCATTTTGTTGTCTTCGATCGTATTAATCTTCCTTTTCTGATTGTCAGTGTGTTGAACTTTCGCACCGAGCTTCATCACTGTCTTTTCATGGGGTTCCCCGAGGTTTACAGTAGTCCAAGCAGTTTCTTCATATTCTAGCTTCATCTGTGCAAATTCTGAGTCAACCTCGATCACAACACCAGCCTTCAGTTCCTTTTCATTAAGTGCAAGACTTACATCATCTTTAAAAGAAAGGACCAGCCTCCCGCACGACATCTTCCTGCCAAAACAAGGAAGGGATCAGAGGCCAAACCTAAAAGGAATGAGAACAATAAGAACTTTAAATTTATTGTATTTTCTTTCATTTATATATAATTATTTTGTTTTGAAATTTTATTAGGAAAGGGAAAGGTTTGATTTGGAGTTTTGAAATTGCAACAAGTTTCGATTTTTTTATTTTATTTGAGAAAATTTATTTTGTATTTTGGTTTTAAAGTTTATTATTATTATTATTATTATTATTATTTTGGGTTCGGACCCGATCGCACACAATTATCACGTCGGTGCTTCTATGAGAAACTTTATTTCTAAAGTCCGCCCTTCGAAACATCATGTCGCGTAATATTTCTTTAGATATCGTCTGTTGATAGGAAGCATCAGTCGCTCTCCATGAAAATCCACGAGTTGGTAAGAGCCTCCTGAGTAGACTTTGTCGACTACAAATGGTCCCTCCCAAGTTGGTTCAAATTTACCCCTTATCTTGCCGTGTGCAAGAATAGCTCTTTTGAGAACGAGAACTGATTCACCAACTTTGAAAGTTCTTGGGCTGACCAGCTTGTCGTGGGCCTGAATCATCTTAACTTGATATAACTCCAGATTTTGCTGTACTGAAAGTCATCTTCCTTCTAAGTTTTCCAATTCTTCCAGTCGTAATCTGGCGTTTTCATCTTTAGTGATTTTATTTGCGACTGCAATTCTGAGCGACGAAAGCTGAACCTCCAAGGGCAAGACGACTTCGGACCCATACACTAAAGCGTAAGGTGTAGACTGAGTAGGTGTTATGAAAGTTGTCCTATAGGCCCATAAGGCTTCTAATAACTGCTCATGCAAATTTCTTTTGTTGTCGTCCAAAGTTTTCTTTAGGATTTGGACGAGAGTTTTATTAAAAGCCTTGGCCAAGCCGTTTGCTCTTGAGTAGTATATCATTGAATAGCGCCAATCTATCCCGTGTCTTTTGATGAAATTGTTAATCTTCGTGATTTTGAACGCGAAACTATTATTTGAGATAATTCTGGGTGGTACCCATAAACAGTAGAACACTTGATTCTTGAAGAATTGTAACACGTGATGTGACTTCACTTCTTTGAGAGGTACTGCTTCTGCCCACTTCGAAAAGTAATCTATTGCTGCAAAAATGAAACGATGTCCTCTTAAAGAAAGCGGTTCTATCAGACCCACTATATCTGTGCCCTAACATTCAAATGGCCACGACGCGATTGTCAGATGTAGCACATTTGGAGGTTGATGTAGAACCACTCCGTGCACATGACACTGGTGACAACTTTTGGCAACTTTCATGCAGTCGGTCATCATCGAGGGCCAGTAGTACCCTAATCTCTTAATTTTCATTTTCATCTTCGGACCTTACTGATTAGCGCTACAAAGTCCTGAGTGCACTTCTAATAATTTCACGAGCCTCAGACCCACTCAGGCACCTTAGCCACATCTGATCGAAAGACCTTCTGTATAAGGTATTATTTATTAAGGCATATGACAGAGTTCTTTTCTTGATATGATGGGCTACTGACTTATCATCTGGTAGGTTTCCTGTTTGCAGGTAGTCTATTAATGGCTGCCACCAATCTTCTGTAGTTTTTGCCACTGCTGCAATTGTCTTTTCATTTCCCAGTCTGCGCAAAGTGTCTATGTCAATTTGCAATAAGACCTGTCGTCCCTACACTTTCGCTTCAATTGATTATTCTTGTATACATGCGAACTCTTTTGCAAGTCGGGCCAAAGCTTCTGCAAGGGCATTTTCTTTTATGGGAATCTTGTATATCGTCACGTTTGGAATCTACTCTAGCAACTTCATTGCATACTGAAAATACTGTTCGAGTATGAGCTTCAGAATTTTGTACTGTCCAGCGACCTGCTGTATGATCAACTGTGAATCACCGTAAATGTTGATATTTGTTATACCCATGTGAATTACTAACTCCAGTCCAATTATAAGAGCTTCATATTCTGCTTCATTATTCGTACACAGTTCTGTTAAATGATAGGAGTACCTTAACATCCCCCACTCTGGTGTTATAAAGATTAGTCTGATTCCTGCCTTACCGGGCACTATCGTTTGTAATTCTTCATCTCGTTGTGCTGATGATGCTCCGTCAATTTATAATTCCCAAAGTTGATCATCGGGACCTTCTAAACTCATTATCTGTTCGTCTGGCAAATCATCGTTGAGAGGCGATTCTGCCGGTAAAGGGTGCGCTGCGAGGAAGTTTGCTAGGACTTGTCCCTTTACGGTGCGAAGAGGAATGAAAGTTATATCAAATTGCAATAGTATCATCAACCACCTATCGTGTCCGTCAGAAAGCATCGGGCGGGTCATCAAATATTGCAATGGATTAAACTTCAAAATAGGGTTGACCTTATGAGACAGCATGTAGTGCCTGAGCTTTTAAGCAGCGAAGATCAGGGTCAAACAATGCTTCTCAATAGAAGGGTACTTTACCACCGTCAGAATTAGACGACGACTTAGGTAGTAGAGAGTGTTTTCTTTACCCTCATTATTAACCTGGGCTAGCAAGGCTCCGAGGGAGTCGTCTAAAGCTGCGGTATAAAGTATCAACAGTCGTCCCGAGACTGGGGCTGCTAATATAGGAGGTGTCATTAGATATTGTTCGATGTCCTTGAAGGCATGTTGACATTTAGAGTTGCAAGTAAACTTAGCATCCTTCTTAACCAAAGCAGAAAAAGGCTGACACCTTCTTGACAAATTAGAAATAAAGCATCGAAGATATGCCAACTTTCCTTGAAAGGATCGTAGTTGTTTTAAAGTTTTGGGAGGCGAAATTCTAAGATAGCTTTAATCTTCTCCAGATCAATATCAATTCCGCGATGCCGGACAACAAATACTAAGAATTTCCCGGGGGTGACAACGAATGTGCATTTCAGAGGATTCATCTTAAGGTTAAATTTTCTTAATCACTCGAAAACAATTCTCAAATCATATAGGTGATCTTCTTTCAATTTACTTTTGATGACCACATCATCCATGTAGAACTCGACTTAGTTGTGAATGAGATCATCAAAAATTCTTATCATTGCTCTTTGGTATGTTGCTCCTGTGTTCTTTAATCTGAAAAGCATCATTGTGTAGTAGTATACCCCGATTGGTGTTCTGAATGCTGTGATATTTTCGTCTTATGGTGCCATCTTTATCTGATTGTATCCCGATGATCCGTCCATGAAAGAGAAGAATTCATGCATCAAAGCGATGTCGATCGTTAACTCCAGAATTGGTAGCGAGAATTCATCCTTTGGGCACACTTTGTTCAAATCTCTGAAATCCATGCAGATTCTGATCTGAATGTTCTTCTTTCTAACTGGTACCACATTGGCCAACCAAGTCGGGTATTGTTCTTCACGGATAAATTTAGCGTCGATTAGCTTCTTAACTTCAACTATTACTTGTTGTTCGATCTCTAGATGCATTCTTCTCGGAGCTTGTCTGACTGGAACGGCAGTGTGATCCACTCCTAACTTGTGAACTGCAACTTCTGGAGCCAAACCTGGCATTTCATCATAACTCCAAACAAAACAGTCCTTGACTTCCATTAATAGCTTAATCATAATTTTAGAGTCTTCTTTATTGAGTAAGGAGCTAACAAAGCTCGGCCTAGGCTCTTCGCTAGTATCTAAGTTAACTTCCATTAACTTGTCTATTGTAGATTTAATTTCTTCTTCAAATTCTTGTGGTGCGTCTCTGATTGGCAAGTCCTCGAGATCATCTGAAGCTTCCAGGCAGTCTTCATGAGGCTCACAAGTGACAACCAAGCAAAATTCTATATCATCAGCTGGCCCTACCGTGCCGAACCCGAGACCATGCTTTGAATTGGGAGGTCGACTGGCATTATTCCATAACTTTTCAAAGCGGTATGATTGATCTTTTGACCACTGCTTAGGTAAGACACCACATTGAATTAAATTTTGAACACAGGGAGAATATCACTCAAAAGGCAATTCCATTAATTAAGATGAAGCAACATCTTCAAATTTTACATCATTCTCAGAATTAGAAGAAGAAGGAGCACCACGATAAAACTTGATTGGCTTAGCACCGCCGCCATGTACTTCCTTAACCACCATACCCTCAACCTTATTAGGGTAGATTGGGGTTAGAGTCATAGTCTGTACACAGTGGTTATCTTGTCGTACATTAACTTGTATTCTTCATTCCTTTCATCTTCTAGTGAGATGTTGGACTGAGGCTTCTTCTGACTTATCATTGCTGCTTCTTTCTTGATTTCTTTGTCTTCTTCTTCGGAATTGTCTTCCCAATCAACATTAATCATCGGATTCTTTTGTTCAACTATTCCACCGTTTCTTCCTCGACCTCGTCCCCAGCCTCAACCTCAGATGCGAGTTCTGGAGAAACCTTCACCATCTCGCCATAAGGGAGTGGTGAGTAATTGTTGAACTAGAATTTGAGGATCTTCGTCGTCTTGAGTTGCTTTTGCTTCATTTGGCAGGACATTTCTAGAGAAGATTGTTTTTTTCGGAGGTGCGTAGTAGGCAGCGTCTTCTTGAATTCCAATTTCGTGCATGAAAAACGGTTGCAAGTCACCTTTGATACAATGTACTTGTCCTCCTTCATAATATTTTATGCTCTGCTGTAGAGACAATGGTATCATTCAGTATTCATGGATCCAAGGTCGACCAAGTAGATCGTTGAATGACGTTTCAGAATCAATTATATAGAATTTTGCGGTTGTCCTTGCTAAGTCACCGATCCTCATAGATAGCGTTATTGATCCAAATGCTCTTTCTCCTTTCTGATTGAAACCCTTTATCAACATTTTGTCTGCTTGGAGCTCGCAGGCATCAATTTGCAAATATGCTAAAGTCCGAAGATTCACATTGATCGATGCACCCGGATCAACTAACTCCCTGGAGAGCGTGAACTTACTGATAGTGACTGAGATGTACAAGGGTCGGTTGTAATCAGCTGTCCCAAGTAGCAAGTCATTATCCGTGAAAGTAACACCGTACTGTTCTCTTAATGAGTAAACCTCATATAACGAGTTACTGGCCATTTGAACTATGCAAATTTCTGGATCAAGTAAGGCCTTGATCAGAGCTTCACTCATCTCCTTCGAAAGGATCAAAGCGTTGTAGATGCTCAGTTTGACGAGTAACCTCCAAAGATGGGCTAGCACGTTATATTCCACTTTATTGCCCGGTCCTTCAACTTCTTCCTGAATGGGTAATTCTTCTGTTGGGGTTGGCTCTTCCTGAACAACCACCTGCTTTCCTTTATCTTTTGGACCCATTCTCGGGGGCAAGACTTTTCTGCTTCTCAAGTTGACTTCTGTTATCTCTTCCAAATCTAGTACTGAATTAGCTGGCGTTTCCTCTTTCTAAATTGGAGTAGCAGATTCTTCTGGAGTTACTTCGAGATCTGAGAACTCTAGCTCAATTGCGATAGGAGATCCTTGGAATTCACAGACGAGTTCGTCATCTCCCAGGCTATCGTAATCGCTTTCGTTGACGTCCTCCACTTTATCGCTATCGTTGAGGTTTTTTATGATTTGAGAATTGTTATTGGGATCGAAATTGATATCTAGATTAGATTGGTTGTCGTTAGTTACGTAATTGTTAGAAACAGTCAAAACGTAGCCAATACCATAACTCTTATCATTATAAATTCCCACCGGAGTGAGTAAATAATCATACAGAGTCAGAGGTTTGAGGGATTTCTCCCCAAATAAGAAACAACCATCCTAGGAAAAGCAGCCCCAACTCTACTCTTCGGAGCCTCGGTCTCTTCTTCTTCTGCGATCTTTTCCTCCTTCTGAGGCGGTTCCTCAATTGTAATTGATAGTGCCGTCTTGACAGGATTCAAACTTTGAATTGAAGCGTGCACCAAAGTAGTCTGAATGTGTTTCAATATTTTCTTTGAAGACTTTGTCCAAACAGTACTCCATCCGTCGTTGGTTGTGTATGGGTCTATCAGAACAATATGATCTGTCGAAATAACATTAACATAATCTCCTCTCTGAGGTTCCTTCATGTATTCTTTTGGGATCATTATGTTCCCTTTCTGAAGGTTGTTCTCGAGCCAATTTTTAAAAGTGAAGCAATCTTCTATCTTGTGTCTGATCATCCGGTGGTAAGGGCAATACATCGGGTGATCTTTTTTGTCCACATCCTCTGGCTTCTTGGGCTCTGGAAATTAGAATCCGTCATTCTTGATCAGACTACGTAACATCTTGCCAACAGCCTCATTCTTGAAGGGGTACTCATTATTTAAAAGCTTTGCCAGGCTAAGCTTCTGCTGAACCGGCTGCTGGTTATGTTGCTGAGATGACTGCTGGCCATACTACTGTGACTGCTGATAATTCTGCTGAGGCGGTTGATAACTTGGCGGAGGCTGTTGGTAACTCTGCTGAGGTCATTCAGTTGGTATCTACGTCGGCTGCTTGCCCTTATCTACCGCTATGACAGTCCCAGACTTCTTCTCGAAGGCTCTAACTGGTTTCTGTTTATCGGTCTTATCGGTGAAATTGAGTTGTTTTGCTTCCTCCTGTAAACTGACGGCCTTGCTAAGCAATTTCTCGAATGTCTTGATTGTAAATCCCTTAAGGAGAAATCCTATCGGGCCGTGAATGGTCTTTAGTAGAATTCCAATGGCATGTTGTTCCTAGAGTTGCGGCTCACATTTCATGCTTAAATTCCTCCATCACAGAATGTAGTCTACCAAAGTTTTGTTTGGTTTCTGTTGGTCGACCACAAGATCACTAACCCGACCCGCAATTACGCAGTAAATTAACTTCCAAAAGATGGCTAAAAACTTGACCCGATTTATAAATAGCGGCTAGTGTGCAAAATCTTAAATGATATAAAAATTAGAAAATATTTTACACACTAGGGGTACTACGAAAGTATACTTATGTTTCAAGTAATATAGAGTTTTCTTTAAAAACCCCAGTATCGATCCCACGAGGAAGTGAAGTAAGAAGTCTTTAGTCAAATTCTAGTCTACTACTAATAGTCTTTAGTTTGGAATGTCGATTAAGATTATGTTTATCTAGCAACTATTCCTAAATGCAAGTGTTAAACGTAAAGATAGTAACTATATCTAAATGCAAATAATAATTCTAAAGATAACCGTTTTTGGATAAGTTGGTTTGGAGAATTTTGAGATTTTAAAAACTACTATTCTTATGTAATGAAATAGATAATGTATAGGATTGAGATGCATTAAATATTGTATGTGCCAAATAGGAGCAATCCTATTCTTTACACTTTGGTCCAGGCATAAAGAACATTGACTAATCCTATGCTTGGTTACTGAATCTGCGGCTAGGCTGGGAGGATACCGGCTCTCACTTCGGAGCTCCCACGTTCCCCTCACCTGAGGGCTAACAATCTACACTTCAGCACCCAAACGATAGGACCGAATTGAGGATTTTAGCCTGTCACTCTAAAATCTTCAATTCTACGCCCGATAATTATATTTCTCTATTTATTTGCATTCAATCCTCATGAACTTCACCATCCATGGAATTTGAATGTGGTTTCACTTTGTTGAGAATTACATAGCTCTTTCATGTCGATGCAATTACAATGAATTTTAACACTACAATGGGTCCTTATTGCAATGTAAATGAAGTGTAAGTAAAAACCATCACATTTATCATTAAATTTACTTCTACCATGCATCACAAAATCCTAAACATGATTTCTACTCATTACAAAAGAAAAGTAAAAGGAAAACAATGGCATAATCTTTTTATGCCACTATTTCCAAAGAAGAAGAAAGAGTAAGAGAGATGCGTCACAAAGCACGAAGAAAACATAAAGGAAACTTCATTTAACAAAAGAAAATTCACTAAATAAATATTTACAAAATTATAAGATAATGAAGAACAATACTTAGCTTTTTCCCTTTGAAATAAAGACGAAGATCTCTCCCATAAAGTCTCCCGGCGATCCATGCAATGCTAGCGAAATCCCTTACAAATTCTCTCAAAATCTCCTCTCCAATCTCTCCAAAAGGGTAGAAATCTACATTTCTAATCTTAATCTAAGAATCCTAAACATTCCTCTAAGTTTTTCTCTCCTTTCCTCTATTGTTTCTCTACCATTTCTAAGATAAATTTGCCATTTTAAAGAGTATGGACGAATTTTGAAGAGTTTCCTTAAGCACCCCTTCGAAAAAGCTTCCAAATACGTCGAATATTGGCCCAAAACTGCCAAATGTCGGTTCATGGTCATCCGGACCGCTGTCAGCGGGTTCGAGGCCGCTGTCGGCGGCCTTTTCTGCCATATTTCGGTGGTCTCGGGAAAATCTCGCCGTCGGCAAGCAGGCTGCTGCGCGGCTCCACGGTTTCGTTCCGTTTGGCTCCGATTCAACTCTGTTTCGCCCCATTTCAGTTGCGTTGCGTTTGTAACAGATAGCCCTACAAAATAAGCATAAAAATAACCTTTCTTTAAAGTATAATATCATTCAAAAATATGCAAGAAGTGTAAAAGAGATTAAGCATCAAAAGACTTATTGAAAGGTGTCAGGGCAGAATTTCATTTCTTGCTCGTTTTTGCTCCATATTGCACCGTTTTTGCTTCCTTTTACTCCAATCACCATTTCTTGTACCTAAAATCAAAAAACATACAAAATACCTTCCTTTAAAGTGTAATATCATCAAAAATAAGTAAAATGATATAGCAAAAAGTGTATATATTTTAGGCGTGTCAAAATCCCCCAAACTTGACTGTTACTTGTCCTAAAGTAACACTTTTACTACATAAAAATATAACTCAAAGCAATGTACTTTTCACCTGTAATACACTAAAATTTTTCATTGAAAATAATATATTGGTTAGATTTTTAGAAAGAAATTCAGTAACTCAGGTTAACGCTATAGGTATAAGAATATTCAACAATCAAGTCTAAGGGTTCTAGTCTTCTATTTATTTCAAGTAAACCATAATTTGTTAAATTAAGAGTGCCTTGAAAGATTATGTGAAAAAGGAGTTCATGCAAACTTCATCAAAATGTAGGCCAATACTTTAAATATAAATTCAGAAATGAAATCAAGTTCTCCCTTTAGGGTGACTCAAGTGAAGCCAATTTTTTATTAGGCATCTCCTCAAGCTTCTCCTCATAAATATTTTTCTTTCTTTTTTTTTTCTTTTCTTTCGGGATTATTTTCAATCCCCTTTTTTTACTCTCTTTTCTTTTTCTATATATATATATATATATATATTTTTTTTTTTGCGAAAAAGATAATATATTAATCAAGAAAATCTAGTACATCCGATATGAGGAAAGGAAAGCAGATCCCCATGTAATAAAATTCTAAACTCCCTAAAAATAGAAGATTTAAGATCCAAAGAAGAAAAGCATAAAATATCCTTAGAAGAACTGCCTCTAGAAGCAAGCCAATTAGCTGGCTGATTTCCCTCTCTATGGATGTGACTCCAAACTATAGATAGATTAGATACCAAAAAAGAAATTTTATTGATCCAAATTTGAAGATACCAAGGAGTAGCTGATTTACGTAGAAGAATATTTAGTAAAACTAATGAATCCATCTCCACATGAATTGGGCCTTTATGATTTAGAATAGCTATCTTTAGACTCCGTAAAACAACTATAGCTTCGATTCTAATGCATTAATGGCAGAAATTGGAGCAGAGATAAACCATAAGCAAGACCCCTTGTAGTTTCGCATAAGGCCCCAATTCCAGCATTGGAACTATTAACGCAAGTGGAGTGTATATAACTTCCATCAGTATTGATTTTAACCCAAGGGTATTTAGGAGTTCTCCAAAAGATCAATTGGAATTTGATTATCGAAGGCTTATTCATTAAATTCAAAGAAGTCTGTCATCTTAAGAAGAAAATTCAAGCAGCTTTTTATGATAACTTTGGCCGAAAAACTATATTATTATGCATAATCTCATTTCTAACCATCCAAGTGAACCAAAATATAATTAGGGGGATATAGAATTCACGCTGTCATCTTCCAATCTTGCCAAGAATCAACAATGTTGGACCAACAACAATATCTATGAGACAATCCCCTTTGATTAAGAACAGTCTTCCATACCTCCTGAATAGCATTGCAACTGATAAATAAATGAGAAATGGATTCTTCACTAGAGAGACAAAAAGGAGGTATGGAATGAGGATTACTATATCTGGAGAGCCTGTCATGATTTTGAACTTCACTCTCCTTATTCTAAAGTTCAAACTTGAAACACATCCTTACTTTATAATTAGGTATGAGCTTTATTATTCATCATAAAGTCACAATCTCTTCTTAACACACAATATTTTAAGTTTCTTAACATTTCAAAAATACAGTTTTCTTTACTTTAAATAGTTAACTATAATCAAATTCTTTCATACTAAATATCTTATCCTTATAAAATTAACCTTTATTACTAAAAACTTTCATCCAATCCTTCCATAATATTCAACTGAAATAAAAAAATTTAGTTATATCAAGTGAGGTTCAACTGCCAGAAGTTATGCTAATATTTTTGAAAATATAATAATTGAGAACAAATAAGAGTTAATATTTTCTTCCCCCCAAACTTAAATTTTAAAATATTTTACAATTAATTCCATAAAATGTAGCAGGAAGAAAAAGTAAAGGTTGAATATACTTACTACTACAACATCCTATCAAATTCATATACATGCATAATCAGGATAGAAAGACTGTAGGAAAAAGTAAATCTAGCCTAAAACATGCTTGTAATAAAATTACACTAAAAGGAAGTATTTTCACTTTAAAATTTTACTTTTCTTCCTACCCCCAAACTTAATTTTTAACATATCTAACATTCAGTATAGAAAATATAAGCAGGAAGAAAACAATTTAGAAATTCTATCTACCATAAATGTCTATCAAAATCAATTGCAAGTATTCATTAGGACAGAACAATATGCAGCAAAAAGCAAATCTAAACTAATCATGCCAGAATGAAATTAACTAAACCAAAGTGTAACTAGCATAGCATGTATCAGTAAGGAATATAAAAATGTTCTTCAAGACCTAAATAAAGTTGTAACATAAACATAAACACACAATTCAAATACAATCACAAATGATAAATGAGGTCAATTCTTCCTTTATCTCATCGCATCTCACTAATTTACTTCCAATTTCTAACGGAATCACTACACTAGTAAATTAGGCACTTCAAAAGATTTTATAGATTATAATCCCAAGGATAAGATTATCCCTGATATATTGGCTCCAAGGTACTAATCTCAGGCATCACCTTATCCTTATAATTAAGCACCTCTAACAGTTATAAAAATAGTGTGAGATCATCCTAATGTTATTCATCAAATAGGTTCGCGACTCGTACCTAATGAAAATAAAGTTGTAGAAAGGAAGTAACAAATTAAGATGGAATTATCAATGTTCGAAATTCATGATTTTTCTTGTAAAACTCAAGTCTGGGTGAGACCCAAGTTATAGTGGACTCGTTAATCCAACTACTACAAGAGATCAATTCTAGCCATAATAAGAAATTAAGGAATCATATCCCTCAAGACACAGACAGAGATCATATCAAAGCACTAATAATCTAAACATCTATCAATCAACAATCAAACTTATCAATCTATAATGACACATAAAGATCAAGTCTATTCACTCTAAATCAAACACAATACAACACTAACAATCATGACTCTCGAGCACACTAAATCAAAGCACACTGATAACTATGGGTTGCCTCTCATAAAGCGCTTGGTTTAACGTCATTAGCCCGACAAATGATTCCTCCTGAATCAAAATTCCATTTAAGTAATCCTCGATCAATCGCCCAATCATTTCAAGATCCAGGGATTCCTACAAAATTCTCAAATTTTAATTTTTTATTCAGCTCTTCCTTTTCAAATGGATTTATATCATTGTTCCTCATATTTCTTTCTAGATCCAATATTCTTCTATTGATTTTCTGAAATTGCATATTAATATCATCTTTGAAATTTATAAGAAATGGATCTTTATAAGATACTTCAATATCTCCCAAATTTTGGATCAGATTCTCTTTAAATAATTCAGATTCAAGATCAAATTCTTCTATGTCACTCTTATGATTCAAGTTATCTTCCAATTCTTCCCTTTTATAATTATTAAATGATTGAGGATCTATTTTAGTTGAGGAAATAGGTTTTTCTAATTCCATAGGAATTTCTTCCAATGGTCTTCCAATATCCTTATCCTCTTTTCTCAACTCAAAGTTCTTTTGAATTTTATCCTCAAATTCTCTTCCAAGTCCTAGTTCAATAAATTTATCTTGTTCATCATTTAATTCAGGTTTTTCTTGTGATTGAGTCGTATCTAAAGATATAAAGACTTGTTGTGTAGATGAACTCTCTAAATAGATAGGCTGTAAAATTGTGTGGGGTACATTCATCTTAAGTTCATGAGATTTTTCAACAGATGGAATTAAAAGTTTACTATTTTTGGTAGAGTCCATCATTTCACATCTCTCCTGAACATACATACAGTCTTCTTTAAATAACATTTTCGAATCATCATGAAAATCTATTTCATTCTCATCTATTAACTTACTCTCAAAACTTTCTTGGAAATGGTCTTTACTTAGATAATCAATTTCATTTATCAAAAAACAATCATCATTTTTTTCTCTCAGCTAGATATTTCATAGTCTTTAACACATCAAAAGTTACTTCCTGGTCATTAATATTCATAGTCAACTCTCCTTTTTGCACATCTATCATAGCTTGTCGAGTAACAAGGAAAGGTCTCCCTAAAATAATTGGAATTTCTTTATCTTCCTCCATATATAATACAATAAAGTCCAAAGGAAAGATAAATTTATCTACTTTAACAAGCACATCTTCTATAACTCCTTTTGAAATGATAGATCGATCAGCTAATAGAAGGGTTACAGTAGTGGGAGAAATATCGATTAAACCTAATCTTCTAAATATAGATAGAGGCATCACATTAATGCTCACTCCTAAATCACATAAAGCTTTTCCACATATTTTTTCTCCAATTGCACAAGGAATTGTAAAGCTACAAGGATCTTTAAGTTTCCGAGGAAAATTTTTCTGAAGTAAAGTGCTACACTCCTCACTTAGTGCAACTGTCTCGCAATCCCCAAATTTCCTTTTCTTGTTTAATATATCCTTTATAAACTTTGCATAATTTGGCATCTGTTCCAAAGCTTTAGTGAAAGGAATAATTATCGTTAACTTATTATGTACTTTCATTAACTGTGAAAATTTTTTATCCAACTCTTGCTGTCTAAGTCTTTGAGGAAATGGAGGTGGTGGTTTTTCCAAATTGATTTTAGTTGGAGATATTAATTTTTCCAGATCCTTAGAAACATGTTCTTCAGGTCTTTTAGTTTCTTTTGTTTCTCTCACAACATCTTTCTTTTTTCTGACCACATCCTCTATATCTCTTCCACTTTTTAATTCGACAGCTTCTATTTGTTCATTAGTGTTCTCTTTAGGGTTGATCTCATTGTTGCTAGGAAGTGTTCCTTGGTGTCTATTACTAAGTGAATTAGCAATTTGTGCCAGTTGATTCTCTATGTTTCTAATCGCAACATTTTGACTTTGCAACTGGTTTCCCATTTGCAATACCACTTCTTCCATAGACATTTTCTTATCATCAAAGTGTTGATCATTTTTAGAGTCCGGTGGATACGAAGGTCTATAGTTTGTGTTCTCCTGATTATTCCAACTTCCATTATGATTTGCATAATTATTTTCCCATTTTAGGTTTCCACTATTTGTAGTATGATTCTAATTAAAATTAGGACGGTTCTTCCAACCTGGGTTGTAAAAGTTAGAGTACGGGTTGTTTATGGTGTTTAAAGTCTCATATGATAAGTTAGAATCAATTGTATGCCCTAATGAACTTTCCTCATTTACAGGAGTAAATTGAGGCTGGTTCATTCCAAATTGGTCCAACTTCCTTGATATTGCAGCAATCTGAGATACAAGAATTGCAATCGCATCCGTATCATGAACACTAGCTACATTTTTATGATTTACCCTTGCAGAGGGCCATTGAAATTCATTTGTAGCTATTTTTTTCAATTAATGCATACGCTTCATAAAATGATTTTGACATTAATGATCCACCAAATGACAGCATCAATTATGTACCTAAGGGATCCTACTAACCCATTATAAAAAGTTTGAATGATTAACCAATCGGGCGAGCATGGTGTGGACACTTTCTTAGGAGTTCCTTAAATCTTTCCCAGGCTTCGTATATTGATTCCCCTTCATATTGACAAAATGAGATAATATCGTTTCTAAGTTTAGTAGTCCTTGAAGGTGGAAAATACTTAGCTAGGAATTTCTCAGTTAACGCCTCCCAATTTTTAATAGAACTAGGTACTAAAGAGTATAACCACATTTTAGCATTATCCCTTAGTGAGAAAGGGAAAAGCCTTAGTCTAACAACATCGTCTGACATGCCATTATAACGAAATGTAGCACAAATTTCTAGAAAATTTGATAAGTGTAAATAGGGTTCCTCCAAAGGAGTTCCCCCAAATTGATTGTTCTGTACCAGTTGGATAATCTCAGGATTTATTTCAAATGAGTCAGCTTCTACGATAGGGTTTTGTATACTAGAGTGAATTTCATCTGTCGTAGGATTTATGTAATCTCTCAATGATTTATGATGATTTTCTAAGTTATTATCTTGAAAGTTTTCCATTTCCATTTCTAGTTTTTCGAGTCCTTCTGTATTTTTAATTTTCAAACTCGGGATCATAAGGTACAAGTCCTGCAGATCCTTTGTATCGCATATTTAATACATCAAACAATACATTAATAATTAAACAAATAACAGATGAAATATATTCACACAACAAAACATTTTCACAAACACCTTATTTTTCATATAAATAGTTTTTTCTTATTTTTCACAACACTTTTTTTATATAAAAATACTTTTCACACAAAAATAGTTTTTATGACACTACAGTTTTCCAAGTCTAAGCCTAATTATTTCAACTAAAATTCTCCTAAAGTTCTTACCGAAGCTTCCCCGGCAACGGCGCCAAAAACTTGACCCGACCCGCAATTACGCAGTAAATTAACTTCCAAAAGATGGCCAAAAACTTGACTCGATTTATAAATAGCAGCTAGTGTGCAAAATCTTAAATGATATAAAAATTAGAAAATATTTTACACACTAGGGGTACTACGCAAGTATACGTATCGTTTCAAGTAATATAGAGTTTTCTTTAAAAACCCCGATATCGATCCCACGAGGAAGTGAAGTAAGAAGTCTTTAGTTAAATTCTAGTCTACTACTAATAGTCTTTAGTTTGGAATGTCGATTAAGATTATGTTTATCTAGCAACTATTCCTAAATGCAAGTGTTAAACGTAAAGATAGTAACTATATCTAAATGCAAATAATAATTCTAAAGATAACCCTTTTTGGATAAGTTGGTTTGGAGAATTTTGAGATTTTAAAAACTTCTATTCTTATGTAATGAAATAGATAATGTATAGGATTGAGATGCATTAAATATTGTATGTGCCAAATAGGAGCAATCCTATTCTTTACCCTTTGGTCCAGGCATAAAGAACATTGACTAATCCTATGCTTGGTTACTGAATCTGCGGCTAGGCTGGGAGGATACCGGCTCTCACTTCGGAGCTCCCACGTTCTCCTCACCTGAGGGCTAACAATCTACACTTCAACACCCAAACGATAGGACCGAATTGAGGATTTTAGCCTGTCACTCTAAAATCTTCAATTCTACGCCCGATAATTATATTTCTCTATTTATTTGCATTCAATCCTCATGAACTTCACCATCCATGGAATTTGAATGTGGTTTCACTTTGTTGAGAATTACACCACTCTTTCATGTCTATGCAATTACAACGAATTTTAACACTACAATGGGCCCTTATTGCAATGTAAATGAAGTGCAAGTAAAAACCATCACATTTATAATTAAATTTACTTCTACCATGCATCACAAAATCCTAAACATGATTTCTACTCATTACAAAAGAAAAGTAAAAGGAAAACAATGGCATCATCTTTTTATGCCACTATTTCCAAAGAAGAAGAAAGAGTAAGAGAGATGCGTCACAATGCACGAAGAAAACATAAAGGAAACTTCATTTAACAAAAGCAAATTCACTAAATAAATGTTTACAAAATTATAAGATAATGAAGAACAATACTTAGTTTTTTCCCTTTAAAATAAAGACGAAGATCTCTCCCATAAAGTCTCCCGGTGATCCATGCAATGCTAGCGAAATCCCTTACAAATTCTCTCAAAATCTCCTCTCCAATCTCTCCAAAAGGGTAGAAATCTACATTTCTACTCTTAATCTAAGAATCCTAAACATTCCTCTAAGTTTTTCTCTCCTTTCCTCTATTGTTTCTCTACCATTTCTAACATATATTTGCCATTTTAAAGAGTATGGACGAATTTTGAAGAGTTTCCTTAAGCACCCCCTTCGAAAAAGCGTCCTAATACGTCGAATATTGGCCCAAAACTGCCAAATGTCGGTTCATGGTCATCCGGGCCGCTATCGGCGGGTTCGAGGCCGCTGTCGGCGGCCTTTTCTGCCATATTTCGGTGGTCTCAGGAAAATCTCGCTGTCGGCGAGATCGATCTCGCCGTCGGCGAGCAGGCTGCTGCGCGGCTCCACGGTTTCACTCCGTTTGGCTCCGTTTCAACTCTGTTTCGCCCTATTTCAATTGCGTTGCATTTGTAACAGATAGCCCTACAAAATAAGCATAAAAATAACCTTTCTTTAAAGTATAATCTCATTCAAAAATATGCAAGAACTGTAAAAGAGATTAAGCATCAAAAGACTTAATGAAAGGTGTTAGAGCAGAATTTCATTTCTTGCTCATTTTTGCTCCAAATTGCAACGTTTTTGCTTCCTTTTGCTCCAATCACCATTTCTTGTACCTAAAATCAAAAAACATACAAAATACCTTCCTTTAAAGTGTAATATCATCAAAAATAAGTAAAATGATATAGCAAAAAGCGTATATATTTTAGGCGTGTCAATCACCGATGGTGATGTGGTGCTGAGCTCCACCGAAACGTCTTACGAATAGATTTTCTAATTCTGCGAATGTTTTCACTGAGCTGTTGGGCAGCTCCGCATACCAGTCAAAGGCAATTCCTGAATGGCTACTGACAAACTGGGGGAACAACAAAGCATCGCAACCCCCGTGTTGCAGCAACTTGCTCAGAAGTGTGCAACATGCTGTCAGGGGTTTCCTGTTCCATCAAAAGTTTTGAACATAGGTGGTACGAAGCCCTTAGGGTATCGAACGACATCAAATTCTTTGGGGTATGGTCTACCCTTCAGAATCAATGCCCCGCCTTTAGATTGGGCTAAGGCTTCTCGAACCTGCTATTCTACCATATCCTTAATGTCCTTTTCTGGTATTAGATTCTGAGTGGAATCCTTATTTGACTGCTCATATCCATTGATTGATGTGACTTCCTTTCCTCCGTCGTTAATATGAATACCTTTCGGGGGTGTTCCTTTAGGGACTGAGGCTGACTCTAAAGCTTGGCTAGGGCAGCCTCCATCTCCTCCATTTTCTTCTTCATCCGATAAATTATATCATCCTTTTCTCGAAGACATAGCCTCATTACCTCTGGGTCGTCTCCTTCTTCAGTTGCTGGAGCTCCCTGTAGAGCCAATGACGGCTGGGTCTCAACCACATTGATCTCGACAAAATTCTCGTCCATGTACCCTAACAGGTCCTTTTCATTCTCTGATCTTTCTTTCTGCTCTTTAGCCAACTGCTGAATGTCTGATCTTAACTTTTTCAAAGTGACTTCAAGTGACTTTCCTCTGACGGTCCTATGACTGGTAGACTGTAGTCGGTGAACCTCATTTTCTGGAGTTGTCTCTGAGATGGTAGTACTCCTTTTAGTCCTAGATTCAGCATCGGAACTCCCCATTTCTGGTTGCTCTGCCGGTATTGGCTCCGCGACTTTAGGTCACCACACCATCCTTTTTGAAATTGGGTTCGTAGAATCGGATGGCTCATCAGTAGTAGGTTGAAAGGTGGTGCGCCTACTAAGATGCGGGCTAGATACCGTGGCAGGTAACTTCTTGCTACTCAGTTTTCTCTTCTTCGGTGAAAGTTCTCTTTGAACGGCAGGGAAAAGCACCCTCGGTCCGAGACGTGCCTTGGTAGGTATTCTCCCCATCCTTCTCAAGATCTCGGGCACAAAACAATTATCCTTTCTAGCCAAATTCTTAATTATCATTCGTAATCGAGTAAGTGGCGTACTTCTTGCCTTCCGTCCTTTATGATCATCGTAATAAGCCGATCCGGATAACGCGACAGCAATCCTCTGGGCACTTTTTTTCCTCAGGGATGGCAGAAAGTGGATAAAATATGTTTCCTCCTAGCTGGGGTGAAAGTTCCGACAGTTCTTCCTCTTCCAGGATTTCTTCAGGAATGACAACTCCAGCGGTCTTAATTTTCCTGACCTTGGTCGTTCTTCTGTTCTTGTTCCTCCTATGGGATCTAGTCAAGGGTACAAACTTCGAACTATACCTAATCTCAAACGCAGGTGGTATTGCAGCAATAGTCGTACCCTCCACGGTAGCAGGCTCATCACTTATCTGGACTTCCTTCCCTTTCCATTTGGCGGGGGTAGGTGCTGTGATGACCAGAACAGCGGGGGTAGCAGCAATAGTCCTGGGGGCAGCCTTATTAGCTTTGACAGCTAATCTCTTACGGGCAGCAGTGTTTCCTTCAGTTGGGACCCTCTTTAGGGGAGGAAACTCCTGAGCTGACTTTAGGTTGAATTCAACTACAAGCTCCACACATTCTGGTATCTTAGATTTCAATACAGCAACAGTAACGTCTTCGAACTTAATGTCCGTTTGATCAAATCCTTGTCCAAAACGGATGAATGCGTCATCGGGCAAATCATTCTAGTTGATTTTGAGCTCTGGCTGATAGAACAAATGGGTGGCTTGGTGAGGGAGCTTTCACTGGGATCCTCTACTCTTGGTGTAGGGATGATGTGGGTGCAGTTAATTTGATTTTGGTGGAGTTTCTAGGGATGTACTTTTTCTGGCCTGAATTTCAACTGAGAAATTGAGCTCGGCTGGTGGGATTCAGCGCAGGAGGACTATGAGGATCTTCTTCTCTTGGCTGGGAATAGGTCTGGGAGCAATTTGAGAGGGTTTTGTGAGGAAAAGTTAAGCACCCAAACTTGGCCGTGAGGGAGGCATTTTATAGCCGTGGCCGGAGAGGGGAGCTCAGGCCCAAGCAATGAGTGCCCTGGGCCGCTTAGGGTGAGGGATGAGCAGGACAGGTGGCTGGTGAGGGGATTGCTCACTGGCAGTGCTTAATTTTGGGTTTTAAGCTCAAGGGGGACGCTCAGGTGTGCCTATTCTGACGGTCGGGGTGGCGCAAGGAGCGCGCGGGCGGCGCGCGGCGCCGAGCGAGGAGTGGAGGAGGGGTTCAGTGCAATTAAACCTGGCAGGGAGGTTGCTTAAGGGGTGTTTAGGGATGTGACTTAGCCTTAGCCAAGTGGCTAGACCCAATGGTCCAAAGTGGTGGACCATTGGTCCATGGCTCATGGGGCTTGGGATGGGTCAGGTCAAACCCACCCTAGGAGGCCTAGGGTTGGCTGCCATGGAGTTGGTTTGGTCCAATTTGGCTTGGATTGGTTTAATTTGGATCATGTGTTCACATGGGTTGGTTTGGGTTTATGTTAGGCTAACTTGAGTTTGGGTTTGGTTGGGATCAAATTGATTGATCAAAATGTTTTAAATGATTGTCACAAAGCTTATGGAAGAGGTTTGGAGTGAATTGGAATTGATTTAGGAAGTGAATTTGATGGATTTTGGTGATTTGATTAACTTGGATCACCATAGGTTAAGTTGGATTTAGGTTTGGTTAGAGCTTGGCTAGGGCTCAATTAATTGTTCAAATGGATGCAAGTGATTGTCATAAAAGGTTTTGGATAGAAATTGGGTGGAGATTTTGGGTTTTAGGGGATTCAATTTGGGGATTTTAGGTCATGAGGCAATTTTAGGACAAATTTAGGGATTTTGGTTTCAAGTGATTTTGCATGGGATTTCAATAAAAATTTTTGGCAAAATAATTGTTTTGTTTGGTATAAGAATGTGTTATGAAGGTTTTAGAACAATTTTGGGGAGCATTTGAGTTGAATTGGATTTAATTTCGGCACACTTGGGTTCATGGGTAATTTAGAGCAAAAATTGGGCATTTTGGATTCCAAGTTGAATTGAATTCAAATGTGGATCAAAATGGGTTTGGATTTACTTTATATTGGTATTAGTGATGTTGAATTAAAATTTAGAATTGAAATTGGGCAAAATTGGGGTCAATTGGGTTAGGATTGGGTTTAATTTGGGCACTTTTGGGTTAAATGGGCCAAATTGGGACTTTTAATAAAATTGGGCTAAATTGATAAAGTGTATGTGGTAATTAAAGAAAATTAAATTGGGAATATTAGGGAGATTTTGGAATTTTTTAGGAATTTTGTGAATTTTTGGAATTTTTGGAATTTTGGGCTAAGAGGGGTATTTTGGTCATTTTGGGGTTTTAGTGGAAGTTTTGGGGAATTTGTTAAATTTGGGATTAATTGGTCAATTTTGGTTGTGAGGAACAACTTGGAATGGTGTTTGGAGGAGTTTGGGTAATTTAGGGAATTTTTGGTAGGTTTAGGGGCCCAAGGTCAAAATTTAAAATTTTGGAAAAATGAAGGGGGCTTCAAATAGGGAAGGATGGAACCATTTTAGAGTGGTCAAGATTGAGTAAAAGTGGTTTGGAATGGAATTAGAGTTTAGGAGCATGAGCCATGGACTTAGCCAAGTCCAACCACTTTGAGACCAAGTCTAGCCAAATGGTAACCACTTTATGACCCTTCTCATATTGACCCTAGCCATCTTAATCAAAGACTAGTGGCTTTGGTTCAATCATGCGAGTTTCATAATGGGTAGAAAGAGAAGGGTTTAAAGTTTGGGTTAAAATGGCTTAGGGGTGTGTGTGTGTGTGTGCAAGAGAAGCCCAAGTCTCTCAAGGTTACCATAAGTCCAAGCACTCCTATGGAAACTCACTATTGGTTACCCATATGGTGGTTTTAACCTTCCAAGGTGATTTAGAGGTTTGTAACCATCCAAGTGGGGTCCCAAGAGGAGCTAAGAAGTGGCTAAAAATTTCTAAATGGTGGGTTCCAACTCTAGTCCTCTAGGATAATCCAAGAGAAGTCCTATGGCTAGATCCTAAGTACTAAAAGGAAGATCAGACCTCACCAAAAATGAGGTCAACAAACACCAATGCTGTTGTTAACCCGCAATGGGGAAAAAATCCTATGAATCCAGTTGGAAATCTGAACAACCAAAGAAATACAAATTATAGACCTTCTTATCCTCCTGGTCTTAATAGTAATCACCAATTTAAGGAAAAGAAGTTGTCTACTGAAGAAATGATTCTGAATATGGGTAATCAAATTCAAGCTCAAAATATTGCGATGAAGAACATTGTGAATCAATTGGGACATATCTTTAGTGCGCTTAATAATAGACCTTCTGGAAATCTTCATAGCAATGTTGAAATCAACCCAAAAGATCAAAATAAGGAGCAAATTAAGGCTATTCAATTAAGGAGTGGAAAAGAATTGGAACCAAGAGTTCAAAAAGAAGTCAAAGTTGAAAGATAGGAAGTGAACATTGAGAAAGGTTCTAATAAGATATATCCAGATGAATATCCGCTAGAACCAATGAAGATAACTTTTGAAAAACCACCTCCTCCTTTTCCTCAAAGACTAAAGAAACAGAACAGGGATAATAGATTTGCAAAGTTTTTGGAAATTCTTAAGAAATTATTGATTAATATTCCCTTTGTTGAAGCATTAGAGCAAATGCCTGATTATGCAAAGTTTATGAAGTATATTCTTAAAAAGAAAAGTAATTTCAAAGACCACGAGACTATTTCACTTAGTGGTGAGTGTAGTACAATTATTCAAAAGAAGCTTCTTGAAAAAACTTAAAGACCAAGTTAGTTTCATTATGTCGTGTGCTATAGATGAGAAATTTTTTGGAAGAGCTTTATGTGAACTTGGAGCTAGTATTAATCTTATGCCTTTATCAACTTTAAAAAGATTGGGAATAGGAGAAATTTCACCTACATCTGTGACTCTTCAACTGGCTGATCGTTCTATCACTTATCCTAAAGGAGTTGTGGAAGATATATTAATAAACGTGGATAAATTTATCTTTCTTGTGGACTTTATTGTATTAGATATGGAGGAAGAGAAAGAAATTCTAATTATTTTGGAAAGACCATTCCTTGCTACTAGAAGAGCTATGATCGATGTTCAAAAAGGAGAATTAACTATGAGAGTTAATGACCAAGAGGTAACTCTCAACATTCTGCAATCTATGAAATACCCTTCAGCTGAAAAAGATGATGAGTGCTTTCGAATGGAAATCTCCAATTATTTGAGAGAAGATCATTCTAAAGAAGTATTTGAAGAAAATTGGGAATGTGAAGATGAATATGAAAGTGAAAGTGAACAGACTTGCTGGACACAAGTATTATTGTTTTCTGGATGGATATACGGGTTATCACCAAATTCCTATTGCTTCTGAGGATCAAGAGAAGACTACATTTACTAGCCCTTATGAAACTTTTTCATTTAGAAGAATGCCCTTTGGATTATGTAATGCACCTGCAACATTTCAAAGATGTATGATGTCCATATTTAGCAAATTAATAGAAGATGGAATAGAAGTATTTATGGATGATTTCTCAGTAATTGAAGATTCATTTGATGCATGCCTATGCAACTTAGAAAAAGTTTTAGAGGTATGCGAAAGAACAAATTTAGTCCTAAACTGGGAAAAGTGTCAATTTATGGTTGCAGAAGAAATTGTGCTTGGGCATAAAATATCTGAATATTGTATGGAAGTAAATCCTGTGAAGATTCATGCTATAGAAAATTACCACCTCCAACAACAGTGAGAGAAGTAAGAAGCTTTTGGGACATGTAAAATTTTACAGGCGATATATCAAAGACTTTTCAAAAATCACTAAGCCTCTATGCCAACTTTTGGAAAAAGATAGAAAGTTTGATTTTAACGATGAATGTTTAAAAGCTTTCGATCTATTAAAGGAAAAATTAATCGCTGCTCCTATAATAGTTTCACCTTACTGGGAGAAACCATTTAAATTAATGTGCGATGCTAGCGATTATGCTATTGGAGTTTTTTTAGGGCGGACATGACAAAATGTTTAAGGTTATATACTACGCTAGTAAGCTCTTACTGATGCTCAAATTAACTACACTACTACTAAAAGAGAGTTATTAGCGGTCGTTTATGCCTTTAAAAAATTTAGATCTTACTTAATTGGAACTTATGTATAGTGCATACTGATCATTCTGCTATGAAATATTTAATGCAAAAGAATGATGCAAAACCAAACTAGTTCGATGGATACTTTTAATGCAAGAATTTGATTTTGAGATCGTTAATAGAAAATGGATCAATAATCACATAGTTGATCATTTACCTAGACTTGAATAACCTAATTTGGATGACTTTGAAAAGGATATCATAGAAAATTTTCTTGATGAGCAATTATATAATATTATTGAAGGAAATTTACCATGGTATGCTGATATTGTGAACTACATCATTAGTAATATTTTACCACCTGACTTAATAATGCAACAACAGAGAAGATTTAAGCATGATGCTAAATTTTATTTCTGGGACGATCCTTATCTGTATAAGCAATGTAAAAATCTTATTATTAGGAGATGTGTGACTTATGAAGAAACTGAAAATTATTTTTGAGAATGTCATGATTCTGAATTTGGAGGACATTTCAGAATTGATAGAACTGCACATAAGATTTTACAATCTGGATTTTATGGGCATACTATTTTCAGAGATGTTTATAGATTTATTAAAACTTGTGATCGATGTCAAAGAATAGACAATATGTTCAGAAGAAATGATAGGCCTCTTAATTTTACTTTGGATATTGAAATTTTTTATGCTTTGCGATTAGATTTTATGGGACCATTTAGACCTTCATTTGGAAATATATATACTGATTGTTGTTGATTATGTATCAAAATGGATTGAGGCAATAGTTTTACCTAGGTGTGATGCTAGAAGTGTTTTAAGATTTTTGATGAAAAATATTTTTACAAGATATGGAATGCCTAGAGTAATCATTACTGATGGAGGATCTCATTTTAAGAATAATCTGATTCAGAGATTGGTAGAGAAGTATAATATTATGCATAGAATCTCTACAGCTTATCATCCTCGAACTATTGGTTTAGTAGAGGTATCTAATCGTGAAATTAAACGAATTTTGGAGAAAGTCATAAATCCTGAGAAATTAGATTGGTCTGCTAGATTAGACACTGCTTTATAGGCATACAAAACTGCTTATAAAACTCTTATAGGAATGTCCCCTTAAAGATTAATCTTTAAGAAAAATTATCACTTGCTAGTTGAATTGAAATGTAAAGCATATTGGGTGATAAAGAAATTGAACTTTAATTTGAAAGATGCTGGTGAGAAAAGGTTGTTGCAATTGAATGAATTGGAAGAAATTAGAAATGAATCATATGATAATGATAGAATATAGAAAGTGAGAAGAAAAATATGGAATGATCGGAAGATTATTAAAAAGGAATTTGAACCAGGACAAAAAGTGTTATTATACAATACAAGATTGAAATTATTTCTGGGAAACTGAAATCTAGATGGATACGACCTTTCATTGTCATAAAAATATATTAATTTGGAGCTGTGATTATCGAAGATCCTAAATCTAGAAGAATATTCAAAGTTAATGGAAAAAGATTAAAACTGTAATTTGAAGGCAGTAGACCTAATTTTAAAGAGATTTTAATGTTGGATCAACCTGAATGACTGGAAGTTATGTCGGGCTGACGACGTTAAACCTATTTTGTGGGAGGCAACACACAGTTATTGAGTATTTGTTTTATTTGGTGTGTTATTTGTGTTTGTTTGATACTTAATTAAGTCTTATTCTTCCTTAAATATCATTAACAACTTTCAAGAAATGAATCAAATCTAAATTTGGATAGAATTTGGAAAAAGTGAAGTTCAGAAAAATTTGAACTAGCGCCGAACGGCACCGTTATCAGCGTCGGACTGCATCGCTATTTAGAAAATAGTTTCTCATCTTTAAATTTAAATTTTGGTGGTTCTATGCGGTAATTCTTCCACTAGAGATCCCAAAAATTGCCCCTAGACACATGAACTACCAAAGGAACGAAGAGGAAGATCCCAAATCTTGTCCAAATGGATTCCGACTCGATAGAAACTTCAAGATTTCAAGTTTTCAACCATAGAAAGTTCGTCAGTTTCGAAGCGCAACGTCTATTCAACAAAAATATCTCAAAAATGAGGTTGATTAAGGAGTGAGGCTTTGTGAATCGAGGTACAAATTCTCCTACGATTAGAATTGATGAAATTATTTTTCAGAGATGTTGGGAAGTATTGTGTTATACTATTATCGCCGTAGTTGTCCCGATTGTGAAGGAGTTTTATGCAAATCTTCCTTGAATCAACCAAGGATCAGTTTTGTCACATTTACTCCTGCAAAAATTAATGATTTATACATGATTGAGAATGTGTCAATCTGCCACTATTCAAATTTTGTCCCAACAAAGGACAACATGAATGATATATAAAAATATCTGACAAATGAAAGTAATGAATGGGAGATAAGAGATAACAAGTATGTAAGTTTTTCAACCACACTGTTAAATCCTACGTTGAAGCACTTATATTATTTCATATGTGCAAAGTTGCTCCCAACTATGAAAATCAGTAAAGTAACCAAGGAATGCGCTACTTTGAACTGTTGTATTCAAATGGGTATGCCTATTGATGTTGGTTCTATAATTGTTATGTCTATTTTGGGATTGATTGTTCATGGATCAAAATATGGGCTTGGACATCCTTCTATCATATTTCTTGTTTGCAGTCAATCACAAGTGCCATATGAGAACTGGGAAAGAGTACTTCTACCTTGGAAGCCTATAGACCCAACAGATGCATATAGTAATCAGGCAGTTGGTGATATGAATGACATGAGTATCATTGAAGATCAACCATCTCAGAGGTCGACACCAATTTCTCCTTATTTTCCTAAAAGTTCACAGTTCATCTTGAAGAAAATTAAGAAATTGGAGAAGGGAGTGCAACACCTGATGAATGCAATCAACAATCTATCTGATTTCTTTGATCATCTGGATTGGAGAATGAAGGAGCACTTTGATCATTCTGGGTATCTTGAGGGAAGTTTAACATGGTTGATGAGAAGGAAAGGTTGGATGGAAGAAGATTCTACTGATGAATTCCCTTTTTTTCCATGCTACAATTTTTTCGTTCACACTTAATCCATTGGAGATCTTAGAGTTGATAAAAGTTCTGAGGAAGAATGAAGACTTGATTATTGTATTTCTATGTTTATGTGTTTTAACTAATTACTTTGCTTTGCTTTACTTGGCTATTATATTTGGATTTGCTTTCATGTTTATTTTTCAGCGTTATGTGTGTTGTGGTTGTGAGCCACGTTGAATTTTAGAATTTTATAGCTTGATGAAGTGTAGTATTTAGTGCTATGTGTATGTGTTTGTAACTTGGATTTTATATATAAAAATGATGTTTTGTGTTGTTTGTATTAAGATATATTATTTACCATGGCTTTAGAATGTTATTCAATGCTTAATTAGACTAATTAGACGTCAGAGCGGGCTTGAAATGATCGGAATTGCAAAAGAAAGTCGGAAGCTCAGCTTTTGAACTAGCACCGAACGGTGTAGTCACCAGGTCTGGACAGCACCAGACCGTGCCAAAAGACAAAGAGTTTGGCCATAAGAGCAGAAAAATGCGCTGAACGACGCTGTCGATAGTGCCGAACAACACTAGACTAGAAAAAAGGCCTAAAACTCAAAATTTTCACGATTTAACTCTAGGACCCGCCAATTTTTCCCAACCCATCATCTCCTACCTCCGGTCAGGGCCGATTTTTGCACCTAGGGCTCTTTAGCATTTGGATTTAAAGTGATTTCGTGGCCAGAAAATTTGGAATTTTATTATCTCTTGGTAAGAGCTACACTTTAACCTAAATTTTTTCGATTTTGACCATGGAAATCTCCTACATCAAGAAGATTGGAAATTTTGAGGTTTTTAGAGAAACTTTGGGGAATTTTCATGGATTTTGAGTTCTTATCTTTTTAAATTTAACTTGGAGTCCATTATATTGCAATTATAAATTGTTTTGGATAAATTTGATATTTTTAGACAAATGGCTCCAAGAATTTCAAAGGGGAAGAGAAAATTTGATTATGATGAAAGTAAATTTGTGAGTTTCAAGGCTTATTCATGTTTCAGTATATTTCTTAGTAATAAGAAATGTATTCAAGAGAAAGCCATTGAAAATCCTGGAGGTATAGTTGAAGAACTTATTGTGAACCTCAATGGGAGATTTTCTATTATTTCACTGCTGAAGTGATGCTGAGAATTGTTAGGGAATTTTATGCAAATTTGTATTATTCTAAGAGTGAATACATGATGGTTAGAGGACAGATGGTTGAATTCTCCCCTGCTCACATTAATGAATTTTATCAATTGAGAACGCCATTTTCTTGTGAATACAAAAATTTTCCTATTACGAATTAAGCATTGGATACTATTTTGAACTTTTTGACTGATGGAAAAGGAGAATGGAAGGTTAAACAAAGGCAAAAAGTTTGCTTCCCTCTTTCTACTTTGAATTTTGTATCACAAGCCTGGCACTATTTCATTTCTGCAAGACTTTTGCCTACCAACCATCACAGTGAGGTTACTATAGATAGAGTTGTTCTGAATTACTATATTCAGAGCATGAATAATATCAATATGGGAGCAATTACTCATAAAAGTATTTTGACGAGTTCAGAAGGAGAGACTACAGGTGGACTAGGACACCCCAGCTTGATTCATGTTTTTTGTATTCAGGCAGGTGTAGTGATTGAAGATAATGATGAGGTAGTTGTCGGTGTTATTTTGGGTGTGGTGTTGCCCGTTGGAATTTGTCGGTCGCCGGAATCAAAATCCTATCGCCTGCTTTGGAAGGACGTTTTAATTTACATATATATATATATATATATATATATATATATATATATAAGTTTTGAAAAATATGAAATCAAACTAACCCCATATTTTCCATAGTTTAAATGAAAGAGCGCTATACCTCAAGACCCGTATTTATCCCGAAAGATAAACACAAGACTTGAGGGTGAGGCTCGATCAAATAAACTAAGAAATATATGACGTTCATTTGGTCTGTGAAACCATTTTATTTGCCGACAAGTTCCCCTATTTAATACGAAGAATTAAATAGGGTTTATATTAAGCTGGGTTCGGAAAAGCTTCCTATAAGGGCAAGCCCCTATAGTTAATTACATCTTAAATGACCGAGATCACTTAAGAAAACTCTCGATAAAAATCAGGGAATATTATCTTCAAAGAGGTCAAAAGAATAGGACTTTTCAACGAAAATCGGACAAAGAGGTGTGAAAGGGGATTGACTCAAATTTGGAACATTTATTGTGGAATTCAAAGAAGGAAAAACTAGGGGAGGTCATAGATCCGAAGGAAAACCTCGGTGACTTCCCAGTCTATCCTATGGTTTGGCTTCGACTTAGAGAGATATTACTAGATGCTTCAAGCTTGCTGATTTTATTTAATTAGGACTTATACTCGTATGACATAATCATACAATAGCATAGAAGTTATGAGGGTTTACATCGTAACAAACAATGACCTTGGAGTCCTAAGACAAGTTAGGGCTTAGATTACACCATGTGCAAAAGCCTAAAGAGATAAAATGAGGGTTTATATTGCACTAGGCAAACCACCTCGAAATCCTATGGCTTAGTTGTTTATTTCTAAGGAAAGGATTAAGCTGATGAAGATGGCCGTGCTGCCCACCGCGCTTGCTCCGAGCTCCTTGTTGTTGCAGAGACAATCAAGAGATGAGAGAAGTGTCATGGTTTAGATGCTGAGTTTCATGTTCAATGTCTTAAGTTTTATTAGGGGAAATATTAAAGTTGATTAAGTAGAACCGGTTAAGATCCCACGGTTCCATCATCCCGACACCACTATTTTCATCAGATTCACTTAGTCCAAATGAATTTGCTAAACTCAACTGATTGAGTTCCACACCTTCACTTAAACTGTGGGAAATCCCGTTAGCAACTGATGCACTGAAAATATATACGGCTTTTGCTATCTAATTTTACCCATTTTTGGTGATATTACACTTTAAAGAAAGGTATTTTTCATGATTTGCTACAGGTATGATGATTTTAGGTGATTGGAGTGAAAAGAAGCAAAAAGGAACGAATCCGGAGCAGAAAGAAGCAAAAAGGAGCAAAATGACGAAAAAGTGTTCTGGCGCCGCCGGCGCCAGAATCAAGAGCGATAGAGCGCCGCCGGTGCTCAAAGTCAGTGGAGTTCAAATTTGAATAGTTTTGGCAATTTTTTGAAAGGATAGCTATGGAAAATCTTGGGATTTCGTCCCTATCTTATAAGTAACTACTTCTAGATGAAAAAGTGGTGTGGAAAGTGTCTAGAGAGTGTCTTGTGTCTTCTAGAGTGTTAGAGTTTAGGAGTAGAGAGTGTAAAGTGAAGATTTGAGAGGGATTCTTCTCTAAGGAGGGGAGGAGAAGAGGTAAAGTGAGAGATTGCTTCTTCCTTTTCATTCTAAGGAGAGAATGAAGTGTTGTAAAGAAGAGAGAAGAGGATTCAAAGGAACTTTGAGGGAATTGCATTGGGGAAGAGAAAGAGATAAGTTGTATTTTCTTTTGTGGTTTGTATGACTTTTCTTTTATATATAAAATCCATGTTTTATTGTATCTTCTCCATGAATTCTGAGTAGTCTCCCTTGTCTTTCTTCTTGCATAGAGATGTGATGATGGATTGATGTGGATTTGATGTGCTTTTAATGTAGTGAAGAAGTTATGACGGTTTTTCATTTAGAACTTAATTTAATTTCGATTTGGCCAATTGAAATGTTAAAGTATGTTGTTGAACATTAAGTTTGAAAGGATTTAATGTCCTACAACAGTAATGAAAGATCCATTCAATTTCTATGGATGAATTGTGTAGTTCATGGGAATTGAGTGCAAATGAATAGGGAAATGTGTTTTGATGGACTTCAATGTGGAGATTTCAGGGTGATAGGCTGAAATACCCAAACTGGTTCTAAGATTAGTAATTATTATCAAAGGTTAGCCTTCAGGTGAAGGGTGAGTGGGAGCTCTGAAGTGAGAGCCGGTATCCTCCCAGCCTAGCCTTAGAGTTAGTAACTAAACTTAGAATATGTCAATGTTCTTTTCTTACTTAGAAGAAGGGGTACTCTTTCAAGGGTAAATAATCATCTATGTTTCTAATTGGCATAATAAAATAGATAATTATTCCATATCAATCCACACATCATATTCTCATTGTAAGAGGAAAGATACTTTTCTCATATATCAAAAACTTTTCAAATACTTAATTTAGTGTGTCTGTTAGTTAATCTCGTTCTTAAAGTTGTTAGAAGTAATTGTAGTTAGTTAGTTGTAACTGTTTCGTTGTTCTTACTGTTTCCTGCATAGTAGTAGTAAGTAGTAAACTTTAACTTTAGTGCTTATTACACATCGTGTAACGCTTTCTTAAAACTTCAATATTTCCCTGTGGGATCGATATCCAGGACTCCATTAGAGCCCTGTATTACTTGATACAATACAAATGCTTACATTGAATTCTTGGACTTAAAAAAATTATTATAAATCTATAAATCCGAGTTCATAAATTCTTGCAAATTTTAAAGTCGAGCATTAAGTTTATGGTGCCATTGCCGGGGAAAGTAACGGAGTTAAGAAAGCAAAAGTTAAGTAACGAACTAAGTATATTTTGTAGTGTGTAATTGTGTTTGTTTATTTTTATTAAAGTATTTGTGTTTGTATATGCGTAGTAGCGGATCTATAGGTTTAGTGCCTTATGATTTGGAGTTAGAGCGTACTGTCAGAAAAATTAGAAAACAACAAAAACAAATTGAAAATCCTTGCAAAATGGCGAATATTCAAGATAATCAAAGAAATTAAATTGGAAATTTGCCAAAACCTTTAAGAGAATATGCTAACCCAACAATAGATGAAATTCATATAACTATTCAAAATTCTAATGTTGCTGCTAATTCATTTGAACTTAAACCTGCTATTATCTAAATTGTACAAACAATCAATTTGCTGGAACACCTAATGAGGTTCCAAATTTACATCTCGCTAGTTTCTTAGAACTATGTGCTACTTTTAAATATGATAGAGTGTCTAGTGATGCTGTCAGACTTAGACTTTTTCATTTTTCATTAAGGGATAAGGCTAAGGCTTGCTTAAATTTGTTAGCACCTGGATCTATTAGAACTTGGGGAGAATAATCTCAAAAGTTTCTATCAAAATATTTTCCTCCATCAAAGACTGCTAAACAAAGAAATGATATTACATCTTTTTGTCAGTTTGAAGGAGAGTCAATATATGAAGCTTGGGAGAGATTTAAAGACCTTCTTAGGAAGCATCCACATCATGATTTACTAGATTGGTTAATAATTCAAACATTTTATAATGGATTAGTGGGATCATTGAGATCTATTATAGATGCTGCTGCTGGTGGATCATTAATGTCAAAACCTTTTGATGAAGCATACGCATTAATTGAAGAAATGACTACTAATAATTTTCAATGGCCCTCTGAATGGGTAAATCCTAAGAGAGTAGCTAGTGTTCATGATTTAGATATGATGACTATGGTAGTTTCTCAAATTACAGCTCTTTCAAAGAAAATAGATCAATATGGAATGAATTATTCTCAACCACCTCAAGTGTTAGAGGAAAATACATTTGGACAGATAACAAAATCTTAAACACCTTACGAGACCTTAAATGCTATTAATAAACCTAACAATCCTTATTTGAATTACTATAATCTTGGTTGGAAGAATCACCGAAAATTTAATTGGAATAATAATAATGCTAATGTTAACTCGCATTGGGCTAAAAATTCTATGAATCCAAATGGAAATTCGAACAATCAAGGAAATTCTAATTTTAGACCATCTTATCCCCCTTGATTTAATAGTAACCCACAATTTAAGGATAAAAAGTTGTCTACTGAAGAAATGATTCTGAATATGGGAAATCAATTACAAGCTCAAGGTGTTGCTATGAAGAATATTGAAAATCAATTAGGACATATTTTCACTGCACTTAATAATAGACCTTCAGGAACACTTCCAAGTAATGTGGAGATCAATCCAAAAGATCAAAATAAGGAACAACTTAAGGCTTTTTAATTAAGGAGTGGAAAAGAATTGGAAACTAGAGCGCAAAAAGAAGTTGAAAAAGAAAAGGAGAAGGTGGAAATTGAAAAAGGTTCAAACAAGATTTATCAAAACTTGGATTATCCTCTTGAACTAATGAAGATAACAGTTGAAATGTCCCCACCTCCATTCCCTCAAAGATTAAAGAAACAAAACAGGGATAACAGATTTGGAAAATTTTTGGTGATCCTTAAGAAATTAACGATTAATATTCCTTTTGTTGAAGAATTAGAAAAGATGCCTGACTATGCTAAATTTATGAAGGATATTCTGAGAAAGAAAAGAAAGTTTACAGACCATGAAACTGTTGCACTTAGCGGAGAGTGTAGTGCAATTATTCAGAAGAAGCTTCCGGAAAAACTTAAAGATCCTGGTAGTTTCACTATTTCGTGTGCTATAGGTGAAAATTTTTTCGGAAAAGTTTTATGTGATCTGTGAGCGAGTATTAATCTAATGCCTTTATCAACTTTCAAAAGGTTGGGAATAGGAGAAATTTCTTCTACAACTGTGACTCTTCAGTTGGCTGATCGTTCCATTACTTATCCTGAAGGAGTGGTTGAGGATGTGTTAGTGAAAGTGGATAAATTTATATTTCCTGTAGATTTTATTGTACTTGATATGGAGGAAGATAAAGAAATTCCAATCATTTTGGGAAGACCATTCCTTGCTACTGGAAGAGCGGTAATTGATGTTCAAAAAATAGAATTAACTATGAGAGTTAATGATCAAGAGGTGACCTTTAATATTTTAAAATCTATGAAGTATCCCTCAATGGAAAAAGATAATGAATTTTTTAGCATGGAGGTCTGTGATTACTTGAGAAACGATCATTTTGAAAATATATTTGAAAAAGAAGAAGAATATAAAAATATGTTTGAAGAAGAAAGTGAAGATGAAGAAAATTCAGATAATGAGAAGAATGAAGATTTGAAGTATGTTTAAGAGAGATTCAAAATACTAGACATGGAAGTGGAGATAAAAGCTTAATTCCATCTGTAATAAAACCTCCTGAACTTGAAATGAAAATTCTCCCTAATCATTTAAAGTATATGTTTTTAGGAGAATCATCTACTTTGCCTGTTATTGTATCTTCGGAGTTAAACCAATACCAAGAACAGAAGTTGTTGGAAACTTTAAAAAGATAAAAGAAAGCTTTTGGATGGACTTTGGCAGATATTAAAGGAGTTAGTCCTTCGATTTCTATGCACAAAATTTTATTAAATGAAGAATATAAATTGAGTGTTGATCCACAAAGGAGACTGAATCCTATAATGAAAGAAGTAGTTAAGAAAGAGATTTTAAAATGGTGGATCAATGGAATTATTTATCCTATTTCGGATAGTGCTTGGGTAAGTCCAATACATTGTGTACCGAAAAAGGGAGGAGTGACTGTTGAAGTGAATGAATGTAATGAAATTATACCCACGAGACAAATTAATGGATGGCAAATTTGTATTGACTATAGGAAATTAAATGCCGCCACCAGAAAAGATCACTTCCCTCTTCTTTTTCTCGATCAAATGCTAGATAGACTTGCTGGACACAAGTATTACTATTTTCTGGATGGATATACTGGTTACCATCAAATAACTATTGCTCCTAAGGATCAAGAAAAGACAACATTTACTAGCCCTTATGGAACCTATACTTTTCGATGAATGCCTTTTGGACTGTGTAATGCACCTGCAATATTTCAGAGATGTATGATGTCTATCTTCAGTAGTATGATAGATAATGGAATAGAAGGTTATATGGATGATTTCTCTGTATTCGAGACTTCATTTGAAATTTTCCTGGAAAACTTAGTAAACGTTTTGGAGCTTTGTGAGAAAACAAATCAAGTTCTAAATTGGGAGAAATGTCAATTTATGGTTGTAGGAGGAATTGTGATTTGGTATAAAATTTCTAAACATGGTATGGAGGTCGACCTTGCTAAAATTAGAGTGATTAAGAGAATACCGCCACCCACTACTGTAAGAGAGGCGAGGAGTTTCTTAGGACACGCTGGATTTTACAGGCAATATATTAAAGATTTTTTTAAAATTACTAAACCTTTGTGCCGACTTTTAGAAAATGATAGAAAGTTTGATTTTAATGATGAATGCTTAAAAGCTTTTGAATTATTAAAAGAAAAATTAATCACTGCACCTATAATTGTTTCTCCCGATTGGGAGAAACCATTTGAACTTATGTGTGATGCTAGTGATTATGCAATCGAAGTAGCATTGGGGCAAAGGCATGATAAAGTATTCAATGTCATTTACTATGCTGTAAAACTCTTAATGAGGCTCAAATTAATTATACCACAACTGAAAAAGAATTATTAGCTATAGTGTTTTCTTTTGAAAAATTTAGACCTTATTTAATTGGAACTAAAAGTATTGTGCATATAGACCATTCGGCTATTAAATATCTAATGCAAAAGAAAGATGCGAAACCTAGGCTCATTAGATGGATACTTCTTCTGCAAGAATTTGATTTTATGATAGTTGATAGAAAGGGAGCTGATAATCAAATAGCTTATCATCTATCCAGAATAAACTATGATAAATTATTTGAATTTGAAAAATAAATTACTGAAATTTTCCCTGATGAGCAACTCTATACTATTATGGGAAATAATTTGCCTTGGTATGCTGATATTGTGAATTATATTGTAAGTGATATTGTACCACCTGATTTAACAGGGAAACAATAAAAGAAGTTTAAATATGATGCAAAATTCTATTTTTGGGATGAGCCCTATCTATATAAAAAGTGTAAGGATCTGATTATTAGGAAATGTGTGCCACAAGAAGAAACAAATTTGATTATTCAATGATGTCACGATTCTGAATTTGGAGGTTATTTTAGTGTTGATAAAACTGCTTTTAAAATTTTACAATCTGGATTTTATTAGCCCACTCTTTTTATAGATGTTTATAGATATATTAAATCATGTGATCGATGTCAGAGAGTAGGTAATATCTCTAGAAGAAATGCAATGCCTCTAAATTAAAATTTGGAAGTTGAAATTTTTGATATATGGGGATTAGATTTTATGGGACCATTTACTCCTTCATTTGGAAATCTATATATTTTGATTTTTGTTGATTATGTCTTGAAATATATTAAAGCTGTTGCTTTACCCAGATGTGATGCTCGAAGTGTTTCAAAATTTTTAAAGAAAAACATATTTACAAGATATGGAATGCTGAGAGTAATCATAACTGATGGTGGATCCCATTTCAGGAATAATCAAATTAAGAGATTAATTGAGAAATATAATATCATTCATAAAATCTCTACTGCTTATCATCCCCAGACTAGTGGTTTAGCAGAAGTGTCTAATCGTGAAATTAAAAGAATTTTGGAGAAAACTGTGGATAATCATAAATTGTATTGATCTACTCGACTAGATACTGCTTTATGGGCTTATAGAACTGCTTTTAAAACCCCTATTGGAATGTCTCCTTATAGACTAGGGTTTGGTAAGAATTGCCATTTACCAGTTGAATTGGAGCATAAAGCATATTGGGCGATAAAAGAGTTAAATTTTAATTTGAAAAATGTTGGAGAGAAAAGATTTATGCAATTGATTGAATTGGAAGAGATTAGAAATTCATCTTATCACAATGATAGGATCTATAAAGAGAAAAAGAAATTATGGCATGATCGGAAGATATTGAAAAAGAACTTGGAAAATGAAAAAAAAAGTTTTATTATACAACGCAAGATTGAAGTTATTTCCTGAAAAGCTCAAGTCTAGATGGTTAGGATCTTTTACAGTTGTAAAAGTTCATTGTTTTGGAGCTGTTGATATTAAAGATCCTGATACTAGAAACATTTTCAAAGTTAATGGGCATTAGTTAAAGCCTTACTTTGATGGATTTCAACCTGACTTCAAGGAGGTTTTAATGTTGAGTCATCTCGATTAACTGAATGGTTTGTCGGGCCGACGACGTTAAACCAAGTGCTTTATGGGAGCCAACCCATATGTATCTTTGTGGTGTGTTTGCTTGTTTGTTTTAGTTGTGTATTTTAGATAATTGTTTTTGAAGTCTAATTACTCCTAAATACTTTAAAAATTGATAAATAATGGATCAAATCGAGATATTGGAATATTTTGGATCAAACGAAGTTCGGTGAGAATTTTTTACCACTGCGTAGCCGGCGCCCTATCATTTTCCTACAACTAAACTTGACTATTTGAGCGCCACCGGAGCCTTATCGAGCGCCACCGTCGCCCTATCGAACTCCGTTGGCGCCCAAAATCTGCTTGACGGTTTTTAAGTTTCAAAATGCGAGTTTTGGCGGTTTTTGGCGGGATCTTCGTCCTTATAACTCCCTAAACTCCATTTTTGACTTCTTAACTCCAGAAAAATGAAAACCACCTATCCCAATTCGTATCCTATGGATTCCTTTCCCATTAAAACCCCTCGATTTTGTGTTTTCAACCGAAGGAAATTCATAAGTTTCGTAGTGCAGCGTTTGTTCAACAAAGTGATGATGAAAATAAGGATTATCAAGGAAAGAGGCTTCATAAACCGAGGTATGGATAATCCTACTACTAGAATTGAAGAAATTATTAAAGAGAGAAGTTGAGAAGTGCTTTGCTACACTACCGCTGCTGTTTTTGTTCCCGTCGTGAAAGAGTTTTATGCAAATCTTCACGGGATCAACCAAGGGTTCGTATTTGTGCGTGGTAGATTTGTTCAATTCACTCCTGCATGAATCAACGATCTCTTTATGATCGAGAACGTACCTATTTGCCATTATTCTAATTTCAATGCCATAAGGGATAATATGAATGATGTATATCGATATCTGACGGATGAGAATGAAGAATGGGAAGTTAGAGAGAATGGATACATGAGTTTCCCATCTGCATCTCTCAATCCAGTATCAAAGCAGTGGCATTACTTTATTTCGGCAAAGTTATTTCTGACATTGAAGATTAGCAAGGTAACCAAGGAAAGTGCCATTTTGAATTTCTCTATTCAAACTAGAAGGCTGGTTGTTATTGGTAATATTATTGTGAAATCAGTACTTGGATTAATTATGCATGGCTCTAAATATGGGCTTGGACACCCGTCCACCATATTTCTGTTATGTAGTCAATCACGGGTTCCTTTTGAAAATTGGGAAAGGGTTCTTCTTCCATGGAGGCCTATTGATGCAACTAATCCCTACGACTACCAGACAGTTGGAGATGAAGATGACATGAATTTGCTTGCAGATCAACCAACACAGACTTCACAACCGATTCAACCCTATTTTCTTGAAGGTTCCAGAATGATATTAAAGAGGATAAAAAAATTGAAGAAAGAGGTGCAGAACGTTATGAATGCAATCAATAAATTTTCTGATTTATTCGATCATATAGATTGGAGAATGAAAGAACAATTTGATCACACTGGTCGAATTGAGATGGGCTTGATCAATCTTATGAAGAAGAATGCGGTGATTGCTGAAGAATCATCTGACGAATTTCCATTTCGTCCATTATATAACTTGTTTGTGCATCAGCAATCAATTGGAGACATTAGAGGAGAGGATAGTTCTGAAACAGATGTGGAGTAATTGATGGATTCTACTTATGTTTGTTGCGTGTTTAGTTTTCTTTTCTTAGGCATGTTTGGTTTGTGTAGTATTTGCTTTGAGATTTGAACTTGGATTTGGATGTGTTTACTTCATTGTGTGCTTAGATCTTAGTGCTTGCCTACCGTAGAGTACTTGCTGCACTAAACATCTAAGAATAGTTGGTTTGAATGAACATATTTAGTGTCTATGATGTAACTTGGATTTTTTATATAAGTTTTTTGTGTATTGTTTGTGTGAAAAATTATGTTAATTATTGCTTATGGGATGATGTAAATGCCTATTGAAGTGTTAAACATTATTGTGGACGTCGAAACGATCGAAATTACGAAAAAAATTTCGGACCCAGAAAATATTTTAGACTGGTGCCGCGGGCTCCAGAATCCAGTGAGTTGGCTAATATTTTTAAATAAAGCGCCGCCAGCGCGCAAACCCAAAAAAAGTCTAAAACCCTCGATTTCGCAATTTTTGCCCTGAGACCCGCAAAATTTTTCCATTTCCTTCGTCTTCCTCCTCTTTTGAAGATCTAGGGCTTGCTAGATCTCGGATTTAAGGAGATTTCAAGGCTTTTCAACACCAGATTTGCACTTCTCTTGGTAATAGCTTCACTTTAAATTAAAATTTTTGGATTTTCACCATGGAGATCTCTTACATTGCCTATAGTGGAAATTTTTGGAGTTTTAAAGAAATTTTCAGATTTTAATGATGAAATTTGCTCTTACTTGTTTAAAAGAGTGTTTGGAGTTTGCTACATTGTGAATTTGGGATTTATTGGAATTTTCTTACAAATTTTAGAAATTCACGTGGCTCCAAGAGGGAAGAGGAAATTGGATTTTGATGAGGAGAGGTTTGTTAACGTCAAAACTCAATTTCACTATAACTCTATCCTTCACAACGAGAAGTGTATCCAGGATCGAGCTTTTGATAGTCCTGGCGGATCTGTAGAACAATTAATTGTAGAGTAAAACTGGGAGTGATTCTGTTATTTCAATGCGAATGTTGTTATGGGAGTTGTTAGAGAATTCTATGTTAACATACCCTGGACTAAGACTGAGTATGTGCTTGTTAGAGGGAAGATGGTTGAGTTTACTCCTCAGCGTATCAATGCTTTCTATCAAACTCGGGAACCATTCATGTGTGAATACGAGAACTTTGACACTGGGAGGGAGAATATGAGATAAGTCATTACTTTTCTGACTGACGGGCGAGGAGAATGGAAAGTAAGTAAAAAACAGTTGATAAATTTTTCCGCCTCCACTTTGAATGTTGCTTCAAAATTTTGGCTTTATTTCATTTCTGCAAGACTGTTACCATCTTATCACCACAGTGAAGTTACTAGAGATAGAGCAATTCTGAACTACTGTATTCAGAAGATGAAAAAGATTGATATTGGATCTATTATTTACAAGAATATTCAGATGATTGCTAGAGGTGAGACCACCGGAGGATTAGGACATCCTGCATTAGTTCATACCCTCTGTGTTCGGTCTGGAGTGGAGTTCAGTAGTTCTGAGGAAGTGGCTATTCCATTGAGACCTATTACAAAGAATATTATCCAGAGCTGAGCGTAGGAGTACTGATATTCCTACTACTAGTTATGATGTTCCATCTACTTCTGAGCCGCCTACCTTACCTGATATTATGAAGCAGCTGAGACTACAGAGTTCTAGTATGGATAGACTCCATGGTCGGATGGATGTATTTGAGGCGAGGAGTGATGTGAATGAAGATTATCTGTAGAGGAGAGTTGAGTTCGATATTGCTTATTATGATGCTCGGGTCAGATTTATGAGGGGGGAAGTCTGATGAGGTATTTCCTACTTGCCCCAGCTATACACCATATAAACCTAACCCTACTGATGACCCTGTTGATGACCTTGCTGCTTATCCTGGTGATGAAGACTTTAGATTGTTTGTTTTATTTCTGTTGTTCTTAGTCTGTTGTATTGTACTGATGTGATGTAGTGGATATGTACTTTTCATGTGATGTGTAACCCTGTGTTGTACTGTTGTGATATAGTTACTTTTTATGTTGTACTGTTGTGTTGTACTGAGACATTAAAACTGTTGGTTGGACTGTTAGTAGTGTGATAGGTTGTTTCATGTTATAGTGTTCTGTTTGATGTTTAGATGTTTAATGTTAATTTCTCTTTACCCGTGCAGATATTTAAAATTTTTATATCACTGCTACTAATTGTTTCATGCCTGCTAGTTGTAAATTTTGATTAATACCAGATAGTAGTTGAAGATTTCAAGATCCCAGCACAGAGAGGTTAGTTTTCTTCTACTGTGAACTGTTTCAAATTTACTGAAAATTTAAGTTTAAGGGAGGGTAGAGAAATACTAACTTTTATTTGTTCTCAATTATTATATTTTCAAAAATTATTAGCATAACTTCTGGCAGTTGAACCTCATTAGAAGATAACTAAAACATTTTATTTTAATTGAATATTAAGGATGGATAAGATGAAAAATTTTTAGTGATAAAGGTTGATTTTATAGAAGTAAGATATTTGGTATAAAGGGATTTGATTATAGTCAACTATTTAAAGTAAAGAAAACTATATTTTTGAAATGTTAAGGGACTTAAAGTATTGTGTGGTAAGAAGAGATTGTAACTTTGTAATGAATAATAAAGCTTATACTTAACTATAAAGTAAGAAGATATTTCAGGTTTGAACTTTAGAAAGAGGAGAACTTAATTTTATTTCTGAATTTATGTCTTAAGTACTGACCTACATTCTAATGAAGTTTACATGAACTCCTTTCTCACATAATCTTTTGAGGCACTCTTAATGTGACAAATTATAGTTCATCTTGAAATAAATAGAAGACTAGAACTCTTAGACTTGATTACTGAATATCCTTATACCTGTAGTGTTGACCTGAGTTACTAAAATTCTTTCTGAAAATCTAACCAATATATTCTTTTGAATGAAAAATTTTAGTGTCTTATAGTTGAAAAGTACATTGCTTAGAGTTATATTTTATGTAGTAAAAAGATTACTTAAGGACAAGTAATAGTTAAAGTTTGGGGGATTCTGATGCACTGAAAATATATACGATTTTTGCTATCTAATTTTACCCATTTTTGGTGATATTGCACTTTAAAGAAAGGTATTTTTTATGATTTGCTGCAGGTATGCCAATTTTAGGTGATTGGAGTGAAAAGAAGCAAAAAAGGAACGAATCTGAAGCAAAAAGGACAAAAAAGGTGCAAAATAGTGAAAAGGGTTCTGGCGCCGCCGACACCCAAAGTCGGTGGAGTTCAAATTTGAATAGTTTTGGCTACTTTTTGAATGGATGCCTATGGAAACTCTTAGGATTTCGTCCCTATCTTATAAGTAACTACTTTTGGACAAAAAAGTGGTGTGAAAAAAGTGTCTAGAGAGTGTCTTGTGTCTTTTAGAGTGTTAGGGTTTAGAAGTAGAGAGTGTAAAGTGAAGATTTGAGAGGGATTCTTCTCTAAGGAGGGGAGGAGAAGAGGTAAAGAGAGAGATTGCTTCTTCCTTTCTATTCTAAGGAGAGAATGAAGTGTTATAAAGAAGAGAGAAGAGGATTCAAAGGAACTTCAAGGGAATTGCATTGGGGAAGAGAAAGAGATAAGTTGTATTTTCTTTTGTGGTTTGTATGACTTTTCTTTTATGTATAAAATCCATGTTTTATTGTATCTTCTCCATGAATTCTGAGTAGTCTCCCTTGTCTTTCTTCTTACATAGAGATGTGATGATGGATTCATGTGGATTTGATGTGCTTTTAATGTAATGAAGAAGTTGTGACCGTTTTTCATATAGAACTTAATTTACTTTCAATTTGGCCAATTGAAATGTTAAAATATGTTGTTGAACATTAAATTTGAAAGAATTTAATGTCCTACAACAATAATGAAACATCCATTCAATTTCTATGGATGAATTGTTTAGTACATGGGAATTGAGTGCAAATGAATAGGGAAATGTGTTTTGATGGACTTCAATGTGGAGAATTCAGGCTGATAGGCTGAAATCCCCAAATTGGTTCTAAGATTAGTAATTAATATCAAAGGTTAGCCTTCGGGTGAAGGGTGAGTGGGAGCTCCGAAGTGAGAGCCGGTATCTTCCCAGCCTATCCTTAGAGTTAGTAACTAAACTTAGAATATGTCAATGTTCTTTTCTTACTTAGAAGAGGGGAGGGTACTCTTTTAAGGGTAAAGAATCATCTATGTTCCTATTTGGCACAATAAAATAGTTTATTATTCCATATCAATCCATACATCATATTCTGATTGCAAGAGGAAAGATACTTTTCTCATATATCAAAAACCTCTCAAATACTTTTTAGTGTGTCTGTTAGTTAATCCTGTTCTTAAAGATGTTAGAAGTAATTGTAGTTAGTTAATTGTAACTGTTTCGTTGTTCTTACTGTTTCCTGCATAGTAGTAGTAAGTAGTAAACTTTAACTTCAGTGCTTATTACACATTGTGTAACACTTTCTTAAAACTTAAATATTTCCCTGTGGGATCGATATCCAGGACTCCATTAGAGCCCTGTATTACTTGATACGATACGTATACTTGCATTGAATGCTTGGACTTAACAAAATTATTATAAATCTATAAATCTAAGTTCATAAATTCTTGTAAATTATAAAGTCGAGCATCAGCAACACGTATGTTACATCTTCTGAGGTATTCCCGATCATCCAACGAGATGTTTTAATTTAGTTAAAATTTTAGTTTTATTTATTTTTGTTTGTGATTAAATTTTGAGTTGATTTATATTTTGAATGTTGTGGCAGTGATTTTTATCTTGTTTTGATTTTAATCTTAATTTTGGTTTCAGTTTTGCAGCTATCCTAAAGGTTTCTGTTTTCATGCAGGGTGACATTGTTGTTGAACATGCAAGCTTGCAGAAAAAGAAAGTAAAGTACAGCACAGGTAAGTAAATTGCAATAAAATAAAAGCGTACCTGTCGAGTCTTCTTGTCATTTCCAACTGCACTTAAAACGCATGTTAGGGCATTTAAATATTTAAAAGAAAACAGCTAGGTAAAGCTAAGGGAAGGTTCTGACTGTCTACCAAATCCTAGTCCTATCACTAGTTAATTCCTAAGGTGTGTTTAAGGATGATTTTCTTCATCAAAGAACAATGAAGTTCTATTGTTCTTCTAAAACATCCCATTAGGTTGAGAAAGTGCTTAGGACGGGTCCTGAACATCTTTTCAATGCTTTTGGGATTATTTTGAGTCCAAATGAGTTTCATTATACAGACGAGTTGATCATCCAGAGTTTAGTTATGTTTTGGTTCTTGCTCAGTGAACTCAGATGCTTGATTATCCTATGAGTAAGGTGACTTTCATTTGACACTTCATTTAAGAGTTATAAAGGTGAAAGCCTTTAGGGGCAAATTAGTTCATTAAAGAACTTAACCAATTTTTTAATTAAAGTTGAATTGATGATTTAAAATGATTCAATTTAGTTCTAAAGTTTTAGGTTGATTTCCAAATTTTTTAAATTATTTAGGTTGAAAAGGTGTTTAAATTATTTGATTCAGTTAAGTTTTAATGATTTTAGTTTGTTTCAACTTAATTATAATATTTTAGATTAATTTTAATTGGTTTAATTTAATTTTAATATTTTAATTATAAATTGTTTTTAAATTGATCTTAAGGTTTCAAATTTATTTTAAACATTAGTGTTAAGTGATTTTTAGTTTAGTTTCAATATGTTAAGTTTGTTTTGATATGATTTTTAAATTGTTTCAAATTAATTTTAATATTTTAAGTTTTAATTTGATTATGATATTCCAAGATTATTCCCTTTAGTTTCAATCATCATTCTTATTGTTTCATTAATAGAAGTTAAGTGATATTTGATCCATCCATTGGTTAGGGATTCAATTCAAAGAATTAGAATCTTCCTATATTAAATCCCTTAACCTTAATAATTCATGCCTTAATTAACTTCCAAAGTTTAAATGATTTAATTAATTAAGTTTTCTTCTTTTAATTTTCAAGGTGATTAATGGGTTTCTACCCCTGAACTCCCTAAGTTTCAATCATCCAAAAGGAAGATTAAGATCAAATGTTTACCCTTCCTTTTGGTTAAGCCTAAACATTAATTAATGCTAAAGTCCCTTAATTACCTTTATGCCCTCTTAAGCTTGTTCATCTTATGATTCATTAAACTAATCTTAAATGAATTTGAAATTTTTTATGTCACCTCACTCACATGTCAATTAAGACATTAGAGGAGAAAATGTGATTTTTCTAATTTTAATTTATTTTATATAATTATTTTTGTGAAAATAGGGATTTTCAATGAAAATTCGATAACATACGAAGCTTCTATCCTTAAGAAAATTATGAGAGGTTTCTACTGACTAGAGGACCATTTGGACCAATTTTAGTGATTTTTTGAATTTTAATTTATTTATTATAATTATTTTAAATTTTAGAGTATTAATTAACAATAAAATAAAATTAAGGTGGAAAATTAGGTTTTATATTTTTCTTAAACCTCTCTGAGGTCAGAGAACTCAGAGCAACAAATTTTATTTTTTTCTAATTTTTCTTTGAATTTTTAAAATTATTTTAGTGAAAGGGTTAAAAAATCCATTTTTTAATATTAAAAATTACCCAAAGCCTTTAAAATTCAATATCTTTAGTTAGAGACTTAGGAAAAATATTTGGTTGGTTCCCAAGTGATTAGGAGATCAAAAATGACATTTTTGTGAATTTTAATATTTTTATGATTTTTATAATTTTTTAATTATTCAAATATTCAAAAATAGGTTAAAAATAAAAATTTTAGGAAAATTCCAATTTTAATTTTCATAGATTCCTATGACCTAAGAGAACCTTCAAAATTGATTTGGTGAATTTTTGAGTTATATTTTGGGATTTATGAATTTTTTGATTTCAAATATATCCATGTAACTGAATAATTCATTTAATGGGTTAAATCATTTCCAATTGACTTTAAATTTTTATGTGGGGTTCTCCTAATCCTAAAGAATAGTGGAGCATTGAATTCATGTCATTTTGTTCTGTGGTTGTTCCAAAATGATTTAATTTCAATTTTGAGTATTTGGCCAAATTAGGGTTATTTTTAATGAACTAAATCAAACCATAATTTTCTTAGGTCCTCTATTCCAAAGTTACTTCTCCTAATTTTTATAGAAATTTATAATCAACATGCTAATTTTTGGATTTAATTTATTAAAACAAGCACCTAAACTTGAAAAATATACATTTCTGCCTAGAGGTCCCCTGCGCCTTGAAAAATTCAAGGTATGTTCCCAAGGATAGAGGGAATAAAAGCCCCACAGTCCCAAGTCATGGTAAAATATGCATGTCAATGGAGAATTAAAATACTCATAACAGTAAATAAAATAATTAAAAATTGAATACATGAAAAAATATTTGATGGGTTTTGGTGATTTGGTTAATTTGGGTCACCATGGGTTAACTTGGATTTAGGTTTATTTAGAGCTTTGCTAGGGATCAATTGATGGTTCAAATGGATTCAGGTGATTTCCATGAAAGGTTTTGGATAGGAATTGGGTGGAATTTTGGGTTTAGGGGATTCAATTTGGGGATGTTAGGTCATGTGGCAACTTTAGGGAAATTTTAGAGACTATGGCAAGTTTAGGGTTTGGGTGGAATTTGAGTTTAAATTGGGGTCCAATTGATGTTATTTTTTGTTTATGGAGGTGTTCGAAAGAGTTTAGAATTTGGTTTGGGGAAAATTGAGTGGCTTTGGGTCAATTTAGGGTGAATTGGGTCAAAAGGCCAAAATTGGGGTTTTGGATTAAAGTTGAAATTGAATTCAAATGTGGATCAAATTGGGCTTGGATTTCATTTAGATTGGTATTGGGGGTGTCGAATTAAAAATTGGAATTGAAATTGGGTAAGATTGGGGTCAATTGGGTCAAGATTGGGTTTAATTTGGGCACTTTTTGGGTTAAATGGGCCAAATTGGGACTTTTGATAAAATTGGTCTAAAATGGTAAAATTGGGATATGTGGTAGTTGAAGAAAATGAAATTGGGAATATTTGGGAGATTTTGGAATTTTTTGGGAATTTTTGGAATTTTTGGAATTTTGGGCCAAGAGGGGTATTTAGGGTATTTTGAGGTTATTTGGAGTGTATTAGGGTGTTTTGGTGGATTTAAGAGGCGGGAACTGTTTTGAAATGATTTTTAGGAATTTTAGGAATTTTGAATAATTTTTGGGAAATTTTGGATGATTTGTTGGTTATATGGGCAATTTAGGTAATTTTAGGTAAGTTTATGGGCCCAAGGTCAAAATTTGAAATTTTGGAAAAATAAAGGGGGCTTCAAATGGGGAAGGATGGAACCATTTTAGTGGGGTCAATATTGAGTAGAAGTGATCTGGAATGGAATTAGGGTCTAGGAGCATGAGACATGGACCTTAGCCAAGTCCAACCACTTTGAGACCAAGTCTAACCAAAAGGTAACCACTTTATGATCCTTCACATATTGACCCTAGACATCTCAATTAAAGACTAGTGGCTTTGGTCCAATCATGTGAGTTTCTTAAAGGGTAGAAAGGGAAAGAGTTTGTGGTTTGGGTTAAATGGCTTAGGGGTGTGTGTGCGTGCAAGAGAAGCCCAAGTCACTCAAGGTTACCCTAAGTCCAAACACTCCTATGGGAACTCACTATTGGTTTTCCATATGGTGGTTTTAACCTTCCAAGGTGATTTAGAGGTTTGTAACCATCCAAGTTGGGTCCTAAGAGGAGTTAAGAAGTGGCTGAAAATTTCTAAATGGTAGGTTCCAACTCAAATCTTCTAGGATAGTTTAGGAGAATTCCTATGGTTAGATCCTAAGCACTAAGAGGAAGATCAGACCCCACCAAAAGTGAGTTCAACCTTGAAGCTTGAGGATTTAAGGGCCTAATCAAAAATTAGTTCCACATCTGATCTTTTTAGAGTATAAGATTTGAGAAAATCTTGAAGCTTAAAAATATAATAAAGTGAGTATAATTATTTTTTATTTATCTGATTATCTTGAATATTCACCATTTTGCAATGACTTTTTATTTGTTTTCGTTGTTTTCTAATCTTTATGACAGTACGCTCTAACTCTGAATCGTAAGGCACTAAACCTATAGATCCACTACTACGCATATACAATAACACAAATGCTTTTTTTACTTTGACTTCATTACCTCCCCGGCAACGGCGCCAAAAACTTGACACACGAGGACTTTAATTTTATATATTTAAACGCAAGAATTTGTTACCACTATAAGAAGATTTTAAACTTCAGCAACGGCACCAAAAACTTGATTGTGAGGGGCTTCTATATATGCAATAATTTATGAACTCAAATTTATATATTTATAATGATTTTGTAAAGTCTACGTACTCAATGCAAGTATACGTATCGTATCAAGTAATACATAGCTCTAGTGGAGTCCTGGTTATCGATCCCACATGGAGGTTTTAAGTTGAAGTAAAGTAAAAGTTTCACAAGTTATAATAAAGCACCGAAATCCTATACTCTAATTACATTTAAAGTTCAACACTTACTTCTACTACTACTATGCAGAAAACAGTAACAACTAACTAAACTACAATTACTTCTAATAACTTGAAAACAGAATTATCTAACAGACATACTAAACTAAGTATTTGAAAGGTTTTTGATATATATGAGAAAAGTATCTTTCTTCTTGCAATGAGAATATGATGTGTGGATTAATATAGATCAGTTATCTAATTTATTGTGCCAAATAGGAGCATGGATGATTCTTTAACTTTAGAAGAGTACCCCCTCCTCTAAATAAGCAAAGAACATTGACATATTCTAAGTTTAGTCATTAACTCTAAGGCTAGGCTAGGAGGATACCGGCTCTCACTTCGGAGCTCCCACTCACCCTTCACCCGAAGGCTAACCTTTGATATTAGTTACTAATCTTAGAACCAATTTGGGAATTTTAGCCCGTCACCCTGAAATCTCCACATTGAAGTCCTTCAAAACACGTTACTCTATTTATTTGCACGCAATTCCGATGAACTACGCAATTCATCCATAGAAATGGAATAGATCTTTCATTATTGTTGTAGAACATTAAATCCTTTCAAACTTAATATTCAACAACATATTTTAATACTTCAATTGGCCAAATCGAAAGTAGATTAAGTTCTAAATGAAAAACCATCACAATCTCTTCATCTCATTAAAAGCACATCAAATCCACATCAAACCATCATCACTTCTCTAAGAAAGAAGAAAGACAAATAAGACTACTCAGAATTATAAAGAAGATATAATAAAACGTGGAATTTATATATAAAAGAAAAGTCATAAAAACCACAAAAGAAAATACAACTTATCTCTTTTTCTTCCCGAATGCAATCCCTTTGAAGTTCCTTTGAATCCTCTTCTCTCTTCTTTACAATACTTGATTCTCTAGAATGGAAAGAAAGAAGCAATCTCTCACTTTACTTCTTCTCCTTCACTCCTTAGAGAAGAATTCCTCTCAAATCCTCACTTCTACACACTACTCTACTAAACCCTAACACTTAACACACAATAAAACACTAAGAGAGAGCAATAGAATGCAAGAGAGCCCCCCTCTCTCATCTAAAATTAGTTATTTAAGAGTTATGGATGAAATCCCAAGAGTTTCCATAGGCATCCCTTCAAAATTTTGCCAAAACGCTCAAATTTTGAATTCCACCGACTTTGGGCACTGGCGGCGCTCTATCGTGCCAATTAATTGTTGGAGTCTCTGGATTTGGGCGCCGGTGGCGCCAGAATACTTTTTCACCATTTTGTTCCTTTTTGCTCCTTTTAGCTCCGAATTTATTCCTTTTTACATCTTTTCATTCTAATCACCTAAAATCATCATACCTGCAACAAATCATGAAAAATACATTTCTTTAAAGTGTAATATCACCAAAAATGGGTAAAATTAGATAGCAAAAACAGTATATATTTTTGGTGCATCAAAATTCCCCAAACTTAAACTATTACTTGTCCTCAAGTAATCCTTTTACTAAATAAAATATCACTCTAGGAAATGTATTTTTCAACTGTAAGACACTAAAATTTTTATTCAAAAGAATATATTGGTTAGATTTTCAGAAAAAATTTAGTAACTCAGGTCAACATTACAGGTATAAGAATATTCAGTAATCAAGTCTAAGAGTTCTAGTCTTCTATATTTCAAGATAAACCATAATTTGTCACATTAAGAGTGCCTTAAAAGAATATGTGAAAAAAGAGTTCATGCAAACTTTACTAGAATATAGGCTTGTACGTTAAATATAAATTCAGAAATGAAATCAAGTTTTCCCTTTAGGGTGATTCAAGTGAAGCCAACTTTTGATTAGACATCTTCTTTTTCTTTTCTTTTCTTTTCTTTTCTTGAAGATTACTATATTTGGATAGCCTTTAATGGTTTTGAACTTCACTCCCCTCTTTCTAAAGTTTAAACTTGAAACACCACCTTACTTTATAGTTAGGCACAAGATTTAGTATTTTTCATAAAGTCACAATCTCTTCTTAATACACAATACTTTAAATCTCTTAACATTTCAAAAATATAGTTTTCTTTACTTTAGATAGTTAACTATAATCAAATCCTTTCGTACCAAATATCTTACTTCTATAAAATCAACTTTTATTACCAAAAATTTTCATCTTATCCTTCCATAATATTCAACTGAAATAAAAAGTTTTAGTTATCTTACAATGAGGTTCAACTGCCTGAAGTTATGCTAATAACTCTTGAAAATATAATAGTTGAGAACAAATAAAAGTTTAGTATTTCTCTTCCCTCCCCAAACTTAAGTTTTTGAATAAATTTAAAACAGTTCAGAGTAGATGAAAACTAACCTCTTTGTGCTGGGATTCTGAAATCTTCACAGCTATCTGATATTAATCAAAATTTACAACTAGCAGGCATGAAACATATAGTAGCAGTGATATAAGAATTTTTAAATATTTGCATGGGTAAAGAGAAATTAACATTAAACATCCAAACATCCAACAAAACACTACAACATTAAACAAAAAATCACACTACTAACAGTACAACTAACAGTTTTAAATTTTCAGTATAACATAACAATACAACATGAAAAGTAAATAACACTACATTACACAGTACGACACAAGGTTAAACATCACATGAAAAGTAAATATCCACTACATCACATCAGTACAACACAACACAACAAGATCAACAAAAGTAAAAACAAACATACTATCTACCAGTCTCCATCACTAGGATCGGTCATCAGCAGGGTCAGGTCTATATGGTATATAGCTGGGGCAAGTAGGAAAAATCACATCAGACTCCCCCCTCATAAATCTGACCTGAGCATCATAATAAGCAATATCAAACTCCACTCTCCTCTGCAGATAATCTTCATTCACATCACTCCTCGCCTCAAATACATCCATCCGACCATGGAGTCTATCCAAACTAGTACTCTGTAGTCTCAGCTGCTCCATAATATCAGATAACGTAGGCAGCTCAGATGTAGATGGAACATCATAACTCGTAGTAGGAATATAAGTACTCCTACGCTCAACTCTGGCTCACACATGAGACTTATAAGAATGAATAATATTCTTTATAATAGGTCTCAATGGTATAGCCAATTCCTCAGAACTACTGAACTCTACTCCAGACTGAACACACAAGGCATGGATTAAAGCAAGATGTCCTAATCCTCCAGTCGTCCCGCCTTTCGCAATCATCTGAATATTCTTGAAAATAATAGATCCAATATCAATCCTTTTCATCTTCTGTATACAATAGTTCAGAATCGCTCTATCTCTAGTAACTTTACTGTGGTGATAAGATGGTAATAGCCTTGCAGAAACAAAATAATGCCAGACTTTTGAAGCAACATTCAAAGTGGAGGCAGGGAAATTTATCAACTATTTTTGACTTACTTTCCATTCTCCTCACCCGTCAATTAGAAAAGCAATAACTTCTCTCATATTCTCCCTTCCAGTGTCAAAGTTTTCGTACTTACACACGATTGGTTCCCTGATCCCTAAATATTTATGCTTATGTTTTATTTCCTTTTAAATATATCTCTTTCTTTACAACGACACCAAAAACTTGATGTCAATGAAAATGAGAGTTTAATTGATATTATCATAAAATGAGATTTTACGCAAGTATATGTATCGTTATAAAGTAATATAGAGCTTTCTGATTAAGCCCCGAATATCAATCCCACGGAGATCGCGGTTAATCACGACTACTTTCAAGAGAAATTCTTGTCTGCAATAACACGGCCTAGCTTGGAAAGTCGATAAAGGTTTCTTTTTAATAAAATCCTACAATTATCACTTCTATATTACTTCTACTCCTAAACTAAAACACTTAGTAAATCAGAAAAGTGAAGTTTACTATAATAAAAGTACTCTTCCTCATGCAATGAAATTAGTGACATGCGCAAAATTTAAACAAATAGAGAGAGTGATTGTTACAAATAGGAGAAATTATATTATTTACCCTTATAAATAACATTGGTTAATCTAATGCTTTAAAATTATGAAGATGGGTTAGGCAGGGAAGATACTAGCTCTCACTCTAGAGTTCCCTCGATTCCCTCTATCTGGGGGCTAACATCTCATATCAAAACTTAAAACATCAAACCGAATTGGGGCTTTAGCCTGTCACTCTAAAGTCCTCTAATTCTACACCCAATAGAAAGCATATCTCCTTATTTATTTGCACTCAATTATATGGACTACATTCTCACCCATATAATCTCATGTGATTCTTACTAATTGTTGATTGAGACAAGACCGCATTGGTTCTTACATGTTCTCACAACAGATTTTAACATGCAAGTTAATCAAGTTTACATGTAAATGAAGAACAAAGTAAAATCATCATAATTTATTCTCACTCTACTGAATTCTAGATCTTACACATGCATACTAATTCATTGTAAGAGGGTAGAGTAAAGAAAACTACTCACTACACATAGAGAAACAACAAGAACTTTTCATTGCTTAAGTCTTTAAAACTACACAAACAAACTACTAAATCAAAATCAAAATACAATGACACTACTTATCGCTGATGAAAATCAAACTCTCCTTGTATAGCAAAAGCAATCTCCTTCAATCCTCTCCAAGGACAAAGTAAAAGAAAAGAAAGAAATCTCTCACTCCCTCTTTCTCTCTCTCTCTCCTTGTTGCCCCACTTGGGGCTCACGCCCAAGTCTTCTTCTTCTTGGCCTTCTTCTCCCTTCTAATAGTTCCTCTCCCTTCTCTAAATACTCTTCTTCAAGAGTTTCCAAGCCTTAATTATAATTTCCCAAGAGATGCTTAAGTTTCTCTCCAAAAGAGTCCACATTCAATGAATCATCCAAAGGGATGCCTTAAGTGCCTTTTCACTCCAAGAGACACATCTCTTCAATAATAACTCCTCATAACCACCCCTAACTCTTCTTGAAATTCCATTTTATTATTTTCAATGAATGCCCCTCAAAATAAGCTTTGCAACGCATCAAAAATCGTCAAAATCCGAGTTATATTGAAGAAATTACGCTCAAAACCGTCACCAACTGTCATTGGAGGCTAAGCGCTGACTTGGTGGTGCTTAGGCGCCAATGACTTGGCGGCTAAGCGCCAATTTTGGCGCTTAGGCGCCAGACACATGTACAAATGTGTCCAGTTTGACCTGTTTTGCTCCGGTATGCTCCGTTTTGGTCCATTTTTGTTCTTTTTGCTCAAATTACTCCAAATTCTTAAATTTTATGCACCTTTAACCAAAAACACAAGAAAACATACCTTTAAAGTGCAATATCATTAGAAATAGGTATAAAAATGTGCATAATAACACTATATATTTTAGGTGTATCAAAATCCCCCAAACTTAAACATTACTTGTCCTCAAGTAATACTACACTTTTAAAATAATTTTTATAGATTAGAGTTAGTGGGTCATCCTTTAGAATTACTAAAGTTTTGTTCTAAAAATGTGATAGTTCAACTTAGAAGAACTTCTAGTGAATTAGACTAGCCTAGGGTCTAAAATATTTATCATCAAACTTGGGAATTTGTTTTCCTATCTAATTTAGAAAAATATGCAGATTTTTCAAATTTTGGATCCTATGAGCTTTACTTTCTCGACTTAAGAACTCTCTTAAAAATAATTTAACTAATACATGTATAAAAAGCAAGCTTAGGATTGTTCTAAGTTCTTTACTTTAGAAAGACTCAAGTGAAACCAATTTTTGATTAGGACCTCTCCTCAAGCTTGTCCTCACATTTTTTTTATATGTGAGGATTACTATATCTGGAGAAGTACTTAAATGATTTTGAATTCCACTATCCTCCTCTAAAGTTAAAACTTATTACTTTCCTTTACTTTAAAAGATATACATATATATATATATATACTTTTTAAAAGAGCCTTAAATGTTTGAAAATAAAAATTCTAAGAATCCTTAATTTTCAAAAAATACATTTCTTCTTAATAAAGATAGTAATTCATTTTCCTATGTTCTCCAATAAATATCCTTAACTCTAGGTTCATCCTTTTCACTAAAAATATCAACTAAGTTATCCTACTCCATTTTTATACTTAAAATTCTAACATTCTTAAGATGACTCCACATAACAAAAATCATTAGAAATAAAATACAAATTTATTTGTAGTACTTTTGAAAACAAGTAAGGTTTAAATTTGAAACATTTTTCTTTCCCCCCAAACTTAAGCTCAAACATGTGTAACAATGAAGTACAAAAATATGAGGTGGGGAAAGATCACATTTACCATTTATTACACATCCTACAAAAATATCAACAAAAAGCACATCGTAGAATATTACAATATAAAGTAAATCTATCCTAAACATGCTTGACATAACACTATAGAGGAATTTTAAATAGCAGAACAGGTACAAATTGAAAATTAAATAAGAACACATTTTAAACTTTATAAAGGAATTGCTAAATGCTAACAAGTTTAAAATATTAATATAACTTTTGTTGTCTCCAAAGACTCATTTTACTTGACTCACAAACATAGACACACAAAAATCAATACATACATTCATAGATTTCATAAGCAAACAACTACTGAGGTTAATTTAATCTCCCTTTTTCTCACATTTCCCCTCCTTACTTTCAATTTTCTGACGAAAGAAACTACACTAATAATGTGTGTATATTATAAAAATTTTTATATGGTTATCACCCTTGGACCAGAATTCCCCTATTATAAAAACTCATGTGTTTCCAATATCAGGTTTACTCTAAGTCTAAGTTATACACAATCTGGTAAATAAAAGTAGTGCAGTTCATTCAGATGTTGTTCACTAAGTAAGTTCATAACCTTACTCAGTAAAGACAAAGTCAGATAAAGGAAGTAATAGAGTTGAAATGGAGTGGTCCAAGTCCAAAATCTACATGCTTCAAGGTAATGCTCAGCTCCGGAAACTAAGTCATAACAGACTCGTCAGCCTGCTACTACCAGAAGTCATATAAAAATTTAGTCAAGACCAAGGCATAACCTCACAACATTAACCCAAAACACTTTTACACATCAAACAAGGATCAAAATCCAACATCTCACTATTATCCAATCCAACATAACAACAATCATCAATCAATCTGATCAATCCACACTAAAGCAAACAAAATACAACACTAATAATCATAACTCTCAAGCACACTAAATCAAACTACACTGATAACTATGGGTTGCCTCCCATAAAGTGCTAAGTTTAACGTCATCAGCCCGAAAAATGACTCCTCCAGGATCAAAATTCCATTTAAGTAATCCTTGATCAATCGTCCAATCCATTTCAGATCCAGAGATTTCTACAACATCCTCAAATTGTAATTTTTCTTTCAGCTCTTCCTTTTCGGATTGATTCATATCATTGTTCCACATATTTCTTTCTAGATCCAATATTCTTCGAATGATTTTCTCAATTTGCATATTAATATCTTCCTTGAAATTTATAAGAAATGGATCTCTATAATATACTTCAAGATCTCCAAAATTTTGGATCGGATTCTCTCTAGATAATTCAGATTCTAGATCAATCTCTTCTGGGATATTCTTCTGTCTCATGTTATCTTCTATTGGTCTTTCAAAATACTTATCCTCTTTTCTCAACTCAAAGTTCTTTTGAAATATATCCTTAAATTCTCTTCCAAGTCTTAATTCGATAACTTTATCATGTTCATCATTCAATTCAAGTTCTTCTTGTGATTGAGACGAATCTGAAGATATAAAGTCTAGTGGTGTACATGAATTCCCTAAATATGTAGGCTTTAAAATTGTGTGGGGTACATTCATCTTAAGTTCAAGAGATTTTTCAATAGATGGAATTAAAAGTTTACTATTTTCGGTGACGTCTATCATTTCACACCTCTCCTGAACATACATACAGTCTTCTTTAAATAACATTTTTGAATCATCATGAAAATCCATTTCAATCTCATCTGTTAACTTACTCTCAAAACTTTCTTGGAAATGGTCTTTACTTAGATAATCAATTTCATCAATCCAAAAACAATCATCATATTTTCTATCAGTTAGATATTTTATAGTCTTTAATACATCAAAAGTTACTTCCTGGTCATTAATATTCATAGTCAACTTTCCTTTTTGCACATCTATCATAGCTTGTCCAGTAACAAGGAAAGGTCTCCCCAAAATAATTGGATTATCTTTACCATCCTCTATATTTAATACAATAAATTCCAAAGGAAAGATAAATTTATCCACTTTAACAAGCACATCTTCTATAACCACTTTTGAATAAATGATAGATCAATCAGCTAACTGAAGGGTTACAGTAGTGGGAAAAATATCAGCTAAACCTAACCTTTCAAATATAGATAGAGACATCACATTAATGCTCACTCCTAAATCACATAAAGCTTTTCCACATAATTTTTCCCCAAATGCAAAAGGAATAGTAAAGCTACAAGGATCTTTAAGTTTCTGAGGAAGCTTTTTCTGAAGTATAGCGCTGCACTCCTCACTTAGTGCAACTATCTCGTAATCCCCAAGTTTCCTTTTCCTGTTTAATATCTCCATCATAAACTTTGCATAACTTGGCATCTGTTCCAAAGCTTTAGTAACAGGAATATTTATTGTTAACTTCTTAAGTACTTTCAGGAATTTTGAAAATTTTTTATCCAACTCATGATGTCTACGTCTTTGAGGAAATGGAGGTGGTGGTCTTTCTAAATTGATTTTAGTTGGAGATATTAATTTTTCCAGATCCTTAGAAACATGTTCTTCAGTGTCTTTTAGTTTCCTTTGTGTCTCTCACAACTTCTTTCTCTTTTCTAACCCCATCCTCTATCTCTCTTCCACTTTTTAATCGGACATCTTCTACTTGTTCATTAGTGTTCTCTTTAGGATTAATCTCAGTGTTGCTAGGAAGTGTTCCTTGGGATCTATTGCTTTGTGAATTAGCAATTTGTCCCAATTGATTCTCTATGTTTATATTCGCAGCATTTTGACTTTGTAACTGGTTTCCCATTTGCAATACCACTTCTTCTGTAGACATCTTCTTATCCTCAAATTTTTTATCATTGTTAGAGTCCGGTGGATATGAAGGTCTATAGTTTGTGTTCCTCTGATTATTCCAACTTCAAATAGGATTTGCATGATTATTTTCCCATTTTTGGTTTCCACCATCAGTAGTATGATTCCAATTAAATTTAGGATGGTTCTCCCAACCTGGGTTGTAAAAGTTAGAATATGGGTTGTTTGTGGTATTTAAAGTCTCATATGATAAGTTAGAATCAATCATATTCCCTAATGAACTTTCCTCACTTACCGGAGTAAACTGAGGCTGGTTCATTCCAATTTGGTCCAACTTCCTTGATATTTCAGCAACCTGAGATGCAAGAATTGCAATCGCATCTGTATCATGAACACTGGCTACCTTTTTAGGATTTACCCTTGTAGAGGGCCATTCAAATTCATTTGTAGACATTCTTTCAATTAATGCATACGCTTCATCAAATGGTTTTGACATTAACGATCCATCAGCGGTAGCGTCAATTATAAACTTAAGAGATCATACTAACCCATTATAAAAAGTTTCAATGATTAACCAATTAGGCAGAGCATGGTGTGGATACTTTCTTAAGAGTTCCTTAAATCTTTCCCAAGCTTCGTATAATGATTCCCCTTCATACTGATAAAATGAGATAATATTGTTTCTAAGTTTAGCTGTCCTTGAAGGTGGAAAATACTTAGCTAGGAATTTCTGAGTTAACTCTTCCCAATTTTTAATAGAACCAGGTGCTAATGAGTATAACCACATTTTAGCCTTATCCCTTAGTGAGAAAGGAAAAAGCCTTAGTCTAACAACATCGTCTGACATGCTATTATAACTAAATTTAGCACAAAGTTCTAGAAAACATGATAAATGTAAATAGAGATCTTCTGAAGGAGTTCCCAAACTGGTTGTTCTGCACCAATTTGATCATCTCTGGATTAAGTTCAAACGAGTCAGCTTCTACGACAGGGGTTTGTATACTTGAGTGAATTTCACCTATCGTAGGATTTACATAATCCCTCAATGATTTATGATGATTTTCTAAGTTATTATCTTGAATGTTTTTCATTTTCATTTTAAGTTTTTTAAGTCCTTTCTGTTTTTCGGTTTTTTTTATTTTTTTCTAACTAGGGATCATAAGGCACATGTCCTACAGATCCTTTAGTTCGCATAAATAACACAACATACAATACATTAACAATTAAACAGAAAATATTTTCAACACATCAAAACATTTTCACAAACACCTTATTTTTCACACAAATAGTTTTTACGACACTACAATTTTCCAAGTCTAAGACTAAATACTTCAACTAAAATCCTCCTAAAAGTCAAGATCAACCGTTGCGATCCCCGGCAACGGCGCCAAAAACTTGATCCCTAAATATTTATGCTTACGTTTTATTTCCTTTTAAATATATCTCTTTCTTTACAACGACGCCAAAAACTTGATGCCGATGCAAATGAGAGTTTAATTAATAATATTATAAAATGGGATTTTACGCAAGTATATGTATCATTATCAAGTAATATAGAGCTTTCTGATTAAGCCCCAAATATAGATCCCACGGAGATCGCGGTTAATCACAATTGCTTTCAAGAGAAATTCTAGTCTACAATAACACGCCCTAGCTTGGAAAGTCGATAAAGGTTTGGTTTTGATAAAATCCTACAATTATCACTACTCTATTACTTTTACTCCTAAACTAAAACACTTAGTAAATCAGAAAAGTGAAGTTTAATATAATAAAGTACTCTTCCTCATGCAATGAAATTTGTGACATGTGCAAAATTAAAACAAATAGAGAGAGTGATTGTTACAAATAAGAGAAATTTTATTTTTTACCCTTATAAAGAACATTGGTTAATTTCATGCTTTAAAATTATGAAGATGGGTTAGACAGGAAAGATACTAGCTCTCACTCTAGAGTTTCCTCGATTCCCTCCACCTGGGGGCTAACATCTCATATCAATACTTAAAACATCAAACTGAATTGGGGCTTTAGCCTGTCACTCTAAAGTCCTTTAATTCTACACCCAAAAAAAGCATATCTCCTTATTTATTTGCACTTAATTATATGGACTACATTCTCACCAATATAATCTCATTTGATTCTTACTAATTGTTGATTGAGACAATACCACATTGGTTCTTACATGTTCTCACAACAGATTTTAACATGCAAGTTGATCAAGTTTACACGTAAATGAAGAACAAAGTAAAATCATCATAATTTATTCTCACTCTACTCAATTCTAGATCCTACACATGCATACTAATTCATTGTAAGAGGGAAAAGTAAAGAGAACTACTCACTACACATGGAGAAACAACAAGAACTTTTCATTGCTTAAGTCTTTAAAACTACACAAACAAACTACTAAATCAAAATCAAAATACAATGAAACTACTTATCTTTGATGAAAATCAAACTCTCCTTATATAGTAAAAGCAATCTCCTTCAATCCTCTCCATGAACAAAGTAAATGAAAAGAAAGAAATCTCTCACTCTCTCTTTCTCTCTCTCTCCTTGTTTCCCCACTTGGGGCTCACGCCCAAGTCTTCTTCTTCTTGGCCTTCTTCTCCTCTTCTAATAGTTCCTCTCCCTTCTCTAAATCCTCTTCTTCAAGAGTTTCCAAGTCTTAATTATAATTTCCAAGAGATGCTCAAGTGTCTCTCCAAAAGAGTCCACATTCAATGAATCTTCCAAAGGGATGCCTTAAGTGCCTTTTCACTCCAAGAGACACATCTCTTCAATAATAACTCCTCATAACCGCCCCCAACTCTTCTAGAAAGTCCATTTTATTATTTCCAATGAATGCCCCTCGAAATAAGCTTTGCAATGCATCAAAAATCGTCAAAATCTGAGTTATATTGAGGAAATTACGCCCAAAACCGTCACCAACTGTCATTGGGGGCTAAGCGCCGACTTGGTGGCGCTTAGGCGCCAATGAATTGGTGGCTAAGCACCAATTTTGGCACTTAGGCGCCAGACACATGTACAAATGTGTCTAGTTTGACCCGTTTTACTCTGATATGCTCCGTTTTGGTCCATTTTTGTTCCTTTTGCTCAAATTACTCCAAATTTTTAAATTTTATGCACCTTCAACCAAAAACACAAGAAAACATACCTTTAAAGTGCAATACCATTAGAAATAGGTATAAAAATGTGCATAAAAACACTATATATTTTAGGTGTATCATTCCTGAGTCTGATAGAAAGCATTCATGCGTTGAGGAGTAGACTCAACCATCTTTTCTCTAACAAGCACATACTCAGTCTCAGTCCAGGGTAAATTCGAATAGAATTCTCGAACAACTCCCATTACAACATTCGCAGTGAAATAACAAAATCTTTCCCAGTTTCGCACTGCAATTAATTGCTCTACAAATCCGCCAGGACTATCAAAAGCTCGTTCCTGGATACACTTTTTATTGTGAAGGATAAAGTTATAGCAAAATTGGGCTTTGATATTGATGAATCTCTCCTCATCAAAATCCAATTTCCTCTTCCCCCTTGTAGCCATGTGAATTTCTAAAATTTGCAAGAAAACTCCAATAAATTCCAAATTCATAATGTATCGACTCCAAACACTATCTTAAATAAGTAAGAGCAAATTTCATCATGGAAATCTCAAAATCTCTCTAAAACTCCAAAAATTCCACCATAAGTAATGTGAGAGATTTCCATGGTGAAAATCCAAAAATTTTAACTTAAAGTGAAGCTCTTACCAAGAGAAGTGCAAATCTGGTGTTGAAAAGCCTTGAAAACTCCTTAAATCCAGGATCTAGTAAGCCCTAGATCTTCAAAATCGCAAAAATGGAGGAAGAAGACGAAGGAAATGGAAAAAATTTGCGGGTCCCAAAGCAAAAATCGCCAAATCGAGGGTTTAAGACCTATTTCTGGGTTCGAGCAGCGGTGCTCGATAGGGCGTCGACGGTGCTCTATTTAAATATATTGGCCAAGCTCTCTGGATTTGAGCGCCGGCGGCGCCAGTCCAAAATATTTTCTGGGTCCAAAAATTTTTTTCGTAATTTCGATCGTTTCGACGTCCACATTGATGTTTAACATTTTACATCATCCCATAAGCAATATTTAACACATTTTCACACAAACAATACACAATAATCTTATATATATATAATCCAAGTTACATCAAACACACCAAATAAGTTCATTCAAACCAACTATTCTTAAATATTTAGTGCAGCAAGTACTCTACGATAGACAAGCACTAATATCTAAGGACACAATGAAAATAAACACATCCAAATCAATGTTCAAAGCAAAGCAAATACTACACAAACCAAACATAACTAAGCAAAGCAAACTAAGCACACAACATACATAAGTAGAATCCATTAAATTACTCCATTTCAGTTTCAGAACTATCCTCTCCTTGAATGCTCCAATTGATTGCTGATGAAAAAATAAGTTATAGAATGGATGAAATGGAAATTTGTCAGATGATTCTTCAACAATCACCGTGTTCTTCCTCATCAGATTGATCAATCCCATCTCAATTCGACCAGTGTGATTGAACTGCTCTTTCATTCTCCAATTTATATGATCGAACGAATCAGAAATGCTATTGATTGCGTTCATAACGTTTCGTACCTCTTTCTCCAATTGCTTGATCCTCTGCAATATAATTCGGGAACCTTCAGGAAAGTAGGGTTGAATCGGTTGTGAAGTCTGCGTCGGTTGATCGGTAAGTAGATGCATGTCATCCTCATCTCCAACTGTCTGGTAGTCATAGAGATTGGTTGGATCAATAGGTCTCCATGGAAGAATAACCTTTTCCCAACTTTCATATGGAACCTATGACTGACTACATAACAGGAATATGGCGGACTGGTGTCCAAGCCCATATTTAGATCCAAGCACAATTAATCCAAGTACTGATTTCACAATAAGATTACCAATGTCAACCGGCCTTCCAGTTTAAATGCAGAAATTCAAAATGGCACTTTCCTTGGTCACCTTGCTTATCTTAAACATCGGAAGCAATTTTACTAAAATGAAGTAATGTCACTGCTTCAATACTGGATTGACAGATGCAGATGGGAAACTAATATATCCATTCTCCCTGATTTCCCATTCCTCATTCTCATCCGTCAAATATCGATACACATCATTCATATCATCCTTCATGGAATTGAAATTAGAATAATGGCAAATAGGAACGTTTTCAATCATGAAGAGATCGTTGATTCGTGCAGGAGTGAATTGCATGAATCTACCACGCACAAATACAAAACCTTGATTGATCCCGTGAAGATTTGCATAGAAATCTTTCACGACAGAAACAACAACGGCGGCGGTAGTGAAGCAAAGGACTTCCCAACGTCTCTCCTTAATAATTTCTTCAGTTCTACTTGTAGGATTATACATACCTCGATTTATGAAGCTCGATTCCTTGATAATCTGACTTTTCATCATCACTTTGTTGAACAAACGCTGTGCTTCGAAACTTATGAACTTCATTCTATTGCAAATGCGAGATCAAGAGGTTTCAATGGCATAGGAATCCATAGGAATAGAATTGGTATTGGTGGTTTTCGTTTTTCTGGAGTTAAGAAGTCCAAAATCGAGTTTGGGGAGTTATAAGGACGAAGATCCTGCCAAAAACCGCCAAAAACTCATGTTTTGAAACTTAAAAACCGTCAAACAAAATTTGGGCACTAGCAGCGCTCAAACAAACAAGTTCCGTAGGGTAAAAACGATAGGGCGTCGGAGGCGCCCATTCTGGCGCCGACGGTGCTAGTGGTAAAAATCTTTCACTGAACTTCATTTGATCCAAAATATTCCAATATCTCGATTTGATCCATCATTTATCAATTTTTAAATATTTAGGAGTAATTAGGATTCAGAAACAACTATCTAAAAAGCATAACTACAACAAACAAGCAAACACGCCACAAAGATACATATGGGTTGCCTCTCATAAAGCGCTTGGTTTAATGTCGTCATCCTGACAAACGATTCAGTTAATCGAGATGACTCAGCATTAAAACCTCTATGAAATCAGGTTGGACCCCATCAAAGTAAAGCTTTAATCGATGCTCATTAATCTTGAAAATCTTTTCAGTATTAAGATCTTTAATATCAACAGCTCCAAAAGAATGAACTTTTACAACTGTAAAAGGTCCTAACCGTTTAGACTTGAGCTTTCCAGGAAATAACTTCAATCTTGTGTTGTATAATAAAACTTTTTGTCCAAATTTCAAGTTCTTTTTCAATATCTTCCGATCATGCCAAAATTTCATTTTCTCTTTATAAATCCTATCATTATGATAAGATGCATTTCTAATTTCTTTCAATTCATTTAATTGCATAAATCTTTTCTCTCCAGCGTTTTTAAAATTAAAATTTAACTCTTTTACTGCCGAATATGCTTTATGCTCCAATTTAACTGGTAAATGACAAGTCTTACCACACTAGTCTATAAAGAGATATTCCTATAGGGGTTTTAAAAGCAGCTCTATAAGCCCATAAAGCAGTATCTAATCGAGCAAACCAATCAAATATATGATTATCCACAGTTTTCTCCAAAATTCTTTTAATTTCACGATTAGCTACTTCTACTAAACCACTAGTCTGGGGATGATAAGCAGTAGAGATTCTATGAATAATATTATACTTCTCACTTAATCTCTTAATTTGATTATTTCTGAAATGGGATCCACCATCAGTTATGATCACTCTCGGCATTCCATATCTTGTAAATATATTTTTCTTTAAAAATTTTAAAACACTTCGAGCATCACATCTTGGTAAATCAACAGCTTCAATCAATTTCAAGACATAATCAATAGCAACCAATATATATATATTTCCAAATGAAGGAGTAAATGGTCCCATGAAATCTAATCCCCATATAACGAAAATTTCATCTTCCAAATTATAATTTAGAGGCATTTCATTTCTTCTAGATATATTACCTACTCTCTGACATCAATCACATGATTTAATATATCTATAAACTTCTATAAATAGAGTAGGCCAATAAAATCCAAATTGTAAAATCTTAAAAAGCAGTTTTATCAACACCAAAATGACCTCCAAATTCAGAATCATGACATTATTGAATAATCAAATTTGTTTCTTCTTGTGGCACACATTTCCTAATAATCATATCCTTACACTATTTATATAGAAAGGGCTCATCCCAAAAATAGAATTTTGCATCATATTTAAACTTCTTTTTGTTGTTGCCTTGTTAAATCAGATGTTACAATATCACTTACAATATAATTCATAATTTCTTTTCATAATAGTATAAAGTTGCTCATCAGGGAAAGTTTCTATAACTTCTTTTTCAAATTTAGATAATTTATCATTTTTTATTCTAGACAAATGATCAGCTATTTGGTTATCAGTTTCCTTCCTATCAACTATCATAAAATCAAATTCTTGTAGAATAAGTATCCATCTAATGAGTCTAGGTTTTGCATCCTTCTTTTGCATTAAATATTTGATAACCGAATGGTCTGTATGCACATTACTTTTAGTTCCAATTAAATAAGGTCTAAATTTTTCAAAAGCAAATACTATAGCTAATAATTCTCTTTCTGTTGTGGTATAATTAATTTGAGCCTCATTAAGAGTTTTACTAGCATAGTAAATTACTTTAAAAACTTTATCATACCTTTGCCCCAATGCTACTCCGATTGCATAATCACTAGCATCACACATCAGTTTGAATGATTTCTCCCAATCGGATGAAACAGTTATAGGTGCAGTGATTAACTTTTTTTTTAATAATTTGAATGCTCTTAAGAATTAATCATTAAAATCAAACTTTCTATCATTTTCTAAAAGTTGGCACAAAGGTTTAGTAATTTTAGAAAAATCTTTAATGTATCGCCTGTAAAATCCAGCATGTCCTAAGAAACTCCTCACCTCTCTCACAGTAGTGGGTGGCAACAATCTCTCAATCACTCTAATTTTAGCAGGATCGACCTACATACCATGTTTAGAAATTTTATGTTCAAGCATAATTCCCCCTGCAACCATAAATTGACATTTCTCCCAATTCAGAACTAGATTTGTTTTCTCACAAAGCTCTAAAACTTTTGCTAAGTTTTCCAGACAAATTTCAAATGAAGTACCGAATACAGAGAAATCATCTATAAAAACTTCTATTCCATTATCTATCATACTACTGAAGATAGACATCATACATCTTTGAAATGTTACTGGTGCATTACACGGTCCAAAAGGCATTCTTCGAAAACAAAGGTTCCATAAGGGCTAGTAAATTTTGTCTTTTCTTGATCCTCAGGAGCAATAGGTATTTGGTGGTAACCAGTATATCCATCTAGAAAATAGTAGTACTTGTGTCCAGCAAGTTTATCTAGCATTTGATCGAGAAAAGGAAGAGGAAATTGATCTTTTCTGGTGGCGGCATTTAATTTCCTATAGTCAATACAAATTCGCCATCCATTAATTTGTCTTGTGGTTATAATTTCATTACTTTCATTTACTTCAACAGTCACTCCTCCCTTTTTAGGTACACAATGTATTGGACTTACCCAAGCACTATCCGAAATAGGATAAATAACTCCAGCATCTAGCTATTTTAAAATTTCTTTCTTAACTACTTCTTTCATTATAGGGTTCAATCTCCTTTGCCGATCAACTCTCGGTTTATGTTCTTCATCTAATAAAATTCTGTGCATACAAATTGAAGGACTAACTCGTTTAATATTTCCTAAAGTTCATCCAAAAGCTTTCTTTTATCTTTTTAAAGTTTCCAACAGTTTCTGTTCTAGATTATCATTTAACTCCGAAGATACTATAATTGGCAAGGTAGAAGATTCTCCTAAAAACATATACTTTAAATGATTAAGGTGAATTTTCATCTTAAGCTCAGGAGGTTTTATGATAGATGGAATTAAGCTTTTATTTCCACCTTCCATAGTGTCTAATATTTCGAATCTCTCCTGAACATACTCCAAATCTTCATTCTTCTCATTATCTAAATTTTCATCGTCTTTAATTTATTATCCAAATATTTTTTTAATATTCTTCTTCTTTTTCAAAAATATTTTTGAAATGATCGTTCGTCAGATAATCACAGACCTCCATCCTAAAACATTCATTATCTTTTTCCCTTAAGAGATACTTCATAGATTTTAAAATATTAAAAGTCGCTTCTTGATCATTAACTCTCATTGTTAATTCTCCTTTTTGAACATCTATTACCGCTTTTTTAGTAGCAAGGAATAGTCTTCCCAAAATTATTGGAATTTCTTTATTTTCCTCCATATTAAGTACAATAAAATCCATAGGAAAGATAAATTTATCCACTTTCACTAACACATCTTCCACCACTCCTTTAGGGTAAGTAATGGAACGATCGGCCAACTGAAGAGTCACAGATGTAGGAGAAATTTCTCCTATTCCCAACCTTTTGAAAGTTGATAAAGGCATAAGATTAATACTCGCTCCCAGATCACATAAAGCCTTTCCGAAAAAAATTTCACCTATAGCACACGAAATAGTGAAACTACCAGGATCTTTAAGTTTTTTAAGAAGCTTCTATTGAATTATTGCAGTACACTTTCTGCTAAGTGCAACAGTTTCATGATCTGTAAACTTTCTTTTCTTTCTCAAAATATCCTTAATAAACTTGGCATAGTCAGGCATCTGTTCTAATGCTTCAAAAAAAGGAATATTTATAGTTAACTTCTTAAGGATTTCCAAAAAAATTTCAAATCTGTTATCCCTATTTTGTTTCTTTAATCTTTGAGGAAATGGAGGTGGTGGGTTTTCAACAGTTTTCTTCATTGGCTCAAGAGGATAATCCAATTCTGGATAAATCTTATTTGAACCTTTTTCAATTTCCACATTCTCCTTTTCTATTTCAACTTCTTTTTGCACTTTAGTTTCTAATTCTTTTCCACTTCTTAATTGAATAGCCTTAAGTTGTTCCTTGTTTTGATCTTTTGGATTGATCTCTACATTGCTTGGAAGTGTTCCAGAAGGTATATTATTAAGTGCAGTGAAAATATGTCCTAATTGATTTTCAATATTTTTCATAGCAACACCTTGAGCATCTAATTGATTTCCCATATTCAGAATCATTTCTTCAGTAGACGACTTCTTATCCTTAAATTGTGGGTTACTATTGAATCCAGGAGGATAAGATGGTCTAAAATTAGTATTTCCTTGATTGTTTGAATTTCCAATTGGATTTATAGAATTGTTAGCCCAGTGCAGGTTAACATTAACATTGTTATTATTCCAATTGAAATTTGGGTGATTCTTCCAACCAGGATTATAATAATTCAAATAAGGATTGTTAGGTCTATTAATAACATTTAAAGTCTCATAAGGCGGATAAGATTCAATTATCTGTCCAAATGAATTTTCCTCTAACACATGAGGTGGTTAAGAATAATTCATTCCATATTGATCTATTTTTTTAGAAAGGGCTGCAATTTGAGAAACTACCATAGTCATCATATATGAATCATGAACACTAACTACTCTCTTAGGATTTACCCGTTTAGAGGGCCATTGAAAATTATTAGTAGCCATTTCTTCAATTAATGTGTATGCTTCATCAAAAGGTTTTGAAATTAATGATCCTCCAGCAGCAACATCTATAATAGATCTCAATGATCCCGCTAATCCATTATAAGATGTTTGAATTATTAACCAATCTGGTAAAGCATGATGTGGGCACTTCCTAAGAAGATCTTTAAATCTCTCACAAGCTTCATATATTGGCTCTCCTTTAAACTGAAAAAAAGATGTAATATCATTTCTTACCTTAGCAATCTTTGATGGAAGAAAATATTTTGGTAGAAACTTTTGAGAAAATTCTCCCCAAGTTCTAATAGATCCAGGTGCTAACGAGTTTAGCCACGTCTTAGCTTTATCCCTTAACGAGAAAGGAAAAAGTCTAAGTCTAACAGCATCACTAGACACTCCATCATATTTAAAAGTAGCACACAATTCTAAAAAACTAGCGAGATGTAAATTTGGATCATCATTAGGTGTTCCTCCGAATTGATTATTTTGTACCATTTAGATAATAACAGGTTTAAGTTCAAATGAATTAGTAACAACATCAGGATTTTGAATAGTTATATGAATTTCATCTGCTGTTGGGTTAGCATAATCTCTTAAAGGTCTTGACAAATTTCCAATATCATTTCTCTGATTATCTTGAATATTCGCCATTTCGTAATGATTTTTAATTTGTTTTTGTTGTTTTCTAATCTTTCTGACAGTACGCTCTAACTCTGAATCGTAAGGCACTAAACCTATAGATTCACTACTACACATATAAAATAACACAAATACTTTTTTTACTTTGACTTTGTTACCTCCCCAGCAACGGCGCAAAAAACTTGACACACGGGGACTTTAATTTTATATATTTAAATGCAAGAATTTTTTACCACTGTAAGAAGATTTTAAACTTCAACAACGACACCAAAAACTTGATCGTGAGGGGCTTCTATATATGCAATAATTTATGAACTCAAATTTATATATTTATAATGATTTTGTAAAGTCCACGTTCTCAACGTAACTATACGTTTCGTATCAAGTAATACATGGCTCTAGTGGAGTCCTGGTTATCAATCCCATAGGGAGGTTTTAAGTTGAAGTAAAGTAAAAGTTTCACAAGTTATAATAAAGCACCAAAATTCTATACTCTAATTACATTTAAAGTTCAACACTTACTTCTACTACTACTATGCAGAAAACAGTAACAACTAACTAAACTTCAATTACTTCTAATAACTTGAAAACAGAATTATCTAACAGACACACTAAACTAAGTATTTGAAAGGTTTTTGATATATATGAGAAAAGTATCTTTATTCTTGCAATGAGAATATGATGTGTGGATTGATATGGATAAGTTATCCAATTTATTGTGCCAAATAGGAGCATGTATGATTCTTTACCTTTAGAAGAGTACTCCCTCCTCTAAATAAGAAAAGAACATTGACATATTCTGGGTTTAGTAATTAACACTAAGGCTAGGCTGGGAGGATACCGGCTCTCACTTCGGAGGTCCCACTCACCCTTCACCTGAAGGCTAACCTTTGTTATTAATTACTAATCTTAGAACCAATTTGGGAATTTCAGCCCGTCACCCTAAAATCTCCACATTGAAGTCCTTCAAAACACATTTCCCTATTTATTTGCACACAATTCCCATGAACTACGCAATTCATCCATGGAAATTGAATGGATCTTTCATTATTGTTGTAGGATATTAAATCCTTTCAAACTTAATGTTCAACAACATATTTTAACATTTCAATAGGCCAAATCGAAAGTAAATTAAGTTCTAAATGAAAAACCATCAAAATCTCTTCCTCTCATTAAAAGCACATCAAATCCACATCAAACCATCATCACATGTCTAAGCAAGAAGAAAGATAAAGAAGACTACTCAGAATTCATGGAGAAGATATAATAAAACATTGATTTTATATATAAAAGAAAAGTCATAAAAACCACAAAAGAAAATACAACTTATCTCTTTCTCTTCCCCAATGCAATTCCTTTGAAGTTCCTTTAAATCCTTTTCTCTCTTCTTTACAACACTTGATTCTCTCTTTAGAATGGAAAGGAAAAAAGCAATCTCTCACTTTACTTCTTCTCCTTCACTCCTTAGAGAAGAATTCCTCTCAAATCCTCACTTCTACACACTACTCTACAAACCCTAACACTTAACACACTCTAAAACACTAAGAGAGAGCAATACAATGCAAGAGAGCCCCCCTCTCTTGTCTAAAATCAATTATTTAAGAGTTAGGGACAAAATCCCAAGAGTTTCCATAGGCATCCCTTCAAAATTTCGCCAAAACTCTCAAATTTTGAATTCCACCGACTTTGGACGCCGGCAGCGCCAGATAGGGTACCGGCGGTGCTCTATCGTGCCAATTAATTACTGGAGTCTCTGGATTTGGGCGCCAGTGGCGCCCATTCTGGCGTCGGTGGCACCATAACACTTTTTCACCATTTTGCTCCTTTTTCTCCTTTTTTACTCCGAATTCGTTCATTTTTGCATCTTTTCGTTCCAATCACCTAAAAGCATCATACCTGAAATAAATCATGAAAAATACATTTCTTTAAAGTGCAATATCACCAAAAATGGGTAAAATTAGATAGCAAAAACTGTATATATTTTTAGTGCATTACCAAGATCTTGCGCTTAAGCGTGGCAGTTATAAAAGAGGAGTTATTTAATTTTTTGCATGATTTTGAAGAGGTTTTTTAGGCATCTATTGGTTAGAACGTGGGTAACTTCCTATTGGCGCCAAATTTCATTTAAAAAACTCTTGAATGGATGCATCTTTTGAAAGAAACGATGAATCTGGACACAATTTGAAGAGATATGAAGGCACCAGTTGAAAAAGTATTAAAAAGAAGACTTGAAGATCAGTGTGTGTGTGTGGTTAGAGGTTTTAAAGAGTCTAGTAAGAGAGTAAATTAGAGTGTTTTAGTGTGCTTGTTGTAGAGTGTGTAAGTGGTGTAAGAGTATTCTTTCATTAACTTCTACTCCACTTCACCACTTCTACTTAAAATTTAGTTTGTATTAGGATTAGATTAGAGATTTTGAGTCCTCAGAGTTGGGCGCCAACCTCTAAGGAGCTTTGTAAGGAAAAGTTAAGTTTCAAAGGAACTTCAAGAGGAGAAGATTTACAGATAAGTCTTTATCTTTGTTATTACATTTGGTATTTAATTAAGATTTCTTATGTTTTCACTATGATTTCTTCTTTTAAACCAAGTTGTGATTATATTTTCTCCATGATTTCTAAGTAGTTTTCTTTATATTTTTCCTTAATATGATGAAGTAATAAAGATATGGCAGTATGTTTTGTGAAGTATAGGATCTCAATGTTAGAAGAAGTTGTGATGATTCAAAACCTTGCACTTTATTTACTTCTTGATTTAGCCAATTAAGATGTTAAAATTTGTTGTGAGAACATGTCAGAACCGGTATGGTATTGTCTCAGTCAACAATTGGAAAGAATCACTTGAGATTATTTGGATGAGAATGTAATTCATATGGCTGAGTGCAAATAAATAAGGAGGTATACTTTGATGGGTGAAGAATTAGAGAACATTAGAGTGACAAGCCAAAGCCCCAAATTTGATTTATTGTTTTATGTTTTGATACGAGATGTTAGCCTCCAAGTGGAGGGAATTGAGGAAACTCTAGAGTAAGAGCTAGTATCTTTCCTTTCTAACCCTTCTCCAAGATTTATAAAACAATAGATTAACTTATGTTCTTTATAGCATCTCTAGTAAGGGTAAAGAATAAAATTGCTCATATTTGGCACAATACATTTAGTATACTTCCACAAAAAAATTTCATAACTTGTTACTGATTCATAAAAAGGAAAAAGATATTTTATTTTCATTTGCTTACATCTTATAAAAGTTTAGTTAAATTTGTTGTTTACTTTTATTTCAAATTATAAAAAATAACAAAAAGAATCGAATTTTATTTCCTATAATATTATATTTAGTTTGAGTAAGAAATTTCTTAAAAAGTAAAAAGTTAATTTTGTGTTTTCGTTGTTTAACACTTTCCCTGTGGGTTCAATATCTTGGGGCTTAATCAGAAATTCATTTATTAATTGATAACGATATGTATACTTTCGTAGTATCCCATTTTAAAATATCATTTAAATCTTTTATTTACATTGGCATCAAGTTTTTGGCATCGTTGTAAAGAAAAAAGATATCATTAAGAGAAATGTCATTTCATATATAAAACGTAAGCATAAATATCCTGGGATCAGTAATCCTTACATGAAAAAGAATAAAATGATTGAAAATGATCTTAAAAGAAAAAGAAAAGAAAAAGATAAAAAAATGTGAGGAGAAGCTTGAGCAAATGCCTAATCAAAAATTGGCTTCACTTGAATCATCTTAAGAAAAGAGACTTAATTACATTTCTAGCCTTATTTTTAAAGTATTAGCATCCTTACTAATAGAGTTCTCATGCAATTCTTTTCATATAATTCTTCTAAGCATCCTTAAGATGATAAATTTCAGTTATTCTTGAAATGAATAGAAAATTAGAACTCATATAATTGACTACTAAATATTCTTACATTTTAGTTTTAACCTGAGTTATTAAAATTTTTTCTAAAGTTTCACTATTGAATTTATAGGACAAAAACTATAGAAATCTTTAAGTAAAACTCACTACCATAAGTTCAAAATTTTTACAAAGTAAAAGGAGTTACTTAAGGTCAAGTAACGTTTAATTTGGGGAATTGATACACTTGAAAATTACACATTTTTAATATACATTTAATGCTCATTTCATGCACATTTTTTATGATATTGCACTTTAAATAAATATATTTTGCATGTTTTTGGTTTCAGGTGCAAGGAATGGATATGTAGAGAAAATGTAAGCAGAATGGAGCAAAATGGCAAAAATATATATAGCGCCACAACGCCGGGCATGATGAGAAGACATCGCTATAGCCCCCAAGACTGGTGCTATAATGCCAACAACCAAAATTCTAGAAGTTGCATTGAATGTGGTGGAATTTTGAATGGGTGCTTGAAGCAACCCTTGGTTATTTTCAGAGGTCTATTAAAAGGGCCAATTGCTGAACGAAAAAGTGAGACTTTTCGTGAATTGGGAGGATTTTTAGAGTTCATTTAGTGTGAGTAAGGGTGTGTGAGTCTTTGTTTGTGTAAAAAGATTTTGGAGATTGCTTCAAGGAGACTTCAAGAAATGTTCGGGGAGATGAAATAACGTAAGTATCTTATATTTGTGTTCGAGTTTTGTTTATTAAGACTTGTCTTTCAACACAAATCATGTGTTTTTGTTTGATCTCCATTCTGAGTTGTTTTCTTTCTTTCTCCTTGCATATGGGAATTAATCATGTGGGTTGCATATGGGAATTAATCATGTGGGATGAGAATGGTTTAAAGATTTTTTTTATTCCAAAAATTACGATGATATATTCATCGATTCTTAATTTACTTTGCAAACTGGCCATTTGTAATCTTAAAATCCATTGTCAAACATAATGACCAGGGAGGGTTATAATTTCACCAACTGGTGAGCACCACACTTCACTTTAGATAGATCCATTGCAACCTCCAAGGGGGTGCAAATAGATAGGGAGATAAGTTTTGAAGGGCGTACAATTGAGATTTCTAGGGTGACAGGCTATATTCTTTTATCAATTCCATCTTAAGTTTAGATCGTCCATAGTAGGTCCAGTAGAGAAGGGACAAAGGGTAATCTGGAAGTGAGAGGCCAGAATCTACCTAATACTACTACACAAGCTGGAACAAACTTAAGGTTAGTCAATGTTCTTTACTAACACTGAGAGGGGGTAAATGATGGGTATGCTCATTGTCGGCAAATTTTAAATTTTAAATTTAGTTTAAATAGAGATATATTTTGGAAAGTAGCATTTGATTTTGAAAATAATTTTAAGTTTGAAAATTTTAAGATATGAAATTAAACCGATCTCACATCCCAAATAGTTTATATAAACGAGCACACTGCTTGATGATGGGGCTCGATTAAATAAACTAGAAGATTTGTGACATCCGTTTGATCTGCAAACCAATTTTATAAGCTGACAAGTTTCCCTGCTAAATATAAAGGAATTAAGCAGGGTTATATTACCTGGGTTCTTAAAGTTCCCTATAAGGGCAAGCCCCTATAGTTAATTACATCCTAAGTGATGGGAATCACTTAAGAAAACTCTCGATAATGATCAGTGGTTTTGCTCTCAAGAATTTCAAAGTTTAAGGTTTCAAAGGATTGATTTTTGGAATTTCAAAAGGGAATAGCTCAAATTTGGAACATTTTATTTTAAGAGTCCAATGGAAAAGAAGTAGGAGAAGCTGAGGATCCAAGAAGAATTTTGGCAACTTCCCAAACTATCCTATTGTTTGGCTTCAATTTAAGAGTATATTTAATGTTTCAATCCTGCCAATTTTAATTAATTAGGACTTATATTCGTATGACACAATCACACAAATAGCCTCGAAGATGTGAGAGTTTATGTCGTACCAAACGACCACCTCGGAATCCTAAAACTGGCTAGGGCTTAATTTACATAACATGATTATGCAAATGCCTAACAAAGAGGTTGAGGATTTATGTTGCACTAAGAAAACTACCTTGAAATCATATGGCTTGGTTATTTAAAACTAGGAAAAGGTTTTGCTGAAGTAGACACAAGTTTTGCTGACGAAGATGGCCGTGCTGCCCACCATGCTCCGAGCTCCTTGTTATTGCAGAGTTTTAGTTTTAGAAGGTGAAAATCAGGGGATGAGAGAAGTGTTTTGGTTTAGAGAAATCTTAAAGTCCACATGTCTTTAGTGTTTTAATTAAAACAAATCTTAAAGTTGATTAAACAGAACCGATTAAGATCCCACGGTTCCGTCATCCCGGCACCGTTATTTTCATCGAATTCACTTAGTCCAGATGAATTTGCTAAACTAAACTGAATGAGTTCCACACTTTCATTTAGACCGTGGGAAATCACGTTAGCAACACGTGGGTTACATCATCCGAGGTATTCCCGATCATTCAACGAGACGTTTTAATTTAGTTAAAGTTGTGGTTTTGTTGTTCTGTTGGTGATAAAATTTTGAGTTGTTTTATATTTTGAAATGTTGTGGCGGTGAATTTTCTCTTGTGTGACTTTTAATTTAGTTTTGGTTTCAGTTTTGTGGCTATCCAAAAGGTTTCAATTTTCATGCAACAATCCTGTTTATCATGCAAAAAAAGTAAAGTGCAGTACATGTAAGTAACTTGCAATAAAATAAAAGCGTACCCAGAGGGTCTTCCCGTCATTTCGAAGCTGCACTTAAAACACATGTTAAGGCATTTATATATTTGCAAATATATTTGCAACAAGTACCTAGGTAAAGCTAAGGAAAGGTTCTGGTTGTCTACCAAAATCCTAATCCTATTGCTAGTCAATCCCTATGACGTCTAGGTTCTTTATATTTTGTGGATGATTTTCTTCACCAAAGAACAATTAAGTTAAATTAACCTTCTTAAAACACCTCATTGTATTGAGGAAGTGCTTAGAACGGGTTCTAAACATCTTTTCAATACTTCTGAGATTATTTCGAGTCTAAATGAATTTTTATTGTAGAGATGAATCAATCATCCATAAATTTTTAGTTAAGTTTTAACTCTTGCTCAGTGAACTTAGGACATTTGATTATCCCATGAATGAAGTGACACCTCACTTGACGCTCCATTTAAGAGTTATAATGATTAAAGTCTTTAGGGGCAAATCAATTTATTAAGAATTTCAACAATTTAAAATTAGAATTAATATTTTAAGGTGATTTAATTTAGTTATAAAATTTTAATAAATTTACGTTTGGAATAGTATTCAAGTTGTTTTATTCTTAAGTGTTTTAAACTATTTGAATTGAAAGAGGAGTTTAAATTATTTAATTTAGACTTTAATGATTTAATTTTAATTTAATTGCAATATTCTAGATTAACTTTTAATTGGTTTGATTTTTTATGTTTTTTTTATTATGAATTGTCTTAAGGTTGATTTTCTTTAATGTTTCAAATTTGTTTTAGATTTGTTTTTTAAGTGATTTCAAATTAATTTTAATGTTTTAAATTTATTCCAATTTGATTATCAAGTTATTCAATGTTTTAAATTTTTAATGTAATTAAGGTTTATTTCCCTTTTAATTATTTAATTATTAGTTTCAATTATCACTTTAAATTTAATTAGAAGTTAAATATTATTAAAGTGATTCATTTAGGGATTTTAAACTAAATAATTGATATCTTCTTAAATCAAATCCCTAATCTTAATAATCCAAATTTTAACCTATTCTTCCAAAGTTCAAATTGTTTAATTAATTAAAATTTACTTTAAATATTTTTAAGTTGATTAATGGGTTTCTACCCCTTAATTCCCTAGGTTTTAATTATCTAATGAAAATTTTAAAATCAGATATTTTACGCTCCCCTTGATTAAACCTAAATATTAATTAGGGTTAAAATTCTTTAATTACCTTTATGCCCCTTTAGGCTTATTTATTTCCTAACTAATCAAATTAAGCTCAAATGAACTTAAAATTTTTATGTCACTTCATTCATATGTCAATTAAGATATTAGAGGGGAAAATGTGATTTTTCTGAATTTAATTTAATTTACATATTCATTTTTTTATGAAAAAAATTCAACAACATGACCAAGGTAAAGTTTCTGTCCTTAGAAAAATTATGGGATGTTCCTACTGACCAGAGAACCACTTGGACCAATTTTAGTGATTTTTTGAATTATATTTTGATTTATTATAATTATTTTGAGTTTTGGAGTGTTAATTAATTATAAAATAAAATTAAAGTTAAAAAATGGATTTTATATTTTTCTTCAGTCTCTCTGACCTCAAGGAGTTCAGAGAAGCAAATTTTATAATTTTCTGATTTTTCTTTGATTTATTAGAATTAATTTAGTGAAAATGTTGAAAATTCCATTTTTTAATATTAAAGATTATCTTAAGGTTTTAAAATTCAATATCTTTACTTTGGGGCTTAGAAAAAATATTTGGTTTGTTCCTAAGTGATTAGGAGGTGAAATATGATATTTTATGATTTTTAATATTTTTATGATTTTTATTATTTTTTTAATTATTAAAATATTAAAGTAAGGTGGAAAATAAAGATTTTTGAAAAATTACAATTTTAATTTTCTTAGACTCCTCTGATATCAGAGAGCCTACAAAACTAATTTGGTGAATTTTTGAAATGTATTTTTAGAGTTATGAATTTTTAAAGTTTAATTTTACTCATATGACCTAATTAATCCATTTAGTGGTGTTAAACATTTCCAATTGATTCCAAATTTTTATGTAAGGTCCCTCTGATCTTAAAGATCTGTGGAGAATTGTTTTTAAGTTCTTTTGATGTGTGGTTAACCCTAATTAATTAAAGTTCAGTTTTGATTAACTAGGCCAATTAGGGTTATTCTTAATGAATTAACTCAAAACATAATTATTCTAGGGTCCTCTGGTACTAAGAAATTTCCCCAAATTTTCTTAGAATTTTCTAAGCAATATGCTAATTAATGGAATTAAAATACCAAAAACAATGACATAAACTTGAAAAATACATAACTTGCTATAGAGATAACTTCTGACCTTGAAAAATTCAGGGAATGTTCCCAAGATCAGAGGCTTCAAAAACCCTATGGTCTCATGCCATGGTGAATTGTCTATGCAAATGGAGAATTAAAATACTGAAATGAGTAAATAATTAATTAAAAATAAAATACTCATCAAATTAACTCAATTTTTTTTCACAATATTTTCCTCTATTTACTAAGCAAGAGGGTATTTTTATTTTATTTTTGTGATTTTTCTATGCAAAGATATGGATTTTTGAAGTTCTAGGTATTTAAATAAATCAAAAATACCCCTAATTATCTACTTATCCACGCGGCGCTGACTCATCCTCGGCAGCTCCGAAAGCCCACGCGTCGCCTCCCTATTCGACGCCGCCATCCGACTCAGCGCTCCGGGGGCTCGCGGTTCATGTCCCATTCACTCATCCGACGCGATATGCACCGTCCATTCGATACACGCTAGATCCAACTACGGCCGATCATCGTCTCCGACTTGTGTATCCCGAGAGCCGTCCACACTCAAACCCTAAGATCTCTCTCGTTTCTCAATGGATTTTCATGTTCTTATACTCTATGGATTTGTCTTGAGGAGACAAACACATCCATACGGTTTACATGCTATGAAATTAACTCAAACGAAATGGAGAATCACTAGAAGCTCGGGTTAAAGAGAAGTCTCCATAACTTGGTTCAAGAGGTGAGGCCTCAACTGAATGTGCTCAGCACGTTCGTTGGAGTTCGAGGAGCCTGGGGATGAAGCCTCTGGCCTTGTCGAATTGTCTAGGTGCAACTTCCACCAAGCCTGATTTCAGACTTTGGAGGCTAGAGCAATTGGGTGGCCTGGAGAGGGAGCTTTCACTGGGGAACTCCCTCTCTTGGTCCTATGCAGGTGTGGGTGAGTTTAATTTAATTTTGGTGGAGGTTTGGGAGATGTCCCGTTCGCTCGAGAATCGAGCTCCAAAATCGAGCTCAATCAATGGGATTTAGGGCGGGGAGAACAGTGGGGATGGATTACTCTTGGCTAGGGGAAGCTCTGTGAGGAGTTTGGAGGGATTCTATGAAGGTTGATTTCAGCCAACCTTTTTGCAAAGAGGGGGTGGCTTGTTTAAATAGCCCATGGCTAGGGCCTTCCAGGGGGTTTGATGGCTTGAATCAACTGCTCTGATGAAGAGAAGAACAGCTACAGTGGCCATTGGGCATGGGACAACTCAGCTAGTTCAAATTGAATTTTGAATCCATTTAGACCTCTCGGCCATGGTGTTTTCCGGCGACCGCAGTCGGGCCGGCCAGGTCGTGGGCATTCACCATCCCGATCAAGAGGGTCGGGCTCGAAGTTTATGGGTTCAATTGCCAATGCCAAGTGTAAAGAGGTTTGATTTAAGTGGTAAGGGGGAAGGGTCATTTTGGGTTCAAATGGATCAAGTCATGGCTTAGGGCTTGGTGCACCATCCAAAGCTCTGATTTTGGGCTGAGGGAGGTCAGGTGAGTCAGTTTATGAAGAGTGGTGAAGTCCCCATCAAGATTATTTAGATTAAATTTGGGTTAAGGGGAATCATGGTTATGGCTAATGACTTCTAGTGAGTGCTTAAAGGATCTTCTCCTTTTGCCGTTTAGGGAGTGATGACAAGTCTATGGCACCTCATGGCTTACATGTGGCTTATGCATGGCTCCATGGCTCCATTTGGCTTGGGGCCAAGCTTAGTCAATTTCATGGAAATGGGTTTTAAGGATTTTAGATATTTATGGGTAATTTGGCACATGGCTTAGTTTAGAAAAGGTTAATGATGAATTTCAAACTTAGGGAGTGATTTAAATTAAAGGGATGATGAGGTGAAAGTGTCATGTAGGCTTTGGATTGACTTTGGGCCTTTTGGATTTGGTGAAAATGGGCTTTTAGAATGGTTTAAGAAAGTGGGCCTTTAGGTTTGAAAACAAATTGGTGGATGGAAATTTTGTGAAGGATTGGGAGTGATTTGAAACAAATTTGAGGTGAATTGGAGTTGAATTGGGTTTGATTTGGGATTTTTTGGTAAAGGGGCCAAAGTGGGTCAAATTGGGCTAAATTGAGCTAAGGTTGGGCTAATGCTAGATTTGATGTAAAATTAATGTTGAGAAATGTTTATAGGAGTGTTACAAAGAGTTTTCAACTTTGGTTGGGCTTTGATTTTGGGATTTGGGCCCATTTGGGTTCATGGTGTGTTTAGGCCAAAATTGCGGATTTTGGTTTTGGGTTAGGTTTGGGTGGAGTTTGGGTTAAAATTTGGGTCAAATCTTGTTAGTGTTTTGTTTGTGGGGATATTAGGAAGGTTTAGGAAAAGATTTGGGGTTAATTGGAGTTGAGTTGGGTTAGATTGGCTAAGTTTAGGTCATGGGCCAAAATTGGGCTTTAAGCTTCAAATTGGAATTGGATCCAAATGTTAATCAAATTGGGCTTGGATTTGGTCTAAATTGATATTTGGGATATTGAATTGAAGTTTAGAATTGGATTGGATCAACATTGAGGTCAATTGGGTTGATTTGGTTTGACATTGGGCTTACTTTGGTTAAAAATGGGCCAAATTGGGGGTTTTGGTAAAAGTGGGTTAAATTGACAAAATTGGCTTATGGTGTAGTTAAACAAATAGAAATTGGGAATATTTTGGATTTTTTGGAATTTTTGGGAATTTTCTGAATTTTTGGAATTTTTGGGTTAAAAGGGGCATTTTGGGTATTTAGAGGGTATTGGGGGGTATTTTTGAAAATTTTGGTATATTTAGCTAAGGATGATCAATTTGAATGGTGGAAAATGTTTAGGATTGGTTTTGAGGAATTTTGGGTAATTTAGGTGATTTTGTAAATTTTAGGTAGCTTCAAGGACATTTGGTAGGTTTGGTGGGTGTTGGGCCCCGGGGGTCAAAAATTGAAATTTTGAAAAAAATGAAGATTGATCAAGTTTGAGTAGAATGGAATCAATTTGGTTGAGCCATGAAGCCATATCAAGCCCATAAGAGCCATGAGAGGACTCATTCGAGGCATTCACTATGTTGTTCTTAACCCTCTTAGCCAAGGGCTTAGGAGTGAGGTCCATCCATATGAATTACCTACATGAGTCGTGAAGCCAAGCTAGGTATGAATGGTTTTAGGATTTGGAATGTGTGTGAAAGTGTAATGTGTGTGCAATTCAACCTCTCCGCACCAGTGCCACCTGTGGTAGTCCTAAGGCCAAAGAGTCCTATAGGGAACTCATCCTTTAAACCTCCACATTTGATCTTAACCCTCCAAGTGGCTTAGGGGTTTACAATCAGGCATGTGGGGTTTAAAGGGAGTTAAGAGGTGTTTGAATTTCTAAATGGTGGGTGCCATCTCTAATCCTCTAAGATAGTCAAAGGGAAAGCCTAAGGCTAGATCCTAAGTACTAAGGAGAGAGAAGAGAAAAGACCTCATCAAAAATGAGGTCAACAAATGGACCCCCAATAGGTGTGGTGTGCTAACCAAGCACACCGCAGCATATTGGCGTTGACCGAAGAGATCAACAAACCAACACAGACGTCTAAGTGACACACTTAGAACAGAGTAGAAACAAATTTCCACTGGGGAGGATCGAGTATATCTCCAAGACTGTAGATCCCTGAACTCTCGCTGGGGAAAAGAGAAGGAGGTGAATTCCAGATCATAAGATCTGGGGAAATTTGATTTAGATTTCATTTTATTTTCTATTCCGAGTTTTTTAATGTGTGAATTTAGATTTCGATTTATTCTGAGTTTCAATTTCGATTGAGGTTTATATTAAAATCAATTCAAGGAAATCTGGATTTGAAATGAGAATTGGAACCTAGGTTCCAACCTCGGGATTACGAAGAGAATAGGAATTTAGGTACCAGCCTCGGAGTGAGAATCAGAGTTGAAATTTGGTATCAATCTCGGGAAGAGAGTCAGAATTTGGTACCGACCTGGAAAGGAGAGAACTGGAATTTGGTACCAATCTCGCAGGTTTAAAGAGAACTGGAATCTGGTTCCAGCATCGAAGGTTTAAAGAGAACTTGAATCTGGTTCCAGTCTTGAAGGTTTAAAGAGAACTGGAATCGGTTCCAGTCTCGAAGGTTTAAAGAGAACTGGAATTCGATTCCAGTCTCGAGGGTTTAAAGAGAACTGGAATCTGGTTCCAGTCCCGAAGGTTTAAAGAGAACTGGAATCTAGTTCCAGTCTCGAAGGTTTAAAGAGAACTGGAATCTGGTTCCAGTCTCGAAGGTTTAAAGGGTAGAAATTTGCTGTGGAGATTTGAGTTTAGCGGAAGATTTGGAATGAGACGTGAAAGTGCTTCACGTCCCACGAGGATTGATCAAAGTTTGATTATTTGGCGAAGGATATGAATACATGCCATCAGAACCAAATCAAAAATTTTCGTGGTTCTGTGTCAATAGATTAAGTCGACGTTCTCAAAAGAGGGAAGGAAATATGGAGAGTCAAAAAGAGATTTGATAATAGCCGAAGGCTGGGGATTTCAGATTCAGGAATTTGTCTTAGTCGCTTGTTGTGATTTGATTTTAGCTTGATTTTCAATTTAGGGTTCACATTTATTTGGGGTTCGTTTTGACATTCAGATTTTTAAAAGAGTTCTTATCTATTTTTATTTTCCCTTTGTTCTTTGTTCGAAGTTCATTTAACTTAATGGCGTTTCCCATTCAATTTGCACAAAAAGAGGTGAAGGCAAAACATGACATGGTCGTTTTCATTCGAATCTCGTCGAAAATACATCATACATCTTGCTCCAAAACATGATAATATTTTCCTTGAGAATTCAATATCTCATACGATCCATATAAATCCAACATGGACTGTGTAAGATTCTTCAAGTTTCTTTTAAAAGAAACTGTCAAAATCCATGTCTGAATAGTGAGATACATGGACAATAACATCACCTTCCAAGTCATCCTTGGCAGGAATGCCGTATGGATGTGCATTGGAGGTGTGATATTTCCCATGTAAATCAAAGCTTGTAGGGCCGGAGACTCTCTAACTCTAGATCTGGCTGAAAGTGGAAATGCATTTTTCTGTCATCCATTCTCCTGAAAGTGAAGGAGATTCGTTCCACATGCACTCCTGGAATGCAATGTTTTGCGATGTCTGCTCCGTTTCCTTTCAACACCAGGACGGAACCTACCGGTAGTGGTATCTCCACCGGCCCTCGGAACTCACCAGGGCCTGCAATCCGGAGGTCAGATCAGAACATGATGTTAGATTGGTTGACAAAATACACTGTGCAGAAAGGTCTAACGAAGTCATGATGGTCTATGTGTGGAGGTATGCAGTCGCCCTCCTTCTAGATGTTAATGATGCAGCTATTGGGTATGCAATCTGCAGACAATACCCTCCATGTTATCTCCTTTTTACCATTCTTTTAATTATATTCGGCATCGAATCCACCTCACTACGACGGAGTATTCCTGGTGGATTCCCTTTTCTGTCTACCGTAAAGTTGTAGCAACATTCGCATTGGATTGTAATTCTTCCTTTTCATGGCATCCATCTTCGGGGTTCTGAATAGGTCTTTTCCCTTAGGATACCAGCTCGGCCCATTTTCTGAAACTCAAGTACGCAGTCTATAATTTGCTGTTGTTCGTAGTCCGAAAACACATCTGTATGCAGCTCGAGGCCTTCCAAGATGTTGACCCTCTTGCCTCGAATTCTTTTGAAGTATTCAAAAGTTTTCTTTTCAACATTCTGCATTCTTTCCAACTCATATTCCGGAATTATCTGCAATCGGCGAGGTCTAGTAACGTACTGGGGAATGTATGGTTCAACCCCAGCACGCTCTCCTGTATGTCTTGGCTCCTCGAGGATAGTCTCTGTCGGGACATCCTCCGGGGTTGCTTTCGCAACAAGACTTTTCGTAACCGGTGCATTCGCTCGGCGTCGAGGCGCCGATTCTATTTCGCTCCTCTTGGAATTTCCTTTATCTGTTATGCTTTCCTTGGAGTTGATCTCCTCCTTTCCGGTTCCCGACGAACCAATTTCTTCGGAGTATTTGTATTGACGGTAACAATCTGTCTCTTCATGTTGATCCGCTGCTAACTCGGTTAACATCTTGCGAATGCGGCGATTCTTATTCCTCCGCCGGTGGCGAGTGAGAGTAGCTCTCCTTACCCCTTGGACTTCGCGCGGCATGGCGCCGACAAGCCTCGCCCTCTCGCCGTAGCAACCACAGACTTAACTTTCTTGTCTTCCCCCGTTGCATGAGCGGCGTTTGCTTTTATTTTCTTTCTGGTAGATGGCTGACTTGGGCCACCCAATTTCATTACTGTCTCGCTGTGGAATTCTTCCCGATCAATCGGGGTCCAATCATTTTCTTCATATTGAAGCCCAGCTAGTGTGAATTCAGATTCAATCTCGATCGCGGCTCCATCCCTCACCTTCTTTCCATCAAGTGCTAGACTCACGACATTTCTAAAGTTCAGAAACAACCGCCCGTTCGACATTTCCCTGCGAAAAAACAAGGAAAGGATCAGGGGTTGTACTAAGAACAAGAACAATAAGAAAAACATTTATTAATGAAAAATTTTTATTTATCTCTTTTAATTTTTAAAGAAAGTAGGAAGAGATGAGGGAAAGATCAGGAATGAATTGATTTAAAAGAAAAGATCGACATTTTATTATTACAATTTCACACTTTTTTTTTCTTTTTAACACATTTTTTTTGTTAATGATTTTCTTTTTTATCATCCTCTTTTTTTTTATGTTTTGGGTTCGGACCCAGTCGCAAATGATTACTCTACCCGTGCTTCTAGGAATGAGACCTCATTTTTAAAGTTCATCCTTCAAAACATCAAGTTGCGTAATACTTCTTCAAATATCGTCCATTGATTGGAAGCATAGGTCGTTCTCCACGACAATTCACCAATTGGTAGGAACCTCCTAAGTAGACTGTCTCGACCACGAATGGCCCTTCCCATGTTGGTTCAAATTTACCTCATATCTTGCGGTGTGTAAGAATAGGTCTTCTGAGAACTAGAACCAAGTCACCAACTTTAAATGTCCTTGGACGGACTAGTTTATCGTGGGCCTGGATCATCTTGGCTTCGATACGCGTTCCAAATTCTGCTGTTCTGAAAGTCTTTTTCCTTCCAAGCTTTCCAATTCTTCCAATCGTAATTTGGTGTTTTCTTCTGTAGTGATCTTTTCTGCAACTGCAATTCTGAGTGAGGGAAGTTGTACCTCCAAGGGTAAGACGGCCTCGGACCCGTACACTAAAGCGTAAGGCGTAGACTGAGTAGGAGTTCTGAAAGTCGTCCTGTAGGCCCATAAGGCTTCTAATAACTTCTCGTGCCAATTTCTTTTGTTGTCGTCCAAGGTTTTCTTCAGGATTTGGACGAGAGTTTTATTAAAAGCCTCGTCCAAGCCGTTCGCTCTTGGGTAATAGATTGTTGAATAGCGCCAATCAATCCCGTGTCTTCTGACAAAATTGTTGATCTTCGTACTCTTGAACGCGGACCCATTATCTGAAATGATTTTGCGCGGTACTCCGAAACGGTAGACAACTTGATTCTTGAAGAACTGCAACACATGATGTGCCTTTACTTCTCTGAGCGATACTGCTTCTGCCCACTTGGAAAAGTAATCTGTAGCTGCAAGAATGAAGCGATGTCCTCTTGAAGAAGGTAGATCTATCAAACCCACGATATCTGTGCCCCAACACTTAAATGGCCACGACGAGATTGTTGGATGTAGCACATTTGGAGGTTGATGTAGAACCACTCCATGTACTTGGCACTGGTGACAACTTTTGGCAACCTTCATGCAGTTGGTTATCATTGAGTGCCAGTAATACCCTAATCTTTTGATCTTCATTTTCATCTTCGGACCCGATTGATGAGCGCCACAAAGTCCTGAGTGTACTTCTTTGACAATTTCACGAGCCTCGGACCCGCTCAGGCATCTTAGCCACATCTGATCAAAAGACCTTCTGTATAATGTGTTGTTTATTAATGCGTAAGACAGGTCCTTTTCTTGATTTGATGAGCTAAAGACTTATCGTCCGGTAGGTTTCCTGTTTACAAGTAGTCTATTAGTGGCCACCGCCAATCTTTGTTGACCTCATTTTTGATGAGGTCTTCTCTTCTTCTCTTTAGTACTTAGGATCTAGCCTTAGGCTTTTCCTTTGACTATCTTAGAGGACTAGAATTGGGACCCACCTTTTAGAAATTCAAACCACTTCTAAACTCCCCGCAAACTCCACAAACTTGACTATAGACCCCTAATCACCTAGAGGGTTGAAATCAAATGTGGAAGTTTAAAGGATGAGTTCCTATAGGACTCTTTGGCCTTAGGACTGCCCTGGGTGGCCTGGTCTGGTGAAGGGTTGACTTACACATACACTACACCTATGCACTACACTTTCACACACCTCCTAAAAACACACCCATACCTACTTCGACCTCCCGACTCATGTAGGTGATTCACATGGATGGTCCTTAACCCCTAAGCCCCGGCTAAGAGGGTTAGAACAACATAGTGAATGCCTCAAATGAGTCCCTTCATGGCTCATGTGGGCTTGATATGGCTTCATGGCTCAACAAAAATGATTTCATTCCACTTACATCCACCCAATCTTCAATTTTCCAAATTTTCAATTTTTGACCCCCCGGGACCCAACACCCGCCAACCTACCCAAAGCCCTGAATAGCCCAAATTTCTCAAAAATTTCCAAATTACCCAAAATTCTCCAAAATCAATCCCAAACATTTCCAAAATTGATCATCCATAACCAAAAATGCCAAAAATTCCAAAATACCCCCCAATACCCTCCAAATACCCAAAATACCCCTCTTGACCCAAAAATCCAAAAATTTAGAAAATTCCCAGAAAATTCCAGAAAATCCCAAATATTCCCAATTTCATTTTCTTCAACTACACCATGGGCCAATTTTGTCAATTTACCCCACTTTTATCAAAACCCCCACTTGACCCATTTTAACCCAAAGTAAACCCAATGTCAAACCTAACCTACCCAATTGACCCAAATTCTGGTCCAATTCAATTCTAAACTTCAATTCAACATCCCAACACCAATCTAGACCAGATCCAAGCCCAATTTGATTGGCATTGGGATCCAATTTCACTTTTGGCCTTAAAGCCCAATTTGGACCTATGACCCAAACCTAACCCAAACTCACCCAATTCAACTCCAATTAACCCCAAATCTTTTCCAAACCTTTCTTAACATCCCCATGAACAAAACACTAACATGATTTGCTCAAAATTTAGACCCAAACCCCACTCAAATTCAACCCAAAATCAAAAGGCCCAATTTCGACCTAAACCTAAACCTAGCCCAAATGAGCCCAAACCCCAAAATCAAAACCCAACCAAAGCCAAAACCTCTTTGAAACACTCCCAAAAACATTCCCCAACATTAATTTTACATCAATTTCAACTCTAGCCCAACTTTGGCCCATGGTAGCTCATTTTGGCCCACTTTAGCCTCTTTACCAAAAAGCCCATATCCAACCCAATTCAAACCCAAATCACCTCTAATTTGTTTCAAACCACTCATGAAGCATCCCTAAACCAAACTCAACAATTATTTGGCCCAAGCCTTTACCAAAATTTCATCCCAAAAATCCATTTTAAAATTCAAAAGCCCACTTTCCTAAACCATTTAAAAGCCCATCTAAAACCATTTCAATGAGCCCAAATTTGGCCCTAAAGCCCACATGACATTTCCATTTGCCATCCATTTAATCAAAGCCATTCCCTAAGTTATAATTCCATCATCAAACAATTCCAAATCAAGCCCCATACAAATTCACACCAAAATATCCAAAATTCTTAAAACCCATTTTTATGAAATCGACCCAACCTTTTCCCAAGCCAAATGAAGCCATGGAGCCATGCACAAGCCATATGCAAGCCATGAGAGCCTCTTTACATGTCACCATGCCATTTTGGGCAAAAGGAGGAGGCTCTTTCCTTAATTCCTAAAGGTGATTAACCACTCCCATGATTCCCCTTAACCATGCTTATGCCTAATCGTGCTTGGATGGTGACTCGACCCTACCGATTATGCCGAGCCAAATCACTTTTCCCTCGCCCAAAACCAAGCCTTGGGTGGTGCACCTAGCCCAAGTGGAGGGGTTGACCAATTTGAGCCAAAATAAGCCCTCTCCCATTCCATTCTAATCCAAGCCTTTTACACATGGCATTTGCCAATCGCCTACACTAAACCCCGCTACCGACCCACCCGAACAAGATGGTGACCAATGCCCGGCCGGCCACCACCGAGGCCGCCGGAAAACACCATGGCCGAAACCTCGGGAGGAGCCAAACTTTGGAATTCTCCCTCGCCGAGCCGCCCCATGCCTAGTGGCCACCATGGCTGTTCTTCACATGCCAAGAGCAGACTGATCCCGCCCTCAACTCCCCCGGGAGGCCCTCCAACATCTCCTATTTAAACCCCTCACCTTCTCGGCCATGAGAGGTGCAAAACCGTACCTTATCGAAACTCGCCAAAATTGTTCCGTACTCCTCCCCACACATAGAGCACTTGATCCCCAAGTGAGATCCCCCCGCCATTTCTTCTCCGCGAGCTCAATTTCGTAGTCGAAATTTCACCCAAAACCGAGACACTTCTCCACAGCTGAGCCAATCCCCAAATCGATTGGTCCTACACCCGCACCAGGTCGAGGGAAGGTGTCCACCAAGAAAAGCCCCATCTCCAGTGTCACCCGGCTTGTTCCGGACTCCAAAGGTTGTGATCGCCTTTGGTGGAAATCACACCTAGGCAATTCACCACATCCCCGTGCTTCATCCCTAGCCTCCCGCAGCTCCAACGAACGTGCCAAGCATCTCCCGATCGAGGCTTCACCTCTCGCAGCTAAGGTATGAATTAATTCTTCATCCCGAGCTTCCGGAGATTCTCCATTTCAAATGCCTTAATTTCAATGCATGATAACCGTATAGATGTGTTCGTCTCTTCAAGACGAATCCATAGAGCATAAGAACATGAAAATCAGTCGAGTATCGAGTGAGATCTTAAGGATTTAGTGTGGACGGCTCTCGGCGAGGACACTTGGGGACGATGAACGGATGCCGTCCATTTAATACACGCGCGGACGAACGGCTCGGATGGCGTCGGACCGAGAGACGGTACGAGAACCGCGGGGCCCGGTTGCCGACTCGGATGGCGGCGTCGAATGGGAGCGCGCCGCGTGTGCATTCGGAGTCTGCCGAGGTCGACGCGGCGCCGCGTGGATAAATAGAAAAATAGGGTATTTTCCTATTTATTTAATTCCCTAAACTTGGAAAATTCATATCTCTCGTGTAGAAAAATCACAAAAATAAAATAAAAATACCCTCTCGCTCGAGTGAATGGAGGAGAATAATGTGGAAAAGAAATCATTCAATTTTGTCCAGTATTTTATTTTTAGTAATTTATTTACTCTCTGCATACATTTAATTCTCCATGCATTCATACAATTCACCATGGCATGAAACCATAGGGCTTTTGAAGCCTCCGAATTTGGGAACATTCCCCGAATTTTCCAAAGTCGTAGGCCATCCCTATGAAAAGTTATTGATTTTTCAAATGCATGTTGCTATTTTAAGTATTTTAATTCCAAAAATTAGCATGTTGTAAAATAAATTCTAGGAAAATTTGGTGATGTTCCATATGACCGGAGAACCCTAGGAAAAATAGGATTCGGGTTAATTCACTTAGATTAACCCTAATCGGCTTAAACACCCAAAATAGATCTCTAATTGATTAGAGTTAACTATAGATCAAATTGACTTGAAATCAATTCTCCACTGACCTTTAGGATCAGAGGAACCCATCATAAAAATTTGAGGTCAATTGGACTTGGTTAGCCCCACTAATCGGGTTGATTAAGCCACTTAGTCATTTTAAACTTTAAAAATTCATAACTTTCAAAATATCTTTCAAAGATTCACCAAATTGGTTTTGGAGTCTCTCTGATATCAGGGAGTTTAAGAAAATTAAAATTTCAATTTTCTAAAAAAGTTGATTTTTAATATTATTTTAATATTTTCAATAATTAAAAAATAATAAAAATCACAAAAATAATAAAATTCACCAAAATGTCATATTTTGAATTTTAATCACTTAGGAACAAGTCCCATATTTTTCCTAGGTCTATTTAGTGAGATATTAATTTTTAAAGCTCTAGGGTAATTTTAAAATTAAAAAAATATATTTTCTAGCATTTTCACCAAAATAATTATAATAAATCAAGAAAAAGTCAGAAAATTGTGAAGTTTGGTTCTCTGGAATCCTTGATATCAGAGAGAATTTTAAAAATTATAAAATTTATTTTTCAACATTTATTTTATTTTTAAATTAATTAATACTCCAGAACTTAAAATAATTCTAATAAATAAAATATAATTCAAAAAATTACAAAATTTGGTCCAAGTGGTCCTCTTGTCATTAGGAATGTCCCCTAATTTTCTTAAGGACAGAAACTTTCCTTGGTCATATTATTGAATTTTCCTTGGAAATTTCTATTTTCTACAAAAAATAATTATATAAATAAATTAAATACAGAAAAATCACATTTTCTCCTCTCATGTCTTCATTGACACATAAGTGAAGTCACATAAAAATTTCAAGTTCATTTGAGTTCAATTTAGTGAGTTATGAAATTATTAGGCTTAAAGGGCAAAATGGTAATTAAAATTTTAACCCTTAATTAAAACTTTAGGTTTAATAAAAATTAACAAGTAAAATATTTGATCTTAATCTGATTTGGATGATTGAAATTTAAATAATTGAAGGGTAGAAACCCAATAAGTAATTTAAAATGATTAAACCTTAATTAAATAATTAATTGAATTTGGAAGAATAATAAGATTGGAATTATTAAAATAGGGATATTATTAGGAAGAGATTTATTCTTTAATTTAAAAATCCCTAAATTTAATCATCCCATTAATATTCAACTCTTAATTAAAATGATAACTCAAATTTAAAATATTAAAAGACTTAATCATTAAACTAAAATTAAATCATTAAACTCCTTCAAAAATTTTAAATTAAATTAAATTAAATTAAGATTAAAAGTTGAATTAAATTAAATTAAATGAATTAAATAAATTAAATAAAATTAAATTAAATTAAATAAATTAAATTAAATTAAATAAATTAAATTAAATTAAATAAATTAAATTAAATTAAAATTAAATTAAATTAAATTAAGAAATTAAATAAACTAAATCGAATTTAATTAAATTAAATCAAATCAAACTAAATTGAATTAAATTGAATTAAATTAAATTAAATTAAATTAAATTAAATTGAATTAAATAACCTCACTTAAGACATGAAGAAATAAATCTAAAATAACTTGAACACTATTCCAAACTTAAATCATTAATTTGAACTTAAATTTGGATCACAAATCATTAAATATCATTTTGCCCTTAGGAGCCTTAGTTATCATAACTCCTAAATAGAACATTAAAATGAAATGCTACTTCACTTATAAGGATATTCAAACATCCTAGTTCACTGAGCAAGTAAACAAAACTTGAAAACCTCGGACGATCGATTCATTTACACAATTAAATTCATTTGACTTGAAACAATCCTAGAAATATTGAAAATATGTTTAAGATTCTTCTTAAGCACTTCCTCAATATGATAGGATATTTATAAGAACAATTGAACTTAATTGTTCTTTGATGAAGAAAATCGTTTTCAAACTAAAAACATGAGAACCTAGACGTCATAGGAAATGACTAGCTATAGGATTAGGAATTTGGTAGAAAACCATAAACCTTTCCCTTAGCTTTACCTAGGAACTTGCCTAAATATTCTAATTGTGTTTTAAGTGCAGCTTGGAATGACGGGAAGACCCTCCGTGTACGCTTTTATTTTATTGCAGCTTATTCTATTGCAAATGCACTTTACTTTTCTTGCATGATAAACAACAGTTGCATGAAAACCGACACCTTTAGGATGTAAACCAAAACCGAAACCCATAATTAAATTAAAAGACACTACAAGATAAAATTCACCTCCACAACATTTCAAAATATAAGACAACTCAAAATTTAATCACAAACGTAACACAAAACTACAATTACAACTAAATTAAAACGTCTTGTTGGATGATCGGGAATACCTCTGATGATGTAACCTACGTGTTGCTAACGGGATTTCCCACGGTCTAAATGAAAGTGTGGAACTCATTCAGTTGAGTTTAGCAAATTCATCCGGACTAAGTGAATCCGATAAAAATAATGATGCCGAAGGATGGAACCGTGGGATCTTAACCGGTGTCGTTATAATCAACTTTAAGATTTGTTTTAATTAAAACACAAAAAAACACTTGGAAATTAAGACTTCTCTAAACCAGTAACACTTCTCTCATCTCTTGATTTATGATTTCTAAAACTAAACCTCTGCAACAACAAGGAGCTCGGAGCATGGTGGGCAAAGACGGCCATCGTCGTCAGCAAAACCTGTGTCGACATCAGCAAAATTTTCCTAGGATTAAATAACAAAGTCATAGGACTTCGAGGTAGTTTGCCTAGTGCAACATAAATCCTCAACTCTTCGTTAGGCATTTGCATTGCAAATTAAACCCTAACCGGTCTTAGGATTCCGAGGTAGTCGTCCGATACGACATAAACCCTCATATCTTCTAGGCAATTTGTATGATTCTATCATATAAATATAAGCCCTAATTAATTAAAATTGGCAAGATTAAAACATTAAATAAACATTAGGACTTTCCTAAATCCAAGCCAAACAATAGGGTAGTCGGGAAATTATCGAAGTTCACTTCGAATCCATAATTTCTCCTACTTTTCTTCCTTTGAATTCCCAAAATAAAAAGGTTCCAAATTTGATCCATTCCCTATTGAAATTCCAAAATTCAACCCCTTGAAAACTTAAACTTTGAAATTCTCGAGAGCGAATTATTGATTATTATCGAGAGTTTTCTTAGGTGATTCCCGTCACTTAAGATGTAATTAACTATGTGGGCTTGCCCTTATATGGAACTTTAAGAACCTGAGTAATATAAACCCCGTTTAATAATTTCATATTAAGCTGTGGAATTTATCGGCTTATAAAATTGGTTCGCGTACCAAACGGATGTCACAAACCTTTCTAGTTTATTTAATCGAGCCCCATCATCAAGCAAGGTGTCTATTCTTCGGGATAGATACACGGTTCGTGATGCGGTGCTCGTTTATATAAACTATTCTGGATGTGAGATCGGTTTGATTTCATATCTTAAAATTTTCAAATTTAAAATTATTTTCAAAATCAAATACTACTTTTCAAATTATTTATTTAAATTAAATTAAAATTCGCCGACAATTTCTGTAGGCGACTCTCTTTTCAAAATAAAACACACAACCTAAAAAATAGTGCCGACATATTTCTGGCGACTCCGCTGGGGACTAGTTCCTCTCTCCATCTTAATCAAATAATTCTGCTTTCAAAAATCGGTAGTGTATCCATATCCCTTGTGGGTCAAACTACCCTTCCTTCCGTTGGGATACCATGTTCATTTCTACCTTGAACAAGTATAACCAACATTCTCTCGGATTTAGGAGCCACTGTTTAGACACCCATAAACAGAGAGGTTCCGAGATCCTTTTACCTCATTTCCGAGGTGGGGTGGACCCCCAATAGGTGTTAGTTTAGGAGTGATCCTTCGAGTCTAGAAGTCTTGCTTAAGACTCTCTTTTCCTTTCCAACTCCGATTCGCATTCCTTACCTTCTCTACACCTTTCGAACACTCCATTCTAAATAAACAAACCCTCTAATAAGTGATTCTTTTAATAAATGATTCCTTCTTATAAATACATGAACAAGAATGAGTTCGGACTCTTTTCAATTCCTTTCTTTTCGTCCTAAAGAAAAGAAGCATAACTCGGGACCGACAAACTGAATCTACCCCGCAAATGGAAGCCTCGAAACCGATTTTCTCTTTCACCAATGGACTGGACCTCGCTGTCTATAAGGATGAGTTGCCCGACAATGGAATCATCCGATTTGGACAAGGATTTGAAAACACGAACGTCAAAATCACCGACGTCTCCCTCTTTGCACTCGATGAACAAGGTACCCGAAGCCGAAGAGCCGCCGTCGAGTTCAACCTTAGGTCAACCCAAGAATTCCCTCCCCGCAAAGGATCCCGACTAAGAGGAACACTATCGCCCACGAGAGGACCGTTCTTTCTACCCCCACCGGTCTACTTGTTTCCGCACCCGCCCCGACTTTCGCCAAATCAAAGGGGAAAGAAATCCGTAATTATGATGGACCTCGTTACCGCGGAGGGTACGGATCTTCCTCGTAAGACCTTCGTTTTCGAGATCGGGTCCAGCTTCAAGGATTCCGTCACTAACAAAGACCCGCAGAAGAAACGAAATGAAGGATCGCTAAAGAAGCCGTGGTCGCCGAAATCGCTTTCTGCAGGAAATTCCGTAACTCGCCGTAATACACACCGCCGCTCGAATACATACCACTCTTGGGAGGGAGCAGGTTTCATCCCCTCTCCGCCGCAGAAGATGAAGAAAACATTCGCAAGATTGCTGCCACATTACCGCAGCCCGCATATTACAATGATAGCCGCAAGAAAAGAACTAGAACTACGCCATTTGCTCGACTGCAAACTTTGGTAGAAAAGTTAGCGAAGAAGGAAAACTGCCCCGTATCGAAATTCTACGGAGGATAGTGGCGGGTGCCGGCCAAATCCCGTCTTGGGCCCCGAGTAGAACCCGCCATCATGGCGAAAAGCCAAGTAAAAGAATGAAGGCTAGTCCGCCCGTTGTCGTCTCGGGATTACGGATTAGGGAGGATACCACCTTCCAGACATTCGGCCGACGTACCATCCGGTCCTAGACCTTCCGCCGCGAAGGATGGTATGGCGTCCCACTACTGGGCAATCGAGATCGAAACGAAGCAGCTCGAGAAAGAAAGTCTTGCCGTGAGACTTGAATCCGAAGAAAGTGCTACCGCGATGAAGGGGACTCGCGAGAAAGGGACCCTAGCAGCTATCGCACGATAACCACGAAGACACACGAAAGCCCCGCTAGAAGATGCCATGGAAAAGCTGAGAACCGATATCCGACAATTGGCAAAAGAAAGAGAAGAAAAGTTCGGAGACGAGATTGATTCATCTGAATTCATGGACGACGAATACGCAGAAATCAACATGGTCGAGACACGAGCTTCAAGCAGCCTTCGCAAGGTGCTCCCGCAGCCATGCAGAAGAGAGGAGCCGTAACTAATGAGAAGGCAGCTTCGGGAAAAAGACGACACGATCGCTCAAATGGCAAAAAGGATGGAAGAGATGGCCGTAGCTCCGGCCACTCTCCGCAGTCAAGTACAACCACAAAGGGAAACACCCCCGCAGGTCATTCACATCAGTAGACGGAGGAAAGGAGATTACGTCCGTCAATGGGGATGATCAGCTAAAAAGGATACAACACAAAGTATGATTCCCGAAAAGGATATCAAGAACTTGGTGGAACGACGAGTGCGAGAAGCCTTAGCACAATCAAAGAGCGGGACATCCATTCGGACGGGTAGACCTTACCCGGAAGAATTCGACGCCGTCCAATACCCGAAAGGCTTCGTACCACCTCTCGTTCAAGACCTTCGATGGAACCGGGAACCCTCGACAAGCATGTGGCACACTTTCGTGCCGGTTGTTGCAATGCCGGCGGGAGCGATGCATTACTCTTCCGACAGCTTCGTCGCGCAGTCCGTCGAGAATCGCCTTCGACCGGTATGCGTAATTACCAAACGGTTCGGTTAAGACATTCTCGCAGCTAGAGAACCTCTTCATCAAGCGATTCGCCGGAGCTCAACACCACATCACTATAGGTGATTTAGTGGTAGAGAAGCGTAGCCGAATGAAACTTTGGTGGATTACATACTCCGATGGAGGAACTTAAGTATGAAGTGTGAACCACAACCGCAAGAACAACGATGCGATCGGCATTTTGCTAAAAAGCATCCATGGCCCGATAGCACTTCTCCTCAAGGGATTTACTATTAAGACTTTCGAGAAGTTGTTAAGCAAGGCCGGAAGCTTGCAAGAAGAGGCGAAGCAATTAAGTTTCACCGACAAGACGGACAAACAAAAGCCTGTGAAGACTTTTGAAAAGAAATCCGGGATCGTCGCAGACGAATTGACAAAGGCAAGCAACCGATGCAAATACCACCGTAACGGCCGCAACAACCACAACAGACTACCAAGCAACCCCGCCCAACTATCACTCATCTCCGCAAGATGAACAACCGTCCCGCCCGCAACGTACATTAAGAGAGCTTTTGAAAGCGAGAATATCCGTTCAAGAATGAAGCAAGGTGTCGAAAATGTTCCGCGATTCGATGAAGACTCCGCATTTCCAGCTGTCGAGCCTAAAAGACCGGAGGAAGTCAATAAGAAGGGTGATCCCAACTTTCGCCCTTACCACCAAATGCTTGGACACAAGATAGAAGATTGCATTACCTTCAAAAGTTGGCTCAATGACAACTCCGCGGAAAGGGAATATAACGATCCCGAAAGAGTACATGAAGGAACCCCGTAAAGGAGGTTCCGTCAATGTTATCTCGATCGATCCCATCATTCCGATAGATCCCTATACAACCGACGATGGATGGACTATCGCTTGGACGAGGTCTTCGAAAAGATTTTAGACAAGCATCCGCACCGCTTCGGTGCGAGCTTCAATTCGGAGTTTGAAACCCGTAAGCCGGTACTATCACTTGCGATAGAAGAACCACCTCAACGAGAGACGATTGAAGAGAAGAAGAAAATTGACGAAGAAGAGAAGACCGAGGCACCTAAGGCTAGACTAGGGGTCGCTTATCCTAGAGATAGTTGTTTCCGATTCGGGGAGAAATCCCTCGAACCCCTCACTCGTATGATTATCTACTCACTTCGGTGGGATCATATAATGATAAGGGTGATGGCGTTGGCTACGTTTGATCGTTTCTAACGATTACGTAACTAACGATAATCCGGATATCGATTTCGATACCAACGACAATTCTCAAATCATACACGATCTCGACGAGCAAAATAATGAAGAGGACATCCATCAAGGAGGCTACGAGAGTTCAACAAGCAACGAATCTATCTGTGAGTTTCGAGGAGCTCCAATCACGATAGAAGTTAGAGCCTTCGGACTCGAAGCTAATCCGGAAGAGCCCGTCATTCCGATTCAAGAAAATACACCGGCAAGCTCAACGATAGATTCAGAGGAAATTACAGAGGTCAACTTAAGAAGTGGGAAAGTTCTACCTCCGAGAATGGGTCCAAAAGACAAAGGAAAGCAGGTGGTTGTTCGGGAAGAATCAACCCCAGCAGAAGAAATACCCATTCGAGAAGAAGCAGAGACACATGAAAACAAAGTGGACTACAACGTGCTAGCCCATCTTAGGAAACTACCAGCCAAACCGAGCATCTACGACGCTCTCATCTTATCAAAGGAGATGAGAGAAGCTCGATCAAGGCCTTACTTGATCCGAAATTTGCTTAGCTCAAATGGCCGGAGAGTCCTTAGATGAGGTTTGCTCGTTAAAAGAACAGACGAGGTGTTACCTTCACGGACGACGACCTACTACTTGGAACGACGAGATCACAACCGACCGTTGTACATTTCAGCTTATAATCGGAAGATTTACACTCTCCGTAGTATTGGTGGATCCAGGAGCATCAATCAATATAATGAATCTTCGAACGCTAGCATACTTGGAAATTGATGCTCGCGAGCTCGAGGCGGACAAAATGTTATTAAGAGGATTCAACCGTAAAGGAGAAAGAGCCCTCGGCTCGATAACGCTATCGATGAAGACCGGTGACTTAGCAAAGACAACCGCGAAATTTCACATAATTGATTCGAAACATCGTTCAACGCTCTACTCGGGCCGACCATGGATACATGAAAACAGGATGGTATCATCATCTCTACATCGGTGCATCAAGTACTACGATGGAGGGGAACAGCAGGCATCAAAGGTGACTTACAACCATTCTCCGTACATGAAATTGGAATCCACGAGGATGCAACTTATTATGCACCACCGAAGAAAACGATCTTCTCCGGAGATACTATAACAAATGAAGCAAAGAAAGTTCGTGACAACGAAGAACCCGAAGTTCTAGTCCAACAACCACTCACCACTCCCTTACGGCGAGATGGTGAAGGTTTCTCCACAACTCGCATCCGAGGTCGAGGCCGGGGACGAGGTCGTGGTAGAGACATTAGGACAATTGGACAGAGGAAACCAACCATCAATGTCGATTGGGAAGATAGTTCTGAAGAAGAAAGAGAAATCAAACAAGAAGCAGCGACAATAAGTCGAAAGAAGCCGCAATTCAAAATCCCTCTCGAAGATGAAAGAAACGAAGAATATAAATCGATGTACGAGAAGATTAACCACTATGTACATACTATGACCCTGACCCCGATCCATTCTAATAAGATCGAGGGTATGGAGGTCAAAGAGGTACGTAGCGGTGGTGCAAAACCAATCAAATTCTACCGTGGTGCTTCTTCCTCCAAAACCGAAAATAATGTACACTCAAGATGCTACTTCATCGAATTAATGGAATTGCCTTTTGAGTGGTACTCTCCCCGTGTTCAAAATTTAATTCAACGTGGTTTCTTACCCCGACAGTGGACAAAAGGTCAATCACAACGTTTTGAAAATTTATGGAATAACTCCGGTCGCCCACCCAACTCAAAGCATGGTCTCGGATTCGGCACAGTAGAGTCAGTTGATGATACTGAATTTTGCTTGGTTGTCACTTGCGAATCTAATGAAAACTGCATGGAAACTACAGAAGAACTCGAAGATTTGCAAATTGGAGACGCTCCACCAGAATTCGAAGAAGAAATCAAATCTACAATAGATGAGTTAATAGAAGTTAACTTAGGTACTAGCGAAGAGCCTAGACCTACCTTTGTTAGCTCTTTACTCAATAAAGAAGACTCCAAAGAAATAATCAAGTTATTAATGGAATTTAAAGATTGTTTTGCTTGGAGCTACGATGAGATGCCAGGTTTAGCTCCAGAGGTTGCAGTCCATAAGCTAGGGGTGGATCCCCGCTTCGTTCCGATCGACAAGGTCCCGAAGAATGCGTCTAGAAATCGAACAACAAGTCATAGCCGAGGTTAAAAAGTTAATAGACGCTAAATTTGTCCGTGAAGAACAATACCCGACTTGGTTAGCCAACGTGGTACCAGTCAGGAAGAAGAATGGTCAGATCAGAATTTGTGTGGATTTCAGAGATTTAAACAAAGCATGTCCAAAAGATGAATTTCCTCTACCGATCCCAGAATTAATGATCGACATCGCTTCAACACACGAAATATTCTCATTCATGGATGGATCTTCGGATACAACCAAATAAAAATGGCTCCAGAAGATGAAAAGCTTCACGCATTCGAACGCCGATCGGAGTATTTTGCTACACAATGATGCCATTCGGATCGAAGAACGCAGGAGCAACCTACCGTAGAGCAATGACAAGGATTTTTGATGATCTCATCCATAATCAAGTCGAATGCTACGTGGACGATGTGGTCATCAAAAGCAAAGTAAAGGACAACCATTTGTATGATTTGAGAATTGTTTTCGAACGATTAAGACAATTTAACCTTAAGATGAATCCCTTAAAATGCGCCTTCGGCGTCACCTCCGGAAATTCTTAGGATTCGTCGTCCGACATCGTGGAATTGAAATCGATCCGGAGAAGATTAAAGCCATCTTAGAAATGCCGCCTCCCAAAACCTTAAAACAACTACGATCTTTTCAAGGGAAGCCGGCATATCTTCGACGCTTTATCTCAAACCCGTCGTGTAGGTGTCAGCCTTTCTCGGCATTAGTTAAAAAGGACGCCAAATTTATTTGGGAAGAGAAATGCCAGTAGGGCCTTCGAGGACATTAAACAATACTTAATGACACCTCCTGTCTTAGCAGCCCCGGCCTCGTGTAGACCGCTAATACTTTATACCGCGGCTTTAGACGACTCTCTCGGAGCCCCGTTAGCCTGAGTCAATGATGAGGGTAAAGAAAATGCTCTTTACTACTTAAGCCGTCGTTTATCGCCGACGGAAATAAGGTATCCCGCAATTGAAAAGCATTGTTTGGCCCCGATCTTCGCCTCTCAAAAGCTCAGCATTACATGCTTTCTCATAAGGTCAACCTCGATCTCGAAGTTTAATCCATTGCAATACTTGATGACTCGTCCAACGCTTTCCGGCAGACTTGCCGGATGGTCAATGATATTATTGCAATTCGATATAACTTTCGTGCCTCTTCGTGCCGTAAAGGGACAAGCCTTAGCGGACTTCCTTGCAAAGACACCCTTTGCGGCGAATCTCCTCTCAATGACGATCCGCCGGATGAACAAATAATGAATCTAGAAGACCTCGATGATCGACGTTGGGAATTATATTTCGACGGAGCATCTTCGACCGCACAAAGACGAAGAATCGCAAGTGATAGTGCCCTGTAAGGCAGGAATCGGGCTAATCTTTATAACACCGGAGCGGGGGATGTTAAGATACTCCTACCACTTGACAGAGCCGTGTACAAACAACGAAGCGTAATACGAAGCCCTCATAACAGGACTCGGAATTAACTATTCAAATGGGGATAACGTGACATCAACATCTACGGGGATTCACGAGTTAATCATTCAACGGATCACGGACAAGATGCGAATTTTAAAACCAAGACTCGAGCAATACTTCCAAGTATGCCATACAAATTGTTGAACAGATTCCGAATGTGACAATTTACAAAATTCCGTAAAAGAAAACGCTCTAGCGGATGCGCTAGCTCGTCTCGCAAAAGAATTTGCCTGTTTGCAAGATGAATCAGTGGAAGTGTCAGTTCACGGACGCCAGGTCCTATCACAGCTTGACATTGACACGATACGCAGATCAGATAACGAAGAAGAATCAATTGCAGCGGTAACAGAAAACACGGAAGATTGGCGACAGCCATTGATGGATTACCTGCAAACAGGAAAACTACCAGACGATAGGTCGCTAGCCCATCAGATCAAGAAAAGAACTCTGTCTTACGCATTAGTAAACAACACATTATACGAAGGTCTTTTGATCAAATGTGGCTAGGGTGCCTAAGCGGGTCCGAAGCCCGTGAAATTGTTAAGGAGGTGCATTCGTGACTCGTGGCGCTCACCAGTCGGGTCCAAAGATGAAAATGAAAATTAAAAGACTAGGGTACTACCGGCCCTCGATGATGACCGATCGCATGAAAATCGCCAAGAGCCGTCACCGGTGCCAAGTGCACGGAGTGGTTCTACACCAACCTCCAAATGTGCTACATCCGACAATCGCATCGTGGCCATTTGAATGTTGGGGCACGGATATAGTGGGTCCAATAGAACCGCCGTCGTCGAAAGGACATCGCTTCATTCTTGCAGCTACAGATTACTTTTCCAAGTGCGCAGGCGGCTCCACTCGTAGAAGTGAAAGCACATCATGTGCTACAATTTTTCAAGAACCAAGTTGTTTACCGTTTCGGGTGCCGCGCGAATCATCTCGTATAATGGGTCGGCATTCGAAGCACACAAATCAACAATTTTGTCGGGAGACACGGAATCGATCGGCGGTATTCAACAATTTACTACCCAAGAGCAAACGGCCTAGCCGAGGCTTTTAATAAAACTCGTTCAAATTTTAAAGAAGACTTTAGATGACAATAAGAGAAATTGGCACGAGAAGTTGTTAGAAGCCTTATGGGCTTACCGGACAACCTTCAGAACTCCTACGCAAGCTACACCTTACGCTCTGGTGTATGGGTCCGAGGCGGTGTTACCTTTAGAGGTTCGGCCTTCCTTCACTCGTAATTGCGACTTGCAAATAAGATCACAACGAAGAGAACGCCAAATTACGACTCGAAGAATTAGAAAGCCTGGAAGGGAAAAGACTTGCAGCGCAACAGAATTTAGAACTATACCAAGCTAAGATGATTCAAGCCCATGACAAACTGGTCCGCCCAAGAACCTTCAAAGTTGGTGATCTAGTTCTCGTTCTCAAAAGACCTATTCTTGCACACCGCAAGATAGGGGAAAATTTGAACCCACTTGGGAAGGACCGTTTGTGGTTGAAGCGGTATACTCAGGAGGTTCCTACCGACTAGTGAATTGCCGGGGAGAACGACATATGCTTCCGATCAATGGACGATACTTGAAAAAGTATTACGCTACCCGATGTTTCGAAGGAATGAACTTTCCATCCCTAGAAGCACGGGTGAAGTGATTACTTATGACTCGGGTCCGAACCCAAAAATAACAAAAATGTGCTAAAATAAATAAAATCCCGATAATAAAATTTTCCTTTGTTTTCTTTTCCAAATCAAAATCTCTTACCCGATCTTATCCCACTTCATTCCCGTTAAGTTTGAAAATATAAGAATAATAATAAAACAAGATGTCTTTAATAAACATTTTCTTGATGTTCTTGTTCTTAAGATACAGCCCCCGATCCTTTTCCTTGTCTTTTCGCAGGAAATGTCGAGCGGGCGGTTGGTCTTGAACTTTAAGAATGGCGTAAGCCTTGCACTCGATGAAAAGAGGGTGAAAGATGGAGCGATAATCGAGATTGACTCGCATTTCGCACCTGAGCATGCCTACGAGTACGAAGAAAGTGATCTGGGTCCCGGCTGACCGAGAAGAACTGCCCGACATACGATGATGAAAGTGGGTGGCCCAAGCCACCAATCCAAAGAACAAGAAAAGAAAGACAAATATTGAAGAAGATAAGAAAATGAAGTCCGTAGTCGCTACGGCAGAGGGCGAGCTTGTCGCCGCCGCGCCCACGTGAGATTCAAGAAGTTCGGAGAGCTACTCTCACAAGCAACGCAACGAAGAAATAAGAATCGCCGTATCCGTAAGATGTTGACAAAACTAGCCGCGGATCGACACGACGAGGCAATCGTTAATGTCGGTGCATACACTTCAAGGACACCGGTTCACCAAGAACTGCAAGAAAGGAGGCCAGCTCCTAGGATGACAGAAAGAACCAGAGAAATCTCACAAAGACCCGAAGAAAAAGGCTACCACGCCACCGGATAGAACCACCAATGACGCATGACCTTGTCGCGTAAGCAACCCCGGGGGATGTCCCGACGGACATCATCCCCGAGGAGCCGAGGTATGCGGGAGAACGTGAAGGGATCGAACCTTATATCCCACAATACGTCACCGTGCCTCGCCATCCGCAGATCATTCCGGAATACGAGCTCGGAGAGAATGCAAAATGTTGAAAAGAAAACCTTCGAATACTTTGAAAGGATTAGAGGCGAAGAATCAATATACCTGGAGGGCCTCGAATTACATACGTACGTATTCTCGTAGTATGAGCAGACAGCAAATCGTGGATTGCATCCGGATTTGAAAAGACCGGGCCGAGCGGGCCGCCTAAGGGAAAACACATACTCGCAGCCCCGAAGATGGATGCCGGGGAAAGGAAGAATCACAATACAATGTGGATGTCGTTACAACTTTGCCGAGGACAGGAAGGGAAACCCGCCGGAATACTCCGTCATGGGCAAGTGGACCCGATGCCATTAGTCATCAAGAGAATGGTAAAGAGATTGATAACATGGAGGGTATTGCAGCAGACCGCATACCCAATAATCGCATCATCAATATCTACAAACAGGGTGACCGTATACCCCCACACATAGATCACCACGACTTTGTCGACCTTTCGCACGCTCTCTTTTCCGAGCGAGTGTAACATCATGTTCGGATCCGACCTCCGGATAGCAGGGTCCAGTGTGAGTTCCGAGGGCCGGTGAAGATACCTTTACCGCAGGTTCCGTCATGATACCGAAGGGTAACGGAGCAGATATCGCCAAGCATTGCATACCGAGAGTACCAGTGAAGCGGATCTCGCTTACGTTCGAGAGGATGGACGACGTAAAGATACCTTACCATTTCCAGCCGTACCCGGAGCTAGAGAGCCTCCGGCCTTACGAGCTGTGAGTTACATGGAAAATATCACACCTCCAATGTACATCCATACGGCATCCTTGCCAAGGATGGCTTGGAAGGTGATGTTATTGACCATGCATCTCATTATTCAGACATGGACTTTTGACAGATGCTTCTTTAGATGGATCAACAAAGATCATACACAGTCCGTTTTGAGTCTACATGGATTGTATGAAATATGTTCCGTATCAAGTTGTACGATGTATCTTCAGCATGATTGGAATGAAAGTGACTATGTCACATTTTTTTGGCCTTCACCTCTTTTGTGCAAATTGATTGGGAAACGCCATTAAAGTTGAAAGAACTTCGAACAAAGAACAGAAAAGGAATAAAAAAAAAGATAAAAGAAAACTTTCTAAAAAAAAAAAAATCTAAAAATGACAAACACCAAATTCACATGAACATTAAATAAACAACAAAATAAAATTTGAATCATTAAAGGATAAACAAAATCAACAAGAATGTTAAATCAAATTCTCAATCAAATTTCAAATGTGATCTTCCAAATTTCAAATCAAATCTTAAATCAAATTTCAACCGAGTTCAAACTCATCCTTTCAAATCTCAAATTCAATCTTTCCAGATTCCAAATCTCTATCAAATCTCAAATTCAATCTTTCCAGATTCCAAATCTCTATCAAATCTCAAATTCAATCTTTCCAGATTCCAAATCTCTATCAAATCTCAAATTCAATCTTTCCAGATTCCAAATCTCTATCAAATCTCAAATTCAATCTTTCCAGATTCCAAATCTCTATCAAATCTCAAATTCAATCTTTCCAAATTCCAAATCTCTATCAAATCTCAAATTCAATCTTTCCAGATTCCAAATCTCTATCAAATCTCAAATTCAATCTTTCCAAATTCCAAATCTCTATCAAATCTCAAATTCAATCTTTCCAAATTCCAAATCTCTATCAAATCTCAAATTCGATCTTTCCAGATCTCACATCAAACATACATCAAATCCAAACTTTTGGGTCGAGGATTTTACATCCAAGACTGCACTGCTTTAGGATTCTCTTCCTATTGCACTGAAATACATCAATTCAAACTCTTGGGTCGAGGATTTTACATCCAAGACCGCACCGCTTTAGGATTCTTTTCCTACCGCACCGAAATAGCATCAATTCAAACCTTTGGGTCGAGGATTTTACATCCAAGACCGCACTCGCTTAGGATTCTTTTCCTACCGCACCGAAATACATCAATTCAAACTTTTGGGTCAAGGATTTTACATCCAAGACCGCACCGCTTTAGGATTCTCTTCCTACCGCACCGAAATACATCAATTCAAACTCTTGGGTCGAGGATTTTACATCCAAGACCGCATCGCTCTAGGATTCTCTTCCTATTGCACCGAAATACATCAATTCAAACTCTTGGGTCGAGGATTTTACATCTAAGACTCGCACCGCTCTAGGATTCTCTTCCTATCAGCACCGAAATACATCAAATCCAAACTTTTGGGTCGAGGATTTTACATCCAAGACTCGCACCGCTCTAGGATTCTCTTCCTATCGCACCGAAATACATCAAATTCAAACTTTTGGGTCGAGGATTTTACATCCAAGACCGCACCGCTTTAGGATTCTCTTCCTATCGCACCGAAATACATCAAATTCAAACTTTTGGGTCGAGGATTTTACATCCAAGACCGCACCGCTTTAGGATTCTTTTCCTACCGCACCGAAATACATCAATTCAAACTTTTGGGTCGAGGATTTTACATCCAAGACCGCACCGCTTTAGGATTCTCTTCCTACCGCACTCGAAATACATCAATTCAAACTCTTGGGTCGAGGATTTTACATCCAAGACTGCACTGCTCTAGGATTCTCTTCCTATTGCACTGAAATACATCAAATCAAACTCTTGAGGTTACGGATTTTACATCCAATACCGCATTATGCTGAGGTCTTTCCTCATTGCAATGACTCAATCCAATCGATTCGATCTTCTTTTGGGGTTGAAGATGTTACATCTAAAACTTCAAAATTCCAATTTTCATTTCAAATCAAATCCCTTCAAATTAATCTCGACAAACTTCAATCTAAATCGAAACTCCAAATTGAAATCTAAACTCACACATCATGACTTGAACATGAAACAAAATAAAATCTAAATCGAATTTCTCCCAAATCATGTAATTTGGGATTCACCTCCTTTTCCTTTCCTCAGGCGAGAGTTCAAGAATCTCCCGTCCCGCAGATATACTCGACACTCCCAGCGGAAGCTCTTCTACTTTGTCCTAAGTTTGTTACTTGGACATCCGTGTTGGTTTTGTTGATCGTTTCGGTCAACACCAATACGCGCGGTGTGCTCCGTCACCACCACACCTATCGGGGGTCCATTTGTCGACCTCATTTTCGATGAGGTCTTCTCTTCTTCTCTTTAAGTATTTCAGGATCTAGCCTTAGGCTTTTCCTTTCGACTATCTTAGAGGACTAGAATCGGGACCCACCTTTTAGAAATTCAAACCACTTCTAAACTCCTCGCAAACTCCACAAACTCGACTATAAACCCCTAATCACCTAGAGGGTTGAAATCAAATGTGGAAGTTTAAAGGATGAGTTCCTATAGGACTCTTTCGGCCTTAGGATCGCCTCGGGTGGCCCTGGTCCGGTGAGGGGCCGACTTACACATACACTACACCTATGCACTACACTTTCACACACCTCCTAAAAACACACCCATACCTGACTTCGACCTCCTGACTCATGTAGGTGATTCACATGGATGGTCCTTAACCCCTAAGCCCCGCGCAAGAGGGTTAGGAACAACATAGTGAATGCCTCAAATGAGTCCCTTCATGGCTCATGTGGGCTTGATATGGCTTCATGGCTCAACAAAAATGATTTCATTCCACTTACATCCACCCAATCTTCAATTTTCCAAATTTTCAATTTTTGACCCCCCGGGACCCAACACCCGCCAACCTACCCAAAGCTCTCGAATAGCCCAAATTTCTCAAAAATTTCCAAATTACCCAAAATTCTCCAAAATCAATCCCAAACATTTCCAAAATTGATCATCCATAACCAAAAATGCCAAAAATTCCAAAATACCCCCCAATACCCTCCAAATACCCAAAATACCCCTCTTGACCCAAAAATCCAAAAATTCAGAAAATTCCCAGAAAATTCCAGAAAATCCCAAATATTCCCAATTTCATTTTCTTCAACTACACCATGGGCCAATTTTGTCAATTTACCCCACTTTTATCAAAACCCCCAATTTGACCCATTTTAACCCAAAGTAAACCCAATGTCAAACCTAACCTACCCAATTGACCCAAATTCTGGTCCAATTCAATTCTAAACTTCAATTCAACATCCCAACACCAATCTAGACCAGATCCAAGCCCAATTTGATTGGCATTGGGATCCAATTTCACTTTTGGCCTTAAAGCCCAATTTGGACCTATGACCCAAACCTAACCCAAACTCACCCAATTCAACTCCAATTAACCCCAAATCTTTTCCAAACCTTTCTTAACATCCCCATGAACAAAACACTAACATGATTTGCTCAAAATTTAGACCCAAACCCCACTCAAATTCAACCCAAAATCAAAAGGCCCAATTTTGACCTAAACCTAAACCTAGCCCAAATGAGCCCAAACCCCAAAATCAAAACCCAACCAAAGCCAAAACCTCTTTGAAACACTCCCAAAAACATTCCCCAACATTAATTTTACATCAATTTCAACTCTAGCCCAACTTTGGCCCATGGTAGCTCATTTTGGCCCACTTTAGCCTCTTTACCAAAAAGCCCATATCCAACCCAATTCAAACCCAAATCACCTCTAATTTGTTTCAAACCACTCATGAAGCATCCCTAAACCAAACTCAACAATTATTTGGCCCAAGCCTTTACCAAAATTTCATCCCAAAAATCCATTTTAAAATTCAAAAGCCCACTTTCCTAAACCATTTAAAAGCCCATCTAAAACCATTTCAATGAGCCCAAATTTGGCCCTAAAGCCCACATGACATTTCCATTTGCCATCCATTTAATCAAAGCCATTCCCTAAGTTATAATTCCATCATCAAACAATTCCAAATCAAGCCCCATACAAATTCACACCAAAATATCCAAAATTCTTAAAACCCATTTTTATGAAATCGACCCAACCTTTTCCCAAGCCAAATGAAGCCATGGAGCCATGCACAAGCCATATGCAAGCCATGAGAGCCTCTTTACATGTCACCATGCCATTTTGGGCAAAAGGAGGAGGCTCTTTCCTTAATTCCTAAAGGTGATTAACCACTCCCATGATTCCCCTTAACCATGCTTATGCCTAATCGTGCTTGGATGGTGACTTGACCCTACCGATTATGCCGAGCCAAATCACTTTTCCCTCAGCCAAAACCAAGCCTTGGGTGGTGCACCTAGCCCAAGTGGAGGGGTTGACCAATTTGAGCCAAAATAAGCCCTCTCCCATTCCATTCTAATCCAAGCCTTTTACACATGGCATTTGCCAATTGCCTACACTAAACCCCACCCCGACCCACCCGAACAAGATGGTGACCAATGCTCGGCCGGCCAGCCACCGTGCCGCCGGAAAACACCATGGCCGAAACCTCGGGAGGAGCCAAACTTTGGAATTCTCCTCGTCGAGCTGCCCCATGCCTAGTGGCCACCATGGCTGTTCTTCACATGCCAAGAGCAGCTGATCCCAGCCCTCAACTCCCCCTGGGAGGCCCTCCAACATCTCCTATTTAAACCCCTCACCTTCTCGGCCATGAGAGGTGCAAAACCAGACCTTACTGAAACTCTGCCAAAATTGTTCCAGACTCCTCCCCACACATAGAGCACTTGATCCCCAGTGAGATCCCCCTGCCATTTCTTCTCTGTGAGCTCAATTTCAGAGTCGAAATTTCACCCAAAACCAGGACACTTCTCCACAGCCGAGCCAATCCCCAAATTGATTGGTCCTACACCCGCACTGAGTCAAGGGAAGGTGTCCACCAGCAAAGCCCCATCTCCAGTGTCACCCGAGTTGTTCCGGACTCCAAAGGTTGTGATCGGCTTTGGTGGAAATCACACCTAGGCAATTCACCACATCCCCAGTGCTTCATCCCTAGCCTCCCTGCAGCTCCAACGAACGTGCCAAGCATCTCCGATCGAGGCTTCACCTCTCGCAGCTAAGGTATGAATTAATTCTTCATCCCGAGCTTCCGGAGATTCTCCATTTCAAATGCCTTAATTTCAATGCATGATAACCGTATAGATGTGTTCGTCTCTTCAAGACGAATCCATAGAGCATAAGAACATGAAAATCTGTTGAGTATCGAGTGAGATCTTAAGGATTTAGTGTGGACGGCTCTCGGGTGAGGACACTTGGGGACGATGAACGGATGCCGTCCATTTAATACACGCGCGGACGAACGGCTCAGATGGCGTCGGACCGAGAGACGGTACGAGAACCGCGGGGCCCGGGTTGCCGACTCGGATGGCGGCGTCGAATGGGAGCGCGCCGCGTGTGCATTCGGAGTCGCCGAGGTCGACGCGGCGCCGCGTGGATAAATAGAAAAATAGGGTATTTTCCTATTTATTTAATTCCCTAAACTTGGAAAATTCATATCTCCGTGTAGAAAAATCACAAAAATAAAATAAAAATACCCTCTCGCTCGGTGAACGGAGGAGAATAATGTGGAAAAGAAATCATTCAATTTTGTCCAAGTATTTTATTTTTAGTAATTTATTTACTCTCTGCATACATTTAATTCTCCATGCATTCATACAATTCACCATGGCATGAAACCATAGGGCTTTTGAAGCCTCCGAATTTGGGAACATTCCCCGAATTTTCCAAAGTCGAGGCCATCCCTATGAAAAGTTATTGATTTTTCAAATGCATGTTGCTATTTTAAGTATTTTAATTCCAAAAATTAGCATGTTGTAAAATAAATTCTAGGAAAATTTGGTGATGTTCCATATGACCGGAGAACCCTAGGAAAAATAGGATTTGGGTTAATTCACTTAGATTAACCCTAATCTGCTTAAACACCCAAAATAGATCTCTAATTGATTAGAGTTAACTATAGATCAAATTGACTTGAAATCAATTCTCCACTGACCTTTAGGATCAGAGGAACCCATCATAAAAATTTGAGGTCAATTGGACTTGGTTAGCCCCACTAATTGGGTTGATTAAGCCACTTAGTCATTTTAAACTTTAAAAATTCATAACTTTCAAAATATCTTTCAAAAATTCACCAAATTGGTTTTGGAGTCTCTCTGATATCAGGGGAGTTTAAGAAAATTAAAATTTCAATTTTCTAAAAAAGTTGATTTTTAATATTATTTTAATATTTTCAATAATTAAAAAATAATAAAAATCACAAAAATAATAAAATTCACCAAAATGTCATATTTTGAATTTTAATCACTTAGGAACAAGTCCCATATTTTTCCTAGGTCTATTTAGTGAGATATTAATTTTTAAAGCTCTAGGGTAATTTTAAAATTAAAAAATATATTTTCTAGCATTTTCACCAAAATAATTATAATAAATCAAGAAAAAGTCAGAAAATTGTGAAGTTTGGTTCTCTGGAATCCTTGATATCAGAGAGAATTTTAAAAATTATAAAATTTATTTTTCAACATTTATTTTATTTTTAAATTAATTAATACTCCAGAACTTAAAATAATTCTAATAAATAAAATATAATTCAAAAAATTACAAAATTTGGTCCAAGTGGTCCTCTTGTCATTAGGAATGTCCCCTAATTTTCTTAAGGATAGAAACTTTCCCTTGGTCATATTATTGAATTTTCCTTGGAAATTTCTATTTTCTACAAAAAATAATTATATAAATAAATTAAATACAGAAAAATCACATTTTCTCCTCTCATGTCTTCATTGACACATAAGTGAAGTCACATAAAAATTTCAAGTTCATTTGAGTTCAATTTAGTGAGTTATGAAATTATTAGGCTTAAAGGGCAAAATGGTAATTAAAATTTTAACCCTTAATTAAAACTTTAGGTTTAATAAAAATTAACAAGTAAAATATTTGATCTTAATCTGATTTGGATGATTGAAATTTAAATAATTGAAGGGTAGAAACCCATTAAGTAATTTAAAATGATTAAACCTTAATTAAATAATTAATTGAATTTGGAAGAATAATAAGATTGGAATTATTAAAATAGGGATATTATTAGGAAGAGATTTATTCTTTAATTTAAAAATCCCTAAATTTAATCATCCCATTAATATTCAACTCTTAATTAAAATGATAACTCAAATTTAAAATATTAAAAGACTTAATCATTAAACTAAAATTAAATCATTAAACTCCTTCAAAAATTTTAAATTAAATTAAATTAAATTAAGATTAAAAGTTGAATTAAATTAAATTAAATGAATTAAATAAATTAAATAAAATTAAATTAAATTAAATAAATTAAATTAAATTAAATAAATTAAATTAAATTAAATAAATTAAATTAAATTAAAATTAAATTAAATTAAATTAAGAAATTAAATAAACTAAATTGAATTGAATTAAATTAAATCAAATCAAACTAAATTGAATTAAATTGAATTAAATTAAATTAAATTAAATTAAATTAAATTGAATTAAATAACCTCACTTAAGACATGAAGAAATAAATCTAAAATAACTTGAACACTATCGCAAACTTAAATCATTAATTTGAACTTAAATTTGGATCACAAATCATTAAATATCATTTTGCCCTTAGGAGCCTTAGTTATCATAACTCCTAAATAGAACATTAAAATGAAATGCTACTTCACTTATAAGGATATTCAAACATCCTAGTTCACTGAGCAAGTAAACAAAACTCGAAAACCTCTGACGATCGATTCATTTACACAATTAAATTCATTCGGACTTGAAACAATCCTAGAAATATTGAAAAGATGTTTAAGATTCTTCTTAAGCACTTCCTCAATATGATAGGATATTTATAAGAACAATTGAACTTAATTGTTCTTTGATGAAGAAAATCGTTTTCAAACTAAAAACATGAGAACCTAGACGTCATAGAAATGACTAGACTATAGGATTAGGAATTTGGTAGAAAACCATAAACCTTTCCCTTAGCTTTACCTAGGAACTTGCCTAAATATTCTAATTGTGTTTTAAGTGCAGCTTGGAATGACGGGAAGACCCTCCGAGTACGCTTTTATTTTATCGTAGCTTATTCTATTGCAAATGCACTTTACTTTTCTTGCATGATAAACAACAGCTTGCATGAAAACCGACACCTTTAGGACGTAAACCAAAACCGAAACCCATAATTAAATTAAAAGACACTACAAGATAAAATTCACCTCCACAACATTTCAAAATATAAGACAACTCAAAATTTAATCACAAACAGAACACAAAACTACAATTACAACTAAATTAAAACGTCTTGTTGGATGATCGGGAATACCTCGGATGATGTAACCTACGTGTTGCTAACGGGATTTCCCACGGTCTAAATGAAAGTGTGGAACTCATTCAATTGAGTTTAGCAAATTCATCCGGACTAAGTGAATCCGATAAAAATAATGATGCCGGAAGGATGGAACCGCGGGATCTTAACCGGTGTCGTTATAATCAACTTTAAGATTTGTTTTAATTAAAACACAAAAAAACACTTGGAAATTAAGACTTCTCTAAACCGAACACTTCTCTCATCTCTTGATTTATGATTTCTAAAACTAAACCTCTCGCAACAACAAGGAGCTCGGAGCATGGTGGGCAAAGACGGCCATCGTCGTCGCAAAAACTCGTGTCGACATCGCAAAATTTTCCTAGGATTAAATAACAAAGTCATAGGACTTCGAGGTAGTTTGCCTAGTGCAACATAAATCCTCAACTCTTCGTTAGGCATTTGCATTGCAAATTAAACCCTAACCGGTCTTAGGATTCCGAGGTAGTCGTCCGATACGACATAAACCCTCATATCTTCTGTGCAATTTGTATGATTCTATCATATAAATATAAGCCCTAATTAATTAAAATTGGCAAGATTAAAACATTAAATAAACATTAGGACTTTCCTAAATCCAAGCCAAATAATAGGGTAGTCGGGAAATTATCGAAGTTCACTTCGAATCCATAATTTCTCCTACTTTTCTTCCTTTGAATTCCCAAAATAAAAATGTTCCAAATTTGATCCATTCCCTATTGAAATTCCAAAATTCAACCCCTTGAAAACTTAAACTTTGAAATTCTTGAGAGCGAGAATTATCGATTATTATCGAGAGTTTTCTTAGGTGATTCCCGTCACTTAAGATGTAATTAACTATGGGGCTTGCCCTTATAGGGAACTTTAAGAACCTGAGTAATATAAACCCCGTTTAATAATTTCATATTAAGCGGTGGAATTTGTCGGCTTATAAAATTGGTTCGCAGACCAAACGGATGTCACAAACCTTTCTAGTTTATTTAATCGAGCCCCATCATCAAGCGATGTGTCTATTCTTCGGGATAGATACACGGTTCGTGATGCGGTGCTCGTTTATATAAACTATTCGGGATGTGAGATCAGCTTGATTTCATATCTTAAAATTTTCAAATTTAAAATTATTTTCAAAATCAAATACTACTTTTCAAATTATTTATTTAAATTAAATTAAAATTCGCCGACAATTTCTGTAGGCGACTCTCTTTTCAAAATAAAACACACAACCTAAAAAATAGTGCCGACAATCTTCTGTATTTTCTGTTACTGCCGCAATTGTTTCTTCTGCTTTTTCTGATTTGTGTATTGTATCCATGTCGAACTGTGAGAGAACCTTCCGTCCCTGAACTGACATTTCAACTGACTCATCCTGTGAGCAGGCAAATTCTTTTGCAAGGCGGACTAATACATCTGCAAGAGTATTTTCTCTCCTGGGAATCTTGTAGATCGTTACAATTGGAATTTGATCCAACTGTTTCATGGCGTACTGAAAGTACTGCTCGAGTCTTAGCTTCAGAATTCTGTACTGTCCCGCAACTTGCTGAATGATCAACTGTGAATCTCCGTAGATATTGATGTCTGTTATCCCCATTTGAATGGTTAATTCTAATCCAGTTATAAGAGCTTCGTATTCGGCCTCGTTGTTCGTACATGGCTCTGTTAAATGGTAGGAGTATCTTAACATTCCCCTTTTTGGTGTTATAAATATTAGTCTGATTCCTGCCTTGCCGGGCACTATCGTTTGTGATTCTTTAACTTTCTGTGCTGAAGATGCTCCGTCGAAGTACAGTTCCCAACGCTGATCATCGGGGTCTTCTAGGCTCATTATCTGCTCGTCTGGCAAGTCATTGTTGAGAGGCGATTCTGCCGGTAAAGGGTGTGATGCAAGGAAGTCTGCCAGGACTTGTCCCTTTACGGCACGAAGAGGAACGAAAGTTATATAGAATTGCAATAGTATCATTGGCCACCTGGCAAGTCCGCCGGAAAGTGTCGGTCGGGTCATCAAATATTGCAACGGATTAACTTTCGAGATAAGGTTGACCTTATGAGAAAGCATGTAATGCCTGAGCTTTTGTGCAGCGAAGATCAGGGCCAAACAGTGCTTCTCAATAGGAGGATACTTTACTTCCATCGAAATTAGACGACGGCTTAGGTAATAGAGCGCATTTTCTTTTCCCTCATCATTGACCTGGGCTAGCAGGGCTCCGAGAGAGTCGTCTAAAGTCGCGGTATAAAGTATCAACGGTCGTCCCGAGACTGGGGCTGCTAAGACAGGATGTGTCATTAGGTATTGTTTGATGTCATCGAAGGCATGTTGACATTTGGAGTCCCAAGTAAACTTGGCATCCTTCTTAACTAAAGCAGAAATTGGCTGACACCTTCCTGACAAATTCGAGATAAAGCGTCGAAGATATGCCAATTTCCCTTGAAAGGATCGTAGTTGTTTCAAGGTTTTAGGAGGTGGCATTTCTAAGATAGCTTTAATCTTCTCTGGATCAATTTCAATTCCACGATGTCGGACGACAAATCCTAAGAATTTCCCAGAGGTGATGTCGAATGCGCATTTCAGGGGATTCATCTTAAGGTTAAATTGTCTTAATCGCTCGAAAACAATTCTCAAATCATACAAGTGATCTTCCTTCAGTTTGCTTTTGATGACCACATCATCCACGTAGCACTCTACTTGGTTGTGTATGAGATCATCAAAAATCCTCGTCATTGCTCTTTGGTAGGTTGCTCCTGCGTTCTTCAATCCAAATGGCATCACTGTGTAGCAGTACACTCCAATTGGCGTTCTGAAGGCTATGAGCTTTTCATCTTTTGGTGCCATCTTTATTTGGTTGTATCCCAAAGATTCATCCATGAAAGAAAAGATTTCATGTGTTGAAGCGATGTCGATCATCAATTCTGGAATTGGTAGCGGAAATTCATCCTTTGGACATGCTTTATTCAAATATCTGAAATCCACGTATATTCTGATCTGACCATTCTTCTTTCTGACTAGTACCACATTGGCTAACCAAGTCGGGTATTGCTCTTCACGGACAAATTTAGCGTCTATTAGCTTCTTAACTTCAGCCTATTACTTGTTGTTCAATCTCTAGACGCATTCTTCTCGGAGCTTGTCCGACTGGAATAGCAAGTGTGATCCACTCCTAGCCCGTGAACCGCAACCTCCGGAGCTAATCCCGGCATTTCATCATAACTCCAAGCAAAACAGATCCTCGAATTCCATTAATAACTCGATTATCTCTTCGGAGTCTTCTTTATTGAGTAAGGAGCTAACAAAGGTCGGCCTAGGCTCTTCTCTAGTACCTAAGTTAACTTCCATTAACTCGTCTATTGTAGATTTAATTTCTTCTTCGAAGTCTGGTGGAGCATCTCTGACTGGTAGATCTTCGAGATCTTCTGAAGCTTCCAAGCAGTCTTCATTAGGCTCGCAAGTGACAACCAAGAAAAATCCCGTATCGTCAACTGATCCTACCGTGTCGAATCCGAGACCGTGTTTTGAGTTGGGAGGCCGGTTGGCATTATTCCATAATTTTTCAAAGTGTTGTGATTGACCTTTTGTCCATCGTCGAGGTAAGACACCACGTTGAATTAAATTTTGAACACAGGGAGAGTTCCACTCAAAAGGTAGTTCCATTAATTCGGAAGAAGTAACATCTTCAAATTGTACATCATTTTCAATTCTGGAAGAAGAAACACCACGGTAAAACTTGATTGGTTTAGTACCACCACCATGCACTTCCTTGACCATCATACCCTCGACCTTATTAGGGTGGATCGGGGTTAGGGTCACAGTATGTACATAGTGGTTAATCTTCTCGTACATTGATTTATATTCTTCATTCTTTTCATCTTCGAGAGAGATCTTGAACTGGGGTTTCTTCTGACTTATCGCCGCTGCTTCTTTCTTGATTTCTTCTTCTTTAGAACTGTTCTCCTAATCAACGTCGATGACTGGTTTCATCTGTCCAACTGTTCCAACGTCTCTTCCACGACCTCGTCCCCGGCCTCGACCTCGGGTGCGAGTTTTGGAGAAACCTTCACCATCTCGCTGTAAGGGAGTGGTGAGTAAATGTTAGACTAGAATTTCAGGCTCTTCATCGTCTTGCACTTCTTTTGCTTCATTTGGTATGACATTTCTGGAGAAGATTATTTTCCTCGGAGGTGCGTAATAGGCTGCATCTTCATGAATTCCAATCTCGTGTACGGAGAATGGTTGCAAGTCACCTTTGACACATTGTTCTCCTCCTTCGTAATACTCTATGCACTGGTGCAGAGACGACGGTACCATTCGATTTTTATGGATCCATGGCCGACCCAGTAGAGAGTTGAATGATGTCTCAGAATCAATTATATGGAATTTTGCGGTTGTCTTTGCTAAGTCACCGGTTTTCATTAACAGTGTAATCGATCCGAGAGCTCTCTCTCCTTTCTGATTGAAGCCTCTCAATAACATCTTGTCTGCTTCAAGCTCACAAGCATCAATTTCCAAATATGCTAGCGTTCGAAGATTCATTATGTTGATTGATGCTCCCGGATCAACCAATACCCCGGAGAGCGTAAACTTTCCAATAAGTGACCGACATGTACAATGGTCGGTTGTGATCGACCGTTCCCGCAAGAGATCATTGTCCGTGAAGGTAACACCTCGTCTGTTCTTTTAACGAGTAAACCTCATCGAAGGAATTACCGGCCATTCGAGCTAAACAAATCTTTGGATCGAGTAGAGCCTCGATCGAGCTTCCCTCATCTCCTTTCGACGAGATGAGAGCGTCGTATATGCTCGGCTTGTCGGTAGCTTCCTAAGATGGGCTAGCACGTTATAGTCCACTTTATTATCATGTTCCTCGGCTTCTTCCTCGAACGGGCAATTCCTCTCATCGGGGTTGGCTCCTCCCGAGCAACCACCGCTTTCCTTTATTCTTCGGACCCATTCTCGGAGGTAGAACTTTTCCGCTTCTTAGGTTGACTTCGGCTTACTTGTTCCGAGTCCGGTGCCGGATCCGCCGATGTTTCCCCTTGAATTGGAACGACTGGCTCTTCTGGATTTGCTTCAGAATCCGACAACTCTAATTCTATCGCGATTGAAGCTCCTCAAAATTCACAAATGGACTTGTTGCTTGTTGAGCTTTCGTAGCCTCCTTTATGAACATCTTCTTCGTTGTGGTCATCGAGGTTGTGTATGATTTGAGAATCGTTATTTGTATTGGAATCGAGATCCGGATTAAGTCGGTTGTAGCTAGTTACGTAATCGTTAGAAACAGTCAAAACTTAGCCAACGCCATAACTTTTATCATTATAAGATCCCGCTGGGTCGAGCAAATAATCATACATAGTCAGAAGTTTGAGGAATTTCTCCCTCGAAATGGAAACAACCATCCTAGGATAAGCAGCCCCTAGTATACCCTTCGGAGCCTCGATCTTCTTCTTTTCTACGATCTTCTCCTCCTTCTGAGGCGGTTCTTCAATCGCAAGAGATGGTGCCGACTCGGCAGGTTTCAAAATCTGAGTTGAAGTGCGTACCGAAGCGGTCTGGATGTGATCCAAAATTTTCTTTGAAGACTTTGTCCAGACGGTACTCCATCCATCATCGGTCGTATACAGGTTTATGGGAACAATAGGATCCATCGAGATAACATTGACCGAACCTCCTTTTTGGGGCTCCTTCATGTATTCCTTCGAGATCGTTATGTTCCCTTTCCAGAGATTGTCATCAAGCCAACTCTTGAAAGTGATGCAATCCTCTATCTTGTGCCCGAGCATCCGGTGGTAAGGGCAATAGTTTGGATGATCTTTCTTATTGACTTCTTCTGGCCTCTTGGGCTCTGGTAGTTGAAAATCTGGTGTTTTCATTAAACTGCGGAACATCTTTGCTACTGCTTCAGTCTTGAATGGATATTCCTTATTCAGAAAATCATTCAGGGTATGCTATGGACGAGGCGGTTGTTCATATTGCTGAGGCGACTGATAGCTCAGTCGAAGCTGTTGATAACCCTGCTGAGGTTGCTGATAGATCTGTTGCGGTTGTTGGTAAGTCCTTTGTGGTGGTTGATAACTAGGCTGTGGCCGCTCTGGCTGTATCTGAACCGGCTGCTTGCCCTTATCTACTGCCGCGATGATTCCGGATTTCTTTTCAAATGCTTTTACAGGCTTCTGTTTACCGTTCTTGTCTACGAAACTTAACTGCTTTGCCTCTTCTTGCAAGCTCCCAACCTTGCTAAGCAACTTCTCAAAAGTCTTGATTGTAAATCCTTTAAGGAGAAGTGCTATCGGGCCATGGATACTCTTAAGCAAGATGCCGACTGCATGCTGTTCTTGAAGCTGTGGTTCACACTTCATGCTTAAGTTCCTCCATCGAAGTATGTAATCCACTAAAGTCTCGTTCGGTTTCTGTGCTCCACCACTAGATCACCGTTGGTGATGTGGTGCCGAGCCCCGGCAAACCGCTTAACGAAGAGGTTTTCTAACTCTGAAAAGGTCTTAACTGAACCATTTGACAATTCTACGTACCGGTCGAAGGTGATCCCTGACAAAATGCTGATGAATTGACGGAAGAGTAAAGCATCACTCCCACCAGCATTGCAGCAACTAGCATGAAAATGTGCGACATGCTGCCGGGGGTTTCCCGTTCCATCAAAAGTCTTAAACAGAGGTGGTACAAAGCCTTTCGGGTATTGGACTGCATCGAACTCTTCGGGGTAAGGTCTACCCGTATGAATAGATGTTCTGCTCTTAGATTTTGCTAAGGCTTCTCGCACCTGTTGTTCTACCATGTTTTTAATGTCCTTTTCGGGAATCATATTCTGTGTAGAATCCTTCTTTGGTGGCTCATCTCCGTTGACGGATGTGATCTCTTTTCCTCCATCTGCAATATGGATGATCTCTGGGGGTGTTTCTTTCTGAGCTTGTACCTGATTCTGGAGAGTGGCTAAAGCAGCAGCCATCTCTTCCATCCTCTTTGCTATTTGGGAAATTGAGTCATCTCTTTCCCGAAGCTGTCTCTCATCACTTCCGGTCCATCTCTTTCCGCAGCTGCCGAAGCACCTTGCGAAGCTGATGATGCTCGTGTCTCAACCATATTGATCTCAGCATACTCCTCATCCATGAACTCTGATGAATCAACTTCATTTTCCAACTTTTCTCCTCTTTCTTTCGCCAACTGTCGGATATCCGTCCTTAGCTTTCCTATAGCATCCTCGAGGGGTCTCTTCCAGACGGTCTCGCGGTTGTCGTGTGATGGCTGTTGAACTTCTTTTTTGGGAGTTTCTTTTATTGCGCTAGCACTTTCTTCTGATTCAGGCTCTTTGATGAGGCTTTTCTTCTCAAGACGTTGTGTTGGTCTCGGCTCGGTAATAATAGGTCGCCACACCATTCTTCTTGCAGTTGAAGGCCTAGGACCGGACGGTCTGTCGGCTATATGGTGGTAGGTCGTGTCCTCTCTAATATGATGGCTGAACAAGCTCTCATTTTCTTCCTTGGTTTCTCTACGGTAGTGACAGGCTCTACTCGCGGTCCGAGGCGGGACCTAGCTGGCACTCATCCCATTCTTCTTAGGATTTCTGAAACGGGGCATCTTTCTTTCTTTGCCAATTTTTCTATCGCAGCTTGTAGCCGAGCAAATGGCATATTCTTAACCCTTTTCTTTTGTAGTTACTATAATATGCAGGTCGGGGTAATGTAGCGGCAATCCTTCGGATGTTTTCTTCATCCGATGCAGCAGAGAGAGGGTAAAACCTACTTCCTTCCAACAGAGGTGTATACTCAGGCAGTTCAGGGATCTCTTCCAGGAAAGCAACTTCAGCGGCCTTGAGTCTGAGTTAGGGGTGCAATCTTGAACTGGACCCAATCTTGAAAACAGATGGTATTGTAGCAAAATCTTTATCCTCCACGGTGATAGGCTCATCACAGACTTGGATTTCCTTCCCCTTCAGTTTGGCAGAAGCCGGAGTAGGTGCAGAGATGACTATACCGGTGGAGGTAGAGACAACAGTCCTCCTACGAATAGCAGTACTTCTTTCGGCTGGAACCCTTTGCAGGGGAGGGAATTCTTAAGTCAACTTCAGGTTGAACTCAATTAGAGGCTCCTCAGTTTCTGGCACTTTGTCCATTAGTGTGAAGAGGGTGACGTCAGCGAACTTAATATCTGTATTACCAAATCCTTGTCCGAAACGGATGATCCCATTGTTGGCAGCTCATCCTTATAGACAGCCAAGTCCATTCCATTGGTGAAGGAGAAAATTAACTTTGGTGCATTCATTTTCTGCAGTGTAGATTCCGAATTTCAGTCCCGAATTATGCTTCCTTTCGTCACAAAACTTAGAACGAAAAAGAAAGAGTCCGAACACATTCTCGTTTATCTTAATGTATTTGTGATTTTTAAGAGAATTCATTTATTAGAAGGTTGTCTATTAGAGGATTTGTTCGTTAGGAACAAAATGATTAAAGGTATAGAAAAGGTAAAGGACCCGATTCAGAATTGGAAAGGAAGAGAAAGTCTCGTAAGACTCCTTAACCCGAAGGACTGCTCCTAAGCTAACACCTATTGGGGGTCCACCCCACCTTTGAAAGGAGGTAAAAGGATTTCAGAACCTCTCCGTTTAGAGGTGTCTAAACAGTGGCTCCTAAATCCGAGAGAAGCTGGCTATACCCGTTCAAGATAGAAACGAACGTGGTATGCCAACGGAAAGAATGGTAGTTTGCTCCACTAGGGACATGGTTACACTACCGATTTATGAAAGCAAAACCATCTTATCAAAATGGAGAGAGGAACATTTCCCCAGCGGAGTCGCCAGAAGTTGTCGGCGAATTTTAAATTTTAAATTTAATTTAAATATAGATATATTTTGGAAAGTAGCATTTAATTTTGAAAATAATTTTAATTTTGAAAATTTTAAGATATGAAATTAAATCGATCTTACATCCCAAATAGTTTATATAAATGACCACCACACCACAAACCGTGTATCTATCCCGAAGAATAGACACACTGCTTGATGATAGGGCTCGATTAAATAAACTAGAAGATTTGTGACATCTGTTTGGTCTGCGAACCAATTTTATAAGCCGACAAGTTCCCCTACTTAATATAAAGGAATTAAGCAGGGTTTATATTACCTGGGTTCTTAAAGTTCCCTATAAGGGCAAGCCCCTATAGTTAATTACATCCTAAGTGACGGGAATCACTTAAGAAAACTCTCGATAATGATCAGTGGTTTTTCTCTCAAGAATTTCAAAGTTTAAGGTTTCAAAGGATTGAGTTTTGGAATTTCAAAAGGGAATAGCTCAAATTTGGAACAGTTTATTTTAAGAGTCCAATGGAAAAGAAGTAGGAGAAGCTGAGGATCCAAGAAGAATCTTGGCAACTTCCCAAACCATCCTATTGTTTGGCTTCAATTTAAGAGTATATTTAATGTTTCAATCATGTAATTTTAATTAATTAGGACTTATATTCGTATGACACAATCACACAAATAGCCTCGAAGATGTGAGGGTTTATGTCGTACCAAACGACCACCTCGGAATCCTAAAACTGGTTAGGGCTTAATTTACATAACATGATTATTCAAATGCCTAAAAAAGATGTTAAGGATTTATGTTGCACTAAGCAAACTACCTCAAAATCCTATGGCTTGGTTATTTAAAACTAGGAAAAGGTTTTGCTGAAGTAGACACAAGTTTTGCTGATGAAGATGGCCGTGCTGCCCACCGTGCTCCGAGCTCCTTGTTGTTGCATGTTGACCTCATTTTTGATGAGGTCTTTTCTCTTCTCTCTCCTTAGTACTTAGAATCTAGCCTTAGGCTTTCCCTTTGACTATCTTAGAGGACTAGAAATGGAACCCACCACTTAGAAATTTAAACACCTCTTAACTCTCTGTAAACCCCATAAGTTTGATTGTAAACCCCTAAGTCACTTGGAGGGTTAAGATCAAATGTGGAGGTTTAAAAGATGAGTTCCCTATAGGACTCTTTGGCCTTAGGACTACCCTGGGTGGCCTGGTCTGGTGAGGGTTGACCTGCACACATTAAACTTTCACACACGTTCCAAATCCTAAAACCATTCATACCTAGCTTGACTTCCTGACTCATGTAGGTAATCCATATGGATGGTCTTCAACCCCTAAGGCCCTGGCTAAGAGGGTTAGGAACAACATAGTGAATGTCTCAAATGAGTGCTCTCATGGATCTTATGGGCTTGATATGGCTTCATGGCTCAACCAAAGTGATTCCATTCTACTCAAACTTGATCAATCTTCATTTTTCCAAAATTTCACTTTTTGACCTTCGGGGCCCTACACCCACCAAACCTACCAAATGCCCTTGAAACTACCCAAAATTTGCAAAATTGCTTAAATTATCCAAAATTCCTCAAAACTAATCCTAAACATTTCCCATCATTCAAATTGATCGTCCTTAGCCAAATATACCAAAATTTCCAAAAATACCCCCCAATACCCTCCAAATACCCAAAATGCCATTTTTAACTAAAAATCCATAAATTCTAAAAATTTCCAGAAAATTCCAGAAAATCCCAAATATTCCCAATTTCATTTTTTTCAACTATACCATAAGCCAATCTTGTCAATTTAACCTACTTTTACCAAAACCCCCAATTTAACCCATTTTTAACCCAAGTGAACCCAATGTCAAACCAAACCACTCCAACTAACCTCAATGTTGATACAATCCAATTCTAAACTTCAATTAAATATCCCCAATATCAATTTAGACCAAATCCAAGCCCAATTTGATTAACATTTGGATCCAATTCCAATTTGAAGCTTAAAGCCCAATTTTGGCCCATGACCTAAACTTAGCCCAAACCAACCCAATTTAACTCCAATTAGCCCCAAAGCTTTTCCTAAACCTTCCTAATATCCCCACAAACAAAACACTAACAAGATTTGCCCCAAATTTGAACCTAAACTCCACCCAAACCTAATCAAAAGTTAAAATCCCCTAAATTGGCCTAAACCCAAACCTAACCCAAATAGGCCCAAATCCCAAAATCAAGGCCCAACCAAAGTTGAAAACTCTTTGTGACATTCCCATAAACATTTCTCAACATTAATTTTACATCAAATCTAACGTTAGCCCAACCTTAGTCCAAGTTAGCCCAATTTGACCCACTTTGGCCCCTTTACCAAAAAAGCCCAAATTAAATCCAATTCCACCCTAAATGATACCAAATCTTCTCTAAAATGTTCATGACACATCCCTAAACTAAACCCAACATTTGTTTGGCCCAATCCTTCACAAAATTTCCATCCACCAATTTGTTTTGAAACCTAAAGGCCCACTTTCTTAAACCATTCTAAAAGCCCATTTTCACCAAATCCAAAAGCCCAAAATTGGCTTTAAAGCCCACATGGCCATTTCTTTTCATCATACCTTTAATTGATATCACCCCTAAGTTTCAAAATCATCATTAAACCATTCCAAATCAAGCATCATCCAAATTTCCACCAAAATGCCAAAATTCATAAAATCCTCTTTCATGAACTTGACCAAATCTTTTCCCAAGCCAAATGAAGCCATGAAGCCATCCTTAAGCCCCATGCAAGCCATGTGAGTGGTGTTCATGTGACCATACCATATTGGGCAAGAGAAGGAGCCTCTTTCTTGATTCCCTTAAAGAAATTAAGCACTCCCATGTCTCCCCTAACCCATGCTTAAGCCTAATTGTACTTGGATTGTGACTTCTCCCCACTAATCAAGCTCGAATCAAGGAGCTTTTCTCAGCCCAAATCAGACCATGGAAAGGTGAACCAAGCCTAACCTCATGCTTTGACCAATTTGTACTTAAACTCCTCTTTTTAAGCTCCATTCATGGCTAAAGAGAAGAGATGCAAAAGATTACCTTGGGGAAACTCTGCCAAATTGTTCCCAAAGCTTCTCCAAGCACTTCTAAGCTCAATCCAACCATTTCCAATTAAGGCCTCACCTTTTGGACAAAGGTATCAATTTTTTTCTCCTCCAACCGACTTATTTTAAATTTCTGTAAATATTCACATGCTTTAAGTATGTCATCACCATATAGATGTGTGCTACTCGATTAGACGATCATTTTAAAAAACATTTCACTCAATTTCGTTGAGAAACGAGTGAGATATCAAGGTTTGAAGGTAGACGGGTTTGGGTGAATAGAACTAGGAGAGAGGAGCAGCAGCCGTCCGATCACATGTGTATCGCACGGACGACCGAGATGCAGTCGGACGGGAGCTTCATCCATAAGCAGAAACGCGCCAGCCAATCATGGAGCGACACGTGGCCCCCCTTGATAGCGATAGTTTGAGAGGGAAATTGGATTTTGATTTATTTTTGAACATAAATTTAAAAAAATCATAACTTTTCATAGAAAAATCACAAAAATAAAATAAAAATACCCTCTTACTCAGTGAACAGAGTAGAACAATGTGGAAAAAGAATTGGGTTAATTTGATGAGTATTTTATTTTTAACTAATTATTTACTGTTTTGAGTACTTTGATTCTCCATTTACATGAAGCCTCTAATCTTGGGAACATTCCCTGAATTTTTCAAGGTAAAAGACTATATCTATGGCAAGTTATGTATTTTTCAAGTTTATGTCACTGTTTTGGTATTTTAATTCCAATAATTAGCATATTGCTCAATAAATTCTAGAAAAATTTGTGGAAGTTTCTTAGGACCAGAGGACCCTAGTATAATTATGGTTAGGCTTAATTCATTAAGAATAACCCTAATTAGCCTAAATACTCAAAATTGAGTTTTAATTAATTAGGGTTAACCACACATCAAAATAACATGAAATCAATTCTCCATTGATCTGTAGGATACAGAAAATCTTGCATAAAAATTTGAAGTCAATTGGAAATGATTAACCCCACTAAATGAATTAATTAAGCCACATGATCAAAATTAAACTTTAAAAATTCATAACTCCAAAAATACATTTCAAAAATTCACCAAATTGGTTTTGTGGGCTCTCTGATATTAGAGGAGTCTATAAAAAATAAAATTGGAATTTTCTAAAAATTTTCATTTTTAATGATATTTTTGATATTTAAATAATTAAAAAATAATAAGAATCACAAAAATAATAAAAATCATAAAAATGTCACATTTTGAATCCTAATCACTTAGAAACTAACCAAATATTGTTCCTAAGTCTCTAAATTAAGATATTGAATTTTAAAGGCTCAAAACAATTTTTAATATTAAAAAATGTATTTTCCAACATTTTCACTAAATTAATTCCAATAAATCAAAGAAAAATTAGAAAATTGTAAAATTTGTTTCTTTGAACTCCTTGAAGTTAGAGAGATTTAAGGAAAACATAAAATCTCTTTTTTGACTTTAATTTTATTTTATAATTAATTAACACTCCAAAACTCAAAATAATTATAATAAATAAAATATAAAATAAAAAATCACCAAAATTGGTCCAAGTGGTCCTCTAGTCATTAGAAACATCCCATAATTTTCTTAAGGATAGAAACCTTACTTGGTTCATGTTGTTGAATTTTCCTTGAAATCCCTTATTTTTCACTAAAAATAATTATATAAATAAATTAAATTCAGAAAAATCACATTTTCTCCTTTAATGTCTTAATTGACATGTGAGTGGGGTGACATAAAAATTTCAAGTTTATTTGAACTCAATTTAGTGAGTTATGAAATAAATAAGCCTAAAAGGGCATAAAGGTAATTAAAGAATTTAAACCCCTTTATTAAAATTTTAGGTTTAATTAAAATGGAGGGTAAAATATTTGATTTTATCTTTCTTGGTTGATTGAAACTTTGGGAAATTAAAAGGGTAGGAACCCATTTATCACTTTTAATAAACCAAAAATGAAAATTTAATTATTTAAACAATTTAAATTTTGGAAGATTAATGAAATTTTGAATTATTAAAAATAGGGATATAACTTGAGAGGATATTAATTCTTTAATAAAAAAATCCCTAAATAAATCACTTCAATACTATTTAACTCTTAATTAAGATTAAAATGAGAATCCAAACTAAGTAAATTAAAAATTATAAAAAATAACCCTTAAATTAAAGGAAAGCTCAAAATATTAAGTGGTATAACAATTAAATTAAATTAAATTAAAATTAAATTAAATTAAATTAAGTAAAAATTAAATTAAGTTAAAATTAAATTAAATTAACATTTTAATATTTAAATTAAATTTAATTTAAAATATTGAAATTAAATTAAATTAAATTAAATTAAATTCAATTATATTAAATTAACATCACTCAATAATAAAAGTAAAACAAATTTGAAATATTAAGACAATTCATAATTAAGAATATAAAAAATCAAACTAATCAAGATTAACCTAAAATATCATAATTAACCTAAACCAAATCATTAAGATATATGAATAATCTAAGTGAATTTGAAACACCAAAGATTAATTTAAAATATTAAGATCACTTAAAGTATAAAGATTTAAACCAAAAATAATTTGAACACTATTCCAAACTTAAAATTATTAATTAAAACCTCATAATTAAACTAAATCACTTTAAACCATTAACTCAAACTTCAAAATAAGAATGATTAAAATCCTTAACAAACCAACTTGCCCCTAAAGACTTTAATTATTATAACTCTTAAATGGAGTATTAAGTGAGATGTCACTTCATTCATCAGGTAATCAAATGCCCAAGTTCACTGAGCAAGAGACAAAGCTTAACTAAACTCCCGGATGATTAATTCACCTGTGCAACTAAATTTACTTGGACTCAAAATAATCTCGGAAGTATTGAAAAGATGTTTAGGACTCGTCCTAAGCACTTTCTCAATATGATGAGATGTATTAGAAGAACAATTGAACTTAATTGTTCTTTGATGAAGAAAATCATCCATAAACAAAACACAAGAACCTAGACGTTATAGGAAATAACTAGTTATAGGATTATGATCTAGTAGACAACCAGAACCTTCCCATAGCTTTACCTAGGTACTTGTTGAAATATTTAAATGTCTTAACATGTGTTTTATGTGCAGCTTAGGATGACGGGAAGACCCTCCAGGTACGCTTTTATTTTATTGCAATTTACTTACATGCACTGCACTTTTCTTTTTCTTACATGTTAAACAAGATTGTTGCATGAAAACTAAACCTTTAGGATAGTCACAAAACTGAAACCCAAAACTAAATTAAAAGTCACCATAAGATAAAATTCACTGCCACAACATTCTAAAATATAAAACAACTCAAAATTTAATCACAAACAGAACAACAAAACTACAATTGCAACTAAATTAAAACGTCTCGTTGAATGATCGGGAATACCTCGGATGATGTAACCCACGCATTGCTAACGGGATTTCCCACGGTCTAAATGAAAGTGTGGAACTCATTCAGTTGAGTTTAGCAAATTCATCTGGACTAAGTGAATTCGATGAAAATAACGGTGCTGGGATGACGGAACCGTGGGATCTTAATCGGTTCTGTTTAAACAACTTTAAGATTTTTTTTAATTAAAATATTAAAAATATTTGGACTTTAAGATTTCTAAACCAAAACACTTCTCTCATCTCCTGATTTTCACCTTCTAAAACTAAACCTCTGCAACAACAAGGAGCTCGGAGCATAGTGGGCAACACGGCCATCTACTTCAGCAAAACTCGGATCTACACCAGCTAAACCTTTCTTAGAATTAAATAACCAAGCCATAGGACTTCGAGGTAGTTTGCCTAGTGTAACATAAATCCTCAACTCTTCGTTAGGTATTTGCATGATCATGTCATGTAAATTAAGCCCTAACCAGTCTTAGGACTCCGAGGTAGTCGTTTGGTACGACATAAACCCTCACATCTTCGAGGCTATTTGTGTGATTCTATCATATAAATATAAGTCCTAATTAATTAAAATTGGCAGGATTGCAATATTAAATAAATTCTCAAATTGAAACCAAACCATAGGATAGTTTGGGAAGTTGTCAAGATTCTTCTTGGATCCTCAGCTTCTCCTATTTCTCTTCCTTCGGACTCTCGAAATTAACTCGTTCCAAATTTGATCCATTCCCAATTGAAATTTCCAAAATCCAATTGTTTGAAAACCTTAAACTTTAAAATTCTTGAGAGAAAAACCACTGATCATTATCGAGAGTTTTCTTAAATGATTCCCATCATTTAAGATGTAATTAACTATAGGGGCTTGCCCTTATAGGGAACTTTAAGAACCTAGGTAATATAAACCCTGCTTATTTTCTTTATATTAAGCAGGGGAACTTGTCGGCTTATAAATTTGGTTCGAAGACCAAATGGATGTCACAAATCTTCTTGTTTATTTAACCGAGCCCCATCATCAAGCAGTGTGTCAATTGTTCGGGATAGATATACGGTTTGTGGTGCGGTGCTCGTTTATATAAACTATTTGGGATGTGAGTTCAGTTTGATTTCATATCTTAAAATTTTCAAACTCAAAATTATTTTCAAAATCAAATACTACTTTCTAAATTATATATATATATTTAAATTAAATTTAAAATCTAAAAAATTTGCCGACAACTTCTGTAGGCGACCCCTTTTCAAAACACATAACCTAAAAATATGCCGACATATTTCTGGCGACTCTGCTGGGGAATGATTCCTCTCTCCATTTTGATCAGATGGTTTTGTTTTCATAAATCGGTAGTGTATCCATTTCCCTAGTGGAGCAAACTACCATTCTCTCCGTTGGCATACCACGTTCATTTCTATCTTGAACGGGTATAGCCAACTTCTCTCGGATTTAGGAGCCACTGTTTAGACACCCCTAAACAGAGAGGTTCCGAAATCCTTTTACCTCTTTTCTGAGGTGGGGTGGACCCCCAATAGAAGTTAGCTTAGGAGCGGTCCTTCGGGTTGAGAAGTCTTATGATACTTTCTCTTCCTTTCCAATTCTGAATCGGGTCCTTTACCTTTTCTATACCTTTAATCATTTTGCTCATAACAAACAAATCCTCTAATAAACAACCTTATAATAAACGAATTCTCTTAAAAATCATAAATACATTAAGATAAACGGGAATGTGTTCGGACTCTTTCTTTTTCGTTCTAAGTTTTGTGACGAAAGGAAGCATAATTCGGGATTGACATTCGGAATCTACACTGCAGAAAATGACTGCCCCAAAGTTAATTTTCTCCTTCACCAATGGAATGGACTTCGTTGTCTACAAGGATAAACTTCACGACAATGGAATCATCCATTTTGGACAAGGATTCGACAATACAGATATTAAGTTCGCTGACGTTACTCTTGTCACACTAATGGACAAAGTGCCAGGAACTGAGGAGCCCGTAATTGAGTTCAACCTGAAGTCAGCTCAAGAATTCCCTCCCCTACAAAAGGTTCCAGCTGAAAGAAGTACTGCTATTCGTAGGAGGACTGTTGTCTCTACCCCCACCGGTCTAGTCATCTCTACGCCTACCCCGGCTTCCGCCAAACTGAAGGTGAAGGAAATCCAAGTCTGTGATAAGCCTGTCACCATGGAGGGTACAGATTTTGCTACAATACCATCTGTTTTCGAGATTGGGCCCAGTTCAAGAGTTGCACCCCTAACTCGGACTCAAAGGAGAAATAGAAGCAGAAAGATCACCAAGATCGAGAAAGCCAAAGCTGCTGAAGTTGCTTTTCTAGAGGAAATTCCTAAGGAAAGAGAAGAACTGCCTGAGTATATACCTCTGTTGGAAGGGAGTAGGTTTCACCCCCTCTCTGCTGCATCGGATGAAGAAGACGTCCGAAGGATTGTCGCTACATTACCCCGACCTGCATACTATAGTAACTACAAAAAAAAAGGATTAAGACTACGCCATTTGCTCGGCTGCAAGCTGTGATAGAAAAATTGGCAAAGAAAGAAAGATGCCCCGTGTCAGAAATCCTAAGAAGAATGGGACGAGTGCCAGCTAGATCCCGCCTCGGACCGCGAGTAGAGCCTGTCACTACCATAGATAAACCAAGGAAGAAAATGAGAGCAAGTTCACCTGTTGTTGTATCGGGCCATCATATTAGGGAGGACACCACCTACCAGCATATAGCCGACAGACCGTCCGGTCCTAGGCCTTCTGCAGCAAGAAGGATGGTGTGGCGACCTATTATTACCGAGCTGAGACCAACACAACGTCCTCAGAAGAAAAGCCTCGTCAAAGAGCCTGAATCAGAAGGAAGTGCTACCACAATAAAAGAAACTTCTGAGAAAGAAGTCCAACAGTCATCACATGACAACAGAGAAACCGTCTGGAAGAGACCCCTCGAGGATGCTATAGGAAAGCTAAGGACGGATATCCAACGGTTGGCGAAGGAAAGAGGAGAAAAGTTGGAAAATGAAGTTGATTCATCAGAATTTATGGATGAAGAGTATGCCGAGATCAACATGGTTAAGACACGAGCATCGTCAGCTTTGCAAGGTGCTCCGCAAGCTCGCGGAAAGAGATGAACCGAAGTGATGAGAGCACGGCTTCGGGAAAGAGATGACACAATTTCCCGGATGGCAAAGAGGATGGAAGAGATGGCTGCTGCTTTAGCCACTCTCCAGAGTCAAGTACAACCTCAGAAAGAAACACCCTCAGAGATCATCCATATTGCAGATGGAGGAAAAGAGATCATATCCTTCAACGGAGACGAGCAACCAAAAAAGGATTCTACACAGAGTATGATTCCCGAAAAGGACATTAAAAGCATGGTAGAACAGCAAGTGCGAGAAGCTTTAGCACAATCCAAGAGTGGAGCATCTATTCAGACGGGTAGAACTTACCCCGAAGAGTTTGATGCAGTCCAATACCCGAAAGGCTTCATAACACCTCTGTTTAGAACTTTTGATGGAACGGGAAACCCCCGGCAGCATGTCGCACATTTTCATGCTAGTTGCTGCAATGCCGGTGGGAGTGACACTTTACTCTTCCGTCAGTTTGTTAGCAGTTTGTCAGGGATCGCCTTCGATTGGTACGCAGAATTGCCAAATGGTTCAGTTAAAACCTTTGCAAAATTGGAAAACCTCTTCGTTAAGCGGTTTGCCGGGGCTCGACACCACATCACCATCGGTGATCTAGTGGTGGAGCACCAGAAACCGAATGAGACTTTAGTAGATTACATACTTCGATGGAGAAATTTAAGCATGAAGTTTGAACCACAGTTTCAAGAAAAGCATGCAGTCGACATCTTGCTTAAGAGTATCCATGGCCCGATAGCACTTCTCCTTAAAGGATTTACAATCAAGACTTTCGAGAAGTTGCTTAGCAAGGCCGGGAGCTTACAAGAGGAAGCAAAGCAGCTAAGTTTCGTGGACAAGACCGATAAACAGAAGCCCGTAAAAGCATTCAAAAAGAAGTCCGGAATCGTCGCGGCAGTCGATAAAGGCAAGCAGCCAGTGCAGATACAGCTAGAGCGGCCACAACCTAGCTATCAACCACCGCAGCGTACTTATCTGCAACCTCAACAAGGTTATCAACAGCCTCGACCGAGCTATCAGCCTCCTCAGCATTATGAACAACTGCCTCGTCCACAGCGTACCCTGAAATATTTTATGAATAAGGAATATCCATTCAAAACTGAAGCAGTAGCGAAGATGTTCCGCAGCTTTAATGAATACACCCGATTTTCAGCCGCGAGCCCAAGAGGCCGAAGAAGTCAATGAGAAAGATCATCCAAACTATTGCCCTTACCACCGGATGCTCGGGCACAAGATAGAGGATTGCATCACTTTCAAGATTTGGCTTGATGATAATCTCTGGAAAGGGAACATAATGATCCCAAAGGAATACATGAAGGAACCCCAAAAAGGAGGTTCTATCAATGTTATCTCGACGGATCCTATTGTTCCGATAAACCCATATACGACCGATGATGTAAGGAGTACCGTCTGGACAAAGTCTTCAAAGAAAATTTTGGATCACATCCAGACCGCTTTGGTACGCGTTTCAACTCAGAGTTTGAAACCTGTTGAGTCGGCACTATCGCTTGCGATCGAAGAACCGCCTCAGAAGGAGGAGAAAATCGTGGGAGAGAAGAAAACTGAGGCTCTGAAGGGTAGACTAGGGGCTGCTTATCCTAGGATGGTTATTTCTGATTCGGGGGAGAAATCCCTCGAAACCTCTGACTCTGTATGATTATTTGCTCGCCCCTGCGGGATCTTATAATGATAAGAGTTTTGGAGTTGGCTACATTTTGACTGTTTCTAACGATTACGTAACTAGCGACAACTTACTTAATCCGGATCTCGATTCCAATATAAATAAAGATTCTCAAATCATACACAACCTCGATGACCATGACGAAGAAGATGCTCACAAAGGAGGCTACGAAAGCTCAACAAGCAACGAGTCCATTTGTGAATTTCGAGGAGCTCCAATCACGATAGAATTAGAGTTATCAGATTCTGAAGCAACTCCAGAAAAGACAGTCGTTCCAATTCAAGGGAAACACCAGCAGATTCAGCACTAGATGCAAAAGAAATAACTGAAGTCAACCTAAGAAGCAGAAAAGTTCTACCCCCGAGAATGGGTCCAAAGGATAAAGGAAAGCAGGTGGTTGCTCAGGAGGAGCCAACCCCAGTAGAGGAATTGCCCATTCGGGAAGAAACCAAGGAACATGGTAATAAAGTGGACTATAACGTGCTAGCCCATCTTAGGAAGCTACCAGCCAAACTAAGCATATACGACACTCTGATCCTATCAAAGGAGATGAGGGAAGCTCTGATCAAGGCTCTACTTGATCCAGAAATTTGCTTAGCTCAAATGGCCGGTAATTCCTTCGACAATGTTTGCTTGTTAAAAGAACAGCGAGGTGTTACCTTCACGAACAATGATCTATTACTAGGAACAGCTGATCACAACCGACCGTTGTACATTTCAGTCACTATTGGAAAGTTTATGCTCTCCAGGGTGTTGGTTGATCCGGGAGCATCAATCAACATAATGAGCCTTTGAATGTTAGCATATTTGGAAATTGATGCTCGCGACCTCGAAGCAGACAAGATGTTATTAAGAGGGTTCAATCAGAAAGGAGAAAGAGCTCTTGGATCGATAACATTACTGATGAAGAATGGTGATTTAGCAAAGACAACCGCAAAATTCCACATAATTGATTCTGAAACATCATTCAACGCTCTACTGGGTCGGCCATGGATCCATGAAAATCGGATGGTACCGTCGTCTCTGCACCAGTGCATAAAGTATTACGAAGGAGGAGAACAATGTATCAAAGGTGACTTGCAACCATTCTCCGTACACGAGATTGGAATTCATGAGGATGCATCCTATTGCACGCCTCCGAAGAAAATAATCTTTTCCAGAAACACTGTACCAAAAGAAGCAAAAGAAGTGCAAGACGATAAAGAGCCTGAAATTCTAGTCCAACAGTTGCTCACCACTCCCTTACGGCGAGATGGTGAAGGTTTCTCCAGAACTCGCACCCAAGGTTGAGGCCGGCGACGGGGTCGTGAAAGAGACGTTAGAATAGTTGGATAGAAGAAACCAGTCATCGACGTTGATTGGGAGACCAGTTCCGAAGAAGAAGAAATTAAGAAAGAAGCAGCGGCAGTAAATCAAAAGAAACCCCAGTTCAAGATCTCTCTCGAAGATGAAAAGAATGAAGAATACAAATCAATGTACGAGAAGATTAACCACTATGTACATACTATGACCCTAACCCCGATCCATTCTAATAAGATCGAGGGTATGGTGGTCAAGGAAGTTCATGGTGGTGGTACTAAACCAATCAAATTTTACCGTGGTGCTTCTTCTTCCAATACTGAAAAAGATGTACAATTCGAAGATGTTACTTCTTCTGAATTAATGGAATTACCTTTTGAGTGGTACTCTCCCTGTGTTCAAAATTTAATTCAACGTGGTGTCTTATCTAAACAATGGACAAAAGGTTAATCACAACATTTTGAAAAATTATGGAATAATGCCAGCCGGCCTTCCAATTCAAAACATGGTCTCGGATTCGGCACAGTAGGATCAGTTGAAGATACGGGATTTTGCTTGGTTGTCACTTGCGAGCCCAATGAAGACTACATGGAAGCCTCAGAAGATCTTGAAGATCTGTAAATCAGAGATGCTCCGCCAGAATTCAAAGAAGAAATTAAATCTACAATAGACGAGTTAATGGAAGTTAACTTAGGTACTAGCGAAGAGCCTAGGCCGACCTTTGTTAGCTCCTTACTCAATAAAGAAGACTCCGAAAAAATAATCAAGCTATTAATGGAGTTCAAAGACTGTTTTGCTTGGAGTTACGACGAAATGCCAGGATTAGCTCCAGAGGTTACAGTTCACAGGCTAGGAGTGGATCACACTGTTGTTCCAGTCAGACAAGCTCCGAGAAGAATGCGTCTAGAGATTGAACAACAAGTAATAGTTGAAGTTAAGAAGCTAATAGACGCTAAATTTGTCCGTGAAGAGCAATACCCAACTTGGTTAGCCAATGTGGTACCAATCAGAAAGAAGAATGGTCAGATCAGAATCTGTGTGGATTTCAGAGATTTGAATAAAGCATGTCCAAAGGATGAATTCCCGCTACCAATTCCAAAATTGATGATCGACATCGCTTCAACACATGAAATATTTTCTTTCATGGATGGATCTTCGGGATACAACCGGATAAAGATGGCACCAGAAGATGAAAAGCTCACAGACCTTCGTAACGCCAATTGGAGTGTACTGCTGTACACGGTGATGCCATTTGGATTGAAGAACGCAGTAGCAACCTACCAAAGAGCAATGACGAGGATTTTTTATGATCTCATTCACAACCAAGTCGAGTGTTACGTGGATGATGTGGTCATCAAGAGCAAACTGAAAGAAGATCATTTCTATGATTTGAGAATTGTTTTCGAGCGGTTAAGACAATATAACCTTAACATGAATCCCTTGAAAGTCGCCTACGGCGTCACCTCTGAGAAATTCTTAGGATTTGTTGTTCGATATCATGGAATTGAAATTGATCCGGAGAAGATTAAAGCTATCTTAGAAATGCCACCTCCTAAAACCTTAAAACGACTACGATCCTTTCAAGGGAAATTGGCATATCTTCGACGCTTTATCTCGAACTTGTCAGGAAGGTGTCAGCCCTTTTCTGCTTTGGTCAAGAAGGATGCCAAGTTTACTTGGGACTCCAAATGTCAACAAGCCTTCGATGATATCAAACAGTATTTAATGACACCTCCTGTTTTAGTAGCCCCAGTCTCGGGTAGACCGTTGATACTTTATACCGCAGTTCTAGACGACTCTCTCGGAGCCCTGCTAGCCCAGGTCAATGACGAGGGAAAAGAAAACGCGCTCTATTACCTAAGCCGTCGTCTAATTCCAATGGAAATAAAGTATCCTCCTATTGAGAAGCACTATTTGGCCCTGATCTTCGCCGCACAGAAGCTCAGGCACTACATGCTTTCAGATAAGGTCAACCTTATTTCGAAGTTTAATCCGTTGCAATATTTAATGACCCGACCGACGCTTTCCGGCAGACTTGCCAGGTAGTCAATGATACTATTGCAATTCGATATAACTTTCGTTCCTCTTCGTGCTGTAAAGGGACAAGTCCTAGCAGACTTCCTTGCAGCACACCCTTTATCGGCAGAATCGCCTCTCAACGACGACTTGCCAGACGAGTAGATAATGAGCCTAGAAGACCCCGATGATCAGCGTTGGGAACCGTACTTCGACGGAGCATCTTCAGCACAGAGAGATAAAGAATCACAAACGATAGTGCCCGGTAAGGCAGGAATCAGACTAATCTTTATAACACCGGAGCGGGGGATGTTAAGGTATTCCTATCACTTAACAGAAACATATACGAATAATGAGGCAGAATACGAAGCCCTCATAACAGGATTGGAATTAACCATTCAGATGGGAATAACAGATATCAATATCTACGCAGATTCACAGTTGATCATTTAGCAAGTTGCGGGACAGTATAGGATTTTAAAACCAAGACTTGAGCAGCACTTCCAGTACGCAATGAAATTGTTAGAGCAGATTCCGAATGTAACAATCTATAAGATTCCCAGAAGAGAAAATGCTCTCGAAGATGTGTTAGCCCGCCTTGCAAAAGAATTTTCCTGCCTACAGGATGAGTCAGTTGAAATGACAGTTCAAGGACAACAGGTCCTATCACAGCTCGACATGGATACAATACACAAATCAGAAGGAAAAGAAAAAGAATCGGTTGTAGCAGTAACAGAAGTTACGGAAGATTGGCGGCAGCTACTAATAGACTACTTGCAAACAGGAAACCTACCGGACGATAAATCGATAGCCCATCAAATCAAGAAAAGAACTCTGTCTTACGCATTAATAAACAACACGTTATACAGAATGTCTTTCGATCAGATGTGGCTAAGGTGCCTGAGCGAGTCCGAGGCTCGTGAAATTGTCAAAGAAGTACACTCAGGACTTTGTGGCGCTCATCTATCTGGTCCGAAAATGAAAATGAAGATTAAAAGTCTAGGGTACTACTGGCCCTCAATGATGACCGATTGCATGAAGGTCGCCAAGAGTTGTCACCAGTGCCAAGTACATGGAGTGGTTCTACATCAGCCTCCAAATGTGCTACATCCGACAATCGCGTCGTGGCCGTTTAAGTGTTGGGGCATAGATATTGTGGGTCCGATAGAACCGCCTTCTTCAAGAGGACATCGCTTCATTCTTGCAGCTACATATTACTTTTCTAAGTGGGCAGAAGCAGTACCGCTTAGAGAAGTGAAAGCACATCACGTGCTACAGTTCTTTAAGAATCAAGTCGTCTACCCTTTTGGGGTACCGCACAGAATTATCTCAGATAACGGGTCCGCGTTCAAGAGTACGAAGATCAACAATTTTGTCAAAAGACACGGGATTGATTAGTGCTATTCAACAATATATTACCCAAGAGCGAACGGCTTGGCCTAGGCTTTTAATAAAACTCTCATCAAAATCCTAAAGAAAACTTTGGACGACAACAAGAGAAATTGGCACGAGAAGTTGTTAGAAGCCTTATGGGCCTACAGGACGACTTTCAGAACTCCTACTCAGTTTATGCCTTACGCTTTAGTGTACGGGTTCGAGGCCGTTCTACCCTTAAAGGTTCAGCTTCCGTCTCTCAGAATTGCAGTTGCAAACAAGATCACTACAGAAGAAAATGCCAAACTACGACTAGAAGAGTTAGAAAGCTTGGAAGGGAAAAGACTTTCGAGCACGACGAGAATACGGAACTCGTATTAAGCCAAGATGATCCAAGCCCATGATAAATTAGTCCATCCCGGACATTCGAAAGTCGGTGACTTGGTTTTGGTTCTCGAAGACCTATTCTTGCACATCGCAAGATAGGTGGTAAATTTGAACTGACTTGGGAAGGGTCATTCGTGGTCGAGACAGTTTACTCAGGAGGTTCCTACCAACTTGTAAATTGCCATGGAGAATGACCTATGTTTCCAATTAATGGACGATATCTAAAGAAGTATTACGCAACCTGATGTTTCAAAGGATGAATCCTCATTCCTAGAAGCACGGGCACAGTAATTACTTATGACTGGGTTTGAACCCAAAAATATAAAAAAAGTGGATGATAAAGAAAATCGTTTAGAAAAAATGTTAAAAGAAAACGTGTGAAATCATGATAATAAAGTCTTTATCCTTCCTTTCAAATCGAGTATCACTCTTGATCTTTCTTCATCTTTTCCTACTCCTATTTAAATTCAAAATAAATGAATAAAAAGCTCTTCATTAATAAACAAATTGTTTTTCTTATTGTTCTTGTTCTTAGTACAGCTCCTGATCCTTTCCTTGTTTTTTCGCAGGGAAATGTCGAACGGGCGGTTGGTTCTGATTAAATGAACTTCGAACAAAGAACAAAGGGAAAATAAAAATAAATGAGAACTCTTTTAAAAATCTAAATGTCAAAACGAATTCTAAATAAATGTGAACCATAAATTGAAAATCAAACTAAAATCAAATTACAACAAGCGACTAAGACAAATTCTTGAATCTGAAATCCCCAGCCTTCGGCTATTCTCAAATCTCTTTTTGACTCTCCATATTTCATTCCCTCTTTTGAGAAGGTCGACTGAATCTACTGACACAGAACCACAAAAATTTTCAATTTGGTTCTGATGGCATGGATTCATATCCTTCGCCAAATAATCAGACTTTGATCAATCCTCGTAGGACGTGAAACACTTTCACGTCTCATTCCAAGTCTTCCGATAAACTCGAATCTCCACAGCAAATTTCTACCCTTTAAACCTTCGAGACTGGAACCAGATTCCAGCTCTCTTTAAACCTTCGAGACTGGAACCAGATTCCAGTTCTCTTTAAACCTTCGAGATTGGAACCGGTTCCATTCCTCTTTAGACCTTCGAGATTGGAACCGCTTCCATTTCTCTTTAGACCTTCGAGATTGGAACCGGCTTCCATTTCTCTTTAGACCTTCGAGATTGGAACCAGTTTCCATTTCTCTTTAGACCTTCGAGATTGGAACCAGTTTCATTTCTCTTTCGACCTTCGATATTGGAACCAGTTTCCATTTCTCTTTATAACTTTGAGATTGGAACCAATTTCCATTTCTCTTTAGACCTTCGAGATTGGAACCAGTTTCCATTTCTCTTTAAACCTTCGAGATTGGAACCAGTTTTCATTTCTCTTTAGACCTTCGAGATTGGAACCAGTTTCCATTTCTCTTTAGAACTTCGAGACTGGAACCAGATTCCAGTTCTCTTTAAACCTTCGAGACTAGAACCAGATTCCAGTTCTCTTTAAACCTTCGAGACTGGTACCAAATTCCAGTTCTCTCCTTTCGAGGTCGGTACAAAATTCTGACTCTCTTCCTGATATTGATACCATATTTCAACTCCGATTCTCACTCCGAGGCTGGTACCTAAATTCCAGTTCTCTTCGCAATCCCGAGGTTGGAACCTAGGTTCCAATTCTCATTTCAAATCCAGATTTCCTTGAATTGATTTTTTAAATTAAACATCAATCGAAATTGAAACTCAGAACAAGTCGAAATCTAAACTCACACATTAAAAAAAAACTCGGAATAGAAAATGAAATGAAATCTAAATCAAATTTCCCCAGATCGTATGATCTGGAATTCACCTCCTTCTCTTTTCCCCAGCGAGAGTTCAGGGATCTCCAGTCTTGGAGATATACTCAATACTCCACAGCAGAATTTTGTTTCTACTCTGTTCTAAGTGTGTCACTTAGACTTCTGTGTTGGTTTTGTTGATCTCTTCGGTCAACGCCAATACGCGCGGTGTGCTTGGTTAGCACACCCCACCTATTGGGCGTCCATTTGTTGACCTTATTTTTTATGAGGTCTTTTCTCTTCTCTCTCCTTAGTACTTAGGATCTAGCCTTAGGCTTTCCCTTTGACTATCTTAGAGGACTAGAAATGGAACCCACCACTTAGAAATTTAAACACCTCTTAACTCCCTGCAAACCCCATAAGTTTGATTGCAAACCCCTAAGTCACTTGGAGGGTTAAGATCAAATGTGGAGGTTTAAAAGATGAGTTCCCTATAGGACTTTTTGGCCTTAAAACTATCCTAGATGGCTTTGTCTGGTGAGGGTTGAACTGCACACATTACACTTTCACACACATTTCAAATCCTAAAACCATTCATACCTAGCTTGACTTCATGACTCAAGTAGGTAATCCATATGGATGGTCCTCAACCCCTAAGCCCCTAGCTAAGAGGGTTAGGAACAACATAGTGAATGCCTCAAATGAGTGCTCTCATGGCTCTTATGGGCTTGATATGGCTTCATGGCTCAACCAAAGTGATTCCTTTCTACTCAAACTTGATCAATCTTCATTTTTCCAAAATTTCAATTTTTGACCTCCGGGCCCTACACCCACCAAACCTACCAAATGCCCTTGAAACTACCCAAAATTTGCAAAATTGCCTAAATTATCCAAAATTCCTCAAAACCAATCCTAAACATTTCCCACCATTCAAATTGATCATCCTTAGCCAAATATACCAAAATTTCTAAAAATACCCCCCAATACCCTCCAAATACCCAAAATGCCCTTTTTAACCAAAAATCCATAAATTCCAAAAATTCTCAAAAAATTCTAGAAAATTCCAAATATTCCCAATTTCATTTTTTCAACTACACCATAAGCCAATTTTGTCAATTTAACCCACTTTTACCAAACCCCCCAATGTGACCCATTTTTAAACCAAGTGAACCCAATGTCAAACCAATCCACTCCAATTAACCTCAATCTTGATCCAATCCAATTCTAAAATTCAATTCAATATCCCAAATTTCAATTTATACCAAATCCAAGCCCAATATGAATAACATTTGGATCCAATTCCAATTTGAAGCTTAAAGCCCAATTTTGGCCCATGACCTAAACTTAGCCCAAACCAACCCAATTCAACTCCAATTAGCCCCAAATCTTTTCCTAAACCTTCCTAATATCCCCATAAACAAAACACTAACAAGATTTGCCCCAAATTTGAACCTAAACTCCACCCAAACCTAACCCAAAGTCCAAATCCCCTAAATTGGCCTAAACCCAAACCTAACACAAATAGGCCCAAATCCCAAAATCAAGGCCCAACCAAAGTTGAAAACTCTTTGTGACATTCCCAAAAACATTTCTCAACATTAATTTTACATCAAATCTAACCTTAGCCCAACCTTAGTCCAAGTTAGCCCAATTTGACCCACTTTGGCCCTTTTACCAAAAAAGCCCAAATTAAATCCAATTACACCCTAAATGATACCAAATCTTCTCTAAAATGTTCATGACACATCCCTAAACTAAACCCAACATTTGTTTGGCCCAATCCTTCACAAAATTTCCATCCACCAATTTGTTTTCAAACCTAAAGGCCCACTTTCTTAAACCATTCTAAAAGCCCATTTTCACCAAATCCAAAAGCCCAAAATTGGCTCTAAAGCCCACATGGCCATTTCTTTTCATCATACCTTTAATTGATATCACCCCTAAGTTTCAAAATCTTCATTAAACCATTCCAAATCAAGCTTCATCCAAATTTCCACCAAAATGCCAAAATTCATAAAATCCTCTTTCATGAAATTTACCAAATCTTTTCCCAAGCCAAATGAATCCATGAAGCCATCCTTAAGTCCCATGCAAGCCATGTGAGTGGTGTTCATGTGACCATACCATATTGGGCAAGAGGAGGAGCCTCTTTCTTGATTCCCTTAAAGTAATTAAGCACTCCCATGTCTCCTCTAACCCCTGCTTAAGCCTAATTGTACTTGGATTGTGACTTCTCCCCACTAATTAAGCTGAATCAAGGGAGCTTTTCTCAGCCCAAATCAGACCATGGAAAGGTGAACAAATCCCAACTTCATGCTTTGACCAATTTGAACTTAAACTCCTCTATTTAAGCTCCATTCATGGCCAAAGAGAAGAGATGCAAAAGATTACCTTGGGGAAACTCTGCCAAATTGTTCCCAAAGCTTCTCCAAGCACTCCTAAGCTCAATCCAACCATTTCCAATTGAGGCCTCACCTCTTGGACAAAGGTATCAAATTTTTTGTCCTCCAATCGAGCTTATTTTAAATTTCTATAAATATTCACATGCTTTAAGTATATCATCACCATATAGATGTCTGTTACTCGATTAGAAGATCATTTTAAAAAAAAATTCACTCAATTTCGTTGAGAAACGAGTGAGATATCAAGGTTTGAAGGTAGACGGTTTTGGGTGAATAGAACTAGGAGAGAGGAGCAGTAGCCGTCCGATCACATGTGTATCGCACGGACGGCCGAGATGCAGTCGGACGGGAGCTTCATCCATAAGCAGAAATGCGCCAGCCAATCACGGAGCGACACGTGGCCCCCCTTGATAGCGATAGTTTGAGAGGGAAATTGGATTTTTGATTTATTTTTGAACATAAACTTCAAAAAATCATAACTTTTCATAGAAAAATCACAAAAATAAAATAAAAATACTCTCTTACTCAGTGAACAGAGGAGAACAATATGGAAAAAGAATTGAGTTAATTTGATGAGTATTTTATTTTCAATTAATTATTTACTGGTTTGAGTATTTTGATTCTCCATTTGCATACACAATTCACCATGGCATGAGACCATAGGGGTTTTGAAGCCTCTGTTCTTAGGAACATTCCCTAAATTTTTAAAGGTCAGAGGCTATCTCTATGGCAAGTTATCTATTTTTCAAATTTATGTCACTGTTTTGGTATTTTAATTCCAATAATTAGCATATTGCTCAATAAATTCTAGAAAAATTTGCAGAAGTTTCTTTGGACTAGAGGACCCTAGGATAATTATGGTTAGGCTTAATTCATAAAGAATAACCCTAATTAGCCTAAATACTCAAAATTGAATTTTAATTAATTAGGGTCAACCAAAAATCAAAATAACTTGAAATCAATTCTCCATTGATCTCTCGATACAGAGAACCTTATATAAAAATTTGAAGTCAATTGGAAATTATTAGCCCCATTAAATGAATTAATTAAGCCACATGATCAAAATTAAACTTTAAAAATTCATAATTCCAAGAATACATTTCAAAAATTCACCAAATTGGTTTTGTGGGCTCTCTGATATTAGTGGAGTCTATAAAAATTAAAATTGGAATTTTCTAAAATTTTTCATCTTTAATGATATTTTTGATATTTAAATAATTAAAAAATAATAAAAATCACAAAAATAATAAAAATCATAAAAATTTCAAATTTTGACTCCTAATCACTTAGAAACCAACCAAATATTTTTCCTAAGTCTCTAAGCTACGATATTGAATTTTAAAGGCTCAAAACAATTTTTAATATTAAAAAATGTATTTTCCAATCTTTTCACAAAATTAATTCTAATAAATCAAAGAAAAATTAAAAAATTGTAAAATTTGTTTCTCTAAACTCCTTGAGGCCAGAGAGATTTAATAAAAATATAAAATCCATTTTTCGACTTTAATTTTATTTTATAATTAATTAACACTCCAAAACTCAAAATAATTATAATAAATAAAATATAATTTAAAATATCACCAAAATTGGTCCAAGTGGTCCCCTAGTCATTAAAAATATTCCATAATTTTCTTAAGGACAGAAACCTTACTTTGGTCATGTTGTTGAATTTTCCTTGAAATCCCTTATTTTTCACTAAAAATAATTATATAAATAAATTAAATTTAGAAAAATCACATTTTCTCCATTAATGTCTTCATTGACATGTCAGTGAGGTGACATAAAAATTTCAAGTTCATTTGAACTCAATTTAGTGAGTTATGAAATAAATAAGCCTAAAAGGGCATAAAGGTAATTAAAGAATTTAAACCCCTTTATTAAAATTTTAGGTTTAATTAAAATGGAGGGTAAAATATTTGATTTTATCTTTCTTGGATGATTGAAACTTTGGGAAATTAAAAGGGTAGGAACCCATTAATCACTTTTAATAAACCAAAAATGAAACTTTATATATTTAAACAATTTAAATTTTGGAAGATTAATGAAAATTTGAATTATTAAAAATAGGGATATAACTTGAGAGGATATTAATTCTTTAATAAAAAATCCCTAAATAAATTACTTCAATAATATTTAACTCTTAATTAAAATTAAAATGATAATCAAACTAAGTAAATTAAAAATTAAAAAATAAATAAACCTTAAATTAAAGGAAAGCTCAAAATATTAAGTGGTTTAACAATTAAATTAAATTAAATTAAAATTAAATTAAATTAAATTAAGTAAAAATTAAATTAAATTAACATTTTAACAATTAAATTAAATTAAATTTAAAATATTGAAATTAAATAAAATTAAATTAAGTTAAATTTAAATTATATTAAATTAACATCACTCAATAATAAAAGTAAAACAAATTTGAAATATTAAGACAATTCATAATTAAGAATATAAAAAATCAAACTAATCAAGATTAACCTAAAATATCATAATTAACCTAAACCAAATCATTAAGATATATGAATAATCTAAGTAAATTTGAAACACCAAAGATTAATTTAAAATATTAAGATCACTTAAAGTATAAAGATTTAAACCAAAAATAATTTGAACACTATTCCAAACTTAAAATTATTAATTAAAACCTCATAATTAAACTAAATCACTTTAAACCATTTACTCAACTTCAAATTAAGAATGATTAAAATTCTCAACAAACCAACTTGCCCCTAAAGGCTTTAATTATTATAACTCTTAAATGGAGTATTAAGTGAGATGTCACTTCATTCATCAAGTAATCAAATGCCCAAGTTCACTGAGCAAGAGACAAAGCTTAACTAAACTCCTGAATGACTAATTCACCTGTGCAACTAAATTTACTTGGACTCAAAATAATCTCGGAAGTATTGAAAAGATGTTTAGGACTCCCTAAGCACTTTCTCAATATGATGAGATGTTTTAGAAGAACAATTGAACTTAATTGATCTTTGGCGAAGAAAATCATCCATAAAAAAACACAAGAACCTAGACGTTATAGGAAATGACTAGTTATAGGATTATGATCTTGGTAGACAACCAGAACCTTCCCTTAGCTTTACCTAGGTACTTGTTAAAATATTTAAATGCCTTAACATGTGTTTTAAGTGCAGCTTAGGATGACGGGAAGACCCTCCAAGTACGCTTTTATTTTATTGCAATTTACTTTATTGCAATTTACTTACATGCACTGCACTTTACTTTTTCTTGCATGTTAAACAAGATTGTTGCATGAAAACTGAAACTTTTAGGATAGTCACAAAACTGAAACCCAAAACTAAATTAAAAGTCACCACAAGATAAAATTCACCGCCACAACATTCCAAAATATAAAACAACTCAAAATTTAATCACAAACAGAACTACAATTGCAACTAAATTAAAATGTCTCGTTGAATGATCGGGAATACCTCGGATGATGTAAACCACGTGTTGCTAACGGTATTTCCCACAGTCTAAATGAAAGTGTGTAACTCATTCAGTTGAGTTTAGCAAATTCATCTGGACTAAGTGAATTTGATAAAAATAACGGTGCCGGAATGACGGAACCATGGGATCTTAATCGGTTCTGTTTAAACAACTGTAAGATTTATTTTAATTAAAATATTAAAAATATTTGGACTTTAAGATTTCTAAACCAAAACACTTCTCTCATCTCCTGATTTTCACCTTCTAGAACTAAACCTCTGCAACAACAAGGAGCTCGGAGCATAGTGGGCGAGCACGGCCATCTACTTCGACAAAACTCGGATCTACACCAGCTAAACCTTTCTTAGAATTAAATAACCAAGCCATAGGACTTCGAGGTAGTTTGCCTGGTGCAACATAAATCCTCAACTCTTCGTTAGGCATTTGCAAGATCATGTCATGTAAATTAAGCCCTAACCGGTCTTAGGACTCCGAGGTAGTCGTTTGGTACATCATAAACCCTCACATCTTCGAGGCTATTTGTGTGATTATATCATATAAATATAAGTCCTAATTAATTAAAATTGGCAGGATTTCAATATTAAATAAATTCTTAAATTGAAACCAAACTATAGGATAGTTTGGGAAGTTGCCAAGATTCTTCTTGGATCCTCAGCTTTTTCTATTTCTCTTCCTTTGGACTCCTGAAATTAACTATTCCAAATTTGATCCATTCCCAATTGAAATTTCCAAAATCTAATTGTTTGAAAACCTTAAACTTTGAAATTCTTGAGAGCAAAACCACTGATCATTATCGAGAGTTTTCTTAAATGATTCCCGTCATTTAAGATGTAATTAACTATAGGGGCTTGCCCTTATAGGGAACTTTAAGAACCTGAGTAATATAAACCCTGCTTAATTTTTTTATATTAAGCAGGGGAACTTGTCGGCTTATAAAGTTGGTTCGCATACCAAACGGATGTCACAAATCTTCTAGTTTATTTAACTGAGCCCCATCATCCAGCATTGTGTCTATTCTTCGGGATAGATATACGGTTTATGGTGCGGCACTCGTTTATATAAACTATTTGGGATGTGAGATTAATTTGATTTCATATCTTAAAATTTTCAATCTCAAAATTATTTTCAAAATCAAATACTACTTTCTAAATTATATATATATTTAAATTAAATTTAAAATCTGAAAAATTCGCCGACAACTTCTGTAGGCGACCCCTTTTCAAAACACATAACCTAAAAATATGCCGACATTGCATAGTTTTAGTTTTAGAAGGTGAAAATCAGTGGATGAGAGAAGTGTTTTGGTTTATAAAAATCTTAAAGTCCACATGTCTTTAGTGTTTTATTTAAAATAAATCTTAAAGTTGATTAAACAGAACTGATTAAGATCCCACGGTTCCGTCATCCCCGCACCGTTATTTTCATCGAATTCACTTAGTCCAGATGAATTTGCTAAACTTAACTGAATGAGTTCCACACTTTCATTTAGACCATGGGAAATCCCGTCAGCAACTCGTGGGTTACATCATCCGAGGTATTCCCGATCATTCAACGAGACGTTTTAATTTAGTTAAAGTTGTGGTTTTGTTGTTCTGTTTGTAATTAAATTTTGGGTTTTTTTATATTTTGAAATGTTATGGCGGTGAATTTTATCTTGTGTGACTTTTAATTTAGTTTTGGTTTCAATTTTGTGGCTATCCTAAAGGTTTCAGTTTTCATGCAACAATCCTGTTTATCATGCAAAAAAGTAACGCGCAGTACATCTAAGTAATTTGCGATAAAATAAAAGCGTACCTGGAGGGTCTTCTCGTCATTTCTAAGCTGCATTTAAAACACATGTTAAGGCATTTATATATTTGCAACAAGTACCTAGGTAAAGCTAAGGAAAGGTTATGGTTGTCTACCAAAATCCTAATCCTATTACTAGTCAATCCCTATGACGTCTAGGTTCTTTATATTTTGTGGATAATTTTCTTCACCAAAGAACAATTAAGTTCAATTATTCATCTTAAAACACCTCATTGTATTAAGGAAGTGCTTAGAACGGGTTCTAAATATCTTTTCAATACTTCTGAGATTATTTCGAGTCTAAATGAATTTTTATTGTAGAGATGAATCAATCATCCAGAAATTTTTAGTTAAGTTTTAACTCTTGCTCAGTGAACTTAGGACATTTGATTATCCTATGAATGAAATGACACCTCACTTGACGCTCCATTTAAGAGTTATAATGATAAAAGTCTTTAGGGGCAAATGAATTTATTAAGAATTTCAACAATTTAAAATTAGAATTAATATTTTAAGGTGATTTAATTTAGTTATAAAATTTTAATTAATTTAAGTTTGGAATAGTATTCAAGTTGTTTTATTCTTAAGTGTTTTAAACTATTTGAATTGAAAGAGGAGTTTAAATTATTTAATTTAGACTTTAATGATTTAATTTTAATTTAATTGCAATATTCTAGATTAACTTTTAATTGGTTTGATTTTTTATGTATTTTTTATTATGAATTGTCTTAAGGTTGATTTTCTTTAATGTTTCAAATTTGTTTTAGATTTGCTTTTTAAGTGATTTCAAATTAATTTTAATGTTTTAAATTTTTTCCAATTTGATTATCAAGTTATTCAATGTTTTAAATTTTTAATTTAATTAAGGTTTATTTCCCTTTTAATTATTTAATTATTAGTTTCAATTATCACTTTAAATTTAATTAGAAGTTAAATATTATTAAAGTGATTCATTTAGGGATTTTAAATTAAAGAATTGATATCTTCTTAAATCAAATCCCTAATCTTAATAATCCAAATTTTAACTTTTTCTTCCAAAATTCAAATTGTTTAATTAATTAAAATTTACTTTAAATATTTTCAAGTTGATTAATGGGTTTCTACCCCTTAATTCCCTAGGTTTCAATCATCTAATGAAAATTTTAAAATCAGATATTTTAACCTCCCCTTGATTAAACCTAAATATTAATTAGGGTTAAAATTCTTTAATTACATTTATGCCCCTTTAGGCTTATTTATTTCCTAACTCATCAAATTAAGCTCAAATGAACTTAAAATTTTTATGTCACTTCACTCATATGTCAATTAAGACATTAGAGAGGAAAATGTGATTTTTCTGAATTTAATTTAATTTATATATTTATTTTTTTATGAAAAATATGGGTTTTAATAAAAATTCAACAACATGACCAAGGTAAATTTTCTGTCCTTAGGAAAATTATGAGATGTTCCTACTGACCAGAGAGCCACTTGGACCAATTTTGGTGATTTTTTGAATTATATTTTGACTTGTTATAATTATTTTGAGTTTTGGAGTGTTAATTAATTATAAAATAAAATTAAAGTTGAAAAATAGATTTTATATTTTTCTTAAGTCTTTCTAACCTCAAGGAGTTCAGAGAAGCAAATTTTATAATTTTCTGATTTTTCTTTGATTTATTAGAATTAATTTAATGAAAATGTTGAAAATTCCATTTTTTAATATTAAAGATTGTCTTAAGGTTTTAAAATTCAATATCTTTACTTTGGGGCTTAGGAAAAATATTTGGTTTGTTTCTAAGTGATTAGGAGGTGAAATATGATATTTTTATGTTTTTTAATATTTTTGTGATTTTTATTATTTTTTTAATTATTAAAATATTAAAGTAAGGTGGAAAATAAAGATTTTTGAAAAATTACAATTTTAATTTTCTTAGACTCCTCTGATATCAGAGAGCCCACAAAACTAATTTGGTGAATTTTTGAAATGTATTTTTAGAGTTATGAATTTTTAAAGTTTAATTTTACTCATATGACCTAATTAATCCATTTAGTGGGGTTAAACATTTTCAATTGTTTCTAAATTTTTATGTGAGGTCCCTCTGATCCTAAATATCAGTGGAGAATTATTTTCAAGTTCTTTTGATGTGTGGTTAACCCTAATTAATTAAAGTTCAGTTTTGAGTAATTAGGCCAATTAGGATTATTCTTAATGAATTAACTCAAAACATAATTATCCTAGGGTTCTCTGGTCCTAAGAAATTTTCCCAAATTTTCCTAGAATTTTCTAAGCAATATGCTAATTAATGGAATTAAAATACCAAAAACAGTGACATAAACTTGAAAAATACATAACTTGCCATAGAGATAACCTCTGACCTTGAAAAATTCAGGGAATGTTCCTAAGATCAGAGGCTTCAAAAGCCCTATAGTCTCATGCCATGGTGAATTGTCTATGAAAATGGAGAATTAAAATACTGAAATGAGTAAATAATTAATTAAAAATAAAATATTCATCAAATTAAATCATTTTTTTCACATTATTCTCCTCTGTTTAATAAGCAAGTCGGTATTTTTATTTTTTTTTTGTGATTTTTTATGCAAAGATATGGATTTTTGAAGTTCTGGGTATTTAAATAAATCAAAAATACCCCTAATTATCTACTTATCCACGCGGCGCCCACTCATCCTCGGCAACTCCGAAAGCCCACGCGTCGCCTCCTTATTCGACGCTGCCATCCGACTCAGCGCTCCGGGGGCCTGCGGTTCATGTCTCGTTCACTCGTCTGACGTGATCTGTACCGTCCATTCGATACAAGCTCGATCCAATGGCAGCCGATCATCGTCTCCGACTGGTGTGTCCCGAGAGCCCTCCACACTCAAACCTTAAGATCTCTCTCGTTTCTCAATGGATTTTCATGTTCTTATACTCTATGGATTTGTCTAGAGGAGACGAAAACATCTATACGGTTTACATGCTATGAAATTAACTCAAACAAAATGGAGAATCGCTGGAAGCTCGGGTTAAAGAGAAGTCTCCATACCTTGGTTCAGGAGGTGAGGCCTCAACTTAATGTGCTCGGCACGTTCGTTGGAGTTGGAAGAGCTGGGGATGAAGCCTCTGGCCTTGTCAAATTGTCTAGGTGCAACTTCCACCAAGCCCGATTTCAGACTTTGGAGGCTAGAGCAATTGGGTGGCCTAAAGAGGGGGCTTTCACTGGGGAACTCTCTCTCTTGGTCCTATGCAGGTGTGGGTGAGTTTAATTTGATTTTGGTGGAGGTTTGGGAGATGTCTTGTTCTGGCCTGAGAATTGAGCTCAATCAATGGGAATTAGGGCAAGAGAACAGTGGAGATGGATTGCTCTTGGCTAGGGGAAGCTCTATGAGGAGTTTAGAGGGATTCTATGAAGGTTGATTTCAGCCAACCTTTTGGCCGAGAGGGGGTGGCTTGTTTAAATAGCCATGGCTAGGGCCTTCCAGGGGGTTTGATGGCTTGAATCAACTGCTCTGGTGAAGAGAAGAACAGCTGCAGTGGCCATTGGGCATGGGACAACTCAGCTAGTTCAAATTGAATTTTTGAATCCATTTAGACCTATCTACCATGGTGTTTTCCGGTGACCTGGTGGTCGGCCGGCCGTGGTCGAGTCACCATCCCGATCGGGAGGGTCAGGGCTTGAAGTTTGTGGGTTCAATTGGCCAATGCTAAGTGTAAAGAGGTTTGATTTAAGTGGTAAGGGGGAAGGGTCATTTTGGGTTCAAATGGATCAAGTCATGGCTTAGGGCTTGGTGCACCATCCAAAGCTCTGATTTTGGGCTGAGGGAGGTCAGGTGAGTCAGCTTATGAAGAGTGGTGAAGTCCCCATCAAGATTATTTGGATTAAATTTGGGTTAAGGGGAATCATGGGTAGGGCTAATGACTTTTAGGGAGTGCTTAAAGGATCTCCTCCTTTTGCCATTTAGGGAGTGATGACAAGTCTATGGCTCCTCATGGCTTACATATGGCTTATGCCTGGCTCCATGGCTCCATTTGGCTTGGGGCCAAGCTTAGTCAATTTCATGGAAATGGGTTTTAAGGATTTTAGATATTTAGCGGTAATTTGGCACATGACTTAGTTTAGAAAAGTTTAATAATGAATTTGAAACTTAGGGAGTGATTTAAATCAAAGGGATGATGAGGTGAAAGTGTCATGTAGGCTTTGGATTGACTTTGGGCCTTTTGGATTTGGTGAAAATGGGCTTTTAGAATGGTTTAAGAAAGTGGGCCTTTAGGTTTGAAAACAAATTGGTGGTTGGAAATTTTGTGAAGGATTGGGCCAAACAAATGTTAGGTTTAGTTTAGGGATGTGTCATGAGTGATTTGAAACAAATTTGAGGTGATTTGGAGTTGAATTGGGTTTGATTTGGGATTTTTTGGTAAAGGGGCCAAAGTGGGTCAAATTGGGCTAACTTGGGCTAAGGTTGGGCTAATGTTAGATTTGATGTAAAATTAATGTTGAGAAATGTTTATAGGAGTGTCACAAAGAGTTTTCAACTTTGGTTGGGCTTTGATTTTGGGATTTGGGCCCATTTGGGTTCATGGTGTGTTTAGGCCAAAATTGGGGATTTTGGTTTTGGGTTAGGTTTGGGTGGAGTTTGGGTTCAAATTTGCAGTAAATCTTGTTAGATTTTTGTTTGTGGGGATATTAGGAAGGTTTAGGAAATGATTTGGGGTTAATTGGAGTTGAGTTGGGTTAGTTTGGGCTAAGTTTAGGTCATGGGCCAAAGTTGGGCTTTAAGCTTCAAATTGGAATTGGATCCAAATGTTAATCAAATTGGGCTTGGATTTGGTCTAAATTGACATTGGGGATATTGAATTGAAGTTTAGAATTGGATTGGATCAACATTGAGGTCAATTGGGTTGATTTGGTTTGACATTGGGCTTACTTTGGTTTAAAATGGGCCAAATTTGGGGTTTTGGTAAAAGTGGGTTAAATTGACAAAATTGGCTTATGGTGTAGTTTAACAAATAGAAATTGGGAATATTTGGGATTTTCTGCAATTTTTTAGGAATTTTCTGAATTTTTGAAATTTTTGGGTTAAAAGGGGCATTTTGGGTATTTAGAGGGTATTGGGGGGTATTGGGGGTATTTTTTGGAAATTTTGGTATATTTGGCTAAAGATGATCAATTTGAATGGTGGGAAATGTTTAGGATTGGTTTTGAGGAATTTTGGGTAATTTAGGTGATTTTGCAAATTTTGGGTAGCTTCAATGACATTTGGTAGGTTTGGTGGGTGTAGGGTCCCGGGGTTCAAAAATTGAAATTTTGAAAAAAATGAAGTTTGATCAAGTTTGAGTATAATGGAATCACTTTGGTTGAGCCATGAAACCATATCAAGCCCATAAGAGCCATGAGAGGACTCATTTGAGGCATTCACTATATTGTTCCTAACCCTCTCAGCCAAGGGCTTAAGGGTGGAGGTCCATCCATATGAATTACCTACATGAGTTAGGAAGCCAAGCTAGGTATGAATGGTTTTAGGATTTGGAATGTGTGTGAAAGTGTAATTTGTGTGCAAGTCAACCCTCACCAGACCAGGCCACCCAGGGTAGTCCTAAGGCCAAAGAGCCCTATAGGGAACTCATCCTTTAAACCTCCACATTTGATCTTAACCTTCCAAGTGGCTTAAGGGTTTACAATCAGGCATGTGGGGTTTAAAGGGAGTTAAGAGGTGTTTGAATTTCTAAATGGTGGGTGCCATCTCTAATCCTCTATGATAGTCGAAGGGAAAGCCTAAGGCTAGATCCTAAGTACTAAGGAGAGAGAAGAGAAAAGACCTCATCAAAAATGAGGTCAACACTCATATTTATCACAATACATCATTTTATTTTAGTCATTCAAATCCTACATTGATTAATATCTCTTTGCAAGGGGAAAGTTCTTTTCATAACATTCAAACTCATTTTAAACTTTATTAGTCTTTTAAAATTTAACAAAACTTTTACACTTTGTTCTTACTTTCTACTTAAATTTAGTTTTAACCATTGCAAACATTTTAACATTATTCTCTTATCATATTTATTTACAATTTAGATATAAGTTTTCTTTAATTAGTATTTAGAAGTTACAACTTTTCCTGTAGGATCAATACTGGGGTTTTACATAAAAATCTTATATTACTTGACACGATACTTATACTTGTGTAGTACCCATAGTGTGAAGGCTTATAATCTATTTTCTAAATCATTTTATTTATTTTCACTAGCCGCTAAATATAATTTGGGACAAGTGTTTGGCAACATTTTGGAGCATAAATATTTGCGTAATTGTAGGTCGGGTCACAAAGTTCCATTAGAACATGTCTAATCTCTTAAAATTTTGTGGTTAACTACGAGGCGGTAAGAAATCATAATTTAATGAAGCATATTAACTTCCTAGTTTGCTAGACTAGAAGTAAATTAAGATCAGAGGCTAACAAATAACATGAGAAAATGTTAACAGAAAATCATCTTACAAAACCACAACCCAAATCACAATCCATAAATCGCAGAGATAAGAAGAAAAGTTTAGTCATGCATTGTCAAGAAAACCACTAGTTCAAAATCCATCCAGATTTTTATTGCAAGAAATAAATAGAAGTAAAAACTTATAATAAAACTTGTCCTCTCTAAAAGAATAGTACAATTTCCTTTCATAAAATTTATCTCTCAAGAACTCACAAGAATTTAATGGTGGAAACTCACCTCTTGAGGTTTCAATCCAAAGGGGGGAATGAATCCCAAGAGGAATACTTCCTCGAATCAAAACTCTCCCCTTCTTCCAGGCTCCAGCAATCCATGATACCATAAGATTAGCCTCATGAGTTAATTTATAGGCAAACCTTAGCAAGCAAGAATTTTCTTACCAAAATAGATTTCTATAAACTGGCGTGTGTGCGCCGCAAAGGTAGCACTAGTGTGTTAGGTATGGCCCGGGTGCATAGTGATTGTGGCACGAGTGTGCCTGAGGTTGAACGGATGAGTGGGTGCAGGTACACAGGTATCGACATAGGTGCCTTACACTAGGCACGCTAAACATGGCTCTAACTCGCCGGAGTTAAAGCAAGTGCATCGTATTGGCAGCACTGGTGCACTGGTTCAAATTCCTTATATTGTGTTCGATTTTGTTCTATTTTGTTCCAAATTCTCCTTTCACTCTATCCCCTATACGATAAAGATAAAAATATCTTTCTCAAGCATAATATTAGTCAAAAAGACAAAAATACATGGTGAAATATATCATCAAAATATCACAATTTTCACTCTTATCATTGCATTCTGTGACACACTCACCAAGGCAAAATAGAACGAGTGGAATCAGGTATTTGTGGAAGCTTGGGAGGTTGAAGAGCATCAATTTTTGGTCCACCAATACCTTGATTTAGGAACTATCGTTCGAGCGTTACAACTAGTAATTTACGGATGCATGATGATCGAGGATTAGGTGACCTCTAACACTCAAAAGGCTAAACTTGAGGCAGTGTGACACGTCTAAAATATATACGCTTTTTGCTATATCATTTTACTCATTCTTTATGATATTACACTTTAAAGGAAGGTATTTTGTATGTTTTTTGGTTTTAGGTACACGAAATGGTGATTGGAGCAAAAGGAAAGAAAAACGGTGCAATTTGGAGCAAAAACGAGCAACAAATGAAATTCTACCCTGACACCTTTCGATAAGTCCTTTGATGCTTAATCTCTTTTACACTTCTTGCATATTTTTTAATGAGATTACACTTTAAAGAAAGATTGTTTTTATTCTTATTTTGTAGGGCTATCTGTTACGAATGCAACACAACTGAAACGGGGCGAATCGGAGCTAAAACGGAGCCAAATGGAGCAAAACGATAGAGCTGCGCAGAGCCTGCTCGCTGACAAGGGCCACGATCTTGCAAACAGTGAGATTTTCCAGAAAACACCGAAAAGTGCCCGAAAAGGCCGCCGACAGCGGCCTCGAACCCGCCGATGGCGCCCGGAAGGTTCTAGACTGACTTTTGGCAGTTTTTGGCCTAAATTCAATGTATTTGGACGCTTTTTCGAAGGGGTGCTTGAGGGATCTCTTAGAAATTCGTCCATACTCTTTAAAATAACGATTATAGGTTAGAAAAAAAGGAGGAAAAGTGGAGAAAAACTTGAGGAATGTTTAGGATTCTTAGATTAAGAGTAGAAATGTAGATTTCTACCCTTTTGGAGAGATTGGAGAGGAGATTTTGAGAGAATTTGTAAGGGATTTCGCTAGAATTACATGGATCGCCGGGAGACTTTGTGGGAGAGATCTTCGTCTTTCTTTCAAGGGGAAAAAGCTAAGTATTGTTCTTTATTATCTTATAATTTTGTAAACAATTAACTAGTGGATTCGCTTTGGTTTAATGAAATTTTCGTTGTGTTTTCTTCGTGCTTTGTGACGCATCTCTCTTACTCTTTCTTCTTCTTTGGAAATAGTGGCATGAGAAGATTATGCCATTCTTTTCATTTTACTTTTCTTTTGCAATGAGTAGGATTCATGATTAAGATATTGGGATGCTTGCTAAAAGATGTTTTAATTATAAATGTGATGGTTTTTACTTGCACTTCATTTACATTGCAATAAGGGCCCATTGTAGTGTTAAAATTTGTTGTAATTGTGTTAAGTCCCGAAGGGGCATATGTAATTCTCAACAAAGTGGAACCACATTCAAATTCCATGGATGGTGAAGTTCATGGGAATTGAATGCAAATAAATAAGGAAATAATATTAATCGGGCGTAGAATTGGAGATTTTAGAGTGACAGGATAAAATCCTCAATTCGGTCCTATCGTTTGGGTGCTGAAGTCGAGATGTTAGCCCTCAGGCGAGGGGAACTTGGGAGCTCCGAAGTGAGAGCCGGTATCCTCCCAGCCTAGCCACGGATTCAGTAACCAAGCATAGGATTAGTCAATGTTCTTTATGCCTAGACTAAAGGGTAAAGAATAGGATTGCTCCTATTTGGCACATACAATATTTAATGCATCTCAATCCTATACATTATCTATTTCATTACATAAGAATAGTAGTTTTTAATATTTCAAAATTCTCCAAACCAATTCATCCAAAAAGGGTTATTTTAGAATTGTTATTTACATTTATATATAGTTACTATCTTTACATTTAACACTTGCATTTAGGAATAGTTGCTAGATAAAACATAATTTTAGTCGACATTCCAAACTAAGGACTATTAGTAGTAGACTAGAATTTGATTAAAGACTTCTTACTTCACCTCCTCGTGGGATCGATACTGGGGGTTTTTAAAGAAAACTCTATATTAATTGAAACGATACGTATACTTGCGTAGTACCCCTAGTGTGTAAAATATTTTCTAATTTTTATATCATTTAAGATTTTGCACACTAGCCGCTATTTATAAATCGGGTCAAGTTTTTGGCCATCTTTTGGATGTTAATTTACTGTGTAATTGTGGGTCAGGTCAAGTTTTTGGCTCCGTTGCCCGGGGACGCTTCGGTAAGAACTTTAGGAGAATTTTAGTTGTAGTAATTAGGCTTAGACTTGGAAAACTATAGTGTCGTAAAAACTATTTTTGTGTGAAAAGTGTTTTTAAATGAAAAAGTGTTGTGAAAAATGAAAAAAAATTGTTTGTGTGAAAAATAAGGTGTTCGTGAAACTATTTTGTTGTGTTGAATATATTTTTCATTTAATTTATTTAATTGTTAATGTATTGTTTGTTGCGTTACGTATGCGAAACAAAGAATCTGCAGGACTTGTTTATGATCCCGAGTTTGAAGAAAATAAAAAAATAAAAATACAAAAAGGACTCGAAAAACTAGAAATGGAGATGGAAAAATTTCAAGATAATAACTTAGAAAATCATCTTACTTCATTGAGGGATTATGTAAATCTTACGACAGATGAAATTCACTTAAGTATACAAAATCCTATCGTAGAATCTGGCTCGTTTGAAATAAATCCTGAGATTATCCAACTGATGCAGAACAAGCAGTTTGGGGGAACTCCTTTGGAGGATCCCTGTTTACACTTATCAAATTTTCTAGAACTTTATGCTACATTTCGTTATAATGGCATCTCAGACGATGCTGTTAGGCTAAGGCTTTTTCCTTTATCACTAAGGGGTAAGGCTAAAATGTGGTTATACTCATTAACACCTGGTTCTATTAAAAATTAGGAGGAGTTAACTCAGAAATTCCTAGCTAAGTATTTTCCACCTTCAAGGACTACTAAACTTAGAAACGATATTATCTCATTTTGTCAGTATGAAGGAGAATCAATATACGAAGCCTGGGAAAGATTTAAGGAACTCCTAAGAAAGTGTCAACACCATGCTCTGCCCGATTGGTTAATCATTCAAACTTTTTACAATGGGTTAGTAGGATCCCTTAGGTCCATAATTGATGCTGCTGCTAGTGGTTCATTAATGTCAAAAACATTTGATGAAGCGTATGTGTTAATTGAAAAAATGGCTACAAATGAATTTCAATGGCCATCTGCTATGGTAAATCATAAAAATGTAGCTAGTGTTCATGATACAGATGTGATTACAATTCTTGCATCTCAGGTTGCAGCAATATCAAGGAAGTTGGACCAATTTGGAATGAACCAACCTCAATTTACTCCTGTAAGTGAGGAAAATTCATTAGGGCCTATAATTGATTCTAAATTATCATATGAGACTTTAAATACCATAAATAACTCGAACTCTAACTTTTACAACCCAGATTGGGAGAACCATCCTCATTTTGACTGGAATCATACTACTAATGGTGGAAACCTAAAATGGGAAAATAATCATGCAAATCATAATGGAAGTTGGAATAATCAGGAGAACACAAACTATAGACCTTCATATCCACCAGACTCTAACAATGATCAACAATTTGAGGATAAGAAGATGTCTATGAAAGAAGTGGTATTGCAAATGGGAAACCAGTTGAAAAGTCAAAATGATGCGATTATAAACATAGAGAATCAACTGGTACAAATTGTTAATTCACTTAGCAATGGAACCTAAGGAATGCTTCCTAGCAACAATGAGATCAACCCTAAAGAGAACACTAATGAACAAATAGAAGCTGTCCAATTAAAAATTGGAAGAGATACAGAGTATGTGGTTAGAAAAGAGAAAGATGTTGTGAGAGAAACAAAGGAAACTAAAAGACACGAAGAACATGTTTCTAAGGATCCGGAAAAATTAATATCTCCAACTAAAATCAGTTTGGAAAAACCACCACCTCCATTTCCTCAAAGACTTAGACAGCATGAGTTGGATAAAAAATTTTCAAAGTTCATGAAAGTACTTAAGAAGTTAACGATAAATATTCCTTACACTGAAGCTTTAGAACAGATGCCAAGTTATGCAAAGTTTATAAATGATATATTAAATAATAAAAGGAAATTTGGGGAATATGAGACAGTTACACTAAGTGAGGAGTGCAGTGCCATACTTCGGAAAAATTTTCCTCGGAAACTTAAAGATCCTAGTAGCTTTACAATTCCTTGTGCAATTGGAGAAAAATTATGTGGAAAAGCTTTATGTGACTTAGGAGTGAATATTAATGTGATGCCTCTATCTATATTAAGAAGGTTAGGTTTAGTCGATATTTCTCCCACTACTGTAACCCTTCTGTTAGCTGATCGATCTATCATTTATCCAAAAGGAGTTATAGAAGACATGCTTGTTAAAGTGGATAAATTTATCGTTCCTTTGGACTTTATTATATTAGATATGGAGGAAGATAAAGAAATTTCAATTATTTTAGGGAGACCTTTCCTTGTTACTGACAAGCTATGATAGATGTGCAAAAAGGAGAGTTGACTATGAATATTAATGACCATGAATTACTTTTGATGTATTAAAGACTATAAAATATCCAGCTGAGAGAAAAGATGATGATTTTTTTTGGATAGATGAAATTAATTATCTAAGTAAAGACCATTTCCAAGAAAGTTTTGAGAGTAAGATAACATATGAGGTCGGAATGGATTTTCGTGATGAGTTGAAAACGTTATTTAAAGAAGACTGTATGTATGTTCAGGAGAGGTGTGAAATGATGGACGCTACCAAAAATAGTAAACTTTTAATTCCATTTGTTGAAAAATCTCATGAACTTAAGATGGATGTACCCCATACAATTTTAAAGCCTATATATTTAGAGAATTCATCTACACAACCAGTCTTTATATCTTTAGATGCAACTCAATCACAAGAAAAACCTGAATTAAATGATGAACAAGATAAAATTATTGAACTAGAACTTGGAAGAGAATTTGAGGATAAATTTCAAAAGAACTTTGAGTTGAGAAAAGTGGATAAGGATATTGGAAGACCATTGGAAGAAATTCCTAGGGAATTAGAAAAACATATTTCCTCAACTAAGATAGATCCTCGATCTTTTAATAATTATAAATGGGAAGAATTGGAAGATAACTTGAATCAGAAGAGTGACATAGAAGAATTTGATCATGAATCTGAATTATTTAAAGAGAATCTGATCCAAAATTTGGGAGATATTGAAGTATCTTATAAAGATCCATTTCTTATAAATTTTAAGGATGATAATAATATGCAGATTGAAAAAATCAATAGAAGAATATTGGATCTAGAAAGAAATATGAGGAAAAATTATATAAATCCATCTAAAAAGGAAGAGCTGAATGAAAAATTAAAATTTGAGAATTCTCTAGGAATCCCTGGATCTGAAAAAGATTGGGCGATAGATCGAGAATTACTTAATTGGAATTTTGATCCAGGTGGAATCATTTGTCAGGCCCGCGACGTTAAAACCAAGTGCTTTATGGGAGGCAACCCATAGTTATCAGTGCGCTTTGATTTAGTGTGCTTAAGAGTCATGCTTGTTAATGTTGTATTGTGCTTGCTTTAGTGTGGATTGTTCAAGTTTAATTGTTGTTGATAGATGTTTGGATTGTTTGTTGTTTTATTTGATCTTTGTGTGTCATGAGGGAGTTGATTCCTTAACTTCTTATTATGGTTAGACTTTTATGTTCTCTTGTAGTGGTTGGATTGACGAGTCCACTATGACTTGTGTCTTACCCGGATATATGTTTTAAAAGAGACATCATGAATTTAAACTGTAACAGATCCATCTTAATTTTGTTACTTCCAATCTATGACTTTGATTTCATTTGGTAGGAGTCGCGAACCTATTTGATGAATAACATTAGGATGATCTAACACTATTTTTTATAACAGTTAGAGGTGCTTAATTATAAAGATTAGGTGATGCCTGAGATTGGTGTCCGGAAACCAATTTATTAGGGATAATCTTATCTTTGGGATTATAATCTATAAAATCTTTTAAAGGGCCTAATTTACTAGTGTAGTGATTCTGTTAGAAATTGGAAGTAAATTAGTGAGATGCGATGAGTTAAAGGAAGAATTGACCTCATTTGTCATTTGTGATTGTATTTGAATTGTGTGTTTATGTTTGTGTTACAACTTTATTTAGATCTTGAAGAATATTTTTATATTCCCTTGCTGATACCTGCTATGCTAGTTAGACTTTGGTTTAGATAATTTCATTCTGGCATGATTAGTTTAGATTTATTTTCTGCTGCATATTGTTCTATCCTAATGAACACTTGTAAATGGTTTTGATAGACATTTGTGGTAGATAAAATTTCTAAATTGTTTTTCTTCTTGCTTATATTTTCTGTACTAAATGCTATATATGTTAAAAATTAAGTTTGGGGGTAGGAAGAAAAATAAAATTTTAATGTGAAAATACTTCCTTTTAGTGTAATTTTATTACAAGCATGTTTTAGATTAGCTTTACTTTCTCCTACAGTCTTTCTATCCTGACTATCCATGTATATGAATTTGATAGGATGTTGTAGTAGCAAGTATATTCAACCTTTACTTTTTCTTCCTGCTATATTTTATGGAATTAGTTGCAAAATATTTTAAAATTTAAGTTTAGGGGGAAGAAAAATGTTAACTCTTATTTGTTCTCAATTATTATATTTTCAAAAATTATTAGCATAACTTCTGGCAATTGAACCTTGCTTGAGATAACTAAAACTTTTTATTTCAGTTGAATATTATGGAAGGATTGGATGAAATTTTTTAGTAATAAAGGTTAATTTTATAAGGGTAAGATATTTGGTATGAAAGAATTTGATTATAGTTAACTATTTAAAGTAAAGAAAACTGTATTTTTGAAATGTTAAGAGACTTAAAGTATTGTGTGTTAAGAAGAGATTGTGACTTTATGATGAATAATAAAGCTCATACCTAATTATAAAGTAAGGAAGTGTTTCAAGTTTGAACTTTAGAAAGAGGAGAGTGAAGATCAAAATCATTACAGGCTCTCCCGATATAGTAATCCTCATTTAAAAAAAAGAGAGAAAAAGAAAAGAGAGTGAAAAAAAGGGGATTGAAAATGATTCCGAAAGAAAAGAAAAAAAACGAAAGAACGAAAAATATTTATGAGGAGAAGCTTGAGGAGATGTCTAATCAAAAATTGGCTTCACTTGAGTCACTCTAAAGGGAAAACATGATTTCATTTCTGAATTTATATTTAAAGTATTGGCCTACATTCTGATGAAATTTACATGAACTCCTTTCACATAATCTTTCAAGGCACTCTTAAAGTGACAAATTATGGTTTATCTTGAAATAAATAGAAGACTAGAACCCTTTGACTTGATTGCTGAATATTCTTATACCGTAGCGTTAACTCCGAGTTATCGAATTTCTTTCTAAAAATCTAACCAATATATTCTTTTGAATGAAAAATTTTAGTGTATTATAGGTGAAAAGTACATTGCCCTGAGTTATATTTTTATGTAGTAAAAGTGTTACTTGAGGACAAGTAACAGTTAAGTTTGGGGGATTTTGACACGCCTAAAATATATACGCTTTTTGCTATATCATTTTACTCATTTTTATGATATTACACTTTAAAAGAAGGTATTTTGTATTTTTTTAGTTTTAGGTACAATAAATGGTGATTGGAGCAAAAGGAAACAAAAACGGTGCAATTTGGAGCAAAAACGAGCAAGAAATGAAATTCTGCCCTGACACCTTTCGATAAGTCCTTTGATGCTTAATCTCTTTTACACTTCTTGCATATTTTTGAATGAGATTAAACTTTAAAGAAATGTTATTTTTTATGCTTATTTTGTAGGGCTATCTGTTACGAATGCAACGCAACTGAAATGGGGCGAATCGGAGCTAAAACGGAGCCAAACGGAACAAAACGATAGAGCTGCGCAGAGCCTGCTCGCCGACGGCGGCCACGATCTCGCCGATGGTGAGAGTTTCCAGAAACACCGAAAAGTGCTTGAAAAGGCCGCCGACAGCGGCCTCGAACCCGTCGACGTCGCCCGGAAGGTTCTGGACCGACTTTTGGCAGTTTTTGGCCTAAATTCGACGTATTTGGACGCTTTTTCGAAGGGGTGCTTGAGGGAACTCTTAGAAATTTGTCCATACTCTTTAAAATGGCTAATATATGTTAGAAAAAAAGGAGAAAAAGTGGAGAAAAACTTGAGTAATGTTTAGGATTCTTAGATTAAGAGTAGAAATGTAGATTTCTACCCTTTTGGAGAGATTGGAGAGGAGATTTTGAGAGAATTTGTAATGGATTTCGCTAGCATTGTATGGATCGCCGGGAGACTTTGTGGGAGAGATCTTCATCTTTCTTTCAAGGGGAAAAAGCTAAGTATTTTTCTTTATTATCTTATAATTTTGTAAACAATTACCTAGTGGATTTGTTTTGGTTTAATGAAGTTTCCGTTGTGTTTTCTTCGTGCTTTGTAACGCATCTCTCTTACTCTTTCTTCTTCTTTGGAAATAGTGGCATGAGAAGATTATGACATTCTTTTCATTTTACTTTTCTCTTGTAATGAGTAGGATTCATGATTAGGATATTGGGATGCTTGCTAAAAGATGTTTTAATTATAAATGTGATGGTTTTTACTTGCACTTCATTTATATTGCAATAAGGGCCCATTGCAGTGTTAAAATTCGTTGTAATTGCATTAAGTCCTGAAGGGATATATGTAATTCTCAACAAAGTGAAACCACATTCAAATTTCATGGATGGTGAAGTTCATGGGAATTGAATTCAAATAAATAAGAAATAATATTAATCGGGCGTAGAATTGGAGATTTTAGAGTGACAGGCTAAAATCCTCAATTCGGTCCTATCGTTTGGGTACTGAAGTGGAGATGTTAGCCCTCAGGCGAGGGGAATGTGGGAGCTCCGAAGTGAGAGCCGGTATCCTCCCAGCCTAGCCACGGATTCAGTAACCAAGCATAGGATTAGTCAATGTTCTTTATGCCTGGACCAAAGGGTAAAGAATAGGATTGCTCCTATTTGGCACATACAATATTTAATGCATCTCAATCCTATACATTATCTATTTCATTACATAAGAATAGTAGTTTTTAATATCTCAAAATTCTCCAAACTAATTCATCCAAAATGGGTTATATTTAGAATTGTTATTTGCATTTAGTTATAGTTACTATTACATTTAACTCTTGCATTTAGGAATAGTTTCTAGATAAAACACAATTTTAATCGATATTCCAAACTAAGGACTATTAGTAGTAGACTAGAATTTGATTAAAGATTTCTTACTTCACTTCCTCGTGGGATCGATACTGGGGTTTTTAAAGAAAACTCTATATTACTTGAAACGATACGTATACTTGCGTAGTACCCCTAGTGTGTAAAATATTTTCTAATTTTTATATCATTTAAGATTTTGCACACTAGCAGCTATTTATAAATCGGGTCAAGTTTTGGCCATCTTTTGGAAGTTAATTTACTGTGTAATTGCGGCTCGGGTCACAGTGGTTGCCACCTGAGTAGTAAAGAAGAAGGCTCATATGGCCATTCAAGTTAAATCCACGTGTCTCAAAATTGTTGGAGTGGCGAGCCAATGGAAACCTTTTGGTGACGCATGTTAGGGAAGATTTGGAAGGTATAGAAATAGTTTATTCCAAGTTTGATTCTTCTATTATTTTTTAAAGAATCATCATTGGTGAGCTAATCCTTATTGAGAGGAGAAATACTAAGATGCACAATTATAGTTTCGTATCGGTTGCAGGTCCCTCGGATGCGTAGCACTAAGATACGAGAGAATGGAAAGTATGGTAGAGTCAAGCTAGCATGAAAGGGAGTCAATAATGGAAGGACAAGAATAAAAATGCACCACCCCTCAGTCATCTACTCCTTCCTTCATTGATCTTTTGGCTATAGATGAAGTGAGTCATACTTCTCTGATTGGCCCGAGTTGACCCAAGTTTGAGTCCAAGCCCCTCAGCAAAGAGGAGACTCGTCAAAAGGGGAAAGCACGCATGATAGATCTGAGTGACTTGCATCCTCCGCCATCTTAGAAGAAGGATAAAGATCCTTGATTTTGTGGGTTCCAATGTAAGATGAGTGAGCAAAAGTGAGCACCAGGTCAAACAGTTGGTTTAGCTTAACTGATCCTAAGAATGATTTGTATTTTGACCCCTTTATTGTGAAATTTTACCTTTCAACTATCGCCAATGTCATCTGGTCTTCCACATATGTTGGGTGGATGATATGTATCAATTGATAGCCTGGGATGCTTCTCATTTTCAGTTGATAGTTCTTCTCCGAGAACACATAATAACTGGAGGCTACAGAAAAGCTGGTCACGACCGACAAAAGGATAAAGTCAGCAAAGGAATGGGTAGCGAGAACCCAAGTCTAGATATTAAGGGAATTGGGGTTGCTCTTAGTCACATAAGAAGAAAACTGAGCTATGTAGGTGAAGATGACCATAATGAAGACATCTGATGAGTTTTTTTTTCTGAGATCTCCTTTCACTCGCAACAAGTAGAACTTATAGTTTTGAAGCTCATGGAAGGACTAGCCACGACATTAGTCAAATAGTGAAGGCAAACTTGGTCTCCTCTGATTAGACATACATGGATAAGTTTGTCACTCTGATGTCAGACATGAAGGAGAGGAGGAAGAAGAGAGTGGTGAGGACGATAGGGCATCATCAAATGTATGACTCACTCTCACATCTTTTGTACTTTAGAAAAATTTTATTTTCTTTCTTGAAAACTTTGTAAGAAATTAGAAGATTTTGTAAACTTTTTAATCATGAATGAAAACAAAGTTTTCGGTCAGTTTCACCTTCATTTTTTTTCACTTTTTATTTTTCTTGGGATAGGTGTACCAAAGTTGACTGGTCTGAAATTCTATAAATTAGCATGTTACTTTTTATTTCTTCTCTTTATTTCTTCTTCAGGTCAAAGCTAAGCAAGCTAATGGACACTAGTGGACTAAATAACTTTGAGTAGGACATTGTGATTGCTTTCCTGGTGCAGAATTCCTCTTTTAATGGTTCAGCTCTGAGGGGGTCACGTCGTCTCAGAGTATATAATCATGTCCACAGCTTTGAAGGACAAGGGTGTGGAAAAGGAGATACTGGTGTCGATCAGCTAGATCCCTATGAATAATCTACCAAAAGATGTCTATGTTGTGTGGTCATCAGTGGGATTGTCTTCTATCCTCCAAATGACTCTCTCAGAGGGTTTAGTTAATTTGATATCTGAATTGGCCACCGCTAGTTGAGATATTATGAGGAATAGAGTGGTCTTCTATATAATGCTGAAAGGTTGGAGTCAGACAATGCTTTGGTATGGGTAAAAGCCAAAGCATTGGAGATGTGAGTCTGAATCACAAATTTGAAGTAAGATTTCATGGAGCTAAAGGGCCATGTTGCTACATTGGTAAAGCGGGTGGTGGCTAGTTTGTATTTGGCTCTCGAAATGCACTGACACCTGGATTAAGTGAGCTAATCTACTCCAAATCAATCACTTACATTGTCACCTTTGACATACCATACCTTAGATTGAGCATACTAAGCGGATCTTGTCACAATCTTTGCTGGGGAAATCTTCAAGACTTGTTGTTGCGGTAATTTGTATGATGCCCATCATGAATCTTATCGCTAATGGGTAGGGAATCACCACCACAGCTTGACCTACTTCAATCTAGGTGGCATGTGTCTTATTGATGATCGAGCATTATGGTTCAATTTTTTATTGATTTTCTTATCAAAAGTTTGTTCACCATTTTCAGTTATTTTAGAGAATTTTTTACCAATCAAACGTTATCCGTCACAATATATTTTTTCACTTGGGTTGATTTGAGTTCCTTGAGTATCAACCAAATTTCAACGATCCTTTTTGTGAAATTCTCGAGTTCCACAAGTGTCGATTGGACCTGGGATTGTGTGTACATTTATCAAAATCTTATTTAACCATTTTTACATAATTAACAATAAGATGTAAGGGTAGGAATGAAAACACAGCTCGTCAGTAATCTTTGGTAGGCACAAGATTGATTTAAATTGGGCTATGTAGTCGATCGCATCATTTCATCTTGTAGGACTCTAGTACCGGGACCATGAAACATTCTAGCATCTCAACCTCACTGATTGGTTAGGAGAACTTGTTTTCTTAGCACCTTAGTATGCATGATTTGATGATGATCGATCGATGCCAACCCAAAACTATTAAAGTATTGAGAGTCATCTTTTTTCATGGCCTGAAAGACTCTTCAACCTTGGTCATTTCTCTAGGGGTGTTGCTTGCTTCCTCAAGCCAGTCTCAAATCGTATCCAACATTTGATCATTGATACACCTAAAATATATAGTATTTTTATGCACATTTTTATACCTATTTTTAATGATATTGCACTTTAATGGAAGGTATTTTGTGTTTTTCTTGCAAGTATGATGAAAATGGATGGTCATGATGAAAGGAGCAAAATTGGATCAAATTTGGAGCAAAAAAATGAAAAATCAAAAATTTGGCACTAGCGGCTAAACGCCGCTGGGCCGGCGCTTAGCCGCCACAGTTAAAAATCGATATTCATAGGGATTTGGCACCAATTTCAAAGGGGATGGGATGCAACTCTTGGTGGTATTGTCCATAACTTCCTTTGGGCGGCAAGTTTGAATGAAGGGGTGCGTTCCTTGGTAGATACATCGAATCTGGACACATTTTGAAGAGACACCAAGGCACCTTTTGGATTACTATTTAAAAAGAGTCTTAGGAAAGATTTAGGGGAGGCAATTTGAGGAGACTCTTCCACTGCAATTTGAGGAGACTCTTCCATTGTTCTTCCACTGCATTTTAAAAGTTTTTAGAGTAGGAATAGAGAGTAGAAAGGATAAAAGGGTTGGAGTGAAGTATTCTTCTTCCCACTTCTTTTCTTTCTTTTAGTTTAGTTTTTATTGAAGTCTGAAGTCTGTACTCTGAGTCAACGGAGTTGGGAGACTTGCTCTGAGAAGTAGTTTAGCGAAGAGTCAAAGTTTTAGAGGAACTTCCTTAGTCTTGTGGAGATGATTTTCATATAAGTGTTTACTTTTATTTAGTTTATTAATACTTGTTTTCGTTTATTATTTTTCTTATCGTTGTTTTTAATTTCAAATCAATGTGTTTTTATATTTTCTCAATGCATTCTGAGTAGTTTACTTTATCTTTTTCTTTCTTAAATGGAGAAGTAATTAATTTAAAGAGAATTGTTCTGGAAGTATAAGTGTTTAAAAGTTGGAAGAAGTTGTGAAGATTGATTCTAAAAACATTGTTTACTTCTTAATTTGTCCTGTTAAGTTGTAAAATTTCTTGAGATTATGTAAGATCTAATGCGGTATTGTCTCATAAAAGTTAGTAAGAATCACATGAAATTATATGGGTGAGAACTGTAGTCCATATAATTGAATGTAATATTAGAAGATATTTTTATAAAAGGGAGTAAAATTAGAGGATTTTAGAGTGACAGGCTAAAACCCCCTAACTTGGTTTGAAGTTTTGATTTTGTTATGAGAAGTTAGCCCCCAGGTGGTGGGAATCGAGGGAACTCTAGAGTGAGAGACTGGTATCTTCCCTGCCTAACCATATTCAAAATAATATAAATTTCAAATTAACCTATGTTCTTTATAGAACCAAGTAAGGGTAAAGAACACATTTGCTTCTATCTGTCACAACAAAAATTTAAATACTTCCACAACAATACTTTAAGAATTATTACTACTTCATGAAAGGAAAGAAAAAGATATTCTAGTTAATAGTATTACATCCAGTGTTATTAGTTATTGTAATTTTAATTTCTTGCTTTGCATTTTTATTAAGAAAATTTCAAAAGACATATCAACCTTCAAAACTTTTCAAAATCAAGACATACTTTTTCGAAAACAATTAAAGAAAATAAAACGATAATTTCTCTGATTCCTTTAAAGATTTCACATTTTCCCTGTGGGTTCGATATCTCAGGGCTTAATCAGAAAGTCTTATATTACTTGATAAACGATACGTATACTTGCGTAGTATCCCATATTATAAAATTATTATTTTCATATCTTAAATCATCAGCACATTTATCCAGCGGAACCAAGTTTTTGGCATCCGTTGCACTTATATCTATAAGGGATCAAGTTTTTGGCGCCATTGCCGGGGAAAATTAATTTAAATTGCATTTTAAAGAGAATTAAGAAATTATAAATTTTTACTTTTCTTTGTTTTTGTTAGTGTGTTGTATTTTGTTTTGTTTTATTATTGTATGCGTAGTTCAGGTTCTGAAGGACTTGTGCCTTACGATTCTGAATTAGAAAGAACTATAAAAAAAATCAAAAAAATTTAAAATACAGAAAAAGATAAAAATATTCAAGAAATGGCAAATCATCAAAATCAAAATGTTGGCATCCATCAAGAATTAAGACCTTTAAGAGATTATGTTAACCCTACAGTAGATGAACTTCGTGGTAGTATTCAAAACCCTGCTGTAGTTGCTAATTCTTTTGAGCTTAAACCTGCTATATCCAAATGGTGTCAAATAACAGTTTGGGGGAGCAACAACTGAAGATCCTAATTTACATCTTACTAATTTTCTAGAGTTGTGTGCTACTTTTAAATATGATGGTGTTTCAGATGATGCTATTAGACTTAGACTTTTTCCTTTCTCACTAAGGGATAAAGCTAAAATACGCTTACATTCGTTAGCACTCGGATTAATTAGAACTTAGGTGAACTCGTCACAAAAATTCCTTGCTAAATATTTTCCACCATCTAAGACTGCTAAGTTGAGAAATGATATAACATCTTTTTGTCAGTTTGAAGGAGAATCAATATATGAAGCATGAGAAAGATTTAAAGATCTCCTCAGGAAATTTCCACATCATGCGATACCAGATTGGTTAATAATTCAAACTTTTTATAATGGATTAGTTGGATCTCTTAGATCAATCATCGATGTCGCTATCGGTGGATCATTAATGTCTAAACCATTTTCTGCTGCTTATGCTTTAATTGAAGAAAGGGCTACTAATAATTTTTAATGGCCTTCTGAAAAGTTAAATCCTAAAAAGGTAGCCAGTGTTTATGAAAATAATGTTTTTACAATGTTATCAAATCAAGTTGCTAATGTATCAAGGAAGATAGACCAATTTGGGATGAACTTTTCTCAGCCAAATCTCATGATTGAAGAAAACTCATTAGGCCAAATGGTTGATTCTTATTCTTCACCAGAAACTGTGAATGCTATAATCAAACCTAACAACCCATATTCCAATTATTATAACCCGAGTTGGAAGAATCATCCAAATTTTAACTGGAATAACAATAATCAGGGTGGTGTTAATCAAAAATGGGGGAACACCCAAGTAAACCCATTGGGGAATTGGAGCAACCAAGGTAATAATAATAATAGATTAACTTATCCTTCAGGTTATGACAATGCTTTACAAAATAAGGAGAAGAAGTTGTCTATGGAAAAAGTAGTATCACATATGGGAAATCAATTACAAATTCAAGGAGCAACCATTAGAAATATTGAAAATCAATTGGGACAAATTGCAAATGCCTTAAGTAATAGATCCCAAGGAATGCTTCCAAGTAATACTGAAGTGAATCCAAGAGAAAAGAATAAAGAACAAGTGAAAGCAATTCAACTGAGAAGTGGAAAAGAATTGGAAGGTAGAATTCAAAAAGAAACTGAAGTAGAGAAAGAAGAGATTGTAAGACCTAAAGAGGATGCTCCAAAAGGTTTTGAAAGACCTATTTCTCCACCTAAGGTTGATTTAGAAAAACCACCACCTCCATTTCCTCAGAGACTTCGTCAACAAAAGTTGGATAAGCAATTTTAAAATTCTTGGAGATATTAAAGAAGCTTACCATCAATATTCCATTTGCTGAAGCCCTAGAACAAATGCCAAGCTATGCGAAATTTATGAAGGATATTCTTAATAAAAAGAGGAAGTTTGAAGAAAATGAGACTCGTTGCACTTAGTGAGGAGTGCAAGTACGATAATTCGGAAAAAGCTTCCTGAAAAACTTAAAGATCCTGGTAGTTTCACAATTCCATGTGCAATCGAAGAAAGATTCTATGGAAAAGCTTTATGTGATTTGGGTGCAAGCATTAACCTTATGCCTCTATCAATATTCAAAATACTGGGACTAGGAGAAATAACCCGACTACTGTAACTCTGTAATTAGCAGATCGTTCGATCACATATCCTAAAGGAGTTATAGAAGATGTTTTGGTAAAAGTGGATAAATTTATTTTTCCTGTGGATTTCATTGTGTTAGATATGGAGGAAGATAAAGAGATACCCATAATTTTGGGAAGACCTTTTCTAGCTACAGGCAGAGCCATGATAGATGTGCAAAAAGGGGAATTAATGATGAGGGTTAATGATCGATCGTTACATTTAATATTTCAAAATCGATGAAATATCCTGCAAGAGGTAAAAAAGATGAGTGTTTTAGGATGGATGTTATCAAATATTTAAGTGAATGTCATTTCAAATCAACTTATGAAGAAAAAGCTGAAAGAGAAGAATTTGAATATAAGCAAGAAGAGGAGTTATTTGATTCTGAAGATTTTCAAGAAGAAGATTTAAAGTATGTTCATGAAAGTTTTGAATTGTTGGATATGACCGAGAAAGATAAATCTTATGGTCCATCAATTGAAAAACCTCCTAAACTTGAGTTAAAAATGCTTCCTGATCATTTGAAGTATGTTTTTTAGGTGAATCCTCAACCTTGCCTGTTATAATTTCCTCTCAATTAACTAAAAAAGAAGAAGAGAGTTTGCTTGAAATTCTGAAGAAGCACAAGAAAGCCTTTGGATGGACAATTGCCGATATTAAAGGAATCGACCATTCAATTTGTATGCACAGAATTCTTATGGAAGATAATAGCGAACTGCAAGTCGATCCCCAAAGGAGATTAAATCCTATCATGAAAGAAGTTGTTAAGAAAGAAATTTTAAAATGGTTGGATGTTGGAATTATCTACCCTATTTCAGATAGTGCATGGGTTAGTCCTATTCATTGTGTTCCTAAGAAAGGAGGAGTAACTGTGACTGTTAATGAAAAGAATGAAATGATACCAACAAGACAAGTTACAGAGTGGCGAATATGCATTGATTATATAAATTTAAACCTTGCCATAAGGAAAGATCATTTTCCACTCCCTTTTCTAGATCAAATGTTGGATAGACTGGCTGGGCATAAATACTTTTATTTTCTAGATGGATATACTGTTACCACCAAATTCAAATTGCTCCTGATGATCAAGAGAAAACTATGTTTACCAGTCCTTATAGTATGTTTGCTTTTAGAAGAATGCCCTTTGGTTTATGTAATGCCCCTACTACATTTCAGAGATGTATGATGGCTATTTTTTGTGATTTAATTGAAAAATGGATTGAAGTTTTTATGGATGACTTTTCAGTGTTTGGAATTTCATTTGAATCATGTTTAGAACATCTATCTAAAGTTCTAAAACGTTGTGAAGAAACTAATTTGGTCCTTAATTGGGAAAATGCCAATTTATGGTAGCAGGAGAAATTGTTTTGGGACATCGAATTTCAGAAAAAGGTTTGGAGGTAGATCCTGCAAAAATTCAAGTTATATCTAATTTACCTTTCCCAACCAATGTAAGGGGAATTAGAAGTTTTTTATGACATGCTGGATTCTACAGGCATTACATCAAAGATTTTTCAAAGATTACAAAATCTTTATGTCGTTTACTGGAAAAGGATGAAATTTTTAATTTTGATGATGATTGCCATAAAGCCTTTGAAACATTAAAAGAAAAATTAATCACTGCACCCGTAATAATTTCACCAAATTGGGAAAAACCTTTTGAATTAATGTGTGATGCTAGTGATTATGCTATTGGTGCTGTTTTGGGTCAGAAATATGATAAAATTTTCAAAGTAATTTATTATGCTAGTAAAACTCTTAATGAAACTCAAATTAGTTATACCACTACTGAGAAAGAGTTATTAGCTATAGTATTTTCCTTTGATAAATTTCGATCATATTTAATTGGAACTAAATGTGCTGTGCATACTGATCATTCTGCTATCAAATACTTAATGAAGAAAAATGATGCAAACCGAGACTTATAAGATGGATTCTTCTTTTGCAAGAATTTGATTTTGAGATAATAGATAGGAAGGGTTCTGATAATCAAATTGCTGATCATTTGTTCAGGCTTGAAATAGAAAAATCTTTCTGTGATATTGAAGAAATTAATGAACATTTTTCTGATGAAAATTTGTTCACTGTTAAAGAATGGAGTGTTACGTGGTATGCAGACATAGTAAACTTTATTGTTAGTAATATTATACCCTATGGTTTGACATATCATGAAAAGAAGAAATTTCTGTCTGATGCTAAGACTTATTTTTGGGATGACCCATTTTTATATAAACAAGGAAAGGATCTTATAATTCGAAGATGTGTACCTTTGGAAGAGACTTATGAAATTATTCAAAAATGTCATGATTCTAATTATGGGGGACATTTTGAAAGTGATAAAACTGCATATAAAATCTTACAATCGAGATTTTATCGTCTACAATTTTTAAGGATGTGAATGTTTATATTAAAAATTGTGATAGATGTCGACGTGTAGGCAATATTTCTAGAAGAAATGAGATGTCCCTCAATTATATGTTGGAAGTCGAAATATTTGATGTTTGTGGATTAGATTTTATGGGACCATTTACACCATCTTTCGGAAATGTTTATATTTGGATAGCGATAGAACTATGTTTCCAAATGGATTGAAGCTATTGCTTTACCTCGATGTGATGCTCAAAGTGTTGCAAAGTTTTTAGAAAAGAATATATTTTGCAGATTTGGAATACCAAGAGTAATCATAACTGATAGAGGAAGTCATTTTAGAAATGTGATTATTGGGAAGTTAGCAAAGAAATATCATATTAATCATCGCATTGCTACTGCTTATCATCCGCAAACAAGTGGTTTGGTTGAATTATCTAATCGTGAAATTAAAAGAATATTGGAAAAACTCGTTAATCCAAATAGAAAGGATTGGTCAATTAAACCTGGATTATGCTTTGTGGGCCTATAGGATCGCTTACGTAACATCTATAGCAATGTCCCCATATAGGCTGATTTTTGGAAAAGCATGTCATTTACCTTTTAAACTTGAGAATAAGGCTTATTAGGCTATTAAAGAGTTCAATTATAATTTGAAAGATGCTGCTGAAAAGATATTATTGCAATTGAATGAGCTTGAAGAAATAAGGAATGAATCTTATGAAAATGCTAAGATTTATAAGGAAAAGATGAAGTTATGGCATGATCGGAAGATTCTTACCAAAAATCTTGAACCAGTACAACAAGTTTTGCTGTATAATGCTAGATTGAGAATATTTTCTGGAAAACTTAAGTCCAGTGGATAGGTCCATTCATTGTGATAAAAGTTTATTCTTATGGAGTCGTAGATATTCAAGATCCTAAGACTCGGAAAAATATTTAAAGCTAACGGACATAGACTTAAACCATATTTTTCGATCAATAAATCTAAATCCGATGAGAATTTAATGTTGGGTCACTCAGAATGAGTTCTGGGTATGTCAGGCTGAAGACGTTAAAACAAGAGCTTTGTGGGAGGCAACCCATATTTATCGGTGTGTTTGCTTTATGTTTGTTTTTTGTGTTTGTTTGCTTTGTTTGGTTTGTTTTTATGTTTATAGTGGTAGTAATTTGGAGTTTTTAAACTTAAGTGGAGTTTATTTGACCTTAATTGATGATTTGGAAAAGTCAGAATGAGAATTTGGACACTTAGCAGACCTGTGCTAAATTGTGAACGGGCGGCTAAGCGCCGACTAGTTGGCGCTTAGGCGTCACAGTTATAAAAAACGTGAAAAATGTGAATTTAAAGCCTAGATCGTGGGGGAGAAGTTGTGGGAGTTATTTAGGAGAATATTCTAGCATCTCTCAAGTCTATAAAAAGGTCCTGACTTAAGGAAAACACTTGCCCCAAGTCCTATTTTCATTTCTGAAGTCTAAGAAGAGAATTTTGAGCACCATGTCTTCCTGGGAGAACGAGATGAAGAAGAAGCAAGATTCTGACAAAAGTAAGTTCATTAGTGATAGTGCTAAGGAGTTATTTAATGGATATCTTGCTGTTAGTATTCAAGGTATTGCAGAAATGATTGCAAAAATTGAAGCCCGAGTGACTTCGATGGAAGCAAAGATCAATGAAACTAACCTGCATTTGGATCACATGGGATGACAACTCAAGATGCAATTCAATCATTCAAGGTACGTGGAAGAAATAGATAAGGTGATGTTTATAAAGAACAAATGGATTGAAGAAGATGATGTAAGAATGAACAATGATCACCCGTTCTATCAAATTTATATTCCATAAGGGTCAAATGAGAATAATAGTGGTCCTGGATATATTTCGCCTAATGGAGAATTGAATTAAGAGTGCTTTGTTTTGTTTTGTTAGTATTCTTATGTGTTATGTTAGTGTTCTTGTGCGTTATGTTTGGTGTGTTTAGTGTTTTTAAAAGATTAACTAAGCCTGATGATGTGATGGTTACATCCTAGAGATGTATACTTATGAGTCTGAGATTAAATTCTCTTGTATTTAGAGAATTTCATCCTTTATGTTTTGATAGAAATTCTAGTATTGTATTAAATGTTATGTTTGTTTTAATATAAGTTTGTGTTTTTGTGTAATTTGTGTGGAATCAATGGTTATTTAACTTTGATTTGGAGTATTGGAAGATTTGTGGGGAGAAATAATTATTCTGGAGTAATTAAGGGTAATTAACAAAGTGATTTAGTACATATACCTTAATTATAAAAATTTGGGTATTGGCGGCTAAGCGCCAAAGTGCCGGCGTTTACGCACCAGATTTCGCGGCTAAGCGCCGATAGTTCGCGCTTAGGCGCCAGTTCGCGAAAATTTATTCCCGAAAGTTAAAAACCCGAAATTTGTCATTTTCAACCGCCCCATCATCTTCAACCTTTGCTTTGCTGCGAAAGAGGAGCCTAGGGTATCATATTGTGGATCATTTAAGAGCCGATCTCAACAAAAATTGTTAGATTTGGATTCCTTAAGGTAAGAGCACTACTCCTAAGTAAAAATTTTTTATTTTCACCATGTATTTTGAGTACATTTTGGAAGATCTTAAAATCACTATTCATGGTGAAAATTTGAGGAAAAGCTTGATAAATTGCTTGGATTTAGTGAAAATATCTTTTGGAAGATAATTTAGCAAGTTTAGTTTGATTTTGGAATTTATGGTGAATTTTTTGTGAATTTTTAGAGATGGCTCCAAAGTTAAAGCGTGCACGAGAAAAGACGAAGTTTGATTCTGACAAATTTGTTAGTTTTAGTGGTCGAGGAACGATACGTCGATGCATTGCAATCACGTAAGTTGATTCCTGAGCGAGTGTTTAGTAAACCTGGAGAGGTGATTGAAGATATGATTGCTAGAAGAAACTGGGAGAATTAATGTTGCTTCTCTGCTGTTGCTGTTGTTTCTGTGATAACAGAATTTTATGCAAATTTACCTGCTGTAGAAGAAAATCAGGTGATGGTTAGGAGGCATGAAGTAAACTTTTTTTCTAGTGCAATCAACACCTTCTATGGACTACCTCCTGACATGTTCTGTTTTTATTCTAACTATAATCCTTCGGAAGGAGAATTAGATGAGATTATGGAGTTTCTGACTGATGGAAGAGGATTATGGAAAATTACAAATGATAGAAGAGTGAACTTTCCTGCTTCCATATCGAATGTCATTTCTAAGGCATGGCATTATTTTATCTCATCTAAGTTGTTACCTTCAAGTCATACCAGATGAAGTGACGAGAGAAAGAGCAGGTGTTGAACCATTGTATTCAGCATGGAAGCCTATTGATATCGAAGCATAATTTTTTATTATGTTTTGAATCGTGCTAGATCAATCACGTTCGCAGTATGGAATTTCCTTCCTTGATTCATTCACTTTCGTGAAAGATCCGGAGTGAAATTTGAAACCTGGGAAGAGGTACTTCAGCCATTGAGACCAATTACTAGTGTAAACGTTAGTTCTTACACTGTACATTCAGAGTTTGGTTGGAGAGGAGGATTTGGTAGGGCTTCTATTGCTTCTGATTCTGCTGCTTCTGCTTCCCGTGCTACTACTTCACGTGCTTTGTCATCTACTGATTCACAGACTGATTTATTAAGAAATATTTTGAAAAAAGTGAGTCTTACTTGAGAGCATGTGAGAGATATGGATGGTAAGCTGGATAATGTTGAGAGATATATTGTAAAACATGATGAATATGAGGAGAATTATCAGCAATATTTAGATAGATCGATTAGAGGAGATCGAAGTGTCGAGATGCCACCTCATCCATTCTATATATCTTATGTGCCATCCAGAGATTGGAACGAGCAAGATGATGATGATGATGAGGATGAAGAGTAGATGTATGTTGTTTATTTTAGTTGTTGTATTGATGTGTTGTGTCACTATGTACTTTATCTAATATTTTATTTGATGATTGTGTTGTGATGTGAACCTTGATATTATGCAGATTGTAGTTGTACTGTTTATCTGTTATGCATATTCAGGTATTGTTGTTGTTTTATTGTTGATTTATATGTTGCTGTGTGGTAGTATGTAATAGTAAATGTTTATGTGTATGTTATGTCAGAGTTTTTAGTAGTATGTATTTTTAATTTCAAAAACTGCTAGGAAATTATAAACCACTATTATAAACTTCTACTTAGGAAAACTACATGTTTAAAATTCTTCAAATTCCACTATCATTTGTTATCTGTATCAGTGTGTTATTTTAGTTGGTGTGTATTTGCTTTGAAAACCTCCACTACTGTAGAAGTCTTCGAAATTTTTACTTTTCTTATTATTATAAAAAAAGAAGAAAAATGTTTTGAAAAACTTAATTTGATTTCATTTTACTCCTGTATTTAAATTGTTATACTTGCATATTATGATATTAAAAATTCCTGCAAGCATGATAAGTCAGTTTTTATTTCTCACCCATGTATCAGTTCTTATGCTTAAATGTTTTATCTTAATTAAAATTTTAAAGTTTAGGGGGGGATTTTAAAATTAAAGATTTTCAAAAACCTAAAATTTTATTTGATTATCAAGAATACTTAAAAATAAATCTTATTTTTGATTGAGAACAATTATGTACATGAAGTTATATTAGGGGAACAAAATTTTGAATATAGAAATGAATAAAAGAATTTAGTTAAAATTTATATTAATCATGAAAAACTTAAAGTTAAAATTTTCTTAATGAAGAAGTGTTAAATAAAGTTAAACTATCTCTAGTAAGAAGTTTTGTATTTTTGGATAAATAGAAGATTTGACTTTTATTCTTCAAAGCTTAAATTTTTTTTTATTGAAGAGTAATTTTCAGATACTATTATTATGATTTTTAAGTGAAAGATGTATATCTGATCTTTATTTTAAATGGAAGGATGGAATTCAAAATCATTAAAGGTCTATCCAGATATAGTAATCCTTGCCTTATAAAAAAAAAGAAGTGAAAAATATAGTATATGAAAAGGGAGGAGAAGCTTGAGGATTTAAGGGCCTAATCAAAAATTGGTTTCATACCTAAAGTTTAAGATATAAGTTCAAAGAAAATCTAAAGCTTAAAGTTGTAAAATAGTAAGTAAAATTATTTTTCAAATAAATATTTTTAAGTGAGAAAAATAAATGCTTGAATCCTATATTGTGAAAAATCTACAAATATTTCTGAAATAGATAGAGACTTATATTTATCATTTTCTTTTACTTAAGAACTTTCTAAAAATTAAGTTGGTTTTAATTACTGAAATTTTTTCTAAATTGGACTATTCCATTTCTAGAACAAAATTTTGTTATCTTCCTAAGAAACTCATTAAATAATTTGCATGCTAAAATGTTCTATGAGATTAACTCGTCACTTGAGGACAAGTAACATTTTAAGTTTGGGGGATTTTGATACACCTAAAATATATAGTATTTTTATGCACATTTTTATACCTATTTTTAAAGATATTGCACTTTAATGGAAGGTATTTTGTGTTTTTCTTGCAGGTATGATGAAAATGGATGGCCATGATGAAAGGAGCAAAATTGGATCAAATTGGGAGCAAAAAAATGAAAAATAAAAAATTTGGCACTGGCGGCTAAGTGCCGCTGGGTCGGCGCTTAGCCACCATAGTTAAAAATCGAGATTCAAATGGATTTGGTGCCAATTTCAAAGGGGATGGGATGCAACTCTTGGTGGTAACGTCCATAACTTTCTTTGGGCGGCAAGTTTGAATGAAGGGGTGCGTTCCTTGGTAGATACATCGAATCTAGACACATTTTGAAGAGACACCAAGGCACCTTTTGGTTTACTATTTAAAGAGAGTCTTGGGAAAGATTTAGGGGAGGCAATTTGAGGAGACTCTTCCACTGCATTTTGAAGAGTACTTCCATTGTTCTTCCATTGCATTTTAAAAGTTTTTATTTAGAATAGGAGTAGAGAGTAGAAAGGAGAAAAGGGTCGGAGTGAAGTATTCTTCTTCCCACTTCTTTTCTTTCTTTTAGTTTAGTTTTTATTGAAGTCTGAAGTCTATATTCTGAGTCAACGGAGTTGGGAGACTTGCTCTGAGAAGTAGTTTAGCGAAGAGTCAAAGTTTCAGAGGAACTTCCTTAGTTTTGTGGAGAGGATTTTCAGATAAGTGTTTACTTTTATTTAGTTCATTAATACTTGTTTTCGTTTATTATTTTTCTTATCATTGTTTTTAATTTCAAATCAATGTGTTTTTATATTTTCTCAATGCATTCTGAGTAGTTTATTTTATCTTTTTCTTTCTTAAATGGAGAAGTAATTAATTTAAAGAGAATTGTTGTGGAAAGTATAAGTGTTTAAAAGTTGGAAGAAGTTGTGAACATTGATTCTAAAAACTTTGTTTACTTCTTAATTTGTCCTGTTAAGTTGTAAAATTTCTTAAGATTATGTAAGATCCAATGCGGTATTGTCTCATAAAAGTTAGTAAGAATCACATGAAATTTTATGGGTGAGAACTGTAGTCCATATAATTGAATGTAATATTAAAATATATTTTTATAAAAGGGAGTAAAATTAGAGGATTTTAGAGTGGCAGGCTAAAACCCCCTAATTTGGTTTGAAGTTTTGAGTTTTGTTATGAGAAGTTAGCCCCCAGGTGGTGGGAATCGAGGAAACTCTAGAGTGAGAGACTGGTATCTTCACTGTCTAACCATGTTCAAAATAATATAAAATTCAAATTAACCTATGTTCTTTATAGAACCAAGTAAGGGTAAAGAACACATTTGCTTCTTTCTGTCACAACAAAAATTTGAATACTTCCACAACAATACTTTAAGAATTATTACTACTTCATGAAATGAAAGAAAAAAATATTCTAGTTAATAGTATTTTACATCCAGTGTTATTAGTTATTGTAATTTTAATTTCTTGCTTTGCATTTTTATTAAGAAAATTTCAAAAGACATCAACCTTCAAAACTTTTCAAAATCAAGACATACATTTTTGAAAACAATTAAAGAAAATAAAAAGATAATTTCTCTGATTCCTTTAAAGATTTCACATTTTCCCTGTGGGTTCGATATCTCGGGGCTTAATCAGAAAGTTCTATATTACTTGATAAACGGTACGTATACTTGCGTAGTATCTCATATTATAAAATCATTATTTTCATATCTTAAATCATCAGCGTATTTATCCAGCGGAACCAAGTTTTTGACATCCGTTGCCAAATTTTTTATTTTTCATTTTTTTACTCCAAATTTGATCCAATTTTACTCCTTTCATCATGACCATCCATTTTCATCATACCTGCAAGAAAAACACAAAATATCTTCCATTAAAGTGCAATATCATTAAAAATAGGTATAAAAATGTGCATAAAAATACTACATATTTTAGGTGTATCAATCATTTAACTATTGAATCTGTCGGTTTACAAATTCTCTGGTGCACATGGGTTTATTCTCCGAGGGTTGTTGTTTTATATGTTATGTTCCACTTTCACCGCACATTTTAAGTTGTTGAATCTTTATTTGTCTGTGAATCACACCCAAGGAATATAGCACGAAGAGAGAGAGTGTGTGTGTGTGTGTGAGAGAGAGATAGAAAGAGAGAGAGAGAGAGAGAGAGAGAGAGAGAGAAATGAGACATAGAGAGGTTTGAACAGTAATGAAGAGTAATCCGTGTGTATTTATTCACAAAATAATCTTCTTATTTATAGGGAGATGGTACAATATAATATTATTTCCCCTACTTTAAAGGGAACTGCACAGGATATTCTTAGTATTATACACGTATTGCTCGGTTGTTCTATTGCTTGGTCGTTTAAGCTTGATTAACTTCATATCAACAGAACCGATTTAGTCGGTTAGGCTTAGTCAATATTATCGATCGGTTGATTTAGACTTGCTGTCGACCATTGATAATAGATATGGAAACTTCCGGTTGTCCTCGGCATGATTGGATATGCCTAGATTTAAGTCTTCCCTCGAGTCGACTTCTGAGTAGAGGTTAGCTCAGATGTCTCTTTATCTCTTTTCAAGCCAAATGGTTCGGACTTGAATTATTTGGTTGATTTTTGCTCTCCTCATAGCTCTGGTAACTTTGACTTGTTGGCTTTAGCTCAAATGGCTGCATTCAATAAACAAGTGGGCCACATGCTCTTCTGTTGATGAGCCCTCTCTCATCACTCTTCTCCTTTGGACTATTAGATCTCCTCATAATCAATACTGGCACATTTTTTATATACGCAACCAATATTTTTGCAACAAGCATCTCAGCAAGTGTTGGCTCTGCAACGTGATTTGGCGAAGTGAAGGACATGTTGAGTGGGAGGGCTCTTGCAGGTGTTTTCACCAAACTAATAGAATGTCCCATTTCTTTGACGAGAAATTTTATGAATAATGAAGTGGAGATGCTAACAATGTGATAGATTTGTGGCTGTAATTGTTTAGGTTGTTAGGCTTTTAATGGTAGTATTTTAGGTGTTAAATATGTTATTTTACAATAGATTTAAGTGGTATTTCTTTAAATATTTCTTAATAATATACCACCATACTCCGCAAATATTGTCTAGATACCACTTCAACATCTAATTATGATGATATAATCAAAATTAAATATAACAGGGTGACATCAATAAATATAGAGAATTGGTGGTATATAGCGTTCTAGCAAGTATGAAAATTTTGACGGTCAAAATAGCTTGATTGTAATCAACAACATGAGAAATATATATAGATCAAATTTTATCAATATTGTGATATATTTGGACAATTAAAACAATCAAATACATATATCACATCATCAAAATCTATGGACAACTATAAGAAAATCTATATATTTTAAAAATTACAATTATCATCTATTGTGAATTAAACCTACTTCTAATGTTATTAAAGAATATTGGCGGTTATGATCTATTGTGAATTAAACCTATTATGATCATACACTCGAGAATTAAACGTTTAGAAAAAAAAAATTTGTTCAAATCAGGGAGAAGAAAAGCCTGTAGTTATATTAACAAGCTCAAAGATACAAGAAATTGTTACGTACGGAGTACTTATGCAGCTCTGCGTGCGTAATAACTTCTCAATAACCTCCGTAGCTCCGTATTTTGGATTATTGAGGGGTTATTGGGAGGTATTAGAATTAATACCCCAATAACCTCACAAAACCCCGAATAACACCAAGAAAAATATGAAAGTGGAACAACGGAGGTTATAGGGAGGTTAGTGAGTTAATACCCCAATAATCTCTTAATAACCTCCCAATAACCCCAAAATACATAAGCATGGAGGTTATTAAAGGGTTATTACGCACGCAGAGCTACGTGCATACTCCGTATGTAACCATTTCTCCAAAAATACTCACATCAGTGTCATTGCATATACGAATAAAAAGTATCCTACATACATGCACTAGTTTCATTCCATATAAATTTCATATTTTGTATCTACAATCCTTAAAATAACATAGGGTGTTTGTTAATAAAAACATCCATCATTTGCCTCCTCACATGAATTAAAAGAAACATATATTTACAAACAAAACTAGAGAAAAGCTACACCAACATAATATATAAGGCATTATCACCATAAAAGGGCAAATATCTAAAATAATAAAATGAAATTCCTACTGAAGATTTCTAATATGATAGATCCATAACAAGCACAAAATTGGTCAAGAAAATAACTGTAGCAGAGGACCAGCACCACCTTATGTGCCATTAATCCTAGGGCTCGAACCACGCGAGGCAAAAGGATTCTGTCTGTCTGACGCAATATAGATGGTGTCCATCTCCGCAGGCCTTGTCATATTTGCAGTGTTCGTAGTAGTTGGAACTGTTGTGTTTAGCGTCTCTGCCAGCACTCGAAAATATGCATGAGGGCCCCAACCTGTAATGCAATTATATAATGAACTGCAATGATGATCTCAATAATAAAGATATTGTTCAAGTTTAATTCAAATTTCAAACAATATGACTATTTCTTTATAAAGACACTATAAAAAGAGCATTTAAATACAATCCAATTTCTATTTATTTACATATCTAACACCCAAACTTTATAATTTTATATTAATACCACGCAAATATTTAATAGCATATAAAAAATAGCACCATTTTAGTATCTACATAAAAAATGAAGTTTAGGTGCTTGCAAGTAAATACATAGGAACTAAGTGATATGTAAATCTTCCTTGAAAAAATACTTGAAATAATAAACAACAACAACAACAACAACAACAACAACAAAAAACGACAACAAAAAAAACGAAACCTTAATCCAACTAAGTGGGGTCGGCTACATGAATCATTTTCTATTTAGTGTCATGTTTTCATTAATTCTAATAAATTAATATCATTTTTTATAAATTAAGATCATTTTTTTATACAATAAGCCCAAGTCTTTCTATGTCTACTTCTGCCTTTCATAACATAAGTCGAATCTAAAACATCTACTCTCCTAATCGGATGACCAAACCATCTAAGATAACTCTCTCTAGTTTTGTTCGTCATTAGAGCTTACACCAACCCTATCACGGATAGATTCATTCAGAAGAAAAAATAATAAAAGTTAGATTTTTGTCGTGAAGTATGTAGAAATGTCCTCAACATTGAAACACAACTTTTAATATTGTATTTATAGCATATAATAAGCCGCAATAATTAAGGAGTATAGTGACAGAAAGAAAAGGTACCATCTTCAGCGTAGGGGGGAGGGAAGAACTGCAAATAACAAAATGAGGAAACCACCAGTCCTGAGAAACAAGCAAAACACAAAATTAGAAGAAGAAAATTAAACAAATGGAGTATAATGAAACAAGAAAAATCATTTTAGTTTGACCAAAAATGCATGCATCAAATCTATTACTAACCTATAGTACCACCTCCAAATACATCTTGCCAGTGGTGCCAATAGTCATCCACTCGAGAGATTGCAATAAGTGCTGCACATAGGAGAGGAAGAAGCACGATGCAAAGCTTGGCGGCATGCCCCCTCTTGTCAAAGACTTTGATTTTCCCAGCTAGATACCATGAAAGAAAGCCCAGACCAGCAAAAGACCCTGCGTAAATAGAGATAAATTTTGGAAAATTTTGCTAAGAATGCAAACATCACTCCACCAAAAGCGGTCTGTTTGGTGAGGCTGTAACTTATTGAATAAACAGCTGATCAGCTAACTGCTTTTAGAATAAACGGCTGTTATAAAGCTGTTAATAGTGAAATTTGAATGATCTGCTATTTCTAAGAAAAAAAATATTATTATGCCCATATGTATATATATTCGTTATAAGTCCTCAGTTTCAGGAATAATTCAAATAGAACAACAAAATAAATTTCCGTGTTTCAAAAAAAAAGACAATATCTAAAAATCCCTCAAGTGATTAAATTCAACCAATCAACCAATTGGCAACCCATCCTAATCTTGTGTTGATCAACCCATATTTTTGTAGCCTAATTCTCATATACAAGCAACAATCAAGAAATATAACAATCCTCAATGTCTCCAATACAATAACGAAAATATTAGTATGACTATCAAGCTTAGGAAACCATTCAAATATGACACGTGATAAATATCGTATACCCTGCCTTAAACATATTCACTCAATGCATACAATACATACGGTAATTGACAATAAGAACAAAAATGCACAATAGGCCAACATCGTAACCCCAAACAGCATAAGATAGTCAACAAACAAAAAACCCAAATAATTAACAGCATAATCCAATGCATAACTCGAATAGAAAACAGAAAAACCCTCAACAAAACCCCAATGCTCAACAAGCCACCATCATAAACCCAAATGACAAAAAGATAACAAACAAAAAGAACAATCCCACTTATGGAACCACAAACTAAGAAAAACATTCAAAGAACAGCAAAATCAAAGAACGGGATACCAAAATTGTACTAATTTCTCAACAAAAAACTAAAGCACAGCAAACCCTAACACCAATTTGTCCAAGCAAAACTAAAGAGCTACAAACCCAAAAGCCAGATTCTAAGCATAAACCAAATCATCCATAAAAGCACAAGCTTAAGAATCGCATATCACAAGAGGAGAGGAAATAGATCAACCTGAACTTCGGAAATTTAACAAAAAAAAAAAGGTGAACAACAAGGAGATGAGAAGTTTAGCTTTCAAAACCTTCGGGGGAGACAAAAAATCAAAGGGACAAGAGAAATCGAAGCAGTGAGGGAGAAAAAAGAAACTGTGGGTGCGGGGATAATAAATCAAAATGAGAAGAGAAAGACAGACCACAGGCAAAAGAGACTTTCTTCTCGCCAACTCTACCACAAACAACGAAAGTCCATATCACCAAAATGTATCATTTGGCAAATGTCACAATCTGGCCTGATAGTTTGGCATAAACTAAATTAAAAATTTCAATCGAACGGTATTAACATTTCATTTACTTTTCACACATTTCATTACTTTCAATATATAAAAATTATTAAGAAACCACAAAGTACACTACATAGAAATCAAACTATCCAAAAATAATAACAAAATTTATAGACAACCTCTCATTCAACATATAGCAGTACCTCACTACTAGAAGAAAACAGTGCAAATAAAAATTATAATTACATTATAGCATAATACCTATCAGTTGTACTCCTCCTGTAAACTAAAATTTTTCTGTCAACATATCAATCTACAATATTTTCTTTAAAAACATAATTAAATTCAACAGTAAATTTTCACAACTTAATGAGCACTTATAACCTTATTATGCTATAATTTCATATATAAATTATATGCATGAAATATCACATGAAATGTTGTTCACTATTTAATAAAATTGTAAGCTTTCATTTTAAATTTAACATTTCCCGTTTCAATTGAAGTATTTATCATTTTTAACCTCTTTGAGAAGTCATATCTGGATTAACGCTATACATAAAGGTATCTTCAAAAGTATACTCGTAAGTAGCCTAAAAAATTTGTACCATAAAGTACACATTTATCATTTCAATTTTCATGTACGGGTACATTGCATTTCATGTTAGTATCATTTGAGGGGGTAACCTTGAATCCCTGATTGACTTAAGCCTTTACATCATTACTTTTAATACTTTTATTTAATTGAAACAAATATTTTCTCTTTTCATTTCACTTCATTCATTCCTATAATTCTTTACTTCACAAAATAACTCTGACTATAAAAGCAGATACATGAAGCAATAATACAGTTATTAATTTAATAAAGTCATAATTTAATACATAGAAGAAAATAGTTACTCACATTTGCCTTAAAAGACCTTTGTAAAATGTTTCATTCACTTTATTTTCTTGACTGTCACCTATATCATTTAAAGGAGCATACAATTATAAAAATTCCATCCTAAAAGAAAAACTTAAATGTAGGTATTTTATTTAAATATTTTCCTTTCAAATACCTTTCAAATAAAACAACAACAACAACAACAACAAAGCCTTAATCCCACTAAGTGGGGTCGGCTACATGAATCCTTTTTCTCCATTGCGTCCTATTAAGTGTCAAATTTTCGTTTAATTCTAATAAATTAAGATCATTTTTTATGCAATAAGCCCAAGTTTTCCTAGGTATCGCCTCTCGCCTTTCTTAACATAAGTTGTATTTAAAACATCTACTCTCCTAATCGTATCATCGAGTGGTCGACGTTTAATGTGACCAAACCATCTAAGGCGACTCTCTCTAATTTTATCCGTCACCGGTGCAACTCCAACCCTTTTACGGATATATTCATTTCGCATTTTGTCTCTAAGTGTAAAGCCACTCATCCACCTAATCATTCTCATCTCGGCAACACTTAACTTAACATTATGCTTCTCTTTTAAAGGCCAACATTCAAGCACCATAGAGCATCAAGGTCTCACCACCATCTTATAAAATTTTCCTTTCAGCCTAAGTGGAACTTTTCTATCACACAATAAAGCCGACGCATTCCTCCACTTCAACCAACCAACCTGAATTCTACTATTAACATCCCCATCTATATCACCATCGCTTTGAACAATGGACCCGAGATATCTAAATCATTCACACCTTTTAATAATTTGATCACCCAAAGTTACACTCGCTGTCACTAGACCTACTATTACTAAAATTACATTCCATGTATTCGCTTTAGTTCTACTCAAACGAAGACCTTTAGACTCCAATGTAGACCTCCATAATTCAAGTTTTTCCCGGACTTTTTCTCTTGTCTTATCCACAAGGAGGATATCATCGCAAAAAGCATACACCAAGGTACATCCTCTTGTAAATGCCCAAGTAAGACCATCCATAAATAAAGCAAAAAGATATGGGCTTAAAGCCGATCCTTGATGTTAACCAACGTAAATAGTAAAATACTTGGTCAATCCTCCTTCGGTTCGAACACATGTAATAGCTCTAGCATACATATCTTTAATGACTTGAATATAAGTCATATCAACACCTTTCTTCTCAAGGACTCTCCAAAGAACATCTCTAGGAACCTTATCATAAGCTTTTTCTAAATCAATAAAAATCAAATGTAGATCCTCCTTATTATCTCTGTACTTCTCCATCAAACCTCTCAATAAATGTATAGCTTCCATGGTAGACCTACCCGACATAAATCCAAATTGATTATGAGAAATCTTCGTAATACGTCTTAACCTATGTTCAATTAGCCTCTCCCATAATTTTAAAGTATGACACATCAATTTAATTCCTCTATAATTTGCACACTCTTGTGCATCTCCTTTATTCTTAAAAATGGGGACCAAAATGCTCTTTCTCCACTCCTCAGCATCCTTTTAGTTTTTAAAATAATAATAAAAAGTTTAGTAAACCAGAAACTCCCAAATCACCTAAACATTTCCACACTTCAATCGGGATATCATCAGCGTCCTACGACTTTCCCCCTTGCTTTCTTTAAAGCCTCATCAACTTCTTTTTACTAATGCGACGGTAAAAATGAAAAGCTTTATTATTATTAACGATATTAAGATCACTAAGGTCAATCGTACTTTCAAAGATCATCATTAAAAAGTTTATCAAAATAACTCACCCACCTATGTTGGATATCTTTTTCTAAGAAAATCACTTTTCGATTTTCATCTTTAATACACTTTACTCGAGCTTAAATCTTTACTTTTCTTTTCTCTTTGTTTGGCTAGTTTATACATATATTTTTCACCTTCCTTAGTATCTAACATGTTATAAAGATCACTAAAAGCTGAATTTTTAGCGTCACAGATTATTCTTTTACACTCCCTGCGGGCCGTTTTATATTTAAGAAATTCTACTTAAGAAAAACTTAAAAAATTCTTCAAAATCTAATCAGTAATTCTACTTAAGAAAAACTTAAAAAATCTATCTAATGATATATAATTAAAACACACACGTGCCCGCACACAGATATATATATATATATATATATATTGCAAAAAAGGCCCTAGGCCTATATTGATTTAAAAGCGGTTACAGAGGCTTGAGGAGAGGGCCCATAGAGCCCTTCCCTAGCGATACAATTTTAACAAAAGGATCCAAAATATTCAAAAGTTACAACACATTGTAAAGAGCGAGAACGTGAGACTCTCGCTCTGTTTCTTGGAGATCCATAGAGTAATCTCTTTAATGCTATTCCATTGCCCTGAGTCACCGAAGTATCATCAAATAGAAGTGTAATCCCAGACTTCTTCTTCCCTCGAGAATAATAAACCTGTCAGTCTTCTCCATCATCTTCTTTTTCCACTTCTACTTCTTCCTCTTCCGTAGATTCCTGCTGATTCTTGCTGGTGGGTTCGACAATAGGTAGGGAAATTCTTCTTCTTCTGCTGAAAGTTTGGATGTATCTGTTAGAGCGGTCAGCTGAAGTAGCCCCCTGAACGGCTTGCGGCACAGGAAGCCATGTCACACATTGTTCACTGTAGTATCCGAAGTGGCAATTTATATAACAGGTTGAAAATTCTCCCCGACAGCCATATCAGCTGAGTTTAAACTTTTATCAGAATCGGATGCTACCCTATTCATCCGAGTCGTGGTAGCGTCAACTCTATGTCGGAGTTTCAACAACAATGCAGGCGCCAAGCAACCTTTTCTCGAGTGAGGATGCAGCCTATGCGAGTGTCTCTAATGTGCCCAAACATTTTGCAATGCTGGCAAAAGAGAGGCCTGCTCTCCACCACAGCCTCCTGCAAAAACCCATCCGCACCATCAATGATCCAAAATCGATCCACATCAGGGAGAGTGAAATCCCTCTCCACTTGAACCCTGGCCCCACCTGTAGAGACCCTATCATAAGTAGGAGAGTCAACTCTGAGAGGAGTACCGAGAGCTTGACTAATGTTAGTACAAAGCAAGTGGATCGTACAAATGAAAGGGAAGCTCCGGAAGTTTGAACCACATAGTGAATGATAGAGAGGTCCTTTCGACTGGTCAAAATCGAGAGTCCATTCGATTAGCTTACATGCGAGTGCAGCAATCAAAACCGATTGTTAAGCAAAAATTCTAAGATACTTTCTTCCTTCGTATCCGAATGAGTAAGTGTCTGCCATCTAACACTCCCAATTTCCATCCACCAATAAATTTCAGATTCTCAAAAATTTTCTCGACTAAATTCATCTTGGACGACCAAATCGAATTTCCTAACTAAAGTAAATTTAACATCATCTGAGAGAACCTTCATTTCAGAAGTGTGAAGATAATGATGATGTTTCCCATCTTTAGTACTAATCTGCTCGATAAAATCGCCCGTATTTTTCCAATCAGCAGTTGTCTTAAAATTCTTGTGGAAAAAAGAGATGATCATTGTGAGAATTGCTGCCCACAGCTCCAAAGATGGAAGTCTTAGTTTCCATCAGAAAGAAGACGCTTAGCGACCACTCCAGTCAGTTGCGCAGTGAGCACGCACACAGAGTAGCCGTTGTAGCCCTTCTTCACACACCAGAGGATCCCAAAGAAAGAATCGCTGCAAGCACAGATAGCTGGACCCGTCAGCAATGAAAGACGTGCAGATACGGGCCGTCCAGAGAAAGGCCGCAGGGAGCGGCACAGGACGAGCCGTCCAGAAAAGAGGGGTCGCACCGCCGGCCGTCCGCAGAATGCGACCCGACGCGAGCGCGAGGACGAACCTACCGCAGACCGGTCCCGACTAAGGGACGAGCGAGCCCTGCGAACTCTGCGAAGCCGCGATCGCGTCGTTCTGGACCTGCCAGCAATGGAACGTCGTGAGAAAGCGGCCCGGACGAGTGAGCAGCGGAGACCTGCGAGCACGAGCGAGCCCTGCGAACTCTACGAAGCCGAAAACAAACGCATCGTTCTGTCTGTAGAAATGACGACGACGCCAGAGATGCGGTAAATCGAAGGTAACAGTCGCTAGGGTTCTCCATGAGGCGAAACCCTAACATATATACATATATATATGTATGTATATATACATATATATATATATGTATGTATGTATGTATGTATATATATATATATATGTATGTATGTATATATATATATATATATATTATTTTTTAAAAAGAAATGGTCGGAGGCTATTATACGAGCCTCGGCCATCCCTAACGAGTCACCCCGCTAGGTTTGAGTGCGTGGCGACGTGCAAATATTCGATTACCACACCCTACACACAGGGGGATTCGAACCCATAACCTGAGGAGACTTATGAACTTTAGAGAGGCTGCTCCACCAACAGGCCACGGAACTCGCGCGCGCGCGCTCGCGCGCACACACACACACACACACACACACACACACACACATATATATATTCTTACCTTATAAGGTTTGGTTTGCTTCCTTGTGCGCAAGATTATACCTTCCCCTTAGATTTCTATTTCATTCAACCTATAATCATCTGTCATTAATGTTTGATAAAGTTAAACCTATTATTAGCATTGAGTGAGTACATAGATGTTTATGTAGCACTATGCCACACATCTCATCCTCAAACCCATGCACGCTAGACTTTGCAAGGCTTCAGCTCTCTCCCTTCCTCCTTCGAGCATGGCTCGACTTCAACACCAAAACAGGGAGTACCCTCCTCCCTTCCTTCGCACGACTAGGGCATAATGTCATTTCATCCTTCGGCTAAGGCTCGACATCATTTCCTCCTTAGCTTAGGCTCGACATCGAATCTTAGATAAGAGAAGAAACACACGAATCCTCTCATTCCTCCTCTTCTTCTCTCCCCCCTCCCCCCCGGCCGCTCTCCATCTCTATCGTTTCTTCCTTCTACTTCCTCTCGTCTTCCTTGATTCGCCCTTAAGCTGCTCAGCTCAAAGATGCCAGCTAGGGTTTCGCAAGCAAGGTCAGCAATTTTTCCTCCTTTTTTTGTGTTCTCTTAACCACCTTTAACTTTTGATCTCTCCACTCTCTCTCGCTCACTCTTTCAATGGTTCGAATGATGGGAAGTGCTTAAGAGTATACAATTTTTTTCCTGTAAGGGAGTGCGTTCGAAACGATAACTAATTTATTGTATTTATTATTTTATTTATTTATTTATTTAAAATTTCTATTGTATTACATAAGCTGGGGGTGTAAGATATTTTTAAAGTATTAAAAGTATTTAAAAATAATTAAATTTATTTCCTAATTATTCATTCTATTTGTTATCTTACTATAAAGCTAGCATAAAATAATATTATTTTCCCTCTTTCACATCAAACAAACCAGCTTGAACTCGTAGACTTAAGCTCGAGCTCGAGCAAGAACTCAATAAAATTAATCAACGTCAAGCTCAAGGCAAGGGTGGCTCGAGCTCGACTCAACTCGTTTACACCACTAATGTTAGCACTATAAATATTATTCTACACAAGTTATTCCATCATGTTAAATGTTTTGCAATATTTTAACGAATTCACTTCAATGCATTTGAAAATTTTGTCTACGAGTCACATAAGTTAATGCATTAATATATTTGTTCAAATTATAAAGATTAAAAAAATTCAAAATAATATTTTACAAATCTCAGCATTGCCTTAAAGCTATACCAAAAATAAAGCTCCAAGTTATAGTCCGCTCTCCAAATCCCCTTGGATTCATTTGAATCGAACATCAATCAACTCCAAGCAATGATTAAACTTGGTTGCTAGAAGAGACCTTGTCATCATGTCAATGAGATTATTCAATGTGCTCATTTTTTTACTATAAAATTATCCTCGGTGACATCTCGAATAAAATGAAATCTAAGTTTATATGTTTATCTTGCTCATGGTAGATTTGGTCTTTTGTCAGATAAATAGAACTTTAACTATCATAAAAAAACATTCATCTTCATAAACTTATAGCTGAACTCTTCATATAAGTCTCTCAACCAAATAACTATTCCTAAAGTAGCATAAGTGAACATATATTCTACCCAATCTTAGATAAAGCCACAATGTACTGTAAAGAAAACCTCCACAATCTACTAGAGCTAATAAAATCCTGTAGTAAAACTCAGATCTAAGTCACGAGCATAAACAGAGTCTACAAACCAGATAAGCTTTAGTTTAGAGGAATCAAATGTCAAAAACATATTTGTTGTGCCAGGCAGAAACCTCATAATACACTTGACAGATGAACTCTTCATATAAGTCTCTCAACCAAATAACCATTCCTATAGTAGCATAAATGACCATATATTCTGCCCAATCTTAGATAGAGCCACAATGTATTGTAAAGAAGACCTCCAACTAACAATACAACACCCAAGTGTGAAAATAAATCCTATAGTAAACCTCCGATCTAAGTTACCAGCATAATCAGAGTCTACAAACCCGATAAGCTTTCATTTAGAGGTGTCAAATGTCAAACATGCATTTGTTGTGACGCGCAAAAACCTCATAATCCACTTAACAGTATAATTTTCCATGTATCTGCTCACTATGTTTATTGCTTGAGTCAAGTATAGCGAGTGTAGATCATTCCATACATTAAGATATCAATGACATTAGCATATAAAATATGCTCCATATATTCCTTCTCGGTATATGTAATTAGAGACATCTCGTTGATAACCTAAACAATGCAGCCAATAGAGCGGGGACAGGTTTTACATCCTTCAGTTTGAATCTATCAATACTTTTGAACATAGGCTGTTTTAGAAAAAATGCAAAAGTTCTTCTGATTTTGATTGATAACTTTTCATCATAAAGTATCTTTTTTACTGCACTCAGGACTTTTACAACAAATTCGGATCTTAGATCTTCTAGCTTCTGAACTTCAAAGCTTTGTCTAACAACACTCAGCAAGTAATACACACAGAGTAAGGGGAAACAAATGATGTATCTGATAGCTTCTTTAGGTCCCCGCGATTATCAATATTGATTCTAGTGAAACAAATTTTAATCATGAAAATGCATCAAACCTTACCATTTATGGGAGAACTGATTTATTTCATATAAAAACTTCTTTACTTTTTAGACAATCATGTTTTCTGTCCACAGCAAGCCTTCAAGTTGGATCACGTAGATTTCTTCTTCCAGCTCATCATGTAGAAAGGTGGTATTCACATCTAATTGCTCAAGCTTCGAATCATAAGCAGCAATAATCCCAGCAAGCATATGAATAGGTTTGTGCTTCACAACTGGCGAAAAGATGTCAGTGAAGTTAACACAGAATTTTGACTAAATCCCTTTGTCACTAATCAAGTTCTATACATTAATTCATCCTCTGAAAAGCCATTCTTTTTCTTGTCTACAGACTTGCATGGGATGATCTTTTTCTTTGAGAGTTATGCACTTTCCCAAGTTTAATTTTTATGTAATGATTCCATCTCTATTTTTATAGTCACGACCCACTTTGTAGTAACCAAATTTGAGATTGCATCATTTTATGAGCACGTATCATATGCAACATTCAATGCATATGCTACCAATTTGCCTCGCTATATCACTTAGGTGGGCAAATCACCCTTCTCTCTCTATCCATAGTTAATGAATAAAGCTAGAAATCCCTTAAATCAACAATACCGAAATGATAAAAAAATAGAATGGTGGAGCTCAATCTAAGTGCTCATTGATATAGGAGACTCATCTCAATATAATGTTGGACGGCGTTGATGTCACTTGATATAGTAGAAACCTTTCATCAAACACATTCATGCTTACGATGGTTACAAAATTTTTAAGACTCCGTAGTTTGTAAACCCTTAGACAATTGTGCATATTATAGCCCAAGAATATACACTTCTTTAGTCTAGAATCCAACTTTTCATCCCTGATATGAGTGAAAGTTGGACAACCAAAAATCTTCAAGTAAAATAATCAAGAGGACTACCAGACCAATCCTCTTCTAGAAACTTTAGATGGATAACGACATGAAAAGTTCGGTTGATCGGTAGCATACAATAGAAACATCTACAGCCCAAAAACTCTTATCTACAGTGGCTGGAAAAAAAAAAACATGCAACATATTCGTTAAAAATGATATAATTATACCTCTTAGCAATACTATTTTACTGTTGTGCCAAGGCATATGTGTGGTGATGACTGATGCCCTCTGAACGAAAAAAATTATCGAAAATACGTGAGTAAACCTAAAATCCATTATCTATCTAGAGATATGTAATTTATTGCTCAGAATGCTTTTCAATCATGGTCTTCCACTGCTTGAAGAATCCAAATGCATTAGATTTTTGTTTGATGAAGAATTGGCAAACCTTCATAAAGTAATCATAAATAAATGTCAACATGTATATGTACTGTCATAGGATGGCTCTGTTAATGTTCCTCATATATCAGAGTGGATATAATAAAGCATAACTTTGATTTTGCGGTATGCACTAATGAATGATCATTTTTTGCACGTAGAATTTTAAAGAGTGTCTTGATAAATAGTAGGACTTGTTCGCTTAACATTTTAAGGTTTCTTTTTCATTCATATAACCTATAACCTCAAGTCCCACAACCTAGTGACATCAATATTAGACATGGAGGTTAAAACAACTGGCGAACCTGCAACGAAAGGAATTTTTCAAAGCATAGAGATTTTCTCTGATATTTTGACCTCTCATCATCATGAGTGCTGTTCTTTTGAAAACCTTCATGACTCCATCTTCATCAGTGTCATAAACCATTATCATCAAGAGTAATGAGAAATATCAGAATTCTCTTTAGCTTGGGGATACGTTTGACATCACAGAGTGTCCTAATAATATGTCGTACATCGAAATCTTCACTGAACCGATGTCACATAGGACATGAAAAATCATTCCCCATCAACACAACTCACCATCAACAGAATGATAGATAAAGTGGTAATGCCTATTACACGTCATGTAAAAGCATGCAACCGGAGTCCATGATCCAGTCATATGAAAACATCTGTTGGCTCTAAGAAAATAAGATGTTTTCGTCATCTTCTGCTATGATACTCATTTGACCAAGTTGTTTAGACTTTCTTATGGTTGTGCTTCTTTAAAAATCCTTTATTTATCAACTTAGGGCTACAAATTTTCCAATACTCCCCTTTATTTGCAACAAAAGCGAACAATCCCATTGGATTTTGATCTAACAAAAGATTTCGACATATATGATTTACTTCTAGATTTTCCTCACTACTAATAGATATAGAAATTTGATCATTCTCAAACCGATCCTTGAATGACAAGACTTTGTTAACATTTTTGAGATAAATTAACTCCCTTTAATCTATATTAAAATCTTCTCGAAAAATTGAATCCCTTCCTTTAAACATGGAATCATTAAAGTTCTGGTACGAAGGTGGAAAATATCATAACAAAAATAAAGTTAAATCTTCATCGTCGTGCTTTACCTAATCATCTCCAAATTAGTGATTATGCTCTTGAACTCAACGAGAAGAGTGTTCATATTTATGTCTTGTGCGATGTGGTGAGAGTATAACTTCTACTTTAAATACAACTTTGTTGTGAGACTCTCCCAAATAATTATACTCCAATTTCTATAATAGATTTGTGGTAATGTGTTTCTTCAAACAACTTTGTAAGGAATAATCTGTGACGCTAAAAATTCTGCTTTTAGTGATCATCATAACATACTAGATCCTAAAAATGGTGAAAAATATATGTATAAACTAGTCAAACAAAGAGAAAAGAAAAGTAAAGATTTAACTTTCAAGTAAAGTGAATTAAAGATGAAAATCAATAAGTGTTTTTCTTAGAAAAAGATATTTAACATAGGTGGTTGAGTTATTTTGATAAACTTTTGAATGAAGATTCTGAAAATATGATCGACCTTAGTGATCTTAATATCGTTAATAATAATAAAACGTTCCATTTTTACCATCGTATTAGTGAAAAAGAAGTTGAGGAGGCTTTAAAGAAAACTAAGGGTGGAAAGTCTGTAGGACCTGATGATATCACAATTGAAATGTGGGAATGTTCAGGTGATTTGGGAGTTTCTTTGCTTACTAAACTTTTTAATATTTTTTAAAAACTAAAAAGATGCCTGAGGAGCGGAGGAAGAGTATTTTGGTCCCATTGTTAAGAATAAAGGGGATGAACAAAAGTGTGCAAATTATAGAGGAATTAAATTGATGTGTCATACTTTAAAATTATGGGAGAGGGTAATTGAACACAGATTAAGATGTATTACCAGGATTTCCCATAATCAATTGGATTTATGTCAGGCAAGTCTACTATGGAAGTTATACATTTATTGAGAGGTTTGATGGAGAAGTACAGAGATAATAAGGAGGATCTACATTTGATTTTTATTGATTTAGAAAAAGCTTACGATAAGGTTCCAAGAGATGTTCTTTGGAGAGTCCTTGAGAAGAAAGGCGTTCATATGACTTATATTCAAGTCATTAAAGATATGTATACTATAGTTGTTACATGTGTTCAAACTGAAGGAGGATTAACCAAATATTTTACTATTTCTGTTGGTTTACATTAGGGATCGGCTTTAAGCCCATATCTTTTTGCTTTATTTATGAATGGTCTTACTGTACATTTACAAGAGGATGTACCTTGGTGTATGCTTTTTGCTGATGATATACTCCTTGTGGATAAGACGAGAGAAAAATTCCAGAAAAAACTTGAATTATGGAGGTCTGCATTGGAGTCTAAAGGTCTTCGTTTGAGTAGAACTAAAACTGAATACATGGAATGTAATTTTAGTAATTGTAGCTCTAGTGACAGAAGTGTAACTTTGGGTGATAAAATTATTAAAAGGTGTGAACGATTTAGATATCTCGGGTCTATTATTCAAAGTGATGGTGATACAGATGGGGCTATTAATAGTAGAATTCAAGTTGGTTGGTTGAAGTGGAGGAATGCGTCCAGCCTATTGTGTGATAGAAAAGCAGCGCTTAGACTGAAAGGAAAATTTTATAAGATGGTGGTGAAACCTGCAATGCTCTATGGTGCTGAATGTTGGCCTTTAAAAGAGAAGCATAATGTTAAGTTAAGTGTTGGCGAGATGAGAATGATTAGGTGGATGAGTGGGTTTACACTTAGAGAGAAAATGTGAAATGAATATATCCGTAATAGGGTTAGTGTTGCACCAGTGACGGACAAAATTAGAGAAAGATGGTTTGGTCACATTAAACGTTGACCACCTGATGATCCGATTAGGAGAGTAGATGTTTTAAATTCAACATAAGTTAAGAAAGGCAGAGGTAGACCTAGGAAGACTTGGGCTTATTGCATAAAAAATGATCTTAATTTATTAGAATTAAATAAAAATTTGACACTAAATAGGACGCAATGGAGAAAAAGGATTCATGTAGCCGACCCCACTTACTAGGATTAAGGCTTTGTTGTTTTTGTTGAACCTTGTAAAATCTCATTTGACAAATGGTAACTAATTTGAGATTTTGTATAAATTTTCCCTTCAATTGATAAATTTTTCGACATGTAATCAATGTCAAGCAATGTTTCTTCCAAATCTAACTGAACCAAGATATCTCTCATCACGATTTTCCACAAAGCAAACTGGGTAAACCATTCTAACTTCTTGATTTCGAATATTAATTTAGCCATCACCGAAAAGAAAAAGATAATGTTATGATTGATTTCATAAATAAAATCAACAATGAACAAGATCAATTTTATAGCCGATGAAACGTGAAGGAAGCAATAAAAGAAACTATTTGCTATGATGCCACTTGTAAAAAAACACTATTTATCATCAAATAAAATTGATCACACGATCACTAGAGAATATAGGAATTACGTGAAAAACCCATAAATAAGGAAAAAGTTACGGGAGAGCCAGATCAATAACTTAAACAAAAGGTGGTCGATAATAACACAAAATACAAAATCTCTTGAATTCTTGCTTGATTTCTCTCACACCTCAATCCATGATAAATAATGGGTATTATATGGTTACAATAAAGTGTATTTGACTAAAAGTATATTTGATATTAAATATATTAAGTAAAAAAAATATTTGGAAACAAATATATTTGGTATAAATTATTAAATATATTAAGAAATCTGATATTTTCTTTAAAATATATTTATTTTTAAACAAATTTCTTGCTTAATATATAAATATATTTGACACCAAATATATTTTCTCTAAAATACACTATTATAACTCTTTAAGTACTCATTATATGGCATGGATTTAGGCGCGAGAAATCAAGCAAGAAACCAAGCACCTTTATATTCGACATTATCGTTCACCTCCTTCTATTAGTCGAGTTAGTGCTCCGACTCTCCTGTGACTTTTTATCATTTGCGGGTTTTTCCACTTAAAACATGTGTTCAGAAATGGTTGTGTGATCGATACCCATAAATAAGGAAAAAAGTTACGGGAGAGCCAGATCAATAACTTAAACAAAAGGTGGTCGATAATAACACAAAATACAAAATCTCTTGATTTCTTGCGATTTCTCTCACACCTCAATCCATGATAAATAATGGGTATTATATGGTTACAATAAAGTGTATTTGACTAAAAGTATATTTGATATTTAATATATTAAGTAAAAAAAATATTTGGAAACAAATATATTTGGTAAAAATTATTAAATATATTAAGAAATCTGATATTTTCTTTCAAATATATTTATTTTCAAATATATTTCTTGCTTAATATACAACTATATTTGACACCAAATATATTTTCTGTAAAGTAAACTATTATAACTCTTTAAGTACTCATTATATGGCATGGATTTAGGCACGAGAAATCAAGCAAGAAACCAAGCGCCTTTATATTCGACATTATCGTTGACCACCTTCTATTAGTCGAGTTAATGCTCCGACTCTCCTGTGATTTTTTCTCATTTGTGGGTTTTTCCACATAAATCATGTGTTTAGAAATGGTTGTGTGATCGATCTTATTTGACGACATTTATTTTTCCGTTACAAATTATAACATAGATGAAGCGATGAAAAATTTATGCAGTATTTTAAAAAAAACAAAATATTGATAATGTAAGAATTTTTTTTTTTTTTTGTTTTTCTTTTTTTTTTTTTTTTTTTTGTTACAAATCATAACATAGATGAAGCGATAAAAAATTCACGTAGTATTTAAAATATATATATATAATATATATGTAGAACAAAGAGCTAAAAATTTGGCAATTTAGTAGAACATAGACAGCATTTTGGATTCATTAATCAAAATTAAAAAGCACATAACATTAATACCTTCATAAATCATACACCGCTTATTTTTATTTTTCTATATGCAGATATAAGAGATCTATATGTCAGTAGCTCTCCCCTCCATGTATCATATGATCTTGAATTCGATTAATGTTATCGTTCGCATGAATAAATAGTATTGCTAAGTGCTTTGCCAGACCTAACTACCAAGTAGCACATTAAATGACCGTCTCCAATAAAGGAATATGATCAATTATTAAAAATTCAAGTATTGCATTGCATCTTCCAGAAACTAAATAAACCAGTAATATGCAAATGTCTCTCCTACAGAAGTGCCAATTAATCCTTTAAATTTTCAAATAAGGGATTTCTACATAACCAAAAAAAAATTGCTTATAAAGTGTAATAACTTTGTATAGAAAAGCCTACTTAATTTTAGCAAACAAAATTAGAATACTACCTCTTCGCTATTATCATAAGCCATTATGATAAGAATTCACTAAACTAACTTGAGTTAAATAAATATTTTGTCACTTACATGAAGAATGCCCGCTAGGAAAACTCTTGTGACCTTCTTTGATAACACTCTTCTCTCCATGGCATATAACACTTGTGGTGAAGTTATCATATTTCTGCACATAAACATTTCAGCATCTGGTTAAGCTACCTCATGCTGAATGATTAAACCATACACGTTAACAGAAACAACTTCTGTAAAAAACTTTTTCTTTTATGAAGAGAACTCACAGGAATGCCATCCGGAAAACAGCGCCAAAAGAAATCTGGTCGTGGTCTACCAACAGCATCCTTGATTGCATCAGTTAAGACAGCAGTAATAAGAACAGAAAATAGGAGGCCTGATCAAAAATGCCAGTAACCGTTAAATAAAGTATTATAATGAACTAGTTGCGTTATTTAAAAAAAACAAAAAACTAAATAAATAATTTACCCAATATTGCATTGTGCAGATCATAGACATTTCTCTTTTTGAAGTATATGCCGGTGATGATAAAAATTGGCAAAACGACTCCTATCAACTGTTACAATAACCCAAAAAAAAAAAAAAACTCATCTTTTAAAGATTGAAAATCACTAGGAGCGGAATAGCCAAATGCCACAATGTCAAAATTAACCAAAAACAAGGCATGTAAGAACGTACAGGGACAGCCCAAAATGGCACTGTATTGCTCTTCATTGGATATCTAAGATCTGTCATCATAAATTCTCCCACAAAACGGTGATAGGGTTCAATTACATTAAGTATGATATCGATAATGGCAAGAAATACTAGTATGATCCAGTCATGCTTGTGGAATTTTACAACTTTAATTCCATGGGATCTTAGATTGTGAGCGCCAAGTTGAATATCCGGCATTTTCACCTAATAAATAAAAAATAGAAAAAACATTACAAACATAGCCACAATTAGTTAAATAGCTCAAGAAATAACTATGCCTAGAAAAAATGAAAGCGACAAAGCATTAAAGCCATCTCCATGAAGGAAATTTTTATAGTCGTCAGCGTAACAGTGTTAGATAACTAGTCAAAGTATTTACCCCATATGATAGGGGGAAAACGGAAAAAACAATTCTCTATGCCAAGCAAATTAAGCCAAAATAAAGGGTGGGGCATAATCATTATTAGAGACTAGAAAAGGTGCAAAATCATTTACATAAATTAGAGTTCATCGTAGGGCAATCTATATGAAAGATTGACAAAAGACTTGTAAAGCCTAACCCCTATAGTTTGGATAAGGCTAAATAGTGTGTTGGAGATGATAACATTATTTTCCTTTTTTCAGTATTTGATGAATAAGGGAGACAGCAATTTTTCTTCCCTTAAAACACCAACTCGGAATAAGAGAATATCCACCAATGTAATTTTTTTACGCTTTATAATCCCATATCCAGCCTTTTCTTCCTTAACTTACAATTATGGGAAAATAGTTTTGCTTCCAAGCATGTCAAACCAAGCTTTCAAACTAAAGTATAGCGTATAACATAAGGTTCATTCTGAGGACCTAAATTAATCTGGGATACGAATACATTAACATCAATAAGTGATTTTTGGTCCAGCGAGCAGAACTGAGTACACTTAGACTGCTAGATAGCTCTCCAACCCCCCACAACCCTGCCTAAATCCAGTGGATAGAGAAGACCACGTGACCGGAAAATAAACTCTCTTCATCAATTATCTATATAATTCTCCATAAAATGACTACTATATTGTTTCGAACTTAACCTACATATAAGTAACAAAAATTAAACCCCATCTTACAGCAAAACCCATGAAAAGTTGTTGTAAGTTCGTATAAAAGAAAGACGTTCAGGTAAGAGGATCACTCACACCGTGGTTCCCCTTCCAAAACTCAATTTCAAATCAAAAGCGAACCCAGTACTATAGACCTGTTAAGGCTGCTAATGCAGGTTCGTATGCTACAACCCTTTCAGATGTGTAGATGAGAAGGCAAAGGAACAGTTCGCAGTTAGTAAAGGATGAAGCAACTTCTGCAAGAGCATTTTTTACCAACAGATTATGAGTAAATGTGATACACTCAGTATCAACATTGTTGCCAAGGCTCCAAATCTATCAGCACATACACTACAGAATTTTACCGACTCACTTCTAGAAATAATTTAAATAAGTCGAACAATCAATAAGTCGCCAGATAAATCGGCAGTGTTAGAGATAACATTCAAGATAAACAAGAACTGAATTCTATTTGGTCTTTGTTGAAAGCAGTGAATCGAGCATACAAAGCAGAATTGCAACTCAACAGGCACACAAAGGGTAATTCATTTGGAAGGACTGCCCTTTGAACAAATCTGAATCTAATAATCAAACTGCTAATCTTATACAGAAGCCGAGCTCTCTTCAATTCCAATTAACACCTAAATCCATCCCAGCAACAGTCGAGAAGGTTCCATTAAAGGCAAAATGTTGGTGAAAGAGAATCCATATTCCAAGCCTTCCAATTTAAAATGCTTTTGTTGTTTTCAACCCGAACATAAATGAATGCCCAGCGCGGCAACAAATTCAGGCCATGGAAGGGGAAGCTGATGATGGACTGCAAGACAAGGTCTCAGAAGTGGGTGAAGCAGAAATTGAAGAGGTAGTTGGAGATGAATGGGAGACTTTTGTAAGCGTTATCGAAAAGTTACTTCTAACGCCTCGACAGTCCATAGCTTCCCAATGGCATTCTATATTTCGGACAACATGTGCCATTAACATAAAGGTTTGTAATTTGCTCGTTGATAGTGGCAGCACTAAGAAAATAAATTCTCGATCTGTTCTACAAAAACTACAACTTAAAACTACAAACATTCCCAATCCTATAAAAACAGTTGGGTTAAGAAAGAAATCACATACTCGTCACCGAAATGTATCTTGTCAATTTTTCTAATGTAAAACATTTAATTTGCAAAGTACTTTGTGACATCCTGGACATGGATATTTGTCATTTTATACTTGGTCGACCTTTTCAATTTGATATGGGACCGATTTATGATTGTCGGCTAAATATTTATTTATGTGATCAAAAAAAAAAAAAAGCTAAAGCAGGCGCCAACTTCCACTAATTCCATAAAATCTTCACACATCAATTCAGAATATCTATAGTTTCAAATCTAGCACTTCTACAGGAATTCGGAGAAACAGCATTCTCCTGACAATGAGTAGAAATTATTGCTCAAAAATCACCCTCATTGATGAGGGGTTTTTATAGAGCCTTACAAGTAGCAACATTTACAAAAAAGAAACCTAGACTTCATCTATTTACATTAGATACAAATCTCAACACTCACCCTCAAGATAGACAAAAGATATTCACTAAGCACATCTTGTCACATAACCTAGACAAATCTAATGAGCTAAGTTCTTTGTGTGGCAGCCCGCCACTTGCTCTCCAGTGGCTATATGACTTAGTTCCAGTAGTCCATCATTCAGCTTTTCCTTGATGAAGAACATATCAATCTCCATACGTTTGGTTCTATCATATTGCGCTGGGTTGTTAGCAATGTTGATTGTTGACTTGTTTTCACACCAAAATTTCATTTGAGTTCCTCGATCTACTGAGTTCAACCAACAGAGCTTTCAGCCACAACATCTCGTAACTCCAAATGCCATGGCCCAGTATTCTGCTTCTGATGTTGATTTTGCTACAACTAAATTTTTATTGCTCTTCCATAAAACCAATTTGTCACCAACAAACATGCAATATCCTAATGTTGATCTTCTATCATCAGCACAACTTGCCCAGTCCGACTCACAAAAGCTCTCAATATTTACATGCCCATTATTCCAATATATCAAACCTTTCCTCGAATTCTTTTTCAGATACCTCATATGATACATTGCGTCCATATGACCCTTCTTTGGGTAATGCATATAGTGGCTCACCACACTTACTGCAAAAGAAATATAGCATCGATTGTGGCACAAATAGATCAGGCGACATACCAACCTTCGGTACCTCTAACGATCAACCGATTCACCTGCCTCTGTACTGAGCTTGACCTTCTGATCAATTGGAGAGACTGCATGTTTGCACCTCTGCATACATGTTTCTATGAGAAGGTAGCTGAGCTGTCCCGGATCCTTTACCTCAAATTGTCTCCCAAGCTTCCCTTTCGTTGAGCAATCTTTGTTTCATCATCACCAGTGATAATTATGTTATCCACATACATAGCAAGTATGGTAGTATGACATTCATGTTGCCGAAAGAACACTGTGTGGTTTATATTTATCTGCTGATAGCTTGTGTCAATCACAATATTCTAAACTTATCAAATCAGGCTCGAGGTGACTGCTTCAAACCATACAGTGACTTCGTGAGCCTACACACCTTGCCCACTGTCTAGGATGTACTGCATCCTAGTGGTATCTTCATATATACCACCTCCAATAGCTCTTTATAAAATAAGCATTTTTCACATCCAGTTGATGGAGTCTCCATCCAACATTCACTGCCAGAGACGCCAATGTCCTCACCATGCTCATCTTTGCGACTGGTGCAAAGGTTTCATCGTAATCAATATCATATGTCTGACTGTACCCTTTTGTCACTAGTCGTGCTTTGTACCTCTCCATCTTCCCTTCTAGAGTTTGTTTCACTGCGAAGAACCACTTGCAACCAAATCCTTTCCTATTGGTACTGGTACATTCTCCAATGTTCGATTTTAATAAAGAGCCTCATGCTCTTCATGCATCACCGCTTTTCAATTGGGATCCACTTTAGCAATGTGCCAACACTTGTGCATAAAGACAGAGTCCAATGATGCATTGAATGCTCCATACAAATGTGAGATGTTAGAATAATAAATAAAATTCGCAATATTAAGTTCCCATCCAAAATGATCAGAAGATTGTCTCGCATTGCTGCGGGGGGTCTTCCTTAAAGTATAAGTGTCAGACAGGGAGGGGGGGGGACAAAAAATATCACCTCGAAGTTTTGAATCAAAGGTAGATAGTGTAGGCGTCTCAAGAGTTGGGGAAGACCGGGACACAAGACTTTTTAGCACTGCGGAATCTGTTCCATCAGTTTATTTTTTCTTCCGTGCATACACTCTTAACTCGTCTTCAGCCTGAATCTGATCACCTCTAGGATCAATTTCCTCAATTTTCATCTCCTCAATTGATTCATTCCACATCATGGGACATAGCATTGCTCCCACTTCCACCACTACATCACCACTACTAATCACTCTCGCTTGACACATAGCCCTAGTGTCTGTTAAGTCACCAAAGAGTGAATCAAACTCTCTGAATGACATATCCATACTCACAAAGAATCTCTTTTCAATCAGATTGCAACAGACATAACTCTTCTGAGTAGCAGATAATCCGCGAACACATATTTCACGGTTCTGTGATCCAACTTCCCTGCAGATGGTCTATTGTCTTTCATAAAGCATACACATCCAAATGCCTTCAATGGAAAACTCTTGCTATTGTGTCCTTTCAACATGTGACAAGAAGAATTTCACTCCAGCACTTTTGAGGGTATCGTGTTAATCAATTGAGCGGCTGTCAAAACTACTTGCCCCCATAAGTGTTGTAGGGCATTCATTATCGTCATCATGCTCTGAGCAACCTCTAGAAGATATCGATTCTTCCTCTCTGCTAATTAGTTATGTGCTATGCTTTTTAATATTTTGTCCCATTATTAGATAGCAATGCCTTCACAACTGCACTATATTAGGTTTGGATTACCTTGTGAAAATTTTTAAAGCGAGCAACCACCTCACTCTTCTGTTTCATCGAGTACATTCAGGTAATACGGAAAAAGCAATCAATAAACGTAACAAAATACCAATAATCATTCATAGTAGGATAAGGTCCCCATACATCATAATGTATCAAATCAAACACACCAGAGCTCTTAATCCGAGAACTGACATAAGAGCTCCTAGTGAGCTTACCAAACTCACAAGCATCACACACTAGTTTCTCCTTATTTGCATTTTCATACATAGATGGATACAACCGACTTAGGGTATGTTTGGGCAGCTGCAGCTTATCAAATAATTTGTTAATAAACAGGTGATCTGGATAAGCAGACTTGCTATTTGTTTGTGTAGTTGGAATACAACTATTTTGCAGTTGTTTATTGATAAATGAAAATTATGCCCGTGCAATATGTTGCTTAGAACAAAACTGTGGAGTTATTCTCCACACACACTGCCCAATGACCTCTTGTCCCTAACTTGTTGCTCAAACAATATTTTCCTCAACCTCTCAATCAGACCATTGTAAACTGAAAGCAAATTCAATAAAATTATTTTTGTCGGATAGAATGTAAAATAAAATTAACTTGACTCCAACTATTCTCAACACCCCCGGCCGATCCTCAAGTGATAGCTTGTCCCTCCTCACTCGTTGCTCCAACAACACCTTCCTCAATATCTTCCAACACATCCTCTCAAAGCACCAACATTCCACTCCCCCCACTCCAAGTATCGCCCTCTACAAGCACTATTCCATCATTACTACCACTGCCACATTCTCCATAAGTATTTTTGTACTCTAGGCACTCAATTATTATAGACACCTCATTCACGATCACACTACACCCTTTCAATACATGCTAAGCACATTTCCTTTCACTGTAGTAGCCAAAAAAGAACCTAAATGCCAACATGATTCTACTGATTTATATGTTCTCAGAGGAGATCTATGATTACGCGCAACTTTTTCTTTTGACTCCTTTACAACACAAAAGTAAATTTTATGTGGGCTATTTACACTAACTTCCCACACATATAATTCAATAGAAATAATGCTTTTGAGAAAAAGCAAATTAAAAATTGCTTCTTCATAAAATTTGGAAAACATACAGGAAATATCATCTGCAGTGTACACTTTCTACAGATTCTTTAGTTTGGTTTTCCTCCGTTTCATCTTCAACCCAAGACGGATTAACGGTATTTAAAGGAGCTGAATAGAGCAAAGTTTGGCGGGGAAGGGGAGGAAGATAGACAAGGGTTACCTTCCACAATGGTTTTGAGTAAGAGCGGAGAGGAATGAGGGGAAAGATGAGAGTTTCGGACGCCCTTGTACACCGTGATTCCTTCGTTCTAGCTCTAACCGCGACGGTATCGCGAGGTTTCGGTCACGAAGGCGATGGTTCTTTCGCGCAAACACGAAAAATCGCGAAAGAAAAACGAGGGCAACAAGGAGATGCGTGCGGACGCGTTTATTAAAAATTTTGATCAATTTTTTACGATAAGCAGGTGGAATACGTGAAACAAACACAATTCCGGAATTTTCAAAAAGCTGCCACAAAGAAAAAGTTGCACCAAACAGAGCCTCAGAAAACTGAGAATAGAATGTCTCGTATGTCTGTGATGTAGCAGTAACACAACATCGATGTTCCTCCCGGATTCTTCTACTGCAAAGACTTTGCACCATGGATTTCAGAGTTGAATCCATCCCCCTCTCAGTCCAAGTACTAGAGTCTGTTATGCCACGTTCCCAAGTGTTCGGCCCGTCCTTTTCTCTTGAAAGATCACCTCAGAAATATCAAAAGAAACAATGCATTTTAACTGGAATAATGACACTAATGAATAAGAGGTTTAGTGGAAAATGAGCATGCAAAACATTGGACAAAGTTATATTATTGGTACATCAATACCCTTACGAATTACATGTTGCGTTTTACCATCAATAGTCTATATACTTTCTGGTGCTGCTAAATGAGTATATGAAGAGAACTCTCCAACAATGTCTGTCACATAACGAGAAGCACCAGAATTTATGATCCATTCTGATGATTTTGTGGTGAAAATAGAAGCAAAAGCAAGTGTCACCAATAACTTTACTGAAGCGAGCATAAGTGACAATGTTACCCCTCAATATCGATGAATTTGAAACATTCTCAGCTCCATCTCCTACTGCTTTTGCTTCCACTTCAACAGCTCTAGACACTCGTGATTCTCACTAAAGACCACACCTGTCACTCTCTTGTCCTCTGCTAGCATCAAATTTGCCCAGTAGCCCCCTCTTTCACCTTTCCGACCCCGATCCCCACGACCACGACCTCCACGTCCACCTTGTCCACTTCCACATGTCTCTCTCTCCTTAGGTGGCTTACGACAAGCCCTGCTCAGATGTCCAACTTCGCGACAGTTATAGTACTTGCGAGTCTCCCTCTGAAAATCTAGTGTAGCTGGGTTCGCATCAGCCAAGCAGATCATCCACCCAAAAAACCACTCGGCTCAAAGTGTAGCTTCATGTGACTCATCTTCTATATCATCGCAGCAATGGCCTCATCTAGTGTAAGAATAGTCATTTGAGCTAGAAGAACGGATCTACTTTGATCAAATGTCGGTTTATATGAGCCAGAAACTGCATAGTCCTTATCTGTGCAAAGATCTCTCCCTTCATATGCCCCGGATGGCCATAGCTCGAGATAGGTGAAAAGTGATCAAAATCTTGCCACAATCTTTCCAGGTCTATAGAGTACTTCTGAATCAATCTATCACCCTCAACCATTGCATCTATCTCATGTTGAATTTGGAACACCCCCATGTGGTTCTCAACTCCAGTACAAGATCTTCAGCTTTGCCTAAATGTCGCTCACCTTTCAAATGTCATCCACTGATGAGGCAATCAATAAAACCATAGAGTTGAGTAGCCAGGTATAAAACATGGCATGTGTGGTCCTCCACTCATCCCTCTCAAAGACTATCACTCTTTGGCTAGACTTCCATCAGATATTTTTCTAGTCTCTTCCCTACTAAAGTAGCCTTGACCCGATGAGACCAACTCAGATACGTGGTCGGCCCATCGAGCTTCAGATCCATTGAGGAAGATCTAGCTTCACATGCATCAGAGCATGTGCTGAGGTAGTGGCTCTCGTTGAAACACTAGCTCCATGTATGAGCCCAACCAATACCTATAGAACTTTGAGATCCATCTTCCTCGAAAGTTCTAATCCCTTACCTCCCGCACTATCTCCATCTCTTGACATTTCCAATCACAAGGATCAAGTCTAGATCACACTAATCAAACGCGAGTTCCTTCCTGCAAATTCGAGCGAACTGTTTTGTCTTTAGCCTGTACAAAGTTGCCTCTCCTCTCTACCGCAAAAGGTTGCATGTCGCTTTGCCCTAGCCCGCATTCTTTCCGTGCAATCCCTTGCTTCTCGTGCCTGACGTCACATCGCCGAGTCCACTCCTTTTTCATTCTCTCATGCCTTCTTCTGCCCCTCCCTGCCGCAAAAGGCCACACGCCGCTCTGCCCTAGCCTTATAATGTCGGTCGCTTCCTCCCGCCTCGCGTAGAAGCCTTCGACGACTTCCTCTTACCTTGTTCGCGTGACTCAACACTCCTGCAATAAAAGATGTGCTCACAATTCTGCCGAGACAGTCACAATCTGAACCTTTGGGAAGGTGGCAATGTGTGATCAAAGCTTCTGGCGGCGGCACCCTACCAAAAGACGACGTCCTCACAATCCTGCCAAGACAGTCGCAATCGGAGCACTGGGAAGGCAAAGACGAAGAGGTAAGTAGAAATTTCTACTCAAAAAATCACGCTCATTTCATTGTTGACATGTTTATACAGAGCCTTACAAGTTACAACACTTACAAATAAAACTCTAGACTTCATATATTTACAAGTAGAACCCTACACTAGGTAAAAATCTCAACACTATGGTGATGGCAGAAACCAATATAGGCTTAGCTTCAAACAACATCACACCTGAAGTCCAATAGTTTTTACAACAATTTCAAGATATCAGAACGAATGAATTACCAAAGAAATTACCTCACCGTATGATTCAACACCAAATTGACTTTGCACACTACCGAATGAGCCCAAAAGAGCATCAAATTTTAGGAGGTATGGTTGATGATTTATTAGCTAAACAATTAATCCAATATAGCATAAGTCCTTGTGTGGTCCCTATGCTCTCTTTCTAGAAATAGTTGGCGAATGTGTGTTGACAATCGAGTCATCAATAAAATTACCATCAAGTATTGTTTTTTGATACCGAGATTGGAAGATATGCTAAATAAAGTTTTTGGAGCTAAATACTTTTACAAACTGAACTTACGAAGTGGATATCTTCAAATACGAATTCATTCAGGAGATGAATGGAAAACGATGTTCAACACACGGGAATTATACGAGTGGAAAGTTATTATTTTTGGCTTATGTAACGCACCCAGTACCTTCATGCAAATCATGAATAAGGTACTAGAAAGAATCCTAGGAATATTTTGTGTTGCTTCCTTCAACGATATGCTTGTATATAGCTCTGCATTCAAGGTTCGCATACATCATTTATCCCAAATCATTGGAGTTATAAGAGCTCATAAGTTTCTAAACATTCCAAAATGTATGTTTCTAGGTTCAAATTTTTATTTCCTTGGCCTTATTATGACGACAACAGGGATTAAAATGGATCGACGAAAAGTTTAGGCCATTCAAGAATGGTTGACGCCTACCTCTCTGTTTGAAGTCTGTACTTTCCATGAAGTGACTAACTTTTATCATCGATTTATACGTGGGTTTAGCATCATTATGGCCCTCGCGACAAATTGTTTGAAATTCAAAACTTTTAGTGGGAGCAGCGACAACAACATAACTATGAAACCATAAAAGAAGCCATCACAACAAGTCTCGTATTGGCTCTTCCGGACTTTGATAAACCTTTTCAAGTTGATACAGATGCTTCAATGATTAGAATAGGGTTATCGTAACCCAAGATGTTTGTCCCATTGCATATTTCAACGAAAAACTCAGGTCCACCAGACAAAATGGACTATATAACAACAGAAACAATATGCAGTTGTCCCGGCTCTCTCAAACAAAGGAAACACTACTCGCTTCACCAGGATTTTGTATTGTGTAGTGACCATAAAGCCTTGTATTTTCTCAACTTACAGAAATATGTCAATCACACGCTTGTACGGTGGGTTTTATTCCTCCAGAAGTTCAGCATTGTGTTGAAACATAAGTCTAGTGCTCAAAACAGGGTGGCAGATGCTCGTAGTAGGAGAGTTGTCCTTCTTAACTCTATACAGATTGAATTAATAGGCCTTGAATCAATTAAAGACCTGTATGCTGAAGATAGAGATTTCTCTTCCATTTCGACACAGTACAGTACTTCCCATCCGTTTAAAGACTATTCAATCCTTAATGGATAATTATTTAAAGGGAACCAATTGTGTACACTCCAGACACATCCTTAAGAGTTCAACTTACCAAAGACCTACACACCAGAGGCTTAGCAGCTCACGTTGGGCGCGACAAGACAAGACACTGGCTCAGCTACAAGAACACTTTTCTGGCCTCGAATACAGAGAGATGTCTCCATATTTGTGGAAAATTGTTATGTTTGTCAGATTTATAAAGGTACAGATCATAATACTCGCTTATATACACCTCATCTGATTTTGGATTCAATTTAGAAGACCTTAGCTTAGACTTTATCTTGGGTCTACCCAAAACAGAAATAAGGAGTTGATTTGATTATGGTTGTCATTGACCATTTTTCCGAAATGTCACACTTTGTGGCTTGTAGAAAAAATATTGATGCTATCCATATAGCTCATTTTTTTTTTCAGGAAATTATTCGCCTATATGGAATTCGCCAAAGCCTCACTTCTGACTATAATATCAATTTTGTTAGTTATTTTTGAGAGAGCTTTGGAAATGATTATGAACCACTCTTAAGCTAAGTTCTTCCTATCATCCACAAACGGATGGGCAAATCGAGTTGTTAGTTGTACCCTTGGCAATATGCTCTGCTGTCTTATGCAAGGCCAACCAAAACAATAGGATAGCATTGACAAACAAAATTTGCTTATAATTCAATGGCTAACAATTCCACAGAAAAAAATCCCTTTAGTATAATTTATACAAAAGTGTCCAATCATACGATAGATAGTGTTGTATACCCAAGTTTAAGAACCAAAATTAATGCTATCATGGATGATGTTACCACGGATGAAGATGCTACACATCTACTATAAGAAGTTCGATCAAAATTAGTAGCTTCCAAAAGTAACAACAAACAGCAGACCAATAGCCATCAACGTCACACAATATTTGATCAGGGTGGCCTTGTTATGGTAAGAATGTGTAAGGAACGGATTGCAACTGATGCATACTCCAAACAAAGCCTCTGAAAATTAGAACCTTCTGTTGTACTTAAGCGCATTAATGACAACGCCTACATAAATATGCTAACTTCTTCCACCTTCAACATTTCAGATTGTATTCATACCATCCTCCAGTTGAGTTCTATTGAAGTGGGGGTGTTGAATCATAAATTTGTCTTTCAAAATGCACGCACCGAGAGTTACAGCTAAGAGGAGAAAAAAGATAGACAATAAAGAGTCAAAAGAGTCTTTATTCTTGTTCTGACCTCCTACTTATAGGAGTCTAAAAATTACAGTTACAAAAGAGAATGAACAGCTATAGTAACTGCCCAAATAACTGAATCAACGTATCTATCGAGTAAAAAAGTATTTATAATACAAGTAAAATAAAATGTTTTATCCATCGTTAGATGCTTCAAGGTCAATCGAAATCGGTCGATCAACCCTAGGTATTCGTAAAATTTTGGTGAGAAGTCAGTCGGTCGACAGGTCTATCGACTAAGTTCGTCGGCTAGGTCCGTGGATCGATAATGCATCGGTCGATCCTGTTGTGCAGTCGATCGACTGCTTAGCCAATCTGAATCAAGCCTTTGGCTCAAAACTTAAATTGTTTGGGACTCCATCCCAGCCGCTTAATTCAAAATTCATGTTAACATTTTTACCATATACAAATTAGTTTCCCGATTTTCTTACTTCTTGATAGCGATAACTGCAATAAAGATAAAAAAATTATTTGGCAATAAATGGCACAGTAAAGGAATGAACTAGTTTGATAATTAATTATTCATTATATTATGTGTCTAGTGTTCCCTATAAAATAGGGCATGAAGGTTTGTGTTTTTCAAATTTCATTCAATGTCTCCTGGTCTTCCGAGCGACATCATGATTGATGGTTCAAGCAAGAAGAACACTGAAGTTTGACTTTCGGCTTTGGAAGGTTTTCATGTTCTTGCGTCTGTCGCAGCCGAAAAGAAAAAGAAGCAGTCAGCACCCGAAGTCGAAGTGATTGACCAAGTTACTTCTTCAAAGGTCCTGGCATTATGTCGCCGAAGAAATTCCTGAAAAAGAACTCTCTCCGGAAAGTTCTGACTCTTGGTCCAAACATTGGTGTGATTGTGCAGGAATGCCAGCAAGCCATTCCACTCATCGAAAGAACTATGGGCGGTCAAGCGAGGTTGAATCAAAAAATGATAGTCGATTCTCCTCCACCTCCTCTACTAAATAAGGATGGAGGTCCTCCGACTCAAGTAATATACGAACTCTCCATTACCCTTTCTGAATAAAACATATATTTGGCTATGTGAACTTTTTCTTTCTTTGGAAGTCTTTAATAATTCCTTGACATTACTCCTAATACAGATGAGTCGATTGTACCAGAGAATCATACTGATGGCAAAAAATCAAAGAAAGTCATTATTGATTTTGCCCCAACCTTTGCGGCTGAACCACAAAATCCGATCGATGCACATCCTTAGTCGATCGACCAAGGTGTGTACCGGTTGATCGACCCATTCAATAGTTCCAAAAAGGAGCATTTGGAGAGTCGGCAGCTCTCCTCCAGCTCAATGGAGCACCGATTGAGTGAGATGGTCAGCCCTCCAGCAAAGGCGACCAAAGAGACTGCGGGTGTGCCTATGCAAGAGTTTTGGCTCACTATGCGAGGTTGGAGGCAGATGTTGCTGCATTTCAAGGCAGGTTAGTCAACATTGTGATGTTGGAGGTAGAGATAATAGCGCTTCAAAGCATATTGAGCGATGTACGGGCTGAGGTAGGCCCATTCGTGAGTCGACCATTTTGAGAAAATTCCATCAAGATGTCGACTGAATGGAGCAAATTAGGTTGCGCAGAGAGTTGGTCTTCCAAAGTATACTTCAGCAAGGGTATCCCTCGACTGAAGCGGTATAAGTCCCTTTTATTAAGTTTTTCCTTCAAAGATTATAATCATTTCATTTGTAATTAAAAAATATTTTAATTATTGTGAAATGATGTTTGGTGTGACACTTATCTCTTTGAGGCGCTTCGACTCCCGCGCCCACCAATAAATAGGGTATGTGAGCACCTTTTACTTTTATACTCTCGAGCCTTCCTTCATTTCCTTTCTTTCTGTCCTCCGATTTCCTTTTACGCTTTTCTGTTTCTGCGATCTCCCGATGGCTCTAAAGTATTCTCCTACTCTCTTTGAAACTTACCCTGCAATCGATGCATCTATTGTGATCGTGGCTAATATAAAGGAAATGCAGAAGTACGTCTTCAACAAGAACACTGTCCTGCGATAAGCTCGGGAGTCAAATCTGCCAACTTGGTTTTCTAGACGGACCAATTTTGTTATGGGCTTCAACTGCCTCACTGCTCTGAGCTGTGGAGCCTCTTCAATAAGGGGTCTTTCAGGTGCAGGTCCTCCCCAACTTGATTAGTGCCATCCTGACCTTCGTGGTCTTCTGCTGCTGGGAGCCAATTCCTTCGTCGATTGACCTGTTCAACCATTTCTACTCTTTCAAAGTTGACAAGGATGGTTTTGTCATGTTCTTCGTCGAAAAGGAGCTCCAACTACTTGGAGTTAACAATAAAGTGAAGGGCCGGAAAAAATAGTTTGTGATTGGCTCCTACACCGGTGGCTAAGGGTTTCACATCCAGTTGGTAGATATTTTGACGGACAAGATCAAGTCCTTGCCGCAAAAACTGTGAGTCATCGTAGCAGTGCTTATATGGCGCAAAATATCAGTTCCCTAGTACACCGCAGAGGGAACCGTTAACTGGGTGTTGAAGGGTCAGATGACCTCTGACCCGAGATATGTGGCTCGCTTCCAACGCTGTGGAAGCCGCTCGAGCGAAGGCGGTTTTGAAAAGTTGACTGCAAAGCAGCAAAAGCTGAAGTTCGCTCTGTTGAAAGACAATCTTATAGAAGGTAATCTCATAGAGGGTCATCTCCCTAGTGAGGTTGCCCCTGCAACAGCTGACAACAACAGTGCTAAGTTTGTTACTTCTTGGTCAAACTTTCAGTCGTAGTCAAAAATACCGTAACTGGTGAGGTTACTATTATTGCTCGATCTCATTCAGTTGATTCGGGAAAATGTGAATGCAAGAAAACTGCCTCTGACGAAGAAGCTTCTGAAGGAGTTAAGGGACGAAGCACCTCTCTGCCCAGGACTAACCAGCCGATCGACTCCCACCACTCGTTGCCCTTCCATTCGATTAACGGGCAGCTTGCACGTCTTTCATAGATCTGTCTGAGAGAACAAGGGCCAGTCGCCCCGACCCCATTTCCATGTCTAAATCCACCCAGAAACAAATCCTCCAATTACGATCCCTCGTCGTCTCTCGAAGGAGATGCGGTCTGTCAACAAGGGAAAGAGTTGAAGGAAGATTTGGACCTCCCTCCTCCCCCTTCACCGAAAAGGAAAAGGGAGTCTTTTGAATGGTTGCTGATGAACGGGGGAGATGGAAGGCTATGTCAACACCGATCGCCGCTTTAATTTAGTTGGCACTTCGAGGGATAGGTTCACAAATTCTACAGAGACCGAGGGAATCCCACCAGTCTTGGTGGAACTGGTGTGGTCAGACAATTTCAATCAAGCCTTGAAGAGGCTCAGCCGGGAGATTCTACAACAATCAAACCGTTTTCATCTGATGATGGCGTAAGCTGCTCACCTCAAGGGTTTGGCTTTGGATACTATGGAAAACTCCTTAGTTGAAGCTCAAATTAAAGTTGTTTCGCTAGAAGCCGACCTTTAAAGGGCTTGGGATGATAAAAATCTCCTTCAGGTTAAGCTCGATAATTTTGTTGCTGAAGCTAAGGATTCACTTGAAATATTGGATGTTTTGATCGAAGAGAATAAAGAGCTCTAAGAAAATGATGTCTCGTCCGTTTCGAACAAAGTACTTACGGCTAAACTAGCGAAGCGATTCCGGCTAAGCATCGACTATGCGACCGCGAGATTTATACACCATGACCTGGTCGAAGCCAAGTTCTCCCATCTTGATGGTTTCGTAACCCTTGTTCTATATTAGGCTAAAAACTCTTCGGAAGAGGAAGAAACCGAGAAAGCTCTAGCGGAGATGATCGATTGACAACTCGATAAATCTTGAAAACTTTTTGTAATTTTGTTTTCATGCAAATAATCGAAAGAAAATTGTAAAAACTTGTAATTCCTTTTTGTGTATATAAAAATCTTACGTCCAATTCTTTCCATCATACTTGTTTTGAATTGTTTGTGATAACGTATGATTATCGATAGTTTACTCACTTCGGAAGTGAGTCTGTCGCTATCTATCGGCCGATGTAAATTATTTGTCCCCCATTTGGATTATTCAATCGGATTATCGCCCTCCCGAGAGACTTACATCCGGGATGACTTTTCTAATATATCACAGATCTTGTCATTGATAAATATTAAATCACCTCCAAAACTACATCCTAAACTCAGATAAAGTGTTTTGTATATCAATCGACTATTAGCTTTTAACATCGATTGATTAACTTTACATCAATCGATTGTTACTTCTAAAAATCGATCAAAGTTTTGTATTTCAATAGTTTTTGAAATCGATGGATTGTTTAGTATTTCGATCGAATGTCCTTCATGAGTCTTACTCAATGCTGACCCTGTTACGTTCAATCAATCGGATTTTCGTTCTAATCGGGTTTACTCCTTACACTAGGCAAGGAACTTTCCGTTACTTGTGTGGATAACCACCAGAACTTGCTTCTGGGATGATTTACACTATACTCTTTCGCGGATCTTGTCGCTAGAGAGCTTAGAAACATCTCCAAAAAAAAACTACCTTAGGCAAGGATTTGCAACTCAAATTCTACGAATTATCAATCAATCTACAAAGATTACAATTGATTGCTTTCTATGCATACCTTTTCACTCGATACACTCGAGTTCCCCGGGTATTGAAATCAACCGTTATCAAGCCACGCACGTTTATTTGATCGGTTTGAGTTCCCTAAGTATCGGAGAGATCTGAATTAATCGTTCAAACAAAGTTAGCTGACTTGAAATTTCATTGTGCTGACAAAACGATAGATTACAACTTAGAAAGAGACTCCTTTTAACATGCACATGGGAAATTTTATAAGGAAAAAAAATCTTTAAATTATCTCTGCTCCACGTTCAGGGGAGCTTTTTTCCAAACATAAGTCTTCATTTTGTAAACTCTCGGAGAAATTTGTTGACTGATTATGTATGGACCGCTCCAAATTTGATCCAGTTTGCCAACCGATTTTTACATTTTTTCATGATTAAATTTTATTCGTCGACAGTTAACAAAAAGCGTAAGAATTTTTCGGTCGATGCTTCAAAAGTACATTTCGAGAAATTTAACCCCATATTAAATTTTTTGAGTGTTTCAAATGTTTCCTTTAAATCATCTACATGTTGTTCGACCAATTTATTTTTAATCAAGACATCCACATACACTTTAACATTTTTCATTTCTGATTTGTGAAAATTAGATAGATCCATGATGCGCTGATAGGTCGTTCCATTATTTTTGAGCCCAAAGGGCATTATATTGAAACAAAAAGTAGCTTGAACAATCATAAAAGTTTTCTTCTCTGCGTCAGCTGGTAACATCTTGATATGGTGGCAACCGAAGAAAGTGTCGAGGGAACTCATCACAGAGTATCTGACCGCTGCATCCACTAGTGTATCGATCTTGTGCAACAGATAGGTGTCCTTCGGGCAAGCCACATTAAAGTTTATGAAGTCGACACATTCTCCACTTATCGTTAGCCTTTCAAACCATCACCACGTTCACGAGCTAGGTTGGGTACTGGACCTCTCAGATATATCCAGCTTCCTCCAACTTCTGCGCCTTCGTTGTTATTGGTTTGGCGAAAGTTATGGCAATTGATCGGATCTTCTGCTTAACCGGTCAAGCTGTAGGGCTTATGTACAGTCGATGGCAAGCAACATTGTTCGAAATCCCAGGCAACTCCACCATTGAACAGGCGAAGACATCCTGATAGTCGCAAAGGGTCTGGATCAGTAAATTTTTGTACTCTGCATCAAAGCTTTCTCTAATTAGAAAAACTTTACCAGGCCTGGATTATGATGATCTCTCTATCCACGCTAGTGATCGCCTGAAAGTAGTAACTCATAGACTGCCCCAAATTCCCTGGATTATGATGATCTCTCTATCCCCAAGAAACTTTCATAGTCACGTGATAGATTGAAGTCACGGCCCGATAATTGCTTAGCAATGGTAGGCCAAAAATAGCATTGTAAGCCGGCGGTGACTCCACCACCAGAAAACCTCCCACGCTGGTGTATTGCTTCTCTCGCTCACCCCATGAGACACCCAAAGCAAGAATACCCAAAGCATCCTTTCTCTCGCCAGAAAAGTCAAATAATAGACCGGCCAGTTCTGTCAATCGATCTATTTTAAGCCCAATCTTGTCTAACATCATTTTAAAAAGGATGTTCACCTAATCAACGCAGTAATGATGATCACGTCGTTATACGGTTTCCCCTTAAGCGGAAGATCTGCACCATTAAAAAAAATTGGGGGATGGTTACGCTTGTAAGAAGCGGCGGAACATACCTCTCCCAATCGAAGCCTCTTCTGCTGGATTGAAAGGAAGACTCCCCACCTACCCCGAAGATAGCTTAAATGATTCAAGATTTATGAACCTCGTTAGCCCAGAAAGGTCCATTGGATGGCTCCTCTACTGAAGCCTTTCCTTGTAATCTATTATGTCCTCCGACATCAACGAACTCCATGAGCTTCCTAGCCTTGATCAACTCCATCAAGTTATAGAGATGGTGACACTCCTCTATGTTGTGCATGTGATCACGATGGTAATCACAATACTTGTTAGATTCCGGAGGTTAGGTCAGGCTTTCATCGGAAGAGCTTTCCTAATGTACTCCTTATGTTGAATGACCTCAACCAACTCCATCATAGTTACATTCAACGAAGTAAGACCCGCATCTCCCGATACACGTGCGACCTCTTTAGTATTGAGACGGTCGCTAATAAGAATATCAATTCTAACCCTTTGCCTCGATTTTCCGGGGCCAGTGCAGACGACCGATGGGCTTTTGGTTATCTTCGCCCTCTATCCTTCATCCTGCGCCTTCCTCTTCTTTGATTGATGATTGCACGATTATGGTTTGGCATTAAAGGGGCCAGTAACCTCCCCTGCAGCAATGTGATTGTTGGCTATCTCCAACAGTTAGGGGTAAGACTTGAGTTCGAGCAACTTCAAGTCATTCTTGAATCGCCCCACTCTAACCCCTTGCATCATAGCAGTCTAAGCAATCGGCAGTTGCAAGTCATTCACTTCCAGCATCTCCTTTTGGAGTCAAGTGATATAACAACGCAAACTTTCGTTCTCTCTTTGCTTTATTTGAAGCAGAGTCTGAGACTTCCTTCTCGGCTTATGTACATTGGCGACGTGCGCCACAAAGAGTTTCTTAAACTAAGCGAATGTCATAATAATACCGACTGACAGATTAAGGAACCACCGAAGAGCTGACTACTTCAACATCGTTAGGAAAAGCCGACACTTCATCGCGTCGCTTATCTGCAGCACTCCGACCGATGATTCAAAAAAGCCACATGATCGGTCGGATCATTCTTCCCCTTGTAAGGATCCAAATGAAGAATCCTCAACTTCGATGGTGATACCACCTTCATGATCTTTCGAGTGAAAACATTATCTGGGGGTGGCATAATAGGTGCTTCGACACGTTCTACTCGATGTCTAACAATAGGCGTGGACCCAACATTGTCCGCGTGTTGGGAATCTCCTTGTGCTTCAGTCGCTCGAGCACTCATCGACCCTTGGGGGCTGCCGAATTCTCAAGGAGAACTACTTGAGAGCAAGCTCCTTGAGATCCCACCTCTATAAGTGTTGGTTGATCATTCCTTCGTAAAACTGCTTCTCGAAGGGCTCAAAATTGGCCCATCAATTGCTCTCGCAACTACTGGACTTATTACTAAAACTCTCGATTCACATACTCCCTCGTGAACTTCATCAATGTTACTTCTCTTTGTTGTGATTCTCCTTCGTAATGTGCTCTGATTCTCGTCTGTGGCATGTCCACACTCACCGGACCAGCTTTTAGGATGTTGAATCCTAAATTATCTTTCGAAATGAAAAACCCGAGAGTTAGAGCTATGATGAGAGAAAAGAGAGATAGTAGAGAGAAAGAGTCGAAGCTTCCTTTATTCATGTTCCGATCTCCTACTTAGAGCTCTAAAAATTATGGTTACAAAAGAGGGAACAGTTATAGTAACTGTCTGAATAACTGAATCGAAGTCTTTGTCGAGTAAAAAAATATATTAATAATACAAGTAAAATATAATGCATTTTCGATCACCGAATGCTTTGGATTGATCGATTATGTCAGTCGATCACGTGCAAAATCATTCTCGTCAAAGAAATTGGTCGATCGATTATAGAAATTCGCTTGATTTTGGTGAGAGGTCAGTCGGTTGACAGATCTATCGACTAGGTCTGCCAGCTAGGCTCGTCGCTTGATAATGCATCGGTCGATCCTGCTGTGCAATCGGTCGGCTGCTTAGCCAATCTGAATCATGCCTTTTGGCTCAGACCTTCGATCGTTTGAGGCTCCATCCTAACCGTTTAATTCCTTGAAGATTTGTGTTGACATTTTTACCATATACAGATGCAGGTTCTTATAGGGAAGTATATCAGAACTTATATATATTCATATTCAGTTATATAAGCACATTGGTTACAATTTGTTATATAAGCACATAGTTATGCAGACTCGTTCTGCTACGCTATTTCCGTATTCTGTTAGTAGTGGTTACTGAAAGGGCATATATTTATATGTAATATTGGCTAAAAAGAAGGCAGATAAGAAATTATTAGACAGCAACTTTTGGGTTTTTCGTTCCCTGCCTTTCTTTTGCCCTTGAGCAGGTTCTACGCCAACTAATCTGAAACTCGATCGCAAATATTGAACTCCTCACCTCCGATTCTTACGGAAGTAACAATTTTGATATTATCTGTAACTACTCGGACTCACCCACAGAGTCACATACCTCATAATAGCCTCGCAACAGTAAAAAAGAAGACGAAAATGCAAACCAAGAAAAAGGAAAAAAGTAAAGAATCGTCCAAAGCTCGTACAAAATAACTTAAGAGGGTTTCCACTCACCTTTGCCCCCTCTTCAGCACCAAAAGCACGCTCTCGTGCTCCCTAGCCTCCTAAATTCAACTCTCCTCAATCGAAAAATCACAGCAGGCAGCCGGCTCCAGATCAAAGGATCTCTACAAAGACTCCCCGCTGATCGATACGAGTTAAGGAGGAGATGAAACGGAGAAGACCTGAAGGGAAGTGAGTTAGAGAGAAAGGAAGAGCAGCGTCCCTTCTGGCCTGATTTTAACGAATCAGAAAATTCAGTTCTGTTTCGTCAAGGAAAACGGCAAAAATCCTGTTTGAATTGAGAATCGGGAATTCTAACTCACCGTTTGATTATGTTGACATTTACTGATTATCGCCACGTGTTTAAATGGAAAACACCGTTTCACTCTTTCGTGTTATAACCAAACACTGAATACTTTGTTTGATGGCCAGCCAAGGCGATCAAGTCGGGCAATTATATTTAAATTTTGTCGGCTTTGGTCGCGGGCCTCTGCTCCATGATGAACGGTCGGATATGCTCCATAGACATATAAACGGCCAACATAATTTTACGCGTCTGAAATTATTGATTTATTCTTCTTTGGTGGATTATTAAAATTGTCAGTTATGAATTAATTATTATAACTTTCCAAGCTTTCCATTGCAGGGTTATAAAAGCAGACCATGTCCGGGGATGGTTGATCTGTACTGCCAGACGTCTGATCGTTTGACCCTATTTTATTAAATATATAAATGATAATTATACAGCCAACCTTCGATTTATTTATGTTGGAATTATTTATTTATTTATCTATTTATATTTGGTCTGTATTATTTTTAAATAACTCAACAAAAACTTATACTAGAGTAAACTCATAATGGCTAAAAAATTAGAATAAAACTCATAATGGCTAAAAAATTAGAATAGAAAAATACATATTACATTAGGTTATTAAATTTTATTAAAATGAATTTAAAAATTTTCATATAAAAGGGAAGGTGAAACAGAAGTGCTCAGTCTCACCTATCTAGTTTCTTGTGGATGGCTATCGTTTCCATCCTCTCTAATCGACTCTCGTCTCTTATTTTCAGTCTAGTGTTCCTAATAATGCAGGAGCGAACCAAACCTGAAAGTTAGGTTTGTCTCCTCTCTGGTTTGGCGTTTATGGTTGGTATGTTTACTCTCGTGGCTGTCGTCTCTTCTTTTGATCTCGAAACTAAAACTAGGATTTACCTTACTTCCTAATTTCAAATATATTTCTCTCTTAGACCTCTCTTTCTATTTTTTTGTTGCTTTTCTAAAATATTTTTTTGATGTATATGGATTTTGGATGATTTTATAAATGTGGCTTGGTATGAATACCATGGAGTGTTATAAACAACTTGGTAGGCTTGCTTTTCGATTTTTTTTGTATGAGTTTTAAACCTGTCATGGAATGGTTAAAGATTACAGATATATGATTTGAATTTATGTATTGTGCTATGTATTAAGTTTTAAAAGGCTCCTCAAAATTTTGCATCAAATATTTATATCAAATTTCACAAGAGTTTTGGTAGTAGCCGAAAGGTTGGGCTAATCATTAATTTAAAGAATGACATTTTACGTGCATACCATTGAATTCTTAAGATTTAGTTTTTGAAATAGGATTAAAATAGAGATGCAAAAACTAAGGAATTATAGAGAGTTTGAGCTTTGTCGGATGTAGTGGGTAAAATATTAGTACCAATTTGAGCAATTTGAAGGTTTTGTTCTAAAAACAGAAACATATAGAATTGAATCATTTTCTTTCATACTTGATGCCTTACAAGATATTTCTTCTTGTAGGAATACAACTTCCTAGATAAGGAAAGAACCTAATTGATTACAGCTATATTCTCTTTAATTACATTAAAAATTATGTCATATTTGTACAGATACACAATAATCCATAAAAGGAGAAAACATTAATGCAATAAATCAATAGGATTTTCAACACTCCCCCTCAAGTTGGCATGAAAATGTCTTTTAGAGCCAACTTGCACACTAAACTGTCGAACTGTCTCTTGTGAAGACCATTCGTTAGAATATCTGCTATTTGGTTGTAGGAAGGAACGTACACCATGCAGATATCTCCACTGTCAATTTTTTCTTTGATGAAGTATTTGTCTATCTCTATGTGCTTTGTTCGATCATGAAGGACAGAGTTGTGGGCGATGACAATTGCAGATTTATTATCACAGTACACCTTCATGGGTGGTGGATTATGAATTTTTAACTCCTTCAGAATTCTTCTAATCCATAGAACTTCGCATATCCCGTGAGCCACAGATCTGAATTCAACTTCAGCACTGCTTCTTGCTATGACACTTTGCTTCTTACTCCTCCAAGTTACTAAGTTTCCTCCCAGAAAAGTGCAGTACCCTAAGGTTGACCGTCTATCTGTAACACTCCCAGCCCAATCTGCATCTGTATATACTTCTATCTGTAGGTGCTCATTTTTCTTGAATAGTAGTCCTTTTCCAGGCGTTCCTTTCAGATATCTAAAGATTCGATATACCGCCTCCAAGTGATGAGCATTTGGAGAGTGCAAAAACTGGCTTACTGTACTAACAGCAAAAGCTATATCAGAACGAGTGTGTAAAAGATATATTAGCCTTCCTACCAATCTCAGATATTGTTCTTTATTAACACCATCTATTTCATTTGTTACTTGTAACCTTTTATTTGGTTCAATCGGGGTTTCAGCTACTTTGCATCCCAGCATTCCGGTTTCACTGAGTAGGTCGAGTACATACTTCTGTTGGCTAATACAAATCCCTTCCTTTGATCTGGCAAATTCAATGCCGAGAAAGTACTTTACCGGCCCCAGATTTTTTATCTCAAAATTTGTGGCCAATCTTTCTTTCAATATCTCAATTTCCTCAGTCTCACCTACCTAGTTTCTCATGGCTGGCTCTCGTTTCCTTCCTCTCTTCTCGACTCCCGTCTATTATTTCAGTCTCGTGTTTGTAATAATGCAGGAGTGAACGAAACTTGAAAGTTGGGTTTGTCTCCTCTCTTGTTTGGCTGTCGTTTATGGTTGGTATCTTTGCTCACGTGGTTGTCGTCTCTTCTTTTGATCTCGAAACTAAAACTAATGTTTGTCTTACTTCCTAATTTCGGATATATTTCTCTCTTAGACCTCTCTTTCTATTTTCTCGTAGCTATTCTAAAATATTTCCTGATGTATATGGATTTTGGATGATTTTATAAATGAGGCTTGGCATAAATACCATGGAGTGTTATAAACAACTTGGCAGGCTTACTTTTCGAATTTTTTTTGTATACGTTTTCGTCCTGTCACGGAATGGTGAAAGATTATAAGTTTATGTTTTGAATCAAATCTCTCTTTCAAAATGCTCATTTGGTTATGTATTGTGTTATGTATTAAGTTTTAAAAGGCTCCTCAATTTTGCATCAAATATCTGTATCAAATTTCATAAGAGTTTTGGTAGTAGCCGATAGGTTGGGCCATTCATTAATTTAAACAATGGCATTTTACGCACATACCATTGAATTCTTATGATATAGCTTTTGAAACAGGATTAAAATAGAGACGCAAAAACTAATGAATTTGAGAGAGTTTGAGCTTTGCCGGATTGAGTGGGTAAAATATTAGTACCAATTGTAGAAATATGAAGGTTTTGTTCATTTTCAACTGTAACTTGTTTTCAGCATATTAATGGGATATTGGAAAAAGATCCAGTGAAACAGTCCGGTAAAAATTATTATTTAATTTCTTATCAATATTTGTTTAACCTCTATTCATTAATTGAGGGATATTAAAAAGAAAATGGATTTACTTCTCGATTTTGTTGCATTAATACTATTAGTTTAATATTTATCTTTTTTTTTTTTTGATGAGATTGGTTGAGCATAAAAAAAAATTATTTCTTTTTATTGTAATTATTTACATGATTTCTTCTGGAAAATGTGATGTAAATCTATTGTAAACTGTACTACTGACATAACTTTTAATTAGAAGATATTGCCATAAAATAATTAGTAACAATTTTTATTTTGTTTGATGGACTTTTCTTATTTCCAGTTGATGATGTGAATGTTGTTGCACAATTTTTTTCGAGGGTCATTTACATACATATCATCCCATTATTATGTATTTACATCTCTAACACTAGAATCTAACTTTCTACATTTATAGCATAGAAATCTTTCATATAAAATCAAAAGCATCATTATTTTAACCTTTAAACAAGTAAAATACAACTTATCATGCATAGGTAAAGTGGTTTATAAGTAATAATTGATGTAAATACATAGGAATCAAGCAGAGTTCAACTAAGGGACGTTTACATGCATACCATACAATTCTTATTTACTTATAGATCTAACACCTAACCTTGCATATTTACATTTACATACAATTCTTATTTAAGGATTTGAGTGCTATGCATGTTGCTATTAAAGTTTAGGTGTTGCATAAGTAAATAAATAAAAATTACATTCAATCCCTATGCTATTTTGAACTATTTTAAGCAAATGTATTTGATTTGTGAATAATCGATGATGTTGGTTTGCTCTTATCTGGTAGAGTTAATGCACACCAAGTGTCCACCAGCATTCAGTCATGTTCTGATTTTTGGTACAATAATGTTGGCAGTTCAAAAGTAGTTATGAGTTGTGCTTAGTCACTCATGATGATGAGAGTTTCAAATTAATGCAATGATTGATGTTTTATAGTTTACTTAGTGATGGGTGGATCTTGAAGTGCAACAAATGATTTATTTAATTTTTATATGTAGAGTGTTGCAATGTTAAATTTAGATATTTCTCAAACTATTTCATTTACTAATAATATTATCATTGAAGTCGAAAATAGCAGTGAAAATCCAAATATTATTTCAAGAGAACCAGAAATAGTAGTATTTGAAACAAATAATGTCGAAATTTTAGCTAAGAAAGCAAGAAAGAGGAAATCCTCATTTCAGGAGTATTTTGTTGAGATGGAATTTACAACCAAAAGAGTTGCCATTCCTTATTGGCAATGCATATATTGTCATACTAAATTTCACAAATCAATGAGTGTCACGACTTCACAACTATTTAAGCAAGTGATTGTGAACAAATCAAAAGAAAGATCAAACAACTTGATTCATTAGATAAAATGCAAAAAACCCTTAACTTGTTGCCTCAAGTTTCTCAGTTATTAAGTCTCTGTGATAAATTTAATTTAATATAGTGCATATACATTTTCAGAAAGTATCATTTTTAGTTTTAAAAAATATGAAATCAAACCGATCTCATATGATCAATAGTTTAGATAATTAAGCGCTTCACCACAAACCATATATATATCTTGAAGAATGGATACATCACTTGGTGGTGAGGCATGATCAAATAAACTAAAAAATCCATGACATTCGTTTGGTCTGTGAACCATTTATGTTGACCGATAATTTTCCCATATCCAATATGAAGGAATTAGATAGGGTTTATATTAATATGGGGTCTTTAAGTTTCCTATAAGGGCAAACCTCTATAGTTAATTACATCTTAGACAACCGAGGTCACCTAAGAAAACTCTTGATATAAATCAGGAAATATTTATATTCATGACTTCCAAAGATATGTTTCTTCAACAAAATTTGATAATAGGAAATCCAATAGGTGAGTGACTCAAATTTCGGAAAAATTATTGTAGGAATCCAAAGAAAGAGAAAGCTAGGGGAAGAACATAGATCCAAGAGGAATCTTGGTATCTTCCCGACTATCCTATGATTAGGCTTTGATTTGAGATATTTTAATGTTTCATTCTGTCAATTATTAATTATTTAGGGCTTACATTCACTTGATACCGATCACGTGAATAGCCTCAAAGATAAAAGGATTTTTGTCATACCCAATGAGAACCTCGAAATCCTAAGACGAGTTAGGACTTATATTGCACAGAGTGCAAAAGACCTAAAGAGATAAGGTGACGGTTAATGCTGTACTAGGCAAGCTACCTTGAAGTCTTATGGCTTGTTGTTTAGTTTTATGGAGTTTTGCTGTTGAAGATGGTCGTGATGCCCACTATGCACGCTCCAAGCTCCTCATCGTAACATGTTCAGTTTAAAGAAGAGTCAATTGAAGAGAAAAGAGAAGTATCGTATTTTGGAAATATTTAAATTGAGGTGTCTTAATATCTTATTTGCGGAATATTTAAGTTGATTATAGCGACACCGGTTAGGATCCCATGGTTCCCTCATTTCGGCACTATTATTTTCTTCGGATTCACTTAGTTCAAATGAATTTACTAAACTCAATTGAATAAGCTCTATACTTTCATTTAGATCGTGGGAAATCTAGTTAGCAGTCGTAGGTTGCATCCTCTGAGGTATTCCCGATCATCCGATAGAGACGTTTTAATTTAATTTCTCTTGTGATTTTGTTTTGTTTGTGATTAAATTTTAAGTTGTTTTTTATTTTGATTGTTGTGGCGGTAAATTTTATCTTGTTTTAATTTTAATTTTGATTTTGGTTTCAGTTTTGTGACTATCCTAAATGTTTTGGTTTTCATGCAGGGTGACATTGTTGTTTAGCATGCAAGCTTATAGGCAAGAAAAATACAGTAAAGGAAGTACTGAAAAGAAAATGTTGTAAACTTGTAAAAGCGTACATGTTGATTCTTCTCATTCCTCCACCTGAAACTTTAGTATCTTGCAATAAATATTTATAATTTACAGGAAAGTAAAAGCCTATAGATAGGTTCGTCACAGTCATACAAAATCCTAGTCACAACTTGGTGGGTCCTATTTATTTATTGAAGAGATGTCTTCTTTTAATGAGTATGATAGGCTCATTTGTCCTACAAGATGTCCAGGAAATTTGTGAAAAGGTCTAGGGAATACCTAGATATGTCACAACCCTTTTGAACTTTCTTAAGTTCATTTGAACTTATCATGCTCACTAAATGATTCATCTGTTTCATACTCTTATGCTTAGTGAACTAATGTTTTAATTGTCCTAAATGGAGAGATAAATATCACTTAATATTTTATTTATGAATTATGTCAATGGGGCCTTTAGAGGCAATTTAATTTATGAATGAATTTAACCAATTTTGGGCTGGTAGTGTTTCAAATGTATTTTAAAATAATAATATTTTTTTTCTTTTCTAAACTTCATTAGTCAAATTTGATTAAGCCTAGTCTCACTACCAAGCCCTTAAGACTTAAGCAGGTGTATTTGTAATTTTTAGAAGAGTTTACTTATATAACTATGGTTCTTATCAAATTAATGAATTATCATCGAACCATTGATTAGGAGTTTTAGATCATTAAATATCACCTTCCAAAGATGAAACCCCTAACTTTAAGGAACATTTAATCTTAGTTGCCTCTCGAATTAATGTAATTCAAAGAAATTACAAATTTACATTTTAATATGTCAAAAATGAGATTGGTTTCTACCATTTATCATTTTATATTTTAATCATTCAAACATATTTATTAAGATCATTCATTACCCATTTCCCACTTTAATTAAGCCTAAATATTGATTAAGCTAAATTCTTTAAAATTGCACTTTTGCCCCAAAAAAGGCCTTACCACTTCATAATTCATAAATTCAATTCAAGACTTTAAAATTTTTATGCTACCCCATTCTTGGGTCAAATAAAGCATTAGAGGAGAAAATGTGATTTTTCTTAATTTAATTTAATTTATATAATTATTTTTCATGTAAATTAGGGATTTTCAAAGGAAATTTAATATTTAGTCAAATCAAAGTTTCTCTCCTTAAAACAATTATTGGAAGTTCACATAGAACAAAGGACCACTTGGACCAAAATTCAAAATTTTTTAAATTTTAATTTAATTATTATAATTATTTCAATTTTTGGAGTTTTAATTGAAAATTTGTGTTTTATATTTTTATTAAATCTCTCTAAGGTCAAGAAACCCAGAGGACCAAATTTCATGTTTTTATGAGCTATATTTTAATTATTCGAATTATTTTAGTCAGAAATTAGGGAAATTCCATTTTAACCTTTAGAAATTAATTTTAACCCTTTAAAATTTAATATCTTTATTTAGAAAGATAGGAAAATTAATCCCATTGTCCCTAAGTGATTAGGAGGCAATTTAGAACATTTCCATCAATTTTATTAATTTTTAATTATTTAAATAATAAAATAATGCTTAAAAATAAAAATTTTATTTTGATTACAATTTTCTTTTTACAAAATTCCCCTGCTCATAAGGAACTCCAAAAACCAATTTCATGATTTTTTAACTTGTATTTTATTTATTATAGTTATTTTAATGACAAAGATGATATTTAACTTAGAAAATCAAATTAGGTGATCTAATCAATTTCAAATGATTTCAAAATTTTTATAGAAGTCCCTCTGACACTAAACCATAGTAAAGAATGTTTTTTAGGCAATTTTCATTTATATTTAGTCTAATTTATTTTTCTTAAAATTTATGGTTTAATTTTAATTAGGGTTATACTTAATGAGTTAAACCAAGTTTATATTTTTTCCTATGTTTCTCTAAGCACAGTAAACCAACCAAAATTTACTTTGGATTTTTCCGATAAGTATTTTAATTATTATAATTTTTATACCAAAAGAGGAACCTACAACTTGACAAATAAAGATCTCTATGAAGAGATCTCTTCTGACCTTGGAAAAATCAAGAAAGATCCCCCATGATAGAAAGGCCAAAAGCCCTAAATTTCAAGCCATGATGAAATATGCATGTACATGAAGAATCAAAAGACTTCAGACTGCATTTAATTAATTAAAAATAAAATACATATCAAATAAACTTCAAACCAATTCCACATTATTCTTCTAAGTAAGTGGGTATTTTTATTTTATTTTTCTGATTTTCTACACCAAGTTATGAATTTTTAAAGTTGGTCTGATTTAAATAATTTGAATAAATCCTATTTTTCTATTAATGCAACTCATCGTACGATAGCTCTAAACAAAACACGCATCCTCCACTAATTAGGCGTCGTTATCTGAGTCAGCCTCCACTTTATGCACCGCGGCTTCTTCCAGCTGCATCAGAGCCTTCCAAACGTTACACGTGGGATCCAACGACGCTCCTTTTTCGTCCCTAACTGGTCAGAGAACCGTCCACATTCTAACCCTAAGATCTCGAGCTAGACTCAACCAAATCACATGAGGTTTGTTTCTATAGACTCATCTGACCTAGATGAACCTATCTACGCGGCTGACCTAGCTTGAAATCAACCCAATGTACATAGAGAATCAAAACAAGCTCAAGAGGGGGAGAGAGTTCAATACCTTTGTCTGAGAGGGGAGGACTCAATCAAATGGTTGTAGCAGCTTCGATTGGTCCCGACGAACCTCTAGATGAAGCCTTATGCCTTGGTGAAATGTCTGGACCCAAATTTGACCAGACTCTATTTCAGGTGTTGATCAAAGTCTGGTTTATAAGCTCTCTGTGATGAGGCTCTGATGGGGGAACTTCTTCTTTCAGTGCTGTGAAGATGTGGGCACAGTTAATTTGATTTTGGTTCAGTGTAGAGCTGTAATGGAATGTGTCCTGGTTTCGGCTGGGATTTCAGTGGGGAAATTATTATGGACAGTGGGGATGGGTGGCTGAAGACAATGGGATTACACTTAGGAGGTCACAGGGAAGCTGTGGGAACAATTTGACAGAGTCCCCTTAATAAAATTTCAGCACCACCCATTGGCTGTGAAAAATGGCTTTTATAGCCATGGCCATTAGGCTGAGCTCAGGGGGCCAATGTGGAAGGCAAATCAGCTCCAATGAGCAATCAGAGCTGGACAACTCAATGGGTGAGTTTAGGTTCAAATTGGCTTGGGTGGCTCTCAGTATGGTCTCCTCCAGTGAATAGGCCGGCCAGCCAGGCCAGGGGAGGTGGCCAGTGGTCAGGTGGGCAGGCCATCATGGTGGTAAACTTAAGTGGCTAAGTGTTAATTGCAAATCCCCCTTAGGTTTATCCATTTAAAGAAGTGGAACCTTTAATTTAGGGGACTCTTGGTCCATGGCTTTACTAGGGTGAACCTACCCCGCGCTTTAATCCAATTCGAATTTACTTTTGTAACAATTAAATATTTTAATCTTTTAATCGCAGAGTTACTTTTAAACGCAAGTATATGTATCGTTCAAGTAATATATGGCTCTAATGGAGTCCTGGATATCGATCCCATAGGGAAAGTATTAAAGCCTACGGACTTAGGATTATGAAAATCAATTCAGAATTACAACTAAATCGAAATGCTTATCTGTCACTAATATGCAATCGATAATAATACTAAACTTATATTAAAAAAAACTAGTTTTACTAACAACTTACTAATACTACTAGAGTTAAGTTCAAATATAGATAATAACAAGATTCTTTCTCCTTAGTTAAGATATTTAAGTGAAATGATACTTATAATTAGTTTATAATGTGTTGTCTATTCTTTACCCTTTGGTCCAGGAATAAAGAACATTGATTAATCCTATGCTTTGGTTACTAATTATGCGGCTAGTTTGGGAGGATACTAGCTCTCACTTCGGAGCTCCCACGTTCCCCTCACCTGAGGGCTAACAATCTACACATCTGCACCTAAACGATAGGACCGAATTGAGGATTTTAGCCCGTCACTCTAAAATCTCCAATTCTACGCCCGATAATATTATTTCCTTATTTATTTGTACTTCTCTTTGCAAGGATATACTCACTCTACCTTTCAAAGAGAATTGTGATACATACAAGTTAAAAATCCTTAGCCCACGGTCACGTCGTAAGAATTCTTCATGGATCTTAATAATACAAATGACCAATTCATATAGTAAATTAAGTTTAGGTATAGTACCATCACAACTTCTTTTATAATTTATTTAATATAATAATTATATAATCATTTCACAAAAATATAAAAACCAGGAGAAAGATAGAACAACTACTCAGAATTCATGAAGATGATGCAATAAAACTTAGATTTCATAAAATAAAATAAAGTTCTACACACTAAAAACAAATAAACATTATTTATCTCAAACTCCTCCCCAAGCAAACTCCTCAAAGTTCCTCTGGATCTTTTCCTTAGAATTCTCCTTCGAAATGTCAATGTGGAAGAGTACTCTCACTTCCCTTCCACTCTTGCAATTCCTCGAAGAATTTCTCACAATATCTCTATTTGAACTCACAACTCACTAAATTACACTCATTAAATGACTCTCTTTACTCTATGGACTCACTTACAATCACTTTTAAGAATAGAAGAAGAGCCATTTTTCAGCTACAATTCGTTCCTTTTAATGTTTTAGAAGAGTCTCCAAGGGTTACGAAGGGGCCCCTTCAAAAATCATCCACATTCGATGTATTTCTGGAACACACCGCCGTCCCCGCCGTCGGCGGCCTCGAGGCGCCGTCGGCGGCCTTCTAGAAACCATGCCTTTGAACTGACCCTGCCGTCGGCGGCCTCGATCCGCTCCGTCGACGGCCTCCCTTGTAATTAATTCTGAACTCTCAGAAAAATCACGCCATCGGCGGTCTCGATCTCGCCGTCGACGGGCTAGGTTAAATGTGCATAATTTTGTCCTTTTTTGCTCTAAACCCGCTTATTTTTGCATATTTTTGTTCTTTTGTCCTTAATTCTTCATACCATCATAAAATCACCAAAAATACATTTCTTTAAAGTGCAATAACATCAAAATCAGTGAAATATAAGCATGAAAATCTTGACCTTTTTCCTTGGGTCAAAATCCCTCAAACTTTAACCATTACTTGTCCTCAAGTAATCTTTAATACTACATAAAAATTATGATTTATTGTGATAAATTTCTAATTCAGAAATACTATAATTTTGATTTAAATAAATATTATAATAAGAATTCTTAGAAAGATTTTTAAATAATTAGATTAATTCTGCAAATATAAGGCTATCTAGTCATCAAGTTTAAGAGTTCTAGTTTTCTATTTATTTCAAGAATGACTATATGTTGCAATATTAATTCACTTAGAGTATTCAAAAGATAAGAAATTCATGAAGAAACTATGTAAGAAACCAATCATAAATATAAGTTCAGAAATGTTTTTAGTTTTCCTTTTAGGTTAATCCAAGTGAAGCCAATTTTTGATAAGACATATCCTCAAGCTTCTCCTCACTTATTTTCTTTTCTTTTCTTTTCAGGGATTGTTTTCAATCCTTTTTTTCTTTTCTTTTCTTTTTCAAGTGAGGATCACTATTTTTGGATAGCCTGTTAATAATTTTGAACTTCACTCTTCTTTTTCTAAATTTGAAACTTTCAACATTCTTTATCTTATATGCACTTCATAGTTTTTACTTTATTGAATCTCAATCTTTTCTTTCTCAACTAAATTCCTAAGATTCTTAATATTTCAAAATATAGTTTTCCTTACTTTAAATAGTTAACTATAGTCTTATCCTCTTATACTAAATATCATAATCTACAAAATTAATTTTCATTATCAAAAATATTTCTTTGAATCTTTTACAATATTTAGATAAAATCTAAACATAGTATTTAGAATTAAATTTTATCTCAAAAATCATATTAATAATTTTTGAAAATATGTTAATTGAGAACATACAATAGTTAAAATTTTTCTTACCTCCCCCAAACTTAAATTTTTCTATAAATAGAAATAGTATATGGATGAAAGAAAAATGCTAAACATAAAATTCATACATTTGCACTTTAAGCATTTTTGTCTTTTTAAAATTTGCAGGTTCTTTTCAAAATTTCTAACTTCAACTATCCTGTAATATTAAAATCCTTTCTACACAGATACAGTTTAGAAAATTTTATGGGGTAAAGAAATTTTAAAACAAGTAGATAAAAATAACTAATTACACTACACAGGGCATATGCATTTTATAACACATAACAAACAGGTTACTAATTTAAAACTAAACAGTTCACAATTACACTAATTATTACAGATATCACAAACATTCGAAAATAAAAATGCAAACTACCAACTAAACACATATCACAGAAAATAATGCATAGTCCACAACACAATACAATACAAATCAAAGTTCATCAAACAAAACTAAAAATAAACAAATACACAAATACATCACATCAAATCAGATCAGACATTAAAATCCCATGCAATGTCTTCATCACCCTGGTCATCAAGAGGATTGGGCTGATACTGAGTATATCTGGGGCAATCTGGAAAAGTCACGTCTGGCTCTCCTCGGTAATATCTAGCCTGAGCATCAAAATAAGCCATCTCAAAATCTGAATGCCTCTGAAGATACTCACTATCATGATAATGTCTTCTTTCTAGCCCTTCAATCCTGTGATCGATCCTTTCTAATTTTTCATCTAATTTCTCAAAACTTTTTCTCTGCAGTGTCATTGCATTCATCAGATCATACAAGGTAGGTGAACTGGAGGTAGGAGGGTCATAGCTAGTAGAAGGGATATCTCTACTAGTTGAAGGTTCTTTACTCCTACTCCCTGATCTCCATTCCTCATGGGATGTATAAGTCTTTATATTTCCTTTAGTAATGGGTTTCATAGGATAAACCCATTCCTCATCATCTCTTGCTTCAACTCTCGACAGTTGACATAGTGCATAAATAAGGCTAGGATGTCCTAAGGATCCACTAGTTTCACTCCTTGTATTAGTCATAATATTCTTATAGATTATCTTCCCCACATTAATTCTTCTATTATTCTGAAAACAGAAATTCAGAACGGTTCTCTCTCTCGAGACTTCACTATGATGGTATGTAGGTAGCAGAGTTGAACAGATGAAATAATGCCATGCCTTAGCATTGGCATTCATCATTGACAATGGAAAGTTGATTCGTTCAAGATTTTTAATTTTTCAAACTCCTTTCCCATCAGTGAGAAAGTCAATAACATCATCAAACGGACCTTCCATTGTTCCAAAAGTTTCAAACTCGCTAGTATAATAGTCTTGAAGCTCGTAAAAAGTGTTAATTCTATTAGCACTTAATTCGACAGAGAAACCCCTTACTTGGACAGGCTCGTCCTCAATTTGAGTCAGATTTGAGTAAAATTCTCTAACAACTTTGACAGGAGCTTCGTTGGTTTATAGCATAAATTCTCCCATCCTCTCTCCTTGATTACTCGTTCCACCTCTCCTACAGGATTTTCAAAAACTCTATCTTGACTTACTTTAGAAAAGTGAAGTGTACCTTGATTGGGCTTTTGCATTAACGAATCTAGTTTTTTCAAATTCAAGTCTTCTCTTTTGTCTTAGAGCTATCGTTCAATCTATCAAATCACAAAAAATTCCAACTAATCTCTAAAATAATAACACAATGGCTTCTAAATGGGGTTTAAAATAATATAAATCAAATTCCATGAATTCCTTCCAAGTCTTTTCTCCACATTTTCAAATTTCCCAAAATTTCTCAATGTGGAAGAATTCAAGGTGAAAATCAAAATTTTTACATAGGAGTGAAGCTCTTACCAAGGGAAGATGAAATCCGGTGTTGAAATTGGTTGAAAACTCTCCAAATCCAAGATCTCTCAAGCCCTAGGTCGGTTTTTCGGGTAAAAAGGGGAAGAAGAAGATGAATAGTGGCTTTTGACCGGTCAAAATCACGATAAATAGGTGTTTTTTCGCGACTACGCCGTCGGCGGGCTAATTCGTGCCATCGACGGGCTCTATTGGGTTAATATTATGTTTTTTTCCGGGAAAAACGCGCCGTCGGCGGCCTCAAGGGCGCCGTCGGCGAGATTCCTTAAAATTGAATATTATGTGTTTTTTCTCAATTTTAAGCCTCGTCGTCTTCCGTTCGATCCTTTTTATTATACATTTTAATTAATTTAGTGATGTATTAACACAAATAAATGTACACACAACAAACTTCACATATATATATATATATATATATATATATATATATATATATATATATATATATATATATATATATATATATATATATATATATATATGAAATCCAAGTTTTTGCAATACAATACATAACACACATAAGAAAGTATTCTTTCAACCTCAATCTCTCAATCAGTATCGCAATTCAAGCCACAACACTCAAAACGCTGAAAACAAACATTTCAAATCTAATCTTATCTATACTGAGATTAAAAGCAAACTAATTAAACACACAACATACAAACATTGATTAAATCAAACACAATATACTGAAATAAACTAATTAAGTCTACTACCCTTCTGAACTAGTACTGGTTTCTCCTTTGATATCTCCCATCGTTTGAATATGGACAAACAAGTTGTAAAAATATCGGAATGGGAATTCTTCGGTGGAATTTTTATTGATCAGTCTCAGCCTTTTCATCAATCAAACCAAACTTGCTTCAAATTGTCCAGTATGGTCAAAATGCTCTTTCATTCTCCAATCGATGTGATCGAAATATTCAAACATATTGTTAACTGTGCTCGTTAAGTTCTGTACCTGATTCTCCAGACTTTTGATTTTATGCATGAGTATTAGTATCTTGTCTGCTTCTAAAGGTTGAACTGGAACAGAATTATGCGAAGCTTGATCCAGGATCAAATCTACATCACTCTCTCCATCAATGGTTGGGAACATCTGAGTCGGATCTAAGGGTTTCCAATGTAGCAATATCTTCTCCCATACCTCGTACGAAACTTGAAACAAACTGCAAATAGAGAAAATTGTGGAAGGATGTCCAAGCCCTTGGGATGATCCTTGAACGATCAGGCCATAAACAGATTTCACAATAATCGATCCAATATCAATGGGCCATCCCCTCTGAATGCAGTAGTTTAAGATTGCACTTTCTTTCGTAATCTTGCCAATTTTCATCGTCCCCAACAATTTCGCTGAGATGAAAAAGTTCCAGTGTTTCGAAATAGGATTTAAGAGAGTAGCAGAAAAACTAACATACCCGTTCTCTCTAAATTCCTATTCATCAGTTTCGTCCATCAAAAATTGATATATCTCGTTCATCTTTTCTTTCGTCGGCCCAAAATTTGAAAAGTAACAGACTGGAACATTTTCAAGCATATATAATTCATTAATTCTCCCGGAATTAAATGTAATCTACCTACCTCGCACATAAACACTTCCTTGGTTGATTCCATGTAAATTTGCATAGAATTCTTTAACCACTGGAACGACTACTGCGGAAGTAGTGTAGCAGAACACTTCCCATCTTCTTCGCACAATCATTTCTTCAATTGGTGACAAAGAATTACTTTGTCCTCTATTGACAAATCCTCTTTCTTTAATCAATCTTTTCTTCGAGATTACCTTGTTGAATAGTCGCTGCGCTTCCACACTGACGAACTTTTTCTGGTTGTAAACTAGAAATCTTGGGTTGTCAATCGAATTCGAAGCCATTTGAGAAGAATTTGAAAAGATAATCCATTCATTTTAAGGAGTTTGGAATGTTTAGGAACCATCCATAGGAGCTTTTAAAGGACAAATTCATTAAAAATTGCCAAAAACCGTCGTTTTGAACACGAAAAACTACCCACTAGCCGAAGGCACCGTCGGCGGCCTCGAAGGCTCCGTCGGCGGCCTCGAAGGCGCCATCAGCGAGCCTTATGCAATTAAATACTAGAGCTCTCGAAAAAAACCTGCTGTCGGCGGCATCGAGCGCGCCGTCGACGCCTGTCGGCTTATTTTTTAGGTTGAGTGTTGTATTTTAAAAAGGGGTCGCTACAGAAATTGTCGACAAATTTTAGATTTTAAATTTAATTTAAATATAATATATATAGTTTTAGAAAGAAGCATTTGATTTTGAAAATATCTTTAAGTTTGAAAAATTTATATATTAAATCAAACTGATCTCACATCCCAAATAGTTTATATAAACGAGCACCACACCACAAACCGTGTATCTATCCCGAAGAATATACACACTGCTTGATGATGGGGCTCGATTAAATAAACTAGAAGATTTTGTGACATCTGTTTGGTCTTCGAACCAATTTTTATAAGCCGACAAGTTCCCCTACTTAATATAAAGGAATTAAGCAGGGTTTATATTACCTGGGTTCTTAAAGTTCCCTATATGGGCAAGCCCCTATAGTTAATTACATCTTAAATGTCTGAAGACACTTAAGAAAACTCTCGATAATGATTAGTGGTTTTGCTCTCAAGAATTTCAAAGTTTAAGATTTTGAAACAATTGGACTTTGGAAATTTCAATAGGGAATAGCTCAAATTTGGAACAGTTTATTTTAAGAATCCAAAGGAAGAGAAGTAGAGGATGTCACGGACCCGAAGTGAACTTCGACGACTTCCCAACTATCCTATGGTTTGGATTCAATTTGAAAGTTTCTTTAATGTTTCAATCCTGCCAATTTTAGTTAATTAGGACTTATATTTATATGACATAATCATACAAATAGCCTCGAAGATATGAGGGTTTATGTCGTACCAAATGACTACCTCAGAGTCCTAAGACCGGTTAGAGCTTAATTTGCATAACACAATTATGCAAAATGCCTAACTAAAAGTTGAAGATTTATGTTGCACTAGGTAGACTACCTCGAAATCCTATAGCTTTGTTATTTATTTCTAGGAAAGGTTTTGCTGAAGTAGACTTAAGTTTTGCTGATGACAATGGCCGTGCTGCCCACATGCTCCAAGCTCCTTGTTGTTGCAGAGGTTTAGTTTTAGAAGGTGAAATTCAGGAGATGAGAGAAGTGTTGTGGTTTAGAAGAATCTTAAGATTCAAATGTCTTAATGTTTTAATTAAAACAAATCTTAAAGTTGATTAAGCAGGACCGATTAAGATCCCACGGTTCCATCATCCTAGCACCGCTATTTTCATCAAATTCACTTAGTCCAAATGAATTTGCTAAACTCAACTGAATGAGTTCCACACTTTCATTTAGACCGTGGGAAATCTCGTTAGCAACACGTGGATTACATCATCCGAGAGATTCCCGATCATCCAACGAGACATTTTAATTTAGTTGTAGTTATAGTTTTGTTGTTCTGTTTGTGATTAAATTTTGAGTTATTTTATATTTTGAATGTTGTGGCGGTGAATTTTATCTTGTTGTGATTTTTTAATTTAGTTTTGGGTTTCAGTTTTGTGGCTATCCTAAAGATTTCAGTTTTCATGCAGGGTGACATTCTTGTTTAATCATGCAAGAGAAGTAAAGTGCAATGCAGGTAAATAGACCGCAATAAAATAAAAGCGTCTTCTCGTCATTCACGGCTGTACTTAAAACACATGTCAGTGAATTTAAATATTTGCAAAAAGTACCTAGGTAAAGCTAAGGGAAGGTTCTGGTTGTATACCAAAATCCTAATCATACTACTAATCAATTCCTATGACGTCTAGGTTCTTTGTATTTTATGGATGATTTTCTTCACCAAAGGACAATTAAGTTCAATTGTTCTTCTAAAACATCACATCGTATTGAGAAAGTGCTTAGGACGAGTATTAAACATCTTTTCAATACTTTTGAGATTATTTCGAGTCCAAATGAATTTTATTGTACAAGTGAATTAATCATTCAAGAGATTTAGTTAAGTTTTGCTTCTTGCTCAGTGAACCCGGACATTTGATTATCCGATGAGTGAAGTGACATTTCACTTGATGCTTTATTTGAGGGTTATAATAATAAAAGTCTTTAGGGGGGGCGAATTAGTTTGTTGAGGAATTTAACCGTTTTGATTTAAAGTTAGATTGATGATTTTAAGGTAATTTTAATTTAATTCCAAAATTCAAGTTGATTTTCTTTTAAGTGTTTTGAGTTTACTTAAGTTGAAAGAGCTATTTAAATTATTTTATTTAATTAAATTTTGATAATTTAAATTTGATTTGAATTGATCATATTAATTTAGGTTAATTTTAATGCTTTAAAATGATTTAATTTATAATGTTTTAATCATGCATTGTTCTAGGTTGATCTTTGATGTTTTAAATTTTGTTTTGATTTAAGTCTTAAACAATTTTTAGATCAATTTTAACATCTTGAGTTTGTTCCAATTTGATTTTTAATTAATCTCAAATTAGTTTTAAATATCTTTAAGTTTATTTAATTTAATTGTTAAATCATTTAATATTTTAAGTTTCAATTTATTTAACAAGTTATTTCCCTTTTCGCTATTAATTTTGATCATCATGTCTTTAAAATTGATTAAGAGTTGAGTATTATTGGAATGGTTCATTCAGGGATTTTAGATTAAATGATTATAATCTTCCTAAATTATATCCCCATTTTAATAATCCAAATTTCAATTATTCTCCCAAAATTTAAATTATTTAATTAATTAAAGTTTCATTTTAATTTGTTGAAAGTGATTAATGGGTTTCTACCCCTTTGACTACCTTAGTATCAATCATCTAATAAGAATTTAAGGTCAAATATTTTATCCCTCCCTTTGGTTTAGGCTAAATTTTAGTTATGGTTAACATTCCTTAATTACCATTATGCCCCCTTTAGGCTTGTTTATTTCATAACTCACTAAATTGAGCTCAAATGAACTTTGAATTTTTATGTAACTTTACTCATATGTCAATTAAGACATTAGAGAAGAAAATGTGATTTTTTTGTTTTTAATTTAATTTATATATTTATTTTAATGCAAAATGAGGTTTTTCAATGAAAGTTCAACAACATGACCAAAGTGAGGTTTCTATCCTTAAAAAAATTATGGGATGTCCCTACTGACCAGAGGATCACCTGGACCAATTTTGGTGTTTTTTTTTTAATTATATTTGATTTATTATAATTATTTTGAGTTTTGGGTATTAATTAATTATAAAATAAAATTAAAGTTGAAAAATGGATTTTATATTTTTCTTAAGTCCCTCTAACCTCAGGGAAGTCAGAGAAACAAATTTTATAATTTTCTGATTTTTCTTTGATTTATTTGAATTATTTTAGTGGGAAGGTTTGAAAATTCATTTTTTTAATATTAAAAATTGTCTTAAGTCCTTAAAATTCAATATCTTAACCTAGAGACTTAGGAAAAAAATTTGGTTGGTTCCTAAGTGATTACGGGACTAAATATGACATTTTTATGAATTTTAATATTTTGTGATTTTTTTAATTTTTTAATTATTAAAATATTTAAAATATGATTAAAAATGAAAATTTTTAGAAAATTCCAATTTTAATTTTTTTAGACTCCTCTGATATCACAGAGCCCACAAAACCATTTTGGTGAATTTTTGAAGTGTATTTTGGGTTTTATGAATTTTTTAATTTTCAAAATGGCTTTGTCACTTAATTAATTCATTTAATGGGTTAAATCATTTCCAATTAACTTGAAATTTTTATGTGAGATTCTCTGCATCCTAAATGACAGTGGGAAATTATTTTCAAGTGATTTTGGTGTGTGGTTACTCCTGATGAATTAAAATTCAATTTTGAGTGTTTAAGCTAATTAGGGTTATTTTTAAAGAATTAAGTCAAACCATAATTTTCCTAGGGTCTTCTGGTCATAAGCTACCTCCCCTAATTTTCCTAGATTTTATTAAGCAACATCCTAATTACTGGAATTAAAATATCAAAACAGACTTATAAATTTGGAAAATCAATAACTTACCATAGAGGTAGCCTCTGGGATTGAAAAATTCAGGGAATGTTCCCAAGAACAGAGACTACAAAAGCCCTATGGTCTCATGCCATGGTGAATTGTATGCATGCATGGAGAATTGAAATAATTAAAACATTAGATAATTAATTAAAAATAATATACTCATCAAAATAACTTAATTCTTTTTTCACATTGTTCTCCTCAGTTCACTGAGTAAGAGGGTATTTTTATTTTATTTTTCTGATTTTTTAACACAAAGATATGGATTTTTGAAGTTTAGGACAATTAAATAAATCAAAAAAATACCCTATTTATCTACTTATCCAGCGCGGCGCCCCGTCATCCTCGGCAGATCCGAAACTCCATGAAGCGCGCTTCCATTGAACGTTGCCTTCCACCTCAGCGCCACGCGACCCCGCGGTTTCGTCCCGTATCCTGATCCGGCATGATCTGGACCGTCCATTCAATACACGCGCGAATGGACAGCATCCGTTCATCATCCCCGAGTGCCTCTACCCGAGAACCCGTCCACCTTCTAGACCTAATATCTCACTCGATACTCAACCAAATCGAGTGCGGTTTCTTCTTACATGCTCGTCTAGCCTAGAGGAGTCTATCCATACGGCTAACATGCATTGAAATTGACTCAAATTAAATGGAGAATCGCTGGAAGCTCGGGTTGAAGAAAAGTTCCCATATCTTGGTTCATGAGGTGAAGCCTCGACTGAATGTGCTCGACACATTCGTTGGAGCTGGAGGAGCCTAGGGATGAAGCCTCTGGTCCTGGTGAAATGTCTAGACCCTATTTCCACCAAGCCCGATTTCAAAGCTTGGCCGATAGAGAGAATGGCTGGCCTGGTGAGGGGGCCTTTGCTGGGGATCTTCTCCTCTTGGTCTGGTGAAGCTGTAGAGTCAATCAATTTGAAGATTGACTCACTGTGGTGAAGTGCCCTAGTTTTGGACTTAAAATTGAGCTCAGAAATTGAGCTCACATAGGGGGTTTTTGGGCTGGATTTTAGTGGGGATTAACTGCTCTATGTTAGGAGAAGGGTTTTGAATGAATTGGGTAGGGTTTTGGTAAGGTCCAGTGCATCCAACCTTTTGGCCGTGGAGGCGAGGAGTTTAAATAGCCATGGCTGGAGGGCTTCCCAGGGGCAATTGGAGGCTGGGATCAGCTGCTCAGGGGAGGAGAAGAAGAGCTCTGGTGCCCACTAGGGTTGGGACAGCTCAGCAAGGGAGCATTTGAAATTTTGGCTCACTTGGAGCTCTCGGCCATGGTGTTTTTCGACAACCCAAGTGGCTGGCCGGCCAGGCATTGGTCACCATCTTGACCAGTGAGGTCAGGGCTGAGGTTTGGTGAGTTCAATTGGCTTTGGACATATGTAAAGGATTTGATTTAAATGGAATGAGGGAGAATTCATTTTGGCTTAATTTGTTCCAATGCATGGATTAGGCTAGGTGCACCTCCCCAAGGCTGGTTTGGGTTGAAGAGAAAGTCATTTGGATCAGCTTGATTAGTGGGGTCAAGTCACAATCCAAGTACGATTAGGCTTAAGCATGGGTTAGGGGAGACATGGGAATGGTTAATGCCTTTTAAGGAGTGTTTAATGGCCTTCCTTCTTTTTCCACTTATGGGGTGTTGACAATCCTAAGATTCTCATGGCTTAGGAATGGCTTGGCTCACTTGCATGAGAAAGGGATTTTGGGATTTTTGAAATTTAGGGGTATTTTGGCATGAGGCTTGATTTAGATTTATTTGATGATGGAATTGGAACTTAGGGAATGATTTTGATTAAATGGATGACAAATGAAAATGTCATATGGGCTTTAGAGTCAATTTTGGGCTTTTGAAATTGTCATGGGATGGGCTTTTAAATGCTTTAAGGAAGTGGGCTTTTATGTTTTAAAATAAAATTTTGGATGAAAATTTTGTAAAAGATTGTGTCAAATAAATGTTGCAATTGGTTTAGGAATGTGTTATGAATGATTTGAAACAAGTTTGGGGTAATTTGGAGTTGAATTGGGTTTAATTTGGGCCTCTTTAATAATAGGGTCAAAGTGGGTCAAATTGGGCTAACCTGGGCTAAGGTTGAGCTAATGTTGGTTTTGATGTAAAATTAATGTTGTAAAATATTTATGGAGGTGTAACAAAGAGCTTTCAATTTTGGTTGGGTCTTAATTTTGAGATTTAGGCCTATTTGGGTTCATGATTGGTTTAGGCCAATTTAGGGAATTTTGGCTTAAGTTAAGCTTGGGTGAAGTTTGGGTTCAAAATTTGGGGCAAATTAAGTTAGTGTTTTGTTTTTGGGGATGTTAGAAAGGTTTTCGAAAAGATTTAGGGCTAATTAGAGTTGAGTTGGGTTGGTTTGGGGCAAGTTTAGGTCATGGGCCAAAATTGGGCTTTAAGCTTCAAATTGAAATTGGATCCACATGTTGATAAAATTGGGTTTGGATTTGGTTTAAATTGATATTGGGGATATTTAATTGAAGTTTAGAATTGATTTGGATCAAAATTTAAGTCAATTGAAGTGACTTGGTTGGACATTGGGTCCACTTAAGTTAAAAAAGGGGTCAAATTGGGGGTTTTGGTAAAAGTTGGCTAAATTGACAAAATTGGCCTATGGTGTAGTTGAACAAAATGAAATTGGGAATATTTGGGATTTTTTTAAATTTTCTAGGAATTTTTGGAATTTTTGGATTTTTGGGCTAAAAGCGTATTTGGGTATTTGGAGGTTATTTGGAGGGTATTGAGGTATTTTAGTGAGTTTAAGAGATGAAAATTGTTTCAAAATATTTTTTAGGATTTTTGGGAATTTTGGGTAAATTTTGGGAAATTTTGGAGAGTTTTGGTGTTGTAGGGGCAATTTAGGCAATTTGGGGTAGGTTTGGTGGGTTTAGGGTCCCGGGGGTCAAATAATTGAAATCTAGGAAAAATGAAGATTGATTACGTGTGAGTGAAATGAAACCATTTGGTTGAGCCATGAAGCCATATTAAGCTCACAAGAGCCATGAGAGGACTCATTTTAGGCACTAAATATGTTGTTCCTAAAACTCTTAACCAGGGGCTTAGGGGTTAAGGTCCATTCATATGAATCACCTACATGAGTTAGGGAGTTGAGTTCGGGTGAAAGTAGTTTTAGGGTTTAGAATGTGTGTGAGAGTGTAGTGTGTGCAAGCTTACCCTCACCAGAACCAGACCACCCAGGGTAATCCTAAGGCCAAAGAGTCCTATAGGAACTCATCCTTTAAACCTCCAGATTTGATCTTAACCCTCCAAGTGGCCTGGGGGTTTACAATCAAAATTGTGAGGTTTAAAGGGAGCCAAGAAGTGTTTGAATTTCTAAGTGGCGGGTCCCATTTCTAGTCCTCTAGGATAGTCAAAGGGAAAACCTATGACTAGATCCTAAGCACTAAGGAGAGAGAGATCAGACCTCACCAAAAATGAGGTCAACAAATGGACCCCCAATAGGTGTGGTGTGCTAACCGAGCACACAGCGCGTATTGGCGTTGACCGAAGAGATCAACAGATCCAACACAAATGTTCGAGTGACAAACTCAGAACAAAGCGTAGGAAATTTTTGCTGGGGAGTATCAGGTAAACCTTCAAGAATAAAGTTTCCAAAACTCTCACTGGGGAAGAAGAAGGTGAATTTCAAATCACAAGATTTCAAGAGATTGGATTTTAGATCTGTTTCATTTTTATTTCAAGTTTAAATTTTGAGTCTGAATTTTTTATTCAAGTTTCAATTTCGGTTGCAATTTGACTTAATCGGAATTTTCTTTTAAATTTAGTTTGAGATTTAGATTTCAAGGTGAATTTCGAAGAGATTTCGGGTTTGAAATGAGAATTGGAACCTAGGTTCCAATCTCGAGATTGCTAAGAGAACTGGAATTTAGGTACCAGCCTCGAGGAGAAGATCAGAATTTAGGTATTGATTGAAAAGGATGAGAATCAAAATTTAGGTACTGATCTCAAAAAGGATGAGAATCGGAATTTAGGTACTGATCTCAGAAAGAGAGTCGGAATTTGGGTACCGACCTTGAAAGGATGAGAATCAAAATTTAGGTATTGATCTCAGAAAAGAGAGAACTGGAATTTAGGTACCGATCTCGAAAAGGATGAAAATCAAAATTTAGGTACTGATCTCAGAAAGAGGAGAACTAGAATGTAGGTATCAGTCTCGAAAGGATGAGAATTGAAATTTAGTCATCAATCTCAGAAAGGAGAGAACTGGAATTTAGGTACCAGTCTCGAAAGGATGAGAATTGAAATTTAGGTATCAATCTCAGAAAGGAGAGAACTGGAATTTAGGTACCGGTCTTGAAAGGATGAGAATTAAGATTTAGGTATCAATCTCAGAAAGGAGAGAACTGGAATTTAGGTACCAGTATTAAAAGGATGAGAATTGATATTTTGGTATCAATCTCAGAAAGGAGAGAACTGGAATTTATGTACCAGTCTCGAAAGGATGAGAATTGAAATTTAGGTATCAATCTCAGAAAGAGGAGAACTGGAATTTAGGTACCGGTCTCGAAAGGATGAGAATTGAAATTTAGGTATCAATCTCAGAAAGGAGAGAACTGGAATTTAGGTACCAGTCTCGAAAGGATGAGAATTGAAATTTATGTATCAATCTCAGAAAGGAGAGAACTGGAATTTAGGTACCAGTCTCGAAAGGATGAGAATTGAAATTTAGGTATCAATCTTAGAAAGGAGAGAACTGGAATTTAAGTATCAATCTCAGAAAGGATGAGAATTGAAATTTAGGTATCAATCTCAGAAAGAGGAGAACTGGAATCTAGGTACCAGTCTCAAAAGGATGAGAATTGAAATTTAGGTATCAATCTTAGAAAGGAGAGAACTAGAATTTAAGTACCAGTCTCGAAAGGATGAGAATTAAAATTTAGGTATCAATCTCAGAAAGGAGAGAACTAGAATTTAGGTATCATTCTCGAAAGTATGAGAATTGAAATTTATGTATCAATCTCAGAAAGAGGAGAACTGGAATCTAGGTACCAGTCTCGAAAGGATGAGAATTGAAATTTAGGTATCAATCTCAGAAAGGAGAGAACTGGAATTTAGATACCAGTCTCGAAAGGATGAGAATTGAAATTTAGGCATCAATCTCAGAAAGAGGGTCAGAATTTCGGCACCAACCTCGAAAAGACGAGAATCAAAATTTAGGTACTGATCTCAGAAAGGCGAGAGTCAGAATTTATGTACTGACCCTGGAAATGAGGACTGGAATTTAGGTAACAGCCTCGAAAGTTGAATGAGATAAGAAGAAGTTTCAAACCCCGCTCAAAGGGCTTCTCAAAAAGGAGATCCGTGTGAAGAGGGACTCAGTCCCATGCCATCAAAACCAAATCGAATAAAATTCGTGGCTCTGTGTCAATAGAACTGGTTGATCCTCTAACACAGAGAAAAGATTGAAAGGAACTGGTAAGTGTACCGAGCTGAAAAGACTCTACCTAGCAATAAGTCGAGAAAATGATTCAAATTACAGAAGAGTTGCAAACAGATTTCGATTTAAAGAATAATTGAAAGATGTGAATCCACGGATTCAGATCGAAATTCAATTCTAGATTTAGATTCATTTTGTTTGTTTTAGTGATTCGATTTTAATTAGAGCTCATGTTAATTTAAAGTTTGTTTTGACGTTCGAGTTTTTTTTTAAGAGTTGTTTATTTATTTTCTTTTCTTTTCGTTCTTTGTTCGAAGTTCATTTAACTTAATGTCGTTTCCCAGTCAATTTGCACAAAAGAGGTGAAGGCAAAACACGACATGGTCGTTTCCATTCCAATTTGTTGAAAATACATCATATAGCTTGATCCAAAACATGATGATATTTTCCTGGAAAATTCAGCATCTCATACAATCCACATAAATCCAAAACTAATTTTGTAAGATTCTTGCAAGTTTCTTCTAAAAGCATCTGTCGAAATCCATGTCTGAATAGTGAGATACATGAACAATAACATCACCTTCCAAGCCATCCTTGGGAGGAAATGCCGTTCGGATGTGCATTGGAGGTGTGCTATCTCCCATGTGGCTCACAGCTCGTAGGGCCGAAGGCTCTCTAACTCTGGATCTGGCAAAAAGTGGAAGGGCATTGTTCTGTCATCCATCCTTCTGAAAGTGATGGAGATCCGTTCTACAGGCACTCCTGGAATGCAATGTTTTGCTATGTCCGCTCCATTTCCTTTTAACACCAAGACAGAACCTACTGGTAGTGGTATCTCCACCGGCCCTCGGAATTCTCTGGGGTCTGCTATCCGGAGGTCATATCCGAACATGATGTTACATTGGTTGACGAAAGACACTGTGCAGAAAGGTCTGAAGAAGTCATGATGATCTATATGTGGCGGTATGCAGTCGCCCTCCCTGTATATGTTAATGATGCAGCTGTTGGGAATGCAATCTGCAGGCAATACTCTCCATGACACCATCCTTCTTACCATTCTTTTGATAATTCTTGGCATCGGATCCACCTCACTACGACGGAGTATCCCTGGTGGATTTCCCTTTCTGTACTCTGCGAAGTTGTAACAACACCCACACTGGATTGTAACTCTTCCTTTTCCTTTGATCCACCTTCGAGGTTCTGAGTAGGTCTTCTCTCTCAAACGACCAAGCTCGACCCATTTTCTCGAAGTTCAACGACACAGATCCACAATTCTGTCGTCGCTCGTAGTCAGGGAACACATCTGTATGTAGCTCAAGGCCCTCCAAGATGTTGATCCTCTTGCCTCGGATTCTTTCAAAATATTCAAAAGTTTTCTTTTCAAACTTCTGCATCATTTCCAGCTCGTATTCTGGAATTATTTGCAATTGGCGAGGTCTGGTAACGTACTGTGGGATGTATGGTTTAACCCCAGCACGCTCTCCTGTATGTCTCGGCTCCTCGGGGATAGTCTCTGTCAGGACATCCTCCGGGGTCGCTTTCGCAACAAGACTCTTCAAAACTGGTGCATCTGTCCGGCATCGTGGCACCGATTCTGTTTCTACTCTTCTTGGAATTTCTCTCATCCTTTCTGCTGTTCTTGGAGTTGATTTCCTCTTTTCTAGTTCCTGATGAACCGATTTCTTCAAAGTACTTGCATTGACGATAGCAACTCTCTCTTCATGTTGATCCGCTGCTAGCTTGGTCAGCATCTTGCGAATGCGACGGTTCTTGTTTCTTCGTTGGGTAGGAGTGAGAGTAGCTCTCCTTACCTCTTGAACTTCTGTGGGCATGGCGCTGACAAGCCTGCCTTCTACTGTAGCAATCACGTACTTAACTTTCTTTTCTTCCTCCGTTGCATGAGCGGCGTTTGCTTTTCTTTTCTTGTTGGTGGACTGCTGACTTGGGCCACCCAATTTCATCACTGTCTGGCTATGGTATTCCTCCCAGTCAATCGGGGTCCAATCAGTTTCTTCATACTGTAACTCGGCCGGTGTGAAATCAGAGTCGATCTCAATCACGGCCCCATCTTTCATCCTCTTTTCATTGAGTGCTAGACTCACGCCATTCTTAAAGTTCAGAACCAACCGCCCGTTCGACATTTCCCTGCGAAAAACAAGGAAAGGATCAGGGGCTGTACTAAGAACAAGAACAATAAGAAAAATTTACTTATCAATGGAAAATTCTTATTCATTTCTTTTAAATTTTAATAAGAGTAGGAAAAGATGAGGAAAGATCAGGAATGAGCTTGATTTGAAAGGAGGGATCAAAATTTTATTATTATGATTTCACATATTTTCTTTTCAACACATTTTTTGTTAATGATTTTTATCATCCATTTTTTTTATGTTTCGGGTTCGGACCCAGTTACAAATGATTACTTCACCCGTGTTTATGGGAATGAAACTTCATTTCTTAAAGTTCATCCTTCGGAACATCAGGTTGCATAATACTTCTTCAAATATCATCCATTGATTGGAAGCATAAGTCGTTCTCCACGGCAATTCACCAGTTGGTAGGAACCTCCATAGTAGACTATCTCGACCACGAATGGCCCCTCCCAAGTCGGTTCAAATTTACCTTCTATCTTGCGGTGCGTAAGAATAGGCCTCTTGAGAACTAGAACCAAGTCACTGACTTTGAATGTCCTTGGGTGGACCAGTTTATCATGGGCCTGAATCATTTTGTCTTGATACAGTTCCAAATTTTGCTGCGCTGAAAGTCGTTTCCCTTCCAAGCTTTCCAATTCTTCTAGTCATAATTTGGCATTTTCTTCTGTAGTAATCTTGTTCGTAACTGCAATTCTGAGAGATGGAAGCTGAACTTTTAAGGGTAAGACGACCTCGGACCCGTACACTAGAGCGTAGGGCGTGGGCTGAGTAGGAGTTCTGAAAGTCGTTCTGTAGGCCCATAAGGCTTCTAATAACTTCTCGTGCCAATTTCTTTTGTTGTCGTCCAAAGTTTTCTTTAGGATTTGGACGAGAGTTTTATTAAAAGCCTCGGCCAAGCCGTTTGCTCTTGGGTAGTAGATCGTTGAATAGCGCTTATCAATCCCGTACCTTCTGAAAAAACTGTTGATCATCGTGCTTCTGAAACGGACCATTATCTGAGATAATTCTGCGCGGTACCCCGAAACTGTAGAAGACTTGATTCTTGAAGAACTGTAGCATATGGTGCACTTTCACTTCTCTGAGCGGTATAGCTTCTGCCCATTTAGAAAAGTAATATGTGGCTGCAAGAATAAAGCGATGTCCTCTTGAAGAATGCGGTTTTATCAGACCCACGATATCTGTGCCCCAACACTCAAATGTCCATGATGCGATTTTTGGATGTAGAACATTTGGAGGTTGATGTAGAACCACTCCATGCACTTGACATTGATGACAACTCTTCGAAGCTTTCATGCAGTCGTTCATCATCGAGGGCCTGTAGTACCCTAGTCTCTTAATCTTCATTTTCATCTTTGGACCTGACTGATGAGCGCCACAAAGTCCTGAATGCACTTCTTTAACAATTTCACGAGCCTCGGACTCGCTCAGGCACCTTAGCCACATCTGGTCGAAAGACCTTCTGTATAACGTATTGTTTATTAATGAGTATGACAGAGTTCTTCTCTTAATCTAATGAGCTAACGACTTATCGTCCGGTAGGTTTCCTATTTGCAGGTTGTCTATTAATGGCTGCCGCCAATCTTTTGTATTGTCTGTTATTGCTGCAACTGTTTCTTCTTCTTTCTCTGACTTGTGTATTGCATCCATGTCGAGCTGCGAGAGGACCTGTCGTCCCTGAACTAACATTTCAACTGATTCATCCTGTAAGCAGGCAAATTCTTTTGCGAGGCGGGCTAACGCATATGCGAGAGCATTTTCTCTTCTGGGGATCTTATAGATCGTTACATTGGAATCTGCTTCAACAATTTCATGGCATACTGAAAGTACTGCTCGAGTCTTGGCTTTAAAATTCTGTACTGTCCTGCGACTTACTGAATGATCAACTATGAATCTCCGTAGATATTGATATCTGTTATAACCATCTGAATGGTCAATTCCAGTCCAGTTATAAGGGCTTCATATTCTGCTTCGTTGTTCGTACACAGTTCTGTTAAATGGTAGGAATATCTTAACATCCCCCGCTCCGGTGTTATAAATATTAGTCCGATTCCTGCCTTACCGGGCATTATCGTTTGCAATTCTTTATCTTTCTGTGCTGAGGATGCTCCATCGAAGTACAATTCCCAACGCTGATCATCGGGGTCTTCTAGGCTCATTATCTGCTCGTCGGGCAAGTTGTCGTTGAGCGGCGATTCTGCCGGTAAAGGGTGTGCTGTGAGGAAGTCTGCCAGGACTTGTCCCTTTACGGCACGAAGAGGTACGAAAGTTTTATCGAATTGCAGTAGTATCATCAACCACCTGGCAAGTCTGCCGGAAAGCGTCGGTTGGGTCATCAAATATTGCAATGGATTAACTTTCAAGATAAGGTTGACCTTATGAGAGAGCATGTAATGCCTGAGCTTTTGGGCTGCAAAGATTAGGGCCAAATAGTGCTTTTCAATCGAAGGGTACTTTACTTCCGTCGGAATTAGACGACGACTCAAGTAGTAGAGAGCGATTTCATTACCCTCGTCATTGACCTGGGCTAGCAGGGCTCCAAGGGAGTCGTCTAAAGCCGCGGTATAAAGTATCAATGGTCTACCCGAAACTGGGGCTGCTAAGACAGGAGGTGTCATTAAATACTACTTAATGTCTTCGAAGGCCCGCTGGCATTTATCTTCCCAAACGAATTTGGCTTCCTTTTTAACTAATGCCAAGAAGGGCTGACACCTACCTGATAAATTCGAGATAAAGCGTCAAAGATATGCCAACTTTTCTTGAAAGGATCGTAGTTGTTTCAAAGTTTTAGGGGGCGGCATTTCTAAGAGAGCTTTAATCTTTTCTGGATCGATTTCAATTCCACAATGTCGGACAACAAATCCTAAGAATTTCCCAGAGGTGACGCCAAAGGCGCATTTCAAGGGATTCATCTTAAGGTTAAATTTCCTTAATCGCTCGAAAACAATTCTCAAATCATACAGGTGATCTTCTTTCAGTTTGCTCTTGATGATGACATCATCCACGTAGCACTCGACTTGGTTGTGAATGAGATCTTCAAAAATCCTCATCATCGCTCTTTGGTAAGTTGTTCCTGCGTTCTTCAATCCGAAAGGCATTACTGTGTAGTAGTATACTTCGATTGGCGTTCTGAAGGCTATGAGCATTTCATCTTCTGGTGCCTTCTTTATCTGATTGTATCTTGATGATCCATCCATGAAAGAGAAGACTTCGTGCATCGAAGCAATGTCAATCATTAATTCTGGAATTGGTAGTGGAAATTCATCTTTTGGGCATGCTTTATTCAAGTCTCTGAAATCCACACTGATTCTGATTTGACCATTCTTCTTTCTGATGGTACCACATTGGCTAACCAAGTTGGATATTGCTCTTCATGAACAAATTTAGCGTCTATTAGCTTCTTAACTTCAGCTATAACTTGCTGTTCAATCTCTAGACTCATTCTTCTGGGAGCTTGTCTGACTGGAACAACAGCGTGATCCACTACTAGTTTGTGAACTGCAACTTCTGGAGCTAATCCTAGCATTTCATTATAACAACAAGCAAAATAGTCTTTAAATTCCATCAGTAGTTTGATCATGTTTTCGGAGTCTTCTTTATTGAGTAAGGAGCTAACAAAGGTCAGCCTAGGTTCTTCGCTAGTACCTAAGTTAACATCCATTAACTCGTCTTTGTAGATTTAATTTCTTCTTCAAACTATGGCGGAGCATCTCTAATTGGTAGATCTTCGAGATCTTATGAAGCTTCCAAGCAGTCTTCATTAGGCCCGCAAGTGACAACCAAGCAAAATCCCATGTCATCAACTGTTCCTACTGTGCCAAATCCGAGACCATGTTTTGAATTGGGAGGCTGACTGTCATTATTCCATAATTTTTCAAAGTGTTGTGATTGACCTTTTGTCCATTGTCTAGGTAAGACACCACATTGAATTAAATTCTGAACACAAGGAGAGTAACACTCAAAAGGCAATTCCATTAATTCAGATGGAGTAACATCTTCAAATTGTACATCATTTTCCGTTTTGGAAGAAGAAGCACCACAGTAGAATTTAATCGGTTTAGTACCGCCACCATGTACTTCCTTGACCACCATACCCTCGACCTTATTAGAATGGATCGGGGTTAGGGTGATAGTATGCACATCGTGGTTAATCTTTTCGTACATTGATTTGTATTCTTCATTCTTTTCGTCTTCAAGAGAGATCTTGAACTAGGGTTTCTTCTGACTTATTGTCGCTGCTTCTTTCTTAATTTCTTCTTCTTCGAAACTGTTCTCCCAATCGACATCGATGACCGGTTTCTTTTATCCAACTGTTCCACCGTTTCTTCCACGACCTCGTCCCCTGCCTCGACCTCGGGTGCGAGTTCTGGAGAAACCTTCACCATCTCGTTGTAAGGGAGTGGTGAGTAACTGTTGGACAATAATTTCAGGTTCTTCATCGTCTCGAACTTCTTTTGCTTCATTTGGTATGGTATTTCTGGAGAAGATAGTTTTCTTCGGAGGCGCGTAGTAGGCTGCATCTTCGTGAATTCCGATTTCATGTACGGAGAACGGTTGTAGGTCACCTTTGATACACTGTTCTCCTCCTTCATAATACTTTATGCACTGGTGCAGAGATGACGGTACCATCCGGTTCTCATGGATCCATGGCCGACCCAGTAGAGCATTGAACGATGTCTCAGAATCAATTATATGGAATTTTGCGGTTGTCTTTGCTAAATCACCTGTCTTCATTAATAGTGTTATCGATCCGAGAGCTCTTTCTCCTTTCTGATTGAAGCCTCTTAATAACATCTTGTCTGCTTCAAGTTCGCGAGCATCAATTTCCAAATATGCTAACGTCCGAAGATTCATTATGTTGATTGATGCTCCCGGATCGACTAACACCCTGGATAGCGTAAACTTTCCAATAGTGACTGAAATGTACAACGGTCGGTTGTGATCAGCTGTTCCAAGTAGTAGATCATTGTCCGTGAAGGTAACACCTCACTGTTCTTTTAACGAGCAAACCTCGTCTAAGGAATTACCGGCCATTTGAGCCAAGCAAATTTCTGGATCAAGTAAAGCCTTGATCAGAGTTTCCCTCATCTCCTTTGACAGGATCAGAGCGTCATAGATGCTTAGTTTGGCTGGTTGCTTCCTATGATGGGCTAGCACGTTGTAATCCACTTTATTACCAGGCTCTTCTGTCTCTTCCCGAATGGGCAGTTCCTCCGCTGGGGTTGGCTCTTCCTGAGCAACCACCTGCTTTCCTTTATCCATTGGACCCATTCTCGGGGGTAGAACTTTTCCGCTTCTTAGATTGACTTCAGTTATTTCTTCTGCATCTGGTGCTGTATCTGCCGGTTTCTCCCCTTGAATCGGAACGACTGACTATTTTGGAGTTGCTTCAGAAATTGATAACTCCAATTCTATCGTGATTGGAGTTCCTTGGAATTCACAAATGGACTCGTTGCTTGTTGAGCTTTCGTAGCCATCCTTGTGAACGTCTTCTCCTTCGTCGGGTTCATCGAGGTTTAGTATGATTTGAGAATCATTATTTGTATCGAAATCGAGATCCGAATTAGGTTGGTTGTGATTATTTATGTAATTGTTAGAAACAGTAAAAACGTAGCCAACACCAAAACTCTTATCATTATAAGATCCCGTCGGGGCGAGCAAATAATCATACAGAGTCAGAGGTCCGAGGAATTTCTCCCCCGAATCGGAAACAACCATCCTAGGATAAGCAACCCCTAGTCTACCCTTCGGAGCCTTGGTCTTCTCTTCTTCCATGATCTTCTCCTCCTTCTGGGGCGGTTCTTCAATCGCAAGTGATAGTGCCGGCTCGACAGGTTTCAAACTCTGGGTTGAAGCGCGCACCAAAGCGGTCTGGATGTGATCCAAAATTTTCTTCGAAGACTTTGTCCAGATGGTACTCTATCCATCATTGGTCGTGTAAGGGTCTATCAGAACAATAGGATCCGTTGAAATAACATTGATGGAACCTCCTTTTTGGGGCTCCTTCATGTATTCCTTCGGGATTGTTATGTTCCCTTTCTGGAGATTATCATCAAGCTAACTCTTGAAAGTGATGTAATCTTCTATTTTGTGTCCGAGCATCCTGTGGTAGGGACAGTAGTTCAGATGATCCTTCTGGTCGACTTCTTTTGGCCTCTTGGGCTCTGGTAGTTGAAAGTCGGGTGTCTTCATCAAACTGCGAAACATCTTTGCCACTGCCTCAGTCTTGAAAGGGTATTCCTTTTGCAAGAGCTCCTTCACGATGTATAATGGGCGAGGCGGTGGTTGATCACGCTGCCGTGACTGATAACTTGGTTGAGGCTGCTGATAACTCTGTTGTGGTTGTTGGTAAGTCCGTTGCGGTGGTTGGTAACTTGGCTGTGGCCGCTCTGGCTGTATCTGCACTGGCTGCTTTCCTTTATCCATTGCCACGACGATCCCGGATTTCTTTTCAAATGCCTTTACAGGTTTCTGCTTATCGGTCTTGTCGATGAAACTCAGCTGTTTTACCTCTTCCTGCAAGCTCTCGGACTTGCTAAGCAACTTCTCGAAAGTCTTAATTGTGAATCCTTTAAGGAGAAGTGCTATCGGGCCATGGATACTCTTTAGTAGGATATCGACTGCATGCTATTCTTGAAGTTGGGGTTCACACTTCATGCTTAAGTTTCTCCATCGAAATATGTAGTCCACTAAAGTTTCATTCGGTTTCTATTGCTCCACCACTAGATCACCAATAGTGATGTGGTGCCGAGCCCTGAAAAACCGCTTAACGAAGAGGTTTTCCAATTCTGAAAAGGTCTTAACTAAACCGTTTAACAATTCTGCATACAGTCGAAGGCAATCCCTGACAGGTTGCTGACGAACTGACGAAAGAGTTAATCATCACTCCCACCGGCATTGCAGCAACTGGCACGAAAATGTGCGACATGCTGCCGGGGGTTTCCCGTACCATCAAAAGTTTTGAACAGGGGTGGCACGAAGCCTTTCGGGTATTAGACTGCATCGAATTCTTCAGGGTAAGGTCTACCCGTCTGAATGGATGCTCCACTCTTAGACTGAGCTAAGGCTTCTCTCACCTGCTGTTCTACCATGTTCTTAATATCTTTTTCGGGAATCATGCTCTGTGCAGAATCTTTCTTTGGTTGTTCATCTCCATTGACGGACGTAATCTCTTTCCCTCCATCTGCGATGTGAATGATCTCTAGGGGTGTTTCTTTCTGGGGCTGAACCTGACTCTGGAGAGTGGCTAAGGCAGCTACCATCTCTTCCATCCTCTTTGCCATTTAAGAAATCGTATCATCTTTTTCTTGAAGACGCGCTCTCATTACTCTTGGTTCATCTCCCTCTCAAGTTGGCAGAACTCCTTGCGAAGCTGAAGATGCTCGGGTCTCGACCATATTGATCTCGGCATACTCTTCATCCATAAATTCTGATAAATCAACTTCAGTTCCTAATTTTTCTCCTTTTTCCTTTGCCAAGCGTCGGATGTCCGTCCTCAGCTTTCCTATGGCATCCTCAAGTGGTCTTTTCCAAACGGTTTCGCGGTTGTCATGTGATGACTGTTGAACTTCTTTTTCAAGAGTTTCGTTTAATGCAGTAGCACTTTCTTCAGATTCAGGTTCTCTGACGAGACTCTTCTTTCCAGAACATTGTGTCAATATCGGTTCAGCAATAATAGGTTTCCACACCATCGTTCTTGCAGTAGAAGGCCTAGGACCAGATGGTATATCGGTACGTACGTCGGTAGGTGATGTCCTCCCTAATATGGTGACCTGATATGACAACAGGCGAACTTCTCTCAATAGCTCACACTTTCTTCCTTGGCCTCTCTAGGGCATTGTCGGATTTTATTCGCGGTCCGAGGCGGGATTTGGCTGGTACTCGTCCCATCCTCCTTAGGATCTCCGATATGGGGCACCGTTCCTTCTTAGCTAGCTTCTCCACTACGGCTTGCAGTCGGGCAAGCGGCATAGTGTTGGCCTTCTTCCTCTTACAGTCACTATAGTATGCAGGTCGGGCTAATACAGCGGCGATCCTTCGGACATCTTCTTCATCCGATGCAGTAGAGAGAGGGTGGAATCTACTCCCTTTCAACAGCGGTGAAATTTTAGGCAGTTCTTCTTCTTCCTTGGGAATCTCTTCCAGAAAAGCAACTTCAGCAGCCTTGGCCTTCTCAATCCTGGCGATCTTTCTGCTCCTATGTCTTCTTTAAGTCTGAGTTAAGGGTGTAGCTCTTGAACTGGACCCTATCTCGAAAACAGACAGTATTGCAGCAAAATCTGAACCCTCCGCGGTTACAGGCTCATCACCGACTTGGACTTCTTTTCCTTTCAGTTTGGCAGGAGCTGATGTCGGTGCAGAGATGACCAGACCAGTGGGGGTAGAGATAACAATCCTCTTATGAACAGCAGTGTTTCTTTCAACTGGAATACTTTGCAGGGGAGGGAACTCTTGAGCCGATTTCAGGTTGAATTCAATTATGGGTTCCTCAGTTTCCGGTACTTTGTTCATTAGTGCAAAAAGAGTAACGTCAGCGAACTTAATGTTTGTATTGTTGAACCTTTGTCCAAAACGAATGACCGCGTCATTAGACAGCCCGTCCTTGTAAACAGCCAAGTCTATCCCGTTGGTGAAGGAGAAAATCAGCTTTGGTGTAGACATTTTCTGCAGGGTAGATTGTAAGTGTCAGTTCTGATTTATGCTTCCTTTCGTCGGGACGAAGAAAGAGAGGAAATTCTCTAAAAGAGTCCGAACACATTTTCGTTTATCTTTTCGTTTCCTTATTAAAGTATTTTGGATTCTCATTTTATTCATGTATTTGTGGTTTAACAGAAATTTCATTTATTAATGGGTTTGTTTATTAGAAAGTTTGTTCATTAGGAACAAAACAAATTAAAAAGGGAGAGGTTAAAGGAAAGGTAAGGGCCCCAATCCAGAAACTGGAAAGGAAGGGAGAGTCTCACAAGACTTCTCGACCTGAGGAACCGCTCCTAGGCTACACCTATTGGGGGTCCACCCCACCTCAAAGGAGGCAAAAGGATTTCATAACCTCTCTGTTTAGGGGTTTCTAAACAGTGGCTCAAAAAATCCAAGAGAGTTGACTATACCCATTCAAGATAGAAATGAACATAGTATTTCAACGGAAGAATGGTAGCTTGGTCCACTAGGGACATGGACTTGCTACCGATTTATGAAAGCAAAACCATCTGATCAAAGTGGAGAGAGGAACTAGTCCCCAGCGGAGTCGCCAGAAATTGCCGGTGTATTTTTAGGTTGAGTGTTGTATTTTAAAAAGGGGTCGCCTACAAAAATTGTCGGCAAATTTTAGATTTTAAATTTAATTTAAATATATATATAGTTTTAGAAAGAAGCATTTGATTTTAAAAATATCTTTAAGTTTGAAAATTTTAAGATATGAAATTAAACCGATCTCACATCCCAAATAGTTTATATAAACGAGCACCACACCACAAACCGTGTATCTATCCCGAAGAATAGACACACTGCTTGATGATGGGGCTCGATTAAATAAACTAGAAGATTTGTGACATCCGTTTGTTCTGCGAACCAATTTTTATAAGCAGACAAGTTCCCCTGCTTAATATAAAGGAATTAAGCAGGGTTTATATTACCTGGGTTCTTAAAGTTCCCTATAAGGGCAAGCCCCTATAGTTAATTACATCTTAAATATCCGAAGACACTCAAGAAAACTCTTGATAATGATCAGTGGTTTTGCTCTCAAGAATTTCAAAGTTTAAGGTTTTCAAACAATTGGACTTTGGAAATTTCAATAGGGAATAGCTCAAATTTGGAACAGTTTATTTTAAGAATCCAAAGGAAGAGAAGTAGAGGATGTCACGGACCCGAAGTGAACTTCGGTGACTTCCCAACTATCCTATGGTTTATCTTCAATTTGAGAGTTTATATAATGTTTCAATCCTACCAATTTTAGTTAATTAGGACTTATATTTAAATGACATAATCATAGAAATAGCCTCGAAGATATAAGGGTTTATGTCGTACCAAATGACTACCTCGGAGTCCTAAGACCGGTTAGGGCTTAATTTCCATAACACAATTATGCAAAATGCCTAACGAAAAGTTGAGGATTTATGTTGCACTAGGCAGACTACCTCGAAATCCTATAGCTTTGTTATTTATTTCTAGGAAAGGTTTTGCTGAAGTAGACCTGAGTTTTGCTAATGACGATGGCCGTGCTGCCCACTATGCTCCAAGCTGCTTGTTGTTGCAGAGGTTTAGTTTTAGAACCTGAAAATCAGGAGATGATAGAAGTGTTGTGGTTTAGAAGAATCTTAATTTTCAAATGTCTTAATGTTTTAATTAAAACAAATCTTAAAGTTGATTAAGCAGGACCGATTAAGATCCCACGGTTCCGTCATCCCGGCACTGCTATTTTCATCGGATTCACTTAGTCCAAATGAATTTGCTAAACTCAACTAAATGAGTTCCACAGTTTCATTTAGACCGTGGGAAATCTCGTTAGCAACACGTGGGTTACATCATCTGAGGGTTTCCCGATCATCCAACGAGACGTTTTAATTTAGTTGTAGTTGTAGTTTTGTTGTTCTGTTTGTGATTAAATTTTGAGTTATTTTATATTTTGAATGTTATGGCGGTGAATTTTATCTTGTTGTGATTTTTTAATTTAGTTTTGGGTTTCCGTTTTGTGGCTATCCTAAAGGTTTCAGTTTTCATGCAGGGTGACATTCTTGTTTAATCATGCAAGAGAAGTAAAGTGTAATGCAGGTAAATAGACCGCAATAAAATAAAAGCGTACCTAGAGAGTCTTCTCGTCATTCCCGGCTATACTTAAAACACATGTCAGAGCATTTAAATATTTGTAACAAGTACCTAGGTAAAGCTAAGGGAAGGTTCTGGTTGTCTACCAAAATCCTAATCCTACTGCTAGTCAATTCCTATGACGTCTAGGTTCTTTGTATTTTATGGATGATTTTCTTCACCAAAGGACAATTAAGTTCAATTGTTCTTCTAAAATATCCCATCGTATTGAGAAAGTTCTTAGGACGAGTACTAAACATCTTTTCAATACTTCTGAGATTATTTCGAGTCCAAATGAATTTTATTGTACAAGTGAATTAATCATTCAAGAGATTTACTTAAGTTTTGCTCCTTGCTCAGTGAACCCGGACATTTGATTATCCGATGAGTGAAGTGACATTTCACTTGATGCTTTATTTGAGGGTTATAATAATAAAAGTCTTTAGGGGGAGGGGGCGAATTAGTTTGTTGAGGAATTTAACTTTTTTGATTTAAAATTAGATTGATGATTTTAAGGTAATTTTAATTTAATTCCAAAATTCAAGTTGATTTTCTTTTAAGTGTTTTGAGTTTACTTAAGTTGAAAGAGCTATTTAAATTATTTTATTTAATTAAATTTTGATAATTTAAATTTGATTTGAATTGATCATATTAATTTAGGTTAATTTTAATGCTTTAAAATGATTTAATTTATAATGTTTTAATCATGCATTGTTTCAGGTTGATCTTTGATGTTTTAATTTTGTTTTCGATTTAAGTCTTAAACAATTTTTAGATCAATTTTAACATCTTGAGTTTGTTCCAATTTGATTTTTAGTTAATCTCAAATTAGTTTTAAATATCTTTAAGTTTACTTAATTTAATTGTTAAATCATTTAATATTTTAAGTTTCAATTTATTTAACAAGTTATTTCCCTTTTAGCTATTAATTTTGATCATCATGTCTTTAAAATTTATTAAGAGTTGAGTATTATTGGAATGGTTCATTCAGGGATTTTAGATTAAATGATTATAATCTTCCTAAATTATATCCCCATTTTAATAATCCAAATTTCAATTATTCTCCCAAAATTTAAATTATTTAATTAATTAAAGTTTCATTTTGATTTGTTGAAAGTGATTAATGGGTTTCTACCCCTTTGACTACCTTAGTATCAATCATCTAATAAGAATTTAAGGTCAAATATTTTATCCCTCCCTTTGGTTTAGCCTAAATTTTAGTTATGGTTAACATTCCTTAATTACCATTATGCCCCCTTTAGGCTTGTTTATTTCATAACTCACTAAATTGAGCTCAAATGAACATGAAAATTTTATGTCACTTTACTCATATGTCAATTAAGACATTAGAGAAGAAAATGTGATTTTTTCTGTTTTTAATTTAATTTATATATTTATTTTAAAGAAAAATGAGGTTTTTCAATGAAAGTTCAACAACATGACCAAAGTGAGGTTTCTGTTCTTAAGAAAATTATGGGATGTCCCTACTGACCAGAGGATCACTTGGACCAATTTTGATGATTTTTTTTAATTATATTTGATTTATTATAATTATTTTGAGTTTTGGGATATTAACTAATTATAAAATAAAATTAAAGTTAAAAAATGGATTTTATATTTTTCTTAAGTCCCTCTGACATCAGGGAAGTCAGAGAAACAAATTTTATAATTTTCTGATTTTTCTTTGATTTATTAGAATTATTTTAGTGGGAAGGTTTGAAAATTCATTTTTTTTAATATTAAAAATTATCTTAAGTCCTTAAAATTGAATATCTTAACCTAGGGACTTAGGAAAAAAAGTTTGGTTGGTTCCTAAGTGATTAAGGGACTAAATATGACATTTTTATGAATTTTAATATTTTTGTGATTTTTTTAATTTTTTATTATTAAAATATTTAAACTATGATTAAAAATGAAAATTTTTAGAAAATTCCAATTTTAATTTTTTTAGACTCCTCTGATATCAGATAGCCCACAAAACCAATTTGGTGAATTTTTGAAGTGTATTTTGGGTTTTATGAATTTTTTAATTTTCAGAATGGCTTTGTCACTTAATTAATTCATTTAATGGGTTAAATCATTTCCCGTTGACTTGAAATTTTTATGTGAGGTTCTCTACATCCTAAATGACAGTGGGGAATTATTTTCAAGTGATTTTGGTGTGTGGTTACTCCTAATTAATTAAAATTCAATTTTGAGTGTTTAAGCTAATTAGGGTTATTTTTAAAGAATTAAGTCAAACCATAATTTTCCTAGGGTCTTCTGGTCATAAGCTACCTCCCCTCATTTTCCAAGAATTTATTAAGCAACATCCTAATTGCTGGAATTAGAATATCAAAACAAACACATAAATTTTGAAAATCAATAACTTACCATAGAGGTAGCCTCTGGTCTTGAAAAATTCAGGGAATGTTCTCAAGAATAGAGGCTACAAAAGCCCTATGGTCTCATGCCATGGTGAATTGTATGCATGCATGGAGAATTGAAATACTTAAAACAGTAGATAATTAATTAAAAATAAAATACTCATCAAAATAAGTTAATTCTTTTTCCACATTGTTCTCCTCTGTTCACTGAGCAAGAGGGTATTTTAATTTTATTTTTGTGATTTTTCTACACAAAGATATAAATTTTTAAAGTTTAGGGCAATTAAATAAATAAAAAATACCCTATTTATCTACTTATCCAGCGCGGCGCCCCGCCATCCTCGACAGATCCGAAACTCCACGCAGCGCCACGCGACCCTGCGGTTTCATCCTGTATCCTGATCCGACGTGATCTGGACCGTCCATTCAATACAAACGCGAATGGATGACATCCGTTCATCGTCCCCGAGTGCCCTTATCCAAGAACCGTCCACCTTCTAGACCTAATATCTCACTCGATACTTGACCAAATTGAGTGCGGTTTCTTCCTACATGCTCGTCTAACCTAGAGAAGTCTATCCATATGGCTAACATGCATTGAAATTGACTCAAATTAAATGGAGAATCGCTGGAAGCTCGGGTTGAAGAAAAGTTCCCATACCTTGGTTCAGGAGGTGAAGCCTCGACTGAATATGCTCGACACATTTGTTGGAGCTAGAGGAGCCTAGGGATGAAGCCTCTGGTCCTGGTGCAATGTCTAGACCCGATTTCCACTAAGCCCAATTTTAAAGCTTGGCCGATAGAGAGAATGGCTGACCTGGTGAGTGGGCTTTTGCTGGGGAACTTCTCCTCTTGGTCTGGTGAAGGTGTAGAGTCAATCAATTTGAAGATTGACTCACTATGGTGAAGTGTCCTGGTTTCGGGCTTAAAGTTGACCTCAGAAATTGAGCTCACATAGGGGGTTTTAGGGCTGGATTTCAGTGGGGATCAACTGCTCTATGTTAGGAGAAGGGTTTGGAATGAATTGGACAGGGTTTTGGTAAGGTCCATTGCATCCAACCTTTTGGTCGTGGTGGTGAGGAGTTTAAATAGCCATGGTTGGAGGGCTTCCTAGGGGCAATTGGAGGCTGGGATCAGCTGCTCAGGGGAGGAGAAGAAGAGCTCTGGTGCCCACTAGGGTTGGGACAGCTCAACAAGGGAGAATTTGAAATTTTGGCTTACATGGAGCTCTCATCTATGGTGTTTTCCGGCGACCCAGGTGGCTGGCCAGCCAGGCATTGGTCACCATCTTGACCAGTGAGGTCAGGGCTGGGGTTTGGTGAGTTCAATTGGCTTTGGACATGTGTAAAGGATTTGATTTAAATGGAATGGGGGAGAATTCATTTTGGCTTAATTTGGTCCAATTCATGGATTAGGCTAGGTGCACCTCCCCAAGGCTGGTTTGGGCTGAAGAGAAAGTCATTTGGATCAGCTTGATTAGTGGGGTCAAGTCACAATCCAAGTACGATTAGGCTTAAGCATGGGTTAAGGGAGACAAGGGAATGGTTAATGACTTTTAAGGAGTGCTTAAAGGCCTTCATCCTCTTTCCACTTATGGGGTGTTGACAAACCTAAGATTCTCATGGCTCTCATGTGGCTTGTGCATGGCTCCAAGGCTTGCTCATGGCTTAGGAATGGCTTGGCTCACTTGCATGAGAAAGGGATTTTGGGATTTTTTGAAAATTAAGGGTATTTTGGCATGAGGCTTGATTTAGATTTATTTGATGATGGAATTGGAACTTAGGGAATGATTTTGATTAAATGGATGACAAATGAAAATGTCATATGGGCTTTAGAGTCAATTTTCGGCTTTTGAAATTGTCATGGGATGGGCTTTTAAATGCTTTAAGGAAGTGGGCTTTTATGTTTTAAAATAAACTTTTGGATGAAAATTTTGTAAAATATTGTGTCAAATAAATGTTGCAATTGGTTTAGGAATGTGTTATGAATGATTTGGAACAAGTTTGGGGTAATTTGGAGTTGAATTGGGTTTAATTTGGGCCTCTTTAATAATAGGGTCAAAGTGGGTCAAATTGGGCTAACTTGGGCTAAGGTTGGGCTAATGTTGGTTTTGATGTAAAATTAATGTTGTAAAATATTTATGGAGGTGTAACAAAGAGCTTTTAATTTTGGTTGGGTCTTAATTTTGAGATTTGGGCCTATTTGGGTTCATGATTGGTTTAGGCCAATTTAGGGAATTTTGGCTTACGTTAAGCTTGGGTGAAGTTTGGGTTCAAAATTTGGGACAAATCAAGTTAGCTTTTTGTTTGTGGGGATGTTAGGAAGGTTTTAGAAAAGATTTGGGGCTAATTGGAGTTGAGTTGGGTTGGTTTGGGGCAAGTCTAGGTCATGGGCCAAAATTGGGCTTTAAGCTTCAAATTGAAATTAGATCCACATGTTGATAAAATTGGGTTTGGATTTAGTTTAAATTGATATTGTGGATATTTAATTGAAGTTTAGAATTGAATTGGATCAAAATTGAGGTCAATTGGAGTGACTTGGTTGGACATTGGGTCCACTTAAGTTAAAAAAGGGGTCAAATTGGGGGTTTTGGTAAAAGTGGGCTAAATTGACAAAATTAGCCTATGGTGTAGTTGAACAAAATGAAATTGGGAATATTTGGGATTTTATGGAGCTTTTTGGGAATTTTTGGAATTTCAGATTTTTGGGCTAAAAGGGTATTTGGGTATTTGGAGGTTATTTGGAGGGTAATGGGGTATTTTGGTGGGTTTAAGAGGTGAGAATTATTTCAAAATATTTTTTAGGATTTTTGGAAATTTTGGGTAAATTTTGGGAAATTTTGGAGAGTTTTGGGGTTGTAGGTGCAATTTAGGCAATTTGGGGTAGGTTTGGTGGGTTTAGGGTCCCGCGGGTCAAAAAATTGAAATCTGGGAAAAAATGAAGATTGATTAGGTGTGAGTGAAATGAAACCATTTGGTTGAGCCATGAAGCCATATTAAGCTCACAAGAGCCATGAGGGGGCTCATTTTAGGCACTAAATATGTTGTTCCTAACCCTCTTAGCCAGGGGCTTAGGTGTTAAGGTCCATTCATATGAATCACCTACATGAGTCAGGGAGTTGAGTTTGGGTGAAAGTAGTTTTAGGGTTTAAAATGTGTGTGAGAGTGTGGTGTGTGCAAGCTTACCCTCACCAGGACCAGACCACCTAGGGTAATCCTAAGGCCAAAGTGTCCTATAGGAACTCATCCTTTAAACCTCCACATTTGATCTTAACCCTCCAAGTGGTCTGGGGGTTGATCCCCGTTAGATATAAGTGCAACGGATGCCAGAAACTTGGTTCCGCTGGATAAATGCGCTGATTATTGAAGATATAAAAATAATGATTTTATAATATGGGATACTACGCAAGTATACGTATCATTTATCAAGTAATATAGGACTTTCTGATTAAGCCCCGAGATATCGAACCCACAGGGAAAAGTTGAAAATCTTTAAAGGAATTTAGAAAATTATCTTTTATTTTCTTTAATTGTTTTTGAAATAATATGTCTTGATTTTAAAAATTTTTAGAAAGTTGATTTGTCTTTTTGAAATTTTCTTAATAAAATGCTAAGCAATGAAAGTAAAGGTTTCAATAATTAAAAACACTGGATGTAAAAATACTATTAACTAAAATATCTTTTTCTTTCCTTTCATGAAGTAATAATAATTCTTAAAGTATTGTTGTGGAAGTATTTAAATTTTGTTGTGACAGATAGAAGCAAATGTATTCTTTACCCTTACTTGGTTCTATAAAGAACATATGTTAATTTAAAATTTATATTATTTTGAACATGGTTAGGCAGGGAAGATACCAGTCTCTCACTCTAGAGTTCCCTCAATTCCCACCACATGGGGGCTAACTTCTCATAACAAAACTCAAAACTTTAAACCAAATTAGGGGGTTTTAGCCTGTCACTCTAAAATCATCTAATTTTACTCCCTTCTATAAAAATATCTTCTAATATTACATTCAATTATATGGACTACAGTTCTCACCCATATAATTACATGTGATTCCTACTAACTTTAATGAGATAATACCGCATTGGATCTTACATAATCTCAAGAAATTTTACAACTTAACAGGCCAAATTAAGAAGTAAACAAAGTTCTCAGAATCAATCTTCACAACTTCTTCCTACTTTTGAACACTGATACTTTCCACAACAATTCTCTTTAAATTAATTACTTCTCCATTTTAAGAAAGAAAAAGAAAAAGTAAACTACTCAGAATGCATTGGGAAAATATAAAAACATATTGATTTAAAATTAAAAACGATAAGAAAAATAATAAACGAAAGCAAGTATTGATAAACAAAATAAAAGTAAGCACTTATCTGAAAATCCTTTCCACAAGACTAAGGAAGTTCCTCTGAAACTTTGACTCTTCGTTAAACTACTCCTTATATCAAGCCTCCAAACATCGATGACTCAGAATACAGACTTCAGACTTCAATAAAAACTAAACTAAAAGAAAGAAAAGAAGTGGGAGAAGAAATCTTAACTCCGACTCTTTTCTCCTTTCTACTCTCTACTCCTACTCTAAATAAAAACTTAAAATGCAGTGGAAGAATCTCCTAAATTCCTCTCTTCGAAATACAGTGAAGTGCCTCTTCAATTCTTCACTTCTTCACTTCTAAGACTCTCTTTAAATAGTGAACCAAAAGGTGCCTTGGTGTCTCTTCAAAATGTGTCCAGATTCGATGTATCTACCAAGGAACGCACCCCTTCATTCAAATTTACCGCCCAAAAGAAGTTATGGACGTTACCACCAAGAGTTGCATCCGTTCCCTTTTGAAGTTGGCGCCAAATCTAATTAAAGTTCGATTTACAACTTTGGCGGCTAAGCGCCGACCAAGCGGCGCTTAGCCGCCAGTGCCAAAATTTTGATTTTTCATTTTTTTGCTCCAAATTTGATCCAATTTTGCTCCTTTCATCATGACCATCATTTTCATCATACCTGCAAGAAAAACACAAAATACCTTCCATTAAAGTGCAATATCATTAAAAATAGGTATAAAAATGTGCATAAAAATAATATATATTTTAGGTGTATTAAAATCCCCCAAACTTAAAATGTTACTTGTCCTCAAGTGACGGTTAATCTCATAAAACGTTTTAGCATGCAAATTATGTAATGAGTTTCTTAGGAAGATAACAAAATTTTGTTCTAGAAATGGAACAATCCAATTTAGAAAAAATTTTAGTAATTAAAACCAACTTAAAGTTTAGAAAGTTCTTAAGTAAAAGAAAATGATAAATATAAGTCTCTATCTATTTCGAAATATTTGTAGATTTTTCAAAATATAGGATTCAAACATTTTTTTTTCTCACTTAAAAATATTTATTTGAAAAATAATTTTACTTACTATATTACAACTTTAAGCTTTAGATTTTCTCTGATCTTATATCTTAAACTTTAGGTATGAAACCTATTTTTGATTAGGCCCTTAAATCCTCAAGCTTCTCCTCCCTTTTCATATACTATTTTTCACTTTTTCTCTTCTCTTCTCTTTTTTTATTTTTATTTTTTATAAGGTAAGAATTACTATATCTGGATAGGCTTTTAATGATTTTGAATTCCACCCTTCCATTTAAAATAAAGGTCAGATATACACCTTTCACTTAAAATCATAATAATAGTATTTGAAAATTACTCTTCAATAAAATAAATTTAAGCTTTGAAGAATAAAAGTCAAATCTTCTATTTATCCAAAAATACAAAACTTTTTACTAAAGATAGTTTAACTTTATTTAACACCTCTTCATTAAGAAAATTTTAACTTTTTCATGATTACTATGAATTTTAACTAAATTCTTTTATTCATTTCTATATTCAAAATTTTATTCCCCTAATATAACTTCATGTACATAATTGTTCTCAATCAAAAATAAGATTTATTTTAAGTATTCTTGAGAATCAAATAATATCTTAGGTCTTTGAAAATCGTTGTTTTTAAAATCCCCCCCCCCCCAAACTTTAAATTTTTAATTAAGATAAAACATTTAAGCATAAGAAATGATACAGGGGTGAAAAATAAAAAACTGACATAACATGCTTGCAGGAATTTTTAATATCCTAATATGCAAGTATAACAATTTAAATAATAGGTGTAACATGAAATCAAATTTAGTTTTTCAAAAAATTTTACTTTTTTTTTAATAATAAGAAAAGTAAAAATTTCAGAAGACTTCTTCAGTAGTGGAGGTTTTCAAAGCAAATACACACCAACTAAAATAAAACACTGACATAGATAACAGATAATAGTGGAATTTGAAGAATTTTAAATATGTAGTTTTCCTAAGTAGAAGTTCCTAATAGTGGTTTATAATCTCCTAACAAGCTTTTGAATTAAAGTACACACTATTAAAAACTCCGACATAACATACACATAAAAAACATTTACAATTACACACTACCACACAACAACATATAAATCCATAATAAAACAACAACAATACCCGAATATGCATAACGGATAAATAAGTACAACTACAATCTGCATACTATCAAAGTTTACATCACAATAAAATCATCAAACAAAATACTAGATGAAGCATACAAAAACACAACACAACAACACAATAACTAAAACAAACACATACAACTATTCTTCATCCTCATCATAATCATCACCTTGCTCGTTCCAATCTCTGGATGGCACATAAGGTATATAAAATGGATGAGGTGGCATCTCAGCACTCTAATCTCTTCTAATCAGTCTATCCAAATATTGCTGATAATTCTCCTCATATTCATCATGTTTTACAATATATCTCTCAACATTATCCACTTATCATCCATATCTCTCACATGCTCTCAAGTAAGACTCACTTTTTTTAAAATCTTTCTTAATAAACCAGTCTGTGAATCAGTAGATAATGAAGCACTTGAAGTAGAAGCACGAGAAGTAGAAGCAGCAGAAGCAGAAGCCCTACCAAATCCTCCTCTCCAACCAAACTCTGAATATACAGTGTAAGCACCAACGTTTACACTAGTAATTGGTCTCAATGGCTGAAGTACCTCTTCCCAAGTTTCAAATTTCACTCCAGATCTTTCACAAAGTGAATGAATCAAGGAACGAAATCCCATACCTGCAGTTGTGGTTGATCTAGCACAGTTTAAAACATAATCATAAATTATCCCTCCAATATCAATAGGCTTCTCATGCTAAATACAATGGTTCAACACCGCTCTTTCTCTCGTCACTTCACTGGTATGAATTAAAGGTAACAACGTAGATGAGATAAAATAATGCCATGCCTTAGAAATGACATTCAATTTGGAAGCAGGAAAGTTCACTCTTCTATCATTTGTAATTTTCCATAATCCTCTTCCATCAGTCAGAAACTCCATAATCTCATCTAATTCTCCTTCCGAAGGATGATAGTTAGAATAAAAATAAAACATATCAGGAGGTAGTCCATAAAAGGTATTGATTGCACCTGAAGAAAAGTTTACTTCATGCCTCCTAACCATCACCTGATTTTCCTCTGTAGTAGGTAAATTTGCAAAAAATTCTCTTACCACAGAAACAACAGCAACAGCGAAGAAGCAACAGTAGTTCTGCCAGTTTCTTCTTGCAATCATATCTTCAATCACCTCTCCTGGCTTACTAAACACTCGCTCAAGAATCAACTTATGTGATTGCAATGCATCGATGTATCGTTCCTCAGCCCTCAAACTAACAAATTTGTCAGAATCAAACTTCGTCTTTTCTCGTGCACGCTTTGACTTTGGAGCCATCTCTAAAAATTCACGAAAAATTCACCATAAATTCCAAAATCAAACTAAACTTGCTAAATTATCTTCCAAAAGATATTTTCACTAAATCCAAGCAATTTATCAAGCTTTTAATCAAATTTTCACCATGAATAGTGATTTTAAGATTTTCCATAATGTACTCAAAATACATGGTGAAAATAAAAAATTTTTACTTAGGAGTAGTGCTCTTACCTCAAGGAATCCAAATCTAACAATTTTTGTTGAGATCGGCTCTTAAATGATCCACAATATGATACCCTAGGCTCCTCTTTCGCGGCAAAGCAAAGGTTAAAGACGATGGGGTGGTTGAAAATGGCGATTTTTGAGTTTTTAACTTTCGGGAATCAATTTTCGTGAACTGGCGCCTAAGCGCGAACTATCGGCGCTTGGCCGCGAAATCTGGCGCGTAAGCGCCGGCATTCTGACGTTTAACCGCCAATACCCAAATTTTTATAATTAAGGTATAAGCACTAAATCACTTTGTTAATTACCCTTAATTAGTCCACAATAATTAATTCTCCCACATAAGTCTTCTAATAATCCAAATCAAAATTTAATAACTATTGATTCCATAAAAATTTCACAAAACACAAACTTATATTCAAAACAAACATAACACTTAATACAATACTAGAATTTCTATCCAAACATAAAGGATAAAATTCTCAAAATACAAGACACTATAATATTAAACTGATAAGTATACATCTCTAAGATGTACCCATCACATCATCAGACATATATAAAAACACTAAACACATCAAACATGAACTCACAAGAACACTAACATAACACATTAAGACACTAAACAGATACAAATAAAACACATTTAACTCCACTCTCCATTAGGCGGAATATAACCAGGACCACTATTATTCTCGTTTGACCCTTCAGGAATGTAGATTTGATAGAACGGGCGATCATTGTTCATTCTTATATCATCTTCTTCAATCCATTTATTTTTCACAAACATCGCTTTATCTATTTCTTCCACATACCGCGAATGATTGAATTGCATCTTGAGTTGCCATCCCATGTGATCCAGATGTAAAGTAATATCATTGATCTTTGCTTCCATTGAAGTCACTCGGGCTTAAATTTTTGCAATCATCTCTGCTATACCTTGAATACTAACAGCCAGATATCCATTAAATAACTCTTTAGTACTATCACTAATGAACTTACTTTTATCGGAATCTTGCTTCTTCTTCATCTCGTTCTCCCAGGAAGACATGGTGCTCTTCAAAATTTTCTTCTTAGACTTCGTAAATGAAATTTGGACTTAGTGGTAAGTGTTTCTATCAAGTCTAGTCCTTTTTATAGACTTGGGAGATGCTAGAATTTTCCCCTAGACATTTAGAATCTTCTAAATAACTTCCAAAACTTCTCCCCCACGATCTAGGCTTCTAGATCCACATTTTTCACGTTTTTTATAACTGTATCGCCTAAGCGCCAATTAGTCGGCGCTTAGCCGCCAGTGCACATTTTAGCACAGGTCCGCTAAGTGTCCAAATTTTCATTCTGACTTCACTAAATCATCAATTAAGGTCGAATAAACTCTACTTAAGTTTAAATACTCCAAATTAATACTATTAAAAACATAAAAATAAACCAAACAAAGCAAACAAAACACACAAAACAAACATAAAGCAAACACACCGATAAATATGGGTTGCCTCCCACAAAGCGCTCGTTTTAACGTCTTCAGCCTGACATACCCAGAACTCATTCTGAGTGACCCAACATCAAATTCTCATTAGATTTAGATTTATTGACTGAAAAATATAGTTTAAGTCTATGTCCGTTAACTTTAAATATTTTTCCAGTCTTAGGATCTTGAATTTCTACAGCTCCATAAGAATAAACTTTTATCACAATGAATGGACTCATCCACCTGGACTTAAGTTTTCCAAAAAATATTCTCAATCTAGCATTATACAACGAAACTTGTTGTCCTGATACAAGATTTTTGGTAAGAATCTTCCGATCATGCCATAATTTCATCTTTTCCTTATAAATCTTAGCATTTTCATAAGATTCATTCCTTATTTCCTCAAGCTCATTCAATTGCAATAATCTCTTTTCAGCAGCATCTTTCAAATTATAATTGAACTCTTTAATAGCCTAATAAGCTTTATGCTCAAGTTCAAAAGGTAAATGACAAGCTTTTCCAAAAATTAACCTATATGGGGACATTCCTGTAGATGTTCTGTAAGCAGTCCTATAGGCCCACAAAGCATAATCCAGTTTAATTAACCAATCCTTTCTATTTGGATTAACAATTTTTTTCAATATTCTTTTAATTTCACGATTGGATAATTCAACCAAACCACTTGTCCGCAGATGATAAGCAGTAGCAATGCGATGATTAATATGATATTTCTTTGCTAACTTCCCAATAATCGCATTTCTAAAATGACTTCCCCATCGCTTATGATTACTCTTGGTATTCCAAATTTGCAAAATACATTCTTTTCTAAAAACTTTGCAACACTTTGAGCATCACATTGAGGTAAAGCAATAGCTTCAATCCATTGGAAACATAATCTACTGCTATCAAAATATACACATTTCCGAAAGATGGTATAAATGGTCCTATAAAATCTAATCCCCACACATCAAATATTTCAACTTCCAACATATAATTGAGGGGCATCTCATTTCTTCTAGAAATATTGCCTACACGCTGACATCTATCACAATTTTTAATATAATCATTCACATCCTTAAAAATTGTAGGCCAATAAAATCCTAATTGTAACATTTTATATGAAGTTTTATCACTTCCAAAGTGTCCCCCATAATCAGAATCATGACATTTTTGAATAATTTCATAAGTCTCTTCCAAAGGTACACATCTTCGAATTACAAGATCCTTTCCTTGTTTATATAAAAATGGGTCATCCCAAAAATAAGTCTTAGCATCAGACAAAAATTTCTTCTTTTCATGATATGTCAAACCATAGGGTATAATATTACTAACAATAAAGTTTACTATGTCTGCATACCACGGAACATGCCATTCTTTAACAGTGAACAGTTTTTCATCAGGAAAATGTTCATTAATTTCTTCAATATCATAGAGAGATTTTTCAATTTTAAGCATGGACAAATGATCAGCAATTTGATTATCAGAACCCTTCCTATCTACTATGTCAAAATCAAATTCTTGCAAAAGAAGAATCCATCTTATAAGTCTTGGTTTTGCATCATTTTTCTTCATTAAGTATTTGATAGCAGAATGATCAGTATGCACAACAGATTTAGTTCCAATTAAATATGATTGAAATTTATCAAAAGCAAATACTATAGCTAATAACTCTTTCTCAGTAGTGGTATAATTAATTTGAGCTTCATTAAGAGTTTTACTAAGCATAATAAATTACTTTAAAAATTTTATCATATTTCGACCCAAAACAAGCACCAATAGCATAATCACTAGCATCACACATTAATTCAAAAGATTTTTCCCAATTTGGTGAAATTATTACAAGAGCACTGATTAATTTTTCTTTTAATGTTTCAAAGGCTTTACGACAGTTATCATCAAAATTAAAAATTGTATCCTTTTCCAGTAAACAGCATAAAGGTTTTGTAATTTTTGAAAAGTATTTAATGTAACGCCTGTAGAATCCAGCATGTCCTAAAAAACTTCTAATTCCTCTTACTTTGGTTGGGCAAGGTAAATTAGATATAACTTGAATTTTTGCAGGATCTACCTCCAAACCTTTTTCTGAAATCCGATGTCCCAAAACATTTCCTCCTCCTACCATAAATTGACATTTCTCCCAATTAAGGACCAAATTAGTTTGTTCACAGTGTTTTAAAACTTTAGATAGATGTTCTAAACATGATTCAAACGAAATTCAAAACACTGAAAAGTTATCCATAATAAATTCAATCCCTTTTTCAATTAAATCACAAAAAATAGCCATCATAAATCTCTAAAATGTAGCAGGGGCATTACATAAACCAAAGGGCATTCTTCTAAAACCAAATATACCATAAGGACTGGTAAACGTAGTTTTCTCTTGATCCTCAGGAGCAATTTGAATTTGGTGGTAACCAGTATATCCATCCAGAAAACAAAAGTATTTTTTCCCAGCCAGTCTATCCAACATTTGATCTATAAAATGGAGTGGAAAATGATCTTTCCTTGTGGCAAGGTTTAATTTTCTATAATCAATGCATATTCGCCACCCTGTAACTTGTCTTGTTGGTATCATTTCATTCTTTTCATTAACAGTCACAGTTACTCCTCCTTTCTTAGGCACACAGATGAATAGGACTAACCCATGCACTATCCGAAATAGGGTAGATAATTCCAAGCATCCAACCACTTTAAAATTTCTTTCTTAACAACTTCTTTCATAATAGGATTTAATCTCCATTGAGGATCAGCCGCTGGTTTGCAATTATCTTCCATAAGAATTCCGTGCATACAAATTGAAGGACCGATTCCTTTAATATCAAGCAATTGTCCATCCAAAGGCTTTCTTGTGCTTCTTCAAAATTTCAAGCAAACTATCTTCTTCTTTTTCAGTTAATTGAGAAGAATTTATAACAGACAAGGTTGAGGATTCACCTAGAAAAGCATACTTCAAATTTTCAGGAAGCATGTTTAGCTCAAGTTCATGAGGTTTTTCAATTGATGGACCATAAGATTTATCTTTCTTAGTCATATCCAACAATTCAAAATTTTCTTGAACATACTTTAAATCCTCCTCTTGAAAATCTTCAGAATCAAATAACTCCTCTTCTTGCTTATATTCAAATTCTTCTCTTTCAACATTCTCTTCGTAAGTTGATTTGAAATGACATTCACTTAAATAATTATTAACATCCATCCTATAACACTCATCTTCTTTACCTCTTGCAGGATATTTCATTGATTTTGAAATATTAAATGTAACAGTCTGATCATTAACCCTCATCGTTAATTCCCATTTTTGCACATCTATCATGGCTCTGCCTGTAGCTAGAAAAGGTCTCCCCAAAAATATGGGTATCTCTTTATCTTCCTCCATATCTAAACAATGAAATCCACAGGAAAATAAATTGATCCACTTTTACCAAAACATCTTCTATAACTCCTTTAGGATATGTGATCGAACGATCCGCTATCGCGAGTTACGTAGTTGGGGTTATTTCTCCTAGTCCCGCCTTTTGAATATTGATAGAGGCATAAGGTTAATGCTTGCACCCAAATCACATAAAGCTTTTCCACGTAATCTTTCTCCGATTGCACATGGAATTGTGAAACTACCGAGATCTTTAAATTTTTCAGGAAGCTTTTTCCGAATTATCGCACCGCACTCCTCACTAAGTGCAATAGTCTCATTTTATTCAAACTTCCTCTTCTTATTAAGAATATCTTTTATAAATTTCTCATAGCTTGGCATTTGTTCTAGGGCTTCAGCAAATGGAATATTAATGGTAAGCTTCTTTAATATCTCCAAGAATTTTGAAAATTGCTTATCCAACTTTTATTGACGAAGTCTATGAGGAAATGGAGGTGGTGTTTTTTCTAAATCAACCTTAGGTGGAGAAATATGTCTTTCAAAACCTTTTGGATGGGCCTCTTTAGGTCTTTCAATCTCTTTTTTCTCTACTTCAGTCTCTTTTTGAACTCTACCTTCCAATTCTTTTCCACTTCTCAGTTGAATTGCTTTCACTTGTTCTTTATTCTTTTCTCTTGGATTCACTTCAAGATACTTGAAGCATTCCTTAGGATCTATTACTTAAGGCATTTGCAATTTGTCCAAATTAATTTTCAATATTTTTGATGGTTGCTCCTTGAATTTGTAATTGATTTCCCATATGTGATACTACTTCTTCCATAAACAACTTCTTCTCCTTAAATTGTAAAGCATTGTTATAACCTGAAGGATAAGTTAATCTATTATTATTATTACCTTGGTTATTCCATTTCCCCAATGAGTTTACTTGGGTGTTCCCCCATTGTTGATTAACACCACCCTGATTATTGTTATTCCAGTTAAAATTTGGATGATTATTCCAACCTGGGTTATAATAATTGGAATATGGGTTGTTAGTTTTGATTATAGCATTCATAGTTTCTGGTGAAGAATAAGAATCAACCATTTGGCCTAATGAATTTTCTTCAATCATGAGATTTGGCTTAGAAAAATTCATCCCAAATTGGTCTATCTTCCTTGATACAGTAATAACTTGATTTGCTAACATTGTAAAAGAATCATTGTCATAAACACTGGCTACTTTTTTAGAATTTAACCTTTCAGAAGGCCATTGAAAATTATTAGTAGCCATTTCTTCAATTAAAGCATAAGCATCAGAAAATGGTTTAGACATTAATGATCCACCAGTAGCAGCATCGATGATTGATCTAAGAGATCCAACTAATCCATTATAAAAAATTTGAATTATTAACAATTCTGGTATCGCATGATGTGGACATTTCCTAAGGAGATCTTTAAATCTTTCCCATGCTTCATATATTGATTCCCCTTCAAACCGACAAAAAGATGTTATATCATTTCACAACTTAGCAATCTTAGATGGTGGAAAATATTTAGCAAGAAATTTTTGTGACAAGTTCACCCCAAGTTCTAATTGATTCGAAGTGCTAACGAATGTAACCACATTTTAGCTTTATCCCTTAGTGAGAAAGGAAAAAGTTTAAGTCTAATAAGCATCATCCGAAACACCATCATATTTAAAAGTAACACACAACTCTAGAAAATTAGCAAGATGCAAATTAGGATCTTCGATTGTTGCTCCCCCAAACTGATTATTAGACACCATTTGGATAATAGCAGGTTTAAGCTCAAAAGAATTAGCAGCTACAGTAGGGTTTTAAATACTACCACAAAGTTCATCTACTGTAGGGTTAACATAATCTCTTAAAGGTCTTAATTCTTGATGGATGCCAACATTTTGAGCTTTATGATTTGCCATTTCTTGAATATTTTTATCTTTTTCTGTATTTTTAATTTTTTTGATTTTTATGATAGTTCTTTCTAATTCAGAATCGTAAGGCACAAGTCCTTCAGAACCTGAACTACGCATACAACAATAAAACAAAACAAAACAACACACTAACAAAAACAAAGAAAAGTAAAAATTTTAAATTTCTTAATTCTCCTTAAAATGTAATTTAATTAATTTTCCCTGACAACAATGCCAAATACTTGATCCCAGATAGATATAAGTGCAATGGATGCCAGAAACTTGGTTCCGCTGGATAAATGCGCAGATGATTTAAGATATGAAAATAATGATTTTATAATATGGGATACTACGCAAGTATACGTATCGTTTATCAAGTAATATAGGACTTTCTGATTAAGCTCCGAGATATCGAACCCACAGGGAAAAGTTGAAAATCTTTAAAGGAATTTAGAAAATTATCTTTTTACTTTCTTTAATTGTTTTTGAAATAGTATGTCTTGATTTTGAAAAGTTTTAGAAACTTGATTTGTCTTTTTGAAATTTTCTTAATAAAATGCTAAGCAATGAAAATAAAGGTTTCAATAACTAGTAACACTGGATGTAAAAATACTATTAACTAAAATATCTTTTTCTTTCCTTTCATGAAGTAGTAATAACTCTTAAAGTATTGTTGTGGAAGTATTTAAATTTTGTTGCGACAGATAGAAGCAAATGTGTTCTTTACCCTTACTTGGTTCTATAAAGAACATAGGTTAATTTGAAATTTATATTATTTTGAACATGGTTAGGCAGGGAAGATACCAGTCTCTCACTCTAGAGTTCCCTCGATTCCCACCACCTGGGGGCTAACTTCTCATAACAAAACTCAAAACTTGAAACCAAATTAGGGGGTTTTAGCCTGTCACTCTAAAATTCTCTAATTTTACTCCCTTCTATAAAAATATCTTCTAATATTACATTCACTTATATGGACTACAGTTCTCACCCATATAATTGCAAGTGATCCTACTAACTTTAATAAGATAATACCGCATTGGATCTTACATAATCTCAAGAAATTTTATAACTTAACAGACCAAATTAAGAAGTAAACAAAGTTCTCAGAATCAATCATCACAACTTCTTCCAACTTTTAAACACTGATACTTTCCACAACAATTCTCTTTAAATTAATTACTTCTCCATTTTAAGAAAGAAAAAGATAAAGTAAACTATTCAGAATGCGTTGGGAAAATATTAAAACACATTGATTTGAAATTAAAAATGATAAAAAAATAATAAACAAAAGCAAGTATTGATAAACAAAATAAAAGTAAACACTTATCTGAAAATCCTTTCCACAAGACTAAGGAAGTTTCTCTGAAACTTTGACTCTTCGCTAAACTACTCCTCAGAGCAAGTCTCAAAACTCCAATGATTCAGAATACAGAATTCAGACTTCAATAAAAACTAAACTAAAAGAAAGAAAAGAAGTGGGAGAAGAACTCTTAACTCCGACCCTTTTCTCCTTTCTACTCTCTACTCCTAGTCTAAATAAAAACTTAAAATGCAGTGGAAGAATCTCCTAAATTCCTCTCTTCGAAACACAGTGAAGAGTCTCTTCAATTCTTCACTTCTTCACTTCTAAGACTCTCTTTAAATAGTGAACCAAAAGGTGCCTTGGTGTCTCTTCAAAACGTGTCCAGATTCGATGTATCTACCAAGGAACGCACCCCTTCATTCAAATTTGCCGCCCAAAGGAAGTTATGGACGTTACCACCAAGAGTTGCATCCATTCCCTTTTGAATTTGTTGCCAAATCTAATTAAAGTTCGATTTATAACTGTGGCGGCTAAGCGCCGGCCCAGCGGCGCTTAGCCACCAGTGCCAATTTTTTTATTTTTCATTTTTTTGCTCCAAATTTGATCCAATTTTGCTCCTTTCATCATGACCATCTATTTTCATCATACCTACAAGAAAAACACAAAATACCTTCCATTAAATTGCAATATCATTAAAAATAGGTATAAAAATGTGCATAAAAATACTATATATTTTAGGTGTATCAGGGGTTTACAATCAAAATTGTGGGGTTTGAAGGGAGCCAAGAAGTGTTTGAATTTCTAAGTGGTGGGTCACATTTCTAGTCCTCTAGGATAGTCAAAGGAAAAACCTATGGCTAGATCCTAAGCACTAAGGAGAGAGAGATCAGACCTCACCAAAAATGAGGTCAACAACGCCCTAGGCAAAAATTTGCATAAAAACACCGTGGTCCAATACATTTCAAATTTTCTCTACGGATTCAAATTCTATGGTAATCAAAGGGTAAAATATAAGTAGTAGGACTTAATATTACTATAAAATAACAATAATCTCAAACAAAAACACAACTATTAAAGATAACTATGGGTTGCCTCCCATAAAGCGCTTGGTTTAACGTCGTCAGCCCGACCTATTCAGTTTTTATTCAGGTTGAGTGAGCATTTAAACCTCGTTATAATTTGGTCTTTTACCCTCAAAATATGGTTTTAATCTGTCCATTTACTTTAAATCTCCTAGTCTTTGAATCTTTAATTTCAACAGCTCCATAAGTAAAAACCTGAGTCACAGTAAAGGGTCCTAACTAACGAGACTTCAATTTCCCAGGAAATAATTTTAGCCTTGTATTGTAAAGCAAAACTTCTTTTCCTAGTTCAATGTTCTTTCGGTTAATCTTCCAATCATGTCTTAACTTTAGTTTTTCCTTATAAATTCTATTGTTATTGTAAGATTCATTTCTTAACTCTTTTAATTCATTCAATAACAACTTTCTCTTCTCACCACCATTTTTTAAATTATAATTGAATTCTTTAATCGCCCAAAGAGCTTATACTCCAATTCTACTGGTAAGTGACAAGTTTTTCCATATATAAGCCTGTAAGGAGTCATACCAATAGGAGTTTTATAAGCAGTCCTGTATGTCAATAATGCAGTATCCAGTCTTACAGACCAATCTACTTTATTAGGGTTTACAGTCTTTTCTAAAATTTGTTTAATCTCTCTATTAGAAACTTCAACTAAACCACTAGTTTGAGGAAGATAGGCAGTAGAGAATTTATGAGCAATACTAAACTTTTCTGCCAATCTTTGAATGTATTTATTCCTAAAATGGGATCCTCCGTTAGTGATAATCACTCTCGGCATACCAAATCTTGTGAAAATGTTTTTCATTAAGAATCTAGAAACACTTTTAGCATCACACCGAGGTAAAGCTTGTGCTTATATCCACTTTGATACAAAATCAACAACAATTAAAATATATAAGTTCCCAAATGAAGGAATAAATGGTCCCATGAAATCTAATCCCCAAACATCAAAAATATCAACTTCTAATATGAAATTTAGAGGCATGTTGTTTCTTCTAGATATATTACCTACTCATTGGCATCTATCACAAGTTTTAATATATTTATAAACATCTTTAAAAAGAGTAGGCCAATAAAATCCAGCTTGTAAAATTTTATATGCAGTTTTATCAATTCCAAAATGTCCTCCAAAATTAGAATCATGGCATTTTTGAATAATCTGTTCATTTTCTTCATAAGGCACACATCTCCTAATAATAAGATCATTACACTGCTTATATAAATATGGTTCATCCCAAAAATATGATTTTAAATCATGAACAAATTTTTTCTGTTACTGTAATGCTAACATAGGTGGCAAAATATCGGTTCCTAAATAATTTACTATATCTGCATACCAAGGCATTTTCCACTCATTAATATTATAAAATTTTTCATCAGGGAAACTATCTATTATTTCATTGTCGATGTCAGATAATACATTATATTCTAGTCTCGACAAATGATCATCAATTTGATTTTGAGTTCCTTTTTCATTAATCACCACAAAATTGAATTCTTGCATTAAAAGCACCCATCTAATCAATCTTGGTTTAGTATCCTTCTTTTGCATCAGATATTTAATAGCAGAATGATCAGTATGCACTATACATTTTGTTCCAATTAAATATGATCTAAATTTATCAAAATCATATATAATAGCCAGTAACTCTTTTTCAGTAACTGTGTAGTTAATTTGAGCATCATTAAGAGTTCTACTAGCATAGTATATAACTTTAAAAATTTTATCATATCTTTGACAAAGGACAGCTCCAATAGCATAATCACTAGCATCACACATTATTTCGAACGGTTTCTCCCAGTCAAGTGAAACTATTACAGGTGTTGTGATTAGTTTTTTCTTTAATAATTCAAAGGCATTCAAGCAGTCTTTAGTAAATTCAGTAAATTCAAATTTCTTATCTTTTTCTAAAAGTTAGCATAGAGGCTTTGTAATTTTTGAAAAATCTTTTATATAACGCCTGTAGAAACCAGCATGTCCAAGAAAACTTCTTACCCCTCTCACTGTAGTAGGAGGTGGTAATTTAGCTATTACTTGAATTTTTGCAAGGTCTACTTCCATACCATTTTTTGAAATTTTATGCCCTAATACAATTCCTCCTGCAACCATAAATTGACATTTCTCCCAATTTAGAACTAAGTTTTTTCGCATAGCTCCAAAACTTTTTCAAGATGATTTAAGCATGCGTCAAAAGATGTTCCAAACACAGAGAAATCATCCATAAATACTTCAATTTCATTTTCTATTAATTTACTAAAAATAGACATCATACATCTCTGGAATATTGCAGGTGCATTACATAGTCCAAAAGGATCCTTCTAAAAGCAAAAGTTCCGTAAAGACTAGTAAAAGTTGTTTTCTCTTGATCCTCAGGAGCAATGGGTATCTGATGGTAACCAAGTATATCCATCCGTAAAATAATAAGTATCTTATGTCCAGCAAGTTTATCCAACATTTAGTCTAAGAAAGGAAGAGGAAAATGATCTTTTCGGGTGGCTGCATTTAATTTTCGATAATCTATACAAATACACCATCCAAAAAGTTGTCTGATAGGTATTAATTCTTTATTTCCATTTTCTTCAACAGTTATTCATCCTTTCTTGGGAACACAATGAATTGGACTTACTCAAGTACTATCCGAAATAGGATATATAATTCCAGCATCTACCATTTTAAAATTTCTTTTTTAACTCCTTCTTTCATTATAGGGTTTAATCTCCTTTGAGGGTCAATTCTTGGTTTATGTTCTTCATCTAATAAAATTCTTTGCATACAAATCGAACGACTAATTCCTTTAATATCAGCTAAAGTCCAACCAAAAACTCTTTTTTAGTTTTTTAATGTATCAATTAATTTTTGTTCTTGAATTTCATTTAAGTCCGAGGATACAATTACTGGTAATGTTAAAAACTCTCCTAAAAATATATACTTCAAATGATTTAGAATATTCTTTAATTCAAGTTCAGGGGGTTTTACAACAAATGTAGTTAACATTTGATTTTGTGGTGATGTTAAATCAAGCTTTTCATATTTTTCTTGAATATAATCACCTTTTTCAGTTTCTATTTCTTCATAATTATCTTCTTCTATATCTTCTCTTTCTTCATAATTTTCTTGGAAATATTCTCTTTTCAAATGATCACATATATCCATTCTGAAACATTCATCATCTTTTTCTATTGATGGATATTTCATTGACTTTGAGATATTAAAAGTTACTTCTTGGCCATTTACTCTTATAGTCAATTCTTCTTTTTGAACGTCTATCATAGCTCTTCCTGTAGCTAGGAATGGTCTTCCTAAAATAATGAGAATTTCTTTATCTTCTTCCATATCTAGAATAATAAAGTCCACAGGAAAAATAAACTTATCAACCTTAACCAAAACATCTTCTACAATTCCCTTAGAATGTGTAATAGATCAATCAACTAACTGTAAGTTACAGAAGTTGGTGATATATCTCCAATTTCTAACCTTTTAAAAGTTGATAGAGGCATCAAATTTATGCTAGCTCCCATATCACATAATGCTCGCCCATAAAATTTTTCACCAATAGCACACAGAATAGTGAAACTACCAGGATCTTTAAGTTTTTCAGGAAGTTTTATTTGAATTATAGCACTACACTCTTCACTGAGTGCAACAGTCTCATGATCTAGTAACTTCCTCTTTTTGTTGAGTATATCCTTCATAAATGAACATAATCAGGAAGTTTTATTTGAATTATAGCACTACACTCTTCACTGAGTGCAACAGTCTCATGATCTAGTAACTTCCTCTTTTTGTTGAGTATATCCTTCATAAATGAACATAATCAGGCATTTGTTCTAAAGCTTTAACAAAATGAATATTTATTGATAATTTTTTCAAAATGTCTAAAAATTTAGCAAATCGTTTTCCTTTATCTTGTTGCTTTAGTCTTGTAGGAAATGGTAGGTGGTTTTTCAATAGTAATTTTCATAGGTTTCAAAGGAAAATCAGGATATAAACTTTTGTTTTCTCCTTCAATTTCTTCTTTTTCCTTCTCAATTACAGTTTCTTTTTGAACTCTTGTTTCCAACTCTTTTCCACTCCTTATTTTAATAGCTTTGATTTGTTCTTTTCCTTGATCTTTAGGATTTACTTCAACATTGCTAGGTAAAGTTCCGATAGGTCTATTGCTTAATGCAGAAGCAATTTGCCCTAATTGGTTTTCTATGTTTTTAATAGAATTTCCTTGATTTTATAATTGATTACCCATATTTAGAACTATTTCTTCCATAGACAACTTCTTCTCCTTAAATTGTGAATTATTATAAAAACCTGGTGGATTAGAAGGTTTATAATTGGAATTACCTGGATTATTTATATTTCCTAATTGGTTTACAGGATTCTTCCCCCACTGAGGATTATTATTATTATTATTTTGGTTATTCCAATTAAAATTTGGATGATTCTTCCAATCTGGATTATAATAGTTTGAATAAGGATTATTTTGTCCATTATTTATTTCATTTATAGTTTCATATGAAGATTGAGCATCTATGATTTGTCCTAATGAATTTTCTTCTAACACTTGATGTGTTTGAGAACGATTCATTCCATATTGATCTATTTTCTTTGAAAGAGCAACAATTTGAGAAACTATCATAGTTAAAACATCAGAATCATGAATACTGGCTACCTTCTTAGGATTTATCCTTTCAGCAGGCCATTAAAAATTATTGGTAGCTATTTCTTCTATTAACGCATAAGCTTCTTCAAAAGGTTTAGACATTAATGATCCACCAGCTGTAGCGTCTATTATAGATCTAAGAGATCCTACTAATCCATTATAAAATGTTTGAATTATTAACCAATCTGATAAAGCATGATGTGAACATTTCCTAAGAAGTTCTTTAAATCTTTCCCTAGATTCATATATCAATTCTCCCTTATACCGACTGAAAGATGTGATATCGTTTCTAAGCTTAGCAGTCTTTGATGGTGGAAAATATTTCGATAAAAATTTTTGTTAAAGTTCTCCCCAAGTTCTTATAGATCCAGGTGCTAACGAATTTAAACAAGCCTTAGCCTTATCCCTTAATGAAAAAGGAAGAAGTCTAAGTCTGACAGCATCATCAGACACTCTGTCGTACTTAAAGGTAGCACAAAGTTCTAAGAAACTTGCAAGATGTAAATTAGGATCTTCATTCGAAGTTCCACCAAATCGATTATTTTGTACCATTCTGGATAATCGTAGGTTTAAGCTCAAATGAATTAGCAGCTACATCAGAATTTTGAATAGTTAAGTGAATTTCATTTAATGTAGGGTTAGCATAATCTCTTAATGGTCTAGATTTTTTTTCATTTTTCACTCTTTGGTTATTAATTTCCAATATTTCAGAATTTATAAGCTCTTTTCTCAATTTTCTAATTCTCCTAATAGAGTGTTCTAATTCCGAATCGTATGGTATAAGATTTTCAGAACCAAATTTGCGCATACAATTGAAATCAGTACACAGTAAAAACAGTTAACTAAATAAGTGCAATTCTAAAAAGGTTTTCTAACAGTTCTAAATTGTTGTCCATTACTCTAATTATTTTATATTCCTATAACAATTCTATCTTTCCCCGAAATCGATGCCAAAAACTTGAACCCACCCTGCGCATTAATCCAATTCGAATTTACTTTTGTAACAATTAATTATTTTAATCTTTTAATCGCAGAGTTACTTTCAAACATAAGTATACGTATCGTTCAAGTAATACAGAGCTCTAATGGAGTCCTGGATATCGATCCCATAGGGAAAGTATTAAAGCCTACGGACTTATGATTATGAAAATCAATTCAAAATTACAACTACATCGAAATGCTTATCTGTCACTAATATGCAATCGATAATAATACTAAACTTATATTAAAAAAAACTAGTTTTACTAACAACTTACTAATACTACTAGAGTTAAGTTCAAATATAGATAATAACAAGAATCTTTCTCCTTAGTTAAGATATTTAAGTGAAATGAAAATTATAATTAGTTTTTAATGTGTTGTGCCAAATAGGAGCATACCTATTTTTTACCCTTTGGTCCAGGAACAAAGAACATTGACTAATTCTATGCTTGGGTTACTAATTTTGCGGCTAGGCTGGGAGGATATTGACTCTAACTTTTGAGCTCCCACGTTCCCCTCACCTGAGGGCTAACAATCTACAGATCATCACCCAAACGATAGGACCGAATTGAGGATTTTAGCCTGTCACTCTAAAATCTCCAATTCTACCCCCGATAATATTATTTCCCTATCTATTTGCACTTCTCTTTGCAAGGATTTACTCACTCTACCTTTCAAAGAGAATTGTGATACATACAAGTTAAAAATCTATAACCCACAGTCAGGTCGTAAGAATTCTTCACAGATTTTAACAATACAAATGACCAATTCATATAGTAAATTAAGTTTAGGTATAGTACCATCACAACTTCTTTTATAATTTAATTAATAAACTAATTATATAATCATTTCACAAAAACATCGAAACTAGGAGAAAGATAGAACAACTACTCAGAATTCATGAAGAGGATGCAATAAAACTTAGGTTTCATAAAATAAAATAAAGTTCTACACACTAAAAACAAATAAACACTACTTATCTCAAACTCCTCCCCAAGCAAACTCCTCGAAGTTCCTCTGGATCTTTTCTTTAGAATTCTCCTTCGAAACGTCATTGTGGAAGAGTACTCTCACTTCCCTTCCACTCTTGCAATTCCTCGAAGAATTCTTCACAATATCTCTATTTGAACTCACAACTCACTAAATTACACTCACTAAATGTCTCTCTTTACACTATGAACTCAATTACAATCACTTTTGAGACCAGAAGAAGAGCCCTTTTTTGGCCAAAATTTGTTCCTTTTAAAGTTGTAGAAGAGTCTCCAAGGGTTACGAAGACACCCCTTTGAAAATCGTCCACATTCGAGGTATTTCTGGAACAAACTGCCGTCCTCGCCATCGGCGGCCTTGAGGCACTGTCGGCGGCCTTCTAGAAACCATGCCTTTGAACTGACCCCGCCATCGGCGGCCTCGACCTCGCTGTCAGCGGCCTAGGTCAAATTTGTATAATTTTCTCCTTTTTTGCTCTAAATCCGCTTATGTTTGCATATTTTTGTTCTTTTGTCCTTAGTTCTTCGTAACTTCATAAAAACACAAAAAATACCTTTCTTTAAAGTGCAATATCATCAAAATCAGTGAAATATAAGCATGAAAATCTTGACCTTTTTCCCTTGGGTCACTAGGCTCAAGGCAGGCTATGGTGGATTTGGCTTGGTCACTTTGGGCTAGGTTTGGTTAATTTAGCTCATGGGTTCAATTTTGAGCCAAGTGGGTTCAAGTTGGGTTAGGTTAGGTTCAAGCTTTGTTTATGTCCAATGGATTGTTCAATATGATGTATATGATTGTTATAAAGGGTTTAGAAGAGGATTGGGGTGGTTTTGAATAGGTTTAGGGGATCAATTTGGCTTGATTTAGGTATTTGGTCAAATTTAGGTATGTTCAGTTAACTTGGGTTTAGGTTATACTAGGGTTAGACCTAAAGCTAAATAAGGTTTCCAAATGATCCATGGGGATGATAGGAAGAGTTCTTGATATTAATTGGGTTGAAATTTGGGGAATGGGACATTCAATTTGGTGGATTTTGGACATGTGACACATTTGGGGAAAATTTAGGGATTTTGGATTTGGTTTAACTTGGGTGAGATTTGGGCTTAAATTGGGGTCAATGAATGGTTCAAATTGGTTTAGGGGAATGACATGAAGGGTTTTGGATATTAATTTGGGGAATTGATTGGCTCATGGGGTTTAATTTGGGGGAATTTGGCCATAAGGTTAAAAATGGGGCCCTTTTGTTTTGAGTTGAAATTGAGCTCAAATATGGGTCAAATTGGACTTGAATTTGGTTTGGGATGATGTTAAGAATTGTGAATTAAAGTTTGGAATTGGGATTGAAGAGTATTGAAGTTAATTTAGTTGACATTTGGGGTGATTTGGGCATTTTGGGTCTTAAAGGGAAATTTAGGGCTTTTGCTTACATTGGGCAAATTTAGTCATATTGTGTCAAACAAAGTGGTTTAAATTGAAATTGGGAATATTTGGAGGGTTTTGGGAATTTTTGGGAATTTTTTGAATTTTTGAAAATTTTGGCTAGGAGGGGCATTTTAGTATTTGAGGGGGGGGTTGGGGTTATTTTAAGTATTTTGATAAATTTGAGGTGTTTTGTGTATTTTTAGTGGTGAGGAATGTTTTGGGATGATTTTTGAAGGATTGTGGTAATTCTGGTTGATTTTGAGAATTTTGGGCAAATTTGGGGTTTTTGGGGGCAACTTGGTAGAGTTTTTTTTTGGGTAAGGCGTAAAAGTTGAGATTTTTGGTAAAAATTGGGCTTGAATGAGATTGATAACCCATTTGAGCCATGGACTAAGGGAATGCCCCATTTTGACCCTCCACGTAATGGTACTAACCAAACCCTAGCCTGGGGCTAAGAGCTTGGAGAAACCACTCACATGAGTTTCCAAAAGAGTAGGGGATCAAACCTAAGGGAAATTGGTATATTTGGTTTAAGGTTGTGAGGTAGTGTGTGAGAGTGCAATGTATAAGTATGTGTGTGAGCCTCCCCTAGACCACTGAGGTTAAGTCCTAAGGCTTGACCATCCTATAGGGAACTCCTCTTGAGCTTCCTAATGCTTGGTCTCTTCCTCCTAAATACATAGAGGTTATACTTTAAGCATTTAAAAACTCCAAGTGAAGCAAAGAAGTGTTTTGAATTTCTATGGGGTGAGGATTCCATTGCTAGTCCTCTAAGATAGTCACTAAGAAAGTCCTGTGGCTAGATTCTAGGCTATTCTAAAGAAAGACTAGACCTCAACCAAAAGTGAGGTCAATAAAGTTTTTTGTGCAGATGTTTGATATTATTCATGAACAAAAAGCTACGATCAACATCGAATAAGAGAAATAATTTCTAGAATGATAATCATGCATGATTAACCACTTATGATGGTTAAGCATTTATAGTTCAAGATCTTGTTAAAATCATTAAACCCCCATTTTGAGAGGGTGTCCAGAAATATTATTATAAATAATTTCATGAACCTATATGATATTGAAAAAAAGAAGATATGAACAATTCTCAAGGATGTACATCGGGTTGCTTTAACTTCTGATTGTTGGATGTCAAATAAAACAGTTGGTTATATGTATTTACTCTTCATTATATTGACGACTCTCAGAAATTACAAAAAATAATCATGAATTCTTATTGAATTAGAACCACCACATAGTGGTACTTGTATTTGTGATGCCATATCTATTTGTTTACTTGATTGGAATCTCCAAGAAAAGGTGTGTTGACCTCATTTTTAGTGAGGTCTTTTCTTTCCTCTTAGTGCTTAGGATCTAGCCATAGGACTTCTCCTTGACTATCCTAGAAGACTAGAGATGGAACCCACCATTTAGAAATTCAAACCAAATCTTGACTCTCTTTGGAATCCTATATGGATGGTCATCAACCTCCAAACCACTTGGAAGGTTAGGACCAATGTGCAGGAAGACAAGGATGAGTTCCTATATGATGCTCAAGTCTTAGGACAGCCCTGGGTGGCCTGGCCTTGGTGAGGACTAGCTTACACACACTGCACTCCCCACACATCCTAAACCCTGAACCATCTTTACCTAATCCTGGCTCCTGGTTCATTAGAGCACTCATGGATGGATCCAAACCCCTAGCCCCTTGGCTAAGAGGGTTAGGAACAACCTATGAGATGTTCAAAATGAATACTGCCATTGGTCCATGGCTCAATCTAAACCATTTCACTTCAACCAACCATAACCAAAATTCCAATTTCCCAAAATTTCTGGTTTTGACATTGGGTCTTTAAACCTACCCAAAATTACCTAAATTGCCCCTACAACCACAAAGCTCCCCAAAAATTTCCCCAAATTTATCCAAAATTCCTAAAAATCCTAAAAATCATTTTAAAACAATTCCTACCTCTTATATCCACCAAAAAACCCTAATACCCTCCAAATAACCTCCAAATACCCTTTTGCCCAAAATTCCAAAAATTCCAAAAATTCCCAAAAAATTCCAAAAAATCCAAAATATTCCTAATTTAATTTTGTTCAACTACACCATAAGTAAATTTTGCCAAAATAACCTACTTTCAACCCGAAACCCCAAGTTGGCTAATTTAACCCACAAGGACCAATGTCAAACCAAGTCAACCCATTGGACCTCAATTTTGCCCAATTTCAATTATAAAATTTAATTCAACATCCCCAATACCAACCTAAACCAAATAATCTAAGCCCAAATTGATTTGCATTTGAGTTCAATTCCATTTGGAATCCAAAATCCCCAATTTTGCCAATTTAATCCAAAACCCCAAATTAACCTAATGTCAACCAATTCCCCCCAAATTTCAATCCTAAACCTTCCATGGCACTCCTATGAAACCCATGCAACATTCAATTATCCCAATTTGAGCCCAATCCTAACCTAAATCCATTTGAAAACCAAGAACACCCATTTTTAACCCAAATTGAATACATGCCCTAATTCTACCAAATTGATTAGCCTAATCCTAAAATTTCCTCCCAATTGATGTTGGGAACTCTTCAATACATTCCCCTAAACCATTTGAAACAATCAATTGGGTCTACTCCACCTTAAGCCAAATTAGACCCAAGTTGACCCAACCTTACCCAAATTGATCAAAATCCCAAAATCCACCAAATTGATCTCTCAATTGAACTCAAAACCATTCCACGTCTTCATAAAAATTCTTCATGGCAATCATTTACACAATGTTGCTCAAGAAATTTGGACCTAAATAAAACCCAAACTCAAGCTAGCCCAAGTTGAATCCAAACCAACCCATGTGCACACATGAGTTAAATTGAACTTAACCAAACCAATTTGATCAAACCAACCTCTTGGCAGCCAACCCTAGGCCTCCTAGGGTGGGTTTGACCTGACTCAACCCATCCCCCATGAGCCATGGACTAATGGTCCACCACTTTGGACCAATGGGTTTAGCCACATGGCTAAGGCTAAGTCCCATCTTTAAACTCTCCTTAAGCAAGCTCCCTGCCCCAATTAATGCCACTGAGCTTCTCCTCCACTCCTCCTCAGCCTGCCGCACCGCCCGCTATCCCTGCCAGCCACCCCAGCCGCCAGAATAGCCACGACCGAGCACCCCATTTGTCCTTGAAACCCAAAATTGAGCCTTAGCAGTGTGTCATCTCCTCTGCAGCCACCTTGCCTGTTCAACCCTTGCCCTAAGAGGCCTAAACCACTCATTGCCTGGCCCTGAGCTCCACCAGGAAGCCATGGCTATAAAATCCTCAACGTTCAGACTTACACCAGGTGTTGAAAATTTCCTCACAGAACTCCCTCAAACTACTCCCATACCTCCTCCTAGCCTAGAGAAGAAGAGCCCCACTATTCTCCTGCTTTGAATCCCCCTAGCTGAGCCTAATTTCTCAGTCGAAAATCAGGCCAGAAAACAGGACACCCACTGAAACTTAACAAAAACCAAATTAACTCTTCCCACACCTTCACAAGAGGTAGAGAAGAAGTTTCCCACTAAAAGCCCCCTCACCAGACTAGCCATTTATTCTATCAGCCAGAACACCAAATCGGGTCTGGTCACTTTCATAGCCAGACATTTTAATATCGCTCGAGGCTTCATCTGTAGGCTTCTAGGACTCCAACGAACGTGCCAAGCACATCCAATCGAGGTTTCACCTCTTGGACCAAGGTACGGAGACTTCACTTGCTCCCGAGCTTCCAGCGATTCTCCATTTTATTTAACTGAATTTCGATGCATGTTAGCCGTATGGATCTATAGCTCTCATTTAGATGAATACATAGGACCAAACCTCATGTGATTTGGTTGAGAAATGAGCGAGATTTTAAGGTTTTAGGGTGGACGGCTCTCGGATTGAACCAGACGGAGACGATGACTAAAAACCGTTCGATCTCGCGTGTATCGAACGGACAGCAGAGATGGAGTCAAACAGAACCGCGGAATGGAAAGTGCGCACTGACTTAGATGGCGGCATCAAATGGGAGAACGCCGCGTGGAGTTTCGGATCTGTCAAGGATGACACGGCGCTGCGTCACTTAAGTAGGAAATTAAGGATTTTCTATTTGTTTAAATAGCCCGAACTTTGAAAATGCATAACTTTGCATAGAAAAATCATAAAAATAAACTAAAAATATCCTCTTGCTCAGTGAACAGAGGAGAATAATGTGGAAAAAGAATCAAGTTATTTTGTTAAGTCTGTGATTTTTAATTAATTTAATACTGTTCTAAATGTTTTAATTCTCCATTAGCATGCATAATTCACCATGACATGAGACCATAGGGCTTTTGTAGCCTCTGATCTTGGGAACATTCCTTGAATTTTTCAAGGCCAGAGGCTATGTCTATGGCAAGTTATCTATTTTCTAAGTTCAGAGTCATTTTGTGCAAAATTAATTGTGAAAATTAGCATGTTGATCATAAAAATTTGGAAAAATTAGGGGAAGTATCTATTGACCAGTGGACCCTAGGAAAATTGTAACTTGGTTTAATTCACTTAAACATTCCCTAATTTAGCTAAAACCCCAAAATTGAAATTAAATTAATTTGAAACAACCACATATCAAAATTACATGAAGTCAATTCTCCACTGATCTTTAGGGTCAGGGGAATCCCACATAAAACTTTTAAGTCAATTGAAAATAATTTAACCTACTAAATGGATTATTCAAGTTACATAACCATTTCTGAAATTCAATAATTCATAAAACTCAAAATACATTTAAAAAATTCACCAAATTGGTTTTGAGGCCTCTCTGATATCAAAGGAGTCTAATAAAATTGAAATTGGAAATTTTCTAAAATCTTCATTTTTAACCTTATTTTGAATATTTTAATAATTAAAAAATTATAAAAATCACAAAAATGTTAAAATCCATAAAAATGTCATATTTAGTCCCCTAATCACTTAAGAACCAACCAAAAATTTTTTCCAAGCCTCTAAGTAAAGATATTGATTTTTAAAGGCTTATGGTAATTTTTAATATTAAAAATGGATTTTCTAACCCTTTCACTAAAATAATTCTAAAAATTCAAATAAAAATCAAAAAAATATAAAATTTGTTTCTCTGTGTTCTTTGACCTTAGTGGGATTTAAGAAAAATATAAAACTTAACTTTCCGCCTCAATTTTATTTTATAATTAATTAATTAATACCTCAAAAATAAAAATAATTATAATAAATAAAATATAATTCAAAAAATCACAAAAATTGGTCCAAGTGGTCCACTGGTCAGTAGCAACCTCCCTTAATTATCTTAAGGACAGAAACTTTACCTTAGTCATGTTGTTGAATTTTCATTGAAAATCTTTTTTTTCACTAAAATAATTATATAAATTAAATTAAAAATTGAAAAATCATATTTTTCTCCTCTAATGCCTTAATTGACATGTGAGTGAGGTGACATAAAAATTTCAAGTTCATTTGAGCTTAATTTAATGAATTATGAGATGAATAAGCTTATGAGGGCATTAAGGTAATTAAAAGGCTTTAATCTTAATTAATATTTAGGCTTAACCAAAGGGAAGGATAAAATATTTTCATATTTTTCCATTTGGATGATTGAAATTTAGGGAGTTAAGGGATAGATACCTATTAATCACCTTGATCTTTTAAAGAAGAAACCCTAATTAATTAAGTCATTAAAACTTTAGAAGTTAATTAAGAAATGAATTATTAAGGTTAAGGGATTTTGACACAGGAAGATTCTAATACTTTGAAATTGAATCCCCAATCAATGAATTGATCAAACATCACTTAATCTCTACTAATGAAGTCATAACAAATACTGTTTGAATTTAAAAGGAATAATCTTGACATCTTATAATTAAATTTAAAACTTAAAAATACTTAAGTTAATAAAAGATGATTTAAAATCAAGATGACTTAAGATATTAAAATCAATTTGAAATCACCCAAAACTAAGATCAAAACAAAACTGAAATATTAAGACTAATTCAAAACAATTCATAATCAAAACATTAAAACCAAACCAATTAAAAATTAATTCAAAACACCATGATTAAGTTAAAAACAAACTTAAGTCATTAAAAATTAACTGAACCAAAAGATACTTTTCCAACTTAAAATAATTTGAAACATTTAAAACATTTAAAAGACCAACTAAAACCTTATAACTAAATTAAATCACGTTAAACCATTAACTCACACTTCAATTAAGAATGGTTAAGTCTTCTAATGAACTGATTTGCCCCTAAAGGCTTTCACCTTCATAATTCTTAAATAAAACATCAAATGAAATGTCACCGTACTCATGGGATAATCAAACATCCTAGTTCACTGAGCAAGAATCAAGATTTAACTAAATTCTCGGATGATCAATCCATCCATACGATGAAATTCATTTGGACTCAGAATAATCCCAGCAGTGTTGAAAAGATGTTCAGGACTCGTCCTAAGCACTTTCCCAACCTAATGGGATGTTTTAGACGAACAATTGAACTTCATTGTTCTTTGATGAAAAAAATCATCCATAAATACATCTAAGGACTTGACTTGTGATAAGATTAGGATCTTGGTAGATAACCAGAACCTTCCCTTAGCTTTACCTAGGTGCTTTCTTTTAAATATATAAATGCTCTAATATGTGTTTCAGGTGCAACTGGAAATGACGAGAAGACCCACCAGGTACGCTTTTATTTTATAGCAATTTATTTACCTGCGATGTACTTTCTTTTATTGCAAGCCTGCCTGTTAAACAACAATGTCACCCTGCATGAAAACTGGAACCTTTAGGATAGCCGCAAAACTGAACCAAAATTAAATTAAAAATCACAATAAGATAAAATTCACCGCCACAACATCCAAAATATAAAACAACTCAAAATTTAATTACAAACAAAACAATAAAACTACAATTACAACTAAATTAAAACGTCTCGTTAGATGATCGGGAATCCCTCGGATGATGTAACCCACGTGTTACCAACGAGATTTCCCACGGTCTAAATGAAAGTGTGGAACTCATTCAGTTGATTTTAGCAAATTCATTTGGACTAAGTGAATCCGATAAAAATAGCGGTGTCGGGATGATGAAACCGTGGGATCTTAATTGGTTCTGCTTAATCAACATTAAGATTTATTTTAATTAAAACACTAAGACATCTCAAATTTTAATATTTATAAACCAAAACACTTCTCTCATCTCTTGATTGCCAATTTCTAAAACTAAACCTTCTGTAATAATAAGGAGCTTGGAGCAAGCATGGTGGGCAGCACGACCATCGTCAACAGCAAAACTCGAGTCTTCACCAGCTTAACCCCTTCCTTAGTTTAAAAAAAACCAAGCCATAGGATTTCAAGGTAGTTTGCCTAGTGCAACATAAATCCTAAACTTTTTGTTAAGCATTTGCATAATCTTATTATGCAAATTATGCCCTAACTCGTCTTAGGACTCTGAGGTAGCCGTTTGGTACGACATAAACCTTCACATTTTCTAGGCTATTTGTATGATCATGTCATACAAGTATAAGTCCTAATTAATTAAAATTGGCAGGATTGAAACATTAAATAAATTCTCAAATTGAAGCCAAACAATTGGATAGTTCGGTAGTTGCCAAGATTCCTCTTGGATCCTCAGCTTCTCCTACTTCTCTTCCTTTGGATTCCCAAAATAAACTGTTCCAAGTTTGATCCAATCCATTTTGAATTTTCCAAAATCCAATCATTTGAAACCTTAAACTTTGAAATTCTTGAAAGCAAAACCACTGATCATTATCGAGAGTTTTCTTAAGTGATTCCCGTCACTTAGGATGTAATTAACTATAGGGGCTTGCCCTTATAGAGAACTTTAAGAACCCAGGTAATATAAACACTGCTTAATTCAATTGTATTAAGTAGGGGAACTTTTTCAGCTTATAAAATTGGGTCGCAGACCAAACGGATGTCACAAATCTATTAGTTTATTTAATCGAGCCCCATTATCAAGCAATGTGTCTATTCCTCGGGATAGATGCACGGTTTGTGATGTGATGCTCGTTATATAAACTTTTCAAGGTGTGAGATCAGTTTGCCTTCATACTTCAAAATTTTTCAAACTTAAAACTATTTTCAAAAATCAAAATGCTACTTTCCAAATTATATATATATATCTAAATTAAACACTCAATTTATAAATATGCCTACAAGGTGTCAACCATAACCTTGGATAATGCAATAGTGTTGTTGTCACTATCTCTCTTAGAGCTAATTTTCAGTTGAGAGGTAAGCTACATTTCCACGTTAAGTGTAGTGCCCATATATTAATTATTATGTGAGCATGAAAGAGGTTCAAAGCATAATTCATCAAATACGAGGGTCCATCAAATATATGAAGAATTCATTGATGAGACTTCACAAGTTTGTTGAGGTCTCCAAATAGTTAGGGTTTTCAACCTCTAAGGAATTATCTATTGATGTGCCAACATGATGGAACTTGAACTACACATTTTTATACCTATTTTTAATGATATTGCACTTTAATGGAAGGTATTTTGTGTTTTTCTTGCAGGTATGATGAAAATGGATGGTCATGACGAAAGGAGCAAAATTGGATCAAATTTGGAGCAAAAAAAAATGAAAAATGAAAATTTTGGCACTGGTGGCTAAGCGCCGGTGGCGACGCTTAGCTGCCACAGTTAAAAATCGAGATTCAAATGGATTTGGCGCCGATTTCAAAGGGGATGGGATGCAACTCTTGGTGGTAACGTCCATAACTTCCTTTGGGTAGCAAGTTTGAATGAAGAGGTGCGTTCCTTGGTAGATACATCAAATTTGGACACATTTTGAAGAGACACCAAGGCACCTTTTGGTTTACTATTTAAAGAGAGTCTTAGGAAAGATTTAGAGGAGGCAATTTGAGGAGACTCTTCCACTGCATTTTGAAGAGTACTTCCATTGTTCTTCCACTGCATTTTAAAAGTTTTTATTTAGAATAGGAGTAGAGAGTAGAAAAAGGCGAAAAGGTTCGGAGTGAAGTATTCTTCTTCCCACTTCTTTTCTTTCTTTTAATTTAGTTTTTATTGAAGTCTGAAGTCTGTATTCTGAGTCAACGGAGTTGGGAGACTTGCTCTGAGAAGTAGTTTAGCAAAGAGTTAAAGTTTCAGAGGAACTTCCTTAGTCTTGTAGAGATGATTTTCATATAAGTGCTTACTTTTATTTAGTTTATTAATACTTGTTTTCGTTTATTATTTTTCTTATCATTGTTTTTAATTTCAAATCAAAGTGTTTTATATTTTCTCAATGCATTCTGAGTAGTTTACTTTATCTTTTTCTTTTTTAAATGGAGAAGTAATTAATTTAAAGAGAATTGTTGTGGAAAGTATAAGTGTTTAAAAGTTGGAAGAAGTTGTGAAGATTGATTCTAAAAACTTTGTTTACTTCTTAATTTGGCTCGTTAAGTTGTAAAATTTCTTGAGATTATGTAAGATCCAATGCGGTATTGTCTCATAAAAGTTAGTAAGAATCACATGAAATTATCCGAGTAGAAGCGTAGTCCATATAATTGAATGTATTATTAGAAGATATTTTTATAAAAGGGAGTAAAATTAGAGGATTTTAAAGTGAAAGGCTAAAACCCCCTAATTTGGTTTGAAGTTTTGAGTTTTGTTATGAGAAGTTAGCCCCCAGGTGGTGGGAATCGAGGGAACTCTAGAGTGAGAGACTGGTATCTTCCCTGCCTAACCATGTTTAAAATAATATAAATTTCAAATTAACCTATGTTCTTTATAGAACCAAGTAAGGGTATAGAACACATTTGCTTCTATCTGTCACAACAAAAATTTGAATACTTCCACAACAATACTTTAAGAATTATTACTACTTCATGAAAGGAAAGAAAAAGATATTCTAGTTAATAGTATTTTACATCCAGTGTTATTAGTTATTATAATTTTAATTTCTTGCTTAACATTTTATTAAGGAAATTTCAAAAGACAAATCAACTTTTAAAACTTTTCAAAACCAAGACATACTTTTTTAAAAACAATTAAAGAAAGTAAAAAAGATAATTTTCTGATTCCTTTAAAGATTTCATATTTTCCTTGTGGATTTGAAATCTCGGGGCTTAATCAAAAAGTCCTATATTACTTGATAAACGATACGTATAGTTGCGTAGTATCCCATATTATAAAATCATTATTTTTATATTTTAAATCATCAGCACATATATTCCTAGCGGCCCAAGTTTTTGGCGCTGTTTGCCGGGAATCAAGTTTTTAGCGTCGTTACATTTACAGGACAGTATCAAGTTTCTGGCATCCGTTGCACTTATATCTATCGGGGATCAAATATGCAGCTCGAGGTAGAAATTACAAATAGTTGTCATCTAATACAAACTGGGAGAGATATAAGAAAATAAGGAAGTTTCTTGCCATTAATTGTAGGAACTGAAAGTTACGTCAAGATCTTCATACCCAATGTTCAATGTTTTCTTGCCAACCTTTATGCATGTGAGGTTGTTAATGGAGGAGTCTTCTTTTTCTAATGATTATATTAGAGGAATGAGCCTTGCAATGAAAATAATGTTTTATAAATATTGGAGCAAGTATAATTATCTTATGTCTTTGGCGGCTATGTTAGATCCTTGACTGAAATTTAAGTTTCTTCATTATGTATTTCCAAAATTATACTAATCCATTGAACTCAGCTAAAAAATTCAAGAAGTTGAAGATGCTATTTGGAATATATATAATTAATATACACTTTATTTTGCAAGTTCTAGTACTTTAAATCCTAGCGAACCTTTGAACTTTTCAAGTGATTTATCTTTTCTACAAAATCATATTAGCATAAATTACTTGATGAGGGCTTATTTTTGTTCAATAATGACCAATTTGGTATTCTTGAGTGGCAGAAATTGAACAGTCTTAAATATCTATGTTTATCCCAAATGGCTAAGGATATTTTTATGAATTCCAATAACAACGTGGCTTTAGAGTCTGCTTTCAGTGCTGGTGGGAGAATTCTATCGGTCTCCAAATTGGGAGGTTTTAATTTAATTTATATAAATATATAGATTTTTGGAAAATATCATTTAATTTTGAAAATATGAAATCAAACCAATCTCATATATGCAATAGTTTAAATAATCAAGCACTGCACCATAAGCTATGTATCTATCCTGAAGAATGGATACATTTCTTGGTGGTGAGGCTTGGTTAAGTAAACTTAAAAATTCATGACATCCATTTGATCTGCGAACCATTGATGTTGACCGACAACTTCCCTTATCTATTATGAAACAACTAGATAGGTTTATATTAATCTTGGAACTTAAAGTTCTCTATAAGTGCGAGCCCCTATAGTTAATTACATCTTAGATAACCGAAGTCACTCAAGAAAACTCTTGATTTAGATTAGAAAATATTATTTTCATAACTTCCAAAATGTAGGATCTTCAAGTGATAATAGGAAATCCAATAGGTGAGTTGCTCAAGTTTGGAACAGTTATTATAGGAATCTGAAGGAAGAGAAAGCTAGGGGAAAACATTGCTCCGAGAAAAATTTCATGGTTTCCCAAAATCTCCTATTATTTGGCTTTAATTTGAGATATTTCATTAATGTTTCATCCTGTCAATTTTATTATTTAGGACATACATTCAATTGATACGGATCATGTGAATAGCCTGGAAGATAGAAGAATTTATGTTATATCAGATGAAAACCTTGGATCCTAAGACGAGTTAGGGCTTATATTGCACGAGGTGCAAAGGCCTAAAGAGATAAAGTGAGGATTTATGTTGCACTAGGTAAACTACCTCGAAGTCCTATGATTTGTTATTTAATTATAAGAAATGAATTTTACCGTTGAAGATGGTTGTGCTGCCCACTGTGCATGCTACAAGCTTCTCATTGCAGCAGGTTTAGTGTTAGAAGTGTCAAATTAAAGAGATAATGGAAGTTTCATGTTTTGGAGATTTAAATTGAAGTGTCTTAATGTCTTATTAAGGGGAATATTTAAGTTGATTATAGCGACACTGGTTAGGATCTCATGGTTCCCTCGTTTTGGCACTACTATTTTCTTCGGATTCACCTAGTACAGATGAATTTACCAAATTCAACTAAATGAATTCAGTACTTTCATTCAGACTGTAGGAAATCTCGTTAGCAACTATAGGTTGCCTCCCTCGAGAGATTTCTGATCATCTAAAGAGACATTTTAATTTAGTTGTAATTGCAGTTTTATTTTTTTTTGTGATTAAATTTTGAGTTGATTTATGTTTTGTTCTATTGTGGTGGTGAATTTGATTTGTATTTTATTTTGGTTTGGTTTTGGTTTTGTGGCTATCATAACGATTTTAGTTTTGACATGCAAGTTCAATTTTGCAAAAAGTACTGAAAGTGAAGTGCAATAAAGTAAACAAGAGAATTTGCAGTACATAAAATGTAAATGCGTACCAGTCCTCTTCTCGCACTCCAGCTGAAAGTTTAGCATTTTGCAACAAATATATAATTGTTCAGGGAATCTAAAATTTCATGTCTGAAAACAAAAAAAAAAAATTAAGACTTACATTCCAAATCCTATGTCATAACATAGTGGGTTTCTATTTGTACATTTGTGAGGATGATTTTTCTAAGCAAAGCATAATAGATTCAGTCATCCTCCAAGATATCCAAAAGATTATGAAGGGGTCCGGGGCAATACCATAGACATTTCACAACCTTTTGAATTGTCTCAAGTTCAGTTGAACTTATTATAATTTCTATAAAGTTCATCCATTCATACCCTTATGCTTAATGAATCTTGATGTTTCAATTATCCCAATGAGTGGGGTAACCATCGCTTGATATTTCATTTATAAATTATTTGGGTGAAGGCTCATAGGGGGCAAATTGATTTGATTTGGACATTTAGCCAATTTAATTAGAGTTGGGATTGTAGCATTCCAAAGTGTTTAAAGTTGATTATATTTCATTTTCTAAACCTGATTAAGTCAAATCTCGATTAAGCCTAATTCACTACTAAGCCCTTAAGCTTTAGTGGGTAAATTTGCAATTTTAAGAAATATTTAGTTATATGATGTATTTGATTTTTATGAAAACATTGAAGTGTTATGAAACCATTAATTAGGGGTTCTAATTGTGAATTAATAACCTCCAAAATTAAACCCCTTACTTCAGAATCATTTAATTTCAATTATCTTCCAAATTTCCTTAATTCAAGAAATTACAATTTTATCCTTAATGTGGAGAAGTTTGATGTTCGTTTCTACCATTAAGTCCCTTGTATTTCAATCATCTAGATATGTCAATTATGATCATTTGTTACCCGGTTCCCTTTGATTAGGCCTACATATTTAAGTAAGGCTTAAATCTGAAAATTACAATTTTGCCCCTATAAGGTCTTTCACTTCATATTTTATTAAATTCAACTCAAATGACTTTGGAATTTTTATATTACTCCACTCATGGGTCAATTAAAACATTAGAGGAGAAAATGCGATTTTTTCTGATTTTAATTTAATTTTTGTAATTATTTTAATGCAAAATAAAGATTTTAAATATTAATTTAATAACTTAGCCAAAGTAAAGAATCTTCCCTGAATAAAATTATTAGAGATTTACTTAGATCAGAGGACCACTTGGATCAATTTTCATGATTTTTTTATCTTCAATTTAATTACTGGAATTATTTTTTTGTTTAGAGTATTAATTAAACATAAAATATTATTTAAGTGGAAAGTTAAGTTTTATATTTTTATTAAGTCTTTTGAGTTCAGGAAACCCAGAGAATTTCATATTTTGTGACTTATATTTTGATTATTAGAATTATTTTAGTGAAAAATTAAGAAAAATAATTTTTTAGCCTTGTAAAAATTATTTGAAGTCTTTAAAAATTAATATCTTCACTTACAAAATTAAGAAAATTATTTCAATTATTCCCAAGTGATTAGGAGTCTAGATGTGACATTTTAGTATGTTTTGGTATTTTATGACTTTTATTATTTTTTAATTATTTTTATTATTTTTAATTATTTAAATATTAAAAATAGGTTTAAAGGTAAAATATTTATTTTAATTCAATTTTTATTTTTCTTAAGTTCCTTGAGTCACTTGGAGCTCCCAAATCCAATTTATGTTTTTTTAAGTTATATTTTAATTATTTTAACTATTTTAAATCCAAAATACTATTTAACTTGAAAAATTCATTTCAGTGGGTAAATTAACTCCAATTAACTTCAAATTTTTATGGGGAGCTCATCCATTTGTTTTTAACAGTGGAGAGTCATTTTTATGATTTTTTCATTTTCTTATAAATTATATAATTTTTAAATGATTTTAATGAGTTAATTATCATTAGTGTCATTCTTAATTATTTAAACCCTTTTGATATTTTTCCTAGGGTCCTCTAACCACAGTGAACCTACCAAAATAAGTTTTTCATTTTTCAGATTTATATTTTAATTATTGTAATTTTTATACCAAAATAGAGGGAATTAACTTAAAAATTATGGATCTCTGGCTAGAGATGCCCCCTGACCTTGAACAAATTAGTGAAGATCTCTAACCAGAGAGCCTTTAAGCTCTCCAAACCTCATGCCATTGTGAAATGTATGAAGTGAAATATGGCCTAAGTATTATTTGCTTTATTTAATGGATTAAAAATAAAACATAAGTCAAATGACCTCAAATTTATTTCCACATTATTCTCCTCTGTTCACTGAGCATGGGGGTATTTTTCTTTTATTTTTGTGAATTTTCTACACCAAGTTATGATTTTCTAAGGTAGACATAATTAAATAAATACAAAAATCCTATTTTTTTATTTAAACACGCGGCACCACGCATCCTACAGTGGCTTTGAATTTCTACGCAGCACGCTCTAATTCGACGCTGCCATCCACGTGGGTGCTGACTTTGCTCGCGCTTTATAATCTGTTTTCTCGTCTGACCACATCAGCGCTGTTCGTTCGATACACGCGTGATCAGTCGACTCCCCCTCAACTTCTTCACCCGGGTCTTCCCAAGAGTCGTCCTCCTTCTAGCCCTAAGAACTCAAGGTAGACTCAACCAAATTGACTCAGTTTTGTTTTTATAGACTCATCTGACCTAGACGAACCTATCTATATAAATTAAACAGTATGAAATATAATGTACATGCATGAAGAATCAAAATAAGCTCGGGTTAAAGTGAGAGCTCAATACCTTTGTCTGAAAGGGGGGGCCTCAATCAGAAGGTTTCTACACATTCATTGTGACCTTGCACAGCTCCTGCAAGCACCAATTGAGCTCTCCTTGGGTTTGCACCAGAACTCGATCAGGATGAGATTTCAGATCTAACAAAAGTCTAGGTTGGAAAGGCTCTGTGATGGGCTTCTGTGGGGGATCTTCTTTGTTTGGTGAGGGGATGGTGAGGAGAAAATCATTTTGGAGGTTGGTGCACTGTGGTGGAGTGATAGGAAGTGCTTTGGTTTTGACTATTTTTGAGCTCAAAAATTAAGCTTAGGCAATGGAGGAGATGGCTAGGAAATCGTTGGGTTGAGCTTAGGAAGGCTGGGAGAGGCTCTAGAACCAATTGAACAGAGTTTCCCCGAGGTTTGGTGTGTTCTCCTTACTTGGTCGTAGGGGTGGTGGATTAAATAGCCATGGCTATGGTGGAGCTCAGGGCTTGTTGGTGGGTAGAATTAGATGTTTAGGTGGAAAGCAGTAAGTCACCAGTGACCAATTCAGGTTGGACGACATGGATGTGTGATTTGGGTTTTGATTCAAGTGGGGTGGCTCTCATTTTTGGCTCCTCCAGCGACTAGGCTGGCCGGCCAGGCCAGAGGAGTGGTTAGGTGGTCAAGTGAGCTAGTAGGCAGGCCTTTAACGTGATTAGCTTGATTGGTGATGGCTTTGGGTAAGAAATCCACTTTGCTTTAACCACTAGCACATAGTAGGATGAGGCTAAACATAAGGAAGCTCAAGAGGAGTCCTTTGTAGGATGGTCAAGCCTTAGGATTAACCCTGGGTAGTCTGGTCCATTTGCTTCAGTATCGATCTCAAAAGTTGGGAATCAAAATTTAGGTACTGGCCCCAAAGGATGAGAACTGGAATTTAAGTACCAGCCTCAGAATACGAATTAGAATTTCGGTTTCGATCTCGAAAGCTGGGAATAAGAATTTTGGTACTGACCTCGAAGGATAAGAATTAGAATTTAGGTACCAACCTCAGGAATAAGAATCAGAATTTCAGTACTGATCTCAGAATTTCATGGGTGTGGGAAACTTCTCAAATAGAATGCAAAAATTTAGGGAATTTGAAGGAATCAGATGACCATGCTCCGACCCTAAAATTTCTTAGGAGGCGAAAAATTTCTTAGAAAGCATGCAGAAATTTAGGGAATTTGAAGGAATCATACGACTATACTCCAACTCTGGAATTTCATGTAAGGCGGAAACTTTCTCGGAAAAGATGTAGAAATTTTGGGAATTTGAAGGAATCGAACGACTATGCTCTGACACTGGAATTTCATGGAAGGCGAAAATTTTCTTGGAAAGTATGCGGAAATTTAAGGAATTTGAAGGAATCAGATGACCATGTTCCGACCTTGGAATTTCATGGATGGTGAAAAATTTCTCGGAAAGGATGTAGAAATTTAGGGAACTTGAAGGAATCGAACGACCATGCTCCGACCCTAGAATTTCATGAAGGGCAGAAAATTTCTCGGAAATGATGCAGAAATTTAGGGAATTTGATGAAATCAGACAACCAAGCTCCGACCTTAGAATTTCATGGAAGGCGAAAAATTTCTTGGAATGGATGCGGACATTTAAGGAATTGAAGGAATCAGACGACCAAGCTCTGACCCTAGAATTTCATGAAAGAGATAAAATTTCTCGGATATGATGTAGAAATTTAAAGAATTTGAAAGAATCAGACGACCAAGCTTCGACCCTCATGCAAGGCAGAAAATTTCTCGGAAAGGGTGCGAAAATTTAAGGAATTTGAAGGAATCAAATGACTAAGCTCCGACCCTGGAATTTCACAGAAAGCAGAAAATTTCTCGGAAAGAATGTGGAAATTTAGGAAATTTTAAGGAATCAAACGACCAATCTCTGACTCAGGAATTTCATGGAAGGTGAAAATTTTCACGGAAAGGATGCTAAAATTTAGAGAATTTAAAGGAATTTGACTACCATGCCCTGACCCTAGAATTTCATGGAAGGCAAAAAAATTCTCTGATAGGATGCAAAAATTTATGGAGTTTGAACAAAGCGGGCGACTATGCTCCGACCCTAAAATTTCATGGAAGGCAGAAAGTTTCTCAAGTAGGATGCGGAAATTTAGTGAATTTGAAGGAATCGAACAACCAAGCTCCAACCCTAGAATTTCATGGAAGGCAAAAAATTTCTCGAAAAGGATATGTAAATTTAAAGAATTACAAAACATTTGTGGTATTGTAGAGTATTTGCAGGAGTTTTATGGAAATTTGCTGGAGCATTTACGGAAACTTATGAAGATTGTAAAGATTTGTGGAGAATTTGTGGAGAATTTGAATGTAAGATTTATGGAGTGTGCGAAGAACTTAGATTTGTGCAACGAGTTAGGAACTTGGAATCACTGGAAAATTTCCTTTTCTTTTCATTATTTCGATTTTCTTTCATTAAGAGAATTTTCAATTTCAACTTTTTTTTGTTTCTTTTTCTGTAATCAATTTCTTATATATCTTTTGATTCTTTATTTATTTTCCAATTTCTCTTTTGTATCGTTCTTTTTTCGTTATTATTTGGGACCAACATGTAGACTTGCGGCTTTTCATCCATAGCACAATTAGAAGTACAAAGTGCAAAAAAAGAAACTAGCTCTTTGTTGATCTTATTTTGAAAATGTAGTACAACGGAGATCATGCAAAGCAAGGCATCCAAAATGTTAGCAGTACATCTAAACAAAAACTGAAAAATCATGTCATACTGGAAAAAAAGTAGCAAATGTCTGTCCCTGAAGTCACCTATGTCATAGCTCCAACGGCTAAAGACCCTTCAAGTATGGGTTTGGCTCATATCCATATGGTGTCTTATCTTTACTCATCCTGCGGAAGGTAAATAAGACTCTGCACTGTGCCACTCTGGGTATGCAGTGCTTCGACAGGTCCGCTCCATTTCCTTTTAATATCAAAATTGATTCGACTAGCAGAGGGATCTCGATGAAACCTATAAATTCTCTGGGCCCAATAATTTAAATTTCTCTTCCGAACAGAACATTGCTTTCACTCATGAATGAGACCATGCAGAAAGGCCAAACGAAATCATGGTGGTCAATATGAGGTGGGATGCAATCGCCCTCTTCATATATATTAAAAAAGCAACTGTTCAGAATGCATTCTGCAGGAAATATGTGCCACTCCACTATTCTCTTGTTCATTTTTTTTATTTCTGATGGCAGCGAATCCACTTCATCATTCTATAAAATCCCCGGGAGATTTCCTCGTCGATCCTTCACAAAGTTATAACAACATCAACACTAAATTGTGATTTTGCCTTTTCCTCTTTTCCACTTTGTCGATTTTGAATATGTCTTCTCCTTTAAGTGACCAGCTCTGCCTAAGTCTTGGAGAGTGAAAAAACAATACATTATCTTACTTTCATCACTTCTCAAGAATATGTCAGTGTATAGCTTGAGGGTTTCTAAGATATTGACCAATCTTCCTTGAATTTCTTCAAAATGCTCAAACTCTTTCTTTCTAACACAGCGTATCTTTACCATTATGTAGTCTGAAATTCCTTTCTGCTGTCGTGGTTGAACATATTATGGTATGTATGTCTCTACATCAGCATGCTCTCTGCTCCTCAGTAGCATCGAGGTAGCTTTATATGCCTCAAATGTCCAATATTTCTCCAAGTGCAAGACATTACAATTCAAAAATTCTGTAAATGCCCCTGTGGCTGACAGCTGTCTAGGTAAACCTGAGCTGCAAGTTGGACACCCAGTGAAAATCTCCTCAATCGGATCCCATGTCGGCACTAGCTCCTCAGTGAACTCTAACTCGGTCTCTGTACTAGGTGAGCTGGCATCTGTCTCCTTCATTTCTAGCTCATAGAATTCCTTCGAAATTGGAAGAATCTTTCTAGTTGTCTGTGCGGCTTGTCTTCTATCTACCATGTTCAAGTATTAGTGCTTACGTCGGTTGGTATTTCTTCTCTGTGTGCACCTCAGTGGTGCATCTGTAGTCGTCTCTGTCGCAGCAGTAGCCATATCTCTCTCTGGTGTGGTGATCATCGACGGGACTCACTTGTTTCTTAGTGCACGGAGGTGTGAGTCAACAAAACCTCTGGTGGCTCCTTGTCTCGACGTTTCTCCTACTTCTTGGTGACTGATTCAGACCAAAGGACTGTAGGCCTTTAACTTCCCTGTGGCTGACTAATTCCATGGGGGCCTCATAATCCGCATTGAATTGGGAGAAGTCCATGTAAAAATTTACCATTCCACCCTCAGGTGCCTTTTCTTCTCTTAGCGCTAAATGTAAGCCTTTTTTTTAACGCAAAATCTAGCATTCTTTTTGACATTTTCCTGCATAAAACAGAGGAAACGTCAGTATTGTGGTACTTAGCATGAACAAGAACAATAAAAAATTATTATAATTCATTAGATTTTAACTTTTATTAGATTTCATTATCTAATTTAACTTCAGTTTACAAACCTTGTAATTAAAAGATTTCAATTATAAGAGAATTTTTGTTTCATAAAAATTTATTTTATTCCATTTGATTTTGATTACAATATTTCTTTAATTTGGGACCCAGTCACAGATGATGCACCAAAAATATGTTAGATTTTTACTATATAATTTGTACTTATTTTTGGTGATATTACACTTTAAAGGAAGGTATTCTTTATGTTTTGCTGCATGTATGATGATTATAGGTGATTGGAGCAAAAAGAAGCGAAACGAAACGAATTTGGAGCAAAAAGAGGCAAAATGAAGAAATTAGCCTACTGGCTCCACCGTCACCCAAATACAGAGAGTTTAGAATTTAAATGGCGGCCAGCGCCGCTGGTGCCCTATATAGTGCCTCAGCACCCTATCCTAGTTAAGTCAAATTCAATGCATTTGGACGATTTTTTGAAGGGTTGTTTGAGGAAACCCTTGTGGAATTCATTTCTAAACTATTTTAATCAGATTTGGATGCCAAGAAAGAAGGAGAGGAGAGGGAGAGAAGTCTTTTGGAGTAAGGGATTCTTCTCTAAAGAGTGTAGGAGAAGGAGAAAAGTGAGAGATTGCTTCTTCCTTACTATTCTAAAGAGAGAATTGAGTGTTGTAGTGAAGAGAGAAAAGGATTCAAAGGAACTTCAAGGGATTTTCTTGGGGAAGAATTTAAGATAAGTTGTATTTATTTTTTTGGTTTGTATGACTTTGCTTTTATATATATAATTCATATATTGTTGTAACTTCCTCATGAATTTTGAGTAGATTTCTTTATCTTTCTTCTTGCAATGAGATGCATTGAAGTATTGATGTAGATTTGATGTGCCATAAAAATGTTAAAAAATTGTAATAATTTTTCACTTTGAACTTCATTTACTTTTTGATCTGGCGAATTGAATTATTAAAATTTATTGTGAAACATTCAATCTGAAAGGACTAAGTTTTCTACAATGATAGTGGAGAATTTATTCAATGTCCATGAATGAGTTGCGTAGTTCATGAGAATAGAGTGCAAATAAACAGGGAAATGTGGCTTGATAGGTGTAAAATTGAAGATTTTAGATTGACGGGCTGAAATCCCCAATTTGGTCCTAAAATTTGTTAACTAAAGCAAGGGTTAGCCTTTAGGTTAAGGGAAGTGGGAGCTCTGAAGTAAGAGCCAGTATGCTTCCAGCCTAACCATGGATTTAGTGACTAAGCCTAGGATTTGTCAATGTTCTTTACATAACTTGGAAAAGGGGGTACTATGACGTGGGTAAAGAATATGAATGCTCCTATTTGGCGTAATACAAACTTATTATCAATATATATCAACCAGTCATCATAGAATCATTACAAGAGGAAAGAAACTTTTCCATATTCGAACATTACAATACAAAACTTAGTGTGTGTTAGTTAATCCTGTTTAGAAATTTAGAAAGTAATTTTAGTTAATTTAGCTTTTGTTATCTTTGCACTATCAACTTACATAGTACTTGAACTTGCATTGTAACTTGAGTATTGGATTTCAATCTTTACTATAATTTGAAAAGTTCCAACCTTCCTCGTAGGATCGATAACTAGAACTCCACTAGAGCTGTGTATTACTTGAACGATACATATACTTTTGTATACGAGTGACTGTCTAATTATTAAATTAATCATACTGTGAAACTGAATCGAAGCTATCTTTTGAATATTTACGTTAGAGGCAACGCACCAGATCAACAGACACTGACCACGCAACTATATCAGAATAGACGTCCTTCTCCATGTTTGTCATGTTGGGTAGTATTTCTTTAGATATCGTCCATTTATCAACAACATGGGTTATTCTCCTTGAGAATCCACCAATTGGTATGCCCCATCGAAGTAAACTCTCTCCACTATGAAAGGTACCTCCCAGGTTGGTTCAAATTGTCCACCGATCTTGCGATATGCAAGAATAGGCCTTCTGAGAACGAGGACAAGGTCACCGACTTTGAACGACCTCGGGCGGACCAATTTGTCATGGGCTTGAATCATCTTCACTTGATAGAGTTCCAAGTTCTGCTGCACGAGCATTAATTTCTCTTCAAGGGTCTCCAACTCTATAAGTCAAAGTTTGGCATTTTCTTCTACTGTTATTTAATTGGTGATGGCAATTCTGAGCAATGGTAGCATAACCACAAAAGGAAGCATTGCTTAGACCCGTACACTAGTGTGTAAGGTGTAGACTGCATCGGCATTCTGAATGTTGTTATGTATGCCCATAATGCTTCTAGTAACTTCTCGTGCCATCCTCTTTTGTTATCATCGAGTGTGTTCTTCAAACTCTGCACAAGTGTCTTGTTGAAGGCTTCTGCCAAGCCATTTGCTCTAGGGTAGTGACCACGATGGTGATGCTTAACGTTATAAGTGTTAACAAATGTAAAATATATATATTCAATAATAGAAACGTCACCCCTTATCAATGCAAATATACGTATCGTTCAAGTAATACAGGGCTCTAATGGAGTCCTGGATATCGATCCCACAGGGAAGTTTAGAAATTACGAACTAATTACAACATTTGAAATAAGTAGCCAGTAAACGTAAATTAAGAACAATTATACTAAATTCTACCACTAATGTTGAACAGAAAGTTGCAATATAGAAAAGTATCTTCCCCCTTGTTAAGAGAATTAAGTGAATGGATAATTAAATGAGTTAGAATTATATTGTGCCAAATAGGAGCATTCCTATTCTTTACCCTTTGGTCCAGGCATAAAGAACATTGACTAATCATATGCTTGGTTACTGAATCTACGGCTAGGCTGGGAGGATACCGGCTCTCACTTCGGAGCTCCCACGTTCCCCTCGCCTGAGGGCTAACATCTACACTTCAGCACCCAAATGATAGGACCGAATTGAGGATTTTAGTCTATCACTCTAAAATCTCCAATTCTATGCCTGATAAGTAATATTTTCCTATTTATTTGCACCCTCCTTTCAAGGAGTTTAACCTCCCCAAATCTTGGATGTAATCTTTACTTTAGTTGTTAAATCAACGTATTTTAACAGATCAATTGGCCAGATTGAAAGTAAATTAAGAATTAAGTAAAAAGATTATCACAATTTTTATTGAATATTTTAGGCACAACAAATTCAATTTTCCATTTCACAAAATCTCAGAACAAGGAGAAAGACAGAGAAGACTACTCAGAATGCATAGGAAGAATAACACAAAACTTAGATTTCATCTATAAAATCAAAGTTATAAATTAATAAACACAACTTATCTCGAATTTTCTCCCCAAGCAGACTACTTGAAGTTCCTCTTACTCTTTCTTCTTGTACAATACACTCAACTAAACTCACTATTATACTCTCTAGAACACACTTACACACACTAATGACACTTTGGAGACATTAAAGACACTAATAAGACACTCAAAAAGGACACACTTTCGGCCTAAATTCGTCTATTTAAAGAGGGAAAAATATTTCCAAGTGTTGCTTAAGCACCTCTTCAAAAAGCATCAAGATTCAATAAATCTTGCTTGAACCGACCTTCTCGCCGTCGGCGGGCTCGTTGGCGCCGTCGGTGAGCTTCTAGAACATGTGCCAACTGCTAAGGCTCGCTGGCGGTGGGCTCGATCTCGCCGTCGACAAACTCCCATATAATATTTTTTTATTCTCAGGAAAAATGTGTCGTCGGCAGCCTATTCCTCGTCGTCGGCGGGCAAGATCAATTTTTGTCTCTTTTGGTCCTTTTGGTTCCAAATTCGCTCCTTTTCTCATCTTTTTGCTCCATTATCTATAAATCTTCATACCTGCAACAAAACATAGAAAATACCTTTCTTTAAAGTGCAATATCATCAAAAATTAATATAAAATCGGTATGAAATTCTCAATATATTTTTCTTTGGTCAAAATCCCCCAAACTTAACTATTACTTTTCCTCAAGTAATCTTGATACTACATAAAAGTAATGATTATTTGTAGTAAAGCTTTAATTCATAAATACTATGAATTTGATTTTAAATAAATATTATAGTAAAGTTTATTAGAAAGATTTTTAGATAATTGAGTTAACTCTATAGATGTAAGACTATTTAGTCATTAAGTTTAAGAGTTATAGTTTTCTATTTATTTCAAGAATGACTATATGTTGCAATATTAAATTATTTTAGGATGTTCAGATGATAGGAAATTCATGAAAACACTATTCAATAAAAATATTAATTCATATATATAAGTTCAGAAATGTTATTAAGTCTACCCTTTAGGTTAATTCAAATGAAGCCAATTTTTTATAAGGAATCTCCTCAAGCTTCTCCTCACTTACTTTTTCTTTTTATGTGGATTGCATTTCAATCTTATATATTTTTATTTTTTATTTTTTTCTTTTTTTTTTCAAGTGAGGATTACTGTATCTGGATAGCCTGTTAATAATTTTGAACTTCATTTTTCTCTTCCATAAATTGAAACTTGAAACATTTCCTTATCTTATATATATTTCATAGTTTTTACCTTATTGAGTTTCAATCTTTTCTTTCTCAACTAAAGCCCTAAGATATTCATTATCTCAAAATATAGTTTTCCTTACTTGAAATAGTTGACTATAATTCTATCGTCTTATCCCAAATATCTTAATCCATAGAATTAATTTAATTACCAAAAATATTTCTTTTAACCTTCTATAATATTTAAATAAATTAATTCTAGTTGACTGAATTAAATTTACTACAGAAATCATTTTTAATAATAATAATTTTTTAAAAAAAATACTTAATTGAGAACATATAATAGTTAATCTTATTCTTTTCTCCTCCATACTTAAATTTTTCTATCTAATCATATAGGTGGAAAGAAAAATACTATAAATTTAAATCATACCTTTGTGCTTTAGGTATTTCCCCTTTTTCCTTGAAGTTTTTGTAGGTTCTTTTTGCATCTCATCACTTTATTAACGTGTACTGTTAAGAACTTTCTATACATATATAACATTAGAGAATTTGCTGGGTAAGAAAATTTTTGAAAATAAGCACAAATTACTAACACAATTTCCTACTACATTTAATTATACTATACTAAGCACATTAAACACAACGATCACATATATACTACTAATTCAATTTCAGAGTTACTATCACAATCTGCAATAAATAAAAATAACTATTTGTTTTTAACAAAGCTAAACTAATGTAAACAACTTACACAACACAATAAATATAAATCCAGAACTGAATTACTAAAATAAAGAAAACAAAATACATATGACAACAAATATCTGATCACAGAATCTACGGGAAAAAATAAGCACTTACCAAGGGAAGATGAAATCCGACGTCAAAATGAGTTGAAAACGCTCCAAATCCAAGATCTCTCAAGCCCTAGGTCGGTTTTTTCGGAGTTTAGAGGTTGTGGATGATGAATAGTGGCGGTTGATCGGTCAAATAAAGGCGTTTTACGAATCTCGCCGTTGGCGGTAAAATCTCACCGTCAGCAGGTTAATTAATTCAAAGAGGTCTATTCATTCGGGAAAATTCTGCCGTCGGCGGCGTCGAGGGCACCGACAGCGGCCTTTCTCAAAAAAAAAATTCATATTTTGTATTTTTAAGCCTCGTTAACGTCCGATTAATCGATTTAAACATATTTTTCTATGATTAGATATTATTTTAACTCAAAAAGATTTACAAAACACAAACATCACAACTTTTATATATAAAATCCAAGCATTTACAATACTTATACACAACATACTATAACAAGGTATTTTCTCAACCTTAATATATCAAATTCAGCGTCACAGTCTAAACCACGATACTCAAAACGCTGAAAACAAACAATCTATGCATAATCTCATCTATACCGAGATCAAAATATCGAAATCTAAAATAACACAAGAGTAAACCACACAAATTTAATTCCAAACTAATTCAACACATAAGCAATTACGAACATCATCTACTCATCAGAATCAGTGCTAAACTCATCTCTGATATCACCTATTGAACGTAAATGAACAAAAAGATTGTAGAAGGGCCTGTAAGGAAACTCTTTAGTAGAATCTTCTTCTATCCATCCTTTCTTTCTCATAAGCCGTATGAAACTAGCTTCAAGATGTCCAGAATGATCAAAATGTTCTTTCATTCTCCAATCAATATGATCAAATAAGTCAGAGATGTTATTAATTGAAGTCATCACGTTTTGTACCTCTTTTTTCAGTCCTTTGATTTTCCGTAAGATCATATCAGTTTTATCAGTCAGAGGCTGAATTGAAAAAGAATTCTGAGATGTTTGATCCACAGTAATAGCCGCATCGTTATTAACATCCAGTGTAGGAAACATATCAGATGGATCTAAAGGTTTCCAAGGCAGAAGTACATTCTCCCAGGCTTCATATGAAACTTGGTTCTGAATGCAGAGTGCAAAAATTGTAGAAGGATACCAAGCCCATAATTGATCCATGAACAATCAGGCCTAAAGCAGACTTCACAATTATAGAACCAACATCAATAGGTAATCCCGCTTGAATACAATAGTTCAAAATTGCACATTCCTTAGAAACTTTGATGACTCTCATAGTAGGCAACAATTTTGAAGAAATGAAGAAGTGCCAATGTTTAGAAACGGGATTTAGAAGTGATGCAGAGAAATTAACATACCCGTTTTCTCTTATTTCCCAATCTTCCGCTTCATCAGTCAAGTAACGATATATTTCATTCATATTATTCCTTGTAGGGACAAAGTTGGAGTAGTGGAAAACATGTGCATTCTCGATAGAATATAACTCATTAATTCTAGAAGGAGTAAAAGTTACCCATCTGACTCGCACATAAACGACTCTGTGGTTGATTCCGTATAAATTGACATAGAATTCTTTTACCACAGGGATGACTACTGTAGAGGTAGTATAGCACAATACTCCCCAATGTCATCGCACAATCATTTTTTATATAGACGTCGTCGAATTCTCCTCTCCTCGATTCAAGAATCCTCGTTCCTTGATCAATCTCTTTTTCACCATAACCTTATTGAATAATCGCTGAGCCTCGCAACTGATAAATTTTCTTCTATTGAACACTCCAGATCTAGGGATTTCATGGTGATTGGATGCCATAAGGATGAGTTTTGGTGGAGTTTCAATTTGTTTTTAGGAAGTAGATAGTTTAGAATTCGAGTTCTAGGAGTTTTTAAAGAGTTAAAATACTTAGAATCGCTAGAAACCGTCAAAATAACTCCCTAAACCGTTCACTCACCGAACTCGCCATCGGCGGTGTCGATCTTGCCGTCGGCGGGATTCTTTGATAACACAAACTATACTTGGCGGGAAAAACTCGCCGTCGGCGGGCTCGATCTCGTCGTGGGCGGCCAAGGCAAAAATTATCCTGTCTCGCTCTGGTCTGAATGTGTTTCAAATTTTTCTATGGATCCAATTATCATGATGATTATAAGGTTAAATTCGAGTAGTAGAGTTCGTTCATACCACAAATTATCAATAAATCAAACAAATAATCATTGCATAAAAATAAAGATAACTATGGGTTGCCTCCCATACAGCGCTTGGTTAAACGTCGTCAGCCTGACCTATTCAGGTTGACTGAGCATTAAAACCTCTTTAAAATTTGGTCTTTTACCCTCAAAATATGGCTTTAATCTGTGTCAATTTACTTTGAATCTGTTTCCAGCCTTTGGATCTTCAATTTCAACAGCTCCGTATGTAAATACTTGAGTTATAGTGAAAGGTCCTAACCATTGAGATTTCAATTTCCCAGGAAATAATTTCAGCCTTGTATTGTAAAGCAAAACTTCATGTCCTGGTTCAAAGTTTTTCTGTTTAATCTTCCGATCATGTCATAACTTCATTTTCTCTTTATAGATTCAATCGTTATTATAAGATTCATTCCTTAATTCTTCTAACTCATTCATCTGCAACAATCTCTTCTCACCAGAATCTTTTAAATTATAATTAAACTCTTTAATCGCCCAACATGCTTTATGCTCTAATTCAACTGGTAAGTGGCAAGTCTTTCCAAAAATAAGTATATAAGGAGTCATTCCAATTGGATTTTTATAAGCAGTTCTGTATGCCCATAATGCAGTGTGTAGTCTGATGGACCAATCTAATCTACTAGGGTTTATAGTTTTTTCTAAAATTTGTTTAAGTTCTTGATTAAAAACTTCAGCTAATCCACTGGTCTGTGGAGGATAAGCAGTAGATATTTTATGAATAATATTAAATTTTTCTGCCAATCTTTGAATATATTTATTCCTAAAATGGGATCCTCCGTCAGTGATAATCACTCTCGACATTCCATATCTTGTGAAAATATTTTTCATTAAAAATTTTGAAACACTCTTAGCATAACAACGAGGTAAGGCCTATGCTTCAATCCATTTAGAAACATAATCAACAACAACCAATATATACGAGTTTCCAAATGAAGGACTAAATGGTCCCATGAAATCTAATCCCCAAACATCAAAAATTTCAACTTCCAATATGAAATTCAGAGGCATTTCATTTCTTCTAGATATATTACCTACTCGTTGGCATTTATCACAAGTTTTGATATATCTATAAACATCTCTAAAAAGAGTAGACCAATAAAATCCAGCTTGTAAAATTTTATGTGCAGTTTTGTAGTCCCAAAATGTCCTCCAAATTCAGAATCATGACATTTTTGAATAATTAGTTTGGTTTCTTCATAAGGCACACATCTCCTAATAATAAGATCCTTACATTGCTTATATAAATATGGTTCATCCCAAAAATACGCTTTAGCATCATGAATGAATTTTTTATGTTGTTGCAGAGTTAACATGGGTGGTAAAATATCACTTACAATATAATTAACTATATCGGCATACCAAGGTATTTTCCACTCATTTATATTATAAAGTTGTTCATCGGGAAAAGCGTGCCGTAATTTCATTGTCGGTGTCGGATAATTCGTGATATTCTAATCTTGACAAATGATTAGCAATCTGATTATCAGTTCCCTTCATATCTATTACTATAAAATCAAATTCTTGCATCAGTAATATCCATCTAATTTATCTTGGTTTGGTATCCTTCTTTTGCATTAAATATTTAATAGCAGAGTGATCTATATGCACAATACATTTAGTTCCAATTAAATAAGATCTAAATTTATCAAAAACATATACAATTGCTAATAATTCTTTTTCCATAACTGTATAGTTAATTTCAGCATTATTAAGAGTTTTACTAACATAGTATATAACTTTAAAAATTTTATCATATCTTTGTCCAAGAACAGCTCCAATAGCATAATCACTAGCATCGCACATAATTTCAAATGGTTTCTCCCAATCAGGTGAAACTATTATAGGTGCTGTGATTAATTTATCCTTTAATAATTCGAAAGCATTTAGACATTCTTTAGTAAATTCAAATTTCTTGTCCTTTTCTAAAAGTTGGCATAGAGGTTTTGTAATTTTAGAAAAATCTTTTATATAACGCCAATAAAAACCAGCATGTCCAAGAAAACTTCTTACCCCTCTCACTGTAGTAGGAGGTGGTAATTTAGCTATAACTTAAATTTTTGCAGGGTCTACTTCCATGTCGTTTTCCGAAATTTTTTGCCCTAATACAATTCCTCCTGCAACCATAAATTGACATTTCTCCCAATTTATAACTAAATTAGTTTTTTCGCAGAACTCCAAAACTTTTTTAAGATGAATTAAGCATGCGTCAAATGATGTTCCAAATATAGAGAAATCATCCATAAATACTTCTATTCCATCATCAATTAATTTACTAAATATAGACATCATACATCTCTGGAATGTTGCAGGTGCATTACATAATCTAAAAGGCATTCTTCGAAAAGCATAAGTTCCATAAGGACTAGTAAATGTAGGTTTTTCTTGATCCTCAGGAGCAATAGGAATTTGATGGTAGCCAGTATATCCATCTAAAAAACAAAAGTATTTGTGCCCAGCAAGTTTATCCAACATTTGGTCTAGGAATGGTAAAGGGAAGTAATCTTTTCTGGTGGCTGCATTTAATTTCCTATAGTCAATACATATACGCCATCCGGTAACTTGTCTGATAGGTATCAAATCATTATTTTCATTAGCTTCAACAGTCACTCCTCCTTTCTTAGGAACACAATGAATTGGGCTTACCCAAGCTCTATCCGAAATAGGATATATAATACCATTGTCTAACCATTTTAAAATTTCTTTCTTGACTACATCTTTCATCATTGGGTTTAATCTCCTTTGGGTATCAACTCTTGTTTTATGTTCATTATCCAAAATAATTCTGTGCATACAGATTGAAGGACTAATTCCTTTAATATCTGCCAAGGTCCAACCAAAAGCTTTTTTATATTTCTTTAATGTATCTAAAAGTTTTTGCACTTGTAATTCGTTTAATTCTACTGATATAATAACCGGTAAAGTTAAAGAATTTCCCAAAAATACATACTTCAAATGAGTAGGTAAAATTTTTAACTCAAGTTCAGGAGGTTTTATAATTGACGACACTATATTCTTTTTAGCATTTTCCGTAACATCCAGCGTCTCCAATCTTTCTTGTATATAATCTAATTCTTCATTTTCTGCTTTTTCAAATAATTTTGCATTTTCTATTTCTTGTTTATCTTTAAAATATTCTTTAAAATGTTCATTTCACAGATGTTCAAGAATTTCCATTCGAAAACATTCATCATCTTTTTCAATAGCAGGATATTTCATTGATTTTGCAATGTTAAAAGTTACTTCATGATCATTTACTCTCATAGTTAATTCTCTTTTTTGAACATCAATCATGGCTCTTCCAGTAGCTAAGAAGGGTCTCCTTAAAATCATAGGTATTTCTTTATCTTCCTCCATATCTAAAATAATAAAATCCACAGGAAAGATAAATTTATCCACTTTTACTAACACATCTTCGAAAACTCCTTTAGGATAAGTCACTGAACGATCAGCTAACTGAAGAGTTACTGAAGTAGGCAAGACTTCTCCCAATCCTAATCTTTTAAAAATTGATAGAGGCATAAGATTAATGCTGGCTCCCAAGTCACATAAAGCTTTTCCATAAAATTTTTCTCCAATAGCACAAGGTAAGTGAAACTACCAGGATCTTTTAATTTCTCAGGAAGCTTTTTCTGAATAATTGAACTATACTCTTCGCTAGTGCAATAGTTTCATTGTCTGTGAATTTTCTCTTCTTGTTTAGAATATCTTTCATAAATTTCACATAATTGGGCATTTGTTCTAATGCTTCTACAAATGGAATATTAACCATTAATTTCTTCAGGATTTCAATGAATTTAGAAAATTGTTTATCCTTTTTATGTTGCTTTAATCGCTGAGGAAATGGTGGTGGTGGTTTTTCTATAGTAATTTTCATTGATGTTAGTGGATATTCTAAATCTTGATCTTGCTGATCCTTTTCTTTTTCAGTTTCCACTTTCTCTTTTTCAATTTCTGTTTCTTTTTGTACTCTTGTTTCTAATTCTTTTCCACTTCATAGCTGTATCGCTTTTATTTGTTCTTTTCCTTTGTCTTTAGGATTAATATCCACATTACTAGGAAAAGTTCCACGAATTCTATTATTAAGTGCAGTAGCGATATGCCCAAGTTGAGTTTCAATATTTTTAATAGCAGTTCCTTGATTTTGTAATTGGTTTCCTTGAATTTGTAACTGATTTCCTTGATTCTGCAAATGTTGACCCATATTTAATATCAATTCTTCCATAGATAACTTATTTTCATTAAATTGAGAGTTATTATTAAATCCATGTGGATAAGAAGGTTTATAATTAGGATTTCCTTGATTAGATGAATTTCCTAATGGGTTTACTGAGTTGTTTGCCCATTGTTGATTAGTAGAATTGTTATTCCAATTAAAATTAGGATGATTCTTCCAACCAGGGTTGTAATAATTTGCATAAGGATTATTAGGTCTATTATTAATAGCATTTAAAGTTTCATAAGAAGATTGAACATCCACAAATTGCCCAGATGAATTTTCTTCTATTATAGTAGGAGAATAATTCATTTCATAATGATCTAATTTCTTAGATATAGCAGCAATCTGAGAAGCTAACATAGATATTGCATCAGAATCATGGATACTAGCTATTTTTTTAGGATTTAGCCTTTCAGAAGGCCATTGAAAATTGTTGGTAGCCATTTCTTCAATTAACGAATAAGCCTCATCAAATGATTTTGACATTAATGAACCACTAGCGGCAGCATCAATAATAGATCTAAGAGATCCTATTAATCCTCTATAAAAAGTTTGTATAATTAACCAATCTGGCAACGCTTGATGTGGGCATTTCCTAAGAAGATATTTAAATCCCTCCTAAGCTTCATATATCGATTCTCCATCAAACTGACTAAAAGATGTTATATCATTTCTAAGCTTAGCAGTTTTTGAAGGAGTAAAATATTTGGATATAAATTTTTGTGATAATTCTCCCAAAGTTCTAATAGATCCAGGTGCTAACGAATTTAACCACATCTTAGCCTTTTCCCTTAAATAAAAAGGAAAAAGCCTAAGTCTAACAGTATCATTAGATACTCCATCATATTAAAAGTAGCACAAAGTTCTAAAAAACTAGCGAGATGTAAATTAGGATCTTCGTTTGGTGAACCACTAAATTAGTTATTCTGTACCATTTGGATAATTGCAGGTTTAAGCTCAAATGAAATAGCCGCTACATCAGGTTTTTGATAGTTAAGTGAATTTCATCTAATGTAGGGTTAGCGTAATCTTAAAGGTCTCAGTTGATTTTCATTTACTGAATTATTCACCAATTATTTTAAATTTATAATTTCTCTTTTCTGTTTTCTAATTTTTTTTAATAATGCGTTCTAATTACGAATCATAAGGTATTAAATTTTTAGTTCCAAATTTACGCATACACAATCGAAATTAAAACTTATGCAATTTAAAATAGTCCGTTACTCCAGTAATTATCTTAATAATTATTGCACTAATTACGTTAATAATTACTTTACTTCCCTGGCAACGGAGCCAAAAACTTGACCAACGATGGCGATGCTTAACGTTATAAGTGTTAACAAATATAAAATATATATATTCGATAATAGCAACGTCACCCCTTATCAACGCAAGTATACTTATCGTTCAAGTAATACAGGGCTCTAATGGAGTCCTGTATATCGATTCCACAGGGAAGCTTAGAAATTACGAACTAATTACAACAGTTGAAATAAGTATCTAGTAAACGTAAATTAAGAACAATTATACTAAATTCTACCACTAATGTTGAAAGAAAAGTTGCAATATAGAAAAGTATCTTCCCCCTTGTTAAGAGAATTAAGTGAATGGATAATTAAATTAGTTAGAATTATATTGTGCCAAATAGGAGCATTCCTATTCTTTACCCTTTGGTCCAGGCATAAAGAACATTGACTAATCCTATCCTAGGTTACTGAATCTGCGGCTAGGCTGGGAGGATACCGGCTCTCACTTCGGAGCTCCCACGTTCCCCTCGCCCGAGGGCTAACATCTACACTTTAGCACCCAAACGATCGGATCGAATGGAGGATTTTAGTCTGTCACTCTAAAATCTCCAATTCTACGCCCGATAAGTAATATTTCCCTATTTATTTGCACCCTCCTTTCAAGGACTTTAACCTCCCCAAATCTTGGATGTAATCTTTACTTTAGTTGTTAAATCAACGTATTTTAACCGATCAATTGGCCAGATTGAAAGTAAATTAAGAATTCAGTAAAAAGATTATCACAATTTTTATTGAATATTCTAGGCACAACTAATTCAATTTTCCATTTCATAAAATCTCAGAGCAAGGAGAAAAACAGATAAGACTACTCAGAATGCATAGGAAGAATAACATAAAACTTGAATTTCATATATAAAATCAAAGTTATAAAATAATAAACACAACTTATCTCGAATTTTCTCCCCAAGCAGACTCCTTGAAGTTCCTCTGACTCTTCCTTCTTGTACAACACACTCAACTAAACTCACTATTATACTCTCTAGAACACACTTACACACACTAATGACACTTTGGAGACACTAAAAACACTAATAAGACACTCAAAAAGGACACACTTTCGACCTAAATTTGTCTCTTTTTAAAGAGGGAGAAATATTTCCAAAGGTTGCTTAAGCACCTCTTCAAAAAGAGCATAGATTCAATGAATCTTGCTTGAACCGACCTTCTCGCCATCGGCGGGCTCGTTGGCGCCGTCGGCGGGCTTCTAGAACATGTACCAACTGCTAAGGCTCGCTGTCAGCGGGCTCGATCTCGCCGTCGGCGAGCTCCCATATAATATTTTTTTATTCTTTGGAAAAATGCACCGTCGGCGGCCTATTCCTCGCCGTCGGCGGGCAAGATAATTTTTGTCTCTTTTGGTCCTTTTTGTTCCAAATTCGCTCTTTTTCTCATCTTTTTGCTCCATTATCTATAAATCTTCATACCTTCAACAAAACATAGAAAATACATTTCTTTAAAGTGCAATATCATCAAAAATTAATATAAAATCGGTATGAAATTCTCAATATATTTTTCTTTGGTTAGGTAGTGACTTGAGGTAGTCCCCGCGCGTTTATTATGTATATACTTAAAAATATAAGAATTCAACATCACTACTAGAAGATCTAAATCCTCAGCAATAGTGCCAAAAACTTAACTTGGAGCATAATTTAATTTAGTAACAATTATATATTATAATCTTTTAATCACAGAGTTGCATTTAAAATGCAAGTATACGTATCGCTCAAATAACACAGGGCTCTAATGGAGTTTTGGATATCGATCCCACATAGAATATTTTAGAAGCTATAGAATAGGATTATAGAAATCAATTCAGAATCACAACTAAATCGAAATTGCCTATCTTTCACTAATACACAATCAACAATAGGAGCATACCTATCCTCTACCATTTGATCCAGACATAAAGAAAATTGACTAATCATATGCTTGGTTACTGAATCTGTGGCTAGGGTGAGAGCATACTTGCTCTCACTTCGGAGCTCCCACGTTCCTCTCGCCTGAGGGCTAACAATATACACTTTAGAACCCAAACGATAGGATTGAATCGAGGATTTTAGCCTGTCACTCTAAAATCTCCAATTCTACGCCCGATTAATATTATTTCCCTATATATTTGCACCCTTCTTCCAAGGATTTTGATCTCCCTGAATCTCAGATGTAATCTTTACTATAGTTGTTAAACTCAACAGATTTTAACTATTTAATTGTCCAGATTGAAAGTAAATTAAGATCTAAGTTAAAGATTATCTCAACTTATTTAAATCTTTTATGGCACATTAATTCTTTTTATTATATCACAAAAATATCAAAACAATGAGAAAGATAGAACAACTACTCAGAATTCATGGAGAGAATGCAATAAAACTTGGATTTCATATATAAAAGTAAAGTACTACAAACTAAAGTAAATAAACACAACTTATCTTAAATTCCTCCCCAAGCAAACTACTTGAAGTTCCTCTGAATCCCTTCTTTCTTTACAGTACAAGGAATTCTCCTTCGAAACGGCAATGTAGAAGAGATCTCTCACTTCCCTTCCACTCTTACTATTCTTCGAAGAATTCCTCACAATCTCTATTTGAACTCACTATTTAACACTCACTAATAACAATGGACACTAGTGGACTCTCTATAGGACACTAAGTAACTATTAGAAATCTCTAATAGAACTTTTTACAGACTCTTAGTGACTTTTAGAGGACTCCAAAAGGACAATTTTTCGGCCTAAAACGGTTCTTTTTAAAGTTATTGAAGAGTCTCGAAGGTTTTCCAGGCATCCCTTCGAAAATCATCCATATTCGACGAATATTGTGAAAGAACCGCCGATCCCGCCGTCGGCGGCCTCGTGCTGCGCCGTTAGCGGCCTACTAGAAACATTCCTTTAAACAGACCCCGCCATCGGCGGACTCGACATCCGCCGTCGGTGGCATCCCTTGGAATTAATTCTGAACTCTCAAGAAAATCACGCCGTCGGCGCCATCGACCTCGCCATCGGCGCCCTAGGTCAAATTTGCATATTTTAGCCCTTTTTGCTCTAAATTTTCTCCTTTTTGCTTTTTTTTGCTCCTTTGTCCTTAAATCTTTATACCTGCAGAAAAACACCAAAAATACCCTTCTTTAACTGCAATATCATCAAAATCAGTATAAAATAGGCATGAAATTCTTAACCCTTTTTCCTTGGGTCAGGTAGTATATGGTAGAGTACCGACAATCTATCCCCTTTCTAGTGGAAGCCCTTTATTAACATCCTGTCAAGTGAAAGCTCATGGGCATTGATTTCCAAATATGCTAAAGTTCATAGATTCATCACATTGATCAATGGTCCTGATCGAATAATACCCTGGAGAGTGTAAAATTGCCAATGTTGATTGAGATGTACAAAGGTCAATTATGATCGGCCATACCGAGTAGCTAGTCATTATTTGTGAAGGTAACACCATATTGTCCTTTTAGTAAGCAAACCTCATCTGAGGAGTTACCGGCCATTTGAGCTAAGCAAATTTCTGGATCAAGTAAGACCTTGACCAGCGTTTCCCTCATCTCCTTTGACAAAATTAGAGCATCGTAGATGCTTAGTTTGGCTAGCAACTTCGAAAGATAGGCTATAATATTATACTCCACTTTATTGCTCAGTTCTTCAACTTTTTGCCGAATGAGCATTTTGTTTGCTGGCGGAGTCGGTTATTCTTAGGTAACTGTCTATTTTCCTTTGTCTTTCAGACCCATTCTCGAGGGTAAGAGTTTTCCACCTCTTAAATTGATTTCTATTATCTCTTCCAAATCTCATGCTAAATCTGTCGGCTTCTCCCTCCGGACTGGAATGACTAGTTATTCGAGAGTTGTTGCAGAGTCTAAGGATTCGAGTTCAACCCTTAGAACTCACAGAAGATTTTGTCACTCCTTGGACTATCGTAACCACTTTCATTGGTGTAATCCTCCTTATCCTGCTTAGGTTTTGTACGACTTCAGAATTGTTATTAGAATCAAAATCAAGATCTAGGTTAGATCCATTGTCATTAGTTACATCTTTACTAGAAATAGTCAAAACGTAGCCCAAACCATAAATTTTCTCATTATAGTACCCCACGAGGGTGAACAAATAATCATATAAAGTCAGACATTCGAGCGATTTCTCCCCCGATTCGAAACAACCATGCTAGGAAATGCAGACCCTATTCTACTCGTTGGCGCCTCGATCTCCTCTTTTATGTGTTCTTCTCTTCCTGTTCATTCTGTATCGGTTCCTATATTGCAATCGATAGTGCTGGCTTAGCAGGTCTTGAACTCTGAATTGAAGCGCACACCAAAATGGTTTGGATGCGACTCAATATTTTCTTTGAAGATCTTGTCCATGTCGTACTCCATCCACCATCGGTCATGTACGGGTCAATCAATACATTAGGATCAATTGAAATGAAATTGATAAAACCACCTTGGGGCTCTCTCATGTACTCTTTCAGGATCGTTATGTTCCCTTTATTGAGATTGTTCTCGAGCCTAGTCTTGAAGGTGAAGCTGTCTTCTGTCTTCTGCCCAAGCATTCTATGGTAAGGGCAATACAATGGATGATCTTTTTTATCCACTTCTTTTGGCTTTTTAGGCTCTGGCAACTGTAATCCATCCTTCTTGATCAAGCGACGAAACATCTTTCCTACTGCCTCATCCTTAAAGAGGTACACTTTATTCAGAAGTTCCATCATGATGCGTCTCCACTCCATCTGGTGATACCCCTGAGATGGCTGCTGATGAGGCAGTTGGTAACTTGGTTGAGTCGTTCAGTCCATATCTACATCGGCTGCTTCCTCTTATTTATCGCTGCAATGGTTCCGGACTTCTTTCAAAGACTTCACCTGGTTTTGGCTTATCAGACTTTTCCAAGAAACTGAGCTGTTTTGCCTCCTTTTGTAGACTCCCGGCCTTACTAAGCTGTTTCTCGAATGCCTTTATCGTAAATCCCTAAAGGAGAAGTGCTATCGGGCCTTGAATACTCTTAAGAAGAATCCCAATCGCATGCTGCTCTTGGAGTTGTGATTCACACAACATACTCAAATTTCTCCATCGCAGAATATAGTCCACTAAAGTTTCATCTGGCCTCTATTTCTCTACCACAAGATCACCAATGGTGATGTGGTGCTGAGCTCCAGCGAACAGTTCCATGAATAGGTTTTCTGATTCCGTGAATGTCTTAACTGAACCATTGGGCAACTCTGCATATCAGTCGAAGGCAACTCCTGAAAGGCTGCTAACAAACTAGTGAAACAGTAAAGCATCACTGCCCCCTACGTTGCAGCAACTTGCACAAAAGTATGCAACATGTTGTCAGGGTTTCCCTATTACTCAAAAGTCTTAAACAGAAGTTGTACAAAGCCTTTGGGGAATTGCATGACATAAAACTCTTGGACTGGGCTAAGGCTTCTCTCACCTACTATTCTACCATATTCTTAAAGTCCTTTTCTAGTGTTAGATTTTGAACATAATTTTTTCTGATACACCTTAAATATATAGTGTTTTTATGCACATTTTTATACCTATTTTTTATGATATTGCACTTGAATGAAAGGTATTTTGTGTTTTTCTTGCAAGTATGATGAATATGAGTGATTATGATGAAAGGAGCAAAATTGGATCAAATTTGAAGCAAAAAAATGAAAAAAAGAAAAATTGGACACTGGCGGCTAAGCGTCAGCTGGTCGGCGCTTAAGCGCCACAGTTATAAAAATCAAATTTAATCAAATTTGGCACCATTTCCAAGGGGTGTTTGAGGCAACTTTTGATGGTAACCTCCTTAACTTCCTTTTGGCGGTAGAAGTGATCCAAGGGATGCAAGGTTTGGTGGATACATTGAATCGGGACACAATTTGAAGAGACACCAAGGCACCTTTTGGATTATTATTAAAATTATATCATGTAATTTGCATGAGAGTCTTGAAGAAGAAGGAGAGTATTTAGAGAATTTTTTTTAGAGTTATTATAGAGTTGAGAGAGTGTGTGAGGGAGAGAAATCAGTAGGAGTAGGAGTAGAGAGTAAGAAAGGAGAAAGGGGTTGGAGTGAAGCCTTCTTCTCACCAATTCTCTTTCTTCCTTTTATTTAGTTGTTATTGAAGTCTGAAGTCTGTTTCTGAGTCATCAGAGTTGGGCGACCCACGCTGAGGAGTGTTTTAGTGGAAAGTCAAGTTTCAAAGGAACTTCTAGAGTCTTGTGGAGAGGATTTTCAGATAAGTGTTTACTTCAGTTTTATATTTAGTTTTTAATTAAAACTTTTTATGTTTTCATTATGATTTCTATTTTCAAATCAATATGTGCTTGTGTTTTCTCCATGAGTTCTGAGTAGTTTTCTTTATCTTTTTCTTTCTTAAATGAAGAAATAATTAAATTATGTAAGATTTTTGTGGACTGTATAAGTGTTTAAAGTTCGAATAAATTGTGAAGATTTAATTCCCTGAACTTAATTTACTTCTTAATTTGGCCAGTTAAGATGTTAAAATTTGTTGTGAGATATGTAAGATCCAATGCGTTATTATCTCAAAAATAAATTGATAAAAATCACATGCAATTATTTGAGTGAGAATTGTAGTCCATATAATTGAATGCAAATATATTAGGAGATATGTTTTTAATGGAAAGTAAAATTAGACGACTTTAGAGTGACAGGCTAAAGCCCCCTAATTTGGTTTGACATTTTAAATTTTGTTATGAGAAGTTAGCCCCAGGAGGAGGGAATCGAGGGAACTCTAGAGTGAGAGCTGGTACCTACCCTGCCTAACCATTTTCAAAATTTTAAAATTTCAAATTAACCAATGTTCTTTTTAGAACCAAGTAAGGGTAAAGAATAAATTTGCTCCTATTTGTCACAACACATTTAAACACTTCCATAACAATACTTTCATAATTATTACTGCTTTATAAGAGAAAGAAAAAGATATTATATTTCCTAGTGTTTTAAATCGTGTTTTAAAGTTCTGATAATTTTCATTTCTTGCTTAGCTTTTTATCAAAAATACCAAAAACAACTTTCAAAATTTACAAATCAAAACATACTTTCAAAAGTCATTTAAAATGTAAAAATATAATTTTCTTATTTCTTTAAAAAGTTTTTACATTTCCTTGTGGGTTCGTTATCTCAGGGCTTAATCAGAAAGTCCTATATTACTTGATAAACGATATGTATACTTGTGTAGTATCCCATATTATACAATCATAATTTTCATATCTAAATCGTAAGCATATATATTTGTCGGGATCAAGTTTTTGGCGCCGTTGTAGGGGAAATTAATTAAAACTGCATTTTTAAAGAAAATTAAGAAAAATTTAAATTTTTACTTTTCTTTGCTTTTGTTAGTGTGTTGTGTTTTGTTTTATTTTATTGTTGTATGCATAGTTCAGGTTCTAAGGGACTTGTGCTTTACGATTCTGAATTAGAAAGAACTATCAGAAAAATCAAAAAAATTAAAAATATAGAAAAAGATAAAAATATTCAAGAAATGGCAAATCATCAAAATCAAAATATTGGCGTCCATCAAGAATTCAGACCTTTAAGAGATTATGCTAACCATACAGTGGATGAACTTCATGGTAGTATTCAACACCCTGTTGTAGCTGTTAATTCCTTTGAGCTTAAACCTGTTATTATCCAAATAGTGTCTAATAATCAGTTTGGGGGAGCAACAACTGAAGATCCTAATTTGCATCTTGCTAATTTTCTTGAGTTGTGTGCTATTTTAAATATGACGGTGTTTCGGATGATGCTATTAGACTCAGACTTTTTTCTATCTCACTAAGGGATAAAGTTAAGATATGGTTAAATTTGTTAGCACCTGAATCTATCAGAACTTGGGGTGATTTAGCCCAAAAATTCCATGCTAAATATTTTCCACCATCGAAGACTACGAAGTTGAGAAATGATATTACATCTTTTTGTCAGTTTGAAGGTGAATCAATATATGAAGCATGGAAAAAATTTAAAGATCTCCTCAGGAAATGTCCACATCATTTGATTCCAGATTGGTTAATAATTCAAACCTTTTACAATGGATTAGTTGGATCTCTTAGATCAATTATCGATGCTGCTGCTGGTGGATCATTAATGTCTAAACAGTTTTTTGATGCTTATGCTTTAATTGAAGAAATGACTACTAATAATTTTCAATGGCCTTCTGAAAGGTTAAATCCTAAAAAGGTAGCTAGTGTTCATGAAAATGATGCTTTTACAATGTTAGCAAATCAAGTTGCTGCAATTTCAAGGAAGATAGACCAATTTGGGATGAATTTTTCTCAGCCAAATTCCATGATAGAAGCAAATTCAGTAGGCTAAATGGTCGATTCTTTTTCTTCACCAGAAACTTTGAATGATATAAGCAAGACTAATAACCCATATTCCAATTATTATAACCCAGGTTGGAAGAACCACCCAAACTTTAACTGGAATACCAATAATCAGGGTGGTTTTAATCAACAATGGGGGAACCACTAAGTAAACCCATTGGGGAACTGGAACAACCAAGGAAAAAATAATTATAGACTAACCTATCCTCCAGGTTTTAACAATGCTTTACAATTAAAGGAGAAGAAGTTGTTTATTGAAGAAGTGGTGTCACATATGGGAAATTAATTACAAATTCAAGGAGCAAACATCAGAAATATTGAAAATTAAGTGGGGCAAATTGCAAATTCATTAAGTAATAGATCCCAAGGAATGCTTCCAAGTAATATTGAAGTAAATCTAAGAGAAAAGAATAAAGAGCATTAAAAACAATTCAATTGGGAAGTGGAAGAGAGTTGGAAGGTAGAGTTCAGAAAGAAACAGAAGTAGAGAAAGAGGAGATTGAAGAACCAAAAGAGGACGCTCCGAAAGGTTTGGAAAGACCAATTTCTCCACCTAAGGTTGATTTGGAAAAGCCACCACCTCCATTTCCTCAGAGACTTCGTCAACAAAAGTTGGATAAGCAATTTTCAAAATTCTTCGAGATATTTAAGAAGCTTACCATTAATATTCCATTTGCTGAAGCCTTAGAACAAATGCCGAGCTATGTGAAATTTATGAAGGATATTCTCAACAGAAAGAGGAAGTTTGAAGATAATGAGACAGTTGCACTTAGTGAGGAGTGCAGTGTAATAATTCAGAAGAAGCTTCCTGAAAAGCTTAAAGATCCTGGTAGTTTCACAATTCCATGTGCAATCGGAGACAGATTCTATGGAAAAGCTTTATGTGATTTGGGTGCAAGCATTAACCTTATGCCTCTATCAATATTCAAAAGACTAGGATTAGGAGAAATAACCTCTACTAATGTAACTCTGCAATTAGCTGATCGTTCAATCACATATCTAAAAGGAGCTATAGAAGATGTTTTGGTTAAAGTTTATCAATTTATCTTTCTTGTTGATTTTATTGATGAAATATCCTGCAAGAGGTAAAGATGATGAATGTTATAGGATGGACGTTATCAGATATTTGAGTGAATGTCATTTCAAGTCAACTTATGAAGAAAAACCTGAAAGAAGAATTGGAACATAAGCAAGAAGAGGAGTTACATCATTCTGAATATTTTCATGAGGAAGAATTAAATTATGTTCATGAAAATTTTGAATTGTTGCATATGAATGAAAAAGATGAATCTTATAGTCCATCAATTAAAAAACCTCCTGAACTTGAGTGAAAAATGCTTCCTGATCATTTGAAGTATGTTTTTTTGGGTGAGTCCTCAACCTTGTCTGTTATAATTTCATCTCAATTGACTAAAAAAGAAGAAGAGAGTTTGCTTAAATTTTGAAGAAGTAAAAGAAAGCCTTTGGATGGGCAATTGCTGATATTAAAAGAACCAATCCTTCAATTTGTATGCACAAAATTCTTATGGAGGATAATTACAAACCTAGAGCTGATCCCCAAAGGAGATTAAATCCTATCATGAAAGATGTTGTTAAGAAAGAAATTTTGAAGTGGTTGGATGTTGGAAGTATCTACCCTATTTCAGATAGTGTATGGGTTAGTCCTATTTACTGTGTTCCTAAGAAATGAGGAGTAATTGTGACAGTTAATGAAAAGAATAAAATGATTCCAACAAGACAAGTTACAGGGTGGTGAATATGCATTGATTAAAAGAAATTAAATCTTGCCACAAGGAAAGATCATTTTCCACTCCCATTTCTGGATCAGATGCTGGATAGACTGGCTAGTCATAAATACTTTTGTTTTCTGGATGGATATACTGGTTACCACCAAATTCAAATTGTTCCTGAGGATTAAGAAAAAACTATGTTCACCAGTCCTTATGGTATGTTTTCCTTTAGAAGAACGCCCTTTGGTTTATGTAATGCCCCTGCTACATTTCAGAGATGTATGATGGTTATTTTCTGTGATTTAATTTAAAAAGGGATTGAAGTTTTATGGATAACTTTTTAGTGATTGGAATTTCATTTGAATCATGTTTAGAACATTTCTCTAAAGTTCTAAAATACTGTGAAGAAACTAATTTAGTCCTTAACTAGGAAAAATGCCAATTTATGGTAGCAGGAGGAATTGTATTGGGACATCGGATTTCAGAAAGAGGTTTGTAGGTAGATCCTGCAAAAATTCAAGTTATCTCTAATTTACCTTACCCGACTAATGTAAGGGGAATTAGAAGTTTTCTGGGGCATGCTGAATTCTACAAGCGTTACATCAAAGACTTTTCAAAGATTACAAAGCCTTTAAGTCGTTTACTGAAAAAGGATGCAATTTTTTATTTTGATGTTGATTGCATAAAAGCTTTTGAAACATTAAAAGAAAAATTAATCACTGCACCTGTTATAATTTCACCAAACTTGGAAAAACTTTTGAATTAATGTGTGATGCTAGTGATTATGCTATGTCGGCACTATTTTTAGGTTATGTGTTTTATTTTGAAAAGGGAGTCGCCTACAGAAATTGTCGGCGAATTTTTTATATTTTAAATTTAATTTAAATATATAGTTTAAAAGATAACATTTGATTTTGAAAATAATTTTAAGTTTAAAAGTTTTAAGATATGAAATCAAACCGATCTCACATCCCAAATAGTTTATATAAACGAGCACCGCACCACAAACCGTGGATCTATCCCGAAGAATAGACACACTCGCTCGATGATGGGGCTCGATTAAATAAACTATGAGATTTGTGACATCCGTTTGGTCCGCGAACTAATTTTATAAGCCGACAAATTCCCCGCTTAATATGAAACTATTAAACGGGGTTTATATTACTCCGGGTTCTTTAAAATTCCCTATAAGGGCAAGCCCCTATAGTTAATTACATCTTAAGTGACGGGAATCACCTAAGAAAACTCTCGATAATAATCAATAATTCGCTCTCAAGAATTTCAAAGTTTAAGTTTTCAAAGGATTGAATTTTGGAAATTTCAATAGGGAATGGATCAAATTTAGAACATTTTATTTTAGGAGTCCAAAGGAAGAGAAGTAGGGGATGTCACAGACCCGAAGTGAACTTCGGTGACTTCCCAGACTATCCTAATATTAGGCTTTGAATTTCGGAAGTGAATTTATTTAAGTTTCAATCTCGCCAATTAATTATAGGAATTACATTTACATAATCACCGATTATACAAATAACCTGAAAGGTAGGAGGATTTACATCGTATCGGACGACAACCTCGGAATCCTAAAGCGAGTTAGGGCTTATATTGCACAGCAAGGCTGTACAAAGGCCTAACGAAGAGTTGAGGATTTATTTTGCACTAGGCAAACTACCTCGAAGTCCTATGGCTTTGTTATTTAATTCTAAGAAAGTTTTGTCGAAGTAGGTTCAAGTTTTGCCGACGACGATGGCCGTGCCGCCCACCATGCTCCAAACTCCTTGTTGTTGCAGAGGTTTAGTTTTAGAAATCATAAATCAAGAGATGAGAGAAGTGTTCGGTTTAGAGAAGTCTTAATTTCCAAGTGTTTTTTGTGTTTTAATTAAAACAAATCTTAAAGTTGATTATAACGACACCGGTTAAGATCCCACGGTTCCATCCTTCCGGCATCATTATTTTTATCGGATTCACTTAGTCCGGATGAATTTGCTAAACTCAATCGAATGAGTTCCACACTTTCATTTAGACCGTGGGAAATCCCGTTAGCAACACGTAGGTTACATCATCCGAGGTATTCCCGATCATCCAACAAGACGTTTTAATTTAGTTGTAATTGTAGTTTTGTGTTCTGTTTGTGATTAAATTTTGAGTTGTCTTATATTTTGAAATGTTGTGGAGGTGAATTTTATCTTGTAGTGTCTTTTAATTTAGTTATGGGTTTCAGTTTTGGTTTCTGTCCTAAAGGTGTCGGTTTTCATGCAACTGTTGTTTATCATGCAAGAAAAATAAAGTGCATTTGCAATAGAATAAACCGCAATAAAATAAAAGCGTACCTGGAGGGTCTTCCCGTCATTCCAAGCTGCACTTAAAACACAATTAGAATATTTAAGCAAGTTCCTAGGTAAAGCTAAGGGAAAGGTTTATGGTTTTCTACCAAGTTCCTAATCCTATAGCTAGTCATTTCCTATGACGTCTAGGTTCTCATGTTTTTAGTTCGAGGACGATTTTCTTCATCAAAGAATAACTAAGTTCAATCGTTCTTATAAATATCCTAACATATTGAGGAAGTGCTTAAGAAGAATCTTAAACATCTTTTCAATATTTCTAGGATTGTTTTAAGTCCAAGAGAATTTAGTTATATAAATGAATTGATCGTCCGAGATTTTTAATTTTTTGTTAACTTGCTTCAGCTGAATCTAGGACATTTGAATATCCTATAAGTGAAGTAGCATTTCATTTTAATGTTCTATTTAGGAGTTATGATAACTAAAGCTCCTAAGGGCAAAATGATATTTAATGATTTGTGATTCAAATTTAAGTTCAAATTAATGATTTAAGTTTGGAATAGTGTTCAAGTTATTTTAGATTTATTTCTTCATGTCTTAAGTGAGGTTATTTAATTCAATTTAATTTAATTTAATTTAATTTAATTTAATTCAATTTAATTCAATTTAATTCAATTTAATTTGATTTGATTTAATTTAATTCAATTCAATTTAGTTTATTTAATTTCTTAATTTAATTTAATTTAATTTTTAATTTAATTTAATTTAATTTAATTTAATTTATTTAATTTAATTTAATTTATTTAATTTAATTTAATTTAACTTTTAATCTTAATTTAATTTAATTTAATTTTAATTTAATTTACTTAATTTAATTTAATTTTTAATTTAATTTAATTTAATTTTAATTGAAAAATTTTTTTTTTGAAAGAGTTTAATGATTTAATTTTAGTTTAATGATTAAGTCTTTTAATATTTTAAATTTGAGTTATCATTTTAATTAAGAGTTGAATATTAATGGGATGATTAAATTTAGGGATTTTTAAATTAAAGAATAAATCTCTTCCTAATAATATCCCTATTTTAATAATTCCAATTTTATTATTCTTCCAAATTCAATTAATTATTTAATTAAGGTTTAATCATTTTAAATTACTTAATGGGTTTCTACCCTTTGATTATTTTTAATTTCAATCATCCAAATCAGATTAAGATCAAATATTTTACTTGTTAATTTTTTATTAAACCTAAAGTCTTAATTAAGGATTAGAATTTTAATTACCATTTTGCCCTTTAAGCCTAATAATTTCATAACTCACTAAATTGAACTCAAATGAACTTGAAATTTTTATGTGACTTCACTTATGTGTCAATAAAGACATGAGAGGAGAAAAAGTGATTTTTCTGTATTTAATTTATTTATATAATTATTTTTTTGTAAAAAATAGAAATTTCCAAGGAAAATTCAATAATATGACCAAGGGAAAGTTTCTGTCCTTAAGAAAATTAGGGGACATTCCTAATGACAAGAGGACCACTTGGACCAAATTTTGTAATTTTTTGAATTATATTTTATTTATTAGAATTATTTTAAGTTCTGGAGTATTAATTAATTTAAAAATAAAATAAATGTTGAAAAATAAATTTTATAATTTTTAAAATTCTCTCTGATATCAAGGATTCCAGAGAACCAAACTTCACAATTTTCTGATTTTTTCTTGATTTATTATAATTATTTTGGTGAAAATGCTAGAAAATACATTTTTTTAATTTTAAAATTACCCTAGAGCTTTAAAAAATTAATATCTCACTAAATAGACCTAGGAAAAATATGGGACTTGTTCCTAAGTGATTAAAATTCAAAATATGACATTTTGGTGAATTTTATTATTTTTGTGATTTTTATTATTTTTTAATTATTGAAAATATTAAAATAATATTAAAAATCAACTTTTTTAGAAAATTGAAATTTTAATTTTCTTAAACTCCCCTGATATCAGAGAGACTCCAAAACCAATTTGGTGAATTTTTGAAAGATATTTTGAAAGTTATGAATTTTTAAAGTTTAAAATGACTAAGTGGCTTAATCAACCCAATTAGTGGGGCTAACCAAGTCCAATTGACCTCAAATTTTTATGATGGGTTCCTCTGATCCTAAAGGTCAGTGGAGAATTGATTTCAAGTCAATTTGATCTATAGTTAACTCTAATTAATTAGAGATCTATTTTGGGTGTTTAAGCCAATTAGGGTTAATCTAAGTGAATTAACCCAAATCCTATTTTTCCTAGGGTTCTCTCGGTCATATGGAACATCACCAAATTTTCCTAGAATTTATTTTACAACATGCTAATTTTTGGAATTAAAATACTTAAAATAGCAACATGCATTTGAAAAATCAATAACTTTTCATAGGGATGGCCTCGACTTTGGAAAATTCAGGGAATGTTCCCAAATTCGAAGGCTTCAAAAGCCCTATGGTCTCATGCCATGGTGAATTGTATGAATGCATGGAGAATTAAATGTATGCAGAGAGTAAATAAATTACTAAAAATAAAATACCTGGACAAAATTGAATGATTTCTTTTCCACATTATTCTCCTCTCGTTCACTCGAGCAAGAGGGTATTTTTATTTTATTTTTGTGATTTTTCTACACGAGAGATATGAATTTTCCAAGTTTAGGGAATTAAATAAATAGGAAAATACCCTATTTTTCTATTTATCCACGCGGCGCCGCGTCAACCTCGGCAGCTCCGAATGCACACGCGGCGCGCTCCCATTCGACGCCGCCATCCGAGTCGCGCAACCCGGGCCCCGCGGTTCTCGTACCGTCTCCCTGGTCCGACGCCACCCGAGCCGTCCGTCCGCGCGTGTATTAAATGGACGGCATCCGTTCATCGTCCCCAAGTGTCCTCACCCGAGAGCCGTCCACACTAAATCCTTAAGATCTCACTCGATACTCGACGGATTTTTATGCTCTTATGCTCTATGGATTCGTCTTGAAGAGACGAACACATCTATACGGTTATCATGCATCGAAATTAAGGCATTTGAAATGGAGAATCTCCGGAAGCTCGGGATGAAGAATTAACTCATACCTTAGCTCCGAGAGGTGAAGCCTCGATCGTAGATGCTTGGCACGTTCGTTGGAGCCGCAGGGAGGCCAGGGATGAAGCCCGGGGATGTGGTGAATTGCTCAGTGTGATTTCCACCAAAGCCGATCACAACCTTTGGAGTCCGGAACAACCGGATGACTCGGAGATGGGGCTTTGCTCGGTGGATACCTTCCCTTGACTCAGGTGCGGGTGTAGGACCAATCAATTTGGGGATTGGCTCGCCGTGGAGAAGTGTCCTGGTTTTGGGTGAAATTTCAACTCTGAAATTGAGCTCACAGAGAAGAAATGGCAGGGGGATCTCACTGGGGATCAAGTGCTCTGTGTGTGGGGAGGAGTCTGGAACAATTTTGGCAGAGTTTCAGTAAGGTCTGGTTCAGCACTTTTCATGGCCGAGAAGGTGAGGGGTTTAAATAGGAGATGTTGGAGGGCCTCCCAGGGGGAGTTGAGGGCTGGGATCAGCTGCTCTTGGCATGTGAAGAGCAGCCATGGTGGCCACTAGGCATGGGGCAGCTCGACAAGGAGAATTCCAAAGTTTGGCTCCTCCCAAGGTTTCGGCCATGGTGTTTTCCGGCGGCCCGGTGGCCGGCCGGCCGTGCATTGGTCACCATCTTGTTCGTGTGGGTCAGTGGCTGGGGTTTAGTGTAGGCAATCGGCAAATGCCATGTGTAAAAGGCTTGGATTAGAATGGAATGGGAGAGGGCTTATTTTGGCTCAAATTGGTCAACCCCTCCACTTGGGCTAGGTGCACCACCCAAGGCTTGGTTTTGGCTGAGGGAAAAGTGATTCGGCTCAGCATAATCAGTAGGGTCAAGTCACCATCCAAGCACAATTAGGCATAAGCATGGTTAAGGGGAATCACGGGAGTGGTTAATCACCTTTAGGAATTAAGGAAAGAGCCTCCTCCTTTTGCCCAAAATGGCATGGTGACATGTAAAGAGGCTCTCATGGCTTGCATATGGCTTGTGCATGGCTCCATGGCTCCATTTGGCTTGGGAAAAGGTTGGGTCAATTTCATAAAAATGGGTTTTAAGAATTTTGGATATTTTGGTGTGAATTTGTATGGGGCTTGATTTGGAATTGTTTGATGATGGAATTATAACTTAGGGAATGGCTTTGATTAAATGGATGGCAAATGGAAATGTCATGTGGGCTTTAGGGCCAAATTTGGGCTCATTGAAATGGTTTTAGATGGGCTTTTAAATGGTTTAGGAAAGTGGGCTTTTGAATTTTAAAATGGATTTTTGGGATGAAATTTTGGTAAAGGCTTGGGCCAAATAATTGTTGAGTTTGGTTTAGGGATGCTTCATGAGTGGTTTGAAACAAATTTGAGGTGATTTGGGTTTGAATTGGGTTGGATATGGGCTTTTGGTAAAGAGGCTAAAGTGGGCCAAAATGAGCTACCATGGGCCAAAGTTGGGCTAGAGTTGAAATTGATGTAAAATTAATGTTGGGAAATGTTTTTGGGAGTGTTTCAAAGAGGTTTTGGCTTTGGTTGGGTTTTGATTTTGGGGTTTGGGCTCATAGGTCCAAATTGGGCTTTAAGGCCAAAAGTGAAATTGGATCCCAATGCCAATCAAATTGGGCTTGGATTTGGTCTAGATTGGTGTTGGGATGTTGAATTGAAGTTTAGAATTGAATTGGACCAGAATTTGGGTCAATTGGGTAGGTTAGGTTTGACATTGGGTTTACTTTGGGTTAAAATGGGTCAAATTGGGGGTTTTGATAAAAGTGGGGTAAATTGACAAAATTGGCCCATGGTGTAGTTGAAGAAAATGAAATTGGGAATATTTGGGATTTTCTGGAATTTTCTGGGAATTTTCTGAATTTTTGGATTTTTGGGTCAAAAGGGGTATTTTGGGTATTTGGAAGGTATTGGGGGGTATTTTTGGAATTTTTGATATTTTTGGATATGGATGATCAATTTGAGTGATGTGGAAATGTTTGGGATAGATTTTGGAGAATTTTGGGTAATTTGGAAATTTTTGAGAAATTTGGGCTATTCAGGGCTTTGGGTAGGTTAGCGGGTGTTGGGTCCCGGGGTCAAAAATTGAAAATTTAGAAAATTGAAGATTGGGTGGATGTAAGTGGAATGAAATCATTTTTGTTGAGCCATGAAGCCATATCAAGCCCACATGAGCCATGAAGAGACTCATTTGAGGCATTCACTATGTTGTTCCTAACCCTCTTAGCCAGGGCTTAGGGGTTAAGGACCATCCATGTGAATCACTTACATGAGTCAGGAAGTTAAGTTGGGTAAGGGTGTGTTTTTAGGAAGTGTGTGAAAGTGTAGTGCATAGGTGTAGTGTATGTGTAAGTCAGCCCTTTACCAGACCAGGCCACCCAGGGCAGTCCTAAGGCCAAAGAGTCCCATAGGAACTCATCCTTTAAACTTCCACATTTGATTTCAACCCTCTAGGTGATTAGGGGTCTATAGTCAAGTTTGTGGAGTTTGCAGGGAGTTAAGAAGTGGTTTGAATTTCTAAAAGGTGGGTCCCAATTCTAGTCCTCTAAGATAGTCAAAGGAAAAGCTTAAGGCTAGATCCTAAGTACTAAAGAGAAGAAGAGAAGACCTCATCAAAAATGAGGTCAACAAATGGACCCCCAATAGGTGTGGTGAGCTGACGGAGCACACCGCGCGTATTGGTGTTGACCGAAACGATCAACAAAACCAACACAGATGTCCAAGTAACAAACTTAGGACAAAGTAGAAGAGCTTCAGCTGGGGAGTGTCAAGTATATCTCTGGGACAGGAGATTCTTGAACTCTCGCTGGGGAAAGGAAAAGGAGGTGAATCCCAAATTACATGATTTGGGAGAAATTCGATTTAGATTTTATTTTGTTTCATGTTCAAGTCATGATGTGTGAGTTTAGATTTCAATTTGGAGTTTCAATTTAGATTGAAGTTTGTCAAGATTAATTTGAAGGAATTTGATTTGAAATGAAAATTGGAATTTTGAAGTTTTAGATGTAACATCTTCAACCCCAAAAGAAGATCGAATCGATTGGATTGAGTCATTGCAATGAGGAAAGACCTCAGAATAATGCGGTATTGGATGTAAAATCCGTAACCTCAAGAGTTCGATTTGATGTATTTCAGTGCAATAGGAAAAGAATCCTAAAGCAGTGCAGTCTTGGATGTAAAATCCTTGACCCAAAAGTTTGAATTTGATGTATTTCGAGTGCAATAGGAAGAGAATCCTAAAGCAGAGGCAGTCTTGGATGTAAAATCCTCGACCCAAAAGTTTGGATTTGATGTATTTCAGAGGCAATAGGGAGAGAATCCTAAAGCGAACGGTACTTGGATGTAAAATCCTCGACCCAAAAGTTTGAATTGATGTATTTCAAGTGCAAGTAGGAAGAGAATCCTAAGCAGAGTGCGATCTTGGATGTAAAATCCTCGACCCAAAAGTTTGAATTTGATGTATTTCGGTGCAATAGGAAGAGAATCCTAAAGCAAGTGCAGTCTTGGATGTAAAATCCTCGACCCAAGAGTTTGGATTTGATGTATTTCAAAGGCAATAGGAAGAGAATCCTAAAGCAGTACGGTCTTGGATGTAAAATCCTCGACCCAAGAGTTTGAATTTGATGTATTTCAGCTGCAATAGGAAGAGAATCCTAAAGCAAGGTACTTGGATGTAAAATCCTCGACCCAAGAGTTTGGATTTGATGTATTTCGAGTGCAATAGGAAGAGAATCCTAAAAGCAGCCAGTCTTGGATGTAAAATCCTCGACCCAAAAGTTTGGATTTGATGTATTTCAGTGCAATAGGAAGAGAATCCTAAAGCAGTGCAGTCTTGGATGTAAAATCCTCGACCCAAGAGTTTGAATTTGATGTATTTCAGTGCAATAGGAAGAGAATCCTAAAGCAGTGCAGTCTTGGATGTAAAATCCTCGACCCAAAGGTTTGAATTGATGTATTTCAGTGCAATAGGAAGAGAATCCTAAAGCAGTGCAGTCTTGGATGTAAAATCCTCGACCCAAAAGTTTGAATTGATGTATTTCAGTGCAGTAGGAAGAGAATCCTAAAGCAGTGCAGTCTTGGATGTAAAATCCTCGACCCAAAAGTTTGAATTGATGTATTTCAGTGCAATAGGAAAAGAATCCTAAAGAAGTGCAGTCTTGGATGTAAAATCCTCGACCCAAAAGTTTGAATTGATGTATTTCAGTGCAGTAGGAAAAGAATCCTAAAGCAGTGCAGTCTTGGATGTAAAATCCTCGACCCAAAAGTTTGAATTTGATGTATTTCAGTGCAATAGGAAGAGAATCCTAGAGCAGTGCAGTCTTGGATGTAAAATCCTCGACCCAAAAGGTTTGAATTGATGTATTTCAGTGCAATAGGAAGAGAATCCTAGAGCAGTGCAGTCTTGGATGTAAAATCCTCGACCCAAAAGTTTGAATTGATGTATTTCGAATGCAATAGGAAGAGAATCCTAGAGCAAAGTGCGATCTTGGATGTAAAATCCTCGACCCAAGAGTTTGGATTTGATGTATTTCAGTGCAATAGGAAGAGAATCCTAGAGCAGTGCAGTCTTGGATGTAAAATCCTCGACCCAAGAGTTTGAATTGATGTATGTTTGATGTGAGATCTGGAAAGATCGAATTTGAGATTTGAAATTTGGAAAGATTGAACTTGAATTTTGATAGAGATTGGATTCGAAATTTGATTGAGAATTTGATTTAACATTCTTGTTGATTTTGTTTATCCTTTAATGATTCGAATTTTATTTTGTTGTTTATTTAATGTTCATGTGAATTTGATGTTTGTCATTTTTTAGATTTTTTTTTTTTAGAAAGTTTTCTTTTATCTTTTTTTTTATTTCTTTTCTGTTCTTTGTTCGAAGTTCTTTCAACTTTAATGGCGTTTCCCAATCAATTTGCACAAAAGAGGTGAAGGCCAAAAAATGTGACATAGTCACTTCTATTCCAATCATACTGAAGATACATCGTACAACTTGATCTGGAATATATTTCATACAATCCATGTAGACTCAAAACGGATCGTGTATGATCTTTGTCGATCCATCTAAAGAAGCATCTCGTCAAAAGTCCATGTCCGAATAGTGAGATACATGGTCAATAACATCACCTTCCAAGCCATCCTCGGCAAGGATACCGTATGGATGTACATTGGAGGTGTGATATTTTCCATGTAACTCACAAGCTCGTAAGGCCGGAGGCTCTCTAGCTCCGGTCCGGTCGGAAATGGTAAGGTGTCCTTCGTCGTCCATCCTTCCGAACGTAACCGAAATCCTCTTTACCGGTACTCCCGGTATGCAATGCTTCGGCGATATCCGCTCCGTTACCCTTCAGCATCATGACGGAACCTACCGGTAGTGGTATCTTTACCGGCCCTCGGAACTCACTCCGGGCTCGCTATCCGGAGGTCGGATCCGAACATGATGTTACACTCGCTCGTAAAAGAGATCGTGCAGAAGTGTCCGACAAAGTCATGGTGATCAATGTGTGGGGGTATACAATCACCCCGTTTGTAGATATCGATGATGCGACTATTGGGTATGCGATCCGCTGGCGTACCCTCCATGTTATCAATCTCTTTACCATTCTCTTGATGACTAATGGCATCGGGTCCACTCGCCCATGACGGAGTATTCCCGGCGGGTTTCCCTTCCCTGTTCTCGGCAAAGTTGTAACAAGCATCCACATTGTATCGTGATTCTTCCTTTCCCCGGCATCCATCTCCGGGGCTCTGAGTATGTGTTTTCCCTTAGGCGGCCTGCTCGGCCCAGTCTTTTCAAATCCCGGATGCAATCCACGATTTGCCGCTGCTCATACTCTGAGAATACGTCTGTATGTAATTCGAGGCCCTCCAGTATATTGATTCTTCTGCCTCTAATCTTTTCAAAGTATTCAAAGGTTTTCTTTTCAACATTTTGCATTCTCTCCAGCTCGTATTCGGAATGATCCGCGGATGGCGAGGCCTCGGTAACGTATTGTGGGATATAAGGTTCGATCCCTTCACGTTCTCCCGCATACCTCGGCTCCTCAGGGATGATGTCTGTCGGGACATCCCCCGGGGTTGCTTCTGCAACAAGGTCATGCATCACTGGTGGTTCTATCCGGTGGCGTGGTAGCCTTCTTTCTTCTGGTTTTCTGAAGATTTCCCTGGTTCTTTCTGTCATCCTAGGAGTTGGCCTCCTTTCTTCTGGTTCCTGGTGAACTGGTGTCCTTGAAGTGTATGCACTGACATTAGCAACTGCCTCGTCGTGCTGATCCGCAGCTAGTTTTGTTAACATCTTGCGGATACGGCGATTCTTATTTCTTCGTTGCGTCGCTGTGAGAGTAGCTCTCCGAACTTCTTGAATCTCTGTGGGCGCGGCGCTGACAAGCCTGCCCTCTCGCCGTAGCGACTACGTACTTCATTTTCTTATCTTCTTCAATATTTGTCTTTCTTTTCTTGTTGCCTGGATTGGTGGCTTGGGCCACCCACTTTCATCACTCGTATGTCCGGGCAGCTTCTTCTCGGTCAACCGGGACCCGGCCACTTTCTTCGTACCGTAGGCTCCGCCGGTGCGAAATCCGAGTCAATCTCGATTATCGCTCCATCTTTCACCCTCTTTTCATCAAGTGCAAGGCTTACGCCATTCTTAAAGTTCAAGACCAACCGCCCGCTCGACATTTCCCCGCGAAAAGACAAGGAAAAGGATCGGGGTCGTACTAAGAACAAGAACATCAAGAAAATGTTTATTAAAGACATCTTGTTTTATTATTATTTTTATATTTTCAAACTTAACGAGAATGAAGTGGGATAAGATCGTGTAAGAGATTTTGATTTGGAAAAGAAAACAAGGAAAATTTTATTATCGGGATTTTATTTATTTTAGCACATTTTTGTTATTTTTCCGGGTTCGGACCCAATCATAAGTAATCACTTCACCCGTGCTTCTAGGGATGGAAAGTTCATTCCTTCGAAACATCGAGTAGCGTAGTACTTTTTCAAGTATCGTCCATTGATCGGAAGCATATGTCGTTCTCCTCGGCAATTCACTAGCCTGGTAGGAACCTCCCGAGTATACCGCTTCAACCACAAACGGTCCTTCCCAAGTGGGTTCAAATTTTCCCCTATCTTGCGGTGTGCAAGAATAGGTCTTTCGAGAACGAGAACTAGATCACCAACTTTGAAGGTTCTTGGGCGGACTAGCTTATCATGAGCTCGAACCATCTTAGCTTGGTACAGTTCTAAATTCGTTGCGCCGCAAGTCTTTTCCCTTCCAGTGCTTTCTAATTCTTCGAGTCGTAATTTGGCGTTCTCTTCCGTTGTGATTTTATTTGCAACTCGCAATTCGAGTGAAGGAAGCCGAACCTCTAAAGGTAACACTCGCCTCGGACCCATACACCAGAGCGTAAGGTGTAGCTTGCGTGGGAGTTCTGAAGGTTGTCCGGTAGGCCCATAAGGCTTCTAACAACTTCTCGTGCCAATTTCTCTTATTGTCGTCTAAAGTCTTCTTTAAAATTTGAACAAGAGTTTTATTAAAAGCCTCGGCTAGGCCGTTTGCTCTTGGGTAGTAAATTGTTGAATATCGCCGGCCGATTCCGTGTCTCCCGACAAAATTGTTGATTTGTGTGCTTCGAATGCTGACCCATTATCCGAGATGATCCTGCGCGGCACCCCGAAACGGTAGACAACTTGGTTCTTGAAAAATGTAGCACGTGATGTGCTTTCACTTCTCTTAGTGGAACTGCCTCTGCCCACTTGGAAAAGTAATCTGTAGCCGCAAGAATGAAGCGATGTCCTTTTGACGACGGCGGTTCTATTGGACCCACTATATCCGTGCCCCAACATTCAAATGGCCACGATGCAATTGTCGGATGTAGCACATTTGGAGGTTGGTGTAGAACCACTCCGTGCACTCGACACTCGGTGACAGCTCTTGGCGATTTTCATGCGGTCGGTCATCATCGAGGGCCGTAGTACCCTAGTCTTTTAATTTTTATTTTCATCTTTGGACCCGACCGGTGAGCGCCACAGAGTCCCGAATGCACTTCCTTAACAATTTCACGGGCTTCGGACCCGCTTAGGCACCTTAGCCACATTCGATCAAAAGACCTTCGTATAATGTGTTGTTTATTAATGCGTAAGACGAGTTCTTTTCTTGATCCGATGGGCTAACGACCTATCATCTCGGTAGTTTTCTCGTTTGCGGTGTAATCTATTAATGGCCGTCGCCAATCTTCCGTGTTTTCCGTCACTCGTCGCAATCGATCCTTTTTCCGTTTCTGATTTGTGTATCGTATCTATGTCAGTCGTGATAGGACCCGGCGTCCGTGAACCGACATTTCCACCGATTCATCTTCCAAACGAGCAAATTCTTTTGCGAGACGAGCTAGCGCATCCGCTAGAGCGTTTTCTTCCGGGAATTTTGTAAATTGTCACATTCGGAATCTGTTCCAACAACTGTATGGCATACTCGGAAGTATTGCTCGAGTCTTGGTTTTAAAATTCCGTACTCGTCCGACGATCCGTTGAATGATTAACCGTGAATCCCCGTAGATGTTGATGTCCGTTATCCCCATTCGAATGGTTAATTCCAGATCCGTTATGAGGGCTTCGTATTCCGCTTCGTTGTTTGTACACGGCTCCGTCAAGTGGTAGGAGTATCTTAACATCCCCCGCTCCGTGTTATAAAGATTAGCCCGATTCCCGCCTTACCGGCACTATCACTTGCGATTCTTCATCTTTGTGCGCCGAAGATGCTCCGTCGAAATATAATTCCCAACGTCGATCATCAAGGTCTTCTAGATTCATTATTTGTTCATCCGGCGGATCGTCATCGAGAGGAGATTCTCGCCGGCAAAGGGTGTGCCTGCAAGGAAGTCTGCTAAGGCTTGTCCCTTTACGGCACGAAGAGGCACGAAAGTTATATCAAATTGCAATAATATCATCGACCATCCGGCAAGTCCGCCGAAAGCGTTGGACGAGTCATCAAGTATTGCAATGGATTAAACTTCGAGATCAAGTTGACCTTATGAGAAAGCATGTAATGCCCGAGCTTTCGAGCGGCGAAGATCGGGGCCAAACAATGCTTTTCAATTGCGGGATACCTTATTTCCGTTGGCGATAAACGACGGCTTAGGTAATAAAGAGCATTTTCTTTACCCTCATCATCGACTCCGGCTAACGTGGCTCCGAGAGAGTCGTCTAAAGCCGCGGTATAAAGTATTAGCGGCCTACCCGAGACTCGGGGCCGCTAAGACAGGAGGTGTCATTAAATATTGTTTAATGTCTTCGAAGGCCCTCTCGGCATTTCTCTTCCCAAATAAATTTGGCGTCCTTTTTAACTAGTGCCGAGAAAGGCCGACACCTACCCGACGAGTTTGAGATAAAGCGTCGAAGATATGCTAGCTTCCCTTGAAAAGATCGTAGTTGTTTTAAGGTTTTGGGAGGCGGCATTTCTAAGATGGCTTTAATCTTCTCCGGATCGATTTCAATTCCACGATGTCGGACAACGAATCCTAAGAATTTCCGGAGGTGACGCCGAAGGCGCATTTTAAGGGATTCATCTTAAGGTTAAATTGTCTTAATCGTTCGAAAACAATTCTCAAATCATACAAATGGTTGTCCTTTACTTTGCTTTTGATGACCACATCGTCCACGTAGCATTCGACTTGATTATGGATGAGATCATCAAAAATCCTTGTCATTGCTCTCCGGTAGGTTGCTCCCGCGTTCTTCAATCCGAATGGCATCACCGTGTAGCAAAATACTCCGATCGGCGTTCCGAATGCCGTAAGCTTTTCATCTTCTCGGAGCCATTTTTATCCGGTTGTATCCCGAATATCCATCCATGAATGAGAATATTTCATGTGTTGAAGCAATGTCGATCATTAATTCGGGATCGGTAGAGGGAATTCATCCTTTGGACATGCCTTGTTTAAATCTCCGAAATCCACACAAATTCCGATCCGACCATTCTTCTTCCGACCGGGACTACATTGGCTAGCCAAGTTGGGTATTGTTCTTCACGGACAAATTTAGCGTCTATTAGCTTCTTAACTTCAGCCTATGACTTGTTCGATTTCTAGACGCATTCTTCCGGGACCTTGTCCGACCGGGACGGAAGTAGGATCCACTCCTAGCTTATGGACCGCGACCTCCGGAGCTAATCTCGGCATCTCATCGTAGCTCCAAGCAAAACGAGTCTTTAAATTCCATTAATAACTTGATTATTTCTTCGAGTCTTCTTTATCGAGTAAGGAGCTAATAAAGGTAGGTCTAGGCTCTTCGCTAGTACCTAAGTTAACTTCCGTTAATTCATCTATCGTAGATTTGATTTCTTCTTCGAACTCGGTGGAGCGTCTCCAATTTATAAATCTTCGAGTTCTTCCGTAGTTTCCATGCGCTTTTCATTAGATTCGCAAGTGACAACCAAGCAAAATTCAGTATCATCAACCGATCCTACTCGTGCCGAATCCGAGACCATGCTTTGAGTCAGGTGGACGACCGGAGTTATTCCATAAATTTTCAAAACGTTGTGATTGACCTTTCGTCCATTGTCGAGGTAAGAAACCACGCTGAATTAAATTTTGAACACAGGGAGAGTACCACTCAAAAGGCAATTCCATTAATTCTGATGAAGTAGCATCTTCAAATTGTACATTATTTTCAGCTTTGGAGGAAGGAGCACCACGGTAGAATTTGATGGGCTTTGCACCGCCGCTACGTACCTCTTCGACCTCCATACCCTCAATCTTATTAGAATGGATCGGGGTCGTGGTCATAGTATGTACGTAGTGGTTAATCTTCTCGTACATCGATTTATATTCTTCGTTTCTTTCATCTTCGAGAGGGATTTTGAATTGCGGCTTCTTTCGACTTATTATCGCCGCTTCTTGTTTGATTTCTTGTTCTTCTTCAGAACTATCTTCCCAATCAACATTGATGGTTGGTTTCCTCTGTCCAATCGTCCTAACGTCTCTACCACGACCTCGTCCCCGACCTCGACCTCGGATGCGAGTTGTGGAGAAACCTTCACCATCTCGCCGTAAGGGAGTGGTGAGTGATCGTTGGACTAGAACTTCGAGTTCTTCGTTGTCCCGAACTTTCTTTGCTTCATTCGTTATGGTATCTCCGGAGAAGATCGTTTTCTTCGGTGGTGCATAATAAGCCGCATCCTCGTGGATTCCAATTTCATGTACGGAGAATGGTTGCAAGTCACCTTTCGATGCACTCGTTCCCCTCCATCGTAGTACTTGATGCACCGATGTAGAGATGATGGTACCATCCTCGTTTTCATGTATCCATGGTCGGCCCAAGAGAGCGTCGAACGATGTTTCGAATCAATTATGTGAAATTTCGCGGTTGTCTTTGCTAAGTCACCGGTCTTCATCGATAGCGTTATTGAGCCGAGGGCTCTTTCTCCTTTCCGGTCGAATCCTCTTAATAACATTCTCGTCCGCCTCGAGCCGGCGAGCATCAATTTCCAAGTATGCTAGCGTTCGAAGATTCATTATATTGATTGATGCTCCCGGATCCACCAATACTCCGGAGAGTGTAAATCTTCCGATTGTAATCGAAATGTACAACGGTCGGTTGTGATCCGCCGTTCCAAGTAGTAGGTCGTCGTCCGTGAAGGTAACACCTCCGTCGTTCCTTTAACGAGCAAACCTCATCTAAGGACTCTCCGGCCATTCGAGCTAAGCAAATTTCTCGGATCAAGTAAGGCCTCGATCGAGCTTCTCTCATCTCCTTCGATAAGATGAGAGCGTCGTAGATGCTCGCTTGGTCGGTAGTTTCCTAAGATGGGCTAGCACGTTGTAGTCCACTTTGTTTTCATGTGTCTCTCGCTTCTTCTCGAATGGGTATTTCTTCCGCCGGGTTGGTTCTTCCCGAACAACCACCGCTTTCCTTTCGTCTTTTGGACCCATTCTCGGAGGTAGAACTTTCCCACTTCTTAAGTTGACTTCGTAATTTCCTCTCGAATCTATCGTTGAGCTTGCCGGTGTCTTTTCTTGAATCGGAATGACAGACTCTTCCGGATTGACTTCAGAGTCCGAAGGCTCTAACTCTATCGTGACTGGAGCTCCTCGAAACTCACAGATAGATTCGTTGCTTGTTGAACTCTCGTAACCTCCTTGATGGATGTCTTCTTCGTGTATGATTTGAGAATTGTCGTTGGTATCGAAATCGATATCCGGATTATCGTTAGTTACGTAATCGTTAGAAACAGTCAAAACGTAGCCAACGCCATCACCCTTATCATTATATGATCCCACCGAAGTGAGTAGATAATCATACGTAGTCGTGGGTTCGAGGGATTTCTCCCCCGAATCGGAAACAACTATCCTAGGATAAGCAGCCCCTAGTCTAGCCTTAGGTGCCTCGTCTCTCTTCTTCGTCAATTTTCTTCTTCTCTTCAATCGTCTCCCGTTGAGGTGGTTCTTCTATCGCAAGTGATAGTACCGGCTCAACGGGTTTCAAAATCTGAATTGAAGCTCGCACCGAAGCGGTCCGGATGCCGTCTAAAATCTTTTCGAAGACCTCGTCCAAGCGGTAGTCCATCCATCGTCGGCTGTATAGGGATCTATCTGGAGTGATGGGATCGGGCCGAGATAACATTGACGGAACCTCCTTTCCGGGGTTCCTTCATGTACTCTTTCGGGATCGTTATATTCCCTTTCCGCAGTTGTCATCGAGCCAACTTTTGAAGGTAATGCAATCTTCTATTTTGTGTCCAAGCATTTGGTGGTAAGGGCAAAAGTTGGGATCACCCTTCTTGTTGACTTCCTCCGGTCTTTTAGGCTCGGCAGCTGGAAATCTGGAGTCTTCATCGATCTGCGGAACATTTTCTGCGATCGCTTCATTCTCGAACGGATATTCTCTCGCTCAAAAGCTCTCTTAATGTACGTTGCGGACGAGGTGGTTGTTCATATCGCGGAGATGACCGATAGCCGGGCCGGGGTTGCCGGTAATTCCGTTGTGGTTGTTGCGGCCGTTCGGTGGTATTTACATCGGTTGCTTGCCTTTGTCAACCGCTGCGACGATCCCGGATTTCTTTTCAAAAGTCTTTACTGAGCTTTTGTTTGTCCGTCTTGTCGGTGAAACTTAATTGCTTCGCCTCTTCTTGCAAGCTTCCGGCCTTGCTTAACAACTTCTCGAAAGTCTTAATAGTAAATCCTCGAGGAGAAGTGCTATCGGGCCATGGATGCTTTTTAGCAAAATGCCGACTGCATGCTGTTCTTGCAGTTGTGGTTCACACTTCATACTTAAGTTCCTCCATCGGAGTATGTAATCCACCAAAGTTTCATTCGGCTTTTGTTTTTCTACCACTAAATCACCTATAGTGATGTGGTGCTGAGCTCCGCGAATCGCTCGATGAAGAGGTTCTCTAGCTCCGAGAATGTCTTTACCGAACCGTTTGGTAACTCCGCATACCGCCGAAGGCGATTCCCGACGCACCGCCGACGAACCGTCGGAAGAGTAATGCATCGCTCCCGCCGCATTGCAACAACCGGCACGAAAGTGTGCCACATGCCGTCGAGGGTTCCTGGCTCCATCGAAGGTCTTAAACGAGAGGTGGTACGAAGCCTTTCGGGTATCGGACGGCGTCGAATTCTTCGGGTAAGGTCTACCCGTCCGAATGGGTGTTCCGCTCTTCGATTGTGCTAAGGCCTCTCGCACTCCGCTCGTTCTACCAAGTTCTCGATATCCTTTTCGGGAATCATACTTTGTGTTGTATCCTTTTTAGCCGATCATCCCCATCGACGGACGTAATCTCCTTTCCTCCGTCCACAATGTGAATGACCTCCGGGGGTGTCTCCCTTTGTGGTCGTACTTGACTCGGAGAGTGGCCGGAGCTACGGCCATCTCTTCCATCCTTTTCGCCATTCGAGCGATCGTGTCGTCTTTTTCCCGAAGCCGTCTTCTCATCGCCCGGCTCCTCTCTTCGCGGCCGCAGGAGCACCTTGCGAAGCCGATGAAGCTCGTGTCTCAACCATGTTGATTTCTCGCGTATTCGTCGTCCATAAATTCCGATGAATCAATCTCGTCTCCGAACTTTTCTTCTCTTTCTTTTGCCAACCGTCTGGATATCGGTTCTCAACTTTTCCATGGCATCTTCTAGCGGGGCTTTCGTGTGTCTTCGTGGTTGTCGTGCGATAGTTGCCGGTCCCCTTCTCACGAGTCCCCTTCATCGCGGTAGCACTTCTTCGCATTCAAGTCTCCCGGCGAGACTTTCTTTCTCGGCCGCTATTTCAATCTCAATCGCCCAGCAGTGGGACGCCATACCATCCTTCTCGCGGCGACAGGTGTCTAGGACCGCATGGTCCGTCGGCCAAATGTCGGAAGGTGGTATCCTCCCTAATCCGTAATCCCGAGACGACAACAAGCGGACTAGCCTTCATTCTTTTACTTGGCTTTTCTCGCCATGATGGCGGGCTCTACTCGGGGCCCAAGACGGGATTCGACCGGCACCCGCCCTATCCTCCGTAGAATTTCGATACGGGCGCTTTTCCTTCTTCGCTAACTTTTCTACCAAAGTTTGCAATCGAGCAAACGGCGTAGTTCTAGTTCTTTTCTTGCGGCTATCGTTGTAATATGCGGGTCGTGGTAATTTGGCAAGCAATCTCGCGAATGTTTTCTTCATCTTCTCGCGGCGGAGAGGGGATGAAACCCGCTTCCTCCCAAGAGTGGTATGTATTCGAGCAGCGGTGTATATTCTGGCAGCTTCGGAATTTCTTCTAGAAAGCAATTTCGAGCAACCTCGGCTTCTTTAGCGATCCTTCTATTTCCGTTTCTTCTCCGGGTCTTTGTTAGTGACGGAATTCTTGAACCGGACCCGATTTTGAAAACAGAAGGTCTTACAGAAGATCCGTACCCTCCACGGTAACGAGTCCATCATAATTTTGGATTTCTTTCCCTTTGATTTGGCAAAAGTCGGGGTAGGTGCAGAAACAACTAGACCAGATGGGGGTAGAAAGAACAGGTCCTCCCGCGGGCAACGGTATTCCTCTTAGTCGGGATCCTTTGCAGAGGAGGGAATTCTTGGGTCGACCTAAGGTCGAATTCAAGCGACGGCTCTTCGACTTCGAGTACCTTGTTCATCGGTGCAAAGAGGGAGACGTTGGTGACCTTGACGTTCGTGTTTTCAAATCCTTGTCCAAATCGGATGATTCCATTGTCGGGCAACTCATCCTTATAGCATGGCCGAGGTCCAGTCCATCGATGAAGGAGAAAATCGCTTCGGGGCTTCCATTTCTGCAGGTAGATTTTGGTTGTCGATCCCAAGTTATGCTTCTTTTCTTTAGGACGAAAAGAAAGGAATTGAAAAGAGTCCGAACTCATTCATGTTCACGTATTTATAAGAAGGAATCACTTATTAAAAGAATCACTTATTAGAGGGTTTGTTTATTTAGAACGGAGTGTTCAAAGGTGTAGAAAAGGTAAGGAATCTGAATCGGAGTTGGAAGGGAAAAGAGAGTCTTAAGCAAAACTTCTCGACCCGAAGGATCACTCCTAAACTAACACCTATCGGGGTCCACCCCACCTCGTAAATGAGGTAAAAGGATCTCGGAACCTCTCTCGTTTAGGGGTGTCTAAACAAATGGCTCCTAAATCCGAGAGAATGTTGGTTATACTTGTTCAAGGTAGAAATGAACATAGTATTCCAACGGAAAGAAGGGTAGTTTGATCCATGAGGGACATGGATACACTACCGATTTTTGAAAGCAGAACTATTTGATTAAAATGGAGAGAGGAATTTTTCCCCAGCGGAGTCGCCAGAAATATGTCGGCACTATTTTTAGGTTATGTGTTTTATTTTGAAAAGGGAGTCGCCTACAGAAATTGTCGGCGAATTTTTTATATTTTAAATTTAATTTAAATATATAGTTTAAAAGATAACATTTGATTTTGAAAATAATTTTAAGTTTAAAAGTTTTAAGATATGAAATCAAACCGATCTCACATCCCAAATAGTTTATATAAACGAGCACCGCACCACAAACCGTGGATCTATCCCGAAGAATAGACACACCGCTCGATGATGGGGCTCGATTAAATAAACTATGAGATTCGTGACATCCGTTTGGTCCGCGAACCAATTTTATAAGCCGACAAATTCCCCGCTTAATATGAAACTATTAAACAGGGTTTATATTACCCGGGTTCTTTAAAATTCCCTATAAGGGCAAGCCCCTATAGTTAATTACATCTTAAGTGACGGGAATCACCTAAGAAAACTCTCGATAATAATCAATAATTCTGCTCTCAAGAATTTCAAAGTTTAAGTTTTCAAAGGATTGAATTTTGGAAATTTCAATAGGGAATGGATCAAATTTAGAACATTTTATTTTAGGAGTCCAAAGGAAGAGAAGTAGGGGATGTCACAGACCCGAAGTGAACTTCGGTGACTTCCCAGACTATCCTAATATTAGGCTTTGAATTTCGGAAGTGAATTTATTTAAGTTTCAATTCTGCCAATTAATTATAGGAATTACATTTACATAATCACCTGATTATACAAATAACCTGAAAGGTAGGAGGATTTACATCGTATCGGACGACAACCTCGGAATCCTAAAGCGAGTTAGGGCTTATATTGCACAGCAAGGCTGTACAAAGGCCTAACGAAGAGTTGAGGATTTATGTTGCACTAGGCAAACTACCTCGAAGTCCTATGGCTTTGTTATTTAATTCTAAGAAAGTTTTGCTGAAGTAGGTTCAAGTTTTGCTGACGACGATGGCCGTGCTGCCCACCATGCTCCAAACTCCTTGTTGTTGCAGAGGTTTAGTTTTAGAAATCATAAATCAAGAGATGAGAGAAGTGTTCTGGTTTAGAGAAGTCTTAATTTCCAAGTGTTTTTTGTGTTTTAATTAAAACAAATCTTAAAGTTGATTATAACGACACCGGTTAAGATCCCACGGTTCCATCCTTCCGGCATCATTATTTTTATCGGATTCACTTAGTCCGGATGAATTTGCTAAACTCAACTCGAATGAGTTCCACACTTTCATTTAGACCGTGGGAAATCCCGTTAGCAACACGTAGGTTACATCATCCGAGGTATTCCCGATCATCCAACAAGACGTTTTAATTTAGTTGTAATTGTAGTTTTGTGTTCGTTTGTGATTAAATTTTGAGTTGTCTTATATTTTGAAATGTTGTGGAGGTGAATTTTATCTTGTAGTGTCTTTTAATTTAGTTATGGGTTTCAGCTTTGGTTTCGTCCTAAAGGTGTCGGTTTTCATGCAACTCGTTGTTTATCATGCAAGAAAAATAAAGTGCATTTGCAATAGAATAAACTGCAATAAAATAAAAGCGTACCCGGAGGGTCTTCCCGTCATTCCAAGCCGCACTTAAAACACAATTAGAATATTTAAGCAAGTTCCTAGGTAAAGCTAAGGGAAAGGTTTATGGTTTTCTACCAAGTTCCTAATCCTATAGCTAGTCATTTCCTATGACGTCTAGGTTCTCATGTTTTTAGTTTGAGGACGATTTTCTTCATCGAAGAATAACTAAGTTCAATCGTTCTTATAAATATCCTAACATATCGAGGAAGTGCTTAAGAAGAATCTTAAACATCTTTTCAATATTTCTAGGATTGTTTTAAGTCCAAGAGAATTTAGTTATATAAATGAATTGATCGTCCGAGATTTTTAATTTTTTGTTAACTTGCTCGAATGAACTAGGACATTCGAATATCCTATAAGTGAAGTAAGCATTTCATTTTAATGTTCTATTTAGGAGTTATGATAACTAAAGCTCCTAAGGGCAAAATGATATTTAATGATTTGTGATTCAAATTTAAGTTCAAATTAATGATTTAAGTTTGGAATAGTGTTCAAGTTATTTTAGATTTATTTCTTCATGTCTTAAGCGAGGTTATTTAATTCAATTTAATTTAATTTAATTTAATTTAATTTAATTCAATTTAATTCAATTTAATTCAATTTAATTTGATTTGATTTAATTTAATTCAATTCAATTTAGTTTATTTAATTTCTTAATTTAATTTAATTTAATTTTTAATTTAATTTAATTTAATTTAATTTAATTTATTTAATTTAATTTAATTTATTTAATTTAATTTAATTTAACTTTTAATCTTAATTTAATTTAATTTAATTTTAATTTAATTTACTTAATTTAATTTAATTTTTAATTTAATTTAATTTAATTTTAATTGAAAAATTTTTTTTTTTGAAAGAGTTTAATGATTTAATTTTAGTTTAATGATTAAGTCTTTTAATATTTTAAATTTGAGTTATCATTTTAATTAAGAGTTGAATATTAATGGGATGATTAAATTTAGGGATTTTTAAATTAAAGAATAAATCTCTTCCTAATAATATCCCTATTTTAATAATTCCAATTTTATTATTCTTCCAAATTCAATTAATTATTTAATTAAGGTTTAATCATTTTAAATTACTTAATGGGTTTCTACCCTTCGATTATTTTTAATTTCAATCATCCAAATCAGATTAAGATCAAATATTTTACTTGTTAATTTTTTATTAAACCTAAAGTCTTAATTAAGGATTAAAATTTTAATTACCATTTTGCCCTTTAAGCCTAATAATTTCATAACTCACTAAATTGAACTCAAATGAACTTGAAATTTTTATGTGACTTCACTTATGTGTCAATAAAGACATGAGAGGAGAAAATGTGATTTTTCTGTATTTAATTTATTTATATAATTATTTTTTTGTAAAAAATAGAAATTTCCAAGGAAAATTCAATAATATGACCAAGGGAAAGTTTCTGTCCTTAAGAAAATTAGGGGACATTCCTAATGACAAGAGGACCACTTGGACCAAATTTTGTAATTTTTTGAATTATATTTTATTTATTAGAATTATTTTAAGTTCTGGAGTATTAATTAATTTAAAAATAAAATAAATGTTGAAAAATAAATTTTATAATTTTTAAAATTCTCTCTGATATCAAGGATTCCAGAGAACCAAACTTCACAATTTTCTGATTTTTTCTTGATTTATTATAATTATTTTGGTGAAAATGCTAGAAAATACATTTTTTTAATTTTAAAATTACCCTAGAGCTTTAAAAAATTAATATCTCACTAAATAGACCTAGGAAAAATATGGGACTTGTTCCTAAGTGATTAAAATTCAAAATATGACATTTTGGTGAATTTTATTATTTTTGTGATTTTTATTATTTTTTAATTATTGAAAATATTAAAATAATATTAAAAATCAACTTTTTTAGAAAATTGAAATTTTAATTTTCTTAAACTCCCCTGATATCAGAGAGACTCCAAAACCAATTTGGTGAATTTTTGAAAGATATTTTGAAAGTTATGAATTTTTAAAGTTTAAAATGACTAAGTGGCTTAATCAACCCAATTAGTGGGGCTAACCAAGTCCAATCGACCTCAAATTTTTATGATGGGTTCCTCCGATCCTAAAGGTCAGTGGAGAATTGATTTCAAGTCAATTTGATCTATAGTTAACTCTAATTAATTAGAGATCTATTTTGGGTGTTTAAGCTAATTAGGGTTAATCTAAGTGAATTAACCCAAATCCTATTTTTCCTAGGGTTCTCTGGTCATATGGAACATCACCAAATTTTCCTAGAATTTATTTTACAACATGCTAATTTTTGGAATTAAAATACTTAAAATAGCAACATGCATTTGAAAAATCAATAACTTTTCATAGGGATGGCCTCCGACTTTGGAAAATTCAGGGAATGTTCCCAAATTCGGAGGCTTCAAAAGCCCTATGGTCTCATGCCATGGTGAATTGTATGAATGCATGGAGAATTAAATGTATGCAGAGAGTAAATAAATTACTAAAAATAAAATACTGGACAAAATTGAATGATTTCTTTTCCACATTATTCTCCTCTCGTTCACCGAGCAAGAGGGTATTTTTATTTTATTTTTGTGATTTTTCTACACAGTAGATATGAATTTTCCAAGTTTAGTGGAATTAAATAAATAGGAAAATACCCTATTTTTCTATTTATCCACGCGGCGCCGCGTCAACCTCGGCAGCCTCCGAATGCACACGCGGCGCGCTCCCATTCGACGCCGCCATCTGAGTCAGCAACCCGGGCCCCGCGGTTCTCGTACCGTCTCCTGGTCCGACGCCACCTGAGCCGTCCGTCCGCGCGTGTATTAAATGGACGGCATCCGTTCATCGTCCCCAAGTGTCCTCACCCGAGAGCCGTCCACACTAAATCCTTAAGATCTCACTCGATACTCAACAGATTTTTATGCTCTTATGCTCTATGGATTCGTCTTGAAGAGACGAACACATCTATACGGTTATCATGCATTGAAATTAAGGCATTTGAAATGGAGAATCTCCAGAAGCTCGGGATGAAGAATTAACTCATACCTTAGCTCGAGAGGTGAAGCCTCGATCGGAGATGCTCGGCACGTTCGTTGGAGCCGCAGGAGGCTAGGGATGAAGCCCTGGGGATGCGGTGAATTGCCTAGGTGTGATTTCCACCAAAGCCGATCACAACCTTTGGAGTCCGGAACAACCGGGTGACCCGGAGATGGGGCTTTTGCCGGTGGATACCTTCCCTCGACTCCGGTGCAGGTGTAGGACCAATCAATTTGGGGATTGGCTCGCCGTGGAGAAGTGTCCCGGTTTTGGGTGAAATTTCAACTCGAAATCGAGCTCGCGAGAGAAGAAATGGCAGGGGGATCTCACCGGGGATCAAGTGCTCGTGTGTGGGGAGGAGTCCGGAACAATTTTGGCGCAGTTTCGCAAGGTCTCGGTTCAGCACTTTTCATGGCCGAGAAGGTGAGGGGTTTAAATAGGAGATGTCGGAGGGCCTCCTGTGGGAGTCGAGGGCCGGGATCAGCCGCTCTTGGCATGTGAAGAGCAGCCCATGGTGGCCACTAGGCATGGGGCAGCCTCGACAAGGGAGAATTCCAAAGTTCGGCTCCTCCCAAGGTTTCGGCCATGGTGTTTTCCGGCGGCCCGGTGGCCGGCCGGCCGTGCATTGGTCACCATCTTGTTCAGTGTGGGTCGTGGCCGGGGTTTAGTGTAGGCAATCGGCAAATGCCATGTGTAAAAGGCTTGGATTAGAATGGAATGGGAGAGGGCTTATTTTGGCTCAAATTGGTCAACCCCTCCACTCGGGCTAGGTGCACCACCCAAGGCTTGGTTTTGGTCGAGGGAAAAGTGATTTGGCTCAAGCATAATCAAGTAGGGTCAAGTCACCATCCAAGCACAATTAGGCATAAGCATGGTTAAGGGGAATCATGGGAGTGGTTAATCACCTTTAGGAATTAAGGAAAGAGCCTCCTCCTTTTGCCCAAAATGGCATGGTGACATGTAAAGAGGCTCTCATGGCTTGCATATGGCTTGTGCATGGCTCCATGGCTCCATTTGTCTTGGGAAAAGGTCGGGTCAATTTCATAAAAATGGGTTTTAAGAATTTTGGATATTTTGGTGTGAATTTGTATGGGGCTTGATTTGGAATTGTTTGATGATGGAATTATAACTTAGGGAATGGCTTTGATTAAATGGATGGCAAATGGAAATGTCATGTGGGCTTTAGGGCCAAATTTGGGCTCATTGAAATGGTTTTAGATGAGCTTTTAAATGGTTTAGGAAAGTGGGCTTTTCGAATTTTAAAATGGATTTTTGGGATGAAATTTTGGTAAAGGCTTGGGCCAAATAATTGTTGAGTTTGGTTTAGGGATGCTTCATGAGTGGTTTGAAACAAATTTGAGGTGATTTGGGTTTGAATCGGGTCGGATATGGGCTTTTTGGTAAAGAGGCTAAAGTGGGCCAAAATGAGCTACCATGGGCCAAAGTTGGGCTAGAGTTGAAATTGATGTAAAATTAATGTTGGGAAATGTTTTTGGGAGTGTTTCAAAGAGGTTTTGGCTTTGGTTGGGTTTTGATTGGGGTTCAGCTAGGTAGTTTGGGCCTTTGATTTCGGTTGAATTGAGGGGGTCTTGAGCAAATCATGTTAGTGTTTTGCATGGATGTTAAGAAAGGTTGGAAAAGATTTGGGGTTAATTGAGTTGGGTGAGTTGGGCCAGTCCAAATGCTTAAGGCCAAAGTAATGGATCCCAATGCCAATCAAATTGGGCTTGGATTTGGTCTAGATTGGTGTTGGGATGTTGAATTGAAGTTTAGAATTGAATTGGACCAGAATTTGGGTCAATTGGGTAGGTTAGGTTTGACATTGGGTTTACTTTGGGTTAAAATGGGTCAAATTGGGGGTTTTGATAAAAGTGGGGTAAATTGACAAAATTGGCCCATGGTGTAGTTGAAGAAAATGAAATTGGGAATATTTGGGATTTTCTGGAATTTTCTGGGAATTTTCTGAATTTTTGGATTTTTGGGTCAAAAGGGGTATTTTGGGTATTTGGAAGGTATTGGGGGGTATTTTTGGAATTTTTGATATTTTTGGATATGGATGATCAATTTGAGTGATGTGGAAATGTTTGGGATTGATTTTGGAGAATTTTGGGTAATTTGGAAATTTTTGAGAAATTCGGGCTATTCGGTGCTTTGGGTAGGTTGGCGGGTGTTGGGTCCCGGGGGGTCAAAAATTGAAAATTTAGAAAATTGAAGATTGGGTGGATGTAAGTGGAATGAAATCATTTTTGTTGAGCCATGAAGCCATATCAAGCCCACATGAGCCATGAAGAGACTCATTTGAGGCATTCACTATGTTGTTCCTAACCCTCTTAGCCAGGGCTTAGGGGTTAAGGACCATCCATGTGAATCACTTACATGAGTCAGGAAGTTAAGTTGGGTAAGGGTGTGTTTTTAGGAAGTGTGTGAAAGTGTAGTGCATAGGTGTAGTGTATGTGTAAGTCAGCCCTTTACCAGACCAGGCCACCCAGGGCAGTCCTAAGGCCAAAGAGTCCTATAGGAACTCATCCTTTAAACTTCCACATTTGATTTCAACCCTCTAGGTGATTAGGGGTCTATAGTCAAGTTTGTGGAGTTTGCGGGGAGTTAAGAAGTGGTTTGAATTTCTAAAAGGTGGGTCCCAATTCTAGTCCTCTAAGATAGTCAAAGGAAAAGCCTAAGGCTAGATCCTAAGTACTAAAGAGAAGAAGAGAAGACCTCATCAAAAATGAGGTCAACATGCTATTGTTGCTGTTTTGGGTCAGAAATATGATAAAATTTTTAATGTTATTTATTATGCTAGTAAAACTCTTAATGATGCTCAAATTAATTATACCACTACTGAGAAGGAGTTATTAGCTATAGTATTTTCCTTTGATAAATTTCGATCATATTTAATTGGAACTAAATGTGTGGTGCATACTGATCATTCTGCTATCAAATATTTAATGAAGAAGAAAGATGTGAAGCAGAGATTGATTAGATGGATTCTTCTTTTGCAAGAATTTGATTTTGAGATAGTAGATAAGAAGGGTTCTGATAATCAAATTGCTGATCATTTGTCCAGACTTGAAAATGAAAAATCTCTCTGTGATGCTGAAGAAATTAATGAACATTTTTCTGATAAAAATTATTCACTGTTAACGAGTGGCGTCTTCCGTGGTATGCCGACATAGTAAACTTTATTATCAGTAATATTATACCATATGGTTTAACATACCAGGAAAAGAAGAAATTTCTATCTGATGCTAAGACTTATTTTTAGGATGACCCATTTTTATATAAACAAGGAAATGATCTTATAATTCGAAGATGTGTACCTTTGGAAGAGACTTATGAAATTATTCAAAAATGTCATGATTCTGATTATGGGAGACATTTTGGAGTTGAAAGAACTGCATATAAAATCTTACAATATGGATTTTATTGGCCTACAATTTTTAGGGATGTGAATTTTTATATTAAAAATTGTGATAGATGTCAGCGCGTAGGCAATATTTCTAGAAGAAATGAGATGCCCCTCAATTATATGTTGGAAGTTGAAATATTTGATCTTTGAGGATTAGATTTCATGGGTCCATTTACATCATCTTTTGGAAATGTTTATATTTTGATAGCAGTAGACTATGTTTCCAAATGGATTGAAGCTATTGCTTTACCTCATTGTGATGCTCAAAGTGTTGCAAAGTTTTTAAGAAATCATATATTTTACATTGTGATGCTTTATGTTTGCTTTGTGTGCTTTGTTTAGTTTTTTTTTATGTTGTGGTGGTAGTATTTTGGAGTTTTTATGTTATATTAGTGTTTATTTGACCTTATTTTATGACTTAGAGGAGTCGGAATGAAATTTTAGACATTTGGCATACCTGTGCTAAATTGAGCACTGGCGACTAAGCGCCGCCTAGTTGGCGCTTAGGCGCCGGAGTTACAAAGCATGTGATAAATGAGGTTCTAGAAGCCAAGATCGTGGGGAAGTGGTTTTGGAAGTTAATTTGGAGTTTTAAAACGTTTAAGGGCAGTTTATGCACTTCTAAAGTCTATAAAAAATGCCCTAGAATAATAGAAACACTTGCCCCAAGTCCTATTTTTATTCCCGAGTCTTAAGAAGAGTGTTTTGAGTGCATCATGTCTTCCTGCGAGAATGAGATCAAGAATAAAAAAGATTCTGACAAGAATAAGTTTATTAGTGACAGTGCTAAAGAGTTATTCATTGGATTTCTCACCGTTAGTATTCAAGGAATTGCAGAAAAGATTGCAAAGATCGAGTGACTCCGCACCGATATTTATTCTTACAAATATGATATGAAAATTGGCAATGGCACCAAAAACTTGATCCCACCGGATATATATATATATGCTGATGATTTTGATTTATAATGTGGATACTACGTAAGTATACGTATCGTTTATCAAGTAATATAGGACTTTCTGATTAAGCCCCGAGATATCGAACCCATAGGGAAAATATGAAAATCTTTAAACGAATCAGAAAATTATCTTTTTACTTTTTTTTAATGGCTTTTGAAAGTATGTCTTGATTTTGAAAAGTTTTGAAAGTTGATTTGTCTTTTGAAATTTCTTTAATAAAATGTTAAGCAAGAAATTAAAATTATAATAACTAATAACACTATATGTAAAACACTATTAACTAGAATATCTTTTTCTTTCCTTTTATGAAGTAGTAATAATTATTAAAGTATTGTTGTGGAAGTATTTAAATTTGTTGTGACCGATAGAAGCAAATGTGTTCTTCACCCTTACTTGGTTCTATAAAGAACATAGGTTAATTTAAAATTTTTATCATTTTGAACATGGTTAGGCAGGGAAGATACCAGTCTGTCACTTGAGTGTTCCCTCGATTCCCACCAACTGGGGGCTAACTTCTCATAACAAAACTCAAAACTTCAAACCAAATTAGGGGGTTTTAGCCTGTCACTCTAAAATCCTCTAATTTTACTCCCTTCCATAAAAATATCTTCTAATATTACATTCAATTATATGGACTACAATTCTTACCCATATAATTGCATGTGATTCTTACTAACTTTTATGAGACAATACCGCATTGGATCTTACATAATCTCAGGAAATTCTACAACTTAACAGGCCAAATTAAGAAGTAAAGGAAAATGACAAATATAAGTTTCTATCTAATTCAGAAATATTTGTAGATTCTTCAAAATATAGGACTCAAACACTTATTTTTCTCACTTAAAAATCTTTATTTGAAAATAAATTTACTTACTATATGATAACCTTAAGTTTTAGATTTTCTCTGAACTTATATCTTAAACTTTAGGTATGAAACTAATTTTTTATTAGGCCCTTAAGTCCTCAAGCTTCTCCTCCCTTTTCATATACTATTTTTCACTTTTTCTTTTCTTTTCCTTTTTTCTTTTTTTTTTCTCTTTTTTTATAAGGCAAGGATTACTATATCTGGATAGGCCTTTAATGATTTTGAATTCCACCCTTCCATTTAAAATAAAGGTCAAATATACACCTTTCACTTAAAAATCATAATAATAATATTTTAAAATTACTCTTCAATAAAAGAAATTTAAGCTTTGAAGAATAAAAGTCAAATCTTCTATTTATCCAAAAATACAAAACTTCTTACTAAAGATAGTTTAACTTTATTTAACACCTCTTCATTAAGAAAATTTTAACTTAAAGTTTTTCATGATTACTATTAATTTTAACTAAATTCTTTTATTCCTTTCTATATTCAATATTTTTTGTTCCCCTAATATAACTTCATGTACATAATTGTTCTCAATCAAAAATAAGATTTATTTTAAGTATTCTTGAGAATCAAATAAAATTTTAGATTTTTGAAAATCTTTTGTTTTTAAAATCCCCCCCCCCAAACTTTAATTTTTAGTTAAGATAAAACATTTAAGCATAAGAAATGATACATGAGTGAGAAATAAAAATTGGCATATCATGTTTGCAGGAATTTTTAATATCCTAATATGCAAGTATAACAATTTAAATAACAGGAGTAAAATGAAATCAAATTTAGTTTTTCAAAACATTTTTTATATAAAGAAAAGTAAAAATTTCGAAAAGACTTCTACAGTAGTGGAGGTTTTCAAAGCAAATATACACCAACTTAAATAACACATTGATACAGATAACAGATGATAGTGGAATTTGAAAAATTTTAAACATGTAGTTTCCTAAGTAGAAGTTCCCAATATTGGTTTATAATCTCCTAACAGTTTTTGAATTAAAGTACACACTACTAAAAACTCTGACATAACATACACATAAAAACATTTACTATTACACACCACTACCACAAAGTAACATATAAAACATTAATACAACAACAACAATACATCTGAATATGCATAATAGAAAAATAATACAAACTACAGTTTGCATACTATCAAGGTTCACATCACAACACATTGATCAAACTAAATATTAAACAAAACACACATCAGTATATCAATAACAACACCACAACGAAAACAAATAACACAAATCTACTCATCATCATCATCATCATCATCCTGCTCGTTCCAATCCCTAGATGGCACATAAGATATGTAGAATGGATGAGGGGGCATCTCAGCACTCTGATCACCTTTAATCGACCTCATCCAAATATTGCTGATAACTCTCCTCATACTCATCATGTTTTACAATATATCTTTCCACATTATCCATCTTACCATCCATATCTTTCAGATGCTCTCGAGTAAAACTCACTTTTTTCAAAATCTTTCTTAACAAACTAGTCTGTGAATCTGTAGATGATGAAGCACGTGAAGTAGTAGCACGAGAAGTAGATGCAGCAGAAGCAGAAGCAGTAGAATCCCTACCAAATCCTCCTCTCCAACCAAACTCTGAATGTACAGTGTAAAAACCAACGTTGACACTGGTAATTGGTCTCGATGTCTGAAGTACCTCTTCCCAGGTTTCAAACTTCACTCCAGATCATTCACATAATGAATGAATCAAGGAAGGAAATCCCATACCTGCAGTAGTGATTGATCTAGCACACTTCAAAACATAATCATAAATTATACCTCCAATGTCAATAGGCTTCTCTTATTGAATGCAATGGTTCAACACAGCTTTTTCTCTCGTTACTTCACTTGTATGACTCGAAGGTAACAATTTAGATGAGATAAAATAATGCCACGCCTTAGAATTGGCATTCAATTTGGAAGCAGGGAAGTTCACTCTTCTAGCATTTATTATTTTCCATAATCCTCTTCCATCAGTCAGAAATTCCATGATCTCATCTAATTCTCCTTCCGTAGGATGATAGTTAGAATAAAAACAGAACATGTCAGGAGGTAGTCCATAAAAAGTGTTGATTGCCCCAGAAGAAAAGTTGACCTCATGCCTCCTAACCATCACTTGATTCTCTTCTGCAGCAGGCAAATTTGCATAAAATTCTCTGACCACAGAAACAACAGCAACAGCGGAGAAGCAACAGTAATTCTCCCAGTTCCTCAAGCAATCATATCTTCAATCACCTCTCCTGGTTTACTAAACACACGCTCAGGAATCAACTTACGTGACTACAATGCATCGACGTATCGTTCCTCAGCTCTCGTACTAACAAATTTGTCAGAATCAAATCTTGTCTTTTCTCTCGCACGCTTTGACTTTGGAGCCATCTCTAAAAATTTACGAAAAATTCACCATAAATTCCAAAATCAAACTAACCTTGCTAAATTATCTTCCAAAAGATATTTTCACTAAATCCAAGCAATTTCTCAAGTTTTTCCTCAAACTTCCACCATGTATAGTGATTTTAAGATCTTCCAAAATGTACTCAAAATGCATGGTGAAAATAAAAAATTTTTACTTAGGAGTAGTGCTCTTACCTCAAGGAACCCAAATCAAACAATTTTTGTTGAGATCAACTCTTAAACTATCCACAATATGATGCCCTAGACTCCTCTTTCGCGATAAACCGAAGGTTGAAGACGGTAAGGTGGTTTAAAAATGGCAATTTTTGGGTTTTTAACTGTTGGAAACCAATTTTCGCGAACTGACGCCTAAGCGCGAACCCCTCGGCGCTTAGCCGTGAAATCTGGCGCTTAAGTACCGGCACTCTGGCGCTTAGCCGCCAGTACCCAGATTTTCACAATTAAGGTATATGCACTAAATCACTTTGTTAATCACCCTTAATTACTCCAGAATAATTATTTCTCCCTACATAAATCTTCCAATATTCCAAATCAAAATTTAATATCCATTGATTCCACACAAATTTCACACAAACACAAACTTATATTAAAACAAACATAATACTTAATACAATTCTAGAATTTCTATCCACACATAAATGATGAAATTCTCTAAATACAAGAGACTTTAATCTCAAACTGATAAGTATACATCTCTAGGATGTAACCATCACATCATAAGGCGTAGCTAATACTTAAATATAAACACTCAACACACCAAACATAACACACATGAACACTAAACATAACACATAAGAACACTAAACATAACACATAAGAACACTAAACAAATAAGAACAAAGCACTCTTAATTCCATTCTTCATTAGGCGGATTATATCCCAAACCATAATGATTCTCATTTGACCATTCTGGATTATAAATCTGATAAAACAGGAGATAATTGTTCGTCCTTAAATCATCTTCTTCAATCCATTTGTTCTTTAGAAACATCGCCTTATCCGCTTCTTCCACGTACCTTGAATGACTGAATTGCATCTTTAGTTGCCATCCCATGTGCTCCAAATGTAGGTTACTTTCATGGATTTTTGCTTCCATTGAAGTCACTCGGGTCTCAATTTTTGCAATTATTTCAGCAATCTCTTGAATACTAACAGCGAGATATCCATTGAATAACTCTTTAGCACTGTCACTAACGAACTTACACTTGTTAGAATCTTGCTTCTTCTTAATCTCGTTCTCCCAGGAAGACATGATGCACTCAAAACTCTCTTCTTAAGACTCAGAAATGAAAATAGGACTTGGGGCAAGTGTTTCTCTTAAATCAAGTCCTTTTTATAGACTTAGGAAGTGCTAAAACTGCCCCAAGACGTTTTAAAACTCCAAAATAACTTCCAAAACCACTCCCCCACGATCTAGGCTTCTAGAACCTCATTTTTCATGTTTTTTATAACTGCGGCGTCTAAGCGCTAACCAGTCGGCGCTTAGCCGCCAGTGCTCAATTTAGCACAGATTTGCTAAGTGTCCAAATTTTCATTCTGACTTCTCTAAATCATCAATTAAGGTCAAATAAACTCTACTATAGTTTAAAAACTCCAAATTACTACCACTAAAAACATAAAAACAAACCAAACAAAGCAAACAAAGCACACAAAACAAACATAAAGCAAAGCACTCCGATAATTATGGGTTGCCTCCCACAAAGCGCTTGTTTTAACGTCTTCAGCCTGACATACCCAGAACTCATTCCGAGTGACCCAACATCAAATTATTATCAAATTTAGATTTATTGACTGAAAAATATGGTTTAAGTCTATGTCCGTTAACTTTAAATATTTTTCCAGTCTTAGGATCTTGAATATCTACAGCTCCATAAGAATAAACTTTTATCACAATAAATGGACCCATCCACCAGGACTTAAGTTTTCCAGAAAATATTCTCAATCTAGCATTATACAGTAAAACTTTTTGTCCTGGTACAAGATTTTTAGTAAGAATCTTCTGATCATGCCATAACTTCATCTTTTCCTTATAAATCTTAGCATTTTCATAAGATTCATTCCATATTTCTTTAAGCTCTTTCAATTGCAATAATCTCTTTTCAGCAGCATCTTTCAAATTATAATTGAACTCATTAATAGCCCAATATAATTTATGCTCAAGTTCAAAAGGTAAATGACAAGCTTTTCCAAAAATCAGCCTATATGAGGACATTCCTATAGGTGTTCTGTAAGCAGTCCTATAGGCCCACAAAGCATAATCCAGTTTGATTGACCAATCCTTTCTATTTGGATTAACAGTTTTTTCCAATATTCTTTTAATTTCACGATTGGATAATTCAACCAAACCACTTGTCTGCAGATGATAAGTAGTAGCAATGCGATTATTAATATGATATTTCTTTGCTAACTTCCCAATAATCGCATTTCTAAAATGACTTCCCCCATCATTTATGATTACCCTTGGTATTCCAAATCTGTAATATATATTCTTTTATAAAAACTTTGCAACACTTTGAGCATCACATCGAGGTGAAGCAATAGCTTCAATCCATTTGGAAACATAGTCTACTGCTATCAAAATATAAACATTTCCGAAAGATGGTGTAAATGGTCCCATAAAATCTAGTCCCCAAACATCAAATATTTCAACTTCCAACATATAATTGAGGGACAACTCATTTCTCCTAGAAATATTGCTTACACGCTGACATCTATCATAATTTTTAATATAAACATTCACATCCTTAAAAATTGTAGGCCAACAAAATCCTGATTGTAATATTTTATATGCAATTTTATCACTTCCAAAATGTCCCCCATAATCAGAATCATGACATTTTTGAATAATTTCATAAGTCTCTTTCAAAGGTACACATCTTCAATTTATAGGATCATTTCCTTGTTAATATAAAAATGGGTCATCCCAAAAATAAGTCTCAGCATCAGACAGAAATTTATTCTTTTCTTGGTATGTCAAACCATAGGGTATAATATTACTAACAATAAAGTTTACTGTCTGCATACCACGGAACACGTCATTCTTTAACAGATGAACGAGTTTTTCATCGAGAAAATGTTCATTAATTTCTTCAATATCACAGAGAGATTTTTCAATTTCAAGCCCGGACAAATGATCGACAATTTGATTATCGAACCCTTCCTATCTACTATCTCAAAATCAAATTCTTGCAAAAGAATAATCCATCTTATCAGTCTTGGTTTTGCATCATTTTTCCTCATTAAGTATTTAATAGCAGAATGATCAGTATGCACCACACATTTAGTTCCAATTAAATATGATCGAAATTTATCAAAGCCAAATACTATAGCTAATAACTCTTTCTCAGTAGTGGTATAATTAATTTGAGCTTCATTAAGAGTTTTACTGGCATAATAAATTTCCTTGAAAATTTTATCATATTTCTAACCTAAAACCACACCAATAGCATAATCACTAGCATCACACATTAATTCAAAAGGTTTTTCCCAATTTAATGAAATTATTACAGGTGCAGTGATTAATTTTTCTTTTAATATTTCAAAGGCTTTACGGCACTCATCATCAAAATTAAAAATTGCATCCTTTTTCTAGTAAACGACATAAAGGTTTTGTAATATTTGAAAAGTCTTTGATGTAACGTCTGTAGAATCCAGCATGTCCTAAAAAACTTCCAATTCCCCTTACATTGGTTGGGCAAGGTAAATTAGATATAACTTGAATTTTTGCAGGATCTACCTCCAAACCTTTTTCTGAAATCCGATGTCCCAAAACAATTCCTCCTGTTACCATAAATTGGCATTTTTCCCAATTAAGGACCAAATTAGTTTCTTCACAGCATTTTAGAACCTTAGATAAATGTTCTAAACATGATTTAAACAAAATTCCAAACACTGAAAAGTCATCCATAAAAACTTCAATCCCTTTTTCAATCAAATCAAAAAAAATAGCCATCATACATCTCTGAAATGTAGCAGAGGCATTACATAAACCAAAGGGCATTCTTCTAAAAGCAAATGTACCATAAGGACTGGTAAACGTAGTTTTCTCTTGATCCTTAAGAGCAATTTGAATTTGGTGGTAACCAGTATATCCATCCAGAAAATAAAAGTATTTATGCCCAGCCAGTCTATCCAACATTTGATCTAGAAAAGATAGTGGAAAATGATATTTCCTTGTGGCAAGGTTTAATTTTCTATAATCAATGCATATTCGCCACCCCGTAACTTGTCATGTTGGTATCATTTCATTCTTTTCATTAACGATCATGATTACTCCTCCTTTCTTAGGAACACAGTGAATAGGACTAACCCATGCACTATCTGAAATAGGGTAGATAATTCCAGCATCCAACCATTTTAAAATTTCTTTCTTAACAACGTCTTTCATGATAGGATTTAATCTCATTTGGGGATCAACCCGCGGTTTGCAATTATCTTCCATAAGAATTCTGTGCATACAAATTGAAGGACTGATTCCTTTAATATCATCAATTGTCCATCTAAAGGCTTTCTTGTCTTTCTTCAAAATTTCAAGCAAACTCTCTTCTTCTTTTTCAGTTAATTGAGAGGAAATTATAACAGGCAAGGTTGAGGATTCACCTAGAAAAACATACTTCAAATGATCAGGAAGCATTTTTAGCTCAAGTTCAGGAGGTTTTTCAATTGATGGACAATAAGATTCAACTTTTTCAGTCATATCCAACAATTCAAAACTTTCATGAACAAACTTGAAATCTTCCTCTTGAAAATCTTCAGAATCAAGTAACTACTCTTCTTGCTTATATTCCAATTCTTCTCTTTCAACTTTCTCTTCATAAGTTGATTTGAAATGACATTCATTTATATATTCAATAACATCCATCCTATAACACTCATCTTCTTTACCTCTAGCAGGTTATTTCATCGATTTTGAAATAGTAAATGTAACAGTTTGATCATTAACCCTCATCGTTAATTCCCCTTTTTTGCACATCTATCATGGCTCGGCCTGTAGCTAGAAAAGGTCTCCCCAAAATTATGGGTATCTCTTTATCTTCCTCCATATATAACATAATGAAATCCACAGGAAAAATAAATTGATCCACTTTTACCAAAACATCTTCTATAACTTCTTTAGGATATGTGATCGAACGATCTGGTAATTGCAGAGTTACAGTAGTTGGGGTTATTTCTCCTAGTCCCAGTCTTTTGAATATTAATAGAGGCATAAGGTTAATGATTGCATCCAAATCATATAAAGCTTTTCCACAGAATCTTTCTCCGATTGCACATGGAATTATGAAACTACTAGGATCTTTAATTTTTTCAGGAAGCTTTTTCCGAATTATCGCGCTGCACTCCTCACTAAGTGCAACAGTCTCATTTTCTTTAAACTTCCTCTTTTTATTAAGAATATCCTTCATAAATTTCGCATAGCTTGGCATTTGTTCTAGGGCTTCAGCAAATGGAATATTAATGGTAAGCTTCTTTAATATCTCCAAGAATTTTGAAAATTGCTTATCCAACTTTTGTTGACGAAGTCTCTGAGGAAATGGAGGTGGTGGCTTTTCTAAATCAACTTTAGGCGGAGAAATAGGTCTTTCAAAACCTTTTGGAGTGTCCTCTTTAGGTCTTTCAATCTCTTCTTTCTCTACTTTAGTTTACCTTCCAATTCTTTTCCACTTCTCAGTTGAATTGCTTTTACTTGTTCTTTATTCTTTTCTCTTGGATTCACTTCAGTATTACTTGGAAGCATTCCTTGGGATCTATTACTTAAGGCATTTGTAATGTGTCACAATTGATTTTCTATATTTCTGATGGTTGCTCCTTGAATTTGTAATTGATTTCCCATATGTGATACAACTTCTTCCATAGACAACTTCTTCTCTTTATTTTGTAAAGCATTGTTATAATTAGAAGGATAAGTTAATATATTATTATTATTACATTGGTTGTTCCAATTCCCCAATGGTTTTACTTGGTGGTTCCCCCATTGTTGATTAACACCACCCTGATTATTGTTATTCCAGTTAAAATTTGGATGATTCTTCCAACCTGGGTTATAATAATTAGAATATGGGTTGTTAGGTTTGATTATAGCATTCACAGTTTCTGGTGAAGAATAAGAATTAACCATTTGGCCTAATGAATTTTCTTCAATCATGAGATTTGGCTGAGAAAAATTCATCCCAAATTGGTCTATCTTCCTTGATACAGCAGCAACTTGATTTGCTAACATTGTAAAAGCATCATTTTCATAAACTCTGGCTACCTTTTTAAGATTTAACCTTTCAGAAGGTCATTGAAAATTATTAGTAGCCATTTCTTCAATTAAAGCATAAGCATCAGAAAATGGTTGAAAATTATTAGTAGCCATTTCTTCAATTAAAGCATAAGCATCAGAAAATGGTTTAGACATTAATGATCCACCAGCAGCAGCATCGATGATTGATCTAAGAGATCCAACTAATCCATTATAAAAAATTTGAATTATTAACCAATCTGGTATTGCATTATGTGGACATTTCCTGAGGAGATCTTTAAATCTTTCCCATGCTTCATATATTGATTCCCCTTCAACTTGACAAAAAGATGTTATATCATTTCTCAACTTAGCAGTCTTAGATGGTGGAAAATATTTAGCAAGGAATTTTTGTGACAGTTCACCCCAAGTTCTTATTGATCCAGGTGGTAACGAATGTAACCATATTTTAGCTTTATCCCTTAGTGAGAAAGGAAAAAGTCTAAGTCTAATAGCATCATCCGAAACACCATCATATTTAAAAGTAGCACACAACTCTAGAAAATTAGCAAGATGCAAATTAGGATATTCAGTTGTTGCTCCCCAAACTGATTATTAGACACCATTTGGATAATAGCGAGGTTTAAGCTCAAAAGAATTAGCAATTACAGACGAGGTTTTGAATACTACCACGAAGTTCATCTACTGTAGGGTTAACATAATCTCTTAAAGGTCTTAATTCTTGATGGATGCCTACATTTTGATTTTGATGATTTGCCATTTCTTGAATTTTTTTATCTTTTTTTGTATTTTTAATTTTTTTTATTTTTCTGATAGTTCTTTCTAATTCAGAATCGTAAGACACAAGTCCCTCAGAACCTGAACTACGCATACAACAATAAAACGAAACAAAACACAACACACTAACAAAAACAAAGAAAAGTAAAAATTTAAAATTTCTTAATTCTCTTTAAAATGCAATTTAATTATTTTCCCTGGCAACGGCACCAAAAACTTGACTCCGCACCGATATTTATACTTACAAATATGATATGAAGATTGGCAATGTCACAAAAAACTTAATCCCGCCGGATATATATATGCTGATGATTTTGATTTATAATGTGGATACTACGCAAGTATATGTATCATTTATCAAGTAATATAGGACTTTCTAATTAAGCCCCGAGATATCAAACCCACAGGGAAAATATGAAAATCTTTAAAGGAAACAGAAAATTACCTTTTTACTTTTTTTTTAATGGCTTTTGAAAGTATGTCTTGATTTTGAAAAATTTTCAAAGTTGATTTGTCTTTTGAAATTTCCTTAACAAAATGTTAAGCAAGAAATTAAAATTATAATAACTAATAATATTGTATGTAAAACACTATTAACTAGAATATCTTTTTCTTTTCTTTTATGAAGTAGTAATAATTATTAAAGTATTGTTATGGAAGTATTTAAATTTGTTGTGACAGATAGAAACAAATGTGTTCTTTATCCTTACTTGGTTCTATAAAGAACATAGGTTAATTTGAAATTTTTATCATTTTGAACTTGGTTAGGCAGGGAAGATACCAGTCTCTCACTCTAGAGTTCCCTCGATTCCCACCAACTGGGGGCTAACTTCTCATAACAAAACTCAAAACTTCAAACCAAATTAGGGGGTTTTAGCCTGTCACTCTAAAATCCTCTAATTTTACTCCTTCCATAAAAATATCTTCTAATAGTACATTCAATTATATGGACTACAATTCTCACCCATATAATTGCATGTGATTCTTACTAACTTTTATGAGACAATATCGCATTGGATCTTACATGATCTCAAGAAATTCTACAACTTAACGAGCCAAATTAAGAAGTAAACAAAGTTTTCAGAATCAATCTTCACAACTTCTTCCAACTTTAAACACTTATACTTTCCACAACAATTCTCTATAAACTAATTACTTCTCCATTTAAGAAAGAAAAAGATAAAGTAAACTACTTAGAATGTATTGAGAAAATTCAAAAACATATTGATTTGAAATTAAAAAGCATAAGAAAAACAACAAACAAAAACAAGTATTAATTAAAAAACTAAATGTAAGAACAAAAGTAAACACTTATCTGAAAATTCTCTCCACAAGACTCAGGAAGTTCCTCTGAAACATTAACTCTTCACTAAACTACTCCTCAAAGCGAATCTCCCAACTCCAATGACTCAGAATAAACTTCAGACTTCAATAGAAACTAAACTAGAAGAAAGAAAAGAAGTGGGAAGAAGAAGACTTCACTTCGACCCTTTTCTCCTTTCTACTCTCTACTCCTACTCTTAATAAAAACTCTCGCAAAATAAAAGTAAAATACTATAAAAATTCTCTTCAAAATGCAAGTGGAAGAGCCCCTTTTTCTACTCTCAAATCCTACTCCTAATGAAAACTCTCTTTAAAATGAAAAGGAAGAGCCCCTTTTTCTTTCCTAAGACTCTCTTTAAATAGTAAACCAAAAGGTGCTTTGGTGTCTCTTCAAATGTGTCCAGATTCAATGTATCCACCAAAGAATGCACCCCTTCATTCAAACTTGCCACCCAAAGGAAGTTATGGAAGTTTCCACCAAGAGTTGCATCCCATCCCCTTTGAAATTGGCACCAAATTTATTTAGATTTCGATTTTTAACTGTGGCGGCTTAGCGCCGGCCCAGCGGTGCTTAGCCGCCAGTGCCCAAATTTTCATTATTCATTTTTTTTTGCTCCAAATTTGATCCAATTTTGCTGCTTTCATCATAACTATCCATTTTCATCATACATGCAAGAAAAACACAAAATACCTTTCATTAAAGTGCAATATCATTAAAAATAAGTATAAAAATGTGCATAAAAATACTATGTATTTTAGGTGTATCACGAAGCTCGAGTGACTTCAATCGAAGCAAAGATTAATGAAACTAACGCACATTTGGAGCATATGGGATGGCAACTCAAGATGCAATTCAGTCATACAAGTCACGTGGAAGAAGCGGATAAGGCGATGTTCCTGAAGAACAAGTGGTTAGAAGAAGAAGATGTAAGAGTGTTCAATCATCGCCCGTTCTATCAGATTTATATTCCAGAAGGGTCAAATGGAAATAATAGTGGTTATGGATATATTTCGCCTATTGGAGAGTGGAATTAAATGTTAGTTTGATCTTGTGGTTTGATTTGTGTATCTTATGTTTTATGTGTTTGATGTCTTAAGTGTTTAATGTTTTATGTTTGTGTTCTGTTGCACTTTAATGTGTGATTATTACATCTTAGTGATGTAAACTTATCTTTATGATTATTGAGTCCGTTTGTATCTAGGGAATTTCATCCAAAGTGTTTGGATAGAAATTTTTAGTTTGTATTAAGTGTGGTTTGTTTTTAATGAATATAAGTTTGTATTTGTGTGAAACTTGATTGGAATCGATGGATATTAAAATTTGAAATTGGAGTATTGGGAGATTAATGGGGAAGATACATTTATTTTTTGAAGATTAAGGGTGATTAACTAAGTGGTTTAGTACATTTTCTTAATTGTGAAAATCTGGGCACTAGCGACTAAGCGCTAGAGTGCCGGCCCTTAAGCGCCAGATTTCACGACTAAGCGTTGAAGGCCCCGCGCTTAGGCGCCGGTTCGCAGAAATTGATTTTCAGCAGTTAAAAACCCGAAGATTGCCATTTTTAAATACCCCTATCGTCTTCAACCTCTGATTTTCGTGAAAAGGAGTCTAGGGCATCAATATATTGAATCATTTGAAAGCCGATCTCAACAAAAATTGTTAGATTTGGATTCCTTGAGGTAAGGGCACTACTCCTAAGTAAATTTTTTTTATTTTCACCATGTATTTTGAGTACATTTTGGAATATCCTAAAATCACTATTCATGGTGAAAATTTGAGGAAAAGGATGAGAAATTTCTTGGATTTAGTGGAAATTACTTTCGGAAGTTAATTTAGCAAGTTTAATTTGATTTTGGAATTTGCGGCGAAATTTTTCCGTGAATTTTTAGAGATGGCTCCAAAGTCAAAGCACGCGCACAAGATTTAATTGTAACAAGTTTGTTAGTGCAAGGGCTGAGGAACGATACGTCGACGCACTACAGTCACGTAAATTGATTCCTGAGCGTGTGTTAAGTAAGCCAGGAGAAGTTATTGAAGAGATGATTTCTAGAAGGAATTGGGAGAATTACTGTTGCTTCTCCGCTGTTGTTGTTGTTTCTGTGGTAAGAGAGTTTTATGCGAACTTACCAGCAATAGAAGAGAACTTGGTGATGGTTAGGAGGCAAGAAGTTGATTTTTCACCTGCAGTAATTAATACTTTTTATCGACTGCCTCCTGATATGTTTTGTTTTTATTCTAACTATCATCCTACTGAGGGAGAGTTAGATGAGATAATGACATTTCTGACTGATGGAAGAGGATTATGGAAGATAACTAATGATAGAAGAGTCAATTTTCAGGCCTCTAAGTTAAATGCCACTTCTAAAGCATGGCATTATTTTATCTCATCTAAGTTGTTGCCTTCAAGTCATACTAGTGAAGTTACAAGGGAGAGAGCTGTGTTGAACTATTGCATTCAGCAAGAGAAGCCTATAGATATTGGAGCAATCATTTATGATTATATTTTGAATTGTGCCAGATCTACCACTACTACAGGTATGAGATTTCCTTCCTTGATTCATTCAATATGTGAGCGGTCTTGTGTGAAATTTGAAACTTGGAAAGAGGTTCTTCAGCCTTTGAAACCAATTACCAGTGTAAACGTTGGAGCTTACACTGTACATTCAGAGTTTGGCTGGAGAGGAGGATTTGGTAGGGCTTCTATCGCATCTCGCTCGCCTCGTCGCTTCTACTTCCCGTCCTACTACTTCGCAAGCTTCATCATCTAGTGATTCACTGACTGGTTTGTTGAGAAAGATTTTGAAGAAGGTGAGTCTTACTCGTGAGCATGTTAGAGACATGGATGGTAAGATGGATAATATGGAAAGATATATTGTAAAACATGATGAATATGAGAAGAATTATCAGCATTATTTAGGTAGATTGATTAGAGGTGATCTGAGTGCTGAGATGCCCCCTCATCCATTCTATATACCTTATGTGTCATCCGGAGATTGGAACGAGCAAGATGATGATGATGATGAAGATGATTAGTAGATTTATTTTTTTTGTGTTACTGAGTTTTTGTTGATGTACTGATGTATGTTGTGTCTTGTGTTTTATTTTGATATTGCATTTGTGGTCTGAACTCTGGTAGTATGCTGACTGTAGTTGGACTATTTTTTATGCATATTCAGATGTATATTTGTTGGATTGATATTCTATATGTTGCTTTGTGTGATATATGTGTAGTAGTAAATGTTTTAATGTGTATGTTGTGTTAGAGTTTTTATAGTGTGTACTTTAATTCCAAAACTGTTAGGAGAATATGGAAACTATTAAAAACTATTATTTAAAAACTGCATGTTTAAGACTTTTCAAAATCTACTACTACCATTTGTGTCTAGTATTTGTGTGATTTCAGTTATTTTTAGTTGGTGTGTATTTGCTTTAAAAACCTCCACTACTTTAGAAGTCTTTTGAAATTTTTACTTTTCTTTTTATAAAAATTTTGAAAAAAATTATTTTTGAATTTGTTTTCTTTTTACTCCTATTTTTAAATTGCTATATTTGCATATTTAGGATATTAAGATTCCTGCAAGCATGTTATGTTAGTTTTTCAATTCTCACCCATGTATCATTTCTTATGTTTAAATGTTTTATCCTAACTAAAAATTAAAGTTTAGGGGGGGGGGGGGAATTTAAAAAAAAAATTTCAAAAACCTAAAATTTTATTTGTTCTCAAGAATACTTAAAATTAATTTGATTTTTGATTGAAAACAATTATGTATATGAAGTTATCTTAGGGGAACAAAATTTTGAATATAGAAATGAATAAAAGAATTTAGTTAAAATTTATAGTAATAATGAAAAAATTAAAGTTAAAATTTTATTAGTAAAGAAGTGTTAAATATAGTTAAACTATCTTTAGCAAGAAACGTTGTATTTTTGGATAAATAGAAGATTTGACTTTTATTCTTCAAAGCTTAAACTTCTTTTATTGAGGAGTAATTTTCAAATACTATTATTATGATTTTTAAGTGAAAGATGTATATCAGACCTTTATTTTAAATGAAATGGTAGAATTCAAAATCATTAAAGGCCTATCCAAATACAGTAATCATTGCCCTACGAAAAAAAATTATGTGAAAAGGGAGGAGAAGCTTGAGGATTTAAGGGCCTAATAAAAAATTGGTTCCATACCTAAAGTACAAGATATAAGTTCTGAGAAAATCTAAAGCTTAAAGTTATAATATAGTAAGTAAAATTATTTTCAAATAAAGATTTTTAAGAGAGAAAAATAAGTGTGTGAATCCTATATTTTGAAGAATCTACAAGTATTTCTGAATTAGATAGAAACCTATATTTTACATTATCATTTACCTACGAACTTTCTAAACTTTAAGTTGGTCTTAATTACTGAAATTTTCTCTAAATTGGACTATTCCATTTCTAGAACAAAATTTTGTTACCTTCCTAAAAAACTCATTACATAATTTGCATGCTAAAATTTTCTATGTAATTAAGAGTCACTTAAGGACAAGTAACATTTTAAGTTTGGGGGTTTTTGATACACCTAAAATATATAGTGTTTGTATGCACATTTTTATACCTATTTTTGATAATATTACACTTTAATAGAAGTTATTTTGTGTTTTTCTTGCAGGTATAATGAAAATGAGTGATTATGATGAAAGGAGCAAAATTGGATCAAATTTGGAGCAAAAAAATGAAAAAATGAAAAATTGGACACTGCGACTAAGCTCCGCCTAGTCGGCACTTAGGCGCCACAGTTATAAAAATCAAATTTAATCAAAATTGGCACCATTTCCAAGGGGTGTTTGAGGCAAATTTTGATGGTAACCTCCTTAACTTCTTTTTGGAGGCAGAAGTGATCCAAGGGATGCAAGTTTTGGTGGATACATTGAATCGGGACACAATTTGAAGAGACAACAAGGCACCTTTTCGATTATTATTAAAATTATTTCATGTAATTTGCATGAGAGTCTTAAACAAGAAGGAGAGTATTTATAGAGTTTTTTTTAGAGTTATTACAGAGTTGAGAGAATGTGTGAGGGAGAGAAATTAGTAGGAGTATGAGTAGAGAGTAAGAAAGGAGAATGGGGTTGGAGTGAAGCCTTCTTCTCACCAATTCTCTTCCTTCCTTTAATTTAGTTTTTATTGAAGTCTGAAGTCTGTTTCTGAGTCATTAGAGTTGGGTGACCCCCCTGAGGAGTGTTTTATTGGAAAGTCAAGTTTTAAAGGAACTTCCGGAGTCTTATGGAGAGGATTTTCAGATAAGTGTTTACTTCTGTTTTTATATTTAGTTTTTAATTAAAACTTGTTGTATTTTCATTATGATTTCTATTTTCAAATCAATGTGTGCTTGTGTTTTCTCCATGAGTTCTAAGTAGTTTTCTTTATCTTTCTCTTTCTTAAATGAAGAACTAATAAAATTATGTAGGATTGTTGTGGAATGTATAAGTGTTTAAAATTGGAATAAGTTGTGAAGATTTATTTCCATGAACTTAATTTACTTCTTAATTTGGCCAGTTAAGATGTTAAAATTTGTTGTGAGATTATGTAAGATCCAATTCGGTATTGTCTCAAACAACAATTGGTAAAAATCACACTGTCGGCATATTTTTAGGTTTGTTTGTTGTATTTTAAAAAAAGGGGTCGCTTACAGAAGTTATCGACGAATTTTAAATTTTAAATTTAATTTAAATATATATATAGTTTTAGAAAGAAGTATTTGATTTTGAAAATAACTTTAAGTTTGAAAATTTTAAGATATGAAATCAAACCGATCTCACATCCCAAACTGTTTATATAAACGAGCACCGCACCACAAACCGTGTATCTACCCCAAAGAATAGACTCACTGCCTGATGATGGGGCTCGATTAAATAAACTAGAAGATTTGTGACATCCGTTTGGTCTGCGAACCAATTCTATAAGCCAACAAGTTCCCCTGTTTAATATAAAGGAATTAAACAGGGTTTATATTACCTGGGTTCTTAAAGTTCCCTATAAGGGCAAGCCTCTATAGTTAATTACATCTTAAATGTCCGAAGACACTCAAGAAAACTCTCGATAATGATCAGTGGTTTTGCTCTCAAGAATTTCAAAGTTTAAGGTTTTCAAAGGATTGAATTTTGGAGATTTCAATAGGGGATGGATCAAATTTGGAACAGTTATTTTCAGGAGTCCAAAGGAAGAGAAGTAGGAGAAGTTGAGGATCCAAGAAGAATCTTGGCAACTTCCCAAACTATTCTATTGTTTGGCTTCAATTTAAGAGTTTATTTAATGTTGTAATCCTGCCAATTTTAGTTAATTAGGACTTATATTTATATGACATGATCATACAAATAACCTGGAAGATGTGAGGGTTTGTGTCGTACCAAACGACTACCTCGGAGTCCTAAGACCGGTTAGGGCTTAATTTGCATAACACAATTATGCAAATGCCTAACGAAAAGTTGAGGTTTTATGTTGCACTTAGGCAAATTACCTCAAAATCCTATGGCTGGTTCTTTAAACTAAGAAAGGTTTTGTTGATGTAGATTTCGGTTTTGCTGACGAAGATGGCTGTGCTGCCCTCTATGCTCCAAGCTCCTTGTTGTTGCAGAGGTTTAGTTTTAGAAAGTGAAAATCAAAAGATGAGAGAAGTTTTTTGGTTTAGAAAAGTCTTAAAGTCCAAATATTTTTAATGTTTTAATTAAAACAAATCTTAAAGTTGGTTAAACAGAGCCGATTAAGATCCCACGATTCCGTCATCCCGGCACCGTTATCTTCATCGGATTCACTTAGTTCAAATGAATTTACTAAACTCAACTGAATGAGTTCCACACTTTCATTTAGACCGTGGGAAATCACGTTAGCAACACGTGGGTTACATCATCTGAGGTATTCCCGATCATTCAACGAGACGTTTTAATTTAGTTGTAGTTGTAGTTTTGTTGTTCTATTTGTGATTAAATTTTGAGTTGTTTTATATTTCGAATTTTGTGGAGGTGAATTTTATCTTGTTGTGATTTTTTAGTTTAGTTTTGGGTTTCAGTTTTGTGGCTACCCTAAAGGTTTCAGTTTTCATGCAGGGTGACATTCTTGTTTAACATGCAAGAAAAGTAAAGTGCAGTACAGGTAAGTAAATTGCAATAAAATAAAAGTGTACCTGAAGGGTCTTCCCGTTATTCCAAGCTACACTTAAAACACATATTAAAGCATTTATATATTTGCAAAAAAACACCTAGATAAAGCTAAGGGAAGGTTTTGGTTGTCTACCAAAGTCTTAATCCTATAGCAAGTCAATTCCTATGACGTCTAGGTTCTTGTGTTTTGTTAAGGATGATTTTCTTCATCAAAGAACAATTAAGTTCAGTTGTTCTTCTAAAACATCTCATCATATTGAGAAAGTGCTTAGGACGAGTCCTAAACATCTTTTCAATACTTCTGAGATTATTTTGAGTCCAAATGAATTTTATTGTACTGGTGAATTAATCATCCAAAGTTTAGTTGATTTTTGTCTCTTGCTCAGTGAACTAGGATGTTTGATTATCCTATGAGTGAAGTGATATTTCAATTAATGCTTCATTAAGAGTTATAATAATGAAAGCCTTTAGGGGGCAAATCAGTTTGTTAAAGAATTTAACCGCTTTAATTAAAGTTGAATTGATGATTTGGGATGATTTAATTTAGTTTCAAAATTCAAGTTGATTTTCTCTTAAGTGTTTTAAATTGTTTGATTTGAAAGAGGTGTTTAGATTATTAAATTTAATTAAACTTTTAATGATTTAAATTTAATTAGACTTAATTGTAACACTTTAGGTCAATTTTAATTGGTTTGATTTTTTATGTTTTTGATTGTGAATTGTCTTAAGGTTGATTTTCTTTAATGTTTCAAATTTGTTTTAGATTTTTTTTAAGTGATTTCAAATTAATTTTAATGTTTTAAATTTATTTCAATTTGATTATCAAATCACTTAATGTTTTAAGCTTTTAATTTAATTAAGGTTTATTTTCCTTTTAATTATTTAATTATTAATTTCAATTATCATTTTTGAGTTTAATTAAGAGTTGAATATTATTAAAGTGATTCATTTAGGGATTTTAAATTAAAGAATTGATATCTTCCTAAGTCACATTCCCAACTTTAATAATCCAAATTTTAACTTATTCTTCCAAAATTCAAATTGTTTAATTAATTAAAATTTACTGTAAATATTTTCAAGATGATTAATGGGTTTCTACCCCTTAGTTCCCTAGGTTTCAATCATTTAATGAAAATTTTAAAATAAGATATTTTACCCTCCCCTTGATTAAACCTAAATATTAATTAGGGTTAAAATTCTTTAATTACCTTTATGTCCTTTTAAGCATGTTCATTTCATAACTCATCAAATTAAGCTCAAATGAACTTAAAATTTTTATGTCACTTCACTCACATATCAATTAAGACACTAGAGGAGAAAATGTGATTTTTCTAAATTTAATTTAATTTATATATTTATTTTTGTGAAAAATATGGGTTTTCAATAAAAATTCAACAACATGACCAAGGTAGGGTTTCTGCCCTTAGGAAAATTATGGGATGTTCTTATTGACCAGAGGACCATTTGGAATAATTTTGGTGATTTTTTGAATTATTTTTTATTTATTATAATTATTTTGAGTTTTTGAGTGTTAATTAATTATAAAATAAAATTAAAGTTGAAAAATGGATTTTATATTTTTCTTAAGTCTCTATAACCTCAAGGAGTCCAGAGAAACAAATTTTATTTTTTTCTGATTTTTCTATGATTTATTAGAATTAATTTAGTGAAAATATAGGGAAATTCATTTTTTAATATTAAAAATTGTTTTAAGTCTTTAAAATTCAATATCTCAACCTATAGACTTGAGAAAAATATTTGGTTTGTTCCTACATGATTAGGAGGCAAAATGTGACATTTTTATGATTTTTAATATTTTTATGATTTTTATTATTTTTTTAATTATTAAAATATTAAAAATATGGTGAAAAATGAAAATTTTTGAAAAAAATCAAATTTTAATTTTTTTATACTCCTCTGATACAAGAGAAGTCTCAAAATCAATTTGGTGAATTTTTGAAATGTATTTCGGGTTTTATGAATTTTTAAATTTTAATAATGATCATGACACTTAAAGAATTTATTTATTAGGGCTAATAATTTTCAATTGATTTCAAATTTTTATGTGAGACTCCTCTGACCCTAAAGATCAGTAGAGAATTATTTTCAAGTGGTTTTGATGTGTGGTTAGTCCTAATTAATTAAAATTCAGTTTTAAGTATTTGGACTAATTAGGATTATTCTTGAGGAATTAGACCAAACCAAAATTTTCCTAAGGTCCTCTGGTCATAAGATACCTCCCTAAATTTTCCTAGAATTTTTTAAGCAACATGCTAATTACTGGAATTAAAATGGCAAAACAGACACATAAATTTAAAAAATCAATATCTTGCCATAGAGATGGCCTCTGGCCTTGGAAAATTCAAGAAATGTTCCCAAGAATAGAGGCTACAAAAGCCCTATGGTCTCATGCCATGGTGAATTGTATAAATGCATGGAGAATTAAAATAATGAAATCAGTAAATAATTAATTAAAAATAAAATACTCATCAAAATGACTTAATTCATTTTCCACATTGTTCTCCTCTGTTCACTGAGCAAGAGGGTATTTTTATTTTACTTTTGTGATTTTTCTATGCAAAGATATGCATTTTTAAAGTTCTGGGTATTTAAATAAATCAAAAATACCCCTAATTTCCTACTTATCCACGCGGCGCCGACTCAACCTTGGCAGCTCCGAAAGACCACGCGTCGCTTCGCCATTCGATGTCGCCATCTGACTCAGCGCTCCAGGGGCGCGCGGTTCTGTTCTGTCTATTCTTCCGACGCAATCTGGATCGTCCATTCAATTCACGTGCGATCCGACAGCTGCTGGTCATCGTCTCCGTTTGGTGTGTCCCGAGAGCCGTCCATCTTCTAGGTTTAAGATCTCGCTCGATACTCAACCAAATTAAACGTTCTTATGCTCTATGGATTCGTCTCGATAAGACGAACACATCTATATGACTATGATGCATTAAAATTAAGCCAAACAAAATGGAGAATTCGTAGATGCTCGGGGGGAATAAGAGGTCAATACCTTTGCTCTGAGAAGTGAAGCTTCAATCAGAGAGTTGTGGCACCTTTGATTGAACCTAAGGAAGCTCCAGATGAAGTCTCTGGCTCTGAGGAATTGTCTAGGTATGAAAGTGACCAAGGCCGATTTCGAGCTTTGGACTCTAGAATAATTTTTGTGGCCTGGTGAGGGGGCTTTTGCTGGAAAACTTCTCCTCTTTGTCTGGTGAAGGTGGAGGGTCAGTCAATTTAAGGATTGACTCACTGTGGTGAAGTGTCCTGATTTTGGGCTTGAAATTCAACTCTGAAATTGAGCTCGCGGAGGGAAATTGGGGCTGGATTTCGAGTGGGGATCAAGTGTTCAATGCTAGGAGGAGGGTCTGGAGCAATTTTGGCAGAGTTTCTGTATGGTTTTTTTCAACTCTCTTTTTTGGCCGGGAGGGGGTAGAGTTTAAATAGAGCTGGCTGGAGGGCCTCCCAGGGGGAGTTGGGGCTTGGGATCAGCTGCTCTATGCAAGGGAAGAACAACCATGGAGTTCAATTAAGTTGGGACAACTCAACAAGGAGGAATTTGGAATTTGAATCAAATAGGTGCTCACGGGTGTGGTGTTTTCCTGCTGCTCAGGTGGTGGTCCGACCAGGCATGAGTCACCATCTGACTCAGTGAGGTCAGGGGTTGAGTTTGGTGCAAACAATGGGGGTTGGCCATGTGTAAATGGTTTGATTGAAGTGGAATGGGGGGAAGCTCATTTTGGGTTCAATTTGGTCAAATGCATGGATTAGGCTAGATGCACCTCCCCAAGGCTGGTTTGGGCTGAAGAGAAAGTCACTTGGGTCAGCTTGATTAGTGGGGTCAAGTCACAATCCAAGTACAATTAGGCTTAAGCCAGATTAGGGGATACATGGGAGTGTTTAATCACTCCTAAGGGAATCATTAAAGGGCTTCCTCCTTTTTCCATTTAGGGTGTGGTGATAAGTCAAAGCTCTCACGGCTCTCATGTGGCTTGTGCATGGCTCCAAGGACTCCATTTGGCTTAGGGATGGCTTGGCTCATTTGCATGAGAAAGGGATTTTGGGATTTTGGCATTTTGGTGGAAATTTGGATGAAGCTTGATTTGGAATGATTTGATTATTGATTTAGGACTTAGGGATGATTTCAATTAAAAGGATGATGATGGGAAGAAATGCCATGTGGACTTTGGATGGATTTTGGGCTTTTGGATTTGGTGAGAGATAGACTTTTAAACTGGTTTAAGGAAGTGGACTTTTAAGTTTTAAAATGAATTAGTGGATGGAAATTTTGTGAATGGCTATGCCAAATGAATATTGCATTTGGTTTAGGGGTGTGCCATGAAAGGTTTGAAACAAGTTTGGGGTGATTTTGAGTTGAATTGGATTTAATTTGGGCCTTTTAGTAATAGGGTCAAAGTGGACCAAATTGGGCTAACTTGGGCAAAGGTTGGGTTATAGTTGATTTTGATGTAAAATTAATGTTGAAAAATATTTATGGGGGTGTGACAAAGAGTTTTCAATTTTGGTTGGGTTTTGATTTTGGGATTTGGGCTACGTTTGGGTTCATGATGGGTTTAGGCCAAATTGGGGATTTTGGGTTTGGATTAAGCTTGGGTGGAGTTTGGGTCCAAATTTGGAGCAAATTAAGTCAGATTATTGTTTGTGGGGATGTTAGGAAGATTTCAAAACAAATTTGGGGAAAATTGGGTAACATTTGGGTTGAATTTGGGATGGATTGGGTGGGTTGGTCATTTTGGGCCTTAAAGGCCCATTTGGAATTTTTTGATCAAAAAAGGTTAAATTGATATAATTGGCCTATAGTGTAGTTTAAGAAAATGATGTTGGGAATATTTGGGATTTTATGGAATTTTCTGGGAATTTTTGGATTTTTGGGCTAAAAGGGTATTTTGGGTATTTGGAGGGTATTGGGGGGTATTTTTGGGAATTTTGGTATATTTGGTCATGGATGATCAATTTGAGTGGTGTGGAATGTTTAAGATTGATTTTGAGGGATTTTGGGTAACTTAGGCAATTTTGCAAATTTTGGGCATTTTTAAGGTTATTTAGTAGGTTTTGTGGGTGTAGGCCTTCAGGGGCCAAAAATTGAAATTTTGGAAAAATGAAGGTTGATCAAGTGTGAGTGAAATGAAATCATTTTGGTTGAGCCATGAAGCCATATTAAGCTCACAAGAGCCATGAGAGGACTCATCTTAGGCACTCAATATGTTGTTCCTAACTCTCTTATCCAGGGGCTTAGGAGTTGAGGACCATCCATATGAATTACCTACATGAGTCAGGGAGTCAAAATGGTTAAAGGTAGTTTTAGGGTTTGGAATGTGTGTGAGAGTGAGGTGTGTGCAAGTCAACCCTCACCAGACCAGGCCACCCAGGGTAATCCTAAGGCCAAAGACTCCTATAGGAAACTCATCCTTTAAACTTCCACATTTGATTTTAACCCTTCAAGTGGCTTAGGGATTTACAATCAAAATTATAGGGTTTGAAGGGAGCCAAGAAGTGTTTGAATTTCTAAGTGATGGGTCCCATTTCTAGTCCTCTAGGATAGTCGAAGGAAAAACCTATGGCTAGATTCTTAAATACTAAGGAGAGAGATCGGACCTCACCAAAAATGAGGTCAACACACATGCAATTATATGGGTGAGAATTGTAGTCCATATAATTGAATGCAAATATATTATGAGATATGTTTTTAATTGGGAGTAAAATTAGAGGATTTTAGAGTGACAGGCTAAAGCCCCCTAATTTGGTTTGATATTTTAAATTTTGTTATGAGAAGTTAGCCCCCAGGTGGAGGGAATCGAAGGAACTCTAAAGTGAGAGCTGATATCTTCCCTGCCTAACCATTTTCAAAATTTTAAAATTTCAAATTAACCAATGTTCTTTATAGAACTAAGTAAGGGTAAAGAATAAATTTGCTCCTATTTGTCACAACACATTTAAATACTTCTACAACAATACTTTCATAATTATTACCGCTTTATAAGAGAAAGAAAAAGATATTTTATTTCCTAGTGTTTTAAAGTTCTGATAATTTTCATTTCCTGCTTAGCTTTTTATCAAAAATACCAAAAACAACTTTCAAACTTTACAAATCAAAACATACTTTCAAAAGTCATTTAAAAAGTAAAAATATAATTTTCTTATTTCTTTAAAAAGTTTATACATTTCCCTGTGGGTTTGATATCTCAGGGCTTAATCAAAAAGTCTTATATTACTTGATAGACGATACTTATACTTGCGTAGTATCCCATATTATAAAATCATAATTTTCATATCTAAATCGTAAGCACATATATTTGTCGGGGATCACCTTCTTCGGTCTTTCCTCCCTATTAGTGGAGGTGAGTTCCTTCCCTTCATCTACGATTTGAATGACCTCTGCGGGCGCTTCTTTTGGAGTCTGAGGTTGACTTTGGAGTGTGACAATGCGGCCATCATTTCTTCCATCTTCCTTTCCAATCGGTCGATCATTTCATCCCTTTGCTGAAGGAGCCTTTGCGTTGTCTCTGAGTCATCCCTTCTACTGGTTCTGAAGCTTCTCGTAGAGACGATGACGCCCGTGTTTCAAGTACATTCACTTCAGCAAAGTCTTCTTCCATGTATTCCGATAAGTCTTCCTCACCTTCGGTCTCACCCTTTCTTTTTCTAGACAAAAACCCGACATCAGTTTGTAACTTCTCTGAAGTGGCTTCGAGTGATCTTTCTCTAACATTTTTAAGGCTAACTGGTGACGGTCGTTGAATTTCATCTTCTAGAGTGGTCTCTCGAATAGCAGCACTCCTTTGATACTTAGGTTCCCCATTGGAATCTTCCCCTCCAGGCTTTCTCACCAGTATCGGTTCAACAATTTTTGGGTTGCCACACCATCTTTCTTGACATTGAAAGCCTAGGACTGGGCGGTCTATTGGTGATACGTTGATAGGTGTTGTGTTCCCTAACATGCAGACCAGATATGCTAAAGTTTCTCTTGAGCAGTAGGGGAAGATACTCTCAGTCCGAGACGAGACTTAACTGATACTCTCCCTATTCTTGTTAGAATCTTAGACATAGGGCAGTTCTCTTTCCTTGCCAATTTTTTATCATTATCTGTAATTGAGTCAACGACAAACTCTTCATATTTCCTTCCCTATGCTCGTTGTGGAAAAAGGGTCGAGGTAGCGTAGCGACAATCTTCCTGACATCTTCTTCACTTGAGGCAGCGGAGAGAGGGTGAAACCTACTTCCTCCTAGTAGTGGTGAAATATCATGCAGTTCTTCTTCTTCCTCAGGGATTTCCGCAAGAACACTAACTTCAATGGCTCTGATCATTTTGATCTTAGTGATTCTCCTGTTCTTATTCCTCCTTTATGCTCTAGTTAGAGAAACAGACCTTGAGCTAGACCATATCTCGAACATAGGCGATATTTCAGCAAAAGTCAAACTTTCCATGGTAGCAAGCTCATCACTCATCTTGACTTCCTTTCCCTTTAGTTTGGCAGGAATCGGGGTAGGTGCAGTGATGACTAGACCCGCGAGGGTAGCGATGACAGTCCTAGGAGTAGCCTTGTTAGCTCTCACAACTAATCTTTTGCAGGCAGCAGTATTTTCCCCAGTTGGGACCCTCTTCAAGGGAGGAAACTCCTGTGCTGAATTCAAGTTAAATTCAACCACATGCTTGATAGATTTTGGTATTCTGGATTTCAGGGCGATGGCTGTAACATCTCCAAACTTGATGTTTGTGTTGTCAAATCCTTGTCCAAAATGAATGACTACTGTCGGGCAGTTCACTCTTGTTGATTACCAAATCCATTCCAACGGTGAAGGAAAATATTAACCTTGGTGCAGACATCTTCTGCAGATAGGATTCAAGACTTTAAAGTCAACCTATGCTTCCCTTTTTGTTGCAACGATTTTAGGATGAAAGAGAACATTTAAAGCATTGTCCGAACACATTCTTATTCATTTCATTTTATTTTCATTTATTTTGTAAAGTTTTCAAATTTTGTTAGGTTTCATTTTGTTTGTAATTTAGTTAGCAAAAGAGAGTTGGTAAAAAGTCCGTTAGGAACAGATTGATCATAGGAGAGAAAGGCAAAGGACCCTGCTCAAAATAGGAAAGGGAGTAAAAGCTTGGTAACGATCTCACTTCGATAAACCGCTCATAAACTAACATCTGTTGGGGTTCACTTCACCTTTTTGGAGAGGTGGGAAGATTCCATAACCTCTCTTTTTAAGCGTGTTTAAACAGTGGCTTCAGAATAAAAAGAGTTGACTATACTCACTCAAGACAGAAATGGGTGAGATATGTCAATGGAAAGAATGGAAGTTTTGGTCCACTAAGGGCACGGACTCACTATCGATTTAGGAAAGAAAAACCAACTGATTTAAGATGGAGAGAGGAACTATTCTCCAGCAGAGTCACTAGAAATTGTCGCCCGCCAAATTTTGAAATGATATTTTTTAAAACATAATTTTATATTTAAGTTAAAATAGTTAAATTTAGAATAATAGAGTATAATTTTTAGAAAATAGTAATATAATTTTGAAAAATAAGATAAGATACCGTACATTCAATAGTTTGGATTAATCGAGTGCAACATCGCAAGTAATGCATCTATCCCGAAGGGTAAACACATCACTTGAATAGTGGAGCTCGACTAAATAAACTAAAGAACTTATGATATTCAGTCGGTCTGCGAAACCATTTATATATAAGCCTACAAGTTTCCCTATTTAATATGAAGGATTAAATAGGGTTTATATTACCTAGGTTCTAAAGTTTCCTATAGCGGCAAGCCCCTATAGTTAATTACATCTTAAATGACCGAAGTCTCTTAAGAAAACTCTCAATAAAGATTAGTGGTTTTACTTTCAAGAATTTCAAAGTTAAATTTTTCAAGGATGGACTTGGATAATATCAAATGGGATTGGTGCAAGTTTGGAAAAGTTTGTTTTGGGAATCCAAAGGAATGAGAAGTAAGGGATGTCACGGATCCAGAGAAGAACCTCAGTGACTTCCCAAACTATCCTATTAATGGGCTTCAATTTTGAAGAGAAAATTATTTCATATTTCATCCTGCCAATTTTATTGTTTAAGGCTTACATCTGCATGATATCGATCATTCAGATAGCTTGGAAGATATGAGAATTTATGTCATATTAGATGACAACCTCAGAAAACCAAAGGCGAGTTAGGGCTTATATTGCATGATGTACAAAGGCCTAAAGAGAGAAAGTGAGGGTTTATGTTGCACTAGGCATACTACCTCAAAATCCTATGATTCGTTATTTATTTCTAAGGAAGATATGATGTTGTAGGTGTTCGCTTCCTCATCGTGCTGCCAACTGTGCTTGATCCAAGCTCCTTGTTGCAACAGGTTAACTTTTAGAAATGTCAACTTCAGAGATGAGTGAAGTTTCATGTTTTGGAAATGTTTAAATTAAGGCGTCTTAATATCTTATTAGAGGAAATGTTAAGGTTTATTAAGCGATACCAGAGATTTGGAAGGAGAAAGTGTTCTTCGGGATACGTAGAACTTTAGTACGTCTTACCTTTCTACTTGTACATACCCTACACTAGCTAGATATTTTCCGTCACTGATCCCCTTAGGACCATGGTACGTCCTCCAAGCATTACGGGCCAGTGCCACCTCCTGTGGTTGGTTTTGTTACAGTCGAGCTCGATTTTTTTTCAGAGCCCCAACAACACTTAAGTCCTCAACAACTTGTTTCAGCACTTATTCCATTATCTGAGTTGTCATCTACATTTTATTAATAGCATGATTACCCTTCTTTGGTTACTTCCTTCTCTCTGGGATCGTTGTGCTTCTTTTCTTGTTGACGACATAGTTCCTCGCTGTACTTCCTTCTCTTTAGGAGATGTGCTTAAGTAATAGAGCACTGGGGGATGAGTGAGGAAGGGAGAGGGAGAGAGAGGGCAATAGTACAATAATGAACAATAAAATTTTGTAAACTTTATTCATGAAATGGACCCCATAATTATAAGAATGGGTTTTTGGATATTTACGCATTGTACCCCTAGAGTACGTATGTACTGCGGGGGTTCTTTAATCTAATGTGAATATTACACATGTGGCCCATCGATGCTTCTAGTGGGCTGTCATTAGTCCTAGGGTAGCTGCGTGGGATGGCGCCAATAAGGCTGAGTTGCAACTTGTCGAAAGTTCACGTAAATTGTCCTGGGTTATAATGGGCTCATTTCTCCTTTCAGATCTATCTAAGCTGGAGGGTGGCAGTCTCGACCGGATTAAAAAAACACATTCATCCTCAATCATTAGATAATTAAGGGATGGCATAACCCTTACCGAGAGAAGTTATACATTAAGTAGGCCTCGCATGTTGGTCACCCCTTTAAGCAAATGTACAAGCATCATAACATGCACATTTGGGCACATATGCACATGACGAGACACCAAGTGTGCAAATGTGGGTGCTCAATGAGATCCACACAAATAATGAAAGAATTGACATTAATCCAAGTATGTTTCACACATAAAATTCAAAAATTGACATATCAAAATAAAATATTCACATGCACTTTAAATTCAGCAGCATGCAAATAAATTAGGTGCTTTTATATGTATTCAAAAATACACACACAACTAAATTGATATTTATATGTAATTTGATGCCAAATTACATACCATAATATATGCTTTCATGCATATTTAAATATCACACTACAAGCACATCAAAATTCAAATTTTTGTATTCATAATTCTAAAAGGCACACCTTGCAATAGATCATGTACAACTAAGATGAACAAACATGAAGGATGAAACACACCACTCCTAATTTTGAATTAAGTCCCTTACTAGTGATCTCACATGATCTAGGGTTTAGCAACGATGAGGTGTTCCAACCTCTTGTTAAGCGTAGAAACAAGAAGCCTAACTCCATTTCCTGATATAAAATAAAAGGATTTTCATGAAGAAAATCCTCATAGACTAGAGAGCAGAGAAAAAAAAGGCATCTCCACTCTCGAGGCAAAAATTGTGCTCCGAAGTAGTCTCCCACTTGGATTGAGGACTAGGGAGTGGAGACTTATTCATCCTCAATTGCATACGAAAAACATGAGTCTCTTGTTTCATATAAGTTGTGTTTGTTAAATGTTATTTGTATGAACATTCTTTTATATATAAAATCCGTGTTTTTTCATATCTTGCTCATGAATTCTGATTATATTTCTTTATCTTTCTCCTTGAGATGTGGTAAAATGAAGATATAGATTGGATATGCAATTCAAATGTTGCTTTTCTTGTGATGATATTACACTTCGTACTTCATTTACTTTTCGATTTGACCAATTGAACTGTTAAAATTTGTTGTGAAACATATAATCCGAATGAACTATGAGTTCTACAACAAAAGTGAGAATCACATTCAATTCAATGGATGAAAATGTTGTCCATAGGTTGAGTGCAAATAAATAGGGAAATATACTTTGTTGGGCATAGAATTGGAGATCTTTAGCGTGACGGATTAAAATCCCTAATTTGGTCCTAGTGTTTGGAAACTAAAGCAAGAGTTAGCCGTCAGGCGAGAGGGAAGTGAGAGATCTAGAGTGCGAGCCAGTATCCTCCTAGCCTAACCATAGATTTATGGACTAAATGTAGGATTAACTAATGTTCTTTATGCACTCGGAAGAGGGTAAAGAATAGGAATGCTCTTATTTGGCACAACACAATTTCCAACAATCAAAATTTTTCATTAATCATAACATCATTGCAAGGGGAATGATGCTTTCTCTAATTTGAACCTTTCATTATAAAATAGTAAAGCTTTGCTTAGATATAGTGAATTTACTTTGAAGTTTAGAAAGTAGTTTGGTAGACTTAGTTCTATTAGCATCATTAAACATTGTCAACTTGTGATTTTCACTTGTAAATTTTATATAGTTTGAAAAGAAGAACTTGGTTTTAAAAAACCAACATTTTAAAATTTACCATTTTTATATTTAGAAAATTTTATATATATGCTTTTCACTTTGTAAAGAAGAACTTGCTCATTTTGGATTGGTAGATGAATGGGTTGATAACATTTAACAAACCAACATTTTATATATGTAAATGCTTTTTTGTATGTAATTAAGGTCTAGGGATTGGAGAAAAAGAAGGCGTGATCCGGATTGGTTAAGTAGTCAATCGACTGCACAACAGAATCGACCGATGATTGAGGATGAATGTGTTTGTTAAATGTTAAACTTATCTAATGATTGAGGATGAATGTGTTTGTTAAGACAACATCACTCTACCATGTAGAATTATGATGGGAGATTCTACAACTGTTGGCCCGTTTTCATTTGATTATGCCTTCTTAGTGCCCCAATCTAAACTAGTGAATGAGCATACATTTTACAGGTGACATAACCATCAATGCCAATTGAACTAAAATCTCACTTATTTTCGTTTTTATTTTTTTATTTTTTTTTTTGACATCTTAGCATCCTTTACTATGTTTTAAACCAATATGATACACATTCGATCAAACTTAGAATCTTACTTCATTATATATAGAGAACAATAGACTACCCATACTCCCTTACTCATCTGACAAAATAATTGCTAATTTGCCAAGTAGTAAGAAAAAGAGAAAGATCTGCATATGGAACTACTCAATTCTTATGTATTTATATATCTAACATCTAAACATAAATTTTTACCTACATGCCACATTACATATACTTGTAAAGGTTTATTTCACCTTCTAAAATTTAAAATGTTGGTACTTTTGATATGATATAAAAGATTTGAGTACTATAAATATAAAAAGTATATACTTATGAATCTGATGATGTGTGCCTAAATACAAACCAAAGGAATCTGAGAAATAATCAATTCTTGTGCATTACCTTAAAGTTTCAACACCATAGCACATTTGCAATATATACGAGAGATTTCCTCAAGATTGTGTTGCAAAAGAACTTTATTTATAATCTTCATAAATGATTCATCTATGTATAATAACTTTGGAAAAGCCAAGTCTACAGAATTTATTTTCTCATCAAATATGAACTATTAAACGAGCTAGAATATCTACTACGATTAAGTACTAACCAGATACAGCTTAGCAAACACATGCATCAATGCAATAACAACAATGAATCCCACACTCATGATAAGGACAGTGTTGGGAGATATCTTGAGACCTATATTGTCATCGGTGTAAAACTGTAGCAATGTTGGTGCAGCTCCTCCTACGGTGGCCCCGCCGCCACCTGTTCTCCGCCTACGCAGACTAGCGGTTGCTGCTGCACTGCCTCTTAGTGGAGCTTCTCCAATGGAGACCATCTTCCCTACAAGTCACATAGAAGAAAATGAATGGTTGGGAATGCAATTAAGAAAAGGCAAAAAATTTAAAAAATTATATGGAGGTGGTTTGAATGACAACTCAAAATTGACGGAAGCACAGAAAATAAAGTTGCTAGCAGAAAACCGAAGAAAAGAGGTTGTGCTTGCCTTAACCTTCTTGCGAGTAATCGCGCAGCAAAGTAAACAGAAATGGTGAAGAGATTACGTTGGACTCCTCCTTTAAACACGTTACAAAAGATGAACGAGCCAAAATGTCACCTAACAAAACGGATAGCCGCTTCTGTGGTACTCATGGCTGACAGCCTCAAATACGATTTTTAGTGATTACAACGACAATCAGCGTGTAAATTGCTGCTTTAAATAGCTAAATATGGATTTGAAAAGTTTTCAAGCACAATTGAAATTCACGTCAGATGCCATTAAATACTTGGATAAGTCTAGAAACCGTAGTAACGGAGTGAAATGAGTTACTCAAATTCCTTGGGAATATTTACATATCCACCACTCATTCCTATAATGTCATTTAATTGAGATATTCGCGATCAATTATGAATTGGACTGTTTTTTATTTATAATGAATTTCAATTAGTAACGTACAAAGCTATTTAAGCTTTTTTTTAATATATTATATTTTTGTAAGAAAATATAATGTAAAGTCAGATTTAAAGCAAGCATGTTATAATTTAAAGATAGTTTGAATTGTTTTACAATTTATAATTGCTTGATAACATTAGGTTCTAATATAATAAAAAGGACCGGTGAAATTGATACCGATTTGAAACATAACATAAGCAAATTATAAAATGAAATTACTGATAGTATCGAGAGATTGAGATTGAGTTCATATCAATTGAAAGAGTTTTTGGTGGATGAAAATTAGTTTATTCGAAAATTATTTTAAAAATTGTTGTCAAAATTTGGGATCAACTTTGGTTTTGCTTCAATATTTTGAAATAGAAAATTAAGCTAATTAATGTTTATTTGATATAATCGCAAAAGCTATTTCTTTTTTACTTGCTATTTTTGAGAGTGATTACACCACTCGACATTGTTATTTATTTGGGGCGGTTGTGTTAATCAAATGTTTATATAATAAATGATTTCTTTTAAAAATTACTATAAATATTGTCATTTTTTTTCTATAAAAATGTTACATAAAAATTCCTTTAAATTTACCACACTGTAACATTTTATTTTTAAATATTTGTCTCCCCGCAAATTTTTCTTTTAGAAATTAACAAAGAATTATATTTAAAAAAAATGAAAAAAATTAGCAAAAAATTGAATAAAAAAGGGAGATTTATATACATATCACGTAATTCTTAGGTAGTCACATATCTAATACTTAAAATTGAGGTTTACTTTTATAATGATATAGGATCTTAAGCATATGCGTGCAAGTGTGTATTTGATATTATAGATTTGAGTGTTATCAATGTAAATTTGAATGTTAAGTGATTTTGATATGTAAATACGCAAAAATGCGTGATTTTTTTTTTTTTTAATATCCCTAAAAAAATACCACTTCAAAATAGAACGATACAATTTTAATTAAAATTACTTTTACTTTCATTGTCAAATTACATTAAGGCTGCAAGACATAGAAAGATACAATGAAAAGACATTCTTACGTTCTATTGACTTTGAAGATCTTATATTAGTTCATCATAAGCATCAACCACACAAACTCGAGACTAAAAACTACTATTTTGATTTTCCCAAAAATATGTTGAATCATCACCACTTTTAATTTTTAATTGCAACGACTGTGCTCACAATACAAATCACATATCATACATAAAAAATATGTCAGCACGAATCTCAAAGACATCTCACGAACAACATGAGGTGGTGTGGTCCTGCGGGACCCACTCTGGATGATTCAAGGTTACATGCTCAACCGGCCAGTTCCTTGCACCATGGAAGCAGCGCATCTCAGATGGATAAGGGAGGAATCCTCCTTGAAGAATCTAACTGACTAGATCCAACCGGTCGAGACTGCCACCCTCCAGCTCGGATAGATCTGGAAGGAGAAATGAGCCCTTAGACCCTAGGACAATTGGCGGGGACTTTCGACAAGTTGCAGCTCAGCCTTATTGTCGCCATCCCATGCAGCCACCTTAGGCCTAATGACAGCCCGCTTGAAGCATCCATGGGCCACATGGGTAATATTCACGTACATAATACATACATACTCTAGGGGTACAACGTGTAAATATCCAAAGACCCATTCTTATAAATATAGGGTCCATTTCATGAATAAAGTTTATGAAAGTTTATTGTTCATTACTGTGCTATTGCCCTCTCTCTCCCTCTCCCATCTTCTCTCATCCCCCAGTTCTCTATTACTTGAGCACGTCTCCCAGACAAATTTGAATTAAACATCATAAAAGGTGCTGTGAGCGAGAAACTATGTCGTCAACAAGAAAAGAAGCACAGCGACCCCAGAGAGAAGGAAGTAACCAAAGAAGGGTAACCATGTTCTTAATGGAATAAAGATGATGACTCGGATCATGGACTAATTGTTGAAACGGATTGTTAAGGCCCTAAGAGTTGTCGGGGCTATGACAAAAAATCGAGCCCCACCGGAACAAAATCAGCCACAGGAGGTGGCACTGGCCCATAATGCTTGGAGGGCGTACCACGGTCCTGAAGGGGTCAGTGACTGCAAATATCAAGCTAGTGCAGGGTATGTACAAGTAGAAATGTAACGAGCAAGACGTACTGAAGTTCTACGTCTGCCGGAGAACGCTTTCTCCTTCCAAATCTCTGGTGTGGAGCCCTTGGAGAAATTCAAGCTACCACCCTTGGAACTGACAGGGTCTGGATCAGTAATTTTTTGTAATCTGCATCAAAACTTTCACTGATTAGAAAAACTTTACCAGGCTCTTCGCAGTCAAACACAGGTACTTCGAGGATGGTCTCATTGGTCTCGAGACCCCCTTCCTTTTGAATCTAAATGTCGAGCGGCTTGTATTCCACGCTAGTGATCGCCTGCAGGTAGTAACTCCTCGACTGCTCCAAATTTCTTGGATTATGATGATCTCGCTATTCCCAAGAAACTTCATATTCACGTGATACATTGAAGTCACCGTCCGTTAATTGTTCAACAACGGTCGGCTAAAGATAGCATTGTAAGTTGGCGGTGACTCCATCACCAAAAAAGCTTTTGCGCTAGTGTATTGCTTCTCTCGCTCGCCCCACGAGAAGCCCAGAGCAAGAACACCCAAAGCCTCCTTTCTCTCGCCGAGAAAGTCAAATAATGGATCGGCCAATGTTATCAATCAATCGATTTTTAGTCTAATCTTGATTAACTTCATTTTAAAAATGGTGTTCACTGAACTTCTAGTTTCGACCAAGATACTACCCATTTGGTAGTTATTAATTAACGTAGTAACAATGATCACATTGTTATACGGATTCCCCTTCAGCTGAAGATTTGCACCTGCAAAAATATTTGGGCGATGGTTACACTTGTAAGAAGCGGCGGAACATACCTCTCCCGATCGAAGCCTCTTCTTATTGGATTGAAGCGACGAGTCTCCACCTCACCCGAAGATAGCTTAAATGATTCCAGCTTTGTGAACCTCGTTCGCCCAGACAGGTCCATCGTAGGGCTCCTCTATTGAAGTCTTTCCTTGTCGCCGGTTATCTCCTCCAACATCAACGAACTCCTTGAGCTTCCTAGTCTTGATCAGCTCCACCAAATTCTAAAGATGGTGACACTCCTCTATGTCATGTCTGTGATCACGATGGTAATCACAATGCTTGTTAAGATTCCAAGGGTAGGTCTGACTTTCATCGGAAGAGCTTTCCTAAGTACTCCTTATGTTGAATGACCTCAACCAACTCCGCCATAGAAACGTTCAGCAGAGTAAAGCCCTGCCTCTCTCGATACATGTGAGACCGCTCGTAGTACCGAGATGTTCACTGATCAGAATATTGATTTTGACCCTTTGCCTCAGTTTTCCCTAGGCCGGTGCAGACGATCGGTGGGCTTTCGGTTATCTTCATCCTCTACCCTTCGTCCTGCGTCTTCCTCTTCTTTGATTGATTATCGGATGATTCTGGTTTGACATTAGAGGGGCCAACCTCCCCTCCAACAACGTGATTGTTGGTTATCTCCAACAGTTTGAGGTAAGACTTGAGTTCGAGCAAGTTCAAGTCATACTTGAATCCCCTTCTCTAACCCTTTGCATTAGAGCAGTCTGAGCAATCGGCGGTTGCAAGTCATTCACTTCCAACATCTCCTTCTGGAATCGAGTGATATAAGAACGCAGGCTTTTATTCTCTCTTTGCTTTGTTTGAAGTAGAGTCTGAGACTACCTTCTCGGCTTATGTACATTGGCGGAGTGCGCCACGAAGAGTTTCTTGAACTCAGCAAAGGTCGGAATAATACCGACCAGCAATTTGAAGAACCACAGGAGAGCTGACTACTTAAATGTCGTTAGGAAAAGCCAACACTTCATCACGTCACTTATCTACAACACTCTGATCGATGATTCAAAAAAGCCACATGATTGGTCGGATCATTCTTTCCCTTGTAGGAATTCAAATGAAGAATCCTTAACTTGGATGGTGATACCACCTCCATGATCTTTCGAGTGAAAACGTTATCTGAGGACAGCAGAATAGGTGTGTACGGCTTATTTTTTTTTAGGTTATGTGTTGTATTTTGAAAAGGGGGGGCGCCTACAGAAATTGTCGGCGAATTTTCATATTTTAAATTTAATTTAAATATATATATAGTTTAAAAGATAACATTTTGATTTTTTTTAAAAGTAATTTTAAGTTTAAAAAGTTTTAAGATATGAAATCGAACCGATCTCACATCCCAAATAATTTATATAAACGAGCACCGCACCACAAGCCAGTGTACTTATCCAGAAGAATAGACACACTGCTTGATGATGGGGCTCGATTAAATAAACTAGGAGATTTATGACATTCGTTTGGTCCGCGAACCAATTTTATAAGCCAGACAAGTTCCCCTGCTTAATATAAATGAATTAAACGGGGTTTATATTACACAGGTTCTTAAAATTCCCTATAAGGGCAAGCCCTATAGTTAATTACATCTTAAGTGACGGGAATCACCTAAGAAAACTCTCGATAATAATCAATAGATTACGCTCTCGAGAATTTGAAAGTTTAAGTCTTGAGGATTGAATTTTGGAATTTCGATAGGGAATGGATCAAATTTAGAACATTTTATTTTGGGAATCCAAAGGAAGAAAGGTAGGAGAAATCACGGATTCGAAGCGAACTCCGATAATTTCCGACTATCCTATTTGTTTGGCTTGGATTTAGGAAAGTCACTATTGTTTATTTAATGTTTTGATCTTGCCGGTTTTAATTAGTTAGGACTTATATTCGTATGATGCGATCACATGAAATAGCCTTGAAGATGTGAGGGTTTATGTCGTATCGGACGACTACCTCGGAGTCCTAAGACCGGTTAGGGCTTAATTTACATGACATGATCATGCAAATGCTAACAAAGAGTTGAGGATTTATGTTGCACCGAATAAACTACCTCGAAGTCATATGGCTCGGTTGTTTAATTCTAAGCAAGTTTCTTTGAAGTAGACTCGGGTTTCTTGATGACGATGGCCGTCTTTGCCCACGCATGCTCAGAGCTCCTTGTTGTAGAGGTTTAGTTTTAGAAGTCATAAATCGGGAGATGAGAGAAGTGTTACGGTTTAGAGAAAATCTTAAAATCCAGGTGTTTTTTATGTTTTAATTAAAACAAATCTTAAAGTTGATTATAACAACACCGGTTAAGATCCCGCGGTTCCATCCTTCGGCATCGTTATTTTTATCGGATTCACTTAGTCCGGATGAATTTGCTTAAACTGTTGAATGAGTTCCACACTTTCATTTAGGCAGTGGGAAATCCCGTTAGCGACACGTAGGTTACATCATCGGGGTATTCCAGATCATCCAACAAGACGTTTTAATTTAGTTGTAGTTGTAGTTTTGTTGTTACGTTTGTGATTAAATTTTGAGTTGTTCTTTATATTTTGAAATGTTGTGGCGGTGAATTTTATCTTGTAATGACTTTTAATTTAGTTTTGGTTTCGGTTTCGGGGATTACTACTAAAGGTGTGGGTTTTCATGCAACGAGTTGTTTATCATGCAGAAAAGTAAGTGCGATGCGATTAAATGAATTGCAATAAGGTAAATTGCGATAAAATAAAAGCGTACATGGAGGGTCTTCCAGTCATCCAAGCTGCACTTAAAACACGATTAGAATATTTAAGCATTTAAAGCGAGTTCTAGGTAAAGGCGAGGAAGGGTTATGGTTTTCTACCGAGTTCTAATCCTATAGCTAATCGCCTCCTATGACGTCTAGGTTCTTGTATTTTGGTTTGAGGACGATTTTCTTCGTGAGGAACAACTAAGTTCGATTGTTCTTATAAATATCCTATCATATCGAGGAAGTGCTTAAGACGAATCTTAAACATCTTTTCAATACTTTTAGGATTGTTTTAAGTCGAAGGAATTTAATTATACGAATGAATTAATCGTCAGGAGTTCGAGTTTGTTGTCTTGCTCGGTGAGCTAGGACATTTGAATATCTTATGAATGAAGTAACACTTCACTTAACACTCCATTTAGGAGTTATGACAACGAGGAGCTTTCGAGGGCGAATTGATGTTGAAATGATTTATGATTTAACTTAATTTCAATTAATGGGTTTAAGTTTGGAATAATGTTGAAGTTGTTTTAGATTTATTTTGATTTTTTTTTTTATGTCTTAGGTGATGTTATTTTTAATTTAATTTAATTTGATTTAGTTGATTTAATTTAATTTAATTTAATTTAATTTAATATGGTTTAATTTAATTTAATTTAAGTTAAGTTAATTTAATATAATATGATTTAATTTAATTTAATTTAATTTAATTTAATTTAATTTGATTTAATTTAATTTAATTTAATTTAATTTAATTTAATTTAATTTAGTTTAATTTAATTTAATTTGATTTAATTTAATATGTTTTAATTTAATTTTATTTAATTTAATTTAAATTTTAATTTAATTTTATTTTTAATTTTAATTTAATATTTTATTTTTTTTTTATGTTTTAAAGATGATTTAATTTTAATTGTTAAAGTATTAATTTAATTAAAATTTTAAAAGGATTTAATTTAAATAATTTAACTTTAATTTAATTTAATGATTAAGTCTTTTTAGCATTTTAAATCTTAAACTTCGATTATCATTTTGATTAGGAATTAAATATTATTGAGATGATTAATTTAGGGATTCTTAAATTAAAGAACAAATCTCTTCACTAATAATATCCCTATTTTAATAATTCCAATTTTATTATTCTTCCAAATTTAATTAATTATTTGATTAAGGTTTATTTTAATTATTTTTAAATTATTTAGTAGGTTTCTACCCTTTAATTATTTAAATTTCAATCATCCAAATCAGATTAAGATCAAATATTTTACTTTTTCATTTTATTAAGCCTAAAGTTTTAATTAAGGGTTAAAATTTTAATTACCATTTTACCCTTCAAGCTTAATAATTTCATAACTCACTAAATTGAGCTTAAATGAACTTGAAATTTTTATGTGACTTCACTCATATATCGATAAAGACATTAGAAGAGAAAATGTGATTTTTACGTATTTAATTTATTTATGTAATTATTTTTGGTGGAAAACATGGATTTCGAGGAAAATTTAATAATATGACCGAGGGAAGTTTCGTCCTTAAGAAAATTATGGGACATTCCGAATGACTAGAGGACCACTTGGATCAATTTTGGTGATTTTTTGAATTATATTCTTTTTATTATAATTATTTTGAGTTTTGGAGTATTAATTAATTTAAAAATAAAATAAAGGTTGAAAAATGAATTTTATATTTTTTAAAAATCTCTCTGATATCAAGGAAATCAGAGAACCAATTTTCACAATTTTCTGATTTTTCTCTGATTTATTAGAATTATTTTAGTGGAAATGCTAAAAAAAATACATTTTTTTTTATTTTCAAATTACCTTAGGGCTTTAAAATTTAATATCTCATCATATAGATTTAAGAAAAATATGGGGTTTGTTCCTAAGTGATTAAAATTCAAAATGAGACATTTTGGTGAATTTTATTATTTTTGTGATTTTTATTATTTTTTAATTATTAAAAATATTAAAATAATGCAAAAAATCAACTTTTTAGAAAATTGAAATTTTAATTTTCTTAAATTCCCCTGATATCAGAGAGGCTCCAAAACCAATTTGGTGAATTTTTGAAAAGCATTTTGAAAGTTATGAATTTTTTAAGTTGAATTTTGGCTAAATGGCTTAATCGGCCCATTTGATAGAGGCTAACTGAGCCCGATTGACTTCGAGCTTTTATGGTGGGTTCCTCGATCCTAAAGGTCGGTGGAGGATTGATTTCAAGTCAATTTGATGTATGATTAGCTCTAATTAATTAGAACTCCATTTTGGGTGTTTAAGCCGATTAGAGCTATTCAAGTGACTTAACTTCAAAACCTATTTTCCTAGGGTCCTACGAGTCATAATAAACATCACCAAATTTTCCTAGAATTTATTTCACAACATGCTTAATTATTAGAATTAAAATACTCGGAATAGTGACCTAGAATTGAAAAATTAATAACTCTTCATAGAGATGGCCTACGACTTTGGAAAATTCGGGGAATGTTCCCGAATTCGGAGGCTTAAAAGCTCTATGGTCTCATGTCATGGTGAATTGTATACATGCATGGAGAATTGAAAATGTGCGAGAGAGTAAATAAATAATTAAAAATCAAATACTTGATGAAATTGAATGATTTCTTTTCCACATTATTCTCCTACGTTCAGCTGAGCGAGAGGGTATTTTTATTTTATTTTTCGATTTTTCTACACAAAGTTATGCATTTTTGAAGTTTAGGGAATTAAATAAATAGGAAAATAACCTAATTTTCTACTTATCCACGCGGCGCCGCGTCGAGCCTAGAGCATCTCCGAGCTCCGCGCGGCGTCTCCGATTCGGCGCCGCCATCGGACTCGGCGATCCGGGGCCCCGCCGGGTCGCGTACCAACGCGGCTGTCAGGCTCGATCCGGACGCGTCCACTCGATACACGCTCGATCCAACGGCTCGTGGTCATCGTCTACGGCCGGTGTGCACCGTGGCCGTCGACCTTCTAACCTAATTTCTCGCTCGATTCTCGAGCGGATTTTCGTGTTCTTATGCTCTATGGATTCGTCTTGAGGAGACGAACACATCCATACGGTAAACATGTATTTAAATTGACTCGAATTAAATGGAGAATCTGCGTAAGCTCGGGAAGATGAGTGAGTCCATACCTTTGCTCGGAGAAGTGAAGCTTCGATGCGAGAGTTGTGTCACCTTCGATTGGGTCCAAGCGAGCTCCGGATGAAGTCCCTTGGCACTGGTGAATTGCCTGGTTATGAAAGTGACCACGGTCGATCACAAAGCTTGGAGAGTGGAACAAGCTGGGTGGCTTGGGGATGGGGCTTTCGGTGGGAAACTTCTTCTCTTGGTACGGTGAAGGTGTAGGACCGATCGATTTGGGGATTGATCCTTTGTGGAGAAGTGTCTCGGTTTTTGTCTTTGAAGTTTGAACTCGAAATTGAGCTCGAGTTTGGAGGGAATTGGTGGAATCCGGTGGGAATCAAGTGCTGCATGTGTGGAGAGTGGTACGGAATGATTTTGGCGAGTTTCCTTAAGGTTTGGTTCGGCACCTCTCATGGCCGAGAGGGGGTGGTGTTTAAATAGGAGAGGGTGGAGGGCCTCCGGGGGAGTTAGGGCTTGGGATCGAGCTGCTTAGGTCGAGGAAGAACGACCATGGTGGCCATTGGGCATGGGGCATCTCGGCGAGGTGGAATTCCAAGTTTGGCTCCTCCCGAGGTCTCGGCCATGGTGTTTTCCGGCGACCCGGGCGGTGGCCGGCGGGCATGGGTCACTCTCGGGTCCGGAGTGGGTCGGGAGCTGGAGGTTTGTGCGGTCGATTGGCCATGGACATGTGTAAAGGGTTTGAATCGAAGTGGAATGGGAAAGGGCTAGTTTTGGGTCTAAATGGGTCGACCCTTGGTTTTGGGTTAGGTTCGACCTCCGAGGCCGATTTGGGCTGAAGGGAAAGTCACTTGGATTAGCTTGATTAGTGGGGTCAAGTCACAATCCAGTACGATTAAGCTTAAGCGAGAGTTAGGGGAGACATGGGAGTGGTTAATCACTCTTAAGAGAATCATTAAAGGGTCCCCCTTCTTGCCATTTTGGGTATGGTGAAGTGTCCAAGGCTTTCATGGCTCACATGTGGCTCATGCATGACTTCATGGCTCACCTTTGGCTTGGAAAAAGCTAAGTCGACTTTCATGAAAGAGGTTTTTATGAATTTTGGTAATTTAGGAGTGATTTGATGGGATTTGGCATATGGCTTGATTTGGAACCATTTGATGATTGATTTGAACTTAGGGATGATTTTAATTAAGGGTATGATGAGAAGAATTTGTCATATGGGCTTTAGCATGAAGTTTGGGCTTTTAGGAAGGTTTAAGAAAATGGGCTTTTGGTTTGAAAATAAATTTATGAATGGGAATTTTGTGAAGGATTGGGCCAAACAAATGTTGGGTTTAGCTCATGGATGTGTCATGAGTGATTTGAAGCAAGTTGGGAGTAATTTGGGTTTGAATTGGGTTGAATTTGGGCTTCTTTGGTGAATGGGCCGATATAGGTCAAATTGGGCTAACTTGGGCCAATGTTGGGCTAGGGTTGAAATTGATGTAAAATAAATGTTGGGAAATGTTTATGGGAGTGTTTCAAAGAGGTTTTGGCTTTGGTTGAGTTTTGATTTTGGGGTTTGGGCTTATTTGGGTTAGGTTTGGGTTTAGGTCAAAATTGGGCCTTTTAGCTTTGGGTTGAATTTGAGTGGGGTTTGGGTTTAAACTTTGGGCAAATCATGTTAGTGTTTTGTTTGTGGAAATGTTAAGGAAGGTTTAGAAAAGATTTGGGGTTAATTGGAGTTGAATTGGGTTAGTTTGGGTTAGGTTTGGGTCATGGGTCCAAATTGGGCTTTAAGGCCAAAGTGAAATTGGATCCAAATGTCAATCAAATTGGACTTGGATTTAGTCTAGATTGGTGTTGGAAATGATAAATTGAAGTTTAGAATTGAATTGGACCAGAATTTGGGTCAATTGGATAGGTTTGGCTTGACATTAGGTTCATTTTGGGTTAAAATGGGTCAAATTGGGGGTTTTGACAAAAGTGGGGTAAATTGACAAAATTGGCCCATGGTGTAGTTGAACAAAATGAAATTGAGAATATTTGGGATTTTCTGGAATTTTCTGGGAATTTTCTGAATTTTTGGATTTTTTGGCTAAGAGGGGCATTTTGGGTATTTGGAGGGTATTGGGAGGTATTTTTGGAATTTTTGGTATTTTTGGGTATGGATGATCAACTTGAGTAATGTGGGAATGTTTGGGATTGATTTTGAGGAAATTTGGGTAATTTAGGTGATTTTGCAAATTTTTGGGTAGTTTTAAGGGTTTTGGGTTAGGCTAGGCGGGTGTAGGGTCCCGGGGGTCAAAAATTGAAAATTTGAAAAATTGAAAATTTGGAAAATTGAAGATTGGGTGAATGTAAGTGGAATGAAATCATTTTGGTTGAGCCATGAAGACATATCAAGCCCACATGAGCCATAAAGGGACTCATTTGAGGCATCCACTATCTTCGTTCCTAACCCTCTTAGCGAGGGCTTAGGGGTTAAGAACCATCCATGTGAATCACCTTCATGAGTCGGGAGGTCAAGTTGGATATGGGTGTAGTTTTAGGAGGTGTGTGTGAAAATGTAGTGTATAGGTGTAGTGTGTGTGTAAGTCGACCGCTTCACTGGACCAGGACGCTCGGGGCGGTCCTAAGGCCAAAGAGTCCTATAGGAACTCATCCTTTAAACTTCCACATTTGATTTCAACCCTCTAGGTGATTAGAGGTCTACAATCGAGTTTGTGGAGTTTGCGGGGAGTTAAGAAGTGGTTTGAATTTCTAAGTGGTGGGTCCCGATTCTAATCCTACAGGATAGTCGAAAGGAAAAGCTGAGAGCTAGATCCCGAAGTACTTAAAGAGAAGAAGAGAAGACCTCATCAAAAATGAGGTCAACAATGTGCTTCGACAACCTGATGCCTAACCAGAGTCGTGGACCCAGTGTTGTCCACATGTTGGGAATCTCCTTGTGTTTCAGTTGCTCGAGCGCTCATCGACCGTTGGGCACTGCCAAATTCTCAAGAACCCCTTGAGAGTGAAATCTTTGAGATCCCACCTCTATAAGTGGTGGTTGATCATTCCTTCAAAAAACAGTTTATCAAAATGGCCTCAAATTGACCCATCATCTGCTCTTGCAATTGCTGGTTTTTTTGCTAAAACTCTCGATTCACTGACTCCCTTATAAACTCCAACGACGTTGTGTCTTTTTGTTGTGATTCTCCTTTGTAATGTACTCCACTTCTCGTCAGTGGCATGTCCACACTTACTGCACCACCTTTTAGGATGTTGAATCCTAAATTACCTTTTGAAATGCACGTCCCGAGAGCTAGAGCTAAGAGGAGAGAAAAAAGAGATAGTAGAGAGAATCAAAACTTGCTTTATTCATGTTCCGAACTCCTACTTAGAGCTCTAAAAATTATGGTTACAAAAGAGGGAATAGAAGTGTCTGTCGAGTAACTGTAAGAATAGCTGAATCGAAGTGTCTGTCGAGTAAAAAAATATATTTATAATACAAGTAAAACACAATGCTTTGTCGATCGCCGAATGCTTCGGATTGATCGATTATGTCAGTTGATCGCGCGCAAAATCTTTCTTTTTGAGGGAATTAGTCGATCGATTATAGAAGCTCGATTTTGGTGAGAGGTCGGTCGGTCGACCGGTCTATTGACTAGATCCACCGGCTAGGTCGATTGATAATGCATTGATCGATCCTGCTGTGCAATCGGTCGACTGCTTAGCCAATCCGAATCATGTCTTTTGGCTCAAAACTTCGAGCGTTTGAGGCTCCATCCTAGCCGTTTGATCCATTCAAGATTGTCGTTGACATTTTTATCTTATACAAGGGGCGAACTGATGCAGGTTCTTATAGGGAAGTATACGAAAACTTATATATATATATATATATATATATATATATATATATATATATATATTCATATTCTGTTTTATAAGTACATTGGTTACAATTTGTTATTTTCTGTTATGCAGACTCGTTCTGCTATGCTATTTCCGAATTCTGTTAGTATTGGGCATATATTTATATGTAATATTGGTTTTTAAAAAAAAAGGCAGATAAGAAATTATTAGACAGCAACTTTTGAAGTTTTCGTTCCCTGCCTTTCCTTTGCCCTTGAGCAGGTTCTACGCCAACTACTGTGAAACTCGATCGCAAATATTGACATCATCACCTCCGATTCTTACGGAAGCACCCACACAGTCACATACCTCATCATTGCCTCGCAGCAGTAATAAAGAAGAAGAAAATGGAAAGCAAGAAAAAGGAGAAAAGTAAAGAATCTTCCTAAGCTCGTACAAAATAACTTAAGAGAGTTTCCACTCACCTTTGCCCCCTCTTCAGCACCGAAAGCACGCTCTCGTCCTCCCCTTCACAGCAGGCAGCCGGCTCCAGATCAAAGGATCTCTACAAACACTCCCCGCTGATCGAGTTAAGAAGGAGATGAAACGGAGAAGACCTGAAAGGAAGTAAGTTACAGAGAAAGGAACTTTTTCTTCAAAGAAAAACGGCAAAAATCTTGTTTGAATTGAGAATCGTGAACTTCTACACCCACCGTTTGATTATGTTGACATTTACTGATTGTTCGCCACGTGTTTATATGCCAAACAGCGTTTCACTGTTTCGTGTTATAACCAAACACCGAATACATTATTTGTTTCGTGTGCAATGATATTTAAATTTTGTCGGTTTTGGGCGTGCCTCTACTCCATGATGAACGGTCAGATATGCTCCGTAGACATAAAACAGTCTTACTTCCTAATTTCGGACATATTACTCTCTTAGGCCTCTCTTTCTATTTTCTCGTAGCCTCTCTAAAATATTTTCTGATGTATATGAATTTTGGATGATTTTATAAATGAGGCTTGGCATGAATATCATGGAGTGTAATAAACAACTTTGTATGCTTGCCTTTCGAATTATTTTGTATGGGTTTTAGTCCTGTCATGGAACGGTGAATGATTATAAATATATGTATTGAATCAAATCTCTCTTTTAATATGCTTATTTTGTTATGTATTGTGTTACGTATTAAGTTTTAAAAGGCTCCTCAAAATTTTGCACAAATATTCGTATCAAGTTTCATAAGACAAGTATTCGTATCAAATTTCATACGAGTTTTGGTAGCAGCCAATAGGCTGGGCATTTCATTAATTTAAAGAAGGGCATTTTAAGTGCATACCACTCAATTCTTATGATTTAGCTTTTGAAATAGGATTAAACTAATGAATTTTGGTGAGTTTGAGCTTTGCCGAATGGAGTGGGTAAAATATTGTTACCAATTTGAGCTCATTTCCAACTGCAACTTGTTTCCAGCATATTAATGAGATATTAGCTCATTATCCAATGAAATATTCCAGTAAAACTTATAGTTTGATTTCTTATCAATATTTGTTTAACCTCTATTCATTGATTGAAGAATATTAAAAAAAAATGATTTGCTTCTGGACTTTATTGCATTAATATTTATTATTATTTTTTATTTTTCATGAGATTTGCTGAGCATCAAAAGATTTTACATGATTTCTTATTAAAAATGTGATGTAAATCTATTGCAAATTGCACTAATGACATAATTTTTAATGAGAAGATATTGCCATAAAATAATTATTCACAGGCTCTTATTTCCAAAATTGATGTTTTGGTCTTAGATATGCAAATATATAGGAATCAAGCAGTATGAACTCAACTACGTTTTTTACTTTCTTTCAATTAAGGGACATTTACATGCACAAAATTCTTATGTACTTACAGATCTAACACCTAACCTTTTATATTTACATTGACATACAATTCTTATATCAATGATTTGAGTGCTCTGCATGTAACTATTAAAGTTTAGGTGTTACATATAATAAATAAAAAGTTAACTCAATTCATATGTTATTTTGAACTATGTTTAGCACATGTATTTGATTTGTGAATAGTCGATGATGTTGGTTTACTCTTATCTAGAAGAGTTAATGCACACAAAGTGCCCACCAACATTTAGTCATGTTCTAATTTTCTATATAAAAATGTTGTCAGTTCGAAAGTAGTTATGAGTAATCTATCATTTCTATTGATCCGTGAACTATTGCGCTTAGTCGCTCATGATATTGAGAGTTTCAAACAAATGCAATATTTGATGTTTTATAGTTTATTTAGTGTTGGGTGGAACTTGAAGTGCAAGGAATGATTTATTTAATTTTTTTTGTGTAGTGTGTTGTAATGTCAAAATTTGATCTTTCTCAAATTGTTTCATCTGCTAATGAATTTTCATTGAATCGAATATAGCAGTGAAAATCCAAATATTATTTCAAGAGAACCAGAAATAATAATTTTTGAAACAAATAATGTCGAAGTTTTGGGCTAAGAAGGCAAGAAAGAGGAGATCCTCATTTTTGGAGTATATTATTGAGACAAAATTTACAACCAAACGAGTTGCAACACCTTATTAGCAGTACATATACTGTCGTACATGCTGTCGTACCAAATTTCACAAATCAAGGAGTGTCACCACTTCATAACTATTTAAGCATGTTAAAGATTGTGAAAAAATCAAAAGAAAGAACGAACACATCGATTCATTAGATAATAGGCATAAAACCCTTAATTTGTTGCCTCAATATGCTAGTGCAGATATTGAGATTCATATTATTCATGGCACAAAGAACTGCAATCAGCATCGAAGAAGAGCAATAATTGTAATGATAATCGTGGATGAGTATCCATTTATGATGGTCGAACATTTATGATTCAAGATCTTGTTGAAATCATTAAACCCCCATCATGAGAGGATGTATAGAAATACTATTAAAAATAATTTTATGAAGGTATGTGATATTGAAAAAAGAAACTATGAACAATTCTCAAGGATGTACATCGGTTTCCATTAACTTCTGATTATTGGACGCAAATCAAACAGTAGGCTATATGTGTTTGACTCTTCATTATATTGAAAATTCTTAGAAATTACAAAAAATAATCATTAATTTTTATTGAATTAGAACCACCTCATAATGGTACTTGTTTTTGTGATGTTATATCTATTTGTACTTGATTGGAGCCTCCAAGATAAGGTGTCCACCATAACCTTGGATATTGCCACTAATAATGATGTTGTTTCTAGCTCTCTTAGTGATAATTTTCAATCTAAAGGTAAGGTACATTTTCAGGATTATTTCTTTTATGTTAGATGTTATGCTCATATATTAAATATTATGATCTAAGTGGGCTTGAAAGAGGTTAAAATCATAATTCATCAAATACGATAGTTGATGCGACTTTTTTATATGCAAGAATTTAAGAACCCAGATTTATATATTTATAATAATTTTGTAAGTCACAATTTCAAACCCAAGTATACGTATCATATCAAGTAATACAGGGCTTTAATGGAGTCCCGTTTATCGATCCCACAGGGAAGCGAGGTAAGAGGTCCTTAGTCAAATTCTAGTATACTACTATTAGACTTTAGATTGGAGGGTCAATATAAGTGGTGTTTTATCTAGCAACTACTCCTAAATGCAGATGATTATATGTAAGAATAATAACTATTCCTAAATGCAAATATTACTTCTAAAGATAACATTTCTGGATGAGTTGGTTTGGTGAATTTTGAGATAATAAAATCTAATATTCTTATGTAGTGAATTGGATAATGTAAAAGAATGAGAAGTATTAAATATTGTATGTGCCAAATATGAGCAATCTTATTCTTTACCTCTTCTGAGTGCATAAAGAACATTGGCTAATCCTAGGTTTAGTCTCCAAATTCGCGGTTAGGCTGGGATAATACTAGCTTTCACTCCAGAGGTCCCACTTTCCTTCGCCTGAAGGCTAACTCTCGCTTTAGTTTCCAAACACTAGGACTGAATTGGGAATTTTAGTCTGTCACCCTAAAATCTCTAATTTTACACCCATCAAAGTATATTTCCTGATTTATTTGCACTCAAACCCCATGAACTTCACCATCTATGGAATTTGAATGTGGTTTCACTTTTTTGAGAATTAATTCGCTCTCTTGGATCATAGCGCAATTACAATGAATTTTAATACTACAACGAGCTCTTTTTGTAATGTAAATGAAGCGCAAGTAAAACCATCACATTTATAATTAAATCCACTTAACATGCATCACAAAATTCTAAACATGAATCCTGCTCATTGTAAAAGAAAAGTAGAAGGAAAACAATGACATAATATTCTTATGCCACTATTTCTAACGAAGAAGAAAGAGTAAGATAAAGACATTACAAAGCACGAAGAAAACACAATGGAAAACTTCATTTCAAAGAAAATCCACAAAATAAGTGTTTACAAAATCATACGATAATGAAGAACACAATACTTAGCTTTTTCCCCTTGAAAGAAAGAAGAAGATCTCTCCCACAAAATCTCCCGCTGATCCATGCAATGCTAGAACAAACTCATACAAATTCTCTTAAAATCCCCTCACCAATCTCTCTAAAAAGGTCGAAATCTACATATCTACTCATATTCTAAGACCTCTAAGCATTCTCCATGTTTTCCCTAACATCTTTCTTGATTTTTTGGCTTTAAATTCGGTTTAAAATAGTGAAGGGACGAATTTCCCAAGAGGTACTTGAAGAAACTTTCCAAAAAGTGTCCAGATTCGATGTATATGGCCAATAACTGCCCAAAAACGCATCCAAACCATCTGGGCGCTGTCCGATGCTCTATCGACGCTGTCCAGCTCTATAATTCAATCTTCTTGGGATTCTAATGATGTCCGACGTTGGTACTGCGTAGCTCCACCATTTCGCTCTGTTTGGCTCCGTTTCAACTCTGATTCGCTCCATTTCAATTGCGTTGTGTTCCTAACAGATAGCCCTAAAAATAAGCATAAAAATAACCTTTCATTAAAGTGTAATCTCATTCAAAAATATTTAGGAAGTGTAAAAAAGATTAAGCAAAGAAAGACTTATCAAAATGTGTCAGGCCAAAATTTGCGTTTTTACTCATTTTTGCTCCAAATTGCACCATTTTTGCTTCTTTTTCTCCAAAAGCCATTTCTTGTAATAAAAACTAGAAAACATATAAAATACCTTCCTTTATAGTGCAATATCATAAAAAATAGGTATGAAATAGACAGTAAAAAGCTATCAAATTTTTCAGTGGATCAATAATCTGTCAAATATCTAAAAAAGTCACTGATGAGACTTTACGAGTTTGTTGAGGTCTCTAAACAGTTAGGGTTTCAACCATTAAGAGATTATCTATTGAAGTGCCTACAAGATGGAACATGAGCTATCTAATGTTTGAATCTGCTTTTCTTATAGAATTGTTTTTATTCAATATGTAGATCGAGGTAGCAATTACAAATAGTTGTCTTCTGATACATACTGGGATATGTATACAAAAATAAGGAAGATTCTTGCCATTTTTGTAGTGTAATGATGCACTAAAAATATATACTATTTTTACTATATAATTTTATCCATTTTTTGTGATATTACACTTTAAAGAAAGATATTTTTCATGATTTGTGGCTGGTATGAAGATTTTAGGTGATTGGAGTGAAAAAGAACGAATTTCGAGCGAAAAGGAGCAAAATAGAGAAAACTAGCTTCTGGCGCCGCCGACGCCATTTTCCCGAGATCTCCAAAAAATAATTGGATGATAAAGCACCGTCGGCGCCCTATCAGGCACCGCTGGCGCCCAATGTCGGTGCAATTCAAATTTGAAGAGTTTTGGCGACTTTTTGAAGGGATGCTTAAGGAAACTCTTGGGAATTCGTTTCTAACATATATGTAACTGTTTTTGGATGAAAATTAGAGAGTTGGGTTCTAGTGTGTGTGAGTGTGGAAGAAGTGTGTTGAGTGTTAGGGTTTGGAAGAGAAGAGTGTATAAGTGAAGATTTAAGAGGGATTCTTCTCTAAGGAGTGAAGGAGTAAAGTGAAAGATTGCTTCCTCCTTTCCATTCTAAAGATGGAATTGAGTGTTGCAAAGAAGAGACAAAATGATTCAAAGGAACTTCAAGGGATTTGCTTGGGGAAGAGAAAGAGTTAAGTTGTATTTGCTTTTGTGGTTTGTATGACTTTTCTTTTATATATAAAATCCATGTTTTGTTGTGTCTTCTCTATGAATTCTGAGTAGTCTCCTTTGTCATTCTTCTTACATAGAGATGTGATGATGTGATGATGTGGATTTGAAGTGCTTTTAAATTATTGAAGAACTTGTGATGGTTTTTCATTTGAAACTTAATTTACTTTTCGATCTGACCATTTGAATTGTTAAAATCTGTTGTTTTACATTAAATATGAAAGGATTTAGTGTCTTACAACAATAATGAAGAATCTATTCAATGTCCATGAATGAATTGCGTAGTTCATGGGAATTGAATGCAAATAAATAGGGAAATGTGTTTTGATGGGCTTCAAATTGGAGGTTTCAGGGTGACAGGCTGAGATCCCCAATTTGGTCCTAAGATTGGTAACTAAACTTAAAGGTTAGCCTTCAGGTGAAGGGTGAGTGGCAGCTTCGTAGTGACAGCCAGTACCCTCCAGCCTAGCTTTAGATTTATTGACTGAACTTAGGATATGTCAATGTTCTTTTCATGCTTGAAAGAGGGGGTACTGTTTTGATGGTAAAGAAATATTTATGCTCATATTTGTCACAATACAATAAATAATCATTCTATATTATTCACACATCATATACTCATTGCAAGAGGAAAGACACTTTTCATATATATCAAAACATTTCAAATACAAAGCTTAGTGTGTGTGTTAGTTAATTATGTTTAAAATATTAGAAGTAATTATGGTTTGTTTAGCTGTTACTGTTTTCTGCATCTCGTAGTAGAAGTAAACTTAAACTTTAATTGCGATTTGAGTATTGGATTTCAGTATTACACTATTTATTATAAGGAACGTGCCTCCCCTGAAGGATCGATAACCAGGACTCCATTAGAGCCCTGTATTACTTAATACGATACGTATACTTGCGTTGAAGTTTGGACTTTACAAAATCATTATAAATATATATAAATTTGGGTTCATAAGTTCTTGCATAAATATAAAATCCGCCCGCATCAAGTTTTTGGCGCCATTGTTGGTGAAGGTATAAACGGTATCTATTGATAATATAGTAACCGAAAACCTTTACTTTGTAGTGTGTAATTTTTTGTTTATTTACTTTTTAGAGTATTTGTGTGATTTTATATGCGTAGTAGTGGATCTATAGGTTTAGTACCTTACGATTCGGAGTTAGAGCGTACTGTTAAAAAAATTAGAAAACAACAAAAACAAACTGAGAATCCTTGCGAAATAGTGAATAATCAAGATATTCAGAGAAATGATATTGGAAATTTGCCAAGACCTTTAAGAGATTATGCTAACCCAACAGCAGATGAAATTCATGTGATTGTTCATCCTGATGTTGCTGCTAATTCATTTGAGCTTAAACCTGCTATCATCCAAATGGTACAAAATAATCAATTTGGAGGAACATCTAATGAGGATCCAAATTTATATCTCGCTAGTTTTCTAGAATTGTGTGCTACTTTTAAATATGACGGAGTGTCTAGTGATGTTGTCAGACTTAGACTTTTTCCTTTTTCATTAAGGGATAAAGCTAAGGCGTGGTTAAATTCGTTAGCACCTAGATCTATTAAAACTTGGGGAGAACTTTCTCAAAAGCTTCTATCAAAATATTTCCCTCCATCAAAGATTGCTAAGCTAAGAAATAATATCATATCTTTTGGTCAGTTTGAAGGGGAATCAATATATGAAGCTTGGTAAAGATTTAAAGATCTTCTTAGGAAGTGCCCACATCATGTTTTACCAGATTGATTAATAATTCAAACATTTTATAATGGATTAGTGGGATCATTGAGATCGATTATAGATGCTGCTGGTGGTGGATCATTAATGCCAAAACCTTTTGATGAAGCATACGCATTAATAGAAGAAATGGCTACTAATAATTTTTAATGGCCCTCTGAACGGGTAAATCCTAAGAGAGTAGCTAATATTCATGATTCAGATATGATGACTATGATAGTTTCTCAAATTGCAGCCCTTTCTAAGAAAATAGATCAATATGGAATGAATTATTCTCAACCACCCCAAGTGTTAGAGGAAAATTCATTTAGATAGATTACGGAATCTCAAATACCTTACGAGACTTTGAATGCTATTAATAGACCTAACAATCCTTATTCAAATTATTATAATCCTGGTTGGAAGAATCACCCAAATTTCAACTAGAATAATAGCAATGTTAATGTTAACCCACAATGGGGGAACGGTTCTATAAATCCAGTTGGAAATTTGAATAATCAAGGAAATACTAATTTTAGTCCTTTTTATTCTCTTGTATTCAATAGTAACCGACAATTTAAGGACAAGAAGTTGTTTACTGAAGAAATGATTCTGAATATGGGAAATTAACTACAAGGTCAAGGTGTTGCGATAACAAATATTGAAAATCAATTGGGACATATTTTCACTGCACTTAATAATAGACCTTCTGGAACTCTTCCAAGTAATATTGAGATCAATCCAAAAGATCAAAACAAGGAACAACTTAAGGCTATTCAATTAAGGAGTGGAAAGGAATTGGAGAGAAGAGTACAAAAAGAAGTTGAAATAGAGAAAGAGAAGGTGGATATTGAAAAAAGGTTCAAACAAGATTTATCCAGACATAGAATATCCTCTTGAACCTATGAAGATTACTGTTGAAAAAACACCACCTCCATTTCCTCAAAGATTGATGCAACAAGATAGGGATAACAGATTTGAAAAATTTTTGGAGATCCTTAAGAAATTAACGATAAATATTCTTTTTGTTGAAGCTTTAGAATAGATGACTGACTATGCTAAGTTTATGAATGATATTCTCAAAAAGAAAAGAAAGTTCACAGATCATGAAACTGTTGCACTTAGCGGAGAGTGTAGTGCAATTATTCAGAAGAAGCTTCTGGAAAAACTTAAAGATCCTGGTAGTTTCACTATCCCGTTTGCTATAGATGAAAAATTTTTTGGAAGAGCCTTATGTGATCTGGGAGCAAGTATTAATCTTATACCTTTATCAACTTTAAAAATGTTGGGAATAGGAGAAATTTTTCCTACATCTGTGACTCTTCAGTTGGCCGATTGTTCCATTACTTACCCTAAAGGAGTGGTGGAAGATGTGTTAGTGAAATTGGATAAATTTATCTTTCCTATAGATTTTATTGTACTTGATATGCAGGAAGATAAAGAAATTCTAATCATTTTGGAAAGACCATTCCTTGCTACTGGGAGAGCAGTGATTGATGTTCAAAAAGGAGAATTAACTATGAGGGTTAATGATCAAGAGGTGACCTTTAATATTTTGAAATCAATGAAGTATCCATCAATGGCAAAAGATGATGAATGTTTTAGGATGGAGGTTTGAGAATATTTGAGAAAAGATCATTTTGAAAATATATTTGAAAAAGAAGCAGAGTATGAAAATATGTTTGAAGAAGGAATTGAAAATGAAGAAAATTCAGATAGTAAGAAGAATGAAGATTTGGAGTATGTTCAGGAGAGATTTGAAGTATTAGATACTATAGAAGGTGGAGATAAAAACTTAATTCCATCTATAATAAAACCTCCTCAACTTGAGATGAAAACTCTCCCTAATCATTTGAAGTATATGTTTTTAGGAGAATCATCTACCCTACGAGTTATTGTATCTTCGGAGTTAAACGAATATCAAGAACAAAAATTGTTGGAAATTTTAAAAAGATACAAAAAGGCTTTTGAATGGACTTTAGCGGATATTAAAGGAATCAATCCTTTGATTTGTATGCACAGGATTTTATTAGACGAGGAACATAAACCGAGAGTTGATCCGCAGAGGAGATTGAATCTAAGAATGAAAGAAGTAGTTAAGAAGGAGATTTTAAAATGGCTGGATGCTGGAAGTATTTATCCTATTTCGGATAGTGCTTGGGTGAGTCCAATACATTGTGTACCGAAAAAGGGAGGAGTGACTGTTGAAGTGAATGAATGGAATGAAATTATACCCATAAGACAAATTAATGGATGGCGAATTTGTATTGAATATATGAAATTAAATGCCGCCACCCGAAAAGATCACTTTCCTCTTCCTTTTCTCGATCAAATGCTAGATAGACTTGCTGGACACAAGTACTACTACTTTCTGGATGGATATACTGGTTATCATCAAATACTTAATGCTCTTGAGGATCAAGAAAAGATAACATTTACTAGCCCTTACGGAACCTTTGCTTTTCGAAGAATGCCTTTTGGACTGTGTAATGCACTTGCAACGTTTTAGAGATGTATGATGTCTATCTTCAGCAGTATGATAGATAATGGAATAGAGGTTTTCATAGATGATTTCTTTGTATTCGGGACTTCATTTGAAATATGTTTGGAAAACTTAGTAAAAGTTTTGGAGCTTTGCGAGAAAACAAATTTAGTTCTGAATTGGGAGAAATGTTAATTTATTGTTGTAGAAGGAATTGTGCTTGGGTATAAAATTTTTGAATTTGGTATGGAGGTCGACCCTGCTAAAATTTGATTGATTGAGAGATGCCACCACCCACTACCGTGAGAGAGGTGAGGAGTTTCTTAGAACAGGCGATATATTAAAAAAATTTCTAAAATTACCAAACCTTTGTGCCGAATTCTAGAAAATGATAGAAAATTTGATTTTAATGATGAATCTTTGTGTGCTTTTGAATTACTAAAAGAGAAATTAATCACTACACATATAATTTTTTTCACCTGATTGGGAGAAACCATTTGAACTTATGTGTGATGCTAGTGATTATGGGATCGGAGTAGCGTTGGGGCAGAGGCATGATAAAGTTTTCAAAGTCATTTACTATGCTAGTAAAACTCTTAATGAAGCTTAGATTAATTATACCACCGCTGAAAGAGAGTTATTAGCTATAGTATTTTCTTTTGAAAAGTTTAGACCTTATTTAATTGGACCTAAAAGTATTGTGCATACAGACCATTCAGCTATCAAATATTTAATGCAAAAGAAGGATGTCAAACCTAGATTGATTAAATTGACACTTCTTCTGCAAGAATTTGATTTTATGATAGTTGATAGGAAGGGATCTGATAACCAAATAGCTGATCATTTGTCGAGATTAGAATATGATAAATTATCTGAATTTGAGAAGGAAGTTACATAAACTTTTCCTTATGAACAACTTTATACTATTATGGGAAGAAATTTGCCTTGGTATGATGATATTGTGAATTATATTGTGAGTGATATTGTACCACCTGATTTAACGAGGCAACAACAAAAGAAGTTTAAATATGATGCAAGATTTTTTTTTGGATGAGCCCTATCTATATAAATAGTGTAAGGATCTGATTATTAAGAGATGTGTGCCATAGGAAGAAACTAATTTAATTTTTCACGATGTCATGATTCTGAATTTGGAGGTCATTTCGGTGTTGATAAAACTGCTTTTAAGATTTTACAATCTGGATTTTATTGGCCTACTCTTTTTAAGGATGTATACAAATATATTAAACCATGTGATCGATGTCAAAGAGTAGGTAATATCTCTAGGAAATGAAATGCCTCTAAACTATAATTTGAAAGTTGAAATTTTTTATGTATGGGAATTAGATTTTATGAGACCATTTGCTCCTTCATTTGAGAATTTATATATATTAGTTGTCATTGATTATGTCTCGAAATGAATTGAAGCTATTGCTTTACCTAAATGTAATGCTCGGAGTGTTTCAAAATTTTTAAAGAAAAATATATTTGCGAGATATGGAATGATTATAACTGATGGTGGATCCCATTTCAGGAATAATCAAATTAAGAGATTGATTGAGAAATAAAATGTTATTCATAGAATCTCTATTGCTTATCATCCCCAGACTAGTGGTTTAGCAGAAGTGTCTAATCGTGAAATTAAAAGAATTTTGGAGAAAACTGCGAATAATCAAAAATTATATTGGTCGGCTCGATTAGATACTGCATTATGGGCTTATAGGACTACTTTTAAGACCCCTATTAGGATGTCTCCTTATAGACTAGTGTTTGGTAAGACTTGCCATTTACCGGTTGATTTGGAGCATAAAGCATATTAGGTGATAAAAGAGTTGAATTTTAATTTGAAAAATGCTGGAGAGGAGAGATTTATGCAATTGAATGAATTGGAAGAAATTAGAAATGCATCTTATCACAATGACCGGATCTATAAAGAGAGAATGAAATTGTGGCAAGATCGGAAGATATTGAAAAAGAAATTTGAATATGGATAGAAAGTTTTGTTATACAACACAAGATTGAAATTATTTCCTGGAAAGCTAAAGTTTAGATGGTTGGGACCTTTTACAGTTGTAAAAGTTCATTCTTTTGGAGCTGTTGATATTGAGGATCATGATACTGTAAAGATTTTTAAGGTTAATGGGCATCGATTAAAGCCTTACATTGATGGCTTTCAACCTAACTTCAAAGAGGTTTTAATGCTGAGTCATCTCGATTAACTGAATGGTTTGTCGGGCTGACGACGTTAAACCAAGCGCTTTATGGGAGGCAACACATATGTATCTTTATGGTGTGTTTGTTTGTTTGTTGTAGTTGAACTTTTAGACAGTTATTTTGAAATCCTAATCTCTCCTAAATACTTTTAAAATTTGATAAATATTGGATTGAATTGAGATATTGGAATATTTCGTGTCAAACAATGTTTGGTGAAATTTTTTACCACTAGCGCCGCCAGCGCCCAAATATAGAGAGTATATTGAGCTTCAGGGTTTGAGCGCCGCCGGCGCCCAAATCCTGGTGATGGTTTTTAGAGTTTAAAATTTTGATTTATGGTAGTTTTGAGCTGGATCTTCTTCCTTATAACTCCCAAAGATCCATTTTGAACCTCTAACCACTAGAAAAATGAAAACTTCCTTTCCCAATTCGCATCCCATGGATTCCTACTCCATAGAAGCTCCTCGATCTCGCATTTTCAACTGACAGAAGTTTATCAGTTTCGAGGCGTAGCGATTATTCACCAAGGTGATGATGAAAAGAAGGATTATCAAGGAGAGAGGCTTTATTAATCGAGGTATGGATAATCCTAATACAAGAGTTGAAGAGATAATAAAGAAAAGGAGTTGGGAAGTGCTATGTTACACTACCGCTGCCGTATTTGTTCCGGTTGTGAAGGAATTCTATGCAAATCTTCACGATATCAACCAAGGAGTCGTCTATGTGCGAGGTAGGTTAGTGCAATTCACTCGTGCGATAATTAATGATCTCTTTATAATTGAGAATGTACCTATCTGCCACTATTCCAATTTTATTGCGACAAGTGATAATATGAATGATGTTTATCGTTATTTGACGGATGAAAATGAAGATTGAGAAGTAAGAGACAATGGATATATTAGTTTCCCTTCTGCATCTTTAAATTCGGTGTCAAAGCAGTGGCATTATTTTATTTCGATGAAGTTATTTCCAACTTTGAAGATTAGTAAAGTAACCAAGGAAAGTGTTATTTTGAATTTCTATATTCAAACTGGAAGGCCGATTGATATTGGAAATATAATTATGAAATATGTTTTGTGATTGATAGTTCATAGATCTAAATATATGCTTGGACTCCCGTCCACCATATTTATGTTGTGTAGTGAATCACAAGTTTCATGTGAGAGTTGGGAAAATGTTCTTCTTCCCATGAGGCCTATTGATCCAACCAATCTTTATGACTACCAAATAGTAGGAGTTGAAGGTGATATGGATCTGCTTACTGATCAACCAACTCAGACTTCACAACCCATTCAACCTTACTTTCCTGAAAATTCCAGAGTGAAATTGAAAAAAATCAAGCAGTTGGAAAAAGAGGTACAAAATATTTTAAATGCCATTAATAATATTTCTGATTTATTTGATCACATAGACTAGAGTATGAAGGAACAATTTGATTACACTGGTTGGATTGAAATGGGCATGATTAATCTGATGAAGAAGAATGTTGTGATTGCTGAGGATTCATCTGATGAATTCCCATTTCGTCCCTTCTATAATTTGTTCGTGCATCATCAATCTATTGGAGATATCAGAGAGGAAGATAATTCGGAGACTGATGAGGAGTGACTACTGATTCTGCTCATGTTTGATGAGTGTTTGCTTTACTTTGCGTAATTTTGTTTGGTGTGTTTAGTATTTACTTTGCTTTGTTGAATTTGAATTTAATATGCTTGATTTCATTGTGTGTCTTTAGATTTTAGTGTTTGCTTATCGTAGTGTACTTGCAACACTAAAAATCCAAGGGTCGTTAATTTGATTTGATGAACATGTTAGTGCTTATGTTGTAATGTGGATTTTATGATGAAATAGATGCTTAATGAAGTGTTAAATGACATTGTGGAGGACAAAACGATTGAAATTATGAAAAAATTTTTGGAGCCAGAAAATATTTTGCAGATCGGCGCCGTCGATGCCCAAATACAGAGACTTTGGTCAATTTTAAAAAATAAAGCATCGTCGGCGCCCTATCGAGCGCCACCGGCGCCCGAATACAAAAAAAGGCCAAAACCCTTTTATTTCACGATTTTGACCCTGAGGCCTGCGATTTTTTCCCTTGCTTTCGTCTTCCTCCTCCATTTTCACGACTTTGGAGACCTAGGGCTTGCTAGATCTTGGATTTGAAGTGATTTCAAGGCTTTTCGAGACCGGATCTACACTTCTCTTGCTAAGAGCTTCACTTTGAGTTAAAATTTTTTGATTTTCACCATAAGAATCTCTCACATTTCTTAGATTGGAATTTTGGAAATTTTGAAGAAATTTTGGGGTTTCCTATGATGAAATTTGCTCTTACTTGTTTAGAATAGTATTTGGAGTTTATTACATTGTGGATTTGGAATTTATTAGAATTTTCTTGCAATTTTTAAAAATTCACATGGCTCTAAGGATGAGTAAAAGAAAGAGAAAATTTGATTATGATGAAGAAAGATTTGTCAATGTCAAGGCGCAATTTCATTTTAATTCTTACATTTACAATAAGAAGTGTATTCAGGATCGAGCTTTGACAATCCTGGTGGATCTGTTGAACAATTAATTGCCGAGCGAAACTGGGAGAGATTTTGTTATTTTACTACATATGTTGTTTTGGGTGTTGTTAGAGAATTCTATGCAAACGTGCCCTGGACTGAGACAGAATATGTGCTAGTTAGAGGAAAATGGTTAAATTTACCCCTCAGCGTATCAATGCATTTTATCATACTTGGGAACCTTTTGTATGTGAATATGAAAATTTTGATACACGAGAAGCGAATTTGAAGGAAGTGATTGCTTTTCTGACAGACAGAAAAGGGAAATGGTAAGTGAGTCAAAAACAGATGATTAACTTACCTGCTTCCAAGTTAAATGTTGCATCCAAAGTTTGGCACTATTTCATCTTTGCAAGACTGATACCTTCTTATCACCATAGTGGAGTTACAAGGGATAGAACAATTCTGAATTATTGTATTCAGAATATGAAGAAGATTGATATTGGAGCTACTGTCTTCAAGAACATTCAGTCTATTGCTAGAGGAGAGACCACTGGAGGATTAGGACATCCTGCCCTAGTTCATGCCCTGTGTGTACAGTCTGGAGTAGAGTTCAACAGTTCTGAAGAGGTAGCTATACCGCTGAGACCGATTACCAAGACTATTATTCGTACATATGCATCTCATGTGGGAGCACGAGATGAAAGTAGGAGTACTGATATTCCTATTACGAGCTACGACATTCCATCTACATCTGAGCCCCCTACATTGTCTGATATTATGGAGCAGTTGAGATTAAAGAGTGCTATTATGGATAGAATCCATGGTAGGATGGATGTGTTTCAGGCTAGAAGTGATGCGAATGAAGATTATATGAGAAGAAGAGTTGAGTTTGATATTTCCTATCATGACGCCCAAGTCAGATTCATGAGGGGGGAGACTGATGTGATATTCCCTACTTGCCCTAGCTATACACCGTATAGACATGGTCCTGCTGACCCTGCTGATGAACCTGGTGATGAAGAGTGGCAGTTTGTCTATTTCTGTTTTTTTTTTTTTAGTTGTGTTTTTGTGATGTAGTAGTTATTTATTTTCCATGTGATGTATGAACATGTTGATGTATTGTAATGTTGTAATGCAAAGTTGAAATTATTAATGGACTGTGTAGTGTTGTGATAGTTTGTTTAGTAGTTGTGGTGTTTTGTTGGATGTTTAGATGTTTAAAGTTGATATCTCTTTACCCTGCAAATGTTTAAAAATTTTATATCACTGTTACTAACTGTTTCATATCTGCTATGTGTAAATTTTGACTAATATCAGATAGCTTTTAAAGATTTCAAGATCCGGACACAAAAAGGTTAGTTTCTTTTACTCGCTATTATTTTAAATTTATTGAAAAATTTAAGTTTGGGGGAGGGTAGAAAAATATTAACTCTTATTTGTTCTCAATTCTTATATTTTAAAAAATTATTAGCATAACTTATGGCAGTTGAACCTCACTTTAGATAACTAAAACTTTTTATTTCAGTTGAATATTATGGAATGATTGAATGAAAGTTTTTAGTAATAAATGTTAATTTTATAGGGGTAAGATATTTGGTATGAAAGGATTTGATTATAGTTAACTATTTAAAGTAAAGAAAATTGTATTTTTGAAATGTTAAGAGACTTACAGTATTATGTGTTAAGAAGAGATTGTGACTTTATGATGAATAATAAAGCTCATACCTAATTATAAAGTAAGGAGGTGTTTCAAGTTTGAACTTTAGAAATAGGAGAGTGAAGTTCAAAATCATTAAAGGCTATCCAGATATAGTAATCCTCATATAAAAAAAAGTGAAAAAGGAAAGAAAAAAAAAGAAGAATTGAAAAATAATCCCAATAAGAAAAAAAGAAAGAAGAAAAAGGAAAGAAAAAGAAAGAAAAATATTTATGAGGAGAAGCTTGAGGAGATGATTAATCAAAAATTGGCTTCACTTGAGTCACCCTAAAGAGAGAACTTGATTTCATTTCTGAATTTATATTTAAAGTATTGGCCTACATTATGATGAAGTTTGCATGAACTCCTTTTTCATATAGTCTTTCAAGGCACTCTTAATGTGACAAATTATGGTTTATCTTGAAATAAATAGAAGACTAGAACCCTTAGAATTGATTGCTGAATATTCTTATACTTGTAGTGTTGACCTGAGTTACTGAATTTCATTCTAAAAGTCTTACCAATATATTCTTTTAAATGAAAACTTTTAGTGTCCTACAAGTGAAAAGTACATTGCCTTGAGTTATATATTTATGTAGTAAAAGGATTACTTGAGGACAAGTAATAGTTAAGTTTGGGAGATTTTGATGCACCAAAAATATATACTATTTTTACTATATAATTTTATCCATTTTTGGTGATATTGCACTTTAAATAAAGTTATTTTTCATGATTTGTTGCAGGTAAAGATTTTAGGTGATTGGAGCGAAAAGAAGCGAAAATGAACGAATTCAGAGCGAAAAGGAGTAAAATGAAGAAAACTAGCTGCTGGCATCGCCGACACCATTTTCCCGAGAGTTCCATAAAATAATTGGATGATAGAGCGCCGCCGGCACTCTATCGGGCACCGCCGACGCCCAATGTCGGTGCAATTCAAATTTAAAGAGTTTTGGCGACTTTTTGAAGGGATGCTTAAGGAAACTCTTGAGAATTCGTTTCTAATATATATGTAACTATTTTTGAACGAAAATTAGAGAGGTGGGTTCTAGTGTGTGTGAGTGTGGGAAAAGTGAGTTGAGTGTTAGGGTTTGGAAGAGAAAAGTGTAAAAGTGAAGATTTGAGAGGGATTCTTCTCTAAGGAGTGAAGGAGGAGTAAAGTGAGAGATTGCTTCTTCCTTTCCATTATAAAGAGGGAATTGAGTGTTGCAAAGAAGAGAGAAAAGGATTCAAATGAACTTCAAGGGATTTGCTTGGGGAAGAGAAAGAGATAAGTTGTATTTGCTTTTGTGGTTTGTATGACTTTTATTTTATATATAAATCCATGTTTTGTTGTTTCTTCTTTGTGAATTCTGAGTAGTCTCCTTTGTCTTTCTTTTTCCATAGAGACGTGATGATGTGATGATGTGGATTTGAAGTGCTTTTAAAGTATTGAAGACATTGTGATAGTTTTTCATTTAGAACTTAATTTACTTTTCGATCTGGCCAATTGAATTGTTAAAATCTATTGTTGTACATTAATTCTGAAAGGATTTAGTGTCCTACAACAATAATGAAGAATCCATTCAATGTCTATGGATGAATTGCGTAGTTTATGGGAATTGAGTACAAATAAATAGGGAAATGTGTTTTGATGGGCTTCAAATTGGAGGTTTCAAGGTGACAGGCTGAGATCTCCAATTTGGTCCTAAGATTGGTAACTAAACTCGAAGGTTAGCCTTCAGGTGAAGGGTGAGTGGGAGCTCCGTAGTGACAGCCGGTATCCTCCCAGCCTAGCCTTAGATTTAGTGACTGAACTTAGGATATGTCAATGTTCTTTTGATGCTTAAGAAATGGCAGATACAGCTTATCCCCATGAAGTTGCCTGGCTAGGCCAGGGGGAGGGTTAACAACAAGTGTAACCGCATCATTGACATTCCCTTGAGAGGCAAGCCAGTGAGCAGGAGCATTTCCTTCTCTTGGAATGTGAACAAGCTAGACTCTGTTAGATATGAAAGGAGAGGAACTAATGAGCCATCAACTAATATACCAAGGAGGCATCTCAGTCTGTTGGAAGTACTTAATGCAAAGAAGAGAATCAGATTCCACAACTAGAGGTCCAATGTTACATCTAAAAGCAATGTATAAAGCCTAGTAAATAGCCATAGCCTCAGCACCCAAAGCATCCAGAGCAACAGTAGGGGAGGAGATGAAAAGAAGACATTTCCCTAAGGCATCTATGAAGACACCCCCAAAACCAGCTGACAAATTAGCAAAGCTGCCATCAGTGTTAACTTTAACCCAATGAGTAGGAGGGCGTTGCCAAAAGATCAGTGTGGGAGTGGCCATGGGCACCCTAGGAGGTCCAAGTTGACATATATCCTGAAGAAGATGATGATGAATCAGTTTTTGGATATAAGAGAGGATCATCTTTACAACAGTGGTAACCAAGGCGGAGGTCTCCTCATATTTGGCCTTATTTCTAGCCATCCACAGAAACCAGGCCACCAGACATGGGATCGCCAGTAAATTAGCATCATGCCAATCTGCCCAACAATCTGCAAAAGAAAACCAACCTAGAAGAAGTGTATCCAGCTTCAACTTATCTAACAGGTGGCTCCAAACACATTGAGAGAATGAACAAGCAAAAAAAATGTGTGCCAGATTTTCTTCAACAACATGACACAGCTGACAGCAAGATGGACCTTTCAGACCTTTAAATTTTAGAATGTCATCAGTAGGTAGAAGAAATTTCCATAATCTCCAACAAAAGAAGGATATTGAAGGGGTTAGCAGCTTCCTCAGATGGCAGTCCCCCAAGGTACCTGACTCCATGTATAGAATTGTTGATAGATAAAGGCAGTAAGTTTTTGAGAGTGTTTGTTTCTGGTGAGAAGTTTACCCTTTTGGCCAGGACAGAACTTGGTTTGCTGGACCTGCTGTAGTTATGTGGGGGTCAGCAGGGTATTGAGCATTTTACAATTCCACTGGTTTTTAGACCAGAACTCTTTGACAAGAGTGTTAGAGGAGTGATTACAAGACAGTTTCTCTCCATTCCACAGCCACTGATCCAGCCAAAATTTGAGGTGCCCCTCCCCCAACTGCCAAATAAATAGTTCTTCAGCTTGATCTCTAATTGAAATCAATTTGGACCAAAGCCTGGAGTCTCCTAATTTAGTGGTGACTAAGGAAGGGTGAACATCATTACAATACTTCCCTTTTATAAAGATGGCCCACAGGCAATCTTGGGCTCTGAATCTGATCCAAAGCTTGCAAAGATTAATGAAGCTTAAATGAGCAAAGCTTTTTAAATCTCAGTCCACCTGCAGATAAAGGTTTACACAGTTTATGCCAGGAAAGCCAATGGATTTGTCTATTCTGACCTAACCACAAAACCTGTTAAAAAGCCTGCTCAAAAGTTGTCGTGTACTCTTTTTCATAGTAAACATTTGTAGGGCATAAGAAGGGATGGCTATAAGAATGCTTTTCAAGAATGTTATTCTGCCACCATTGGACAGGAACGAGTTGGTCCAGCAGTTCAGTTGGCTTTTGATCTTATCAATTATCTCATTGAACTGAGTTTGTTTAACTCTACCCTTCAAAAGTTGCACACAAGATACTGAATAGGAAGAGCAGCTTGCTTAAACCCACTATGATCTGAAATCTAATTCTTTATGTGAGGAGTAACCTGACTGCTAGTATAGTAGAAACATTACTGCATATTGAATTCCATACCTGAGGCAAGTTGAAAGTGGAGTAAAACCTGATACACAGCTTTAATGGCAGGTTTAGAAGCTTTAGAGAAGATAATTATATCATCATCATAAGATAAGTGACTAATTAGAACATTTGACTTATGATGATATGCCAAATGAGGAGAATGTGAGAATAAGTCATCCAACAGTCTTGATAAGTAGTCAAAAGCAAGGATAAAAATGGTTGGGGGATGTGGTTCACCTTGTTTAATGCCCCTAGTGGAACTGAAAAACCCATGACTTTGGCCATTCACCATAATTGAATGAGAATTACATTGAAGCCACCTCTTAACTAGCTGGACTAGATTAGCTGAGAAACCTCTAGCAGAAAGGGTATCCAGAATAAACTCCCAGCTCACAGTATCATATGCCTTCTTAATACCAAGTTTAAAAATCACATTATGCCCCCTACACTTTCTGTCAAAGTCAAGAAGCAACTCTTGAGCTAGAAGAATGTTATCAGATAGGCTTCTTCCCTTAACAAAGGTAGCTTGATTGGGTTTAATAAGTTGATGCAAATGTGGTTGGAATCTTCCCACCAAAACCTTACTAAGTAGTTTGGAAATGACTGTAGTTAAACTAATAGGCCTGAAATCTCCCCAGTTTCTCCTAAGACAGTTCTTAGGGATCAGAATAATAGTGGAAGTAGCAAAGTATCTGGGGGGATCAATCCCCTGGAAAAAACTTTGGATAGCTTGAATTACCTCCCTGCTAGTTCTGGACCAACCAATTTTATAAAAGGATGAAGTGAAACCATTAGGGCTTGCAGTCTTGTTACCATCAATTGAGTCTAAAGCTGCCTTAATTTCATCTTCCAAGGGCAGGTAGGCTAGCTCCAAATCCTTGGTATAGTTGTAGCAATCCTGAAAGAGATGTGGAAGGATAGGTGTTCTGGTGGGGCCTCTTGTGGTGAATAATGTCTTAAAATATGCCACAGCATCCTCAACCTTAGTAAGGGCTACCCCAGCATCATTAGTAATGGACAGAATCATATTACACTTCCTTCTATAGGATATGCAAGCATGATAGAATCTGGAATTCCTATCCCGCTCAATAAATTTAGTAACAGCAGCCTGTTGCTTGAGATAGGCTTCTTGATATTGAATTTGAGAGAGAAGATTTGCATTAGCTAGATGAAGGTCCAACTCAGTAACTGTACCTAGTAAGTAATTAGTCTCCATCTGAATAACATTGTCCTCAGCCCTTCTCATATTATCATGGAGATTACCAAAACCTGTCTAGTTCCACTTCTTGAAATGGTTAGCAGTCTTTTTCTGTAAGTTCCATAGATTAATCCAAGGAGAAGACTCATTATCTGGTATCCAAACTTTCTCCAACTCAGATAAGAAATCTGGGTGGAGTAACCACATGTTTTGGAATCTAAATGGACCACCTCCACATCTGGTAGTGTTGTTGATAGAGCAAAGCAAAGGCCTGTGATCAGAGGTAGACATTGCAAGGTGAGTAATAACAGTAAAAGGGAAAGTTTGTAACCACTGGGAATTTACCAACATTTTGTCCAACCTTTCCCAAGTATTCCCCCTCCTCCATGTAAATTGATGGCCTTGGAACCCCAAGTTAAAAAGTTTTGTATCAGAAATGAAAGTATTAAATCTAGCCATAGAAGAGATCAAAGGAGGCTGGCCCCCCTTTTTTTCTTATGGAGAGGTGAGGCAGTTAAAGTCCCCACCTAAAATCCAAGAAGAATCCACTGCTAGCCCAATCTAGTAAAGCTCCTGCCACAAGCACTGTTGATGTAGAACATTACAGCTGACATAGATGAATGTGGCATAGCCCAAATGCTCCCCTAAAGAAAACTGGCAATGCAGAAATTGAGCATTGTCATGGATAACTGACCACTGCAGCTCAGCTCTAGCAAAAAGCCAAATTTTATTATTAACATTAGCAAAATGTGAGAATTAAGGAAATTTTTTGAGAATGTGAGTAGAGTTTTTGGAAACCATAGGTTCAAGTAAAGCAAAACACCACAATTTGTGACTATGAACAAGCTGTTTCAGCCTGCTAAGGGAGGTAGATTGAGCCACCCCCCTAATATTCCAACACTTGAAGTTAATCATTGAGAAGATAGTTTCCCTTTCCCTCTGGTTTTGGAAACAGAAGGATCAGGAGGGTCATTGGAAATAGAGACATCAAGTAACTTTTGTAGTTCTGTTATGCTCTTTTTCTTCTTGCTATTCTTTTGCACCTGCCATTCCTGCCTGAGTTCCTCAGTTAACTGAGGTAAAAGAGGGGAAAAATCCTGACAATTCCCAAGTCCAGGCCTAGGAGAAAGCTGCTCCACAGCAATAGGTTGTGTGCCACTAAAAGAATGACCCTTATCTTCAATAACTAGCTCCATAGGAGAATCCAATGCATCAGCACTCAACTCCCCTTGTCTAGCAATTTCATCAACAGTCACTGTATTGACATGAGCTAGTTCTACCACCACAGCTGCAGGTACCACCTCCCTAGGATTAGAGGAAGGCAGTCTAACTGGTCCCTTCCTCTTGTTTGGGGGATGAATCTTGTAGCAGGTATCTTATTGACCCACAATTTTATATTATGATATTTTTAATTTAATTGCAACGACGCCAAAAACTTGACCCCGCTATATTATATGTATAGAATTGTAATTGTTTATGTTGTGGATGCTACGCAAGTATACGTATCGTATCAAGTAATACAGGGCTCTAGTGGAGTCCTGGTTATCGATCCCACAGGGAAAGAGAAAATTAAATAACAACTAATTTTAAAATAATAATAATAATAATAATAGTATACGAAAATTTGGAATTCTAAATTTAAGCGCAATAAAGTAAACTAAGTATTTTAATTAGGTAACTTAACTAAGTAGAAAATTAATACGTATTGAAAGTGCAGGAAATTAAACTAATTGCTAAATAAGTCTTAACTATTAAGAAAAAGTATATTTCCCCTTGTTTAGAAATTTAAGTGATTGATGAATTTAAATAGATAATGTTAAGGTATTGTGACAAATAGGAGCATTCCTATTCTTTACCCTTTGGTCCAGGTGTAAAGAATATTGACTAATCCTATGTTTGATTACTGAATCTGCGGGTAGGCTGGGAGGATACCGACTGCCACTTCAGAGCTCCCACGTTCCCCTCGCCTGAGGGCTAACATCTACACTTCAGCTCTCAAATAATAGGACTCGAATTGAATATTTTAGTCCGTCACACTAAAATGCTCAATTCTACGCCCAAGTGATATTATTTCCCTATTTATTTGCACCTTCCTTCCAAGGCTTTTGAATTCCCGAATATCGGATGTAATTTTTACTATAGTTGTAAATCAACACATTTTAACAAATCAAATGGCCAGTTGAAAAGTAAATTAAGTTTTAAGTAAAAATTATCACAATTTATTAATATATAAAAGTATCTCTATTTTAATTTCATCAAGTCACTTAATTTCATAAACGGGGAGAAAGACTAATAAACTACTCGAATGCATGGGAACTAAACTAAGCATGGATTTCATTTAAAGTTAAAAATAATAAATACAAATACTTATCTTGATTTATCCCTGACGGACTCCTCGTAGTTCCTTTGACTCTTCCTTCCAAGTACAGAGACGACTCACTAATTACTCACTAAACTCACTAAAGACACAATTTGACACACAAACCGCACTTAAAGACACAAAAGCTGCACACTTAGAACACACTTAGAGGTCGAATTTCGGCCTCTATATATAGAGGTGAGCAAAGGACCAAGAGGTGTGTAAGCATCCCTTCAAAAGTGTCCGGGTTCAATGTATCTGCGCCATTTGAACTAGCTCGCCGTCGGCGACGAACTACCTCGGCTGTCGGCGAGGCTTCTAGAAGGTCTTCGAACCGCGCTATCTCGCCGTCGGCGGGCTCGAGCTCGGCCGTCGGCCGAGACGGTTATAAATCCTTCGGAATTTTCTTCCTCGTACCCTCGCCGTCGGCGGGCTCGATCTCGCCGTCGGCGGGCTCGATCTCGCCGTCGGCGACTCAGCACAAATTGCATTATTTTCTTCCTTTTTGCTCCAAATCCGCTCTTTTTTATGATTTTTGTTTTTATCACCTAAATTCTCCATTCCTGCAACAAAATAAAGAAAATACCTTTCTTTAAAGTGCAATTTCATCAAAAATAGGTATGAATTTCTTAATAAATTTTTCAGTGATCACTTATACATGTCCAAACATTCTACAATGTTGGCAATAAAGGGTCCTTTGTTCCACCTCAATGTCATCAGTTTTGATCCAGACTTTGGGCAGATCAGGGAGAGTGATATCCCTTTTCACCAACACTCTAGCACCAGCAGGTCTAGCCATAACATAAGTCGGTGAGTCAACTTTTAAAGGAGTCCCAAGTGCTTGACTGATGTTATAAATGGCATTGGGATGATAAAGTTGTATGGGGAGATTTAGGAACTTGAACTACATAGGAACAATGGGAAGTTCTTTGGATTGATCAAAATCTGGGGTCCATTTTAATAATTTAATTGTGATGCCTGCTATTATCAAGTGTTGCTTAGCAAAAATTCCTTGCATAATCCTCTTCATTAGATAACCTTATTAAAAGGTGTCTGCCATCCATGAGGCCTAACTTCCAGGAACCCAATAGTTGAAGGTCCTCAAAGTATTTTCTAACATAATCCATTTTGGGATGACCCAGCTGAAATTTTTCAATCAAGGAGAATTTAACTGCCTCAGGCAAAGTCTTCATTTCAGGAGCAGCAAAAATTATAGCTGGTAAGCCTTCTTTCACTCCTTGAGGCCTGATAAAAGGACAGGTCCCCTTCCCAGCCATGGCATCATGGAGTGATTAAGGAAAAACTAAATGATCAAAAGTTTTATGAGTGGAATGACCCTTCCCCACCACCCCAGCATATATTGCCTTTGCCTATTGAGCATTAATCTCAGGATCAATAGGGAAAGGTCCAGACATGCTGAGAAAGGATTGTAGCAGAGGGAGGCCAATCAGTAAAAGCTAAAACTAAAGGCCACGACATCAGAAGAAGGTCCACACAAAAACTCCCAAGGCAGCCTGACCAGTAACTTCACGATAACTCAAAGAAACAACAACAAAAAAATACAAAAACTAAAGAAGCTTCCAATGGAAGAAAATCTGGACAAGGCACCAGCACCTAGAAAAGGAAGTGCACCTTGAAATGGCAGAAACCAACCAACAGAAACCACTCCTTCCAGAGTCAGAAAACAAACCAACAACAAACCACTTCCACAATAAAACTCACCCTTGCCAATAGAACAGTAACGTTTTGAAAACCCAAAAGCCCGGGAAGACCCAAACAAAAAGAGAACCTTCCAAGGAGCACCACCACTCCAACTTACCACCCAGCAGGAGTCACCACCCTCCAAGACAGCCGGCGGCACTAGTGCCACCGCCAGAAGCATCCTGAGAACCCTAGCAGAGCTCTTCCTGTTGGCATCATTTTTTTTATATATTACATGCATGGGATGTCCATTCGAGCATACCAGGGTCGATAGGTGTTACTCGACGCGTAGAGCGGGAAATTGGCTCAAATTGGCACATCCACCTGCGAGCTTGTTCATATGACCTCGAACGACGAAACAGACTACGCGAGTGTGTCCGGGACATCGATATTAGCTAGGGAGGATGTCTATTTTGTTACGGCTTTGCGGGCGGGGTAAAAATTGTGCAAATTATCATTTTTAGCGCGATCGTCAGAGAGTTACTCGAACGACTCCGGATGACGAAACGGATCACACGATTGTGTCCGGGACGTCGATTTTACCTACGGAGGATGTTCATTTTGCTACGACATCGCGAGCGGGCTTAAAATATGCGAATTATTCTTTTTTGACCCATTTGATCAAAAAGTGGCTCGAGCGGTCCCGAACGACCCCGGATGACGAAACGGACTGCGCCATTGAATCCGGAACGTCAATTTTAGCTAAGAAGGACATCTACTTCGCTGCGAGGACGTATACACGCTAAAAGAACGCGGAGGATAATTATAATAATATTATTATTATTATCATTATTATTATTATTATATTATTATTATATTATCTTTAAAAAAAAAACTTACGCTAAAACCCTCTCCCTCTCCCGAATCCATCGCGACACAGCAGCCGCCAAGCTCCATTCGCGAACCCTAGCGTGCTCTTCGTCGAAGCTCGCCGCCTCCGGACGTCCTCCCTTCGCCGGAGCTCCCCTCCTTGCCGGCGAAGCCCAGCGCCGCCTCCCTCGAGGCTCGCTTCGCGAGCTCCCTTCCCGAGCTTCCTCTCTCGCCGCGCGGCCCGTGCTCGGCCGCCGATCCTCTCCGGCGGACGACCCCGCCGCCTTCTCCTCCGGCTTCCGGCGAAACCCGCAGGCCACCTCTTCTTCCTTCTCGGCTCGAAAAGCTTGGTCGTTCTTCTTCCTCTTGGCCGAGCATTTTCCTTTCACGGATCGAACTCGCCGGACCTCTTATTCGCCCGCCTTTTGCCTCGCCGTTATCGTATTTACGCTGGAACAAATCAGCGAGGTGAAACTTCAGAGTTTGGGTTCTCCTTTGCATTCCCTCCATTCTCGGTGTGCACCGCTGACGAGCTAGGCCCTACGCGTCACCGTCCTGCCTTCCCGGTGACCGGATACTTCGCCGGAGCACCTCGACGTCGCGGAACGGTGAACGTCGTTGCTGTTCGAGGAGGCGCGGACTTGTTTTACCTCATGGTTTCCCCTCCGCCGTCGTCGAGCGACCCCTTCGCGAAGGTATATTTGTCGGCTATATTTTCCTACGTTAAAATTATTTATTTTGGATAGTTTGCATCCCTCTTGCCCTCACTCGATCCCGTTTTCCATATTTGTTATTGCGAGGTGCGTCAGCACATGGACCGAACACCGGCGGTTCGCCGGAAGCGTGGGCTCTTCTTCAGCATAAAGAGAACGCGTCTTCAACCTTCGCGGCGGTGAGATTTTCTTATCCCTTAGTCGACCCTAGGTTTAGTCCGGTCTAGGCGTGTGGGTTCGATCGCCCACACGGGGTGCGTGCGCCAGCGTGAGTTGGCGTGTTGACGTGCCTATGTGATGGATCGTTGATTTACCTAGAGTGAGCTATAGGTTAGGAATCTTGTGCGTTGGCTAATTCCTATTCGTAGCCTAGCGATCTTCCCTGTTCTGAGCTTTAGATATTAATCCTGCTGGGTTGGAATCCCAATTTCCCATGGTTTTGGCGCTCCTAATCTCCCTTGGAGGGATTAGTTGAGTTCGATCTTAGAGGACGGGAAAAGCTTTGTAGCTAGTCTGTCCTATAAGATCGGGCGTTCGTAGAGCGGAAAAAGCTTTGTAGCTAGTCCGCCCTACGAACGGTGGCGAGTTTCCCCTACGAGAAATCAGAGGGGGAAGCCCTCCCGTAGCCACGCCAAAGCTGGAGGCGGCGATGCCGCACATCCAAGAGAGTCAACCCTAGGTACCTATGTGAGGTCGTTAGGACGAGTTCGACATGCCGTCGAGTGTTGGGGTTGTGTTGCATGTGCATGCTCCATCTTGTTGCATTTTGCATGTGACCACTTATTGCATTATATCACATGTTTGTATGTTTATGCATGTTGGTCTGGTTGCATGTTGCACCATATTCTGCATTTGCAATTGCATTTGCACCGCACTTTTATGATTCTCCCTAGTGAGAATTATTCCACCTCCGGGCCGCTGCCACTACGGCATGCCCGCCTTCGGGTCACTGCCTCCTTGGCATACCCATCCTTTGGGCCGTCGCCTTCGCGGCATGCCCGCTCTTTTCGAGTCACTGCCTTTATGGTATACTCACCATCACCACTTTGGTGCATTCTCTTTGCATGTAGCATCCTTGCATTTTGCATGATGTGTGCTTTCCCTTTTGGGCGCCCGTTGTGATTGTTTCGTACTTCAGTCGAGCAATCACAATGTGGGCTTCTTGCATGACTGTTTGCTTACCCATTCCTCGATGGCTTGTCCTACTCGTTAGGAGAGTGACCCCGTGTCGGTCGCGATGCCTTAACGAGCATTGCTTGTTGGGTTGATCCCAATGAGCAATGCGAATTAAGTCATCGGGATCGGCACAAGTATGATTGTGCTAAGGATCCATTGGATCTAACTTGTGTCACCCCTCTTCGTGACGCCCTTTAGATCCTTCGGATTTTTAGGATGGGGCCGGTATGGCGACCCCGTCAAAGTCATACTAAACCCAGACTTACCCTGCACTTAAGCACTAGGTTTGTGCACTTTCGTTAGATGGTGTGCTAGGTAGGACTTAGGTTGCTAGGTAGTCTTTTTGATGTCCGGCTATTGTTCTTTGATGGATTGGTTGCCCTAGCCGGTATCTTTCTTCCGCACTTTGCTCGTGATGTGATTGCATGCTGCATATGTATGGTAGTGTGTTAGGGCGCTTTTTGCGGGGAGCCATGCTTATTTATACACACACGAGTACCACTATGGGGGAGCAAGTGATGATTTCTAATCCTTTTACTTGCGAGTGCTATTAGCTCCCCCATTTATAAAGCATGGCTCATTATACGTCATTTGCATGTGGGCTTTCCCGCTAACACTTGTTTTCATGCAGGATTGAGTCTTTTTATTTTCCTTTGTACTTTTAGAGTCTAGGAGAGTCCTGTAGCAGAAATAAGATACGGGCACGGGTTCCGAGGCGTTTGGCGCAAGAACCACGTGGAGGGGACTAGGAGCTGATGCTCGTGCCCCGTATCTTAATTCTGTATTTTTATATTGATGTATAGAATTAGGACCGGGCATGTATATGCGGAGTCCGGCCGCATTTTTCTTTTTCTGGATTATGTTGCCGGTCCAGCGGCATTTTGGCCTCGTTTATTTTATTATGGAGTGCTTTCTTTCTTGCTTTTATTGCATATTTGCATGCCTGCATGTGTTTTCCTTGTTTCTTTCTGTGATCTGGGATTTCACGATATCATTTAGGCTCTTTAAGGACCATAAAATTGTAAACTTTATATGTTAAAAATCCTAATAAAATATTAAAGATAAATGAATTTTAGGATTAAAATATTCAAGATTTTAAAATATGCACTTTTACTTTCTTGCATGGCCTTCGGGCCGGATTTTAAATGGGTTGCATTGCATGGCTATCACCCAAGTCATACTAATAGGGCCTCCACATTACTTAAGGACCGCTCTAGATAACTGCATTCATATTTGCATGTCCCGAGGAGGAGTCCCTGTGCTTCTCCAATCTGACTGACCCAGCATACCTTTATAGGTGGTTGTCTAGTGCGCCTAGGGTGTTAGAAGGCTCCCCGGCCCAGACGGGGTGTAAGTCCTTTTGTTTGGAGCGTTTGCAGCTTTGTAGCTGAACCTCCCTTTCTCTTCTTTCCCGAGGCATCCTTGCCACTTTGGCGAGTGTGAGACCCACCTCTTGGAGCTCCGACTTATAGTCATATGATAGAGTTTCCTTCCTTTGACCTTAGGGCTACCGAGGTCCCCGTGGATAATGCAATTCTTGGATTGCCGACCGGGATCTCGGGATGTGTTGGGTCGACTACCTTCACGTTCGGGTAGACTTAGGGTCCTACTGCTTTGGATGACGGGTTTGTGATACCCCGACTTGGCTACCTCTACACCTTTAGGATTACTCCTTCCTTCCTTTAACTACCCCTGTTGGGCCCTTTCGCTCCTTGACTTCGTTGATATCATTTTGACGACCTGATACCGATGAGCTGCTGCCCGTTTGGGATACGACGATTTGTCCTCTGCCCTTATGGCCCGGACGTGCTTTGACGTGTTGGGATACCCCCGTCAAGATGATTTAGGTTATTCTGTGGGTTTCGTATGCTCGATGAGCCGCTACCCCATTTGGGATGTGAGAGACTCACTCTCGCCTGATGGCTTAGCGAGAGCTTTGAAGCATCGAGACTTTCCCACACGGAATAATCTCCCTTTGATTGCCTATACCTCAGGTCTATGATAATATAAAGCGAAGCTTCTTTTATCGAGAGTATTCTTGGGTATCCCCCAAGATGTAATTAACCAGTAGGAATACATTCCTCTGGGAGTGTTCTTGACCCCAGAACAGGTACACACACTTGACTCTCTGGTTATGGGTAGTCTACGTAGATACTTCTTTCGCGGATATTGGTTCAAGGTGCCTCCGCCCGATCTTGTTTGGGCGGACATGCTTGACTTATCCTTGCGAGGTTTTATCAAACGTAGACTCTCCATGTTTTTCTTTTCTCTTGTTTTGTCGTTTTTGTCGTATGTCCCTTCTTATTCGGTTCCTCTCCTCTTCGAATCACTTATTTGATTCGGGAGGGAGATTTGCTCGAATAGGGGAAGTATACGACGATTGACAAGCTGGCGACTCCTTTTAAAATAAAAAAGAGAAAAAGAATGACGAAAACACTTCCCGCCTCCATCTTTATATATATATATATATATATATATATATATATATATATATATATATATATATATATATATATATATATATATATATCCTCTCCAAATGAACAAAAAAAGATAAGGGAAGAGGAAAGACTCTTTGTAAATTTATCAGAGTGATTGTATGCATGATTCAATGACGTGATAATGAAATATTTTCATTAATTTTGGCTCATTATTTGATGTTTGAATAATATATTGATGTGGAACATTTTCTTATCAATGACTAGGTATTTTAGAGATTGATTTAAAATTTAATTTTGGATTTTTATGCATTTTTTGGCCGATGGACTTGGGATCTTTTGCTTGTATGGTTGTTGTTTGCTAGTTAGATTCATTAGAAATGATGTGTTGGTTGCATTTCATATTTTTTGGTTCAGAATTTTGAATTTATATGTTTATTTTTTTAGCTATGATGAATTTTAGAGATGTAAAATGATTCAACCAAGCTAGAAAATAATTTTTTTTATCTTTAGGATGGAATCATCATGAATTAAATTTAGGTAAGTTCTTTGCTCTTTTTCTATCTTCTCCTTCTCTTTGATGGTTTTGTGAAACTCATTAGAATATTTTTGTTATTTATTCACTTTTGGTTGGATGGTGGAAGCCTTTAAGTCTTTTGGTTGTTGGAATTGGAAATATCAAAGTTACTTCTAAACATTTTTGTTTATTTTAGAAGGGTGTAAGGCTGGAACCTTTTAAAGTATCTTTTTTGTTGTTGGATGGTGGAATCATCCCTAATTAATTCTAAAGAGAAATTAGGTGCAGACTGTAGGGGTATTATTTAGTACTATTTCTCTCTAACATATGCTTTTTGTTAACTTCTATCATTTTTTATTTGGAAAATTTACGTACATACCACTAATTTCCATTAATTGCTTTCTGTTACTCTGATTTCTGTCACTTTGATTTCTACTACTCTTTGATCATTAACTTATGCTCAAATACATACCATCTAAGCTATGGTAACCATTATCATGATCATTCAAATGGCTTATATGAAACACCACTGATTCTTTGAGATATACTAAAAAAACATCAAACTCATTTTAATTTCTAACAGGTAGAAACAACAAGCACTGACATTAACTTAATTTTGGATTTATATGGACTTTTTGGTTATTGTCTTGGGATCTTTTGTTGATCTGGTTGTTGTTTGCTTATTGGATTCATTGGAATTTGGAAATGACATGTGTTGGTTATGTTTCTCTTTAGCTTCTATAGAATTTTGGATTTATATGTATTTTTTCTAGCTATACTAATTCCAGAGATGCATGATGATTCAAAAGCTAGAAAATATTTTTTTCTATCTTTAGGATGGAATCATCATGATTTAAACTTAGGTATGTTCTAAGCACTTCTTCTTTCTTCTCATTCTCTTTGGTGGTTTTGGGAAACTCAATGGAATCTTTTTGCTATTGAAATGTACTGTTAAGTAATACTTTTCTGCAAATTTTTATTTGAAAATTTTACATGCATACCACTTAATTACCATTAATTGGTTTCTGCTACTATGCTTCTCTGTATCCTGCTACTCTGTGATCATTAACTTATGTACTAATATATACCATCTACGCTCTAGTAACCATTATCATGAATCATGATCATTTATTATCACTTATGGTTGATGTTGAATGATCATTTAAGTTATTATGTTTGTTGTTGAATGATCTTGACTTATGGTCATTTAATTAGCTTATTTGAAACACCACTTGTAGAAACAACAAGATCATCTTAATTCCTATCAGGTGGAAATAACTAGCTCTGATATGAAAAAAGATTTCTTTTATCTGACGTCCTTTAAACGTGTTAAATTCAATCCTGAATTTTATACTTATTTTTAATGATATTGCACTTTAATGAAAGGTATTTTTATTTTTTGTTGCAGGTAAAACAGGTCAATCATTTGGAACGAACTAGAGTTAAAACAGAGCGAAACATAGCAAATGGCGCTAAGGAAGCTGACTTGAACTATTGTCTAGGGGCCATGGCGCCAGCTTCATGTGAATAAGTGTCGAAGCCTGTGGAGAAGATAGAAGAAGTGCAGCCAAGGCGCCATCTATTCCTCCAGCAAACCATGAAGGTGGTGCCTATGTGCCACATATTGGCGCATAAGAACTACCTTATTAATTCAGCCAAAGAAAGGAGTGGTGCCTAGGCGCCACAGTCGGGTGCCTAGATGCCAGAGCTGCCCAGAGCAGTTTCTATGCAGTTTAAACATGAATTCAAGTCATTTCAAAGGGGAACTTCATTGGAAACGTAGAGAGGAACATTTGGAGAATTCAATGAAGCTCTAGAGTGCAAGTGATTGAGGGAGAGAGAGAGAGAGATTTCTTTATATTTTCTACATTTTCTGAGTGACGTTGGAGAGATATTGTAAAGAGATTGTAAGATCTGCAAAGGAATTTCAGAAGTCCCTTTGTGGTGGAGAGTCTTTGCTAATTTCAATGAAGGAGATAAGCACACTGTTTTGTTCTAAATAGATTTTATCTTGTAAGAATTTGATATATAATAAATCAATTTATTCTTGTGTTTACTTCATGAATCTGAGTAATATCCTTACTTCCTTTCTTCTATAATGGACTAGTGGCATGTATTGGATTCCAATCAAAGTTAAATCTCATTACTTTATTGAATATGACGGTATTTCACATGTACTATGTTTACTTTGTTAATTGGTCATTTGTCATATTAAAATTCATTGTGAACCCATAAGATCCGGGAGGGCTATGACTTCAAACAACTAGTGAGTACCACATTAACCTTTAGAGTGAAGGAAATGTAGTTATGTGGTTAGTGAAAATAAATAGGGAGATGATTTTAGTAAGGATAACTGATATACCTTAAATATATAATATTTTTTATACACATTTTTATACCTTTTTTTATGATATTACACTTTAATGGAAGGTATTTGTGTGTTTTTCTTTCAAGTACAATTAAATGGACTAAATATGTCAAAAGGAGTGAAAATGATCAAATTTAAAGCAAATATGAAGAAGGTGTTAAAATGAATTGGGGCGTGACACGCCTAAAATATACACGCTTTTTGCTATATCGTTTTACTCATTTTTGATGATATTACACTTTAAATGAAGGTATTTTGTATTTTTTTTTGGTTTTAGGTACAATAAATGGTGATTGGAGCAAAAAGAAGCAAAAACGGTGCAATTTGAAGCGAAAACGAGCAAGAAATGAAATTCTGCCAACACCCTTCGATAAGTCTTTTGATGCTTAATATCTTTTACACTTCTTGCATATTTTTGAATGAGATTACACTTTAAAGAAATGTTGTTTTTATGATTATTTTGTAGGGCTATCTGTTACGAACGCAACGCAACTAAAATGGGGCGAATCAGAGCTAAAACGGAGCCAAACGAAGCAAAACGGTGGAGCTGCACAGAGCCTGCTCGCCGACGGCGGCCACGATCTCGCCGACGGTGAGATTTTCCAGAAAACACCGAAAAGTGCCCGAAAAGCTCGCCGACAGCGAGCTCGAACCCGCCGACGGCGCCCGGAAGGTTCTGGACCGACTTTTGGCAGTTTTTTGCCTAAATTCGACGTATTTGGACGCTTTTTCGAAGGGGTGCTTATGGAAACTCTTCAAAATTTGTCCATACTCTTTAAAATGGCGAATATATGTTAGAAAAGTAGAGGAATTTTATAGGAGAAAAGTGGAAAAAAACTTGGAGGAATGTTTAGGATTCTTAGATTAAGAGTAGAAATGTAGATTTCTACCCTTTTGGAGAGATTTGATAGGAGATTTTGAGAGAATTTGTAAGGGATTTCGCTAGCATTGCATGGATCTCCGGGAGACTTTATGGGAGAGATCTTCGTCTTTCTTTCAATGGGAAAAAGCTAAGTATTGTTCTTCATTATCTTATAATTTTGTAAACAATTACATAGTGGATTTACTTAGGTTAAATGAAGTTTCTGTTGTGTTTTCTTCGTGCTTTGTGACGCATCTCTCTTACTTTTTCTTCTTCTTTAGAAATAGTGGCATGAGAAAATTATATCATTCTTTCATTTTACTTTTCTTTTGCAATGAATAGGATTCATGATTAGGATATTGTGATGGTTGCTAAAAGATGTTTTAATTATAAATGTGATGGTTTTTACTTGCACTTCATTTACATTGCAATAAGGGCCCATTGTAGTGTTAAAATTCGTTGTAATTGTGTTAAGTCCCGAAAGGGCATATGTAATTCTCAAAAAAGTGGAAACACATTCAAATTCCATGGATGGTGAAGTTCATGGGGATTGAATGCATATAAATAGGGAAATATAATTATCGGGCGTAGAATAGGAGATTTTAGAGTGACAGACTAAAATCCTCAATTCGGTCCTATCGTTTGGGTGCTGGAGTGAAGATGTTAGCCCTCAGGCGAGGGGAAAATGGGAGCTCCGAAGTGAGAGTCGGTATCCTCCCAGCCTAGCCACAGATTCAGTAACCAAGCATAGGATTAGTCAATGTTCTTTATGTCTGGACCAAAGGGTAAAGAATATGATTGCTCCTATTTGGCACATACAATATTTAATGCATCTCATTCCTATACATTATCTATTTCATTACATAATAATTGTAGTTTTTAGTATCTCAAAATTCTCCAAACCAACTCATCCAAAAAGGGTTATATTTAGAATTGTTATTTGCATTTAGTTATAGTTACTATTACATTTAACCCTTGCATTTAGGAATAGTTACTAGATAAAACACAATTTTAATAGACATTCCAAACTAAGGACTATTAGTAGTAGACTAGAATTTGACTAAAGACCTCTTACTTCACTTCCTCGTGGGATCGATACTGGGGTTTTTAAAGAAAACTCTATATTACTTGAAACGATACGTATACTTGCGTAGTACCCCTAGTGTGTAAAATATTTTCTAGCCGCTATTTATAAATCAGGTCAAGTTTTTTTCCATCTTTTGGAAGTTAATTTACTGCGTAATTGCGGGTCGGGTCAGGGCGCCAAGCGCCAGCAAACAGAGAAGGTCGCACCTAAGCTTCAGAGGTCATGTTCTTAAGTGCAGGGCAGTTACTTTGTAATTTCAAAGAATTTTTGACGAATTTTGAAGAGGTGTTGAGGCACCCTTTGTTATAAATGCGGGTAACTGATCAAGGGCACCAAAAGACATTCAAATTTCACTTGAAAGGATGCATCTCTTGGGTAGATTCATTGAATATGGACACATTTTAAAGAGACACCAATAAACTTTTTTAAGCAAGTATAAAAGCAAGAACTTGAAGATGAGTTAAGAGAGAGTTTTTACAGAGTCTTTAGAGTGATTTTAGAGAGTAGTTATAGTAAGAAGTTGTAGGATCTTACTTAGGATTTCTTCACACTTATCTCATTCCTAACGAATGGGAAGATGAGTAGAGATTTCTAAGTAAAAATCTATTGTTTTAGAGAGATTTAAACCCTCTTGGGTTAGGCAACCAGTCCTAAGGAGTCTTGTAAGAGAAAGGAAGATATTCAAAGGAACTTTAAGAGTTTGGTGGAGAGGAACTTGAGATAAGTTTTTATCTTTGTACTTCATTTGGTTTTAATTGAGATTTGTTGTGTTTTCTACATGATTTCTACTTTTAAAATTACTTATTATTGTGTTTTCTCTATGAATTCTGAGTAGTTTTCTTTATCTTTTTCCTTAAAATGAAAAGTAATTAAGTGTTGGATGGAAGTTGTGGAAGTATTGATCTTTAATGTTGGAAGAAGTTATGTTGATTTAATCCTTGCACTTCATTTACTTCTTGATTTGGTCAACTAAGATGTTAACATTTATGATGAGAACATGTAAGATTCTAGTAGGTATTGTCTCAATCAACAATTGGTAAAAATCACATGAAATTGTATGGATGAGAAAGTAATTCATATAATTGTGTGCAAATAAATAGGGAAATATACTTTGATGGGTGTAGAATTATAGGAATTTAGGTGACAGACTAAAGCCCCCAATTTGGTTTATTATTTTAGGTTTTGATGCGAGATGTTAGCTTTTAAGTGAAGAGAAAGGAGGGAACTCTAGAGTGCGAGGTAGTATTTTCTCTACCCGACCCGTCTTCAAAACTATTCAAACTCTAAACTAGTCATTGTTCTTTATAACATCTCTAGAAAAGATAAAGAATAATACTGCTCTTATTTAGCACAACACAATTTGAATACTTCCACAACAGAACTCTTGTACTTATGACATATTCATGATAAGAAAAAAGATATTTTCATCTATACTCTTTAATCATACAAAAATCTCGTTATAGTTAGTTAGTTGTTTATTTTATTTCATAAGTTAAGAAAATAACAAAAAGAATCACATTTTCAATTTTTCTATTATCTAAAACTGTTTAAGTAAGTGTCATTTTTTAATAGATTTTGTGATATAAAACCTTTCTATCTTTTAAATATCTAAAATTTTTCCCTGTGGGATCGATATATCGGGGTTTATTCAGAAAGTCCTATATTACCTGATAACGATAAAGATACTTGCTTAGAATCCCTAAATTTAAATATAACTGTTGAATTCTTATTTACATCAGAGTCTAGCTTTTTGGTACCATTGTAAAAAAAGATTTTTATATCATAAATATAATTATAATCTTATTACCACAATTATAAATATACTAGTATTCGTGTGGGGGATCAAGTTTTTGACATCGTTGCCGGGGTAAGAATAATTTTCTTTGGACTTGAATTTAAAAGAAAAATTAAAACGAATTTTTAGAAAAGCAAACTTTCTATTTTTAGACAGTCTTATTTAAACCTTATATGTTTAAGTGTGTTTTATTTTTATTTTCATTTTTGTATTGTAATAGTTTATGTGAAGTTCAAGTTCTGAAGAACTTGTGTCGTATGATTCTGAATTAGAACGAACTATTAGAAAATTTTAAAAAATTAAAAATACAGAAATAATTCAAAAAATTTCAAGAAATGGCAAATCAAAATAATCAAAATATTGAAATTCATCATGAATTAAGACATTTAAAATATTATGCAAAACCTACAGTGGATGAACTTCATGGTAGTATTCAAAATCCTGATGTAGCTGCTAAATCATTTTGAACTTAAATCTGTTTTTATCCAAATCGTATCAAATAATCAATTTGGGGGAGCACCAACTGAAGATCCAAATTTACATCTTGCCAATTTTCTAGAATTGTGTATTACATTTAAATATCATGGTGTTTCTCATGATGATATTAGACTTAGGCTTTTTCCTTTCTCACTTAGGGATAATGCTAAGATATGGTTAAATTTAATAACACCTAGATCTATCAAAACTTGGGGTGATTTGGCACATAAATTCCTTGCTAAATATTTTCCACCATCAAAAACTGTAAAGCTTAGAAATGATATTACATCTTTTTGTCAGTTTGAAGGGGAATCTGTTTATGAAGCTTGGAAACGATTTAAAGAACTACTGAAATAGTGTCCACACCATGCTGTGTCAGATTGGTTAATTATTCAAACTTTTTATAATAGATTAGCTGGATCTCGTAGATCTATTATTGATGTCACGGCTGGTGGTTCATTGATGTCTAAATCATTTCATGAAGCTTATGCTTTAATTGAAGAAATAGCCACTAATAATTTTTAATGGCCTTCTAAAATGATACATCCTAAAAAGGTAGCCAATATTCATGAATCTGAAGCTTTTGCAATGTTAGCAAATCATGTTGTTATAATTTCAAGGAAGATAGACCAATTTGGAATGAATTTTCTCAACCAATTTCAATGATTGAAGAGAATTCATTAGGCCAAATGGTAGATTCTCAAACATCAATTGAGACTTTATATGTTATAAATAATAAGTCAAATAACCCATATTCGAACTACTATAACCTAGGTTGGAAAAACCATCCTAATTTTAACTGGAATAATAATTCGGATGGCACTAATCAATAATGGGGGAGCAACCAAGTAAACCCATTGGGTAACTGGAACAACCAAGTTAATAGTAATTATAAACTGACTTATCCTCCAGTTTTAATAATAATCCACAAGTTAAGGATAAGAAGTTGTCTATAGAAGCAGTGGTGTTACAAATGGGAAATCAGTTACAAATTCAAGGAGCTGTTATAAGAAATATTGAGAATCAATTGGGACAAATTGCAAATTCATTAAGTAATAGAACCCAAGGAATACTTCTTAGTAATACATAAGTAAATCCAAAAGACTAGAATAAAGAGCAAGTAATGCATGTTCAACTTAGAAGTGGAAGAGAGTTGGAAGGTAGAGTTTAAAAAGAAATTGAAATTGAGAAAGAAGAAATTGAAGAACCTAAAGAGGACGCTCCAGAAGGTTTTAAGAGACCTATTTCTCCACTTAAGATTGATTTAAAAAAATTTCCACCACCTTCATTTCCTCAGAGACTTCGTCAACAAAGGTTAGATAAACAATTTTCAAAATTTCTGGAAATATTTAAAAAACTTACAATTAATATTTCTTTTGCTGAAGCTTTAGAGCAAATGCTAAGCTGTGTGAAGTTCATGAAAGATATTCTTAACACCACTTTTCTATAGACAACCTCTATTTCCACATATTTTATTTCCTTTTCTATCAATTTTTCTTCCTTTTCCTCAAAAGTATATTGTTCTACAAGAATGTATTGAGGTAAGTCTTCTGTAAAGTTAAGAAAATCTTCATAAGGTTCTAGATTGAATTCCTCAAAGGATTGTATATCAATTTGATATGGATTATTTAGTGCAAATTCAATTTCATTAAATAATCAAAAGTCATTCTGATAAAAGTAAATGTCTTCATCAATTGGCATATTGAGATCTTGAAAATAATAAAAGACTGAATCCGGGGATTCCATTACAACTGTTCTGAAAATTCAAGGAGAATAAAATGTCATGCAATTATTTATAAACTAGGAATTTATTATTATGTTGTCGTTATAAAATGTCAAAAATAACTCTTCAAAGAGTTAGATTTTAAAAGATGTAGTCCTACAAAACATCTTTTGAAAACAAATGATTTAATAAAAGATGAGAAGAAAGATATTCCCAGCAGAGTCGCTAAATAAAATCTCTTGGTGGCATCCGGAGCCGCCCAAGATTTTGTGGAGTCGATGTCGATGTCATTATTTTGGAGTCACCACTTTGTTTATCTATAATATTGCCCTAATCTTCAAGAAATCGTATTTCTTTGGATCATGTAAAGGATTTTCAAATAATAAGAAATTTAAGAAAATAAGGAGATAATAAATAGAAAACAGTAGAATAAGAAATGTCGGTGATAATTCTTATAAAAGAAGACTCTAGAATACCTTATTCTATAAGTTTTTTATATAAGGAAAATCACATATGAAATTTTGATAACCAGAGATTTCTAAGTGTAATACATATTCTAAGTTCTTAAATCTCTTATAGAAGCAAGCTCCTATAGTTAATTACATCTTAGATAATTAAAATTGTCTAAGAAAACTTCTGAATATGTTAACACTTATTTTCTAAGAAGTTTCAAGAACAAGAAAAGAAACGTCAACGTTCAATCCTAGGGGTAATATGCCATAATACCCTAAGAGTTTGATTTTGTCAATGTCATTTATTATGTCAGTTTTATTTTATTTTGTTTTCTTGTTTGTCATTTTAATTTTATTTTATTTTGTCAAAGTCATTATTTTGTTGTCTTGTAATTTGTTATCTGTTTGGTAACTATCCTAATAGTTTAGGTTTCATGGCTATCCTAAAAGTTTAGGTTTCACGGCTATCTTAAAAGTTTTGGTTTTGTATTATTTTTGTCATTTTAGTTTTTTCATTATTTTGTTTTAGTGTCATTTTGATTTTGTTTTATTTTTATCAATGTAGTTGATGTCATTTGTTGATTACTTTTGCTGTCCCATCTTCAGAATGTCGTCCTGCGAAACAGAATTAGCACATCCTAATAATATGCAAAGTAAATCTACAGCGGAACTTATCTTCAACCTGCAAGAAAATTGTGTCAAAGAGATAATGTCAAATTTATTTCTTTGGTTGATTTTAATATGCGATAAGTTTAAGAATTTTAGATTCAATGTCGTTTGAATCTAGGGATTTTAAGTCTAATGTAGATTAGACTTAAATTTAAGAAAGCTTAATTTGAAATTTAAGTATCAAAATTTCAAAGGAATTGAGTACAACGATGAACTTCCTATTTGCATGTTCATTAAAAAAATTATGTGGTGATGTGGTTTTAAATTTCAACTTTGCAAAAAAAGTTTGAAGATGAAAGATTGAGCAAAATAATATATTAAATTGGATAATCTCTTGAATATGAATAACGTAGATTCAAACATTATGTCTCTTTAAGGACCCTATCTTTATTGTTATCTATCTTCAGAGGTATTTATATCATTTTATAATCAACACACTAATTAATTCAACTCCTTTTTTTTATCATCGTCATTTTTTTATTCCCCTTTCTTTTCTTCTTTTTATTCCCTTTTTCATTTATATCTCTAAAAAAGACATTTAATTTCAAGGTCCCGACAAAATGATTTCAAAACACTTTTCTAAATTAAGTGTATTTTTATCCTAATTCAACAAACTCCAATTAAATTGATATGTGGATGGAAAAACTCAACTCCACATGAATTCAAGATAGCTTAAATGAACAGCATTTAGAGAAGTATAAAGTGGGGGCAAACAAACCAGCTAACACAAAGAAGTAATAATTAATTATTTTTATCAAAAGAATGGGGCTCTAAGAATTTTCTTAAGAAAATAATATCACTTTTTTATGATCTAAATTATTATGTTTGACCATATCCATCAATAAACATATCATGTAAAGGATATTTTGTAAGGCATAGGTTTTCCATCAAAGCCAACAACATTATTAATTTTTTAGCTTCCATCTTAAGTGATAAGATGTCATCTGCCAATATAGAATTTGAATTTTGTGATTCTCTACGAGGAGAAAACTATGGAAGGTATATTCAAACCTAGTGGTACTCGATGCTTCTCCTTTTCAAATATCATAATTATAAGTTGCCTTCAATGAGAGATAAGTTTAGTATAAGTTGTGAGACAAGTCCTTAAACTCGTGGTAAACATCTACAACTTGGATACTTTAAGTGGTTACCATCATGTTAAGGAATATTCTTTAGATAATGATAAAGTTTAAGAAGATTACAATATATAGTTCAAATGAATTAAAACTTGGCAATAATTTTATCTTATAAAAGAAAAGGGAGTAACATTTACTATATTTCAATTGACAAAGCTTAAAATAAGTTTGATGACAAAAGGACATCAACACAGTTTGAGCTAAGGCTGTGTTTGGCAAAAGGATTGGATTATATCAAAGACATCTTTTGATAACCGAATCAAAAACAAAACATCAACAACCAAGGGTTACATTTCTTCACTAACGGCAACACTAACAAACCCTTATTTTGGTTGCTTCCAATATTATTTAGGAATAACTATTGTTTCGTTCTTATGGTTCCTCTTTAACCAACATTTAAAGGTCAAACATTCTTCAATTGTGTGCCCAAACATTCTGTGAAATAAACAATGGATTCTTTATCTCTCTCTTTGAACTTGCTTGAGTTTACCGGGTTTAGGGAGTTTAAAATTTAGATTCTTAAATAAATTCTTAAACATCTTCTTGATGACTTCATCTTTGAAGGAATATACCTTATTTTTTAAATCTTTAAAATTTGATTACAACATCATCTTCTCTCAGATCTATAATGATGTTGTGGTCGCTTTTGGTATGCATAGTGTGGTTGCCTAGGATTTTCAAACTATATTTGTATTGGTTGTTTCTCCTTGTCAATGAGAGACACATTTCCAATCTTCTTTGCATGGTTTTTTTTTTGTTTATGCTTCGCTTCCTGATTTAGGAATGGTAACTTCTCAGTTTCCTCTTATAATTTTGTTGCCTTATTTATCAACTTTTAAAAGGTTCTGATAGTGAATCCTTTCAACATGAAGGCAACTAGTCCATGTATATTCTTAACTAGGATTTCTATGGAGTCTCGCTCCTGTAATTGAAGTCGCATTTTTTGCTTGGATTCCTCTATCTCAAGATGTAATCCATTAGAGTCTTAATAGGCTTTTGTTTCTCAACAATCAAGTCCCCAACAGTGATATGGTATTGAGCTCCAGTCAACCGCTTAATGCTTAACTCATCTAATTCAGTAAAAAACTTGACTAAGATGTTAACGGTCCAGCGTACCAATCAAATAATATTTCAGATAAACTGTTGACAGATTAATGGAATAAAAAGACATTGCTTTTTGCAATGTTATAGCAGCTAACACGGAAATGTACTAAGTGTAGTCTTTGGTTCTAAGTTCCATCAAACACTTTATAGATGGGTGGTAGAAATCACTCTTTTGTTGCTTTTCGCCTGGGCAGTCCACTTCCGATAGATAGAAAGGAATGTTCATTCAATTGAAGGAAGCTTTGTAAGTTTTCAAAACATGGAATATTGTACTATATCAGATTCTTCGAGATAGGGTCTTCGCTTTTGTACTAATTTACCAGCTCAAGATTGAGATAAAGTCACTTGTTGCTCAATCAGAGATTTGATGTCTTTTTCAAGCGGAGTAAGTGTTTTTTGTTGTTTCTTGGAGAATTCCTCTTCAAATATTCTTGCCTTGGAATTACCAAGAACATGAACAATCTTGGGTTTCTTCACATCTAAGTGTAATGACACTGAAGTAGGAGTACTTTCTAGACTGGGGGCTTTGAAGCTAGTAACTCTTTTATTTTCTTCTCTAATCTTTCTATCTTTTCATCTTTTATTCTTTATTTTATTTTATTCCTTTTTCTTAGTTGATTTAAGAGTTCTCGAGTTCTATTAGGTGTAATACCTCCCTCAACCATAACATCCTGAAAATTAGCCTCCACTTCTTATTGTTCTCTTAACGAAACTATGGTCTCAACCATCATAATCGCACCACTCTCTTCTCTAATATTGTTTGGATGAACTGTGATTTATATGGAGGATGACATCTTCCTCAACGGAGATACAAGGAAAGATGTTAATAGGAGGTCTACACTTGAATATATAAATTTTAATGAATTTAAGATTAACCTTGTTTGGAAGGGAACTCAATCAAGGATTTAAAGGTTGGACCCTATCTATAAGATGAACGGGAGAAATGATTTACTTTTAAAGATACTTTAGTTTTAGTTTAATGTATTAAATTTGATTTTAATTTTTTTTTTCAGGAAGTTTTGGATTTATGGATTCATTTTGATGATGTATTAGTAATGATTAGGCCAGTGTTGAACAATTAAGTCGGAAGGTCCTAACCTAAACTAAGGTGTAGAACCACTCACAAGGGGTTCCGAAAAAGAAGCTTCCAAAACATATTCATGAGAGGTTGTGGATCCAGAGTTCAAGCATTTTTGGTGGACCCATTCCATGACTTGGTGGAAAGGAAGTTCAACATGGAAAGGATGATCAATCTAAGTCTGAAACATAGTAAAAGCATATTAACAATAAAAGGAAAGATGAAGGCATAACAAGATAATGAGAGAGGAACCATTCCAAGTGGAATTACCTTAAAAATCTACTGGTGGTTATCTTGTAGGGGCCACCATAGATCTTAAAAGATTTCTATCTAAATGACCGGATAAGGTATTAAAAGAAAGTGTACTATTATGAATGATAGAAATATTACCTTAGAATGGATCTAATCATTTGGACGAGGAAAATTTTTATGATTTATGGAACTGTGGAACCAATATTATTTCCTTATCTTAGATTTTTTTCTTATCTTGCGGGTGCAAAATAATGTTTATTTTATAAAGTGGGCTGATATTTCTATGAGGGGGCTACTTCATAGTTAATTATATCTCAAGAATTACTCCTCAGAACACTCTCGATTAAAGTTATGTATTATTTTTCTCTTATTTATTAATGAATATACGTGAAATGATGGACTTGAGGACTTAGATAAAAGGGGCACGCTTGGATAAAGAATGACTTCACTTAACTTTTAAAAATGTTCATTCTTAGGGTTGAAACCAGCAATTGACAATCAGAATAATGAAACAAAGCTTGAATCAGGTTTTACAAAAAAAATTTAGAGATCAATTGAATTTAATTGGATTTGATTTGAATAGGCTTATGTTTGATTTAAATCAAATGGGGACAAATTTGCATTGAACTTGACTTTAATGGAATTGATTTAAATTAGGTTGGACATTGAATTGAAAGGATTGGGTTGGTTAGAGTCAGGTTGAAACCGATTGGATCTGGGTACAGTCAAGTTAAAGTATGAAGTTAAGTTAAGATTGAGTTTGATTTTGAAAATATTGGATTCAGAGACATCCTAGTCTAAGAGTATGAAAGGGTGGAGAATTTCTAAATGGAGTTGAAGCCCTAACCTAAACATCTCTAAATAGAAGGATATATGTTGACTAAGTTGAATTTGAGAGTAACGCACCCGGTCAAGATGTTGATGGATTTCCATCATCCCGGGTACATTAATAGCCTCGGGCTATTAAGCAGTAGAATAACAGGAGTTTTACCTTATCACCATAGTAATGACTTAATGTATTCATTCCTGCTAAAAGTGGTTTTCAGTATCTTTATCCATAGCAAGGGCTACTTCATGCTAGGATAATCTTATAGCCTAAGGGGATAGGTCATTTTGCTTTATAGATCCTAGTCCTTAAGTTTATCTATCAGGTAACTAGTAAATTAAACTAGAGCTTATAGGATGATCCAAACTAGGATGTGTGTGGACCTAAGTTTTAGCCTACGTTGGCCATCTTTAACTTCACGATTTGGAGCTGTCCATGGGTGGGTGAAAAAGATTTGATAATTACCAAGTTGGTCACTTTTAAATGTTTTTAAAGGTTTGATAATTACCAAGTGGCATGTTGTCTCCTAAAATTGTCAGTTATGGTGAGTCGTCAAGGTCTATAAGGTTTTCCAATTTCAGTTCTCCTAGGGTGTCGATTAGTTTCAGCAAATCACAATTCTTCTAAAGGTTTATTCTCAGTTTTCTCCCCTATATTTTCTTACTCCTCTTTCCTACTATTTTTTATTTGTGTGGTCTAAGACTCCATACTTAGGCAGATTAAACTTAAGATTTTTTTATTCAAATTGTTTTCATATTTAAAACCTACTCATATTGTATTGAAAAAAATTATTATCTTTTCATGCAAAAAGAATTTCTTTAAAAAAGAACTTTCTCATACAAAGAGATGTCATGAGCTACTTATACATATAACGTTTAAACTCAGAATAGTCCAACGCTCTTATATTCCTAAGCTAAGGTTTGAAATCATATATTTCTGGATAGAAACTACTCTCATTCAATAGCGAAAATTAATGTCTTACATAAGCTAAGCATTAGAGAGAACTTGACAAACTTACAAATTTTAACTCTCCGATGCTCAAAAAGATTCCTATATAAAGTTGAAAGAACTTTGAGTTTTGAAACAGATTTTGAAATATTTGAAGTTTTGAACAGATTTGTTTTTGGAAAGGATTTTAAATGATTCTTAAAAAAGGTTTTCTTGAGGAAAATATTTCCTTCTATTCGAGTTTTTGGAAAATATCTTTTAAATTTATAAGGATTGAAATCTTCTTTTTGAATAAGGATTTTATATTTGAAAAGGAATTTTCAAAGAAAATCTGTGAAAGAAAACATTTTTAAAAAAAATTATTTATTCAACATATCCTTTGAGCTTTTCTATATTTAAAATTAAGAAAACTTAGAGCTCTTTTAATCGAAGTAAAAATAAATAAATAAACAGTTACCTCTAAAATATTTTCATTTTAAAGCCCTTTTAATTTACTTCTATATATAAATGTATTTCTCTTCTAAAATTTTAAGTTTGCCAAACTCATCTTAGCTTAGCACTTTAGAAAGTTCAACCATCCTTTTGCTCATCTCAACCACATAATTTTAAAGTTCACCTAGATCGCGCATCTCAACCACACAATTTTAAAGTTCACCTGAAGTGATCTCTCCTAATGCGCATTAAATCCCAACTTACATGATAAGAAGATAAACAACATGCAACGCTCATTCATGCAAACATTATCAAAGGCATGCAAATAATGCGCTCATGCAATTCACACCTTTATATCCGCATTTCATTAATCTTTTCTTTGACATGTGCATGTACATCACTTTGCATGAAAGGAAAACAAAGATAAACATAAACATGAACATCAGCTAGCCGATCACATAGAACTAACACATGATTTCATTATGATAAAATGTCCATATAGCCTTCTTATGTAACTTACATACGCATATTTCATTATACATACATGTGTATCACATTTATATATCCATACATACATGTGTATCACATTTATATATCCATACATATAATAATATATATTCATGAACATACATTTATACATATATATACAAGCAATCATAAAGTGTGTGTGCGCGCTGCGCGTGCGTCTATATATATCCTATGAAACAAAAGTGGCCTGTAATTGTCGATTTCTGATGAAATTTGAGTTGTTTATTGTGACTGGGTTGTGATTTTCAATTTTGATCGGACTATCGTAATTTTAATAGTTATTTTTCTTTTTCTTAGTACACTTGATACTCACTGTTAATTGAGGTGTGTATCTTTTTTTTCTACTGTTCTGAAGTGATTTTTTGCTTATTAAGCATCAAATATATTGTTATGACAGTTTTTTTGCAAACAAGGTTACTGCACAGGCGCAGAATGATCATTTATCCAGAAACAACTGCAATCAATTGTTTTCAAACAATGACAAACTAAACAATGTAGCCAACTTATCAGGATAAACTGCTGATCAACAATTTATCAGAATCTTATCAGCAGAGTATTTAATAAACTACAACTGCCCCAAACAGACCCTAAGAGTTTAAATGATTATCAAAATTAATGATGAGTCAATCAGATTATTTAATTATTTAATTAAATTATTAATAATTTATTTATAAATTTAATTGGTTAATTAAAAGTTAATTAGTTAGCCATTTAATTAAAAGCATGTTCTTTTTGGCCATGTTAATTTTTAAGCTAATTAAAGTTTTGATTAGTGAATTAGGAGATAATTAAAATGGGCTAAGTATGTTTAAGGCTCGGTTTAAACCCTTTGGCTGTTGTTAGCAATAATGCTAGATATGTGAAAAGAATTGGTAATCTTAATTTTGTTTCCAACTCCAACAATAAAGTCTGATTTCATTGGAGAAATTCTGTGGTGGTGAATCAATTTATTCATGTCTGGATTGAGTTGAAGAAAATTATTTTTCTTTGCTACTATTGTTTATGTTGGATGTCTTAAAGCTGATAGAGTGGACTTATGGAGGTAGCTGGTTTCCTTGAGTAACAGTATGGGTGATCCTTATTTTGTTGGTGGGGATTTTAATCTTATTTTATCTTCAAATGAGAAGAAGTGGGGCGACCTCCTAATCTGAATCGGATTACTAATTTTAAGTTAGTCGAAGACTCCTTAGCTTAGCACAGACTTCACATAGGCATTAAGTTAATTTTATAACTTCAACAACTTCCTAAATTGATTAATTTTGATAGAATTTTAGCATATATAGTATCAGTATAATAGTAAAGAGAAGCAATCACATTTCCGTACGAAGCATATTAATAAATAATCTTCACATATCAGTGCCACAATTATTAACTACACAGTATATTTACTTTGTATACATACGTATAAACATAACAGTAAAAACATTAGCAAAACTGTAAGATTTCCAAAAGCAAACGCTATTATACTCGTTAAACTTCTTTCCATAGCTGCTGTAATCTCAAGACATTCTCTGCCCAATCTATTTATTTTACTTTATTTCATTTACTCAGTTTGTCAAAACAAGTCTACAAAGCTATCATGAACAGAAGTACCTTAGGACGATATATAAAAATGCAAATAAAAGTACAAAAATAGTTTAGCTGGAACTAATGAATGCAGAGGCCTTAACGCTGAAATGAACCTATTCAACTTCAGTTAAATTCTTGGAAAGAACACTACATCTGCTACTGAGCACCTAAAGCGAAAAAGAACGGTAAAAAAAAAAGGAAGGAAATGAAAATCTCAAGGAATTGAATGAACCTTTCAGCATAGCTTTCACTTTTGGGAGGATAATTTGAATAGGGAGAGGATGCTTTGGGCAATATCAATGGTAGCATTTGGAAGTGCAGATTTTAGTGCCTTCTCAGACATGGCTTCCAACAAATTCTCATCCCCTGAAAATGAAATACCATTGAAAAACAGAAAACAATACCGATAGCAGTGTTAAGATGAACTAAACCGGTTATTTTGTCAATTTAACTTAGGCACTTAAAAAGAAGAAAAAGGAAGATTTACATAAATACTACTCAATTCCTATATATTTACATATTTAACACGTAAGCTTCAATTTTCACATATATGCCACTCCTTACCTATGCATTAAAAATGTATGTTTCACTTTTTAAAAGTTAAAATAGTAGTACTTTTGATATGATATGAAAGATTTATATGATATAAATGTAAAAGGTACAGTTTAGGTGCTAGATACGTAAATACATAAAAATTGGTTGGTATGTTTGTAAATGCCACAAAAAATGATGATCCATATGATGGCAGAAATCTTGAGCTCTGTTATGGTTAAATCTTGCATATAGGGAATTCGGGCTCAGATGTGCAAATTGGAAGAGCAGCTGGTAGTTAAATTCTAGTAGTTCACTAGTGAGAGCATGGGGATATACACATTTTAGCTTGGGATTAGGTCTTGAGCCGTCCAACTTGAGCTGATATGGACAAACACATCTAGTTCCAATTCATTTGTATCTTAGGAAATTATGTTGCGATAAGAACCAGAGAAATAAATTCTCATAATTAGTTTTGAATTATAAATATTGCTCATAATGCAACTACTCTCTTAAACTTTGAGCTCCTGGCCACAATAACTACGGGATTAAGTGGGGAAAACAAAGGGTTTAATTAAGTTTAATTAAAATTTTAAGTTCTGACTTTTATTTCTTCCAATCTAATCATATTTAACTTGTAGTGTTCTGTATCAAATTGATCGATTTGAAGTGTAAAATTTTACAAAATTGCTTCACTCGAAATCTGAGAGATGCAAAATTTAGGGTATACTTCAAGGTTGCAAGATTTCACAAAATTGTTTATTACAGGGTAAGATCTACCATTACAAGATAGAATGGATCAAGGGAGCGACCAAATTGAATGGAAGGATAGAGCTGGATCAAATGGAATTCCAAGAAATATTAACCGCTATGCCGAAAAGATAATATCAGCTAGAGGCATATAAGAGTCTTTTCATCCCAGACAATTGTGATGTTTAGATCATAACCATTGTGCCGATGAGATAATATTAACTAGGGGTGTATTAGGTTTTATTAACGGTGATCCTCAAACGGACAGATGTCTATGTAAAAAATATAGAGTAAAAATAAGTGCATATAATTTTACGTATTTTATTTAGAAAAGTTTATTAATAGATGCATTAGCATAAATAAATTTCTTATAAAAATATTAAAAACTGGCATATAATAAGATTTCTTTAGAGATATGAATAACCAACATGCATATTGATTTCTTTTAATTGGGTTAATGTAGTTTATAAGTGTGATTAATCCTGACTTATTTTTAGATAACTTATTATATTGATTTAATTTTATTTAGGTTTTAAATTTTTAAACAAGAATTAAATATAAACAAAAATGTATATGAGGGGAGAACAACAATCTTAAAAGTATAAATTTCAACTTATTAACTAAATTGCTTTGTTGAGTGACTTTTTTCATGAATATTTGAATATTAAATTGTTAATGATAGAAATAAAACTATAGAGAATTAAAAATTCACCGCCCAACCGTTTGATCCCGTCTTAATTAATTCCAAACTCTAGGCCAGGTTGTGACAATAGTGATATCAGAATAAGAGGTTTAGATTAAATAATATGAATATTAATGAAAGAGCCAATAAAATGATTGGATTATGTTTTAAATAATAGAAATCTAAAATCTAAATTAAGTCTAATTAAATTACATTGTTGTTATTTTAAAAATATGGATGACCCCGAGGAATAAGTCAGAGATGATAATGTAGAATCTGTCATACCCAGAATGTCACAGTCAATGTTGGTGTATTCTTCGATATGATGAATGTTATGATTCAACCGATAAAAAATTCTCAATTACAAGCTGGTAATAATGAAGGAACACTAATGGATAAGTACTTGAAGGTTTTTTAATATATGTAACTGCCTTTGTTTTCTACAACAAGAGAACCAGTAGAAGCTTAAAACTGGTTAATAAGAGTGGAGAAGATTATTGATGGATTATCATGTCCATCGAAGAGGAGAGTTACCCTTGCAACTTTTGCTTTTGAGGGAGAACCGAAAGATGGTGGCATGAACATATGTAGAAGAAGTTCGGAGGTAGAACCAACCACTTTGTACAGAATGATGAGGTTTTAAAACTTTCAGAGATTGGTTTGTACGATTGTCGAACAGGACACAGATGCAAGATAAATTCATTAGATTTGTGCAAGGAGATCAATCAGTTATGCAGTGCAAAACAGAGTTTACTATATTATCGAGATATGCACCATAGCTTGTTCCAAATGCAAAGAAGAAATGCTAAAGATTTCTATTTGGATTAAGGATTCAATACATAACAGCTAGTGCCAGTTGAGACTGAAGACTACTCAGTGCTAGTGGAGAAGGCTAGGTGGGTGGAAATTGATTGTTAGAGAACTCAAAAGCATATAGAATTGCATAAGAGGTAGAGTTCGAAAGAAGTGACACTAACAATTCATTCAGAAGGAGGGTTTATTGGGAAGAAGATAAAATCCTACACTTGTGGAGTTATTAGTCAGGCTGGCAATAGCACTACAGAACCCCCTTTGGAAAGTGAGGAATGCAACATCATGGTGAATTGGGTCGAAGATGTGTTACTTATGCAGACAGCCTGGATATGGGAGGAGAAGTTGTTCTGATTCTGTTTAGAGATCCACATCAAGTACTGCCCCAGGAAGAATCTAGCATGGAAGAATTTTCAGAAAAGATCTACCTCTAGAAGTGGTCAGCAGAAGATAACAGAAGGTGGCGCCGTGACTAGTAAGGAGCAACCAAAGCCAAACATTCGCCCAAGCGTTTATTACTTAACTCATCAAAAACCGAATAACAAGTTGACACTGATGCTGATGCGTAAAGTTTGATGGATGAATTGTCTTTTGGGTGGTATGTTGGCTTTATCAGATGTATTGTTTATCACATATGTTTTAGTTACCACTTAACAAGAAACGGACTTTTGTAATCACTTTATGTTTCATATTTACAATAATATTTGATGTGGAGTTCATGAATTTTAATGATGAAAATTTATAAGGAGAGGAGATTGTAATAAACAGTAGTATGAAATCGGGTAAAAATTGGGCAAACTTAAAATGTACTCCAAATTTTGCATCTCTCAAGTTTCGACCGAAATAATTATATACAATTTTATGCATCAAATCGATCAATTTAATATAAAACACTATATGAAAATTATGAATAGGTTGGAAGATTAAAAAAATGGAAGTTATAAGTTTATTTAAACTTAATTAATCCATAATTATCCCTCCTTAATCCAATCATTTTTCTGGCCAACCAACTTACCCTACGATATATACCTCTATATGGCGTTGAAATGGCAAGATCCTCCATCCAGAAACTTTGCATTTCTTCCTCCTCCTCCTTGTTCGATCACGTTTTGCAGAAGAATCCCACAGCTCTAGCATTCAGGTTCCTGTAGCAGGAACTGCACGATCGCAGGGGAGCTGAGCTTGCGGCAAACTTCCGGGCAAATTTTGTAAGTTGAAACTCACTTTAATGATATTCTATTCATTCCTTTCCTTCTTCACACTTTCATTTTCAGTATTGTCGCGAATTGTGTATCCTTTTCATTTTCGGTCACCGTACAGGAGACGAGGTTGTGTCAAAAGCGAAGAAGTTGGTTTGTCTTTCCGTACGGCCTTCTAGCACGAGATCAAGGAAGGAGTAAGCAAAGATAAGAAAAGAGCGAAGAAGATTTGGTAGTTTCGGAGAAAGGCAAGTTGTCGTGATAGCCGTTTAAGGTATATTTAAGCAATCAGTTATGTTTTTGGTTGAATTACCTTATGAGCCAAGATATCCTAAAATCCAAAATTTTTATGAATTTCAATTTGATTACCCGAGGTGGTGAGTCAAGCATGTGGAGGCTAGTCATAGGGTGCAGCTCCGTAAATTCAGTTAAATTAATCCTTGCAAAGAAGAATAATTTGATTAACATAAATTGCTTGAATCTTAAATTTTGATATTTATTCCTTTGGTTATTAATATCAACATAAAAGTTATCACAACGTCCAGCTAGTTACTGAAGATTAAAAATCTAGAATGGCAACCAAGGTAAGTATATTTCTAAATTTCAAAAGTCTTTATTTCAACATGTATGCTCCACTCCATGTATGCTCTAGTTAGATTTTTTATATTATTAGATAGAAATGATATGCGTGACAAAGGGTATACAAGATATGCATGAAAAATATACATGAGTTGCATAATATATATAATAGACATAATAAGAAAGATATGTATAATATGCAAGGTAGATATAATAGGAAATAAATTATGATATAAGAGATATATATGTGATATAAGACATGAATAATATGAGAAATAGGTATCATGAATAGTTACACATCAGAGTAAGTACGCATGTTAGTAGATGGATGAAGATGTATCAGAAGAATGCATGTTATGATTAACAAAATAGCTTATATATGAATACTTTTATGTGCATGTTCACAGCCGTTCACCCCCTAATGATACAAACAAGGGAAGCTAATGTACTCTCGCTCGTAGTTTTTCTACCATCGTAGACAATTGTAATAGTTTTATTACTAACTATTATGCCAAAAATATAATATCGGCCAGATACGAGTAGACAGAGCATACCACCCATACAATTATAATGTTTATAATGTTAATGGTTGTGCCGACGAGATAATATCGATCAGGGGCAAATAAGAGTCTTTTTAACCTAGACAAATGTGATGTTTAGATCATCAATTGTTAGATTTTGTTGACGGTGATCCTCAAACAGATAGATGTATATGTAAAGAGTATAAACTAAAAATTAAAATAAATGCATATAAAAGATTTGAGTATTTTCATTTAAAAAATGTCATTAATAAATGCATAATCATATATAAGATTTCTTATAAAAATATGATAAGATTTCTTATAGAGATATGAATGACCAACATGTATATTAATTATTTTCTTCTAGTTACAGTAGCTTAGAAGTCTAATTACTCTTAGATTATTTTTAGATAACAGATTATGTTGATTTAATATATTTTAGATTTTGAATTTTTGAACAAGATAAATAGAAGAGGAACAAATATGTATAAAATGTGAGAATGACAATAAAAAATGTACAAAGTTCTTCTTGTTAATTAAATTATTTTTTCAGTGGTTTTTTCATGAATATTTGAATATTAAACTGTTAGTGACAGAAATAGAATTGCAGAGATGTACAATTCTATAATCCGACCGTCTGTTCTCATCTTGATTAATTCCAAGTTTCCGACCGAGTAATGCCAACAGTAGCAGCAGAACAAGATGAATAGATTAAATAACATGAATCTTAATGAAAAAGCCAATAAGACAATTGTATTAAGTAATAAATAATAGAAATTTAAAATTTTAATCAAGTTTAATTAAATTATATTGTTGTTATTTCAAAATTATGGATGATCCCGAGGAAAAAGTTAGAGATGATAATGTAGAATCTGTTATACCCCAAAATGTCACAGTAAGTGTTGGTGCATTATCTAATTAAAAAATCTCAATATCAAGCTGGTGGCAATAGAGGAGCACCAATGAATAAGTACTAGAAGCTTTTTCAAGATTTTTGCATTTTTTTAGAGTGTTGTTTACAAATTGAAGAGGCATTGCCTCATCATTCAAAATACAAAACATATTTTGATTTAAAAATGTTCCACTTATCACAACCAAGATAGCTAGAACTAAGAACATGGTGTTATTTATCTCAAGCTTGTTTTAAGTTAGCATCACATGTCTAGCAAATAAACTCAATATCAAGTAACACATTGGTCAAATCGGTAAATCATTGGGAGGACCAGTCTAAACAATATAATCTAAGCTCCAAAACAAGAATAGAGCTACACATAAATTATGCCTATAGCTCTATTTTTGCCTTTTTTTAGAGTGTTGTTTACAAATTGAAGAGACATTGCCTCATCATTCTAAATACAAAACATATTTTGATTTAAGAATGTTCCACTTATCACAACCAAGATGGCTAGAACTAAGAACATGGTGTTATTTATCGCGAGCTTGTTTTAAGTTAGACATCACATGTCTAGTAAATAAACTCAATATCGGTAAATCAGTGGGAAGACCAGTCTAAACAATATAATCTACGCTCCAAAACAAGAATAGAGCTACAAATAAATTATGCCTATATTATTAGAAAAAAAGTGCATGGACGAGAACATTATTTTTGAAGAGAAAATGATGATGAAAAAAAAAATAAGCATTGAACATCACAAACTAGTGACACAAAATTTATGTGATTAGGCAAAGTTAATGGACGCTTACAGCCATAACAAAAGAGAGTTGTTTACATTTGTTTATAGATGCATTCAAGAGTATAAATAATTCCCCATGTTCCTTCGCTTTTGATTCTCACTTCCTCTTGATCTTTATCTCAGCAAATGAAAACCAAAAAGCTTAACACATAAAGCTCCCAAATGCAAAGCAGCCACTGTCAAACCTAGTATGAGTGTCGACCATATGCATGGTCTTGCCACCAACCATATCACTAATGCCAGAATTCAATTAGAACCACCATCTAAAGGTTCAGTAGACGTTTAAACTTAAATCTATGGGCCTAAGGAGTTGGGATCAAATGAAGAACCTTGAACAAGCCAGGTACAAAGAAAAACTAAATTAGAAATAGTTGGTTCTTGTGAAGGACGTCACATTACATAGTAGTATATTAGAGAGAGAGAATAGTTACTACCACAAATCAAAATCAAAAATAGGCTTTAGGTGCTTTCACACAAATAGAAGAAGAAATTCATATTACCTAAAACCGCATCAATTGCAGTTGCAAGGCTGCTAGAATCAAGTTCACCTTCAATTAAAATCTTTGATCCAGCTACATCTGACATTATGTATGCATTCCTAGTTTGGTGATCTTCTGCAACATATGGTGACGGTATCTGAGGAGGAAAGATAACAACTATCAGGTGACAAAAGTTAAGTACAAAAAATAATAAGAAACTATAACTGTAAACCAAGCATGAACAAAGTTTGAGCTCCGATGGCAAATTTCTATCAGGAACTTTGAACTTTTAGGGAAGAATTAATATTCATTCAAATTTAAAAGCTCGTTTTAAAAAAAATTCCAAAGGTTCCAACTAAATTTAAAAGCCATCTACGTGCCTTTATGTAAATCATCATCAATACTATCACTGCCATCAAACTTCCCAAACAATGGGAATGGGCTTTTTGAATATTATCAATCTCCAATCATGTTAGTGGAATATTACCAAGAACTGATTTTCAACAATATTTTTTCACACAACTTCAATAAAAGTTATCATTGACCTACGAATTTTTCATGCCTAATACTTCTATAGTGACTTTATTTGTCCATCTTACTGGTGCACCTTCTACTAAATTCATAATTTTAATGATAGAAAATATATTATTGAAAGATAAAATGTTTGGATTCAAGTAATCATAGGATTATTTAGATATTTGATTTAAATAGATTGACTCAAGGGTCTCGTCATGAACCAATATAATCAAAAGAAGTTTGAGACTTTGTCGTAGATGAACATGGATGACTTCAAATACTCAAGGAAGGTGAAGGGAGATCAATTCAAGGGTGTTTGACATCAAGGCGTTAGTGTCGGACAATAGGTTGCTTTGGAGTATTTCCTTACACATTGGCTCTTGGCTCACATGAATTTTGCTCGAGTATATTTTGCATAAATCCCAAGTTATTTTGGACTTTATCTGAATTAACTACAAAAATTTGAAATTTATTGAATAAAGTAATAAATTAAAAGCTAATTAGTTTATATATTAAAATTGACATTAAACTTTATCAACATAGGATTTGGAATGATTATTCAATTCAAAATGATACATCAATTTGTATTTTTATGAATATGCCATATTAAATTGTAATGAATACCCTACTCCATTTTATTTATTCTGTTCGTTGTTGTTTTCACAAAGAACATTACACTGAGCCCGTTTGATCTTATCAGGCCTATTTTTGGGAGGTTACTACAGATCCATTTAACAAATGTGACCTGATAAATTAAACAATATCTAATAAGATTTGAAGGGCCAAATTGATGTATTTCGGTGGCCTCTTGACACTAAAGATCGCCAACTGCTCGTTTAGTCTTTGAAAAGCATTTTCTAAGTTATTTATTTATTTATTTTTTTTTCAAATATTATGATCACATCATTGGCCAAAAAGGCATTTCCTAAGGTAAATAAACAACATCTAAACATATTACAGCGATTGGATTGAATTCAAATCCTGTGAAAAGCAGCATTTAATTTGTGTTTTTAAACCATTAAAAGCTGACGCAATTTTTAGAATTTATTCAAGCTTTATTTCAAAGCATTTCCTAAGATTGATAATAAGCTTTCAAGCAATCCCAAAAGCAACATTAGTTACCAATTTTATGTAACTGAAGTACTAAACCTATCTCGTTATTCTCTTCCAATCCACTTCTCAGTTTTTCTGAGAAGTCCTAAAATCTGAAGTCAGTTTCTTCTCTTAAAAGCAAAACATTCTCTATTTTATAAAATCTAAAATGAATCTCCATTTGGCATGTAATCTAAGAATGCCAAATCATAACTGCAAGCCATAGAGGCAAGTACAATGATGTTGCTGTTCAAAGAATTGCAAGAAAGTTTAGTTTTCCTTTCTTTTTTTCTTTTTTCTTTTTTTTTTTTTTTTTTGCTGTAGAATTTTTAATTGCTAGCTTTTATTCTCAAATCATTGTAAAGCTTGAATGTGTATTCCATCATTTTTATAATTTTAGTTGTGTGTATTCAAATAGGTCGTCCACATTGTGATAATTTTCCACCTGCACTAATCATAAAAGAGCTTTTGTGCTTTCTATGAAATGTTTAGAGGTAATAGAATCATAAGGTGTGTACTTGTCTAGGCATGGACATAAGCCAAAGGTGGGCTAAATCATATAAAAATTATTTTGTGTGCTTTACAATTAATGCATCTTTGCACTATCACATAACTCATTATAGAAGTTTTTAACTTCACCATAAACTCCATTAAATTTTCAAAATACAAATTATTCTCATTATTGGTGTGCCATAACAATCACTTCTATCCTCATTTGTATTTATTCAAATTAAGTGTAATCAATTTTTCACTTTCTTATCCTCAAAATAATTTATTCCTAGAGTCACACTCATTGATGGGAGCTTCGTATCCTATTGCACGAGGGAGCTTCATTTTCAAATGTGAAATCCCGTAAGATTGCAGAATCCCACAATACTATAGAACAATATTGAAAGATTTTGCGATTTCCTATGATCGTGGGAAGGATTGAACCACAAGTCCGGTCAGTTCGCTGTTTCAATAGTAATCCTTGGCTTTTTATCGACTTATATCCAATTTCATTATTTCTAGTGATAATTATTTATATGAGGTGCCTATTTATGTGGGAGTTTATGCTATTATGAAAAATACTTCTACTTTGTTTTGTGTTTTAGAGATAGAATCTCTAATTTCTACCATAATGGAGTGTTAAATCAGTTTCCCTTTGCAAGTGGTATTTGTAGCTTGCGTAGGAACAGGTGGGGAGCCTCCTCAACATCTATACCTCGTCGTTTTGATGCTATCTATGTTGTTTTAAGCCGAGACAGCAGCTAAACGAAGCTTATCCTCTTCCAAACGACATCGACCTCCTATATTTGTATTCCTTCACTATTCTACAACTACCTCCATGGAAATTCACTTCCAAAATAACAACTAAGAACATTAAAATGGTATCATCTGGTATTAAAGCCAGCTTCAACCCTATATTTTTAGGGATTTGTCATTCTTACCCTAAATCCAAAATTCAAAAAAAAAGAAAAGTAAATCTCACCATACCTAAACCATTCCAACCATAATTTCTAGCATTGACCCTAAATTTTCAAAATCCAATTTGCTTACCTTTAAAAAATATTCACCCCGAAACTTGCCAACAAAACCCTGAACCACAGACCAAACTTTGAGTTGCAATCCTACATTTACTATGAACCAGATCAGGAGAAAATAACATATCACCGCCTTGGTAAATTTGTAAAGAGGTCCAAAAATTTATTATGGAGGATATACAACGAGAAATATTCCGACTGCAATAGATATTTGCCGCTTTTGAGAGGACATAGCCCAAAGGGGTCACTCATAGCCACAATGGTGACTAGTTAGATCAAGGAGAGGAAGTGAATCATTTCCATCGTGAAGTTTCCAATGATGATTAACCAATGCCATGTCAATTTGGCATTGAATATTAGAGAAAAGCATGGATTTTGGAATGAATATTGACTAATCACATTTTGACGGTCACGTGGATCTGGATGAATTCATTGAGCGGATCCAAACAGTGGAACGTCCCTTTGAAAACAATGACATCCCACTAGATATAATGGCAAAACTAGTTGTCATTAGCTTAATAAAGTGTGCGCCTTTTTGGTGAAAATTTTGAGGCACCTATGATAACATGAGGGAAAAGGCAAAATTACTATCTGGTTCAAAATAAAATGGAAAATAGAAGGGAAGTACCGACCAAAACATTATAGACGGGACGTATTCTTGATACTTCACCGCTTAGAGTAGAAGGATCTCTCAGTAGAGTACGTGACTGAAATCGACAAACTTATGTTTAAAAGTTCGCCAGTAGAGCCCAAGGAGAACACCACAGCTCGATATTTCAAGGGATTGAGATCGTCTATTGACAATGTGGTACAGTTGCAGCATTACAAGATGTCTAGACCTTTGGCATAAAAGTGGAGAGACAACACTGCAATATCAGGTTTACAGTACCTTTCAACCATAGTTCAACCCCACGATCAAAAAATATGAGTACATAGTGGAACATGATTGTCGAAAAAGTTGTTGTGAAGCACATGGCTAAGCACGCAAGTATACGTTCAAGTAATATGCGATTTTAGAATCCGCATATCAAACCCACGAGGAAAAAGCTAAAGACTATTCCGACGGACTAATCATTAGTTTACTAATTTCTTTTCAAGAACCTAACTTAGCGTGATAAAAAGCGCAAAAATAAAAACCTTAAATCCTAAACAGTAAGCAGAAAAAAAAAGCAAGATATTGGAAAACTGAAAACAAGATTCTTAGTGTTGCTCGAGCCTCTATGACTGTGGTGTGGGTGTAGTTCAAGATCCTTATTTTCCTACGTGTTCCCCAACAAGAAAGTGGTCAAACAGGAATAAAAATTTTCTCCTCCGCATATGCCTAGGCCATAAGAAGAGTAGAAATCATTGTCTAGTAACGAGGCACGTAAGTGGGCAAATTTTTCCAAGATTTCCCAGGTTGCAAAACCTTCAATAGGTTATTGCGGTTAACCTATTCGTTCTACTACGCAATGGGCAAGAGTCAAAATTCAAGCAAGGTTTTAACATCTCAATTAGTCAGATCAAGCGTAAAGAAAATCATAAGATTAACTCAACAACTTGAATACATGAAGGCACAAGAATGTTTATGAGGAAAACATGTAATAAAAATAACGAAAACAACTATCCCTACAGCATAGAGGCAAGAAAGAAAATTAGCTACTCATGATGAAAAGAAAAAACACAAGAAAATCCATTGAAACCAATAATACATGTGACATAACAAAGTAAAACAACTTACAACCAAAGCTTTCCTTTCCACAAAAGCAGTTAATCCCTCTCTCATACAAGACCTACTTGAAGAAAATAAAGGAAAATCCCCTAGAAGCTTTCTCTCTCAAGGAAGAACAAAAAGAACCTCTAGGGCACTCAAAAGAACTCCTTTTTGTAGCAAACCATAGTCTCAAGTCATCCAAAAATGTCTCTCACCGTTCCAAGTGATATATTTATAGAGGTGGCACTACAAAGGGAAGAAATTCCTTCCAAAATTGAGTTATAAACCAAGAGCGGGTGCGGCGAGGTCGAGCGCAGGCGCCATGCCTTGTCCGAGTTAGGCGTAGGGTCTATGTTCATAGAAATCTTCAACTGCCTAATTAATTTTCTATGTTCTTAATGGCTACAGCCTAGCTCTGTAATTGAATCCGTATTTATATATTAGCTCCTCAAAGGGTGACTTTTTCTGCATAGGTTGAGTGTTGACATTAAATCTTGGTGGGTATGATGGTTTCTGGAGATAGTTTCCTTGGGTGTTCCAACTGCCTGCAGGGTTAGCTTGAGAATTACCCACTGCTGGTTTCCTACAGCTTATTAGTTGTTACTTCGTTGAAAGTTTGGATGGTTTTTTTCAGCAGGGGTTCTAGACAGTGAAATAAAGGTTGTGGGATTAGTTTCCAATGGCATTAATAGCCACTAAAGCCGTCATGCTAGGATCTCTCATTGGTCCATATATCATTCCTTCACTTGGTGGGAATCCTTGCACATAATTCACCCCAAAAGTGTCTAACTTCCAAGAAATGGTAACTACTTTGGTGACTATGATAGCTAGAACATTCGTATCGTGCAGGCTAGCTACTTTCTAGGGTGTGACTCTCTCAGAAGACCATTGAAAATTATTGGTCGTCATCTCCTCTATCAACTTATAGGCTTCCTCAAAAATTATGGATATCAATAATCCTCTAGCTACAGCATTTATAATAAATCTAAGGGACCCTACTAGCCCTTTGTAGAATGTCTGGACAATTAGCCAGTCAGTTAAGGCATAATATAGACACCTCCTAAGTAGTTCCTTGAACCTCTCACAAGTCTCATAAATTAAGTCATCTTCAATTTGGGTGAACGAAGTAATATCATTTCTAAGCTTGGCAGCCTTAGATGGAAAGAAATATTTTGCCATAAATTTTTTCGCAAGGTTAATCCAAGTGGTGATAGATCCTAGAACGAGGGAATTTAACCACACCTTGACTTTGTCCCTCAAAGAGAATGGGAACACCTGAGTCTAACGGCATCGCCGGGGACACCATTATATTTTGTAAAGTGGCACAGAGCTAAAAAAAAGTGACCAAGTGAAGATTTGGGTCTCTAGTGGGTAGTCCCCCAAGCTGATTGTTCTGCACCAGTTGGATGATGACCAGTCACAGCTCAAAAGTGTTGTCCTATACTGTTGAGTAGTTTATGCTCATGTGGATCTTCTCAACAGATGAGTTGGCATAATCCCTATGTGGCTTCGTGGTGCAGTCCTGAGGGTTAGTCATTTAAACGGGTGTGTTGAATAGTGAATGTGCTCTCCTAAGTCAATAAAAGGTTCAATCAATCTCACAGTCACAAGGTGCAAGGTCGACTTTGGCAGCTACTGCACAAAAGCTTCTGCGGGGAAGTGGTTTGTTTGTTTGTTTTATGCAATTAAGCAGTTGTTGTGCTGCAGTCGTTTATGTTAAAAAGACCATTATGCGCATGTATTATTGTGTTGTTTATAACATTCATTCCTGGTTGCACATTTCATAGATAAAAATAGATATCTAGTTTGAATATTACATAATAAAAACTGGCACCATACTAGATAATGAGTAACACAATAAACAAAATTAAAAATAAAATTATTAAAATAAGAATTAATATTATCATAATATTGAATTTAAAATGCAAACGTTTAATTTCAATTGATAATCTCTGCTCCAATGAAGCTCTCCATGTCTGATCACTATCGAAGGTGGAATCATCAAAATAATTCACCCACCCGAAGAAGTCAGTTCTCTGACATATTCCTTGGCAACCTATAAAATTGTCTATTGTTACTATATTTTTATCGAGAAGGATAGAAAACAACAGTTTACAGTACTCTAGAAGCACTTGAAGACCTAGAGCTCATCATTTATGAAGGTTTAAAACAACAAAACACAAACACTTACATGCAACATTAGTAAAAAGGAATAATAGAAATGCATAATTAAATTTTATAAAGTTGTGTGGTCTCAGAGCACATATATAAAGCAACAAATAATCTATCAATGCAAGAATACAATAAACCTTAAAAAAAACAGTTATTAGTTGTCTTTAAACCATGTAATATTGAGCTTGTATGTGTCACAAAAACATATCCACAAAGACCATCTAGAAAAATCTCAACAGTCATGATCGGAGAAAAAATAGATCTTGGTTGCCTTTAAACACGTAAAACTGTGCTTGGATTTGTAACAGAACCATATCACCACAAAAGGTCATTCAAAAAACCCAAACGATCATTTGACTGAGGATAAGAGATTTTTGGTTCACTTTAAACCATTTAATACCGAGCTCGTACATGTAACAAAACCATATCACAACAAAGTTCATCCAGAATAATCACTAAGGTCATTTGTCTCATCATAAACCTCAAAATAAAAAAAAACATGCAAAAAAAAAAAATTTATACTAAACTCACAGTCGCCAAGAGGCCATCAATATAGGAGAAGATGAAAACGTAATTTGCTCCGAATAGAAATTCAGCATGAACATCATTGCATAGAGCGTCATTACAATACAAAAAAAGTTGACTTTCCAATGCATTACACAAGAAAATGCAGCGCACAAAATCCTTTCACTCATAACTATTGCACTTGTAATTTACTCTCTCAACACCATCATCTCTCCACACATTCCCCATCTTGCGTACAAGATTCATGTAAATTAGATTCAGCTTTTGAAATTGATTGTCCTAGGCAATATTCATAAGCCGCGGTGGAGACATGTGATTGATCCTCATCAACAATATTGAAATCAATCAATGTGTAAAGAATGCAGACGAATCTAGTTGTGGAGAGTCATCATAGTGACCACAATCTTTACTTATTTGTTGAAATGTTAGGTGGGCATATCACGCAAAATAACCCATTTTTTCCAATCAAATGTTTTTTCAGTAACACCATATAAAGATGAGTGTCTCTTGTTATACATCTTGTCTGTAGCTACGTTGTTGATTCTTTCAAAATCTGAAATATAATATGATATTTCAGGGAATGACATTAGATATCAGCTTTGTAATGGATATCCAATATCAACCAAAGAATATTTCTCTGTTGCAAGTTTATTCGTTAGTATTGCAATGCAAAAAATATTAATTTATTCATATTCAAGCAAAACCTTGAGGCGACTTCAGAAAGTTGAATTTGTGATTTCGTGTGATATATTTGAATATATGACTATCGTGAGCACTTCCTTTCCATACAGCCATCACAAACAAATATATATATTTAAATCACATACAGCCATAATGTTTTGTCTTTGTGTCCTACAATATCTAATATATGCAATATTTTCACTATTGGACATGTGTGTATCCACATGTATTCCATCAATTACTCTAATACAATCCTATATCATTTATGTAAGACATTAGGGTCGCCACAGTAAATTTAGGAATAGATAAAAACAAAATCAACCTTGAAATACTACATACAGTGTTGATCACATGAAATTTTTATGGAGGTGTTTTCGAATGTAAGGTATTTAGATCTTATAATTTTTAAAAATAAGCAGGTGAGTGCATCCAAACCAACTGAAAAATATCTGCTAGTTATTTTTTGTGAGAGTTTGAATTACTTCATAGCTCCTCATAGACTCATTTTCCATCAATTACTCACGAGTCATCCTAGAGCACTAATGAAGTCCATGATACCTATGTAATTCTTCTAACAGATCAATGAATATAAGTTGTGTCATACGAAACATATTGTTAAACCTTGTTATGCGACCTGTAAGCAACTCAATAACTCACTTATCGTCTAGGTATGTGAATGTCAAACAGAGAGAACGAGCAATATATGATTTGTAATATTTATACAGTAAGCATAATGCAACTATAATTCTCTTTTGTATCTTTCAATATCCATGCTATTCATTATTTATGCAGTTAGCACATAAATAATATCGAATTAACAAGTATTGCATTAAACAAAAACAATTAAAATGAAAATTCCAAAAGCAATGAAAGGTTGTTTTGCATGTAAAGATGTCCAACAAATAGAACAAAATAAAAAATTCAAACATAATGAAAGTAGTATAAATAATGTCCCCATAAAAATCAAATATAAAATGTGTCCAACTAATAAAATAAAATCCAAGCATCCCGGTTGTCGTCTAAATGGCATAAGTAATTAACCCTATGGTCAAGTGTCATCGACATGAAGAACTCTCTTAGTCAGGTCTTCTAGCAACTTCATAGAGAACAAGTAAAAATGACAAGTCCTCGTAAATTTTTAGATTTCCTTCCATGATTTGCATAACTTGTTGAATAGAAGTTGTATATGATGTGTTAGGGTCATTGGTGCATAAAGCAACTAATTGTGCATTTTCATTTTTTTTCTCAACCCTTGGATTTTTTGATCAATTAATAGATTCAACTTCATTGATGTTAGGGCTGAGGCCTTCATTAGAGTTACTAGTTTATTTTGCATCTACATGCTTAGCTCTACCAAAGAAGCCCTCTTCCGCTTGTTGTCTATGCATAATTATTACTAGTCACAACTTCAACAAAAATATGATCCAACTTTTCTTTAAGCTTAAGGGTAAATGCCACCAAACTTAAAATTTTTTGAATTTGGCACAACCTACAAATTAGTGGATAAATTGATATGTTGATGGAATTTCAAAAAAAAAGTGAAGAATTGGATGTTTCATAAATTCTCACCACCGTCTCTCAGCCCACCATTCTTCTGAAGCATTGATTGTTCACTTTACGGGATCCTAATCCAAACTCGTGGATCTTTGCTTTAACTCATTCATTTTTTAACTGATCACATTTGCTTTTCAATTGCATTTTATCATATTCCCTTGTGTACTTTTCTTGAACTTTTTTATTATACTATCATCCTTCTTAAAATAAGTGGTAGGCATATTTCACAATTCCATCACTTTAAGACAGACATCGCAAAATATTAGCTTCACTTATTTATCCCACATGACAAACAAATTGATTTCTTTTGTCATAACCATGATGCCTACTAACATGAAAAGAATTAAGCAACATAAATATGTGACAGAGAATATAAGGTTGTCTCATGAAAACATAAATTCATATTCAAAATTCCATAACTTGGAAAAGTAACAAAAAAGAAACATTTGAAATCTATTAACATGCCACCACCACCAGACATTAACCATATACACATAACTGCATCATCACCACCAACACACTATCAACACAACATCACAACCAACAGACTACAACCAACGCACTACCATCACCATCACATCATCAACACCGACATATCAACACCACAACATCAACACAACCAACACACAAAACACCAACACTACCACCACCAACATATTATCAACATGAACATACCACCACCACACCATCACAACTAACACACTACCACCACCACATCATCAACACTAACATATCACTACCATGACATCATAACAAACAACACACTAAACACTACCACCAGCACAATCATCACATCATCAACACCAACACACAAGCATCACATTATCAACACCAACACACCACCACCCCCACATCATCAACACCAACATACCACCACATCATCAAGACCAACACACTACCAACCACCAATAGCAACCTATAATAGACAATGGCGACAAAGCACCAATAGCAACTAATCATACACAGAAAAGCCACAAACTAATAACCACCCACATAGAAGATGGCCCCAAAGTACTAATAGCCATGCACAAACCACTGGTCACAGCCTCCAAATGTCAGAACACAAACCTCAAGCAAAGAAACCAGGAGCACTACACTATAATAAATATTTCAATCTCTCCAGAGGGCACGGACCGCAAACATCATCACTAGAAATATCATTGAACCAGAAACTGCAAAGAGCAAAAGACCAAAACCGAACGACCACAGACATCTAAATTTCACACAAAAAAGAAATGCAAGCATTACCCCTTTCTGAAAGATAGACTCGTTATTTTCTATAGAGCGTAGCCACAACCCAGAAAGAGCAATCCACACATGGTTCAAAGCCAAAATCCGCAAAACCAAAGTGAAGAACGACAAAAGAGAGGGTAGAAATTACCAGAGGATAACAAAGAATAAAGGGAACCAACAAAGAAGGAAATGAAGTTGTTTTCCCACCACGAGAGAGGAGAAACTACTCAGGGAAGAGATGCACAAGAGGAGAAAGGAGAGTGGGGCAGTCATTTTCCCGTCGCGAGAGAGGGTGAGTTATCTTGGGAAGAGACGCGAAAGAGAAACGGGGTAGAAGAGAGATGCGAGAGAGGAATTACTCAAGGTAGTGAAGTAATTAGAAATCACTAAAATAAGTTGCCGCACCGTGATTTTAAACAATGATTTTAGCATTTTCAAAACGCATAACAAGAATAAACTACCCCAAAACTTCTTTTCAAATGTATACCATTAGGGCCAACGAAGTTATAATTATTTATACAAAAAAAAAAATCTTTTCAAATGTATCCCATCCAAGATTTGGCCACTTTATCAAGATACACTACTGTCATCTGATTGTTTACTTGTTTCGTCCTCAAAAGATCAAAATGAATTTATGAAATCTAGATCATGCCACTTAGTTATTTCAAGCCAGTGCCTAGGACCACAAGGTCGGTAGCTAACAGCCTTGAGTTAAAAACCAATTACTTAACTCAAGTAAATAATGACTGAACAGGGTGCACAAACAAATCGATAATAAATTCTCATGGATTTTAATAAAACAATTATCTACGAACATATCAACTATTAACATGATAGCTCCTAAGTGTTGAAAAAAAAAAGAATATATGCTTTCTTTCATCATATGATGGTTGATGGATTCTCTTTTGTCTTCTTCTTTCGCTTGTTTTTGAACTTCCTTCTTTCGCTTGTTTTTGAACTTCCTTCTTCATGGCCTTTAAACTCCAAATTAGGTGTATTCAATGATACTTATATATCTCTCAATATTAGTTTCAATGCTAATATTTGATTCTTTCATTGAGTCTCAATACACAGAATAAAAAAGGTCAAGAGCCTCGAAGTAGTATAAATCAATGCAACTCAATAACAAGATCTTCTATGAATAATGGGATTCAAATTCCATAGATTCCTTCCTCCCCTCTTGAAAATTATCCATGAAAGACCCTTCTTCTCATCAATGACCTATTATAAAAAATGAAAAATATGAGCTTAAAAAATTTGAGCCCTAGCCTCCCTCAAAAGATAAATGAATGAGAGTTATGTTATGTTTCGAGTCAATTATTCAAAAAGTTGATGAGACAGTTGTTATGAAAAACGCCGACAATAAAATAAAAAATGGAACGAGAAAAAAATTTGCACACAGAAAATCAAACACCAGAGCGACACACATATTTATGTGGTTCGGCAAATTTACTTACGTCCACAGAGCTGCTGAGGATTTTATTTCTTCGATGAATTATACTGACGAGTGCCTCAACGTTTACAAGAAAATCTTTCTTCTCTCCCTTCCTTTCTTTATCTCTTCCTCTCTTTCTCTCTTAGAGGACTTGGCTTGGCTCTTGCTTGGCTTCATCTTTAAGCCAAAAGAGACTATTTATAGAAACCAAGATAATGGTAAGAGGGAGGTAGGTGAGCGGTAGGTGAGATGTGGTAGGTGAGAGGTAGGTGGGAATGTAGGTGAGCGGTAGATGAGATTCTTAATAATGAATCTAATTAAATTAATGTGGACCGGATCTCCATATTACCCAACAATTCTCCCACTTGGAGACTGGGACACTGACTGCATCACCTACTGGCTGCATCATCTACTAACTGTACCGATCTTTTCCTCAAACACGATATCCTCCACCTCTGCAACTCAAAACCTTGTCTTCACGTTAGAAGACCAACATAACTCCAGTTTCTCAAGAGTAACACCCTTAATTAACATATCAGCAGCGTTTTTGCTTCCATAAATTTTTTCAAATAGCAACTGTCTGTCATCTAACAATGACTGTATGATGTAATACTTGATCTGAATGTGCTTAGTCCTGGATTGAAATGTTGAATTCCTGGTAAGAAATATAAAGACTCTGACTGTCACTGTAGAGGGTGCCCCTTTGATCCTTCTGACCCAATTCTTCGAAGAAACTTTGTAGTCATATCAGCTCTTTTACAACCTCTGACACTGTAATATACTTAGCTTCTGTAGTGGACAACGAAACTGTCTTTTGCAGATTTGAGCCCCATGACACAGCATTACCACCAAGAGTATAAACATAACCTGTAGTACTCTTCCTACTGTCAATATCTTAAGTTAAATTTGCATCAACATAGTTCTGCACCTCCAAGCTCTTCCCTGAGAAACACAAGCAGGTTTCTGAGGAACCTCTTAGGTATCTCAAGATCCACTTCAATGCTTCCCAATGTTCCTTTCTTGGATTACTCATGTGTCTGCTTACAACTCTCACTGCATGGGCAATATCTGGTCTGGTGCAGACCATAACATACATAAGTGAACCAATAGCTGAAGCATAAGAAACCTTACTCATATAATCTTGTTCCTCCTCTGACTTGGGAGCTTGATTTTTGTTGAGTATGAAATGACTGCCCAAATGTGTGCCAACTGGTTTGGCCTGATCCATATTAAACCTGTTAAGCACATTTTTTACATATTCAGCCTGTGAAAGCATCAACGTACCTCTGACTCGGTCTCTGACAATCCTCATGCCAAGGATTTGCTTTGTCGCTCTCAAATTCTTTCTTGCGAAGTGCTCTGACATCAACTTCTTTAGATTATTGATCTTATCAATGCTGGCTCCTGCAATAAGCATATCATCCACATACAGCAGTAGGATGATAAAAGAATTATCAAAGTACTCGACATAAGAATGCTGATCCGCCCGACATCCGTCGTACTCGCATCGAGCATAAATTTATCAAACTTCGTACCATCGCTTCAGAGCTTCGCTTTAGGTCATACAAGTTTTTCTTCAGTTTGCAAACTAAATCTTCTTTTCCTTGACCACGAGCCCCTCAGGCTGGTGCATGTAGATTTCTTCTTCAAAATCTCAATGAAGAAAATCTGTCTTCACATCTAACTGCTCAAGGAATAGATCTTCAGTAGCAACCATAGCCAGCACCATTCTGATAGTTGTAAGCTTACCACAGGAGAAAATATTTCAGAATAGTCAATGTCATGCCTCTGCTGAAAGCCTTTTACAACAAGTCTAGCCTTGTACCTCTTACTGCCATCAAGTCTCTGCCTTCACCCGCACACACACTTGTTGTGCAATGCTTTCTTTCCTAGTGGAAGTTCTGTCAGCTCTCATGTATGATTTCCCAGATAGAATCCATCTCCTCCTTCATGGCTAGCTCTCACTTACTCGAATTTTCATCTTGCAATATTTCTTCATAACTCTGAGGTTCTCCACCATCTGTCAGCAGAATATAGTTCAAAGTTGGAGAGTAACGCTGTGGAAAACGTCTAGTTCTTTCTGACCTGCGAACTATAGCTAGAGTAGTGAATGACTCTAAACCTGACTGCGGAACGATAGGAATGGATGTCTCGGACCCACTCTCCTCGTCATTCACATTTCTGTCATGTATTGTGACCTCTAGCAGATCGTCAAATCTTACGAACTCAAATTCCTGAGGATCTGCTTCAGAATTTGTACTAGCCTTGTCTTTGTGCATCTTCTCATTGAAAATCACATTCCTGCTTCTGATAATCTTCCGCTCCTGATCATCCCAGAAATGATAGCCAAATGTTCCATAGCCAATGAAATAACATTTCTTTGACTTAGCCTCAAGCTTGCTAAGAGCATCAAGATTGATTAGAACATAAGAAAGACAACCAAAAGTCTTAAGATGAGAAAATTTGACCTCTTTACTGCTTCAGACCTCCTCAAGCAATTTACGCCTAATGAGATGGATGGCCCCTCGTTGATCAAGTAACCCGCAACGCCGACCGCATCCGCCCGTAAAGTTGTTGGCAGTCCAGCCGTGCAATCTCATGCTCCCGGCACGCTCATAGCCCCGTTCATACGCTCCGCAACTCCATTTTGTCGTGGTGTTCCGGAATTGTCTTCTTCATTTCGATACCTCGAGCCGCACAAGATCTTCGAACCCACCATCGATATACTCACCACCATTGTCAGACCTCAAACACTTCAATTTTAGATATGTCTCTGTCTCGACTATGACCTTCCAAGTTTTGAACACAGTAAATACATCAAATTTATGCTTCAGAAAGTAAACCCATACTATTCTACTGTGGCCATCTATGAATGTGACTCAGTAATGAGAGCCTCCAAGGGAAGCCACTGGGAAGGTCCCCACACATCGGTGTGTATAAGTTCTAGTTTTCCTGCCTTTGGCGCTCTGTCACTTTTCAGGAAACTAAACTTCTTTTGCTTCCCCATAATACAATTTTCACACATGTCGAGATCAACTGACTTCAATTCTATAGCTTACCTCTGGACTGAAGTTATTTCATGTCTCTCTGACTCATGTGTCCAAGTCTGCAATGTCACATGACTATTGTGCTCACAATGTACCAGTTTTCTTACCCTGAGCCAGTATCAGTGCTCCTTTAGAGACCTTCTAAGTGCTATCTGAGAACACTCCTTAATGTCCTCCTCCATCGAGCTGCCCAACAAAAATTAGATTATTTTTAAGCTCAGGAATGTGTCTGACCTTTTGCAAGATCCATTTATTTTAGTTAGGGAGTGTAATTTCTACATCTCTCATCCCTACCACGTTCAAAGCTGCTCCAACAGCCAGGTACACCTTCCCAAAGTCACTTGCAACATAGTTTTGCATTAACACCCAGTGGGAAGATGTGCGGAAAGAAGCCCCTGATTCCAGTATCCAGTCAACAGAGCTGTGAACTGTAAGAATAGTGTTTCTTGCACTTCTTCAGTTACAGCATTAGCACTAAGATCGACGTTTTCCGTCTTCTTAGGATTTTTGCAGTTCTTTATGTGGCCAATTTTACCACAATTCCAACAGGCTGCTTGCTGACCAGGTTTTTGACTTGCTCCTGCATCTGTGCTTTGATTTTGACATTCCTCTATTTGAGTTTCTGTCATGTGATCTTCCTCTGGAATCAACATTCAATGTCGAACTCGAACACGAGGCCTCGACAGAATCCTTCTTACGCACCTCCTCAGTCATAATCAAATCACAAATATCATCATATTTCACCTTAGTTTTACCTGCAGTGTTGCTAACTGTCATCCTCATAGCTTCTCAGCTATTTGGCAATGAAGTCAACAATATCAATGCATATATCTCATCGTCAAAATCAATTTCAACAGACGACAATTGATTTGTAATGGTGTTGAAATCATTCAGATGCTGAGCGACAGACACACCTTCCGCCATCTTTAAGTTGAATAACTTTTTCATCAAGTGCACCTTGTTATTCGCCGATGGATTTTCGTACATACTTGATAAAGCTGTCATGAGATCTGCGGTCGTCCTTTCCTTGATAACATTGTGGACAACGAATCTCGATAGGGTCAATCAAATAACCCTCAGAACTTGTCGATCCAAAAGATTCCGATCGGCCTCATCCATCTTCTCCAGTCGCTTTCCCAATAACGGATGATGAAGTTTCTTCCCATAGAGGTAATCCTCTATCTGCATTCTCCAGTAATCAAAATCTGTCATCGAACTTTTCGATCCCCGAAACCTTCACTTCATTTCCGTCCATCGTTCTTCCTCAGATCCGAACCGAGGCTCTGATACTAGTTGTGAAAAATGAAGACGATAAAGTGAAAAATGGAACGAGAAAAAAAATTGCACGCAGAAAAACAAATACCAGAGCGACACACAGATTTATGTGGTTTGACAAATTTGTCTACGTCTATGGAGCTGCAGAGGACTTTATTTCTTCGAGGAATTACATCGTCAAGCACATCGACGTTTACAAGAAAATCTCTATTTTCTTTTCTCCATTATTCTCTTTACGTCTCCCTCTCTCTCTTAGAGGACTTGGCTTGGCCCTTGCTTGGCTTCATCTTTAAGCCAAAAGAGGCTATTTATAGAAACCAAGAGAGTGGTAGGTGGAAGGTAAGTGAGCGTTAGGTGGGATGTGGTAGGTGAGCGGTAGGTGGGATGTGGACCTAATTAAATTTATGTTAGCAACAAACCTATGTTTTTTTGCTATGAAATTTATTGCCTAGATCCTAAAAGAGAAAATGAGAGAAATAGAGAGGAGCCCATATAAATCTCATGTTGACTTATTTCGTTTTGTCGTGGAGCTTGATCTACTTAGTCGGAGAAGATAGTTGACTCAGTTTATCAAAAATCTTATTAGCAGCCATGGCTTGCTTCGTCCAAGGAAAACTTATAAATTTGGGGTGTCTAAGTAGACTAATTTAAATCCTAATTTGCTAACAATGGATTTTGTATCATATTAGGTATACCATTGAGAACATATGAGCTGAAGCAGTGACTGTAATATAGTAGAACCTATTAGCCAAACCACGTGATCAGAAGGCTCTGGCTAACAGTGGACTTTGTATCATATCAAGTATACCATATGATTCAAAACGCAAGTGGGTAGAAAATCATTGAGAACATCTGATTCACAGTAATAACTGTAATATAGTATAACCTATTAGCCAAACCACATGATTAAAAGGTTTTGGCCATAATCGCCTCTTTTGTAGTATTCTTGAGCCAAAACACAAAAAACTCAAGCCACATCCTTATTAGCATAAGATTATTTTGAATGTGAATGTAGCAAAGATATTTTTATGACACTCTTTATGAGCTCAAGTTAACCTCAAATTTATTATCATCGATAAATAGTTGTAGATGGTGGATAAATTATACTCTAAATTCTTAAGTGATAATTTTATTGACTTCTTTTTAGATTTTTATGATTTTAAAACTTGACTTAATGAATAAACCCCTGCGATTGAGTTATGCATTCAAAATCATCTGCACAGCTAGTCTTTACTTAAATATCATTGAAAGCAATCATTCTGACTCATGTCATTATGAATGAGAGGATCTAAATGATTTAGAGTTTGTTTGGGATAGCTGCAACTGTTTGAAGAAGCAGCTGAGAAGCTACTGCAAAAAAAAAATTTATTTTTCAAAAACCAAAGAATTAATATAACAATTTTTTTTATTTTAAAAAGTTTCTATCATGTAGTTTCCGCAACCACCACACTCGAACAAATTTCAAAATAAAAACAACTTTCTGTCAAAAATATTTAAAAAAAGCAAAGATGAAAATAGTTCTCCAAATAAAATTGTGGTCAGTCTAAAAAGCAAAACAGACAGAAAGCTGTGTCAAACAAACCATTAATAAAAGGCTTACTCTTATCATTTTCAGCCTAGTGAGAAGAAGAATCAAACTAGCTAAATTGGGTATCAATGTTGTTTATTTAGAGTGAGTTTTGCAAACATTGAATGCTTTTCACACTTCTCGAGAATAACAACACTTTAACTTAAACTTATATTATGTCAGCACAACATCCTTAGACCAAGAGTCTGAACATTTAGTATTTTGGTCGGAATACATGCAAGTTAGCTGAGTTTATTTTATGCTAGCCCGCACAGTATTCTCGAGGCATATATTAACATGCTTAATGCATTAGTCATAGCACATGCAATCGTTTTGGAGTTGCTTGTTTGGACTAACTTTATCGAGCTTTGCATCTATATTTGAGTCGTTATGATATAAGAAAATATTTTTTATCTGCAAATGTATAAATATTGAGGACGAGGTGGCATGAAAAGACAAAATAGAATATTATTATGCGTTTACAATAGAATCTAGTTGCACAATTTTTTTATTCATTAAATTCTAAAGCAAGCAATAGGATTTGCCCATGCTCGTAAGTGAATTGATTAATTCACTTTTGTCTAACTATATGTTTTACTTCCATCGTATTTAACTATATGTCTAACTATATGTTTATTTCAGTTGGATTACATCAAGGATCGACTTTAAGCCCATATCATTTTGCTTTAGTTATAGATGCTCTTACTGGACATTTATAAGAGGATGTACCTTAGTGTATGTTTTTCACTGATGATATCCTTCTTGTGCATAAGACTAGAGAAAGCGCTCAAGAAAAACTTGAATTATGGAGGTATACTTTGGATTCTAAAGGTCTTCATTTGAGCAAAACTAAAACTTAATACATGAAAGTAATTTTACAGTAGTAGCTCTGGTGACAAAGTTTTAACTATGGATAATCAAATCATTAAAAGGTGTGAACGTATTAGATATCTCGGGACTATTGTTCAAAGTGATGGTGACGTAGATGAGGATGTTATTAGTAGAATTCAAGTTGGTTGGTTGAAGTAGAGGAATGCTTCAAGCCTATTGTGTGATAGAATAGTACTGCTTAGAATGAAAAGAAAATTTTATAAGATGTGGTGAGACTTGCAATGCTCTATGGCACAAACTATTGGACTTTGAAAGAGAAGCATAAAATAAAGTTAAGCGTTACCGAGATGAGAATGCTTAGGTGGATGAGTGGCTTTACACTTAGAGACAAATTGTGAAATGATTATATCCATGATAGGAATGATGTAGCTCCAATGGTGGACAAAATTAGAGAGAGTCGTCTTAGATGGTTTGGTCACATTAAACATTAATCATTAATCATATGATGATCCAGTTAGGAGAGTAGATGTTTTAGGTTCGATTTATGTTAAAAAAGGAAGAGGTAGACCTAGAAAGACTTGAATATATTGTATAAAAAATTATCTTAATTTATTAGAATTAAATGAAAATATGACACTCAATAGGACGCAATGGAGAAAAAGAATTCATGTAGCCCACCCACTTAGTGCGATAAAGGCTTGTTGTTGTTGTATTCAACACAAGATGAATAGTTGTAGTTTTAATGAGGTCTTAAACAAACTGGCTGGCAAGCAATTCTGTTCATTGCAATCTTTATTCGTGCTTAAGATATTTATCTTTATAAAATTTAAGATTAAAATTGTAAGATTTTAAAATCAAAACTTTTATTTCATGTCTTTACTTTTCTGCATGGTCTTAAGGTCAGATTTAAAATGATCATAAAATACAAGAATATATCCACTTGTATATTAATAAGGTCTCCGCAATTAAGATGACTTAAAAAATTGCATATATATCACATGTTCCAAGGAGTGTACTCTTATTTTCCAATATGACTGGTCCAACATACTTATACGAGTACGTAGTTGTCTAGTGCGGTGTAAGGTGTTTGAAACATTCCAATCTAGACGGGATTGTAAGCCCTTGTGGAGTACCTAAACTCTGCACTTGAGTAGTTCTTCTTTTCTTTTTTCTGTGTAAGTTTCTTGTCCATACCCTTGGTATAATCCCTACTCTATTTTTGTGGTCCAAATAGAGTCATAAGAGCTTGTACATTTCATTTCCTTAACTTTGGATCTACTGGATCACTTCGTATGATGCAACTTACAAAGTGATCCCCAGACGAGTTAGGTCGACTACCTTCATGGCTTAGTAGATTTAGGATCCCAATAGATTGGGAGGATGGAGGCAGGGAACCTCAGCTAGGCTATCTCTACTTGTCTAGGTTTCTGTCCGACCTACCTATTGATCTACCCCCTTGGGCATGCGCTTTTCCTTTGTCGATTCCTTTATAGGCGAGTAACATAGGCCCTCATAGCTCGATAACAGCTATTTGATACGTTACAGTGATTCGCACTACTTGTTAGCCTAGTTTTGACCTGGAGCTTAAGGAAATTTCCCTAATTGGACCACCGCAAATCACATTTGATACCTATGTTTCAGGACGATTTAGGCAACTACAACACAATTTATCGTGAATTTTCCTGAATATCACCAAGGATATAATTTACCATGAGAGTACATCGTTGTGGAAGGTTTCTTCAAACTCATAACAAAATAAATTTGATCTTGTATTCTGCTTTGGTTACAAAGATCTTTTCTATATGAACTTTCTCATATATTGTCTCAGTTTTAACAAAGTTTGATTTACCTTAAATAGCTCTTCTCCAAGTTATATTACAATGGCTTTTCTATACAAATATCTTCGTAACAACTTTTTTTATTTCTTCTTAACTTTTGTTAATTTTTCAGCCTTTCTTTCCTTCCTTTGCATTCTAAAGCGATGATGACCTAAAAAGGAGGATTTCAAAAAAGGGACGAATAAGAAGACTATTTCCAGTGAGAATAAAAGTGTCACGAATAAACTTATATATTAGCTTTAAGTGTGTCAAGACCGGATCCAAGTATTGAAATTAACTAATGCGGGAACAAATTGTCAAATGGTGATAATCATCTTTTTTCTATTTTCATTTCTATAATAATTAATCATCCAAACATAAATGAAATAGCCGATACATCAAAAATATAAATTGAAAGAGTTCATTTTTATCTTAATCCTGATTGATCACATCTTTTATAAACATTTCATTTCTATTACTCATCTTTACTATGCAATTTTAACCTGATCATATTAATTTAAAATAAAGTGAACTAACAAGTCAGCGATTAATCGTACTCTTAAAATACAGTAACATAATGGAAAAGAAACAATATGGATATTAGTTAAAGTATTAATACATTAGTATAAGAACCATCAAAAATTTTATTTATGAATATGATTGTTGACCTCGTTTTTGTCGAGGTTTAGTCTTCCTCCTAGGATTTAGGGTTCTAGCTTTAGGAGGTTCCCCGACGATCTTAGATTCCTAGCACTGGACCCACCTCGTTTTTAGAATGCTCGAAACCACTTCGACACTCTTTTAGAGTCCCGGATGGAGTTCCTGACCTCTACTCACAGCGAGGTAGGTCGGAATTAGCGTTAGGATTCCAATTGAGTTCCTATAAGACCACCGGACCTTAGGACGACCTTATAGCACATTCTCCGCACCACCGAGCACAAATTCCTCGAGCCACGGCCTCGACGCTTCGAGTTACTCCGTGACGGATCGAGATTGAAGCCGAACGCCGCGACGATCAACGTCGAGTCGACTCCGGAGGATGCCGGATTTGACGCGCTCGACGCGACCGTCGACGAGGTTCTCCGAGCGACCCTGGATGACGAAACGGACTTCGCCATCGCGTCCGAACGTCGTTTCCACCTAAAATCGATATTTAATTTGCGACGATCGCTCGCGCGGGCGAAAATCGCGGTTTCGGGCTTATTATTTTTAATAAAATTAATTATATATATATATATTTTATATTTTAAAACCTATTTTCTATCCTAAGCCCTAATCCCTCCCATTCGATCGGCCGGCTCTCTCTCTCGCTCGTTCGATCGAGCTCCCGTTCCTTCCTTCTCCCGCGCCGCGCGCGCCTTTCCCCGGTGACCGTTGCTCCCTCGAGCCCCGCGTGGTTCTCCCCATGCCTCCTCGAGTGTTATCCCCGCGCGAGAGTCACCTCGCGTGATCTCCCGCGCGCGTCTCCGCCTCCCCGCCGATCTTCTCGCGCGCATTTTTCCCCCCATCCCCCCGTCACTTCCTCGATCTTCTTGGGTTCCGCGGTAAGTCTCGGCCCTCTCCTCCTCTCTCCTCGCCTATTTAGAGCCCTCGTTTTGGGCTTTCCTAGTGGCTACCGATTCTTTTGGTGAAGGCGGAGAGCGCCGCCGGGCTTCTTGTTCTTCGGGGTGTCTTAAGCTACTTGCAACTTCTCCTCCTCCTCTCCTTCTCTCGGTTTAGCCCGAGAGACCCGCGGCGCTCGCCGTCGGGTCGGCCTTTATTGTCTCTATGCTACTGCCGTACGCTTTATATGCCGGAATGTTTTCTTTCTTTAAATGCTTAAAATGGTGGTTCTCTACTTCCTTTTTCTAAAAGCATGCTAGTATGGCTCTATCTAGTGGGCTCGGAGATGTTTTTATCAATCGAAGCTTGTGCAAGGCATCTATACGAGCATGTTTCGATGTTTATCTTTGGTCATCGGCTTAAAAGAATATAAACGAGGCATGGCTTTAGCTTCTCTTTCTCTCTGTATCATTCGAGGCATGTTGGATGTATTTAAAGCAAAGTAGTGATCCTCTTTTGGCATGTGGGGGCATGTATTCTAAGTCCCCTTCCTTATTTTCTTTTAGCGAGAACTATGGAAAGTTTGGCCGCCCTTCGCATTCCGTTTGGGGCTCGGTTTTCTCGTTTCGTGTGCCTTATGGTCGCCCTTTGCACTATGTGTGGGGCTCGGTTTTCCGCTTTCTGTGTGCCTTATGTTGCCCTTTCGCATTCCATTTGGGGCTCGGCTTTTCCGCTTCGTGTGCCTTATGGATGCCCCTTCGCACTATGTAGGGGCTCGATTTCTTCTCGTTTCCGTTCGTTGCTCCCGTGCATTCGCTCCCCTTCGTGTTCGATGTAGGGGGCTCGGTTTCTTTTCGTTTCTCGTTTGTTCGCTCCCGGCACTGCTCCTTCAGTGTTTGATGTAGGGGGCTCCGTTTCTTTTTCCTCGTTGTTCCTGCAGCCTCCCCGGTGCAGGGCCTTTTAATGGCTCGGCTTAGATCTCCTTTGGGCTCGGGTTTGTGCTTCTTCAATGTCGTTGGTATGCTCGAATTATTTTGGTAATCCGGTGGATTTATCCCCGTGCATTTGCGATGAATTTAGATCAATGTGGATCGTTTGTCGGGGCTTGGCCGCGAGCCTCGTTGTGGTAATTTGGATTGTGGGAACTTTACTCATTGCTGCCCCTTTGTTAGCTTGGGCCGTGGCCTTTCCTCCGTTTTTAGCCTTGCCGAGAGCCTCATTTGGATGGTTTTTGTGATGGAGGCTTTGTTCCTTGCTACCCTCGTTGCATGGAATCGATTTAATGAATTTGGAAGCGCTTCACTAGCTTACTCGTGGGAAATAAATCGAGTAACGATATCCGTGAATACTTCTTGGAGGATTTATTTGGTGAAATTGATGCTAGTTTGGTGGCTTACTAGTCATCCATTCCCTTTCTTATGTATCAAAGGATTATCGATTCTCCCATTGCTATAGCTTCGAGTCCCGAGCCCGGCGGGAGAACGTACCGGGGAAGTTTGTGTTTCGGGAATCGAAAATCGATGTGGGTTAAGCCTCGGAGCTTTGTGGTAGCACTCTCGCCTGAATGACCACGGATCCAAAGACCAGGCAAGTAGCTTTTCTTCTTTTTATTTTATCTTTATTTATGATTTCACCGTCATTCGGGAAGAGGAGCGCGTTTCTAGTGTGCAGTCTTCACCTTCTCCGAGAGCGTCGATGTGCGCTTTAGTCCTTTTCTCGTGACATGTGAGGTCGATCGGGAGTCCGAGGCGACTTACGTGTTTTCGACGATTATTAAATCGACTCACTTCTTTCGAAATCAGTGTTAAGCGAGCCGCTTCCATCCTCCTTCCTCGACCCCTCGTCCCGGCTTCTCACCTCGTTTCTCGCTCAGCACACACCTACGTGGACGTGTAGGTGTGCATATATAACCTCCTTGGGTCTATATGTGTGGGCACAGTCATGCGCGGCTGTAAGTGCGGTGTGGGTACATGGATGAGACTGCAGAAACGAGAAAAATTACGAGAATCATAGAACGGGGCCGCTCGACTCGTAGACTCGAGAGAGTAGAGCAGAATCACGGAACCGTTCGACCGTCCTCGGGTTTCTACTACCGATGCCTAACGTTCGTAGACCTACTTCCTATTAGGATGAATTAACCCGCTAATTAAAAAAAAAAAAATACTTTAAAACAAGAAAAATACATATGTTCGAAAAAAACAAAATTACTCCAATTACTACACATGCTCTACTTACCTACGGCTTTTTACTCGCATGCAAACTAAAAATGAAATGTATGAACATTTATAAAGCGTCCACTACGGCCATTATTCGAGTCGGATTAGATCGCCTTCGTAGAAGTTTGGCTAGCAATCGCACTCGCTCCGGAGCAAGATGCACTCCGAGTCCGAAACACCACCGCGCTTACTGGCTCTTCTTTCCAGAGTCCATGGCTTTCTTATGGTTCGCCATGAGTTTAGCGGGTCGTCCGTGGGTTTCTGCGTCATTGTAGTAGTTTTACTACGGTTTTGCTTGTCTTGCTTCGTGACTTTCCCTGAGCTCTACCTGACGTTTCCTTTCTTTCTTTCCCGACTTTCTTGGCTTTCTCTTCGTGATTTTCCTCGCTTTCTCGCCGTTTTCCTTCGTTTATTATCAGTTGAAGTTTTCATACTTTACTTTTCTTCGTACACACCATAAGACCCTCGTTTACCTACGCTGCTTCCACTTACTACTTACCCTCCGCTCTCTTCGTACCGACATAATCTATGTGAAATAATAAAAATATAAAATAACAAGAAATGCAGTAACAAGCGCGGCCGAGATAAAGGAATGATACCGTGCTCTCGTGATAGTCTTTACTTTCCTCATCGTTATACCTCGTCAGTATATTTTACTTTTCAAGACATACTTCGCTAGTTCAGGCTACGTTTACTTTCAAGCATATATGTCATTAAGTATTGTCTTACACTTCCCGTACTTTCTCCCGCTTCAAGCATGTTTTACCTCGTTATAACGATGTTACTTCCTCGTATTAGCTTAGCACGCTCCCGTTACATCGTCTTTTTCTACTCATGCCACGATCGTACACACTCACTCGCAATAAAAATAATAAACGACTCGTATGCTCACTTTAACTTAAGACTCAAATTTGAAACCGTGCTCCTCGTTACGACGTGAGCGTCGGAGCACGCTGCAAGCAGACGCGCCCATCTTCTTCAAAGAATACTCGTGCCGACATCAATGAAAACCATTCTTTAGCTTTGAAATAACGTGCCCCTGTGACTTCGACGTAGCTCGCTCTAGCCGCGAGATAAATCCCTCACCTTTTCTTTTTAGTGCGCAGATCACGCTCTTCCGTGCGATATAAGCCCTAACTCGCTTAGTGCTTTCCGGCGCATCGTCGTCCGATACGACGTAGCCCTCCCATCTTTCGTGTAGCTCAGCATAATCGTGACATTACGCGAACGTAATTCTATAATTAATTTGCAAAGATTAAAATTAAAATAAATCTCTTTCCAAAATTTAAAGTCCCAAACATGGATGGGCTCGGGACGCTCCTCGAGCGTCCTCCTCGAGATCTCATGACATCCCCTCACCCTTCTTCCTTCGACTTCGTAAATAATCTGTTCCTCTTCGCGCCTTTCACCTATCGTGATTTCCTACTACCAAATTTCTCAGTTAAAAACCCTACCTTTTGACCGTAGCAAGATAAACCCGCGATCTCAAATCGGAAGTTCTCAAGCTGATTTCTGCCTTTTGAGGGTAATTAACTATAAGGGCTTCGTCTATAGGAGTTTTGAAAGCACCTCGGATAATATAAACCCTATTTAATTTTCGTATTAAATAGTGAATTATTGTATTCGCATAAAGCTGTTCGTGACATTGTGAACTGGATGTCATGAGTTTTGCGTATTATTCTGATCGAGCGATATCGTCGAGTAGGGTGTCTATTCTTCGAATATATGCGTTACTCGCGATATTACACTCGCTCATCCAAACCGCTAAACGACCGTGATCCGTCCTTTTTCATTCTAATATTCTAAAATTTAAAAAAATCTTATTTTCAAAACTAATACGCATATATCCATTAAATTTAAAAAGACAAAGATCACGCAGTCAGTTCTTATGGTTGCCGACACTCCATGCTGACTACGATATAACTCTACTCCATTAAATCGAGCGTTTACTTCGCACATCTGCACGCGTCCATGCTCCTCATAGTCCAGATTATCATTCTTCCATGGCTGTTATTGCCTATTTCTTTTCTTGGCAAGCACAATAACATCTTTTGGATTAGAATCCGCTCGTTTAAATTACTCTTTAAACAAGTGTGGTTCGAATCCTTAGGTTCTTTTTGATTTTGTGGTTCGGACCTCAATAGGTGTGATGTGCACGAGGGTGCTAGGCTCATGGATCTGGCCAGGACCGGGCCCCGATTTCTCTTTCACTCCGTAGCTTCTCGGCTTGATCTGCATCGGCAAATTAAACCAAACCTCCCTCTTTTCGTGCCTTGCCGCTTACTTTTCCGAATTGAACGAACGTCGCTGAACAAGGTTAAAACGAAATAAGATTAAAACATCAAGACGATAATAATAAAGGGTTACCCGATTCCATAAGACGACCTGTGCTTTTAGCTTTTTACTCGAACATAAGGATAGCCGTAACTAACCTTTTGAACTTTTCTCAACTCGACAGTTGGAATGGCGTCACCAAAGCTGATTTTCTCGTTCGACGGAACCTCCCCGCGACTAGTGCCGCGCTCCACTGTGGAGCGATGATAAAGTTTAGTACCGGCTTCGACGAGGTCGAAGTCATCTCGGAAAAGCGCCGTATGTAGTCATGAAGATCGCTCCGCGATGGTCGTCGAACCTCGCCGCCGGAATACGATTCGAAGGAAGATGCCGATTTTCCCCGCACCAGTAAAGGCCGAGGACGCGGAGTGCTCCGCTAAGCCTGTTGCCCCGTGTCCGCGAAGTCCCCGTTGTCCACGCGCCGAGGAGGATCGTTACCGCCACCTCCACCGCATTCGCAATCATCGCGCCTGACTCTACCGGTCTCGCAAAAGAAAAGAGATTCGTTCGAAAGAAATTCTGTAGATTTTGCTTCGTACGCACCGTCGTTGTTCGGTTGGTTCTAGCCTCTCGAGCCGCGCCATTAACCAAGTCACGAGGGAAGAACCAAAGACGAAGACTCCAAAGCCGCAAAGAGATTGACTCATGAACCGACCTCTCAACTGGCAAGGGGATGAAGAGTTTGGAACCTCCCATCTCCTCAGAGGAGTAGCGCTTCATCCGTCGTCGGCTTCTACCGGGAGAAGAGAGTCTCCACGGATCGTCGCTACGCTACCATCGCCAGTCGGTATCCCGTACTGTTATGACTGTGAAACGCGTTCTTCCACTCGCTACCGTTTCAGACGTTCGCTGCGATAAGCTCGTAAGCCTGCAGCCGCAAGTCGGTTGAGTCTCGCCTGGTCCAAAAGCAGTGTACTCTATCGCGTGCAACGGAGAACTTCCTGGTGAACAACGGAAAGAGATCGCTTCTATAAATGGCTTCGGTTCACACTCGGGGACCATACCCCTTTCAACGCGCCGATGGCATTACCGAGACACCCCGTCTCGAGGCATCAACGCGACGAAAGAAAGTTCGGGATACCCAAAGCGACGGACCGATGCTTTTGAAAGGAGCACGCGGAACGTTCCTCGAAATGCGCAATATAAGTCCGATACTCCCGGCCGCTACTCACGACCGGCTCGTTGCTGCGACGGAAACATTCCAGGCATACCGGTCTGATCTTAAGACAGGCTGAAAGGGAAGAGAGTCGATGATAAACGAAGAGACCCGTGGCCGAGATCACCGGTGTTAGCAAAAGAGCGAGGAGTAAGCTTCGATAACGAAGATCGTGGCTTGTCGACTCCATGGACGAAGAATTCGCCGAGGTTAATGTTGTTGAAACCCGGCAGACGTGCGTCGCACGCGATGCTCCGTCCGACGAGGAGAACACGCGGATGAGTGGCGGGCGTCTTCACAACGAAGGATGAAGTTATTAGCCGGTCTCGAGAAGAGATCGAAGAATGACGGCCGTCATGGTTGCGCGCGCATCAGGACACACACTACTGCAAGCAAGAAGTGCCTCGTCGTAAATAACGCGCAGATTGTCCATATCACCGATGAAAGAAGGTCGAAGTCGCTTCGCAAGCCAAGACGGGCGCCGAAGAAGGACTCGACTCCGAACATGCGTGCTCGAAAAAGACATTGCCAGCGGTTGGCCGAGCAGTTAGTGAAGCGGCCTCAGCTCAATCGAAAGGGGGCGCGTCAACTTGAGCGGGTGACTCTACCCGGAGGAGTTCGATTCCGTCCCATATCCTAAAGCGCTTTGTTCCACCGACCTTTAAGACTTTCGATGGAACGGCAACCTTCGCAAGCATGTCGCGACACTTCCGAGCGAGTCGGCCAGCAACGCGGCAGGCAGTGAGATTACTTTTCTCCAGCTTACAGGAGCAGTCTTTCGGGGATTGCATTTGACTGGTATGCGTAGGCCGGAACGGGTCGATAAAGACGTTCACGTAGTCGGAAAATTTGTTCGTGAAGAGATTCGCTGAGTACACCACCACGTCACTATCGGAGAGCCTTATAACGGAGCCAGCGGCTTCACAGAGACTCCGGCAGAGCATATTCTACGTGGAGAAACTCGAGCATGTAACGCGAGCCTCAGTTGCAGGAGCAACATGCGATCAGTGCCTTACTCAAGAAGCATCCATGGACCGAATAGCCTTTCATGCTTAAAGGACTCACCATCGTAGTCATTCGAGCAGTCTACTCAAGAAGCTCAGCAGTTGCAGAAGAGGATTAAGCATTCGAATCCCGTGAAAAGACCGAAAAGCCTGCAACGCAGAAGGCATTCGAGAAGAAGCCCGGAGTAGCCGCGACGGCCGACAGCGCGGCACCACGCGATTCGGCCGAGCGCCGTCACGCCGACACGCGCAGCGACCGCAACAAGACGCGGCAGCACCGCAACAAGACGTGCGCAGCCCAGCCGACAGTATGTTCGACATTTTCCGCAGACGGCCACGCGGGTCACGGTTAGCCTGCAAAGAAGCGCCTTGCGTGCAGAAGATGAGGAGTGTTCCGCCGGATGAAGGCCGGACTCAACGAGGTGTATTCCTTCGGGTGATGACGCAGCCGCAAAGATGTTCGTAAATTTGATCGTCAAGACGTAATCTCGGCTACCCGAGCCGAAGAAACCGTGAGGAGGTGGATAAGAAAGACCATCCCTTGTATCGTCCGTACCGACAGTGCCGATTCTGCCACACCATGCGACAATCGCTGCCACCGCCGATCGGCTCGAGAGGAATTACAAAGAAGGGAATATTGCTATATCCGAAAGAACATTTGTAAGAACCCGGTAAGCGGCTTCAGAACGTGATTTCGGACGGCATGTTTACCTAGTGGAATGCGCATCCGGCTGATGAAAGATGGAACACGGCCGGACCGGAACTTCCGATGGATCCCGAATCAAAGTTCGAACCGAGTCGACATGCTTCGCTCCGTAGCTCGCAACCTGCTCGACCAGAGCGATCGCCGTTACACGGAGAAGTCGCGCGACAGAAATGAAGCGACAGAGAGAACGTGGACGAAACGAAGATCGATAGCGCGAGGGGCAGTAGATGGGTGGCCGCTCCGTTCAGATTAGTTGTCCTTGATTCGGGGGAGAAGTTCTCGAACCCCCGACTTTGTACGACTACCTCTTCGTCCCTTGGACGTTTCGAATTTAACGATTTTGATTCTCGGTTACGTTCGGTTGTCTCTACTAACGCATATAACTCGATCATAACCAATTTAACCCCGATTTCGATTCCCAAAACGATCCTCAAGTCTGTACGAAATTAGATGAACTTGTCGGATGAAAGTGAAGATGTAGCAACGACACCGCTACGATAGTTCGAGAAGCTGACCGAACCAGCTCTCGAATGTAAAGGCACGCCAATTGCCATCGACTTGACTTGTCGATTCGGATCCAACACCAAAAGAATCGACCTCGCCGTCGAAGAGATAACAGAGTAGTATTCTAAGAAGAGGAAAAGTGTAGCCCTGGGACGACCCCGATGGATAAAGGAAAGCAGATAGCTACTCAAGAAGAATCACCCCGAAGCAATGGAAGAAACACATGCCCAAGAGGAACCATGTGCTCGAGCAAAGTGGATATAGCGCATCGTACTCATCTTAGTAAGTAGCCATACTGACCGGAGCATTTACGACGCCCGATCCTGTCTAAAGGAGATGAGAGAACTCTCTGATCGAAGCTCTCACTTCGATCCGGAAATTCTGCTAGCCGCAGCTGGCTGAAGACATCTTCTGGATGAAGTTTGTTCGTCGAAGGAATGACTGCGCGACCTTTACCGATGAAGATCCTACTATCGAGTACTACGGAAGCATAACCGCCTTCTACATTTCGGACTACGTCACCGGTTCGTGCTTCCGTAGTTTTGGTGATCCCGTGAGCAGTCCATCAACATAATGAGTCTACTTGACATTAACGTACTGACATCGATGCGGGAGAACTCTCCGCCGATAAAATGATGTTAAGAGGATTCAACCGTAAGCGAGAAAGAGTCGGTTCGATAACGCTACCGACGAAGCGTCTGACAGGAACTTGTAGTCACAAGTTGAAATCTATATCATCGACGCTGACACTTCGTTCAACGCCCTACTCTACGCCGCATTCACAAGCATAATATGGTTCGTCGCATCGCCGCACCACAGTATCAAAATACCGTGTAAGGATAATGGGAATATTGTATAAAAGGAGATCTACAGCTCGTTTTCAATACACGAGGTAGGGCATTCATGAAGACGCCGTCTACGCGCCTCCGAGTGAAGACCATGGTCTCAGAGATGTCATGTTAAACAAGATCGAAGATTCCAAAGAATCGCAAGAGCAAGACCTACAATTCCAATTCAACGATATCCCACCATTCCTTCACAAAAGAAGAGGTGTGAAGTTCTTTAGCCCACGCATCCGAGGTCGAGGCCGGACGCTGCGAGCGGAGAACCAACAATATCATCGAACTGGAAAGACCGACTATCAAGATAGACGCGGAAGAGGCGTTCCGAAGAAGAAAGTTCGCCAAAGACGCAATGACAAGCTAACCAAGAAGCCTTTCGCTCGAGATCTTCTCGAGTGATAAAAAGAGTGAGCACGAGTACGATGCATGCGATTAACTACCATGCTCAGTCCATACCTTAACCCCACTCGTCTCGGGCGGCTGAGCTTAGAGGTTAAGGAAGTTCATAGTGCGGGCATGAAACCGATCAGTTCCATCGTGCTTCTCCTTCATCTAGTCCGGAAATCCCTCAGAATTCGAGAGTAACGTTTCCAATGAATTAATTGACCATTTCTGTTACTTTTCGTCAGAACGCAGACAAAAATCGATTCAATGCATGATATGTGCCAAAAGAAATGTCAAAGGATAAGTCGCAATCATTCGAAAAGGTGAATACAAAACGGATAGAAACTTAATTCAAAGAAGGTCTTGGTTCAGGTATGATAGACTACATACGATTCGACTTTAGTTGGCTATTACTAATTGTAGATGTTACAAGAGCCACGAGGATAATTCTCAAGATTCTCCGATGGGGATGACACGAGTTACCGACCGCGAGTGAAATCAAGTCAATCCGTCGACGAGTCGAAAGAATCAACCTCGGACGAAGAACGACTCGACCTACCTTTTATAGGTTCTTCTCCGCCGTAGTAAGACCCGAGAATTTGATAATCTTTGTCGGACTCAAGGATTGTTTCGTACGAGCTACGAAGAAATGCTGGTTTGTTTCCGCATGTCAGTGCTCCATAGTCCGGATGGACCGCATAACTCCAGCCGGGTTGCAGCCTCTCGTGTTAACGCGCTCGAACAGAAAGAATGCTCATCGTCGTGCGAATAGCTCAATCGATGCTAACTTTAGTGCGGAGTGAGCAATACCCCACGCGGCTAGCCAATGTCGACTCGTTAAGAACGACAAACTGACAAGATCGTGTGGTCGACTTCGTGGACTTAAATAAAGCATACCCGGCTGACGAGTTTCATTGCCGACACTGTGACCGATGGTATATCGCTCTTCGCACGACGTTTTCTCATTGATGATGGATCTTCGTGTTACAACCAGATCGATGATCGGCCTCCAGAGTGATGCAACGCGTATGTTTTCGAACTCCACTGAATCTATCATATACCGTAATGCCGTTCGGCTTAAGAACGCCGAGCTTACTTCACCAACTGAGCAATGACTAGAGATCTTCACTGACTTCATCCATAACCAAGTCGAACGCTAACGTGACGACCCTGTCATCAAGAGCGAGTAAAGGAGAACCATTTAGAGTGATTTCGAGTGATTTGCTCAACGATTACTAATACGATCCCAAGATGAATCTCAAACGCAGCTTTCTAAGGCATCCGGAAATTTCTGGTGATTCGTCATATCACATCTAGATCGAATCTGCCTAGAAGATAAAGCGATATTAGGAATGCCTCTCCCAAGGTCCCAAGGAAGTATGCCTTTTCACGTAAGTGCAGCATACCCAAGACGCTTATATCTAACTGTTCGCAGGTAGCGCCTCTTTTCGAATTTACTTCGAAAGGATGCTAAATTTGCACTGGGAGAGTAGCGCTAGTTAACGGCTAAGATATTAAGCGACACTGACGATATCCTCCTGCTCTTAAGAAATTTCTATCCCGGGAGGAATCGCTGATATTTTACATCATGGCTGAGATGACTCTCTGAGTCTCACTCGCCTAAGTCAATGACGAGGGTAAAGAAAACGCACTCTACTACTTCGAGTCGACGTCTAATACCGCATCGTAGAGTGATCCTCCTATCGAGAAATCATTTGCCTAGCCTTGGGCTCGCCGCCGTAAGCTTAGACATTACATGTTGTCTCATACGTCACTTCGATTGGCTACATCCGCTGTAATATTCGATGACCCGACCAACACTTTCCTGACGTTGAAGAAGGTGGTCAATGATATTATCGCACTTACGCAACGTTCGGGCTGTCTCGCGCTTACGAGCGTAGATTCTCGAGACTTTCAGTCAAGACCCACTACCAAATGTCCCCCTCAACGACGATTACCCATCGAATGTAATGAAGTAGAGAGACCCAATGCTCAACGTCGTAGATGTACTTGGCTGCAGCTTGTCACCGAAGGATAAAGGATCGGACCATGACACCCTACAGAAAGCGAATTGGACTATCTTCATTACACCGATCGTGCACGTCGAGATTCTCCTATCACTGTCGAGCCGCGCACCAATAACGGCGTACATGTGGCGCGCTAATCACAGGATTGGAGCCGACAATCTCGAGTGACATACCGTACATCGCCATTCATGGCGACTCTCACTATTATTCAAAGAACAGCTTGACAAGATAAAATTGCCAAGCTTGCGGTGACATCACAAGGCACGCGATGAAGTTGTCGGAGCGATCCCCAATGTGTGTGTCTCCACAGGTCCCTCGAATCCGACAATGCCCATGCGGACGCTTAACAACTCGCTGGCGAATTATGATGTCCACCCTGAGGATTCCGTGTGAGACATCACCGTGCGCGACGCGGTTTTGTCTCGTGTCGACCTCGATGCGTCAGATAAGTCGGGAACAAAGAAATAATACTCGCAATCGCCGAAGATACAACGGATTGTCACCAAATTGCTTGTCGACTACTGATGTGACCAGTGAGCGCCGCTGTATGATAAGTCCGTAAAGACATCGCATCCAGTAAGATCAATCGTCGGATGCCTAATCGATAACGTTTTCAGATAGCGTCCTTCATCGACGTGGCTACGATGCTCCGGCATGATAAGCGCAGTAGATCGCCAAAGAAGTCCACGCCGGATTGCGGTGCAGTCACTGGCCCGTGGCCGAAAACGAAGATGAAGACAAGAGGCCTCTGATATTATCGGCCAAGAATGATGTCCGATCGCACTGTAACAGGTGAAAGGGCCACTATCGTCGGTGTGAAGCACGAGCGGGCTTGCATGGACAACCTCCGAATGTGCCACACCCACGGTCGCTTCGTGCCATTCGAGCGTTGAGCACGGACATAAGGGGTCCGATAGGACCCTCCGTCTTCTAGAGGACACCGATTCATTCTCGCAGCCTACGGATTACTTCTGCCGTGGGCAGGGCAGTCATAGGTTGCGAGTAGGTTACAGCCGCAGAAGACGTTCTCCAGCTTTCGAAATCGGCGTTGTCTACCGTTTTGGTGTTCCGCGCAGAATCATCTCCGATAATGGGTCCGCCTTCAAAAGCACAAAGATTAACAAGCCTTGTCAGACGACACGGACGGATTGCGAGATACTCTACAATCTACTGCCCTAGTGCAAGGAATGGCTTACGGGAAGCATTCAACAAGTACTTTGGCATGCATTCTAAAGAAACGCTCGAGGACAATAAACGACGTGGCCACGACGAGAACTGAAGCCTTCGTGGCATATCTGGACAACAGCCGGGACGCCGACACGGCCCACGCCAGTACGCCCGTGTATGGGTCCGGGCCGTTCTCCCGTCGGAAGCTCGACCACCCTCGCTCGAACCGCCGTCGCCAACAAGATCACAACAGAAGACAACGCCAAACTACGACTCGAAGAACTAGTAAAGCCTCGAAGGAAGGCAGGTTCGCTCGCGCAGCAGAGTCCCGGAATCCTTATCCGGCCAAGCATGTATCTCGCGCCCACGACAAGTCGGGTCCGCCCGGCGTCGCTCAAAGTCGGTGACCTCGTCCCTTGTTCTTAAAAGACTATTCTCGCACACCGCAAAATAAAGGAAAGTTCGAACCGGACCCGAGCGACCCATTCAGAGCTGGAGAAAGTCCATTCTGGAGGGTCGTGCAACACGTAGTGGATTCCCAAGGCGGAAGACCCATGTTGCCGATCAATGGACGTTACCCGAAGAAATACTACGCCACGCGACGTGTCGAAAGAACGAGTCCCGAGATCGACACTAGTCCTAGTGAGTAGCTTTACGGCCGACGTCTCAGGATCGGGTTCCAAATTTTTGTAATAACGAAATTTTAATAAAACGACCACCAGACAAGATAATGAAAATGTTAATATTCTTCACTAAGTGGTTTTGTTACCTTTGTTAAATCCCGCTTTCCTAAGTTAATTAAATAAATCTCACACCTGTAATGAATTAATTCACTTAATTATAAATTGTTTTGTTTTTGTTCGTTTTGAGTTTCAGCACGCTGACGAGTCCCCTGTTTTTCGCAGGAGAATGACGGGCCGGAGCCTCTGGTTCTCGCTTAAAGACGGCTTAAATCTAGCGACTGGATGAGAAGCAAACCGAAGGCGGTGGTAGTAAATCTTGACTTGGATTTCTCACAAGTCAATGTGGACTATGAGGGTTCCCTCATGAAGTTAGTCCGACCTTCCGAAATGGCAAACATGAAATCCGTTGGTCGAGTCGACCACCGAGAAATTGGGGAGACGTCGAGACAAGGTGGCACGAGGAGGTTTCGTCGATTCACACCCTCACGTTCGAAGATAAGAGGATCTCGTCGATGGTTGCCGAAACCGAGGAGGTGACCTACTCACCGCAGACACGGGACGAGTTCCAGATCCGCCACGGAGGCAGACATGGAAGAGGAATGCTTACCGTCGCAAGCGCCGTAAGATCGAAGCATTCGAAAGAAGACAAGCCCAAAGAACAGCCGCAGGGCTCCCACCAATTCTTGAAGAAGAAGACTACAATCCAGAAATGAAAGAAACGTCGACCGGCTCGCCGTCACATCGAGACAGAGCTCGAGTACACTTCGTAGCCGGTCGCCGCGATCGACCGCTTGAAGAAATTCTCACGGGATGTCCGAGGTGCAAGACGGACTTTCCCGGGCATACCGACACGTGTGGGGAGCGTTCTCGCAGGTGCCCGCGTTGTCACGTACTTCCACTTCAGAGGAATTTGGGACGTACGAGAGCCTACGCGCGTACTCTTCGAGGAGGAGAGATGGGGAGCACCCGCGCAGGAGCCCTACGTGCCGCGGCTCAGTACAGCCTCAGACGACAAGCAGAGTAATCCCGGATCACGTGATCGGCTAAAATCGAGAGGGTTAGAAAACAAGAATTCGAACATTATGAAGAGATACAAGACTAAAGCCGCGAATATCCCTGAAAGACTCGGAGTTATACACAAATGTCTTCTCGTGAAGAGACCGGAGGGAAATTCTACGTTGTAGTATACAATTATGACGACGAGGCGGTACGGGCGGTGTCTCCCGAGGAGAAGACATACTCCGAGCCTCGTGAAAATGGAAGCGCTGGCAAGGGCGAATCACGATTCAGTGTGGTTCTCTGCTACAATTTCGCCAAGGACGGACAAGGAATCCCCCGGGATCCTACCATATGATGAGGTGGACGACATGCCGCCGTAAATAAAGAAGATGATCGAAAGGATGATAGAATGAGCACGTACGTTCCGCAGATCGTATTCCTAGCACTGCATTATAAATATCTACAAGGAGGGGACCGCATCCCGCCTCACATCGACCATCACGATTTCGTTCGGCGCTTTCGCACGGTCTCGCTTCTCGGTGAAAGCGATATTCTTCTGGATAGAGAGATACGGATCGTCTGGACCGGAGAATTCGAGAGGTTCGCGAAGATTCGTGCCCGCCGAATTCGATCCGTTTTGAGCGCTGAAACGAGATGCAGATTTAGCGCTACATCGCATCCCAGAGTCGGATACGAAAGAGTCTCCGTCACTTCGTGAGGATGGACACATGACAAAGCGCCATGCTGCTACGAGCCGCACCCGTAGCCGGAAGGACTTCGTCCGGTACCGTTGTGACATACTGTACCTTTTGGCGTATGCAAGGGGACTTTGTTCGGAGCATAGCGATAGGTTGGTCACTCACGTGACGACTTGCAGAGCGGATGTTCTACCGTTTGCTACCGACTCGTTCAAAGCATAAAGTGTTTCGTACTTTCGACAGATGTACGCAGATATTTTGGATGTTCTTTTAGCGAAGACATCGGTTGTACAAATTTTGAATCGAAATCAATGAAAGTGTTCTCTTTTCCGCAAGTCGGATACTTGTGTTGGAATATACTTCCAGATTCTGACTACGAATGAAAAGTCCGCATGACCACGCGTTGGTCGAAATTACAACGAACAAACAACGAAACAAAAATGCACTAAAAAAAAAAAGAATGAAAATGAGAAAACAAGTAAAAATGCGAAAATTGAAACAAAATCCGTAATGTTAAGAAAACTTAAAATAATGAAATTTAAAGTGAAATTCGAGCTCCGCGTCTCTCGTGATCAAATTCCCGCGAATTCTGCGTACTCTTCCTGCAGCTTCTGAGTTTTTACTCCAGTACGATTCCTCTCAAATTCTCACAAGTTTCCATAAATCTTCATAAATTCTCTGCATAAATCTTCATAAATTCTCTGCATAAATCTTCATAAATTCTCTGCATAAATTCCTCATAAATTCTCCACCAATTTCCATAAATTCCAGGGTCGGTGCAGGGTCGTCCGATTCCTTTTTCCGCAATCTTCCGTAAATTTCCATAAATTCCAGGGCCTGAAGAGCAGGACGTCCGATTCCTTTTCCGCAATCTTCCAGTAAATTTTCGTCAAATTCAGGGCTTATGGTCAGGGGTCGTCCGATTCCTTTTTCCGCTTTCCCCGTAAATTTCCATAACTTCCGGGTCGGTGCAGGGTCGTCCGATTCCTTTTCTCACTTCCTCCTAAATCGAAATTCTTCTCCGAAATTAAAGTCGAAATTAAAACCCGAAATTAAAATCGAAAATTGAAATTGAAATTAAAATCGAAACTCAAATCAAATTGAAATTAAAATTGAAAGAAAACAAAGTAAATCGAATCCGGATTTGAAATTTTGAAACCTGAGCTTTACGTCGCGGCACTCTTAATCGAGAGTTCCCCTCTTTTCCCTCAGGCGAAACTACTCTCTCTCTCTTTTCCTTTTTTCGTTCCTCGCGGCTCGTCCCAGCATTTTACTTCAGTGCGCTTTCGTGTCGGTTTGTTGATCTTCTCTCGGTCAACACTGATACGCGCTGTGCGTCCGTCCGGCGCACCACACCTATCGGGTGTCCATTCGTTGACCTCATTTTTGTCGAGGTTTGAGTCTTCCTCCCAGGATTTAGTGGTTCTAGCTTTTAGGAGCTTCCCCGACGATCTTAGATTCCTAAGCTTCGGACCCACCTCGTTTTTAGAACGCTCGAAACCACTTCGACACTCTTTTAGAGTCCCGGACGGAGTTCTCGACCTCTAGCTCACAGCACGAGTAGGCTGGAATTAGCGTAGGATTCCAAATCGAGTTTCTATAGGCATCACTCGACCTAGTGACGCCCTCAGTGCACATTCTCTCGCACTCACCGGAAGCACAAACTCCTCGAGCCACGGCCTCGACGCTTCGAGTTACTCCGGCCGGATCGGGATTGAAGCCGAACGCCGCGACGATCAACGTCGAGTCGACTTCGAGAGGATGCCGGATTTGACGCGCTCGACGCGACCGTCGACGAGGTTCTCCGAGCGACCTCGGATGACGAAACGGACTTCGCCATTGCGTCCCGAACGTCGTTTCCACCTAAAATCGATATTTAATTTGCGACGATCGCTCGTCCGGGCGAAAATTACGGTTTTGGGCTTATTATCTTTAATAAAATTAATTATATATATATATATAATTTTTATATTTTAAAACACCGTATTTTCTATCCTAAGCCCTAATCCCTCCCATTCGGATCGGGCCGGCTCTCTCTCTCGCTCGTTCGATCGAGCTCCCGTTCCTTCCTTCTCCCGCGCTCGCGCGCGCCTTCCCCGGTGACCGTCGCTCCCTCGAGCCCCGCGTGGTTCTCCCCATGCCTCCTCGAGTGTTATCCCCGCGCGAGAGTCACCTCGCGTGATCTCCCGCGCGTCTCTCGCCTCCTCGCCGATCTTCTCTGCAGGCATTTTTCCCCCCATCCCCCGTCACTTCCTCGATCTTCTTGGGTTCCGCGGTAAGTCTCAGCCCTCTCCTCCCTCTCCTGCCTTATTTAAAGCCACTGTTTTGGGCTTTCCTAGGGCTAGCCGATTCTTTTGGTGAAGGTGGAGAGGCGCGCCGCCTGGGCTTCTTGTTCTTCGGGGTGTCTTAAGCTACTTGGCTAACTTCTCCTCCTCCTCCTTCTCTCGGTTTAGCGTGAGACCCCGGGGCCTCGTCGGGCTCGGCTCATTGCTTGTCTATGCTACTACTCGTACGCTTTATATCGCTGGAATGTTTTCTTTCTTTAAATGCTTAAAATGGTGGTTCTCACTTCCTTTTCTAAAAGCATGCTAGTATGGCTCTATCTAGTGGGTTCGGAGATGTTTTTATCAATCAAGCTTGTGCAAGGCATCTATACGAGCATGTTTCGATGTTTATCTTTGGTCATCGGCTTAAAAGAATATAAACGAGGCATGGCTTTAGCTTCTCTTTCTCTCTTGTATCATTTGAGGCATGTTGGATGTATTTAAAGCAAAGTGGTGATCCTCTTTTGGCATGTGGGGGCATGTATTCTAAGTCCCCTTCCTTATTTTCTTTTTACGAGAACTATGGAAAGCTTGGCCGCCCTTCGCATTCTCGTTTCGGGGCTCGGTTTTCTCGTTTCGTGTGCCTTACTGGCCGCCCTTTGCACTATGTGCGGGGCTCGGCTTTTCCGCTGCGTGTGCCTTATGGCTGCCCCTTCGCATTCCATTTGGGGCTCGGTTTTTCCGCTCCGTGTGCCTTATGGTCGCCCCTTCGCACTATGTAGGGGCTCGATTTCTTTTCTGTTTACGTCATTGATCCTTGTACCTGCTCCCCTTTGTGTTCGATGTAGGGGCTCGGCTTCTTTTGCTTCGTTTCGTTCGCTCTCTCGCAGCTCGCTCCTTTGTGTTTGATGTAGGGGCTCGCTTTCTTTTGTTTCGTTGTCATGCTCTGCACTGCTCCCCTTTGTGTTCGATGTAGGGGGCTCGGCTTCTCTTTTGTTTCGTCATTGCTCTCTCCGTAGCTCGCTCCTTAGTGTTTGATGTAGGGGCTCGGTTTTGGTTCTGTTGTTCCTGCAGCCTCCCGGTGCAAGCCTTTTAATAGCTCTGGCTTTAGATCTCCTTTCGGCTCGGGTTTGTGCTTCTTTGCTGTTGGTATGCTCGAATTATTTTGGTAATCCGGTGGATTTATCCCCGTGCATTTGCGATGAATTTAGATCAATGTGGATTGTTTGTCGGGGGCTTTGGCCGTGAGCCTCGTTGTGGTAATTTGGATTGTGGGAACTTTACCCTATTGCTGCCCCTTTGTTGTAGCTTGGGCCGTGGCCTTTCCTCCTCGTTTTTGCTCGGCGAGAGCCTCATTTGGATGGTTTTTGTGATGGAGGCTTTGTTCCTTGCTACCCTTGTCTATGGAATTGATTTAATGAAATTTGAAGCGCTTCCTAGCTTACTTCATGGGAAATAAATTGAGCACGATATCTCGAATACTTTGGAGGATTTATTTGGTGAAATCGATGTTGGCTCAGTGGCTTACGGTCATGTCCATTCCCTTTCTTACGTATCAAAGGATTATTGATTCTCCTATTAGCTATATTACGAGTCCCGAGCCCGCGGGAGAACGTACGGTAAGCTTGTGTTTCGAGAATTGAAAATCAACGTGGGTTAAGCCTCGAGTTTGTGGTAGCACTCTCGGCTTAGTGACCCGGATCCAAAGACCTGGGCAACAGCTTTTCTTCTTTTTATTTTATCTTTATTTATGATTTCACTTGTCATTCGGGAAGAGGGAGTGCGTTCTTGGTGTCTAGTCTTCACCTTCTCCGAGAGCGTCGATGTGCCTTTAGTCCTTTTCTCGGGACATGTGAGGTTGATCGGGAGTCCAGGTGTGACTTACCGTGTTTTCGATATATGGAATCGACTCACTTCTTTCGAAATTGTGTGAAGTGAGCCGCTTTCCATCCTCCTTCCGACCCCTCGTCCCTAGTTTTCACCTTGTTTGCGTTCAAAGCACACACCTCACAAGTGGACGTGTAGGTGTGCATATATAACCTCCTCAGGTTATATGCGGGGCCATCAGCGAGCACTGTAAGTGCGATGACGGATACTGGATGAGACTCGCAAACGAGAAAAATTACGAGAATCATAGAACGCGGCCGCCCGACTCGCAGACTCGTAGAAGTAGAGCGCGAATCACGGAACCGTTCGACCGTCCTCTGGGTTTCTACTACCGGACAAGTCTAACGTTCGTAGACCTACTCCTACAGATAGATTGTCAACTCCATGACAAAAAAAAAAATACTTTAAAACAAGAAAAATACATATGTTTGAAAAAAACAAAATTACCTCCACTACTACATGCCTACATTTACCTACGCGCTTTTTACTTGCACTGCAAACCAAAATGAAATGTATTGAACATTTATAAAGGTCCACTGACTGCGTTATTCGAGTCGGATTAGGATCGCCTCGCGTAGCAGTTCGGCTCGAGTAGCCGGCACTTCAGTCCGGACATTAGATAGTCTTCCGAGTCCGAAACACCACCGTGCTTACGTGTCTTTCTTCTGAGAGGCCCACGGCTTTCTTATGGTTCGCCATGAGTTTAGCTGAGCTCGTTCGTGGGTTTCTCACGGTGCTTTCGTAGCTTTCACTTGTCATTGTTGCTTCGCGCTTTCCTGGAGCTTTCCACTGACGTTTCCTTTCTTTCTTCCCGACTTTCTTGGTTTATTCTCGTGATTTTCCTCGCTTTCTCGCCGTTTTCTTCGTTTTTATCGTTGAGTTTTCAGACTTTACTTTTCAGTACACACCATAAGACCTCGTTTAACGGTAGGTATGCTTCCACTTACTACTTACTCCTCGCTCTCTTAGTATCGACAACTCATTGCATGAAATAAAAAAATATAAAATAACGAAGAAACAGTGTAATACATACGATGATAAGAAAGATACTGGATTCTCGCGATAGCTTTTACTTTCCTTATCGTTATACTCGTTGGCATATTTTACTTTTCGAAGACATACTTCGCTACTGAAATGTACTTTCAGGACATATGTCACAAGATGTCTTACACTTCCCGTACTTTCTCCTCGTCAAAGATGTTTTACTCGTTATAAGCGATGTTACTTCCTGTTTAGGCTTAAGCATGCCTCACCGTTTCATCGCTTACTTTGCTACTCATGCCACGATCGCACACACTCACTCGTAATAAAAATAATAAACGACTCAGACGCTCACTTTAACTTAAGACTGAAATCTAAACTGCGGTTCCTCGCTGACGACGTGAGCTTCGAGACACGGTGCAGCACGGCCATCTTCTTCAAGAAACTCGCGCCGACATCAAAGAAAACCATTCTTTAGCTTTAAATAATGAGCCCCCAGGACTTCGAGTAGCTCGCCATACGCAGCATAAATCCTCACCTTTTCTTGTAGGCCTTGCACAGATTCCTTCCCGTGCGATATAAGCCCTAACTCGCTTAGGTTTCGGAGGCTGTCGTCCGATACGACGTAAGCTCTCCTATCTTTCGTGCAGTTTCGCATAATCGTGACATTACGCCAACGTAATTCCTATAATTAATTTGCAAGATTAAAATTAAAATAAATCTCTTTCCAAAATTTAAAGCCTCAACCATAGGATGACTCGGACGTCCTCGAGGTCCTCCTCGAGATCCGCGACATCCCCTACCCTTCTTCCTTTCGACTCCGAAATAACCGTTCCTCTTTGCTTCACCTATCGGATTTCCTACTACCAAATTTCGTCGAAAAACCCTACCTTTTCTGATCGTGAAGATAAACCCGCGATCTAAATCGAGAGCTCTCTCAAGTTGACTTGAGCTAGAGTAATTAACTATAGGGTCACTTCTATAGGTGAGTTTTAAAGACTCAGCATAATATAAACCCTATTTAATTCTTTTCGTATTAAATAGGGAATTCATTCGGTCCACATAAAGTGTTCACAGACTGTAACGGATGTCATGAATTTTGTGGTTTATTCGATCGAGCGATATTGTCGAGTAGGGTGTCTATTCTTCGGAATAGATGCGTTACTCGCGATATTACGCTCGTTCATCCAAACTGCTAAACGAATGAGATCCGTCCTTTCTCATTCTAATATTCTAAAATTTAAAAAAATCTTATTTTCAAAACTAATATGCATATATCCATTAAATTTAAAAAGACAAAAGACGACGCAGCGCTCTTAAGCGGCCGACAATGATCGGTCATGATATTTCATAACATTTATTATGTTATACTATATCATTTTCATATCTATATTATTTTCTATCCAACTGTGATAAGAGAACCAATTAAAATTACATCATATAGATACATCAACATCAATACCATTTATTAATTACGTGCACGAATACATTGATGTTCCCCCTCTAGTACTATAAAGTGGTAAACTTCAACATAATTAAGCATGCACATGCAAACATGCGATAAATTATTTCTTTTGCATTCTAATATTCATTCAATATCTTCCTTTAATAATATATATTTGTAATAAATAAATATAACTATGCAAATCTTGGACATTCATTTCTAAATGATCAATTTGAATAATAAGACATAATAATCATATTCTACTTGTAGCACCAAAGTATTTTGACTAACATCGTTCTAATATGAGTGATTTTAAAGAAATACAGTAGTATTACCATAATTTTGAAGTAAAACTACACATCTTTTTGCAAAGAGTGTAAACAATAATCCTCATTTTTTATATTGCAATTGATTCTTCAAAATATGAAATTCTACAAATAAATACAAATCAGACTATAAGATGCATTTAATTATCTAAATTATGTCTTACCATTAAACTTCCTTCTTGTAATTCATTATATAATGTTAATATTTAATGCATACTTTTTCATATTTGTTAATTTCTAATTATCTTGTTTATAATTAATATGAATACAATAGCTTCCAATTAATAAATTAAAATTTTTAATTTAAAACATAAATCTCCAATCTTAACCGTGCACTGGCTATTATCAATTCCTTCTCATTCCAATCCAAAAATCCTTTCATTTATTCTTCCAGCCATAACTTAACATCATTTTATATTATAGTTGAATACAATTTTAATTGAATTTTAAAAAGTCTAAATTAAATAAATCTTAACCTTTACTTATAAGCATTGATTCGGTTCTTTTCTTCTCATGCACGCATGGCTCCAACACTACTCTACTATACACACGGCTCCCGCACTCCACTTCTACACACATGATTCTCGAACTTCTTCTTCCTCTTTCACTTGGATTTTCGGCTAACTTTTTCCTTCTTCGATACTTCGCTAACTCAAAATATTCTAACTTTGCGTGCCTCAACATCACCTGCACAACCGCTCGCGTGGTGTTCTGCTTCTCCCTCTGGCAAGCCTTCCTCGACAATTAAAACCATGAAAGTGCGCTCACACCTCTGTCATTGCCAATCTTCTTCTTCGGTGTCGTTCGTCTTCTCATCTTCTCCTTCACTACGAACTCCTTGGCGTCGACTTCGTCTCCCAAACCTACAAACACATCCTTCTATGGCTTCAACACTCTTCCTCCATGAAATGTATCTTGGAATTGTGTCGTCTCTTCCTTCCTTCTTCTTCCTTCTTCCCTACTTTAACTCTTTACGCATCTACTGTTTCTTCCCTTCAGTTCGAATGAGATGCCTGTCTCTTAAGAAGAATATGTTGAGGCAATGATTGATTCAAAATAAAACAGTTTTATTAAATTTATTTTATCTATTTTATTTTTTTCAGTTATTACAATCTCTCTTTATAAAATTTCATGCTCAAAATTTACAAATCAATCCCAAGCCTCAAATTATTGCAGTAAACACCTGAACTACCCATAAATTTTCATTAATAAGTAAAACAAAACTTTGATACAAGAAATCTCAACTAACATCCCCCAACAATTAAAATATGATAACATAATAAGAATAACATCACAACTAAAGCACTGTTACATAACTAAAACAACACACTCTCTGAAATGGAAATATGCGAAAGTGATATTCATATCATATGCAAAAAAAACATAACACTCACCAAACCACATTGGCATCGGCATCAACATCACCATCAGCAGTAGGTTTTTTAGGCTCTCTATGTGTAAGGTCATAAAGTCAAGGTCGAATTGGTTATTGTGGTTGACCTTAAGTAGAAGTTAAAGATGTAGACTCCATCATTCTTTGCCACTTGCAGTCTACTAAGAACGAGCTCCACTTAATTTCTATTCTTTAAAGCTTTTCTGGCCAAGTGAAGGGTAGTATCGAGCTATGTCACCAAGCTGGCAACACTAATAGCATGTATGAGAGTCCATCTACCATTTATCTTTATGTTGACTTTCAAATTTGGCACAAGTGAATATAATACTCCAAGTACAGTCACTATTGAGTCTATCAAAATTAACCTTATGCTTCTTCCCATTAGATACCTCTGATTAACCACATGTTCCCCTTCATCGATACACTTTCTCTTATGCGTCACCTTATGCTTTTGAGTAAGTTGAAAAATCAATATCCACTTGTCTAGCCCCGCTCCATTAACATCATTTAATCATCAATCCCAAATGGTACTGATGGTTGTCTGATCAAATCATTCAATCCCAAAAAAAAATTGCAACACTTTTCTTCTAACATTTTTGACATTGCAATTTCTTAAAAATTTGAAGTCCTACAGATGAGCACAAATCAATGTATAGGATGCATTTAATTAACTAAATTATGTCTTATCACCAACCTTCTTATTTGCATTAAATTATATAATTTTAATATCTAATGCCCACCTTTTCATATTTGTTAATTTCTAATTATCTTATTTATGATTAATATGAACACAATAACTTCCTATTAATAAATTAAAATATTTAATTTAAAACATTAATCCCAAATCTTACCTCCACAATCTATTGTCAATTGCTTCTCATTCCAATCAAAAAATACTTTATTTTATTCTTTCAGCCATAAAATAACAGAATCTTATATTATACTTTGAACTTTAAAAAAAAAATCTAAATTAAATAAGCCCTAACCTTTACTTATAAGCAGCGGCTCGATACTTTTTCTCTCTTGCAGGCACGGCTCCCGTACTTCTTCCTCCTGCACTAGGATCGTCGAGCAACTCCTTCCTTCTTCACTGATACTTCGCCATGTCCAAATATGCCCAACTTCTCGAGCCTCCACTTCACCTGCACATCAGCTCGCATTGTGTTCTGCTTCTTCTCCCTCTAGTGAGCCTTCCTCAACACCACACACCAGCTGATCTCACCTCCGTCGCTGCCAATCTTCCTCTTCGGTGTCGCTCGTCCTCTCCTCTTCTCCTCCACGCACGAAGCCCTCGGCGGCGACTTCGCTTCTCGAGCCAACGATTACATCTTCTCTGGCTTCAACACTCTTCCTCCCTGAAATGTGGCTAGGGTTTGGATCGTCTCTTCCTTTCTTCATCTTCCCTCTTCGCTGCACTAAATCTTTACGCCGCTACCGTTTCTTCCCTCTGCTGTATTCGTCTCTTGATAGAAATCTATCAATGCAATCGTTGGCTCGAAACGACACAATTTTATTTATTTTATTTTATCTTTTTTTTTCGTTTATTAATTATTAGAAAGTGTTTGTGATATTGCTTGAGCTCGTGGGGTGTGATGCTTGGTGATACCAAGAAACTTCCATATGAGTGCGATAGAGTAATGGGTTACCGTCTTAGCGTTACACGAGAATTCTACACATATTAAGAACGTAAAAGAAATTAATCAGTAATAACATTAGAAGTTTTTACGTGAAAAAATTGTAAAGGGAATAAAACACAAGGCCTGACTCAGTTGTAAAAGTTCACTATATGTTGGTGATTACAAAGACCCATTATCCCACAGACAGGAAAGGTACTAGATTTTTCAAGTTATAACGTCGATTGACGGCATCCGGTCGGTGGCAATCGACGGCGATCAACAGTAGTCGACGACAGTCGGTGGTGATTGAAGGCGACAGTAGTGCTCTACGACGATCGGCTACAATTGGTGATGGTAAACAGCAGTCGGCGTGTGTCGACGAATGTCGACGGTAGTCGACGGCAATCGACAGTGGTCGGCGGCAGTCAGCGGTGGTCGACGGAGGCCGACAGTGATCGACAGTAATGGGTGGTGTCGGACTTCAATTACTTCTCAAAGCTTTAAGTTTTCTCTCAAGTCTAAGGTACATTTAGAGCAATATGCAACTTATCCAACTTCAGCGATGATGAACTTATCCCGATAATCTGTCGATGAGTGATTAATCCGAATAAACTGTCTGACTGTTTGGTTTGAGCTTATGGAAAACAGCTGATCCTAAAAAATTGATCATTCTACCCCTGTTATGAATAAGCTGTTTAGTTGTTTGGTTAGTGCGTTTTGTAAACAATTTATTTGCAAAAAAAAATTTAATTAAAATGAATAATATGTGCAGCACTCGATATAAACAGCTTTCAACCCCATTATTAGCCAAATTCAATCGTTGTTAAATCTCATCACTCGCAGGATTTATTACACATTTACTTATCAGGCTGTCACAAATTTTAATTACTTCAATAAACAAATAACTAAACAGATGCTAAGCATTTAGCAAGTTTTTAATTTCACCACGGTTAATTTCAATTTCACAGCCATCATCGCGGGAGCCATCTTCGCGGGAGTAGGGAGTTCGCGGGAGGCATCTTCGTGGGAGCAGCGAGCCTTCTTCGCAGGAGTTCGCGGGAGCAGGAGCCATCGTTCGCTCGTCGCGGGAGCTCCAGTCTTCTTCGCAGGAGTTCGCGGGAGCAGGAGCCATCGTCGCTCGTCGCGGGAGTTCGCGGGAGCAGGAGCCATCGTTGCTCGTCGCGGGAGTTCGCGGGAGTAGGAGCCATCGTCGCTCGTCGCGGGAGCTCCAGTCTTCTTCGCGGGAGTTAGCGGGAGCAGAGCCATCGTTGCTCGTCGCGGGAGCAGCCATCGTCGCATTCGCCGAAGCCATCTACGAGGGTTTCTGCGCGTAAGGTAAATAGGAAAGACGGGGAAGACGACGGGGTATTGCAGTAATTAGACGAAAAAACGCAATGTAAGAAGCCGACCGCGGGGCTCCAGTCACTTTTGGCTTTCAAAGACAAAATAAAAACGGAGTTTTTAAATAAGCTGTCCAGAAGTGCTATCCAAACAGTACAGCGGCGTTTTTGAAAACGCCGCCGCACTTATAAACTCTCCCAAACGGAGCCTAAAGCTCCCCCCTCATGAGAGGGGCGGAGTTCTATTTATAGTGTTGTGGGTACAATTAATATAAGAATATGAATCGTTCTGATCGGACGGTCATAAGAGTTTCCTTCGATCAGACGGCGTTTGATGGACATTTGAGTGTCTTAACGATGTCGGAATTGAACAAACTTGGGCTCGTTGGATTCATCTTATCGAGGCGCTTGATTCGACTATAGGCTTGCTAGATTTAACATTTCTTTAGCCTTATAAATATATCCAAAAAACTTTCAAAAATTGTTTAATGACTTGATCTGTGCTTGATTTGACTCGGATTAAACTAATTTTAGCAACATTGAGTTCTTCTTTTCAAGGTTTGACTCGGATTAAACTAATTATTAAAATCAGAGTTTTGTATGAGTTTTTATCAAGGTTTGAGTATTTCTTGCCAAAAAAGCTATTTCGAGATATATGTCATGCCTCGCGATTTGTGTCGGGTGATGGAGATTTTTTAGAAATGTATCACTTCTATTTGAGATGTATTATGGTTGATGAAAAAAGGTTTGTTGAGAATTTTAGGGCAAAGAAACTCAAGAATCGACACAAATCAAGAAAAAACACAGAGATTTAACGAGGTTCGGCAATTTACCTACATCCTCGGGAGCAGAGCGGCGGCTTTTCCTTCAATTGAGAAAAAAGTGTACAAATTATCTTTAGAGTTATAATATAACATATATATATATATATATCCCTAAAGTATGATATGTAATTACACAATTACCCATGTACCGTAGCGCGGGGGTGTTGCCCACGCACCACCAACCCACATAACGAAACTCTTCCGATTGGACAGATGCTTCCGCTCCACTCCGTTCCACTCCATCATTTGTTCCTTATCTAATATATAACTCATACCTAACAATGTTTAATAAGAGAATGAGGTTATTAAGCTACACGAGAAAATAAAAAAATACCCATAATGGACGATAAAATAATACTTGTGCTCTTAATATAATGGCCTTGACCCTTACCTACTGCTCAAGTTTTTTTGTTAGATAAATATTCATCGAGTAAGATATCGGGCGTAAACATAGGCCGCCAAATACTTGGAAAAATTATTGCATACGGAGCACGTACGCAGTCCGCACGCAGCTCCTCGATACTCATCCAGTACTCTTAATAATCTATCAATACCCAATACCCTGTAAATACCTTAATAACCAATACCCTCTCCATACCCTCCCAATACCCTCAAAATGAGGGTATTGGAAGGTTATTCCGCACCCAGCGACTGCGTACGTGCTCCGTAGGCAATAATTTTCCCAATACTTGACCCTCCTAACACTAGAATTCTGCATCGCCATAATAAGCATTGGCTTCTTAACATTTGGTGAATATCAGAGATGCTAAAATCTACTTCAAAGAAGCTAAAAACTTTGCCAAATTAAATGGTACATTATCCATACCCTTAAAGCCAGTGTATTAGTGCTCCACTCCCATATTGCAAGAGGGAAAAACAAAAATTCAATAACAAAAGTTGCCGAGCAGCTGTCAGCCAAAATTTGATTGAAAAAAATATTAGATATCCTCCTGACTAGAATTATTGCTATAAGTTTCATTAAAATCTGCAAAAAAAAAAAAATAATTTTTCACATCATCAGAGTGAGGAGACAAGCTTTTTGTTGAGTACCAGTATAGACGGCTTCCCAGTAGTCAAGATCTCTGTGCAAGTCATTGCTCCAGCACGGGAGACAACAAGATCAGCTGCGGCATAAGCTAGATCCATAGCCTGCAGAAACCTTGAAATTTGGTAACTTGTTAACTTCAGATATAAAGTATTACTATAAATCCTAAAAAGAAGATACGGACAGAGTAAAAAGATGGTCTTCTTATTTTTTTCGAAGCCCTCGATCAAAGAAAAGCCTATCCTAATATACAAAATGCAACTTCTAAAACTTAGAACCAGCTTACAAGACGGAAGTTATCAATGGCATGAATCATGGCATGGAAGACTCACGGGGTCAGAAGCAACCGGCCATGATTTTTGACCAAGCTCTCCATCTTTGTAAATCCATCCTTACCGGTTTGCCATATTATGTATCTGTTTTTATGCCTCGAAAGCATATCATAATACATATTAAGGACAGCCACATTGATGGGATCCGCTCCCTGTGATCCCCCAAGAACGAGTACCACTTGAACCTTCTCCTCCCCAAGCATCTCCACATTAGGGAAGAAATGCGTCCTCGCCGCTTCTTTGGATACGTAGCTCCGTAACGAAAGCCTCACAGGATTCCCAAAAACTGAGCATTTCTCATTGGGGAAATGCTTCAAGCACTCATTGAAAGCAAGAAAGATCTTTGAGGCGAACGGAGAAGCGATTTTATTGGCGATCCCCGGAAAGGCGTTCTGCTCCTGAACCGCGATCTTCGTTCCGGAGAGCACAGCGGCGAGGTAGACTGGTGCTGCGACATATCCGCCTGTGCCGATTACAACATCAGGGCGGAAGCGGCGAAGAATTTTCCAGGAGGCGGCGATCGCGTGCATCAGGTGGAAAGGGAAGAGAATATTATGAGGGGAGAGCATAGGGCGATTGAGGCGGGAGGCTGGGATGTCGACAAAATCAAAGCCAGCGGAAGGGACAATGTTGCTCTCTAAACCTGCAGAGGTTCCGAAGAAAAGGAATTTTGCGTCAGGGCAGAGGGTCCGGAGCTCCTCGGCAATGGCAATCGCCGGGTAGATGTGACCTCCAGAGCCCCCGCCTGTGAAAACGAATCGCATGGTAGAAGAGACGGTGTCGAATGAGGGAGATGAGGGGGCCGAAGCGTCTTCATTGCTGCGGCTACTGGCGCAGGGAAAGTGATGGCTACTTCGGTTAGTGGCTGGCGAATACCAGCGGAGTCGATGACTTTGATTTTGCCGGAGGAAGGGGTTCCATATTGGTTTTTGGCAAGGGGAGAAAGTGACTGAAAGAGCTTGAACGATCACCATCTGGGAGCCTGCAACAGGGAAGACGGGATAGGGACCCCGGACGTCTCAAAAGCAAAAGTTGGCCATATCGTAAAATTGCAAAATCTCCGAGGATGGCATATTGTTTAAATTCACGTTGCATTTAGATGTACATAATTTTATTGCACGGGCATGTTTTTCATGCCTACATATAATCATACTGTTTTTTCTATAATATTTATTGAGTGCTAAAAATTTTATGGTGGTAGAACACCAGAGTTTATTATCTGAATTTTGCACAAAGATCTCACATAATCACCCAAGATATTTTACATAAAAAACCCAATGATAAAAAACCCACATGACCTAGTTTTATTAATCTATGTGATCTTTATTATAAGGTCGGACAATAGAGCGGCTTGTATAAACACACCAATGACAAATCAGTAAATATTGTAAGGGGTAAAATAGTCGCAACATACATAAGTATACTAATAAATATAAATATCTTTATGTTGTGAAGTACTCTAGCCTGGAACCCAAGCAACCATAGAGCGCCGAATAAAAAAGGAGAAACCAGGAGAGGACTTCAACCACAGCAGTGAGGAGAGGGGGGAGAACTTGAAGCGAGATCCTAGATCATCATAGAGAATATCCTCGCATTAGACCCCTTCAAGGTGATGATTGTGACTATCGGTCATCAACTTGTCTGTAAGTTACGTGTGAGTTGCAACTAGTAAGGATTTGGTAAGTATATCTGCTTGTTGATCAATGGTTATTATAGGATGAAGTGTAATATGATTTAGCTTGAGTGATCCCGTATAAAGTGGTAATTCACTTCTATATGTTGATGCTAGCATGGAAAATAGTGTTATGGGCTAAAGCTATAGCAGATGTGCTATAGTTATAAAGTGGTGTAAGTGGAAGATTTTGATTTATTGTTTCTCGAACTAGTGTTGAAACCAAATTATTTTTGTAGTTGTAGTCACTATGGTTATGTATTCTTCCTCTGTAAATGATCGAGCAACAGTAGTTGCTTTTTTACTGACCAAGATAATAGATTTGGTCCTATGTAAATACAAAATCCAGTTGTGGAATTCCTGTCTTATTTAATAATCTAGTTGAAATTTGGATATGCACTTAAAGATAAATCACTCGTAGTTATAGGAAGACCACAATTAGTGGTCCCTTTTAAATACTGAAGAAGATGTATAATCTATTGAAGCTTTGTGATTATGAGATTATGCATATGTTGACTGAATAGCTAACCGTAAATGTTATATCAGGTCGTGTAACAATTAAAAACTAAAGTGAGTCGATGATCTAGCTATATAGAATTGGATCCTTCATGAGAATAAAAGAATCAAGAGTTTTGTAGGATGTGATGGAAAGATAATAAGTTAAGACAGATTTTGAATTTTGCATATTTATTATGTTCAAAAGTTCTGGTATATATTACGTTGTGTAATGAAATAGCCATTTGGCATAGATTTAATATGTAAGCCAAGAAACTAATATATAAAGCCAAGTTGCTTCAAATGTTGAGTATGTAGTTTTTTAATTAACTTTGTAATTGTCTGATTACAGTTGCCTGTGATGTATATATCATCAACATAAGCCAATAAATAGATGCATATTTTGCTCTTTCTATATATTAAAAGAGAAATATCAGCTTTACTCAATATTAAATTTTGTTGGCATAAGTAAAAAAAGTATAATACCATTAATGTGGTGCCTACTTGAGGCTATATATGGCTTTCTGAAGCTTACAAACATAATGCAGATAAGGTGTACCAGCATATCCAAAAGGTTATCTCATTTAGATCATATCATCAAGCTTAACATGTAAAAAAAGCATTAATATATCTAATTGTTGAATTAACCAAATTTTATTTACAACAAGAGCAATAAGTAATCTAATTATAGGTCATAGGACCGAAGGTCTCGTGATAGTTGATTCCATGCTATTAAGAGTAACCTTATGCAACCAACCTCACTTTATTTATAGTTATAGTACATTTGTATGATATTTGTTTATGAATGTCCACTTACATCCAAAAATATTTTTGTTTTCAGGAGGTGGCACTAGCTTCAATGTACCATGTTGTTGCAATGTAAGGAACTCATATGGCATAGTTTTGCAACACTGAGGAAGTTTGACCGCTTGATTATAAGTGGGTGGTGCTTCATGAGATTGAATATGATGTTGAAGGTTAAAAATTTTCTTGTATTAAATTTCCATTTTGAACATGAGTTATCACGAGAGGTTGCTTGGTAGTAGGAGTAGGTGTGGATTGCGGTATGAGGGAAGGAACATGCATGATAGGACTTGGAGAAGTAGTCTTGTTTAGAAAAAAAATGGTATAAGGAGGAGAATTGGTGTATGGGTTGTGTGGTTGTGGAAGAATGGTTAGATGTATTGTTGAAGACAGTGGTAAAGTCAGTTGTTGTGTCTAGTAGGGTTGATGAGATGACTGAGGTGGGCATTAGGAGAGATGGCAGGTGATAACTAGGAAGAGAAGAGTAATCAAGAGAAGAGGGTGGTTCATGAGTTGTGGTGCCGGGAAAATGTATTCAATAAATTTGACATGACAAGAGACTATGAATTTTCTTGCCTGGATATTAGAACACTTGTAGCCTTTTTATTGTGGACTATATCCCCACAAAAATACATTTTGATGCCTTGGTTGAGAATTTATGTGGGATATTATGATGTTGCAAGAGAAACCGGAGGCAGCTAAAGGTTTTTTATGTGATGATAATCAGGAGTTTGCCGGTAAAGAAGTTGAAATGGTGATTTTTGTTGTGAGTTAATGGAGTGGAGCCTGTTTATTAGATAAGTAGCAATAAACATAACTTTCATCCATAGATTTATGGGTAAGTTAGAGGAATTGAGAATGGTTTTAGGCAATTGTATTATATGATGATGTTTTCTTTCAGATTTACCATTATGTTCCGGGATATGAGGACAACCAAATTAGTGTTGAATGTCATTATTTTGTAGGTAAATTTTGAGTTCATTGAAATATTTTTTCCACCACCATTTGTTCTTAAATATTTTATGTTAGTTTGAACTTAATTATGTATCATTTTATGTAAGTAAATAAAGTGGGAAGTGGTTTCAGATTTGTGATGTGAATGTATGCACCAACAATAGCAAGAAAAATATCTATAAATGTGACATAATATTTGTATTCTTTAATGAAAGGATGGGGAAAAGGTCCCCAGGTGTCCAAGGTAAGCATTTCTAATTTGCAATAAGTAGTGTTATTGTTATTCGAATATAGTTTTTGACTTTTATTTTGATAATAATCAGAACATTGAAATTTGTGAGAAGAAATATAGAGTCCGGAGTAAGCATGAGCTATCATAAACTAGAATTTTTTGTGTGCATGTCCGGGTCTTTAATGCCAAAGAGTGGAACTTATGGTGGTGTGAAAAGCTGTGATGGGGTAGAGCACTTAATCGAAATTTCCAATTATAAGAGGTTTCTTCGTAATTATGTCTTGAATTTAAAACTTATGAGCATCAAAATTAATAGTGTAGTTGTTATCTTTTACAAGCTTGTTGACAGATAATAAGTTATGAGATAACTCTAAACAAGGGAAAGGATTTCAGCATACCCTCGGGGTGGGCAAAAGACCATTAACCACATGTATTATTTCTGAACTTTGTCCATTTTCAATAGTAACTTATTTTGATCCCTTGTAAGGTTGAGCTGATTGCATCCTCTTCATAGTGGGAGTGAGAAGTGTTGTGGCACCTGTATCTAATATACATTCCAACTGCTATGTTGAAAGTTAAGCTTTCAAGCCTGCTACAGGTGAGTTAGAAGGAGATTTATATTATAGATTTGTTATGTTCCAGCATTGACTGTCTGAGTGCCCTCTTTTGTTGCATGTAGATTTGTTATGTGCCAACATTGACTGTCCGAGTGCCCTCTTTTGTTGCATATCTCACATATGATTATAGTTATTGATTTTGCATCGCTACTGTTTGGTGTGTTCTTGGTGCTAGCTTGATTCTTATTGGAATTTCTTGCATTATTGTATCCTCCCTATTCTTGAAAGTAAGCAGGGTTGTTGGTTGTGTACTATTTCATTAGCAATATTGCATTCTTCGCTATGTAGTAGTGTATAGAAATCTTCATGTTTTCAAATAGCTATCTTTGACCCTTGATAACTTAGAGGTAAAGCATTCAAGGTATGGAGAAGGATATCTTTTGTGTCTACTTTAGACCTTGCTGCAGTAATATTATCTACCAGATTATTGACCGTAGGTATGTATTGAGTCATGGTGCTTGATCTATACTGATATTGTGAAGTTTATTCTTTAATTGAATGACTTTAGATCTATTGGATGCCAGATACCTTCTCTCTAGGGTCTGCCAAATCTCAACAATTGTGCCTAGATGAAGAATATATGCTTAAATTGAGGGATAAATGGTATAAAATATTGTTGTAGCTAGATTTCTATTTGTCATTTGCATTAGCGGTAAGTTTGATTTCCTATTACTTGGATGTTGGTATCAGAAACATGCCTTGGTGGATGAGAAATTTGATTTTCAACAAACGGATCAAAGCTATTAGTAGCAAGTAATTTTGATATCTTCCAGCTACACTCTTGATTTAACACATCAAGAATTTTAATGCAATAAGAATACTTATCTCTTTGAATTTGTTGCAAGACATTATAGTATGTGGACCTTATTGAGTTGATATTGATGGGCTTGAATCCATTGTGCTTTGGAGCAATATGCTTTAATACCATAGAAGGAAAGAGAAAAGATAGTAGAAGAAGATGAGAAGAAAGAATGAAGAAACAATAGAAAAAACATAACTTCTTTTATTAATCTATGATATTTATTACTAGGTCAAACAATAGAGCAGCTTAAATAAACACAACAATGGCAAACTAGTAAATATTGCCAGGGGTAAAATAGTCGCAACATACATAAGTATGCTAATATATATAACTCTCTTTATTTAGTGAAGCAACCCTAGTCAAGAACCCGAGTAACCATAGAGCGTCAAATACAAAGGAAGAAACAAGGAGAGGACTTCGACCGCAATAGTGAAGAGAGGCATGGGAGAATGTGAAGTGAGATGTTGGATCATCATAGAGAATATCCTCCCATTAGAAAAATGACTACACTATATAGATGAGAATTAAAAAAAAAAAATGTTAGTCTCTTTAATAAGGAAATACGGTCTTACAAGAGTGTGAGATGTTGATTTGGCATTCTCTAAAAATAACTAAAAGCAAGGGAAGTAATGAATGAATAGTAATAGTGGTGGCAGACCGACAACAGTAGCCAACAATTGTGGTGGCTTTCAAATGATGAAGATCCGACAATGAAAACCATGATTTTATGTTAATTGTCATTACAGTGGTGGGCGACCGAGTGATAATGGCCATTCAGTAGTTTGGTGATGATAATGATGAGGTGTGCGTTGGTTTTGGTGATCAAGTGTTGGTGGTTAAGTGAACATAGGAGTCATCGGGTGACGACAACTGACTTGTGGGTGCTGCAGGTTAACAATGGATATTTCGGTAAAAGCTCTAGAATCTTCAAATCTCCAATCTGTCTCTCATTTCTTCTTCTTTAACATGAAGAACATCTGGCTCTTTATAGAGTTTTAATAGATGTATTTCGATAAATTTATCCAAAATTTCAAATTTTGCTTTATTTATGAATGGTCTTACTGGGCATTTACAAGAGGATGTACCTTGGTGTATGCTTTTTGCTGATGATATCCTCCTTGTGGATAAGACAAGAGAAAAACTCCAGGAAAAACTTGAATTATGAAGGTCTACATTGGAGTCTAAAGGTCTTCGTTTGAGTAGAACTAAAACTGAATACGTGGAATGTAATTTTAGTAATAGTAAGTCTAGTGACAGAAGTGTAACTTTGGGTGATCAAATTATTAAAAGGTGTGAACGATTTAGATATATCGGGTCCATTGTTCAAAGCGATGGTGATATAGATGGGGATGTTAATAGTAGAATTCAGGTTGGTTGGTTGAAGTGGAGGAATGCGTCCAGCGTATTGTGTGATAGAAAAGTACCGCTTAGACTGAAAGGAAAATTTTATAAGATGGTAGTGAGACCTTCAATGCTCTATGGTGCTGAATGTTGGCCTTTAAAAGTGAAGCATAATGTTAAGTGTTGCCGAGATGAGAATGATTAGGTGGATGAGTGGCTTTACACTAAGAGACAAAATGCGAAATGAATATATCCGTAATAGGGTTGGTGTTGCACCAGTGACGGATAAAATTAGAGAGAGTCGCCTTAGATGGTTTGGTCACATTAAACGTCGACCACCTGATGATTCGATTAGGAGAGTAGATGTTTTAAATACAACTTATGTTAAGAAAGACAGAGGTAGACCTAGGAAAACTTGGGCTTATTGCATAAAAAATGATCTTAATTTATTAGAATTAAACGAAAATTTGACACTAAATAGGACGCAATGGAGAAAAAGGATTCATGTAGCCGACCCTACTTAGTGGGATTAAGGCTTTGTTGTTGTTGTTTCAATTTTTGCAATCTAACCGTCAATATTAATTCCTCTAGTTGTAGTTTATTTTTGGCTCATTGGATTTTTCATTAATGCACTCAATTCGACTATAAAGATGATGAATTTGGAGATCGTTTGACACTTCAATTAACACTTTGAAGCTCTTGATTAAACTTCAAATACTTGATATGGGCTCATTTAATGTTAGATTTAACTTATTTTAGTGTTATTTGGTTCATCAAGATTAGACGTTCAATTTGACTTTAAATTAGTTAGAATTAGAGCTCAGATGATAATGAATTTGAATATGGAAACTATTTCATTCAAAGTGCATCGAGATCTATGATTAATTAAGTGAACTTTTTTGGTGACACATCAATATTTATATTTATAAATGTTTAATAATTTAATTCTCTATTTCATCTCATTCGAACAATTTTAGAATTCTTCAGGAGAATTCATCTCATATTTTTCTATCTTGATTATTGTTTTTATACGTATCTAATAGTCTAATTATATTGCCGAATAAATTAGTTATCTTTACACTTTAAATCTAGTTGTATTATACATAGTCAAATATGTATGAAATCATCAATATGTATAATAAAATTAAGTAATCATGATATGAAATTTTTCAAAATATGATTATAGGCTTTTTCTCAACTCTGATCTAATCTTTTAAATTTAGATGGATTATATAAAAAATTAGTTATATTACCATATAAGTAATGAAATCAAAGATAACTGTAATAAAGCCAACATTAGTACATAATATTTAATGACAAATTTTAATTGTGCTGCGTTGTTTCAAAGAAATTTGGATATGCGATTTCCTGAAACAAATCACCAATTCATCATAATAGACTGGAAATTGTAAATGTGGCGGGAAGCAACGGACAAAATGAAAAACACGCATTCCTTGCCTGCGATCACATGTCACGTAGTACTTGGAGAAGCGAACGTTGTAAGGTGCTCGCCAGTTTGTTTATTGAGCTCTAAAGTGGAAAATACTCGTTAACCAATTTTTGTTTCGTTTTTCTCAACGAAGTTATTTTTATCATTTTTCTCGTTGCTTTTAAATTATTAAAAGTTTGATTTAATAAAATAAGATAGATAATTTCATTAAGAAAATTATGGGATTGAGATGAACTAAACTTGTGTGCATTGAAAATGTGATGCAAAAATTGAATCTATTCAAGTAATCATATTATATGTGTAATATATAGTATTAATATGTTAAAAAAAAAAAAACATTTGATCAAGCACGAAATTTGATGCATCTTGTTTGAGATACTTCTAGATTAAAATTTAAGATCACCCAAGCTCCAATTTTAAAAAAATATATACTCCAGTTGAACATTTAGAAACGTCTGCATCATAACTAAAGAATTAAATGGACTTTAAATCTTATCTACTTATAATCAAATCTGGTGTCATGGTGAAAAGATTCCAGTGTGTTTATAAAATCACTCAAATCTAAGGTCATTAATATATATATATATATATATATATATATATATATATATATATATATATATATTAGAAATTTAATTTATGATCAAATAAATGAACATGTGCAATCCGATGGAATATTTAAGAATTTAGGTATATTTACCAAAATATTCCTATCAAATATTATAAATAGAGCCTTATTATTCACATGAATGATGATCTGAACTTGAGTTTAAGAAAATATTGAAGATTTGAAGAATTCTAGAACTCTATAATTTTCATTGTCTAAATATGGTAGCTTGACTACTATTTTCTAATTATCATCACACAAATGCCATTGCTCAAACAATATTTTCACCTAGTAATGACTCCGCAAAATTTACTATACAAGTAAGCTAGTATGGTGTGTACTTATTTATAATATTCTATTCTTCAATTAAAGAGTGGAGCATATTTTTAGTAATCTTGTATAATAAAACATATTGTTTTATTGAGGCATAGTCCTGTATTTTTCTTCCTTCTTAGATATATCATATAAACATTTTGGTTTTTCTTGTGCTTTCTTTTAATTTATCTATATATGTGCAAGATTATTATGTAAATATAGAATGTAAACCCTCACTCTAACGTGGTAAATATAGTAGCACAAAATAGTTAGGCACAGCTCCTGAGAAATATTCTTAATTTTCTATTAAATTAAATAATCGATAATAGGTATACTATTGATGATAATGAGTTTTCTTACCCCGGTGTTCATCAATCTAACAATTAAATGCAATTAAGTAGATTGTAACCACACAACGATATGCCCCCAAGGCCTATCATTGAAGAATCTTATACACACGATGTAGAAAAGTCAAGCTCAAATTCGTCAATTATTAGAAGAAGTCTGTTTATAAAGGGTATCATCATAATATAATAAAAAAAGTTCACTATTAAATCAAAAACCCAGGGCTAGTTAAATAAGGCCTCCTTGTCATAATGTTGAAGTCCACCATTCATTCTAGCTTAATTAAGAACTCCTTAACACTAATAATTCAACTCATTTTTCTTGTGCTAATCCACTAACTCACATTCCTCCAACAATTTTGGTAGACATAGTTAACACAAATCTCATAAACACCCTTTGTGATATCATACGAGATAAGATTTAACATTTCATTTAAGAATAATTTCTTATGAGAAATATAAATTATCTTACTATTTAACATAAATTTTAAAAGTTTCACCTATAACAAATGAAATTTTATAACATCCAATTGCAGTGAGAATCAAGATATCACTATAGATTCTTATGATGAATCCAATGACCCTTATGAAATCGTTAGCCAATTTTAGATCATCATGGATATTCAACAAGCTTTATGCACTCCTCCATTAATTTTTTTCTATCACTCAAAAGTCAAGCTCTTAACACTGCCGTTGCCGGTCCCAAGCCCGGATGTGAAAAGTGGAGGGTTGCGTTAGGTAGTCGAAAGCCAGCGTAAAACTTGTCGAAAAAAATCATGACATGAATCCTTTTGATCATTGTGTAAGTGCTAGGGCGTCCCCTGGAAGCGACGCGCTGTATGACCTGAATATAGTGGAAAGTGTGCAAGGGCCGCTACACCGGCGCCCGGGTGTAGTGTAAAGGAAGCAATGGTTCCCACATTACGGACGAATGCGGGTAAAGAAGTTAGTCCATGATACTGGTATTAGGATAGAATCTTGGAGTATAGGTACTCTTAATGGTAAATTAAATGAATTGGTTGATATTATGATCCATAGAAAGATAAATATCTTATGTATTCAACAAACTAAATGGGTTGGAGAAAAAGCTAAGGAGATTGATAACTTAGGTTTTAAACTATGGTATTCTGGTAAGAGTCGTACTATAAATGGTGTAGGTGTAATTATAGATAAGAGTTTGAAAGATAATGTTGTTAAAATTAATAGAGTTGGAGATAGAATTATAGCACTTAAGATTATTATTGATACTAAGATTTTAAATATTATAAGTGCTTATGCTCCTCAAGTTGGTTTAGATATAGGCTATAAAGATAAATTCTGGAATGATTTAGAAGAATTAATACACTTGATACCCCTTGAAGAAAAAATTTTTATTGGAGGAGATTTAAATGGACATGTCAGTAGAGTGGTAGAAGATTTCAAAAATATTCATGGTGGCTACGGTTATGGAGTGATTAATGAAGAATGTAGAGCCATTTTAGATTTTGCTTTAGCGTATGATATGATTATTACTAATACTTTATTCAAGAAAAGAGAGGAGCATCTTATTACTTATAAGAATGGATCTAATAAAACACAAATTGATTATTTTTTATGAGAAGAAGAAATCATCGAGATTGTAAGGATTGTAAGGTCATTCCAAGTGAGGAATTAAGTACCCAACATCGATTATTAGTTCTAGATTTTAAGATGAAGAGTTGTAAAATAAAGAATACTAAGATTCAACACCGTAGAATAAGATGGGGGCTCCTAAAAGACACAAATAAAATTATTTTTATGAGTAAAATTCTAGATTTAAATATTTGGGATGTCCATAAAGACGCTAACGCTATGTGGGAGAAATTAACTAATATTATTAAACAAGTGGCTAAAGATGTACTTGGAGAATCAAAAGAGAAAGTTTCTATAAATAAAAATAGTTGGTGGTGGAATAATAATGTGTAAGAAAAGTAAAATATAAGAAGTTATGTTATAAAAATTGGTTTAAATGTAAAAACGTAGATGACCCACTTTTGATATTTATACTTACAAAAATATGTTATTGATATTGGCAACGACACCAAAAACTTGATCCCACACCAAATATATGTATTTACACTAATGATTTTTTTTATGAAAATTATGATTTATAATGTGGATACTACGTAAGTATATGTATCGTTATCAAGTAATAAAGGGCTCTAGTGGAGTCCAAGATATCGATCTCACAGGAAAGTTAGAGAATTTCAAAGACAAATTAAAGTAGACTTACTTACTAAGTTAGTATACAGAAATTAAGAACACTTATACTAAAACTATTGCTAAAAAAGGTTTAATTGTAAGATTCTAATTTAGAAAAGCATCTTTCTCCTTGTTGAGAGAATTAAGTGAATGATGAATTAAAGTAGTTTAGAGTTTGTATTGTGACAAATAAGAGCATTTCTATTCTTTACCCTTTGGTCCAGGTGCAAAGAACATTGACTAGTTCTATGTTTGATTACTGAATCCGTGCTGAAGTCGGGAGGATACTGGCTGCCACTTCAGAGCTCCCATGTTCCCCTCGCCTGAGGGCTAACATCTACACTTCAGCTCTCAAACAATAGGATTGAATTGAATATTTTAGTCTGTCACACTAAAATGTCCAATTCTACGCCCGATAGTTAATATTTCCTATTTATTTGCACCCTCCTTCCAAGGCCTTTGACTTCCTTGAATCTCGGATGTAATCTTTACTATAGTTGATAATTCAACATATGTTAACAAATCAATTGGCCAAATTGAAAGTAAATTAAGTTTTAAGTAAAAGATTATCACAATTTTTATTTAATAATTTTAGGCACAGTTACTTTGATTCGTCACTTAACATAATCTCAACAACAAGGAAAAATACTAAGGAAACTACTCAGAAAGCATGGGAAAAATAACATAAAGCATGGATTTCATTAAAGTTAACAAACAATAACAAATATACTTATCTCGATTCTTCTCCCAAGCGGACTCCTGAAGTTCTTTCGACTCTTCCTTCCAGGTACAACACACTTAATTAAACTTACTAAGACTCTCTGATTTACACTCCAACACAAATGAACACTAATTGACTTTAAAACAACACCAACAGACACCAAAAATGACACACTAAAGGGACATAAATCGTCTCTATTTATAGAAGGAGTCAAATATTCAAAGGTTGCTTAAGCACCTCTTCAAAAAGCGTCCAGGTTCATTGTATCTGGCTCTTTTCAACTGTCTCGCCGTCGGCGGGCTCGATCTCGCCGTCGGCGGGCTTCTAGAAGGTGGGCTAACCGCGTCGATCTCGCTGCAGCGGGCTCGATCTCACCGTCGTTGGGCTCTTTATAAAATATTAAAAAACTCTCGGGAAAATCTCACCGTCGGCGGCTTCAATCTCGCCGTCGGCGGGACAGTTCAATTTTCATCATTTTTAGTTCTTTTTGCTCCAAATCCGCTTCTTTTGTGCTTTTTGCTTTTAGTACTTATAATTCTTCATTCTCGTGATAAAACAAAGAAAATACCTTTCTTTAAAGTGCAATTTCATATAAAATTGGTATAAAATTTGCAATATATTTTCTTGTGGTTAAAATCCCCCAAACTTAACTATTACTTGTCCTCAAGTAATTTAGATACTACATAAAAGTAATAATTATTTGTAGTAAAGTTTTAATTCAGAATTACTATGAATTTGATTCAAATAAGTATTACAGTAAAGTTTTCTAGAAATATTTTAAAATGAATAAACTAATTCTATAAATATAAGGCTATTTAGTTCTCAAGTTTAAGATTTCTAGTCTTCTATTTATTTCAAGAATGACTATACTTTTCAATATTAAATTACTTAAGATATTCAGATGATAGGAATTTCATGAAAGAACTACTTAGTAAAATACTAATCCATATATATAAGTTCAGAAATGTAATTGAAGTTTACCCTATAGGTTGATTCAAATGAAACCAATTTTTGATAAGGCATCTCCTCAAGCTTCTCCTCACTTTATATATATATATATATATATATATTCTTAATAATTTTGAGGAAATATATATATATATATATATATATTTCTTTTTCTTTTCTTTCTAGATTGATTTTCAATCCCTTTTTCCTTTACTTTTTTTTGTTTTAAGCGAGGATCACTATTTTTGGTTAGCCTGTTAATAATTTTGAACTTCATTTTTCTCTTCTTAAATTTGAAGCTGGAAACATTTACTTCTCTTATATGTATTTCAAAGTTTTTACTTCATTGAGTTTCAATCTTTTCTTTCTCAACTAAATACCTAAGAATTTTATATTTGAAAATATAGTTTTCTTTACTATAAATAGTTAACTATATTCTTATTCTCTTATACTAAATATCCTTAATCTACAAAATTAGTTAATCATTAAAAGTATTTCTCTTAACTTTCTATAATAATTAAATAAATTAATTCTAGTTTATTGAATTAAAATTACTACAGAAAAATCATTTTATAATAATTTTTGAAAATATAATTTGAGAACAATTTAATAATTAAATTTGTATTTTTCCCTCCCCCAAACTTAAATTTTTCTATTTATCCATATAGGGTGAAAAGGAAATAAACTGTAAATTTAAATCATACCTTCGTGCTTTAGGTATTTCTCTTTTTGAAGTTCTGCAGGTTCTTTTCATCACTTAATTACCTGTACTGTTAATAACTTTCTACACACATAATATTAAAGAAATTGCTGGGTAAAGAAGTTTAACACAATACTACCACATTTCATACTAAAATATCACACTACATCCACATACATTTACTAATCCAATCCAAGTTTACAATTGCAGTATGAAAATATTAAAATTTAAAAACTATATAACTTTAACAACAATGTTTAAAAAGATCTACACCACATCATAATCAAGTTCATAAGCTAAACATTAATACTAAAGTTTTAAGAAAAACATACAATCAATCATAACATCAAAGTTTATAAGTCAAATAACTAAACAAATAAACATATAATCTAATCTTCCGCATTAAAGTCCCAAACTATATCGTCGTTTCCTTGATCAGCGGGTGGAGTAGGCTGGTAATGACTGTAGCGGGGGCATTCAAGAAATATAACATCAAGCTCTCCTCTCCTGTAACATTTTTAGCATCATAATAAGCTATCTCAAACTCCGAATGTCTCGGGAGATACTCACTGTCATAATCATGCCTTCGCTCTAATCCTCCAATTCTCTGATCAATATGCTCCAGTTTTTCCTCAATCTTTTCAAAGCTCTTTCGCTACAGGGTCATTTCATTCATCAAATCATGAAGGCTAGGAGAACTATAAGTAGGAGGATCATAACTGGTGGAGGGAATATCCTTACTAGTTGAAGGTACATAACTCCTAGTTTCAGATCTCCATCCTTCGTGGGATACATAGGTTTTAATATTAGCCGGAGTAATGGGTTTCATAGGCTCCACCCATTCCTCATCATCTCTTGCCTCTACCTCAGATAATTGGCAGAGTGCATAAATCAGACCAGGGTGTCCTAGTCCTCCTCCGCTCTCACTTCTAGCAGTGGCTAATATATTCTTGTAAATAATATTTTCCACTTTAATACTTCTTTGGTTCTGAATACAGAAATTCAAAACTGCTCTATCTCTTATTACCTCACTATGGTGATACGTGGGTAACAGAGTAGAACAGATAAAATAATGCCAGGCTTTAGACAACACATTCAACATCGAGAGAGGAAAATTTACCCTTTCTCGCTGCTTGATCTTCCAAACTCCTTTCCCGTCAGTGAGAAAGTTTATCACTTCTTCCAGTGGTCCTTCCATAGTACCAAAAGTATCATACTCACTGGTGTGCAACTCTTGTACTTCATAAAACGAATTGATTCTAGCAGTATGCGAAATCAACCAAAAATCCTCTCACCTTGATTGGTGCATCTTCTATCACTATCAGATTGCATAGAATTCTTTAACTACTTCCACTGCAGCTTTATTTGTGGTGTAGCAGAAGTTCTCCCATCCTCTTTCCTTGATTATTCGTTCCACTTCTCCTCCTGAATTTTTAAAAAGTCGATCTTGAATACATTTCCTGGCTTGAATGTTGTGAAAATATCTCGACTGTGACCTTGCATTCACAAATTGGTTTTCGTCGTAATCCAATCGTCTTCTTTGTCACGGAGCCATTTTTTTGATCTATCAAATTTACAAAAAATCTTAACTAATATCCAAAATATTACTAAAATGGCTTCCTAATGTTACTAAAATCACTCTAAATCAAGTTCCATAAATTTCTTCCAAATCTTTTCTTCACATTTCAAAATTTTCCCAAAATCCTTAATGTAGAAGAAATTCATGGTGAAAATAAAAAATTTTTACATAGGAGTGAAGCTCTTACCAAGGAAAGATGAAATCCGGCATTAAAATGTCTTGAAATCACTCCAAATCCCAGATCTATCAAGTCCTAGGTCAGTTTTTCGAAGTTTTGAGGAAGGGGATGATGAATAGTGTCGGTTGATCGGTCAAAATATAATACATTTCGCGATCTCGCTGTCGGCAAGAAATTTCTCGCCGTCAGCGAGCTAATTAATTTACCAAGGCCAAACTTTCGGGAAAATCTCGCCGTCGGCGGGGTCGATCTCGCTGTCGACGGGATTTCCGATTTTTTTTTTTAATTTTATGTTTTCAATTATGTTCAATTTAATTAAGCCTTATTCTAATGTTCGGTCACTTAATTTGATATATTTTTTCTAAGGTTAGATATTCTACTGACTCATATAAGGTTTACACAACACAAACATTATAACTTTTATAAATGAAATCCATGAACTTATAAACTTCAAATACCACAAAACTAACAATTGACTTAGCAAATTAACCAAAACACATCTAACTCGAGCATTGCAATCCATACCACAATACTCTAAATGCTTGGGACTAAACAAACAACATACAATCTCATATAAACGAGAGATTAACTTCGTAAAATCCAAATTATATTAAAAACTAAGTTCAAATCAACACACATAAATAAAATAAGGATAAATCTCTCGCTACTCATTGGAATCGAACTAACTTCTTCCCTAATATTCCCAATAGATCGTCGGTGCACAAATAGATTGTAGAAAGGCCTGAAGGGGAATTTTTCTGTAAAATCTTCTTCAATTCATCCCTTCTGTCTCAACAGTCGTATGAAACTTGCCTCCAAATGTCGTGAATGATCGAAATGCTCCTTCATTCTCCAGTCTATGTGATCAAATAAATTAGAGATATTATCAATAGAATTCATCACATTCTGTAATTCCTTTTCCAATCCTTTAATTTTTTGTAGAATCAGGTTAGTTATATCAGTCAAAGGTCTGATTAAAGGATTATTTTGAGTTGCTTGATCAGAGATAATTGTTATATCATCATTGTTATCCAAAGTAGGAAACATATCTGTCGGATCTAATGGTTTCCAGGGTAACAACACTTTTCCCAAGCTTCGTAGGAAACTTGGTACTGACTACATAAAGTAAAAATTGTTGATGGGTGTCCGAGTCCATGAATCGATCCATTCACAATTAATCATAATGTAGACTTCACAATGATAGATCTAACATCGATAGGTAATCCAGATTGAATACAGTAATTTAAAATTGCACATTCCTTCGAGACTTTGTTTACCCTCATAGTGGGTAATAACTTCGACGAAATAAAGAAATGCCAATGCTTTGAGACGGGGTTAAGAAGTGATGCAGAAAAACTTACATACCCGTCTTCTCGTATTTCCCAGTAATCAGGTTCGTCGGTCAGATATCGATATATCTCGTTCAAGTTGTATCTTGTCGGAATAAAATTTAAATAGTGGCAAACATGGGTATTTTCAATCGAGTATAATTCATTGATTCGAGAAGGAGTGAAAGTTACCCATCTGCCTCTTACGTAAACACTTCCATTATGGATCGCATGCAGATTAGAGTAAAATTCCTTGACTACTGGAATGACGAGAACAGATGTTGTGTAGCATAATACCTCCCAATGTCGCTGAATAATCATTTCTTCAATTGTTGTTGTTGAAATATCCGCTCCTCTGTTTACGAATCCGCTTTCTTTAATCAGTCGCTTCTTCATCAAAACCTTGTTGAATAGTCGCTGAGCCTCAGAACTAACTAACTTTCGTCGGTTAAACACTTCGGATTTCGTGGTTCCTAATGGGTTGGGAGCCATTATGGATTATTTTGGAGGGGCTCTATTCGTTTCTAGGGAAGGAATGGTGTAAATAATGAGTTCTAAACGTTTTGTAGTGAATATTATAGGTTAGAACCGCCAAAAATCGTAAAATAACTCTTAAAAACCACTTTTTAACTATCTCACCGTCGGCGGTAACGATCTCGCCGTCGGCGAGCTACTTAATACTTTAAACTGAATTTGGGCACGCCGATCTCGCTGTCGGCGGGATCTATCTCGCCGTCGGTGAGATTAGGTAAATTGCCCAATTTTCGCTCCGGTCCAAATATTTTCTGATTTCTTCGTATATATTCAAATTTGTGATGATTTTTAAAAAGTAAATGAATAGTAGAATTTACTCTATATTTTAATTTTTAATAACATTAGTAAATAGATCATAATTAATAACTACTATGGGTTGCCTCCCATAAAGCGCTTGGTTTAACGTCGTCAGCCCGACCTAATTTAGTTAGTAATCAGGTTGACTGAGCATTAAAACCTCTTTAAAATTTAGTCTCCTCCCTTCAAAATAAGGTTTTAATCTATGTCCGTTTACTTTATATCTATGCCCAATTTTTGGATCTTCAATTTCTATAGTTCCGTATGATAATATTTGAGTTATAGTGAAAGGCCATAACCATCGAGATTTCAATTTCCCAAGAAATTATTTCAATCTTGTATTATAAAGCAAAACTTTTTGTCCTAGTTCAAAATTCTTCAGGTTAATCTTCCGATCATGCCATAATTTCATTTTTTTTTATAAATTCTATCATTATGATAAGATTCATTTCTTAATTCTTCTAATTCATTCATTTGCAATAATCTCTTCTCACCAGCTTCTTTCAGATTGTAATTAAATTCTTTAATTGCCCAATAAGCTTTATGTTCTAATTCAACTGGTAAGTGACAAGTCTTTCCATAAATAAGCTTGTAAGAGTCATTCCAATCGGAGTTTTATAAGCAGTTCTGTATGCCCATAATGCAGTGTCTAGTCTTATAGACCAATCCAATCTATTAGGGTTTACATTCTTTTCTAAAATACGTTTAATTTCTCGATTAGAAAATTCAGCTAATCCACTGGTTTGTGGATGATAAGTAGTTGATATCTTATGAATAATGTTAAATTTTTCTACTAGTTTGTGAATATATTTATTTTTAAAATGAGATCCTCCGTCAGTGATAATCACTCTCGACATTCCAAATCTAGTAAAAATATTTTTCATTAGAGACTTTGAAACACTCTTAGCATCACATCAAGGTAAAGCTTGTGCTTCAATCCATTTAGAAACATAATAAAAAACAACTAATATATATGAGTTTCCAAATGAAGGAACAAATGGTCCCATAAAATCTAATCCCCAAACATAAAAAATCTCAACTTCTAATATAAAATTTAGAGACATTTCATTTCTTCTAGATATATTACCTACTCGTTGGCATTTATCGTAAGTTCTGATATATCTATAAACATCTCTAAAAAGAGTAGGCCAATAAAATCCAGTATCGTAAAATTTTATAAGCGAGCTTTATATCGTTCCAAAATGTCCTCCAAAATCGAATCATGACATTTCTGAATGATTTGTTCTGTTTCTTCATAAGGCACGCATCTTCTAATTATAAGATCCTTACATTGCTTATATAAATTGGTTCATCCAAAAAATATGTTTTAGCATCATGAATGAATTTTTTCTGCTGTTGCAAAGTTAACATAGGTGGTAAAATATCACTTACAATATAATTTACTATATCAGCATACCATGATATTTTCCACTCATTTATATTATATAGTTGTTCGTCAGGAAAACTGTCAGTAATTTCATTATCAGTGTCAGATAATTCATTATATTCTAGCCTTGATAAATGATATGCAATTTGATTATCAGTTCCCTTTTTGTTAATGATTTCAAAATCAAATTCTTGCATTAGTAATATCCATCTAATTAATCTTGGTTTGGAATCTTTCTTTTGCAATAGATATTTAATAGCAGAGTGATTAGTATGCACAATATATTTAGTTCCAATTAGATAAGGCCTAAATTTATCAAAAGCATAAACAATTGCTAATAGCTCTTTTTCAGTAACTGTATAATTCATTTCAGCATTATTAAGAGTTTTACTAGCATAGTATATAACTTTGAAAATTTATCATATCTTTGCCTAAGTATCGCTCCTATAAGCATAATCACTAAGCATCACACATAAGTTCAAATGGTTTCTCCCAATCAGGTGAAACTATTATAAATGTTGTGATTAATTTATCTTTTAATAATTCAAAAGCATTTAGGCATTCAGTCGTGAATTCAAATTTCTTGTCCTTTTCTAAAAGTTGGCATAGAGGTTTAGTAATTTTTGAAAAATCTTTTATGTAGCGTCTGTAGAATCCAAGCATGTCCAAGAAAACTTCTTACCCTTTTTATCGTAGTTGGAGGTGGTAATTTAGCTATAACTTGAATTTTTGCAGGGTCTACTTCCATGCCATTTTTTGAAATTTTATGCCCTAATACAATTCCTCCTGCAACCATAAATTGACATTTCTCCCAATTTAGAACTAAGTTAGTTTTCTCGCATACCTCTAATACTTTTCCAAGATGATTCAAGCATGCGTCAAATGACGTTCCAAATACAGAGAAATCATCCATAAATACTTCTATTCCATCATCAATTAATTTACTAAATGTAGACATCATACTTCTCTGGAATGTTGCAGGTGCATTACATAATCCAAATGGCATTCTTCGAAAAGCAAATGTTCCATAAGGACTAAAAAATGTAAGTTTCTCGTGATCCTCAGGAGCAATAGGTATCTGATGATAACCAATATATCCATCTAAAAAATAAAAATATTTATGTCCGGCTAATCTATCCAACATTTGGTCTAGAAATGGTAATAAGAAGTGATCTTTCCTGGTGGCTGCATTTAATTTTCTATAGTCAATACATATACGCCATCCAGTAACTTGTCTTATAGGTATTAAATCATTATTTTCAGTAGCTTTAACAGTCACTCCTCCTTTCTTAGGAACACAGTGAATTGGGCTTACCCAAGCATTGATCGAAATAGGATATATAATACCATTATCTAACCATTTTAATATTTCTTTCTTGACTACTTCTTTCATTATTGGGTTTAATCTCCTTTGGGGATATACTCTTGGCTTATGTTCAGTATCTAAAATAATTCCGTGCATACAGATTGAAGGACTAATTCCTTTAATATCTGCTAAAGTCCAACCAAAAGTTTTCTTATATTTTTTTAATGTGTCTAACAGTTTTTGTTCTTGTGATTCATTCAATTCAGCTGATATAATAACTGGTAGGGTTGAATAGTTACCTAAGTAAGCATATTTTAAATGATTAGGTAAAATTTTTAATTCAAGTTCAGCAGATCTAATAATTGACAGAACTATATTCTTTTCAGTGTTTTCAGTATTATCCAACATTTTAAATTTTTCCTGTATATAATCCAGTTTTTCATTATTTGCTTCTCCAATTAATTCAGTATTTTCTTTTTCTAACTTTTCTTCATAATATTCTTTAAAATGTTCATTTTGCAAATGTTCAAGTATTTCCATTTGAAAACATTCATCATCTTTTTCTAAAGCAGGATATTTTATTGATTTTGCTATGTTAAAAGTTACTTTTTGATCGTTTACTCTCATAGTCAATTCTCCTTTCTGAACATCAATCATAGCTTTTCCAGTGGCTAAAAAAGGTCTTCCTAATATTATGGGAATTTCTTTATCTTCTTCCATATCTAGAACAATAAAATCTACCGGGAAGATAAATTTATCCACTTTTACTAACACATCTTCAATAACTCCCTTAGGATAAGTCACAGAACAATCAGCTAACTGAAGAGTTACTGAAGTAGGTGAAATTTCTCTTAATTCTAATCTTTTAAAAATTGATAGAGGCATTAGATTGATGCTTGCTCCTAAGTCACACAAAACTTTTCCATAAAATTTTTCTCCAATAGCCCAAGGCATAGTGAAACTACCAGGATCTTTTAATTTTTCAAGAAGCTTTTTCTGAATAATTGCACTACACTCTTCGCTAAGTGCAACAGTTTCATTATCTGTGAATTTTCTTTTTTTATTTAAAATATGTTTCATAAATTTTACATAATTAGGCATTTGTTCTAATGCTTCTACAAAAGTAATATTTACTGTTAATTTTTTTAAAATTTCAAGGAATTTAGCAAATTGCGTATCTTTTTTATATTGCTTTAGTCGTTAAGGAAATGGTGGTGGTGGTGGTTTTTATATAGATATTTTCATAGGGATCAATGGATATTCTAAGTTTTGATCTTGCTGATCCTTTTCTTTTTCGATTTCCACTTCCTCATTTTTACTTTACGTTTCTGTTTGAATTTTAGTTTCGAACTCTTTTCCACTTCGTAATTGTATCGCTTTAATTTGTTCTTTTCCTTAGTCTTTAGGATTTATTTCCACATTACTAGGAAAAGTTTCAGGAATTCTATTGTTAAGCGCTGTAGCGATATGTCCGAGTTGAGTTTCAATATTTTTAATTGCTGTTCCTTGATTTTGTTATTGATTTCCTTGAATTTGTAATTGATTTCCGTGATTTTGTAAGTGCTGACCCATACTTAATATTAATTCTTCTATAGATCACTTCTTATCTTTAAATTGAGTGTTATTAAATCTAGGTGGATAAGAAGGTTTATAATTTGTATTTCCTTGATTAGGTGGATTTCCTATAGAGTTGTTCATCCATTGTTGATTAGCTGTATTGTTATTCCAATTAAAATTTGGATGATTCTTCCAACCAGGATTATAATAATTCATATAAGGATTATTGGGTCTATTATTAATAGCATTTATAGTTTCGTAAGGAGATTGAGAATCTATAATTTGTCCAGATGAGTTTTCTTCTAATATAGTAGGAGAATAATTCATTCCAAAATGATCTAATTTCTTTGATATAGCAACAATTTGAGAAGCTAACATAGATATTGCATCATTTTCATGAACACTGGCTATCTTTTTAGGGTTTATCCTTTCAGCATGCCATTGAAAATTATTAGTAGCCATTTCTTCGATTAATGCATAGGCTTCATCAAATGGTTTTGACATTAATGAACCTCCAGCAGTAGCATCAATGATTGATCTAAGAGATCCTACTAATCCATTGTAAAAAGTTTGTATAATTAACCAATCTGGTAACGGATGATGTGCGCATTTCCTAAGAAGTTCTTTAAATCTCTCCCAAGCTTCATATATGGATTCTCCATCGAACTGACCAAAAGATGTTATATCATTTCTAAGTTTTGCAGTTTTCGAAGGAGGAAAATATTTGGATAGAAATTTTTGTGATAATTCTCCCCAAGTTTTAATAGATCCAGGTGCTAATGAATTTAACCACATCTTAGCCTTTATCCCTTAAAGAAAAAGGAAAAAGCCTAAGTCTAATAAGATCATTAGATACTCCTTCATATTTAAAAGTAGCACATTGTTCAAAAAAACTAGCAAGATGTAAATTAGGATCTTCATTAGGTGAACCACTAAATTGATTATTTTGTGCCATTTGGATAATTGCGGGTTTAAGTTCGAATGAGTTAGCGACTACATCGGGGTTTTGAATAGTTAGGTGAATTTCATCTAATGTAGGGTTGGCATAATCTCTTAATGGTCTTTGTTGGTTTATATTTTCAATTTCTGGATTATTTGCCATTTGTGTTAAATTTAAAATTTCTTTTTTTTGTTTTCTGATTTTTTTAATAGTGTGCTCTAATTCTGAATCGTAAGGTATTAAATTTTCGTTTCTAAATTTGCGCATACAATTTTTAAGTAAAATTTAAAATAGTCCGTTACTCTAGCAATTACTTCTAATAATTCTATTAATTACCTTAATAATAACTTTACTTCCCCGGCAACGGCGCCAAAAACTTTGCCCACTTTTGATATTTATACTTACAAAAATATGTTATTGATATTGGCAACGACAACAAAAACTTGATCCCGCACCAAATATATGTATTTACACTAATGATTTTTTTAAGAAAATTATGATTTATAATGTGGATACTACGCAAGTATACGTATCGTTATCAAGTAATAAAGGGCTCTAATGGAGTCCAAGATATCGATCCCACAGGGAAGTTAGAGAATTTCAAAGACAAATTAAAGTAGACTTACTTACTAAGCTAGTATACGGAAATTAAGAACACTTATACTAAAACTATTGCTCAAAAAGGTTTAAATGTAAGATTCTAATTTAGAAAAGCATCTTTCTCCTTGTTGAGAGAATTAAATGAATGATGAATTAAAGTAGTTTAGAGTTTGTATTGTGCCAAATAGAAGCATTCCTATTCTTTACCCTTTGGTCCAGGTGCAAAGAACATCGACTAGTCCCATGTTTGATATGCGAATCAGTGGCTAAGCTTGGGAGGATACCGCTGCCACTTCGTAGCTCCCACGTTCCCTCGCTCGAGGGCTAACATCTACACTTCAGCTCTCAAATAATAGGACCGAATTGAATATTTTAGTCTGTCACACTAAAATGTCCAATTCTACGCCCGATAGTTAATATTTCCCTATTTATTTGCACCCTCCTTCCAAGGCCTTTGACTTCCTTGAATCTCGGATGTAATCTTTACTATAGTTGATAATTCAAAATATGTTAACAAATCAATTGGCCAAATTGAAAGTAAATTAAGTTTTAAGTAAAAGATTATCACGATTTTTATTTAATAATTTTAGGCACAGTTACTTTGATTCGTCACTTCACATAATCTCAACAACAAGAAAAAAAACTAAGGAAACTACTCAGAAAGCATGGGAAAAATAACACAAAGCATGGATTTCATTAAAGTTAACAAACAATAACAAATATACTTATCTCAACTCTTCTCCCCAAGCGTGACTCCTCAAGTTCCTTTGACTCTTCCTTCCAGTACAACACACTTAATTAAACTCACTAGGCTCTCTGATTTACACTCCAACACAAATGAACACTAATTGACTTTAAAACAACACAAACAGACACAAAAAATGACACACTAAAGGGACAAAAATCGTCTCTATTTATAGAAGGAGTCAAATATTCAAAGGTTGCTTAAGCACCTCTTCAAAAAGCGTCCAGGTTCATTGTATCTGGCTCTTTTCAACTGTCTCGCCATCGGCGGGCTCGATCTCGCCGTCGGCGGGCTTCTAGAAGGTGGGCTAACCGCGCCGATCTCGCTGTCGGCGGGCTCGATCTCGCCGTCGGTGGGCTCTTTATAAAATATTCAAAAACTCTCGGGAAAATCTCGCCGTCGGCGGGACAATTCAATTTTCATCATTTTTAGTTCTTTTTGCTCCAAATCCGCTTCTTTTGTGCTTTTTTACTTTTAGTACTTATAATTCTTCATTCCTGCAATAAAACAAAGAAAATATCTTTCTTTAAAGTGTAATTTCATATAATTTGGTATGAAATTTGCAATATATTTTCTTGTGGTCAGTAGAGAACTGGGAAAAATATAAAACGACCCACAGGGAGTCTAAATGAATAATCCGTGACGCTAAAAAATCTGCTTTTAGTGATTTTTATAACATGTTAGATACTAAGGATGGTGAAAAATATATGTATAAACTAGCCAAACAAAGAGAAAAGAAAAGTAAATATTTAACACAAGTAAAGTGTATTAAAGATGAAAATCAAAAAGTGCTTTTCTTAGAAAAAGATATTCAACATAGGTGGGTGAGTTATTTCGATAAACTTTTTAATGAAGATGCTGAAAGTACGATCGACCTTAGTGATCTTAATATCGTTAATAATAATAAAACTTTTCATTTTTACCGTCACATTAGTTAAAAAGAAGTTTATGAGGCTTCAAAGAAAACCAAGGGGGGTATCGACATATTTTTAGGTTATGTGTTTTGAAAAAGGGTCGCCTGCAAAAGTTGTCGGCAAACTTTTTAGATTTTAAATTTAATTTAAATATATATATATATATATATATATAATTTAGAAAGTAGTATTTGATTTTGAAAATAATTTTAAGTTTGAAAATTTTAAGATATGAAATTGAACCGATCTCGCATCCCAAATAGTTTATATAAACGAGTAATGCACCACAAACTGTATATCTATCCCGAAGAATAGACACACTACTTGATGATGAGGCTCGGTTAAATAAACTAGAAGATTTGTGACATCCGTTTGGTCTGTGAACCAATTTTATAAGCCGACAAGTTTCCTGCTTAATATAAAGAAATTAAGCAGGGTTTATATTACCTGGGTTCTTAAAGTTTCCTATAAGGGCAAGCCCCTATAGTTAATTACATCTTAAATGACGGGAATCATCTAAGAAAACTCTCGATAATGATCAGTGGTTTTGCTCTCAAGAATTTCAAAGTTTAAGGTTTCAAAGGATTGAGTTTTGGAAATTTCAAAAGGAATTAGCTCGAATTTGGAACAATTTATTTTAAGAGTCCAATAGAAGAGAAGTAGGAGAAGCTGAGGACCCAAGAAGAATCTTGACAACTTTCCAAACTATCCTATTTTTTGGCTTCAATTTGAGAGTTTATTTAATGTTGTAATCGTGCCAATTTTAATTAATTAGGACTTATATTTGTATGACATGATCATACAAATAGCCTGGAAGATATGAGGGTTTATGTCGTACCGAACGACTACCTCGGAGTCCTAAGACCGATTAAGGCTTAATTTACATGACATGATCATGCAAATTCCTAACGAAGAGTTGAGGATTTATGTTGCACTAGGCAAACTACCTCGAAGTCCTATGGTTTGGTTATTTAATTCTAAGAAAGGTTTAGCTGGTGTAGATCCGAGTTTTGCTGATGACGATGGCCGTGCTGCCCACCATGCTCCGAGCTCCTTGTTGTTGTAGAGGTTTAATTGTAGAAGGTAAAAATCAAGAGATGAGAGAAGTTTATTGGTTTAGAAATCTTAAAGTCCAAATATTTTTAATATTTTAATTAAAATAAATCTTAAAGTTGTTTAAACAGAACCGATTAAGATCCCACGGTTCCGTCATCCCAAGCACCGTTATTTTCTTCGAATTCACTTAGTCCGGATGAATTTGCTAAACTCAATCGAATGAGTTCTGCACTTTCATTTAGATCGGTGAAATCGCGTTAGCAACACGTGGGTTACATCATCCGAGGTATTCCCGATCATTCAACGAGATGTTTTAATTTAGTTACAATTGTAGTTTGTTGTTCTGTTTATGATTAAATTTTGAGTTGTTTTATATTTTGGAATGTTGTGGCGGTGAATTTTATCTTGTGGTGACTTTTAATTTAGTTTTCGTTTCAGTTCAGGGACTATCCTAAAGGTTTTGGTTTTCATGCACTAGTCTTGTTTAACATGCAAGAAAAAGTAAAGTATAGTGCATGTAAGTAAATTGCAATAAAATAAAAGCGTACCTGGAGGGTCTTCCCGTCATCCCAAGCTGCACTTAAAACACATGTTAAGGCATTTAAATATTTCAACAAATACCTTGGTCAAGCCAAGGGACAGGTTTTGGTTATCTACCAAAATCTTAATCCTATAACTAGTCACTCCTATGACGTCTAGGTTCTTGTGTTTTATTTAAGGATAATTTTCTTCATCAAAGAACAATTAAATTCAATTATTCTTCTAAAACATCTCATCATATTGAGAAAGTGCTTAGGACGAGTCCTAAACATCTTTTCAATATTTCCGAGATCATTTCGAGTCCAAGTAAATTTAGTTGCACAAGTGAATTAATCATCCAAGAGTTTAGTTAAGCTCTGTCTCTCGCTCAGCTGAACTCTGGACATTCGATTACCTCGATGAATGAAGTGACATCTCACTTAATACTCTATTTAAGAGTTATAATAATTAAAGCCTTGTAGGGCAAGTTGGTTTGTCGAGAATTTTAATCATCCTTAATTCGAAGTTCGAGTTAATGGTTTAAAGTGATTTAATTTAATTATGAGGTTTTAATTAATAATTTTAAGTTCGGAATAGTTGTTCAAATTATATTTTGATTCAAATCTTTATACTTTAAGTGATCTTAATATCTCAAATTTATTTTACTTTTATTATCGAATGATGTTAACTTAATTTAATTTAATTTAATTTAATTTAATTTAAATATTTTTAATTTAGCTTATTAATTGTTAAAATGTTAATTTAATTTAATTTTAATATTAATTTAATTTTTACTTAATTTAATTTAATTTAATTTAATTTAATTTAATTATTAAATTATTTAATATTTTGAACTTTTCTTTAATTTAATGATTATTTATTTTTAATTTTTAATTTACTTAGTTTGGATTATCATTTTAATCTTAATTAAGAGTTAAATATTATTGGAGTGATTTATTTAGGGATTTTTTATTAAAGGATTAATATCCTCTCAAATTATATCCTTATTTTTAATAATTCAAATTTTCATTAATCTTCCAAAAATTTAAATTGTTTAAATAATTAAAGTTTCATTTTTTTGGTTTATTAAAAGTGATTAATGGGTTCCTAGCCTTTTAAATTTCCCAAAGTTTCAATCATCCAAGAAAGATAAAATCAAATATTTCACCCTCCATTTTAATTAAACCTAAAATTTTAATAAAGGGATTTAAATTCTTTAATTACCTTTATACCCTTTTAGGCTTATTTATTTCATAACTCACTAAATTGAGTTCAAATGAGCTTAAAATTTTTATGTCACCTCACTCACATGTCAATCAAGACATTGGAGGAGAAAATGTGATTTTTCTGATATAATTATTTTTAGTGAAAAATAAGGAATTTCAAGGAAAATTCAACAACATGACCAAAGAAAAGTTTCTATCCTTAAGAAAATTATGGAATGTTTCTAATGACCAGAGGACCACTCGGACCAATTTTGGTGATTTTTTGAATTATATTTTATTTATTATAATTATTTTTAGTTTTAGAGTATTAATTAATTATGAAATAAAATTAAAGTTGAAAAATGGATTTTTTATTTTTCTTAAATCTCTCTGACTTCAAGGAGTTCAAAGAAATAAATTTTACAATTTTCTAATTTTTCTTTGATTTATTGGAATTAATTTAGTGAAAAGGTTGGAAAATATATTTTTTAATATTAAAAATTGTTTTAAGCATTTAAAACTCAATATCTTTACTTTGAGACTTGGGAAAAATATTTGGTTTGTTACTAAGTGATTAGGAGTCAAAATATGATATTTTTATGATTTTTATTATTTTTTAATTATTTAAAATATTAAAATATGATTAAAAATAAAAAATTTAGAAAATTCCAATTTTAATTTTTATAGACTCCTCCGATACTGTGAGAGCCCACAAAACCAATTTGGTGAATTTTTGAAATTTATTTTTAGAGTTATGGATTTTTAAAGTTTAATTTTAATCATGTGGCTTAATTAATTCATTTGGTGGGGCTAATCATTTCCAATTGACCTCAAATTTTTATATGAGGTTCCTCTGATCCTAAAGTTCAGTGGAGAATTATTTTCAAGTTATTTTAATATGTGGTTAACCCTAATTAATTAAAATTTAATTTTGAGTAATTAGGCCAATTAGAGTTATTCTTAGTGAATTAACTCAAAATATAATTATCCTAGGGTCCTCTGGTCCTAAGAAACTTCACCAAATTTTTCTGGAATTTATTGGACAATATGCTAATTATTAGAATTAAAATACCAACAACAGTGATATAAACTTGAAAAATACATAACTTTCCATAGAGATGACCTCTCGACCTCGAAAAATTCAAGGAATGTTCCCAAGATCGTAGGCTTCAAAAGCCCTATGGTCTCATGCCATGGTGAATTGTCTATGCAAATGAAGAATCAAAATACTGAAATGAGTAAATAATTAATTAAAAATAAAATACTCATAAAAATAACTTGATTTCTTTTCCATATTATTCTCCTCTGTTCACTGAGCAAGAGGGTACTTTTAGTTTATTTTTATGATTTTCCTACACAAAGCTATGGATTTTCTAATTTCTGGGTATTTTAATAAATCAAAAAAATCCATATTTTCCTACTTATCCACGCGGCGCCGACTCATCCTCGGCAGCTCCGAAAGCCCACGCGTCGCGCTCCCATTCGACGCCGCCATCTGACTCAGCGCTCCAGGGGCCTGCGGTTCATGTAACGTTCTCTGGTCCGGCGCAATCTGGACCGTCCACTCGATACACGCTCGATCGGACGACGCCTGGTCATCGTCTACGACTGGTGTGCACCCGTGACCGTCCACACTAAAACCATAAGAACTCTCTCATTTCTCAACGGATTTTCGTGTTCTTATGCTCTATGGATTCATCTTAAAGAGATAAACACATCCATATGGTTTACATGCTATGAAATTAAGTAAAACAAAATGGAGAATCACCTGGAAGCTTCTGGAGGAAGGAATGATCCATACATTTGCTCCGAGAAGTGTAGCTTCAATCGTAGAGTTGTATCACCTTCGATCGCACCCAAGGAAGCTCCGGATGAAGTCTCCGGCTCTGTGGAATCGTCTGGTATGAAAGTGTCCACGGCCGATTTCAAAGCTTCGAGGTCGGAGCAAATGGGTGGCCCGGAGAGGGGGCTTTCACCGGGGATCTCCTTCTCTTGGTCCCGTGCAGGTGTGGGTGAGTTTAATTTGGATTTGGTGGAGGTTTTGGAAATGTCCCGGTTTCGGGCTCGAATTCGAACTCGAAATCGAGCTCGACTCGGGAGAAATCGGGGCTAGAATCCAATGGGGATCAAGTGCTCTAGGTGAGGAGAAGGTCCTGGAGCAATTTTGCGCGAGTTTTGTTTAGGTCTGGTTCATCACCTTGTTTGGCCGAGAGGGTGGTGGGTTTAAATAGACATGGTTGGAGAGCTTCCCAGGGGGGTTTAAGGCTTGGGATCAGCTGCCTAGGGGAGGAGAAGAACAGCCACAATGGGCATTTGGGTTGGAACAACTCAGCCAATTCATTTTGAACTTTTGAAATCAAATTAAGGCTCTCAGCCTGGTAGTTTCCGGCGACTGGGGTGGTGGTCCGGCCAGGGTCAGGTCACCATCTGACTCAGTGTGGTCAGGGCTTGAGGTTTGTGAATTCAATTGGGGTTTGACATGTGCAAAGGAGTGGATTTAAATGGCATGGGGGAATTGGCTCTTTTAGGTCTAATTTGGTCAAGTCATGTAAATGGATTGGGTGCACCCTCCCATGCTTGGTTTTGGGCTGAGGGAATCATTTGGATCAGCTAGGAAGGGGTGGTGAAGTCTCCATCCATGGTGATGTCGCTAAACTTGGTTTAGAGTGTAGCATAAATGGGGTTAAAAAGATTAATGAAGGATTAAGAAAGAGCCTCCTCCTTTTGCCATTAATGGCTTGGTGAGGTGGAAAGTGGCTCCCATGGCTTGCATATGGCTTATGCATGGCTCAATGGCTCCATGTGGATTAGGGCAAGGCTTGGTCAATTTCATGGAAGTAGATTTTAGGATTTTTGGTATTTTGGTGGAAAATTTTCATGAAGCTTGATTTGGAATGGTTTAATGATGATTTTGAAACTTAGGGGTGATTTTGATTAAAGGGATGATAGAAAGAAATGTCATGTGGGCTTTGGATTGATTTTGGGCTTTTTGAAATCAATTTGGGTGGGTTTTAAAAGTGCTTTAAGGGAAGTGGGATTTTAGGTTTTAAAACAAATTAGTGGATGGAAATTTTATGAAGGATTGAGCCAAACAAGTGTTGGGTTTAGCTTAGGGATGTGTCATGAACATTTTAGAAAAGGTTTGGTTTCATTTAAAGTGGAATTGGATTTAATTTGGGCTTTTTGGGAAAGGGGCCAAAGTGGGTCAAATTGGGCTAATTTGGGCTAAGGTTGGATTTGATGTAAAATTAATGTTGAGAAATGTTTATGGGAGTGTTACAAAGAGTTTCAACTTTGGTTGGGCTTTGATTTTGGGATTTGGGCCCATTTGGGTTAGGTTTGGGTTTAGGCCAAAAATAGGGATTTTGACTTTAGGTTTGGCTTGGGTGGAGTTTAGGTTCAACTTTTGGGGCAAATCTTGTTAGTATTTTGTTTGTGGGGATATTAGGAAGGTTTAGGAAAAGATTTGGGGTTAATTGGAGTTGAATTGGGTTGGTTTGGGCTAGGTTTAGGTCATGGGCCAAAATTGTGCTTTAGGCTTCAAATTGGAATTGGATCCAAATGTCAATCAAATTGGGCTTAGATTTGGTCTAAATTGACATTGGGGATATTAAATTAAAGTTTAGAATTGAATAGGACCAAAATTGAGGTCAATTGGGTTGATTTGGTTTGACATTGGGTTCATTTGAGTTAAGAATGTGTCAAATTGGGGGTTTTGGTAAAAGTGGGTTAAATTGACAAAATTGGCCTATAGTGTAGTTGAACAAAATGAAATTGGAAATATTTGTAATTTTTTGAAATTTTTTAGGAATTGTTGGAATTTATGGAATTTTTGGTTAAGAAGGGTATTTTGGGTATTTGGAGGGTATTTTGGGGTATTTTTTTGGAAATTTTGGTATATTTGGCTATGGATGATCAATTTGAGTGGGGGGAAATTTTTAGGATTGGTTTTGAGGAATTTTGGGTAGTTTAGGTGATTTTGCAATTTTTGGGTAGTTTTAAGGACATTTGGTAGGTTTAGTGGGTGTAGGGTCCCGAGGGTCAAAAATTGAAATTTTGGAAAAATGAAGATTGATCAAATTTGAGTAGAATGGAATCACTTTGGTTGAGCCATAAAGCCATATCAAGCCCATAAGAGCCATGAGAGGACTCATTTGAGGTATTCACTATGTTGTTCCTAACCCTCTTAGCCAAGGGCTTAGGGGTTGGGGACCATCCATATGAATTACCTACATGAGTTAGGAAGTCAAGCTAGGTATGAATGGTTTTAGGATTTGGAATGTGTGTGAAAGTTTAATGTGTGCAGTTCAACCCTCACCAGACCAGGCCACCCAGGGTAGTCCTAAGGCCAAAGAGTCCTATAGGGAACTCATCCTTTAAACCTCCACATTTGATCTTAACCCTCCAAGTGAATTAGGGGTTTACAATCAAACTTATGGGGTTTGCAGGGAGTTAAGAGGTGTTTAAATTTCTAAATGGTGGGTGCTATCTCTAATCCTCTATGATAGTCAAAGGAAAAGCCTAAGGCTAGATCTTAAGTACTAAGGAGAGAGAAGAGAAAAGTCCTCATCAAAAATGAGGTCAACAAATGGACCCCCAATAGGTGTGGTGTGCTAACCAAGCACACCGCGCGTATTGGCGTTGACCGAAGAGATCAACAAAACCAACACAGACGTCTAAGTGACACACTTAGAACGGAGTAGAAACAAATTTCCGCTGGGGAGCATCGAGTATATCTCCAAGATTGGAGATCCCCGAACTCTCGCTGGGGAATAGGAAAGGAGGTGAATTCCAGATCATAAGATCTGGGGAAATTTGATTTAGATTTCATTTCATTTTCTGTTTTAAGTTTTAATGTTTGAGTTTAGGTTTCGATTTGTTCGGAGTTTCAATTTTGATTGAGGTTTAATTTAAAATCAATTCAAGGTAATCCGGATTTGAAATGAGAATTGGAACCTAGGTTCTAACCTCGGGACTGTGAAGAGAACTAGAATTTAGGTACCAGCCTCAGAGTGAGAATCAGAGTTTAAGTATCGATTGAAAAGGATGAGAATCAGAATTTAGGTACTGATCTCGAAATGAGAACTGGAATTTGGTACCAGTCTCGAAAGGGAAAATTGAAATTTAGTATCAATCTCGGAAAGAGAGTCAGAATTTGGTACCGACCTCGAAAGAAGAGAACTGGAATTTGGTACCAGTCTCAAAGATTTAATGAGAAATGGAAACTGGTTCCAATCCCAAAGATTTAATGAGAAATTGGAAATGGAAACTAGTTCCAATCTCGAGGATTTAATGAGAATTGGAAACTGGTTCCAATCTCGAGGATTTAATGAGAAATGGAAACTGGTTGCAATCTCGAGGATTTAATGAGAAATGGAAACTGGTTCCAATCTCGAAGATTTAATGAGAAATGGAAACTGGTTCCAATCTCAAGGATTTAATGAGAAATAGAAACTGGTTCCAATCTCGAAGATTTAATGAGAAATAAAAACTGGTTCCAATCTCGAAGATTTAATGAGAAATGGAAACTGGTTCCAATCTCGAAGATTTATCTGTATGAAGAGGGACCCAATCCCATGCCATCAGAACCAAATCAAACAACGTTCGTGGCTCCGTGTCAATAGAACTAGTCGATCCTCTAACACGTAGAGAAAAGATTTAAAAAGAACTAGTAAGTGTATCAAGTTGAAAAGACTCGACCTGGTGACAAGTCGAGGAAAAGATTTGAATTTCAGAAGAGTTTTAAACATATTTCGTTTTGAAGAGTAATTGAAGGATTCAGATCGAAGAATTCAAATCGAAGGATTTAGATTGAAGGGTTCAGATTGAAGGATTCAGATTGAGATTTAGATTTATTTCATTCATTTTGGCATTTTCTTCTGTAGTAATTTTGTTTGCAACTGCAATTCTTGATAGACGGAAGCTGAACCTCTAAGGGTAGAACGGCCTCGGACCCGTACACTAAGGCGTAAGGCGTAGACTGGGTAGGAGTTCTGAAAGTCGTCCTGTAGGCCCATAAGGCTTCTAACAACTTCTCGTGCCAATTTCTTTTGTTGTCGTCCAAAGTTTTCTTTAGGATTTGGACGAGAGTTTTATTAAAAGCCTCGGCCAAGCCATTCACTCTTGGGTAGTAGATTGTTGAATAGCACGAATCAATCCCGTGTCTTCTGACAAAATTGTTGATCTTTATACTCTTGAACGCGGACCCATTATCTGAAATGATTCTGCTCGGTACTCCGAAATGGTAGACGACTTGATTCTTGAAGAATTGTAGCACGTGATGTGCTTTCACTTCTCTGAGCGGTACTGCTTCTGCCCACTTAGAAAAATAATCTGTAGCTGCAAGAATGAAGCGATGTCCTCTTGAAGAAGGCGGTTCTATCGGACTCACAATATCTGTGCCCCAACACTCAAATGGCCACAATGCGATTGTAGGATGTAGCACATTTGGAGGTTGATGTAGAACCACTCCATGCACTTGGCACTGGTGACAACTTTTGGTAATCTTTATGCAATCGGTCATCATCGAGGGCCAGTAGTACCCTAGTCTTTTAATCTTCATTTTCATTTTCGGACCCGACTTATGAGTGCCACAAAGTCCAGAGTGTACTTTAACAATTTCATGAGCCTCAGACCCGCTCAGGCATCTTAGCCACATCTGATCAAAAGACCTTCTGTATAATGTATTATTTATTAATGCGTAAGACAGAGTTCTTTTCTTGATTTGATGGGCTAATGACTTATCGTCCGGTAGGTTTCCTGTTTGCAAGTAGTTCATCGATGGTCGCCGCCGGTCTTCTTTATTTTTCCATCACTTCGTCGCAATTATTTCTTCTGCTTTTTCTGCTGATTTGTGTATTGTATCCATGTCGAGCTGTGAGAGAATTTGATGTCCCTGGACTGACACTTCAACTGACTCATCCTATAAGCAGGCAAATTCCTTTGCAAGGCGGGCTAATGCATCTACGAGAGCATTTTCTCTCCTGGGAATCTTGTAAATTGTTACATTTGGAATCTGCTCCAACAATTTCATGGCATACTGAAAGTATTGTTCGAGTCTTGACTTTAGAATTCTGTATTGTCCGACCACCTATTGAATGATCAACTTAGAATCTCTATAGATGTTGATATCCGTTATCCCCATCTGAATGGTTAATTCCAATCCGGTTATAAGGGCTTCGTATTCTGCCTCGTTGTTTGTACACAGCTCTGTTAAGTGGTAGGAGTACCTTAACATTCCCCGCTCCGGCGTTACAAAGATTAGTCCGATCCTGCCTTACCGGGCACTATCGTTTGCGATTCTTTATCTTTCTGTGCTGAGGATGCTCCATCGAAGTACACTTCCCAACGTTGATCATCGGGGTCTTCTAGGCTCATTATCTGCTCGTCTGGCAAGTCATCGTTGAGAGGCGATTCTGCCGGTAAAGGGTGTGCTGCGAGGAAGTCTGCTAGGACTTGTCCCTTTACGGCACGAAGAGGAACGAAAGTTATATCGAATTGCAATAGTATCATCGACCACCTGGCAAGTCTGCCAGAAAGCGTCGGTCGAGTCATCAAATACTGCAACGGATTAAACTTCAAAATAAGGTTGACCTTATGAGAAAGCATGTAGTTCCTGAGCTTCTGTGCGGCGAAGATCAAGGCCAAGCAGTGCTTCTCAATAGGAGGATACTTTACTTCCGTCGGAATTAGATGACGGCTTAAGTAGTAGAGAGCATATTCTTTTCCCTCGTCATTGACCTGGGCTAATAGGGCTCCGAGAGAGTCGTCTAAAGCTGCAGTATAAAGTATCAACGGTCTACCTGAGACTGGGGCTGCTAAGACAGGAGGTGTCATTAAATATTGCTTAATATCCTCAAAGGCCTGTTGACATTTAGAGTCCCAAGTAAACTTGGCATCCTTCTTAACCAAAGCAGAAAAAGGCTGACACCTTCCTGACAAGTTTGAGATAAAGCGTCGAAGATATGCCAATTTTCCTTGAAAGGATCGTAACTGTTTCAAGGTTTTAGGAGGTGGCATTTCTAAGATAGCTTTAATCTTCTCCGGATTGATTTCAATTCCACGATGTCGAACAACAAATCCTAAGAATTTCCCAGAGGTGACGCCGAAGGCGCATTTCAAGGGATTCATCTTAAGGTTAAATTGTCTTAATCCCTCGAAAAAAATTCTCAAATCATACAAGTGATCCTCTTTTAGTTTGCTTTTGATGACCACATCATCTACGTAGCACTCGACTTGGTTGTGAATGAGATCATTGAAAATTCTTGTCATTGCTCTTTGATAAGTTGCTCCTGCATTCTTTAATCCAAAGGGCATCACTGTGTAGCAGTATACCCCGATCGGCGTTCTGAAGGCTGTAAGCTTTTCATCTTCTGATGCCATCTTTATTTGGTTGTATTCCGAAGATCCATCCATGCAAGAAAAGATTTCATGTGTTGAAGCAATGCCGATCATCAATTCTGGAATTGGTAGAGGGAATTCGTCCTTTGGACATGCTTTATTTAAATCTCTGAAATCCACGCAGATTCTGATTTGACCATTCTTCTTTCTAACCGGCACCACATTGGCTAACCAAGTCGGGTATTGTTCTTCACGGACAAATTTAGCGTCTATTAGCTTCTTAACTTCTGTTATTACTTGTTTTTCAATCTCTAGACGCATTCTTCTCAGAGCTTGTCTAACTGGAACGACAGTGGGATCCACTCCTAATCTGTGAACTGCGACTTTTGGAGCTAATCCTAACATTTCATCATAACTCCAAGCAAAACAGTCCTTGAATTCCATCAATAGCTTGATCATCTCTTCAGAGTCTTCTTTATTGAGTAAGGAGCTAACAAAGGTCGGCCTAGACTCTTCGCTAGTACCTAAGTCAACTTCCATTAACTCGTCTATTGTAGATTTAATTTCTTCTTCAAATTCTGGCGGAGCATCTCCGATTGATAGATCTTCTGAAGCTTCCATAATGAAAACAAGTAATAGCCTAATGAAGACTGCTTGGAAGATTTCTTGGTCTCCGATTGATAGATCTTCTGAAGTCTTCATTAGGCTTGCGATTGATAGATCTTTTGATCCTACTGTGCCGAATCCGAGACCATATTTTGAATTGGGAGGCCAGCTAGCATTATTCCATAATTTTTCAAAATGTTGTGATTGACCTTTTGTCCATCGTTTAGGTAAGACACCACGTTGAATTAAATTTTGAACACAGGGAGAGTACCACTCAAAAGGAAATTCCATTAATTCAGAAGAAGTAACATCTTCAAATTGTACATCATTTTCAGTATTGGAAGAAGAAGCACCACGGTAGAATTTGATCGGTTTAGTACCACCACCCTGCACTTCCTTGACCACCATACCCTCGATCTTATTAGAATGGATCGGGGTCAGGGTCATAGTATGTACATAATGGTTAATCTTATCGTACATTGATTCATATTCGTCATTATTTTCATCTTCGAGAGAGATCTTGAACTGGGGTTTCTTTTGATTTACTGTTGCTGCTTCTTTCTTGATTTTCTCTTCTTCGGAACTGGTCTCCCAATCAACGTTGATGACTGGTTTCTTCTATCCAACTAATCTAACGTCTCTTCCATGACCTCGTCCCCAGCCTCGACCTCGGGTGCGAGTTCTGGAGAAACCTTCACCATCTCATCGTAAGGGAGTGGTGAGTAACTGTTGGACTAGAATTTCAGGCTCTTTATCATCTTGCACTTCTTTTGCTTCATTTGGTAAGGCGTTTCTGGAAAAGATTGTTTTCTTCGGAGGCGCGTAGTAGGCTGCATCTTCATGAATTCTGATTTCATGTACGGAGAACGGTTGCAAGTCACCTTTCATACACTGTTCTCCTCTATCATAATACTTTATGCACTGGTGCAGAGACGACGGTACCATCCGATTTTCATGAATCCATGGCCGACCTAGTAGAGCGTTGAACGATGTCTCAGAATCGATTATGTGGAATTTTGCGGTTGTCTTTGCCAAATCACCGGTCTTCATTAATAGTGTTATCGATCCAAGGGCTCTTTCTCGTTTCTGATTGAACCCTCTTAATAACATATTATGCGCTTCGAGGTCGCGAGCATCAATTTCCAAATATGCTAACGTTCGAAGGCTCATTATGTTGATTGATGCTCCCGGATCAACCAACACCCTGGAGAGCGTAAACTTTCCAATAGTGACTGAAATGTACAACGGTCGATTGTTATCAGCCGTTCCAAGTAGTAAATCATTGTCCGTGAAGGTAACACCTCGCTGTTCTTTTAACGAGCAAACCTCGTCGAAGGAATTACCGGCCATTTGAGCTAAACAAATTTCTGGATCAAGTAGTGCCTTGATCAGAGCTTCCCTCATCTCCTTTGATAGGCTCAGAGCGTCGTATATGCTTAGTTTGGTTCGGTAGCTTCCTAAGATGGGCTAGCACGTTATAGTCCACTTTATTACCATGTTCCTCGGTTTCTTCCCGAATGGGCGGTTCTCTGTTGGGGTTGGCTCTTCCTGAGCAACCACCTGCTTTCCTTTATCCTTTTGACCCATTCTCGGAGGTAGAACTTTTCCACTTCTTAAATTTACTTCAGTTATTTCTTCTCAATTTGGTGTTGAATCTGCCGGTGTATCCTCTTGAATTGGAATGACTGGCTCTTCTGGCGTTGCTTCGGAATCTGATAACTCCAATTCTATCGCGATTGGAGCTCTTCGAAATTCGTAAATAGACTCGTTGCTTGTTGAGCTCTCGTAGCCATCCTTGTGAACGTCTTCTTCTTCGTCGTGGTCATCGTTTAGTATGATTTGAGAATTGTTATTTATATCGAAATTGAGATCCGGATTAGGTTGGTTTTTGTTAGTTACGTAATCATTAGAAACAATCAAAACGTAGCCAACGCCAAAACTCTTGTCATTATAAGATCCCGCCGGGGCGAGCAAATAATCATGCAGAGTCAGAGGTTCGAGGGATTTCTCCCCCGGATCGGAAATAACCATCCTAGGATAAGCAGCCCCTAGTCTACTCTTTGGAGCCTCGATTTTCTTCTCTTCTACGGTCTTCTCTTCCTTCGAGGGCGGTTCTTCAATCGCAAGTGATAGTGCCAGCTCGGCAGATTTAAAACTTTGAGTTGAAGCACACACCGAAGTGGCTTGGATGTGATCTAAGATTTTCTTTGAAGACTTTGTTCGACGGTAGTCCATCCATCCCAGGTTGTGTAAGGGTCTATCGGAACAATGGGATCCGTTGAAATAACATTGACGGAACCTCCCTTTGGGGTTCCTTCATGTATTCCTTCGGGATCGTTATGTTCCCTTTCCGGAGACTGTTGTCAAGCCAACTCTTGAAAGTGATGCAATCCTCTATCTTATGCCCGAGCATCCGGTGGTAAGGGCAATCGTTTGGATGATCTTTCTTATTGACTTCTTCCGGCCTTTTGGGCTCTGGTAGCTGAAAATCAGGTGTCTTCATTAAACTACGGAACATCTTAGCTACTGCTTCAGTTTTGAATGGATATTCCTTGTTCAGAAAATCTTTCAGGGTATGCTGTGGACGAGGCGGTTCTTCATAATGCTGAGGCGACTGATAGCTCAGTCAAGGTTGTTGATAACCCTGCTGAGGTTGTTGGTAGGTACGTTGTGGTGGTTGATAGCTAGGCTGTAGCCGCTCTGGCTGTATCTGTACTGGCTGCTTGCCCTTATCTACTGCCGCGACGATTCCGGACTTCTTTTCGAATGTTTTCACGGGCTTCTGCTTATCGTTCTTGTCCACGAAACTTAGCTGCTTTGCTTCATCCTGCAAGCTCCCGTCCTTGCTAAGTAGCTTCTCGAAAGTCTTGATTGTAAATCCTTTAAGGAGAAGTGCTATCGGGCCATGAATACTCTTAAGCAAGATGCCGACTGCATGCTGTTCTTGAAGTTGTGGTTCACACTTCATGCTTAAATTTCTCCATCGAAGTATGTAATCCACTAAAGTCTCGTTCGGTTTATGGTGCTCCACCACTAGATCACCGATGGTGATGTGGTGCCGAGCCCCGGCAAACCGCTTAACGAAAAGGTTTTCTAATTCTGCAAAGGTTTTAACTGAACTATTTGGCAATTCTGCGTACCAGTTGAAGGGAATCCCTGACAAATTACTGATGAACTAACGGAAGAGTAAAGCGTCACTCCCATCGGCATTGCAGCAACTAGCACGAAAATGTACGACATGCTGCCGTGGGTTTCCCGTTCCATCGAAAGTCTTAAACAGAGGTGGTACGAAGCCTTTCGGGTATTGGACTACATCGAACTCTTCGGGGTAAGGTCTACCCGTCTGAATAGATGCTCCACTCTTGGATTGTGCTAAAGCTTCTCGCACCTGCTGTTCTACCATGTTTTTAATGTCCTTTTCGGGAATCATGCTCTGTGCAGAATCCTTCTTTGGTGGCTCGTCTCCGTTGACGGATGTGATCTCTTTTCCTCCATCTGCAATATGGATGATCTCTGGAGTTGTTTCTTTCTGAGGTTGCACCTGACTCTGGAGAGTGGCTAAGGCAGCAACCATCTCTTCCATCCACTTTGCCATCTGGGAAATTGTATCATCTCTTTCTCGAAGCTGTGCTCTCATCACTTCCGGCTCATCTCTTTCCGCAGCTGCCGGAGCATCTTGCAAAGCTGACGATGCTCGTGTCTCAACCATGTTGATCTCGGCATACTCCTCATCCATGAACTACGATGAGTCAACTTCATTTTCCAACTTTTCTCCTCTTTCTTTTGCCAACCGGCGGATATCCGTCCTTAGCTTTCCTATAGCATCCTCTGAGGGTCTCTTTCGGACGTGTCTCACGGTTGTCGTGCGATGGTTGTTGAACTTCTTTTTCGGGAGTTTCTTTTATCGCAGTAGCACTTCCGTCTGATTCAGGCTCTTTGACGAGACTTTTCTTCTCAGGCTGTTGTGTTGGTCTTGACTCGGTAATAATAGGTCGCCACACCATCCTTCTTGCAGCAGAAGGCCTAGGACCGGAAGGTTTGCCGGCTATTGTTGACCTCAATTTTGGTGAGGTATTTTGCTTCTCTCTTTAATACTTAGGATCTAGCCTTAGACTTTTCCTTTGACTAATCTTAGAGGACTAGAAATGGAACCCACCATTTAGAAATTGAAACTACTTCTTAACTCCCTGCAAACCCCACAAGCTTGATTGTAGACCCCTAATCACCTGGAGGGTTGAAATCAAATGTGGAGGTTTAAAGGATGAGTTCCCTGGGACTTTTGGCCTTAGGAATACCCCCGGTGCGCCTAGTCCGGTGAAGGTCGACTTGCACATACACTACACTCTCACACACATTCCAAGTCCTAAAACCACATTCTCACCCAACTTGACTTCCCGACTCATGTAGGTAATTCATATGGATGGTCCTTAACCCCTAAGCCCCTGGCTAAGAGGGTTAGGAACAACATAGTGAATGCCTCAAATGAGTCCTCTCATGGCTCATATGGGCTTAATATGGCTTCATGGCTTAACTAAAATGATTCCATTTCACTCAAACTTGATAAATCTTCATTTTTCCAAAATTTCAGTTTTTGACCCTCGGGGCCCCGGACCCACCAAACCTATTAAATACCCTTGAAGCTACCCGAAATTTGCAAAAATCACCTAAATTACCCAAAATTCCTCAAGATCAATCCTAAACATTTCCCCCCACTCAAATTGACCATCTTTGGCCAAAAATACCAAAAATTCCAAAAATACCCCTAAACCCCCCAAAATTACCAAAATACCCTTTTACCGCAAAAATCCAAAAATTCTACAAATTCCCAGAAAATTTCAGAAAATTTCAAATATTCCCAAATTCATTTTGTTCAACTACACCATGGGCCAATTTTGCCAATTTACCCCACTTTTACCAAAACTCCCAATTTGACCCATTTTAAACCCAAATGAACCCAATGTCAAACCAAACCACCCCAATTGACCTCAATTTTGGTCCAATTCAATTCTAAACTTCAATTCAATATCCCCAATATCAATTTAGACCAAATCCAAGTCCAATTTGATTGACATTTGGGCCCAATTCCAATTTGGAGCTTAAGGCCCAATTTTGACCCATGACCCAAACCTAGCCCAAGCCTAGCCCAATTCAACTCCAATTGGCCCCAAATCTTTTCTAAAACCTTCCTAACATTCCCACAAACAAAACACTAACTTGATTTGCCCAAAATTTGAAACCAAACTCCACCTAAACCTAACCCAAAACCAAAATCCCTTAAATTGACCTAAGCCCAAACCTAACCCAAATGGGCCCAAATCCCAAAATTAGAGCTCAACCAAAGTTGAAAACTCTTTGTAACACTCCCATAAACATTTTTTAACATTAATTTTACATCAAATCCAACATTAGCCCAACTTTAGCCCAAGTTAGCCCAATTTGACCCACTTTGGCCCCTTTACCAAAAAAGCCCAAATTCAACCCAATTCTACTCCAAATCACACCAAGTTGATTCCAAACCATTCATGAAACATCCCTAAACTAAACCCAACATTTATTTGGCATGGTATTTTACAAAATTTCATCCAAAGGTCCATCTTGAAATCTAAAAGCCCATCTCATTAAAACACTTTAAAAGCCCATCCAAAACCATTTTAAAAGCCCAAAATCAATCCAAAGCCCACATGACATTTTCATCTCATCATCCATTTAATTAAATCACTCCCTATGTTTCCAATTCATCAATGAATTTTTCTAAACTAAGCAATGTGCCAAATTACCCCTAAATACCTAAAATCCTTAAAACCCTTTTTCATGAAACAAGCCAACCCTTTTCCAAGCCAAATGTAAGCCAAATGTGAGCCATTTGCAAGCCATATAAAGCCATGAGAGTTTTGACACCTCACCATGTCATTTATGGCAAATGGAGGGGCCCCTTTCTTAAGCCTTCTTTAAGCTTTTTAACCTCATCCATGAAACACACTAAACCATGCTTAGCCACCTCACAATGGATGGAGACTTCTCCACTCCAATTCAGCTGAGCCATATGATTCCCTTCAGCCCAAATCAGGCCTTGGTGGGTGCACCAAACCCAAATCCATGCATTTAACCAAACCAAGCCCAAAATGATCCCTTCCCCCTTCCACTTTGATTTAACTCCTTTACACTTGGCATTTGTCAATTGAACTCACAAAACTCAAGCACTGACCTCCCTGACCCTGAGAATGACCCATGCCTGGCCGGCCAGCCACCACAGCCGCCGGAAACCACCAGGCCGAGAGCCTTAATTTGAATAAAAAATTCAATTTGAATTAGCTGACTTGTCCCAACCTAAATGGCCATTGCAGCTGTTCTTCCCTTGCCCTGAGCAGTTGATCCAAGCCCTTAAACCCCCCTGGAAGGCCCTCCAGCCACCTTTATTAAACCCACTCACCTCTCGACCAAACAAGGTGATGAACCAGACCTTAAGGAAACTCTGCCAAAATTGCTCCAGGACCTTCTCCTAACCCAGAGCGATTGATCCCCAGTGTTCCTTTACCCTAAACCCCATTAACGGAGCTCAATTTCGAGTTGAAAATTCACCCAAAAACCGGGACATCTCCGGAACCTCCACCAAATCCAAATTAAACTCACCCACACCTGCACAGGACCAAGAGAAGGAGTTTCCCAGTGAAAGCCCCCTCTCCAGGCCACCCAGTTGCTCGAGCCTCCAAGCTTTGAAATCGGTTGTGGACACTTTCATACTTAGACAACTCCCCAGAGCCAGAGACTTCATCTGGAGCTTGCTTGGACTCAATAGAAGGTGACACAACCCTCAGATCGAAGCTTCACTTCTCTGAGCAAAGTTATGAACTCATTCTTCCTTCCGAGTTTCCAACAATTCTCCATTTTGTTTGAGTCAATTTCATAGCTTATAAACTGTATGGATGTGTTCGTCTCTTCAAGACGAATCCATAAAGCATAAGAAATCGAAAATCCATTGAGAATCGAGAGAGATATTAGGGTTTGAGTGTGGACAGTCACGGGTGCACACCAGTCGTAGACGATGACCAGGAGCCGTTGGATCGCGCGTGTATCGAGCGGACGGTCGAGATCAAGCCGGACAGCGGAATGTTACGTGAACCGCGGGCCCCTAGAGTGCTGAGTCAGATGGTGGCGCCGAATCACAGAGCGACGCGTGGGCTTTCGATTCGGACAAGGATGACGCGGCGCCGAGTCGGATAAGTAGAAAATTAGGATATTTTTGAATTATTTAAAAACCAGAACTTCAAAAATTCATATCTTTGTATAGACAAATCACAAAAATAAAAGAAAAATACCCTCTTACTCAGTGAACAGAGGAGAATAATGTGGAAAAGAAATCAAGTTAATTGGATGAGCATTTTATTTTTAATAATTTATTTACAATTTCCAATGTTTTGATTCTTCATTTACATAGACAATTCACCATGGCATGAGACCATAGGGCTTTTGAAGCCTCTGATCTTGGGAACATTCCCTGAATTTTTCAAGGTTAGAGGCCATCTCTGTGAAAAGTTATTGATTTTTCAAGTTCATGTTACTGTTTTAGGTATTTTAATTCCAATAATTAGCATGTTGTAAAATAAATTCTAGGAAAATTTGGTAATGTTTCTTAGGATCAGGGGACCCTGTGAAAAATATATTTTGAGTTAATTCATTCATAATAACCTTAATTGGCCTAAACTCCCAAAATTGAATTTGAATTAATTAGGTTTAACCACACACAAAATTGACTTAAAAATAATTCTCCATTGCCCTTTAGGGTTAGAGGAACCTTACATAAAATTTTGAAATCAATTGGACTTGATTAACCCCACCAAATGGATTGATTAAGCCTCATAAGCAAAATGGAACTTTAAAAATTCATAACTCCAAAAATACTTTTCAAAAATTCACAAAAATGGTTTTGTGAAGCTTCTCCGATATCAGGAGAGTTCAAAAAAAATTAAAATTGGAATTTTCCTAAAAAGTTGATTTTTCACAATATTTTAATATTTTAATAATTAAAAAATAATAAAAATCACAAGAATATTAAAAATCATAAAAATGTCACATTTTGACTCCTAATCACTTAGGAACAAACCAAATATTTTTCCTAAGTCCCTAGGATAAGATATTGAATTTTAAAGGCTTAATGTAATTTTCAATATTAAAAAATGAATTTTCAACCTTTTTCACTAAAATAATTCTAGTAAATCAAAGAAAAATCAGAAAATTATAAAATTTGTTTCTCTGGACTCTTTGAGGTTAGAGAAATTTAAGAAAAATATAAAATCTATTTTTTAATTTTTATTTTATTTTAAAATTATTTAATACTCTAAAACTCAAAATAATCATAATAAATAAAATATAATTCAAAAAATCACAAAAATTGGTCCAAGTGGTCCTCTAGTCATTAGAAACATCCCATAATTTTCTTAAGGACAGAAAATTTACCTTGGTCATGTTGTTAAATTTTCCTTGAAAATCCCTATTTTCTACTAAAAATAATTATATAAATAAATAAAATTCAGAAAAATCACATTTTCTCCTCAAATGTCTTAATTGACATGTGAGTGAGGTGAAATAAAAATTTTAAATTCATTTGAGCTCAATTTAGTGAGTTATGAAATAAATAAGCCTAAAAGGGCATAAAGGTAATTAAGAATTTTAACTCTTAATTAAAAGTTTTGGTTTAATCAAAATGGAGGGTAAAATATTTGATTTTAACTTTCTCTTGGATGATTGAAACTTAGGAACTTAAAAGGGTAGAAACCCATTAAACACTTTGAAAATATCAAAATGAAACACTAATTAATTAAATAATTTAAATTTTGGAAAGAATATATTTAAATTTGGATTATTAAAATAGGGATATTATTAAGAGGACATTTATTCTTTAATTTAAAAATCCCTAAATAAGTCACTTCAATAATATTTAGTTCTTAATTAAAAATTAAAATAATAATCCAAATTAAATAAAATTAAAAGAAGATAACCCTTAAATGAATTAAAGCTTAAAATGTTAAATGGTTCAATAATTAAAATTAAATTTAAAATCTTGGAGTTAAATTAAATTAAATTAAATTAAGTCAAGTCAAAGTTTAAAATAAATTAAATTAACACCTTAACAATTAAATTAAATTAAATTTAAAATATTGAAACTAAAATTAAATTAAATTAAATTAAATTAAAATTAAATTAAAACTAAATTAAATTGAAAATTAAATTAAATTAAATTAAATTAAATTAAAATTAAAATAAATTAAAATTAAATTAAACTAAATTAAATTAAAATCACTTAACAACAAACCTAAATGAAATCATTAAGAGTTAAATCAAAACATATCAGTAATTTCAACACCTCTTTCTATCTAAGTAAATTTTAAAACATAAACATCAATCTGAAATACTAAGATAATTGAAAATGTAAAGATTTAAATTAAATCTAAATAATTTGAACACTATTTCAAACTTAAAATTATTAATTAAAATCTCATAATTAAAATTAAATCACTTTAAATCATTAACTCAAACTTTAAATTAAGAATGATTAAAATTCTCAACAACCCGACTTGCCCTTAAAAGGCTTTAATTATTATAACTCTTAAATAGAGTATTAAGTGAAGTGTCACTTCACACATAAGATAATCAAATACCCAGGTTCACTGAACAAGAGACAAAGCTTAACTAAACTCCTGGATGATCAATTCACCTGTGCAACTAAATTTATTTGGACTCAAAATAATCCCAGAAGTATTGAAAAGATGTTTAAGATTCGTCTTAAACACTTCCTCGATACGATGGGGTGTTTTAGAAGAACAATTGAATTTAATTGTTCTTTGATGAAGAAAATCATCCTTAAACCAAACTAACAACCTAGACGTCATAGGAAATGACTAGTTATAGGACTAGGACTTTGGTAGACAACCAAAACCTGCCCCTTAGCTTTACCTAGGTACTTGTTGAAATATGTTTAAATGCTCTAACATGTGTTTTAAGTGCAGTTTGAGATGACGGGAAGACCCTCCAGGTACGCTTTTATTTTATTGCAATTTACTTTATTGCAATTTACTTACATGCATTGCGCTTTACTTTTTAAAAGTCACCACAAGATAAAATTCACCACCACAATATTCCAAAATATAAAACAACTGAAAATTTAATCACAAACAGAACAACAAATCTACAATTGCAACTAAATTAAAACGTCTCGTTGAATGATCGGGAATATCTCAGATGATGTAACCCACATGTTGCTAACGGGATTTCCCACGGTCTAAATGAAAGTGTGGAACTCATTCAGTTGAGTTTAGCAAATTCATCTGGACTAAGTGAATTCGATGAAAATAACGGTGCCGGGATGACGGAACCGTGGGATCTTAATCGGTTCTAATTAAACAACTTTAAGATTTGTTTTAATCAAAATATTAAAAAACACTTGGATTTTAAGATTTTCTCTAAACCAAAACACTTCTCTCATCTCCTAATTTATGACTTCTAAAACCAAACCTCTGCAAAAACAAGGAGTTTGGAGCACAGTGGGCAGCACGACCATCTTTATCAGCAAAACTTGTGTCTACTTCAGCAAAACCTTTCTTAGAATTAAATAAAAAAGCCATAGGACTTCGAGGTAGTTTGCTTAGTGCAACATAAATCCTCAACTCTTCGTTAGGCATTTGCATGATCATGTCATGTAAATTAAGCCCTAACCGGTCTTAGGACTCCGAGGTAGTCGTTCGGTACGACATAAACCATCATATCTTCGAGGCTATTTGTGTGATTATGTCATACAAACATAAGTCCTAATTAATTAAAATTGGCAGGATTGAAACATTAAATAAACTCTCAAATTAATGCCAAACAATAGGATAGTCTGGGAAGTTGCCAAGATTCCTTCTGAATCCACAGCTTCTCCTACTTTTCTTTCCATTGGATTCTCAAAACAACTATTCCAAATTTGATCCATTCCCTATTGAAATTTACAAAATCTAATCCTATGAAAATCTTAATCTTTACAATTCTTGAGAGCAAAACTACTGATCATTATCGAGAGTTTTCTTAAATGATTTCCGTCATTTAAGATGTAATTAACTATAGGGGCTTGCCCTTATAGGGAACTTTAAGAACCCAGGTAATATAAACCCTATTTAATTCCTTTATATTAAGCAGGGGAACCTGTCCGCTTATAAAATTGGTTCGCAGACCAAACGGATGTCACAAATCTTCTAGTACATTTAACCGAGCCTCATCTTCAAGCAGTGTGTCTATTCTTTGGGATAGATATACAGTTTGTGGTGTGGTGCTCGTTTATATAAACTATTTGGGATGTGAGATCAATTTGATTTCATATCTTAAAATTTTCAAATTTAAAATTATTTTCAAAATCAAATACTACTTTCTAAATTACATATATATTTAAATTAAATTTAAAATCTAAGATTCATCGACAATTTCTGTTAGGCGACATCTTTTTTTAAAATACAACACACAAACCTAAAAATATGCCGACAGCTTCTGGCGAGTCCGCTGAGGAATTGTTCCTCTCTCCATTTTGATCAGATGATTTTACTTTCATAAATCGGTAGTGTATCCATGTCCCTAGTGGAGCAAACTACCATTCTTCCGTTGGAATACCCCGTTCATTTCTATCTTGAACGAGTATAGCCGACTCCTCTCGGATTTAGAGCCATCGTTTAGACACCCCTAAACGAGAGAGGTTCCGAGATCCTTTTATCTCTTTTTCTGAGGTGGGGTGGACCCCCAATAGGTGTTAGTTTAGGAGCGGTCCTTCGAGTCAAAAAGTCTTGCATAAGACTTTCTCTTCCTTTCCAATTCTAAATCGGGCCCTTTACCTTTTCTATAACCTTTTCCCTTTTGTTTCTAACAAACGAACCCGCTAATATACAACCTTCCAATAAACGAGTGCTCTTTTATAAATCACAAATACATTAAGATAAACGAAAATGTGTTCGGACTCTTTCTTTTTCGTCCTAAACTTTACGACAAAAGGAAGTATAATTCGGGATCGACACTCGAATCCGCCTCGCGAAAATGAGCGCCCGAAGTTAATCTTTTCCTTCACCAATGGAATGGACTTCGCCGTTTACAAGGATGAGCTGCCTGACAATGGGATCATCTATTTTGGACAAGGATTCGACAATATAGATATCAAGTTTGCTGACGTCACTCTCTTCGTACTAATGGACAAAGTGTCAGAAACTAAGAAACCCGTGATTGAGTTCAACCTGAAATCGACTCAAGAATTCCCTCCCCTGCAAAGGATTCCAGCTGAAAGGAGTACTACTGTTCGTAGGAGGACTGTTGTCTCTACCCCCACCGGTCTAGGCATCTCTGCACCTACCCCGACTTCTGCCAAACTGAAGGGGAAGGAAATCCAAGTCTGTGATGAGCTTGTCACTGTGGAGGGTACATATTTTGCTACAATACCGTCTATTTTCGAGATTGGTTCCAGTTCGAGAGTTGCACCCCTAACTCGGACTCAAAGAAGAAATAGAAGCAGAAAGATCGCCAAGATCGAGAAAGCCAAAGCTGCTGAAGTTGCTTTTCTAGAAGAAATTCCTGAGGAAAGAGAAGAACTGCCTGAGTATATACCTCTGTTGGAAGGGAGCAGGTTTCACCCTCTCTCTACCGCATTAGATAAAGAAGATGTCCGAAGGATCGCCGTTGCATTACCCCGACACGCGTACTACAACAATTACAAAAGGAAAAGGAATAGGACTACGCCATTTGCTCGACTGCAAGCTGTGATAGAAAGATTGGCAAAGAAAGAAGGATGCACTGTGTCAGAAATCTTAAGAAGGATGGGACGGGTGTCAGCTAAATCTCGCCTCGGACCGCGAATAGAGCCTATTGCTGCCACAAAGAAACCAAAGAAGAAGATAAAAACCAGTTCACCCGTTGTTGTATCGGGTCTGCAAATTAGGGAGGATACCGCCTTCCAGCATATAGCCGACAGACCATCCGGTCCTAAGCTTTCGGCTGCAAGAAGGATGGTATGGCGACCTACTACTGGCGAGCTAAGACCAAAACAATGTCCTGAGAAGAAAAGTCTCGTCAAGAGGCTTGAATCAGAAGAAAGTGCTACTGCAATAAAGGGGACTCCCAGAAAGGAAGTTCAACAACTGTCACGTGACAACTGCGAGACCGTGCAGAAAAGGCCACTAGAAGATGCCATGGACAAGTTAAGGACCAAAATCCGACGGTTAGCAAAAGAAAGAGAAGAAAAACTAGAAGATGAAGTTGATTCATCAGAATTCATGGATGACGAGTATGCTGAAATCCACATGGTTGAGACACGAGCATCGTCAGCTTCGCAAGGTGCTCCGGCAGCTGCGGAAAGAGATGAACCGGAAGTGATGAGAGCACAGCTTCGGGAAAGAGATGACACAATTTCCCAGTTGGCAAAGAGGATGGAAGAGATGGTCGCCGCCTTAGCCACTCTCCGGAGTCGAGTTCGACCTCAGAAAGAGACACCCCCCAGAAATTATCCATATTGCAGATGGAGGAAAAGAGATCACATCTGTCAACAGAGACGAGCAACTAAAGAAGGATTCTACACAGAGCATGATTCCCGAAAAGAACATTAAAAACATGGTAGAACAGCAGGTGCGAGAAGCCCTAGCACAATCTAAGAGTGGAGTATCTATTCAGACGGGTAGACCTTACCCCGAAGAGTTTGATGCGGTCCAATATCCAAAAGGCTTCGTACCACCTCTGTTCAAAACTTTTGATGGTACCGGAAACCCCCGGCAGCATGTTGCACATTTTCGTGCTAGTTGCTGCAATGCTGGTGGGAGTGACGCTTTACTCTTCCGTCAGTTCGTCAGCAGTTTGTCAGGGATTGCCTTTGATTGGTACGCAGAATTACCAATGGTTCAGTTAAGACCTTTGCAGAGTTAGAAAACCTTTTCGTTAAACGGTTTGCCGGGGCTCGGCACCATATCACCATCGATGATCTAGTGGTGGAGCACCAAAAAACGAACGAGACTTTAGTGGATTACGTACTTCGATGGAGGAATTTAAGCATGAAGTGTGAACCACAGCTTCAAGAACAACATGCAGTCGGCCTCTTGCTCAAGAGTATCCATGGCCCGATAGCACTTCTCCTTAAAGGATTTATAATCAAGACTTTCGAGAAGTTGCTTAGCAAGGCCGGGAGCTTCCAAGAAGAGGCAAAGCAGCTAAGTTTCGTGGACAAGAACGATAAGCAGAAAACTGTGAAGACATTTGAAAAGAAATTCGGAATCGCCGCGGCAGTAGATAAGGGCAAGTAGCCAATGCAGATACCGCCAGAACGACCACAGCCCAGTTATCAACCACCGCAATGGACTTACCAACCACCTCAGCAGGGCTATCAGCAACCTCAGCAGAGCTATCAGCAACCTCGTCCGAGCTATCAGTCGCCTCAGCATTATGAAGAATCGCCTCGATCATCGCGTACCTTAAGAGAACTTCTAAATAAGGAATATCCATTCAAAACTGAATCAAAAGCGAAGATGTTCTGTAGCTTAATGAAGACACCGGATTTTCAGCTGCCAGAGCCTAAGAGGCCGGAAGAAGTCAACAAGAAAGATCATCCGAACTATTGCCCTTACCACCGGATGCTCGGACACAAGATAGAGGTTTGCATCACTTTCAAGAGTTGGCTTGATGACAATCTCCGGAAAGGGAACATAACGATCCCAAAGGAATACATGAAGGAACCCCAGAAAGGAGGTTCCGTCAATGTTATTTCAACGGATCCCATTGTTCTGATAGACCCGTACACAACTGATAATGGATGGAGTACTGTATGGACAAAGTCTTCAAAGAAAATTTTGGATCACATCCAGGCTGCTTCGGTACGCGGTTCAACTCAGAGTTTGAAACCTGTCGAGCCGGCACTATCACTTGCGATTGAAGAACTGCCCCAGAAGGAGGAGAAGATAGTTGAAGAAAAGAAGACCGAGGCTCCGAAGGGTAGACTAGGGGCTGCTTATCTTAGGATGGTTGTTTCTGATTCAGGGGAGAAATCCCTTGAACCCCTGACTCTGTATGATTATCTTCTCGCCCCGGCGGGATCTTATAATGGTAAGGGTTACGGCGTTGGCTACGTTTTGACTGTTTCTAGCGATTACGTAACTAGTGACAACCGGCTTAATCCGAATCTCGATTCCAATACAAATAACGATTCTCAAATCATACACAACCTCAATGACCACGACAAAGAAGATGTTCACAAGGGAGGCTACGAAAGCTCGACAAGCAACGAGTCCATTTATGAATTCCGAGGAGCTCCAATCACGATAGAATTAGAACCATCAGACACCGAAGCAACTTCAGAAGAGCCAGCTGTTCCGATTCAAGAGGAGATACCGATAAATTTAGAAGAGATAACAGAGGTTAATTTAAGAAGAGGAAAAGTTCTACCCCCGAGAATGGGTCCAAAGGATAAAGGAAAGCAGGTGGTTGCTCGGGAAGAGTCAACCCCAACAGAGGAACTGCCCATTCGGGAAGAAACCGAGGAACATGGTAGTAAAGTGGACTACAACGTGCTAGCCCATCTTAAGAAGTTACCAGCCAAACTAAGCATATACGACGCTCTGATCCTGTCAAAGGAGATGAGAGAAACTCTGATCAAGGCTTTACTTGATCCAGAGATTTGTTTAGCTCAAATGGTCGGTAATTCCTTTGACGAGGTTTGCTCGTTAAGAGAACAACGAGGTGTTACCTTCACGGACAATGATCTATTACTAGGAACAGCCGATCACAACCGACCGTTATACATTTCAGTCACTATTGGAAAGTTTACGCTCTCCAGAGTGTTGGTTGATCCGGGAGCATCAATCAACATAATGAATCTTCAGACGCTAGCATATTTGAAAATTGATGCTCGCGAGCTTGAAGCAGATAAGATGTTATTAAGAGGCTTCAATAAAAAAGGAGAAAGAGCTCTTAGATCTATAACACTACTAATGAAGACCGGTGATTTAGCAATGACAACCGAAAAATTCCACATAATTGATTCTAAGACATCGTTCAACGCTCTACTGGGTCGGCCATGGATCCATGAAAACAGGATGGTACCGTCGTCTCTGCACCAGTGCATAAAGTATTACGATGGAGGAGAACAGTGTATCAAAGGTGACTTGCAACCGTTCTCCGTGCACGAAATTGTAATTCATGAAGATTCGGCCTACTACGCGCCTCCGAAGAAAACAATCTTTTCCAGAAATACCATACCAAATGAAGCAAAAGAAATCTGAGATGATGAAGAACCTGAAGTTCTAGTCCTACAGTTACTCACCACTCCCTTACGGCGAGATGGTGAAGATTTCTCCAGAACTCGCACCCAAGGTCGAGGCCGGGGACGAGGATGTGGAAGAAACGTTGGAACAGTTGGACAGAAGAAACTGGTCATCAATGTTGATTGGGAGAACGAGTTCGAAGAAGAAGAAGAAATTGAGAAAGAAGCAGCAACAGTAAATCAAAAGAAACCCCAGTTCAAGATCTCTCTCGAAGATGAAAAGAATGAAGAATACAAATCAATGTACGAGAAGATTAACAATTATGTACATACTATGACCCTGACTCCGATCCATTCTAATAAGATCGAGGGTATGGTGGTCAAGGAAGTGCATGGTGGTGGTGCTAAGCCGATTAAGTTCTACCGTGGTGCTTCTTCTTCCAAAATTGAAAGTGATGTACAATTTGAAGATGTTACCTCTTCCGAATTAATGGAACTGCCTTTTGAGTGGTACTCTCCCTGTGTTCAAAATTTAATTCAACGTGGAGTCTTACCTCGACGATGGACAAAAGGTCAATCACAACATTTTGAAAAATTATGGAATAATGCCAGTCGGCCTCCCAATTTAAAACATGGTCTCGGATTTGGCACGGTAGGGTCTGTTGACGATACGGGATTTTGCTTGGTTGTCACTCGCGAGTCTAATGAAGACTGCTTGGAAGCTTCAGAAGATCTGTAAATCGGAGATGCTCCACCAGAATTCGAAGAAGAAATCAAATCTACAATAGACGAGTTAATGGAAGTTAACTTAGGTACTAGCGAAGAGCCTAGGCCGACCTTTGTTAGCTCCTTACTAAATAAAGAAGACTCCGAAGACATAATTAAACTACTAATGGAATTCAAAGACTGTTTTGCTTAGAGTTACGACGAAATGCCAGGATTAGCTCCCAAAGTCACCGTTCACAAATTAGGAGTGGATCCCACTGCTGTTCCAGTTAGACAATCTCCAAGAAGAATGTGTCTAGAGATTGAACAACACGTTATAGCCGAAGTTAAAAAGCTAATAGACGCTAAATTTGTCCGTGAAGAACAATACCCAACTTGGTTAGCAAACGTGGTACCAGTCAGAAAGAAGAATGGTCAGATCAGAATCTGCGTGGATTTCAGAGATTTGAATAAAGCATGTCCAAAGGATGAATTTCCACTACCAATCCCAGAATTGATGATCGACATCGCTTCAACACATGAAATCTTTTCTTTCATGGATGGATCTTCGGGATACAACTAGATGAAGATGGCATCAGAAGATGAAAAGCTTACAGCCTTCAGAACGCCGATCGGGTTATACTGCTACACAGTGATGCCATTCGGACTAAAGAACGCAGGAGCAACATACCAAAGAGCGATGACGAAGATTTTCGATGATCTCATTCACAACCAAGTCGAATGCTACGTGGATGATGTGGTCATCGAAAGTAAACTGAAGGAAGATCACCTGTATGATTTGAGAATTGTTTTCGAGCGACTAAGACAATTTAACCTTTAGATGAATCCCTTAAAATGCGCCTTGGCGTCACCTCCGGGAAATTCTTAGGATTTGTTGTCGGACATCGCGGGATTGAAATCGATCCAGAGAAGATTAAAGCTATTTTAGAATTGCCTCCTCCCAAAACTTTGAAACAACTACGATCCTTTCAAGGGAAGTTGGCATATCTTCGACGCTTTATCTCGAACTTGTCAGGTAGGTGTCAGCCCTTCTCGGCATTGGTTAAAAAGGACGCCAAATTTGTTTGGGATGAGAAATGCCAGCGGGCTTTCAAGGACGTTAAGCAATATTTAATGACACCTCCTATCTTATCAGCCCCAGTCTCAGGTAGACCGTTGATACTTTATACCGCGGCTTTAGACGATTCTCTCGGAGCCCTGTGATCACTGAAAAATTTATTAAGAAATTCATACCTATTTTTGATGAAATTGCACTTTAAAGAAAGGTATTTTATTTATTTTGTTGCAGGAATGGAGAATTTAGGTGATAAAAGCAAAAATCATAAAAAGGAACGGATTTGGAGCAAAAAGGAAGAAAATAATGCAATTTGTGCTGAGTTGCCGACGGCGAGATCAAGCCCGCCGACGGCGAGGGTATGAGGAAGAAATTCTGAAGGATTTATAAGCTGTCTCGCCGACGACGAGCCCGAGCCCGCCGACAGCCGAGATAGCGCGGTTCGAAGACCTTCTAGAAGCCTCGGCCGACGGCGAGGTAGTTCGTCGCCGACGGCGAGCTAGTTAAAATGGCGCAGATACATTGAACCTGGACACCTTTTGAAGAGATGCTTACACACCTCTTGGACCTTTGCCTACCTCTATATGTAGAGGCCGAAATTCAGCTTCTAAGTGTGTTATTTTGTGTCGTGTGTGTTCTAAGTGTGTTATTTTTGTGTCTTTTAAGTGCGGTTTTGTGTGTCAAATTGTGTCTTGAGTGAGTTTAGTGAGTAATTAGTGAGTCGTGTCTGTCTTGGAAGGAAGAGTCAAAGAAACTACGAGGAGTACGCTAGGGATAAATCGAGATAAGTATTTGTATTTATTGTTTTTAACTTTAAATGAAATCCATGCTTAGTTTAGTTCCCATGCATTCTGAGTAGTTTATTAGTCTTTCTTCCTGTTTATGAAATTAAGTGACTTGATGAACTAAAAATAGAAGTACTTTTATATAAATTAATAAATTGTGATAATTTTTACTTAAAACTTAATTTACTTTCAAACTGGCCATTTGATTTGTTAAAATATGTTGAATATCAACTATAGTAAAAATTACATCGGATATTCGGGGAATTCAAAAGCCTTGGAAGGAAGGTGCGAATAAATAGGGAAATAATATCATCGGGCGTAGAATTGAGCATTTTAGTGTGACGGACTAAAATATTCAATTCGGTCCTATTGTTTGAGAGCTGAAGTGTAGATGTTAGCCCTCGGGCGAGGGGAACGTGGGAGCTACGAAGTGGCGATCGGTATCCTCCCGACTGTAGCTGCGATTCGATGATCAAACATAGGATTAGTCAATATTCTTTACACCTGGACCAAAGGGTAAAGAATAAGAAATGCTCCTATTTGTCACAATACCTTAAAATTATCTATTTAAATTCATCAATCACTTAAATTTCTAAACAAGGGGAAAGATACTTTTTCTGAATAGTTAATACTTATTTAGTTATTAGTTTAATTTCCTGCACTTTCAATACGTATTAATTTTCTACTTAGTTAAGTTACCTAATTAAAATACTTAGTTTACTTTATTGCGCTTAAATTTAGAATTCCAAATTTTCGTATACTTATTTTAAAATTATTATTATTATTATTTTAAAATTAGTTGTTATTTAATTTTCTATTTCCCTGTGGGATCGATAACCGAGGACTCCACTAGAGCCTCGTATTACTTGATACGATACGTATACTTGCGTAGCATCCACAACATAAACAATTACAATTCTATACATATAATATAGCGGGGTCAAGTTTTTGGCGTCGTTGCAATTAAATTAAAAATATCATAATATAAAATTGTGGGCCAAGTTTTTGGCGCCGTTGCTGGGGAAAGTAAGAAAAATTTACTAGAGTAAGAGACTATTTTAAAATAATCATAATAAATAAATTAATATCTATTCTAAAATTGTATGCGCAAATTTGGAAACGAAAATTTAATACCTTACGATTCTGAATTAGAGCGTACAATTAAAAGAATTAGAAAATAAAAGAAACAAATTATAAATTTAACACAAATGACGAATATTCCTGAAATTCAAAATATGAACCAACAAAGACCATTAAGAGATTATGCCAACCCTACATCAGATGAAATTCTTTTACTATTCAAAACCACGATGTAGTTGCTAATTCATTTGAACTTAAACTCGCAATTATCCAAATGGTACAAAACAATCAATTTAGTGGTTCACCTACGAAGATCCTAACTTACATCTTGCTAGTTTTCTAGAACTTTGTGCTACTTTTAAATATCAAGGAGTATCCGACGATGCTTATAAGACTTAGACTTTTTCCTTTTTCATTAAGGGATAAGGCTAAAATGTGGTCGAATTCGTTAGCACCTAGATCTATTAAAACTTGGGGAGAATTATCACAAAAATTTCTATCCAAATATTTTCCACCATCTAAATCTGCTAAGTTTAGAAATGATATAACTTCTTTTTGTCAGTTAGATGGAGAATCAATATATGAAGCTTGGGAGAGATTTAAGGAACTTCTTAGGAAATGCCCACATCATGCGCTACCGGATTGGTCGATTATTCAAACCTTTTATAATGGATTAGTAGGATCCTTAAGATCAATCATCGATGTTCTTCTTGGAGGTTCATTAATGTCTAAACCATTTGATGAAGCCTATGCACTAATCGAAGAAATGGCAACAAATAATTTCCAATGGCCTGCTTGATAGAGTAAATCCAAAAAAGATAGCCAGCATTCATGAAAACGATGCAATATCTATGTTAGCTTCTCAAATTGCTGCTATATCTAAGAAATTAGATCATTTTGGAATGAACTACTCTCCTACTTTAGAAGAAAACTCATCTGGACAAATCATAGAATCTTAATCTAATTATGAAACTTTAAATGCTATTAATAATAGAACTAATAACCCTTATTCAAACTATTATAATCCTGGTTGGAAAACTCATCCAAATTTTAATTGGAATAACACATCTAATCAACAATGGATGAATCAACCTAATCAAGCGAATCCAAACTATAAACCTAATTACCCACCTGGATTTAATAACAATAACCCTCAATTCAAAGATAAGAAATTATCTATGGATGAATTAATTTTGAATATGGGTCATCAACTACAAAATCAAGGAAATCAACTACAAATTCAAGGAAATCAATTACAAATTCAAGGAACATCTATTAAAAATATCGAAACTCAACTTGGACATATTGCTATCTATGCGCTAAATAATAGAATACCTGGAACTTTTCCTAGTAATGTGGAAATAAATCCTAAAGATCAAGGAAAAGAACAAATTAAAGCAATACAACTAAGGAGTGGAAAAGAATTAGAACCTCAAATTCAAAAAGAACTTGAAAGCCAAAAAGAGGAAGTGGAAATTGAAAAGGAAACACTTCAACAAGATTGAAACTTAGAACATCCTTTAATACCTATGAAAATTTACGTTGAAAAACCTCCACCACCATTTCCTCAACGACTAGCTCAACATAAAAAAGATAAACAATTTGCTAAATTCCTTGAAATATTAAAGAAATTAACAATCAATATACCTTTTGTCGAAGCTTTAGATCGGATGCCAAATTATGTAAAATTTATGAAAGATATTCTAAATAAGAAAAGAAAATTCACCGATAATGAAACGAGTCGCACTTAGTGAAGAGTGTAGTGCTATTATTCGGAAGAAGCTTCTGAAAAATTGAAAGATCCTGGTAGTTTCACTATACCCTGCGCTATAGGAGAAAAATTTTATGGAAAAGCTTTGTGTGACTTAGGAGCAAGCATCAATCTAATGCCTCTATCGATTTTTAAGAGATTAGGATTAGGAAAAATTACACCTACTTCAGTAACCCTTCAATTAGCTGATCGTTCGGTTACCTATCCTAAGGGAGTTATTGAAGATGTGTTAGTAAAAGTGGATAAATTTATATTCCCAGTAGATTTTATTGTTTTAGATTTGGAGGAAGATAAAGAAATTCCTATCATTTTAGGAAGAACATTTTTAGCTACTGGAAAAGCTATGATTGATGTTAAGAAAGGAGAATTAACTATGAGAGTAAATGACCAAAAAGTTACATTTAATATTGCAAAATCAATGAAATATCCTGCGTTAGAAAAAGATGATGAATGTTTTCGGATGGAAATACTTGAACATTTACAACAAGAACATTTTAAGGAATATTACGAAGATAAATTAGAAAAAGAAAACACTGAATTAATTGAAGATAATAATGAAGAATTAGATTATATTCAGGAAAGATTTGAATTTTTGGATAATACCGAAAACACCGACAAGAATATAGTTCCATCAATTATTAAAACTCCCGAACTTGAGCTAAAAATATTACCCGATCATTTGAAATATGGTTATTTAGGTAATTCTTCAACTTTACCAGTTATTATTTCATACTGCATTAAACGAATCTCAAGAACAAAAACTTTTAGAAACTTTAAAAAAATATAAGAAAACTTTTGGTTGGACTTTAGCGGATATTAAAGGAATTAGTCCTTCGATCCGTATGCATAGAATTATTTTAGATGATGAACATAAACCTAAAGCGGATCCCCAAAGGAGATTAAACCCGATAATGAAAGAAGTAGTTAAGAAAGAAATTTTAAAATGGTTAGATAATGGTATTATATATCCTATTTCGACGAGTGCTTGGGTAAGCCCAATTCACTCTGTTCCTAAGAAGGGAGGAGTGACCAGTCACCGCCAATGAAAATAACGATCTTATTCCTATAAGACAAGTTACTTGGTTGGCGTATATGTATTGATTATAGGAAATTAAATACCGCCACCGGGAAAGATCACTTCCCTTTACCATTTCTAGACCGGATGTTAGATAGATTAGCCGGACATAAGTATTTTTGTTTTCTAGATGGATACACCGGTTATCATCAAATACAAATTGCTCACGAGGATCAAGAGAAAACTACATTTACTAGTCCTTATGGAACTTTCGCTTTTCGAAGAATGCCTTTTGGATTATGTAATGCACCAAGCAACATTCCGAGAGATGTATGATGTCTATATTTAGTAAGTTAATTGATAATGGAATAGAAGTATTTATGGATGATTTCTCTGTATTTGGAACATCATTTGAAACATGCTTAACTCATCTTGAAAAAGTATTAGAAGTATGTGAGAAAATAAATTTAGTTCTAAATTGGGAGAAATGTCAATTTATGGTTGCGGGCGGCATTGTATTAGGGCATAAAATTTCAGAAAAAGGCATGGAAGTGGACCCCGCAAAAATTCAAGTTATAGCTAAATTACCACCTCCAACTACGGTAAAAGGGGTGAGAAGTTTTCTTGGACATGCTGGATTTTACAGACGCTATATAAAAGATTTTTCAAAAATTACTAAACCTCTATGCCAACTTCTCGAAAAGGACAAGAAATTTGAATTTACAATCGAATGCCTGAATGCTTTTGAACTCTTAAAAGAAAAATTAATTACAACACTTATAATAGTTTCACCTAAATGGGAGAAACCATTTGAGCTTATGTGTGATGCTAGTGATTATGCTGTAGGAGCAGTTCTTGGGCAAAGATATGAAAAGATTTTTAAAGTTATATACTATGCTAGTAAAACTCTAAATGATGCTTGAAATAAATTATACGATTACTGAAAAGAGAATTATTAGCGGTAGTATATGGTTTTAATAAATTTAGACCTTATCGATTGGAACAAAATGTATCGTGCATACCGATCATTCTGCTATCAAATATTTAATGCAAAAGAAAGATTCCAAACCAAGATTAATTAGATGGATGCTATTAATGCAAGAATTCGATTTTGAGATCGTTAATAAGAAAGGAACTGATAATCGAATTGCGGATCATTTATCGAGATTAGAAAATCATGAATTATCGATATTGAAAATGAAATTATAGACGATTTTTCGATGAACAACTATATAATATCAATGAGTGGAAAATACCATGGTATGCTTGATATAGTAAACTATATAGTTAGTAATATTTTACCACCTATGTTAACTTTACAACAACGGAAAAAATTCATCCATGATACGAAAACCTATTTTTGGGATGAACCATATTTATATAAGCGATGTAAGGATTTAATTATTAGAAGATGTGTACCTTATGAAGAAACTGAACCAATTATTCAAAAATGTCATGATTCGATTTTGGAGGACATCTTGGGACCGATAAAGCTGCTTATAAGATTCTACAATCTGGATTTTCTTGGCCTACTCTATTTAGAGATGTATACGGATATATTAAAACTTGCGATAAATGTCGAAAGAGTAGGAAATATATCTAAAAAAACGAAATGCCTACGAATTTTATATTAGAAGTTGAAATTTTTGATGTTTGGGGATTAGATTTTATGGGACCTTTTAATCCTTCATTTGGAAACTCATATATATTAGTAGTTGTTGATTATGTTTCCAAATGGATTGAGGCACAAGCTTTACCTAGGTGTGATGCTTAAGAGTGTTTCAAAATTTCGATGAAAAATATTTTTACTAGATTTGGAATGCGAGAGTGATTATCAGCGACGGAGGAACTCATTTTAGAAATGAACACATTCACAAACTAGTAGAAAAATACAATATTACTCATAATATATCCACTGTTTATCATCCACAGACTAGCGGATTAGCTGAAGTATCTAATCGTGAGATTAAACGTATTTTAGAAAAATCTGTAAACCCAAATAGGTTAGATTGGTCTATTAGATTAGACAACTGCATTATGGGCTTATAGGATTCGCTTATAAAACTCCGATTGGAATGACTCCTTACGGGCTTATATATGGAAAAACATGCCACTTACCGGTTGAATTAGAACATAAAGCATATTGGGCGATTAAAGAATTTAATTATAATATGAAGGAAGGCTGGTGAGAAAAGATTGCTGCAATTAAATGAATTGGAAGAATTAAGAAATGAATCATATGATAATGATCAGATTTATAAAGAAAAGATGAAATTATGGCATGATCGGAAGATTAATCGGAGAAATTTTGAACCGGGACGGGAAGTTTTGCTATATAATACTAGATTGAAATTATTTCTGGAAAATTGAAGTCTCGATGGTTAGGACCTTTCACCATAACTCAAATATTTTCATACGAAACTATAGAAATCGAAGATCCAAAAGCTTGGACATAAATTTAAAGTTAATGGACATAGATTAAAACCATATTTCGAAGGTATAAGACCTAACTATAAAGAGGTTTTAATGCTTAGTCGACTCGATTAATAATTGAAATTAGGTCGGGTCGACGACGTTAAACCAAGCGCTTTATGGGAGGCAACCCATATTAGTTACTTATTTTTATTGTATCTTAATAGTTAGTACATATTATTGAAACTTTACTACTCAATTATTATTAAGAATCATCGTCGTATCGGAAATATCGGAGAAGATGAAGATTCGACATTGAAGAGTAGTAGTAAAGATTTCCATAGTATGTTTGTATTTATGTTATTTGATTTGATTTAGATTTTATTATGTGTGGAGTGATGATTTGAATATCTCAAACTTAATTGAGATATGCGTCATAGTTTTGTATCGGCATTTAGTGTGTCGTGGATTGGTTTGCGATGCTTGATTAGTAGTAAGGATTGGAGAATTGAAGTTTGATTATAGAGTTTAAAATTATGTTAGTTTGTACATCTCATGGATTTCAATATTAAAGTTAATTTGTTGTGTTGTGTGAATTTGTTTGTATATAAGTAGCTAATCTTCATATTAAATTAATAAATGATGTGATCGGAAATATAATAAAAGGCAAATCAAGGAGGGGATGACAATATAGTTTGGGACTTCAATATAGAAGATTAGGACTTTATTTGTTTTGTTTGTTTGATGTTAAGTTATTTTGGAAACTTTTATATGTTTGTAATATTCAGTACTTTATGTTGTGAGACATTGGATGTTAGTTAGATTAATTTGCTTGAATTGTTATAGTAGTTTAGTTTTTATTTTTGTGTTAGTTAATTGCATTTGTTTTTATGTTAAATAGGATGTTAGTTTTCTTTAGTATGTTTTTATTTTATTACGTATTGTTTTAAGTTGTAAAATTGTTAATGCGTTAGTTCAATGTTTTTAATATGTTAGTAATTCATATGTGTAGTGTAGAGTTAATTTTAATTGTTGTATTTAATACTTATCTCGGATTTTATCCCTGCATTTTCTTTAAATTGTTATATATATATGGAGAATACTAACAGATACGAGTTCAATGAAAAATGAAAAAGCACTGCAAAAATTTCAAAGAAAAAAAGAAATACCTAAACTTCGAAAGGTATGATTTATTTACTTTCCATTTTTCATTATATAGAGAGATATAAAAATTTAAGTTTGGGGGGGGAGTAAAATACAAATTTAGTTATTAACTTGTTCTCAATTTCTATTTTCAAATTATTATAAAATGATTTTTATAGCAAATTTTTCAATTTAATTAATATGAATTATTTTATTTAATTATTATAAAAGGTTAAATGAAATATTTCTAGTGCTTTAATTAATTAAATAGAATAAAATATTTGGTTAAAGGGAATAAGAATATAGTAAACTATTTTTAGTAAGGAAAACTATATTCTAAAATTAAAATTCTTAAGTATTCAAGTGAAAAAGAAAAGATTGAAAATGAGTGAAGTAAAAACTATGAAGTATATATAAGCTAAGAAATATTTCTAAGTTTCAAATTTAGGAAGATGAAAATGAAGTTCAAAATTATTAACGAGGCTCTCCAGGATACGGTAATCCTCATTAGAAAAAGAAAAAGAAAAAGAAAAGAAAAAGAAAAAGAAAAAGAAAAATGAGGAGAAACTTGAGGAGATGCCTTATAAAAAATTGGCTTCATTTGAATTAACCTAAAGGAAAAACTTAGATATTTCCAAACTTATGTTTATGGATTAGAATTTTACCTAATAGTGTTTTCTTGAATTTCTTATCATATGAATATCTTAAGTAGTTATTCTTTTAAATATAGTCATTTCGAAATGAATAGTAAGCTAGAAATCTTAGACCTGATAACTAAATAATTTATTTCTATAAGATTAATTAAATTACATGAATTATTTTTATTTAACTTTATTATGATATTAATTAATCTAATTCATAGTTATTTAAATTAAAAAATCTTATTATAGAACTCATTATTTTTATGTAGTACTAAAATTACTTGAGGACAAGTAATAAGTAAGTTTGGGGGATTTTGATCACTGAAAAATTTATTAAGAAATTCATACCTATTTTTGGTGAAATTGCACTTTAAAGAAAGATATTTTCTTTATTTTGTTGCAGGAATGAAGAATTTAGGTGATAAAAGCAAAAATCATAAAAAGGAACGGATTTGGAGCAAAAGGAAGAAAATAATGCAATTTAGTCTTGAGTCGCCGACAGCGAGATCGAGCCCGCCGACGGCGAGATCGAGCTCGCCAACGGCGAGGGTATGAGGAAGAAATTCCGAAGGATTTATAACCGTCTCGCCGACAATCGAGCCAGAGCCCGCCGACAGCGAGATAGCGCGGTTCGAAGACCTTCTAGAAGCCTCGCCGACAGCGAGGTAGTTCGTCGCCGACGGCGAGCTAGTTCAAATGGCGCAGATACATTGAACCTGGACACCTTTTGAAGAGATGCTTGCACCCCTCTTGGACCTTTGCCTACCTCTATATATAGAGGCCGAAATTCAGCTTCTAAGTGTGTTATTTTGTGTCGTGTGTGTTCTAAGTGTGTTATTTTTGTGTCTTTTAAGTGCAGTTTTGTGTGTCAAATTGTGTCTTGAGTGAGTTTAGTGAGTAATTAGTGAGTCGTGCTGTACTGGAAGGAAGAGTCAAAGGAACTACGAGGAGTCTGCTTGGGGATAAATCGAGATAAGTATTTGTATTTATTGTTTTTAACTTTAAATGAAATCCATGCTTAGTTTAGTTCCCATGCATTATGAGTAGTTTATTAATCTTTCTCCTCGTTTATGAAATTAAGTGACTTGATGAACTAAAAATAAAAGTACTTTTATATATATTAATAAATTGTGATAATTTTTACTTAAAACTTAATTTACTTTTCAAACTGGCCATTTGATTTGTTAAAATATGTTGAATATCAACTATAGTAAAAATTACATCGGATATTCGGGGAATTCAAAAGCCTTGGAAGGAAGGTGCAAATAAATAGGAAATAATATCACCGGGCGTAGAATTGAGCATTTTAGTGTGACGGACTAAAATATTCAATTCGATCCTATTGTTTGAGAGCCGAAGTGTAGATGTTAGCCCTCGGGCGAGGGGAACGTGGGAGCTACGAAGTGGCGATCGATATCCTCCCGACTCTAGCCGCGGATTCGGTAATCAAACATAGAATTAGTCAATATTCTTTACACTTGGACCAAAGGGTAAAGAATAGGAATGCTCCTATTTGTCACAATACCTTAAAATTATCTATTTAAATTCATCAATCACTTAAATTTCTAAACAAGGGGAAAGATACTTTTTCCGAATAGTTAAGACTTATTTAGCAATTAGTTTAATTTCCTGCACTTTCAATACGTATTAATTTTCTACTTAGTTAAGTTACCTAATTAAAATACTTAGTTTACTTTATTGCGCTTAAATTTAGAATTCCAAATTTTCGTATACTATTTTAAAATTATTATTATTATTATTTTAAAATTAGTTGTTATTTAATTTTCTATTTCCTTGTGGGATCGATAACCGGGACTCCACTAGAGCCCCGTATTACTTGATACGATACGTATACTTGCGTAGCATCCACAACATAAACAATTACAATTCTATACATATAATATAGCGGGGTCAAGTTTTTGGCGTCGTTGCAATTAAATTAAAAATATCATAATATAAAATTGTGGGTCACCCTGCTAGCCCAGGTCAATGACGAGGGAAAAGAAAATGCTCTCTACTACCTAAGCCGTCGTCTAATCCCGATGGAAGTAAAGTATCCTCCGATTGAGAAGCATTGTTTGGCCCTGATCTTCGCCGCTCAAAAGCTCAAGCATTACATGCTTTCTCATAAAGTCAACCTTATTTCGAGAGTTAATCCGTTGCAATACTTGATGACCCGACCTACGTTTTTTGGCAGACTTGCCAGGTGGTCGATGATACTATTGCAATTCGACATAACTTTCGTTCTTCTTCGCGCCGTAAAGGGAGAAGTCCTAGCAGACTTCCTCGCAGCACACCCTTTGCCGGCGGATTCGCCTCTCGACAAAGATTTGCCTAACGAGCAGATAATGAGCCTAGAAGACCCTGATGATTGACGTTGGGAACTATACTTCGACGGTGCATCCTCAACACAGAAGAACAAAGAATTGCAAACGATAGTGCCCGGTAAGGCAGGAATCGGACTAATCTTTATAACACCGGAGCGGGGGATGTTAAGATACACCTACCACTTAACAGAATCATGTACGAACAACGAGGTAGAATATGAAGCCCTCATAACAGGACTGGAATTAACCATTCAGATGGGAATAACAGACATCAACATCTACAGAGATTCTCAGTTAATCATTCAACAAGTCGCCGGACAGTAGAAAATTTTAAAGCCAAGGCTCGAGCAGTACTTTCAGTATGCCATGAAACTGTTGGAACAGATTCCAAACGTAACAATCAACAAGATTCCCAGAAGAGAAAATGCTCTCGCCGATGCGTTAGCCCGCCTTGCAAAGGAATTTGCCTGATTGCAGGATGAGTCAGTTGAAGTGTCAGTCCAAGGACGACAGGTCCTATCACAGCTTGATATGGATACAGTACATAAATCAGAAAGAGCAGAAGAATCAATTGCAGCAGTGAAAGAAAATACAGAAGATTGGCGGCAGCCATTAATAGACTACTTGCAGAAAAGAAACCTGCCTGACGATAAGTCGTTAGCCCATCAAATCAAGAAAAGAACTCTGTCTTACGCATTAATAAAAAATTCATTATACAGAAGATCTTTTGATCAGATGTGGCTAAGATGCCTGAGCGGGTCCGAGGCTCGTGAAATTTTCAAAGAAGTGCATTCAGGACTTTGTGGCGCTCATCAGTCGGGTCCGAAAATGAAAATGAAGATTAAAAGACTAGGGTACTACTGGCCCTCAATGATAACCGACTGTATGAAAGTTGCCAAAAGTTGTCACCAGTGCCAAGTGCACAGATTGGTTCTACACCAAACTCCAAATGTGCTACATTCGACAGTCGCGTCGTGGCCATTCGAGTGTTGGGGCACAGACATAGTGGGTCCGATAGAACCGCCTTCCTCAAGAGGACATTGCTTCATTCTTGCAGCTACAGACTATTTTTCTAAATGGGCAGAAGCAGTACCACTCAGAGAAGTGAAAGCACATCACGTGCTACAATTTTTCAAGAACCAAGTTGTCTACCTTTTTGGGGTACCGCGCAGGATCATTTCAGATAATGGGTTTGCATTCAAGAGTACAAAGATCAACAATTTTGTCAGAAGACACGAGATCGATTGGCGATACTCAACGATCTACTACCCAAGAGCAAACGGCTTGGCCGAGGCTTTTAATAAAACTCTCATTCAAATTTTAAAGAAAACTTTGGACGACAACAAGAGAAATTGGCACAAGAAGTTGTTAGAAGCCTTATGGGCCTACAGGACGACTTTTAGGACTCCTACTCAGTCTACGCCTTACGCTTTAGTGTACAGGTTCGAGGCCCTTCTACCCTTAGAGGTTCAGCTTCCGTCACTCAGAATTGCAATTGCGAACAAGATCACTACAGAAGAAAATGCCAGACTACGACTAGAAGAATTGGAAAGCTTGGAAGGGAAAAGACTTTCATTACAGCAGAATTTGGAACTGTATCAAGCCAAGATGAGCCAGGCCCATGATAAACTGGTCCGCCCAAGAACTTTCAAAGTCGGTGACTTGGTTCTAGTTCTCAGAAGACCTATTCTTGCACATCGCAAGATAGGTGGTAAATTTGAACCGACCTGGGAGGGACCATTTGTGGTCGAGACAGTCTACTTTGGAGGTTCCTACCAAATGGTGAATTGTCGTGGAGAACGACCTATGCTTCCAATCAATGGATGGTATTTAAAGAAGTATTACGCAACCTGATGTTTCGAAGGGTGGCCTCTAAGTAGAATCTTTTCCCTAGAAAAACGGGTGAAATAATCACTTTGTGACTGGGTCCGAACCCAAAACAAAATAAAATGGATGATAAAAAAAAAATATCTCATCAATGAAAATGTTAAAAAGAAAACATGGGAAATCATAATAATAAAATGTCAATCTTTTCTTTTAAATCCATCCATTCCTGATATTTCCTCATCTCTTCCTACTTCCTTTAAATTTAAAAGAAGTGAATAAGAATTTTTAAAGTGTTTTTCTTATTGTTCTTGTTCTTAGTATAGCCCCTGATCCTTTCCTTATTTTTTCGCAAGGAAATGTCGAACGGCGGTTGATTTTAAACTTTAGAAATGGCGTGAGTCTAACACTTGATGAAAAGAGGGTGAAGGATGGAGCAGTGATAAAGATTGACTCAGACTTCACACCAGCCGGCTTACAATATGAAGAAAATGATTGGATTCCAGTTGATCGAGAAGAACTTCACAGCCAGACAGTGATGAAAATGGGTGGCCCGAGCCACCAATCCAGCAGCAAGAAAAGAAAAGCAAACACTGCTCATGCAACCGGAGAAGATAAGAAAGTTAAGTCCATGGTTGCCACAGAGATGGGTAGGCTTGTCGCCGCCGCGCCCGCAGAAATTCAAGGGGTAAGGAGAGCTACTCTCACTGCTACCCAGCGAAGAAATAAGAACCGTCGCATTCACAAAATGTTGACCAATTTAGCAGAAGATCAACATAAACAGACAGTGGATACCTTTAGTGCAAATACTCCAAGGAGACCGGTTCGTCAGGAACTAGAAAGAAGAAAGTCAACTCCAAGAAAGTCGGAACAGATAAAAGAAATACCAAGAAATCAGAAATAGAGTCAGTACCTCGACGCCGAGCAGATGTACCAGATCCGAAAAGTCTTGTTGCTAAAGCAACCCCGGAGGATGTCCCTACAGAGACCATCCCCGAGGAGCCGAGATATGCAAAAGAATGTGCTGGGGTTGAGCCATACATCCCGCAGTATGTTACTAGACACCGAGGACTTCAGATAATCTCGGAGTACGAGCTGGAGAAAATGCAACTAGTTAAGAAGAAAACCTTTGAATACTTTGAAAGAATTGGAGACAAGAGGGTCAACATCTTGGAAGGCCTCGAGCTGCATATAGATGTATTCTCAGATTATGAGCAACAACAAATTGTAGGCTGCATCCTCGAATTACAGAAAATGGGCCGAGCTGGCCGCCTGAGAGAAAAGACCTATTCAAAACCCCAAAGATGGATGCCAGGAAAAGGAAGAGTTACAATACAATGCGGATGTTGCTACAATTTTGCCATAGACAGAAAAGGAAATCCACCAGGGATACTCCGTCACAGCGAGGTGGATCCGATGCCAAGAATCATTAAGAGAATGGTGAAAGGATGATAACATGGAGGGTATTGCCTGCAGATTGCATACCAAACAACTGCATTATTAACATCTACATGGAAGGCGACTGCATACCTCCACATATAGACCATCATGACTTTGTTAGACCCTTCTGCACAGTGTCATTCATCAACCAGATGCAACATCATGTTCGGATCTAACCTCCGGATTGCAGGCCCCGGTGAGTTCCGACGGCCGGTAGAGATACCACTACTGGTAGGTTCCGTCCTGGTGTTAAAAGGAAACGGAGCGGACGTTGCGAAGCATTGCATTCCAGGAGTGCCCGTGGAGCGGATCTCAGTTACTTTTAGAAGAATGGATGACGGAAAAATGCCTTACCACTTTCGACCGGATCCGAATTGGAGAGTTTACGGCCCTACGAGCTGTGAGTTACATGGGAAATAGCACACCTCCAATACACATCCATGCGGCATTCCTGCCAAGGGTTGCTTGGAAGGTGATGTTATTGCCCATGTTTCTTACTATTCGGTACATGGATTTTTGACAGACGCTTTTGGATGGATCAACAAGAATCTTACACAATCCGTTTTGGATTTACATGGATTGTATGAGACATTAAATTTCCGAGGAAAATGTCATCATGATTAGATCAAGTTGTATGATGTATTTTCAGCAAGTTGGAATGAAAACGACTATGTCATATTTTGCCTTCACCTCTTTCTATGCAAATTGACTGGGAAACGCCATTAGAGTTAAATGAACTTTGAACGAAGAACAAAAGAGAAAAGAAAATAAATGAGAACTTTTCCTAAAATCTGAATATTAAAATGAACTTCAAATTCACATGAACACTAAATAAACAACAAAAAAAGGATCGTTAAAGAACAAACAAAACGAATCTAAATCTTAAATTGAATTTCGATCTGAAACCTCTGATTCGAGCCTTTCAGTTCTTCTCTCAATCGAAATCTATTTGAAACTCTTTTGAAATTAAAATCTTTTCCTCGACTTGTCACCAGGTCGAGTCTTTTCCCACTTGGTACACTTACGAGTTCTTTTTAAATCTTTTCTCTGCGTGTTAGAGGATCGACTAGTTTTATTGACACGGAGCCACGAACTTTGTTCGATTTGGTTCTGATGGCATGGGATTGGGTTCCTCTTCATACAGATAAATCTTCGAGATTGGAACCAGTTTCCATTTCTCATTAAATTCTGAGACTGGTACCAAATTCCGGTTCTCTTCCTTCGAGGTCGGTACCAAATTCCGACTCTCTTTTGAATTGATACCAAATTTCAATTCTAAATTCCGAGACTGGTACCAAATTCTAGTTCTCTTCCTTCGAGGTCGGTACCAAATTCCGACTCTCTTTCGAATTGATACCAAATTTCAATTCTAAATTCCGAGACTGGTACTAAATTCTAGTTCTCTTCCTTCGAGGTCGGTACCAAATTCCGACTCTCTTTCGAATTGATACCAAATTTCAATTCTAAATTCTGAGGCTGGTACCAAATTCAGTTCTCTTCCTTCGAGGTCGGTACCAAATTCCGACTCTCTTTCGAATTGATACTAAATTTCAATTCTAAATTTCCGAGACTGGTACCAAATTCTAGTTCTCATTCTGAGATCGATACCTAAATTTCGATTCTCTTTCGAATTGATACCAATTTTCAATTCTAAATTTCTGAGACTGGTACCAAATTCTAATTCTCATTCCGAGATCGATACCTAAATTTTGATTCTCTTTCGAATTGATACCAAATTTCAATTCTAAATTTCCGAGACTGGTACCAAATTCCAGTTCTCATTCCGAGATCGATACCTAAATTTCGATTCTCTTTCGAATTGATACCTAAATTTTAATTCTAAATTCCGAGACTGGTACCAAATTCCCGTTCTCATTCCGAGATCGATACCTAAATTTCAATTCTCTTTAGAATTGATACCTAAATTTCAATTCTAAATTCCGAGACTGGTACCAAATTCCAGTTCTCATTCCGAGATCGATACCTAAATTTCGATTCTCTTTCGAATTGATACCTAAATTTCAATTCTAAATTTTCGAGATTGGTACCAAATTCCAGTTCTCTTCCTTCGAGGTCGGTACCAAATTCCGACTCTCCTTCCGAGATTGATACCAAATTTCAATTCTCACTTTCGAGACTGGTACCTAAATTCCGATTCTCATTCCGAGGTCGGTACCAAATTCCGACTCTCTTTCCGAGATCGATACCTAAATTTCGATTCTCTTTCAGGATTGGTACTTGAATTTCAAATCTCACTCTCTCGAGATCAGTACCTAAATTCTGATTCTCATCCTTTTATCCGTCGATACTTAAACTCTGATTCTCACTCCGAGGCTGGTACCTAAATTCTAGTTCTCTTCGCAATCCCGAGGTTGAAACCTGTGTTTCAATTCTCATTTCAAATCCAAATTTCAAATTCAAAATTTCCTTAAATTGATTTTAAATTAAACTTCAATCGAAATTGAAACTCGTAACAAATCAAAATCTAAACTCACACATTGAAACTTGAAATTTAAAAGTAAAATGAAATCTAAATCGAATTCCCGATCTTGTGATTTGGAGTTCACCTCCTTTTCCATTCCCCAACGAGAGTTCAGGAGTCTCCAGTCTTGGAAATATACCTGATATTCTCCAGTGGAAATTCTTCTACTTCGTCCTAAGTTTATCGCTTGGACATCTGTGTTAGTTTTGTTGATCTTTTTGGTTAACGCCAATACGCGCGGTGTGCTTGGTTAGCACACCACACCTATTGGGGGTCCATTTGTTGACCTCAATTTTAGTGAGGTCTTTTGCTTCTCTCTTTAGTACTTAGGATCTAGCCTTAGGCTTTTCCTTTGACTAATCCTAGAGGACTAGAAATGGAACCCACCATTTAGAAATTCAAACTACTTCTTAACTCCCTGCAAACCCAACAAGCTTGATTGTAGACCCCTAATCACCTAGAGGGTTGAAATCAAATGTGGACGTTTAAAGGATGAGTTCCCCTAGGACTTTTTGGCCATAGGAATACCCTGGGTGGCCTAGTCTGGTGAAGGTTGACTTGCACATACACTACACTCTCACACACATTCCAAGTTCTAAAACCACATTCTCACCCAACTTGACTTCATGACTCATGTAGGTAATTCATATGGATGGTCCTTAACCCCTAAGCCCCTGGCTAAGAGGGTTAGGAACAACATAGTGAATGCCTCAAATAAGTCCTCTCATGGCTCATATGGGCTTTATATGGCTTAATGGCTTAACCAAAATGATTCATTTCACTTAAATTTGATCAATCTTCATTTTTCCAAAATTTCAGTTTTTGACCCCCGGGGCCCCGGGCCCACCAAACCTACTAAATACCCTTGAAGCTACCCGAAATTTGCAAAAATCACCTAAATTACCCAAAATTCCTCAAGATCAATCATAAAAATTTCCCCCACTCAAATTGACCATCTTTGGCCAAAAATACCAAAATTTCCAAAAATACCCCTAAACCCCCCCCCCCCCCCAAATACCAAAAATACCCTTTTACCCCAAAAATTCAAAAATTCTAAAAATTCCTATAAAATTCCAGAAAATCCCAAATTTTCCCAATTTCATTTTGTTCAACTACACCATGGGCCAATTTTGCCAATTTACCCTACTTTTACCAAAACCCCCAATTTGACCCATTTTAAACCCAAATGAACCCAATGTCAAACCAAACCACCCTAATTGACCTCAATTTTGGTCCAATTCAATTCTAAACTTCAATTCAATATTCCCAATATCAATTTATACCAAGTCCAAGTCCAATTTGATTGACATTTGGGCCCAATTCCAATTTGGAGCTTAAGGCCCAATTTTGACCCATGAACCAAACCTAGCCCAAAGCTAGCCCAATTCAACTCCAATTGGCCCCAAATCTTTTCTAAAACCTTCCTAACATTCCCACAAACAAAAAACTAACTTGATTTGCCCAAAATTTGAAACCAAACTCCACCCAAACCTAACACAAAACCAAAATCCCTTAAATTGACCTAAGCCCAAACCAAACCCAAATGGGCCCAAATCCCAAAATTAGAGCTCAACCAAAGTTGAAAACTCTTTGTAACACTCCCATAAACATTTTTTAACATTAATTTTACATCAAATCCAACATTAGCCCAAATTTAGCCCAAGTTAGCCCAATTTGACCCACTTTGGCCCCTTTACCAAAAAAGCCCAAATTCAACCCAATTCTACTCCAAATCACACCAAATTGATTCCAAACCATTCATGAAACATCCCTAAACTAAACCCAACATTTAGTTGGCATGGTCTTTTACAAAATTTTCATCCAAAGGTCCATCTTGAAATCTAAAAGCCCATCTCATTAAAACACTTTAAAAGCCCATCCAAAACCATTTCAAAAGCCCAAAATCAATCCAAAGCCCACATGACATTTTCATCTCATCATCCATTTAATTAAATCACTCCCTATGTTTCCAATTCATCAATGAATTTTTCTAAACTAAGCCATGTGCCAAATTACCCCTAAATACCAAAAATCCTTAAAACCCTTTTTCATGAAACAAGCCAACCCTTTTCCAAGCCAAATGTAAGGCAAATGTGAGCCATTTGCAAGCCATATGAAGCCATGAGAGTTTTGACACCTCACCATGTCATTTATGGAAAATGGAGGGGCCCCTTTCTTAAGCCTTCTTTAAGCTTTTTAACCTCATCCATGATACACACTAAACCATGCTTAGCCACCTCACCACGGATGGAGACTTCTCCACTCCAATTCAGCTGAGCCATATGATTCCCTTCAGCCCAAATCAGGCCTTGGTGGGTGCACCAATCCCAAATCCATGCATTTGACCAAACCAAGCCCAAAATGATCCCTTCCCCCTTCCACTTTGATTCAACTCCTTTACACTTGGCATTTGCCAATTGAACTCACAAAACTCAAGCACTGACCTCCCTGACCCTGAGGGTGACCCATGCCTGGCCGGCCAGCCACCACAGCCGCCGGAAACCACCAGGACGAGAGGCTTAATTTGAATAAAAAATTTAATTTGAATTAGCTGACTTGTCCCAACCTAAATGGCCATTGCAGCTGTTCTTCCCTTGCCCTGAGCAGTTGATCCAAGCCCTTAAACCCCCTTGGGAGGCCTTCCAGCTACCTCTATTTAAAGCCACTCACCTCTTGGCCAAACAAGGTGATGAACCAGACCTTAAGGAAACTCTGCCAAAATTGCTCAAGACCTTCTCCTAACCCAGAGCAGTTGATCCCCAGTGTTCCTTTGCCCTAAACCCCATTAACAGAGCTCAATTTCTGAGTTGAAAATCCACCCAAAAACCAGGACATCTCTAGGACCTCCACCAAATCCAAATTAAACTCACCCACACCTGCACAGGACCAAGAGAAGGAGTTCCCCAGTGAAAGCCCCCTCTCCAAGCCACCCAGTTGCTCCAGCCTCTAAGCTTTGAAATCGGCTGTGGACACTTTCATACTTAGACAATTCCCAAGAGCCAGAGACTTCATCTAGAGCTTGCTTGGACTCAATCGAAGGTGACACAACCCTCAGATCGAAGCTTCACTTCTCTGAGCAAAGGTATGAACTCATTCTACCTCCCGAGCTTCCAGCAATTCTCCATTTTTTTTGAGTCAATTTCATAGCTTATAAACCATATGGACGTGTTCGTCTCTTCAAGACGAATCCATAGAGCATAAGAACTCGAAAATCCATTGAGAATCGAGAGGGATATTAGGGTTTTAGTGTGGACGCTCACGGGTGCACACTAGTCGTAGTCGATGACCAGGAGCCGTTGGATCGCGCGTGTATCGAGCGGACGGTCGAGATCAAGCCGAACAGTGGAATGTTACGTGAACCACGGGTCCCTGGAGCACTTAGTTAGATGGCGGCACCGAATCACAGAGTGACGCGTGGGCTTTCGATTCAGACGAGGATGACGCGGCGCCGAGTCAGATAAGTAGGAAATTAGGATATTTTTGAATTATTTAAATACCAGAACTTCAAAAATTCATATCTTTGCATAGAAAAATCACAAAAATAAAAGAAAAATACCCTCTTGCTCAGTGAACAGAGGATAATAATGTGAAATCAAGTTAATTGGATGAGCATTTTATTTTTAATAATTTACTTACTGTTTCCAATGTTTTGATTCTTCATTTGCATAGACAATTCACCATAGCATGAGACCATAGGGCTTTTAAAGCCTCTGATCTTGGGAACATTCCCTGAATTTTTCAAGGTCAGAGGCCATCTCTGTGAAAAGTTATTGATTTTTCAAGTTCATGTCATCGTTTTAGGTATTTTAATTCCAATAATTAGCATGTTGTAAAATAAATTCTAGGAAAATTTAGTGATGTTTCTTAGGACCAGGGGACCCTATGAAAAATAAATTTTGAGTTAATTCATTCATAATAACCTTAATTGGCCTAAACTCCCAAAATTGAATTTGAATTAATTAGGTTTAACCACACACTAAATTGACTTGAAAATAATTCTCCATTGCTCTTTAGGGTTAGAGGAACCTTACATAAAATTTTGAAATCAATTGGACTTTATTAACCCCACCAAATGGATTGATTAAGCCTCATAAGCAAATTGAAACTTTAAAAATTCATAAGTCCAAAAATACTTTTCAAAAATTCACAAAAATGGTTTTGTAGCTTCTCTGATATTAGGAGAGTTCAAAAAAAATTAAAATTGGAATTTTCCTAAAAAGTTGATTTTTCACAATATTTTAATATTTTAATAATTTAAAAATAATAAAAATCACAAAAATATTAAAAATCATAAAAATGTCACATTTTGAATCCTAATCACTTAGGAACAAACCCAATATTTTTCCTAAGTCCCTAGGATAAGATATTGAATTTTAAAGGCTTAATGTAATTTTCAATATTAAAAAATGAATTTTCATCTTTTTTCACTAAAATAGTTCTAATAAATCAAAGAAAAATCAGAAAATTATAAAATTTATTTTTCTGGACTCCTTGAGGTTAGAGAAATTTATGAAAAATATAAAATCAATTTTTCAATTTTTATTTTATTTTAAAATTAATTAATACGCTAAAACTCAAAATAATCATAATAAATAAAATATAATTAAAAAAATCACAAAAATTGGTTCAAGTGGTCCTCTGGTCATTAGAAACATCCCAAAATTTTCTTAAGGATATAAACTTTACCTTGGTCATGTTATTGAATTTTCTTTGAAAATCCCTATTTTCTACTAAAAATAATTATATAAATAAATTAAATTCAGAAAAATCACATTTTCTTCTTAAATGTCTTAACTGACATGTGAGTGAGGTGAAATAAAAATTTCAAATTCATTTGAGCTCAATTTAGTGAGTTATGAAATAAATAAGCCTAAAAGGACATAAAGGTAATTAAGAATTTTAACTCTTAATTAAAACTTTAGGTTTAATCAAAATGGAGGGTAAAATATTTGATTTTAACTTTCTCTTGGATGATTGAAACTTAGGGAACTTAAAAGGGTAGAAACCCATTAAACACTTTGAAAATATCAAAATGAAACTCTAATTAATTAAATAATTTAAATTTTGGAAAGAATATATTTAAATTTGGATTATTAAAATAGGGATATTATTAAGAGGACATTTATTCTTTAATTTAAAAATTCCTAAATAAGTCACTTCAATAATATTTAGTTCTTAATTAAAAATTAAAATAATAATCCAAATTAAATAAAATTAAAAGAAGATAACCCTTAAATGAATTAAAGCTTAAAATGTTAAATGGTTCAATAATTAAAATTAAATTTAAAATCTTGGAGTTAAATTAAATTAAATTAAATTAAGTCAAGTCAAAGTTTAAATTAAATTAAATTAACACCTTAACAATTAAATTAAATTAAATTTAAAATATTGAAACTAAAATTAAATTAAATTAAATTAAATTAAAATTAAATTAAAATAAAATTAAATTAAATTAAATTGAATTAAAATTAAATTAAAATTAAATTAAATAAAAAAAAATAAAATAAAATAAAATAAAATAAAATAAAATAAAATTAAATTAAAATCACTTAACAACAAACCTAAATGAAATCATTAAGAGTTAAATCAAAACATATCAGTAATTTCAACACCTCTTTCTATCTAAGTAAATTTTAAAACATAAACATCAATCTGAAATACTAAGATAATTAAAAATGTAAAGATTTAAATTAAATCTAAATAATTTGAACACTATTCCAAACTTAAAATTATTAATTAAAATCTCATAATTAAAATTAAATCACTTTAAATCATTAACTCAAACTTTAAATTAAGAATGATTAAAATTCTCAACAACCCGACTTGCCCTTAAAAAGCTTTAATTATTATAACTCTTAAATAGAGTATTAAGTGAAGTGTCACTTAACACATAAGATAATCAAATACCCAGGTTCACTGAGCAAGAGACAAAGCATAACTATACTCCTGGATGATCAATTCACCTGTGCAACTAAATTTATTTGGACTCAAAATAATCCCAGAAGTATTGAAAAGATGTTTAAGATTCGTCTTAAACACTTCCTCGATACGATGGGGTGTTTTAAAAGAAAAATTGAATTTAATTGTTCTTTGATGAAGAAAATCATCCTTAAACCATACCAACAACCTAGACATCATAGGAAATGACTAGTTATAGGACTAGGACTTTGGTAGACAACCAAAACCTGCCCCTTAGCTTTACCTAGGTACTTGTTGAAATATGTTTAAATGCTCTAACATGTGTTTTAAGTGCAGCTTGGGATGACGGGAAGACCCTCCAGGTACGCTTTTATTTTATTGCAATTTACTTTATTGCAATTTACTTACATGCATTGCGCTTTACTTTTTTTTGCATGATAAATAAGACTGTTGCATGAAAACCAAAACCTTTAGAATAGTCCCTGAACTGAAACCAAAACTAAATTAAAAGTCACCACAAGATAAAATCCACTGCCACAACATTTCAAAATATAAAACAACTCAAAATTTAATCACAAACAGAACAACAAAACTACAATTGCAACTAAATTAAAACGTCTCGTTGAATGATCGGGAATACCTCGGATGATGTAACCCATGTGTTGCTAACGGGATTTCCTACAGGCTAAATGAAAGTGTGGAACTCATTCAGTTGAGTTTAGCAAATTCACCTGGACTAAGTGAATTAGATGAAAATAACGGTGCCGGGATGACGGAACCGTGGGATCTTAATCGGTTCTGTTTAAACAACTTTAAGATTTGTTTTAATCAAAATATTAAAAAACACTTGGATTTTAAGATTTTCTCTAAACCAAAACACTTCTCTCATCTCCTAATTTTTGACTTCTAAAACCAAACCTCTGCAACAACAAGGAGCTTGGAGCATAGTGGGCAGCACGACCATCTTTATCAGCAAAACTTGTGTCTACTTCAGCAAAAACTTTCTTAGAATTAAATAACAAAGCCATAGGACTTCGAGGTAGTTTGCTTAGTGCAACATAAATCCTCAACTCTTTGTTAGGCATTTGCATGATCATGTCATGTAAATTAAGCCCTAACCGGTCTTAGGACTCCGAGGTAGTCGTTCGGTATGACATAAACCCTCATATCTTCGAGGCTATTTGTGTGATTATGCCATACAAACATAAGTCCTAATTAATTAAAATTGGCAGGATTGAAACATTAAATAAACTCTCAAATTAATGCCAAACAATAGGATAGTCTGGGAAGTTGCCAAGATTCCTCTTCAATCCTCAGCTTCTCCTACTTTTCTTTCCTTTGGATTCTCAAAACAACTGTTCCAAATTTGATCCATTCCCTATTGAAATTTCCAAAATCCAATCCTTTGAAAATCTTAAACTTTGAAATTCTTGAGAGCAAAACTACTGATCATTATCGAGAGTTTTCTTAAATGATTCCCGTCATTTAAGATGTAATTAAATATAGGGGCTTGCCCTTATAGGGAACTTTAAGAACCCAGGTAATATAAACCCTGTTTAATTCCTTTATATTGAGCAGGGGAACCTGTCGGCTTATAAAATTGTTTCGCAGACCAAACGGATGTCACAAATCTTCTAGTTTATTTAACCAAGCCTCATCATCAAGCAGTGTGTCTATTCTTCGGGATAGATATACAGTTTGTGGTGTGGTGCTAGTTTATATAAACTATTTGGGATGTGAGATCAGTTTGATTTCATATCTTAAAATTTTCAAATTTAAAATTAATTTCAAAATCAAATACTACATTCTAAATTACATATATATTTAAATTAAATTTAAAATCTAAAATTCGCGCCAATTTCTATTAGGCGACCCCTTTTTTTAAAATACAACACACAAACCTAAAAATATGCCGACAACTATATGCTGGTAGGTGGTGTCCTCCCTAATATGATGGCCCGATACAACAACAGGTGAAATAGCTCTCATTTTCTTCCTTGGCTTCTCTACGGCCGTGACAGGCTCTACTCGCAGTTCGAGGCGGGATCAAGCTGGCACTCGTCCCACTCTTCTTAGAATTTCTGACACGGGGCATCTTTCTTTCTTTGCCAATTTTTCTATTACAGATTGTAGCCGAGTGAATGGCGTAGTCTTAACTCTTTTTCTTTTGTAGTTACTGTTGACCTCATTTTTGATGAGGTCTTCTCTTCCTTTTTTAGTACTTAGGATCTAGCCTTAGGCTTTTCCTTTGACTATCCTAGAGGATTAGAATTAGGACCCACCACTTAGAAATTCAAACCACTTCTTAACTCCTCGCAAACTCCACAAACTTGATTGTAGACCCTTAATCACCTGGAGGGTTGAAATCAAATGTGGAAGTTTAAAGGATGAGTTCCTATAGGACTCTTTGGCCTTAGGACCGCCTCGGGTGGCCCTGGTCCGGTGAGGGCTGACTTACACACACACTATACTTATACACTACACTTTCACACACCTCCTAAAACCACACCCATACCCAACTTGACCTCCCGACTCATGAAGGTGATTCACATGGATGGTCCTTAACCCCTAAGCCCTCGCTAAGAGGGTTAGGAACAACATAGATGAATGCCTCAAATGAGTCCCTTCATGGCTCATGTGGGCTTGATATAGCTTCATGGCTCAACCAAAATGATTTCATTCCACTTACATTTACCCAATCTTCAATTTTCCAAATTTTCAATTTTTGAACCCCGGGACCCTAGACCCGCCTAGCCTACCCAAAACCCTTGAAATTACCCAAATTTTCTAAAATTCTCCAAAATCACCCAAATTCCTCAAAATCAATCCTAAACATTCTCCAACCACTCAAATTGACCATTTTTACCCAAAATACCCAAAATTCCAAAAAATACCCCCAATACCCTCCAAATTACCAAAATGCCCCTCTTGACCAAAAAATCCAAAAAATTCCAAAAATTCCTAGCAAATTCCAGAAAATCCCAAATATTCCCAATTTCATTTTGTTCAACTACACATGGGCCAATTTTGTCAATTTACCCCACTTTTATCAAAATCCCGAATTTGACCCATTTTAACCCAAAGTGAACCCAATGTCAAACCAAACCTATCCAATTGACCCAAATTCTGGTTCAATTCAATTCTAAACTTCAAGTGAACATCCCCAATACCAATCTAGACTAAATACAAGCCCAATTTGATTGGCATTTGAATCCAATTTCACTTTTGACCTTAAAGCCCAATTTGGACCCATGACCCAAACATAGCCCAAACTAACCCAATTCAACTCCAATTAACCCCAAATCTTTTCTAAACCTTCCCTAACATCCCTACAAACAAAACACGAACATGATTTTCCCAAAATTTGAACCCAAACCCAACTCAAATTCAACCCAAAGCCAAAACTCCTTACATGGGCCTACACCTAAACCTAACCCCAAATAGGCCCAAACCCCAAAATCCAAACCCAACCAAAGATCAAACCTCTTTGAAACAGCCCTACAAACATTTCTCAACATTAATTTTACACCAATTTCAACATTAGCCCAACATTAGCCAAAGTTAACCCAATTTGGCCTACCATTGGCCACTTTACCAAAAAGCCCAAATTCAACCCAATTCAAACCCAAACCACCTCAAATTTGTTTCAAATCACTCATGACACATCCCTAAACCAAACCCAACAATTATTTGGCCCAAACTTTTACAAATTTCCCATCCACCAATTTATTCCCAAGCTTAAAAAGCCCACTTTCTTAAACCTTCCTAAAAACCCATCCAAAACAAATTTAAAAGCCCAAAACTTATTCCAAAAGCCCACATGAAATTTCTCTCATCATACCTATGATTTAAAACACTTCCTAAGTTCCAAAATCAATAACCAAATAGTTCCAAATCAAGCTTCATGAAATTTGTCCACTAAAATACCAAAATTCCTTAAACCCACTTTCATGAAACCAAGCCAACTTTTCCCAAGCCATATATAAGCCATGAAGCCACTCTTAAGCCACATGCAAGCCATGTGAGTTGTTCACATGTGACCTTACCACATTGGGCAAAAGGAGGAGATCCTTTCCACATTCCCTTAAGGTGATTAACCATTTCCATGTCTCCCCTAAACCATGTTTAATCCTAATTGTACTTGGATCGTGACTTGACCCCACTAATCAAGCCGATCCAAATCACTCTCTCTTCAGCCTAAACCAAGCCTTGGGTGGTGCACCTAGCCCAAAAGGATGGGTTGACCCATTTAGAGCCAAAATAGCCATGCCCCCATGCCATTTCGATCCAACACCTTTACACATGTCCAAACCCATCGACTCCACCATTGCCAAGCCCCGACCTCCCCGTCAAGATGGTGACTCATGCCCGCGCGGCCAGCCCGCCCGGGTCGCCGGAAAACACCATGGCCGAGACCTCGGAAGGAGCCAAACATTGAAATTCTCCCTTGCCGAGTCGCCCCATGCCCAGCGGCCATTGCAGCCTTTTCTTCCTCGCTAAGAGCAGCTGATCCCATTCCCTAACTCCCCCTGGGAGGCCCTCCAGCCTCTCCTATTTAAACCTCACCCCTCTCGGCCATGAAGAAGTGCTGAACCAACCTTACGGAAACTCTGCCAAAATCACTCCAGACTCTCCCCCACACATAGAGCATTTGATCCCCACTCGTTCTCTCGTCTCTAATCCCCTCTAATCGAGCTCAATTTTGGACCTCAATTCTCGGGCCGTAACAGGACACTCCCAAATCCTCCACCAAAGTCAAATTAAACTCACCCACACTCGCACAAGACCAAGAGAAGGAGTTCCCCAGATGAAAGCCCCCTCTCCAGGCCACCCATATGTTCCAGACTCCAAAGGTTGAAATCGGGCTTGGTCAAAATCATACCTGAACAATTCCCCAGGCCAAGGGACTTCATCTGGGGCTTGCTTTGACCCAATCGAAGGTGATACAATCCTCAGATCGAAGCCACACTTCTCTGAGCTAAGGTATGAGCTAACTCTTTATCCCGAGCCTCTGGAGATTGTCTATTTCAAATGCTTTAATTTCAATGCATGATCATCGTATAGATGTGTTCGTCTCTTCAAGATGAATCTATAGAGCCCAAGAACACGAAAATCCGTTGAGAAATGAGTGAGTTCTTAGGGTTTTAGTGTGGACGGCTCTCGGGTGAGAACGGCTGGGGACGATGAGCGGATGCCGTCCATTCAATACATGCGCGGACGGACGGCTCAGATCGGGTCGGATCGGCAGATGATACGGAGAAGGCGGGAGCCGAGCTGCTGACTCAAGTGGCGGCGTCGAATGGCAGCGTGACACGCGGCGTTTCGGAGATGCCTAGGATGAGTCAGCTCCGCTGTTTTAAATAGAAAATCAGGGTATTTTTTGATTTATTTAATTCCCTAAACTTCAAAAATTCATATCTTTGTATAGAAAAATCATAAAAATAAAATAAAAATACCCTCTTGCTCAGTGAACAGAGGAGAATAATGTGGAAAAGAAATCATTTAATTTCATTGAATATTTGATTTTTAATGATTTATTTACTCTCTGCACATTTTCAATTCTCCATGCATGTAGACAATTCACCATGGCATGAGACCATAGAGCTTTTGAAGCCTCCGAATTTGGGGACATTCCCCGAATTTTCCAAAGTCAGAGGCCATCCCTATGAAGAGTTATTGATTTTTCAATTCTAGGTCACGATTCTGAGTATTTTAATTCCAATAATTAACATATTGTGAAATAAATTCTAGGAAAATTTGGTGATGTTTCTTATGACCAGAGGACCCTAGGGAAAATAGGTTTTGGGTTAACTCACTTGGAATAACCCTAATTGGCTTAAACACCCAAAATGGAGCTTTAATTAATTAGAGCTAATCATACATCAAATTGACTTGAAATCAATTCTCCACTGACCTTTAGGATCAGAGGAACCCACCATAAAAGTTTGAAGTCAATTGAACTTGGTTAGCTCTATCAAATGGGTTGATTAAGCCATTTAGCCAAACTTAAAGTTTAAAAATTCATAACTTTCAAAATACTTTTCAAAAATTCACCAAATTGGTTTTGAAGCCTCTCTGATATCAGGGGAATTTAAGAAAATTAAAATTGCAATTTTCTAAAAAAGTTAATTTTTTTGTATTATTTTAATATTTTTAATAATTAAAAATAATAAAAATCACAAAAATAATAAAATTCACCAAAATGTCACATTTTGAATTTTAATCACTTAGGAACAAACCCCATATTTTTCTTAAGTCTCAATGATGAGATATTAAATTTTAAAGCCCTATGGTAATTTTAAAATTAAAAAAATTTATTTTCTAGCATTTCCACTAAAAAAATTCTAGTAAATCAAAGAAAAATCAAAAAATTATAAAAATTGGTTCTCTGGTTTTCTTGATATCAGAAAGATTTTTAAAAAATATAAAATTCATTTTTCAACCTTTATTTTATTTTTAAATTAATTAATACTCCAAAACTCAAATTAATTATAATAAAGAAAATATAATTCAAGAAATCACCAAAATTGGTCCAAGTGGTCCTCTGGTCATTAGGAATGTCCCATAATTTTCTTAAAGATAGAAACTTTCCCATGGTCATGTTATTGAATTTTCCTTGAAAATCCCTATTTTCCACCAAAAATAATTACATAAATAAATTAAATACAGAAAAATCACATTTTATCCTCTAATGTCTTGATTGATATGTGGGTGAAGTCACATAAAAATTTCAAATTAATTTGAGCTCAATTTAGTGAGTTATGGAATTAGTAAGTTTAAAGGGCAAAATGGTAATTAAAATTTTAACCTATAATTAAAAATTTTAGGTTTAATTAAAAGGGTGGGTGAAATATTTGATACTAAGTTGATTTTGGATGTTTGAAACTTAGGTAATTAAAGGGTGGAAACCTACCAAACAATTTGAAAATAATTAAAATAAACCTTAATTAAATAATTAATTAAATTTGGAAGAATAATGAAAAATTGGAATTATTAAAATAGGGATATTATTAGGAAGAGATTTGTTCTTTAATTTAAGAATCCCTAAATTAATCACCTCAATAATATTTAATTCCTAATTAAAATGATAATCCAAACTCAAGATTTAAAACGCTAAAAGACTTAATAATTAAATTAAATTAAAGTTAAAACATTTAAATTAAATCCTTCCAAAATTTCAATTAAATTAATACTTTAACAATTAAATTAAATCATCTTTAAAACATAAAAAATAAAATATTAAATTAAAATTAAAATAAATTTAAATTAAAATTTAAATTAAATTAAATTAAATTAAATTAAATCATATTAAATTAAATTAAATTAAATTAAATTAAATCAAAACATATTAAATTAAATTAAATTAAATAAAAAATAAAATCAAGTTAAAATAAAATTAAAATTAAATAAAAAAATAAAATTAAATTAAAATTAAAACTAAACCAAATTAAATTAAATTAAAATTAAATTAAATTAAATTGAATTAAATATAACATCACCTAAGACATAAAGAATTCAAAATAAATCTAAAACAACTTCGAACACTATTCCAAACTTAAACCCATTAATTAAAATTAAATTAAATCACAAATCACTTAAACATCAATTTGCCCTCAAAAGCTCTTGTTGTCATAACTCCTAAACGGAGTATTAAGTGAAGTGTTACTTCACTTATAGGATATTCAAATGTCTTAATTCGCTGAGCAAGATAACAAAACTTAAACACCTGGATGATTAATTCACTTATATAATTAAATTCTCTTGGACTTAAAACAATCCTAGAGGTATTGAAAAGATGTTTAAGACTCGTCTTAAGCACTTCCTCAAGATGATAGGATATTTATAAGAACAATTGAACTTAATTGTTCTTTCGATGAAGAAAATCGTCCTTAAACCAAAACACAAGGACCTAGACGTCATAGGAGGTGACTAGCTATAGGATTAGGAACTTGGTAGAAAACCATAACCCTTCCCTTAGCTTTACCTAGCTTTACCTAGGAACTTGCTTTAAATGCTTAAATATTCTAAATTGTGTTTTAAGTGCAGCTCGGGATGACGGGAAGACCCTCTAGGTACGCTTTTATTTTATCGCAATTTACTTTATCGCAATTTATTTAATCGCATCGCACTTACTTTTCTGCATGATAAACAACCGTTGCATGAAAACCCACACCTTTAGGATAGTCCCTAAAACTGAAACCAAAACTAAGTTAAAAGTCATTACAAGATAAAATTCACCGCCACAACAATTCAAAATAAAAACAACTCAAAATTTAATCACAAACAGAACAAGAAAACTACAACTACAACTAAATTAAAACGTCTTGTTGGATGATCGGGAATACCTCGGATGATGTAACCTACGTGTTGCTAACGGGATTTCCCACGGTCTAAATGAAAGTGTGGAACTCATTTAGTTGAGTTTAGCAAATTCATCCGGACTAAGTGAATCCGATAAAAATAATGGTGCCGGATGATGTAACCGCGGGATCTTAATCGGCTCCGTTTAATCTACTTTAAGATTTGTTTTAATTAAAACATAAAAAATACTTGGAAATTAAGACCTTCTCTAAACCAGAACACTTCTCTCATCTCTTGATTTATAATTTCTAAAATTAAACCCCTGCAACAACAAGGAGCTCGAAGCATGGTGGGCAGCACGGCCATCGTCGTCAGCAAAACTAAAATCTACATCAGCAAAACCATTCTTAGAATTAAATAACCAAGCCATAGAACTTCGAGGTAGTTTGCCTAGTGCAACATAAATCCTCAACCTTTTGTTAGGCATTTGCATTGCAAATTAAGCCCTAACCGGTCTTAGGATTCCGAGGTAGTCATCCGATACGACATAAACCCTCACATCTTCGAGGCTATTTGTGTGATCACATCATACGAATATAAGTCCTAATTAATTAAAAATTGGCAAGATCAAAACATTAAATAAACATTAGGGCCTTCCTAAATTCAAGCCAAACAATAGGATAGTCGGGAAATTACCGAAGTTCACTTCGAATCTGTGATTTCTCCTACCTTTCTTCCTTTGAATTCCCAAAATAAAATGTTCCAAATTTGATCCATTCCCTATCGAAATTCGAAAATTCAATCCCTTGAAAACTTAAACTTTGAAATTCTCGAGAGCAAAACTACCGATTATTATCGAGAGTTTTCTTAGGTGATTCCCGTCACTTAAGATGTAATTAACTATGGGGCTTGCCCTTATAGGAATTTTAAGAACCTAGTAATATAAACCCCGTTTAATGCTTTCATATTAAGCTGGGAACTTGTCGGCAAATAAAATGGTTTCGCAGACCAAACGGATGTCACAAACCTTCTAGTTTATTTAATCGAGCCCCACCATCAAACAAGCGTGCCTATTCTTCGGAATAGACACGCGGTTCGTGGTGCGATGCTCGTTTATATAAACTATTCGAGATGTGAGATCAGTTTGATTTCATATCTTAAAATTTTTAAAATTATTTTCAAAATCAAAACACTACTTTCCAAATTATATATATATGTAAATTAAATTTAAAATTTGCCGACAATTTCTGTAGGCGACCCCCTTTTCAAAACACATAACCTAAAAATAGTCGACCAAATTCTGGCGACTCCGCTGGGGATGAATTCCTCTCTCCATTTTTAATCGGATAGTTCGCTTTCAAAAATCGGTAGTGTATCCATGTCCCTAGTGGATCAAACTACATTCTTCTTTCCGTTGGAATACTATGTTCATTTCTACCTTGAACGAGTATAGCCAACATTCTCTCGTATTTAGGAGCCACCGTTTAGACACCCCTAAACAGAGAGGTTCCGAGATCCTTTTACCTCATTTCGAGGTGGGTGGACCCCAATAGGTATTAGTTTAGGAGCGGTCTTCCGGGTCGAGAAGTTTCTACAAGACTTTCTCTTCCTTTTCCAGTTCCTAATCAATTCCTTTACCCTTCCTACAACTCTCCTTCTTTTAATAATTCTCCGTCCTAACGAACAAATCTTTCGAAAAACAATTATCTAAATAAATTTTCTTTTAAAACCACAAATACATTAAGATAGACGGAAATGTGTTCGGACTCTTTCTTTTTCGTCATAAGTTTTACGACAAGAGGAAGCACGATTCGGGGACTAACACTTGGAATCTGCCCTGCAGAAATGGAAACCCCAAAATTGATCTTCTCCTTCGTCAACGGACTGGACCTGGCTGTTTTCAAGGACGAACTGCCTAATAATGGAATCATTCGATTCAGACAAGGATTCAGGGACACCGACATCAAAATCCCCAACGTCACTCTCTTTTCACTCACAAGCAAAGTACCGGAAACTGAGAAGCCGTTGATTGAGTTTAACCTCAAGTCAACTCATGAATTCCCTCCTCTGCAAAAGATTCCAACCGAGAGGAGTACCGTTGTTCGCGAAGGACCGTTGTTGCTACTCCCACCGGCCTAGTTGTCTCCGCACCTACCCCGGCTTCGCTAGACTAAAGGGGAAGGAAATTCGAACCGTGATGAACCTATTACCGCGGACGGCACGGATCTTCCTCCGAGACCTTCCGTTTTCGAGATCGGGTCCAGCTCGAGAATTCCACCACCGACACGGACTCGCAGGAGGAACATGTGCAGAAGGATTGCTAGAGAAGCTAGAGCCGCCGAAGTTGCTTTCTGGAGGAAATCCCGTAACCGCCCGAGTATACACTGCTGCATGAATACATACCACTTTTGGGAGGAAGTAGGTTCCATCCCCTCTCCGTCGCAGAGGACGAGGAAAATGTCCGCAAGATTGCTTCTGCATTGCCTCAGCCCGCATATTACAACGACGGCCGTAAGAAAAGGGCTAGAATTACGCCATTTGCTCGACTCGCGTACCGTGATAGAGAAGTTAGCAAAGAAAGAAAAATGCCCCGTATCGTAGATTTTAAGAAGGATAGGGCGGGTGCCGGCCAAATCCCGTCTCGGGCCGCGAGTAGAACCTCGCTATCGTTGCGTAAAAGCCGAATAAGAGAATGAAAGCTAGTCCACTCGTCGTTGTTTCGGGACTACAAATTAGGGAGGATACCACCTTCCAAACATTTGGTCGACTGCACCATCCGGTCCTAGACCTTTTGCTGCTAGAAGGATGGTATGGCGTCCCACTACCGGACAATTAAGATTAAAACAACAACCTGAGAAGGAAAGTCTCGTCAGGAGACTTGAGTCCGAAGAAAGCGCTACCGCAATGAAGGGGACTCATGAGAAGGAAACCCGACAGCTATCGCATGACAACTGCAAGGATGTACGTAAAAGACCACTAGAAGATGCTATGGAAAAGTTAAGAACTCGATATTCAGCGATTAGCAAGAGAAAGAGAAGAAAAATTCGGAGATGAAGTCGACTCGTCGTAGTTCATGGATGATGAATATGCAGAAATTAACATGGTTGAAACACGAGCTTCGTCGCCTTCACAACGTGTTCCTCGCAACTCGCGAAAGAGAGGAGCCGGAAATGATGAGGATACAGCTTCAAGAGAAAGATGATACGATCTCCCAAATGGCAAAGAGGATGGAAGAGATGGCTGCAGCTCTAGCCACTTTCCAGAGTCAGGTTCAACCCCAAAGAGAAACACCCCCAGAAGTTATTCACATTGTAGACGGAGGAAAGGAGATTACATCCGTCAACGGGGATGATCGCTTAAAAAGGATGCAATACAAAGCATGATTCCGGAAAAGGATATCAAGAGCATGGTGGAACAAGCAGGTGCGAGAAGCCTTGGCACAATCAAAGAGCGGGACATCCATTCGGACGGGTAGACCTTACCCCGAAGAATTCGACGTCGTCCAATATCCGAAAGGCTTCGTACCACCTCTCGTTCAAGACCTTTGATGGAACCGGAAACCCTAGGCAGCATGTTGCACATTTTCGTGCCAGTTGTTGCAATGCCGGCGGAAGTGATGCTTTACTCTTCCGACAATTTGTCAGCAGCCTGTTAGGGATCGCCTTTGATTGGTATGCGGAATTACCGAACGGTTCGGTGAAGACATTTTTAGAATTGGAGAACCTCTTCATCAAGCGATTTGTCGGAGCTCAGCACCACATCACTATAGGTGATTTAGTGGTAGAGAAGCAGAAGCCGAACGAAACTTTGGTGGACTACATACTTCGATGGAGGAATCTAAGTATGAAGTGTGAGCCACGACTACAAGAACAAGACGCGATCGGCATTTTACTTAAGAGCATTCATGGCCCGATAGCACTTCTCCTCAAGGGATTTACTATTAAGACTTTCGAGAAGTTGTTAAGCAAGGCCGGAAGCTTGCAAGAGGATGCGAAGCAATTAAGTTTCATCGACAAAACAGACAAACAGAAGCCCGTGAAAACTTTTGAAAAGAAGTCCGGGATCGTCGCAGCTAGCCGATAAAGGCAAGCAGCCAATACAAATACCGCCGTAACGGCCGCAAAGAAATTTATCAACGAACCTCAACCGAATTACCAAGCAACCCCGACCCAGCTATCGATCATCTCAACAAGTATGAACAACCGCCTCGTCCACAACGTACGTTAAGGGAGCTTCCGAGCGAGGAGTATCCGTTCAAGAATGAGGTAGTGCCGAAAATGTTCCACAGTCTGATGAAGACTCCAGATTTCCAACTGCCAGAGCCTAAGAAACCAGAAGAAGTCGACAAGAAAGGTGATCCCAACTTTTGCCCATACCACCGGATGCTTGGACACAAGATAGAAGATTGTATTACCTTCAAAAGTTGGCTCAACGACAATATTCGAAAAGGGAACATAACGATCCCGAAGGAATACATGAAGGAACCCCAGAAAGGAGGTTCCGTCAATGTTATCTCGACGGATCTCATTGTTCTGATAGATCCCTATGCGACTGATGATGGATGGACTACCGCTTGGACAAAGTCTTCGAAGAAGATTTTGGATCGCATCCAAACCACTTCGGTGCGAGCCTCAATTCGTAGTTCGAAACCTGTCAAGTCGGCACTATCACTTGCGATAGAAGAACCACCTCAACAAGAGACGATCGAAGAAAAGAAGAAAATTGATGAAGAAGAGAAGACCGAGGCTCCCGAGGCTAGACTAGGGGCCGCTTATCCTCGGATGGTTGTTTCCGATTCGGGGAGAAATCCCTCGAACCTCCGACTCGTATGATTATTCGTTCACTCCGGTGGGATCTTATAATGATAAGGGTTATGGCGTTGGCTACGTTTTGATCGTTTCTAACGATTACGTAACTAGCGACAACCAACCTAATCCGACGTCGATTCCGATACAAATAACAATTCTCAAATCATACACAATCTCGACGATCACAATGACAAAGAAGACATCCACCAAGGAGGCTACGAGAGTTCAACAAGCAACGAATCTATTTGCGAGTTTCGAGGAGCTCCAATCACAATAGAGTTAGAGCCTTCGTGACTCCGAAGCTAATCCGTAAGAACCTGTCATTCGATTCGAAGGAGACACCAACAAACTCAATACTAGATTCGAAGAAATCACGAAGTCGACTTAAGAAGTGGAAGAGTTCTACCTCCGAGAATGGGTCCAAAGGGCAAAGGAAAGCGATGTGGTTGTTCGGGAAGAACCAACCCCGGCAGAAGAAATACCCATTCGGGAAGAAATCGAGACACATGAAAATAAAGTGGACTACAACGTGCTAGCCCATCTTAGGAAACTACCACCCAACCGAGCATCTACGACGCTCTCATCTTATCAAAGGAGATGAGAGAAGCTCGATCAAGGCCGTACTTCGATCCGTAAATTCGCTTAGCTCAAATGACCGGAGATTCCTTAGTGAGGTTTGCTCATTAAAGGAACAAGCGAGGTGTTACCTTCACTGGACAATGACCTACTACTTGGGATGTCGGACCACAACCGACCGTTGTACATTTCAGCTTACAATTGGGAAGTTTACACTCTCCGCAGTATTGGTGGATCCAGGAGCATCAATCAATATAATGAATCTTCGAACGCTAAGCATACTTGGAAATTGATGCTCGCGAGCTCGAAGCGGATAAAATGTTATTAAGAGGATTCAACCGTAAAGGAGAAAGAGCCCTCGGATCAATAACACCGTTAATGAAGACCGGTGACTTAGCAAAGACAACCGCGAAATTTCACATAATTGATTCGAACTCGTCATTCAACGCTCTACTCGGGCCGACCATGGATACATGAAAATTAGATGGTACCATCATCTCTACATCAGTACATCAAATACTACGATGGAGGGGAATAGTGCATCAAAGGTGACTTACAACCATTCTCCGTACATGAAATTGGAATCCATGAAGATGCAGCTTATTACGCACCTCCAAAGAAAACAATCTTCTTCAGAGATACCATAACGAATGAAGCAAAGGAAGTTCGGGACGACGAAGAACCTGAAGTTCTAGTCCAACAGTCACTCACCGCTCCCTTACGGCGAGATGGTGAAGGTTTCTCCACAACTCGCATCCGAGGTCGAGGCCGGGGACGAGGTCGTGGTAGAGATGTTAGGACAGATTGGACGAGGAAACCAGCCATCAATGTTGATTGGGAAGACAGCTTCGAAGAAGAAAAAGAAATCAAGCAAGAAGCAGCGACAATAAGCTCGAAGAAGCCGCAATTCAGGATCTCTCTCGAAGATGAAAAGAAAGAGGAATATAAATCGATGTACGAGAAGATTATCCACTATGTACATACTATGACCCTGACCCCGATCCATTCTAATAAGATCGAGGGTATGGTGGTCAAAGAGGTACGTAGCGGCGGTGCAAAGCCCATCAAATTCTACCGTGATGCTCCTTCCTCCAAAACTGAAAAATAATGTACAATTTCAAGATGCTACTTCATCGAAATAATGGAATTACTCGTCGAGTGGTACTCTCCCCGTGTTCAAAATTTAATTCAGCCGTGGTTTCTTACCTCGACAATGGACAAAAGGTCAATCACAACATTTTGAAAAATTATGGAATAACTCCGGTCGTCCACCCAATTCAAGGCATGGTCTCGTGATTCGGCACGCAGGATCGGCCGACGATACCGAATTTTGCTTGGTTGTCACTTGCGAGTCTAATGAAAACCGCATGGAAGCTACAGAAGAACTCAAGATTTACAAATTGGAAACGCTCCACCGTAGTTTGAAGAAGAGATCAAATCTACAATAGATGAGTTAACGGAAGTTAACTTAGGTACTAGCGAAGAGCCTAGACCTACCTTTGTTAGCTCCTTACTCAATAAAGAAGACTCCGAAGAAATAATCAAGTTATTAATGGAATTTAAAGACTGTTTTGCTTGGAGCTACGATGAGATGCCGAATTAGCTCCGCAGGTCGCAATCCATAAGCTAGGAGTGGATCCTACTCGTCTCCGATCGTACAAGGTTCCGTAAGAATGCGTCTAGAAATCGAACAACAAGTCATAGTCGAAGTTAAAAAGCTAATAGACGCTAAATTTTTCCGTGAAGAACAATACCCAACTTGGTTAGCCAATGTGGTACCAATCGAGAAGAAGAATGGTCGATCGAATTTGTGTGGATTTCGTAGATTTAAATAAGGCATGTCCAAAAGATGAATTCCCTCTACCGATCCTGCAATTAATGATCGACATTGCTTCAACACATGAGATATTCTCATTCATGGATGGGTCTTCGTGGATACAACCAGATAAAAATGGCTCCGGAAGATGAAAAACTTACAACATTCGTAACGCCGATCGGAGTATATTGCTACACAGTGATGCCATTCAGACTGAAGAACGCAGGAGCAATCTACCAGAGGGCGATGACAAGAATTTTTGATGATCTCATCCACAACCAAGTCGAATGCTACGTGGATGATATGGTATCAAAAGCAAAGTAAAGGAAAACCACCTGTATAATTTGAGAATTGTTTTCGAATGATTAAGACAATTTAACCTTAAGATGAATCCCTTAAAATGCGCCTTCGGCGTCACCTCCGGGAAATTCTTAGGATTCGTTGTCCGACATCGTGGAATTGAAATCGACCCAGAAAAGATTAAAGCTATCTTAGAAATGCCACCTCTCAGAACTTTAAAACAATTACGATCTTTTCAAGGGAAGTTGGCATATCTTCGACGCTTTATCTCGAACTTGTCAGGTAGGTGTCAGCCTTTCTTGGCATTAGTTAAAAAGGACCCCAAATTTATTTGGGAAGAGAAATGCCGTAGGGCCTTCGAGGACATTAAACAATATTTAATGACACCTCCCGTCTTAGCAGCCCTAGTCTCGGTGTAGACCATCGATACTTTATACCGCGGCTTTAGACGACTCTCTCGAGCCTCGTTAGCCTGTGTCAATGATGAGGGTAAAGAAAATGCTCTTTACTACCTAAGCCGTCGTTTACTTCCGACGGAAGTAAAGTATCCCACAATCGAAAAGCACCGTTTGGCCTCGATCTTCGCCGATCAAAAGCTCGTGCACTACATGCTTTCTCATAAGGTCAACTCCGATCTCGAAATTTAATCCATTGCAATACTTGATGACCCGTCCAACGCTTTCGGCGTACTTGCATGTGGTCAATGATATTATTGCAATTCGATATAACTTTCATGCCTCTTCGTGCCGTAAAGGGACAAGTCCTAGCAGCATTTCCTCGCAAAGACACCCTTTGCCTGCAGAATCTCCTCTCAATGACGACTTGCCATATGAACAAATAACGAGCTTAGAAGACCCCGATGATCGACGTTGGGAATTATATTTCGACGGAGCATCTTCAAGACACAAAAATGAAGAATCGCAAGTGATAGTGCCCTGTAAGGCAGAATCGACTAATCTTTATAACACCGGAGCGGGGATGTTAAGATACTCCTACCACTTAACAGAGCCGTGTACAAACAACGAAGCATAATACGAAGCTCTCGTAATAGGACTGGAATTAACTATTCAAATGGGGATAACAAACATCAACATCTACGGGGATTCACAGTTAATCTTTCAACATATCACGGACAAGACAAAATTTTAAAGCCAAGACTCGAGCAATACTTCCGAAGATGACATACGCTTGTTGGAACAGCATTCCGAATGTGACGATCTACAAAATTCCTGGAAAAGAAAATGCTTTAAGCAGATGTGTTAGCCCGCCTCGCAAAAGAATTTGCCTCGCTCGCAAGATGAATCAATGGAAGTGTCGGCTCACTGACGTCGAGTCCTACCACAGCTCGACATAGACACAATACACAAATCGAAAAAGAAGAAGAATCGACTGCAAGCAAGTGATGAGAAAACACGTAAGATCGGCGACAGCCATTAATAGTACTACCCGCAAACAGAAAACTACCGGACGATAGGTCGTTAGCCCATCGGATCAAGAAAAGAACTCCGTCCTACGCATTAATAAACAACACGTTATACGTAAGGTCTTTCGATCAAATGTGGCTAAGGTGCCTAAGCGGGTCCGAGGCCCGTGAAATTGTTAAAGAGGTGCATTCAGGACTCCGTGGCGCTCACCGATCGGGTCCGAAGATGAAAATGAAAATTAAAAGACTAGGGTACTACCGGCCCTCGATGATGACCGACCGCATGAAAATCGCCAAGAGCCGTCACCAATGCCAAGTGCACGGAGTGGTTCTACACCAGCCTCCAAATGTGCTACATCCGACAATTGCGTCGCGGCCATTCGAATGTTGGGGCACGTATATAGTGGGTCCAATAGAACCATCATCTTTAAAAGGACATCGCTTCATTCTTGCGGCTACAGATTACTTTTCCAAGTGGGCAGAGGCATTTCCACTCAGAGAAGTGAATGCACACCACGTGCTACGCTTTTCAAGAACCAAGTTGTCTACCATTTTGGAGTGCCGCACGAGATCATCTCGTATAATGGGTCGGCATTCGAAGCACGCAAATCAACAATTTTGTCGTGAGACACGGAATCGACCGACGCGTATTCAACAATTTACTACCCAAGAGCAAACGGCCCGGCCGAGGCTTTTAATAAAACTCTCGTTCAAATTTTAAAGAAAACTTTGGACGATAATAAGAGAAATTGGCACGAGAAGTTATTAGAAGCCTTATGGGCCTACCGTACAACCTTCGTAACTCCTACTCAAGCTACACCTTACGCTCTAGTGTATGGGTCCGAGGCAGATGTTACCCTTAGAGGTCCAGACCTTCCTTCACTCGAATTGCAGCTTGCAAACAAAATCATGACGAAGAGAATGCAAAATTACGACTAGAGGAATTGGAAAGCCCGGAAGGGAAAAGACTTGCAGCATGCAGCAGAATTTAGAACTATACCAAGCTAAGATGGTTCAAGCCCATGACAGATCGGTCCGCCCAAGAATCTTCAAAGTTGGTGACTTAGTTCTCGTTCTCAAGAGACCTATCCTCGCACACCGCAAGATAGGAGGAAAATTTGAACCCACTTGGGAAGGGCCGTTTGTGGTCGAGGCGCTCTACTCGGGAGGCTCCTACCAGCCTAGTGAATTGCCAAGGAGAACGACATATGCTTCCGATCAACGGACGATACTTGAAGAAGTATTACGCTACCTGATGTTTCGACGGAATGAATTTTTCATCCCTAGAAGCACGGGTGAAGTAATTACTTATGACTGGGTCCAAACCCAAAAAAAAAAGGATAACAAAAAAATCGTTAACAAAACAAAATAAAAGAAAAAATAATAAAAAATGTGCTAAAATAAATAAAATCATGATAATAAAATTTTTCCTTGTTCTCTCTTCCAAATCAAAATCTTTTTCCCGATCTTTTCCCACTTCATTCCTGTTGAATTTAAAAATACAAAAGGAGTAATAAAAAAAAAGAAAAAAAGAAAACTCGTCTCTAATAAACATTTCTTAATGTTCTTGTTCTTAGTATGCCCCCGATCCTTTTCCTTGTCTTTTCGCAGGAAATGTCGAACGGCGGTCTGGTCCCGAACTTTAGAAATGGCGTAAGCCTCGCACTCGACGAAAAGAGGGTGAAAGATGGAGCGATAATAGTAGATCGACTCGTACTTCGCACCGCAGCGCTCGCAATACGAGGAAGGTGACCGGGTCCCAGCTGATCGAGAGGAACCGCCCGTCGACGGCACGAAAGTGGGTGGCCCAAGCCACCAACCCAAGAAGAAGAAAAGGAAAACAAACACCGAGGAGGACAAGAGAATTAAGTCCGTAGTCGCTACGGCAGAGGGCGAGCTTGTTAGCGCCGCGCCCACAAAGATTCGGAAGTACGAAGAGCTACTCTCACAAAGAACTCGCCGAAGAAATAAAAATCGCCGTATCCGCAAGATGTTAACTAAACTAGCAACGGACTAGCGCGACGAGGCGCTCGCTACTACCAAGGCATATACTTCGAGGATACCGGTTCGCCAGAACCCGAAGAAAGGAGGCCAGCTCCGAGGATAACGAAGAGACCAGGGAAATCTCAAGAAGATCAGAAGAAGGAAGGCTACCACGCCACCAGATAAAGCCACCGTAATGCATGACCTTGTTGCAGAAGCAACCCCGGAGGATGTCCCGACGGAGACCATCCCCGAGGAGCCGAGGTATGCAGGAGAACGCGAAGGGATCGAGCCATATATCCCACAAGACGTCACTAGGCCTCGCCATTTGCGCATTATTCCGTAATACGAGCTAGAAAGAATGCGTAATGTCAAGAAGCAAACTTTCGAATACTTCGAGAGAATCGAGGCGTGAGGATCAATATACTAGAAGGCCTCGAACTACATACAGACGTGTTCTCAGAATACGAACAACAACAAATCGTGGAATGCATCCGGGATTTGAAAAGAATGGGTCGAGTAGGCCGCCTAAGAGAAAACTCTTACTCGGAACCCGGGAGGTGGATGCCAGGGAAAGGAAGAATTACAATACAATGTGGATGCTGCTACAACTTCGCAGAAGACAGGAGGGAAACCCACCGGGATACTCCGTCATGGAAAGGTAGATCCAATGCCATTAGTCATCAAAAGGATGGTAAAGAGAATGATAACATGGAGGCTACCGCCAGCAGATTGCATACCCAACAGCTTGCATCATTAACATTTACAAGAAGGGTGATCGCATACCCCCGCACATAGCATCACCATGACTTTGTCGACCTTTCGCACAGCTCTTTCCGAACGAGTGTAATATCATGTTCGGATCCGACCTCCGGTTAGCAGTGCCCGTGTGAGTTCCGAGGGCCGCAAAGATACCATTACCGGTAGGTTCCGTCATGATACTAAAGGGCAACGGAGCGGATGTCGCTAAACATTGCATACCGGGAGTACCAATGAAGCAGTAACTCGCTTACTTTCGAAGGATGGATGACAGGAAAGCACCTTACCACTTCCACCGTACCCGCAGCTAGAGAGCCTCCTGGCCTTACGAGCCGTGAGTTACATGGAAAATATCACACCTCCAACGTACATCCATACGACATCCTTGCCAAGGATGGCTTGGAAGGTGATGTTATCGACCATGTACCTCACTATTCGTACATGGATTTTTGACGAGATGCCTTTTTGGATGGATAGACAAAGATCATACACGATCCGTTTCGAGTCTACATGGATTGTATGAGATGTATTCCGCATCGAGTCGTATGATGTATCTTCAACATGATTGGAATGAAAGTGACCATGTCACATTTTCGGCCTTCACCTCTTTTGTGCAAATTGATCGGGAAACGCCATTAAAGTTAAACGAACTTCAAACAAAGAACAGAAAAGAAACAAAAAGAATAAAAGAAAACTTTCCTTAAAAATCTAAATAAAAAAATGATGGATGCCAAATTCACATGAACATTAAATGAACGATAAAATAAATTTGAATCGTTAAAGGACAAACAAAATGAACACAAATTTTAAATCAAATCTCAATCAAATTCAAATTCAACCTTCCAGATCTCAAATCAAATCTCAATCAAATTCAAACTCAACCTTCCAAATCCGAAATCCAATCCGTTCTACTCTCTCCTTGTCCGGGATGGAAGCGGTCGATTCCATCGACACTGAGCCACGAGGTTTTCGATTCGGATCCGATGGCGAGAATCGTATCCAATCCAAACCAGCAACTTTCGATCAACTCTTTTGAATGGGATATGTAGCATCTACATATTCCCTCCAAATCTGTTTCTTTCCACAAAAATCTTTTACAACTTTCATGAAATTCTCGAAACACCAAAATTCCACACCTTTCAAATCAACACTACAAATCTTTGCAAAATCAATTACCATTCAAAATCAAATTCTTGGGGTTGAGGATTTTACATCCGATACTGCATTGTTTAGGTTCTTTACCTATCGCAATGAAATACATCAAAATCAAATTCTTGGGGTTGAGGATTTTACATCCGATACTGCATTGCCTTAGGTTCTTTCCCTATCGCAATGAAATACGTCAAAATCAAATTTTTGGGGTTGAGGATTTTACATCCGATACTGCATTGCTTTGGGTTCTTTCCTTATCGCAATGAAATACATCAAAATCAAATTCTTGGGGTTGAGGATTTTAGATTTGATACTGCATTGCTTTAGGTTCTTTCCCTATCGCAATAAAATACATCAAAATCAAATTTTTGGGGTCGAGGATTTTACATCCGATACCGCATCGCTTTAGGTTCTTTCCCTATCGCAATGAAATACATCAAAATCAAACTTTTGGGGTTGAGGATTTTACATCGGATACTGCATTGCTTTAGGTTCTTTCCCTATCGCAATTAAATACATCAAAATCAAACTTTTGGGTTTGAGGATTTTACATCCGATACTGCATTGCTTTAGGTTCTTTCCCTATCGCAATGAAATACATCAAAATCAAATTCTCGGGTCGAGGATTTTACATCCGATACCGCATTGCTTTAGGTTCTTTCCCTATCGCAATGAAATACATCAAAATCAAACTTTTGGGGTTGAGGATTTTACATCCGATACTGCATTGCTTTAGGTTCTTTCCCTATCACAATGAAATACATCAAAATCACAATTTTGGGGTTGAGGATTTTACATCCGATACTCGCATTGCTTTAGGTTCTTTCCCTATCGCAATGAAATACATCAAAATCAAATTCTCGGGGTCGAGGATTTTACATTCGATATCGCATTGCTTTAGGTTCTTTCCCTATCGCAATGAAATACATCAAAATCAAACTTTTGAGGTTAAGGATTTTACATCCAATACCGCATTGCTTTAGGTTCTCTCCTATCGCAATGAAGCACACCAAATCAAGCTGTTGAGGTTAAGGATTTTACATCCAATACCGCATTTCTCTCAGTTCTTTCCTCATTGTAATGGTTCAATCCAATCAATTCAAATTTTTGAGGTTGAAGATGTTACATCTAAAACCACAAAATTCCAATTTTCATTTCAAGTTCAAATCCCTTCAAATTAATTTTAACAAAACTTCAATCTAAATTGAAACTCAAACTAAAATCCGAGCTCACACATCAAAACTTAAACCGAAACAAAATGAAATCTAAATCGAAATTCCCCAAATCATGTGATTCGGGATTCACCTCCTTTTCCTTTCCCTGCCGAGAGTTCAGGAATCTCCGATCTCGCAGATATACTCGACACTCCCCAACGGAAATTCTTCTACTCCGTCCCAAGTTTGTCACTTGGACTTTTGTGTTGATTTTGTTGATCGCTTCGGTCAACACCAATACGCGGGTGTGCTCCGTCAGCTCACCACACCTATTGGGGGTCCATTTGTTGACCTCATTTTCGATGAGGTCTTCTCTTCCTTTTTTAGTACTTAGGATCTAGCCTTAGGCTTTTCCTTCGACTATCCTAGAGGATTAGAATCGGGACCCACCACTTAGAAATTCAAACCACTTCTTAACTCCCCGCAAACTCCACAAACTTGATTGTAGACACCTAATCACCTAGAGGGTTGAAATCAAATGTGGAAGTTTAAAGGATGAGTTCCTATGGGACTCTTTGGCCTTAGGATCGCCCAGGTGGCCTCGGTCCAGTGAGGGCTGACTTACACACACACTACACTTATACACTACACTTTCACACACCTCCTAAAACCACACCCATACCCAACTTGACCTCCTGACTCATGAAGGTGATTCACATGGATGGTCCTTAACCCCTAAGCCCTCGGCAAGAGGGTTAGGAACAACATAGCTGAATGCCTCAAATGAGTCCCTTCATGGCTCATGTGGGCTTGATATGGCTTCATGGCTCAACCAAAATGATTTCATTCCACTTACATTTACCCAATCTTCAATTTTCCAAATTTTCAATTTTTGACCCCCGGACCCTAGACCCGCCTAGCCTACCCAAAACCCTTGAAATTACCCAAATTTTCCAAAATTCTCCAAAATCACCCAAATTCCTCAAAATCAATCCTAAACATTCTCCCACCACTCAAATTGACCATTTTTACCCAAAATACCCAAAATTCCAAAAATACCCCCAATACCCTCCAAATTACCAAAATGCCCCTCTTGACCCAAAAATCCAAAAAATTCCAAAAATTCCCAGAAAATTCCAGAAAATCCCAAATATTTCCAATTTCATTTTGTTCAACTACACCATGGGCCAATTTTGTCAATTTACCCCACTTTTCTCAAAATCCCCAATTTGACCCATTTTAACCCAAAGTGAACCCAATGTCAAACCAAACCTACCCAATTGACCCAAATTCTGGTCCAATTCAATTATAAACTTCAATTCAACATCCCCAATACCAATCTAGCCCAAATCCAAGCCCAATTTGATTGGTATTTGAATCCAATTTCACTTTTGACCTTAAAGCCCAATTTGGACCCATGACCCAAACTTAGCCCAAACTAACCCAATTCAACTCCAATTAACCCCAAATCTTTTCTAAACCTTCCCTAACATCCCTAAAAACAAAACACGAACATGATTTGCCAAAAATTTGAACCCAAACCCAACTCAAATTCAACCCAAAGCCAAAACTCCTTACATGGGCCTACACCTAAACCTAACCCAAATAGGCCCAAACCCCAAAATCCAAACCCAACCAAAGTTGAAACCTCTTTGAAACAGCCCTACAAACATTTCTCAACATTAATTTTACACCAATTTCAACATTAGCCCAACATTAGCCCAAGTTAACCCAATTTGGCCTACCATCGGCCACTTTACCAAAAAGCCCAAATTCAACCCAATTCAAACCCAAACCACCTCAAATTTGTTTCAAATCACTCATGACACATCCCTAAACCAAACCCAACAATTATTTGGCCCAAACTTTTACAAATTTCCCATCCAACAATTTATTTCCAAGCTTAAAAAGCCCACTTTCTTAAACCTTCCTAAAAACCCATCCAAAATAAATTTAAAAGCCCAAAACTTATTCCAAAAGCCCACATGAAATTTCTCTCATCATACCTATGATTTAAAACACTTCCTAAGTTCCAAAATCAATAACCAAATAGTTCCAAATCAAGCTTCATGAAATTTGTCCACTAAAATACCAAAATTCCTTAAACCCACTTTCATGAAACCAAGCCAACTTTTCCCAAGCCATATATAAGCCATGAAGCCACTCTTAAGCCACATGCAAGCCATGTGAGTTGTTCACATGTGACCTTACCACATTAGGCAAAAGAAGGAGATCCTTTCCACATTCCCTTAAGGTGATTAACCATTTCCATGTCTCCCCTAAACCATATTTAATCCTAATTGTACTTGGATCGTGACTCGACCCCACTAATCAAGCCGATCCAAATCACTCTCTCTTCAGACTTAAACCAAGCCTTGGTCGGTGCACCTAGCCCAAAAGGATGGGTTGACCCATTTAGAGCCAAAATAGCCATGCCCCCATGCCATTTTGATCCAACTCCTTTACACATGTCCAAACCCAATCGACTTCACCATTGCCAAGCCCTGACCTCCCTGGTCAAGATGGTGACTCATGCCTGCCGGCCAGCCGCCTGGGTCGCCGGAAAACACCATGGCCGAGACCTTGGAAGGAGCCAAACATTGAAATTCTCCCTTGCTGAGTTGCCCCATGCCCAGTGGCCATTGCAGCTGTTCTTCCCTTGCCAAGAGCAGCTGATCCCGGTCCCTAACTCCCCCTGGGAGGCCCTCCAGCCTCTCCTATTTAAACCTCACCCCTCTCGGCCATGAAGAAGTGCCGAACCAACCTTAAGGAAACTCTGTCAAAATCACTTCAGACTCTCCCCCACACCTAGAGCATTTGATCCCCACTGTTCTCTTGCCCTAATCCCCACTAATTGAGCTCAATTTTGGAGCTCAATTCTCGAGCCGAACAGGACACTCCCAAATCCTCCACCAAAGTCAAATTAAACTCATCCACACTCGCACAAGACCAAGAGATGGAGTTCCCCAGATGAAAGCCCCCTCTCCGTGCCACCCATCCGTTCCGTGACTCCAAAGGTTGAAATCGGGCTTGGTCAAAATCATACCCGGACAATTCGCCGTGCCAAGGGACTTCATCCTGGGCTTGCTTGGACCCAATCGAAGGTGACACAATCCTCGCATCGAAGCCACACTTCTCTGAGCTAAGGTATGAGCTAACTCTTTATCCCGAGCCTCTGGAGATTGTCTATTTCAAATGCTTTAATTTCAATGCATGATCACCGTATAGATGTGTTCGTCTCTTCAAGACGAATCCATAGAGCACAAGAACACGAAAATCCATTGAGAAATGAGTGAGTTCTTAGGGTTTTAGTGTGGACGGCTTCGGGTGAGAACGGCTGGGGATGATGAGCGGATGCCGTCCATTCAATACACGCGCGGACGGACGGCTCAGATCGGGTCGGATCAGCGGATGATACGCGGAAGGCGGGACCCGGGCTGCTGACTCAAGTGGCGGCGTCGAATGGCAGCGCGACACGCGGCGTTTCGGAGATGCCTAGGATGAGTCAGCGCCGCCGTTTTAAATAGAAAATTAGGGTATTTTTTGATTTATTTAATTCCCTAAATTTCAAAAATTCATATCTTTGAATAGAAAAATCATAAAAATAAAATAAAAATACCCTCTTGCTCAGTGAACAGAGGAGAATAATGTGGAAAAGTAATCATTTAATTTCATTGAATATTTGATTTTTAATGATTTATTTACTCTCCGCACATTTTCAATTCTCCATGCATGTAGACAATTCACCATGGCATGAGACCATAGAGCTTTTGAAGCCTCTGAATTTGGGGACATTCCCTGAATTTTCCAAAGTCAGAGGCCATCCCTATGAAGAGTTATTGATTTTTCAATTCTAGGTCACTATTCTGAGTATTTTAATTCCAATAATTAGCATGTTGTGAAATAAATTCTAGGAAAATTTGGTGATGTTTCTTATGACCAGAGGACCCTATGGAAAATAGGTTTTGGGTTAACTCACTTGGAATAACCCTAATTAGCTTAAACACCCAAAATGGAGCTTTAATTAATTAGAGCTAATCATACATCAAATTGACTTGAAATCAAATTTTCACTGACCTTTAGGATCAGAGGAACCCACCATAAAAGTTTGTAGTCAATTGGACTTGGTTAGCCCTATCAAATGGGTTGATTAAGCCATTTAGCCAAACTTAAACTTTAAAAATTCATAACTTTCAAAATACTTTTCAAAAATTCACCAAATTGGTTTTGGAGCCTCTCCGATATCAGAGGAATTTAAGAAAATTAAAATTGCAATTTTCTAAAAAAGTTGATTTTTTTGCATTATTTTAATATTTTTAATAATAAAAAATAATAAAAATCACAAAAATAATAAAATTCACCAAAATGTCACATTTTGAATTTTAATCACTTAGGAACAAACCCCATATTTTTCTTAAGTCTCTATGATGAGATATTAAATTTTAAAGCCCTAAGGTAATTTTAAAATTAAAAAAATGTATTTTCTAGCATTTCCACTAAAATAATTCTAATAAATCAAAGAAAAATTAGAAAATTATAAAAATTGGTTCTCTAGTTTCCTTGATATCAGAGAGATTTTTGAAAAATATAAAATTCATTTTTAAACCTTTATTTTATTTTTAAATTAATTAATACTCCAAAATTCAAAATAATTATAATAAATAAAATATAATTCAAGAAATCACCAAAATTGGTCCAAGTGGTCCTCTGGTCATTAGGAATGTCCCATAATTTTCTTAAAGATAGAAACTTTCCCTTGGTCATGTTATTGAATTTTCCTTGAAAATCCCTATTTTCCACCAAAAATAATTACATAAATAAATTAAATATAGAAAAATCACATTTTCTCCTCTAATGTCTTGATTGATATGTGAGTGAAGTCACATAAAAATTTCAAATTCTTTTGAGCACAATTTAGTGAGTTATGGAATTAGTAAGTTTAAAGGGCAAAATGGTAATTAAAATTTTAACATATAATTAAAAATTTTAGGTTTAATTAAAAGGGTGGGTAAAATATTTGATACTAAGTTGATTTTGGATGTTTGAAACTTAGGTAATTAAAGGGTGTAAACCTACCAAATAATTTGAAAATAATTAAAATAAACCTTAATTAAATAATTAATTAAATTTGGAAGAATAATGAAAAATTGGAATTATTAAAATAGGGATATTATTAGGAAGAGATTTGTTCTTTAATTTAAGAATCCCTAAATTAATCACCTCAATAATATTTAATTCCTAATTAAAATGATAATCCAAACTCAAGATTTAAAACGCTAAAAGACTTAATCATTAAATTAAATTAAAGTTAAAACATTTAAATTAAATCCTTCCAAAATTTCAATTAAATTAATACTTTATCAATTAAATTAAATCATCTTTAAAACATAAAAAATAAATTATTAAATTAAAATTAAAATAAAGTTAAATTAAAAATTAAATTAAATTAAATCATATTAAATTAAATTAAATTAAATTAAATTAAATTAAATTAAAACATATTAAATTAAATTAAATTAAATAAAAAATAAAATCAAGTTAAAATAAAATTAAAATTAAATAAAAAAATAAAATTAAATTAAAATTAAAACTAAACCAAATTAAATTAAATTAAAATTAAATTAAATTAAATTAAAATTAAATATAACATCACCTAAGACATAAAGAATTCAAAATAAATCTAAAACAACTTGAACACTATTCCAAACTTAAACCCATTAATTAAAATTAAATTAAATCACAAATCACTTAAACATCAATTTGCCCTCAAAAGCTCTTGTTGTCATAACTCCTAAACGGAGTATTAAGTGAAGTGTTACTTCACTTATAGGATATTCAAATGTCCTAATTCACCGAGCAAGATAACGAAACTTAAACTCCCGGATGATTAATTCACTTGTATAATTAAATTCTCTTGGACTTAAAACAATCCTAGAGGTATTGAAAAGATGTTTAAGACTCGTCTTAAGCACTTCCTCAATATGATAGGATATTTATAAGAACAATTGAACTTAATTGTTCTTTGATGAAGAAAATCGTCCTTAAACCAAAACACAAGAACCTAGACGTCATAGGAGGTGACTAGCTATAGGATTAGGAACTTGGTAGAAAACCATAACCCTTCCCTTAGCTTTACCTAGCTTTACCTAGGAACTTGCTTTAAATGCTTAAATATTCTAAATTGTGTTTTAAGTGCAGCTCGGGATGACGAGAAGACCCTCCGGGTATGCTTTTATTTTATCGCAATTTACTTTATTGCAATTTACTTAATCGCATCGCACTTACTTTTCTTGCATGATAAACAACTCGTTACATGAAAACCCACACCTTTAGGATAGTCCCTAAAACTGAAACCAAAACTAAGTTAAAAGTCATTACAAGATAAAATTCACCGCCACAACATTTCAAAATATAAAACAACTCAAAATTTAATCACAAACAGTAACAACAAAACTACAACTACAACTAAATTAAAACGTCTTGTTGGATGATCGGGAATACCTCGGATGATGTAACCTACGTGTTGCTAATGGGATTTCCCACAGTCTAAATAAAAGTGTGGAACTCATTTAGTTGAGTTTAGCAAATTCATCTGGACTAAGTGAATCCGATAAAAATAATGGTGCCGGGATGACGGAACCGTGGGATCTTAATCGGTTCTGTTTAACCAACTTTAAGATTTGTTTTAATTAAAACATAAAAAATACTTGGAAATTAAGACCTTCTCTAAACCAGAACACTTCTCTCATCTCTTGATTTATAATTTCTAAAATTAAACCCCTGCAACAACAAGGAGCTCGAAGCATGGTGGGCTGCACGGCCATCGTCGTCAGCAAAACTGAAATCTACATTAGCAAAACCATTCTTAGAATTAAATAACCAAGCCATAGAACTTCGAGGTAGTTTTCCTAGTGCAACATAAATCCTCAACCTTTTGTTAGGCATTTGCATTGCAAATTAAGCCCTAACCGGTCTTAGGATTCCGAGGAAGTCATCCGATACGACATAAACCCTCACATCTTCGAGGCTATTTGTGTGATCACATCATATGAATATAAGTCCTAATTAATTTAAATTTGGCAAGATCAAAACATTAAATAAAAATTAGGGCCTTCCTAAATTCAAGCCAAACAATAGGATAGTCGGGAAATTACCAAAGTTCGCTTCGAATCTGTGATTTCTCCTACCTTTCTTCCTTTGAATTCCCAAAATAAAATGTTCCAAATTTGATCCATTCCCTATTGAAATTCCAAAATTCAATCCCTTGAAAACTTAAACTTTGAAATTCTCGAGAGCAAAACTACCGATTATTATCGAGAGTTTTCTTAGGTGATTCCCGTCACTTAAGATGTAATTAACTATAGGGGCTTGCCCTTATAGGGAATTTTAAGAACCCGAGTAATATAAACCCCGTTTAATGCTTTCATATTAAGCAGGGAACTTGTCGGCAAATAAAATGGTTTCGCAGACCAAACGGATGTCACAAACCTTCTAGTTTATTTAATCGAGCTCCACCATCAAACAGTGTGCCTATTCTTCGGAATAGACACGCGGTTTGTGGTGTGGTGCTCGTTTATATAAACTATTTGAGATGTGAGATTAGTTTGATTTCATATCTTAAAATTTTTAAAATTATTTTCAAAATCAAAACACTACTTTCCAAATTATATATATATGTAAATTAAATTTAAAATTCGCCGACAATTTCTGTAGGCGACCCCCTTTTCAAAACACATAACCTAAAAATAGCCGACCAGTTACTATAGTATGCAGGTCGGGGTAGTGTAGCGACAATCCTTTGGACATCTTCTTCATCCGATGCAGTAGAGAGGGGGTGAAACCTACTCCCTTCCAACAGAGGTATATACTCAGGCAGTTCTTCTCTTTCCTCATGAATTTCCTCTAGAAAAGCAACTTCAGCAGCTTTGGCTTTCTCGATCTTGGCGATCTTTCCGCTTCTATTTCTCCTTTGAGTCCGAGTTAGGGGTGCAACTCTTGAACTGGACCCAATCTCAAAAACAGATGGTATTGTAGCAAAACCTGTACCCTCCACGGTGACATGCTCATCACGGACTTGGATTTCCTTCCCCTTTAGTTTGGCAGAAGTCGGGGTAGGTGTAGAGATGACTAGACCGATGGGGGTAGAGACAACAGTCCTCCTATGAACAGCAGTACTTCTTTTAGCAGGAACCCTTTGTAGGGGAGGGAATTCTTGAGCCGACTTCAAGTTGAACTCAATTATGGGCTCTTCAGTTTCTGGCACTTTGTCCATTAGTGCGAAGAGAGTGTCGTCAGCGAACTTGATATCTGTATTGTCGAATCCTTATCCAAAACGGATGATCCCATTATCAGGCAGCTCATCCTTATAGACGGCGAAGTCCATTCCATTGGTGAAGGAGAAAATTAACTTTGGCGTAGTCATTTTCTGTAGGGTAGATTCTGAGTATTAGTCCCGAATTATGCTTCCTTTTGTCGCAAAACTTAGGACGAAAAAGAAAGAGTCCGAACACATTTTCATTTATCTTAATGTATTTATGATTTAAAAGAATTTGTTTATTAAAAGAGTTGTTTATTAGAGGATTTGTTTATTAGGAACGAAATGCTTAAAGGTATAAAAAAGGTAAAGGATCCGATTCAGAATTGGAAAGGAAGAGAAATTCTCGTAAGACTTCTCAATCCGAAGGACCGCTCCTAAGCTAACACCTATTGGGGGTCCACCCCACCTCAGAAAAGAGGTAAAATGATTTCGGAACCTCTCTGTTTAGGGGTGTCTGAACAGTGGCTCCTAAATCCGAGAGAAGTTGACTATACCCGTTCAAGATAGAAATGAACGTAGTATGCCAACGGAAGAATGATAGTTTTGGTTCACTAGAGATATGGACTCACTATCGATTTATGAAAGCAAAACCATATAATCAAAATGGAGAGAGGAACTAGTCCCCAGAGGAGTCACCAGAAGCTGTCGGCATATTTTTAGGTTATGTGTTTTGAAAAAGGGTCGCCTACATAAGTTGTCGGCGAATTTTTTAGATTTTAAATTTAATTTAAATATATATATATATATATATATATATATATATATATATATATATATATATATATATATATATATATATATATATATATAATTTAGAAAGTAGTATTTGATTTTGAAAATAATTTTAAGTTTGAAAATTTTAAGATATGAAATCGAACCGATCTCACATCCCAAATAGTTTATATAAACGAGCACTGCACCACAAACTGTATATCTATCCCGAAGAATAGACACACTGCTTGATGATGAGGCTCGGTTAAATAAACTAGAAGATTTGTGACATCCTTTTGGTCTGCGAACCAATTTTATAAGCCGACAAGTTCCCCTGCTTAATATAAAGAAATTAAGCAGGGTTTATATTACTTGGGTTCTTAAAGTTCCCTATGAGGGTAAGCCCCTATAGTTAATTACATCTTAAATGACGGGAATCATCTAAGAAAACTCTCGATAATGATTAGTGGTTTTGCTATCAAGAATTTCAAAGTTTAAGGTTTCAAAGGATTGAGTTTTGGAAATTTCAAAAGGGATTAGCTCGAATTTGGAACAATTTATTTTAAGAGTCCAATAGAAGAGAAGTAGGAGAAGCTGAGGACCCAAGAAGAATCTTGGCAACTTCCCAAACTATCCTATTTTTTGGCTTCAATTTTGGAGTTTATTTAATGTTGCAATCCTACCAATTTTAATTAATTAGGACTTATATTTGTATGACATGATCATACAAATAGCCTGGAAGATATGAGGGTTTATGTCGTACCGAACGACTACCTCGGAGTCCTAAGACCGGTTAGGGCTTAATTTACATGACATGATCATGCAAATGCCTAACACAGAGTTGAGGATTTATGTTGCACTAGGCAAACTACCTCGAAGTCTTATGGTTTGGTTATTTAATTCTAAGAAAGGTTTAGCTGGTGTAGATCCGAGTTTTGCTGATGACGATGGCCGTGCTGCCCACCATGCTCCGAGCTCCTTGTTGTTGCAGAGGTTTAATTGTAGAAGGTGAAAATCAGGAGATGAGAGAAGTGTTTTGGTTTAGAAATCTTAAAGTCCAAATATTTTTAATATTTTAATTAAAACAAATCTTAAAGTTGTTTAAACAGAACCGATTATGATTCACGGTTCCGTCATCCCGGCACCGTTATTTTCATCGAATTCACTTAGTCCAGATGAATTTGCTAAACTCAACTGAATGAGTTCCACACTTTCATTTAGACCGTGGGAAATCTTGTTAGCAACACGTGGGTTACATCATCCGAGGTATTCCCGATCATTCAACGAGACGTTTTAACTTAATTACAATTGAAGTTTTGTTGTTCTGTTTGTGATTAAATTTTGAGTTGTTTTATATTTTGGAATGTTGTGGCGGTGAATTTTATCTTGTGGTGACTTTTAATTTAGTTTTGGTTTCGGTTCAGGGACTATCCTAAAGGTTTTAGTTTTCATGCAACAGTCTTGTTTAACATGCAAGAAAAAGTAAAGTACAGTGCATGTAAGTAAATTGCAATAAAGTAAATTGCAATAAAATAAAAGCGTACTTAGAGGGTCTTCTCGTCATCCCAAGTTGCACTTAAAACACATGTTAAGGCATTTAAATATTTCAACAAATACCTAGGTAAAGCCGAGGGTCAGGTTTTGGTTGTCTACCAAAATCCTAATCCTATAACTAGTCATCTCCTATGACGTCTAGGTTCTTGTGTTTTGTTTAATGATGATTTTCTTCATCAAAGAACAATTAAATTCAATTGTTCTTCTAAAACATCTCATCATATTGAGAAAGTGCTTAGGACGAGTCCTAAACATCTTTTCAATATTTCCGAGATCATTTTGAGTCCAAGTAAATTTAGTTGCACGTGTGAATTAATCATCCAAGAGTTTAGTTAAACTTTGTCTCTTGCTTTCGTGAACTTGGGCATTTGATTACCTGATGAATGAAGTGACATCTCACTTAATACTCTATTTAAGAGTTATAATAATTAAAGCCTTTGGGGGCAAGTTGGTTTGTTGAGAATTTTAATCATCCTTCATTTGAAGTTTGAGTTAATGGTTTAAAGTGATTTAATTTAATTATGAGGTTTTAATTAATAATTTTAAGTTTGGAATAGTGTTCAAATTATATTTTGATTTAAATCTTTATACTTTAAGTGATCTTAATATCTCAAATTTGTTTTACTTTTATTATTGAATGATGTTAACTTAATTTAATTTAAATTTGATTTAATTTAATTTAATTTAATTTAATTTAAATATTTTTAATTTAGCTTAACTTAATTGTTAAAATGTTAATTTAATTTAATTTTAATTTTAATTTAATTTTTACTTAATTGAATTGAATTTAATTTAATTTAATTTAATTATTAAATTATTTAATATTTTGAACTTTTCTTTAATTTAATGATTATTTATTTTTAATTTTTAATTTACTTAGTTTGGATTATCATTTTAATCTTAACTAAGAGTTAAATATTATTGGAGTGATTTACTTAGGGAATTTTTTATTAAAGGATTAATATCCTCTCAAATTATATCCTTATTTTTAATAATTCAAATTTTCATTAATCTTCCAAAAATTTAAATTGTTTAAATAATTAAAGTTTCATTTTTTTGGTTTATTAAAAGTGATTAATGGGTTCCTACCCTTTTAAATTTCTCAAAGTTTCAATCATCCGAGAAATATAAAATCAAATATTTCACCCTCCATTTTAATTAAACCTAAAATTTTAATAAAGGGGTTTAAATTCTTTAATTACCTTTATGCCCTTTTAGGCTTATTTATTTTATAACTCACTAAATTGAGTTCAAATGAGCTTGAAATTTTTATGTCACCTCACTCACATGTCAATTAAGACATTAGAGGAGAAAATGTGATTTTTCTGATTTTAATTTATTTATATAATTATTTTTAGTGAAAAATAAGGGATTTCAAGGAAAATTCAACAACATGACCAAAGAAAAGTTTCTGTCCTTAAGAAAATTATGGGATGTTCCTAATGACCAGAGGACCACTCAGACCAATTTTGGTGATTTTTTGAATTATATTTTATTTATTACTCAGCGCTCCAGGGGCCCGCGGTTCATGTAACGTTCTCTGGTCCGGACCGTCCACTCGATACACGCTCGATTGGACGGCGCCTGGTCATCTTCTACGACTGGTGTGCACCCGTGACCGTCCACACTAAAACCCTAAGAACTCTCTTATTTCTCAACAGATTTTCGTGTTCTTATGCTCTATGGATTCGTCTTGAAGAAACGAGCACATCCATACGGTTTACATACTATGAAATTAAGTAAAACAAAATGAAGAATCACTGGAAGCTCGGGAGGAAGGAATGATCCATACCTTTGCTCTGAGAAGTGTAGCTTCAATCAGAGTTTTGTATCACCTTCGATTGCACCCAAGGAAGCTCCAGATGAAGTCTCTGGCTCTGGGGAATCATCTAGGTATGAAAGTGTCCACAGCCGATTTCAAAGCTTGGAGACTGGAGCAAATGGGTGGCCTAGAGAGGGGGCTTTCAATGGGGAACTCCTTCTCTTGGTCCTGTGCAGGTGTGGGTGAGTTTAATTTGGATTTGATGGAGGTTTTGGAATTGTCCTGGTTTCGGGCTTGAATTTGAACCCAGAAATTGAGCTCAGCTGGGGGAAATTGGGGCAATAATCCAATGGGGATCAAGTGCTCTAGGTGAGGAGAAGGTCCTGGAGCAATTTTGGCAGAGTTTTGTTTAGGTCTGGTTCATCACCTTGTTTGGCCGAGAGGGTGGTGGGTTTAAATAGACATGGCTGGAGAGCTTCCCAGGGGGGTTTAAGGCTTGGGATCAGCTGCATAGGGGAAGAGAAGAACAGCCACAATGGCCATTTGGGTTGGGACAACTCAGCCAATTCATTTTGAACTTTTAAATCAAATTAAGGCTCTCGGCCTGGTGGTTTCCGGCGACTGGGGTGGTGGTCCGGCCAGGGTCAGGTCACCATCTGACTCAGTGTGGTCAGGGCTTGAGGTTTGTGAATTCAATTGGGGTTTGACATGTGTAAAGGAGTGGATTTAAATGGCATGGGGGAATTGGCTCTTTTGGGTCTAATTTGGTCAAGTCATGTAAAAGGGTTGGGTGCACCATCCCATGCTTGTTTTTGGGTTGAGGGAATCATTTGGATCAGCTAGGAAGGGGTGGTGAAGTCTCCATCCATGGTGACGTGGCTAAACTTGGTTTAGAGTGTAACATAAATGGGGTTAAAAAGATTAATGAAGGATTAAGAAAGAGTCTCCTCCTTTTGCCATTAATGGCTTGGTGAGGTGGAAAGTGGCTCCCATGGCTTGCATATGGCTTATGCATGGCTCAATGGCTCCATGTGGCTTAGGGCAAGGCTTGGTCAATTTCATGGAAGTAGATTTTAGGAATTTTGGTATTTTGGTGGAAAATATTCATGAAGATTGATTTGGAATGGTTTAATGATGATTTTGAAACTTAGGGGTGATTTTGATTAAAGGGATGATATAAAGAAATGTCATGTGGTCTTTGGATTGATTTTGGGCTTTTTGAAATCATTTTGGGTAGGTTTTAAAAGTGCTTTAAGGGAAGAGGGTTTTTAGGTTTTAAAAAAAATTAGTGGATGGAAATTTTATGAAGGATTGGGCCAAACAAGTGTTGGGTTTAGCTTAGGGATGTGTCATGAACATTTTAGAAAAGGTTTGGTGTCATTTAAATTGAAATTGGATTTAATTTGGGCTTTTTGGTAAAGGGGCCAAAGTGGGTGAAATTGGGCTAATTTGGGCTAAGGTTGGATTTTATGTAAAATTAATGTTAAGAAATGTTTATGGGAGTGTTGCAAAGAGTTTTCAACTTTGGTTGGGCTTTGATTTTGGGATTTGGGCCCATTTGGGTTAGGTTTGGGTTTAGGCCAAAAATGGGGATTTTGATTTTGGGTTGGGCTTGGGTGGAGTTTAGGTTCAAATTTGGGGCAAATCTTGCTAGTGTTTTGTTTGTGGGGATATTAGAAAGGTTTAAGAAAAGATTTGGGGTTAATTGGAGTTGAATTTGGTTGGTTTGGGCTAGGTTTAGGTCATGGGCCAAAATTGTGCTTTAGGCTTCAAATTGGAATTGGATTCAAATGTCAATCAAATTTGGCTTGGATTTGGTGTAAATTGACATTGGGGATATTGAATTGAAGTTTAGAATTGAATTGGACCAAAATTGAGGTCAATTGGGTTGATTTGGTTTGACATTGGGTTCATTTGAGTTAAGAATGGGTCAAATTGGGGTTTTAGTAAAAGTGGGTTAAATTGACAAAATTGTCCTATGGTGTAGTTGAACAAAATGAAATTGAGAATATTTTAGATTTTTTGGAATTTTATGGGAATTTTTGGAATTTATGGAATTTTTGGTTAAGAAGGGTATTTTGGGTATTTGGAGGGTATTGGGGGGTATTTTTTTGGAAATTTTGGTATATTTGGCTTTGGATGATCAATTTGAGTGGGGGGAAATGTTTAGGATTGGCTTTGAGGAATTTTGGGTAATTTAGGTGATTTTGTAATTTTTGGGTAGTGTCAAGGACATTTGGTAGGTTTAGTGGGTGTTGGGTCCCGGGGGTCAAAAATTGAAATTTTGGAAAAATGAAGATTGATCTAATTTGAGTAGAATGGAATCACTTTGTTTGAGCCATGAAGCCATATCAAGCCCATAAGAGCCATGAGAGGACTCATTTAAGGTATTCACTATGTTGTTCATAACCCTCTTAGCCAAGGGCTGAGAGGTTGGGGACTATCCATATGAATTACCTACATGAGTCAGGAAGTCAAGCTAGGTATGAATGGTTTTAGGATTTGGAATGTGTGTGAAAGTTTAATGTGTGCAGGTCAACCCTCACCAGACCAGGCCACCCAGGGTAGTCCTAAGGCCAAAGAGTCCTATAGGGAACTCATCCTTTAAACCTCCACATTTGATCTTAACCCTCTAAGTGAATTAGGGGTTTACAATCAAACTTATGGGGTTTTCAGGGAGTTAAGAGGTGTTTAAATTTCTAAATGGTGGGTGCTATCTCTAATCCTCTAGGATAGTCAAAGGGAAAGCCTAAGGCTAGATCCTAAGTACTAAGGAGAGAGAAGAGAAAAGACCTCATCAAAAATGAGGTCAACAGGGGGAAAGTCTGTAGGACCTGATGATATCCCAATTGAAGTGTGGAAATGTTTAGGTGATTTGGGGGTTTCCTGGCTTACTAAACTTTTTAATATTATTTTAAAAACTAAAAAGATGCCTGAGAAGTGGAGAAAGAGCATTTTGATCCCCATTTTTAAGAATAAAGGTGATGCACAAGAGTGTGCAAATTATAGAGGAATTAAATTGATGTGTCATACTTTAAAATTATGAGAGAGGGTAATTGAACATAGGTTTAGACGTATTATGAAGGTTTCTCATAATCAATTTGGATTTATGTCGAGCAGGTCTACCATGGAAGCTATACATTTATTGAGAGGTCTGATGGAGAAGTACAGAGTTAATATGGAGGATCTACATTTGATTTTTTTTGATTTAGAAAAATCTTATGATAAGGTTCCTAGAGATGTTCTTTGGAGACTCCTTGAGAAGAAATGTGTTGATATGACTTATATTTAAGTCATTAAAGATATCTATGCTAGAGCTGTTACATGTGTTTGAACTGAAGGAGGATTGACCAAATATTTTACTATTTCTGTTGGTTTACATCAAGGATCGGCTTTAAGCCCATATCTTTTTGCATTATTTATGGATGGTCTTACTAGGCATTTACAGGAGGATGTACCTTGGTGTATGCTTTTTGCTGATGATATCCTCCTTGTGGATAATATAAGAGAAAAAGTCCAAGAAAATCTTAAATTATGGAGGCCTACATTGGAGTCTAAAGGTCTTCGTTTGAGTAGAACTAAAACTGAATACATGAAATGTAATTTTAGTAATAGTAGGTCTAGTGACAGAAGTGTAACTTTGGGTGATCAAATTATTAAAAGGTGTGAACGATTTAGATATCTCGGGTCCATTGTTCAAAGCGATGGTGATATAGATGGGGATGTTAATAGTAGAATTCAGGTTGGTTGGTTGAAGTGGAGGAATGCATCCAACCTATTATGTGATAGAAAAGTACCGCTTAGACTGAAAGGAAAATTTTATAAGATGGTGGTGAGACCTTCAATGCTCTATGGTGCTGAATGTTGGCCTTTAAAAGAGAAGCATAATGTTAAGTTAAGTGTTGCCGAGATGAGAATGATTAGGTGGATGAGTGGCTTTACACTTAGAGACAAGATGCAAAATGATTATATCCGTAATAGGGTTGGTGTTGCACCAGTGACAGATAAAATTAGAGAGAGTCTCCTTAGATGGTTTGGTCACATTAAACGTCGACCACCTGATGATCCAATTAGGAGAATAGATGTTTTAAATACAACTTATGTTAAGAAAGGCAGAGGTAGACCTAGGAAAACTTGGGCTTATTGCATAAAAAATGATCTTAATTTATTAGAATTAAACGAAAATTTGACACTAAATAGGACGCAATGGAGAAAGAGGATTCATGTAGCCGACCCCACTTAGTGGGATTAAGGCTTTGTTGTTGTTGTTGTTGTACTCAAAAGTCAAGCTCATAGGTAATTATACTCTCTTCCTAAAGACTTTTAATTTTAAGACGACTCCATTAAGATTTCTATGGTTTCTTCATCCTAGGACCGTCAGGGTACTCAGATCTACTTATTCAGAAAGGTATTCAAACAAGGACCTGAAGATTCTTATTTGCAACCACAGATTGTGTCATCCAAGAGATCTACATAGATCTGAACTTTGGAGTTTCAAGTTGTATTCTATGATCTTTGTTCATTAGGGTTTCATTTAAGTTTTAGTGTCTTTTTCAAATTTTAGGGGTTAAAAAATTTTAGGTTGTTTATGATTTATTAACCAATTTAGCTTTTGTTATTTTTGTTCTTTTATTTATTTTTGTTTGGGATGACCTAATCAAGATCCCACTATTTCGTCATCCCGAGTCATTAGGTTTGCGGTTTGATTAGCCACAAATGACTGGAAGATATTTTATAGGGTTATCTCCTCCAAAAAGGTTCAATTTTAAGTTTTAATGTCTTTTAGGATGAATTTAAGTCATTTGTGTTTTAAGGTGAATTTTTTGTCTAGTTGATTTTGATTTTTCTGTCGGTAGGTTGATAGATTAAACTAAGATTTAGGTTGAATGTAGTTTGAAACCTAAACTTTAAGTTTAGTTGGTTTGAATTCAAAGATTAATTTAAGTTCAATTGAGTTTAAAGATAGATTGATCTAGGTCCAAGTTGGGTTAAATCCAAGGGTAAAGGTTACTTAAGTTAAATTTTAGCGGAACCTAAAATTTGAAACTAAGGTTTAAGGTGACTTAGTAATAATTTGGGATGAATCTATGGTCTATGTTGACTTAGATTCAATTTAGGTTGGACCTAAGACATAAGGTATATTAGTTTCAATTTAGTTTGAAGCCAAGGTTTAGGGTCACTTAGGTTCAATTTAGGTTGGTATAAGGTGACTTGGGGTTCAATTTAGGTTGAACCTAAGGTTTAAGGTGACTTATATTCAATTTAGGTTGATTATAAGGTTTAGGGTTACTTAGGTTCAATTTTGATTGAACCTAAAATTTAAGGTCACTTAGGTTGAACCTAAGGTTTATGGTCACTTAGGTTCAATTTAGGTTAAACCTAAGGTTTAAGGTGACAGGTTTAATTTATGTTGAACCTAAGGTTTAAGGTTACTTAGGTTCAATTCAGGTTAAACATAAGGTTTAAAAGTTTAAGCTGAAGAATTGAAGTTAAGCTTAATTTAGTTAAGGCTTATGGTTGGCTTGAATAAGACTTGAGATTGCATTAAACCTAATAAGTCTTGTATGAATTAGACTTGATTATAATTTAATGTTAATTAAGCTTAATTTAAGTAAGGCTTAAGAGATTAATTAAGTCAAATATGATTTAGACTTAATTAGTGTTAAGAGTTACTTAAGCCAAATTTAAGTGAGGCATAAGAGTTTAATTATATCTAATTGTGGTTAGACATAATTAAGGTAGACCTAATTAAGGTTTAAAGGTTAATTATGCCTAATTTAGGTAAGGCTTAAAAAATTAATTAGGTCTAACTAGGGTTAGACCTAATTAAGGTTTAAAAGTTAATTAATCCTAATTTTGGTAAGGCTTAAAGGTTTAATTAGGGTTATACCTAATTAGGATTTAAAGTTTAATTAAGCCTAATTTAGGTAAAGCATAAATATTTAATTAGGTGGGTTTAAAGGTTAATTAAGCATAATCTAGGTAAGTTTTAAACATTTAATTAAGTCCAATCAAGGTTAGAACTAATTAGGGTCTAAAGTTTAATTATGCCTAATTTAGCTAAAGCTTAAAGGTTTAATTAGGCTTAATTAGGTTTAGACCTAATTAAGGTTTAAGATTAATTAAGCCTAATTTCGATAAGGATTAAAGGTTTAATTAGGTCAAATTAGGGTTAGACATAATTAGGATTTAAAGGTAATTAAGCCTAATTTAGGTAAGGCTTAAAGGTTTAATTAGGTCTAATTAGAGTTAGACCTAATCAGGGTCTAAATGTTGATTAAACCTAATAAAGCAAGGCTTAAAGGTGTAATTAGTTCTAATTAGAATTCAAAATAATTAGGGTTTAAAGATTAATTAAGCCTAATTTAGTTAAGGATCAAAGAATTAATTAGGTCTTATTAGGGTTAGACCTAATTAAGGTTTAAGATGTACTTAAGCCTTATTTAAGTATGGCTTAAGAGATTAATTAAGTCTAATATTGTTTAGACTTAATTAGGATTTAATGTTGCTTAAACCTAATTTAAGTAAGGTTTAAGGTTTTGATTAAGTCTAATGGGGTTTAGGCTTAATCAAGGTTTAGGATGTACATAAACCTAATTTAAGTAAAACTTAATGGATTAGATTAGGTTTAATGGGGTTTATACCTAATCATGGTTAAGGATGTAATTAAGCTTAATTTAAGTAAGGCTTAATCGGTTAGATTATGTCTAATGGGATTTAGACCTAATCAGGGTTAGTGATGTACTTAAGCCTAATTTAAGTAAGGTTTAAGGGTTAGATTAGATCCAATGGAGTTTAGACCTATTCAGGGTTTAAGATGTACTTATGCCTAATTTAAGTAAGGCTTAAGAGATTAATTAAGTCTGATGTGCTTTAGACTTAATTAGAATTTCATGTTGCTTAATCCTAATTTAAGTAAGGTTTAAGGTCTTAATTAAGTCTAACGTGGTTCAGACTTAATGAGGGTTTAAGATGTTCTTAAGCCTAATTTAAGTAAGACTTAAGGGAATATGTTAGGTCTAATGGGGTTTAAACATAATCAGGGTTAACGATGTACCTAAGCCTAATTTAAGTAAGGCTTAAGGGGTTAGATTAGGTCTAATGGGGTTTAGACTTAATCAGGGTTTAGGATAACCTAGACTCAGAGCTTAGGACTAGACTACACTGTTTGGACTCAATATTTAACCCTAACTTTATTTCCAAAATAGATCAATTTTATGTCACATGCTCCAAACTAAATTCTTTGGGTTAAATTATAAATTTTAAATTTGCAAATTAAACCCCTAAAGGTTTAAGTTATAATTTTAAACCATTAAAAGGATTAGAAAATTGGTTTTAGTCATTAAATTAATTTCCAAGGATTTTGTAACTAATTTCAATTTTAATTGCCAATTTTTGATTTTTTATAATTATTTTTGAAAATAATTACAAAATTTGGTAAAAATTGGTCAATTTTATCTTGTGGATTTTTCCTAACCTTGGAAAAATGAGGGAATGCTCTCAAGGATAAAAGGATTGACCCCTGTTAATTTTGTAGTTTTTGGATTTATAACTAGTTTTTAATAATAAAATTACTTCAGAGAGTAATTAATTATGTAAAAATTAAATATAAATTATTAATTTTTTTTTATTTTTATTACTTTCCCTTTGGTTTGCTGAATCCAGGGATATTTTTGTTTTATTTTTATGATTTTTCCTTGCTAAGTTATGGTTTTCTAATTTTATTAGAATTTTATGGAATTAACTAAATAAAAAATCCCAGGTCCTAAAATTCCTTGGAGCTCCACACGATGGTGTCTAATATGCCGGGCTTTTCAAGCAAGCATCCGCGGAGGCATTGATCCCATGTTCTCCCCTTTGCAACGCGTTTGTTTGATTTAATCCTTACCGTCCATTTTAGAAATGGACGGCATTGGGTCATCATACATACGAGACGTTAACTCGAGAGCTGTTCATGATCAAATAAGAATATCTCCCTCGATTCTCCTGGAATCTCATGGAATTTGTTTCGAAAGTAAGGAGAACACATATGTACAATTACTTATACACTGTGTGACATTTTTGTTCATAGAGGTTCAAAACCGAGCTCAATTTTAGAGTTCAAGGCACATAACTGGTCTCGAGAGATGCAACCTTAATTGAGCTTGACTAAAACGATCGCCTGGTCCTTACAAAGCTTCTCCTTAGTCAAATTTGAGATGAAATTGTGCTAGGGTATGTTCTAGCTGAAAATGGTGATACGGTTTCAGCTTGGAATGGGTTGAAGCATGCGAGAAAGGCCAATTTTGATTGGGATATTATTCATGAAGCCCAGGAAAGCTTTTAGAAGGTTTAGGTAGAAGTTTCATAGAGGTTTATTTCAACATGAAAATTTTTCATGGTTTTCAGGCATGAAATTGAGGTTTCTTAATGGATTTTAAGGGCTGAAACTATGGGGGATTAATTGAGTGTGGCAAGGTTTAAGGACTCTCTCTATGGTTATAGTTTTCTTGGGAGCTTTCGGTTATGGCCTTTTTATAGCCATTGGAGGCCATGGGTGAGCTCTGGATTGATTGGAGAAGGTGGAAGGTGGAGCAGGAAGGCTCAGAGAAGCTAAGGGGATAAATTTCGGCTGTGGATAATCAATCCCCCTTTTCTTATGGTGTGCCCATCATTAGCTTAAGCATGGTGAAGAAGTCGGCTAGGGCATGACTTTCTTTCTATTGGAGACATGGTGATGTGGATGAACAACTCAGATGTGAGCTGGCTTGACCTTCTTATCCTGGATAAAGGGGATATAAAGTGGAATCCAAGCAAGATGCCATATACCCCTCCCCTCTTGATGACTTGGAAAAGTAAAAAAATAGTGACTCTTGAGTGATCTAAAGTATTTAATGAGTTTCCATGCTATGACGGGCCTTATAGGGTCATGGACGACCTGAAAATGATGGGCCATGAATGTTTTTGGGCTTTGATGTCATGGACGGGCTTGGGTTGCCGTGGCTTGTGGGCTAAGGTTCATCATGTGAGAATTTTTGCTAATTAATTAATTAATTAAGTCTGTTCCCTAAGGTTAACCGTTTGAGCTTATTTGGGTATGAAATTGATCATGTCGTGTTGAGTTGGCCATATGGTCAATGTATGAGCAATATGGGGTTGGTTTGTCCAAATGGTCAATATGTTGATCATGGGGCGCATGATTGATCAAATGATTAATTTGGCCAAGAGTAGTTCAAAGCAGGTTGTACCATCATTTATTTGGTTTGTCGATGGTGTCAGTCAATTTTGAGGTCAAAAGAGGACATATTAAGGCTTGGTATAAGTTTTAGGGTTTGCGGATCCCTGGTGGGTTCAAGGAGTCAATGTTGGTAGACTTCCTCCTTAAGATTGAATTGAAGATCATGGTGGTTTTTAGGACTTGTAAAAGAATTCCTAGGATTATGAGCCAATTTGGATGATTTAGGACATTCCTGTTCATGGATGTCGATTTAGGATATAACCTAACAAAAGTGAGGTTAATATTTTTTATCATCAATGTAGTTTTAATAAATAACATCATAACTTATGAAATTATTGTGAAGGCATTCTCATGAGCCAACCTTAATAAGAAGTTATTAGTTAATATGGAGGATAAGTGGCAGCCAAAGTCTATACTCATAGATCCTAAAAGGTATCCCCAAGAAATATCCTTTATGACAAGTTAATAGTGAATAGAGTCATCCCTAAAAAGATTTTAGGAGAGTTACACTTAAGAAAATCCTAGTCTACATAAGAACTTATAAGTCTCAGATTTATAAAACAAAAAATCTTAAAAGCCATAAACCTAAAAAATTATATTTGTATTTATAAATCTTAGAAGCTATATGCTTCAAAAGATGTTGATACATATAAAAATCTCAAAGGTTAAAAACTTTAGAAGATAAATATTCTCCAAAAATTTTAGAAGGTATAAGCCTCAATTGGAACATTTTCACCAAAACTCATAAATGGCCAACAATTTTATAAAACATACATTCTTGAAAAATATATAAAAATTTAAAAGCCTCAGAAGGTATGTATTACTTAAAAAAAATAATAGAAGGCTAAAAACATTAAAATGTATAGATTCACAAAAAATTTAAAATGTGTAAATCTTAGATGTTACAAGTTATCTAAAAAACCTCAAAAGATTGAACCCAAGAGGATACAGATCCAAAAAAATTTAAAAGGCTAAGATCCTCAAAAGGTATAAGTTTCTTTACTTGCCTAAAAAACCTCAGTAGGTAAATATTTACCAGAATTCTTTCCAAAAACCTCAGTGGGCACACATTAATAAGTTAATTTTTAATCAAAAGATTAAGACTATTATTCTTTCATTTTGGGGCAATATTTATTTGTTGTTAGCCTAAATATTCAATTTAATAAATTAGATTTCTAGTAGGACTTATACATCTTAAATACATATAAAAATTTTAATTTTTTATTGGAGCAAGTATCTTAAGAATTTAGATTCCTTTCACTTAAAGATTAATATTTCATTAGTGGTTTATTTCAATAATTTGATTGAAAAAATAATCAAAATTATATGTTACATATATTGAAAAAAAATTCAAGGGCTATTCAAATAATAATAATACAAATTTTTACAATCAAAATTATATATTATTTTGGTGGTCAACCAAAGGTGATAATGGGATAGGAAGTTCTGGGGTGGTCAGCCATGTAGAGAATTGAGAGAGAAGAAAGGAAATGACTTCCCTATAGTCTACATGATGTTTAATTTAACTAAAAGAAAAATGATGGCAGAAAAATAATTTTATACCTTTTGCTTTTACCTTGGGAGAGATATTATCCTTTCCTTGTATGGTGTTTTCATTACCCTCTCGGTTTGGAAAAGAGAAGAGGATGGAAATGGAGTGAGTGTCTTAATTTTATTATGGAAGGAAGAGAAGAGAGGTTGAAAGGAAGGAGAGTATCTTGATTTGAGAGAATAAGTGAGGGGGTTAGGGGAACTTTGGTGGGTGAGAGGGAGAGGTGAGAATTAAAAAAAAATGGGAGAGGGAATGAGGCATTCACAGTTTGAAGAAGCGGGGGGGGGGGGGGGTGCAGTTAAGGAGAGTCTTGGATGGGGGAGAAGGCAAAAAAGTTTACGAAAGACATTGAGGGAATTATTTCAAAAAGGGAGGCCACTTTGGTAATTTTCAATTTTGGTAGTTATAGTGTTTAAGGAAAATAAAGAAAGCGAGTCTCATTTCAAAGGAAACAAAGTAAGGAATTCACTAATCCAATCAATTTTAAAAAAGGAGGTCTCTAGCCCAAGATGTGTCAAGTTAAAGTGCTCAGGTGGTTATAAGGTGGTTACAACCAGACATTTTAAGGCTCATTTATAATGAAAAGTATGAGAATTTTAGTTGTAAAATTGGATTTGGTCAAAGTGGACACTGCCTTCACATATTTTAAGTCAATGTAAGCCAAATCATAAGCGAGAGAAAATTAGTAGGTTTCTAGTTTGGTGCTGTTAGTTAGTTTTAATGGATTAAATTAATGATTTATTAATTTATATTATGTTTGGTTGAAGGTTGATTTTATTTTGAGCTCATTTTGAGATAATTATTTATAAATTATCATTTTTATTATTGAAATTAATGTTTTTTCTCTCCTAACTAACGTCAGATCAACGAGACTTCAAACAAAGTGATACTTGATCACATAAAGGTTCATTTGAAAGACTTTGATGATACAGACATAATGATAAAGTTCAATTTGGAAAAAGAATATCTCACTGAAAAATTTTTATATGGGACCATTTTTTATGCAAGAGCACCCCAAGTACCAAATTGTATGTACCAGTGATCTTCAAGTTATTTTGCATACTCCTCATATGTGATTATGAAGGTTATAAAACTTACAGAACATAACTTTGATCACTGTATTGACTTGTGAAAAAATCATGATTTTACGGTTTCTGAAGCACTATGCACACATGAAAATTTGAACTTAAGAATTTTACCTCAAAAATTGTCAAACAATCATCAAACTAGTTTTCATAATATTTATATTTTGAAATAAGCATCATGCAACTTTTAGAAAAAATTTTTGAGTCCTAAAGTGATTAGGAGAGAGAAATTGAGATTTATGTTGATTAACGCTGATTTAGGTCATTTTTTAGAGTTTGGTTAATGATGATTATATTTGGAATTTGTTTTAGTTTATTTCAATATTGCTTTAATTATATTTCACTTTTACTAAATTGTGGCTTAACTCAAGATTCATCTCAAGTGATATTTAATTTAAATACAAGCTAGAGAAATAAGGTTGACTGAAAAATGAGGTAAAAAAAGAACCCCCAATATATGTGGAGGACTTTGCAATGTTTAACACACATATTGATGCTAACTGAATTGATTGATAAAGTATAATGGTGAAGTTATTTTTGTTCAAAGTTCAAGTATGGATTTTAGGAAATAATTTGAGGATTTGAGTTATGATTTAGGTTTAGAGGATTTCAATGTTTTTGAAGTTTCATGCTTTAAGAATTTTTGGAATCTTTGTTTAAATTTATGTTGGAGAATTTACAGTTTAGGTATTTTATTTGAGGATTTGAGTTTCATTTGTTTGAGAGATTGAAATTCATTTGTTTTAGGGTTTAAAACTCATTTATTTGGTAGTTGGAAAATTATTTTTTTGAGGGTTTGGAATTCATTTGTTTGAAGATTTGGAATTCATTTGTTTGAAGGCCTGGAATGCATTTATTTGAGAGTTTGGAATTCATTTGAGTGTCTAAACACTTTAGGATAGGAAATTTTATAGACTCGCATCCAACGTAAGAGGTAAATAAGGTAATTAGATTGTGATAGAAAATCATATAAATTCACATTGAAATTGAGATCTAATCACAGGGGATGCTCTGATTTGATAAATTTGAGTACTTGTGATGAAAAACACAGAGTCTCACATTCAAACCAAAGTGAATATTTTGAGTAGAATAGAATAAATAAACCATGCGTAGTCTTATCTAACCTAAAGCTAGTCAAAATTTAGAGTTTATTCATGGGGATTGGGTTTCCAATGGGTCTTCTGCGGGTATCCAATGATTAATACTAGCAAGTAGTGGCTTCACTCCACAATAAAAATACATAAACATGACGCAAACCCAGTGAATCAACCATGGTGAAACAGAGTCAAAGAGTAGTGAGGAAGAGGAAATCCATTTTAGTTTATATAGGTTTCAGTGGCTCAACCAAGAAAGATTCCCATGAGGCTAGTCACATAACTTGATTTTTGTTTACCAAGGCATTGCTCCACTAAATTTGGTAATTCAACATAGCAATGTAATATGGAAGAATTCAAGATGGTTCCACAAAGAGTGTCCTTCATCATAGAGGAAAGCAAGTAGTCCTAGGATGTTCAATCCACAGTAAACATAGAGATTGTATTTCTAACTCTTTAGTAATTATGACTCAAAACGTAGAGTAACACAGTGCTGCTCAACAAAAGCTTTAGCCAAGTTGCCAATTTTTGTTAAGGTTGGCTGACTCAATCAGTTGATGGACTTGTGAAGGGAAAAGATATTCGATGTTTGTTGGCTTATATTTAGTAAGGATTAGTTAGGGGACATAACCATAGTCAGACTTACTAAACTAAAGTATTAATCTACATAAAAATCATACTTAGCTCGGGGTTAATTAACCTAATTACACCGTGATGATGCCCAAACAAGACTGCTTCAAAATCAACGGACCAAGAATACTAAACTTGTGATAAGCTGTTGAAGTCTATACTAGGTTTAACCCTACTAATCTAAGGTATTTAATGATTGCTCTAGCGAGGTTCTGCACAAGTCTTGCACTATACTAATTGAACCAAGGTGTTGACCAAATCAATTGACATTTTACCAGACTGAGGCATACGAAACTGGGAAGAGGAAAGATAATAAATAAAGGTTTTTTATAGAATAACACTTTCAAAAAGATGCCTGGGTCCAATTTTTGATTTAATAGTTTAAAATACTGAGTTCTTTAATTCTGATAATTCAGCATAAACATCAAACCTTATACTGTGGTAAGTCTAATTCATACCAGACTTGGTACAACATTCTTAACTCTCCATTTCTGATAATTAACACCAGGATAGCTTGGATGGTGTACATTAGACATACTCCGTCAAGCTAACAGCCATTGTTGAGGATAGTTTAGTCAATAACGCCGATAGATCCTGAGAAAGAATGAAAGTTGGGTTTCTAATAAACTATGCTGAGAAAAGAATCTACTAGGGACCATAATCCTTACTCAAACTTACTAACCTAAAGATTCAACTTGAATAAGATCATTTTACTGAATCGAGGCCAGTCCCCGACCACATCATGATGGTGCCTAAGCAAGACAACTCTAGCACTAATGAGTAAAAAAATGAGAACATACAGATTTAAATGAGTCATACTGATAAAGAAAGTGTCAAATGACATAGCTTGCACTTAGATTTATAGAACCAAAGGGCTGACTTGCCCCATAGATTCCAACTTCATGGACTGAAAATAGTTATAAATCGCCTTTGAAGTAATATCGTATGTTCCCTACAATTCTTGATGCATTGATGGAGAGAGGAAGGCACGATCCTGTGTTTATGAAGCTAAGATCTTCCCAATAGTGTGTTGAAGGATGTCTCTGAGTCAATCATACAGAACTTTGCTTTAATTTAGAAATCCCCATCTTGAACAAGAGGGTTATTGATCATAGAGCTCTCTCACCTTTCTTATTGAATTCACTTAATAATATATTTTCATATGAGACTTTGTGTGTATTAATGTAAGGTAAGAAAAGTTATCAAACTCATTATGTTGACTGACAAGCCTAAAAATGTGCTAGTTTTCTATATACATTTTATGCTTAATTTTAATGATATTGCACTTTAATGGAAGGTATTTTGAATGCTTTGGATTTAAGTATAAGATATAGAGATTTTGAGAAAAAGGAGTGAAAACTGAGCAAAATGCGGTCAAATGGAGTAAAGGAGCACAAAGTGAACTGGCGCTTAGGTGCCAAACCCTGTACATGAAATCGAGATCTCGGAGCCATGATTTTAGCAGCTGGCGCCTAGTCGCTAGGAAATTATTTTGGGCTTCTTGAAGATTAGTGCCTAAGCGCCACAGTTGGGAGCCTAGGTGCCAGAATCGTTTTTTGTCTAAATGCATCAAATTTGGACAAATTTTGAAGGGGCATGTGAAGTGACTCTTAAGGATTTTGAGAGAAATATAAAAGTTGTCAAGACATGCCAGAAAGTGTGTGTTCTAGGAGGCTAGACATGAAAGTGTGTGTATGTGTCGAGAGTCTGGTGTGGAGGTCTTGTGTGTATGAGTCTAGTGTGTGTGTGTATCTCTTGGAGTGAATGTGTAAGGAGAGTTGAGTAGTCATCAGAGGAAATTCCAAGAATTTGCTTGGGGAAAAGTTTAAGATAAGTACTTTTTATTTTTGTTTAAGTTTTATTTTACTGTGTAAACTTGAATCTTAATATAAATCATGTTTTGTTGTGTTATCCCCATAAGTTTAAGTAGTTTTCTTTATCTTTCTCCTTATAATAAAAATTAATCATGTGTTGGATTATAATTGTTTAAGATTTCTCTTATTCCACACTTGTGATGATTCATTACTTTGTACTTAATTTACCTATTCAATCAGGCCATTTGGTATGTTAATAATTGTTGTGGATCTGATAATGCTTGTCTTAAATAAGTATTTAAGAAGTACTTTCAGTTCAATCACAAAGTATAATCAGTTTAATAAGAAAGCAACAAATCTATACGCAAGTATACTTATCGCTCAAGGAAAACAGAGCTCTAATGGAGTCCTGGTTATCGATCCCAAAGGAAGACATAAATCTTTAAAGCATAGAACAGAAATCCAACATTCAAATTACAATGCACGTACAATAAATACTAAAGTTGCTAAAGTTTAAAGATGCTAAAGATTTTAAGATCACTAAAGTACTTTCCATAACTTCAAAATAAAGTTCTATCACTAAACTAAGTTTTGTATTGAAAGGTTCAAATTTGGAGAAAGTGTCCTCTCCCTTACAATGATGTTGTGATGAGTGAATGATAAAGATTGGTGAAAATTTGTATTGTGCGAAATAGGAGCATACCGATTCTTTACCCTCTTCCAAGTGCTATAAAGAACATCGGCTAATACTAGGTTTAGTCCCTAAATCTATGGTTAGGTGATGCACCAAAAATATATACTATTTTTGCTATATAATTTTACCCATTTTTGGTGATATTGCCCTTTAAAGAATGGTATTTTTCATGATTTGTTGCAGTATGATGATTTTAGGTGATTGAAGCAAAAAGAAGCAAAAAGGAACGACTTCGGAGAGAAAAGGAGCAAAATGGGAGAAAACAGCTTCTGGCGATGCCGACGCTAAATTCCTGAGAGCTCTAGAATTAATTGACGATAGAGCGCCGCCGGCGCCCTATCGGGAGCCGCCGGCGCCCAATGTCAGTGTAATTCAAAATTTAAGAGTTTTGGTGACTTTTTGAAGGGATGCTTATGGAAACTCTTATGAATTCATTTCTAACATATATGTAATTATTTTCAGACGAAATTGTGTGTGTGTGTGTGTGTGTGAGTGTGGTAAAGTGTGGAGAAGTGTGTTTAGAGTTAGGGTTTGGAAGAGAAGAGTATAGAAGTGAAGATTTGAGAGGGATTCTTCTCTAAGGAGTGAAGGAGAAGAAGTAAAGTGAGAGGTTGCTTCTTCCTTTCCATTCTAAAGAGGGAATTGAGTGTTCCAATGAAGAGAGAACAAGATTCAAAGGAACTTCAAGGAATTTACTTGGGGAAGAGAAAGAGATAAGTTGTATTTGCTTTTGAGATTTGTATGACTTTTCTTTTATATATAAAATCCATGTTTTATTGTTTCTTCTCTATGAATTCTGAGTAGTCTCCTTTATCTTTCTTCTTGTATAGAGATGTGATGATGTGATGATGTGGATTTAAAGTGCTTTTAAAGTATGGAAGAAATTGTGATGGTTTTTCATTTCGAACTTAATTTACTTTTCTAGCTGGCTAATTGAATTGTTAAAATCTATTGTTGTACATTAACTTCGAAGGGATTTAGTGTCCTAAAACAATAATGAAGAATACATTCAATTTCCATGAATGAATTGCGTAGTTCACAGGAATTGAGTACAAAGAAATAGGAAAATGTGTTTTGATGGGCTTCAAATTAGAGGTTTCAGGGTGAAAGGCTGAGATGCCCAATTTAGTCCTAAGATTGGTAACTAAACTAATAGGTTAGCCTTCAGGTGAAGGGTGAGTGGGATCTTCGTAGTGACAACCGACATCCTCCCAGCCTAGCCTTAGATTTAGTGACTAAACGTAGGATATGTCAATGTTCTTTTCATGCTTGGAAGTGAGGGTATGATCCAAGAAAAAAATACCTATTTTTATGCCTTGATTTTTATTAAATTTTAAGGATATTATGATTTAATGAAAGGTATTTTTGTGTTTTTGGATGTAGGTGATAAAAAATGTTAAAGAAGGAGAAAAATATGAAAAAGGAGCAAAAGGAGCAAAAAGGAGCAAAAATAGAGCCAAAATGCAAAATTATAGAAATTACTGGCCTGGCGCCTAGGCGCCAGAGTCCGGCCCCTAAGCACTAGCTCGATACAGAAAACTGTTAAGTTTTTTATGACTTTTGGGTGGTTATTTTGACGGTGTGAGTGGTTATTGGACCTTCCAGAAGATTGGCAGTTGCTCCTGGTTTATAGGATATGTGATACAATGTATTTGAACGCTTCAAAATGGTTTTAATCGCGAAGAGGTGCGATCCAAAGTGAAGAGGTGCAAAGAACTGGACGCGGTGTCCGGCGCCTAGGCAACAGATTCCGGCGCCTAGGCGCCAGACACACCTTCTAGAAGATTCATTGAATGTGGACACATTTTGAAGAGGTGCCTTGAGGCAACCCTTGAAGCCTATAAATAGGAGGGTATTCCTTCAGAGAAAAACGCCCCATCTACCACTCCTATCTAGAGTCCAATCTAGAGAGAGAATTAGAGAGATCATATTAGGGCCACCTTTTTTACTTTCCTTCATAAATTAGTGAATTTATTTTAGAGTTTGTATTTAGAGTTTGAAAGAGTTGGTGCATCTGTTGTTCATTACGCTGTGGAGTCAGTAGGAATCAAAAGTTCAGTAGGAGAAACATCTAAGATAAGTATTTTTATTTTGATTTAAAGTTTATTTATTATGTCTTGTTATTTAATTTCAATGTGTTCTGAGTAGTTACATTACTTTCTCCTTTCAATTATGAAAAGATAAATAAGATAATACAATATTCGTTGGAAAATTAAAAATCATATATTTTCAAAACATTGTGATGATATTAATACCAGTTCTCAATTTACTATTTAAATTGGACATTTAAATTGTTAAAACCTGTTGAAGAGTTTTGAGACCTAGAAGGAGATGAATTCTTAACTTATAGATATCACATGAATCTTTGGGTAGTCGAAGGCCTTGTGCAGGTTATTCAAGGTGAAGTGTAAGTAAATAGGAAGATATTTTATAGTAGGCGTAGAATTGATACGTTTTTAGAGTGACAGACTAAATTCTTGTGATTTGGTTTATAGAAAAGGAAAGGGTCACTAGTAGGGCCAACCATAGCCACCCTTGGACATCTAGTAGTGTGAGCCTAGATTAACCCATTCTACTAACAATACATCCGGACTCGATCTATCGGCTAGCCAATTTTCTTTGCACTCGGATCAAAGGGTAAAGAATATGAATGCTTCTATACGGCACAATACCATAAATTTATATTCTCCACGAATATTATCATTATCTTAGAAAATCTTGGATTAATTGAAAGGGAGAAAGTTGCTTTCTTATTGCTATTTACATCAATTATTTTATTTCTGCTTTATTGCATCTAGTAAATTAAAGATATTTTATTTTTAATTATAAAAGAAATACTTTAAAATAAAAATATTTATAGATCTATAACTGTCTTCTCGTGGGATCGATACTGGGGTCTTTGTTTCAAAGCCTTATATTACTTGAAACGATACGTATACTTGCGTAGAACCCCTAGTGTGTAAAATATTTTCCATAAAATTATATTTATATACACTAGTCGCAATTATTATTTATAACTTATATTTTTGAAAGCATTAATTAGTACATTGATCTTCAGAGGACTTCGGGTCAAGTTTTTGGCATTGTTGCCCGGGAAGAAGATTTTAGTACGCATATATTTATATCGGGTCAGGGTACTCTTTTAAGGGTAAAGAAACATTTATGCTCCTATTTGGTACAATATAATAAATAATCATTCTATATCATTCACACATCATGTACTCATTGCAAGAGAAAAGAAACTTTTCATATATATCAAAACCTTTCAAATACAAAGCTTAGTATGTGTGTGTTAGTTAATTCTGTTTAAAGATATTGGAAGTAATTGTGGTTTGCTTAACTGTTACTATTTTCTGCATTTTGTTAGTAGAAGTAAACTGAAAATTTAATTATGATTTGAGTATTTGATTTCAGTATTACACTATTTATTTTAAAGAACGTGCCTTCCCTGTGGGATCGATAACCAGGACTCCATTAGAGCCCTGTATTACTTGATACGATACGTATACTTGCGTTGAAGTTTGTACTTTACAAAATCATTATAAATATATAAATTTGGGTTCATAAGTTCTTGCATTATATAAAGTTTGCATCAAGGTTTTGGCGCTGTTGCCGGGGAAGGTATAAACGGTATCTATTGATAATATAGTAACTGAAAACCTTTACTTTGTAGTGTGTCATTGTGTGTTTGTTTGCTTTTTAGAGTATTTGTGTGATTTTATATGTGTAGGAGTGGATCTATAGGTTTAGTACCTTACGATTCGAAGTTAGAGCGTACTGTTAGAAAACTTAGAAAACAACAAAAACAAACTGAGAATTCTTGCGAAATGGCGAATACCTAAGATAATTAGAGAAATGATATTGGAAATTTGCCAAGACCTTTAAGAGATTATGCTAACCTAACATCAGATGAAATTCATGTGACTATTCAAAATCCTGATATTGCTACTAATTCATTTGAGCTTAAGCCTGCTATTATTGAAATGGTACAAAATAATCAATTTAGAGGAACACCTAATGAGGATCCAAATTTACATCTTGCTAGTTTTCTAGAATTGTGTGCTACTTTTAACTATGATGGAGTGTTGAGTGATGCTGTCAGACTTAGACTTTTTCCTTTTTCATTAAGAGATAAAGCTAAGGCGTGGTTAAATTTGTTAGCACGTGGATCTATTAGAATTGGGGAAAACTTTCTCAAAAGTTTCCATCAAAATATTTCCCTCCATCAAAGACTGCTAAGCTAAGAAATGATATCACATCTTTTGGTCGGTTTGAAGGGAATCAATATATGAAGCTTGGGAAAGATTTAAAGATCTTCTTAGGAAGTGCCCACATCATGCTTTACCAAACTGGTTAATAATTAAAACCTTCTACAATGGATTAGCGGGATCATTGAGATCGATTATAGATGCTGCTGGTGGTGGATCGTTAATGTCAAAAATTTTTGATGAAGCATACTCATTAATAGAAGAAATGGCTACTAATAAATTTTAATGACCCTGTGAACGGGTAAATCCTAAGAGAGTAGCTACTGTTCATGATTCAGATATGATGAATATGATAGTTTCTCAAATTGCAGCCCTTTCTAAGAAAATATATCAGTATGGAATGAATTATTCTCAACCACCCCAGGTGTTAGAGGAACATTCATTTGGACATATAACAAAATCTCAAACACCTTACAAGACTTTGAATGCTATTAATAGACCTAATAATCCTTATTCGAATTATTATAATACTGGTTGGAAGAATCACCCAAATTTTAACTGGAATAATAGCAATGCCAATTTTAACCCACAATGGAGGAACAATTCTATAAATCCAGTTGGAAGTTCAAACAATCAAGGAAATACCAATTTTAGACCTTCTTATCCTCCTGGATTCAATAGTAAGCCGCAATTTAAGGATAAGAAGTTCTCTACTGAAGAAATGATTCTGAATATAGGAAATCAATTACAAGCTCAAGGTGTTGCGATGAAAAATATTGAAAATCAATTGGGGCATATTTTCACTGCACTTAATAATAGACCTTCTGGAACGCTTTCAAGTAATGTTGAGATTAATCCAAAAGATCAAAACAAGGAACAACTTAAGGCTATTCAATTAAGGAGTGGAAAGGAATTGGAGACAAGAGTACAAAAAGAAGTTGAAATAGAGAAAGAGAAGGTGGATATTGAAAAAGGTTCAAACAAGATTTATCAAGACAGGGAATATCCTCTTGAAGGAATGAAGATTACTGTTGAAAAAGCACCACCTCCATTTCCTCAAAGATTGAAGCAACAAAACAGGGATAACAGATTTGGAAAATTTTTAGAGATCCTTAAGAAATTAACAATAAATACACCTTCTGTTGAAGCACTAGAACAGATGCCTGACTATGGCAAGATTATGAAGGATATTCTTAAAAAGAAATGAAAGTTCACAGATCATGAAACTGTTGTACTTAGTGGAGAGTGTAGTGCAATTATTCAGAAGAAGCTTTTGGAAAAACTTAAAGATCCTGATAGCTTCACTATCCCGTGTGCTATAGGTGAAAATTTTTTCAGAAGAGCCTTATGTGATCTAGGAGCTAGTATTAATCTTATGCCTTTATCAACTTTCAAAAGGTTTGGAATAGAAGAAATTTCTCTACATCTATGACTCTTCAGTTGACCGATCGTTCCATTACTTACCCTAAAGGACTGGTGGAAGATGTGTTAGTGAAAGTTGATAAATTTATCTTTCTTATGGATTTTATTGTACTTGATATGGAGGAAGATAAAGAAATTCCAATCATTTTGGGAAGACAATTCCTTGCTACTGGGAGAGCAGTGATTGATGTTCAAAAAGGATAATTAACTATGAGGGTTAATGATCAAGATGTGACCTTTAATATTTTGAAATCTATGAAGTATTTCTTAATGGTAAAAGATGATGAATGTTTTAGGATGGAGGTCTGTGAATATTTGAGAAATGATCATTTTGAAAATATATTTGAAAAAGAAGCGGAGTATGAAAATATGTTTGACGAAGGAATTGAAAATGAAGAAAATTTAGATAGTAAGAAGAATAAAGATTTGGAGTATGTTTTGGAGAGATTTGAAGTATTAGACACTATAGAAAGTGGAGATAAAAGCTTAATTCCATCTATAATAAAACCTCCTGAACTTGAGATGAAAATTCTCCTTAATCATTTGAAGTATATGTTTCTAGGAGAATCATCTACTCTACCAGTTATTGTATCTTCGAAGTTAAATGAATATCAAGAACAAAAATTTTTGGATATTTTAAAAAGATACAAAAAGGCATTTGGATGGACTTTAGCTGATATGAAAGGAATCAGTCTTTCGATTTTTATGCACAGGATTTTATTAGATGAAGAACATAAACCGAGAGTTGATCCGTAGAGGAGATTGAATCTAATAATAATAGAAGTAGTTAAGAAGGAGATTTTAAAATGGCTGAATGCTGGAATTATTTATCTTATTTTAGATAGTGCTTGGGTGAGTCCAATACATTATGTACAAAAAAAAGGAGGACTGACTGTTAAAGTGAATGAATGGAATGAAATTATACCCACAGGATAAATTAATGGATGTCGAATTTGTATTGACTATAGGAAATTAAATGCCGCCACACGAAAAGATCACTTTCCTCTTCCTTTTCTCGATCAAATGCTGGATAGAGTTGCTGGACACAAGTACTACTACTTTCTGGATGGATATACTGGTTATCATCAAATACCGATTGCTCCTGAGGATCAAGAAAAGACAACATTTACTAGCCCTTATGGAACCTTTGCTTTTCAAAGAATGCCTTTTGGAGTGTGTAATGCACCTGCAACGTTTCAGAGATGTATGATGTCTATCTTCAGTAGTATGGTAGATAATGGAATAAAAGTTTTCATGGATGATTTCTCTGTATTCGGGACTTCATTTGAAATATGTTTGGAAAACTTAGAAAATTTTTTGGAGCTTTACGAGAAAACAAATTTAGTTTTGAATTGGGAGAAATGTAAATTTATGGTTGCAGGAGGAATTGTGCTTGGGCATAAAATTTTTGACTTTGGTATGGAGGTCGACCTTGCTAAAATTCGAGTGATTGAGAGATTTTCACCACCAACTAATGTGAGAGAGGTGAGAAGTTTCTTAGGACACGCTGGATTTTACAGGCTATATATTAAAGATTTTTCTAAAATTACCAAAAATTTGTGTCATCTTCTAGAAAATGATAGAAATTTAATTTTAATGATGAATGTTTGTGTGCTTTTGAATTATTGAAAGAGAAATTAATCACTGCACCTATAATTATTTCACCTGATTGGGAGAAACCATTTGAACTTATGTGTGATGCTAGTGATTATGCGATCAGAGTAGCATTTGGGCAGAGGCATGATAAAGTTTTCCAAGTCATTTACTATGCTAGTAAAACTCTTAATGAAGCTTAGATTAGTTATACCACTACTGAAAGAGAGTTATTAGCTATAGTATTTACTTTTGAAAAGTTTAGACCATATTTAATTGGAGTTAAAAGTATTGTGCATACAGACCATTCAGCTATCAATTATTTAATGCAAAAGAAGGATGCCAAAACTAGACTGATTAGATGGATACTTCTTCTGCAAGAATTTGATTTTATGATAGTTGTTCGGAATGGATTTGATAACCAAATAGCTGATCATTTGTCAAGATTAGAGTATGATAAATTATCTGAATTTGAGAAGGAAGTTACAAAAACTTTCCTTGATGAACAACTTTATACTATTATGGGAAGAAATTTATCTTGGTATGCTGATATTGTGAATTATATTGTGAGTGATATTGTTCCACCTGATTTAACAAGACAACAACAAAAGAAGTTTAAATATGATGCAAGATTTTATTTTTGGGATGAGCCCTATCTATATAAACAGTGTAAGGATCTGATTATTAGGAGATGTGTGCCACAGGAAGAAACTAATTTAATTATTCAACGATGTCATGATTCTGAATTTGGAGGTCATTTCAGTCTTGATAAAACTGCTTTTAAGACCCCTATTGGAATGTCTCCTTATAGAGTAGGGTTTGGTAAGACTTGCCATTTACCGGTTGAATTGGAGCATAAAGCATATTGAGCGATAAAAGAGTTGAATTTTAATTTGAAAAATGCTAGAGAGAAGAGATTTATGCAATTGAATGAATTGGAAGAAATTAGAAATGCATCTTATCACAATGACAGGATCTATAAGAGAATGAAATGTGGCATGATTGATACTGAAAAAGAAATTTGAATATGGATAGAAAGTTTTGTTATACAATACAAGATTGAAATTATTTTTTGGAAAGCTCAAGTCTAGTGGTTGGGACCTTTTACATTATAAATGTTCATTCTTTCGGAGCTGTTGATATTGAGGATCCTGATACTGGAAAGATTTTCAAGGTTAGTGGGTGTCGATTAAAGCCTTACTTTGACAGGTTTCAACCGGACTTCAAAGAAGTTTTAATGCTGAGTCATCTCGATTAACTGAATGGTTTGTTGAGCTGATGACGTTAAACCAAGCGCTTTATGATAGGCAACCCATATGTATCTTTGTGGTGTGTTTGCTATTTTGTTGTAGTTAAGCTTTTAGATAGTTATTTTGGAATCCTAATAGCTCCTAAAATCTTTTAAAAATTAATAAATATTGGATCGAATTGAGATATTGGAATATTTCGGGCCAAACGAAGTTAGGTGAAGTTTTTGACGACTGGTGCTGCCAGCGCCAGAATGGGCACCACCGATGCCCAAATACAGAGAGTATGCTGAACTTAAGGATTTGAGCACCGCTGGCACCCTATCAAGCGCCGCCGGCGCCCAAATCCTGGTGACAATTTTTTAGAGTTTAAAAATTTGATTTTTGGCGGTTTTGAGCAGGATCTTCTTCTTTATAACCCCTATAACTCCATTTTAAACCTCTAACCACCAGAAAAATGAAAACTTCGTTTCCCAATTCACATCCCATGGATTCCTACTCCATAGAATCCCCTCGATCTCGCATTTTCAACCGACAGAAGTTTATCAGTTTTGAGGCGCAGTGATTATTCACCAAGGTGATGATGAAAAGGAGGATTATCAAGGAGAGAGGCTTTATTAATTGAGGTATGGATAATCCTACTGCAAGAGTTGAAGAGATAATAAAGAAAAGGCGTTGGGAAGTGATATATTACACTACCGCTGCTATAGTCGTTCCAGTTGTGAAGGAATTCTATGCAAATCTTCACAAGATCAACCAAGGATTCATCTATGTGCGAGGAAGATTTATGTAATTCACTCCTGCGAAAATTAATGATCTCTTTATGATTGAGAATGTACCTATCTAAGAATATTCCAATTTTAATGCGACAAGCGATGATATGAATGAAGTTTATCGTTATTTGATGGATGAAAATGAAGATTGGGAAGTAAGAGACAATGGATATATTAGTTTCTCTTCTGCATCGTTAAATCCGGTTTCAAAGCAGTGGCATTATTTTATTTCAGCAAAGTTATTTCCAACTTTAAAGATTAGTAAAGTAACCAAGGAAAGTGCTATTTTAAATTTCTGTATTCAAACTGGAAGGCTGATTGATATTGGAAATATAATTGTGAAATCTGTTTTGGGATTGATAGTTCATGGATCTAAATATGGGCTTGGACACTCGTCCACCATATTTCTGTTGTGTAGTCAATCACAAGTTCTGTATGAGAGTTGGGAAAAGGTTCTTCTTCCTTGGAGGCTTATTGATCCAACTAATCTTTATGACTACCAAACAGTAGGAGATGAAGGTGATATGGATCTACTTGCTAATCAAACAACTCAGAGTTTACAACCCATTCAACCTTACTTTCCTAAAAGTTCCAGAGTGATACTGAAGAAAATCAAGAAGTTGGAAAAAGAGGTATAGAATGTTTTGAATGACAATAATAATATTTCTGATTTATTTGATCACATAGACTGGAGGATGAAGGAACAATTTGATCACACTGGTTAGATTGAAATGGGCCTGATTAATCTGATGAAGAAGAATGCTGTGATTGCTGAGAATTCATATGATGAATTCCATTTCGTCCCTTCTACAATTTGTTCGTGTATCATCAATCTATTGGAGATATCAGTGAGGAAGATAGTTCGGAGACTGATGAGGAGTGACTACTAGATTCTGCTTGTGCTTGATTTGTGTTTGCTTTGCTTTGCTTAATTTTGTTTGGTGTATTTAGTATTTTCTTTGCTTTGCTTTGTAGTTTGCATTTGAATTTACTATTTTTAATTTCATTGCGTGTGCTTAGATTTTAGTGTTCGCTTATCGTAGTGTACTTGCAACACTAAAAATCTAAGGTTCGTTGATTTAATTTGGTGAACATGTTAGTGTTTATGGTGTAATGTGGATTTTATATATAGAAGTGATGTTTTGTGCTGTTTGTGTAAGAATTTTGTTGTTATTGCTTATGTCATGAAATAGATGCTTAATGAAGTGTTAAATGTCATTTTGGAGGACAAAACGATTGAAATTACGAAAAAATTTTCGGACCCAGAAAAAATTTTGCACTGGCACCACTGGTGCCAGAATGGGCGCCGCCAGCGTCCAAATACAAAGACTTTTTGGCTAATTTGATAAATAGAGCGCCGTCAGCGCCTTATCGAGCGCCACTAGTGCCTGAATACAAAAAAAAGGCCAAAACCCTTTTATTTCGCCATTTTGACCCTGGGACCCACGAATTTTTCCCTTGCTTTCGTCTTCCTTCTCCATTTTCGCGACTTTGAAGAACTAGGGCCTACTAGATCTTGGATTTGAAGCGATTTTAAGGCTTTTCAAGACCAAATCTACACTTCTCTTGGTCAGAGCTTCACTTTGAGTTAAAAATTTTTGATTTTCACCATAGGAATCTCTCACATTGCTTAGATTGGAATTTTGGGATTTTTGAAGAAATTTTGGGATTTCTTATGATGAAATTTGCTCTTACTTGTTTAGAATAGTATTTGGAGTTTGTTTCATTATGGATTTGGAATTTATTAGAATTTTCCTGTAATTTTTAGAAATTCAAATTGCTCCAAGGATAAGTAAAGGGAAGAGAAAATTTGATTATGATGAAGAAAGATTTGTCAATGTCAAGGCACAATTTCATTTTAATTCTTACCTTTACAATAAGAAGTGTATTCAGGATCGGGCTTTTGACAATCCTGGTAGATCTGTTAAACAGTTAATTACCGAGCGGAAATGAGAAAGTTTTTGTTATTTTACTGCAAATGCTGTTTTGGGTGTTGTAAGAGAATTCTATGCAAACATGCTCTGGACTGTGACAGAATATGTGCTAGTTCGAGGAAAAAAGGTTGAATTTACCCCTCAGTGTATCAATGCATTTTATCAGACTTGGGAACCTTTTGTTTATGAATATAAAAATTTTGATACCCGAGAAGCGAATTTGAAGGAAGTGATTGCTTTTCTGAGAGATGAAAAAGGTGAATGGAAAGTGAGTCAAAAACAGATGATTAACTTCCCTGCTTCCAAGTTAAATGTTGCATCTAAAGTCTGGCACTATTTCATCTCAACAAGACTTGTACCTTCTTATCACCATAATGAAGTTATAAGGGATAGAGCAATTTTGAATTATTGTATTCAGACTATGAAGAAGATTTATTTTGGAGCTATTGTCTTCAAGAACATTCAGTCTATTGCTAGAGGAGAGACCACTGGAGGATTAGGACATCCTTCCCTGATTCATGCCCTATGTGTACAGTCTAGAGTATAATTCAACTGTTCTGAAGAGGTAGCTATAGCACTGAGACCGATTACCAAGACAATCATTCATACTTATGAGTCTCATGTGGGAGCACGAGATGAGAGTAGGAGTACTGATATTCCTACTACGAGCTACGACATTCCATCTACGTCTGAGCCCCCTACATTGTCGGATATTATGGAGCAGTTGAGATTACAGAGTGATAGTTTGGATAGATTCCATGGTAGGATGGATTTGTTTGAGGCTAGAAGTGACGTGAATGAGGGTTACATGAGAAGAAGAGTTGAGTTTGATATTACCTATCATGATGCCCAGGTCAGATTCATGAGGGGGGAGACTGATGTGATATTCCCTACTTGCCCCAGCTATACACCGTATAGACCTGGTCCTGCTGACCCTGCTGATGAAGCTGGTGATGAAGAGTGGTAGTTTGTCTGTTTCTGTTTCTATTTTTCTTTTTATGTGTTGTGTTTTTTTGATGTAATAGTTATTACTTTCCATGTGATGTAAACCTGTCGATGTAATGTGGTATTGTATTGAAAAGTTGAAATTTTTAAATGAAATGTGAAGTGCTGTGATAGTTTGTTTAGTAGTTGTGGTGTTTTGTTGGATGTTTAGATGTTTAAAGTTGATATCTCTTTACCCTGCAAATGTTTAAAAGTTTTATATCACTGTTACTAACTGTTTCATACCTGCTAGCTATAAATTTTGACTAATACCAGATGGCTTTTAAAGATTTCAAGATCCCAGCACAATAATGTTAGTTTCTTTTACTCTCTACTGTTTCAGATTTATTGAAAAATTTAAGTTTGGGAGAGGGTAGAAAAATATTAACATTTATTTGTTCTTAATTATTATATTTTCAAAAAATATTTGCAAGACTTCTGACAGTTAAACCTCACTTTAGATAACTAAAATTTTTTTTATTTCAGTTGAAGATTAGGGAAGGATTGGATGAAAGTTTTTAGTAATAAAGGTTAATTTTATAGGGGTAAGATATTTGGTATGAAAGGATTTGATTATAATTAAGTATTTAAAGTAAAGAAAAACTGTATTTTTGAAATGTTAAGAGACTTAAAGTATTATGTGCTAAGAAGAGATTGTGACTTTATGATAAATAATAAAGCTCATACTTAATTATAAAGTAAGGATGTGTTTCAAGTTTGAACTTTAGAAAGAGAAGAGTGAAGTTCAAAATCATTAAAGGCTATCCAGATATAGTAATCCTCATAAAAAAAAGAAAAAGTAAAGAAAAGAAAAGAAGGATTGAAAAACAATCCTAAAAAGAAAAAAGAAAGAAGAAAAAGAAAAGAAAAAGAAATAAAAAATATTTATGAGGAGAAGCTTGAGGAGATGTTAATTAAAAATTGGCTTCACTTGAGTCACCCTAAAGGGAGAACTTGATTTCATTTCTGAATTTATATTTAAAGTATTGGCTTACATTCTGATGAAGTATGCATGAACTCCTTTTTCATATAGTCTTTTAAGGCACTCTTAATGTGACAAATTATGGTTTATCGTGAAATAAATAGAAGACTAGAACCCTTAGACTTGATTGCTGAATATTATTATACTTGTAGTGTTGATCTGAGTTACTAAATTTCTTTCTAAAAGTCTTAGCAATATATTCCTTTGAATGAAAAATTTTAGTGTCCTACAGGTGAAAAGTATATTGCATTGAGTTATATATTTATATAGTAAAAGGATTACATGAGGACAAGTAATAGTTAAGTTTCGGGGATTTTGATGCCCCAAAAATATATACTATTTTTGCTATATAATTTTACTTATTTTTGGTGATATTGCACTTTAAAGGAATGTATTTTTCATGATTTGTTGCAGTTATGATGATTTTAGGTGATTAGAACAAAAAGAAACAAAAAGGAATGAATTCAAAATGAAAAGGAGCAAAATGGGAGAAAACAGCTTCTGGCGCCGCCGATGCCAGAATGGGCGCCACCGGCGCCAAATTCCCAAGAGCTTCAGAATTAATTGACAATAGAGCACCGTCGGTGGCGCCCAATGTCGGTGTAATTCAAAATTTAAGAGTTTTGGCGACTTTTTGAAGGGATACTTAAGGAAACACTCGGGAATTCATTTCTAACATATATGTAACTGTTTTTTGATAAAATTGTGTGTGTGTGTGAGTGTGGTAAAGTGTGGAGAAGTGTGTTTAGAGTTAGGTTTTGGAAGAGAATAGTGTAGAGGTGAAGATTTGAGAGGGATTCTTCTCTAAGGAGTGAAGGAGAGGGAGTAAAGTGAGAGATTGCTTCTTCCTTTCCATTCTAAAGAGGAAATTGAGTGTTGCAATGAAGAGAGAAAATGATTCAAAGGAACTTCAAGGGATTTTCTTGGGGAAGAGAAAGAGATAAGTTGCATTTGCTTTTGTGGTTTATATGACTTTTCTTTTATATATAAAATCCATGTTTTATTGTGTCTTCTCTATGAATTCTGATTCGTCTCCTTTGTCTTTCTTCTTGCATAGAGATGTGATAATGTGGATTTGAAGTGCTTTTAAAGTATTGAAGAAATCGTGATGGTTTTTCATTTTGAACTTAATTTACTTTTCGATCTGGCTAATTGAATTGTTAAAATCTATTGTTGTACATTAACTCCGAAGGGATTTAGTGTCCTACAACAATAATGAAGAATCCATTCAATGTCCATGGATGAATTGCGTAGTTCATGGGAATTGAGTGCAAATAAAAAGAGAAATGTTTTGATGGGCTTAAAATTGGAGGTTTTAGGGTGATAGGCTGAGATCCCCAATTTAGTCCTAAGATTTGTAACTAAACTCGAAGTTAGCCTTCAGATGAAAGGTGAGTGGGAGCTCCATTGTGACAGCAGACATCCTCCCAGCCTAGCCTTAGATTTAGTGACTAAACTTAGAATATGTCAATGTTCTTTTCATGCTTGGAAGAGGGGGTACTCTTTTGAGGGTAAAGAAACATTTATGCTCCTATTTGGCACAATATAATAAATAATCATTCTATATCATTCACATATCATATACTCATTGAAAGAGGAAAGATACTTTTCATATATATCAAAACCTTTCAATTACAAAGCTTAGTATGTGTGTGTTAGTTAATTCTATTTAAAGATATTAGAAGTAATTGTGGTTTGCTTAACTGTTACTATTTTCTGCATTTTGTTAGTAGAAGTAAACTTAAACTTTAATTGCGGTTTAAGTATTGGATTTCAGTATAAGACTTTTTATTGTAATGAACGTGCTTTCCCTGTGGGATCGATAACCAGGACTCCATTAGAGCCCTGTATTGCTTGATACGATCTGTATACTTGCATTGAAGTTTGGACTTTACAAAATCATTATAAATACATAAATTTAGGTTCATAAGTTCTTGCATAATATAAAGTCCCCATCATTAGGCTAGGAGGATACTGGCTCTCAGTCCAGAGCTCCCACTTCCCTTCACCTGAAGGCCAACTCTTAGTTTAGTTTTCAAACACTAGGAGCAAATTGGGGATTTTAGTCTATCACCCTAAAATCTCCAACTCTACGCCCAATAAGCCATATTTCCTTATTTATTTGCACCCAACCTCCATGAACTACATCACTCATTCATAGAAATTGAATGTGATCTTCACTTTTGTTATAGAACTCATAGTTCTCTCAAATCATATGTTTCACAACAAATTTTAACAATTTAATTGACCAGATCTAAAAGTAAATGAAGTACAAAGTGAAAAATTATCATAATTTCTTAACATTCACATGACATATCCAATCTAAATCATCACTTCACTATATCTCATTGTAAGGAGAAAGACAATGAAGTCTACTCAGAATTCATGATGAAGATATGATAAAACAATGATTTTATATATAAAAGCAAAGTCATACAAACAATTAGAAGAGAACACAACTTATCTTCATTTCTTCCCCATGCAAATCTCTTGAAGTTCCTTTGAATCTCTTTCTCCCTTCACAGCAATACAATTCACTCTTAGAACAGTAAGGAAGAAGTAACCTCTCACTTTTCTTCTCCTTAGAGAAGAATCCCTCACAAAACAACACTTTTACACACCAAATCGTAGACTCTAAACTCTTTATAATGACCAAACTCTGACTTCTACACACATTAACACACTTTTCTGGCGCCAAATTCACTTTAGAAAAGTCTGGGGACGAATTCCCAAGAGGTGCATCAAGAAACCCTCCAAAAGTCATTCAAATACATTAAATCTGGCCTCCACCGACATTTGGCGTGCATTTTAATTTCTGGTTCTCTCTGAATTTGGGCATCGTTGGTGCCCATTCAAGCGTTGTCGGTGCTAGAAAGCAGAATTACAAATTTTGCCTCCTTTCGCTCCAAATTCATTCCTTTTTTGGTTCTATTTGCTCAAAATGCCTAAAATCATCATACCTGTAATAAAACATGAAAAATACATTCCTTTAAAGAGTAATATCACAAAAAATGAGTACAAAAAAAAATATATATAATCCAACATATTTTTGGTGCATCAAAATCCCCCAAACTTAAGTATTTCTTGTCCTTAAGTAATCCTTTTACTACATAAAAATATGACTCATAGTAGTGAACTTTACTTAAAGAATTCCATGATTTTGATTTAAATGAATATAATAATAAGACTTTTAGAAAGATTTTAAGTAACTTTGGTCGAAACTATAGGTGTAAGAACATTTAGTCATCAGTCTAAGAGTTCTAGCCTCATATTCATTTCAGCAATAACCATAATTTGTCACATTTAAGGTGCTTTGAAGGATCACATGAAAAAGAAGCTCATGAGAACTCTATTAGTAATGATGCTAATAGTTCAATATAAATTCAGAAATGCAATTAAGCTCTTCCTTTAAGTTGATTCAAGTGAAGCTAATTTTTTATTAGGAATCTCCTCAAGCTTCTCCTGACATATATGTTGACCTCACTTTTGTGAGGATCATTTATAAATCATCTTGAGAAAGGAAGTCTACTAATATTGACCTTCTAAATCTTACCATTGGTCATTAAACCCTAATATCTTGGGTTAAACCCTAATGAAACATTTTAAACAAAAATTTTAAGGACATACTAAAATGATCTAATTAGTAATGACAAACTCTGATTTGATCAACTATTGACCAAACTTGTCAACCTTTGACCCAAATGGTCAATTTAGGTTAAAATGGTCAACCCATTGACCCAATGACCACACTATTGACCAAACTAGTTAAGCTTTGACTCAAAAGATCAACCTAAATCAAAATGGTTAATCCATTGACCCAATGACCACCACATTGACCAAACTGGTCAACCTTTGACCCAAATAGTCAACTTTAGTCAAAATGGTCAATCCTTGACCAAATGACCACCACATTGACCAAATTGGTCAACCTATGACCAAAATGATCAAGTTTGGTCAAAATGACCTCATGACTATTACATTGACTAAATTGACCAACCCTTGACAAAATCAACTCAACATTGGTCAGGATGACCAATGTGGAACCCAAAGGTCACCGCATTGATCATTAGGTCCATTTAAACCCTAAAACTGTTCAACATGACCAAATCAACCCAAAAATTTAACCTCATGACCAATCAAACCATAATAAGGTTGGAAAAGTCAAATTGGTTATCCTTGGGCTAGAATGGGTCAACTTGGGTCAACCTGGGTCAACCATGGTCAACCTTAATCAACATTTATCAAATTTGGTCAAAATATCCAATTTCAAATTAAAATTGATAAAATTAAATAATTAATTTCAAAATTTATCTTAATCAATTTATTGGTTAATATTATAAATTCCAATATTTTTAATTAGTTGCATAATTAATTAAAAATGAAATTATGATTAAATAACCATGAAATGGATTTGGACATGTGACATCACATATGACACAATAAATGACTTTCAATTTTAAACCCAACAATGACATCATAAATGACATCATATGGGTTACACATGACCCATGAGATCCATTACATATGGGTTAACACATTGAATGACTCATGACATCTCATTTTAACCATGGTTAAAACCCCATCATGGAATCATCATGAAAGGAATAATGAGGTGTCATTCCCTCATTTATTCTTAGAGAAATGTTTAATGAATAATCAAGCACCCCCACTTTCATCCAATCAATAGAATTAACCAAGGTAAACCCATGGTTAAGAGCCATCACATAAATTTATGTAAAGGAAAATGTGTGTCACCTTCCTCCCTACTCATGGAATGAATCATCCATTTGCATGGAGTGAGGTGGCTGAGCAACTTATAGGACACTTAAGCATTTCATGTACTCAACAATAGGAGAGAAACATGACTCTAACTAACTCCTTCTACCATGGTTAAACACCATTATAAGTAAACCATGAAAAGGGTGAATAAGGAGGCTTATGTGTCATAAGCTCCCCAAAGGAATTAAATGAACCTCTAAGCTTACATAGGGAAGGCAATGTCAGCAGAATCAAGAGTTGCCATTCACCTCATGGATCATCCAATAGGGAGAAGCCAAACATTAGGTTAACACTTCACCAAAATTGGAACCATTATGAGTTAAGCTTTGGGAGATAGATTAACCCTATCCCCCTCTGAATCTTATCCTCATCAATCAAGACAGTGGACAACAACTCCCCAAGTGAAACCTAAGCAAACACAAACTCATCCTAGCCTTTCCCATGGCTATAAATAAGCCTTACCCGAGAGCTCAAAAGAGAGGGATAGATAACTAAAGAGTCCATATACCTTGAACATTCCAAGAAAGAAATTGATCACTATACTCTAAGGGATTGATCCCCATTAAATCCAGCCCTTTTAATCCACTCATCTCTTCCAATTGAGCCAACCAGAAAACCCCAAAACATGATAAATTTGAGTTTGAAATAAAATTGTTCAAAAACCTAAATTGACCTTCCCAAAAACTTCCTAGAACCTTACAAAGTTGAGCTCAATCAAAATCGCACTCTCCTATAGCCTCTAAACCATTTCCTAAGTTCAGCTTTCCAAGCCGAATCACACCTTGAACGAACTCATACCTAAGCCCAAACTAACTCCAAATTGAAGCCAGGGCAAGCCTGCTGAGGTCGATACGAAAGTCTAGAGCCAATCAAATCAAGGTTTCATACACTGAAGCCAAGGTATGGATCTTTTGACTCAATCCGAGCTCGGGCTTGAGTCTTTATAAAATAAACCATTTCAAAACCATAACATCCCTGTATTGATGTCTTCTTCTCCTCGAGATGAAGCTCTAGAAACAAAAATCACTCATATTCATCAAGTATCGAGCGAGATATTGCTTCTAGACTATGAACGATCCACGAGATACACCAGACGGAGGAAGACGAGCTGATGCCACCCATTTTTATGTTTTAAAAATGGACAACCCTAATTTAATCCCAACTGATCTGCTGTTCTGAATCCTGCAGCGGATCAGCCGCGTTTCGATGAGTCTAAGGACATGCGGCGCTCCCTGGCTTTTTCTATTTAGTTAAAGGTTAAATTAATTCAGTTTAACCTTAAACTAATAAAAAATCCATATCTTTGCACACAAAAATCATAAAAATATGACAAAAATATCCTTAAACTCAGGACAACAAGGAGAACAATGTGGAAATAAAATTTTGAATTTAGGAGTTATATTTAATTTTTAAATAATTAAATACTCTCTGGAGTAATTTAATTTTGAAAAATTATTTATAAATTAGAAAAATATGAAATTTTTAGAAAAATAATCTTTAAGCCCTTAGACACATCCCCTGATTTTTTCTAAGGTTAGGAAAATTCTCTAGCATAGGATTCCATAATTTTCATGAGATTTTGTAATTATTTTTAAAAGTAATTTTAAAAAAATGAAAATAGGGGGAATTGACCTATTAGACCTAATTAAACCATTAAGCCTTAACCACATTAGGCTTAATATCTTAAACCCTAATCAGGTCTAACCTATTAAACCTAATTAATCCATTAAACCTTAACTAAATTAGGTTTAATCATTTTAAACCCTAATTAGGTCTAACCTAATCGACCTAATTAAACCATTAAGCCTTAACCACATTAGGCTTAATGTCTTAAACCCTAATTAGGTCTAACCTATTAGACCTAATTAAATAATTAAGCCTTAACCACATTAGGCTTAATATTTTAAACCTTAATTAGGTCTAACCCATTAGACGTAATTATTAAGCCTTAACCACATTAGGCTTAATATCTTAAATCCTAATTAGGTCTAACCCATTAGAACTAATTAATCCATTAAGCCTTAATTACATTAGACTTAATATCTTAAACTCTAATTAGGTCTATTAGACCTAATTAATCCATTAAACCTGAGCAAAATTAGGTTTAATCATCTTAATCCCTAATTAGGTCTAACCTCGTAGATCTAATTAATCTACTAAGCCTTAACCACATTAGGCTTAATATCTTAAACCCTAATTAGGTCTAACCCATTAGACCTATTTAAACCATTAAGCCTTAACCACATTAGGCTTAATATCTTAAACTCTAATTAGGTCTAACCAATTAGACCAAATTAAACCATTAAGCCTTAACCATAAACCCTAAGTAGGTCTAACCTATTAGACCTAATTAATCCATTAAACCTTAAGTAAATTAGGTTTAATCATCTTAAACCCTAATGAGGACTAACCTATTAGACCTAATTAAACCATTAAGACTTAACCACATTAGGCTTAATATCTTAAACCTTAATTAGGTCTAACCCAATAGACCTAATTAATCCATTAAGCCTTAACCACATCTGGCTTAATACCTTGAATCCTAATTAGGTCCAACCCATTAGACCTAATTAATCCATTAGGCCTTAATTACATTAGTCTTAACATCTTAAACCCTAATTATGTCAAACCTATTAGACCTAATTAATCCTTAAATCCCATTAAGCCTTAACCACATTGGGCTTAATATCTTAAACCCTAATTAAGTCTAACCCATTAGACCTAATTAAACAATTAAGCCTTAATATCTTAAACCCTAATTAGGTCTAACCTATTAGACCTAATTAAACAATGAAGCCTTAACCACATTAGGCTTAAAATCTTAAACCCTAATTAGGTCTAACCTGTTAAACCTAATTAATCCAATAAACCTTAACTAAATTTGGTTTAATTACCTTAGACCCTAATTAGGTCTAACCCAATAGACCTAATTAATCCATTAAGCCTTAACCAAATTAGGCTTAATATCTTAAACCCTAATTAGGTCTAACTTTTTAGACCTAATTAAACCATTAAGCCTTAACCACATTAGGCTTAATATCTTAAACCCTAATTAGGTCTAACCCATTGGACCTAATTAATTCATTAATCCTTAACCATATTAGGCTTAATATCTTAAATCCTAATTAAGTCTAACCCTAATTAGACTTAATTAATCTTTAAGCCTTACTTACATTAGGCTTAAATAACCTTAAATACTAATGTCGGCATATTTTTAGGTTGTGTTGTATTTTTTTAAAAGGGGTCGCCTACAGAAGTTGTCGGCGAATTTTAAATTTAATTTAAATAAGTAATTTGAAAAGTAGTATTTGATTTTGAAAATAATTTTAAATTTGAAGATTTTAAGATATGAAATCAAACCGATCTCACATCCCAAATAGTTTATATAAACGAGCACCGCATCACAAGCCGTGTATCTATCCCTAAGGATAGACACATCGCTTGATGGTGGGGCTCGGTTAAATAAACTAGAAGATTTGTGACACCCGTTTGGTCTGCGAACCAATTTTATAAGCCGACAAATTCCACTGCTTAATATGAAAACATTAAACGGGGTTTATATTACACAGGTTCTTTAAAATTCCCTATAAGGGCAAGCCCCTATAGTTAATTACATCTTAAGTGACGGGAATCACCTAAGAAAACTCTCGATAATAATCAATAATTCGCTCTCAAGAATTTGAAAGTTTAAGTTTTCGAAAGGATTGAATTTTTGAATCTCGATAGGGAATGGATCGAGTTTGGAACATTTTATTTTGGGAATTTAAAGGAAGAAAAGTAGGAGAAATTACGGATTCGAAGTGAACTTCGATAATCTCCCGACTATCCTATTGTTTGGCTTGGATTTAGGAAAGTCCTAATGTTTATTTAATGTTTTAATCTTACCAATTTTAATTAATTAGGGCTTATATTTATATGATAGAATCATACAAATAGCCTGGAAGATATGAGGGTTTATGTCGTATCGGACGACTACCTCGGAATCCTAAGACCGGTTAGGGCTTAATTTGCAATGCAAATGCCTAACGAAGAGTTGAGGATTTATGTTGCACTAAGCGAACTACCTCGAAGTCCTATGGCTTTGTTGTTTAATTCTAGGAAAGTTTCTGTCGAAGTAGGTTCGAGTTTTCTTCGACGACGATGGCCGTGCTTGCCCACCATGCTCCGAGCTCCTTGTTGTTGCGGAGGTTTAGTTTTAGAAATCATAAATTAGGGGATGAGAAAAGTGTTTTGGTTTAGAGAAGTCTTAATTTCCAAGTGTTTTTTGTGTTTTAATTAAAACAAATCTTAAAGTTGATTATAACGACACCGGTTAAGATCCCACGGTTCCATCCTTCCGGCATCATTATTTTTATCGGATTCACTTAGTCCGGATGAATTTGCTAAACTCAGCTGAATGAGTTCCACACTTTCATTTAGACCAGTGGGAAATCCCGTTAGCAACACGTAGGTTACATCATCCGAGGTATTCCCGATCATCCAACGGGACGTTTTAATTCGGTTGTAATTGTAGTTTTGTGTTACTGTTTGTGATTAAATTTTGAGTTGCTTTATATTTTGAAATGTTGTGGAGGTGAATTTTATCTTGCAATGACTTTTAACTTAGTTTTAGTTTCGGTTTTAGGAATCTATCCTAAAGGTGTGGGTTTTCATGCAACGGTTGTTTTATCATGCAAGAAAAGTAAAGTGCATTTGCAATAAAGTAAATTGCAAGAAAGTAAATTGCGAGGAAAGTAAATTGCGATAAAATAAAAGCGTACCTGGAGGGTCTTCCCGTCATTCCAAGCTGCACTTAAAACACGATTAGAACATTTAAGCAAGTTCCTAGGTAAAGCTAAGGTAAGGGTTATGGTTTTCTACCAAATTCCTAATCCTATAGCTAGTCATTTCCTATGACGTCTAGGTTCCTTGTGTTTTTGGTTTGAAGACGATTTTCTTCATCGAAGAACAATTAAGTTCGATTGTTCTTATAAATATCCTATCATATTGAGGAAGTGCTTAAGAAGAATCTTAAACATCTTTTCGATATTTCTAGGATTGTTTTAAGTCCAAATGAATTTAATTATGGAAATGAATCGATCGTCCAGAGGTTTTCGAGTTTTGTTAACTTGCTCAGTGAACTAGGATATTTGAATGTCCTATAAGTGAAGTATTATTTCATTTAATATTCTGTTTAGGAGTTATGATAACTAAAGCTTTTGAGGGTAAATTGGTGTTCAAATGATTTGTGATTTAGCTTAATTTCAATTGAAGGGTTTAAATTTGGAATAGTGTTCAAGTTATTTTAGATTTATTTTTGAGTTCTTCATGTCTTAGGTGATGTTATTTAATTCAACTTAATTTAATTTAATTTAATTTAATTTAATTTAATTTAATTTAATTCAATTTAATTCAATTTAGTTTGATTTGATGTTACATTAAATTAATTTGATTTAACTTAATTTTTTAATTTAATTTGATTTAATTTAATTTAATTTAATTTAATTTATTTAATTTAATTTAATTTTTAATTTAATTTAATTTAATTTAATTTAATTTTTAATTTGATTTAATTTGATTTAATTTAATCTTTTAATTTAATTTTATTCATTTTAATTTTAATTAAAATTTTAAAAGAGTTCGATAATTTAATTTTAGTTTAATGATTAAGTCTTTTAATGTTTTAAATTTGAATTATCATTTTAATTAAGAATTAAACATTAATGAAATGATTAATTTAGGGATTTTTTAAATTAAAGAATAAATCTCTTCCTAATAATATCCCTATTTTAATAATTCCGATTTTATTATTCTTCCAAATTTAATCAATTATTTAATTAAAGTTTAATCATTTTAAATTGCTTAATGGGTTTCTACCCTTCAATTATTTAAATTTCAATCATCCAAATCAGATTAAGATCAAATATTTTACTCTTTCATTTTATTAAGCCTAAAGTTTTAATTAAGGATTAAAGAATTTAATTACCACTTTACCCTTTAAGCTTAATAATTTCATAACTCACTAAATTGAACTCAAATGAACTTGAAATTTTTATGTGACTTCACTCATATGTCAATAAAGACATGAGAGGAGAAAATGTGATTTTTCTGTATTTAATTTATTTATATAATTATTTTTGGTAGAAAATAGAGATTTCCAAGGAAAATTTAATAATATGACCAAGGGAAAGTTTCTGTCCTTAAGAAAATTAGGGGACATTTCTAATGACCAGGGGACCACTTGGACCAATTTTGGTGATTTTTTGAATTATGTTATTTTTATTATAATTATTTTAAGTTTTGGAGTGTTAATTAATTTAAAAATAAAATAAATGTTGAAAAATGAATTTTATATTTTTCAAAAATCTCTCTGATATCAAGGAAATCAGAGAAGCAAATTTTACAATTTTCTGATTTTTCCTTAATTTATTGGAATTATTTTAGTGAAAATGCTAGAAAATACATTTTTTTAATTTTAAAATTACCCTAGAGCTTTAAAATTTAATATCTCAACCTAGAAACATAAGAAAAATATGGAGTTTGTTCCTAAGTGATTAAAATTCAAAATGTGACATTTTGGTGAATTTTATTATTTTTGTGATTTTTATTATTTTTTAATTATTAAAAATATTAAAATAATATTAAAAATCAACTTTTTTATAAAATTGAAATTTTAATTTTCTTAAATTCCCCTGATATCAGAGAGGCTCCAAAACCAATTTGGTGAATTTTTGAAAGACACTTTGAAAGTTATGAATTTTTAAAGTTTAAAATGACTAAGTGGCTTAATCAACCCAATTAATAGGGCTAACCAAGTCCAATTGACCTCAAATTTTTATGGTGGGTTCCTCTGATCCTAAAGGTCAGTGGAGAATTGATTTCAAGTCAATTTGATGTATGGTTAGCTCTAATTAATTAGAGACCTATTTTGAGTGTTTAAGCCGATTAGGGTTGTCTAAAATGAACTAACTCAAAACCTATTTTTCCTAGGGTTCTCCGGTCATAAGGAACATCACCAAATTTTCCTAGAATTTATTTCACAACATACTATTTATTGGAATTAAAATACTCAAAACAGTGACATGAATTTGAAAAATCAATAACTCTTCATAGGGATGGCCTCGACTTAGGAAAATTCAGGGAATGTTCCCAAATTCGGAGGCTCAAAAGCCACTATGGTCTCATGCCATAGTGAATTGTATACATGCATGGAGAATTAAATGTATGCAGAGAGTAAATGAATTATAAAAAATAAAATACTTGATGAAATTAAATGATTTCTTTTCCACATTATCCTCCTCCGTTCACTTTGAGCAAGAGGGTATTTTTATTTTATTTTTCCGATTTTCCTACACAAAGTTATGAATTTTTGAAGTTTAGGGAATTAAATAAATAGAAAATATCCCTAATTTTCTATTTATCCACGCGGCGCCGCGTCAACCTCGGCAGCTCCGAATCGACACGCGTCGCTCCCTGATTCGGCGCCGCCATCTGACTCGGCTGTCTGGGGCCCCGCGGTTCACGTACCATCTGCCGGTCCGACGCAATCCAAGCCGTCCATCCGATACACGCGCGATCCGAGCGGTTCCCGGTCATCGTCTACGGCCGGGTGCGACCCCGTGACCGTCCACACTCTAACCCTAAGAACTCACTCGATTCTCGACGGATTTTCGTGTTCTTATGCTCTATGGATTCGTCTTGAAGAGACGAACACATCCATACGGTGAACATGCTATGAAATCAAGCCAATCAAAATGGAGAATTGAGCGAAGCTCGGGCGAAGAGGGAGTTCATACCTTTGCTCGCGAGAAGTGAAGCTTCGATCCGAGGGTTGTGTCACGTTCGATTGGGTCCAAGCAAGCTCCAGATGAAGTCCCTTGGCTTGGTGAATTGTCTAGGTTGGACTTCGACCACAGCCGATCACAAAGCTTGGAGGCTGGAGCAACTGGGTGGCCTGGAGAGGGGGCTTTCACTGGAAAACTTCTTCTCTTGGCCTGGTGAAGGTGTAGGTGAGTTTAATTTGATTTTGGTGAAGGATTCGGGAATGTCCTGTTCGGCTCGAGAATTGAGCTCCAAAATTGAGCTCAATCAATGGGTATTAGAGCAGGAGAACGAGTGGGGATCAATTGCTCTGAAGTCAGAGGGGAGTGAGGAGTGATTTTGGCGAGTTTTGGTATGGTACGGTTCGGCACCTCCTTTGGCCGAGAGGGTGAGGGGTTTAAATAGGAGAGGTCGGAGGGCCTCCCGGGGGAGTTGAGGGGCGGGATCGAGCTGCTTAGGTGAGGAGAAGAACGACCATGGTGGCCATTGGGCATGGGGCGGCTCGACGAAGGTAGAATTCCAAAGCTTGGCCTCTCCCGAGGTCTCGGGCATGGCGTTTTCCGGCGATCGGGTGGCCGGCCGGCCGGGCATGGGTCACCCTCGAGGTCAGGTGGGTCGGGGCTGGGACTTGGTGCAAGCGGTGGCAATTGCCATGTGTAAAGTGGCCGATTTAAAATGGAATGGGGAAGGGGTCATTTTGGCTTCAATTTGGTCAACCCATTGGTTTGGGTTGGGTGCACCTTCCCATGGCTCTGATTTTGGGCTGAGAGGATCGGTTAGGTCGACCAAGAGAGAATGGTGTGGTCTCCATCCATGATGAGGTGGCTAAACATGGTTTAGTGTGTGTCATGAATAAGGTTAAAAAGGCACTAATGAAAGATTAGGAAAGGAGCCCCTCCTTTTACCATTAATGGCATGGTCACATGCCAAAATTTCATGGCTTCATATGGCTTGTGAATGGCTCATGCATGGCTCCATGTGGCTTAGGGAAAAGTTGGTTCAATTTCATGGAAATGGATTTTGTGACTTTTGGCATTTTGGTGAGAGTTGTCATGAGGTTTAATTTTGGAATAATCCAATGATGAATTTAGGATTTAGGGATGATTTCAATCAAGGGATGATAAGGAGAAATTTCATGTGGGCTTTAGGATAGGCTTGGGCTTTTGAATTTGAAGGAAGTGGGCTTTTAGGAAGGTTTAAGGGAAGTGGGCTTTTAGGTTTAAAAATGAATTTATGGATGGAAATTTTGTAAAGAGGTTGGGCCAAATAATTGTTGAGTTTGGTTTAGGGATGTGTGATGAGTGGTTTGGAGTCAATTTGGTGTGATTTGGACTTGAATTGGTTTGAATTTGGGTTTATTTGGTAAGTGGGCCAATGTTAGGTCAAATTGGGCTAACTTGGGCCAATGTTGGGCTAGGGTTGAAATTGATGTAAAATAAATGTTGGGAAATGTTTATGGGAGTGTTTCAAAGAGGTTTTGGCTTTGATGGGTTTTGATTTTGGGGTTTGGGTCTATTTGGGTTAGGTTTGGGTTTAGGCCAAAATTGGGCTTTTCGATTTTGGGTTGAATTTGAGTGGGGTTTGGGTCAAAATCTTGGGCAAATCATGTTAGTGTTTTGTTTATGGGGATGTTAAGGAAGGTTTAGAAAAGATTTGGGGTTAATTGGAGTTGAATTGGGTGAGTTTGGGCTAAGTTTGGGTCATGGGTCCAAATTGGGCTTTAAGGCCAAAAGTGAAATTGGATCCTAATGCCAATCAAATTGGGCTTGGATTTGGTCTAGATTGGTGTTGGGGATGTTGAATTGAAGTTTAGAATTGAATTGGACCAGAATTTGGGTCAATTGGGTAGGTTTAGTTTGACATTGGGTTTACTTTGGGTTAAAATGGGTCAAATTGGGGGTTTTGATAAAAGTGGGGTAAATTGACAAAATTGGATTTTTGGGTCAAGAGGGGTATTTTGGGTATTTGGAGGGTATTGGGAGGTATTTTTGGAATTTTTGATATTTTTGGGTATGGATGATCAATTTGAGTGATGTGGAAATGTTTGGGAATGATTTTGGAGAATTTTGGGTGATTTGGAAATTTTTGAGAAATTTGGGCTATTCAGGGCTTTGGGTAGGTTGGCGGGTGTAGGGTCCCGGGGGTCAAAAATTGAAAATTTGAAAAAAAGAAGATTGGGTGAATGTAAGTGGAATGAAATCATTTTGGTTGAGCCATGAAGCCATATCAAGCCCACATGAGCCATGAAGGGACTCATTTGAGGCATTCACTATGTTGTTCCTAACCCTCTTAGCCAAGGGCTTAGGGGTTAAGGACCATCCATGTGAATCACCTACATGAGTTAGGAGGTCAAGTCGGGTATGGGTGTGTTTCTTTAGGAGGTGTGTGAAAGTGTAGTGTATAAGTGTAGTGTGTGTGTAAGTCAGCCCCTCACCAGACCAGGCCACCCAGGGCAGTCCTAAGGCCAAAAAGTCCTATAGGAACTCATCCTTTAAACTTCCACATTTGATTTCAACCCTCTAGGTGATTAGGGGTCTACGAGTTAAGTTTGTGGGGTTTGCGGGGAGTTTAGAAGTGGTTTGAATTTCTAAAAGGTGGGTCTCAATTCTAATCCTCTAAGATAGTCAAAGGAAAAGCCTAAGGCGAGATCCTAAGCACTAAAAGAAGAAGAGAAGACCTCATCAAAAATGAGGTCAACAACTAATTAATTCTAACCATAATTAGACTTAATAACCTTTAAGCCTTACTTACATTAAGCTTAAACAACCTTAAATACTAATTAAGTCTAACCCTAATTTGACTTAATTAACTTTTAAGCCTTACTTACACTAAGCTTAAACAACCTTAAATACTAATTCAGCCTAACCCTAATTAGACTTAATTAACCTTTAAGCCTTACTTACATTAGGCTTAAACAACCTTAAATCCTAATTAAGTCTAAACCAAATTACACTTAATTAACACTAATTAGACCTAATTAATTAGACCTAATTAACCTTTAAGCCTTACTTATAATAGATTTAAATAACATTAAATCCTAATTAAGGTAACCCTAATTAGACTTAATTAACCTTTAAGATTTACTTACATTAGGCTTAAACAACCTTAAATACAGATTAATTCTCACAATAATTAGACTTAATTAACCTTTAAGCCTTAATTATATTAGGCTTAAATAACCTTAAACCCTAATTAAGTCTAACCCTAATTAAATTATTAAGTTTAACCGCAATTAGACTTAACTAACCATTAAGCCTTACATATATTAGAATTAAATAACCTTAAACCCTAATTAAGTCTAACCCTAATTAGACTTAATTAACCTTTAAGCCTTTTATATTAGGCTTAAATAACCTTAAACTCGAATTAAGTCTAACCTAAATTAGACTTAATTAACCTTTAGGCCTTACTTACATTAGGCTTAATAACCTTAAATACTAATTAAGTCTAACCCTAATTAGACTTAAATAATCTTTAAGTCTTACTTACATTAGGCTTAAACAACCTTAAATCCTTATTAAATCTAACCCTAATTGGACTTAATTAACCTTTAAGCCTTACTTACACTAGGCTTAAACAACCTTAAATATTAATTAAGTCTAATCCTAATTAGACTTAGTTAACCTTTAAGCCTTACTTACATTAGGCTTAAAAAATCTTAAATCCTAATTATTTCTAATTCTAATTAGACTTAATTAATTCTTAAATCCTACTTATATTCGACTTAAGTAACCCTAAACCATAATTAAATCAATCTCAAATCAAAAACATAAATTAGGATCTAACTCAAACATAACTTAGGTTTAATCTATATTTGACCTAATTCAAACAAAACTTAAGTTCAACCTATATAGAACTTAAGTCAAAACTTCTAACTTAGGTTCAACCTAACTTGAACCAAAGTTAACTAAACCTTAGGCTCAACCCATATTGAACCTAAATCAACTTCTAACTTAGGTTCAACCTGACTTGAGCCCAAGTTTACCAAACCTTAGATTCAACCCATATTGAACCTAAATTAACTTCTAACTTAGGTTCAACCTAACTTGAGCCCAAGTTAACTAAACCTCAGGTTCAACCCTTATTGAACATAAAACAACTTCTAACTTAGGTTCAACCTAACTTGAACCCAACTTAACCAAACCTTAGGTTCAAACCATATTGAACCTAAATCAACTTCAGACTTAGGTTCAACCTAACTTGAACCCAAGTTAACCAAATCGTAAGCTCAACCCATATTGAACCTAAGTCAACTTCTAACTTAGGTTCAACCTAACTTGAGCCCAAGTTAACCAAACCTAATGTTCAACCCATATTGAACCTAAATCAACTTCTAACTTAGGTTCAACCTAACTTGAGCCAAAGTTAACCAAACCTTAGGTTCAACCCATATTGAACCTAAATTAACTTCTAACTTAAGTTCAGCCTAACTTGAACCCAATTTAACCAAAGCTTTGGTTCAACCTATATTGAACCTAAATCAACTTCTAACTTAGGTTCAGCATAACTTGAACCCAAAATAACCAAACCTTAGGTTCAACCCATATTGAACCTAAATCGACTTCAAGCTTAGGTTCATTCTAACTTGAACCCAAGTTAAGAAAACCTTAGGTTCAACCAATATTGAACCTAAATCAACTTCTAACTTAGGTTTAACCAAACTTAAATCTAAGTTAACCAAACCTTTGGTTCAACCCATATTGAACCTAAATCAACTTCTAATTTAGGTTCAACCTAACTTGAACCCAAGTTAACCAAACCTTAGGTTAAACCCATATTGAACCTAAATCAACTTCTAAATTCAGTTCAACCTAACTTGAACCCAAGTTTACTAAACCTTAGATTCAACTTAAATTGAACTTAATTCAATTCTTAGGTTCAACGCAACTTGAAACTAAGTCAAACTTGTAATTTAGGTTCAATCTAACTTGAACCAAAGTTAAACTTAACCTATAATTGATTCAACCTAAATTGAATCCAAGTTTAACTCAAACCAGACTTAGGTTTAAAGTTCAACCTACATCGAACTTGATTCAAACTTAAATTAGATTCAACATAGATTTAATCCACAATGAATCTAATTCAAATCTTACTTAGGACCAACATGCCTAAGTTAAATTATTTAGATTCAACTTATTTTGAATCTAAACTTAACTCAAATATCTTTAGATTCAAACGACATTGAATCTAAGATTTAATCTAAACAACTTTAGATTCAAACTTTACTTAATTTAAATGACATCAAATCTAAAATTTCAACTTATATTAGATTTTTATTAATTCTAATCTACATTAGACTTAAAACCCTTAAACGACATTGAATCTAAAATTGTTAAACTTAACTCATAAGGTCGCCAATATTTCTTTTGTGTGAATTACTTTGACATTTTTTTTTCTTGCAGGTTGAAGACAAGTTTTGCTTTAGGTTTATTCTGCATATTATTAGGATGTGCTACATCTGTTTTACAGGACTACATTCTAAAGATGGGACAAACAACAAAACAAAAAAAAAAAATCAAAATGACATCAAAACAATGGCATTAACAAAAAAGAAAAAAACAACATTAACAAAACAATATTGACAAAACAAAATCAAAATGACACTAAAACAAAATAACGACAAAACTAAAATTAAATTTTTAGGATTGCCGATAATCCTAAACTTTTAGGATAGCCACCAAACAGATAACAAATTACAAGATAACAAAACAATGACTCTGACAAAAAAAATAAAATCAAAGTAACAAACAACAAAACAAAACAAAATAAAAACAACATAACAAATGACATTGACAAAATCAAATCTATAGGGTAGTACGTGACATATTACCTATAGAATTAAATATCGACATTGCTTAGAAAACAAGTGATTAACATTAATCAGAAGTTTTCTTAGACAATTTTGATTGTCTAAGATGTAATTAACTATATGGGCTTGCTTCTAAGGAGATTTAAGAACTCAGAATAGGTATCATACCTAAAAATCTCTGGTTATCAAAATCTTACATGTGATCCTCCTTATATAAAATTTCTAGAATAAGGTATTCTAGAATCTCCTTTTATAAGGATTGTCTCCCACAACTTTATTCTACTGTTTTCTATTTTATCAGCCCTTATTTCCTTTAAATTTCTTATTATCTGAGGATCCTCTACATGATTCAAAGAAATAAGATCTTTTGAAGACTAGGGTGATATGATAAATAAACAGAGTGACGACTCTAAACAATGACATCGACATTGAGAATATCTCGGGCGGTTCCGGATGCCACAAAGAGATTTTATTTGGTGACTCCACTGGGGAAGAGACTTTCTTCTTAACTTTTTTTAAATCAATTCTTTTTCAAAAGATGTTTTGTCCTTTGACAAATATGACCACATCTTTTAAAATTTAACTCGTTAGAGAGTTATCTTTGACATTTTAAAATGTCAATATAATAAAAAATTACCAGTTTATAAATAAGTCCATGACATTTTGTTTTCCTTGAATTTTTAGAAAAACTAAAATGGAATCCCCATATTCATTCTTTTCTTATTTTTAAGATCTTTATACACTAATTGATGAAGATGTTTACCTTTATCAGAATGACTTTGGATTATTTAACGAAATTGAATTTACACTGAGTAATCCATATCAAACTGATACACAATCATTTGAGGAACTCAATCTAGAACCTTATGAAGATTTTCTTAACTTTACAGAAGACTCACCTCAATACATTTCTGTAGAACAATATACTTTTGAGGAAATGGAAGAAAAAATTGATCGTAAAGGAAAGAAAATTTGTGTTGAATAAGAAGATAACATCCCGCCTCAATGCATATATGAAGTTGGATCTTGTTCCAAGAATATTCCAAAAACCCGTTCTCAACGGAGAAATAAAACTCATTCTCTTAAAAGAAAGAAGAGGTGGAATGAGAATGATGATTTTGAGACATCTGAATTTGAACAAAGTGTTCTCGGGAGTCCTTCTTTCTCAAAAGAAAATAGATATTTTCCAATGCCTGTTGAATATGAGGAAAAAGCTTTCCAACCTAAAAACTCTCCGTCAATTCACACCATACATTCTATCTTTAAAAGATTAGCACGAAAAGATAGATGTTAAATTTATCGATTGTTAGATAAAAGGGGATGTGCAGTTTCAACAACAATGAAAAAAAGAATTCCTGCAATTGAAGATCCTACTTACCTAGAAAAGGATCAGTAATTCCCATTAGACAGTTAGTGTGCTCGGGTACCAATGAAATTTCGTCTAGGGCTAAGAGTGAAAGAAGTGACCGTCACAAGCGATGGAACTAAACATAACCAATTAATATCAGAAGCAGAAGACACATCTGCTAAGATGACGGCTCTGGTCTAAATGCTACAAAATGGGGATCATTCTTACTCACAAAATGATGATATACTTCCAAGGATATCTCATCCTATATTTAAAAATAATGTATGGAGACGAGAATCATCGGGGAGGAATCTCAGTTACCATGAGTACCCCTGCAGACAGTTCTCAGGAAAGATCTTGTGAAAAATGACCTATAAAATAGTTTGAGGAAAGATTGAAGAAATTGAAAAATGACATTAAAAATTTTCAATACGAAGAAAGGAAGATTCTTCAAATAGTTCAAATGAGGAAGTCGCTGAAATAAACATGGTAGAAACACGATCTACCTCCTTAGCACAAGAATTAAGTGAAGAAGATAAGACAGAAGAATTACGAGCGGTTATCCGATAAAGGGATGAGCAAATCAATCATCTTGAACAAAAAATGGAAGAATTGGCGGCAGATTTACATAATCCACCAACAAATCCATTGCCTACCATTGAAATCATTAGGGCTGAGGCAATAAACATTTTGGAGGACAAAAGAGACCCAATGGAAATTGAAGAAAGTACTCAAAAGAAAAAGGATTCACCTCAAAGTGGAATTCCAGAAAAAGAAATAACACAATTGCTAGAAAAAAAACAATGGCTCAAGTAAAGGCTGGATCTTTTATTCCAAAGGGTAAACCTTATCTGGAGAAATTTAATTTTGTCCAATACCCTAAAGGGTTTGTTCCTCCTCTCTTCAAAATGTTTGACGGAACTGGTAATTCTCATCAGCATCTTGCACACTTCAGAGCAAGTTGCTGCAACGCAGAAGGATGTGATGCTCTTTTACTTTGTTAATTTATTAACAGTCTCACAGAAGTTGGTTTTGACTGGTATGCTAAACTTGCTAACAGCTCCATCAAAACTTTTGTAGAGCTTGATAGCCTCTTCATTCAATCGTTCGCTGGAGCACAACACCATACAAACATTGGTGATTTGGTGGTAGATAAACAAAAACCTGGAGAGAATCAGTGGATTACATTTTTCGCTGGAGAAATCTTAGCATGAAATGTAAACCACAACTCCAGGAACAACATGCTGTCAAAATATTGCTTAAGAATATCCATGGTCCTATAGCATTCATGCTTAAAGGATTCATAGTAAAAACATTTGAAAAACTGCTCAGTAAAGCTGCTGATCTTCAAGAAAAGCTAAGCAGATTAATGTAACAAAAAAGACAGAAAAAACAAAATCTGTCAAAACATTTGAGAATAAACCATAAAACATTGCAGAAAAGGGTAAACAAGTGATGCAAGTTTAACCCGAACAAAAGAAGCAACGACAGAATATAAATCACTCATCACAACAAAAATCTTCTAAATTACAACTTCAACAACCAATTCCAGTACCGATAGACAAGAGAACAATGACTGAAAGAATGAATAAAGAATATCTGTTCAAGACAAAGGCTATTGGTAAAATATTTCGTAGCTTGCTAATGATGACAAATTTCAAGTTGCCTGAGGCTAAGAGGCTAGGGGAGGTTGACATGAAAGATAATCTGAATTATTGTCCTTACCATAGAATTCTTGGACACAAGATTGACGAATGATTTATCTTTAAAGACTGGTTAGAGCGCAACTTTAAAGAAGAGAATTTAGTAATCTCAAAAGAGTATCTGAAATAACCTGAAAATGGTTTAATCAATATAATTTTGGTTGATAAATGTATACTTAATTCTGAGGACAAAGACAAAGATAACATTGCTTAAGGTAAATCTTCTGAAGAGATCCTTACAGACTTTCAAATTACAAAATCTTCCAAGAAAGGAAAGAAACAGAAAAATAGAGAACCAAAAAGGTTTAGAGGTCTTTTAGACACAGGGATTGATGTTCCTTTTATATCTTCTAGTTCTCATGTTCCTTTATCTTCCACTAGGATAGTTGTCTCGGATAAAGGGAGAAAATCCCTTGAACCAATAACTTTGTATGACTTCCTTTTTACCACTATTGTGAATAATAATAATCCTAGTTCTACTTACATTTTGTCTATTTTGGATGATTCTTCTGAAAATGATAGTTCTAATTTCAATCATGTAGATAATACTCAAATCATAAATGATCTCGATCAGTCTAATGACAACCAAAACGACAATAACATTAGTAACAATTTTGATGATCAAAAAGATGAAAGCGATACTGTCACACTCCAACTACAAGGAACCCCAATTTCCATAGAATTGGAATCCTCAGACTCACAGATAAAAATGTCAGACAGTAAACTTGAAGAAAGAGTTGAAATTAATTTACGAAGTGGAGAAGTTTTGCCTCCCAGAATGGTTCCCAAGAGAAAGAAAAACAAATAGTCACATCAGAAAAGATCATTCCTTTGATACACCCACGACTATCTGAAAAAAATGAAGACAGTCCTAATAATAAAGTGGATTACAATGTATTAGCTCATCTAAGAAAATTACCGGCAAATTGAGTAGTTATAACACCCTTATGCTCTCTAAAGAAATGAGGGAGTCATTAATAAAAGCTCTTTTAGACCCAGATATTTACTTAGCTCAACTTGCTAGTATCACTCAGAGTGAAGCTTGTTAATTAGAAGAACAGACAAAAAATACCTTTCCTGACAATGACTTGTTACTTGGAACGACTGAACATAATCGTCCATTATACATCACAATAAATAGAAACGACATGACACTCTCAAGGGTGCTTATTGATCCATGCACCTCGATTAACATAATGAATGTAAGGTCTCTTACATATTTGGATATTAATGCATCCCAACTTTAAATAGATACAATGATGATACAAGGATTTAACCAACAAGGAGAACGAGCCGTAGGGTCAATAACATTGCTCTTAAAAATGGATGATTTTGTAACAACGACAAAATTCCATATCATCAATACTGATACCTCTTTAAATACTCTACTTAGCAGACCATGGATTCATGAGCATAAAATGGTTCCTTCATCACTGCATCAATGCATAAAATACTTAAAAAAAGGACAAGAATGTTGTATCATGGGAGATTTACAATCTTTTTATATTCATGAAATTGGAGTACATGAAGACGTATCATGTTATGCTCCAATAAAGAAAACAATATTCTCTAGAGAAAACACGGAGAATATAAAAGAAAAAGACAAAGAAAAGAAACCAAATGAAAATGACTATCCTTATTCAATGCAGATAAAGGGTGATAACTCTCATCATACTCGCACTTGGGTCGAGGCCGAGGACAAGGATGAGGGAGAGAAGACCCAGTTCTTAAAATGAAGAAACCATTGAGGTTCAAAATTCACCTGGACTCTGAGGAAGATACAGAAGAAAAGAACAACATCATTGGTTCAAAAAGAACCTCAGTTTAAAATACCTCTTGAAGAAGAAGATAAAGAAAAACAATTTGAATCTATGAATGAGAATTAATCATTATGTACACGATGACCCTAACTCCAATTTCTTATTCTAAAATTTAAGATTTAGTGGCCAAAGAAGTATATGGTGATAATAAAAAGACAATTAAGTTTAGACTCGGCACTACTTCATCTAATTTTGAAACTGATGTAAAATTAGAAGATAAAAATCTTACAAAATCAATGAAAATCCCTTTTGAGTTTAATGCTCAAAATAGTTTAATGCTCAAACATTTAAAACAACCTCGTTTTATTGAATAAGTGTGGGATAGCAATAAAAGTGACCCTAACTCTAAAGAGGGTATTGGTTTTTGTACTTTATAACCCTTAAATGATACATAATTTTTCCTAGTCATCACCGAAGAACATAATTCTGAACAAACATTTGACCTTCCAATTGAAGATGCTCCTCCAGAGTTTGAAGAAGAAATTAAATCAACAGTTGATGAATTAAAAGAAATAAATTTAGGGACTAATGAAAATCCAAGACCAACTTTCATTAGTTCATTCATTAATGACATGGAAGCAAAAGAAATAATTCTACTGTTAAAAGAATACAAAGGCTGCTTTGCATGGACTTATGATGACATTCCTGGACTAACTCCAGAGTTCACAGTCAACAAACTTGGGATAAATCAAATTGCAATCCCTATTAAAGAAGCTTCGAGAAGAATGCGTGTCGAAATAGAATAAGTCATTCTCGAAGTCAAAAAATTAATTGAGGCTGGTTTCATGCGAGAAGAAGATTATCCGACATGGCTGGTTAATGTAGTGCCAGTTAAAAAGTAAAATGGTCAAATCAGAGTCTGTATAGACATCAGGGATTTAAAAAAAGCATGTCCGAAGGATGAATTTTCTTTACTAATAAAAAATTGATGGTTGACATAGCATCCACACGTGCAATATTTTCCTTTAAGGATGGATCATGAGGTTATGATCAAATAAAATTTTTTTCAAAAGATGAAGCAAATACAACATTCAGGACACTCATAGGGATATACTGTTATAAAGCAATGCCATTTGGATTGGAAAAAGCTGGTGCAACTTATCAAAGATCCATGACACGAATTTTTGACGAGCACATACACAATCAAGTCGAATGTTATGTGGATGATTTGGTTATCAAAATTAGAAAAAAAGACTAGCACGTGTATGATTTGAGAATCATCTTCAAACAATTACGATAATAAAATCTTAAAATGAATAATTTAAAGTGCACTTTCCGTGTAACTTCAGAGAAATTTTTAGGATTTGTTGTTCGACATCGTGGGATTGAAATTGATCCCCTCAAAATTGAAGCTATACTAAATATGCCTCCTCCTAAAAACCTAACTAAATTGCGATCATTTCAAGGAAAACTAGCATATATAAGATGTTTTATTTCCAATTCATTGGGTAGGTGTTAGCCTCTTAATGCCCTAACCAAAAAAGATATCAAATTTGTGTGGGATGAAAAATGCCAACACGCCTTTGAAAACATCAAACAATATTTGACAACACCTCCTGTCTTAGTAGTCTCTGTGATAGGAAGACCTCTAATCCTTTACAATGTGTCATTGTTGGCATATTTTTAGGTTGTGTTGTACTTTAGAAAAATGGGTCGCCTAACAGAAATTGTAGGTGAATTTTAGATTTTAAATTTAATTTAAATATATATATATATATAATTTAGAAAGTAGTATTTGATTTTGAAAATAATTTAAATTTGAAAATTTTAAGATATGAAATCAAACTGATCTCACATCCCAAATAGTTTATATAAACGAGCACCGCACCACAAACCATGTATTTATCCTGAAGAATATACACACTGCTTGATGATGGGGCTCGATAAAATAAACTAGAAGATTTGTGACATCCTTTTGGTCTGCGAACCAGTTTTATAAGCCGACAAGTTCCCCTGCATAATATAACGAAATTAAACAAGGTTTATATTACATGGGTTCCTAAAGTTCTTTATAAGGGCAAGCCCCTATAGTTAATTACATCTTAAATGATGGGAATCATTTAAGAAAACTCTCGATAATGATCAGTGGTTTTGCTCTCAAGAATTTCAAAGTTTAAGGTTTCAAAGGATTGAAATTTGGAATTTCAAAAGAAATTAGCTCAAATTTGGAACAATTTATTTCAAGAATCCAAAGGAAGAGAAGTAGGAGAAGCTGAAGATCCAAGAAGAATCTTGGCAACTTCCCAAACTATCCTACTGTTTGGCTTCAATTTGGGAGTTTATTTAATGTTTCAATCCTGCCAATTTTATTTATTTAGGTCTTATATTTGTATGACATAATCACACAAATAGCCTCGAAGATGTGAGGGTTTATGTCGTACCAAACGACTACCTCAGAGTCCTAAAACAAGTTAGGGCTTAATTTGCATAATATGATTATGCAAATGCCTAACGAAAAGTTGAGGATTTATGTTGCACTAGGCAAACTACCTCAAAATCCTATGGCTTGGTTATTTAAAACTAGGGAAGGTTTTGCTGAAGTAGATTCAAGTTTTGCTGATGACGATGGCCGTGCTGCCCACCATGCTCTAAGCTCCTTGTTGTTGCAGAGGTTTAGTTTTAGAAGTCATAAATCAGGAGATAAGAGAAGTGTTTTGGTTTAGAGAAAATCTTAAAATCCAAGTGTTTTTTAATATTTTAATTAAAAAAAATCTTAAAATTGTTTAAACAGAACCGATTAAGATCCCACGGTTCCGTCATCCCGGCACCGTTATTTTCATCGAATTCACTTAATTAAATGAGTTCCACACTTTCATTTAGACCGTGGAAAATCCTGTTTGCAACACGTGGGTTACATCATCCGAGGTATTCCCGATCATTCAACGAGACGTTTTAATTTAGTTGCAATTGTAGTTTTGTTGTTCTGTTTGTGATTAAATTTTGAGTTGTTTTATATTTTGGAATGTTGTGGTGGTGAATTTTATCTTGTGGTGGATTTTAATTTAGTTTTGGTTTCAGTTCATGGACTATCCTAAAAGTTTTGGTTTTCATGCAACAGTCTCATTTAACATGCAAGAAAAGTAAAGCGCAATGCATGTAAGTAAATTACAATAAAATAAAAGCGTACCTGGAGGGTCTTCCCGTCATCCCAAGCTACACTTAAAACACATATTAAGGCATTTAAATATTTATAACAAGTACCTAGGCAAAGCTAAGGGACAGGTTTTGGTTGTCTACCAAGATCCTAGTCCTATTGCTAGTTATTTCCTATGATGTCTAGGTTGTTGGTTTGGTTTAAGGATGATTTTCTTCATCAAAGAACAATTAAATTCAAGTGTTCTTCGAAAACACACCATCGTATCGAGGAAGTGTTTAAGACGAATCTTAAACATCTTTTCAATACTTATGGGATTATTTTGAGTTCAAATGAATTTTATTGTATTGGTGAATTAATCATCAAAGGATTTTAATTTTGTTTTGTTTCTTGCTCAGTGAACTTAGGACATTTGAATATCTTATGTGTGAAGTGACACTTCACTTAATACTCTATTTAAGAGTTATAATAATTAAAGCCTTTAAGGGCAAGCCGGGTTGTTAAGAATTTTAATCATTCTTAATTTAAAGTTTGAGTTAATGATTTAAAGTGATTTAATTTAATTATGGGGATTTAATTAATAATTTTAAATTTGGAATAGTGTTCAAATTATTTTAGATTTAAATCTTTACACTTTCAATTTTCTTAGTACTTCAGATTGATGTTTATGTTTCAAATTTACTTAGATAGAAAGAGGTGTTTAAATTATTGATATGTTTTGATTTAACTCTTAATGATTTCATTTAGGTTTGTTATTAAGTGATTTTAATTTAATTTAATTTAATTTAATTTGATTTAATTTAATTTAATTTAATTTAATTTAATTTAATTTAATTTTAATTTTATTTTAATTTAATTTTAATTTAATTTTAATTTAATTTAATTTAATTTAATTTAATTTTAATTTAATTTATTTTTAGTTTCAATATTTTAAATTAATTTAAATTTAATTGTTAAGGTGTTAATTTAATTTAATTTAAACTTTGACTTGACTTAATTTAATTTAATTTAATTCCAAGATTTTAAATTTGATTTTAATTATTGAACCATTTAACATTTTAAGCTTTAATTCATTTAAGGGTTATCTTCTTTTAATTTTTAATTTATTTAGTTTGAATTATTATTTTAATTTTTAATTAAGAACTAAATATTATTGGAGTGACTTATTTAGGAATTTTTAAATTAAAGAATAAATATCCTCTTAATAATATCCCTATTTTATTAATCCAAATTTTAAATATATTCTTTCCAAAAAATTAAATTATTTAATTAATTAGAGTTTCATTTTGATATTTTCAAAGTGTTTAATGGGTTTCTACCCTTTTAATTTCCCTAAGTTTCAATCATCTAAGAGAAAATTAAAATCAAATATTTTACCCTCCATTTTGATTAAACCTAAAGTTTTAATTAAGGGTTAAAATTCTTTAATTACCTTTATGCCCTTTTAGGCTTATTTATTTCATAACTCACTAAATTGAGCTCAAATGAATTTGAAATTTTTATGGCACCTTACTCATATGTCAATTAAGACATTAGAGGAGAAAATGTGATTTTTCTGACTTTAATTTATTTATATAATTATTTTTAGTACAAAATAGGGGTTTTCAAAGAAAATTCAACAACATAACCAAGGTAAAGTTTCTGTCCTTAAAAAAATTATGAGATGTTCCAAATGACCAGAGGACCACTTGCACAAATTTTAGTGATTTTTTTAATTATATTTTATTTATTATAATTATTTTGAGTTTTAGAGTATTAATTAATTTTAAAATAAAATAAAAATTAAAAAATAGATTTTATATTTTTCTTAAATTTCTCTGACCTCAAGGAGTCTAGAGAAATAAATTTTAAAATTTTCTGATTTTTCTTTGATTTATTAGAATTATTTTAGTGAAAAAGGTTGAAAATTCATTTTTTAATATTAAGAATTACATTAAGCCTTTAAAATTCAATATTTTAACACTGCCGTTGCCGGTCCCAAGCCCGGATGTGAAAAGTGGAGAGTTGCGTTAGGTAGTCGACAACCAGCGTAAAACTTGTCGAAAAAAAATCATGACATGAATCCTTTTGATCATTGTGTAAGTGCTAGGGCGTCCCCCAGAAGCGACGCGCTGTATGACCTGAATACAGTGGAAAGTGTGCAAGGGCCACTACACTGGCGTCCGGTGTAGTGTCAAGAAAGTAAGGGTTCTCACATTACGAACGGATGCGGGTAAAGAAGTTAGTCCATGATACTCGTATTAGGATAGGATCTTGGAATATAGGTACTCTCAATGGTAAATTAATGGAATTGGTTGATATTATGATCCATAGAAAGATAAATATCCTATGTATTCAAGAAACTAAATGGGTTGGAGAAAAAGCTAAGGAAATTGATAACTTAGGTTTTAAACTATGGTATTCGGTAAGAGTCGTTCTAGAAATGGTGTAGGTATAATTATAGATAAAAGTTTGAAAGATAATGTTGTTAAAATTAATAGAGTTGGAGATAGAATTATAAGCACTTAAGATTATTATTGATACTAAGATTTTTAATATTATAAGTGCTTATGCTCCTCAAGTTGGTTTAGATATAGGCTCTAAAGATAAATTCTGGAATGATTTAGAAGACTTAATACACTTGATACCCCTTGAAGAAAAAATTTCTATTGGAGGAGATTTAAATGGACATGTCGGTAGAGTGGTAGAAGATTTCAAAAATATTCATGGTGGCTACGGTTATGGAGCGATTAACGAAGAAGGTAGAGCCATTTTAGATTTTGCTTTAGCATATGATATGATTATTACTAATACTTTATTCAAGAAAAGAGATGAGCATCTTATTACTTATAAGAATGGATCTAATAAAACACAAATTGATTATTTTCTTATGAGAAGAAGAGATCGTCGAGATTGTAAGGATTGTAAGGTCATTCCAAGTGAGCAATTAAGTACCCAACATCGATTATTAGTTCTAGATTTTAAGATGAAGAGTTGTAAAATAAAGAATACTAGGATTCAACATCGTAGAATAAGATGGGGGCACCTAAAAGACACAAATAAAATTATTTTTATGAGTAAAATTCAAGATTTAAATATTTGGGATGCTCATGAAGACGCGAATGTTATGTGGGAAAAATTAACTAATACTATTAAACAAGTGGCTAAAGATGTACTTGGAGAATCAAAAGAAAAAGTTTCTATAAATAAAAATAGTTGGTGGTGGAATAATAATGTGCAAGAAAAGATAAAATATAAGAAGTTATGTTATAAAAATTGGTTTAAATGTAAAAGCGTAGAGAATTGGGAAAAATATAAAACGGCCCGCAGGGAGTGTAAAAGAATAATCTGTGACGCTAAAAATTCTGCTTTTAGTGATCTTTATAACATGTTAGATACTAAGGAAGGTGAAAAATATATGTATAAACTAGCCAAACAAAGAGAAAAGAAAAGTAAAGATTTAACTCGAGTAAAGTGTATTAAAGATGAAAATCAAAAAGTGCTTTTCTTAGAAAAAGATATTCAACATAGGTGGGTGAGTTATTTTGATAAACTTTTTAATGATGATGCTGAAAGTACGATCGACCTTAGTGATCTTAATATCGTTAATAATAATAAAACTTTTCACTTTTACCGTCGCATTAGTAAAAAAGAAGTTGATGAGGCTTTAAAGAAAACCAAGGGGGGAAAGTCTGTAGGACCTGATGATATCCCAATTGAAGTGTGGAAATGTTTAGGTGATTTGGGGGTTTCCTGGCTTACTAAACTTTTTAATATTATTTTAAAAACAAAAAAGATGCCTGAGGAGTGGAGAAAGAGCATTTTGGTCCCCATTTTTAAAAATAAAGGAGATGCACAAGAGTGTGCAAATTATAGAGAAATTAAATTGATGTGTCATACTTTAAAGTTATGGGAGAGGGTAATTGAACATAGGTTAAGATGTATTATGATGATTTCTCATAATCAATTTGGATTTATGCCGGGCAGGTCTACCATGGAAGCTATACATTTATTAAGAGGTTTGATGGAGAGGTACAGAGATAAGAAGGAGGATCTACATTTGATTTTTATTGATTTAGAAAAAGCTTACGATAAGGTTCCTAGAGATGTTCTTTGGAGAGTCCTCGAGAAGAAAGGTGTTGATTTGACTTATATTCAAGTCATTAAAGATATGTATGCTAGAGCTATTACATGTGTTCGAACCGAAGGAGGATTGACCAAGTATTTTACTATTTCGTTGGTTTACATCAAGGATCGGCTTTAAGCCCATATCTTTTTGCTTTATTTATGGATGGTCTTACCGGCCATTTACAAGAGGATGTACCTTGGTGTATGCTTTTGCCGATGATATCCTCCTGGTGGATAAGACAAGAGAAAAAGTCCAGGAAAAACTTGAATTATGGAGGTCTACATTGGAGTCTAAAGGTCTTCGTTTGAGTAGAACTAAAACCGAATACATGGAATGTAATTTTAGTAATAGTAGGTCTAGTGACTGAAGTGTAACTTTGGGTGATCAAATTATTAAAAGGTGTGAACGATTTAGATATCTCGGGTCCATTGTTCAAAGCGATGGTGATATAGATGGGGATGTTAATAGTAGAATTCAGAGTTGGTTGGTCGAAGTGGAGGAATGCGTCCGGCCTATTGTGTGATAGAAAAGTACCGCTTAGATCGAAAGGAAAATTTTATAAGATGGTGGTGAGACCTTCAATGCTCTATGGTGCCGAATGTTGGCCTTTAAAAGAGAAGCATAATGTTAAGTTAAGTGTTGTCTGAGATGAGAATGATTAGATGGATGAGTGGCTTTACACTTAGAGATAAAATGCGAAATGAATATATCCGTAATAGGGTTGGAGTTGCACCGATGACGGATAAAATTAGAGAGAGTCGCCTTAGATGGTTTGGTCACATTAAACGTCGACCATCCGATGATCCGATTAGGAGAGTAGATGTTTTAAATACAACTTATGTTAAGAAAGGCGAGAGGCGAGACCTAGGAAAACTTGGGCTTATTGCATAAAAAATGATCTTAATCTATTAGAATTAAACGAAAATTTGACACTAAATAGGACGCAATGGAGAAAAAGGATTCATGTAGCCGACCCCACTTAGTGGGATTAAGGCTTTGTTGTTGTTGTTGTTGTTGTTGTTGTTGTTGCTAAGTGATTAAGAGTCACAATGTGACATTTTTATTATTTTTAATATTTTTGTGATTTTTATTATTTTTTAATTATTAAAATATTAAAATATTGTGAAAAATCAACTTTTTTAGAAAATTCCAATTTTAATTTTCCTGAACTCCCCTGATATCACAGAAGCTCCAAAATCATTTTTGTGAATTTTTGAAAAGTATTTTTGGAGTTATGAATTTTTAAAATTCAATTTTGCTTATGAGGCTTAATCAATCCATTTGGTGGGGTTAATCAAGTCCAATTGATTTCAAAATTTTATGTAAGGTTCCTCTAACCCTAAAGAGCAATGGAGAATTGTTTTCAAGTCAATTTGGTGTGTCGTTAACCCTAATTAATTCAAATACAATTTTGGGAGTTTAGGCCAATTAAGGTTATTATGAATGAATTAACTCAAAATATATTTTTCATAGGGTCTCCTGGTCCTAAGAAACACCACCAAATTTTCCTAGAATTTATTTTACAACAAGCTAATTATTGGAATTAAAATACCTAAAACAGTGACATAAACTTAAAAAATCAATAATTTTTAACAGAGATGGCCTCTGACCTTGAAAAATTCTGAGAATATTTCCAAGATCAGAGGCTTCAAAAGCCCTATGGTCTCATGCCATGGTGAATTGTCTATGCAAATGGAGAATCACAACATTAGAAACAGTAAATAAATTATTAATAATAAAATACTCATCCAATTAACTTGATTTCTTTTCCACATTATTCTCCTCTGTTCATTGAGCAAGAGGGTATTTTTCTTTTATTTTGTGATTTTTATATGCAAAGATATGAATTTTGAAGTTACGGTATTTAAATAAATCCAAAAAATCCTAATTTTCTACTTATCCGACTTGGCGCCGCGTCATCCTCGTCCGGATCGAAAGCCCACGCGTCGCTCCGTGATTCGGTGCCGCCATCTGAGTCAGCGCTACGGGGGCCCGCCATTCACGTACCATTGCGCTATCCGGCTTGATCTCGACCATCCGCTCGATACACGCGCGATCCAACGGCTCCTGGTCATCGTCTACGACTGGTGTGCACCCGTGACCGTCCACACTAAAACCCTAAGATCTCACTCGATTCTCCATGGATTTTTGCGTTCTTATACTTTATCGATTCGTCTTGGAGAGACGAATACATCTATACAGTTAAGGTGCATTGAAATCAACTCAAACTAAATGGAGAATCTCCAGGAGCTCGGGAGGAAGAGTGAGTTCATACCTTTGCTCAGAGAAGTGAAGCTTCGATCTGAGGGTTGTGTCACCTTTGATTGAGTCCAAGAAAGCTCCAGATGAAGTCTCTTGCCCTGGGGAAATGCCTAGGTACAAAAGTGACCAAGGCCGATCACAAAGCTTGGAGGCTGGAAGTAATGGCTGGCCTGGTGAGGGGGCTTTTGCTGGGGAACTTCTGCTCTTGGTCTAGTGAAGGTGTAGAGTCAATCAATTTGAAGATTGGCTCACTGTGGTGAAGTATCCTGGTTTTGGGCTTGAATTTCAACTCCAAAATTGGACTCACGAGAGAGGGCTTTAGTGGCTGGATTTCGGTGGGGATAAAGTTCTCTATGTCCGGAGAGGGATCCGGAGTGATTTTGCGCGAGTTTTGGTAAGGTTTTGTTCAACACCTTCTTTGGCCGGAGGTGAGTGGGTTTAAATAGAGGTGGCTAGAGGGCCTCCTGGGGGGTTTGAGGGCTTGGATCAATCTGCTCGTGGCAAGGGAAGAACAATGCTGCAATGGCCATTTAGGTTGGGACAAGTCGGCTAATTCAAATTGAATATTTGATTCAAATTAAGCCTCTCGGCTCGGTGATTTCCGGCGGCTGTGGTGGTCGGCCGGTCGAGCATGGGTCACCCTCGGGGTCGGGGAGGTCGGGGCTTCGAGTTTGGTGCCAACAATTGGCTTTGGACATGTGTAAAGGAGTTGGATTGAAATGGCATGAGGAGAAGGTTATTTTGGGTTCAAATGGGTCAGCCCATGGTTTTGGGCTTGGTGCACCACCCAAGGCCTGTATCTAGGCTGAAAAGATTCATTTGGGTCGACCAAGAGGAAATGGTGTAGTCTTCATCAAGGATTAGGTGGCTAACTTGGTTTAGTGTGTATCATGGATGAGGTTAAAAAATCTTAAGGAAGGCATAAGAAAGGGGCCCCTCTTCTTGCCATTAATGGGTTGGTGAGGTGGAAAGCTCTCCCATGGCTTCATGTGGCTTGTGCATGGCTCCAAGGCTTGCTCGTGGCTTAGGGATGGCTTGGCTTACTTGCATGAGAAAAGGATTTTGGGATTTTTGATAACTTTAGGGGAGATTGGCATGAGGCTTAATTTAGGATAATTTGATGATGAATTTGAAACTTAGGGAGTGATTTAAATTAAAGGGATGATGAGGGGAAATTTCATGTGGGCTTTAAAATGAATTTTGGGCTTTTGAACTTTGGTGAAGATGGGCTTTTAAAGGCTTCATGGAAGATGGCCTTTTATGTTTTAAAACAAATTGGTGGATGGAAATTTTGTGAAATACCATGCCAAATAAATGTTGGGTTTAGTTTAAGGATGCGCCATAAGTGATTTGAAACAAGTTTGAAGTGATTTTGAATTGAATTTGGTTTAATTTGGGTCTTTTTAGTGGTAGGGTCAAAGTGGGGCAAATTGGGCTAACTTGGGTTAAGGTTGGGCTAATGTTGGATTTGATGTAAAATTAATGTTGAGAAATGTTTATGGGAGTGTTACAAAGAGTTTTCAATTTTGGTTGGGCTATAATTTAGGGATTTGGGCCCATTTGGGTTAGGTTTGGGCTTAGGTCAATTTAAGGGATTTTGGTTTTAGGTTAGGTTTGGGTGGAGTTTGGTTTCAAATTTTGGGCAAATAAAGTTAGTGTTTTGTTTGTAGGGATGTTAGGAAGAGTTTAGAAAAAGATTTGGGGCCAATTAGAGTTGAATTGGGCTAGGTTTGGGTCATGGGTCAAAATTGGGCCTTATGCCCCAAATTGGAATTGGGCTCAAATGTCAATCAAATTGGACTTGGATTTGGTCTAAATTGATATTGGGGATACTGAATTGAAGTTTAGAATTGAATTGGACCAAAATTGAGGTCAATTGGGGTGGTTTGGTTTGACATTGGGTTCACTTAGGTTAAAGATTGGGTCAAATTGGGGGTTTTGGTAAAAGTGGGGTAAATTGATAAAATTGATCCATGGTGTAGTTAAACAAAATGAAATTGAGAATATTTGGGATTTGCTGGAATTTTCTGGGAATTTTTAGAATTTTTGGATTTTTGGGGTGAAAGGGTATTTTGGTAATTTTGGGGGGGGGGGGGTTTAGGGGTATTTTTGGAAATTTTGGTATTTTTGGCCAAAGATGGTCAATTTGAGTGGTGGGAAGTGTTTAGGATTAATTTTGAGTAATCTTGGGTAATTTAGGTAATTTTGCAAATTTTGGGTCATTTCAAGGGTATTTGGTAGGTTTTTTGGTGGGTCTGGGGCCTCGGGGGTCAAAAACTGAAATTTTAAAAAAAGGAAGATTGATCAAGTGTGAGTGAGATGGAATCATTTTGGTTGAGCCATGAAGCCATATTAAGCCCATATGAGCCATGAGAGGACTCATTTGAGGCATTCACTATGTTGTTCCTAACCCCCTTAGTCATGGGCTTAGAGGTTAAGGAACATCCATATGAATTACCTACATGAGTCAGGAAGTCAAGTTGGGTAAGAGTGTGGTTTTAGGACTAGGAATGTGTGTGAGAGTGTAGTGCATGTGCAAGTCAACCCTCACCAGACCAGATCATCCAGGGTATTCCTAGGGCCAAAAAGTCCTATAGGGAACTCATCCTTTAAACCTCCACATTTGATTTCAACCCTCTAGGTGATTAGGGGTCTACAATCAAGCTTGTGGGATTTGTAGGGAGTTAAGAAGTAGTTTGAATTTTTAAATGGTGGGTTCCATTTCTAGTCCTCTAAGATTAGTCAAAGGAAAAGCCTAAGGCTAGATCCTAAGTACTAAAAAGAGGAGCAAAAGACCTCACCAAAATTGAGGTCAACAGTCATTAGATAATTCCCTTAGAGCGTTACTAGCCCAAGTAACAACGAGGGAAAGAAAATACATTATATTATTTAAGCCGCTGTTTGGTTTTTGACTAAAATAAAATACTCAATAATTAAAAAGCATTTCTTAGATTTGATTTTCACAGTTCAAAAGCTAAGGCACTATATGCTTTCTCATAAAGTAACTCTTATTTCGAGAGTTAACCCATTACAATACTTGATGACACGACCGATACTTTCTGAAAGATTAGTAAGATGAGTAATGATAGTGCTCTAATTTGACATAACATTTGTGCCACTACATGCTTTTGCAAGACAAATCTTGGTAGATTTTTTAGCAGCACACCCACATCCCACTGAATCACCTCTTAATGATGATTTAACTGATGAATAGATATTATAAGTAAAAAGTTCAAGTATACAATGATGGGAATTATACTTTGATGGAGCATCAAATGCTCGAAATGACAAAAATAAGCAGAAAATCATACGAGATAAAGCTGGGTTAGGATTAATTTTCATCAGTCCAGACAAAACGATGATGTCGTTTTCTTATCATCTGACTAAACCATGCACAAAATAATGAAGCTGAATACGAAGTGCTCATAATCAGTCCAAAATTGACAATACTAATGGAAATCAAAAGTGTCGATATCTATGGAGACTTTCAGGTGATTATCAATCAAATTATGGGCAAATACAAGACTTTGAAAACTTGACTGGAACAATACTTCCGTTACACTCTAAAACTGCTTCAGCAAATTCCTGATGTGACTTTTATCCTAATTCCAAGACGAGACAATTCTTTAGCAGATGCCTTGACAAAACTTGCAAAAGAATTTGCTTGTCTAGACGAAGATGACATTTTGATTTTAATAAGAGGATGACAAGTTATTTCTCAAATTGACATGGATAATCTACAAAAAATTGGTGAAAACATGACAACAACAATAGTTGATGAAGAAAAGGATGATTGGAGACAACCAATTATTAAATATTTACAGGCTGGATGGTTACTCGAAAATAATTCTATTACATCCAAATCAAACAAAGAGCAGTGTCTTATGCTCTAGTAAATGATATTCCTTATAAATGATCTTTTGAACAAATGTGGTTAAGATGTCTAAACCAATCTGAAGCTCAAGAGATTGTTAAAGAAGTTCATTCAGGCCTATGTGGTGCACACCAATCTGGATTTAAAATGAAGATGAAAATAAAAAGAATGGAATATTACTGACCAACAATGATGGCTAACTGTCTTGAAATTTCAAAGAAATGTCATCAATGTTAGATAGATGGAGTGGTCTTACATCAACTGCCAAATATATTACATCTAACTATTACATCTTGGCCTTTTGAACGTTGGGGCACAAAGATACTGGGCCCTATAGACCCCCCATCATCTGAAGGCCATTGATTTATTTTAGCAGCCACTCATTACTTCTCCAAATGGGCAGAAGCAATACCATTCAGAGAAGTTAAGGTAGAACAAGTTCTCCAATTCTTCAAGACTCATATTGTTTATAGATTTGGAATTCCTCGAAGAGGCATATCAGATAATGGACTAGCGTTTAAAAATACGAAAAATGAATAACTTTATTCAAAGATATGGGATTGATTGGAGATATTCTACAATCTAGTATCTTAAAGCTAATGTTTAGCTGAAGCCTTCAACAAAATATTGGTGCAAAATTTAAAGAAGACATTAAGTAATAGTTCAAGACAGTGGCATGAGCGATTAATAGAAGCTTTATGGGTCTATAGGGCTACATACCGAAGACCAGCACGGTCAACACCATTTGTTTTGGTATATGGTTCTGAGGCTATTTTTCCACTTGAAGTGCAAATTTCTTCTCTCAGAATTGCAGTTGCAAATAAAAGAACTAAAGGAATATGCCAAATTACAACTTGAAGAACTTGAGAGTTTAGAAGGCAAATGTCTATAAGCTCAGAAAAATCTCAATTATATCAAGCAAAAATGATACGTGCCCATGACAAATTAGTTTGTCCTAGAACCTTTTGAATCGGTGAATTAGTCTTAGTTCTCTGAAGACCTATCCTCACTCATCGAAGAGTAGATGGAAAGTTTGAACCAATATGGGAGGGCCCATATATAATTGAAAGGATATATACGAGAGAATCGTAGATTGTCAAGTTTAAAGAATCTTGGCCCCAATCAACGGGCATTTCTTAAAAAAATATTATGCGACATAAATGACTTGTTTATAAACTAGAAAAATAATAAAATCTTTCAAATTATCTCTATGATTCAAATTGTGATTTTTTATCTTATGATATCCTTTTTTGTTTATTAAGCAAGTACTTATAAGCTTGATTCCTCGACATAATAAAATGATAATAACAATTAAATGATATTTCTCAAATTAAAATTACGTCTAACATGTTACATTATCTTGTTGCTTTCAGGGAAATGTCTAACAACATACTTCTTTTTACATTTTGCACCGGTGTTTGTCTGGCTCTGGATCGACGATGCATTGAAAAAGGATTGAGAATCCATTTTGATTTTGACTTGTCTCAAGTTGAATTACTTTATGATGGACCTCTGTTATATATTGCTAATCAAGATAAAACAAAAGGAAAACCATCTGTATTAGAATTTCAAATTAGACAACAAAATATCAGGACTGAAGAAATACTTTTGACAGAACAAAAATAGAAGATTGACATTGGAAAACTAAAGTCAGTAGTGGTAACTACATCTCATGGAGCTGAAAATTCATCTTTTATCGGACTAAAGGAATCAGTCTCTGGATTACCTAGAGCTCAAAGGAGAAATTGAAAAAAATAACTTAAAAGACTCGAAGAAAAGGAACTATAAAATATGAAATCTATGGAAGAAGATGATGATTTTAAATTTCCATTTCTTGAAGATAATACTAAAGAAACATATTTTGTTTTAGGAGAAGAAAAAGTGGAGCAAGAAGAAGAAAGGATTGAGAGTACAATGTTTACTTGGACTCCTTACATGCCATCATTGGATCTCACATCTTTAGAGATGCCAACTGATAAAAGATTTGCTTTTGAAGAAGAATTAAGATGTATTTATGCCATTAGATGACAGACATTTGAATAATTTAAATATATTAACAAACAAATTGTCAATATATTAGAAGCATTTAACTATTTACCAGTGTCTTTGATGAAGAAGAGCAGGTTGTTATTATTAAACATGTAATGGAAGCACGCGATCTCGGACGAGCTGGACGCTTGAGAGGAAGAACATACTCCCAATAAGTGGATACGTTGCAAGGGTCGAGTGACAATCCAATATGGATGTTGTTATAATTATGCTGTAGATAAAGACGACAATCCTCCGGGAATTTTACGACATGAGCAGGTGGATCTGTTACCCACAATGATCATTCAAATTATCATACGACTGATAACATGGAACATAATGCCTATAACCCAGAAAGTTGCATTATAAATATATATGAGGAAGGAGATTGTATACCACCTCATATTGACAGTCATGAATTTGAAAGACCCTTTTGCACTCTGTCACTGATGAATAGATGTTCTATCTTTTTTGGAAGAGAGATACGAATTATGGGACCTAGAGAATTCCATGGATCTTATCAGATTCTGCTACCACGAGGATCAATCCTTATTTTACAAGGTAATGGAGCTAATGTCTCTAAACAATATATGCTGAGCCTAAGCTAATAATGTATTTTGATAACGTTACGAAGGATGCATCCTGAAAAGCGCCCTGAAGAATATCAGCCTATACTAAAACTTGAAGGGCTACAACCTTTAGAACTACCATGATCCTATGAATGTCCAAGAACCTGAGATATACTTAACAAAACTATGCTTCTGATAATAACTTAGAGTGCAAGATATTTGTAGTAGGTCTAGTCGAGTCTGAGGTGTGTAGAAATTAGAGGTAGACAGTATATGATATGATGTTTTCATGATAGTTTATATTATGATGTTTTGCTTGAAATGTATAATGTACTGTTAATATCCCTATCGATGTGATTATATAATGTACATTAACTTTTCATGTTGGAATGAAATATTATATGAAATTTCGTGAGTCCAATAAATGCCAAGACAAAACACCGATCATAAAAACAATGACGTAATAATAAAGCTATGTGGTCCATAAAATCAAAATCCCCAGCTGAAATATTCCAGATAGAGTGTGTTTGCACATTCTCTCCAATTATTGGATATAAGATCCTTCCTGACATTGAAATATGACATTTCTTTAGCTCTTTCATTGAGAAAGAATATAAGTCGTATAAAATTCCTTCTCAAAATCGACATATCGACATCTGATATTTCTGAGAGGTGGTATGACATCCATTCTCTCTTTAGCTATTGGATATAAGACCATTCCTGACATGGAAACATGGCATTCCTTTAGATCTTTTATTGAGAAAGGATATAATTGGTATAACATTCCTTCTCAAAATCAAAATATCTAAATCTGACATTTCTGAGAGGTGGTATGACATCCACTCTCTCCCGAGCTATTGGATATTAGTCCCTTCCTGACACGAAAATATGATATTCCTTTAGCTCTCTCTTTGAGAAGGGATATAAATCGCATAGCGTTCCTTCTCAAAAATTGACATATTGGCATTTAACGTTTTTGAGAGATGGTATAACATCCATTCCCTCTCCCGTTTTTGTTGGATTATTTACACCGTTTCGGTCAACGCCAATATATGCGACATACTTATACAATATTCCACACATATTGGGGGCCCATTTGTTGACCTCACTTTTGTGAGGATGATTTATAAATCATCTTGAGAAAGGAAGTCTACTAATATTGACCTTATAAATCCTACCAATGGTCACTAAACCCTAATTAGTTAAGTGAAACCCAAATGAAACATTTTTAAACAAAAATTGTAAGGACATATTAAAATGATCAAATCAGTAATGACAAACTCTGATTTGATCAAATATTGACCAAACAGGTCAAACTTTAACCCAAATGGTCAACTTAGGTTAAAATATTTAACCCATTGACCTAATGACCACCCTATTGATCAAATTGGTCAACCTTTGACCCAAATGATCAACTTAGGTCAAAATGGTCAACCCATTGACCCAATGACCCCAACATTGACCAAACTAGTCAACCCTTGACCCAAATGGTCAAATTTAGTCAAAATGGTCAATCCTTGACCCAATGACCACCACATTAACCAAACTGGTCAACCTTTGACCCATATAGTTAAATTTGGTCAAAATCATCAAACCATGACCTCATGACTACTACATTGACTACGGATACACCTAAAATATTTAGTGTTTTTAAGCATATTTTTATACCTATTTTGATGATATTGCACTTTAATGGAAGATTTTTTTATGTTATTCTTACAGGTATTATGAAAATGAGTGATTGTGATGAAAGGAGCAAAAAATGATCAAATTTGGAGTAAAAATTGAAAGGTGTGCAAATTTGAACTCTAGTGCCAATAAGCTGGATGGCTGGCGCATAGGCGTCATAGTTAAAGTGAAGAATTTTATTTAATTTTGACACAAATTTAAAGGGGTTTTTGAAGTATCCTTTGGTTTAAACTCCATTGGTGCATACATTAAAACTGGACATATTTTGAAGACACACCAAGTCACCTTTTGGAGAATTATTAAACATGAAGTCTTGAAGATCAGAAAGTGCGTGTGTGGCGCCACACCCAAGAGAAGAGTTTAGGAGAAAATTTTGGTGGGAAAGTTAGAGAAAATCTTGAAGTTGATTCTAGGGAAAGAGGAAGAAGGAGAACCTGAACTACAATTCTCATCTATATAATTCTCATCCATACAATTTCAATGGCCTTCTGAGAGGTTAAATCCTAAAAAGGTAGCCAATATTCTTGATAATGATACTTTTCAATGCTAGCAAATCAAGTTGCTGTAATTTTAAGAAAGATAGACCAATTTGGAATGAATTTTTCTCAGCTAATTTCCATGATTGAAGAAAATTCATTAGGCCAAATGGTTGATTCTCAAACTTCACTAGAAACTTTGAATGCTATAAGTAAGCCTAATAACCCATATTATAATTATTATAACCCAGGTTGGAAAAATCATCCAAACTTTAAATGGAATAACAATCCTCAGGGTGGTAGTAATCAACAATGGGGGAACAACCAAGTAAACCCATTGGGAAACTGGAATAACTAAGGGAATAATAATTATAGACCAACCTATCCTCTAGGATTTAACAATACTTCACAATTTAAGGAGAAGAAGTTTTCTATTGAAGAAGTGGTATTACAAATAGGAAATCAATTACAAAGTCAAGGAGCTACAATAATAAATATTGAGAATCAAATGAGACAAATTTCCAATTCTTTAAGTAATAAATCGCAAGGAACACTTCCTAGTAATACTGAAGTATATCCAAGAGATAAGAATAAAGAGCAAGTAAAAGCAATTCAACTGAGAAGTGTAAGAGAGTTGGAAGGTAGAGTTCAAAAAGAGATTGAAGTAGAGAAAGAAGAGATTGAAAAACCAAAAGAAGATGCTCTGAAAAGTTTGCCAAGACTTATTTCTCCACCTAAGATTGATTTAGAAAGCCACCACCTCCATTTCCTCAGAGACTTCATCAATAAAAGTTGGAAAAGCAATTTTCTATGTTCTTGGAGATATTTAAGAAGCTTACAATTAACAATCAATTTGCTGAAGCCTTAAAACAAATTCCAAGCTATGTGAAATTTATGAAGGATATTATCAACAGAGAAAGAAAGTTTGAAGATAATGAAACTGTTACACTCGATGAAGAGTGCAGTGTGATAATTCAGAAAAAGCTTCTCGAAAAGCTTAAAGATCATGGTAGTTTCACAATTCCATGTGCAATTAGAGACAGATTTTATGGAAAAGCTTTATTTGATTTGGGTGCAAGCATTAACCTTATGCCATTATCAATATTTAAAAGAATGGGATTAGGAGAAATAACCCCTACTACTGTAACTCTGCAATTAGCGGATCGTTTGATCACACATCCTAAAGGAGTTATAGAGGATGTTTGGTTAAAGTGGATCAATTTATCTTTCCTGTTGATTTTATTGTGTTAGATATTGAGGAAGATAAAGAGATACCCATAATTTTATAGAGACCTTTCCTAGCCACAGGCAGAGCAATGATAGATGTGAAAAAAGGGGAATTAATAATAAGAGTCAATGACCAAACTGTTACATTCAACATTTCAAAATCAATGAAATATCCTACAAGAGGTAAAGATGATGAATGTTATAGAATGGATGTTATTAGGTATTTAAGTGAATGCCATTTTAAATCAGCTTGTGAAGAAAAATTTTAAAGTGAAGAATCGGAATACGAGCAAGAAGAGGAATTACAACATTCGGAAGATTTTCATGAGGAAGATTTAAATTATGTTCATGAAAATTTTGAATTGTTGGACATGACTAAAAAAGATGAATCTTTTGGAAGATGAAGGTGTGACATGATTGGAAGATTCTTACTAAATATCTTGAGTTAGGACAAAATGTTTTGTTGTATAATGCTAAATTGAAAATATTTCCTCGAAAACTTAAGTCCATGTGGATGGGCCCATTTTTTGTGATGAAAGTTTATTTTTATGGAGCTGTGGATATTCAAGATCCTAAGATTAGAAAAATATATAAAGTTAACGGTCATAGAATTAAACCATATTTATCAGTCGATCCACATGAACCTAATAATAATCTGATATTAGGTCACTCAGTATAAGCTCTGGGTATGTCAAGCTAAAGACGTTATACCAATTGCTTTGTGGGAGGTAAGCCATAATTATCAGTGTGCTTTACTTTAGGTTTGATGTGTGTGGTTTGTTTGGTTTGTTTTCATGATATTAGGTCACTCAGTATAATGCTAAATTGAAAATATTTCCTGGAAAACTTAAGTCCACGTGGATGGGCCCATTTATTATGATGAAAGTTTATTTTTATGGAGCTGTGGATATTCATGATCCTAAGATTAGAAAAATATTTAAAGTTAACGGTCATAGAATTAAACCATATTTATCTGTCGATCCACGTAAACCTAATAATAATCTGATATTAGGCCACTCAGTATAAGCTCTGGGTATGTCAGGCTAAAGACGTTATACCAATTGCTTTGTGGGAGGTAAGCCATAATTATGAGTGTGCTTTACTTTATGTTTGATGTGTGTGGTTTGTTTTGTTTGTTTTCATGATTATGTGGTAGTAATTTTAAGTTTTTATGCTATAGTGGTGTTATTTGGACCTTATTTGATGACTTAGAGGAGTTAGAGTGAAGATTTAAACGTTTAGCAAACCTGTGCTAAATTGAACACTTGCGGCTATGTGCCGCAGAAGCGCTTAGACGCCGAAGTTACAAAAAATGTAGAAAAATGGTTTCTAGATGCCTAAGTCATGGGGAAGTAATTTTGGGAGTTATTTGGGAGTTTTAACACATCTAGGGTCGGTTTTATGCCTTCCCAAGCTTATAAAAAGGCCCTAAATTAAAGAAATACTTGCCTCAGTTCTTATTTTCATTCCTGAGTCTTAAGAAGAGTATTTTGAGTGCAAAAATGTCTTCTTGGGAGAGTAATGTTAAGAAGGAGGAAGCAAACAAGAAGAAGTTTATTAGTGAAAGTGTGCGAGAGTTATTCAACGAATTCCTAGCAGTTAGTATTTAAGGAATTACAGAAAGGATTGCAAAGATTGAAGCTGATGTGGCATCAATCGAAGCAAAGGTAAATGAAACTAACACTCATTTAGTGCATATTGGATGGCAACTCAAAATACAATTTAGTCATACAAGTCATGTGGAAGAAGCAAATAGAGAACTGTATCTGAAGAACAATTGGTTAGAAAAAGATGTAAGAGTTTTTAATCATCACCCGCTTTATCAGATTTATATTTTAGATGGTTTAAATGGAACTAATGGTGGTTCTGGATATAATCCACCTACAGGAGATTGGAATTAAATTAAGTGTAGTCTTGTGATTTGGTTTTTTGTGTAAGTGTTTTGTGTTTGTGATTTATGTTTGTGTTTTGTTGCACTTTAATTTGATGTTTGTTACATCTTAATGATGTAAGTTTGTGTTTATGAAATGTGTTATGAACTCTTGTGTTAGGGAATTTCATCCAAAATGTTTGCATAGAAATTTTTAGTTTGTATTAAGTGTAGTTTGTTATTAATGAAATATAAGTTTGTGTTTGTGTGAAATTTGTTTGGAATAAGATGGAAATTTTAGTGTAATTTTGGAGTATTAGAAGAGTTTATTGGGAGAAATAAGTATTAGAAGTGATTAAGGGAGATTAACTAAGTGATTTTGTGCCATTAAAATTAATTGTCAAAATTTGGGCACTGGCGGCTAAGCACCAAACCGTCGGCGCTTAAGCACCAAATTTTGCGGCTATGTGCCGTATGCTCCGCGCATAGGCGCCGGTTCAAGAAAATCAGTTTTCTGTAGTTAAAAACCCAAAATTTTGCCAATTACCCCCCACCCCAATCACCATCAACCTCTCGGTTTCGTGAAATAGAAGTCTAGTGTATCACTTAATAGGATCATTTAAGGGACGATTTCACTGAAATTTGTTAGATTTGATTTCCTTGAGGTATGAGAACTTCTCCTAAGTAAAAATTTTTAATTTTCACAATGTATTTTGATTACATTATTGAAAAATCAGAAAATCACTATTCATGGTGAAAATTTGAGGAAAACAATAAGAAATTGCTTGGTTTTTGTGGAAATTACCTTTGGAAGTTAAATTAGCAAGTTTAGTTTGATTTTGGAATTTATGATGAATTTTTAGTGAATTTTTAGAGATGGATTTAAAGTCGAAGCGCTCTAGAGAGAAGGTGAGATTTGATTCCAATAAATTTGTCAGTTCTAGAGCAGAGGAAAGATACATCGACGCACTTTCGTCGCGTAAATTGATTCCTAAACGAGTTTTTAGTAAACTTGAGGGAGAGATTGAAGAAATGATTATGCAAAGAAATTAGAAAAATTACTGTTGCTTCTCTGCTGTTACTGTTGTTTCTGTTGTTAGAGAGTTTTATGCGAACTTGCCAGCAGCAGAAGAAAATATGGTGATGGTTAGAGGTAAGCAAGTAGATTTTTCAGCTGCAGTAATTAATACATTTTACCGATTACCTCCTGAGATGTTTTGTTTTTATGCCAACTATCATCCTTTTGAGGTAGAATTAGATGAGATAATGTCTTTTCTTACTGATGGAAGAGGTTTATGGAAGATAACAAATGAATGAAGAGTAAATTTTTAGGCCTCTAAGTTGAATGCCACCTCAAAGGCATGGCATTACTTTATCTAATCAAAGTTGTTGCCTTCAAGTAATGTTAGTGAATTTATGAGAGAAAGACCTATTCTGAACCATTGTATTCAAAAAGGGAAAGCCTTTAGACATTGTAACTATTATTTTTATTATGTTTTGAACTATGCCAGAGCTGCTACTACTACAAGTATGGGATTTTCTTCCTTGATTCTTTCACTTTATGAGCGGTTTGGTGTTAAGTTTGAAACTTGGGAAGAGGTTCTTCAGCCACTTAAACACATTACCAGTGTAAATGAAAACACTTACACTATGCATTCAGTATTTGGCTGGAAAGGAGGATCTTTTAGATCTTTCAGTGCTTCTTCTTCTCGAGCTTCTACTTCACATGCATCATCTTCAAGAGATTCACAAACTGGATTGTTAAGAAATATTTTAAAGAAAGTGAGTCTTACCAGAGAACATGTTAGAGATATGGATGGTAAGATAGAAAATATTGAAAGATATATAGTGAAACATGATGAGTATGACGAGAATTATCAGCAATACATGGACAGAGTAATTAGAGGTAATCAAAGTGCTGAGATGCCTCCTCATCCTTTTTATATACCTTATTTGTCATCGAGAGACAGGAATGAAGATCATGATGATGAGGTTGATGATTAGGATTGTTGTATTGATTTTGTGATGTTGTTATGTGATTTTCTTATGTGTTGTGATGTTCTTATTTGATGTTCTCATATGTGATGTGTTGATTAATTTTTCATGTGATGTATTTTGATATGAACTCTGATATTGTGTAGAGCATAGTTTGGACTATTTCTTTTATGCACATTCAGATTTTATATGATAAATTGATGTTTTATGATGTATGTTTGTGATATGTTTGTGGTAGTAAATGTTTTAACTATGTATCTAGTTTTTGAGTTTTTAGTAGTGTATAATCTAATTCCAAAACTATTACGAAAATTTAGAACACTATTAGAAACTCCAATTTAAATTGCATATTTAAACTTTTCCAAATCTGCTACCATATATTTTCTAATGTTGTTATGATTTTAGTCATGTTAAAGTTAGTGTGTATTTGCTTTGAAAACCTCCACTACTGTGGAAGTTTTTTGAAATTTTTATTTTATGAAAAAAACTAAAAAACCAAAATTGAATTCTTTTTTTTTTCCTTATTTTTAAACTGTTACACTTGCATATTTAGGATATGAAAATTCGTGCTAGCATGGTATTTTAATTTTTAATTCTTACCCATGTATCATTTTTTATGCTTAGATTTTTAATCCTAACAAAAAAGTTAAAGTTTGGGGAGAATTTAAAAAACAAATTTTCAAAAACAAAAATTTTATTTTTTCTCAAGAATACTTATAATGAAATTTGATTTTTGATTGAAAATAATTATATGAAGTTATATTAGGGGAGCAAAATTTTGAATATAGAAATAAGTAAGAGAATTTAGTTAAAATTTATAGTAATGATGAAAATTTTAAAGTTAAAATTTTCTTAGTAAAGAAATGTTAAATATAATTAAACTATCTTTAGTAAGAAATGTATTTTTGAAAAAATAGAAGATTTGACTTTTATTTTCAAAGCATAAATTTCTTTTATTGAAAAATAATTTTCAACACTTTTATTATAACTTTTAAGTGAATGATATATATCAGACCTTTATTTTAAATGGAAGGGTGGAATTCAAAATCAATAAAGGTCTGTCCAGATACAGTAATCCTTGCCTCATAAAAAAAAGAAAAGAAAAAAAATAAAGAAAAAGAAAAGAAAAAGAAAAAATAAAGAAAAAGGAGGAGAAACTTGAGGATTTAAAGGTCTAATTAAAAATTGGTTCCATACCTAAAGCGTAAAATATAAGTTTTGAGAAAATCTAAAACTTAAGATTATAATATAGTGAGTAAAATTATTTTCAAATAAAAATTCTTAATTGAGGAAAATAAAATAATTAAATCCAATATTTTGAAGAATCTACAAGTATTTCTGAATTAGATAGAAACTTATATTTTTATTATCCTTTACTTAAGAACTTTCTAAAGTTTAAGTTGGTCTCATTTACTAAAATTTTTTTCTAAATTGGACTATTTCATTTCTAGAACAAAAATTTGAAACCTTCCTAAAGAAACTCCTTTACATAATTTGCATGCTTGATTTTTATATGATTTTAGTATCACTTGAGGACAAGTAACATTTATAAGTTTGGGAGATTTTGATACACCTAAAATATATTATATTTTTATGCATATTTTTATACTTATTTTTTATTATATTGCACTTTAATGAGACGTATTTTTGTGTTTTTCTTTCAGGTGTGATTAAAATGACTGATTATGATAAAAAGCAACAAAAGAGGATCAAATTTGGCGCAAAAATGGGCTATGTGAAAATTTGACCTGTGGCGGCTAAGCGCCGCATGGTTGGCATATAGGCACGGTAGTTTAAAAATACGAATTAAATAAAATTTGACTCCATTTTCAAGTTGTGTTTGAAGCAAAATTTGGTGGTAACATCCTTAACTTTCTTTGGGTGGAAGATTTAAATGAAGAGATGCATTCTTTGGTGGATGCATTGAATCTGGACATAATTTGAATAGGCACCAAAGCACTTTTTGTAGAATTATTAAAATGAAGACATGGAATCAGTTTAGAGACTTCTTCAGTCCTTCTTAGTCTTTTTTTAGTCCTCTTTAGTCTTTTTAGAGTCTTCTTTTTATTATTTAGATTCAGTTAGTTAAGTCTTTTTTAATTTAAGAGAGTTTTAAAGGAGAAAGGGGTTTGTGTGAGCCTTCTTCTCACCAATTTTCTTTCATCCATTTATCTAGTTTGTATTGGAGTCTAAAGTCAGACTTGGAGTCAATAGAGTTGGGCGCTAACCCTTGTGGAGTCTTTTAGTGGAAAGCAAAATTTCAGAGGAACTTCTAGAGTCTTGTGGATAGGATTTTCATATAAGTGATAATCTTTGATTTTACATTTGATTTTTAAGTAAAACTTGTTGTGTTTTCACTATGATTTCTACTGTCAAATCAAGTTGTGTTTGTGTTTTCTCCATGAGTTCTGAGTAGTTTTCTTTATCTTTTTCCTTTTAAATGATGAAGTAATTAAATTATGGAAGGAAGTTGTGTGAAGTATATAAGTTTAATGTTAGTAGAAGTTGTGATGATTTATTTCCTTGCACATAATTTACTTCTTGATTAGGCCAATTAAAATGTTAAAATTTGCTGTGAGATTATGTTAGATCTAATGCGGTATTGCCTTAATAAAAAATTGGAAAGAATCACATGCAATTGTATGGATAAGAATTGTATTCCATAAAATTGAATGCAAACAAATAGGGAGATATGTTTTAATGAGGAGTAAAATTATAGGACTTTAGAGTGACAGGAAAAAGCCCCCTAATTTGGTTTGAGGTGAAAAATTTTGTTATGAGATGTTAGCCCCTAGGTGGAGGGAATAAAGAGAAATCTAGAGTGAGAGCTGGTATCTTCCCTACCTAACCCATCTACAAAATTTTAAAGCTTCAAATTAACCAATTTTCTTTATAGAACCAAGTAAGGGTAAAGAATATAATTGCTCTTATTTAGCACAATACATTTAAATACTTCCATAATGAAATTTCACAATTATTACTGATTCATTAAAAGAGGAAAAAGATACTTTATTCTCATTGCTTTAATATCATTTAATAGTCTTGTTAATTTTAGTTGCTTGCTTAACTTTTATTAAAAACATCAAAAATAATTTTCAACTAATCTATTTTAAAACATACTTTACAAAATAAATTTAAAACGTAAAAAGTTAATTTTCTTATTTCTTTATATTTTTAGAAATTTCCCCGTGGGTTTGATATTTCGGGGCTTAGTCAGAAAGTCCTATATTACATGATAAAAAATATGTATACTTATGTAGAATCTCATATTATAAAACAATTAAAATATATTTCTTATTTTCTTCAGAATCAAGTTTTCTGTTTCGTTGCAAAGAAAGAGATAATATCATTGAAAATAAATATAAAGTGAAAAACATAAGCGTAAATATTTGGGGATCAATCACCGTCGCCAACCAAATTACAGCAAAAGAGAATGTCAAACTTCAACTTGCAGAACTGGAAAGTCTCAAAGGAAAAAGATTACTCGCACAACAAAATTTGGAACTCTATTAAGCGAAAATGATTCAAGCCAACGATAAATTGATTTGCCCGAGGTCGTTCAAAATCTGTGACCTCATACTCGTTCTCAGAAGGCCTATTATTGCACATCGTAAGATAGGTGGAAAATTTGAACCGATCTCAGAAGGACCATTTGTGGTAGAACAGGTTTTCTTTGGTAGGTCATACCAGTTGGTAGATTCTCAAGGGGAAAGACCCATTTGCAAATAAATGGACGATATCTAAAAAAGTACTATGCAAAGTGAAAGGATGAAGAAAGAATATAAATTCCGATGTAGCCATGTGGCCAGTATTTGTGACTGGGTCCAAACTTTGTAATAAAATAAATTTTCTCACAAAATAAAATACACTCGTTAAACTTCTAATTTTAAATCTTGTAAAAACATATTAAATAAGATAATGGCATTAAAACAACTGTGAAAGAATTGTTAAATGAATAATAAGAATAAGCTTGTTACTGTCATTGTTCTTGTTCGTGCAAAGTGCCAGCCACTGACATTTCTCCTATCTTCATATGTAGGAAGTGTCAGATCTCGTGGCATTTGCTTCAAAAAATGGCTTGGATCTCACACTCTAATGAGAAAGGAGACATACAAGAGGCTTCAAATATGAAGTCAATAATGAAAAGTGGTCGCAGAGAGACCGGACAGACATCAGGACATGGGGGTACTGGAGGTTTCGTTGATTCACACCTCCTCTCCAAGAGACACAATTAGGATCTATCCATGATCACTACTCCAAAGGGTGTTCTTGTTGTCGCTTCAGCTGAAAGAGTCCCATATGCACAATTGGCATGTACAAAAAAAAGAAATGCAAATCACCGCAACTGTTGCCTTTTGGACAGGATGGAGAGGAGACAGGCTCAGGAGTCATCCGCGGAGCTATTTGACCAAAGAAAAATGTATTGATAAATTCATACCGATTTTATATTAATTTTGATGATACTGCACTTTAAAGAAAGGTATTTTCTATGTTTTATTGTAGGTACGAAGATTTCTAGATAATGGAGCAAAAAGATGAGAAAAGAAGCGAATCTGGAACAAAAAGGACTAAAAGAGGCAAAAGTTGAACTTGGCCGCCGATAGCGAGGAATAGGCCACCGACGGCGTGTTTTTCCCAAGAAAATGCAAATATATTAAAAACAAGCCCGCCGACGGCGAGAAGGTCAGTTCAAGCAAGATTCATTGAATCTGGACTCTTTTTGAAGAGGTGCTTAAGCAACCTTTGAAAATATTTCTCCCTCTTTAAAAAGAGACGAATTTAGGCCGAAAGTGTGCCCTTTTTGAGTGTCTTTTTAGTGTCTTTAGTATCTCTAAAGTGTCATTAGTGTGTGTAATTGTGTTCTAGAGAGTATAATAGTGAGTTTAGTTGAGTGTGTTGTACAAGAAGGAAGAGTCAGAGGAACTTCAAGGAGTCTGCTTGGGGAGAAAATTCGAGATAAGTTGTGTTTATTATTTTATAACTTTGATTTTATATGAAATTCAAGTTTTGTGTTATTCTTCCTAGCATTCTGAGTAGTCTTCTCTGTCTTTCTCCTTGTTTTTGAGATTTTGTGAAATGGAAATTGAATTAGTTGTGCCTAAAATATTCAATAAAAATTGTGATAATGTTTTTACTTAATTCTTAATTTACTTTCAATTTGGGTAATTGAACTGTTAAAATATGTTGATTTCACAACTAAAGTAAAGATTACAGCCAAGATTCAGGGAGATCAAAGTCCTTGAAAGGAGGGTGCAAATAAATAAGTAAATATTATTTATCAGGCGTAGAATTGGATATTTTAGAGTGACAGACTAAAATCTTCAATTCGGTCCTATCCTTTGGGTGCTAAAGTGTAGATGTTAGCCCTCAGGCAAAGGGAACGTGGGAGCTCTGAAGTGAGAGCCGATATCCTCCCAGCCTAGCCGCAGATTCAGTAACCAAGCATAGGATTAGTAAATGTTCTTTATGCCCGGACCAAAGGGTAAAGAATATGAATGCTCCTATTTGGCACAATATATTTCTAACTAATTTAATTATCCATTCACTTAATTCTCTTAATAAAGGGGGAGATACTTTTCTATATTACAATTTCTCATTTAAAAATTAGTAGTAGAATTTAGTATAATTGTTCATTATTTACGTTTACTAGATAGTAATTTCAACTGCTCTAATTAGTTCATAATCTCTAACTTCTCTGTGGGATCGATATCTAGGACTCTATTAGAGCCCTGCATTACTTGAACGATACGTATACTTGCGTTGATAAGGGGTAACTTTTCTATTATTGATATTATATTTACACTTGTTAACACTTATATAGTTACGCATCCACACCCTGTCAAGTTTTTGGCGCCGTTGCCAGGAAGTAAAGTATTTATTATTAGTAAAATAATTATTAAGATAATTTCTAGAGTAACAAACTATTTTAAAATTACTTAAGTTTTGTATGCGTAAATTTGGAACCGAAAATTTAATACCTTACGATTCAGAATTAGAACGCATTATTAAAAAAATTAAAAAACAGAAAGAAAAATTTTAAATTTAAATCAAATGGCAAATAATCCAGCAATTGAAAATACAATTCAGCCAAGACCTTTAAGAGATTACACTAACCCTACATTAGATGAAATTCACTTAACTATCCAAAACCCTGATGTAGCGGCTAATTCATTTGAGCTTAAACCTGCAATTATCCAAATGGTATAGAATAATCAAATTAGTGGTTCACCAAACGAAGATCCTAATTTACATCTCGCTAGTTTTTTAGAACTTTGTGCTACTTTTAAATATGACGGAGTATCTAATGATGTAGTTAGACTTAGGATTTTTCCTTTTTTTAAGGGATATGGCTAAGATATGGTTAAATTCGTTAGCACCTGGATCTATTAGAACTTGGGGAGAATGATCACAAAAATTTCTATCCAAATACTTTCCTCCTTCAAAAACTGCTAAGCTTAGAAATGATATAACCTCTTTTAGTCAGTTTGATGGAGAATCGATATATGAAGCTTGAGAGAGATTTAAAGATCTTCTTAGGAAATGCCCACATCATGTGTTACCAGATTGGTTAATTATTCAAACTTTTTATAATGGATTACTAGGATCTCTTAGATCTATTATTGATGCTGCCGCTGGTGGTTCATTAATGTCAACACCCTTTGATGAGGCTTATTCGTTAATTGAAGAAATGGCTACCAACAATTTTCAATGGCCTTCTGAAAGGCTAAATCCTAAAACAATAGCTAGTATCCATGATTCTGATGCAATATCTATGTTAGCTTCTCAGATTGCTGCTATATCTAAGAAATTAGATCATTTTGGAATGAATTATTCTCCTACTATAATATAAGAAAATTCATTTGGCAATTTGTGGATGCTCAACCTTCTTATGAAACTTTAAATGCTATTAATAATAGACCCAATAATCCTTATGCAAATTATTACAACCCTGGTTGGAAGAATCATCCAAATTTTAATTGGAATAACAATTCTACTAATCAACAATGGACGAACAACTCAGTAAACCCATTAGGAAATTCATTTAACCAAGGAAATTATAATTATAAACCTTCTTATCCACCTGGATTTAATAATAACTCTCAATTTAAGGAAAATAAGTTATCTATGGAAGAATTGATATTAAATATGGGTCAACATTTACAGAATCAAGGAAATCAGTTACAAATTCAAGGAAACAAATTACAAAATCAAGGAATTGATATTAAAAATATTGAAACTCAACTTAGGAATATCGCTACTGCGCTTAATAATAGAATTCATGGAACTTTTCCTAGTAATGTGGAAATTAATCCTAAAGACCAAGGAAAGAACAAATCAAAGCGATACAGTTACAAAGTGGAAAAGAATTAGAAACAAGAATACAAAAAGAAATGAAAATTGAGAAAGAGAAAGTGGAAACTGAAAAAGAAAAGGAACATCAAGATCAAGATTTAGAATATCCACTAATACCAATGAAAATTTCTGTAGAAAAACCACCACCACCATTTCCTCAGCGATTAAAGCAACATAAAAAGGATAAGCAATCTTCTAAATTCCTTGAAATCCTGAAAAAATTAACGGTGAACATTCCCTTTGTAGAAGCATTAGAATAAATGCCCAATTATGTGAAGTTTATGAAAGATATTTTAAACAAGAAGAGAAAGTTCTCAGACAATGAAACTGTTGCACTTAGCGAATTATTCAGAAAAAGCTTCCTGAGAAATTAAAAGATCGTGGTAGTTTCGCTATACCATGTGCTATGGGAGAAAAATTTTATGGAAAAGCTTTATGTGACTTGGGAGCCAACATTAATCTTATGCCTCTATCAATTTTTAAAAGATTATGATTGGGAGAAGTCTCACCTACTTCAGTAACTCTTCAGTTAGCTGATCGTTCAGTGACTTATCCTAAAGGAGTTATTGAAGATGTGTTAGTAAAAGTGGATAAATTTATCTTTCCTGCGGATTTTATTATTTTAGATATGGAGGAAGATAAAGAAATACCCATAATTTTAGGAAGACCCTTCTTAGCTACTGGAAGAGCTATGATTGACGTTCAATAAGGAGAATTAACTATGAGAGTAAATGATCAAGAAGTAACTTTCAACATTATAAAATCAATGAAATACCCTACTATTGAAAAAGATGATGAATGTTTTCGAATGGAAATTCTTGAACATATGCGAAATAAACATTTTAAAGAATACTTTGAAGATAAACTAGAAATAGAAAATACTGAATTATTGGAAGAAGCAAAAAATGAAGAAATAGATTATATACTAGAAAGATTTAAGATGTTGGATATTACGAAAAATGCTGAAAAGAATATAGTTCCATCGATTATAAAACCTCCTGAACTTGAGTTAAAAATTTTACCTACTTATTTGAAGTATGCATTTTTGGAAAATTCTTTAACTTTACTGGTTATTATATTGGTAGAATTAAATGAATTATAAGAGCAAAAACTTTTAGACACATTAAAGAAGTATAAGAAAGCTTTTGGTTGGACCTTAGTAGATATTAAAGGAATTAGTCCTTCAATATGTATGCACAGAATCATTTTGGATAATGAACATAAACCAAGAGTTGATCCCCAAAGGAGATTAAACCCGATGATGAAAGATGTAGTCAAGAAATAAATATTAAAATGGTTAGACAATGGTATTATATATCCTATTTCGGACAGTGCTTGGGTAAGCCCAATTCATTGTGTTCCTAAGAAAGGAGGAGTGACTATTGAAGCTAATGAAAATAATGATTTGATACCTATCAGACAAGTTACTGGATGGCGTATATGTATTGATTATAGAAAATTAAATGTGGCCACCAGGAAAGATCACTTCCCTTTACCATTCCTAGACCAAATGTTGGATAGACTTGCTGGGCACAAATACTTTTGTTTTTTAGATAGATATACTGGCTACCATCAAATTCCTATTGCTCCTGAGGATCAAGAGAAAACTACATTTACTAGTCCTTACGGAACGTTTGCTTTTTGAAGGATGCCTTTTGGACTATGTAATGCACCTGCAACATTCTAGAGATGTATGATGTCTATATTTAGTAAATTAATTGATGATGGAATAGAAGTATTTATGGACGATTTCTCTGTATTTGGAAAATCATTTGACGCATGCTTGGAACATCTTAAAAAAGTTTTGGAGCTATGCGAAAAAACTAATTTAGTTCTATATTAGGAGAAATGTCAATTTATGGTTGCAGGAGGAATTGTATTAGGGCATACAATTTCAGAAAATGGCATAGAAGTAGACCCTGCAAAAATTCAAGTTATAACTGAATTACCACCTCCTACTACAGTGAGAGGGGTAAGAAGTTTTCTTGGACATGCTGGATTTTACAGACGCTATATAAAATATTTTTCAAAAATTACCAAACCTCTATGCCAACTTTTAGAAAAGGACAAGAAATTTGAATTTACTAAAGAATGCTTAAATGCTTTTGAATTATTAAAGGATAAATTGATCACAGCACCTATAATATTTTCACCTAACTGGAGAAACCATTTGAACTTATGTGCGATGCTAGTTATTATGCTATACGAGCTGTTTTTGGACAAAGATATGATAAAATTTTTAAAGTTATATACTATGCTAGTAAACTCTTAATAATGCTGAAATTAACTATACAATTACAGAAAAAGAATTATTAGCAATTGTATATGCTTTTGATAAATTTAGATCTTATTTAATTGGAACTAAATGTATTGTGCATACTGATCACTGCTATTAAATATTTAATGCAAAAGAGGGATACCAAACCCAGATTAATTAAATGGATATTACTGATGCACGAATTTGATTTTGAAGTAATTAATAGAAAGGGAACTGATAATCAAATTGCGGATCATTTGTCAAGATTAGAATATTGCAAATTATCTGACACTGACAATGAAATTACAAACAGTTTCCCTAACGAACAACTTTATAATATAAATAAGTGGAAAATACCTTGGTATACTGATATAGTTAATTATATTGTAAGTGATATTTTACCACCCACGCTAACTCTACAACAACAGAAAAAATTTATTCATGATGCTAAAGCATATTTTTAGGATGAACCATATATATAAGCAATGTAAGAATCTTATTATTAGAAGATTTGTGCCTTATGAAGAAACTGAACAGATTATTCAAAAATGTCACGATTCTGAGTTTGGATGACATTTCGGGACTGATAAAACTGCTTATAAAATTTTACAAGTTGGATTTTTTTGGCCTACTCTTTTTAGAGATGTTTATAGATAGATCAAAACTTGTGATAAATGCCAACGAGTAGGTAATATATCTAGAAAAAATGAAACGCCTCTGAATTTCATATTAGAAGTTGAAATTTTTGATGTTTGGCGATTAGATTTCATGGGACCATTTATTCCTTCATTTGGAAAATCATATATATTAATTGATATTGATTATGTTTCTAAGTGGATTGAAGCATAGGCCTTACCTCGTCGTGATGCTAAGAGTGTTTCAAAATTTTTATGAAAAATACTTTCATAAGATACGGAATGCCGAGAGTGATTATCACTAACGGAGGATCCCATTTAAGGAATAAATATATTTAAAGATTGGCGGAAAAATTTAATATTATGCATAAAATATCTACTGCTTATCATCCACAGACCAGTGGATTAGCTGAAGTTTCTAATTGAGAAATTAAACAAATTTTAGTAAAGATTGTAAACCCTAGTAGATTATATTGGTCCACAAGACTAGACACTGCATTATGTGCATACATGACTGCTTATATAACTCCGATTGGAATGACTCCTTACAGACTTATTTATGGAAAGACTTGCCACTTACCAGTTGAATTAGAGCATAAACATATTGGTCGATTAAAGAATTTAATTATAATTTGAAAGATGCTGGTGAGAAGAGATTGTTGCAGATGAATGAATTAGAGGAATTAAGGAATGAATCCTATAATAATGATAGAATCTATAACGAGAAAATGAAGATATGACATGATCGGAAGATTAACCAAAAGAATTTTGAACCAGGATAAGAAGTATTGTTGTATAATACAAGGCTAAAATTATTTCCTGGGAAATTGAAATCTCGATGGTTATGACCTTTCACTATAACTCAAGTATTTACATACGAAGCTATTGAAATTGAAGATCCAAAGACTGGAAATAGATTCAAAGTAAATGTACACAGATTAAAACCATATTTTGAGGGTAAAAGACCAAATATTAAAGAGGTTTTAATGCTCAGTCAACCTGATTAACACCCTGAATAGATCGGGCTGACGACGTTAAACTAAGCGCTTTATGGGAGGTAACCCATAGTTATCTTTATTTATATGCGATGATTATATATTTGTTTGATTTATTGTTAGTTTGCAGTATGAATGAATTATACTACTCGTATTTACCCTTATGATCATCACGATAATTGGATCCATAAAAAATTTGAAATGCATTTAGAGCAGAGTGAAACTGGGCAATTTTTGCCTTGGCCGCCGACGGCGAGATCAAGCCCGCCGACAGCGAGTTTTTCCCTCCAAGTTCAGTTTGTGTTATTAAAGAATCCCGCCGACGGCGAGATCGACGCCACCGACGGCGAGTTCGGTGAGTGGACGGTTTAGGGAGTTATTTTGACGGTTTCTGACAATTCTAAGTGGTTTTAACTCTTTAAAAACTCCTAGAACTCGAATTCTAAACTATCTACTTCCTAAAAATGAATTGAAACTCAACCAAAACTCATCATTATGGCATCCAATCACCATGAAATCCCTAGATCTCGAGTATTCAATAGAAGAAAATTTATCAGTTGCGAGGCCCAGTGAATCTTCAATAAGGTAATGATGTAAAAGAGATTGATCAAAGAATAAGGATTCGTGAATCGAGGATTGGAGAATTTGACAACGCCTATCGAGGAGATGATTGTGCGACGACGTTGGGAAGTATTATGCTATACCACTTCTACAGTAGTCGTCCCTGTGGTAAAAGAATTCTATTCCAATCTACACAGAATCAACAACAGAGTCGTCTATGTGCGAGGCAGAAGGGTAACTTTTACTCCTTCTAGAATTAATGAGTTATATTCAGTAGAGAATACACCCATTTTCCACTACAACAACTTTTCCCATACAAGGAATAATATGAATGAAATCTTTCGTTACTTGACTGATCAGCAGAAGATTGGGAAACAAGAGAAGACGAATATGTTAGTTTTTCTGCATCACTTATAAACCCCGTTTCTAAACACTGGCACTTCTTTATTTCTTCAAAACTGTTACCCACTATGAGGTTTAATAAAGTTTCTAAGGAGTGTGCAATTTTTGAGTTATTGTATTCAAGCGGGACTACCTATTGATATTGGTTCAATTACTGTAATGTCTGCTTTAGGCCTGATTGTTCATGGATCAATATATGGGCTTGGACATCCTTCTATAATTTTTGCACTCTGCAGTTAGTACCAAGTTTCATATGAAGCCTGGGAGAAGGTACTTCTGCCTTGGAAACCTTTAGATCCAACAGATATGTTTCCTACACTTGATGATGATAATGGGACAGCCATTATTGTGGATCAAACATCCCAGAGTTCTTTTTCAATTAGGCCTTTGACTGATAAAACTGATGTGATCTTACAGAAACTCAAAAGACTGAAAAAAGAGGTACAAAACGTGATGACTTCAATTAATAACATCTCTGACTTATTTGATCATATTGACTGGAGGATGAAAGAACACTTCGATCATTCTAGACATCTTGAGGCTAGTTTCATACGGTTTATGAGAAAGAAAGGATGGATAGAAGAAGATTCTACTTAAGGGTTTTCTGATAGACCCGTCTACAATCTTTTCGTTCATTTACGTTCTATGGGTGATATCAGAGATGAGTTTAGCACTGATCCTGAAGAGTAGAAGACGTTCGTATCTGCTTATGTGTTGAATTAGTTTGAATTTAATTTTGTGTAATCTGCATTTTTGTTATTTTAGATTTCGATATTTGATCTCAGTATAGATGAGATTATGCATCGTTTGTTTTTTTGAGCGTTTTGAGTGTTGTGGTTTGGATTGCGATGCTGAATTTTATGTATTAAGGTTGAGAAAATACCTTTTTATAATGTTGTGTACGAATATTCTAAACACTTGGATTTTATATAAAAAATGTGATGTTGTGTTGTGTGAATTTATTAGAGTTAAAATAATATCTAATCACAGTAAAATATGTTTAAATCGATTGATCGGACGTTAATGAGGCTTAAAATGAATTAAAAATTACAAAAATTAAAAATTTTAAATTTTTGAAAAGGCCCACTGACAGCGCCCTCGACGCCGTCGACGGCGGCTTTTTTGAGAGACTTAAGCCTATTAAAATTAATTTGCTTGGCGACGGCGAGATTTTGCCCGCTGATGGCGAGGACTCAAAAAATACCTTTATTTGACCGATCAACCGCCACTATTCATTGTCCCCTTCCTCTAAATTTTGAAAAAACTAACCTAGGGCTTGAGAGATCTTGGATTTGGAGCATTTTCAACCCATTTTGACACCGGATTTCATCTTCCTTTGGTAAGAGCTTCACTCCCATGCAAAAATTTTTGATTTTCACCATGTATTTCTTCCACATTTAGGAATTTTGGAAAAATCGAAATGTGGAGAAAATAGTTAGAAGAAATTCATGGAATTCATTTTAGATTACTTTAAGTCACCTTTGGAAGCCATTCCAGTGTTATTTTGGAATTTAGTTGAGATTTTTGTAAATTTGATAGATCGAGAAATGGCTCCAAGATAAAAGAGGTGACTTGACCTTGACGAGACATGATTTGTGAACGCTAAAGCTCAGTCAAGGTACAACTTTAGCATAAAAGCGAAAAAATGCATCCAAGACAAAGTTTTAAGAATCCGGGAGGAGAAGTGGAACAGACAATTAAAGAACGAAGATGGGAAAATTTTTGTTATTCGACGAACAGAGCTGGAGTAGAAGTAGTAAAGGAATTTTATGCTAACCTAACCCAGATAGAGGATGGACCTATAAAGTTATTATGATACGTTTGGAACAATGGAAGGACCACTGGAGGATGTGATTAACTTTCTCACTGATGGGAAAGGGACTTGGAAAATGAAGCAGCGTGAACGGGTAAACTTCCCTCTTTCTATGTTAAATGCAACCTCTAAGGCTTGGCATTATTTTATTTGTTCTATTTTTCTACCCACTTATCATCATAGTGAAGTTTCAAGGGATAGAGCAGTTCTGAATTTTTGTATTTAGAATAATAGAAGTATAAATGTGAGAAAGATTATTTATAAAAACATATTAGCCATTGCAAGAAGTGAACAGGAGGAGGACTGGGACATCCTCGTATGATTTATGCACTCTGCCAGTTATCTGGAGTAGAGGTGGGAGATGATGAGGAATGGGTTCAACCTATGAAACCCATTACAAAGGCTAATATAAAGACTTATGAATCCCACGATGGATGGAGATCTGAGACTAGGAGCTCTGCACGTTCGACTAGTAGGGATATTCCCTCTACTAGTTATGACCCTCCTACCTATTGTTCTCCTACACTTTATGACTTAATGAATGAACTAACTCTGGAGTGGAAAAGTTTTGAGAAAATTGATGAAAGGTTGGAGCAAATAGATCAGAGGATTGGAGGTTTAGAGCGGAGGCACGATTATGATAGTGAATATCTCCATAGGCATTCTGAGTTTGAGATAGCTTACTATGATGCTGAGAATCACTATAGGAGAGGGGAGCTTGATGTTATATTTCCTGAGTGCCCTCGTTATACTCACTACCAAGTCTACTCCACCTGCTGAACAAGGAGATGATGATATAGTTTGGGATTTTGATGCTGAAGATTAGATTCTATGATTAGATACTATTATTATTTGTTTGTTTGTTTTCTTCAATTTAGTATTGTTGTTTAGTTTATGTATTTTGATTATTATGTTGTGTAAGTCATTTAAACTGTATTGTGTAAGTTAAATTTGTGTAGTTTTAAAATTTTATATTTCAGACTGTGATTGTAACTCTGAAAATGAATTAGTAAAATATATGTGGATGATGTGATAATTGTGCTTAGTACTTTAATAGGTAAAGTAATTAAATGTAGTAGGAAATTGTGTTAGTATTTTGTACTTATTTCAAAATTTCCTTACCCAAAAAATTCTCTAATGTTATATGTCTGTAGAAAGTTATTAAAAGTACAGGTTAAAGTGATGAGAGGAACCTGCAAAACTTCAAAAAGATATACCTAAAGCATGAGGGTATGATTTAAATTTACAGTATTTTTTTTTCTCTTTCCACCTATATGATTAGATAGAAAAATTTAAGTTTGGGGGAGGGGAAAAAAATTTTAATTATTAAATGTTCTCAATTAAATATTTTCAAAAATTATTATAAAATGATTTTCTGTAGTTAATTTAATTCAGTAAACTAGAATTAATTTATTTAACTATTATAGAAGGTTAAAATAAATACCTTTTGTGATTAAAATGATTTTGTAGATTAAGATATTTGGAATAAAAGAATAAGAATATAGTTTACAATTTAAAGTAAGGAAAACTATATTTTAAAATATTAAATTCTTTAGTATTTAATTGAAAAAGAAAAGATTGAAACTCAATGATGTAAAAACTATAAAATACATATAAAGTAAGGAAATGTTTCAAGTTTCAAATTTAGGAAGAGGAAAGTGAAGTTCAAAATTATTAACAGGCTATCCAGATACAGTAATCCTCACTTGAAAAATAAAAAAAAAAGAAGGATTGAAAAACAATCCCTGAAAAGAAAAGAAAAAGAAAAAAAGTAAGTAAGGAGAAGCTTGAGGAGATGTCTTCTAAAAAATTGGCTTCATTTGACTCAACCTAAGGATAAACTCAGTTACATTTCTGAACTTATATATATGGATTAGTATTTTACTAAGTAGTGTTTTCATGAATTTCCTGTCATCTGAATATCCTAAGTAATTTAATATTGCAACATATAGACATTCTTCAAATGAATAGAAGACTAGAATTCTTAAGCTTGATGACTAAATAACCTTACATTTATAGATTTAATTTAATTATCTAAAAATTTTTCTAATAAACTTCACTATAATATTTATTTAAATCAAATTCATAGTATTTCTGAATTAAAGCTTTACTACAAATAATCATTACTTTTATGTCGTATCAAGATTACTTGAGGACTAGTAATTGTTAAGTTTGGGAGATTTTGACCAAAGAAAAATGTATTGAGAAATTCATACCAATTTTACATTAATTTTGATGATATTGCTCTTTAAAGAAAGATATTTTCTATGTTTTATTGTAGGTACGAAGATTTCTAGATAATGGAGCAAAAAGATGAGAAAAGAAGCGAATCTGGAACTAAAAGGACCAAAAGAGACAAAAGTTGAATTTGGCCGCCGACGGCGATGAATAGGCCGCCGACAGCGTGTTTTTCCTGAGAGCATGCAAATATATTATAAACGAGCCCGCCGACGGTGAGAAGGTCGGTTCAAGCAAGATTCATTGAGTCTGGACGCTTTTTGAAGAGGTGCTTAAGCAACCTTTGAAAATATTTCTCCCTCTTTAAAAAGAGACGAATTTAGGCCGAAAGTGTGTCCTTTTTGAGTGTCTATTTAGTGTCTTTAGTTTCTCTAAAGTGTTATTAGTGTGTGTAAGTGTGTTCTAGAGAGTATAATAGTGAGTTTAATTGAGTATGTTGTACAAGAAGGAAGAGTCGGAGGAACTTCAAGGAGTCTGCTTGGGGAGAAAATTTGAGATAAGTTGTGTTTATTATTTTATAACTTTGATTTTATATGAAATCCAAGTTTTGTGTTATTCTTCCTATGCATTCTGAGTAGTCTTCTCTGTTTTTTTCCTTGTTTTTAAGATTTTGTGAAATGAAAAATTGAATTAGTTGTGCCTAAAATATTCAATAAAAATTGTGATAATATTTTTACTTAATTCTTAATTTACTTTCAATTTGACCAATTGAACTGTTAAAATATGTTGATTTCACAACTAAAGTAAAGATTACATCCAGGATTCAGGGAGATCAAAATCCTTGAAAGGAGGGTGCAAATAAATAGGGAAATATTATTTTTCAGGCATAGAATTGGATATTTTAGAGTGACAGACTAAAATCTTTAATTTGGTTCTATCGTTTGGGTGTTGAAGTGTAGATGTTAGCCCTCAGGAGAGGGGAACATGGGAGCTCCAAAGTGAGAGCCGGTATCCTCCCAGCCTAGCTGTAGATTTAGTAACCAAGCATAGGATTAGTCAATGTTCTTTATGCCTGGACCAAAGGGTAAAGAATATGAATACTCCTATTTGGCACAATATAATTCTAACTAATTTAATTATACATTCACTTAATTCTCTTAAAAGGGGAGAGATACTTTTCTGTATTACAATTTCCCATTTAAAAATTAGTAGTAGAATTTAGTATAATTGTTCTTTATTTACGTTTACTAGATAGTAATTTCAACTGCTGTAATTAGTTCATAATCTCTAACTTCTATGTGGGATCAATATCTAGGACTCCATTAGAGCCCTGTATTACTTGAACGATACGTATACTTGCATCAATAAGGGGTAACTTTGCTATTATTGAATATTATCTTTACACTTATTAACACTTATATAGTTACACATCCACACCTTGTCACTATTCCATATTCCAGAAGATTTTTATAAGCCGGAAATGAAAAAAACTGATGATAGCACATTACACACAGATACTGAGCCGGAGACTGCTGAGGATCCCACGACGACATTGGATCTGATGGAAGAAATCATTTCTGGGTGTCTGACTTGCAACTCGAGTTCACCAAGACAACCTATAGTGACAGGAGCATTTTCAAAATGACTACAGTGTCACGTTCTACAGTTGGAGGAGTATGGCAAATTCGAGGCATATGCAGCCGCTTCGATGCTACTTAGGAGCAGGGAGCATCCCGATGTAGAGACAAACATACTACAGTCCATTCTGCCGCTGTTGCCGCAAATAGTTCCTACTTACGTCCTGGCAAAGATTAGAAGAGTTAGAAAGAAGGAATTTCAGTACTATGAAGAAATATAAGAAAAATTCATCAACATTTTGGAAGGCCTCGAGTTATACACAAATGTATTCTCAAATAACTATCAGGAAAAGATTCTGGATTATGTCTTTTTCCTTCAAGACATGGGAAGAGCAGGAAGTCTGAAGTAAAGGACATATACAAAGCCGATGAAATGAAAAAGAGGAAAGGGCAGAGTCACGATTCAGTGTGGCTGCTGTTACAATTTTGCAAAGGATTGACAGAGTAATCCCCTGAGGATTCTACAGCATGATGAGGTGGATCCAATGTTGCCGCAGATCAAGAAGATGATAAAAAGTATGGTCGAGTGGCACGTGTTGCCCACAGACTGTATCCCAAACAGCTGTATGATAAATATTTATGAGGAACGGGATTGTATCCCGCCTCATATAGACCACCACGACTTTGTGAGGCCCTTTTACACGGTCTCCTTTGTAACTGAAAATAATATTTTGTTTGAACGAGAAATATAGATTGTCAGACCGGGAGAGTTCTTAGGTTCCTTTGAGATCCCCCTACTAGTCGAATCAGTGTTGGTGCTGAAAGGAAACGGGGCAGATCTTGCAAAGCACTGCATCCCAGGAGTTACAGGACAAAGGTATCAATTACCTTCAGAAGAATGGATGAGGAAAAAAAAGTTTTACTACAAGCCAGATCCAAAATTGGAAAACCTTCATTCCATGCCACTGTAACAGCAGTACTTCCGGGTGTTTGCGAGGGGACATTTGTTCCGAAGTGTAGCTTTGGTAGGTTAGCTTGTTCACGGAATAGCCTCAGATGACAGATATCTACTACGTTCTACACCGTTTCATAGAAGTTGTCACTGCTTTTGTACCAGCCAGACATGATATGATAGTTTTTGTTCAGCTTTGTCCGCTTGATCGAGTTTCGTATGCTTGTCAGTATATGATCAGTTGTACTACTGCCTTTGACAAAGATTAATGAGGATTTCTGTTTTAGTTTGCCAAATTTGTCAGAAATGTCTCTTTTTGACGTGAAGGTCGAGAGCCGAAGGACCTTACATCGGTCCCAAATTAAAACGAACAAAGAACGATACAAAAGAAAAAGATAATAATATAACTATAAAAATAATAACAAATCAAAAAAGTTAAAACAAAATCCAATGAAATGAAATGAAATTAAAAAAAAATGAAAATGAAATCGAATAAAATAAAATGAAATCAATTGAAACTTAATGAAACAAATTGAAAGAAAATAATGAGTTAAAAACAAATGATAAGATAATTTCCTCTCTTGAGACTCCGGGTCTTTGTACTCATCCTCAAATCCTTCATTTCCGAAACACCCCATGAAATTTGGCACTTTACACAACATCAATTCTCACAAATTCCAAATGTCACAAAAAATTCACAAACCTTGCAATGACTGCAAGTCTAGGCTAAACTATACCAATTCTACTTTCTCCGAAGGGTCAACATCAAATTTTCTCCAAAATCCTTTCATATGAAATTCTTGGATCAGTACCAAAATTTTGTTTCCCTTCGGTCACCTCTTTATTTGGATATGAGTCCCCATGTGCTTTCCTCCTCAATGTGGTAATCCTTAAAGTTCCATATATTTCTGCCTCCTATCCGAGAAATTTTCCATCTTCCATGAAATTCCAAGATCGGAGCTTAGTTGCCTGATTCATTAAATTCCTTATATTTCCTTTTCACTTCCGATAAATTTTCCGCCTTCCATGAAATTCCAAGATCGGAGCTTAGTCGTATGATTCCTTAAATTTCTTATATTTCCATTTCCCTTCCGAGAAATTTTCCGCCTTCCATGAAATTCCATGATCGGAGCTTAGTCGTCCGATTCCTTAAATTCTCTATATTTCCATTTCCATTCCAAGAAATTTTCCACCTTCCATGAAATTCCAGGATCAGAGCTTAGTCGTCTGATTCCTTAAATTCCCTATATTTCTATTTTACTTCTGAGAAATTTATTGAGATTGACACCTAAATTCGAGTTCTCGTCCTTCGGGATCAGTATTAAATTCTGACTCCCATCTCCCGAGGTTGGCACCTAAATTCTGATTCTCATTTCTGAGACTGATACCTAAATTGCAGTTCTCATCTTTCGGGATTAGTACTTAAATTCTAACTCCTATCTTCCGAGATCGGTACCGAAATTCTAATTCTCTTTTCTGAGATTGGTACCTAAATTCCAGTTCTCATCCTTCGGAACCAGTACTTAAATTCGAACTCCCATCTTCCGAGATCGGTACCGAAATTTCAGTTCTCATTTCTGAGACCGGTACCTAAATTCCAGTTCTCATCTTTCAGGATCAGAATTTAAATTCTGACTCCCATCTTCTGAGATCGATATCAAAATTTCAATTCTCATTTCTGAGATTGGTAACTAAATTTTAGTTCTCATCTTTCAGGATCAATACTTAAATTCTGTGTCCCACCTTCTGATACCGGTACTGAAATTTTTATTTCCCCTCTACACTAACTTAAAACTCAAAATTCTGTAAATCCTAATTTTCATGAACTCCATTAGACCCAAAATCAATTCAAAATTCAAATTAAAACTCAAAATTCAAATTAAAATTCCATAAGGTTCAAATCAAAATCTGAAATCAAATCAAATCCTAACTCTAATTTCCATTCCAAATTCAAATCAACTTGGATCAAACACCTTCAAAGTCAGGAGGCTTGAAACTCATAGCCCCTTTAATGAAGCTATTCCATTTTCCTTCCCCAGCAGGAGTTCCCGGAATTTGGAGCTCCTCCACCCAAACAATCCCAGCAGAAACTTCCTCGCTAAATTCTATGTTTGTCTTGAGTTTTGACTCAGACAGTTGTGTTGGTTTTGTTGATCCCGTCGATCAACACCAATATGTGTAGTGTGCTTACCCAGCACACTGCACCTTCGGAGTCCATTTGTTGACCTCACTTTTGGTTGAGGTCTAGTCTCTGTTTAGAATAGCCTAGGGTCTAGCCATAGGACTCTCCTGGTGACTTTCTTAGAAGACTAGTCTTGGAACCCTCCCCCTTTAGAAATTCAAACCTTTCTCACTTCACTAAGAGTTTTCATATGCTTAAGGCGTAATCTTGGAAGGAAGAGACCAAGCATAAGGAAGTCAAGGGGAAGTTTCCTATAGGTGGTCAGGCCTTAGGATTTATCCTGAGAGGTGTGGAGCTTACACAATACACACACTTCAGACTCACAACCCTAAAAAAGCACATCCCTCTTTGATCTCCTAATTCTTTGGAAAATCATGTGTGTGGTTTTCCCAAACTTTTAGCCCCGAGCTAAGATTTGGTTAGTACCAACACATAGAGGACCAAATGAGCGTTACCTTTGGTCCATGGCTAAACCTAAGCAGTTTCATACTATTTACCTATGAGCGGTCTCAATTTTGCCAAAATTTCAATTTTTAACTCCTTGAACCTAAATCTACCCTAAATACCCCTAAACCTTAATTTTACCCAAAATTGCCCAAATTACCCATTTTTCCCTAAAAATGATTTCAAAATATTCCCTACCACTCAAATTGACCAAAATTACCCAAATTTACCAAAAATTCCAAAATAGTCCCAAAATTTGCAAAATTACTAAAAGGCCCCTCATAGCCCAAAAATTACAAAAATTCCAAAAACATCCCAAAAGCCTCCTAAATATTACCAATTTCATTTCTCTCAACTGTCACATGACCCAGTTTGATCAATTAGCCTAATTTAACCAAAAGCCCCAATTTTACTCATTTAACCTAAAATTGCTCAAATCAAACCTAATGTCCACCAAATTGACCACAATATTGCCTAATTTAAATTCCAAACTTTAATTAAACATCTTAACCTTGAATCTAAACCAAATACAAACCCAATTTGACCCACATTTAAGTTCAATTTTACTTAAAAATCAAAATCCCTAATTTTTCCTAAGTGACCCAAATCCCCCAAATTAAACCCAATGTCAATCAATTCTCTCCCAATAAATGTTTTAAACCATTCATGACACTCCTCTAAACAAAATTGATCCATCAGTTACCCCTAATTTGAACCCAAGTCTCACTCAAACCCATTTGAGCCAAAATTCTTAATTTTTGACCCAAACTTCTCATATGCCCAAAAGTCCCCAAATTGAGTTCCCTAACCCTAAAATTTCCACCCAATTAATGTTGAAAAGTCTTTATAACATCCTCCTAGACCATTTGGAGCCTTCAATTGGCCTTGGACCCAACCCTAACCCAACCCTAACCCAACCTAAACCCAAGGTAACCCAACTTGCCCCAAATTGGCCAAACTCCTAACTTAAGCCAAATTGAACCCCCAAGCCAATTCAAAACCACTCTAATCCCCTTCTAAACACTTTGTGACAATCATATACATCACTTTGAATAATCAATTGGGTATGACCCAAGCTTAAACAAAACCTAGCCCAACGTAAACCTAAAATGACCTAAATTGAACCCATGACCCAATGTCCCAAAATTGAACCTGGTCAAACTTGGTTCACCACAGCTGACCTAAGGACCCCAAGGACCAGCCAAAACCCCACTAGACCAAAGTCCATTGACCCATGGATCAAAGGTCCTTCACATAAGTCAACCTTTCTCACCTTTTTGGCTTAACCCATTACTCCAAACAAGCCACCCATAATGGCAGGTAATTAACCTCATTAACTCCTCTTTTACCTCCCATCAGCCTGCCAGCCACCTTCTCTGTCCTTGTCGGCCACCCTAGCCACTCGAATGCATCAGCCCGAGTGCCCACATACCCCTTGAAATTCAAAATTGAGCTTTGTCAGTGAGGCATCCCCTCAGTGAACAATGACACTACTCAGCCCTCACCTAAAGTGGGTTAAAGCACCCACAGCCAAGCTCAAGCTCAGCCAATTGGCCATGACTATAATAGCCACCCTCCATGGCCAATATCTGTGTTTGAAAAATTTCCTAAGGAAACTCTACCAAAACCTCACCAAAGCTTCTTCAAATCTCCTTAAGCTCATCTCAACCATTTTCTACCTCTGATTCCCCCTGCCTGAGAACAATTTCTCCAATAAAATCTCAGTTGGAACTAGGACAAACTTCACCACGGGTCCATAGTGCACCAAACTCAAATTAATTGTACCCACACCTTCACAGCTTTGAAAGAAGAAGATTCCCCATCAAAGCTCCATCACAAAGAGCCTCTACACCAGACTTTGATCAACACATGAAATTAGGTCTGGTCAAACTTGGGTCTAGGCATTTCACCAGGGCAAAAGACTTCATCTGGAGGTTTGTTGGGACTAATCGAAGCTACCACAACCATCTGAGTGAGGCCTTCCTTCTCAGACAAAGGTATTAAACTCATTCGTCATCCTAAGCTTGTTCTAATCCTATACATATATAGACTGTATTTCATATCATATAAACTGTATGGATAGGTTCATCTAGGTCAGATGAAGCTCTAGGAACAAACCCCATGCGATTTATTGAGTCTAGCTTGATTTCTTGGGTCTAGAAGATGGAGGGCTCACGGGTTAGACCAGGTGAAGACGATGACCAGGAGTCATCGAATCGTGCGTGTATCGAATGAAGGGCTGAGATGGAGTTGAATGGAGATCAGATGCATAAAGTGCATCCTCGTGGATGCCCAGTCAAATGGTGGTGTCAAATAGAAGTGCGCCGCGTGGTCTTTCAGAGCTGTCGAGGATGAGGTGGCACCGCATGGTTTAAATAGAAAATTAGGGGTATTTGAAATTATTTAAATCAACCCAACTTCAAAAATCCATAACTTGGTGTAGAAAAATCATAAAAATAAAAGAAAAATAACCTAGTGCTCAGTGAAAAAAGAAGAATAATGTGGAAATGATTTGAAGTTTACTTAATGCATAATTTATTTTTAATTAATTAAATACTGTCTGGAATCTTTTGATTCTCCATGCACTTAGACATTTCAGCGTAGCTTGATATTTTGGTATGTTGTTTCCTCTGTCTTAGGGGATCCTCCCTGATTTTTCCAAAGTTAGAGGAGACCTCTAGACAGAGATCTCTATTTTTCAAGTTATTATATCTGTTTTAGTAAAATAATTATAATAAATAAAATATTATTTAGAAAAATACAAGGTAAATTTTGGTTGTGACTAGAGGACCTTAGGAAATTTTTGAATTGAGCTAAATCTTTGAGAATGCACTTAATTGTCATTTAACCTAAAATTGAAGTGGAATTAATTTTAACAAACTAAAAATGTAAATGAACTAAAAATCATTCTCACTATAATTTAAGGTCAGAAAGGCTCCTTATAAAAATTTCAAGTTAAATGGAGTTAATTTAAATACCTAAATGAATTTTTCAAGGTAAATCACATTTTTGACAATTAAATAATTATAGTAATTAAAATGTACTTCAAGAAATTACCAAATTAATTTTGGGACTTCCCTGTGATAAGAGAAGTCTTAAAAAAATAAAATTGTAATTAAAATAAATTTTCATTTTTAAGCATTATTTTAATACTTAAATAATTAAAAATTTAGAAAATTCATAAAATTAATAAAATGTTTGGAAATATTTTAAATTGCCTTCTGAGCATTTAGGAAAAAATTGGGTTATTTTTCCTAATTTTCTAAGTAAATATATTAATTTTTAAAGGGTTAAAACGATTTTTAAAGGCTAAAATGGAAATTCCCTAATTTTTCACTAAAATAATTCTATTAATTAAAAGAAAAGTCAGAAAAATATGAAATTTGGTTCTCTAGGTTCCCTAATCTCAGATAATTTTAATAAAAATTGCAAAACTTAATTTTCAACTTAAATAAAATTTTATACTTAATTAATACTCTAAAAATTAACATAGTTCTAATAATTAAATTAAAGATAAAAATATCATGAAATTTGGTTCAAGTGGTCCTTTGGTCTAGGTTTACCTTCAATAAAAATTTCATAGTCAAAGATTTTTTTTTGGACAACTTATTGAATTTTCATTAAAAATTCTTATTTTAAAATTAAAATAAATATATAAATTAAATTAAAATTTGAAAAATCACATTTTCTCCTCTGATATTTTAATTAACCCATAAGTGGACATAAAAATTTCAAAGTCATTTGAGTTAAACTAAATGAATTCTGAAGTGACAAAGGCCTTTAGGGGAAAAAGTGTAATTATGAAGAATTTGGCCCTAATCAATATTTAGGCTTAATTAATTTAGGAAATGGGCCATGAATGATCTTAATTATTATTTTTGAATGATTGAAACATAAAGGGATAAATGGTAGAAACTCATCTCATTTTTGTCACATTAAAGGATAAAGTTTATGATTTAATAATCATGATAATTCAGAAGAGAATTAGAATGAAAGATCCTTAAGGTTAGGGGTTGATTTTGGAAGTTGGTGTTCTACTAATTTAATACCCCTATTTGATGTTTAAATGACAATTCAATATTTTGATAAGAATCATAATCATGAAGGTCACTTAACTTCCTTTTCTAAAGACATAAATATACCCACCAAAATCTTCAGGGCTTAGTAGTAAGCTAGGCTTAATTGAAAATTCGATTAATGAGGAATAAGAAAGGAAGCACAATTGATATTAAACCCCTTTGTGAAACACTAAAAGCCCATTAAAATTGATTAAACTCTTCCATAAATTAATTTTGTCTCTAAAGGCCCCACTTACATAATTCATAAGTAAAATATCAAGTAATGACTACCCCACCTTTCGGGATGATTAAAACATTGGCTCACTGAGCATATGGATACAAAACATATGAATCATTTAATAATTATGATAAGTTCAAATGAACTCAAGGAAGCTCAAAAGGATTGTGAAATATCTAGGTATCTCTTAGGCCCGTTTCACAAATCTTCTGGTCACCTTGTAGAATAACTAGACCCACCAAGTTATAACATAGAGTTTGGTAGGCCTGAGACGAACCTATCCATAGGTTTTATTTTCCCGTAAAATATAAATGTTTATTGCAAAAATACTAAAGTTTCAGGTGGAGGAACGAGAAGACTCACCAGGTACACTTTTATAGTTTACAGTGCATTCTTTTCCTACCCTTTTCTTACTTTTTCTTGCTTACGAGCTTGCATGTTAAACAACAATGTCACCCTGCATAAAAACAAAACATTTTAGGATAGCCACAAAACCAAAACCAAAACCAAAATCAAAATTAAAAAATCAAAACAAGATAAAATTCACCGCCAGAACATTCAAAATATAAGACAATTCAAAATTTAATCACAAACAAAACAACAATCACAATTACAATTAAATTAAAACGTCTTTATCGGATGATCGGGAATACCTTGAAGGATACAACCTACAGTTGTTAACGGGATTTCCTACGGTCTGAATGAAAGTATGGAACTCATTAAGTTGAGTTTAGTAAATTCATCTGGACGAAGTGAATCCGAAGAAAATAGTGGTGCCGGGATGATGGAACCATGAGATTATAACCAGTTCCAGTTATTCAACTTAAATATTGTCCCATGATAAAATATTAAGACACCTTAATTTAAATTTTTCTGAAACATGACACTTCTCTTTTCTTTTCAATTGGCACTTCCTTAACTATACCTGTTATGATGAGGAGCTTGGAGCATACACAGTGGGCAGCACAGCCATCTTCAATAGCAAAACTCCTTAGAAATTAAAATAACAAAGCAAAACTCCTTAGAAATTAAAACAACAAGCCATAGGACTTCGAGGTAGCTTGCCTAGTGCAACATAAGTCCTCACCTTATCTCTTTAGGTGTTTGCATGACCATGTTGTGCAATACAAGCCCTAACTCGTCTTAGGATTTTTAGGTTATCATCAGGTATAACATAAATTCTCCTATCTTCCAGGCTATTCACATGATCAGTATCAATTGAGTGTAAGACCTAAATAATAAAATTGACACGATGAAACATCAAATAAATATCCTAAATTAAAGCCAAATCATAGGGTCGTTTGAAAAAATACTAAAATCTCTCTTGGATCTATGTCTTTCCCTTAGTTATTCTTTCCTTTGGATCCCTTTGTTCCAAAATTTGAGCCACTTATCTATTGTATTTCCTATTACCACATTTTCTTGAAGAACCATACCCTTTGGAAGTCATGAGTACAATATTTTGTGATCTATATCAAGAGTTTTCTTAGGTAACTTCGGTTATCTAATATGTAATTAACTATAGGGGCTTGCCCTTATAGGAAGCTTAAAGACCCCAGATTAATATAAACCCTATCTAATTCCTCCATATTAGATAGGGGAAATTGTCAGTTGACATAAATGGTTCGCAGACCAAATGGATATCATATATTTTTTAGTTTATTTGATCAAGCCTCACTATCAAGCAATGTGTCCATTCTTCGGGATAGACACACAGCTTGTAGGGAAGTGCTTGATTATTTTAAACTATCTATTATATGAGATTAGTTTGATTTCATATTTTAAAATAAAAAAATGATATTTTTCTAAAAATTATGTTTATTAAATTAAATCTGTACCATCCAAAAACACACACGAAGGACTCACATTAACAGCTGACAGGGAGAAGTCATTTTTCTCTCATCTCCTAGTCTCCTCTCGGCCGGTCGACCCTCTTCGTCATTTTTCTTCTTCGTGACAGAATGATAACTTTCTTGTTTCCTTCTCTTCTCACCCTAGAAGTGCGCATCTTTAACATGGGAAGCGTGAAGGCCTTCATCAATGCTTCCTTACTATTGAACTTCTTAGCATCCAACATTCTTTTCTGTTACTATAAATGACTAAAGGGTAAGGAAGTTCTAGAAGTGAGGAAAGAAAGAATTAATTGCACCCTATTTATAGAGAAAAAGTGGCATGAAAACCTTGGGAGTACAAATATTAAAAATACTTATTATTTATTATGTAAATAAATGTTTCATTTAATTCTTTTATTGTTATGATAGTTGTCACTCTCGAAGAAGCAAGAAAATCGGGAAACTAATTATGTACATCAGAAATGTAGCTACATGACCCGACCGCAAATAACGTAGTAATTTATGCTTCCAAAAATATGTTATAGCCAATACTTTGACCCAAATAATAATAGCGGCTAGTGTATATAAATATAATTTTATGAAAAATATTTTACACACTAGAGGTACTACGCAAGTATATGTATCGTTTCAAGTAATATAGGGTTTTAAATAAAGACCCCGGTATCGATCCCACGAGGAGGTTTATAGATTTTTAAATATTTTAATTTTATTTTTATGTATTTCTTTTAAAGTTATAAATTTAATATTTAATTTACTAAATGCATAAATAAAGCAGTACTAAAATAATGAGTGGTGTAAATAATAATAAGCAAACAACTTTCTTCCTTCCAATAAATCTATGACTTTTTATATAATGTAATATTCGTGGAGAATATAAATTTATGGTATTGTGCCAAATAGAAGCATTCCTATTCTTTACCTTCGCTTGATAGTATAAAGAACATTGACTAATCTATAGATCAAGTCTGGATGTATTGTTAGTAGAATGAGTTAATCTAGGCTCACACTACTAGATGTCCAATGGTGGCTATGGTCGGCCCTACTAGTGACCCGTTCCCTTTCTATAAAAAAAATTAAAAGAATTTAGTCTGTCACTCTAAAATCTTATTAATTCTACGCCCATTGAATAATATTTTCCTATTTATTTGCACTTCACCTTGAATAACCCGCACAAGGCCTTCGACTACCTAAGGATTCATGTGATATCTACTAGTTAAGAATTGATCTCCTTCTAAGTCTCAAAATTTTCAATAGATTTTAACAACTTAAATGGCCAATTTAAATAGTAAATTAAGATCCGGTAGAAATATCATCACAATATTTAAACATATTTAGTTTTTAATTCTCCAACAAACTTTATATTATCTTATTTATCTTTTCATAATTGAAAGAAGAAAGTAAAGTAACTACTCAGAACACATTGAATTTAAATAACAAAACTTAAAAATAAAACTTTGAATAAAATTACAAATACTTATCTCAAGTGTTTCTCCAACTGAACCTCTGATTCCTACTAACTCCAAAGTGAAATAGACTTCAAAAGCACCAACTCTTCCAAACTCTCAATACAAACTCTAAATAAAATAAACTCACTAATTTATGAAGGAAAGTAAAACTAAAAGTGTGGCCCTATATTTATAATTGTCTCTCTGATTGGGGGCCACTTTTTTTCTGTAGAATTGGCCTCCTATTTATAGGCTTCAAGGGTTGCCTAAAGCACCTCTTCAAAATGTGTCCAAGTTCAATGAATCTTTTAGAAACTGTGCTTGGCGCTCAGCGCCGCATCCGGTGCTCAGCGCCGGACTCTGCGTCCAGTTCTTCGCACCTCTTCACTTTGGATCGCACCTCTTCGCGATCCAAACCGTTTCCAAGCGTCTAGATAAAATGTATCACATGTCCTATATTCCAGGAATAACTGCCAATCCTCTAGAAGGTCCAATAACCGCTCTAACTATCAAAGTAACTGCCCAAAGTAGTTATAAAATCGTAACTGTTTTAGTATCGCGCTGCCGCTTAGGCGCCAGATTCTGGCGCCTAGGCGCCAGACCCATTATTTTTGCAATTTTGCATTTAGCTCCATTTTTGCTCCTTTTTGCTCCTTTTTGCTCCTTTTTGCTCCTTTTTCATCTTTTTTCTTTTTGAACATTTTTACATCACCTGCATCCAAAAATATAAAATAATATCTTTCATTAAAGCATAATATCCTTAAAATTTTAATAAAAATCAAGGCATAAAAATAGGTATTTTTTTTCATGTATCAAAAATCCCCCAAACTTAAACGTTACTTGTCCTCAAGTAACCCTTTTTACTATATAAAATGTATAACAATTGTAATAAAAGGTAAATATTTAAGATTCCTTATAATTTTTGATTTTATAATGGCTTTAGTAAATCATTAACAAAATTTCACTAAGTAAGTTTAATTTTAAGAATTTAAAGAATATTTAACTACCAAATCGTAAAACTTTAAAATTTTTCATTCATTTCGAAAATAATTGTTGTTTATTATATTAAGATCACATAAATTATTTACAAGAAAAAGATCTTCATGAAAATCTTTTCTAATAAAGATGCATGCATAAAAATTAAGTAAAATATGTAATTAGTTTTCATCTTATAAGATAATTCAAGTGAAGTCAATTTTTGATTAGGCATCTCCTCAAGCTTCTCCTCTCTCTTTTTTTTCCAGTGAGGATTACTGTATCTGGATAGCCTGTTAATGATTTTGAACTTCACCATCCTTAACTTATATTTACAAACTTATACATCTTCACTTAATTACTATAACATGAATAGTTTTCAAAAAGACTTTAAATCTTTTTCTTTTTCAAGTTATAATTATTGATTTCTTAATGCTTATAAAATTCAATTATCTCTACCATGAATAGAAAAAATTCTTAATCTTACTCTTCTTTAAGTTGAATAATTCTATTCCTAAAATCAATCAAAGTTATTAAAATTTTAGTTAAGTCTACTAAATTATTTATAATTTCAAAAAATTAAGTGATCTTAAATAGATTTTTCATTCCTTATGTTATGTTAATATTTTTTTAGAGAAAATATTAGCACTTAAGGACAAATAAAATTTAAATTTGCATGTATTTTCCCTTCCCCCAAACTTAAGTTTTGGTATATCATGAAAAATTTTAAAGTATGAGAGAAAGAAAGGCATAATTTAAAAAGAAATTTTATAAGTATGTAAAAACAGTCTACGAAGAAAAATTTACTTCTACATATGCTTTTTTATGAATATCACTGAAATAATGAAGCATATATAAAAGTAAGCAGGTTCAATTTTTATATCAGTAGCTAAATTAAACGACTATACTAATCACAAAAACAGAAACAGAACGACATTAATAACTAAATAGTACGACAATCATCACATACAGCTAACATCAACAAAACATCAAACAAACACAAACCAATCATACTACTAAGTCTAACACACAGACAAATAAAACAAGAACATAATCTTGACAATCTAATCATCACTCGCAGTCTCCTCATCATCATCATCATCGACACCAAAGGAAAAATCCTCAGTCTTCTTCGGATCATAAGGTGTGAATCTAGGACAAGTAGGGAACTGAACAGACTATTCTCCCTTCAGGAATCTAACAAGAGCTTCATCATAATCAGCATCATAATTGCTCTTCCTATGGGTAAAATCAGCAAGATGATCAAATTTCGCATCGATCGTATCTATGCGACAATGAGCTAAATGTAACGCATTCTGCTGCTCTGAATACCTCTCATCCATAGTCTCCCAAATACTAGGTGGTGGTGTAGCAGAAGTAGAAGGTCTAGAAGTAGAAGCACTACCTGGAGTAGGTAGAGAAGTAGAAGGAGCAGTAGATCTCTTCCCGCGAAGACGATCATAAATACTAACACTCTTCTGCATAATAGGCTTTGTAGTCTTCAGTTTCTCCTCAGAAATATCAGCAAAAACTCCATCGCTCACGCATAAAGAATATATCAAAGATGGGAATCCTAATCCCACAGAAGTGCTGGATCGTGCAGTTGATTCTACAGAATCATAGATAATGCTGCCAACATTAATCGACTTCCTTTCCTAAATGCAGTAGTGCAGGATAGCTCTATCTCTGGTAACTTCACTCAGGTGGTTGGAAGGAAGTAATCTAGTAGAAATAAAATAGTGCCAGCCCTTTGAAATACCATTCAGCTTAGAAGATTTAAAGTTTACCCGTTTGTCGTTCCGGATCTTCCAAGCTCCAGTGCCGTCAGTCAGATATGCAATGATTATCTCCAGATCTTCTTCAGATGGAGATAGACCAGAATAGTAGCACTCGATAGTAGGTGGTAGGCCGTAGAAAATGTTGATCCGCTCCGGAGTGAATCCCACTCCGACACCTCTAACGAAGACTTCATAGTCTTCCGCATCCATAAAGTTGGTGTAAAATCCTCGTACAACAGGAATAACAGCAACGGCAGTGAAATAACAGAATCGCTGCCAGTTGTGTGCAACGATCGTGTTCTCGATCATCTCTCCAGGACTGTAAAAACAGCGCTCCGAGATAAATTTCCTCGATGTCGCAAATTTGTGGTAACGAAAGTGCGCTGCCGCAGTAGCGAACTTGTTGCGATCGAAATTTTCTCGTTCTTTTCCGCGCTTAGATTTAGGTGTCATCTAAACGTGAAAGGAAATACAAATAAATTAAGGAATCAAATAAACTAAACTCTTTTAAGCTTGAGAAACTTAAAAAGAGTTTAAAAATCCATGGAAAAATTTCTAAAAATCAAAATTTTTCTCCAAAATTTCGGTTTTTAGCAAAAATAGGAAAATCCATGGTAGAAATAAAAAATAAATGGATTAAAAGGTAGAACTGACCTCGGGATGAAGAAATAGAGTGATTTCGGGCTCAAAAACGTGAAGATTTGGCCTCAAAATGGATCTACGGGGTAGGTTTTCGCAAAAATGGAGGAAGAAGGAGAGCTTAAGCGTCGGCCATGGCATGGACGTTTAAGAAGATGAAATTTTTGGTTCAGGCCAAACCTGCGCCTAGGCACTGACCTTTGGCACCTAGACGCCAGACTCTCCTTTCAAAAAAATCATTTTAAAAATTTAATTTTCCACCAAAACTCACAACTTCAACTTTCAATTACTCATATAAGATTATTGCTTCAGTTTCCAACTTCCAAAATATTTTCCAAAAAATTTTGAAAAATTATAAATTAAATCCACCAATCCAACACTAGTTTAAGTCAAACTCTTCTAATTCCATTTCATAATCTTCAATTTCGGCCTCAATGAATTACAGATAAGTATAATAATAAGATTCAAGTCTTAACAAACAATCAAACAACACAATTTCAAAGCAAATACAACACACATTGAACAATAAAATAAACACACAAACAACACATTCGATTTACCAAATCGATGCAACGACACACTAGATAACGTCTTGATCTAACCACATTTACTATCTAATCTTCAAATTTGAAATTTCCACTCTCGTCGCAATGAAGATTACTCGGCCTACTTAGGAAGAACACTAACGCCCTTGGAAAATCCACAGCCGTTTTCTCGTCGATCCATTTGTTCTTCACATACATCTCCACTTGAGCGTCTTGATAGGCCGCTAGATGATCGAATTGAAGCTTTGCCTACCATTCCAGATGCTCGATTTGATGATACATCTCATGGAGGCGATCTCCAATACTTTTGAATTCCGCTTCAAACTTATCTAGGCAACTCGAAAACTTCTCCGAACTAACAGCAATAAAACCATTGAAGAAAGGTTAAGGATCCTTAGAACACTTGTCTCTAGCCTCTTCTCCTTGATTTCTTCTCTCCATTTCTTCAAAATCTTCTCTTATCTCCTTAAGAATTAAGTGTAAAGGTCGTATCTATGATTGCTTAGGGATTGGGAATGAAGATGGGGTAGTTTATAGGAGAAAATCGTGTGAAAAACTGAAAATTTTCGGTTTTTACGCGACCCAGTAACTGTGGCGCTTAGGCGCTCAAACTGGCCCTAGGCTCCAGACCCATCGATACACAGTCTACTCTGGCGCTTAGGCGCCGGATTTCGGCGCCTAGGCGCCGGAACCATGTTCGACTCCATTTCGCCTAACGTCAAATTTCAAAGTTTCTATCTCAAAAATAGGTAAATTAGAATGGTAAGGTCAATATAAACTCAGTAATTAAAATTAACTTAAATTATAAAAAATCATAATGAAAGTTAACTTGATCTCCTTTTTACTCACATACAAAATGGAGTGATCCAAAGTCCAAACTTTATATACTTCGAGATTAGCTTTAGCTTAAGTCAATAAAGACTTGTTAGCATCCAATTTTCTAAAGTTATATAAAATTTAGTCAAGACCGAGGCATAACCTTACATTAAAAATTTAAAAACACACAAAAATAACTATGGGTTGCCTCCCACAAAGCGCTTGGTTTAACGTCGTCAGGCCGACCTAATTATGTTTTTAATCAGGTAGACTCAACTCGTAAGCCTCTTTATAAATCATTTTTATGTCTCCAAAATAAGGCTTCAGTCTTAATCCGTTAACTTTAAATATTTTTCCTGTTTTAGGGTCTTTAATATCCACAGCTCTATAATGGTATACTTTCTCAATTATATGTGGTCCCATCCATTTAGATCTTAATTTTCCAGGAAAAAGTTTTAAACAAGTATTAAATAATAATACTTTTTGTCCAGGCTCGAATATTTTTCCTGAAATCTTTTTATCATGTAATATCTTCATTTTCTCTTTATAAATCTTTGCATTTTCATATGACTCATTTCTTATTTCATCCATCTCATTTAATTGTAATAATCATTTTTCTCCCGCAGTATTCAAATCAAAATTAAACTCCTTTATCACCTAATAAGCTTTATGTTCAAGTTCAACGAGGTAAGTGACAATGTTTACCATAAACTAACCTGGTAAGGTGACATACTGATTGGTGTCTTATAAGTTGTTTTATAAGCCCATAATGCAGAATCAAGTCTATCAACCCAATCAGTTCTTTTAGGATTAACAGTATTCTCTAAAATTCTTTTAATTTCTCTGTTTGATACTTCAGTCATTCCACTTGTTTGTGGGTGATAAGCGATTGCAATTCTATGTTTGATTCCAAATTTTTCCAGTAATGATTGAATTCTTATATTTCTGAAATGACTTCCATCATCTGTGATAATTACCTTAGGCATTCCAAAGCTTGAAAAAATCATTTTCTTTAAAAATTTAGAAACACTTTTGGAATCAAGTTAGGTAAAGCTACAGCTTAAATCTACTTTGAAACATAATCAACTGCTAATAAAATATAAATCTTTCGAGATGATGGTACAAATGGTCCCATAAAGTCTAAACCCCATATATCAAAAATTTCAACTTCCAATATATAGTTTAAAGGCATTTCATCTTTCCCAGATATATTTCCCATCCTTTGACATCGATCACATGTTTTCACATATTGTCTCACATCTTTGAACAAGGTAGGCCAATAAAATTCTGAATTTAAAATTTTAAATGCAATTTTATCTACTCTAAAGTGTCCTCCAAATTCGGAATCATGACATTTTTTAATAATAGCAAAAGTTTCTTCAAAAGGTACACATCTTCGAATTACGGAATCTCTTCCCAATTTAAATAAATGAGGATCTTCCTAAATATAAGATTTAGCATCATTTTTAAATTTCTTAATATATTTGGTATTCAATCCACAAGGTAGAATATTGCTAACTAAATAGTTAACTATATCCGCATACCAAGGTGTTTGGCTTCCTTGAATAACATATAACTGTTCATCAAGAAATTTCTTATTTATATTTTCTTCAATAATAATATCATTCTTAATTTTAGATAAATGATCAGCAATTTGGTTATCAGTTCCTTTTCTATCCACTATTTGAAAATCAAATTCTTGTAGAAGTAAAACCCATCTTATCAGTCTAGGTTTAGCATCTTTTTTTAACATTAAATATTTAATAGCGGAATGATCAGTATGAATTATGCATTTGGTACCAAGTATGAATTTTGACATTAAATATTTAATAGCGAAATGATCAGTCTAGGTTTAGCATCTTTCCCAAGTTTCATAAATTGTCTCCCCATCAAATTGACTAAACGAAGTAATATCATTTCTTAATTTAGCAGTTTTAGAAGGAGGAAAATATTAAGCAAGGAATTTTTGTTCCATTTCAGCCCATGTTTTAATAAAACCTATTGCTAATGAGTTCAGCCACATCTTTGCTTTATCTCTTAAAGAGAAAAGAAAGAGTCTAAGTCTAACAACATCATCAGAAACATTGTTATATTTAAAGGTAGCACAAAGTTCTAAAAAACTAGCAAGGTGTAAATTTGGATCCTCATTTGGTGTTCCCCCAAATTGATTATTTTGAACCATTTGAATAATAGATGGTTTAAGCTCAAAAGAATTATCATCTACAGCAAGTATTTGAATACTAATATGAAGTTCATCATCTGTAGGGTTAGCATAATCCCTTAATGGTTTGTAAACATTTTGTTCATTAATTTCAATTGGATTTTGTAAATTGTTATGTAAATTAGCCATCTCTTGATATTTTTAAATTTGTTTTCCTTTTTTAATTCTTCTTACAATTCTTTTTAATTCAAAGTTTAAAGGTAATAATCCTTCAGATCCAGAACTACGCATAAAAGCAAATAAAAAGTAAAATAAAATAGCAAGAAATAAAATCTCTTCTTTTTTTATTTTTGTTTTTATAAATGTTTTTGTATTTTATATTTTTTTATTTTACAATAAAAGAAATAAATAAAATATTTAAAATCTAAAAATGTGTCTCCCCGGCAATGGCGCCAAAAACTTGACCCGGCCGCAAATAACGCAGTAATTTATGCTTCCAAAAATATGTTATAGCCAATACATTGACCCAAATAATAATAGCGGCTAGTGTATATAAATATAATTTTATGGAAAATATTTCACACACTAGAGGTACTACGCAAGTATACGTATCGTGTCAAGTAATGTAGGGTTTTAAATAAAGACCCCAGTATCGATCCCACAAGAAGGTTTATAGATCTTTAAATATTTTAATTTTATTTTTATGTATTTCTTTTAAAGTTATAAATTTAATATTTAATTTACTAAATATAGAAATAAAGCAGTACTAAAATAATGAGTGATGTAAATAATAATAAGCAAGCAACTTTCTTCCTTCCATATAATCCAAGACTTTTTAGATAATGTGATATTCGTGGAGAATATAAATTTATGGTATTGTGTACGAATAGAAGCATTCTTATTCTTTACCTTCGCTCGATAAGTATAAAGAACATTGGCTAATTTATAGATTAGGTCTGGATGTATTGTTAGTAGAATGGGTTAATCTAGTGCTCACACTACTAGATGTCTAAGGGTGGCTATAGTCGGCCCTACTAGTGACCCGTTCCCTTTCTATAAACCAAATTAAAAGAATTTAGTCTGTCACTCTAAAAACTTATTAATTCTACGCCCATTGAATAATATTTTCCTATTTATTTGCACTTCACCTTGAATAACCCGCACAAGGACTTCGACTACCCAAGGATTCATGTGATTTCTACTAGTTAAGAATTCATCTCCTTCTAGGTCTCAAAATTATTCAACAGATTTTAACAAATTAAATGGCCAATTAAAATAGTAAATTAAGATCCGGTATTAATATCATCACAATATTTAAACATATTTAGTTTTTAATTCTCCAACGAATTTTATATTATCTTATTTATCTTTTCATAATTGAAAGGAGAAAGTAAAGTAACTACTCATAACACATTGAATTTAAATAACAAAACATATAAATAAAACTTTGAATCAAATTACAAATACTTATCTCAAGTGTTTCTCCAACTGAACCTCTGATTCCTACTGACTCCAAAGTGAAATAGACTTCAAAAGCACCAACTCTTCTAAACTTTCAATACAAACTCTAAATAAAATAAATTCACTAATTTATGAAGGAAAGTAAAACTAAAAGTGTGGCCCTATATTTAAAATTATCTCTCTGATTGGGGATCTCTTTTTCTGTAGAAATGGCCTCCTATTTATAGGCTTCAAGGGTTGCCTAAAGCACCTCTTCAAAATATGTCCAAGTTCAATGAATCTTCTAGAAACTGTGTCTGGAGCCTAGTCGCCGGCATCTGGCACCTAGGCGCCGGACTCTACATCCAGTTCTTCGCACCTCTTCACTTTGGATCGCACCTCTTCGTGATCCAAACGTTTCCAAGCATCTAGATACAATGTATCACATGTCATATAATCCAGGAATAACTGTCAATCTTCTAGAAGGTCCAATAACCACTCTAACCATCAAAATAACTGCCCAAAGTAGTTACAAAATTGTAACTGTTTTGGTATCAGGCTGGCGCTTAGGCGCCGGATTCTGGCGCCAGACCCATTATTTTGGCAATTTTGCATTTTGGCTCCATTTTGCTCCTTTTTCATCCTTTTTCATTTTTTTTCTTTTTGAACATTTTTACAGCACCTACATCCAAAAACATAAAAAAATACCTTTCATTAAAGCATAATATCCTTAAAATTTTAATAAAAATTAAGGCATAAAAATAGGTATTTTTTTCATGGATCACTACATAAATCTTGAGGATATCTAATGGACCACACAAAGAGAGCAGCTAAAATCTAAACATTGTTATATTATCCCCAACGGTTGAATTCTAGGCTGAGCGAGTGTTAGTCTGACCAAGGAGCCCCATGCACTAACAACTTAACTGACACAAAGGGCATTCACAAGAACAACTATTGCCTGGTGGGGAATCCTTCTATATTGATTCGTCGATTTAGGTAGGCTGCTTATCATATTGTGATATTGTGTTGTCTGTCCGATGCAATAATCGTCCTAAAGAACAATGAGTCGTCGCAATGGATTCCCTAAGAAAAAGGTTACCAAAGATAGGTTCTTCAGTCGAATGACTTTTTGGCTGATAAAATGGGTACCACATGACCAAGCCACGCGATACAAATACAATACAGTGGCTAGGACAGTTATTGATGTGAAACAACACCAACAGCGATTAAAATGTCAAAATTTTCCTATTTCGATTACAAAGTTGTAAAGGTGTAATGACTAATAAATAAATATAACGTTCTTATTTAATGGTGGATAATCATGTAATTTATTGGACCCTTTCTATGACTTATAAATAGGCGGTCATTTCTATAGAAATGACTACTGGATCTATTCCAAGAGAATCAGTGCAATCTACGCTTATTCTTTATCCTCTTTTCCCTTATTCCTCTCATCCGGCCAACGCTTTATTTTTTTGGCGTGACCCGAATGACATTTTAGAATTCAACGGTATTATATGATTTATCATTTTTTAAAATTAGTTTTAAATAGATTAATTTTTACTGATTAATAAAATTAAAATTTAAATTGTTTCTATTATACGAATGTTATCATATTATACAATTAATATAATTTGTTCTTCTTACTTCATAGTTTATATTGTTTTAAATAGTTAATTAAAAATTTATAATAATTGTGTTATTTGCTATATATTATATTGTATTATAGATTATCTTAATTAATCTAATTGAGAAACTGAATCTACAGATTGATCTGATATGATTTAGTATAAATTGATCGTATTGTACCATTGGAATCATATTATTTTGTCAATCCATACTTTTTTAGTTAAGATTTGGATCTAGTTTTTATTGTATATAAGCTAAAATTAAACAGTAAGTAAGAGCGAGAGGTCTCTTTATTAGAAACTTAAAAAGCTGCTACTTATAACCTTAACATAATGAGTTTCAAGTGAGAGAAATAGAGGAGAGAATACATTTATTATCATCTTCTCTTTTATATATTACTCATTGAAAATGTGTCTAATTTGAGAGCTGTTATACTACTTTTATTAGAGAGGACTTTAATCTCAAGAAGTTCTATGAAAATTATGTTCTATGGATTTGGTTTGGAGTAGACGATGGTGTAGGATTTCTATATAAACCATTAAAAGAGATTTCCAACCTTGTGGTCCGAAAAGAGAAGACTAGGTTATTTTTTAATTTTAATTTAAATTTAATTTATTTATATTTTGATTTAATTTAAAATATGTTAATTTAGGTTGTCGTTTTTTAAAATACTCGAAATATCTTTTAGGTGTTTTGAATTTTTTTCAAAAAAAAGTTATTTTGTTCACAATGATGGTAAAAAAAATTTAGATGTCGAATTTTTTACCTTCGCATGTATATATGATAGCAAAAAAAATAAATAAATAAATAAAAGAAAAAAACAATAAAGTTAAAAAAGAGCCTATATATTTTTAAATTATAATATATACATTTGAAATACAATATAGCTTATTTAATGATTGTTTTGCAACATAATTATATTCTAAAATTGAAAATAAATTTTTTGTGTTTTTTAGGTAGTTTCTCACGTGGTAAACAATAATTAGTGAGCCTCCATTTACTTCTTTATACATATGTGTCAATTGAATTAACATACTAAATTATTTTGAACTTCGATTAACTATTCTACTCGCTTCTAGTTATTAGCGGCCTCTTATGGCTAGGTTCTAGAGTCATAAAGAAAGACTAAATCTTAACAAAAGTGTGTAAATAAAAAGACCTCCAGTAGGTGTGGTGTGTCAGACGAGCACATCGCACGTATTGGCGTTGACTGATAAGATCAACAAGACCTACACAACTGTCCGAGTTACCAAAGAACTGAACGTACAATTTGGTGAGAAAGCATTCGCCAGGAATTATTTGGTGAAAACTTTCAAATCCCAGAACTCTCGCCGGGGATGAATAGATGGAAGACGTTTATCATGAAGCTAAGAGTTTCAAGCTTCCCAACTCTGAAGGGGCCTGATTGGATTCGATTTCGATTTCAATTTTGATTTCCATTTTAATATTAATTTCAAACTTTTAAATTTTAAGAATTTTGAATTTTGAAATTGATTTGTTTTATGATTTTGATTTTGTGGAAGATTTAAATTTTGGAGAGTGCAAAAAAGAGAATCGGAATTTCGGTACCGATCTCGAAGGATGGGAATTAAAATTTATGTACTGACCCCGATGAATGAGAACTGGAATTTAGGTACCAATCTTGGAGTCAGAATCAGAATCTTTGTACCGATCTCAAAATATCGGGAATGTGAGAAATTTGTGAAAAAGAGGAAAGAGAAGCATCGAAATCCTTGTGTCGACCCTCAAATGTCGTGTGTGTGGGCATCGAAATCCTCGCATCGATCACAAGGATATCATGTTTGGGAATCGAAATCCTTGCATCGACCTCAAGAATATCATGTGCGTTGGAATCGAAATCCTTGCATCGATCCCAAAAACATCATGTGTTGGAACTGAAATCCTTTCATCGATCCTGAAAATATCATGGATGCGAGAAACTTGTGAATAGGATGTGCGAATATGTGGAAACCTTAAGTAATTGGAATCCTTGCACCGATCATTGAATATCGTGGGCGTGAAAAATTTGTGGGTAGGATGTGAAATATATAGGGAATTTTTAAAGAATCGGAATCCTTGCACCGATTTTCAAATATCTTGAATGTGGGAAAATTAAGGATAGGGTGCAAAAATTAAGGGGAAAATGTGTCGAAATCCTTGCATCGACCCCGAATATCGTGGGCGTGGAAATCTTATGGGAAGGATATGGAAATATAGGGAGAGAAGTCGAAATCCTCGCATCGACCCTCAAATATCATATCATATCAATGAGAATTGAAATACTTACATCGACCGGAGAACAGCATGACTATGGAAAACTTGAGGAAGGAATGGAAATATGTGGAAATTTTAAGAAATCAGAATCCTTACACCGATCCTTGATCATCGTGAAGGTGGAATACTTGTGAACAGAATGCAAAGTTTGTGGGAATTTTAAGGAATCAGAATCCTAGCATCGATCCTTGAATATCATGGATATGAGAGTCAAAATCCTTGCATCGACCTCGAAATGTGAATTTGATGGAGTCGGAATCCTTGCACCGTTCATTGACTATCATAGGTATGTGAGTCGAAATCCTTGCATCGATGCCTGAAATGTGAAGTTAAAGTAGTCGGAATCCTTGCACCGATCATTGAATATCATGGGTATGGTAGTCAAAATCCTTGCATCGACCCCCAAAATGTGAATTTGAAGGAGTCGGAATCCTTGCACCGATCCATGAAAGATTTGAAATTTTGAATTGCGGGAAATTTGATGTTAATCTTTGTGGAATTTCAAAAGGGAAACTGTGCAATTTGTGTGAATTTGTGGAGAATTGTAGAAGATTATGAGATTCTTGTATTTGTGGGAAGTGACGTTGAGTTAATGCAAATGTGAGATTTGTGAAGTGTACGAGGGATGCAGAATTATGCCTCTAGTTATTAGTGGCCTTCTATGAAACTGGGTAGTCACTTATTAATAAGTATATGTAAATATGTTACGGTAATATTAGAACTATATTATTTGGTTGTTATTATTTGTTCGTTTTGTTTGTCTACATATCTAATCTTAGTAGTTTTGTGTTATTTATTAACCTAAACAGTTTCCCATATATGCCCAGCGACTGCTAATTCTAAAGTGGTGGAAGAAATAGATAGGGCATATTATGTTTTTTCTTAGAATTGAATGTAATAAACCATAATTTATATATGGATACAATATATATATATATATATATATATATATATATATATATATATATATATATATATATATATATATATATATATATATATATATATATGTAAGATATGTTAAGAACAGCTAACTTGAAGGATCCATAATGATATTAAATTATTGCAAAAGAAGCCAAGAGGATACACACAATCTTAAATTATTGACCGCTTGTTTTCAGTTAAATATGCTATGATGGTTGCTATTGGCAGCAGAAGCAAAAGCTCAATACAAATCTTGCAATATTTATATCACTTGTAGACAATCTGATTTAATTTATTTTAAAATGATAAGTTAAAAATATTAATTAATTTCATATATAATTTAAAACCAGAAATATATAAATTTTTGTTAAGAAAATAATTCATTAGATTACATTTTTGAAAGAATATATATGTGTATATATATATATATTGAGGGAAAGGAGGGGCTTATGGCTCCCTACATGTTAATATAAGAAAGAAATACAAAAAAGCAAAAAAAGGATCCCCATCTAATACAAAAAAGAAAACATGATAGTTTCTAGGGGGTTCCTTACTCCACATTACAACTCAACCCAACAAAAAAAGTATAACCTCAAATACAAAAGCCCACAAAATTACAAGTATACCAATGTACCAAAAGGAGAAAGTATAACCATAAGGACAAATATACCAAATAGCCTAAGGAGCCATCCCCCTTCATGAATGAAGTCAGGCCAAACTGATAGAGAATCCTGCATGTTTCTCAAATATGACACCTCCCGCAAATCACTACTCCATGAGAAACAATAGTGGGGGTAGAGGGTAAAATTCTGAGGTAGGGAAGGCCTAAGAGATCTCCTTCAAGTAAAAACAAAAGAGTTGGAGATAATAGATTAGTGACAGCAGGAATTTCAGAGTGCATAGCAGTCTTAGCAAGCCAATTTGCAGGCTTGTTACCTTCCCTGTAATTTAATTGAAAGTGAACTGTAAGAAGATTTGAAATCTGTGCAACTTTTTGAAACCAGGGTATTAAGAAGCATGGACAAGGAGTTCTATGTGTTAGAATATTGAAAAGCAGTTGAGAGTCTGATTCTACGATGATTCTATTGAGCTGTCCTCTATGAGCAAAGATCAGGACCCAAAGGATAGCCAAAGCTTCAGCTTCCAAGGCTTCCCTAACAAAAACAGGAGATTGAAAACAGAGAAAGCAGTGCCCATTTCAATTTCTGAAGACTACCCCAATACCAGCATGAGGAAAAAGATAACTACCATCAGTATTAATTTTGATCCAACCTTTGCCAGGTTTATGCCAATAGACTAATAAAAGAGAAGTAGGGGAGGGGAGTGCAGAACATGGGGAATCAAATTGGGAAAAATTTTCCACAGAACCTGCTTCCTAATAAAAGAGAGGCAGTTGGTGGCAACTAAATGTGTTAGCTGAGGCGTTTCATCAAATTTGAGGTGGTTCCTAGCCATCCATACAAACCAAGCTATAATACATGGAATACTATTTAAATGTTGCTTATACCATTCTTGCCCGCAATTGGAGAAGGACAACCATGTGAGGGTGATGGTCTGAAGTTTGAGATGGGATAAAAAAATCTGCCAAACATCCTGAACAAAGGGACAACTGAAGAAATGATGAGACAGGGTCTCTTCTTCACATTTGCAGAAGCTACAGCAGGAGGGGCCCCTAAATCCATTAAGTTTTAATATGTCATAAGTGGGGAGAAGTTTATGAAAGAGCTTCCAATAAAAAAATGACATAAACGGAGATAAAAATTTGTTCCATATTTGTTGACCCCACTGTTGCTTTTGTCCTGTCGGCATATTTTTAGGTTATGTTTTGAAAAATGGGGGTCGCCTACAGAAGTTGTCGGTGAATTTTAGATTTTAAATTTAATTTAAATATATATAATTTAGAAAGTAACATTTGATTTTTTTGAAAATAAGTTTAAGTTTGAAAACTTTAAGATGTGAAATCAAACTGATCTCACATCCCAAAGAGTTTATATAAACAAGCGCTACATCATAAGCCGTGTATTTATCCCGAGGAATAGACACACTGTTTGATGGTGGGGCTCAATTAAATAAACTAAAAGAATTGTGACATCCGTTTGGTCTGCGAACCAATTTTATAAGCCGAACGAGTTCTCTCGCTTAATATAAATGAATTAAGCAGGGTCTATATTACATGGGTTCTTAAAGTTCCCTATAAGGGCAAGCCCCTATAGTTAATTACATCCTAAATGTCCGAAGACACTTAAGAAAACTCTCGATAATGATCAGTGATTTTGATCTCAAGAATTTTAAAGTTTAAGGATTTCAAACAATTGGACTCTGGAAGTTTCAATAGGGAATAACTCAAATTTGGAACAGTTTATTTTAAGAATCCAAAGGAAGAGTAGGGGATGTCACGGACCCGAAGTGAACTTCGGTGACTTCCCGACTATCCTATTATTTAGCTTCAATTTGAGAGTTTATTTAATGTTGTAATACTGCCAATTTTAATTAATTAGGACTTATACTTGTATGATATGATCATACAAATAGCCTCGAAGATGTGAGGGCTTATGTCGTACCGAACGACTACCTCGGAATCCTAAGACCGGTTAGGGCTTAAGTTACACAATATGATTATGTAAATGCCTAACGAAAAGCTGAGGATTTATGTTGCACTAAGCAAACTACCTCGAAATCCTATGGCTTGGTTATTTAAAACTAGGAAAGGTTTTGCTGATGTAGATTCCAATTTTGCTGACGACGATGGCCGTGCTACCCACTATGCTCCAAGCTCCTTGTTGTTGCAGATATTTAGTTTTAGAAAGTGGCAATTCAGAGATGAGAGAAGTGTTTTGTTTTAGAGAGGTTGAAAATTAAGATGACTTAGTATTTTAATTGAAACAAATCTTAAAGTTGATTAAGCACAACCGATTAAGATCCCACGGTTGCGTCATCCCGGCACCGTTATTTTCATCGGATTCACTCAGCCCAAATGAATTTTCTAAACTCAAATGAATGAGTTCTACACTTTCATTTAGACCGTGGGAAATCCCGTTAGCAACACGTAGGTTACATCCTCCGAGAGATTCCCGATCATCCAATGAGACGTTTTAATTTTAGTTGTAATTGTAGTTTTGTTTTGTTGGTGATTAAATTTTGAGTTGTTTAAACATGCTGGGTTCGATCATTTTTCATGCATTTATAAGTGCGAGAAAGTAAGACATTTAATAAACTGCTAAATGTAAATTGCAATAAACATAAACACGTACCTGATGAGCATTCCTGTCATTTTTTACCTGCACTTAAAACACATGTTAAGGCATTTATGTAATTGCAACAAGTAACACCTAGGTAAAGCTAAGGGAAGGTTTTGGTTGTCTACCAAAATCCTAATCCTATAGCTAGTCAATTCCTATGATGTTTAGGTTCTTGTGTTTTATTAAGGATGATTTTCTTCATCAAAGAACAATGAAGACTCACTCTTCCTTTAAAACATCCCATCAAGTTAGGGAAGTGCTCGGAATTGAATTCTGAACATCTTCTTAAACATTTTAGGGATTATTTTGAGTTCAGTTAGTTTCATTGTGGTGATGAATCAACCACCCGGGTTACTCTTGCTCAGTGAATTAGGATGTTTGATCATCCTTGTGAGTAAAGTGACATTTCACTTGATGCTTTGTCTAAGAGTTATAATAATAAAAGCCTTTAGGGGCAAATTAATTCGTTGAAGATTTTAACAATTTAAAATTGGAATTGATGATTCAAGGTGATTTGGTTTAGTTATAAAATTTTAATTAATAATTTTAAGTTTGGAATAGTGTTCAAGTTCTTTTAATTCTATTAAGCCTTTATATTTTAAATGATCTTAATATTTTAGATTAATTTTACCATTTTAAATTTGCTTAGGTTGAAAGAGGTGTTTAAATTTCTTATTTTTGTTGAATTTTGATGGCTTGATTTGGATTAATTATAATACTTTAGGTTGATTTTAATTAGTTTGATTTTTTTATATTTTAATTATGAATTGTTTTGAAATTACTTAAGGTTTTAAATTTGTTTTAAGTTTGTTCTTAAGTGTTTTCAAATTAATTTTAAATGTTTAAAATTTAATTTAATTTGATTATCAAATCACCTAATGTTTTAAGCTTTAATTTAATTAAGGGTTATTTTCCTTTTAATTATTTAATTATCATCTTAAGTTTAATTAAGAGTTAAATTTTATTAAAGTGATTCATTTAGGGATTTTAAATTAAAGAATTGGTATCTTCTTAAGTCACATCCCTAATAATCCAAAATTTTAATTATTCTCCCAAAATTTAAATGATTTAATTAATTAAAGTTCCATTTTTGATATTTTTCAAGTGATCAATGGGTTTCTACCCCTTTATTCCCTAAGTTTCAATCATCCAAGAGAAGATTAAGATCAAATATTTTTACCTTCCCTTTTGATTAAACCTAAATATTAATTAGGGTTAAAATCCTTTAATTACCTTTATGCCCCTTTAGGCTTATTTATTTCATAAGTCGTCAAATTAAGCTCAAATGAACTTGAAATTTTTCTGTCACTTCACTCACATGTCAATTAAGACATTAGAGGAAAAAAAATGTGTTTTTTCTGTTTTTAATTTAATTTATATTATTATTTTGATAAAAATAAGGATTTTCAATGAAAATTCAACAACATGATCAAGGTAAAGTTTCTGTTCTTAAGAAAATTATGGGATATTCCTATTGACCAGAGGACCACTTGGACCAATTTTGGTAATTTTTTGAATTATATTTGATTTATTATAAATATTTTGAGTTTTGGAGTATTAATTAATTATAAAATAAAATTGAAGTTGAAAATTAAGTTTTATATTTTTCTTAAATCTCTCTAACCTTAAGAAACTCAGAAAAACAAATTTTATATTTTCTGATTTTTCTTTGATTTATTGGAATTAATTTCGTAAAAAGGTTGGAAATTCATTTTTTAATATTAAAAATTGTCTTAAGCCTTTAAAATTCAATATCTTAACTCTGGACTTAGGAAAAATATTTGGTTGATTCCTAACTGATTAGGAAGCAAAATATGACATTTTTATGATTTTTAATATTTTTGTAATTTTTATTATTTTTTAATTATTAAAATATTGAAAATATGATTAAAAATGAAGTTTTTTAGAAAATTCCAATTTTAATTTTCTTCGACTCCTCTGACATCAGAGAGCCCATAAAACCAATTTGGTGAATTTTTAAAATATATCTTTGGTTTTATGAATTTTTTAATTTTCAAAATAGTTATGTCACTTAATTAATTCATTTAATGTGGTAAATCATTTTCAATTGACTTGAAATTTTTATATGAGGTTCTCTACATCTGAAGTGACAGTGGAGAATTGTTTTCAAGTAATTTTGATGTGTGGTTTCTTCAAATTAATTAAAATTCAAATTTGAGTGTTTGGACTAATTAGGGTTATTTTTAAGGATTTAAATCAAACCATAATTTTCCTAGGGTCCTCTAGTCATAAGCTACCTCCCCTAATTTTCTTAGAATTTATTAAGAAACATGCTAATTATTGGAATTAAAATGTCAAAATAGGCACATAAATTTGGAAAATTAATAACTTACCATAGAGATGGCCTCTGGCCTTAGAAAATTCAGGGAATGTTCCCAAAGATAGAGGCTACAAAAGCACTATGGTCTCATGCCATAGTGAATTATATGCATGAATGGAGAATTAAAATATTGAAATCAGTAAATAATTAATTAAAAATAAAATACTTAACAAAACAACTTAATTTTTTTTCCACATTATTCTCGTCTATTCACTGAGCAAGAGGGTATTTTTAATTTATTTTTATGATTTTTCTATGCAAAGATATGGATTTTTCAAGTTACGGTATTTAAATAAATCAGAAAATACCCTATTTTTCTACTTATCCACGCGGCGCCCCGTCATCCTCGGCAGATCCGAAACTCCACGCGGTGTGCTCCCATTAGACGTTGCCTACCACCTCAGCGCTACGCGGCTCCGCGGTTCCGTCTCATATCTTGATCCGGCTCGATCTGGACCATCCATTCGATACACGCGCTAATGGAAGGCATCCGTTCATCATCCCCAGGTGCCCCTACCCGAGAACCGTCCACCTTCTAGGTTTAATATCTCGCTCGATACTTAACTAAATTACACGTTATTATGCTCTATGAACTCCTCTCGACGAGACGAACATATCTGTACGGCTATCATGTATTGAAATTGACTCAAACAAAATGGAGAATCAAAAGAAGATTTCGGGAAGGAAGAGTTTCCATGCCTTGGTTCAGGAGGTGGAGCCTCAACTGAATGTGCTCAGCACATTCGTTGGAGCTGGAGGAGCCTAGGGATAAAGCCTCTGGTCCTGGTGAAATGTCTAGACCTGATTTCCACCAAGCCCGATTTCAAAGCTTGGCCGATAGAGAGAATGGCTGGCCTGGTGAGGGGGCTTTTGCTGGGGGATTTCTTCTCTTGGTCTGGTGAAGGTGTAGAGTCAATAAATTTGGGGATTGACTCACTGTGATGAAGTGTCCTAGTTTTGGGCTTGAAATTGAACTCAGAAATTGAGCTCACAGAGGGGAAATTAGGGCTGGATTTCAGTGGAGATCAAGTGCTCTATGCTAGGAGAATAGTGTGGAGTGATTTTGGAAGAGTTTTGGTAAGGTTTGGTTCAGCACCTTCTTTGGCCGAGAGGTGGTGGTGTTTAAATAGGCATGGCTGGAGGGCCTCCCAGGGGGAGTTAGAGCTTGGGATCAGCTGCTCAGTGCAAGGGAAGAACAGCTGTGGAGTCCAATGGGGTTGAGGCAACTCAGCAAGGAAGAATTTGAAAGTTTGGCTCACATGGAGCTCTCGGCCATGGCGTTTTCCGGCGGCTGTGGTGGCAGGTCGGCCAGGCATGGGTCACCATCTTGACCAGTGAGGTCAGGGCTGGGGTTTGGTGAACTCAATTGGCTTTGGCCATGTGTAAATTGGTTTGATTAAAGTGGAATGTGGTAGGGCTCATTTTGGGTTTGGTTTGGTCAAACCATGCTTTTGGGCTAGGTGCACCCCCCAAAACCTGATTTTGGGCTGAAAGGAATCATTTGGGTCAGCCAAGAGAAGGTGGTGAGGTCTATATCCATGGTGAGGTGGCTAAGCTTGGTTTAGAGTGTAGCATAAATGGGGTTAAAAAGGTTTAGTGAAGGGTTAAGAAAGAACCCCCTCTTCTTGGCATTAATGGCTTGATGAGGTGTCAAAGATCTCATGGCTTCATATGGCTTGTGAATGGCTTCATTTGGCTTGCCCATGGCTTGGGAAAAGTTTGGCTTATTTTCATAAAAATGGGTTTTGGCATTTTTAATGAATTTAGGGGAAATTGGCATGTTTCTTGATTTAGAATAATTTGATGATCAATTGGAACTTAGGGATGGTTTTAATTTAATGCATGATGAAGAAGAGTGTCATATGGACTTTAGAATGGATTTTTGGGCTTTTTTAAATTTGGTGAAGATGGGCTTTTAAAATTCTTTAGGAAAGTGGGCTTTTAGGTTTTTAAAAAAAATTGATGGGTGAAAATTTGGTGAAGGGTTGTGTCAAATAAATGTTGAAATTGGTTTAGGAATGTGCCATGAGTGATTTGGAACAAGTTTGGGGTGATTTTGAGTTGAATTGGGTTTAATTTGGGCTTCATCAACAATAGGGTCAAAGTGGGTCAAATTGGGCTAACTTGGGCCAAGGTTGGGTTAATGTTGGGTTTGATGTAAAATTAATGTTGCAAAAGGTTTATGGGGTTTAACAAAGAGTTTCCGATTTTTGGTTGGGTCTTAATTTGGGATTTGGACTTGTTTGGGTTTATGATTGGTTTAGGCCAATTTAGGAAATTTTGGTTTGGGTTAGGCTTGGGTGGAGTTTAGGTCTAAATTTGGGGCAAATCAAGTTAGTTTTTTGTTTGTGGGGATGTTAGGAAGGTTTTAGAAAAGATTTGGGGCTAATTGGAGTTGACTTGGGTTGGTTTGGGCTAAGTTTAGGTCATGAGCCAAAATTGGGCTTTTAGGCTTCAAATTAAAATTGAAATCATATGTTGATAAAATTGGGTTTGGATTTGGTTCAAATTGATATTGGGGATATTAAATTGAAGTTTAGAACTAAATTGGATCAAAATTGGGATCAATTGGGTTGATTTGGTTTGACATTGGGTTCATTTTAGGTTAAAAAAGGGTCAAATTGGGGATTTTAGTAAAAGTGGGCTAAATTGACAAAGTTGCCTATGGTGTAGTTGAACAAAATGAAATTGGGAATATTTGGGATTTGTTGAAATTTTCTAGGAATTTTTTGGAATTTTTGTATTTTTTTGGGTTAAAGGGTATTTTGTGTATTTTGAGGGTATTGGGAGGGTATTTTTGGAAATTTTGGTATATTTGGCCATGGATGATCAATTTAAGTGGTGGAGAATATTTAGGATTGATTTTGAGGGATTTTGGGTAATTTAGGCAACTTTGCAAATTTTGGGCAATTTCAAGGGCATTTGGTAGGTTTGGTGGGTTTAGGGTCCCGGGGGTCAAAAATTGAAATTTGGGAAAAAAGGAGATTGATTAAGTGTGAGTGAAATGAAACAATTTGATTGAGCCATGGAGTCATATTAAGCTTACAAGAGCCATGAGAGGACTCATTTTAGGCACTCAATATGTTGTTCCTAACCCTCTTAGCCAGGGGCTTAGGGTTTAAGGTCCATTCATATGAATCACCTACATGAGTCAGAGAGTTGAGTTTGGTTAAAGTAGTTTCAGGGTTTAGAATGTGTGTGAGAGTGTGGTGTGTGCAAGCTTACCCTCACCAGGACCAGACCACCCAGGGTACTCCTAAGGCCAAAGAGTCCTATAGGAACTTATCCTTTAAACCTCCACATTTGATCTTAACCCTCCAAGTGGCCTGGGGGTTTACAATCAAAATTGTGGGGTTTGAAGGGAGCCAAGAAGTGTTTGAATTTCTAAGTGGTGGGTCCCATTTCTAGTCCTCTAGGATAGTCAAAGGGAAAACCTATGGCTAGATCCTAAGCACTAAGGAGAGAGAGATCAGACCTCACCAAAAATGAGGTCAACATGGCCCTGATAAAAAAAAGAGTAAAAAAATGATGTAGCAATATGGGTTGCTGTTTTCTTTATAATGAGAGTGCCTTTTCTGTGGAAAGTAATTGGGATTTTCAAAATTTGTTGGACTTGTTGATTATCAAAGATATTATTTAGAAAGTGTATATTCCACTGCCCCTCATGCCAACAATTCTGCACCTTGAGATGTATATGACTGCTAAGTAAAAGGTGAGGCATAAGTTTGCCTTCCCCTCTCCAGTTATCAAGCCATAAATTGAGATTACCTTCCCCCAAATGCTAGATGAAGAGTTCTTCAGCTTTATGTTTAACTTTGAGCATATTGTACAGGATTCTGGAATCTCCAAGCTTCCCAACAACTAGGGTGGGGTGGAAGTTGTTGTAATATTTACCTTTAAGAAAAATTGCCCCACAATGAGGTTTGGGCTCTAAGGTTAATCCATAGCTTGCAAAAGTTTATATGCTTTAACTGACAAAAACTTTTAAAGCCCAGGCCACCATTTTCATAAGGTTTGCACACTTTGTTCCAGCTAGTCCAGTGCAGCTGATGTCTTGAGCCAGACCATAGGAATCTATTAAAAGTCCTTTCCAAAAAAAGTTGAGTGCTTTTTTTCATGGTGACCATTTGTAATATATAGGAGGGGAAAATAGCTAGCACACTTTTAAGCAAGGTAATCCTTCCACCATTAGAGAGAAAAGAAGTGGTCCAGCAGTTGAGTTGTTTATGGATCTTGGTGACCACCACATCAAATTGAATTTGTTTTGATCTGCCTTTGATTAATGAAACTCCCAGATACTTCAATGAGCCCTTGATCATTTTGAAACTAGTATGTTGAACAATCTCATTGGTAATATGAGGTCTGGCCCATTTACTGAGATAATACCACATTTCTGCAAGTTGAGAGTCATCCCAGAGCAATTCATGAAGGTTTGGAGGTGATCCACTGAAAAATTTAATAGCTTTTTACTATTCATTTCAGACCTGATTTTGATGATATTGCACATTAAAGGAAGGTATTTTTGATGATTTCATGTAGGTACAATGATTTTAGGCCTTTGGATCAAAATGAAGTGAATAGGAGCGAATTTGGAGCGAAAAAGGATTAAAGTACAATTTATTGAACTTGCGCTGAACGACGCTGTCACTAGTGCCGGACAGGGCCAGTTTCCAGAGAGTTACGACGTTTTGGCGGAATAATTCGCCGAACGGCGCTCCTACTAGCGCCGGACAGCACCCTATCCTGATTTTGAACTAGATTCAATGCATTTGGCCAGATTTTGAAAGGTTACTTGAGGAAACTCTTGGGAATTCAGTTTTGGCCGAATTTAAACACTTTTGGAGTCACATTTCAAAGGGGGGAAGAAAGGAAGAGAAGAGTTTAGATTCTAGAGAGTTAATTCTTTCCATTTTGTGTAGGAGGTTAGTTTTGTGTTTTCTCTTCTAAAGAGTGTGAGAGGAGAGGGAAAGTGAGAGATTTCTTCTTCCTTACTATTTTAAAGAGAGAGTTGTGTGTTTTGGTGAAGAAAAAAAGGAGTCAAAGGAATTCTTTGAGATTCGCTTGGGGAAATGTTTGAGATAAGTTGACTTTACTTTACTCTGTTTGTATGACGTTTTTATATATGAAATCCATGTTCTATCATCTTCTCATCATGAGTCTTGAGTAGATTTCTTTGTCTTTCTCCTTTTCATGTGATGTGTTGATTTTGTGAAATGGAAATGATGTGCTGATTTATTATGGAGAATTTTTGAAGACGTTTTACTTAGAACATCATTTTCTTTTTGATCTGGCCAATTGATTTGTTAATACTTGTTAGGAAACATATATTCCGAAAGGATTATGAGTTCCACAATAAAAGTGAAGGTCACATTCAAATTTCATGAATGGTGAAGTTCATGGGGGTTGAGTGCAAATAAATAGAGAAATATACTTTGATGGGCACAGAATTGGAGATTTCAGAGTGACAGGATGAAATCCTCAATTTGGTCCTAATGTTTAGAAACTGAAGCGAGAGTTAGCCTTCAGGTTAAGGGAAGTGGGAGCTCTGGAGTGAGAGCTAGTATCCTCCCAGCCTAACCACGAATTTGGGGACTAAACTTAGGATTAGCCAATGTTCTTTGTACACTGAAATATGGGTAAAGAATAGGAATGCTCCTATTTGGCAGAATACATTTGCATCACCGATCTATGTCACAATAATCATCACATTATGAATGGAAAGGAGGAAGACTCTTTCCTGCAACTTAACATTGTTATATTAGTCTTGTGTTAGTTTAACTTGCCAGAGTTTAGAACGTGCTTTGGTAGATATAGTAACTGAACCTGTTCATCTTTACTTTAATAATTAAATCACTTGCAGTTGTGTTATGATTCGATAAGAGATTTCTGTGCTACGCCATAAAAGTAAGGCCTCCCTGTGGGATCGATATTCCAGGACTCCACTAGAGCCCTGTATTACTTGAGCGATACATATACTTGTGTTAATTGTGTGACTCGTTATCATTTAAATCAATATATAAATATAAATTTGAGTTCATTAATTTTTACAAATTAAAAAAGTCGCACCAGGAGGCTGTTGAAGACAAGTTTTATACCAGGTTTGGTTGCATTGCGGAAAATGATCATATCATTTGCTAAAAGCAATATCCGATTTATGATTAAAATGAGTGTGTGGGGCAGCTTGAGACAAATCATTCAGCATTCTAGATAAGTAATAAAAAAGTAGGATAAAAATGGTGGGTGATAGAGGATCACCTTGTTTAATACCCTTGGTGGATTGGAAGAACCCATGAGTTCCCTATTGACTAGAATAGAATTATTATTGTATGTCAGCCATCTCAACACAAACTGAATGAAGGCAGCATCAAAACCCCTGGTAGTCAGCACTTCTTTAATGAAACCCCAGTGAATAGTGTCATATGCTTTTTATATATCCAGCTTGAAGATAACATTCCCCCCTACATTCAAGATCTAGTAGTAATTCTTGTGTGAGTAGGACATTATCTGCTATACTTCTGCCCTGTTTGAAAGCAGTTTGATTAAGGCTGATGAGATGGTGAAGGTGGGGCTGAATTCTGAGAACCATGACTTTATTGATGATCTTGGACACCACATTAGTTAGACTGATAGGTCTAAATTGATCCCAGGATGTGTGATCACCCTTAAAAATACCTAATTTTTTATATCATTTTTTAACTAATATTTTAAGGATATTACGCTTTAATGAAAGGCATTTCTTATGTTTTTGTTTGCAGGTATAAGAAAATAAGTTTATGAAGAAAAAGAATAAAAAAAGAGTAAAAGGAGTAAAAATGAGTCAATTGAAGAAAAGAAGAAAAAAAGAGCTAACTCTGGCACCCAGGTACCAGACTCAGCAGGGAAATCTAGAGAATTCTTGGACGGTTTTGTGATAGTTATTGATGACTCAGAAGTAATCTAGAAGCCTCTGGACAATTTCCCATATGTTATAAACAAGATACAATGAATTTAGACACAAGGAATCAGTTATTCAACGAAGATGTGCGACTTAAAACCTGAAGGGATGCGTCCATTCGCGCAGAAGACTGGCGCCTAGGCACCAGTTCTGGTGCATAGGCGCCACAGTTACTTTCTAGAATATTCAACAAATTTGGATGAATTTTGAAGAGGTGCCTGAAGCAACCCCTGGTCATTTTTGAAGCTCTATAAATAGAGGACAATTCTACAACAATGTGTGGTCGTTTGGAGTGTGTAAGTGTTATAAGAGTGAAAGAGGTGTGTCATTTCATTTAGTTAAAGAGTGTTTATAATTATTTACTTTTCTTTTGTGAGAGTTCAGAGTGTTTATAGTGTGATTGCTGGAGTTGGAGTCTTGTAAAAGTCAGTCGGAGTCAGAGAAACTTTAAAGAATTGCTTGAATATCATTCCAGATAAGTATTTATAATTTAGTTCTTAAGTTTTGTACTTTGAATTTGAATTATATAAATATGGTTTATGGTGTGAATCCTATGCTTTCTGAGTCGTCTTCTTGTCTTTCTCCCTACAAATATGAAATGATTTAGATAAGGATTTAATTAGTTTTAAGAACTTATTTTCTTCATCATTAATTTGTGATGTTATTTTACCTAATTTTAATTTACACTACAACTTGGTCACTTGTAATGTTAAAACATGTGGAGAGTTATTAAGACCTGACCTTGAGCTAAGAGTTCTTAACTTGTAAGTATCACATTTCCCTTGAAAAGGTAGATGGTAAATCCTTAAAGGGGGAGGTGCAAATAAATAGGGAGGTAATCTTTGAAGGGAGTAGAATTGATTATGTTTTTAGAGTGACAGGCTAAGTCTTATCAATTTGGTTTAAGAGGAGGTAACGGGTCACTAGTAGGCCTGAACATACTCACCCTTGGGAGGGAAACTAGAAGTGAGAGGCTAGAAATTCGTTCCTCACTACTAAGAAATCATCCTGATCCAATCTTCTAAAACTAGCCAATGTTCTTCATACGCTGGACCAAAGGGTAAAGCATATTTATGCTACTATTTGTCACAATACCATCTTCTAAGTCTCAAACTAATTTAGATGTTTACTAATTATTAAATATTCCGTATGAGGAAAGAATCTTTGTTTATTGTGTTAAAGAATTTAAAATACTATTTTATTTCCTACTGCTACTTTAACAACTTGCATATTTGTATTTGTTAATTGATTAGTTTATAAATTAATTTTCATCTTTCTTTTCTTAATTATTTACACTTAACCTTTCCCGTGAGATTGATATCTGGGGCTTAATTAGAAATCTCTATATTACTTGAAACGATACGTATACTTGCGTAGTACCCCTAGTGTGTTATTTATATTTATTTATAAAATCTTTAATCTTTAAAATATCGTACATTAGCCGCTTAATTTAATTTGGGGTTAAATTTGGCCATAATATTATAAGCTATTTTACTTGTGTAATTGCAGTTAGGTTAAGTTTTTGGCGTCGTTGCGGGGGAAGGAACATAAGCACTAAAAATTAAATAATTAAGGAAAGATAAAAACTTTATTTTTTATATAGTATTTATATTTTTATTTTATTGATTAAAAAAATATTCTCTAATTCCTTTTATGCGAAGTTCAATATCTGAAGAATTAATACCTTATAATTATGTATTTGAACGCACAGTAAGAAGAGTTAGAAAAGAAAAATGAATTCATAATTTTCTAGAAATGGCTAATAAACCTCAAAATAATATGGAACAAAGTATTGCAGAAAATGAACATCAAAATTTACATAGACATTTAAGAGAGTATGCTAACCATACAACTGATGAAATTCACTAAAGCATTCAAATCCCTACTGTAGCAGCAAACTCATTTGAACTTAAACCTGCAATTATACAAATGGTCCAAAATAATCAATTTGGAGAATCTCCTACTAAATATCCTAATTTACACCTTGTCAGTTTTCTATAAATTTGTGCTACTTTCAAGTATGATAATGTTTTTGATGATGCTATTAAGCTTAAACTTTTTCCTTTTTCTTTAAGGGATAAGAGTAAGATGTGGCTAAATTCATTAGCAACAGGATCTATTAAAACTTAGGGAGAAATGGCACAAATATTTCTAGCTAAGTATTTTACGCCGTCCAAAACTGCAAAACTTAGAAATGATATAACCTCATTTACTTAATTTGAAGGAGAAACTATTTATGAAGCATGTGAATGATTTAAAGAATTTCTTAGGAAGTGCCCACATCATGCTTTACTAGACTGGTTAATTATAGAAACATTTTATAATGGATTGATAGGTTCTCTTAGATCTTTTGTATATGCTGCTGCTGGAGGTTCCTTAATGGCTAAGTCATTTGATGAAGCTTATGCTTTAATAGAAGAAATGACAACTAATAATTTTCAATGGTCTTCTGATAGAATAAATACTAAATGAGTCGCTGGTATTCAAGAAAATGAAGCCTTTTCTATTTTAGTATCTCAAGTTGCTGCAATATCTAAGAAATAGGATATTTTATCTCAATTATCACATTTAAGTAATGATGATTCTGGAAGTACTGATGAATCTCAAACTTTAGAGATATTGCATGTTATCACTAGCAAAACTAATAACACTTACTCCAATTACTACAATCCAGGTTGGAAAAATCACCCTAACTTAAACTGAAATAATGCAAATCCACAATCAGGTAATAACCAACCTAACCAAATTGGAAATTGGAAAAATCAAGGCAATTCTAACTACCGAGCTCCTTATCCTCCTGGTTTTAATAACCAGTAATTCAAGGAAAAAAAATTTTTTTATAGAAGAATTAATTTTACAAATGGGTAGTCAGTTGCAAAGTCAAAATGTTGTGATAAGAAATATTGAAAATCAAATGGGGCAAATTGCAAATGCAATTAACAACAGACCACAGGGAACACTTCCAAGTACTATTGAAGTAAATCCAAAAGAAAATGAAAAAGATCAAGAGCAAATTAAAGCTGCATTACTTAGAAGTGGAAAAGAACTAAGGGATGGAAAGGAAATAAAAATTCAAAAAGAGACTGAAGTGATTGAAAAACATAAGGAAATACTTATTGATGAAGAAAAACAATCTCTATCACAAGATGAATTTGAAAAACCACCACCCCCATTTCCACAACGACTGAGACAACAAAAATTGGATTAACAATTTTCAAAAATTTTTTAGGTATTTAAAAAGCTTACCATTAATATCCCATTTACTGAAGCTTTGGAACGAATGACTAAGTATGCTAAATCCGAAAGGTGTTTAAACTAGGACCGGAAGACATCTGTCAACAACCAAGATTGCATCATCCAAGAAATGTTCATAGATCAAGAACACTGAGATTCAAGTTGCATTCGGTGATCTTTATTCATTAATGTTTCATCTAAGTTTTAATGTCTTTTGTTGGTTTTTAATGGTTGAAATATTTTAGGCTGTTTACGATTTATTAACTGATTAATTTTTGTGGTTTTTATCTTTTTTGTTTTGTTTACGGTTCCGTTGATACGATTTGAATTGGTGTAAAATCTAACATAATTTAGACTTTATGATTTTAGATTCAATGTCTTTTGAAACTAAAGATATTTGGGTTAAGCCTAATATAAATTAGACTTAAAATTGGGTAAAATCTAACATAAGTTAGTCTTTATGATTTTAGATTCAATGTCTTTTAAATCTAAAGATAATTTGGTTAATCCTAATATAAATAAACTTAAAATTGGGTAAAATCTAACATAAGTTAGACTTAAGGTTTTAGATTCAGTGTCATTTTGAATCTAAAGATATTTGGTTTAGACTAATATAAATTAGACTTAAATTTGGGCAAAATCTAACATAAGTTAGACTTTAGGATTTCAGATTCAATGTCTTTGAATCTAAAGTCATTTAATTAAGCATAATTAGACTTAAAATTGGTTTGAGTCTTAGATTCAGTGTCGTTTGAATTTAAAGATATTTGGGTTAAGTTTATTATAAACTAGACTTAGAATCTGGGTAAAATCTAACATAAGTTAGACTTTAGGATTTTAGACTCAATATCATTTGAATCTGAAGGATTTTTTATTAAGTTTAATAGACTTAGATTCAGTTTGAGTTTAGTACGGGATTTAGATTGACTTTAATTTAAGTTGATCCTAAAGTTTAGGTTAACTTATGTTTAACCACCCAAGATTTGATTAATTTATATTCAATTCAGACTGAACTTAGGGTTTGATGAACTTAAGTTCAACTTGAGTTGAAGTTAAAGTATAGATTTGAGTTAGGTTCAGTTTAGGTTGAACCTAAAGTCTGACAGGTTTAGGTTTAATGTAGGTTGAGCCTAAAGTTTGGTTGAGTTAGGTTCAATGTAGGTTGAACCTAGAAGTTTGGCTAGGTTCAATTTTGGTTGAACCTGAAGTTTGGTTAAATTATGTTCAATGTAGGTTGAATCTAGAGGTTTAGTTTGGTTCAATTTGGGTTGAACCTGAAGTTTGATTGAGTTAGGTTCAATGTAGGTTGAACCTAGAGGTTTGGTTAGTTTCAATTAGGTTGAACCTAAAGTTTGATTGAGTTAGATTTAATGTAGGTTGAACCTAGACGTTTGGTTAGGTTCGATTGGGTTAAACCTGAAGTTTGGTTGAGTTAGTTTCAATGTAGCTTGAACCTCTAGGTTTGGATAGGTTCAATTTAGCCTGAACTTGAAGTTAGGTTCAAGGTAGGTTGAACCTAAAGGTTTAAGTTAACTTGAGTTTAAGTTTAGTTAAACCTAAGTTTAGGTTTGATTTAGGTTCAATGTAAGTTAAAGCTAAGGTTTTGAGTTAACTTGGGCTCAAGTTAGGTTGAACCTAAGTTTGGGTTTGACTTTGGTTTTAGGTAGGTTGAACATAAAGGTTTAAGTCAGCTTTGGTTCACGTTGGGTTGAATCTAAGTTTAGGTTTGATTTAGGTTCAAGTTAAACCTAAGGTTTGAGTTAACTTGGGTTCAAGTTAGGTTGAACCTAAGTTTAGGATTGATTTAGCTTCAATGTAGGTCAAGCCTAAGTATTTGAGTTAACTTGGGTTCAAGTTAGGTTGAACCTAAGTTTGGGTTTGACTTAGGTTCAATGTAAGTTGAACCTAAGGATTTAAGTTAACTTTGGTTTAAGTTAGGTTAAACCTAAGTTTAAGTTTAACTTAGGTTCAATGTAGGTTGAACTTAATGTTTTGAGTTAACATGAGATCAATTTAGGATGAACCTAAGTTTAGGTTTGACTTAGGTTCAATGTAGGTTGATTCTAAGGTTTGAGTTAACTTGGGTTCAAGTTAGGTTGATCCTAGGTTTAAGTTTGACTTAGGTTCAATGTAGGTTGAACCTAAGGTTTAAATTAACTTGGGTTCAAGTTAGGTAGAACCTAATTTATAATTTTATTTTAAGTCTAAAGTCACTTAGGCCTAATGTAAGTAAGGCTTAAGGTTTAAATAAGTCTAATTAGGGCTAGACTTAATTAAGGTTTAGGGTTACCTCAGTCTAATTTAAGTAAGGCTTAACTATTAATTAAGTTTAATTATGGCTAGACTTAATTAAAGTTAAGGTTACTTATGCCTAATGTAAGTAAGGCTTAATGATTAATTAAGTTTAATTAGGGTTAGACATACTTAAGGTTTAAGTTCAATTTAGTTTGATTAAGCCTAATGTAAGTAAGGCTTAATATATAATTAAGTCTAATTAGGGATAGACATAGTTAGGATTTATTATTACTTAAACCTAATTTAGCTAAGATTTAAGGGTTAATTAAGTCTAATTATGGTTAAACTTAATTATGATTTAGGATTAGTTAAGCCTAGGGCTTAAAGTTTAATTAAGTCTAATTAGGGTTAGACTTAATTATGATTTAAGGGTTGCTTAAGCCTAATGTAAGTAAGGCATAGGGGTTAATAAAGTCTACTAAGGTTAGACTTAGTTTGGGTTTAAGGTTACTTAAGCCTAATTTAAGTAAGGCTTAAGGGATAGTTAAGTCTAATTAGGGTTAGAATTAACTATGGTTTAGGATTATTTAAGCCTAATATAAGTACGGCTTATGAGTTAAGTAAGACTAATTAGAGATAGACATAATTATGGTTTAAAGTTGCTTAAGCCTAATTTAGGTTAGGCTTAAGGGTCAATTAAGTATAGTTAGGGTTAGACTTAATCATGGTTTAGGCTTATTTAAACCTAATATAAGTAAGGCTTAAGGGTTAAGTAAGTCTAATTAGGGTAAAACTTATTATGGTTTAGAGTTGCTTAAGCCTAATTTAGGTATGTCTTAAAGGTTAATCAAATCTAATTAGGGTTAGACTTAATTAGGGTTTATTTTGACTAAAACCTAATGTAATTAAGTTTAATAGGATTAATTAGGTCTAATGAAGAGTTAGACCTAATTAGGGTTTATTTTGACTTAAACCTAATATAATTAAGGTTTAATATGATTAATTAGGTCTAATGAAGGGTTAGACCTAATTAGGGTTTATTTTGACTTAAACCTAATGTAATTAAGGTTTAATAGGATTAACTAGGTCTAATGAAGGGTTAGACCTAATTAGGGTTTGATTTATATTAAATCTAATTTAATTAAGGTTTAATAGGATTAATTAGGTATAATGAAGGGTTAGACCTAATTAGGGTTAGACCTAATTAGGGTTAGTTTTGACTTAAACCTAATGTTATTAAGGTTTAAGATGATTAATTAGGTCTAATGAAGGGTTAGACCTAATTAGGGTTTATTTTGACTTAAACCTGATGTAATAAAGGTTTAATAGGTTTAATTAGGTCTAATGAAGGGTTAGACCTAATTAGGGTTTGATTTATATTAAACCTATTGTAATTAAGGTTTAATAAAATTAATTAAGTCTAATGAAGGGTTAGACCTAATTAGGGTTATTTTTGATTTAAACTATTGTTATTAAGGTTTAAGATGATTAATTAGGTCTAGTGACGGGTTAGACCTAATTAGGATTCATAATGTTAAACCTAATGTGATTAAGGCTTAACTGAGTTTAATTAGGTCTAATTGGAGTTTAGACCTAATTAGGGTTTAAATATAGGTTCACCTGTGTTGAACCTATCTGTTAATTTGGATTTGATTTCATTTAGTACTAGATTCAGATTGACCTAAGTTCATATGTTTTAACCCTAAGATTTTAGGGGATAGCCAATCCTACATGTCATTTAGGGTTTAAATTTTATGGTTTAAATAAAAGAATTTATTATTTTCAACCCTAAATAATAAAAATATGTCATTAAAACTTTTCTATGGTTAAAATTGTCATTTTAGAGTTCAAAATTATTCCCATAAATATTTTAAGCATTTTTTTAGTTTAATTTTCAATTTCTTGATTTTTATAATTATTTTTAGAAATAATTATAAGACTTGATAAAAATTAGGAAATTTAATCCTAGGGAATTTTCCTAGCCTTGGAAAAATCATGGAGTATTCCTGAGGGCTTAAAGGTTAATCCTGAGGGCTTAAAGGTTAATCCCTAAAATTTTCAAATTTTTTCTTATTTATAAATAATTTTTAATAATTAAATCACTTCAAGAAGTAGTTAATTAATTAAAATTAAATATAGCATGTTAATTTAAATTTTTATTTCCATTATTCTCCTCATTGTCCTGAGTTCAAGAATATTTTTAATTTATTTTTATGATTTTTATTTATCAAAATATATATTTTTGAAGTTTTTAAGATTATTCTGTATTCAATTAAATCATAATTAGAAGGAATAATCCTTAGGACGACGTGTGTCTTCGTATACGTTGAAATGCGCTTGATCCGCTGTGGGGTTATAACACGAGATCCGACTTCTTTTAATCAGAGCTGTTCTTTTCCAAAACACGAAAATGGATTATATATGTTTATCTCCCTTAGCCTAGTTTGATCAGTGAATCGTCTGTTTTCTAAGGATTCATCATGGATTTAAGTGAAACATGTTCCTAGAGCTTCATCGTGAGAGAACGAACCCATCCATACAGTGTTGTATGGGTTATGAAATGGTTTACTTCACAAACCTTCACACATGAGGCTAAACTAGGTCGAAGAGGTCATACCTAGTTTTGGCGAGGTGTGGATTCAGTTAAACTAGACAAACATGATCATTGAGTCCTTGCAAAGCTTCCTCTATGCTCAATTTGAGGTGAATGGAATTCACTAAAATGGCTTGGTCTTGAAGTAGGTTAGGGCTCATAGGAAAATCTAATTTTGATTTGAAACTTCTTCGTACACCTTGTGGAAGGTGTAGGAATGGTTAATTTGAGGATTGGTGAGGTTTTATGCAGACCCAAAAATTTTTCCTGTTTTTAGGGCATGAAGTTAGGAGAGGATAGTGAACTTCAGGGCTTGATTCTATAGGGAATCAATTTCATAGGGTATGGACAATAATACGAGTCTTGGGTGTGTTTGGGTTTGGATAGTGTAGGTGGTTCTCTCTTCTTCTGGGATGCTCTCAGGTTTAGCTCTATTTATAGCCATGGAGAGGTCATGGCTAGCTTGGATGGGCATGGAATTGCTTGGGAATGAAGCTAACAGCCTCATGATAGCATGGGGATAAACTTCTTGGCTAGAGATAGCTATGGTTGAAGTTCCTAAGGTTACTCCATGTTGAACTCAAATATGGAGCATGTCTCTGTTGGTTAGCTCATGAGGTGGATAGGGACTTCAAGATAGGCTAAACTCACCTTCCCAGTATGAGTTCTACCAATCATTTAATGAAGTTATGAAGAGAATGACACATAATCCTTTTCCTTCCTCATTCTTCATGAAATGTCATGATGAGACCAATTATGATGGAAAGAATGATTTGGATAAGCTTCTCTTCAATTGGATTAGAGGAGAGGTGAGTGGTAACTCACCCACATCATTCTTTGAGTATAACATGAACAAATGACACCCTTTGCATCCATTCATGAGGGTGTCATGATTAATTTTAACCTTGGTTACCATGGCGGCTAATGAGTTTGTCATGGGGTCAACCAAGTCATGGTGAAGTCCAATGGGTGTGTATCACCCAATATCAATGGTCTTGGATTATATTTAGGGTTTTAAGTGTAAATTATAGGTTTCGATGTGGTCGTGGAATTTGTCTTACCATGAGTATAACCCATAAATTTTTATTTAAACCCTACGTCTAATGAACTTGAATTTCATTTTTTTTAATTAAATAAATGATTAATTAATTAAAAATAAAATATTTTGGTGAAAATACCAAATGTTAATCAAAATGGTGAAATTGATCAAAATTTGACCAAGGTTGACCAGGTTGACCAAAGTTGACTAAAGTTGACTAGGGTTGACCATGGTTGACCAATTTAGGTCCAAGGTTAACCCAGGTGACTTACTTAACCTTGTAATGGTTGAGTGAGTCATGGAGAGCTATTAGATAGCTTGATTTGGTTTAATGGTTTAGTTTGACCCATTTGAATGTTTAAATTGAACAAATAATCATGTTTGGCCATTTTGGTATCTCAAGTTGATCGAAGGGGTCAAGTTTGACCAATTTGGTGTCTAAGTTGACCTGGTGGTCAATGGGTCCATTTTAACTAAAGATTTACCATTTAGATCAAGGGTTGACCTGGTGATCAATGACTTCATTTTGACTAAATTTTGACCTGTTAAGTCAAGGTTTGACCTGTTGGTCAATGGGGTGGTCAATGGGTCCATTTTGACTAAAGTTTGACTAGTTAGGTCAAGGGTTGACCTGTTGGTTAATGGGGTGGTCAATGGGTCTACTTTGACTAAAGTTTGACCAATTAGGTCAAGGGTTGACCTGTTGGTCAATGTATCATTATATTAGGGTTTAATGTCATTTATATAATCATTTTAAGATGTCACAAAGATTTGGACTAAAAAGTCTTCATTAGGATTTTACCCTAGACATTAGGGTTTAGTGACCCTTGACAAGATTTGGGAGTTCAACATTGGTAGACATCCTTTCTCAAAATGAATCATAAATGATCCTCACAAAAGTGAGGTCAACACCTAGCCTATCACAAACCCAAGTCTAATCCAAATGCTCCAAATTTGACAATGAGACAAATTTACACCAAATTGGGATTCCAAATCAATTCAAAACTACCTAATTCCTCTTTCAAACTTCTCATGACAATTATCCACATCAAATTGATCAATCACTTGACCTAAATCTTAGCCCAAACCCAACCTATACCCAAGTTCAAACCAAAAACCCAATTTTGAACCCAACTCCCAAATTTGACCAAACCCATCAAAACTAACCAAACCATGGTCACCATAGCCCACATTTGAACCCTAAGAGCCAGGCTAGATCCACCTAGTCCAACTTAGTTTAGCCATGGACCAATGATCCACAAATTGGGGAACCCCTTCCAATATTTGGCTAAGTGACTTAAGCTTGTCATCACTTGATAAAACCTCCATCTTCATCACCATTAAACATCCCTTTGAGCTCCCTGACTCAGCTAGCCACCACCCCAACTCTGGCCAGCCACCCCAGTAGCCATAAAACATCAATATCGAGGGCCATCCCAAGACTTAAACCCAGAATTGAAACTCCCTGGTCAGTTCCCATTGGCCACTTGCACCTTTCTTCCCTCCACCTAAGCAGTAGAGCTCACCCATATTAAAGCCCTGGTGGCCACCCTTTCCTTGTCTATTTAACCACCACATCCCAAGGCCAAAAAATGGAGTGTGCACAAAACCTAGGGAAACTCATCCAAATTGCTTCCAGAGCTTCTCTAAGATCTTCTGAGCTCAAGCCCACCACTCTCCAACCATTGTCCCCACTGCCAAAAGCTAATTTCATCAGCAAAAAAATCACCCTGAAATAGGACAAATCATAAAACCCCAGCAAACTTCAAATTAGCTTGCTTCTCACCTTCACCAGAGCAAGAGAGGAATCTACCCACCAAAAGCCCCATCTCCAGAGCCCTCTACACCATACTTCCTCCTCAGCCTTTCCAATTGTAGGAGGAAGTCTTACATAGAACCTTCATTAGAGCCAAGTGACACTTCCAGTAAGTTCGCTAGGTCCCAACAAAGCTTTCGCAAGCATCTGATTGGGGCCTCACCTCTCAGGCTAAAGTATAGGCCATTTTCCCCCAAATCGAGCTTGGTTTGGGTCTTTATGAAGTAAACATGTATTTCATGTTAGATTAACCATATAGATAAGTTCATCCTGAGTAGATTAAGGTGTAGAAAAAAACCCTATGCGATTTCATTATGTATCAAGAGAGACTATAGGGTTAGAAGGTGTACGGTTCTCACTTTAGAACAAATGAGGATGATGAACGGATGTCGTTCGTTCGCGCGTGTATCAAATTAATGGACCAGATGGCGCCGGACGAGCTCAAGATACATACAGCGCATCCTGATTGGGTGAATACATAGATGGCAGTGTCAAATGGTGGAGCACCGCATGGGAGTTCGAAGCGTCGTAGGATCCAGTCAGCGCTAACTGTGTGAATTAGGAAATTTCAGAGATTTTGGATTTATTTTATTCCATGACTTAGAAAATTCATAACATGGTGTAGAAAAATTTTAAAAATAAAAGAAAAATACCCTTTTGTTCAATGAACGAGAGGAGAATAATGTCGATAAAAATAAAAAATATTTATTATAGATTTTATTTTTAATTAATTAAATACTCATAAAATTATTTAAATCATAACTTAATAAATATAAATCTCCTTGACTTGAAATTTTGAGGGCCTGCTTGGTCTATTATCAAGAGTGCTCTCTAATATTTCTAGTGTCAGAGAGCATCCCTAACACAAAAGCCCTAATTTTCAAGTCAATTACCTCTGTTTTAGTTTAAAAGATTCTAATAATTAAAATATACATAAAAAAATACAATACTTATTTTGTAGGTTGACTGTAGTCAGAGGATTCTAGGAAAATTATAAATCGGATTTAAATAGTTAATGACACTAATTAAAATTATCTCATTAGTAGCCTTAAAAAGATTAAATACTTAAAATATAGATAAAAAAATCACAAAACTAAACCCATACTATAAATAATAATCACACTAACTCACTATAAAAAATTCAAACCCATTTGAATTATTTTAACCACCAAATTTGATTTTCGAAGTGAAATGACATTTTTGGCATTAAAATAATTATAATAATTAAAATATATTAAGAAAATTAAATAAAGTGCTTTTGGGAGTTCCTTGTGATTAGGGGCACCAAAAAAAAAATATAATCAAGCCTTAAGTAAAAACTTCATTTTTAAACTATTTTTCTGATTTTTAGATAATTAAAAATAATTAAAAATCAATAAAATCAATAGAATACAAAAGTTTACAAAAATGTTCTAAATTGTTTCCTGCACTTAGGAACAATTGAAATATTTTTCCTAATTTTCTAAAAATAGTTATAAATTTTTAAGGCTACAAATGAATTTCTCCTAATTTTACATTAAAACAACTGTAATAAATAAAATAAAAATCACAAAAATATTAAATTTGATCCTCTGGGTTTCCTAAACTTAGAGAGATTTAGGAAAAATATAAAAGTTAATTTCTAAGTTAAATAATATTTTATATTTAATTAATACTCAAAACAAACAAATAACTATAATAATTAAAATAAAATTAAAATAAATTATGAAAATTGGTTTGAGTGGTCCCCTAACTTAGGTGAACCTCCAAGAATTTTCTTAAAGACAGTGGTATACTTTTGATAAACTAATGAATTAAGTTGAAAAATACGTATTTTGTATTAAAAATAATTCTAAAAATGAAATAAAAATCAGAAAATTACATTCTCTCATCTGATTTTTTAATTGACCCTTGAGTAGGTCAAAGTCATTTAAGTTAAATTTAAAGAATTATTAAGTGATAAAGTCCTAAAGGGCAAAATGATAATTATGGAATTTAAGCTCTAATTAATATTTAGACTAAATGAAGGGGTAAATAGGTAATATATGATTATAAATGACTTTTATAAGTAGTTGGAACACAAGGGTTTAAGAGGTACAAAAACTTATCACTCTCCCACAACAAGGGTATAATTGTGATTTTCCCTTAATTGTTGAAATTTGGAAGTTAATTAAATTGAATGATCCTAGAGTTAGGGTTTTAATTTTGAAAGGTTATAATTCACTAATTCAAAACCCCTAATCAATGTTTCGATTATAATACAATCTTTAATCAGAATTATGCTCACCTAATCTGATATTCCTATAATCACAAGTCTACCCACAAAATTTTAAGAGCTTTGTAGTGAAATAGGCTTAATCTAGTTTTGTTTAATGAGGCTTAGAAATGACATTGTAGCAAAACACAAATACTTTAAAAACACTACTAGCCCAACTCTAAAGTTCAAATATGTTAGGTTTCCTTAGAAAATAAATTTGCTCTTAAGAGCCTTCACTCACATAATTCATAAATAAAACATCAAGTGATAATTAACCTACTCATAGGGATGATTAAAAAATCAAGGTTCATTAAGCAATGGATTAAAACAAGCCTATTAAACCTTAACTTTAATGACAAATGAATGATTTAGCAACATAATAAGTTTAGAAGAACCTGAGACGTTGCAAAGAAGCTTAAAAGAGGTATATGGATTGTGCACCGCATCCCTTTGTAGTCTTTTGGATAACTTGAAGGACAACTGAACCAATTATGTCTATGCTCAAGAAGATCATCCTAAAAATCTATATGAATAGGACCCACCAATTTATGATGAAGAGCTGGTAGGATCACCCTGAACCTTTTCCGCTTTCTTTTTCTGCAAATTATTCAAATTCTCTTGAAAATTGTAAACATATTACAAGAGCTAAAATTTCAGCAGATGCACGAGAAGATGAAAGGTACACATTTACAAATTTGCATTGCAATTTCCTTTCATTTTAATTTACTGCATTTATTTACTTTACTTGCAAAACTCAAAACAAATCTGCATGCTAAACAAAACCAAAAATGAAATTTACATTCAAAACAAAACTCAAGACAAAACAAAACATCTTTTTAAAATTAAACAACATTTGTAAAAAAAATCAAAAGATAATTAAAATAATACACCCTCTTTGGATGATCAAGAATCCTTCAAAGAAGGCAACCTACAGTTGCTAACAAGATTTCTCTCGTCTGGATGAATTCAACAATTCATTTAGACTAAGTGAATCTGAAGAAAATAGTGGTGTCGAAGTGAGGTAACTGTGGGATTCTAATCGGTATTGCTTAATCAACTTAAACTTCCCTCATAAGACATTTAAACAGCAATCACAACAACAAAACCTGACATGTACACCTTAAACCTCTTGGAACTTCTTGAACTTTACACTTCTAAACCTAAAATCACCTGCAACGAGTAGCTTGGAGCATGCACCATGGGCAGCACAATGAGGATGTACAGAAGAACATCTTTGAGAGAACAAACAAGTCTACAACAGCAAATCCTTCCTTAGAAATAAACAACAAGCCATAGGACTTCGAGGTTGTCTGCTGATGTCGTGCTATTTATGCTTACGTTTTATATATGAACTTATACTTCTTTTTAATGATATCGCTTTTTTTTACAAAGCCACAAAAACTTGATGCCAATGCAAATAAGAGATCTAATTGATATTATTATAAAAAGGGATTCTACGCAAGTATACGTATCGTTGTCAAGTAATGTAGGACTTTCTAATCAAGCCCCGAGATATTAAACCCATAGGAAAAAATGTTAAATAAATGTTAAATATTCTTAGTAAATAAATCAAAAAATTAAATTTTTACTTTTTAAGATAGATCTTACTCAAACTAAAGATAATATTCTATGAAAGAAAGTTCTATTCTTTTTTATAATTTTTATAATTTGAAATGAAAGCAAACAACTACTATAACAAGATTTTTGTAAGATTAAAGCAAATGCAAAAAAAATATCTTTTTCCTTATTATGAATCAGTAATAAGACATGGAATTTTGTTGTGAAAGTATCTCAAAAGTGTTGTTTCAAATGGGAGCAATTATATTATTTATCCTTACTAGAGATGCTAAAAAGAACAAATGTTAATCTTATGTTTTATTAATCTTGAAACGGGCTAGGCAGGAAAGATACTAGCTCTCACTCTAGAGTTTTCTCTTCTCCCTCCATCTGAGGGCTAACATCACATATGAAAACATAAAACAATAAATCAAATTAGAGGCTTTAACCTGTCACTCTAAAGTCCTCTAATTCTACACTCATCAAAGTATATCTCCCTATTTATTTGCACTTAATCATATGAATTACATTCTCACCTATATTATCTAATGTGATTCTTACCAATTGTTAACTGAGACAATACCAAACAGGTTCTTACATGTTCTCACAAAAAATATTAACATCTTAGTTGGCCAAATCAAGAAGTAAATGAAGTGCAATGATTTAAATCATCATAACTTCTTCCAACATTGATTTCCTATACTTCACACAATATCCTTCCATAACTTTATTACCTTATTATTTTAAGGAGAAAGATAAAGAAAACTACTCGGAATTCATGGAGAAAATACAATCACAACTTGGTTTAAAAGTAGAAATCATAATGAAAACACAAGAAGTCTTAATTAAACCAAATGTATTAACAATGATAAAGACTTATCTGAAAATCCTCTCCACCAAACTCTGGAAGTTCCTTTGAAAACTTTGATTTTCCTTACAATACTCCTTAGAGGTTGGCGCTCAACTCTAAGGGTTCCAAATCTCACTTCTAATCATAATACAAACTATATTAAAGTAAGTAGAAATGGTGAAGTGGAGTGGTGTGTTACTAAAAACTCTCCTACACAATAAACATAAACTACACACCCTCCAATAACAACCACTTTTCTGATCTTCAAGTCCTCTTTTTATAATTTTCTAACATATGTCTTTGTATCTCTTCAAATTGTGTTCAGATTCCATGAATTCTCCAGAGATGCTTCCATTCCAGAGTAATTTAATTAAATTTTTTGCGCCAATAGAAAGTTACCCACGTTTGTACCAAGAGATGCCTCAAACACCTCTTTAAATGGCACCAAAATTTAAATAACTCCTCTTTAGTAACTATCATGTGTAAGCACGAGAGCTCGGTGCTTAGCCATGAGGCTTCTAGCGTGCAAGCTCCAGGTCTGGGCGCATAGCCGCGAGACTCTGGCGCTTAAGCGCAGGTCCAGGCACTTAGCCACCACAGATCAATTTTGCACATTTCTTCATTTTTGCTCCAAAATTGGTAAATTTTCATTCCTTTTATGATAATCATCCATTTAATCATACCTGCAAGAAAACTACATAAAATACCTTTCATTAATGTGCAATATCATCAGAAATAAATATAAAAATGTGTATAAAAATACTATATATTTTAGGTGTATCATCTATCTAGTGCAACATAAATCCATAATTGATCTTTTAGGCCTTTTTACAAACCTTCTGTGCAATATAAGCCCTAACTCTTCTTAGGATTCCGAGGTCATCGTCTGATATGACGTAAATCTTTCTATCTTCCAAGCTATTTGTATGATCGGTATCATGCAAATGTCAGCTTTAAATTAATAAAAATGACAGGATGATACATTAAATAATATCTCTTCAAGACTAAAGCCGAACCATAGGATAGTTTGGAAAGTCATCGGAGTTCTCTTTAGGATCCGTGACATCCCCTAGTCTTCCTCTTTTGGATTCTGAAAATAATTGTTCCCAATTGCACCTTTCCCATTTGAATTTCCTTGTCCGATATTGAAAATCCTAAACCCTTTTGAGTTCATGAAGACAATATTTCTTAATCATCATCGAGAGTTCTCTTAAGTGACTTTGGTCATTTGAGAGGTAATTAACTATAGGGGCTTGCCCTTATAGGAAACTTTAAGAACCCAGGTAATATAAACCCTTTCTAATTTTTCACATTAGATAGGGAAACTTGTGGGCCAACATAAATGGTTTCACAGACTAAACGGATGTCATAGATTCTTTAGTTTATTCAAATAAGCCTCATCATCAAGTAATGCATCTGTTTGTCGGGGTAGATGCATTGCTTGCAATGTTGTGCTTTTTTATTTAAATTATTGCATATATGAGATTAGTTTGATTTCATATTTTTAAATTAAAATGTTACTTTTCAAAATTATATATATATTAAATTAAATCTATTTTAAAGCACGCGACGAAATTCATATTCCAGCGACCGACAATTTCTAATTTGACAACCGACAATCCCTTCCCGCGATCCCTAGCGTACATCTCTTTTCCATGATCCCTAACATGGATCCCTTTCCTATGATCCCTAATGTGGATCCCTTTCACTTGATCCTAAAAATAGATCTCTTTCTAGTGATACCTAGCATTTATCCCTTTTACTTGATCCATAGCATGGATCTCATTGCTCGATCCCTAACGTGGATCCTTTTCACTTGATCCCTAGCGTGGATATCTTTCATGTGATCCCTAGTATGGATCCCTTTTACTTATTCCCTAGTGTGGATCTCATTCTATAGATCCCTATTGTGGATCTCTTTCACTTAACACTTAGCATGGATCTCTTTCCTGTGATCCCTAGCATGGATTCTTTTCAGTTGATCCCTAGCACAGATTTCTTTCTAGTGATTGCTAGCATGGATCCCTTGGACCCCACAGACTTGGTCCCTTTCTTTTTTCTCTCATCTTCTGGTCTCCTCTCGGCCGCTTTGTCCCTTTTCTTCTTCGAGACAGAATCAAAACTTTCTTGTTTCCTTCTCTTCTCACCCTAGAAGGGCACATCTTTGAAGTGGGAAGCACCAAGGCCTTCATAAGTGCTTCTTAGCACCTGACATTCTTGTCTAATACTACTAATGACTAAAGGGTAAGGAAGTTCTATAAGTGAGGAAAGAAAGCATTAAATGCGCCATATTTATAGGGAAAAATGGCACGAAAATCTCGGAAGTACAACTATTAGCAATATTTATTATTTATTATGTAAATAAATGTTTCATTTAATTCTCTTTTTTTTATGATAGTTGTCACTCTCAAAGAAGCAAGAGAATCAGGAAACTAATTATGTACATCAGAAATGTAGCTACATGAATCTCAAAGATATCTAATGGATCACACGAAGAGAGCAGCACAAGACCAAACCATGTTGTATCATCTCCAAAGGCTGGCCGAATTCTAGGCCAAGCGAGTGTTAGTCTAACCAAGGAGCACCATGCATTAACAGCTTAACTGACACAAAGGGCATTCACAAGAACAACTATCGCTAATCCTTCTACATTGATTCATCGACCGAGGTAGGCTGCCAAACAGATTGCGATATTGTGTTGTCAGTCTGATGGAATAATCATTCCAAAGATCAATGAGTCATCTCAATAGATTCCGTAAGAAAAAGGCAACCAAAGATAGGTTCTTCGATCGAATGACTTTTTGGCTGATAGAACAAGTACCACTTGACCATGCCAAGCTTACAAATACAAAACAGTGGCTAGGACAGTTATTGATGTGAAAAAACACCAGTAGCGATTAAAAGTTCAAAATCTGTCTATTTTGATTACAAAGTTGTAAAGGTGTAATGACTAATAAATAAATATAACGTTCTTATTTAATGGAGGATAATCATGTAATTTATTGGTCTTTTCCTATGACTTATAAATAGGTGGTCATTTCTACAGAAATGACTATTGGATCTATTCCAAGAGAATCAGTGCTATCTATGTTTATACTTTATCCTCTTTTCTCTTATTCCTCTCATCCGACCAACGTTTTATTTCTTTGGTGTGACCCAAAGGACATTTTGGGATTCAACAGCATTATATGATTTATCATTTTTTAATATTAGTTTTAAATAGATTAATTCTTACTAATTAGTAAATTAAAATTTAAATTGTTTCTATTCTACGAATGGTATCATACTATACAATCAATATAATTTTAATTAGTTTATTAAAATTTTAAAATAATTGTGTTATTTGCTATACATTATATTGTATGATAGATTATCTTAATTATTCTAATTAAGAAACTGAATCAACAGAATGATCTGATATGATTTAGTATAAATTTATCAAATTGTACGATTGGAATCATATTATATTGTCAATCCATGCTTTTTTATTTAAAATACGGATCTAGTTTTTATTGTACTTAATATATAAGCTAACATTAAACTCTATATATATATATTTAAATTATAATATATACATTTAATACTTTTACAACATAATTATTTTCTAAAATTGACAATAAATATTTTTTTTATTTTTTGTGTAGTTGCTCACATGCTAAACAGCAATTAGTGAGCCTCCATTTACTTCTTTATGCAAATATGTAAAGTGAGCTAACATAGGAAATTATTTTGAACTTTGATTAACCACCCGCTAGTAGTTATTAGCGGCCTTCTATTATACTGTGTAAGCATTTATTAATAAGTATATGTAAATATGTTATGGTAATATAATAGCTATATTATTGGTTTGTTATTATTTGTTCATTTTGTTTGTTTATTTATCTAATCTTAGTAGTTTTGTGTTATTTATTAACCTAAATAGTTTCCCATATACGCCCAGAGACTGCAAATTCTAAAGTGGTGGAAGAAATATATAGGGCATATTATGTTTTTTCTTAGAATTGAATGTAATAAACCATAATTTATATATGGATACAATATATATATATATATATAAATAAGATATGTTAAGAACAGCTAACTTGAAGGATCCATAATGATATTAAATTGCTGCAAAAGAAGCCAAGCGGATACAAACAATCTTAAATTATTGACCGCTTGTTTTCAGTTAAATATGATATGATGGTTGCTATTGGCGGCAAAAGCAAAAGCGCAACAAATCTTGCAATATTTATATCTTCTCCGGACAATTTGATTTAATTTATTTTAAAATGATAAGTTAAAATATTAATTAATTTAATATAAAGTTTAAAGCCAGAAATATATAAATTTTTTGTTAAGAAAATAATTCATTAGGTTACCTTTTCTAAAATAAACATTAAGTTTAAGTATTTAGCATATTACTCTGAAAATTTAATCTTACCATCTTGATAAAATTAAATTAAAAGTTCTTGATATATTTTCTTTTCCAGAGTTGACAGAGTTTTAAGTTGCGGGAAGATCTTTAAAATTAAACTTTTTATTATTATTTTAAACGACTTAAAAAATCTTATAACTCTTTATTTTATCATTAGGCATATCTCTAAAGGAGTAATATTATTATTAAAGTGGTTAAAATAAATTCAATTTTTTAATGAATAAATTACTTCCTTGTCATGTTTTGATAAAAAAATTGTTTTTAAATAAAAAATCAAACTTATAATCATTCTTCTTCTTCTTCTTTTTTCTCTTCAAAAAAAAAAAAAAAACAAAAAAGAAGAAGAGAGAAGGAAAAGCGAAATTAAAAATACAATTAAGTACAGTTTCTTTTTATGATATTTAAAAATATAATTAAAATGAATTTTCTTATTTCTTAAACAACGAATGACTAGTCCCCATCATAACATTCTATATGTATGTATGTATATGTGTGTCTATCTATCTACACACACACACACACACATATGTATATACACATCTATATATACATATATAGATGTACATCTATAGAACATACACCGAGGGATAGAGCACAAAAGAGAAGTAATAGAGAGACAGAATACTACTGTAACATGAACAATTTTAGAAGAAAAAGATTCGTCCCTTCATTCATAAAATAGTCATTGTTTATAATTTTTGTGAAAAAACGACGACAATAAAGTGAAAAACTAGATTGTGAAAAATCGCAAACTAGAAAAGAACAGCGGAAACACATAGATGTAAGTGGTTCGATAAATTGCCTACGTCTTCGAAGTTGCAGAGGATTTTATTACCTCGAGGAATTACACCATCGACCACGCCGACTAACAAGAAACTTTCTCTCTTTTCTCTTTCTCTCTATCCTCCCTCTCTCTCACTACCTGTGAGCAATGATAGAAGAAAGAATTGGTGGAGCAGCTCACCTTCTCTCTCTCTCTCTCTCTCTCACTCTCACTCTCTCTCTCTCTAATGCCACGTGAGAAGAAGAATTAACAAAAGAAAACAAGGTCTTTCTCTCTAAAGCCATGAGAGAAGATGATGTTATAATCAAAATTTGAAGATTTAAAGAATCAAGTATATTCATTCAAAGATAAAGCCATGAAGATGATGTTTAAGAATTTATCTAAGAATCTAAACTTTAAACTCCCTAAACCCATTAAACTCAGGGAAGTAGACAGAGAGACATAAAGAACCCATTGTTTGCTTCATAAAATGCTTGGGCAAACTATTGAAGAATATTTTACCTTTAAATGTTGGTTAAAGAGAATCATAAGAATCGAACAATAGTTATTCCTAAAGAGTACATGAAGGAACCAAGATAAGGGTCCATTAGTGTTGTCTTTGGTGAAGAAATGTAAGCCTTTTACCCTATGTAAAAAATGATGATTGAAATATCATCATATCCAATACCCTTTATAAATTCAAAATCTAAATTGATTGGTTGTTGATGTTTTGTTTGTGATTCAGTTACGAAAAGATGTCTTTGATATAACTACCCAATCCGTTTGTCATACTCAGCTTTAGTTCAGACTTTGTTAATGGCTTTTGTCATCAAACTTATTTTAAGCTTTATAAATTGTAATATAGTTAATGTTAGTCCTTTTTCCTTTTATAAGATAAAACTGTTGCCAATTTTTAATGCATTTTGAATTATATTCTTTAATCTCCTTAAACTTTATGATTATCTAAAGAATATTCCTTAACGTAATGGTAACCACTTAATATATAACAGATGAACATTAAAACCCCTCCTTGTAGATGTGTACAACGAGTTTAAGGACTTGCCTTGAAAGTTATACTGAACTTATCTCTCGTTGAAGAAAACTTATAATTCTAATATTTGAAAAGGAGAAGCTTCGAGCATCACTAGGTTTGAATAGACCTGCCATAATTTTCTCCTGATAGAGATTTAGAAAAATCAAACTCTATATTAGCATATGACATTTTATCACCTAAGATGGAAACTAAAAAATTAATAATGTTGTTAGATTGATGGAAAACCTATGCATTACAAAATATTCTATTACATGATATGTTTATAGATGGCTAAGGTCAAACGTATTAATTTAGATCATAAAAAAATGATATAATTTTCTTAAGAAAATTCTTGCAGTCCCATTTCTTTGATAAAAAAAATTTAATTATTACTTCTTTGTGATAGCTTGTTCATTTTCCCCTGCATTATACTTTTGTAAATGTTGTTCATTTAAGCTATCTTAAATTACCATGGATTTGAGTTTCTCTCCGACATATCAGTTTTTTTTTTGAACTAGGATAAAAATACACTTAATTTCGAAAAATCTTTTGAAATCCTTTTATGAGGACCTTGAAATTATATATCTTTTTCAGATATATAAAATTAAAAAAAAAAGGAAGAAAAAAAGAAGTAAAGAAAGGGGAAGAAGAAAAATAATGATAATAAAGAATGAAAAGAAAGATAAAAAGGGAGTTAGGTTTGATCAGTTCGTTGATTATAAAATAATATCTATACCTCTGAACATATATGACAAGAAAGATAGGGTCCTTAGGGAGACAAAATGTTCAAATCCAAGTTATTCATGTTTAAGAGATTATCCAATTTAACATATTATTTTGCTCCTACGTTATCATCTTCAAACCTTTTCTACAAAGTTGAAAGTTAAAGCCACATCACCACTTGATATTTTGAATGATTCTCTTAATAGAAAGTTCATCGTTGTACTCAATTCTTTTGAATTTTTGAAAATATTCTCAAAATTCAAAATTGAGCTTTCTCAAATCCATGGAATTTTCTAAAAAAAATGTCAAAATCAAAATGAGCTAAAATCAATTTGTTCAAGGAGGGGATACAATTTTGAACCTTCCCTTTAATTTTTACTTTCAAGTGAAAATAGAACTAACAAAAATTGTTAAGGTTATCTTTGGAAATTTCATAAAACTGTCATAAGAGTTTCGACTATACATTGGGATTGCCCCAAAAGTGACGGTTCCTAAATTTAAAATACAATATGATGTATCATAATACAAACCAAGGTCAATGATATTTTCACTTAAAGATCGAACACAATATTCTAATTTAAGGATATTTCAATTGATTCTAGAGAATGAGGACGTATTTTACATGTTGAAGTCTCAATGGAGTTTATCACTCTATAATTATTCCATTTCATCCTTAAAAATGTTTATTTTTAAATATCAATAGGCCATGACTTGAATCCTTGATATGCTTGTCCCTAAAAGGTTTGAATAATGTTCTAATAACAATACTTAAGTTGGTTGTTCTTCCAAGGAATGTTACTAACCTTCCACATTCTAATCTTTGACATGTTCTAAACAACCTTTTAAAGGCTTGGAATGATAAAAACACAAAGTATAAATAGACTAAATGCAAAATTTGACAAAACAATGTTGCTTGGCTTCAATCTTAACAAAATAATAACAGAAGCATTACTCATTTTTTATGTATAATTAACACTAGGTCCATTTGTGAAGAAGATGTTGAAGATTTACTTTCAGGTCCTCGATGAGAAGATATTCTATTAACAAATTATGCTTTCAAAACTTAACAAAATTCTAACGATCATTTGGGTTTTTGAATCTCTAAAGAAAACTTGAATTCTTTGAATTTAAGATTGAACATGAATGAAATTTAACTTAGTTAAATCTCAAACATCAACTCTCTCCCAATTCAACTAAAATTAAGCAAAATTTGAACTCTTAAAATGAACACTGGGTTTGAAACTTGAAATGAAGACAAAACATAAAATAGAAAACTTTTCAAGTTTGGTTGTTATTAGGCAAGGTGAAATTCCTTCATGGTTTACACACCAAATACAACTAGAAGAATTTCAAACTCTCCAAAAAAAAAAAATTCAAATGAAAACAAAACTTAAAATTAAATAATTTCAAGTTTGGTTGTTATTAGGCAAGTGAAATTCCCTCAAGTAGACTTATACCTAATACAACTAGATAAATTTCAAAGTTTCTAAGCTAATCTTTTCAAATGATAACACAACTTAAAAAAATTTCCAATTTTAGTTGTTATTGGGAAAGTTGTAATTCTGTCAGGGTGTTCTATATCGAATACAACTAGGAAATCTCACAAAACTTTTTAAACAAATGAAAACCGATTCTTAAAACAAAAATAAACATTTTGAATTGAATCAGTGCAGGATTTTAATGATTAGAAAAATAAAATGATGTATTGTGACAAATAAGAGCATACACATCATTTACCCCCTTGTGGGCATCCTAGAAGCTCGCACCCCTGATACCGTCAATTCTCTATAATGTTCGTCGGTTGTCAGTGTTCTTATCGAGGAGTCGCCACTCTGTTTATCTGTCACATTTCATTAATCTCTCAAGCAACTTGTTCTCTTGGATCATTTAACAAATCCTTAGATGTTAAGAAACTCGGAGAAAAGAAGGGGGTAAATTAAAATAGAAAACAGTAGAAAAGGAAATGTCGAGATAGTTTTAATGTGGTGAATGATGCGCCTAAAATTATTCATGTTAGATTTTTTGATGATATTTCACTTTAAAGTTATTTTTTTCTAATATTTTTTGTTTTAGGTACATCAAATTGAAGAATTTGGAGTGATTGGAGCAAAAGGAACAAAAATGGACCAAACAGAACAAACCGGTGCAAACTAGGTCGAACCAAGGCACACCGGAGCTATGGGGGCCGAAACCGAGCACTTAAGTGCCTATGTCTGGTGCTTAAGCTTAGGAGCCACCAAACAGAGAGGAGGGCGCTTAAGAGAGCAAAATCTGCGCATTAGCACCAGCGATGGTTTTCAACATATCTTCTAGAACATACATAGGATTTGGATGATTATTGAAGCGGTGCTTTTTGTGTCTTATGGGGAATTAATTGGAAATAATAACAAGGACTTTAGTGAAGGATTTGTGGTGGTTATAATGTGGTTTTTGAAGACTTATAAAGATGCACTTGAGGCACTCGTTGGAAGATTCATTGAATATGGACACTTTTGATTAGACGCTTAAGCACCTCTTGAGAAATTATAAATAAGGCTTAAAAATGTTTTTAATGTCTCTCTTAAACTAATTGGAAGAGGATAAGAAGGCTTGGAGGAGAAGAGGTAGGCTTAGGCGAGAGCCCGAGTGGGGCGACAAGGTGAGAGAGAAAGAGAGAGTGAGAGATTTCTTCTTTTCTTTTCACTTTGTTTTTGAAGAGAATTGTAAGGAGATTGCTTTTTCTTTACAAGGAGAGTTTGATTTCCATCAAATATAAGTATTTTGATTGTATTTTGATTTGAATATAGTAATTTTTTTGAATGGTTTCAAAGTCTTGTTCAATGGGAAGCTCTTGTTATTTCTCCATGTGTAGTGAGTAGATTTCTTTACTCTTCCTCTTATAACGAATTAGTATGTATGTGTAAGATATAGAATTGAGTAGGTCAAAATATATTCTGATGTTTTTACTTTGTTCTTTATTTACATGTAAACTTGATCAACTTGCACGTTAAAATCTGTCTTGAGAATATGTTAGATCCGTGATGGTGTTGTCTCAATCAACTATGGTAGAATCATGTGAAATTGTCTGGATGAGAATATAGTTCATGTGCTCGAGTGCAAATAAATAGGAAAATAATATTTGATGGGTTTAGAATTAGAGAACTTTAGACTGATAGGTTGAAGCCCACAATTTGGTTCTTAGTTTTAGGTCTTAATACTAGATGTTAGCCTTCAGGTAAGGGAACGAGGCGACTCTAGAGTGAGAGCTAGTATCTCCCCTGCTTAACCAGTCTTTAGGATTCTTAAAATATGAATTAGCCATTGTTCTTTATATCACTTGATCAAGGGTAAAGAATATTATTGCTTCTATTTGTCACAATCTCTCTCACTACTTGTTTTACTTTTACACATGACACTAATTTCATTGCATGAGGAAGGGTACATTTAATATATTAAACCCCACTTTATGATTTTCACTAAGTATTTTAGTTTAGGAGTAGAAGTTGTATTGTAGTGATAATTGTATGATATAATCAAAACCAAAACCATATCGACCTTCGAGGCTATGGTGTGTTATTGTAGACTAGAACTTCTCTTGAAAGCTGTCGTGATTAACCTTGATCTCCATGGGATGATATTTGAGGCTTAATGAGAAAGCCATATATTACTTGATAATGATACGTATACTTGCGTAGAATCCCTACTATTTAAAGATATAGTTGAAATCTTACTTTATTCAGGATCAAGTTTTTGGTGCCATTGCCGAGGATCGTAATGATTGATCTTAACTTTTAGGAGAATTTTAGTTGAAGTAATTAGTCATAGACTTTGAAAATTGCATTATCATAAAAACTATTATTGTGTGAAAAGTATTTTTTTGTTTGAAGAAGTGTTGTGAAAAAATTATTTGTTTGAAAAATAAGGTGTTTGTGAAAATAGTTTGTTGTGTTGAATATATTTTTTTTATTTTATTTGTTTAATTATTAATGTAATCTTTGTTGTGTTGTGTATCCGAAATAAAGGATCTGCAGGACTTTTGCTCTATGATCCCGAGTTAGAAAAAGGAAAAAAATCAAAAAACTGAAAGGACTTGAAAAACTAGAAATGGAAATGGAAAACATTCAAAATAATAACTTGGAAAATCAACATAAATCATTAAGGGATTATCTAAATTTTACGACAGATGAAATTCGCTCAAGTATAAGAACCCCTTGATGTGCCCGTGCCCCTGACGTGTGTTATTTTTCTGTGTGTTTTTATTTTTGTATGTATGTGCTCACACTAGAGGTTATACACAAGTATACATATCATATCAAGTAATACAGAGCTCTAATAGATTCCTGTTTATCGATCCCTGACAGCGACTTTATATATGCTTAAAAAAGCAAGAATTTATGAATTCAGATTTATATATTTATAATGATTTAGTAAAGTCACAAATTCAACGCAAGTATATGTATCGTATCAAGTAACACAGGGCTCTAATAGAGTCCTGGTTATCGATCCCACAGGGAAGGCAATGTTCTTTAAATCAGATAATATAGCACTAAAATCCAATACCAACTAACAATTGCTCAAGTGTACTACAACTAGTGAATGCAAAGTATGGTAATAATAGAGCTACTACAATTACTTCTACTTACTAAACTAATTTAACTAACACACACTAGCTTATGTGATTTATAAGATACTTCTATGTGAAAAGTGTCCTTCTTTCTGCATAAAGATTATGATGTGTGAATGATGAAGAATGGTAATTTTCTGTATTGTGCAAAATAGGAGCATATTTGCTTCTTTACCATTAAAAGAGTACCTCCTCTTCCAAGCATGTAAAGAACATTGACATATCTTAAGTTTAGTAACTAAATCTAAGGCTAGGCTGGGAGGATACCGACTCTCACTACGGAGCTCCCACTCAACCTTCACCCGAAGGCTAACCATAGGCTTTAGTTACCAATCTTAGGACCATATTGGGGATCCCATTCTGTCACTATGAAACCTCCAATTTGAAGCCCATCCAAACTGAATTCCCTATTTATTTGCACTAAATCCCCATGAACTACGCAATTCATTCACGGACATTGAATAGGTTCTTCATTCTTGTTGTAGAACATTCAATTATTTTGGAATTAATGTTCCTCAACATATTTTAACAAATCAATTGGCCAGATTGAAAAGTAAATTAAGTTCCAAATCAAAGGACCATCACAACTTTTATAACACTTTAAGGGCACATCAATTCCACATCACCACATCATCACTACTTTATGCAAGAAGAAAGGCAAATGAAACTACTGACAAATCATGGATAAGATACAATAAAACATGGATTTTATATATATAAGAAGAGTCATACAAACCACAATAGCAAATACAACTTATCTCCTTCTTTTCCCCAAGTAAATTCCTTCAAAGTTCCCTTGATTCCTTTTCCAATCCTTGCAACACTTGATTTCCTCCTTAGAACAAAGATGAAGAAGCAATCTATCACTTTACTCCTTTTTCTCCCCTCCTTAGAGAAGAATCTCTTTTTAAATCACAAACCCTAACTCTCATTCACACTTTCCATACACTCTCTACAGTAATCCACCTCTCCTTCTTTCGTTTAGAACACTTAATTTTATGTTAGGAATGAATTCCACAAGAGTTTCTTCAAGCACCCCTTCAAAAATCCTCCAAAACACTTCAATTTGAAATGAACCGACATAGGGCACCGGCGGCGCCCGATAGTGGCGCTGGCGGCGCCCTATCCTGCCAATAGTTGCTGAAGTTTCTAGAAGAGGGCGCCGGCGGCGTCAGAAGCTGTTTTCCTCCAAATTGCTCCATTTTGCTCCAAATTCGTTCCTTTTTGCATCTTTTCGCTCCAATAATCTATAATCATCATACCTACAACAAATCATGAAAAAATACCTTCCTTTAAAGTGCAATATCACCAAAAATAGGTAAAAAATATAGCTAAAAGAGTATATATTTTTGGTGCATTAAAATCCCCCAAACTTAACTATTACTTGTCCTCAAGTAATCCTTTTACTACATAAAGATATAACGCATAGTAATGTACTTTTCACCTGTTGAATACTAAAATCTTTCATTAAAAGAAATATATTGGAAAGACTTTTAGAAAGAAATTCAGTGACTCAAGTCAACTCTACAGGTATAAGAAAATTCAGTAATGAAGTCTAAGGGTTCTAGTCTCCTATTTATTTAAAGAAAAACTATAAGTTGACACATTATGAGTGACTTAAAATATTATACAAAAAGACTTTCATGCTAACTTCATCAGAATGTAGGCTAGTACTTTAAGTATAAATTCAGAAATGAAATCAGGTTCTCCCTTTAGGATGACTCAAGTGAAGCCAATTTTTGATTAGGCATCTCCTCAAGCTTCACCTCATCTTTCTTTTTTTTTCTATTTCTATTTTTTTTTCTTCTTTTTGGGATTGTTTCTCAATCCATCTTTTCATTTCTCTCTTTTTTTTCTTTTTTTCTTTTGATGAGGATTACTGTATCTGGATAGCCTTTAATGATTTTGAACTTCACTCTCCTCTTTATAAAGTTCAAACGTGAAACACCTCTTTACTTTATACATAGGTATCAACTTTATTGGTCATCATAAAGTCACAATCTTTTCTCAACATATAATACTTTAAGTCTCTTAATAATTTCAAAAATACAGTTTTCTTTACTTTAAATAGTTAAATATAATCAAATCCTTTAATACCAAATATCTTACACTTATAAAATCAACCTTTATCACCAAAAACTTTCATCAAATCTTTTTCAATATTTAATTGAAATAGAATTTTAGTTATCTAAAATGAAGTTCTACTACTATGAATTATGTTAATAATTTTTTTTTGAAAATATTTTAATTTAGGACAAATAAGAGTTAATATCCTTTCTACCCTCCCCCAAACTTAAATATTTACAATATAATAAAAGAGAGTAAAAGAAATAACCTTTTTGTGCCGGATTTTTGAAATCTTCATAATCTATCTTGTATTAATCAAAATTTTACAGCTAGCAAGTATGAAACAATTAGTAGCAGTGATATATATAACATTTAAAAATCTGCCGGGGTAAAGAAAAAAAAAACATTGACACATTTTTTTAACAAAACATTACAAATACTAATAAACTATCACAACATTAAACATAACATTTAACATTTTTAAAGTTTCAAGTGCAACTGCTACATTAAAAAAAATATACTAAAGTACATCTAAAGAAAATACTACAGAAAACTTCACACATTACAACAGTACAACACAACGACACATAACAAAACACAAAAGTACAACACATAAGTATAGAACTACCACTCATCATCACCAGCATCGTCAGCAGGGTCAGAAGGTCCAGGCCTGTACGGTGTATAACCAGGGCAAGTAGGAAATATCACCCCAGTATCTCCTCTTATAAATCTGGCCTGAGCATCATAATAAGCAATATCGAACTCAACTCTTCTCTGCAAATAGTCTTCATTCACATCACTCCTGGCCTCGAATACATCCATTCGACTATGCATCCTATCAATACTATCACTTTGCAATCTCAATTTCTCCATGACATCAGATAGTGTCGGGGGCTCAGAAGTAGATGGAACATCATGGCTCATGGTAAGAAAATCAGTACTCCTACTCTCCTCTCTTGCACCCACATGAGCCTCATAAGTACGAATAATGGTCTTCGTAATCGTTCTCAAAGGTGTCGCCACTTCCTCAGAACTACTATACTCAACTCCAGACTGAACACAAAGTGCATGAATTATGGTAGGATGTCCTAATCCACCAGTGGTTTCTCCTTTGGCAATAGAGTGGATGCTCTTGAAAACAATGGCTCCAATATCGATCTTCTTCATATTCTGGATGCAATAATTCAAAATAGCTCGATCCCTAGTAACTTCGCTGTGATGATAAGAAGGTAACAGTCTCACGTAAATGAAATAATGTCATGCTTTAGAAGCAACATTTAAAGTAGAAGCAGGGAAGTTAATCATCTGTCTCTGATTCATCTTCCACTCCCATCTTCCATCGGTCAGATACGTGATCACACTCATCAAATTCCCCTCATTAGTATCAAAGTTCTCAAATTCACAAACAAAAGGTTCTTGAATTTGATAAAATGCATTGATATGTAGTAGGGTGAACTCAATTAGTTTCCCTCGAACTAGCACATATTCCGTCTCAGACCAGAGCACGTTAGCATAAAATTTTCGGACTACTCCCAAAACAGCATTAGCAGAAAAGTAACACAAACGCTCTCAATTCTGCTCAGAAATCAACTGTTCCACAGATCCACCAGGATCTCAAACGCTCGATCCTGAATACACTTCTTATTTTGCAACAGAGAGTTGAAGCGAAACTGAGCCTTAATATTAACAAATCTTTCATCGTCCCAATCAAGTTTTCGCTTCCCCTTACTCATTCTAGGAGCCATGTAAATTTCTAAAAATTTCAAAAATTTACCAATAAATCCCAAATCCACAATGTACTAACTCCAAGCATTAATCTAAACAAGTAAGAACAAATTCCACCATAAGAAACCTCACTTTTTCTCAAAAATCTCCCAAAAATATCATCCAAACAATGTGAGAGTTTCACATGGCAAAAATCCAAAAATTTTAGCTTAAAGTAAAGCTCTTACCAAGAGAAGTGCAGATCCAGCCTCAGAAATCCTTGAAATCCTCTCTACTCCGAGATCTAACGAGCCCTAAAGCTTCAAAATCGCAAACATGGAGGTGGGGTAATAAATATATGCGTACTAAAAATTCAATCCCTGGCAACGGCGCCAAATAATTGACCCTCAATCAGTTGATGACAAATATAATAATTAATGCTTTCAAAATGTAATAGATAATAATAGCAGCTAGTGTATATAAATATAATTTTATCAAAAATATTTTACACACTAGGGGTACTACGCAAGTATACGTATCGTATCAAGTAATATAGGGCTTTGAAACAAAGACCACAGTATAGATCCCACGAGGAGTGAGTTATGGATTTTTTAAATATTTTAATTTTATTTTTAAGTATTTCTTTTATAATTATAAATTTGATATTTTTAATTTACTAGATGCAATAATAAAGCAGTAATGAAATAATTAATGTAAATAGCAATAAGACAACAACTTTCTTCCTTTCAATTAATCCAAGAATTTCTAAGATAATGATAGTATTCGTGGAGAATATAAATTTATGGTATTGTGCCAAATAGAAGCATTCATATTCTTTACCCTTTGATCCAGGTGTAAAGAACATTGGCTAACTTATAGATCAGGTCCGGATGTATTGTTAGTAGAATGGGTTAATCTAGGCTCACACTACTAGATGTCCAAGGGTGGCTATGGTCGGCCCTACTAGTGACCCTTTCCTTCTCTATAAACCAAATTATAAGAATTTAGTCTGTCACTCTAAAAACTTATCAATTCTACACTCATTATATAATATCTTCCTATTTATTTGCACTTCACCTTGAATAACCCGCACATGGCCTTCGACTACCTAAGGATTCATGTGATATCTACTAGTTAAGAATTCATCTCCTTCTAGGTATCAAAACTCTTCAACAGATTTTAACAATTAAAATGGCTAATTTAAATAGTAAATTAAGATCTGGTATTAATATCATCACAATGTTTTAAAATATAAATAGTTTCTAATGCTCCAATCGATTTTATATTATCTTATTTATCTTTTCATAATTGAAAGGAGAAAGTAAACTAACTACTCAGAACACATTGAATTTAAACAACAAAACATGATAATAAAACTTTGAATAAAATTATAAATACTTATCTCAAGTGTTTCTCCTACTGAACCTCTGAATTCTTCTGACTCCAAAGCAAATAATCTTCAAAAGCACCAACTCTTTAAACTCTCAATACAAACTCTAAATAAAATAACTAACTAATTTATGAAGGATAGTAAAATGTGGCCCTAAAGTATCTCTCTAATTCTCTCTCTAGATGGGGCTCTAGATAGGGGGACTAAGTTGGGCGTTGGGCGTTTTTCTCTGAAGGAGTAGCCTCCTATTTATAGGCTTCAAGGGTTGCCTCAATGAATCTTCTAAAAGGTGTGTCGGGCGCCTAGGTACCGGAATCTGGCACCTAGGCGCCAGACTCTGCGTCCAGTTCTTCACACCTCTTCACTTTGGATCGCAGCTCTTCGCGATTAAAACCGTTTCCAAGCGTCCAAATACATTGTATCACATGTCCTATAAACCAGGAACAACTGCCAGTCTTCTAGAAGATCCAATAACTGCTAACACCGTCAAAATAACAGTCCAAAAGTCGTCAAAAATCTTGACAGATCCCGTATCAACCTGGCGCTTAGGCGCCGAATTTTGGTGCCTAGGCGTCAGACCAATAATTTTGACAATTTTGCATTTTAGCTCCATTTTTGCTCGTTTTTACTCCTTTTTCACTTTTTTTCCTTCTTGAACATTTTTTCATCACCTATATCCAAAAACACAAAAATACCTTTCATTAAAGCATAATATCCATAAAAATTTGATAAAAATCAAGGCATAAAAATGGGTATTTTTTCATGGATCAAAATCCCCCAAACTTAAATGTTACTTGTCCTCAAGTAACCCTTTTTACTATATAAAATGTATAACATTTGGAATGAAAGATATATATTTAAGACTCCTTGTAATTTTTTATCTTATAAAGGCTTTAGTAAATCATTAATCAAATTTCAATAACTAAGTTTAATTTTAAGAATTTAAAGAATATTCAACTACCAAATCATAAGACTTCAAAAATTTTTCATTCATTTTAAAAATAATAGAATTTATTATATTAAGATCATATAGATTATTTACAAGAAAAAGATTTTCATGAAAAATCTTTCCTAAATAAAGATTCATGCATAAAAATTAAGTATGTGACTAGTTTTCTTCATATAAGATAATTTAAGTGAAACCAATTTTTGATTAGGCATATCCTCATGCTTCTCCTCTTTTTTCTTTTTTTCTTTTTTTTTCACAGTGAGGATTACTGTATTTGGATAGCCTGTTAATGATTTTGAACTTCACTATCCTTAACTTATATTTTCAAACTTTCACATTTTCACTTAGTTATTATAACATGAATAGAATTTCAAAAAGACTTTCAATCTTTTCTTTTTCAAGTTATAATTTTTGATTTCTTAATACTTCTAAAATTCAATTATTTCTATTATGAATAGAAAAATTTCTTAATCTTATTCTTCTTTAAGTTAAATAATTCTATTCTTAAAATCAATCGAAGTTATTAAAATTTTGGTTAAGTCCACTAAATTATTTATAATTTCAAAAATTTAAGTGATCTTAAATAGATTCTTTATTCCTTATGTTATGTTAAGATTTTTTTTAGAAAATATTAGTTTATTAAGGACAAATAAAATTTAAATTTGCGTGTATTTTCCCTTCCCCCAAACTTAAGTTTTGGTATATCATAAAAAAAATAAAGTGTGATAGAAAGAAAAGTATAATTTAAAAAGGAATTTTATAAGCATGTAAAAAAAATTCTAGAAAGAAATATAATTTACTTCTACACATGTTTTTTATGAATATTACAGAAATAATGAAGCATATAAAAGTAAGCAGGCTCAAAAATTTTTTATAGCGATAGTTGAATTAAATAGTTACATAACTAACAGAAATAGAATAACATTACTAACTATTCTAGAATACTAAACAGTAGGCTGAAACAAAAATAAACACAAATTCATTCAAATTTCAGTCTGCAACTAAATATCTAAAACAATCTCCACATTAAACAATTCATACAAAGTCTCATAAACAAATCTAAACTAGCAAACAGCAAACAACAATCAGTACTAGCAAATAAAAACTAAACTAACAACAGACTCAGCACATCTCAGAGGTAAATTAGGCTACTAGTCACTGTCTGTAGCCTCATCATCATCATCACCAAAAGAAAACTCCACATTCTTAGGATCAACATATGGTGAAAATCTAGGACAGATGGGAAACTGAATATCATGCTCACCCTTCAAGAATCTAACTAAAGACTCTGAATACTCAGCATCATACTCACTCTTCCTCTGGGTGTAATTAGATAGGTGATCAATTTTCTTATCCATACTATCAACTCTGCAGTGAGTTAGAAATAACTCATTCTGCTGCTCCAGAAATTGATCATGCATCGATTCCCAAAAACTAGACGGTGGCTCAGCGAGTAGAAGTAGAAGGTACCGGAAGTAGAAGCTCTACACGGTAGGTGCGAAGTAGAAGGGGTCGTAGATCTCTGCCCGCGAAGACGATCATAGATACTAACACTCTCCGCCCAATTGGCTTGGTAGACTTCAACTTCTCCTCAGAAATATCAGCAGTGACTCCATTGTTCACACATAAGGTATAAATCAGGGATGGGAATCCTAGTCCTACAGAAGTACTGGATCTAGCCGTAGACTCCACAGAATCATAATAATACTGCCAACATCTATCGGTTTCCTCTCATGAATGCAGTAGTTTAAGATAGCTTGATCTCTAGTCGCTTCGCTCAGGTGGTTGGAAGGTATAAATCTTGCAGAAATAAAGTAATGTCATACTTTGAAATATCATTTAACTTAGAAGATTTAAAATTTAACTGTTTATCATTCCGGATCTTCCAAGCTCCAGTGCCGTCAGTCAAATAAGCAATAATCATCTCAAGATCTCCCTCAGATGGAGATAATCCAGAATAGTGACACTCAATGGTAGGTGGCAGTCCATAAAAAACATTGATACTTTCCGGTGTAAATTCTACTCCAACACCTCTGACGAAGACTTCGTAGTCTTCCGCATCCAAAAAGTTAGCATAAAATTCGTGCACAACTGGAATAACAGCAATAGCAGAATTATTGCCAGTTGTGCTCAACGATCGTGTTCTCGATCATTTCACTGAGATTGTAAAAGCTTCGCTCTGAGATAAATTTTCTGGACGTCGCAAATTCGTGATATCGAAAATGTGATGCCGCAGTCGCGAACTTGCTACTGTCAAAATTTTCTCGTGCTTTTCCTCGCTTAGATTTCAGTGCCATCTAAACGTGAAAGAAAACACAAATAAATTAAAGAATCAAAGATTTAAACACTTTTTAAGCTTAAGAAACTTAAAATGAGTTGAGAAATTCATGGAGAAACATTAAAAATCAAAATATTTCTCAAAATTTCGGTTTTTAACCATAAGTAGGAAAAATTATGGTGAAAATAAAAAATAAATGGATTAGAATGTAGATCTGACCTTGAGATGAAGAAATCAAGTGATTTCGGGCTCAAAATCTTGATGTTTTGACCTCAAAATGGATTTAGAAGGTGGTTTTCGCTAAAAAGAGGAAGGGGATGAAGCTTAGGCGTCAAAAATGGCTAATGGGGGGTTTAAATGGTGATTTTCGAGTAAGCAAACCGAACCGGCACCTAGGCACCGAATTCTGGCGCCTAGGCGCCAGACTCGCCTTTCAAAAAATTTCACTTTAAAAAATTTTATTTTCCACCAAAATTCATAATTTAAACTTCTAATTACTCATATAAGAGTATTGCTTCGGTTTCCATCTTCCAAAATATTTTCCAAAAATTTTAAAAATTAAAAATTAAATCCACCAATTAAACACAAGTTTAAATCAAACTCTTCTAATTCCATTCATGATTTTCAATTTCGGGCTCAATACAATTCAGATAAGTATCATAACATGATTCAAGTTCTAACAACGATCAAACAACACAAATTTGAAAGTAAATACAACACACATTGAACATGAAAGCAAACACACAAACAAACACAATCGGTTCACTAAATCGATACAATGACACACTAGATAAATCACAATCTCACCATATCACTATCTAATTCCCATTATCTTCACAATGGAGATTGCTTGGCCTACTGAGGAAGAATACTAATGCTCTTAGAAAATCCGTAGCCGTTTTCTCGTCGATCTAATTGTTCTTCGCATACATTTCCACTTGAGCATCTTGATAAGCCGCTAAATGATCAAATTGAAGTTTCGCCTGCCATTCCAGATGTTCAATTTGATGATACATCTCATGGAGGCGATCTCCAATGCTTTTAAATTCTGCTTCAAACTTATCTAGACGACTAGAAATTTTCTCAAAACTTACAGTGATGAAACCATTGAAGTAGGGTTGAGGATCTTTTGAGACCTTGTCTCTAGCCTCTTCTCCAAGATTTCTCCTCTCCATTTCTTCAAAAATCCTTTCTAATCTCTCAAGAAAGGAGTGTATGGGTCAAAATAATGATTGCATAGGGATTGGGGACGAAGATAGGGTAATTTATAAGAGAAAATCGTGTGAAAAACTGAAGATTTTTGGTTTTAACACGATCCAGAAATTGTGGCGCTTAGGCGCCAAATCTGGCGCCTAGGCGCCGGACCAATCGACACATAGTTTACTCTGGCGCTTAGGCGCCAAATCTGGCTCCTAGGTGCCAGAACCATGTTCGACTCCGTTTCGCCTAACGTCAAATTTCAAAGTTTCGTTCTCCAAAATAGGTAATTTAGAATGGTAAGATCAATATAGACTCAGTAACACAAATTATAAGCAATCATAATGAAGGTTAAATTGATCTCATTTTTACTCATATAAGAAATAGAGTGATCCAATGTCTAAACTTTATATACTTCGAGATAATTTTCAGCTTAAGTCAATAGAGTCTTGTTAGCATCAAATTTTCTAAAGTAATATAAAATTAAACAAGATCGAGGCATAACCTTACATTAAAAATGTAAAAAACACAAAACAACGAATAACTATGGGTTGCCTCCCATAAAGCGCTTGGTTTAACGTCGTTAGCCCGACCTAAATAAGTTTTTAATCAGGTAGACTCAACTCATAAGCATCTTTATAAATATTTTTAAGATCTCCCAAATAAGGCTTCAGTCTTAATCCATTAACTTTAAAAAATTTTCCCGTTTTGGGATCTTTAATATCCACAGCTCCATAATGGTATACTTTTTCAATTATATACGGTCCTATCCATTTTGATCTTAATTTTCCAGGAAAATGTCTTAAACGAGTATTAAATAATAATACTTCTTGTCCAGGCTCAAATATTTTTCCTGAAATCTTTTTATCATGTAATATTTTCATTTTCTCTTTATAAATCCTTGCATTTTCATATGATTCATTTCTTATTTCATCCATCTCATTTAATTGCAATAATCATTTTTCTCTCGCAGTATTCCAATCAAAATTAAACTCCTTTATCGCCCAATAAGCTTTATGTTCAAGTTCAACAGGTAAGTGACAATGTTTACCATAAACTAACCGGTAAGGTGACATTCCGATTGGTGTCTTATAAGTCGTTCTATAAGCCCATAATGCGAATCAAGTCTATCAACCCAATCGGTTCTTTTAGGATTAACAGTCTTCTCTAAAATTCTTTTAATTTCTCTATTTGATACTTCAGCCATTCCACTTATTTGTAGGTGATATGCAGTTACAATTCTGTGTTTGATTCCAAAATTTTCCAATAATGATTGAATTCTTGTATTTCTAAAATGACTTCCACCATCTGTGATAATTACCTTAGGCATTCCAAATCTTAAAAAAATCATCTTCTTTAAAAATTTTGAAACACTTTTGGAATCACAGCTAGGTAAAGCTACAGCTTCAATCCACTTTGAAACGTAATCAACCGCTAATAAAATATAAATTTTTCCAGATGATGGTACAAATGGTCCCATAAAGTCTAAACCCCATATATCGAAAATTTCAACTTCCAATATATAGTTTAAAGGCATTTCATCTTTCTTGGATATATTTCCCATCCTTTGACATCGATCACATGTTTTCACATATTGACTCACATCTTTAAATAAGGTTGGCCAATAAAATCCTGAATTTAAAATTTTAAATACAGTTTTATCTATTCCAAAGTGTCCTCCAAATTCAGAATCATGACATTTTTTAATAATAGCATAAGTTTCTTCATAAAGTACTCATATACAAATTACAGAATCTCTTCCTATTTTAAATAAATAAGGATCTTCCCAAATATAAGATTTAGAATCATTTTTAAATTTATTAATAAATTTGTTATCCAATCCATAAGGTAAAATATTGCTAACTAAATAGTTAACTATATCTGCATACCAAGGTGTTTGGCATCCTTGAATAACATACAAATGTTCATCAGGAAATTTCTCATTTATATTTTCTTCAGTAATAACATCATTCTTAATTCTAGATAAATGATCAGCAATTTGGTTATCCGTTCCTTTTCTATCCACTATTTGAAAATCAAATTCTTGTAGAAGTAAAACTCATCTTATCAGTCTAGGTTTAGCATCTTTTTTTAACATTAAATATTTAATAGCGGAATGATCAGTATGAACTGTGCATTTGGTACCAAGAAGATAAGGTCTAAATTTATCAAAGGCATATACTATAGCTAAAAGCTCTTTCTCGGTAGTAGTGTAATTTCTTTGAGTTTCAGTAAGAGTTTTACTAGCATAATATGTAACTTTGAAAATTTTCTCATATTTTTGTCCCAATACAATACCAATTGCAAAATCACTTGCATTGCACATTAATTCAAAAGGTTTATTCCAGTTAGGTGCAATAATTAAAGGTGCAGTTATTAATTTTTCTTTTAAAATATTGAAAGCTTTGACACAGTCTTCATTAAATTCAAATTTAGCTTCTTTTTCCAATAAATGACAAAGAGGTTTAGCAATTTTAGAAAAATCCTTTATACATCTTCTATAAAATCCAGCATGACCCAGAAAACTTCTCACATCAGTAATGTAGTAGGGGGTTGCAGTTCAGCAATAATTTTTACTTTTGCTTGATCAACTTTCATCCCTTTTTGTGAAACTTTGTGACCAAGTACAATGCCTTCTGTGACCATAAATTGACATTTTTCTCAGTTAAGAACTAAATTTGTTTATTCACATCTTTTCAGAACTTTGGAAATATTTTCCAAATAAGACTCAAAAGAAGTTCCAAAAACTGAAAAATCATCCATGAATACTTCAATTCCTTTGTCAATCAAATCACAAAATATTGACATCATACATCTTTGAAAAGTTGCAGGTGCATTACATAAACCAAAAGACATTCTTCTAAAGGCAAATGTTCCATAAGGACTTGTAAATGTTGTTTTCTCTTGGTCCTCAGGAGCGATAAGTAATTGATGATAACCAGAATATCCATCCAGAAAACGAAAATATGAGTGTCCAGCTAATTTGTCAAGCATTTGATCCAAGAAAGATAAAGGAAAATGATCCTTTCTAGTGGCGTCATTTAACTTCCGATAATCAATGCAAATTTGCCATCCAGTAACTTGTCTTGTAGGAATTAGTTCATTTTTATCATTGACAGTGAGAGTTACTCCTCCTTTCTTCGAAACACAATGAATAGGACTTACCCATTGGCTATCTGAAATAGGATAAATAATTCCAACATCTAACCATTTTAAAATTTCTTTTTTAACAACCTCTTTCATGATAGGATTTAATCTTCTTTGCGGTTCAATAGTAGGTTTAAAGTTTTCTTCCATTAAAATTCTATGCATACAAATGGAAGGGCTTATTCCTCTTATATCAGTAATAGTCCAACCAAAAGCTTTCTTATAATTCTTTAACACTCCTATTAATTTTTATTCTTGATCTAAACTTAGCTCAGAAGAAATAATAATAGGTAAAGTTAATGAATTTCCAAGAAATGCATACTTTAAATGTGAAGGTAACATTTTTAATTCGAGTTCAGAGGCTTTTTTAATTGAGGGTAAAAGTATATCATTTTGAGTTATGTCTAAAGTTTCTCAGTTATCTTTAATATAATGATTTTCTTTAAGTAATTCTTTTTCTTTTAGTTCTTCATTTTCATTAGTTAAAAATTCAATTTCTTTTTCAGGAATGATTTTACATTTTTCTCGATAGTGTTTTTCAATTATAAAATAAAAAATTTCCATACGATAACATTTTTCTTTGTCAGGGTACTTCATCGATTTAAGAACACTGAATTTAATCTCTTGATCATTAACTCTCATAGTTAATTCTTCTTTTTGTACATCAATCATAGCTCGTCTGGTAGCTAGAAAAGGTCTCCCTAAAATAATTGGCATTTCTTTATCTTCTTCCATATCAAGTACAATGAAATCCACAGGGAAGATAAATTTATCTACTTTAACAAGTACATCCTCTATAATTCCTTTAGGGTAAGTGATACATTTATCCTCTATAATTCCTACAGTGGTGGGAGTAATCTCTCCTAAATTCAACCTTCGATAAATAGAAAATGGCATGAGATTAATACTTGCTCCTAAATCACATAAAGCTTTTCCACAAAATTTTTCTCCAATAGCACAAGGTATAGTAAAACTTTCAGGATCTTTAAGTTTCTGAGGTGATTTCTTTTGAATTATTGCACTATATTCTTCACTTAATGCAACAGTTTCAAAAGCTTCAAATTTTCATTTCTTACTTAATATATCCTTCATAAATTTTGCATAAGTTGACATCTATTCCAAAGCTTCAGCAAAAGATATGTTTATAGTAAGTTTCTTAAAAATTTCAAAGAACTTAGAAAATTGATGATCAAGCTTCTGCTGTTTAAATCTTTGAGGAAAAGGTGGTGGTGGTTTTTCAACTTCCACAGTAATAGAAATATTAGTTTGATCTTGATTAGGAGAAGGAGTTTCTTTAGGTTTTTCGATCTTTTCAACCTCGATCTCTCGTTTCAATTTCATTACGCATTTTTTCTTTTAATTCCTTTCCACTTCTAAGTTGTACAGCTTTAACATGTTCATGTTCTTTTCCAGTTTCTTTTGGATTAATTTCAACATTACTAGGAAGTGTTCCTGGAGGTCTATAATTAATGAAATGAACGATTTGTCCCATTTGATTCTACATATTATGAATAGCAGTATTTTGATTTTGTAATTGATTACACATTTGTAAACTTAATTCTTCTATCGATAACTTTTTCTATTGATTATTAAATCCAGGTGGTTTATAATTTGAATTTACTTGATTATTCCAATTTCCAGTTGGATGGGATTGATTATTACCTCATTGTTGTTGTTGGTTATTCCAGTTAAAATTAGGGTGATTTTTTCATCCAGGATTATAATAATTTTAATACGGATTATTTTTACTAGCAATTGCTTGTAAAGTTTGAATTGTTTGAGAATCTTCAATATTAGATGAGTTGTTATGTGATATGTTGATGGCAAAGTTATCTAATTTCTTAGATATTGCTGCTACTTGTTAGCCATTTCTTCAATTAAAGTATAAGCTTCTTCAAATGATTTAGACATTAAAGAACCTCCAGCAGCAACATCAATAATTGATTTTAGTGATCCAATTGAACCATTATAAAATGTTTGAATAATTAACCAATCAGGTAAAGCATGATGAGAACATTTTCTTAATAGTTCTTTAAATCTTTCCCAAGTTTCATAAATTGTCTCCTCGTCAAATTGACTAAATGAAGTAATATCATTTCTTAATTTAGCAGTTTTAGAAGGAGGAAAATATTTAGCAAGGAATTTTTGTGCCATTTCAGCCCATGTTTTAATAGAACCTGTTGCTAATGAGTTCAATCACATCTTTGCTTTATCTCTTAAAGAAAAAGGAAAGAGTCTAAGTCTAATAACATCATCAGAAACATTGTTATATTTAAAGGTAGCACAAAGTTCCAAAAAACTAGCAAGGTGTAAATTTGGATCCTCATTTGATGTACCTCCAAATTGATTATTTTGAACTATTTAAATGATAGATGGTTTAAGCTCAAAAGAATTAGCATCTACAGCAGGTATTTGAATACTACTATGAAGTTCATCAACTGTAGGGTTAGCATAATCCCTTAATGGTTTGTAAACATTTTGTTAATTAATTTCAATTGGATTTTGTAAATTGTTATGTAAATTAGCCATCTTTTGGATTTTTTGAGTTTGTTTTCCTTTTTTAATTCTTTTAATAGTTCTTTCTAATTCAGAATCTAAAGGTAATAATCCTTCAGATCCAGCACTACGCATAAAAAGTAAATTATCAAGAAATAAAATCTCTTCTTATTAAAATTTTTTTTATATTTTTTATTTTTTTATTTTTTTGGTATTTTATATTTTTGATAATAAAAGAAAATGAATAAAATAAAATAAAAATATTTAAAATCTAAAAATTTGCCTCCGCTCCTCTCCGGCAACGGCGCCAAAAACTTGACCCACGCTAAATATATGCGTACTAAAAATTCAATCCCCGGCAACGGCGCAAAAAACTTGACCCGCAATCCACTGATGACAAATATAATAATTAATGCTTTCAAAATGTAATAGATAATAATAGCAACTTAGTGTATATAAATATAATTTTATCAAAAATATTTTACACACTTAGGAGTACTACGCAAGTATACGTATCGTATCAAGTAATATAGGGCTTTGAATCAAAAACCCCGAGTATCGATCCCACGAGGAGTGAGTTATGGATTTTTAAATATTTTAATTTTATTTTTAAGTATTTCTTTTATAATTATAAATTTGATATTTTTAATTTACTAGATGCAATAATAAAGCAGTAATGAAATAATTAATGTAAATAACAATAAAAAACAACTTTCTTCCTTTTAATTAATCCAAGATTTTCTAAGATAATGACAGTATTCGTGGAGAATATAAATTTATGGTATTGTGCCAAATAGAAGCATTCATATTATTTAACCTTTGATCCAGGTGTAAAGAACATTTGCTAGCCTATAGATCAGGTCCGGATGTATTGTTAGTAGAATGGGTTAATCTAGGCTCACACTACTAGATGTCTAAGGGTAGCTATGGTCGGCCCTACTAGTGACCATTTCCTTCTCTATTAACCAAATTACAAGAATTTAGTCTGTCACTCTAAAAACTTATCAATTCTACGCCCATTATATAATATCTACCTATTTATTTGCACTTCACCTTGAATAACCCGCATAAGGCCTTCGACTACCCAAGGATTCATGTGATATCTACTAGTTAAGAATTCATCTCCTTCTAGGTATCAAAACTCTTCAACAGATTTTAACAATTTAAATGGCCAATTTAAATAGTAAATTAAGATACTAGTATTAATATCATCACAATGTTTTAAAATATAAATAGTTTCTAATTCTCCAATGAATTTTATATTATCTTATTTATCTTTTCAAAATTGAAAAGAGAAAGTAAACTAACTACTCAGAACACATTGAATTTAAACAACAAAACATGATAATAAAACATTGAATAAAATTACAAATACTTATCCCAAGTGTTTCTCTTACTGAACCTCTGAATTCTTCTGACTCCAAAGCAAATAATCTTCAAAAGCACCAACTCTTTAAACTCTCAATACAAAATCTAAATAAAATAACTAACTAATTTATGAAGGATAGTAAAATGTGGCCCTAAAGTATCTCTCTAATTCTCTCTCTAGATGGGGCTCTAAATAGGGGGAGTAAGTTGGGTGTTGGACGTTTTTCTCTGAAGGAGTAGCCTCCTATTTATAGGCTTCAAGGGTTGCCTCAAAGCACCTCTTCAAAATGTGTCCACATTCAAAGAATCTTCTAGAAGGTGTGTCTGGCGCCTAGGCGCCTGAATCTGGCACCTGAGCGCTGGACTCTGCTTCCAGTTCTTCACACCTCTTCACTTTGGATCGTATCTCTTCATGATTAAAACTGTTTCCAAGCGTCCAAATACATTGTATCACATGTCCTATAAACCAGGAACAACTGCCAGTCTTCTAGAAGGTCCAATAACCGCTAACACAGTCAAAATAACCATCCAAAAGTCGTCAAAAATCTTGACAGATCCCGTATCGACCTGGAGCTTAGACGCCGGATTCTGGCGCCTAGGCGCCGGATTCTGGCGCCTAGGCGCCAGACCAATAATTTTGACAATTTTGCATTTTGGCTCCATTTTTGCTCATTTTTGCTCCTTTTTGCTCCTTTTTCACTTTTTTTCCTTCTTGAACATTTTTTCATCACCTATATCCAAAAACAAAAAAATACCTTTCATTAAAGTATAATATCCTTAAAAACTTGATAAAAATCAAGGCATAAAAATGGATATTTTTTTCATGGATCAGAGACGAAGGAAATGGCGGAAAAATGGGTCCCAGAAAATTTTCGCGAATTTTTAAGGGTCCCGGGCTATTTTCAGCATTTGGGTGCCGGCGGCGCTCTATTCAAAATAATAGCCAAACTTTCTGGATTTGGGCGCTCGCGGCGCTAGTCCAAAATTCCATTTGGTTCAAAAAAATTTTTTTTCACAATTTCAATCGTTTCAACCTCTGCAGTCCTATTTAACACATCAACAAGAATCTATTTCATCTCACAAACATCAAACAACATCACTTTACACAAACAACACATCACATCATTTTCATATATAAAATCCATGATACAACGATTACACCCATATGTTCATCAAATAAAAGCAACACTACTTAGATCCTTAGTGTTGCAAGTACACTACGATAAGCAAACACTAAGTCCTAAGTACACACAAGAAATCAAAGCATAGTCCAAGCACACCCTACTAAAGTAAAGCAAAGCAAAGCATGCAACATAATAATCAAAGCAAACACTCAAACATAACAAAGCAGCATACAGAATCCACTAATTACTCCTCACGAGTCTCAGAACTATCATCCTCTCTAATGTCTCCAATTGATTGACGATGAACGAACAGATTGTAGAAGGGATGATATGGGAATTCATCAGATGAATCTTGAGCCACCACAGCATTCTTCTTCAACAGATTAATCAAACCCAACTCAATCCGACCAGTATGATCAAATTGCTCTTTCATCCTCCAATCAATGTGATCAAATAAATCAGAAATATTATTAATAGCATTCAGAACATTTTGTACCTCATTTTCCAACTTCTTTATCTTCTTCAATATCACCCTTGAACTTTCAGAGTAGTAGGGCTGAATAGGTTGTGAACTCTCAGTGGGCTGATCAGCAAGCAAATCCATATCTCCTTCGTCTTCTACTGCTAGGTAGTCATAAAGATCATTTGGATCAATAGGTCTCCAGGGGAGAAGAACTTTTTCCCAACTCTCATATGGTACTTGTGATTGACTACATAACAGAAATATGGTGGACAGGTGTCCAAGCTCATTCTTTAGATCCATGCACAATCAATCCCAAAACAGATTTCGTAATGATTGATCCAATATCCACTGGCCTTCCAGTTTGTATACAGAAATTCATAATAGCACTTTCCTTCGTTACCTTACTTATCTTCATTGTTGGATTTAATTTTGCTGAAATAAAGTAATGCCACTGCTTTGATACCGGATTTAAAGATGAAGAAGAGAAACTGATAAATCCATTATCCCTTACTTCCCATTCTTCATTCTCATCCGTCAAATAATGATAGATTTCATTCATATCATCTCTCGTCGCATTAAAATTTGTATAATGAAAAATAGGTACATTCTCAATCATGAAGAGATCATTAATCCTCGCAGGAGTGAATGGTACATACCTACGTTGCACAAAAACACATCCTTGGTTGATCCCATGTAGATTTGCATAAAATTCTTTCACGACCAGAACAACCGCTGCGGCGGTAGTGTAGCATACCACTTCCCAATGCCTTTGCTTTACTACCTCTTCAACTTTTATAATCAGACTCTCCAAACCTCGGTTCACAAAGCCTCTTTCCTTGATAATCCTTCTTTTCATCATCACTTTATGGAATAGACGCTGCGCCTCGAAACTAACGAACTTCTGTCGGTTGTAAATGTGAGATCTAGGGAGTTCAATGGAGTAGTAATCCATGGGATGCGAATTGGGAAAGGAAGTTTTCGTTTTTCTGGTGGTTATGGGTTTAAAATGGCGTTTTGGGGTGTTTTAAGGAAGAAGATCCCGCTCAAAACCGTCAAAAACTGTATTTTTAAAATTAAAAACTGTCAACCAGAATTTGGGCACCGGCGGCGCTCGATATAGAAATTCGGCTATTTTTAAAAGAATAGGGCACCGGTGGCACCCATTCTGGTGCCGGCGGTGCCAGTGGTAAAAATTTTCACCGAACTTCGTTTGGCTCGAAATACTTCATTTTCGTAATACGATCCAATATATTTTTAATTTTTAACTTATTTAGGGGTAATTGGGATTCTTAAATATCAAACTAAAAGCACAAACAACAATAAGCAAGCAAACACAACACACAAGTACACATGGGTTGCTTCCCATAATGCGCTTGGTTTAACGTCGTCAGCCCGACAAACCATTCAGTTAACTAGGATGACTCAGCAATAAAACCTCTTTGAAATCTCGTAAAAACACTCCAAAGTAAGGTTTTAAACGATGCCCATTAACCTTAAAAATATTTCCAGTTTTAGGATTCTCGATATCAACAGCTCCGAAAGAATGAACTTTCACTACAGTAAAAGGTCCCATCCATCTGGATTTAAGTTTTCTAAGAAATAATTTCAATCTCGTATTATATAATAAAACTCTTTGTCTAAGTTCAAATCATTTTTTCAATATCTTCTGATCATGCCACAATTTCATTTTCTATTTATAAATTCTATCATTATGATATGATCCATTTCTAATTTCTTCCAACTCATTCAATAGCATAAATCTTTTCTCTCCCGCATTTTTCAAATTAAAATTCAACTCCTTAATCACCCAATATGCTTTATGCTCCAATTCAACCGGCAAATGACAAGTTTTGCCAAATACTAGTCTATAAGGAGACATTCCAATAGGGGTCTTAAAAGCAGTCCTATAAGCCCATAATGCGGTATCTAATCTAGTAGACCAATCAAATTTATGAATATCCACTGTTTTCTCCAAAATTCTTTTAATTTCCCGATTCGATACTTCCGCTAAACCACTAGTCTGGGGATGATAAGAAGTAGAGATCCTATGAATAATATTATATTTTTCAATTAATCTCTTAATTTGATTGTTTCTGAAATGGGATCCATCATCAGTTATAATCACTCTCGGAATTCCATATCTTGTAAATATATTTTTCTTTAAAAATTTAGAAACACTCCGAGCATCACATCTTGGTAAAGCATTAGCTTCAATCCATTTCGAAACATAATCAACAGCGACCAATATATATAAATTTCCAAATGAAGGTGTAAATGGTCCCATAAAATCTAATCCCCATACATAAAAAATTTCAACTTCCAAATTATAATTCAGAGGCATTTCATTTCTTCTAGAAATATTACCTACTCTTTGACATCGATCACGAAATTTAACATATTTATAAACATCACGAAAAAGAGTAGGCCAATAAAATCCAGATTGTAAAATCTTATAAGCCGTTTTATCAACACCAAAATGACCTCCAAATTTAGAATCATGACATCTCTAAATAATTGGATTAATTTCTTCATGTGGCACACATCTTCTAATAATCAGATCCTTACACTGTTTATATAAATAGGGCTCATCCCAAAAATAGAATTTAGCATCATATTTAAATTTTTTTTTGTTTCCTTGTTAAATCTGATGGTATAATATCACTCACAATATAATTCACAATATCAGCATACCAAGGCAAATTCTTTTCCATAAGAATATATAATTGTTCATCAGGAAAAGTTTACGTAACTTCCTTCTCGAATTCGGATAATTTATCTTATTCTATTCTTGACGAATGATCGAAATTTGATTATCGGATCCTTTACTATCAACTATCTCAAAATCAAATTCTTGCAAAAGGAGTATCCATCTAATCAATCTAGGTTTAGCATCCTTCTTTTGCATTAAATACTTGATAATTCGAATGATCGGTATGCACTATACTTTTAGTCACAATTAAATAAGGTCTAAACTTATCAAAAGCAAATACTATAGCTAATAACTCCCTTTCAGTAGTGGTATAATTAATTTGAGCATCATTAAGAGTTTTACTAGCATAGTAAATGACTTTGAAAATTTTATCACACCTTTGCCCCAACGCAACTCCAATAGCATAATCACTAGCATCACACATCAATGCAAAGGGTTTCTCCCAATCAGGTGAAACAATTATAGGAGCAGTGATTAATTTTTCTCTAAGTAATTCAAAAGCACACAAACATTTTCCAGAAGTTGGCACAAAGGTTTAGTAGTTTTAGAAAAATCTTTAATATAACGCCTGTAAAGTCCAGCATGTCCTAAAAAACTCCACACCTCTCTCACAGTAGTGGGTGGTGATAATCTCTCAATCACTAGAATTTTAGCAGGATCAACCTCCATACCATATTCAGAAATTTTATGCCCAAGCACTATTCCTCCTGCAACCATAAATTGACATTTTCCCCAGTTCAGAACTAAATTTGTTTTCTCATAGAGTTCCAAAACTTTTGCCAAGTTTTCCAAACAAATATCAAATGAAATTCCAAACACGGAAAAATCATCCATGAAAACTTCTATTCCATTATCTATCATACTACTAAAGATAGACATCATACATCTTTGAAAAGTTGCAGTTGCATTACACAATCCAAAAGGCATTCTTTGAAAAGCAAATGTTCCATAGGGGCTAGTAAATGTTGTCTTTTCTTGATCCTCAGGAGCAATAGGTATTTGATGATAACCAGTATATCCGTCCAAAAAGCAATAGTACTTGTGTCCAGTAAATCTATCCAACATTTGATCGAGAAAAGGAAGAGGAAAGTGATCTTTTCTGGTGGCAGCATTCAGTTTTCTATAATCAATACAAATTCTCCATCCATTAACTTGTCTAGTAGGTAAAATTTCATTCCTTTCATCCACTTCCACAGTTACTCCGCCTTTCTTCAGTACACAATGAATTGGACTTACCCAAACACTATCCGAAATAGGATAAATAATTCCAGCATCAAGCCATTTTAAAATTTCCTTCTTAACTACTTCTTTCATTATAGGATTTAATCTCCTTTGCGGATCAATTTTAGGTTTATGTTCTTCATTTAATAAAATTCTATGCATACAGATCGAAGGACTAATTCCTTTGATATCTGCCAAAGTCCATCCAAAAGCTTTTTTGTATCTTTTTAAGATTTCCAATAATTTTTGTTCTCGATATTCGCTTAACTCCGAAGATACAATAACCGGTAGTGGTAGATGATTCGTCCTAAGAACATATACTTTAAATGCTTAGGGAGAATTTTCATCTCAAGTTCAGGAGGTTTAATAATAGATGAAATTAAACTTTTATCTCCACCTTACATGGTATCTAACACTTTAAATTTCTCCTGAATATACTCCAACTCCTTATTCTTCTCATTATCTGAATCTTTTTCATTTCCAGTTTCATCTTCAATTATATTTTCATATTCCACTTTTTTTTCAAACATATCTTTAAAATAATCATTTCTCAAATATTCGCAGACTTCCATCCTAAACATTCATTATCTTTTTCAACTGAGGGATACTTCATAAACTTCAAAATATTAAAGGTCACCTCTTAATCATTAAATCTCATAGTTAATTCCCCTTTTTGAACATCAATTACAGATCTTCCAGTAGCTAGGAATGGTCTTCCTAAAATAATTGGAATTTCTTTATCTTCTTCCATATCAAGCATAATAAAATCCACAGGAAAGATAAATTTATTCACTTTCACTAACACATCTTCTACCACTCCCTTAGGATAAGTAATAGAACGATCAACTAATCAAGAGTTACGTATGTAGGAGAAAGTTCTCCAATTCCCAATCTTTTGAAAGTCGATAAAGGCATAAAGTTAAAACTAGCTCCCGTATCACATAAGGCTCTTCCAAAAACTTTTCACCTATAAAGACACTGGATAGTGAAACTACCAAGATCTTTATGTTTTTTCAGGAAGCTTTTTCTGAATTATTGCACTACACTCTCTGCTAAGTGCAACAGTCTCATGATCTGTGAACTTTCTTTTCTTTTTAAGAATATACTTTATAAATTTCGCATAGTCAAGCATCTGTTCTAATGCTTCAACAAAAGGTATATTTATTGTTAACTTCTTAAGGATTTCCAAAAATTTTCCAAATTTGTTATCCCTATTCTTCTGCTTCAATCTTTGAGGAAATGGAGGAGGTGGTTTCTCAACAGTAATCTTCATTAGTTCAAGAGGATATTCTAAGTCTAGATAAATCTTATTTAAACCTTTTTCAATATTCACCTTCTCATTCTCTTCTTCAACTTATTTCTACACTCTAGTTTCTAATTCTTTTCCCCTCCTTAATTGAATGGCCTTAAGTTGCTCCTTGTTTTGATCTTTTGGATTGATCTCCACATTACTAGGAAGCGATCCAGAAGGTATATTATTAAGCGCAGTGAAAATATGTCCCAATTGATTTTCAATATTTTTGATCGCAACACCTTGAACTTATAATTGGTTTCCCATATTCAAAATTCTTTCATCTGTAGACAACTTCTTATCCTTAAACTGTGGGTTATTATTGAATCCAGGAGGATAAGATGGTCTAAAGTTAGTATTTCCTCGGTTGTTTCGAGTTTCCAACTCGGGTTTATAGAATTGTACCCCTATCATGGGTTCACATTAAGATTGGTATTATTCCAATTGAAAATTGGGTGATTCTTCCAACCAGAGTTATAATAATTCGAATAAGGGTTATTAGGTCTATTAAACGCATTTAAAGTCTCATAAGGTGTATGAGATTCAGTTATCTGCCCAAATGAATTTTCCTCTAACACTGGGGGTGGTTGAGAATAATTCATTCCATATTGATCTATTTTCTTAAAAAGTGATGCTATTTGAGAAACTATCATAGTCATCATATTAGAATCATGAACACTATCTACTCTCTTAGGGTTTATCCATTCAGAGGGCCATTGAAAACTATTAGTAGCCATCTCTTCAATCAATGAATATGTTTCATCGAAAGGTTTTGACATTAACGATCCACCAGCAGCAGTATCAATAATTGATCTCAATGATCCCACTAATCTGTTATAAAAAGTTTGAATTATTAACCAATTTGGCAAAGCATGATGTAGACACTTCCTAAGAAGATCTTTAAACCTCTCCCAAGCTTCATATATTGACTCTCCTTCAAACTCACCAAAAGATGTGATATCATTTCTTAATTTAGCAGTTTTTGATGGAGGGAAATATTTTGATATAAACTTTTGAGAAAGTTCTCCCCAAGTTTGAATAGATCCAGGTGCTAACGAGTTTAATCACACCTTAGCTTTATCCCTTAAGGAAAAAGGAAAAAGTCTAATTCTCACAGCATCACTCGACACTCCGTCATACTTAAAAGTAGCAAAGAGTTCTAAAAAACTAGCAAGATGTAAATTTGGGTCTTCACTAGGTGTTCTTCCAAATTGATTATTTTGTACCATTTGGATAATAGCGAGGTTTAAGTTCAAACGAATTAGCAAAGAACATCGTGATTTTGAATAGTTATATGAATTTCATCTCATTGCTAGTTAGCATAATCTCTTAAGGGTCTCTGCAAATTTCCAACATTAATATTCTAATTCTCTTGATTATTAGCCATTTCACAGTAATTTTTAATTTATTTTTGTTGTTTTCTAATTTTTCTAATAGTATGCTCTAACTCTGAATCGTAAGGTATCAAACCTACAGATCCACTACTACACATATAAAATCACACTAAAAAATAAATAAGCACACAAATATACTACAAAGTAAAGGTTTTCAGTTACTACAATATCTATAAATAAGTACCGTTTATCTACCATCCTCAGCAACGGTGCCTAAAACTTGACAGCGACTTTATATAAGCTTAAAAATGCAAGAATTTATGAATTCAGATTTATTATATTTATAATGATTTAGTAAAGCCACAAATTCAACGCAAGTATACATATTGTATCAAGTAATACAGGGCTCTAATGGAGTCCTGGTTATCGATCCCACAGGGAAGGCAACGTTCTTTAAATCAGATAATATATCACTAAAATCCAATACCAACTGTAACAATTGCTTAAGTGTACTACAACTAGTGAATACAAAGTATGGTAATAATAAAGCTACTACAATTACTTCTACTTACTAAACTAATTTAACTAGTACACACTAACTTATGTGATTTATAAGATACTTCTATGTGAAAAGTGTCTTCCTTCCTGCATAAAGATTATGATGTGTGAATGATGAAGAGTGGTAATTTTCTGTATTGTGCCAAATAGGAGCATATTTGCTTCTTTACCCTTAAAAGAGTGCCTCCTCTTCCAAGCATGTAAAGAACATTGACATATCTTAAGTTTAGTCACAAAATCTAAGGCTAGGCTGGGAGGATACTGACCCACTATTGATATTTATACTTACAAAAATATGTTTTTGATATTGGCAACGACACCAAAAACTTGATCCCGCACCAAATATATGTATTTACACTGATGATTCTTTTATGAAAATTATGATTTATAATGTGGATATTACACAAATATATGTATCGTTATCAAGTAATAAAGGGCTCTAATGGAGTCCAAGATATCGATCCCACAGGGAAGTTAGAGAATTTCAAAGACAAATTAAAATAGACTGAATACTTAACTAGTATACGGAAATTAAGAACACTTATACTAAAACTATTGCTCAAAAAAGTTTAAATGTAAGATTCTAATTTAGAAACGCATCTTTCTCCTTGTTGAGAGAATTAAGTGAATGATGAATTAAAGTAGTTTAGAGTTTGTATTGTGCCAAATAGGAGCATTCATATTCTTTACCCTTTGGTCCAGGTGCAAAGAATATTGACTAGTCCTATGTTTGATTACTGAATCTGCGGCTAGGCTGGGAGGATATCGGCTGCCACTTGAGAGCTCCCATGTTCCCCTCGCCTGAGGGCTAACATCTACACTTCAGCTCTCAAACAATAGGACCAAATTGAATATTTTAGTCTGTCACACTAAAATGTCCAATTCTACGCCCGATAGTTAATATTTCCCTATTTATTTGCACCCTCCTTCCAAAGCTTTTGATTTCCTTAAATCTCGGATGTAATCTTTACTATAGTTGATAATCCAACATATGTTAACAAATCAATTGGCCAAATTGAAAGTAAATTAAGTTTTAAGTAACTGATTATCACAATTTAATAATTTTAGGCACAATTACTTTGATTCGTCACTTCACATAATCTCAACAACAAGGAAAAAGACTAAAGAAACTCTCAGAAAGCATGGGAAAAATAACACAAAGCATGGATTTCATTAAAGTTAATAAACAATAACAAATATACTTATCTCAATTCTTCTCCCCAAGCAGACTCCTTGAAGTTCCTTTGACGCTTCCTTCCAGTACAGCACACTTAATTAAACTCACTAAGACTCTCTGATTTACTCTAACACAAATGAAAACAACACCAACAGACACCAAAAATGACACACACCAAAATATGACACTTAAAATAACACCCTAAAGGGACAGAAATCGTTTCTATTTATAGAAGGAGTCAAATCTTCAAAGGTTGCTTAAGCACCTCTTCAAAAAGTGTCCAGGTTCATTATATTTTGGCTCTTTTTAACTGTCTAGCCGTCGGCGGGCTTGATCTCGTCGTCGACGGGCTTTTAGAAGGTGGGCTAACCGCGCCGATCTCACTGTCGGTGGGCTCGATCTCGTCGTCAGTGGGCTCTTTATAAAATATTCAAAAACTCCCGGAAAAATCTCGTCGTCGGCAGCTTAAATCTCGTCGTCGACGGGACAATTCAATTTTTCATCAAATTGAGTCCTTTTTGCTCCAAATTCGCTTCTTTTGTGTTTTTTGCTTTAAATATTTTTAATTCTTCATTCCTGCAATAAAACACAGAAAACGCCTTTCTTTAAATTGCAATTTCATATAAAATTGGTATGAAATTCTTAATACATTTTCTAGTGATCAGATACCAACTCTCACTACGGAGCTCCCACTAACCCTTCACCCGAAGGCTAACCATAGGCTTTAGTTACCAATATTGGGACCAAATCGGGGATCCCATTCTATCACCATGAAACCTCCAATTGAAGTCCATCCAAACTCATTTCCTATTTATTTGCACTCAATCCCCATGAACTACGCAATTCATTCACGGACATTGAATAGGTCCTTCATTCTAGTTGTAGAACATTCAATTCTTTTGGAATTAATGTTCCTCAACATATTTTAACAAATCAATTGGCCGGATTGAAAATTAAATTAAGTTCCAAATGAAAGGACCATCACAACTTTTATAACACTTTAAGGGCACATCAATTCCACATCACCACATCATCACTACTTTAAGCAAGAAGAAAGGCAAAGGAAACTACTGACAAATCATGGAGAATATACAATAAAACTAGGATTTTATATATAAAAGAAGAGTCATACAAACCACAATAGCAAATACAACTTATCTCCTTCTTCTCCCCAAGCAAATTCCTTCAAAGTTCCCTTGATTCCTTTTCTATTCCTTGCAACACTTGATTTCCTCCTTGGAACAAAGATGAAGAAGCAATCTCCCACTTTACTCCCTCTTCTCCCCTCCTTAGAGAAGAATCTCTCTTCAAATCACAAACTCTAACTCTCACTCACACTTTCCTTACACTCTCTACAGTAATCCTCCTCTCCTTTTTTCGTTTTGAACACTTAATTTTATGTTAGGAACGAATTCCCCAAGAGTTTCTTCATGCACCCCTTCAAAAATCCGCCAAAACTCTTCAATTTGAAATGAACCGACATAAGGCGCCGGCGGCGCCCGATAGTGGCGCCGGCGGTGCCCTATCCTGTCAATAATTGCTGAAGTTTTTGGAAGAGGGCGCCAGCGGCGCCAGAAGCTGTTTTCCTCCAAATTGCTCCATTTCGCTCCAAATTCGTTCCTTTTTGCATCTTTTCGCTCCAATCACATATAATCATCATACCTGCAACGAATCATGAAAAAATACCTTCCTTTAAAGTGCAATATCACCAAAAATAGGTAAAAACATATAGCTAAAAGAGTATATATATTTTGGTGCATCAATCCCACAAGGAAACAAGGTAAGAGGTCCTTAGTCAAATTCTAGTTACTACTGGTGCGACTTTTTTAAATGCCAAAATTTTATGAACTCAGATATATATATATATATATATATATATATATATATATATATATATATATATATATATATATATATATATATATTGATTTAGATTTCTAGTGAGTCACACATTCAAAATGCAAGTATACATATCACTCAAGTAATACAGGGCTCTAGTGAAGTCCTGGTTATCGATCCCACAAGGAGGTTTGTAAACTCTATAATGGAGCACAGAAATCAATATTTGAATCACAACACAATTGCAACAATTACTAATACTTTAGGGATGTTCAGACAGTTACTAATTCTATCAAAGTATGTTCTACTCTTCTAACATAATTAACATACACAAGACTAAATTTTATAACAAGAGTTCAAATTGCAAGAAAGAATCCTCCTCCCTTCCAATGATAATGTGATGATTTAGTGAAATAGATCACTGATATAACTGTATTGTGCCAAAAAGGAGCATTCCTATTCTTTACTAGAGAGCTCCCACTTCCCTTCGCCTGAAGGCTAACTCTCACTTTAGTTTCCAAACCATAGGACCAAATTGGGGATTTCAGCCTGTCACTCTAAAATCTCCAATTCTACGCCCATCAAAACATATTTCCCTATTTATTTGCACCCAATCCCCATGAACTACGTCTCTCATTCATGGACATTGAATGTGACATTCACTTTTGTTGTAGAACTCATAATCCTTTCGAAACATATGTCTCACAACAAGTTTTAACAATTAAATTCGCCAGATCAAAAAGTAAATGAAGTTCGAAGTGAAAATTTCATCATAAATATCCCATATTAAATCGACACATCATTTCCATATCACGGCGTCAGAACATCATATGAAAAGGAGGAAGACAAAGAAATCTACTCAAGAATCATGAGGAAAGTATGAAAAAAGACGTATTTTATATATAAAGCAACATCATACAAACAAAGAAAAGCAAAAACAACTTATCTTAATTTCTTCCCCAAGCAAAGCTTTTGAAATTCCTTTAACTTCTATTCTTTTTCCACAACAACACAAAATTCTCTCTTAAGATGAGTAACGAAGAAGAAAACTCTCACCTTTCCTCTCATCATACACTCCTTAGTAGAGAAAACACACTACACACTAATTCTTAAACTCTCTCTAATGGACTCTCCATACAAGAACAATGACAAGGCTCTGAAAACAATGAAGAGACACTAAGCTTTTGGCTCCAAATTTGTTTAAATTCAGGTAGAACTGACTTTCCCAAGCGTTCCCTCAGGCACCCCTCCAAAATCCGACCAAATACATTGAATTTGGTTGAGTTCACGATAGGGCGCGGTCCGGCGCTCAATAGGGCGTCGTCCAGTGCTCTAGGTCAAAATGCCTAATTTGCCTCATTTCTCTGAATTCACTCCTTTTTGCTTCCTTTTGCTCCAAAGGCCTGAAATTATCGTACCTACTTGAAATCATGAAAAATACCTATCTTTAAAGTGTAATATCATAAAAAATAAGTAAGAAATAGGCATTATAAGCTATCAAATTTTCAGTGGATCAAGATCCCCCAAACTTAACTATTATTTATCCTCAAGTAATTTGGTTACTAATTAAAATAATGATCCACTGCAATGAACTCTTCTTCCATAATAACATAAATTTGATTTTAGATAGATAAAATAGCAAAATTTTCATAAAGATTTTTGAGTAATTCAAGTAAATTTTGTAGGTGTGAGGCTATTTAATCATCAAGTCTAAGAGTTCTAGCCTTCTATTAATTTCAAAAATGACTGTAGATTATCCTTTTTAGGCACTTAAAATGATTACATGAAAAGAAGTTTATGAGAACACTACTAGTAAAGATGCTAATCCATACATATAAGTTCAGGAAAGTAAATAAGTTCTCCCTTTAGGTAGGTTCAAGCGAAGCCAATTTTTTATTAGGCATCTCCTCAAGCTTCTCCTCACTTTTTTTTCTTTTCTTTTCTTTTCACATTTGGATTGTTTTTCAATCCAATATATTATTTCTCTCTTTTTTTTAAGGGATTGTTTTTCAATCCCATTTTTTTCTTTTTCAAGTGAGGATTACTATATCTGGATAGTCTTTAATAATTTTGAACTTCACATTTCTTTCCCTAAATTTGGAACTTACCACAACCTTTACCTTATAAATATTTCTTTAGCTTATAAATGATTCATCATAGAGTTCTAATCCTTTTCTTTCACATAAATTTTTAAGATTCTTAATATCTCAAAAATACAGTTTTCCTTACTTTGAATAACTGACTATATTCCTATTCTCTTAAACCAAATATCTTATACCACAAAATTACTTTTCATTACCAAAAACTTTCATTCAAGTCCACTAAAGTACTTAAATAGAATCAAAATAAAGTTATATGAAGTTATGCTCTATTATAGAAAATCATGTTAATATTTTTTAAAATACTTTTAAATGAGAACAATTAATAGTTAATCATTTCCCTCCCCTAAAGTTATGTTATTAAATACTAATAAAACTAGCATAGGTAGAAAGAAAAGACATAAACATGTAAATAACTCATACCTCATTGTGTTGGTCTTTTCATACCTTTGAATTTGGCAGGTCTTCTTCATAAATTTAGAATGGTATGCCTAAAATAATAAGAGCTTTTCTACACACATAATATATTAGAGATTTGCAGGGTGAAGAATTTTGAAACTTTGAAAACATAAAACATCAGCTAAATATCACATATTGACATCCAACTATTACAATCACAGATTAAACTAATAAACCACTTATATGCAGATTCACATATCACATCACATCACATCAAATCACAGTTCAACATAAAACAAATACAACCAAATACAATTACATCTAAATACAAATCACAGTCTCAAATACATCACAATACAACAGAAAATACTAAATGTAATGAAAATAAAGATACTACCCTACCAGTCATCATCTATAGCAGCTTCAAAGATCTTGTGGTTCATCAGGCTGGTATGGAGTGTACTCAGAGTATGTAGGAAATACAACACTAGTGTCTTCTCTCAAGAATCTCATATGTGCATCATGATAAGCTATTTCGTATTCTTACCACCGCACTTTATAATCATCATTTATCTTATTCCTTGCTTCTAGTCCTCCTACTATGGTGTTCAACTTTTCTAACTGATCCATAACATCATGAAGTGTAGGGTCCCTAGATGTAGATGGTCTCACCTGACTAGAAGAAGGTACATCAGTACTTTTACTCTAACTCCAACCTACATGGGTTGTATACGTCTTCAGGTTTAATTTATTAATGTGCTTCAAGGGGTGGACCACCCCATCATTATCTTTAATTTCTACACCTGACTGAATACACAGGGCATGAATTAGGCAGGGTGTCTTAATCCACTTGTAGTCTCTCTTTTTGAAATATTCAAAATACTTCTATGGATAATAGCCCCAATATCGATATCTTTCATGTTTTAAATGCAGTAATTTAGAATAGCTCTCTCTACAGTTACTTCGTTGTGGTGGCGGGTAGGCATAAGTCTTGCATATATGAAATAATGTCAGCCATATAATGCAGGAGTTCAACATAGAAAAGGAGAAGTTAACTTTTTTCTTCTGTTTAATCTTTCATTCCCCTTTTCCATCAGTCAGATAGTTCACAACCATATCAAGTGCCTCATCATTAATAACAAAATGCTCATATTCACAATAGTGAGGGTCTCTCAACTAGTAAAATATATTGATGCGTGTAGGGGTAAACTTAACAATTTGTCCTCTAACAAGTATATATTCACTCTCAGAGTAATACAAAATAGCATAAAATTCTCATACTATCCCTAGCATCGCATGGCAGTAAAACAACAGAAAATTCCCCACTATCGATTTGCAATTAATTCCTCTATCACTCCTCCTGGATTTTCAAAAGTTTTCCGTTGAAAACACTTCTTATTGCTAAGAAATGTACTAAAGCGGGAGTGAACTTTAAAATTCACAAATTTTCTTTCACTGTATTCCAATTTTCTCTTCCCTTTCGACGTTTTTGGAGCCATTTTTTAAAAATATCAAAATAATCCAAATCAATCTCAAAATTGCAATGCATTATGCTCCAAAGTAATTTAAGTAAATAAGAACTTCAATACCATGGAAAATATCTAATTTTTCTCTAAAAACCTCAAATTTGGAATCTTCCTAATGTAGGAGATTTCCACAGTCAAAATCAAAAAATTTAGTTAAAAGTGAAGCTCTTACCAAGAGAAGAAGGAATCCGAACATTTCCGACCACAAAATCGCTCTAAATCCAAAAGCAAGCGAGCCCTAGATGTGAAAATTGGCCTTGCCTAAAGGTAGAAGACGATGGATTGAGTTAAAACCATGGGTCTTAGGGTTAAATCACAAAATTTGAGTAACTTGGACATTTTGAGTGTCGGGCGCGGTCCAGCACTGGTGACACCACCGTCCAACACTATCTTAGATTCAATAGGCCAAAATCTATGTAATTTGGCATAGTCCGGCGCTAGTAACAACGCTGTCTGGCGCCAATTCAAATTCTGGGCTTCTAAATTTGTTTTGCAATTTTGATCATTTTAAGCCCACACCGACGTCTAATTAGTCCATTTAAGCATCGAATAATGTACTAAAGCCAGGGCAAACAACAATTTTTTACAAAACAAAACTAAACATCACTTTGATATATAAAATCCAATTTTCAAACACACATAAGTAGTACTAGACTCCACACATTTATCAAGCCATAAAACACTAAATTTCAGCGTCGCTCACAACTACGTCACTCAAATGCTGAAAATAGAAAATGAAAGCAAATTCAAACATAGCAATCAAGAAAAGCAAACTAAGTAATAAGTTCAAATTCATAAACACATAATCAGGTCTCTACTCGTCCTCAGAACTATCATTATCTCTAATGTCTCTAATTAATTGAACGTGAACAATTAAATTATAGAATGGACAATACGGGAATTCTTCTGTTGAATCCTCCTAACTCTAGCCTTTTCTTTCATAAAGTGTATCAGACTTCCTTCAAGATACCTAGAATGCTCAAAGTGTTCCTTCATTCTCCAATCCAGGTGATCAAAGAAGTCATATAGATTATTGATTGCACTCATCAGGTGTTGCATCTCTTTCTCTAATATCTTAATCTTTTTCAGATTTATCTGCGAACTTTTAGGAAAGTTAGAAGGAATAAGCTTTGAACTCTTATATGGTTGATCTTCAATAATACTCATGTCATTCACATCTCTAACTTCCTAGTTACTGTGTTCGTCCTTGGGGTCCAAAGGCTTCGAGGGAAGAAGTACTCTCTCCCAATTTTCATATGGCACTTGCGATTAACTGCAGAGAAGAAATATGGTAGAAGGATGTCTAATGCCATATTTTGATCCATGTACGATCAATCACAAAACATATTTCACAATAATAGAAGTAATATCAGTAGGCATCCCCATTTGAATACAGTAATTCAAAAAACACATTCCTTAGTCACTTTTCTGATTTTCATAGTTTTGAGTAACTTTGCACATATAAATTAATGTAAGTGTTTCAACGTAGGACTCAGAAGTGTGGTCGAAGAAGTCACATACCTGTTATCTCTTATCTCCCAATCATCATTTTCATTCGTCAAATATCTATATATATATCACACATATTGTCTCTCGTCGGGTTGCATAATGACAGATCAACACATTCTCAATCATATATAAGTCATTAATATTCGCAAGAGTAAATGTGACAAACCTGCCTCGCACGTAGACTAATCCTTGGTTGTTCCCATGAAGCTTTGCATAAAAAACTTTCACAACAGGGACGACTACGGTAGCAGTTGTGTAACATAAAACTTCTCAACATCTTTGAACAATAATTTCTTCAATCCAAGAAGTAGGAGAATTCAAACCTCGATTCATGAAGCCTCGCTCCTTAATCAGCCTCTTCTTTGAAATATTTTTGTCGAACAGACGCTACGCTTCAAAACTGATGAACTTTCTACAGTAGAAAAATTGAAATCTTGACGTTTCGATCGAGTCAGAATCCATTTAGGTGAGATTTGGGATCTTCCTTTTCATTTCTCTAGTGTTTTGTAGATTAGAGGTGGTTTTTGGGAGTTTAAATGGAAGGATTGCTGCCTAAAACTGCCAAAATTCATATTTAAGAACAAAAAAATCATTTCTTGTCATGGGCGTGGTCCGGCGCTGATTACAGTGATGTCCGGTGCTAGTTCAAATTTGGCCAAATTTTCATTTAGTCCGTATTTGTTCCAAACTTTAATTTGATTCATTTCTTTAACGTTGTTTATGATATTTAAGGATGGGTAAGACTTGATTATGTAGCAATCTAACAAAAATAACAATTCAAATAAGTAAAACACTAAACATAACTGTGGGTTGCCTCCCACAAAGCGCTTGATTTAACGTCATCAGCCTGACATAACCTTTGGTTATTCAGGTTGATCCAACATTAAAACCTCTTTAAAGTTAGGTCTATTGCCTTCAAATACGGTTTTAATCTGTGTCCATTAACTTTGAATCTTTTTCCAGTTTTAGGGTCTTCAATAACAACAACTCTGAGTTGATAGATTTTTATAACAGTGAATAGTCCTATCCATCTAGATAGTGGGAAGCGCCAAGGCCTTCATGAGTGCTTCCTTACTGATAGGCTTCTTAGCACCTGACATTCTTTCTGTTACTATAAATGACTAAAGGGTAAGGAAAATCTAGAAGTGAGGAAACAAAGCATTATTTGCGCCCTATTTATAGAGAAAATCGGCAAGAAAATCTTGGGAGTACAACTAATAACAGTACTTATTATTTATTACGTAAATAAATGTTTCATTTAATTCTCTTATTTTCATGATAGTTGTCATTCTCAAAGAAGCAAGAGAATCGGAAAACTATTTATGTATATCAGAAATGTAACTACATGAATCTCGATGATATCTAATGGATCACATGAAGAGAGCAGCAAATAACCAAACAGTGTTGTATCATCCGCAACGACCAAATTTTAGGCTGAGCGAGTGTAATTTTGAACAAGGAGCCCCATGCACCGACAGCTTAATCGACACAAAGGGCATTCACAAGTACAACTATCTCCTGGTGGGGAATCCTTCTATATTGATTCGTCGACTGAGGTAGGCTGCATATCATATTGAGATATTGTGTTGTCTGTTTGATGAAATAAGCCTTCCAAAGGAAAATGAGTATTCGCAATGGATTTCCTAAGAAAAAGGCGACCAAATATAGTTTCTTCAGCCGAATGACTTTTTGGCTGACGGAACGAGTACCGCATGACCAAGCCAAGCTTACATATACAAAACAGTGGCTAGGACAGTTATTGATGTGAAACAACACCAGCAGCAATTAAAATGTCAAAATCTTCCTATTTTGATTATAAATATGTAAAGGTGTAATGACTCATAAATAAATATAATATTTTTATTTAATAGAGGATAATCATGTAATTTATTGGACCCTTTCTATGACCTATAAATAGGCGGTCATTTCTACAGAAATGACTACGGGATGTATTCCAAGAGAATATGTGCTATTTGTGCTTATTCTTTCTTATCTTTTCTCTTATTCCTCCCATCCGACCAACGTTTTGTTTCTTTGACGTGGCCCGAAGGGCATTTTGAGATCCAATAGTATTAAATGATTCAACATTTTTTAAAATTAATTTTAATGAGATTAATTCCTACTAATTAATAAAATTAGAACTTAAATTATTTCTATTGTACGAATGGTATCATACTCTACAAGCAATATAACTTGTTCTTCTTAATTCATAGTTTATATTGTTTTAATTAGTTAATTAAAATTTTAAAATAATTGCGTTGCTGGCTATATATTATGTTGTATGAGTTTATCCTAATTAATCTGATTAAGAAACTGAATCAACTGAATGATCTGATATGATTTAGTTTAAATTGATTGTATTGTATGATTGGAATCATATTATATTGTCAATCCATACATTTTTAGTTAAAATACAGATCTAGTTTTTATTGTACGTAATATATAAGCTAACATTAAACTATATATATATTTTTAAATTTTAATATATACGTTTAATAGTTTTACAACATAATTATTTTCTAAAATTGACAATAAATATTTTTTTGTTTTTTGGGCAGTTGCTCACATGCTAAACAGCAATTAGTGAGCCTCCATTTACTAAAGAAATATTGCATCAGAACTCCGCATGTAGAGCTACGTGGGAGTCCCGATCCTAGCCATACATCAACAGTTTTCTTTTTTTTTTTTTAAATTACAATCGGACCCACTCACATACATGATTCGGTTGATATGTGGCTGGGATGGGGACTCCGCACGTAGCTTTACATGCGGAGTCCTGATGCAATATTTCTTCCCATTTACTTCTTTATGCAAATATGTAAAGTGAACTAACATATGAAATTATTTTGAACTTTGATTAACCACCCGCTTCTAGTTATTAGCGGCCTTCTATGATACTGGGTAAGCACTTATTGATAATTATATGTAAATATTTATTGTACTATAATAACTATATTATTGGTTTGTTATTATATGTTCATTTTGTTTGTTTACATATCTAATCTTAGTAGTTTTGTGTTAATTATTAACCTAAATAGTTTCCCATATATGCCCAGCGACTGCTAATTCTAAAGTGGTGGAAGAAATAGATAGGGCATATTATGTTTTTTCTTAGAATTTAATGTAATAAACCATAATATATATATATATATATATATATATATATATATATATATATATTTGGGGGGGAAAGGAGCTGCAGAGGCTCCCTACATGTTAATAAAAATAGTTCTTACAAGATACATTATAACCTTCCTCCCAAAAGGATCCAAAATATAAGAAACCCTCATGGCAACAAGCCAATAAACTCTAGCTAACAAAACATTCCAATAAAGAAGTTACAACCAAGAAGTACACCTGCAGGACAAGAAAACCTAGGAGATAAAGAGAACCAGCCATGGTGCCATAAAGACCAGTAAATCAACAGGTATGGAGGTTGGCTCTAATATTGGGAATTGCTAACAGATCTCCATTCAACAGATAAATTAGGGGAGTGGGGAAGGAGGCAGAGATTTCACTGGTTCCAGTAGCCAAGGCATTTCTTGCCAGCCAGTTTGCTGGTCTGTTACCTTCCCTGAATGTGAACTGAAATTGGTGCATACAATAGTCTTTAAGCTTGCTGATTTTATTGAGCCACAATTGAAGATGCCAAGGGAGGGCTTCTTCAGTGTCCATAGAAGTGATGATAGTGGATGAGTCTACTTCCACTATAAGAGATTTCCAATGAAAGTATGATGCAAGTTTAAAAGCCCAGTACACAGCTATGAATTCAGCCTCAAGAGCATCCTTAGCAGCCACTGGGATTTGGAAGAAAAGAATACACCTTCCCATGGGATTTCTAAAAACCCCACCCACCCCAGCCCCCAAGGGAGTGAAGCTACCATCAGTGTTAGCTTTGATATAAGGTGTATGGGGGGTTGCCAGGTTACTAAAGTTATAGCAGTGGGGGGTCTTTTTTCTGCTGTGTTTAATGGGCATATCTGAGGGAAGCCTTTCCATTTACTCAGCTTTACGATAAAACCGATGCAATTATGTGCCACTTTGATTGCACAAGGTTTGTGATCATCAAAAGCTGAGTGGTTTCTACATTTCCAAATGAACCGAGCAAGAATTAGTGGAATTTGTCCCATCTTGGCCCTCCGCGAGTCATACCAACTGTCCCGGAAATCAAGCCGGGACGGGGTTAGCGGATTTACCATGAAATACTTTATGCGAGAGTCCAAACTTGCGGAGAAAAGCTGCAATGTAAGAAGAGATGCCTAGCGGACTCCTCATTCATTCTACACGGTCTACGAGATGGAGGGTCCCCTCAGGCCTTTAAGTTTAAGCAGGTCATCAGTTGGTACAATATGGTGGAGCATTTTCCGACTGAAGAACGACATTGATGGGGTGATGTATTTATTCCAGATAAGAGAACCTCCAGGGAAAACCTGCCAGTTAACAACTTTAGCCTAAATTGCTTTAGACAAACTTTGGTTTTTGTATGCAGCCCATATGATTCTGTCTGGCTTGTGGGTGATTATAGGAATTGAAGTAATATGCTGAACTGAAGGAGTTTGGATCAGTGAGTATAGTTTTGTCAGAGACCAGGAACCATTATCCCAGCAATCAGCAATACTCAGATTAGGATCCTTCAGAACATTAGGAGCAGGAGATAGCCACTCCTCAGGACACCATCTGTCCAACCAAAAGGACAGATTACCATGCCCCAGCTCCCAGGTGACCAAAGAATCAGCTTTATCCCTGACTTTTAACATGGCAGTCCAGATTCTGGAATCCCCAATTTTCCTGGTAGCAAGAGAGGGATGTAAAGCTTTGCAGTATTTACCATTCATGAATTTAGCCCACAAGGAGTTATGTGCTTTGAATTTAATCCACAACTTGCATTGGTTCACTAAGGAAAGATGGTTCAAGCTTTTGAAGCCAAGACCACCAGCCCAAGTAGGTTTGGCCACCTTCTGCCAGGATAACCAATGAATCTGCTTCCTTTTCCCAGCCCATAAGAACCTATTAAAAATTCTTTCCATCTGTACTTGGGTAGATTTAGTCATGGAGATCATCTGCAGAATATAAGATGGGAAGGTTGTGAGTATGCTTTTGAGGAGGGTAATTCTACCCCCACTTGATAGGAAGGAATGAGACCGGCTTGTCAGCCGAGCTTGGATCTTTTGCGGGATGGATTCAAAGTGTGTTTGCTTAACTCTTCCTTTGAGAAGGGGGACCCCAAGATAGTTCAGATTTCCTGTGAGACAAGAGAAACCAGTGTACTCCCTTATCTAGTTTTTCAGGCTCATGGACAGTTTACAAGGGCAGATAATGTGGCATTTCTGCAAGTTAAGGCTCATACCAGAAGAAGATTGAAACAATTGGAGACTTTTCATTAAATTTTTTACTGTATTCTTCTGAGCATTGGAAAAAATTATTACATCATCTTCATACATAAGGTGTGAGATATGCAAGGTTGATCTATGATGATATCTGTGGTGTTGTTGTATGAAGGCTTGAGAGTTAAGCATTTTGGAAAGATAATCCATGGCCAATATAAAAAGGGTGGGGGACAAAGGATCACCTTGTTTGAGCCCCCTACTTGCTTTAAAATTTCCCTAGGAGCAGCCATTGAGAAGGATGGAATGGCTAGTGGACTGAAGCCATCTGCTAATGATATTGCAGAACTGCCTAGAAAATCCTTTAGCAGAAAGTATCTCCATTAGGAACTTCCAATCAATAGTGTCATATGCTTTACTGATGTCTAGTTTGTAAATGAGGTTACCCCCCCCTGCAAGTTTTATCTAAATCCAGCGACGAACTCCCGTGCATGACAGTACATTGTACGAAATAAACCTTCCACGAACAAAAGCAGATTGGTTAGGGGAAATGATCTTATGTAAATGGGGTCGAAGTCTATTCACCGAGATTTTATCGATAATTTTGCTAATAACGGATGACAAGCAAATGGGCTCGTAATGATTCCGGTTCTTAGCCGATTCGGATTTGGGGATCAACACAAGATTTGAGTGGTCGAAGTAGTTAGGTATATTCGACCACGGAAGAAATATTGAATAGAGCTGCTGACCTCCCTTTTAACCAGGTGTCAAGCCTTCTTATAGAAATCTGCAGTGAAACCATCAGGCCCTGTAGTCTTGTTACTATCAATGGTGGAGAGAGCATTCCAGTTTACGTTTCATTGGGTATATCGGTTAAAGCTGAGAGAGTTAACAAACCGCATTTCCCCCATAAAGATAGAGCTCTCCAGATCATTTCTCACAGTTTGTTGGTGGGTTCGGGGAGAGTCTTGAAGTACTTAACAGCATCCATGGCAATAGCAGGTATTATCCTTCGAAATGTTACCATTATCGGATTGGATGGTATGCACGATATTGCATTTCCTACGTATTTGATAAATGCATGAAAGAATTTGGTATTTCGTCCCCATCCTTAAAAATATTGACAGCTGCTTTTTGTTTTAAAACCTGTTCCTGCAGTTGGATAGCTTTAAGTAATTCCTCCTGAGCCTGATAGGACTCACTTTCTACAGAAATATCAGTCTTAATCTTCTCCTCCAGCAGGTTTACTTTGTGTTGAGCTGCATCCACAGCCTTGAAAATATCCCCCAATGTATTCCAATTCCATTTCTTTAGACCTTTAGCAACTTTTTGGTGGAGCAAGCATAAGTTAAGCCAAGGATCAGAATGATGCACACCATTCCAATGATCAGCCACCACTTTCAGAAATGAGTCCTGAGTAGACCACATATTTAGATACCTGAATGGAGTTTGCTGGGGAGTTTGGGGTGGGGTAGTAATGGTAATAAGTATGGGTCTATGATCAGACCCAGCAAATTGGAGATGAGTGACAAAGGTGAAGAGGAAGTGTTGTTGCCAGCGAGTCATTCACCAAGAATGCAGTCCAATCTTTCCCAAATTCTTCCTCTTTTCCATGTATATTGAGGTCCCTTGTAACCCAGATCATAGAGAGCTGCTTGTGAGATATTTCTACTAAAGGTACTCATTGTAGCTGTTTTAGGAGGTCTCCCACCTAGTTTTTCAGAAGAATTCTGAATGCAGTTAAAATCTCCCCCTACCAGCCAGGGGAGATGCAGATTTGATCCAATAGAGTGGAGCTTGATCCAAAGCTCCTGTCTATCAGATTTGGAACATCCTGCATAAATAAAAGAAGCCTCACCAATATGGCCATTTATCTTAAAGGAAGTATGGATGAATTGCCTGTCATCCATAAGAATAGACCAAGTAACTTCAGGTCTGCATAATAACCAAATTTTGTTGCTGAGATTTGAATAGTGGGAGAAGCCATAGAAATTTTTAAGAATTTTATCAGGATGTTTGTGAACCATTGGTTCCAGTATAACTATACACCAAAATTTGTGCTTCCTGTTGAGGTTGATCAGCCTATTAAGGGATAGGGGGTGAGCAGCCCCTCTGATATTCCAGCAAATTAGATTAATCATTAGACTTGTTGGTGGGGGGATGTAGGGATGATTGAGATCTTGATCTAGTTCTACCTCTGGTGACTGGAGCAGCAGCTAGGAGGCTATCCATTTCTACAGGAGAAGGAATGGAATTTGTCAATAAGATAGCTTTATGATTTTTCTTCTTCTTCTTTGGGGAGATGACATGCCACTCACCCTCCATTAGATTCTCCTTGGTACCAGCAGGCAGGGAGGAAGGAGGGGTAATTATGGAAATAGGGTCACATTCTTTTCTCATTCTACCTAAAGGGGAGGAGGGCTGAGGTGAAGGGAAAATTGGAGGTGATGAAGGTTCAGGAGAATTCACAATTGGATGATGTTGGGCAGGGCCTTCAATGGGAGAAGAGTGGGTAAGTAGGGGAAGAAGGCCATTATGGGATGACCCAGGAAGCAGCACTGGAGTAGGGGCCACAAGGGGAGAAGGGGCAAAGGATTGAAGGAGGCCAATGGGGGGAGAATGGGGTGCCTTGTGGGAGGTTGGGTTAACAAAGTCAGGGCCAAGAGTGGAAGGAAGTGGGGAGTTATGGGTAATTTGGTCAGTAGAGGGGGAAGGAGAATGCAGCCCTGAAGCACCTGGAGGGGGGGGTCCAGTGTGGGGGCAAGGGGAGGTAGGCTATGAAGCAAGGGGTTTGGTGCTGGACCAAGAAGACCAGGGGAACTAGCAGCAATACTGGGTTTAGAGGTTCCAGTCCTCCTAGAATGTGGGTTCAATCTATAACACTTGTCCAGGGTATGCCCAAACATCCTGCAGTGGCTACAGTAGTAAGGCTTCTGCTCCATCACAACCTCTTGCCAGGCAACCTCCTCATCAGAGCCCACCCAAATCCTTGAAACTACAGGTAAGGTCACATCTCTTTCCACCAAGACGCTGGCTGCTGCAGGTCTAGCTCTATTAACAGTGGGGTTATCAGCCCTCAAAGGAGTTCCCAAGGCTTTAGCTATATTAAAGAGAGCTTTTTGGTTAAAGTACCGGATTAGTAAATCAGGAAACTTAAACCAGATTGGCACCACAGGTGGTTCCTTCCTTGGATTGAAATCTGGAGTCCACTTAAGCAGTCTCATTTCAGATCCAGCAATAACAACTGCTTTTTTGGCAAACAAACGTGCATAATCCTCCTCAGTGGACAATTGAATTAGTAAATGTCTTCCATCAAGAAGTCCCAGCTGCCATTGTCCCACAAACTGGATGGAGTTGAAGTACTGTCTAACAAGCTCCATTTTGGGATGCCCCAAAGCAAATTTGCCAATGAGAGTAAGCTTTACTTCCTCATTAAGTTGTTTGAGTTCCTGGTTAGTAAAGAAGACAGCAGGTGCTCCATCTTTAGAACCAGTGGGGTGAATGAAGGGACAAGAAACTCGACCAGCAACAACATCATGAAATTGTTGGGGGAAGAAGGTGTTATCAGGGTTGGTTTCAATGTGGTTCCTGTTACCCACAACACTAGCAAAAGTGGCCTTAGCCCATTGAACATTTGTCTCCAAATCTACTGGGGTAGCCATCACCCAGCAGCTGAGGGCAAAACCCACCCAAACCAGATACAAGAGCAGGCCAAGACCAAGCAATAGAACAGTAAAATTCAAATTGAGGAAGCTCGGGAAGGCTCTTCCACCCAGAGAAGTCCCCAAATGGGTTGCTCAGCAGGGAACCACAAGTCTTATCAGCCACTTTTCTTACCTCCGACCAGACAACCACCAGGGAAGGCGCCGCCGACGAGCTCATGCTAGAAACCCTAGCAGAGCAAAAACTGCCGCCACCTCAAACTCCATTATATAACCATAATATAATATATATATATATATATATATATATATATATATATATATATATATATATATATATATATATATATATAAAAGATATGTTAAGAACAGCTAACTTGAAGGACCCATAATTATATTAAATTACTGCAAAAGAAGCCAAGAGGATCCAAACAATCTTAAATTATTGACCGCTTGTTTTCAGTTAAATATGATATGATGGTTGCTATTGGCGGCAAAAGCAAAAGCTCAACAAATCTGGCAATATTTATATCTTCTCCGGACAATTTGATTTAATTTATTTTAAAATGATAAGTTAAAATATTAATTAATTTAATATAAAATTTAAGCCAGAAATATATAAATTTGCCGTTAAGAAAATAATTCATTAGAATACTTCTTTGAATTTATATATATATATATATATATATATATATATATATATATATATATATATATATATATTATGTTTAAGTATTTAGCATATAACTCTGAATATTTAATCTTACCATCTTGATAAAATTACATTAAGAGATCTTGATATACTTTCTTTTCCAGAGTTGACAGTTTTAAGTTGCTGGAAGATAATTAAGATTAAACCTTCTTGTATTAGTTTAAACGACATAAAAAATCTTTGAAGTCTTTATTTTATCATTACACATATCTCTAAAGGATCATAATTTTTATCATTAGACATATCTCTAAAGGATCATAATTAATATCAAAGTGGTTAAAGTAAATTCAATTTGTTAATGAGTAAAATGACTTCCCTGTCATGTTTTGATAAAAACTTGTGTTTTAACTATAAATCAAACTGATAATCATTGTCCTTCTTCAAAGAAAAAAAATAGAGAAAGGAGTGTGTGTGTGTGTATTTCATACTAATTTTTAATGATATTTGATGATATTACACTTTAAAAGAATGTATTTTGCATGTTTTTTGTTTTAGATACAAAAATAGACTTTTGGATAAAATGAAGCAAAAACGGTGTAATTTGGAGTCAAATCAAGCAAGGAAGAAAATTCCGTTCTAGCGCATTTTGATATGTTTTTCTATGTTTATTCTCCTTTATATTTGTCCCATGTTTTTAAATGAAATTGCACTTTAAAGAAAGGTTATTGTTTGTTTTGTAGGTATAACACTTGGAGAGAACCGGAGTCGAAATAGAGTGAAAAAGAGCCAAAACAGAGCAAAACGGGTGTGCTGCCCGCAGGGTGGCGCTGTAGCACCCAAACTGCCATTATAACGCTAGTCACAACTAATAACAGACGTTTTAGCACCGATTCTAGTGCCATTGCGCCCGAAATGGTTTTTTGGATGGCTTTTGGGCAATTCCGGGCCATTCCGGGATGTTTTGGAAGATTTCAATCAACTTACACGCCCCATGGAATGATTCAATGAATCTAGAAACTTGGAAAGGCTTTCAAATGAAGAGATTGTCTCTAAGTGTAAAGGGGAGTGTCTTTTAGAGTGAAGAGGTGTGTCTCGTGAAAAAGAGATGTTTTGCGTCTCTTTAAAATGATGTGCTTGGCGCCTCTCATTACAAGTAATTAGAAGAAGATTTTAGAATGATTTTAGAGAGAGTTTGGCATGAGTTGATGGAGATGTAGATTTCTCCATTTTCTGGAGCGATTATTGATGGATTTGAGAGATATGAGCAAGAAAGTATGAGCAGCGGATGGATCGGCAAGAGAATTTGTTGGAGAGATATTTCATCTTTTCTTCAGAGAGAAAAAAACTAAGTATTGTGTTCATCATTATCTTGTAATTGTTGTAAACACTTTATAGTGGATTTTCTTTGATTTAAATGAAGATTTTTGTTGTGTTTAATACTTGTTTCGTAAGTAGTTTCTTTACTTTTGTTTTCATATGAAGTAGTGGCATATTTAGGAAAATTTGTTTTAAGATAGAATTATTTTTATTTCCATGTGATGAGTAATATCTCCTTTGCTTCGTTGATATAACTTAAGTGGCAATAAGTTATGTCAAAATTTATTGCAAGTGAAACTAAGACTCGGGAGAGCAGCGATCTTACAACTTGAGTGCACTCTCATTGACCGGTTGGCTAGTAAAATAGTTTAGGCAGCAATGCAACTTTTAAGGAAATAAAATTTAATGATCTGATTCTATTAAATGTTTCTAGGTGATAGATAGTTGCACAAAACTAAAAAAACAATAAGCATACATATACATTCAGAAGAGAATAAGTAGACATATGTTCCTTCTTAACGCGTAATTTATTACTTAATTTTATCATTTCTTTTATGGATTATGTTATTATCTTCATTTTATTTTTATTTTTGCAATGAAATTGATGCATGTTTAGGAATTTAGATTTGCTTAGAAATTTTCTTATTTTATTAATATGATTGTATTTTCACCAGTTCTTCATTGACATTGCAAATTGACCACTTATGAGGTCAAAATAAGTTGAGAAACATAATAAATCGGGAGGGATATGATTTCACCCAACTTGTGAATGTCACGCTTACCTTACGAAGAGAGCGACCACAATTTAAGGAGGGTGCAAATAAGTAGGGAGATATGTTTTGATGAGCGTAGAAATAATATTTCTAAATTGACAGACAAGATTCTTTTATCAATTCGGTCTTAAGTTTGGATCTAAGGGTCCCCAGTAGGTTCTATAGAAAGAGCACAGTGGGTAATCTGTAGGTGAGATGCCAGAGTCTACTCAGCACTACTACACAAGCTAGAACAAACTTTAGATTAGCTAATGTTCTTTACTAGGGCCGAGAAGGGGTCAAGAATAGGTATGCTTCTACTTGTAACTGACTACATTAAATTCGAAGAATTTAATTCTTACATATTATCTTGGTATCTCCTCGAGAAAGGTAGTTTTTAACATCTCAAAATTCTTTAAACCAATTTATCCAGATAAGTTATTTTTAGATTTAAGAATTTCTTTTAATAAAATTTATTAGAAAATCTACTTTAATCAAGATTCCAAACTAAGTCCTAATTGCAGTAGACTAGAATTAGCTTAAGGGATTTCTTACCTCGCTTCTCTGTAGGATTGATACTTTGGGTCTTAAAAGAAAATCATGTATTACTTGAAATGATACTTACACTTGCGTAGTACCTATGGTGTGTAAACAATTTTCTAACTTTTATAACATTTCGATTTTGCACACTAGCCGCTAAATATAAATTGGATCAAGATTTTAGCCATCTTTTGGAAGCTAGATTACTGCGTAATTGCAGATCGGGTCAAGTTTTTGGCACCGTTGTCGGGGAAGCAACGAAAAGAAATTTAGGAAAATTTTAGTTAAACCGGTAAGACTTAGATTTGGAAATTAAAGTATTATTATTGAGTGTTCTTTTGTGTGTTTATTTTAAATAAAAATAAAAAATACCAAAAATATTTTTGATATTTGTCCTATTAGTTAAGTCTTTAAACTTGTATGCATTATTGAGGAGCTGCAGAGCATGAATTTTATGACTCATAATTGGAGAGAACTTTTAGGAGGATTATGAATCAGAAAAGACTTCATGAATTTATGGTAAAAATGGTGGATCAACAAAATAATGAATATTCAGATTTGGATTATAATGCTACTTAAGGACCCCCAATTATTCAGAAAAACTCATTTGAACAATAGATTGAAACTAGTCATGATATACATAATTCTTATTCTGATTATTACAACCCGGGTTAGGAAAATCATTCGAATTTTAGCTGGAATAATAATTTTAGAGGAGAATACTAATTGTGGGAAGATAATCAATTTAATCAGATATGTAATTGGAATAATCAAGAAAACTTTAATAATGGATATTCCTTTCCTTATAAATTTAACTCCAACCACATAGAATGAGGAGAGAAAAATACTGTTAGGAGAGGTTTTGATTCAAATGGTGAGTAAGTTGGAAAGTCAAGGGGTCACAATAAGGAAAATAGAAAACCAACTGGGGTAGATTATTAATTTAATTAACTGTTACCCCCATAGATTTTACTTAGTGACCCTAAGATAAAAAATTTAAGAGATCTTGAAATATTATATAAAGATCCATTTTTTATGAATTTAAGGATAATATTAATACGCAAATTGAGAAAATCATTTAAAGAATATTGGATCTAGAAAGAAACTTGATGAGCAATAATTTTAATCAATCTAAAATGGAAGAGCTGAAAGAAAAAATAAAATTTGAGGATTTTGAAAGAATTCGTGGATCATGAAAAGATTGGGTTATCAAAGGTTTCTTAAATGAAATTTTGATCTAGAAGGAATTATTTAATTGGTTGATAATGTTAAATCAAGTGCTTTATGGGAGAAAACTCATAGTTATCAATGTGGTATGATTTAGTATGCTTGAATGTTTACCGAGTTTTGCGACTACCTTGAAATCCAATATTCAAAAGATAGTTTCAGTTTAGTTTTGCAAATAGACTAATTTAATAATTAGGCAGGCACCCGTATACGCAAGTATACGTATCGTTCAAGTAATATAGGGCTATAGTGGAGTCTTTGTTATCGATCCCACGAGGAAGGCAGGAACTCTTCAAAATATAGCAAAGATGTTGAAATCCAATACTCTATTCACAACACAAGTGCAAGTACTATTTAATATGTTAATGCAAAGATAACAACAACTAGATTTACTTCAAGTTACTTCTAAATTTTCTAATTGAAAGGTTTATATATGGAAAAGTGTCTTCTTCCTTGCATTGATTCTATGATGAGTGATTGATATAGATTGATAATAGAATTGTATTATGCCAAATAGAAGCATTCATATTCTTTACCCTCGTCAGAGTACCCCCTCTTACAAGTCATGTAAAGAACATTAGCAAATCCTAGGCTTAGTCACTAAATTTGTGGTTAGGCTGGGAGGATACTGACTCTCACTTCAGAGCTCCCACTTCCCTTCACCTGAAAGCTAACCCTAGCTTTAGTTACCGAACATTAGTACCAAATTGGGATTTTAGCCTGTCACTCTAAAACCTCTAATTCGATGCCCATTAAACCATATTTTCCTATTTATTTGCACTCAATTCCTATGAACTACACAAATCATTCATGAACATTGAATGGATTCAGATTGAATTTTCACAACAGATTTTAACAATTTAATTGGCCAGATCGAAAAGTAAATGAAGTTCTAAATGAAAAACCATCACAATTTCCTTAACATTTTTATGGCACATCAAATCAACATCAACACTTCACCACATCTCATTGCAAGAAGAATGACAAGGAAATCTCCTAAGAACTCATGAGGAAGATACAAAAAAAACATGGATTTTATATATATAAGCAAAGTTATACAAACCATAAAAGTAAATACAACTTATCTCTTTCTCTTCCCCAAGAAAATCTCTTGTATTTCCTTCGAATCCTTTTCTCTCTTCACTTCAACACTCAATTCTTGCTTTAGAATGATAAGGAAGAAGCAATCTCTCACTTTACTACTCCTACACTCCTTAGAAAAGAATCCCTCACAATACAAGGCTTCTCTCACACTTTCTACAAAAGACTAACACACTCTCTTCACTCCTCTTCACTTCTCTCACTCTCCTCTCTATCACACACTCACACACACCACCTCTTTCGGCGTCCAAAATGGTCTAAAATAAGTTAGAAACAAATTCTCCAAGATTTTCCTCAAGCAACCCTTCAAAAAGTCATCCAAATACATTGAATTTAACTTGAACCGACTTTGGGCACCAGTGGCGCTGGGCCACCAATAATTATTTGAACTCTCTGGAACTGGGCATCGGCGGTGTCAGAAGTCAATTTTCTTCATTTTTGCTCCAAATTTGTTCCTCTATGCTTCCTTTTGCTCAAATCACCTAAAATCATCATAATTGCAGTAAAACATGAAAAATGCCTTCCTTTAAAGTGCAATATCACCAAAAATGAGTAAAATTATATAGCAAAAATCTTATATATTTTTGGTGCATCAAAATCCCCCAAACTTAACTATTACTTATCCTCAAGTAATCATTTTACTACATAAAAATATAACTCAAAGTAGTGAACTTCTCACTTATAAAATACTATGATTTTTGATTTAAATGAATATAATGGCAAGAATCTTAGAAAGAAGTTCAGTAACTCAGGTTAAAACTACAGGTATAAGAACATTCAGTAGTCAAGTCTGAGAGTTCTAGTCTCCTATTCATTTTAAGATGAACCATAATTTGTCACATTAAGGGTTCCTTAAAAGACTATATGGAAAAGAAGCTCATGCAATCTCCATTAGAAAGTAGGCTAATACTTTAAATATAAATTTAGACAAGTAACTAAGTTCTTCCTTTCGGTTGATTCAAGTGAAGCTAATTTTTTATTAGGCATCTCCTCAAGCTTCTCCTAACATATATTTTCTTTCTTTTTATTTTTCTCTTTTTCTTTTTTCTTTTGGGATTGTTTTTCAATCCTTCTTTTCTTTCTTTTTCCTCTTTTTTTATGTGATGATTACTATATCTGGATAGCCTGTAATGGTTTTGAACTTCACTCTCCTCTTACTAAAGTTCAAACCTGAAACAACACCTTACTTTATAAATACATATCAACTTTATAATTCATCACAAAGTCACAATCATTTCTTCACACATAGTTCTTTAAGTCTCTTAACATTTCGAAAATACAGTTTTTTTTACTTTAAATAGTCTACCTTAATCAAATCCTTTCATACTAAATATCTCAAACCTATAAAATTAACCTTTATTACTAAAAACTTTCATCCAAATCTACCATAATATTTAAATAAAATCAAAAATTTATTAATCTAAAGTTAGGTTCAACTACTAAAAGTTATGCTAATTATTTTCTGAAAATATACTAATTGAGAACAAATAAGATTTAATATATTTACCCTCCACCAAACTTAAGTTTTTTCAATAAATTTGAAATGGTAAAGAGTAAAAGAAAACTAACTTTTTTGTGTTGGGATTTTGAAATCTTCTGAAGCTATGCTGGTATTAATCAATATCTTAAGCTAGCAAGCATGCAACAGTTAGAAGCAGTGATATATATAACATTAAACATTTGCTAGGGTGAAGAAATATTAAACATTTAAACATTAAACATCCAACATAATATCATAAATCACATTCACTAAACAAACTATCACAGAGTTCATTACACACACGTTTTTTAACACAAATACACCAACAAACCACATAAAAAACAGAAAAGAAAATAACTAATACAAACAGTGCTACAACACACAATAGAAAATAGAAAACATAGTACTGCCAATCATCATCACCAGCTTCATCAGCAGGTTCACCAGGATCAGGTTTATACTGAACATAGCTGGGGCAGGTAGAGAATATCACTCAAATGTCTCCCCTCATACATCTGACCTGAGCATCATGATAGGCAATATCATACTCGACTCTGCTCCTCAAGTAATCTTCATTTATATCACTTCTAGCCTCAAATACATCCATTCTGCTATGAAGTCTATCCATACTAGCACTCTGGATCTTCAACTGCTCCATAACATCAGATAATGTAGGTGGCTCAAAAGTGGATGAAATGTTTTGGCTCGTAGTAGGAATATTAGTAATCTTACTCTCTTCTCTTCCTACCACATGAGACTCATAAGTCCGAATAATGGTCTTGGTAATAGGTCTCAGTGGTATGGCTACCTCTTCATAACTATCAAACACCACTCCAGACTGTGCACACAGTAAATGAATCAGGGCAGGATGTCCTAATCCACCAGTGATTTCTCCTCTAGCAATAGTTTGAATGTTCTTGTAGATGATAGATCCAATATTAATCTTCTTCATGGTCTGAAAATAATAATTTAGAATTGCTCTATCCTTGGTAACTTCATTGTGGTGATATGATGGTAGTAATCTTACAGATATGAAATAGTGTCGTGCTTTAGAAGCTACATTTATCTTAGAAGCAGGGAAATTAATCAAATGTTTTTGTTTCTCTTTCCATTTCCCTCTTCCACCAGACAGAAAATCAATCACTTCTTTCATATACACCTCCTGCATATCAAAATTCTCATATTCACAAAACCTCACCCCCTACATTCATTAATATGTTGAGGGGTGAATCTACCATTTTTCCTCGAACTAACACATATTCTGTTTCGGTCTGGGGAAGATTTGCGTAAAATTCTTGTACATTTCTCATAATAGCATTATCAATGAAATAACAAAATCTTTCCCAATTTCTATCAGAAATCAACTGCTCAATAGATCCGCCCGGACTTTCAAAAGCCCGATCTTGAATACACTTGTTATTATGTAGGACATAATTGAAATGAAACTGCGCTTTCGCATTAATAAATCTATCTTCATCAAAATCCAACTTTCTCTTGCCTTTGCTTGTTCTAGGAGGCATTTGGAATTATAAAAAATTGCATTAAAATCCGATAAATTCCAAAATCACAATGTAGGAAACTCCTGAAACAAATCTAAGTAAATAAGAGCTTAAATCATCATGGAAAATCCAAAAAAACTTAAAAAATTCAAAATTTCAGTTCCAAGCAATGTGAGAAATTTACATGGTGAAAATAAAAACTAATTAGTTTAAAGTGAAGCTTTTACCAAGAGAAGTCTCAATCCACTCTCAAAAAGCTTTGAAAATACTCCAAATCCTTGATCTAGCAAGCCCCAGATCCAATTTTTGCGAATGATGGAGGAAGAAGATGAAGGATATGACTATATTTGCAGGTCCAAGGGCAAAAAATGTGATTTTAGAGGGGTTTAGCCCTTTTTCTGTATTTGGGCGCTGGCGAAGCTGGGTGGGCACCAGCGGCGTTCTATTAAATTAAAATGGCCCAACTCTCTGTATTTGGGCGTCAGCGGCATCTATTCTGGTTCCGGATGCACCAGTTAAATTTTTTTGTTTGAAAAATTTACATAATTATGATCATTTCAACGTTCTGCTACTGAATTAATAGCCTCTTTAAGCATCTATTCTATCAAGTAAGCATCTAACGAACATCAAACATACAAAAACAACACAAAATATCACTTTAATATATAAAATCCATGCTACAAACATACACAATTAAGCATTTACCAAATAAGTTCATCCAGCCACAGATAGTCAGCGTTACAAACACACTTCGATACTCTAACGCTGAGAACTAAGCACCAACACAGAATTCAAGCATAACAAGTCCAAAAACATACTAAAAAGTAAAGCAAGTCAACATTAAACAAACCAAAGCATAGAAATATGGTGCGACTATTTTAAATGCAAAAATTTATGAACTCAGATATATATAGTGATTTAAATTTCTAGTGATTCACACATTCAAAACACAAGTATACGTGTCGTTCAAGTAATACAGGACTGATCACAGAAAAATACATTAAGAAATTCATATCTATTTTTGATGAAATTGCACTTTAAAGAAAGGTATTTCCTTTATTTTATTGCAGGAATGAAGATTTATAAGTGATGGAAGCAAAAAGCATGAAATGGAGCAAATTTGGATCAAAAAGGAGGAAATTCATGCAAATTGAACTAAGTCGCCGACGGCGAGATCGAGACCGCCGACGGCGAGATCGAGACCGCCGACGGCGAGATCGTGAGGAGAATTTCTGAAGGAATTATAACTAGCTCGTCGACAGCGAGCCCGAGCCCGCCGACAGCGAGATCGCGCGGTTTGAAGACCTTCTAGAAGCCCCAGCGACGGCGAGGTCGTTTCCGCCGACGGCGAGACAGTTCAAAATGCATATACATTGAACACGGACACTTTTGAAGAGATGTTTAAGCACCCCTTGGACCTTTACTTACCTCTATAAATAGAGGCCAAATTCTAGTGATTTAGTGTCTCTTTCTAGTGTCTTAAGTGTCATTTGTGTGTGTCTAATTTAGTGAGTTTGAGTGTGTTTAGTGAGTTCATTAGTTTAATTGAGTGCTTATTTAGTTTGCTGTACTTAGAAGGAAAAGTCAAAGGAACTTGAGGAGTCTGCATGGGAGGAAATTAAGATAAGTATCTTTGTTTATTGTTGTTAACTTTAAATGAAATCCATGTTTTGTTTTATTCCCATGCATTACGAGTAGTTTTCTTAGTCTTTCTCCTTGTTTATGAAAATTATGCGGATTGATGAAATTAAATAGAAGCACCTAATATAATATAAATAAATTGTGATAATTTTTACTTAAAACTTAATTTACTTTCAATCCGGCCAATTGAGTAGTTAAAATATGTTGAATTATCAACTATAGTAAAAATTACATCCGATATTCGGGAAGTCAAAAGCCTTGGAAGGCGGGTGTAAATAAATAGGGAAATATTAATTATCGGACGTAGAATTGGACATTTTAGTGTGACGGACTAAAATATTCAATTTGGTCCTATTGTTTCGGAGCTGAAGTGTAGATGTTAGCCCTCGGAGTGAGGAACGTGGGAGCTACGAAGTGGCGACAAGTATCCTCCCGGACTTGCCGCAGATTCGGTAATCAAACATAGGATTAGTCAATGTTCTTTGCACTTGGACCAAAGGGTAAAGAATAGGAATGCTCCTATTTGACACAATACAATAAAAAAAATCCTATTTAAATTCATCATTCACTTAATTTTCTAAAAACAAGGAGAAGGATACTTTTCTGAATTATTTAAATCAAATTATTTCAAGCATTAGTTTACTTTAGTTTATTATAGTTACTTTGAATTTCCGTTCACTTTATTCGTAAGTAATTCCTTTAAATTTAGTCGATAACAAATCGTTAAAAACTTCCCCGTGGGATCGATAACCGATACTCCACTAGAGCCTTGTATTACTTGATACGATACGTATACTTGCATAGAATCCACATTATACATTAAATCATATATCTATATTTAAAGCGGGATCAAGTTTTTGGTGCCGTTGTTATAAACATAAATTGCAAACATATTAAAAGTGGGTCAAGGGCTCTAATGGAGTCCTGGTTATGGATCCCACGAGGAGGTTTGCAAACTCGATAATGGAGCATAGAAATCACTACTCAAATCACAACACAATTGTAGCAATTACTAATAATATAAGGATGTTTATAAATTTGCAGTTACTAATTCTACTAAAATATGTTCTACTCCTATAACACAATTAACAAACTCAAGACTAAATTTTATAACACAAGTTCAAATGCAAGAAAGAATCCTCTCCTTTCCAATGTTAATATGATGATTTAGTGACATAGATCAATGATGCAACTGTATTGTGCCAAATAGAAGCATTCATATTCTTTACCCTTTTCAAAGCAACATAAAAAACATTGGCTAATCCTAGGTTTAGACACTAAATTTGTGGTTAGGCTGGGAGGATACTGGCTGTCACTACGGAGCTCCCACTTCCCTTCACCTGAAGGCTAACTCTCGCTTTAGTCCCAAACCCTAGGACCAAATTGAGGATTATAGTCACACACATACAACTTATCTCAAACTCTTCCACAAGCGAATATCAAGGAATTCCTTTGACTCCTCTTCTTTCTACACAACAACACACAATTCTCTCTTTAGATAAGTAAGGAAGAAGAAATCTCTCACTTTTCCTCTCCTCCTACACTCCTTAGAAGAGAACAAACACAAAACCTAGATTCTATCTAATGGACTCCTCACTCTAGAACAATGAAAAGACACTCCCTCTCTTCACTCTAAAGACTATAAAATAGTTTAAATTCAGCTAAAATTGATTTCCCAAAAGTTTCCTCGAGCACCCCTCAAAAATTCATCTAAATACATTAAATATGGAATTAAATCAAAATAGGGCGCTGTCCAGTGCAGTATAGGGTGCCGTCCAACGCTATTTTCTCAAAAACAGGCTAAACTCTCTATAAATTAGCGAGATCCGGCGCTAGTGACAGTGTCATCCAGCGCTAGTTCGATAAAATGCATTTTTCCTCATTCTTCTCTAAATTTGCTTCTTTTTGCTTCCTTTTGCTCCAAAGGCCCAAAATCATTGTACCTGCATGAAATCATGAAAAATACCTTTCTTTAAAGTGCAATATCATCAAAAATAGGTATGAAATGGACATTAAAAAGCTATCAAATTTTTCAGTGGATCATTAGACTCTCTCTAATGGACTCTCAACTCAAGAACAACAAAAGTTCTCCGAGAAAAACTGAAGAGACTCCCTATTTTTTTCTCCAAAATAGTTTAAATTCAGGTATAACCAACTTTCCTAAGAGTTTCTTCGAGCATACCTCCAAATCCGGCCAAATACATTGAATTTGGTTGAATTTGCGATAGGGCACGGTCCGACACTCGATAGTGCGTTGTCCGACACTCGATAATGCGCTGTCTGGCACCATTTTTACTCTTCCGTCCAAACTCTTTGGATTTGGGCACCGTCTGGTGCTGGTGAGGGCGCTGTCCGGCGCTCTAGATCAAAATGTCCAATTTGCCTCATTTTGCTTCGAATTCGCTTCTTTTTGCTTCCTTTTTCTCCAAAGGCATGAAACTAACGTACCTGCATGAAATCATGAAAAATACCCTTCTTTGAAGTGCAATATTATCAAAAATATGTATGAAATAGGCATTAAAAGCTATCAAATTTTTAGTGGATCAAGATCCCCTAAACATAACTATTACTTGTCCTCAAGTAATTTGGTTACTACATAAAATAATGATCCACTAAAATGAACTTTCTTTCTATAATACCATGATTTTGATTTAGATAAATACAGTAGTAAAATTTTCAAAAAGAGTTTTAAGTAATTCAGATAAATTTTACAGGTGTAAGGTTATATACTCATCAAGTTTAAGAGTTCTAGTCTCCAATTCATTTCAAAAATGACTATAGATTGTCCTATTAAAGCACTTAAAAGGATTACATGAAAAGAAGTTTATGAGAACACTACTCGTAAAGATGCTAATCCATACATACAAGTAAGGAAAGTAATTAAGTTCTCCCTTTAGGTAGGTCCAAGTTAAGCCAATTTTTTATTAGGCACCTCATCAAGCTTCTTCTCACTTTTTTTCTTTTCTCTTTTTTTTTAGGGATTGATTTTCAATCCTTTCTTTTCTTTTTCAAGTGAAGATTATTATATCTGGATAGCCTTTAATAGTTTTGAACTTCACATTTCTTTTACTAAATTTGGAACTTACGACAACCTTTACCTTATATATATTTCTTTAGCTTATAATTGATTCATCATAGAGTCTCAATCCTTTCCTTTCACATAAATTTTTAAGATTCTTAATATTCCAAAAATACAGTTTTCCTTACTTTGAATAGTTGACTATAGTCATATTCTTTTATACCAAATATCTTAGTCTACAAAATTATTTATCATTACCAAAAACTTTTCATTCAACTCCACTAGAGTACTTAAATAGAATAAATACAGTTATCTGAAGTTAAGCTCTATTACAGAAGATCATATTAATATTTTTGAAAATACTTTTAAAATGAGAAAAATTAACAGTTAATTCTTTCCCTCCCCCAAACTTAAGTTTTTTTTTTAATATTGATAAAATTAGCATAAGTAGAAAGAAAAGACATAAACATGTATATAACTCATACCTCATTGTGTTGGGCTTTTCATATCTCTGAATATAGGCAGGTCTTCTTCATAAATTTAGATTAGCAGGCCTGAAATAAATAAGAGCTTTTCTACACACATAATATATTAGAAATTTGTAGGGTGAAGAATTTTAAAATTTTGAAAACATAAAACATCAACTAAACATCACATATTAACATCCAACTGTTACAATCATAGATTAAACTAATAAACCAAATATATGCAAATTCACATATCACATCACATCACATCATAACAGTTAATGTTCAACATATTACAAATTAAACTTCCACATTAAATACAACCAAATACAAATTACATCACCAATACAAATCACAGCCTCAACATGAAATACTAAATGCAATGAAAATAAAGATACTACACTACCAATCATAATCTGTAGGAGCTCCAGCATCTTCGGTGTTCATCGAGTCGGTATGGAGTGTACTCTGGGTATGTAGGGAAGATGACACTCGTGTCTTCCCTCATGTATCTCATCTATGCATCATGATAAGCTATATCGTACTCTTACCACCGTACTTGATAATCATCATTTATCTTATTCCTTCTCTCTAGTCCTCTTACTATGGTGTTCAACTTTTCTAACTGATCCATAACATCATAGAGAGTAGAGTCCCTAGATGTAGATGGTTTCTCCTTATTATAAGAAGATACATCAGCACTTTTACTCCATTTCCAACCTACATGGGCTTCATATGTTGACACGCCTGAAATATATACGCTTTTTGCTATATCATTTACTTATTTTTTATGATATTACACTTTAAAGGAAGTTATTTTGTATGTTTTTTGGTTTTAGGTACAAGAAATGGTGATTGGAGCAAAATGAAGCAAAAACGGTGCAATTTAGAGCAAAAACGAGCAAGAAATAAAATTTGGCCCTGACACCTTTCGATAAGTCTTACGATACTTAATCTCTTTTACAATTCTTACATATTTTTGAATAAGATTACACTTTAAAGAAAGGATGTGTTCATACTTATATTGTAGGTCTATCTGTTAAGAATGCAACGCAACTGAAATGGGGCGAATCGGAGCTAAAACGGAGCCAAACGGAGCAAAACGGTGGAGCTGCATAGCAGCCTACTCGCCGACGGCGGCCTCGAGCTCGTCGACGGCGGGATTTCCCTGAGAAGGCTGAAATATGGCCGAAAAGCTCGTCGAGAGTGCACGGGAAGATTCTAGACCGACTTTTGGCTGTTTTGGGCCGAAATTCAACGTATTTGGATGCTTTTTCGAAAGGTGCTTATGGCAACTCTTCAAACTTCGTCCATACTCTTTGAAATGGTGAATTTATGTTATAAATGTGGAGAGGAAAGTAGAGAAAAAGAAGAGGAAAGTAGAGAAAAAAGAGAGGAATGTTTAGGATTCTTAGATTAAGAGTAGAAATGTAGATTTCACCCCTTTTGGAAAGATTAGAGAGGAGATTTTGAGAGAATTTGTAAGGGATTTCGCTAGCATTGCATAGATCGCCAGGAGACTTTATGGGAGAGATCTTCATCTTTCTTTCCAAGAGGAAAGGCTAAGTATTATTCTTCATTATCGTATGATTTTGTAAACATTTATCTAGTGGATTTGCTTTGGTTTAATGAAGTTTACGTTGTGTTTTCTTCGTGCTTTGTGGCGTATCTCTCTTACTCTTTATTCTTCTTTAGAAATAGTGGCATGAGAAGATTATCCCTTTGTTTTTATTTTACTTTTCTTTTGTAATGAGTAGATGTTGACCTTATTTTTGATGAGGTCTTTTCTCTTCTCTCTCCTTAGTACTTAGGATCTAGCCACAGGACTTCTCCATGACTATCTTAGAGGACTAAAAATGGGACCCATCAATTAGAAATTTAAACACTTCTTGGCTCCCTTCAAACCCCACAAGTTTGATTGTAAACCCCCAAGCCACTTGGAGGGTTAAAATCAAATGTGGAGGTTTAAAAGATGAGTTTCCTATAGGACTCTTTGGCCTTAGGATTACCCTGGGTGGCCTAGTCTGGTGAGGGTAAGCTTGCACACACCACATTCCCACACACACACATTCCAAACCATAAAACTACCTTTAACCAATTTGACTCCCTGACTCATGTAAGTAACTCATATGGATGGACCTTGACCCCTAGGCCCCTAGCTAAGAGGGTTAGGAACAACATATTGACTGCCTAAAATGAGTCCTCTCATGGCTTTTGTGAGCTTAATATGGCTTCATGGCTCAACCAAAATGATTTCATTTCACTCACACTTGATTAATCTTCACTTTTCCAAAATTTCAATTTTTGACCCCCGGGACCCTAAACCCACCAAGCCTACCAAATGCCCTTGAAATTGCCCAAAATTTGTAAAATTGCCCAAAATTTGCAAAATTACTAAATTACTCAAAATTCCTCAAAACCAATCCTAAACACTTCCCCCCACTTAAATTGATCATCCATTGCCAAATACACCAAAAGTTTCCAAAAAATACCCCCTAATACCCTCCAAATACCCAAAATACCCTTTTAACCCAAAAATTCAAAAAATTCAGAAAATTCCTAGAATATTCCAAAAAATCTCAAATATTCTCAATTTCATTTTGTTCAATTACACCATAAGCCAATTTTGTCAATTTAGCCCACTTTTACCAAACCCCCAATTTGACCTATTTTTAACCTAAGTGGACCCAATGTCCAACCAAACCAACCCAATTGACCTCAATTTTGATCCAATTCAATTCTAAGCTTCAATTCAATATCCCCAATATGAATTTAGACCAAATCCAAACCCAATTTTATCAACATGTGGATTCAATTTCAATTTGAAGCTTAAAGCCCAATTTTGGCCCATGACCTAAACTTAGCCCAAACTAACCCAACTCAACTCCAATTAACCCCAAATCTTTTCCTTAACCTTCCTAACATCCCCGTAAACAAAACACTAACATGATTTATCCCAAATTTGAAATCAAACTCCACCCAAACCTAACCCAAACCAAAAATCCCCAATTTGGCCTAAATCCATCATGAACCCAAACCTAGCCCAAATACCAAACTCAAAACCCAACCAAAGTTAAAAAAAACTCTTTGTCACACCCCATAAACATTTCTCAACATTAGTTTTACATCAAACCCAACATTAACCCAACCTTAGCCCAAGTTAGCCCAATTTGGCCCCATTACTAAAAAGCCCAAATTGAATGCATTTCAACTCCAAATGGCATCAAATCTCTTCTAAAATTTCTCATGACACATTCCTAAACCAATCCCAACATTTATTTGACACAACCCCTCACCAATTTTCATCCATCAATTTATTTCAAAACCTAAAAGCCCACTTCCTTAAACCATTTTAAAAGCCCATCCAAAATGATTTCAAAAAGCCCAAAATTGATTCTAAAGCCCATATGACAAATCTCCCTTCATCCATTTGATCTAAATCAATCCCTAAGTTCCAAACCAATGATCAAATCAACCTAAATCAAGCTTCACCCAAATTTTTCATGAAATGGCCAAAATTCCTAAGACCCATTTATATGAAAACAAGCCAACTTTTTGCAAGCCATAAGCAAGCTAAATGAAGCCATTCACAAGCCATATGAAGCCATGAGAGCTTTGCCGTGTCATTAATCCATTTATGTCAAAGGAGGGAATCCCTTTCTAAGCTCTCCCTTAAGCCTTTTTTACCTCTTTAATGTCACACCCTAACCCAAAATTAACTTGAACAATTTTGATGGGGACTTCACCACACATGTGAGGTCGACCCAATCGATTTCTTTCAGCTCAAAACCAGGCCTCGGGTGGTGCACCAAGCCTAAAACCATGGGTCGACCAAATTGAACCCAAAATAAGCCTCCCCCATTCCATTTCAATTCAGCCCCTTTACACTTGGCCAACTCCAATTGACTTCACCAAATCAAAGCCCTGACCCTCTTGATCAGGATGGTGACCTAACCCTGGCCGGCCAGCCACCACAGCCGCCGGAAAACACCAGGCCGAAAGCACCCATGTGAGTCAAATTTCAAATTCTTCTCTGTTGAGTCGTCTCATGGCCGATGGACACCATGGCCGTTCTTCTCCTCACCAGAGCAGTTGATCCAAGCCATCAAACCCCCCTGGGAAGCCCTCCAGCCACCTCTATTTAAACACCACCACCTCTCGGACAAAAGAGGTGCTGCACCAAACCTTACCAAAACTCTGCCAAAATCACTCCACACACTTCTCTTAGCATAAAAGCACTTAATCCCCACTGAAATCCAGCCCTAATTTCTCCTCTGTGAGCTCAATTTTAGAGTTAAATTTCAAGCCCAAAACCAGGACACTTCACCACAGTGAGTCAATCCTTAAATTGAATGACCCTACACCTTCACCAGACCAAGAGGAGAAGTTTTCCAGCAAAAGCCCCCTCACCAGGACAGTCATTTCTTCCAGAGACCAAAGCTTGAAATCAGATTTGGTGGAAGTTGTACCTAGACAATTCTCTAGAGCCATAGACTTCATCTGGAGCTTCCTTAGGTTCAATCGAAGGTACCACAACTCTCTGATTAAAGCTACACTTCTCAGAGCAAAGGTATGGATCGCCTCCTTCCCGAGAGCTTCCAGCTATTCTTCATTTCATTTGAGTCAATTTCATAGCATGTTATCCGTATGGATATGTTCGTCTTGTCGAGATGAGTCCACAGAGCATAAGAACGTGAAGATTGGTTAAGTATCGAGTGAGATCTTAAGGTTTTAGGGTGGACGGCTCTCGGGTTGAACCAGACAGAGACGATGACCAGGAACCGTCGGATCGCGCGTGTATCGAATGGACGATATAGATTGCGTCAGACGAGTGAACGGGACATGAACTGCGGGCCCCCGGAGCACTTAGTCAGATGGCGGCGTCGAATAGGGAGGCGACGCGTGGCTTTTCGGAGCTGCCGAGGTTGAGTCAGCGCCGCGTGGATAAGTAGGAAATTAGGGGTATTTTTGATTTATTTAAATGCCCAGAACTTCAAAAATCCATATCTTTGTGTAGAAAAATCACAAAAATAATTGAACAGAGGAGAACAATGTGGAAAAAGAATTAAGTTATTTTGATGAGTATTTTATTTTTAATTAATTATTTACTGATTTCAGTATTATAATTCTCTATGCATCCATACAATTCACATGGCATGAGACCATAGGGCATTTGTAGCCTCTGTTCTTGGGAACATTCCCTGAATTTTTCAAGGCCAGAGGCCATCTTTATGGCAAGTTATTGATTTTTCAAATTTAAGTGTCTGTTTTGGCATTTTAATTCCAATAATTAGCATATTGTTCAATAAATTCTAAGAAAATTAGGAGAAGTATCTTAGGACCAGAGGACCCTAGAAAAAATATATTTTGAGTTAACTCATTAAGAATAATCCTAATTAGCCTAAACACTCAAAATTGAACCCTAATTAATTAAGAGTAACCACACATCAAAATTGTTTGAAATCAATTCTCCACTGTTACTTAGGGTATAGAGAACCTCACATAAAAATTTGAAGCTAATTGGAAATGATTTGACCCACTAAATCGATCATTTAATTTGCATGGTCACTTTTAAACTTTAAAAATTCATAAAACATAAAATACATTTCAAAAATTCACAAAAAATGGTTTTGGGGCTTCTCTGATGTTAGGGGAGTCTATGAAAATTAAAATTAAAATTTTCTAAAAATTTTCATTTTTAACCATATTTTCAATATTTTAATAATTAGAAAATAATAAAAATCATAAAAATATTAAAAATCATAAAAATGTCATATTTTGCTTCCTAATCACTTAGCAACAAACCAAATATTTTTTCTAAGTCTATAGGTTAAGATATTGAATTTTAAAGGCTTAAAACAATTTTTAATATTAAAAAATGAATTTCCTTACATTTTCACTAAATTAATCCTAATAAATCAAAGAAAGATAAAAAAAATATAAAATTTGTTTCTCTGAACTCCTTGAGATCAGAGAGATTTATGAAAAATATAAAATCCATTTTTTAACTTTAATTTTATTTTATAATTAATTAACACTCGAAAACCCAAAATAATTATAGTAAATAAAATATAATTCAAAAAATCACCAAAATTGGTCTAAATGGTCCTCTAGTCAATAGGAACAGCACAAAATTTTCCCAAGGACAGAAACCTTACCTTGGTCATGTTGTTGAATTTTCATTGAAAACAGATATTTTTCACAAAAACAAATGTATAAATTAAATTAAATTCAGAAAAATCACATTTTCTACTCTAGTGTCTTAATTGACATATGAGTGAAGTGAAATAAAAATTTTAAGTTTATTTGAGCTTACTTTGATGAGTTATGAAATAAATAAGCCTAAAGGGGCATAAAGGTAATTAAAGAATTTTAACCCTAATTAATATTTAGGTTTAATCAAGGGGAGGGTAAAATATCTGATTTTAAAATTTTCATTAGATGACTGAAATCTAGGGAATTAAGAGGTAGAAACTCATTAATCATCCTGAAAATATTTAAAGTAAATTTTAATTAATTAAATAATTTGAATTTTGGAAGAACAAATTAAAATTTGGATTATGAAGATTAGAGATATGATTTAAGAAGATATCAATTATTTAAGTTAAAATACCTAAATGAATCACTTTAATAATATTCAACTCTTAAACAAAATCAAAAATGATAATTGAAATTAATAATTAAATAATTAAAAGGAAAATAAACCTTAATTAAATTAAAAGCTTAAAACATTAAGTGATTTGATAATCAAATTGAAATAAATTTAAAACATTAAAATTAATTTGAAATCACTTAAAAAAACAAATCTAAAACAAATTTGAAATATTAAAGAAATTCAACCTTAAGACAATTCATAATTAAAAACATAAAAAAATCAAACCAATTAAAATTGACCTAAAGTGTTACAATTAAGTCAAATTAAATTTAAATCATTAAAAGTTTAATTAAATTGAATAATCTAAACACCTCTTTCAAATCAAACAATTTAAAACACTTAAGAGAAAATCAACTTGAATTTTGAAATTAAATCATCCTAAATCATCAATTTGACTTTAATCAAAACGGTTAAATTCTTTAACAAAATGATTTGCCCCCTAAAGGCTTTCATTATCATAACTCTTAAATGAAGCATTAAATGAAATGACACTTTACTCATCGGACAATCAAATGACCAAGTTCACTGAGCAAGAATCAAAACTTAACTAAATTCTTGGATGATTAATTCACCAGTACAATAAAATTCATTTGGACTCAAAATAATCTCAGAAGTATTGAAAAGATGTTTAGGACTTGTCCTAAGCACTTTCTCAATATGATGAGATGTTTTAGAAGAACAACTGAACTTAATTGTTCTTTCATGAAGAAAATCATCCTTAACAAAACACAAAAGAACCTAGACGTCATAGGGATTGACTAGCAATAGGATTAAGATTTTGGTAGACAACCAGAACCTTCCCTTAGCTTTACCTAGGTACTTGTTGCAAATATATAAATGCCTTAACATGTGTTTTAAGTGCAGCTTGGAAATAATGAGAAGACCCTCCAGGTACGCCTTTATTTTATTGCAATTTATTTACTTACCTGCACTGCACTTTACATTTCTTGCATGTTAAACAAGATTGACACCCTGCATGAAAACTGAAACCTTTAGGGTAGCCACAAAACTGAAACCCAAAACTAAATTAAAAGTCACAACAAGATAAAATTCACCGCCACAACATTTTAAAATATAAAACAACTCAAAATTTAATCACAAACAGAACAATAAAACTACAATTGCAACTAAATTAAAACGTCTTGTTGGATGATCGAGAATACCTCGGATGATGTAACCTACGTGTTGCTAATGGGATTTCCCACGATCTAAATGAAAGTGTAGAACTCATTTAGTTGGGTTTAGCAAATTCATCTGGACTAAGTGAATCCGATAAAAATAACGGTGTGAGAATGATGGAACCGTGGGATCTTAACCGGTGTTGTTATAATCAACTTTAAGATTCCCCTAAAAAAAATTAAATCACCTGAACCTTAAGACTTTTCTAAACCAAAACACTTCTCTCATCTCCTGATTTTCACTTTCTAAAACTAAACCTCTGCGACAACGACAAGAAGCTTGGAGCACGGTGGGCAGCACGACCATCTTCTTCAGCAAAACTCAGGTCTACTTCAGCAAAACCATTCTTTAGCATTAAATAACCAAGCCATAAGATTTCGAGGTAGTTTGCCTAGTACAACATAAATCCTCAATTTTTCGTTAGGCATTTGCATAATTATGTTATGCAAATTAAGCCCTAACCGGTCTTAGGACTCTGAGGTAGTCGTTCGATACGGCCCAAACCCTCACATCTTCCAGGCTATCCGTATGATCATATCATACGAATATAAGTCCTAATTAAATAACACTAGCAGGATTATAACATTAAACAAACTCCCAAATTGAAGCCAAACAATAGGATAGTTTGGGAAGTTGCCAAAATTCTTCTTGGATCCTCAACTTCTCCTACTTCTCTTCCCTTGGACTCCTAAAATTAATTATTCCAAATTTGAGCTAATCCCTTTTGAAATTTCCAAAATCCAATCCTTTGAAAACCTTAAACTTTGAAATTCTTGAGAGCAAAACCACTGATCATTATTGAGAGTTTTCTTGAGTGTCTTCAGACATTTAAGATGTAATTAACTATAGGGGCTTGCCCTTATAGGGAACTTTAAGAACCCAGGTAATATAAACCCTGCTTAAGTTCTTTATATTAAGCAGGGGAACTTGTCGGCTCATAAAATTGGTTCGCAGACCAAACGAATGTCACAAATCTTCTAGCTTATTTAATCGAGCCCCATCATCAAGCAGTGTGTCTATTCTTCGGGATAGATACACGGTTTGTGATACGGTGCTTGTTTATATAAACTATTTGGGATGTCAAATCGATTTGATTTCTTATCTTAAAATTTTTAAACTTAAAATTATTTTCAAAATCAAATGCTACTTTCTAAATTATATATATATTTAAATTAAATCTAAAATTCGCCGACAATTTCTGTAGGTGACCCCTTTTCAAAATACAACACTCAACCTAAAAATATGCCGACAGTAGAATTCATGTTTAGGATTTTGTGATGCATGTTAGAAGTGAATTTAATTATAAATGTGATGGTTTTTACTTGCACTTCATTTATATTACAAAAAGAGCTCGTTGTAGTGTTAAAATTCGTTGTAATTGCATTGAACCGAAAGAGTGGTGTAATTCTCAACAAAGTGGAACCACATTCAAATTCCATGGATGGTGAAGTTCATGGGAGTTGAGTGCAAATAAATAGGGAAATATGTTTTATTGGGCGTAGAATTGAAGATTTTAGAGTGACAGACTAAAATCTCCAATTCGGTCCTATTATTTGAGTACTGAAGCGGAGATGTTAGCCCTCAGGCGAGGGGAACGTGGGAGCTCCAAAGTGAGAGCCGGTATCCTCCCAGCCTAGCCACGGATTCAGTAAACAAGCATAAGATTAGTCAATGTTCTTTATGCCTGGACCAAAGGGTAAAGAATAGGATTGCTCCTATTTGGCACATACAATATTTAATGCATCTCATTCCTATACATTATCTATTTCATTATATAAGAATAGTAGTTTTTAGTATCTCAAAATTCTCCAAACCAATTCATCCAAAAAGGATTATCTTTAGAATTATTATTTGCATTTAGTTATAGTTACTATCTTTACATTTAACACTTGCATTTAGAAGTAGTTGCTAGATAAAACGCAATTTTAATCAACATTCCAAACTAAGGACTATTAGTAGTATACTAGAATTTGACTAAAGACCTCTTACTTTACTTCCTCGTGGGATCGATACTGGGGTTTTTAAAGAAAACTCTATATTACTTGAAACGATACATATACTTGCATAGTACCCCTAGCGTGTAAAATTTTTTCCAATTTTTATATCATTTAAGATGTTGCACACCAGCCGCTATTTATAAATCGGGTCAAGTTTTTGGCCATCTTTTGGAAGTTAATTTACTGCGTAATTGCGGTTCGGGTCATATGTCTTCAGGTTTAATTTACTGATGGGCTTCAGGGGGTGGATTACCTCATCATTATCTCTAATTTCTACACCTGACTAAATACACAGGGCATGAGTCAGGCTGGGGTGTCATAGTCCTCCTGTAGTCTCTCCTTTTGAAATATTAAAAATACTTCTATGAATAATAGCCCCAATATTGATATCTTTCATGTTCTGAATACAGTAATTGAGAACAGCTCTTTCTAATGTTACTTCGCTGTGGTGGCTGGTAGGCATAAGTCTTGAGGATATGAAATAATGTCAGGCTTTCGATACAAGATTCAACATAGAAAGGGAGAAGTTAACTTTTTGCTTTTGTTTGATCTTTTATTCCCCTTTTCCGTCGGTCAGATAGTGTATAACTATATCAATTCCCTCATCATTAACAACAAAATTCTTATATTCACAATAGTGACGGTCTCTCAACTAGTAAAAATGTATTGATGCGTGCAGGAGTAAACTTAACCAATTGTCCTCTAACAAGTACATATTCACTCTCAGTGTAATACAGATTAGCATAAACTCTCATACTATCCCTAGCATCGCATCGGTAGTAACATAATATAAAATTTCCCACTGACGATTTGCAATTAATTCTTCCATCACTCCTGGATTTTCAAAAGCTTTCTCTTGAATACACTTCTTATTGCTAAGAAAAGTACTAAAATGGGAGTGGGCTTTAAAATTCAAAATTTTTCTTTCATTATATTCCAATTTTCTCTTCCCTTTCACCGTTTTTTGAGCCATTTTTCTAAAAATATCAAAAATAATCCAAATCAATCTCAAATTTGCAATGTAGTAGGCTCCAGAGTGAATTTAAGTAAATAAGAACTTTAATAGCATGGAAAATCTCCAAATTTTCTCTAAAAACCTCAAATTTTGAATCTTCCTAAGGTGGGAGATTTCCACGGTCAAAATCAAAAATTTAGTTTAAAGTGAAGCTCTTACCGATAGAAGATAGAATCCAAACTTTTCCGGCCACAAAATCGCTCCAAATCCAAATACAAGTGAGCCCTATGTGTGAAAGTCAACCTTGGCTAGAGGTAGAAGACGATGGATGGGGTTAAACAGTGGGTCTAAAGGTTAAATCATGAGATTTGAGATAATCTGGACCTTTTAAGTGTCGGGTGTGGTCCAGTGCTGGTGACAGCACCGTCCGACACTATTTCTGAATCAATAACTCTAACTCTCTGTAATTTGACACGGTCTGGCGCTGATGGTAGCGCTGTCCGATGCCAGTTCAAATTCTGGGCTCCTAAATTTCTTTTACAATTTTGATCATTTTAAGCCCACACCGACGTCTATTTAGTCCATTTAAGCATCGAATAATCTACTAAAGCCATGGCAAATGACAATTTTTATACAAACAACAAAAAAAATCACTTTGATATGTAAAATTCAAATTACAAACACACATACGAGACACTAGACTCTACACATTTGTCAAGCTATAAAACACTAAATTTCAGCGTCGCTCGTAGTCACGACACTCAAATGCTGAAAACTAAACATGAAAGTAAATTCAAACATAGCAATCAAGTAAAGCAAACTAAGTAATAAGTTCAAATACATAAACACATAATCAAGTCTCTACTCTTCCTTAGAACTATCATTGTCTCTAATGTCTCCAATTGATTGAACATGAACAAACAAATTATAGAAAGGACGATATGGGAATTCTTCAGTTGAATCCTACTCAATCCATCCCTTTCTTGTCATCAAGCGTATCAAACTTCCTTCAACATGCCTAGAATGCTCAACGTGTTCCTTCATTCTCCAATCCAGGTGATCAAAGAAGTCAGATATATTGTTGATTGCACTCATCAAGTTTTGCATCTCTTTCTCAAATTTCTTAATCTTCTTCAGAGTTATCTGTGAATTTTTAGGAAAGTAAGGAGGAATAGGCTTTGAACTCTGATATTGTTGATCTTCAATAATACTCAAGTCATTCACATCTCCAACTGCCTGGTTATTGTGTTCGTCCGTGAGCTCCAAAGGCTTCCAGGGAAGAAGTACTCTCTCATAATTTTAATATGGCACTTGTGATTGACTGTAGAGAAGAAATATGGTGGAAGGATGTCCTTGCCCATATTTTGATCCGTGTATGATAAATCCCAAGACATATTTCACAATAATAGAACAAATATCAATAGGCATCCACATTTGAATACGGTAATTCAAGATAGCACATTCCTTAGTCACTTTACAAATTTTTATAGTTGGGAGTAATTTTGCACATTTAAAATGACATAAGTGCATCGACGTAGGATTCAGCAGTGTGTTCAACTAACTCACCTACTTGTTATCTCTTATCTCCCAATCTTTATTCTCATCCGTCAACTATTTGTATATATCATACATACTATCTCTCGTCGGGAAAAAATTAGAATAATGGTAGATCAGCACATTCTCAATCATATATAAGTCATTAATCTACGCAGGAGTAAATGTGACAAACCTGCCTCACACATAAACTGATCCTTGGTTGATCCCATGAAGATTTGCATAAAATTCTTTCACAACCGGGACGACTACGGCAGCAGTAGTGTAATACAAAACTTCCAATATCTTTGAACAATAATTTCTTCAATTCGAGTAGTAGGAGAGTTCAAACCTCGATTCACGAAGCCTCGCTCCTTAATCAGCCTCTTCATTGAAATGTTTTTGTAGAACAAACATTGCACTTCAAAACTGATGAACTTTCTACGGTTGAAAACTTGAAATCTTAAAGTTTCGATCAAGTCGGAATCCATTTGGACGAGATTTGGGATCTTCATTTTCATTTTCTGGCAGTTTTGGAGTTTAGAGGCAGGTTTTGGGAGATTAAATGGAAGGACTACCACCTAAAATCGTATAAATTCAAATTTAAGACTGAGAATAATGTTTCTGATCAGCAGCACGGTCCAGAGCACGATAGGGCGTGGTCCGACACTAGATAAAGCATGTGGTCCGGTGCTGAAGACGGCGCTGTCCGGAGCTAGAGCACAATTCTAGCCAAATCTTCATTTCATCTGAATTCGATTCAAACTTTGATTTGATTCATTTCTTAATGTTGTTTATGATATTGAAGGATGGGTACGACTTAATTATGTGGCAATATAACAAAAATAACAATTCAAATAAGTAAAACACTAAACATAACTGTGGGTTGCTTCCTACAAAGCGCTTGGTTTAACGTCGTCAGCCCGACATAACCTCTGGTTATTCAGGTTGATGCAACATTAAAACCTCTTTAAAATTAGGTATATTGCCTTCAAAATATGGTTTTAATCTGTTTCCATTAACTTTGAATATTCTTCCAGTTTTAGGGTCTTCAATAACGATAGCTCTGAATTGATAGATTTTTATAACTGTGAATTGTCCTATCCATCAAGATTTTAGTTTCCCATGAAACAATCTCAGTCTTGTATTGTATAATAAAACCTTTTGTCCTGGCCCAAATTCATTTAATAATTTTCCGAACATGCCATATTTTCATTATGTCCTTATATATTCCATCATTGTCATATGATTCATTTCTGATTTCTTTCAATTCGTTCAATTGCAACAATCTATTCTCACCAACATCTTTAAGATTAAAATTTAATTTCTTTATAGCCCAATATGATTTACATTCAAATTCAACTGGCAAGTGATGTGTCTTCCCAAAAATTAATAAATAAAGGGACATTCCTATAGAAGTTTTATAAGATATTTTGTATGCCCATAAAGTAGTGTCTAATCTAGCAGACCAATCTAATTTATCAGGATTTTTTACTTCTTCTAAAATCCATTTAATTTCACGATTAGATACCTCGGCTAAGCCATTGGTTTGGGGATGATAAGCTGTAGAGATTCCATGCATAATATTATATTTTTCAGCCAATCTCTGGATCAGATTATTCTTAAAATGGGATCCTCCATCTGTGATGATTACTCTAAGCATTCCATATCTTGTGAAAATATTTTTCATTAAAAACCTTGAAACACTTCTAGCATCACATTTTGGCAAAGTTATTGCCTCAATCCATTTAGATACGTAATCCACAACAATTAATATATATGAATTTTCAAATGAAGGAATAAATGGTCCCACATAATCTAATCCCCAAGCATCAAAAATCTCAACTTCCAATGTAAAATTTAAAGGCATTTCATTCCTTCTAGATATATTGCCTACCCTCTAACATCGATCATAGGATTTGATAAATCTATAAACATTTCTAAAAATAGTAGGCCAATAAAACCCATATTATAAAATATTTAGAGTTTTCCCACGGTCTAAATGAAAGTATGGAACTCATTAAGTTGAGTTTAGTAAATTCATTTGGACTAAGTGAATCCAATGAAAATAGCGATGTCGGGATGATGGAACCGTGGGATCTTAACCGGTGTTGCTATAATCAACTTTAATGTTCCCCTAATAAAATATTAAGACACCTCAATTTAAATATTTCTAAAACATGACACTTCTCTTTTCTCCTCAATTGACACTTCTTTAAACTAAACTTGCTACGACGAGGAGCTTGAAGCATGCATAGTGGGCAGCACGGTCATCTTCAACAGTAAAACTTGTCTACACCAGCAAAACCATTTCTTAGAAATTAAAACAACAAGCCATAGGACTTCGAGGTAGCTTTCCTAGTGCAGCATAAATCCTCACCTTTTCTTTAGGCCCTTGTACAACCATGTCGTGCAACAAAAGCCCTAACTCGTCTTAGAATTCTGAGGTTGTCATCGGGTATGACATAAATCTTCCTATCTTCCAGGCTATTCACATGATCGGCATCAAATAAATATAAGTCTTAAATAATAAAATAAACAGGATGAAACATCGATGAAACATCAAATAAATGTCCTAAATCAAAGCCAAACCATATGATAGTTGATCCCCGATAAATATATGTGCGCCAAAAACTTGACTCCACACCGAATATATGTGCTGATGATTTAGATATGAAAATTATGATTTTATAATATGGGATACTACGCAAGTATACGTATCGTTTATTAAGTAATATAGGACTTTCTGATTAAGCCCCGAGATATCGAACCCACAAGGAAAGTAAAAAATCTTTAAAGAAATAAGAAAATTATCTTTTTACTTTTTAATTGGCTTTTGAAAGTATGTTTTGATTTTGAAAAGTTTGATAGTTGATTTCACTCTTTAAATTTTCTTATAAAAATCAAACAAGAAATTAAAATGATAATAACTGTAAACACGATATGAAAACACTATCAACTAGAATATCTTTTTCTTTCCTTTATAAAGTAGTAATAATTATGAAAGTATTGTTGTGAAAGTATTTAAATTTTTTGTGATAAATAGAAGCAAATGTATTATTTACCCTTACTTGGTTCAATAAAGAACATTGGTTAATTTGAAATTTTATCATTTTGAACATGGTTAGGCAGGGAAGATACCAGCTCTCACTCTAGAGTTCCCTCATTTCCCTGCACCTGGGGGCTAACTTCTCATAACAAAATTCAAAACCTCAAACCAAATTAGAGGCTTTTAGCCTGTCACACTAAAAATCATCTAATTTTACTCCTCTTTTAAAACATCTTCTAATATATTCCATTCAATTATATGAACTACAATTGTCACCCATATAATTGCATGTGATTCTTTCTAACTTTTATGAGACAATACCGCATTGGATCTTACATAATCTCACCACAAATTTTACATCTTAACAGGCCAAATTAAGAAGTAAATAAAGTTTATAGAATCAATTTTCACAACTTCTTCCAACTTTAAACACATATACATTCCACAACAATTCTTCATGAATTACTTGCTTCTTTATTTAAAAAAGAAAAAGATAAAGTAAACTACTCAGAATGCATTGAGAAAATACAAAAACACATTTATTTGAAATTAAAAACCATAAGAAAAACAACAAACACAATAAGTATAAATCAATAACTAAATGTAAGGACAAAAGTAAACACTTATCTGAAAATCCTCTCCACAACTCAGGAAGTTCCTCTGAAACTTTGACTCTTCACTAAACTACTCCTCAGAGCAAGTCTCCCAACTCCGATGACTCAGAATACAGACTTCAGACTTCAATAAAAACTAAACTGAAGAAAAGAAAATAAATGGAAAGAAGAAGGCTTCAATCCTACCCTTTTCTCTTTTCTACTCTCTACTCCTACTCCTAATGAAAACTAAAATAAAAACTCTATAAAAACTCCCTTCAAAATGCAATGGAAGAGCCCTTTTCTACTCTGTACTCCTACTCCTAATTAAAACTCTCTTCAAAATGCAAATGAAGAGCCCTTCTCTACTCTCTACTCCCACTCCTAATGAAAACTCTCTTCAAAAAACAATGGAAGAGCCCCTAATCTTTCCTAAGACTCTCTTTTAAACCAAAAGGTGTCTTGGTGTCTCTTCAAAATGTGTCCAGATTTGATGTATCCACCAAAGAATGCACCCCTTCATTCAAACTTGTCGCCCAAAGGAAGTTATGGAAGTTACCACCAAGAGTTGCATCCCATCCCCTTTGAAAATGGCGCCAAATTCAAATTAATCTCTATTTTTAACTGTGGCGGCTAAGCACCGCCCCAGCTGCGCTTAGCGCTAGTGCCCAAATTTTCATTTTCATTTTTTTTGCTCCAAATTTGATCCAATTTTGCTCCTTTCATCATAATCACTCATTTTCATTATACCTGCAAGAAAAACATAAAATACCTTCCATTAAAGTGCAATATCATCAAAATAGATATAAAAATGTGCATAAAAATTACTATATATTTTAGGTGTATCAAAATCCCCCAAACTTAAAATGTTACTTGTCCTCAAGTGACAGTTAATCTCATAGAAAAATTTTAACATGCGAATTATGTAATGAGTTTCTTAGGAAGATAACAAAATTTTGTTCTAGAAATGGAATACTCCAATTTAGAAAAAATTTCAGTAATTAATACCAACTTAAAGTTTAGAAAGTTCTTAAGGAAAGAAAAATGGCAAATATAAGTCTATATCTAATTTAGAAATATTTGTAGATTCTTCAAAATTTAGGATTCAAACATCTTATTTTTCTCACTTAAAAATATTTATTTGAAAATAATTTTACTTACTATATTATAAACTTAAGCTTTAAATTTTCTTTGAACTTATATGTTAAACTTTAGGTATGGAACCAATTTTTGATTAGGCCCTTAAATCCTCAAACTTCTCCTCCATTTTTACATACTATTTTTCACTTTTTCTTTTTCTTTTTATTTTCTTTTTCTTTTTCTTTTTTTCTTTTTCTTTTTCTTTTTTTTCTTTTTCTAAGGCAAGGATTACTGTATCTAGATAGGCCTTTAATGATTTTGAAATCCACCCTTCCATTTAAAATAAAGGCTAGATATATATCTTTCACTTAAAAATCATAATAATAATATTTGAAAATTATTCTTCAATAAAAGAAATTTAGGCTTTGAAGAATAAAAGTCAAATCTTCTATTTATCCAAAAATATAAAATTTCTTACTAAAGATAGATAGCTATATTTAACATTTCTTCCCTAAGAAAATTTTAACTTTAAGTTTTTCATGATTACTATAAATTTTCAACTAAATTCTTTTATTCATTTCTATATTCAAAATTTTTGTTCCCCTAATATAACTTCATATATATAATTGTTCTCAATCAAGAAATAAGATTTATTTTAAGTATTCTTGAGAACAAATAAAACTTTAGGTTTTTAAAAAATTTTGTTTTTTTTCTAAATTCCCCCTGATACACCTAAAATATATAGTATTTTTTTATGCACATTTTTATACCTATTTTTGATGATAATGCACTTTAATAGAAGGTATTTTGTGTTTTTCTTGCAGGTATGATGAAAATGAGTGATTATGTTGAAAGGAGAAAAATTGGATCAAATTTGGAGCAAAAAAATGAAAAATGAAAATTTGGGCATTGGTGGCTAAGCGCCGCAGGGCCGGCGCTTAGCCGCCACAGTTAAAAATTGAGTTTAATTTAAATTTGGCACCTTTTTCGAAGGGGATGGGATGCAACTCTTGGAGGTAACTTCCATAACTTCCTTTGGGCGGCAAGTTTGAATGAAGGTGTGCATTCTTTGGTGGATACATCGAATCTGGACACATTTTGAAGAGACATCAATGCACCTTTTGGTTTAATATTTAAAGAGAGTCTTAGAAAAATTAAGAGCTCTTCCATTGCATTTTGAAGAGATTTTTTACAGATTTTTTATTTTAGTTTTAATTAGGAGTAGGAGTAGAGAGTAGAAAAGAGAAAAGGGTAGGATTGAAGCCTTCTTCTTTACACTTCTTTTCTTTCCTTTAGTTTAGTTTTTATTAAAGTCTGAAGTCTGTATTCTGAGTCATCGGAGTTGGGAGACTTGCTCTGAGGAGTAGTTTAGTGAAGAGTCAAAGTGTCAGAGGAACTTCCTGAATCTTGTGGAGAGGATTTTCAGATAAGTGTTTACTTTTGTTCTTACATTTTAGTTTTTTAATTAATACTTATTTTTGTTTTTTTTCCTTATGGTTTTTAATTTCAAATCAATGTGCTTTTATATTTTCTCAATGCATTTTGAGTAGTTTACTTTATCTTTTTCTTTCTTAAATGAAGAAGTAAGTAATTCATGAAGAATTGTTGCGGAATGTATATGTGTTTAAAGTTGGAAGAAGTTGTGAAAATTGATTCTATAAACTTTATTTACTTCTAGATTTGGCCTATTAAGATGTACAATTTGTGGTGAGATTATGTAAGATCCAATTCGGTAATGTCTCATAAAAGTTAGAAAGAATCAGATGCAATTATATGGGTGAAAATTGTAGTTCATATAATTGAATGCAATATATTAGAAGATGTTTTAAAGGGGAGTAAAATTAGAGGATTTTTAGTATGACAGGCTAAAAGCCCCTAATTTAGTTTAAAGTTTTGAATTTTGTTATGAGAAGTTAGCCTCCAGGTGGAGGGAAATGAGGGAACTCTAGAGTGAGAGCTGGTATCTTCCCTGCCTAACCATGTTCAAAATGATAAAATTTCAAATTAACCAATGTTCTTTATAGAACCAAGTAAGGGTAAAGAATACATTTGCTTCTATTTTTCACAATAAATTTAAATACTTCTACAACAATACTTTCATAATTATTACTACTTTATAAAAGAAAGAAAAAGATATTCTAGTTAATAGTGTTTTTCATATCGTGTTTACAGTTGTTATCATTTTAATTTCTTGTTTGACTTTTATAAGAAAATTTAAAGAGTGAAATCAACTATCAAACTTTTCAAAATCAAAACATACTTTCAAAAGCCAATTAAAAAAGTAAAAAGATAATTTTCTTATTTCTTTAAACATTTGTTACTTTCCCTGTGGGTTCGATATCTCGGGGCTTAATCAGAAAATCTTCTATTATTTGGTAAACGATACGTATGCTTGCGTAGTATCCAATATTATAAAATCATAGTTTTTATATCTAAATCATCAGTACATATATTTGGTGTGGAGTCAAGTTTTTGGTGCACATATATTTATCGAGGATCACCCCCCCCCAAACTTTAATTTTTAGTTAGGATAAAACATTTAAGCATAAGAAATGATATATGGGTGAGAATTAAAGACTAACATAACATGCTTGCAGGAATTTAAATATCATAAATATGCAAGTATAACAATTTAAACGACAGGAGTAAAATAAAATCAAATTCAGTATTTCAAAACATTTTCTTTTTATAAGAAGAAAAGTAAAAATTTCAAAAGACTGCAGTAGTGGAGGTTTTCAAAGCAAATACACACCAACTGAACTCACACTGATACTAGATAAAAAATGGTAGTGGTAGATTTTTGCAAAGTTTTTAAGCATGCAGTTTCTTTAATAGTAGTGTCTATAGTGTTCTCTAATCTCCTAACAGTTTTAGAATTAAAGTACACCCTAAAAAAACTCTAGTACAACATACACATTAAAACATTTACTACCACACACACTACACTCAAAGCAACATATAAAACATCAATCCAAAAACAATACATCTGAATATGCATAACAGATAAATAGTACAACTACAATCTGCATACTATCAGAGTTCACATCACAACACAATCATCAAACAAAATACTAGACAAAGTACACTATAACACAGCACAACAACACAACAACTAAAACAAACAACATACATGTACTCTTCATCCTCATCATCATCATCCAGCTCGTTCCAATCCCTGGATGGCACATAAGGTATGTAGAATGGATGAAGGGGCATCTCAGCACTCTGATCACCTCTAATTAGTCTATCCAAATAATGCTGATAATTCTCCTCATACTCATCATGTTTTACAATATATCTCTCCACATTATCCATCTTACCATCCATATCTTTCATATGCTCTCGAGTAAGACTCACTTTCTTCAAAATTTTTCTTAAAAAACCAATCTGTGAATTAGTAGATGATGAAGCACGTGAAGTAGTAGCACGAGAAGTAGATGCGACGAAGCGAGCAGAAGTAGTTGAAGCCCTACCAAATCCTCCTCTCCAGCCAAATTCTGAATGTACAGTGTAAGCTCCAATGCTTACACTGGTGATAGGTCTCAAAGGCTGAAGTATCTCTTCCCAGGTTTCAAATTTCACTTCAGACCGTTCACATAATGAATGAATCACGGAAGGAAATCCCATACCTACAGTAGTGGTAGATCTGGCACAATTCACACTATAATCATAAATGATCGCTCCAATATCTATAGGCTTCCCATGATGAAAGCAATGGTTCAAAATAGCTCTTTCCCTCATCACTTCACTAGTATGACTTAAAGGCAACAGTTTAGAAGAGATAAAATAATGCCATGCCTTAGAAGTGGCATATAATTTGGAAGCAGGAAAATTCACTCTTCTATCATTTGTTATTTTCCATAACCCTCTTCCATCAGTCAAAAATCTCATTATCTCATCTAACTCTCCCTCCGTAGGATGAAAATTAGAAAAAGAACAAAACATAGCAGGAGGCAGTTGATAAAAAGTGTTAATTAACCCAGAAGAAAAGTTTACATCTTGCCGCCTAACCATTACTAAATTCTCTTCTGATGCAGGCAAATTCACATAGAATTCTCTAACAACAAAAACAACAACTACAGCGGAGAAGCAACAGTAGTTCTCCCAGTTCCTCCTAGAAATCATATCTTCAATCACTTCTCCTGGCTTACTGAACACTCTCTCAGGAATCAATTTACATGACTGCAACGCATCAACGTATCGTTCCTCAGCCTTCGTACTAAAAAATTTGTCGGACTCAAACTTCGTCTTTCCTCCCACGCGCTTTGACTATGGATCCATCTCTAAAAACTCATGAAAATTTTACCATAAATTCCAAAATCACACTAAAATTGCTAAATTATATTCCAAAAGATGTTTCCACTAAATCCAAGCAATTTTTTAAGTTTTTCCTCAAATTTTCACCATGAATAGTAATTTTAAGATTTTCCAAAATGTACTAAAAATAGATGGTGAAAATAAAAAAATTTACTTAGGAGTAGTGCTCTTACCTCAAGGAATCCAAATCTACAAATTTTTGTTGAGATCGGCTCTTAAATGGTCCAAATCAAGGATGCCCTAGACTCTCTCTCGCGTGAAACTGATGGGTTGAAGATGAACAAGGGAGTTAAAATGGCGATTCACGGGTTTTTAACTGTTGGGAACCAATTTTCACGAACTGATGCCTAAGCGTGAACCCTTCGGCGCTTAGCCGCAAAATTTGACGCTTAAGCTCCGGCACTCTGGCGCTTAGCCACCAATACCCATATTTTCACAATTAAGGTATATGCTTTAAACCACTTCGTTAATTACCTTTAATCTCTTCAAAATAATTATCTCTTCCCCATAAATCTTCCAATATTCCAATTCAAATGTTTAATATTCATCGATTCCAAACAAATTTCACACAAACACAAATTTATATTCATTAAAACAAACATAGCACTTAATACAATCCTAGAATTTCTATCCACATACATAGGATGAAATTCTCCGGATACAGGAGACTTAATCTCAAACTGATAAGTTTACATCTCTAGGATGTAACTATCACATCATAAGGCGTAATTAAAACTCAAACATAAATACTAAACACACCAAACAAAACACATAAGAACATAAAACATATTAAACAAAACACATAAGAACACAAAACATATAAGAACAAAGCACACTTAATTCCACTCTCCATTAAACGGATTATATACATGACCACTATTATTCTCATTTGGACCCTTCTGGAATATAAATCTGATAGAACGGGCGATAATTGTTCATTCTTATATCTTCTTCTTCATTCCATTTGTTGTTCAAAAACATCGCCTTATCCGTTTCTTCCACGTATCTTGAATGACTGAATTGCATCTTGAGTTGCCATCCCATGTGCTCCAAATGTAAGTTAGTTTCATTGATCTTTTCTTCCATTGAAGTCACTCGGGCTTCAATTTTTGCAATCATTTATGCAATCCCTTGAATACTAATAGCAAGAAATCCATTGAATAACTCTTTAGCACTATTACTAATGAACTTACTCTTGTCAGAATCTTGCTTCTTCTTAATCTCATTCTCTCAAGAAGACATGATGTGCTCAAAATACTCTTCTTAAGACTCAGGAATGAAAATAGGACTTGGAGCAAGTGTTTCTCTTAAATCGGGTTCTTTTATAGACTTGGGAAGTGCTAAAACTACCCCAAAACGTTTTAAAACTCTAAAATAACTTCCAAAACCTCTTCCCTACGATCTAGGCTTCTAGAATCTCATTTTTCACGTTTTTTGTAACTCCGACGCCTAAGTGCTAACTAGGCGGTGCTTAGCCGCCAGTGCTCAATTTAGCACAGGTCTGCCAAATGTCCAAGTTTTCATTCTAACTCCTCTAAATCATCAAATAAGATCAAATAAACTTTATTTAGTTTAAAAACTTCAAATTACTACCACTAAAAACATAAAAACAAACCAAACAAAGCAAATAAAGCACACAAAACAAACGTAAAGCAAAGCACACTGATAATTATGGGTTGCCTCCCACAATGCGCTTGGTTTAACGTCTTCAGCCTGACAAACCCAGAACTCATTCTGAGTGAACCAACATTAGATTCTCATCAGACTTAGATTGCTCGACTAAAAAATATGGTTTAACTCTATTTCCATTAACTTTAAATATTTTTCAGTCTTAGGATCTTGAATATCCATAGCTCCATAGGAATAAATTTTCATCACAATAAAAGGACCTACCCACCTGGACTTAAGTTTTCCAGAAAAAATTCTCAATATGGCATTATACAGCAAAACTTTCTGTCCTGGCACAAGATTTTTAGTAATAATCTTCTGATCATGCCATAACTTCATCTCTTCCTTATAAATCTTAACACTTTCATAAGATTCATTCCTTATCTCTTCAAGCTCATTTAATTGCAATAATCTCTTCTCAGCATCATCTTTCAAATTATAATTGAACTCTTTAATAGCTCAAAATGCTTTATGTTCAAGTTTAATAGGTAAATGACAAGCTTTTCTAAAAATCAGCCTATATGGGACATTTCTATAGGGGTTCTGTAGGCAGTCCTATAGGCCCACAAAGCATAATCCAGTTTGATTGACCAATCCTTTCTATTTGGATTAACAGTCTTTTCCAATATTCTTTTAATTTCACGATTGGATAATTCAACCAAACCACTTGTCTGTGGATGATAAGCAGTAGTAATGCGATGATTAATATGATATTTCTTTGCTCACTTTCCAATAATCACAATTCTAAAATGACTTCCCCCATCAGTTATGATTACTCTTGGTATTCCAAATCTGCAAAATATATTCTTCATAAAAAAGTTTCCAACACTTTGAGCATCACATCGAGGTAAAGCAATAGCTTCAATCCATTTGGAAACATAGTCAACTCCCATCAGAATATAAACATTTCTGAAAGATGGTGTAAATGTTCCCATAAAATATAATCCCCAAACATCAAATATTTCAACTTCCAACATATAATTGAGGGGCATCTCATTTCTCCTAAAAATATTGCCTACACGCTGACATCTATCACAAGTTTTAATATAAGCATTCACATCCTTAAAAATTGTAAGCCAATAAAATCCAGATTGTAAGATTTTATATGCAGTTTTATCACTTCCTAAATGTCCCCCATAATCAGAATCATGACATTTTTGAATAATTTCATAAGTCTCTTCCAAAGGTACACATCTTCGAATTATAAGATAATTTCCTTGTTTATATAAAAATGGGTCATCCAAAAAATAATTCTTAGCATCAGACAGAAATTTCTTCTTTTCCTGATATGTCAAACCATAGGATATAATATCACTGACAATAAAATTTACTATGTCTGCATACCACGGAACAAGCCACTCATTAATAGTGAACAATTTTTCATCAGAAAAATGTTCATTAATTTCTTCAACATCACAGAGAGATTTTTCAATTTCAAGCCTGGACAAATGATCAGCAATTTTATTTTCAGAACCCTTTCTATCTACTATCTCAAAGTCAAATTCTTGTAAAAGAAGAATTCATCTTATCAGTCTCGGTTTTGCATCTTTTTTCTTCATTAAGTATTTGATAGCAGAATGATCAGTATGCACAACACATTTACCTCCAATTAAATATGATCAAAATTTATCAAAGGCAAATACTATAGCTAATAAGTCTTTCTCAGTAGTGGTATAATTAATTTGAGCTTCATTAAGAGTTTAACTAGCATAATAAATAACTTTAAAAATTTTATCATATTTCTAACCCAAAACAGTACCAATAGCATAATAACTAGCACCACACATTAATTCAAAAGGTTTTTCCCAATTTGGTGAAATTATTACAGGTGAAGTGATTAATTTTTCTTTTAATGTTTCAAAGGCTTTGAGGCAATCATTATCAAAATTAAAAATTGCATACTTTTCCAGTAAACGACATAAAGGTTTTGTAATCTTTGAAAAGTCTTTGATGTAACGCCTGTAGAATTCAGCATGTCCTAAAAAACTTCTAATTCCCCTTACATTGGTTGGGCAAGGTAAATTAGATATAACTTGATTTTTTTGCAGGATCTACCTCCAAACCTTTTTTCTGAAATATGATGTCCCAAAACAATTCCTCCTGCTACCATAAATTGGCATTTTTCCCATTTAAGGACCAAATTAGTTTCTTCACAGTGTTTTAGAACTTTAGATAAATGTTCTAAACATGATTCAAATGAAATTTCAAACACTGAAAAGTCATCCATAAAAACTTCAATCCCTTTTTCAATTAAATCACAAAAAATAGGCATCATACATCTTTGAAATGTAGTAGGGGCATTACATAAACTAAAGGGCATTCTTCTAAAAGTAAACATACCATAAGGACTGGTAAACGAAGTTTTCTCTTGATTCTTAGAAGAAATTTGAATTTGGTTGTAACCAGCATATCCATCTAGAAAACAAAAGTATTTATGCCCAGCTGGTCTATCCAACATTTGATCCAGAAATGGGAGTGGAAAGTGATCTTTCCTTGTGGCAAGATTTAATTTTCTATAATCAATGCATATTCGCCACCCCGTAACTTGTCTTATTGGTATTATTTCATTCTTTTCATTAACAGTCACAGTCACTCCTCCTTTCTTAGGAACACAGTGAATAGGACTAACCCATACACTATCTGAAATAGAGTAGATAATTCTAGCATCCAACTATTTTAAAATTCCTTTCTTTACAACGACTTTTATGATAGGATTTAATCTCCTTTGGGGGTCAGCTCGCGGTTTGCAATTATCTTCCATAAGAATTCTATGCATACAAATTGAAGGACTGATTCCTTTAATATCAGCAATTGTCCATCCAAAGGCTTTCTTGTGCTTCTTCAAAATTTCAAGCAAACTCTCTTATTCTTTTTCAGTTAATTGAGAGGAAATTATAACTGGCAAGGTTAATGATTCACCTAGAAAAACATACTTCAAATTATCAGGAAGCATTTTTAACTCAAGTTCAGGAGGTTTTTCAATTGATGGACCATAAGATTCATCTTTTTCAGTTAAATCCAACAATTCAAAACTTTCACGAACGTACTTTAAATCTTCCTCTTGAAAATCTTCAGAATCAAGTAACTCCTCTTCTTGCTTATGTTCCAATTCTTCTCTTTCAAATTTCTCTTCATAAGTTGACTTGAAATGACATTCACTCAAATATTTGATAACATCCATCCTATAAAATTCATCTTCTTTACCTCTAGCAGGATATTTCATTGATTTTGAAATATTAAATGTAACAGTATGATCATTAACTCTCATCATTAATTCCTCTTTTTGTACATCTATCATAGCTCGGCCTGTAGCTAGGAAAGGTCTTCCCAAAATTATAGGTATCTCTTTATCTTCCTCCATATCTAACACAATAAAATCAACAGGAAAAATAAATTGATCCACTTTAACCAAAACATCTTCTATAAATCCTTTAGGATATGTGATCGAACGATCTGCTAATTGCAGAGTTACAGAAGTTGGGGCTATTTCTCCTAGTCCCAGTCTTTTAAATGTTGATAGAGGCATAAGGTTAATGCTAAATCACATAAAGCTTTTTCATAGAATCTTTCTCCGATTGCACATGGAATTGTGAAACTACCAGGATCTTTAAGCTTTTCAGGAAGCTTTTTCTGAATTATTGCACTGTAGTTCTCACTAAGTGCAACAGTCTCGTTATCTTCAAACTTCCTTTTCTTGTTAAGAATATCCTTTATAAATTTTGCATAGCTTGGCATTTGTTCTATGGCTTCAGCAAATGGAATATTAATAGTAAGCTTCTTAAATATCTCCAAGAATTTTGAAAATTGCTTATCTAACTTTTGTTGATGAAGTCTCTGAGGAAATGGAGGTGGTGGTTTTTCTAAATCAACCTTAGGTGGAGAAACAGGTCTTTCCAAACCTTTCGGAGCGTCCTCTTTTGGTTCTTCAATCTCTTCTTTCTAGTTTCTTTTTAAACTCTATCTTCCTATTCTCTTCCACTTCTCAGTTGAATTGCTTTTACTTGTTCTTTATTCTTTTCTCTTGGATTTACTTCAGTATTACTTTGAAGCATTCCTTAGGATCTATTACTTAAGGCATTTGCAATTTGTATCAATTGATTTTCAATATTTCTGATGGTTGCTCCTTGAATTTGTAATTGATTTCCCATATGTGACACCACTTCTTCAATAGACAACTTCTTCTTTTTTAATTGTAAAGCATTGCTATATCTTAAAGGATAAGTTAATCTATTATTATTATTATTTCCTTGGTTGTTCCAATTCCCCAATGGGTTTACTTGGTGGTTCCCCCATTGTTGATTAACACCACCCTGATTATTGGTATTGCAGTTAAAATTTGGATGATTCTTCCAACCTAGGTTATAATAATTGGAATATGGGTTGTTAGGCTTAATTATAGCATTCACAATTTCTGGTGAAGAATAAAAATCAACCGTTTGGCCTAATGAATTTTCTTCAATCATGGAATGTGGCTGAGAAAAATTCATCTCAATTTGGTCTATCTTCCTTGAAACAGCAGCAACTTGATTTGCTACCCTTGTAAAAGCATCATTTTCAAAAACATTGGTTACCTTTTTAGGATTTAACCTTTCAGAAGGCCATTAAAAATTATTAGTAGTCATTTCTTCAATTAAAGCATAAGCAAAAGAAAATGGTTTTGACATTAATGATCCACCAACAGCAGCATTGATGATCGATCTAAGAGATCCAACTAATCCATTATAAAAAGTTTGAATTATTAACCAATCTGGTATCGAATGATGTGGACATTTCCTGAGGAGATCTTTAAATTTTTCCCATGCTTCATATATTGATTCCCCTTCAAACTAACAAAAATATGTAATATCATTTCTCAACTTAGTAGTCTTAGATGGTGGAAAATATTTAGCAAGGAATTTTTGTGACAGTTCACCCTAAGTTCTAATTGATCCAGGTGCTAACAAATGTAACCATATTTTAGCTTTATCCCTTAGTGAGAAAGGAAAAAGTCTAAGTCTAATAGCATCATCTGAAACACTATCATGTTTAAAAGTAGCACACAACTCTATAAAATTAGCAAAATGCAAATTAGGATCTTCAGTTGTTGCTCCCCCAAACTGATTATTAGACACCATTTAGATAATAGCAGGTTTAAGCTCAAAAGAATTAGCAGCTACTGCAGGGTTTCAAATACTACCACGAAGTTCATCCACTGTAGGGTTAACATAATCTCTTAATGGTCTTAATTCTTGATGGATGCCAACATTTTGATCTTGATGATTTGTAATTTCTTGAATATTTTTATCTTTTTCTGTATTTTTAATTTTTTTAATTTTTCTGATAGTTCTTTCTAATTCAGAATCGTAAGACACAAATCTCTCGGAACCTGAACTACACATACAATAATAAAACAAAACAAATTACAACACACTAACAAAAACAAAAAATGTAAAAATTTTAAATTTCTTAATTTTCTTTAAAATGTAGTTTTAGTTAATTTCTTTTCCCAGCAACGGCGCCAAAAACTTGATCCCCAATAAATATATGTGCGCCAAAAACTTGACTCCACACCTAATATATGTGCTGATGATTTAGATATGAAAATTATGATTTTATAATATGAGATACTACGCAAGTATACGTATCGTTTATCAAGTAATATAGGACTTTATGATTAAGCCCCGAGATATCGAACCCACAGGGAAAGAGAAAAATCTTTAAAGAAATAAGGAAATTATTTTTTTACTTTTTAATTAGCTTTTGAAAGTATGTTTTGATTTTGAAAACTTTGATAGTTGATTTCACTCATTAAATTTCCTTATAAAAATCAAACAAGAAATTAAAATGATAATAATTGTAAACATGATATGAAAAACGCTATTAACTAGAATATCTTTTTCTTTCCTTTATAAATTAGTAATAATTATGAAAGTATTGTTGTGGAAGTATTTAAATTTGTTGTGATAAATAGAAGCAAATGTATTATTTACCCTTACTTGGTTCTATAAAGAACATTGGTTAATTTAAAATTTTATCATTTTGACTATGGTTAGGCAGGGAAGATACCAGCTCTCACTTTAGAGTTCCCTCATTTTCCTCCACCTGGGGGCTAACTTCTCCTAACAAAATTCAAAACTTTAAACCAAATTAGGGGCTTTTAGCCTGTCACACTAAAAATCCTCTAATTTTACTCCCTTTTAAAACATCTTCTAATATATTACATTCAATTATATGAACTACAATTTTCACCCATATAATTGCATGTGATTCTTTCTAACTTTTATTAGACAATACCGCATTGGATCTTACATAATCTCACCACAAATTTTACATCTTAACAGGCCAAATTAACAAGTAAATAAAGTTTATAGAATCAATTTTCACAACTTCTTCCAACTTTAAATACATAAACATTCCACAACAATTCTTCATGAATTACTTACTTCTTCATTTAGGAAAGAAAAAGATAAAGTAAACTACTCAGAATGCATTGAGAAAATACAAAAACACATTGATTTGAAATTAAAAACCATAAGAAAAACAACAAACACAACAAGTATTAATTAAAAACTAAATGTAAGGACAAAAGTAAACACTTCTCTGAAAATCCTCTCCACAAAACTCCGGAAGTTCCTCTGAAACTTTGACTCTTCACTAAACTACTCCTCAGAGCAAGTCTCCCAACTCCGATGACTTAGAATACAGACTTCAGACTTCAATAAAAACTAAACTAAAGAAAAGAAAAGAAGTAGAAAGAAGAAGGCTTCAATCCTACCCTTTTCTCTTTTCTACTCTCTACTCCTACTCCTAATGAAAACTAAAATAAAAACTCTATAAAAATTCTCTTCAAAATGCAATGGAAGATCCCTTTTCTACTCTCTACTACTACTTCTAATTAAAACTCTCTTCAAAATGCAACGGAAGAGCCCTTCTCTACTCTCTACTCCTACTCCTAATGAAAACTCTCTTCAAAATGCAATGGAAGAGCCCCTAATCTTTCCTAAGACTCTCTTTAAATATTAAACCAAAAGGTGCCTTGGTGTCTCTTCAAAATGTGTCTAGATTCGATGTATCCACCAAAGAATGCACCCCTTCATTCAAACTTGCCGCCCAAAGGAAGTTATGGAAGTTACCACCAAGAGTTGCATCCCATCCCCATTGAAAATGGCGCCAAATTAAAATTAATCTCAATTTTTAACTATGGCGGCTAAGTGCCATACCCAAATTTTCATTTTTCATTTTTTTGCTCCAAATTTGATCCAATTTTACTCCTTTCATCATAATCACTCATTTTCATCATACCTGCAAGAAAAACATAAAATACCTTCCATTAAAGTGCAATATCATCAAAATAGGTATAAAAATGTGCATAAAAAAACTATATATTTTAGGTGTATCAATAGTTTGGGAAGACATCAAGATGTTTCGTAAATCTATGTTCTTCCCCTAGCTTTCTTTCCTTTGGATTCCGATAAAATGAAATGTTCCAAAACTTGAGCCATTCACCTATTGAATTTCCGACTATCACATTTTCTTTGAAAAGCTTACCCTTGGAAGTCATGAATATAAATATTTCCTGATCTATATCAAGAGTTTTCTTAGGTGACTTTAGTTATCTAAGATGTAATTAACTATAGGGGCTTGCCCTTATAGGAAACTTAAAGACCCCAGATTAATATAAATTTTATCTAATTCCTTTATATTAGATAGGGGAAATTGTCGGTCAAAAAATGGTTCGCAGGCCAAACGGTTGTCATGAATTCTTTAATTTGTTTGATCAAGCCTCATCTCAAGTCATATATCTATTCTTTGGGATAGATACATGTCTTGTGATAAGTGCTTGTTTATCTAAACTAACATTTATATGATATTAGTTTGATTTCATATTCAAAATTAAAATGTTATTTTAAAAATCTATATATAGATTAAATTAAATCAAATCTCTATTTTAATAAAAATGTATTCTAAAACCCTTTTTCAAAATAAAACATCAAAAAACATATTTTTTTCAAAAAAGAAGATTTTTTAAAAAACGATCGACAACAACTTATCTCTTTCTCTTCCCCAAGAAAATCTCTTGTAGTTCAATTGAATTATTTTCTCTTTTCTCTTAAACACTCCACTCTCTCTTTAGAATGGTAAGGAAGAAGCAATCTCTCACTTTACTCCTTCTCCTACACTCCTTAGAGAAGAATCCCTCACAATACAAGACTTCTCTCACACTTTCTACAAACCCTAACACACTTTCTTCACTCATCTTCACTTCTCTCACTCTCCTCTCTATCACACACTCACACACACCACCTCCTTTGGCTTCCAAAATGGTCTAAAATAAGTTAGAAATGAATTCCCCAAGAGTTTCCTCAAGCAACCCTTCAAAAAGTCATACAAATACATTGAATTTGACTTAAACCGACTTTGGGCGCCGGTGGACCTGGATAGGGCACCAGCGACGCTGGGCCGCCAATAATTATTTGAACTCTCTGGCAGCGGCGCTAGAAGTCAATTTTCTTCATTCCCAATTCGTTTCTTTTCGCTTCCTTTTGCTCCCAATTCATTTCTTTTCACTTCCTTTTGCTCCAATCACCTAAAATCATCATACCTGCAACAAAACATGAATAATACCTTCCTTTAAAGTGCCATATCACCAAAAATGAGTAAAATTATATAGCAAGAACCAAATATATTTTTGTTGCATCAACTTTCATGATTTTTAGTGTTGTATTGTGTTTGTTTTAATGTGAATTGATCAGCTTGATTGATGATTAGTGGATGTTTGGATTGTTTGTGGTTTAATTTAATTATTGTGTGTGACATGAGGGAGTTAATTCCTTAAGTTTTTATTATAGCTAGACTTGTTTATATTCTATTGTAGTGGTTAGATTGTCTTGGGCCTTAATCGGACTTGAGTTTTACAAGAGATATCTTGAATTTGAATAGTGACAGTTCCATCTCAATTTTGTTAATTCCTTTCTTTGACTTTGTTTTTATCTTATAGGAGTTGTGAACCTATTGATGAGTAACAGGTGGATGATCTTACACCATCCTTATAACTGTTAGAGGTGCTTAATTAATAGAACAAGGTGATGTCTAAGTTTGGTTCACGTGAGCCAATACATCAAGGGTAATTGTATCTATGAGATTATACTCTTTAAAATCATTTAAAAGTACCTAATTTATTAGTGTAGTGATTCTGTTAGAAATCAAAAATAAAGTAAACAGAGGCGATGAGTTAAACTAAGAATTGACCTCATTTATCATGTGTTTGTGTTTGTGTTTGTGTTATAAAAATATAAAGAATTGGAGAACACTTAAAAATATATTCCTATGTCGATATCTGACATACTTGTTAGACCTTTTATTAGAACGGTTTATTATGGCATGTTTAGTTTAGATTTACTTTCTATTGCAAATTATTCTGTTCTGATGAGTACTTGTAGATGTTTTTTATAGACATTTGTGGTAGATAAAATTTCTAAACTATTTTTCTTCCTTCTTATATTTTATGTACTAAATGTTATACTTGTTAAAAATCAAGTTTGGGGGTAGGTAAAATAAATTTAAAAGTTATTATACTTTTTTTTAATTTAATATTATTGCAAGCATGTTTTAAGCTAGATTTACTGCCTTGTGCAGTCATTATATCATGATTATGCAATTATATGAATTTGATATAATGTTGTAGTAGCTGGTAGATTTAGCTTTTACTTTTTCTTCCTACTACATTTTATGGAATTGATTGCAAAATATTTGAAAATTTAAGTTTGGGTTAGAAAGAAAAATAAACTTTAAAGTTAATTTTTATTTGTCTTCAAAGAAACAACAAATAAAGTTTAATTTGATTTTTTGTTATGTAGAGTTATCTTAAGATTACTAAAATTTAAATTATAGAAATGCAATAGAAAAACTTAGTTAGGACTTTAGTAAAAAGATTGAAACTAAAGTAAAGATGTTTAGTATAAAATTTTAGGAAAATGATTTTATTATTTATAGTAGGAAAAATTGAATTTTAAAAAAATTAAGGATTTTTAGAATAAAACTTTTTCAAGAATTTAGACTCTATTTTAAATTTTTTCTAAGTACTTTATTTTAAGCTAAGGAAAAAAAATAAGTTTTTAACTTTAAAAAATGGATTGTGAAATTTAAAATCATTAAAGACATATCCTGATACAATAATCCTCACCTAAAAAAGAAAAAAAAAATTGGATTAAAAAGATCCTGAAAGAAAAAAGAAAAAGAAGATACGTGGGGAGAAGCTTGAGTATTAGGATCGAATTAAAAATTGATTTCACTTAAAACTTTCTAAGAAGAAAGCCTAGGATCAAACCTAAGCTTAATTTCAAAAAGTATTAGTAAAATTATTTTTTATAGAAGTCATAACTTCTTAAATTAATATTTTTCTATGAATAAAAAGTTTGGAAAATTTTTAATTATTTTTATGTTAAATAGAAAATCAAAATTCCTAAGTATAATTCTAAATATTTTGATACCTTAAATATCATCTAATTTACTCAAAATTCTTCTAAGTTGTACTATAACATTTCTAGAATAAAATTTTAAGTCGTCTTAAAGAAACCCACTAACAAAATTCAATATATTTTTAAAGTTGTAGTGTTAATTAATGACAAGTAACGTTTAAGTTTGGGAGAGTTGATACGTCTAAAAATTATATACTTATATATATATATAAACATTTCATACTAATTTTTAATGCTTTTTAATGATATTACACTTTAAAGGAAAATATTTTCCATGTTTTTCATTGTAGCTACAATAAATGGACTTTTGGAGAAAATGAAGGAAAAATGGTGCAATTTCGAGCAAAATCAAGGAAGAAAATTCTGATTGGGCGTATTTTGATATGTCTTTCTAAGTTTAATCATCTTTATATTTATCCCATGTTTTTGAATGAAACTGCACTTTAAAGAAATGTTATTTTTCGTGATTATTTTGCAGGTATAATGCTCGGAGCAAACCAAAGCTACGTGGTGAAACGGAGCCAAAACAGAGCAAAACGGGTGTGTTGTTGGTGCTGTAGCATCCAAACTGGCACTATAGTGCTAGCCAATACTAGAAACAGAGGCTATAGGGTCGATTCTGGCTCCATAGCGCCCAAGACAGTTTTTGGACAACTTTAGGGCTATTCCGGGCCACTCCGGGATGTTCTGGAAGATTTTAAGTAACTTGTATTCCCCATGGAGTGATTCAATGAATGTAAGCACTTGGAAAGGTTTTTAGATGAATAGATTTGTGTCATGGAGGGAATAGGTATAATTTTTGGAGTGAAAATGAGTCTCTTAAAAAAAGTGGTGTTTTATTTCTCTTTAAATAGAGGGGCTTTGCGCCTTTTATTACAATAAATTAGGAAGTAATTAGAAGGAGTTTTTTTAAGGATTTTAGAGAGAGTTTGACTTGAGTTAATGGAGATGTAGATTTCCCCATTTTCTTGAGAGATTGGTGAGGGATTTTGAGAGATATGAGTAAGAAAGCATGAGCGACGCATGGATCAGCAGGAGGCTTTGTTGGAGAGATTTTTCATCTTTCATTGAGAGGAAAAAGCTAAGTATTGTGCTCTTCATTATCTTGTAATTGTTGTAAAAACTTTCTAGTAGGATTTTTTTATTTAAATGAAGTTTTCTGTTGTGTTTTATCGATGCTTTGTTAGTAGTTTTTTTTCTCTTTTCTTTTAATATGAAGTAGTGGCATGTGTAGGAATTTTTTTTTTTGAAAGAATTATTTCTATTTTCATGTGATAAATAATATCTCCTTTGCTTCATTGATATAACTTATGAGGAATTAAGTTATGTTAAAGTTTGTTGCAAGTGAAACTAAGACTCCGGAGAGCAGTGATCTTGCAACTTGAGTGCACTCACATTGACTGGTTGACTAGTAAAATAGTTTAGGTGGCAATGCAACTTTTAAGGAAATAAAACTTAATTAACTACTTCTATTAGATGCTTCTAGGTGACAGATAGTTGCATAAAACTAATAGAATATTAAGCATACATATAGACTTAGAAGAGGGTAGGTAGACATATGTTGCTTGGTAGCATATAATTTAATACTTAGTTCTATCAATTATTTTACTACTTATGTCATTATCTTCATTTTACTTTCTTTTGCAATGAAATGGATGCATGTTTAGGAATTCAGATTTGCTTAGAAATTCTCTTATGTCATTAATGTGATGGTATTTACATCGATTTTTCATTGACTTTGCAAATTAGCCTCTTGTGAGGTTAAAATAAGTTGAGAAACATAATGACCTGGGAGCGCTATGATTTCATCCAACTTGTGAATTCCACACATACCTTACGGGGAGGTGATCTATAAAAAAATAACTATTTCTTCATGTCTTAATTCTGATTAATTTCTAAGGATATTATGCTTTAATGAAAGGTATTTTTTGTGTTTTTGGATGTAGGTGACTTAAAAAGGTCTAAGAAAGAAAAAGGAGCAAAAAGGAGAAAAAATGGAGCAAAATACCAAAAGTATAAAAAAATATGGCCTGGCGCCTAAGCGCCAGACTCGATACGAAAATTGTCAAGTTTTTTACAACGTTTGATCAGTTATTTTGACGGAGTGAGCGGTTATTGGACATTCTAGAAGGCTGGCAGTTGTTCCTTGATAATAGGACAAGTGATACATTGCATTTGGACGCTCCAAAACGGTTTTAATCGCGAAGAGGTGCGAGCCAAAGTGAAGAGGTGCGAAGAACTGGACGCGGTGTCCGGCGCCTAGGCGCCAGATTCCGGTGCCTAGGCGCCAGACTGACCTTCTAGAAGATTCATTGAATGTGGACATGTTTTGAAGAGGTGCCTCAAGGCAACTCTTGAAACTTATAAATAGAGGTCCAATTCTTCAGAAAACGTGCCCCTCCCATTGTACCCCTTTCTCTTATCTACTTTAGGATTTCTCATCCTTAGAGAGAGAATTAGAGAGAGAAATTTAGGACCACTTTTGTTTAGTTTAGTGAGTTTATTTTCAAGTTATCGCATCCGGAGTTCATTACACTCGTGGAGTCGGTAGGAATCGAAGATCTGTAGAAGAAATATTTGAGATAAGTATATTTTTACATTTGATTCAAAGTTTAATTATCATGTTTTGTTATTTATTTTCAATGTGTTTTGAGTAGTTAGTTACTTTCTTACTTCAATTATGAAGAGATAGATAAGATAATATAAAGATTCAATGGAGAATTAAAATTCAAAATATTTTCAAAACATTGTGATGACATTAATACTCGATCTTACTTTACTTTTTAAATTGGTCGTTTGAATTGTTAAAACCTGTTGAAGAGTTTAGAAACCTTGAAGGAGAAGAACTCTTAACTTGTAAATGTCACATGAATCCTTGGGTAGTCGTAGGCCATGAGCGGGCTATTCATGGTGAAGTGCAAATAAATAGGAAGATAATATTTTAAGGGCGTAGAATTGATAAGTTTTTAGAGTGACGTGACTAAATTCTTATAATTTGATTTATAGACTAGGAAAGGGTCACTAGTAGGGCCGACCATAGCCACCCTTGGACATCTGAAGTGTGAGCCTGGATTAACCCATTCTACTAACAATACATCCGGACCTATTCTCGTAAATTAGTCAATGTTCTTTGCACTGGATCAAAGGGTAAAGAATAGGAATGTTTCTATTTGGCACAATACCATAAATTAAATTCTCCAATGAATATTAAATTATCTTAAAAATCTTAGATTAATTGAAGGAAAGAAAGTTGTTTATTTATATAGATGTTGGCATATTTTTGGGTTTGTGTGTTGTATTTTGAAAAGGGGTCGCCTAACAGAAATTGTCGGCGAATTTTTAATTTAATTTACATATATATATATATATATATATATATGATTTGGAAAATAGTGTTTTGATTTTAAAAAATAATTTTAAAAATTTTAAGATATGAAATCAAACTAATCTCACATCTCGAATAGTTTATATAAACGAGCACCACACCACAAACCGCGTGTCTATTCTGAAGAATAGGCACACTGTTTGATGGTGGGGCTCGATTAAATAAACTAAAAGGGTTTGTGACATCCGTTTGGTCTGCGAAACCATTTTATTTGCCGACAAGTTCCCCTGCTTAATATAAAAAATATTAAACAGGGTTTATATTACCTGGGTTCTTAAAATTCCCTATAAGGGCAAGCCCCTATAGTTAATTACATCTTAAGTGATGGGAATCACCTAAGAAAACTCTCGATAATAATTAGTAGTTCTGCTCTCAAGAATTTCAAAGTTTAAGTTTTCAAGGGATTGAATTTTGGAATTTCAATAGGGAATGGATCAAATTTGGAACATTTTATTTTGGGAATTCAAAGGAAGAAAGGTAGGAGAAGTCACAGATTCGAAGCGAACTTCGGTAATTTCCCGACTATCCTATTGTTTGGCTTGAATTTAGGAAGGCCCTAATGTTTATTTAATGTTTTGATCTTGCCAATTTTTTAATTAATTAGGACTTATATTCGTATGATGCGATCACACAAATAGCCTTGAAGATGTGAGGGTTTATGTCATATTGGACGACTACCTCGGAATCCTAAGACCGGTTAGGGCTTAATTTGCAATGCAAATGCCTAACGAAGAGTTGAGGATTTATGTTGCACTGGGCAAACTACCTCGAAGTCCTATGGCTTCGATTATTTAATTCTAAGAAAGTTTCTGTCGAAGTAGACTCGGGTTTTATCGATGACGATGGCTGTGCTGCCCACCATGCTCCGAGCTCCTTGTTGTTGCAAAGGTTTAGTTTTAGAAGTCATAAATCAGGAGGTGAGAGAAGTGTTTCGATTTAGAGAAAATCTTAAAATCCAAGTGTTTTTTAATATTTTAATTAAAACAAATCTTAAAGTTGATTATAACAACACAGGTTAAGATCCCACGGTTCCATCCTTCCGGCATCGTTATTTTTATCGGATTCACTTAGTCCAGATGAATTTGCTAAACTCAACTAAATGAGTTCCACACTTTCATTTAGACCGTGGGAAATCCCGTTAGCAACACGTAGGTTACATCATCCGAGGTATTCCCGATCATCCAACAAGATGTTTTAATTTAGTTGTAGTTGTAGTTTTGTTGTTCTGTTTGTGATTAAATTTTTAGTTTTTATATTTTGAAATGTTGTGACGGTGAATTTTATCTTGCAATGACTTTTAATTTAGTTTTGGTTTCAGTTTTAGGGACTATCCTAAAGGTGTGGGTTTTCATGCAACAGTTGTTTATCATGCAAGAAAAGTAAGTGCGATGTGATTAAGTAAATTGCAATAAAGTAAATTGTAATAAAATAAAAGCGTTTCTGGAGGGTCTTCCCGTCATCCCAAGCTGCACTTAAAACACAATTTAGAATATTTAAGCATTTAAAGCAAGTTCCTAGGTAAAGCTAAGGGAAGGGTTATGGTTTTCTACCAAGTTCCTAATCCTATAGCTAGTCACCTCCTATGACGTCTAGGTTCTTGTGTTTTGATTTAAGGACGATTTTCTTCATCAAAGAACAATTAAGTTCAATTGTTCTTATAAATATCCTATCATATCGAGGAAGTGCTTAAGACGAGTCTTAAACATCTTTTCAATACCTCTAGGATTATTTTAAGTCCAAGAGAATTTAATTATACAAATGAACTAATCATCCAGGAGTTCAAGTTTTGTTATCTTGCTCAGTGAACTAGGACATTTGAATATCCTATGAGTGAAGTAACACTTCACTTTATACTCCGTTTAGGAGTTATGACAACAAGAGCTTTTAAGGGCAAATTGATGTTCAAGTGATTTGTGATTTATTTTAATTTCAATTAACGGGTTTAAGTTTGGAATAGTGTTCAAGTTGTTATAGATTTATTTTGAGTTCTTTATGTCTTAGGTGATGTTATATTTAATTCAATTTAATTTAATTTAATTTTAATTTAATTTAATTTGGTTTAGTTTTAATTTTAATTTTATTTTATTTAATTTAATTTAATTTTAATTTTATTTTAACTTGATTTTATATTATTATTTTTTTTAATTTAATTTAATTTAATTTAATATGTTTTAATTTAATTTAATTTAATTTAATGTGATTTAATTTAATTTAAATTAATTTAATTCAATTTAAATTTTAATTTAATTTAATTTAATTTAGCTTAAATTTTAATTTAATTTAAATTTTAATTTGGTTTTAATTTTAATTTCAATTTAATTTAAATTTTAATTTAATTTTGTTTTTTAATTTTAATTTAATATTTTATTTTTTATGCTTTAAGGATGATTTAATTTTAATTGTTAAAGTATTAATTTAATTGAAATTTTAAAAGGATTTAATTTAAATAATTTAACTTTAATTTAATTTAATGATTAAGTCATTTAGCATTTTAAATCTTTAATTTGGATTATCATTTTAATTAGGAATTAAATATTATTGAGGTGATTAATTTAGGGATTCTTAAATTAAAGAACAAATCTCTTCCTAATAATATCCCTATTTTAATAATTCCAATTTTTCATTATTCTTCCAAATTTAATTAATTATTTAATTAAAGTTTATTTTAATTATTTTTAAATTATTTGGTAGGTTTCTACCCTTTAATTATTTAAATTTCAATCATCCAAATCAGATTAGGATCAAATATTTTACTCTTTCATTTTAATTAAACCTAAAATTTTTAATTATAGGTTAAAATTTTAATTACCATTTTGCCCTTTAAACTTACTAATTTCATAACTCACTAAATTGAGCTTAAATGAATTTGAAATTTTTATGTGACTTCACTCATATATCAATCAAGACATTAGAGGAGAAAATGTGATTTTTCTGTATTTAATTTATTTATGTAATTATTTTTGGTGGAAAATAGGGATTTTCAAGGAAAATTTAATAATATGACCAAGGGAAAGTTTCTGTCCTTAAGAAAATTATGAGACATTCCAAATGACCAGAGGACCACTAGGACCAATTTTGGTGATTTTTGGAATTATATTCTTTTTATTATAATTATTTTAAGTTTTGGAGTATTAATTAATTTAAAAATAAATTGAAGGTTGAAAAATGAATTTTATATTTTTAAAAAATCTCTATGATATCAAGAAAACCAAAGAATCAATTTTTATAATTTTCTGATTTTTCTTTGATTTATTAGAATTATTTTAATGGAAATGCTAGAAAATACATTTTTTTTAATTTTAAAATTACCTTAGGGCTTTAAAATTTAATATCTCATCATAGAGACTTAAGAAAAATATGAGGTTTGCTCCTAAGTGATTAAAATTCAAAATGTGACATTTTGGTGAATTTTATTATTTTTGTGATTTTTATTATTTTTTAATTATTAAAAATATTAAAATAATGCAAAAAATCAACTTTTTTAGAAAATTACAATTTTAATTTTCTTAAATTCTCCTGATATCAGAGAGGCTCCAAAACCAATTTGGTGAATTTTTTAGAAGTATTTTGAAAGTTATGAATTTTTTAAGTTTAATTTTGGCTAAATGACTTAATCAACTCATTTGATAGGGCTAACCAAGTCCAATTGACTTCAAACTTTTATGGTGGGTTCCTCTGATCCTAAAGGTCAGTGGAGAATTGATTTCAAGTTAATTTGATGTATGATTAGCTTTAATTAATTAAAGCTCCATTTTGGGTGTTTAAGCCAATTATGGTTATTACAAGTGAGTTAACTCAAAAACTATTTTTCCTAGGGTCCTCTGGTCATAAGAAACATCACCAAATTTTCCTAGAATTTATTTCACAATATGCTAATTATTGGAATTAAAATACTCAGAATGGTGACCTAGAATTAAAAAAATCAATAACTCTTTATAGGGGTGGCCTCTAACTTTGGAAAATTCAGGGAATGTTCCCAAATTCAGAGGCTTCAAAAGCCCTATGGTCTCATGCTATGGTGAATTGTATACATGCATGGAGAATTGAAATAGTGTAGAGAGTAAATAAATAATTAAAAATAAAATACTTGATGAAATTACATGATTTCTTTTTCACATTATTCTCCTCTGTACACTGAGCAAGAGGGTATTTTTATTTTATTTTTCTGATTTTCCTACACAAAGTTATGCATTTTTGAAGTTTAGGGAATTAAATAAATCAAAAAATACCCTAATTTCCTACTTATCCACGCGGCGTCATGCCATCCTCGGCAGCTCCGAAAGGCCACGCGTCGTCTTCTGATTCGGCGCTGCCATCCGACTCAACGCTCCAGGGGCCCGCGGTTCATGCACCATCGCACTGTCCGGCTCGATCCAGACCGTCCGCTCGATACACGCTCGATCTGATGGCTCCCAGTCATCGTCTATGACTGGTGTGCACCCGTGACCGTCAACCTTCTAACCCTAATTTCTCACTCGATTCTCAACGGATTTTCATGTTCTTATGCTCTATGGATTCGTCTCGAGGAGACGAACACATCCATACGGTAAACATGTATCGAAATCGACTCAAATTAAATAGAGAATCTCTGTAAGCTCGGGAAGAAGAGTGAGTCCATACCTTTGCTCGCAGAAGTGAAGCTTCGATCCGAGAGTTGTGTCACCTTCGATTGGGTTCAAGCAAGCTCCGGATGAAGTCCCTTAGGCCGGTGAATTGTCCAGGTATGATTTCGACCACGGCCGATTACAAAGCTTGAGTCCGGAACGGATGGGTGGCCCGGAGAGGGGGCTTTCACCTGGGAACTCCTTCTCTTGACCTTGTGCAGGTGTGGGTGAGTTTAATTTGAATTTGGTGGAGGATTGGGAGATGTCCTGGTTTTGGGTGGAATTTTGGCTGAGAAATTGGGCTCTGTTGGTGGGGATTAGGGCAAATTGTCACTGGGGATCAATTGCTCTAAGTGTGGAGAGTGGTCTGGAGCAATTTTGGCAGGGTTTCAGTAAGGTTTGGTTCAGCACCTCTCATGGCCGAGAGGAGGTGGGGTTTAAATAGGAGAGGCTGGAGGGCCTCCCAGGGGGAGTTAGGGATTGGGATCAGCCGCTCTATGCAAGAGAAGAATAGCCATGGTGGCCACTCGGACTTGGGGCAGCTCAACAAGGGGAATTTCAATGTTGGCTCACATGCGAGCTTTCGGCCATGGTGTTTTCCGGCGGCTCGGTGGTTGGCCGGCCGTGCACCGGTCACCATCTCGACCGGTGGGGTCAGGGGTTGGCAATGGTGCAGTCAATTGGAGTTTGACATGTGTAAAGGGGTTGGATTGAAATGGAATGGGGAGAGGCTCATTTTGGCTTGGTTTTGTTCAACTCATGCATTTGGGCTAGGTTCACCATCCAAGGCTTGACCTTGGGCTGAGGGAGAATCATTTGGGTCAGCTGAATTGGGGTAGTGAAGTCCCCATCCATGGTGAGGTGGCTAAGCATGGTATAGTGTGTGACATGCTTAAGGTAAAAAAGGTTTAAGGGAGGTTTAAGAAAGAACCCCCTCTTCTTGCCATAAATGGACTAATGAAAAGTCAAAGCCCCCATGGCTTCATGTGGCTTGAGAATGGCTTGTTCATGGCTTGCCTATGGCCTAGGATAAAGCTTGGTCAATTTCATGGAAGTAGAATTTAGGAATTTTGGTATTCTGGTGGAGAATTTTCATGAAGCTTGATTTGGAATGGTTTAATGATGATTTTGAAACTTAGGGGTGATTTTGATTAAATGGATGATGTGGAGAAATGTCATGTGGGCTTTGGATTGAAAACTTGGGCTTTTGAAATGGTCTTGGGTGGGCTTTTAAAGTGGTTTAAGGAAGTGGGCCTTTAGGTTTGAAAATGGGCTTTTGAATAGAAAAATTTGCAATGGGCCATGCCAAATAAATGTTGAGTTTTGTCTAAGGATGTGTCATGATTGATTTGAAACAAGTTTGGAGTGATTTGGGTTTGAATTGGGTTGGATTTGGGCTTCTTTGGTAAAGGGGTTAATGTAGGTCAAATTGGGCTAATTTGGACCAATGTTGGGCTAGGGTTGAAATTGATGTAAAATTAATGTTGGGAAATGTTTATGGGAGTGTTTCAAAGAGGTTTCAACTTTTGTTGGGGTTGGATTTTGGGTTTTGGGTCTATTTGGGTTAAGTTTAGGTTTAGGTCAAAATTGGGCTTTTTGGTTTTGGGTTGAATTTGAGTGGGGTTTGGGTCGAAATTTTGGGCAAATTATGTTAGTGTTTTGTTTGTTAGGATGTTAGGGAAGGTTTAGAAAAGATTTGGGGTTAATTAGAGTTGAATTGGGTTAGTTTGGGCTAAGTTTGGGTCATGGGTCCAAATTGGGCTTTAAGGTCAAAAGTGAAATTGGATTCAAATGTCAATCAAATTGGGCTTGGATTTGGTCTAGATTGGTGTTGGGGATTTTGAATTGAAGTTTAGAATTGAATTGGACTAGAATTTGGGTCAATTGGGTAGGTTTGGTTTGACATTGGGTTCACTTTGGGTTAAAATGGGTCAAATTGGGGATTTTGACAAAAGTAGGGTAAATTGACAAAATTGGCCTATGGTGTAGTTAGACAAAATGAAATTGGGAATATTTGGGATTTTCTGGAATTTTCTGGGAATTTTCTAAATTTTTGGATTTTTGGGTCAAGAGGGGCATTTTGGTAATTTGGAGGGTATTGGGGATATTTTTGGAATTTTTGGTATTTTTGGCTATGGATGATCAATTTGATTGGTGAGGAAGTGTTCAAGGTTAATTTTGGGAAATTTTTGGGTGATTTGGAAATTTTGGAGGATTTGGGCAATTCTAAGGGATTTTAGTAGGTTTGGTAGGTGTAGGGTCCCTGGGTCAAAAATTGAAAATTTAGAAAATTGAAGATTGGGTAAATGTAAGTGGAATGAAATCATTTTGGGTTGAGCCATGAAGCCATATCAAGCCTAGATGAGCCATGAAGGGACTCGTTTGAGGCATTCACTATGTTGTTCCTAACCCTCTTAGCCAAGGGCTTAGGGGTTAAGGACCATCCATGTGGATCACCTTCATGAGTCAGGAGGTCAAGTTGGGTATGGGTGTGGTTTTAGGAGGTGTGTGAAAGTGTAGTGTATAGGTGTAGTGTGTGTAAATCAGCCCTTCACTGCGACTGGGCCACCTGTAGGCGATCCTAAGTGCCAAAGAGTCCTATAGGAACTCATCCTTTAAACTTCCACATTTGATTTCAACCCTCTAGGTGATTAGGGGTCTACAATCAAGTTTGTGGAGTTTGCAGGGAGTTAAGAAGTGGTTTGAATTTCTAAGTGGTGGGTCCCAATTCTAATCCTCTAGGATAGTCAAAGGAAAAGCCTAAGGCTGGATCCTAAGTACTAAAAAAAGAAGAGAAGACCTCATCAAAAATGAGGTCAACAATAGAGTCTATAAAATCATTTTCTTATTATTGTTTTCTTTAATTGCATCTAGTAAATTAATAGTAATTTATATTTAAAATAAAAATATTTTTACTATTTTATTTCGCTTTCACTTTATAGAAAATTTATTTCTATAAATCTTCCTCGTGGGATCGATATCGGGGTCTTTGTTTAAAAACCCTATATTACTTGAAACGAAACGTATACTTGCGTAGTACCCCTAGTGTGTAAAAATATTACTAAATTATATAATATTAATTTTATACACTAGCCGCTATTTATAAATCGAGTCAAAGTTTTTGTCTATCTTTTGGAAGCAAACATTACTTGCGTTAAGCGCGCGGTCGAGTCAATATTTTCGGCGCCGTTGCTCGGGAAGAAATTAAAGGAAGAAAGAAATAGAATAGTTAAATTTTATTGCTTGTTTTATGCAAAGATTTGGTTCTGAAGGATTAATACCTTTAGATTCTGAATTGGAAAGAACAATTAGAAAAATTAAAAAGGGAAAACAAATTCAAAAATTTCAACAAATGGCTACTTTACAAAATCCAATTGAACTTAATGGTCAAAATGTTTATAAACCATTAAGGGATTATGCTAACCCTACAGTTGATGAACTTCATAGTAGTATTCAAATACCCACTGTAGATGCTAATTCTTTTAAACTTAAACCGTCTATTATTCAAATGGTGTAAAACAATCAATTTGGTGGATCACCAAATGAGGATCCAAATTTACATCTTATTAGTTTTTTAGAAATTTTTGCTACCTTTAAATATAACAATGTTTCTGATGATGCTATTAGACTTAGACTCTTTACTTTTTCATTAGGAGATAAAGCAAAGATGTGGTTAAACTCATTAGCGACTGGTTATATTAAAACATGGGCTGAAATGGCACAAAAATTCCTCGCTAAATATTTTCCTCCTTCTAAAACTGCTAAATTAAGAAATGATATTACTTCGTTTAGTCAATTTGACGGGGAGACAATATATGAAACTTGGGAAAGATTTAAAGAACTATTAAGAAAATGTCCTCATCATGCTTTACCTGATTGGTTGATTATTCAAACATTTTATAATGGATTAATTGGATCTTTAAAATCAATTATTGATGCTCGTTGCTTGGAGGTTCTTTAATGTCTAAATCATTTGAAGAAGCTTACACTTTAATTGAAGAAATGGCTAATAACAATTTTCAATGGCCTTCCGAAAGGATTAACCCTAAAAAGATGGCCAGTATTCAAGATAATGAAGCCTTTTCTATCTTAGCTTCACAAGTTGCAGCAATGTCTAAGAAATTAGATAATTTTGCAATTAATATTTCGCATAATAACTCTGCTAATATTGAAGATTCTCAAACTATTGAAACTTTACAAGCTATTGCAAGTAAAAATAATCCTTATTCAAATTATTATAATCCTCGGTGGAAAAATCATCCTAATTTTAACTAGAATAATTCACAACAACAATGGGGTAATAATCAATCTCATCCCACTAGAAATTGGAATAATCAAGTTAATTCAAATTATAAACCTCCTGGATTTAATAATCAACAGAAAAAGTTATCAATAGAAGAATTAATTATGCAAATGAATAATCAATTACAAAATCAAAATACTGCTATTCGTAATATTGAAAATCAAATGGGGCAAATTGCTACTTTAATTAATAACAGACACCGTAGGAACACTTCCAAGTAATGTTGAAATCAATCCAAAGGAAACTGGAAAAGAACATGAACAAGTTAAAGGCTGTGCAACTTAGAAGTGGAAAGGAAATAAAAGAAAGATTGCGAGAATGAAATTGAAAAAGAGATCGAGGTCGAAGAGATTGAAAAACCTAAAGAAACTCTCTCTCCTAGTCAAGATCGATTGTTATACCCGTTAATGTGGAAGTTGAAAACCACCACCACCTTTTCCTCAAAGACTTAAACAGCAGAAACTTGATCATCAATTTTCTATGTTCTTTGAAATTTTTAAGAAACTTACTATTAACATACCTTTTGCTGAAGCTTTGGAACAAATGCCAACTTACGCAAAATTTATGAAGGATATTTTAAGCAAAAAACAAAAATTTGAAGCTTTTGAAACTGTTGCATTAAGTGAAGAATGCACTGCAATAATTCAAAAGAAATTACATGAAAAGCTTAAGGATCCTGAAAGTTTCACTATACCCTGTGCTATTGGAGAAAAATTTTGTAGAAAAGCTTTATGTGATTTAGGAGCAAGTATTAATCTCATGTAATTTTCTATCTTTCGAAGATTAGATTTAGGAGATATTACTCCCACCACTGTAACTCTTCAGTTAGCTGATAGATTATCACTTATCCTAAAGGAGTTATAGAGGATGTCCTTGTTAAAGTGGATAAATTTATCTTCCCTGTAGATTTCATAGTACTTGATATGGAAGAAGATCAAGAGATACCTATTATTTTAGGAAGACCTTTTCTAGCTACCGGACGAGCTATGATTGATGTGCAAAAAGGAGAATTAACCATGAGAGTCAATGATCAAGAAATTAAATTCAATGTTCTTAAATCAATGAAGTACCCTAATAAAGAGAAATGTTATCGAATGGATATAATTAATTATTTAATTGAAAAACATTATCAAGAAAAATGTAAAGTTATTTCTGAAGAAAAAGTTGAATTTTTAACTGATGAAGATGAAATAGTGGAAGAAGAAGAGACTCATTTTATTAAAGATAATTGGGAAACTTTAGACATAACTCAAAATGATATACTTTTACCCTCAATTAAAAAAGCACTCGAACCTGAATTAAAAATGTTACCTTCCCATTTAAAATATGCTTTTCTTAGAAATTCGTTAACTTTACCTGTTATTATTTCTTCTGAACTGAGTAAATATCAAGAAGAAAAATTACTAGGTGTGTTAAAGAATTATAAGAAAGCTTTTGGTTGGACTATTGTTGATATAAAAGGAATAAGCCCTAACATTTGCATGCATAGTATTTTAATGGAAGAAAATTTTAAACCTACTATAGAATCGCAAAGAAGATTAAATCCTATTATGAAATATGTTGTTAAAAAAGAAATTATTAAGTGGTTAGATGCTGGTATTATTTATCCTATTTCGGATAGTCAATGGGTAAGTCATATTCATTGTGTTCCGAAGAAAGAAGGAGTAACTGTCATTGTTAATGATAAAAATGAACTTATTCCTACAAGACAAGTTACTGGATGGCGAATTTGTATTGATTATAGGAAACTAAATAAAGCCACTAGAAAGGATCATTTTCCTTTACCTTTCTTGGATCAAATGCTCGATAAATTAATCTGGACACTCATATTTCCGTTTTCCGGATGGTTTTTCTGGTTATCATCAATTACTTATTGCTCCCGAGGACCAAGAAAAGACAACATTTACAAGTCCTTATGGAACATTTGCTTTTAGAAGAATGTCTTTTGGTTTATGTAATGCACCTGCAACTTTTCAAAGATGTATGATGTCAATATTTTGTGATTTGATTGACAAAGGAATTGAAATATTCATGGACAATTTTTCAGCCTTTGGAACTTCTTTTGAATCTTGTTTGGAAAACATAGCCAAAGTTCTGAAAAGATGTGAAGAAACAAATTTAGTTCTTAACTGGGAAAAATGTCAATTCATGGTCACAGAAGGCATTGTACTTGGACAAAAAGTATCACGAAAAGGGATGGAAGTAGATCAAGCAAAAGTGAAAATTATTACTGAATTGCAACCATCTACTATCATGTATCGATGCGAGAAGTTTTCTAGGTCATGTTGGATTTTATAGAAGATATATAAAGGATTTTTCTAAAATTACTAAACCTCTTTGTCATTTATTAGAAAAAGATGCACAATTTGAATTTAATGAAGAATGTATTAATGCTTTTAATATTCTAAAAGAAAAATTAATAACTGCACCTATCATTGTTGCACCTGACTGGAATAAATCTTTTGAATTAATGTGTGATGCAAGTGATTTTGCAATTGGAGTTGTATTAGGACAAAAATATGAGAAAGTTTTCAAAGTTGTATATTATGCTAGTAAAAATCTCACTGAAACACAAAGAAATTACATTACCACTGAGAAAGAGCTTCTAGCTATAGTATATGCCTTTGATAAATTTAGACCCTATCTTCTTGGTACTAAATGCATAGTTCATACTGATCATTCTGCTATTAAATATCTAATATCTAATAAGGATTCTAAACCTAGACTTATAAGATGGGTTTTACTTCTACAAGAATTTGATTTTCAAACAGTAGATAGAAAAGGAACTGAAAACCAAATTGTTGATCATTTGTCTAGAATTAAAAATGATATTATTTCGAAGAAAATATAAATGAGAAATTCCCCGATGAATCTTTATATGTTATTCAAAGATACAAAACACCGTGGTATGCTGATATTGTTAATTATTTAGTTAGCAATATTTTACCTTATGACTTGGATAACAAATTTATTAAGAAATTTAAATATGACGCTAAATCTTATATTTGGGAAGAACCTCATTTATTTAAAATTGGTAAAGATTCTATGATTCGAAGATGTGTACCTTATGAGGAAACTTTTGCTATTATTCAAAAAAGTCATGATTCTGATTTTGGAGGACACTTTGGCATAGATAAAACTGCATTTAAAATTTTAAATTCTGGATTTATTGGCCTACCTTATTTAAAGATGTGAGACAATATGTGAAAACATGTGATCGATGTCAAAGGATGGGAAATATATCTAGGAAAGATGAAATGTCATTAAACTATATATTGGAAGTTGAAATTTTTGATATATAGGGATTAGACTTTATGGGACCATTTGTTCCATCATCTGGAAAAAATTAAATTTTATTAGTAGTTGATTATGTTTCAAAGTGGATCAAGTCGTTGCTTTACCAAACTCGTGATTCCAAAAGTGTTTCAAAATTTTTAAAGAAAATGATATTTTCAAGATTTGGAATGCCTAAGGTAATTATCACTGATGGTGGAAGTCATTTCAGGAATATAAGAATTCAATCATTACTACAATAATTTGGAATCAAACATAGAATTGTAACTGCTTATCACCCTCAAACTAGTGGAATGGCTAAAGTATCAAACAGAGAAATTAAAAGAATTTTAGAAAAGACTGTTAATCCTAAAAGAACTGATTGGGTTAATAGACTTGATTCTACATTATGGGCTTATAGAATGACCTATAAGACACCAATCGAATGTCACCTTACCGGTTAATTTATGGTAAACATTGTCACTTACCTGTATAACTTGAACATAAAGCTTATTGGGCGATAAAGGAGTTTAATTTTAATTTGAATAAAGCAGGAGAAAAATGATTATTGCAACTAAATGAGATGGAAGAAATTAGAAATGAATTGTATGAAAATGCAAGAATTTATAAAGAGAAAATGAAGATGTTGCATGATAAGAAAATTTCAGGAAAAATTTTTGAGCCTGGACAAAAAGTTTTACTGTTTAATTCTTGTTTAAGACTTTTTCCTGGAAAATTGAGATCTAAATGGATTGGACCTTATTTTGTTGAGAAAGTATACCATTATGGAGTTGTGGATATTAAAGATCCCAAAACTGGAAAATTTTTAAAAGTAAATGGATTAAGATTGAAGCCCTATTTGGGAGATATTAAAAAGATTTATAAAGAGGCTTATGAATTGAGTCAACCTGATTAAAGATTTACTTAAGTCGGGCTAACGACGTTAAACCAAGCGCTTTCTGAGAGGCAACCCATAATTATCTTGTGTTTTTGTGTTTTAATGTAAGGTTATGCCTTGATCTTGATTAATTTTATATTACTTTAGAAAAATTTGATGCTCATAAGTCTTGGTTGACTTAGGCGGAAAATGATTTTGAAGTATGTAAGATTTAAAAATAGGATCACTCTATTTTAAATATGAGTAAAAAGGAGATCAAGTTAACCTTCATTATGATTGCTTATAATTTGTGTTATCGAGTCTAAATTACTCTTACCAGTATAATTTACCTATCTTGGAGAATGAAATTTTAAAAATTTGACGATTAGGCGAAATGGAGTTGAACATAGTTTCGGCGCCTAGGCGCTGAACTCGGCGCCTAGGCGCCAGAATCAACTATGTATCAATAGGTCTGGCGCCTAGGCACCAGATTCGGCGCCTAAGCGCCACGATTATTGGGTCGTGCAAAAACTGAAAATTTTCAGTTTTCACACGATTTTCCCCTTTAAATCAACCCATCTTCTTCCCTAACCATCAAACAATCAAAATTACGTCCCTTACATTTCATTCTCGAGAGATTTGAGAAATTTTTGAAGAAATGGAAAGGAGAAATCATGGAGAAGAGGCTAGGGACAAGGTCTCAAGGGATCCTCAACCCTACTTCAATGGTTTCATCGCTGTAAGTTTAGAGAAAATTTCTAGTCGTTTGGATAAGTTTGAAGAAGATTTTAAAAAGATTGGAGATCGCCTTCATGAGATGTTTCTTCAAGTTGAACATCTAGAATGACAAATGAAACTTTAATTTGATCATATTGCGGCTTATCAAGATGCTCAAGTTGAAATGTATGCGAAGAACAAGTGGATTGATGAAAAGACAGCTACGAATTTCCCGAGAGTGTTAGTATTCTTTCCAAGTGGAATACACAATTTCCCTTGTGAAGATTAGAATATTATGGTAAAGAGATAGTTATTATGGTTTGCTGAGTCGTTGTATCGATTTAGAGAATCGATTGTGTTTGTTTGTGTATTTGCTTTCATGTTCAATGTATGTTGTATTTGCTTTGAAATTGTTATGTTTGAGTGTGTATTAGGAACTTGAATCAAATGTAGTACTTATCTGGAATGAATTGAGTCAAAATAGAAGATTTTAAATGGAAATTAGTGAGTTTGATTGAAAACCTTATGTTTGATTGGTGGATTCAATATTTAATTTTTATAAAATTTTGAAAAAATGTTGTGGAAGTTAGAAACTCGAAGCTCTACTCGATATGAGTCATTGGAAGTTGAATTTATGAATTTTGGTGGAAAAATAAATTTTAAAAAATTTTTTGTGAAAGGCGAGTCTGGCGCCTAGGCGCTAGAATTCGGCGCCTAAGCGCCAGTTCGGCCTGTATCCGAAAATTACCATTTAAACCCCCAAAAGCCATTTTTGACGCCTAAGCTTCATCTTCTTCCCCATTTTTGCGAAAATACATCCTCTAGATTCATTTTGAGGTCAAAACATCAAGGATTTGAGCGTGAAACCACTCGATTTCTTCGTCTCAAGGTCAGATCTACACTTTAAACCATTTATTTTCGATTTTCACCATAGATTTCCCTAAGTTTTGCTAAGAACAGAAAATTTAAAAAAATATTCGATTTTTAGTTATTCCTTTAGATTTTTAAACTTATTTTAAGTTTTATAAACTTAAAAAGAGTTTAAATCTTTGATTCCAAAATTTGTTCTTGTTTTCTTTCACGTTTAGATGACTCCAAAATCTAAGCGTGGGAAAGGACGAGAAAATTTTGTTAACAGCAAATTTCCAACTGCGGCTGCGCATTTTCGCTTCCACGAACTTGCGTCGTCGAGAAAGTTCATCTCGGAACGAAGTTTTTATCATCCTGGGGAGATGATCAAAAACACTATCGTTGCGCACAACTGGCAATGATTTTGTTACTTTACTGCTATTGCTGTTATCCCGATTGTTCGAGAATTTTATGCAAATTTTCTGGATGACGAGGATTCTGAAGTCTTTGTTAGAGGAATGGGAGTAGGATTTACTCCATAAAGAATCAACATATTCTATGGCCTGCCACCGACTATTGAATGCTATTATTCTGGATTATCACCATCTGAGGGAGATTTGGACATGATTATCGCTTATCCGACTAACGTGCATCGGATCTTGGAAGATCGGGAACGGAAAGAGAGTAAACTTCAAATCCTCTGAATTAAATGGTGTATCTAAAGCATGGCACTACTTTATATCTGCAAGATTGTTACCTTCCAACCACCTGAGTGAAGTGACTAGAGATCAAGCGATCTTAAATTACTGCATTCAGGAGAGGAAGCCTATTGATGTCGGGAGCATTATTTATGATTCTCGCGAGTTCATCGCGAGATCCAAGCACTTCGCCTGGACCGAGATTTCCATCTTCGATCTATTCATTATGTGTTAGTAATGAAGTCACCGTTGATATTTCGAGGAGAAGTCGAAGTCTACTAAGCCAATCGGGCAGAGAGTATTAGTATCTATGATCGTCTTCGAGGGAAGAGATCGACCGCTCCTTCTACTTCGCACATACTTCGTAGACCTTCTACTTCTAGACCCTCTACTTCGCCGAGCCACCATCGATTTCGGGAATCAATGCATGATCAGCTTTTAGAGCGAAGGCAGGAGTTATTTCAAACTCACCGCAGGATTGATACTATTGATAGAAAACTAGATCATTTATCCGATTATACCCGCAGGAAGAGTAATTATGATGCTTAGTATGATGAAGCCCTAGTCAGATTTCTGAAGGGTGAACATGATGTTAGTTTTCCTACTTTTCCTAGATTCACACCATTTGTTGATCCTAAGGACGTAGAATTTTCCTTTGGTGATGAAGATGATGATGAGGCTACTGTGCGGCTTATTTTTAGGTTATGGTGTTTTATTTGGAAAAGGGGATCGCCTACAGAAATTGTCGGGGAATTTTAATTTAATTTAAATAAATAATTTGAAAAGTAATATTTGATTTTGAAAATAATTTTAAATTTGAAAATTTTAAGATATGAAATCAAACTGATCTCACATCTCGAATAGTTTATATGAACGAGCGCCGCACTTCAAACCGTGTATCTATCCCGAAGAATAGTACACACTCGCTCGATAATGGGGCTTGATTAAATAAACTAGAAAGGTTTGTGACACCCGTTTGGTCCGCGAACCAATTTTATAAGCCGACAAGTTCCCCCGCTTAATATAAATGAATTAAGCGGTGGTTTATATTACTCGGGTTCTTAAAATTCCCTATAAGGGCAAGCCCCTATAGTTAATTACATCTTAAGTGACGGAATCACCTAAGAAAACTCTCGATAATAATCGTAGTTCGCTCTCAAGAATTTCAAAGTTTAAGTTTTCAATGGATTGAATTTTGGAATTTCAATAGGGAATGGATCAAATTTGGAACATTTTGTTTTGGGAATTCAAGGGAAGAAAGGTAGGAGAAATCACGGATTCGAAGCGAACTTCGGTAATTTCCCGACTATCCTATTATTTGGCTTCGAATTTAGGAAAGTCCTAATATTTATTTAATGTTTTGATCTTGCCAATTTTAATTAGTTAGGACTTATATTCGTATGATAAAATCATACAAATAGCCTCGGAGATGTGAGGGTTTATGTCGTATCGGATGACTACCTCGGAGTCCTAAGACCGATTAGGGCTTAATTTACATGACATGATCATGCAAATGCCTAACGAAGAGTTAAGGGTTTATGTTGCACCAGGCAAACTACCTCGAAGTCCTATGGCTTGGTTATTTAATTCTAAGATAGTTCGCCGAAGTAGACTCGCATTTTGCCGATGACGATGGCCGTGTCGCCCACCATGCTCCGAGCTCCTTGTCGTTGCAGAGGTTTAGTTTTAGAAGTCATAAATCAGGAGATGAGAGAAGTGTTTGGGTTTTAGAGCAAGTCTTAATTTCCATGTGTCTTTAATATTTTAGTTAAGACAAATCTTAAAGTTGATTATAACAACATCGGTTAAGATCCCACGGTTCCATCCTTCCGCATCGTTATTTTTATCGGATTCACTTAGTCCGGATGAATTTGCTAAACTCAACTGAATGAGTTCCACACTTTCATTTAGACCGTGGGAAATCCCGTTAGCAACACGTAGGTTACATCATCCGAGGTATTCCCAATCATCCAACAAGACGTTTTAATTTAGTTGTAGTTGTAGTTTTGTTGTTCTGTTTGTGATTAAATTTTGAGTTGTTTTATATTTTGAATGTTGTGGCGGTGAATTTTATATTGTAGTGTCTTTTAATTTAGTTATGGGTTTCAGTTTTGGTTTCGTCCTAAAGGTGTAGGTTTTCATGCAACTCGTTGTTTATCATGCAAAAAAGAGTAAAGTGCAACACGAGTAAATGAATTGCAGTAAGATAAATCGCAATAAAATAAAAGCGTACCTGGAGGGTCTTCCCGTCATCCCAAGCCGCACTTAAAATACAATTTAGAGCATTTAAGCATTTATAGCAATTTCCTAGGTAAAGCTAAGGGAAGGGTTATGGTTTTCTACCAAAATCCTAATCCTATAGCTAGTCATTTCCTATGACGTCTAGGTTCTTGTATTTTAGTTTGAGGACGATTTTCTTCATCAAAGAACAACTAAGTTCAATTGTTCTTATAAATATCCTATCATATTGAGGAAGTGCATAAGACGAATCTTAAACATCTTTTCAATATTTCTAAGATTGTTTTAAGTCCAAATGAATTTAATTACACAGATGAATTAATCGTCCGGGAGTTTAAGTTTTGTTGTCTTGCTCGGTGAACTTAGGACATTTGAATACCCTTATGAGTGAAATGACATTTCATTTGATACTCCGTTTAGGAGTTATAATAGTAAAAGCTCCTAAGGGCAAAATGATATTTAATGGTTTGTGATTCAAATTTAAGTTCAAATTGATGATTTAAGTTTGGAATAGTGTTCAAGTTATTTTAGATTTATTTTTGAGTTCTTCATGTCTTAGGTGATGTTATTTTTAATTCAATTTAATTTAACTTTAATTTAATTTAATTTGGTTTAGTTTCAATTTTAATTTAATTTGATATATTTAATTTAATTTAATTTAATTTTAACTTGGTTTTATTTTAATTTAATTTAATTTAATTTAATTTAATATGATTTAATTTAATTTAATTTAATTTAATTTAATTTAATTTAATTTAATATGATTTAATTTAATTTAATTTAATATGTTTTAATTTAATTTAATTTAATTTAATTTAATTTAATTTAAATTTTAATTTAATTTTATTTTTAATTTTAATTTAATATTTTATTTTTTTTATGTTTTAAAGATGATTTAATTTTAATTGTTAAAGTATTAATTTAATTGAAATTTTAAAAGGATTTAATTTAAATAATTTAACTTTAATTTAATTTAATGATTAAGTCTTTTAGAATTTTAAATCTTAAATTTGGATTATCATTTTAATTAGGACTTAAATATTATTGAGATGATTAATTTAGGGATTCTTAAATTAAAGAACAAATCTCTTCCTAATAATATCCCTATTTTAATAATTCCAAATTTATTATTCTTCCAAATTTAATTAATTATTTTAATTAAAGTTCATTTCAATTATTTTGAATTGTTTAATAGGTTCCTACCCTTTAATTATTTAAATTTCAATCATCCAAATCAAATTAAGATCAAATATTTTACCTTTTCATTTTATTAAGCCTAAAGTTTTAATTAAGGGTTAAAATTTTAATTACCATTTTGCCCTTCAAGCTTAATAATTTCATAACTCACTAAATTGAGCTCAAATGAATTTGCAATTTTTATGTGACTTCACTCATATGTCAATAAAGACATTAGAGGAGAAAATGTGATTTTTCTGTATTTAATTTATTTATATAATTATTTTTGGTGGAAAATAAGGATTTTCAAGGAAAATTTAATAATATGACCAAGGGAAAGTTTCTGTCCTTAAGAAAATTATGAGACATTCCTAATGACCAGAGGACCACTTGGACCAATTTTTGTGATTTTTTGAATTATATTTTATTTATTAAAATTATTGTAAGTTCTGGAGTATTAATTAATTTAAAAATAGAATATAAGTTGAAAAATGAATTTTATAATTTTTAAAATTCTCTCTAATATCAAGGATTCCAGAGAACCAAATTTTACAATTTTCTGATTTGTCTTTGATTTATTATAATTATTTTAGTGAAAATGCTAGAAAATACATTTTTTTAATTTTAAAATTACCCTAGGGCTTTAAAATTTAAAATCTCATTAAATAGACCTGAGAAAAATATGGGGTTTGTTCCTAAGTGATTAGAATTCAAAATGTTACATTTTGGTGAATTTTATTATTTTTGTGATTTTTATTATTTTATTAATTATTAAAATATTAAAATAATACAAAAAAATCAACTTTTTTAGAAAATTGAAATTTTAATTTTCTTAAATTCCCCTGATATCAGAGAGGCTTCAAAACCAATTTGGTGAATTTTTGAGAGGTATTTTGAAAGTTATGAATTTTTAAAGTTTAAAATGACTAAATGGCTTAATCAACCCATTTAGTAAGGCTAACCAAGTCCAATTGACTTCAAAATTTTGTGGTGGTTTCCTCTGATCCTAAAGGTCAGTGGAGAATTGATTTCAAGTCAATTTGATGTATAGTTAGCTCTAATTAATTAGGGGTCTATTTTGGGTGTTTAAGCCAATTAGGGTTGTTTTGAGTGAATTAACTCAAGTCCTATTTTTTCTAGGGTTCTCTGGTCATAAGGAACATCACCAAATTTTCCTAGAATTTATTTCACCACATGCTAATTTTTGGAATTAAAATACTCAAAACAGCCACATGCATTTGAAAAATCAAAAACTTTTCACAGAGATGGCCTCTGACCTTGGAAAATTCAGGGAATGTTCCCAAGTTCAGAGGCTTCAAAAGCCCTATGGTCTCATGCCATGGTGAATTGTATGAATGCATGGAGAATTAGAACAATGCAGGGAGTAAATAATTAATTAAAAATAAAGTACTGGACAAAATTAATTACTTTCTTTTCCACATTATTCTCCTCTGTTCACTGAGCAAGAGGGTATTTTTATTTTATTTTTGTGATTTTTCTACACAAAGATATGCATTTTTGAAGTTCTGGGTATTTAATAAATAAGAAAAATCCCTATTTTCCTACTTATCCACGCGGCGCCGCGTCAACCTCGGCAGCTCCGAAGGGGGTACGTGTCGCGCTGTGATTGGGCGCCGCCATCTGAGTCAGCCGTCCCGGGACCCGCGGTTCACGTATCATTCCCTGGTCCGGCGCAATCTGAACCGTCCGCTCAATACACGCGCGATCCAACGGCTCTCGGTCATCGTCTACGACCGGTGCGATCCCGTGACCGTCCACACTCTAACCCTAAGAACTCACTCGATTCTCAACGGATTTTCGTGTTCTTATGCTCTATGGATTCGTCTTGAAGAGACGAACACATCCATACGGTAAACATGCATTGAAATTTATTCAAATGAAATGGAGAATCTCTGTAAGCTCGGGAAGAAAAATGATTTCATACCTTTGCTCAGAGAAGTGAAGCTTCGATCTGAGAGTTGTGTCACCTTCGATTGGGTCCAAGTAAGCTCCAGATGAAGTCCCTTGGCCTCGGTGAATTGTCTAGCTATGAAAGTGACCACGCGCCGATCACAAAGCTTGGAGGCCGGAGCAACCGGGTGGCCTCGGAGATGGGGCTTTCGGTGGGAAACTTCTCCTCTTGGTCCAAGTGAAGGTGTAGGACCGATCAATTTGAGGATTGGCTCACCGTGGCAAAGTGTCCTGGTTTTAGGTGAAAATTCGGCTGAGAAATCGGATTCCGTCGGCGAGGATTAGGGCAAATTGACACCGGGGATCAACTCGCTCTAAGTATGGAGTAGGGTTTGGAACAATTTTGGCGAGTTTCAGCAAGGTTTGTGCAACTCTCCTCCATGGCCGCGAGGGGGTCGAGTTTAAATAGAGGTGGCCGGAGAGCCTCACAGGGATGGCCAAGGGTTGGGATCAGCCGCTCCGGGCATGGGAAGAACAGCTATGGTGACCATTGGGCATGGGGCGGCTCGAGCAAGGTGGAATTCCAAAGTTTGGCTCCTCCCAAGGTCTCGGCCATGGTGTTTTCCGGCGACCCAGTGGCCGGCCGGCCGTGCACCGGTCACCATCTTGGTCGGTGGGTCGTGGCCGGGGTTTAGTGTAGCAATCGGCAAATGCCATGTGTAAAGTGGTTGAATCAAAGTAGAAAGGGGAAGGGGCCATTTTAGCTTATTTTGGTCAACCCATGCAAATGGGTTGGGTGCACCTCCCCAAGGCCTAGTTTTGGGCTGAGGAGGTCAGGTGGGTCAATCTCCCATGTGTGGTGGAGTCTCCATCAAGGATTAGGTGGCAAAGCATGGTTTAGAGTGTGACATGCTTAAGGTAAAAAGGCTTAAGGGAGGTTTAAGAAAGATCCCCCTCTTCTTGCCATAAATGGACTAATGACAAGTCAAAGCCCTCATGGCTTCATGTGGCTTGAGAATGGCTTGTTCATGGCTCCATTTGGCTTGGGAAAAGGTCGGCTTATTTCATGAAAAAGGGTTTTAGAAATATTTGGCATTTAGGGGTAATTTGACATGTGGCTTGATTTGGAATGGTTTAATTGATGATTTTGAAACTTAGGGGTGATTTTGATCAAATGGATGATGAGGGGAAGTGTCATGTGGGCTTTAGGATGATTTGGGCTTTTGAATTTTCAAGGAAATGGGCTTTTAGGAAGGTTTAAGGGAAGTGGGCTTTTAAGTTTAAGAATGTGTTCATGGATGAGAATTTTTGTAAAAGGTTGGGCCAAATAATTGTTGGTTTTAGTTTAGGGATGTTTCATGAGTAATTTGAAATAGATTTAAGGTGGTTTGGGTTTGAATTGGGTTGAATTTGGGGTTTATTTGGTAAATGGGCCAATGTAGGTCAAATTGGGCTAACTTGGGCCAATGTTGGGCTATGGTTGAAATTGATGTAAAATAAATGTTGGGAAATGTTTATGGGAGTGTTTCAAAGAGGTTTTGGCTTTGGTTGGGTTTTGATTTTGGGGTTTGGGTCTATTTGGGTTAGGTTTGGGTTTAGGCCAAAATTGGGCTTTTTGATTTTGGGTTGAATTTGAGTGGGGTTTGGGTCAAAATCTTGGGCAAATCATGTTAGTGTTTTGTTTATTGGGATGTTAAGGAAGGTTTAGAAAAGATTTGGGGTTAATTGGAGTTGAATTGGGTGGGTTTGGGCTAAGTTTGGGTCATGGGTCCAAATTGGGCTTTAAGGCCAAAAGTGAAATTGGATCCCAATGTCAATCAAATTGGGCTTGGATTTGGTCTAGATTGGTGTTGGGGATGTTGAATTGAAGTTTAGAATTGAATTGGACCAGAATTTGGGTCAATTGGGTAGGTTTAGTTTGACATTGGGTTTACTTTTGGTTAAAATGGGTCAAATTGGGGGTTTTGATAAAAGTGGGGTAAATTGACAAAATTGGCCCATGGTGTAGTTGGACAAAATGAAATTAGGAATATTTGAGATTTTCTGGAATTTTCTAGGAATTTTCTGAATTTTTGGATTTTTTGGCTAAGAGGGGTATTTTGGGTATTTGGAGGGTATTGGGAGGTATTTTTGGAATTTTGGTATTTTTGGCTATGGATGATCAATTTGATTGGTGTGGGAATATTTGGGATTGGTTTTGAGAAATTTTGGGTGATTTGGAGAATTTTGGAAAATTTGGGTAATTTCAAGGGTTTTTGGTAGGCTAGAGTGTGTCGGGTCCCCGGGGTCAAAAATTGAAAATTTGGAAAATTGAAGATTGGGTGAATGTAAGTGAAATGAAATCATTTTGGTTGAGCCATGAAGCCATATCAAGTCCACATGAGCTATGAAGGGACTCATTTGAGGCACCCACTATGTTGTTCCTAACCCTCTTAGCCAAGGGCTTAGGGGTTAAAGACCATCCATGTGAACCACCTGCATGAGTCAGGAGGTCAAATTGGGTATGGGTGTGTTTTAAGAGGTGTGTGAAAGTGTAGTGTATAGGTGTAGTGTGTGTGTAAGTCAGCCCCTTCACCTGCACCAGAGCCACCAGTGGCGGTCCTAAGGCCAAAGAGTCCTATAGAACTCATCTTTTAAACTTCCACATTTGATCTCAACCCTCTAGGTGATTAGGGGTCTACAATCAAGTTTGTGGAGTTTGCAGGGAGTTAAGAAGTGGTTTGAATTTCTAAGTGGTGGGTCCCAATTCTAATCCTCTAGGATAGTCAAAGGAAAAGCCTAAGGCTAGATCCTAAGTACTAAAGAGAAGAAGAGAAGACCTCATCAAAAATGAGGTCAACAACTACAACTAGTGATTAGTTGTTATCGATTTCTTTGATTTGTTACTCTGTTAGTTTGTTTTATTTGAATTGTTTGTTAGTTTTGTATTTGATGTATGTTGACTGTTTAGTATTAGGATTCTGTTGTGTTGAGACTGAATTTAGAATTAATTTATATGTTGTTTTAGTTTAATGTTTAGTACTTAATTATTTTGCTCTGTTTTAATTTTGTTTTAAATTTAATATCATCATAAAATTAGCCTGCTTACTTTTCTATATACATGCTTCAATTTTATCTTAATTATTCATAAAAGCATGTTTAGAAGTTAATTTTTCTTTTTAAGATTGTTTTTTTTTTACATACTTACTAAAAATACTTATGATTTTCTTTCTCTCATACTTTCAAATTATCATAAGTATACCAAAACTTAAGTTTGGGGGAAGGGAAAATCCATTCAAAATTAAATTTTATTTGTCTTTAAAGAGCTAATACTTTCTTAAAAATAGAAACTTTTTAACATAACTTAAGGAATGAAGAATTTATTTGAGATCACATTTATTTTTGAAATTATAAACAATTTAGTGAAATTAACCAAAATTTTACTAACTTTGATTGATTTTAAGAATAGAATTATTTAACTTAAAGAAGAATGAGAAAAAAAAAATTCTATTCATCATAGAAATAATAGAATTTTAGAAATATTAAGTAATCAAAAATTATCACTTGAAAAAAAAAAGTTTGGAATTCTTTTTGAATTTTTATTTATGTTATAATAATTAAGAGGAGATGTATAAGTTTTGAAAATATAAGTTAAGGATAGTGAAGTTCAAAACCATTAACAGGTTATCCAGATATAGTAATCCTCTCTATATATTAAAAAAAAGAAAAAAAAAGAAAGAGATAGAGAGGAGAAGCATGAGGAAATGCCTAATCAAAGATTGGCTTCACTTGAATTATCTTATAGGAAGAAAACTAATTACATACTTTACTTAATTTTTATGCATAAATATTTATTTAAAAAATATTTTTCAAGAAAATCTTTTTCTTGTAAATAATCTATGAAAGCTTAATATAATAGACTTCTATTATTTTTAAAATGAATGAAAAGTTTGAAATCTTATGATTTGGTAGTTAAATATTCTTTAAATTCTTAAAATTAAACCTTGTTAGTGAAATTGGGTTAATAATTTACTAAAGACTTTATAAAATAAAAAATTATAAGGAATCTTAAATATTTATCTTTTATTTCCAAAAGTTATATTTTATGTAGTAAAAAAGGTTACTTGAGGACAAGTAACATTTAAGTTTGGGGGATTTTGATCTATAAAAAAATACCTATTTCTTCATGTCTTAATTCTTATTAATTTCTAAGTATATTATGCTTTAATGAAAGGTATTTTTTGTGTTTTTTGATGTAGGTGATGTAAAAAAGTCCAAGAAAGAAAAAGGAGCAAAAAGGAGCAAAAATGGAGCAAAATACCAAAAGTATAAAAAAATATGTCCTGGCGCCTATGCGCCAGACTCGATACAAAAACTGTCAAGTTTTTGACAATGTTTGATCAGTTATTTTGACAGAGTGAGCGGTTATTGGACATTCTAGAAGGCTGCAGTTGTTCCTTGATAATAGGACAAGTGATACATTGCATTTGGACGCTCCAAAATGGTTTTAATCGCGAAGAGGTGAGAGCCAAAGTGAAGAGGTGCGAAGAACTGGACGCGGTGTCCGGCACCTAGGCGCCAGACCGACCTTCTAGAAGATTCATTGAATGTGGACATGTTTTGAAGAGGTGCCTCAATGCAACTCTTGAAACCTATAAATAGAGGTCCAATTCTTCAGAAAACGTGCCCCTCCCATTGTACCTGACCCACTTTTTGTATGTATGTAATTTATGTTTATAGCCACGGAACCAAAAAGTTGATCCCGCTTTAAATATAGGAATATGATTTAATGTATAATGTGGATTCTACGCAAGTATACGTATCGTATCAAGTAATACAGGGCTCTAGTGGAGTCCTGGTTATCGATCCCACAGGGAAGTTTTTAACATAATTGTTATCAGCTAAATTTAAAGGAATTACTTAATAAAGTGAACAGAAATTCTAAGTAACTATAATAAACAAAAGTAAACTAATGCTTGAAATAAGTTGATTTAATTAATTCGAAAAAGTATCCTTCTCCTTGTTTTTAGAAAATTAAGTGAAATGATGAATTTAATTAGAATTTTTAAATTGTATTGTGACAAATAGGAGCATTCCTATTCTTTACCCTTTGGTCCGAGTGCAAAGAACATCGACTAATCTTATGTTTGATTACGAATCCGCGGCTAGGGCCGGGAGGATACCGGCTGCCACTTCGCAGCTCCCACGTTCCCCTCACCCGAGGGCTAACATCTACACTTCAGCTCTCAAACAAGTAGGATCGAATCGAGTATTTTAGTCCGTCACACTAAAATATCCAATTCTACGCCCGATAATTAATATTTCCCTATTTATTTGCACCCTCCTTCTAAGGCTTTTGATTTCCCTAAATATTGGATGTAATTTTTACTATAGTTGATAATTCAAAATATTTTAACTACTCAATCGCCGTATTGAAAGTAAATTAAGTTTTAAGTAAAAATTATCACAATTTATTTATATTATATTAAGTGCCTTTATTTAATTTCATCAAACCACATAATTTTCATAAACAAGGAGAAAGACTAAGAAAACTACTCAGAATGCATGGGAATAAAACAAAGCATGGATTTCATTTAAAGTTTAAAAGCAATAAACAAAGATACTTATCATAATTTCCTTCCTAAGCAGACTCTTTGAAGTTCCTTTGACTTTTCCTTCTAGTACAGCAACTAAATAGTACTCAATTAAACTAATAAACTCACTCAAACTACACTTAAGACACTAGAAATAGACTCACAGAAGACTCAAAAGACACACACAAGACTCTAGAATTCAGCCTCTATTTATAGAGGTAAGCAAAGGTCCAAGGGGTGCTTAAACACCTCTTCAAAAAGTGTCCAGGTTCAATGTATATGCATTTTGACTAGCTCGCCGTCGGCGGGAAACGACCTCGCCGTCAGCGGGGCTTCTAGAAGGTCTTCAAACCGCGCGATCTAGCTGTCGGTGGGCTCGGGCTCGCTGTCAGCGAGGAAGTTATAATTCCTTCAGAAATTTCTCCTCACGATCTCGCCGTCGGCGAAGTAGTTATATTTGCATGAATTTCTTCCTTTTTGATCCAAATTTGCTCCATTTCATGCATTTTGCTTCTATCACCAATAAATCTTCATTCCTGCAATAAAATAAAGAAAATACCTTTCTTTAAAGTGCAATTTCATCAAAAATAAGTATGAATTTCTTAACATATTTTTCTATGATCAAAATCCCCCAAACTTAATTATTACTTGTCCTCAAGTAATTTTAATACTAAATAAAAATAATAATTTCTATAATAGAATTTTTCAACTCAAATAATATATGAATTAATTTTAAATAACATTATAATAAAGTTTAAAAGAAATATTTCTAAGTAATTTCAATTAATTTTATAGAGATAAGATTATTTAGTTATTAGGTCTAAGATTTCTAGCTTTCTATTTATTTCAGGAAAGACAATATTAAAAATTAATAAATTACTTAAGATATTTAGATGATAGGAAATTCAAGAAAACTCTATTTAGTAAAATACCAATCCATAAATATAAGTTTAGAAATATAGTTAAGTTTTACCCTTTAGGTTGAATCTATTGAAGCCAATTTTTGATAAGGCATCTCTTCAAGCTTCTCCTCACTTATATTTTTCTTTTCTTTTCTTTTCTTTTCTTTTTCTTTTTTTTCTTTTCTTTTTCTTTTCTTTTTCAAGTGAGGATTACTGTATCTGGAAAGCCTGTTAATAATTTTGAACTTCAATTTCTCTTCCTAAATTTGAAACTTAAAATACTTCTTTGCTTATATATATTTCATAATTTTTACTTCATTAAGTTTCTATCCTTTCTTTTTCATCTATATACTTAAGAATTTCCAATTTTTAGAATATATTTTCCCTTACTTTAAATAGTCTACTATATTCTTATTCCTTTTAACCAAATATCTTCTTCTATTAATTTAATTGAATTACTAGAAGTATTTTCTTTAACTTTATATAATAATTAAATAAAGCAACTCATATTTATTGAATTGAAAATTACTATAGAAAATCATTTAATAATTTTTGAAAATAGAATTTGAGAACAATTTAATAATTAAATTTGTATTTTTACCTTCCCCCAAACTTAAATTTTTCTATCTATACTACATAGTGAAAAAGGGAAAGTATATAAATAAAATTCATCATACCTTTGAGTTTTAGGTATTTCTTTTCTTTGAAATTTTTGCAGGCTTTTTCATTACTTACAGAACCTGTATCGTTAGTATTCTTCCATATATAATATTTAAAAAGAAAGTGCAGGGATGGAAATTTTTAAAATAAGTATCAAACATAACATAGAAAACTTAATTTGTTACTACACATACATTTACAATAATACATTAAAGAAAAACTAACATCCTATATATATAAAAATTTGCAACTAATTTAACACACATAAGAAATATAACATCATAGCTCAATCAAACAAACAAAACATACCAAGTCCATAGTCTACAGAAAGTACGAAATAATCACATCCAAAATAATAAAGTTTCTCAACATAACAACAAATCTAAAACAAACCAAATAAACTAAACAAAAGCTCTAATCCTCTGCATCAAAATCCCAAGCTATGTCATCACCCTGATCTCCAGGCTGAGAAGGCTGAGCAGGCTGGTACTGTGAATATCGGGGGCACTTGTTGACCTCATTTTTGATGAGGTCTTCTCTTCTTCTCTTTAGTACTTAGGATCTAGCCTTAGGCTTTTCCTTTGACTGTCCTAGAGGATTAGAATTGGGACCCACCACTTAGAAATTCAAAACCCTTCTTAACTCCCTGCAAACTCCACAAACTTGACTATAGACCCCTAATCACCTAGAGGGTTGAAATCAAATGTGGAAGTTTAAAGGATGAGTTCCTATAGGACTCTTTGGCCTTAGGACTGCCCTGGGTGGCCTGGTCTGGTGAAGGGGCTGACTTACACACACACTACACCTATACACTACATTTTCACACACACCTCCTAAAACCACACCCATACCCAATTTGACCTCCTAACTCATGCAGGTGATTCACATGGATGGTCTTTAACCCCTAAGCCCTTGGCTAAGAGGGTTAGGAACAACATAGTGGGTGCCTCAAATGAGTCCCTTCATGGCTCATGTGGCCTTGATATGGCTTCACGGCTCAACCAAAATGATTTCATTCCACTTACATTCACCCAATCTTCAATTTTCCAAATTTTCAATTTTTGACCCCGGGGACCCTACACCCGCCTAGCCTACCCAAAACCCTTGAAATTACTCAAATCCTCCAAAATTTCCAAATTACCCAAAATTCTCCAAAATCATTCCTAAACATTTCCTCACCAATCAAATTGATCATCCATAGCCAAAAATACCAAAAATTCCAAAAATACCTCTCAATACCCTCCAAATACCCAAAATGCCCCTCTTAGCCAAAAAATCCAAAAATTCAGAAAATTCCCAAAAAATTTCAAAAAATCCCAAATATTCCCAATTTCATTTTGTTCAACTACACCATGGGCCAATTTTGTCAATTTACCCCACTCTTGTCAAAATCCCCAATTTGACCCATTTTTAACCCAAAGTGAACCCAATGTCAAACCAAACCTACCCAATTGACCCAAATTCTGGTCCAATTCAATTCTAAACTTCAATTCAACATCTCCAACACTAATCTAGACCAAATCCAAGCCCAATTTGATTGACATTTGAATCCAATTTCACTTTTGACCTTAAAGCCCAATTTGGACCCATGACCCAAACTTAGCCCAAACTAACCCAATTCAACTCCAATTAACCCCAAATCTTTTCTAAACCTTCCTTAACATCCCCACAAACAAAACACTAACATGATTTGCCCAAAATTTAGACTCAAACCCCACTCAAATTCAACCCAAAGCTAAAAGGCCCAATTTTGACCTAAACCCAAACCTAACCCAAATAAGCCCAAACCCCAAAATCAAAACCCAACCAAAGCCAAAACCTCTTTGAAACACTCCCATAAACATTTCCCAATATTTATTTTACATCAATTTCAACCCTAGCCCAACATTGGCCCAAGTTAGCCCAATTTGACCTATATTGGCCCATTCACCAAAGAGGTCCAAATCCAACCCAAACCTAGCCCAAACACTTCAAATTTATTCCAAATCATTCATGAAACATTCCTAAACTAAATTCAAAACTTATTGGATCCAATCCTTTGCAAAATTCTCATCCTAAAATCAAAAAAAACCCACTTCCCTAAATCACTTTAAAAGCCCACCTTCACTAAATTTCAAAGGCCCAAAGCCCACATGACAACCTTATATCATCATCCATTGGATGGAACCATCTCCTAAGTTCTAAACCCATGATAAAATAAATCCAAATTAAGCCATGTGCCAAATCCCATCAAATCACTCCTAAATTACCAAAATTTCCAAATTCCATTTTCATGAAATTGACCAAGCTTTTCCCTAAGACAAAGGCAAGCCATGAAGCCACTCTTAAGCCACATGCAAGCCATGTGGGTTGCTCACATGTCACCATGCTATCTTGGGCAAAAGGAGGAGATCCTTTCCACATTTCCTTAAGGTGATTAACCACTCCCATGATTCCCCTTAACCATGCTTATGCCTAATTGTGCTTGGATGGTGACTTGACCCTACCGATTATGCTGAACCAAATCACTTTCCCTTCAGCCTAAACCAAGCATTGGGTGGTGCACCTAGCCTAAAAGGATGGGTTGACCCATTTGGAGCCAAAATGGCCTCTCTCCCATACCATTTTAATCCAAGCCCTTTACACATGGCATTGCCAATTGCCTACACTAAACCCCAGCCCTGACCCACCTGAACAAGATGGTGACCAAGTGCTCGGCCGGCCAGCCACCGAGCCGCCGGAAAACTCCATGGCCGAGACATGGGGAGAAGCCAAACTTTGGAATTCCACCTTGCCGAGTTGCCCCATGCCCAATGGCCACCATGGTTGTTCTTCCCTTGACCTAAGCAGTCGATCCCAAGCCCTAACTCCCCCGGAGGCCCTCCACCCTCTCCTATTTAAACCTCACCTCCTCTCGGCCATGAGAGGTGCCGAACCGGACCTTACCGAAACCCCGCCAAAATTGCTCCGCATCACTCTCCATACTTAGAGCAGTTGAACCCCAGTGACAATTTGCCCTAATCCCCACCAACAGAGCCCAATTTCTCAGCCAAAATTCCACCCAAAAACAGGACACTTCTCCACAGTGGATCAATCCCCAAATTGATTGATCCTACACCTTCACCAGACCAAGGGAAGAGGTCCACCAGCAAAAGCCCCCTCTCCAGGCCACCCATCTGTTCCAGACTCCAAGCTTTGTGATCGGGCTTGGTCGAAATCATACCTAGACAATTCACCATGCCAAGGGACTTCATCTCGGAGCTTGCTTAGCACCCAATCGAAGGTCACACAACTCTCAGATCGAAGCTTCACTTCTCTGAGCAAAGGTATGGAGTCACGCTTCTTCCCGAGCTTACAGAGATTCTCCATTTAATTTGAGTCAATTTAAATACATGTTTACCGTATGGATGTGTTCGTCTCCTCAAGACGAATCCATAGAGCATAAGAACACGAAAATCCGTTGAGAATCGAGTGAGAAATTAGGGTTAGAAGGTTGATGGTCACGGGTGCACACCAGTCGTAAACGATGACCATGAGCCGTCGGATCGAGCGTGTATCAAGTGGACGGTCTGGATTGAGTCGGACAGCGCGTTGGTACGTGACCCGCGGGGCCCTGGATCGTTGAATCGGATGGCGGCGCCGAATCAGGAGACGACGCGTGGAGCTTCGGAGATGCCTAGGTTGACGCGGCGCCGCGTGGATAAGTAGGAAATTAGGTTATTTTCCTATTTATTTAATTCCCTAAACTTAAAAAATGCATAACTTTGTGTAGGAAAATCAGAAAAATAAAATAAAAATACCCTCTTGCTCAGTGAACAGAGGAGAATAATGTGGAAAGGAAATCATTTAATTTCATCAAGTATTTGATTTTTAATAATTTATTTACTCTCTGCACATTTTCAATTCTCCATGCATGTATACAATTCACCATGGCATGAGACCATAGGGCTTTTGAAGCCTCTGAAATTGGGAACATTCCCTGAATTTTCCAAAGTCAGAGGCCATCCCTATGAAGAGTTATTGATTTTTCAATTCTAGGTTACTATTCTGAGTATTTTAATTCTAATAATTAGCATGTTGTGAAATAAATTCTAAGAAAATTTGAGGATGTTTCTTATGACTAGAGGGCTCTAGGAAAAATAGGTTTTGAATTAATCCACTTGGAATAACCCTAATTGGCTTAAACACCCAAAATAGGTCCTTAATTAATTAGAGCTAATCATACATCAAATTGACTTGAAACTAATTCTCCACTGACCTTTAGGATCAGAGGAACCCATCATAAAAACTTGAAGTCAATTGGACTTGGTTAGCCCTACCAAATGGGTTGATTAAGCCATTTAGCCAACTTAAACTTTAAAAATTCATAACTTTCAAAATACTTTTCAAAAATTCACCAGATTGGTTTTGGAGCCTCTCTGATATCATGGGAATTTAAGAAAATTAAAATTACAATTTTCTAAAAAGTTGATTTTTTGCATTATTTTAATATTTTTAATAATTAAAAAATAATAAAAATCACAAAAATAATAAAATTCATAAAAATGTCACATTTTGAATTCTAATCACTTAGGAATAAACCCCATATTTTTCTTAGATCTCTATGATGAGATATTAAATTTTAAAGCCCTAGGGTAATTTTAAAATTAAAAAAAATGTATTTTCTAGCATTTCCACTAAAATAATTATAATAAATCAAAGAAAAATCAGAAAATTGTAAAAATTGGTTCTCTGATTTCCTTGATATCAAAGAGATTTTGAAAAATATAAAATTCATTTTTCAACCTTTATTTTATTTTTAAATTAATTAATACTCCAAAACTCAAAATAATTATAATAAAAAGAATAAAATTCAAAAAATCACCAAAATTGGTCCAAGTGGTCCTCTGGTCATTAGGAATGTCCCATAATTTTCTTAAGGAGAGAAACTTTCCCTTGGTCATATTACAAAATTTTCCTTGGAAATCCCTATTTTCCACCAAAAATAATTACATAAATAAATTAAATACAGAAAAATCACATTTTCTCCTCTAATGTCTTTATTGACATATGAGTGAAGTCACATAAAAATTTCAAATTCATTTAAGCTCAATTTAGTGAGTTATGAAATCATTAAGCTTGAAGGGCAAAATGGTAATTAAAATCTTAACCCTTAATTAAAGACTTTAGGCTTAATAAAATTAAAAGAGTAAAATATTTGATCCTAATCTGATTTGGGTGATTGAAATTTAAATAATTAAAGGGTAGAAACCTACTAAACAATTTAAAAATAATTAAAATAAATCTTAATCAAATAATTAATTAAATTTAAAAGAATAATAAAATTGGAATTATTAAAATAAGTGATATTATTTGGAAGAGATTTGTCCTTTAATTCAAGGATCCCTAAATTAATCATCTCAATAATATTTAATTCTTAATTAAAATGATAATCCAAATTTAAGATTTAAAATGCTAAAAGACTTAATCATTAAATTAAATTAAAGTTAAATTACCTAAATTAAATCCTTTTAAAATTTCAATTAAATTAATACTTTAACAATTAAAATTAAATCATCTTTAAAACATAAAAAATAAAATATTAAATTAAAATTAAAAATAAAATTAAATTAAAATTTAAATTAAAAAAAAATTAAATAAAATTAAATTAAATCAAATTAAATTAAATCAAATTGAATTAAATTAAATAAAATAAAATTAAATTAAATTAAATTAAATTAAATTAAATCAAATTAAATTAAATCAAATTAAATTAAATTAAATTAAATCATATTATATTAAATTAACTCAAATTAAATTAAATTAAATTAAACCACATTAAATTAAATTAAATTAAATTAAATTAAATTGAACTAAATCAAATTAAATTAAATTAAAAATAATATCACCTAAGACATAAAGAATTCAAAAATAAATCTAAAACAACTTGAACACTATTCCAAACTTAAACCCATTAATTGAAATTAAGTTAAATCATAAACCATTCGAACATCCATTCGCCCTCGAGAGCTCTTTGTTGTCATAACTCCTAAATGGAGTGTTAAGTGAAGTGTTACTTCATTCATAGGATATTCAAACGTCCTAGTTCACTCGAGCAAGATAACAAAACTTGAACTCCCGGACGATTAATTCATTTGTATAATTAAATTCTCTTCGACTTAAAATAATCCTAGAAATATTGAAAAGATGTTTAAGACTCGTCTAAAGCACTTCCTCGATATGATAGGATATTTATAAGAACAATTGAACTTAATTGTTCTTCGATGAAGAAAATCGTCCTCAAACCCAAAATACAAGAACCTAGACGTCATAGGAGGTGACTAGCTATAGGAGTAGGACCTTAGTAGAAAACCATAACCCTTCCCTTAGCTTTACCTAGGAACTTGCTTTAAATGCTTAAAGATTCTAATTGTGTTTTAAGTGCAGCTTGGGATGACGGGAAGACCCTCCAGGTACGCTTTTATTTTATTGCAATTTACCCTATTGCAATTTATTTAATCGCATCGCACTTACTTTTCTTGCATGATAAACAACTGTTGCATGAAAACCCACACCTTTAGGATAGTCCCTAAAACTGAAACCAAAACTAAATTAAAAGTCATTACAAGATAAAATTCACTGCCACAACATTTCAAAATATAAAACAACTCAAAATTTAATCACAAGCAGAACAACAAAACTACAACTACAACTAAATTAAAAAGTCTTGTTGGATGATCGGGAATACCTCGGATGATGTAACCTATGTGTTGCTAACGGGATTTCCCACGGTCTAAATGAAAGTGTGGAACTCATTCAAATGAGTTTAGCAAATTCATCTGGACTAAGTGAATCCGATAAAAATAACGATGCCGGAAGGATGGAACCGTGGGATCTTAACCGGTGTTGTTATAATCAACTTTAAGATTTGTTTAATTAAAATATTAAAAAACACCTGAATTTTAAGATTTTCTCTAAACCGTAACACTTCTCTCATCTCCCGATTTATGACTTCTAAAACTAAACCTCCGCAACAAGGAGCTCGGAGCATGGTGGGCGTAACGGCCATCGTCATCAGCAAAACCTGAGTCTACTTCAGCAAAACTTTCTTAGAATTAAATAACCAAGCCATAGGACTTCGAGGTAGTTTGCCTGGTGCAACATAAATCCTCAACTCTTCGTTAGGCATTTGCATGATCATGTCATGTAAATTAAGCCCTAACCGGTCTTAGGACTCCGAGGTAGTCGTCCGATACGACATAAACCCTCACATCTTCGAGGCTATTTGTATGATTTTATCGTACAAATATAAGTCCAAATTAATTAAAATTGGCAAGATTAAAACATTAAATAAACATTAGGGCTTTCCTAAATTCAAGCCAAACAATAGGATAGTCGGGAAATTACCGAAGTTCGCTTCGAATCTGTGATTTCTCCTACCTTTCTTCCTTTGGATTCCCAAAATAAAATATTCCAAATTTGATCCATTCCCTATTAAAATTCCAAAATTCAATTCTTTGAAAACTTAAACTTTGAAATTCTTGAGGGCGTAACTACCGATTATTATCGAGAGTTTTCTTAGGTGATTCCCGTCACTTAAGATGTAATTAACTATAGGGGCTTGCCCTTATAGGGAATTTTAAGAACCTGTGTAATAAAAACCCCGTTTAATGTTTTCATATTAAGCGAGGGAACTTGTCGTCTTATAAAATTGGTTCGCGGACTAAACGGATGTCACAAATCTTCTAGTTTATTTAACCGAGCCCCATCATCAAGCAAGGTGTCTATTCTCCGGATAGTATACACGGCTCGTGGTGCGGTGCTCATTTATGTAAACTATTCGGGATGTGAGATCAGTTTGATTTCATATCTTAAAATCTTCAAATTTAAAAATTATTTTCAAAATCAAATACTACTTTTCAAATTATTTATTTAAACTAAATTAAAATTCGCCGACAATTTCTGTAGGCGACCCCCTTTTCAAAATAAAACACACAAACCTAAAAATAAGTCGTACAACTTCTGGCGACTCCTTTGGGGAATAGTTCCTCTCTCCATTTTTAATCAGATAGTTCTGCTTTCAAAAATCGGTAGTGTATCCATGTCCCTAATGGATCAAACTACCCTTCTTTCCGTTGGAATACTATGTTCATTTCTACCTTGAACGAGTATAGCCAACATTCTCTCGGATTTAGGAGCCACCGTTTAGACACCCCTAAACAGAGAGGTTCTCGAGATCCTTTTACCTCATTTCCGAGGTGGGGTGGACCCCCAATAGGTGTTAGTTTAGGAGTGATCCTTCGAGTCGAGAAGTCTTGCATAAGACTTTCTTTTCCTTTCCAATTCTGAATAGGATTCCTTACCTTCTCTACACCTTTGAACATTCTGTTCCTAATAAACAAACCCCTCTAATGAATGACTCTTTTAACAAATAACTCCTTCTTATAAATACATGAACAAAAATGTGTTTGGACTCTTTTCTATTCCTTTCTTTTCGTCCTGATGAGAAGAAGCATAACTTGGGACTAACAATCAGAATCTACCTTGCGAAATGGAAGCCCCAAAGCCGATTTTCTCCTTCACCAACGGACTAGACTTCGCCGTTTACAAGGATGAGCCGCCCGACAATGGGATCATCCGGTTTGGACAAGGATTCGAGAACACAAATGTCAAGATCACCGATGTTACCCTTTTCGCACTGACAGACAAAATATCTGAAACCGAAAGACCTTTGATCGAGTTTAACCTTAAGTCAACTCAAGAGTTTCCTCCTCTGCAAAGGGTTCCAGCTGAGTGGAATGCTACTGTCCATAGGAGTACCGTTATCTCTACCCCCACTGGTCTAGTCGTCTCTGCACCTACCCCGGCTCCCGCCAAACTGAAGGGGAAGGAAGTTCAAATTTGTAACGAGCATGTTACCGCGGAGGGTACAGATTTCCGTGCAAGACCTTCGTTTTTGAAATTGGGTCCAACTCAAGGGTTCCGCCCCTAACACGGACTCGCAGAAGAAACGGACGTAGGAAGATCGCCGTGAAGGCCGTAGCCGCCGAAGTCGCTTTCTTAGAAGAAATCCCTGAGTACACACCACTACCTGAATACATACCATTGCCTGAATATACACCCCTTTTGGAAGGAAGTAGATTCCATCCTCTTTCCGCCGCAGCTGACGAGGAAAATGTCCGCAGGATTGCTTCTACATTACCTCGACCCGCATACTATAACGACAGCAAAAGAAAAAGGGCTAGGATTACACCATTCGCCCGACTACGTACCGTGATCGAGAAGTTAGCAAAGAAAGAAAAATGCCCCGTATCGGAGATTTTAAGAAGGATAGGGTGGGTGCCGGCCAAATCCCGTCTTCGGGCCACGAGTGGAACCTCGCTATCGCCGCAGAAGAGCCGAATAAGAAGATGAAGGCTAGTCCACCCGTTGTTGTTTCGGGTTTACGGATCGTGGAGGATACCACCTTCCAAAGATTCAGCCGACGTACCATCCGGTCCTAGGCCTTCGTCGCTAGAAGGATGGTATGGCGTCCCACTACCGGCCAATTAAGACCGAAACAGCGACCTGAGAAGGAAAGTCTCGTCAGGAGACTCGAGTCCGAAGAAAGTGCTACCGCAGTAAAGGGGACTCATGAGAAGGAAACCCGACAGTTATCACATGACAACTGCAAGGATGTACGTAAAAGAACACTAGAAGATGCTATGGAAAAGCTAAGAACCGATATTCGGCGACTAGCAAGGGAAAGAGAAGAGAAATTCGGAGATGAAGTCGACTCGTCGTAGTTCATGGATGATGAATATGCGAAATTAACATGGTTGAAACACTAGCTTCGTCGACTTCACAAGGTGCTCCCGCAACTGCGAAAGAGAGGAGCCGGAAGTAATGAGAAGGCACTTCAAGAGAAAGATGATACGATCGCCCAAATGGCAAAAAGGATGGAAGAGATGGCCGTAGCCCTAGCCACTCTCCGCAGTCGAGTTCAACCCCAAAGAGAAACACCCCCGTAAGTTATTCACATCAGTAGACGGAGGAAAGGAGATTACGTCCATCAACGGGGATGATCAATTAAAGAAGGATACAACACAAAGCGTGATTCCGGAAAAGGATATCAAGAGCATGGTGGAACAACAGAAAGCGAGAAGCCTTGGCACAATCAAAGAGCGGGACATCCATTCGGATGGGTAGACCTTACCCCGAAGAATTCGACGCCGTCCAATATCCGAAAGGCTTCGCACCACCTCCGTTCAAGACCTTTAACTGGACCGGAAACCCTCGGCAGCATGTTGCACATTTTCGTGCCGCTTGTTGCAATGCCGGCGGAAGTGATGCTTTACTCTTCCGACAATTTGTCGCGCACTCGTCGTGGATCGCCTTTGATCGGTATGCGTAATTACCGAACGGTTCGGTGAAGACATTTTCGAATTAGAGAACCTCTTCATCAAGCGATTTGTCGGAGCTCAGCACCACATCACTATAGGTGATTTAGTGGTAGAGAAGCAGAAGCCGAACGAAACCTTGGTGGACTACATACTTCGATGGAGGAATCTAAGTATAAAGTGTGAGTCACGACTACAAGAACAACATGCAACCGGCATTTTACTAAAAAGCATCCATGGCCCGATAAAGACTTCTCCTCAAGGGATTTACTATTAAGACTTTCGAGAAGTTGTTAAGCAAGCCGGAAGCTTGCAAGAGGAGGCGAAGCAATTAAGTTTCACCGATAAAGCGTACAAACGAAGCCCGTGAAAACTTTTGAAAAGAAGTCCGGATCGTTGCAAGCAGCCGATAAAGGCAAGCAACCGATACAAATATCGTCGAACGGCCGCAAAGAACCTCAACGAATTACCAAAGCAACCCCGACCCAGCTATCACTCATCGCAACAAGATGAACAACCGCCTCGTCCGCAACGTACATTAAAGGAGCTTCGAGCAGGGGAGTATCCGTTCAAGAATGAGGCAAGGCCGAAAATGTTTCGCAGCTTGATGAAGACTCCGCATTTCCAACCGCCGTAACCTAAGAGACCGAAGAAGTCGACAAGAAAGGAGATCCCAACTTTTGCCCTTACCACCGGATGCTTCGGACACAAGATAGAAGATTGTATTACCTTCAAAAGTTGGCTCAACGACAATCTTCGAAAAGGGAACATAACAATCCCGAAGGAATACATGAAGGAACCCCAGAAAGGAGGTTCCGTCAATGTTATCTCGAAGGATCTCATTGTTCCGATAGATCCCTATGCGACTGACGATGGATGGACTACCGCTTGGACAAAGTCTTCGAAGAAGATTTTAGATCGCATCCAAACCACTTCGGTGCGAGCCTCAATTCAGAGTTCGAAACCTGTCAAAACAAAGACTATCACTTGCGATAGAAGAACCACCTCAACAAGAGATCATTGAAGAAAAGAAGAAAATTGATGAAGAAGAAAATTGATGAAGAAGAAAAGACCGAGGCTCTTAAGGCTAGACTAGGGGCTACTTATCCTAGGATGGTTGTTTCCGATTCGGGGGAGAAATCCCTCGAACCTCTGACTCTGTATGATTATTTGCTCACTCCGGTGGGATCTTATAATGATGAGGGTTGTGGCGTCGGCTACGTTCGACCGTTTCTAACGATTATGTAACTAGCGACAATCAACCTTATCCGGACGTCGATTCCGATACAAATGACAATTCTCAAATCATACACAATCTCGACGATCACAATGACAAAGAAGACATCCACCAGGGAGGCTACGAGAGTTCAACAAGAAATGGATCTATTTACGAGTTTCGAGGAGCTCCAGTCACAATAGAGTTAGAGCCTTCCGATTCTGAAGCTAATCTAGAAGAACCTGTCGTTCCGATTCAGGAGGAGACACCAGCAAACTCAATACTAAATTCAGAAGAAATCACGAAGTCAACTTAAGAAGTGGAAGAGTTCTACCTTCCGAGAATGGGTCCAAAGGACAAAGGAAAGCGTGTGGTTGTTCGAGAAGAACCAACCCCGCAGAAGAAATACCCATTCGGGAAGAAAACGAGGCACATGAAAATAAAGTGGACTACAACGTGCTAGCCCATCTTAGGAAACTATCGACCAAATCGAGCATCTACGACGCTCTCATTTTATCAAAGGAGATGAGAGAAGCTCGATCAAGGCCTTACTTCGATCCGTAAATTCGCTACTCAAATGACCGGAGATTCCTTAGATGAGGTTTCGCTCATTAAAAGAACAGACGAGGTGTTACCTTCACGTACAATGACCTACTACTTGGGATGCCAGTACCACAACCGACCGTTGTACATTTCGCTTACAATCGGGAAGTTTACACTCTCCGCAGTATTGGTGGATCAAGGAGCATCAATCAATATAATGAATCTTCGAACGCTAAGCATACTTGGAAATCGATGCTCGCGAGCTTGAAGCGTACAAAATGTTATTAAGAGGATTCAACCGTAAAGGAGAAAGAGCCCTCGGATCGATAACACCGCTAATGAAGACCGGTGACTTAGCAAAGACAACCGCGAAATTTCACATAATCGATTCGTAAACGTCATTCAACGCTCTATCGGGCCGACCATGGATACATGAGAACCGGATGGTACCATCATCCCTACATCGCTGCATCAAATACTACGATGGAGGGGAACAAAGGCATCAAAGGTGACTTACAACCATTCTCCGTACATGAAATTGGAATCCATGAAGATGCAGCTTATTATGCACCCCCGAAGAAAACAATCTTCTCTAGAGATACCATAACGAATGAAGCAAAGGAAGTTCGGGACAACGAAGAACCTGAAGTTCTAGTCCAACAGTCACTCACCACTCCCTTACGGCAAGATGGTGAAGGTTTCTCCACAACTCGCATCCGAGGTCGAGGCCGGGACGAGGTCGTGGCGAGACGTTAGGATGACTGGACGGAGGAAACCAGCCATCAATGTCGATCGGGAAGATAGTTCCGAAGAAAAAAAGAGATCAAACAAGAAGCAGCGACAATAAGTCGGAAGAAGCCGCAATTCAGGATCTCGCTTGAAGATGAAAAGAATGAAGAATATAAATCGATGTACGAGAAGATTAACCACTATGTACATACTATGACCCTGACCCCGATCCATTCTAATAAAATCGAGGGTATGGTGGTCAAAGAGGTACGTAGCGGCGGTGCAAAGCCCATCAAATTCTACAAGTGGTGCTCCTTCCTCCAAAACCGAAAATAATGTACAATCTGAAGATGTCACTTCATCGAATTAATGGAATTACCTTTCGAGTGGTACTCTCCCCGTGTTCGTAATTTAATTCAAGCGTGGTTTCTTACCCCGATAATGGACAAAAGGTCAATCACAACATTTTGAAAATTTATGGAATAACTCCGGTCGTCCACCCAATTCAAAGCATGGTCTCGGATTCGGCACAAGTAGGATCGACTGACGATTCCGAACTTTGCTTGGTTGTCACTTGCGAGTCTAATGAAAACCGCATGGAAGCTACGAAGAACTCAAGATTTACAAATTGGAAATGCTCCACCGTAGTTCGAAGAGGAGATCAAATCTACAATAGATGAGTTAACGGAAGTTAACTTAGGTACTAGCGAAGAACCTAGACCTACCTTTGTTAGCTCCTCACTCAATAAAGAAGACTCCGAAGAAATAATCAAGTTATTAATGGAATTTAAAGACCTGTTTTGCTTGGAGCTACGATGAGATGCCGTGTTTAGCTCCAGAGGTCGCAGCCCATAAGCTAGGAGTGGATCCCGGCTTCGTCCCGACCGACAAGGTCCCGTAAGAATGCGTCTAGAAATCGAACAACAAGTCATAGCCGAAGTTAAAAAGCTAATAGACGCTAAATTTTTCCGTGAAGAACAATACCCGACTTGGCTAGCCAATGTGGTACCAACGTGAAGAAGAATGGTCGGATCGAATTTGTGTGGATTTCGCAGATTTAAACAAGGCATGTCCAAAAGATGAATTCCCTCTACCGATCCCGAATTAATGATCGACATTGCTTCAACACATGAAATATTCTCATTCATGGATGGATCTTCGTGATACAACCAGATAAAAATGGCTCCGTAAGATGAAAAACTTACAAGCATTCGAACGCCGATCGGAGTATATTGCTACACAAAGTGATGCCATTCGGATCGAAGAACGCAGGAGCAACCTACCGGAGAACGATGACAAGAATTTTTGATGATCTCATCCACAATCAAGTCGAATGCTACGTGGATGATGTGGTCATCAAAAGCAAAGTAAAGGAAAACCACCTCGTATGATTTGAGAATTGTTTTCGAACGATTAAGACAATTTAACCTTAAGATGAATCCCTTAAAATGCGCCTTCGGCGTCACGTCCGGAAGTTCTTAGGATTCGTTGTCCGACATCGTGGAATTGAAATCGACCCGGAAAGATTAAAGCTATCTTAGAAATGCCGCCTCCCAAAACCTTAAAACAACTACGATCTTTTCAAGGGAAGCCGGCATATCTTCGACGCTTTATCTCAAACTTGTCGTGTAGGTGTCGACCTTTCTCGGCACTAGTTAAAAAGGACGCCAAATTTATTCGGGAAGAGAAATGTCGAAGGCCTTCGAGGACATTAAACAATATTTAATGACACCTCCCGTCTTAGCAGCCCTGGCCTCGTGTAGACCGTCGATACTTTATACCGCGGCTTTAGACGACTCACTCGGAGCCCCGTTAGCCTGTGTCAATGATGAGGGTAAAGAAAATGCTCTTTACTACCTAAGCCGTCGTTTACTTCCGACGGAAGTAAGGTATCCCACAATCGAAAAGCACCGTTTGGCCCCGATCTTCGCCGCTCAAAAGCTCGGCATTACATGCTTTCTCATAAGGTCAACTCGATCTCGAAATTTAATCCATTACAATACTCGATGACCCGTCCAACGCTTTCGGCGTACTTGCTGGGTGGTCAATGATATTATCGCAATTCGATATAACTTTCGTGCCTCTTCGTGCCGTAAAGGGACAAGTCCTAGCAGACTTTCTTGCAGCACACCCTTTACCTGCAGAATCGCCTCTCAATTACGACTTTCCAGATGAGCAGATAATGAGCCTAGAAGACCCCGATGATCGACGTTGGGAATTATATTTCGACGGAGCATCTTCAGCACATAAAGACGAAGATTCGCAAGTGATAGTGCCCGGTAAGGCAGGAATCGGACTAATATTTATAACACCGGAGCGGGGGATGTTAAGATATTCCTACCACTTAACAGAGCCGTGTACGAACAACGAAGCAGAATACGAAGCCCTCATAACTGGACTAGAATTAACTATTCAAATGGGGATAACAAACATCAACATCTACGGGGATTCGCAAGTTAATCATTCAACAGATCGCCGGACAAGATACGAATTTTAAAACCAAGACTCGAGCAATACTTCCAGTATGCCATGAAACTATTGGAACAAATTCCGAATGTGACGATCTACAAAATTCCCATAAAAGAAAACGCTTTAGCAGATGCGTTAGCCCGCCTCGCAAAAGAATTTGCCTGCTTACAAGATGAATCAGTGGAAGTGTCAGTTCACGGACGTCAGTCCTATCACAGACTCGACATAGACACAATACACAAATCGAAAAAGAAGAAGAATCAATTGCAAAGAAGTGACGTAAAACACCGAAGATTGGTGACGACCATTAATGGACTACCCGCAAACAGGAAAACTACCGGACGATAGGTCGTTAGCCCATCGATCAAGAAAAGAACTCGTCCTACGCATTAATAAACGACACGTTATATAGAAGGTCTTTTGATCAAATGTGGCTAAGATGCCTAAGCGGGTCCGAGGCCCGTGAAATTGTTAAAGAGGTGCATTCAGGACTCGTGGCGCTCACCGCCGGGTCCGAAGATGAAAATGAAAATTAAAAGACTAGGGTACTACTGGCCCTCGATGATGACCGACTGCATGAAAGTCGCCAAGAGCTGTCACCAATGCCAAGTGCACGGAGTTATTCTACACCAACCTCCAAATGTGCTACATCCGACAATTGCGTCGTGGTCATTTGAATGTTGGGGTACAGATATAGTGGGTCCAATAGAACCACCATCTTCAAAAGGACATCGCTTCATTCTTGCGGCTACAGATTACTTTTCCAAGTGGGCGAGGCGGCTCCACTTAGAGAAGTGAAAGCACACCACGTGCTACAGCTTTTCAAGAACCAAGTTGTCTACCGTTTCGGAGTGCCGCGCAGATCATCTCGTATAATGGGTCGCATTCGAAGCACACAAATCAACAATTTTGTCGTGAGACACAGAATCGACTGGAGATATTCAACAATTTACTACCCAAGAGTAAACGGCCTGGCTGAGGCTTTTAATAAAACTCTCGTTCAAATTTTAAAGAAAACCTTGGACGATAATAAGAGAAATTGGCACGAGAAATTATTAGAAGCCTTATGGGCCTACCGGACAACCTTCGAGACTCCCACTCAAGCTACACCTTACGCTCCGGTGTATGGGTCCGAGGCAAGTGTTACCCTTAGAGGTCCAGACCTTCCTTCACTCGTAATTGCAGCTGCAAACAAAATCACAACATGAAGAGAATGCCAAATTACGACTAGAGGAATTGGAAAGCCTCGGAAGGAAAAAGACTTGCAGCAGCAGCAGAATTTAGAACTATACCAAGCTAAGATGGTTCAAGCCCATGACAGATCGGGTTCGCCCAAGAACCTTTAAAGTTGGTGACTTAATTCTCGTTCTCAAAGACCTATTCTCGCACACCGCAAGATAGGAGGAAAATTTGAACCCACTTGGGAGGGACCGTTCGTGGTCGAGGCAGCCTACTCAAGAGGCTCCTACCAGCCTAGTGAACTACCAAGGAGAATGACATATGCTTCCGATCAACGGACGATACTTGAAAAAGTATTACGCTACCTGATGTTTCGAAAGAATGAATTCTTCATCCCTAGAAGCACAGGCAAAGTAATTACTTATGACTGGGTCCGAACCCAAAAAATAATAAAAAATTTGCTAAAATAAATAAAATCATGATAATAAAGTTTTCCTTGTTTTCTCTTCCATATCAAAATCTCTTTCCTGATCTTATCCCACTTCATTCCTATTAAATTTAAAAATACAAGAAGTAAAAAACCGTCTTTAATAAACATTTTCTTAATGTTCTTGTTCTTAGTACAGCCCCTCGATCCTTTTCCTTGTCTTTTCACAGGGAAATGTCGAACCGGCGGTTGGTCCCGAACTTTAGAAATGGCGTAAGCCTTGCACTCGATGAAAAGAGGGTGAAAGATGGAGCGATAATGGAGATCGACTCGTACTTCGCACCGACGAGCCCGCAATACGAGGAAGGTGACCGGGTCCCAACTGACCGAGAGGAACCGCCCGGCCGACAAGAATGAAAGTGGGTGGCCCAAGCCACCAATCCAAAGAAGCAGAAAAGAAAAACGTATCATCGAAGAAGACAAGAGAATCAAGTCCGTAGTCGCTACGACAGAGGGCGAGCTTGTCGGCCGCCGCGCCCACGTAAAATCGGGAAGTACGAAGAGCTACTCTCACAACGAACTCAACGAAGAAATAAAAATCGCCGTATCCGCAAGATGTTAACTAAACTAGCAATGGACCAGTCGCGACGAGGCAGCTATGCTACGCGACATATACTTCAAGGATACCGGCTCGCCAGAACTCGAAGAAAGGAGGCCACCTCCGAGGATAACGTAAGAGACCAGGGAAATCTCAAGAAGAACGTAAGAAGGAAGGCTACCACGCCACCGCATAAAGCCACCGCAATGCATAACCTTGTTGCAGAAGCAACCCCGGAGGATGTCCCGACGGACACCATCCCCGAGGAGCCGAGGTATGCAAGAGAACGTGAAGGGATTGAGCCATATATCCCACAAGACGTCACTGTGCCTCGCCATTTGCAAATTATTCCGAATACGAGCTAGAAAGAATGCAGAATGTCGAGAAGAAAACTTTTGAATACTTCGAGAGAATCGGAGGCGGGAAGATCAATATACTGAAGGCCTCGAGCTACATACGTACGTGTTCTCGAATACGAACAACAAGCAAATCGTGGACTCGCATTCTGGGATTTGAAAAGAATGGGCCGAGCGAGTCGCCTAAGAGAAAACACTTACTCGGAACCCCGGAGATGGATGCCGTGGAAAGGAAGAATTACAATACAATGTGGATGCCGCTACAACTTCGCAGAAGACAGAAGGGAAACCCACCGGGATACTCCGTCATGGCCAGGTGGATCCAATGCCATTAGTCATCAAAAGGATGGTAAAAAGAATGATAGCATGGAGGGTATTGCCAGCAGATTGCATACCCAACAGCTGCATCATTAACATTTACAAGAAGGGTGACTGCATACCCCCGCACATAGATCACCACGACTTTGTCAGACCTTTCTGCACGCTTTCTTTTCGAACGAGTGTAATATCATGTTCGGATCCGACCTCCGGATAGCGAGCCCAGTGTGAGTTCCGAGGGCCGCAAAGATACCATTACCGGTAGGTTCCGTCATGATACCGAAGGGCAAGGAGCGAGATGTCGCTAAACATCGCATACCGTGAGTACCACCGAAGCGGAATCTCGCTTACTTTTAGAAGGATGGATGACAGGAAAGCACCTTATCACTTCCGACCGTACCCGGAGCTAGAGAGCCTCCAACCTTACGAGCCGTGAGTTACATGGAAAATATCACACCTCCAACGTACATCCATACGGCATCCTTGCCAAGGATGGCTTGGAAGGTGATGTTATCGACCATGTACCTCACTATTCGTACATGGATTTCGATGTATACCTTTTTTGGATGGATCGGCAAAGATCATACATAGTCCGTTTTGAGTCTATATGGATTGTATGAGATATATTCCAGATCGAGTTGTATCATGTATCCTCAACATGATTGGAATGAAAGTGACCATGTCACATTTTTGGCCTTCACCTCTTTTGTGCAAGTTGACTGGGAAACGCCATTAAAGTTAAATGAACTTCGAACAAAGAACAGAAAAGAAACAAAAAGAATAAAAGAAAACTTTCCTTAAAAATCTAAAAAAAAAATGATGAACTCCAAATTCACAATAAAATAAAATTTGAATCGTTAAAAGACAAACAAAATGACCACAAATTTTCAATCAAATTCAAATTCAACCTTCAAAGATCTCAAATCAAATCTCAATCAAAAATTCAAATTCGACTTTTCAGATTCCAAATCAAACCTCAATCAAATTTAAACTCAACCTTCTAAATCTGAAATCCAATCCGTTCTACTCTCTCCTTTGTCTGGGATGGGAGCGGTCGATTCCATTGACACGGAGCCACGAGGTTTTCGATTCGGATCTAGTGGCGAGGAATTGTATCTAATCCAAACCAGCAACTTTCGATCAACTCTTTTGAATGGGATATGTAGCATCTACATATTCCCTCCTAATTCATTTCCTTCCATGAAAGTCTTTTACAACTTTCATGAAATTCTCGAAACACTAAAATTCCATACTTTTCAAATCAACACTACAAATCTTTGCAATATCAATTACCATTCAAAATTCAAACTTTTGGGGTCGAGGATTTTACATCCGAGACTGCATTGCTTTAGGATTCTTTCCCTATCGCAATGAAATACATCAAAATCAAACTTTTGAGGTCGAGGATTTTACATCCGAGACCGCATCGCTTTAGGATTCTTTCCCTATCGCAATGAAATACATCAAATTCAAACTTTTGGGGTCGAGGATTTTACATCCGAGACCGCATTGCTTTAGGATTCTTTCCCTATCGCAATGAAATACATCAAATTCAAACTTTTGGGGTCGAGGATTTTACATCCGAGACCGCATCGCTTTAGGATTCTTTCCCTATCGCAATGAAATACATCAAAATCAAACTTTTGGGGTCGAGGATTTTACATTCGAGACCGCATTGCTTTAGGATTCTTTCCCTATCGCAATGAAATACATCAAATTCAAACTTTTGGGGTCGAGGATTTTACATCCGAGACCGCATCGCTTTAGGATTCTTTCCCTATCGCAATGAAATACATCAAATTCAAACTTTTGGGGTCGAGGATTTTACATCCGAGACCGCATTGCTTTAGGATTCTTTCCCTATCGCAATGAAATACATCAAATTCAAACTTTTGGGTCGAGGATTTTACATCCGAGATCGTATCGCTTTAGGATCCTTTCCCTATCGCAATGAAATACATCAAAATTCAAACTTTTGGGGTCGAGGATTTTACATCCGAGACTGCATTGCTTTAGGATTCTTTCCCTATCGCAATGAAATACATCAAAATTCAAACTTTTGGGGTTGAGAATTTTACATCCGAGACTGCATTGCTTTAGGTTCTTTCCCTATCGCAATGAAATACATCAAAATCAAACTCTTGGGGTTGAGGATTTTACATCCGAGACTCGCATTGCTTTAGGTTCTTTCCCTATCGCAATGAAATACATCAAAATCAAACTTTTGGGTCGAGGATTTTACATCCGAGACCGCATCGCTTTAGGATTCTTTCCCTATCGCAATGAAATACATCAAAATCAAACTTTTCGAGGTTAAGGATTTTACATCCAATACCGCATCGTGCTCCGAGTTCTCTCTTCATTGTAATGGTTCAATCCAATCAATTCAATTTTCTTTTGAGGTTGAAGATGTTACATCTAAAACCACAAAATTCCAATTTTCATTTCAAGTTCAAATCCCTTCAAATTAATTTTAACAAAACTTCAATCTAAATTGAAACTCCAGCTAAAATCTAAACTCACACATCAAAATTTAAATTGAAACAACTGAAATCTAAATCGAAATTCCCCCAAATCATGTGATTTGGGATTCACCTCCTTTTCCTTTCCCCAGCGAGAGTTCAGGAATCTCCAGTCCCGGAGATATACTCGACACTCCCCGCCGGAAATTCTTCTACTTCGTCCTAAGTTTGTCACTTGGACATCCGTGTTGGTTTTGTTGATCGCTTCGGTCAACACCAATACGCGCGGTGTGCTCCGTCAGCTCACCACACCTATTGGGGTCCATTTGTTGACCTCATTTTCGATGAGGTCTTCTCTTCTTCTCTTTAAGTACTTAGGATCTAGCCTTAGGCTTTTCCTTCGACCGTCCTGGAGGATTAGAATTGGGACCCACCACTTAGAAATTCAAACCCCTTCTTAACTCCCCGCAAACTCCACAAACTTGACTATAGACCCTTAATCACCTAGAGGGTTGAAATCAAATGTGGAAGTTTAAAGGATGAGTTCCTATAGGACTCTTCGGCCTTAGGACCGCCCCGGCGGCTCGGTCCGGTGAAGGGGCTGACTTACACACACACTACACCTATACACTACATTTTCACACACACCTCCTAAAACCACACCCATACCCAATTTGACCTCCTAACTCATGCAAGTGATTCACATGGATGGTCTTTAACCCCTAAGCCCTTGGCTAAGAGGGTTAGGAACAACATAGTGGGTGCCTCAAATGAGTCCCTTCAAGGCTCATGTGGCCTTGATATGGCTTCACGGCTCAACCAAAATGATTTCATTCCACTTACATTCACCCAATCTTCAATTTTCCAAATTTTCAATTTTTGACCCTAGGGACCCTACACCCGCCTAGCCTACCCAAAACCCTTGAAATTACCCAAATCCTCCAAAATTTCCAAATTACCCAAAATTCTCCAAAATCATTCCTAAACATTTCCTCACCAATCAAATTGATCATCCATAGCCAAAAATACCAAAAATTCCAAAAATACCTCTCAATACCCTCCAAATACCCAAAATGCCCCTCTTAGCCAAAAAATCCAAAAATTCAGAAAATTACCAGAAAATTTCAGAAAATCCCAAATATTCCCAATTTCATTTTGTTCAACTACACCATGAGCCAATTTTGACAATTTACCCCACTCTTGTCAAAATCCCCAATTTGACCCATTTTTAACCCAAAGTGAACCCAATGTCAAACCAAACCTACCCAATTGACCCAAATTCTGGTCCAATTCAATTCTAAACTTCAATTCAACATCTCCAACACTAATCTAGACCAAATCCAAGCCCAATTTGATTGACATTTGAATCCAATTTCACTTTTGACCTTAAAGCCCAATTTGGACCCATGACCCAAACTTAGCCCAAACTAACCCAATTCAACTCCAATTAACCCCAAATCTTTTCTAAACCTTCCTTAACATCCCCACAAACAAAACACTAACATGATTTGCCCAAAATTTAGACCCAAACCCCACTCAAATTCAACCCAAAGCTAAAAGGCCCAATTTCGACCTAAACCCAAACCTAACCCAAATAAGCCCAAACCCCAAAATCAAAACCCAACCAAAGCCAAAACCTCTTTGAAACACTCCCATAAACATTTCCCAACATTTATTTTACATCAATTTCAACCCTAGCCCAACATTGGCCCAAGTTAGCCCAATTTGACCTATATTGGCCCATTCACCAAAGAGGTCCAAATCCAACCCAAACCTAGCCCAAACACTTCAAATTTATTCCAAATCATTCATGAAACATTCCTAAACTAAATTCAACACTTATTGGATCCAATCCTTTGCAAAATTCTCATCCTAAAATCAAAAAAAAACCCACTTCCCTAAATCACTTTAAAAGCCCACCTTCACTAAATTTCAAAGGCCCAAAGCCCACATGACAACCTTATATCATCATCCATTGGATGGAACCATCTCCTAAGTTCCAAACCCATGATAAAATAAATCCAAATTAAGCCATGTGCCAAATCCCATCAAATCACTCCTAAATTACCAAAATATCCAAATTCCATTTTCATGAAATTGACCAAGCTTTTCCCTAAGCCAAAGGCAAGCCATGAAGCCACTCTTAAGCCACATGCAAGCCATGTGGGTTGCTCACATGTCACCATGCTATCTTGGGCAAAAGGAGGAGATCCTTTCCACATTTCCTTAAGGTGATGAACCACTCCCATGATTCCCCTTAACCATGCTTATGCCTAATTGTGCTTGGATGGTGACTTGACCCTACTGATTATGCTGAACCAAATCACTTTCCCTTCAGCCTAAACCAAGAATTGGGTGGTGCACCTAGCCCAAAAGGATGGGTTGACCCATTTGGAGCCAAAATGACCTCTCTCCCATACCATTTTAATCCAAGCCCTTTACACATGGCATTGGCCAATTGCCTACACTAAACCCCGCCACCGACCCACCCGAACAAGATGGTGACCAAGTGCTCAGCCGACCGACCACTGAGCCGCCGGAAAACTCCATGGCCGAGACATGGGGAGAAGCCAAACTTTGGAATTCCACCTCGCTAAGTTGCCCCATGCCCAATGGCCACCATGGCCGTTCTTCCCTCGACCTAAGCAGCTCGATCCCAAGCCCTAACTCCCCCGGGAGGCCCTCCACCCTCTCCTATTTAAACCTCACCTCCTCTCGGCCATGAGAGGTGCCGAACCGCACCTTATTGAAACCCCGCCAAAATTGCTCCGCATCACTCTCCATACTTAGAGCGGTTGATCCCCAGTGACAATTTGCCCTAATCCCCACCAACAGAGCCCAATTTCTCGACCAAAATTCCACCCAAAAACGAGGACACTTCTCCACGAGTGGATCAATCCCCAAATCGATTGATCCTACACCTTCACCGCACCAAGGGAAGAGGTCCACCAGCAAAAGCCCCCTCTCCGAGCCACCCATCCGTTCCGGACTCCAAGCTTTGTGATCGGGCTTGGTCGAAATCATACCTAGAAAATTCACTGTGCCAAGGGACTTCATCCGGAGCTTGCTTGGACCCAATCGAAGGTGACTCAACTCTCGCATCGAAGCTTCACTTCTCTGAGCAAAGGTATGGACTCACTCTTCTTCCCGAGCTTCCAAAGATTCTCCTTTTAATTTGAGTCAATTTAAATACATGTTTATCGTATGGATGTGTTCGTCTCCTCAAGACGAATCCATAGAGCATAAGAACACGAAAATCCGTTGAGAATCGAGCGAGAAATTAGTGGTTAGAAGGTTGACGGTCACGGGTGCACACCCGCCGTAGACGATGACCATGAGCCGTCGGATCGAGCGTGTATCGAGTGGACGGTCCGGATCGAGTCGGACAGCCGCGTTGGTACTCGACCCGCGGGGCCCCGGATCGCCGAGTCTGGATGGCGGCGCCGAATCGGGAGACGACGCGCGGAGCTTCGGAGATGCCTAGGCTGACGCGGCGCCGCGTGGATAAGTAGGAAATTAGGTTATTTTCCTATTTATTTAATTCCCTAAACTTAAAAAATGCATAACTTTGTGTAGGAAAATCAGAAAAATAAAATAAAAATACCCTCTCGCTTCGGTGAACAGAGGAGAATAATGTGGAAAGGAAATCATTTAATTTCATCAAGTATTTGATTTTTAATAATTTATTTACTCTCTGCACATTTTCAATTCTCCATGCATGTATACAATTCACCATGGCATGAGACCATAAGGCTTTTGAAGCCTCTGAATTTGGGAACATTCCCTGAATTTTCCAAAGTCAGAGGCCATCCCTATGAAGAGTTATTGATTTTTCAATTCTAGGTTACTATTCTGAGTATTTTAATTCTAATAATTAGCATGTTGTGAAATAAATTCTAAGAAAATTTGAGGATGTTTCTTATGACTAGAGGGCTCTAGGAAAAATAGGTTTTGAATTAATCCACTTGGAATAACCCTAATCGGCTTAAACACCCAAAATAGGTCCTTAATTAATTAGAGCTAATCATACATCAAATTGACTTGAAACCAATTCTCCACTGACCTTTAGGATCAGAGGAACCCATCATAAAAACTTGAAGTCAATTGGACTTGGGTAGCCCTACCAAATGGGTTGATTAAGCCATTTAGCCAACTTAAACTTTAAAAATTCATAACTTTCAAAATACTTTTCAAAAATTCACCAGATTGGTTTTGGAGCCTCTCTAATATCAGGGGAATTTAAGAAAATTAAAATTACAATTTTCTAAAAAAGTTGATTTTTTGCATTATTTTAATATTTTTAATAATTAAAAAATAATAAAAATCACAAAAATAATAAAATTCATAAAAATGTCACATTTTGAATTTTAATCACTTTGGAACAAACCCCATATTTTTCTTAGGTCTCTATGATGAGATATTAAATTTTAAAGCCCTAGGGTACTTTTAAAATTAAAAAAAATGTATTTTCTAGCATTTCCACTAAAATAATTATAATAAATCAAAGAAAAATCAGAAAATTGTAAAAATTGGTTCTCTGATTTCCTTGATATCAGAGAGATTTTGAAAAATATAAAATTCATTTTTCAACCTTTATTTTATTTTTAAATTAATTAATACTCCAAAACTCAAAATAATTATAATAAAAAGAATATAGTTCAAAAAATCACCAAAATTGGTCCAAGTGGTCCTCTGGTCATTAAAAATGTCCCATAATTTTCTTAAGGACAGAAACTTTCCCTTGGTCATATTATTAAATTTTCCTTGGAAATCCCTATTTTCCACCAAAAATAATTACATAAATAAATTAAATACAGAAAAATCACATTTTCTCCTCTAATGTCTTTATTGACATATGAGTGAAGTCACATAAAAATTTCAAATTCATTTAAGCTCAATTTAGTGAGTTATGAAATCATTAAGCTTAAAGGGCAAAATGGTAATTAAAATCTTAACCCTTAATTAAAGACTTTAGGCTTAATAAAATTAAAAGAGTAAAATATTTGATCCTAATCTGATTTGGATGATTGAAATTTAAATAATTAAAGGGTAGAAACCTACTAAACAATTTAAAAATAATTAAAATAAACCTTAATCAAATAATTAATTAAATTTGGAAGAATAATAAAATTGGAATTATTAAAATAGGGATATTATTTGGAAGAGATTTGTCCTTTAATTCAAGGATCCCTAAATTAATCATCTCAATAATATTTAATTCTTAATTAAAATGATAATCCAAATTTAAGATTTAAAATGCTAAAAGACTTAATCATTAAATTAAATTAAAGTTAAATTACCTAAATTAAATCCTTTTAAAATTTCAATTAAATTAATACTTTAACAATTAAAATTAAATCATCTTTAAAACATAAAAAATAAAATATTAAATTTAAATTAAAAATAAAATTAAATTAAAATTTAAATTAAAAAAAATTAAATAAAATTAAATTAAATCAAATTAAATTAAATCAAATTGAATTAAATTAAATAAAATTAAATTAAATTAAATTAAATTAAATTAAATCAAATTAAATTAAATCAAATTAAATTAAATTAAATTAAATCATATTATATTAAATTAACTCAAATTAAATTAAATTAAATTAAACCACATTAAATTAAATTAAATTAAATTAAATTAAATTGAACTAAATCAAATTAAATTAAATTAAAAATAATATCACCTAAGACATAAAGAATTCAAAAATAAATCTAAAACAACTTGAACACTATTCCAAACTTAAACCCATTAATTGAAATTAAGTTAAATCATAAACCATTTGAACATCCATTTGCCCTCGAGAGCTCTTGTTGTCATAACTCCTAAATGGAGTGTTAAGTGAAGTGTTACTTCATTCATAGGATATTCAAACGTCCTAGTTCACTGAGCAAGATAACAAAACTTGAACTCCCGGACGATTAATTCATTTGTATAATTAAATTCTCTTGGACTTAAAATAATCCTAGAAATATTGAAAAGATGTTTAAGACTCGTCTAAAGCACTTCCTCGATATGATAGGATATTTATAAGAACAATTGAACTTAATTGTTCTTTGATGAAGAAAATCGTCCTCAAACCCAAAATACAAGAACCTAGACGTCATAGGAGGTGACTAGCTATAGGAGTAGGACCTTGGTAGAAAACCATAACCCTTCCCTTAGCTTTACCTAGGAACTTGCTTTAAATGCTTAAAGATTCTAATTGTGTTTTAAGTGCAACTTGGGATGACGGGAAGACCCTCCGGGTACGTTTTTATTTTATTGCAATTTACCCTATTGCAATTTATTTAATCGCATCGCACTTACTTTTCTTGCATGATAAACAACTCGTTGCATGAAAACCCACACCTTTAGGATAGTCCCTAAAACCGAAACCAAAACTAAATTAAAAGTCATTACAAGATAAAATTCATCGCCACAACATTTCAAAATATAAAACAACTCAAAATTTAATCACAAGCGTAACAACAAAACTACAACTACAACTAAATTAAAACGTCTTGTTGGATGATCGGGAATACCTCGGATGATGTAACCTACGTGTTGCTAACGGGATTTCCCACGGTCTAAATGAAAGTGTGGAACTCATTCGATTGAGTTTAGCAAATTCATCCGGACTAAGTGAATCCGATAAAAATAACGATGCCGAAGGATGGAACCGTGGGATCTTAACCGGTGTTGTTATAATCAACTTTAAGATTTGTTTAATTAAAATATTAAAAAAACACCTGGATTTTAAGATTTTCTCTAAACCGAACACTTCTCTCATCTCCCGATTTATGACTTCTAAAACTAAACCTCTCGCAACAAGGAGCTCGTGAGCATGGTGGGCGAGACGGCCATCGTCATCAAGCAAAACCCGAGTCTACTTCAAGCAAAACTTTCTTAGAATTAAATAACCAAGTCATAGGACTTCGAGGTAGTTTGCCCGGTGCAACATAAATCCTCAACTCTTCGTTAGGCATTTGCATGATCATGTCATGTAAATTAAGCCCTAACCTGGTCTTAGGACTCCGAGGTAGTCGTCCGATACGACATAAACCCTCACATCTTCGAGGCTATTTCGTATGATTTTATCGTACAAATATAAGTCCAAATTAATTAAAATTGGCAAGATTAAAACATTAAATAAACATTAGTGGCTTTCCTAAATTCAAGCCAAACAATAGGATAGTCGCGAAATTACCGAAGTTCGCTTCGAATCCGTGATTTCTCCTACCTTTCTTCCTTTGGATTCCCAAAATAAAATATTCCAAATTTGATCCATTCCCTATCGAAATTCCAAAATTCAATTCTTTGAAAACTTAAACTTTCAAATTTTTTAGAGCAGTAACTACCGATTATTATCGAGAGTTTTCTTAGGTGATTCCCGTCACTTAAGATGTAATTAACTATAGGGGCTTACCCTTATAGTGGAATTTTAAGAACCTGTGTAATATAAACCTTGTTTAATGTTTTCATATTAAGCAGGGGAACTTGTCGGCTTATAAAATTGGTTCGCAGACTAAACGGATGCCACAAATCTTCTAGTTTATTTAACCGAGCCCCATCATCAAGCAGTGTGTCTATTCTCCGGGATAGTACACGGTTTGTGGTGCGGTGCTCGTTTATGTAAACTATTCGGGATGTGAGATCAGTTTGATTTCATATCTTAAAATCTTCAAATTTAAAAATTATTTTCAAAATCAAATACTACTTTTCAAATTATTTATTTAAACTAAATTAAAATTCGCCGACAATTTCTGTAGGCGACCCCCTTTTCAAAATAAAACACACAAACCTAAAAATAAGCCGTACAGCACTCAGGAAAGACAACATCTAAATCACCACTCCTATAACGACGCTCAGCTTCATAGTATGCAATCTCGTATTCCGAATGTCACTGGAGATATTCGCTATCATAATCGTGTCTTCTCTCCAAGCCTCCAATTCTTTCGATCTATATGCTCAAATCTTCTTTCCATATTTTCTCCAAATAACTCAAAACTCTTTCTACTCGTGGTTAATTCATTCATCGGATCTTGAAGGTTAGGAGTAGTGTACCGAGGGGGTGGTTCATAACTAGTAGAGGGTATATCTCTACTTGAAGAAGGTACATAATCCTCGTCCCGCATCTCCATCCTTCGTGGGATTCATATTTCTTTATATTAGCTCGAGTTAGTGGGTTTCATAGGCTCTATCCATTCCTCATCATCTCTCGCCTCTACCCCGTATAATCGGCAAAGTGCATAGATAAGACCGGGATGTCCTAATCCTCCTCCACTTTCATTTCTAAGCAGTGGCTAATATGTTTTTATATATAACATTTCCCACATTAATACTCTTCCGGTTCCGAATACGTAATTCGGAATCGTCTCATCTCTTGTTACCTCACTATGGTGGTAGGTAGGTAACAAAGTAGAGCAAATAAAATAATTCCAGTGCTTTTGATGTTGCATTTAGCATAGTAAAGAGGGAAGTTTACCCGTTCTCGCCGCTTTATCTTCCGGACTCCTTTCCCATCGGTGAGAAAGTCAATCACCTCTTCTAATGGTCCTTCCATAGTTCCAAAAGTTTCATATTCGCTCCAGTGTGTCTTGAACTTCATAATATGCGTTTATTCTACAGACATCGAAATCTACGATAAATCCTCTAACTCTAACCGGTGCATCTTCTGCCTGTGTTAAGTTTGTATAAAATTCCTTCACAACTTCTACAGCTGCTCTGTTGGTAACGAAACAGAAGTTTTCCCATCCTTGCTCCTTTATAACTCGCTCTACTTCTCCTCCTGGATTCTTGAAAACTCGATCTTGTATGCACTTTCTTGCTTGAATATTTTGAAAATATCGTGTTCGTGCTCTCGCATTAATGAATCGAGTTTCGTCAAAATCTAATCGTCGCTTTTTTCGTGGAGCCATTTCTCGATCTGTGAAATTTACAAAATTTTTAACTAAACTCCAAAATATTACTAAAAAGGCTTCCCACAACAACTAAAATCCATTTAAATCGATTTCTATGAAATTCTTCCAAGTATTTTCTTCACATTTCAAAATTTTTCAAAATATCCCAACGTAGAAGAAATCAATGGTGAAAATCAAAAATTTTTGCATAGGAGTGAAGTTCTTACCAAGGGAAGATGAAATCTGGTGTCAAAAAGTGTTGAAATCGCTTCAAATCCAAGATCTCTCAAGCCCTAGGTCGGTTTTTTTGAAAATTTTAGGAAGGGGATGATGAATAGTGTCTGTTGACCGGTCAAATATAGGTCTTTTCGCGATTTCGCTGTCGGCGAGGTTCCAAAAAAATTTCAATTTTTGAATTTCGTCAATCATTTTCAACCTCGAATTGCCATTAATCAATCTTCTGATCACTTAATTTGAATATTAATAAGAAGATTAGGTACTATACTTACAAAAATTCACACAAAACAAACAAAATATCTTTATAAATGAAATCCATCAAACTTACAAATTTCACACTAACAACTTCACACATACTTAAATTAATTGTTCAAATCCATACCACTCAAGCATCGCAATCCAAACCACAACACTCTAAATGCCGAGACATAACAATTTACATAAAATCTTATCAAATCTAAAGTTCGACTCATAATAAAACTTAAACTCCAAAACAAACACTCACACATACAAATATAACATAAACATATAAATCCTTCCTACTCTTCCGTGTCTGAACTAATATCTTCTCTGATATTCCCAATGCGACGCAGGTGCACAAATAAATTGTAGAAAGGCCTGAAAGGGAATTCTGCAGTAGATTCTTCATTAATCCATCCTTTCTGTCTTAGTAGATGAATAAAACTAGCCTCCAGATGTCCAGTATGATCAAAGTGCTCCTTCATTCTCCAATCAATATGATCAAACATATAAGAGATATTGTCAATGGAATTCATCACATTTTGCATTTCTTTCTACAATCCTTTAATCTTCTTCAGAATAAAATTAGTCTTATCAGTAATAGGTCTTGCTAAAGGATTGTTCTGTGATGTTCTGTCAGAAATAACGGTGATCTCATCATTGTTATCCAAAGTGGGAAACATATCAGTAGGATCCAGGGGTTTCCATGGTAAAAGTACTTTTTCCCAAGCCTCATAAGAAACTTGGTACTGACTGCATAAAGCAAATATAGTAGATGGGTGTCCAAGTCCATGCACTGACCCATGCACGATTAATCCCAATGCAGACTTTACTATTATTGATCCAACATCGATAGGTAATCCAATTTGAATACAATAGTTTAAAATAGCGCATTCCTTTGAAACTTTATTTACTCTCATGGTAGGTAATAATTTTGATGATATAAAGAAATGCTAGTGCTTCGAGACAGGGTTTAGAAGTGATGCGAAGAAACTAACATACCCGTCTTCTCGTAACTCCCAATCATCCGGTTCATCAGTCAGATATCTATATATCTCGTTCATATTATATCTTGAAGGCACAAAGTTGGAATAGTGACAAACAGAGGTATTTTCTATAGAAAAAAATTCATTTACCCTTGTAGGAGTAAATGTTACCCATCTTCCTCTGACGTACACATTTCCATGGTTGATCACATGTAAATTAGAGTAAAACTCTTTTACTACTGGTATAACTACAGCGGAAGTTGTATAACAAAATACCTCACAATGCCGCTGTGCGATCATTTCTTCGATTTTTGTAGTAGCATTCTCTACTCCTCTATTGACGAATCCTCTTTCTTTGATAAGTCTTTTCTTCATCAAGCCTTTGTTGAAGATTCGTTGTGCCTCCGAACTAACAAATTTTCGTCGATTGAAAACTTCAGTTTTTGTAGTTTCTAGGAATTTTGAGGCCATGTTGGATGGAATGGATTGGTCTCTAGTCGTTCCTAAGGAAGAAAAATGGTGTAAAATCGGATTTGGAATAATTTCTTACGAAGGAATGGCTTAGATTCGTCCAAAACCGCACGAAAAATCTTTAAGAAACCAAATTTTAAACTACCTCGCCGTCGGAGGGAAGTTCCTCGCCGTCGGCGACTTAGTTATAAAAACTGAATTAGTAAATGGTCCACGATCTCGCTGTCAGCGGGATCAGGCTCGCTGTCGGCGAGATTCGTAAAAATCGTCCGTTTTCGCCTCCGGTCCGAATATTTTCCGATCTCATATAATAAGTTCAATTTTTGTGATGATTCTAAATAAGAATTTGAGTAGTAAGATTTATTTTAATAATATAGATTCACTAATATGTAGATATATAAAAAATAAAAGACTACTATGGGTTGCCTCCCATAAAGCGCTTGGTTTAACGTCGTCGACCCGACCTAGTTCGCTTAGTGTTCAGGTTGACTAAGCATTAAAACCTCTTTAAAATTTGGTCGTCTATTTTTGAAATATGTTTTTAATCTATGTCCATTTACTTTAAATCTATGTCCTGTTTTTGGATCTTCACTTTCTACAGTTCCATATGAAAATATTTGAGTTACCGTGAAAGGTCTTAACCATCGAGATTTCAATTTCCCAGGAAATAATTTCAATCTAGTATTATAAAGCGAAACTTCTTGTCTTGGTTCAAAATTTCTCTGATTAATCTTCCGATCATGCCATAATTTCATTCTTTCTTTATAAATCCTATCATTATCATATGATTCATTCCTTAGTTCTTCTAATTCATTTAATTGCAACAATCTCTTCTCACCAGCTTCTTTCAAATTATAATTAAATTCTTTAATCGCCCAATATGCTTTATGTTCTAATTCGACTGGTAAGTGGCAAGTTTTTCCATATATAAGCCTCGTAAGGAGTCATTCCAATCGGAGTTTTATAAGTAGTCCCGTATGCCCATAATGCAGTTGTCTAGTCTTATAGACCAGCTCGACTCGTTAGGGTTTACGTACTTTTCTAATATACGTTTAATCTCTCGATTGAAACTTCACTAATCCACTAGTTCATGGATGATAAGCGACCGATATCTTATGCATAATATTATACTTTTCCACTAGTTTGTGAATGTATTTGTTTCTAAAATGAGTTCCTCCGTCGGTGATAATCACCTCGGCATTCCAAATCTAGTAAAAATATTTTTCATTAAAAATTTTGAAACACTTTTAAGCATCACACCTAGATAAAGCTTCGTGCTTCAATCCATTTGGAAACATAATCAACAGCCTACTAATATATATGAGTTTCCAAATGACGGAATAAAAGGTCCCATAAAATCTAATCCCCAAACATCAAAAATTTCAACTTCTAATATAAAATTTAGAGGCATTTCATTTTTTCGAAATGTTTCCTATTCATCGGCATTTATCGCAAGTTTCGATATATCTATATACATCTCTAAATAGAGTAGCCAATAGAATCCAGATTGTAGAATTTTATATGCAGCTTTATCTATCCCAAAATGTCCTCCAAAATCGAATCATGACATTTTTGAATAATTGGTTCAATTTCTTCATAAGGTACACATCTTCTAATAATTAGATCCTTACATTGCTTATATAAGTATGGTTCATCCCAAAAATATGATTTAGTATCGTGAATGAATTTTTTCGTTGTTGCAAAGTTAACATAGGTGGTAAAATGTCACTTACAATATAATTTACTATGTCCGCATACCAAGGTATTTTCAACTCATTAATATTATAAAGTTGTTCATCGTGAAAACCGTCTAAAATTTCATTATCGGCATCGTATAATTCAGGATTTTCTAATCTTGATAAATGATCGACAATTTGATTATCAGCTCCTTTTTGTTAATGATCTCAAAATCAAATTCTTGCATTAATAATATCCATCCGATTAATCTTGGTTTAGTCTCTTTTTTTATTAAATATTTTATAGCAGAGTGATCAGTATGTACAATACATTTAGTTCCTATTAGATAATGCCTAAATTTATTAAAAGCATATACAACTGCTAATAATTCTCTTTCAGCAACTGTATAATTTATTTCAGCATTATTTAGAGTTTTACTAGTGATCACTGAAAAATTTATTAAGAAATTCATACCTATTTTTGATGAAATTGCACTTTAAAGAAAGGTATTTTCTTTATTTTGTTGCAGGAATGGAGAATTTAGGTGATAAAAGCAAAAATCATAAAAAGGAACGGATTTGGAGCAAAAAGGAAGAAAATAATGCAATTTTAGGCCGAGTCGCCGACGGCGAGATCGAGCCCGCCGACGGCGAGGGTATGAGGAAGAAATTCCGAAGGATTTATAATCGTCTCGCCGACGACGAGCCCCAGCCCGCCGACGCCGAGATAGCGCGGTTCGAAGACCTTCTAGAAGCCTCGCCGACAGCAAGGTAGTTCGTCGCCGACGGCGAGCTAGTTCAAATGGCGCAGATACATTGAACCTGGACACCTTTTGAAGAGATGCTTACACACCTCTTGGACCTTTGCCTACCTCTATATATAGAGGTCGAAAATCAATCTTTTAAGAGTCTTTAAGTGCAGTTTTTTTTGTGTTATTTTGTGAAGTGTGTGTCAATTTGTGTCTTAAGAGTCTTAATTAGTGTAATTAGTGAGTCTTTAGTGAGTTAGTGAGTTTTTAGTGAGTCTTCATCGCATCGGAAGGAAGAGTCAAAGGAACTGCGAGGAGTCCGCTTGGGATAAATCGAGATAAGTATTTGTATTTATTGTTTTTAACTTTAAATGAAATCCATGCTTAGTTTAGTTCCCATGCATTCGAGTAGTTTATTAGTCTTTCTCCCCGTTTATGAAATTAAGTGACTTGATGAACTAAAAATGAAGTACTTTTATATATATTAATAAATTGTGATAATTTTTACTTAAAACTTAATTTACTTTCAAACTGGCCATTTGATTTGTTAAAATATGTTGAATATCAACTATAGTAAAAATTACATCGGATATTCGGGGAATTCAAAAGCCTTGGAAGGAAGGTGCAAATAAATAGGGAAATAATATCATCGGGCGTAGAATCGAGCATTTTAGTGTGATGACTAAAATATTCAATTCGGTCCTATTGCTTCGAGAGCCGAAGTGTAGATGTTAGCCCTCAGCGAGGGGAACGTGGAGCTTCGAAGTGGCAGTCGGTATCCTCCCGACCTAGCCGCAGATTCGGCAATCAAACATAGGATTAGTCAATATTCTTTACACTCGACTAAAGGGTAAAGAATAGAATGCTCCTATTTGTCACAATACCTTAAAATTATCTATTTAAATTCATCAATCACTTAAATTTCTAAACAAGGGAAAGATATTTTTTCCGAATAGTTAAGACTTATTTAGCAATTAGTTTAATTTCTGCACTTTCAATACGTATTAATTTTCTACTTAGTTAAGTTACCTAATTAAAATACTTAGTTTACTTTATTGCGCTTAAATTTAGAATTCCAAATTTTCGTATACTATTTTAAAATTATTATTATTATTATTTTAAAATTAGTTGTTATTTAATTTTCTATTTCCCCGTGGGATCGATAACCGAGACTCCACTAGAGCCCCGTATTACTTGATACGATACGTATACTCGCGTAGCATCCACAACATAAACAATTACAATTCTATACATATAATCGGCCATTTGATTTGTTAAAATATGTTGAATATCAACTATAGTAAAAATTACATCGGATATTCGGGGAATTCAAAAGCCTTGGAAGGAAGGTGCAAATAAATAGGGAAATAATATCACTCGGGCGTAGAATCGAGCATTTTAGTGTGACGACTAAAATATTCAATTCGGTCCTATTGTTTGAGAGCCGAAGTGTAGATGTTAGCCTCGTGCGAGGGGAACGTGGGAGCTTCGAAGTGGCAGTCGGTATCCTCCCACCTAACTCGCGATTCGATAATCAAACATAGGATTAGTCAATATTCTTTACACTGGACCAAAGGGTAAAGAATAGGAATGCTCCTATTTGTCACAATACCTTAAAATTATCTATTTAAATTCATCAATCACTTAAATTTCTAAACAAGGGAAAGATACTTTTTCTCGAATAGTTAAGACTTATTTAGCAATTAGTTTAATTTCCCGCACTTTTAATACGTATTAATTTTCTACTTAGTTAAGTTACCTAATTAAAATACTTAGTTTACTTTATTGCGCTTAAATTTAGAATTCCAAATTTTCGTATACTATTTTAAAATTATTATTATTATTATTTTAAAATTAGTTGTTATTTAATTTTTTATTTCCCCGCGGGATCGATAACCAGGACTCCACTAGAACCCCGTATTACTTGATACGATACGTATACTTGCGTAGCATCCACAACATAAACAATTACAATTCTATACATATAATATAGCGGGGTCAAGTTTTTGGCGTCATTGCAATTAAATTAAAAATATCATAATATAAAATTGTGGGTCAACTAGCATAATATATAACTTTGAAAATCTTATCATATCTTTGCCCAAGAACTGCTCCTATAGCATAATCAATAGCATCACACATAAGTTCAAATGGTTTCTCCCAGTTAGGTGAAACTATTATAGGTGTTGTAATTAATTTATCTTTTAATAATTCAAAAGCATTCAGACATTCAGTTGTAAATTCAAATTTCTTGTCCTTTTCAAGAAGTTGGCATAGAGGTTTAGTAATTTTTGAAAAATCTTTAATATAACGCCCGTATAATCCAAACGTGTCCAAGAAAACTTCTTACCCCTTTTACCGTAGTTGGAGGTGGTAATTTAGCTATTACTTCGAATTTTTGCGAGGTCTACTTCCATGCCTTTTTCTAAAATTTTATGCCCTAATACAATGCCACCTGTAACCATAAATTGACATTTCTCCCAATTTAGAACTAAATTAGTTTTTTCACATACTTCAAATACCTTTTCAAGATGATTTAAGCATGTGTCAAATGTTGTTCCGAATACACAGAAATCATCCATAAATACTTCTATTTCATTATCAATTAATTTACTAAATATAGACATCATACATCTCTGGAATGTTGCAGGTGCATTACATAATCCAAAAAACATTCTTCGAAAAGCGAAAGTTCCATAAGGACTAGTAAATGTAGTTTTATCTCGATCCTCTGGAGCAATTTGTATTCGATGATAACCGGTATATCCATCTAAGAAACAAAAATATTTGTGTCTCGGCTAATCTATCTAACATTCGGTCTAGAAATGGTAAAGGGAAGTGATCTTTTCCGGTGGCCGTGTTTAATTTTCTATAATCAATACATATTCGCCATCCAGATGACTTGTCTTATAGGGATAAGATCATTATTTTCATTAGCTTTGATAAATCACTCCTCCTTTTTAGGTACACAAGTGAATCGGGCTTACCCAAGCACTCGTCGAAATAGGATATATAATACCATTATCTAACCATTTTAAAATTTCTTTCTTAACTACTTCTTTCATTATCGGATTTAATCTCCTTTCATGGATCCGCTTTAGGTTTATGTTCATTATCTAAAATAATTCCGTGCATACAAATCGAAGGACTAATTCCTTTGATATCCGCTAAGGTCCAACCAAAAATTTTCTTATATTTTTTTAATGTATCTAAAAGTTTTTGTTCTTGAGATTCATTTAATTCGGATGAAATAATAACAGGTAGATTTGAAGAATTTCCTAAGTAAGCATATTTTAAATGATTAGGTAACATTTTTAACTCAAGTTCGTGAGGTTTAATAATCGATGGAACTATATTCTTTTCGTTGTTTTCCGTGTTATCCAAAAATTCATATTTCTCTTGAATATAATCTAATTTTTCATTTATATCGGATTTTTCAATTAATTCAATATTTTCCTTTTCTAATTTTTCTTCATAATATTCCTTAAAATGTTCTTTTTGTAATTGATCGAGTACTTCCATTCGAAAACACTCATCATCTTTTTCTAGCGCAGGATATTTCATTGAATTAGCAATATTAAAAGTTATTTTTTGATCATTTACTCTCATAGTTAATTCTCATTTCTGAACATCGATCATAGCTTTTCTAGTGGCTAAAAATGGTCTTCCTAAAATGATAGGAATTTCTTTATCTTCTTCCATATCTAGAACAATAAAATCTACAGAGGAAGATAAATTTATCCACTTTTACTAATACATCTTCAATAACTCCTTTAGGATATGTAACGTAACGATCGCCTAATCGAAGAGTTACCGAAGTAGGTGAAATTTCTCTCAATCCTAATCTCTTGAAAATTGATAGAGGCATTAGATTGATGCTTGCTCCTAAGTCACACAAAGCTTTTCCATAAAATTTTTCTCCAATAAACGCGAGTATAGTGAAACTACCGGGATCTTTTAATTTTTTAGAAGTTTTTTCGAATAATAGCACTACACTCTTCACTAAGTGCAACCATTTCATTATCAGTAAATTTTCTTTTTTTATTTAAAATATCTTTCATGAATTTTACATAGTTTGGCATCTGTTCTAAAGCTTCTACGAAAGGAATATTTATCGTTAATTTCTTTAGAATTTCAAGGAATTTAGCAAATTGTTTGTCTTTTTTATGTTGAATTAGTCGTTGAGGAAATGGTGGTGGAGGTTTTTCAACAGAAATTTTCATAGGTATTAAAGGATTTTCTAAATTTGGATCTCGTTGATTCTTTTCCTTTTCAATTTCCACTTCCTCTTTTCGACTTTCAAGTTCTTTCGAATTTGAGGTTCTAATTCTTTTCCACTTCGTAATCGTATCGCTTTAATTTGTTCATTTCCTTGTCTTTAGGATTTATTTCCACATTACTAAGAAATGTTCCAGGTATTCTATTATTAAGTGTAGTAGCGATATGTCCAAGTTGAGTTTCAATATTTTTTATAGCTGTTCCTTGATTTTGTAATTGATTTCCTTGTATTTGTAATTGATTTCCTTGATTTTGTAGATGTTGACCCATATTTAATATTAATTCTTCTATAGATAATTTCTTATCTTTAAATCGAGGGTTATTATTATTAAATCCAGGTGGATAATTGGTTTTATAATTAGGATTTCCTTGATTAGATGGATTTCCTTATTGTTGTGTCATATTATTCATCCATGGTTGATTAGTTGTATTATTATTTCAATTAAAATTAGGATGATTTTTTCATCCAGGATTATAATAATTTGCATAAGGATTATTGGGTCTGTTGTTATTTGCATTAATTGTTTCATATTGAGATTGGGATTCTATAAGTTGTCCAGATGAATTTTCTTCTAATATAGTTGGAGAGTAATTCATTCCAAATTGATCTAATTTTTTAGATATAGCAGCAATTTGTGAAGCTAACATAGATAGTGCATCATTTTCATGAATATTAGCTATTTTTTCGGATTTAATCTATCATTGAGGCCATTGAAAATTATTAGTTGCCATTTCTTCAATTAGTGCATAGGCTTCATCAAATGGTTTTGACATTAATGATCCTCCATGACAGCAAGATCGATGATTGATCTTAAAGGTCCTACTAATCCATTATAGAAAGTTTGAATAATTAACTCAACTGCGGTAAAGCATGATGTGGGCATTTCCTAAGAAGTTCTTTAAATCTCTCCCAAGATTCATATATTGACTCTCCATCAAACTCGACTAAAAGAAGTTATATCGTTTCTAAGCTTAGCAGTTTTAGATGGTGGAAAATATTTGGATAGAAATTTTTGTGATAATTCTCCCCAAGTTTTAATAGATCCAAGTGCTTAACGAATTTAACCACATTTTAGCCTTATCCCTTAAAGAAAAAGGAAAAAGTCTAAGTCTAATAAGCATCGTTAGATACTCCTTCATATTTAAAAGTAGCACATAGTTCTAAAAAACTAGCAAGATGTAAGTTAGGATCTTCGGTAGGTGAACCACTAAATTGATTGTTTTGTACCATTTGGATAATTGCGGGTTTAAGTTCGAATGAATTAGCGAGCTACATCGTGGTTTTGAATAGTTAAATGAATTTCATCTAATGTAGGGTTGGCATAATCTCGTAATGGTCTTGGTTGATTGTTATTTTGATTTTCAGGAATATTTTCCATTTGCGTTAAATTTATAATTTCCCTTTTTTGTTTTCTAATTCTTTTAATTGTACGCTCTAATTCTGAATCGTAAGGTATTAAATTTTCGTTTTCAAATTTTTGCATACAATTTTTAAAATAAATTTTTAGCTTAGTCCGTTACTTTAGTAAATAATTTCTTTACTTCCCCCGCAACGGCGCCAAAAACTTGACCCACTTTTTGTATGTATGTAATTTATGTTTATAGCCACTGAACCAAAAACTTGATCCCGCTTTAAATATAGGAATATGATTTAATGTATAATGTGGATTCTACGCAAGTATACGTATCGTATCAAGTAATACAGGGCTCTAGTGGAGTCCTGGTTATCGATCCCACAGGGAAGTTTTTAACGAATTGTTATCAGCTAAATTTAAAGGAATTACTTAATAAAGTGAACAGAAATTCTAAGTAACTATAATAAACTAAAGTAAACTAATGCTTGAAATAAGTTGATTTAATTAATTCAGTAAAAGTACCATTCTCCTTGTTTTTAGAAAATTAAGTGAAATGATGAATTTAATTAGAATTTTTAAATTATATTGTGACAAATAGGAGCATTCCTATTCTTTACCCTTTGGTCCAGGTGCAAAGAACATCGACTAATCCTATGTTCGATTACCGAATCTGCGGCTAGTCGGGAGGATACCGGCCGCCACTTCGAGCTCCCACGTTCCCCTCACCCGAGGGCTAACATCTACACTTCGGCTCTCGAAGCAAGTAGGATCGAATTGAGTATTTTAGTCTGTCACACTAAAATATCCAATTCTACGCCCGATAATTAGTATTTCCCTATTTATTTGCACCCTCCTTCTAAGGCTTTTGATTTCCCTAAATATTGGATGTAATTTTTACTATAGTTGATAATTCAACATATTTTAACTACTCAATCGGCCCGATTGAAAGTAAATTAAGTTTTAAGTAAAAATTATCACAATTTATTTATATTATATTAAGTGCCTTTATTTAATTTCATCAAACCACATAATTTTCATAAACAATGAGAAAGACTAAGAAAACTACTCAGAATGCATGGGAATAAAACAAAGCATGGATTTTATTTAAAGTTTAAAAGCAATAAACAAAGATACTTATCTTAATTTCCTTCCCAAGCGTACTCCTCGAAGTTCCTTTGACTTTTCCTTCTAGTACGACAACTAAATAAGTACTCAATTAAACTAATAAACTCACTAAACTCACTCAAACTACACTTAAGACACTAGAAATAGACTCGCGAAGACTCAAAAGACACACACAAGACTCTAGAATTCGGCCTCTATTTATAGAGGTAAGCAAAGGTCCAAGGGGTGCTTAAACACCTCTTCAAAAAGTTTCCAGGTTCAATGTATATGCATTTTGAACTAGCTCGCCGTCGGCGAGAAACGACCTCGCCGTCAGCGGGGCTTCTAGAAGGTCTTCAAACCGCGCGATCTCGCTGTCGGCGGGCTCGGGCTATCTGTCAGCGAGGTAGTTATAATTCCTTCAGAAATTTCTCCTCACGATCTCGCCGTCGGCGGCCTCGATCTCGCCGTCGGCAAAGTAGTTATATTTGCATGAATTTCTTCCTTTTTGATCCAAATTTGCTCCATTTCATGCATTTTGCTTCTATCACCAATAAATCTTCATTTCTGCAATAAAATAAAGAAAATACCTTTCTTTAAAGTGCAATTTCATCAAAAATAGGTATGAATTTCTTAACATATTTTTCTGTGATCAGTACCCCTTTCTCTTATCTACTTTAGGATCTCTCATCCTTAGAGAGAGAATTAGAGAGAGAAATTTAGGGCCACTTTTGTTTAGTTTAGTGAGTTTATTTTCAAGTTATTGCATCCGGAGTTCATTACGCTGTGGAGTCAGTAGGAATCAGAAGATCTGTAGAAGAAATATTTGAGATAAGTATATTTTTACATTTGATTCAAAGTTTAATTATCATGTTTTGTTATTTATTTTCAATGTATTTTGAGTAGTTAGTTACTTTCTTACTTCAATTATGAAGAGATAGATAAGATAATATAAAGATTCGATGGAGAATTAAAATTCAAAATATTTTCAAAACATTGTGATGACATTAATACCTGATCTTACTTTACTTTTTAAATTGGTCGTTTGAATTGTTAAAACCCGTTGAAGAGTTTAGAAACCTTGAAGGAGAAGAACTCTTAACTTGTAAATGTTACATGAATCCTTGGGTAGTCGTAGGCCATGAGCGGGCTATTCATAGTGAAGTGCAAATAAATAGGAAGATAATATTTAAAGGGCGTAGAATTGATAAGTTTTTAGAGTGACAGACTAAATTCTTATAATTTGATTTATAGACTAGGAAAGGGTCACTAGTAGGGCCGACCATAGCCACCCTTAGACATCTAGAAGTGTGAGCCTAGATTAACCCATTCTACTAACAATACATCCGGACCTATTCTGTAAATTAGTCAATGTTCTTTGCACTTGGATCAAAGGGTAAAGAATATGAATGCTTCTATTTGGCACAATACCATAAATTAAATTCTCCAACGAATATTAAATTATCTTAAAAATCTTAGATTAATTGAAGGAAAGAAAGTTGTTTATTTATATAGAGTCTATAAAATCATTTTCTTATTATTGTTTTCTTTAATTGCATCTAATAAATTAATAGTAATTTATAATCAAAATAAAAATATTTTTACTATTTTATTTCGCTTTCACTTTATAGAAAATTTATTTCTATAAATCTTCCCTGTGGGATCGATATTGGGGTCTTTGTTTAAAAACCCTATATTACTTGAAACGATACGTATACTTGCGTTGTACCCCTAGTGTGTAAAAATATTATTAAATTATAAAATATTAATTTTATACACTAGTCCAATTTCAATTCTATATAATTTTACTCATTTTCATCTCTTTCTCTTCCCCAAGAAAATCTCTTGTAGTTCATTTGAATCATTTTCTCTCTTCTCTTCAACACTCAACTCTCTCTTTAGAAGGTAAGGAAGAAGCAATCTCTCACTTTACTCCTTCTCCTACACTCCTTAGAGAAGAATCCCTCACAATACAAGACTTCTCTCACACTTTCTACAAACCCTAACACACTCTCTTCACTCCTCTTCAGTTCTCTCACTCTCCTCTCTATCACACACTCACACACACCATCTCTTTTGGCGTCCAAAATGGTCTAAAATAAGTTAGAAATGAATTCCCCAAGAGTTTCCTCAAGCAACCCTTCAAAAAGTCATACAAATACATTGAATTTGACTTAAACCGACTTTGGGCGCCGGTGGAGCTGGATAGGGCGTCGGTGGAGCTAGATAGGGCGCCAGCAGCGCTGGGCCGCCAATAATTATTTGAACTCTCTGGCAGCGGCGTTAGAAGTCAATTTTCTTCATTCTCAATTCGTTTCTTTTCGCTTCCTTTTGCTCCCAATTCGTTTCTTTTCGTTTCCTTTTGCTCCAATCACCTAAAATCATCATACCTACAACAAAACATGAATAATACCTTCCTTTAAAGTGCCATATCACCAAAAATGAGTAAAATTATATAGCAAAAACCTAATATATTTTTGTTGCATCAATTGTCATGATTTTTAGTGTTGTATTGTGTTTGTTTTAATGTGAATTGATCAGCTTGATTGATGATTAGTGGATGTTTGGATTGTTTGTGGTTTAATTTGATTATTGTGTGTGACATGAGGGAGTTAATTCCTTAAGTTCTTATTATGGCTAGACTTGTTTATATTCTATTGTAGTGGTTAGATTGACTTGGGTCTTAATCGGACTTGAGTTTTACAAGAGATATCTTGAATTTGAATAGTGATAGTTCCATCTCAATTTTGTTAATTCCTTTCTTTGACTTTGTTTTTATCTTATAGGAGTCGTGAACCTATTGATGAGTAACAGGTGGATGATCTTACACCATCCTTAAAACTGTTAGAGGTGCTTAATTAATAGGACAAGGTGATGTCTAAGGTTGGTTCACGTGAGCCAATACATCAAGGGTAATTGTATCTATGAGATTATACTCTATAAAATCATTTAAAAGTACCTAATTTATTAGTGTAGTGATTCTGTTAGAAATCAAAAGTAAAGTAATGAGAGGCGATGAGTTAAAGTAAGAATTGGCCTCATTTATCATGTGTTTGTGTTATAAAAATATAAAGAATTGGAGAACACTTAAAAATATATTCCTATGTCGATATCTGACATGCTTGTTAGACCTTTTATTAGAACGATTTATTATGACATGTTTAGTTTAGATTTACTTTCTATTGCAAATTATTCTGTTTTGATGAGTACCTGTAAATGTTTTTTATAGACATTTGTGGTAGATAGAATTTCTAAACTGTTTTTCTTCCTTCTTATATTTTATGTACTAAATGTTATACTTGTTAAAAATCAAGTTTGGGGTAGGAAAAATAAATTTCAAAGTTATTATACTTTCTTTTAGTTTAATATTATTGCAAGCACGTTTAATCTAGATTTACTGCCTTGTGCAGTCATTATATCATGATTATTCATGTATATGAATTTGATATAATGTTGTAGTAGACTAGTAGATTTAGTTTTTACTTTTTCTTCCTACTATATTTTATGGAATTGATTGCAAAATATTTGAAAATTTAAGTTTGGGTTAGAAAGAAAAATAAACTTTAAAGTTAAATTTTATTTGTCTTCAAAGAAACAACAAATAAAGTTTAATTTGATTTTTTGTTATGTAGAGTTATCTTAAGATTACTAAAATTTAATTTATAGAAATGCAATAGAAAAACTTAGTTAGAACTTTAGTAAAAAGATTGAAACTAAAGTAAAGATGTTTAGTATAAAATTTTAGGAAAATGATTTTATTATTTATAGTAGGAAAAATTGAATTTTGAAAAAATTAAGGATTTTTAGAATAAAACTTTTTCAAGAATTTAGACTTTATTTTAAATTTTTTTCTAAGTACTTTATTTTAAGCTAAGGAAAAAAAAATAAGTTTTTAACCTTAAAAAATGGATAGTGAAATTTAAAATCATTAAAGACATATCCTGATACAGTAATCCTCACCTAAAAAAGAAAAAAAAAAGTAAGAATTACAAAGATCCTGAAAGAAAAAGAAAAAGAAGATATGTGGGGAGAAGCTTGAGTATTAGGATCGAATTAAAAATTGATTTCACTTGAAACTTTCTAAGGAAGAAAGCCTAGAATCAAACCTAAGCTTAATTTCAAAAAGTATTAGTAAAATTATTTTTTATAGAAGTCATAACTTCTTAAATTAATATTTTTCTATGAATAAAAAGTTTGGAAAATTTTCAATTATTTCTATGTTAAATAGAAAATCAAAATTCCTAAGTATAATTCTAAATATTTTGATACCTTAAATATCATCTAATTTACTCAAAATTCTTCTAAGCTGTCTATAGCATTTCTAGAATAAAATTTTAAGTCGTCTTAAAGAAACCCACTAACAAAATTCAATATATTTTTAAAGTTGTAGTGTTAATTAATGACAAGTAACGTTTAAGTTTGGGAGAGTTGATACGTCTAAAAATTATATTTATATATATATATATATATATAGATATATATATATATATATATATATATATATATATACATTTCATACTAATTTTTAATGCTTTTTAATGATATTACAATTTAAAGCAAGATATTTTCCATGTTTTTCATTGTAGCTACAATAAATGAACTTTTGGAGAAAATGGAGGAAAAATAGTGCAATTTCGAGCAAAATCGAGTAAGGAAAAAAATTCTGATTGGGCGTATTTTGATATGTATTTCTATGTTTAATCACCTATATTTATCTCATGTTTTTGAATGAAACTACACTTTAAAGAAATGTTATTTTTCGTGATTATTTTGCAGGTATAATGCTCGGAGCGAAACAAAGCTACGTGGTGAAACGGAGCCAAAAAAGAGCAAAACGGGTGTGTTGTTGGTGTTGTAGCATCCAAACTGGCGCTCTAGTGCTAGCCAAGACTAGAAACAGAGGCTATAGGGTCGATTCTGGCTCCATAGCGCCCAAGATAGTTTTTAGACAACTTTTGGGCTATTTCGGGCCACTCCGGGATGTTCTGGAAGATTTTAAGTAACTTGTATTCCCCTTGGAGTGATTCAATGAATGTAAGCACTTGGAAAGGCTTTTAGATGAATAGATGTGTGTCATGGAGGGAATAGGTATGATTTTTAGAGTAAAAATGTGTGTCTCTTGAAAAAAGTGGTGTTTTATTTCTCTTTAAAAAGAGGGGCTTTGCGCCTTTTATTACAATTAATTAGGAAGTAATTAGAAGGAGTTTTTTTAAGGATTTTAGAGAGAGTTTGACTTGAGTTAATGGAGATGTAGATTTCCCCATTTTCTTGAGAGATTGGTGAGGGATTTTGAGAGATATGAGTAAGGAAGCATGAGCGACGCATGGATCAGCAGGAGGCTTTGTTGGAGAGATTTTTCATCTTTCATTCAGAGGGAAAAGCTAAGTATTGTGTTCTTCATTATCTTGTAATTGTTGTAAAGACTTTCTAGAAGTTTTTTTTTTATTTAAATGAAGTTTTCTGTTGTGTTTTATCGATGCTTTGTTAGTAGTTTTCTTTTCTCTTTTCTTTTAATATGAAGTAGGGGCATGTGTAGGAAATTTTTTTTTAAAGAATTATTTCTATTTTCATGTGATAAATAATATCTCTTTTGCTTCATTGATATAACTTATGAGGAATTAAGTTATGTTAAAGTTTGTTGCAAGTGAAACTAAGACTCCGGAGAGCAGTGATCTTGCAACTTGAGTGCACTCATATTGATCAGTTGACTAGTAAAATAGTTTAGGTGGCAATGCAACTTTTAAGAAAATAAAACTTAATTAACTACTTCTATTAGATGCTTCTAGGTGATAGTTAGTTGCATAAAACAAATAGAATATTAAGCATACCTATAGACTTAGAAGAGGGTAGGTAGACATATGTTACTTGGTAGCATATAATTTAATACTTAGTTCTATCAATTATTTTACTACTTATGTCATTATCTTCATTTTACTTTCTTTTTGCAATGAAATGGATGCATGTTTAGGAATTCAGATTTGCTTAGAAATTCTCTTATGTCATTAATGTGATGGTATTTGCATCGGTTTTTCATTGACTTTGCAAATTAGCCTCTTGTGAGGTTAAAATAAGTTGAGAAACATAATGACCTGGGAGCGCTATGATTTCATCCAACTTGTGAATTCCACACATACCTTACGGGGAGGGCAACCTATAGAGAGTGTAAATAGATAGGGAGATAAATTTTGATTGGCGTATAATTGATGTTTATAGGTGACAACTATATTCTTTTATTGATTCAGTATTGAGTTTAGATCTAAGAGTCCCTAGTAGGTCCTATAGAGAGGTCTCAGTGGGTAATCTGAAAGTGAGAGGCCAACCGACTCAGCGCTACTACACAAGCTGGAACAAACTTTAGATTAGCTGATGTTCTGTACTAGCGCCAAGAGAGAGTAAAAAATAGTTATGCTCCTATTTGTCATTGGTTACATTAACTGTTTTTTACATGCTTTCGTACTCATAACTGATACAAAATCTTTTCCTAACTGATGTTGACAACTCATATGTCTAAATCTTTCGATCGATATCTTTGGATCGGTTGACATAGCTGACTTGGGTAACTGATTCCACATAAGTATCGATGAGAACTCGAGCGTCTTTCGAGTGATACATGGTCGACTCTTAATTGACTGGTGTCATTGCCTTCGGTCGATCATCTTATCGAGCCCTTTAAATCTATCAGATCATTGGATTTCACCCTCTTCCCTTCCTGATCATTTGATCACCTTGAGATTTGTGCTGATAATTTTCCTGCATATAATATATATAATGATATCATTGATGTAATATTTAAGTATCCCAAAAATATAACACTTGAGCTTCAAAAATAAATATGTTATGCTATGCTTGGTTTATACAAAAAGAAAAATAATAAAATAAATTTATGATGAAATAAAGTTACCATAAAATTAAGGATAAAATAAAAACTTAAGCTTAGGTGCTGGACATAAAAATACATTTGAAGTAAATTGTAAGTATTTAAAATGAAAAGAATCCATATATAAATATCGACTTTGACTTAAACTTGGTCAAAAAAAAAAAAAAAACAAAGATTATCTATATATCCTCTTAAATATATAGATATATTTCAAATGTTCCATTCCTTTTCCCACTCAGCGGGATTAAGGCTATGTTGTTATTGTTGTTGTAAATATTCCATTCCTTTTAAAGAGTTTTTATTGAGGACATTTTAAAAAAATTTCTCTTTACCTTCAAAATTTAGATCAAATAAAAGACATTTCTATTATTAACTTTTGCAAAGTAAATTGCACCTTTTTCATACATAGATTTATGATACCAAAGTGCTATAAATATTAATATATAATTTTTGGTGTTAAATATATAAATACAAAATAATTGTTATATGTATGTAAATTTTCCTATTTTTAGTTATAAAATTTCTTAAAGAGTAACTAGGCAATTATATATATATATATATATATATATATATATATATATATATATATATATATATATATATATATATATATATAAAGATTTTCCTTTTTTAGTAAATTTCCTTATATACTATCAACACATAATAATTTTAAATTAAACTTAATTAAAATATTTTGTAAATTAAAACTGTTAACTTACAACCGCCGAATCATTTTATAAACTCAAATTTGTATGAAGAAATTTACTAAAATTAATTTGTAAGCACAGTGCATTAAACTTGATTCAATTATAATTAAAGCCGGCTAGCTGTTTAAAACTATTCTCGTTCACTTAACACACAATTAATATCGAACCTTTAGATTTTTGGGGCAGCTGCAGCTTATTGAATAATCTGCTGATAAGTTCGATTAAATCTACTCGATAAGTGTAAGTACTGTGTATTATTACAAACGTTTAATTTTTTTTTGAAAAAGCGATACCACAATCGGAAAATTGTCGAGTCTTTGTGTGAATAACGTTTGGTTTCAGCGTTTTAAAAACGCATAAGTTGCTATAAACACGATTTATCCAAACAAACTAAGTGCATCTTCAAAACGTCACCGCACCAAATAAATTGCCCCAAACGGACCCTTAGTCATGTTCTAAACATTGATGCATTTGGCACTCGACCCTACAGAAGGCATCTAGGTAACCAAGTTTGGTGGAACTTCTTTCCTTTTGCTTCACATAGAATCTACCATCCAAATACAAATTTTAAAGGTGCATCACCTTTTCCTTATTATTACTCTGATTATTTTGAATTTTAAGGGTCATGTCATGTCATTAACTTCCATTGATAAATAATATCAGACAATTTGGGCAACAACTTCATTGAACCTCTTGAAAACAATTAATCATCATAGAGAAAACCAAGCTTAATACGGAAGGCAACAATTGCGTGAAATTTTTAAAGCATTGATAATTAGTAGGCAATAAACCCAAAAAGGTTGCAAAAGTAGGAGAAGATAAAAAGAAAGCTAAAAGTGAAGTGAGGCAGATGGAAAAATTTCGTGAAATATGGCCAATTTCGTCCGGCACAAGAAACGATTATTTGTTATCATCCTAAATTTAGCGTTTGAATTTAGAGTTTGATTTAACGGATATTCTCTGGAGTTTTACATAAGGAGGATTGTGTTTGGATAGGAATCTAAGGGCTTTCATCAATTAACAATTAAGATCACACCGTGGAATAATAGTGTCACACATATTCGAGATATCCATTTAAATTTTTTCCTAAAACTAAAAATTTGATATTAAATGTTAATCTCTTAACTTTAGGACTTATTTGCAACATCAATGTGTGTGTGTCATATTTTACATAATTGTCACACATGTTGGGGTCCAATTGTTGACCTTATTTTTGCTCAACTTTATTCATATGAGATTGGGAAGAGGACTTTCAACAAAGAGACCTTTCAACTCTATAATGACTAATGCAAACTTTCGACAAATAGTCAACTAGCCATGCTGTAGTCGCCGGGTTTTGTAACCATCAGTCCAAAGGTCGCTGGCCAGCCACACCCACAGACCTCACAAACCAAATTTGTATACAGACTAAGATATCTCCGTTGCACCCATATACTTTGCAGGTGAAATGTAATTGTATAATGACCCCTCGCTATAAAATGCGATTCATTTTATGAATAAATGTTACATAATTGTGCTCTCCATCTCTCCCTCTCCGTCTCCCTTCTCGTCTCCCTCTCCCTCTCCCTCTCCCTCGTCCAGTAACGCTATATTCCTTGAGCATGTCTCCCAAATAATTCGGAGTAAAGATATTAAAAGAAGAAAGAATTATTACCCAAAAATTATAATATTAAATAAAAAATGAAAAATACATTAATAATAAAATTACGAATCCCTTAATCCAGCACAGTCAGCACTGGACCCAGTTTGACTGAACCCGATTCGAAAACTATTAACGGGTAGCCTACTATTTCTGCCACATGCTGTTCTCTCCACACCGTAATACAAGAATCCGCCACGTCATCACATTCCCTCGCCATTCCATAAGGGCGAAACCGAAGGAAACCAAATCCCGACCGCAATGGCGTCCTCCGTTAGCCCTTCCCCGTCTCCTCGCCGCCGCAGCCTCCGTAGGCTTCTTCTCCTCAAAAGGTCATCAACCCTCGCCGTAGATCACAATCATCTCATGTCGTCCCCTCTTTCCTTGCCACCGTCGGTTAATTCGGGTGTAGGTAAGAAGAAGGCCTTCGGTTCTTCAGCTTTCTGTGGCCTTGGCTGCGCCTTCTCAGATGATTCTTCCGTCCACTCCTCGGAGAATAGTGACGATAAGGGTTCTAAGCGTCGGATAACAAAGAAGATAAAGAAGGAGACGCGCGGGGAGCCAATCTCGTCGATCTTGTCTGTATCGGGCGATGAATCTGTTGGGAGCCATGGTCATGGCACCGATAGGGCTTTGAGTGGGGTATCTATTTCTTTGTTATTTTGTCGCTTGTTGATTTGGACCCTTTTTTTCCTTATTTTAACTTCATTTATGTATATTATGTATTTCGCTTCGGATATTGGGTATCAAATTTTTTGGTCTTTAACCAGTTCCGACGTTCCCGCTTTCCAAAATTGCCGTTTGGTGGCGAGTATTTTAACTGGCCAGCATCTGCTCGAGAAATGAGTTTCACGGGGATTCATAGAAATTTTTTTACCCTTTTGTTATCATCCTTTTTTTGAGAAGGTGATAGATTTAAACAATGACGACCCTTTTCGTCTTATTTTAATTTGAATTTTTGCTCTGCGTTAATTGATTTTATCCTCCAAACTTAAAAGAGTAAGGATTCTAACAATTTTGGAAAATGTTTATTTGTAATTTGAGGAGTTCTCTGCCCTCATTTATTGATGCCGCTTGGTCTTTTTTCCTGATGGTTGCGAAGTCATTCTTTACCTTCTTTAATGATGCCAGCGGCCATTTTCTTGGAGAAGGGGTGGCAACCTAGAACTGAGATATTCAGTGGAAGATTCTTTTCCGCCTTTTCAAGCGGCGGTCCTTGGATCGGATCCCATTCCATCTTGGCGTTATCATCGCTTGCGAGGATATTACCACCACCGTTCAGTTGAGATTGAACAGGTTCCATTCTCACTCATTTTTGTTATTTTTTTATATTAATAATTTGCAAACTTTAGGGAATGTTAGATTCATTGGCTCTACTGTTGTTTGAATTAATAGAAAATTTTGAGATGAACTTCCTCCTTTTCTTTTTCTTTTCTTTCTTTTTTTTTTATTTCAGCTAAAAAATATAATGGGTCGCATTTTTTCTTTTTTAAAGTGTTTATTGGAATAATAAATAAACTGGTCCTTCATGCTTGTTGAAGAATAACTTATGTCATTGAATGGAAGGGTAGGAGTTGCTTATGGGCGAGAAAGTGTAACCTAAAATAGAAAAGGATTCTTCTTGGATTGGTTCGACCTTATTCTTATAGAAGCTAGAATAAAAGAAAAAAAATTTCTTGGCTAAGAAAGGTACCGAAGTTGCCTCCATAATGCGTTTGGTATTTCTTGAAGCATGCTTGGATTCCCTTTGTTTTTTATTTTGTTTATTTTTTCTCTCTCTCTCAATAAACTTTTGTTGAGGGGAAAGTTGTAGACTGGTTTCTGAAGATGTTAGGGCCTATTTGGTTTATTTACGTCTCAATCATATGTCATGTTATTAGTGTGCTTAGAGGTTTACATAACAAATTTATAAATGTGTATACTGTTTTAATTCAAGGGTATCTAGATGTTGGTCAAAATAGGCTGATGTTTTGAGATGTTTGGAGATCTCAAATATTTCACTCATTTCAATTTTAAAATACCGGCATATTTAAATGTATGTTTTGTTTTATGTGAAAAAGAAAGCCAAGCAAAATAAACAAAATAAAAAAATACAACAAAAAGGAAATCCAAGCATATGTACACTCTTAATGGTTTTTTGCTTTTTCCCAAAGCATCAATTTTCTTAGCTTGATTGATGGGGACAAATTCCCTTGTATCATCCACAAAAGGATATTAATAATCTTTCATTAAATATAATTTTCCTTTTTCCATTCCTTTTAGCTTGCAAACCATATTATGGGAGTTAAAACTATCAGTAACCTGTATTTTAATGCAGTTTTGGTTTCTAAGTGTATATTAAGGTGTATTTTTATTATTAATTAGCCTTGTGATGACTGTTAGTTCTCTTTTGTCTTCCGAAAGCTGTCTGATTCACCTTCATGGAAGCTGTATCATTCCTTTTCCTGTTGATATATATATATATATATATATATATATATATATATATATATATATATATATATATATAAAGATTGATCGACAGATCGAAACCGCCGATCAACTCCTATAGGTTGAACTGACCAAGGAGCGGACCCCCCTTCCAGTCCTGTGTGTTATTCAAATCCTCTCGTAAGGGGTGGGATTCAAGCCCCTGACCCGAGAGACTTACGCCAAAGGTCGCAAGCAATGAGCCAAGGCTTGCGCGCGCACGCACGCATGCACACACACACACAGATATATATATATATATATATATATATATATATATAAGAAGTAGAAGAAAATACTACTTAAGAGTAGCGAGTTCCATGCAGTACTTCACCCATATCTTGAACTTGCATATGTTTGTGTATTGAATCAATTTACCTTTGAAAAAATTGAAAGTGTTTTGGAAACTTAGTCTTAGAGCCATCCTACCTAGTCTCAAGCTTATTAGCCTGTGAATTTGGTGCACTTGGCTGAATAGTTCTAGGCTAGGTAATGAAGCGTTCTTTTGTCCATGATTAAAATTGCATAATATGAGATTTGTCTCGACTGTTTTATGAAAAATTTGTAATGAGGCTTGGGTACCACATGAATTTTATAGCTTGCATGATATAAGGCCCATCTCAAGGCATGCATCGCCTCATTTTTGGTGAGAAGTCCGCAATTAGGTCTAGAGTTTTCCTTAAAAATAAGTACAAGTAAAATAATATAATGATCATTCTTCACTTATTCATATAATACAAATTGAGAACCTAATTGAAACTATTGCTATTAATATAGTCATTGTTGTAAATTCTAATAAATATTTTTTTAATTAATATTGATTAAGTTAGGGAAAGATGATTAAGATTTAAGATGAAAATGAATAAAAGTATAGCGCGCGCGTGCACACACACACACACACACACACACACCCCTATACATAAATGAGATGATGTTAGAGGGAAAGTTAACTGTTATGCTGATGCTTCTAGTGAAAGCTCATTAAAATATAGAAGTGAGGGGGATCTTTAAATCTAGAAATTCTAACTTTTTTGACATCATATTTTTTCTTCGATAGATGTAAATAGAGGCTAATTGCATTGATCCTTTTTGAATTGTTATATATTTATGTTTTTATTTTGATTTTATGTAAGCCCTCTTCTTTATGATTTGATGATTGGATGTTAACATATTACTTTTTATTTTGAAAAGTTCATTACTTATACCGTATCTGGATTTTAATATGTGATATTTTAACATATTAATAAGTTAGTATATTAATATGTTACATTTTAATCTATTAATAAGTTAGGATGTTAATATGTTACTTTTTAATACAACTTTAAACTTATTAGAATACTTTTTGATGCTTAAACCTCACTACACGCACAAAAACATCTTAGTACCCAAATACACAATTTTTCAACTTTAATTTTGCCTTAGGTGATCCATTATGATTCTTAGGAGGCTAAGACTATCTTTTGTATAATGTCCTTGTTTTTAGTTGGCCTATTATATGTTGATTATCCTAAGTGCTAATAGGCTCAGAATGAGCACCGATTGGCCACCCTTCCTGGGGTTGTGGCTGATCTAATGTTGATGTAGTTAGTCACATATGATCTAATTTTGTCCTAATTGGTTGAATGAGCTCAAAGTGCTCCTATTTGACTTTAGGCTTCATGACTCTTTAACAAGCCCTGCTAAGCCTGTGAACTTTTTTGATTGAGCTAGTTTTACTCAATAGGGCTCATGGTCAATGTAGTTAACCCTTAGTCAATTTAATTACTACAATGGGTTTAGATAAGTTAGCTCATTCATGTCTAATCACCCTAATAATCCTATTCAATTAACCTCTTGTTACCTTTGAGTTATTGAGTGATGTTCATTTTGCCTCTCCCCTAATTGAGCCTTAATGGGCTGATAAACTTTTGGTTTGGCTTAATTTAACCTTCAAAGCTCAGTTGCTCTATGGCCTAGCCCAACTAGTTTGTTTTGGTCTCATGATAAACTAATAGAACTCTAGTTAACCTAAGAGGACCTAGTGAATTAGCGTGCATCAAATTATTATACTTCTCAACATTTGATTGGACTGGTTGTTCATGGTTAACCTATTATAATCCATGGATGCCCCAAACCAACTTAAATAAATCTTATATAACATTGGTGGCTCTAGGTAACCTTTATTAGACTTGGCAAACACTAGCTAGTCCAAGCCAACTCATTTTTTATCTCAAGTTGACTTATGCAGTTGTAGACACAATTAGCTTATAATTACTACATTTAGTTTCATTTGACCCAACTAGGTTTAATTGGATTATTTGGTCTAAAACCCAACGCAGCATAATTTTTTTATTTGATCGTCTACCATCTGACATAATTGAGACTTGATGGTATTTTTATAAAGGACTAGGCTCTATTGACTGGTTAATTGGCCTAATTCACAACCATTAGAATAATGTTAATCTATACACTAGACTTAGATTGAGTTAATTGCTCTTAATTATGTCACATGGAGAGTTAGGAATCAAACTTTCTTAGCCAAACTTAACTCATTACCTCATTCAGGTTCTTATTGGGCTTTGATGGGATTTGCCCGTCAACTACAAGGTGTCATAATCTTCAATTGTGCCCCTCATAGTACATCTTAGCCTAGGCAACTGCATGCTATTTTATTGGATCAATTATCCAAAATTAAAATTTGTAGACTCAATTGTCCACGCCTAAATCATGTCTTAAGTAAAGCTTAATTGACTCTAGTTTATTAGAAACTAACCTGGTTTAACCTTACAACAACAACAACAACGAGCCTTTATTGCACTAAGTGGGGTCTGCTCATAAATCCTTTTTCTCCATTGTGTCCTATTGAGTGTCATTTTTTCATTTAGTTCTAATAAATTAAGATATTTTTTATACAATATGCCCAAGCCTTTCTCAATCCACCTCTGCCTTTCTTAACACAAGTCGAAACTAAAACATCCTCTAGCCTAACTAGATCATCAAATGGTCGACATATGATGTGACCAAACCATCTAAGATGACTCTCTTTGGTTTTGTCCGCCACTAGAGCTACACCAACCCTATCACAGATATAATCATTTCGCATTTTGTCTCTAGGTGTAATGCCACTCATCCACATATGCATTCTCATCTCGACAACACTTAACTTAGTTTTATGCTTCTCTTTTAAATGCCAGCATTCAGTGTCACAGAGCATTGCAGGTCTCACCGCCATCTTATAAAAAAATTCCTTTCAATCTAAACGGTACTTTTCTATCACACGATAGGCCCGAAGCATCGCACCACTTCGACCAACCAACTTGAATTCTACTAATAACATCCCCAACTAAATGACCATCACATTGAACAATAAATTTGAGATATCTAAAGCATTCACACCTTTTGATAATTTGTTCACCCATATCTACAACTCGTCACTAGAGCGACTACTAATAAAATTACATTCATGTATTCAGTTTTAGTTATACTCAAACGAAGGCTTTTAGACTCCAATGTCGATCTCTATAATTAAAGTTTTATCATAGAATAAAGGTCTAACCAGATCTTAGGGTAATTAATTCCTTAATTTTAAGGTATTTATGTTTATTCCGTAATTATAGGAATTACATAATTATAGGAAGATTTCTTTCCTCTTTCTATTTTTTGTACTCGCCTATTTATAGGTGAATTATCTATGGAATAAAGTGAAGAGAATTATTCAAATTTTCACATGGTAGCAGAGCCATCAAAGCGAAGCCTCTCCTGCTCGGCTAGATCGAGGCACTCCTCTGCCGCGATCGACCAACCGCGAGCTCAGCCCATTTTAGCCGAGCTCCTCATCGGCGCAGCCTCTTCTCTGGTCATTCCGCTGGCCTCCTCTCCTCTCCATTGACTACGTACGACCATGCCTGCAACTCCTCCATTAGTGATGTCACTTCTAGCTACTCCTCCGCGGCTAGGTCTCACTGCCCAGCAATTCAGACAATAATATTGTCCTCATCACCACCACAAACTCACCGGCCAGAATTATATCCAATGGTCGCAGTCAGTCATGATGTTTGTATGCAGCAAAGGCAAAGATGACTACCTCACTGGTGATGCTCTAGCTCCGGCGAAGACAAATCCGTCATACAAGACTTGGAAATCCGAGAATGATATGGTTATGGTCTGGCTTTTTAACTCGATGGCCGTTGATATTGGCAAGAATTTTCTTCTCTTTGGCACGGCTAAGGATATCTGGGATGCTGCCCGTAAGACATATTCTAGTTCGGATAATACAACCGAACTATTTGTTGTTGAGACTATTCTTCATGACTTCCGTCAAGGTGATCTCTCCGTCACTCAATACTTAAATTCTCTTACTCGGCATTGGCAGCAACTAGATCTATTCGAGGTGTAACCTTGGAAGTGTCCCGAAGACACTGTCATATTTCGCCAAATCGTGGAACAGAAGCGCACCTTCAAATTTCTTCTCGGCCTCAAATCTGAGTTTGACCAGACTCGCTTGCGGATTTTTTCGAAATCTCTTCCAACGATTCGTGAAGTTTTTTCCGATGTGCGTCTCGAAGAAAGTCACCAAAAGGTCATGTTAGGTGCTTCCTTGTCCTCTACAGTCCTCGACGGTCCGCCCTTGCTGCTCACATCCCACCCACAAACAACCGCCAACGCCAGGGCCGCCCTTGGTGTGATCACCGCCGCCGTCCTGGCCATACTCGGGATACTTGTTGGTGGATTTATGGCAAACCCGCCAATGGGAAGCCCAAACGTGATCCTCAGGCAGCTGCCACCATCACCACCGAAGCCTCTCCTGGAACGAGCCCGTTCAGCGAAGACCAGATTCATGCCCTCCAGAAGATGCTCGGTCAGCTGTCACCAGTCCATCCTACTAGTGTGGCATCGGGTAACACCGGCCTTGTTGCCATCAAGGTATTTCCCCATCTTCTTTCGTCTTGGATTCGACCTCTTCTCGCCCATGGATTGTTGAATCAGGTGCCTCCGATCATATGACCGGGGATATCTCCTTATTAGTGGATTATCGGCCGTGTAATCCGACCCTCTCTATTTGGATTGCTGATGGATCGGCCTCCAAAGTTGCTGGTCTTGGTTCTGTCCGCATCTCTCCAGATTTATTCCTCACTTCTGTGCTTCATGTTCCCACTTTGGATTGTAATCTGGTCTCTATTAGTAAGCTCACTCATGATTGTCATTGTGTTGCTAAATTTTTTCATATGTTTGTGAATTTCAGGATTTGACGTCGGGGAGGATGATTGACAATGCTGAGTTGCGCAGTGGTCTCTATCTTCTCAACAAACCCTTTGTTGGTCTAGTTTCATCCATCGGTTGTGTTCCACTTTCGAGTTTGTCTTGCTTAAATCCTCTTAGTACATCTGTATTTCATTCCAGTGTTAATAATGATGGTGAAATCCTGTTACTTCATTATCGTTTAGGCCATTCCATTTTTATGTACCTTGGGAAACTGTTTCCTCATTTATTTATTAATAAAAGTCCTACCTCTTTTAATTGCGAATTTTGTCAACTTGTCAAACACATTCGTACTTCATTTCCTCGTTTATCACACAGACCCACTCGTCCATTTTCTCTGATCCATAGTGATGTCTGGGGTGCTTCTCGAGAAAAAAATATTTTTGGGGCCCAATGGTTCGTGTCCTTTATTGATGATCACACGCGTGACATAGATCTATCTTATGCGTGACAAATCCGAGGTAGGACCAATATTTCGTGTCTTCTATCAAATGATACTCACTCAATTTGACACAAAAATTCAGGCTATTAAAACAGATAATGCGTACGAGATTTTTTCAACACCTCCCTAGGAACTTTTCTTACTCACCATGACATCCTTCACCTTGGCACTTATGTTGATACTCCCCAACAAAATGGGGTTGCCGAGCGAAAAAATCGTCACTTTTTGGAGGTAGTCTGTTGTCTCATGTTTACCATATCAGTCCCTAAATGTTATTGGGGCGAGGCAACATTGACTGCTGTCTATCTCATAAACCGGATGCCCTCTCGTATCTTGGGTTTCCTTGGTCCAATTGATGTCCTCCTTCGCTCCTTTCCAACTATCCTTGTCCTCTCTTCGGTTGTTCCTACCAAACTATTTGGTTGCTCCGTCTTTGTTCATATTCACAAACAACACCGCAGTAAATTAGACCCCCTAAATCAGTCAAATGCATATTCATAGGGTATTCGGCCAATAAGAAAGGCTACAAGTGTTATTGCCCTTCAACTAAAAAGATCTATAATTCTATGGATTTGAGCATCAGTCATACTACCAAGAGGCTGTTTCAGGGGAAGCGTCGCAGTCAACAACAACCCTGTTGTGTTCCTTTACCAACTGACACGAGTCTTTCACTGACTGTCAAACCTCCTCCATCTCATATTCCAAACCCAAACACAAACCCGTCTGCACAACCCGCATCTCAGGAACTTCGGGTCTATACAAGACGGAACAAAACTGCTGAAAGAATAGAGAACCAAACACCGCTTTTAGCTGCTGTCCAAGAATCTAATCCGGCTCCAAACCTCTCTGAAACTCACTCAGATACGGAATCTATAGACACTAGTAATTATGAGCTTAACCCGCCTGTGAGAGATGATTCAGATGTTCCTTGCACTCAACAAGGTATCTCTCGATTTGTTTCATATTAGAAGTTATCTCCTCCCTATCATGCATTTGTTACTGCTATTGACAGCATAGAGGTCCTGAATTCTATTCAGGAAGCACTCACACTCGGGATGGAGAAAAGTTGTTAATGAAGAAGTTGCTGCACTAGAAAAGAATGGAACGTGGATTGTGTCTGATTTGTCCAAGGATACGAGACCAGTAGGATACAGGTGGTTATTTACAATCAAATGTAAGGCAGACGGAAGCATAGATCGGTTGAAAGCCCGACTGGTTGCAAAAGGTTATACTCAGGCATACGGAATTGACTACGAAGAGACATTCGCTCCAGTAGCCAAACTGAACTCCATTAGAATCCTACTCTCCATCACAGACGAACCGAGACTCGATTGCTTATGCAACTCGATGTCAAAAATGCATTCCTTAAATGGAGATCTCGAAGAGGATGTATACATGGATTTACTTGCATGTCTAGAAGGGTATTTCACTAGTGGCAAAGTATGCGAACCGTAAATCTGCGTATGGTCTCAAACAATCTCCCGTGCTTAGTTCGTCGATTCACTGATTCAGTAATCGAGTGCGGTTATACTTAGCCTGCGTGATCATACTGATGTTGACAAATAGATCCGAGAAGAAGATTACTGTACTCATCGTATATGTTGATGACATCATTCTTATCGGTAATCACACTGAAGAATTGACGAAGCTGAAGAAGTTTCTAGCCCATGAATTTGAAATCAAGGACCTTAGAGACTTGAAGTTCTTCTTGGGAATGGAAGTTGCAAGATCCAAAATGGGGATAGCCGTAACTCAAAGAAAGTACATATTGGACCTATTGAAAGAAACTGGTATGCTTGGATGCAAACCAAGAGATACTCCAATAGACCCGTATAAAAGATTGGAATGGAGAAGGATAGTTTACCAGTCGACAAAGAACGATGTTAGCGGCTTGTTGGAAGACTTATTTACTTATCCCACACCAGATTAGACATAAGTTTTTTAATAAGTATAGTGAGTCAATTCATGAACTGTCCTATTGAGGAACATATGGGAGCTGTCAACCGAATCTTAAGATACTTAAAGATGACTCCACGGAAAAGAATATTATTCAAAAAGAATGATAGTCAAAAGATAGAAGTCTTTACTGATGCTGATTGGTAGGAGATATATCCACCCGACGATCAACCTCTGGGTATTGCTCTTATGTATGTGGCAATCTAGTGACATGGAGAAGCAAGAAGCAATCGGTGGTATCTCAGAGTAGTGCAGAAGCAGAATACGAGACAGCGACACTCGGTATCCGTGAAGGAATGTGGATCAAAAGATTTCTCGAGGAGCTTGGAATTATGGGAAAAAATTCTATCGGGATGTTTTGTGACAATCGAGCAACGAATCGATATCGCAGAAGTGCGTTCATCGTGGTCGAACGAAACACATTGAGATTGATCGGAACTTCATTTCGGAGAAAGTGGACAATAGAATCATTGAATTGGTCTATACTCCTTCTACAGACCAAACCGCAGACATTCTCACCAAGGCTCTCCCTAAGTCAAGTTTTGATATGCTAAACAACAAGTTGGGCATATACAATCTGTACAACCCAACTTAAAGGGGAGTGTGGAATTACGCTCATAATTATGTACTCTACTTCTAATTTAGTACTTGCTATATTTAGTCATAGAATAAAGGTCTAACCAGATCTTAGGGTAATTAATTTCTTAATTTTAGGGTATTTATGTTTATTCCGTAATTATAGGAATTACTTAATTGTAGGAAGATTTCTTTCCTCTTTCTATTTTTTGTACTTGCCTATTTATAGGTGAATTATCTATGGAATCAAGTGAAGAGAATTATTCAAAGTTTCACATATTCATTTTTAGTTATACTCAAACGAAGACTTTTAGACTCCAATGTCGATCTCTATAATTAAAGTTTTATATCGAGCTTTTTCTCCGGTATTATCCACAAGAAAGGTGTCATCATCGAAAAACATATACTAAGGTACACCCTTCTGGTTGAACCATAATTGAATAAAAAAAATTACATGGAATATAATATAATTTGTCATTTAATTGGTACATGCATTAATCTTTGTGCTCTATGCCATTGGTCACAAGGTGCACCAAAATCAAATTGAACTTGAAGGCTCAATCTAGCCTCAATTGCGTGCACACAAGTATGTAATGCTGAATTTAACTTGGTGAATTTGAGCCTAATTAAACCCAATTGTCCAGACTGAACGTTTATTTAGTACACCTAAGCCTTAGTTGGGCTTTGTTGAACTCAAGGGTGAAGGCAAGCGCCAATCTCTTTCAATTAGACATTCTTTCAGACCACTCAAATATAATTGAATTGGCTCCTGAACCATAAATGGTCAAATACCAACCATCTTATTGAGCTAGAAAATGTATGATTTGATTCAAGCAAGGCTAAACTAGACCAACCTTGGGCTAGGCTGACAAGCTCAAGGGATCTTAGCGTTGTTGAGCTTTGATTATGCTGCTCGAGCCAGCCCAGCAACATTGCCATTGAGTCTTAGGTGCTCTCCACAAAACTCTGATGTCTTGTCATGTATGTCTTCGTACGGACAGAACATTTAATGTTGCATGTGTAACACATCCCTTCCATATACCATCCATCTTGTGATGCAGCCATAAGGAGGGTTGGTTTAGGATTTGTTGGTCACTTGATTAGCCACTGCTAGTCCATTGCCCCTTATGTTCCTCCCATGCCTAAAGAGCATGTTGCTTTTACTTCTTTTTACAACTTAATTCGAGAATTTCATTTAGTTGTTAAAAATAGTCCTTTCCCCAGCGTGGCCTATTCTTTCAAGGGTGGTGGTTTACACTTTCACCTTGTGATGCCTTAGGGATAGCCATTTTTGGCCATTTTAAGCTTCCTTTTCCAATGATGGGGGCCATGCCTTTAGGCTTGTGATGCTTAGGTGATAGTCATTTCTTTAAATAGTTGGGACTCTCGAGCCTGGTATACATAGGGATTGCCTCTATGGATGTCCGTTGCCATCATGAGTTTTTGTTACCCATGAGTAGTTTTTCTCTTCGACCTCTTATACCATAGATAAGAATGTTGAGGGAGCACCGATGGACTTCTACATGCCATAGGTGATATTGGAAAGTTCCCAAACTTCCATTGAGTCCTTTATAAACTACATATGATGCATCTATATAGGCATTAGAACACGAACATGAGGACTCCTAATTGTGAAAATATAAGATACACACATGCATTTGAAACAATGCTATGATTTGTATCTCTTATAAATTTTAAAATAATATATAAGAGTTACCCAATTAACTAAGCATGAATATGTCAAAAAAGTTTAACATTGTAAGGATGAAAGCAATATCACTATTCAATGATGCAAAAATAAATAAATAAATGATTATTGTATCATTTATAAATCATGATAGTAGGCAAAAAAAAGATTTAAAAATGAAAATTATTTTGCACCACAAAAATAAATAATCAAATTCTATAACATAAAAATGATCTAGTAATCAATAGTTTTTTTAATGTATTTCTATAAACAATAAGTGTAAGTTGTGTGGTACAATCTTAATTATCAAATTATAATATTTAATTATATATGTATTAATTTTTATAAAATTTAAACTTATTTATTTACTACACGTGTGCCTATTTTCTTCTTTAAATTAATCTTGCATGTGAGCCTGACCTATGCCCACGCTTGTTAGAGAGATTTGTTTTTCAAGAGGAGTGTTAATGCATCATATGATGCAACCATGGTTACTACTTCTAGCCATTAGTAGGGATTGGCTTAAAATAAGATACTTTGTTACCCATACTGCCCATGGGCTAAATGTTAGAGATAAAAATCATAAATTGAACACCAAACTTTAAACCACTTAAAAATTCATTCAAACTTTAAGTTCGACAAAAACAAATAATATCAAGAAAAGAAGCACCTATCATTGTCTTTGCTTGTCAGAGACACCTCTATCTATTGGATTCCTTAGACTTATTAACTCAAAAGATGTACTCATAATGTTGTAAGGAAGTGTTGGAATTGACTTCTAAGCATGCAGAAGGTTGAACACTTCCCTTGTGAAGACCTTGCTGAAGCAATGGGATGCAGCAAGGATTAATAGTCGAAAATCCAAAAACTCTTAGATGGTTATAACACAAAGCCGTCCACTTAGAAGAGAATTGGATGGGGGCATCAAACACATGCCATTTCCCAGTGCGGTTGTTTGAGAGCCATTCGATCGAAAACCAATGACCTCACTTTCTTTTTTTTTTTTTGCTTTTTTTACAAACCACCTAATCTCATCATTGTTTAGCCCATACTGCCAAATTAAAAGCTAACAATCATCATTAAATTAAACCAATTTGATATTGAAGTTTATGTGAATTGCTAATGATTAGCATTCTTTCTTGCATCATTTAATTTGTTCCCGGAGCTACAGGGAAGAAATATAAAATTAAAATCGATTAAAACTTACTTAAATGTGAAAAACTAATATACATTAAATTATAAGTCCAAACTATGTTGTTTAAAGGTCAAAAATCACCACTTTTACAAGAATTGCAATTATAAAAAAAGTAACCCATGAGCGCTAAAATTTAAAGACCAGTGATTTATTTAATAATTTATGTATTAAAATATAGTGCGATCTTTTAAAAAATTCATAGAATATTCTACAAGTATTTAGAAATTGTTATAGTGGTTCCATAGGCTTGACTCATGGAGGCCCTAACAGTAACCTAAATCTTATGAGCTTAAATGTTTTAAGTTTTACATATGTTAGAATGGAGTGTTATGGCCGATTCAAAAAAATCAAATTGGACAGCACTCTTTAAAAATATTCAAATTAAGGGACTTCTTGTCTGATTTGATGAAGGGACAAAACTTGTCTCCCTTAATGACCCTATAGACAACCTTTTGTCATAGACTGATGCATGACTTAAAAAATTAATTAAATATTTGTTGTGCATCAAAATTTAATAAAATTTTAACAAGGTTTTTGCACATTCAAAGTTGTATGTCATTTCAAAATTTCTTGTTCGTCTCGGCTTATTTTCAAAATACATGCATTGCCGAGTTAGCCTAATATTACCTGACACATCAAGAAAAAGAAAGACACATTCACTTAAGAATGGACGTATAATCACATGGCCGAAGGAACTGTTGCAAGTTTTTATGACTGGATGCAATGCAATATCATGCAAAGTGTACCTTGGAACCTAGTTTTCTCAAGTCAAGTCATTGAAATGCTTGCCATAAAATTTGCATAATACCCTTAGTTATTTAATGTGAAAAGCAATTTTTGCTCACGGTTTTTTAGGTTCCATCATCGTTGAAAGTCGATACAAAACCTAGAAATCTCAATGACTAAATACTTTTTGGCTCCTCTATGTTTAGAGTTGTAAATTCATTAACTAATCTTTTCTTTTTCATTACAGAGTTTTAAGCCTTATCTTCGGGCTTTAATGCTAGAGATTTTATATCCCATTAGTGGGCCTTCTCCCATATTTAAGGCTAGCCCTATCCTAATATCAAGTCAAATATATGGTCCTTGAGCTCTTCGGTATATGTATGTTTGGAGATGTTTGTCTGACTCCTTGTAGAGTTGTTTGTCCCATCTTGTGGAACTTTTATCCTTCCTTTAAATACAAAACTCAACCCGAATAGAGTTCATATCTAATGTATAAATCTTATGCCTTCTAAGCATTTGTATGCTTAGAGTTATAAGTCTTACAAATGTGTCTTATTTCCCTCATTCCACAATCATAAGTCTTATCTTTGTAGGTTTCCTGACCCTTGAGGCTTTAAGTACCACTATGCGCCTTCTTTAGATATAACACCCAACTTTATGCTATGTTCGTGGCATATACACAAGCCTTGAGACTCCTAGAGTTATAGAATCCATCGTTCAACTTATGTGTTGTTGGCGATGTAAGTCCTATACTCTAGATTTTTCTCACCTTCAAGGTTATAGCCCAAGACTCTGTTTAAGACATTAACTTTATGAACCTTGAGCCTCTTGGCCTTTCTATTTTTATGGTCTAAAGACTCATCAAAGTGTTCGTCCTATGCACAACTCACAAGTGTCTACAATGTAAATATAATGGCATAAAATAATTTATGCTAAGGGTATGAGTAATAAAGTTTGAGCACAATCAATTTGTCTACATTAAACAATGGCATAAGAACATTATGGCAGTTATCACAGGAGTATTCGATCATATAATGTTAATTAAAAAATGTTCAAAATTGAAAACCATTTATAGAGCAAATAAGACAATAGATTGTTATGTGATTCAACACCTAATTCCCCTACATACACTCCTAAGCGCCTTCATACTCAAGTTTCCACTGACTTCCTTATTATGACGAAGAAACCATCTTCTTCTTGGCAAAATTGTCTTCATGCTTTGCTTTTGCTTACACCCGGCGAACATGATCATAACTCCTATCCTTACAAGCTTGGAAAATAAATAATCTTGATTAAAAGATGAAACTAATGTTCCAAAATTTGCTAGAATATTGACGATATGCAGGACTAAACTCCAATTAAAGAAATCTTACACTGTATGCTGTACTGGAATGCTAAAAATAGTGTAAAATTCAATATAAACTATACTAAAGAGACAATGATGAGAGAGTTAACTAAAATAGAATAATCTAGAAGCTTGATGATATTAATACTTTGACTTTTTTCATAAACATAGCTTAAATGATATTACAATGGGAGCAATAAACCTTTAAGCAATTGATTTAGTTTTTACTTCATTTATTTCATATTTATAGTGTATGGTTAATGGCTTCACAATGGTGGCAATTAAGCATGAGTTCACATTGAGGATTACTATTATACCTTCAATTATTGAGGCATCAGCTGAGTTGGATATCATCAAAGTTATGACTCATCTAAAAGTACTATAGGTTATATAGGCTTATAACCATTACCGAAGATGTAAATATCTTCTAGTCCTATTAATATATGATCTGCGCTCAATCAAGGTTTGAGGCTTATAACTTCGATATTAGTGATGTGCATCGTATAAGAACTACAACTCTAATATAAGGGAATTTTGAGTTGTAGGTCCAGATCAGGATGCAATCCCACTGCCTAAATATTGAAATACCCCAAACATAGGGATATGACCTTGTCTTTTTGGCAATTTTGATATTATATATATATATATATATATGTGTGTGTGTGTGTGTGTGTTCTAGTTGATGTTTATGTTCTAGATGACGCAAATATGTTCTAGTTGATGTTTATGTTCACATATAATCTTTGGTTCAATTTTAGATTTGGTTTTAACCATTACTCAGTTTTGGGTTCAGATTTATAAACGTGTTCTTTGGTGCAAGCTAAATTTACAAAATTGGATAAACCTTTATATCGTTTTTGTTAATCTTACTCTTCTAATCTATATTTAAACAAAATGCATGAACCACAATTTCTGAATAAGATAAATTTTGTCATGCATGTTTTTTTTTTTTTTTTTTTGACTTTTATGACTTTTTTGCTGGCTTTTGTTTAGCATGCATTGGATGTGGATAATGGTTTTTTTTAAGCCTTGTACAATTTGGAGAATTCTAGTTTAATTCATATTTAATTTATTATATAAGACCTTTAATCTTGAATTTAATTCAAAAAATAATATTTGCATTTAAATCTAGAATTTAGCATTATGAATTTTGTTTGAATTGTATCATTTTATTTTAGTATTAATTGATCTATATATTATATATTGATATGATGCGTATAATTGAAGAGCTCAAGCCAGTCTCCCTCAAAACACTTAGCAGATTTAATCAGTTTCGACACATATCAATAATGTATTGAAAGGATGCAGTTTATTTGTATGCCCAAGAGTATCATGTGCTGTATTATCATACACTGACACATAAAGGTTTGAATAGCATCAAATTTGCTCGATAACATGAGACCATCAATATTTTTACTTTCAAGGCTTGATAGCAGATGTCTTCTATTTCACTTTCTAGAGCAAAAGCCACTTACCCCTTCAATGTTTCAACAAAGTATTTGGCATTGACGGATTTCCCTTGGTTGTCACTTCTCACTTATTTCCTTATCAACTTAGCCATTTTTTAAATCAACTTTCTACCACATTCCACCCTTTGCACTCTCCCATTTTTATTTTCTTAGGCTTACTTTATCCCATGACCTCCTTGTTAAGTTCAGGTTCGGTTTAGTATCAGCTATGCTGGCTAGTTTGGCATTTTCTTTTTGCGTTCTTGCTTTTACATCTTATATACATTTTCATGTGTTAAAACATAAGTTTGACCAAACTTTAGTCCCTGAGTTTTTTTTTTTTTTTTTTTTTCTCTCAGAACTTAATTATCATACGCAAATGTTTCCAATCTCCTGGAAACCTTCTTATGAAATTCTTCTCTCAATAAAATAGGTTGTGCTGCTGTTGGGCCGTGTTGAAAATATTGAATTTGAAACATATTTGTAGGCTCACACCAGTATATGTTAAGCCTTAAACTCAAGAACTTTTGTTTAGAGACAAAGCACCTTGATTGGAGTTGGGTCCATGTAAATTAATATTATTTCCTGATTGAAACATAATTTTAGCAGATGATGAATTTCCACCGTAGAGTTGGATCGGGAAGGGGGGATGCATACGATCGACACAGTGATTGGCGGCTTGATGTTGACAATATGACATATGAAGTATGTAGACTCTGTGTTTCAGCTTCTTTATTTTGCAACTTGTACCCTGTGAGAACCCTCAACTATCCCATTTGACCTCTAGGACTTGCTTGAACTTGGTGACAAGATTGGATATGTCAGTACTGGCTTGAGAGAAGAACAAATTGCATCCTGCATTATTAAGTTGAAGCCCTCAATTTTTGATATCCATATCTCCACTGAGAAGGAAAGAAAATGCAGTGTTTGTCAAGTATGGAATCTTTTCTAATTTTCCCTCTTTTATTTTATTCTTAAATGTTAGAGCTTCGTTGCTATTTTTCTTTTAATTCACAGGAGGAATATGAAATAGATGATGAAGTGGGAAAACTGGCTTGTGACCACAGCTTTCACTTAGAATGCATAAAGAAGTGGCTTCTTCAGAAGAATGCATGCCCCGTCTGCAAGGCTGCTGTCAATAAATCCTAATCCTGATTAGAATTGATTTACTTCATAGAATTGGGCTTGCGCTGTATATAATTTTTTCTGCTTTATGTACAGCTACTATCTGAAGTGTGGAATCCATTCTTTTTGTAGTATGTGTATTTTGCAGATTTATTATTATCCATTGTCTATAAAATTACTCATATAACTGTTGTGAATGAAATAATTTTTTTTTAAATTTACGAGTCATAAATTTTTTTAGTTCTGAAGATGGCAGATAACACTTTTCTTGCAGATATTGCAGCTTCCATAGAAATTACATGAAAGCTACAAGGAAATTTCTACTAAAAAGGACTTTAGCAGCTTTTCTAAATTGTGATGTTATAAAATTGCTGCCTCAGGTAGGCCCTTCCATGGCTCTTAATTTTGTTAGCTAAATACATATGATTTAAATTGGAACTATACAACCAATTCGCACCTTGTGAAACACCCTTAACTAGGGTTATGTCTTTTTGGTATCCTCTTCTTTTGTATTGTTGCTGTCAAATATCCCTTCTAGAGTTTTCCTCGATGGATGCCATCTCATTGGACCTAAGCAATTTTTCCTCCCTCCTGCCAAAGCCTTAACATTATTCTCGGGTTGGATGTTTCTCTTGCCTCTTTAGATGATTTAGGCAAATTTTCTACATCAGCCTCTTATCCCACCTGCAACACAAAGGATCTTTTTAATGCTCTTAATACTAAAAGTAAGGAGTTCCCTCTCACATATTGCTGGGGAAGATGAAGTTGTTTTTTTAGCTAAGGATATCTCTAAGTGGTGAGGGAATGGAAACATTCTAGTAGCTTACACAATCAGGAATGGCTTTTGTATGAATCTCTCATTATGGCGATCAAACAATAATGGAAGATCTAGGGCATCTTTGATCTACTCACTCTGGTAATTTATTCCTGTTTAAATTTTCGACTAAAATGGATTTTGGTATTGTATGGGATGGAGGTCTATGCTAATTAAGTAGCTGTCCTTTTTCGTTTTTGGACCTTATAAGTACTCTTAAATTCCTCGTAGATTAAACTCCGCAATTTCCCCTTGTTAGTGGAATGAGAATTGGATTTCAAAAGTAGAATGCAAAGTTTGCAACTGTTAGTGATCTACAATCTAATCAGTTCGAAGTTCAGTGTTTCTTTTGCAAGGTTTGTGTACTAGATTCACCCATTGATACAATCTCAAATTCAATTGCTATAAACGTCAATGGAATGAACTATGACAGAAGATTTAACATGACAAGAAATGTAATGCTTGTAGTGTGTGTGCTTCCTTCTTGCATAATAACTCTTCTTGTCCTAAGCATAATACTCAATTGCTCTCCTCTTCATACTTGAGTAGAAGTATAAGTTGTGATCCACTTTGAGAATACAATAGTAGAAGAAAAGTCTCTATTCTTGTCATAATTCTTGCTAGAATTGATACAAGAACCATACCATCCATTTGGGACCTTGATGAACTTCGGTTTCATTCCCCTCCCCGAGAATATATTTCTCTTAACCCCCTGAAAATTTATACACCCCTCCTTTCTTTCTATCACTCTAATCTCTTCCTCCTAAGCCTTCTCTCTTGATCTTCTTGTTTTGGCTTGTTCTGTTGAACAACAAATGTTTTCCAGTCCGACGCTCTAATGATAACTCAGAACAAATATGCTATCATGATAGCCTAAACAAGTGCCTCCTCACCAAGGTTTTTTCAAATGAACAAAAATGATTTTCTCTTGCACCAAAGGTTTCATCCGGTCAAAAATTTGAGAAAGAAAAATGCCTACAGCTCTTTTGCTTCTTTGAACAATTCCCAGCGGTTGCTTCATGCATCGTGAGAGGTCTTCTTGGGGAAGGCAGACTTTGGGACCTTAAAAAGTTGAATCAAGAATTTCATATTAACATTCAAGTCTATTGGAAACTAAAAGTGCACTTTGACTTATTGCAAGATCCTACTCAAGTGAGAGAGCTTTCTCTCTCACTTTGAAGATAGTTGTAAAAGCATCCACTGTTGTGGAGGTCACATATACTCAAATGGAACCCGTTTACCATCTCAGTTAGAAAACTCTGTTCACCTCCCAATTGATTTATAGAGCAGTCGTTTATCTTGGAAACATTCAATTTTTCGGTACTTATGTATATAAAAAAAAAAATCCTCTAGAAGAAGCTTTTGGTTTACTCTAAAAAATTGTTCTTCCACTATCTATTATAGATGGTCGATCTCAACTGCATTTTCTCTAGTCATAAAAGATTGACATATTTTGGAGATTGTATTTTTTACTTGAGTTGAATGATCTACCAAACGTTGGCTTCTTGTCTAACAATCAACAAGATAATCTTATTCATTCTAAATTAGAGTTGTATAGATACTAAGTTGGTTGTAACTCTTTTTTCCATCATTTTAAAAATTGCTCTATATTTATTCAACCACTCGACTCTCATCACCAAATTGGGAAATATTATTCAAGGCCGTCATAAATTCATCTTTAAAAACTTTTGGACCGCCTTTTTTAGAGTTCGCTTAAGAGAGCTATTATTGGTTTATGTGAAAACTTCTCTTAAAGAGAAAAGGTAGATTGGCCTGTCATCTCTTTCAAAATTTTTCTCTTATCTAAAAAGGAAGCAAGACATCATCCTCACATTAATGGAAATAATACCATAACAAAAGCCTCGTCTTTGAAGCCAAAATCATCGTAGATAATAACTCTCAAGTTATTTTCATTGTAAGTATGATTATCAAATAGAAAGCCAGAGTTGGTTGAATTATGGTGATGATGACCTCAAATTTCTCTACTATTTTATTAAAGTGGAGTAACGTCAACTTAATAAGAGAACTTTTGATGGAGAATGATGTGATCTTTGTTTGTAATGATATTGCATAAGTGATTATCTAGTACTATGCTACTCGCCAAAAACTCTCCCTCTACTTCTCTTTCAATCCTTAATATGAGTTCCACTCTCGACATGCATCATGCTTTTGATTTTATTAGCTCTATGGTTGATAAAAAATTCATATTTGCTCTTCATGATATTAATGGAGACAAATCCCAAGTCTATATAGTTTCACCACCAATTGTTCACTCAAAACTGAACATTGTAGGCAAACAATTGTTCACACATGCTTTCTTCAAATCTTCTACATTGCCAGATATTATTTAGCACAAGCTATTAAAACAAATCCTAAGATGAGACATTCTAATTCTATGATGGATTATAGATCGATCTTTCTTTGCAACATTTTCTACGATGCCATTGCCAAAATCCTTACTAAACACTCGTCTTACCTCATATATCATACATAATGCCCACTCTGTTTTCATTCAGCACATCTCTATGGTGGATACTATTACTTTGTCCCACGAAAGAACTAATAATTTTAATTTACATCACCACAAAAAATTTCTTATTCCTGTTAAGTTTGATTTTAGGAAATCTTTTGACTCGTCCAACAAAACTTTAGTCCTTCATGGAATGACAAATACATTTCCCTCAACTTTCTACTAATTGAATTGGAGCTTACATCTATGTTATCCCCCTTCTCTATTATATTTTTTGGGGAATTAATGGTTACTTCAAATCTAGAAATGAGTTGAGAAATGGGTGCCCTACATCACTTTTTCTTCACAATTGATATGGGTGCCCTACATCACTTTCTCTTCACTATTCCTATGGCTGCCTTTCTTACCTTCAAGATGAAGTTAATGATCAAATATTTTCCCCAATCCTTAGTAGACAACATTTTTATCTCTCTTATTTTTTTAGATTGCCAATTAGTCCTTGGGAGGGCTTAAGTCCCTTAAAGATACTAGGTCTTTTTATGGGTTCAAAAATCGGTGCTTAAATATTAGTTAATTGTTTCTCTAAAGTAGTTGAGAATGCTATCATTTTCTATGATATATTAGGAATTTAACAAAGATTTTTCCCCCTCAAATACCTTGGCCTAACACTCATGGCCAATCATCTTTAGGTTATGGTGATGTAGTTCAGGCCGCGATGCAACTTTTAAAGAAAATATACTTCATTATACGTTTCTATTAGGAGCTTTTAGGTGACAATTGATGTATGAGAATGAGTTCCTTATCCACATTCACATCTCTGCTAGTTGTAAAGTTTTGAAAGCTATGCATATAATTGCCCCAAAATTTTTAAAACAAATGGAAATTCTGGGATTCACAAATATAGAAAGGTGCCTGCTTGCTGTATCATAAGGTTGCGGTTATTGAAACTTTAGCTGCTCAGCCTAGTTCAGGTTGATACATTAATCCTTTGTAAATTCATAGGTTATACTCCCTAAATATCTTTCCGCATAAATTTTTTTTTAAAAAAAAACCATTCTGTATTTTATTAATTTTCATAATAATGCATCTATTTTAAATTTAAAAAGTAAGTTCACTTGTATATCATACGCACATATTTTAAAAGAAAATATTTCCTTTAATCCCTTTTAATATTTCAAGCAAGGTTTTTATTTAAAGATATATATATATATATATATATATATATATATATATATATATATATATATATATATATATATATATTACTTTTACATTCATTCAATTTAACTTACCTATTTTTTTATCACCTCAAATTGCGATCCATCAGGACTCCGCACGTAGCTCTACTTGCGGAGTCCAATGACAATCCGCCACGTGGCAACACGTGGCAAATGTCGGTCCCGCCCAGAGAAAAAATATTCGCAGTGTTTGAGACCCGGGCCGAAACCCTAACCTAATCTATTTCCCGCTTGTTCCGTTCCGTCAAAATATTTTGCCGCCCGAAGGAAGCTAGTACTGTTGGATTGCAGATGGAAAAATATTTTGGAGCTCAGGTTCTATTCGCAGCTTAGGGTTTAGGGATTCGATTTCGACGGACTTCTCCATGGACGGTGAAATGCTTGAGGATTTGAACCCATCATTCTCCCTTAACTTCGAAGCAACTGAAGTGAGTATTAGGTGATTTTTTTGTTTTACTTTACGTTAAGTTAGGGTTTTGAGATTTTTCTGTAGGGTTTACTTTGAAGAAGATGAATTAATATGTTGATGTTATTACGGTTGTTACGTTTATATTATTATGGTGTTATTATGGTGTTATTTTAGTGTTATTTTGTATTAGTTGAATAAAATATTGGGTTTAAGGTGTTACTAAGGTGCTACTCCGATGTTTAGTTGGTTTATGGCTTTGATATAACACTGCTATTGTGGAATGATAGTTGGTTTTGTCTGGGTTAATGGTTATTATGGTGTTATGCTCGTATTATTTCTGTGTTATTATGATGTTATTGATGTGTTATCATTGTGTTTTGCCGGTATTTACTTGTTTGTTTAGGATCATATTATGATACTGGTGTACTTTTGTAACGCAGGGAATTCTTTTTTATCATGGTATTACTTTTGCTGTCACTATGGTGGTTAGCTTGTGTTATTCAGTATTACTCGGTGTTATTGAAGTCAGATTGTTGTTTTTGCTTGCATGATATATGGTGTTACTCTCATTTTAGGATGTAGGGATATTTGGTGGTGTCATCATGGTGTGGGAGTGGTGTTATGCTAGTCTTATTATGGTGTTATTCTAGTGTTATTCTAGTGTTATCCTGGTGTGGCAGTGGTCTTATTATGACATTATTGAAGTGTTATTCTGGTGTTATCATGGCGTTTTGATGCTCTTTTGACAATGTCTAACTTTGTATAAATATATTCATCAAATATGCAGTCAGGTGAGGCTACAGAACCTTGCAATCCAGCAATTACAGAGATGTTTTTAAGAAGCAACGTACGCAATGAGGAAGAAGCTTATGAAAGCTATCGTATCTATGCACATCATGTAGGATTCACTGTTCGGAAGGACCATACTAACTATTGGCCCAACTCCAGGAAACTGAAGAGCAAAGATTATATATGCAAGAAAGCCGGCTACAAGAAAGAGCCTAACAACATGGAGAGCGTTAAGTACAAAAAATCGGACACGATGACCGGCTGTAAGGCCATGGTTCGATTCTGTCGTTGACCTCGAGAGCAACCGGACAGATGGCAAAATTCATTGAAAATCACAACCATCCTTTGGCTGAAAGTGGTGATAAGTATCTTCTTCGTTCGAGCAGAAGGATAAGTGAGTTGAATGCAGATGTCTTAAGATCCATGACAGGTGTAGGAATCAGAGCAACAAATGCATACAATTTCATTGCTTCGGAGGTTGGTGGTGTAGAGAATTTAGAATGAACCAAGACAGATGCACATAATTTCATTCAAAGAGAAAGAAGAGAAAAAATTGAGCAGGGAGATGTCAATGCACTAATACAGCTATTCATGGAAAGGCAGGCTGGTGATAGCATGTTTGCTTGGGATTTCCAAACAGATGAGTCTGGAAGACTAACAAAAATTTTCTAGAGTGAAGGATTATCCAGGTTGGATTATGATTGTTTCGGGGATGTGATAATATTTGACACAAGCTATAGATTAAATAAATATAACTTATGCTGCGCTCCATTTGTGGGGGTTAACCACCACTGGCAGAACATACTATTTGGAGTTGGATTTTTGTCTGATGAGACCACCGATTCATTTGTGTGGCTTTTCAAATCGTTTGCTCAAATAATGGGAGACAAGCACCCAGTAACAATCTTTACCGATCAGGACCAAGCAATGGCAAGAGCCATTGCAGAATGCTTCCCCCAAACACGTCACAGATTATGTCAATGACATATCCATTAAAAACTTCCTTCAAAGGTGAATTGTGGAGTTTGTACTAAGAGCATCTGTGGTCTATTTTATAAATGCATGAGTAAGTGTGACACCGAGGCGGATTTCGAAGAAACTTGGTCCTTAATGATTGAAGTTGGGGAACTTCAGAATAATACGTGGTTGGCTGAAATGTTTCGTCATAGGCACAGATGGTCAACAACATTTAATAAGGATGTATTCGGTATGAGAATCTTATCAACACAGAGGAGTGAGTCAACCAATAATATATGTCATAATGTTACAAAACCAACTAGCTCTCTATTGGATTGTTTCATTGGACTTGAAACCATCATGAAATCTTGGCGTCGCAACGAGAAAGATGAAGATTTCAAATGCGGCCAGTCCGTCACAACGCCCATGGTTAAAATCAATCCCGTGTTGAGGCAAGCTGCTGCATTCTATACAAGGAAGCTTTATTCAATGTTTGAACAAGAGCTACTGAATGGATTATGTGGGCTTATAGCTTAATTAGTTGCGAATAGTGAGGCTAGATACAATGTAATGAGTTTGGATGAGGAGGGGACAAGACAGTCGTGGACTGTATTAGTCGACAAAGTTAATTCTGAGGTTACATGTACTTGCAAAAAATTTGAGATGATGGAACTGTTGTGCTCTCATGCTCTATTTGTACTCAATGTAGTGAAAATAAAGGTGATTCCAGATGAGTATTTCTTACTGCGGTGGTCTAAAAATGCTAAAAGGGATATCTACAATAGGCATGAATGCAGAGATTTGAGAAATTTCAATGTAAACAATGTTTCATCAAGTGCACTATTATTCAAGTCCAGTTCTTAGAAGTTTGCATATCAACTCATAAATATGGAACAAGGACATGATTCAGCGGAGAGTTTTTGTGGACGACATTTAAAAAACTATCTGTTGACCTTGGTGACGTTCTAGCAGGGAGAAAACCTGAATCGAATACAACGACGAAGAAGAAAAAAATTCCAAATATCGAACTTTCTGTTAACGACCCCGCAAAGATGAGGCCGAAAGGAGTTTCAACATCGAGGTTAAAAGGATATAGGGAAAAAACTAAGAAATACAAAAGTAAAAAGTCGTTGCTTGAGTAATGCTTTCTTTCTAAGTATATTGGCTTTTGTTCTCTTATTGTTAATAATTTTGAACTTTGCTTTCAGGAAAGGAACAGCATGCGTCATCTAGCCGTGAAGCTGTTAATATATTCGAAGAAATGTTGACAAATTGTCTTACACAGGTACGTTCAATTTATTCAATTCACTTGGCTCTCCGATGAAATTATGGAATTCAAGTCTACCTGGTATTAACTTTGTTTTGCAGGAATACTATGAATCACAACCAGTCAATACATACACAGGAATGCTAATGGATTCCATAAGTTAGTGATACGTTGTTTGTGTCCCTGTATGATATAGATGTATTTATTGTAAATGTGGCTCATATTATGTTTTACAAGTTGTTCAGTTTATATTTTGTTGGAGAAACAATCCAATACATATTATGAATGACAAATAGCTCTGTTTGGATGATTAAAAGTCATTCTGTGTGCTAGCAACTATAAAATAACAAACGTAAAGAAGTTCAGTGACAATAGAATAACACTTAACAATAGAATAACACACAATAACACGTAAATAATACGCCAATAACACAAAAATAATACCAGAATAACACACAATAACACGCAATAACACGTAAATAATACGCCAATAACACGCAATAAAATGTAAATAATACACCAATAACAGGTAAATACTACTAGAATAATACTTGAGTAACAATAGAATAACACTTAACAATAGAATAACACGTCCCAAATGGGACAACATGTAGGAATAACAGGAAAATATTCATTCTGTGAGTTACCAACTATAGAATAACAAATGTTAAGGAGGTTTTTATTCTGAATGTAGATAACACGTTAATAATACGACAATAATACGTCATAACACGTAAATAATACGTCAATAACCCCCAAGAACACGTAAATAATACGCCTATAACACGTTAATAATACGACAATAATACGTCATAACACGTAAATAATACATCAATAACCCCCAATAACACATAAATAATACGCCTATCACGTTAATAATACGACAATAATACGTCATAACACATAAATAATACGTCAATAACCCCCAATAACACGTCAATAATACGCCTATAACACGTTAATAATATCAGAATAACATAACGATAGAATACCTCGTAAATAATACCAGAATAACACTTAAGTAACGTGCCAAACAGGCCAACGTGCAGGAAAACATTCACATTATAAGAACATGTTTATTACAAGCGAATAACACGCGAATAATACGTAAATACCACGTGAGTAACACCTACAATATCCTGCTCGTGTTACCACGCGTTCGACTCGCATATTCCACCGTGTTACCGTGACTTTTAATAGGAAAAAAAGCGTGTTATTATGAAATATTTCGTCTTTAAATCGGCAATAAATCGCGTTACTGTCGAAAAAATCGCCAATAAATCGTATTACTGTCGAAAAAATCGTATTATTCTAAATTAATATATTTTTTTAGAAATATTTATAGCATACAAATAAAATTTTCTATACTTACAAATCATTATAATATAGCAATGGAGAGATTTTAATAATGGATTCCCTTCATTTATTTTAGACATGGTGGAAATATACGAAACAATTATAGTTACACAGAGTTAATTTTTTAGAATCCATGTAGCAATTTATGATGGAATATTTTTAATTTCCAAAACAAAGGTAATATTTCAGAAAACCTGTGATAATTTTTTAACCACACCATTGTACATGGAAAGGAAATATTTCAGAAAAAAGCTAATATTTCAAAAAAAAAGCTCTGCCACAATGAACCATCTATATCATCCATATATACCATTTGACAAGTAAATTGCAGTAAATAAATATCAAAAGCTTGATTAAGAAATATCTATACATTTACAAGCTTAACAACTACACTTTCAATTTCTTCCTGTATATATGCCATCATACATATTTCTAAACATAAAACAGCCACATAGTAAGCCTTCCTAGCTATTTCATAACTTTCAACATCCCATAGATGCATTCTGCTTGCAATAAAAAAAATGCATGGAGTCAGTAAGAAATGCACACTGAGAAGCTTCTAATATTATGTAAATGCCTTAAAAAATTGATATGAAAACAGTTAATGAATTTACTTGATAAGCACTGTTATATACTGTGTTCAGCATTCCATAATTGCATTCCAGTCAAGACCTGTTATATACTGAGTTCTAAAAAAAAAAAAGCTATGATGTATGGAGTTAATAAGAAATGAAAACTGACAAGACCTTTAATGTATGGAGTAAGTAAGAAACTTTGACCATATTAATAAATTTAATCATTTGATAGGAGGCAAATATCATATGCAAATTCTGCTCTGAATCTTTCCATGTCATCCTGCCAATTTAAGTATTGTTTTCAATCGGGGTCTTCGACCAGCACAATTGTCTCCATGAACTTACAAACGAACATCCCACAGTCAATACTATTCGATTGTGTCGGTGCACTCTGCACTACTGCCCAAGGCCATTTGAAGATTTTCGCTTTTAAAAGATCTCCACAATCCTTAGCGAACATGTCGATCTGCATACAAGAAATAAATAGTGAAGTGTAACTTGTGTGTTACTATGTGTTATTTTGTTTGAAACAATATTTGAAAGAGTTGAAAGAGTTGAATTTACTTACAACTAGTTCAACATAGGCCTTATGGGTCGGCTTTGGAAGGGAGTCGTAAATTCTCCATCTAAAGTTACCGATATCATCCACCAAAAAAATCCAGTGATCATTATGCACAATTGGAAACACTATTGTCTTTGTGCCACTTAAAGTCTCCGCAGTTATGTGGTCGACAAACTGTTTGCTGTTGTCGTATTTCTTGTGCATCTGAATAACATCATTAGTTTTAGTTTAACCATATTTATTAAAAATTTAATACAAAGTAGAGTTGACTAAAAAATATTACCAAATATGAAGGTGAAACATAGAGGTAAGGCCGGTATAGGTCAGGTCTCCTCAATGTTCATTCGAGTAATAGCGTAGCAAAAAGATCTATGTGTTCATTTCCGAGAGACTTATTGAGCAGAAGATCTACTACGGTTGTTCTATCAATCATAATGCCCCCTCTAAACAGCACAATATCGCTACTGCATTGATAACATAGCGTTTATGTTAATTCACAAAAACACAACTGCAAAAATTGAAATTAAATGTACACATTAACTTACAGTCCTGTTTGGCTGGCAAGGCACTGATCGATCACTTCCTGCATTTCCTATGGTATCAAAGATCTACCAGGATAATCAATAGGTTCAGGTGCAGGACGGCTCTGCAACATCAAACAATGTTTATCAAAGACATGGAGAATATATAAATTCTAGTTCAACCTTTATTAGGTACTTACAACTATGGCGGATTGGGCCTCAGCAGAGCTTGGACTAGATATTTCAATATTTTCTTTCATATCTTTGGCTTCTTAGCCATCACCCTCTTGGGCATCAAAATCTTCACCTGATGCCACAAGACGCGTCTACAATAGAAAATATATTTTTAGTAAACATACAAGAAAGGTAGTTCATATCGTTAAAATAAAATGATGTAGTACTCACCGATATAGAATCTAACATACTCCTTATTGCTCGGTCGACTTCCTCGGGGTCTTCTTGCAATGTCGAATCCCCAACAGCCTGGCAACTTCTACATCCTTACTATGCACGTCGGCCTCTTGGGCCACTTCTGGAGGATCAATCTGTGCATTGGCCTCTTCGGCCACTTCCGGAAAATCAATCTGAACATCGGCCTCTTGGGCCATTGCCAAATCCTCAATATGCACATCGGCCCCTTGGGCCATTGCCGAAGCATCAATCTGCAAATCGGCCTCTTTGGCCACCGCCGGATCATCAATTTGTACATTGGCCTCTTGAGCTTATGCCGGAGCATCAATCTGTACATCGGCCTCTTGGGCCTCTACCGGATCATCCGTCTGTACATTGGCCTCAGCGGTATGTACTACAGTATCTATATGTCTGTCAGCTAATGTCAGAAAGGGATCATCTATATGTACAGGATCCTCTCTGTGTATGGTGTGGTATATATCAGTTACCCTATGTCTTCTTTTGAATTGGTATTGAGTGATCGGTGGTTCGAACGACCTCTTCTGGGAACTACTACTAGACTGCTCCTTCTCCACCTCCTTATCAGCCATGTTTTCAACCAACCTATGTACAAGTTCTGTGAGGTTGGTAATAGCATCAGCCATCGTATGCAGCTGTACATCATGTGAATCCACTCTGTCTTGTATATGTAAGCTGACTTGGTGCTGATCTTTCATCAAATCATACATAGCTTCAAGATCAACAGGTCCACTAGTACGACCAATCACTGGGGTCATCTCACTAGACACTAGTGTACCCGCTCTCGGTGAGGATGGTCCTGCCTAGGTCTCGTGCTGTGGGCAAGGCCTTAGAGGAGTACGTGGTCTCTGCTCTAGATTTGAGAGCAGCTCGACTTCATCATCCCTCAAATCCAAGAACATGTCATTGACCTGCAATGAAATTAAACATGTCATTGTATAACAACTATGAACTATTTACAATTATTTTAATGCAATAAATGACGAACCTGTGAAGGATGAAGCCCCTTAAATGCTTCATAAATCTATTTCGCAGTCCGCCCATGACTTGTTGGCCATCTCAGCATACGTGGTCGAGTCTCAGGGGCGGCAAGAGTAACCGGTGATATTATCTCGTAAAACCATAGCTTAGGATGTCATACACAATAACCATTTATGTAACAGAAAAAACAACAAAACTAAAATTCATAATGACATGTTTTAAAGAATGGAAGAAATATATACCGTAAGCAGAAGTACGAAACCTTGGATATAGCCCAATGATTTGTTATCCTTTAATTTGTGTAAGCTGTGCTGACTTATTCTAACAGCATTTCACATATGGCAGCAGCCCAATTAAAAGAGGGAAAAGCCTCTGGATTATCAGCAAATTCAGCAAGCTCTGCGTGCACGTGAAAATTGCTAGACGGAAAAAATAGATTAGTTAGCAAAAAATTTAAATACAACTGCTTAAAAGGAGGAGAAGATGCTCCTTCTGCAAAAAAATCTGTCATCTTTTCCTTTATTGCTTTGGCATCATCCGCAGCTAGTCCACTTCTCTTCCATGCGGCACGCTCTCCTCTGTTAGGCATGCCAAGCAACAAGGCCACGTGGTCAGCATCTAGCTTTAGCTCTTTTCCACCCAATCTGAAAACCCTCCTCCTGTTATCCTAACATCTCAAAATATGCAATGTCAGGACATTGTCTTGGGGATAAGGGGGCATGTCAAAAAAGGTTTAGACCCTCAGTTCCCTTAAGTTATGAACCGTCTCCTCGGAAATGCGATCCCTAAGTTCATCCAGTACAGCCCTCACTGCAGATGGACGACATCTGCAGTTGAAAGTCCTTGCGCTCATTATCCTGCAAAATGAAGAAAGCTATACATAAATAACACACCAATGACTGATGAAAATTGTATTTCACTATATAATAAATTAAAATAAAACAGTAATACATGAATAACACAACCAGAAAATAGAAATACATCAATATTAATACAACAATAATACATGAATAACATAATAATAATACAGGAATAACACAGAAATAACACATCAAAATAATACATTAACCTAAACACCAAAGAATAACACATGAACAGAGGATAACACATCAAAATAAATCGACATAAAACAATAATACATGAATAACACAACCAGAAAACAAAAATACATCAATATTAATACAACAGTAATACATGAATAACACAATAATAATACAGGAATAACATATAAATAACACATCGAAATAATACAGTAACCTAAACACCAAAGAATAACACATGAACAGAGGATAACACATCAAAATAAATCGACATAAAACAGTAATACATGAATAACACAACAAGACAACATAAATACATCAATATTAATACAACAGTAATACATGAATAACACAATAATAATACAGGAATAACACAGAAAATAACACATCAAAATAACACAATAACCTAAACACCTAAGAATAACACATGAACACAAGAGCAACACATCAGCTAAAGTAACACATCAATAATACAAGAATTACACATGAATTACACACTAATAATACGTGAATAACACGGTAATAACACAACAATAACACAATAATAAAACGTCAAAGCAGTGTTTCATGTATGTTATTGCTGTATAAACAAACCAATAACCTAAACACATAAGAATAACACATGAACACAAGAGTAACACATCAACTAAAGTAACACATCAATAATACAGGAATTACACAACCCTAAAACATGAATAACACGGTAATAACACGACAATAATACAACAATAACACATATAAAACAGTGTTTAATTTATGTTATTGCTTTATTTAGGATGTCGGTTATTGAATAGGAAAATATTTACTTAGAATAATACAACAATACCACGCAATAAATACATATTTTAGTCGGTTATTGCAAGCCTATTGGTGTGTTACTTGTGTGGTATTGTTGTATTATTCATGCTTTAGAGTAATTCATGTTTTAGAATTTAGTTTTTAGAATATAATGTACAATATGCCTTTGTCTTGTTGAGGTTTACTAAGCCTTGAGACTTGTTTAGGTTTACTAAATCCTAAGACTTGTTTAGGTTTTTCTTCCAGAAAAAAGTTTTGGCCATACCTTGATTTAACCGACCGCTCGGACGCCATTGTCTCTTCCTTCGCTAGCGCTAGCACCGGAATTGTGTCTCGTGCGGTCGACCGGCGAATATGGATAGCGAAATGGTCGCAGGGTTCCGAAGATGATGAACGGTGAAATGGTTGAAGTCGTTACGGGAGAGAAGAAAAGGTTTTTTGAACTGCGGTCGGTTCGGGTTTCGGGCCGGGTCGCAATTAATTTTGAAGTATTTAATCTTTTCTCTGTGCGGGACCCACATTTGCCACGTGTTGCTATGTAGCGGATTACGTGGCAGATTGTCATTGGACTCCGCACGTAGAGCTACGTGCGGAGTCCTGATAGAAAAATTTTCCCTCTCTTCATTATTACTCATGCTAATTAAATTAAAATTTTTATTTTCTTTTGCTTTTAATTGTAAGCGCGTCAATCTTTTTAAACATTTTACTATATAAATTAAGTACTGAGCTTATGATAATTGAAATTTTAATAAATACATATAAATTAAATACTTTTCTTACTTTATAAAACTTTCATAATTTGCACTTATTCCATCAATAAAGAACGGTGCCTATTTTACAGAAGTTCGTCTTTTTATTGAATGATGTGCTTAAAGGTTATGTAAAATACAATTTGGTTTTGGAAGTGACTTCTTACTGCCAGAGAAGAATTGCATAGAGAGAAGCTATATACTAAACTGGGAAAAAAGTTCTGCGTAGAGAGTGGACATATACTAAGGAGTTGTTTGAAGCACTTTATATTGCAGTTTATTTTTATTTTTTGATATTAAATAAAACGTTTTTAGTAAAGCAATTTTTATTGTTTTTAACAAACTCGAAATAATTTGTAATGTTTGGAGTGTTTTTAAAAATGATCAAATCCATTTTTAAAAATAAATAAATAAAAATATGTTAAAAATGTACTAAACTATTATGTTCTTAAATAAAAGTAGAAACCAAAGAAAAAGTGATCTCGAACAAGCCATTGGTTAATTTTGAGGGAAAAAAATAAGCTTTTTGTGAAAAAAAATTTGAGGAAGGAATTGGATAAAAATTAATTAATATGATATTTATAAGTGGAATATAGATATTTTATCTGGACTTGCTTGGTAATTTAGAGGTATAAATCTTCTTTGCAATAAATTTAATGAAGGTACAATTAGAACTTAATGTAATTAGTTATGTAGTATCATATGTTTGGAAGCTTTACAATTAGAGTGACTTAATATGCGTGACAGTTAATCAAGTTTATATGTATGAGTGTATATGCGTGCACGTGTATTCTGAGGTTGGATAAAATGTTTGAAAAGTTAATTTTTGTAAGAAATTTATTAACCTGGTATCTTTTTTGGTGAAAGTGGCAATGAGAAAATTGTTGCAAGAAATAGAATTGAAGAGATTATACTTGATTTTATGATAACATAACATCTTTTGATAGTGCACCTATTTTAGGAAATGGAAATATTATTATAGGAGAAGAGAGCCACTTGGCTTCATAGGAAAGCCAAGGAGGTGGATTAAAATAGCCTTAGAGAGCATTTTGAGCAACAACAAGTGAGTTCTGAATGCTCTTTAGATAGTTAAAGCGAGGTACAAAAAGGAGTTAAAACTGAGAGAAGAAAGGAGAAGATCTAGTGTTGAGAGTAGAAGTGTAATCCATTTGCCCCTGCAAGAAAAAGTCCAATGTGATGGAGACCAACTGCAATCCCATGATCGTAAGAACTCTCTTCCTCTTCTTCTCTCCATCTTCTTTAGAGCCTCTAAGATTTCTTTGTAGAGCTTTAAGCTATGTTGATTTAGAGAAATTTCATTGAATAAGATGCTTTCCCTACACCCTCTTTTTCATTCCTTGAGTGATTCCAAGATCTAAATACTTTTACCTTTTAAGGTGGATTCTTCATACTATGATTTTCTTATCATGATTCAAACCCTCTTTTATGTTACTTGATTATTTCTTAGGTCAACTAAGTACATGCTGCATATTTTTTGTTGAATATGATTTTGTTTATGAAAGCCTAAATCATCTTATTAACATTGGGTAATATACTCCTTGAATTTGTTTATTCTAAAAGTTAGAAAATTGATATAATATTATTAAGTGGCATTTTTATGATATTTCTGCATTGATTGTATGGGAAGTTTATGTTAATGCGTCGTGATATTAGAACGTTTGACATTATGTTCCTTTTTATGTGTATCACATCTGCAAGCAAAATTATCAGCAGAAATCTCAAGGCTATCAAATGGTCTAGAAGGGAAGATGTCAAAATCCAATGATTTGGTAGATTTAAAGGGCTTGATAAATCGACCTGCTAAAGATCGATCGACCGATCGATGGAAAGTCGATCATATTAAATTTTATCGATTTATTGAATATTCACTGGCCAAATTTAAATACATTGATCGACTCAAGAGTCGTCCAACTACTACTCCAAATATGCTCGTAGTCTTAATGTCAAAGCGATACTTATGAGGAATAATTCGACCTCATTCAGCTAAGTTGGTCGATTCAAAGGCAAATCGATCGAAAGACATAAAATTTTGTATAGTTGTCAACATCAGTTGATGTGAAAAGGTTTTTTATCTTAGTTATGAGTATTAAAGGGCGTCATAATAAATTATAGATCCATAAAGACACTATTATTAGTTATAATTATGAAAATGGCATCTAAAAAGGAAAAAGGCTGATATGTAATGCCCTTAATTACATAAGGGTAAATAATGACTTGTAATATTCCATTAAAGAGGGGTAAAAATGTAACTTTATCAAGGATCTCCTATGATAATTATTAGGGACTATTTTATGAATGAATGAATGAATCTTTTTCCCCTGAAAAATATTCATCTTGCATTTTATTGCCCTCTTTTTCTCTCTTCTATTCTTTATTATGCTCTATCCCTCAAGAATATTTAATATCCTAAAAGGTGGTGCGGTGAGTGTAGGCATGCCCCGGACAAGAAGTAGAGCACACATTCAAGAAGAAGAAACTCAGCCCAGATACACTAAAAATAAGGAGTGCACTAGCAAATTTGTATTACGACAGATTCAAAAACTAAATGATCAGATGATGGTCGCTATTCAAGAGGATATTATCTAAAGGGAGGAACAACAACCTTTCTTGCCATGAGGAGAACTCATGAGAAATCGTATCTCCTCAAAGAAGCCTCCTTTAGGGGAACCCCCTACATCTAGCAGTTGAAGATCGACCAGGCACCCCGAACAGAAGAAGATCCCCAGTACATTGATAGTACTAAGTCTATGTCGATTGAAGGATGTTAGCATGTACATGCAGAGACACCCAAATCATGTCCAACAGAGAACAATATCTCTCAGCAAATCCTAGAGGCCAAACCTCTAGAAAATTTCAAAGCTATCCACCTTGATTTTTACAAGGATTGGTCTGACCCTACTGACCACATCACTACCTTTAAATCAAAAGTAGTTATGCTGAAGATCACCAATGTTTTAAAGTGTCAATTATTCCTTACCACGTCAAGGGAGTCCACTCTCAGGTTATTCAATTACTTGCCGGCAGAAGTTATCCACTCTTTCATTGCTATATCAAGCAAGGAGAGAGTGAAAGTCATTGTTCCTATATCATTGATTTCCAACAAAAATTATTCAAGGTGTAAAACCTACACCTATGATCGTACAAATGGATTTAATGTAAGGAGTCAGGATGGAACTGTTCAAGTATGACTTAGGTTTTGTACTAACCTAAGTCTTTAGTGGAGTTGTTGGAGATGTCTAATCTGCATATCATCGCAGAGGAGGGAGTCATCAACTCCCATCACTTAGCAGAGTCTTCAGATCATTGAATTTAGAAGAACATCACACAAGACGAAGGCAGAAAATCAATGGATGGGAAACATCCTTACGGTCGTTCTTGCTATGTGAACGACCGACATAATCAGAATTGCATTGAGCAAAGGGAACCAAGGCCAGACTCGTTATTCTGAGAAGCAATCATCTCAGTACAATTTATGAACACACTATGAAGCCTAAAAGTCCCCCTAGGGTCTGAATGGCTGAGATAATCGAGGCTATCTAGAACAAGGAGTGCTTTAAAAAGGCTCCACCAACGAAGACTAGGACTCTTTGAAAATCCAACAAGTACTGCGATTACCATCGACACCATGGCCATGACATGGATCAATACCATCACCTAAAGAACCTAGTTTGAAGATCTGAGAAGTTCGGGAAATCTTAAGGAGTTCATTGTTATCGGAGTAGACACTCTGTAATAAGGAAAGGCTCCCGCATATGAGCCTTCAGACAAACTTGTTTGCATAAATGTCATACACATTATCGGTATAATTCTGGCCATGTTTAGGAGAGGTGGAGAATCATAACGTTCCAGTCAAAAGAGGCTCTGATCGAGAGAAGTGAGTGTTATCAATTCCATCAAGAAGCGGAGCCAACCCTTGATCATCTTTATCGATGAAGATTTACCCCAAAAGGGGAATATGTACAACAAATTTATCGTCGTTACTTTCCAGATCAATGATACACCTAAAATGTATAGTGTTTTTATGCACATTTTTATACCTATTTTTGATGATATTGCACTTTAATGGAAGGTATTTTGTGTTTTTCTTGCAGGTATGATGAAAATAAGTGATTATGATGAAAGGAGCAAAATTGGATCAAATTTGGAGCAAAAAAATGAAAAATTGAAAAATTGGACCTTGGCGGCTAAGCGCCTCCTGGTCGGCGCTTAGCCGCCACAGTTAAAAATCGAATTTTCTTCATTTTGGCGCCAATTTCAATGGGTGTTTGAAGCAACTTTTGGTGGTGACTTCCTTAACTTCCCATGCGCGGCAAATTTGAATGAAGGAATGCATCTTTTAGTGGATACGTTGAATCGGGACATGATTTGAAGAGACACCAAGACACCTTTTGGATTATTATTAAAATTATGTCATGAGAGTCTTTAGTGTGTGTGTGCGTGTGTAAGAGTATTTTTTTAGTGAGTCTAGTTTTCAAGAGTCTTTTCTAATTTTCAGAGTTTTCTTCTAGTTCAAAGAGTTTTTACTTTCAATCTTTTATTGTTTATAGTTTAGTTAGTTTAGTTTTAGAGGAAAAAAGGGTTGGTGTGAAACTTTCTTTCCACCAATTTTTCTTTCATCCATTTATTTAGTTTTTATTGAATTCTAAAGCCAGAGTTAAAGTCAACAGAGTTGAGCGCTAACCTCTATAGTGTTGTCCTATGGAAAGTCAAGTTTGAAAGGAACTTCTGGAGTCTTATGGAGAGGATTTTCAGATAAGTGTTTACTTCTATTTTCTATATTTAGTTTTTCTTGTTGTGTTTTCTTTATGATTTCTATTTTCAAATTAATGTGTGCTTGTGTATTCTCCATGAATTCTGAGTAGTTTTCTTTATCTTTTTCTTTCTTAAATGAAGTAATTAAATTATGTAGGATTGTTGTGGAATGTATAAGTGTTTAAAGTTGGAATAAGTTGTGAAGATTTAATTCCATGAACTTAATTTACTTCTTAATTTGGCCAGTTAAGATGTTAAATTTGTTGTGAGATTATGTAAGATCCAATACGATATTGTCTCAAATAACAAATGGTATAAATCACATGCAATTATATGAATGAGAATTGTAGTTCATATAATTGAATGCTTAGGAGATATGTTTTTGATGGGGAGTAAAATTAGAGCTCTTTAGAGTGACAGGCTAAAGCCCCCTAATTTGGTTTGATATTTTAAATTTTGTTATGAGAAGTTAGCCCCCAGGTGGAGGGAATCGAGGTAACTCTGGAGTGAGAGCTGGTATCTTCCCTACCTAACCATGTTCAAGATTTTAAAATTTCAAATTAACCAATGTTCTTTATAGAACCAAGTAAGGGTAAAGAATAAATTTGCTCCTATTTATCAGAACACATTTAAATACTTCCACAACAATACTTTCATAATTATTACTGCTTTATAAGAGAAAAAAAAAGATATTTTATTTCCTAATATTTTATACCGCATTTTAAAGTTATGATAATTTTCATTTACTGCTTAGCTTTTATTAAAAATACCAAAAACAATTTTCAAGCTTTTCAAATCAAAACATACTTTCAAAAGCCATTGAAAAAAGTAAAAATATAATTTTCTTAATTCTTTAAAAAGTTTTTACATTTTCCTGAGGGTTCGATATCTCGGGGCTTAATCAGAAAGTCCTATATTACTTAATAAACGATATGTATACTTGCGTAGTATCCCATATTATAAATCATAATTTTCATATCTAAATCATCAGCACATATATTCGGTGTAGAGTCAAGTTTTTTGTGCACATATATTTATCGGGGATCAATCAACAGTTACCACAAGGCTAATATCTACTAGGAGTTTAATGAACATTATGTTCTAAATGGTATTCAATAAGATAGGGAGCAAAGCTGACCAGTTGTCCGCACTGACGGGACCACTCTTCGGCTTCTGTGGTGAGAGGAAAGAAGCCCTAAGCATTATCACTCTAGGCAACTTCTGGGACAAAGAAAAATGAGCAATATAAAAACACAAAAGACCATTTTTGTGATAGAATACCCACAAATATATAACACCATCTTTGACCATCCTTTCCTGAACAGTTATTGGGTGATCACTTTCACTTATCATGTAGCATCAAGTTTCTTGGCAATGGGGAGATCATCGCAGTCCACAAGAACCTGGAGAAATCTCAGAGTTGTTACCTCAAAGAACTCACCAACTTGGAGTAAGAGACACTTGACATTGTGATTCAACGGTAAAGGGACCCCAAGGCTAGAGAGACTGCCCTCAAATTTCTTGCCTCAACTGAGGAACTCGGTAAATTATTTCTAATAAGTGAAAATTTTGATGGAGGTAATAAAGCATGCTAATTTAGACCCTACATGAGCACCGTGATGTTTTCACCTGGACAGTGATAGCAATACAAGGAATTTCTGGCTGATGTCACTTTCAACTAGTTGAACATCAATCTCATCGTCCAACCAAGCAAAAGCTCTTGTTGTCAACTAGGACCATAACCGAGATGGTTTACAAGGAGGTGATGAAGCTGAAGAAGGCATGTTACATTCAAGTTGTCCAACATCAAACCTGGGTCTTCAACATTTGATGGTATAGAAATCCAATAAAAATTAGAGAATATGCGTGGATTTTACAAACCTGAACACCGGTGGACCATAAGATAGCTTCCTGCAACCAAAGATTGACACATTCATTGTGCAGCTATTGAATACACGATGATGAGCTTTTTAGATGCCTACTCTGACTACCACGAGCTAATGATGCACCCCACTGATACAGAGAAGATGACCTTTATATGAGTGAGGGAGTTTATTGTTACAATGTAATGCCTTTCGAGCACAAAAATGTTGGGGTTACGTAACAATGACTTATGGATGTAACTTTTTCTAATCAGAAAGGAAATAATATTGAAGTGTACATTGATGATGTATTAGTTAAAATTCAGATGATTGAATAATACATTAGTTATTTAAAGATACTTATCAAATCCGTAGAAAGTATAATATGAAACCTAACCATTAGAAAGGTAATTTTGGAGCATCAACAGGAAAATTTCTCAATTATCTCTTAACTACCAAAGGCATAAAGGCCAATCTCAAATGGTCCAAGCTTTGCTAGACATACCTTCTTCTCGCAACTCCAAAAAAGTAAAAAAATTAACCTGTCAGATAGCATCCCTTAACTGATTTATCTCAAGATCGAGTGATAATTGTTGACATTCATTTACATGCTATGGAAAACTAAAAGTGTTAAATGATCAGAAAAATGCAAGCAAGCATTCTAGAATTTGGAGTAGTCCTTAACAACTCCACCGCTTCTCCAATGCTTGAGGATAGAAGAGGAAGTCTCTCATTACCTAGGCGTCAGACCTAAAGTTATGAGCTCCATGATTGTCATAGAAGAACTAAGAAATCCTAATTTATTACACCTATCAGGCCCCTAGAGGTGCCAAAATCATGTATCCTACTATGGAGAAATTAGCTTTTACTCTAGTCATTTCTGTCTGCAGGCTCTGACCCTACTTCCAGATGAATCAGATCTAACTTATCACTTACCACCTGCTCAAAACAGTCCTTACAAAATTAGAACATTCTGGTTAAATTCTCAAATGAGCAATGGAACTGAGCTAGTTTGACATCTCATATGTAACTCTAATGACAATAAAATCATAGACAATTACAAACTTATTGAAGGACTTTTCCAAAACATGTGAACTAGGTGAAGTCACCACAAGTGACCAGACATGGATTTTACATATCAATGGAGCCTCCAAACCAGCTAAAGCGAAGATAGGACTTGCGCTGAGCAGTCCGATCAGAGACCACATGTTCTATTCAATCGCGGTAGAGATTGAGATGACCAATAATCAGATTGAGTACGCAGCTCTAGTGGTTAGATTGTGCTTCACTTATGAGATGTTCACCTAGAATCTTATGGTAAAATTGGACTCATTAGTAGTGGTAAACCAAGTGTATGATGAATTTGAGACCAAAGATGGAATTGTGGATAAGTACCTCAACAAACCTTGAAAAGAGATTGAGAAGTTTGTTTGCTTCAAAATCAAACATGTAGGATGGGAAGATAACCATGTTGCCGCCCAATAGACATTAAAGGAGCCCAAATCGATGAAGGTGGAGAACTAACCAACCAAAAACTAAATGGATCTGCATATTTTGTACCACAAGATAGGGAAATTTTCAGAAGATATCACTAATTTGAACAAAACTACACTGTACCTAATGATTTAAGGCAAATTATTCTTAAGATCAGTCAACTCTTTGTACCAAAAGCAAAAGTAATAAAACAAGTACAACAAAATAAATAACAAGGAGAAGTTATTAAAAATTAGAAAATAAAAATACCAAACTAAGATCCTTAGCAGTTCAACTACAGTTCTCCTACGCTTAATTTTATGTAATGCCTTTTTCCTGTAACAACATCAAAAACTTAATGCATGAAAGGTTACGGTGAAGTAATTCAGCTGAATCACCAAGTATGTACGTGTAAAGTAATAGTGCAGTTAAAGAGTACTACATATCGATCCTACGAGGAAAGTGGTAAGAATTATTCTGGAGAGTGAATCTCTAGTTTACTATACTTCTAAAACTAGTTTAGCATAATTACTGAAATGAGGTAGTTTTTTAAAGTCCTACTTAAAAGCAAAAGTAAAAGATAACGAGGTTGGAAAATTCAAAAAATTGCATAGAGAAATCTTACAGATCTTTAAGGCATGTGAGGCCGCACCCCTATGATTTAGGTAGTTTGTTGGTTCATGGTTTTCCTAGAATTTCTGCTATGTGATAGTTTTAAAAGAGGATAGAAAGTCCTCCTTATTCCTATGCCTAGGTCAGAAGAAGACTCGAGTCCATGAAGTTGAGACTTCCTTAATCCTCATGAAAAGCCACAATATTTTTCTGAACCCCTTTTAGGTTGCATAACACGCATAAAATATGTCTATTGTTACTTGAATTTGTGGTTAACTATTTTGCATCTATGTGCAATGAGCATCAGGAATAAATCACAAAATATATTAACATCCTAGTTGGCAAAATCAGAAGTAAATGAAACTCTATGATTAACACAACAATAAAAATTATGATTCCTCAGGAAAATGATACACGGTGAAGAAATCATCTCTGAATAAAATTAAAACCATATATCATAAATCATAGAGGCACAAAGGAAATTTGGCTACGCGTGTTAGAAAGGAACACCAGGAAAAAAATTTCATCAAAATTATTGCTGCAAATAAAATTGAAAGGTAAAAACTTACAAGATAATTTGTCCCATCTTCCTTAGTAGCAAACTCCTCTCTCACACAATAATGCTCTTAAAACATGTACAAAAATACAAAGCAATCTATACTAAAAGCTTTTAAAAACCCAACCCTAAGAGTGGATGAGAAACCCTAAGAAGAAAATTTCCAAATTCCACTATTTCTATTCTCTAACCATCTTCAGATCTCTCCTTCTCCAAAAAAGAGCTTCTATTTATGCCCTAGCTTCCCCTTTTAAACATAAAAAAAAGCTTGATATGAAAATTCTATCTAGATTGTGCTTTGGTAGACTGATAAGGTGATGATGCCTAAAACCGATGTGGTCACCTCCGAAACTGGCTTGGTCATGCCTAGATTAGGTGTGACTATGTCAAATAACATTATTTCTCCCGTTTTGACTCCCTTACGTGTTTGACACCTATAACCTACAAAATAGAATAAAGAACCTTTAACAAGCATAAATCATGATAAATTATGTAAAATAGTAGATAAAAAGATTGGTAACATGTAGGTAAATCACATAAAATTGACTCATGTCAGGCACGTCAGTTGAAAAAAAAAATCTAAGAAACATGGCAAAGCCCCCTTAAGAAGAAGCTTGAGATGGGCCCAATAATTAAATTTGGCCTCAAATTTTTTATACTTGACAAGTTTTCAAAACTAACTTAGTGATATTCCTAGGTTATTATCTTAATAAGAGTTTAAGTGTTGTCAGGTTGGTAGGCTGACTTCTAATTGATTTGGAATGACTCTGTGATAAATGAAAATATTTCACGCACACTTGAATAAGAGTTCTAAGATTTCATTGGGATCAGGAAAGAGTAAGTAAAGAAAGGGTTGAGATATTAAATATTGAGAAAAAAATCTAACCTTGATATGAAAGTTCCACTTTAAAATCATCCCAAAGCCATGTAAAAAAGGAAAATAATGGTTTTAAACTGTTGTAAAATTTTAATACTAAATATTGTTTAGTCTTGATCTAATAATATTAAAATTTTGAAAGGAATATTTTATGTTCTTAAAGAGCCTATGTTACGTTGAACTGCCCAAATAAATCATAATCTAAGAAAGTGAGAATTTTATCACACATCTTGAAAAGTAAATCTACCAAAATAAATAAATAAATAAATAGGTCGAGTGCTGCTAGGTCGATAATATATCCCAAAATCTAACATGTGTGGTTAGGCTCCGCATATACATGCCAAATCCTTGTTATATATAAGAGTAGAAACCCAGAATTAAGGTATGAGACGCAAGTTACTTCTCTAGGTCCATGCCACGTAGTTCCCACATCAAGTGCTTCATAGCCCATGCCCGTACCTTATTTCTAATACAGACACAATCTAAGGGACTCTAAATGAAAGTACGCAGTAAATTCCAATAAGTACTCTACATGCACTAAAATAAGGTTATCACAAAAGCTACATAATTGCAACATGATAAACCATACCTGATAAGAGGGAGGCTAAATGACACCTGTAGAAACTGTGTTAAATAAAATCACAACAGTGCCTCTTAGTTAAACAAAGCTCCCTGTAAGAAGACTGCCCAAATATGCTAGTGCACACATCTTACGCCAGATAAGCACACAAAGCATTAAACAAAATATCTAGCTAGTGCACAATACAAAGAACAATAACCAAGACATGAAAAACTTAACTACACCCTAGCACTCTTAAAGCAAGCATCTCGAAACAAGGCGTCCTAATACAAACATTTAGATGTGTATGCAAATGTGTGGCTAAGGTTGGCATATATTTTTGATGGAGTCATTATTCCTAGCTCCATTCTATGGATCCAAGAATTCAAATGGGTGCCACTCAATGTAATGGTAACAGTCTTTTAAAGTGTGACCTCATGTACAATCTAAGCTAAAAATGCATTAATTTTAAAATAAGTTTTGAACATGATGCATATTAATAATAAGAAAATATAACTTTATATATTTTGAAAAGTACATCCTAGGAAAGAAGAGCTTATGTGGAACCAGTTAGACCTCTTGGAACCTTATCAAAAACATACAAGTGCTAGTCATGATCCAATAATTTGCATTGCTCGTAGAGACACTCGCGAGCAATGCTCATTACGGCATCGCGCCCAACAATGGGTCCCCATGCTAATATGGCTGACAAGCAGTCAAAATTGTTGGCTAATGCACATACAAAATATAGGGTGACTTGGCATATCAAAACTGATCCACTGAAAATTTGATAGCATTTTAATGTCAATTTCATACCTGTTTTTGATGATATTGCACTTTAAAAAAAGATATTTTTCATGATTTCATGCAGGTACAATGATTTTAGGCATTTGGAGCAAAAGGAAGTGAAAAGGAGTAAATTTGGAGCAAAATGGGGCAAAAGTGCATTTTATTGAACTAGCATTGAACGGCGCTGTCACTAGTGCTGGTCTGCGCCAATTTACAGTGACTTTGGACCCAAAGGGCGGAAAATACGGCGCCATATCCTACACCGGACCGCGTCTTATCCTGAATTCAAACTAGATTCAATGTATTTGACCGAATTTTGGAGGGATGCTTGAAGAAACTCTTAAAAACTCAGTTATGGCCAGATTTAAACTACTTTAGAGCTAAATTTAGTGAGGGGGAGAGAGTTTAGAGTTGGGAGAGTGAAGAGTGAGTGTGTCTTTTTATTTTTTAGGAAAACTAGGGTTTGTGTTTTCTTTTCTAAGGAGTGTAGGAGGAGAGAGAAAGTGAGAGATTTCTTCTTCCTTACTTATCTAAAGATAGAATTGTGTGTTATTATGAAGAAAGAAGAGGAGTCAAAGGAATTTCTTGAGATTCTCTTGGGGAAGAGTTTGAGATAAGTTGTCCTTTCTTTACTCTGTTTGTATGACGTCGCTTTTATATATGAAATCTATGTTTTGTCATCTTTTTCTCATGAGTCTTGAGTATATTTCTTTGTCTTCCTCCTTTTCAAGTGATGTGTTGATGTTGTGATGTGGAAATGATGTGTCGATTTATTATGGAAAATTTGTGATGACATTTTCACTTCGTACTTCATTTACTTTTTGATCTGACCAATTAAATTGTTAAAACTTGTTGGGAAACATATGTTCCGAAAGGATTATGAGTTCCACAACAAAAGTGAAGTTCACATTCAATGTTCATGAATGAGTGACGAAGTTCAAGGGGGTTGAGTGCAAATAAATAAAGAAATATACTTTGGTTGGCATAGAATTGGAGATTTCAGAGTGACAGGCTGAAATCCTCAATTTGGTCCTAAGGTTTGAAAACCAAAGCGAGAGTTAGCCTTCAAGGGAAAGGAAGTGGGAGATCTGAAGTGAGATCTAATATCCTCCCATCCTAACCACGGATTTGGGGACTGAACTTAAGATTAGCCAATGTTCATTATGCACTTGGAAAATGGTAAAGAATAGGAATGCTCCTATTTGACACAATACATTTGCATCACTGATCTATGTCACAAAAATCATCATATTATAATTGGAGAGGAGGAAGATTCTTTCTTATAACTGAACTTTATTACAACTTAAACAATCAAAATGAAAATATACCAAAACCTTTAAGAGATTATGCTGATCCCACAACAGATGAATTTCACTTAACTATCCAAAACCCCAATGTTGTTGCTAATTCATTTGAGCTTAAACCTGCTATTATCCAAATGGTACAGAATAATCACTTTAGAGGAACTCCTAATGAAGATCCTAACTTACATCTCGCTAGTTTTCTAGACTATGTGCTACCTTAAAATACGATGGAGTGTCAAACGATGCTGTTAGGCCTAGACTTTTTCCTTTTTCATTAAGGGATAAGACTAAGGTGTGGTTAAATTTGTTAGCACTGGATCTATCAGAACTTGGTGAGAACTTTCACAAAAGTTTCTGTCAAAATATTTCCCTCCTTCAAAAACTGCTAAGTTGAGGAATGGTATCACAACTTTTAGTCAGTTTAATGGAGATTCCATATATGAAGCTTGAGAAAGATTCAAAGATCTTATGAGAAAGTGCCCGCATCATGCTTTACCAGACTGGTTAATAATTTAAATATTTTATAATGGATTAGTGGGATCTTTGAGATCGATTATCGATGTTGCTGCTGGTGGATCATTAATGTCAAAACCTTTTAATGAAGCATATTCGTTAATTGAAGAGATGGCTACTAATAATTTTCAATGGCCCTTTGAGCGGGTAAATCCTAAGAGAGTATCTACTAATAATTTCATGATTTTGATGTAATAATTATGATAGTCTCTCAAATTGCTGCACTTTCTAAGAAAATAGATCAATATGAAATGAATTATTCTCCAACACCCCTAGTGTTGGAAGAAAATTCATCAGGACAGATGATATACTCTCAAACACCTTATGAAAGTCAATAATCCTTATTTGAATAATTATAATCTTAGTTGGAGGAATCAACCAAACTTCAAATGGAGTAATACTAATGTTTTTGTTAACCCACAATGGGGAAACAATTCTATGAATCCAGTTAGAAATCCGAACAACCAAGGAAATACCAATTATAAACCTTATTATCCTCCTGGTTTTAATAGTAACCACCAATTTAAGGAAAAGAAGTTGTCTACTGAAGAAATGATTCTGAATATGGGTAATCAAATTCAAGCTCAAAATGTTGCGATGAAGAACATTGAGAATCAATTGGGACATATTTTTACTGCGTTTAATAATAGACCTTCTAGAAATCTTCCTAGCAATGTTGAGATCAGCCCAAAAGATCAAAACAAAGAGCAAATTAAGGCTATTCAATTAAGGAGTGGAAAAAAATTTGAAATAAGAGTTCAAAAAGAAGTTGAAGTTGAAAGAGAGGAAATGAACATTGAGAAATGTTCTCATAGGATATATCCAGACGAATATCTGATTGAACCAATGAAGATAACTGTTGAAAAATCACCTCCTCATTTTCCTCAAAGATTAACAAAAAAGAAAAAGGATAATAGATTTACAAAGTTTTGGAAATCCTTAAGAAATTAAAGGTTAATATTCCCTTTGTTGAAGCCTTAGAGCAGATGCTTGATTATGCAAATTTTATGAAGGATATTCTTAAAAAGAAAAGAAAGTTAAAAAACCACGAGACTGTTGCACTTAGCGGTGAGTGTAGTGTAATTATTCATAAGAAGCTTCCTGAAAAACTTAAAGACTCTGGTAGTTTCACTATCCCATGTGCTATATGTGAGAAATTTTTTGTAAGAGCTTTATGTGATCTTGGAGCTAGTATTAATCTTATGTCTTTATCAACTTTCAAAAGATTAGGAATAGGAGAAATTTCACCTACATCTGTGACTCTTCAATTGGCTGATCGCTCTATCATTTATCCTAAAAGAGTTGTGGAAGATTTATTAGTGAAGGTGGATAAATTTATCTTTCTTGTAGACTTTATTGTATTAGATATGAAGAAAGATAAAGAAATTTCAATTATTTTGGGAAGACCATTCCTTGCTACTAGGAGAGTTATGATTGATGTTCAAAAAGGAGAATTAACTATAAGAGTTAATGATCAAGAGGTAACTTTTAATATTTTGAAATTTATGAAATACCCTTCAACTAAAAAAGATGATGAGTGCTTTCGAATGGAAATCTGCGATTATTTGAGAGAAGATCACTTTAAAGAAGTATTTGAAGAAAATTTGGAATGTGAGGATGAAAATGAAAGTGAAAGTGAAGATGATTTGAATGATATGAAGAATGAAAAGTTAGAGTTTGTTCGGGAAAGATTTGAAAGATTGGATACTATAGAAAATTGAGATAAAAGTTTAATTCCATCCATCATTAAATGCCCTGAGCTTGAGCTAAAAATTCTCTCTAATTATTTAAAGTATATGTTTTTAGGAGAATTATCTACCTTACCAGTCATTGTGTCTTCGGATTTAAATGAATATCAAGAACAAAAATTACTGGACACCTTAAAAAGATACAAAAAGGCTTTTGATTGGTCCATAGTAGATATTAAAGGAATCAGTCTATGGACATAATTTTGTTAAACGAACAACAGAAATCTAGAGTTGATCCACAAAGGAGACCGAACCTAATAATGAAAGAAGTGGTTAAAAAAGATATTTTAAAGTGATTAGATGCTGGAATTATATATCCAATTTCTGATAGTGTTTCAGTAAGCCCAATTCAATGTGTTCCTAAGAAAGGAGGAGTGACTGTTGACGTAAATGAACGAAATGAAATTATACTGATAAGACAAGTCACTGGTTGGCGGATATTTATTAATTATAGAAAATTAAACGCTGCCACCATAAAAGATCACTTCCCTTTACCTTTTTTAGACCAAATGCTAGACAGACTTGTTGGACACAAGTATTATTGCTTTTTGGATGGATATACCGGTTATCACCAAATACCTATTACTTTTAAGGATCTAGAGAAGACTACATTTACTAGGCCTTATGAAACTTTTACTTTTAGAAGAATGTCTTTTGGATTATGTAATGCACCTGTAACATTTCAAAGATGTATGATGTCCATATTTAGCAAATTAATAGACGATGAAATAGAAGTGTTTATGGATAATTTCTCAGTATTTGGAGATTCATTTGATACATGCTTATGCAACTTAGAAGAAGTTTTAGAGGTATGTGAATGAATAAATTTAGTCCTAAACTGAGAAAAATGTCAATTTATGGTTGCATGAGAAATTGTGCTTGGGCATAAAATATTTGAATATGACATGGAAGTAGATCATTCGAAGATTCAAATTATAGAAAAATGACCACCTCCAACAACTGTGAGAGGGGTAAGAAGCTTTTTAGGACATGTAGGATTCTACAGGCGATATATTAAAGACTTTTCAAAAATTACTAAGCCTCTATACCAACTTTTGGAAAAAGATAAGAAGTTTGATTTTAACGATGAATGCTTAAAAGCTTTTGATCTATTAAAGGAAAAATTAATCGCTGCCCCTATAATAGTTTCACCTGACTGGGAGAAACCATTTGAATTAATGTGTGAAGCTAATGATTATTCTATTGGAGTGGTTTTATGGCAAAGGCACGAAAAAATGTCTAAAGTTATATACTATGCTAGTAAGACTCTTACTGATGCTCAAATTAATTACACCACTACAGAAAGAGAGTTATTAGTTATCGTTTATGCTTTTGAAAAATTTAGATCTTACTTAATTGGAGCTAAATGTATAGTGCATACTGATCATTCTGTTATTAAATATTTAATGCAAAAGAAGTATGCTAAACCAAGACTGATTTGAAGGATACTTTTAATGCAAGAATTTGATTTTGAGATCGTTAATAGAAAATGGACCAATAATCAAATAGTTGATCATTTATCAAGACTTGAACAGCCTAATTTGGATGAATTTGAAAGGGAAATCATAGAAACTTTTTCTGATGAGCAGTTATATAATATTATTGAAAGAAATTTATCGTGGTATGCTGATATTATAAACTACATCGTTAGTAATATTTTACCACCTGAATTAACAATGCAACAATGGAAAAAATTTAAACATGATGTTAAATTTTATTTTTGGGACGATCTTTATCTGTATAAGCAATGTAAAGATCTTCATATTAGGAGATGTGTGTCTTATGAAGAAACTGAAAGAATTATTTGAGAAGGTCATAATTCTGAATTTGGAGGACATTTCAGAATTGATAGAACTGCGCATAAGATTTTGCAATATGGATTTTATTGGCATACTATTTTTAGAGATATTTATAGATTTATCAAAACTTATGATCAATGTCAGAGAATAGGTAATATATCTAGAAGAAATAAAATGCCTCTTAATTTTACTTTGGAAGTTGAAATTTTTTATGCTTGGGGATTAGATTTTATGGGACCATTTATACCTTCATTTATAAATATATATAAAATGATTGCTATTGATTATGTATCAAAATGGATTGAGGCAATAGCTTTACCTTAGTGTGATGCTAAAATTTTTTCGAGGTTTTTAATGAAAAATAATTTTACAAGATATGGAATGCCTAGAGTAATCATCACTGATGGAGGATCCCATTTTATGAATAATCTGATTCAAAGATTGGTGGAAAAATATAATATTGTGCATATAATCTCTACAACTTATCATCCCAAACTAATGGCTTAGCAGAGGCATCTAATCATGAAATTAAACGAATTTTGGAGAAAGTAATTAATCCTAAGAAATTAGATTGGTCTGCTAGATTAGACACTGCTTTATGGGCATACAGAACTGCTTATAAAACTCCTATAGGAATGTCCTCTTACAGATTAATCTTTGGAAAGACTTGTCACTTTCCAGTTGAATTAGAATATAAAGCATATTGGGCGATAAAGAAATTGACCTTTAATTTGAAAGATGCTGGTGAGAAAAGACTATTGCAATTGAATGAAATCGAAGAAAACAGAAATGAATCATATAATAATGATAGAATATACAAGGAGAGAAGAAAAATATGGTATGATCAGAAGATTGTTAAAAAGGAATTTGAATCAGGACAAAAAGTTTTACTATACAATACAAGATTGAAATTATTTCCTGAGAAACTGAAATCTAGATGGACTAGTCCTTTCACTGTCGTAAAAATCTATCAATTTGGAGCTGTGACTATCGAAGACCCTAAATCTAAAAGAATATTCAAAGTTAATGGACAAAAATTAAAACCATATTTTGAAGGCAATAGATCTAATTTTAAAGAGGTTTTAATGTTGGATCAACCTGAATAACTTGAATTTATGTCGGGCTGACGAAGTTAAACCAAGCACTTTGTGGGAGGTAACCCACAATTATTGAGTGTTTGCTTGAATGATGTGTTATTTGTGTTTGTTTGTTACTTAATTAAGTCCTAACCTTCCTTAAATATCATTAACAACACTAAAGAAATGAATTGAATCGAAGTTTGGAATGAATTAGCATCGAACGACACTGTTATCAGCGTCGGAGCGTGCCGATGTTCAGAAAACAGTTTCTCATCTTTAAATTCAAGTTTTGATGGTTCTAGGCGGCAATTCTTCCACTTGAACTCCCAAAAACTGCCCCTAGAAGCAGGAACTACCAGAGGAACGAAAAGGAAGATCTCAAATCTCGTCCAAATGGATTCTGACTCGATAGAAAATTCAAGATTTCAAGTTTTCAACCGTAGAAAGTTCATCAGTTTCGAAGCGCAACGTCTATTCAACAAGAATATCTCAAAGATGAGGTTGATTAAAGAGCGAGGCTTTGTGAATCGAGGTACGAATTCTCCTACTACTCGAATTGATGAAATCATTATTCAGAGACGCTAGGCAGTGTTATGTTATATTACTACCGCCGTAGTTGTCCACGTTGTGAAGGAGTTTTATGCAAATCTTCATGGAATCAACCAAAGGTCTGTCTATGTGCGAGGTATGTTTGTCACATTTACTCCTGCAAAGATTAATGATTTATACAGGATTGAGAATGTGCCGATCTGCCATTATTTAAACTTTGCCCTAACAAAGGACAACATGAATGATATATACAGATATTTGACGGATGAAAGTGATGAATGGGAGATAAGAGATAACATGTATGTAAGTTTTTCGAATACACGGTTAAATCCTACGTCGAAGCACTTATATTATTTTATATGTGCAATGTTGCTCCCAACTATGAAAATCAGTAAAGTAACTACGGAATGTGCTATATTAAACTATTGTATTCAAATGGGGATGCCTATTGATGTTGATTCTATAATTGTTAAATCTGTTTTGGGATTGATTGTTCATGGATCAAATTATGGGCTTGGACATCCTTCCACCATATTTCTCCTCTGCAGTCAATCACAAGTGTCATATGAGAACTGGGAAAGAAAACTTCTACTTTGGAAGTCTATAGACTCAACAAATGAACATACTAACCAGACAGTTGGTGATATGAATGACATGAGTATCATTGAAGATCAACCATCTTAGAGTTCGACACCTATTCCTCCTTACTTTCCTGAAAGTTCACATATCAACTTGAAGAAAATTAAGAAATTGGAGAAGGAAGTGCAACACCTGATGAATGTAATCAACAATCTATCTGACTTCTTTGGCCATCTAGATTGGAGACTAAATGAACACTTTGATCATTTTGGGTACCTTGAAGGAAGTCTGATACGTATGATGAAAAGGTAAGGTTGGATTGAGGAGGATTCTACTGAAGAATTCCTGTTTCGTTCATTCTACAATCTGTTCATTCACGTTCAATCAATTGGAGATTTAAGAGTTGATGATAGTTCTAAGGAAGAATGAAGACTTAATTATTGTATTTCTTTATTTATGTATTTGAACTGATTGCTTTTCTTTTCTTGGATATTATATTTGGACTTGCTTTCTTGATTAGGTTTTAGCGTTAATGTATTGTGGTTGTGAGCGATGCTGCATTTTAAAATTTTATGGCTTAACGATATATAGCGTTTAGTGTTATTTGTATGTGTTTGTAATTTGGATTTTGTATATCAAAGTGATGTTTTGTATTATTTGTGTTTAGAAATATCATTTTCCATGGCTTTAGTATGTTATTAAATGCTTAATTGGACTAATTAGACGTCAGAGCGGGCTTGAAAAGATCGAAATTGCAAAAGAAAGTCAGAAGCCCGTACGGACCACACCAAAAGACAAAGAGTTTGGCAATAAGAGCAGAATATAGCGTCAAACAGCTCTGTCACCAGCGCTGGACCGCGCTCGACTAGAAAAAGGCCTTAAACTCTAAAATTTCGAGATTTAACCCTGGTACTTGCCATTTTTGCCCAAACCATCGTCTTCTACCTCCAGCCAAGGCCCATTTTCATACCTAGGGCTCACTTACATTTGGATTTGAAGTGATTTCGTGGCTGGAAAAGTTTGAATTTCATCTTCTCTTGGTAAGAGCTACACTTTAACCTAAATTTTTTTGATTTTGACCGTGAAAATCTTCTACATTAGAAAGATTTGAATTTTGAGGTTTTTAGAGAAAATTTGGAGATTTTTCATGGTATTGGAGTTCTTATCTATTTAAATTTACCTTGGAGTCTTTTTAGACAAATTGCTCCAAGAATGGCTAAGAGGAAGAGAAATTTGATTTCGATGAGAGTAAATTTGTGAATTTCAAGGCTTATTCCCGCTTCAGTACATTTCTTAGCAAATAAGAAGTGTATCCAAGAAAAAACCTTTAAAAATCTTGGAGGTATAATTGAAGAACTTATTGCAAATCGTCAATGAGAAATTTTCTATTGTTTTACTGCTGAAGCTATGCTGAGGATTTTGAAAGAGTTTTATACAAATTTATATTATTCTGAGAGCGAATATATCCTTGTTAGAGGATAAATGGTTGAATTTACTCCAGCGCACATCAATGTATTTTATCAGTTGAGAGAACCCTCTTATGTGAATACAAAAATTTTCCTGTTACTAATGAAGTATTGGATATGAATATGAACTATTTGACTGACGAAAAGGGGAATGGAAGATTAAATAGAAATAAAAAGTTAATTTCCCCCTTTCTACTTTGAATCTTGTATCGAAAGCCTGACATTATTTCATTTTTGCAAGACTTCTACCTACCAGCCATCACAGTGAGGTTACTGTAGACAGAGCTGTTCTGAATTGTTGTATTTACAACATGAAGAATATCAATATTGGGGCCATTATTCATAAGAGTATTTTGACAAGTTTAAAAGGAGAGACTACAGGTGGACTAAGACACCCTACCCTTATTCATGCCTTGTGTATTCAGCCAGGTGTAGCAACTGAAGATAATGATGAGGTAGTCCATCCCCTGAAGGCCATTAGTAAACTAAATCTGAAAACTTATGAAGCCCATGTAGGATGGAAATGGAGTAAGAAAGTCGATGAAGCTTCTTCTAGTCATGAGAGACCGTCTACATCTAGGGAACCTACTCTGCATGATGCTATGGATCAGTTAGAAAGGTGGAACACCAGAGTAGAATGACTAGAAACAAGGAATAAGATAAATGATGATTATCAAGTGCGGTGGCGAGAATATGAGATAGCTTATCATGATGAACATATGATATTTTTCAGAGGAGACAATAGTGCTATATTTCCTGCATACCCTGAGTACACTCCATACTAGCCTGATGAACCTGATGATGGTGGAGCTCCTGCAGATGATGATTGGTAGTTCATGTGATTTTTATTTTTTATTGTATTTTGTATTTGTGATGTACCTGAGACTCTCTCTGATTTGTATCTGTGATGTAATTTGTATTTGGTTGTGTTTGTAGCAAACTTTATATAAAATTGTGATGAATGTTATGTGATAGTGGAGTTTGCATGTGGTTTAGTCTGTTATTTTAATCTCTGATAGTAGCAGTTGGATGTTAATGTTGTGTGCATGGTTGATGTTTTATGATTTTAAACTTCTTCCCTTGCAAATTTCTGACCCATATTTGTGTATAAAAATGCTCTTAATTATTTCAGGCCTACGGTTCTAATTTATGAAGAAAAACCTGCCAAACTCAAAGGTATGAAAAGCCCAACATATTGAGGTATGAGTTATATATGTTTATATCTTTTCTTTCTTCCCATGTTAATTATATTTATATTTAAAAATTTAAGTTTGGGGAGGGAAAATATTAACTATTAATTGTTTCATTTAAAAGTATTTTCAAAATTATTAACATGATTTCTTGTGATAAAACTCAATTTTAAATAACTATATTTTGATTTTATTTAAGTATTTTGTGAAATTGAATGAAAGTATTTGGTAACGAAAAGTAATTTTGTAGGCCAAGATATTTGGTATAAGAGAATATGACTATAGTCAACTATTCAAAATAAGAAAAACTGTATGTTTGGAGTATTAAGAATCCTAAAACTTTATGTGAAAGGAAAGGATTGAGACTCTATGATGAATCAATAATAAGCTAAAGAAATGCCTATAAGGAAAATGATTGTGCTAAGTTTCAAATTTAGGGTGAGATGGGTGAAGTTCAAAATTATTAAAGGCTATCTAGATACAGTAATCCTCATTGAAAAAAATCAAAAAACAAAAGAAAAAAAAAAAGAAAGAAGAAAAGAAGAAAAATAAAAGAAAGAAAAGTGAGGAGAAATTTGAGGAGATGCCTAATCAAAAATTGGCTTCACTTGGATCTACCTAAAGGGAATAACTTAATTACTTTCCTGAACTTATATGTATGGATTAGCATCTTTACTAGTACTGTTCTCATAAACTTCTTTTCATATAATTCTTTTAAGTGCCTTAATAGGACAATCTACAGTCATTTTTGAAATGAATAGAATGCTAGAAATCTTAGACTTGATTACTATATAGTCTTACACCTACAGAATTTACTTGAATTATTCAAAGATCTTCCTAAAAATTTTACTATTGTACTTATCTAAGTCAAAATTATGATATTCTAGAAAGAAAGTTCATTGCGGTTGATCATTATTTTATGTATTAACTAAAATTACTTGAGGACAAGTAATAGTTAAGTTTGGGGGATCTTAATCCACTGAAAATTTGATAGCTTTTTAATGTTCATTTCATACTTGTTTTTGATGATATTACACTTTAAAGAAATGTATTTTTCATAATTTCATGCAGGTACAATGATTTTAGGCCTTTGGAGTAAAAGGAAGAGAAAATGAGCAAATTATTAGCAAAATGGGACAAAATTATATTTTATTAAACTAGCATCGAACGGCGTTGTCACTAGCACTAGACTGCACCAATTTATAGAAACTGTGGATCCAAAAGGTGGAAAATAGTGTCGAACGGCGCCCTATCCTGTGTCGAACCGCGCCCTATCCCAAATTCAAACTAGATTCAATGTATTTGGCTGGATTTTGGAGGGATGATTGAAGAAACTCTTGGGAAATCAGTTATGGCCGGATTTAAACTACTTTAGAGCCAAATTTAGTGAGGGGGGAGAGAGTTTAGAGTTGGGAGAGTGAAGAGTGAGTGTTTCTTTCCATTTTTTAGGAAATCTAGGGTTTGTGTGTTCTCTTCTAAAGAGTGTAGGAGGAGAGGGAAAGTGAGAGATTTTTTCTTCCTTACTTATCTAAAAAGAGAATTGTGTGTTATTGTGAAGAAAGAAGAGGAGTCAAAGGAATTCCTTGAGATTCACTTGGGGAAGAGTTTGATATAATGTTTCTTTTCTTTACTCTATTTGTATGATGTTGATTTATATATGAAATCCATGTTTTGTCTTCTTTTCCTCATGAGCCTTTAGTAGATTTCTTTGTCTTCCTTCTTTTCATGTGATGTGTTGATGTTGTGATATGAAAATGATGCACGGATTTTTTATGGAGAATTTGTGATGACCTTTTCACTTCGTACTTCATTTATTTTTTGATCTGGCCAATTAAATTGTTAAAACTTGTTAGGAAACATATGTTCCGAAAGGATTATGAGTTCCACAACAAAAATGAAAGTCACATTCAATGTCCATGAATGAGTGACGAAGTTCATAGAGGTTCAGTGCAAATAAATAGAGAAATATACTTTGATGGGTATAGAATTGGAGATTTCAGAGTGACAGGCTGAAATCTTAAATTTGGTCCTAGGGTTTGGAAACCAAAGCAAGAGTTAGCCTTCAGGGGAAGGGAAGTGGGAGCTCTGGAGTGAGAGGCAGTATCCTCCCAGCCTAACCACAAATTTGGGGACTGAACTTAGGATTAGCCAATGTTCTTTATGTGCTTGGAAAATGGTAAAGAATAGCAATGCTCCTATTTGGCACAATACATTTGCATCACTGATTTGTCACAAAAATCATCATATTATAATTGGAGAGGAGGAAGATTCTTTGTTGCAACTGAACTTTGTTATAACTTTAGTCTTGTGTTAGTTTAACTTACTAGAAGGAAAGAACGTACTTTGTTAGAATTAATAACTACAACTGTTTGTCTCTATTTTAAGAATTATAATTACTGCAATTGTGTTGTAATTCGAGAAGTGATTTCTGTGCTACACCATAAAATTAATTGCCTCCCTGTAGAATCGATATCCAGGACTCCACTAGAGCCTTGTATTACTTGAGTGATGCGTATACTTGCATTTAATTGTGTGACTCGATAGAAAACTAATCCAATATATATATATATATATATATATATATATATATATATATATATATATATATATATATATATATAAATCTAAGTTTATAAATTGGCAAATCAAAAAATTCGCTCCAAAAATCATTCAAACTAGATGTGAATGATTACAGAAGATATCTCAAGGAACTGGATACAACATGCCTACTTCATCAAAGTATGAGTGATTACATTGGATACTAGGAGATAGTGTAAACCATCAACATGTGAGGAAAACATCTATGGCAAGCATATGGAGGCATATGCTCATAACAAACATGCCAAACAAGCAGGTGCAAACATACAGAAGTGTCACACTCACATGACATTTAATACTGGTGCACCGGGTGTACGACACCTCTAAGAGGAATTACACTTTGCATGGGACTAACCCAGATGTCATACAAAAGGCAAACAAATGCGACTATTCATTAAGGTACAAGAAAGCTCTATGAGAAATTACACCTTGCCCAAGGGACACTCAATTGAGCTCGTGCAAATGACATACACAATCAATGTATGAGATGCCTAAGGCAAATGACAAACGCACAATAAATTTTAAGTGATGCCAAACATGTTAGATGACATGATTCGTGCTAAGTGAGAATGATACATCCAGATGGACATACATTAGGCACTGTACAAGTCCAAGGGCTAGATATCATAACTCATACTAGATGGTGCATGGTAAGTAACTATGATACTCCTAAACGTTGTCACAAAAACTGAGGTAGCACAATGCTTGTTAATAAGAATTACACAACAGGTGGCTTTATATGTTAGTCGACTCATGAAGTGTGCAAGTATCTGACCACATGAATATGGTGACGTATACAAAAGGATGCTGCAAGTGCAGGAGCTCAAAGATACACCACAAGTGAAGGCACTTAAAGAGACAACACGCTTTCCAAATGCTAGAAAACCACCATGAATGACAAACATAATTTCACATGTAATGATATAACTATATATGCTTCAGACCAAGATGATTTTTCATGAACATGAGAATGCAAGCATCAACCAAATCCAATTTTCATATAACCAAAATTATGGATATTAGGACCTATATGTTTTAATAAATTGGTTTTTAATAAATTGCACATTAAATGTAAACATTTACATGTAAGATGGCTACTTGATGGTCGAGCAGATCAAGAGCGGTTGATTGGTCAAAGCGACCTAAGATGTTCGATTGACGAAGTGTTGAACTAAAAGTGGGCGGTCTATTAAATGTGATATACTGACTCAAGATGGCCGATTGGTTGGTCAAATAATGCAAACGTGGTTGACCAACCTATCAAGAATGATCAAAAGTGGTTGTCCTGTCGAGGATAACTGGCCGACCTAAAATAACCACTTGACCTAAAATGGCCAACTAGCCGACCAAACCAACCAAACGTGGATCGAGTTGGTCAAAGTGGTCAGTTAACCAAAACACATATGAAAACAATTTTTTTTATGTTTTATGTAGATTTTGAAATCTTGCAAATGACACCAAACAATGTGACATTCATATGCGCAAAATGATAATATGACACAAACCATTTGACGACTAGTCAAAACCTCACCTAAAAAAACTCTTATGGGATCTAATCTGTGATGATGGATAGGGATACTAATGCATTATCATGCGAGGCAACATGAAGTCCACTCTGTTTTCTTGTCCAAGCATGAATAATTTCTTGCGAAGAGAAATATTCTAAGGACCTAAAGAGTAGAGATCAAGGAGTTTTCTTCACTTTCAAGTTTTTTGGCTTTACTTTTCCATCTGAGCGAAGCTGTCACAAAAAATAGGGAGATTAGTAAAATCTCATCTTTGTGATGGGTTAATGATATAGGGATTTTGGGATAGATCACTGAAGGATCGTGGTAAAATTGAAGAAAAAGCTTCATAACCCAGGGCTTTCTCTAACAACAGCCTAGATTTATAACTCTCGCATAAAATCCTAGTAAGGCTTGCTATAAATGAAAGAATAAATAATTTAAAAAATTTTCACCTTTATGAAGTTCAAATATGTGTTCTCTCAGCTTGCTTCTAGCTCCTTCCATGCTTAATATGAGTATGAGTTCTCCTTCATTAGGAAAGCTCAAGAAAACCTCAAAGAAGTTCTTTGCACACTCACTTCCGTCTCAAGAGGATGAACTGGTGATGGAGAACAAAAGAATGGTGAGGAAGAGAATCTGTATGAAGAAAAGGATGAAGGAAAGGGAAGAAGAAAACCTAGAGCTCTCTATTTCCCTCCAAGAAGACTCACTTGAAGCATCCTTAGACCAAGAATACTGAGAAATCTCTTCTCCCTAAAATAAGCTCAAATATTTTTTTTGTCTAGAGATCCCTTCCAAAAATGGCTGACTGCCCCCCCCCCCCATAAACCCTTCCCCCCTTTAACCCTTGGTCCTCAATGCCAAAAAAGGCTAAACGACCATGAAAACCTTTTTTTCCTTCCCCACATGTGCTAGGTACGCAAATCCCCTCCTTTTGAGGTTGCAGCCTAGGGGCATCATGCCCACTCTCAATGACCAAAATAGCCCCCAAAAGGTTGGGTTTGACCATGGGGTGACTAACTCATGTTTAGAGCTGAAATTGACCCAGTGAGATTTCGTCGGGGTCGTGGCGCGGGTGCTTCAGATCCACGAGCATAGGCGCACCCGAAATAGAGCATGGCTGCCTTAGGTGGATCAAGTATGAGTGTGTCATGTTTACATAGTAGGTGCACTGAGTGAGCGCGGGTGCTCCCAAGATTTAGCATGAGTGCACCCAAAATTGGGCGCGAGTTTCCTGTACTCTCTATTTGATGGCATGAGGGCCAAACTGGTCTGGCGTGAGTGCACCAAAAAATGAAGGCACATGCGTGTTGCAGTCTCGACACGGGGCACTGAGCAAGTGAGTGTTAGCAAGATTCCCCCTTGATTTATTCAACATGTATCGGGGAACTCAGGTAGAGCGAGCTATGGGACACCTCATAAGAGTGGAATACAGTCTCGTGGGCTTCTGAATAGAATGTCATGAACGTATGACATCCAAAAATGATGCTAACATGATTCTTAACGGAACCTTAGGTTGGTGACTTGTTGTTTTTTTGTATGAATGGAAATAAAAACGCAACATTCAATCTGCATTTTTAGATTTGGAATGATTTTTATCTTCACTTAAACATTTCTTGTAGTCTTTTCTTATTAGAGCGTCTCTCACGTGAGTTGAGGTAGATGTATTGATTAAAACATTTAATTCATTAATGTTGAAATGATTGTTGTCATGTTCTAATAACTCTGCTAATATCTTTGCTTATTGTAAGTCAGCATGGTATTTGGTCTCTCTTACTAGCTTTGAGTGAGGGCAACGTAGGCGAGTACAAGTTCAAGATTCTTTACTTCCAAATGGTCTTTTTGGAACCTCACAATGAATTTTTTAGGGACTTACCAAGGTATGATCTTCTTTCTAAATAGTCTTGCGGGTTCTTTAGAGGCCTTTTCATATTAATAAAGTAACAATCAAATTTTGAATTGATAAAGGAATTTATGACTTCCGGTGAAAGGCATGAGAACAGACTAAGGGGTTATTATCTTAAAAGTGTTGAAGAAAATATAACTTTTTCAATGGTCTTTTTTTAATTAAAAAAGTGGCTAACTTGAAAGTAAGTCAAGTGACCATCCAAGTTTGTTCTTCCTTTATAGAATTATATGTATGATATTTTGAACTGGCTTCCACAATCTCCTTGTATAAAGTATTCTAATGTTGGGGCCTTTCACTTGGTTAGGAGAGCAGACTCTTCATCACTACTAGAATAGTAAGTTTCCTTTATTGTGGGTGTGGAGGCTAACATTATAACACTCAAAGGTTTCCTTTGCATGATAAAGTTTTAGGGGTCATTGTTGATCTCATTTTTGGTGAGCTCCCTTCCTTCCTTTTAGTGCTTAGGATCTAGCCATAGTTTTTTCCCTTTGACTATCCTAGAATACTAGAAATGGAACCCACCATTTAGAAATTCAACTAAATCTAAACTCTCTTTAGAATCCTACATGGATGGTCATTAACCTCCAAATTACTTGGAAGGTTAGGACCAATGTGTAGAAAGATAAGGATGAGTTCATATAGGATGGTCAAGCCTTAGGATAACCCTGAGTGGCCTGGTCTTGGTGAGGTACAGCTTGCACACACCACATTTTTGCACATGCTTGAACCCTGAAATCACTCACACTTAACCTAGCCTCCTGACTCTGTTAGGAGACTCATATGGATGGACCTCAACCCCTAATCCCTGGCTAAGAAGGTTAGGAACAACATATTGAGTGCCTAAAATGAGTCCTCTCATGACTCTTGTGAGCTTAAGATGACTTCATAGCTCAACCAGAATGATTCCATGTTACTCACCTTGAACCAATCTTCATTTTTCCAAAATTTTCATTTTTGACCCTCGGGGCCCTAAACCCACTAAATTACCTAATTACCCTTTAAAATTCTAAAATTCCATAAATTGCCTAAAAATTCCCAAAATTCACCAAAATCATTCCAAGTTGTTCCATATTATCCAATTTGACCAAAATTACCCGACTCTGACAAAATTTCCAAAATTCCCAAAATACCCCCAAAATTACCAAAATGCCCTTCATAGCCAAAAATTTCAAAAATTCCAAAAAAATCCCAAAACATCCCAAAATGTTCCAAAAATTCTCAATTTCATTTTATTCAACTACACCATAGCTCAATTTTGTCACATTAATCCAATTTTGCCAAGAATGCCAAGTTGATTTATTTTTAACCTAAACTTAACCCAATTGAGCCCAATGTCAACCAAATTAACTTTAATTTTCTCCAAATAAAACTTCAGACCTTCATAACACTCCCACAAACCAAAATGTTTGTTAAGTTGACCCTAATTTGATCCCAAGCTTTTTCTAAAATTGTCCAAACCCCAAAAATTCAAGTTTCTCCAATTAACCCTCATGACTCAAGCCACCCAAATCAAACCCAAAACCAAAACCTCTCAATTTTCTCCAAAGTAAATTCCAAAATCTTCCTAAAACCCCCATAAACATTTTGTAACCTTAATTTTACATCAAATCCAATACTAGCCTAACTTTGACCCAAATTCCCCAATTTGACCCATTTTGACCCTATTATTAAAATGCCCAAATTGAACCCAATTCAACTCCAAATCACCACAAATTTGTTTCAAACTATTTATAACACATTCCTAAACCAAACACAACATTTATTTGACAAAAATTTTGACCAAAGCTCACCTAAATTCCTTTGAACCCAAAAGCCCAATTTTGGCCTAAAAGTCCAAATCTCCTCCAAATTGAATCACATGACCAATCTAAATTCACAAAGTAATTTGCAATCAAATTTTAACATGTCCAAAATCAACTTCAATCATTTTCAATTCATTTTGATGAACCCACAATCAATTTAAAAAATCAAAATCATTACATGCATGTCAAAGGCCCATACCCATGTGCATGTTTAAATGCCCATTTCTTCAATTTCAAAAGCCCAAATTTGAGCCCACATGTCATAAATCCCTTCTATTAGCATTCCATGGCATTTTATTAATCATTTCATGGCATTTAAACCAACTCCTCATGGCATCATACCAACCTTCCATGCATGTACATGGCTCTTTATCCAAATATGGTATGTTGGCATTATTTTTCGAAATTCATGAAAATTTAAAATGTCATTTGCATGAAATTTTGCCATGACCCCATACATAATATGCAATGACATATGGAACCATCTCATGGGCATACAAAGTCAAATTTGCCAAAATGGGCAAGGGGAGGTGACCTCTCCTTATCCCCTCATATCAATTTTCCTTCACTCCTAAGCACTCAAATCCAATCCCAAACTTCCATGCCAGCCTCTCAAACCCACCTAAACTCTTCCTTGGACTTGAAGCCTTGCTCCAAACACTTTGGGCAAAGGTTTAGCCAAGTGACCAAGGGTTTAACCCAAGTCTAGACAACCTACCGAAACCTCCAATTCACATTGGATTTTCACATCCCTCTCCCCACTCACCAACTCCACTATATATATCTCAAAAAAAAAAGCTTGCTGCCTCACCCCTTCACAAGCCACACATCCCCACACCAACAAAAGCTCTTCTTCCTTCTTCGTCTCCCTAGGCCGAGGTCCTATCCTGTTCCTGCGAGCTTCTCTCTGGCGAGCCTCTCCCTCTCCAACGAAGGAAAACCTCTTCTCTTCTCGACTTCGTTATTATTATTACATGCACACTACCTAATTCTTAAGTATTTACATACCAATTTCAAAAAAAAAAAAAAAATATTTATCCGCATACCATTCAATTCTTTTGTATTTGCCTACCTACAAATATATATATATATGTATATATATATATATATATATATATATATATATATATATATATATATATATATATATATATATATATATATATATATATATATATATGTATATATATATATATTTATATGTGTATGTATATATGTATGTATGTATATATGTATGTATGTATGTATGTATGTATGTGTATGTATGTATGTATGTATGTATGTATGTATATGTATATATATGTATGTATGTATGTATATACATATACATGTATGTATGTATGTATATACATATACATCTATGTATGTATGTACATACATCTATATATATATATATACATCTATATATATATATATATATATACATATATATATATATATATTTGGAAGATTTACATGCATACCACTCGTTTATTCTCATGCAAACAAAGAAAAATAGTTGGGAGATTTACATGAACACCACTCAATTCTTTTGTGTTTACACAACCAATTTCAAAAAAAAAAAAAAGAGAAGAATATTTACATTCATGCCACATCTTATTTGATTTAAGTACATCATCACCGTATAGATATGTTCCACTACGTTAGATGAGCATTTAAAAAAAGACCGCACTTAATTTCGTTAAGTATCAAGAGAGATATTAAGCATTGACGATGGATGGCCCAGGAAGAGTCGGATAGAAATCGGTCTGTGAATGCGCCGCCACAGGAACCGCACAGGACAATAGGAGATCGACACATGGATTGAGCAAGAAATTGATTTTTTTTATTTATTTTTGACACCAAACTTTGAAAATTCATAACTTTGCCTAGAAATATCATAAAAATAAAATAAAAATACCTTCTTGCTCAGTGAACAGAGGAGAATAATATGGAAGTAATTTCATATTTATTTGAGGCATGTGTGATTTTTAATTAATTAAATGGTGTTTTTAATCTTTTAATTTTCCATTAATTTATACATTTCACCATGAGTTGAATTTTTGGCATGTTGTTCTTTTTTTCATTAGGGATCTTCCCTGTTTTTTCAAAGTTAGGAGAGATCTCTATGAAGAGATCTCTATTTTTAAAATTTATGCCTATTATTTAATGATTTAAATCTAATAATTAGTGTGCTTGCTATAAAAATTAGAGAAAATTAGGGTAGGTTCCCTATGGTCGAGGGGCTTAGGAAAATTATTTCATGAGTTCAAATATTAAGAACAAACTTAATTGGGCACTTGGCCTAAAATCAACTTTGAATTAATTAGGGAAAACTAAAAATGAAAATAACTTGAAATCAACTCTCCACTGTCCTTTAGAGGAACTCCAATAAAAATTTTGAAGTCAATTGAGATTAATTTGATAACTTAAATGATTTATATAAGTTCAATGTCATTTTAACCATTTAAATGATTTTTAATAATTAAAATATAACTCAAAAAATTATGAAAATAGTTTTGGGAGTTCTCTATGATCAGAGGAATTTTCTAAAAATAAAATCACACTTAAACTAAAATTTTCATTTCTTAACCTTTTTTTAAATATTTAAATAATAAAAAAGATCATAAAAATCACAAAAATATTAAAATTTACCAAAATATCATATTTAGCTCCCAATCACTTAGGAACCATCCAAATATTTTTCCTAAATCTCTAAGTAAAGATATCAAATTTTAAAGGCTTAAAGTAATTTTTGGAATTTAAAAATGGGGTTTTCTTAATTTCCCACTAAAATAATTCTAATAAATAAAAAAAATCATAAAAATTTGAAATTTGTTTCTCTAGATTCCTTGAACTTAGAGAAATTTAAGAAAAATATAAAATTTATTTTTTAAATTTAAATAATATTTTATATTTAATTAATATTCTAAATTTTAAAATAATTATAATAACTAAATTAAAATTCAAAAAAATCATGAGATTTGGCCCAAGTGATCCTCTGACATAGCTGAATCTCCCATAATTTTCCTAAAGATAGATAGTTAGTATTTATTATTAAGTTATTAAATTTTCTTTGAAAACCCTAATTTTCCATTGAAAATAATTCTAAAAATAAAATAAAAAACCAGAAAATTACATTTTCTATTCTGATGTCTTAATTGACATATGAGAGAGATGACATAAAAATTTCAAAGTCATTGGGATTTAATTTAGTAAGTTATGGGGTGATTAAGTTTAATAGGGCATAAGGGTAATTAAGGAACCTTAACCCTAATTAACATTTAGGCTTAACCAAGGGTAAAGAGGAAACATTTAATCTTAATTGTTTACTTGGATGATTGAAACTTAGGAAGTAAAGTGGTAGGAACTTACTAATCACCATCAATATCAAAAGGAAATACGAATTATTTAAAATCCTTAAGATTTGGAAGTTAATTAAGTATTAATGGTAGGGTTAGGGGTATGATATAGGAGGATGTCCATTCCTTAATCTAAACCTCTAACCATTGATTTAATTAAATCTATTTAACTCTTAACAAGGCTTAAAATGAAAAAAACCTAATTAATCCAAAGTGATTAAAGAGAAATAATGATAAAGTAATAATAAGTAATAATCTTAAACATAAAGATTTAACTTAAAATTAATTGGAATAGTTTTAAAATAATTAAATAAAAAATAATTTAAAATTTAAAATTAATTTAAAAATAATTTCTTTAATCGATTAAAAATAATTTAAGATATTTAAATAATTTCTTTAATAAAAAATATAATAATTTAAAAGATTTAAAATAATTTCTCTAATTAAAAAAAAATAATTTAAAACATTTAATAACCTTTTCATTTAAACAAAAATGAATTAAAATATCTTAAGTTAAATAATCAATTAATTAGATAATCAATTAAATTAAATAATCAATCAATTAAAATAATCAATTAAGTTAAATAATCAATTAATTAAAACATTGAAACATCTTAAAATGTAACAATCAATTTAAAACCCTTTAAGAACATTACTGTAATTGATTTAAAGACTTTAAGAATTAAATTAAATCACCTTAAAGAAACTATTAATCCAACTTTAATTAAATTGGTTAGGTTCTTTAATGAACCAACTTAGCCCTAAAGACTTTCATTTCATAACTTCTAAATGAAATGCCTAATGACATGTCACCTCTCTCATAAGACAACTAAAACATCTAAGTTCACTGGGAAAGAAAAAATAAAATAAATTTAAACTGCAATCAAACTTTGGATGATTAGTTCAACTAGATAATGAAATCATTTGGACTCAAGATAAATCCAAAAGTTTTGAAAAGATGTTCGGGGCTCTACACTGAGCACTTCCTCAATCTGATGGGTTGTTTCAGAAGAACAATTGGACTTCATAATTCTTTGATGAAGAAAATCATCCTTAAAAACAACTAGGATTTCAACCTAGACGTCATAGGACTTGGTGGGTAGCTAGGATCTGAACCTAGACATCATAGGGTTGGTAGATGATTTGAACCTTCCTTTAGTTTTACTTGGGTGTTTGTTGCAAATATATATATGCCATAACATGCATTTTGAGTTCCAGTTGGTGGAAACAAGAAGACTCTTCAAGTATAGATTTAAGTTTATTACAATTTACATTCTGCAATTTATGAAATGTTTTATTTTACTGCATTCTATAAACTTGTGAAAATGATCGAACCCAACATGTTTAAACAACTTAAAATTTAATCACCAACAAAAAACAAAACCTGCAATTGTAACTAAAATTAAAATGTCTTGTTGGATGATTGGGAATCCCTCGGATGATGTAACCTACGTGTTGCTAACGAGATTTCCCACAGTCTAAATGAAAGTGTGGAACTCATTTAGTTGAGTTTAGCAAATTCATTTGGACTAAGTGAATCCGATGAAAATAGTGGTGTCGGGATGATGGAACCGTGAGATCTTAACCTATTCTGCTTAACCAACTTTAAGATTTCCCTTAATAAAACTTAAGACATTGAATTTGAAACTCAACCTCTAAACCATGACACTTCTCTCATCTCTTGATTGTCACTTTTTAAACTAAACCCTCTGCAACAACAAGGAGCTCGGAGCAAGCGTGGTGGGCAGCACAACCATCTTTACCAGCTTAATTTTTTCCTTAGAAATAAATAACAAAGCCATAGGATTTCGATGTAGTTTGCCTAGTGCAATATAAACCCTCATTTTATCTCTTTAGGCATTTGCATGTTATGCAAGTTAAGCCCTAACTCGCCTTAGGACTCCGAGGTTGTCATCTGATATGACATAAACCCTCCTAACTTACATGTTATTCGTATGATTATGTCATACAAGTATAAGTCCTAATTAATTAAAATTGACAGGATTGCAACATCAAATAACATCTCCTCAAATTCAAGCCAAACAAATAGGATATTTGGGAATTCACCGAGGTTCTCCTCATATCCGTGACATCCCCTACCTTTCTTCCATTGGATTCCCAAAATAAGATGTTCCAAATTTGATTCAATCCCTTTTGAAATTCCAAAATCAAATCCTTTGAATGCTTAAACTTTGAAATTCTTGAAAGCAAAACCACTAATCTTTATCGAGAGTTTTCTTAAGTGTCTTCAGACATTTATGATGTAATTAACTATAGGGGCTTGCCCTGATAGGGAACTTTAGAACCCAGATAATATAAACCTGCTTAATTCCTTTATATTAAGCAGAGGAACTTGTCGACTTATAAAATTTGTTCACAGACCAAACGAATGTCATAAAATTACTAGTTTATTTAATCGAGCTTCAATTTCAAGTGGTATGTTTACTCTTCGGAATAGATATGTCACTTGTGATGGAATGCTCGTTTATTTAAATAACATGGGATCAGTTTGGTCTCATATTTTCAAAAATCAAATGCTACTTTCTAAACTACACACACACACACACACACACACACATTTAAATTAAACTTAAAATCTAAAATTCGCCGGCAACTTTTATAGGCGACCCCCTTTTCAAAACACACAACCTATAAATATGCCGACAGTCATTTAATATTTATATCCTAAAAAATATTTTAGGAGATCTAAAGCTTAATAGATCATTCTCACGATTTTTACGTCAATCTCAATAGGTTATTTATGAGTCATAACATCTTTGCTCTACATTTCTTGTAATTTCTCCACTCATTACATTTTTTTTTTCAAGTTCTTGGCATCACTTATATTTTTCACAACTAAAAGAAAGTTTTGATAAAACTTTGTCTATAGTAATCCCCAAACACTACTTGTAGAACTTACAAGGTCTTAAGAGAATCTAGGCAAGCATAAAACATAAAAAAGCAAAGCTAGAGGGAATTAGAAGGAGAATGACCTTGAAATATATTTATTATTTGCTAGAAAATATTGAGTTGAATGTCATGTCCATGATTTGACTTTTGATACCCTATTTATAAAATTTTTGAATGGTACATAAGAAGTTATATTGTGATCTAAATAATAAATACATGAAGAATCCACTACATTTACCTAAATATTGTAATCATACTACATGTGAATTTCCATGATAAGTGTCTTTGAGATCTTGGTACCTAATGAAGTCATCACATATGAATATGAAAGTTCCTTTTAGGTCTCATATGAAAGTGCTTTTAAGACTGGTGGATGTTCTAAGGTTAGACACTTGACTTTTCAATTTGGACAAGTCTCATCTATGTTAGATTCATTTTTCAGAGTTTGAGTCCATTGGATTTGGTGAATCATTCACACCAAATGAGTCCCCTTCAAACCTTGAGAAATATGGATTTCGTGAGTCCCCCAATGAGTCAAAGTGGCAAATAACTTATTGGGTCTTGAGAGATTAACTTTGAGAGCTTAGACGAGTAATATTTTGAGCTCTTGCGACTAGCTCTTGGCAAGTTCAATATGCAATTTTGCCTAACCTGAAATGCATATCTGGATGTATAAATTCCATTATAAATCTCTAGTCGCAATTCAAGTTCATGTGAAAAATAAAATGCTTAGTTTCTAACTCCAAAATAATTTACCCTGAAATAATAAAAAAATAGGATTGAAATGAAGTTAATCTTAACCTTACAAAATCACGACAAAAATTATATACTTAATTACATAAGAGCAAATGATCAAATGTATAACTTTATCTATGCTGTTATTAGATAATTTTGAAGAAGAAAATACGGCCTTGATCAATTAATAACAGAAGCGATGTTATTAGCATTCTCAATTAACATGAGAAGAGTATCCTCTAGTAAATTTGGAAGTATAGTTTTTTTATTTTTGAGTTGGGGAATATGCAAAACTAAAAACTTGTCTAATCAAATGAACTTTAAATTCATAAAAAAAAATCTTTCATGTAATTCAAATTAAGAATATATATTTTTTTGCATTTATTTTGTTTTAAATTAAATATTTAAAAGTCTAAATAAAAAATCTTTATTTTACATCTATAATACTTCACAGAAGTTATCTAAAACTCTAACCAAATGATTCTTTGTTTAGTGTAGAATGAGTGGTGATTGGGATTGCTGAAAAGTGTGATAGCTCACGAAAAAAATTTAAATCAAAATATTTTGATAAAAAAATAATTATTAAATTAAACTTAGTAAATATAATATATAAAAAATTATATTAAAATTATGTTGTAAAACAAATCTCTAATTTTTGCTAAGGAAAATTTAGATAAATACCACACAATTGTTATATATTTATATATCTAACAACCACAATATGATATTTACACTTTTAACATCATAATATCATAAACTTATTTGTGATAATATATATTTCGCTATTGAAAAATTAATGATAGTATATTTTTAATATGATGTTAAAGTTCTGAAAAGTACGGTCATAAATATAAATGTTTAGGTGTTAATATGTAAATACATAAAAATTGTGTGTTATGTATGTAAATGCCTATGCTTTGTGTAAATATGCAAATTTAAACGTGAGATATATAAATACTCAAAATGTGTGCTATGTAAATTTACCTTATTAATAAGAACCTTCGATGTCTACAAAATCTTTCCCTAATCCAATTACTTAAATCAGTCGTGCGCTAGCGGCCTCGACGCTATACTCACCCGCAAGCTCGGTTATCAACTTGACCTTGCCCAAGGATATGTGAGAGCAGGGAGCAGAATTTAGTGCATCATCTCATCATCTCTCGCTCTCGTTTCTCTTTTCTGTACTTTGAGCTCGAGTTGCTGTAGTTGTCATGTCTGGCTACGGAACACCAGCCGTGTTGCCTGACCTTCAACTTCCACATCTTTGGTGGTGACTTTTCTTGCCGCTTCCGCACGTCTGTGGTGCTCGGCTTTACCGGCGTCCCGTAGCTTCGGAGTTTTCTGCTTCGAATGTTAAAGAGTAGTCCCCTGATTCACCACCGACTCTATTCCTGTTTATTTTCGACCTTCACTTCTTTTCACACGTGGCGAAATATCTAAACCAAAGCCTCACGATGCAATGGTGGCAAGTGGTCATCCTCGACATCATTGCGTAGTTCTTCACCGTTCCGGTTCGTACCTCAATTCTTTTTCCTCGTTTACTTTTCGTCCATGAACTGCTGATGCAGAATTAGAGTTAGGTAAGTGAGAGCTGCATTAGAAGGATTTGAAAGCGGTTTGTTTCTTACAGAAACAAGAGTAAGAGGACATTGTTTTATGCTCATTACAGAGGACATGGTGAGACAAAAAACTTTATTAGTGATTGTTTTTAGACTTTTGTATACTTTTGTGTTAGTAGCATAGCAATAAAAACACAAGCAGCAGATTTGGGATGAAGTTTGGTGGTAGAGTAAGTTTGAAGGCAAGGAAAACATAAACATCTGTTGTACAATTTAGGGAGAATAAAACGCAAATTCAGAAGAAGAACACAGATTTAACGAGGTTCGGCCAATATGCCTACATCCTCGGGAGCGGAGCGGCGAATTCACTATTTCAGAGGAGTTACAAGTCCGGTTTACATACCCATAGGGTTATACATCTATTTATAGATAAAACTTACGTATAAGTTACTAAAATGCCGCTCCCTCAACGCCACTAAATTCAAGAGATCTTCCTTTTACTGGGAGACACACATCTTTATTCAAGAGACTCAAATTCCGATATATGAGCCATACTTAACAAATCTCCACGCTCGTCGAATATCTCAGCCTTGGGAGAAATGCGTCACCGGTATATGAGCCATACCTAACAAATCTCCACGCTTGGCGAATATCCAGCCTCTAGTAGAAATCTTCGTGGAGTTTCTTACACGCATGAGTGGGTTGGTCAACCATGCCGATTACAACACTTATCCTGTTCGCACCGGCAGCCTCGATCGACTCAGCTGTCTCGCGAGCTCCGACTCCGCCTCGCGCCTATTTGCGGAATACCTCCGCGAAACCCCTGTTCGCGAATACTTACGGTTGCTCGCTTCCTGCATCCTGCCGAACTTCACCTGTCGCACATCCTTATGCGACGAACTAGCGAATTTTGTTGGTCGAACTCCTCTGTTGGCAAAACGAGGCTCCTGTTCGCGATAACAGCACGCGAATTCCTCTCCTCTGTGAAACTGACAAACCATGCGACAGCCTTCTTTCCTGGTCACGAACTCCACCTCGCTGAACATCTTCCCGCAAGCAATCGCGAATCGTCGCGACATCCCCTGCAAACCAGAAACACGCCCCTACGAACTGTCATGACTCGAAGAACTGCAGGAACCGCCGCTACTCCACCTGTTCCTCGTGAACTGTCGCGCCTTTGGAGCCAGCTTCGCCGTTGAGCCGCTACTGCGGATCGCTTCCGTCTGAATCGCTCCCATCCGAACTACACTCGTTCGCAAAACATGGTTCACTATTCACGGAACCAAACTCCACTCTGTTTTAAAATCCTTATGCGACAAATCGATGAATTCTTTGCGCTCTACTCGTCTCGAATCCTCATGCGACAATCGACGAATTTCGTAGCTCCACTTGTCGCATATCCTAAATGCGACAATCGACGAATTTTCTTGGCACGAATGTCGCGAATCCTCAATGCGACAATCGACGAATTCGTCGGCTCCACATGTCGCAAATCGTCATGCGACAACCTGGCGAATCATCGACTCCAACCGTCGCGAATCCTCATGCGACAAAATGTCTCTCGCGCTAACCGCGAACCGTATCTTCGCCGAACCGCGAACCGTACTCGCCAAACCACGAACCGTATCTCATCAAACAATGACTCATCGCGTTTGCTCCGCCTCCTCTCGCTCGCGCGGAACTTGTAAAGCTTCGTTGTATTCGCCGAGCTCATTCACCGCTCGCCGTTCTCGATCGAAATGACGAAGTGTTCCTCCGATCCGTTCCTGCGAGCCGATTGCGATTCACAAATGCTTCCTCGTCGAACTCTTCGACTCGATTGCTGAAATCTTGAAGTTAGAAAATTTCTTGTTCGGAATCTTTCACTCTGGAATCTTTCACGTCCGAAATCTTTCCTTCAAGCAAAAATTAATTTCTTGATTAATATTTCTCCGGAATCTTTCCTTCCAGCAGATAATTTCCTAATAAGAAATTATCAATTTCCTGATTAAGATTTCCTTTGCCAAGCTTGCCTTTCTGAGCAAATTTTATGATTGAGAAACTTTTCTTTTTCCTCCGCTTCAGAACTTTCCTTCCAACGGTTGGAATTATCCTTCCCTTAATTAAGCCTTAATCAGTTACCTTAATTAAGCCTTCCTTCTAGCGCTCCAACAGAAAATTAATCCTCCCTAATCACAAGGAAATTAATTTCTGCGATCGAAATTAATTAAGGAATTTGATTTCCTTTGTCTTCCTTCTCGCGTGCGAAATCGGAGAATTTAGTTGCCTTTCTCCCCCTTGCAGGAAAAGGAATTTTAAGCCTTGCCTTTCTGAGGTTTCCATAAAATCAATTTTCTTCTCCAAGAATAAGAAAATTTCCTTTCTTGCCTAATTTCCTTTCTTGCCTTTCTCCTTCGCGCGTCTAGCAGAAAACCCGAAGGAATATTCCTTCTAGATTCCTTTCTTCTCCGCCGATCCTCTGCAGCTGAAGCCAGGGCCACTGCGTACGAATCCACGGCGAGTCCGCACGACTCACTCGTGCCGGAAACTACTTATGTTGTTTCTTCGCGAAACTGTACCTCTGCTGTTCCGCGCAAGTTTCACGCCTATTCGCGATCCGCCGCAGAGTCGTCGTGCCTGCGCGAACTTCCAAAGCCTTCGAGGCCCTTCCTCTCTCCGAAATTCCTGCTCCGAACCTCCATACGTGCGGCCTCTACTCGTGCCTGGAACTGAACTCTTCTGCACAACGCACCTGCAAACTACCGAACCTGCTCCTGTCCGGATCCAGAACCGAACTTCCTCATCTGCCGCAAACCAAATCTCAAAATCTTCTTCTTCCCTGCATTGATCTCCTCCGCCCTAAAACCAAGCTCTGATACCAATTGTTGTACAATTTAGGGCGAGTAAAACGCAAATCCAGAAGAACACATATTTAACGAGGTTCGGCAAAGATGCCTACATCCTCGGGAGCAGAGCGGCGAATTCACTATTTCAGAGGAGTTATAAGTCCGGTTCACATACCCATAGGGTTACACATCTATTTATAGATAAAACCTACAGATAAATTACTAAAACACCCTCGCTCCCCCCAACCCACTAAATTCCAAGAGATACTCCTTTTTACCAGGAGACACACATCTTTATTCCAAGAGATTCCAAATTTGCCGGTATATGAGCCATACCTAACAAGTCTCCACCTTGCCGAATATCTAGCCTCTTCGGAGAAATGCATCACCCGTTATATGAGCCATACTTAACAACATCGAAAGATATTACAAAGAGAACAGGGAGGAGGTGTACCATGAAATGTTTGATAGGGAAAAAGATTGTTCGTAGGGGGAAGATAATTTGTTAATAAGATATGTTGTTGTGAGAAGGTATCAACCCAGAGATAATGAAAAAGATTCATGCCACAAAAGTTGGTGCGCACCGTGTAAATTAGATGTCGATATTTTTGTTTGACAACACCATTTTGTTGAGTATTTTTAGGAAAAGTATTTTGATGAGCAATACTGGAATCATGAAGAATAAGAAAAAAAATTATGTTGCAATAATTGCCAGTACCATTAGTGCAGAGACTTTTTATGTATGAGAGAATTGCTGTTCAACATGATTACGAAATTGCATAAAAGGAGAGGCCACTTGCGATTTAAATTTCATCGGATACACCCAACAATTGCAAGAGTAATCATCTATAAATTAGCGATACTATTTATAACACTGTTTAGACAAAACAGGAGAAGAACCTGAAACATTACTATGAATAAATTTAGCAGGAGTAGGACTCCAAGTTTCAGAAGCTGAATAGGGGAATCTATGACTTTTGGCTAAATTAAATGAATCACTAGAATAAGATTTTGAAGATATACATAGATGTGGTATAGTTTATAATAGACTAGATAAATTATTAGTTGCAGGATGCCCAAGCCAACGGTTCCAAATAGCAACAACAGAGGGGTAAGAAAGCAAAGCATTTGAATAGAAGCAAAAAATAGAATGTTGAGGATACCATTTAGCATTTTGACCTTGTTGACTAGGACCTTGTAGAAATGTTCTATTTGTCTTATGATCCTTGATGGTAAAGCCATAAGCATCAAAAGAGATGGAATATGAATTATCAGAGGTATTTATGTATGGAAGGCAAATTTTAATATAATTTTGGAACTTGAAGTGGAGTTAAAATGAGCTTACGGGTAGTAAGGTGAGGACCTTTATTTGGTATGGGAAATTGGGAGTGCTTGACCATTTTCAATCGCGACTTGCCTACTTCCAGTATAGCCCCGTGGATTAGATAATTTAGTAGAATCGATTGTAAGATGAGAGGAAACAACCTTGTCTAAGTACCAATCAGTTGAAGCCGTAGATGGGGCAACAAAGAGAGTTGTCTGAGTAGGTTGATGAATAAGATTAGTTCGACACTAATTGTGAGTTGTAGAGTTACCCAACTTACAATAGATCTGTCATTCAATAGACGAATTGCCTGATTTTCCACCTTTATTAGAAGAAAAGGTATTGGGACCTCTACATGAAGCTATCTTGCCTCTCTGGTGAATTGGAAATGCAAACCTGCCATGACCTCGTCTCCTGGGTGCAACGGGAGCTAGCTAGCTTTTTATTATGAAGGTTGACCAGTATCCTGAGTTGCTTCATTGGCGATGCTAATTTCTTAACTACATAATAAGAATTACAAATCATCTAAACTGATAGGCTTGGGATTCGTGTGAATTACGGTCTTGAAGGTATGATAAGATGAAGGGAGATTATTCAATGTATAAAGAATAATGTCTTTCAAATCCAAAGATGAGTTTGCAGCTGTAATAGCATCCACTTTGGCTTTGAAATCAGATAAGTATTTAGTCATGGATTGATATTTCATGGATAGTTTATGAAGCTCATTTTTTAGTTGAATGATTTTAGATTATTGGTTGACTAGAATTTGCGAGCAAGGGTCAGCCAATTGTTTTGCCTGGATTCAATATTTAGAATATAAGGAAGAAGTGACGGGGAGATGATTGTATAGAGACCAGAGATAAGCTTTTGATCAGTCAAAAGCCATAGATTGTATTGAAGATTTGTGACAAGATTGCCACTTTTATTGGTTGTAAATCAAGAAAGGCAAGAAGTAGTACCATCAAGATAAACATGAAAGCTGTTTGCATGAAGAAGTTTGAGAATCTGAGATCGTCACATAGGATTGTTTTTATTAGTGAGTTGAATATGCTCAATATTCTTTATGTTGTCCATTTGAAATATCAACTGAGTAGGAATGGCCATTTCACTCATCTGGAGAAGAGAGTTATGATAGAGATGGTTGAATGGCCAATCATAAAAATAAATCATCTGTGTTGTGAGACAGTCTCTGATACCATAATAAATGAAGCAGAAAAATAGGACGAATAAAATAGAGTAAAGAAGTATATTCACAACAGCATTGTGATATGTAGCTATATATCATCATATATATCTATATATATAGTTATATATAAGGTATACAGTCATCAAACTTCTGTTTTGTCATAGTTTTGAGTTTTTCCACCTCTCGGGCAATCCATAATCAACCTGCACTTTGGATAATGTTTAGCTATTATTATTTTATGATTATGTATGGAATATCCGTCCAATCCATGCAAATTGTATGTCTTTTTATTTGGTTGGCTGGATTAGTTTGACCAGCTATTCCAAATTATCTGATTCCTTTTGGCTAATCTGCTCTAATTCATGTTTTCCCTTCGCTTTGGCTGTGAATTATATGATTAGCTGAATTATGGAAGCCTTTGAATTAACACTAAACCACTTTTAATACTAATTGATTTTTTGTACACTAGATAAGAATTGTGTAATTCTTCCAGAACTTTTAAGACAAAGCTAAATACTACCTAGGCTTGTGATAATTATAGTTAAGCTAGAAATGTTGTAACAATAGTAGTGAACAAAGCTAAAGCTATATTTTTGATAATTTATATAATATACTATCAGATGCGTTAGTGAAGATAATATGATCTTAATAAAAGATGAAGAGATGAGAAAAGGTGCAAGTACTGTTTAGAGAACTTGTTAGGTAAATAGCATATTAAAAAATAATAAGGATATTATAAATTGATCTTAAAAAAGGTTGTGAAGCTAACTCTAAATCTGCATCGTGATAAAGTTTTAAGTCCAAATGAGATATTTATTAGGATTGGAAAGTTACGTGGATGTCAAAACTGTTTAAGAAACAAATACTTTTAATAGCATTTTGAAGACTTAGGAGGATGAAAAATGATTCAAGAACCAATATTTTTGTGCCAATATTTACGAGCAAAAGAGATGTTTATGATTTTGCTGATTGCTTAGAAATTTAACTTATGATTCATATAATAAAGCTCTGGAAGAGAGTGATGGAACATAAACTTAGAAAAGTAAAAGCTTTGTAGAATAAATTTTATTTCGTGTTAGGAAGATTTTCATGAAAATAATTTATTTTCTTAAGAAGATTAATTGGGAAGTGTGGTGATCAAAAAGATAATTTTTTTTAATAATTTTTATTAACCTTGAGAATATACATGATTGAGTATAACAATAATTGATTTATACATATTTTTGAGAAAACACACCTGTAAATATATTTTGAGGTTATTAAAGATATAAATGATGAAGTATTGAGCAATATTGTTTTCAATTTTAGAGTAATCAGAGTTTTCAATTATAATAATATTATTTTAATAATTACTATTGAGTCTATATATTTTTATATTGATCATCGAGATACTCGTAATGGATATTTAAAAAAAGTTGCTTTAATGTTTATCTTTCGTAGATGACATAATTCTATTTGATGAATATACTAAAATAAGTGACACCTTTTAGCAGCGGAGAATATCATTATGATAGAGTTTAGAATTTAGTCGTAGACGATTGAGCATATTAAAATTTTGTTGACTGTAATATTTGCAATTATAAGGTTAATATTATTAAAAGATAAAGTAATATTTAGCTATGATAAATTTAAATATGTTGAATCTATTATGCATACTAATAATGTTATAACCTAACAATTAAAGTCGAGCGGTTAAAATTGAGAAGTGTTCTATGAGTACTATATGATAAGCGGATATAATTGAGAATTTAAGGTAAATATATAATTGCATTTAAACCTTCTACACTATATGGATATGAGTGCTGACCAACAAAAATGTTGTTGATAGCTAAGTTGGACATGACAAAAATGAAAATTTTAAGATATTTGTGGAAAAAATAGACAAATAATTAAGGGATGATTATATTTATTGAATGGTTGGAGTGACTTTTATTAAAAATAAGACAACTGAAATAGACTTTGGCCTTGCATATGTACACTAAAAGGTATAAAATTTTTCACCAGCGAGTATGCAAATTTAATGCAGGATAATTCAGAAGTAAGAGTCGATTAAAGTTTTTCAAAATGATTTCAATGAATATGAGTGATATAACTTAGCCCCATATAGTTGGAATAAACCATATGATAATGATGATGATAATGACTTAATCATCGAAGATTAAAATATCTTTGTGACTAGAAATTTTCTATTTGGTTAATCTTACCGTATATTAAACTGCATAAGGTTTAAAATGCTAATCTGTAGCAATTTACAAATAACCTATTCAAAAGTTTGCTTAATCTGGCCAAATTACAGTTCATGATAGCTTAAAGCATGCTGATATATATATATATATATATATATATATATATATATATATATATATATATTATTTGCTGATGTTTTTTGCTTTAGTTATGAATGCTCTTACTATACATTTACAGGGGAATATACCTTCGTGTATGTTTTTCTTATATTATCCCGAGAAAGAATTCAGGAAAAACTTGAACTATGGAGGTCTGGTCTACATTGGAGTCTCAAAGCCTTCGTTTGAGTAGATCTAAAACTGAATACATGGAGTGTAGTTTTACTAGTAGTAGTTCTAGTGGCAGAGTTTTAACTATGGGTGGTCAAATCATTAAAAAGTGTGAGTGTTTAGATATCTTGGGTTTATTGTTCAATGTGATGGTGATATTGATGGGGATGTTATTATTAGAATTCAAATTGGTTGGCTAAAGTGGAGGAAGGCATCGGCCCTATTGTGTGATAGGAAAGTGCCGCTTAGACTAAAAGGAAAATTCTATAAGATGGGTGGTGAGACCTGCAATGCTCTATGGCGCAGAATTTTTGCTTTTGAAAGAAAAGCATAAAACAAAGTTAAGTGTTGCTGAGATGAGAATGCTTAGGTGGATGAGTGGCATGTCACGTAGAGACAAATTGCTTAATGATTCTTAGGTTAGCTTCACGTTAGTAGGCATATATCCGTGATATGGTTGCTGTAGTTCCAGTTGCTGACAAGGTGAGAGAGATTCGTCTTAGATGGTTTGTTCACATAAATGTCTACCATTTGATGATCCTGTTGAGAGAGTAAATGTTTTAGATTCGATTTATGTTAAGAAAGGTAGAGATAGACCTTAAAAGATTTGGGCTTATTGTATAAAAAATGATCTTATTTTATTAGAATAAAATGAAAATACAGCACAATTGGACGCAATGGAGAAAAATGATTCATATAGCCAACCCCGCTTAGTGGGATAAAGGCTTGTTGTTGTTGTTGCTTTAATGTTAAGAAATGGTTGAATTATTTGTCCATGTTTTGGTTTATATATCTTATGAAATTGATTTTAAGGTGTTGTTTTTCTTTATGTTGGATCTATATTTCTTTTTATGTTTATGCTATGCATCATAATTCAAAATTCAATCCTATTAATCCTGATGGAATTTTATGTGATAATGTATTCTTTCGGTATTTTAGTTGAAAAGTTAACCACTATGATCAAAAGAATTTCTTTCTTTTTTTTTCTAATATTCTATCATTTTGCGCTAATGGTGTAGAATATTTTATGAGGATTTGAATATCAAGATGCTATTCTATTGTTGACCTACTAGTTGATTTAATCTTGTCATTCAACTAGTTATAAGAATTTTTTGATCGTAAGTCCTTATCTGAGAATATTGAATGCATACATATTTTGTTTCTTCTAAATGAAGTAGTCGAGGTGGTGCCATGATTTCCTCAAGAGCTCTTCAACACCTTTCAATATTGAGTGGAGCCTCCTTCCCGTTACTCTTTCGCAGAGTTCATGGAGGTAGTAGTTCTACCTATTGGGACCACAAGAATTGATCTTTTGAATTCTTGCTTCTTTTTTTTTTTTTAGTTAGCTTTTGTTTTTGCTTTCAGACATTGCTGAAGTTGGAAGAGAGGAAACTGGCTCAATTCATCCGACTGCATTAATTCATCATAATGCAATTCTTGGAAAGGTGTCATATCTGAGTCCCTCTTCGTATGCTATTTCATGATATACAGAATCATTGTTTTTCCTTTTTAAAATTTTTATACTAGATACATGAATATGAGTTAATGGTCATATCAGTTATAACCTCATCAAATTAACATCACTCTGGTGGCATATGCTTATGAAGTCAATTTGGGTGGCATACTTTTGCTGTTGCAATGGACCCCTTATTCATGTTGATCAAGATAAAGTGTTATATCTGTCATTGTTATTCAGAAACCTTGCCTTGCCTTTGTTATACAGGTTTCTTGTAATGAACACAAGTTTGTAAAGAAATGAAGAAATATAAGTGTGAACTATAGAAATTGAACGCGAGACTAAATTCATTATCCAAAGGATGCATACAGACCATCGATATGTCAATTCTGACATAGTCCAATATCTGGGAAATCTAATAGAGATATTATTGAAATTGAAAGCATCAAGGAGAAAGACCTATAGAACAACATAGAGGAGAAGGACACTTTTTTTCTTTTTCTAGTGAGAAGAACCGTGCATGTTTTATATAGAGGGTAAAAGCACGTGCACGCACACACAGATACATATATATATATATATATATATATATATATATATATATATATATATATATATATATATATATATATATTGTTGTTTGAACACTGATATGAAAAGAAATCTCTGATATAGCATTTAAAAAGGTAGGTGAGTTTTCAACTAGGACATGATACATTTCTTTGTACACTTGTGGTGCATCTCATTTAGACTCAATTTTATTGATAGAATTCATTAGGGTATTAATAGGTATACATCCTATCGTGCTAGTTTCTCTTAGAATGTCTAGAGTTTACTTTTATCGAGAAATATGCATAATTTTAGTTGCTCTTGTTATTTTCATACAAAAAAACCCTCCAAAATCTTTAATTTCAATTTCATTCGGCAAGATTCCTTTGCAAATTTTTTTTTAATTGTTCTCAATTAAGATGATATCATCAACATTGATAAATGAAAATTATAATTTAGTTTATGTTAGAGCACTTGTACTTTTTAATCAAAGTAGTGAATTTGTTGATCTGGATTTATGTAATTGCTTGAAAAACATATATAAATTTCTTGAGTTTGGAAGCTTTATTTTTTTAGTTAGTGGTCTCACACTCGGGTATCATAGTTATATAGACTTCATTTTTAAGATCCCACCATAGACATTTTGATATCTTGACATCTAGTTGATGATGAGACTAGTCCAATTTAGCACTAAGAGATAACTCAAAACTAAATTAATCTTATTAATTTATATAAAGGTTTATCACTAAATAATTTCATAAATTTGAATTAACCGCTAAGGCCTTTTAAATCAGTCCAACCTTAATGTTTCAATGCTCGCTTTGAACTTGCATTTGGTGTTAAATATGCATTTGTAGAATGCATATTTCTTTTCTTTTGCAATGTTGAGATTTCCTATATGCTATTTTATTTCAAAGCTCGTTTTTTTTCATAAATAACACCCCTTTATTCAAGTATTTTAGGGCTTCATAGATGTTGGAAAGGCCCAGTTATTAGAACTAATACGAAAAGTTATCATAGAAACTATATTTATTAATCAAATATTTGTAATAAGTTGTCATAGAAGAGGATACAACGCATAAACTATAGAATAAAATATCTAAATTACACAAAATCAAGCAAAAGTTGCCCCAACAAAAAATAAAAATAACTTATAAATAAGTTCCTAATAGAAAGTAATCCAAATTAGAAAAAAAGAAATAGAAAATAATTTAAAAATAGAAAAAAATAGAGCAAAATTTGATAACAAGTTGAAACCGCATGACGCCTCTTCTGCAGTCGCAGAAATCTTCAATTCCGTGGGATCATGGGATACCTAATCCCACAATTTTGTGGACGTTTCCATGTCATTTTTTCTAACTAGAAGAGGTATCTTCTTTCCTATAAATTTTCTGAAGCGCTCTGCCACCACTATAACAAAGTCATCTTTTTGTTTATCTGAGGGAGTCCCACTACAAATTCTATGCTTATGTCCATTTCTTGCAACTCTAAAATACATAAGTTATTCCAAGATCTGTCCTGATAGAAGCCATTCTTTTGTGGTATAATTAAACCTGAAACTACACATAGACGGATATTCTCGTGAACTAAGTCTCGAGCCATTAAATTTGTAACCTGCTTCTCCTATTTATCGTACTCAGCTGGGCGCATCAGATAAACAGGTATGTTTGGAGGAACAAACTTTGGAGTAAAATATGTTGCATGTTGGACCACGTTAGTGGAACCTGCCACAAGGTAAATTGTCAGTCGGGACATCCGACAACTCCCTCAATAGGGGTTGTCTCCTTAGACTCACTATCTTCTAAGACAACTAATGTTAGTACTGCTGGAGTCTATCTCATGGGCTCAACATGATTCGTTGCATCTCTCCTTCATTGGCTAGAAACTGATAATCCTTTCTGAAGTCTTATTCTCTTATATTACTGTCAATTTCTTCAGTTGTGTCAGTTTCATGAAAGAGATCATCCTTTTGTGTAGGCAATTTGATGTAATTGTGCCTAAATCGTGGCACTTGAAGAACTTTTTAGCTAGGAAGGATTTGGGATTGTTGTTGGGTTTCATCTTTTCTCTACTTTGGATTAGTTTCTCATCTTGTGGGTCAGCTTGAGTACTCCAGAGGGTGTAATCTTGTTGTCCAACCTTGTGGTTGAACTCTACCTATAATTGGTGACAGTTATCGGGTGATGTTGTTTCTTCATCGTCAAAGCTAGGGTTTATATGTTGAATATGAACCAATATAGCTGCAGGTGTACCACATTATTGATAGCTAGCTTGAGTTTTCCCAGATATTTGGCTATTGTGTACGCTTTTGGCTCCACCAACTCGTAGTTCAATATGAGTTGATTAAATTCAACTGCGCACTCATAAGAATCTTTCTGGTAAATGGTGGAGTTTTATGAAAATATTTTGTTGGTAATGCGAGGGATGATATTTCTACTACATCTCCCTTATCATTTTAGACTAGGTAGTCATTTTGTCTTTCCTCTTACACTTTTAGTGTAAATGTTTTAATTTTTTTCACCATAAATATACACTCTTCTTTAACTCGATAGCAACTAGTTTTACCCTTCTGTCAGGTGGAACTTTTGTACTCAACGACCTGTTCTATTGTTTGAAGCCACTTGATGAACTTGTCTGGATCCATGCGACCGTCAAAATCCAGCAAGTCAATCTTCACCCTAACATCTCAAACTCTTCTTTGATAGTCTATGCGCGGGATATTGATTCTTTATTACTAGAATCTTCTCAATGGAAGGGATTTAATTCCTCCCCTCGATCTAGTGTGTCACCGCTTCGGCTATGGGTGACCTTACTAGATTGTCTTCTTTCAAAGGTGGTAAGTCTCTGCTACAGTTGAAACATTTCGTTGCATATCCTCCATAGTAAGTCTTGGACTCCTCCCTGAGGGTTTCTCCTAACTATAAGACTTATTATTCTCTTGATAATGTTTTCCAAGAGACATAGGATTGCAAATCAAAGGTTGGCCAAGGGCTTAGGATTTTAATGATCGACATCAGAGTGAATTTTTGGTAGAGGTAAGAATGTTGAATTTTGAAAATTTTAGGTTTATGGCTTGAAATTTTGGTTGGAATGGTTAGGGTATTGAATTGGTTGATGATTTAGGTTTTGTTGATTTTTGGGTAGGTATAGGATTGATAAATCCCTAAATTTTCGAGTTTGCTAGGCTCTGATACCATCTGATATTGTTCTAGGGCTCTTAGAAGGTATTTAGGAAGTGGATCTAGCGAGGTTAGGGTTATTGAGTAGTAAGTGTATCATAATACGAGGGTTCGATGGTGTTTAGAATGATATATTAGGCAAAACCTATTGTTGAACAGCAGGGATCCGCACTGAAAATAACAGTTGAACGACAAAAAGGCGTGGGGGTTCTATCAACTGTTTCTGAGCAAAATACAAATACACCGCTTTCAAAAAAAAGATGATACAACACTCATTGGAGCAGAAACTAAAGAATAAAATCTCTCAATTACATAAAACCAAGCAAAAGTTATCCCAACAAAAGAAAACAACACATAAATAGATTTCTAATTGAAGTTAACCCAAATAATAAAAAAAGACAGGAAATAAATAAAAAATAGAAAGAGGTATAATTTGATGACTGACCGCGTGGTTTGGCCTCTTCTGCGATCTAGTAAATCTTCAATTCCGTGGGATCATGGAATCACGTGATCGGGATCACGCAACTGATGCGATCAGGATCGCAGGATGCCCTCTCCCATGATTCTACTGAAGCTCCAACGTCAGCAGGTAACTAAAATGTTAACATCATAATTATTGCTATACTGTCAATGATATTTTGGGCTTGGGTCAGACATGTGCTTCTGCTATGTAAAAATGTTTTGTATGTCACTCGTTTTATGTGATTTTAGGAATTTTAAATGTGACAATGAGATTTGGACAGGTCAGGGGGAGACCTCGCTCAAAATTGGGGGTAGATATTCTTGCAACTCATTCAATAAGAACTTGGAATTCTCCCCATGATTGAGTTGTGGGAACAATTATTCATTTTTTCAGCATTCGTTATGATCTTTTTGTGATTGTCTTCTCTAAAAATTTGATAGAATACTTTCCAAATGGACAGAATGGTTTTTGGTCCAATATTCTTGAGATTTAACTTTTTCATTTTAACCGGGCAGGAATTGTGATATTTACTCTTTCCAACTGTTTTTGGATACTTCGTTGCATTCCCTGGACATATTCAATTTATTTTTTAAAACCATCCAGTCACTGCCAAAACTTATTAAGAATATTGTACTACAGCGAGGCAGAGAGAAATATTATCGATGATTCTGGAGGGCACCCTTGATTAGTTGAACTCGACAGCTTTTTCATTATTCAAGTTCATTTCTGTGTGACATCCTTGATTTTTTCTGGCAATTCCGTAGAGAATGAAATTTTGGCCAATTTTTTGTGGATAATTCAGTGAATAATTATGTGATTTCTAGAAATATGAAGTGCACTTTATATAGAGGGCAAGCACATTTTTTATTATTGCTATGAGAAAGACAAAGTGCACTTAACTGGAAGGTCAAGCATGCAAGCATCCAAGCTAAGGAAGAAATTAGAAATAGTAGACAAATAGGAAATACATTAATATGATAATATAATTTTGTTATAGAAGTAACTAAGAATTTAGGAGCACGTGGCTTTTTTTCCTTGTGTGATGAGCTGAATTGATCCATGTATTGACATCTTCCGGAAATCTAGAATTGTGGAGCCTAATTTGTTGCAAATTTGCTGTTTACCCCTACAGGAATTAATTCCTGAATGATAGCAAACTGTATTATTTATGGTTGTTGTCTGCCTGTTTACTTTCTTCCAAAATTGGTTCCTGTTTTTTTGGAGCCACAACTACTTCCAATTTTGAGCGTAATGCTGTTTGCCTGCATGCTTTATCTTAGAATTTCCATAGATATAGTACAGGGCTTTTTCTGCCTTTCTTTTATAATGCAGCCGGGATTCAATACCAAATCTGTGTAACAACTTTCAAGATCTTTATCATCTAAATTAGTGACATCCGTGAGATGCAAAATATGGTCAATAATCAAAGTTTTCAGATATTCTAGCATAGAACGTTGTTTCTACATTGTATTGGAAGTAAATGAATTGGTAGAGGACATTACTAAATAAGTTATATTATTTATTGACTGTCATAGTGACAATGTAGACGATGCCTGAAGTGGGTCTTAGTGAAGCTGAACAGTTAACTAGCTGTGGCTTAATTTAGTAACGGAAAAACTTAAACTTCAAACTGCCAGATATTTTTACCATGAGAGTTGTAATAAATGAAATTCTTGATCTTAAAGAAATTTAACTTCCTGCCTTTCAAGTGGATATAGCCTTGTGTTTGAAATAGCTTTAAATTATTCCAGAACAAGTGTGAAAGTTGAGTTGCAATAAATGAAATTCTTGATCCTGTAGAAATTTAACTTCCTGCCTTTTAAGTAGATATAGCCTTATATTTGAAATAGCTTTAAATTGTTGTAGATCAAAGGTGAAAATTGATAATTAGTGTTGGTTCTTGACAATTGACTTCTTGTTGAACTCTCAAGAATAACCCTTGTCCTCAGCAAGTAGAAAGACAACTATGCGGCAAAAAGACAACTATGTGGTTTAGGTAGAATTCCCTTCCATTGTGTTTCTGTTTAAAATGAGAATTAAAATGCTGTTGCAGCTTACTAGTTTTTTTTTAATTAAGATTGACTTAGTCCACCTTTTTCTTTGTTGATTAAAGCCGGTGTCTTACTGTATCGCAATTCCATTATTACTTCCCATTAAAAACCTTGTCCATAACATGTTATTTTTAGGGTTCTTAATAATTTTACACTTGAACTTAAAACAATTCAATAGCACGCTTGGTGGTGCATGCAATATCTGTTTGTTCTGATAAGATCATCCATTTTGGCAGGCTCGAACTATAAGCCATAAAACCTTTCACATATGGAAAACCCTTAAAACATCACCGCATAATTGTAAACACAAACCAATATCCAGAAACGTCACAAGCCTTGTAAATTACCAAAACACCCTAACTCTCTATATAATGTACCATGTATCAAGCGGGAAAATTTAAGATGAGTTATGTACATGTATTCAATTTCCGTCATGCTCCAGTCTGATAACTTAGAATTAACTAAGTCAGGAACTGTGGTCGCTCGGTATTAACATTTAAATAACTATTCATAAATTTCTTGAAACTTCCAATATATAAAAGAGCCACTAAGATTCCACAAAACTTATCATACAAAAATTAAAACATCCAAAATAACAATAAAGTCTATAGCAACAACTCATACCACCGTAACTATATGTCACTACCCTGAAGAAAATATTGAAAAATGAAACTGCTATCACATCATAACATGATACCTATCAACTGTAGTCTTCCTCTTAGAAACTAAGTCACTCCTACCAGACATATCAATTTACAGTTGTTCTTTTCCTGAAAGAAACCATTACCATCAATAGTAAATTTTTATGATTTATTAAGCAAGTATAATCTTAATATGCAGTGAATTTCACATGCAAATGTTATGTATGAATAACCAAAGGAAATATAGTTTATTATTTTATAAAACTGTAAACTTTCACTTTAAATTTATCTCCTCCTGGTTTTAGTTTAAGTACTTACCCTTTTTATACTCTTTAAGAGTCCTATCAGGATTATCATTATACTTGAATGCATTCTTAAAATTGTACCGGTAGGTACCCTAAGTAATTTGCACCCGAAAATATATTTTTACCATTTCCTTTATTGTGCACGAATACAGTGCATCATTTGCCAGTACCATTTTGTGGAATCCTGATTGACATAAGTGTTTACATTTCATTTCTTTTAATTATTTTCATTTGAAACATTGAAATCACATTTTTTCCTTTTCAATTTTCACTTTATTCATTTTAAAAGTTATTTAATTCAATAGGATTCTGATTATAAAAATAGATATATGAAGCAATAATTCAATTATTCATTAAAATAAAACTTTAGTTTAATAGATATAAAAAAGTATTTACTCACCTTAAGCCTTAAAGGACCTCTAAAAAAGCTTACTCCACTTTTTTTAACTGTCATTTATATTAAATGAATGTGTATACTTTTATATAAGAATTCTTTTTCTAAAGGGAATGACAATAAAATCAATACTTTTTACGATATCTATCTAATTTTTCATAAACAAATAGTCATTCCTATAATTACTGAGAATGATTTATTTTATTCCTTTCAGAATTTATAAATTTAGAATTAGAATTTATAAATTTAGAATTAGAATTTATAAATTTATTGCGCACTAAGGTAAATTTATAAAATGACTATAATTTTTATTATTTATTTCATTCCTATAAATAAAATGACCATTTTCTTTATCGTGCACTAATTAGAATTTTATTATTCTCATTATATATATCAAATAATTATTTATACAACTTTATTATTATTTTGAGTTACTATGACTTCATTCTCCTTCTCCCTTGCTAAGAATAGCCAACAAACCAACATGGATTCCTCTTCTTCCTCCCCTGCCCAGAATAAGCAACAAACCAACATCTCCTGTATGAAGATGACTGAAACGGGCATCTTTTCTTCCCTCAAGTTCCTGATGACACACATAAAAAAGATAGCAGTAACCTCACTCAAAAGTGGCAATCATCAGGTATGAAAATCTCAAATACAAAAATTACTCACCACAAATGGATTCGAAGCTTTCCCAGATGGATCCATACCCTGCTCTTCTCAATTTCACATCATGGAATCAGGTTCTCAAGAACCAAATCCAAATAAACTTCGTGGAAACTCGTAGACTAGAATCTATCCGCTGTAACTCTATTTACCTTCTAAAATTTGGTCCTCCCATAGTTGAATCCACCACATCATCATGGGAACCAGTACAATGACACAATACCTAACCACAATAAAAGCATTAATAGAAAGTGTAGCAGCTGATGGATCCAAGATAGACAATAAAGGCATCATTCTATATATCCTAAATCGCCTTCAACTACATGCAATCTCTTTAAGACAGCCATGAGAACCCAACTTTATCCCATCAGCATTGATGATTTCTTACTTTCTGCTACACAATGAAGAAATCAACCTAGCCACAAAAATTGGCAAGTAAAACCCTCCTATAAAGCATTAACACCACTAAAAACCACAACCAGTCATTCTTACCATAACCGTCAACAGAGTGCAATGCACACACTTCTCAAAACATAGCAACACAACCACCACCAATAGAAACAACCCCCAATCACTTGTCAAATATGCCTCAACAAGGACACTCAGCTGCACAATACTAGCATGGAACAAATATGCAGTACAAAACAATCACAAATCAACAAACACAACCTTTGCACTAACACCCTCCACAACTCCAAACTCACAATATTGGCTCCCGAGTTCAGAAACCTCCACTCACAGCACTCCTTACCCGTAAAACGTGGAACATTCAATCCCATACTCAGTAATAGACAATGTGAAATTATGCAATCGTCAAACATCCAACATCACACATACTGACAATGGCATATTAACTACACTAACCAGTAGGCTATCTCTTAATTCCCTACTCAGAGCATCTCCTATCTCCACAATCTTATATCTGTAAACCAACTAGCCAAATAGAACAACTGCATTATATCCTTTACAGATAACATTTTCTGCATACTTAACCAAGCCATGGAGAATATCCTTGTACAGAGAGTTGCCGATTAGGGTCTCTACCCTATCACAACCCTCCACACGAAAGTGACATCATTAATCTGGCATCAATGCCTTGGTCACCCCATCATCAAACCACAGCAGCCATCTCCAAAGACAATCAAGACCTACATATCCCTAAAACAAGTCAATTATGCTCTTCATGCCACATGAACAAAAGGCAATGTCCCTTTCATATCTAGTTTATAATCCTATAAGAGTCTAGAGTTAATACATACAGATTTACGGGCCCCTTAACCTTATCTTCCACATATTGCTATTGATAGTTTGTTCCATTTATTAATACACTCATATTTTTCTTGGATATCCAATGTTTATCAAAACAGAAACTACAGAACATTTCGTTTAACTACACAAAATGCTTAAAAATTAGTTTTACGCAGATGCAATCCATGCAACAATATACATAGTAAACTGAAGTAATGTATATTCTTTGATGATATAATGCTGATTTGGATACCAATTTTGACCCTAAGTCGTGTTTCTAGTCAAATTTTATGATGTTAAGACTTATTGTTTATTCTTATTCTCGTGCTATCATTTGCAGCGTGTTTCTGTTGGTCCTTTCTGTACAGTTGGGTCTGCTGTAAAGATTGGAGATGCTTGCCAATTACTTGCTGGGAGCCATGTAATGGGGAATACTGAATTAGGCAACAATTGCAGTGTACTAAGGTGATTCTCGGCCACTACATTGTACTAAGATGAATCTTGGAATGCTTTGTATTTGCAGATGATAGTGCAGCTTTGTCAATCGAGATTGTGCTATTTTGGATTCAATCGTCGTTTAAAACAGTTTGTTATGCAAACCGGTTTATAAGGCTAATTCTTAGGTAAGACTAGCTCTCCCTTGTTATCATCAATGATGCACGGATATGGATACAGGGACACGCACACGTAATTCTTCTATTATTGAAAATATAAGTACAGTTGGATGATGGACACAAAATTATAATGTAATTCAAAAAAGAATAAATAAAAATTAATAAAATAGAATATTTACAATAATAAAAAGAGAATAAGAAATTTAATAACATTAACTTTCAAAAGCGACTAGATCCATCAATATTGTTTATTTTATGATATAGAAAAAAATAAACAATTGCTATCTATTTTATATTACATCAAGATTAAAAACCTCTTAATCAACTATTATAACTAAAATGAATAAATTATTAGCTTCTTTAGCATGCAGTTCTACTTCATCTCTACGACATGAGATATAATCTGGAGCCAAAATCAACATGATTTTCACAGAATTTAGTGCAAAATAATATTTTCTTTAATAATCTAAACAACTCAACAATAATACAAAAGAAGCTCCTACAAGTTGCGAGGTAGGTGATCTCTCTTCAATTCCTATAATTTGAGAGGTAGAAAATCTCTCACAAATCCTAAACCTAAGACTCTCAATCCAATCTCATGCATAAACCTAACCCTAAACATAATAAACCTATTTATTTGTTTCTAGGAGTTCAAAGATAAAATTACCCTTAGGCTAGGTACTAGCATAATAATACTCCCCACAAAAGAAATTTGTCAAGGTGGGAAAAGGTTAGTTTTTCTCTTGCTCCACCACAACGGTCTCTTTTTCTTCATCCTTGCCTCCTTTTCATGCGCCATGTGAACTTGTAAGTTTCAATCCATGCAACAGTGTCCTGTGGTAAACTTCTCATTGCACTGCAAATATAATCCCTCTCTCTATCTTCGATCCATGCAAATGTAAGTTTTGATCCATCATCTAGGCTAGCTCCATCCCCTCTCTCTATCTTCGCAATCTCAATAGTCGGAGTGCTACCCGTATGACGGGTTTTAGGCCCTTCATGAAATTACGCTAGAATCCTTCTTCAGAAATTTCCCTCAGCCGTCTCAACAATAGCTCGAATCTTTCCCTATATTCATGACAGTCACCTCCCGAGTCAAGACATGGAATTGCTAGTATAGGTCTCCTTTCTGAATGACTCGAAAATGTTCCAATAAATAATCCTTAAATTCTTTCCACGATCGTATCGGTTATCTAGCCTCCCTCTATTGAAACCAGGCTAGGGCTTTCCCCTCCAAAAATATCCCTACCGCTATGAGTTTTTCCTCCCCATCTTGCCAATTTATTGCAAAATATCGCTCTGCCCTACGCACCCATCCATGTGCGTCTTCCCCTATTGAAGATCGACATCTTCAACTTACTGACCATAGCATCTCTAACCCAGCTTACTCTCCCTCTGCTGTTTCCCCTTATGTAGTGAGGGTAATAATCTCTCATTCGATCATAGCCCATGTCCCTTTTCTGCTTCTGTCTTTTCTTCTTTATGTTACTCCATATCACTTGCATAATCTCTTTTTCATGTGTCGACCCAATTGCCTCCATATAAAATCTCTAATCCCCACCCCAGTCGAAGTCCTGAGAGGACATTGTTGATGATAGAGGCTTTTCTCCTCATTTTCCTCTGATTCGATCTTTTTTCCTTTCGATTTAGCCATTGAATCTCCGGTCAACCTTTGGCTTGCAAACTAAACTGCCGTTGAGTTATTTGATTGCATCTCAATAAGCTTCTTCAGCATCTCCAAGCTCTCAAATCAGTTGTCAATGGCGGAAATTCATTCCTCTATACCGGATTTAAGTTGCCCAACTTCTTCTAATTTCTTCTCCAAATTGTCTAATTTCATTACTGCCATTACTCTCGGGAAAATTTTCAACACAAAGGCAAAGTTTTTGTACCTTGAAATCTCATCGTTGGCTCGGCCAGCTGGCGTAGTTTAGCCAGAAAAAAGTGTCATGTGATTATGTCAGGTCTTGTACACTGCGAATCCTCAAATCACGACTATATCATGCGGTTTAAATTAGATGATAGAAGGAGAACTGTACGCTGTGATCCTATCAGCTCCTAACAAACTCAAATCGCAATACATAAGTGGCGATCTTGTCAGCTCCCCACTAGATTCAACTCGTGGCTGTATTGTAGAGTTCGGTCACGAAGGCGACACTAGCTGCCTGTCGTGATTAGTATCCTATCGCCTGTTGCGATTAGGTTCCTGTCGACGCCTTCCTTGCCAGCTCTGATATAATTGTATGCGATTTTTTTTTTGTATGCCACGATTCCGTCTTTTGTATGCTGATTTCGTCGTTGGCTTCCCTGCTAGCTTAATCGTGATTTTGTTGCTGGCTCTCATCGCACGATCCTGTCAAACTAGGGCATGTGCACCCTTTACTTGCCGATATTTGGTCATGAGCCTTCTATGTGTTGCGATCCCGTTGGTTTTCCTTGTGCGCCGCGATCCCGTTAATGCACTTGGACGGAGCAAAAGGAGTAGAAAGGTGGAAGTTTCGGGTCACAATAAGCCGCGAGTCAATCGATCTCCACTTTTGTCAATCCGATCCCCATAATCTTGACCTCTGATACTAATTTGATACGATCCGACACCAAAATCAGCACACTTTTCTATAAAATTTAGAGCAATATAATATTTTCTTCAATTATCCAAACAACTCAACAATAATACAAAAGATAAGCACCTATTATCCGAGAGGTAGGACTTTCAACTCAATCTCTTGTTGACGTCACTTTTGTCAATGTCTAGTTTTCCCTTAGGATTTAGGATTCGAGCCCCCAGGGTTTTCCCTTCGACTATCTTAGACCCTTAGCAATAAGGCCCAACTTGTTTTAGATATTTGAAGCCACCTCTTTACTTTTTTTGGATTCCACATGGAGAGTTCGTACCTTCAGGAGGTTGAAACTAACACGTAGAACTCAAAAAGAGTCTCCATAGGACCATCAGACCCTAGGATTGCCTCGTGTACATCTTGCACCATTGCGCTAACAAATTTCTCGATTTGTAGGCTCGACGCCTTTAAATACTCTGCAACTGATCGAAGATTAAGCCAATCTCCCAGAAGAATCGACATTAAGTCAAAATTGCAGACATAATCAAATTTGACGCACTTTCGGCCCGATCATCGACGAAGTCGTTTTGCCGAGGTTCCGAGCACGAGTAGACCACATGAAATTCGGCGCATTTGGATAAATTATATAATATTAATTTATTTTACTTAATTATTTAACTCCCTTCTCTTTAATTAAACCCTAAACTCCATTCCCGCACCCGTCTCGGGCTCGTCCCGCGCCGTTTCTTCCTTCTCCCGCGGGATCGTGTGTGCCTTGGCTCTTCTCTGGTTTCGAGCGAGCCTCTCTCCCTCGTGCCGTCCGGTCTCATGCGTACTGTGGCTCGTCCTCCTCACGCGAGGAGTGGTGACATTGCGGGATGCTCTACTCGAGCATCTCCTTATCGATACTGTGGACTTTCCTTTTCGAGCTCAATTGCCTGCTGCACTGGCTCCTTTGGCACGAATGGGGAAGTTTTCTCTCCTTCCCAATACTCTCGTCTTCCTTTTCTCTCGATCATTCTCCCTGTGGGTGGCCTGTTGCGACGGTTTGACCTGTCCTTGCGTTCGGTAGAGCTGGGTGAGTCACTGGTGAGCTTGGGTGAGTTTGGTCGAGTCTTGGGTGAGTTAGGCTGAGCTCCTTCCCCTCTCTTTTTCTAAAAAAGCCCCATTTGGGGAATTTTAAAGAGTTGGCCGAATTTTTGTGAGAAGGGGAAGGTGCTGTCGAATTCCTGTGGCTTGCTTGGTTTTCCCTGTCTGCTCGACATTCTCGGTGGTCTTGCTGACTGCTTGGTCTCCTCACTTCTTCTCTTGATTTTCTTGCTTGGCTGTTACCCCACTGAGGTATAACTCTCTTGCTCCATGGTTTAATGCTATTATTTGGCTAAGAGGTTCTATGGCAAAGTTTGAGCTAATGATAGGCATTGATGTGGTATTTTATGCATGTTTGAGCCTACTTTGAACTAGAAGCCTGTTTTGAGCCTGTTAGCTGCTCTGTTTTGCCTTTGTGTTGGCTCTGTTTTGAGCAGGTGGGGGCTCGGTTTGGTGTCATTTTGTGGTGTGGCTTTGAGACTGTTAGCTGCTCGGTTTTACCCTGTGAGCTTGCCCTGTTTTGAGCCTGTTAGCTGCTTGGTTTTGCCTTTGTGCTGGCTCTGTTTTGAGCAGGTGGGGGCTCGGTTTGGTGTCATTTGTAGTGTGGTTTTGAGCCTGTTAGCTACTCGGTTTTGCCTTTGTGCTGACCTTATTTTGAGTAGATGGGGGCCCGGTTTGGTGTTATTTTGTGGTGGGGCTTTGAGTCTGTTGGTTGCTCGGTTTTTCTTGTGAGATGGCCCGGTTTTGGGCATTTGCTGGCCTCTGTTTTGAGCCTGTCAAAGGCTCGGTTTTAGCCTTATATGGCTTAGTTTTGGTGCTTGTTGCAGCCCACGTTTCGGCTTTTTATTGGGCAGCTTTGGGCCACCAGGTTTGGGATTTCTTGTTATGCTTTTTGGAGTTGTCCTCTCTCGTTAATTTGAGCACCATTCTGAGGTAAATTCATTAAGCTGAGCTTAAATGGTTGATGAGTGTTTTGAGACCTTTAATGCATTATTTTGGGAGTCTTTTAACTGTACTCTTAGATCTTTCTAAAGCAGTTTGACCTATTCTATTTTGAGGTTTTTCTTGTTGAATTAGCTGCAATCACCTGCATAACGATTTTGGGATATTTTGGAGCCTTAGTTTGTCATCTTAGAAGTAGAGGGAGACTTCTTTTAGGAATTTTGGCATGCCCTTTTTGAGAGGTGTGGAGTTCTTAAGTCCTAGGCTTTGTGAGGATTGTCAGAATATTATTTTTTTTTGGGGGGGGGGTGGGGGGCTTTGGTCGAGTACGTTAGGTTCGTGTCATTGGGGTTCGAGATCGCTTGTTTTTTGCGGTTTTGAGGATCGACTCACTTTTTTTTCGCCGTTCTTTTAAGTGGGTTGTTTCCTCCTTTCTTTCTTCTTGGCTAGGTTTTTTTGCACTTATGTACGAGGCATAAATGTGCACGTACAGCCTTTTGCTATATGTGGGTCATCAAGCATGGCTGTAAGTCGGATGATTCGGGGTTTGGGCATAAGTGATGAAAGAAACACCTAGGCATGTGTGAGAGGTCCTAGCACGATTCTGACTCAGTGACCTTACGAAGATGACGGATCGGCAGTACGACATCTCTAACACTTAGTAAAGGGGTACCCCTCGCTTCTACAGGTAGTTGGAAGTTCCCACCTGCTAATATGACTGATCCATTTAATTTTGAGATATCAAAATTTCTTTTAAATGAATGACAAATCAAAATTCCTTTCAAAAAAAAAAAATGTAACTTTTCCTAAACATTTAATAAAAAGAAAATTCATAGGTTAGTCGTATAAACCAGGTTAGGAGTTTCTTCTTTTTGTAGCTGTTCGACTGAGAACCTTTTACTTAATGTTGGATCACACATGCATGTTGATTCGTTAAGGTTCTAAAATTTTGATTTGACATAGGGTCCTGATTCCGAGTCCTCCCCACCATTATGCTTACGGTCCTTTTCGGGCTTCCTATTTGTTCCATACAATTTTCTTTAAGTTTTCACGGGACATTTGTGAGTTTTTTTCAAGCTTTCTATGTTTCTCACGATTTTTCTCGACTTTCCTTGAGCTTTCTTTTCGCTTTGTCATTTATTCTCTTGCATGCGGATGCACGTCCACTAAACCCACTACCATACTTGTCACTACGTGCTTGTGATTTTTGATCTTATTCACATGAGATATATGGACCCGCCAGGCATACAGGTTCTTTTATGTTTTACAACAGTTTACTTTCCTGCGCATATTACTGCTTTCCTTTATTGCATATTTACTGCATTTACTTTACTACTGCTTTTCCTTATTGTACCTGCTACTGCTTTCCTTTACTGCACATTTACTGCACTTACTCTACTACTGCTTTTCCTTATTGCACATGCTACTGCTTTCCTTTACTGCACATTTACTGCATATTCTCTACAACTACTTTTTTTCTTTATTGCACCTTCTACTGTTTCTTCTATTTATGTGCATTATACCTTTTAGAGTAGGAGGCCAGTAATATAGTTTCATAGGGGAAGTCCAAAATAAAACACTAACTTGATAAATCCATGTCCACCTTAAAACCTGAAACTCAACATTGCTACAATATGAAATACGGAGCAAAACTTCGAGGGCAGCACGACGAGGATGCAGCGGACGAAGAATACAATCTATAACAGCAAAATTAGACTACATCAACAAAATCTTTCCTTAGTATAAAATAACTAGTAATAGGACTTCGAGGTAGTCTGCTACAGTGCGACATAAATCTTCACATTGTCTTTTAGGCCTTTGCACAACCATGTTGTGCAATATAAGCCCTAACTCGCCTTAGGATTTCGAGGTCGCCGTTCGATACGACGTAAATCCTCCTATCTTCTAGGATGTTTGCATAATCAGATATCATGCAAATGTAATCATTATAATTAATAATTGAGAGGATTGTAATCTAAATAAATTGGTTTACAAAATTTAAAGCCCAATAATAGGATAGTCTGGGAAGTCATTGAGGTTCGCCTCTATTTTGTGAGATCCCTTTTTTTTCTTTCCCTTGATTTTAGAAATAATTGCTTATATTTGGTCCTTTCCCATTTGATTTTCCTACGCACTACCTTGAAAACCCTAACCCTTGAATTCATGAAGATAGATACTTCTGATCTAAATCGAGAGTTCTCTTAAATGATTTCGGTTATTTGAGGGGTAATTGACTATAGGGGCTTATCTCTATAGGGAGCTCTAAAGACCTCAGATTAATATAAACCTTATTTAATTCTTTTGTATTAAATAGGAGAACTTGTCGGTCAACATGAAAGGTTCGCAAATCAGAACGGATGTCACAAATTTATTAGTTTATTTAATTCAGTCGTACCATCAAGTAATGTGTCTATTCATCGGGATAGATGCACAGCTTGTGGTGTAGTGCTCATTTGTTTAAACTAATGAGGATGCGAGATCGGTTTGATTTCATATTTTCAAATAAATAAAATGATATTTTTACAAATTACATATATATACTTTAAATTAAATTAAATATTTTCAAAGCGAGCATCGGGATATCCATCTCGGCAGCCGACAATTTCTAATTTGGCGACCGACATCTCTTTGCATAAACCTAGCCCTAAATATATTAAGTCTGTTTATACACAACAATAAAAATAATAAAAAGACTAAATTTCTTCTAGGCACACAAAACAAAATCGCCAATAGACTAGACACCAATGTAAAAATATCATTAGGCCTTTTCATAATAAAATAATTGATACGATTTCCATCTATTGATGATAAATATTACTGCCCTTTAGCGCAATTTCATTTTCTCTTTCAGAATGAGAAATTGGAAGATTTCAGCAACGGTTATTAGAATTATAACATAGAAAGAGGCCCTTGAAATTATTATTATTATTATTATTGTTATTATTATTATTATTATTATATATATAAAGTGATAGAGATTCAGATCCTCATTACCATGGTTTATGCTTTCTACAAGAATCTAATCCACTGATCCGCTACAAGCTCACATCTACAACTGCTTATAAAATTCCTTCCCTATGTTGTATGCGCTTTTCCTGAAGAAGCTATAGGGAATTCAAATAAAAGAGATACCTAGTTAACTGTAAGAATAAGAAGTCACTTGGTGAATTTAATAGGAAAACATAGAATCTGATTTGGATATTCTTATTTAAAGATGGAAGATTTACTGAAATATTCCTAATGTTCTTGGTGATTGCACGCTGCATGCAATTCTGAATGTTTAGATGGCAACTATTCTGTGTTTGAATCACCGGATTGATCCTGGTTGTAGAAGTAACATATGAAAACTCTAGCTGTGGGGCTTCTATGCTGCATGAATGTGCCCAGACAGCCTACAGAAATGGGTTGGCATAAACTTGGTTTCTGCGCAATTACATGGAAACTGTGGTAGGGTGTTAAAAATCAAATTCCTGGTACTCTTTGCAACACCTGCTCTGTGTGTGGATTCTTGCATCAAGAACTTAATTTATTTGGGTTGAAAGAACATGGCTGAATACTTGAAGGGGCTTTCTTGAACAACCTGTAATTTGTTCTGACTTTTCTCAACCAATAATGCCTTAGCTTTCGATCACTGACCACCTTCTGGAGGAAATATAAACCAACCAGGAAAAGAAAAAGGGAAGAAGAAGCCAAACATGGCAAAACCTAGGGCACTACTATGGCTCCTCTTTGCCACCTTTCCTAATTTTAGGGGAATGCCCCAAGGAAGGGAAACCCACCCTCTCCCTCAAGTTTAATTAAAAAAAAATAGAACTCATAAAAAAAATCCCCCAACTCTTCTAATGCACGATTGTTAATAGAGAATACAAACACTAAGGGATCCTAATTACGAAAATACATCTACTTAACTAAAACACAATAAAAGAAAAAAAAATTACTTAATAAAATTAAAATAAGATAAAGGCCACCCCTAATGACATCATGCTTCTCAGGTAGGAGAAGACTCCTTTAGGATGGATCAAAGCTAATGTAGATAGGGTTTTGACTTCTTCCAGGTTGGCTGGCATAGGTCTGGCCGTAGGAGAGGAAAAAAGTGAGCTTATAGTTGCCTCCAGACATCATTCACATCCTTGGGACAGCTCTCAGGTGGAATTGGAAGCCACCCTATTTTTTAGAAGGATCATTGAGCCATGGATGTTTGAGCTAAGAGGCATTATCATGGAGCGTGACAGTGTGAACATCATCAACTTCCACCGCTAAAGTATAGGATTGAGCGCCTGGTCCCACCAACCCAGTATTGGACCCAATCTTGCTTTCCTCTTTTTTCTTTTTTTTTTTTACAAATACTTTTTAGCTTTGTTTCACAAGATCACAACGTAGTGATTTCTCTTTTGTCTGGAAATCCCCTAATTGTGATCCCACTTTTTTGGGATAGCTCTCCTGGCCACCCATGTTGAACTCAGCCTTTCGGGAGCTATTTTGGTCTTTGAAAGTGGGCATGATGCTCCCTAGGCTACCACGTCAAAAAGAGGGGCTTTGCATGCCTAGCACATGTGGGGTAACAAGGCTTTTATGGTAATTTGGCCATTTTTGGCATAGAGGACCGAGGGTCTAAGCTAGGAGCAGCCAAGCGTTTTTGGAGGATAGAGAACGAAAAGGAGCTGAGATCTTTTTCCTTGGAGTGGATTTTTCAACTTAGTGGAAAGCTCTTGCTTAGAGAGAACACTTGGCTTTTGGGGGAGCTTGAGGTGTGTTCTTGTGCTCTAAGATTTTGAGATAGACCATAATGTAAATGCTTAATTCATACTTTTGTAACCATTTTTTAATGAATGCAAAATGCACCATTTCAAAGTAGGAGAAGGTTCACCCTCGATGTATAATTCCCTATCAGGTGAATGATCAACTACATTGAAGGTGGTTGAAATATTTATATCCCCTGGCAATTCAATTTTATAAACATTTTCTTCTGTGTTTAATGATCCAGCAACTTTAAGTTAGGAAAAAGACTTGGAGGAAAACGTGATTTATTTGTTGCATGTGGTATTGTGAATTTTTCTTTATAATCATATTCCAGACTTGTAGGTGCTTTTTTTTTTAATATCTTCAATTCCTATATTTGCATCAAAATTATATTCAAAAGTAATAACTATGGGTGTTAAATCCAAAGGAGTAATGGAATTCTGGCCAAAAATGATTTCAAATGGGCTTGGACCCATAGTTTGGTTAATAGATCTATTACAAGCGAACTTAGCTTGGGCTTATGTGAGGTCCCATCACTATATTTAAAACATTATTATAAATTTCTTAGACTTCAATTGACAACTTCTATCTGACCACCTGTCTGAGGATGAGCAGTGGAACTAAACAGAAGTTAGTGCCCAATTTTTCCCATAATGTTCTCCAAATATGATTGAGGAAATGCACATTTTGGTTGGATGTAATTATTTTAGGAATCCCATACAAACAGATGATCTTTTTGAAATAAAATCAACAATATCGGAAGCATGTTGGGTTTTATGCAGCAAAATAAAATGAACCATTTTTTTGAAACATTAAAAAACAGCCATAGGAAATCTGTGTTTGAGTGTTTGGAAGTCCTACAACCAAGTCCATACTTGCATCAATCCAGGGCACTTCAGGTACAAGAAAAGGAGTATAAAGACCAGTTTTATGAATCTCAGTTTTGGCAATGTGACATATTCTACATCGCTTAAGAAAGCGATCAACATCACACTAAATAAATAGCAAGTTTTTCCCTGATTGGAGCTATGGTTTTATCTTGGCTTAAATGTCCTCCCAATCTTCTTTCATGACACTCTGACAGAATTGATTCTCATTGTGAGCAAGGAGGAATTCAAACATGATTATGATGGAATAAGTTACCCCCCTTGAATATGAAAAAAGTTATGAGTTCTATTTTGTGTTATTTTCATATTTTTCCAAAATCTAAATCATCAAAATAAAGATCCTTTAACCTTTGAATCCAATAATATTAGATTGAAGGGTGTTAGAAAGGGTGTATTGACGTTTAATGCATCCACAACCTTATTTTGCACTCTTGATTTGTGCTTAATAATGTAATAAAAAGAGGAAAGAAATTCAACATATTTAGCATATCTTTTTTTTAGCTTATTTTGACTGTGTATACATTTTAAAGCTTCATGATCTAAATATAAAATAAATTCATTTGTTAGCAACTAATGATTCCAATGTTCTAAAATTCAGATAATAGAATATAATTTCTTATCATAGTTGTAGTATTGTTGATGGTCCTCATTTAATTTCTCACTAAAATAGGCAACCTTAAGTCCATTTTGACTTAACAGTGCGCCTATACCGACATTGGAAGCATCACAATCGACTTTAAATATATGGTTGAAGTTTGGAAGGGAAAGGATTGGGGCATTATTCACAACTTTCTAAAGTTTATCTAAGCTAGATTGGGCTGTGATGGTCCAAATAAACTTATCACCCTTAACAATTTCGGTTAAATGTGTAGCTGTGGAGCTAAAATTCTTAATAAACTGTTAAATTGTTGATATCAAGCCATGGGAGATGCGAACATGAGGGAATGAGTTTGTTTTATGGGACAGTTTGGACCTTTTCTTGGTCTATTTTTATCCCAACACTAGAGATATTCCCTAGAAAATTTATTTTATCAGTTAAGAATTTACATTTGCTAGATTTGTTTTCCTCAATACTTTAAAAGCTGATGCAAATGATGTAAATGCTCTTCTAGGGAACAAATGTAGACTAAAATATCATTGAACTATATTACCAGCAATTTCCCATGAATGCTCTACAAACTTGCGTCATCAAATACATAAATGTACTGAGAGCGTTGGATCGACCAAACAACATCCCCATCGACTCGTATAGCCTATCTTGGACTTTAAAAACCATCTTTCATTTGCCTTTTGGCTTCATTCATATTTGATGATATCCACTGTGTAAATTAATTTTAGAAAATGTAAGCCTCATACAACTGATATAATTGATAGCTTAACAATCAATACACGTACGCCAAGTATCATCCTTTTTGAGAGCCAATAAAGCAGGAACCACACAAGGGCTAGTGCTCTCACGAATTAAACATTTATGTAGGAGTTCGTTTACTTGATGTTGCAGTTCTTTCTATTTCTTAGGTCTCATACGATAGGCATGACGATTGGGAATAACTGCTCTGGGATCAAAGTCGATTATATGTTCAACATCTCCCATGGGAGGTAATCCCGAGAGTAATTCTATTGGAAATATATCTTGAAATTGTTTGATTAAGGGTTTAACTGCTTTAAGAACATATTCCTCTATTTGATTCCTTACCATGACTACATGGGCATAAGTAGAAGGGGCTAGTTGCATTAATTTTAGAACATGGATTTAGTATCAATAAAATCAGATCCCTCCTTTTCTTTCATGACATCTCTCATAGGTATTAAAACTAGTTTTTCGCCTTCATATTTTACGGTATAAGAATTTTTAAATCCACAATGGATGATATGTCAATTAAATCTCCAAAGTTGACTTAAAAAAATGAGGCAACATCCATGCCGATCACATCACACCACATATTTTGTAATTTATCTCCTATGGAAAATTGCTCCGAACATTGTTTGTTAACCTTAATTTCATTTTCCATTCTAAGTCAAGCCAATCTATAAGGGGTATAGTTTTCTTGGAGTGATAAATTTAGTTTCTCTACTAAATAATTTGATAGGACGTTCTCACAACTTTCCTAATTAATAATCATATCACACACCTTATTTTGAACGGTGCATGTTGTATGGAAGATGTTATGTTGACACCATCCTACTCGAGATCTATAATAGTGTTCAAAATCCTACAAACTGCCAAGAGCTCCTCTTCATGAGCATGCAATGATTTTTCATCCTCATTATCATCAAGGGTGTTCTCATTTTCGTTTTTTTCTTAGGTGGGGTCTTCTCTACTCGTAATACAACATGTCTATTTGGACAGTTCGATACAATGGTTCAAACCCTGAGCATTGGTGACATTTTATCAAAGGATTTTTGGTGTTTGAGGAGCTAGCCTTGTTGTTTTTGGTTGTTTGTTGACAACTAAGAAGGTTAATTTTAGAAGGCTTGCAGGATATTTCTACACGTGTTTCATTGCTAGCTCTACAAAAATTTAGACCTATACTAGATGGAAGTTTATTGGTATGAATTTGTTGTCGATCTACCTTATAGCTAGTTTTGTAACATCAGCTAACGTCAAATATTGTTTTAATTGTACGACTTTTGAAATAGAACATAATCCTCATTCAAATTGTGCAATGATATGGTCGGCATCAATTATGTCACATTTCACCATTAACTGTTCAAATTCTACTTTATGTACCTCTACGAACACATTTCATTTTTGAAAATTATGTAGTTTTTTAAAGGCATCTGTTTCAATTGAGACGACAAGTATCTTTTTTGTAAATAGCCATGCATTAGATGAGTTTGGGTCTTTTTGTGAGCTCTATTTATTTTTCATGTTAAACAGATAGAGAGGGTGGGTTTTCCCTTACTTGGGGTGGATTCCCCCTAAAATTAGGGAAGTTGGTGGAGACGAGTCATAGTGGAGCCTTTGGTTTTGCCAATATTGGCTTCTTCTTCCCTTCAGCTTTTCCTGATTGGTTTCTCTGTCTTTCCGAATGTATAGTGTTTGGAAAATTTAGGGAAAGCTATAGATTGTTTGAGGAAGCCCCTTCAAGATCTGGAAGGATGTTCTTTCAACCCAAATAAATCAAGTACTTGATGCAATAACCCACAGACAGAGCAGGTTCTGGGAACGACACCGGGAACACTATTTCTAGTACACTGCCACAGTTTTTATGCAATTTGGCAGAATCCAAGTTTCCACCAGCCCATCTATCCAAGTTTCCACCAGCCCATCTAAGTAGGCTTTTTAGGGACATTCAGGCAACATAGAAGCCCCATAGCTGCAATTTTCATGGCTTTCTTCTAGAATTGGGTTCAATCCAGTGATCCAAACACAAAAGAACTGTTGTCTGGACATCCCGAATTGCATGAGACGTGTAATCACCAAGAATATTAGGAAGATTTCAGTAAACCGTTCATCCTGGAATAAGAAATATCCAAATCAGATTCTTTATTTTGTGTTAAATTTAACAAGTGTCCTTTTATTCCTGTAGTTAACTACATAATTCTTTCCTTTGAATTCCCTACAGGTTCTTTAGGACTACACATACAACACGGAAAAAATTTATTCTAGATAAAGAGGAATCAAGATTTGTCTCTAGCACTTATACAACTCCAAAGAAACGCACTACGGATGACTGTTATGGCTAAGACCTTCTGCTCTTGCTTATTGTCTAAGTATTGGAGCCATTTCTGTTGTTTCTTATCTGAAATTCTAAGAGTTCTCTTTGAGTTCTTAATATTTGTGTGTTGTGAACAGTTAGTGTTGGAATGGAATAGAGTGGATTCCATGATTTTTGTTTTGTCTTGGGAAAAACTGAATTTCTATCAAATTAATCCGCCATGGAGGTTCTTGTTCACGAATTGCTCATTTTATTGTCTTTTATGCTCCTTGTTGACCCAACATTCCTACTTCTAAATAGGATCATTTGATGTTGTTCTTGTTCCTTATTGGTATATCACCTAGCGGCCTAGCTAAAGTTGGGGAGAGATTCGACACCAGGAGAGGAAAAGGGGAGTGGATATGAGAGGTTGAGGACTGGAATTGGCTTAATTGAGAAAGTGGGGAGAAATACGATGACGAGGCTTTAAAATCTTTTAGCAGCTTGGGCCTTCTGGAGCAGGAAATAGAAACCTAGCGAGATGGGTGAAGGGCATGATGGGATGAGTGAGTGTTGAGAGATTTTAAGTATTTAACTTTTAAATAAATAAAAGAATAGTTTCTTTAGAATTTTGATCTTAAAAATATTTATTTACTTTTAGAAATTTTTATATCATTCATTAAGAACATTCATCTTTTCATTTTAAAATATTATTTAAATCAAACACGTCTGTGACTTGTCCGAAGTATATTAGAGACGTGTCCGTGTCTAATGTGTCTGACACTGCACCCTTAAATAGAAGTGTTTGTGCATCATAAGTTATCACATTATCTTATGCATTTTGCTTAGTTTGTTGTCTCTTTTTATGATTTACAACATATAAAAAGAAATAACATGCTTTTTAAACATCTTGCTTTTCTCTTACTCGTTCTTTTGCTTTTAAATTTATTTAGGTTCACTTTGTTTTAAAAAAAATTAATTTGATATCCCTCGTTATATTAAAAATTAAAGAAATATACTCATTGTTCATTTTATTTGGGAAATATATCATGAAATTTATTCTAAAAAATATCCCATTTTTTGGTTGTGGAATATTTATTTAAAATTCTTATTACTGTTTGAATTAAGTTTGTTCAAGATTTGGTGGGTATCATATCTAAGAAAAATATCAAGTCTATTCAAATTTTTTTTGAACCATCTTTGATTCATATTCAAACCCTCAAACTTTTTTTAAAAAGTATACAAAATTTGTTCAAAAATGAGTCAGACGTGGCTCGATCAAATATTGAATGAGGTTCAAATAAATATTAAACATATCCAAATAGTGTAGAATTTTGTGGAAAATATTGCTTGATCTTCTTGTTCACATGCATTGTACATATATTTAGGGAATCCAAATATATCTAACCTAAATTAGGAAAGAAAATAGTTCAGAAATAAAAAATAATGAAAGATAAATAGAAAAAGAAGAAACACAAATCAAGATGTTTCCAAACTAGTTACCAATCAAATCTTCAATATGATCTTGGATAGCCGACCAGTCCATAATAGGAAAATCACCTAAAACTTTTCAGCTTTCCACACTGTCTCAAATTCATAGATGTTGTAGATACCAAGCTGGGTATCGAACTTTGAGAAAGTGCTTAGAGGAAGAGCTTTGGTGAAGACATTGCCGGCCGGAGAATTTTTGAAAATGGATTTAAAATTTGGAAATAGTTTTATTTTATATATATATATATATATATATATATATATATATATATATAGGTGATATTAATTTTAAAAATAATATTTTAATTTTGAAAATAGATGAGACCAAAAGGGTCTCACATATTTGATAGTTTGGATGGTTGAGCACAATGCCACAAGTAATACACCTTCCCGAAAGATAGGCATACCACTTGATAGTAGGTTTAATCCAATAAACTAGAGTTTTATGACATCCGTTTGATCTGCGAAACCTTTATGTGAGGCCGACAAATTCCCCTACCTAATATAAGGATTAGATAGGGTTTATTTTACCTGGGCTCATGGTTCCTTATAGTGGCAAGCCCCTGCAGTTAATTACATCTTAAAAAACTGAAGTCATCTAAGAAAACTCTTGATTAAGATTAGTGGTTCTGTTTTTAAGATTTTCAAAGTTCAGGTTTTCATGATTGGACGTAGGAAAATTAAATGGAAATGACTCAAATAGGAACAATCATTTTCAGGAATCCAAATAAGAGAAGAGTAGGGGAAGTCACAAATCCGAGGAAAACCCCCGGTGACCTCCCAACTATCATGTTATTTGACTTTGTCTTTGAAATGATGTACTTAATGTTTAATCATGTAATTTTTTTTAGAATTTAGGACTTACATTCGCACGATATTTTATCGTGCAAATAACATTGAAGGATAGGAGGGTTTACACCGTGTCGTATGACAACATCAGAATCCTAAAAGTTTTAGGACTTTATTGCACAACAGAGTTGTGCAAAAACCTAAAGAATAATGTGAGGATTTACGTCGCATTAAGCGGATTACCTCGAAGTCCTATATGCTATGTTATTTAATTCTAAGAAAGTGTGACTGATGTAGACTTTAGTTCGCTGTTGTAGATCATCATTCCCTGTTCGCTGCATCACCATTGTGCTGCCCACGAGGACTTGCTTCATGCTCCATGCTTCTTGTTGTAACGATTGTAGGTTTAGGGTTTATGTTTTGTATTACATGTGTAATTATTATTGAGTCTCATGGCCTGTCGTAGGGTACCTCCTAAACCGAGTTTTCTCCTGTCCTCTATCCTAGAGGCCCCTGCAAGTTTATAGAAGGAACATAAATAATAAAAGGAAACATGCTATGAGGCGCAGTAAGCAATAAACAGTAACATCACAAGCATGAACTATATATATATATATGCAGTAAAATGCGGTAAGAAAAAGCATTAAAGTGTGCAGTAAAGAAAATAAAATGTTGTAAGTATAAAACAAACCTGTATACCTGATCGGTCTGCTACCCCTGAAGATCTCGAAGAAAGCCACAAATGACCCACGACAACCAAAAGAAAATCGTAGGAAAAACACGAACGAGTAAAACAAAAATACAATGTCACGTATAAAGGAGTAGGGGTAGGTGATTTATATGTGACATTGGGAATGCCCCCAATTGCCAGGAGAATTTGAGTGTAAGATTCAAATTCAAATCCCGGAGCATTGGATTTTCCTGTAGGTTAAGTCATGGTGGAATTTCATAATTGATTTAATTAAGGAAGCGTGAACTACCTCTCAATGCATTCTCATGTATAGTGTCTTAATCAATTTGTGAATTAGGATCGAGTGCCTAGCTTCATTATTTGAAAATTAGGTGGAGGAACTTTCACCTAGGGTGTACCTCTAAAATTTAGGAAGTCTTCACTGAGAATTAGGTAGATGGACTCTCACCTAGGGTGTGCTCCTAAAATCTAGGAAGTCTACATTTAAGATCAGGTAGATGGACTCTTACCTAGGGTGTGCTCTTAAAATCTAGAAGCCTACACTGTGGATTAGGTAGATGGGCTCTCACCTAGGGTGTGCTCTTAAAAATCTAGGAAGCCTACACTTTAGATTAGGTAGATGGGCTCTCACCTAAGGTGACCCTAAAAATCTAGGAAGCCTACACTTAGGATTAGGTAGATGAGCTCTCACTTAGGGTGTACTTCTAAAAATCTAGGAAGCCTACACTTTAACTTGTGCTTGAAGTGATTTAAGGTGTTCTACCCTCAATTAAATGATTTCCAGCTACTCAAATGTCTTTTCAGTGCTTCTCAATTAAATCAGAAATTCACTATTTTTAACTTAACCGTTGTAAATAAAAGAAGAGAACGAAGAAGGCTGACCCACTTCCAAAAACCAGCAAAACAAAAAAAAAGGGAAAAACTAGTGAATCGGCCTAAAATAACAAAATTTAAAGATTTTAAATCAGCATGTAAATCAGTACTTAAATGATGCCCAAGACTATCCAAAAAAAATATATAAAACAACCCCAAAATGATATTTTTTGTCTTAAAAAATGTTTAAGACTAGTTCAAATCAATCAACATAAGGGGTCCAAAATAGTGTATTTAAAGGATCCAAGGTTGTAGTAAAGTCAGCCCACAACAGTCCCAAATCATCCCAAAACAAGGTGCATTTAATGGCTCTAGCAACTGCATTCAAATTAGCTCACAAAACGCCCTAAAATTTCATTAAAACAAGTGCAACACTTTCCCCAAAGCAAGGCCGAACTGCAGCCCAAGACCTTTGCCAAAATAGGCCACAGGTAAGGGCAGCAAAGATAAGCCCAAATTAGCAAGCTTATAAGACAAACATAGCTTCCATATAAAAGCAGCATAGAAAATCTGAAGAAGAAAGAGAGAGCTAATTCACCACAACAAAAGAGACTCAATGGCTTTTGGGTAAGGATAACGGGGAACAAACGTCAATAACATGAAAACTACCAACAACATTCATCATAAACAAGGGGCAGCAAAAAGAACACAAGAAATACCCTATATTTTCTAACTTGTGGGCCAAAAAAATCCAAAAAAAAAAAAACTTCATTTTAAGCATGTCAAACTAGAGTTCCAACCACACCTATATATATTTCAGCAAAAACTATGACATAGAGAGAACAAGTTTCAAATAATTTGCATATAGCAAAATGAGCTACATCAACCTCTCCCGATACCAATATAATCCAAGTGACAGTTCAACACTTTCACACTTTATGAGATTAACATGACTGATAAGATGAAAGCTCTCATTTAAAGTACCATGTAAATGCCCAAAGCAAAGGTTGTAGCTCCCTATCCTAACTAATTTGAACACAATTAATTCATAAAAGCTGAATCTTATGTATATAAATGTCCAAACAAATGCTGTAGCTTTCAAATCCAACCAATTTGAATACATTTAATTCACAAAAGCTGAATCATATGTATGTAAATGTCCAAACCTTGGTGCTATACATGTAGATAAATAAGAATTGGATTGTGCAAATGTAAATTTTCCTCTCATAATTCATTTCCAGCAAATAAAATAAATAAAGAACGGAAGCATTGTTACAAATCCTACTAGTGTTCCATCGAACTCTTAGGAAACATATTTCTTTTGTAGTGTTTTCAGAAACTTGTGGAACATTAACAATAGTCATACTGATCAAGAGAGAATATTAACATAACAACCAAGCAATACCATGAAAGCTCAACATAAAACATGTCTTAAAAGGGATGCAAGACCTAATCAACCAATCAAATGCTTACAATTCAATGGAAATGGAGGCGACATCAAATGATCACAATGGCACCAGCAAGTGATAGGGAAAATTTGCCTTGCCCTTGGCCAAATAGAGAGGTCAAAATTTCAAATTCCTTTAAAAATCAGGGAAAGTAAAGGGAATATGAGAAAGAGAGAGAGAGAGAGAGAGAGAGAGAGAGAGAGAGAGAGAGAGAATTCCATTTTAGGCAAAACCGTCAATGATCAAGGACAATCATCTCATCTCAACTTCTTTTATCTTAGAAGAGATTGGTGATTGCCATTCTTTCAAAGGGTATCAATGAACCTTTCCGGCTCGACCAATGCCTTGATTGAGTTATTAAAGGATTCATCATATCCCTCAAATGCAATATCTAAGATTTTGATAAAATGATAAAGGAATAAAGCATCAACGACTCCAATGTCATAAAACAAAAAAAATCAACTTGGACACCACTTGTCAAGATTTGCTAGATTTATGAGTGAAAATTTATCATGCCTGCATCATGGTGACCATTTGCAATCTCCCTAGCCTTTCTCTCAATCTACTATTGCATTTAGCACCATGTTGAAATTAAGAAGGAAGTTTGGTTGCACCTCCTTACTCATCTGAGCGAATTAATGTTCTTGCTCATATTAACGCTCTTGAGGATGCTGGCCACTTAAAACGAGGAAAAGGGAGGGGAGAGAGTTATCTCTTAATGCAAAGCTCAAAGAAAATGCAAGAACAAGCCTAGCAGAATTTTCAGCAGCACCTCCCCCTCTTTCAAGCTTCAACCACCCAAACTTAACCCTAACTAGGGTTTTATAGGCAGAGGAGAGAAGCCACTCCCACCTACCAGCCCTAATGGGGCCGAATCATGTAACAAGTGCATTTAGGGAGAGGGGGAGGCGACCTCCAGAAGGGGAAGCGTTGGCCAAGCAAACCTCTCGATTGGGAGGCTGCTCAGTCGAGCAGGGATCGAGGGGGTGAGGTGCTGGGGCTCTTGATCGAACCAGAAGACGCACATGGGGAGGGGGGCGCGCTATCACGTGCGGCTGGACCGAGCGAGGATATGATAGATCGCACTCGGTCCTGCTAGGCTTGCGAAAGGAAAGAGGGGAGGGCGAGCCAGTTATGCGATCGGGTCGAATAAGGGAGAATCGGGAGGGAGAGGCGTGAGTTAGGTTAGGGATTTAGGAAGAAATGAAATGCATTTTTTTAAATTAGTTTTATAATATTTAATATAAAATCTCCCGATTCGCGCACTTTTTGCTCGTGTATGGAATCATAGCAAAATGAATGTCTCCCTTACGTAAAATCAACAATCCGGACACGCCGGCGCTGTCCATTTCGTCATCCGGGGTCGCTTGGACAAGTACATCGATTTGCGTGCAATTTGCTAATGTGCGGAATTATAGCAATATGGGTGTCCTTGGGTAAAGTCGACGTTTCGGACGCACTGGTGCAGTCCGTTTCATCTTCCGGGGTCAACCGAACAACTTCGTCAACGATCTGGTCAAAAATGCATCGAAGTCGATTTTTCTTCAAAATTTGGTGCGTGAAAGTTGGGGTACACCACTTAACGGAATCTCCAAAATCTAAAGGGTTTTCTTAGGGCTTTCTCGATCCTTATAGAAATTCTCTCTGAGTCTCCACATGGTGGTCCCTAACCACTCGAGCAAATGATGATGGTCCGTAAACACAACCACTTGATCAAATGATGGTGATTTAAGACCACTCATGCTAGACACCGCAAGAGAAACATGAAATGACTTGAATTTCTAAGAGGGGTGGATCCCAGCACTTGTCCTCTAAGAGAGTCAAACATAAAATTTTAGGGCTAGAACCTAGGGTCTAAGGAGAGGAGGAAAAGGACCTCATAAAAATGAGGTCAACAGACATTAGCTATTGGTTTGTTTCGAGATATAGCTTAGCTCTATAATTCCCCATTAGTCTTTCTAGATATGAAGTGTTTATCAACTTTAATATGTTTGGTCCTGTTATGATGCACAAAATTCTTGATAGTATTGATAGCAGTTTAACTGTCACAAAACATCTGTATAAGCCTATTGGAGGTATATCCTAGTTTTCTTAACAATTTTTGAATCCAGATCGCTTCACTGATTTCAAAGACAAGTGTCCTATACTCTAATTTTTCACTGTTTCTAGAAACAACTTTTTACTTCTTCATGTAACCAAATATCTCCATACATATGTACAGTAACAAGTGGTTGACCTTCTGTCAGTGAGTTCTCAAGCGCAACTAGTATCAGTGTAGACTTCCACATGTCTGTTTCTGTTTTTCTCCAAAATTAATCCATAACTAGGACTTATTTTAAGAAATCTTAGAATCTTGTATACCATATCTAATTGCTTTTTATTTGTGCTATTTATGTGTTGGCTCATAATACTAACATAGTGCAATATTTTGCCTTGTATGTGACAAATAGATGAATTTTTTCTACCAATCTTTCGTATATTTTCTTATCCACATATATATTCTTTTCTTTCATGTTAGACTTTTTGTTGGATTTCATTGAAGTCTCAGCAGGTTTGCATCCAATTATCCCTATTTTTTTAATATATTTAGGATGTATTTCCTCTGTGATATAACAATGCCTTTCATGGACCTTGCTACCTCCATACTTAGAAATTATCTCATGTTTCTTAGTTTCTTGATTTCAAACTCAGCTACAAGCATCTTTTTGATTTTAAGAATTTCTCTTCCATCATCAACATATACGATTAGTGCAACAATGTTGTCTCTACAAGCATGTGTGGTCAACTTTTTGTTGAAAATATTTTACATTTAATATGTATATAATTTTTTACTTTGAAAAATAGTATTTTAATTTTGAAAAATGAGACCACATATATCTCATACATTTAATAGTTTAAGTAATGAACACAACTCTATAAGCAATACGCTCATCCAAAGAGATAAGCACATTACTTGAAAAGGGGGCTAAATTATATAAACTAAAGAATCTATGACATATGTATGGTCTGCGAATCTTTTATGTGCGACCGATAAGTTCCCTCACCTAATATAGTGATTAGGTAGGGTTTTTTTACTTGAGTTCTTAAAAGTCTTATTAGGGCAAACCCCTATAGTTAATTACATCTTCAATGACCGAATTCACTTAAGAAAACTTTCGATAATGATCAGATGTACTAGTCTTCAAGAATTCAACGTCCAGGTTGTACATGGAAGGTCAAATGGGTAATGACCGAATGGGAGCAATTATTTAGGAGTGCAAAGGGGGAAAGAGTAGGAGATGCCATGGATCCTGAAGGGAACCTTGGTGACTTCCCAATTCATCCTATTGTTTGACTGAATATTTTGAAGTGATGTTATTTTAATGTTCACTCATGTCAATTTTATTATTTAGGACTTACACTTGCATAACAACCGATTGTGCAAGTAGCTTACGAAGATGAGAGTTTGTCACGTCGAACGACAACCTCAGAGCCTAAAGAGATTTAGGACTTAAGTTGCACAATATGATCATGCATGAGCTTAAAGACAGTGTGAGGGTTTACGTTGTGCTAGACGAACTACCTCGAAGTGCTATGGGTCATGTTGTTTAAACTAAGGAAAAGTTTAGTTGGTGCAGATTCGTTTCACTTTTTGTTTTGCTTTGGTGCTTGAAGCTATCCTCAGTTCGCTTGCTTCCTCGTCATGTTGCCCGCAAAGTTTACTCTAAGTTCCGTAATGTAGCTTCTTCAGGTTTAGGGTTTTATGCGTGAACATGCAATATTGTTAAGTCGGTGGCCTGCCGCAGTGTGTCTCCTAACATGTTATATTGTTCGCTAACCTAGGGGGCTAGCGTGCGTATTAAAGTAAACCATAAGCGAAAGCATTTTGTAGAGTATATATGAGTAAAACATGCTATAAATACAGTAAAGAGAAGTACAGTAAAAGAAAAGTAGTCGCGCGTATCTGCTACCTTCATTGTCGCTGCAAAAAGGGGTTTGTATCACATGTAAAAGTAAGCAAGTGTTGCAAGGGATTTAACGAGCACGAAAAGCATAGGTATGTATATATACATATGTAAGTGAAAGAGCAGGTGATAAATATATGAAAGATCGAAGCGGACCATAAGAATTCAGGGTCGGGGTAGGCTTAGAACTGGGCTTTGTGCTTTATAATACAACTTTGGATAGAAGCTACCAACCGAATGATCTAAGGAGGGCAATCCCTGGCCTCAATCAAAGTGATTAACAAGTGGACTTTTGTAGGATCACACCCAAAATTCTTTGATGTTGTCATGCGTGTAGAGTTTACTTAGTAGTTAAAAGTAGTAGTGTTATGAGAAAAGTGTATATATATTTTTGTTATGTTATATGTAAGTGTTTTGCTAAATTAGATAGTCCACAAGTTAATAATCCTGATCGGTCTAGAACTACCGACAACCTAAGAAAGCAAGAGGCAGAGTTGGTGAATAGTACGTTAGCCCTACCCCTCGCCGAAGATTGTTGAAGTAGGAGATACTATTCTAATACCCCACTATTAGCACATATAAGCATTTTTATCATTGCTCTTAAACTCCGAACCGTCCAACTTATAGCCCTACTTGATGATTCACCTATCTCTACCTTATATGCACTTATATTAGAATATAAACACATAAACTAAGTCATGAAGCAAGGAAAAAAAAAGAGAACAAACTAAGAAAAGAGAGGAGATTGACTCGATAAAGCTTTTAAGATTTTTCTAAAACAATGCTCCAAAAGCTTCCAAACCTTCACAAATTCAAACCTTTGCAATTTCAAATTTTACCAAAAGAAATAATGATTTAACCTTCCCAAATCTGTGTTTTCACTTTCCAAAACAACAGTTTTGACTTCTTCAAAAGATAGCATTTTACCTTCCCAAAAAGAACCTTTTTTGATTTTCAAAAATGACATTTTTAATTTTCTAAAATACAACATTTTCAGCTTCGAAAAACAAGTAGTTTAAACCCTCTGATTGGTGAGTAATGCAGCGCCAAATCAGCACATTTAAAAGCTCTAAACAACATTAAAACAACCCCCAAATTAGCACTTCTGGCCCTTCAAAACAACATCAAAACAGTACACAAGATCAGCACCTAAGTGGTGCGTAAAACCTTTCCAAACAGCATGTAAAATAAAAATGTGATGTTTAAACCTTCTAAACAGCAAGTAAATCAACCCCCAAAATCAGCATTTGTAAGTTTTCAAAATCAACATTTATAAGCTTCAAAGAGCATGTAAAACAACTCCTAAACCGTGATGTTTAAACCTTCTAAAGAGCAAGTAAAGCAACCTCCAAACTCAGCACTTGTAAGTTTCCAAAATCAGCATTTATAAGTTTCTAAAGAGCAAGTAAAACAGCTTCCAAAATTAGCATTTGTAAGTTTCCAAAATCAGTATTTGTAAGCTTCTAAAAAGCAAGTAAAATATCCCCCGAAATCAACATTTTGTAAGTTTTCATAATTAACATTTATAAGCTTCTAAAGAGCAAGTGAAACAACCCCCAATATCAGCATTTGTAAGTTTACAAAATTAGCATTTATAAGCCTCCAAAAACCAAATAAAACAGTTCCTAAAATCAGCATTAAAACAGTACACAAGCTCAACACCAAAGCGGAGCGTAAAACCTTTCCAAAAAGTCAACGAATCAGCCCAGAAATCAACCCTTAAACCTCCTCCAAAACAACACTTAACTAGCTCAAAATAGCACTTGAATAGGGGCGAAAACATCACTTAGATCAGTTCCAAATGAGGTGTTTAAGCCAGTCCAAACAGCGTTTATTCAAGTCCAAAGCAATACATGCGCAGTCCCAAAATAGCATATAAATCCTTCCCAAAATAACAAGTAATCGGCCTAAATCAGTGCCCAAACAGCACCCAGGTTGCACCCAAATCATCTCCAAAATAGTTGGAATATTGGGTGGTGTAAATGCAAATGTAATGTTTAGGTGTAAGACAAGTAAATTGGTAAGAATTGGGCCGCATGAATGTAAATCTTCCAACAATCAAAATTGAGATGAAGTTATCGAAATAATGCAAGAAAATAAACGAACCAAGAATTTCTTTCTCCTGATCTCATTTTTTTTATAAACTTTTAAAACAATCCGGTACAGTAAAGCATAATCCATTCATACCAACAAGTGTTTCACCAAAATTCTTAAGAAGCATGTTTGTAGACGATAGTATAACTAAAATGACATCCAGCTCATCTTGATAATTAGGAACGTAAGGATAGCACATTCATCAAACAACTTCCCTTTATAAACGACCAACAAACTTGTAAACTTTAGCACAAATTTGGTCCAGATTTGATAAATAATAAGGTAAGCAAGTAAAGAATCCTTTTAATTTTAAACCACATGTTTCGCCTATTGCAATTAAGTAAAAAGAAGAACAATGATTATATGTAAGAAATGAATCTTATCTTCCATAATGAGAATTTTCATTGCATATGTGATTGAAATGAGAAGAGGAAGTAATTTCTTACGGGCGTAATGATCGGACTATCTTAAAAAGATTTTGTGGCTTGAGTGAATGGGAATAAGAAATTGAGCACGGTTTGGAGAGAAGAGGGAGTTCGGCTTGGTGAGAGAGTCGAGCGAGGGTTTCGGTGGAGAGGGAGAGGGAGTCCGAGCATGGGTCTTGGTGCGGGAGAACTGAATGAGAAGAAGAATCAGGGGCTAGAGTCGAATCCATAGGTGTGAGTGGGTGAGGAAATCAAATTATTTTCATTTATGACTGTCAGCCATGAGAATTTTGGAAATAAGTTTAGATTTCAAAATAGTTCTAACATATATGTAAGTGATTTTGATTTTAAAAATAATATTTTATTTTTTTTTAAAAAATAGATGAGACCAAACGGGTCTCACATATTTGATAGTTTGGATCGCTGAGCGCGATACTACAAGTAATAGACCATCCCGAAGGATAGACATACCACTTGACACTAGGCTTAACCACCTAAACTAAAGAGTTTTGTGATATTCGTTTGGTCTGCGAAACTTTTTATATGAGGCCGATAAGTTCCCCTACCTAATATAAAGATTAGATATGGTTTATTTTACTTGGGTTTTTAGTTCCCTATAGAGGTAAGCCCCTGTGATTAATTACATCTCAAATGACCGAAGTCACATAAGAAAACTATCGAATAAGATCAGTGGTTCTGTCTTCAAGATTTTCAAAGTTCAGGTGTTCATGGTTGGACACTGGAAAATCAAAAGAGAATGACTCAAAATAGGAACAGTTATTTTTCAGGTGGCCAAAAGAGCGAAGAAGTAGAGGATGTCACAGATACGAGGAAAACCTCAGTGACTTCTCATCTATCTTATTGTTTGGTTTTATGTCTTTGAAATGATGTTGTTTAATGTTTAATTCTGTAATTTATTTTAGAGTTTAGCACTTACATTCGCACGTTATCCGATCATGCAAATAACCTAATAAGATATGAGGATTTACGCCGTACCGCACGACAACCTCGGAATCCTAATAGTGTTAAGACTTATATTGCATAATAGAGTTGTGCAAAAGCCTAAAAGATAAAGTGAGGATTTATGTCGCGCTAGGCGAACTACCTCGAAATCCCATGACTTGTTATTTAAACTAAAGAAAGATTTTGCTGATGTTCTGCTGCTTGTAGATCGTCATCCTCCGTCCGTTGCATCGTCGTTGTGCTGCCCACGAGGACTTGCTTCATGCTCCATGCTTCCCGTTGTAATGATTGTAGGTTTAGGGTTTATGTTTTGTATTTTCATGTATAATTATTACTGAGTCTCATGGCCTGCCATAGGGTTGTTCCTAAACCGGGTGTTCTACTGTTCTCTATCATAAAGGCCCCTACAAGTCTATAGAAGCAACATGAATAATAAAAGGAAACATGCTTTACGAGCACGATGAATGAATAAACGTGAACATCACAAAGTATAAACTATATATATATATATATATATATATATATATATATATATATATATATATATATATATATATATATATATATAGTAAAGTGTGGTAAGGAAAAGCCGTAGAGTGTGCAGTAAAGAAAATCAAAATGCTGTAAATATAAAACAGACCTGTATAGATCTCGAGGAAAGCCGCAAATGACCCATGGTAATTCGAGGAAAATCGTAGGAAAAAGACAAACAAATAAAACAAAACACAATGTCTTGTATAAAGGACCGGGGTAGGTGATTTATATGCGACATTGGGAATGTCCCTAATTGCCAGGAGAATTTGAGTGTAAGATTCAAGTTCAAATCCCGGAAAGATTGGGTTTCACTGTAGGTTAAGTCATGATGAAAATTTCACAATTGATTTAATTAAGGAAGAGTGAACTACTTCTCAGTGCATCATCATGTTTAGTGTTTTAATCAGTTTGTGAATTAGGATCGAGTGTCTAGCTTCATTATTTAAAAATTAGGTGGATGAACTCTCACATAGTGTGTGCCCCTAAAATCTAGGAAGCCTGCACTGATGATTATGTAGATGGACTCACCTAGGGTGTGCTCCTAAAATCTAGGAAGCTTACACTGAGGATTAGGTAGATAGACTCTCACTTAGTGTGTGCCCCTAAAATCTATGAAACGTACACTAAGAATCAGGTAGATGGACTCTCATCTAGGGTGTGCCCCTAAAATCTAGGATGCCTACACTTAAGATTAAGTAGATGGACTCTCAATTAGGGTGTGCCCCTAAAATCTAGGAAGCCTATACTTTAACTTATGCTTGAAGTGATTTAAGGTGTTCTACTCCCAGTTAAGTATTTTTCCAACTAATCCCCGGATGTCTCTAAGTGTCTTTCAAATAATTAAATCAGAATATCCCATTTTTGACTTAACCATTTAACAAGAAAAAGAAATAAAAAACAAAATGAAGGGAGAGGAAAAAGAAACTATATCGCTTCCAAAACTCATAGTAAAAGTGGGCAAAACGTAAAGCAATGTCAAAAATACCTAAACAGTTCCCAAACTATTCCGAAATCAGCCCATAAAAGCACCACAAAATTGCCCCAACTCGATCAACAAAAGCATCTCAAAGCAGTGTCAAAATAGTGCCAAAACAGTGCCAAAATGGTGCCAAATCCACTCCAAAATCAGCCCACAAAATGCATTTTAAAGCACTTCAAACAGCACTTGAAAATGCCCCAAACAACAATTTTAAATTTGCCAAACAGCTCTCATGTAAACTTAAAACATCAATTTTAAATGTCCCAAAATCAGTTGGAAAATCCAGCCCAAAACAGTGAAAACGAAGAGCCAAAATAATGATATTTAGTGCTTCCAAACAACAGTAGTACATTTGAAATGCAACAACCTTTAACTCTTCTCAACAACAGAAATACATAGCAAACAAAAAAAACATTTTATTCTTCTAAAACCATGAGTTTATGAGGCTCAAAACAACATCTATGTCATTCTGAAACTTCCAATTCAGCAAATAGGCATACAAATATTAGAGCTTATGTGTATTGTTAAAGATAATGCATTTTGAGCGTTAGGTATGGGAATACATAAGGAGCGAATAATGTGTGAATTCTCCAATTTGCACAAAACCAACTTGCATAAATTTAGGGTTCACACATAAAGTCAAGCCAAACAAATTTCATATTTGTATCGCATATAAGGTTACTACGAATGCCAACAAACCTTTGCAAATAAAATATAATAACTCATGAGTATTGGACTCCTCACCCAAAATTTTTAGGTAAATGTGGACACGGGTTTTGGTTGGAGCAATTTCTATTTTGAAAGTTATCTTTCACTTGCTCATGATTTTTCTTCCTCCAATGTATACAAAGTTCTTTGTTGTGGAGTTCAAGTTGGGTTGATTTGATATTCTCAACAAGAGTAGGAGAGTCAAGTGGAAGAGGAGTAGGAAGAAGAGTAGGGGGATTGTCCCGTAGGGGTCATTAAGTGCATTCCAAAATTGATGTTCATTTGCACTCTCCTCCTGAACTTTAGATTTCGAATAATAGGATTGATTTTCAAAAAAATTTGGCATCCTTGGATTTGTAATATTTTTCTGTAATAGGAGAGTAAAACTTATAATCATTTTTCTTTAAGGATATACAAGAATAATACACTTGAAAATTTTGGGTCAAGTTTTGTGCAGATTGATTGGTGAATGTGAACAAAAGAGAACTAAATAATTTTAGAGGAAGATGAGATGGGAAGGCTCTAACATGAGGGTTTTTTTCATTAAAACATGGAGGGTGACTTTGAATCCAAGAATTCTGCTTGACATTTTATTAATGAGGTAGGTGGTTGTGAGCGCAGTATCTCTCCAAAAATCTGTTGCGATATTGTGAGAAAATATTATAGACCTAGATACCTCATGGAGATATTTATTCTTCCTCTTGGTTGTCCCATTTTATTGTGGAGTCTCAACACAGGAACTTATATGGATAATATCATTCTTTATAAGGAAGAGTCCATGGCTAGAGTTAAGTTTTCTTTTGCTTTACCAGTTTTGAGAATCTGAATTTTGCATTGGAACTAAGTGTAAATCTTGTCACAGAGTAACTGTAAATCTTGTCAAAGCTACAGTGGCTGCAAGGATACGTTCAACATGGAGATGGAGCAGCAAGATTTGCTGCGACAACCATACAGGGGAACAACTGGAGTAGAGACAAGAATCAAGAGGGTTTGCAAGGAGTTTTGCGGTTTGTCGGGATTTTTGCAGCTTGTAAGGAAAATTCTGGCATTGATGATTACAGGGATAATTCTGCTGTTGATTGCTGCAGGGAGAAGTTTGGAGGATGGCCTGCTTCAGGGAAAGCTTTGGTGGAGTGCCTGCTGCAGGGAAAAACTCTAGCAATGGACCTATAGGTTGACATGTGGCTGTAGGAAGGATTTCGGTGGTTGCAGGGAAGATTTCAGGTGTTGTTGGACGCCGCCGCCGCCGCCGCCGCCCCAGCCGACCCGCCGCCGCCGCCGTCGCCGCCCCCGCCGCCGCCCCCGTCGCCGCCCCCGCCGCCGCTGTCTTCGCTGCTGCTGTCGCTTGTTACCATTGCTTTTCATGCTGTTGCTGTTGAGGAATTCTATCGGAGAAGACCTACTGAGAAGGGTTTCCTGCTACAAGGTAGGATTACTTGCTTTAATGAAGAGTTCCCGGTAAAGGGGCCTACAGGGAAACCATAGGAGATTTTCGACTGGGAAAACTATAGATTTCAGGCCTGGAGGAATAGAAAAGATTTTATGTAGGAAGACCAAAGGAGGTTTTCGGCTAGGAAGAAAGGATTTTCTGCTGAAAAGACCAGAGGAGATTTTATGTCAGGATGACTGGAGGAGATAGCTGGGAAGCCTAGGAAGAAGGGATTTCTGGCCGGCTTGCAAGCTGGTAGAGGGATTGGAGGGGGTTCGGTGGCAAGGAAGCTAGGGTTTTGGTTGAGGGCTCTGATACAATTTAGAAATTACTTGATAGAATTGCTTAATTTTTTTATTCACATGTAAGGTACATATATATAGGGAATCCAGTAGTTTTCAAACTTACTAAATATAAATAATTTTGAAATAAAAAATAAAGAAACTTAAATTGGAAGGAGATAAACACAAATCAAGATGATTGCAAATTGGCCTCCAATCAAATCTACCTTTAGATCTTGGATAGCCGGCCGGTCCATACTAGGAAAACCATTTGAAGCTTCTCAGGTTTCTACATCAAATAGCATTCAAACCATAATTGGACAAGATTCATGTACTATTTGCAAAGAGTACTAACATGTCAAAGAAGATTCTTACAAGGTTCCAGCTGATACAGCAAAGTGAAATCGCACCAATCATAACACAATAAATGTTGAGGTTGCATGGTGTTGGAGGGTGTGAATGGTTGACCTCATTGAGGCACAGCTTATTTGACTATCTTTATGACTATTGACTTCAGCTGTTATTCAAATGTTGGGTTTTCATTGGGTTCAAATTTATCTAACTTAGGTATTGTTATCCCATTGTTTATTTGGTACAGCTATCTGAAGTTTTATGTTTCTAAAACTGCTTTTGAAACTGTCAAGCAATTTACTTGAAATGTAGATTTCCTTTTCTGATTTTAAGTTCTTATTCTCATGGTTGAACTTAAAATGTTAGACAGTGGCGCAATTGTTGGCGCTGATTTACCAGGTCAAACAATTATTGGATGCAACAATGTCATTGGATATCATGCAGTCGTTGGGGTGAAGTGCCAGGATTTGAAATACAAGGTTGGTTGTCAATCAGTCATTACACCTAGGAATTCGAAGAGAATAAATCAGTTTTTCCTGTTTTTCTGTTCTAGGTTTCTCATTCTGTTTCGTTTGGATTGGGAAATAACCTATCGGCATTTCCTTTTTGATTCCTGAATCATATTTCTGTAACCATGTTTTTTTCTTAAAAAATAAGTAATATTTGACAATTTGACAAAAATTTCTTTTTCAAACTATTTATTTTATCAGTATGCCATTCAAAATCCTAACTTTTCAAACTCTCCAATGAAATTCCTGATCTGCAAAGGGGACTGGGAGCATCAATATTTACTTTTGTTGCCTAAATTATGGCAACTACAAAGACTTGTGGCACCTAAAATTTGGTCATGGAGGTCCCTGTTTAAGTTTCAATAGCTTGGATAGCTTGGGATCAGAACAGGAAGGAGTAAAAGCATGTCGAGTGATGAAATGTTTATGGTGGATCTCCTTCGTGATCTCTCTTTTTTCTACTCTAATGTGAATGTGAGGTTAAATTGGTAAGAGAGAGTGAGGCAGGTTGAAGCAAGGTCTTAGTTACTTGTAGAAACAAAGAAATACATTGGGAATACCTTCCAAAGAGAGGATTTTCTGGAATCATGCATAGATAGGAGAGAGGAGTGAGAAACTATAGGAGGGGGAGAGAGAGAGATAAGATGATTAAGAGTAATAATTGAATTTCTTTTAATTTGAATTCATAAGATTATTGAAGTTATAATGTTTTTTTACTTATTTATAGATATAAAGTTACATTTAAATTCAAATCAAGTGCTATGATCTTAAAAGAATTTGTTGGCATAAACTACTCCGGAAAAATCTTCTTTTAGTTTCACCGCAAAATAGGAGCACAACATTCGTCAAAATTGAAACAATAAATTTAAGCATAGAAGCAAATCAAAACAACTAAAACACACACGAGAATTTAACGTGAAAAAACCCGAAAATGAGAAAAAACCACGGACCCACACCACCACAAATTCACTATGAAATCAGATAGTTTTTTGAATGACTCAGACATATTTCTTCTCCACACTCACACAAAGAAACTTACAGGACGCTTCACAATCTTCCTTCTCAATCTAATGTGAATAACACACGTCGAGATCTCAGAAATTCTTCTCTCCAACACTTCTCTCCTTCACCAGGAACTTGTTGAAGAACACCTGAGGAAGTCTTACACTTAGCACGCTTTATGCCGCTCAAAATTTTGGGCTTAAAATCAAAAAATCGTGGTAACTGCATCGGGCGCAAAAACGTCCGGGACCGAACGCAAAAACGTCCAGACTGGGCGCAAAAACACCCGTTTCTTGGGTAAGAAGAGATCGCGTCAACATAGTTGGGAGCTTTGGCGCCTAAGGGCAGTGCAAAGGCGCCTCCTTCTTTGTCGAGCACCTAAACATGGGCGCAAAGGCGGCCAAAGGGGTGCAAAGGCCCCCATTTCAGAAGCAGCGCCCAAGCTTAGCGCTAAGGTGTCGGGTTCTCGGTCTTCCCTGTGTGCTTTGGCTCCACAAGACTAACAAGATTAACATATGATTAATAAAAAGATAGTTAATATGTAATTATTTAAAGAATAAATGAACATAAAATTAATAAAAATAAAGTTAATATGTAATTAATAAAAAGATTAGCATAAGCATAAAAAAATACATTTGTTTGTTTAGTTTCATTTGAGCTTACTTTTAATTGGAACTTTTCAATGGATATGGGCTTGAGTCTTACATGTGGGCCTTGAGTACTCCTTAAGCATATCTAGTGCTACCTCATTTGCTTGTCTTGTGTGATCCAAAAATCTTCTACTGGAGGCTTATTCTTCCAATTATCCAAGTCTTTGTGTGCTTTGGAAGTAGTGTTATAATTTAACCAATAATAATTTATTCCTGTTTGTTTGTAGCCTAAAATGAAATTCAAAATGTTTCTTAGTAGGCTCAAAAAAGTTTGGAACTTAAGATGAAATTCATGCTTAAATTAGTCATTGCATGTAATTGCATATCATCTGGCTAACGTTTTAAAGACATAAGTTTCAAAAGCCAACCCATACACAAAGTTTTTGATTCAATTGAGGAATAAGAACATCCCACCTAAACTCTTAAACTTACTCATTTCTCATAATTTTCTTAAATATTAAGTGATAATTTAGGCGTTTGATTTTGTAATTTGATGGCATTCTAAACCAACAAATTAATACAACCGCATACTTTGCAAAAAACTAGCATCTAGAAGAATAGAAAGATACAACATATAATCATCAATTTTTATTATTCCAAACATATGTTGAAGAAGTATTTTTAACCACTAGTTTGTAACATTCTAATATGTCCTTAAAGAGAATACAATAAAAAGAATAGATTTTAGCCATGCAAAAAAGAGTTGTATGTCTTCATGGGTATTGTAAGACACTAGAAGAGTGTTAATAACAAAATTGCTGACACTTTGAGTCACTTGCATTGTTCATCAATTTTTTTTAGAGAAGTATTTCAACTTGATTGATTAAAAATGCTTAATCAATCAAGTTGAAATTAATACGTTAGCCAGTATTGGGATACAGTTTTTCGGTCATTGCATGTCATTGCATATCCCTTCCAGTGTGAGTTGTAACCATCTAATCAACTTTGCATTATTATATTTTATTTTCCTATTGTTATTTGGGTTAACTAGAGTATCAGGCAGTGTGAGTTGTAACCACCTAATCGACTTTGCTTTAATTATATTTTATTTTGTGTTGAACCGTTTGTGGTGACTTACAAATTTTGTCAATCCCAAATCTGGGTAAAATTTTCTCTTTTTTGGTCTGCCTTCTGTATTTGTTCCATGCACTTTGACTATCTTTGAGTTGCCCTGAGTTGATTTGGGACTAGCTTGGTTTTTGCTGGGATGACATACTGCTGTTTAATTTAGGCAGAGCTGACTTAGTTTTTGGTCAAATTCTATATGAGGTGCTTGATGACCACTCGATGCTTGTTGGGGATGACTCTGAGATTTATTCTTGGACATTCTCCACACACTCTCTCCTGGGGCTTTCACGTGGTCCCTTTTACTTGAGTACTATCTAGGTCGTTCCTTTATAAAGTTTTTTTCGTCAACATTCCATAATCAAAATAAATAAGATAAGCTTAATAAAAGGAAATTCCTACCTAAATAATAAAAAATGAATTCATAATAATGAATTTAGAAAACACCTAATTGGGTAGCTTGATTAGAGTTCCGTCTATATTGGATATATTGGAACCTTGTCACTAATTTAGGCTTGTGTTTTAGATTTAGGCCATATTCTTCATCATTGGGAGCATTAATTTTTCAATCTCTTATAACGCAAATCAGTCCTTTCTCAGGATCCGCAAAACCTAGATTGCGTTCTAAGTGGTTTAACAACTTATTTTTGCGAGTTGGACATGGGAGCAGGTAGTAGGAGTGAAACAGGACTTTCTAGATTTAATTGTTTCTTTTGTGGCCAAGTGATGTAATGCATGGATATTATGCACACGAAGTCAAAAATCACAGTTCAATGACTACCAATTAAAATAAATTTCATTTTTTGTCTTATGTAGCATATACTTAAAATTCATGCAAAAAATAATTAATGATCATTTGTCAGTAATTCATCATAAATATTTAATATCATAGAAATCTTGTGTCCATCAACAACTATACTCAATAAAAATATTAAAATATTGCGAAAACCTTTGACCAAATAGGATGACATAAACTTACCAAGTGCACAAATTGTTGAAGAAAAGAACGAGGAAAGAAATCTTCAAAATTAGAAATTTTGGCCTCACATTGATACGTATCAATAGTCTTCTCTTGGAAATTGAAAATTCCCACTTTCACTATACAAGAAAGATTCACACAGCCAACATTCGAATGCAAAGAATATAAACTATCAAGAAAATTATTTTCGAAAAGCGATCCTTCTACACACCTAAGTTATATTTATAATCAAGAAAACCCTACCTAATGTAACAAAGATATTCTAATTTATCTAGCAATTCCAAATTCTAAATCATGTTGAAATTCTGCAGCTATCTTTAGATCTCTATAGGCCCATTTCTGACCAACGAAAGGAACAAATCTAGCTGCAGGCACGAATCAGCCCCGTGATGGGTTCATATGGACGAGGCATGTTTCTGCAACCATTTACATGTTTCAAAAATATGCTGCCACGCATAGCATCAAATTTCTAGCCAAAGCACAACTAAAGGTCTAAAAGCCAATCCACAGAGAACTTGTGCCTTCCAGAAAATCTACATGAATATAAATAAAAGAAGCATGCCGTTTTTCATCAATAGCTAACCAAATGTTGGACACAGAAAACTGAACTTGAGATCATGACACAATCCGTCCTCTTACGAGATTATTAAGCATGTTTTCATTGTATTAAAATAGAAATTTGAATACTAGGAAATAGTATAACTGAAGTAAATGATAGTTAAATGAACTTTTTCTGATAATCAATTTTGCCATACAACTGCATACGATTAATGTTTCCAAAATGTATAGAATTTGATATTTTCATCAGTGAGCACCCTTATGTGAGATTATTTTTATTAAAGATTTGAAGTTTTTTTTAGCTTGAACTTCATTACAGGGCATTCATTTTCAAGTTTTTATATGATTCAATTTGATATCAGCTTTCCTTAACTTATGATCCAGCTTTTTTGGAAAAGCACGTATATTTGCACAGTTCTTCCATAGGATACCCATGATGAATGGCCTTTTTAGTAAATATGGCATCCGTATATACTATCATAATATTTTACCGCGTTACAAAGTTTTGTATGCCAGCATTTGTATAGAAATTCTCGTTAATATGACTAAAGCAACTCAAATTTAATTTTTATCATTCTCCACTTGCTAGCACTCATTGTTTTTTGTTGCATGGTCTTTTAGGTTGGCGATGAATGCTTTCTAGTTGTTGGTGATAACAATGATATCAGAGAGTTTACATCGATTCATCGATCTTCTAAATCAAGTGACACTACGGTATTTATGTATGACAGTCTAAGCAGAATCTTATCTGCTTGCTAATATTATTCCTTAAAATATTTATCAGGTTATAGGAGACGGCAATCTTATTATGGGTTCTTGTCATATTGCGCATGATTGCAAAGTAGGTAATAACAATATTTTTGCAAACAATACTTTGTTAGCAGGCCATGTTGTAATTGAGGTAGTTCCTTCTTCAACATCTAAAGATTGTCTGTGATGTTTGGGCCGTCCAATGATTATATTTGCTAATTTAAGCAAAAAAATCTGTTTCAATGTAGGATTGCAGTCATACTGCTGGGGCTGTTGTTGTTCATCAATTTTGCCATATTGGATCATACTCCTTCATTGGTGGGGGATCTGTGGTATGTTAGTTTTTTTACATTTCATTTTTTCTTGCTTCATTCTCGTTTTTTTTTGTTTCCTTCTTGAATGATTCTTATAAATTTAGTGTTTGGTTAAATTCAAACTGAGCAGTTTATACTTCTCATGTCATGACTACTATTAATATACGTTGCGTTCTATGTCACTCATTTGAAAAAAAGCTGCATGGAATATTTGTGTACATACAGTTAGTTACATTTACATTTATTTAATCTTTTTTTTTTTTTAAATTTGGTTTGTGTTGACCTCCATACATATCTCAAACTTAATTTGGTTACGACGATGGATGCAATAAGCAAAGAATGCGGCAATATACTCGTGAGTCTAAGTTACATCCATTATCATCGAGATTGTCTAAATATTGCCCACTTGCATAATGGACGTCAAAACATATACATGACGACTATTTGCATGAAATTTACTTGCGTAACATATACATGACATGAAATTTACCTGCGTGTGAGGTTGATAATATACACTAAGGATTTTGAGGAGCTTGAATGATGCATTTTGCGAGTGTAAAATGCAAATCGAGTCCAGCAAAAAATTCTGGGGCGCACGATGACAAAATTTGGCGGGCAATATTCACTTCCAGTTTTCCCACTACCCTATTTTGTACTTCTCTTTTTATTCAGCAGAAGAAGTAAAAAAAAAGAAAAAATAAACGTAACAACCTTCCCTCTCTTCCATACTTCTCTGCATCCTCTCTCATTTGTCCACCAACCCCATCCCCCCCCCCCCCCCCGGGTGCGATTTGACGTATTTGTGCCTTAAGCTGCTGGTAGACCCGTAAATCTTTCACGCCCAACACTGCGGGCGAACCCTAGCAATCAAGCCCTACCTGACCTCTTTTCCGACCCCTCCTCACTTCTCCTTCACTTCCCTTCTCACATGTGCTGTCGACGAGCTTTTGGCAATCAATACAAGCTCCCTTGCACCTCACTCCGTTGTTCAACTCCTCCGCCCACAACCTTATGCTGCCACCTGCGAACTTTCTGTTGACCATCAAAACCTCCTAATGCTATGCTTCCTCGCTTGAAGAATTAGGCTGCCTCTCACTGCCGAATCTCCTCCACAAAACCACCTCACTGTAGATCTCCCTAGCATCGTCTACCCTGCACGTAACTTATATAATCTCACCAAAACACATCCTCCAACCACCTGCTACTATCTCAGCTGCATCTCATTGTACAACTCCACTCTCTCATCTCATCATTTGGTGAGAAACCCAATCACATTCTTCTTCACTCAGTTGCCTCCTTCTAGCTAGCCACACCCTCACTAAACAACAAGTTCTTCTCTAAGCCATTATAGCCATCGGTAAATTCCAACTCTGTTCAATCATTTACAGCTATCCATACCCTCTATCATTCTCTATCCACTTTCCCTATCTAAACACACACACACACACACACACACACACACACACACACACACATATATATATATATATATATATATATATATATATAATGGCCGTCCTGCTCGTCTCGCTCCCTCTGCTAGGGTTTCGCCTCTATGGCGAAATCAGGCTTCTGCTACACTAAATCTCCCTTCGTCGTCCTCGTCGTGATCGTTTCTCATCGATTTCGTCTACGTTGTCGTTTAGTCTGTCGTCGTGCTTCGTTTTCGTCGCGTATCTGCTGATCGTCTTGAGGACAGACAACTCGTGTTCGTTCGTCGTGCGTCGTCTCCTTTGTCGCGTTCGAAGATATATGACTCGCGCCGTGCGTTTCTCTGCGCGCGTCTCTGCACATCGCCCGTCTACTGGACTTCTGTGGTTCTTCGCTGCACACAGAATGACGCCTCCGATCTCGAGGGTCTGCGTCGTGCGTAGCGACATCTTCCTCATCTGCTTCGTCTGGAGCTCGCATTTTTTTGCGGTGCTTTGTTGCAAATTGATCGGCTTCATCCCGCGATCCTGCAGGTTGTCCGCGATCCTGCAGCTTGACCCAGCTTGACTGCCGCTGCTCGGCTGCTGCACTGCCATATAATTTCCTCTCTGTTCCACACGCATCATTCAAACCGCCGATCTATAACTCCACTAGGATGGAGTGGAGTTATGCAGCTAGTGTGTCAACAGGTTTGAAGCCTGATTTTGCTATCAGAAAGTCCTGCATTTTTTCACAATCTTTCTACGAGGCTCTTGAAGCTGGTGGTGGTAATTATACTTTCATCAAAAAGCTTGAAAAAAATGGGAAACATGCTCTTTTTCTCTCTAAGGTTGATACCAGTGTTCTTGCTCTGCTTATCATTTTGCTGTAGTGGGAAAATTCTTTTATGGTCACCCAAAACTTAAGATCATACGGAAAGATTTTGAAGTTATGAAACTATTGGGTAGTTGGAAAATTGGCTTACTTGATGGCCGACATATACTCATTCAGTTATCTAATGATGCGGATTACACTCACATTTTTTCTCGTAAGGTAATCAAGATTGATATTGTTTTATGAAAATTCTGAAGTGGACTGCCGATTTTGATCCTGAAGTGGAGTCCCTTATCATTTCTGTTTGGATAAAGTTTCCTGGGTTAAAAGTACAACACTTCAACTATGAAATTCTCTACTCCTTAGCAGTTGCTTGCGGTAAGCCTCTCAAGGATAATTCTACTCTTGCTGTCACTAGACCCTCTGTGGCTTGCGTATTAGTTGAAAGAGATATCACCCAACCTGCTTCAGTTGAAGTGTGGATTGGATCCAATCACAACGGGTACTGACAAAAAGTTGAAATAGATTCACATCCTTCTTTTTGCTCTTATTATAGTATGTTTGGCCACAGTTCTTCTACTTGCTATCGCTTGTATCCTCATTTAAAGCCGAATACTGCTAAAGGATTTACTTTCAAAATTAAGTAGAGGATTTCAACCAGAAGGATTTACTTTCAAAATTAAGCTTCAAATCTATCATGCATCAATCCTAAACTAAATCCTTCGCAAGGAAGACACAAAGTTGACAAAGTTCAATTTTGAGAAGCAATAATAAAATTCTAAAATTCCTAAAAATCATAAAATATTAAATATTAGAAATCACTAAAAATTTAAAAGTAAATTCTTTCACCCCACACACCAATTTGTTGAGGTGACAAGTTTATGATTGACCTAGCTCATATAAAGCCATTTTTACAGCATATATACCACTAAATTCACTCTCAAATCAATCTACGCCTGTAAGGACTGACCCATGTCCTCTGTTTGCATGCTTTGACCAGTTAGCTCCACAAAAAATGTGGTTAAGACCTTAGCTTTTTGACCAGTGGTTGCCGTCAAATGGCACCTTTTATGGTCACAACTGTAGCTCGTTTGTTCTCCAATTACTCTGCTTTTTGAGACGTGAATCATAGGATATATTTGATTCTCTGTCGGCTAATGTATACTCACGACTGTAGCTCATATTTTTGAGAGGGATGGTGGCAACAAATTTTCAGAGCCCAGAGATTCTTAGCGACTTTGTTGGCGAAGGGTTCTCTTTTCATCTTTAGCTAGTCATACATTCGCTATAATAACATTATAAAGATGATAAAATATAAATAAAAAGGTAAAATGTTTTTATCATATTTATTTGTAAATTTTGAGTAAGCATTATCCGATGAGCATCGAGACATAACATGTGAATTTCAATACAGGAATTTGTTGTCGAAAGGTCCTAACATAATGACAAATTCTATGTGGTGAACACTGGGATATGATTTTTTAATCTCAATTCTAGAATTTGCTGTTGAAGTGTGCCAACAAAATGACAAAATATGTCTGAAGAACAACAAAGTATGACACATGAGTTTCTATTCAATAGTTTGCTATCGAAAAGTCCCAACAGAAAGTTAAAATTTATTTTGTGAGAATCGAGGTATGACCAATGGATTCAATTAGGGAGACTACAGCCAAAAGGTTCCAACATAAAGATAAATTTTGTGTGGTGAACAATGGGTAGCCAACCTTAGACCTTAATATCGGAATCTGCCTTCTAAGGGTCCCAACATAATGATAAACTCTATTTGTAAGCATCAAGGTATGAACCAACATTCTCAATCCGAAAATTTACTGCTGAAAGTTTCTAACCAAAAGACATTCTATCCAGTGAACATTGAAGCAATGCCCAATAATCTAAATCCAAAAAACTGCTACCAAAGGGTTCCAACAGAAAGATAAAATCTATCTGGCGAGCATGGGGTATGATCATTGAATATCAATTCAAGAATGAGCTGTTGAATGATTCGAAAAGAAATACAGACAAATTTGATGTTCGAAAAGAAATACAAATAAATTTGAAGATCACTGTCTCATTACAATTTTGGGTTGAAATTTTGAAGTAAACAATATATGTTGTTAAACTTCAAAAAGTCAACAATACAATAACAACAAGTCTTTATCCCATAAAGTGGAGTTGGCTACATGAGTCCTTTTTCTTCTTGGTGTTTTATTGAGCGTCATATTTTCATTTAATTCTAATATATTAAAATTATTTTTTATACATTATGCATAAGTCTCTTTAGGTCTATTTCTGCCTTTGTTAACATAAGTCGAATCTAAGATGTCTCTCAAGTGACAAAACCATCTAAAATGTCTCTCAAGTCTTGCCTGCCACTGGAGCTACACCAATCCTTTCACGGATATGTCTCGCATTTTGTCTCTGAGTGTCAAGCCACTCTTCCACCTAAGAATTCTCATCTCAGCAACACTTAACTTTGTTTTATGATTCTCTTTTATAGGCCAACATTTCGCGCCATAAAGCATTACAGATTTCACCACCATCTTATAAAATTTTCCTTCAAGTCTACGCGGTACTTTTCTATCACACAATAGGAAGAGTCTATTAGAAAGTGTCGATGAAAATAAATCTATCAGGATTGTATTTTGGGATAACATAATTCTATTAGAAATTATCACATGTGGTTGACACCCCTAGGAGTTATTTTAATCTCTAAATTTAAGATAATATCTCCCAGGAAATCCCACTATTCATGACCACTATCTGGCTTGATGGTTTAAACTTTCCCATCACTGATGCTAGGGTCATTTGATGTACTTATTCAGAGCAACATAAAAAAGCCTTAGCTTGCCAAAATCTCTCTCATGAATTTTAGCCTGAACTTAAAAGAAAGTCTCACTCATGAAGAAAATTATCACCGGACAAAAATTTTTTTTGATGCATGATCGCTAGAATCTTGTAATCTACTCCTAAAATATCTTGCTATAAAGACAAGCTCTGCAGGATGAGCATATGGTTGCTTTACTTAAATTCAAATTTCAAGTTATTGCCACCAAAGCAAACTAAACTTGAAGATCACTACTACTGGTTGCAAAATTTCATATTGATGAGCTGCATATTGTGTTCAACTTCAAATATCTTGCAAGTTTTGATTCTTAAAGAGAATATTTCTGATAGTAATTACTATGGTGGTTGGCACCATGGAAGGTATTATCTTGAAAACATAAATAATCACTTTTAGGGAATCTCACTATTCATGGCCACTATCCAGCTTGATGGTGTAGAGATTCACATTGCTAAAACTAGGGCTATTATTATATTTGCTCAGAGCGAGAAGGCCTTAGGTTATTAAAGTATCCACTAGCTGTGCATTTCAACAAGCACATCAAAGAAAGTTCCAGCTATGTGCAGGGTTAGCATATGCTGTGGTGACTCGGAACAGATTTAATGAATCTTGTTTGATGAACATTGAGACATGACACTTAGACCATGTGTCTAGAAATTCGTCATTAAATGGTCCCAACGAAAGAGCAAACACATTTGGAGATTGAATCCTCATGAGGAAGAAAGTTGTGTTAAAAGGAATGAAGGTGTGACATCTGATTTATGCTCTTAACAATGATTGTTAACAAATTCCATTAAGAGTGGCTCCAAGGTTAAATTCCCAGATATGGAGCTTCAAGTTGAAAATTCTAAATATGTCCATACCGCCGGAATTTTCTTTTCTGATAGGGGGCTTCTTTTTTATATTTGAGTTGATATCAAGCCTTATTCTGAGATACCTAAATATATTTAAGTTATAAGACATGTAGCTTTTTATATTTTATTTGGGTTGATATCCAGCTCCAAGCTGAAAGTCCCGAAGCTACTTATTGCTCACTTGAAAATCCCCTGTTAGACGGGCATTTTTTATTTTATTTGGGTTGACTTTGTAATTTAAGCTAAAATTTGCAAATATTCTTATCCAAGAATTTCTTCTTGCAAGATAGGTGATTCATTATTATTTTGGTTGACATTGGGCGGTAAACCGAGATCTCCAGACATATTCAACCACTTGATATCGTGGTCAATGTGAGATCCTTAATTGATCTGTTAATTCATCACTGCCAAAGCTATATTCAAGTAGCTACAATTAGTTCGATCTCTTTACAAGCAAAGCACACTCAAGTTTGTTTCAAAAATGAGAGGCTCATCTGTCAAATTTTCTACAATTTAAGAAGTCAAGCAAGATAAACCCGTGAGCTTCATCAAGTTCAGATAAAGAAGCAAAAGTTTGCCTACAACTAAAGTCAAGGGCTCAACAGGTCCTGGTGGTTGGACTCAACATGCCCAAATATGGCTCAGTCGTGGACAACTCTTCTCACTCAAAAATCTCAAATATGTCCGCAGTAAGAGAGCCCTTGTATTATCCATCTAATCATAACCATTATACTACTAAAGCTTATTCAACCTGATGAGTTAAGTGATCTAGGTCTTGAGATTCTCTCACCTGATTGAAGATGGTAGTAGATAAAATCAAAGAGATGATCCTCATTCAAAGCAGGAATCAAATTAAGCTTATGAGCTTCTCCCTTCTTCAATAAGTTCATTGAAGTGTGAAGCTTAAGATCGAAAAAGCTAGCTTAATCTTCATATCAAGCACCGGGGTGAAATTTTGTTGTCAATAGTCCTTTATTTTTGTTAGGGTTGACATCGTGCTATAAGTCGAGATCTCCAACTATATTCAACTTTCATTATGCTTTTACTTCTTATCAAGACAATCTGTTATATATAATTATTTTGGTTAACATCGAATTCAAGTTGAGATCCCCAATCATATTCAACTAGTGACAAATTCTCCCTATTTGTTAGACATGGGGCTACTTAGTTTAATTGGATCAACATCGGGCTAAGGCGAGATCCCCATATATCTTCATTTAAAATTTGAGTTGACACCATGCATAGGTTGAGATCTCCAAAAATGTTCTATTTTCTATCATTTTGGTTAAAATCGTGTCTAATGTGAGATCCCTAAATGAGTTCAATATTCTATCATTTGAGTCAACATATCAATGTCAAAGCTACATTCAAGAAAAAAAGCAGAAATGTCCCTCTATTCATGCAAGTTACTCTCAAAGCTGTGTTAAGGGTCAAATGTTCATCTCTTAGACTTGCTACAGTTTTATAAGTTAAGCAATAAAATTTTGAGCTTGTGAGCTTCAGTGTGTCAAGTTGGAGAAGTGCATGTTCTTTTATGACACAAGTCCAAGACTCAAGTGGGCTTTGATGGTAAGACTTAGGGCCAGTTTGGGACAGCTTATAAGTGCGGCGGCGTTTTTGAAAACGCTGCCTATCCGTTTGTTTAGCACGTCTGGACAGATTATCGCAAAACCGAGTTTTTTATTTTCTATTACACGCGATCCGCAGGGCTATACCCGCGATCCGCGTTCGAAAGTTTGCAAGTGTAAAAAAATAAAAATTCTACCAATGACTCGAACTATACGAGTTATATTAATAGATTTAGGGCTAAACTACAAATAAAAAGGGGAGGAATGGAACAAACTTACAGAGTGAAGTTTTACATTTGCTCAATATTTGTAGTTTTGGATTTGATTATTTTTTTTGTGTTTTGGAATGAGTGGATTAATCTTTTAGTTTTAATCTTTTATGCCTCTACCCCTCTCGCTCGCTCCTCTGCCGAAAGCTTGCTTGAAGCCACGGTACCTCGCTCTCCGTCGCTGAAAGCAAGCGGCACCTTCCTACATCCTCGGTAGCTCTCCTCTGCCTAGCCAAACGATCTCCATCGGCGGTGAAAACAACAGGAGGAAGAACAGTGGAGAACCTCAAAGAGATAACAATGGCATCCAAGCCTTCGTCCCAGATCGTTCTTAGCGTGAAAGAATTTGGTGAGGAGATCGGAGAGGTTTACCTAGCCTGGAAGAATTTGTAAAAACGACCCCCTATTCCCCTCCCCCTTTTTTATATTTTTATAAATTTCACTCAAACTTAAGGAATTTTTTATTCTGTAATTGCTTATACAATTTAAAAAATATGATAATTCTATTTTAAATAAATACATGAAGAAAAAATTATTTTTGAAAAATAGACATCTTTACATTTACAAACAATAATATTTAGTACATTTAAGGATTGTAATCAGAGTCGAATCAAGTTAAGTTATTATTTGGACATGGTTTGATCAAATTATAAGTTGTTCATGCTCGATTCGAGTTTGAGACAAATTTTGACATATATATTCATACTTGCGTTGCTTAAAATTTTTAATGTTATTTTTTTGATTTTTACTTGCCTTGTTTATATTAATTAAAATTAATCGAACCGAATTCAAATTATTCAACAAGTGTATTGGTTAGTTGCAAAGCAAAAATACATATGAATGGAGTGCTATGTATGTCAATCTTCCTCTCTTACTCTCTATATATGCATCCATTCAGATCAGGGGCAGAATTGTCATTTATCCCGAAACAGCTGTAAATCAGTTATTTTCCAACATGTACTAAACCAAACAGTAAGTAGAACATACGAATCAGTTACTAATCAATGACTTATCGAATAATGCTGCTTATCAGCATAATCTGGATAAGCTTCAGCTGCCCCAAACAGACCCTTAATAAGTCTAAATATGACAGTCGCCAATGACTCTTCTCACTAATGGTCTGTTTGGGCAGCGAATAGCACTATCTAGCTTATCCAGGATTAGCATGACTTATCAAGATAGTTCATCGATCAAGAATCGATTCGGATAAGTTGTACTATTGTTTGGTTTGCGTATTGAAATGCAGATCGATTTGCAATTATTTCTGGATAAATGACTATTCTGCTCATGTAGTAATGTTGTTATTTTTAATTTCATATGAAGGATTTGGGTGGTATAAATATAAAAATATAAATTTTAGATGATGGATATGTAAATATATAGGAATTGGGTGACATGTTTATAAATACGGCCAAACATTCCAGGAGCCATGTTAAAATTTCTTATATGAAACCAAACATATGGAATATTAAACTAAAATTAAAATTTATTATCTAATTATTTTTATATTTCCAAGTAGTTTTTCTTTTGGCGTGAATAGGACCTTCTTCCCTAATGATGGCGTGAACACGCTTGACCTTCCTGGATGGTTTCTGGTAGGAGCGGAGCGGAAGGATGAGAAAGAAGGGAGCATCGCTAAGCTTTGAATGTCGTGATTCCATCGTGGCTTTCGCTATTAGCTCTAACAGCGACTGTATTGTGAGGTCTCATCCAGGAAGCCGATACCAGGAGAGCGGGGCAGATGACTTCGGCCTACGACGACGAGCGATGCTTCGGCCTGCGACGTCGAGCGAGGTGATCAAGCATATCCTTCGATCTTCTTCTCCTCTGTCTCTTCTCTCTCGACGAGATGAGTGCAATCCATCTCCTCTCTCGACGAGATGAGGGCAACCCCGTCAAAATGTTTGCCTAAACGCGGACCGCGGGGATCAACCTGCGGCCCACGTTTAATGTAAAATAAAAATGACGTTCGCGCATAAGCTGACCGAACGCTCCATCCAAACGCTGTGCGTTTTGAAAACGCCACCGCAGCTGATAAGCTGCCCCAAACACACCCGAAGCAAGCCAAAATATGACTGCGGTGAAAGAGTCACCGCTATATCTATCTGTAGATAGGAGTTGTCTTGTCTAAAGCTTATCCAACCTGATAAGTTAAGTGATCTAAATGTTAAGGATTTTTCATCTGATTGAAGACAACAAGCAAAATCAAAGAGATGATTCTCACTCAAAGAAGGAATCAATTTGGGCTTTTTCATAATATTCGATTAAGTATTTATCATAGATTGAAGAAGCCCCTCTCTTTTTCAACAATTTTTTTGAAGTGTGAAGCACAAGTTAAGTAACTAGCTTGAACTTGATACCAAGTTTAAGGTTGAATAAATATAACCTTGTCATTAAAGATTCTTCATAGTGCTTCGTGTCAAGATTTCCAAATATGTCCAACTAGCAACAAATTTTCCTTTGTTAATAAGATAAAGGGGCTGCTTGTTTTATTTGGGTCAATATTAGGTGCGAAGCTGAGATTTATAATTTGGTTGACATCAAGCTTTGGCTGGGATCCCCAAATATAGTTTGTATATTGTTACTCGGGTTGACATTGGGTGCCAAGCCAAGATCCCCATATATATTCTTCATTTATGATTTTCATTGTTTAAGAGGATATCCCCAATTGATCATTCCACACATTAATGCGAAAGCTAGAATCAATCAATCAAGTAGAAATCAATTTATCATCAAGGAAGCCACACTCGTGGCAATTTCAAAAGTCAAAGATTCATTTCTCAGACTTACCACAATTCTACATGTCAAGCGATAGACGTTTGAGCTCAAGAGCTTCAACATATTAAGTTGGAGAAATGCATTTTTTTTACAGCTCAAGACTAGAACTCAGGCGGGTGTTGATAATGGGAAACAACATGCTGAAATATAGTCGAGTAGACCTCTAACACTCAACAAACCCAAATATAGTTGTAGTTAAAGAGCCCCAATTTGTTCGTCTAATGACAATAGCTGTCTTTCCCAAAAGCTTTTCCAGTCTAAAGAGTTAAACAATCGAGTATTGAGATTATCTTAACAAATCAATGAATCTGGTCTAAACTAATGCGAGTGTGTCGCTTAATAAATAATCAAGTAGAGCATTATGTCATCATCAAATTGAAGTATCAACTTTCCTCATAAGGATCGACAATATGTTCTAAGTCGAGATCCATGACTATCTTTAGTTAATATTAGACTTTCTCTTGCTTTTAAAATTAGGAATTAGCTATATTTATTTGGGTTGAAATCAAGCATGAAGCCGATACCTCAAGTATATTCAACCGATGTTCAAATTTTCCTTTATGAGAAAAAGATCATTATCAATTTTATTCCGAGCAAATGTGTATGCGTTCAGGTTAACATCGATTTCATGGTTGAGATCCCAGAGTGTTTCAGCTATAAAAATCCCTTTCATCAAATTGGAGCGCCCCCTTTTTTAATATTATCAAATTCTTGTTGATATCCTCAAGTAGATGCTTGAATTATCATTGCTAAAATTTCATTCAATTGGCTAAAAAGAGGCCTAACAAATTTTAATACTATTCACAAGACAATTCTAAAAAATTAATAGTTCATCTCCAGAATCACTATGATTTCAAATGTTGGGTGAGAAAACCTATTATAATATATAAGTTTTAGCCAATTAAGCTGATGAAGCATAAGTGATGCGGCAGCTTTCTGGAGAAACACTTGCTGCAGTACTTGGAAGCGCATTTGATCCCTCCTACAGTACTACGAACTATAGCGGGAGATTGCGGATTGGACTAGTCTCAGAGGGCTGCTCGAACTGTTCTTTATATGGATTTCCCTTCTATTTGGAATGGGGTTAACTTCTATTTACCCTAAAGTCTATAAATATGTTGCTTTCGTGTTTTAAAGCAGTTTTTTGCAGTATTTTTGCCCGCACAGCCGTCGATGTCCTTATTTTCTTTCTTAGGGTTATATCCAAAAACGAGTGGTGCTCCTGCCGTATCTTGTTCCAAGTTGGTAACTCACTCCCAAGAGTCGGGTGGTGTTTTGTTCGTATCACGATCTCGCGGGGGTATTTTTCCACGACATTTCCATCATTTTCAACCTCCCTTTCTCTACAGTCATCATCATACTTGCTGCAGTCGGCCCAAGGATAGCAACTCTACTAACTTCTATAGCCACCATACCCTCCTCCCTACCTGACAAACAATCATTCATTCCTCCCTTACTCATCTTAGCTGCTGTTGTCTTGTTGTCCACCTTTCCTCCTTGTCGTTGCCAACTGTAAATATCCCACTTGTGCTATTTTCGTCACTCATTCCTATTGTCCATCCCTTCCCCATCCCTGCTAGCACTCCTATTTTATCCACGACTATTCTCTACTACCCACATCCACCCTACTGGAACCTGCCACCCCTTTCCCCCTCCAATTCAATACTCAAGCCACTCAGAACCCCCATCGAACCGCACTGAAGTTCGTTTCAAAAATGAGAGGTTCATCTCTCAATTTTTTTTACAATTCAAGATGTCAAGCGAGATACTTTTAAGCCCGTGAGCTTCAACAAGTTCTGTTAGGGAAGCAAAAGTTCGCCTACAACTAAAGTTAATGACTCAACATGTCTTGTGGTCAGACTCAACAAGCTCAAATATAGCTGTGTCGCTGACAACTCTTCTCGCTCAAAAAGCTAAAATATGTCAGCAGTAAAAGAGCCCCTCCTTTATCCATCTAATGACAATCGCTATACTATTAAAGATTATTCAACCCAATGAATTAAATGATCTAAGCCTTGAGATTCTCTCATCTGATTAAAAGTGGTAGATAAAATCAAAGAGATGATCCTCATCCAAAGAATGAATCAAATTAAGCTTATGAGCTTCTCCATTTTTCCTAAGTTCATTGAAGTGTGAAGCTTAAGATCGAAAAGCTAGCTCAATCTTCATACCATGCACAAGGGTAAAATTTTGTTCTCAATAGTCCTTTATTTTTTTAAGGTTGACATCGTGCTATAAGTCGAGATCTCCAACAATATTTAGCTTGAATTAGGCTTTTCCTTCTTATTGAAACAATGTGTTATATATATTTATTTGGGTTGACATCAAATTCAAGTCGAGATCCCCAATTATACTCAACTAGTGACAATTTATTCCTATTTGTTAAACATGGGGCTACTTTTTTTTATTTCGGTCGACATTGGACAATGTCGAGATCCCCATATATCTTTCTTCAAAATTTGAGTTGACACCATGCCCTAAGTTGAGATCCCAAATATGTTTTATATTATGTCATTCTGGTTGACATCGTGTCTAATATGAGGTCCCCAAATGAGCTCAATATTCTATCATTTAGGTCAATGTATTGATGCCAAAGTTACATTCAAGGAACTAAAGAAAATGTCTCTATATTCAAGCCAGTTACTTTCAAAGCCGTGCTAAGAGTCAAATGTTCATCTCTTAGACTTGCCATAATTTTGTAAGTTAAGCAATATAATTTTGGGCTAGTGAGCTTCAATGTGTCATGCTGGAGAAGCACAGGTTCGTTTATAGCATAAGTCCAAGACTCGTGGCCTTTGATTGTAGAACTCAGTAATCATAAATATGGCAGAGTCGCTGATAGCTCTTCTCACTAAATAAGCCCAATTATGACCGCAGTTAAAGAGTCCCCACTATATTCATTTGAAGACAGAAGTTGTTCTATCTGAGCTTTTTCAACTTATATGTTAAGTGATCTAAATGTTTTGGCTTTTTCATTTGATCGAAGGCAGTGAGCCAAATCAAAGACATGATTCTTACTCAAATAAGGAATCAATTTGAGCTTTTTGTTAATATTTGATCAAGTATTAAGCATATAGATTGAAGAAGCCCTCTTGTTTTCAACAAGTTTGTTGAAGTGTGAAGCCAAGACTAAAGAAACTAAGCTTGAACTTCATACCAAGTTTAAGGGCGAATAAATATAACCTTGTCATTATAGGTTCTTCATTTGGGTTCAGTGCTTCAACCAAGATTTCTGAATATGTCCAGTTGGCATCAAATTTTCCTTGCTAATAGGAGAAAGGGGTTGCTTATTTTTTTTGGGTTGACATTAGGTGCGTAGCCGAGATCCCCATATACATTCTTCATTTATACTTTGGATTGACATCGAGGTTTGGACTGAGATCCCCAAACATAGATTATATATTGTCACTTGGGTTGACATCAGGTGTTGAATCGAGATCCCCATATATATTCTTCATTTATAATTTGGGTTGATATCATGGTTCAAGCAGAGATCCCCTATACATCTTTCCACATTAATGCCATGGCTATGATCAATCAATTGAGTAGAAAACATATTTTCATCAAGTAAGCCACACTCCAGGCAATTCAAAAGTCAGAGGTTCTTTCTCAGACTTACTGCAATTGTAGATGTCAAGCGAGAGACCTTTGAGCTCAAGTGCTCTAATACATTAAGTTGGAGAAATGCGGGTTTGTTTAAAATGCAAGTCTAGAACTCAAATTTCTGTTGATAACTCAACAAGTTCAAATATAGTCGAGTTGCTAACATCTCCAATCGCTCAACAAGCCCAAATATAGTTGTAGTTAAAGAGCCCCCAACTTGTTCATCTAATGAAAATAATTTTCTTTCCCCAGCTTATCCAATTTGAAAAGTTAAGCGATTGAGTATTGTGTTTCTCTCAATAGATCAACAAATCTGGTCTAAACTAAAGAGATGCACGTCCCTTAATAAATAATCAAGCAGAGCATAATGTCATCGTCAAATTGAAATTCAACTTCCATCATAAGGATCAACAATATGTTCTAAGTTGAAATCCTCGACTATGTTCAGTTAATGTCAAAATTTCTTTTGCTATTAAGATAGGGGGTTACCTATATTTACTTGGGTTGACATCAAGCATCAAGCCGAGACCTCAACCATATTCAACCAATGATCATATTTTCCCTTATGAGAAAAGATCGTTATGAATTTTATTCAGATCATAAAAATCCCTTTCATCAAAAGGGGGCGCCCCCTCTTTTAAGACTATCAAATTCATGTCGAGATGCTCGAGTAGATGCTTAAATTGTCAATGCTGAAATTTCATTTAGTTAGCTTAAAGTAAGCATAACAAGTTTTAATAAGATGAACAAGATCATTCTAAAAAATATTAGTAGTTCATCTTTCAAATGTTGGGTGAGAAAACCTATTTTAATCTATAAGTTTCAGCCAGTTAATTTGGAGAAGCATAAGTGATGTGGCAGCTTCTTGCAGGAACCTGGACTAGCCTGTGGTCCTTGCTACAATACCGCAAACTGAAGAGAGAGATTGCGGCTTGGACCGGTCTTGGAGGGCCGCTCGACCCTTTACATGCATTTCCCTTCTATTTGGAATGGGGACAACTTCTATTTACCCTAAAGTCTATAAATATATTTTTTTCGTGTTTTAAAACAGTTCTTTACTTGTGTTTCTTTCCGAACAGCTGTCAGTGTCTTTGTTTTCTTTTCTAGGGTAGTATCCAAGGATGAGTGGTGCTCCGACTGTATCTCATTCTGATATGGTAACTCACTCCCAAGAGTCGGGTGGTGCTCTTTTTGTATCTTGATCTCCCAAGAGTATTTTTCCTTGACATTCCCATCCACTTCAACCTCCCTCTCGCTACATGCATCATCATACTTGCCGCAGTCGGCCCAAGGATAGCAGCTCTGCTATCTTCTTTAGCCACCAAACCTCCTCCCTACCTTTCCAACAACCATTCATGCCGCCTATTCTCATCTTCGCTAGTGTTGTCTTGTAGTCCACCATTCCACCTTGTCAAACATCCAACTTTTGCTCTTTTGGTGGTTCATTCCCATTGTCCATCCTTTCTCCATCCCTGCGAGCACCCCTATTGTATCCACAACTGTTCTCTACTACCCACTTCCACCCTGCAGGAACCAACCACCCTTTTCCCCCTGCAATCCAATACTCTAGCCGCCTAGAACCTATTGTCCTGTTCTGCATCATAATAACATGCTTGTCAACCCCCTCCCCTCTGCTGCCACTACCAAGATCCCAACCGCCACCTCCCACCCTTGTATAACCACCTACTTTCACCTTGGCATACAATCCTATTTGAGTGAGTGTTGTGTCTGTTGTTATTTTCTTTCAATGAGTCAGTTGTAATAGCCTATGAGCTGTATCAGTAATAATATTTATTTGCCATTTATCATTTGGGTTTAACTCAGGTATCATTTGGTATCAGAGCTAACTTTCTAGTCTTATCCTTAGTTTACTAAACTTCCCCACTTCCTAACCTTATATCTACCTAAAGTATTTCTTTCCTACCCTACATCACCCCTATACACTGCTTCCACCTTTTACCCTATACCCCAAGCCCTAATCTTGCCATCGAAGAGATAATTGCTGATGATTTGAATGGGAGGAAATGTCATGATGTTGTTTTATGAGAAATTTACAAAAGGATGCCCAAGAACCTTTTATGGATGTTGTGGTGCTGAAAATTCTCCAATTGCAATAGAGGCTTGCCTCCTTCGAGAGGAAGCAATCTGGACGGGTTGTCGTAGTCACAACTGTGACTAGCTAGATCGAAGAAATGGAGTGAATGTCTTCCATCATGCGGATTTTAGGTATGAAGAATCTCTATCTCGGCGATTTGACCCGAAATATCTGAGATTCCAAGATTTTTGAAGTAATGATGAATTTTACATATTTTGATGGTACTTGGATTTGGACGAGTTCGTCGAGTGGCTCAGACCTTGAAACTTCTCTTTGAGTACCAAGAAATCCCATCGGACAAAATGGTAAAACTAACCGGTCGCAAGTTTAAGAAGATTGCATTTATTTGTGAGAAAATTTGAAACACCTACGCCACCATGGGGGAAATGATAAGATCTCTACTTGATCGAGGATGAAGCAGGAGATACAGTGGTATTACCTACCAGCTCACTACAGATCGAGTGTTCAAATGTCAACTTAAAAAATGGAGAGGCCACATCACTAGGAAACCACGTCTTATAGGCAGAGTTCAACCCCTTGATCTTACAGTCAGAGTACACCTGGGATACATCTAAGCCAACCCTGTCCGTGGAGAAATTGATTCAAAGTAAAGAATATGTGGAACAAACTAGTATTCCTAAATCTGTCCCAGAAAAAAATTGCTTCAAATGCCAATGGTTTAGGCACAGTGCATGAAATTGCTCAAATAAGGGCATGATCTATTTCACCGAGTAAGGAGTATTGAAGAAATAGATAGTGACACAGTAGACACTAATGAATGTGAGGATATAAATGAAGAGTGCCAACTGGCAACTAATGTTGAAAATACACCATCGATTCTAGTTTAACCAAGAAAAGAGATTCTAACTGAGTTAAAATAGTAGTTGTTCTAGAAAGTGGCGAGTCTAGGGTAGTGGGCGTCCATACAGATTATGAGATTGTTGTGCTTTGAAGTATCATTTTGCAGGTGTTGAAAAGAGCAATAGAAGAACTGACAATGGATGTCCAAAAGGGTTACGATTTTGAGAAATCGATATTAGACATAGAGCAACCTCAGATAAGAGTATTTTAGAATTTTCAAGTACATAGCTTACCTTACGAGTTGTCCCCACTGAAGGATGTCCGACATGTTTGAAGGCCATAATGAGTTATGGGGTATTAAATTCAGTTCAGTACTATAAATATAGATAGATGGTCGGACTGGAGGGATCTTTGGGGCAAATAACATCCTACAGCGGTATCCATATCTTTTAAGAGAATCCCTGAGTGGTTATATTTTAGTGTGATCTAGCCTTCCATAGGTTTCATCCCAGAGTTGATTCCTTTTTATATATTTGGTCATCATTTATATTTAGACGCGCAAAAGGTGTAGGATAAGTCAATTTTAAATTTAATGGCTCAAGGCTTAACTCGTGAGGATACCCATCCATGGATAATTTCAGTTCTGGTTGTGCCAAAAGAGAATAGATACTTATTCTTTTAGGATGTGCTTTGGAATGTCGACACCAATATAATTGACTCACTGGTAGATTGTAACATTCTCATCACTTCCAACATGATTGATCTGACACTTTACTATGAGGAATCAGTAGCTTTTACGGATATGGTCGAAGCTCCTCCTAACTCCAAAAGACTGACGTGAGAGTTTACCGCAAAAACTCCTGCCATGTTCCTTCCTTCAGTATAGGGATGCTTCTTCGATCCATGCTATAGTACTGCATAATATAGCGAGAGATCGTGGCTGGGACTGGTCCAGAAGGGCCGATCGACTCTTCCTTTACATGGATTCCGTCCTATTTGGAGTGGGGTCCACTCCCACTACTCTGAGCTATAAAAATGATGTTTTCCTATTAGAGGCAGTTTTTTTGTTCGTGTTTATGTCTAGACAGCTGTTGACATATTTGTTTTTCCTTCTTGTGCTGTATCCGAGGATGAGTGGTGCTCTGATTGTATCTCGTTTCGAGGTGATGACTTGCACCTAAGAATCAGGTGGTGCTCCGGCTGCATATCATTTCTGTGTGAGCATTAATCCTCGACATTCCCATCCTCCATAACCTCCCTTCCACTATCACATTTGTCAAACTTGCTACAGCTCTCCCAAGGATAGCAGCTCTACTATCTTTTGCAACCACCAAACCCTCCTCTTTGCCTATCCAACCATTTCTGCTGCCCTTGCTCATGTCTGCCTCTGTTTTCATGATGGTCACTTTTCCACTTTGTCATTAGCAATGCCAAACAACCCAATTTTATTGTTTTGGTTAGTTGTTCTTGCTGTCCATCCCTCGCCGTCCCTGCCAGTAATAATATTTGTTTATTCAATTTTTGTTTTGATTAACTCCGGTATCAATAAGTTATCTTTTGCTTAAGTTTATGACTTGAATGGAGCCCAAACTCAATAATCGAGTCATTGGCTTCTCTCTTCACTCAATAAACTAAGGCTGTAGTGATGAACCCTCGTTTGTACTACTTAAGTCTAGGACTCGAATGAAGATTTGACTCAACAAGCCAATATGTGGCCGAGTCCCTTCTTCTCTCTTCACTCAACAAGATAATGTCGTAGTGCAGGACTCTTGTTTATTAGTCAGTTGCTTGTTTTTGACTCAAAAGGAGGCTAGGCTCAACAGGACAAGGTGTGGCTGAGTTGTTGGCTTCCTTTTTCACTCAAGTTAAAGCCATAGTGAAGAGCCCCATTTATTAGTCCAACGATGATAAAACTCAACTCAAGCCAATCCAAGTTAAAGTTTAAGTGATCCATATTCATCAAATTTTCTCAAGTGGTCAACATATTAAGATAAGAGCCAAGGAGATGATTTTTATATATGAAAACATCAACTTAAATTGAATAGCATCACCAAAATGTGATATCAAAGGACAAAGCATAGACCGATAAAGCATTAAGCATAGGACAAAAGAAGCTGCATCAGTTTTCATACAAAGACTGAATCTCAGTTAAGGAATTTCACATTAACTCAGTGCTGGGCTGACGATGGCAAGCTTAGTACTAGCCCTAGGGCTTAGGTATTTAACATGCATTTCTTCAATAGTCTACCAATGCCAAAAGCAGGGGGCTAAAGCTGCACTCATTTGCCTAAAAAGTCGATCTAGACAAGTTATGTCAATTCCTTCATCAAGTTGAGAAAGACAAATCAGGCCAATAATCAACACCATGCCCATCTAGCACAAAGACATTAAACTAATGCCTTATGGTTAGGTCTCTTTATCAAAAGCAAGCATAAACTTTCATCACTTTTTAAAGCTAAGTAATTCATACGGTTCGAGAATGTTGTGCAGGCTTAAAATGAATTGAATATTAAAATATTTTATTTTAAAAGCATGCTAAATTATCAAAGCACTCATTTTGTTTATGCTCGAAAAGACATGCAATTACACAAATTTTACGAAATTCATCTTTTCAAAGTTGGATATGAATATGAAATTATGCAAGCTCTTGATCGGGTCGTCTTGCCTATAGGCAAAGTCGTAAGTCACAGTAGCGCAGTTTGATTCTCCTCCTAATAGTAATTGGAGTTGACGATTTATGTCATTTAGTCAGTTTGATCATTCTCCTTGGAAAAATTAAATTCGACAAGACTAACTAATGAATGAATACTATTCACATATAATAAATGGGGTGTTTCACCCATAAAAATCATGAAACATTTTATTAAAAAATATAATTTTTTTCCTGATGATGCCCAAGTTGATAGAAGATTTCAACTGAAGGGGTTCACTTTTGAAGTTTAGATTGAAAATCTATTTGAAATTCATTTCATATAATTTATAAACCCCATCCACTGTAAAGAGGGCAAAGTCGACAATGTTCTGATTCAAATATGTGTCAATCACAAACCTGGCCCTTTACAAGCAAGGTACAAAGTTGATAAGGTTGCTCATAAAAATTAATAAAATTCTAAAATTCAAAAAAATTATAAAATATTAAATATTAAAAATCACAAAATATTAATAGTACAACCAATTTATCGAAAACAATAAATTTATGATTGATCTAAACTCACATAGAGTAGTGTCACATTTTATATACTACTAAATTCACACAAATCAATCTACACTAGTGAGGACATGGTCTGTGTCCTCTTTCCACGTGGCTTGGTCAGCCAGCTCCAAAAAAAAGTGATTAAGAACTGAGCCCTTTAATCGGGTGGTTACCACCAAATGACATCATCAAATTACAGTCACGAATTTAACCCATGTGTTCCCCAATGACTCTTCTTTTTGATCATGAATCATAGGGTAATTTGATAGGACACAATTCTCTTTGTTAGCTAAAGTTGACTCAAATTAGTCTAGTTAGACAAACATTCGACCAAGGTTTATAAGGTCCTCTTGGACTAAACAACTCTTAGTTGCTGACAAGGATCCTTCGGTCAAGTTGGGTCGATTAATTTCTCTGAATAAGTAGACAAGGGTCCATGACAATTCGGGACAACGAAACCATGAGATCTTGATCGAGTGCGTCATCATTCCTACAACAATTTGCATTTAAAGCTTGTAGTGATAAATTTTTATACTCTAAAATTAAATCTAATTTCTCAACAGGAAACCCTAATTTGCTGCTACTATATGTTGAGTAATCAGTGCTCTAACAGTTAGCCTTAATCGAAAGTTCTCTCATTATCGGGATAGGCGAGTAACTATAGGGGTTTGCACCTATGATAAAACTCAAACCCCAAATCAAAAAGTCCTCACAAAATGAGGGTGAAATCTCTGTGTTTTCTTATCTATAATTTTATTTGCCTTCAGAAAATTTGACCCGGAACCTCAAGTAAACTCTTTTGTTGCCAGTTATTTTCGAGAGGTCTCAAGGCAGCAAATTTTTCAGAGCCTGCAGTTTTAAGCATTGCGTCTTCATCATCAGTAGACTTGCCACAACTATTTTGGTTTTTGCTTTCTGAATACTCATTTTTCATTTGCTTTTGCTTAGTATTGCATGAGGTGAAATGTATTCTTCACAAATCATTTAAAAAGAAATTATTTTCATATCTCTTCATGTATCTTTATTTTTTCCTTTTAAATCATCCGACCCTAAGTTAACTAATTTTTTTAACCTATCAGTGAATACATTTCTTATGTTTTATTGTACATTTCTAAATCATTTAATTTTGTTTCTACTGCTATTGTGATAGATCCATATTATTATATTAATTTTCGCCACGCCCAACTTAGCTATTATGAATTTTTTACGGTCCAGCACTGAAATTCATATAAGATAGTTGATTTAATTGGAACTTCATAAAATTTTCATGTCTCTATGATTTCTTTTGATTATAGTCCTCTTGAGGCACATCATCATTAAAACTAGCCAGCCTTAACTTAAAAATATATTCTCATCTTTATTATTTATTTTTTGATATTTTATATCCAAGCAACTTATAAATTTCACACTTTAGTATAATTTTATATTAAATAATATTGACTTATAAAATGTCACAATCGTTAGAATTAAACATCATATATTCCATCATTTTCAACCAATTTTATGTTTTTTCAATAATTAAAACTACGTTTTCTTCCAAAAAAAAAAAATAATTAATTAAAAGTCTTAAATATCTCACTGCGTATCTTTGTAAGCAGTGTCATAACTAATACAAAAAAATATGAACTTAATGCTAGCCTTTGGTATAATTTTATTGTAATTGAGAACTCTTATTTCAAGAAAACTCTTTGGTCATTCAACAATTACATCTAATATTACTCAATTTGTCATCATTTATTTATGAAAACTTTAACATATCTTATTTCTTTGATACTTTGACATACTTATACTTTTCAATTTTTTTTCTGAAAGATTTGCTACATTCTTTTAATTTGAAACGCAAAACAATGCAATTCAATTGTATCCAGTTACAGTATATTGGTATCAGCAGTTTGAAACATTGCACACAGTTCAAATGAGATTTTACAAGGGTATATATGCTTAGGTTTACAAGCACTGACACAATCACCCATATGCCCATACTTCTCTATGTTGATATTTTTTTGTTTTTTGTTATTTTGAAGTTTTTCATAAGCACATTTATTGAATTTCTAACTTCAATTGTAGTCATGTTCTGCGCCTTCATCCAGTTTTATCCAGTTACCATTCAGATCATATCTATTTATGTTCTGAGTTCCTATCCAAAAAACTGCATGTTTGAGCACTTATAAGAACCATGATATGCCAATTTTAAAGTATGTATGCACGAAACATTTAATCAGGAATTATGAAGTTGTAGTTGCAACATGAAATTCGAAGCCGTGATGGTCATTTTCTACTCCATTTATCAAGTTCTTTTATTTCTAAATTATTCACGCAACTTGTTTCGTCATTTCTAGATTTCACAAGATGTTCCAAAATATATGATGGTTTCCGGAGATAGAGCAGAAATTCGTGGCTTGAATCTTGAGGGTCTTCGACGAAATGGATTTTCCAGTGAAGAGGTTTTTTTTTTTCATTTTTCATTTTTTATGGTATATTTAAAGCCTTTTCTCTCAACTAAAATACATTTTTTCTGTAGAATTTACTTTCATAAACATTCCACAACTTTCACAAGGCCTCAACCAAAACTTTCTTCTCAACTGCCGATAGACAAAGTATGTCAAAATCAAATTATATCGTGAAATTAAAGTTAATGTTGTGTGATATCAATATCATGTTCATCTAATGGCGGGGAACTTGTGCCCTTAACCCAACGATTATATTAAAATCCAATTCTGTTTGCTTTCTCTGCAATCAAAACGTTTTTAGAGGTGATTGGTTGGGTAATGAATCAATAATAGATACTAGAAGTTTCTTCTATATTATCAAATGTATATAATGATAAGTGATATTGCTTTTTTTTTCCCTCTGCGAAATTTAGTTTTGCTGCTTAAGATCATAATATTCATTATACTGGATAGTGACATAGCATTGTGACATATTTGCCTGTTTAGTTGAAGTAAATCATGTTAGAGAGTAAAGAGGAATTGAAGGATGCAATTTTCTTAAATTTGTTCTTTTGATTGGAGAGTCATTGTTTTCATGATATCCTGCCATTCTAGTACTACTATACTCATTAACTTGAACAATTTTAACCAAATTTCCTCATTTTGTAATTAGTTCCAAATATAGCAAATATTTTTGGGCTTTATTTCGTATGTTACTTTATTGTAATCCTTTATTTTTGCTATTTCTTGATTTTTGTATCTTTGATAACGAAGGTCCAAACAATCAGAAGAGCATACAGAAAGATATTCATGAGCAGTGATACTGCCGCTGGAAGTTTCGAGGAACGTCTATCTGAAGTAGTAAGAGCCTCATTGTTAAATTTTTTGTCATCATAACTGATATTGATAACATTTAAAACACATCACAGGAACAGAACACAGAACTGTGTGGAGTTTCTGCTGTATCTTCTATGCTGAAATCTATCCGGGACTCATTTACCGAAAGTCGCCGAGGAATATGCAAGTTTAGACATTTGTGAGGCTCTTATTATCTTGCTGCATCAATTTTTTATTTATGGAAATTTATTATCTATCATTTGAACAATATTGCACATACAATAAGAAAAGAATTGTGAGAGTATTATGCTTATATAATTATGTGGGCCATCAGAAATATGGAGTGGGATATAATTTTGTGCTATTCTATAAAAACCATGTCATACCCTTGCGATATATTTCATGAGTTTTATATTAATCAACCACAATTGATAAATGTTGGTCTAGGTGGACTCTAACTTGTTCATTGAGCTTCAAGTTTAATTGGGTGATTGATACAAGTGTTCCAACTTCTACAATCACTTATGATACCCTCGATGGAAGATCTAAATGTAGAGAGAATAAAAACTCTAAAAGCAGAAATTATTAATTAGTTTTAATTAATCAGTATTTCATAAAAAAATATAAATAAATAGTAAAGTCATTGGAACGATGATAATGTCTATTACTGTTATTGTTCCTTGAAATGACGGCAGCGATAAAATCATTATTTTAAAATGAATTGATTAGTATTTAGGTTTTAGACGGGTTATTAGATGAGTTTTCAAATTAGACTTGTGAATATTAAATATATTTTGCGAATATTTAAAAAGTTGCAAAAATTAATTTTGTATTAATTTATAGCTACGTAATAATAATTAAATTTATGCTTTTAAACTAATAAAATAAATAATGTTTGTTAAAGAAAAGAAGTAATGCAATAGAAAGGCGTCGTTAAATTAAAATTATGCACAATTTTATTAAAAAAAATTGAAAGGTTTCAAGAAATAATGTTACTGATTTTTTAATTTTAAAATATTAATATAAAATTTATATTTATTCTTAAAATGTGATTGGATTTTATTCAATTAAAAAAAAAAGAATTATAAAAAATAATAAAAAAGTATGGTATAAAAATTAATGGGATTTTACATACATGTCACGCCAAACATCTCTAATTATATGTCACATCTCAAAATTTACAAATAAAGCACCTAAAACTTATTTAACCCTCAAAACTCTCACACGTGAGAACTCTCTTATAATTCTGGCATCTTGTTTGTCTCTCTCCCAGCATTTCCCATCTCCTTGTTTAGCAAGACATATCAAACCCTAGTCTTTACGAGAACTTCTAGCTCCGCTTCTACTTTTTACCAGAAGTTCCAGTTGCTCTCGCTATTATCTTTTTACTAACTCCTCGTCTGCTTGTAGGCTTGCATCGTTGCAGAAACTCCAGGCTGAACTCCCTACATTCCTATTCTCTTACGCCTCATCTTTTGTTTTTAATTTAGCAGTTCCCTTTCCATCTATTACAATAACCTGTTTCGTAAATTGAAAGCAATATAGATAAATAATCTGGGTTTCACATCAGTTGGCAGAGAAAGTCTTACGTCCTCCCTCATCGTTTTCTCTTTATATGGTGTATAAGAGAAGCATATCAGCCACCTTCAGCTACATAGCTCCTCGAGCTTAAAGATCACTACTTGCCTTAGACTGTTATCATGACAGCCAAAATATAGCTAGAACAAATTCTACCTCCGCATTGAATTCACACTATACAAGTAGATTTAAATTATAAAATTAGTCAAATTATATGTTAAGCAAGTTTCAGGTCAAAAGAATTTAGGACATACCATGACTCCTTTGTCAAGAAACCTTGGGTGATATGTGCCTGGAGGATCTAAATGAAATCTAAGCAAGTGCAATCTGGATCATAATTGTTATCGCCGCTTGTATAATGCAATAGTTATCTCTCGATCTGCACTCTAGTCATTTTGTACTCCAATGTATCTCTGTCATCTGAGGTCTCGATATACTGTTAGTGGCAGTATACCTAGCCAACGTTACCTTTCACTTGAGCATCAACATTTTGAAAATATGCTTTTCTTTAGCTCCATGTCATAATTAGCACCCATCCAAACTACCACGGGACTTTCCAGTAAGTTTCACACTACAAAACATCAACTTATTAGTGGTACTCTAGTTTCCTAATGGCTACTTTTGTAATTGCACAAGTTTACAACACGTATCCATGTATTGCGATGATAGAATTGCCAAATAACCTATCAAGATTAAATAAGAAAAAAATATCTAAAGCCGAAGGCATAAAAAAACTAGATTTGCAGTGTCCCAAACCACACCCAAGTCCATATATCAGGACATAAAGCTTACAAGTTTGATGTGATTGCACCAAATGTGACAATCATATGTACAAGATGAGTAAGACGTGCTATATATACAATGAGCATATCAAATGTAATATCCAAAGCACTCAAAATGGGCAAAAAAAAATGTATATGGCCAGGTCGATCGATATCGGTTGACCGATCAAATCATTTGATGAGGGACAACAGATTGAGCCAGACAATACAAGCCTAAGGCGGGCGGCTGAGTCAATCGATACCAGTCGACCGATTGAGGTGCCCAACGAGGGACAACCGACCAGACCAAATGGTATCGGGCAATAGGTGGAGATGACCTAAACCGAGTGACTGCGCCAATCGATGCTGATCGACCAATCGAGAAGTTCGAAGAGGGACAACCAATCAGACCGAACGGTACCGGGCGACCGATCGAGCTGCCTAGAATGGGCTGTCAAACTGATAAGCTTGCAAAAGTAATCATTTTTATATGCATAATTTAAAAAATGGTCACATGCAATACAAAAACACCCAATCACGTTTTGATGGCAAGTTGAAACGGTCCTAGCGATCTCACCTAGGATCTAGGGTGGTGATGAAGTCATAGATATCACCTGTTATGCAATATAATGGAGGGCCTACCTCTAACTATTGGACAAAATGCAAAGGAACTTTTTGCAAAAAAGTCTTCCTGAAAAATGAAGATTTTCTCACGCAGATGTAACATTCGCGATCTAGGGAACGAGGGTCAAAGGAATTTTCTCGTGCTTTAGAACAAGGTGGCTTCAACCCATTCACCAAGGGATGAAGCTGCGAATAATCACGGGGTTGCTAGTTTTCCGGATGATTAGGACAATGTTCTCAGATTCGTGAGGATAATCCAAGAAAACGGCTCTCCAACATATCGACTTCCTTTAACACAAAATCCTAGCCTTAGATTCTCTCTCATCCAGACCTAGGGGCTTATGAGGAATGAAAATAACAAAGGTTTAAGAATATTATACCTTCGTGATAGTTGGATTAGTGTGCTTTCGACTTGCTCCAATCTTCAATCTAGTTCCGGTGATGTTAGCTCCACTATCTCTCCAAAGATGGAAGAAGTTATCCTATCGAAGGAGAATGGCCAAGGAAACACCAAAAGATTTATTCACACACCTTCATCTTCTCTAGGAGATGAGATCACTAATGAATAAAACTGCAAAGAAGAAGAAAAAGAAGTGGATGAGGAGGAAGAAAAAGAAGGCTAGAAGAATTTCTCCAATAGCCTCCAAAAATTCTCCAAAACTCTCCAAGCTCTTCCAAGAACTCTCACCTGAATTCTTCTCATCTAAATGCAAGATAATCTGCCTTCCAATGATGGCAGCCTATCCAACCATACCTTTCCTGCATCGTCAGAAGGATCGACACAGCCTTGTTGCTTCTCCAATGGATGTTTATCCAAAATGGAAATATGATTTTCAACCATTGGTTTGCTTCCATAACTAGCAAAATAACCAGATAAAAGGGCTTCTTATACCATAGGTAATGCACGCTTGTCTCCCCCAATTCTGTCTTATTGCGGAGTAGTTTTGCGACACTTTGATTTGGGCGCATATGCGCCAGAGGAGAGGCACATATGAACCCAAATCTCTATTTTAGAGTTCTATTCTAGGTGCTTGAGCACCAAACAGGGGTGCATATGCTCCCATGTGGAGCATATAGATATACATATAGATGTGTGTGTGTGTGTCTTTTTTTCTGTGGAGATATTTCTCCTCTACGCTTCAATTAGATGACATTTTGAAGCTGACGGGGCCGAGATTAGCATTTATATGCCCTCTTTGCAAGAATGCTGAGGAGGGGTACTTGCATACTTTCTTTGAATGTTCTTACTCTAAGGAGGTGTGGAAGCTGATAGGTTTCAAGTTTGGAATAGCTTGGTCTCATACTAGCACATTAGTTAATTACCTTTGGGAATGGAAGCATCATACTGATTTAAAAGCTGTGTTTCATTCCTTCCCACTGGTGGTCCTTTGGTTCCTATGGGAAGCTAGAAACAGTCATAAGTATGCTAATTCTCCTCCTTCCCCACTAATCACCACTTCTTATGCCATTGTTTATTATAATAAGGCTTTTAAAGCCTATACTGGGATTATTTTGCCTGTGAGTAAAGGTAGAACCCCTGCTTTCGTTTACTGGAAGCCCCCTCCAACCGGTTGGGTCAAAGACAACGTGGATTGGAGTTGGACTGGCCAGTTTGCTTATGTTGGGGGAATTTTCAGAAATCATGAGAGGAAGCTTTTGTGTTACTTTGTTTCTCCAGTTGTTGCCGACACTCCTCTTTCTGCTGAGTGTTGGGCTGTTTTCCTTTCATTAAAAACTGCCATATCTGTCAAGTTTACAAGACTATATGTGGAAATGGATTCAAAAGTACTCTATGACATTTTGGTGGGGGTTTTGCCTCCACAGTTGGAATTGATTTGTTTGCTTAAAAGAATTATGAATTTTATTGCCTTGCATAAAATGAATATTGAGTAACTTTTTACAAATAGAGAAGCCAACTCCCCAGCTGATTGGTTAGCTCTGCATTCCAATGATCTTCTTTTTGTGGGTTTACTTCCACCCTCCCCTCTTTGTCTCCTTCTAACTTGGGATGCTTTGGATTTGCCTTATGTTCGATTATAATTATTATTTGGTGCATCTCTGTAATGCTAGGCATGATGATATCTCAATGGACTACATGGTGTGTTGGCGGGACATGTTCTCTGGTTCTCTATTGTTAACTTGCTTAGTTACTTTTTTATGTACCATACAGAATCACTGCTGCTTACTCTACTCTCTGTGTTGTGTTTTAGTACATGTAATTGTATGGGTACAATATTGTGATGCTACACTACATGATTTGAAAAATGTGTGGATTGGATCTATTCTGTTTGCTCGAGCTATCATATTTGCAGGTTGGGGACTCCTTCGGCTATTGAGAACTGTGTTGTTACTTCACCCTCTGGTCACAGACTGCTTTTTTCACAACTGCACATATCTTCCAAGCTTGCATTTTCTTTTTTGTTTTGGATGTACATGTCCCTTTGGGTATACTTCTTACAAATTGATATACTGGTTTACATGTATTTTGGAGATTCTTTTCTCTTTTTTTTGCGTGGTTTTGCTAATGTGGAAAGGGGAACCTCTAGGGCTCTATGTATTTCTTTTACTTTTACTTGAGGATCCACATTTCCCTCCCAAATTTTGTAAATTTCAATTATATTAACGCATAAAGAGCCACGAACTGTTCCTTTCCAATATATATATATATATATATATATATATATATATATATATATATATATATATATATATATATATATTGGAAAGAAAGCTATCACAGGCTCCCTACATGTTAGAAACTAAAATAATTACAATGGGAACAGAACAAAGGAAGGAGGGATCCCCCAACAAACAGGTCCTCTAACCACAACAAAACAAAACAGAAACAAAACAAAAGTAACTCATATCCCAAATACAAGTATAACAAAACCAAAACCTAAAAAAATTAAGAATGGTGGACTATTCTAAGTTGAGGAATCTCCAGCTGATCTCCAGCCAAAAGGAAGTGTATTGCATGAGGGGGAGAGGATGAAACCACAACATCAGGAGAGGTCAGCCCACATATGGCAAGCCAATTAGCAGGTTGATTCCCTTCTCTATAAATGAAAGAGAAATTAGAAAGGAGTTGAGTTCTGAGTAGATTAATGTGCTTTATCCAATGAGAGTGTCTCCAAGCAATCTAGTCACCATTTTCAAGAAGTTGGATAAGGACTTCAGAATCCACCTTGACCCACTTTTTATATGTTTGCAAATTATGTTAATAGCAACGGAACCAAAACTTGGTCCCGCTTTAAATATAGATATATGATTTAATGTATAATGTGGATTCTACGCAAGTATACATATCGTATCAAGTAATACAGGGCTCTAGTGGAGTCCTGGTTATCGATCCCACATGGAAGTTTTTAACAGATTTGTTATCAGCTAAATTTAAAGGAATTATTTACGAATAAAGTGAACGGAAATTCAAATTAACTATAGCAAACTAAATTAAACTAATGCTTGAAATAAGTTGATTTAAATAATTCGAAAAAGTATCCTTCTCCTCGTTTTTAGAAAATTAAGCTGAATGATGAATTTTAAATAGAATTCTTAAATTGTATTGTGACAAATAGGAGCATTCCTATTCTTTACCCTTTGGTCCAGTGCGAAAGAACATTGATTAATCCCATGTTTGATTATCGAATCCATGGCTAGGCTAAGAGGATATTGGCGCCACTTCGAGCTCCCACGTTCCCCTCACTCGAGGGCTAACATCTACGCTTCAACTCAAACAATAGGACCGAATTGAATATTTTAGTCGTCACACTAAAACGTCCAATTCTACGTCCGATAATTAATATTTCCCTATTTATTTGCACCCGCCTTCCAAGCGTTGACTTACTCGAATATTGGATGTAATTTTTACTATAGTTGATAATTCAACATATTCTAACAAATCGATTGGCCGGATTGAAAGTAAATTAAGTTTTAAGTAAAAATTATCACAATTTATTTATATTATATTAAGTGCTTCTATTTAATTTCATCAATCCGCATAATTTTCATAAACAAGGAGAAAGACTAAGAAAACTACTCGTAATGCACTGTGAATAAAACAAAGCATGGATTTCATTTAAAGTTAACGTGAATAAACAAATATACTTATCTTAATTTCCTCCCATGCATACTCCTCAAGCTCCTTTGACTTTTCCTTCAAGTACAAAGAACTAAATAGCACTCAATTAAACTAATAAACTCACTAACACACTTAAACTCACTAAATTAGACACACACAAATGACACTTAAGACACTGGAAAGACACACACAATCACTAGAATTCGGCCTCTATTTATAGTAGTAAGCAAAGGTCCAAGGGTGCTTAAACACCTCTTCGAAAAGTGTCAGGGTTCAATGTATATGCATTTTGAACTGTCTCGCCGTCGGCGGAAACGACCTCGCTGTCGGACGGGGCTTCTGAAGGTCTTCAAACCGCGCGATCTCGCCGTCGGCGGGCTCGAAGCTTCTTGTCGGCGAGGTAGTTATAATTCCTTCAAAAATTCTCCTCACGATCTCGCCGTCGGCGGCTTCGATCTCGCCGTCGGCGACTTAGTTCAATTTGCATGAATTTCCTCCTTTTTGATCCAAATTTGCTCTATTTCATGCTTTTTGCTTCCATCACTTATAAATCTTCATTCCTGCAATAAAATAAAGAAAATATCTTTCTTTAAAGTGCAATTTCATCAAAAATAGATATGAATTTCTTAACGTATTTTTCTGCGATCAAAATCCCCAAACTTAATTATTATCATTCGTCATGTAATTTTAATATTAAATAAAAATAATGATTTCTATAATAGAATTTTTCAACTCGTATAATATGAATTAAATTTAAATAACATTATAATAAAGTTAAATATAAATATTTCGAGTAATTAAATTAACTTGATAGATATAAGATTATTTAGTTATTGTGCCTAAGATTTCTAAACTTTCTATTTATTTCGGGAATGACTATATTTCAAATAAGTAAATTACTTAAGATATTTAGATGATAGGAAATTCAGAAAACACTATTTAGTAAAATACTAATCCACAAATATAAGTTTAGAAATATAATTAAGTTTTACCTTTAGGTTGAATCCATTGAGCTCGATTTTTGATAAGGCATCTCTCAGACTTCTCCTCACTTTATGTTTTTCTTTTCTTTTCTTTTCTTTTTGGATTGATTTTCAATCCTTCTTTTTTTTCTTTTTCGAGTGAGGATTATCGTATCCTGGATAACACTGTTAATAATTTTGAACTTCAATTTCTCTTCCTAAATTTTAAACTTAAAATATTTCTTTGCTTATATTTATTTCAAAGCTCTTTACTTACGTTGAGTTTCTATCCTTTCTTTTTCACTTAAATACTTAAGAATTTTTAATTTCAAAATATAGTTTTACGCTTACTTTAAATAGTTTACTATATTCTTATTCCTTTTAATCGAATATCTTATTCCATTAATTAATTGAATTACTAGAAATATTTTCTTTAACTTTATATAATAATTAAATAAAGTAATTCATGTTTATTGAATTGAAAAACTACTATAGAAAATCTTTTAATAATAATTTTTGAAAATAGAAATTGAGAAAAATTTTAATAATTAAATTTGTATTTTTACCTTTCCCCAAACTTAAATTTTTCTATCTATACTACATAGTGAAAAAGGAAAGATATATAGTAAAATTCATCATACCTTTGAAGCTTTAGGTATTTCTTTTCTTTGAAATTTTTGCGAGCTTTTTCATTACTTTACAGTAACTCTGTATCGTTAGTATTCTTCCACATATAGTATTTAAAAGAAACCGTGAGGATGAAATTTTAAAATAAGTATCAAACATAACAAAGAAAACTTAATCTATTACTACACATACAATTAACTAATCTATTTTTAAAACATATTTAAACAATCTAAATAATGTTAACATTCATAACTTATAAAAACTTAAACTAACATCTTATATATAAAAAATTGCAAACTAATTTAACAAACAAGAAATCTTACATCAATAACATAAGCAAACATATCAACATCCATAGTCTCTAGAAAGTACAGAATAATCACATCCAAAATAATAAAGTTTCCCAAAATAACAACAAATCTAAACAAACCAAACAAACTAAACAAAAGCTCTAATCTTCTACATTAAAATCCTAAGCTATGTCATCTCCCTGATCTCCAGGCTGAGAAGGCTGGCAGTGGCTAGATCTTGTGTATACGGGGCACTCGGGAAAGACAACATCTAAATCACCACTCCTATATCGACGTTCGACTTCATAGTATGCAATTTCGTACTCCGAATGTCGCCTGGAGATATTCGCTATCATAATCGTGTCTTCTTTCCAAGCCTCCGATCCTTTGGTCTATATGCTCAAATCTTCTTTCCATATTTTCTCCAAATAACTCGGAACTCTTTCTACTCGGGTCGATTCATTCATCGGATCTCGAAGGGTAGGAGTGGTGTACGAGGGGTGGATCATAACTAGTAGAGGGTATATCTCTACTGCAAGAACGTACATAATCCTCGTCCCGCATCTCCATCCTTCGTGGGATTCATATTTCTTTATATTAACTCGAGTAAGGGTCTCATAGGTTCAATCCATTCCTCATCATCTCTTGCCTCTACCCCGGATAATTGTGCAAAGTGCGTAGATAAGCATCGGGATGTCCTAGTCCTCCTCCACTCTCATTTCTAAGCGAGTAGCTAATATGTTTTTATAAATAACATTTCCCACATTAATACTCATTCTGGTTATGAATATAGAAATTCGAATCGCTTACATCTCTTGTTACTCTCATTATGGTGGTAGGTAGGTAACAAAGTTAGAACAAATAAAATAATGTCGTGCTTTAGATGTTGCATTTAGCATAGAAAGAGGAAATTTACCCGTTCCCGCCGTTTATCTTCCGGACTCCTTTCCCATCAGCTGAGAAAGTCGATCACCTCTTCCAGATGGTCCTTCCATAGTTCCAAAAGTTTCATATTCGCCGGTGTAGGTGTCTCGTACTTCATAATAAGCGTTTATTCTAAGCAGCGTTGAAATCTACAAAATCCTCTAACCTTAACCGTAGCATCTTCGACTGTGTTAAATTTGCATAAAATTCCTTTACTACTTCTACAATGTTTCCTGTTGGTAACGAAACGAAATTTTTCCATCCTCGCTCCCGAATGATTCGCTCAACTTCTCCTCCTGGATTCTCGAAAACTCGATCTTGAATGCATTTTCTCGCTCAGTATGTTTTGAAAATATCGAGTTTGTGCTTTCGCATTAATGAATCGGGTTTCCTCATAATCTATTCGTCGCTTTTGTCGTGGAGCCATTTCTCGATTTGTGAAATTTGCAAAAATTTTAACTAAACTCCAAAATATTACTAAGAAGGCTTCCTACAACAACTAAAATCCATTTAAATCAATTTTCATGAAATTCTTCCAAGTATTTTCTCCATATTTTGAAATTTTTCAAAACTTTCCAATGTAGAAGAAATCCATGGTGAAAATAAAAAATTTTTGCATAAGAGTGAAGTTCTTACCAAGGGAAGATGAAATCCAGTGTCAAAAAGTGTTGAAATCGCCTCAAATCCGAGATCTCTCAAGCCCTAGGTCGGTTTTTTCAAAAATTTGAGGAAAGGATGATGAATAGTGTCGGTTGATCGGTCAAATATAGTCTTTTCGCGATCTCATTGTCGACTAGATTTTCTCTCCGTCAGCGAGCTAATTAATTTCATAAGGCAAAAGTTTCGGAAAAATCCGTGCGTCGGCGAGCTCGGTTTCATTGTCAGTGGTTTTCTCATTGTCAGTCGAGATAATTCTGCTGTCGGCGAGATCCCAAAAATTTTAAATTTTTGAAATTCGTCAATCATTTTCAACCTCGAATCGTCTCTTAATCAATCTTCCGATCACTTAATTTAATAATAATACAAAGATTAGATACTTATACTCACAAAAAGTCACACAACACAAACAATATAACTTTATATATAAAATCCATGAGACTTACAAATTTCACACTAACAACTTAACACTTACTTAACTTAAATGTTCAAATCCATAATACTCAGCATCGCAATCCACACCACAACACTCTAAATGCTGAGACATAACAATTTACATAAAATCTCATCAATTCTGAGATGATCAAAACAAAGTTCGACTCATAATAAAACCTAACTCCAAATCAAACACATATTTATATATATACAAATATAACATAAACATAGAAATCTTTCCTACGTCTGACCTAACATCTTCTCTGATATTTCCGATGCGACGCAGGTGCACAAATAAATTGTAGAAAGGCCTGAAAGCGTAATTCACGATAGATTCTTCATTAATCCATCCTTTCTGTCTTAGTAGATGAATAAAGCCGGCCTCCGGATGTCCAAGTATGATCAAAGTGCTCCTTCGTTCTCCAATCAATATGATCAAACATATCGTAGATATTATGTCATGCGAATTCATCACATTTTGCAATTCTTTCTCCAATCCTTTAATCTTCTTCGTAATGAAATTAGTCTTATCGCAGAGGGCCTCACTAAAGGATTGTTCTGTGATGCTCCGTCGAAATAATGGTAATCTCATCATTGTTATCCAAAGTGGGAAACATATCGGTAGGATCCAGGGGTTTCCATGGTAAAGTACTTTTTCCCAAGCCTCATAAGAAACTTGATACTTCATCGCATAAAGCAAATATAGTAGATGGGTGTCCAAGTCCATGCATCGACCCATGCACAATTAATCCCAATGCGTACTTTACTATTATTGATCCAACATCGATAGGTAATCCAATTGAATACGAGTAGCTTAAAATAAGCGCATTCCTTTCGAAACTTTATTTACTCTCATGGTAGGTAATAATTTTGATGATATAAAGAAATGCCAGCCGCTTTGAGACAGGGTTAAGAAGTGATGCGGAAAAGCCGACATACCCGTCTTCTCGTAACTCCCAATCATCCGGTTTGTCGGTCGAGTATCTATAGATTTCGTTCATATTGTATCTCGAAGGCACAAAGTTGGAATAATGACAAACGAAGTATTCTTTATAGAAAACAATTCATTTACCCTTGCGGGAGTAAATGTTACCCATCTTCCTCCGACGTACACATTTCCATTGTTGATCGCATGTAAATTAGAGTAAAATTCTTTAACTACCGGTATAACTACAGCGGATGTCGTATAACAAAATACCTCCCAATCCGCTCGTGCGATCATTTCTTCGATTTTGTAGTAGAATCTCTACTCCTCTCGTTAACAAATCCTCTTTCTTTAATAAGTCTTTTCTTCATCAAGCCTTTGTTGAAGATTCGCTGTGCCTCCGAACTGACGAATTTTCTCCGGTTGAAAACTTCAGTTTTTGTGGTTTCTAAGAATGTGGTGGCCATTTTGGATGGAAAGGATTGGTCTCTAGTAGTTCCTAAGGAAGAAAATGGTGTAAATTTGGATTTGGGATAATTTCTTACGAAGGAATGGCTTAGATCTGTCTAAAACCGCACGAAAAATCTTTAAGAAACCAAATTTTCAACTGCCTCGCCGTCGGCGGGAAGTTCCTCGCCGTCGGTGACTTAGTTATAAAACTGACTGAAGTAATGGTCCATGATCTCGCTGTCAGCGGGCTCGGGCTCGCTATCGGCGAGATTCGTAAAAATCGCCCAATTTCGCTCTGGTCCGAATATTTTCTGATCTCATCAAATAGGTTCAATTTTGTGATGATTCTAATAAAAATTTTGAGTAGTAAGATTTTTTTTAATAATATATACTCACTAATTTGTAGATTTTTAAAAATAAAAGACTATTATGGCGTTCCTCATAAAGCGCTTGGTTTAATGTTGTCAGCCCGACCTAATTTAGTTAGTGTTCAGGTTGACTAAGCATTAAAACCTCTTTAAAATTTGGTCTTCTATTTTCGAAATATGGTTTTAATCTATGTCCATTTACTTTAAATCTATGTTTTATTTTTGGATCTTCAATTTCTATAGTCTCATATGAAAATATTTGAGTTATGGTGAAAGGTCCTAACCATCGAGATTTCAATTTCCCAGGAAATAATTTCAATCTAGTATTATAAAGAAAACTTCTGTCTCCGTTCAAAATTTCTTCGATTAATCTTCCGATCATGCCATAATTTCATCCTTTCCTTATAAATCCTATCATTATCATATGATTCATTCCTTAGTTCTTCCAATTCATTTAATTGCAACAATCTCTTCTCACCAGCTTCTTTCATATTATAATTAAATTCTTTAATCGCCCAATATGCTTTATGTTCTAATTCAACTTGGTAAGTGGCAAGTTTTTCCATATATAAGCTCTATAAGGAGTCATTCCGATCGAAGTTTTATAAGCGATCCGTATGCCTATAATGCAGATGTCTACGTCTTATAGACTAGCTCGATCTATTAGGATTTACGGACTTTTCTAATATACGCTTAATCTCTCGATTAGAACTTCGACTAATCCACTAGTTTGTGGATGATAAGCAATTGATATCTTATGCATAATATTATATTTTCTTACTAGTTTGTGAATATATTTGTTCTAAAATGAGTTCCTCCGTCGATGATAATCACTCTTGCATTCCAAATCTAGTAAAAATATTTTTCATTAAGAATTTTGAAACACTTTTAGCATCACACCTAGATAAAGCTAGTACTTCAATCCATTTGGAAACATAATCAATGCATTCTTAATATATATGAGTTTCAAATGAAGGAATAAAAGGTCCATGAAATCTAATCCCCAAACATCAAAAATTTCAACTTCTAATATAAAATTCGAGGCATTTCATTTTTTCGATATGTTTCCTACTCTTTGGCATTTATCGCAGGTTTTTATATATTTATATACATCTCTAAATAGAGTAGGCCGAGTAGAATCCGGATTGTAGAATTTTATACGCGAGCTTTATCCGTCCCAAAATGTCCTCCAAAATCGAGTCATGACATTTTTGAATAATTGGCTTCAGTTTCTTCATAAGCGCACACATCTTCTAATAATTAGATCCTTACATCGTTTATATAAGTATGGTTCATCCCAAAAGTATGTTTTAAGTATCGTGAATGAATTTTTTCTCGTTGTTGCGAAGTTAACATAGGTGGTAAAATGTCACTTACAATATAATTTATTATATCAACGATACCAAGCGTATTTTCAATTCATTAATATTATATAGTTGTTCATCGTAAAATCGTCTAAAATTTCATTATCAGTATCGGATAATTCATGATTTTCTAATCTCGATAAATGATCCGCAATTTGATTATCGGTTCCTTTTTGTTAACGATCTCAAAATCAAATTCTTGCATTAATAATATCCATCTAATTAATCTTGGTTTAGAATCTTTCTTTCGCATTAAATATTTTATACAGAATGATCGGTATGTACAATACATTTAGTTCCTATTAGATAATGCCGAAATTTATTAAAAGCATATACAATTGCTTAATAATTCTCTTTCAAGAATCGTATAATTTATTTCAAGCATCATTTGAGTTTTACTAAGATAATATATAACTTTGAAAATCTTATCATATCTTTGCCAAGAACCGCTCCTATAAGATAATCACTAGCATCACACATAAACTCAAATGGTTTCTCCTAATTAGGTGAAACTATTATAGAGTCTTGTAATTAATTTATCTTTTAATAATTCAAAAGCATTCGAGCATTCAATAGTAAATTCAAATTTCTTGTCCTTTTCGAAGTTGGCATAGAGGTTTAGTAATTTTTGAAAAATCTTTAATATAACGCCCGTAGAATCCAAGATGTCCAAGAAAACTTCTTACCCCTTTCACCGTAGTTGGAGGTGGTAATTTAGCTATTACTTGAATTTTTGCAGTCTACTTCCATGCCTTTTTCCGAAATTTTATGCCCTAATACAATGCCGCCGTAACCATAAATCGACATTTCTCCCAATTAAGAACTAAATTAGCTTCTCTCACATACTTCAAATACTTTTTCAAGATGATTTAAGCATGTGTCAAATGTTGTTCCAAATACAGAGAAATCATCCATAAATACTTCTATTCCATTATCAATTAATTTACTAAATATATACATCATACATCTTTGGAATGTTGCAGGTGCATTACATAATCCAAAAGGCATTCTTCGAAAAGCGAAAGTTCCATAAGGACTAGTAAATGTAGTTTTATCTTGATCGTCAGGAGCAATTTGTATTTGATGAAAACCGGTATATCCATCTAAGAAATAAAAATACTTATGTCCGGCTAATCTATCTAACATCCTGTCTAGAAATGGTAAAGGGAAGTGATCTTTTACGGTAGTCGTGTTTAATTTTCTATAATCAATACATATTCGCCATCCAAGTAATTTGTCTTATAGGGATAAGATCATTATTTTCATTAAGCTTTCGACAATCACCCCTCCTTTTTTAGGTACACGATGAATTGGGCTTACTACACAGCTATCGTAAATAGTGATATATAATACCATTATCTAACCATTTTAAAATTTCTTTCTTGACTTATTCTTTCATTATTGGATTTAATCTTTTTTGTGGATCTGCTTTAGGTTTATGTTCATTATCTAAAATAATTATGTGCATACAGATTGAAGGACTAATTCCTTTAATATCTGCTAAAGTCCAACCAAAAATTTTCTTATATTTTTTAAGCGTATCTAAAAGTTTTTGTTCTTGAGATTCATTTAATTCGGATTGAAATAATAACCGGTAGAGTTGAAGAATTACACAAGTAAGCATACTTTAAATGATTAGGTAACATTTTTAACTCAAGTTCGAGAGGTTTAATAATTGATGGAACTATATTTTTTTCGATATTTTCTCGTGTTATCCAAAAATTCAAATTTCTCTTGAATATAATCTAATTCTTCATTTATCTTAGATTTTTCAATTAATTCAATATTTTCTTTTTATAATTTTTCTTCATAATATTCTTTAAAATGTTCTTTTTGTAAATGATCGAGACTTCGATTCGAAAACACTCATCATCTTTTTCTAAAGCGGGATATTTCATTGATTTAAGCAATATTAAAAGTTACTTTTGGTCATTTACTCTCATAGTTAATTCTCCTTTCGAACATCAATCATGGCTTTTCCAGGTGGCTAAAAATGGTCTTCCTAAATGATAGAATTTCTTTATCTTCTTCCATATCTGAACAATAAAATCTACGAGGAAGATAAATTTATCCACTTTTACTAATACATCTTCAATAACTCCCTTAGTGATATGTAACGTAACGATCACTAAGCGAAGAGTTATCGAATTGAGTGAAATTTCTCCCAATCCTAATCTCTTAAAAGTTGATAGAGGCATTAGATTGATGTTTGCTCCTAAGTCACACAAAGCTTTTCCATAGAATTTTTCTCCAATAGCGCGAGGTATAGTGAAACTACTGGGATCTTTTAATTTTTCGGAAGTTTTTTCGAATAATAAGACTACACTCTTCACTAAGTCAGTAACCATTTCATTATCGGTAAATTTTCTTTTTTATAAAGAATATCTTTCATGAATTTTACATAGTTTAGCATCCGTTCTAAAGCTTCATGAAAGGAATATTTATCGTTAATTTCTTCAAAATTTCAGAATTTAAGAATTGTTTGTCTTTTTTATGTTGAATTAGTCATTGAGAAAATGGTGGTGGACGTTTTTCAATGAAATTTTCATAGGTATTAAAGGATTTTCTAAATTTGGATCTCGTTGATTCTTTTCCTTTTCAATTTCCACTTCTCTTTTGACTTTCAAGTTCTTCTCGAATTCGGGGTTCTAATTCTTTTCCACTTCGTAATTGTATCGCTTTAATTTGTTCATTTCCTTGTCTTTGGGATTTATTTCCACATTACTTAGGAAATGTTCGAGTATTCTATTATTAAGTGCGATAGCGATATGTCCGAGTTGAGTTTCGATATTTTTGATAGTTGTTCCTTGATTTTGTAATTGGTTTCCTTGTATTTGTAATCGATTTCTTTGATTTTGTAAATGTTGACCCATATTTAATATTAATTCTTCTATAGATAATTTCTTATCTTTAAATCGTGGGTTATTAAATCAAAGTGGATAATTAGATTTATAATTAGGATTTCCTGATTAGATGGATTTCTAATTGTTGTGTCATATTATTCATCCATGGTTAATTAGTTGTGTTATTATTCCGATTAAAATTAGGATGATTTTTCCATCCAGTGATTATAATAATTTACATAAGGATTATTGGGTCATTTGTTAATCGCATTAATCGTTTCATATTGAGATTGGGATTCTATAAGTTGTCTGGATGGATTTTCTTCGATATAGTTGGAGAGTAATTCACTCCAAAATGATCTAATTTTTTAGATACATGACGAATTTGTGGCTAACATAGATATTGCATCATTTTCATGAATACTAACTATTTTTTTATTCATTCTATCAATGGAACTATCGAAAATTATTAGTTGTCATTTCTTCGATTAGTGCATAGGCTTCATCGAATGGTTTTGACATTAATGATCCTCCAATGAAGACGATCGATGATTGATCTTAAAGATCCTACTAATCCATTATAGAAAGTTTGGATAATTAACCAATCGCAGTAACATGATGTGCGGCATTTCTAAGAAGTTTTTTAAATCTCTCCCAAGATTCATATATTGACTTCCATCAAACTGACTAAAGAAGTTATATCGTTCCTAAGACATTAGCTTTAGATGGCAGAAAATATTTGGATAGAAATTTTTGTGATAATTCTCCCCAAGTTTTAATAGATCCAGAGTCTTAACGAATTTAACCACATTTTAAGCCTTATCCCTTAAAGAAAAAGGAAAAAGTCTAAGTCTAATAACATCGTTAGATACTCCTTCATATTTGAAAGTAGAAGACATAGCTCTAAAAAACTAACGAAGATGTAATTAGGATCTTCGGTAGGTGAACCACTAAATTGATTATTTTGTACCATTTGGATAATCGCTGAGTTTAAGCTTCAAATGAATTAGCAGCTACATCGTGGTTTTGAATAATTAAACGAATTTCATCTAATGTAGAGTTAAGCATAATCTCGTAATGGTCTTGGTTGATCGATATTTTTATTTTGAGGTATATTTTCCATTTGTGTTAAATTTATAATTTCTCTTTTTGTTTTCTAATTCTTTTAATCGTACACTCTAATTCCGAATCGTAAGCGTATTAAATTTTCGTTTCCAAATTTTCGCATACAATTTTATAAAATAAAATAGTCAGTTACTTCAGATAAATAATTTTTTTACTTCCCTAAGAACGTGCGCCAAAAACTCGACTCACTTTTTATATGTTTGCAGAATTATGTTAATAAGCAACGAACCAAAAACTCGATCCCGCTTTAAATATAGATATATGATTTAATGTATAATGTGGATTGTACACGAAGTATACGTATAGTATCGATAATACGAGGCTCTAATGGAGTCCTGATTATCAATCCCACAGGAAGCTTTTAACAGATTTGTTATCGACCTAAATTTAAAGGAATTATTTACGAATAAAGTGAACGGAAATTCAAAGTAACTATAGCAAACTAAAGTAAACTAATGCTCGAAATAAGTTGATTTAAATAATTCGGAAAAAGTATCCTTCTCCTCGTTTTAGAAAATTAAGCTGAATGATGAATTTTAAATAGAATTTTAAATTGTATTGTGATCAAATAGGAGCATTCCTATTCTTTACTCCTTTGGTCCAGTGCAGAAGAACATCGACTAATCCTATGTTCGATTACTCGAATCTGCGCTGTGCTAGGAGGATACTTGTTGCCACTTCGTAGCTCCCACGTTCCCCTCACTCTGAGGCTAACATCTACACTTCAGCTCTCAAACAATAGTGACCGAATCGAATATTTTAATTGTCACACTAAAATGTCCAATTTTACGTCCGATAATCGATATTTCCCTATTTATTCGCACCCGCCTTTCCAAGCGCTTTGATTTCCCGAATATTGGATGTAATTTTTACTATAGTTGATAATTCAACATATTTTAACAAATCAATTACGTGATTGAAAGTAAATTAAGTTTTAAGTAAAATTATCACAATTTATTTATATTATATTAGAGTGCTCTATTTAATTTCATCAATCCGCATAATTTTCATAAACATGAGAGAAAGACTAAGTTAAAACTACTCGTAACGCATATGAATAAAACAAAGCATGGATTTTATTTAAAGCTAACGACGAATAAACAAAGATACTTATCTTAATTTCCTCCCTAACAGAATTCCTTAAAGTTCCTTTCGACTTTTCCTTCTAGTACAACAAACTAAATAGCACTCAATTAAACTAATAAACTCACTAACACACTCAAACTCACTAAATTAGACACACACTGAAATGACACTTAAGACACTGGAGAAGACACACACAATCACTAGAATTCGGCCTCATTTATTGAGGTAAAGAAAGTGCCCGAGGGTGCTTAAACACCTCTTCGAAAAAGTATCCGAGTTCAATATATATGCATTTGAACCTGTCTCGCCGTTCGGCGGGAAACGACCTCGCCGTCATCTCGGGCTTCAGAATGTCTTTCAAACCGCGCGATCTCAGCCTGTCGGCGGGCTCGGGCTCACTGTCGGCGAGGTAGTTATAATTCCTTCGAGAATTCTCCATCACGATCTCGCTCGTTGGCGGCTTCGATCTCGCCGTCAGCGACTTAGTTAATTTGCATGAATTTCCTCATTTTCGATACAAATTTGCTCAATTTCATGCTTTTGCTTCCATCACTTATAAATCTTCATTCCGCAATAAAATAAAGTTAAAATACCTTTCTTTAAAGTGCAATTTCATCAAAAATAGATATGAATTTCTTAATGTATTTTTCTGTGATCACACCTCAACCCAAATCTGAATCAAGTTAAGCCTCAAAGCAGTCTGCAATGCCCAATAAACAACAATCAATTCAGCTTCAAGAGCATCAGTAGCCATGACAGGTGCTTGGAAAAACAGTAGGCAGTGGCCAGAAGAATTTCTAAACACACCACCCACCCCTGCCCCATATTGTGAAAAACTCTCATCAGTGTTTATTTTGATAACATTAGGCTTAGGAAGTTTCCAATAGACTTTACAAACTTTATGGAAGCTAACTGAGACTGGAGAGAAGGTATTCAGGATGGGAGGGAATCTTTTGGGTTGAATCAGTTTGTGGGTAAAAGATACACAGTTGCTCACCACCTTTACAATTGTTGGGGGGCAAGCATTGAATTTGGCCTGGGCCCTGGCCATCCAGATGAACCAACTAACAGTGAAAGGTATAGTCTCCAGGTTTTTTATTGTCCAGGTCTGCCAGCAAGTGTGGAGCTGATCCCAGAGTAAATTCTCTCTCCCAATGTTCAGATAATGGAAAAGGTGAATCCAGACAGCCTGGGAAAAACTGCAGGTGAAGAACATATGAGCAATAAATTCCTCCTCAACTGAGCACAGGAAGCATCTTGAAGGGCCTTTCAAACCTTTTAATTTTAGTATGTCATCAGTGGTAAGCAATTGGTGAAAAAGCCTCCAGCAAAAGAAAGTCATAGAATGGGTTAAGAATCTATTCTAGATGGCCTTTCCCCAAGGTTCAATTGGCCAAGTGCAGATTTTGGAATAAATGTTCTTGGAGATACTTTGAGTCTTATATTGTTTCCATATGATTTTATCAGCTCTAGTTCTGTCAAATTGTACTTTGGACACTTGAATAGCAGAAGAGGTTTGGAGAATGGAGTTAAGTGTAGGGAGGGACTAGGTGTTGTTCTCTCAGCAATCAGCCACCCTGAGACGGAGGTTGGAGTTATCACTGAGAGGAGTGATCCACTCTTTGGGACACCACTGCTCAAGCCAAAATATGACCTCACCATTGCCAAGGTCCCACATGAAACAATCTTCAGCCAAATGTTTGATTGAGCATTCTGACCCAAATCTTCGAATCTCCCAATCTCCTGCTAACAAGAGAGGGGTACTGGTCTTTACAGTATTTACCCCCACAGGAATTTAGCTCATAAAGAAGTTTGAGTTCTGAACTTTATCCACAACTTACAAAGGTTGACTTGAAGCATCTACTGGAGACCCTTAAAACCCAGTCCACCAGCCATGACTGGTTTAGCAACTTTCTTCCAAGAAGCCTAATGGAGTTGTTGCCTTTGCCCTGCCTACAAAAACTTTTTAAAGATCCTTTCCAGCTGTAATTGGGTTCTCTTCTTCATTGTGGTCATCTGTAGAATGTAAGAGGAGAAGTTAGTGAGGATACGTTTAAGAAGAGTAATTTTTCCCCCATTGGAAAGAAAGGAGTTTTTCCAGCAATCAACTTGGGATTGGATTTTGTTATGGATTTCATCAAATTGAATTTGTTTGAATCTACTAGTGATAAGAGGAACCCCAAGGTATTTAATTGGGAGCTGAGTGTATTGAATCCAGTGAAACCAACAATCCATTGCTTTCTGTAAGGAGGTAACTTCTTTGAGCAGATCACTTGACATTTTACTGGGTTGAACCGCATGCCAGAACTTATCTAGAAATTTTGAAGGCACTGATAGACTTGTTTGATAGCATTCCTAGTTGCATTGGAAAAAAATAATTATGTCATCTGCATATACTAAATGTGAAACTGCCACTTTGGATCTGTGGTGATAAGTGTAACATTGTTGTAGGCTGAACTGTCTATTTAACATTTTTGATAAGTAATCTAGAGCAAGTATGAAGATAGTGGGGGAGAGTGGGTCACCTTTCTTTAAACCTCTGGCTACATTAAAGGACCCCAGGCTTGTCCATTGATTAAAATGGAGTGAACATTGTTAGATAGCCTTCTTTGGATCAAATTATAGAACTCAGCAGTGAAACCTCTAGTAGCTAAGACATCCATAATAAAATCCCAGCTGATAATATCATAGGCTTTCTTAATGTCCAATTTATAGATAAGATTACCCCCTCTACAATTTTTATTTATGTCTAGCAACAATTCTTGGGCTAGTAAAACATTGTCAGTTATTGATCTCCCTTTGACAAAAGCAGTTTGATTAAGACAAATCAGTTTATCTAGATGGGGCTGCAACCTGGTCACAACAATTTTGCTGATGAGTTTACTGATGACAGAGTTGAGACTGATTGGCTTGTAGTGATCCCAAGTCTTTTACATTTCAAATTTAGGCACCAATATTATATTTGAAGCACTGAAATATCTGGGAAGGTTATGGCCCTGAAAAAAGCTTTTAATAGCTGCAGTAACCTTAGCTTTGATAATGTGCTAGGCTTTTTTATAAAAATCAATAGTATACCCATCAGGGCCTGCTACTTTTGAGCTATCAATGGAATTAAGAGCCAGCCATATTTCCTGTTCAGATGGGAGTTCAGCAAGCTCAAGCCTATTTGTAAATTGAAAATCCTCATGGAATAAAGTCCTATCAATGGGGAGTTTTTGTGCTGGCTGCTGACCCATTAGCTATTGGAAGTGTCTCACTGCATTCAAAGCAATCTCAGAATAATTATGTAACTAGATTACCTCAGCAGTCTGGATAGTATGAATAGTATTACACCTCCTTCTGTATTTGATATAAGCATGGTAGAATTTGGTATTTCTATCTCCCTCTTTGAAAATATTGATAGCAACCTTTTGTTTTAAATATAAATCCTGTCTCTCAATGGCAGTAAGGAGATTAACCTAGGCAGTCATCAACTCTTTGTCCTCAGTAATGCCATTTTGCACATCATTCTCTAGCTTTTGAACCTTTTTTTCAGCATCAGCAACAATATTATAAACATACCTAAAATATGCCCAACCCTATTTTCTCAGAACCTTCCATACCTTAATATGAAGTAGGCTATGTTTAACAAGAGGGTCTGGGTGAGAAACCTTCCACCAAGCTGAAGATACACTTGTGTAGAAATCAGGATAGGAAGACCACATGTTCAGATATCTGAAAGGTGAACTGAAAACTTTATTACAAGGAGCAGTAATGGAAATGAGAAGTGGTTTGTGGTCAGACCCAGCTAGACTGAGATGAGTAACAAAGGTTAGGAGGAATTGAGCCTGCCATAGATCATTCACCAGCACTCTATCAAGCCTCTCCCAAATTTGACCTCTTTTCCAGGTGAATTTAGGACCTTTAAAGCCTAAATCAAACAAGCCTGTCTTTTTGATATTATCATTGAAAAGGGTCATTGTGTTAAGATTAGGGGCCCCCAACTAATTTCTCATCTGAGGACGATGCAATTGAAATCTCCCCTCCCCCACAATCCAGGAGGAAGTCTGTTGTTCACTAATAGTATGGAGGCAGTGCCAAAGTGCCCTTCTGTCATCCTTACTGCAGCCAGCATATATGAAGGAGGCAATTCCTTGATGACTATGTAATTTGAAGGAGATATGCACTAATTAATAATTATCCACCAAAACAGTCCAGAAGATTCCTTTCTACAAAAAATCCAAATTTTATTATTGATGTTTGCAAAATGGGAGAAACTAGTAAGTTTTTTAGTCAATCCTTGAGAATGAGTATGAACCATAGGCTCAAGAATGGCAATGCACTATAAACTTTGTTTTTTTGTAAGGTGTAGTAATCTGTTAAGAGATAGGGGATTAGCAATACCCCTAATAATCCACACTAGGAAATTTATCATCTTTTTGTAGGTAAAGAGGGAAGAGATCTAGACCTGGTTCTACTAGAATAAGGTCTAGAGGGGGAGACATTAAGATATATAGAGCAAGGTTTCCCATTCACAATTGGACCTGCAGAGAGTGTTTGGAAATCAGCCAATTGCTTTTTCTTTTTTCTGGCAGTGTGAATGTGCCAGTCCTCCTCCATTGCTTGTTGTAATGCTTTCATAGTGCCAACAGTAGGGGGATTAGACACAGAAGTAGAGTGTACCCCCTCAGCACAATCCATCAGATTTCTGTCCAAATGAGAGTGTCTCACTGACTCATTAAGCTGCTGACTGCCAGGGATTACAACTCAGGTGAGATCAAATCTTCCTCATAGTCTTTGAGAGGTGCAATTTCAGGAGTGTTGGTTTAATCAACCACCTTTTCAGTGCTAACTTCAGGGGGGTTAATCTCCTAAGGATAAAGTTTAGGAAGAGCCTCTGTAGGGAGAGTCACTATGGCAGGCTGCTTAAAAGCAGTGGAGGGATTTTTCTTGATTGGAGGGTGGAGCCTGAAGCACCTATCCAAAGTGTGGCCAAACATTTTACAATGCTGACAGTAGAAAGGCTTTTACTACAGAACCACATCCTGCCAAAAGCCATCCTTCCCAGTTTTTATCCACAACCTTTTGATCTCAGGGAGGGTAATATCCCTCTCAATGAGAATTTTGGCCACCCCTGGTCTAGCCTTATTAAAAATAGGGGTATCCACCATCAGAGGTGTCCCTAAAGCTTGACCAATGTTAAGCAAGGCATTGTGGTTAAAATATTGATGGGGGAGTCCAGGCAGCTTGAACCAAAGGGGCATAACAGGAGGCTCCTTGCTTGGATCAAAGTCTGGGGTCCATTTGACCACTTTCATGGAGGTTACTGCTTTGGCGATGGACTGTTTAGCCACCAACCTAGCATAATCTTCTTCAACTGATAATTATATCAAGAGGTGTCTACCATCTAACAAACCAATTTTCCAAGCTCCCACAAAATCTAATGATTCAAAAAAATTCCCGACATATTCCATTTTAGGATGTCCCAAGGGAAATTTGCCAATCAGTGAGAATCTAATAGCATCATTGAGGGAAATAACTTCCTGCTCAGTGAAGGAAACAATAGGTTCCTAATCCATGAAAAAAATAACTGTTTTTATGCCTTGATTTTTATCAAATTTTTAAGGATATTATGCTTTAATGAAAGCGTATTTTTGTTTTTGGATGTAGGTGATGCAAAAATGTTCAAAAGGAAAAAGGATGAAAAAGGAGCAAAAACGGAGCCAAAATGCAAAATTGTCAAAATAATGGGCCCAGTGCTCAGGCTCCAGACTCATGCGCCTAAGCGCTGACTCGATACCAAATCCGTGACGATTTCTGTAACTACTTTGGGTGGTTATTTCGACGATTAGAACTAGGTTATTGGATCATCTGTAAGATCGACGCTTATTCCTGGATCATAGGACATGTGATACATCAGTATCTAGACGCTCGGAAACGGTTTGGATCGCGAAGGTGGTGATCCAGGCGAAGAGTGCGAAGAACCGGACGCGGAGTCCGCGCTCAGGCGCGTGATGCTCGACGCCTAGGCGCCGCACACACTTTCTAGAAGATTCATCGAACTCGGACACATTTCGAAGAGATGCTTTAGGCAACCCTGCAGCCTATAAATGAGAGCAATTCTACAGAGAAAAACGCCCAGGACCAAGCCCAAGCCCAATGCCCAATCAGTAGAGAGAATTAGAGAGATAATTTTAAGGGCCACAATTGTAGTTATGTTTCTTTCATTAATTAGTGAGTTTATTTTATTTAGAGTTTAGATCGAGAGTTCTGAAAGAGTTGGTGCTTTGAAGTCTATTTCACTTTGGAGTCGAAGTAATCGTATGTTCAGATTGGAGAAACACTTGAGATAAAGTATTTGTAATTCGATTCAATGTTTTGATTATATGTTTTGTTATTTAAATTCAATGTGTTCCGAAGTAGCTACTTTACTTTCTCCTTTCAATTACGAAAAGATAAATAAGATAATATTAAATTCGTTGGAGAATTAAAAACTAAATATGTTTAAATATTGTGATGATATTAATACGGATCTTAATTTACTATTTAAATTCGTCATTTAAATCGTTAAAATCAGTCAAGAATTTTGAGACTTGAATGAGTTAATTCTTAACTAAGTAGATATCACACTGAATCCTGGGTAATGAGGTGCCATGGCGGGTTATTCAAGGTGAAGTGCAAATAACAGGAAAATATTATTCAATGAGCGTAGAATTGATAAGTTTTTAGAGTGACAAAACTAAATTCTTGTAATTCGGTTTATAGAGAGGGAACGGTCACTAGTAGAGGCCGACTATACCACCCTCGACATCTACATAGTGTGAGCCTGCATTAACCCATTCTACTAACAATACATTCGAACTCATCTATAGATTAACTAATGTTCTTTATACTATCGAGCGAAGGTAAAGAATATGAATGCTTCGATTTGACACAATACTATAAATTTATATTCTCCACGAATATTATATTATTTAAAAAGTCTTGGATTAATCGAAAGGAAGAAAGTTGTTTCGCTTATTATTATTGACATCACTCATTATTTTATTAGTGCTTTAATTCTGCATTTAGTAAATTAAATATTAAATTTATAACTTTAAAAGAAATACATAAAAATAAAATTAACATATTTAAAAATCTATAAACCTCCTCGTGGGATCGATACTGGGTCTTTATTTAAAGCTCTCATATTACTTGAAACGATACGTATACTTGCAGTAGTACCTTTAGTGTGTAAAATGTTTTTCATAAAATTATATTTATATAAACTAGCCGCTATTATTATTTGGGTCAAAGTATTATGCTATAACATATTTTTGAAAGCATAAATTATCGTGTTGTTCGCGGATCGAGGTCGAAGTTTATATGCATATGTTGCGGGGAGGGCAAATTTTTAGATTTTAAATATTTATTTTTATTTTTATTTATTTCTTTCTTTTATTGTCAAAATACAAAAATACAAAAACAATTATAAAAACAAAAATAAAAAAACATAACAAAAATAACAAAAAAAAGTAAGTAGAGATTTTATTTCTTGCTATTTTATTTTACTTTTTATGCGTAGTTCTGGATCTGAAGAAATATTACATTTAGACTCTGAATTAGAAAAAACTTTTAGAAGAATTAAAAAAGGAAAACAAATTCAAAAATATCAAGAGATGGCTAATTTACATAATAATTTACAGAATCCAATTGAAATTAATGAGCAAAATGTTTACAAACCATTAAGGGATTATGTTAACCCTACAGCTTGATGAACTTCATAATAAGATTCAAATACTCTCGTGAGATGCTAATTTTTTGAAATTAAACCGTCTATTATTCAAATGTGCTCAAAATAATCAATTTGGGCGAACACCAAATGAGGATCCAAATTTACACCTTGCTAGTTTTTTAGAATTTTGTGCTACATTTAAATATAACAATGTTTCTGATGATGTTATTAGACTTATACTCTTTCCTTTCTCTTTAAGAGATAAAGCAAAGATGTGATTGAACTCAATAAGCAACGAGTTCTATTAAAACATGAATTTGAAATGGCACAAATATTTCTTGCTAAATATTTTCCTCCTTCTAAAACTTGCTAAATTAAGAAACGACATTACTTCATTTAGCCAATTTAATGGGAGACAATTTATGAAACTCGGGAAAGATTTAAAGAACTATTAAGAAAGTATCTTCATCATGCTTTTACCTGATCGGTTAATTATTCAAACATTTTATAACGAATTTATTGGATCACTAAAATCAATTATCGATACTGTCATCTGTGAGGTTCTTTAATGGCTAAATCATTCGAAGAGCTTATACTTTAATCGAAGAAATGACTAACAATAATTTTCAATGCGCCTTCGAAAGGATTAATCCTAAAAGAATGGCAAGTATTCATGATAACGAAGTCTTTTCTATCTTAGCTTCACAAGTAGTTGCAATATCTAAGAAATTAGATAATTTTGCTATCAATGTATCAAATAACAACTCTGCTAATATGGAAGATTCTCAAACTATTGAAACTTTACAAGCTATTGCTAGTAAAAATAACCCTTATTCAAATTATTATAATATGTTTTCGTTCGTTTTTCTCTTTTATTCTAGAAGGAGTCGACAGCCTGTCGATCATCGTATACTTCCCACATTCGAATAAATCTCCCTCCCGAATCAAATAAGTGATTCAAAGAGGAGAGGAACCGAATAGAGCATGACATACGACAATGCGACAAACAAGAGAAAACGCAAAACGTGGACAGCCTACGTGCGATAAACCTCGCATGATAGAGATAGAGCTGTTGTCCGCCCAAACAAGATTGCGGCGAAAAGCACCTTAAACCGATATCCGCGAAAGAATGCTCACGTAGACTACCCATAACCAGAGAGTCGTGTAGGTGCCTATTCCGGGGTCAAGAGCACTCCTGTGGGACGTATCCCACTCGGTTAATTACATCTTGGGAGTACCCAAGAATACTCTGATAAAAGCGAGTTTCTCTTATAACATCAGCGAACCCGGGGCAACAGGTACTCAAGCGAAGGTTATTCCGCGTGGGAACGCCACGACGCTTCAAAGCTCTCCGCTGTACCACGGAGAAGAGAGTGAGTCTTTTCACGGTCCCCGAATGCAGTAACAGACTCATCATCATACGAGACCCACAGAATAACCTAAATCATCTCGACGGGGATATCCCAACACGTCAAAGCACATCCAGGTCATAAGGGCAGAGGACAAATCGTCGTATCCCAAACGGGCGGCAGCTCATCGGCATCGGGCCGTCAAAATGATATCAACGAAGTCAAGGAGCGAAGTGGTTCAACAGGGGTAGTCAAAGGAATGGAGGAGTAATCCTAAAGGTGTAGGGTAGCCAATGTTGGCGGTACCACGGACCCGTCATCCCAAGCAAGTAGGACCACAAGTCTACCCTGACGCTGGAGGTAATGCCGACCCAACACGCCCCGAGATCCCTGGTCAGCAATCCAAGAACCGCATCATCCATGGAGGCCTCTGGCAGCCCTAAGGTCGAGGAGGCAGGAAACTCTATCCTATGACTATATGCTGGAGCTCCAAGAGGTGGGTCTCACACATGCCAAAGTGGCAAGGATGCCTCAGGAAAGAAGAGGAAGAGAGGTTCAGCTACAAAGCTGGAAACGTTCCAAACAAAAGGACTTACACTACGTCTGGGTCGGGGAGCCTTTTAACACCCTAGCGCAGCTGGGACAACCACCTATAAAGGTATGTCGGGCCAATCGAGTTGGAGAAGCACGGCGGACTCCTCCTGGGATACGAAAATATGAATGCAGTTATCTCGAGCGGCCTTTAAATAATGTGGAGGCCTCTATTAGTATGACTTGGGTGATAACTACACAACGCAACCCATTTAAAATCCCACCAAGGCCATGTAAGAAAGTAAAGTGCATTTTAAAATCTCGAATATTTTAATCCTAAAATTCATTTATCTCGAATATTTTATTAAGATTATTAACATATAAAGTTTACAATTTGTAGGATCCTTAAAGAGATTTAAACTGTGTATCGTGAAGTCTCATATCATGAGAAAAAACAAGGAAAACACATGCAACCGTACGCAAATACGCAATAAAAGCAGAAAGAAAAGCACTCCATAATAAATTAAAAGAGGCTACAATGTCGTTGCTAATTCCGACACATCCCAAGAAAAGCGATAGAAAGCGGCCAAGTAACTCCGCATATACACGCCCGTCACTAATTCATACAACAATATAAAAATACAGCACTAAGATACGGAGCACGAGCATCTCTGTTGGTCCCCTCCACGTGTTTCTAGCCTGAAAGCACCTCGGAACCCACGCCCGTATCTTATTTCTCATTACGGGACTCTCATAGACTCTAAATGTATATAGAAAAGAAAAGACTCAATCCCGCATGAAAATAAGATTAGCGTGGAAAGCTCACATGCATACGACGTATAACGAGCCACGCCTTATATAGTGGGGAGCCTAAACGAAGCACTCGACAAGCATATTGTCGTAAATTATTACTCGCTCCCCATAGATGCGTACTGTGTGCACATAGCATACGCTGACTCCGCAAGAAAGTCGCTCTAACATACTACGCATACATATGCGGCGATGCAGTCGCATCACAAACACAGGTGCAGAAGAAGGATACGCCAGCTAGGGCAACCAATCCATCAAAGAACAATGAGTCGGGCATCAAAAAGACTACACTGAAGCATCCTAATCTTAGCATAGCACATCATCTAACGAAGAGTGCATTAACCTACAGTGCGCCTAAGTGCGCAGTAAGTCCGTGATAAGTATGACTTCGACGTGGTCCTGCCGCACTGGCCTCGACGTAAAGATCCAAAGGATCGCAAGGGCGTCACGAAGAAGGGTGACACGAGTTAGATCCATTGGATCCCTAAGACACATATACTTGCTGTCAATCCCGATGACTTAACTCGCATTGCTCATTGGGATCAACCCAACAAGTAATGCTCGTTAAGGCATCGCGAATGACAAGGGGTCACTTTCCTAACGAGCCTTGCTCGCTACCATGTAAACATGCAAATGCAAGTGCAGACAGTCATGTGACAGAAGTGATGTGTGTACCATGGGGCAGTGACTCAGGAAAGGATGGGCATGTCGTGGAGGCAGCAGCCCGAACAAATGGGTGTGCCGTAGAGGCAAGTGACCGGAGCGCGGGCGTGCTGTGGAGGCGAGGGCCGAGAGAAATGGGTGTGCCGTGGAGGCAGTGACCCGAAGGATGGGCATATCATGGAGACAGGGGCCCGAGGAGGTATGCTGGGGCGGCAGTGACCAAAAGGATAGGCGTGTCGTGGCGGCAGTGGCCCGAAGAAGGTATGCCGATGCGGCTTTGACCCGAGAATATGCAACATAGGTAGGTGAACATGCAAATGATCATGCAAATGAACATACAAGATGCAACATGCAAGCGGTGGGTTGACCGCGCCATGGCGGTCGGTCGAACTAAAGTGATTGGTTGACCGAGTAGGGGCTGCCGGTCGAGGCAAAGTACATGTCGGCCGGGCGGGCCAGCTATTGACGAGCAAAGTGCAAATGCAAACATACATGCAATAGGATGCAGAAGCATACAAACATGCAAGTGATCGATCGACCGAGCCTTGGTGGCCGGTCGAACCAAAGTGAGATGTTCGTCGGGCCGCGGCGGCCTGGCGAAGCGAAGTGAATGCTCAACGGGCCGGGGCTGCCGGTCGGAACAGAGTGAAATGCAAACATGCTCAAAGCAAAATGAGTGTAATATGGAGCAAACAAATGCAGATAACCAACTAGGCTCGTGCTAACGACCTCACCCAGGAAACATGTGGTTAGACCCTTGGATGCCCGACATCGCCGCCTCTTGCTTTAGCGAGGAAATGTGGGGAGTTTCTCCCCGGATGTCCGAGGGGGAAACTCTCCGTGGCGTGCGCGAAACTGGGCTAGCATACGAGCCTTTTCCCATTTCACGAACCCCTCCGGACTTTCGCAATGCGAGCTAGCTACAAAGCTTCTCTCGCTTTGCCAAGTCCGACCTCCCGCTTTCTCGAGAAACCGGCGAATCCGGAGCGAGGGGAGTGAGGGACTCCGACCCATCGAGACATGGTGCTAAGCGCTCACAACAACAGTGAGACACTCGGCTCTACGGAGGGTACTTGGCCACGCACAGGAAGTCCTAACCTAAAGCGCCACAGGTAAATAAACGATCCATCACATAGAGCACGTCATTACGCGGCGTCACGGCCGGCGCACGCACCCCGATGTGGGCGACCGAACCCACACGCTTACATCAACTAAACCTAGGGCCAGCTAGAAGTTTAGAAAATCTCACCACCGTGACGGTTGTGGACGTGTATCTTCATGCTGAAGAAGAGCCCACAATCTATAGCGAATTTCAGCGATGCTCCAGTCTGCGCAACGGTATGCCTCGCAACGAAATACGTAAACGAATAGGAGTTAGTGAGGGAGGTAGATGCCTCGCAATGAAACATGAGGAAGGCAAAGGAGTGAGGGCAAGAGGTATGCAAAGTATACAAAATAAACGTCGCTGCATATGAAAATATGATCGAAACGTACCTTTATGGGAGGGGTTGGATGCATCAAGACATCCCCGAATTCCGCTAGGAATCACGAAGGCTTGCGTAAAGATTCAATGCAACTAACTCATCCGGATCTATATTGGAGCAGGTCGGCGGAGCATCGTTGGCGAGAAAATAATGCCGCGAGGTGCCGGCCAAGAGGGGAAGAACAGCCAAGCTTTTTTTTTAAGCCGAGAAGGAAGAAGAGGTGGCCTGAGGGTTTCGCCGGCAGCTATAGGAGAAGGCGGCGGGTCGTCCGCCGGAGAGGAGCAGCGGCCAGCACGGCTGCGCAGCGAGAGAGAATGCTCGGGAAGGGAGCTCGCGAAGCGAGCCTCGAGGGAGGCGGTGCTGGGCTTCGCCGGCAAGGAGAGGAGCTCCGGCGAAGGGAGGACGTCCGGCGGCGGCGAGCTTCGACGACGAGCACGCTAGGGTTCGCGAAGGGAGCTTGGCGGCTGCTGTGTCGCGATGGATCGGGGAGAGAGGGAGAGATGTGATACTATATATAGGAATAATATAATATAAGATTATTATTATGATAATAATAATTATTATCAGTTTAATAATCTCCAACCCGCTGCAGGTCACGCGTGAGTTTAATAGGATTAGGATAGACCTTTTTTTTTGCTTCTTTATAAATATATATATATATATATATATATATATATATATATATATATATTGATATAGTGCATATCATAAAAAAGAGAGAGAGGGCTGCAGCACATGCATGAGATAAGGAGAGGAGATAAGATTTTTTTTTGTTTTTATTGTATAATAATAATAATAATAATAATAATAATAATAATAATATTATTATTATTATTATTCTCCCGTTTTTTATCGGATACATCATCGCGAGTGAAATGAACATATTTCCTGGGTAAAATCGATGTTCGGACTCACTAGCGTGGTCCGCTTCGTCATCCAGAGTCATTCGGCCGCTCGGCCACTTTTTGAGTGATTTGGTTAAAAAGGATAATTCACATATTTTAAGCCTGCCCACGATGTCGTAGCAAAATGAACATCCTCCGTAGGTAAAATCGGCGTCTCAGACACAATCGTGTGATCCGTTTAGTGACTTTTTTACGATTGGGCAAAAAATGATAATTTGCATATATTTAGCCCGTCTGTCAAGCCGTAGCGAGATAAACATCCTCCCTACGTAATATCGACGTCTCAGACACACTCGCGTGGTCCGTTTCATCGTTAGGGGTCATCTGAACAAGTTTGCTGATGGATAGGCCAATTTGAGCCAATTTCCCGCGCTACTCGACGAGTAACACCTGTCGACCTGACCAAATTCATCTGATGTGTGAAATGTCGACCGGCCTTCGCCTAGCGAATGTTAAAGCCTAACAGAATGACCCTGGTTACGTGCCCCTCAACACGAGCTGAAAGGTTACAAATGAATGTCTGGAGCTACGATAATCAACACATACATCAAGCAATGTTCCATAGCGCTCGAGTGGACCTCCTACACTTCTGACATCAAAAATTGATGCCAACAAAGGACCCCCAACAAGTGTGCTGCGCAGTTAAGGCACAGTGCACTTGTTGGAAGCTGCTCAATTTTTTATTAAGCCCAGTGTTAGTAATGAGGCTACACAACCTAAGCGACCAAAAAGAGCCAATTACCCTAGAGAAGAAAAGCCGCTAGAGCCATATCCACTTCTAGGGGGATAGGGAGGAATGCACACGCGACTTATATCCACCCCTACAATGGGTTCGGAGGCCATAATGGCATGACCCGAAAAGTGGTTCGAGGCCGTAGAGGCATAACCACGCCCGCAGGTTCAGTGGTCGTAAAGGCATGACTTACGAATGAGTTCAGGGGCCGTAGAGGCATGACTCAGAAAAGTGGTTCAGAGGCCGCAGAGGCATGACCACGCCCAGTAGGTTCAAGGGCCAGAGAGACATGACCTACAAATGAGTTCAGGGGCCGCAATGGCATGACTCAACAATGTGGTTCAGGGGCCATGGAGGCATAACCACAAAAACAGGTTCAGAGGCCGTAGAGGCGTAACCTATAGGTGAATTCAGAGGTCATAGAGACGTGACTCTACTCGGTGGTTCAGGGGCCACAGGGTCATGAACACACAATACTGAGGGTCTAAAACCTCAAATGCCTGCACATTATTGATGAGGACCGTCGGGCTTCATGTTACACATGAGCGGAAGGCAGGTTGGCTAGGGAGCCGCCTGTTACTTTAATGAGGATTGTCGGGCATCACATCGCACATTAAGCGGTAGCAAGTTGACTAGATCGAGAAGGAATGTCGTAAAGTTCGCATCTGAGGACTAGTCCGCATTAATCAGTTAGGAGGGAGAGTCAAGAGACTCCGATCCCTCCTGCGAACTGATCGAGGTGCGTACCTCAACACCCGCGCTCCATCAATGAGGACTGTAGTATAGATTTTACGTCGCTCATGAGAGGAAGGAAGGTTGGCTAGAAAGCCGCCTATCACTTTAATGAGGAATGCCATGGGGCCTCACATCGCTCACTAAGCGGTAATAGGTTGACTAGATCAAGAGGAGAATGTCAGCGGTCTTCAATTCGCCTCTGAGGACCAGTCCGCATTGATCAGTTAAGAAGGAGAGCCATGAGACTCCAGTACCTCTTGCGAACTAATCGAGGTGCGTACCTCAACACCCGCGCTCCATCAATGAGGACTGTCGTATAGATTTTACGTCGCTCATGAGAGGAAGGAAGGTTGGCTAGAAAGCCGCCTGTCACTTTAATAAGGAATGTCATGGGGCCTCACATCACTCACTAAGCAGTAATAGGTTGACTAGATCGAGAGGGGAATGCCAGATGGACTTCGCTACCCCCACGAGTACTAGTCCGCATCGATCAGTTAGGAAGGAGAGTCAAGAGACTCGATCCCTCCTGCGAACTGATCGAGGTGCGTGCCTCAACACCCGCACTACATCTTTGATGAATACTAAGAGTTTTACATCATCACCTCAGAGGTAGCGAAGGCTGGCTAGGAAGCCGAGCAACAAAGCTATGACATCAAGCAACGAAATGCTCTTATGAAAGAACCGACTAGAACACCATGTGGTCCGAGAAGCACCAAATTTGGATGGCTGAGAAGCCAAAACTAGAGAAGTCATCCATGAGGAAAGCACTTGAGACTTACATCCTATCTGGAAAGCGGGTTCAGAGGTCGTTAAGGCGTGACCTCGAAGCAACCAAGGTTTTAGAACCTCGAACGCCTACACTATGCATGAGGACTGCCGTCGGGCCTTATGTCGCTCGTTGCGAGGTAGGTAGGTAGGTTGGCTGAGAAGCCTAGCAATAAAGCTAAAAATGTAGTATGACGTGATGTTCTCATAGAAGGACTGACTAGAACGTCGTGTGGTCTGAGAAGCATCAGAGTATGTGGCTATAGAGCCGGAGATGTAAAAATACAAGATGTCCTGACAATAGAGCAGACTAGAACGTCGTGTGGCTCGAGGCACATCGTAGGAGGTGGCTATGGAGCCAACAAATCGTCAAGAGATGAGACACCCTCATGATGGAACCGACTAGAACGTCGTATGGTTCGAGAGGTGTCAAATGCTAGATGGACAAAGTAGTATAGCAATCTGAGACAGGTCGGTAAGGCCAAGCGAAGAGGTTTTTAACATATGCGACGTCCTGGCAGGTGGCAATAAAGCCGACAATGTCCGAAGACAGGATGTTCTCATAGTAGAGCTGACTAGAACGTCGTATGACTCGAGTAACATCGTAGTATATGGCTATGGAGCCAAAGGATCGTCATGAGACGAGACACTCTCATAAAAGAACCGACTAGAACGTCGTATGGTTCGACAGTTGTCAAGCGCTAGCTGAGCAAAGCAGTCTAGCAATCCAAGACGGGTCGGTGAATCCGAGAAAAGCAGTCCTACCGTACACAACGTCATGGTATCGACAGATATCAAAATATCGCGACTGGACACGGATCGGTTGACCATCTGAAGTAGTCCTAACCAACGCATCACGGCGTCGAAGGGGGTCGGATGAACAAAGCGATCCAACCTCATAGTACCTTACGGACCTGAGCGGGGTAACTCTTGCTGAAGAGTTTGCGGGCGTGAGAATACCCTGCTTAAGCATGGACTAATCGGACTAGCATAGAGCTCGGATTAGTACGACATGCAACCTGACATGGTGAATAGAATCAGCCAAGTCGAATATCAAATAGGAGGTATTCATCCTACCTATGCCATGTAAAATGGTGCAGGAGATATGTATCCTGACCCTGCATCAAGCGAGCAAGCATATAGCCGAATAGCCTGAAGTAACATGCTCAGAATATAGTCAGATATTGAAATGTCCCGAAAAAGCACGGATCAGTGGTAAAGCCAATACAACATGTTGCTCGACGTGGCGGACAAAGCTAACCACAACAATCGAGATAAAGACATGGTTACATAACCGGGATGGTATAACCATAAGGGTGCTTCTACGAGCACTAGCAAAGCAACTTTTGCTAGGAGATCCATGGATCGGTCGTTAAGCTAATACAACATGGTACTCGAGGAGGCGGACAGAACCAACCAAAGAGATCGAGGATTACAACTGGTTATACGACCTAGAACGGTCTAACCGCTAGGGTGCATCAGAAGTACTAGAGATATGACTCGCGTCGAGGAGTTTTACGTGTGATAATACCTGACTTAAGCATGTACTAATCGAGCTAGCATGGAACTCAAATTAACGCAACATGCAACTTGACATGGTGAGTAAGATCAACCAAGTTGAAGGGATCGCTGAAGAGGCGATCTCGAAACGTACCCACGGGAAGACTCGCGTTGGAGATACCTTAAACGTTCTGCCAATGCTTTGTGGGGACTTGCATATCTCATTCTAACATGGTGAACAAGCTCAAACCAATCAGAAGAAGCATCAAAACGTGTCGGATGCGCAGAGTATTCCGACCTCGTAACACTTGTGCATGATTTTTCGGCAAAGTGACCCACAGTGGGGATTTCAGGTGATCCCTCTATAAGAATTCTATATGACCATTGCAGGGGATTTTTTTTATGGGCATAAAGATACATGTCTTAAGCATGGACTAATCGAGACTACATAGTACTCGAGTTATTGCAACACGCACTTCGAGATGGTGAGCAAAGTCAGCCAAATCCGTCAAAATACCAGAGAGGTATCGAGGGCTAGATGCATAAATGTCCATCCTCGGGGTGCTTTAGTAAGCCAAGACTAAGCGTAGACCCCGCTGAAAATTTCCTCACAAATAAGCAAAGTAGTCCTTATCGAGGAAAGATTTACAATCAGATCGGGCATTGAAGATCTCGATTAGGAACGGATCAACTATGTGAGTGAACATTTTAGCTGATACGACATGCCTACTGGTAAAGCAGCGAATCACTCAAATCAGGTGGACTGAGTGGTCCAACCCACATGGGATATCTTAGCCAGGAGTTTGTTAAGCGAGACTTTCACTGGGGATTCCACAAAATTGACAGGGTAATTCCTGCTAGAAGGGTACCGCAAAGTGATCGAACCCAGTAAATAGATGAACACAATGGCTCATCTCAGAAAAAACGTCCCCCAAAGGGGATTCCTCAAAGGCTTATAGAGTGGCTCTTACATGAGGGAAACAAAGGTAGCTCAACATGTAGAAGGGGCTCCTGTCAACGCACCCGATGAGGTGAGCCAACTTAAGGATTTTAATGCGGGTACTAAGGTACTCCGCTTAGGCATAGATCGGCTAGGTAATTTGAGTGTTGTAGCCGTTGCAACATGCATTTTCCCGACAAAGCAATAAGAACTGCTCACACTATGGGGATGTACAACATGGGGTGTTAGAGTATGACGATGGTCTACCCACAAAAATGTCTAGCTTTTAAGCTAAACCATATCCATAGAAGGATCTCAACCGCATTCATTCAAAGCGAGTGTGACAGGCACGTATCCTCATTCATAAAGATGAACAAGACGTGCATATCAACCAAACTCGTGTCGGGCGGGAGTAGTAGTCTTCGGACCCTACATAGAGCGGATCGACGAAAGACAATGTAAGAGAAAAGCGAGACTTCTCTTATAGAGATTGGTGGCTGCACCAGGTATAAGCCGCTCGTAAGACTTCCACTTTGCCCGAAATGCAAACCAACAATTAAAGTAAGAGAAATACAAGTTTTCTCCTACATGAAACTGTTGTTAGCTTTGGATGATCTTTTGATGAATGCATGGTAATCTCCATAAGAAACTCACATAATGAAGAGATTGTGAAATGCACATTCTTTATTGCTCCAAAAACTGGATTACAAAGTGCATGTGCTTTAAAAATAATTTGCTTATAAAGTACATTGAGTAGATGAAAAAGAGGCTTAAGCAAATATCTCTTCAAGTATCGCCCATTGATAGGGGGAATTGGATGAAATCCATTTGCAATAATTAGCAAGAATGGTAGCTCAACTTTCAGATGAAGGGCTACTGGACCCTGAAGGTCAACGCGCGAGGCGTAAAATAGATGGATGAAACTCATGCAGAAGGCAACTCAACTTCTAATGAAGGATTGTAGGACCCGAGGGTCGACGTGTAGAGCATAAAGGTAGTGGGTGAACAACCTACGAGATGGCAAGCTTTTCTTCTGAAGGAAGGGCTGCCGAACCCAGAGGGTTGATACATAACGTGTAAGGGTGGTGGATGAAAAGTCCACACACAAAAAGGCAAGTCAACTTCCGAGGAAGGACTGTCGGACCTAGAGGGTCGACACATAGAGTGTAAACTAATGGGTGAAGAGCCCACGAGAAAGCAAGCCTTTCTTCCAAAGGAAGGGCCGCCGGACCCAGAGGGTCGACGCATGGAGCGTGAAAAGGTAGTGGGTGAAGAGCCCACGAGAAGGCAAGCCATTCTTCCAAAGGAAAGGCCACCGGACCCAGAGGGTCGATGCATAAAGCGTGAAAAGGTAATGGGTGTAGAGCCCACAAAGCTTCTAGGAGCCTTTCATGCCATACATATATTTTTTTTATTGGCATATTAGTTTTTTATAGAGCTTATCAGAATATTTTTTCTTTTTTTTTATTTAAATATCATGGGCTAAGCCTTTATCGGGAAGGATTTGGCATGACATACCAAACTGATCTGGAACAAAGAACTTTCATAAAGGCATCCTAGAATGACCAGATATACAACACAAAATATGATATTTTGCAAAATTCAGGTACATGTGGGATTTTCCTTGAGTACTTTTCCCTAGCCCCTGTCCTTTAATTCTTTTCACCCTTATCCCAAATAGGCCTCATCATTCGTATCAGGGTGTTAAGAAAATGTTTCGTTTTGGAGATTTCTTTAAATCCATCACTGATTTATCAATCATCCCAATGTCACTTAAACAAATCTCTGAACAAAATATCCTAAGGATCTTAATCAGGAGAATTTTGAAATCAGCAAACTCTTTATGTTGAAATTTCTGATTTTTCCACTCACCTCAAGCTTCATCTCAGGAGTGTTAATCATTTTTTTCTTCTTCTTTTTATTTTATTTTATTTTTTTGAAGCATTTCACACTTTTTATTTTCCTGAGAATGGCTATATCTGGTGAGCTTCTTTTTGTTATAAAGTAATTTCTACTCATTCAAAAATCTCCCGAATAAAGATTCTTAGGATTTTATGACTCATTACTTGTCAAGACCCCATCAGTTTAACTGAATGGAAAAGTAAGAGATCTAAATAGCCTCTAAAACTACTCACATCTCAATAACACCCATCTAGTCATTCTGAGGTGTTCTCAGGACTTAGGTAAAAATTCATTAAATTAAGGGACTTGGTCGTGGACTTAGGTAAAAATTCATTAAATTAAGGGACTTGGTCGTCAAGACTTAGTTCCCATCCCCTAAACCATGAAGATTTGCAAGTCTTAAGAAGGTTTATACATGGTTTGGCTTAAACCCTTCTTCGGAATCTACCCTAGATTCAACCTTGAGAATCATCAAAGGCAAATCCAAGATAAGATCAACTACGTAGAGCGATTCCTTTCGAAACCATCTCAACAACCTCTAGAAAGTGGAGTCGGAGCATCAAGAGATATTTCAGTTAGACAAGTAGAGAGGTCTAACCGGTAACGTCAGATATCGAGGTATCCCGATGAATCATGGGCTGATTGTAGATACAATGTATTCTAATCAGTTCAACATGATCATCGATAGGGTGATAAAAATCAACCAAGTCAAACAAAACATTCCATGAGATTGGATATGGGAGATTGATCAATCTCATAATGATGCTTTCTCACCAAGAACATAATCGAAAGTCGATAAGGTTCTGGATAGGTGACGCACCAAATCCTAGTCAGGTTCGAAGTAACTGACTAAATCAAATGCTTAGACATGTAGGATGGTCTTAGCAACAAAATGCTCTCATCAAGAGCCTAGCTAAAAGGGAAACATAGCTCAAATCAAATGAGGCACTCTCAATAGTCGAGGAGATGTGTATCCTAGCTAAAACATGGATCGACTGAGACTAGCGACGTAGTCTAATCGATACAACATGTCACCAACAAGAGATTTTGGGGGCATCCCCCAATCAGAGTATAAAACATCCATTTTAGCTTTGCTCAATAAATGAATGATGTAGAATTAAACACTTTTCAAAGTAAAGGCAAGTAAACCCGTCACCGTCAAATGTAGAAAGTCATTCCACATGCAGCATCGGGATATCAAGAGACGTGGTGGCAAGATTTTGCCTAACCCATTGGGTATTCGCCGAGGTAAGGCAATCAATTTCTATCCTCAAATAAGATGAGAATTGATGGGGGTATTCCCCGTATCTCTCTTAATCAACGTAAGACAAATTCATCTAGTGTAATGAAGAGGAAGCCACAACATTTTCCTTATGACTTGTGGAAAGAGTGGGCACATCAAATGCGAGTGAAGCCGCTACAACAAGATCATCAATGATAACTGGTATAACATCTGAAGCAATGGCCCTAAGTACCACACTAATGGTCCCATGCAACACCTCGGCGGGTCTTGTAGCATGCACAACAAAAATAAAATATCCCGGTCTCGCAACGGACCGACAGGCAAACCCCGGTCTCCTACTACGAGGGCCTAAAGGATAAGAAGGACAAAGAAGTTTGCTCAGACATCTGAAGAATTCGGGTAAGGAACTTCTTTCAAGGAAAAGGACCCAGTCCTCATAGAGGAAAACTGCTTCAATAATCTTCTTGGCAAGGAGATCCGTAGTGGAGTCATCAATATGGACCGCAGTTTTAGAGCAATCTGCATCTTAAGGAGGGAGAGCACTTACAGCTATCATGGCTGAAGAATAATTAGCATAACCAGACAGAGAAGTGAAACGATTCTTAGCCAATAGGATCTGAGCGTCATCCCGTGTTGGAATCAGAACAACTCATAGCGGGGACCCAGTCTACACCGCCAGAGGATGAAAAAGGTGATTCTCATCCAACGAGATTTAGTGTCAATCTCGGGCCGGAACCAAAACAAGTTGTGGCGGGGACCCTATCCACACTGCTGAACACTGCATTGTAAAATGCAACTGTAGCGCTCCAACATATGCGATGATGGAAATTCTCAATATATGGAAGGACTACAAGAGAGATGAGAAGACGAGAAAGTACGTCGTAGCGCATCGCCATCTAGTACCAGCCTCTTCCTTAAGGAAAAAGTAGCACTGATACTAGCTACTACAACGAAAGAAGTGTCACATGCACAACTCCTCCTTTTCAAAGGAGGGCACGTAGCAAGCATCCGGTGGGGACGTGGTCCGCACAACCGGGAACAGTAGCAAAAATGACTTACAATTCGAGGGTCAAAGGCACCTCTTAAACTGAAGTCGGAATGGGTATAGAATCCTAAAGCAGAACATGCTGCAAAATTTACAGCAATCTATTTCTAGTCCTCCTAACCTTCCAGCCTAATCAAGAGCAGGTAGATCCTCAGGGGAAACCGGAACAAAAAGAAAGTCGAGACAGAAGTCACAATGATGACAACAGTGACAAACCTACTGCTAGAGGAAGACTCACCTGCCTATGACAGAGAGATACGTGAGAACACGGAGGGACAAGTCTAGAAAAGATTGTTAGGTGTGGCGGCAAATCGCTTTCTAGCGACGGCCTCTTTTTACAAAAGAAGCGGGCGTGACGTGAGCCACTGCAGCAAAAACAGCTAAATGTGTACGACTCCTCTTTTAAGGGGTAGGACACGGAGGAAAAAGCCTCAGAGGGCGTAGGAACAACTTGATATGCACGACTCATTCTTTAAGGGTGAGGGCACAGAGCAACACGCCTGAGAGGGCGTAAAAACGACTCAATATGCACGTCTCTCCTTTTAAGGGGAAGGGCACTGAGTAAATGCCTCAGAGGGCTTAGGATTACGTGGGGTAATCCCATAGGGTGCTCGAAGGAACTGAAGGTTATGACGCCCTCATGAGCACAGAAAAGCTCGGGGAGAGGGGAAAGAGTTCTGTCTGGCGGCAGCGATCATATCCATCTTTCTGCTCTTCCGCGTAGCGGGGCAAAGAGGGACAACGATAAAAAATAAGGAAAGGTCAAGAAACCAATCACAAAACTACAACAGCATCGATGCAAGCGATAATGCTGCAACCGAAATGTCGAAGGTGAGAGAAGGGACAGAATGCATCGAGTTGCTACCCCTAGCAACTGACACATGGACTGAAAACCAAAGTCTCACAAAAAGGCTCAACTGTGACTCGAAGAAAGAGAACCAGGTTACGATAATATGAGCAAAATTCCTAGCATGGAGAGAGGTTATAACCCCAAAAAGCGTAACTCCAAGTACGAAGAGAGAGACTCATCCCCAGCGGAGTCGCCATTCTTGCGAATACGCTGGGATTCACAAGACTCATAAGCGAAAACTCCAAGCATGGAGAGAGAAACTCATCCCCAGCAGAGTCGCCATTCTGTTTTCGTTCGTTTTTCTCTCTTTTATTTTAGAAGGAGTCGCCAGCCTGTCGATCATCATATACTTCCCACATTCGAATAAATCTCCCTCCCGAATCAGATAAGTGATTCAAAGAGGAGAGGAACCGAATAAGAAGGGACATACGACAATGTGACAAACAAGAGAAAACGCAAAACGTGGAGAGCCTACGTGCGATAAACCTCGCAAGGATAGGTTAAGTGTGTCCGCCCAAACAAGATTGGGCAAAAAGCACCTTAAACTAATATCCGCGAAAGAATGCCTACGTAGACTACCCATAACCAGAGAGTCAGGTGTAGGTGCCTGTTTTGGGGTCAAGACCACTCCCAAGGGGACGTATCCCACTTGGTTAATTACATCTTGGGGGTACCCAAGAATACTCTCGATAAAAGGAGTTTCGCTTATAGTATCATGAATCTGGGGCAATAGGTACTCAAAGGAAGATTATTCCGTGTGGGAAGGCCACGATGCTTTCAAAGCTCCCGCTAGACTACGGGGAAGAGAGTGAGTCTTTCACGGTCCCCGAATGGGTAACGGACTCATCAGCATACGAGACCCATAGAATAACCTAAATCATCTCGATGGGGATATCCCAACATGTCAAAGCACATTCGGCCATAAAGGCAGAGGAAAAATCGTCGTATCCCAAATGGGCGGCAGCTCATCGGCATCGGACCGTCAAAATGATATCAACGAAGTCAAGGAGCGAAGTGGTTCAAAAGGGGTAGTCAAAGGAATGCAGGAGTAATCCTAAAGGGGTAGAGGTAGCCAAGTTGGGGTACCATGGACCCGTCATCCCAAGCAGTAGGACCAAAAGTCTACCTGGACGCAAAGGTAGTCGACCCAACACGTCCTGAGATCCCCGGTCAGCAATCCAAGAATTGTATTATCCACGGAGGCCTCGGTAGCCCTAAGGTCAGAGGAAGAAAACTCTATCATATGACTATAAGCTGGAGCTCCAAGAGGTGGGTCTCACACCTGCCAAAGTGGCGAGGATGCCTCGGAGAAAGAAGCGAAGAGAGGTTCGGCTACAAGGCTGGAAATGCTCCAAACAAAGGACTTACACCCCGTCCGGGCTCGGGAGCCTTCTAACACCCTGTGCGCACTAGACAACCACCTATAAAGGTATCTTGCAGGCCGATCGAGTTGGAGAAGCACGGGGACTCCTCCTCGGGACATGCAAATATGAATGCAGATTATCGAGAGCGGTCTTTAAATAATGTGGAGGCTCTATTAGTATGACTTGGGTGATAGCCATGCAATGCAACCCATTTAAAATCCGGCCCGAAGGCCATGCAAGAAAGTAAAAGTGTAGATTTTAAAATCTTGAATATTTTAATCCTAAAATTCATTTATCTTGAATATTTTATTAGGATTATTAACATATAAAGTTTACAATTTTAAGGTCCTTAAAGAGCTTAAATGGTATCGTGAAGTCCCAGATCACAGAAAGAAACAAGGAAAACACATGCAGGCATGCAAATATGCAATAAAAGCAAGAAGGAAAGCACTCCATAATAAATTAAAAGAGGCCAAAATGCCGCTGGACCGGCGACATATCCCAGGAAAAGCAGTAAAAGCGGTCGGACTCCGCATATACATGCCCGATCCTAATTCTATACAACAATATAAAAATGCAGAATTAAGATACGGGGCACGAGCATCTGCTCCTGGTCCCCTCCACGTGGTTCTAGCTTCAAAACGCCTCGGAACCCATGCCCGTATCTTATTTCTGCTACAGGACTCTCCTAGACTCTAAAAGTACATAGGAAAAGAAAAGACTCAATCTTGCATGAAAACAAGTATTAGCGGAAAAGCTCACATGCATATGACGTATAATGAGTCATGCCTTATAAGTGGGGGAGCTAAATAGCACTTGCAAGCAAATTGTCAAAATCATTACTTGCTCCCCCCCATAATGGTACCTGTGTGCACATAGAGACATGGCTCCCTGCAGAAAAGCGCCCTAACATACTACATACATATGCAACATGCAGTCACATCACAAACACAGTGCAGAAGAAGGATACCGGCTAGGGCGATCAATCCATCGAAGAACAATAGCCGAGCATCAAAAAGACTACCTAAGCATCCTAATCCTGACCGCAGTACACCATCTAACGAAGAGTACATTAACCTAGTGCCTAAGTGCGCAATAAGTCTGGGTATAGTATGACTTTGACGGGGTCGCCGCACCGGCCCCGACCTAAAGATCTAAAGGATCTAAAGGGCATCACAAAGAAGGGTGACACGAGTTAGATCCATTGGATCCATAGCACAGTCATACTCGTGTCAATCCTAATGACTTAACTCGCATTGTTCATTGGGATCAACCCAGCAAGCAATGCTCATTAAGGCATCGCGAATGACATGGGTTCACTCTCCTAACGAGCCTGGCTCGCTACCATGTAAACATGCAAATGCAAGTGCAGACAGTCATGTGACAAAAGTGATGTGTGTACCATGAGGCAGTGACTCAGGAAAGGATGGGCATGCCGTGGAGGCAGCTGCCCGAACAAATGGGTGTGTCGTAGAGGCAGTGACCCGAAGGTGGGCGTACCGTGGAGGCAGGGGCCCGAGAGAAATGGGTGTGCCGTGGAGGCAGTGACCCGAAGGATGGGCATATCGTGGAGACAGGGGCCCGAGGAGGTATGCCGGGGCGGCAGTGACCAAAAGGATGGGCGTGTCGTGGCGGCAGTGGTCCGAAGAAGGTATGCCGATGTGGCTTTGACCCGAGAATATGCAACATAGGTAGGTGAACATGCAAATGATCATGCAAATGAACATACAAGATGCAACATGTTATCGGTGGGTTAACCGGGCCATGGCGGTCGGTCGAACTAAAGTGATCGGTCGTTCGGGTAGGGATCGCCTGGTCGAGGCAAAGTACATGTCGACCGAGGCGGGCCGACCGGTTGAGGCAAAGTGCAAATGCAAACATACATGCACAGATGCAGAAGCATACAAACATGCAAGTGATCGATCGGCCGAGCCTTGGTGGCCGGTCGAACCAAAGTGAGATTTTCGCCGGGCCGCGGCGGCCGGGCGAAGCGAAGTGAATGCTCAACGGGCCGGGGCGGCCGGTCGGAGCAGAGTGAAATGCAAACTTGCTCAAAGTAAAATGAGTGCAATATGGAGCAAACAAATGTAGATAACCAACTAGGCTTGTGCTAACGACCTCACCCAATAAACATATGGTTAGGCCCTTGGATGCCCGACATCGCCGCCTCTTGCTTTGGCGAGGAAATGTGGGGCGTTTCTCCCCGGATGTCCAAGGGGGAAACTCTCCGTGGCGTCGCGAAATGGGCTAGCACTGGAGCTTTTCCATTTCACGAACCCCTCCGTACTTTGCAGAGGAGCCGCCACAAAGCTTCTCTCGCTTTGCCAAGTCCGACCTCCCGGTTCTCCAAGTAAATGCGAGGAATCCGGAGCGAAGGAGTGAGGGACTCGGACCCATCGGGATTGGTCTAAGGCGCTCACAACAACAGTGGAGACACTCGGCTCTACTGGAGAGTACTTGGCCACGCACAAGAAGTCCTAACCTAGAGGCCACTCTAGTAAATAAACGATCCATCACATAGCATATCGCCGCGCGCGGCGTCACGCCGGCGCACGCACCCCGTGTAGGCGACCGAACCCACACGCCTACATCAACTAAACCTGGGCCGCTAGAAGTTTAGAAAATCTCACCACCGTGACGGTTGTGACACGTGTCTTTATGCTGAAGAAGAGCCCACAATCTATAGCGAATTTCAGCGATGCTCTAGTCCGCGCAATGATATGCCTCGCAACGAAATACATAAACGAGTAGGAGCTAGTGAGGGAGGTAGATGCCTCGCAATGAAACATGAAGAAGGCAAAGGAGTGAGGGCAAGAGGTATGCAAAGTATACAAAATAAACGTCGCTGCATATAAAAATATGATCGAAATGTACCTTCATGGGAGGGGTTGGATGCATCAAGACATCCCCGAATTCCGCTAGGAATCACGAAGGCTTGCGTAAAGATTCAATGCAACTAACTCATCCGGATCTATATTGGAGCAGGTCGGCGGAGCATCGTTGGTGAGAAAATATTGTCGCGAGGTGCCGGCCAAGACGGGAAGAACAGGCAAACTTTTTTTTAAGCCGAGAAGGAAGAAGAGGTGGCATGAGGGTTTCGCCGGCAGCTAAAGGAGAAGGCGGCGGGTCGTACGCCGGAGAGGAGCAGCGGCAAGCACGGCGAGAGAGGAAGCTCGGGAAGGGAGCTCGCGAAGCGAGCCTCGAGGGAGGCGGTGCTGGGCTTCGCCGGCGAGGAGGGGAGCTCCGGCGAAGGGAGGACGTCCGGCGGCGACGAGCTTCGACGACGAGCACGCTAGGGTTCGCGAAGGGAGATTGGCGGCTGCTGTGTCGCGATGGATCGGGGAGAGAGGGAGAGATGTGATACTATATATATAGGAATAATATAATATAAGATTATTATTATGATAATAATAATTATTATCAGTTTGATAATCTCCAACCCGCTGCAGGTCACGCGTGAGTTTAATAGGATTAGGATAGACCTTTTTTTTTTTGCTTCTTTTATATATATATATATATATATATATATTGATATAGTGCATATCATAAATAAGAGAGAGGGCTGCAGCACATGCATGAGATAAGGAGAGGGATAAGATTTTTTTGTTTTTATTGTATTATAATAATAAAAATAATAATAATAATAATATTATTATTATTATTATTGTTATTATTATTATTATTATTATTCACCCCATTTTTTTTTATCAGATACATCCTCGCAGAGAAATGAACATCTCCCTCAGGTAAAATCGATGTTCCGGACTCACTAGCGTGGTCCGCTTCGTCATCCGGAGTCATTCGAGGCCGCTTGGGCCACTTTTTGAGTGATTTGGTTAAAAAGGATAATTCGCATATTTTAAGCCTGCCCGCGATGTCGTAGCAAAATGAACGTCCTCCGTAGGTAAAATCGGCGTCTCGGACACAATCATGTGATCCGTTTCGTCATCCGGAGTTGTTCGAGTGACTTTTTGATGATTGGGCCAAAAACGATAATTTGCATATATTTTAGCCCGTCTGTCAAGTCGTAGCGAGATAAACATTCTCCCTAGGTAATATCGACGTCCCGGACACACTCGCGTGGTATGTTTCATCGTTAGGGGTCATCTGAACAAGTTCACTGGTGGATAGGCCAATTTGAGCCAATTTCCCGCGCGACGCGACGACTAACACCTGTCGGCCTAACCAAATCCATTTGATGTATGAAATGTCGACCGGCCTTCGCCTAGCGAATGTCAAAGTCTAACAGAATGACCCTGGTTATGTGCCCCTCAACACGAGCCGAAAGGTTACAAATGAATGTCTAGAGCTACGATAATCAACACATACATCAAGCAATGTTCCATAACGCTCGACTGAACCTCATACACTTCTGACATCAAAAATTGATGCCAACATAATCCTGGATGGAAAAATCACCCTAATTTTAACTGGAATAATTCACAACAACAATGGGGTAATAATCAATCTCATCCAACTGAAAATTGGAACAATCATGTAAATTCAAACTATAAACCTTCTGGATTTAATAATCAACAGAAAAAGTTATATATAGAAGAATTAATTTTACAATTGAGTAATCAATTACAAAATCAAAACACTGCTATTCGTAATATTGAGAATCAAATGGGACAAATCGCTCATTTAATTAATTACAGACCTCCAGGAACACTTCCTAGTAATGTTGAAATCAATTCAAAAGAAACTGGAATAGAAAATGAACATGCTAAGGCTGTACAACTTAGAAGTGGAAAGGAATTAAAAGAAAGAATTCAGAATAAAATTGAAAATGAGATTGAGGTTGAAGAGATTGAAAAACATAAAGAAACTCCTTCTCCTAGTAAAGATCAGACTGTTATTCCTATAAATGTGGAAGTTGAAAAACCACAACCACCTTTTCCTCAAAGATTAAAACAACAGTAAGCTTCGATCATCAATTTTCTAATTTCTTTGAAATTTTTAAGAAACATACTATTAACATACCTTTCACTGAAGCTTTCGAACGGATGCCAACTTATGCAAAATTTATGAAGGATATTTTAAGTAAGAAATGAAAATTTGAAGCTTTTGAAACTGTTGCATTAAGTGAAGAATGTAGTGCAATAATTCAAAAGAAATTACCTCAGAAACTTAAAGATCCTGGAAGTTTCACTATACCTTGTGCTATTGGAGAAAATTTTTTTGGAAAAGCTTTATGTGATTTAGGAGCAAGTATTAATCTCATTCCATTTTCTATTTTTCGAAGGTTGAATTTAGGAGAGATTACTCCCATCACTGTAACACTTCAGTTAGCTGATAGATCTATCACTTACCCTAAAGGAGTTATAGAGGATGTTCTTGTTAAAGTGGATAAATTTATTTTCCCCGTGGATTTCATCAGTACTTGATATGGAAGAAGATAAATAAATACCAATTATTTTAGGGAGACCTTTTCTAGCTACCTGGACGGCTATGATTGATGTGCAAAAAGGAGAATTAACTATGAGAGTTAATGATCAAGAGATTAAATTCAATGTCCTTAAATCAATGAAGTACCCTGATAAAGAAAAATACTATCGAATTGATGTTATTGATTATATAATTGAAAAACATTATCAAGAAAAATGTAAAGTCATTTCTGAAGAAAAAATTGAATTATTAACTGAAAAAAATGAAGAACTAAAAGAAGAAGAATTATTTAAAGAAACTCATTATATTAAAGATATCTGGGAAATTTTGGACATAACTCAAAATGATATACTTTTACCCTCGATTAAAAAAGCCCCCTGAATTGGAATTAAAAATGTTACATGCACATTTAAAGTATGCTTTTCTTGGAAATTCATTAACTTTACCTGTTATTATTTCTTCTAAACTAAGCATAGATCAAGAAGAAAAATTAATAGGAGTGTTAAATAATTATAAGAAAGCTTTTGGTTGGACTATTGCTGATACAAGAGGAATAAGCCCTTCTATCTATATGCATAGGATTTTAATGGAAGAAGATTTTAAACCTACTATTAAACCTCAAAGAAGATTAAATCCTATCATGAAAGAGGTTGTTAAAAAGAAATTTTAAAATGGTTAGATGTCGGAATTATTTACCCTATTTCGGATAATCAATCGGTGAGTCTTATTCATCGTGTTCCGAAGAAAGGAGGAGTAACTCGTCATTATCAATGATAAAAATGAACTAATACCTACAAGACAAGTTACTGGATGGCGAATTTGCATTGATTATCGAAATTAAATAACGCCACTAGAAAAGATCATTTTCCTTTACCTTTCTTGGATCAAATGCTTCGATAAATTAGTCGGACACTCATATTTCGTTTTCTCGGATGGATATTCGGTTATCATCAATTACTCGTCGCTCCCGAGGACCAAGAGAAAACAACATTTACAAGTCCTTGTGGAACATTTGCGTTTAGAAGAATGTCTTTCGCTTATGTAATGTACCTGCAACTTTTCAAAGATGTATGATGTCAATATTTTGTGATTTGATTGACAAAGGAATTAAAATATTTATGGACAATTTTTCAGTTTTTGGAACTTCTTTTGAATCTTATTTAGAAAATATTTCCAAAGTTCTGAAAATATGTGAAGAAACAAACTTAGTTCTTAACTGGGAAAAATATCAATTTATGGTCACAGAAGGCATATACTTGGTCACAAAATTTCACAAAAAGGGATGAAAGTTGATCAAGTAAAAGTGAAAATTATTGTTCGAACCGCAACCACCTACTATCGTTATCGATGCGAGAAGTTTTCCGGTCATGCCGGATTTTATAGAAGATATATAAAAGATTTTTCTAAAATTGCTAAACCTCTTAGTCATTTATTGGAAAAAGAAGCTAAATTTGAATTTAATGAAGATTGTGTTAATGCTTTCAATATTTTAAAAGAAAAATTAATAACTGCACCTATAACTATTGCACCTAATTGAAATAAACCTTTTGAATTAATGTGTGATGCAAGTGATTTTGCAATTGGAGCCGTATCGGGACAAAAATATGAGAAAATTTTCAAAGTTATATATTATGCTAAGTAAAACTCTTACCGAAACTCAAAGAAATTACACTACTACTCGAAAAAGAGCTTTTAGCTATAGTCTATGCCTTCGATAAATTTAGACCTTATCTTCTTGGAACCAAATGCATAGTTCATACTGATCATTTCGCTGTTAAATATTTAATGTCAAAAAAAGATGTTAAACCTAGACTGATAAGATTGGTTTTACTTCTACAAGAATTTGATTTTCAAATAGTGGATAGAAAAGGAACCGACAACCAAATTGCTGATCATTTATCTAGAATTAAGAATGATATTAATCTTGAAGAAAATATAAATGAGAAGTTTCCTGATGAACAGTTATATGTTATTCAAGGATGTCAAACACCTTGGTATGCGGATATAGTTAACTATTTAGTTAGCAATATTCTACCTTATGGATTGAATAACAAATATATTAAGAAATTTAAAAATGATGCTAAATCTTATATTTGGGAAGATCCTCATTTATTTAAATTAGGAAGAGATTCTGTAATTCGAATATGTGTACCTTATGAAGAAACTTTTGCTGTTATTAAAAAATGTCAAGATTCTGAATTTGGAGGACACTTTGGAGTAGATAAAACTGCATTTAAAATTTTAAATTCAGGATTTTATTGTCCTACCTTGTTCAAAGATGTGAGACATTATGTTAAAACATGTGATCAATGTCAAAGGATGGGAAATATATCTAGGAAAGATGAAATGTCTTTAAACTATATATTGAAAATTGAAATTTTTTATATATGGGGTTTAGACTTTATGGGACCATTTGTACCATCATCTGGAAAGATTTATATTTTATTAGCTAGCTGATTATGTTTCAAAGTGGATTGAAGCTGTAGCTTTACCTAACTGTGATTCCAAAAGTGTTTCGAAATTTTTAAAGAAAATGATTTTTACAAGATTTGGAATGCCTAAGGTAATTATCACAGATGGTGGAAGTCATTTCAGAAATATAAGAATTCAATCATTACTGGAAAAATTTGGAATCAAACACAAAATTGCAACTGGTTATCACTCACTAACAAGTGGAATGGGTGAAGTATTAAACAGAGAAATTAAAAGAATTTTAGAGAAGACTGTTAATCCTAAAAGAACTGATTGGGTTGATAGACTTGATTCTGCATTATGGGCTTATGAACGACTTATAAGACACCAATCGAATGTCACCTTACCTAGCTAGTTTATGGTAAACATTGTCACTTACCCGTCGAACTAGAACATAAAGCATATTAGGCGATAAAGGAGTTTAATTTTGATTTGAATACTGTCAGAGAAAACGATTATTACAATTAAATGAGATGGATGAAATAAGAAATGAGTCATATGAAAATGCAAAGATTTATAAAGAGAAAATGAAGATATTACATGATAAAAAGATTTCAGGAAAAATATTCGAGCCTGGATAAGAAGTATTATTATTTAATACTCATTTAAGACTTTTTCCTGGAAAATTAAGATCTAAATGGATGGGACCATATATAATTGAGAAAGTATACCATTATGGAGCTGTGGATATTAAAGACCCCAAAACGGGAAAAATATTTAAAGTTAACGGATTAAGACCGAAGCCTTATTTGGGAGAAATAAAAATGATTTATAAAGAGGCTTACGAGTCGAGTCTACTCGATTAAAGACATAATTAGGTCAGCCGACGACGTTAAACCAAGCGCTTCATGGGAGGCAACCCATAGTTATTTTTGTGTGTTTTTACATTTTTAATGTAAGGTTATGCCTCGGTCTCGACTAATTTTATATAACCGTAGAAAATTGGATGCTAACAAGTCATTATTGACTTAAGCAAAAGATGATCTCGAAGTATATAAAGTTTGGACTTTGGATCACTCCATTTCGTATGTGAGTAAAAAGGAGATCAAGTTAACCTTCATTATGATTGTTTATTATTTGAGATAAATTTTATTATTAAGTCTATATGGATCTTATCATTTACCTATTTTAGAGATCGAAACTTTGAAATTTGATGTTAGGTAAAACGGAGTCGAACATGGTTCCGGCGCCTAAGCGCCAAAGTATACTGTGTATCGATGGGTCCGGCGCCTAAGCACCACAGTTACTGGGTCGTGTAAAAACAAAAAATTTTCAGTTTTTCACACGATTTTCTCCTATAAACTACCCCATCTTCGTTCCCAATCCCTAAGCAACCATAGTTACGACCTTTACACTTCATTCTTGAGGAGATAAGAGAAGATTTTGAAGAAATGGAGAGAAGAAATCATGGAGAAGAGGCTAGAGATAAGTGTTCTAAGGATCCTCAACCTTTCTTTAATGGTTTTATTGCTCGTAAGTTTGGAGAAATTTTCGAGTCGCCTAGATAAGTTCAAGCGGAATTCAAAAGCATTGGAGATCGCCTCCATGAGATGTATCATCAAATCGAACATCTGGAATGGCAGGCAAAGCTTCAATTCGATCATCTAGCGACCTATCAAGATGCTCAAGTGGAGATGTATGCGAAGAACAAATGGATCGACGAGAAAACGGCTACGGATTTTCCAACGGCGTTAGTGTTCTTCCCAAGTGGACCGAGTAATCTTCATTGAGATGAGAATGGAAACTTCTAATTTGAAGATTAGATAGTAAATGTGGTTAGATCATGACTTTATCTAGTGTGTCATTGCATCGATTTAGTAAATCGAATGTATTGTTTGTGTGTTTGTTTTATTGTTCAATGTGTGTTGTATTTGCTTTGAAATTGTGTTGTTTTATTGTTTGTTAGGACTTGAATCTTATTATTATACTTATCTATATTGTATTGAGTCAAATTGAAGATTATGAATGAAATAAGAAGAGTTTTACTTAAACTTGTGTTTAATTGATGGATTTAATTTTTAATTTTAAAAATTTTTGGAAAATATTTTGGAAGTTGGAAACTGAAGCAATACTCTCATATGAGTAATTAGAAGTTGAATTTGTAAGTTTTGGTGGAAAATAAAATTTTTAAAATGATTTTTGTGAAAGGCGAGTCTGGCGCCTAGGCGCCAGAGTTCGGCTCCTAGGCGCCGGTTCGGTCTGCTAATCGAAAATCAGGATTTAAACCCCCAAAAGCCATGGTCGACGCCTAAGCTTCATCTCCTTCCTCATTTTCGTGAAAATACACCCCCTAGATCCATCTTGAGGTCAAAACGTTATGTTTTTTAGCCCGAAATCACTCGATTTCTTCATCTTAAGGTCAGATCTACCTTCTAATCCATTTATTTTTGAGTTCTACCATGGATTTTCCTATTTGTGCTAAAAATCAAAATTTTGAAGAAAAATTTTGATTTTTAGAAATTCTCCATGGATTTTCTTAACTCATTTTAAGTTTCTCAAGCTTAAAAGAGTTTAGATATTTGATTCCTTAATTTATTTGTGTTTTCTTTCACGTTTAGATGGCACCTAAATCTAAGAGCGAAAAAACACGAGAAAATTTCTACGAAGAAGAAGTTCGCTATCATGCTAGCACGCACTTTCGTTATCACGAATTTGCGTCATCAAGGAAATTTATCTCGGAGCGCAGCTTTTACAATCCTGGAGAGATGATCGTGAACACGATCGTTGCACACAATCGGCGACGATTCTCGTTATTTCCCTGTCGTTGCTGTTATTCCAGTTGTACGAGAGTTTTATGCCAACTTTATGGATGCGGAAGACTACGAAGTCTTTGTTAGAGGTGTCGGAGTGGGATTTACTCCGGAACGGATCAATATTTTCTATGGCCTACCACCTACCGTCGAGTGCTACTATTCTGGTTTATCTCCATCTGAAGGAGATCTGAAGATGATTATTGCATATCTGACTGACGGCACTGGAGCTTGGAAGATCCGGAATGACAAATGGGTAAACTTTAAATCTTCTAAGCTAAATGGTATTTCAAAGGCCTGACACTATTTTATTTATGCTAGACTACTTCCTTCCAACCACCTGAGTGAAGTTACCAGAGATAGAGCTATCTTGAACTACTGCATTCAAGAGAGGAAGCCGATAGATGTTGGCAGCATTATCTATGATTTTGTGGAATCGATTGCACGATCCAGTACTTTTGTGGGATTAGGATTCCCATCCTTGATATATTCTTTATGCATGAACAATGGAGTTATTGATGATATTTCAAAGGACAAGCTAAAGACTACAAAGCCTATTGGGCAGGAGAGTGTTAGTATTTATGATCGTCTTCGCGGGAAGAGATCTACTGCTCCTACTACTTTTGTACCTACTCTAGGTAGAGCTTCTACTTCTGCACCTTCTACTTCTACCGCCGAGCCACCATCTAGTTTCTGGAATCCATGCATGATCAATTTTCGGAGCAAGCAGAATGAGTTATTTCTAACTCACTCGCGAGTAGATACTATGGACAAGAAGATCGATCATCTATTCGAATATACCCAAAGGAAGAGTGATTATGATGCCGAGTATTCCGAGTCTTTAGTTAGATTCTCGAAGGGTGAGCATGATGTTCGGCTCCCTACTCGTCCTAGATTTTCACCGTATGTTGATCCAAAGGATGTGGAATTTTCTTTTGGTGATGACGATGACGAGGTTACAGTATAGTGATTAGTAGCTTCGATTTACCTCTCGAGATGAGTTGATTCTGTTTTTAGTTTATTTCTTATTTGTCATAGATCGATTAGTTTGTTGTTAGTTAGTGTCGATTTGTTTAAGTAACTTTGTGTGGATTTTTTTTGATGTCGAGACTCGTTTTTAGAGTATCTAGTGTGATATGTGTTTAAGATCGAAATATCGATGAATTTTTTTTCATTTTCTATGATAAATGTTTATTTCTGTTTCTACCTACTGTTTAGTATTCTCGAATAGTTAGTGATGTTGTTTTGTTTCGTTATTGTGATTAGTATAGTCATTTAATTTAGCTAATGATATAAAAATTGAGCTCGGCTTACTTTTATATATGCTTCATTATTTCAAGTAATATTCATAAAAAGCACGTGTAGAAGTAAATTTTTCTTTGTAGACTGTTTTTACATACTTATAAAAATTCCTTTTTAAAATTATGTTTTTCTTTCTCTCATACTTTAAAATTTTTCATGATATATCAAAACTTAAGTTTGGGGGAAGGGAAAATACATGCAAATTTAAATTTTATTTGTCCTTAAGTGCAACTATTTTCTTTAATAAAAAAAATATTAACATAAGGAATGAAAAATCTATTTAAGATTACTTAAATTTTTGAAATTATAAATAATTTAGTAGACTTAACCAAAATTTTAATAACTTTGATTGATTTTAAGAATAGAATTATTTAACTAAAAGAAGAGTAAGAGTAAGAATTTTTTTTCTATTCATGGTAGAGATAATTGAATTTTAGAAATATTAAGAAATCAAGAATTATAACTTGAAAAAGAAAAGATTGAAAGTATTTTTGAAATCTATTAAGTGAAAATGTATAAGTTTGAAAATATAAGTTAAGGATAGTGAAGTTCAAAACCATTAACAGGCTATCCAGATACAGTAATCCTCAATGTCAAAAAAAAAAAAGAGAGACAAAGAGAGGAGAAGCTTGAGGAGATGCTTAATTAAAAATTGGCTTCACTTGAATTATCTTATAAGAATAAAACTAATTACATATTTTACTTAATTTTTATACATGCAACTTTATTAGAAAAGATTTTCATGAAGATCTTTTTCTGGTAAATAATTTATGTGATCTTAATATAATAAACTATAATTATTTTCGAAATGAATGAAAAATTTTTGAAGTCTTACAAATTGGTAGTTAAATATTCTTTAAATTCTTAAAATTAAACTTAGTGAAATTTGATTAATGATTTACTAAAAGCCTTTATAAAATAAAAAATTACAAGGAATCTTAAATATTTACCTTTTATTCCAAATGTTATACATTTTATACAGTAAAAAGGGTTACTTGAGAACAAGTAACGTTTAAGTTTGGGGGATTTTGATCCATGAAGAAAATAACTGTTTTTATGCCTTGATTTTTATCAAATTTTTAAGGATATTATGCTTTAATGAAAGGTATTTTTGTGTTTTTGGATGTAGGTGATGCAAAAAAATGTTCAAAAAGGAAAAAAGATGAAAAATGAACAAAAAGGAATAAAAATAGAGCCAAAATGCAAAATTGTCAAAATAATAGGCCTGGCGCCTAGGCGCCAGAATCCGGCGCCTAAGCGCCAGCTCGATACCAAATTTGTGACGGTTTTTTTAACTACTTTGCGTGGTTATTTTGACGGTTAGAGCGGTTATTGGATCATCTAGAAGATTGACAGTTATTCCTGGATTATAGAACATGTGATACATTGTATTTAGAAGCTTGGAAACGGTTTGGATCGCGAAGAGGTGCCATCCAAAGTGAAGAGGTGCGAAGAACTGGACGCGAAGTCCGACGCCTAGGCGCCAGATGCCGGCACCTAGGCACTGCGATTCTGGCACCTAGGCGCCAGACACACTTTCTAGAAGATTCATTGAACTTGGACACATTTTGAAGAGATGCTTTAGGCAACCCTTGAAGCCTATAAATAGGAGGCCATTTTTACAGAGAAAAATGCCCAAGACCAAGCCCAAGCCCAACGCCCAATCAGAGAGAGAATTAGAGAGATAATTTTAAGGGTCACGATTGTAGTTTACTTTCTTTCATTAATTAGTGAGTTTATTTTATTTAGATTTTGTATTGAGAGTTTGAAAGAGTTGGTGCTTTTGAAGTCTATTTCACTTTGGAGTCGAAGGAATCGTAGGTTCAGCTGGCGAAACACTTCGAGATAAGTATTTGTAATTTGATTCAAATTTTTGATTATATGTTTTGTTATTTAAATTCAATGTGTTCTGAGTAGTTACTTTACTTTCTCCTTTCAATTATGAAAAGATAAATAAGATAATATTAAATTTGTTGGAGAATTAAAAACTAAATATATTTAAATATTGTGATGATATTAATACCGGATCTTAATTTACAATTTAAATTGGCCATTTAAATTGTTAAAATCTGTTGAAGAATTTTGAGACCTAGAAGGAGATGAATTCTTAACTAGTATATATCACATGAATCCTTAGGTAGTCGAAGGCCTTGTGCGGGTTATTCAAGGTGAAGTGCAAATAAATAGGAAAATATTATTCAATGGGCGTAGAATTGATAAGTTTTTAGAGTGACAGACTAAATTCTTGTAATTTGGTTTATAAAGAAGGAACGGGTCACTAGTAGGGCCGACCACAGTCACCCTTGGACATCTAGTAGTGTGAGCCTAGATTAACCCATTCTACTAACAAAACATCCAGACCTGATCTATAGATTATCCAATGTTCTTTATACTATCGAGCGAAGATAAAGAATAGGAATGCTTCTATTTGGCACAATACCATAAATTTATATTCTCCACGAATATTATATTATTTAAAAAGTCTCTGGATTAATTGAAAGGAAGAATGTTGTTTCGCTTATTATTATTTACATCACTCATTATTTTATTATTGTTTTAATTTCGCATTTAGTAAATTAAATATTAAATTTATAACTTTAAAAGAAATACATAAAAATAAAATTAAAATATTTAAAAATCTATAAACCTCCTCGTGGGATCGATACTTGGGTCTTTATTTAAAGCCCTATATTACTTGAAACGATACGTATACTTGCGTAGTACCTCTAGTGTGTAAAATATTTTTCATAAAATTATATTAATATACACTAGCCGCTATTATTATTTGGGTCAAAGTATTGGCTATAACATATTTTTGAAAGCATAAATTACTGCGTTGTTCGCGGATCGAGGTAAGTTCCCCGTCCTTAAAGCTAACAAGATGAATGTAAGGGCAAGAGCTCCTCCCAGTCGCAGCATCATGGAAGGCTTGGGGAAACAACAGTTGCTTATTGTCCTTAAGAACATCCATACCTTTACCCACTACTCCTGCATAAATAGCCTTGGCCCAATGGGTGATGCTCGACTTTATATTTTGCAAGAATTTATGAACTCAGATTTATATATTTATAATGATTTTGTTAAATCCAAGCATTCAACGCAAGTGTAAGTATCGTATCAAGTAATACAAGGTTCTAATGGAATCCTGGTTATCGATCCCACGGGGAAGTTTGGAATTAATAAGAAAGTGTTCACAATATAGGTAACACAGCACTAAAATCCGATATTTAATTTGTAATTAAAGTTTACTACTTACTACTATTATGCAGGAAACAGTAACGATTAAATACACTACAATTACTTCTAATAACTTTAAAAATAAAATTAACTAGCAAACACACTGAACTAAGTATTTGAAAGGTTTTCGATATATGAGAAAAGTATCTTTCCTCTTGCAATGAGAATATGATGTGTAGATTGATATGGAAAAATTATCTATTTTATTGAGTCAAATAGGAGCATGGATGATTCTTTACCCTTAAAAGAGTACCCCCTCTTCTAAGCAAGAAAAGAACATTGACATATTCTAAGTTTAGTCACTAACTCTAAGGCTAGGCTGAGAGGATACCGGCTCTCACTTCGGAGTTCCCACTCACCCTTCACCCGAAGGCTAACCTTTGATATTAGTTACTAATCTAAGAACCAATTTGGGGATTTCATCTTGTCAACCTGAAATCTCCACATTGAAATCCATCAAAACACATTTCCCTATTTATTTGCACTCAATTCCCATGAACTACGCAATTCATCCATAGAAATTGAATGGATCTTTCATTATTGTTGTAGGACATTAAATCTTTTCAAACTTAATGTTCAAGAACATATTTTAACATTTCAATTGGCCAAATCGAAAGTAAATTAAGTTATAAATGAAAAAACCATCACAATCTTTTCATTACATTAAAAGCACATCAAATCCACATCAGTCCATCATCACATTTCTATGCAAGAAGAAAGACAAGGGAGACTACTCAAAATTCATGGAGAAGATACAATAAAACATGGATTTTATATATAAAAGAAAATTCATACAAACCATAAAAGAAAATACAACTTATCTCTTTCTCTTCCCCAATGCAATTCCCTCAAGTTCCATTGAATCCTCTTCTCTCTTCTTTACAACACTTGATTCTCTCTTTAGAATGGAAAGGAAGAAGCAATCTCTCACTTTACCCCTTCTCCTTCCCTCCTTAGAGAAGAATTCCTCCCAAATCCTCACTCTACACACTCTTCTCCTAAACCCTAACACTAAACACTCACTAAAAATACTCTAGAAGACACAAGACACTCTAGACTCCACCTCATTTTCGTCCAAAAACAGTTACTTATAAGATGGGGACGAAATCCCAAGAGTTTCCATAGGCATCTCTTCAAAAAGTTACCAAAACTCTTCAAATTTGAACTCGACAGACTTCGGGCACTGGCGGTGCTCTATCGTGCAAGTAATTCTGGACTCTCTGGATTTGGGATCCGGCGGCGCCCATTCTGGGGCTGACTGTGCCAGAACACTTTTTCACCATTTTGCTCATTTTTGCTCTTTTTTGCTCTGGATTCGTTCCTTTTTGCTTCTTTTCACTCCCATCACCTAAAATCATCATACGTGCAATAAATTATGAAAAATACCTTTCTTTAAAGTGCAATATAAAAAAAAATGGGTAAAATTATATAGCAAAAATCGTATATATTTTTGGTGCATCAGAATCCTCCAAACTTTAACTATTACTTGTCCTCAAGTAATCCTTTTACTACAAAAAATATAATTCTAGGCGATGTACTTTTTAACTATAAGACACTAAAAATTTTTTATTCAAAAGAATATATTGGTTAGATTTTCAGAAAAAAATTTAATAACTCAGGTTAACACTACAGGTGTAAGAATATTCAACAATCAAGTCTAAGAGTTCTAGTCTTCTATTTATTTCAAGATGAACCATAATTTTTCATCTTAAGAGTGCCTCAAAAGACTGTGAAAAAGGAGTTCATGTAAACTTTATTAGAATGTAGGCCAGTACTTAAAACATAAATTTAGAAATGAAATCAAGCTTTCCCTTTAGGGTGATCCAAGTGAAGCCAATTTTTTATTAGGCGTCTCCTCAAGCTTCTCCTCATAAACATTTTTTTTTCTTTTTTTTCTTTTTTTATTTTTCTTTTTTTTTCTTTTAGGGATTGTTTTTCAATCCTTCTTTTCTTTTCTCTCTTTTTTTATTGGGGATTACTATATTTGGATAGCCCTTTAATGATTTTGAACTTCACTCTCCTCTTTCTAAAGTTCAAACCAGAAACATCTCTTTACTTTATAGTTAAGTATAAGCTTTATTATTCATCATAAAGTTACAATCTCTTCTTAACACATAATACTTTAAGTCCCTTAACATTTCAAAAATACAGTTTTCTTTACTTTAAATAGTTGACTATATTCAAATCCTTTAATACCAAATATCTCACTTCTATAAAATCAACCTTTATTACTAAAAATTTTCATCCTATCCTTCCATAATATTCAACTGAAATAAAAAGTTTTAGTTACTTACAGTGAGGTTCAACTGCCAGAAGTTATGCTAATAATTTTTGAAAATATAATAATTGAGAACAAATAAAAGTTAGTATTTTTTTTACCCTCCCCCAAACTTAAATTTTTCAGTAAATTTGAAATAGATTAGAGTAGAAGAAAACTAACATCTCTGTGCTGGGATCTTGAAATCTTCAACAACTATCTGGTATTAGTCAAAATTTACAACTAGCAGACATGAAACAATTAGTAACAGTGATATAACAATTTTAAATATTTACATGGGTAAAGAGAAATTAACTTTAAACATTTAAACATCCAACAAACACTATAACATGAAACAAATTATCACAGTACTACACAGTCCAGCTAACAATTTAAATGTTTCAGTACAGCATAACAATACACCAACAAAGTTACACAACATATGAAAAGCAAATAACTACATCACAACAGTACACCAACAGGGTTACACATCATATGAAAAGCAAATATCCACTACACCACATCAATACAACACAACACAACAACAACAACAAAAATAAAAAAACAAACAATCTACCAGTCTCCATCACCAGGATCAGCAGGGTAATCAGCAGGGTCATCAGCAGGGTCCTCAACAGGGTCAATTCTATATGGTGTATAGCTGGGGCAAGAAGGAAATATCACATCGGACTCCCCCCTCATAAATCTGACCTGAGCGTCATAATAAGCAATATCGAACTCAACTCTCCTCTGCAGATAATCTTCATTCACATCACTCCTCACCTCAAATACATCCATCCGACCATGGAGTCCATCTACACTAGCACTCTATAGTCTCAGCTGCTCCATAATATCAGATAAGGTAGGCGGCTCAGAAGTAGATGGAACATCATAACTCGTAGTAGGAATATCAGCACTCCTACGCTCAGCTCTGGCTCCTACATGAGACTCATAAGTACGGATAATATTCTTTGTAATTGGTCTCAAAGGTATAGCCACTTCTTCAGAACTACTGAACTCCACTCCAGACTGAACACAGAGGGCATGAACTAAAGCAGGATGTCCTAATCTTTCAGTGGTCTCGCCTCTTGCAATCGTCTGATTATTCTTGTAAATAATAGTCCCAATATCAATCTTTTTCATCGTCTGTATACAGTAGTTCAGAATCGCTCTATCTCTAGTAACTTCGCTATGGTGATAAGATGGTAATAGTCTCACAGAAATGAAATAATGCCAAACTTTTGAAGCAACATTCAATGTGGAGGCGAGGAAATTTATCAGCTGTTTTTGACTTACTTTCCATTCTCCTCGCCCGTCAGTCAGAAAAGCAATAACTTCTCTCATATTCTCCCTCCCAGTGTCAAAGTTTTCGTATTCACAAACAAATGGTTCCCGAGTTTGATAGAAAGCATTGATACGTTGAGGAGTAAACTCAACCATTTTTCCTCTAACAAGCACATAATCAGTCTCAGTCCAGGGTATATTCGAATAGAATTCTCTAACCACTCCCATAACAGCATTCACAGTGAAATAACAAAATTGCTCCCAATTCCGCTTTGCAATCAATTGTTCTACAGATCCTTCAGGACTATCAAAAGCTATATCCTGGATACACTTCTTGTTGTGAAGGTAAGCGTTATAGTGAAATTGGGCTTTGATGTTGAAAAACTTCTCCTCATCAAAATCCAATTTCCTCTTCCCTTTACTCATCCTTGGAGCCATGTGAATTTCTAAAATTTGTAAGAAAATTCCAATAAATCTCTTAATTCACAATGTAACAAACTCCAATCACTATTCTAAACAAGTAAGAGCAAATTTCATCATGGAAATCTCAAAATCGCTTTTAAACTCCAAAAATTCCACCATAAGCAATGTGAGAGATTTTCATGGTGAAAATCCAAAAATCTTAACTTAAAGTGAAGCTCTTACCAAGAGAAGTGTAAATCCGGTGTCGAAAAGCCTCGAAATCTCCTTAAATCCGAGATCTAGCAAGCTCTAGATCTTCAAAATCGCGAAAATGGAGGAAGACGAAGGAAAAGGAAAAATTTGCGGGTCCCAGGGAAAAAATCGTGAAATCGAGGGTTTTAGGCCTTTTTCTTGGTTCGGGCGCCGGCAGCGCTCGATAGGGCGCCGACGACGCTCTATTTAAATAAATTGGCCAAACTCTTTGGATTTGGGCTCCGGCGGCGCCAGTCCAAAATATTTTCTGGGTCTGAAAATTTTTTCGTATTTTCAATCGTTTCGACGTCCACGAAGATGTTTAACACTTCAATAGGCATTTACATCATCCCATAAGCAATAATTAACACAATTATGCACAAAAACAAAACACAACAATCTTATATACATAAAATCCAAATTACATCATAGATACTAAATATGTTCATTCAAACCAACTATTCTTAGATATTTAGTGCAGCAAGTACTCTACGATAGGAAAACACTAAGATCTAAGCACACAATGAAAGTAAACACATCGAAATCCAAATTCAAATCTCAAAGCAAATACTACACAAACCAAACATAACTAAGCAAAGCAAACTAAATACACAACAAACATAAGTAGAATCCATCAATTACTCCACATCAGTTTCAGAACTATCCTCTCCTCTAATGTGCTGATGCACAAACAAGTTATAGAATGGACAAAATGAAAATTTGTTAGGTGATTCCTCAGCGATCACCTCGTTCTTCTTCATTAGATTGATCAAGCCCATCTCAATTCAACCAGTGTGATCGAATTGTTCTTTCATTCTCCAATCTATATGATCAAATAAATCAGAAATGTTATTGATCACATTCATAACGTTCCGTACCTCAATCTCTAACTATTTGATCCTCTTCAATATCATTCTCGAACCTTCAAGAAAATAGGGTTGAATCAGTTGTGAAGTCTGTGTTGGCTGATCAACGAGCAAGTTCATGCCATCTTCATCTCCAACTGTCTGGTAGTCATAGGAATTAGTTGGATCAATAGGCCTCCATGGAAGAAGAACCTTTTCCCAACTTTTTTAAGGAACCTGTGACTGACTACATAATAGAAATATGGTGGACGGGTGTCCAAGCCCATATTTAGATCCATGCACAATTAATCTAAGTACTGATTTTACAATAATATTACCAATGTCAACCGGCCTCCCAGTTTGAATACAGAAATTCAAAATGGCTCTTTCCTTAGTTACCTTGCTAATCTTCAATGTCGGAAATAACTTTGCTGAAATAAAGTAGTGTCACTGCTTTGATACTGGATTGAGAGATGCAGATGGGAAACTAATGTATCCATTCTCTCTAACTTCCCATTATTTATTCTCATCCGTCAGATATCGATACACATCATTCATATTATCCCTCGTGGCATTTAAATTAGAATAATGGCAAATAGGTACATTCTTGATCATAAAGAGATCGTTAATTCGTGCAAGAGTGAATTGTACAAATCTACCACACACAAATACGAACCCTTGATTGATCCCGTGAAGATTTGCATAAAACTCTTTCACAACGGGAACAACAACGGTAGCGGTAGTGTAGCAAAGCACTTCCCAACGTCTCTCCTTAATAATCTCTTCAATTCTAGTAGTAGGATTATCCATACCTCAATTTATGAAGCCTCTTTCTTTGATAATCCTTCTTTTCATCATCACTTTGTTGAACAAACGCTGTGCTTCAAAACTTATGAACTTCCTTTGGCTGAACACACAAAATCAAGGGGTTTCAATGGGAAAGGAATCCATAGGATACGAATTGGGATTGGTGGTTTTCATTTTTCTGGAGTTAAGAAGTCAAAAATGGAGTTTAGGGAGTTATAAGGATGAAGATCCCGCCAAAAACCGCCAAAACTCGCATTTTAAAACTTAAAAACCGTCAAACAGATTTTGGGCACCGGCGGCGCTCGATAGGGCACCGCGGCGCTCAAACAGGCAAGTTCAGTGCATTTCTTTTGATAGGGCGCCGGCGGCGCTAGTGGTAAAAAATTCTCACCGAACTTCGTTTGGTCCATAATATTCCAATATCTCAATTCGATCCATCATTTATTAATTTTCAAAGTATTTAGGAGTAATTAGGATTCAAAAACAACTATCTAAAAAGCATAACTACAACAAACAAGCAAACACACCACAAAGATACATATGGGTTGCCTCCCATAAAGCGCTTGGTTTAACGTCGTCAGCCCGACAAACCTTTCAGTTAATCGAGATGACTCAACATTAAAACCTCTTTGAAGTCAGGTTGAAACCCGTCAAAGTAAGGCTTTAATCGATGCCCATTAACCTTGAAATTCTTTCCAGCATCAAGATCTTTAATATCAACAGCTCCAAAAGAATGAACTTTTACAAATGTAAAAGGTCCTAACCATCTAGACTTGAGCTTTCCAGGAAACAACTTCAATCATGTGTTGTATAATAAAACTTTTTGTCTAAATTCCAAGTTCTTTTTCAATATCTTCTGATCATTCCATAATTTCTTTTTTTTATAAATCCTATCATTGTGATAAGATGCATTTCTAATCTCTTCTAATTCATTCAATTGCATAAATCTTTTCCCTCCAGCATTTTTCAAATTAAAATTTAACTCTTTTATCGCCCAATATGCTTTATGCTCCAATTCAACCGGTAAATGGCAAGTCTTACCAAACACTAGTCTATAAGGAGACATTCCAATAGGGGGTTTAAAAGCAGCTCTATAAGCCCATAAAGCAGTATCTAATCGAGCAGACCGATCTAGTTTATGATTATCCACAGTTTTCTCCAATATTCTTTTAATTTCACGATTAGACACTTCTACTAAACCACTAGTCTGGTGATGATAAATAGTAGAGATTCTATGAATAATATTATATTTCTTAATTAATCTCTTAATTCGATTATTCCTGAAATGGGATCCACCATCAGTTATGATTATTCTCGGCATTCCATATCATGTAAATATATCTTTCTTTAAAAAATTTGAAACACTCAGAGCATCACATCTAGGTAAAGCAACAGCTTCAATCCATTTCGAGACATAATCAACAGCAACCGATATATATAAATTTCCAAATGAAGGAGTAAATGGTCCCATAAAATCTAATCCCCATACCTCAAAAATTTCAACTTCCAAATTATAATTTAGAGGCATTTCATTCTTCTAGAGATATTACCTACTCTCTGATATCGATCACATGATTTAATATATCTATAAACATCTCTAAAAAGAGTAGGCAATAAAATACAGATTGTAGAATCTTAAAAGCAGTTTTATCAACACCAAAATGACCTCCAAATTCAGAATCATGACATCGTTGGATAATCAAATTAGTTTCTTCTTGTGGCACACATTTCCTAATAATCAGATCCTTACACTGTTTATATAGATAGGGATCATCTTTTGCAATATATTTAAACATCTTTCGTTGTTTCCTTATTAAATCAGGTGGTACAATATCACTTACAATATAATTCACAATATCAGCATACCAAGGCAAACTACTTCCCATAATAGTATTGAGCTGCTCATCAGGGAAAATTTTAGTAATTTCTTTTTCAAATTCAGATAATTTATCATAGTCTATTCTTGATAGATGATTGTTGACCTCATTTTTGGTGAGGTCTTCTCTCCTTCTCTTTAGTACTTAGGATCTAGCCTTAGGCTTTTCCTTTGACTATCCTAGAGGATTAGAATTGGGACCCACCACTTAGAAATTCAAACCACTTCTTAACTCCCTGCAAACTCCACAAACTTGATTGTAGACCCCTAATCACCTAGAGGGTTAAAATTAAATGTAGAAGTTTAAAGGATGAGTTCCCATAGGACTCTTTGGCCTTAGGACCGCCACAGGTGGCACAGTGCAGTGAAGGGGCTGACTTACACACACACTACACCTATACACTACACTTTCACACACCTCTTAAAACCACACTCATACCCAATTTGACCTCCTAACTCATGCAGGTGATTCACATGGATGGTCTTTAACCCCTAAGCCCTTGGCTAAGAGGGTTAGGAACAACATAGTGGGTGCCTCAAATGAGTCCCTTCATGGCTCATATGGGCTTGATATGGCTTCATGGCTCAACCAAAATGATTTCATTCCACCTACATTCACCCAAGCTTCAATTTTCCAAATTTTCAATTTTTGACCCCCGGGACCTTACACCCGCTTAGCCTACCCAAAACCCTTGAAACCCCCCAAAATTTGCAAAATCACCTAAATCACCCAAAAATCCTCAAGACCAATCCTAAACATTGCCTCACCAATCAAATTGATCATCCATACCCAAAAAACACCAAAAATTCCAAAAATACCTCCCAATACCCTCCAAATACCCAAAATACCCCTCTTAGCCAAAAAATCCAAAAATTCAGAAAATTCCCAGAAAATTTCAGAAAATCCCAAATATTTTCAATTTTATTTTGTTCAACTACACCATGGGCCAATTTTGTCAATTAACCCACTTTTGTCAAAATCCCCAATTTGACCCATTTTAACCCAAAGTGAACCCAATGTCAAACCAAACCTACCCAATTGACCCAAATTCTGGTCCAATTCAATTCTAAACTTCAATTCAACATCCCCAACACCAATCTAGACCAAATCCAAGTCTAATTTGATTGACATTTGGATCCAATTTCACTTTTGGCCTTAAAGCCCAATTTGGACCCATGACCCGAACTTAGCCCAAACTAACCCGATTCAACTCCAATTAACCCCAAATCTTTTCTAAACCTTCCTTAACATCCCCATAAACAAAACACTAACATGATTTGCCCAAAATTTAGATCCAAACCCCACTCAAATTCAACCCAAAATCAAAAAGCCCAATTTTAACCTAAACCCAGAACCTAACCCAAATAAACCCGAACCTCAAAATCAAAACCCAACCAAAGCCAAAACCTCTTTGAAACACTCCCATAAACATTTCCCAACATTTATTTTACATCAATTTCAACCCTAGCCCAACATTGGCCCAAGTTAGCCCAATTTGACCTACATTGGCCCACTTACCAAATGAACCCAAATTCAAACCAATTCAATTCCAAATCACACCAAATTGACTCCAAACCATTCATGAAACATCCCTAAACCAATTGTAACATTTATTTGACATGGTCCCTCACAAAATTTTCACCCAAATGTCCATCCTAAAATTCAAAAGGCCCACTTCCCTTAAAACTTCCTAAAAGCCCACTTCCTTCAAATTCAAAAGCCCAAATTCATCCAAAGCCCACATGGAATTTCCCCACATCATCCATTTAATCAAAATCACCCCTAAGTTTTAAAATCATCATTAAGCCATTCCAAATCAGGCTTCATGAAAATTCTCCACCAAAATACCAAAATTCCTAAATTCTATTTCCATGAAATTGACCAAGCTTTATCCTAAGCCATGAGCAAGTCATTCTACAAGCCATATGAAGCCATGGAAGGTTTGACATGTGACCAAGCCACTAATGGCAAAAGAAGGGCCTCCTTTCCTAATCCTTCATTAAACCTTTTTAACCATAAGCATGTCACACACTAAACCATGCTTAGCCGCCTCACCATGGATGGAGACTTCACCACTCCTTCTCGAGCTGACCCAACTCGATCCTCCCGGCCCAGAAATCGAGCTTGGAAGGGTGCACCAAGCCCAAAATGGTGGGTTGACCCAAACCAAGCCAAAGTGACCTTATCCCCATTCCATTCTAATCCAACACCTTTACACATGGCTAATGCCGATTGACTTCACCATTGCCGAGCCACGACCTCCACGAGTCGAGATGGTGAGCCTTGCCTGCCGGCCGGCCGCCCAGGTCGCCGGAAAACTCCATGGCCGAGACATGGGGAGAAGCCAAACTTTGGAATTCTCCCTTGCTGAGTGCCCCATGCCCGATGGCCACCATGGCTGTTCTTCGCATGCCAAGAGCAGGCTGATCCCAACCCTTGGCCACCCACGGGAGAGCCTCCGACCATGCCTATTTAAACACCACCCCCTCTCGGCCATGAGAGGTGCTGAACCAAACCTTAAGGAAACTCGCCAAAATCATTCCGGATCACTCTCCACACATAGAGCACTTGATCCCCAGCTGAATTCCAGCCCGATTCCCTCCAAGTGAGCTCGATTTCGAGCTCGAACTTTAGCCCAAAAACCGGGACACTTCTTCACGGTGGATCGATCTTCAAATTGATCGGTCCTACACCTTCACCGGACCGAGAGGAGAAGTTTCCCACCGAAAGCCCCATCCTCGGGCCACCCGGTTGTTCCGGTCTCCGAAGCTTTGTGATCGGGCGTGGTCACTTCCATAGCTAGACGATTCACCGGGCCGAGGGACTTCATCTGGAGCTTACTTGGACCCAATCGAAGGTGACACAACTCTCGGATCGAAGCTTCACTTCTGCGAGCAAAGGTACGAACTCACTCTTCTTCCCGAGCTTACGGAGATTCTCCATTTAATTTGAATCGATTTCGATGCATGTTTACCGTATGGATGTATTCGTCTCTTCGAGACGAATCCGTGAAGCATAAGAAAACGAAAATCCTTTGAGAATCGAGTGAGAAATTAGGGTTAGAAGGTCGACGATCACGGGTTCGCACCAGTCGTAGACGATGACTGGGAATCGTTCGATCGCGCGTGTATCGGATGGACGGCTCGGATCGCGTCGGACCAGAAGATGTTACGTGAAAGGCGGGTCCGGGACGGGCGAGTCGGATGGCGGCGCCGAATCGAAGGCGACACGCGGCGCTTCGGAGATGCTAAGGTTGACGCGGCGCCGACTCGGATAAGTAGAAAAATAGGGATTTTCGATTTATTTAATTCCACTAAACTTCAAAAATGCATAACTTTGTGTAGAAAAATCAGAAAAATAAAATAAAAATACCCTCTTGCTCGAGTGAACGAGAGGAGAATAATGTGGAAAAGAAATCATTTAATTTCATCCAAGTATTTTATTTTTAATGATTTATTTACCCTCTGCATTGTTTTAATTCTCCATGCATATAGGAAATTCACCATGGCATGAGACCATAGGGCTTTTGAAGCCTCCGAATTTGGGAACATTCCCGAATTTTCCAAAGTCGGAGGCCATCCCTATGAGAAGTTATTGATTTTTCAAATTCATGTTACTTGTTTTGAGTATTTTAAACCCAATAATTATCATGTTGTGAAATAAATTCTAGGAAAATTTGGTGATGTTTCTTATGACTAGAGGACCCTAGGAAAAATAGGTTTTGAATTAATTCACTTGGAATAACCCTAATTGGCTTAAACACCCTAAATAGGTCTTTAATTAATTAGAGCTAATCATGCATTAAATTGACTTGAAATCAATTCTCCACTGACCTTTAGGATCAGGGGAACCCACCATAAAAGTTTGAAGTCAATTGGGTTTGGTTAGCCCTATCAAATGGATTGATTAAGCCATTTAGCCAATTTAAACTTTAAAAATTTATAACTTTCAAAATACTTTTCAAAAATTCACCAAATTGGTTTTGGAGCCTCTCTGATATTAGAGAAATTTAAGAAAATTAAAATTTTAATTTTCTAAAAAAGTTAATATTTTGTATTATTTTAATATTTTAATAATTAATAAAATAATAAAAATAACAAAAATAATAAAATTCACCAAAATGTCACATTTTAAATTTTAATCACTTAGGAACAAATCCCATATTTTTCCTAGGTCTCTATGATGAGTTATTAAATTTTAAAGCCCTAAGGTAATTTTAAAATTAAAGAAAATGTATTTTCTAGCATTTCCACTAAAATAATTCTAATAAATCAAAGAAAAATCAGAAAATTATAAAAATTAATTCTCTGATTTCCTTGATATTAGAGAGATTTTTGAAAAATATAAAATTCATTTTTCAACCTGTATTTTATTTTTAAATTAATTAATACTCCAAAACTCAAAATAATTATAATAAAAGAAATATAATTCAAAAAATCACCAAAATTGGTCCAAGTGGTCCTCTAGTCATTAGGAATGTCCCATAATTTTCTTAAGGATAGAACCTTTCCCTTGGTCATATTATTAAATTTTCCTTGGAAATCTCTATTTTCCACAAAAAATAATTACATAAATAAATTAAATACAGAAAAATCACATTTTCTCCTCTAATGTCTTCATTGACATATGAGTGAAGTCACATAAAAATTTCAAATTCATTTGAGCTCAATTTAATGAGTTATGAAATTATTAAGCTTGAAGGGCAAAATGGTAATTAAAATTTTAACCCTTAATTAAAACTTTAGGCTTAATAAAATGAAAGAGTAAAATATTTGATCTTAATCTGATTTGGATGATTGAAATTTAAATAATTAAAGGGTAGAAACCTATTAAACAATTCAAAAATAATTAAAATGAACCTTAATAAAATAATTAATTAAATCTGGGAAGAATAATAAATTTTGAATTATTAAGATAGGGATATTATTAGGAAGAGATTTGTTCTTTAATTTAAGAATCCCTAAATTAATCATCCCAATAATATTTAATTCCTAATTAAAATGATAATCCAAGTTTAAGATTTAAAATGCTAAAAGACTTAATCATTAAATTAAATTAAAGTTAAATTATTTAAAGCAAACCCTTTTAAAATAAAATATTAAATTAAAATTAAAAAATTAAAAATAAAAAATTAAATTAAATTAAATTAAATTAAATTAAATTAAATTAAATTAAAACATATTAAATTAAATTAAATTAAATTAAATTAAATTAAATTAAATTAAATTAAAACTAAATCAAATTAAATTAAATTAAATTAAATTAAATTAAGCTAAAGCATATTATATTAAATTAACTTAAATTAAATTAAATTAAATTAAACCACATTAAATTAAATTAAGTTAAATTAAATTAAATTGAATTAAATATAACATCACTTAAGACATGAAGAGTTCAAAATAAATCTAGAACAACTTGAACACTTATTCCGAACTTAAATCCATTAACTAAAATCAAATCATGAACTCACTTGAACATCCATTTGCCCTCGAAAGCTCGTGATGTCATAACTCTTAAAAGGAGTGTTAAAAGAAGTGTTACTTCACTTATAGGATATTCGAATGTCTAGATTCAACGAGCGAGATAACAAAACTTAAACTCCCGGACGATTAATTCATTTGTATAATTAAATTCACTTGGACTTAGAATAATCCTAGAAATGTTGAAAAGATGTTTAAGATTCGTCTTAAGCACTTCCTCGATATGATAGGATATTTATAAGAACAATTGAACTTAGTTGTTCTTTGATGAAGAAAATCGTCCTCGAACTAAAATACGAGAACACTAGACGTCACAGGAAATGACTAGCTATAGGATTAGGAACTTGGTAGAAAACCATAATCCTTCCCTTAGCTTTACCTAGGAACTTACTTTAAATGCTTAAATATTCTAACTGTGTTTTAAGTGCAGCTTGGGATGACGGGAAGACCCTCCAGGTACGCTTTTATTTTATTGCGATTTACTCTATTGCAATTTATTTAATCGCATCGCACTTACTTTTCTTGCATGATAAACAACTGTTGCATGAAAACCTACACCTTTAGGATAGTCCCTAAAACTGAAACCAAAACTAAATTAAAAGACATTACAAGATAAAATTCACCGCCACGACATTTCGAAAATATAAAACAACTCAAAATTTAATCACAAACGGAACAACAAAACTACAACTACAACTAAACTAAAACGTCTTGTTGGATGATCGGGAATACCTCGGATGATGTAACCTACGTGTTGCTTAACGGGATTTCCGCGGTCTAAATGAAAGTGTGGAACTCATTCGGTTGAGTTTAGCAAATTCATCCGGACTAAGTGAATCCGATAAAATAACGATGCGGAAGGATGGAGCCGTGGGATCTTAACCGGTGTTGTTATAATCAACTTTAAGATTTGTTTAATTAAAATATTAAAAACACTTGGAAATTAAGACCTTCTCCAAGCCAAAACACTTCTCTCATCTCACGATTTATGACTTCTAAAACTAAACCTCTGCAACAACAAGGAGCTCGGAGCATGGTGGGCGGCACGGCCATCTTCGTCGGCAAAACAACTCTACATCGGCTAAACATTCCTAGAATTAAACAACAAAACCATAGGACTTCGAGGTAGTTTGCACTAGTGTAACATAAATCCTCGACCTTTTGTTAGGCATTTGCATGATCATGTCATGTAAATTAAGCCCTAATCGGTCTTAGGACTCAGAGGTAGTCATCCGATATGATATAAACCCTCACATCTTCTAGGTTAATTGTATGATTTTATCATACAAATATAAGTCCTAACTAATTAAAATTGGTAAGATCAAAACATTAAATAAACATTAGGACTTTCCTAAATTCGAAGCGAAACAATAGGATAGTCGGGAAATTACCGAAGTTCAGCTCGAATATGTGATTTCTCCTACCTTTCTTCCTTTGAATTCCCAAAATAAAATGTTCCAAATTTGATCCATTCCCTATTGAAATTCCAAAATTCAATCCCTTGAAAACTTAAACTTTGAAATTCTTGAGAGCGGAACTACGATTATTATCGAGAGTTTTCTTAGGTGATTCCGTCACTTAAGATGTAATTAACTATAGGGGCTTGCCCTTATAGGGAATTTTAAGAACCCGAGTAATATAAACCACGTTTAATGTTTTCATATTAGACGGGGGAACTTGTCGGCTCATAAAATTGGTTCGCGGACCGAACGGATGTCACAAATCTTCTAGTTTATTTAATCGAGCCCCATCATCGAAGCAATGTGTACTATTCTTCGGGATAGATACATGGTTTGTGGTGCGGTGCTCGTTTATATAAACTATTCGAGATGTGAGATCGGTTTGATTTCATATCTTAAAATTTTCAAATCTAAAATTATTTTCGAAATCAAATATTACTTTTAAATTATTTATTTAAATTAAACCTAAAATAAGCCGCACAATTTACGTAGGCGACCTCTTTTCAAAACAAAACACATAACCTTAAAATAATGCCGACAATTTACGGCGACTCACGTGAGGAGAATTCCTCTCTCCATTTTTAATCGAATAGTTACGCTTTCAAAAATCGGTAGTGTATCCATGTCCCTAATGGATCGAACTACCCTTCTTTCCGTTGGAATATTATGTTCATTTCTACCTTGAACGAGTATAGCCGACATTCTCTCGGATTTAGGAGCCCTTTGTTTAGACACCCCAAACGAGAGAGGTTCGAGATCCTTTTACCTCATTTACGAGGTGGGGTGGACCCCGATAGGTGTTAGTTTAGGAGTGATCCTTCGAGTCGAGAAGTCTTGCATAAGACTTTCTTTTCCTTTCTAATTCTGAATCAAATTCGTTACCTTCTCTACACCTTTGAACATTCCGTTCTAAATAAACAAACCCTCTAATGAATGACTCTTTTAACAAATATAAATGAACAAGAATGTGTTCGGACTCTTTTGGATTCCTTTCTTTTCGTCCTGATGAGAAGAAGCATAACTTGGGACCGACGATTAGAATCTACCTTGCAGAAATGGAAGCCCCAAGCTGATTTTCTCCTTCACCGATGGATTGGACTTCGTTGTTTACAAGGATGAGGCTGCCCGACGATGGGATCATCCGGTTTGGACAAGGATTCGAGAACACGAAATGTCGAGATCGGCGACGTTACCCTTTTCGCACTAATGGACAAAGTGCCGAAGCGAGAAACCCATGATTGAGTTCGACCTTAAGTCGACTCGAGAGTTTCCTCCTCTGCAAAGGATTCCAGTGAGAAGAGTACCGCTGTCCATAGAAGGACGGTTATCTCTACCCCCAGCTGGTCTAGTCGTCTCTGCACCTACCCCGGCTCCACGAGCCGAAGGGGAAGGAAGTTGAATTTGTAACGAGCATGTTACGCGTGGAGGGTACGGATTTCCGTGCGAGACCTTCGTTTTGAAATTGGGTCCGGCTCGAGGGTTCCACCCCTAACACGGACTCGGAGGAGAAACGAGGCGGGAAGATTGCCGGGGAAGGCCGGAGCTGCTGAAGTCGCTTTCTTAGAAGAAATCCACGAGTACACACCACTACTTGAATACATACCATTGTACGAGTATACACCCCTTTTGGAAGGAAGTAGATTCCATCCCTTTCCGCCGCAGTGACGAGGAAAATGTACGCGGGATTGCTTCTACATTACCACGACCCGCATACTTATAGCGACAACGGAAGAAAGAGGGCTAGGGTTGCACCACTTGCCGACTACGAGCTGTGATTGAGAAGTTAGCGAGGAAAGAAAGAAGCACTGTATCGGAAATTTTAAGAATGATAGGGCGGGTGTCGGCCGAATCCGTCTTGGGCCGCGAGTAGAACCTGCTTATCGGCTGCAGAAGATCCTAATAAGAAGATGAAGGCTAGTCGCACTGTTGTTGTTTCGGGTTTACGGATCGGGGAGGATACCACCTTCCGGCATTCGGTGACGGACCATCCGGTCTGGGCCTTCTCTTGCTAGAAGGATGGTATGGCGTCCAACGACCGAGCCGATTAAGGCCGAAACAACGACCAGAAAAGGAAAGTCTCGTCGGGAGACTTGAGTCGAGGAAAGTGCTACCGCGATAAAGGGGACTCATGAGAAAGAAACTCGACAATTGTCACATGACAAGCTGCGAGGATATACGGAAAAGACCAGCTGGAAGATGCTTATGGAAAAGTTAAGAGCGATATTCGGCGATTAGCGAGGAAAGAGAAGAAAAGTTCGGAGATGAAGTTGATTCGTCGAGTTCATGGATGATGAATATGCGAGAAATTAACATGGTTGAAACACGAGCTTCGTCGGCTTCACGAGGTGCTCCTGCGGCGCGAGAAGAGAGGAGCCGGAAGTAATGAGAAGGCGGCTTCGAGAGAAAGATGATACGATCGCCCGAATGGCAAAAGGATGGAAGAGATGGGCGTAGCCACTAGCCACTCTCCGGAGTCGGGTTCGACCCCGAAGAGAAACACCCTCGAAGTTATTCACATTGTAGACGGAGGAAAGGAGATTACATCCGTCAACGGGGATGATCGATTAAAGAAGGATGCAACACGAAGTATGATTCCGGAAAAGGATATCAAGAGCTTGGTGGAACGGCGGAGTGCGAGAAGCCTTGGCACAATCGAAATGCGGGACATCCATTCGGACGGGTAGACCTTACCACGAAGAATTCGGCGGCGTCCGATATCAGAAAGGCTTTGTACCACCTCCGTTCAAGACCTTTGATGGAGCCGGAAACCCTCGGCGGCATGTTGCACATTTTCGTGCCGATTGTTGCAATGCGGCGGAAGTGATGCTTTACTCTTCCGACAATTTGTCGGCGACTCATCGGGAATCGCCTTTGATTGGTATGCGGAATTACCGAACGGTTCGGTAAAGACATTTTCGGAATTAGAGAACCTCTTCATCGAGCGATTTGCGGAGCTCGGCACCGCATCAGCTATAGGTGATTTAGTGGTAGAGAAGCGAAGCCGAATGAAACCTTGGTGGACTACATGCTTCGATGGAGGAACTTAAGTATGAAGTGTGAGCCACGACTACAAGAACGACACGCGATCGGTATTTTACTTAAAAGCATTCATGGCCCGATAGCACTTCTCCTCGAGGATTTACTTATTAAGACTTTCGAGAAGTTGTTAAGCGAGGCCGGAAGCTTGCAAGAGGAGGCGAAGCAATTAAGTTTCACAGATAAAACGGACAAACGAAGCCGTGAAAACTTTTGAAAGAAGTACGGGATCGTCGCGGCGGTCGATAAAGGCGAGCAGCCGATACAAATATCGTCGAACGGCCGCGGCAACCTCGACGAGTTGCCGACGACCCGAGCCCAGCTATCGGTCATCTCGACGGTATGAACAACCGCCTCGTCCACAACGTACGTTTAGGGAGTTCTCGAGCGAGGAGTATCCGTTCGAGAATGAGGCGATGCCGAAAATGTTCCGCGGCTCGATGAAGACTCCGGATTTCCAGCTGCCGGAGCCTAAAAGACCGGAAGAAGTCGACGAGAGGGGTGATCCCAACTTTTGTCCTTACCACCGGATGCTTGGGCACAAGATAGAAGATTGTATTACCTTCGAAAAGTTGGCTCGATGACAATCTTCGGAAAGGGAATATAACGATCCCGAAAGAATACATGAAGGAACCCCGGAAAGGAGGTTTCGTCGATGTTATCTCGACGGATTTCATTGTTCGATAGATCACTATGCGGCCGATGATGGATGGACTACCACTTGGACAAAGTCTTCGAAGAAGGTTTTGGATCACATCCAAGCCGCTTCGGTGCGAGCCTCGATTCGGAGTTCGAAAGCCGTCGAGTCGGCACTATCACTTGCGATAGAAGAACCCCCTCAACAAGAGACAATTGAAGAAAAGAAGAAAATTGATGAAGAAGAGAAGACCGAGGCTCCTAAGGCTAGACTAGGGGCTGCTTATCCTAGGATAGTTGTTTCCGATTCGGGGGAAAAATCCCTCGAACCTCTGACTCTGTATGATTATCTGCCCACTCCGGTGGGATCTTATAATGATGAGGGTTATGGCGTTGGCTACGTTTTGGCTGTTTCTAACGATTACGTAACTAGCGACAATCAACCTAATCCGGACGTCGATTCCGATACGAACAACAATTCTCAAATCATACACAATCTCGACGATCACAATGACAAAGAAGACATCCACTAGGGAGGCTACGAGAGTTCAACAAGCAATGGATCTATTTGCGAGTTTCGAGGAGCCCCAGTCACAATAGAGTTAGAGCCTGCAGAGTCCGAAGCTAATCCTGAAGAACCTGTCGTTCCGATTCAGGAGGAGACACCAACAAACTCAATGCTAGACTTAGAAGAAATCACAGAAGTCGACTTAAGAAGTGGAAGAGTTCTACCTCCGAGAATGGGTCCGAAGGACGAAGGAAAGCGGTGGTTGTTCGGGAAGAACCAACCCGGCGGAAGAAATACCCATTCGAGAAGAAAACGAGGCACATGAAAACAAAGTGGACTACAACGTGCTAGCCCATCTTAGGAAACTACCGGCCGAACTAAGCATCTACGACGCTCTCATCTTATCGAAAGGAGATGAGAGAAGCTCGATCGAGGCCTTACTTGATCCGAGAATTTGCTTAGCTCGAATGGCCGGAGATTCCTTAGATGAGGTTTGCTCGTTAAAGGAACGACGAGGTGTCACCTTCACGGACAATGATCTACTACTTGGGACGACGAGACCACAACCGAGCCCTTGTACATTTCGATTACTAATTGGGAAGTTTACACTCTCCAGAGTATTGGTGGATCCAGGAGCATCAATCGATATAATGAATCTTCGAACGCTAGCATACTTGGAAATTGATGCTCGCGAGCTCGAAGCGGACAAAATGTTATTAAGAGGATTCAACCAGAAAGGAGAAAGAGCCCTCGGATCAATAACACTGCTAATGAAGATCGGTGACTTAACAAAGACAACCGCGAAATTTCACATAATTGATTCGAAACGTCGTTCAACGCTCTGCTTGGGCCGACCGTGGATACATGAAAATCGGATGGTACCATCATCTCTACATCGGTGCATCGAATACTACGATGGAGGGGAACGAGTGCATTAAAGGTGACTTACGACCGTTCTCCAGTACATGAAATTGGAATCCATGAAGATGCGGCTTATTATGCACCTCCGAAGAAAACAATCTTCTCCGGAGATACCATAACAAATGAAGCAAAGGAAATTTGGGACGACGAAGAACCTAAAATTCTAGTCCAACGAGTCACTCACCACTCCCTTACGGCGAGATGGTGAAGGTTTCTCCACAACTCGCATCCGAGGTCGAGGCCGGGGACGAGGTCGTGGCGAAGACGTTAGGACGATTGGACGGAGGAAACCGAGCCATCAATGTTGATTGGGAAGATAGTTACGAAGAATAAAAAGAAATCAAGCAAGAAGCGACGACAATAAGTCGGAAGAAGCCGCAATTCGGGATCTCTCTCGAAAATGAAAAGAACAAGGAATATAAATCGATGTACGAGAAGATTAACCACTATGTACATACTATGACCACGACCCCGATCCATTCTAATAAGGTCGAGGGTATGGTGGTCGAAGAGGTACGTAGCGGCGGTGCAAAGCCCATCAAATTCTACCGTGGTGCTCCTTCCTCCAAAGCGAAAACAATGTACAATTTGAAGATGCTACTTCATCGAATTAATGGAATTACCTTTTGAGTGGTACTCTCCACGTGTTCGAAATTTAATTCGGCGTGGTTTCTTACCTCGACAATGGACGAAAGGTCGATCACAACATTTTGAAAATTTATGGAATAACTCGGTCGTCCACCCGATTCAAAGCATGGTCTCGGATTCGGCACGGTAGGATCGGTTGACGATGCTGAATTTTGCATGGTTGTCACTTGCGAGTCTAATGAAAAGCTGCATGGAAACTACGGAAGAACTCGAAGATTTACAAATTGGAGACGCTCCACGAGAATTCGAGGAAGAGATCGAATCTACGATAGATGAGTTAACGGAAGTTAGCTTAGGTACTAGCAAAGAGCCTAGACCTACCTTTGTTAGCTCCTTACTCGATAAAGAAGACTCAGAAGAAATAATTAAGTTATTAATGGAATTTAAAGACTCGTTTTGCTTGGAGCTACGATGAGATGCCGGGTTTAGCTCCGGAGGTCGCGGTCCATAAGCTAGGGGTGGATCACAGCACGTTCCGGTCGGACGAGGTCCCGGAAGAATGCGTCTAGAAATCTAACAACAAGTCATAGTCGAGGTTAAAAAGCTAATAGACGCTAAATTTGTCCGTGAAGAACAATACCCGACTTGGTTAGCCAACGTGGTACCGGTCGGGAAGAAGAATGGTCGGATCGGAATTTGTGTGGATTTCGAGAGATTTAAACGAGGCATGTCCAAAAGATGAATTCCTCTGCCGATCCCGGAATTAATGATCGACATCGCTTCAACACATGAAATATTCTCATTCATGGATGGATCTTCGGGATACGACCGGATAAAAATGGCTCCGAGAAGATGAAAAACTTACGACATTCGAACGCCGATCGGAGTATATTGCTACACGAGTAATGCCATTTGGACTCGAAGAATGCGAGAGCTGACCTACCGAAGAGCGATGACGAGAATTTTTGATGATCTCATCCACGATCAAGTCGAATGCTTACGTGGATGATGTGGTCATCGAAAGCAAAGTAAAGGAAGATCACTCGTATGATTTGAGAATTGTTTTCGAACGATTAAGACAATTTAACCTTAAGATGAATCCCTTAAAATGCGCCTTCGGCGTCGCCTCCGGAAATTCTTAGGATTCGTTGTTTGACATCGTGGAATTGAAATCGACCGGAAAAGATTAAAGTCATCTTAGAAATGCCACCTCCCGGAACCTTAAAACAACTACGATCTTTTCAAGGGAAGCTGGCATATCTTCGACGCTTTATCTCGAACTTGTCGAGTAGGTGTCGACCTTTCTCGGCACTTAGTTAAAAAGGACACCAAATTTATTTGGGAAGAGAAATGCCGGAAGGCCTTCGAGGACATTAAGCGATATTTAATGACACCTCCTGTCTTAGCGACCCCGAGTCTCGGGTAGACCGCGATACTTTATACCGCGGCTTTAGACGACTCTCTCGGAGCCTCGTTGGTCAGGGTCGATGATGAGGGTAAAGAAAATGCTCTTTACTACCTAAGCCGTCGTTTACTTCCGACGGAAATAAGGTATCCCGCAATTGAAAAGCACTGTTTAGCCCTGATCTTCGCCGCTCAAAAGCTCAGGCATTACATGCTTTCTCATAAGGTCAACCTGATTTCGAAATTTAATCCATTGCAGATACTTGATGACCCGCCCGACGCTTTCGGCGGACTTGCCGGATGGTCGATGATATTATTGCAATTCGATATAACTTTCGTGCCTCTTCATGCTAGTAAAAGGACAAGTCCTAGCGGACTTCCTCGCGGCACACCCTTTGCGGCGGAATCTCCTCTCGATGACGACTTGCCGGATGAACAAATAATGAACCTAGAAGACCACGATGATCGACGTTGGGAATTGTATTTCGACGGAGCATCTTCGGCACATAAAGACGAAGAATCGCAAGTGATAGTGCCGGTAAGGCGGGGATCGGACTAATCTTTATAACACGGAGCGGGGGATGTTAAGATACTCCTACCACTTGACGAGCCGTGTACGAATAACGAAGCGAGAATACGAAGCCCTCATAACAAGGCTGGAATTAACTATTCGAATGGGTATAACGGACATCAACATCTACGGGGATTCGCAGTTAATCATTCAACGGATCGTCGGACAATACGAAATTTTAAAACCAAGACTCGAGCAATACTTCCGGTATGCCATACGGTTGTTGGAACAGATTCCGAATGTGACGATCTACGAAATTCCCGAGAGAAAACGCTTTAGTGGATGCGCTAGCCCGTCTCGTAAAAGAATTTGCACTGTTTGCAAGATGAATCGAGTGGAAGTGTCGGTTCACGGACGTCGGGTCCTATCACGGCTCGACATAGACACAATACACAAATCGAGAAAAAGGAGAAGAATCGATTTCAACGGTGACGAGAAAACACGAGAAGATTGGCGACAACCATTAATAGATTACACGCAAACGGGAAAACTACCGGACGATAGGTCGTTAGCCCATCGGATTAAGAAAAGAACTACGTCCTACGCATTAATAAACAATACATTATACGAGAAGGTCTTTTGATCGAATGTGGCTAAGGTGCTAAGCGGGTCCGAGGCCGTGAAATTGTTAAAGAGGTGCACTCGGGACTGCGTGGCGCTCACCGGTCGGGTCCGAAGATGAAAATGAAAATTAAAAGACTAGAGGTACTACGGCCCTCGATGATGACCGATCGCATGAAAATCGCCGAAGCGTCACCGGTGCCGAGTGCGCGGGTGGTTCTACACCGACCTCCGAATGTGCTTACATCCGACAATTGCGTCGTGGCCATTTGAATGTTGGGGCACGGATATAGTGGGTCCAATAGAACCATCATCTTCGAAAGGACATCGCTTCATTCTTGCGGCTACGGATTACTTTTCCGAGTGGGCGGAGGCGAGTTCCACTTAGAGAAGTGAAAGCACATCACGTGCTTACAATTTTCAAGAACCAAGTTGTCTACCGTTTCGGAGTGCCGCGCGGGATCATCTCGGATAATGGGTCGGCATTCGAAGCACGCAAATCAACAATTTTGTCGGGAGACACCGAATCGTCGGCGCTATTCAACAATTTACTACCCGAGAGAGAACGGCTGCTGCGAGGCTTTTAATAAAACTCTCGTTCAAATTTTAAAGAAGACTTTAGACGACAATAAGAGAAATTGGCACGAGAAGTTATTAGAAGCCTTATGGGCCTACCGGACAACCTTCGAACTCCTACTCGAAGCTACACCTTACGCTGCGGTGTATGGGTCCGAGGCGGTGTTACCCTTAGAGGTCCGGCTTCCTTCACTCGGAATTGCGGTTGCAAACAAGATCACGACGAAAGAGAATGCCAAATTACGACTAGAGGATTGGAAAGCACGGAAGGAAAAGACTTGCAGCGCGACGGAATTTAGAACTATACCAAGCTAAGATGGTTCAAGCCCATGACGGTCGAGTCGCCCGAGAACCTTCGAAGTTGGTGATTTAGTTCTCGTTCTCGAAAGACCTATTCTTGCACACCGCAAGATAGGAGGAAAATTTGAACCCACTTGGGAAGGGCCGTTTGTGGTTGAGGCGGTCTACTCGGGAGGCTCCTACCGGCTAGTGAATTGCCGAGGAGAAAGACATATGCTTCCGATCGATGGACGATACTTGAAGAAGTATTACGCTACTCGATGTTTCGAAGGAATGAATTTTCCATCCCTAGAAGCACGGGTGAAGTAATTACTTATAGTTGAGTCCGAACCCAAAAATAATAAAAAATGTGCTAAAATAAATAAAATCATGATGATAAAGTTTTCCTTGTTCTCTCTTCCAAATCAAAATCTTTTTCCTGACCTTTTCCCACTTCATTCCTGTTAAATTTAAAAATACAAAAGTAATAAAAAAAAAGAAAAAAAAAACTCTGTCTCTAATAAACATTTTCTTAATGTTCTTGTTCTTAGTACAGCCCCTGATCCTTTTCCTTGTCTTTTCGCGGGGAAATGTCGAACGGGCGGTTGGTCTCGAACTTTAGAAATGGCGTAAGCCTTGCACTCGACGAAAAGAGGATGAAAGATGGAGCGATAATAGAGATTGACTCGGACTTCGCACCGGCGGGCTGCGATACGAGGAAAGTGGCCGGGTCCCGATTGACCGAGAGGAGCGCCGATCAGGACGATAATGAAAGTGGGTGGCCCAAGCCACCAATCCGACGATAAGAAAAGAAAAACAAACAACGAAGAAGACAAGAGAATCAAATACGTAGTCGCTACGGCGGAAGGCGGGCTTGTCGGCGCCGCGCCCGCGAAACTCGGGAAATACGAAGAGCTACTCTCACGACAACTCAACGAAGAAATAAAAATCGCCGTATCCGCAAGATGTTAACTAAATTAGCGGCGGACCGGCGCGACGAGGCGATTGCTACTGCCGGTACATACACTTCGAGGACACCGATTCACCGGGAACACCGAAGAAAGGAGACCGACTCCGAGGATAACGGAAGAAACCGGGGAAGTCTCAAGAAGAACAAAAGAAAGAAGGCTACTACGCCACCGGATAAAGTCACCGGTAATGCATGACCTTGTTGCGGAAGCAACCCGGAGGATGTCCCGACGGACATCATCCCCGAGGAGCCGAGGTATGCGGGGAGAACGTGAAGGGATTGAGCCATATATCCCACGAGTACGTCACCGGGCCTCGCCATTTGCAAATTATTCCGGAATACGAGCTAGAAAGAATACGGAATGTCGAGAAGAAAACTTTTGAATACTTCGAGAGAATCGGAGGCGAGGAGGATCAATATCTTAGAAGACCTCGAGTTACATACGGACGTGTTCTCGGAATACGAACAACAACAAATCGTGGACTGCATCCGGGATTTGAAAAGATGGGCCGAGCGGGTCGCTTAAGAGAAAACACTTACTCGGAACCCGGAGATGGATGCCGAGGAAAGGGAGAATTACAATACAATGTGGATGCTTGCTACGACTTCGCGGAAGATAGGAAGGGAAACCCACGGGGATACTCCGTCATGGCCGAGTAGATCCAATGCCATTAGTCATTAAAAGGATGGTAAAAAGAATGATAGCATGGAGGGTACTGCCGGCGGATTGCATACCCAACGGTTGCATCATTAATATTTACAAGAAGGGTGATTGCATACCCCGCACATAGATCACCACGACTTTGTCGAGCTTTACTGCACGGTTTCTTTTACGAACGAGTGTAATATCATGTTCGGATCCGACCTCCGGATAGCGAGGCCCGGGTGAGTTCCGAGGGCCGGTAAAGATACCATTACCGGTAGGTTCCGTCATGATGCGAAGGGCAACGGAGCGGATGTCGCTAAACATTGCATACCGGGAGTGCCGGTGAAGCGGATCTCGGTTACTTTCGGAAGGATGGATGACGGAAAGCACCTTACCACTTCCGGCCGGACCGGAGTTAGAGAGCCTCCGACCTTACGAGCTGTGAGTTGCATGGAAAATATCACACCTCCAACGTACATCCATACGGCATCCTTGCCGAGGATGGCTTGGAAGGTGATGTTATTGACCGTGCACCTCACTATGTCGGACATGGATTTTTGACGGATACCTTTTTGGATGGATCGACAAAGATCATACATAGTCCGTTTTGAGTCTATATGGATTGTATGAGATGTATTCCGGATCGAGTTGTATGATGTATCTTCGACATGTTTGGAATGAAAGTGACCATGTCATGTTTTGCCTTCACTTCTTTTTGTGCAAATTGGTAGGGAAACGCCATTAAATCAAAAGAACTTCGAGCGAAGAACAAAGGGAAAATAAAAATAAATGAAAACTCTCTTTTAAAAAAAATCTGAATGTCAAAACAAACTACAAATAAAAACGAACCCCAGATAAGTGTGAATCCTAAATTGAAAATCAAGCTAAAATCAAATCACAACAAGCGACTAAGACAAATTCCTGAATATGAAATCCCCAGCCTTCGGCTATTCTCAAATCTTTTTTTGACTCTTCATATTTCCTTCCCCTTTTGAGAAGGTCGACTGAATCTACTGACACAAAACCATGAAAATTTTTTTTAATTTGGTTATGATGGCATGGATTCATATCCTTCGCCAAGTAATCAGGCTTTGATCGATTCTCGTGAAACGTGAAACACTTTCATGTCTCATTCTCAACCTCCTGCTAAACTTAAATCTCCACAGCAAATTTCAACCTTTTAAACCGTCGAGATTGGAACCAGTTTCCAATTCTCTTTAAACCTTCGAGATTGGAACCAGTTTCCATTTCTCTTTAAACCTTCGAGATTGGAACCAGTTTCCAATTCTCTTTAAACCTTTGAGATTGGAACCAGTTTCCATTTCTCTTTAAACCTTTGAGATTGGAACCAGTTTCCATTTCTCTTTAAACCTTCGAGATTGGAATCCATTTCCAATTCTCATTAAACTTTCGAGATTGGAATCCATTTCCAATTCTCATTAAACTTTCGAGATTGGAATCCATTTCCAATTCTCATTAAACTTCCGAGATTGGAATCCATTTCCAATTCTCATTAAACTTCCGAGATTGGAATCCATTTCCAATTCTCATTAAACTTTCGAGATTGGAATCCATTTCCAATTCTCATTAAACTTCTGAGATTGGAATCCATTTCCAATTCTCATTAAACTTTCGAGATTGGAATCCATTTCCAATTCTCATTAAACTTCCGAGATTGGAATCCATTTCCAATTCTCATTAAACTTTCGAGATTGGAGTTCAATCCCAATTCTCATTAAACTTTCGAGATTGGAACTCCGTTTCAATTCTCATTAAACTTTCGAGATCAGTACCTAAATTCTGATTCTCATCCTTTTCAATCGACACTTAAACTCCGATTCTCATTCCGAAGGCTAGTGCCTAAATTTCAGTTTTCTTTGTAATCCCGAGATTGGAACCTAGGTTTCAATTCTCATTTCAAATCCAAATTTCCTCAAATTGATTTTAAATCAAACTTGATCTAAATTGAAACTCAAAATCTAAACTTACACATCATGACTTGAACATGAAATGAAACAAAATCTAAATCGAAATTCCCCCAGATCATGTGATTTGGGACTCACCTCCTTTTCCCTTCCCCAGCGAGAGTTCAGGAATCTCCAGTCTCAGAGATATACTTGACACTCCCCAGCGGAAACTCTTCTACTTCGTCCTAAGTTTGTCACTTGGACATCTATGTTGGTTTTGTTGATCTTTTCGGTCAACGCCAATACGCGCGGTGTGCTTGGTTAGCACACCACACCTATTGGGGGTCCATTTGTTGACCTCATTTTTGGTGAGGTCTTCTCTCCTTCTCTTTAGTACTTAGGATCTAGCCTTAGGCTTTTCCTTTGACTATCCTAGAGGATTAGAATTGGGACCCACCACTTAGAAATTCAAACCACTTCTTAACTCCTGCAAACTCCACAAACTTGATTGTAGACCCCTAATCACCTAGAGGGTTGAAATTAAATGTGGAAGTTTAAAGGATGAGTTCACATAGGACTCTTTGGCACTTAGGAGCCCTTACAGGTGGCTCTGGTGCAGTGAAGGGGCTGACTTACACACACACTACACCTATACACTACACTTTCACACACCTCTTAAAACCACACCCATACCCAATTTGACCTCCTAACTCATGCAGGTAAATCACGTGGATGGTCTTTAACCCCTAAGCCCTTGGGCGAGAGGGTTAGGAACAACATAGTGGGTGCCTCGAATGAGTCCCTTCATGGCTCATATGGGCTTGATACGGCTTCATGGCTCAACCAAAATGATTTCATTCCACCTACATTCACCCAAGCTTCAATTTTCCAAATTTTCGATTTTTGACCCCAGGGACCTTACACCCGCTTAGCCTCTACCAATACCTGAAACCCCCCAAAATTTGCAAAATCACCTAAATCACCCAAAAATCCTCAAGACCAATCCTAAACATTGCCTCACCAATCAAATTGATCATCCATACCCAAAAAACACCAAAAATACCAAAAATACCTCCCAATACCCTCCAAATACCCAAAATACCCCTCTTAGCCAAAAAATCCAAAAATTCAGAAAATTCCCAGAAAATTTCAGAAAATCCCAAATATTCTCAATTTCATTTTGTTCAACTACACCATGGACCAATTTTGTCAATTTACCCCACTTTTGTCAAAATCCCCAATTTGACCCATTTTAACCCAAAGTGAACCCAATGTCAAACCAAACCTACCCAATTGACCCAAATTCTGGTCCAATTCAATTCTAAACTTCAATTAAACATCCCCAACACCAATCTAGACCAAATCCAAGTCCAATTTGATTGACATTTGGATCCAATTTCACTTTTGGCCTTAAAGCCCAATTTGGACCCATGACCCGAACTTAGCCCAAACTAACCCAATTCAACTCCAATTAACCCCAAATCTTTTCTAAACCTTCCTTAACATCCCCATAAACAAAACACTAACATGATTTGCCCAAAATTTAGACCCAAACCCCACTCAAATTCAACCCAAAATCAAAAAGCCCAATTTTAACCTAAACCCGAAACCTAACCCAGAATAAACCCGAACCTCAAAATCAAAACCCAACCAAAGCCAAAACCTCTTTGAAACACCCCCATAAACATTTCCCAACATTTATTTTACATCAATTTCAACCCTAGCCCAACATTGGCCCAAGTTAGCCCAATTTGACCTACATTGGCCCACTTACAAATGAAGCCAAATTCAACCCAATTCAATTCCAAATCACACCAAATTGACTCCAAACCATTCATGAAACATCCATAAACCAATTGTAACATTTATTTGACATGGTCCTTCACAAAATTTTCACCCAAATGTCCATCTCTAAAATTCAAAAGGCCCACTTCCCTTAAAACTTCCTAAAAGCCCACTTCCATCAAATTCAAAAGCGCAAATTCATCCAAAGCCCACATGGCAATTCTCCTCATCATCCATTTAATCAAAATCACCCCTAAGTTTTAAAATCAATCATTAAGTGATTCCAAATCGAGCCTTCATGAAAATTCTCACCAAAATACCAAAATTCCTAAATCTATTTCCATGAAATTGACTAAGCTTTATCCTAAGCCATGAGCGAAGCCATTCATAAGCCATATGAGAGCCATGAGAAGGTATCTGACTATGTGACCAAGCCACTAATGGCAAAAGAAGGGACCTCCTTTCCTAATCCTTCATTAAACCTTTTTAACCATAAGCATGTCACACACTAAACCATGCTTAGCCACCTCACCATGGATGGAGACTTCACCACTCCTTCTCGGCTGACCAACTGATCCTCCTAGCCCAAAATCGAGCTTGGAAGGGTGCACCAAGCCCAAAATGGTGGGTTGATCCAAACCAAGCCAAAGTGACCTTATCCCCATTCCATTCTAATCCAACACCTTTACACATGGCTAATGCCGATTGACTTCACCATTGCCGAGCCACGACCTCCACCGGTCAAGATGGTGACCCTTGCTCGTCGGCCAGCCGCTCAGGTCGCCGGAAAACTCCATGGCCGAGACATGAGGAGAAGCCAAACTTTGGAATTCTCCCTTGTTGAGCTGCCCCATGCCCGATGGCCACCATGGCTGTTCTTCACATGCCGAGACCAGGCTGATCCCGACCCTTGGCCACCCACAGGAGAGCCTCCGGCCATGCCTATTTAAACACCACCCCCTCTCGGCCATGAGAGGTGCTTGAACCAAACCTTAAGGAAACTGCGCAAAATCATTCCGGATCACTCTCCACACATAGAGCACTTGATCCCCACTGAATTCCAGCCCAATTCCCTCCGGCTGAGCTCGATTTTGAGCTCGAACTTTAGCCTCAAAACCGGGACACTTCTTCGCAGTGGATCAATCTTTAAATTGACTGGTCCTACACCTTCACCAGACCAAGAGGAGAAGTTTCCCACTGAAAGCCCCATCCCCAGGCCACCCAGTTGTTCCAGTCTCCAAGCTTTATGATCGGCTGTGGTCACTTCCATAGCTAGACAATTCACCAGGCCGAGGGACTTCATGCGGAGCTTACTTGGACCCAATCGAAGGTGACACGACTCTCGGATCGAAGCTTCACTTCTGCGAGCAAAGGTACGAACTCACTCTTCTTCCCGAGCTTACGAGAGATTCTCCATTTAATTTGAATCGATTTCGATGCATGTTTACCGTATGGATGTATTCGTCTCTTCAAGACGAATCCATAGAGCATAAGAACACGAAAATCCGTTGAGAATCGAGTGAGAAATTAGGGTTAGAAGGTCGACGGTCACGAGTTCGCACCAGTCGTAGACGATGACTGGGAATCGTTGGATCGCGCGTGTATCGGATGGACGGCTCGGATCGCGTCGGACCAGAAGATGTTACGTGAAAGGCGGGTCCGGGACGGGCCGAGTCGGATGGCGGCGCCGAATCGGAAGGCGACACGCGGCGCTTCGGAGATGCTAAGGTTGACGCGGCGCCGACTCGGATAAGTAGAAAAATAGGGATTTTCGATTTATTTAATTCCCTAAACTTCAAAAATGCATAACTTTGTGTAGAAAAATCGAGAAAAATAAAATAAAAATACCCTCTTGCTCGGTGAACGAGAGGAGAATAATGTGGAAAAGAAATCATTTAATTTCATCCAGTATTTTATTTTTAATGATTTATTTACTCTCTGCATTGTTTTAATTCTCCATGCATATAGGAAATTCACCATGGCATGAGACCATAGGGCTTTTGAAGCCTCTGAATTTGGGAACATTCCCTGAATTTTCCAAAGTCGAGGCCATCCTATGAGAAGTTATTGATTTTTCAAATTCATGTTACTTGTTTTGAGTATTTTAAATCCAATAATTAGCATGTTGTGAAATAAATTCTAGGAAAATTTGGTGATGTTTCTTATGACCAGAGGACCCTAGGAAAAATAGGTTTTGAATTAATTCACTTGAAATAACCCTAATTAGCTTAAACACCCTAAATAGGTCTTTAATTAATTAGAGCTAATCATGCATTAAATTGACTTGAAATCAATTCTCCACTGACCTTTAGGATCAGGGGAACCCACCATAAAAGTTTGAAGTCGATTGGGTTTGGTTAGCACTATCAAATGGATTGATTAAGCCATTTAGCCAATTTAAACTTTAAAAATTCATAACTTTCAAAATACTTTTCAAAAATTCACCAAATTGGTTTTGGAGCCTCTCTGATATTAGGGGAATTTAAGAAAATTAAAATTTCAATTTTCTAAAAAAGTTAATATTTTGTATTATTTTAATATTTTAATAATTAATAAAATAATAAAAATTACAAAAATAATAAAATTCACCAAAATGTCACATTTTGAATTTTAATCACTTAGGAACAAATCCCATATTTTTCCTAGGTCTCTATGATGAGTTATTAAATTTTAAAGCCCTAAGGTAATTTTAAAATTAAAGAAAATGTATTTTCTAGCATTTCCAATAAAATAATTCTAATAAATCAAAGAAAAATCAAAAAATTATAAAAATTGATTCTCTGATTTCCTTGATATCAGAGAGATTTTTGAAAAATATAAAATTCATTTTTCAACTTGTATTTTATTTTTAAATTAATTAATACTCCAAAACTCAAAATAATTATAATAAAAGAAATATAATTCAAAAAATCACCAAAATTGGTCCAAGTGGTCCTCTAGTCATTAGGAATGTCCCATAATTTTATTAAGAACAGAAACTTTCCCTTGGTCATATTATTAAATTTTCCTTGGAAATCTCTATTTTCCACAAAAAATAATTACATAAATAAATTAAATACAGAAAAATCACATTTTCTCCTCTAATGTCTTCATTGACATATGAGTGAAGTCACATAAAAATTTCAAATTCATTTGAGCTCAATTTAATGAGTTATGAAATTATTAAGCTTGAAGGGCAAAATGGTAATTAAAATTTTAACCCTTAATTAAAACTTTAGGCTTAATAAAATGAAAGAGTAAAATATTTGATCTTAATCTGATTTGGATGATTGAAATTTAAATAATTAAAGGGTAGCAACCTATTAAACAATTCAAAAATAATTAAAATGAACCTTAATAAAATAATTAATTAAATTTGGGAAGAATAATAAATTTTGAATTATTAAGATAGGGATATTATTAGGAAGAGATTTGTTCTTTAATTTAAGAATCCCTAAATTAATCATCCCGATAATATTTAATTCCTAATTAAAATGATAATCCAAGTTTAAGATTTAAAATGCTTAAAAGACTTAATCATTAAATTAAATTAAAGTTAAATTATTTAAAGCGAAACCCTTTTAAAATAAAATATTAAATTAAAATTAAAAAATTAAAATTAAAAAATTAAATTAAATTAAATTAAATTAAATTAAATTAAATTAAATTAAATTAAATTAAATTAAATTAAATTAAATTAAATTAAATTAAAACATATTAAATTAAATTAAATAAAATTAAATTAAATTAAATTAAATTAAATTAAAACTAAATCAAATTAAATTAAATTAAATTAAATTAAATTAAGCTAAAGCATATTATATTAAATTAACTTAAATTAAATTAAGTTAAATTAAACCACATTAAATTAAATTAAGTTAAATTAAATTAAATTGAATTAAATATAACATCACTTAAGACATGAAGAGTTCAAAATAAATCTAGAACAACTTGAACACTATTCCAAACTTAAATCCATTAATTAAAATCAAATCATGAACTCACTTGAACATCCATTTGCCCTCGAAAGCTCGTGATGTCATAACTCTTAAAAGGAGTGTTAAAAGAAGTGTTACTTCACTTATAGGATATTCGAATGTCCTAGTTCAGCTGAGCAAGATAACAAAACTTAAACTCCCGGACGATTAATTCATTTGTATAATTAAATTCACTTGGACTTAGAATAATCCTAGAAATGTTGAAAAGATGTTTAAGATTCGTCTTAAGCACTTCCTCGATATGATAGGATATTTATAAGAACAATTGAACTTAGTTGTTCTTTGATGAAGAAAATCGTCCTCGAAACTAAAATACGAGAACCTAGACGTCATAGGAAATGACTAGCTATAGGATTAGGAACTTGGTAGAAAACCATAACCCTTCCCTTAGCTTTACCTAGGAACTTACTTTAAATGCTTAAATATTCTAACTGTGTTTTAAGTGCAGCTTGGGATGACGGGAAGACCCTCCAGGTACGCTTTTATTTTATTGCAATTTACTCTATTGCAATTTATTTAATCGCATCGCACTTACTTTTCTTGCATGATAAACAACTGTTGCATGAAAACCTACACCTTTAGGATAGTCCCTAAAAGCTGAAACCAAAACTAAATTAAAAGACATTACAAGATAAAATTCACCGCCACAACATTTCAAAATATAAAACAACTCGAAATTTAATCACAAACGGAACAACAAAACTACAACTACAACTAAACTAAAACGTCTTGTTGGATGATCGGGAATACCTCGGATGATGTAACCTACGTGTTGCTAACGGGATTTCCCACGGTCTAAATGAAAGTGTGGAACTCATTCGATTGAGTTTAGCAAATTCATACGGACTAAGTGAATCCGATAAAATAACGATGCCGGAAGGATGGAACCGTGGGATCTTAACCAGGTGTTGTTATAATCAACTTTAAGATTTGTTTAATTAAAATATTAAAAACACTTGGAAATTAAGACCTTCTCCAAACCAAAACACTTCTCTCATCTCACGATTTATGACTTCTAAAACTAAACCTCTGCAACAACAAGGAGCTCGGAGCATGGTGGGCGGCACGGCCATCTTCGTCGGCAAAACAACTCTACATCGGCTAAACATTCCTAGAATTAAACAACAAAACCATAGGACTTCGAGGTAGTTTGCACTAGTGCGACATAAATCCTCGACCTTTTGTTAGGCATTTGCATGATCATGTCATGTAAATTAAGCCCTAGTCGGTCTTAGGACTCGAGGTAGTCATCCGATATGATATAAACCCTCACATCTTCTAGGCTAATTGTATGATTTTATCATACAAATATAAGTCCTAACTAATTAAAATTGGTAAGATCAAAACATTAAATAAACATTAGGACTTTCCTAAATTCAAGCCAAACAATAGGATAGTCGGGAAATTACCGAAGTTCGCTTCGAATGCGTGATTTCTCCTACCTTTCTTCCTTTGAATTCCCAAAATAAAATGTTCCAAATTTGATCCATTCCACTATTGAAATTCCAAAATTCAATCCCTTGAAAACTTAAACTTTGAAATTCTTGAGAGCAGAACTACGATTATTATCGAGAGTTTTCTTAGGTGATTCCGTCAGTTAAGATGTAATTAACTATAGGGGCTTGCCCTTATAGGGAATTTTAAGAACCCAGGTAATATAAACCCTGTTTAATGTTTTCATATTAGACGGGGAACTTGTCGGCTCATAAAATTGGTTCGCGAACCAAACGGATGTCACAAATCTTCTAGTTTATTTAATCGAGCCCCATCATCGAAGCAATGTGTACTATTCTTCGGGATAGATACATGGTTTGTGGTGCGGTGCTCGTTTATATAAACTATTCGGGATGTGAGATCGAGTTTGATTTCATTCTTAAAATTTTCAAATTTAAAATTATTTTCAAAATCAAATATTACTTTTCAAATTATTTATTTAAATTAAACCTAAAATAAGCCGCACAATTTCTGTAGGCGACCTCTTTTCAAAACAAAACACATAACCTAAAATAATGCCGACAATGATCAGTTATTTGATTTTCAGCTCCCTTCCCATCAACTATCATAAATCAAATTCTTGTAGAAGAAGTATCCATCTAATTAGCCTCGGTTTTGCATACTTCTTTTGCATTAAATATTTGATATACGAATGGTCTGTATGCACAATATTTTTAGTTCCAATTAAATAAGGTCTAAATTATTCAAAAGCAAATACTATAAGCCCATAAAGCAGTATCTAATCGAGCAGACCAATCTAATTATGATTATCCACAGTTTTCTCCAAAAATTCTTTTAATTTCACGATTAGATACTTATGCTAAACCACTGGTCTGGGGATGATAAGCAGTAGAGATTCTATAAATAATATTATACTTCTCACTTAATCTCTTAATTTGATTATTCCTGAAATGGGATCCACCATCAGTTATGATCACTCTCCACATTTCATATCTTGTAAATATATTTTTCTTTAAAATTTTTGAAACACTCCGAGTATCACATCTTGGTAAAGCAACAGCTTCAATCTATTTCGAGACATAATCAACAACAACTAATATATATAGATTTCCAAATGAAGGAGTAAATGGTCCCATAAAATCTAATCCCCATACATCGAAAATTTCAACTTCCAAATTATAATTTAGAGGCATTTCATTTCTTCTAGATATATTACCTACTCTCTGACATCGATCAAATGATTTAATATATTTATAAACATCTCTAAATAGATTATGCCAATAAAATCCAGATTTTAATATCTTAAAAGCAGTTTTATCAACACCAAAATGACCTCCAAATTCAGAATCATGACATTGTTGAATAATCAAATTTGTTTCTTCTTGTGACACACATTTCCTAATAATCATATCCTTACACTGTTTATATAGATAAGGCTCATCCCAAAAATAGAATTTTGCATCATATTTAAACACTTTTTGTTTTTTCCTTGTTAAATGAGGTGGTACAATATCACTTACAATATAATTCACAATATCAGCATACCAAGGCAAATTTCTTTCCATAATAGTATAAAGTTGCTCATCAGGGAAAATTTCTATAACTTCTTTTTTAAATTCAGATAATTTATCATTTTCTATTTTGGACAGATGATCGGCTATTTGGTTATCAATTCCCTTCCCATCAACTATCATAAAATCAAATTCTTGTAGAAGAAGTATCCATCTAATGAGCCTAGGTTTTGCATCCTTCTTTTGTATTAAATATTTGATAGTCGAATGGTTTGTATGCACAATACTTTTAGTTCCAATTAAATAAGGTCTAAATTTTTCAAAAGCAAATACTATAGCTAATAATTCTCTTTCTGTTGTGGTATAATTAATTTGAGCCTCATTAAGAGTTTTACTAGCATAATAAATAACTTTGAAAACTTTATCATGCCTGTTGTCCCAATGGTACTCCGATTGCATAATCACTAGCATCACACATCAGTTCGAATGGTTTCTCCCATCCGGGTGAAACAATTATAGGTGCAGTGATTAACTTTTCTTTTAATAATTCGAAAGCTCTTAAGCATTCATCATTAAAATCAAACTTTCTATCATTTCCTAAAAGTTGGCACAAAAGTTTAGTAATTTTAGAAAAATCGTTAATGTATCGCCTGTAAAATCCAGCGTGTTCTAAGAAACTCCTCACCTCTCTTACAGTAGTGGGTGGTGGTAATCTCTCAATTACTCTAATTTTAGCAGGATCGGCCTTCATACCATGTTCAAAAATTTTATGCCCAAGCACAATTCCTCCTGCAATTATAAATTGACATTTCTCCCAATTCAGAACTAGATTTGTTTTCTCACAAAGATCCAAAACTTTTGCTAATTTTTCCAAACAAATTTCAAATGAAGTCCCGAATATAGAGAAATCATTTATAAAAACTTTTATTCCATTATCTATCATACTACTGAAGATAGACATCATACATCTTTGAAATATTGCAGGTGCATTACACAGTCCAAAAGGCATTCTTCAAAAAGCAAAGGTTTCATAAGGGCTAGTAAATATTGTCTTTTCTTGATCCTCAGGAGAAATATGTATTTGTTAGTAACCAGTATATCCATCCAAAAAACAGTAGTACTTGTGTCCAGCAAGTTTATCTAGTTGATCGAGAAAAGGAAGAGGAAAGTGATCTTTTCTAGTGGCGGCATTTAATTTCCTATAATCAATACAAATTCGCCATCCATTAATTTGTCTTGTGGTTATAATTTCATTACTTTCATTTACTTCAACAGTCACTCTTCCCTTTTTTGGTACACAATGTATTGGACTTACCTAAGCACTGTCTGAAATAGAATAAATAATTCCATCATCCAGCCATTTTGAAATCTCTTTCTTAACTACTTTTTTCATTATAGGATTTAATCTCCTTTGAGGATCAACTCTCGGTTTATGTTCTTCATCTAATAAAATTCTATTCATACAAATCAAAGTACTAACTCCTTTAATATCCGCCAAAGTCCATCCAAAAGTTTTCTTGTATCTTTTTAAAGTTTCCAACAGTTTTTGTTCTTGATAATCATTTAACTCCGAAGATACTATAACTGGCAAGGTAGAAAATTCTCCCAAAAACATATACTTTAAATGATTAGGGAGAATTTTTATCTTAAGTTCAGGAGGTTTTATGATATATAGAATTATACTATTATTTCCACCTTTCATAGTGTCTAATATTTCGAATCTCTCCTGAACATACTCCAAATCTTCATTCTTCTCATTATCTAAATTTTCACCATCTTTAATTTCTCCTTCAAATATTTTTTTATATTCTTCTTCCTTTTCAAATATATTTTTGAAATGATCGTTTCTCAGATAATCACAGACCTCCATCCTAAAACATTCATTATCTTTTTCCATTGAGGGATACTTTATAGATTTTAAAATATTAAAAGTCACCTCTTAATCATTAACTCTCATAGTTAATTCTCCTTTTTGAACATCAATTGCCGCTCTTCCAGAAGCAAGGAATGGTCTTCCCAAAATGATTGGAATTTCATTATCTTCCTTCATATATAGTACAATAAAATCTACAGGAAAGATAAATTTATCCACTTTCACTAACACATCTTCCACCACTCCTTTAGGGTAAGTAATGGAACGATCGGCCAACTGAAGAGTCATAGATGTAGGAGAAATTTCTTCTATTTCCAACCTTTTGAAAGTTGATAAAGGCATAAGATTAATACTCGCTCCCAGATCACATAAAGCCTTTCCGAAAAAATTTTCACCTATAGCACACGGAATAATGAAACTACCAAGATCTTTAAGTTTTTCAGGAAGCTTCTGAATTATTGCACTACACTCTTCGCTAAGTGCAACAGTTTCATGATCTGTAAACTTTCTTTTCTTTCTCAAAATATCCTTCATAAACTTAGCATAGTCAGGCATCTGTTCCAATGCTTCAACAAAAGAAATATTTATCGCTAATTTCTTAAGAATTTCCAAAAATTTTCCAAAACTTTTATCCCTATTTTGCTTCTTTAATCTTTGAGGAAATGGAAGTGGTGGTTTTTCAGCAGTTATCTTCATTGGCTCAAGAGGATAATCCAAGTCTGGATAAATCTTGTTTGAACCTTTTTCAATTTTCACCTTCTCATTTTCTATTTCAACTTCTTTTTGCACTCTAGTTTCCAATTCTTTTCCACTCATTAATTGAATAGCCTTAAGTTGTTCCTTATTTTGATCTTTTGAATTGATCTCTACATTGCTTGGAAGTTTTCCAGAAGGTCTATGATTAAGTGCAATGAAAATATGTCTTAATTGAATTTCAATATTTTTCATAGCAACACTTTGAGCTTGTAATTGATTTCCTATATTCAGAATCATTTCTTTAGTAGACAACTTCTTATTATTAAATTGTAGGTTACTATTGAATCCAGGGGGATAAGATGGTCTAAACTTAGTATTTCCATGATTGTTTGAATTTCCAATTGGATTCATAGAATTGTTAGCCCAGTGCGAGTTAACATTAGCATTACTATTATTCCAATTAAAATTTGATTGATTCTTCCAACCAGGATTATAATAATTTGAATAAGGATTATTAGGTCTATTAATAGCATTTAAAGTCTCATAAGGTGTTTGAGATTCAGTTATCTGTCCAAATGAATTTTCCTCCAACACTTGAGGTAGTTGAGAATAATTCATTCCATATTTATCTATTTTTTTAGAAAGGGCTGCAATTTGAGAAACTACCATAGTCATCATATCTGAATCATGAACACTAGCTACTCTCTTAGGATTTACCCGTTCAGAGGATCATTGAAAATTATTAGTAGTCATTTCTTCAATTAATGTGTATGCTTCATCAAAAGGTTTTGACATTAATGATACACCGGCAGCAGCACTATAATAGATCTCAATGATCCCACTAATCCATTATAAAATGTTTGAATTATTAACCAATCTGGTAAAGCATGATGTGAGCACTTCCTAAGAAGATCTTTAAATCTCTCCCAAGCTTCATATATAGACTCACCTTCAAACTGACAAAAAGATGTAATATCATTTCTTAGCTTAGCAGTCTTTGATGGAGGGAAATATTTCTTAGCTTAGCAGTCTTTTGAGATAATTCTCCTCAAGTTCTAATAGATCCAGGTGCTAACGAGTTTAACGACGCCTTAGCTTTATCCCTTAACGAGAAAGGAAAAAGTATAAGTCTGACAGCGTCAGTAGACACTCCATCATATTTAAGATTAGCACACAGTTCTAAAAAACTAGCAAGATGTAAATTTAGATCCTCATTAGGTGTTCCTCTGAATTAATTATTTTGTAACATTTGGATAATAGCAGGTTTAAGTTCAAATGAATTAGCAGCAACATCAGGATTTTGAATAGTTATATGAATTTCATCTGTTGTTGGGTTAGCATAATCTCTTAAAGGTCTTAGCAAATTTCCAATATCATTTCTCTGATTATCTTGAATATTCGCCATTTCGCAATGATTTTTTATTTATTTTTGTTGTTTTCTAATCTTTCTGACAGTACGCTCTAACTCTGAATCGTAAGGCACTAAATCTATAGATCCACTACTACGCATATACAATAATACAAATACTTTTTTTTACTTTTTTTTTATTTTTTACTTTGACTTCGTTACTTCCCCGGCAACGGCGCCAAAAACTTGGCACACAGGGACTTTAATTATATTTAATTAAATGCAAGAATTTGTTACCACTGTAAGAAGATTTTAAGCTTCAGCAAAGACACCAAAAACTTGATCATGAGGGGCTTATATATATGCAATAATTTATGAACTCAAATTTATATATTTATAATAATTTTATAAATTCTACGTACTCGAACGCAAGTATACGTATCGTATCAAGTAATACAAGACTCTAGTGGAGTCCTTGTTATCGATTACACAGGGAGGTTTTAAGTTGAAGTAAAGTAAAAGTTTCACAAGTTATAATAAAGCACTGAAATCATATACTCTAATTACATTTAAAGTTCAACACTTACTTCTACTACTACTATGCAGAAAACAGTAACAACTAACTAAACTACAATTACTTCTAATAACTTGAAAACAGAATTATCTAACAGACACACTAAACTAAGTATTTGAAAGGTTTTTGATATATATGAGAAAAGTATCTTTCTTCTTGCAATGAGAATATGATGTGTGCATTGATATGGATCAGTTATCTAATTTATTGTGTCAAATAGGAACATAGATGATTCTTTACCTTTATAAGAGTACCCCCTCCTCTAAATAAGAAAAGAGTCATTAACTCTAAGGCTAGGCTGGGAGGATACCGGCTCTCACTTCGGAGCTCCCACTCACCCTTCACCCGAAGGCTAACCTTTGATATTAATTACTAATCTTAGAACCAATTCGGGGATTTCGACTGTCACACCTTGAAATCTCCACATTAAGTCCTTCAAAACACATTTCCTATTATTTGCACGCAATTCTCATGAACTACACAATTCATCCATGGAAATTGAATGGATCTTTCATTATTGTTGTAGGACATTAAATCCTTTCAAACTTAATGTTCAATAACATATTTTAACATTTTAATTGGCCAAATCAAAAGAAAATTAAGTTCTAAATGAAAAACCATCACAATCTCTTCAATACATTAAAAGCACATCAAATCTACATCAAACCATCATCACATCTCTAAGAAAGAAGAAAGACAAAGAAGATTACTCAGAATTCATGGAGAAGATATAATAAAACATGGATTTTATATATAAAAGAAAAGTCATACAAACCACAAAAGAAAATACAACTTATCTCTTTCTCTTCCCCAATACAATCCCTTTGAAGTTTCTTTGAATCCTCTTCTCTCTTCTTTACAATACTTGATTCTCTCTTTAGAATGGAAAAGAAGAAGCAATCTCTCATTTTACTTCTTCTCATTCACTCCTTAGAGAAGAATTCCTTTCAAATCCTCACTTCTGCACACTACTCTACTAAACCCTAACACTTAACACACACTAGAACTCTAAGAGAGAGCAATAGAATGCAAGAGAGCCCCTTCTCTCGTCCAAAATCAGTTATTTAAGAGTTAGGGATGAAATCCCAAGAGTTTCCATAGGCATCCCTTCAAAATTTTGTCAAAACTGTCAAATTTTGAATTCCGCTGACTTTGGGCGCCGGCGCCGCTCTATCGTGCCAATTAATTGCTGGAGTCTCGATTTGGGCACCGGCGGCGCCAAAACACTTTTTCACCATTTTGCTCCTTTTTGCTCTGAGTTCGTTCTTTTTTGCATCTTTTCGTTTCAATCACCTAAAATCATCATACCTACAACAAATCATGAAAAATACTTTGTTTAAAGTGCAATATCACAAAAAATGGGTGAAATTAGATAGTAAAAACCGTATATATTTTTGGTGCATCAAGGATATGAACGCATTACTGATGTATGAACATAACATTTCCTGGTCTCAATGAAGACAAACTTTCCCCAGCGGAGTCGCCAGAAGATTATCGGTGCAAAAGTTAGAAATTATCGGTCGTCGAAAAGAGTATCCCGACACCAGATTTAAAATAGATTTAATTTAATATGTGTGTGTGTGTATATATATATATATATATATATATATATATATATATATATAATTTTAGAAAATATAATTTTTATTTGAAATATGAAATCAAATTGATCTCATATAAAAAATAGTTTAAATAATTAAGCTCTGCACCACAAGCCATGTATCTATCCCGAAGAATAGATACATTACTTGATGGTGAGGCTTGATCAGATAAACTAAAGAATTCATAACTTCCGTCTGATCTGCAAACCATTTATGTTGACCGACAACTTTCCTTATCTAATAAAAAAGAATTAGATAGTTTATATTAATCTGGGGTCATTAAGTTTCCTATAAGGGCAAGCCCCTATAGTTAATTACATCTTAGATAACCGAAGTCACCTAAAAATACTCTTAATTTAGATTAGAAAATTTTATTTTCATGACTTCCAAAAGGTAGGATCTTCAAGGAAATGTGGTAATAGAAAATCCAATAGGTGAGTGGCTCAATTTTGGAAAAAATTGTTATAGGAATCCAAAGGAAGAGAAGGGTGATCCACCTAAAAATGTACTACTTTTTATGCTAAATTTTATAATGATATTGAACTTTAAAGGTATGTTTTCTTGTATTTTTAGTTGTAGGTACATCAAATTAAAGAATTTGGAGTGATTGGAGCAAATGGAACAAAAATAAAGTAAATACAGTGTAATTTAGAACCAAAACGAGCAATGAAGAAAATTCTGACCTGGCACATTTTGATATATATTTTTATGCTTAATCTCTTTTAAATTTATCACATATATTTGAATGAAATTATACTTTGTTTTTATATCTATATTGTAGTTATATCTGTTAGGAGCAATACACAACTGAAATGAGGCAAAACAGAGCTGAAACGGAGCTAAACGAAGCGAAACATTGGAGTTGCGTGCAGGATGGCGCCTAAGCACCAAAACTGGCACTTAACTGTCATTCATGATGAAAAACGGCGTCTAAGCGCCGAAAAACTTGTGCTTCGCCGCTAGAAAATGGTTGGTGATGATTTTTGCCATAATTTCTAGAATAAACGTCGGATTTGGACGATTTTTGAAGCTTTACGAAGTTTGTCTCTTGGGAAATCCATTGGAAATGATAAAAAAGGACTTTGGATAAGTATTTGGGGCGGTTAGAAGGTAGTTATTGAAGTTATAAATGAAGTGATGTGTCTCTTTAAGTGAAAAGATGTATCTCTTGGAGTGAAGGCGTGTGTCTTTTGGTTAGAATGAGTTATTATTAAAGAGAGACACCCTTTGGAAGATTCATTAAATGTGGACTCTTTTTGAAGAGATACTTAAGCATCTCTTGAGAAATTATAATTAAGACTTGGAAACTCTTGAAGAAAAAGATTTAGAGAAGGGAGAGGAACTATTAGAAGAGGAGAAGAAGGCTTGGAGAAGAAGAAAATCAATTGGGCGTGAGCCCCAAGTGAAGCGACAAGGTGAGAGAGAAAGAGAGAGAGCGGGAGATTTCTTCTTTTCTTTTTACTTTATTCTTGGATAAGATTGTAAGGAGATCGCTTTTTCTATACAAGGAGAGTTTAATTTTCATCAAAGATAAGTATTTTCATTGGATTTTGATTTGAATCTAGTACTTTGTTTGTGTGGTTTCAAAGTCTTGTTCAATGAAAAGTTCTTGTTGTTTCTCCATGTGTAGTGAGTAGTTTACTTTACTCTTCCCTCTTACAATGAATTAGTCTGCATGTGTAGGATATAGAATTGAGTAGAGTGAGAATATATTATGATGATTTTACTTTGTTCTTCATTTACATGTAAACTTGATCAACTTGCATGTTAAAATCTATTGTAAGAACATGTAAGAACCAATGCGGTATTGTCTCAGTCAACTATTGGTAAGAATCACATGAGATTATATGGGTGAGAATGTAGTTCATATAATTGAGTGCAAATAAATAGGCAGATATACTTTAATTGGTGTAAAATTAGAGATTTTTAGAGTGACGGGCTAAAGCCCCTAATTTGGTTTGATGTTTTAAGTTTTGATATGAGATGTTAGCCCCCAAGTGGAAGTAGAAGAGGGAACTCTAGAGTGAGAGCTAGTATCTTCCATGCCTAACCCATCTTTAAGATTTCAAAGCATAAGATTAACTTATGTTCTTTATAGAACCAAGTAGGGTAAATAATATAATTGCACCTATTTGTCACAGTCTCTCTTGCTACTTGTTTTACTTTTACACATGTCACTAATTTCATTGCATGAGGAAGAGTACTTTTAGTATATATAAACCCCACTTTCTAATTTTCACTAAGTATTTTAGTTTAGGAGTAGAAGTAATATTGTAGTCAAAACCTTTATCGACCTTCCGAGCTAGGGCGTGTTATTGTATACTAGAACTTCTCTTGAAAGCCACTGTGATTTACTGTGATCTCCTTAAGATCGATATTCAGAGCTTAATCAGAAAGCTTTATATTACTTGATAATGATACATATACTTGCATAAAATCCCTACTATTTAAAGACATAATTGAAATCTTACTTTGCTTTGGAGTCAAGTTTTTGACACCGTTGTAAAGGAAGAAATTTACACAAAAAAATTAAAGGATTAAACTCTTGTATATTGTAATCGGGGATCAAGTTTTTGGTGTCATTGTCGTGAATCACACGATTGATCTTAACTTTTAAGAGGATTTTAGTTGAAGTATTTAGTCTTAGACTTGGAAAATTGTAATGTCGTAAAAACTGTTTTGTGTGAAAAGTTTTTTTGTATGAAAAAGTGTTGTGAAGAAACTGTTTGTGTGAAAAACAAAGTGTTTGTGAAATGTTTTCTTGTGTTGAAAATATTTTTTGTTTAATTGTTAATGTATTGTATGTTGTTTTATGTGTCTAAACTAAAGGATCTGCAGGATTTGTGCCTTATGATCCTGAGTTAGAAAAAAAGAAAACAATCAAAAAACAAAATGGAATTAAAAAACTAGAAATGGAAATGGAAAACATTTAAGATAATAACTTGGAAAATCATCATAAATCATTAAGGGATTTTGCAAATCCTAAGATAGGTGAAATTCACTCAAGTACACAAACCCCTGTCATAGAAGCTAACTCATTTGAACTAAAATCTAGTCATTATCCAACTGGTGTAGAACAACCAGTTTGGGGGAACTATTTTGTAGAATCTCTATTTACACTTATCAAGTTTTCTAGAACTTTGTGCTAAATTTCGTTATAACGGCATGTCAGAAGATGCTATTAGACTAAGGCTTTTTTCTTTCTCACTAAGGGATAAAACTAAAATGTGGTTATACTCATTAGCACCTGGCTCTATTAAAAATTGGGAGGAGTTAACTCAAAAATTCCTAGTTAAGTATTTTCGACCTTCAAGGACTACTAAACATAGAAACGATATTATCTCATTTTGTCAGTATGAAGGGGAATCAATATACGAAGCCTAAGAAAGATTTGAGGAACTCCTAAGAAAGTGTCCACACCATGCTCTGCCAATTGGTTATTCATTCAAACTTTTTACAATGGGTTAGTAGGATCCCTTAGGTCTATAATTGACACTGTCGTTGGTGGATCGTTAATGTCAAAATTATTTAATAAAGCGTATGCTTTAATTGAAAGAATGTGTACAAATGAATTTGAATGGCCCTCTATAAGGGTAAATCCTAAAAAGGTAGCCAGTGTTCATGATACAGATGCAATTTCAATTCTTGCATCTCAGGTTGCTACAATATCAAGAAAGTTGAACCAATTTGGAATGAACCAACCTCAATTTACTTCAGTAAGTGAGAAAAGTTCATTAGGGCATATGATTGATTCTAACTTATCATATGAGACTTTAAATACCATAAACAACCCATATTTTAAGTTTTACAATCCATGTTGGAGAAACCATTCTAATTTTAATTGGACTCATACTACTAGGGGTGGAAACCAAAAATGAGAAAATAATCATGAAAATCCTAATGGAAGTTGGAATAATCATGGTAGCACAAACTATAGATTTTCATATCTATCGTACTCTAACAATGATCAACAACTTGAGGATAAGAAGATATCTATATAAGAAGTGCTATTGCAAATGAGAAACCAATTGCAAAGTCAAAATGCTGTGATTATAAACATAGAGAATCAACTGGGACAAATTGCTAACTCACTTAGTAATAGACCCCAAGAAACACTTCCTAGCAACATTGAGATCAATCATAAAGAGAGCACTAATGAACAAGAAGAAGTTGTCCGATTAAGAAGTGGAAGAGAGATAGAGGATGTGGTTAGAAAAGAGAAAGAGGCTGTGAGAGAAACAAAAGAAAATAAAAGACCTAAAGAACATGATTCTAAGAATCTGAAAAAATTAATATCTCCAACTAAAGTCAATTTAGAAAGACTACCACCTCCATTTCTCGAAGACATAGACAGCATGAGTTGGATAAACAATTTTCAAAATTCCTAAAAATACTTAAGAAGTTAACGATAAATATTCATTTCACTAAAGCTTTGGAATAGATGCCAAGTTATACAAAGTTTATAAAGCAGATATTAAACAAGAAAATGAAACTTGGGGATTATGAGACAGTTACACTAATTAAGGAGTGTAGCGCTATACTTCAAAAAAAGCTTCCTTAAAAACTTAAAAATCCTTGTAGCTTTACAATTCCTTGTGCAATTGGAGAAAATTTATGTAGAAAAGTTTTATGTGATTTAGGAGTGAGCATTAATGTGATGCATCTATCTATATTTAAAATGTTAGGTTTAGCTGATATTTCTCCCACTACTGTAACCCTTCAGTTAGCTGATCGATCTATCATTTATCCACGAGGGGTGATGTAACTTTTTAATTTGCCAAATTTTATGAACTCAAATTTATAGATATATTGATTTAGTTTTATAATGAGTCACAAAATTAAATGCAAGTATACGTATCGCTTAAGTAATACAGGGCTCTAGTGCAGTCCTGGATATCGATCCCACAGGGAGGCTTTAATTTTATGGTGTAGTACAGAAATCACTTATCAAATCACAACACAATTGCAAGTAAGTTCAATTCTTAAAATAAAGACAAACAGTTGTAGTTACTATTTCTACCAAAGTACATTCTAAACTTATAGCAAGTTAAACTAACACTAGACTAAATTTATAACTAAGTTCAGTTGTAAGAAAGAGTCTTTCTCCTCTCCAATTATCATATGATGATTATTGTGACATAGATCAGTGATGCAAATGTATTGTGCCAAATAGGAGCATTCCTATTCTTTACTCATATCTCAGCTTATAAAGAACATTGGCTAATCCTAAATTTAGTCCCCAAATCCGTGGTTAGGCTGGGAGAATGCTAACTCTCACTCCAGAGCTCTCACTTTCCTTCCCCTGAAGGCTAACTCTCGCTTTAATTTCCAAACATTAGGACCAAATTGAGGATTTTAGCTTGTTACTCTGAAATCTCCAATTCTACGCCCATCAAATTATATTTCCCAATTTATTTGCACTCAATCCCCATGAACTACATCTCTCATTCATGGACATTGAATGTGACCTTCACTTTTGTTGTGGAACTCATAATCCTTTCGGAACACATGATTTCCAATAAGCTTTAACAATTCATTTGGTCAGATCAAAAAGTAAATGAAGTTTGAAGTGACAAGGTCATCACAAATTCTTCATAATAAATCGGCACATCATTTCCATATCACAACATCAACACGTCACATGAAAAGGAGGAAGACAAAGAAATCTACTCAAGACTCATGAAGAAAAGATGACAAAACATGAATTATATATATAAAAACAATGTCATACAAACATAATAAAAAATACAACTTATCTCAAACTCTTCCCCAAGTGAATCTCAAGGAATTCCTTTGACTCCTCTTCTTTCTTCACAACAACACATAATTCTCTCTTTAGATAAGTAAATAAGAAGAAATCTTCCACTTTCCCTCTCCTCTTACACTCCTTAGAAGAGAAAGCACAAAACCTAGATTTCCTAAACAAAATGAAAAGACACTCACTCCTCACTCTCTCTACTCTCTAAACTTTCTCCCCTCCCTAAATTTTGTTCCAAAGAAGTTTAAATTCAGCCATAACTGATTTCCAAAGAGTTTCCTCAAGCAACCCTCCAAAATCCGGCCAAATACATGGAATCTAGTTTGAAATCAGGATAGGGAGCGGTCCAGCACATGGGAGGGTGTCGTTTGGTGCATTAATCCACCAATCGGTTGCAACTCTCTGTAAAATAGCACGATCCGACGCTAGTTCAATAAAATGCACTTTTGCCCCATTTTGCTCCAAATTTGCTCATTCTCGCTTCCTTTTGTTCCAAAGGCCTAAAATCATTATACCTACATGAAATCATGAAAAATATCTTTCTTCAAAGTGCAATATCATCAAAAATAAGTATGAAATGGTTAGTAAAAAGCTATCGAATTTTCAGTGGATCAAGATCCCCCAAACTTAACTATTACTTGTCCTCAAGTAATTTTAGTTAATACATAAAATAATGATCCACTACAATGAACATTCATCTTAGAATACCATAACTTTGATTTAGATAAGTACAATAGTAAAATTGTCAAAAAAACCTTTGGATAATTCAAGTAAATTCTACAGGTGTAAGATTATCTAGTAATTAAGTCTAAGTGTTCTAGCCTTCTATTCATTTCAAAAATGACTGTAAATTGTCTTATTAAGGCACTTAAAATGATTACATAAAAAGAAGTTTATGAGACCATTATTAGTAAGAATGCTAATCCATACATATATGTTCAGGAAAGTAATTAAGTTCTTCCCTTTAGGTAGAGTCAAGTGAAGCCAATTTTTAATTAGGCATCTCCTCAAGCTTCTCATCACTTTTCTTTTCTTTTTCTTTTTTCTTTTCTTTTCTTTTCTTTTTCTTTTTTCTTTTTGCTTTTTTTTCTTTCAAGTGAGGATTACTGTATCTGGATAGTCATTTAATGATTTTGAACTTCACCTTTCTCACCCTAAATTTGAAACTTACTACAATCATTTACCTTATAGGCATTTCTTTAGCTTAATATTGATTCATCATAGAGTCTCAATCCTTTCCTATCACATAAAGTTTTAAGATTCTTAATATTTCAAACATACAGTTTTTCTTACTTTGAATAGTTGACTCTAGTCATATTCTCTTATACCAAATATCTTATCCTATAAAATTACTTTTCATTACCGAATACTTTCATTCAATTTTACAAAATACTTAAAAAAATCAAAATACAGTTATCTGAAATTGAGTTCTATTATAGGAAATCATGTTAATAATTTTGAAAATACTTTTAAATGAGAACAATTAACGGTTAATTCTTTCCATTTCGCAAACTTAAGTTTTTGAATATTAATACAATTAACATGGGAAGAAAGAAAAGATATAAACATATAACTCATACCTCAATATCTTGGGCTTTTTATACCTTTGAGTTTAAGCAAGATTTTCTTCATAAAGTAGAACAGTAGGCCTGGAATAATTAAGAGCATTTCTATACACAAATATAAGTTAGACATTTGTAAGGGAAGAAGTTTAAAAACATAAAACTTAAACTATGCACGTCATATTAACACCCAACTGTTACTACCACATATTAAACTAACAAACCAAACACTTGCAAACTTTACTATCAAATCACATACATCACAATTCACATAAAGACTGTTATAAACACAACCAAATACAAATTACATCACAAATACTAATCAGAGAGAGTCTCAGGTACATCACAAATAAAAAATATAAATACATAATAAGGTACATTGAAAAATAAAACTAAAAATACCAATCATCTTCTGCAGGAGCTCCATCATCATCAAGTTCTTCAGGCTGGTATGGAGTATACTCAGGGCAAGTAGGAAATACAACACTAGTGTCTCCCCTGAAAAATCTCATCTGTGCGTCATGATAAGCTATCTCATATCTCTCCACCGCGCTTGATAATTGATGCCCAAATATTTATGCTTACGATTTAGATATGAAATTTATGATTTATAATATGACATTCTACGCAAGTATACGTATCGTTTATCAAGTAATATATGACTTTTTGATTAAGCCCCGAGATATCGAACCCACAGTGAAATGTGTAAACTATTTTGATGACTATAAAATTAAGAAATTTTGAATGTCACCTTTGGTCACATGAGTCAAACTGAGGATTACACTTCGTGATTGCATGGCTAGTGACCTTTTACCCTATGTTGGTTCTAACATAGATGATGGGGTAGTCCAACCACACTAGTGCGACGCGCCCACATATAGAATACATACGAAAGATGGTAAGATTTCATTTATTCTATAAGGCTTTCTATAGTTTGAATATGTATTCTAACTATTTCATTTAATGACAACATGTGCGAGAATGGATGAGAGACCTCTACTGTTGATGTATATAAGTGCACCCACAAGAGGCTATCCAACCAGTCCTGGATCGACGATAGATCCTGTGCGACCCAGGTAATTGATGAGCTAAACTAGTTCAATGTTAATACATGTTAGCTCTAACTGAGTGTAACTAATTTTGTTTGCATGAGAGATTCCAACAACTGAAGAAGAGTCGATCCTAAGCGTCAGGAGGTATTACGATCCATGAGCACGATCCTTCCGAGTATGACATATGGGAAAGGCTGCTGGAGGGAAGAAGTCGGGCTCGGGTCATAGAGGCTTTGCCTAGGATGCTCACCTCTTTACCAGTGCATATGTAGCTACCGCACATAATGAGGAGATCTCCTAGAGTGTTGCAGCATTCTATGTTAATATGGAGGTGCGCCTCTCTCAGATGAGGTCGACGTTGGAGCCCAACATGGAGAGCAAGCTGAGGATGTGTTTGATTCCTTCCGATAGCTGATGAGGATGCGTGGCAAGGCAGCGACAACATTGGAGAGGAGAAATTGGCAGAGGACAATGAGGATGAGATTGACAAGATAGAGGAGGATGATTAGATGGGGCATTTTGATTTTTTCTTTTTTATGTTTATGTACATTTGTACATATATTTTTTCATTGAATAGTAATGTACAAATTTGAGAGTAAATGCATTTATTTATTTCATTATTTAATTGGATAATTCATTACTCGGCAGCTATGTTATTTTGTCAAATGTTTTGAATTGTATATTAAATTTGCGGTAATAGGTATGGTATTGTAAATACAAAAGAAATAAGTTTTTTTTCCTTATACTACAAGTTTCTGAGGACTTGTCGTTGGTTTTGCAACAGTTCGAAACTTATCTATAGTAAAAACAGAAAGCTAGCCAATTGACATTTTTACCAATACATAACTAACATATAATCAACAGCATAAGGTATCACACAAAATAATGGTTGTGACAATTTTCAGACAGTTAACATGTTGGTTATAAAAAATGACACTTAACTGACAATTTTGCTGCATCAAAAAACAGACGCACACTTTTTCAACAGTTAACCCGTCGATTATAAAAAAGATCTGAAAACCGACAATTTTACCTGCTTCAAAATCCAGATAAGTGCGACTTTTTCAACGTGTACAACATCATTATTACTGACAGACGAACTATCGGTTATACGAATCTACGATTACCGATGAATTGAATTTTCAAAAGAAAACAACTCCATAAAATTGTTGGATAACCATTGATGCATTAATATCATCAGAACATCGATCAGTGTTATAAGTACCAACAAGTATTTTTCTTATGAGCATAAAACCGTCGACAATCCATCAGTAACATTAAAAGTGATGATTTTTCTTATCATAACTGATGGATTGTGACCTTCGAAAAATGCTTAAATTTTTGAAGTGTATTAAATAAAAACTTAAGTATAATTATAGTGTACTGAAGAAATAGGCATCCAAATAACCAGTCACATGTCAAAATATGGTTTACGACATAGTTATAATGAAGAAAAAATTAAAGAATTATATTATCCTAAAAAAAAAACATACAAAATAACTTATACCATGTTAAAACATGGTTATATTGAAGAATAACCAGAGTACATCTATATCATATTGAAGAAATGAACGTCTAAATAACAATTTTAATGTTAAACTATAGTGCATAACATAGTTGTACCAAAATAAAATTAAGTACAATCATTTTGTATAGTAGAAAAAAATTTCTAAATTTTATGTTATAATATGGTGTAAAATATGATTATACTAAAGAAAAACTTTAGCACAATTAAGTTGTATTAAATAAATAAGCATCTAATAACTAAACTCATGCCAAAATATGATGTACAGTATGATTGCATTGAACAAATAAATTAATACAACCAAATTTAATGAAGAAAAAATTTAAAATACTCTACCCTATCTTAAAATATCATGTTGTACTTCAAGAAAAGTTGTAGTACTTCATGTTGTACTTAAAAAAATAATCCAAAATACTTTAAACATACAACAAAAACTAAATTGGTTTTCAAAATAAAATGCATATAGGGTACTTACTACACTGTTCTTTAGAGATGGTCTAATTTATTTGATAAGGAGAAGATAGGTTTTTCTTCGTTGTACCAAAATCGATTTCTAATCCTAAATATTCTTTTTTTCATGCAATGCCAATTTTTAATCCTAAACTTTATATCAGTTGACGGATGGAAAGAAGTATCTTAAAAAAAAAAATAAATGAATAAATAAATAAAATAAAATAAATAAATAAAACATAAAAATTAAAAAATTAAAAATTAAATAAAATAAAATAAAAAACTGGAATGCTTGAATTTTTTGAAACTCGTAATGAGGATTTTGAAACGCCTGGCGATTCGCAACCATAAACTAAATTTTAGTGATGAGGAGAACCATTCACGCTGAACCTTAAAATTGAATTAGGGATCTAAAAGAGAGAGAGAAGATTTTAAAATATTCGACATACTTTTACACTATATCGAGTTGGGCAGGGTTACTCTTCTCTATTTTTTATGCAGTAAAATGTTCTTCTATATAGTCGACGTGTGTCAATTTCTGATTCGAGTATGGTTGTAACTCTATGTCCTAACTCCACACGTAATATTTTCTCGATGAAAAAAGCCAATAAATCTTAGCAACGGGAACTCTATGGCAAAATAGGGTAACGCCTTATTGTCACACCCATTAGTGCAAATGCTCAATTTTTCTCTATTACTTTTTTTTTTACTTGTTGAGTAGAATAAACACTAACTCGATTATTGGGATTAGTAATGTGCTTCACATTCTGAGCATTGACCGACTGATTGTTTGTTCTCTTTTTATTTATGCATTCTTTCATATAAATGATTAAATATGATGTAGTCTTGTGTTAAAGTCATAATTATACAGTGACTTGAAAGTAAATCAAATTGACAACATCGTAGAAAGAAAAGGAAAGCAATCTGCATTATACATGGAAATAGTGGTCTGTACAATACCACTAAAGGATGAGAACATATATATATATATATATATATATATATATTTAGAGAGGAAATTAAGGGTCGTTACATAATTCAGGTGCAGATGAAAAAAATTTATTAAAATGCCCACAAATAATTAAAATAATATAATACTTGAAGATGTAGGGAGGGCAATGGTTTTAGGCAGCCCAAGTCTCAAAACTGCCATGAACAAAGTCATAGTACCCTCCAAATAAAGAGAGAGTATTGTTCTCCAAGCCTTCTTTGACAAAAGGATACGTCTTCAAGTTCTCGAGATAGACTTTCACAGCCTCCTGCATTTTAGTTGGAAGGAAAATATGCGAAAAGAAAAGAAGTCATGAGCTGTAAAGTAACTGAAGTTTATTCCAAATGAAAATGTCAGAATTTTTTATTATTCATTTATTTCCCTTTCTTTTTGCGCGCACTATTTTATAAGATTGCACTTCAACCTTACTTTATTGAAAAAAAATAAATAAATAAATAAATAAATAATTAATTAATTAATTAATTAAATTTTTATAGAATTGAAGTTTTTTCTCATAGTTATCAAGAGATTAGACTTTTTCTGTTATTACAGAAAATAGAGACATGTAGCTTTGAATTATTGTAATAAAAACTACATCGAGAGCTGTTTTGTCCAGAAGTAAAAAAAACTGATTAAAAGTTTTAAAATTTGAATTTTTTGTTTAATAAAGCATCTACATCGTAAATATTTTCTTACAATTCAATAGATTCTAAACGAATTTGTCTACGTTAACAATCCAACCAGAAAACAAAGCCTTAATTTGGAGAGTCTTCTTCATTGATATTTGAAAAATACTGCTCTCTTATATTTGTATCTTTTTAACTATAACAAAACGTTAAAATATTTAAACTAATAATAAAAATTCGGTTAGAAGCTGCAGATCGTGTACTATTTTCCAATGACATCCGAACAGTCATTTATTTTTCTTACTTTCAACACCGTTTTTTCCAGTGAGATAATTTCTATTAGAATTGATAAAAAAATAACTTACATAATCTGGGAGTCAATTACAAGGGATTTAAATTGTCATTAGGAGAGTGCATTTTCAAAATGTAAAACAAAATTAGACAAGCAAAAGTTACGTTCAAATATGAATATGATAATACCTTCTCGCACTTCGTGCATTGTTCTTCGAAGGATAAATCAGAGTGAGCTTTTTTTATTATTTCTTTTGCTGGATTAGCTGTTTTGACCCAGTCCTCGATGAACTCACTAGCAGATGAAAAGTAATCAGAAAGAGATCATGAGCAATATCTGAACCGAAAACGTAACACCTAAACTTTATCATTTTTACATTTATACCACTCAAATCTAGCATAAAAAATACATCCATTTTATTTTTAAAAAGTAAAATATATCTTTTCATGACATCTATGTAAAAATTGAAGTTTAGTTGTTAGATATGTCAATATATACATATTTGAGTGAAATGTACGTAGGTCTTCTACGACTCTTTCGCTCTATAAAGTAGAACGACTAACTAGGATATAATAATATCTACATTAATTTCAGAATACTAGCAATTATACAGAAAGATATATTTATATTGAATTCAAATCTGTCCGGTGTACAGTACCTAATGATAAAGCGTAAGACTAAGGAAAAAGAACTTGAGAGAGAAGGAGATAAAGAGAAAGACTTGCCCTCTCGGGAGCAAATTGAGGTGGTCCCCGGGCTCGGCGGCCCCTTTTAGTCTACAAGCATGATGTTATAAGTGGGGTAAAAAAACAAATTATAATATTACCCTTATTTTTAAAGGGTGGTACAGAATATTTTAGTCTTTTGAATTTGACTGATTGTTAAAAAGCCTCGGTCAGAGGGAAAAGTCCCTCGTCTGATTCTGATTGGTTGAATAAGAAAGTTGGTCGGCCAACTGAAATGGGCTGGTCGATAGAGAAAGTTGGTCGGCTGACTGAAATAGGCTGGCTGAGGGAGAGAATTTGGTCGGTCAACTAAAATGAGGTGGTCAACTACTGATTTGCCTTGAGATCCTTACATATAGTTTTTTGGCATACATATTAAGTTCTTCAACTTTCTTATTCCTTGATAGTTACAACTACATAATGACAAGGAAATTTATAAATTATATAAGGCTTGAATATGTACTTTGCTAATGATACTTTCTATTAGGCGCTTTTCGTGCTCGGTTTTGGTATTTTCACCATCACATACGGGAGTCCTAGAGTTGCTCGCCCTGGAGGAGAAACTTGTAATTGCTCGCCCAGAGAGGAGTCTTGTAGTTGCTCGCCCCGGAGAGTCATAGAGTTCTACACCCCTCGCAAAGCTTGTAGCTGCCGGGTGTTAAGTTTACAATATGTTCGCAGGACGACCATTTGCACGTCCCTCGCGGAGATTGTCACTACCAAGTGTCAATACGTCCCATAAGCCTCCGATGATCGTTAGATAACCCTCGTGGAGCTTGTCGCAGTCAGATATTAACTTTATAATTTGGCCGCAAGATGATCGTTTGCGCACCCCTTTAGGAGTTTGTCGTTGTCAGATGTTCATAAGTCCCATAGACCTCTAACAATCATTAGACACCCCTCGAGGAGCATGTCGTTGTGAAAGTTAACTTTATAATTTAGGCGCAGAAAGATCTTTTACCCACCTCTCGTGGAGATTGTCGCTATCGGTGTCGATACGTCCCATAAGCCTCTGACGATCGTTAGACACCCCACACGGAGCATGTCACTGCCGAGTGTTAACTTTATAATTTGGGCGCAGGTCGATCATTTGTGCACCTCTCGCTGAGCTTGTCACTATCAGGTGTCGATATATCCCATAGGTCACTGATAGGTCACTGATGATCGTTAGACACCCCTCGTGGAACTTGTCCATGTCGGGTGTTAACTTTATAATTTGGGCGCAAGACAATCATTTGTGCATCCCGAGTGGAGCTTGTCGTTGTCAGGTGTCGAGATATCTCAGAGGCCTCTATTACCGATCAGATGATCTTGCGTCATTGCTGGTGAAATCTATGTCTTCAACCGATCAAATATTCTTGACGCCGTTGTCAATTTTATCACCTGAGTTCGAGACCCCTAAGTATCGAACAGTCACTTGTAAGAAAATGGTAGGTATAAACTCCTATCTAATTTTTGGAGAGAAATGAAACAGATGCAGCTTCTAGTTGCGATTATGTTCCATAAATGAGAGGATTTAGTATAAATCCAACTAATATATGTAGAGTAAAAGAAATGAGTGTGTCCCCATGCACGTTAGAAAGGACAACTATAAAATCATTAAAGTAAACTGAAATGAAGTTTCTCAGCTAAGGCTAATTGATAGGCGGCATGCGTCCCTTTCCCAAGCTCGCCCAATCTTGACCTCAAGGACCAAAGGGCAGATTCTTTGTACATATGCTTCTATAAGATGGCATAGAATAAACAAAAATAGTCTTAAAATGTATAATGGAAAGAATAATTAATGTATTAGTTTAGAATACTAAATATGAAAAGGTCTCACTTGGTATCTCTAATAATAAATTTATTTACACCTTTCACCGTATCAAAGTTTATATGTTTATATATTTCAAAAAAGAAAAAAGAAGTTAGTGAGGTGTATATGCATCTTCTTTTATTTTTTTTTATTCTTATTTTCGAGACCGCTAGCTAATGGACAGTCGGTTGGAGCAGGGACGCCAGGTCGCAATATTGGTACTTCCAAATAAAATATGAGTTTAGATAAAAAAAAAATAAAAATTATAATAAAAAAAGACAAAGATTGGGTGATCTACAACCATTGGTGGTGTGCATGAATATATATATATATATATATATATATATATATATATATATATATAGAGGAATTGGGTGTTATGTATGTAAATCTTCCCTCTTCTTCCATGGTCTCACGATGGAGCAGAGCGATCGGTCAAAGGGGAGCGGCCGGATGTAGCGGCGAAGTGGCCCAACAAAGTGAGGTATTCGGTCAATCATTTGAGGTGACCGGACGGCGGGAAGGTATAGCACTCTTGGATGAGGCAAGTTGTAGTCTTTTTGTCTGCGAAAGGTGATCATTATTTCCTCAAGCTTTTTTGCTTGTCAACAGTTTGACATATGTTCTGATAATATATGATCAACTTCCTTTCTCTCTCGGCTATTATGCCCGGACGTGGGAAAATTCTCTGATTGTGATTCTTGGTATGGATCTACTCGCTGGAGGCATTCTTAGGGAGGAACTAGATGAAATGTCTAGCCGTTATCGCTAGACATGGATCCCCAGTACAGCCTTGGACTACGGATGTGATTAGAGGATTGCCTATTGCAGTCTCATGAAGTGAAGTTATTCATTCAGCATAACTTTGTCAGCTTTTGTGACTATCTGCGTGCACTTTTGGGCCAGAAATTATTGAACGACATCCGTTTAGTGTGAGGCTGGGAAAATGTTTCATCGTGTAGCAGCGGACCTTGGATGTGGCTCACCTTGCGATCATTCATCTGCAACTTGGCGATATTAGAGCTCCTAAAAAGTGGATCTGAGCTGGAAACACTGCCAGGATCGAGGATTTGTAGAGGCAGATCCACACCTATGCACAATGAAGAAGCGGCAAAGAATCATCATGCTCAATGGAAATTCAAACTGTTGGGGTAGTATGTTGGTATGTTCGAAGTGGAGTTTTCAAAATGTTGTACATCAAGCTGTGTTAGGAGAGTGGCGTTCTGGTTCTCATCGTCACAGAGGACGTCATCCAGCAAGCTAGGCTAAAATTTGGTCCATTTACTCGATTTTATCAAATCCGGTCATCATTCAGAGGTGTTTCATTCCTCTGCAGATAATCATATTCACTATTAGAGAATTATGATGTTAAAGCAGGCCAATCACTTCTGACATCTAATGCCGCTTGCTGGCGAAGAAGCGTCAAGTTCGGTACCCGCTTTAGTGGGGGTTGGAGAAACGGAACCGATTCCGATTGGAATAGTGTCTCCCTACTCGTGGTTGGCCGGAAACTTGATGTTGGCTTTGGTGTCAAAAGTGTCTCAAGGCTACACCACTGTCGGGTGCTCAAGATCAAGCCACCTACACATGTCACAAGGCATGGCAATGGATGTTGGACTAAAGTTCCTGTTAAAGCTGGCACTATGCTAGGAAACAAGTGGTCATAAAATAGCAATGCATCTCCCTGGAAGAAAGAGAACTCTGCAGCAAACACATCAGCCGAAAAACATAAGAACAAAGAAGAAAATCTCGAAAATAATTCTCTCCTCGACTCATTCAAGCCCTTGAAATCATCAACACAAAACCAAGCGATCTACTCAGAGGAATTTGTGGCCAAAGGTCTTGTTTCCAGATTGTATATTGGGAGAGAATTAAAAAGGGTAACTCAAGTTAGAAAGCTAGATGGAGTAGAGGGATTGACTCGGGATTCATATAGCTTTGACAGTATAGAAAACAGTTAACAATGGATATTTGGGGGATATAAGGCGACAAGAATTTGGTGAGGATGGAAGTTATGTTTTTCATTTTGAGATCATGGATTTAGTGGGTGGTGAAATGGCGAGTTGACGTATCAACAACTGTGTATCATGGTGGTTGCCGGCTGACTGAAAATACAGAGGGCAATCGATGAAATTAGGGCTGTCAAAATGGCTCGTTGTTCGCGAATAGCTCGTGTTCGGATCATTAAGAAGCTCGTGTTTGGCTCGTTCGCTAAATTAACAAGGCTTAATGAGCCGAACATAAACAAAGATTTGTTCGTTCGTGTTCAGCTCTTTTTGGCTCTAAATACTTTTCCTCAATTATATATATATATATAGATATATGTATGTATGTATGTATGTATGCATGTATGTATAGATACAAACATATCATATATCTATATATATTTTTCTACACACATATATCTACATACATACATACATATATCTATATATATTTCTATCTATCTATAGACACACATACATACAAACACACACATACAGACATACATACATATTGTATGTGTGTGTGTGTGTGTGTATAAAAAACATACATACATACTAATGAGTAGTATTTTTCAAAAATTTAAAAGATTTATAATCAATTAAAATTATTAATAAAGTAAATATAATAAAAAGAATTAAATTAGATTATAATGATGTTTTAATATAAACTATAATTCTTAAATATTGCCTCAACCCTTAACATCTTATGGTTACATTATTAGGATTGTCAAAACGACTCTTTGTTCGTGAACAGCTCGTGTTCAGCTCGTTAAGCAAACGAGCCGAACACGACACACTTTTTGGGCTCGAAATATAAACAAGCCGAACACGAGCTGAGCCTTGGCTCGCTCGTGTTCGCCTCGTTTACACCTATAGATGAAATGGTGGCTGATCAGCGAAGTGGCGTGCAACTGGTTGGGTGCGGGTTATTTTCACGTGATGGAAAAGGTCAGACGGAGACGGAAGGGAGTAATGAGAATTTCAGCATTGTTTTGGCTCGGTCGATTGCAAGGAGTCATCCGAAGGAATGCTAGCGATGAAGTTCTTTTTATAGGTGAAGGGGAGTAGTGAGAGATGCTGTAAAAGGAGGCTAAAGCTACAGAAAGCATGGTTGGATTAAAATGAAGAATACGATGGGGACTTATATGAGATTTTAATATGGCAGGAATCAGCCGAGAGACTTTTCTTCTGCTATTTTGGCAATAGAGAAAGACATAGTCTCATGGTGATTGCCGGTGGCGAGGAGTAAATGGAGTAAATCTATCATAGTGCAAGTTCCCCTTCCATTTATTTGCTAGGAGCGTTTCCCTGAAGAGTTTTTGCTCGGTGTTGCTCATCTTCTTATTCACGAAACGATCCACGCTCACATCTTAAAGATCGTTAAATCCAAATATATCTGATGGACCGTACCCAAGGAATATAGTGTAGGACCGAGGAAAGAAGAATTTGAGAGAGAAGGGGAGAAAAAGAGAGACTTGCCCCCTCGGGGGCGAATTGGGGTGTTCCCAGGGCTCGACAACCCCTTTATTCCATAAAGCACGATGTTAAAAGTGAAAGAAGCCAAAAGCCCCTTTTAGATAAAAGGGCCATCCCATTTATAGATGATAGGAGGGCCAAAAAGCAAATTACAATATCACCTTTAAAGGGTGGTACGAGATATTTTAGTCTTTTGAATTGATGTGACTGATTACTAAAAATTCCTTCGTCCGGGGGAAAAATCTCTCATTTGATTTCGGTTCGCTAAAGGAGAAAGTTGCTCAGCCGGCTAAAATGGGTTGGCCGAGGGAGAAAGTTGGTCGGCCGACTGAAATGGGTTGCCAAGGGAGAGAATTTAGATGGTCGACTGAAATGAGGTGGCTGACTACTAGATTGCCTTGAGATCCGTGCAAACTATTTTGGGTATACAATTTATACTATAATATTACCTTGTGATTGGGTTTTTTTTCTCTGTTTTAGAAGATAATTAAAGGTGTAATCAAGTTTCCAATTTAAAGCATTCAATTGATGATTGCTGACATTGATTATTATTTGTTGTCGTTATGGATATGAGGACACATATACAATATAATTACAAAAATGTTGGGCATCATTAATTCACTACTATAGCCCATGTTTTCACTTTTTAAACTATTTATGAGTCTATGCATGACTCTATTCAAACTTATTTAACATAATAATCAATTGAAACACATGAATCTAGCTAAAGATGACTTGGCATCCCATTTAGCATAGCTAAAAACTTATTCATCAAAACTAGTACCACAAAACTTGTGCTAGTCATAGTCAATAACCTCCACCCTAAAATGGAATATCACTAATGTTGATAATGCTTCCTTAATAAATTGGATTTTGACAATGAAGCTATAGATAAAAAAAATTATTCAAATTTATCATTCATTATCAAAGAGAAAAAGCCCTTACGTGCTAAGTGTGCCATCATCATTGGCAGAGAGCAATGCTCTAATACCTCCACAACGACTATGACCGATAACAATAATATTCTTCACCTGTCATAAATTTATCCTCTCAATAATTAGATATTTAAAGTTAAAAAAATTACAAATTGGATTTAGCAATTGATCTCTTATTAATATGTATTTTTTGTTTATTTTATCCACAAACTAGTTTTTTTTTTTCCTTCGTCAAAAAAATTGAAAAAATTTCAATCACTATATTTTAAACACCGTTGGTGCCATAATCATAAAAGCATGCACATGGGTATTTGTGAATTATAGCCTTACATACTTTACAGTAAACCCAGATAAAACCATCAAAATAAATAGGAATTTGAAAAAAAAAAATGGCAATGGGTTATTATAAAATCATATGTGAATGGGAAAATTTAATTCCCAATAAAAATCTAATATTGACCTATTACAAGAATTTGCTGGCTTTATTAATAACCAATAGCTCAACAACATAATAGGTATTTTCAATTACATGCAATTTATAGTACTAATCAACTCAATGCTTATCACAATGATAAAAGATTGAAAGATATACACTTAAGTAACTCATAAAAAATAAAATAATACTAATTCTTATTTGAGAGATAATACATACCTTGAGATAGACAACAGGATATTCGATGGCAGCGCCGGTGCCCGAGTATCTTATCTGAAGGAGGGATGGAATTAACAAAAATGAGTTATGAGATCACGTAATATCATGATAATATAATATATGATAGAATAAAGCATCAATACCTTATCATATGGAGGTATTATATTGGCAATGCTACGAATGATGAAGGCTTCTCCTGGTTGAAAGCCGAATAGTACTGACGGGCAAACACGCGAGTCCGCACACGCAAATATCAAAAACTGTGTTGTCATCATGTGTTTATATTATAAACTGTTTAATTGAACTTTTTTTATACTAACGAGAAGTCGAGATAGTTAAAAGTGCTATTGGCTACATATTAAGGGATAACTTCGGTGATTTTCACATGCATGCTATTTATGGTTATGTTAATAGCAGTTGTTAGTAATTTGTTTTAAATTTAAGTGATAATATTATAAATGATGTTCAAATCATATTTTGATGACATTATTTATATGTTGATTAGATTTAACATTGTGATCTAGATGTCAAATCATTCAACTGTTATGGAAAGAAATAAATAAAGAGATGGTAATGATCATTGAACATGTTAGTTGACATTATATCAATTAAGTATAATTACACTCAATAAATAACATTACTTTCAAGTAAAAATAATTATAGTTAAACAAATATATCATCTACATCTCATTATATTGAACTTATAGAAATCACTCTGAATTTTTCGGTTGTAAGTATTCAAATTATAATTTATTTTGAGAAGGCAAGACAACACTTTTTATTATTATTATTTCTAAAGTGTATTTAATTGTTTGTAAACTAAATGCAGGAAAACAATTTTTCTATTTAATTTTGTGTAAAATATCATCCATTAAACATATATAAATATAGGATATGTAAACAAAGTTTTGAAAAGTACAATTTGATCTACGGCCAAACAAATATATCAAAATATAAAGATGTATATATGACAGGCATAAAATATAATTAGGCATTTTTAATTTCCATTTTCTGATGAAGAAAAAAGATTATAAGAAAATATAGTATAGTAATTCTTCATAAGTAAATCATAAAAGTCAGCCATCAGTTAGATGAAACTTATAAAATTTCAACAATTTTTGTGTTAATCTTATTTTATATTCTTATGTTCTTTATATTTAAATTAGATTTCATCTAATACGCAACACATTTTAATTCTCTAAACAATATTACTTTCTTTTTTCCTTACATCAAACACATAAAATATCAAAACTCATATATTACTTTTCCTTTTATACTCTTAACAAACAATCCCTAAAAGCTGTTCTAAAAGAGCAGCACTTCTTGGAAGTTCAAACAATCTTAAAAATATCAGAGATTAATAATATATAGCAAGTGAAATTTTGAACCATCACGTTATGAATTGTGGTGTGATTAATGAGGTAAGAGTTTTTCGATGGGAATGGATAACCTTTTCAAAAGAACATTCGTTTGAATAAAAAATAAACTTTTCTTTTTAGAAGTTGATCAATATTCTTTTAGGGCATTTACATTTATGCCTTGAAAGTCTTATCCATTACATTTCTAACATTTAAACCATATTATTTACATTTCTTACCCTAAAATTTCTTATATCACATCAAAAATATCATTATTACTATCCTTTGACAATTGAAAACCACCTTTTCAAGTTCAATTAAAGAGGTAAAAATGTAAAAATTAAAGTTTAGATATTAAATATGTAAATGCATAAAAATTATATGTATTTATGTAAATCTTCTTTTTTTATTCGGGATTCCGGAAATCCTTACCTTAGGACTCTGGCTGTCAGCCAATTGACGAAACTTCTCAGGATTCTTCCTGCCAGGAATATATTTTTGGAATGTTGAGAGACAAATCTCAATTGTACTAAAATAAGCAGAAGTTGACATAAAAAATCTCATTACATGCCTAATTGTTACGTGTATGATTGACATATTTGGACTTCATATAAATAAATATTAAGTTTTAAATATTTGATCTGTAAATAAATAAGAAATTTGCGGTGTATATATAATATATGTGGATGCAAATCTTCTACACGAACAATAGAAGAAGAAACAAAACAAAATCTTGCTGATTTATAAAACTGAAGACCATTACAGACAGACAAGAAACCAAATAACAAGAGTATGAGATAGATTCAGAAGGAAGATCTGTCGGAAAATAAGGCTAAAACCACAATCGGTTGATCAAAGATAGTATCTGATCAGAGTTGGGTTGAACATGATTCATTATTGTAATCAATTATAATTGGCTCAAACAGAGCAATATTACACAGAGCCCGCCAAATCCGCACGAAAAAATTTTAATTTGAAACGGAAAATCTACAGTCTAAAGGGCGGCAGAGTTTGAATACCGATTCAAGCAGCAGAGAAAAAAGTGAGCATAAACCGTAAGATAAACTGAAAAACAGGGGAGACTCAAAAATACAAGCTAGAGCAGAAAACTGCAAACTGCCGAGAAAGCAAAGCATAGCAGCTTATACCAAAAAATAAATCCCAAGTCTCTGGAAGAAATTTTCTAAACATTTAAGCATCTCAATGAGCAGGGGTCAATGATCTTTCCATTTTCAGCTACTCGTTTTATAAACAAGCAACCTAAAATTTAACGTTGCCAGCAAAACCGTTCCCACTAGAATTGCGATTAACATTAGAAAATTAAATGAAAGAAATCACTGGTGTCATGAAAAAATGAAATTAAAATATTATATAGCGACATTGCTTCCAAAGCACGAGTTCGTTAATGCATTTCAGTCTCTTTTAATTATGCCATAAGTCAATCAGATGGGTCGCTGGTTTAAGCTTTTAAATCAAGATATATTTAACTATTTAAAGCCATTCTACAGTATTCCCAAACTTGAAAAGGGGGCTAAGAATATCAAAATCAATGAAATGCGTGAATCACGTTGGAACAAAAAGAAGCTTCGTTGTTATTTCGCTGAACTAATAAAAACATACTAGTGTTGGTACATTGCCGAATATCGATCATCTCCGATTTCCTACAATTTTTCCTTCACAGAGAGAGAGAGAGAGAGAGAGAAATTAGACTCGTATACTCACTCGTAGATTTCTTTCTTGAAGCATTCGAACCCGGATTTCAATCGCTGAATCGGCTCGGCCATTTCCTGCAGTTCGTTCACGAAAACAGATCATTTCCAATTCGAAAAGAAAACCTAGAATAAAATGACCTACAAAGACATTGAAAACGGAATGAGTCCAACCCTCACGAGTAGATCAGAAATAAGGTAGAACTCCAAGAGATTAAAAGACGAAAATAAGAGAAATTATCCGACAAATTAAGTAGACAGGAAGCTGGAAGGTTACAGGTATTGACTCCACCCGCGAAATGGATCGAAAATTTAGTTTCTAAAATGGAGCCGGGAAGAGAAGGTGCTGAGATTGGGGAGATAGCCTCTGGTCATCACTTTTTTGTGGTTTATATTACGGTGGTTCTAAGAGGACCAAAGAGGGAGTGAAGCTGAAGTGCGGGCGGCGAGAACGGTAGAGGGGGTCCACAAGCATTCAACCGTTTGGAGTCGGCACGGATGGAGCCGAGGCTTGACCCGTGGGTTGGCTTTCGGGCTGATGATAGGTTGATCATACCTGCCAACCCGATCGTGCTCGATTGATTGTCTTCTACTTATTTGTTAGGTATGAGTCATATATCAGATAAGGGACAGTTGCTGGAGCGGAACAGAGTGAGCCAACGGAGTAGAGTGAGCGGAAGCATGGGTCCAATCGGAAGAGTTTTGTTATGTGGAATGAGGGGCGAGGGAAACGCCCTTTCGGTACAGAAGTAATTGTGTCATTATATATCAGTATTCTAGTAGTTATATATATATATATATATATATATATATATGATGTATTAGTAATCCGAAAAGAAATTTGATACTCTTTTTTAAAATAAAAAAAAATGCCGCCACTCTCTGGTCCCGAGAAAGTATGCATCTTTACCGAACCTCGTTAAATCTCTGTATTTTCTTCTTGATTTACGTCAACTTTTGCGTTTTCTTTGCTCTAAAATTCTCAACACTATCATTACAATTAATTACTTATTATAATAATTAATTCAATAATTTTGAATTGCTAACATAAAAAATATAAAAAATATTGTCAACTTATATCGAATAAATGAATGAAATTTTAAAAGTAATTTAAATGCGTAAGCTTTATAATGCAATTTTCATTACATTGTAGGTTGTTGTTAAAATTTTAAAAGGGTAATCAAATATTGCTATTTACAAATCTAAAATTTTTTTTCATCCATTTTCAAATTCTCACTCAAAATATAAAAAATCATCATAAAGCCCCTTTTTTATTTTTTAATTTTTATCAAATTCTCAATATTCTGATCGTGGTTGTGATATGAATAAATGCATTTTTCGGTGGTTCGGAAAAATCATTTGGTTGTTAGTTCACAAATAATAATGATTTGAGTTATGTGTATATAAATAAAATGCTGTGTAAAATTAAAATTCATATTTCGTGATTTTAGTTAAATGACTTAGATTTTTAATTTTAAATTTAAGACTAGATTAATAAAATACACAACTATTTTTGTTGAATCATAATTGATTTGGTGAATCACATCCCGATAGTTAGAGCTAAAAGTCCCACTTATTCGTATTTTTGCCCCAATTATAGAAGCGTGTTTTATACAATTACAGAAATGAGGGAACAATCATGGAAACTATTCTTAAAGACATTAAGACTCTAATTGATTATCTAGATTTTATGTCATATTTGCATTAAAATTTGAATTTCAACATTTGTGGTAATTGTTTGGTGGTCTGGCTTGAAGTCAACTGACTGAGGCGACCAGCCGATTGACATTTGTGCCCTCTGAAGTACGCATTGGTCGGTCGAGGTGTTCGGTTGCATGATGATCTTGCTCTATATCTTTTTACACAGTTGACCAGAGCGGTTGGTTGTGAGGCGATCCTTCGGTCCGAATGCGAGGTCATTCGGACGAACGTGATCAGTCAGCTTTTTTCAATGAATGAGCCTTGACTCGTTTTCCTTTTGGCTTGAGTCTTACATGTCTCATGTCTTGCCTGCTTAATTGGTTCTTCGCCTCGGTCAGATCTCTCAATCTTGCAAGATCTTAGCCGGATCTTGTCCTAACATATGAGGAGTATCTGACGAGACTTGCTACCGAAATGATTTAAGCTTCCCATTGAATGGGTCTTGCTGCTACCGAGCGGAGAACCATCTCCAGAGCTTGAAGGTCTTGAGTCGTCGGTTGATTACTTACCTCGAAAGGAGACTCATTTATCTTGATCGTTCGTTCTCTTTGAGATTCATGCAAGTATTATCAGTGTATACATATTAGTTCTGCTCCTTGATAGCAAAGACTACAATAAAGACAGGAAAATTTTTAAACAATTATTAGCAATAAATTTGTGAATTGATTGAACACATGGCTTACCTTACGATTATGTGCCACGTGTGCTTTATAAATAGACATGAACAAAGCATTGTGTCATTTATCATTAGTTTCTCCCTTTAACAACTAAGGTGTGTTATGGCTGACAAATCAAACTGGATCGTTGTGGATCCTAAGAGGCTTGCGATGGCGAGGTTTCAGATTCCTTATTCTGTAAAGAAAAAAAAGTGATGCGAAGAAAAAACGAGTGAGACACACGTCTGACCTGGTTGAGGTAGTCGATCCATTTGACGATACGGAAGGTCAGTCATTGAAGAGGCCTCACCGGGAGGCCTTAGAGTCCGATTTAGGCATGCATGTTGAGGGCTAGTAGGTCCTTTCGACCGAGGCAAGTGGTAAGGAGCTGAAGGAGTTGTTGTCGCGATCCTCCTGCTGTCACTGCCGTGGGAAAGTAGGGGCTCTTCAAGCCCGCAGGGAGAGGAGGCCTTTAAGACTATTTCCTCCATAGGGAGATTTATGGTTGAATTGGCCAAGTCAGAGGAATGCTAGAACACCGGGTTATCGAAGAACACTGCAAAGTCTGTCCATACCACGGTGGTTGATATGTAGGTTAGAAATGTGTGGTTCTTGCCTTTCGAGATGGCCCTCAAATAGTCGCCCATCTTATTCATAATTGTGAAGGGAACTGACCCTTCGTTTCTGATAGAGAATAAGGTGAGAAAACTGCAATGAAGGTATATTCTTGACGATAGCACGGGTCTTCAAAAGCTATCTTGATCGGCATGAGCGACATATCCTATGGGAAAAGATCTGGTCTTTGATCAATACCAGTTTAAATATGGCCTCTGATTACCCCTGTGCCCCGAGCTCCAGAGCATATTCAACACCTACGGGGTTATTCAGGCACAAGTGATCTCAAACTCCACAGACTCAATCATGAATATCGTTCTATTTTGTCGACGGGAGAATGTTGCATGATCGATCAAGATTTTTAAAAACTTCTTCTCATTCAAGGTCGAAAAGAAGAGCTATGTTATATTCTCAGTGGGCAAGGAACTCCACTTAGTATAAGTGAAGAATAAGATAAAGGATTGGAATAAGTTCCTTGGGAATTTGATATGAGCCTTCAAGGTGCAAGGTGTCCAAGCCGAGGTATGTTCCAGTGAGCATGACTGTTGTTCTAGAGATGTTGACTGGTCATCATATTTAGGTTCCTCAATATACCATTGAGGTGATAGTTACATGCATGTTGACTGGTAAAATGACGAATGAGAAATGGTGTGATTCAAACATTGCAGAGAAGGTCTATGGAAAGGCAGCAAATGAAAAGTTGGCTGCTAAGAGTTAGAAGCAGAAGCACCTCCCAGAACAGGTAAGTTGGTAGGAGACGAGGACCAGCCCATTTGCAGGGTGGCCTTGAGATACCTTATTTCTGGGAATGTTATAGTTTTGTTGTTCAAGACAGGGTGACCGGTAAGGTTACTGTTATTGCTCCAAAATATGCTTCTCATTTTATTGATGCAAGGGAAGGAGACGAGAGGGAGTTGGCTTCTGAAGGGACTCCGGATAGAGCCGTGATTGTGGTTCCTTCTTCTTATGTAGTTGGTCCCCCAGCCAGCGTGTCACCGACTACCGTTGCTCCATCGAATTCTCAGGCTGGAGGTTCTTACATCGTTCTCCTGTCCGAGGGGATCAAAGCGAGCCTAGCTGGCCCATCTACCACATCTGATTCTTCAGTGGGGGAATCTTCTTGCTCCTCTGAGAGAGATGTCCCTCACCCGAGACATCGGTGGAGGAAAGTGCCGATGGAAGAAGATGACGTTCCATCCTCCCTCCTTTGAAGAAAATAGAGTAGGCCTCTGAGTGGGAGCCTGTGCTCGGGAGAGCAGGGAGGTTATGGGAGGAGGGTAACAAGTGATTCTATATGTTGGATGATCTATAAACTGGTATCAGCAGTTAGAAGGCAACAAGATATTTCCCTCGACACTGGTGGATTTCATTTAGTCTGTAAGGTTCGGTCGCGCACTGCGAGATTTGGCCGATTAAAAATTTTCCGAAACTCAGCCCTGTGGCATTTAATGGCGACACAGAGTGCCCAGTTTTAGGGGCTAGCCTTGATTGAGGTACATCAGTCACCGAAGGAAGCTTAAAAGAAGGAGGCCTTGTTTGAGGCCAACCGGAAGAGGCTTTAAGACAATCAGGAAAGCTTGCTAGTAAAACTTGACAGCTCTGAGAAGGCCAACTAGGAATCCCTGGGTACCATAGCTGCCTCAGAGAAGAAGGTTACTGAGCTGGAGGAGAAGGTTGCCTTGTTAGACTATAGGGAGGAGCACGAGGATGATTTTGTGGGCGAATTCAGGCGCGGCTTGTACTATGCTGCCCAACGATACATTCATCATGGTTTGATTGAACCCAAGTACTCCAACCTGGATGGGTTCTCTAACTTGATCCCTAATAAATTTGAAGAAGCCTCTGAAGGAGAGGGCGCCTTTGTCGATGAGGAGTTGGCTACCAGTTGGAGGCCATGCGAATGAAAGTGTGTCATTTTCTTTTCATTTCCTTTTTTTTCTTACCCTGAAATTTTGTCACCGTAGTTCAAAAAGAATTGTAATGTTTTTTACATATTAATGAAATGAAATGTTTCACTTTTCTCAACTTCATTTGTTACTTAGGCTTGTAAATATTTAATCATTTATTCGAGAATTTGGCATTTAGAGTTGTCTACTCTCGGGCGGGCTCATGAACACTTCTTTAATGTCCCGAGTTAACCTTCGACCCTTTCGTGCACTCGTGATGTATCGTCTGGTTGAGCGGCACCGGTCCTGGACAGTCTTGCCTCCCAGTGAGGATCTTGTTGCTACCTGAGAGTGCCCACCAAGATTTTTAGAGAGGCCTTCATTGTCCTTTTTGTTTATCTTGTCACTGAGGGATAGAGGGTTACCCTTGGAGACCTCACTGTTCAGACTTCGCTTCGGTACCGAGGGATCTTCCTGTTTTGCACGGTTTGTAAGCAGGAGCCAATTAGCAGTGTATCTCGACTGATTGGCTTGTTGGCTGGGTCATTTAGAACCAATGGGCTTTTGGCATTTCACGTGGTCGCTTAAACCTCCCAATGACGTACTATGGCATTGCCCTTTTGTGTGGATCTTTAGGATTTCTTGTGACTTCTTTTAGAACCTCTGGCGTACTTGCCCCAAGATTGCCTTAGTGTGCGGGCCTTCACCCCTTCACCGCCTGCCAGGTACGGATCTTGTTGTCACCTGAGGGAGGTGCATCCAGTTAGGACTTTTGGGGGGTTCCAGCTGCTCTTCGTGGATCTTATCATTGATGAGGAGGGAAAACACCCAATTTGCCTTCGATTGTAGGTCTTACAAGAGTGTAAAGGGTGGATTTTTCTATCGTCCTACGATACTCGGTCGGCCACCTTTCGGCCGACTTGAGTTCCCTGAGTCTTAGGAAAGGGCTTGAAAAAATACCTGGTCGGGCTTAGTTCCCCGAGTATTAGGAATGGTCCCACGAAGTGAATGCTTCTTTGGATAAGGGGCTCTTTAAAGACTATTTGACTGTCGCATCCATTTACTTCTTCAGAAAATCAACTGTGAAGATGTCTTATCAATGTGTTAAACTGTCATTATTAAGTGAACTCTCCTTGAGCATTTTAGTGAGTGGGTCCTATTTAATGTTGTTGATTCTTCCTCCTATTTAAAGGGGAAGAAAGTAACCAAGTCATTACCTTCCCATCATGTGTACTAGCTTTATGAAAATTTGGCGAGAATGACCAACTTTCCATTTGGCCGGGAGCTGGGGTGACCTACCGTCGACGGATGTTGATGCATCTCCAAGGACCACGTCTCTTTAGTCTCTTTTTTCTTTAATTGTGTGTCGAAGGGAGGGATTTTCTCCGAATATGGTGTCGAACTTCACCTAAACTGAGGTTGAATCTGTGCAGGAGATCCTTCGCATGGACAAATGTAGTATGGGAAATGGTAGAGATGAGGACAATTTCCCAGGAGGTCAATACATCTGTTGGATCATTGCCATCGGTTGTTCAGAGGTTTGTGGGTCCCTTGACTCCAGTGGTTAGGAGGAAGCCATGACACCTTAAGCAACAACAGTTTCTCTTCTCTCAATCTCCAACTGCTCCTCATTACGGGAGACATTTTGAAGAGAATGGGAGACGAGTGAGGGACCCCCAACCTTTTTGCTCCGGTTGCATTCTGCTTCTGATTAGTATTGAGGAAGCTTATGGATGCAAAAGACGCTCGAATGAGGCCTGAACGGAGCCAGAACTCTTGGAGAGGAGGAGCAGACTGACTTCCCTCAAGATTTTCAACCACCATGAGTCACCCTTCATGGTGGATGTGATGGTCCGTGGGTGAAGCATGAGTCCAAAATAATCTCAAGGAGGATCACGTCTGCCTAGAGGTCCATTGCCTAGAGAGATGAACTTGTAGTGATCTTCCCTAATTGGTCGTGACTATCAAACTTTATTCTTATCCTCCCGATGGTGGTTTTCAGGGTTTTTGCTCAGATAATGATGTTTAAAAGAGTCGAGCTCCTAGTGAACCGTGTAGGGCTTTAGCTCATTCGAAGGTATTAACTTAGTCAAATGATGTAAAAGGATGTATCTATATGTTTATCGGTAGGAAGTGTATTGTATCTCTTAACTAGAATGAATAAAATTACTTTTTTTTTTTATATATATTTGTCCTAATTCTCTTTCCTCATACTTTATTTTGTGGCTTCTTATCTGTGATGTGTTTATTTTTCTGCTGCCAAGTCGGTAGTCCCATTTCATCACTCTTTTCCAAAATTTGATCGGTAAGGATACTCGTTCAACATGATTTAGCCAGACAAAATTCTGTGAGTGTCCAGACCACTTCGCACCTGACACTTTTTCTGGCAATGCATTAAAGGCTGTTTGATGGTGACATTTTGTTTTTTTAGGAAATAAAATGTAACGATGTCCAATCAATGCGCTGAGTCAGTGAATTTTCTTCAGTGCCCCCCCTGAATAGTGGACTTTTCCTCCCTATATAAAGGGAGGAGAGGTTCACAGTGTCCTTGCCTTTTCAATATGAGTGTCAGACTTATGAGGGTGGAGAGCTGTCGGACGGCTCCCTACACAGTCGGTGGTAAAGAAGATCCTCTATTGATGCGGGTTCTTGATGTCTTGAGTCTGGAGCCTCTAATTTAAATTTTTTTTGTAAGTCGAGTATAAAAGGGGAGGGTATTTTACGAGTTGGGTATCGAACCTCGCCTGTTTTGAGTTAGGTGCCAAAGTAGAGACCATTCCCGTGAATGGGCGGGGTGGACTTCTGAAGGGGTGCTAAATTCACTTCCTTAGGAGGATAATGCATTCATTCAGCTGTTGTTGCACGCTTTGTGGGGGGGGGGGGTTCATTATGTCTCTCGGTGCGTCTTTGCCTGGGGTTCCGAGAGAAAAACATGACACCTCTGGTGGCAATGGGTTTTACTCTCACTCATTTTGGATTTTTATGACTGTGTCACATATTTAGAATTGTGCAGAAGTGTGGGCAAGGATTCCTTTCACTCACGACCACTTTTTTCTTTCCGACCAGAGGCTTCAGGGCGTGAAGGAATTCTTAAGCTCAATCAGAAGGGATCCAAGCTAGATCTCTGAGCATAGGTGACTGTCTGGACAACGTTTCTCCCACCCTCTTCCTCCCCCTCCGAACTGAGGGCGATCCGAGGGAGTTGGGTGCCCCAGGCATTCACGGCGAAGACTTTCTTTGTGTCCAAAATGTTGGGCCATTTGATTATTTTGGCAGCATTCTGCACATAAAAGAATGTTGTCGTTAAAGGAGTGGGTCAGGTCTTGGAGAGAGCCGACTGGATCCATCTATCCACTTCGCCATGAAGACGCTCTAGATAAAGGGGTGTGCTTGTCTTCCAAATGACAATCTTCTCTCTCCTCAAGTTTATCAATCATTAATCATACTATGAACCAGCCATCCCTTCTGAGGGTTAGTTTAAGTCTAAAGAGTTCTAAAGTGTGTATATTCTACCTTAGTCAGCCGAAGTGCTTTGTGTCTTCTTATTGGGTTGAACAAAAATTAAATTTTTTCCTTACGTTTGCCTTTGATCTTTTTTTATATTGTATATATGATGTTGAATGGTTGACCTCATGGCACTTTAATCATTTCGTGAGTCTATCAATAAATCGACTCGATCTCGCTGGCTGACGGAAACGGTGGCCTAGTGCATTTTGGAATTTTTGAAAGCTGACTTCTTACTTGGTTGATCCGACCGAGTTCCCTAAGCGTTAAGAGAATCTGTGGGTTGTTTGCATAAGATTAGTTGAGAAAACAATATTTCATCATAAATTTTAATTTACATATTAGTTGACGAGACCCCCTTTTTAGACGTATACATAAGAATTTCTCTTTAAAGGAAAAAATTCTTCAAATCGTCCTCGATCCAAGTCCGGGGGAGCTCTTTTCCAACGTATGCTTTGAGTCTGTAGGCTCTCGACGAAGCTTTCTAGCTTAGTATGTATGGTCCGCTCCACATCTGGTTGAGCTTGCCGGCCGCCTGATCACGAGCAGCTGGATCGGCCTTCTTTAGGACTAGGTCGCCAGGGACGAACGACTTCTCTCGAACATGTTTGTCAAAGTAACAAGTAGTACTTATCTTAATCTCCTTTTGCCGGAGTGCTGAATTGGTTCACATCTCCTCTAAAAGATCGAGTGCTAGCCTTGCCCCCAAGATATTAGCTTTGGCCATTTGACCATCTCATCCTTGAGGAACGAAGATGTCGTGACGACCCTTTGTATATGATGATCATAATCGACTGGTAATACTTCCTCCATTATGTAATTCTACATTAATGGGGTTTTGCTGGTAGCTAACGATGACATTGTGTGGATTGCCCAAAGAACTGACAATAGCTATTCTGCCTAACTTCCCTTGGCTCCTTAGACCCTTTTCCATAACATGTTCAGAATGAAATTGTTAACTACCTCGTCCTACCCATTCATCTGGGATTGATGAACCGAAGTGAACTTCAGATCAATGCGTTGCTTTGTGCAGAAATTCTTGACTAGTTTATCCACAAATTGGGCCCCATTGTCAGTAATAATCATGAGTGGTAGCCTATGTCTGCAGGTCAGGTTTAACTATATGAAATTCTTGACTGCCTTTGTGTTGATCTGAGCAAGGGTCCTTGCTTCGACCCATTTCTAAAAATATTCGACCGCTACATGGAGGAACTTCCTTTAGGCCTTCGATGAAGGAAAGGCCTAAGAATATCTAGTCCCCACATGGAGAATGACCAAACACAGATTATTCACTGCAACTTTTAAGCTAGCTGACGATGTCATGGGGCGTATTTTTGATATTGTTAATAACTTCTTGAAAATTTTGCAGCATCCTTTTGGAGTGTCGGCCAGAAGTTCACTTGCCTTTGAACGCGATAAGCTAAGGTTTTTCCCTCAAAGTGGCTGCCACATTCTCCGTGGTGCACTTCTCGGAGCACATCTTGAATTTCATTTTCCCTTAGACATCATAGGTATACCGAGTAGGGAACCATTTTCAGAGCTTGAATCTATCCCGGGTTTGAGGACGCAACTTCATGCTCAACATTGACTCGTTGGTTAATTGCTTACCTCAAGAAAAAGCTCTTTAATATTGGTTGTTCTTTCTCTTTGAGATCTATGCTCGTTCTTTTGGTGTATACAAATTTATTGTATGTTTGATGCAAAAACTATATTTATATTATAACTCTATAATTATCTTTGCCATTTTTAGTGGTGTGCCATTACTACTGTGATTCCTGTGGGATATTATTATTAGGGCAAGTTCCTTCACGCATAAAGCTCTTTATCATTGGCAGGTTAAATTTGTCTTTTATAAGGTTACGCCATCTACAAGTTTTCTTTATTGAACATTAATCTCAATGCATCACACCAACATCGAGAAAAATTTTTAAACAAAAAAAAGTAAACTTTGATTAAAAATAATCTATAAATTAGATTTCAGTAAATTTATATTCAAATTGATGGATTCGACGAGATAGATCCAATAGTATCATAACTGGTCCAGTCTAAGTCAAATTAAGTCTCAATCAAGCAATTAAATCACTTTTAAAAGCTTTATGAACATAATTGGAAGGTCAAATGCAATCTGAATTTGACAAATTTATGGACAAATCTGACGTCCCGACAAGATGAATCCAACGAGCCTAAGATCGCTCAATTCTGAAATTATTAAAACACTTAAATGTCCGATAAACGCAATCAAAGGAATCTCTTCAGGCAGTCTAATGAGAGTAATTTGTATTCTTTTCTTATTTGTAACTTAGACTCCTATAATGGAATATTTCAACTAGGTTAGGCCCGTGATTTTTTTCTTTCTGGATTATTCACATAAAAACTTCTCGTGTGCTTATTAGTTATATTGTTTCATCTGAGTGTATGATATTTTCTCGTATAATGCTAAATCGATTATTCATTATTATAGCACCACAAATTTTCTAGCATGCATCAATGAAGACTAAATTATAACTTCTCTATTTCTAGGTAATTGTGCCAATTTTGAGCGTACAGTTTTATTTTGAGTTAGCAAATTTCTAGTTGTGCTATTCTTACATGTAACTTTTCAACTCGTTACTTTTTCCAAAATAATTATAACACATTAAAATCATTTTAAATAATAGTATATTTGTTTTCAAAGTAATAAAAATAATTATAAAATTTCTTTCAACTAAGAATTTAAATAGAAAATCTTTCACTCGATTATAGAACGATGATGCAAAGTATACCGCACTTCTGTTAGTAATATATATATATATATATATATATATATATATATATATATATATATATATATATATATATATATATATATATATATATATATATATATATATCTGTGATTCTGTGTGTGTCGGGGTCGCCATTAGTCCCTCTGGTGAGGGTTCGATCCCCACCATAGTGCGTAGGGGGTCGAATTAGTCCCTCTACGGTGAGGGTTCGATCCCCACCATAGTGCGTAGGGGTCGAATTACGGGCACGTGATGCGGGGGTCGAATCATAGGCCCGAGAACACGAGAGATCGATATTTAGACATCTGTCAAATGAAAATTTCCTTATATATATATATATATATATATATATATATATATATATATATATATATATATATATATATATATATATTAAGATTGATCGACAGTCTGAGACTGCCGATCAACCCTTATTGGTTGAGCCGACCGAAGAGCGGACCCGCTTCCAGTCTTGTGTCTTATTCGAAATCCTCCCGTAAGTGGTGAGATTCGAACCCCTTACCCGAGGGACTTACGCCGAAGGCCGCAACCAATGAGACAAGGCTCGCGCGCGCGAGCACACACACGAATATATATATATATATATATATATATATATATATATATATATATATATATATATATATATATAATACTAAGAATTGATCAAGTTTTGAATCTAAGAATTTCTTTAAATATCTTAATTTTGTGGAAAGCAGAATCCCTTAGGGCTGAACTCAAATTTGTCTGTATGTCACACCTAAGGAATAAACACACAGGAGAGAAATGTACAAAAAGATGTGAAAAATTAGGTATTTTCTTATTTAGTGCTTGACAACCCCTATAGATTTAATCATCCTCTATTTATATAGAGAACTTTAGGATAATATGAATAATAAATTAAATCCTTTTCTCTTCGGCTGATCCTCTATCAATTAGTTGTATCTCGCAGTTATCAGCATGTCTAGTTAGTCATTCTCTAGCCTGTCGATTTTTACCGGAGCAATCTCTAAGTCTATCAGCTTCTGATTTAGTCGATCTCTAGGTCATTTTTTTCCCATTTGGCTGCTCGAATGACATTCGTCTATTGGTTTGTCCATCCATTGTGTCAGTTGCTCAATCGATATACAGCCTCTGATTCGACCATCTTTTAGGTCGATAGACTGTTAGCTTGGTCAGTCACTTGATCGGCATCCGACCACTGGATATCATTGTTTATTATTCAAAAACCCTTTTAGGCTTCATGTATTCCACTATGAGCCGTTCGATTAGCAAGAGATCTGACCAATAGTATTTTGATTGTATATATTTTAGTTACCAAATTTTCTCATACATTAGTAGGTTATGGTTTGATAAGATTGAGAGAGTTAAATACAGTAAAATGTTAGTTATCATTATATAACTTCAATGATTCATACTCATTTAATTTTTGTGCTATTGTTTTTTATAATCAGACCGTAGGCATCTCTCTAAACTTGTTTGGCTTGAGCCATCCCTCATTGCTTTGCACCAACTTTGAGCTCCCTTTACTTCATTGGTTGCTTCTCTGACCAGTGAGAACTCAAAATGGAGAATGTTGCAAAATCCAAAACTGATTTCCCAAACAAGTTTTTGATCTGAGATACACTTTCAGAGGGCCTAGACAAAAAATTTCATGAGGGTGAGTGGAGAAACATGGTGGTGAAGAGGGGTATTCTTGCCTTCGGTTCAGACAGGCTCTTCTGGGGTGGCCCCATAAAATGCAGAGCCAGTCGCTATGTCTGAAGGCTCTTTTACACAACCCGTGATCGCAACACCTGGCCCATTGGACGTTTAGAGCCTTCAGCCGACTTCCTGGGTCCCTCCATTGTTGCATAAATCTCATATACTAGAGTTGTTGATGGTGTCTGAGCTGCTAGAGAGTTTAGGCATATTGAGTTTGTCATAAATTGATGACTTCCATTTGTTCTTTGACTCTTAGTTTTCTCATAAATTAATAACTCGCCCATCAATTTAGTTTTCTCATTTCAACTTTATGATAAAATATGTGAACTTTGTTATAAAAATTGATTTAAATGTAAAAGCCTAAAGAATGGAAAATAATATAAAATGGACCGTAGGGAGTCTAAGAGAACAATATGTTAAAAATTCTGCTTTTAGTCATTTTTATAAATAATTAGATATTAAAAAGAGTGAAAACATATGAATAAACTAGCCAAACAAGGACAAAAGAAAAATAAATATTTAACTCAAGTAAAGTATATTAAAATTAAAAATCAAAAGGTGCTTTTCTTAGACAAAGATATTCAAAATAGATGGGCGAGTTATTTTGATAAACTTCTCATTGAAGTTCTGAATATGAGATCGACTTAGTGATCTTAATATCGTTAATAATAATAAAATATTTCATTTTCACCGTCATATTAGTAAAAAAGAAGTTGTCAAGACTTTAAAAAAAAACTAAGGGTGAAAAGTCCGTAAAACTTGATGATATCCCAATTGAAGTTTTAAAATATTTAGGAGATTTGGGAGTTTCTTGACTTACTAAACTTTTTACTATTATTTTAAAAACTAAAAAGATGCATGAGGAGTAGAGGAAGAGTATTTTAGTCCCTATTTTTAAGAATAAAGAGGATGCACAAGAGTGTGCAAATTATAAAAGAATAAAGTTGATGTGTCATACTTTAAAATTATAGAAGAGGGTAATTGAACATATGTTAAGACGTATTACAAAGATTTCTCATAAGTAGTTTGGATTTATGCCGGGCAGTTCTACTGTGGAAACTATACATTATTGAGAGGTTTGATGGAGAAGTACAGAGAGAATAAGGAGGATCAACATATGGTTTTTATTGATTTAGAAAAGGTTTACAATAATGTTCCAAGAGATATCATTTGGAGAGTTCTAGAGAATACAGGTGTTGATATGACTTATATTCAAGTCATTAAAGATATCTATACTAGAGTTGTTACTTGTGTCCGGACAAATGGAGGATTGACCAATTATTTTCCCATTTCAATCGGATTACATCAGGGATCAATTTTAAGCCCATATCTTTTTGCTTTAGTTATGGATGCTCTTACTGGACATTTACGGGAGGATGTATCTTGGTGTATGCTTTACGTTGATAATATACTTCTTATAGATAAGACTAGAGAAAAAGCTCAGAAAAAACTTGAATTATAGGGTGTACATTGGAGTCTAAAGTCCTTCACTTGAGTGGAACTAAAATTGATTACAAGGAATGTAATTTTAGTAGTAGTTGCTCTAGTGACAGAGTTGTAACTATGGGATATCAAATTATTAAAAGGTATGAATGCTTTAGATATCTCGGGTCTATTGTTCAAAGTGATGGCGATATAGATGGGGATGTTATTAGTAGAATTCATGTTGGTTGGTTGTAGTGAAGGAATGCTTTCGTTTTGTTGTGTGTAGAAAAGAATCACTTAGACTGAAAGGAAAATTTTATAAGGGTGGCGTGGCCTGCAGTTCTCTATGGCGCAAAATGTTGGCCTTTAAAGAGAAGCCTAAAATAAAGTGTGTGCCGAGATGAGAATGCATACATGGATGAGTGGCTTTACACTTAAAGGACAAAATGTGAAATGAATATATCCGTGATAGGGTTAGAGTAGCTCGTGTGGCAGACAAAATTAGATAGAGTCTTCTTGCATGGTCTGGTCACATTAAACGTCGACCATCTGATGATTTGATTAGGAAAGTAGATCATTTAGATTCTACTTATGTTAAGAAAGGTAGAGGTAGACCTAGAAAGACTTGGGCATTTTGCATACAAAATGATCCTAATTTAGATGGCATTCAATAGGATGAAATGGAGAATGTAGCCGACCTCACTTAGTGGGATAAAAGTATTTTATTTTTGTTATTGTTGTTGATAATAATAAACAATAAAATTCTTAAATCTCAAGATTAGAAATTTTTTTTAAACCACAAATTAATTAAATTCAAGTATTTAAAGCCGCCATTATGAAGAGAAATTTTTTTTTAGATGCTCACTTTTTGTTTGAAAGGGTTATAAGAAAGAAAATAAAAAAGAAATGGATACAGTAATAACACTAAAATTTAATTAAAATTTACTTTCACTCTTTTTTGGCTGAGGAGAAATTGAGGAAAAAAATGCATTCTTTATTAATTTGTTTGATACGAATTTATGTATTTATTTCTTGTAAGACAAATAAATATAAATTCAATAACTGCATTACTCCCAATTCTTTTGAACCAAACATACCTAAATGTACTTCAGGAAACTATTAAATTGATGGGGACATTCTCAGACAATACACTCTAATAATTGCTATTCACAAAACAAACACCATATTGCATATTTTTTAAAAAATTGTCACCCAAATATTGAATTCTCAATGAAATCTCAAACTCTATTTTTCGTTTTAATCAAATTCTAAATGGTTTGTCATGGATTCAATAGCTCAAAAGAACGATTAGAATGATCAATTTAGAAGTTACAATGTCTTTGTTATCATGCATGTAATTATCCCTAAATTTATATCTCCCTCAGCAAATGAAAGTAAATAAAGTAAATTCGAGTAGATTTAAATAGTATTTTAAATTATAGTTATTTTTATTTGGGAAAGTTTATCTATTTGTTATTTGGGAAGATTTAGCAAGCATTTTCACCATAAAAGATCAGAAAGTGGGAGGGATAGAATAAATGCGAAGAAATTAGACAATGACTTGTGAGATTGCCCAAACCAAGCTCTTTGATTGAGCAGAAATAGTCCGAAATTGATGGCCAGACAAACATTGGTGGTTGGAATTGATGCAGCATGTACTTGTGGCTCTCCTCCCTTCAATGGCAACCACAAATTTATATCTCTACATATCTAGCATCTAAATTGTACTTTTTTACATTCTTAACAATCAGATTTTTTTCATATCACATAACGAATTAACACTATTTTAATTTTTAAAAAGTGAATTACACTTTTTCATGCATAGTTATGATGGCATATTTGTAAAAATTGAAGTTAGGTGTCAGATATGTAATAAGAATTGGGTGGCATGCATGCATGTAATCTTCCAAAGAATCTGACATAAGCTAATTAAAAAAAACAACTTGCTTTTTCTAGTTAATTTTTTGGTTTCTCTAGTTAATTGTTACAAACGCAGTACACACGTAGCTTTGTGTGCTTACTCCCAATAACCTAGAATACCCCATAATAACCTATAAATAACGTCAGAATGGAAACTACGAAAGCTATTGAGTTATTGGGTTATTAGAATTAATATCTAATTATCTGTCAATTACCCTCAATAACTACAAAATAAAGGTTATTAAGGGGATATTAAGCACGCAGCACTGCCTACGTTCTCCGTACGGAACAATTTCTCTATTAACACGTGAGATTATCCTGGCAATAAAAAACTTGTGAAAGGATTACTATATCAAGTTTTATCATTATATTTTCCGCATTATTGCGAAGACAACTTCAATATTATTATATGATATAGGTAAATTACTTTGACTTAGCCTTGGATGTATTAATTAGCAAGCAAGCTAAAGACTTTGAAGGATTGCCCAAACACTGACTAATTAAAATGGGTAAAAGGAACAAATATTTAAATATACCGGCCTTACCAATCCAAGGGCTTGTAATCCTTATCCGATTGTATATAGAAATAAGCCTTATCTACTGTTCAAAATAGAACAAGAAGTCGATAAGATATACAACTGTTTAATATTTATTAAAGCTAACATATTTTGAATTTCATTTAATAGAAAAATATTAAAAAATTATGAAATTCACATACATACCACACAATTCTTATTATTTACATATTTAACACCTAAAATTTGATTTATTGATTTATAGCACTTTGGTGTTATAAATTTTGCAAGAAAAGGTGTATTTCTAAGAAAGTAAATATTACTTACAGATGCAAGCACATAACACAATAAATGCCCCAATCTCATGCGTTCATTTTCCTTTTAAACTGAATGAAATGGAAGAATTGAATAGTGAGAAAGAGTACCGGTAGAGAGCTGAGAGTAAATGTGGGGGCCAGGATACTTGCTTTACGCATCAGATGACAGCTTGAAATAACAGAGGAGAGGTGGGAACAACTGAGGGCGGCTCTCCTCATGAACTATTTAGAGAAATTAACGGCCTCTCCCCTCTCCTTTAGAGTCTTTATTTGAGTTAACGCCCTGTTCAGTGTTACTTTAATAGCACACTAATTCTGTCCCTCCCATCCGTTGCCACTGCATTTTTTGGCTGTAAAATAACTTGGAGGATAATGATTGCTTGGAAAAGGGCCCACCCGTTCTATGGTCAATGGATAAGTAGGAAAGCTAGTTCTAAGTGAGCCAAATAAGGTCGAATTTGGCTCCTTAACAAGCTTTGAGTTAAGCTTATCGTGCTATGAGCTCGAGTTTAAGCTCATTCAAGCTCGTTTATTAGATGAACTTGACCTAAAATTATGCCTGACTCAGCTTGAAAGCTTCCAATTATATTAATTCAATTTTTAATTAAATTATTAATTAATCTCATCATTCGTATTAAAAAAAATTTTTTATTACTCCATAAAATATTTTAATATAGTTTTATTAGAATCTTCAATGTAGTGTCATTCTGTCGACCTCGAGCTGAAGTTATGACCATGTGACAAGCACTCAAGCTCGACCTATCTCACGAGTTGAGCTCGAATATAATGCGGCCCGAGCTCAGCTCAATTATACCTCTGTTGTAAGAGCACTCCTTCAATTTTCAAAATCCCATTGATGAGGATTTTGACATGATCATGAGACACTTACGATACATTAATCATCAGACTGAACATAAAAGAAATTATAAAGTTTGGAGACAATTAATTTTACAATATTTTCGAATGTAATAGCAAGATAAAATTCACCGAAAAATTCTTAGATACACTCAAAAGATCTAAAATAAATGCATGCACTCAGTGTGACTTATGCAGCATATTTTAGGGGCAATTATGCATATAACATTCAAACATTATTTAGTTATGTACATCGAGAATGTGCCTCCAACAGTCCAGAAGGAAATAAGTACAACGAGCAAGAGACCCCACTTATTTAATTGGATGCAACCATCCAACTATAGGTCAAAGGCCATTTGATGCAGGAGAATGACAAAATGCACGATCCAACTTCTGACCGATCGGACTTGAATAAACAAATTAGCACCCTAACTAACTACCACAGAAAAGCCGAGCAAAGGCATTGATATACCTAAAATATATAGTGTTTTTAAATACATTTTTATACCTATTTTTGATGATATTGCACTTTAATGAAAAGTATTTTTGTGTTTTTCTTGCAGATATGATTAAAATGACTGACTATGATGAAATGAGCAATAAAGGATCAAATTTGGAGCAAAAATTGAAAGGTATGCAAAATTGGCCTTTGGCGGCTAAGTGTCGGACCATTGGCGCATAAGCACCACAGTTAAAGTGATAAATTTTATTTTATTTTTGAGCAAATTTGAAGGGTTTTTTGAAGCATCCTTTGGTTTAAACTTCACTAACTTCCCATCAGCGCCAAAACTCATTTAAATTTTAAATGGATGGATGCATTCTTGGTGGATACATTGAATCTGGACATATTTTGAAGAGACACAAAGGCACTTTTTGAAAAATTTTAAAAAGAAGACTTGAAGGTCAGAAAAATGGTTGTTGTTGGAGGGTGTGATTAGTGTTAAGAGTCAAGTTTATGTTAGAGAGTTATTGAGAGCACACCTTTCCACTTCACCACTTTTATTATCGATTGTATCTAGTTTTTATTAAGAGTAGAATAGAGTTTTGGAGTCAACGGAGTTGGGTGCCAACCTCTATTGTGTCTTGTAAAGGGAAAAAAAAGTTTCAAAGGAACTTCAAGAGTCTTGTGGAGAGATTTTCAGATAAGTGTTTAACTTTGTTTTACATTTGGTTTTAAAGTAAGACTTGTTGTGTTTTCATTATGATTTCTACTTTCAAATTAAGTTGTGATTGTGTTTTCTCCATGGATTATGAGTAGTTTTCTTTATCTTTTTCCTTTTAAATGATGAAGTAATTAAATTATGGAAGGAAGTTGTGTGAAGTATAGGATTTTAATGTTGGCAGAAGTTGTGATGATTCACTACCTTGCACTTCATTTACCTCTTGATTTGACCAATTAAGATGTTAAATTTGTTGTGAGATTATGTAAGATCCATTGCAGTATTGTCTCAATCAACAATTGGAAAGAATCACATGCAATTTTATGCATGAGAATTGTAGTCCATATAGTTGGGTGCAAATAAATAGGAAGATATGTTTATAATGGGGAGTAAAGTTAGAGGACTTTAGAGTGACAGACAAAAGCTCCCTGATTTAGTTTGATGTGAAAAATTTTGTTATGAGATGTTAGCCCCCAAGTTGAGGGAATCGAGGGAACTCTAGAGTGAGAGCTAGTATCTTCCCTGCCTAACCCATCTACATGATTTCAAATCATTAAATTAACCAATGTTCTTTGTAGAACCAAGTAAGAGTAAAGAATATAATTGTTTCTATTTGACACAACACATTTTAGATACTTCCACAACTAAATTTCATAGTTATTACTGATTCATTGAAAGAGGAAAAATATATTTTATTCTTATTTGCTTTCATACTATTTTAAAGTTGTGTTAAATTTAGTTGTTTACTTTACTTTTTATTCAGAAAATACCAAAAACATCAAAGTGTTATAGTTATAAGCATATCTATTGTAAGGTTTTCATGCCTATTCCTAATTCTCAAAGTGGTTGTTACTCAATTTTATGTAATATCAGTTTTGTTGTTTTATATGCATGATGTTTATATGGTCGTGAAAGCAATGTTTTATACTTTTCTTTATTTTGATTATGTGTTTCATTAAGTTTTTTTAGAGTATAAGTTGAATTTGTTAGGTTTAGGTACAAAATTTAGTTCTTTTTTGATCCTACCGATAAACCAGACAAAAGGAACAAATTATAACATCAACAAAAAATGTCGGCATGACTCTACAAGAATAAGTTAACTAATGGGTGTCAATCCTCGGCCTATGTCAGAGTTGTCAGTTGACATCGTCCAAAGTAACATTATTGATTTAGTTGAGTTTCGTCATTCACGTTAGTGTTCATCCTCTTTTGGATAGTCTGGATGTTGATAGTCAAACAACCAAATCATAACCTAACTCTAACGAGTACAAGACACTGCAGGAAATAAACCCTAGCTTACTACAGTAGCTTAATTGTTTTAACTACAACAGCCTTCAAAAATAGAGATAACACATCTTAAGCTTACTATAGTAGCCTAAAAATATGCACAACAAATCTTTCGTAGTGTAGTGTAAACACATCTTAGGAAGAGTCTAGCAAGCAAACAAAGCACTCACAACACAAAACCTATCCAAACCTATGAAATTTAATATGAATTCTAAAGGTGGGTGGATGTGAAGTAAAAATTGATCAAGTTTTTTTAAGACAATTCCGACAAAGATGCCCATGGCTTTCCGTTGTCCCGAGGTAGTTGGTGTTCTGGATCTACTATGTTAGGAATAATGTTTAACCTTTTTTGACCAAAAAATTCTTGTTAGCAACCATGAATTGCATCTTCCAAGAAATCTTCATAGACTTGAGGGTTAATTATTATTATTAAGGTTACGTTTTGTTCTATTTTCATTAAGGGTTTATGTTTTAGTATCTTCAAATTTCATGAATTGATGATTTTTATCTTATTCGACTTTTATGTAACTTTTAATCAATTTGGATTTTAATAGGATTTTCTTTGTCTTTACTAGGATTGTCTTTTATGTCAATTAGATTTTTATTGGTATTGTCTTTTAAGCAATTTGATTTTTACTAGAATTATCTTTTATGACAACCCTGGTCATGATCTCATGGTTCCGTCGTCTTATTTGTTAGGCTTTGTGGTCAGCTTGATTATATATAACATGAGAAATACTTGCTAGTAACCATAGATTACCTCATCCAAGGCTTCCCCACATACCAGAGTTTGTTTAATTAAGTTTATGTTTTAAGATTTAATGTATTTTTCGGGTTTGCTTTAAGTTACAATGACTTCACAACCTTTACTTGTTTGTTACTTAAGTTCATTTGTTATGTTTTTGAGATTTGTTCAATATCAATTTTTTGTTAAATTTAGGTTCATCTTAGTTTGGTTTGTTACTTCGTAAAGATTTGGTTTGATTATTGGTTTAGTTTGGATATATCTTGAATTGTTTGATTTAGTTGGACCTTTGGCAATATTTTCATTTCAATTTGGTTTTTTTTAAAGCGATGTTATTAAGTTTTTTTCTAGTTTATGAGAGATATATTCGTAAAATTATCCTTTTTAACTTAATATACTGTGCCTTAAAGTGGGGATTATTTAGTATATTTAATGATTGTTGTTGAATATTTTAAAGGTTCCAATCTTATTAACTTTGTTAGTTGGGTTTATAAGTTTTTTTAGCCTTTGGTTTGACTTCTTTATTAATACTTGTTTTTTTTAAAAGTTTAGTTATTTAAGCCTTGAATTTATAAGGCTTATCATTTTTTATTATTATTATTATTATTATTATTATTATTATTATTATTATTATTATTATTGAGGTTATGTTTGTAATTACTTTTGATTTAATCCAATTTTGTTGTTTTTTTATTATTTTGTTAATTAATAATCATTCAAGTCTAAATTCTATGAATATTGGCTTTCAAATGTTTAAATTCAAGGATCAATGAGGTAGACAAGATACATTTGTAACTTTAAATGCAGGTTTTGTTACACTTTAATTGTTTTAAGTCTCATTAATGAGTTACAATTGTCTATCTTGGTACCTCAAACCCTAAATGAAATTCATCCATGGAAATTTTTTATGATCATATTTTGACCCATTTCCTCTTTATGATAATAATAATATTTTAATTAGTTATTTAAATACCACATTTTATTATTTATCAAATGCGAAAAAACATAAAAAAATCTTAGACATAAAGAGAAATTTATGCACATACTTCCATCTAGAACAATGAACTAAAAAAGAAACATTAGGCTTTTATCCCCTAAAATATACATGTTCAAGAAAAAAAAGTATTTTAAATTTATTTGATTAAATCTACTCCAACATACTTTTGGAAGAAAAAGCTCCAAAGGGGAACTGCTTTGATCATAATTTGAACTAGTGTTTGATTTAAATTTTTATTTCAATCTCGATTTGATGCTGACTCAAATGAAAAAAAAAAAAAAGAAAAACCTTTCTAATGCAATCAAATTGTTTTATTTTTCCGTTCTACAAATTTCTATTTTTGTTCAAAGTATGAATTATGGCAGGCCAAGCTTAACCAGGCCTCTGAAAGAAAACCCCAATCTCTGGTTTGTAAGGCAGGTACGACTTCCGGCTCCCTGCACGATCAATCTGGCCGTAGTACAACTGATGAGCAGTGATCATACCCATATCATTTCCCTTCTTCTCGCCACCCTTCCCCTTGTTCTTGCGTCCATCCGCATCAACCTTCTCCGTCGATCTCTTCTTCCGTTCCGCAGAAAAAACCACGATCTTCTTCCCATCGCTATTCCTCCGGCTAAAACCCATATCTCGAATCCACCAACGGAACAACGATTGAGTGCTGCAGCATTTATGGAACGAGTCCTGAGAACGATCCTGCGGCCATAAGCAGTAAGTTCCCGGCGTGACCCCTTCCAATTCATCGGCCGAAGACGAAGAAGCTTCCGATATCGACCAACTGGACTCTTCCATCAGAAGCTGGATCAGTTGCGGTCGTTTTGGTTTTTCCTTGAAGGAGGCGCAGGATTTGGCTACGACGGGGTAGATTGGGCGGATGCGGCCATCGGAGAAAATTTCGTCAGCGGTGATCGGTGGGTGGGTTTCGGAGTCACTAATCGTTAAGGAGAACGCGAAGTCGTCGTTGGTGGCATTGTCTTCTGTTTCGGATGTGAGGTGTTGTGGGGAGACTGTGTAGGGAATAGAGTAGAGCTTTGGTGGTCGGCCAAAGCTGGGCAACGAGGTGAAGGTAGCTGATGAGTCGTCTTCTCGATCCTCGCACATTGTTTGCTGCTCCCTGTGGGGTTCGGAGGAGTCGACTGCTCGCAGAAGGCCACTGGGCGAGTTATTGGTATTTTTTGGGAGGAGACCGCGTTGATAGATAACGAAAACAAAATTTACATAAATATCATAAAATTTAATTCCATTCTATCACGAAGACCTTTTCTTTATTTTCTTAATAAATACTGTGTTGATATATTTGTAAATAAAATTTACATATATGCCATGAAATTTTTATTTCATTATATTTTAGCAAATTTTATTTTCTTTAACAAATGGTTTTATATTTATATTTATAATAGTCAAAATTTTAAATTATTTTAAAATAATATTATTAATATCAAATTTTTTTTTTTGAAATGTAGTATATATTTCCGCTAACATATATTTGATGCTTTCATGATAAAAATGTTTTGTTAGTAAAAATTATTTAAATATTTGATATAGAGATAAAATGAAGTCATTGAGGTATATGGATATAAATCCCCATTAATAAACATTCAAAGTTTTTAGAGGATATTGAGACCGTATAACAATATCATTCTTTGATATTCATACCACCATCAATTAATTTTCATTTAACACGTATCTTAATGGGTCACACAAATCCGGAGATTTCTTTTGAGCAAAAAATATTCAAAATTCGGTTAAAAACCTTCAAGAGCAAATTTGTAATCAAAATTCTCGACTCGACGAAACAGACCCAATTATAGCACAGTTTGTCTAATTCCAGATAAATCAACCTCAGATCAAATTGTTAAACCATCTTTTAATATAATTGAACTGTCAAACGAATTTCAAATCTAACAATTTTATAGTCATATCAAGTGTCTCTGCGGGAGGAAACCAACGAGCCAAAGATCGTTAAATCTGACATCAAGACATTAAAATGTTCTTTAAACCCTGTCTGATTGATTGAATCTCTTCACATTGTCCGCCGAAGTGGCATGATTGTTCCTTATTTACTGAGAGGCATATCCTAGACCATCAAAATAGAGTCCTAGCCCTTTATGAGAGGGGAACTAGACCTGAAGCCAGTAGAAGACTAGATCTTGGAGAAGGAATTGAAGCTCTGCATAATTTCTACACCTAAAATTTAGAGAATTCCTCCCACTCTTACAGCTGCCGATCACTGTCAACCATCACCTGCCCACAACACTTTGTCTAACACCGTCAGCCACCCCTACCGTCAACTATCATGGGTCGCAGTCTGCTCCTTGTAACATATGGAGTCATAACATGCTTTACAAAATACCAGCATACATTGTGGAATAATGAAGAACTAGATGAAGCAAAAAGTTTTTCGGTACGACGTTTAGTGACGCATCCCTAAAAAAGGTGTAGCCCAAAAATTGGTTGCTTTCTCCGAACTCCTCAAGAACTTCCCTCGCAACTCACCCTTATGACATATGTGACCAACCACAATCTATATGACTTACAACTCGTGTAGCTTTTGACTCCGACATCTGCGGCCTACGGACATTATCACAACTCACCACAGTGTCCTACATGACCAACTATGTTCTACTTGGCTAAAAAATTTTGCAGTTCTCAACTCTGTCTTTTATAGCCTAAGGACGTCAATGCATCTCACCACTATAGCATATGTGATCAACTACGACATAAGTGCCTTCAACCCATGCAACTCTTGACTCCTGGCTCTACAGACTATGGACGTATCGTAGCTCAGAATTATAGCCTAGGAGACCAACTACGACCTTTCTGTCTCAAAGCTAGTGCAACTCTCGTCTCTGAACCCTAAAACCTTCGGACACCATCTCAGCTCCCAACTATGGTCTAGTTGACCAACTACAATTTTTGTGGCTCACAGCTCGTGCAGCTCCCACCACCGGCACTTGTGGCCTAGGAAAGTCATCGCAACTCAGTGGCCTAAATGTTCAATTATGGTCTGGTGGCTCCCAGTTTATATAGCTTCCGACTCTAGCTTCTATGGACAATTGATGCTTCTAAAGCCACCATCAACTACAACCTATATGATAAGCTAGAACTAAAGTTGTCTATAAATTTTGCAATGGACTATTTTCTCCATAGCAATTGACTTCGACCTTTGTAGTTTGTTATCACCAAAAACTACATTAATTATAATCAGACTATGACTATTATCAATGAATCACTAATTTACATTTACAATGATGATCTTTGTAACTCTATCTTCCATAGTTCAAGAGGAGAGTAGACTTGTGCACTCACAATTTATGCTAGATTATATCAACTAGGCTAGACTCCATGGTTATTCCACTTTCCAATTTTTTTCCACATAAAATTTTTGGTGTCTTATTTTTATTTGCCTCAATGTGAGTTGGATTCTTGTGCAATGCTAAGATAATAACTCATTACTCTACAACCATGAATTTTCTAGCACACATCATTTTGGCATTGGCCTTGGAAAACGAAGTCCCATTTGACACTATCTTTATGTCTAAGTGACCGAGTATCTACTTTATCTCCAAATTATATACATCATTCAAATTTCCAAAAAAACTCCTTTGCACCTTTTTAAGAAGGTCATTTCTGAAGCATTGTTGATTGGGAGTTGATCGCAACTGTCTTAAATAAGTATCTAATAACATTTTTTAGTTCAGTAACAAAGTAGATTCAGTTCAATAAGAAAGTAGCCAATCTCTACGCAAGTATATATATCGCTTAAGTAATATAAGGCTCTAGTGGAGTCCTGGTTATCAATCCCATAGAGAGGAAGCAAATCTTTAAAGTGTAGCACAGAAATTCAATATTAAAATTACAATGCACGCAAAGTAAATACTAAAGTTACTAAAGTTTAATGATGCAAAAGACTCTAAGATCACTAAAGTACATTCTAAACTTTGAAATAAAGTTAACTACCACTACTCTAAGTTTTGTATTGAAAATGTTAAAATTTGAAGAAAGTGTCCTCCCCCTTACAATGATGTTATGATGAGTGAATGATGAAGATTAGTGAAAAGTTTGTATTGTGTCAAATAGGAGTATACATATTCTTTACCCTCTTTTGAGTGCTATAAAGAACATTGGCTAATCCTAGGTTTAGTATTAAATCTGTGGTTAGGCTAGGAAGATAGTAGCTCTCACTCCAGAGTTTCCACTTCCCTTCGCTTAAAGGCTAACTCTCGCTTTAGTTTCTGAACACTAAGACCAAATTGGAGATTTTAGTTTGTCAACCTAAAATATCCAATTCTACACCCAATAAACCATATTTTCCTATTTATTTGCACCCAACCCCCATGAACTACGTTACTAACTCATGGACATTGAATGTAATGTTCACTTTTGTTGTAGAATACATAGTTCTTTCAGATCGTATGTTTCACAATGTATTATAACAATTCAATTGGCTAGATAAAAACTTAAATGAAATACGAAGTGAAAAATCATCACAATTTCTTAACATTCTCATGACACATCCAATCAAAATCATCACTTCACCATTTATCATTATAAGGAGAAAGACAAAGAAATCTATTCAGAATTCATAAAGAAGATACGACAAAATAAGAATTATATATAAAAAAGCAAAGTCATACAACCAATAAGAAGTAAATACAACTTATCTCAATTTCTTCCCCAAACAAATTCTTGAAATTCCTTTGAATCTCTTTCCCTCTTCACAACGACACACAATTCACTTTTAGAAAAGTAAGGAAGAAGCAATCTCTCACTTTCCTTGTCCTCCTACAACTCTTAGAGAACCTGGCACAACAACACTTTTCACACCAAACCCTAGATAATAAACTCTCTACTCACTTTCACACACTCTCTTCTGGCGCCAAATTCGCTTTTAAATAGCCTAGGAACGAATTCCACAAGAGATTCCTCAAGAATTCCTCCGAAAGTCATCCAAATACATTGAATATAGCCGCCACCAACATTCAGCGCTGTCGGCGCCCAGAGTATTTTTTCAATTCTGGTGCTCTCTAGATTTGGGTGTCATCGGCGCCAGAAGACAGATTTCTGGTTTTGGCCCTTTTCGCTCCAAATTTGTTTATTTTTTCTTCTTTTTATTCCAAATGCCTAAAATCATCCTACTTGCAATAAAACATAAAAAAATACATTCCTTTAAAGTGCAATATCACCAATAATGAGTACAAAAAATATATAAAAAATCCAATATATTTTTGGTGCATCAAAATCCCCCAAACTTAACTATTATTTATCCTCAAGTAATCCTTTTACTACATGAAAATATGACTCATAGTAGTGAAATTTACTTAAAGAATACCATGATTTTTTATTTAGATGAGTATAATAGTAAGACTTTTAGATAGATTTTCAGTAACTTAGGTAAAAAATATAGGTGTAAGAACATTTAGTCATCAAGTCTAAGATTTCTAGTCTCCTACTCATTTCAAGAATAACCATAATTTGTCATATTAAGGGTGCTTTGAAGGATTATATGAAAAAGGTGCTCATGAGAACTCTATTAGTAAGGATGTTTATACTTAAATATAAATTCAGAAATGGAATTAAGCTCTTCCTTTAAGTTGATTCAAGTGAAGCAAATTTTTGATTAGACATCTCCTCAAGCTTCTCCTCACATATATTTTCTTTCTTTTTATATATAAATATATATGTGGATTGATTTTCAATCCCCTTTTCTCTTTTTTTTTTCTTTTTTTTAAATGTGAGGATTACTGTATTTGAATAGCTTTTAATAATTTTGATCTTCACTCTGCTCCCCCTAAAGTTGGAACTTGTAACATCTCTTTACTTTATAAATGTATAATAGATTTTAAATGATTCATCATATAGTCCCAATCTTTTCTTCTCACAAAAACTTCTAAGAATCTTAATATTTCAAAAATAAAGTTTTCCTTACTTTAAATAGTCAACTATAGTTTAATCCTCTTATACTAAATATCTTAGCTCATAAAGTTAACTTTCCCTATTAAAAAATTTCATTTAAATCTCACTATGATATTTAAATAATATAAAAAATTTAGTTATCTAAAGTTAAGCTCGACCACTTGAAGTCATGTTAAAGTTATTTTGAAAATATATTTTAATTGAGAACAAATAATAGTTAATCTTTCCTCCCCTAAACTTAATTTTTTCAGTGTATATCAAATTAGTAAATGAGTGAAAAAAAGAAAAAGAAAACTAACCTTTTTGTGCCGGGCTTTTAATACTTCTCAAGCTATTAAACTATGAGGCATAAAACAGTTAGAAGCTTTGTTTCACATAATATTAAAGATTTGTAGGGTGAAGAAAATTTTTTAACATAAACTTTAAACATCTAATACAAACATACATCACTTACAATTTCAATTAAAATAATAAACAAATCAACACCAGTTTCATTACAACATAACTAACATAACAAAGTACCATCACCTCACACATCAATCACATTAAAGAAAATAACAAACACATAAGTTTACACATCAATAACAAAATAAAAAAACACTACTCCACCAATCATCCTCTCCTTCTTCTTCTGCCACTTCAGGTTGGTATGGAATATAGCGGGGGCAAATAGGAAATATCACACCAAATTCTCCACTCATGAATCTCATCTGGGCATCATGGTAAGTTATATCATACTCAACTCTTCTCTTCTGATAATCATCATTAATATTATTTCTTGTTTTTATTCCATAAATTAGGCTATGAGGCCTAGCAACGTCACCTTATTGTATCGTCAACTGCTCCATAACATCAGAAAGAGTAGGAGTTATTGACGTAGAAGGTATATCATGACTAGTGGAGGGAACCTCACTACTCTTACTTCAAGCTCTCCATTCTACATGAGATTCACAAGTGCGGATGTTGGCCTTACTGATAGGCTTTAAAGGATGGACCAAATCTTCACTATTATCAACCTTAACTCCTGATTGTACACATAATGTGTAAATCAGGGCAGGATGTCCTAATCCTCCAGTGGTTTCTTCTTTCGCTATAGTCTGAAAACTTTTATAAATAATTGCACCAATATTAATCATCATCATATTTTGAATGTAGTAGTTCAAAATAGCTTTATCTCTAATAACTTCGCTATGATGATAAATAGGTAGTAATATTGCAGAAATAAAATATTGTCAGGCTTTAGATGCAATGTTTAACATAGAAGAAGGAAAATTTATCTTTTACCTTTGCTTCATTTTCCATTCCCTTTTTCCATCTGTAATAAAAGTAATTCCTAATTTAAATCAGTGTCCAGGGTACCAGAGGATTCATATTCATAGAATGGAGTATCCCTCAATTGGTAGGAAGCATTGATTCGTTCAGGAGTGAATTCTACCAATTTTCCTCGAACAAGCACGTGATCAACTTCAGTCCATCGTAGATTAGCATAAATTTCTTATACTACAGCCAAAATTTTAACGACAGAAAAATAGCAGAATATTTCCCAGTGCCGAGCCGTAATTACCTGCTCCAAAACTCCGCCCGGATTTTTGAATCCTCGATCTTGAATACACTTTTTTACTTTAGAGGCTAGAGTTGAAATGGTATTGCTCTTTAATATTTACAAACTTCTTTTCATTAAAATCCAACTTCCTCTTCCCCTTAAATAGCCTTGGAGCCATTTCAAAATTTCTAGAAAATCTAAAAATAAATCCAAATAAATTCAAAAATTGCAATGTAGTAAACTCGAGAGATAAATCTAATAGGCAAGAACTTTACACCATGGATTATCTCAAAGTATTCTTCAAAAACCCCAAAATTTTGGATTTCCCCAATGAAGGATATTTCCATGGTGAAAATAAAAAAATTTTAGCTTAAAGTTGGGCTCTTACTAAGAGAAGATGAGATTTAACCTCTAAAAGCCTTGAAATAGCCTCTAATCCAACTACAAGCAATCCTTAGGTGTAGTTTTCGGCCTTGACAAGAGGCTGAGGATGGTCAAAGTAAGGACAATGGCTTAAATTTGCAGTTTTAAGAAAATCTGGGATGTTTCGGGTTACGGCGCCGTCGGCTCCCATTCCGACTCCATCGGCGCCGGACTGATTTTCTGGTTCCAAATTTTTTTGTGATTTCGATCATTTATGAGTTACGTCGACATCTATTTATCCATTTTAAGCATCTATTTTAATAATTAGGTGATTAAATAATACAAATTTTACACAAACAACACAAAACATCACTTTTATATATAAAATCCACTATTACAAAAATTCACATATAAATCATTCTACCACATAATAATTCAGTGTCACAATCAAACCACAACACTTTAACGCTGAAAACTAAACATAAAATCAAATCCCAAGCATAATAAGTGAAATCACACAATTAAGCAAGCCAAATACTAAACACATCTAAGCATAATAAAGTTTAAATACCAAATATTAGATAATATCGAGAATCACTACTCCTCATCACATTCAATACTTTCTTCTCTGATATCTCCCATGAATTAGTGGTTCACAAAAAAATTATATCGATACAAGAATTCATCAGTCGAATCCTCTTCAATCCAAGCCTTTGTTTTTCATTAAGCGTATCAAAACTTCTTCAATATGCCCAGTATAATTGAATTGTTCCTTCATCCTCTAATTGAGATGATCAAATAATTCAGAAATATTATTAATTATATTCATTAGATTTTGTACCTATTTCTCCAATTTCTTGACCTTCTTCAGAATCAACTATGAATTTTCAGGAAAGCTAGGTTGAATAGGTAGTAAACTCTGCGATGGTTGGTCTACAATTATGCTCAGATCATTTTCATCCCAAGTTGCTGGACAAGCATAAATGTTAGTTGGGTCCATGGGCCTCCAAGAGAGAAACACTTTTTTCCTAGCTTTAATATGACACTTATGAATGGCTGTAGAGAAGATATATAGTGGAAGGATGTCCCAAACCATAATTTGATCCATGCACAATCAAGCTCAAAACAAATTTCACAATTATGGTGTCAATATCAACAGGCCTTCCGGTTTGAATACAATAGTTCAGTATGGCACACTCCTTCGCCACTTTACTATTTTTCATGGTTCGGAGTAATTTAAAAGATATAAAGAAATGTCATTACTCGACATAGGATTCAATAAGGTAGTAGAGAAATTTACACACTCGTTGTCTCTTATGTCTAAATCTTCACCTTCATCCGTCAAATATTGATAGATTTCATTCATGCTGTCTCTCGTAGGGGCAAAATTTGTGTATTGATAGATTGACACATTTTATATCATTAAAAGTTCATTAATATTTGTAGGAGTGAATGATACCCACCTTCCTTGCACATAGAAGACTCCTTGGTTGATTCCATGAAAATTTGCACAAAATTCCTTCACCACAGGAATGACTACTGTGGCTGTAGTGTAGCAAAACACTTCCCATTGCCTCTGCATAATAATTTCTTCTAATTGAGTACTAGTAACATTTAAAACTCAATTGACAAACCCTCGTTCCTTGATTAGCCTCCTCTTTATAAAAAACTTTGTCGCAAAGTCCTTGCACTTTGAAACTGATGAACTTTCTTCTGTTGAAAACTCTAAATCTTGGAGTTTCTAAGGAGTTGGAAGGCATGGAATGCTAATTTTGGAACTAACTTTTTGTTTTTCTGGAGTTCATGGGTTTTAAAATGAGTTTCGGGAGTTATATGAGTGAAACTCCCGCTCAATACAGCCAAAATCCGCCATTTGAAACTCCAAAAATCATAACTCGTTTTGTCAGCACCTTCAGCGCAGGTTAGAGTGTCGTCAGCTCCCGCGCTCCAAAAATAGGTAATGCTCACTGTAAAAGGGCACCGTCGGTGCCAGAACTCAGTTTTGCTCCAACTTCATTTTGGTCCAAATAAATTATGAATCTTCGATATAAACCAATAATTATCATCATTTACAATATTTATGAGTGAGTAGGTCTCAAATATAAAATTAATGAATAGTAATATCAACTATAACCAACTCAAACAAACTAAACAACAAAGATAATTATGGGTTGCCTCCCACAAAGTGCTTGGTTTAACTTCGTCAGCCCGATAAACATTAGTTTTATTCAGGATGAGTTAACATTAAAACCTCTTTAAAATTTGGTTGTGATCCCTCAAAATATGGTTTTAATTGATGTCTATTAACTTCAAATATTTTTCCAGTTTTAGGATCTTCAAAATTGATTGCTCCAAATTGATAAGCTTTTATAACAGTGAAAGGTCCTATCCACCAAGACTTATGTTTTTCAGGAAATAATCTCAGTCTTATATTATATAACAAAACATTCTGTCCAGATTCAAATTTCTTTATTTTAATATTCAGAACATAACATATTTTCATTTTCTCTTTATAAATTCTATCATTATAATAAGATTCATTTCTAATTTCTTCCAATTCATTAATTTGTAATAATCTTTTCTCACTAGCATCCTTTAAATTGAAATTAAATTCTTTTATCGCCAATATGCTTTATGTTCCAATACTACTGGTAAATGACAAGTTTTTAAAAAAATCAGTCTATAATGAGACATTCCTATATGAGTTTTATAAGCTGTCTTATGTGCCCATAATGTAGTATCTAATCTAGCCGACCGATCTAATTTTCGGGTATTTACATATTTCTCCAAATTTCATTTAATTTCGTGATTAGATACTTCAGCTAATTCACTAGTCTGGGAATGATAAGCGGTTGAGATTATATTTTTCAGTCAATCTCTGAATCAGATTATTTCTAAAATGATGTCCACTATCAGAAATGATAACTATCGGCATTCTATATCTTGTAAAAATATTTTTTAATAAAAATTTTGAAACACTTCGAGCATCACATCTGAATAAAGCTATTGCTTCAATCCATTTTGATACATAGTCCACTACAACCAATATATATATATATATATTCCCAAATGAAGTAAAAAATGGTCCCATAAAATCTAATCACTAAATATCAAAGATCTCAAATTTAAATGTAAAATTTAGAGACATTTCTTTTTTCTAAAAATATTACCTACTCGCTGACATCTATCACATGTTTTAATATATCTATTAACATCCCTAAAAAGACTTGGCCAATAGAATCCATATTGTAAAATCTTATGTGCAATTTTGTCAGTTCTAAAACGTCTTCCAAATTCAGAATCATGTCATCTCTAAATTATTGGTTCAATTTCTTCATAAGGTGCACATCTCCTAATAAATAGATCTCTACATTGTTCATATAAATATGAGTCATCCCAAAAGTAAAATTTGACATCATACATAAGTTTCTTCTATTGTTGATTTGATGATTTAGGTGGTAAAATATCACTCACAATATAACTCACAATATCAACATACTACGATAAATTATGTTCCTTACTATTATAAAGTTGTTCATCAAAAAACATTTCTGTAATTTCATCTCTAAAATTAGATAATTCTTGTTGTTCCAGCCTAGAGAAATGATCAGCTATTTGATTGTCAATTCCTTTTTTATCCACTATCATGAAGTCAAATTCTTGCATTAGAAGTACTAATATGATTAATCTTGGTTTAACAATTTTCTTTTGCATTAAATATTTGATAGCAGAGTGCTCTATATGCACTATACATTTAGTCCCAATTAAATATGACAAAATTTTTCAAAATCATATAAAATCGCTAATAACTCTCTATGAGTAGTGATATAATTAATTTGAGCTTCATTAAGAGTTTTATTAGCATAGTATATAGCTCTTAAAATTTTATCATACATTCGTCCTAGAACAGCTCCAATTGCATAATCACTGGCATCACACATTAGTTCAAATGGTTTCTCCCAATTAGGTGAAACTATTATAGAGGCAATGATTAATTTTTCTTTCAATAATTCAAAGGCATTTAAACATTCTTCATTAAAATTAAATTTATTATATTTTTCTAAAAGTTGGCACATAGGCTTAGTAAATTTGGTAAAATCTTTAATATATCGCATGTAGAAACCAGCATGTCCTAAAAAACTTCTAACCCCTCTCACAGTAGTAAGAGGTGGTAGTTTCATGATGATTTAAATTTTTGCAGGGTCAACTTCCATGACATGTTCAGAAATTTTATGCCTGATGCGTGTTAGAAAATTCGAGGCGGTAGAGGAGTAGATTATCGTCTTAGCGTTGTACAAGAATTCAACACACACACAATTGAAAAGGAAATAAGCAGTGACTCCAGAAGTTTTTACGTGGAAAACCCATAAAGGGAAAAACCATGAGGCCTGGCCCAGTTGCGAAAATCCACTATTGATTGACGTTTACAGAAATCCTTTGTCCCACAGATGGAAAAGGGTAACTATATGTTTTAGATTACAACGTTGACTAACGGTGTCTGGTTGATGGTGGTCAATGACAATCGACGGTGGTACACGACGATTGGCGATGGTCCACGGCGATCGGAGGCGGTTCACGACGATCAACGGTGGTCGACGGCTATCGGCGGTGATCAACGACGGTTGGCGTTGATTGAGAGTTGCTTCTTCTCCTCAAGACTTAAGACTTTCTCTCTTGGCTACCTCCTTCATGTGAGGGTTGGGGGTCTATTTATAATATTTTGGGTGCAATTAATGCAACCATTTTGATCGGACGGTCCAGAGGGCTTGCCTTGATCAGACGACATTTATGGGGCATTTGAAGGCCTTAAAGATGTCGGAATTGAGCGATCTTTGGCTCGTTGGATTCGTCTTGTCAAGACGTTTGATTCGAGTATAGGTTTGCTAATGTCGGAATTTGTTTGATCTTCCAAATATGTCTGTAAATCTTCTAGGAGTAGATTAATGACTTGAACTGATCTTGATTTGACTCGGATTGAACTAGTTTTTATGTAATAAGTTTCGTCTCATCGAGCCGGTCAGTTTGACTATAAGTTTGCTAAAATGGGAGCTCTGGATGTCTTCTTATCAAGATTTGAATGTTTCTTATTTAAAGAATTGCATCGAGATTTGTGCAGGATGATGAAAAATATTTGGTGGCGTATCAGTTGCCCCCCCTATTTTCGGACAAGATCATTTTTTATCGTTCGAAAATATTAAAATTTGGAGCATGTTTATTATATATATATATATATATATATATATATATATATATATATGTGTGTGTGTGCGCGCGCGCGTGTATATAGATATATATATGTATATTTTTATTTACACTATTATAATTACTATTATAATAATATATAACGTCAATCTATATATTAATTGAGTGCAGCTCAGTGGAATTATTCGTTTTGTTGCTCACGGATGTGATAAGTTCGATCTCAGCCCATTTCAAAGCAGAATTTATATATATGGGACCAGATTTTTATTCTTTTGACCAAAGGAAATCGAACAGGTTAAAAAAGTCTTAGAAAACCGAAATAAAAGCTGCAGGAGCTAGTGTGATTTAGGAATCCGAAAAGATGAGAATTCGAACAGGGTATAAATGACTTAAAAATTTGAAATAAAAATTGCAGGAGTCAATGTAATTTAGGAATCCGAAAAGATGGTAATATTTTTTTTAATAATAAACTGTATATGTTTATATAAATTTTTTTTTTTAAGGATTCCAAATAAATTAATGTCATAAATGTAAAATTTGAAAAATTAGAAGAAAAAGAATATGAAATGTTTTTTTTATAATTAATGAGAGAATTTGAAAGATCAAATAATAAGAAATATAAAAAGATTTTTTATTTTTTCGTTATGATTGAAATTAATTTAATATCATAAATGTAGAATTTGAAAGATCAAAACATAAAGAATATTAGATGAAAAGTTATTATTATTTAAGAGACATTTAATGATCCAATTCCTTTTCAGCCTATAAATAGGCTTAAAGGAGGGGGTTAGAGTCACCGCGGCGGAGCGTCATGGTGATGCAACGTGGCGGCGTGTCGCAGCGGAGCGTTGCAGAAGCGGCAAGTTGTGGCGGCGCGTCGCGGTGAGGCGTTGCGGGGGTGCGTCGCAGCAGCCAATGCAACAACGTGTTGCGGTAGCTCGTCGAGGTTGTGCGTAGCGTGGAGCGTCGCGGTGGCGCATCGCGACGGAGTGTCGCGATGGTGCATTGCAACGGAGCGTCGCGATGGTGCATCGCGGTGGCGCGTCGCGGCGTAGTGTTGTGGCTGTGCGTCGCTGTAACGCGTCGTAGCGGCGCAATGTAGCAATGTGTTGCTGTGGCGAGTCGCGGTGACGCGTTGCGACGAAGTGTGGCGGTGGCTCGTCGTGGGGGCGCTTTGCTGCGGCGCATTGCGGAGGAGTGTCGCGGTGGTGAGTCGTGGTGGTGCATCGCGGGGGCGCGTTGCAGCGGAGCGTCGCTGTGGGGCATCATAGAGATGCGTTGCGACGGTGTATCGCGGCGGAGTGTTGCGACGGCGCGTCACGTGGGAGCGTTGCGGCGGCGCGTCGTGGTGGGGCGTCAGGGAGACGCATTGCTGCGGAGCGTCGCGACGGAGTGTTGCGACAACGCGTCGCGGGGGCGCCTTAAGGCGGAGCGTCGCGGTGGGGCGTCATGGCTATGCATTGTGGCAGAGCGTCGCGGCAGAGTGTTGCAACGACGCCTCGCGGGGGCGCGTTGTGGCAGCGCGTCGCGGTGGGGCTTCATGGCGACACATTGCAGTGGAGAGTCGTGGAGGAGTATTGCGACGGCGCGTCACCGGGGCGCGTTGTGGCTGCGTGTCGCGGTAGGGCGTCAGCGCGATACACTCCGGCTGAATGTCGCGATAGAGTGTTGCGGAGGCACGTCGTGGTGGCGCGGCATAACACAGCGATGTGTTGTAGTGGCGCGTCGCGGTGGAGTGTCGTAGCGGCGTAATGTAACAACATGTTGCGGTGGCATGTCTCGGCTAAGCGTCGCGGTAACTCATCACGATGGAGTGTTGTGACGGCGTGTCATGGTGACGCGTTGCAGTTGGGCAATGTAGCAACATGTTGCAGTGGCACGTCGAGGTGATGCATTAGGGTGACGCGTCGCAGTGGGGCGTCACGGTAGGGAAATGCATTGCGATGACGCATTGTGTCGGGAAGTCGTGCCGCAGCGACGTATTTCTGCAGTGCATCGCGGCGATGTATTGCGGCTTCTTGATTGTGCAAAATTCTTCCGAGACTTGTAGCCTTTTTATGAATTTTATACACTTGTGTCTTCTGAGGTTTGCAACCTTCTGAGGTCTTTGATGTACATGTGTCTTCTGAGGCTTGTAACCTTCTGAGGTCTTTGATGTACATGTGCCTTCTGAGGCTTGTAAACTTTTGAGGTCTTTGATGTATATGTGCATTCTAAGGATTTTGATGTATCCGTGCCTTCTGAGGCTTATAGCCTTCTGAGGTCTGTGAGTGTACCTGTGCCTTTTGAGGCTTGTAGCATTCTGAGGTCTTTGACTGGAGACCCTGTCAACCACTTGCTCTCATGGAGTCTTTCTGTCGGCATATTTTTAGGTTATGTGTTTTATTTTGAAAAGGGGGTCGCCTACAGAAATTGTCGGCGAATTTTTTATATTTTAAATTTAATTTAAATATATAGTTTAAAAGATAACATTTGATTTTGAAAGTAATTTTAAGTTTAAAAGTTTTAAGATATGAAATCAAGCCGATCTCACATCCCGAAATAGTTTATATAAACGAGCACCGCATCACAAGCCGTATATCCATCTCGAAGAATAGACACACTTGTTTGGTGATGGGGCTCGATTAAATAAACTAGGAGATTTGTGACATCCGTTTGGTCTACGAACCAATTTTATAAGCCGACGAAGTTCCCTGCTTAATATAAAGGAATTAAGCGGGGTTTATATTACACAGGTTCTTAAAGTTCCCTATAAGGGCAAGCCCTCATAGTTAATTACATCTTAAATGACGGGAATCATTTAAGAAAACTCTCGATAATGATCGGTGGTTTTGCTCTCGAGAATTTCAAATTTTAAGGTTTTGAAAGGATTTGAGTTTTGGAGATTTCGATAGGGAATATATCGAATTTGGAACAGTTTATTTTAGGAGTCCAAAGGAAGAGAAGTAGGAGAAGATGAGGATCCGAGAGAATCTTGGCAACTTCACGACTATCCTATTGTTTGGCTTAGATTTGAGAAAATCCTAATATTATCTTATATTTCGATCTTTCAATTTTAGTTAATTAGGACTTATATTCGTATGACACGATCATGCAAATAGCCTCGAAGATGTGAGAGTTTATGTCGTACCTAGAACGATCTACCTCGGAGTCCTAAGACCAGGTTAGGACTTAATTTACATAACATGATTATGAAAATGCCTAACGAAAAGTTGAGGATTTATGTTGCACTAGGCGAACTACCTCGAAATCCTATGGCTTGGTTATTTTATTCTATAAAAGTTTTGTTGAAGTAGACTCGGGCTTTCATCGATGACGATGGCCGTGCTGCCACCATGCTCCGAGCTCCTTGTTGTTGCGAGAGGTTTAGTTTTAGAAGTCATAAATTAGGAGATGAGAGAAGTGTTTTGGTTTAGAGAAAATCTTAAAATCCGGGTGTTTTTAATATTTTAATTAAAACAAATCTTAAAGTTATTTAAACAGAACCGATTAAGATCCCACGGTTCCGTCATCCAGACACAGTTATTTTCATCGAATTCACTTAGTCCAGATGAATTTGCTAAACTCAACTGAATGAGTTCCACACCTTCATTTAGACCGTGGGAAATCCAGTTAGCAACACGTGGGTTACATCATCCGAGGTATTCCCGATCATTCAACGAGACGTTTTAATTTAGTTGCAATTATAGTTTTGTGTTATGTTTGTGATTAAATTTTGAGTTGTTTTATATTTTGAAATGTTGTGGCGGTGAATTTTATTTTGCAGTGATTTTTAATTTAGTTTTGGTTTCAGTTTAGGGACTATCCTAAAGGTTTTGGTTTTCATGCAACGGTTGTTTATTATACGAAAAAGTAAAGTGCATTTGCAATAAAGTAAATTACAATAAAATAAAAGCGTACGTGGAGAGTATTCCCGTCATCCCAAGCTGCACTTAAAACACATGTTAAGGCATTTAGATATTCCAACAAATACCTAGGTAAAGCTAACGGAAATGTTTTGGTTGTCTACCAAAATCTTAATCCTATAACTAGTCATCTCCTATGACGTCTAGGTTCTTGTGTTTTTGTTTAAGGACAATTTTCTTCATCAAAGAACAATTAAGTTCAATTGTTCTTATAAACATCCTATCATATTGAGGAAGTGCTTAAGACGAGTCTTAAACATCTTTTCAATACCTCTAGGATTGTTTTAAGTCGAGAGAATTTAATTATACAAGTGAATTAATCATCCAGGGAGTTTAGTTAAGTTTTGTTCTTTTGCTCGGTGAACTAGGACATTTGAATATCCTATAAGTGAAGTAACGCTTCACTTAATACTCCGTTTAGGAGTTATGACAACGAAGAGCTTTTGAAGGCAAATTGATGTTTAAGTAATTTGTGATTTAATTTAATTTTAATTAATGGGTTTAAGTTTGGAATAGTGTTCAAGTTGTTTTAGATTTATTTTGAATTCTTTATGTCTTAGGTGATGTTATATTTAATTTAATTTAATTTAATTTAATTTAATTTAATTTAATTTGGTTTAGTCTTAATTTTAAATTTTTATTTAATTTAATTTAGATTTTATTTTAAGTTGATTTTATTTTTTTATTTAATTTAATTTAATTTAATATGTTTTAATTTAATTTAATTTAGTTTAATTTAATTTAATTTAATTTAATTTAATTTAATTTAATTTTAATTTTAATTTAGTTTTTTTTAATTTTAATTTAATATTTTATTTTTTATGTTTTAAAGATGATTTAATTTAATTGTTAAAGTATTAATTTAATTGAAAATTTGGAAGGATTTAATTTAAATGTTTTAATTTTAATTTAATTTAATGATTAAGTCTTTTAGTATTTTAAATCTTGAGTTTGGGTTATCATTTTAATTAGGAATTAAATATTATTGAGGTGATTATTTTAGGGATTTTTAAATTAAAGAATAAATGTCTTCCTAATAATATCCCTATTTTAGTAATTTCAATTTTTATTAATCTTCCAAATTTCATTAATTAAGTGATTAAAGTTTACTCTAATTAATATTAAAAATGATTGATGGGTTTCTATCCTTTAATTATTTAAATTTCAATCATCCAAATCAGATTAGGATCAAATATTTTACTCTCTCATTTTATTAAGCCTAAAGTTTTAATTAAGGGTTAAAATTTTAATTACCATTTTGCCTTTAAGCTTAATAATTTCATAACTCACTAAATTGAGCTTAAATGAATTTGAAATTTTTATGTGGCTTCACTCACATGTCAATTAAGACATTAGGGGAGAAAATGTGATTTTTCTGTATTTAATTTATTTATATAATTAGTTTTTGTAGAAAATAGGGATTTCCAAGGAAAATTCAATAAGATGACCAAGGGAATTTTTCTGTTCTTAAGAAATTTATGGGGCACTCCTAATGACTAGAGAACCATTTAGACTAATATTGGTGATTTTTTGAATTTTATTTTATTTATTATAATTATTTTGAGTTTTGGAGTATTAATTAATTTAAAAATAAAATAAAGGTTGAAAAATGAATTTTATATTTTTCAAAAATCTCTCTGATATCAAGGAAACCAGAGAACCAATTTTCATAATTTTTTGATTTTTCTTTATTTTATTAGAATTATTTTAGTGAAAAGGTTGAAAAATACATTTTTAATATTAAAAATTACATTAAACCTTTAAAATTCAATATCTTATCCTAGAAACTTAAGAAAAATATTTGGTTTGTTCCTAAGTTTTTAGAATTCAAAATATGACATTTTGGTGATTTTTAATATTTTTGTTATTTTTATTATTTTTTAATTATTAAAAATATTAAAATAATGATAAAAATCAACTTTTTTAGAAAATTACAATTTTAATTTTCCTAAGTTCCTCTGATATCAGAGAAGCTCCAAAACCATTTTTGTGAATTTTTGAAAAGTATTTTGTGAGTTATGAATTTTTAAAGTTTAATTTTACCTATTTTTGCTTAAGAGGCTTAATCGACCCATTTGGTGGGGTTAATCGAGTCAATTGGTTTCAAATTTTTATGTGGTGTTCTCCTATCCCTAGAGGACAGTGGAGAATTGTTTTTAAGTTAATTTGATGAATGGTTAACCCTAATTATTTAAAGTTCGATTTTGGGTATTTAGAGCCGATTAGAGTTATTGAAAGTAGTTAACTCGAAACTTATATTTCCTAGGTCCCTACGATCACAAGCAACATCACTAAATTTTCCTAGAATTTATTTCTCAACATGCTAATTATTGGAATTAAAATACTCAAAACAGTAACATGAAGTTGAAAAATCAATAACTTCTCATAGGGATGGCCTCTAACCTTAAAAAATTCAGGGAAAGTTCCCAAGTTCAGAGGCTTCAAAAGCCCTATGGTTTCATGCCATGGAGAACTTCCTATATGCATGGAGAATTAAAACAATGCAGAGAGTAAATAAATCATTAAAAATAAAATACTTAATGAAATTACTTGATTTCTTTTCCACTTTATTCTCCTCTGTTCACTGAGCAAGAAGGTATTTTTATTTTATTTTTAGGATTTTTCTACACAAAATTATGAATTTTTGAAGTTCTGGGTATTTAATAAATAAGAAAAATCCCTATTTTCCTACTTATCCGAATCGGCACCGCGTCAACCTTAGCATCTCCGAACAGCCACGCGGCGCTTTCTGGTTCTACACCGCCATCCGACTCGGCGCTCCAGGGGCCGCGGTTCATGTACCATCGCGTCGTCCGGCTCGATTCCGGCCGTCCGCTCGATACACGCTCGATCCGACGGCTCCCGGTCATCGTCTACGGCGGGTGTGAACCGTGACCGTCGACCTTCTAACCCTAATTTCTCACTCGATTCTCAACGGATTTTTGTGTTCTTATGCTCTATGGATTCATCTTGAAGAGACGAACACATCCATACGGTAAACATGCACTGAAATTGATTCAAATTAAATGGAGAATCTCTTTAAGCTTGGGAAGAAGAGTGAGTTCATACCTTTGCTCAGAGAAGTGAAGCTTCGATGCGAGGGTTGTGTCACCTTCGATTGGGTCGAGCAAGCTCAGGATGAAGTCCCTTGGCACAGTGAGTTGTGCAGGTATGATTTCGACCACGGCAGATCACAAAGCTTGGAGGGTTGGGAGCAATGGCTGGCTCGGTGAGGGGCTTTTGTTGGGAACTTCTCCTCTTGGTCCGGTGAAAGTGTAGGACCAATCAATTTGGAGATTGGCTCAGCTGTGGTGAAGTGTCATGGTTTTGAGCTTGGATTTCGACTGCGAAATTGAGCTCGTAGAGAGAAATGGCGGGGGGATTTCGGTGGGGATCAAGTTCTCTATGTGTAGAGAGTGATCTGGGATGATTTTGGCAGGGTTTCAGTAAGTTTTGGTTCAACACCTCTCATGGCCGAGAGGAGGTGGTGTTTAAATAGGAGAGGGTGGAGGGCCTCTCAGGGGGAGTTAGGGCTTGGGATCAGCTGCTCCATGCAAGAGAAGAATAGCCATGGTGTTCGATTGGGGTGGGACACTTCGGCGAGGCGAGAGTGAAAAGTTTGGCTCCTCCCGAGGTCTCGGCCATGGTGTTTTCCGGAGATCCGAGTCGGCGGCCGACGGGCATGGGTCACCCTCGGGTCCGGAGTGGGTCGGGGATGGAGGTTTGTGCGAGCGATTGAGCTTTGCCATGTGTAAAGAGGATGGCTTGAAATGGAAAGGGTAAGGGCTCATTTTGGGCTCAAATTGGTCGACCCATGATTTTGGGCTTGGTTCACCTCCCCATGACCTGGTTTTGGGCTGGGTGAATCGGTTGGGTCAGTGGTCTTAAGTGGAGAAGTCTCCATCCAAGAATATTTAGATTAAATTTGGGTTAAGGGGAATCATAAGTAAGGTTAATGGCTTTTAGGAAGTGCTTAAAGGACCTCCTCTTTTTGCCCGATGTGGTAAGGTCACATGTCAACAACTCACATGGCTTGCATGTGGCTCGAGAATGGCTTCATGGCTCACCTTTGGCTTGGGAAAAAGTTTGGTCAATTTCATGAAAAGGGTTTTAGAAATTTTGGTAATTTGGTGTAAAATTTGGATGGTTTGTCATATGGCTTTGTTTAGAAAGATTTGATTGCTGATTTAGGACTTAGGAATGATTTTAATTAAGTGAGGATGAGATGAGATTGTAATGTGGGCTTTAGGATGGGCTTGGGCTTTTGAGTTTGGTTAGGAATGAGCTTTTGAATGTCCTTTAGAAGTGGGCTTTTTGGTTTTGGGTTGAATTTGAGTGGGGTTTGGGTCCAAATTTTGGGAAAATTATGTTAGTGTTTTGTTTGTGGGGATGTTAGGGAAGGTTTAGAAAAGGTTTGGGGTCAATTGGAGTTGAATTGGTTTGGTTTGGGCTAAGTTTGGGTCATGGGTCCAAATTGGGCTTTAAGGTCAAAAGTGAAATTGGATTCAAATATCAATCAAATTGGACTTGGATTTGGTCTAGATTGATATTGTGGATGTTAAATTGAAGTTTATTATTGAATTGGACCAAAATTGGGGTCAATTGGGTAGGTTTAGTTTGACATTGGGTTCACTTGGGTTAAGAATGGGCTAAATTGGGGGTTTTGGTAAAAGTGGGGTAAATTAACAAAATTGGCTCATGGTGTAGTTGGACAAAATGAAATTGGGAATATTTGGGATTTTTTTGGAATTTTCTGGGAATTTTCTGAATTTTAGGATTTTTGGCTAAGATGGGCATTTTGGGTATTTGGAGGGTATTGGGGGGTATTTTTGGAATTTTTGGTATTTCTGGCTATGGATGATCAATTTGATTGGTGAGGAAATGTTCAAGGTTAATTTTGGGGAATTTTGGGTGATTTGGAAATTTTGGAGGATTTGGGCGATTTTAAGGGCTTTTAGTAGGTTTGATGGGTGTAGGGTCCCGGGGTCGAAAATTGAAATTTTGGAAAAAAGAAGATTGATCAAATATGAGTGAAATGAAAGCACTTTGGTTGAGCCATGAAGCCATGTTAAGCTATATGGGCCATGAGAGGACTCATTTGAGGCATTCAGCTATGTTGTTCTAACCCTCTTAGCTAGGGGCTTAGGGGTTAAGGTCCATCCATATGAATTACCTACATGAGTCAAGGAGCCAAGTTGGGTATGTGTGTGGTTTTAGGATTTGGATTGTGTGTGTGAGAGTGTAAAGTATGAGTGTAGCGAGTGTGTAAGTCAACCCTCACCAGACCAAGCCACCTAGGGTGGTCATAAGGCCAAAGAGTCCTATAGGGAACTCGTCCTTTAAACCTTCACATTTGATTTCAACCCTCTAGGTGATTAGGGGTCTACGATCAAGCTTGTGGGGTTTGCGGGGAGGCGAAAGTGGTTCGAATTTCTAAGGGATGGGTCCCGATTCTAGTCCTCTAAGATAGTCGAAAGGAAAAGCCTAAGGCTAGATCCTAAGCACTAAAGAGGGAAGAGAAGACCTCATCGAAATATGAGGCCAACAAATGGACCCCGATAGGTGTGGTGTGCTAACCGAAGCACACGAACGTATTGGTGTTGACCGAAGAGATCAACAAAACCAACACAGATGTCCAAGTGACAAACTTAGGACGAAGTAGAAGAATTTCCTCTAGGGAGTATCAGGTAAATCTCCAAGACTGAAGATTCCATAACTCTCGCTGGGGAAAAAAGAGGTGAATTTCATATCACAAGATTTCAAGAGATTGGATCTTAGATTCGTTTCATTTTTTTTTATTTCAATTTTTAATTTTGAGTTTGAATTTTGATTTGAGTTTCAATTTTGGTTTTGTGTGGAGAAAAGAGTAGGGCTAAGGCCCACCCGAATGCATTTGTATGCTGAGAAGGAAGTAGGACTGAACCTATTCCAAATGCTGAGAAGGATTAGAGATGAGTCTATCCCAAATCTTGAGGAAGAATAGGACAAAGCTTATCCGAAATTCGAGTGCTTTAATTTCAATTTCTTCTTGAGAGGATCGAATTTTGAGATTCTTTGAGAAAGGAGTAGAACTTGTGCTATCCGAGTGCGAGAATTCGTCGAGAAGGGAGTAGGGCGGAAGCCTATCCCAATGCGAGATTCTTGAGATGGGAGTAGGGCGGGCTCTATCCCGAATCGTTGAGATGGGAGTAGGGCGGAGGCTATCCGGTCTTGAATTCTTGAGATGGGAGTAGGGCGGAGGCTATCCGAGTCGAGATTCTTGAGATGGGAGTAGGGCGGAGGCTATCCGAATTCTGAGATTGCTTGAGATGGGAGTAGGGCGGAGGCTATCCAGGTCTTGAGATGGGAGTACGGCGGAGGCCTATCCCGATTGCTGAGATGTGAGTAGGGCGGAGGCCTATCCCGATTGCTGAGATGGGAGTACGGCGGACGCCTATCCCGATTGCTGAGATGGGAGTACGACGGAGGCCTACCCCGAATGTTGAGATTGCTAAGATTTGCTGAGATGGGAGTAGGGCGGAGGCCTATCCTGAATGCTAAGATTGCTGAGATGGGAGTAGGGCGGAGGCCTATCCCGATCTTGAGATTTGGTTTATGCAGTTGACCCACAATTTTATATTATGATATTTTTAATTTAATTGCAACGACGCCAAAAACTTGACCCCGCTATTTATATGTATAGAATTGTAATTGTTTATGTTGTGGATGCTACGCAAGTATACGTATCGTATCGAAGTAATACGGGGCTACTAGTGGAGTCTCGGTTATCGATCCCACGGGGAGAGAGAAAATTAAATAACAACTAATTTAAAATAATAATAATAATTTTTAAAATAGTATACGAAAATTTGGACTTCTAAATTTGAGCGCAATAAAAGTAAACTAAGTATTTTAATTAGGTAACTTAACTAAGTAGAAAATTAATACGTATTGAAAGTGCGGGAAATTAAACTAATTGCTAAATAAGTCTTAACTATTCGAGAAAAAGTATCTTTCCCCTTGTTTAGAAATTTAAGTGATTAATGAATTTAAATAGATAATTTTAAGGTATTGTGACAAATAGGAGCATTCCTATTCTTTACCCTTTGGTCAGGTGTAAAAAATATTGACTAATCATATGTTTGATTGCGAATCGCGGCTAAGTCGGGAGGATACCGACTGCCACTTGAGCTCCCACGTTCCCCTCGCCGAGGGCTAACATCTACACTTCGGCTCTCGAAGCAATGGGACCGAATTGAATATTTTAGTACGTCACACTAAAATACTCGATTCTACGCCCGATGATATTATTTCCTATTTATTTGCACCCTCCTTCCAAGGCTTTTGAATTCCCGAATATCGGATGTAATTTTTACTATAGTTGATAACCAACATATTTTAAAAATTCGAATGGCCGGTTGAAAGTAAATTAAGTTTTAAGTAAAAATTATCACAATTTATTAATATATATAAGTATCTCTATTTTAATTTCATCAAGTCACTTAATTTCATAAACGAGGAGAAAGACTAATAAACTACTCAGAAGGCATGGGAACTAAACTAAGCATGGATTTCATTTAAAGTTAAAAACAATAAATACAAATACTTACCTCGATTTCTCCCCAAAACAGACTCTTCGTAGTTCCTTTGACTCTTCCTTTCAGTACATCATGACTCACTAATTACTCACTAAACTCACTAAAAGACTCACTAAAGACACACTACTGCACACAAATTACACTTAGAACTCACAAAAGACTAAAAGATTGTACTTAGAACACAAAAGACTTCACAAACTAACACACACAAGACTGATTTTCGGCCTCTATATATAGAGGTGAGCAAAGGTCCAAGAGGTGTGTAAGCATCTCTTCAAAAAGTGTCCAGGTTCAATGTATCTGTGCCATTTGAACTACCTCGCCGTCGGCGACGAACTACCTCGGCTGTCGGCGAGGCTTCTGAAGATCTTCGAGCCGCTCCATCTCGGCTCGTCGGCGGGCTCGGGCTCGGCTCGTCGGCGAGACGGTTATAAATCCTTCGAAATGTCTCCTCGTAACCTCGCCGTCGGCGAGCTCGATCTCGCCGTCGGCGACTCGGCCTAAATTGCATGATTTTGCTCCAAATTCGCTCCTTTTTATGATTTTTGCTTTTATCACCTAAATTATTCATTCACTGCGATAAAATAAAGAAAATACCCTTCTTTAAAGTGCAATTTAATCAAAAATAGGTATGAATTTCTTAATAAATTTTTCAGCGATCAAAATCCCCCAAACTTACTTATTCCTTGTCCTCAAGTAATTTTAGTACTATATAAAAATAATGATTTCTATAGTAAGATTTTTCAATTCAAATAAACTATGAATTAGATTAATTAATATCATAATAAAGTTAAATAAAAATAATTCATGTAATTTAATTAATCTTATAGAAATAAATTATTTAGTTATCGAGTCTAAGATTTCTAGCTTACTATTCATTTCGGGAATGACTATATTTAAAAGAATAACTACTTAAGATATTCATATGATAAGAAATTCAAGAAAACACTATTAGGTAAAATTCTAATCCATAAATATAAGTTTGGAAATATTTAAGTTTTTCCTTTTAGGTTAATTCGAATGAAGCCGATTTTTGATAAGGCATCTCCTCGAAGTTTCTCCTCATTTTTCTTTTTCTTTTCTTTTTCTTTTTTTCTTTTTCTCTCTTTTTTTTTTTCTTTTGAGGATTACTGTATCTGGAGAGTCTGCTAATAATTTTGAACTTCATTTTCATCTTCCTAAATTTGAAACTTAGGAATATTTCTTAGCTTATATATACTTCATAGTTTTTACTTTATTGATTTTCAATCTTTTCTTTTTCACTTGAATACTTAAGAATTTTAATTTTAGAATATAGTTTTCCTTACTAAAAATAGTTTACTATATTCTTATTCCCTTTAACCAAATATTTTATTCTATTTAATTAATTAAAGTACTAGAAATATTTCATTTTACCTTTTATAATAATTAAATAAAATAATTCATATTAATTAAATTGAAAAAATTGCTATAAAAATCATTTTATAATAATTTGAAAATAGAAATTGAGAACAAGTTAATAACTAAATTTGTATTTTACTCCCCCCACCAAACTTAAATTTTTATATCTATTCTAAATAATGAAAAAGGGAAAGTAAATAAATCATACCTTTAAAGTTTAGGTATTTCTTTTTCTTTGAAATTTTTGCGAGCTTTTTCATTTTTCATTGAACTTGTACTTGTTAGTATTCTCCATATATATATAACAATTTAAAGAAAATGCGGGGATAAAATCTAAGATAAGTATTAACTATAACAATTAAAATTAACTCTACAATATACATATGAATTACTAACATATTAAAAACATTTTAACTAACAGATTAACAATTTTGCAATTTAAAACAATACGAGAATAAAATAAAAACATACTAAAGAAAACTAATATCCTATCTAACATAAAAACAAATGTAATTAACTAACACAAAAACAAAAACTAAACTACTACAACAATTCGAGCAAATAATCCAACAAACATCCAATGTCTCGAAAACATAAAGTACTTGAATATTACAAATATATAAAGTCTTCAAAATAACTTAACATCAAACAAATAAAACAAATAAAGTCCTAATCTTCGGCACAAAGTTCAATCTATATCATCTCCTCCACGATCGTAAGTGAGAAGGCGAAGCAGGTGAGTGCTGTGAATATCGGGGGCACTCGGGAAAGACAACATCTAAATCACCACTCCTATAACGACGTTCAGCTTCATAGTATGCAATCTCGTATTCTGAATGTCGTTGGAGGTATTCGCTATCATAATCATGTCTCCTCTCCAGATTATCAATTCTTTGATCAAAATGATCAAATCTTCTCCTCATTGTTTCTCCGAGCCGCTTTCAAAACTTCTTTTATGCGAGTGTCGATTCATTCATCGGATCTTGTAGGGTAGGGGTGGTAGGCTCGGGAGGTTCATGGCTAGTAGAGGGTATATCTCTGCCTGGGTCGAGTGAAATAACTTCTTACTCCTCGCTCTCCACCCTTCATGAGATTCATACTTCTTAATATTGGCGGTTGTGAGTGGTTTCATTGGTTCTACCCATTCTTCATTATCTCTAGCCTCGACTCCGAGAGAGTTGGCGAGTGAAAAAATTAATCCGGGGTGTCCCAGATCCGGCTCCACTCTCATTTCTAGGAGTGGCCGGGATGTTTCGATAAATAAGTCTCCCGATGTTGATGCTTATTATTACGAATACAGAAATTCGGAATTGCTCCATCTCGTGTTACCTCAGCTGTGGTGATAGGTGGGTAACGAGTAGAACAAATAAAGTAATGCCGGGCTTTGGAGGCTGCATTTAATTTAGAAAGAGGAAAATTCACTCTTTCCTGTCGCTTAATTTTCCGAACTCCGGTCCCATCGGTGAGAAAGTTAATGACTTCCTCCAGGTGGTCCTTCCATCGTTCCAAAAGTTTCATACTCGCTAAAGGGCGAGTCATGAACTTCATAGAACGCGTTTATTCTTGCGGCATTGAATTCTACGAAAAACCCTCGTACCTTTACTTGGTGCATCCTCGGCGGCAGTTAAATTGGCATAAAATTCTTTAACCACTTCCACAGTACTTTCTATATTGAACGTAACGAAATTCTCCCGACCTCGTTCCTTAATAATCCGCTCTACTTCTCCTCCGGATTTTTGAAAACCCGATCTGCGATGCACTTTCTTCCTTGAATATTTTCAAAATATTTAGTACGTGCTCGTGCATTGATGAATCGGTCTTCGTCGAATTCTACTCGACATTTTTGTCGTGGAGCCATACGATCGATACGTGAAAATCATGAAAATTTTCACTAAACTTAAAAATAATCCTAAGAAGGCTTCCTACAACATTTATAAGCAATTTAAATTAAATTCCATGGATTTCCACCGAATATTTCTTCCATATTTTGATTTTTCCCAAAATTTGCAATGTGGTGAAAATACATGGTGAAAATAAAAAATTTTTGCATAGGAGTGAAGCACTTACCAAGAGAAGATGAAATCCGGTGTTTTTGAGTGATGGAATCGCCTCTAAATCCAAGATCTCTCAAGCCCTAGGTCGATTTTTGCGAAAATAAGAGGTTGTGGATGATGAATAGTGTTTTTGACCGGTCAAATATAGGTCTTTTTACGTTCTCGCTGTCAGCGAGATTTTTCTCGCTGTCAGCGAGCTAATTAATTCCATAAGGCAAAAGTTTCGGGAAAAATCCGCTGTCGGCGAGATATTCTTCGCTGTCAGCGAGATCGATCTCGCTGTCGGCGGGATTTTGCTCGCCGTCGGCGAGGTCCTAAAAATTTCAATTTTTGAATTTCTTCAATCATTTTCAACCTCGATTTGCCTTATATTATATTTCCGATCATATCATTTATTAATTTAATATGAAGATTAGCTACTTATACACAAACATATTTACACAACATAACAAATTAACTTTAATATTGAAATCCATGAGACATACAAACTAACATAATTTTAGACTCATAATCAAACTTCGAACTTCGATCCTTACTACTAATCGGCATCGCAAACCGATCCACGACACACTAAATGCGATACAAAACTATGACGCATATCTAAATTAAGTTTGAGATATTCGAATCATCAATCCACACATAATAAAATCTAAATTAAATCAAATAACATAAACATAAACATACTATGGAAATCTTTACTACTACTCTTGAGGTCGGAATCTTCATCTTCTCGATATTTCCGATATGACGATGATGCACAAATAAGTTATAGAAAGGCACCGAAGGGAAATTCGAAGCAGATTCTTCGGTGATCCAACCCTTACGTCTTAGTAAATGAAGAAAGCTAGCTTCCGAGTGTCCAGAATGATCAAAGTGTTCCTTCATCCTCCGAGTCGATGTGATCGAATAAATCGGATATATTGTCGATTAAATTTCTCGCATTACGTAGTTCTTTCTCCATTCCATTAATTTTCTTCAAAAGTAACTCCGTTTTATCCGAAATAGGCCTTGCTATAGGATTATTACGTGAAGCTCTATCGGAGATAAATGTAATTTCATCATTATTGTCCAAAGTAGGGAACATATACGTAGGATCGAAGCGGCTTCCAAGGTAACAGAACCTTTTCCCAAGCTTCATAAGAAACACAGTGCTTGACGCATAATGCAAAAATAGTAGATGGGTGTCCTAGTCCGTGAGCCGACCCATGCACAATTAAACCCAATGCGGACTTAACAATTATTGATCCAACATCGATAGGCGATCCACTTTGAATACAATAATTCAATATAGCGCATTCCTTCGAAACCTTGTTTACCCTCATTGTAGGTAATAATTTAGATGAGATGAAAAAGTGCCGGTGCTTTGAGACGGGATTCAAAAGTGATGCGGAGAAACTAACATACCCGTCTTCCCGCATTTCCCGATCTTCCGGTTCGTCGGTTAGATATCGAAATATCTCATTCATATTATATCGAGAAGGCACAAAATTTGAATAGTGACATACCGGGGTGTTTTCTATAGAGAATAATTCATTTACTCTTGATGGAGTAAACGTCACCCATCTTCCTCGGACGTAGACATTCCCATTGTTGATCGCATGTAAATTAGAGTAGAACTCTTTCACTAAGTTGGAATAACAACGGCGGACGTAGTGTAACAAAATACCTCCCAGTGCCGCTGCGCGATCGTTTCTTCTATCTTCGTAGTGGAATTCTCTAATCCTCGATTGACAAATCCCCGTTCCTTGATAACTCTTTTCTTTATCAAACCCTTGTCGAAGATCCGCTGCGCTTCCGCACTCACAAATTTTCTCCGGTTAAACACTCCAGATTTAGAGGAATTTAAGAATTTGGAGGCCATTATGGTGAATGGAATGAATTCTAGTGAAGAAGGCAGACTTAGAATGGTTTAAGAATGGGTTTTCAGAAAGGAATTGGTGTTGAAACCGTCCAAATTGGCATTCGAAATATATATAACTCATCTTTATAACTTCCTCGTTGTCGGCGAGGTCGTTTCTCGCCGTCGGCGACTTAGTTATAAAAACTGCCTTTCCGGTTCTCGCTGTCGGCGAGGAGGTTTCTCGCTGTCAGTGACTTAGTTATAAACTGAATCTAATTTAGGCGCGAACCTCGCTGTCGGCGAGTATCGACCTCGCCACCGGCGAGATTTCAAAATAATGTCCAATTTCGCTCTAAATCGAATAATTTCTTTTCTCATCATAATGGTTCGAATATGTGATGTTTCTTAATAATAATTGAGTAGTAAAGTTTCAATAATATAAACTAACTTATTAAGATACAATAAAAATAGATAACTAATATGGGTTGCCTCCCATAAAGCGCTTGGTTTAACGTCGTCGGCCCGAGCTAATTTCAATTATTAATCGAGTCGACTAAGCATTAAAACCTCTTTATAGTTAGGTCTTATACCTTCGAAATATGGTTTTAATCTATGTCCATTAACTTTAAATTTATGTCCAGTTTTTGGATCTTTGATTTCTATAGTTCCGTATGAAAATATTTGAGTTATGGTGAAAGGTCCTAACCATCGAGACTTCGATTTTCCGGGAAACAATTTCAATCTAGTATTATATAGCAAAACTTCTGTCTCGGTTCAAAATTTCTACGATTAATCTTACGATCATGCCATAATTTCATCTTTTCTTTATAAATCCGATCATTATCATACGATTCATTTCTTAATTCTTCCAATTCATTTAATTGCAACAATCTTTTCTCACCGACTTCCTTCATATTATAATTAAATTCTTTAATCGCCCGATATGCTTTATGTTCTAATTCAATTGGTAAGTGGCATGTTTTTCCATATATAAGCTCGTAAGGAGTCATTCCAATCGGAGTTTTATAAGCGAGTCCTATAAGCCCATAATGCGATTGTCTAATCTAATAGACCAATCTAACCTATTTGGGTTTACGGATTTTTCTAAAATACGTTTAATCTCACGATTAGATACTTCGGCTAATCCGCTAGTACGTGGATGATAAGCGAGTGGATATCTTATGAGTAATATTGTATTTTTCTACTAGTTTGTGAATGTATTTATTTCTAAAATGAGTTCCTCCGTCGGTGATAATCACTCTCGGCATTCCAAATCTAGTAAAAATATTTTTCATCGAAATTTTGAAACACTCTTAGCATCACACCTAGGTAAAGCTTGTGCCTCGATCCATTTGGAAACATAATCAACGGCTACTAATATATATGAGTTTCCAAACGAAGGAATAAAAGGTCCCATAAAATCTAATCCCCAAACATCAAAAATCTCAACTTCTAATATAAAGTTTAGCGGCATTTCGTTTCTTCTAGATATATTTCCTACTCTTTGGCATTCATCGCAAGTTTTAATATATCTATATACATCTCTAAACAGAGTAGGCCAGTAAAATCCAGATTGTAGAATCTTATAAGCGAGTTTTATCGATCCGAAATGTCCTCCAAAATCAGAATCATGACATTTTTGAATAATTGGTTTAGTTTCTTCATAAGGTACACATCTTCTAATAATTAAATCCTTACATTGCTTATATAAATATGGTTCATCCCAAAAATAAGTTTTCGTATCATGGATGAATTTTTTCGTTGTTGCAAAGTTAGCATAGGTGGTAAAATATTACTAACTATATAGTTTACTATATCAGCATACCATGGTATTTTCCACTCATTGATATTATATAGTTGTTCATCGGGAAAAGCATGCTATAATTTCATTTTCAATATCGGATAATTCATGATTTTCTAATCTTGATAAATGATCCGCAATTTGATTATCGGTTCCTTTCTTATTAACGATCTCAAAATCAAATTCTTGCATTAATAGCATCCATCTAATTAATCTTGGTTTGGAATCTTTCTTTTGCATTAAATATTTGATAGCGAGAATGATCGGTATGCACGATACATTTTGTTCCGATCGGATAAGGTCTAAATTTTTTAAAACCATATACTACCGCTAATAGTTCTCTTTACGTAGCTGTATAATTTATTTCACCATCATTTAGAGTTTTACTTAGCATAGTATATAACTTTAAAAATCTTTTCATATCTTTGCCAGAAGCTGCTCCTACGGCATAATCACTAGCATCACACATAAGCTCGAATGGTTTCTCCCGGTTAGGTGAAACTATTATAGGTGCTTATAATTAATTTTTCTTTTAAGAGTTCAAAAGCATTCGGGCATTCGATTGTAAATTCAAATTTCTTATCCTTTTCGAGAAGTTGGCATAGAGGTTTAGTAATTTTTGAAAAATCTTTTATATAGCGTACGTAGAATCCAGCATGTCCAGAAAACTTCTTACCCCTTTTACCGTAGTTGGAGGTGGTAATTTAGCTATAACTTGAATTTTTGCGGGGTCCACTTCTATGCCTTTTTCCGAAATTTTATGCCCTAATACAATGCCACTCGCAACCATAAATTGACATTTCTCCCGATTTAGAACTAAATTTGTTTTCTCACATACTTCTAATACTTTTTCAAGATGAGTTAAGCATGTGTCAAATGATGTTCCAAATACGGAGAAATCATCCATAAATACTTCTATTCCATTGTCGATTAACTTACTAAATATAGACATCATACATCTACGGAATGTTCTTTGGTGCATTACATAATCCAAAGGCATTCTTCGAAAAGCGAAAGTTCCATAAGGACTAGTAAATGTAGTTTTCTCTTGATCCTCGGGAGCAATTTGTATTTGATGATAACCGGTGTATCCATCTAGAAAACAAAAATACTTATGTCCAGCTAATCTATCTAACATACGAGTCTAGAAATGGTAAAGGGAAGTGATCTTTCCTGGTGGCGGTATTTAATTTCCTATAATCGATACATATACGCCAACCAGGTAACTTGTCTTATAGGAATAAGATTGTTATTTTCATTAGCGGTGACGGTCACTCCTCCCTTCTTAGGAACACGGTGAATTGGGCTTACCGAAGCACTGTCGAAATAGGATATATAATACCATTATCTAACCATTTTAAAATTTCTTTCTTAAGCTACTTCTTTCATTATCGGGTTTAATCTCCTTTGGGGATCTGCTTTAGGTTTATGTTCATCATCTAAAATAATTCTATGCATACGGATTGAAGGACTAATTCCTTTAATATCTGCTAAAGTCCAACCAAAAGTTTTCTTATATTTTTTTAAAGTTTCTAAAAGTTTTTGTTCTTGAGATTCGTTTAATGCGAGATGAAATAATAGCTGGTAAAGTTGAAGAATTACCTAAATAAGCATATTTCAAATGATCGAGTAATATTTTTAGCTCGAAGTTCGAGTTGGTTTAATAATTGATGGAACTATATTCTTATCGGTATTTTCGGTATTATCCAAAAATTCAAATCTTTCCGAATAAAATCTAGTTCTTCATGATTATCTTCGATTAATTCGGTGTTTTCTTTTTCTAATTTATCTTCGTAATATTCCTTAAAATGTTCTTGTTGTAAATATTCAAGTATTTCCATCCGAAAACATTCATCATCTTTTTCTAGCGAGGATATTTCATTGATTTTGCAATATTAAATGTAACTTTTTGTTCATTTACTCTCATAGTTAATTCTCCATTACTGAACATCGATCATAGCTTTTCCGGTAGCTAAAAATGGTCTTCCTAAAATGATAGGAATTTATTTATCTTCCTCCATATCTAAAATAATAAAATCTATCGGGAAGATAAATTTATCCACCTTTACTAACACATCTTCGATAACTCCCTTAGGATAGGTAGCACGAACGATCGGCTAATTGAAGGGTTGCTGAAGTAGGTGTAATTTTTCCTAATCCTAATCTCTTAAAAATCGATAGAGGCATTAGATTGATGCTTGCTCCTAAGTCACACAAAGCTTTTCCATAAAATTTTTCTCCTATAGCGCGGGGTATAGTGAAACTACCGGGATCTTTCAATTTTCGGGAAGCTTCTTCGAATAATAGCACTACACTCTTCACTAAGTGCGACGGTTTCATTATCGGTGAATTTTCTTTTCTTATTTAGAATATCTTTCATAAATTTTACATAATTTGGCATACGATCTAAAGCTTCGACAAAAGGTATATTAATTGTTAATTTCTTTAATATTTCAAGGAATTTAGCAAATTGTTTATCTTTTTTATGTTGAGCTAGTCGTTGAGGAAATGGTGGTGGGGGTTTTTCAACGAAATTTTCATAGGTATTAAAGGATGTTCTAAGTATGAATCTTGTTGAATTGTTTCCTTTTCGATTTCCACTTCCTCTTTTTGGCTTTCAAGTTCTTTTTGAATTTGAGGTTCTAATTCTTTTCCACTCCTTAGTTGTATTGCTTTAATTTGTTCTTTTCCTTGATCTTTAGGATTTACTTCCACATTACTAGGAAAAGTTCCGGGTATTCTATTATTTAACGTGTATGTAATATGTCCGAGTTGAGTTTCGATATTTTTAATAGATGTTCCTTGAACTTGTAATTGATTTCCTTGAATTTGTAGTTGATTTCCTTGAATTTGTAGGCGATAACCCATATTCAAAATTAATTCATCCATGGATAATTTCTTATCCTTGAATTGAGGGTTATTGTTATTAAATCCGAAGTGGGTAATTAGGTTTATAGTTTGGATTTGCTTGATTAGGTTGATTCATCCATTGTTGATTAGATGTGTTATTCCAATTAAAATTTGGATGAGTTTTCCAACCGGGATTATAATAGTTTGAATAAGGGTTATTAGTTCTATTATTAATAGCATTTAAAGTTTCATAATTAGTTTGAGATTCTATGATTTGTCCGAGATGAGTTTTCTTCAAAATAGGAGAGTAGTTCATTCCAAAATGATCTAATTTCTTAGATATAGCAGCAATTTGAGAAGCTAACATAGATATTGCATCGTTTTCATGAATGTTGGCTATCTTTTTAGGATTTACTCTTTCAGCAGGCCATTGGAAATTATTTGTTGCCATTTCTTCGATTAGTGCATAAGCTTCATCGAATGGTTTAGACATTAATGAACCTCCAGTGACGACATCGATGATTGATCTTAAAGATCCTACTAATCCATTATAAAAGGTTTGAATAATCGGCCGATACGGTAGCACATGATGTGGGCATTTCTAAGAAGTTCCTTAAATCTCTCCCAAGCTTCATATATTGATTCTCCATCTAACTGACAAAAAGAAGTTATATCATTTCTAAACTTAGCGAGTTTTAGATGGTGGAAAATATTTGAATAGAAATTTTTGTGATAATTCTCCCCAAGTTTTAATAGATCCAGGTGCTAACGAATTCAACCACATTTTAGCTTTATCCCTTAATGAAAAAGGAAAAAGTCTAAGTCTTATAGCATCGTCAGATACTCCTTGATATTTAAAAGTAGCACGAAGTTCCGGAAAACTAGCAAGATGTAAGTTAGGATCTTCATTAGGTGAACCACTAAATTGATTGTTTTGTACCATTTGGATAATTGCGGGTTTAAGTTCAAATGAATTAGCGACTACATCGGGGTTTTGAATAGTTAAATGAATTTCATCGATGTAGGGTTGGCATAATCTCTTAATGGTCTTTGTTGGTTCATATTTTGAATTTCGGGAATATTCGCCATTTGTGTTAAATTTATAATTTGTTTCTTTTGTTTTCTAATTCTTTTAATTGTACGCTCTAATTCGGAATCGTAAGGTATTAAATTTTCGTTTCCAAATTTGCGCATACAATTTCGGAATAGATATTAATTTATTTATTATAATTATTTTAAAATAGTCAGTTACTTTAGTAAATTTTTCTTACTCTCCCGGCAACGGCGCCAAAAACTTGACCCACAATTTTATATTATGATATTTTTAATTTAATTGCAACGACGCCAAAAACTTGACCCCGTTATTTATATGTATAGAATTGTAATTGTTTATGTTGTGGATGCTACGCAAGTATACGTATCGTATCGAAGTAATACGGGGCTACGAGTGGAGTCACGGTTATCGATCCCACGGGGAAAGAGAAAATTAAATAACAACTAATTTAAAATAATAATAATAATTTTTAAAATAGTATACGAAAATTTGGACTTCTAAATTTGAGCGCAATAAAGTAAACTAAGTATTTTAATTAGGTAACTTAACTAAGTAGAAAATTAATACGTATTGAAAGTGCGGGAAATTAAACTAATTGCTAAATAAGTCTTAACTATTCAGAAAAAGTATATTTCCCCTTGTTTAGAAATTTAAGTGATTAATGAATTTAAATAGATAATTTTAAGGTATTGTGACAAATAGGAGCATTCCTATTCTTTACCCTTTGGTCAAGGTGTAAAAAATATTGACTAATCCTATGTTTGATTGCGAATCTGCGGCTAGGTCGGGAGGATACCGATCGCCACTTCGAGCTCCCACGTTCCCCTCGCCTGAGGGCTAACATCTACACTTCGGCTCTCGAACAATAGGACCGAATTGAATATTTTAGTCCGTCACACTAAAATACTCGATTCTACGCCCGATGATATTATTTCCCTATTTATTTGCACCCTCCTTCCAAGGCTTTTGAATTCCCCGAATATCAGATGTAATTTTTACTATAGTTGATAACCAACATATTTTAACAATTCAAATGGCCAGTTTGAAAGTAAATTAAGTTTTAAGTAAAAATTATCACAATTTATTAATATATATAAGTATCTTTATTTTAATTTCATCAAGTCACTTAATTTCATAAACAGAGAGAAAGACTAATAAACTACTCAGAATGCATGGGAACTAAACTAAGCATGGATTTCATTTAAAGTTAAAAACAATAAATACAAATACTTACCTCGATTTCTCCCCAAAACAGACTCCTCATAGTTCCTTTGACTCTTCCTTTCAGTACAGCACGACTCACTAATTACTCACTAAACTCACTAAAAGACTCACTAAAGACACACTACTGCACACAAATTACACTTAGAACTCACAAAAGACTAAAAGATTGCACTTAGAACACAAAAGACTGCACAAACTAACACACAAAAGACTGATTTTCGGCCTCTATATATAGAGGTGAGCAAAGGTCCAAGAGGTGTGTAAGCATCTCTTCAAAAAGTGTCAGGGTTCGATGTATTTGTGCCATTTGAACTACCTCGCCGTCGGCGACGAACTACCTCGGCTGTCGGCGAGGCTTCAGAAGATCTTCAAGCCGCTCTATCTCGGCTGTCGGCGGGCTCGGGCTCGGTTGTCAGCGAGACAGTTATAAATCCTTCAGAAATGTCTCCTCGTAACCTCGCCGTCGGCGGGCTCGATCTCGCCGTCGGCGACTCAGCACAAATTGCATGATTTTGCTCCAAATTCGCTCATTTTTATGATTTTTGCTTTTATCACCTAAATTATTCATTCACTACGATAAAATAAAGAAAATACCCTTCTTTAAAGTGCAATTTAATCAAAAATAGGTATGAATTTCTTAATAAATTTTTCGGCGATCAAAATCCCCCAAACTTACTTATTACTTGTCCTCGAAGTAATTTTAGTACTATATAAAAATAATGATTTCTATAGTAAGATTTTTCAATTCAAATAAACTATGAATTAGATTAATTAATATCATAATAAAGTTAAATAAAAATAATTCATGTAATTTAATTAATCTTATAGAAATAAATTATTTAGTTATCGAGTCTAAGATTTCTAGCTTACTATTCATTTCGGGAATGACTATATTTAAAAGAATAACTACTTAAGATATTCATATGATAAGAAATTCAAGAAAACACTATTAGGTAAAATTCTAATCCATAAATATAAGTTTGGAAATATTTAAGTTTTTCCTTTTAGGTTAATTCAAATGAAGCCAATTTTTGATAAGGCATCTCCTCAAGTTTCTCCTCATTTTTCTTTTTCTTTTCTTTTTCTTTTTTTTCTTTTTCTCTTTTTTTTATTTTTTTTTTCTTTTGAGGATTACTGTATCTGGAGAGCCTGTTAATAATTTTGAACTTCATTTTCATCTTCCAAAATTTGAAACTTAGGAATATTTCTTAGCTTATATATACTTCATAGTTTTTACTTTATTGATTTTCAATCTTTTCTTTTTCACTTGAATACTTAAGAATTTTAATTTTAGAATATAGTTTTCCTTACTAAAAATAGTTTACTATATTCTTATTCCCTTTAACCAAATATTTTATTCTATTTAATTAATTAAAGTACTAGAAATATTTCATTTAACCTTTTATAATAATTAAATAAAATAATTCATATTAATTAAATTGAAAAAATTGCTATAAAAATCATTTTATAATAATTTGAAAATAGAAATTGAGAACAAGTTAATAACTAAATTTGTATTTTACTCCCCCCAAACTTAAATTTTTATATCTATTCTAAATAATGAAAAAGGGAAAGTAAATAAATCATACCTTTGAAGTTTAGGTATTTCTTTTTCTTTGAAATTTTTGCGAGCTTTTTCATTTTTCATTGAACACTCGTCTTGTTAGTATTCTCCATATATATATAACAATTTAAAGAAAATGCAGGGATAAAATCTAAGATAAGTATTAACTATAACAATTAAAATTAACTCTACACTATACATATGAATTACTAACATATTAAAAACATTTTAACTAACAGATTAACAATTTTGCAATTTAAAACAATACAAAATAAAATAAAAACATTCTAAAGAAAACTAATATCCTATCTAACATAAAAACAAATGTAATTAACTAACACAAAAACAAAAACTAAACTACTACAACAATTCAAGCAAATAATCCAACAAACATCCAATGTCTCAAAACATAAAGTACTGAATATTACAAATATATAAAGTCTTCAAAATAACTTAACATCAAACAAATAAAACAAATAAAGTCCTAATCTTCGACACCAAAGTTCCAATCTATATCATCTCCTCCACGATCCGTAAGCTGAGAAGGCCGAGCGAGCTGAGTGCTGTGAATATCGGGGGCACTCAGGAAAGACAACATCTAAATCACCACTCCTATAACGACGTTCAGCTTCATAGTATGCAATCTCGTATTCTGAATGTCGCTGGAGGTATTCGCTATCATAATCATGTCTCCTCTCCATATTATTAATTCTTTGATCAAAATGATCAAATCTTCTCCTCATTGTTTCTCCAAACTGCTCAAAACTTCTTCTATGCAGTGTCAATTCATTCATCAGATCTTGTAGGGTAGGGGTGGTAGGCTCGGGAGGTTCATGGCTAGTAGAGGGTATATCTCTGCTGGGTGAGTGAAATAACTTCTTACTCCTGCTCTCCACCCTTCATGAGATTCATACTTCTTAATATTGGCGATTGTGAGTGGTTTCATTGGTTCTACCCATTCTTCATTATCTCTAGCCTCGACTCCGGAGAGTTGGCGAGTGAAAAAATTAATCCGGGGTGTCCCGATCCAGCTCCACTCTCATTTCTAGGAGTGGCCGGGATGTTTCGATAAATAAGTCTCCCGATGTTGATGCTTCATTATTCGAATACGAAATTCGAATTGCTCTATCTCGTGTTACCTCATCTGTGGTGATAGGTGGGTAACGAGTAGAACAAATAAAGTAATGCCGGGCTTTGGAGATCGCATTTAATTTAGAAAGAGGAAAATTCACTCTTTCCTGTTCGCTTAATTTTCCAAACTTCGGTCCCATCGGTGAGAAAGTTAATGACTTCCTCCGGTGGTCCTTCCATCGTTCCAAAAGTTTCATACTCGCTAAAGGGCGAGTCATGAACTTCATAGAACGCGTTTATTCTTGCGGCATTGAATTCTACAAAAAACCCTCGTACCTTTATCGGTGCATCCTCGGCGGCGAGTTAAATTGGCATAAAATTCTTTAACCACTTCCATGCTGCTCTATATTGAACGTAACAGAAATTCTCCCAACCTCGTTCCTTAATAATCCGCTCTACTTCTCCTCCCGAATTTTTGAAAACCCGATCTGCAATGCACTTTCTTCCTTGAATATTTTCAAAATATTTAGTCTGTGCTCGTGCATTAATGAATCGGTCTTCGTCGAATTCTACTCGACGTTTTTGTCGTGGAGCCATACGATCGATCTGTGAAAATCATGAAAATTTTCACTAAACTTAAAAATAATCCTAAGAAGGCTTCCTACAACATTTATAAGCAATTTAAATTAAATTCCATGGATTTCCACCGAATATTTCTTCCATATTTTGATTTTTCCCAAAATTTGTAATGTGGTGAAAATACATGGTGAAAATCAAAAATTTTTGCATAGGAGTGAAGCACTTACCAAGAGAAGATGAAATCCGGTGTTTTTGAGTGATGGAATCGCCTCTAAATCCAAGATCTCTCGAAGCCCTAGGTCGGTTTTTGCGAAAATAAGAGGTTGGGGATGATGAATAGTGTTTTTGTCCGGTCAAATATAGGTCTTTTTACGTTCTCGCTGTCAGCGAGATTTTTCTCGCCGTCAGCGAGCTAATTAATTCCATAAGGCAAAAGTTTCGGGAAAAATCTGCCGTCGGCGAGATATTCTTCGCTGTCAGCGAGATCGATCTCGCTGTCAGCGGGATTTTGCTCGCCGTCGGCGAGGTCTTAAAAATTTCAATTTTTGAATTTCGTCAATCATTTTCAACCTCGATTTTCCTTATATTATATTTCCAATCATATTATTTATTAATTTAATATGAAGATTAGCTACTTATACACAAACATATTTACACAACACAACAAATTAACTTTAATATTGAAATCCATGAGACATACAAACTAACATAATTTTAGACTCTATAATCAAACTTCGAACTTCAATCCTTACTACTAATCGACATCGCAAACCAATCCACGACACACTAAATGCTGATACAAAACTATGACGCATATCTCAATTAAGTTTGAGATATTCAAATCATCAATCCACACATAATAAAATCTAAATTAAATCAAATAACATAAACATAAACATACTATGGAAATCTTTACTACTACTCTTCAAGGTCAGAATCTTCATCTTCTCTGATATTTCCGATATGACGATGATGCACAAATAAGTTATAGAAAGGCCTGAAGGGAAATTCCGAAGCAGATTCTTCAGTGATCCAACCCTTCTGTCTTAGTAAATGAAGAAAGCTAGCTTCCAGGTGTCCAAAATGATCAAAGTGTTCCTTCATCCTTCAGTCAATGTGATCAAATAAATCAGATATATTGTCGATTAAATTTCTCACATTCTGTAGTTCTTTCTCCATTCCATTAATTTTCTTCAAAAGTAACTCCGTTTTATCCGAAATAGGCCTTGCTATTGGATTATTACGTGAAGCTCTATCGAGAGATAAATGTAATGTCTTCATTATTGTCCAAAGTAGGGAACATATCCGTAGGATCAAGCGGCTTCCAAGGTAACGAGAACCTTTTCCCAAGCTTCATAAGAAACACAGTACTGATCGCATAATGCAAAAATAGTAGATGGGTGTCCTAGTCCGTGAGCCGACCCATGCACAATTAAACCCAATGCAGACTTAACAATTATTGATCCAACATCAATAGGCAATCCACTTTGAATACAATAATTCAATATAGCGCATTCCTTCGAAACCTTGTTTACCCTCATTGTAGGTAATAATTTAGATGAGATGAAAAAGTGCGAGTGCTTTGAGACAGGATTCAAAAGTGATGCAGAGAAACTAACATACCCGACTTCCCGCATTTCCCAATCTTCCGGTTCGTCAGTTAGATATCGAAATATCTCATTCATATTATATCGAGAAGGCACAAAATTTGAATAGTGACATACCGGGGTGTTTTCTATAGAGAATAATTCATTTACTCTTGATGGCGTAAACGTCACCCATCTTCCTCGGACGTAGACATTCCCATTGTTGATCGTATGTAAATTAGAGTAGAACACTTTCACAACTGGAATAACAACAGCAGACGTAGTGTAACAAAATACCTCCCAGTGCCGCTGCGCGATCGTTTCTTCTATCTTCGTAGTGGAATTCTCTAATCCTCGATTGATAAATCCCGTTCCTTGATAACTCTTTTCTTTATCAAACCCTTGTCGAAGATCCGCTGCGCTTCCGCACTCACAAATTTTCTCCGGTTAAACACTCCAGATTTAGAGGAATCTAAGAATTTGGAGGCCATTATGGTGAATGGAATGAATTCTAGTGAAGAAGGCAGACTTAGAATGGTTTAAGAATGGGTTTTCACAAAGGAATTGGTGTTGAAACCGTCCAAACCGTCCAAATTGGCGAAGGGTACAAACCCATGCCATCCGAATCAAATTGAAGATTCCTCGTGATTCTGAAATCATCCCGAGAGAGGGTTTCAGAGGAGGTCTGGAATAGACCTCGATTTGAAGAAGGATTGGAGGATTTGAAAAGATGGACATAAACTGGAATTCAATTTGAGCTTTAGATTTGTTTTGTTTGTTCTTTAACTATCCCATTTTTTTTATTGTTTATTTGGTGTTCATGTAGATTTGAAATTCTTTTTAATGTTTGGATTTTTATGGAAGAGAGTTCTTATTTATTTTCTTTTTCATTTCTGTTCTTTGTTCGAAGTTTATTTAACTTTAATGGCGTTTCCCAGTCAATTTGCACAAAAAGAGGTGAAGGCAAAATGTGACATGGTCACTTTCATTCCAATCTTGTTGAAGATACATCATACAACTCGATTCGAAATATTTCTCATACAATCCATGACTCAAAATGGACTATGTATGATTCTTGTTGATCCATCCAAAAAGTGTCTGTCAAATCCATGTCTGAATAATGAGATACACGTTCAATAACATCACCTTCCAAGCCATCCTTGGTAGGAATGCCGCATGAATGTGCATTGGAGGTGTGCTATTTCCCATGCAACTCACAGCTCGTAGGGCCGGAGATTCTCCAATTCTAGATCTGGCTGGAAGTGGTATGGTGCCTTTCTGTCATCCATCCTTCTAAAAGTGACGGAGATCCGCTCCACTGGTACTCCCGGTATGCAATGCTTTGCGACGTCTGCTCCATTTCCTCGTAATATCATGACGGAACCTACCGGTAGTGGTATCTCCACCGGCCCTCGGAACTTACCCGGGCCTGCTATCCGGAGGTCAGATTCGAACATGATATTGCATTGGTTGACGAATGAACTGTGCAGAAAGGCCTAACAAAGTCATGGTGGTCTATGTGTGGAGGTATGCAGTCGCCCTGCTGATAAATGTTGATGATGCAACTGTTAGGTATGCAGTCTGCTGGCAGTACCCTCCACGTTATCATTCTTTTTCACCATTCTTTTAATTATTCTCGGCATTGGATCCACCTCACCGTGATGGAGTATCCCTGGTGGATTTCCTTTTCGTCCTCTCGCGAAGTTATAGCAACATCCACATTGTATTGTGACTCTTCCTTTCCCTGGCATCCATTTCCGGGGTTCCGAATAAGTCTTTTCTCTCAGACGGCCTGCTCGACCCATCTTCTGAAGTTCTAGAATGCAATCCACAATCTGCTGTTGCTCGTACTATGAGAATATACCTGTGTGTAACTCGAGACCTTCCAAAATGTTGATTCTTCTGCCTCTAATACTTTCAAAATATTCGAAAGTCTTCTTCTCAACATTTTGCATTCTTTCTAGTTCATATTCTGGGATGATCTGCAAGTGACGAGGCCTAGTAACGTATTGCGGGATGTATGGCTCAATCCCGTCACGTTCTTCTGCATACCTTGGCTCCTCGGGGATTGTCTCTGTCGGGACATCCTCCGGGGTTGCTTCAGCAACAAGGTTCTTTAGATACGGTATCTCTATCTGACGTCGAGGCGATCTCTTTGTCCTTCTTGGCACTTCTCCTATCTGTTCTGATTCTCTCGGCGTTGACTTTCTTCTTTCTGGTTCCTGTCGAATCAGTATCTTTGAAATGTGTGTGTCTGCGAAGGCGGCTGTTTCCTCGTGTTGATCTGCTGCTAGTTTAGTCGACATCTTGCGGATACGGCAATTTTTATTCCTTCTTTGAGTAGCAGTGAGCGTAGCTCCCCTCACTTCTTGAATTTCTGCGGGCGCGGCGCTGACGAGCCTGCCCTCTGTAGTGGCAACTACTGACTTGATTTTCTTGCTTTCTTCAATGTTTGTCTTTCTCTTATTGTTGCTTCGGATTGGTGGCTTGGGCCACCCATCTTCATTACTTGTCCGGCTATGAAGCTCTTCTCGGTCCACTCGGGACCCAATCATTTTCTTCATACCGTAGGCCTGGTCGGTGTGAAGTCGAATCAATTTCTATCACTTCTCCATCCTTCACCCTCTTTTCATCGAGTGCGAGACTCACGCCATTTTTAAAGTTTAGGACCAACCGCCCGTTCGACATTTCCCCGCAAAGAAGACAAGGAAAGGATCAGGGTCGTACTAAGAACAAGAACATTAAGAAAGTATTTATCACTGAAGATTCTTATTCACTTATTCCAATTTTAATTTTTAAGGAAAGTAGGAAAAGATAAAGAAAGATCAGGAAAAAGATTTGATTTGAAAGGAAGGGTAAAACTTTATTATTATGATTTGACATATTTTATTTTTAGCACATATTTTACTTTATCCATTTTTATGTTTTTGGGTTCGGACCCAGTCACATAGTGATCGCTTTTCCGGTGTTTCTAGGGATAAGACTCTATTTTAGAGGCCACCCTTCGAAACATCAGGTTGCGTAGTACTTCTTCAAATATCGTCCATTGATTGGAAGCATTTGTCGTTCTCCTTGGCAATTCACAAGTTGGTAGGAGCCTCCCGAGTAGATTGCCTCGACCACAAACGGCCCTTCCCAGTCGGTTCAAATTTGCCTCTTATCTTGCGATGTGCGAGAATAGGTCTTACGAGAACAAGAACTAAGTCACCAACTTTGAAAGTTCTTGGGCGGACCGGTTTATCATGGGCATGGCTCATCTTAGCTTGGTACGAGTTCCAAATTTTGTTGCGCTGCAAGTCTTTTTCCTTCCAAGTTTTCCAGTTCTTCCAGTCGTAATCTGGCATTTTCTTCTGTAGTAATTTTATTTGCAACTGCGATTCTGAGTGATGGAAGCTGAACCTCCAAAGGTAAAACTGCCTCGGACCCGTACACTAAAGTGTAAGGCGTAGACTGAGTAGGAGTTCTAAAAGTTGTCCTGTAAGCCCATAAGGCTTCTAACAACTTCTCGTGCCAATTTCTCTTGTTGTCATCCAAAGTTTTCTTTAAAATTTGAATGAGAATTTTATTAAAAGCCTCGGCCAAGCCGTTTGCTCTTGGGTAGTAGATTGTTGAGTATCTCCAATTGATTCCATGTCTTCTGACAAAATTGTTGATTTTTGTGCTTCTGAATGCGGACCCATTATCTGAAATGATTCTGCGCGGTATTCCAAAACGGTAGACGACTTGATTTTTGAAAAATTGGAGCACGTAGTGTGCCTTTACTTCTCTGAGTGGAACTGCTTCTGCCTATTTAGAAAAGTAGTCTGTAGCTGCAAGGATGAAGCGATGTCTTCTTGAAGAAGGTGGTTCTATCGGACCCACTATATCTGTGCCCCAACACTCAAATGGCCACGACGCAATTGTCGGATGTAGCACATTTGGAGGTTGGTGTAGAACCACTTCGTGCACTTGGCACTGGTGACAACTTTGGGCAATCGTCATGCAATCGGTCATCATTGAGGCCCAGTAATACCCTAGTCTTTTAATTTTAATTTTCATTTTCAGACCCGACTGATGAGCGCCACAAAGTCCTGAATGCACTTCTTTGACAATTTCACGAGCCTCGGACCCGTTCAGGTATCTTAACCACATTTGATCAAAAGACCTTCTGTATAATGTATTGTTTATTAATGTGTAAGACGAGTTCTTTTCTTGATTTGATGGGCTAATGACTTATCATCCGGTAATTTCCCTGTTTGCGGGTAGTCTATTAGTGGTTGACGCCTTTATCTTCCGTGTTTTCCGTCATCGCTGTAGCTCGATTCCTCTGCTTTTCCGATTTCCGTATCATATCCATGTCGAGCCGTGATAGGACCCGTCGTCCTTGAACTAACACTTCAACCGACTCATCTTGTGAGCGAGCGAAATTCTTTTGCGAGGTGAGCTAGCGCATCCGCGAGAGCATTTTCTCTTCTGGGGATCTTGTAGATTGTTACATTTGGAATTTGTTCCAATAGTTTCATGGCATATTGAAAGTATTGCTCGAGTCTTGGCTTTAAAATTCTGTATTGTCCGGCGACCTGTTGAATGATCAACTGAGAATCTCCATAGATGTTGATATCTGTTATTCCCATTTGAATGGTCAGTTCTAGTCATGTTATAAGAGCTTCATATTCTGCATCATTGTTTGTGCACGGCTCTGTTAAGTGGTAGGAGTATCTTAACATCCCCCGCTCCGGTGTTATAAAGATTAGTCCGATTCCTGCCTTACCGGGCACTATCGTTTGCAATTCTTTGTCTTTTTGTGCTGAGGATGCTCCGTCGAAGTATAGTTCCCAACGTCGATCATCAGTGTCTTCTAGGCTCATTATCTGCTTGTCTGGTAAATCGTCGTCGAGAGACGAATCTACCGGTAAAGGGTGCGCTGCAAGGAAGTTAGCTAGCACTTGTCCCTTTACGGCACGAAGAGGAACGAAAGTTATGTCGAATTGCAATAGTATCATCGACCACCTGGCAAGTCTGCCAGAAAGTGTTGGACGAGTCATCAAATATTGCAATGGATTAACTTTCGAGATGAGGTTGACCTAATGAGAGAGCATGTAATGCCTGAGTTTCTGTGCGGCGAAGATCTGGGCTAAACAATGCTTCTCAATTAGAGGATACTTTACTTCCATCAGAATCAAACGACGGCTTAAGTAGTAGAGAGCATTTTCTTTTCCCTCATCATTGACACAGGCTAGCGGGGCTCCAAGGAGTCGTCTAAAGCCGTGGTATAATGTATCAACGGTCTACCCGAGGCCTGGGGCTGCTAAGACGGGAGGTGTCATTAAGTATTGTTTAATGTCCTCGAAGGCCGGTTGGCATTTCTCTTCCCAAACGAATTTGGCGTCCTTTTTAACTAATGCCGAGAAGGGCTGACACCTACCTGACAAGTTCGAAATAAAGCGTCGAAGATATGCCAGCTTCCCTTGAATGGATCGTAGCTGTTTTAAGGTTTTGGGAGGCGGCATTTCTAAGATAGCTTTAATCTTTTCCGAATCAATTTCAATTCCGCGATGTCGGACAACAAATCCTAAGAATTTCCCGGAGGTAAAGCCGAAGGCGCATTTTAAGGGATTCATCTTAAGGTTGTATTGCCTTAGTCGCTCGAAGACAATTCTCAAATCATACAGGTGATCTTCCTTTAGTTTGCTTTTAATGACCACATCATCCACGTAGCACTCGACTTGGTTGTGAATGAGATCATCGAAAATCTTTTTCATTGCTCTTTGATATGTTGCTCCTGCGTTCTTTAGTCCGAATGGCATTACTGTGTAGCAATACACTCCGATTGGTGTTCTGAATGCCATGAGCTTTTCGTCTTCCGGTGCCATCTTTATCTGGTTGTATCCTGAAGATCCGTCCATGAAAGAGAATATTTCATGTGTCGAAGTGATGTCGATCATTAACTCTGGAATTGGTAGTGGAAATTCATCCTTCGGACATGCTTTGTTCAAGTCTCTGAAATCCACGCAGATTCTGATCTGACCATTCTTCTTCCTGACTGGTACCACATTGGCTAGCCAAGTAGGGTATTGTTCTTCACGGACAAATTTAGCGTTGATTAGCTTCTTAACTTCGGCTATTACTTGTTGTTAAATTTCCAAATGCATTCTTCCGGAAGCTTGTCTGGTCGGAACGGAAGTAGGATCCACTCCTAGCTCGTGACTGCGACTTCTGGAGCTAATCCCGGCATTTCGTCGTAACTCTAAGCAAAACAGTCCTTGAATTCCATTAATAGCTTGATCATTTCCTCGGAATCTTCTTTATTGAGTAAGGAGCTAACAAAGGTTGGTCTAGGCTTTTCGTTAGTACCTAAGTTAACTTCCATTAACTCATCTATTGTGGATTTGATTTCTTCTTCGAATTCTGGTGGAGCGTCTCCAATTTGCAGATCTTTAAGCTCTTCTGTAGTTTCCAAGCAGTCTTCATTAGGTTCACAAGTGACAACCAAACAAAATTCCGTATCGTCGACGCGAACCTACTGTGCCGAATCCGAGACCATGTTTTGAATTGGGAGGCCGACCGGCATTATTCCATAATTTTTCGAAGTGTTGTGATCGGCCTTTGGTCCATTGTCGAGGTAAGAAACCACGCTGAACTAAATTTCGAACACAGGGAGAGTACCACTCAAGAGGTAATTCCATTAATTCGGAAGAAGTGACATCTTCAAATTGTACATTGTTTTCAGTATTGGAAGAAGTGCCACGGTAAAATCTGATTGGCTTTGCACCGCTGCTATGGACTTCTTTAACCACCAAACCCTCGATCTTATTAGATTGGATCGGGGTCAGGGTCATAGTGTGTACATTGTGATTAATCTTCTTGTACATCGATTTGTATTCTTCGTTCTTCTCATCTTCGAGAGAAATCTTAAATTGTGGTTTCTTCCGGTTTATTGTAGCTGCTTCTTTCTTGATTTCTTCTTCTTTCTCAGAGCTGTCTTCCCAATCAACGTTGATCATCGGCTTTTTCTGTCCAACTGTCCCAGTGTCTCTTCCACGACCTCATCCTCGGCCTCGACCTTGGATGCGAGTTCTGGAGAAACCTTCACCATCTTGCCGTAAGGGAGTGGTGAGTGACTGTTGGACTAGAACTTCAGGTTCTTCATTGTCTCGAATTTCTTTTGATTCATTTGGCACGGTGTTTCTAGAGAAGATTGTTTTCTTCGGAGGTGCGTAATAAGCTGCATCTTCATGGATTCCAATCTCATGTACGGAGAAAGGTTGCAAATCACCTTTAATGCACTGTTCTCCTCCTTCGTAGTATTTTATGCACTAATGCAGAGACGATGGTACCATACGGTTTTCATGGATCCACGGTCGGCCCAGTAGAGCGTTGAACGATGTCTCAGAGTCAATTATGTGGAATTTTGCGGTTGTCTTTGCTAAGTCACCGGTCTTCATCAATAGTGTTATTGATCCAAGGGCTCTTTTTCCTCTCTGGTTGAATCCTCTTAGTAACATCTTGTACGCTCGAAGCTCGCGAGCATCAATTTCCAAGTATGCTTAGCGTCCGAAGGTTCATTATGTTAATTGACGCTCCTGGATCCACCAATACTACGGAGAGCGTAAACTTTCCGATTGTGATCTGAAATGTACAACGGTCGGTTATGATCGAGCATGTCCCGAGTAGTAGATCACCGTCCGTGAAGGTAACACCTTCGTTGTTCCTTTAACGAGCAAACCTCGTCTAAGGAATCTCCGGCCATCCGAGCTAAACAAATCTCTCGGATCAAGTAAGGCCTTGATCGAGCTTCCCTCATCTCTTTTGATAAGATGAGAGCGTCGTAGATGCTCGGCTTGGTCAGTAGTTTCCTAAGATGGGCTAGTACGTTATAGTTCACTTTGTTACCATGTGTTTCAGCTTCTTCCCCAATGGGCAATTCTTCTGCTGGGGTTGATTCTTCCTGAACAACCACCTGCTTTCCTTTGTCTTTTGGACCCATTCTCGGAGGTAGAACCTTTCCGCTCCTTAAGTTGACTTCTGTGATTTCTTCTGAATCTAGTACTGAGTTTACAGGTGTCTCCTTTTGAATCGGCATGACAGGTTCTTCTGGAGTCGCTTCGAAATCTGAAAGCTCTAACTCTATTGTAATTGGAGTTCCTTGGAATTCACAAATAGATTCATTGCTTGTTGAACTTTCGTAGCTTTCTGGGTGAATGTCTTCTTTGTCATCTTGATTGTCGAGGTCGTGTATGATTTGAGAATTTTTATTGGTATCGAAATCGGGATCCGGATTAGATTGGTTGTCGTTAGTTACGTAATCGTTAGAACCAGTCAAAACATATCCAACACCATAACTCTTATCATTATAAGATCCCGCCGGAGCGAGCAAATAATCATACAGAGTCAGAGGTTCGAGGAATTTTTCCCCTGAATCGGAAACAACCATACTAGGATAAGCAACCCCTAGTCTAGCCTTAGGAGCCTCGATCCTTTCTTTTTCTTCGATCTCCTTCTTTTCTATGATCTTTTCTTCCTGGGGCAGTTCTTCAATTACAAGCGATAGCGCCGACTTGACAGGTTTCGAACTTTGAATTGAAGCACGCGCCGAAGCGGTTTGGATGCGATCCAAAATTTTCTTCGATGACTTCGTCCAAGCGGTACTCCATCCATCATCGGTCGTGTAAGGGTCTATCGGAACAATGGGATCCGTTGAAATAACATTGACAGATCCTCCTTTCGGGGGTTCTTTCATGTATTCCTTTGGGATCGTTATGTTCCCTTTTCGGAGATTGTTGTCAAGCCAACTTTTGAAGGTGATGCAATCCTCTATCTTATGTCCGAGCATCCGATGGTATGGACGGTAGTTGGGATGGTCTTTCTTGTTGACTTCTTCGGCTTCACAGGATCCGGCGGTCGAAAATCGAAGTCTTCATCAAACTGCGGAACATCTTTGGCACTGCCTCATTCTTGAATGGATACTCTCTGTTTATAAGCTCCTTTAACGTGCGTTGTGGGCGAGGCGGTTGCTCATATTGTTGAGTTGACTGATAACCGGGTTGAGGTTGTTGGTAATTCTGCTGAGGTTGTTGATAGCTGGGCTGCGACTGTTCCGGCTGTATTTGCATTGGCTGCTTGCCCTTATTGACTGCCGCAACGATACCGGATTTCTTTTCGAATGTCTTCACAGGCTTCTGTTTGTCTGTTTTGTCGACGAAACTTAGTTGCTTTGCTTCTTCTTGCAAGCTTCCGGCCTTGCTTAACAACTTCTCGAAAGTCTTAATTGTAAATCCCTTAAGGAGAAGTGCTATCAGGCCGTGAATGCTTTTAAGCAAGATATCGATCGCATGTTGTTCTTGTAGCTGTGGCTCACACTTCATGCTTAGATTTCTCCATCGAAGTATGTAGTCCACTAAAGTTTCATTCGGTTTCTGTTTCTCCACCACTAAGTCACCGATGGTGATATGGTGCTGAGCTCCGACAAACCGTTTCACAAAAAGGTTTTCTAATTCTGAAAATGTCTTTACCAAACCGTTCGGTAACTCTGCGTACCAATCGAAGGCGATCCCTGACAGGCTGCTGACGAATTGTCGGAAGAGTAAGGCATCACTCCCACCGGCGTTGCAACAACTAGCACAAAAATGTGCAACATGCTTGTCGAGGGTTTCCGGTACCATCAAAAGTTTTGAACGAGAGGTGGTACGAAGCCTTTTGGGTATTGTACGCATCGAATTCTTCGGGGTACGATCTACCCGTCCGAATAGATGCTCCGCTCTTAGGCTCGTGCTAAGGCTTGTCGCACCTGCTTGTTCCACCATGTTCTTGATGTCCTTCTCCGGAATCATATTCGGGTAGAATCTTTCTTCGGTCGATCGTCTCCGTTAACGGATGTAATCTCTTTTCCTCCGTCCGTAATATGAATAACTTCGGAGGTGTTTCTCTTGGGGATTGAGCCGACTACGAAGAGTGGCTAGAGGCTGCAGCCATCTCTTCCATCCTTTTTGCCATTTGAGAGATTGTATCATCATTTTCTCGAATTTGTGCTCTTAATGCTTCCGGTTCATCTCTCTCCGCGGCTGCCGGGGCACCTTGCGAAGCTGGCGATGCTCGTGTTCAACCATGTTGATTTCCACATATTCGTCATCCATGAACTCCGACGAGTCAACTTCATCTCCAAACTTTTCTTCTCTTTCTCTTGCTAATCGTTGAATGTCGGTTCTTAGCTTTTCCATAGCGTCTTCCAATGGTCTTTTTCGTGCGGTTTCGCAGTTATCATGCGATGGCTGTTGGGTTTCCTTCTTGGGAGTCCCCTTCATTGCGGTGGCGCTCTCTTCGGACTCGAGTCTCCTAACGAGACTTTCCTTTTCAGGTCATTGTTTCGGTCTCAATTGGCCAGTAGTAGGACGCCATACCATCCTTCTAGCAGCAGAAGGCCTAGGACCGGATGGTCTGTCGGCTGAATGCTGGAAGGTGGTATCCTCCACGATCTGTAAACCTGAAACAACAACAAGTGGACTAGCCTTCATCTTCTTATTCGGCTTTTCTGTGGCGATAACGGGTCCTACTCGCGGCCCAAGACGGGACTTGGCTGGCACCCGCCCTATTCTTCTTAAAATCTATGATACAAGACATTTCTCTTTCTTTGCTAACTTCTCTATCACAGTCTGTAGTCGGGCAAATTGTGTCATCCTAGCCCTTTTCTTCCGGCTGTCGCTATAGTATGTGGGTCGAGGTAATGTAGAAGCAATCTTGCGGACATTTTCCTCGTCAGCTGCGGCGGAAAGGGGGATGGAATCTACTTCCTTCCAAAAGCGGTGTATACTCAGGCAATTGTATGTATTCAGGTAGTGGTGTGTACTCAGGGAGTTCTTCCAAGAAAGCAACTTCAGCAGCTCTGGCCTTTCTGGCAATCTTTCTACCTCTGTTTCTTCTCTGAGTCCGTGTTAGGGGTGGAACCCTTGAGCTGGACCCAATTTCGAAAACATAAGGTCTTGCACGGAAATCTGTACCCTCCACGGTAACATGCTCGTTACAAATTTGAACTTCCTTCCCCTTCAGTTTGGCGGAAGCCGGGGTAGGTGCAGAGACGACTAGACCAGTGGGGGTAGAGATAACGGTCCTCCATGGACGGTAGTATTCCTCTCGACTGGAACCCTTTGCGGGGAGGGAACTCTTGGGTTGACTTGAGGTTGAACTTGATCAAAGGTCTTTCAGTTTCAGATACTTTGTCTGTAAGTGTGAAAAGGGTAAAGTTAGTGATCTTGACATTTGTGTTCTCGAATCCTTGTCCAAACCGGATGATCCCATTGTTGGGCAGCTCATGCTTGTAAACAGCGAAGTCCAGTCCATTGGTGAAGGAGAAAATCAGCTTTGGGGCAGACATCTTCTGCAAGGTAGATTCTGATTGTCAGTCCCAAGTTATGCTTCTTCTCATTAGGACGAAAATAAAAGAATCGAAAAGAGTCCAAACACATTTTTGTTCATGTATTTATAAAAAGGAGTTATTTGTTAAAAGAGTTATTCATTAGAGGGTTTGTTTATTAGGAACAGAATGTTCAAAGGCGTAGAGAAGGTAAGGAATCCGATTTAGAATTGGAAAAGAAGAGAAAGTCTTATGCAGGACTTCTCGACTCGAAGGACCGCTACTAAACTAACACCTATTGAGGGTCCACCCCACCTCAGAAAAGAGGTAAAAGGATCTCGGAACCTCTCCGTTTAGGGGTGCCTAAACAGTGGCTCCTAAATCCGAGAGGAGTTGGCTATACTCGTTCAAGACAGAAATGAATGGGGTATTCCAACGGAAGAATGGTAGTTTGGTCCACTAGGGGCATGGGCTCACTACCGATTTATGAAAGCAAAATCATCTGATCAAAATGGAGAGAGGAACTATTCCCGAGCGGAGTCGCCAGAAATTGTCGGCATATTTTTAGATTATGAGTTTTATTTTGAAAAGGGGGTCGCCTACATAAATTGTCGGCGAATTTTTTATATTTTAAATTTACTTTAATATATAGTTTAAGAGATAACATTTGATTTTGAAAGTAATTTTAAGTTTAAAATTTTTAAGATATGAAATCAAACCGATCTCACATCCCAAATAGTTTATATAAACGAGCACCGCACCACAAACTGTATATCTATCCCGAAGAATAGACACACTGTTTGGTGATGGTGCTCGATTAAATAAACTAGGAGATTTGTGACATCCGTTTGGTCTGCGAACCAATTTTATAAGCCGACAAGTTCCCTTGCTTAATATAAAGGAATTAAGCGAGGGTTTATATTACACGGGTTCTTAAAGTTCCCTATAAGGGCAAGCCCCTATAGTTAATTACATCTTAAATGATGGGAATCATTTAAGAAAACTCTCGATAATGATCAGTTGTTTTTCTCTCAAGAATTTCAAAGTTTAAGGTTTTGAAAGGATTTGAGTTTTGGAGATTTCAATTGGGAATATATCAAATTTGGAACAGTTTATTTTAGGAGTCCAAAGGAAGAGAAGTAGGAGAAGCTGAGGATCCAAGAGGAATCTTGGCAACTTCTCGACTATCCTATTGTTTGGCTTAGATTTGAGAAAATCCTAATATTATCTTATATTTCAATCTTGCCAATTTAGTTAATTAGGACTTATATTCGTATGACACAGTCATGCAAATAGCCTCGAAGATGTGAGGGTTTAGGTCGTACCGAACGACTACCTCGGAGTCCTATGACTGGTTAGGGCTTAATTTACATAACATGATTATGAAAATGCCTAACGAAAAGTTGAGGATTTATGTTGCACTAGGAAAACTACCTCGAAATCCTATGGCTTGGTTATTTTATTCTAAGAAAGTTTCTTTGAAGTAGACTCGGGTTTTCGTCGATGACGATGGCCGTGCTTGCTGCACCATGCTCCGAGCTCCTTGTTGTTGCAGAGGTTTAGTTTTAGAAGTCATAAATCGGGAGATGAGAGAAGTGTTTTGGTTTAGAGAAAATCTTAAAATCCAGGTGTTTTTAATATTTTAATTAAAACAAATCTTAAAGTTATTTAAACAGAACCGATTAAGATCCCACGGTTCCGTCATCCCGACACCGTTATTTTCATCGAATTCACTTAGTCCACATGAATTTGCTAAACTCAATTGAATGAGTTCCACACCTTCATTTAGACCGTGGGAAATCTTGTTAGCAACATGTGGGTTACATCATCCGAGGTATTCCCGATCATTCAACGAGACGTTTTAATTTAGTTGCAATTGTAGTTTTGTGTTCTGTTTGTGATTAAATTTTGAGTTGTTTTATATTTTGAAATGTTGTGGCGGTGAATTTTATCTTGTAATGATTTTTAATTTAATTTTGGTTTCATTTTAGGGACTATCCTAAAGGTTTTGGTTTTCATGCAACAGTTGTTTATCATGCAAGAAAAGTAAAGTGCATTTGCAATAAAGTAAATTGCAACAAAATAAAAGCGTACCTGGAGAGTCTTCCCGTCATCCCAAGCTGCACTTAAAACACATGTTAAGGCATTTAGATATTCCAACAAATACCTAGGTAAAGCTAAGGGAAAGGTTTTGGTTGTCTACCGAGTCCTAATCCTATAGCTAGTCATCTCCTATGACGTCTCAGGTTCTTGTGTTTTGGTTTAAGGATGATTTTCTTCATCGAAGAACAATTAAGTTCAATCTGTTCTTATAAACATCCTATCATATTGAGGAAGTGCTTAAGACGAGTCTTAAACATCTTTTCGATACCTCTAGGATTGTTTTAGGTCCGAGAGAATTTAATTATACAAGTGAATTAATCATCCAGGAGTTTAGTTAAGTTTTGTTCTTTTGCTCGAGTGAACTAGGACATTTGAATATCCTATAAGTGAAGTAACACTTCACTTAATACTCCGTTTAGGAGTTATGACAACAAGAGCTTTTGAGGGCAAATTGATGTTTAAGTAATTTGTGATTTAATTTAATTTTAATTAATGGGTTTAAGTTTGGAATAATGTTCAAGTTGTTTTAGATTTATTTTGAATTCTTTATGTCTTAGGTGATGTTATATTTAATTCAATTTAATTTAATTTAATTTAATTTAATTTAATTTGGTTTAGTCTTAATTTTAATTTTTTATTTAATTTAATTTAGATTTTATTTTAAGTTGATTTTATTTTTTAATTTAATTTAATTTAATTTAATATGTTTTAATTTAATTTAATTTAGTTTAATTTAATTCAATTCAATTTAATTTAATTTAATTTAATTTAATTTTAATTTAAATTTATTTTAATTTTAATTTAATATTTTTTTTATGTTTTAAAGATGATTTAATTTAATTGTTAAAGTATTAATTTAATTGAAATTTTGGAAGGATTTAATTTAAATGTTTTAATTTTAATTTAATTTAATGATTAAGTCTTTTAGTATTTTAAATCTTGAGTTTGGGTTATCATTTTAATTAGGAATTAAATATTATTGAGGTGATTAATTTAGGAATTTTTAAATTAAAGAATAAATGTCTTCCTAATAATATCCCTATTTTAGTAATTTCAATTTTTATTAATCTTCCAAATTTCATTAATTAAGTGATTAAAGTTTACTCTAATTAATATTAAAAATGATTGATGGGTTTCTATCCTTTAATTATTTAAATTTCAATCATCCAAATCAGATTAGGATCAAATATTTTACTCTCTCATTTTATTAAGCCTAAAATTTTAATTAAGGGTTAAAATTTTAATTACCATTTTGCCCTTCAAGATTAATAATTCCATAACTCACTAAATTGAGCTTAAATGAATTTGAAATTTTTATGTGGCTTCACTCACATGTCAATTAAGACATTAGGGGAGAAAATGTGATTTTTCTGTATTTAATTTATTTATATAATTATTTTTTGTAGAAAATAGGGATTTCCAAGGAAAATTCAATAAGATGACCAAGGGAATTTTTCCGTTCTTAAGAAAATTATGGGACACTCCTAATGACCACAGGACCATTTAAACTAATTTTGGTGATCTTTTGAATTTTATTTTATTTATTATAATTATTTTGATTTTTGGAGTAATAATTATTTTAAAAATAAAATAAAGGTTGAAAAATGAATTTTATATTTTTCAAAAATCTCTCTGATATCATGGAAACCATAGAACTAATTTTCATAATTTTTTTATTTTTCTTTGTTTTATTAGAATTATTATAGTGAAAAGGTTGAAAAATACATTTTTAATATTAAAAATTACATTAAACCTTTAAAATTCAATATCTTATCCTAGGAACTTAAGAAAAATATTTGGTTTGTTCCTAAGTGTTTAAAATTCAAAATATGACATTTTGGTGATTTTTAATATTTTTTTGATTTTTATTATTTTTTAATTATTAAAAATATTAAAATAATGATAAAAATCAACTTTTTTAGAAAATTACAATTTTAATTTTGCTAAGTTCCTCTGATATAAGAGACGCTCTTAAATCATTTTTGTAAATTTTTGAAAAGTATTTTGTGAGTTATGAATTTTTAAAGTTTAATTTTACCCATTTTTGCTTAAGAGGCTTAATCAACCCATTTGGTGGGGTTAATCGAAGTCCAATTGGTTTCAAATTTTTATGTGGTGTTCTCCTATCCCTAGAGGACAGTGGAGAATTGTTTTTAAGTTACTTTGATGAATGGTTAACCCTAATTAATTAAAGTTCAATTTTGGGTATTTAGGCCAATTAGAGTTATTCAAAGTGAATTAACTCAAAACTTATTTTTCCTAGGTCCCTCTGGTCACAAGAAACATCACTAAATTTTCCTAGAATTTATTTCTCAACATGCTAATTATTGGAATTAAATACTCAAAACAGTAACATGAACTTGAAAAATCAATAACTTCTCATAGGGATGGCCTCTGACCTTAGAAAATTCAAGGAATGTTCCCAAGTTTAGAGGCTTCGAAAACCCTATGGTTTCATGCCATGGTGAATTTCCTATATGCATGGAGAATTAAAACAATGCAGAGAGTAAATAAATAATTAAAAATAAAATACTTAATGAAATTACTTGATTTCTTTTCCACATTATTCTCCTCTGTTCACTGAGCAAGTGGGTATTTTTATTTTATTTTTAGGATTTTTCTACACAAAGTTATGAATTTTTGAAGTTCTGGGTATTTAATAAATAAGAAAAATCCCTATTTTCCTACTTATCCGAATCGGCGCCGCGTCAACCTTAGCATCTCCGAACAGCCACGCGGCGCTTTCTGGTTCGACGCCGCCATCCGACTCAGCGCTCCAGGGGCCCGCGGTTCATGTACCATCGCGCTGTCCGGCTCGATCCCGACCGTCCGCTCGATACACGCTCGATCTGACGGCTCCCGGTCATCGTCTACGGCGGGTGTGAACCGTGACCGTCAACCTTCTAACCCTAATTTCTCACTCGATTCTCAACGGATTTTTGTGTTCTTATGCTCTATGGATTCGTCTAGAAGAGACGAACACATCCATACGGTAAACATGCACTGAAATTGATTCAAATTAAATGGAGAATCTCTTTAAGCTCGGGAAGAAGAGTGAGTCCATACCTTTGCTCAGAGAAGTGAAGCTTCAATCTGAGGGTTGTGTCACCTTCGATTGGGTCCAAGCAAGCTCCAGATGAAGTCCCTTTGCCTGGTGAGTTGTCTAGGTATGATTTCAACCACAGCCGATCACAAAGCTTGGAGGCTGGGAGCAATGGGCGGCTTCGGTGAGGGGGCTTTCTGCGGGAACTTCTCCTCTTGGTACGGTGAAGGCGTAGGACCAATCAATTTGGAGATTGGCTCACTGTGGTGAAGTGTCCTGGTTTTGAGCTTGGATTTCGACTGCGAAATTGAGCTCGCGAGAGGAAATGGCAGGGGGATTTCGGTGGGGATCAAGTTCTCTATGTGTAGAGAGTGGTACGGGATGATTTTGGCGGGGTTTCGGTAAGTTTTGGTTCGGCACCTCTCATGGCCGAGAGGAGGTAGTGTTTAAATAGGAGAGGGTGGAGGGCCTCCCGGGGGAGTTAGGGCTTGGGATCGATTGCTCCATGCAGAGAAGAACGACCATGGTGTTCGATTGGGTGGGACACTTCGGCAAGGCAAAATTGAAAATTTTGGCTCCTCCCAAGGTCTCGGCCATGGTGTTTTCCGGCGATCCGAGCTGCCGGCCGGCAGGCATGGGTTACCCTCGGGTCCGGGTGGGTCGGGGGCTGGAGGTTTGTGCAGGAAATTGAGCTTTGCCATGTGTAAAGAGGATGGATTGAAATGGAAAGGGTAAGGGCTCATTTTGGGCTCAAATTGGTCAACCCATGATTTTGGGCTTGGTTCACCTCCCCACGACCTAGTTTTGGGCTGGGTGAATCGGTTAGGTCAGTTGGTCTTAAGTGGTGAAGTCTTCATCCAAGAATATTTAGATTAAATTTGGGTTAAGGGGAATCATAAGTAAGGTTAATGGCTTTTAGGAAGTGCTTAAAGGACCTCCTCTTTTTGCCCAATGTGGTAAGATCACATGTCGACAACTCACATGGCTTGCATGTGGCTCGAGAATGGCTTCATGGCTCACCTTTGGCTTGGGAAAAAGTTTGGTCGATTTCATGAAAAAGGGTTTTAGAAATTTTGGTAATTTGGTGTAAAATTTGGATGGTTTGTCATATGGCTTTGTTTAGAAAGATTTGATTGCTGATTTAGGACTTAGGAATGATTTTAATTAAGTGAGGATGAGATGAGATTGTAATGTGGGCTTTAGGATGGGCTTGGGCTTTTGAGTTTGGTTAGGAATGGGCTTTTGAATGTCCTTTAGAAGAGGGCTTTTTGGTTTTGGGTTGAATTTGAGTGGGGTTTGGGCCCAAATTTTGGGCAAATTATGTTAGTGTTTTGTGTGGGGATGTTAGGGAAGGTTTAGAAAAGGTTTGGGGTCAATTGGAGTTGAATTGGTTTGGTTTGGGCTAAGTTTGGGTCATGGGTCCAAATTGGGCTTTAAGGTCAAAAGTGAAATTGGATTCAAATGTCAATCAAATTGGACTTGGATTTGGTCTAGATTGATATTGTGGATGTTAAATTGAAGTTTAGAATTGAATTGGACCAAAATTGGGGTCAATTGGGTAGATTTGGTTTGACATTGGGTTCACTTAGGTTAAGAATGAGCTAAATTGGGGGTTTTGGTAAAAGTGGGGTAAATTGACAAAATTGGCCCATGGTGTAGTTTGACAAAATGAAATTGATAATATTTGGGATTTTTTGAAATTTTCTGGGAATTTTCTGAATTTTTGGATTTTTTGGCTAAGAGGGGCATTTTGGGTATTTGGAGGGTATTGGGGGGTATTTTTGGAATTTTTGGTATTTCTGGCTATGGATGATCAATTTGATTGGTGAGGAAATGTTCAAGATTAATTTTGGGGAATTTTGGGTGATTTTGAAATTTTGGAGGATTTGGGCAATTTTAAGGGCTTTTAGTAGGTTTGATGGGTGTAGGGTCTCCGGGGTCAAAAATTGAAATTTTGGAAAAAGAAGATTGATCAAATATGAGTGAAATGGAAGCACTTTGGTTGAGCCATGAAGCCATGAAGCCATGTTAAGCCTATATGGGCCATGAGAGGACTCATTTGAGGCATTCAGCTATGTTGTTCCTAACCCTCTTAGGCTAGGGGCTTAGGGGTTAAGGTCCATCCATATGAATTACCTACATGAGTCAAGGAGCCAAGTTGGGTATGTGTGTGGTTTTAGGATTTGGATTGTGTGTGTGAGAGTGTAAAGTATGAGTGTAGTGAGTGTGTAAGTCAACCCTCACCAGACCAAGCCACCTAGGGTGGTCCTAAGGCCGAAAGAGTCCTATAGGGAACTCATCCTTTAAACCTTCACATTTGATTTCAACCCTCTAGGTGATTAGGGGTCTACAATCAAGCTTGTGGGGTTTGCGGGGAGGCAAGAAGTGGTTCGAATTTCTAAGGGATGGGTCCCGATTCCGGTCCTCTAAGATAGTCGAAAGGAAAAGCCTAAGGCTAGATCCTAAGCACTAAAGAGGGAAGAGAAGACCTCATCAAAAATGAGGTCAACACTTTCTAGTGAGGACCATGTCCACTACTAGCTTCCCATCAAGACTTGCCTCTTAGGCTCGTCTTCCAGGGGCATGGATGAAAAGAGAATCTATTAAGGATGTAAGACCAGTTCTGAGTTGTATCACCGGAGATGATCGACGGTAATAACCCATAATGAACTGAGTCATATTAAATCCACTGACGATGGTTGACATATCTTAGGTTGTTGGTCGAAGCTTTAGCTTGACGATCGTAACCTGTTATGGAAGTGGTCGAAAGAAATCAACAAAGAATTTTTGACCTATCCGAGGTTGCATGTCGAAGCTTTTGCTTGACGTCTATAGCCTATAATGGAAGAGGTCGAATCAAGTCCCCTTGGGATCAATTAAGCCTAGAATGAGATGTCAGAAATGCTCTGCGTTTCTCGAGACTAGGGAGTAGATCACAATGGATCATATGTTTTTTTGGAAATCTGGTTGCAGTCATACTGAAGAGTAATGTTTGGCAACTTGCCTGTTGCTGCTTTTGAATCTTCCCCTACCCAGCGGGGGTGTTTTCCATGCGAGCTTGTAAAAGAGCACATGTATTGGGCCTTGAAGAGATCAGCTTCCCGGTCTAGTTGAAGAGGAACTCTAGGCGTTGAGGAAGCGTTATTTGTAGTGAAGACTACCCCTAGTCCAGAAGCGATTCTTGTAGACTTGTAATATGAATGGAATATGGGATGACATCCTCACCACAGTCGTGCCGAGAAAGTTAATGTGAACGACCTTTCGAGACTGCGGTGAAGGTTGCCCCCCACATTGAAGAATGCTCCAGAGATGATCTTTAAGATGCAAAAATGATTCCTTTGTCCGTTGGATGAAATACGACATTGGGAAAGGAAATAGGGGCTCGGTATCTTAGAGTTGTAGACAATGTCGAACGGGTCATCGTTTCCCACAGACGTCACCAAACTGAAGCGTGCTAGAAAATTCGTGGCAGTAGAGTAACAGATTATCGTCTTAGCGTTGTACAAGAATTTAGCACGCACACAGATGAAAAAGAAATAAGCAGTGACTCCAGAAGTTTTTACGTGGAAAACCCGTAAACAGAAAAACCACAGGGCCTGGCCCAATTGCGAAAATCCACTATTGATTGACATTTCAAGAAATCCCTTGTCCCACAGACGGGAAGGGAAACTATATGTTTTAGATTACACCTTGACTGACGGTGTCTGGTTGATGGTGGTCGAAGAAAATCGATGGTGGTTCACGACGATCGGCGATGGTCCACAGCGATCGACGACGGTTCATGGCCATCAACAGTGGTCGACGACTATCGGTGGTGATCAACGACGGTCGTCAATGATTGAGAATTGCTTCTTCTCCTCAAGACTTCAGACTCTCTCTCTTGGCTCCCCCTTCATGTGAGGGTTGGGGGTCTATTTATAGTATTTTGGGTGCAATTAATGCAGCCATTTTGATCGGACGGTCCAGAGGGCTTCCCTTGATCAGATGACGTTTTTGGGGCATTTGAAGGCCTTAGCGATATTGGAATTAAGCGATCTTAGGCTCGTTGGATTCGTCTTGTCGAGATGTTCGATTCGAGTATAGGCTTGCTAGTGTCAGCATTGGTTTGATCTTCCAAATATGTCCGGAAATCTTCTAGGAGTAGACTAATGACTTGATCTGATCTTGATTTAACTCGAATTGGATTAGTTTTTATATCATTAGGTTTGTCTCATCGAGCCGATCAGTTTGACTATAAGTTTGCTAAAATTGGAGCTCTGGATGTCTTTTTATTAAGATTTGAATGTTTCTTGTTCAAAGGATTGCACCGAGATTCGTGCCGGATGATGAAAAATATTTGGTGGCGTATCAATGCCCAAGTCCAATTCCTCTTACAACCATAAATTGACATTTCTCCCAACATAGAAATAAATTTTTTTTTTTGCATAAGTCTAAAAATTTTTCTAAATTATTTAAGCAAGCATCAAATGAAGTTCCAAATACAGAAAAGTCTTCCATAAAAAACCTCTATTCGATTATCAATCATATTACTAAAAATTAACATCATACATCTTTGAAATGTTGCAGGTGCGTTACATAATCCAAAGGGCATTTTTCGAAAAGCAAATGTTTTATAAGGACTAGTGAATGTGGTATTTTCTTGAACCTCTGGAGCAATTGATATTTGATGATATTCGGTATATCCATCTAAAAAGTAAAAGTATTTGTGCCTAACAAGCCTATCCAACATTTGGTCTAGAAAAGGTGAAGGAAAGTGATCTTTCCTAGTGGCGGCATTTAATTTTCTATATTCAATACATATTCACCAACCGGTGACTTGTCTCGTGGTTATTAATTCATTTCTTTCATTTACTTAACTATCACTCCTCCTTTCTTACGAACACAACGAATTGGACATACCCACGCACTGTCTGAAATATGATATATAATTCTAGCATCCAACCATTTTAAAATTTCTTTCTTTACTACTTCCTTCATCAATGGATTTAATCTCCTTTGCGGATTAGCTTTCCGTTTATGTTGTTCATCCAATAAAGTTCTATGCATACAGGTCGAATGACTGATTCCTTTAATATCAGTTAAAGTCCAACCAAAAGTCTTTTTATATCTTTCTGCTTATGTAAGTCATTTAAATCTGAGGAAACAATAACTGATAATGTAGATAATTCTCCTCCGAACACATACTTTAAATAGTTAGGAAGTATTTTCATCTCAAGTCCATGAAGTTTTATGATAGATAGAATTAGAGTTTTGTTATCATTTTCTGTAATATCTAACATCTCAAATCTTTTCTGAACATAACCTAGTTCTTCGTTATCTATCTCATCATGTTTATCTTCCATTTCATTTTCATCCTCGCAATTCAAATCTTCATGCTCTTTTTTCTCTTCAAATTTTTCCTTAAAATACTTATCTTTTAAATAATAAAAAATTTCCATTCAAAAGCATTCATCATCTTTTTCTGTTGCAGGGTGTTTCATTGATTTTGAAATTTTAAATGTTACATCTTGATCATTTACTCTCATAGTTAATTCTCCTTCTTAAAATCTATCATAGCTCTTCGAGTTGGAAGGATTGGTCTTCCTAAAATGATAGGAATTTCTTTATCTTCCTCCATATCTAAACAAAAAAATCCATAAGCAAGATAAATTTATCAACTTTTACTAAAACGTCTTCTACAACTCCTTTAGGATAAGTGATAGAACGATAAGCTAACTGAAGAGTTACCGAAGTAGGGGACATTTCTTACTTTAAAAAGTTGATAGAGGCATGAGATTAATACTGGCTCCCATATCACTTAAGGCTCTTCCAAAAATTTTTTCTCCAATAGCACAAGATATTGTGAAGCTACAATGATCTTTGAGTTTTTCATGAAGCTTCTCTGAATAATTGCGCTACACTCTTCACTGAGTGCAACAGTCTCATTATATGTAAACTTCCCTTTATTATTCATTATATCCTTCATAAACTTCACATAGTTAGGAATTTGTTCTAAGGCTTCAACGAAGGGAATGTTTACTGCTAATTTTTTAAGAATTTCTAAGAATTTTGAGAATTACTTATCTCTCTTTTGTTGTTTCAACCTTTTAGGAAACTGAGGTGGTGGTCTTTCTATAGTAATATTAATCGGTTTAAGTGGATATTATTATTACCTTTTCATTTTCCACCTTCTCTTTTTCAACTTCAGCATCTTTTTGCACTCTTGATTCCACTTCTTAACTGTATAACCTTAATTTTTTCTTTACTTCTATTCTTTGGGTTAATTTTAAAATTACTAGGGAAAGTTCCTGAAGGTCAATGACTAAGTGCAATAGCAATATGTCCTAATTGATTTTCAATATTTTTAATAGTAGTTCCCTGACATTGTAATTGATTACCTTAACATTGTATTGATTCCCTTGACTTTGTAATTGATTACCCATGTTTAATATTAATTCTTCCATAGATAAGTTATTTTCATTAAATTGCGAGTTACTATTGAAACATGGAGTATAAGAAGGTCTATATTTAGTGTTTCCCTAGAGTTTACCTCACTTTTGTGAGGATCATTTATAAATCACCTTAAGAAAGGAATTCTACCAATATCGACCTCCTAAATCTCAACAATGGTCACTAAATCCTAATGTCTAGGATGAAACCCTAATGAAGCCTTTTTTAACTTAAATCTTAATGACATCCTAAAATGATCAAATTAGCAATGACATATCCTGATTTGATCAACCATTGACCAAACTGGTCAGCCTTTGACCTAAATGATTAAATTAGGTCAAAATGGTCAACCCATGACCCAATGACCACCACATTGACCAAACTGGTCAACCATTGACCCAAATAGTCAAATTAGGTCAAAATTGTCACCCATGACCCAATGAAGATCTCATTGACCAGACTGGTCAACCTTTGACCCAAATGATCAAATTAGGTCAAAATGGTCAACTCATGACCCAATAACCACGCCATAGACCAAACTGGTCAACCTTTGACCCAAATGGTCAAATTAGGTCAAAATGGTCAACCCATGACCCAATGACCACCCCATTGACCAAACTATTCAACCTTTTAACTCAAATGGTCAAATTAGGTCAAAATGGTCAACCCATGACCTAATGACCACCACATTGACCAAACTATCAACCTTTGACCTAAATGGTCAAATTAGGTTAAAATGGTCAACCAATGACCCAATGACAACCACATTGACCCAATGCCAACCCATTAACCACCAGAATAGCCTGAACACCAAATTGGTCAAACCTCACTCATTTGATTAATTTAAGACATTAAAATGATCAAAATTGGTCATTTAGTTAATTCTAGTTAAATCTAGGTCTTGTTACCAAAATTAATGGCCCCATGTTTAAATTATCCATGACAAGGTTAAGTAAATCACCTGGGTCATTCATAGACTTGGTCTGGTCAACCATGGTCAACCCTGGTAAACTATGGTCAACTTTAGTCAAATTTGGTCAAAGCACTCAATTTTGAACCAAATTAGCGAAATTAAAAAAATGATTAAGCTTCAAAATCATTTCGATTAATTTATGGGTTAATATTATAATTTCCTACACTTTTAATTAATTACATGATTAATCTAAAGTGGAATTATAAGAAAGTAACCCTAAATTTAAACTAAAATATGACATCATATATGACAAAATAAATGGTCTCCAAATTTAAAATTACACCATGACATCATAAATGATATCATCTGAAGTCATAAATGGGTCACCCATGACCCATGAGACTCATCACACATGGATTAACACATTCAATAACACATGACCCACCATTTAAATCGTGGTTAAACACCATCATGAGGGGGGGGGGTAAAAGAGGTGTCACCCCTTTATGAATTGTTTAAGGAAGATATGGATGAGTCATCATTCACCTTAAAAAACCACCCAATGAAGAAAAGCATGGCTTAAATCATCCTTATATCATGAGATGACATCATAAACATTAAATTTGAAAATTAAAGTAAAATAGAAGTCTATGTGTCATTCTTTTGACAAAGCCATGGGTGACATGGTGGATGAAGGATAATTCACTCATCTTGAGTCACCATACACCTCTTCTCCACCCAATAGACATAAACCAAGTTAATTTCATTAAATGAAGAACTCATCATGGCTACTCATGAAAAGTTGCCTATGTGGTCATTCCTTCTTCATCTTATTGAATGATCTTACGAATACACATGGGGAATGCTGATTCAACTCAACTAAGAGAGGCCAAAACACCTGATAAACCATCCAATGAAGAGAAGCCGAGCCCTGAGTTAAATTTTCAGCTCAATTGGAACTAGCATGGGTTAATCTTGGGAGGGTGAATTGAGCTTATCCATGAGCTAAAAACATATCTTCAGTCATCATGAAATTGAGTAATAACCTCCCCTATGTGAACCCAAGCCAACCCAAGCTTCTCCATGGCCTTCCAAAAGAGCCACACCTGAGAGCTTCACTTAAGAAAGAAGACCCCTTTCCACTGCCTAATCCCTGAAATTTTGAACATCAAAGTTCCTCCCTAGGGTTTATGCAACTGATTCCCCATAGAATTAGGACCTAAAACCCACTAGTTTACCTTAAATTCTCTACCCAAATAAAAGAAATTTTGGGTTTGAAATGAAGTTGTTCAAAACCTCAAATAAACTTTTTCTAAAAGCTTCCTAGGACCAAGCGAATACAAGCCCAATCAAAATTAGACATTCCCATAAGTTCTAACCCATTGTTCCATCTTCATTTTCAAAGCCGAAAGCCACTCTGATCAAACTTTTACTTAGACCCAATTTCACCGCAAGTTGAGTTAGGCACAAGCTTTGTGTGGTCAAGACAAAACTGTAGAACCAATCCAATTGATGTTTCATCCACTGAGTTCAAGGCATGGATCATTCGACCTAGCTTAGGCTCGGGTTTGATACTTTGTGAAGGAAACCAATTCACAATCTATACGTCAGCGTACGGATGTGTTCTTCATCATCAGATGAAGCTATAGGAACAAAAATCGCTCGAATCCATCATGAAATGACCGAGATTTTGGCCCTAAACCATGGATGGCTTGAGGGTTTAGACAAGAGGAAGGAGATGAACGGATGACCTCCTTTTCCGTGTTTTGGAAATGGATGGCTCTGATTTAATCCTAGTCGATCCGCTGTTCTGAATCCTGCAGCGGATTAGTCGCGTTTCGACGAGTCCGAGGACATGCGGCGCTGTCTGATAATTTATGGTTAGTTTGGATTTAAGTAAATCCAGATTAACCTTAAATTAATCAAAAATCCATATATTTACATAGATCAGAAAGACAATAAAAATTTCTCTGAATTCAGAACAATGAGAGGAATAATGTGGAAATGAAATCATGAATTAAGGAGTTATATTTAATTTTAAATTAATTAATTAATCTCTGGAGTAATTTAATTATTAAAAATTATTTACAATTCCAAAAATTCTAAAATTTTCACAAAATATTCTTTCCATTCCTAGAGACATTCTATGATTTTTCTAGGGATAGGAAAATTCTACGAGTGTCTAATTTCTAATTTCTATCAAACTTTTTATTTATTTCAAAAATTAATTATAAAGATTAAAGAAATTGGAAATTAAATTTAAAAATGGTTAGGAAATTTAGAGTAACATTTCTAAACTCTAAAATGACAACTTCTAGCCATTTAAAAATTTTAAAAAATGACATTTCTATCACTTAGGGTTAAGAATATAAATTCTAAAATAAAATTTAAAACCCTAAAACCCTTAGGTCTAAATGTTAGCCTAGGAACCTTATGCTTGGTTCACCCAACATTAAACCAAGTCCAAAACCATCACCTTTAGGTTCAAGCCCAAATGGACCTAACCCAAACCCCAACTCATGTTAACACAAAATATACCATAATTAAGTCTAAGACACCAATTAGACTTAATAAAACCAAGCTAGACCTTAATCATATTAGATTTAACTTAACAAATCCTAATTAAGTCTAGGTCATCAATTAGACCTAACTAAACCAAATTTAGACCTTAATCACATTAGGTTAAACTTAATAAACCTTAATTAGGTCTAAGACACCAATTAGACCTAATTAAACCAAAGTTAGATCTTAATTAGATTAGGTTTAACTTAATAAACTCTAATTAGGTCTAAGACACCAATTAGACTTAATTGATCCAAGTTAGACCTTAATCACAATAGGTTTAACTTAATAAAATCTAATTAGGTCTAAGACATCAATTAGACCTAATTAAATCCTATTAAAACTTAAATCACATTAATCTTAACACCATAAATCCTAATTAGGTCTAATCCCTGATACACCTAAATTATATAGTATTTTTTATGCACATTTTTATACCTAATTTTGATGATATTGCACTTGAATGAAAGGTATTTTGTGTTTTTCTTGTAGGTATGATGAAAATGAGTGATTATGATGAAAGGAGCAAAATTGGATCAAATTTGGAGCAAAAAATGAAAAATGAAAATTTGGGCACTGGCGGCTAAGCGCCGCTGGGCCGGCACTTAGCCGCCACAGTTAAAAATTGAGTTTAATTTAAATTTAACGTCATTTTCAAAGGGGATGGGATGCAACTCTTGGTGATAACTGCTATAACTTCCTTTGGGTGGCAAGTTTTAATGAAGGGGTGCAATCTTTGGTGGATACATCGAATCTGGACATATTTTGAAGAGACACCAAGACACCTTTTGGTTTAATATAAAAAGAGAGTCTTAGGAAAAATTAAGGGGCTCTTCCCTTGCATTTTGAAGGGCTTTTCCTTTGCACTTAGAAAGTTTTAATTATGAGTAGGAGTAGAGAGCAGAAAAGAGAAAATGGTAGGATTGAAGCTTTCTTCTTTCCACTACTTTTCTTTCCTTTAGTTTAGTTTAGTTTTTATTGAAGTCTGAAGTCTGTATTCTGAGTCATCGGAGTTGGGAGACTTGCTCTGAGGTGTAGTTTAGTGAAGATTCAAAGTTTCAGAGGAACTTCCTGAGTTTTGTGGAGAGGATTTTCAGATAAGTGTTTACTTTTATTCTTATATTTAGTTTTTAATTAACACTTATTTTTGTTTGTTGTTTTTATTATGGTTTTTAATTTCAAATAAATGTGTTTTTGTATTTTCTCAATGCATCATGAGTAGTTTACTTTATCTTTTCCTTTCTTAAATGAAGAAGTAAGTAATTCATGAAGAATTGTTGTGGAAAGTATATATGTTTAAAGTTGGAATAAGTTGTAAAAATTGATTCTATAAACTTTGTTTACTTCTTAATTTGGCTTGTTAAGATGTAAAATTTGTGGTGAGATTATGTAAGATCCAATGCGATATTGTCTCATAAAAGTTAGAAAGAATCACATGCAATTATATGGGTGAAAATTGTAGTTCATATAATTGAATGTAATATATTAGAAGATGTTTTAGAAAGGGAAGTAAAATTATAGGATTTTTAGTGTGACAGGCTAAAAGCCCCTAATTTGGTTTGAAGTTTTGAATTTTGTTATGAGAAGTTAGCCCCCAGGTGGAGGGAATCGAGGGAACTCTAGAGTGAGAGCTGGTATCTTTCCCTCCTAACCATGTTCAAAATGATAAAATTTCAAATTAACCAATGTTCTTTATAGAACCAAGTAAGGGTAAAGAATACATTTGCTTCTATTTTTCACAAAAAAATTAAATACTTCCACAACAATACTTTCATAATTATTACTACTTTATAAAAGAAAGAAAAAGATATTTTAGTTAATAGTGTTTTTCATACCAATTCTAGTTAATAGTGTTTTCATACCAATTCTAGTTAATAGTGTTTTTATTATACCGGGTTTTCAGTTATTATCATTTGAATTTCTTGTTTGATTTTTATAAGAAAATTTAAAGAGTGAAATCAATTATCAAACTTTTCAAAATCAAAACATACTTTCAAAAATTAAAAAAGTAAAAAGATAATTTTCTTATTTCTTTAAAGATTTATCACTTTCCCTGTGGCTTCGATATCTCGGGGTTTAATCAGAAAGTTCTATATTACTTGGTAAACGATACGTATACTTGCGTAGTATCCTATATTATAAAATCATAATTTTCATATCTAAATCATCAACACATATATTTATCGATGCGGAACCAAGTTTTTGGCTCACATATATTTATCGGGTTCAAGTTCCTGGCGCCGTTGCCCGGGAAAGAAATTAATTAAAATTACATTTTAAAGAAAATTAAGAAATTTTAAATTTTTTACTTTTCTTTGTTTTTGTTAGTCTGTTGTGTTTTATTTTGTTTTATTGTTGTATGCATAGTTCAGGTTCTGAGGGACTTGTGCCTTACGATTCTGAATTAGAAAGAACTATCAGAAAAATTAATAAAATTAAAAATACAAAAAAAGATAAAAATATTCAAGAAATGACAAATTATCAAGATCAAAATGTTGGCATCCATTAAGAATTCAGACCTTTAAGAGATTATGTTAACCCTACAGTGGATGAACTTCTTTGTAGTATTCAAAACCCTGCTGTAGCTGCTAATTCTTTTTAGCTTAAACCTGTTATTATCCAAATGGTGTCTGATCCCCTGATATTTATACTTACAAATATGATATGAAAATTGGTAACGACACCAAAAACTTGAGCCGCTAGGAATATATGTGCGCCAAAAACTTGATACCGTCCGGTAAATGCAACGGCACCAAATACTTGACTCTGCTGGATAAATGCGCTGATGATTTAGATATGAAACTTATGATTTTATAATATGGGATACTATGCAAGTATACGTATCGTTTATCAAGTAATATAAGACTTTCTGATTAACTCCCGAGATATCGAACCCACAGGGAAAATTTGAAAATCTTTAAAGGAATCAGAAAATTATCTTTTAACTTTTTTTTATGGCTTTTGAAAGTATGTCTTGATTTTGAAAAGTTTTGAAAGTTGATTTGTCTTTTGAAATTTTCTTAATAAAATGTTAAGCAATGAAATTAAAATTATAATAACTAATAACACTGGATGTAAAATACTATTAACTAGAATATCTTTTTCTTTCCTTTTATGAAGTAGTAATAGTTTTTAAAGTATTGTTGTGGAAGTATTTAAATTTGTTGTGACAGATAGAAGCAAATGTGTTCTTTACCCTTACTTTGTTCTATAAAGAACATAGGTTAATTTGAAATTTTTATTATTTTGAACATGGTTAGACAAGGAAGATACCAGTCTCTCACTCTAGAGTTCCCTCGATTCCCACCACCTGGGGGCTAACTTCTCATAACAAAACTCAAAATTTCAAACCAAATTAGGGGGTTTTAGCCTGTCACTCTAAAATCCTCTAATTTTACTCCCTTTCATAAAAATATCTTCTAATATTACATTCAATTATATGGACTACAATTCTCACCCATTTAATTACAAGTGGTTCTTACTAACTTTTATGAGACAATACCGCATTGGATCTTACATAATCTCAAGAAATTCTACAACTTAACAGGCCAAATTAAGAAGTAAACAAAGTTTTTAGAATCAATCTTCACAACTTCTTCCAACTTTTAAACACTTATACTTTCCACAATAATTCATTATAAATTAATTTCTTCTCCATTTAAGAAAGAAAAAGATAAAGTAAACTACTCAGAATGCATTGGGAAAATACAAAAACACATTGATTTGAAATTAAAAACAATAAGAAAAATAACAAACGAAAGCAAGTATTAATAAAAAGATTAAAATTTAGCACTTATCTGAAAATCCTCTCCACAAGACTAAGGAAGTTCTTCTGAAACTTTGACTCTTAGCTAAACTACTCCTCAGAGCAAGTCTCCCAACTCCGATGACTCAGAATATAGACTTCAGACTTCAATAAAAACTAAACTAAAAGAAAGAAAAGAAGTGGGAAGAAGAAGACTTCAGTCCGACCCTTTTCTCCTTTCTACTCTCTACTCCTACTCTTAATAAAAACTCTTAAAATGTAGTGGAAGAACAATGGAAGTACCCTTCAAAAAGCAGTTGAAGAGCCTCCTAAAGCCTCCCCTAATTTTTCCTAAGACTCTCTTTAAATAGTAAACCAAAAGTGCGTTGGTGTCTCTTCAAAATGTGTCCAGATTCAATGTATGTACCAAGGAACGCAGCCCTTCATTCAAACTTTCCGCCTAAAGGAAGTTATGGCCGTTACCACCAAGAGTTGCATCCCATCCCCTTTGAAATTGGAGCCAAATTCGTTTGAATTTTGATCCAGTCCCAAAATTTTGATTTTTCATTATTTTTGCTCAAATTTGATCCAACTTTGCTCCTTTCATCATGACCATGCATTTTCATCATACCTACAAGAAAAACACAAAATACCTTCCCTTAAAGTGCAATATCATTAAAAATAGGTATAAAAATGTTTATAAAATACTATATATTTTAGGTGTATCAGTGTCTAATAATCAGTTTGGGGGAGCAACAACTGAAGATCCTAATTTACATCTTGCTAATTTTCTAGAGTTGTGTGCTACTTTTAAATATGATGGTGTTTCAGATGATGCTATTTGAGTTAGACTTTTTCCTTTCTCACTAAGGGATAAAGCTAAAATATGGTTACATTCGTTAGCACCTAGATCAATTAGAACTTGGGGTGAACTGTCACAAAAATTCCTTGCTAAATATTTTCCACCATCTAAGACTGCTAAGTTGAGAAATGATATGACATCTTTTTGTCAGTTTGAAGGGGAATCAATATGTGAAGCATGGGAAAAATTTAAAGATCTCCTTAGGAAATGTCCACATCATTCGATATCAGATTGGTTAATAATTCAAAGTTTTTATAATGGATTAGTTGGATCTCTTAGATCGATCATCAATGCTGATGCTGGTGGATCATTAATGTCTAAAACATTTTCCGATGCTTATGCTTTAATTGAAGAAATGACTACTAATAAATTTCAATGGCCTTCTGAAAGGTTAAATCCTATAAAGGTAGCCAATGTTTTTGAAAATGATGCTTTTACAATGTTAGCAAATCAAGTTGCTGCTGTTTCAAGGAAGATAGACCAATTTAAGATGAAATTTTCTCAGACATTCCATGATTGAAGAAAATTCATTAGGCCAAATGGTTGATTCTTATTATTCACCAGAAACTGTAAGTGTTATAAGTAAGCCTAACAACCCATATTCCAATTATTATAACCTAGGTTGGAAGAATCATTCAAATTTAAACTGGAATACCAATAATCAGGGTGGTGTTAATCAACAATGGGGGAACCACCAAGTAAACCCATTGGGGAATTGTAACAACCAAGGAAATAATAATAATAATAGATTAACTTATCCTTCAGGTTATAACAATGCTTTAAAATTAAAGGAGAAGAAGTTGTCTATTGAAGAAGTGGTGTCAAATATGGGAAATCAATTACAAATTCAAGGAGCAACCATCAGAAATATTGATAATCAATTGGGACAAATTACAAATGCCTTAAGTAATAGATCCCAAGGTATGCTTCCAAGTAATACTAAAGTAAATCCAAGAGAAAAGAATAAAGAATAAGTAAAAGTAATTTAACTGAGAAGTGGAAGGAAGATAGAGTTCAAAAAGAAACTGAAGTAGAGAAATAAGAGATTGAAGAACCAAAAGAAGATGCTCCGAAAGGTTTGAAAGACCTGTTTCTCCACCTAAGGTTGATTTAGAAAAACCACCACCTCCATTTCCTCAGAGACTTCATCAACAAAATTTGGATAAGAAATTTTCAAAATTCTTGGAGATATTTAAGAAGCTTACTATTAATATTCCATTTGCTGAAGCCTTAGAACAAATGCCAAGCTATACAATATTTATGAAGGATATTCTTAACAAGAAAAGGAAGTTTGAAGATAATGAGACTCGTTGCGCTTAGTGAGGAGTGCGGTGCGATAATTCGGAAAAAGCTTTACGAAAAGCTTAAAGATCTGGTAGTTTCACAATTCCATGTGCGATCGGAGGCTGATTCTATGGAAAAGCTTTATGTGATTTGGGTGCAAGCATTAACCTTATGCCTCTATCAATATTCAAAAGACAAGGACTAGGAGAAATAACCTCAACTACTGTAGCTCTGCAATTAGCAGATCGTTCGATCACATATCCTAAAGGAGTTATAGAACATGTTTTGGTTAAAGTGGATCAATTTATTTTTCCTGTTGATTTCATTGTGTTAGATATGGTGGATTATAAAGAGATACATATAATTTTGGGAAGACCTTTCCTAGCTACAGGCCAAGCCATGATAGATGTGCAAAAAGGGGAATTAACGACGAGGGTTAATGATCAGACTGATACATTTAATATTTCAAAATCGATGAAATATCCTGCTAAAGGTAAAGAAGATGATTATTATAGGATGGATGTTATCAAATATTTGAGTGAATGTCATTTCAAGTCAACTTATGAAGAGAAATCTGAAAGAGAATAATTGGAACATAATCAAGAAGTGGAGTTACTTGATTCTGAAGAATTTCAAGAGGAAGATTTTGAAGTATGTTCGTGAAAGTTTTGAATTATTGGATTTGACTGAAAAAGATGAATCTTATGGTCCATCAATTGAAAAACCTCCTAAACTTGAGTTAAAAATGCTTTATAATAATTTGAAATAAGTTTTTCTAGGTGAATCCTCAACCTTGCCAGTTATAATTTTCTCTCGATTACACGAAAAGAAGAAGAGAGTTTGCACTGAAATTTTGAAGAAGCACAAGAAAGCCTTTGGATGAACAATTGCTGATATTAAAGGAATCGGTCCTTCGATTTGTAAGCACGAATTCTTATAGAGGATAATTGCAAACCGTGGTCGATCCCCAAAGGAGACTAAATCCTATCATGAAAGACGTTGTTAAGAAAGAAATTTTAAAATGGTTGGATGCTTGGAATTATCTACCCTCTTTCGGATAGTGCATGGGTTAGTCCTATTCACTCGTGTTCCTAAGAAAGAAGGAGTGGCTTGTGAGTCATTCTCGAAAAGAATGAAATAATACCAACAAGACAAGTTACAGGGTGACAAATATGCATTGATTATAGGAAATTAAATCTTGCCACAAGGAAAGATCACTTTCCACTCCCATTTCTAGATCAAATGTTGGATAGACTGGCTGGGCATAAATAATTTTGTTTTATGGATGGATATACTAGTTACCACCAAATTCAAATTGCTCCTGAGGATCAAGAAAACTACGTTTACCGATCCTTATGGTACGTTTGCTTTTAGAAGAATGCCCTTTGGTTTATGTAATGCCCTTGCTACATTTTAGGGATGTATGATGGCTATTTTTGTAATTTAATTGAAAAAGGGATTGAAGTTTTATGGATGACTTTTTAGTGTTTGGAATTTTGTTTGAATCATGTTTAGAACATTTATCTAAGGTTCTTAAATGCTGTAAAGAAACTAATTTGGTCCTTAACTGGGAAAAATGCCAATTTATGGTAGCAGGAGGAATTGTTTTGGGACATCAAATTTCAAAAAAAGGTTTGGAGGTAGATCCTGCAAAAACTCAAGTTATACCTAATTTACCTTGCCCAACCAATGTAAGGGGAATTAAAAGGTTTTTAGGACATGCTGGATTCTACAGGTGTTACATCAAAGACTTTTCAAAAATTACAAAACCTTTATGTCGTTTACTGGAAAAGGATGCAATTTTTAATTTTGATGATGATTGCTTTAAAGCCTTTGAAACATTAAAAGAAAAATTAATCACTGCACCTGTAATAATTTCACCAAATTGGGAAAAACCTTTTGAATTAAGGTGTGATGCTAGTGATTATGCTATTGGTGCTGTTTTGGGTCAGAAATATGATAAGATTTTCAAAGTTATTTATTATGCTAGTAAAACTCTTAATGAAGCTTAAATTAATTATACCACTCTGAGAAAGAGTTATTAGCTATAGTATTTGCCTTTGATAAATTTTGATCATATTTAATTGGAACTAAATGTGTTGTGCATACTGATCATTTTACTATAAAATACTTAATGAAGAAAAAAGATGAAAAATCGAGACTGATAAGATGGATTCTTCTTTTGCAAGAATTTGACTTTGAGATAGTAGATAGAAAGGGTTCTGAAAATCAAATTGCTGATGATTTGTCCAGGCTTGAAATTGAAAAATCTCTGTGTGATGTTGAAGAGATTAATGAACATTTTCCTGATGAAAAATTGTTCACTATTAATGAGTGGTGTATTCCGTGGTATGCAGACATAGTAAATTTTATTTTCAGTGATATTATACCCTATGGTTTGACATATCAGGAAAAGAAGAAATTTCTATCTGATGCTAAGACTTATTTTTGGGATGACCCATTTTTATATAAATAAGGAAAGGATCTTATAATTTGAAGATGTGTACCTTTGGAAGTGACTTATGAAATTATTCAAAAATCTCATGATTCTGATTATGGGGGACATTTTGGAAGTGATAAAACTGCATATAAAATCTTACAATCTGGATTTTATTATCCTACAATTTTTAAGGATGTGAATGCTTATATTAAAAATTGTGATGGATGTCAGCGTGTAGGAAATATTTCTAGGAGAAATGAGATGCCCCTCAATTATATATTGGAAGTTGAAATATTTGATGTTTGGGGATTAGATTTTATGGGACCATTTACACCATCTTTCTGAAATATTTATATTTTGATGGCAGTAGACTATGTTTCCAAATGGATTGAAGCTATTGCTTTACCTCGATGTGATGCTCAAAGTGTTGCAAAGTTTTTGATGAGGAATATATTTTACAGATTTGGAATACTAAGAGTAATCATAACTGATGGGGGAAGTCATTTTAGAAATGCGATTATTGGAAATTTAGCAAAGAAATATCATATTAATCATCATATTGCTACTGCTTATCATCCGCAGATAAGTGGTTTGGTTGAATTATCCAATCGTGAAATTAAAAGAATATTGGAAAAGACTGTTAATCTAAATAGAAAGGATTGGACAATCAAACTGGATTATGCTTTGTGGGCCTACAGGACTGCCTACAGAAACCCTATAGGAATGTCCCCATATAGGATGATTTTTGGAAAAGCTTGTCATTTACCTATTGAACTTGAGCATAAAGCATTTTAGGCTACTAAAGAGTTCAATTATAATTTGAAAGATGCTGCTGAGAAGAGATTAATGCAATTAAATGATCTTGAAGAGATAAGGAATGAATTTTATGAATGTGCTAAGATTTATAAGTAAAAGATGAAGTTATGGCATGATCGGAAGATTATTACTAAAAATCTTGTGCCAGGACAGAAAGTTTTGCTATATAATTCCAGATTGAGAATTTTTTCTGGAAAACTTAAGTCCAGGTGGATGGGTCCTTTTATTGTGATGAAAATTTATTCCTATGGAGCTGTGGATATTCAAGATCCTAAGACTGGAAAAATATTTAAAGTTAATGGAAATAGACTTAAACCATATTTTTCAGTCGAGCAATCTAAATCTGGTGAGAATCTGATGTTGGGTCACTCAGAATGAGTTCTGGGTTTGTCAGGCTGAAAACGTTAAACCAAGCGCTTTGTGGAAGGAAACCCATATTTATCGGTGTGCTTTGCTTTATGTTTGTTTTATGAGTTTTGTTTGCTTGGTTTGGTTTGTTTTTATGTTTTTAGTGGTAGTAATTTGGAGTTTTTAAACTAAATAGAGTTTATTTGACCTTATTTGATGACTTAGAGGAGTTAGAATGAAAATTTGGACATTTGGCAGACCTTTGCTAAATTGAGCACTGGCAGTTAAGCGCCGCCTAGTTGGCGCTTAGGCGCCGGAGTTACAAAAAATGTAAAAAATGAGATTCTAGAAGCCTAGATCGTGGGGAAGAATTTTTGGAAGTTATTTTGGAGTTTTAAAACGTTTTGGGACAGTTTTAGCACTTCCTAAGTCTATAAAAGAACCTGATTTAAGAGAAACACTTTCCCCAAGTCCTATTTTCATTTCTAAACCTTAAGAAGAGTATTTTGAGTACATCATGTCTTCCTGGGAGAATGAGATGAAGAAGAAGCAAGATTCTGACAAGAGTAAGTTCATTAATGATAGTGCTAAAGAGTTATTCAATGGATTTCTTGCTGTTAGTATTCAAGGGATTGCAGAAATGATTGCAAAAATTGAAGCCTGAGTGACTTCAATGGAAGTAAAGATCAATGAAACTAACTTACAGTTGGAGCACATGGGATGACAACTTAAGATGCAATTCGATCATTCAAGATATGTGGAAAAAGTAAACAAGGTGATATTTTTGAAGAAAAAATGGATTGAAGAAGAAGATATAAGATTGAATAATTATCGCCCATTATATCAGATTTATATTCCAGAAGGGTCAAATGAGAATAATAGTGGTCCTAGATATAATCTACCTAATGGATAATGGAATTAAGTATGCTTTGTTTTTATATTTTTAGTGTTCTTATGTGTTTTGTTTAATATGTTTTGTGTTCTTATCTGTTTTTTTTGGTGTGTTTAGTGTTTATGTTTAAGTTTTTAATTACGCCTTATGATGTGATAGTTACATCCCAGAGATGTAAACTTATCAGTTTGAAATTAAGTCTCTTGTATTTAGAAAATTTCATCTTATGTATGTGGATAGAAATTCTAGGATTGTATTAAGTGTTATGTTTGTTTTAATGAATATAAGTTTGTGTTTGTGTGAAATTTGTTTGGAATCGATGAATATTTAACATTTGAATTGGTATATTGGAAGATTTATGGGGAAGAGATAGTCATTGTGAACATATTAAAGGTGATTAACGAAGTGGTTTAAAGCATAGACCTTATTTGTGAAAATTTGGGTATTGGCAGCTAAGCTCCAGAGTGCCGACGCTTAAGCGCCATATTTCGCGGCTAAGCACCGAAGGGTTTGCACTTAGGCGCCAGTTCGTGAAAATTGTTTTCCACCCGTTAAAAAACCGTGAATCACCATTTTTAACTCCCTGTTCATCTTCAACCCGTCGTTTTCACGCGAGAAAGAGTCTAGAACATCCTTGATTTGGACCATTTAAGAGCCGATCTCAACAAAAATTTGTAGATTTGGATTCCTTGCGGTAAGAGCACTACTCCTAAGTAAAAATTTTTGATTTTCACCATGCCTTTTGAGTACATATTGGAAAATCTTAAAATCACTATTCATCATGAAATTTTGAGGAAAAACTTAAGAAATTGCTTGGATTTAGTGTAAACATCTTTTGGAAGATAATTTAGCAAGTTTAGTTTGATTTTGGAATTTATGGTAAAATTTTCGTGAATTTTTAGAGATGGATCCAAAGTCAAAGCATGTGAGAGAAAAGACGAAGTTTGATTCCGACAAATTTGTTAGTGCGAAGGCTGAGGAACGATACGTCGATGCATTGCAGTTACGTAAGTTGATTCCTGAAAGAGTGTTCAGTAAGCCAGGAGAAGTAATTAAAGATATGATTGCTAGGAGGAACTGGGAGAACTATTGTTGCTTCTCCATTGTTCTTCGTTGTTTCGTTGTTAGAGAATTCTATGCAAATTTGCCTGCATCATAAGAGAATTTAGTGATGGTTAGGGGGCAAGATGTGAACTTTTCTTCTGGGGTAATTAACACTTTCTATCAACTGCCTCCTGCTATGTTTTGTTTTTATTCTAATTTTCATCATACGGAGGGAGAGTTAGATGAGATAATGGGATTTTTGGCTAATGGAAGAGGATTATGGAAAATTACAAATGATAGAAGAGTGAATTTTCCTGCTTCCAAATTAAATGCCACTTCTAAGGTGCGACATTATTTTATCTCTTCTAAACTATTGCCATCAAGTCATACTAGTGAAGTGACGAGAGAAAGAGCTGTTTTGAACCGTTGCATTCAGCAAGGGAAGCCTATAGATATTAGAGCAATCATTTATGATTATATTGTAAATTGTGCCAGATCTACCACTACTGCAAGTATGTGATTTCCTTCCCTGATTCATTCAATATGTGAATGGTCTGAAGTGAAAATTGAAACCTGGGAAGAGGTACTTCAGCCTTTGAGACCTATCTCCAATGTAAACATTGGAGCTTACACTGTACATTTAGAATTTGTCCGGAGAGGAGGATTTGGTAGGGCTTCTACTGCTTCTGCTTTTGCTTCTGTTGCATCTACTTCTCGTGCTACTACTTCACGTACTTCATCATCTACTGATTCACAGACTGGTTTATTAAGAAAAATTTTGAAGAAAATGAGTCTTACTCGAGAGCATATGAAAGATATGGTTGGTAAGATGGATAATGTGGAGAGATATATTGTTAAACATGATGAGTATGAGGAGAATTATCGGTATTATTTGGATAGACTGATTAGAGGTGATCAGAGTGCTGAGATGCCCCCTCATCCATTCTACATACCTCATGTTCCATCCAGGGATTAGAACGAGCAAGATGATGATGATAAGGATGAAGAGTAAATGCATGTCGTTTGTTTTAGTTGTTGTGTTGCTGTGCTGTGTTATTGTGTACTTTGTCTAGTATTTTGTTTGATGATTGTGTTGTGATGTGAACTCTGATAGTATGCAGATTGTAGTTGTACTATTTATCTGTTATACATATTCAGATGTATTGTTATTGGATTGATGTTTTATATGTTGCTTTGAGTGTAGTGTGTGTGGTAGTAAATGTCTTAATGTGTATGTTGTACTAGAGTTTTTTTTAGGGTGTACTTTAATTCTAAAACAGTTAGGAGATTAGAGAACACTATAGAAACTACTATTTAGGAAACTGCATGCTTAAAAAATTTACAAAAATCTACCAATACCCTATCTAGTATCAGTGTGATTTCAGTTGGTGTGTATTTGCTTTGAAAACCTCCAATACTGTAGAAGTCTTTTGAAATTTTTACTTTTCTTGTTATAAAAAGAAAATGTTTTGAAAAACTGAATTTGATTTCATTTTACTCCAGTTATTTAAATTTTTATAATTGCATATTTAGGATATTTAAATTCCTGCGAGCATGTTATGTTAGTCTTTAATTCTCACCCACGTATCATTTCTTATGTTTAAATGTTTTATCCTAACTAAAAATTAAAGTTTGGGGGTGAATTTTAAAAATAAAAATTTTTCAAAAAACCTAAAATTTTATTTGTTCTAAAAAATACTTAAAATAAATCTTTTTTCTTGATTGAGAACAATTATGTATATGAAGTTATATTAGGGGAACAAAAATTTTGAATATAGAAATGAATAAAAGAATTTAGTTAAAATTTATAGAAATCATGAAAAACTTAAAGTTAAAATTTCCTTATTAAGAGATGTTAAATATAGCTATCTAACTTTAGTAAGAAATTTTATATTTTTGGATAAATAGAAGTTTTGACTTTTATTCTTCAAAGCTTTAATTTCTTTTTTTGAGGAATAATTTTTAAATACTATTATTATGATTTTTAAGTGAAAGATATATATCTGACCGTTATTTTAAATGGAAGGGTGGAATTCAAAATCATTAAAGGCCTATCAAGATACAGTAATCCTTGCCTTAAAAAAAAGTAGAAAAAGAAAAAGAAAAGAAAAAAAAAGTGAAAAATAGTATGTAAAATGGGAGGAGAAGCTTGAGGATTTAAAGGCCTAATCAACAATTGGTTCCATACCTAAAGTTTAACATATAAGTTCAGAGAAAATCTAAAGCTTAAGGATATGATATAGTAAGTAAAATTATTTTCAAATAAATATTTTTAAGTGAGAAAAATAAGATGTTTGAATCCTATATTTTGAAGAATCTACAAATATTTCTGAATTAGATAGAGACTCATATTTGTCATTTTTCTTTTCTTAAGAACTTTCTAAACTTTAAGTTGGTCTTAATTACTGAAATTTTTTCTAAATTGGACTATTCCATTTCTAGAACAAAATTTTGTTATCTTCCTAAGAAACTCATTACATAATTTGCATGTTAAAATTTTCTATGAGATTAACTGTCTCTTCAGGACAAGTAACATTTTAAGTTTGGGGGATTTTGATACACCTAAATTATATAGTATTTTTTATGCACATTTTTATACCTATTTTTGATGATATTGCACTTCAATGGAAGGTATTTTGTGTTTTTCTTGCAGGTATGATGAAAATGAGTGATTATGATGAAAGGAGCAAAATTGGATCAAATTTGGAGCAAAAAAAGGAAAAATGAAAATTTGGGCACTGGCAGCTAAGCGCCGCTGGGCCGGCGCTTAGCCACCACAGTTAAAAATCGAGTTTAATTTAAATTTTGCGCCATTTTCAAAGAGGATGGGATGCAAATCTTGGTGGTAACTACTATAACTTCCTTTGGATGACAAGTTTGAATGAAGGGGTGCAATCTTTGGTGAATACATCGAATCTGGTCACATTTTGAAGAGACACCAAGACACCTTTTGGTTTAATATAAAAAGAGAGTCTTAGGAAAAATTAATGAGCTCTTCCATTGCATTTTGAAGGGCTTTTACTTTGCATTTAGAAAGTTTTAATTAGGAGTAGGAGTAGAGATTAGAAAAGAGAAAAGGATAGGATTGAAGCTTTCTTCTTTCCACTACTTTTCTTTCCTTTAGTTTTGTTTAGTTTTTATTGAAGTCTGAAGTCTGTATTCTGAGTCATCGAAGCTGGGAGAATTGCTTTGAGGAGTAGTTTAGTGAAGAGTCAAACTTTTAGAGGAACTTCCTGAGTCTTGTGGAGAGGATTTTCAGATAAGTGTTTACTTTTATTCTTATATTTAGTTTTTAATTAATACTTGTTTTTGTTTGTTGTTTTTATTATGGTTTTTAATTTCAAATCAATGTGTTTTTGTATTTTCTCAATGAATTATGAGTAGTTTACTTTATCTTTTTCTTTCTTAAATGAAGAAGTAAGTAATTCATGAAGAATTGTTGTGGAAAGTATATGTGTTTAAAGTTGGAAGAAGTTGTAAAAATTGATTCTATAAACTTTGTTTACTTCTTAATTTGGCTTGTTAAGATGTAAAATTTGTGGTGAGATTATGTAAGATCCAATGTGGTATTGTCTCATAAAAGTTAGAAAGAATCACATGTAATTATATAGGTGAAAATTGTAGTTCATATAATTGAATGTAATATATTAGAAGATGTTTTAGAAAGGGAAGTAAAATTACAGGATTTTTAGAGTGACAGGCTAAAAGCCCCTAATTTGGTTTGAAGTTTTGAATTTTGTTATGAGAAGTTAGCCCCCAGGTGGAGGGAATCGAGGGAACTCTAGAGTGAGAGCTGGCATCTTCCCTGCCTAACCATGTTCAAAGTGATAAAATTTCAAATTAACCAATGTTCTTTATAGAACCAAGTAAGGGTAAAGAAAAAAATATTTTAGTTAATAATGTTTTTCATACCAATTCTAGTTAATAGTGTTTTTTTTTATACCGTGTTTATAGTTATTATCATTTTAATTTCTTGTTTGATTTTTATAAGAAAATTTAAAGAGTGAAATCAATTATCAAACTTTTTAAAATCAAAACATACTTTCAAAAGCCAATTAAAAAAGTTGAAAGATAATTTTCTTATTTCTTTAAAGATTTATCACTTTCCCTGTGGGTTCGATATCTCGAGGCTTAATCAAAAACTTCTATATTACTTGATAAATGATACGTATACTTGTGTAGTATCCCATATTATAAAATCATAATTTTCATATCTAAATCATCAGCACATATATTTATTGGTGCGGGACCAAGTTTTTGGCGAACATATATTTATCTGGGGATCATGTTTCTGAGGGACTTGTGCCTTACGATTCTGAATTAGAAAGAACTTTCTGAAAAATCAAAAAAATTAAAAATACAGAAAAAGATAAAAATATTCAAGAAATGGCAAATCATCAAGATCACAATGTTGGCATCCATCAAGAATTAAGACCTTTAAATGATTATGTTAACCCTACAGTGGATGAACTTCATTGTAGTATTCAAAACCCTACTGTAGCTGCTAATTCTTTTGAGCTTAAACCTACTATTATCCAAATGGTGTCTAATAATCAGTTTGGGGGAGCAACAACTGAAGATCCTAATTTGTATTTTGCTAATTTTCTAGAGTTGTGTGCTACTTTTAAATAAGATGGTGTTTCGGATGATGTTATTAGACTTAGACTTTTTCCTTTCTCACTAAGGGATAAAGCTAAAATATGGTTACATTCGTTAGCACCTGGATCAATTAGAACTTGGGGTGAACTGTCACAAAAATTCCTTGCTAAATATTTTCCACCATCTAAGACTGCTAAGTTGAGAAATGATATTACATCTTTTTGTCAGTTTGAAGGAGAATCAATATATGAAGCATGGGAAAGATTTAGTGATCTCCTCAGGAAATGTCCACATCATTTGATACCAGATTTGTTAATAATCCAAACTTTTAATAATGGATTAGTTGGATCTCTTAGATCGATCATCGATGCTGCTGCTGGTGGATCATTAATGTCTAAACCATTTTTTGATGCTTATGCTTTAATTGAAGAAATGATTACTAAAAAATTTCAATGGCCTTCTGAAAGGTTAAATCCTAAAAAGGTAGCCAGTGTTTTTGAAAATGATGCTTTTACAATGTTAGCAAATCAAGTTGCTGCTATTCAAGGAAGATAAATCAATTTGGGATGAATTTTTCTCAGCCACATTCCATGATTGAAGAAAATTCATTCGACCAAATGGTTCATTAACCTCTTCTCTCTTTTCTTTACATCACTTGATTCTCTCTTTATAATGGAAAGGAAGTAGCAATCTCTCACTTTACTCCTTCTCCTTAACTCCTTAGAGAAGAATTCCTCTCAAATCCTCACTTCTACACACTCTTCTCCTAAACCCTAACACTTAACACACACTAAACCACTAAGAGAGAGCAAGAGAAACCAAGAGAATCCCCTTCTTTTCGTCCAAAAATAGTTACTTATAAATTAGGGACGAAATCCCAAGAGTTTCCATAGGCATCTCTTCAAAAACTCTTCAAATTTGAATTCCACCGACTTCGGGCACCGGCAGCGCCGGATAGGGCGCCGGCTGCGCTCTATCCTGCCAATAAATTTTCAAGTCTCTAGAAAATGGTGCCGGAGGAGCCCCATTCTGTCGCCGACGGCGCCAGAACATGTTTTCCACCATTTTGCTCCTTTTTAATTTTTTTTTGCTTCTAATTTGTTCCTTTTCGCTTCTTTTAACTCCAATCACCTAAAATCATCATACATACAAAAAATCATCAAAAATACCTTTCTTTAAAGTGTAATATCACCAAAAATTGGTAAAATTATATAGCAAAAACCATATATATTTTTGGTGCATTAAAATCCCCCAAACTTTAACTATTACTTGTCCTCAAGTAATCCTTTTTCTACATAAAATTATAACTCTAGGTAATGTATTTTTCAACTGTGAGACACTAAAATTTTTCATTCAAAAGAATATATTGGTTAGATTTTCAGAAAGAAATTTAGTAACTCAAGTGAACACTACAGGTATAAGAATATTCAGCAATCAAGTTTAAGGGTTCTAGTCTTTTATTTATTTCAAGATGAATCAAAAGACTATGTGAAAAAGGAGTTCATGCAAACTTCATTAGAATGTAGGCTAATACTTTAAATATAAATTCTGAAATGAAATCAAGTTCTCCCTTTAGGGTGACTCAAGTGAAGCCAATTTTTGATTAGGCATCTCCTCAAGCTTCTCCTCATAAATATTTTTCTTTCTTTTTCTTTTCTTTTATTTTTCTCTTTTCTTTTAGGGATTGTTTTTCAATCCTTATTTTCTTTTCTTTTTTTTTTAATTATGATTACTATATCTGGATAGCCTTTAATGATTTTGAACTTCACTCTCCTCTTTCTAAAGTTCAAACCTGAGACATCTTCTTACTTTATAGTTAAGTACAAGCTTTATTATTCATTATATAAAGTCACAATCGCTTCTTAACACACAATACTTTAAGTCCCTTAATATTTCAAAAATACAGTTTTCTTTACTTTAAATAGTTGACTATAATCAAATCCTTTCATACCAAATATCTTACTTCTATAAAACTGAACTTTATTACTAAAAATTTTCATCCAATCCTTTCATAATATTCAACTGAAATAAAAATTTTTAGTTACTTACAGTGAGGTTCAACTGCTAGAAGTTATGCTAATAATTTTTGAAAATATAATAATTGAGAATAAATAAAAGTTAATATTTCTCTACCCTCCCCCAAAGTTAAATTTTTCAGTAAATTTGAAGCAGTAGAGAGTAGAAGAAAACTAACCTTTATGTGCTGGGATCTTGAAATCTTCAACTGCTGTCTAGTATTAGTCAAAATTTACAACTAGCAGGCATGAAACAATTAGTAGCAGTGATATAACAATTTTAAATATTTGCATGGGTAAAGAGAAATTAACATTAAACATCTAAACATCCAACAAAACACTACAATACTAGACAAACAATCACAATACTACACATTCCAACTAAAAATTTTCATGTTTCGGTACAACATAACAATATACCAACAAGGTTACACATCACATGAAAAATAAATAACTAATACATCACAGCAGTACAACACAACGGGGTTACACATAACATGAAAAATAAATATCTACTACATTACAATAGTACAACACAACACAATAATAACAACAGAAATAAAAACAAACAATCTACCAGTCTCCATCACCAGGATCAGTAGGGTCATCAACAGAGTCATGAGCAAGGGCAGGGCTATATGGTGTATAGCTGGGGCAAGTAGGAAATATCACATCAGACTCCCCCTCATAAATCTGACCTGAGCATCATAATAAGCAATATCGAACTCAACTCTCCTCTATAAATAATATTCATTCACATCACTCCTCGCCTCAAACACATCCATCCTACCATGGAGTCTTTCCACACTAATACTCTGTAGTCTCAGTTGCTCCATAATATCAGATAAGGTAGGCAGCTCAGATGTAGATGGAACATTATAACTCGTAGTAGGAATATCAGTACTCCTACACTCAGCTCTGGCTCCCACATGAGACTCATAAGTACGGATAATAATCTTTGTAATTGGTCTCAGAGGTATAACCACTTCTTCAGAACTACTGAACTCCACTCCAGACTGAACACACAGGGCATGAACTAAGGCAGGATGTCCTAATCCTCCAGTGGTCTCGCCTCTAGCAATAGTATGAATGTTCTTGTAAACAATAGCTCCAATATCAATTTTTTTCATCTTCTGAATACAGTAGTTCAAAATGGCTCTATCCCTTGTAACTTTGCTGTGGTGATAAGATGGTAATAGTCTCGCAGAGATGAAATAATGCCAAACTTTTGATGCAACATTCAATGTGGAAGTGGGGAAATTAATCAACTGTTTTTGACTTACTTTCCATTCCCCTCTTACGTCAGTCAGAAAAGCAATAACTTCTCTCATATTCTCCCCTCGAGTATCAAAGTTTTTGTATTCACAAATGAATGGTTCCCGAGTCTGATAGGAAGCATTGATATGTTGAGGAGTAAACTCAACCATTTTTCCTCTAACAAGCACATACTCAGTCTCAGTCTAGGGTACATTTGAATAGAATTCTCTATCCAATCCCATAACAACATTCTCAATAAAATAACAAAATTGCTCCCACTTCCGCTCTACATTTAATTGTTCTACAAATCCACCAGAACTATCAAAAGCTCGATCCTGGATACAGTTCTTGTTGTAAAGATAAGAGTTAAAGCGAAATTAGGCTTTGATATTAAAGAACTTCTCCTCATCAAAATCCAATTTCCTCTTTTCTTTACTCAACCTTGGAGCCATGTGAATTTCTAAAATTTGTAAGAAAATTCCAATAAATACCAAATTCACAATGTAACAAACTTCGAACACTATTCTAAACAAGTAAGAGCAAATTTCATCATGGAAATCTCAAAATCTCTTTAAAACTTCAAATACTCCACCATAAGCAATGTGAGAGATTTCTATGGTGAAAATTCAAAATATTTAACTTAGAGTGAAGCTCTTACCAAGAGAAGTGTAGATCCGACCTTGAAAGAGCATTGAAATCACCTTGAATCCGAGGTCTAGCAAGCCCTAGATCTTTAAAATCATGAAAATAGAGGAGGAAGACGAAGGCAATGGAAAAATTTGCGGGTTCCAGGGTAAAAATCTCGAAAATGAGGGTTTTTGGCCTTTTATTGGGTTCGGGCACCGGCGGCGCTCTATTTAAAATAATAGCCAAACTCTCTGGATTTGGGCCCCGGCGTCGCCAGTCCAAAATTTTTGCTGGGTTCGAAATTTTTTTCGTAATTTCGATCGTTTCGACTTCCACAATGGTGTTTAACACTTCAATAAACATTTACATCATCTCATAAGAAATAATTAACACAATTCTTTACGCAAACAAAACTCAACAAACATATATATATATATATATATATATATATATATATAAATATAAATATAAATAAATATATATATATATATATAAAATCTAAGTTTCAACATAAACACCAAATATGTTCATTCAAACCAAACCAACTCTTAGATGTTTTAGTGTTGCAAGTACTTTATGATAGGCAAACACTAAAATCTAAGCACACAATGAAAGTAAGCATATCCAAATCCAAATTCAAATTACAAAGCAAAGCAAACTAAACACACCAAGCATACTTAAGCAAAGCAAACTAAACACACAACAAATATAAGTAGAATCCATCAATTACTCCACATCAGTTTCTGAACTATCATCTCCTCTAATGTCTCCAATCGATTACTGATACACGAACAAATTATAGAATGGATGAAATGGAAATTCGTCAGATGATTCCTCAGCAATCACCGCGTTCTTCTTCATTATGTTATTCAAGCCCATCTCAATTCGACCAGTGTGATTAAATTGTTCCTTCATTCTCCAATCTATATGATTGAATAAATCAGAGATATTATTGATTGCACTCATAACATTCTGTACCTGTCTCTCCAACTGTTTGATCCTCTTCAATATCATTCTGGAACCTTCAGGAAAATAGGGTTGAATCGGTTGTGAAGTCTGTGTTGGTTGATCAGCTAGCAAATTCATGTCATCTTCATCTCCAACTGTCTGGTAGTCATAAGGATTAATTGTATCAATAGGCCTTCATGGAAGAAGAACTTTTTCCTAACTTTCATAAGGAACTTGTGATTGACTACATAACAGAAATATGGTGGATGGGTGTCCAAGCCCATATTTAGATCCATGAACAGTTAATCCCAAAACTGATTTCACAACGATATTACCAATGTCAATCGGCCTCCCAGTTTGAATGCAGAAATTCAAAATGGCGCTTTCCTGGGTTACCTTGCTGATCTTCATTGTTAGAAATAACTTTTCCGAAATAAAGTAGAGCCACTGCTTCGACACTAGATTGAGAGACGCAGATGGGAAACTAATGTATCCATTCTCTCTAATTTCCCACTCCTCATTCTCATCCGTCAAATATCGATACACATCATTCATATTGTCTCGTGTGGCATTAAAATTAGAATAATGGCAAATGGGTACGTTCTAGATCATAAAAAGATCGTTAATTCGTGCAGGAGTGAATTGCACAAATCTACCACGCACAAATACGAACCCTTGGTTGATCCCGTGAAGATTTTCATTGAATTCTTTCACGACAGGAATAATAACGGCAGCGGTAGTGTAGTAAAGCACTTTGCAACGTCTCTCCTTAATAATCTCTTCAATTCTAGTAGTAGGATTATTCATACCTCGATTTATGAGCCTCTTTCTTGATAATCCTTCTCTTCATCATCACTTTGTTGAACAAACGCTGTGCTTCAAAACTTATGAACTTCCTTCAGTTGAAAACATGAGATAGAGGGGTTTTAATGGAATAGGAATCCATGGGATACGAATTAGGAATGGTAGTTTTTGTTTTTCTGGAGTTAGGAAGTCAAAAATGGATTTTAGGGAGTTATAAGGACGAAGATCCTGCCCAAAACCATCAAAACTTGCATTTTGAGACTTAAAAACCGTTAACAGGTTTTGGGCGCTAGCAGCGCTCAAACATGGAAGTTCAATGTATGGTCTGTGATAGGGCGCCGGCGGCGCCAGTGGTCAAAAATTCACACCGAACTTCGTTTGGCCTAAAAATTTCCAATTTCTCAATTTGATCCAATATTTATCCATTTTAAAAGTACTTAGGAGTAATTAGGGTTAAAAAACAAATATCTAAAAAGCATAACTACAAAACACAAGCAAACACACCACAAAGATACGTATGGGTTGCCTCCCATAAAGCGCTTGGTTTAACGTCGTCAGCCCGACAAACCTTTCAGTTAATCGAGATGACTAAGCAATAAAACCTCTTTGAAGTCAGGTTGAAACCCGTCACAGTTAGGCTTTAATCGATGCCCATTAACCTTGAAAATATTTCCAGTATCAGGATCTTTAATATCAACAGCTCCAAAAGAAAGAACTTTTACAACTGTAAAAGGTCATAACCATCTAGACTTGAGCTTTCCAGGAAATAACTTCAATCTTGTGTTGTATAATAAAACTTTTTGTCCAAATTCCAAGTTATTTTTCAATATCTTCCGATCATGCCACAATTTAATTTTCTCTTTATAAATCCTATCATTGTGATAAGATGCATTTCTAATCTCTTCCAATTCATTCAATTGCATAAATCTTTTCTCTCGAACATTTTTCAAATTAAAATTCAACTCTTTTATCGCCCAATTTGCTTTATGCTCCAGTTCAACCGGCAAATGGCAAGTCTTACCAAACAATAGTCTATAAGGAGACATTCCAATAAGAGTTTTAAAAGCAGTCCTATAAGCCCATAAAGCAGTATCTAATCGAGCAGACCAATCTAATTTATGATTATCCACAGTTTTCTCCAAAATAATTTTAATTTCACTATTAGACACTTCTGCTAAACTACTAGTCTGGGGATGATAAGCAGTAGAGATTCTATGAATAATATTATATATCTCAATTAATCTCTTAATCCGATTATTCCTGAAATAGGATCCACCATCAGTTATGATCACTCTCGGCATTCAATATCTTGTAAATATATTTTTCCTTAAAAATTTTGAAACACTCTGAGCATCACATCTAGGTAAAGCAATAGCTTCAATCCATTTAGAGATATAATCTAAGGCAACCAATATATATAAATTTCCAAATGAAAGAGTAAATGGTCCCATAAAATCTAATCCCCATACATAAAAAATTTCAGCTTCCAAATTATAATTTAGAGGCATTTTATTTTCTCTAGAGATATCACCTACTCTCTGACATCGATCACATGATTTAATATATCTATAAACATCTCTAAAAGGAGTAGGCCAATAAAATTCAGATTGTAAAATCTTAAAAGAAGTTTTATCAACACCAAAACGACCTCCAAATTCAGAATCATGACATCGTTGAATAATTAAATTAGTTTCTTCTTGTGGCACACATTTGCTAATAATCAGATCCTTACATTGTTTATATAGATAGGACTCATCCTAAGAATAAAATTTTGCATCATATTTAAACTTCTTTTGTTGTTGCCTTGTTAAATCAGGTGGTACAATATCGCTTACAATATAGTTCACAATATCAGCATACCAAGCTAAATCACTTCCCATAATAGTATAAAGTTGCTCATTAGGGAAAATTTCTATTATTTCCTTCTCAAATTCAGATAATTTATCATAGTCTATTCTTGACAGATGATCATCTATTTGATTATCAACTCGCTTCCTATCAACTATCATGAAATCAAATTCTTGCAGAAGAAGTATCCATCTAATTAGTCTAGGTTTTGCATCCTTCTTTTGCATTAAATATTTGATAGCCGAATGGTCTGTATGCACAATACTTTTAGTTCCAATTAAATAAGGTCTAAGTTTTTCAAAAGCAAATACTATAGCTAATAACTCTCTTTCAGTAGTGGTATAATTAATTTGAGCCACATTAAGAGTTTTACTAGCATAGTAAATGACTTTGAAAACTTTATCATGCCTTTGCCCCAATGCTACTCCGATCGCATAATCACTTGCATCACACATAAGTTCAAATGGTTTGTCCCAGTCTGACGAAACAATTATAGGTGCAGTGATTAATTTTTCTTTTAATAATTCAAAAGCACTCAAACATTCATCATTAAAATCAAAATTTCTATCATTTTCTAAAAGTTGGCATAAAGGTTTAGTAATTTTAGAAAGATCTTTAATATATCACCTGTAAAATTCAGCGTGTCCTAAGAAACTCCTCACCTCTCTCACTGTAGTGGGTGGCGGAAATCTCTTAATCTCTCTAATTTAGCAGGATCAACCTCCATACCATGTTCAGAAATTTTATGCCCAAGCACAATTCCTCCTGCAACCATAAATTGACATTTTTCTCAATTCAGAACTAGATTTATTTTCTCTTAGAGCTCCAAAAGTTTTGCTAAGTTTTCCAGATAAATTTCAAATGAAGTCTCGAATACAGAGAAATCATCCATAAAAACTTATATTCCATTATCTATCATACTACGAAGATAGACATCATACATCTACGAAATGTTGCGGGTGCATTACACGATCCAAAAGGCATTCTTCGAAAAACAAAGGTTCCATAAGGGCTAGTAAATGTTGTCTTTTCTTGATCCTCAGAAGCAATAGGTATTTTATGGTAACCAGTATATCCATCCAGAAAGCAGTAGTACTTGTGTCCAGCAAATTTATCTAATATTTGATCGAGGAAAGGAAGATGAGAGTGATCTTTTCTGGTAGCTGCATTTAATTTCCTATAGTCATTACAAATTCACCATCCATTAATTTGTCATGTGGGTATAATTTCATTACATTCATTCACTTCAATAGTCACTCCTCCCTTTTTTGGTATACAATGTATTGGACTCACCCAAGCACTATCTGAAATAGGATAAATAATTCCAACATCCAGCCATTTTAAAATCTCTTTCTTAACTACTTCTTTATCTTTCTTAACTACTTCTTTCAATCTCCTTTGCAAATCAACTCTTGGTTTATGTTATTCATCTAATAAAATTCTGTGCATACAAATCGAAGGAATAACTCCTTTAATATCTGCCAAAGTCCATCCAAAAGCTTTCTTGCATCTTTTTAAAGTTTCCAATAACTTCTGTTCTTGGTATTCGTTTAATTCTGAAGATACAATAACTGTCAAGGTAGATGATTCTCCTAAAAACATATAATTTAAATGATTAGGGAGAAATTTTATCTCAAGTTTAGGAGGTTTTATGATAGATAGAATTAAGCATTTATTTCCACCTTCCATAGTGTCTAATACTTCAAATCTCTTCTGAACATACTCCAAATCATCATTCTTCTTAATATCTGAATTTTCTTAATCTTCAATTTCTTCTTCAAACATATTTTCATATTCCACTTTTTTTTCAAATATATTCTCAAAATGATCATTTCTCAAATATTCACAGACCTCCATCCTAAAACATTCATTGTCTTTTTTCATTGAGGGATACTTCATAGATTTTAAAATATTATAGGTCACCTCTAGATCATTAACTCTCATAGTTAATTCTCCTTTTTGAACATCAATTACTACTCTTCCAGTAGCAAGGAATGATCTTCCCAAAATGATTGAAATTTCTTTATCTACCTCCATATCAAGCACAATAAAATCCACAGGAAAGATAAATTTATCCACTTTCACTAACACATCTTCCACCACTCCTTTAGGGTAAGTAATGGAACGATTGGCCAACTGAAGGGTCACAGATGTAGGAGAAATTTCTCCTATTTCCAACCTTTTGAAAGTTGATAAAGGCATAAGATTAATACTAGCTCCCAGATCACATAAGGTCTTTCCGAAAAAATTTTCACCCATAGCACACCGAATAGTGAAACTACCAGGATCTTTAAGTTTTTCAGGAAGCTTCTTCTGAATAATTGCACTACACTCTCCGCTAAGTGCAACAGTTTCATGATCTGTAAACTTTCTTTTCTTTCTCAGGATATCTTTCATAAACTTGGCATAGGCAGGCATCTGTTCTTATGCTTCAACAAAAGGAATGTTTATCGTTAATTTCTTAATGATCTCTAAAAATTTTCCAAATCTGTTATCCCTGTTTTGTTTCTTCAATATTTGAGAAAATGGAGGTGGTGGTTTTTCAACAGTTATCTTCATTGGCTCAAGAGGATAATCCAAGTCTGGATAAATCTTGTTTGATCCTTTTTTCGATTTCAACCTTCTCCTTTTCTATTTCAATTTCTTTTTGCACTCTAGTTTCCAATTCGTTTCCACCCCTTAATTGAATAGACTTAAGTTGTTCCTTGTTTTGATCTTTTGGATTGATCTCAACATTACTTGGAAGCGTTCTAGAAGGTCTATTATTAAGTGTAGTGAAAATATGTCCCAATTGATTTTCAATATTTTTCATAGCAACACCTTGAGCTTGTAATTGATTTCCCATATTCAGAATCATTTCTTCAGTAGATAACTTCTTATCCTTAAATTGTGGGTTACTATTAAATCCAGGAGGATAAGATGGTCTAAAGTTGGTATTTCCTTATTGTTCAAATTTCCAATTGGATTTATAGAACTGTTAGCCCAATGCGAGTTAACATTAGCATTGCTATTATTCCAATTAAAGTTTGGGTGATTCTTCCAACCAGGATTATAATAATTTGAATAAGGATTGTTAGGTCTATTAATAGCATTTAAAGTCTCATAAGGTGTTTGCGATTTTGTTATCTATCCAAATGAATTTCCTCCAACACTTGAGGTGGTTGAGAATAATTCATTCCATATTGATCTATTTTCTTTGAAAGGGCAGCAATTTGAGAAACTACAATAGTCATCATATCTGAATCATGAACACTAGCTACACTCTTAGGATTTACCTGTTCAGAGGGCCATTGGAAATTATTAGTAGCCATTTATTTAATTAATGTGTATGCTTCATCAAAAGGTTTTGACATTAACGATCCACCAGCAGCAGCATCTATAATAGATCATAATGATCCCACTAATCCATTATAAAATGTTTGAATTATTAACCAATCTGGTAAAGCATGAAGTGGGCACTTCTGTTGACCTCATTTTTGATGAGGTCTTCTCTTCTTCTCTTTAGTACTTAGGATCTAGCCTTAGGCTTTTCCTTTGACCGTCCTAGAGGATTAGAATTGGGACCCACCACTTAGAAATTCAAACCACTTCTTAACTCCCTGCAAACCCCACAAACTTGATTGTAGACCCCTAATCACCTAGAGGGTTGAAATCAAATGTGGAAGTTTAAAGGACGAGTTCTATAGGACTCTTTGGCCTTAGGACTACCACAGGTGGCACTAGTCCGGTGAAGGGGCTGACTTACACACACACTACACCTATACACTACATTTTCACACACACCTCCTAAAACCACACCCATACCCAATTTGACCTCCTGACTCATGCAGGTGATTCATATGGATGGTCCTTAACCCCTAAGCCCTTGGCTAAGAGGGTTAGGAACAACATAGTGAATGCCTCAAATGAGTCCTCTCATGGCTCATATAGGCTTGACATGGCTTCATGGCTCAACCAAAATGATTTCATTCCACTTACATTTACCCAATCTTCAATTTTCCAAATTTTTAATTTTTGACCCCGGGACCCCAGGCTCGCCTAGCCTACCCAAAACCCTTGAAATTACCCAAATTTTTCAAAATTCTCCAAAATCACCCAAATTCCTCAAAACCAATCCCAAACATTCCCACATCACTCAAATTGATCATTCATAGCCAAAAATACCAAAAATTTCAAAAATACCTCCCAATACCCTCCAAATACCCAAAATGCCCCTCTTAGCCAAAAAAAATCCAAAAATTCAGAAAATTCCCAGAAAATTCCAAAAAATCCCAAATATTCCCAATTTCATTTTGTCCAACTACACCATGGGCCAATTTTGTCAATTTACCTCACTTTTGTCAAAATCCCCAATTTGACCCATTTTAACCCAAAGTGAACCCAATGTCAACCCAAACCTACCCAATTGACCTAAATTCTGGTCCAATTCAATGATAAACTTCAATTCAACATCCCATCCACCAATCTAGACCAAATCCAAGTCCAATTTGATTGACATTTGAATCCAATTTCACTTTTGACCTTAAAGCCCAATTTGGACCCATGACCCAAACTTAGCCCAAACCAAACCAATCTAACTCCAATTAACCCCAAATCTTTTCTAAACCTTCCCTAACATCCCCACAAACAAAACACTAACATGATTTTCCCAAAATTTAGACCCAAACCCCACTCAAATTCAACCCAAAGCTAAAAGACCCAATTTTGACCTAAACCCGAAACCTAACCCAAATAAGCTCAAACCCCAAAATCAAAACCCAACCAAAGCCAAAACCTCTTTGAAACATTCCCATAAACATTTCCCAACCTTAATTTTACATCAATTTCAACTCTAGCCCAACATTGGCCCAAGTTAGCCTAATTTGACCTACATAGGCCCATTTATCAAATCAACCCAAATTCAACCCAATTCAAGCCCAAACCACCTCAAATTTATTCCAAATCACTCATGAAACATCCCTAAACCAAACCCAACAATTATTTGGCCCAAGCCTTTACCAAATTTTCATCCTAAAGTCCATTTTAAAATCCAAAAGCCCACTTCCCTAAACCATTTTAAAAGCCCATCCAAAGTAAAATTCAAAAGCCCAAACCCATTCCAAAGCCCACATTGACAACTCCTTCTCATCATCCCTTTAATTGGAATCAATTCCTAAGTCCCAAATCAATCATCAAATCAACCTAAATCAAGCACCATCTAAATTTTCACTAAATTGCCAAAATTTCCAAATTCCTTTTTCATATAAATGAATCCACTTTTCCTAAGCCAAGGATGAGCCAAATGGAGCCACATGCAAGCCATGGACAAGCCACATGAAGCCATGGGGGGTTTGACTTGTCACCAAGCCTTTAATGGCAAGAGAGAGGATCTCTTTCTTAAACCTTTTTAAACCTTTTTACCTTAAACATGATACACTCTAAACCATACTTTGCCACCTAATCCTTGATGTGGACTTCACTACCTTTAATAGATTGACTCACATGATACTCCCAGCCCAAAACCAGAACTTGGAAGGGTGCACCAAGCCCAAAATGGTGGGTTGACCCATTTGAACCCAAAGTGACCTTATCTCCATTCCATTTTAATCCAAGCCCTTTACACATGTCCATGGCCGATTGATTGCACTAAACCCCAGCCACGACCCACCGAACAAGATGGTGACCATTGCACTGCCGGCCAGCCGCACAGGTCACCGGAAAACGCCATGGCCGAGACATGGGAAGGAGCTAAACTTTGGAATTCCACCTTGCTGAGTTGCCCCATGCCCAATGGCCACCATGGCTGTTCTTCCCTTGACCTAAGCAGCTGATCCCATGCCCTAACTTCCCCTAGGAGGCCCTCCAGCCTCTCCTATTTAAACCCCACCTCTCTCGGCCATGAGGAGGTGCTGAATCAACCTTAAGGAAACTCTGCCAAAATCACTCCAGACTCTCCCCACACCTAGAGCACTTGATCCCCACTGTCCTCCTGCCCTAATCCCCACTGTCCTCCTGCCCTAATCCCCACTAATTGAGCTCAATTTTGGAGCTCAATTCTCAGGCCAGAACAGGACATTCCCAAATCCTTCACCAAAGTCAAATTAATCTCACATACACCTGCACAAGGTCAAGAGGAGAAGTTCCCCAGTGAAAGCCCCCTCTCCGGGCCACCCATCTGTTCCGGACTCCAAAGGTTGGAATCGGGCTTGGTCAAAGTCATACCTGGACAATTCACCAGGCTAGGAGACTTCATCTGGAGCTTGCTTGGACCCAATCGAAGGTGACACAACCCTCAGATCGAAGCCACACTTCTCTGAGCAAAGGTATGGTCTCATTCTTCTTCCCAAACTTCTGAACTTTCTCTATTTTTATTGAGTCAATTTCATGCCACATAAACCGTATGGATGTGTTCGTCTTCTCGAGACGAATCCATAGAGCATAAGAACGTTTAATTTGGTCAAGTATCGAGTGAGATCTTAAGCCTAGAAGATGGACGGTTCTCGGGCTAGGAGGCTTGGGGACGATGAAGGGATGCCGTTCATTCAATACACGCGCGGATGGACGGCTCAGATCAGGTCGGATCAGTGGATGATACGCGGAAGGCGGGGCCCGCGCTGCTGACTCAAGTGGCGGCGTCGAATGGGAGCGCGCCGCGTGGTCGTTCGGAGATGCCAAGGATGACAGGGCGCCGCACTGGATAAGTAGGAAAATAGGCATTTTCTTATTTATTTAATTCCCTAAACTTCAAAAAAACATAACTTTGTGTAGAAAAATCAGAAAAATAAAATAAATCATTGAGTATTTGATTTTTAATAATTTATTTACTCTCTGCACTATTTCAATTCTCCATGCATGTATACAATTCACCATGGCATGAGACCATAAGGCTTTTGAAGCCTTTGAATTTGGGAACATTCCCTGAATTTTCCAAAGTCAGAGGCCATCCCTATGAAGAGTTATTGATTTTTCAATTCTAGGTCACTATTCTGAGTATTTTAATTCCAATAATTAGCATGTTGTGAAATAAATCCTAGGAAAATTTGGTGATGTTTCTTGTGACCAGAGAACTCTAGGAAAAATAGGTTTTGAATTAATCCACTTGGAATAACCCTAATTGGCTTAAACACCCAAAATGGAGCTTTAATTAATTAGAGCTAATCATACATCAAATTGACTTGAAATCAATTCTCCACTGACCTTTAGGATCGGAGGAACCCACCATAAAAGTTTGAAGTCAATTGGACTTGGTTAGCCCTACCAAATGGGTTGATTAAGCCATTTAGCCAACTTAAACTTTAAAAATTCATAACTTTCAAAATACTTTTCAAAAATTCACCAAATTGGTTTTGGAGCCTCTCTGATATCAGGGGAATTTAAGAAAATTAAAATTGCAATTTTCTAAAAAAGTTGATTTTTTGCATTATTTTAATGTTTTTAATAATAAAAAAATAATAAAAATCACAAAAATAATAAAATTCACCAAAATGTCACATTTTGAATTTTAATCACTTAGGAACAAACCCCATATTTTTCTTAGGTCTCTATGATGAGATATTAAATTTTAAAGCCCTAGGGTAATTTTAAAATTAAAAAAATGTATTTTCTAGCATTTCCACTAAAATAATTATAATAAATCAAAGAAAAATCAGAAAATTATAAAAATCGGTTCTCTGATTTCCTTGATATCAGAGAGATTTTTGAAAAATATAAAATTCATTTTTCAACCTTTATTTTATTTTTAAATTAATTAATACTCCAAAACTCAAAATAATTATAATAAAAAGAATATAATTCAAACAATCACTAAAATTGGTCCAAGTGGTGCTCTGGTCATTAGGAATGTCCCATAATTTTCTTAAGGACAGAAACTTTCCCTTGGTCATATAATTAAATTTTCCTTGAAAATCCTTATTTTCCACAAAAAATAATTATATAAATAAATTAAATACAGAAAAATCACATTTTCTCCCCTAATGTCTTGATTGATATATGAGTGAAGCCACATAAAAATTTCAAATTCATTTAAGCTCAATTTAGTGAGTTATGAAATTAGTAAGTTTAAAGGGCAAAATAGTAATTAAAATTTTAACCTATAATTAAAAATTTTAGGTTTAATTAAAAGGGTGGGTAAAATGTTTGATACTAAATTAATTTTGGATGATTGAAATTTAAGTAATTAAAGGGTAGGAACCTACTAAACAATTTAAAAATAATTAAAATAAACCTTAATTAAGTAATTAATTAAATTTGGAAGAATAATAAAATTGGAATTATTAAAATAGGGATATTATTAGGAAGAGATTCGTTCTTTAATTTAAGAATCCCTAAATTAATCACCTCAATAATATTCAATTCCTAATTAAAATGATAATCCAAATTCAAAACTTGAAATGCTTAATCATTAAATTAAATTAAAATTAAAACATTTAAATTAAATCCTTTTAAAATTTCAATTAAATTAATACTTTAACAATTAAAATTAAATCATCTTTAAAACATAAAAAAATAAAATATTAAATTAAAATTAAGAATAAAATTAAATTAAAATTTAAATTAAATTAAATTAAATTAAATTAAATTAAATTAAATGAAATTAAGTTAAATTAAATCATATTAAATTAAATTAAATTAAATTAAATTAAATTAAATTAAATCAAATTAAATTAAATTAAATTAAATTAAATTAAATTAAGTTAAATTAAATGATATTAAATTAAATTAAATTAAATTAAATTAAAATAAAAAATAAAATCAAGTTAAAATTAAAATTAGATTAAATTAAATAAATTAAATTAAAATTAAAACTAATCCAAATTAAATTTAATCAGAGTTAAATTAAATTAAATTAAAAATAACATCACCTAAGACATAAAGAATTCAAAAATAAATCTAAAACAACTTGAACACTATTCCAAACTTAAACCCATTAACTGAAATTAAATTAAATCATAAACCATTTGAACATTAATTTGTCCTCGAAAGCTTTTGTTATCATAACTCCTAAATGGAGTGTTAAGTGAGGCGTTACTTCACTTATAGGATATTCAAATGTCCTAGTTCATTGAGCAAGATAACAAAACTTGAACTCCCGGACGATTAATTCATTTGTATAATTAAATTCTCTTGGACTTAAAATAATCTTAGAAATATTGAAAAGATGTTTAAGATTCGTCTTAAACACTTCCTCGATATGATAGGATGTTTATAAGAACCATTGAACTTAATTGTTCTTTGATGAAGAAAATCGTCCTCAAACCAAAATACAAGAACCTAGACGTCATAGGAGATGACTAGCTATAGGATTAGGAACTTGGTAGAAAACCATAACACTTCCCTTAGCTTTACCTAGGAACTTGCTTTAAATGCTTAAACATTCTAAATTGTGTTTAAGTGCAGCTTGGGATGACGGGAAGACCCTCCAGGTGCGCTTTTATTTTATTGCAATTTATTTTATTGCAAATTTACTTTACTTTTCTTGCATGATAAACAACTGTTGCATGAAAACCCACACCTTTAGGATAGTCCCTAAAACCGAAACCAAAACTAAATTAAAAGTCATTACAAGATAAAATTCACCCCACGACATTTCAAAATATAAAACAACTCAAAATTTAATCGAAACGGAACAACAAACTACAACTACAACTAAATTAAAACGTCTTGTTGGATGATCGGGAATACGTCGAGATGATGTAACCTACGTGTTGCTAATGGGATTTCCCACGGTCTAAATGAAAGTGTGGAACTCATTCGAGTTGAGTTTAGCAAATTCATACGGACTAAGTGAATCCGATAAAAATAACGATGCGGAAGGATGGAACCGTGGAATCTTAACCGGTGTTGTTATAATCAACTTTAAGATTTGTTTAATTAAAATATTAAAAAACACTTGGATTTTAAGATTTTCTCTAAACCAGAACACTTCTCTCATCTCCTGATTTATGACTTCTAAAACTAAACCTCTGCAACAAGGAGCTCGGAGCATGGTAGGCAGCACGGCCATCGTCATCAGGAAAACTCGAGTCTACTTGACAAAACTTTCTTAGAATTAAATAACCAAGCCATAGGACTTCGAGGAAGTTTGCACAGTGCAACATAAATCCTCAACTCTTCGTTAGGCATTTGCATGATCATATCATATAAATTAAGCCCTAACCGGTCTTAGGACTCCGAGGTAGTCGTTTGGTACGACATAAACCCTCACATCTTCAAGGCTATTTGTATGATTTTATCTTACGAATATAAGTCCTAATTAATTGAAATTAGCAAGATCAAAACATTAAATAAACATTAGGACTTTCCTAAATCCAAGCCAAACAAATAGGATAGTCGGGAAATTACCGAAGTTCGCTTCGAATCTGTGATTTCTCCTTCCTTTCTTCCTTTGAATTCCCAAAATAAAATGTTCCAAATTTGATCAAATCCCTATTGAAATTTCAAAACTCAATCCCTTGAAAACTTAAACTTTGAAATTCTTGAGAGCAGAACTACTGATTATTATTGAGAGTTTTCTTAGGTGATTCCCGTCACTTAAGATGTAATTAACTATAGGGGCTTGCCCTTATAGGGAACTTTAAGAACCCAGGTAATATAAACTCTGCTTAATTTCTTTGTATTAAGCAGGGAAACTTGTCGGCTTATAAAATTGGTTCGCAGACCAAACGGATGTTACAAACCTTTTTAGTTTATCTAATTGAGCCCCACTATCAAGCAGTGTGTCTATTCTTCGGGATAGATACACGGTTTGTGGTGCGGTGCTCGTTTATATAAACTTTTCGGGATGTGAGATCAGTTTGATTTCATATCTTAAAATTTTCAAATTTAAAATTATTTTCAAAATAAAATACTACTTTTCAAATTATTTATTTAAATTAAATTAAAAATTCACCGACAATTTCTGTAGGCAACCTCTTTTCAAAAATACAACACTCAACCTAAAAATATGCCGACAACTTCCTAAGAACATCTTTAAATCTCTCCCAAGCTTCATATATTACTCTCTTTCAAACTGACAAAAAGATGTAATATCATTTTTTAGTTTAGTAGTCTTTGATGGAGGGAAATATTTTGATAGAAACTTCTGAGATAATTCTTCCCAAGTTCTAATAGATTCAGGTGCTAATGAGTTTAACCTCGCCTTAGCTTTATCCCTTAATGAAAAAGGAAAAAGTCTAAGTCTAACGGCGTCACTAGACACTCCGTCATATTTAAAAGTAGCACACAGTTCTAGAAAACTAGCGAGATGTAAATTTGGATCCTCATTAGGTTCTCCTCCAAATTGATTATTTTGTACCATTTGGATAATAGCAGGTTTAAGTTCAAATGAATTAGCTGCAACATCAGGATTTTGAATAGTTATGTAAATTTCATCTGCTGTTGGGTTTGCATAATCTCTTAAAGGTCTTGGCAAATTTCCAATATCTTTTGTCTGATTATCTTGACTATTCGCCATTTCGCAAGGATTTTCAATTTTTTTTTGTTGTTTTCTAATTTTTCTGACAGTACGCTCTAACTCCGAATCGTAAGGCACTAAACTTATAGATCCACTACGACGCATATACAAGCACAAAAATACTTTTATAAAGTGAACAAACACACAAATACACACTACAAAGTAAAGGTTTTTCATTGCTATATTATAAATAAATACCGTTTATACTTTCTTACTTAGTTAGTTACTCCGTTACCTTCCCCAGCAACGGTGCCAAAAACTTGATGTGGCAGACTTTATATATGCAAGAATGTATGAACTCAGATTTATACAAGTTTATAATGATTTTGTAAAGTCCGAACACTCAACGCAAGTATACGTATCGTATCAAGTAATACAAAGCTCTAACGGAGTCCTGGTTATCGATCCCACAGGGAAGTACGAAGTATAAGAAAGTGTTTCATAAAATATACAATATAACACTAAAATCTGATACTCAAATTGAACTTAAAGTTTACTTCTTACTACAACTACCACTATGTAGAAAACAGTAATAATTAATTAAACTACAATTACTTCTAACAAATTTGAAAACAGAATTAACTAGCAGACACACTAAACTATATATTTGAAAGGTTTTTGATATATGAGAAAATCCTCTTGCAATGAGAATATAATGTGTGGATTGATATGGAACAAATATATATGTTATTGTGCCAAATAGGAGCATAGATGATTCTTTACCCTTAAAAGAGTACCCCTCTTCTAAGCATGAAAAGAACATTCACATATCCTAAGTTTAGTCACTAAATCCAAGGCTAGGCTGGGAGGATACTGGCTCTCACTTCGGAGCTCCCACTCACCCTTCACCTGAAGGCTACCCTTCGATGTTAGTCACTAATCTTAGAACAAATTTGGGGATTTCAGCCTGTCACCCTGAAATCTCCACATTGAAATCCATCAAAACACATTTCCCTATTTATTTGCACTCAATTCCCATGAACTACGCAATTCATCCATGGAAATTGAATGGATCTTTCATTATTGTTGTAGTACATTAAATCCTTTCAGAGTTAATGTTCAACAACATATTTTAATCTTTCAATTGGCCAAATCAAAAAGTAAATTAAGTTCAAAATGAAAAACCCTCACAATTTCTTCAATATGTTAAAAGCACATCAAATCCACATCAATCCATCATCACATATCTATGCAAGAAGAAAGACAAAGGAGACTACTCAGAATTCATGAAGAAGATACAATAAAACATGTATTTTATATATAAAAGAAAAGTCATGTAAAACACAAAAGAACATACAACTTATCTCTTTCTCTTCCCCAATGCAATTCCCTTGAAGTTCCTTTGAATCCTTTCTCTTTTCTTTACAACACTTGATTCTCTTACTTTACTCCTTCTCCTTCACTCCTTGGAGAAGAATTCCTCTCAAATCCTCACTTCTACACACTCTTCTCCTAAACCCTAACACTTAACACACACTAAACCATTAAGAGAGAGCAAGAGAAACCAAGAAAACCCCCTTCTTTTCGTCAAAAAACAGTTACTTATAAGTTAGGGATGAAATCCCAAGAGTTTCCATAGGCATACCTTCAAAAAGTCGCCAAAACTCTTTAAATTTGAATTCCACTTCGGGCGCCGCCGGCGCCAAATAGAGCGTCGGCGGCGCTCTGTCCTGCCAATAACATGTTTTCCACCATTTTGCTCATTTTTGCTCCTTTTTTGCTCTGAATTTGTTCCTTTTCGCTTCTTTCACTTCAATCACCTAAAATCATCATACCCGCAACAAATCATCAAAAATACATTTCTTTAAAGTGCAATATCACCAGAAATGGGTAAAATTATATAGCAAAAACCGTATATATTTTTGGTGCATCAGGTTGCTTTAAGTCCATGGCTCAATCTAAACAATTCCATATTACTCACCTTCAACCAACCACAATTTTTCCAAAATTTCAATTTTTAACCCCTTGTCCCTAAATCTACCCAAAGTACCCCTAAACCCTAAAATCCCCTAAAATTTTCAAAATTACCCAAATTACCTATTTTTCTCCAAAAACTATTTCAAAATATTCCTTACCACTCAAGTTGACAAAAATTACCTAAATTTACCAAAATTTCCAAAATAACCCCAAAATTTGCAAAATTACCAAAATGCCCCTCTTAGCCCAAAATTCCAAAAATTTCTTAAAATTCCCAAAATTTTCCAAATATTCCCAATTTAATTTCTCTCAACTACCACATCACCCAATTTGATAAATTTAGCCTAATTTAACCAAAAGCCCAAGTTTGACCAATTTAACCCAAAAAGTGCCCAAATTAAACCCAATGTCAACCCAATTGACCCCAATCTTACCCAAGTTCAATCTCAAACCAAAATTAAATATCCCCAATACCAATTTAAACAAAATCCAAGCTCAATTTAACCCACATTTGAGTTCATATTCAACATAAGCTAAATATCCCCAATTTTGACCAATTGACCCATTTCATCCAAATTGGACCCAATGTCCATCAATTTCCCCTCAATTTGAGTGCCAAACCTCTAATGTACTCCCCTAGGCCAAATGAAACATTCAGTGGCCCCTAATATGAACCTAAGCTCCACCCAAATCCATTTGAATCGAGCTCCCCCAATTTTAACTTAAATTGAACATATGACCAAATTTTGCCAAATTGATTGCCCCAATCCCAAAATTGGCACCCAATTTATTTTGAAAACTCTTTATAATCCCCCTAGACCATTTGGATCCTTTAATTGACCTTTGACCCCACTCTAGCCTATTTTAAACCCAAGCTAACCCAACTTGCCTCAAATTGACCAAGTGCCTAAATTAAGCCAAATTGAACCTCTAAACCAATTCAAAATCACTCCAATACTTCTCTAAACTCTTCATGAAAATCATGCACACCGTATTGCTTAATAAATTGGGCTCAAATCAAGCTCAAAACAAAGCTAGCCCAACATTGACCCATGTGACCCAAAATAAAACCTATGAGCCAAATTGACCAAACCTAGCCAAAATTGACCAAGCCAAGCTCACCATAGCCAGCCTTGGCACCCTAGGGACTAACCCAGATGCCCTTAACCAAATCTAATAGGGACATGGACCAAGGGTCCCCTAATCTAGGGGATTCCTTTCTTAAAATGGCTAAACCTTGGGAGATCTCTTACTCAAAGCCATCACAACCCAACTAATCACCATTAAGGCCTGACCCTCAGCCACCCTCCCTTGTCCTTGTCGGCTGGCCTTGTCACCGAAGCACCCCAAAACTGAGAGCCACCTTACACCTATCCAACCCAAACTCTACCCATGGCCAGCTCAGCTCTGAATAACCATTATAGCTCTTCAGCACTCCACCTAAGTAGTTCATTGCACCTGAATTGAAGCCCTGGAAGCCACCCCAACCATGGTTATTTAACCAGCCACCCTTCACGGCCAAAAGTTTGGCTGAACCAGACCTTAACAAAACTCTGCCTAAATCACTCCAAATCCTCCACATAGCACAGAGAACTTAATCCCCACTGCATTCCTGCCCTGAAGCTCACTAACTCAGCTCAATTTTGGAATCCAATCTTAGGCCAGAAATAGGACACCTTTCAAAGCTCCACTAAAGTAAAATTAAACTCACCCACACCATCCCCACAGGAAGAGAAGGAGTTCCCCACTGAAAGCCCCATCACCAGACCACTCTAGTAGAGACTTCCTCCAAAGCTTCAAATCGAGCCTGGTCACTTTCATACCTAGGCAATTCACCAAGGCAAGAGGCTTCATCCCTGAGCTCCTGAGACCCCCCACGAATGTGTAGAACATCTCTGATTGAAGCTTCACTTTTCAGAGCCAAGGTATTGAACTCTTCTTCTTCCCAAGCTTCTCCAAATTCTCCATGTAATTAGGGTTAATTTAAACCATGATTAGCCATATGGAGTTGTTTGTCATGCTTAGACGAGTTTATAGGATCAAACCTGAGGTGATTTGGTTGAGTCTAGGCTGAGAAATTATGGTTTTAGTGTGGACGATTGCGGGTTCAGACTAGTTGGGGACGAAGATGGGCAACCGATGGATTGCATGGTTCGTGATTGGAGGGCTGATGGAGTTGGATGGCTGGACGGTCCATGAATGAGCCGCCAAACCAAACCGCGCCGGCTAATCCCATAATGCCGCATGGCCACTTCGACGCCGCCGAGGATGATGTGGTTAAGTAGAAAAATCTTGATTTTTTTTGAAATATTTTAATCAGTTAAACTTTAAAAATGCCTAACTTGGTGTAGAAAATTCACAAAAATAAAAGAAAAATATCCTCTTAAGCAGTGAATAGAGGAGAACAATGTGGAAATTGTTTGGAATTTATTTGATTCAAGTTTTATTTTTAATTAATTAAATACTATCTAGAGTATTTTAATTTTCCATTGGCTCAGACATTTCACCATGACATGAAATTTAAGGGTTTTGATCTCTTTGTCATAGTAGATCTTCCATGATTTTTCTAAGGTCAGAGGAGACCTCTATGAAGAGATCTTTATTTTTCAAGTTTTTTGCATCTGTTTTGCTATATTAATCATGATAATTAGCATGTTAGTTAGAAAAATTCAAGAAAATAATGGTAAAATTTATCATGAGTTAAAATACTAAAAATAAACTTAATTGTCAACTTAATTCAAAACTGATTTTTAATTAATTAGAATAAACTAAAGTGTAAATGGCTTAAACATAATTCTCCACTATACGTTAAAGGTTAGAGAACTCCCATAAACAATTTCAAGACATTTGGAGTTCATTTAGCCACCTAAATAAATTTTTAAGTGAAAATGATAATTTTAAAGTTTGAAATAATCATAATAATTAAAATACATCTAATAAAATTGTCAGATTGATTTTGGGAGTTCTCTGTGATCAGAGAAATTTAATAAAAATAAAATTAAAATTTTAATAAAATTTTCATTTTTAATCATATTTTAAATATAATAATAATTAAAAAATAATAAAAATCACAAAATTAATAAAATTCATGAAAATATTCCAAATGGCCTCCTAAGGACTTAGGAACAATTGGAATATTTTTCCTAGCTTTCTACATAAAGATATTGATTTTCGAAGGCTTAAATTAATTTTTAAAGGCTAAAGAAAATGAATTTCCATAACCTTCCACTAAAATAATTCTAAAAATTAAAATAAAAATAAAAAAAATATGAAATTTGTTTCTCTGAGGTCCCTGACCTTAGAGCGATTTTTGAAAAATCTAAAACTTAATTTTTAACTTAAGATTTATTTTATAAGTAATTAATATTCCAGAAATAATAGTAATTTTAGTAAATAATTTAAAATTCAAAAAATCATGTAATTTGGTCCAAGTAATCCTCTAGCCTAGGGCTGCCTCTAGTAAAAAATTCAAAGGATTAAGCCTTGCCTTGGACATGGTATTGTATTTTCTTTGAAAAATCCAATTTTTGCATGCAAATAATTATAAAAATTAAATTAAAAATTGAAAATTCACATTTTTTTCTCTTCTGGTGTTTTAATTGACCTATAAGTGAGGTAGGATAAAATTCTAAAGCCATTTGAAATAAATTTAGTGAATTATGAAGTGATAAAGCCCTATGGGCAAAGTTATGATTTTAAGGTTTAGCCTTAATTAATATTTAGGATGAATTAAATGGTGAAATGTGCAATTGATAATCTTAAATAACCTATTTTGAAGATTGAAACATCAAGGGATGAATGGTAGAAACCCACTTTAATTTTTTCACTTCAATAATAAATTAATAATTTCCTAATTATGTGAATTTGGAAGAACATTAAACTGAATGATCATAAGGATTAGGGGTTGACTTTAGAAGTCTAAAATTTACTAATTCTCACCCCTATTTGGTGTATGAATGATAATCTAATATGTTGATGAAAATTAAACTCACATAAGATTAATTACAAACTTATTCACTAAATCTTAAGGGCTTGGTAGTGAGCTAAGCCTAATCAAACTTTGTTAAAAGAAATTCAGAAAAGCAAACATAATCAAGCATTCAAACATTGAAAACACTAAAAGCCCAATTCTAAAAATTAGTTGGCTAACTTTCCTAAATAAATTAACTTTGCCCCAAAGGATTTCCATCTAAATAACTCCAAAATAAAATGACAAATGATAATTACCTCATTTAAACGGGAAAATTAAAGCATTAGTTCACTAAGAACGAGGGTATGAAATAGATGAATCATTTAATAATCATGATAAGTTTGGAATGAACTCAATGAAGCTCAAAAGAAGAGTGAAATGTCTAGGTATCTTCTTGGCCCTTATAACAATCTTCTGGACACCTTGTAGAACAACTGGAACTATCATATTTATTAAATGAAGAAATCTCTTAAAAAATGAATAGGACCCACCAAGTTATGACATAGGATTTGGTTGGCCTGTGACGAACCTATCCATAAGGTTTTACTTTCTAACAAAACATAAATGTTTATTGCAAAAAAAAAAATACTAAATTTTCAGGTGGAGGAACGAGAAGACTCGTCTGGTATACTTTTACAAGTTTACAACACTTTCTTTTCCTACACTTTCTTTATCTTTTTCTTGCTTGCGAGCTTGCATGTTAAATAATAATATCACACTACATGAAAACCAAAACTTTTAGGATAGCCAGAAAACCAAAACCAAAATCAAAAATTAAAAATCCAAACAAGATAAAATTCATCGCCACAACAGTAAAAATATAAAACAACTCAAAATTTAATCATAAACAAAAAAAAACATAATTGCAACTAAATTAAAACATCTCGTTGGATGATTTGGAATCCCTCGGAGGAGATAACCTACGTGTTGCTAACGGGGTTTCCCACAGTCTAAATGAAAGTGTGGAACTCACTTCAATTTTGTTTCGCAAATTCATTTAGACTAAGTGAATCCGATGAAAATAGTGGTGTCAGGATGATGGAACCATGAGATCTTAACCGGTGTTGCTATAATCAACATTAATATTTTCCTAATAAAATATTAAGAAACCTCAATTTAAATATTTCCAAAACATGACACTTCTCTTCTCTCTTACAATTGACACTTCTTCAAAACTAAACCAATTACATCGAGGAGCTCGGAGCATGCATGGTGGGCAACACGACCATTTTCAACAACAAAACTCCTTAGAAAATAAAACAACAAGCCATAAGACTTCGAGGTAGCTTGCTTAGTGCAGCATAAACCCCCACTTTATCTCTTTAGACCTTTGCATAATCACATTGTCCAACATAAGTTCTAACTTGTTTTAGGATTCCAAGGTTATCATCAGATATGACATAAATCCTACTAACTTCCAGGCTATTCACATGATCAGTGTCAGGTGAATATAAGTTCTAAATAATAAAATTGGCAAGATGAAATATTAAATAAATATTTCAAATCGGAGCCAAACAATAGGATAGTTTGGGAAAGCACCAAGATCTCTCTTGGATCTATGTCTTTCCCCTAGTCTTTCCTTCCTTTGGATTCCTACAAAAATTGTTCCAAAATTTGAGCCACTCACCTATTGGATTTCCTACCATCACATTTTCTTGAAGAACCTTACCCTTTTGGAAGTCATGAGTACAATATTTCCTGATCTATATCAAGAGTTTTCTTAGGTGACTTCGGTTATCTAAATTGGGCATTTGGTCAATTTGAGGCAAGTTGGCTAAGCTTAGATTTACGTTGGGTTAGAGTGGAATTATGGCTCAATTGATGGTTTAAAATGGTCTATGGGGATGTCATGAAGGGTTATCAACGTAAATTGGGTGGTAATTTTAAGGTTAGGGCATTCGATTTGATGGATTTTAGACATGTGTGATGTTTAGACTCAAATTGGGGGTAATTAATGGTTCAATTTAATGTAGGGAATGTCATGAAGAGTTTAGAATTCAAAATTGGGGGAAATTGGTTGACATTAGGTTTAATTTAGGGAGATTTAGTCATATAGTCAAAATTGGGGCTTTTTGGTTTGGGTTCAAATTAAGTTCAAATGTGGGTCAAATTGGGCTTGAATTTGGTTTCAATTAGGATTGGAGATGTTGAATTAAAGTTTTGTATTGGAATTGAGGAGAACTGAAGTCAATTTGGTGGACATTGGTGGTGATTTGAGCATTTTGGGCTTTAGGGGGTAATATGGGGCTTTTGGTCAAATTGGGTAATTTGGTCAAATTGGGCTAATTTGGTCAAATTGGGTCGAAGTGGTGATTCAAAAGTGAAATTAGGAATATTTGGGGGGGTTTTTGGGAAGTTTTGAAATTTTTGAAATTTTTGGGCTAGGAGGGGCTTTTTGGTAATTTTGGGTAGTTGGGGGTGTATTTTGGGGATTTTGGAGAATTTGAGGTGTTTTGGGTATTTTGAGTGGTGATGAATGTTTTGGGATGATATTTAGATGATTTTGGGAATTTTGGGTAATTTTCGCTGATTTTGGGAATTTTGGTAAAATTATGGTTTTTATGTGTAATTTGGTAATTTGGTAAAGTTTAGGGGTAAATGGGTCAAAAATTGGGGTTTTTGTAAAAATTGGGGTTGAATGAGATTGATCACCCATTTGGGCCATAGACCAAGGGAATTCCCCATTTGTATCCTCCATGTGCTGGTACTAGCCAAACCCTAGCCTAAGGCTGAAAGCTTCGGAAACCAGCCACATGAGTTTCCAAAAGAGTAGGGGATCATGTGTAAAAAAGTTTGATTTAGGCTTGTGAGGTAGTGTGTTAGAGTGTAATGTGCAACTGTGTATGCTAGCCTCACCTAGACCACCCATGGTAAGTCCTGAGGGTTGACCATTATGTAGAGAACTCCTCTTAAGCTTCCTAATGCTTGGTCTCATCTTCCTAAGCATTTAGAGGTTAGATTTTAAGCATTTGAAAACTTCAAGTGAAGCAAAGAAGTGTTTTAAATTTATATGGGGTAAGGGTTCCATTGCTAGTCCTCTAAGATAGTCACCAGAAAAGTCCTATAGTTAGACCCTAGGCTATTCTAAAGAGAGACTAGACATTAACAAAAGTGAGGTTAACAGTGAGAAATTAAGAAAATTCTATTTTTAAGCTTAAAAATTATTATTAAACCTTTTAAAATTAATATCTCCATTTAGAAAATTAGAAAACTTACTTTAATGGGTCTCAAATGATTAGGAGACCAAATGTGATATTTTGGTAAATTATAATATTTTTATGGTTTTATTATATTTTAAATTATTTTTGATAATTTTTAATTATTAAAATTCAAAATAGCTTAGAGAGTGAAAATTTTATTTTAATTTCAATTTTATTTTTTTTATGTTCCTTTGATCACAGGGAACCCGCAAAATTAAATTAGTGATTTTTTAAATTATATTTTATGTATAATAATTATTTTAATGTCAAAAATGCCATTGTAATTAAGAAATTCTATTTAGTGCCATAATTAACTTTAATTAACTTGAAATTTTTATGAGGAGTTCCCTTAACCTTAAAATATAATGGAGAGTGATTTTTATGTTATTTACATTTATGTTTTGTCCAATTTTATTTTCTTTAGGTTTAGTGAGTTGATTAAAATTAGAGTGAGTTTTAATGAGTCAAAATCAGGTTTACATTTTTCCCATGGTCCTCTAATCACATGGACCCTACCAAATTTTTTTTATATTTTCCTAATGAATACTGTAATTTTTATAATTTTTAAATAAAAAAAGACACAATAAACTTGAAAAATAGGGATCTCTTCATAGAGATCTCCTCTGACCTTAGAAAAGTCAGGGAGGGTCCCTCATGATAGAGAACAAAAGCCCTAAATTTCATGTCATGGTGAAATTTGTATACTCATGGAGAATCAAAAGCATAAATATAGTGTTTAATTAACTAACAATCAAATGTGCATAAAAAGGACATGAAACCAATTCCACATTGTTCTTCTCTGTACACTGAGTAAGTGTGTATTTTTATTTTACTTTTATGATTTTTCTACACCAAGTTATGATTTTTTAAAGTTATTGATTTAAAATAATTCATTAAATCCATATTTTTCTAATTAAGCACGCGTCCACCAGCTCAACCTACGGTGCTCCGAAACTCCACATGTCGCCGTGCTACTAGATGCTGCCATCTGTGTCAGCTTGATTCCTGATAAATATATGTGCGCCAAAAACTTGGTCCCGCACCGATAAATATATGTGCAGATGATTTAGAAATGAAAATTATGATTTTATAATATGGGATACTACGCAAGTGTACGTATCCTTTATGAAGTAATATAGGACTTTCTGATTAAGCTCCGAGATATCGAACCCACAGGGAAAGTGATAAATCTTTAAAGAAATAAGAAAATTATCTTTTTACTTTTCTAATTGGCTTTCGAAAGTATGTTTTGATTTTGAAAAGTTTGATCATTGATTCACTCTTTAAATTTTCTTATAAAAATCAAACAATAAATTAAAATGATAATAACAGTAAACATGGTATAAAAAAACATTATTAACTAGAATTGGTATGAAAAACACTATTAACTAGAATTGGCATGAAAAACACTATTAACTAAAATATCTTTTTCTTTCTTTTATAAATTAGTAATAATTATGAAAGTATTGTTGTGGAAGTATTTAAATTTGTTGTGAAAAATAGAAGCAAATGTATTCTTTACCCTTACTTGGTTCTATAAAGAACATTGGTTAATTTGAAGTTTTATCATTTTGAACATGGTTAGGGAGGGAAGATACCAGATCTCACTCTAGAGTTCCCTCGATTCCTCCACCTGGGGGCTAACTTCTCATAACAAAATTCAAAACTTCAAACAAAATTAGGGGCTTTTAGCTGTCACACTAAAAATCCTCTAATTTTAGTCCCCTTTTTAAAACATCTTCTAATATATTACATTCAATTATATGAACTATAATTTTCACCCATATAATTACATGTGATTCTTTCTAACTTTTATGAGACAATACAGCATTGGATCTTACATAATCACCACAAATTTTACATCTTAATAGGCCAAATTAAGAAGTAAACAAAGTTTATAGAATCAATTTTTACAACTTCTTCCAACTTTAAACACATATACTTTCCACAACAATTCTTCCTGAATTACTTACTTATTCATTTAAAAAAGAAAAAGATAAATTAAACTACTCAGAATGCATTGAGAAAATACAAAAACACGATTTAAATTTAAAAACCATAAGAAAAAAAAGTATTAATTAAAAACTAAATATAACAATAAAAGTAAACAAGTATGTAACAAGATTGTATCCTGCGTGATCCTGGCCTTCCATCCGATACACGCACTATCCAACGGCTCCTTGTCATCGTCCCTAACGGAACCTAACCCGTAAACTGTCCTAATTCTAACCCTAAGATCTCGGCCTAGACTCAACCAAATCACTTCGATTTTGTTTCTATAAACTCATTTGACTTAGATGAACCTATCTATACAGCTAACCTAGCCTGAAATTGACTCAATGTGCATGGAGAATTGAAATAAGCTCGGGAAGAAGGTGAAGTTCAATACCTTGGTCTAAGAGGGGAGGCCTCAATATAATGGTTGCAAGAAGCTTCAAGGAGGACTAACGAGCTCGTAAATGAAGTCCCTTGCTCTAGTGAAATGCCTAGACCCAAGTTCTACCAAACTCAATTTCAGCTGTTGATCAATGTCAAGGTTGGAGGGGGTCTGTGATGGGGCATTGATGGAGGAACTTCCTCTCTTGCTCTGGTGATGGTGTGCGTAATTTTAATTTGAGTTATGTGGAATTTGAGAGGTTTCCTGTTCTAAGGTGAATTTTGAGCTCTGAAATTAAGCTCAGGCAGTGGGTTTGAATGGCTAAGGACAGTGGGCTTGCACTCAGTGGATCTTGGAGAAGCTCAGGGAATAATTGGGCAGAGTCTCCCCAAGGTAATTGTGTCTCCCCTTCTTTGGTCGTGAGGGGGAGGGGTTTAAATAACCATGGCTGGAGCTGAGCTTAAGGCTTGTTGGTGGGTGCATTTAGCTGCTTATGTGGAGTACTAAGCAGCTCTAATGAGAAATGGTGGCTTGACACATTGGATGAGGCAAATTGGGTTTAGATTTTTATGGGTGGCTCTCAGTTTTTGGCTCCTCCGATGACTAGGCCAGCCAGCTAGGCCATGGGAGGTGCTAAGGTGGTCAGGTGAGCTAGAGGGGAGTCTTGATGGTGATTCATGGGCTTGGGGAAAGCTTTGGGCAAAGAAATATATGATTTGGCCATTTAATGAAGGAGATCCCCTAAATTGGGGGACCCATGGTCCATAACTCAACTAGATTGGGTTAGGTGGATCTAGCTCAGTCCTATGGGTCCAAATGATGGTTGCGGGAGGCTTGGCTTGGTCAATTAGGCTAGGTTTGGTCACATTTGGTTCATGGGTTTGTCGGTGCATTTTTTATGTTTTAGGAGTTGCCCAGTAGAAGCTGTAGGCTACCAGAATCGAAATCCCGTCGCTCGTTTTGGAAGGACTTTTAATTTAAGTATAAATTTAGTTTAGGGAAAGCATATGAAGTCCAAGTAATATCATATCCCTAATAGTTTAAAGAATCGAGCACTACACATCAAGCTACGCATCTATCACGAAAGATAGGAACGTTGCTCAATAGTGTTGCTCGATTAAATAAACTAGAAAATCAATGACATCCGTTTTTTGTGAAACCTGTACTTTGATCGAAAGATTCCTCTATTTAATACAAAAAGGAACTAAATAGGGTTTATATTAATACTGGGTTAGTTTAAGTTTCCTATAAGGGCAAGCCCCTATAGTTAGTTACATCTTAGATAGCCGAAGTTACCTAAGAAAACTTTCAATAAAGATCAGGAAAGATATTTTTACGACTTCAAGAGGGTAAGGATTTTTCACGAATTTATGGTGATCGGAATCCAATGGGTGAAAAGTTCAAATTTTGGAACAGTTGATTGTAGGAATCCAAAGGAGGAAGAGCTAGGGGAAGTCATGGATCCAAGAGGAAATCTTGGCGACTTCCCGATCTATCCTATTGTTTGGCTTCATTTCGAGAAAATTGATCGTATGTTTCATCCTTCCAATTTTATTTATTTAGGGTTTACCTTCACTTGATATTAATCATGTGAATAACCTGGAAGTTGGGAGGATTTATGTCATGTCAGATGATAAACTCAGAAACCTAAGGCGAGTTGGGGCTTATATTGCACTCAGTGCAAAGGCCCAAAAGATAAGATGAGGGTTTATGTCGACATATTTTTAGGTTGTATGTTGTATTTTGAAAAAAGGGTCCCCAAATAGAAATTGTCGGTGAATTTTAGATTTTTAAATTTAATTTAAATATATATAATTTGGAAAGTAATGTTTGATTTTTTGGAAATAATTTTAAGTTTGAAAATTTTAAGATATGAAATCAAACAGATCTCACATCCAGAATAGTTTATATAAACGAGCACCGCACCACAAACCGTGTATCTATCCCAAAGAATAGACACACTGCTTGATGATGGGGTTCGATTAAATAAACTAGAAGATTTGTGACATCCGTTTGGTCTGCGAACCAATTTTATAAGCCGACAAGTTCCCCTGCTTAACATAAAGAAATTAAGCAGGGTTTATATTACCTGCGTTCTTAGAGTTCCCTATAAGGGCATGCCCCTAAGTTAATTACATCTTAAATGTTCCAAGGCACTTAAGAAAACTCTCGATAATGATCAGTGGTTTTGCTCTCAAGAATTTCAAAGTTTAAGGTTTTCAAAGGATTGAAGTTTGGAATTTCAAACGGGATTAGCTCAAATTTGGAACAGTTAATTTCAGGAGTCCAAAGGAAAAGAAGTAGGAGAAGCTGAGGATCCAAGAAGAATCTTGGAAACTTCCCAAACTATCCTTTTGTTTGACTTCAATTTGAGAGTTTATTTAATATTTCAATCTTGCCAATTTTAATTAATTAGGACTTATATTTGTATGACATAATCATACAAACAGCCTCGAAGATTTGAGAGTTTATGTCATACCGAACGACTACCTCGGAGTCTTAAAACCGGTTAGGGCTTAATTTTCTTAATATGATAATGCAAATGCCTAACGAAAGTTTGAGGATTTATGTTGCACTAGACAAACTACCTAGAAATCCTATGGCTTGGTTATTTAATGCTAAAGAATGGTTTAGCTGAAGTAGACACAAGTTTTGCTGATGACGATGGCCGTGCTGCCCACTATGCTCCAAGATCCTTGTTGTTGTACAGGTTTGGTTTTAGAAAACGGAAATCAGGAGATGAGAGAAGTGTTTTGGTTTAGAAAAGTTTTAGGGTTCAAATATCTTAGTGTTTTATTAGGGGAATCTTAAAGTTGATTATAACAACACTGGTTAAGATCCCACGGTTCCATCATTCCGGCACCGTTATTTTTATCGGATTCACTTAGTCCAAATGAATTTGCTAAACTCAATTGAATGAGTTCCACACTTTCATTTAGACCATGGAAAATCCCGTTAGCAACACGTAGGTTACATCATCCAAGGTATTCCCGATCATCCAATGAGACGTTTTAATTTAGTTGTAATTGTAGTTTTGTGTTCTGTTTGTGATTAAATTTTGAGTTATTTTATATTTTGAATGTTGTGGCGGAGGATTTTATCTTGTTGTGAATTTTAATTTAGTTTTGGGTTTCAGTTTTGTGGCTATCCTAAAAGTTTCAGTTTTCACGCAAGGTGACATTGTTGTTTAACATGCAAATTTGCAGGAAGGAAAAGTAAAGTACCGTGCAGGTAAGTAAATCGTATTTAAAATAAATGTGTACCTGGTGGGTATTCTCATCATTCCCGCTGCACTTAAAACACATGTCAGAGCATTTATATAATTGCAAGAAACACCTAGGTAAAGCTAAGGGAAGGTTCTGGTTGTTTACCAAGATCCTAATCCTATTGCTAGTCAATCCTTATGATGTCTAGTTTCTTTGTGTTTTATGGATGATTTTCTTTACCAAAGAACAACTAAATTCAACTGTTCTTCTAAAACATCTCATCATATTGAGAAAGTGCTTAGGACGAATCCTGAACATCTTTTTAATATTTTTGAGATTATTTCGAGTCCAGATGAATTTCATTATACGGGTGAATTAATCATCCAGGAATTTAGTTAGGTTTTATTTCTTGCTCAGTGAACTTGGACATTTGATTATCCTGTGAGTAAAGTGACTTGTCATTTGATGCTTCATTTAAGAGTTATGATAATGAAAGCCTTTAGGGGCAAATTAGTTTGTTGAAGATTTTAACAATCTTTAATTCAAAAATTGGAATTGATGATTTTAAAGTGATTTGGTTTAGTTATAAAATTTCAATTAATGATTTTAAGTTTGGAATAGTGTTCAAGTTGTTTTAATTCAATTAAATCTTTATTTTTTAAAATGATCTTAATATTTCAGATTAATTTTAATATTTTAAATTTGCTTAGGTTGAAAGAGGTGTTTAAATTATTTATTTTTATTAAATTTTGATGACTTGATTTGGATTAATTGTAATACTTTAGGTTGATTTTAATTAGTTTGATTTTCATATTTTTAATTATGAATTTTTTTGAGATTACTTAAGGTTTCAATTTGTTTTAAGTTTGTTCTTAAGTGATTTTTAAATTAATTTTAAATGTTTGAAGATTATTTAAATTTAATTATCGAATGTTTAAAATTTATTTTAATTTGATTATTAAATCATTTAATGTTTTAAGCTTTAATTTAATTAAGGGTTATCTTCTCCTTTAATTATTAATTTATTAATTCCAATTATCATTTTTAGGTTTAATTAATGGTTGAAATAGTATTGAAATGATTCATTTAGGGATTTTCAAATTAAAGAAATGTTATCTTCTTAGGTCACATCCCCAACTTTAATAATCCAAATTTTAATTTATTCTTCCAAAATTCAAATCACTTAATTAATTAAGATTTACTTTAAATATTTTCAAGATGATTAATAGGTTTATGCCTACTAGTTACTTAAGTTTCAATCTCCCAAGAGAAAATTAAGATCAGATATTTTACCCTCCCTTTGATTAGACCTAAATATTAATTAGGGTTAAAAATCTTTTAATTACCTTTATGCCCATTCAGGCTTATTTATTTCATAACTCATCAAATCAAACTCAAATGAACTTAAAATTTTTATGTCACTTCACTCATATGTCAACTGAGACATTAGAGGAAAAAATGTGATTATTCTGAATTTAATTTAATTTATATATTTATTTTTGTGGGAAAATAAGGGTTTTCAATGAAAATTCAACAACATGACCAAGGTTAGGTTTCTATACATAGGAAAATTATGGGATGTTCCTACTAACTAGAGGACCACTTGGACCAATTTTAGTGATTTTTTGAATTATATTTTATTTATTATAATTATTTTGAATTTTGGAGTGTTAATTAAATATAAAATAAAATCAAATTTAAAAATGGATTTTATATTTTTCTTAAGTCCCTCTCTCCTCAAGGAGTTCAGAGGAAAAAATTTTATATTTTTCTGATTTTTCTTTGATTTATTAGAATTAATTTGGTGAAAAAGTAAAAAATTCCATTTTTTTAATATTAAAAATTGTTTTAAGCCTTTAAAATTCAATATCTTTACCTCGAGACTTGGGAAAAATATTTGATTTGTTCCTAAGTGATCAGTAGGAAAAATATGACATTTTTGTGATTTCTAATATTTTTGTGATTTTTATTATTTTTTAATTATTAAAATATTCAAAATAGGGTTAAAAATGAAGTTTTTAAGAAAATTCCAATTTTAATTTTCTTGGACCCCTCTGATATCAAAGAGTCCACAAAATAAGTTTGGTGAATTTTTGAAATATATTTTGGGTTTTATGAATTTTTTAATTTTAAAAATGACCATACAACTTAAATAATTCATTTAATGGGTTGAATTATTTTCAATTGACTTGAAATTTTTATGTGAGGTTCTTAACATTCTAAGTGATAGTGGAGAATTATTTTCAAGTGATTTTGGTGTGTGGTTATTCCTAATTAATTAGAGTTTAATTTCAAGTGTTTGGGCTAATTAGATTTATTCTTAAGGAGTTAGACCAAACCATAATTTTCCTAGGGTCCTCTGGTCCTAGGATACTTCCTCTAATTTTTCTAGAATTTTCAAAGTAATATGCTAATTACTGGAATTAAAATGGCAAAACAGACATATAAACTTGGAAAATCAATAACTTGCCATAGAAATGGTCTCTAGTCTTGGAAAGTTAAGGGAATGTTCCCAAGAATAGAGGCTAAAAAAGCCGTATGGTCTCATGCCATGGTGAATTATATGTATGAATGGAGAATTAAAATTCTGAAATAAGCAAAAAAAATAATTAAACATAAAATACTTAACAAAATAACTCAATTCTTTTTCCAGATTATTCTCCTCTGTTTACTGAGCAAGAGGGTATTTTTATTTTATTTTTGTGATTTTTCTACACAAAGATAGGGATTTTTGAAGTTTCTATTATTTAAATAACTCCTAAATACCCTATTTTTCTATTTAAACCAGTCAGCGCCGCGCCAACCTCGGCAGCTCTGAAGCCCCACACGACGCCTTCCTATTCGACGCCGCCATCTAAGTCAGCGCCACGCGGCCCACGGTTCATGTTCCATCTCCTCGTTCGACACCATCTGAGCTGTTCAATCGATACACAATTGATCCGGCGGTTCCTGGTCATCGTCTACGACTGGTGCGTCCCGTGAGCTGTCCACCTTCTAACCCTAATATCTCTCTCGATACTTAACCGAATTACACGTTCTTATGCTCTATTAACTCGTCTCGACGAGACGAACACATCTATACGGCTAACATGCATTGAAATTAACTCAAACGAAATGGAGAATCACTGGAAGCTCAGGTTAAAGAGAAGTCTCCATACCTTGGTTCAGGAGCTGAGGCCTCGACTGAATGTGCTCGGCACGTTCGTTGGAGCTAGAGGAGCCTAGGAATCAAGCCTCTGGCCCTGGTGAATTGTCTAGACCAGACTTCATCCAAACCCGATTTCAAAGCTTGGCTGATTGGAAGAATGGCTGGCTTGGTGAGGGGGCTTTTGCTGGGGAACTTCTTCTCTTGGTCTGGTGAAGGTGTAGAGCCAATCAATTTGGGGATTGTCTCACTGTGGTGAAGTGTCCTCTTTTTTGGATGGATTTTGAGCTGAGAAATTGAGCTCTGTTAATGGAGATTAGGGCAAAGAGACAATAGGGATCAATTGCTCTGGGTTAGGAGAAGAGTTTGAAGCAATTTTGGCAGAGTTTTGGTATGGTTTGGTTCAACACCTCTCATGGCCGTGAGGAAGGTGGGTTTAAATAGCCTTGGCTGGAGAGCTTCACAGGGGCAATTAGAGGCTGGGATCAGCTGCTCAAGGGAGGAGGAGAAGAGCCATGGTGTCCAATGGGGTTGGGACAGCTCAGTAAACAAGTTTTGAATTTTTTGGTTGGTTTGGACCTCTCGGCCTGGTTTTTTCCGGCGGCTGTTGTGGCTGGCCTGCCAGGGTTAAGTCACCATCTGACTCAGTGAGTCCATGGATTGAGTTTGGTGAAAGCAATGGGCCTTGGCCATGTGTAAAGTAGTCTGATTTAAATGGTATGGGGTAAGGCTCATTTTGGGCTTGGTTTGGTCAACCCATGCTTTTTGGCTAGGTGCACCCACCAAGGGACTTTGGGTGCTGTGGGGGGTCAGGTGAGTCAGCTGGTTTTGAGTGGAGAAGTCTCCATCCAAACTTATTTGGATTTATTTTGGGTTTAGGTGAAACATGGGTAAGGTTAAAATTTTTAATCATAGGTTAGGACAGAGCTCCCCTCTCTTACCATTAATGGCTTGGTGATGTGTAAAGTAGGTTCCATGGCTCTCATGTGGCTTGTGCATGGCTCAATAGCTCCATTTGGCTTAGAAGTGGCTGGGCTCACTTACAGGGAAATGGATTTTGGGATTTTTGATGAGTTTAACGGAAATTTGCATGAGGCTTGATTTGGATTTATTTCTTGATTGGCTTAGGACTTAGGGAATGATATCAATTAAATGGATGATGAGAAAATGTCATATGGGCTTTAGAATGAATTTTGGGTTTTTTAAATTTGGTGAAGATGGGCTTTAAAAATGTTTTAAGGAGATGGGCTTTTAGGTTTGAAAATAAATTCTTTGGATGAAAATTTGGTGAAGGGTTGTGTCAAAAAAAATGTTGCATATGGTTTAGGAATGTACCGCGAGTGATTTGGAACAATTTTGGGGTTATTTTGAGTTGAATTAAGTTTAATTTGGGTCTTTTAGTGATAGGGCCAAAATAGGTCAATATGGGCTAACTTGGGCTAAGGTTGGGTTAATTTTTGGTTTGATGCAAAATTAATGTCAAGAAATGCTTATGGGAATGTTACAAAGAGTGTTCAACTTTGGTTGGGCTTTGGTTTTGGGATTTGGGCCTATTTAGGTTCATGATTGGTTTAGGCCAAATTGGAGATTTTTGATTTGGGTTGGGTTTCGGTGAAGTATGGGTTCAAATTTTTGGTAAATCAAGTTAGTGTTTTGTTTGTGGAGATGTTAGGAAAGTTTTAGAAAAGATTTGGGGCTAATTGGAGTTAAGTTGGGTTAGTTTGGGCTAAGTTTAGGTTATGAGCCAAAATTGGGCTTTAAGCTTCAAATTAAAATTGGATCCACATGTTGATAAAATTGGGTTTGGATTTGGCCTAAATTGATATTGGGGATATTAAATTGAAGTTTAAAATTGAATTGGGTCAAAATTGAGGTCAATTGGGTTGATTTGGTTTGGCATTGGGTTCATTTTAGGTTAAAAAAGGGGTAAATTGGGGGTTTAAGTAAAAGTGGGCTAAATTGACAAAATTGGTATATAGTGTAGTTGAGTAAAATGAAATTGGTAATATTTGGGATTCTTTGAAATTTTCTGGGAATTTTTTGGAATTTTTGGATTTTTGGGCTAAAAAGGGCATTTGGTAGGTTTGGTGGGTTTAGGGCCCCGGGGTCAAAAATTGAAATTTTGGGAAATTGAAGATTGATTAAGTGTGAGTGAAATGAAATTGTTTTGGTTGAGCCATGAAGCCATATTAAGCTCACAAAAGCCAAGAGAGTACTCATTTTAGGCATTCGATATGTTGTTCCTATCCCTCTTAGCCAGGGGCTTTGTGGTTGAGGACCATCCATATAAATTACCTATATGAGTTAGGAAGTCAAATTGGTTAAAGGTAGTTTTAGGGCTTGGAATGTGTGTGTGGGAGTGTGGTTTGTGCAAGTCAACCCTCACTCGACCAGGCCACTCAGGGTAGTCCTAAGGCCTAAGAGTCCTATAGAGAACTCATCTTTAAACCTCCACATTTGATCTTAACCCTCCAAGTGGCCTGGGGGTTTACAATCAAACTTGTGCGGTTTGAAGGGAGTTTAAGAGGTGTTTTGAATTTCTAAGTGGTGGGTTCCTTCTCTAGTCCTCTAGGATAGTCAAAGGGAAAGCTTAAAGCTAGATCTTAAGTACTAAGGAGAGAGATCAGACCTCATAAAAAATGAGGTCAACAGTTTATACCACACTAGGTAGGCCACCTCGAAGTCTTATAGCTTTTTTGTTTATTTCTAAGGAAGAGAGTTGTCGTTTTATATCAGTTGTTTTGCTCTCTCAAATATTTTCTTCCACATCCTTGATCGTGCTGCCCACGGTGTATGCCCCAAGCTCCTTGTTGTTGCAGAATGTTTAGTTTAAGAAGTGACAATTAGTGGGATGAGAGAAGTGTCATGTTCTAGAAGGTTTAAAATTGAGGTGGCTTAGTGTTTTAATTAAAACTAATTTTTAAGTTGATTATGGCGACACCAGTTAGGATCCTACGGTTCCCTCGTTCCAGCATAACCATTTTCATCGGATTCACTTAGTCCACATGAATTTACTAAATCCAACTTAATGGATTCTATACTTTCATCCAGACCGTGGAAAATCTCATTAGCAACACGTAGGTTACTTCATCCGAGGGATTCCCAGTCATCCGCGAGACGTCTTAATTTTAATTACAATTGTAAGTTTTGTATTATTGGTGATTAAATTTTAATTTTTTTTTTATTTTTTTAACACGCGGGACTCAAACACTTTTCACAATTTAAAATATGCGGGAAAGTAAAGTGAGAAAGCTACGCTAAATAGAAATATATGCTCTAAAAAGTAAAGCAAACAAACTAAATTAAACAGGTGCATATGCTCTGAAAAGTAAATCAAGCAAACTACACTAAACAGGTGTATATGCTTTGAAAAGTAAACCAAGCAAACTAAACTAAGCAGGTGTGTAAGTGCTGAAGTGTATGTAAAAAAGGCAAAATGTGGAGTCTATGTGGTAAACAAAAAAAAAGACGAAAGAAAACCAAAAAGTCGAAGAAGAACGTCCCGTAAGAAATCTGAAAACAAATCCATGGGGAATACTCTTATAAAAAAGAAAAGAAACTGTGAGGTAAACCTATAATAATCCTATGGAAAACTCGTTGTAAACCCGTAGAAAAAGAAAACGTAAGAAAACTATAAAAATGGAGTACAAGTCCGAGAGGACCGTAAGCACGATAGCGCGGAGGACTCAGAGTTGTATTATATATATCCCAACCTTAAGCGAGAATTACCAAACTGACACCCTACAGAGGGCAGTTATAACTCTCTTTGAGTAGTTAACCGTGAACCTTTGTAAATTTTTCATTAATTTTAATTTGGATCGCATGCAAGTGAAAACTTATGGGTGAGGAGGTTATTTTGTTGTGGAGGAAGTTTCATTTTTTTTAAATATATGTGTGTATATGTTTTTTATTTTTATTTTTGTGAAATAATATGATCCACAGGTTGACTACCTTAATCGAATTAGGACTGCTAACAACCTAGGAGTAACTGTGGTAGCAATCCCCAAGGATGGGCAAATAGTATCGTCAATTCCTTTCCTCTAGCCTCTCCAAAGTCTCTGAGTCAGGAGATACTATTCTAGAAATCCCTCGTATCCCTCTTCTAAGCAATGTCATAACCGTCCCCCCTATCCATCCTACTTACGGCCTTCCTTGGTAGCTCCACATATAGCAAAAGGCTATACATGCATGCTTATGCGTCCTACATAAATGTGGGACTTAGGCCAAGAAGCAAGAAGAAGCAAGGGACTGGGGACAAGGGAGAGAGAGAGGAGGAAACGATCTTGCCTAAAACAACAACATAACAGAGGCAGATCGTCCCTGTAAAACTGAATAAAATGAATGACCCAATATTTCACTGACTCGAGTCATTGGAAGCAAAAAGAATGAGCCAGTGTAAGAGTACAAGCATGCTCCACAAGTGATTCAAAAGGGGCAGCCACGGGGCAAGTAAATACGTAAAGACAAACCCCCACAAGTGACTGTAAAGGGGTGACTATAAAAAATCTAAAATAGGTGAACCAAACCTCTCCCAACATGGTGCAGAGAGGTGGCCGTGAAACATGTAAGACAAGGAAAACAAGCCCCTCCAACATGGTGCAAGGGGCAACCCTCAAAAATAGAAAGCCAGAAAAAGGGAAGAGTCTAAATCGCTACATGAAATGTTCTTCCTAACAACCACATCCCCCTCATGCTTTTATGTATTTTAGACAACATAAACTCTCCCATACATGCCATAAAAAAGAGAATAAATAAGTAGTTACATTAAAATCATGTGCCATAACGAAGGGATTAAATAGTAGAAGGTGCATTAAGGTAGTGTAGATACCAAGTTTGAAAGTGAAAAGGCTCCCAACATTTACATGCAAAATTAAAGCAATCCAAGCATGAATCACATTTCAAAACTTCTTCTTTGAAGTTGTAAGTATTCCCCTTCTCATCTTTTCTTTTTCTCACTTGAAGGCAACACAAATATTTCCCACCAATTTAAATTTTGAGGGCAGCAAGGAAACAATTTAAACCAACGTATAAGGTGGCCATCAATGCAATTTTTGACATAGGGGTAGCATATAAACAATGTAAACTAACATATAAGAAGGCTATCAAAGCAGATTTTTATGTAGGGTCAGCATAGAAATAACGTAAGCCAACATATAAGAAGGCTATCAACGTAGATTTTTATGTAGGGGTAGCATAAAAACAATGTAAACCAACATATAAGAAGGCTAACAATGCAGTTTTTTTTGTAGGGGCAGCAAAGGGGTCAAAACACTCTTTCCCATATGCATTAAACATAACAAAAAAAAAATGCTACAAGTATACATGTAATAATGCCCAACTCTTCCAACAAGTACTTGATGTCAATAGTTATTTCCACAAGTGTCTCATCAAACATCAAATATAAAAGTATCAAGTGAAAAGAAAAGGCACCACATTTGTGTTCATGATGCCTACACATGGAGTCTAAACTTTCCAACAAACAAGAATGCTTTTCCACTTTTCCCTTCATGCTAAACACTCCCATAAGCATTCAACATTAAAGATGTACATATGAAAGAGCCCAAAGCTAATTAAGAGAGTGTCAAACACATAATGAAAAGGTTTCAAAATAGCTCGCAAAGCATATCAACCATAAGAGGAACTAAATATGTATAACCCTTCAAGTGTAGCACATCAACACATAATGACAATACAGAAAAAGTGAAGCATGTAGATACTTCAAAATTGAGTGGAGTGTATGTGAAAAGTGAGGTTTATGTGAATATTTCTTAACCATCAAATGACTTGTATGAAGAAAAGGAGGACTTCAAGTTCCTACAATTAAAACCCACCTTTTATGCTTGAGATGAGGTTGAATATGCGTGAAATTGACGCTTGAGTGTTATACATGTGAATACTTAATGAAATAAGTGAAAAGCAAGCACCCATTGCTTCACTTTTGGATATTACATAAGTGAATATTTTGGAATCCGAAAATTGCAAAAAAAAAAAATCATCAAATCATTTACATGTAAGCCAACAAATGCGAAGCACACTAAAATTCTAATTTCTTACCAACAAAACACCTCTTTATGCATAGGATAAGATGGAATATGTGCAAAAAAATAAAGTTTGGGTGTTATGTATGTAAAGACTTGATGAAATATGTAAAAAGAGGCACACATATCTCCAAAATTTTAGTGCTATACATGTGGTTATTTTAAGATCCGAAAATTGAACATAATGAATAAATCCTTTCATGTTTCAAAATGCAAAGCCCCAAGGCTAAAACATGTTTAATAATCATAAATCAAGCATGCCAAACTTTCCAACTAGAATGTATTAAGCTTGAAGGAACATGGGTAGAGTAAGCCAAATCTTCCAAACAAAGTGAGCTAGTAGCATGAGTAAAAGAGGGAGGAAACACATGCACCAATTTGAGTAAGAGAATGTGAGGCCTAGCACATGTAAAGTGTAGCATTTCTAAGCCTCTTAAACCCATAAAAAGCTTGCATTTTCAGATTTTACTCTTTCCCGCTTTTTCTTTTAAACATCACCATAGGCATCTAAAACAAAAAGTGTGCATGTAGAAAATTCAAGGCTAATTCAAAAGAGAGCCAATCATATATTAAAAGGATATCAAAATTTCCCTTAAAAAATGTTAACCATGAGAACCAAGCTTGCATAACCTTCCAATTTAACCTACCAACATGTAAGACATTAGAGAAAGTGTGGAACATGTTATGTAAAACTTTCCATTTCATGCTCCTACATTACAGCCACATGGACTTGATATCATCATTTTTATCCAACAAGAGTAGTGAGCATGCAAGAATAATAGAAAAGAGAGGAGCGGTTAGTCATGAAACAATAAAAGAAAGCTTCCAAGTATTCTCCAAGACATACTAATGGTAGCCATGGAGTTTTAAAGCATTCAAAAGCTATGCTAGCATGAGATTTCCCCTCTCAACCTCCTCTTTTTTTTTCTCTTCTTTCCTTTTCTTCCTCTTTTTTTCTTTCTTTCCCTTTCACATGTTAAACATTACTACAAGCCTCAAATGTAACAACAAATCTTGAAATAGGAAAGAAAGAAAAGAATAACCAGGTTAACTCAAATTTTGCCATGAAGCATAGCTCCAAAGCCTAACCACTAACTCAAAAATTTTTCCATGTAAAATAACCTCAAAGCCCAACCATAAACTAAATATTTAGCCATGTACTTTCTTAGCTAAAAGAAACAAAAAATTAAGCGATGGGAGGGGAAATTTATATCTTGATGGCCAAGAAAAGCAACCAAGCCAAAGGGACAAGCAAAAAAGCCAAAGAACCTAGCTCAAACAAGCAACAAACAAGAGTTTTGCCCTAGCTTTGAATCAAGAAAAATTTAGACAACACCTCCCCTCCTCCTTACAAATTTCGGCCAACCACAAAAAAAAAAAAAAAACAAAATCGGGGGCTATTTTATAGCCAAAGGAAGAAGAAGAAGAAGAAGAAGAAGACCCCCAACCTTCTTATGGGTAAAAACCATTGGTACAAGAGATCTGCAGCCTTGGAGGTGATGGTGACAAGAAAAATTGCAGCAAAGAAGTGATGAGTCCCTGGGGGAGGTGATGGCTCCTGCCGTGAGATGGGATGGAGGCCAGGGAGGGCATCTTGTGTCAAAATTGAGTGGAAGAAGAAGCTTGGCCATTGCTTTTTCGCTGAAATGGGGGCTCAGCTAGGGAATTTTGTGAAAAGGAAGAGGTGGGGGGTGGCTCGCGCTAGGCGTACATGAGTTTTTAGGGAATTAAGTGTTTAACATTTAATTTTTTAATTATTTAATAAAAACGCGTCGAATTTCGAGCCGTTTTCTCGTGCACAAAAACATAGAATTTTATGTCCTTTCCAAGTAATTTTGATGTTCCGGATGCATTAGTGTAGTCTATTTTGCGATCTGAGGTCGTTCGGACAACTTCGTTGTCGAGCGGGTTAAAAATATATTTAATTCGATTGGTCTCAAAATTCTAACTCATTGTCGATCATTTTGAAAAATGAATTTTCAGTTTTGAGAAATTGTAAAGTATTTAAAATTTTTGGGAGTTTTTAGAAATTTTTTGCTAGGAGGGTTATTTTGGTAATTTTGGGGATTTTTGAGGTAAGTGGTCAAAAGGCTGAATTGAAAGCTCGGGGTAGTTCAAAATAAAATTTGGAGTCAAATGACAGTGTCCAGGGGTATTTCTGATCAATATGGAAGGTTTAACGAATCTCATAATGCTTTTTAAGTATCAGTCATTTTTGGTGTCGAGGCGCCCAAAGGTAGCTCGGAAGTATGGCATGTTTACAGTCAAAATTCTTAGTGTGACGAGGGGAATGTCTTGGAATGGTTTTTGGAGAGCTTGGGTGATTCTGGATAATTTTGGAAATTGGGGCCTTTTTAGGGAAAATTTGGTAATTTGGGTTCAAAAATAAAATTTTGGGGAAATTGAAATGGCTTGAAGGTAAGAAGAATGGGAAAATTCTGGTTGTTATGGACCAAAGAAAACACACTTTTGGTCCTCTATGTGTTGGTCCTAGCCATTTTAGCTATGGGATTAAAGTTGGTGAGACCACTCGTAAAAGTTTCCAAAGAGTTAAGGAATCAAAACAGGATGTGTTTGGTTTAGAATTGTGAGTATAAAGTGTGATGCGTAGGTGTAAATTTAGGTGTGAACGTGCTCCAAACCTCCGAGGGCTTATCCTAAGGCCTGACCACCTTTAAGATTCCCACTTGGACTTCCTTATGCTCGGTCTCTCCTCCCAAAGCTGGAGGTTAGGCCTTAAGCATACAAAAATTCCAAGTGAGGGAAACAAGCATGTGGAATTTCTATGTGGTAGGGTTCTATTGATAATCTTTAAAGAAATTTACCAAGAGAGTCATATGGCTAGACTCTAAGCTATCTAAGGAGAGACTAAATCTCAACCAAAAGTGAGATCAACAGGGTTCAATTTAAGGTAACTTAGGTTAATGTTGGGCTAGCTTGAGTTTGATCTTGGGTTTGGTCAAATTGGTTGAGCAACATGATGTGTATGATTGTTATGAAGAGTTTGGAAAAGATTTAGAGTGGTTTTGAATTGATTTGGGAGGTGGATTTGGTGAGATTTGGTCAATTTTGGGACGTTTGGGTTAGCTTGGTTTCGATTAGGCTAGAATGGGGTTATGTCTCAATTGATAGCTCAAATTGGTTTAAGGGAATAACATGAAATATTTTCAACAAAAATTGGTTGGAAACATTTGGGATTGTGGAGGATTGAATTGAATTTGGTGATCATTGGAGGTTATTTGGGCATTTTGGGCCTTAAAGAGTAATTTGGGGATTTTGGTCATAATGGCTCAATTTGGTCAAATTGGGTCAAGTGAAGTGGTTTAAATTGATTTTGGATACATTTGGGATGATTTTGGAATTTTTGGGGATTTTTGGAATTTTTTGATTTGTAGGGGTATTTGGTCATTTTGGTTATTTTGGGGGTATATTAGGAATTTTGGTAAATTTCAGGTGTTTTAGGAGTTTTGCGTGGTATGGAATGTCTTGGGATAATTGACCGGTTGACTTTATATATGCAAGAATGTATGAACTCAAATTTATATGTGTTTATAATCATTTTGTAAAGTCCGAACACTCAGCGCAAGTATACGTATCGTATCAAGTAATACAGGGCTCAAATGGAGTCCTGGTTATCGATCCCACAGGGAAGTATGAAGTAGAAGAAAGTGTTTCATAATAGATAATGTAGCACTAAAATTTGATACTTAATCTGCACTTAAAGTTTACTACTTACTTCTACTACCACTATGCAAAAAACAGTAATATTTAATAAAACTACAATTGCTTCTAATAACTTTGAAAACAGAATTAACTAGCAGACACACTAAACTATGTATTTGAAAGGTTTTTGATATATGAGAAAAGTATCTTTCCTCTTGCAATGAGAATATGATGTGTGGATTGATATGGAATAAATATCTATGTTATTGTGCCAAATAGGAGCATAAATGTTTCTTTACCCTTAAAAGAGTACCCCCGCTTCTAAGCATGAAAAGAACTTTGAAATATCCTAAGTTTAGTCACTAAATCTAAGGTTAGGCTGGGAGGATACCGGCTCTCACTTCGGAGCTCCCACTTACCCTTCAACTGAAGGCTAACCTTCGAGTTTAGTTACTAATCTTATAACCGATTTGAGGATCTCAACCTGTCACCCTGAAACCTCCAAATTGAAGTCCATCAAAACCCATTTACATATTTATTTGCACTCAATTTCATGAACTATGCAATTCATCTATGAAAGTTGAATGAATTCTTCATTATTGTTGTAGGACACAAAATCCTTTCAGAATTAATGTTCAACAACATATTTTAACATTTTAATTGGCCAAATCGAAAAGTAAATTAAGTTCGAAATGAAAAACCCTCACAATTTCTTCAATACGTTAAAAGCACATCAAATTCACATCAATCCATCATCACATCTCTATGCAAGAAGAAAGACAAAGGAGACTATTCAGAATTCATGAAGAAGATACAATAAAACATAGATTTTATATATAAAAGAAAAGTTATAAAAACCACAAAAGAAAATACAACTTATCTCTTTCTCTTCCCCAATGCAATTCCCTTGAAGTTCCTTTGAATCCTTTTCTCTCTTCTTTACAACACTTGATTTCCTCTTTAGAATGGAAAGGAAGAAGCAATCTCTCACTTTACTCTTCACTCCTTAGAGAAGAATTCTCACTTCTACACACTCTTTTCCTAAACCCTAACACTTAACACACACTCAAACCACACTAGAACCACCAAAGAAACACACCATTTTCGTCCAAAAATAGTTACTTATAAGTTAGAAAAGAAATCCCAAGAGTTTCCATAGGCATGTCGGCGTATTTTTAGGTTATGTGTTTTATTTTGAAAAGGGGGTCGCCTAACAGAAATTGTCGGCGAATTTTTAATTTAATTTACATATATATATATATATATGTTTTGGAAAGTAGTGTTTTGATTTTAAAAATAATTTTAAAATTTTAAGATATGAAATCAAACTAATCTCACATCTCGAATAGTTTATATAAACGAGCACCGCACCACAAACCGCGTGTCTATTCCAAAGAATAGGCACACTGTTTGATGGTGGGGCTCGATTAAATAAACTAAAAGGGTTTGTGACATCCGTTTGGTCTGCGAAACCATTTTATTTGCCGACAATTTCCCCTGCTTAATATAAAAAACATTAAACAGGGTTTATATTACCTGGGTTCTTAAAATTTCCTATAAGGGCAAGCCCCTATAGTTAATTACATCTTAAGTGACGGGAATCACCGAAGAAAACTCTCGATAATAATCAGTAGTTCTGCTCTCAAGAATTTCAGAGTTTAAGTTGTTAAGGGATTGAATTTTGGAATTTCAATAGGGAATGGATCAAATTTGAAACATTTTATTTTGGAATTCAAAGGAAGAGAGGTAGGAGAAATCACAGATTCGAAGCGAACTTCGAAAATTTCCCGACTATCCTATTGTTTGGCTTGAATTTAGGAATGCCCTAATGTTTATTTAATGTTTTGATCTTGGCAATTTTAATTAATTAGGACTTATATTCGTATGATGCGATCACACAAATAGTCTTAAAGATGTGAGGGTTTATGTCGTATCGGACGACTACCTCGGAATCCTAAGACCGGTTAGGGCTTAATTTGCAATGCAAATGCCTAACGAAGAATTGAGGATTTATGTTGCACTAGGCAAACTACCTCGAAGTCCTATGGCTTGATTATTTAATTCTAAGAAAGTTTTGCTGAAGTAGACTCAGGTTTTGCTGATGACGATGGCCGTGCTGCCCACCATGCTCTGAGCTCCTTGTTGTTGCAGAGGTTTAGTTTTAGAAGTCATAAATCAGGAGATGAGAGAAGTGTTACTGGTTTAGAGAAGGTCTTAGTTTCCAAGTGTTTTTATGTTTTAATTAAAACAAATCTTAAAGTTGATTATAACAACACCGGTTAAGATCCCACGGTTCCATCCTTCCGGCATCGTTATTTTTATCGGATTCACTTAGTCCAGATGAATTTGCTAAACTCAACTAAATGAGTTCCACACTTTCATTTAGACCGTGGGAAATCCCGTTAGCAACACGTAGGTTATATCATCCGAGGTATTCCCGATCATCCAACAAGACGTTTCAATTTAGTTGTAGTTGTAGTTTTGTTGTTCTGTTTGTGATTAAATTTTGAGTTGTTTTATATTTTGAAATGTTGTGACCGTGAATTTTATCTTGTAATGACTTTTAACTTAGTTTTGGTTTCAGTTTTAGGGACTATCCTAAAGGTGTGGGTTTTCATGCAACAGTTGTTTATCATACAAGAAAAGTAAGTGCGATGTGATTAAGTAAATTGCAATAAGTAAATTGCAATAAAATAAAAGCGTACCTGGAGGGTCTTCCCGTCATCCCAAGATGCACTTAAACACAATTTAGAATATTTAAGCATTTAAAGCAAGTTCCTAGGTAAAGCTAAGGGAAGGGTTATGGTTTTCTACCAAGGTCCTACTCCTATAGCTAGTCATCTCCTATGACATCTAGGTTCTTGTGTTTCGGTTTAAGGACGATTTTCTTCATTAAAGAACAATTAAGTTCAATTGTTCTTATAAACATCCTGTCATATCGAGGAAGTGCTTAAGACGAATCTTAAACATCGTTTCAATACTTCTAGGATTATTTTAAGTCTAAGGGAATTTAATTATACAAATGAATTAATCATCCAGGAGTTCAAGTTTTGTTATCTTGCTCAGTGAACTAGGACATTTGAATATCCTATGAGTGAAGTAACACTTCACTCAATACTCCGTTTAGGAGTTATGACAACAAGAGCTTTTGAGGGCAAATTAATGTTCAATTGATTTATGATTTAATTTAATTTCAATTAATGGGTTTAAGTTTGGAATAGTGTTCAAGTTGTTTAGATTTATTTTTGAATTCTTTATGTCTTAGGTGATGTTATTTTTAATTTAATTTAATTTAATTTAATTTTAATTTAATTTAATTTGGTTTAGTTTTAATTTTAATTTAATTTAATTTAATTTAATTTAATTTTAATTTTATTTTAACTTGATTTTATTCTTTATGTAATTTAACATGCTTTAATTTAATTTAATTTAATTTAATTTAATGTGATTTAATTTAATTTAATTTAATTTAATTTAATTTAATTTAATTTAATTTAAACTTTAATTTAATTAAATTTTAATTTAATTTAATTTTAGATTTTAATTTAATTTAAATTTTAATTTAATTTTAATTTTAATTTTAATTTAATAATTTATTTTTTATGTTTTAAAGATGATTTAATTTTAATTGTTAAAGTATTAATTTTATTGAAATTTTAAAAGGATTTAATTTAAATTATTTAACTTTAATTTAATTTAATGATTAAGTCTTTTAGCATTTTAAATCTTAAATTTGGATTATCATTTTAATTAGGAATTAAATATTATTGAGGTGATTAATTTAGGGATTCTTGAATTAAAGAATAAATTTCTTCCTAATAATATCCCTGTTTTAATAATTTCAATTATTCATCATTCTTCCAAATTTAATTAATTATTTAATTAAGGTTTATTTTAATTATTTTCAAATTGTTTGGTAGGTTTCTACCCTTTAACTACCTAAGTTTCAAACATCCAAAATCAACCTAGTATCAAATATTTTACCCACCCTTTTAATCAAACCTAAAATTTTTAATTATAGGATAAAATTTTAATTACCATTTTGCCCTTTAAACTTACTAATTCCATAACTCACTAAATTGAGCTCAAATGAATTTGAAATTTTTATGTGACTTCACTCATATGTTAATCAAGACATTAGAGGAGAAAATGTGATTTTTCTGTATTTAATTTATTTATGTAATTATTTTTGATGGAAAATAGGGATTTTCAAGGGAAATTTAATAATATGACCAAGGGAAAGTTTCTGTATTTAAGAAAATTATGAAACATTCCTAATGACCAGAGGACCACTTGGACCAATTTTGGTGATTTTTTGAATTATATTCTTTTTATTATAATTATTTTGAGTTCTGGAGTATTAATTAATTTAAAAATAAAATAAAGGTTGAAAAATGAATTTTATATTTTTTAAAAATCTCTCTAATATCAAGGAAATCAGAGAACCAATTCTTACAATTTTCTGATTTTTCTTTGATTTATTAGAATTACTTTAGTGAAAATGCTAGAAAATACATTTTTTTATATTTTAAAATTACCTTAGGGTTTTAAAATTTAATATCTAATCATAGAGACTTAAGAAAAATATGGGGTTTGTTCCTAAATGATTAAATTCAAAATGTGACATTTTGGTGAATTTTATTATTTTTGTGATTTTTATTATTTTTTAATTATTAAAAATATTAAAATAATGTAAAAAATCAACTTTTTTGGAAGATTACACTTTTATTTTTCTTAAATTCCCCTGATATCAGAGAGGCTCCAAAACCAGTTTGGTGAATTTTTGAAAAGTATTTTGAAAGTTATGAATTTTTTTAAGTTTAATTTGGCTAAATGGCTTAATCAACCCATTTGATAGGGCCAACCAAGTCCAATTGACTTCAAAATTTTATGGTGGGTTCCTTTGATCCTAAAGGTTAGTGGAGAATTGATTGCAAGTCAATTTGATGTATGATTAGCTCTAATTAATTAAAGCTCCATTTTGGGTGTTTAAGCCAATTAGGGTTATTACAAGTGAGTTAACTCGAAAAACCATTTTCCACTAGGGTCCTGTCGAGTCATAAGAAACATCACCAAATTTTCCTAGAATTTATTTCACAACATGCTAATTATTGGAATTAAAATACTCGGAATAGTGACCTAGAATTGAAAAATCAATAACTCTTCATAGGGGTGGCCTTTGACTTTGGAAAATTCAGGGAATGTTCCCAAATTCAGAGGCTTCAAAAGCCCTATGGTCTCATACCATGGTGAATTGTATACATGCATGGAGAATTGAAATAGTGCAGAGAGTAAATAAATAATTAAAAATAAAATACTTGATGAAATTAAATGATTTCTTTTCCACATTATTCTCCTTTGTTCACAGAGCAAGAGGGTATTTTTATTTTATTTTTTGGATTTTCCTACACAAAGTTATGAATTTTCCAAGTTCTGGTAATTAAATAAATAAGAAAAATCCTATTTTTCTACTTAAGTGATGCGGCGCCAGCTCAACCTCGGCAGCTCCGAACGTACACGCGTCGTCTCTTGATTTGGCGCCGCCATCCGACTCAGCGCTCCAAGGCCCCGCGATTCACGTACCATCGCGCTGTCCGGCTCAATCCAGACCGTCCGCTCGATACACACTCGATCCGACAGCTCCCAGTAATCGTCTACGACTGGTGTGCACCCTTGACTGTCAACCTTCTAACCCTAATTTCTCACTGGATTCTCAACGGATTTTCGTGTTCTTATGCTCTATGGATTCATCTTGGAGAGACGAACACATCCATATGGTAAACATGCATTGAAATTGATTCAAATTAAATGGAGAATCTCTATAAGCTCGGGAAGAAGAGTGAGTCCATACCTTTGCTCAGAGAAGTGAAGCTTCAATCTGAGGGTTGTGTCACCTTCGATTGGGTCCAAGCAAGCTCCAGATGAAGTGCCTTGGGCTGGTGAATTGTCCAGGTATGATTTCGACCACAGTTGATTACAAAGCTTGGAGTCTGGAACAGATGGGTGGCCTTGAGAAGGGGCTTTTGCTGGTAAACTTCTTCTCTTGGTCTGGTGAAGGTGTAGGACCAATCAATTTGGGGATTGGCTCACTGTGGAGAAGTGTCCTGGTTTTGGACTTGGATTTGAACTCTGAAATTGAGCTCACAGAGAGGAAATGGCAGGGGGATTTCAGTGGAGATCAAGTTCTCTATGTGTGGGGAGTAGTCTGGAACAATTTTGGCAGAGTTTCCTTAAGGTTTGTTTCAGCACCCTCCCATGACCGAGAGAGGTGAGGTTTAAATAGGAGAGGGTGGAGGGCCTCCCTGGGGGGTTTAAGGCTTGGGATCAGCTGCTTAGGTCATGGGAAGAACAGCCATTGGGAATGGGGCAGCTTAGTAGGTGGGAATTCCATACTTTGGCTCCTCCCAAGGTCTCGGCCATGGTGTTTTCCGGCGATCCAGGAGGCTGGCCAACAGGCATGGGTCACCCTCAGGTCCAGGTGGGTCAGGGCTGGGGTTTAGTGTGGGCAATTGGGCTTTGCCATGTGTCAAAAGCTTGGATTAAAATGGCATGGGGGAAGGCCAATTTTGGCTTAATTTGGTCAAGTCCACCTTTTGGGCTTGGTTCACCCTTCAAGGAGGCTTTGGGTGTTGTGGGGAGTCAAAGGAATCATCTAGTTTGGCATGGAGAAGTCCTTATCCAAATATATTTGGATTAAATTTGGGTTAAGGGGAATCATGGTTAAGGCTAATGACTTTAGGAGATTAAGGAAAGAGTCTCCTTCTTTTACCCAAAATGGCATGGTGACATGTAAAGAGGCTCTCATGGCTTCCATGTGGCTCATGCATTGCTTCATGGCTCATCTTTGGCTTGGGAAACGTTAAGTCAACTTCATGAAAAAGGGTTTTGTGAATTTTGGTATTTTGATGGGAATTAGCATATGGCTTGATTTGGATTTATTTTATCTTGGATTTAGAACTTAGGAGATGGTTTTATCAAATGGATGATGATAGAGGATTGTCATGTGGGCTTTGGGCCTTTTGAAATTATTTTTGATGGGCTTTTAGGAAGGCTAAGGGGATGGGCCTTTAGGTTTAAGAATAAATTCATGGATGGGAATTTTGTAGAAGCTTGGGCCAAATAATTGTTGGGTTTAGTTTAGGGATATGTCATGAGTGATTTGAAATGAGTTTGGAGTGATTTGGGTTTGAATGGGGTTGGATTTGGGCCTCTTTGGTAAATGGGCCAATGTAGGTCAAATTGGGCTAACTTGGGCCAATGTTGGGCTAGGGTTGAAATTGATGTAAAATTAATGTTGGGAAATGTTTATGGGAGTGTTTCAAAGAGGTTTTGACTTTGGTTGGGTTTGGATTTTGGGGTTTGGGCCTATTTGGGTTAAGTTTGGGTTTAGGTCAAAATTGGGCTTTTTGGTTTTGGGTTGAATTTGAGTGGGGTTTGGATCCAAATTTTGGGCAAATTATGTTAGTGTTTTGTTTGTGGGGATGTTAGGGAAGGTTTAGAAAAGATTTGGGGTTAATTGGAGTTGAATTGGGTGAGTTTCGAGCTAAGTTTGGGTCATGGGTCCAAATTGGGCTTTAAGGTCAAAAGTGAAATTGGATTCAAATGTCAATCAAATTGGGCTTGGATTTGGTCTAGATTGGTGTTGGGGATGTTGAATTGAAGTTTAGAATTGAATTGGACCAGAATTTGGGTCAATTGGGTAGGTTTGGTTTGACATTGGGTTCACTTTGGGTTAAAATGGGTCAAATTGGGGATTTTGACAAAAGTGGGGCAAATTGACAAAATTGGCCCATGGTATAGTTGAACAAAATGAAATTTAGAATATTTGGGATTTTATGGAATTTTCTGGGAATTTTATGAATTTTTTGGATTTTTGGGTCAAGAGGGGCATTTTGGGTATTTGGAGGGTATTGGGGGTATTTTGGAATTTTTGGTATATTTGGCTATGGATTGTCAATTTGAGTGATGTGGGAATGTTTGAGATTGGTTTTGAGGAAATTTGGGTGATTCAGAGATTTTGAAAAATTTGGGTAATTTTAAGGGTTTTGGGTAGGCTAGGCGGGTGTAGGGTCCCCGGGGTCAAAAATTAAAAATTTGAAAAATTGAAGATTGTGTAAATGTAAGTGGAATGAAATCATTTTGGTTGAGCTATGAAGCCATATCAAGCTCACATGAGCCATGAAGGGACTCATTTGAGGCATTCACTATGTTGTTCCTAACCCTCTTAGCCAAGGGCTTAGGGGTTAAGGACCATCCATGTGAATCACCTTCATGAGTCAGGAGGTCAAGTTGGATATGGGTGTGGTTTTAGGAGGTGTGTGAAAGTGTAGTGTATAAGTGTAATTGTGTGTAAGTCAGCCCTCACCAGACCAGGCCACCCAGGGCAATCCTAAGGCCAAAGAGTCCTATAGGAACTCATCCTTTAAACTTCCACATTCGATTTCAACCCTCTAGGTGATTAGGGGTCTACAATCAAGTTTGTGGAGTTTGTAGGGAGTTAAGAAGTGGTTTGAATTTCTAAGTGGTAGGTCCCAATTCTAATCCTCTAGGATAGTCAAAGGAAAAGCCTAAGGCTAGATCCTACGTACTAAAAAGAAGAAGAGAAGACCTCATCAAAAATGAGGTCAACAAATGGACCCCCAATAGGTGTGGTGTGCTAACCAAGCACACCACGCGTATTGGCGTTGACCGAAAAGATCAAAAAAACCAACACAGATGTCCAAGTGACAAACTTAGGATGAAGTAGAAGAATTTCCGCTGGGGAGTGTCAAGTATATCTCTGAGACTGGCGATTCCTGAACTCTCGCTGGGGAAAAGAAAAGGAGGTGAATCCCAAATCACATGATCTGGGGGAATTTCGATTTGGATTTCATTTTATTTCAGTTTAAGTTTTGATGTGTAAGTTTAGATTTTAGTTTGAGTTTCAATTTAGATTGAAGTTTTGTTAAAATTAATTTGAAGGGATTTGAACTTGAAATGAAAATTGAAATTTTGTGGTTTTAGATGTAACATCTTCAACCTCAAAAATAAATTTGAATTGATTGGATTGAACCATTACAATGAGGAAAGAACTCAGAGCAATGCGGTATTGGATGTAAAATCCTTAACCTCGAAAGCTTAATTTGGTGTGCTTCATTGCAATAGGGAGAGAACCTAAAGAAATGCGGTATCGGATGTAAAATCCTCAACCCCAAGAATTTGATTTTGATGTATTTCATTGCGATAGGGAAAGAACCTACAGCAATGCAGTCTCGGATGTAAAATCCTCAACCCCAAGAATTTGATTTTGATGTATTTCATTGCGATAGGGAAAGAACCTAAAGCAATGCAATCTCGGATGTAAAATCCTCAACCCCAAGAATTTGATTTTGATGTATTTCATTGCGATAGGGAAAGAACCTAAAGCAATGCCGTCTCGGATGTAAAATCCTCAACCCCGAGAATTTGATTTTGATGTATTTCATTGCGATAGGGAAAGAACCTAAAGCAATGCAGTCTCGGATGTAAAATCCTCAACCCCAAGAATTTGATTTTGATGTATTTCATTGCGATAGGGAAAGAACCTAAAGCAATGCAGTCTCGGATGTAAAATCCTCGACCCCAAGAATTTGATTTTGATGTATTTCATTGCGATAGGGATAGAACCTAAAGCAATACAGTCTCGAATGTAAAATCCTCAACCCCAAGAATTTGATTTTGATGTATTTCATTGCAATAGGGAAAGAACCTAAAGCAATGCGATCTCGGATGTAAAATCCTCGACCCCAACAATTTGATTTTGATGTATTTCATTGCGATAGGGAAAGAACCTAAAGCAATGCGATCTCGGATGTAAAATCCTCAACCCCAAGAATTTGATTTTGATGTATTTCATTGCGATAGGGAAAGAACCTAAAGCAATGCAGTCTCGGATGTAAAATTCTCAACCCCAAGAATTTGATTTTGATGTATTTCATTGCGATAGGGAAAGAACCTAAAGCAATGCAGTCTCGGATGTAAAATCCTCAACCCCAAGAATTTGATTTTGATGTATTTCATTGCGATAGGGAAAGAACCTAAAGCATTGCATTCTTGAATGTAAAATCCTCAACTCTAAGAATTTAATTTTGATGTATTTCATTGCGATAGGAAAAGAACCTAAAGCAATGCAGTATCGGATGTAAAATCCTCAACCCCAAGAATTTTATTTTGAATGGTAATCGATTTTGCAAAGATTTGCAGTGTTGATTTCAAATGTGTGGAATTTTGGTGTTTCGAGAATTTCATGAAAGTTGTAAAAGATTTTTGTGGAAAGAAACAGATTAGGAGAGAATATGTAGATGCTACATATCCCATTCAAAAGAGTTGATCGAAAGTTACTGGTTTGGATTGGATATAATTCCTCGCAACTAGATCCGTATCAAAAACCTCGTGGCTCCGTGTCAATGGAATCGACCGCTTCCATCCCAGACAAGGGAGAGAGTAGAACGGATTGGATTTCAGATTTGGAAGGTTGAGTTTGAATTTGATTGAGATTTGATTTGAGATCTGGAAGGTTGAATTTGAATTTTATTGAGATTTGATTTGAGATCTGGAAGGTTGAATTTGAATTTGATTAAGATTTGATTTAAAATTTGTGTTGATTTTGTTTGTCCTTTAACGATTCAGATTTGGTTTATCGTTCATTTAATGTTCATGTGAATTTGGAGTTCTGTCGGCGAATTTTTAATTTAATTTACATATATATATTATTTGGAAAGTAGTGTTTTGATTTTGAAAATAATTTTAAAAAATGTTAAGATATGAAGTCAAACTGATCTCACATCTCAAATAGTTTATATAAACGAGCACCGCACCACAAACCATGTATCTATCCCGAAGGATAGACATACTGCTTGATGATGGGGCTCGATTGAATAAACTAGGAGATTTGTGACATTCGTTTGGTCTGCGAACCAATTTTATAAGCCGAAAAGTTCCCCTGCTTAATTTGAAAACATTAAACAGGGTTTATATTATCTGGGTTCTTAAAATTCCCTATAAGGGCAAGCCCCTATAGTTAATTACATCTTAAGTGACGAGAATCACCTAAGAAAACTCTCGATAATAATCAGTAGTTCTGCTCTCAAGAATTTCAAAGTTTAAGTTTTCGAGGATTGAATTTTTGGAATTTCAATAGGGAATGGATCAAATTTTGAACATTTTTATTTTGGGAATTCAAAGGAAGAAAGGTAGGAGAAATCACAGATTCGAAGCGAACTTCGGTAATTTGCCGACTATCCTATTGTTTGGCTTGAATTTAAAAAAGTCCTAATGTTTATTTAATATTTTGATCTTGCCAATTTTAATTAATTAGGACTTATATTAGTATGATAAAATCATACAAATAGCCTCGAAGATGTGAGGGTTTATGTCGTATCGGACGACTACCTCGGAGTCCTAAGACCGGTTAGGGCTTAATTTACATGATATGATCATGCAAATGCCTAACGAAGAGTTGAGGATTTATGTCGCACTAGGCGAACTACCTCGAAGTCCTATGGCTTGGTTATTTAATTCTAAGAAAGTTTCTGTTGAAGTAGACTCGCGTTTTGTCGATAACGATGGCCGTCTTTGTCCACCATGCTCCGAGCTCCTTGTTGTTGTAGTGGTTTAGTTTTAGAAGTCATAAATCAGGAGATGAGAAAAGTGTTCTGGTTTAGAGAAAGTCTTAATTTCGAAGTTTTTTTTAATATTTTAATTAAACAAATCTTAAAGTTGATTATAACAACACTAGGTTAAGATCCCACGGTTTCATCCTTCCGGCATCGTTATTTTTATCGGATTCACGTAGTCCAGATGAATTTGCTAAACTCAACTGAATGAGTTCCACACTTTCATTTAGACTGTGGGAAATCCCGTTAGCAACACGTAGGTTACATCATCCGAGGTATTCCCGATCATCCAACAAGACGTTTTAATTTAGTTGTAGTTGTAGTTTTGTTGTTATGTTTGTGATTAAATTTTGAGTTGTTTTATATTTTGAAATGTTGTGGCGGTGAATTTTATCTTGTAATGACTTTTAATTTAGTTTTGGTTTCAGTTTTAGGGACTATCCTAAAGATGTGGGTTTTCATGCAACAGTTGTTTATCATGCAAGAAAAGTAAGTGCGATGCGATTAAATAAATTGCAGTAAAGTAAATTGCAATAAAATAAAAGCGTACCTGGAGGGTCTTCCCGTCATCCCAAGCTGCACTTAAAACACAGTTAGAGTATTTAAGCATTTCAAGTAAGTTCCTAGGTAAACCTAAGGGAAGGGTTATGGTTTTCTACCAAGTTCCTAATCCTATAGCTAGTCATTTCTTATGACGTCTAGTTTCTTATATTTTTGTTTGAGGACGATTTTCTTCATCAAAGAACAATTAAGTTCAATTGTTCTTATAAATATCCCATCATATCGAGGAAGTGCTTAAGATGAATCTCAAACATCTTTTCAATATTTCTAGGATTGTTTTAAGTCCAAGAGAATTTAATTATATAAATGAATTAATCGTCTGAGAATTCAAGTTTTGCTGTTATCTTGCTCGGTGAACTAGGACATTTGAATATCCTATGAATTAAGTAGCACTTCATTTAACACTCCTTTTAAGAGTTATGACATCACGAGCTTTTGAGGGCAAATGGATGTTCAAGTGGTTTATGATTTAATTTTAGTTAATGGATTTAAGTTTGAAATAGTGTTCAAGTTGTTTTAGATTTATTTTTGAATTCTTTATGTCTTAGGTGATGTTATTTTTAATTCAATTTAATTTAACTTTAATTTAATTTAATTTGGTTTAGTTTCAATTTTAATTTAATTTATTTAATTTAATCTAATTTTAATTTTAACTTGATTTTATTTTTTATTTTAATTAAATTTAATTTAATTTAATTTAATTTAATATGATTTAATTTAATTTAATTTAGTTTGATTTGATTTAATTTGATTTAATTTAATATGTTTTAATTTAATTTAATTTAATTTTATTTAATTTTATTTTTAATTTTAATTTAATATTTTATTCTTTATGTTTTAAAGATGATTTAATTTTAATTGTTAAAGTATTAATTTAATTGAAATTTTAAAAGGATTTAATTTAAATAATTTAACTTTGATTTAATTTAATAATTAAGTCTTTTAGCATTTTAAATTTTAAATTTGGATTATCATTTTAATTAGGAATTAAATATTATTGGGATGATTAATTTAGGGATTCTTAAATTAAGGAACAAACCTCTTCCTAATAACATCCCTATTTTAATAATTCCAATTTTATTATTCTTCCAAATTTAATTAATTGTTTTATTAAGGTTTATTTTAATTATTTTTGAATTGTTTAATAGGTTTCTACCCTTTAATTATTTAAATTTCAATCATCCAAATCAGATTAAGATCAAATATTTTACTCTTTCATTTTATTAAGCCTAAAGTTTTAATTAAAGGTTAAAATTTTAATTACCATTTTGCCCTTCAAGCTTAATAATTTCATAACTCACTAAATTGAGCTCAAATGAATTTGAAATTTTTATGTGACTTCACTCATATGTCAATGAAGACATTAGAGGAGAAAATGTGATTTTTATGTATTTAATTTATTTATGTAATTATTTTTGGTGGAAAATAGGGATTTCCAAGGAAAATTTAATAATATGACCAAGGGAAACTTTCTATCCTTAAGAAAATTATGGGACATTTCCAATGACCAGAGGACCACTTGGACCAATTTTGGTGATTTTTTGAATTATATTCTTTTTATTATAATTATTTTGAGTTTTGGAGTATTAATTAATTTAAAAATAAAATAAAGGTTGAAAAATGAATTTTATATTTTTCAAAAAATCTCTCTGATATCAAGGAAATCAGAGAATCAATTTTACAATTTCCTGATTTTTCTTTGATTTATTAGAATTATTTTAGTGGAAATGCTAGAAAATACATTTTTTTTTTAATTTTAAAATTACCTTAGGGCTTTAAAATTTAATATCTCATCATAGAGACTTAAGAAAAATATGGGGTTTGTTCCTAAGTGATTAAAATTCAAAATGTGACATTTTGGTGAATTTTATTATTTTTGTGATTTTTATTATTTTTTAATTATTAAAAATATTAAAATAATGCAAATAATCAACTTTTTTAGAAAATTAAAATTTTAATTTTCTTAAATTCCCTTAATATCAGAGAGGCTCCAATACCAATTTGGTGAATTTTTGAAAAGTATTTTGAAAGTTATGAATTTTTTAAGTTTAAATTGGCTAAATGGCTTAATCAACCCATTTAGTAGGGCTAACCAAGTCCAATTGACTTTAAATTTTTATGGTGGATTCCTCTGATCCTAAAGGTCAGTGGAGAATTGATTTCAAGTAAATTTGATGCATGATTAGCTCTAATTAATTAAGGACCTATTTTGGGTGTTTAAGCCAATTAGGGCTATTCCAAGTGAATTAATTCAAAACCTATTTTTCCTAGGGTCCTCTGGTCATAAGAAACATCACCAAATTTTCCTAGAATTTATTTCACAACATGCTAATTATTGGATTTAAAATACTCAAAACGGTAACATGAATTTGAAAAATCAATAACTTCTCATAGGGATGGCCTGCGACTTTGGAAAATTCAGGGAATGTTTCCAAATTCAGAGGCATCAAAAGCCCTATGGTCTCATGCCATGGTGAATTTCCTATATGCATGGAGAATTAAAACAATGCAGAGGGTAAATAAATCATTAAAAATAAAATACTGGATGAAATTAAATGATTTCTTTTCCACATTATTCTCCTCTGTTCACTGAGCAAGAGGGTATTTTTATTTTATTTTTCTGATTTTTCTACACAAAGTTATGCATTTTTGAAGTTTAGGGAATTAAATAAATAGGAAAATCCCTATTTTTCTACTTATCCGAGTCGGCGCCGCGTCAACCTTAGCATCTCCGAAGCGCCGCGTGTCGTCTTCTGATTCGGCGCCGCCGTCCGACTCAGCCGTCCCGGGACCCGCCTTTTATGTAACATCTTCTGGTCCGACGCGATCCGAGCCGTCCATCCGATACACACGCGATCCAACGGTTCCCAGTCATCGTCTACGACTGGTGCGAACCCGTGACCGTCGACCTTCTAACCCTAATTTGTCACTCGATTCTCAACGGATTTTCGTGTTCTTATGCTCTATGGATTCGTCTTGAAGAAACGAACACATCCATACGGTAAACATGCATTGAAATTGATTCAAATTAAATGGAGAATCTCTGTAAGCTAAGGAAGAAGAGTGAGTTCATACCTTTGTTCAGAGAAGTGAAGCTTCAATCTGAGAGTTGTGTCACCTTCGATTGGGTCCAAGTAAGCTCCAGATGAAGTCCCTTGGCCTGGTGAATTGTCTAGCTATGAAAGTGACCACAGTCGATCACAAAGCTTGGAGTCTGGAACAGATGGGTGGCCTGGAGAGGGGGCTTTTGCTGGTGGACTTCTTCCTCGGTGCTGGTGAAGGTGTAGGACCAATCAATTTGGGGATTGACTCACCTGTGGAGCAAGTGTCCTGGTTTTGGGTTTGGATTTCAACTCCGAAATTGAGCTCGCGAGAGGAAATGGCGGGGGATTTCAGTGGGGATCAAGTTTTCTATGTGTGGGGAGTAGTCTGGAACAATTTTGGTAGAGTTTCCTTAAGGTTTGTTTCAGCACCTCTCCTGGCCGAGAGGAGGTGGTGTTTAAATAGTCATGGCTGGAGGCTCTCCCAGGGGGAGTTAGGGCTTGGGATCAGCTGCTCTTGGCATGGGAAGAACAGCCATGGTGGCCATTGGGCATGGGGCATCTCAGCAGGTGAGAATTCCAAGTTTGGGCTCACATGTGAGCTCTCGGCCTGGTGGTTTCCGGCGGCTGTGGTGGCTGGCCGGCCAGGGTCAGGTCACCCTCAAGGTCAGGTGGGTCAGGGCTGGGGTTTAGTGTAGGCAATTGGCAAATGCCATGTGTCAAAAGCTTGATTTAAAATGGAATGGGAGAAGGCCAATTTTGGCTTGATTTGGGTCAACCCATCCTTTTGGGCTAGGTGCACCTCCCCATGGCTAGTTTGGGCTGAAGAGAAAGTGGTTTAGGTCGCTTGATTAGTGGGGAAAGGTCACCATCCAAGTACAATTAAGATCAAACATGGTTTAGGGGAGTCATGAACATGGTTAATCACCTTTAGGAATTAAGGAAAGAGTCTCCTCCTTTTGCCCAAAATGGCATGGTGACATGTAAAGAGGCTCTCATGGCTTTCATGTGGCTCATGCATGGCTTCATGGCTTGCCTTTGGCTTGAAAAAAGCTAAGTCAACTTTCATGGAAATGGGTTTAAAGAAATTTTGGCATTTTGATTGGAATTTGGCATATGGCTTGATTTGGAACCATTTGATGATTGATTTGAACTTAGGGATGATTTTAATTAAGGGTATGATGATAAGAATTTGTCACATGGGCCTTGGCATGAAGTTTGGGCTTTTAGGAAGGTTTAAGAAAGTGGGCTTTTGGTTTGGAAATAAATTTATGGATGGGAAATTTGTGAAGGATTGGGCCAAACAAATGTTGGGTTTAGCTCATGGATGTGTCATGAGTGATTTGAAGCAAGTTGGGAGTGATTTGGGTTTGAATTGGGTTGAATTTGGGCTTCCTTGGTGAATGGGCCAATATAGGTCAAATTGGGCTAACTTGGGCCAATATTGGGCTAGGGTTGAAATTGATGTAAAATAAATGTTGGGAAATGTTTATGGGAGTGTTTCAAAGAGGTTTTGGCTTTGGTTGGGTTTTGATTTTGAGGTTTGGGTTTATTTGGGTTAGGTTTGGGTTTAGGTCGAAATTGGGCTTTTTGATTTTGGGTTGAATTTGAGTGGGGTTTGGGTCTAAATTTTGGGCAAATCATGTTAGTGTTTTGTTTATGGGGATTTTAAGGAAGGTTTAGAAAAGATTTGGGGTTAATTGGAATTGAATTGGGTGAGTTTGGTTTAGGTTTGGGAAATGGGTCCAAATTGGGCTTTAAGGCCAAAAGTGAAATTGGATCCAAATGTCAATCAAATTGAACTTGGATTTGGTCTAGATTGGTGTTGGGGATGTTGAATTGAAGTTTAGAATTGAATTGGACCAGAATTTGGGTCAATTGGGTAGGTTTGGTTTGACATTGGGTTCATTTTGGGTTAAAATGGGTCAAATTGGGGTTTTTGATAAAAGTTGGGTAAATTGACAAAATTGGCCCATGGTGTAGTTCAACAAAATGAAATTAGGAATATTTGGGATTTTCTGGAATTTTCTGGGAATGTTCTGAATTTTTGGATTTTTTGGCTAAGAGGGGCATTTTGGGTATTTGGAGGGTATTGGGAGGTATTTTTGGAATTTTTGGTATTTTTGGGTATGGATGATCAATTTGAGTAATGTGGGAATGTTTAGGATTGATTTTGAGGAATTTAGGGTGACTTGGAGATTTTAGAAAATTTGGGTAATTTCAAGGGTTTTGGGTAGGCTAGGTGGGGGTAGGGCTCCGGCGGTCAAAAATTGAAAATTTGCAAAATTGAAGATTAGGTAAATGTAAGTGGAATGAAATCATTTTGGTTGAGCCATGAAGCCACATCAAGCCCCATAAGCCATAAAAGGGACTCATTTGAGGCATCCATTATGCTGTTCCTAACCCTCTTAGCCAAGGGCTTAGGGCTTAAGGACCATCCATGTGAATCACCTTCATGAGTCAGGAGGTCAAATTAGGTATGGGTGTGTTTTTAGGAGGTGTGTGAAAGTGTAGTATATAGGTGTAGTGTATGTGTAAGTCAGCCCTCACCAGACCAGGCCACCCAGGGCAGTCCTAAGGCCAAAGAATCCTATAGGAACTCATCCTTTAAACTTCCACATTTGATTTCAACCCTCTAGATGATTAGGGGTCTACAGTCAAGTTTGTGGAGTTTGCAGGGAGTTAAGAAGTGGTCTGAAATTTCTAAGTGGTGGGTCCCAATTCTAATCCTCTAGGATAGTCAAAGGAAAAGCCTAAGGCTAGACCCTAAATACTAAAAAGAAGGAGAGAAGACCTCATCAAAAATGAGGTCAACAAATTGACCCCCAATAGGTGTGGTGTGCTAACCAAGCACACCGCGCGTATTGGCATTGACCGAAAAGATCAACAAAACCAACAGAGATGTCCAAGTGACAAACTTAGGATGAAGTAGAAGAATTTCCGCTGGGGAGTGTCAAGTATATCTCTGAGAATGGAGATTCCTGAACTCTCGCTGGGGAAAGGAAAAGGAGGTGAATCCCAAATCATATGATGCGGGGAATTCAATTTAGATTTCGGTTTGTTTTGGTTTAAGTTTTGATGTGTAAGTTTAGATTTTGAGTTTTCATTTAGATTGAAGTTTTGTTAAGATTAATTTTGAAGGGATTTGATTTGAAATGAAAATTGAAATTTTATGGTTTTGGATGTAACATCCTCAACCTCAAAAGAAAATTGAATTGATTGGATTGAATCATTACAATGAGGAGAGATCTCAGAGCAATGTGGTATTGGATGTAAAATCCTTAACCTCAAGAGTTTGATTTTGATGTATTTCATTGCGATAGGGAAAGAGTCCTAAAGCAATGCAGTCTCGGATGTAAAATCCTCGACCCCAAGAGTTTGATTTTGATGTATTTCATTGCGATAGGGAAAGAATCCTAAAGCAATGCAGTCTCGGATGTAAAGTCCTCAACCCCGAGAATTTGATATTGATGTATTTCAGTGCGATAGGGAAAGAATCCTAAAGCGATGCGGCATCGGATGTAAAATCCTCGACCTCGAGAATTTGATATTGATGTATTTCAGTGCAATAGGAAAAGAATCCTAAAGCAGTGCGGTATCGGATGTAAAATCCTCAACCTCAAGAATTTGATATTGATGTATTTCAGTGCAATAGGAAAAGAATCCTAAAGCAGTGCGGTATCGGATGTAAAATCCTCAACCTCAAGAATTTGATATTGATGTATTTCGGTACGATAGGGAAAGAATCCTAAAGCGAGTGCGAGCATCGGATGTAAAATCCTCAACCTCAAGAATTTGATATTGATGTATTTCAGTGCAATAGGGAAAGAATCCTAAAGCAGTGCAGTATCGGATGTAAAATCCTCAACCTCAAGAATTTGATATTGATGTATTTCAGTGAAATAGGGAAAGAATCCTAAAGCAGTGCGGTATCGGATGTAAAATCCTTAACCTCAAGAATTTGATATTGATGTATTTCAGTGCAATAGGGAAAGAATCCTAAAGCGATGCGGTATCGGATGTAAAATCCTCAACCTCAAGAATTTGATATTGATGTATTTCGGTGCAATAGGGAAAGAATCCTAAAGCGATGCGGTATCGGATGTAAAATCCTCGGCCTCAAGAATTTGGTTTTGATTGGTAATTGATTTTTCAAAGATTTGTAGTGTTGATTTGAAAAGTATGGAATTTTAGTGTTTCGAGAACTTCATGAAAGTTGTGAAAAAACTTTCATGGAAGGAAATAGATTAGGAGGGAATATGTAGATGCTATATATCCCATTCAAAAGAGTTGATCGAAAGTTCTTTGGTTTGGATTGGATATAATTCCTCGCCATCGGATTCGATCCGTGTCAATGGAATCGACCGCTTCCATCCCGGACAAGGGAGAGAGCGAACGGATTGGATTTCGGATTTGGAAGGTTGAGTTTGAATTTGATTGAGATTTGATTTGAGATTTGGAAAATCGAATTTGAATTTGATTGAGATTTGATGTGAAATTTGAATGGTTGAATTTGAATTTGATTTAAAATTTGATTTGATGTCATTTTGTTTGTCTTTTAACGATTCGAATTTTATTTCATCGTGAATTTGGAGTTTATCATCTTTTATATTTTTAAGGAAAGTTTTCTTTTATTCTTTTTGTTTCTTTTCTGTTCTTTGTTCGAAGTTCATTTAACTTTAATGGCGTTTTCCAGTCAATTTGCACAAAAGAGGTGAAGGCCAAAAATGTGACATGGTCATTTTCATTCCAATCATGCTGAAGATACATCATACAACTCGATCTGGAATACATCTCATACAATCCATATAGACTTAAAACGGACTATGTATGATCTTTGTCGGTCCATCCAAAATGGTATTTGTCAAGAATCCATGTCTGAATAGTGAGGTACATGGTCAATAACATCACCTTCCAAGCCATCCTTGGCAAGGATGCCGTATGGATGTACGTTGGAGGTGTGATATCTTCCATGCAACTCACAGCTCGTAAGGTCGGAGGCTCTCTAACTCCGGGTACGGTCGGAAGTGGTAAGGTGCTTTCCGTCATCCATCCTTCGAAAGTAAGCGAGATCCGCTTCATCGGTACTCCCCGTATGCAATGTTTAGCGACATCTGCTCCGTTGCCCTTCGGTATCATGACGGAACCTACCGGTAATGGTATCTTTGCGGCCCTTGGAACTCACCCGGGCCTGCTATCCGAAGGTCGGATCCGAACATGATATTACACTCGTTCGGAAAAGAAAGCTGTGCGAAAGGTCGACAAAGTCGTGGTGATCTATGTGCGGGGGTATACGGTCACCCTTCTTGTAAATGTTAATGATGCAAGCTGTTGGGTATGCAATCTGGCGGCGGTACCCTCCATGTTATCATTCTTTTTACCATCCTTTTAATGACTAATGGCATTGGATCCACCGGCCATGACGGAGTATCCCGGTGGGTTTCCCTTCTGTCTTCTGCGAAGTTGTAGCGGCATCCACATTGTATTGTAATTCTCCCCTTCCACGGCATCCATCTCCGGGGTTACGAGTAAGTGTTTTCTCTTAAGCGACACTGCTCGGCCCATCCTTTTCAAATCCCGGATGCGATCCACGATTTGTTGTTGTTCGTATTCGAGAACACGTACGTATGTAGCTCGAGGCCTTCAGTATATTGATCCTCCTGCCTCTGATTCTCTCGAAGTATTTGAAAGTTTTCTTCTCGACCTTCTGTATTCTTTCTAGCTCGTAATCTGGGATAATTTGCAAATGGCGAGGCCTGGTGACGTACTGTGGGATATATGGCTCAATCCCTTCACATTCTCTTGCATACCTCGGCTCCTCGGGGATGATGTCCGTCGGGACATCCTCCGGGGTTGCTTCTACAACAAGGTCATGCATTACTGGTGACTTTATCTGATGGCGTAGTAGCCTTGTTTCTTCTGTTCTTCTTGAGATTTCCCTGGTTTCTTCTGTTATCCTAGGAGCTGGCCTCCTTTCTTCGAGTTCTGGTGAATTGGTGTCCTTGAAGTGTATGTCGCGGCGTAGCAAGCTGCCTCGTCGCGCTGGTCACGTTGCTAATTTAGTTAACATCTTGTGGATACGGCGATTTTTGTTTGTTCGTTGAGTTGCTTGTGAGAGTAGCTCTTCGTACTTCTCGAGTTTACGTGGGCGCGAGCGCGACAAGCCTGCCCTCTGTCGTAGCGACTACGGACTTGATTCTCTTGTCCTCTTCGGTGTTTGTTTTTCTTTTCTTGCTTGTTGGATTGGTGGCTTGGGCCACCCACTCTCATTGCTTGTCGGCGGGCGGTTCCTCTCGGTCAATCGGGACCCGGTCACTTTCCTCGTATTGCGAGCCTGTCGGTGCGAAGTTTGAGTCAATCTCTATTATCGCTCCATCTTTCACCCTCTTTTCATCGAGTGCGAGGCTTACGCCATTTCTAAAGTTCGGGACCCAACCGCCCGTTCGACATTTCCCTGCGAAAAGACAAGGAAAAGGATCGGAGGTCATACTTAAGAACAAGAACATTAAGAAAATGTTTATTAAAGACAGTTTTTTTTTTATTACTTTTGTATTTTTCAATTTAACAGGAATGAAGTGGGATAAGATCAGGAAAGAGATTTTGATATGGAAGAGAAAACAAGGAAAACTTTATCATCATGATTTTATTTATTTTAGTACATTTCTATTATTTTGGGTTCGGACCCAGTCATAAGTAATTACTTTGCCCGTGCTTCTAGGGATGAAAAATTCATTCTTTCGAAACATCAGGTAGCGTAATACTTTTTCAAGTATCGTCCATTGATTGGAAGCATATGTCGTTCTCCTTGGTAATTCACTAGGCTGGTAGGAGCTTCCCGAGTAGGCGCCTCGACTACAAACGGTCCCTCCCAAGTGGGTTCAAATTTTCCTCCTATCTTGCGGTGTGCGAGGGTAGGTCTTTTGAGAACGAGAACTAAGTCACCAACTTTGAAGGTTCTTGGGCGGACTAGTCTGTCATGGGCTTGAACCATCTTAGCTTGGTATAGTTCTAAATTCTGCTGCGCTGCAAGTCTTTTCTCTTCTAGGCTTTCTAATTCCTCTAGTCGTAATTTGGCATTCTCTTCTGTCGTGATTTTGTTTGTAACTACAACTCTGAGTGAAGGAAGCTGGACCTCTAAGGGTAACACTGCCTCGGACCCATACACCAGAGCGTAAGGTGTAGCTTGAGTAGGAGTTCTGAAGGTTGTCCGGTAGGCCCATAAGGCTTCTAACAATTTCTCGTGCCAATTTCTCTTATTATCGTCCAAAGTCTTCTTTAAAATTTGAACGAGAGTTTTATTAAATGCCTCAGCCAGGCCGTTTGCTCTTGGGTAGTAAATTGTTGAATATCGCCAGTCGATTCCGTGTCTCCTGACAAAATTGTTGATTTGCGTGCTTCGAATGCGGACCCATTATACGAGATGATCCTGCGCGGCACTCCGAAACGGTAGACAACTTGGTTCTTGAAAAATTGTAGCACGTGATGTGCTTTCACTTCTCTAAGTGGAACTGCCTCCGCCCACTTGGAAAAGTAATCTGTAGCCGCAAGAATGAAGCGATGTCCTTTTGAAGATGGTGGTTCTATTGGACCCACTATGTCCGTGCCCCAACATTCAAATGGCCACGACGCAATTGTCGGATGTAGCACATTTGGAGGTTGGTGTAGAACCACTCCGTGCACTTGGCATTGGTGACAGCTCTTGGCGATTTTCATGCGGTCGGTCATCATCGAGGGCCGGTAGTACCCTAGTCTTTTAATTTTCATTTTCATCTTCGGACCCGGCTGGTGAGCGCCACGAGTCTCGAATGCACCTCTTTAACAATTTCACGAGCCTCGGACCCGCTCGAGCATCTTAGCCGCATCTGATCAAAAGACCTTCAGTATAATGTATTGTTTATTAATGCGTAGGACGAGTTCTTTTCTTGATACGATGGGCTAACGACCTATCGTCCGGTAGTTTTCCTGTTTGCGGGTAATGCATTAATGGTATGTCGCCAATCTTCGGTGTTTTTACATCACTTCTTCGCGATTGATCCTTTTTCCTTTTCGATTTGTGTATTGTGTCTATGTCGAGTTGTGATAGGACCTGACGTCCGTGAACCGACACTTCCACTGATTCATCTTGCAAACAGGCAAATTCTTTTGTGAGACGGGCTAGCGCATCCGCTAAAGCGTTTTCTTTTATAGGAATTTTGTAGATTGTCACATTCGGAATCTGTTCCAACAGCTGTATGGCATACTGGAAGTATTGCTCGAGTCTTGGTTTTAAAATTCTGTATTGTCCGGCGATTTGTTGAATGATTAACTTGCGAATCCCGTAGATGTTGATGTCTGTTATACCCATTTGAATAGTTAATTCCGAGTCCTGTTATGAGGGCTTCGTATTCGCTTCGTTGTTTGTACACGGCTCTGTCGAGTGGTAGGAGTATCTTAACATCCCCGCTCCGGTGTTATAAAGATTAGTCCGATCCCTGCCTTACCGGACACTTATCACTTGCGATTCTTCGTCTTTGTGTCTTGAAGATGCTCCGTCGAAATATAATTCCCAACGTCGATCATCGGGGTCTTCTAGGTTCATTATTTGTTCATCCGGCAAATCGTCATTGAGAGGAGATTCTGCCGGCAAAGGGTGTCTTTGCGAGGAAGTCTGCTAGGACTTGTCCCTTTACGGCACGAAGAGGCACGAAAGTTATATCGAATTGCAATAATATCATTGACCATACGGCAAGTACTGCTGGAAAGCATTGGACGGGTCATCGAGTATTGCAATGGATTAAATTTCGAAATCGGGTTGACCTTATGAGAAAGCATGTAGTGCACGAGCTTTTGAGCGGCGAAGATCGGGGCTAAACGGTGCTTTTCGATTGCGGGATACCTTATTTCCGTCGGAAGTAAACGACGGCTTAGGTAGTAAAGAGCATTTTCTTTACCCTCGATCATTGACACAGGCTAACGGGGCTCCGAGAGAGTCGTCTAAAGCCGCGGTATAAAGTATCGGCGGTCTACTGAGGCCAGGGCTGCTAAGACGGGAGGTGTCATTAAATATTGTTTAATGTCCTCGAAGGCCCTACGGCATTTCTCTTCCCAAATAAATTTGGCGTCCTTTTTAACTAGTGCGAGAAAGGTGACACCTACTGACAAGTTCGAGATAAAGCGTCGAAGATATGCCGACTTCCCTTGAAAAGATCGTAGTTGTTTTAAGGTTTTGGGAGGCGGCATTTCTAAGATGGCTTTTATCTTTTCCGGATCGATTTCAATTCCACGATGTCGGACAACGAATCCTAAGAATTTCCGGAGGTGACGCCGAAGGCATCATTTAAGGGATTCATCTTAAGGTTAAATTGTCTTAATCGTTCGAAAACAATTCTCAAATCATACGAGGTGATTGTCCTTTACTTTGCTTTTGATGATCATATAATCCACGTAGCATTCGACTTGATTGTGGATGAGATCATCAAAAATTCTTGTCATCGCTCTACGGTAGGTTGCTCCTGCGTTCTTCGATCCGAATGGCATCCTTGTGTAGCAATATACTCCGATCGGCGTTACGAATGCTTGTAAGTTTTTCATCTTCAGGAGCCATTTTTATCTGGTTGTATCACGAAGATCCATCCATGAATGAGAATATTTCATGTGTCGAAGCGATGTCGATCATTAATTACGGGATCGGTAGAGGAAATTCATCTTTTGGACATGCCTTGTTTAAATCTGCGAAATCCACACAAGTTCCGATCGACCATTCTTCTTCTAGTTGGTACCACATTGGCTAACCAAGTCGGGTATTGTTCTTCACGGACAAATTTAGCGTCTATTAGCTTTTTAACTTCGGCTATGACTTGTTGTTCGATTTCTAGACGCATTCTTACGGGACCTTGTCGGCGGAACGAAGCAGGATCCACTCCTAGCTTATGGATTGCGACCTGCGGAGCTAAACACGGCATCTCATCGTAGCTCCAAGCAAAACGGTCTTTAAATTCCATTAATAACTTGATTATTTCTTCGGAGTCTTCTTTATTGAGTAAGGAGCTAACAAAGGTAGGTCTAGGTTCTTCGCTAGTACCTAAGTTAACTTCCGTTAACTCATACATTGTAGATTTGATCTCTTCTTCGAACTACGGTGGAGCGTTTCCAATTTGTAAATCTTCGAGTTCTTCACGTAGCTTCCATGCGGTTTTCATTAGACTCGCAAGTGACAACCATGCAAAATTCGGTATCGTCAGTCGATCCCACTGTGCCGAATCCGAGACCATGTTTTGAATTGGGTGGACGACCGGAGTTATTCCATAAATTTTCAAAGTGTTGTGATTGACCTTTTGTCCATTGTCGAGGTAAGAAACCTCGCTGAATTAAATTTTGAACACAGGGAGAGTACCACTCAAAAGGCAATTCCATTAATTCGATGAAGTAGCATCTTGAAGTGTACATTATTTTCGGTTTTGGAGGAAGGAGTACCACGGTAGAATTTGATTGGCTTTGCACCACCGCTACGTACCTCTTTGACCTCCATACCCTCGATCTTATTAGAATGGATCGGGGTCAGGGTCATAGTATGTACATAGTGGTTAATCTTCTCGTACATCGATTTATATTCCTCGTTTCTTTCATCTTCGAAAGGGATTCGAATTGCGGCTTCTTCCGAGCTTATTGTCACTGCTCCTTGTTTGATTTCTTTTTCTTCTTCGAGCTATCTTCCCGATCAACATTGATGGGCTGGTTTCCTCTGTCCAATTGTCCTAACGTCTGCGCACGACCTCGTCCCGGCCTCGACCTCGGATGCGAGTTGTGGAGAAACCTTCACCATCTCGCCGTAAGGGAGTGGTGAGTGAGCTGTTGGACTAGAATTTCGGGTTCTTCGTTGTCCCAAATTTCCTTTGCTTCATTTGTTATGGTATCTGCGGAGAAGATTGTTTTCTTCGGAGGTGCATAATAAGTTGCATCTTCATGGATTCCAATTTCATGTACGGAGAACGGTTGTAAGTCACCTTTGATGCCTTGTTCCCCTCCATCGTAGTATTTGATGCATTGATGTAGAGATGATGGTACCATCCGGTTTTCATGTATCCATGGTCGGCCCGATAGAGCGTTGAACGACGTTTCGAATCGATTATGTGAAATTTCGCGGTTGTCTTTGCTAAGTCACCGGTCTTCATTAGCGGTGTTATTGATCCGAGGGCTCTTTCTCCTTTACGGTTGAATCCTCTTAATAACATTTTGTCCGCTTCGAGCTCGCGAGCATCAATTTCCAAGTATGCTAGCGTTCGAAGATTCATTATATTGATTGATGCTCCTGGATCCACCAATACTGCGGAGAGTGTAAACTTCCCGATTATGGCTGAAATGTACAACGGTCGGTTGTGGTCTGCTGTCCCAAGTAGTAGGTCATTGTCCAGTGAAGGTAACACCTCGTTGTTCTTTTAACGAGCAAACCTCATCTAAGGAATCTCCGGTCATTTGAGCTAAGCAAATTTACGGATCGAGTAAGGCCTTGATCGGAGCTTCTCTCATCTCCTTTGATAAGATGAGAGCGTCGTAGATGCTCGGTTTGGGCAGTAGTTTCCTAAGATGGGCTAGCACGTTGTAGTCCACTTTGTTTTCATGTGTCTCGGCTTCTTCCCGAATGGGTATTTCTTCTGCCAGGGGTTGGTTCTTCTCGAACAACCACACTCTTTCCTTTGTCCTTTGGACCCATTCTCGGAGGTAGAACTCTTCCACTTCTTAGGTTGACTTCGTGATTTCTTCGAATTTAGCATTGAGTTTGTTGGTGTCTCCTTCGAATTGGAATGACGGATTCTTCGGGATTAGCTTCGGAGTACGAAGGCTCTAACTCTATTGTGATTGGAGCTCCTCGAAACTCGCAAATAGATTCGTTGCTTGTTGAACTCTCGTAGCCTCCACGAGTGGATGTCTTCTTTGTCATTGTGATCGTCGAGATTGTGTATGATTTGAGAATTGTTATTTGTATCGGAATCGACGTCCGGATTAGGTTGATTGTCGCTAGTTACGTAATCGTTAGAAACGGTCGAAAACGTAGCCAACGCCATAACCCTCATCATTATAAGATCCTACCGGAGTGAGCGAATAATCATACGAGTCGAGAGGTTCGAGGGATTTCTCCCCAGAATCGGAAACAACTATCCTAGGATAAGCGGCCCCTAGTCTCAGCCTTAGGAGCCTCGGTCTTCTCTTCTTCGTCGATTTTCTTCTTTTCTTCGGTCGTCTCTTGTTGAGGTGGTTCTTCATCATAAGTGATAGTGCCGACTTGACGGTTTCGAACTACGAATTGAGGCTCGCACCGAAGCGGTTTGGATGTGATCCAAAACCTTCTTCGAAGACTTTGTCCAAGCGGTAGTCCATCCATCATCGGTCGCATAGGGATCTATCGGAACAATGAAATCCGTCGAGATAACATTGACGGAACCTCCTTTACGGGGTTCCTTCATGTATTCTTTCGGGATCGTTATATTCCCTTTCCGAAGATTGTCGTTGAGCCAACTTTTGAAGGTAATACAATCTTCTATCTTGTGCCCGAGCATCTGGTGGTAAGGGCAAAAGTTGGGATCACCTTTCTTGTCGACCTCTTCGGTCTTTTAGGCTCGGCGAGTTGGAAATGCGGAGTCTTCATCGAGTACGCGAAACATTTTCGGCACCTTGCCTCATTCTCGAATGGATACTCACTGCTCGGAAGCTCCCTCAACGTACGTTGTGGACGAGGCGGTTGTTCATGCTTGTTGAGATGAGTCGATAGCTGGGTCGGGGTTGCTTGGTAATTCCGTTGAGGTTGCTCTGCGGCCGTTCTGACGATATTTGTATCGGTTGCTTGCCTTTATCGACTGCTGCGACGATCCCGGACTTCTTTTCAAAAGTTTTCACGGGCTTCTGTTTGTCTGTTTTATCGGTGAAACTTAGTTGCTTTGCCTCCTCTTGCAAGCTTCCGGCCTTGCTTAACAACTTCTCGAAAGTCTTAATAGTAAATCCCTTGAGGAGAAGTCTTATCGGGCCATGGATGCTCTTAAGTAAAATGCGATTGCATCTTTGTTCTTGTAAGCTATGGCTCACACTTCATACTTAGATTCCTCCATCGAAGTATGTAGTCCACCAAAGTTTCATTCGGCTTACGCTTCTCTACCACTAAATCACCTATAGTGATGTGGTGCTGAGCTCCGACAAATCGCTTGATGAAGAGGTTCTCCAATTACGAAAATGTCTTCACCGAACCGTTCGGTAATTCGCATACCAATCAAGGCGATCCACGACGAGTGCGCGACAAATTGTCGGAAGAGTAAAGCATCACTTCCGCCGGCATTGCAACAAGCCGGCACGAAAATGTGCAACATGCTTCCGAGGGTTTCCGGTTCCATCAAAGGTCTTGAACGAGAGGTGGTACAAAGCCTTTCGGATATTGGACGGCGTCGAATTCTTCGGGGTAAGGTCTACCGTCCGAATGGATGTCCCGCTCTTTGATTGTGCCAAGGCTTCTCGCACTTTCCTGTTCCACCATGTTCTTGATATCCTTTTCCGGAATCATACTTTGTGTTGCATCCTTCTTTAATTGATCATCCCCGTTGACGGATGTAATCTCTTTTCCTCCGTCTACAATGTGAATGACTTCTGGGGGTGTTTCCCTTTGGGGTTGAACTTGACTTTGGAGAGTGGCTAGGGCTACAGCCATCTCTTCCATCCTTTTTGCCATTTGGGCGATCGTATCATCTTTCTCTTGAAGCTGCCTCCTCATCACTTCCGGTTCTTCTCTTCTGCGGTGCGGGAGCACCTTGTGAAGCTGACGAAGCTCGTGTTTCAACCATGTTGATTTACGCATATTCATCATCCATGAACTCGACGAGTCGACTTCATCTCCGAACTTCTCTTCTCTTTCTCTTGCTAATCGCCGAATATCGGTTCTTAGCTTTTCCATAGCATCTTCTAGTGGTCTTTTACGTACATCCTTGCGGTTGTCATGTGATAATTGTCGGGTTTCTTTCTCATGAGTCCCCTTTACTTGTGGTAGCACTTTCCTCGGACTCAAGTCTCCTGACGAGACTTTCCTTTTCCGAGTCGTTGTTTCGGTCTTAATTGGTCGGTAGTGGGACGCCATACCATCCTTCTAGCGGTAGAAGGCCTAGGACCGGATGGTCCGTCAGCTCGAATGTTTGGAAGGTGGTATCCTCCCTGATCTGTAAACCTGAAACAACAACAGGTGGACTAACCTTCATCTTCTTATTAGGCTCTTCTGCAGCGATAGCAGGTTCTACTCGTGGCCCAAGTCGAGATTTGGCCGGCGCACGCCCTATCCTTCTTAAAATCTCCGATACAGGGCATTTTTCTTTCTTTGCTGACTTCTCAATCACAGTCTGTAGTCAGGCAAATGGTGTAATCCTTGCCCTTTTCTTTCTGTTGTCGCTATAGTATGCGGGCCGAGGTAATGTAGAAGCAATCTGCGGACATTTTCCTCGTCAGCTGCGGCGGAAAGGGGATGGAATCTACTTCCTTCCAAAAGGGGTGTATACTCAGACAATGGTATGTATTCAGGTAGTGGTGTGTACTCAGGGATTTCTTCTAAGAAAGCGACTTCAGCAGCTCTGGCCTTCACGGCGATCTTCCTGCCTCTGTTTCTCCTCTGAGTCCGTGTTAGGGGTGGAACCCTTGAGCTGGACCCAATTTCAAAAACAGAAGGTCTTGCACGGAAATCAGTACCCTCCACGGTAACATGCTCGTTACAAATTTGAACTTCCTTCCCCTTCAGTTTGGCGGAAGCCGGGGTAGGTGCAGAGACGACTAGACCAGTGGGGGTAGAGATAACGGTCCTCCTTTGAACAGCGGTATTTCTTTCAGCTGGAACCCTTTGCAGGGGAGGAAATTCTTGGGTTGACTTAAGGTTGAACTCAATCATGGGTTTCTCAGTTTCTGGCACTTTGTCCATTAGTGCGAAGAGAGTAACGTCAGCGATCTTGACATTTGTGTTCTCGAATCCTTGTCCAAACCGGATGATCCCATTGTCGGGCGGCTCATCCTTGTAAACGGCGAAGTCCGATCCATTGGTGAAGGAGAAAATCAGCTTTGGGGCTTCCATTTACGCAGGGTAGATTCGATTGTCGGTCCCAAGTTATGCTTCTTCTCATCGGGACGAAAAGAAAGGAATCGAAAAGAGTCCGAACACATTCTTGTTCATGTATATTTGTTAAAAGAGTCATTCATTAGAGGGTTTTTTATTTAGAACGAAATGTTCAAAGGTATAGAGAAGGTAATGAATTTGATTCAGAGTTGGAAAGGAAAAGAAAGTCTTATGCGAAGACTTCTCGACTCGAAGGATCACTCCTAAACTAACACCTATTGGGGGTCCGCCCCACCTCGGAAATGAGGTAAAAGGATTTTGGAACCTCTCTGTTTAGGGGTGTCTAAACAGTGGCTCCTGGATCCGAGAGAATGTTGGCTATACTCGTTCAAGGTAGAAATGAACATAATATTCCAACGGAAAGAAGGGTAGTTTGATCCATTAGGGACATGGATGCACTACCGATTTTTTTGAAAGCAGAACTACCTGATTAAAAATGGAGAGAGGAATTTTCCCCAGCGGAGTCGCCAGAAATTGTCGGCAAATTTTTAATTTAATTTACATATATATATTATTTGGAAAGTAGTGTTTTGATTTTGAAAATAATTTTAAAAAATGTTACGATATGAAGTCAAACTGATCTCACATCTCAAATAGTTTATATAAACGAGCACCGCACCACAAACCGTGTATCTATCCCGAAGGATAGACATACTGGTTGATGATGGGGCCCGATTGAATAAACTAGGAGATTTGTGACATCCGTTTGGTCTGCGAACCAATTTTATAAGCCGACAAGTTCCCCTGCTTAATATGAAAACATTAAACAGGGTTTATATTACTCAGGTTCTTAAAATTCCCTATAAGGGCAAGCCCCTATAGTTAATTACATCTTAAGTGACGGGAATCACCTAAGAAAACTCTCGATAATAATCAGTAGTTCTGCTCTCAAGAATTTCAAAGTTTAAGTTTTCAAGGGATTGAATTTTTGGAATTTCAATAGGGAATGGATCAAATTTTGAACATTTTTATTTTGGGAATTCAAAGGAAGAAAGGTAGGAGAAATCACAGATTCGAAGCGAACTTCGGTAATTTCCCGACTATCCTATTGTTTGGCTTGAATTTAAGAAAGTCCTAATGTTTATTTAATGTTTTGATCTTGCCAATTTTAATTAATTAGGACTTATATTAGTATGATAAAATCATACAAATAGCCTCGAAGATGTGAGGGTTTATGTCGTATCGGACGACTACCTCGGAGTCCTAAGACCGGTTAGGGCTTAATTTACATGATATGATCATGCAAATGCCTAATGAAGAGTTGAGGATTTATGTCGCACTAGGCAAACTACCTCGAAGTCCTATGGCTTGGTTATTTAATTCTAAGAAAGTTTTGCTGAAGTAGACTCAGGTTTTGCTGATAACGATGGCCGTGCTGTCCACCATGCTCCGAGCTCCTTGTTGTTGTAGTGGTTTAGTTTTAGAAGTCATAAATCAGGAGGTGAGAAAAGTGTTCGGGTTTAGAGAAAATCTTAATTTCCAAGTGTTTTTTAATATTTTAATTAAACAAATCTTAAAGTTGATTATAACAACACCGGTTAAGATCCCACGGTTCCATCCTTCCGACATCGTTATTTTTATCGGATTCACTTAGTCCAGATGAATTTGCTAAACTCAACTGAATGAGTTCCACACTTTCATTTAGACCGTGGGAAATCCCGTTAGCAACACGTAGGTTACATCATCCGAGGTATTCCCGATCATCCAACAAGACGTTTTAATTTAGTTGTAGTTGTAGTTTTGTTGTTCTGTTTGTGATTAAATTTTGAGTTGTCTTATATTTTGAAATGTTGTGGCGGTGAATTTTATCTTGTAATGACTTTTAATTTAGTTTTTGTTTCAGTTTTAGGGACTATCCTAAAGATGTGGGTTTTCATGCAACGAGTTGTTTATCATGCAAGAAAAGTAAGTGCGATGCTATTAAATAAATTGCAATAAAGTAAATTGCAATAAAATAAAAGCGTACCTGGAGGGTTTTCCCGTCATCCCAAGCTGCACTTAAAACACAGTTAGAATATTTAAGCATTTAAAGTAAGTTCCTAGGTAAAGCTAAGGGAAGGGTTATGGTTTTCTACCAAGTTCCTAATCCTATAGCTAGTCATTTCTTATGACGTCTAGTTTCTTATATGTTGGTTTGAGGACGATTTTCTTCATCGAAGAACAATTAAGTTCAATTGTTCTTATAAATATCCTATCATATCGAGGAAGTGCTTAAGACGAATCTCAAACATCTTTTCAATATTTCTAGGATTATTTTAAGTCCAAGAGAATTTAATTATACAAATGAATTAATCGTCCGAGAATTCAAGTTTTGCTGTTATCTTGCTCGGTGAACTAGGACATTTGAATATCCTATGAATGAAGTAACACTTCATTTAACTCTCCTTTTAAGAGTTATGACATCACGAGCTTTTGAGGGCAAATGGATGTTCAAGTGGTTTATGATTTAATTTTAGTTAATGGATTTAAGTTTGGAATAGTGTTCAAGTTGTTTTAGATTTATTTTTGAATTCTTTATGTCTTAGGTGATGTTATTTTTAATTCAATTTAATTTAACTTTAATTTAATTTAATTTGGTTTAGTTTCAATTTTAATTTAATTTATTTAATTTAATCTAATTTTTATTTTAACTTGATTTTATTTTTTATTTTAATTTAATTTAATTTAATTTAATATGATTTAATTTAATTTAATTTAGTTTGATTTGATTTAATTTGATTTAATTTAATATGTTATAATTTTATTTTATTTTATTTTATTTAATTTAAATTTTAATTTAATTTTATTTTTAATTTTAATTTAATATTATATTCTTTATGTTTTAAAGATGATTTAATTTTAATTGTTAAAGTATTAATTTAATTGAAAATTTAAAAGGATTTAATTTAAATAATTTAACTTTAATTTAATTTAATAATTAAGTCTTTTAGCATTTTAAATTTTAAATTTGGATTATCATTTTAATTAGGAATTAAATATTATTGGGATGATTAATTTAGGGATTCTTAAATTAAGGAACAAACCTCTTCCTAATAACATCCCTATTTTAATAATTCCAATTTTATTATTCTTCCAAATTTAATTAATTGTTTTATTAAGGTTTATTTTAATTATTTTTGAATTGTTTAATAGGTTTCTACCCTTTAATTATTTAAATTTCAATCATCCAAATCAGATTAAGATCAAATATTTTACTCTTTCATTTTATTAAGCCTAAAGTTTTAATTAAAGGTTAAAATTTTAATTACCATTTTGCCCTTCAAGCTTAATAATTTCATAACTCACTAAATTGAGCTCAAATGAATTTGAAATTTTTATGTGACTTCACTCATATGTCAATGAAGACATTAGAGGAGAAAATGTGATTTTTCTGTATTTAATTTATTTATGTAATTATTTTTGGTGGAAAATAGGGATTTCCAAGGAAAATTTAATAATATGACCAAGGGAAAGTTTCTGTCCTTAAGAAAATTATGGGACATTCCTAATGACTAGAGGACCACTTGGACCAATTTTGGTGATATTTTGAATTATATTCTTTTTATTATAATTATTTTGAGTTTTGGAGTGTTAATTAATTTAAAAATAAAATAAAGGTTGAAAAATGAAATTTATATTTTTCAAAAAATCTCTCTGATATCAAGGAAATCAGAGAATCAATTTTACAATTTCCTGATTTTTCTTGGATTTATTAGAATTATTTTAGTGGAAATGCTAGAAAATACATTTTTTTTTAATTTTAAAATTACCTTAGGGCTTTAAAATTTAATATCTCATCATAGAGACTTAAGAAAAATATGGGGTTTATCCCTAAGTGATTAAAACTCAAAATGTGACATTTTGGTGAATTTTATTATTTTTTAATTATTAAAAATATTAAAATAATGCAAATAATCAACTTTTTTAGAAAATTAAAATTTTAATTTTCTTAAATTCCCCTAATATCAGAGAGGCTCCAAAACCAATTTGGTGAATTTTTGAAAAGTATTTTGAAAGTTATGAATTTTTTAAATTTAAATTGGCTAAATGGCTTAATCAAACCATTTAGTAGGGCTAACCAAGTCCAATTGACTTTAAATTTTTATAATGGGTTCCTATGATCCTAAAGGTCAGTGGAGAATTGATTTCAAGTCAATTTGATGGATGATTAGCTCTAATTAATTAAGGACCTATTTTGGGTGTTTAAGCCTATTAGGGCTATTCCAAGTGAATTAATTCAAAACCTATTTTTCCTAGGGTCCTCTGGTCATAAGAAACATCACCAAATTTTCCCAGAATTTATTTCACAACATGCTAATTATTGGATTTAAAATACTCAAAATAGTAACATGAATTTGAAAAATCAATAACTTCTCAGGAGCTAAACCTGGCATCTCATCGTAGCTCAAAGCAAAACAGTCTTTAAATTCCATTAATAACTTGATTATTTCTTCGGAGTCTTCTTTACTGAGTAAGGAGCTAACAAAGGTAGGTCTCAGCTCTTCGCTAGTACCTAAGTTAACTTCCGTTAACTCATCTATTGCAGATTTGATCTCTTCTTCGAACTCTGGTGGAGCGTTTCCAATTTGTAAATCATCAAGTTCTTCTGTAGCTTCCATGCAGTCTTCATTGGACTCGCAAGTGACCACCATGCAAAATTCAGTATCGTCAACTGATCCTACTGTGCCGAATCCGAGACCATGTTTTGAATTGGGTGGACGACCGGAGTTATTCCATAAATTTTCAAAGTGTTGTGATTGACCTTTTGTCCATTATAGAGGTAAGAAACCACGCTGAATTAAATTTTGAACACAGGGAGAGTACCACTCAAAAGGCAATTCCATTAATTCTGATGAAGTAGCATCTTCAAATTGTACATTATTTTCAGTTTTGGAGGAAGGAGTACCACGGTAGAATTTGATTGGCTTTGCACCACCGCTATGTACCTCTTTGACCTCCATACACTCGATCTTTTTAGAATGGATCGGGGTCAGGGTCATAGTATGTACATAGTGGTTAAACTTCTCGTACATCGATTTATATTCCTCGTTTCTTTCATCTTCGAAAGGGATTCTGAATTGCGGCTTCTTCCGACTTATTGTCGCCGCTCCTTGTTCGATTTCTTTTTCTTCTTCGTAACTATCTTCCCAATCAACATTGATGGTCGGTTTGCTTCTGTCCAACCGTCCTAACGTCTTCGCCACGACCTCGTCCCCCGCCTCGACCTCGGATGCGAGTTGTGGAGAAACCTTCACCATCTCGCCGTAAGGGAGTGGTGAGTGACTCGTTGGACTAGAATTTCGTGTTCTTCGTTGTCCCAAATTTCCTTTGCTTCATTTGTTATGGTATCTCCGGAGAAGATTGTTTTCTTCGGAGGTGCATAATAAGTCGCATCTTCATGGATTCCGATTTCATGTACGGAGAACGGTTGCAAGTCACCTTTGATGCACTGTTCCCCTCCATCGTAGTATTTGATGCATTGATGTAGAGATGATGGTACCATCCGGTTTTCATGTATCCATGGTCGGCCCAGCAGAGCGTTGAACGATGTTTCTGAATCAATTATGTGAAATTTCGCGGTTGTCTTTGCTAAGTCACCGGTCTTCATTAGCAGTGTTATCGATCCGAGGGCTCTTTCTCCTTTCTGGTTGAATCCTCTTAATAACATTTTGTCCGCTTCGAGCTCGCGAGAATCAATTTCCAAGTATGCTAGCGTTCGAAGATTCATTATATTGATTGATGCTCCCGGATCCACCAATACTCTGGAGAGTGTAAACTTCCCAATTGTAACTGAAATGTACAACGGTCGGTTGTGGTCTGCTGTACCAAGTAGTAGGTCATTGTCCGTGAAGGTAACACCTCGCTGTTCTTTTAACGAGCAAACCTCATCTAAGGAATCTCCAGTCATTTGAGCTAAGCAAATCTCTCGGATCAAGTAAGGCCTCGATCGAGCTTCTCTCATCTCCTTTGATAAGATGAGAGCGTCGTAGATGCTCGGTTGGCCGGTAGTTTCCTAAGATGGGCTAGCACGTTGTAGTCCACTTTGTTTTCATGTTCTCGGCTTCTTCCCGAATGGGTATTTCTTCCGCCGGGGTTGGTTCTTCCTGAACAATCACCTGCTTTCCTTTGTCCTTTGGACCCATTCTCGGAGGTAGAACTCTTCCACTTCTTAAGTTGACTTCGTGATTTCTTCCGAATTTAGCATCGAGTTTGTTAGTGTCTCCTTCCGAATTGGAATGACGGATTCTTCGAGATTAGCTTCGGAGTCCGAAGGCTCTAACTCTATTGTGACTGGAGCTCCTCGAAACTCGCAAATAGATTCGTTGCTTGTTGAACTCTCGTTGCCTCCCTGGTGGATGTCTTCTTTGTCATTGTGATCGTCGAGATTGTGTATGATTTGAGAATTGTTATTTGTATCGGAATCTACATCCGGATTAGGTTGATTGTCTCTAGTTACGTAATCGTTAGAAACAGTCAAAACGTAGCCAACGCCATAACCCTCATCATTATAAGATCCTACCGGAGTGAGCAAATAATCATACAGAGTCAGAGGTTCGAGGGATTTCTCCCCCAAATCAGAAACAACTATCCTAGGATAAGCAGCCCCTAGCCTAGCCTTAGGAGCCTCGGTCTTCTTTTCTTCGTCAATTTTCTTCTTTTCTTCAGTCGTCTCTTGTTGAGGTGGTTCTTCTATCGTAAGTGATAGTGCCGACTTGACAGTTTTCGAACTCTGAATTGAGGCTCGCACCGAAGCGGTTTGGATGTCATCCAAAACCATCTTCGAAGACTTTGTCCAAGCGGTAGTCCATCCATCATCAGTCGCATAGGGATCTATCGGAACAATGAAATCCGTCGAGATAACATTGACGGAACCTTCTTTCTGGGGTTCCTTCATGTATTCTTTCGGGATCGTTATATTCCCTTTCGAAGATTGTCGTCGAGCCAACTTTTGAAGGTAATACAATCTTCTATCTTGTGCCCGAGCATCCGGTGGTAAGGGCAAAAGTTGGGATCACCTTTCTTGTCGACTTCTTCCGGTCTTTAAGGCTCTGCAGCTTGGAAATCCGGAGTCTTCATCAGCCGCGAAACATTTTCGGCATCGCCTCATTCCTCGAATGGATACTCCCGCTCGTAAGCTCCCTCAACGTACGTTGTGGACGAGGCGGTTGTTCATACTATCGAGATGATCGATAGCCGGGTCGGGGTCGTCGGTAATTCCGTTGAGGTTGTCGCGGCCGTTCGACGATATTTGTATCGCTTGCTTGCCTTTATCGACTCGTCGCGACGATCCCGACTTCTTTCAAAAGTTTTCACGGGCTTCTGTTTGTCTGTTTTATCGGTGAAACTTAGTTGCTTTGCCTCCTCTTGCAAGCTTCCGGCCTTGCTTAACAACTTCTCGAAAGTCTTAATAGTAAATCCCTTGAGGAGAAGTGCTATCGGGCCATGGATGCTCTTAAGTAAAATGCCGACTGCATGCTGTTCTTGTAGCTATGGCTCACACTTCATACTTAGATTCCTCCATCGAAGTATGTAATCCACCAAAGTTTCGTTCGGCTCGCTTCTCTACCACTAAATCACCTATAGTGATGTGGTGCCGAGCTCCGGCAAATCGCTCGATGAAGAGGTTCTCTAATTCCGAAAATGTCTTCACCGAACCGTTCGGTAATTCCGCATACCAATCAAAGGCGATCCCCGACAAGTCGCCGACAAATTGTCGGAAGAGTAAAGCATCACTTCCGCCGGCATTGCAACAACCGGCACGAAAATGTGCAACATGCCGCCGAGGGTTTCCGGTTCCATCAAAGGTCTCGAATCGGAGGTGGTACAAAGCCTTTCGGATATTGGACGGCGTCGAATTCTTCAGGGTAAGGTCTACCCGTCCAAATGGATGTCCCGCTCTTTAATTGTGCCAAGGCTTCTCGCACTCCGCTCGTTCCACCATGTTCTTGATATCCTTTTCCGAATCATACTTTGTGTTGCATCCTTCTTTAATTGATCATCCCCGTTGACGGATGTAATCTCTTTTCCTCCGTCTACAATGTGAATGACTTCGGGGGTGTTTCCCTTTGGGGTTGAACTTGACTTTGGAGAGTGGCTAGGGCTACGCGCCATCTCTTCCATCCATTTTGCCATTCGGGCGATCGTATCATCTTTCTCTTGAAGCTGCCTCCTCATCACTTCGGGTTCTTCTCTTTCTGCGGCTGCAGGAGCACCTTGTGAAGCCGACGAAGCTCGTGTTTCAACCATGTTGATTTCTGCATATTCATCATCCATGAACTCTGACGAGTCAACTTCATCTCCGAACTTCTCTTCTCTTTCTCTTGCTAATTGCCGAATATCAGTTCTTAGCTTTTCCATAGCATCTTCTAGTGGTCTTTTCTGTACATCCTTGCAGCTTGTCATGTGATAATTGTCGGGTTTCTTTCTCATGAGTCCCCTTTACTCGTGGTAGCACTTTCCTCGACTCAAGTCTCCCGACGAGACTTTCCTTTTCTGGTCGTTGTTTCGGTCTTAACTGGCCGGTAGTGGGACGCCATACCATCCTTCTAGCAGTAGAAGGCCTGGGACCGGATGGTCTGTCAGCTGAATGCTGGAAGGTGGTATCCTCCCTGATCTGTAAACCTGAAACAACAACAGGTGGACTAGCCTTCATCTTCTTATTAGGCTCTTCTGCAGCGATAGCAGGTTCTACTCGTGGCCCAAGTCGAGATTTGGCCGGCGCACGCCTTATCCTTCTTAAAATCTCCGATACGGGGCATTTTTCTTTCTTTGCTAACTTCTCAATCACAGTCTGTAGTCAGGCAAATGGTGTAATCCTTGCCCTTTTCTTTCTGTTGTCGCTATAGTATGCGGGCCGAGGTAATGTAGAAGCAATCCTCGCGGACATTTTCCTCGTCACCGCGGCGGAAAGGGGATGGAATCTACTTCCTTCCAAAAGGGGTGTATACTCGTACAATGGTATGTATTCAGGTAGTGCCGTGTACTCGTGGATTTCTTCTAAGAAAGCGACTTCGAGCAGCTCTCCGGCCTTCCCGGCAATCTTCCCCGCCTCTGTTTCTCCTCCGAGTCCGTGTTAGGGGTGGAACCCTCGAGCCGGACCCAATTTCAAAAACGAAGGTCTTGCACGGAAATCCGTACCCTCCACGGTAACATGCTCGTTACAAATTTGAACTTCCTTCCCCTTCGCCTTGGCGGAAGCCGGGGTAGGTGCAGAGACGACTAGACCAAGTGGGGGTAGAGATAACGGTCCTCCTTCGAACGCCGGTATTTCTTTCAAACTCGGAACCCTTTGCAGGGGAGGAAATTCTCGGGTCGACTTAAGGTTGAACTCAATCATGGGTTTCTCGCTTCGGCACTTTGTCCATTAGTGCGAAGAGAGTAACGTCAGCGATCTTGACATTTGTGTTCTCGAATCCTTGTCCAAACCGGATGATCCCATTGTCGGGCAGCTCATCCTTGTAAACAGCGAAGTCCAGTCCATTGGTGAAGGAGAAAATCAGCTTTGGGGCTTCCATTTCTGCAAGGTAGATTCCGATTGTCGTCCCAAGTTATGCTTCTTCTCATCAGGACGAAAAGAAAGGAATCGAAAAGAGTCCGAACACATTCTTGTTCATGTATATTTGTTAAAAGAGTCATTCATTAGAGGGTTTGTTTATTTAGAACGGAATGTTCAAAGGTATAGAGAAGGTAATGAATTTGATTCAGAGTTGGAAAGGAAAAGAAAGTCTTATGCAAGACTTCTCAACTCGAAGGATCACTCCTAAACTAACACCTATTGGGGGTCCACCCCACCTCGTAAATGAGGTAAAGGATTTCGGAACCTCTCTCGTTTAGGGGTGTCTAAACAGCTGGCTCTCGGATCCGAGAGAATGTTAGCTATACTCGTTCAAGGTAGAAATGAACATAATATTCCAACGGAAAGAAGGGTAGTTTGATCCATTAGGGACATGGATGCACTACCGATTTTTTTGAAAGCGTAACTACTCGATTAAAAATGGAGAGAGGAATTTTCCTCACGTGAGTCGCCTGAAATTGTCGGCGAATTTTTAATTTAATTTACATATATATATTATTTGGAAAGTAGTGTTTTGATTTTGAAAATAATTTTAAAAAATGTTAAGATATGAAGTCAAACTGATCTCACATCTCAAATAGTTTATATAAACGAGCACCGCACCACAAACCGTGTATCTATCTCGAAGGATAGACATACTGCTTGATGATGGGGCCCGATTGAATAAACTAGGAGATTTGTGACATCCGTTTGGTCTGGGAACCAATTTTATAAGCCGACAAGTTCCCCTGCTTAATATGAAAACATTAAACAGGGTTTATATTACCTGGGTTCTTAAAATTCCCTATAAGGGCAAGCCCCTATAGTTAATTACATCTTAAGTGACGGGAATCACCTAAGAAAACTCTCGATAATAATCGTAGTTCCTGCTCTCAAGAATTTCAAAGTTTAAGTTTTCAAGGGATTGAATTTTGGAATTTCAATAGGGAATGGATCAAATTTTGAACATTTTTATTTTGGGAATTCAAAGGAAGAAAGGTAGGAGAAATCACAGATTCGAAGCGAACTTCGGTAATTTCCCGACTATCCTATTGTTTGGCTTGAATTTAAAAAAGTCCTAATGTTTATTTAATGTTTTGATCTTGCCAATTTTAATTAATTAGGACTTATATTAGTATGATAAAATCATACAAATAGCCTCGAAGATGTGAGGGTTTATGTCGTATCGGACGACTACCTCGGAGTCCTAAGACCGGTTAGGGCTTAATTTACATGATATGATCATGCAAATGCCTAATGAAGAGTCGAGGATTTATGTCGCACTAGAGCAAACTACCTCGAAGTCCTATGGCTTGGTTATTTAATTCTAAGAAAGTTTTGCTGAAGTAGACTCAGGTTTTGCTGATAACGATGGCCGTGCTGTCCACCATGCTCCGAGCTCCTTGTTGTTGTAGTGGTTTAGTTTTAGAAGTCATAAATCAGGAGGTGAGAAAAGTGTTCGGGTTTAGAGAAAATCTTAATTTCCAAGTGTTTTTTAATATTTTAATTAAACAAATCTTAAAGTTGATTATAACAACACCGGTTAAGATCCCACGGTTCCATCCTTCCGACATCGTTATTTTTATCGGATTCACTTAGTCCAGATGAATTTGCTAAACTCAATCGAATGAGTTCCACACTTTCATTTAGACCGTGGGAAATCCCGTTAGCAACACGTAGGTTACATCATCCGAGGTATTCCCGATCATCCAACAAGACGTTTTAATTTAGTTGTAGTTGTAGTTTTGTTGTTCTGTTTGTGATTAAATTTTGAGTTGTCTTATATTTTGAAATGTTGTGGCGGTGAATTTTATCTTGTAATGACTTTTAATTTAGTTTTTGTTTCAGTTTTAGGGACTATCCTAAAGATGTGGGTTTTCATGCAACAGTTGTTTATCATGCAAGAAAAGTAAGTGCGATGCTATTAAATAAATTGCAATAAAGTAAATTGCAATAAAATAAAAGCGTACCTGGAGGGTTTTCCCGTCATCCCAAGCCGCACTTAAAACACAAGTTAGAATATTTAAGCATTTAAAGTAAGTTCCTAGGTAAAGCTAAGGGAAGGGTTATGGTTTTCTACCAAGTTCCTAATCCTATAGCTAGTCATTTCTTATGACGTCTAGTTTCTTATATGTTGGTTTGAGGACGATTTTCTTCATCAAAGAACAATTAAGTTCAATTGTTCTTATAAATATCCTATCATATCGAGGAAGTGCTTAAGACGAATCTCAAACATCTTTTCAATATTTCTAGGATTGTTTTAAGTCCAAGAAAATTTAATTATACAAATGAATTAATCGTCCGAGAATTCAAGTTTTGCTGTTATCTTGCTCGGTGAACTAGGACATTTGAATATCCTATGAATGAAGTAGCACTTCATTTAACTCTACTTTTAAGAGTTATGACATCACGAGCTTTTGAGGGCAAATGGATGTTCAAGTGGTTTATGATTTAATTTTAGTTAATGGATTTAAGTTTGGAATAGTGTTCAAGTTGTTTTAGATTTATTTTTGAATTCTTTATGTCTTAGGTGATGTTATTTTTAATTCAATTTAATTTAACTTTAATTTAATATAATTTGGTTTAGTTTCAATTTTAATTTAATTTATTTAATTTAATTTAATTTTTATTTTAACTTGATTTTATTTTTTATTTTAATTTAATTTAATTTAATTTAATGTGATTTAATTTAATTTAATTTAGTTTGATTTGATATAATTTGATTTAATTTAATATGTTTTAATTTTATTTTATTTTATTTTATTTTATTTAATTTAAATTTTAATTTAATTTTATTTTTAATTTTAATTTAATATTTTATTCTTTATGTTTTAAAGATGATTTAATTTTAATTGTTAAAGTATTAATTTAATTGAAAATTTAAAAGGATTTAATTTAAATAATTTAACTTTAATTTAATTTAATAATTAAGTCTTTTAGCATTTTAAATTTTAAATTTGGATTATCATTTTAATTAGAATTAAATATTATTGGGATGATTAATTTAGGGATTCTTAAATTAAGGAACAAACCTCTTCCTAATAACATCCCTATTTTAATAATTCCAATTTTATTATTCTTCTAAATTTAATTAATTGTTTTATTAAGGTTTATTTTAATTATTTTTGAATTGTTTAATAGGTTTCTACCCTTTAATTATTTAAATTTCAATCATCCAAATCAGATTAAGATCAAATATTTTACTCTTTCATTTTATTAAGCCTAAAGTTTTAATTAAAGGTTAAAATTTTAATTACCATTTTGCCCTTCAAGCTTAATAATTTCATAACTCACTAAATTGAGTTCAAATGAATTTGAAATTTTTATGTGACTTCACTCATATGTCAATGAAGACATTAGAGGAGAAAATGTGATTTTTCTGTATTTAATTTATTTATGTAATTATTTTTGGTGGAAAATAAGGATTTCCAAGGAAAATTTAATAATATGACCAAGGGAAAGTTTCTGTCCTTAAGAAAATTATGGGACATTCCTAATGACTAGAGGACCACTTGGACCAATTTTGGTGATATTTTGAATTATATTCTTTTTATTATAATTATTTTGAGTTTTGGAGTATTAATTAATTTAAAAATAAAATAAAGGTTGAAAAATGAAATTTATATTTTTCAAAAAATCTCTCTGATATCAAGGAAATCAGAGAATCAATTTTACAATTTCCTGATTTTTCTTGGATTTATTAGAATTATTTTAGTGGAAATGCTAGAAAATACATTTTTTTTTAATTTTAAAATTACCTTAGGGCTTTAAAATTTAATATCTCATCATAGAGACTTAAGAAAAATATGGGGTTTATTCCTAAGTGATTAAAATTCAAAATGTGACATTTTGGTAAATTTTATTATTTTTGTGATTTTTATTATTTTTTAATTATTAAAAATATTAAAATAATGCAAATAATCAACTTTTTTAGAAAATTAAAATTTTAATTTTCTTAAATTCCCTAATATCGGAGAGGCTCCAAAACCAATTTGGTGAATTTTTGAAAAGTATTTTGAAAGTTATGAATTTTTTAAATTTAAATTGGCTAAATGGCTTAATCAAACCATTTAGTAGGGCTAACCAAGTCCAATTGACTTTAAATTTTTATGGTGGGTTCCTATGATCCTAAAGGTCAGTGGAGAATTGATTTTAAGTCAATTTGATGCATGATTAGCTCTAATTAATTAAGGACCTATTTTGGGTGTTTAAGCCTATTAGGGCTATTCCAAGTGAATTAATTCAAAACCTATTTTTGCTAGGGTCCTCTGGTCATAAGAAACATTACCAAATTTTTCCAGAATTTATTTCACAACATGCTAATTATTGGATTTAAAATACTCAAAACAGTAACATGAATTTGAAAAATCAATAACTTCTCATAGGGATGGCCCTCGACTTTGGAAAATTCGGGGAATGTTCCCAAATTCGTGAGGCTTCAAAAGCCCTATGGTCTCATGCCATGGTGAATTTCCTATATGCATGGAGAATTAAAACAATGCAGAGGGTAAATAAATCATTAAAAATAAAATACTGGATGAAATTAAATGATTTCTTTTCCACATTATTCTCCTCTCGTTCACCGAGCAAGAGGGTATTTTTATTTTATTTTTCCGATTTTTCTACACAAAGTTATGCATTTTTGAAGTTTAGGGAATTAAATAAATCAGAAAATCCCTATTTTTCTACTTATCCGAGTCGGCGCCGCGTCAGCCTTAGCATCTCCGAGTCGGCGCCGCGTCAACCTTAGCATCTCCGAAGCGCCGCGTGTCGTCTTCGATACGGCGCCGCCATCCGACTCGGCCCGTCCCGGACCCGCCTTTCACGTAACATCTTCCGGTCCGACGCGATCCGAGCCGTCCATCCTATACACGCGCGATCCATCGGTTCCCGGTCATCGTCTACGCACCGGGTGCGAACCCGTGACCGTCGACCTTCTAACCCTAATTTCTCACTCGATTCTCAACGGATTTTCGTGTTCTTATGCTCTATGGATTCATCTCGAAGAAACGAACACATCCATACGGTAAACATGCATTGAAATTGATTCAAATTAAATGGAGAATCTCGTAAGCTCGGGAAGAAGAGTGAGTTCATACCTTTGCTCGGAGAAGTGAAGCTTCGATCCGAGAGTTGTGTCACCTTTGATTGGGTCCAAGTAAGCTCCGCATGAAGTTCCTTGGCTCCGGTGAATTGTCCTAGCTATGAAAGTGACCACAGTCGATCACAAAGCTTGGAGTCCGGAACGGATGGGTGGCCCGGAGAGGGGGCTTTTACTGGTGGACTTCTTCCACTCGGTCCGGTGAAGGTGTAGGACCGATCGATTTGGGGATTCGCTCACTCGTGGAGAAGTGTCCTGGTTTTGGGTTTGGATTTCAACTCCGAAATCGAGCTCGCGAGAGAGGAAATGGCGGGGGATTTCGGTGGGGATCAAGTTCTCTATGTGTGGGGAGTAGTCGGAACAATTTTGGCGAGTTTCCTTAAGGTTTGTTTCGAGCACCTCCTCGGCCGAGAGGAGGTGGTGTTTAAATAGGCATGGCCTGGAGGCTCTCTCGGGGAGTTAGGGCTTGGGATCAGTCTGCTCTTGGCATGGGAAGAACAACCATGGTGGCCATTGGGCATGGGGCAGCTCGACGAGTGAGAATTCCATGTTTGGGCTCACATGTGAGCTCTCGGCCCGGTGGTTTCCGGCGGTTGTGGTGGTTGGCCGGCCGGGGTCGAGTCACCCTCGAAGGTCGAGTGGGTCGGGGCTGGGGTTTAGTGTAGGCAATTGGCAAATGCCATGTGTCAAAAGCTTGATTTAAAATGGAATGGGAGAAGGCCAATTTTGGCTTGATTTGGGTCAACCCATCCTTTTGGGCTAGTGCACCTCCCCATGGCTAGTTTGAATTTGAAGAGAAAGTGGTTTAGGTCGGCTTGATTAGTGGGGAAAGGTCACCATCCAAGTACAATTAAGATCAAACATGGTTTAGGGGAGTCATGAACATGGTTAATCACCTTTAGGAATTAAGGAAAGAGTCTCCTCCTTTTGCCCAAAATGGCATGGTGACATGTAAAGAGGCTCTCATGGCTTCCATGTGGCTCAGGCATGGCTTCATGGCTTGCCTTTGGCTTGGAAAAAGCTAAGTCAACTTTCATGGAAATGGGTTTAAAGAAATTTTGGCATTTTGATGGGAATTTGGCATATGGCTTGATTTGGAACCATTTGATGATTGATTTGAACTTAGGGATGATTTTAATTAAGGGTATGATGATAAGAATTTGTCACATGGGCCTTGGCATGAAGTTTGGGCTTTTAGGAAGGTTTAAGAAAGTGGGCTTTTGGTTTGGAAATAAATTTATGGATGGGAAATTTGTGAAGGATTGGGCCAAACAAATGTTGGGTTTAGCTCATGGATGTGTCATGAGTGATTTGAAGCAAGTTGGGAGTGATTTGGGTTTGAATTGGGTTGAATTTGGGCTTCCTTGAGTGAATGGGCCAATATAGGTCAAATTAGGCTAACTTGGGCCAAGGTTGGGCTAGGGTTGAAATTGATGTAAAATAAATGTTGGGAAATGTTTATGGGAGTGTTTCAAAGAGGTTTTGGCTTTGGTTGGGTTTTGATTTTGAGGTTTGGGTTTATTTGGGTTAGGTTTTGGGTTTAGGTCAAAATTGGGCTTTTGATTTTGGGTTGAATTTGAGAGGGGTTTGGGTCTAAATTTTGGGCAAATCATGTTAGTGTTTTGTTTATGGGGATGTTAAGGAAGGTTTAGAAAAGATTTGGGGTTAATTGGAATTGAATTGGGTGAGTTTGGGTTAGGTTTGGGAAATGGGTCCAAATTGGGCTTTAAGGCCAAAAGTGAAATTGGATCCAAATTTCAATGAAATTGAACTTGGATTTGGTCTAGATTGGTTTTGGGGATGTTGAATTGAAGTTTAGAATTGAATTGGACCAGAATTTGGGTCAGTGGGTAGGTTTGGTTTGACATTGGGTTCATTTTGGGTTAAAATGGGTCGAATTGGGGTTTTTGATAAAAGTGGGGTAAATTGACAAAATTGTCCCATGGTGTAGTTCAACAAAATGAAATTGGGAATATTTGGGATTTTCTGGAATTTTCTGGGAATTTTCTGAATTTTTGGATTTTTCGCTAAGAGGGGCATTTTTGGGTATTTGGAGGGTATTGGGAGGTATTTTTGGAATTTTTGGTATTTTTGGGTATGGATGATCAATTTGAGTAATGTGGGAATATTTAGGATTGATTTTGAGGAATTTTGGGTGACTTGGAGATTTTAGAAAATTTGGGTAATTTCGAGGTTTTTGTAGGTGTTAGGTGGGGGTAGGGCTCAGTGGTCAAAAATTGAAAATTTGCAAAATTGAAGATTAGGTAAATGTAAGTGGAATGAAATCATTTTGGTTGAGCCATGAAGCCGCATCAAGCCACATGAGCCATAAAAGGGACTCATTTGAGGCATCCACTATGTTGTTCCTAACCCTCTTGGCGAGGGCTCAGGGTTAAGGACCATCCATGTGAATCACCTTCATGAGTCGGGAGGTCAAATTAGGTATGGGTGTGTTTTTAGGAGGTGTGTGAAAGTGTAGTATATAGGTGTAGTGTATGTGTAAGTCAGCCCTCACTGGAGCCCAGGCCACTGAGGCGCTCCTAAAGGCGAAGAATCTATAGGAACTCATCCTTTAAACTTCCACATTTGATTTCAACCCTACTAGATGATTAGGGGTCTACTGATCAAGTTTGTGGAGTTTGCGAGGAGTTAAGAAGTGGTCTGAAATTTCTAAGTGGTGGGTCCTAATTCTAATCCTCTAGGATAGTCAAAGGAAAAGCCTAAGGCTAGACCCTAAATACTAAAAAGAAGGAGAGAAGACCTCATCAAAAATGAGGTCAACAAGTTCATCATTTTTTTTTAGATTTTTAAGGAAAGTTTTCTTTTATTCTTTTTGTTTCTTTTCTGTTCTTTGTTCGAAGTTCATTTAACTTTAATGGCGTTTCCCGATCGACTTACCTGAAAGAGGTGAAGGCCAAAAATGTGACATGGTCACTTTCATTCCAATCATGTTGAAGATACATCATACGACTCGATCCGGAATACATCTCATACAATCCATGTAGACTCGAAATCGACTATGTATGATCTTTGTCGATCCATCCAAAAGGCATCTGTCAAAAATCCATGTACGAATAGTGAGGTGACATGGTCGATAACATCACCTTCCAAGCCATCCATGGCGAGGATGTCGTATGGATGTACGTTGGAGGTGTGATATTTTCCATGTAACTCGCGGCTCGTAAGGCCGGAGGCTCTCTAGCTACGGGTCCGTTGGAAGTGGTAAGGTGCTTTCTCGTCATCCATCCTTCTGAAAGTAACTGAGATCCGCTTCATTGGTACTCCCGGTATGCAATGTTTAGCGACATCTGCTCCGTTGCCCTTTAGTATCATGACGGAACCTACCGGTAATGGTATCTTTACTGGCCCTCGGAACTCACCTGGGCCTGCTATCCGGAGGTCAGATCCGAACATGATATTACACTCGTTCAGAAAAGAAACTGTGCAGAAAGGTCTGACAAAGTCGTGGTGATCTATGTGCGGGGGTATGCAGTCACCCTTCTTGTAAATGTTAATGATGCAAGCTGTTAGGTATGCAATCTGCTGGCGGTACCCTCCATGTTATCATTCTCTTTACCATCCTTTTGATGACTAATGGCATTGGATCTACCTTGCCATGACGGAGTATCCCGGTGGGTTTCCCTTCTGTCTTCGCGAAGTTGTAGCAGCATCCACATTGTATTGTAATTCTTCCTTTCCCTGGCATCCACCTCCGGGGTTCTGAGTAAGTGTTTTCTCTTAGGCGGCTCGCTCGACCCATTCTTTTCAAATCCCAGATGCAGTCCACTATTTGTTGTTGTTCGTATTCGAGAACACGTACGTATGTAGCTCGAGGCCTTCAGTATATTGATCCTCCTGCCTCCGATTCTCTCGAAGTATTCGAAAAGTTTGCTTCTCGACATTCTGCATTCTTTCTAGCTCGTATTACGGAATAATGCTGCAAATGGCGAGGCATAGTGACGTACTGTGGGATATATGGCTCAATCCCTTCGCGTTCTCCTGCATACCTCGGCTCCTCGGGGATGGTCTCCGTCGGGACATCCTCCGGGGTTGCTTCTGCAACAAGGTTATGCATTACTGGTGGCTTTATCTGGTGGCGTGGTAGCCTTCCTTCTTCTGATCTTCTTGAGATTTCCCTGGTCTCTTATGTTATCCTCGGAGCTGGCCTCCTTCCTTCGAGTTCTGGCGAACCGGTATCCTTGAAGTATATGCCTGCGGTAGTAGCGTTGCCTCGTCGCGGCTCGGTCCATTGCTAGTTTAGTTAACATCTTGCGGATACGGCGATTTTTATTTCTTCGCTGAGTTCTTGTGAGAGTAGCTCTTCGTACTTCTGAATTCTACGTGGGCGCGGCGGCAAGCTGCCCTCTGCTGCATAGCGACTACGGACTTGATTCTCTTGTCTTCCTCGGTGTTTGTTTTCCTTTTCTTCTTCTTTGGATTGGTGGCTTGGGCCACCCACTTTCATTACTTGTCGGCGGGCGGTTCCTCTCGGTCAGCTGGGACCCGGTCACCTTCCTCGTATTGCGGAGCCTGCGGTGCGAAGTACGAGTCGATCTCTATTATCGCTCCATCTTTCACCCTCTTTTCGTCGAGTGCGAGGCTTACGCCATTTCTAAAGTTCGGGACCAGCCGCTCGTTCGACATTTCCTGCGAAAAGACAAGGAAAAGGATCGAGGGTGCATCTTAAGAACAAGAAGATTAAGAAAATGTTTATTAGAGACAGAGTTTTCTTTTTTTTTCTTTTATTTTTTATTATTCCTTTTATATTTTTAAATTCAACAGGAATGAAGTGGGAAAAGATCGGAAAAAATATTTTGATTTGGAAGAGAGAACAAGGAAAACTTTATTATCATGATTTCATTTATTTTAGCACATTTTTATTATTTTTGGGTTCGGACCCGGTCATAAGTAATTACTTCACCGTGCTTCTAGGGATGAAAAATTCATTCCTTTGAAACATCGGGTAGTGTAATACTTCTTCGAGTATCGTCCGTTGATCGGAAGCATATGTCGTTCTCCTTGGCAATTCACTAGGCTGGTAGGAGCCTCCCGAGTAGGCTGCCTCGACCACAAACGGCCCTTCCCAAGTGGGTTCAAATTTTCCTCCTATCTTGCGGTGTGCGAGGATAGGTCTCTTGAAACGAGAACTAAGTCACCAACTTTGAAGGTTCTTGGGCGGACCCGATCTGTCATGGGCTTGAACCATCTTAGCTTGGTATAGTTCTAAATTCTGTCTGCGTTGCAAGTCTTTTCCCTTCCAGGCTTTCCAATTCCTCTAGTCGTAATTTGGCATTCTCTTCGTCGTGATTTTGTTTGCAAGCTGCAATTCCGAGTGAAGGAAAGCTTGGACCTCTAAGGGTAACATCTTGCCTCGGACCCATACACCGGAGCGTAAGGTGTAGCTTGAGTAGGAGTTACGAAGGTTGTCCGAGTAGGCCCATAAGGCTTCCAATAACTTCTCGTGCCAATTTCTCTTATTATCGTCTAAAGTTTTCTTTAAAATTTGAACGAGAGTTTTATTAAAAGCCTCAGCTAGGCCGTTTGCTCTTGGGTAGTAAATTGTTGAATACCGCCGGTCGATTCCGTGTCTCCGACAAAATTGTTGATTTGCGTGCTTCGAATGCGACCCATTATCTGAGATGATCCTGCGCGGCACTCCGAAACGGTAGACAACTTGGTTCTTGAAAAACTGTAGCACGTGGTGTGCTTTCACTTCTCTGAGTGGAACTGCCTCTGCCCACTTGGAAAAGTAATATGTAGCCGCAAGAATGAAGCGATGTCCTTTTGAAGATGGTGGTTCTATTGGACCCACTATATCCGTGCCCCAACATTCAAATGGCCACGACGCAATTGTCGGATGTAGCACATTTGGAGGTTGGTGTAGAACCACTCCGTGCACTTGACATTGGTGACGGCTCTTGGCGATTTTCATGCGGTCGGTCATCATCGAGGGCCGGTAGTACCCTAGTCTTTTAATTTTCATTTTCATCTTCGGACCCGACTGGTGAGTGCCACAGAGTCCTGAATGCACCTCTTTAATAATTTCACGGGCCTCGGACCTACTTAGGCATCTTAGCCACATTTGATCGAAAGACCTTCTGTATAACGTGTTGTTTATTATTGCGTAGGACAGAGTTCTTTTCTTGATCTGATGGGCTAACGACCTATCGTATGGTAGTTTTCATGTTTGCGGGTAGTCGTAGTATGGTTGTCGCCAATCTTCGTGTTTTTCGTCACTTGCTGCTATTGATTCTTTTCTTTTTCGATTTGTGTATTGTGTCGTATGTCGAGTCTGTGATAGTGACCTCGACTTCCGTGAGCCTCGACACTTCTACTGATTCATCTTGCAAGAAGGAAAATTCTTTTGCGAGGCGGGCTAACGCATCTGCTAAAGCGTTTTCTTTTCTGAGAATTTTGTAGATCGTCACATTCAGAATCTGTTAAGTGGTAGGAGTATCTTAACATCCCTCGCTCCGGTGTTATAAAGATTAGTCCGATTCCTGCCTTACCGGGCGCTATCACTTGCGATTCTTCGTCTTTGTGTGCTGAAGATGCTCCGTCGAAATATAATTCCCAACGTCGATCATCGGGGTCTTCTAGGCTCATTATTTGTTCATCCGGCAAGTCGTCATTGAGAGGAGATTCGCCGGCAAAGGGTGTCTTTGCGAGGAAGTCTACTAGGACTTGTCCCTTTACGAGCACGAAGAGGCACGAAAGTTATATCGAATTGCGATAATATCATTGACCACACGGCAAGTATGCGGAAAGCGTTGGACGGGTCATCGAAGTATTGCAATGGATTAAATTTCGAGATCAGGTTGACCTTATGAGAAAGCATGTAGTGCCTGAGCTTTTGAGCGGCGAAGATCAGGGCCAAACAATGCTTTCAATTGGAGGATACTTTCTTTCCGTTGGAAGTAAACGACGGCTTAGGTAGTAAAAAGCATTTTCTTTACCCTCATCATTGACCTGGGCTAATAGGGCTTCGAGAGAGTCGTCTAAGGCCGCGGTATAAAGTATCAACGGTCTACCTGAGACTGGGGCTGCTAAGACAAGAGGTGTCATTAAATATTGTTTAACGTCCTCGAAGGCCCTCTGACATTTCTCTTCCCAAATAAATTTGGCGTCCTTTTTAACTAATGCGAGAAAGGTCGACACCTACTGACAAGTTCGAGATAAAGCGTCGAAGATATGCCAACTTCCCTTGAAAAGATCGTAGTTGTTTTAAGGTTCTAGGAAGTGGCATTTCTAAGATAGCTTTAATCTTTTCCGGGTCGATTTCAATTCTACGATGTCGGACAACGAATCCTAAGAACTTCCCAGAGGTGACGCCGAAGGCGCATTCTAAGGGGTTCATCTTAAGGTTAAATTGTCTTAATCGTTCGAAAACAATTCTCAAATCATACGAGTGGTTTTCCTTTACTTTGCTTTTGATGACCACATCATCCACATAGCATTCGACTTGATTGTGGATGAGATCATCAAAAATTCTTGTCATCGCTCTCGGTAGGTTGCTCTGCGCTCTTCGGTCCGAATGACATCACCTGTGTAGCAATGTATTCGATCGGCGTTCGAATGTCTGTAAGTTTTTCATCTTACGGAGCCATTTTTATTTGGTTGTATCCTGAAGATCCATCCATGAATGAGAATATTTCATGTGTTGAAGCAATGTCGATCATTAATTATGGGATCGGTAGAGGGAATTCATCTTTTGGACATGCCTTGTTTAAATCTCTGAAATCCACACAAATTCTGATTCGACCATTCTTCTTCCCGACTGGTACCACATTGTCTAACCAAGTCGGGTATTGTTCTTCACGAACAAATTTAGCGTCTATTAGCTTTTTAACTTCGCTATGACTTGTTGTTCGATTTCTAGACGCATTCTTCTGGAACCTTGTCTGACTGGAACAGAAGTAGGATCCACTCCTAGCTTATGGACTGCGACCTCTGGAGCTAATCCTGGCATCTCATCGTAGCTCCAAGTAAAACAATCTTTAAAATCCATTAATAACTTGATTATTTCTTCGGAGTCTTCTTTATTGAGTAAGGAGCTAACAAAGGTAGGTCTAGGCTCTTCGCTAGTACCTAAGTTAACTTCCGTTAACTCATCTATTGTAGATTTGATCTCTTCTTCGAACTCCAGTGGAGCGTTTCCAATTTGTAAATCTTCGAGTTCTTCTGTAGCTTCCATGCAGTTTTCATTAGACTCGCAAGTGACAACCAAGCAAAATTCAGTATCGTCAACTGATCCTACTGTGCCGAATCCGAGACCATGCCTTGAATTGGGTGGACGACCGGAGTTATTCCATAAATTTTCAAAATGTTGTGATTGACCTTTTGTCCATTGTCGAGGTAAGAAACCACGCCGAATTAAATTTTGAACACGGGGAGAGTACCACTCGAAAGACAATTCCATTAATTCGATGAAGTAGCATCTTCGAATTGTACATTATTTTCGGTTTTGAAGGAAGGAGCACCACGGTAGAATTTGATGGGCTTTGCACCGCCGCTACGTACCTCTTTGACCACCATACCCTCGATCTTATTAGAATGGATCGGGGTCAGGGTCATAGTATGTACATAGTGGTTAATCTTCTCGTACATCGATTTATATTCCTCGTTCTTTTCATCTTCGAGAGAGATCTCGAATTGCGGCTTCTTCCGAGCTTATTGTCGTTGCTTCTTGCTTGATTTCTTTTCTTCTTCGAGAACTATCTTCCCAATCAACATTGATGGCTGGTTTCCTGCGTCCAGTTGTCCCAACGTCTCCGCCACGACCTCGTCCCGGCCTCGACCTCGGATGCGAGTTGTGGAGAAACCTTCACCATCTCGGCTGTAAGGGAGTGGTGAGTGGCTGTTGGACTAGAACTTCGGGTTCTTCGTCGTCCCGAACTTCCTTTGCTTCATTCGTTATGGTATCTCCGGAGAAGATTGTTTTCTTCGGAGGTGCGTAATAAGCTGCATCTTCATGGATTCCAATTTCATGTACGGAGAATGGTTGTAAGTCACCTTTGATGCCTTGTTCCCCTCCATCGTAGTATTTGATGCAGCTGATGTAGAGATGATGGTACCATCCGGTTTTCATGTATCCATGGTCGGCCCGGTGAGAGCGTTGAATGACGTTTCGAATCGATTATGTGAAATTTCGCGGTTGTCTTTGCTAAGTCACCGGTCTTCATTAGCAGTGTTATTGATCGAGGGCTCTTTCTCCTTTACGGTTGAATCCTCTTAATAACATTTTGTCGCTTCGAGCTCGCGAGCATCGATTTCCAAGTATGCTTAGCGTTCGAAGATTCATTATATTGATTGATGCTCCTGGATCCACCAATACTCCGGAGAGTGTAAACTTCCCGATTGTAGGCGAAATGTACTGACGGTCGGTTGTGGTCTGCTGTCCCAAGTAGTAGGTCATTGTCCGTGAAGGTAACACCTCGTTGTTCCTTTAACGAGCAAACCTCATCTAAGGAATCTCCGGTCATTTGAGCTAAGCAAATTTCTGGATCAAGTAAGGCCTTGATCAGAGCTTCTCTCATCTCCTTTGATAAGATGAGAGCGTCGTAGATGCTCAGTTTGGTTGGTAGTTTCCTAAGATGGGCTAGCACGTTGTAGTCCACTTTATTTTCATGTGTCTCGATTTCTTCCCGAATGGGTATTTCTTCTGCCGGGGTTGGTTCTTCTCGAACAACCACACGCTTTCCTTTGTCCTTTGGACCCATTCTCGGAGGTAGAACTCTTCCACTTCTTAAGTTGACTTCGTGATTTCTTCGAATCTAGTATTGAGTTTCTTTGGTGTCTCCTTACGAATCGGAATGACGGGTTCTTCGGATTAGCTTCGGAGTACGAAGGCTCTAACTCTATTGTGTTCGGAGCTCCTCGAAACTCGCAAATAGATTCGTTGCTTGTTGAACTCTCGTAGCCTCCTTGGTGGATGTCTTCTTTGTCATTGTGATCGTCGAGATTGTGTATGATTTGAGAATTGTTATTTGTATCGGAATCGACGTCGGATTAGGTTGGTTGTCGCTAGTTACGTAATCGTTAGAAACGATCAAACGTAGCCAACGCCATAACCCTTATCATTATAAGATCCCACGGAGTGAGCGAGTAATCATACAGAGTCGGAGGTTCGAGGGATTTCTCCCACGAATCGGAAACAACTATCCTAGGATAAGCGGCCCCTAGTCGAGCCTTAGGAGCCTCGGTCTTCTCTTCTTCATCAATTTTCTTCTTTTCTTCGATCGTCTCTTGTTGAGGTGGTTCTTCTATCGCGAGTGATAGTGCGGACTCGACGGGTTTCGAACTACGAGATTGAAGCTCGCACCGAAGTGGTTTGGATGCGATCCAAAATCTTCTTCGAAGACTTTGTCCGATCGGTAGTCCATCCATCATCGGTCGCATAGGGATCTATCGGAACAATGAAATCCGTTGAGATAACATTGACGGAACCTCCTTTACGGGGTTCCTTCATGTATTCCTTCGGGATCGTTATGTTCCCTTTTCGAAGATTGTCGTTGAGCCAACTTTTGAAGGTAATACAATCTTACATCTTGTGCCAGAGCATCCGGTGGTAAGGGCAAAAGTTGGGATCACCTTTCTTGTCGACTTCTTCTGGTCTCTTAGGCTCTGGCAGTTGGAAATCTGGAGTCTTCATCAGACTGCGGAACATTTTCGGCCTTGCCTCATTCTTGAACGGATACTCCCTGCTCAGAATCTCCCTTAACGTACGTTGTGGACGAGGCGGTTGTTCATACTATTGAGATGCTGATAGCTGGGTCGGGGTTGCTGGTGATTCTGTTGAGGTTCGTTGCGGCCGTTCGACGGTATTTGTATCGAGCTGCTTGCCTTTATCGGCTTCTTGCGACGATCTCGGACTTCTTTTCAAAAGTTTTCACGGGCTTCGTTTGTCGTTTTGTCGGTGAAACTGAATTGCTTCGCCTCCTCTTGCGAGCTTCCGGCCTTGCTTAACAACTTCTCGAAAGTCTTAATAGTAAATCCCTTGAGGAGAAGTCTTTATCGGGCCATGAATGCTCTTAAGTAAAATGCCGATCGCATGTTGTTCTTGTAGTTGTGGCTCACACTTCATACTTAGATTCCTCCATCGAAGTATGTAGTCCACGAAAGTTTCGTTCGGCTTCGCTTCTCTACCACTAAATCACCTATAGTGATGTGGTGTCGAGACTCCGGCAAATCGCTTGATGAAGAGGTTCTCTAATTCGAAAATGTCTTCACCGAACCGGTTCGGTAATTCCGCATACCAATCAAAGGCGATCACGACGAGTTGCCGACAAATTGTCGGAAGAGTAAAGCATCACTTCCGTCGGCATTGCAACAAGCGGCACGAAAATGTGCGACATCTTGCCGAGGGTTTCCGGTTCCATCGAAGGTCTTGAACGAGAGGTGGTACAAAGCCTTTCGGATATTGGACGACGTCGAATTCTTCGGGGTAAGGTCTACCGTCCGAATGGATGTCACGCTCTTTGATTGTGCCGAGGCTTCTCGCATCTGCTTGTTCCACCATGCTCTTGATATCCTTTTCCGGAATCATGTTACGGGTAGAATCTTTCTTTGGGCGATCGTCTCCGTTAACGGATGTAATCTCTTTTCCTCACGTACGTAATATGAATAACTTCCGGAGGCGTTTCTCTTGGGGGTTGAGCTTGACTCTGAAGAGTGGCTAGGACTGCAGCCATCTCTTCCATCCTTTTTGCCAATTGAGAGATTGTATCGTCTTTTCTCGAATTTGTGCTCTTAATGCTTCCGGTTCATCTCTTTCCACAGTTGCCGGAGCACCTTGCGAAGGCGACGATGCTCGTGTTTCAACCATGTTAATTTACGCATATTCATCATCCATGAACTACGACGAGTCGACTTCATCTCCGAATTTTTCTTCTCTTTCTCTTGCTAATCGCTGAATATCAGTTCTTAGCTTTTCCATAGCGTCTTCCAATGGTCTTTTTCGTGCGGTTTCGCAGTTATCATGCGATGGCTGTCGGGTTTCCTTTTTGGGAGTCCCCTTCATTGCAGTGGCGCTCTCTTCGGACTCGAGTCTCTCGACGAGACTTTCCTTTTACGGTCGTTGTTTTGGTCTTAATTGGCGGTAGTAGGACGCCATACCATCCTTCTAGCGACGGAAGGCCTAGGACCGGATGGTACGTCGAGCTGAATCTTTGGAAGGTGGTATCCTCCACGATACTGTAAACTCGAAACGACAACGAGGTGGACTAGCCTTCATCTTCTTACTCGGCTTTTCTGCGGCGATAACGGGTTCTACTCGCGGCCCGAGACGGGATTTGGTCGGCACCCGCCCTATTCTTCTTAAAATCTACGATACGGGACATTTCTCTTTCTTTGCTTAACTTCTCCATCACGGTACGTAGTCGGGCAAATGGTGTAATCCTAGCCCTTTTCTTTCTGTCGTCGCTATAGTATGCGGGTCGAGGTAATGTAGAAGCAATCCTGCGGACATTTTCCTCGTCGGCTGCGGCGGAAAGGGGATGGAATCTACTTCCTTCCAAAAGCGGTGTATACTCAGGCAATGGTATGTACTCAGGTAGTGGTGTGTACTCAGGGATTTCTTCTAAGAAAGCGACTTCGGCGGCTACGGCGCTTCACGGCAATCTTCCTGCCTCTGTTTCTTCTCTGAGTCCGTGTTAGGGGTGGAACCCTTGAGCTGGACCCAATTTCAAAAACAGAAGGTCTTGCACGGAAATCTGCACCCTCCACGGTAACATGCTCGTTACAAATTTGAACTTCCTTCCCCTTCAGTTTGGCGGAAGCCGGGGTAGGTGCAGAGACGACTAGACCAGTGGGGGTAGAGATAACGGTCCTCCTATGGACAGTAGTATTCCTCTCGAGTTTGGAACCCTTTGCGGGGAGGGAACTCTTGAGTTGACTTAAGGTTGAACTCGATCGAAGGTCTTTCGGTTTCGGATACTTTGTACGTCGGTGCGAAAAGGGTAACGTCGGTGATCTTGACATTTGTGTTCTCGAATCCTTGTCCAAACCGGATGATCCCATTGTCGGGCGGCTCATCCTTGTAAACGGCGAAGTCCGATCCATTGGTGAAGGAGAAAATCGGCTTTGGGGCTTCCATTTCGCAAGGTAGATTCGATTGTCGGTCCCGAGTTATGCTTCTTCTCATCGGGACGAAAAGAAAGGAATCGAAAGAGTCCGAACACATTTTTGTTCATGTATTTATAAAAAGGAGTTATTTGTTAAAAGAGTCATTCATTAGAGGGTTTGTTTATTAGGAACGGAATGTTCGAAAGGTGTAGAGAAGGTAAGGAATTCGATTCGGAATTGGAAAGGAAAAGAAAGTCTTATGCGAGACTTCTCGACTCGAAGGACCGCTCTAAGCCTAACACTATTGGGGGTCCACCCCACCTCGAAAAGAGGCGAAAAGGATCTCGGAACCTCTGCGTTTAGGGGTGTCTAAACGGTGGCTCCTAAATCCGAGAGAATGTTGGCTATACTCGTTCGAGGTAGAAATGAACATAGTATTCCAACGGAAAGAAGGGTAGTTTGATCCACTAGGGACATGGATACACTACCAATTTTTGAAAGCAGAACTATCTGATTAAAAAATGGAGAGAGGAATTTTCACCAGCGGAGTCGCCAGAAATTGTAGGCGTATTTTTAGGTTATGTGTTTTATTTTGAAAAGGGGGTCGCCTAACAGAAATTGTCGGCGAATTTTTAATTTAATTTACATATATATATGTTTTGGAAAGTAGTGTTTTGATTTTAAAAATAATTTTAAAATTTTAAGATATGAAATCAAGCTAATCTCGCATCTCGAATAGTTTATATAAACGAGCACCGCACCACGAAACCGCGTGTCTATTCCGAAGAATAGAGCACTGCTTGTTTGATGGTGGGGCTCGATTAAATAAACTAAAAGGGTTTGTGACATCCGTTTGGTCGCGAAACCATTTTATTTGCCGACAAGTTCCCCTGCTTAATATAAAAATATTAAACGGGGTTTATATTACTCAGGTTCTTAAAATTCCACTATAAGGGCGAAGCCTCTATAGTTAATTACATCTTAAGTGACGGGAATCACCTAAGAAAACTCTCGATAATAATCGGTAGTTCTGCTCTCGAGAATTTCGAAGTTTAAGTTTTCAAGGATTGAATTTTTGAATTTCAATAGGGAATTGATCAAATTTGGAACATTTTATTTTGGGAATTCAAAGGAAGAGATGTAGGAGAAATCACAGATTCGAAGCGAACTTCGGTAATTTCCGACTATCCTATTGTTTGGCTTGAATTTAGGAATGCCCTAATGTTTATTTAATGTTTTGATCTTGCCGATTTTAATTAATTAGGACTTATATTCGTATGATGCGATCATACAAATAGCCTCGAAGATGTGAGGGTTTATGTCGTATCGGACGACTACCTCGGAATCCTAAGAGCTAGGTTAGGGCTTAATTTAGCATATGCAAATGCCTAACGAAGAGTTGAGGATTTATGTTGCACTAGGCAAACTACCTCGAAGTCCTATGGCTTGATTATTTAATTCTAAGAAAGTTTTGCTGAAGTAGACTCGGGTTTTCTTTGATGACGATGGCCGTGCTTGCCCACCATGCTCCGAGCTCCTTGTTGTTGCGAGAGGTTTAGTTTTAGAAGTCATAAATCGAAGAGATGAGAGAAGTGTTTTGTTTTAGAGAAGGTCTTAATTTCCAAGTGTTTTTAATGTTTTAATTAAAACAAATCTTAAAGTTGATTATAACAACACCGGTTAAGATCCCGCGGTTCCATCCTTCGGCATCGTTATTTTTATCGGATTCACTTAGTCGAGATGAATTTGCTAAACTCAACTAAATGAGTTCCACACTTTCATTTAGACCGTGGGAAATCCCGTTAGCAACACGTAGGTTACATCATCCGAGGTATTCCCGATCATCCAACAAGACGTTTTAATTTAGTTGTAGTTGTAGTTTTGTTGTTCTGTTTGTGATTAAATTTTGAGTTGTTTTATATTTTGAAATGTTGTGGCGGTGAATTTTATCTTGTAATGACTTTTAATTTAGTTTTGGTTTCAGTTTTAGGGACTATCCTAAAGGTGTGGGTTTTCATGCAACAATTGTTTATCATACAAGAAAAGTAAGTGCGATGCGATTAAGTAAATTGCAATAAGTAAATTGCGATAAAATAAAAGCGTACTCGGAGGGTCTTCCCGTCATCCCAAGCTGCACTTAAACACAATTTAGAATATTTAAGCATTTAAAGCAAGTTCCTAGGTAAAGCTAAGGGAAGGGTTATGGTTTTCTACCAAGGTCTACTCACATAGCTAGTCATCTCCTATGACGTCTAGGTTCTTGTGTTTTGGTTTAAGGACGATTTTCTTCATCGAAGAACAATTAAGTTCGATTGTTCTTATAAATATCCTATCATATCGAGGAAGTGCTTAAGACGAGTCTTAAACATCTTTTCAATACTTCTAGGATTATTTTAAGTCGAGAGAATTTAATTATACAAATGAATTAATCATCCAGGAGTTCGAGTTTTGTTATCTTGCTCGGTGAACTAGGACATTTGAATATCCTATGAGTGAAGTAACACTTCACTCAACACTACGTTTAGGAGTTATGACAACAAGAGCTTTTGAGGGCAAATTGATGTTGAGTGATTTATGATTTAATTTAATTTCAATTAATGGGTTTAAGTTTGGAATAGTGTTCAAGTTGTTTTAGATTTATTTTTGAATTCTTTATGTCTTAGGTGATGTTATTTTTAATTCAATTTAATTTAATTTAATTTTAATTTAATTTAATTTGGTTTAGTTTTAATTTTAATTTAATTTAATTTTATTTAATTTAATTTTAATTTTATTTTAACTTGATTTTATTTTTTATGTAATTTAACATGCTTTAGATTTAATTTAATTTAATTTAATTTAATGTGATTTAATTTAATTTAATTTAATTTAATTTAATTTAATTTAATTTAATTTAACTTTAATTTTAATTTAATTTTATTTTAGATTTTAATTTAATTTACTTTTTAATTTAATTTTAATTTAATATTTTATTTTTTATGTTTTAAAGATGATTTAATTTTAATTGTTAAAGTATTAATTTAATTGAAATTTTAAAAGGATTTAATTTAAATAATTTAACTTTAATTTAATTTAATGATTAAGTCTTTTAGCATTTTAAATCTTAAATTTGGATTATCATTTTAATTAGGAATTAAATATTATTGAGGTGATTAATTTAGGGATTCTTAAATTAAAGAATAAATCTCTTCCTAATAATATCCTTATTTTAATAATTCAATTTTTCATTATTCTTCCAAATTTAATTAATTATTTAATTAAGGTTTATTTTAATTATTTTCAAATTATTTGGTAGGTTTCTACCCTTTAATTACCTAAGTTTCAAACATCCAAAATCAACTTAGTATCAAATATTTTACTCTATCCTTTTAATTAAATCTAAAACTTTTAATTATAGGTTAAAATTTTAATTACCATTTTGCCCTTTAAACTTACTAATTTCATAACTCACTAAATTGAGCTCAAATGAATTTGAAATTTTTATGTGACTTCACTCATATGTCAATCAAGACATTAGAGGAGAAAATGTGATTTTTCTGTATTTAATTTATTTATGTAATTATTTTTGATGGAAAATAGGGATTTTCGAGGAAAATTTAATAATATGACCAAGGGAAAGTTTCTGTCCTTAAGAAAATTATGAGACATTCCTAATGACTAGAGGACCACTTGGACCAATTTTGGTGATTTTTTGAATTATATTCTTTTTTATTATAATTATTTTGAGTTTCGGAGTATTAATTAATTTAAAAATAAAATAAAGGTTGAAAAATGAATTTTATATTTTTTAAAAATCTCTCTAATATCAAGGAAATCAGAGAACCAATTCTTACAATTTTTTGATTTTTCTTTGATTTATTAGAATTATTTTAGTGAAAATACTAGAAAAAACATTTTTTTATATTTTAAAATTATCTTAGGGTTTTAAAATTTAATATCTCATCATAGAGACTTAAGAAAAATATGGGGTTTGTTCCTAAATGATTAAAATTCAAAATGTGACATTTTGGTGAATTTTATTATTTTTGTGATTTTTATTATTTTTTAATTATTAAAAATATTAAAATAATGTAAAAAAATCAACTTTTTTGGAAAATTGCAATTTTATTTTTCTTAAATTCCCCTAATATCAGAGAGGCTCCAAAACCAATTTGGTGAATTTTTGAAAAGTATTTTGAAAGTTATGAATTTTTGAAGTTTAATTTGGCTAAATGGCTTAATCAACCCATTTGATAGGGCTAACCAAGTCCAATTGACTTCAAACTTTTATGGTGGGTTCCTCGATCCTAAAGGTCGGTGGAGAATTGATTTCAAGTCAATTTGATGTATGATTAGCTCTAATTAATTAAAGCTCCATTTTGGGTGTTTAAGCCGATTAGGGTTATTACAAGTGAGTTAACTCGAAAAACCATTTTCCACTAGGGTCCTCCGGTCATAAGAAACATCACCAAATTTTCCTAGAATTTATTTCACAACATGCTAATTATTGGAATTAAAATACTCGGAATAGTGACACTAGAATTGAAAAATCGATAACTCTTCGTAGGGATGGCCTCGACTTTGGAAAATTCGGGGAATGTTCCCAAATTCAGAGGCTTAAAAGCCCTATGGTCTCATACCATGGTGAATTGTATACATGCATGGAGAATTGAAATAGTGCGAGAGAGTAAATAAATAATTAAAAATAAAATACTTGATGAAATTAAATGATTTCTTTTCCACGTTATTCTCCTGCATTCACTCGAGCAAGAGGGTATTTTTATTTTATTTTTAGGATTTTCCTACACAAAGTTATGAATTTTCCAAGTTACGGTAATTAAATAAATAAGAAAAATCCTATTTTTCTACTTAAGTGACGCGGCGCCGGCTCGACCTCGGCGACTCCGAACGCACGCGCGTCATCTCACGATTCGGCGCCGCCATCCGACTCGGCGCTCCAGGGGCCCGCGGTTCATGCATACCATCGCGTTGTCCGGCTCGATCCGGACCGTCCGCTCGATACACGCTCGATCCGAGCGGCTCCCGGTCATCGTCTACGGCGGGTGTGCACCGTGACCGTCGACCTTCTAACCCTAATTTCTCGCTCGGATTCTCGACGGATTTTCGTGTTCTTATGCTCTATGGATTCGTCTTGAGGAGACGAACACATCCATACGGTAAAAATGCATTGAAATTGATTCAAATTAAATGGAGAATCTTTGTAAGCTCGGGAAGAAGTGTGAGTCGCATACCTTTGCTCGGAGAAGTGAAGCTTCGATCCGAGGGTTGTGTCACCTTCGATTGGGTCGAAGCAAGCTCAGGATGAAGTCCCTTGGCACTGGTGAATTGTCAGGTATGATTTCGACCACGGTCGATTACAAAGCTTGGAGTCTAGAACGAATGGGTGGCACTGGAGAAGGGGCTTTCTGTGGTAAACTTCTTCTCTTGGTCCGGTGAAGGTGTAGGACCAATCAATTTGGGGATTGGCTCGACTTGTGGAGAAGTGTCCTGGTTTTGGGCTTGGATTTCAACTACGAAATTGAGCTCACAGAGAGGAAATGGCAGGGGGATTTCAGTGGAGATCAAGTTCTCTATGTGTGGGGAGTAGTCTGGAACAATTTTGGCAGAGTTTCCTTAAGGTTTGTTTCAGCACCCTCCCATGGCCGAGAGAGGTGAGGTTTAAATAGGAGAGGGTGGAGGGCCTCCCAGGGGGGTTTAAGGCTTGGGATCAACTGCTTAGGTCAAGGGAAGAACAGCCATGGTGGCCATTGGGCATGGGGCAGCTCAGCAGGTGGGAATTCCAAACTTTGGCTCCTCCCAAGGTCTCGGCCTTGGTGTTTTCCGGTGATCCAGACGGCTGGCCGGCAGGCATGGGTCAGCCTCAGGTCCAGGTGGGTCAGGGCTGGGGTTTAGTGTGGGCAATTGGGCTTTGCCATGTGTTAAAAGCTTGGATTAAAATGGCATGGGGGATGGCCAATTTTGGCTTGATTTGGTTAAGTCCACCTTTTGGGCTTGGTTCACCCTTGAAGGAGGCTTTGGGTGTTGTGGGGAGTCGAAGGAATCGGTGGTTTGGCATGGAGAAGTCCTTATCCAAATATATTTGGATTAAATTTGGGTTAAGGGGAATCATGGTTAAGGCTAATGACTTTAGGAGAATAAGGAAAGAGTCTCCTTCTTTTGCCCAAAATGGCATGGTGACATGTAAAGAGGCTCTCATGGCTTCCGTGTGGCTCGTGCATGGCTTCATGGCTCATCTTTGGCTTGGGAAAAGTTAAGTCAACTTCTTGAAAAAGGGTTTTGTGAATTTTGGAATTTTGATGGGAATTGGCATATGGCTTGATTTGGATTTATTTTATCATGGATTTAGAACTTAGGAGATGGTTTTATCAAATGGATGATGATAGAGGATTGTCATGTGGGCTTTGGGCCATTTGAAATTATTTTTGATGGGCTTTTAGGAAGGTTAAGGGGATGGGCCTTTAGGTTTAAGAATAAATTCATGGATGGGAATTTTGTAGAAGTTTGGGCCAAATAATTGTTGGGTTTGGTTTAGGGATATGTCATGAGTGATTTGAAATGAGTTTGGAGTGATTTGGGTTTGAATGGGGTTGGATTTAGGCCTCTTTGGTAAATGGGCCAATGTAGGTCAAATTGGGCTAACTTGGGCCAATGTTGGGCTAGGGTTGAAATTGATGTAAAATTAATGTTGGGAAATGTTTATGGGAGTGTTTCAAAGAGGTTTTGACTTTGGTTGGGTTTTAATTTTGGGGTTTGGGCCTATTTGGGTTAAGTTTGGATTTAGGTCAAAATTGGGCTTTTTGGTTTTGGGTTGAATTTGAGTGGGGTTTGGATCCAAATTTTGGGCAAATTATGTTAGTGTTTTGTTTGTGGGGATGTTAGGGAAGGTTTAGAAAAGATTTGGGGTTAATTGGAGTTGAATTGGGTGAGTTTGAGCTAAGTTTGGGTCATGGGTCCAAATTGGGCTTTAAGGTCAAAAGTGAAATTGGATTCAAATGTCAATCCAATTGGGCTTGGATTTGGTCTAGATTGGTGTTGGGGATGTTGAATTGAAGTTTAGAATTGAATTGGACCAGAATTTGGGTCAATTGGGTAGGTTTAGTTTGACATTGGGTTCACTTTGGGTTAAAATGGGTCAAATTGGGGATTTTGACAAAAGTGGGGTAAATTGACAAAATTGGCCCATGGTGTAGTTGAAAAAAATGAAATTGGGAATATTTGGGATTTTCTGGAATTTTCTGGGAATTGTATGAATTTTTGGATTTTTGGGTCAAGAGGGGCATTTTGGGTATTTGGAGGGTATTGGGGGTATTTTGGAATTTTTGGTATATTTAGCTATGGATTGTCAATTTGAGTGATGTGGCAATGTTTGGGATTGGTTTTGAGAAATTTTGGGTGATTCAGAGATTTTGAAAAATTTGGGTAATTTCAAGGGTTTTGGGTAGGCTAGGCGGGTGTAGGGTCCCCGGGGTCAAAAATTAAAAATTTGGAAAATTGAAGATTGAGTAAATGTAAGTGGAATGAAATCATTTTGGTTGAGCCATGAAGCCATATCAAGCCCACATGAGCCATGGAGGGACTCATTTGAGGCATTCACTATGTTGTTCCTAACCCTCTTAACCAAGGGCTTAGGGGTTAAGGACCATCCATGTGAATCACCTTGATGAGTCAGGAGGTCAAGTTGGGTATGGGTGTGGTTTTAGGAGGTGTGTGAAAGTGTAGTGTATAAGTGTAATGTGTGTGTAAGTCAGCCCTCACCAGACCAGGCCACCCAGGGCAATACTAAGGCCAAAGAGTCTTATAGGAACTCATCATTTAAACTTCCACATTTGATTTCAACCCTCTAGGTGATTAGGGGTCTACAATCAAGTTTGTGGAGTTTGCGGGGAGTTAAGAAGTGGTTTGAATTTCTAAGTGGTGGGTCCCAATTCTAATCCTCTAGGATAGTCAAAGGAAAAGCCTAAGGCTAGATCCTAAGTACTAAAAAGAAGAAGAGAAGACCTCATCAAAAATGAGGTCAACAAGGCATCCCTTCAAAAAGTTGCCAAAACTCCTCAAATTTGAATTCCATCAACATTTGGCACTGGCAGCACTCGATAGGGCGCCAGCGACGCTCTATCGTCCCAATATTTGCCGAAGTTTCTGAAAAATGGCGACGGCAGCGCCCATTCTGGCGCCGGCAGCACCAGAACATGTTTTCCACCTTTTTGCTCCTTTTTGCTCCTTTTTGCTCCAAATTCGTTCCTTTTCGCTTCTTTTCACTCCAATCACCTAAAATCATCATACCTGCAATAAATCAGGAAAAATACCTTTCTTTAAATTGCAATATCACAAAAAATGGGTAAAATTATATAGTAAAAATCGTATATATTTTTGGTGTATCAAAATCCCCCAAACTTTAACTGTTACTTGTCCTCAAGTAATCCTTTTACCACATAAAATATAACTCTAGGCAATGTAATTTCAAATGTAGGACACTAAATTTTTTCATTCAAAAGAATATATTGGTTAGATTTTCAGAAAGAAATTTAGTAACTCAGGTCAACACTACAGGTATAAGAATATTCAGCAATCAAGTTTAAGGGTTCTAGTCTTCTATTTATTTCAAGATAAACCATAATTTATCACATTAAGAGTGCCTCGAAAGACTATGTGAAAAAGGCGTTCATGCAAACTTCATTAGAATGTAGGCCATTACTTTAAATACAAATTCAAAAATGAAATCAAGTTCTCCCTTTAGGGTGACTCAAGTGAAGCCAATTTTTAATTAGGCATCTCCTCAAGCTTCTCCTAATAAATATTTTTTCTTTCTTTTTCTTTTTCTTTTCTTTTTTCTTTCTTTTCGGAATTGTTTTTTAATCTTTTTTTTCTTTTCTTTTCTTTTTCTTTTTTTTTAATGAGGATTACTATTTCTGGACAGCCTTTAATGATTTTGAACTTCACTCTCCTCTTTCTAAAGTTCAAACTTGAGACACCTCCTTACTTTATAATTAGGTATGAGCTTTATTATTCATCGCAAAGTTACAATCTCTTCTTAACACACAATACTTTAAGTCCCTTAACATTTTAAAAATACAGTTTTGTTTACTTTAAATAGTTGACTATAATCAAATCCTTTCATACCAAATATCTTACTTCTATAAAACTAACCTTTATTACTAAAAATTTTCATCCTATCCTTCCATAATATTCAACTGAAATAAAAAGTTTTAGTTACTTTTAGTGAGGTTCAACGACCAGAAGTTATGCTAATAATTTTTGAAAATATAATAATTGAGAACAAATAAGAGTTAATATTTCTTTACCCTCCCCCAAACTTAAATTTTTCAATAAATTTGAAACAGTAGAGAGTAAAAGAAACTATCCTTTCTATGCTGGGATTTTGAAATTTTCATCAGCTATCTGGTATCAGTTAAAATTTACAACTAGCAAGCATGAAACAGTTAGTAACAGTGATATAAATATTTTAAACATTTGCATGGGTAAAGAGAAATTAACTTTAAACATCTAAACATCCAACAAAACACTACAATACTAAACAAACGATCACAGTACTACACAGTCCATTTAACAATTTCAATGTTTTAATACAACATAACAATACACCAACAGGGTTACACATCACATGAAAAATAAATAACTACTACATCACAACAGTACAACACAACACAATAAGAACAACATAAATAGAAACAAACAATCTACCAATCTCCATCACCAGGATCATCAGCAGGGTCATCAGCAGGGTCAGGTTTATATGGTGTATAGCCGGGGCAAGTAGGAAATATGACATCAGACTCCCCCCTCATATATGTGACCTGAGCACTCAACTCTCCTCTGTAGATAATCTTCATTCACATCACTCCTGGCCTCATATACATCCATCCTAACATGGAGTCTAACCACACTAGCACTTTGTAATCTCAGTTGCTCCATAATATCAAATAATGTAGGCGGCTCGGATGTAGATGGAACATCATAACTCATAGTAGGAATATCAGTACTCCTACGCTCAACTCAGGCTCCACATGAGACTCGTAAGTACGGATAATAATCTTTGTAATTGGTCTCAGCGGTATAGCCACTTCTTTAGAACTACTGAACTCCACTCCAGACTGAACACATAGGGCATGAAGTAAGGCAGGATGTCCTAATCCTCCAGTGATCTCGCCTCTAGCAATACTCTGAATATTCCTGTAGACAGTAGTTCCAATATTAATATTTTTCATCTTCTGAATACAATAGTTCAGAATTACTCTATCTCTTGTAACTTCGCTGTGGTGATAAGATGGTAATAGTCTTGCAAAAATGAAATAATGCCAAACTTTTGATGCAACATTCAATGTGGAAGCGGGGAAGTTAATTAACTGTTTTTGACTTACTTTTTATTACCCTATTCCATCAGTCAGAAAAACAATCAATTCTCTCATATTCTCCCCTTGAGTATCAAAGTTTTCATATTCACAAGCAAATGGTTCCAGAGTCTGATAGAAGGTGATGATTTGCTGAGGAGTAAACTCAACCATTTTTCCTCTAACAAGCACATACTCAGTCTCAGTCCAGGGCACATTAACATAGAACACTCTACCAACTCCCATAACAACATTCATAGTAAAATAACAGAATCGTTCCCAGTTCCGCTCTACAATTAACCATTCTACAGATCCACCAGGACTATCAAAAGCTCAATTCTGAATACACTTCTTATTGTAAAGGTAGAGTTAAAGAGAAATTGTGCTTTAATATTAACGAACTTTTCTTCATCAAAATCCAATTTCCTCTTCCCTTTACTCAACCTTGGAGCCATGTGAATTTCTAAAATTTGCAAGAAAATTGCAATAAATCCCAAATTCACAATGTAACAAATACCAAATACTATTCTAAATAAGTAAGAGCAAATTTCATCATGGAAATCTCAAAATCTCTTTAAAACTCCAAAAATTCAAACCTAAGTAATGTGAGAGATTTCCATGGTGAAAATCAAAAAATTTTAACTTGAAGTGAAGCTCTCACCAAGAGAAGTGTAGATCCGGCCTCGAAAGCTTTGAAATCTCCTTAAATCTGAGATCTAGTAAGCCATAGAGCTTCAAAATCGCAAAAATGGAGGAGGAAGACGAAAGCAATGGAAAAATTTGTGGGACCCAGGGTAAAAATCGCGAAAACGAGGATTTTTAGCCTTTTATTGGGTTCAGGTGAGTGCCGGCGGCACTCGATACGGCGCCGGCGGTACTCTATTTAAAAAATGCCAAACTCTCTGGATTTGGGCACCGGCAGCACCCATTCTGGAGCCGACGACGCCAGTCCAAAATTTTTTTTGTAATTTCAATTGTTTCGACTTCCACAATGGTGTTTAACACTTTAATAGGCATTTACATCATCTCACAAGGAATGATTAACACAATTCTTTACACAAACAATACACAACAAACTTATATATACAAAATCCAAGTTACAATATAAACACCATATATGTTCTTTCAAACCATCAACTCTTAGATGTTTAGTGGTGCAAGTACACTACGATAGACAAACACTAAAATCTAAGAACACAATGAAAGTAAGCATATCTAAATCCAAATTCAAATTACTAAGCAAAGTGAATACTACTCACACCAAGCATAATCAATCAAAGCAAATTAAACAGACAATAAACATAAATAGAATCCAATAATTACTCCACATCAGTTTCAAAACTATCCTCTCCTCTAATGTCTCCAATTGATTATTGATGCACAAAAAAATTATAAAATGGACGAAATAGAAATTTGTCAGACGATTCCTCAGCAATCACCACATTCTTCTTCATCAAGTTAATCAAGCCCATCTCAATTCGACTAGTGAAAATAGGGTTGAATCAGTTGTGAAGTCTGTGTTGGTTGATCAACAAGCAAATTCATGTCATCTTCATCTCCCACTGTCTGGTAGTCATAAGGATTAGTTAGATTAATAGGCCTCGATGAAAGAAGAACCTTTTTCCAACTCTCATAAGGAACTTGCGATTGACTACATAACATAAATATGGTGGAGTGGTGTCCAAACCCATATTTAGATCCATGAACAATTAATCCCAAAACTGATTTCATAATGATATTACCAATGTCAATTAGCCTCCCAGTTTGAATACACAAATTCAAAATGGCACTTTCCTTGGTTACCTTACAAATCTTTAATGTTGGAATTAATTTTGCCGAAATAAAATAGTGCCACTGCTTTAGCGCTATATTCAAGGATGAAGACGGGAAACTAATGTATCCATTCTCTCTAATTTTCCAATCCTCATTCTCATCCGTCAAATATCAATACACATCATTCATATTATCTCGTGTGGCATTGAAATTAGAATAATGGAAAATATGAACATTCTCAATCATGAAAAGATCGTTAATTCTTGAAGGAGTTAATTGCACAAACCTACCTCACACAAAAATGAACCTTTGGTTAATCCCGTGAAGGTATATGCAAGAATGTATGAACTCAAATTTATATATTTTTTTAATGTTTTTGTAAAGTCCAAACACTCAACGCAAGTATATGTATCGTATCAAGTAATACAGGGCTCTAATGGAGTCATAGTTATCGATCCCACAGGAAAGTATGAAGTAGAAGAAAGTGTTTCACGATAGATAATGTAGCACTAAAATCCGATACTCAATTTGCACTTAAAGTTTACAACTTACTTCTACTACCACTATGCAGAAAACAGTAATATTTAATAAAACTACAATTACTTCTAATAACTTTGAAAACAAAATTAATTAGCAGACACACTAAAATATGTATTTGAAAGGTTTTAGATATATGAGAAAAGTACCTTTCCTCTTGCAATGAGAATATGATGTGTGGATTGATATGGAACTAATATCTATGTTATTGTGCCAAATAAGAGCATAAATGTTTCTTTACCCTTAAAAGAGTACACCCCTTTTAAGCATGAAAAGAACATTGACATATCCAAAGTTTAGTCACTAAATCTAAGGCTAGGCTGGGATGATACCGGCTCTCACTTCGGAGCTCCCACTCACCATTCACCTGAAGGCTAACCTTCAAGTTTAGTTACTAATCTTAGAACCATTTTGGGGATCTCAGCCTGCCACCCTAAGACCTCTAAATTGAAGTTCATCAAAACACATTTCCCTATTTATTTGCACTCAATTTCCATGAACTCCGCAATTCATCTTTGGAAATTGAATGGATTCTTCATCATTGTTGTAGGACACTAAATTTTTTCAGAATTAATGTTCAATAACATATTTTAAAATTTCAATTGGCTAAATCGAAAAATAAATTAAGTTCGAAATGAAAAACTATCACAATTTCTTCAATACATTAAAAGCTCATCAAATCTACATCAATCCATCATCACATTTCTATGCAAGAAGAAAGAAAAAGGAGACTACTCAGAATTCATGAAGAAGATACAATAAAACATGGATTTCATATATAAAAGAAAAGTCATACAAACCACAAAAGAAAATACAAGTTTTCTCTTTCTCTTCCCCAATGCAGATCCCTTGAAGTTCCTTTGAATCCTTTTCTCTCTTCATTACAACACTTCATTCCCTCTTTAGAATGGAAAGGAAGAAGCAATCTCTCACTTTACTCCTTCTCCTTCACTCCTTAGAGAAGAATTCCTCTCAAATTCTCACTTCTACACACTATTCTCCTAAACTCTAACACTTAACACACACTCAAACAACACTAGAACCACCAAAGAACCACATCATTTTCGTCCAAAAATAGTTACTTATAAGTTAGAAACGAAATCCCAAGAGTCTCCATAGGCATCCCTTCAAAAAGTCACCAAAACTCCTTAAATTTAAATTCCACCGACATTGGGCGCCGGCGACGCCCGATAGGGTGCCAGCGGCGCTCTATCGTCCCAATATTTGCCGAAGTCTCTGGAAAATGGCGCTGGCGGTGCCAGAACATGTTTTCCACCTTTTTGCTCCTTTTTGTTATGAATTTGTTCCTTTTTGCTTCTTTTAGCTCCAATCACCTAAAATCATCATACCTGCAACAAATCATGAAAAATACATTTCTTTAAAGTGCAATATCACCAAAAATGGCTAGAATTATATAGCAAAACTGTATATATTTCTGGTGCATCAATAATTTTTTGAGAGAATTGGATAACTTGGGTAATTTTTGGATTTTGGTCAAAATTAGGGTTTAAGGGCAATTTGGTAATTTAGTGGAAGTTTTAAGGTAAGGGGTCAAAAGTTTGGATTTTTTTGTCAAAATTGGGGTTGAATGAGGATGATAACCCATTTGTGCCATGGACCAAGAGAATTTCCGCCTGGGATCCTCCATGTGTTGGTTTTAACCCAAACCCTATCCTAGGGCCAAAGGCTGAAGGAACCACCCACATGAGTTTCCTAAAGAGTGGGGGATCAAATGTGAAGAAGTTTGGAATGTTTGGTTTAGGCTTTGAGGTAGTGAGTATAAGTGTAAAGGGGGTGTGTGTGCCTCACCCAGAGTAGACCTCCTAAGGTGAGTCTTAAGAATTGATCATCCTATAAGGAACTCCTCTTGAGTTTCCTAATGCGTGGTCTCATCCTCACAAGTATCTAGAGGTTAGACTTTAAGCATTTAAAAACTCCAAGTGAAGCAAAAAAGTGGTTTTTTGAATTTCTATAGAGTCAGGGTTCCATTGCTAGTCTTCTAAGATAGTCACCAGGAAAGTCCTATGGCTAGATCCTAGGCTATTCTAAAAAAGGACCTGACCTCAACAAAAGTGAGGTCAACAGTGTATAATTTATTAGTTTAGTGATTCCATTAGAAATCAAAATTAAGATAGTGAGATGTGATGAATTAAAGGAAGAATTGATATCATTTATCATGTGTGTTTGTGTTTGTATTACAACAATATAGAGATTTGGAGAAAACTTAAATATATATTCCTATGTTGAATTATAGATATTTTTTATAAACATTCTGAAATATTTTTCTTTTTGCTTAAATTTTCTGTACTGAAAGTTATACATGTTAAAAATCAAGTTTGGAGGTAGGAAGAAAAATAAATTTCAAATTTAGTATACTTCCTTATAGTTTAATATTATTGCAAGCATGTTTTAGGCTAGATTTACTTTTTTTTTGCAGTCATTCCATCCTGATTATGCAAGTATATGAATTTGATAGGATGTTATAGTTGTTGGTAAATTTAGCTTTTATTTTTCTTCCTGCTACGTTTTGTAAGATTGATTGCAAAATATTTAAAAATTTAAGTTTGTGGGAGGAAGAAAAATACAATTCAAAGTTAAATATTATTTTTCCTCAATGAAACTACAAATAAATTTTATTTCAATTTTTTGTTATTTGGAGCTATTTTAGGATTACTAAAATTTTAATTATATAAATGTAGTAGGAAGACTTAGTAAGGAGTTTAGTAAAAAGGATGAAACTAAAGTTAGGATGTTTAGTAAAAAATTTTAGGAAAATGATTTTACTGTTTATAGAAGGAAAATTTAAACTTTTAAAAATTTAAGGATTTTTAAAATAATACTTTGTGAAGAATTTATACTCTACTGAAATTTCTTTTCCTAATACTACATTTTAATTTAAGGATAGAAAATAAATTTTTAATTTTATAAAAGGGTTAGTTGATAGACCTAAAATATATAACATTTTTATGCACATTTTTATACCTATTATTGATGATATTAAACTTTAATGGAAGATATTTGTGTGTTTTTCTTTCATGTACACTTAAATAGACCAAATATGTCAGAAGGTGTGAAAAAGGATCAAATTTTGAGAAAAAAATGAAGAAGGTGTTAAAATGAACTTGGGCGCCTAAGCGCCAGCAGAAAATGAAGCCCGCGCCTAAGCGCCAAAACCCTGCACTTAAGTGCTAGGTAGTTACTTCGAAATCTTAATGAATTTTTGGCGAAATTTGAAAAGTTGTTTGAGACAACTTTTGGTAAAAACGTGGGTAACTGATCAAGGGCGCCAAAAGACATTCAAATTTCACTTGAAAGAATGCATCACTTAGGTAGATTCATTGAATATGGACACATTTTGAAGAGACACCAAGGCACCTTTTGAGAAAGTATAAAAAAGGAGCTTTTAGAGTAAAAGAAAGTTGTAAGAAAAGAGAATAAGTGTGTTTTTAGTGAGTAGTTAAAGTAAGAAGATGTTGGATTCTTATTTAGGGTTTCCTCAATCTTTTCTCATTGCTAGTGAAAGAGAAGGTGAGTAGGGATTCCTAAGTAAAAATCCATTGTTGTAGAGATTTAAACCATCTTGGGTTAGATGACTAGTCCAAGGGAGTCTTGTAAGAGAAAGGAAGAGATTTGAAGGAACTTCAAATGTTCGGTGGAAAGTAACTTGAGATAAGTTTTACCTTTGTACTTCAATTGGTTTTAATTTAGACTTCTAGTGTTTTCTACATTGTTTCTATTTTTAAATCTAATTATTGTTATGTTTTCTCCATGGCTTCTGAGTAGACTTCTTTATCTTTTTCCTTAAAATGAAAGGTAATTAAGTGTTGGATGAAAGTAGTGGAAGTATTGATCTTTAATGTTGGAAGAAGTTGTGATTGATTTAATCCTTGCACTTTTATTACTTCTTGATTTGGCCAATTAAGATGTTAACATTTGTTTTGTGAACATGTAAGATTCTAGTAGGTATTGTCTCGATCAACAATAGGTAGGAATCACATGAGATTGTATGGATGAGAAAGTAATTCATATAATTTTGTGCAAATAAATAGGGAAATATACTTTTATGGGTGTACAATTATAGACTTTAGGGTCAGACTAAAACCCCTAACTTAGTTTATTGTTTTAGGTTTTGATGCAATTTGTTAGCCCCCAGGTGGAGGGATAGGAGTGAACTCTAGAGTGAGAGCTAGTATCTTCCCTACCAAACTCGTCTTCAAAACTATTCAAACTTTAAACTAGCCAATGTTCTTTATAGCATCTCTAGTAAGGATAAAGAATAAAATTGCTTATATTTGACACAACACATTTTGAATTCTTCCACAATAGAATTCATGTATTTTTTAATCATTTAAGATAAAGAAAAAAATATTTTCATCTATACTTCTTTAATGCTACAAAAATCTTGTTATAGTTAGTAAATGTTTTACTTTAATTCACAATTTAGATAAAATACCAAAAAAATCACATTTTAAAGTTTTCTGTTATCTGAAACTGTTTAAGTAAGTTTCTTTTTCTAAATAGAAATTGTGATTTAAAAACCTTTTTATCTTTTAAATATCAAAAAATTTTCCCCTTCGGATCGATATTTCGGGGCTTAATCAGAAAGTCCTATATTACTTGATAACGATACGTATACTTGCGTAGAATACCTAAAATTAAATATCACTATTGCATTCATATTTACATCAGAATCAAGTTCTTGGTGTCATTGCAAAGAAGGAAATTTTATATTAAAAATATAAGTATAATCTAATTACCACAAGTATAAATATCCCTGTATCTGGTAGTAAAAAGAATCGTGATCAATAGTGAAATTCAAAATCATTAAAGGTCTCTCAAGATATAGTAATCATTACCTAAAAAAGTTGAGATTAAAATGATCTTGAAATAAGAAGAAAAGAAAGATAAAAGAAAAAAAAGTAAAGTAAGGTATGAAAAAGGGGGGAGAAATTTGAGGAATATGACTTAATTAAAAATTGACATCACTTGAATCATTCTAAGGAAGAAAATTTAGGATCAATCTAAACCTTAATTTGAGCATGTATTAGTAAAATTATTTTTCAAGATGTCATAAATGTTGAAATTAATACTTTTTTTTAAAGAATTCAAAGTTTGGAAAATTTTTAATTATTTCTAAATTAAAAATAATCAGGATTCCTAAGTATAATACTAAATATTTTGATAACTTAGAAGTCATCTAATTTACTATAAATACTTCTAAGTTGGACTATATCATCTCTAGAATAAAAATTTAAGTCATCTTAAAAAACTGACTGGAAAAAATCAACATATTTTTAAAGTTATAATGTTACTTGAGAACGAGTGGTATTTAAGTTTGGGGAAATTGATCCACCATAAAATTACTTGTTTTTAATGTATATTTAATGCTCATTTTATAATAATTTTTAATGATATTACATTTTAAAGGAAGATATTTTGTATGTTTTTGGTTTCAGGTACAAGAAATGGAATTTAGGGAAAATGAAGCAAAAATGGTGTAATTTAGATCTAAATCGAGCAAAGAAGAAAATTCTGATCCAGCTAATTTTTATATATGTTTCTATGCTTAATTTCCTTTATATTTATCTCATGTTTTTGAATGAAATTATAATTTAAATAAATGTTATTTTCATGTCTTTCTTGTAGGTATAACACTAGGATCCAGAGCTGAAACGGGGTAAACTGAGCCAAAACGGAGCAAAAAATGTGTACTACCCACAGGGTGGTGCTATAGCACCCATACTGATATCACAGTGCCAGTCACAGCTAGAAACAAGTACTATAGCATTGATTCTGGCGCTACAGCACCCGATACAATTTTTGGACGGCTTTTGAGCGATTCAGGGTTATTCTAGAAGCTCTGGGCGGTGATGCACGCCCCAAGATGATATTAAATGAATCTAAACATGTTTGAATGAAGAAATGTGTCTCTTTGAGTGAAAGGGTGTGCCTCTTGGAGTGAAAAGGTGTGTCTTTTGAAAAAATGAGTTGTTTGGCTTCTATTTAAAAAGAGGGACTTGGTGCCTCTCATGATAATTAATTAAAGAGAGTCTAATGAAGTAATTGGAAGTGTTTTAGGAGGATTGGTGTGAGTTTATGGAGATGTTGATTTCTCCATTCTCTGGAGAGATTGGTGAGGGATTTTGAGAGATATGAGTAAGGAAATATGAACATCGCATGGATCGATAGGAGACTTTGTTGGAGTGATTTTTCATTTTTCTTTTAAAGGGAAAAAAAACTAAGTATTATGTTCTTCATTTTCTTATAATTGTTGTAAACACTTTCTTGTGGATTTTCTTTGATTTAAACTAGGTTTCTTGTTGTGTTTTATCCATACTTCTTAAGTAGTTTTCTTTACTCTATTCTATAAATATGAAGTAGTGTCAGGTGTAGGAAAATTTGTTTTATGATAAAATTATTTTTATTTTCATGTGATGATTAATATCTCATTTACTTCATTTAAGAAGCTTAATTGGCAATAGGTTATGTTAAAATTTGTTGTATGTGAAACTAAGACTCGGGAGAGTAGTGATCTTGTAACTTGAGTGCACTCACGTTGACCAGTTGGCTAGTAAAATAGTTTAGGTGGCAATGCAAACATTATGGAAATATAATTTAATGATATGTTTCTATTAGATGCTTCTAGGAGGCAGATAGTTGCATAAAAGTAATAGAATACTAAGCATACATATACACTCAAAGATGGTAAATAGAAACATGTTTATTGTAGGCACATGATTTATTACTTAGATGTATAAATCCTTTTGTTGCTTATGCCATTACCTTCATTTTAATTTTCTTTTGCAATGAAATATATGCATGTTCATAAATATAGATTTGCTTAGATATTCCCTAATATTATTCATGTGATGGTATTTTCACCAGCTCTTAATCTACTTTGCAAACAAGTCATTTGTAATGTTAAAATCCTTTGTGAAACATAATGACCTAGGAGGGCTATGATTTCACTAACTAGTGAGTACGACACTTTACTTTGGAAAGAGCCATTTTGATTGTCTGAGGGGGAGTGCAAATAGATAAGGAGATAAGTTTTGATGGGCTTATAATTGATGATTCTAAGGTGACAGCTAGATTCTTTAATCAATTCGATTTACAGTTTGGATCGTAAGGGTCCCCAGTAAGTCATATAGAGAGGGAATAGTGAGTAATCTGGAAGTGAGTGGCCATAATCACTCAGTGCTACTACACAAGCTGGAGACAAACTTTAGATTAACTAGTTCTTTGCTAGCATCGAGAGTGGGTGAGGAATAGGTATGCTCCTATTTGTCACTGGTTGCATTAAATTTTAAGCATTTCATTCCTACTCATTATCTTGGTCATTACACGAGAAGGGTAGTTTTTAACATCTTAAAACTCTCCAAACCAATTTATCCAAATAAGTTATTTTTATATTTAAGATTTTCAATTGAATTAGTTGTTAGTGAAAACACTTTAATTGACATTCCAAACAAAGGCATGATAAAAGTAGACTAGAATTAGCTTAAGGAAATTCTTACCTCGCTTCTCTGTGGGATCGATACTCTGGGTCTTAAAAGAAACACCCTATATTACTTGAAACGATATGTATACCTGTGTAGTACCCCTAGAGTGTAAATGATCCCGACACACTTTGCGTAAGATTAATATTGCAAGAATTTAATATTGCTACTAAAAGGGTTGAATCTTTAGTAATGATGCCAAAAACTTGATCGTGATTATAAATTTGATAAAGAAGATTTTAAAATATTCAATAATCGCAAAGTTACTCTTATCAACGCAACTATGCGTATCGCTTAAGTAATATAGGGCTCTAGTGGAGTCCTGGTTATTGAACCACTCCGTGCACTTTACGTAAGCTTAATTTGCAAGAATTTGATATAGAAATGTATAAAATATTCAATAATTGCAGAGTTACTTTTATCAATGCAAGTATACGCATCGCTCAAGTAATACAGGGCTCTAGTGAAGTCCTGGATATCGATCACACAGGAAATATTTTAGAGGCTACGAACTAGGATTTTAGAAACCAAGACAGAATCACAACCTTGTAGTACAAATTGTCTATTTGTCACTAACAAGCAATCGTAAATAAGATGTAATTTTAATAAAATAATTCTTCTAATAATTAACTACTTTTACTAATAAAGTGAGGTTCAATATATAAGCAAGCATCCTTCTCTTTGTTAAGAAATTTAAGTTAATGGATAATTAGAATTAATTTAAAATTGTGTTGTGCCAAATAGAAGCATACTTATTCTTTACCCTTTGGTCCAGGCATAAAGAACATTGACTAATGCTATGCTTGGTTTCTGAATATGCAGCCAGGTTGGGAGGATACCGGCTCTCACTTCAGAGCTCCCACGTTCCCCTCGCTTGAGAGCTAACGTCTACACTTCAGCACCCAAACGATAGGACCGAATTGAGGATTTTAGTCTGTCACTCTAAAATCTCAAATTCTACGCCCGATAAATAATATTTCTCTATTTATTTGCACCCTACTTTCAAGGACTTTGAACTCCCTGAATCTTGGATGTAATCTTCACTTTAGTTGTAAAAATCAACATATTTTAACAAATCAATTGGCCAGATTGAAAGTAAATTAAGATTGACATGAAAAGATTATCACAACTTCTTTAACATTCTCTTGGCACAACTAATTCAAATCTCCATTTCACAAAATCTCAAAACAAGGATAAAGACAGAGAAACTACTTAGATCTCATGGAGAAGATAGGATAAAACTTGGATTTTATATATAAAAGCAAAGTTATACAAACTATAATAATTAGATTCAACTTATCTCGAATTCCTCCCCAAGCAAACTCCTTGAAGTTCCTCTGAATCTCTTCCTTACTTTACGACACACAAAATTGTCCTTTGAAGCGGCAAGGAGGAAGAAATCTCTCACTTTCATTCCACTCTTACAATCTCTCAAAGAATCCCTCACAATTAACACTAATTAAACTAACTCTCTATAAATCTAATGACACCACCAACACTAACAGACACATTGGACCCCCTTTTTTCGGCCTCAAATTGTTTCTTTTAAAGTTGTAGAAGAATTTCCAAGAGTAGCCCCAGCATCCTGATGTGATGCGGCTTTTAATGATACCACTTTTTAGAAAATTTAATTTATGGTAAATGGCTTCAAAACTTGATGTGCGATGTTTACTTTTACAATTTTATATTTAAATTTTATCGTAAAAGTCACAATTTTAAATGCAAGTATACGTATCGTTCAAGTAATACAGGACTCTAGTAGAGTTCTAGTTATAGATCCCACAGGGATATTGAAAAAAAGGTAAGAGAAACAATATAAATTTGATAGCAAAATATAAATACACTCTTATATATATATATATATATATATATATATATATATATATATATATATATATATATATATATATATATTTGGCAGCATGTACTGGTGCTAAATCTCAGCAGGTGTTGGTATCTCTTGCCCCCCACCTGAACTCAAAGTACTAATTGTTGGAGATAACCTGAGACTCCCTCACCTTAGAGTGGAGTCATTTGCCCGAATTTGAGTTGTGCTACCTTGGTCCTGTGGATACTCTTCCTTGTATTCTGTTCTAGTGGAATTTTGGCCAATTATATATATACATATGATAAAATTACATACACTTATTTATATATATTGACGGATTTTTCTTTTGGGTTTAGTGGTAGTGGAGTGGAGTGGAGTTTTGTATTTGAAATTGGGCCTCCTGTTTTGTAGGGCCCTTTTTCCCTCTTTTTGTACTCCTTATTTATATGAAATGTTAGGAGCTATGTAGCTCCTTTTTTTAATATATATATATATATATATATATATATATATATATATATATATATATATTTAAATTTAATTAAATAATAAATTTTACTAAAGGAAAGTAAACAATAAGCGGGAAAGTAAAGTAAGCGAGTAATTAAAATTCAATGCAATTATAAAAACGACTTTCTCCTTTTTCAACTAATCCAAGAATTATAGATTAATTATCTTTTGTAGGGAATTAAGATTATGGTATTGTGCCAAATAGAAGCATTCCTATTCATTACTCTTTGGTCCAGGTGCAAAGAACATTGACTAATGTGTAAAATAGGTTTCGGATGTGTTATTAGTAGAATGAGTTAATCTAGGCTCACACTACTAGATATCCAAGGGTGGCTATGGTCGGCCCTACCAGTGACCCATTACCTTTTTGTAAACCAAATTATTAGAGTTTAGTCTGTCACTCTAAAAACTAATTAATTTTATGCCCATTAAATATTATCTTCCTATTTATTTACACTTCACTTTAAATAATCCGCGTATAACCTGTGATTACCTAAAGATTCATGTAATTTCTACTAGTTAAGAATTTATCTCCGGATAGGTCTCAAAATTCTTCAACAGGTTTTAACAATTTAAATGGCCAATTTAAAAAGTAAACTAAGATCAGGTATTAATATCATCACATAAATTTAAAATATTATATATATTTAATTCTCCTATAAAATTTATTTAATTTATAATCTTTTCATGGATGAAAGGAGAAAGATAACTAACTACTCAGAACTCATTGAAATAACACAACAAAACATATTTATAAAACTTTGAACCAAAGTACAAATACTTATCTGAAGTGTTTCTTCAAGAGATCTGCTGACTTCTACTGACTTCAAAGCAATGATGAAAGTCTCCAACAGCAATAACACACAAAAAACACTCAAAATAAACTCTCTAGATACAAAATAAAGTGGCACCCTAAGTATGGAAGAGAATAAATAAAACTAAAGATGAGAGAGAAGATGGTAAAATACTAAAAGGGGGGGTTTTGATATTAGGGGTACGATTTTTTCTATAGAATGGGCCTCTATTTAGAGAGCTCTGAATTTGACTAGGGGTTGCTTAAGGCATCTCTTCAAAATTCGTCCAAATTCAATGTATCTTCTAGAAGGTAACTGTCGCGCCTAGGCGCGGGGATCAGGCGCCTAGGCGCTGGAGTCCTTGACCAGGTCGTTCGCACCTCTTTACTTTGGGTCACACCTCTTCGCGATCCAGACTGTTTCCTGGTGTGCAAATACATTGTATCACATGCCCTATATATTAGGAGTACCTTCCAGTCTTCTAGAAGCTCCAATAACCACTCAATACCGTCAAAATAACTGCCCAAAGTCATAAAAAAACTTAACAGCGTCTACATCAAACTGGCGCTTAGGCGCCGAACTCTGGCGCCTAGGCGCCAGGCCAATAATTCCAAAATTTGCTCCATAGGCTCCATTTTTACTCCTTTTTGCTCCTTTTTCCTTCTTTTTCTTCATTGGACTCTTTTTTTGTCATCTACATCCAAAAACATGAAAATACCTTTCATTAAAACATAATATCCTTAAGAATTGAATAATAAATAAGGCATAAAAATGGGTATTTTTTTAGGTAGATCAAATTCCCCCAAACTTAAACGTTACTTGTCCTCAAGTAACCCTTTTAATTACATAAAATATATAACATTTGGAATGAAATTAAAATATTTAATATTCATTATAATTTTTGGTTTTATAAATGCTTTAGCAAATCATTAACCAAATTTCAGTAATTAAGTTTAATTTTAAGAATTTAAGAATATTTAACTACCAAATCATAAGATTTCCAACTCTTTCATTTATTTCAAGAATAATTGTAGTTTATCATATCATGTTCACAGAGAATATTTACAAGAAAGAAAACTTTCATGATTAGGCCTTTCCTCAAGCTTCTCCTCACATTTCTTTTTTTTTTCTTTTGGATTGTTTTTCAATCCTTTTTCTTTCTTTCTTTTTTTTTAAGTGAGGATTACTATTTTTGGATAGTCTGTTAATGATTTTGAACTTCACTATCCTTAACTTATTTTTAAAAATTTATACATTTTTTTACTTAATGAATATGACATTAATAATTTATTATTTTTCAAAACTTATTTCAATATTTTCTTTTTTAAGCAATGTTCTTGATTCCTTGGTATTTCAAAAATACAATTCTCTTTACTATAAATAGAAAAATTTTCATCTATTATTTTTTAAGTTAAGTAATTTTATTCTTAAAATCAACCAAAATTTTTGAAATTTTAGTTAAGTTTACTAAATTATTTATAAATTCAAAAATTTAGGTAATCTTAAACAAATTTTTCATTCCTTATGTTATGTTACTATATTTTTAAAGAAAATATTAGTTCTTAAAGGACAAATATTATTTAAATTTGATAAATGTTTTCCCTTCCCCCAAACTTCAGCTTTAGTGTAAATATGAAATCATGAAATTTTCTAAATCATGAGAGAAAGAATTAAATAGGAATTAATTTAAGTACAATAATGATGTAGTAAGGAAAAACTAACTTCTACTTCTACACATGCTTCAATATGAATATAACAAAAATGATTAAGCATATCTATAAATGTTTTGCAGAGCAGGAGTTAATTTCTAAAAATTATTTATTATTTTAGTTTATTTTAATTTTTTTTAATATTAGAACATGCAAATTTACTAACTATTTATGAATACTAAACAATAGATCGAAACGTAAATAAACTTTTATAGAAATTAATTCACATCTGAGTCTTAAACACAAATCAGATAATCCAAAAATAGTTTTAGCATAAAAAGTTTACATAAACACTAATAAATAAAATCACACTAAACAACACAAGAAATAAGAAAATACTAAAAAAATAGAATCAGCAATCTCTAGAGATAAGTCAAGCTACTAATCACTGTCTGTAGCTTCATCATCATCATTACCAAAAGAGAACTCCATATCCTTAGGATCAACAGAGGGTGAAAATCTGGGACACGTAGGGAACTGAACATCTTGCTCACCCTTCAGAAATCTACTAAAGACTCTGAATACTCAGCATGGAAATCACTCTTTCTTTGTGTATACTCAAAAAGATGATCAATCTTCTTGTCTATAGTATCTACTCTACAGTGAGTTAAGAATAACTCATGCTGCTGCTCTATGAACTGATCATGCATGGTTTCCTAAAAAGCAGATGATGGCTCAACTGAAGTTGATGGTCTAGAAGTAGAAGCTCTATCTGAAATAGGTAATGAACCAGAAGGTGCAGTAGAACTCTTACCTCGCAGTAGATCATAAATGCTAACACTTTCTCCTCCGATAGGCTTCGTCGACTGAGTTTTTCCTCAGAAAGCTCAAAAACTACACCAGCACTTTGATAAAGTGAATAGATCAGAGATGGAAAACCAAGTCCAATCGGTGTGCTAGAACGAGCAGTAGCCTCTATAGAATCATAAATGATGCTCCCTACATCAATAGACTTCCTCTCTTGAATGCAGTAGTTTAGAATAGCTCTATCTTTGGTAACTTCGCTTAGATGATTGGATGGAAGGAGACGAGCAAAAATACAGTAGTGCCATGCCTTAGAAATACCATTGAGCTTAGAAGATGAAAATTTTATCATTTTTTCGTTCTGAATCTTCCAGGTTCCAGTACTATCAGTCAGGTAGGCAATGATCATTTCTAAATCTTCCTCAGATGGAGATAAACCTGAATGATAACACTCTATGTTTGGCGGCAGGCCATAGAAAACATTGATGCGTTCAGGAGTGAATCCTACTCCACCTCCTCGAAAGAAAATCTCGTATTCTTCAGCATCCACAAAATTGGCATAAAACTCTCTAACCACCAGAATAACGACAACAGCAGTGAAATAGCAGAATCGTTACCAGTTGAGTGCAACGATTGTTTCCTCAATTATTCCTCCAAGATTATAAAAACTTCACTCTGAGATAAACTTTTGAGTCGTATCAAAATCATTGTAATGGAAATGTGTAGCATCAGTGACGAACTTGCTACGATCAAAATTTTCTCTTTCCATTCTTTGCTTAGATTTAGGTGCCATCTAAACGTGAAAGAAAAACGTGAAATAAATTCAGTAGATCTAGGAAAATAAACTAATTTTAAGCTTTTCAAACTTGAAAGAGCTTAAAGATTCATGGATTTAACCATAAAAAATCAACATTTTTCTTAAAATTTCAGTTTTTCTAAATGAGAGCAAAATCGATGAAGAAATCGGGCGAATTCAAGCTCAAAAACTTGAAAATCTGACTCTAAATGGGATCTCTAAGTGGTATTTTCACGAAAAACTGTGGAGAAGGAAGCTTAGGCGTCAAAAATGGTGTGGGGGAGGTTTAACAAGATGAGTTTTTGGGTTCAAGCCGAACCGGCGCTTAGGCGCCGAATTCTGGCGCCTAGGCGCCAGACTCGCCTTTCCAAAAATTCGATTTAAATTAAATATTTTCCACCAAATCTTATCAAATTTGACTCCTAATTACTCTTATGAGAGTATTAATCCATTTTATATCCTCCAAATATTTTCACGATTAATTTAAAATGATAGTATAGATCCACACAAAGGTATCCAAATTCTTCAATTCAAAATCCTAATATTCATTCCAAATTCAATAACTTTCAGTACAAGACTTGTTTTAAGGTTCATCGTTTTACATATAACACAAACAAAAACATATCTCAAGCAAACATTCAAATCTAACAACACACATTGAACATTTTAAGCAAACACACACACATGAGATATTCAGCACACTAACACAAGACTCGATCACACCTAAAACACATATAGAATTTATTTAACACCGATCTTCAATTTCCATCTCTTACGCAATGAAGTTCACTAAGACCGAAGGGATAGAACACCAACGCCCTTGGAAATTCTGAAGCCGTCTTTTCATCAATCCACTTGTTCTTCGAGTACATTTCTACTTGAGCTTCATGATAGGCAACCATATGATCAGATTGAAGTTTGGTTTGCCATTCCATGTGTTCATATTGGTGGTACATCTCATGATGATGATTACCAATACTTAGAAGTTCCGCTTTAATCTTATCCATTCGACTAAACATTTTCTCCAGACTAACAACAATAAAACCATTAAAATAAGGCTGAGGATCTTTAGGAGATTAGTCTCTTACCTCATTTCCATGATTTCCTCTATCCATTACCTCCAAATCCTTCCTATCTCCTCCCAAAATGAATTGCTCTGGTCGAATTTAGTGTTCGAATGGGACTGGGGATGAAAAATAGGCTATATAAAGAGATTTAGTGTGAAAAACTGAAGAATTTCAGTTTTTCCACGATCTGTAACTGTGGCGCTTAGGCGCCGGAATCTGGCGCCTAGGCCCCGGATCATCGATACACTAGTTATTCTGGCACTTAGGTGCAAACTTTTAATTATTCTTTCTAATTCAGAATCAAAAAGTAATAATCCTTCAGATCCAGTACTACGCATAAAATATTTTTGTTTTGTTTTGTTTTATTTTCATTTTTTTATTTTATTTATTTATTTATTTTTTCTCTTTATATTTTATCCTATCCTATCTGTTAACTTTTTATCTTATATATCTTCGGCAACGGCGCTAAAAACTTGATGCGATGCGACTTTTAATATGCTTTAAAATACAAGAATTCGATACCACTTTTTAGAAAATTTAATTTCTGGTAAATGGCTTCAAATACTTGATGTGCGAGGTTTACTTTTATAATTTTATATGTAAATTTTATCATAAAAGTCACAATTTTAAACACAAGTATACGTATCGTTCAAGTAATACAAAACTCTAGTGGAGTCCTAGTTATCGATCCCACAGGGATATTGAAAAAAAGGTAAGAGAAAAAATATAATTTTGATAGCAATTTATAAATACTCTCTTTTTTTATTATATATATATATTCAAATTTAATTAACTAATAAATTTTACTAAAAGAAAGTAAACAATAAGAAGGAAAGTAAAGTAAGCGAGTAATTTAAATTCAATGCGATTATAAAAATGACTTTCTCCATTTTAAACTAATCCAAGAAATATAGATTAATTATCTTTTGTAGAGAATTAAGATTATGGTATTGTGCCAAATAGAAGCATTCCTATTCATTACCCTTTGTTCCAGGTGCAAAGAACATTGGCTAATCTATAGAATAGGCTCCGAATGTGTTATTAGTAGAATGGGTTAATCTAGGCTCACACTACTAGATGTCCAAGGGTGGCTATGGTCGGCCCTACCAGTGACCCGTTCCCTTTCTATAAACCAAATTATTAGAATTTAGTCTGTCACTCTAAAAACTAATTTATTTTATGCCCAATAATTAATATCTTCCTATTTATTTGCACTTCACTTTGAATAACCCACATAAAGCCTTCGACTACACAAAGATTCATGTGATATCAACTAGTTAAGAATTTATCTCCGGATAGGTCTCAAAATTCTTCAACAGGTTTTAACAATTTAAATGACCAATTTAAAAAGTAAACTAAGATCGAGTATTAATATCATCACAATAATTTAAAATATTATATATTTAATTCTCCTACAAAATTTATTTAATTTATAATCTTTTCATAGATGAAAGGAGAAAGATAACTAACTACTCAGAACTCATTGAAATAACACAACAAAACATATTTATAAAACTTTGAACCAAAGTACAAATACTTATACGAAGTGTTCCTTCGAGAGATCGGTGACTTACTCGATTCCAAAGCAATGATGAAAGACACCAACAGCAATAACACACAATAAACACTCAAAATAAACTCTCTAGATACAAAATAAAGTGGCACCCTAAGTATGGAAGAGAATAAATAAAACTAAAGATGAGAGAGAATACGGTAAAACACTAAAAGGGGGGTTTGATGTTAGGGTTAAAATTCTTTTCTGTAGAATGGGCCTCTATTTATAGAGTTCTGAATTTGACCAGAGGTTGCTTAAGGCACCTCTTCAAAATTCGTCCAAATTTTTGTCGGCATATTTTTAGGTTATGTGTTGTATTTTGAAAAGGGGTCGCCTAACAGAAATTGTCGGCGAATTTTAGGTTTTAAATTTAATTTAAATATATATGTAATTTAGAAAGTAGTATTTGATTTTGAAAATAATTTTTGAGTTTGAAAATTTTGAGATATGAAATCAAACTGATCTCACATCCCGAATAGTTTATATAAACGAGCACCGCACCACAAACCGTGTATTTATCCCAAGGAATAAACACACTGTTTGACGATGGGGTTCGATTAAATAAACTAGAAGATTTGTTACATCCGTTTGGTATGCGAACCAATTTTATAAGCCGACAAGTTCCCCTACTTAATATAAATGAATTAAGCAGGGTTTATATTACCTGGGTTCTTAAAGTTCCCTATAAGGGCAAGCCCTTATAGTTAATTACATCTTAAATGACGGGAATCAATTAAGAAAACTCTCGATAATGATCAGTGGTTTTGCTCTTAAGAATTTCAAAGTTTAAGGTTTTAAAAGGATTGAATTTTGGAGATTTCAATAGGGAATGGATCAAATTTGGAACAGTTATTTTCAGGAGTCCAAAGGAAGAGAAGTAGGAGAAGCTGAGGATCCAAGAAGAAATCTTGGCAACTTCCCAAACTATCCTATTGTTTGGCTTCAATTTGGGAGTTTATTTAATGTTTCGATCCTGCCAATTTTAATTAATTAGGACTTATATTTGTATGACGCAGTCATGCAAATAGCCTTGAAGATGTGAGGGTTTATGTCGTACCAAACGACTACCTCGGAGTCCTAAGACCGGTTAGGGCTTAATTTACATAACATGATTATGAAAATGCCTAACGAAAAGGGTTGAGGATTTACGTTGCAGTAGGCAAACTACCTCGAAATCCTACGGTTTGGTTGTTTAATTCTAAGAAAGTTTTGTTGAAGTAGCTCCGAGTTTTGCTGATGACGATGGCCGTGCTGCCCACTGTGCTCCAAGCTCCTTGTTGTCGCAGATGTTTGGTTTTAGAAGTCATAAATCAGGAGATGAGAGAAGTGTTTTGGTTTAGAGAGAATCTTAAAATCCAAGTGTTTTTAATATTTTAATTAAAACAAACCTTAAAGTTGTTTAAACAGAACCGATTAAGATCCCACGGTTCCGTCATCCCGACATCGTTATTTTCATCGAATTCACTTAGTTCAGATGAATTTGCTAAACTCAATTGAATGAGTTCCACACTTTCATTTAGACCATGACAAATCCCGTTAGCAACACGTGGGTTACATCATCCGAGGTATTCCCGATCATTCAACGAGACGTTTTAATTTAGTTGCAGTTGTAGTTTTGTTGTTTTGTTTGTGATTAAATTTTGAGTTGTTTTATATTTTAAAATGTTGTGGCGGTGATTTTTATCTTGTAATGACTTTTAATTTAGTTTTGGTTTCAGATCAGGGACTATCCTAAAGGTTTTGGTTTTCATGCAACAGTTGTTTATCATGCAAGAAAAGTAAAGTGCATTGCACATAAGTAAATTGCAATAAAGTAAATTACATTAAAATAAAAACTTACCTGGAGGGTCTTCCCGTCATCTCAAGCTGCACTTAAAACACATGTTAAGACATTTAAATGTTTCAACAATTACCTAGGTAAAGCTAAGGGAAAGGTTTTGGTTGTCTACCAAAGTCCTAATCCTATAGCTGATCATCTCCTATGACGTCTAGGTTCTTGTGTTTTGGTTTAAGGATGACTCTCTTCACCCAAGAACAATTAAATTCAGTTGTTCTTATAAACATCCTATCATATTGAGGAAGTGCTTAAGACGAATCTTAAACATCTTTTCAATACCTCTAGGATTGTTTTAAGTCCAAGAGAATTTAATTATACAAGTGAATTAATCATCCAGGAGTTTAAGTTTTGTTATCTTGCTCAGTGTTCTAGGACATTTGAATATCCTATAAGTGAAGTAACACTTCACTTGATGCCTCATTTAAGAGTTATAATAATAAGAGCTTTAAAAGGGCAAATCAAATTGTTAAATATTTTAATGATTTAAACTTAATGATTTAATTTTAATTTTGACTTAATTATAAAAAGTTAGTTTAAGTTTGGAATAGTGTTCAAGTTATTTTTGATTTAATTCTTAATGATTTCATTTAGGTTTGTTGTTAAATGATTTTAATTTAATTTAATTCAATTTAATTTTAATTCAATTAAATTTAATTTTAATTTAATTTGATTTGATTTTAATTTAATTTAATTTAATTTAATTTAATTTTAATTTAATTTAATTTAATTTAATTTTAATTTTAATTTAATTTAGTTTTAATTTTAATTTAATTTTAATTTTAGTTTTAATTAAATTTTAATTTAATTTTTGTTTATTTTTAATTTAGATTATTATTTTAATTAATTAATTTTTTTTATTTATTAAGAATTAAGTATTATTGAAGTGGTTTATTTAGGGACTTTTAAATTAAAGAATAAATATCCTATTAATAATATCCCTACTTTAATAATTCCAATTTCCATCATTTTCCTAAAATTTCAATTAATTAATAAATTAAAGTTTTATTTTAATTATAGTTGAAATGTTTAGTAGGTTTCTACCCTCAATCATTTAAGTTTCAATCATCCAAAATCAGTTTAAAATCAAATATTTTACCCTCCCCTTTTGATTAATCCTAAAATTTTAATTAAAGGTTAAAATTTTTAATTACCACTTTGCCCTTCAAGCCTAATAATCCTTTAACTCACTAAATTAAGCTCAAATGAACTTAAAATTTTTATGTAACCTTACTCACATGTCAATTAAGACATTAGAGGAGAAAATGTGATTTTTCTGTATTTAATTTATTTATGTAATTATTTTTAATGGAAAATAAGGGTTTTCAAGGAAAATTTAATAACATGACCAAGGAAATGTTTTTGTCCTTAAGAAAATTATGGGACATTCCTAATAACTAGATGAATATTTGGACCAGGTTTGGTGATTTTTTAAATTATATTTTATTTATTAGAATTATTTTAAGTTTTGGAGTATTAATTAATTTTAAAATAAAATTAAAGTTGAAAAATGGATTTTATATTTTTTTTAAATCTCTCTGACCTCAAGGTGTTCAGAGAAATAAATTTTATATTTTTCTTATTTTTCTTTGATTTATTAGAATTATTTTAGTGAAAAGGTTGGAAAATACATTTTTTAATATTAAAAATTACATTAAGCCTTTAAAATTCAATATCTTATCCTAGGGACTTAAGAAAAATATTTGGTTTGTTCCTAAATAATTAGACTTCAAAATGTGACATTTTGGTGATTTTTGATATTTTTATGATTTTTATTATTTTTTAATTATTAAAAATATTAAAATAGTGATAAAAATCAACTTTTTATAAAATTACAATTTTAATTTTCCTAAGTTCCTCTGATATTAGAGAAGCTCCAAAATGATTTTTGTGAATTTTTGAAAAGCATTTTGTGAGTTATGAATTTTTAAAGTTTAATTTTATCTATTTTGCTTAAGAGGCTTAATCAACCCATTTGGTGGGGTTAATCAAGTCCAATTGGTTTCAAATTTTTATGTGAGACTCTCCTGACCCTAAAGGACAGTGAAGAATTGTTTCCAAGTCAATTTGATGTATAGTTAACCCTAATTAATTAAAATTCAATTTTGGGTGTTTATACCAATTTGGGTTATTCCAAGCGAATTAACTCAAAACTTATTTTTCCTAGGTTCCTCTGGTCATAAGAAACATCACCAAATTTTCCTAGAATTTATTTCTCAACATGCTAATTATTGGAATTAAAATACTCAAAACAGTAACATGCAATTGAAAAATCAAAAACTTCTCATAGGGATGGCCTCTGACCTTGGAAAAATCAGGGAATGTTCCCAAGTTCAGAGGCTTTAAAAGCCCTATGGTCTCATGCCATGGTGAATTTCCTGTATGCATGGAGAATTGAAATAGTGCAGAGAGTAATTAAATCATTAAAAATAAAATACTCAATGAAATTAAGTGATTTCTTTTCCACATTATTCTCCTCTATTCACTTAGAAAGAGGGTATTTTTATTTTATTTTTTGGATTTTTCTATACAAAGTTATGGATTTTCTAAGTTCTAGTAATTAATTAAATCCATAAAATCCTATTTTTCTATTTATCCGAATCGGCGCCGCGTCAACCTTAGCATCTCCGAACAGCCACGCGGCGCTTTCTGGTACGACGCCTCCATCCGATTCAGCACTCCAGGGGCCCGCTGTTCATGTACCATCACGCTGTCCGGCTCGATCCCGACCATCCGCTCGATACACGCTCGATCCGACGGCTCCCAGTCATCGTCTATGACTGGTGTGAACGCGTGACCGTCCACACTAAAACCCTAAGATCTCACTCAATACTTAACGAATTTTTGTGTTCTTGTGCTCTATGGATTCGTCTTGAAGAGACGAATACATCTATACGGTGATCATGCATTTAAATTAAGGCATTTGAAACGGAGAATGTTCAGAAGCTCGGGAAGAAGAGAGAGCTCATACCTTTGCTCAGAGAAGTGAAGCTTCGATCTAAGAGTTGTGTCACGTTTAATTGGGTCCAAGCAAGCTCCAGATGAAGTCCCTTGGCCTGGTGAATTGCCTAGGTACAAAAGTGAACACAGCCGATCACAAAGTTTGGAGACTGGAGCAACTGGGTGGTCTAGAGAGGGGGCTTTCACTGGGGAACTTCTCCTCCTGGTCTGGTGAAGGTGTAGAACCAATCAATTTGGAGATTGGCTCACTGTGGTGAAGTGTCCTGGTTTTGGGCTTGAATTTCAACTCCGAAATTGAGCTCACAGAGAAGAAATGGCAGGGGGATTTCAGTGGGGATCAAGTTGTCCAGGTGTGGGGAAGAGTCTGGAATGATTTTGGCAGAGTTTCTGTGTGATTTGTTTCAGCACCTCCTCCATGGTCGAGAGAGGTGGGGTTTAAATAGAGCTGGCTAGAGGCTCTCCCAGGGGGAGTTAGGGCTTGGGATCAGCTGCTCTGGTGAGGAGAAGAACAGCCATGGTGGCAATTGGGCATGGAGCAACTCAGCAGGTGAGAATTCCAAGCTTGGGCTCACATGGGAGCTCTCGGGTATGGTGTTTTCCGGCGGTCCAGGAGGCTGGCCGGCATGAATGGGTCACCCTCAGGGTCAGGAGGTCCGGGCTAGGGTTTAGTGTAGGGAATTGGCAATGGCCATGTGTAAACTGTTTGAATCAAAGTAGAATGGGGTAAGGGTGTATTTTGGCTAAGTTTGGTTAAATGCATGGATTGGGCTAGGTGCACCTCCCCATGGCTAGTTTGGGCTGAAGATAAAGTGGTTTAGGTCAGCTTAATTAGTGGGGAAGGGTCACCATCCAATTACAATTAAGTTTAAGCAAGGTTTAGTGGAGTCATGGAAGTGGCTAATCCCCTTAAGGGAATATGGAAAGAGCCTCCTCCTCTTGCCATCTTGGGTATGTTGAGGTGTCCAAGGCTTTCATGGCTCCCACGTGGCTCATGCATGGCTTCATGGCTCACCCTTGGCTTGGAAAAGGCTAAGTCAACTTTCATGAAAGTGGTTTTTAGGAATTTTGGTTATTTAGGGGTGATTTGATAGGATTTGGCATATGGCTTAGTTTAGAAAAATTTGATGCATAATTTAGAACTTAGGGATGATTTTAATTGAGTGAGGATGAGATGAGATTGTAATGTGGGCCTTAGGATGGGTTTTGACTTTTGAAATTATTTTAGGAATGGGCTTTTAGGAAGGTTTAGAAAAAAAAAGTGGGCTTTAGGTTTTAAAATAAATTTATGGATGGGAATTTTGTAAAAGGTTGGGCCAAATAATGTTGGGTTTGGTTTAGGGATGTGTCATGAGTGATTTGAAATAAATTTGAGGTGGTTTGGGTTTGAATTGGGTTGGATTTGGGCTTCTTTGATAAAGGGCCAACATAGGTCAAATTGGGCTAATTTGGGCCAATGTTGTGCTAGGGTTGAAATTGATGTAAAATTAATGTTGAGAAATGTTTATGGGGGTGATACAAATAGGTTTCAACTTTGGTTGGGTTTTGATTTTGTGATTTGGGCCCATTTGGGTTAGGTTTGGGTGTACGGCCCATTTAGGGAATTTTAGATTTGGGTTGAATTTGAGTAAGTTTTGGGTCCAAATTTTGGGCAAATCATGTTAGTGTTTTGTTTGTGGGGATGCTAGGAAGGTTTTAGAAAAGATTTGGGTCAAATTTGGATTGAATTGAGTTGGTTTGAGGTAGGTTTAGGTCATGGGTCAAAATTGGGCCTTAAGCTTAAAAATGAAATTGGATTCAAATGTCAATCAAATTGGGCTTGGATTTGGTCTAGATTGACATTAGGGATATTGAATTGAAGTTTATAATTGAATTGGACAAAAATTGAGACCAATTGGGGTGATTAGGTTTGACATTAGGTTCATTTGGGTTTAAAATGGGCTAAATTGGGGGTTTTGGTAAAAGTAGGGTAAATTGACAAAATTGGCCTATGGTGTAGTTGGACAAAATGAAATTGGGAATATTTGGAATTTTTTGGAATTTTCTGGGAATTTTTGGAATTTATGGAATTTTGGGTCAAGAGGGGCATTTTGGTAATTTGGAGGGTATTGGAGGTATTTTTAGAAATTTTAGTATTTTTGGCTGGAGATAGTCAATTTGAGTGGGGGAAAATGTTTTGGATTGATCTTGAGGAATTTAAGGTAATTTAGGTGATTTTGCAAATTTTGGGTAGTTCCAAGGGCATTTGGTAGGTTTGATGGGTGTAGGGTCCCCGGGGTCAAAAAATTGAAATTTTGGAGGAATGAAGATTGATCAAATGTGAGTGAAATGGAATCACTTTGATTGAGCCATGAAGCCATATTAAGCCCATATGAGCCATGAGAGGACTCATTGGAGGCATTCACTATGTTGTTCCTAACCCTCTTAACCGGGGCTTAGGGGTTAAGGTCCATCCATATGAATTACCTACATGAGTCGGGGAGTCAAGTTGGGTATAGGTGTGGTTTTAGGATTTGGATTGTGTGTGTGAGAGTGTAGAGTCCGAGTGTAGTGAGTGTGTAAGTCAACCCTCATCGGACCGGTGCCACGAGGGCGATCCCAAGGCCAAAGAGTCCTATAAGGAACTCATCCTTTGTACCTCCACATTTGATTTCAACCCTCTAGGTGATTAGGGGTCTACAATCAAGCTTGTGGGGTTTGCAGGGAGACAAGAAGTGGTTTAAATTTCTAAGGGATGGGTCCCAATTCTAGTCCTCTAAGATAGTCAAAGGAAAAGCCTAAGGCTTGATTCTAGACACTAAAGAGGGAAGAGAAGACCTCATAAAAAATGAGGTCAACAAATGGACCCCCAATAGGTGTGGTGTGCTAACCAAGCACACCGTGCGTATTGGCGTTGACCGAAGAGATCGACAAAACCAACACAGATGTCCAAGTGACAAACTTAGGACAAAGTAGAAGAATTTTCGCTGGGGAGTATCAGGTATATTTCCAAGATTGGAGATTCCTGAACTCTCGCTGGGGAATGGAAAAGGAGATGAATTCCAAATCAAATGATATGGGGAATTTGATTTAGATTTCACTTTATGTCATGTTCAAGCTTTGATGTGTGAGTTTAGATTTTAGTTTGAGTTTTAATTTAAATTGAAGTTTGGTTTAAAATCAATTTGATGAAATTTTGAATTTGAAATTTGGATTTGAAATGAGAATCGAAACCTAGGTTTCAACCTCGGGATTGCGAAGAGAACTGGAATTTAGGTACCAGCCTCAGAGTGAGAATCAGAATTTAGGTACTGATCTCGGAATGAGAACTAGAATTTAGGTACTAGTCTCGAATGAGAACTGAAATTTAGGTACCAGTCTCGGAAGAGAGTCGAAATTTAGGTATCGACCTCAAAAAGGATGAGAATCAAAATTTAGCTACTGATCTCGGAATGAGAACTAGAATTTAGGTACTAGTCTCGAATGAGAACTGGAATTTAGGTACCAGTCTCGGAAGTTTAGAATTGAAATTTAGGTATCAATTCGAAAGAGAATCGAAATTTAGGTATCGATCTCGAATCAGAGTCGGAATTTAGGTACCGACCTCGAAATGAGAACTGGAATTTAGGTACCAGTCTCGGAAGTTTAGAATTGAAATTTAGGTATCAATTCGAAAGAGAATCAAAATTTAGGTATCGATCTCGAATGAGAGTCGAAATTTAGGTACCAACCTCGAAATGAGAACTGGAATTTAGGTACCAGTCTCGGAAGTTTTGAATTGAAATTTAGGTATCAATTCGGAAGAGAATCGAAATTTAGGTATCGATCTCGAATGAGAGTCGGAATTTAGGTACCGACCTCGAAATGAGAACTGGAATTTAGGTACCAGTCTCGGAAGTTTAGAATTGAAATTTAGGTATCAATTCGGGAGAGAATCGAAATTTAGGTATCGATCTCGAATGAGAGTCAGAATTTAGGTACCGACCTCGAAGTGAGAACTAGAATTTAGGTACCAGTCTCGGAAGTTTAGAATTGAAATTTAGGTATCAATTCGGGAGAGAATTGAAATTTGGGTATCGATCTCGAAAGGAGAGTCGAAATTTAGGTACCGACCTTGAAGTGAGAACTAGAATTTAGGTACCAGTCTTGGAAGTTTAGAATTGAAATTTAGGTATCAATTCAGAAGAGAATTGAAATTTAGGTATCGATCTCGGAAGGAGAGTCGGAATTTAGGTATCGATCTCGGAAGGAGAGTCGGAATTTAGGTACCGACCTCGAAGTGAGAACTGGAATTTAGGTACCAGTCTCGGAACTTTTAATCTATGAAGAAGGACCCCGTCTCGTGCCATCAGAACCAAATAGAACCAATTTCGTGGCTCTGTGTCAATGAACCTAGTCAATCTCCGTACAAGAGGGGAAGGAGATTACAGAAAATCAAAAGGATTTCGATTTGATGAAAAAAAGGTGTAGGATTTTTGAAATTTGAAGTGTGAGTTTTCCGTGAAGAAGAATCATCCTGAAAGAGGGTTTCAAAGTAGTTTGAAGTAGATTTTGATCTGAGGAAGAGTTGAAGGATTTGAAAGAGATAGATTGAGATTGTAATTCCATTTGAGATTCATTTTTCGTTTTGTTTGTCCTTTAATGATCCAATTTTATTTTTGTTGTTTATTTGTTGTTCACGTGAATTCTATTTGGTGTTCATGTGGATTTTATTTGGTGTTCATGTGGATTTTATTTGGTGTTCATGTGGATTTTATTTGGTGTTCATGTGGATTTGAAGTTTATTTGAATATTTGGATTTCAAAGAACGGTTCTTATTTATTTCTCTTTTCTTTTCTGTTCTTTGTTCAAAGTTCATTTAACTCTAATGGCGTTTCCCAGTCAATTTGCACAAAAGAGGTGAAGGCAAAATGTGACATGGTCACTTTCATTCCAATCTTGTTGAAGATACATCATACAACTCGATCTGAAATATTTCTCATACAATCCATGTTTCAAAACGGACTATGTATGATCCTTGTTGATCCATCCAAAAAGTATCTGTTAAAAAATCCATGTCTAAATAAAGAGATACACGGTCAATAACATCACCTTCCAAGCCATCCTTGGCAGGAATGCCGCATGGATGTACAATAGAGGTGTCCTATTTCCCGTGTAACTCACGACTCGTAGGTCGGAGACTCTCCAGTTCCGGATCCGGCCGGAAGTGGTAAGGTGCCTTTCTGTCGTCCATCCTTCTAAAAGTGACGGAGATCCCCTCCACTGGTACTCCCGATATACAATGTTTTGCGATGTCTGCTCCATTTCCTTGTAATATCATGACGGAACCTACCGGAAGTGGTATCTCCACCGGCCCTCGGAACTTACCCGGGCCCTCTATCCGGAGGTCAGATCCGAACATGATATTGCATTGGTTAACGAATGAAACTGTGCAGAAAGGTCTGAAAAAGTCACGGTGGTCTATGTGTGGAGGTATGCAGTCGCCCTTATGGTAAAAGTTGATGATGCAACTGTTGGGTATGCATTCTGCTGGCAGCACCCTCCACGTTATCATTCTTTTCACCATTCTTTTAATTATTATCGGCATTGGATCCACCTCACCGTGACGGAGTATCCATGGTGGATTTCCTTTTCTATCCTCTGCGAAGTTATAGCAACATCCGCATTGTATTGTGACTCTTCTTTTCCCTGGCATCCATTTCCGGGGTTCCGAATAAGTCTTTTCTCTCGGACGGCTCGCTCGACCCATCTTCCGAAGTTCTAAGATGCAATCCACAATTTGTTGTTGCTCGTACTCTGAGAATACACTTGTGTGTAACTCGAGGCCTTCCAAAATGTTGATTCTTTTGCCTCTAATCCTTTCAAAGTATTCGAAAGTCTTCTTCTCAACATTTTGCATTCTTTCTAGTTCATATTCTGGGATGATCTGCAAGTGATGAGGCCTAGTAACGTATTGCGGGATGTATGGCTCAATCCCATCGCGTTCTCCTGCATACCTTGGCTCCTCGGGGATTGTCTCTGTCGGGACATCCTCCGGCGTTGCTTCTGCAACAAGGTTCTTCAGATATGGTATCTCTGTCTGGTGTCGAGGCACTGCCTCTATTTCTGTTCTTCTTGGCACTTTTTCGATCTGTTCTGATTTTCTCGGCGTTGACTTTCTTCTTTCTGGTTCCTGACGAACCGGTATCTTTGAAATGTGTGTATTGGCGAAGGTGGCTATTTCCTCGTGTTGATCTGCTGCTAGTTTAGTCAACATCTTGCGGATACGGCGATTCTTATTCCTTCTTTGAGTGGCAGTGAGAGTAGCTCTCCTTACCCCTTGAATCTCTGCGGGCGCGGCGCTGACGAGCCTGCCCTCTGCCGTGGCAACTACTGACTTGATTTTCTTGCTTTCCTCGGTGTTTGTCTTTCTTTTCTTGTTGTTGGATTGGTGGCATGGGCCACCCATCTTCATCACTGTCTGGCTATGAAGCTCTTCTCGGTCCACAGGGACCCAATCATTTTCTTCATGCCGTAGGCTGGCACGGTGTGAAGTCGAATCAATTTCTATCATCGCTCCATCCTTCACCCTCTTTTCATCGAGTGCGAGACTCACGCCATTTTTAAAGTTTAGGACCAACCGCCCGTTCGACATTTCCCCGTAAAGAAGACAAGGAAAGGATCGGGGGCCGTACTAAGAACAAGAACATTAAGAAAATATTTACCACTGAAGATTTTTATTCTCTTATTTTAATTTTAATTTTTAAGGAAAGTAGGAAAAGATGAAGAAAGATCAGGAACAAGATTTGATTTGAAAGGAAGGTTAAAACTTTATTATTATGATTTCACATATTTTATTTTTAGCACACATTTTATTTTATCCATTTTTATGTTTTTGGGTTCGGACTCAGTCACAAATTGATTGCTTCACCCGTGTTTCTAGGGATAAGACTCCATTTTAGAGGCCACCCTTCGAAACATCAGGCTGCGAAATACTTCTTCAAATACCGTCCATTGATTGGAAGCATTTGTCGTTCTCCTTGGCAATTCACAAGTTGGTAGGAGCCTCCTGAGTAGACTGCCTTGACCACAAACGGCCCTTCCCAAGTTGGTTCAAATTTGCCTCCAATCTTGCGATGTGCAAGAATAGGTCTTCTGAGAACAAGAACTAAGTCACCAACTTTGAAAGTTCTTGGGCGAACCAGTTTATCATGGGCCTGGATCATCTTAGCTTGGTACAGTTCCAAATTTTGCTGCGCTGCAAGTCTCTTCCCTTCCAAGCTTTCCAGTTCTTCCAGTCGCAATCTGGCATTTTCTTCTATAGTAATTTTATTTGCAACTGCAATCCTAAGTGATGGAAGCTGGACCTCCAAAGGTAAAACGGCCTCGGACCCGTACGCTAAAGCGTAAGGCGTAGACTGAGTAGGAGTCCTGAAACTCGTCCTGTAGGCCCATAAGGCTTCTAACAACTTCTCATGCCAATTTCTCTTGTTGTCATCCAAGGTTTTCCTTAAAATATGAACGAGAGTTTTATTAAAAGCCTCGGCCAAGCCGTTTGCTCTTGGGTAATAGATCGTCGAATATCGCCAGTCGATCCCGTGCCTTCTGACAAAATTATTGATCTTTGTACTTCTGAATGCTGACCCATTATCCGATATAATTCTGCGCGGTACTCCGAAACGGTATACAACTTAATTTTTGAAAAAATGTAGCACGTGATGTGCCTTTACTTCTTTGAGTGGAACTGCTTCTGCCCATTTAGAAAAGTAGTCTATAGCTGCAAGGATGAAGCGATGTCCTCTTGAAGAAGGTGGTTCTATCGGACCCACTATATCTGTGCCCCAACAGTCAAATGGCCACGACACAATTGTCGGATGTAGCACATTTGGAGGTTGGTGTAGAACCACTCCGTGCACTTGGCACTGGAGACAGCTCTTGGCGACTTTCATACAATCGGTCATCATTGAGGGCCAGTAGTACCTTAGTCTTTTAATCTTCATTTTCATTTTCGGACCCGACTGATGAGTGCCACAAAGTCCTGAGTGCACCTCTTTAACAATTTCACGAGCCTCGGACCCGCTCAGGCACCTTAGCCACATCTGGTCAAAAGATCTTCTGTATAACGTATTATTTATTAATGTGTAAGACAGAGTTCTTTTCTTGATTTGATGGGCTAATGACTTATCGTCTGGTAATTTACCTGTTTGCAGGTAGTCTATTAGCGGTTGACGGCAATCTTCCGTGTTTTCCGTCACTCGCTGCTGAATCGATTCCTCTGCTTTTTCTGATTTCTATATCATATCCATGTCGAGCTGTGATAGGACCTATCGTCCTTGAACTGACACTTCAACTGACTCATCTTGTAAGCAGGCACATTCTTTTGCAAGGCGAGCTAGTGCATCCGCGAGAGCATTTTCTCTTCTGGGGATCTTGTAGATTGTTACATTCGGAATTTGTTCCAACAGTTCCATGGCATACTGAAAGTATTGCTCGAGTCTTGGCTTTAAAGTTCTGTATTGTCCGGCGACCTGTTGAATGATCAACTGAGAATCTTCGTAGATGTTGATATCCGTTATCCCCATTTGAATGGTCAGTTCTAGTCCTGTTATGAGGGCCTCGTATTTTGCCTCGTTGTTTGTGCACGGCTCTGTTAAGTGGTAGGAGTATCTTAACATCCCCCGCTCCGGTGTTATAAAGATTAGTCTGATTCCTGCTTTATCGGGCACTATCGTTTGCGATTCTTTGTCTTTCTGTACTGAGGACGCTCCGTTGAAGTATAGTTCTCAACGTTGATCATCGGTGTCCTCTAGGCTTATTATCTGCTCGTCAGGCAAATCATCGTCGAGAGGCAAATCTACCGGTAAAGGATATGCTGCGAGGAAGTCGGCTAGTATTTTCCCTTTACGGCGCGAAAAGGAACGAAAGTTATATCAAGTTGCAATAGTATCACCGACCACCTGGCAAGTCTGCCAGAAATTGTCGGTCGGGTCAATAAATATTGCAACGGATTAACTCTTGAAATGAGGTTGACCTTATGAGAAAGCATGTAATGCCTGAGTTTCTGTGCGGCAAAGATCAGGGCCAAACAATGCTTCTCAATAGGAGGATACTTTACTTCCATCGGCAATAGACGATGGCTTAAGTAATAAAGAGTATTTTCTTTTCCCTCGTCATTGACCTGGGCTAGCAGGGCTCCGAGAGAGTCGTCTAAAGCCGAGGTATAAAGTATTAACGGTCTACCCGAGACTGGGGCAGCTAAGACAGGAGGTGACATTAAATATTGCTTAACGTCCTCGAAGGCCCGTTGGCATTTCTCTTCCGAAACGAATTTGGCGTCCATTTTAACTAATGCCGAGAAGGGCTGACACCTACCTGACAAGTTCGAGATAAAGCGTCGAAGATATGCCAGCTTCCCTTGAATGGATCGTAGCTATTTTAAGGTTTTGGGAGGCAGCATCTCTAAGATATCTTTAATCTTTTCCAGATCAATTTCAATTCCGCGATGTCGGACAACAAATCCTAAGAATTTCCTGGAGGTGACGCCGAAGGCGCATTTTAAGGGATTCATCTTAAGGTTGTATTGCCTCAGTCACTCGAAAACAATTCTCAAATCATACAGGTGATCATCCTTCAGTTTGCTTTTGATGACCACATCGTCCACGTAGCACTCGACTTGGTTGTGAATGAGATTATCAAAAATCTTTGTCATTGCTCTTTGATATGTTGCTCCTGCGTTCTTTAGTCCGAATGGCATTACTGTGTAGCAATACACTCTGATCGGCGTTCTGAAAGCTGTGAGCTTTCGTCTTCTTGTGCCATCTTTATCTGGTTGTATCCTGATGATCCATCCATGAATGAAAATATTTCATGTGTTGAAGCAATGTCGATCATCGGCTCCGGGATTGGCGATGGAAATTCATCCTTTGGACATGCTTTATTTAAATCCCCGAAGTCTACACAGATTCCGATCCGACCATTTTTCTTTCGATCGGTACCACGTTGGCTCACCAAGTAGGGTATTGTTCTTCACGGACAAATTTAGCGTCGATTAGCTTCTTAACTTCGGCCATTACTTGTTGCTCAATTTCTAGACGCATTCTTCCGGGAGCTTGTCCGATCGGAATGTAGTAGGATCCACTCCTAACTTGTGAACTGCGACTTCAGGAGCTAATCCTGGCATTTCGTCGTAACTCCAAGCAAAATAGTCCTTGAATTCCATTAATAGCTTGTTCATTTCCTCGGAATCTTCTTTATTGAGTAAGGAGCTAACAAAGGTTGGTCTAGGCTTTTCGCTACTTCCTAAGTTAACTTCCATTAACTCATCTATTGTAGATTTGATTTCTTCTTCAAATTCTGGTGGAGCATCTCCGATTGGTAGATCTTCGAGGTCCTCTGAAGCTTCCAAGCAGTCCTTGTTAAGGTCGCAAGAGACAACCAAGCAAAATTCCGTATCGTTAACTGAACCTACTGTGCCGAATCCGAGACCATGTTTTGAATTGGGAGGCGGACCAGCATTGTTCCATATTCTTTCAAAATGTTGTGATTGATCCTTTGTCCATTGTCGAGGTAAGACACCACGTTGAATTAAATTTTGAACACAGAGAGAGTACCACTCAAACGGTAATTCCATTAATTCGGAAGAAGCGACATCTTCAAATTGTACATCACTTTCAGTTTTAGAAGAAGAAGCACCACGGTAAAATTTGATTGGTTTAGCACCACCGCCGTGCACTTCCTTGGCCACCATACCCTCGATCTTATTAGACTTTATCGGGGTCAGGGCCATAGTGTGTACATGGTAGTTAATCTTCTCGTACATTGATTTATATTCTTCATTCTTTTCATCTTCGAGGGAGATCTTGAATTGTGGTTCCTTCGGTTTATTGTAGTTGCTTCTTTCTTGATTTCTTCTTCTTCTTCAGAGCTGTTCTTCCAATTCACGTTGATTACCGGCTTTTTCTGTCCCACTGTCCCAACATTTCTGCCACGACCTTGTCCCCGGCCTCGACCTCGGGTGGATGTTGTGAAGAAACCTTCACCATCTCGCCGTAAGGGAGTGGTGAGTGACTGTTGGACTAGAACTTCAGGTTCTTCATCGTCTTGAACTTCTTTTGCTTCATCTGGCATGGAATTTCTGGAGAAGATTGTTTTCTTTGGAGGCGCGTAGTAGGCTGCATCTTCATGAATTCCAATTTCATGTATGGAGAAAGGTTGCAAGTCACCTTTAATGCACTGTTCTCCTCCATCGTAGTATTTTATGCACTGATGTAGAGACGACGGTACCATCCGGTTCTCATGTATCCACGGTCGGCCCAGTAGTGCATTGAACGATGTTTCAGAATCAATTATATGGAATTTTGCGGTCGTCTTTGTTAAATCACCGGTCTTCATCAACAGCGTTATTGATCCGAGGGCTCTTTCTTCTTTCTGGTTGAATCCTCTTAGTAACTTCTTGTCCGCTTCAAGCTCGCGAGCATTAATTTCCAAGTATGCTAACGTCCGAAGATTCATTATGTTGATTGACGCTCCTGGATCCACCAATACTCTGGAGAGCGTAAACATTCCGATTGTAACTGAAATGTACAACGGTCGGTTATGATCGGCTGTCCCAAGTAATAGATCACTGTCCGCGAAGGTAACACCTCGCTGTTCCTTTAACGAGCAAACCTCGTCTAAGAAATCTCCGTCCATCTGAGCTAAACAAATCTCTGGATCAAGTAAGGCCTTGATCAGAGATTCCCTCATCTCTTTTGATAAGATGAGAGCGTCGTAGATGCTCCGTTTGGCTGGTAGTTTCCTAAGATGGGCTAGCACGTTATAGTCCACTTTGTTACCATGTGTTTCAGTTTCTTCCCGAATGGGCAATTCTTCTGCTGGGATTGATTCCTCCTGAACAACCACCTGCTTTCCTTTGTCTTTTGGACCCATTCTCAGAGGTAGAACCCTTCCACTTCTTAAGTTGACTTCTGTGATTTCTTTTGAATCCGGTACCGAGTTTCATCGGTGTCTCCTTTTGAATCGGCATGACGAGTTCTTCTGGAGTCGCTTCGGAATCCGAAAGCTCTAACTCTATTGTGATTGGGGTTCCTCAAAATTCACAAATAGATTCATTGCTTGTTGAACTTTCGTAGCCTTCTTGGTGAATGTCTTCTTCGTCATCGTGATTGTCGAGGTTGTGTATGATTTGAGAATTGTTATTTGTATCGGCATCGAGATCCGAATTAGGTTGGTTGTAGTTAGTTGTGTAATCGTTAGAAACAGTCAAAACGTAGCCAACGCCATAACTCTTATCATTATAAGATTCCACCGGAGCGAGCAAATAATCATACAGAGTCAAAGGTTCGAGGAATTTTTCCCCCGAATCGGAAACAACCATCCTAGGATAAGCAGCCCCTAGTCTAGCCTTAAGAGCCTCGATCTTTTCTTCTTCTACGATCTCCTTCTTTTCTACGATCTCCTTCTTTTCTACGATCTTTTCTTGCTGGGGTGGTTCTTCAATCGCAAGCGATAGCGCCGGCTTGACAGGTTTCGAACTTTGAATTGAAGCACCCGCCGAAGCGGTTTGGATGCAATCCAAAATTCTCTTCGATGTCTTCGTCCAAGCGGTACTCCATCCATCATTCGTGTAGGGATCTATAGGAACAATAGGATCTGTTGAAATAACATTGACAGAACCGCCTTTCTGGGGTTCCTTCATGTATTTCTTTCGGAATCGTTATGTTCCCTTTTCGGAGATTTTTGTCAAGCCAACTCTTGAAGGTGATGCAATCCTCTATCTTATGTCCAAGCATCTGGTGGTAAGGGCAGTAGTTGGGATGGTCCTTCTTATTGACTTCTTCTGGCTTCCTGGGTTCTGGCAGTTGAAAATCTGAATTTTTCATCAAACTGCGGAACATCTTTGGCACTGCCTCATTCTTGAACGGATATTCTCTATTTATAAGCTCCTTTAACGTGTGCTGCGGGCGAGGCGGTTGCTCATACTGTTGAGTTGGCTGATAACCGGGTCGAGGTTGTTGGTAGTTCTGCCGAGGTTGTTGATAGCTGAGCCGCGGCCGCTCCAGCCGTATTTGCATTAGCTGCTTTCCCTTATCGACTACCGCGACGATCCCGGATTTCTTTTCAAATGTCTTCACAGGCTTCTGTTTGTCTGTTTTGTCGACGAAACTTAGTTGCTTCGCTTCCACTTGCAAGCTTCCGGCCTTGCTTAACAACTTCTCGAAAGTTTTAATCGTAAATCCCTTAAGGAGAAGTGCTATCGGGCCGTGAATGCTTTTAAGCAAGATACCGACTGCATGCTGCTCTTGTAGCTGTGGCTGACACTTCATGCTTAGATTCCTCCATCGAAGTATGTAATCCACTAAAGATTCGTTCGGTTTCTGTTTCTCCACCACTAGATCACCGATGGTGATATGGTGTTTAGCTCCGGCAAACCGTTTCACAAAGAGGTTCTCTAATTCTGAAAATGTCTTTACTGAACCATTCAGTAACTCTGCGTACCAATCGAAGGCAATCCTCGACAGTCGCCGATGAACTCGTCGGAAGAGTAAGGCGTCACTTCCACCGCATTGCAACAACTAGCGCGAAAATGTGCAACATGCCGTCGAGGGTTTCGGTACCATCAAAAGTCTTGAACGGAGGTGGTACGAAGCCTTTTGGGTATTGTATCGCATCAAATTCTTTGGGGTAAGGTCTACCCGTTCGAATAGATGCTCCGCTCTTAGACCGTGCTAAGGCTTCTCGCACCTCGCCGTTCTACCATATTCTTGATGTCTTTCTCTCGGAATCATATTCGGGTAGAATCTTTCTTCGGCCGATCGTCTCCGTTAATGGATGTAATCTCTTTTCCTCCGTCCGTAATATGAATAACTTCCGGAGGCGTTTCTCTTGGGGGTCGAACTCCGACTCCGAAGAGTGGCTAGGGCCGCAGCCATCTCTTCCATCCTTTTTGCCATTTGAGAGATTGTATCATCTTTTTCTCGAAGTTGTGCTCTTAAAGCTTCCGGTTCATCTCTCTCCGCAGCTGCTGGAGCACCTTGCGAAGCTGACGATGCTCGTGTCTCAACCACGTTGATCTCCATATATTCGTCATCCATAATTTCCGACGAATCGACTTCATCTCCAAACTTTTCTTCTCTTTCTCTTGCTAATCGTTGAATGTCGGTCCTTAGCTTTTCCATAGCGTGCTCCAATGGTCTTTTTCGTACGGTTTCGCAGTTATCATGCGATGGCTGTTGGATTTCCTTCTCGGGAGTCCCCTTCATCGCAGTGGCGCTCTCTTCGGACTCGAGTTTCCTGACAAGACTTTCTTTTTCAGGTCGTTGTTTCGGTCTTAATTGGCCAGTAGTAGGACGCCATACCATCCTTCTAGCAGCAGAAGGCCTAGGACCGGATGGTCTGTCGGCTGAATGATGGAAGGTGGTATCCTCCCTGATCTGTAAACCTGAAACAACAACAGGTGGACTATCTTTCATTTTCTTATTCGGCTTTTTTGTGGAGATAACGGGTTCTATTCGCGGCCCAAGATGGGATTTGGCTGGCACCCGCCCTATCCTTCTTAAAATCTCTGATACAGGACATTTCTCTTTCTTTGCTAACTTCTCTATCATAGTCTGCAGTCGAGCAAATGGTGTGATCCTAGCCCTTTTCTTTCGGCTGTTGCTATAGTATGCGGGTTGAGGTAATGTAAAAGCAATCTTGCGAACATTTTCCTCGTCAGCTGCGGCGGAGAGGGGATGGAATCTACTCCCTTCCAAAAGTGGTGTATACTCAGGCAATGGCGTGTACTCAGGGATCTCTTCTAAGAAAGCGACTTCAGCAGCTCTGGCCTTTCTGGCAATCCTTCTACTTTTGTTCCTCCTCTGAGTCCGTTTTAGGGGTTGAGCCCTCGAGCCGGACCCGACTTCGAAAACAGAAGGTCTCGCAGGGAGATCTATACCCTCCACGGTAACATGCTCATTACAAACTTGGACTTCCTTCCCCTTTAGTTTAGCGGGAGCCGGGTAGGTGCAGAGACGACTAGACCGGTGAGGGTAGAGACAACATTCCTCCTACGAACAAGTAGTATCCTCTCACTGGAACCCTTTGCGTGGGAGGGAACTCTTGAGCCGACTTCGAGTTGAATTCAATCACGGGCTCTTCGCTTCGACATTTTGTCCATTAGTGTGAAGAGAGTGACGTCAGCGATCTTGACATTTGTGTTTCCAAATCCTTGTCCAAAACGGATGATCCCATTGTCGGGCAGCTCATCCTTGTAAACAGCGAAGTCCAGTCCTTTGGTGAAAGAGAAGATTTACTTTGGGGCATCCATTTTCTGCAGGGCAGATTCCGAATGTCAGTCCCGAATTATACTTCCTTTCGTCGTAAAGTTTAGGATGGAAAAGAAAGAGTCCGAACACATTTTCGTTTATGTTAGTGCATTTGTGATTTATAAAAGAGGTTGTTTATTAGGTAGTTTGTTTGTTAGAAACAAAACGATTAAAGGAAAAAGGTTATGGAAAAGGTAAAGGGCCTGATTTAGAATTGGAAAGGAAGAGAAAGTCTTATGCAAGACTTCTCAACCCGAAGAACCGCTCCTAAACTAACACCTATTGGGGGTCCACCCCACCTCAAAAAAGAGGTAAAAGGATCTCGGAACCACTCTGTTTAGGGGTGTCTAAACAGTGGCTCCTAAATCCAAGAGAGTTGACCATACCCGTTCAAGACAGAAATGAACGTGGTATTTCAACGGAAGAATGGTAGCTTGGTCCACTAGTGGACATGGACTTGCTACCGATTTATGAAAGCAAAACCATCTGATCAAAATGGAGAGAGGAACTAGTCCCCAGCGGAGTCGCCAGAAGTTGTCGACATATTTTTACGTTATGTGTTGTATTTTGAAAAGGGGTCGCCTAACAGAAATTGTCGGCGAATTTTAGGTTTTAAATTTAATTTAAATATATATGTAATTTAGAAAGTAGTATTTGATTTTGAAAATAATTTTTGAGTTTGAAAATTTTGAGATATGAAATCAAACTGATCTCACATCCCGAATAGTTTATATAAACGAGCACCGCACCACAAACCGTGTATTTATCCCGAGGAATAGACACACTGTTTGACGATGGGGCTCGATTAAATAAACTAGAAGATTTGTGACATCCGTTTGGTCTGCGAACCAATTTTATAAGCCGACAAGTTCCCCTGCTTAATATAAATGAATTAAGCAGGGTTTATATTACCTGGGTTCTTAAAGTTTCCTATAAGGGCAAGTCCCTATAGTTAATTACATCTTAAATGACGGAAATCATTTAAGAAAACTCTCGATAATGATCAGTGGTTTTGCTCTCAAGAATTTCAAAGTTTAAGGTTTTCAAAGGATTGAATTTTGGAGATTTCAATAGAGAATGGATCAAATTTGGAACAGTTATTTTCAGGAGTCCAAAGGAAGAGAAGTAGGAGAAGCTGAGGATCCAAGAAGAAATCTTGGCAACTTCCCAAACTATCCTATTGTTTGGCTTCAATTTGGGAGTTTATTTAATGTTTCGATCCTACCAATTTTAATTAATTAGGACTTATATTTTTATGACGCAGTCATGCAAATAGCCTCTAAGATGTGAGGGTTTAGGTCGTACCAAACGACTACCTCGGAGTCCTAAGACCGGTTAGGGCTTAATTTACATAACATGATTATACAAATGCCTAACGAAAAGGGTTGAGGATTTACGTTGCACTAGGCAAACTACCTCGAAATCCTACGGTTTGGTTGTTTAATTCTAAGAAATTTTTGTTGCAGTAGATCCGAGTTTTGCTGATGATGATGGCCGTGCTGCCCACTGTGCTCCAAGCTCCTTGTTGTTGCAGAGGTTTGGTTTTAGAAGTCATAAATCAGGAGATGAGAGAAGTGTTTTGGTTTAGAGAGAATCTTAAAATCCAAGTGTTTTTAATATTTTAATTAAAACAAACCTTAAAGTTGTTTTAACAGAACCGATTAAGATCCCACGGTTCCGTCATCCCGACACCGTTATTTTCATCGAATTCACTTAGTCCGGATGAATTTGCTAAACTCAACTGAATGAGTTCCACACTTTCATTTAGACCGTGGGAAATCCCGTTAGCAACACATGGGTTACATCATCCGAGGTATTCCCGATCATTCAACGAGACGTTTTAATTTAGTTGCGGTTGTAGTTTTGTTGTTCTATTTGTGATTAAATTTTGAGTTGTTTTATATTTTGAAATGTTGTGGCGGTGATTTTTATCTTGTAATGACTTTTAATTTAGTTTTGGTTTCAGTTCAGGGACTATCCTAAAGGTTTTGGTTTTCATGCAACAGTTGTTTCTCATGCAAGAAAAGTAAAGTGCATTGCACGTAAGTAAATTGCAATAAAGTAAATTGTAATAAAATAAAAATGTACCTGGAGGGTCTTCCCGTCATCCCAAGCTGCACTTAAAACACACGTTAAGACATTTAAATGTTTCAACAAGTACCTAAGAAAAGCTAAGGGAAAGGTTTTGGTTGTCTACCAAAGTCCTAATCCTATAGCTAATCATCTCCTATGACGTCTAGGTTCTTGTGTTTTGATTTAAGGATGACTCTCTTCACCCAAGAACAATTAAATTCAGTTGTTCTTATAAACATCCTATCATATTGAGGAATTGCTTAAGACGAATCTTAAACATCTTTTCAATACCTCTAGGATTGTTTTAAGTCCAAGAGAATTTAATTATACAAGTGAATTAATCATCTAGGAGTTTAAGTTTTGTTATCTTACTCGATGAACTAGGACATTTGAATATCCTATAAGTGAAGTAACACTTCACTTGATGCCTCATTTAAGAGTTATAATAATAAGAGCTTTAAAAGTGGCAAATCAAATTATTAAATATTTTAATGATTTAAACTTAATGATTTAATTTTAATTTTGACTTAATTATAAAAAGGTAGTTTAAGTTTGGAATAGTGTTCAAGTTATTTTAGATTTAATTCTTAATGATTTCATTTAGGTTTGTTGTTAAATGATTTTAATTTAATTTAATTCAATTTAAGTTTAATTCCATTTAATTTAATTTGATTTTAATTTAATTTAATTTAATTTAATTTGATTTAATTTAATTTTAAATTAATTTAATTTAATTTAATTTAAATTTTAATTTAATTTAGTTTTAATTTTAATTTAATTTTAATTTTAGTTTTAATTTAATTTTAATTTAATTTTAGTTTAATTTTAATTTAGATTATTATTTTAATTAAATAATTTTTTTTATTTATTAAGAATTAAGTATTATTGAAGTGGTTTATTTAAGAACTTTTAAATTAAAGAATAAATATCCTATTAATAATATCCCTACTTTAATAATTCCAATTTCCATCATTTTCCCAAAATTTCAATTAATTAATTAATTAAAGTTTTATTTTAATTATATTTGAAATGTTTAGTAGGTTTCTGCCCTCAATCATTTAAGTTTAAATAATCCAAAATCAGTTTAAAATCAAATATTTTACCCTCCCCTTTTGATTAATCCTAAAATTTTAATTAAAGGTTGAAATTTTTAATTACCACTTTGCCCTTCAAGCCTAATAATCCTATAACTCACTAAATTAAGCTCAAATAAACTTGAAATTTTTATGTAACCTTACTCACATGTCAATTAAGACATTAGAGGAGAAAATGTGATTTTTCTGTATTTAATTTATTTATGTAATTATTTTTAATGGAAAATAAGGGTTTTCAAGGAAAATCTAATAACATGACCAAGGAAATGTTTCTGTCCTTAAGAAAATTATGGTACATTCTTAATGACCAGAGGACCATTTGGACCAGTTTTGGTGATTTTTTAAATTATATTTTATTTATTAGAATTATTTTAAAATTTGGAGTATTAATTAATTTTAAAATAAAATTAAAGTTGAAAAATGGATTTTATATTTTTCCTAAATCTCTCTAACCTCAAGGAGTTCAGGGAAACAAATTTTATATTTTTCTTATTTTTCTTTGATTTATTAGAATTATTTTAGTGAAAAGGTTGGAAAATACATTTTTTAATATTAAAAATTACATTAAGCCTTTAAAATTCAATATCTTATCCTAGGGACTTAAAAAAATATTTGGTTTGCTCCTAAGTAATTAGACTTCAAAATGTGATATTTTGGTGATTTTTGATATTTTTATGATTTTTATTATTTTTTAATTATTAAAAATATTAAAATAATGATAAAAATCAACTTTTTAGAAAATTACAATTTTAATTTTCCTAAGTTCCTCTGATATCAGAGAAGCTCCAAAATGATTTTTCTGAATTTTTGAAAAGCATTTTGTGAGTTATGAATTTTTACAGTTTAATTTTATCCATTTTGCTTAAGAGGCTTAATCAACCCATTCGGTGGGGTTAATCAAGTCCAATTGGTTTCAAATTTTTATGTGAGACTCTCCTGACCCTAAAGGACAGTGTTTCCAAGTCAATTTGATGTATAATTAACCCTAATTAATTAAAATTCAATTTTGGGTGTTTAGACCAATTAGGGTTATTCCAAGTGAATTAACTCAAAACTTATTTTTCCTAGGTTCCTCCGGTCATAAGAAACATCACCAAATTTTCCTAGAATTTATTTCTCAACATGATAATTATAGGAATTAAATTACTCAAAACAGTAACATGCAATTGAAAAATCAATAACTTCTCATAGGGATGGCCTCTGACCTTGGAAAAATCAGGGAATGTTCCCAAGTTCAGAGGCTTTAAAAGCCCTATGCTCTCATGCCATGGTCAATTTCCTGTATGCATGGAGAATTGAAATAATGTAGAGAGTAATTAAATAATTAAAAATAAAATACTCAATGAAATTAATTGATTTCTTTTCCACATTATTCTCCTCTGTTCACTGAGCAAGAGGGTATTTTTATTTTATTTTTAGGATTTTTCTACACAAAGTTATGGATTTTCTAAGTTCTGGTAATTAAATAAATCAATAAAATCCTATTTTTCTATTTATACGAATCGGCGCCGCGTCAACCTTAGCATCTCCGAACAGCCACGCGACGCTTTCTGGTTCGACGCCCCCATCTGACTCAGTGCTCGAGGGACCCGCGGTTCATGTACCATCACGCTGTCCGGCTCGATCCCGACCGTCCGCTCGATACACGCTCGATCCGATGGCTCCCAGTCATCGTCTACGACTGGTGTGAACCCGTGACCGTCCACACTAAAACCCTAAGATCTCACTCAATACTTAACGGATTTTTGTGTTCTTGTGCTCTATGGATTCGTCTTGAAGAGGCGAATACATCTATACGGTGATCATGCATTAAATTAAGGCATTTGAAATGGAGAATTTTTAGAAGCTCGGGAAGAAGAGAGAGCTCATACCTTTGCTCAGAGAAGTGAAGCTTTGATCTGAGAGTTGTGTCACGTTCGATTGGGTCCAAGCAAGCTCCAGATGAAGTCCCTTGGCCTGGTGAATTGCCTAGGTACAAAAGTGACCACAGCCGATCACAAAGCTTGGAGGCTGGAGCAACTGGGTGGCCTGGAGAGGGGGTTTTCACTGGGGAACTTCTCCTCTTGGTCTGGTGAAGGTTTAGGACCAATCAATTTGGAGATTGGCTCACTGTGGTGAAGTGTCCTGGTTTTGGGCTTGAATTTCAACTCTGAAATTGAGCTCACAGAGAGGAAATAACAGGGGGATTTCAGTGGGGATCAAGTTCTCCAGGTGTGGGGAAGAGTCTGGAATGATTTTGGCAGAGTTTCTGTGTGATTTTTTTCAGCACCTCCTCCATGGCTAAGAGAGGTGGGGTTTAAATAGAGCTGGCTGGAGGCTCTCCCAGGGGGAGTTAGGGCTTGGGATCAGCTGCTCTGGTGAGGAGAAGAACAGCCATGGTGGCCATTGGGCATTGGGCAACTCAGCAGGTGAGAATTCCAAGCTTGGGCTCACATGGGAGCTCTCGGGTGTGGTCTTTTCCGGCGGCCCAGGTGGTCGGCCGGCGAGGCATGGGTCACCCTCGTGGTCGGGAGGTCCAGTGGCTCGAGTTTAGTGTAGGGAATTGGCAATGGCCATGTGTAAAGTGTTTGAATCAAAGTAGAATGGGGTAAGGGTGTATTTTGGCTAAGTTTGGTCAAATGCATGGATTGGGCTAGGTGCACCTCCCCATGGCTAGTTTGGGCTGAAGATAAAGTGGTTTAGGTCAGCTTAATTAGTGGGGAAGGGTCACCATCCAAGTACAATTAAGTTTAAGCAAGGTTTAGTGGAGTCATGGAAGTGGCTAATCCCCTTAAGAGAATATGGAAAGAGCCTCCTCCTCTTGCCATCTTGGGTATGTTTAGGTGTCCAAGGCTTTCATGGCTCCCATGTGGCTCATGCATGGCTTCATGGCTCACCTTTGGCTTGGAAAAGGCTAAGACAACTTTCATAAAAGAGGTTTTTAGGAATTTTGGTAATTTAGGGGTGATTTGATAGGATTTGTCATATGGCTTAGTTTAGAAAAATTTGATGGCTAATTTAGAACTTAGGGATGATTTTAATTGAGTGGGGATGAGATGAGATTGTAATGTGGGCCTTAGGATGGGTTTGGACTTTTGAAATTATTTTAGGAATGGGCTTTTAGGAAGGTTTAGAAAAAAAAGTGGGCTTTAGGTTTTAAAATAAATTTATGGATGGGAATTTTGTAAAAGGTTGGGCCAAATAATGTTGGGTTTGGTTTAGGGATGTTTCATGAGTGATTTGAAATAAATTTGAGGTGGTTTGGGTTTGAATTGGGTTGGATTTGGGCTTCATAGGTAAAGGGGCCAACATAGGTCAAATTGGGCTAATTTGGGCCAATGTTGGGCTAGGGTTGAAATTGATGTAAAATTAATGTTGGAAAATGTTTATGGGGGTGTTAAAAATAGGTTTCAACTTTGGTTGGATTTTGATTTTGGGATTTGGTCCCGTTTGGGTTAGGTTTGGGTGTAGGCCCATTTAGGGAATTTTGGGTTTGGGTTGAATTTGAGTAAGGTTTGGGTCCAAATTTTGGGCAAATCATATTAGTGTTTTGTTTGTGGGGATGCTAGGAAGGTTTTAGAAAATATTTGGGTCAAATTGGGATTGAATTGAGTTGGTTTGAGGTAGGTTTAGGTCATGGGTCAAAATTGGGCCTTTAGCTTAAAAATGAAATTGGATTCAAATGTCAATCAAATTGGGCTTGGATTTGGTCTAGATTGACATTAGGGATATTGAATTGAAGTTTATAATTGAATTGGACCAAAATTGAGACCAATTGGGGTGATTAGGTTTGACATTGGATTCATTTGGGTTTAAAATGGGCTAAATTGGGGGTTTTGGTAAACGTAGGGTAAATTGGCAAAATTGGCCCATGGTGTAGTTGGACAAAATGAAATTGGGAATATTTGAGATTTTTTGGAATTTTCTAAGAATTTTTGGAATTTATGGAATTTTGGGTCAAGAGGGGCATTTTGGTAATTTGGAGGGTATTGGGGGTATTTTTAGAAATTTTGGTATTTTTGGCTGGAGATAGTCAATTTGAGTGGGGGAAAATGTTTAGGATTGATCTTGAGGAATTTTGGGTAATTTAGGTGATTTTGCAAATTATGGGTAGTTCCAAGGGCATTTGGTAGGTTTGATGGGTGTAGGGTCCCCGGGGTCAAAAAATTGAAATTTTGGAGGAATGAAGATTGATCAAATGTGAGTGAAATGGAATCACTTTGATTGAGCCATGAAGCCATATTAAGCCCATATGAGCCATGAGAGGACTCATTGGAGGCATTCACTATGTTGTTCCTAACCCTCTTAACCAGGAGCTTAGGGGTTAAGGTCCCTCCATATGAATTACCTACATGAGTGAGGGAGTCAAGTTGGGTATAGGTGTGGTTTTAGGATTTGGATTGTGTGTGTGAGAGTGTAGAATGTGAGTGTAGTGAGTGTGTAAGTCAACCCTTACCGGACCGAGCCACCTGGAGGCGGTCCTAAGGCCAAAGAGTCCTATGAGGAACTCATCCTTTAAACCTACACATTTGATTTCAACCCTCTAGGTGATTAGGGGTCTACAATCAAGCTTGTGGGGTTTGCAGGGAGACAAGAAGTGGTTTAAATTTCTAAGGGATGGGTCCCAATTCTAGTCCTCTAAGATAGTCAAAGGAAAATCCTAAGGCTAGATTCTAGACACTAAAGAGGGAAGAGAAGACCTCATCAAAAATGAGGTCAACAATCTTCTAGAAGGTAACTGTCGCGCCTAGGCGCCGGAATCCTTGACCAGATCATTCGCACCTCTTCACTTTGGGTCACACCTCTTTGCAATCCAGACCGTTTCCTTGTGTCCAAATACATTGTATCACATGCCCTATATATTAGGAGTAACTTCCAGTTTTCTAGAAGCTCCAATAACCGCTTAACTCCATCAAAATAACTGCCCAAAGTTATAAAAAAAAACTTAATAGAGTATGTATCGAACTGGCGTTTAGGTGCCAGACTCTGGTGCCTAGGCGCCAGGCCAATAATTCCAAAATTTGCTTAATAAGCTCCATTTTTGCTCTTTTTTGCTCCCTTTTCCTTCTTTTTCTTCATTGGACTTTTTTTTTATCATCTACATCCAAAAACATGAAAATACCTTTCATTAAAGCATAATATCCTTGTGAATTGTATAATAAATAAGGCATAAAAATGGGTATTTTTTTAGGTAGATCATAAGGCTATCTTGCCATCAGTCTAAGAGTTCTAGTCTTCTATTCATTTCAAGAATGACTACATGCTGCAATATCAATTCACTTAGAAAATTCAGATGATAGGAAGTTCATGAGGACAGTACTAGTAAAAATACTACTCTATAAATATAAGTTCATAAATGTATTTAGTTTTACCTTTAGGTTAATCCAAGTGAAGCCAATTTTTGATAAGACATCACCTCAAGCTTCTCTTCACTTACTTTTTCTTTTCTTTTCATTTGGATTACTTTTCAATCCTATATATTTTTCTTTTCTTTTCAGGGATTATTTTTCTATCCTTTCTTTTTATTTTTCAGGTGAGGATTATTATATCTAGATAGCCTGTTAATAATTTTGAACTTCACTATTCTTTTCCTAAATTTGAAACGTAAAGCATTCCTTTACCTTATATGTAATTCATAGTGTTTACATCATTGAACCCTAATCTTTTCTTTCTCAACTAAATTCTTAAGATTCTTAATATTTCAAAATATAGTTTTCTTTACTTTAAAAAGTTAACTATTGTCTTATCCCCTTATACTAAATATTTTAAACTACAAAATTAATTTTTATTACCAAAAATATTTCTTTGAATCTTCCACAGTATTTAAATAAAATCTAAATATAGTTAACTGAATTAAATTTTATCACAAAAATTTATTTTTATAAATTTTGAAAATATTTTAATTGAGAACAATTAACAGTTATTATTTTTCTCCCCTCCAAACTTAAATTTTTCTATATATAGAAATAATACAGGGTGAAAGAAAAATTCTAAATATAAATCATACCTTTGCACTTTAGGCATTTTCATCTTTCTGAAATTTTGCAGGTTCTTCTAAAAATTTTTAACTTCAACTAGCCTGTAACATTAAGAACTTTTCTACACATATAACAGATTAGAGAATTTACTAGGGTAATGAAATTTTGAAATAATTACATAAAATAAAACATTTAACAACCACAATTGATTACATTACATCGTACAATACAAAATAGCATTTGCATTTCACAACACAATAACAAACAGTCTACTATTTTATCTTAGAGCCCACAATTACAATTATAATATACACATCACAATCCATCCAGAAATGAAATACAAACTACAAACAAAATACACATCTCAGAAAATTAATACAGTACACACAATACAAATAACAAAATAAAAATACTACAACAAAACACACACACATACATTACAATCATCAAATTTAAGATATCAAATTGATGATTAGACATCGAAATCCCATACTATGTCTTTATCTCCCTGGTCAGTAGGTGGATTGGGCTGATAATGAGATATCGAGGGCATTCAGGAAAAGTAACATCAGGCTCACCTCTATAGTGTCTGGCCTGAGCCTCGTAGTATGCAATCTCGAAATTAGAATGCCGCTAAAGATACTCACTATCATGATCATGTCTTTGCTATAATCATTCAATCCTCTGATCTATTCTCTCAAGTCTTTCATCTAAGTTTTCAAAACTCTTCCACTGTAGGGTCATCTCATTCATCAAATCATAAAGGGTAGGGGAGCTAGAGGCAGGAGGGTCATAACTAATAGAGGGGATATCTCTACTAGTAGAAGGTGCTTTACTCATACTCCCAGATCTCCATTCTTCATGGGATTCATATGTCTTTAAGTTAGCTTTACAAATGGGTTTCATAGGGTAAACCCATTCTTCGTCATCTCTAGCTTCAACTTCAGATAATTGGCAAAGTGCATAAATGAGGCCAGGATGTCCTAGTCCTCCACTTGATTCACTCTTTGTCATGGCCAAACTATTCTTATAGATTATATTCCCCACATTAATGCTTCTATTGTTCTGAATACAAAAATTTAGAACTACTCTATCTCTCGATACTTCATTGTGGTGGTAGGTAGGTAGCAGAGTAGAACAAATGAAAAAATGTCATGCTTTAGCTGTGGCATTAGTCATGGAAAAAGGAAAATGTATCCGTTCACGCTGCTTACTTTTCCATGTTCCTTTCCCATCAGTGAGAAAGTCAATGACATCGTTTAACGGACCTTCCATTGTTCCAAACGTCTCATACCCTTTAGAGTAAAAATTGTGAAGTTCGTAAATAGAATTTATGCGGGCAACATTAAAATCAACAGAAAACCCTGTTACTTTTACAGGCTCGTCCTCAAGCTGAGTCACATTGGCATAGAACTCTTTTACAACTTCTGCAGCAGCCTTGTTTGTAATGTAACAGAACTTTTCCCACTTTCTTTCTCTAATAACTCGTTCAACTTCTCCTTCAGGAATATCAAAAACCCTATGTTGTATACATTTATTTCCTTGGAAGATAGAAGTGTATCTTGACTGGGCTTTTGCATTTAAAAATCGAGCCTCGTCAAACTCAAGTCGGCTCTTTTGTCGAGGAGCCATTTTTTTGATCTATCAAATTTACAAAAATCTAAACTGAACTCCAAAGTAAAGATAAAATGGCTTCCAAAGGTGACTTTAAGAGTTCTAAATTAAATTACATGATTTTCTTCCAAGTATTTTCTCTACATTTTCAATTTTTTTTGGAATTCCTAAATGTGGAAGAAATTCATGGTGAAAATCAAAATTTTTTACATATGAGGGAAGCTCTTACCAAGTGATGATCAAATCTGGGGTCAAAATGAGTTGAAATTGCCCCAAATCTAAGATCTCTCAAACCCTAGGTCGAAATTTTCTGTAAATAAGGGAAGAAGACGATGAATAGTGGCGGTTGACTGGTCAAAATCACAGTTAAAAGGTAATTTTTAGGATCTCGCCATCGGCAAGGTCATTCACGCTGTCAGCGAGCTCAATCAAATTTAATAACAGTAGTTTCAGGAAAAACTCTCTGTCGGCAGCCTTGAGGGCGCCGTCGGCGAGATTCTTAAAATTTGTTCAATTTCTAGATTTTTGCGATTTCAAGTCTCATCGACATCTGTTTGATCATTTTAAACATAAATTTTAATGAATGAGTGATGAATTAACAAAAATAAACTTTCATAATACAAAACATCACAATTATAAATAAAATCCAAGCATTACAATATACATTATACAACACACATAAGTTTGGTATTTTTCTCAACCTCAATTCATCAATTCAGCATCGCAATCCAAGCCACAACACTTTAAATGCTGAAAACAAACATTCCAGTCTTAATCTCAACTATACTGAGATAAAAAATCAAACATCAAAAGCAAGCAAACAAATAAGTTCAAATCAAGTCTAAACACATAGAAACATACAAAGTAAAACAAATCTACTACTCCTCTGATTCCGTGCTGGTTTCTCCTCTGATATCACCCATCGATTGAACATGAACGTAAAGGTTATAGAATGGTCGGAAAGGGAATTCTTCAGTAGAATCTTCTTCTATCCACCCCATCTTTCTCATTAAGCCTATCAAACTTTCTTTGAAATTTCCAGAGTGATCAAAGTGTTCTTTCATCCTCCAATCAATGTGATCAAAGAAATCATAAATATTGTTAATTGAATTCGTCAAATTTTGTACATGTTTCTCCAGTTTTTAATTTTGTGTAAGATCATCAGCGTCTTGTCTGATACTAGAGGTTGAATTGGAATTGAGTAATGTGATGATTGCTCCATAATAACGCCTATCTCATTCTCCTCTTCATTTGCTGGGAACATTTTGGTTGGGTTTAAAGGCTTCCAAGGTAGAGGTACATTTTCTCAAATCTCATATGAAACTTGGAACAGGCTACACAGTGAAAAAATTGTAGAAGGATGTCCAAGCCCATGAGTTGATCCTTGAACGATCAGGCCCAAAACAGACTTCACAATTATCGACTCAATGTCAATGACCATCCCATTTGAATACAGAAATTCAATATAGCACATTCTTTGGTAACTTTATTGATCTTCATCGTCGTTAATAACTTTGCAGAAATGAAAAAGTGCAAATGTTTTGATACAAGATTTAAAAGTGTAGCAGAAAAACTGACATACCCATTTTCTCTAATTTCTCAGTCTTCAGTTTCGTTCGTTAAATATTGGTAGATCTCATTCATCAGATTTCTTGTCAGGATGAAGTTGGAAAAATGGCAGACAAGAACATTCTCGATCATATATAATTCATTAATTCATGCAGGAGTAAAAGTTATCCACCTACCTCGCACATAGTTGCTTCCCTTGTTGATTCCATGCAAATTAGCGTAAAACTCCTTCACCACATGAAAGATTAATGAGGCAGTAGTGTAACAAAATACTTCCCATCATCACCGCACGATAATCTCTTTAATCGCTGTCGAAGGATTGTTTGATCCTCGACTCACAAAACCTCTTTCTTTGATGAATCTCCTCTTTGTTAGCACCTTGTTAAAGATTCATTGTGCCTTGGTACTAACGAACTTTCTCAGGTTGAACACTCAAAATCTAGGGTAATCTGTGGAACTAGAAGCCATTAGGGATGAACTCAAGGGAGTTTCCATTCATTTTTTGGAAATGGAGAGTTTAGGAACCGTCATTGGAAGTTTATAGGGGAAAATTATCTCCTAAAACCGCAAAAAACTGCCATTTCGAACTCTGCGAAACTGTGCACTCGCCGAACTCGCCATCGGCTGCCTCGATTGTGCCATTCGCAAGCTTGTGCAGTTAAATTGTCAGGGCTCTCAGGAAAAACCTGCCGTTGGCGGCGTCGAGCTCACCGTCAGCGCCTAAGGTAAAATTTGCTCATTAGCGCCGTAGTCCAAATGCATTCCAAATTTTATCTATGGATCCAAATTCCATAATGATCAAACGGTAAATACGAGTAGCAGAATTCAATACTACCACATACTAATGATAAATTCAATACTCCCATACAGTGCTTGGTTTAACGTCGTCAGCTCGAACTATTCGAGTGTTATTCAGGTTGACTGAGCCTTAAATCCTCTTTAAAGTTTGGTCTTTTACCCTCAAAATATGGTTTTAATCTGTGTCCATTTACTTTAAATCTATTCCCAGTCTTTGGATCTTCAATTTCAATAGCTTCATAAGTATAAACTTGAGTCACAATAATGGGTCCTAACCAATGAGACTTCAATTTCCAAGGGAATAACTTTAGCCTTGTGTTGTAAAGCAAAACTTCTTGTCCTAGTTCAAAGTTCTTCTGGTTAATCTTCCGATCATGCCTTAACTTCAGTTTCTCCTTATAAATTCTGTCGTTATCATAAGATTCATTTCTTAATTCTTACAATTCAATCATTTGTAACAATATTTTCTCACCAGCATTTTTCAAATTATAATTGAATTCTTTAATCGGCCAATATGCTTTATGCTCCAATTCTACTGGTAAGTGGAAAATCATTCCAAAAATGAGTCTGTAAGGAGTCATTCCAATAGGAGTTTTATAAGCAGTCCTGTATGCCCATAATGCAGTATCCAGTCTCGTAGACCAATCTAATCTACTAGGGTTTACAGTCTTTTCAAGAATTTGTTTAATCTCTCGATTAAAAACATCAGCTAATCCACTGGTCTGAGGATGATAAGCGGTAGAGATTCGATGAATAATATTAAAATTTTCTACCAATCTCTGAATATATTTATTCCTGAAATGGGATCCTCCAACAGTGATAATCACTCTCGGCATTCCGTATTTTGTGAAAATGTTTTTCATTAAGAATCTTGAAACACTTTAGCATCACAACGAGGTAAAGATTGTGTTTTAATCCACTTTGATACATAATCAACTGCAATCAATATATATAAGTTCCCAAATGAAGTAATAAATTGTCACATGTAATCTAATCCCCAAACATCAAAGATCTCAACTTCTAACATGAACTTCAGAGGCATTTCATTTCTTCTAGATATATTGCATACTCGTTGGCATCTATCACAAGTTTTGATATATCTGTAAACATCTCTAAGGAGAGTAGGCCAATAAAATCCAGCTTGTAAAATTTTATGTGCAATTTTGTCAGTCCCAAAATGTCCTCCAAATTTAGAATTATGGCATTTTTGAATAATCAGTTCAGTTTCTTCATAAGGCACACATCTCCTAATAATAAAATCCTTACATTGCTTATATAAATATGGTTCATCCCAGAAATATACTTTTGAATCATGAATGAATTTTTTCGATTGCTACATTGTTAGCATAGGAGGCAAAAATATCACTTACAATATAGTTAACTATATCAACATACCAAGGTATTTTTCACTCATGAATATTATAAAGTTGTTCATCAGGGAAACTGTTTGTAATTTCATTATCACTGTCAGATAATTCATGATATTTTAATCTCAACAAATGATCAGCAATTTGATTATCAGTTTCCTTTCTATCAATTACCACAAAATTGAATTCTTGCATCAAAAGTACCCATCTGATTAATCTTGGTTTGTTATACTTATTTTGCATAAGAAATTTAATAGCAGAGTGATCGGTATGCACAATACATTTAGTCTCAATTAAAAAATATATGAATTTGTCAAAAGTATACGCAATTGCCAGTAACTCTTTTTCAGTAACTGTATAATTAATTTAAATATCATTAAGAGTTCTACTAGTGTAGTATAAAACTTTAAAAATCTTATCATATCTTTATCCAAGAACAGCTCCAATAGCATAATCACTAGCATCACACATTAATTCGAATGGTTTCTCCCAGTCAGGTGAAACTATTATAGGTGATGTGATTAGTTTATCCTTTAATAACTCAAAGGCATTCAAACAGTCTCAGTAAATTCAAATTTCTTGTCCTTTTCTAAAGGTTGGTAGAGAGGTTTGGTATTTTTTGAAAAATCTTTAATATAACGCCTGTAAAAACCAGCATGTCCAAGAAAACTTCTTACCCCTCTCACTGTAGTAGGAGGTGGTAGTTTAGCTATAACTTGAATTTTTACAGGGTCTACTTCCATACCATTTTCCGAAAATTTATGCCCTAATACAATTCCACCTGCAACCATAAATTGACATTTCTCCCAATTTAGAACTAAATTAGTTCTTTCGCGTAGCACCAAAACTTTTTTAAGATGATTTAAGTATGCATCAAATGATGTTCCAAATATAGAGAAATCATCCATAAATACTTCTATTATATCATCAATTAACTTACTGAATATAGACATCATACATCTCTGGAATGTTGCAGGTGCATTACAAAATCCAAAAGGCATTCTTCGAAAAGCAAAAGTTCTATAAGGACTAATAAATGTAGTTTTCTCTTGATCCTCAGGAGCAATAAGAATTTGGTGGTAACCGGTATATCCATCCAGAAAGCAGTATTACTTGTGTTCAGCAAGCCTATCCAACATTTGGTCTAGAAAAGGAAGAGAAAAATGATCTTTTCTAGTGGCAGCATTTAATTTTCTATAATCAATACAAATATGCCACCTTGTAACTTGCCTAATAGGTATTAATTCATTATTCTTATTTGCTTCAATAGTTATTCCTCCTTTCTTAGGAACACAATGAATTGGGCTCACCCAAGCACTGTCTGAAATAGGATATATAATTCCAGCTTCTAACCATTTTAAAATCTCTTTTTTAACTACTTCTTTCATAATAAGGTTTAGTCTCCTTTGGGATCAATTCTTGGTTTATGTTCATCGTTCAATAAAAATCTGTGCATACAAATCAAAGGGCTAAATCCTTTTATATCAGCCAGAGTCCAACCAAAATCTTTTTTATACTTTTTTAAAGTATCCATTAATTTTTATTCTTGAATTTCATTTAAGTCCGAGGATACAATTACTGGTAATTTTGACAACTCTCCTAAAAATGCAAATTTTAAATGATTAGGAAGATTCTTCAATTCAAGTTCAGGGGTTTTACAATAGATGGAATTAAGATTTTGTTCTCTGGTATTGTTGAATCGAGCATTTCAAATTGTTCCTGAATAAAATCAGCTTGTTTATTATCAATTTCATCATAATTATCGTTTTCCATATCTTCATGTTCTTCAAAATTTTCTTTGAAATATTCTTTTCTCAAATAATCGCTAGTCTCCATTCTAAAACATTCATCATCTTTTTCTATTGAAGGATATTTCATTGACTTTGAGATGTTAAATGTTACTTCCTGATCATTTACTCTCATAGTCAACGCTTTTTTTTGAACATCTATCATGGCTCTTCCTGTAGCTTGGAATGGTCTTCCTAAAATGATAGGTATTTCCTTGTTTTCTTCCATATCTAAAATGATAAACTCTACAGGAAAGATAAATTTGTCAACCTTAACCAGAACATCTTCTACAACTCCTTTAGGATGTGTAATAGATCGATCAGCTAACATTAGAGTTACAGAATTTGGTGCAATCTCTCAAATTCCTAACCTTTTAAATGTTGATAGAGGCATCAGATTTATGCTAACTCCCAAATCACATAATGCTCGTCCATAAAATTTTTCACCAATAACACACGGGATAGTAAAAGAACCAGGATCATTAAGTTTTTCAGGAAGCATTTTCTGAATTATAGCACTACACTCTTCACTGAGTGCAACCGTCTCATGATCTAGTAACTTCCTCTTTTTGGTTGAGTATATCCTTCATAAATTTAACATAATCAAGCATTTGTTCCAAAGCTTCAACAAAAGGAATATGCATTGATAATTTTTTTAAAATGTCTAAGAATTTAGCAAATCTTTTTCCCTTATCTTGTTGCTTCAGTCTTTGAGGAAATGGTGGTGGGGGTCTTTCAACAGTAATTTTCATAGGTTTCAGAGGATAATCAGGATATAAACTTTCATTTTCTCCTTCAGTTTCCACTTTTTCCTTTTTAACTACAGTTTCTTTCTGGCCCCTTGTTTCCAACTCTTTTCCACTTCTTAATTGAATAGCCTTGATCTGTTCTTTTCCTTAATCTTTAGGATTTACTTCAACATTACTAGGTAAAGTTCCAACAGGTCTATTGCTCAGTGCAGTAGCAATATTCCCCAATTAGTTTTCTATGTTTTTAATAGCAGCTCCTTGATTTCGTAATTGATTTCCCATTTTCAAAACTAGTTCTTCCATAGATAGCTTCTTCTCCTTAAATTATGAATTATTATAATAACCTAGTGGATTAGAAGGTCTATAATTCGGGTTACCCTGATTGTTTACATTTCCTAATGGGTTTACAGGATTGTTCCCCCACTGAGAATTAACAGGATTAGCATACCTTGGTTATTCCAATTAAAGTTTGGATGATTCTTCCAGTCTGGATTATAATAGTTTGAATAAGAGTTATTTTGTCTATTATTTTTCAAGTTTAAAGTTTCATATGAAGATTGAGCATCTACAATTTGTTCTAATGAATTTCCTTCTAACACTGTAGGTGTTTGAGAACAATTTATTTCATATTCATCTATTTTCTTTGAAAGATCAGAAATTTGTGAAACTATCATAGTTAAAGCATCTGAATCATGAATACTGGCTACTTTCTTAGGATTTACCCTTTTAGCTGGCCATTAAAAATTATTGGTAGCCATTTCTTCGATTAAAGCATAAGCTTCTTCAAAAGGTTTAGAAATTAGTGATCCACCAGCACAGTGGCATCAATGATAGATCTAAGAGATCCTACTAATCCATTATAAAATGTTTGAATAATTAAGCAATTTGCTAAAGCATGATGTGAACATCTCGTCAGATAATCTTTAAATCTTTCCCAAGATTCGTATATTGATTATCCCTCATAATGACTGAAAGATGTGATATCGTTTCTGAGCTTAGCAGTCTTAAATGGTGGAAAATATTTTGATAAGAGTTTTTGTGAAAGTTCCCCCAAATTCTAATAGATCCTGGTGCTAACAAATTTAACCAAGCCTTAGCCTTGTCCCTTAGTGAAAAAGGAAAGATTCTAAGTCTGACAGTATCATCAGACACTCTGTCATATTTAAAAGTAGCACAAAGTTCTAGAAAACTCGCAGGATGTAAATTAGGATCATCGTTAGAAGTTTCACCGAATTGATTGTTTTGTACCATTTGGATAATTACAAGTTTAAGAACAAATGAATTTGCAGCTACATCAGGGTTTTGGATAGTTAAGTGAATTTCATCTAATGTAGGGTTAGCGTAATCTCTTAAAGGTCTAGATTGATGTTCATTTTCTATTCTTTGGTTATTTATGTTGTTTTCCACTGTGTTAGGAGTTCTAGGTTCTTTTCACAGTTTTCTAATTCTCCTAATAGTGCGTTCTAATTCTGAATCGTAGGGTATAAGATTTTCAGGTCCAAATTTACGCATACAATCGAAATCAGTTCACAGAAAAACAGTTGACTAAATATGATAATAAATTGCAATTCTATTAAAAAGTTTTCTAATAGTTCTAAATTGTCCGTTACACTAACTATGTTTTAAACTACTCAGCGCACTTTATGTAAGCTTAATTTGCAAGAATTTGATATAGAAGTGTATAAAATATTCAATAATCGCAGCGTTGCTTTTGTCAACGCAAGTATACGTATCGCTCAAGCAATACAGGGCTCTAGTAGAGTCCTGGATATCGATCCCCACAGAGAATATTTTAGAGGCTATGAACTAGGATTTTAGAAACCAAGACAAAATCACAACCTTGTAGTTCAAATTTCCTATTTTTCACTAACAAGCAATCGTACATAAGATGTAATTTTAATAAGCTAATTCTTCTAATAATTAACTACTTTTACAAATAAAGTGAGGCTCAATATATAAGCAAGCATCCTTCTTGTTGTTAGGAAATTTAAGTGAATGTATAATTAGAATTAGTTTAAAACTGTGTTGTACCAATTAGCAACATACCTATTCTCTACCCTTTGGTCCAGAGATAAAGAACATGGACTTATCCTATGCTTGGTTACTGAATCTGCGGCTAGGCTGGGAGGATACCGACTCTCACTTCGGAGCTCCCATGTTCCCCTCGCCTGAAGGCTAACATCTACAGTTCAACACCCAAACAATAAGACCGAATTGAGGATTTTAGTCTGTCATTCTAAAATCTTTTATTCTATGCCCGATAAATAATATTTCCCTATTTATTTACACCCTACTTACAAGGACTTTGACTTCCCTGAATCTTGGATGTAATCTTCACTTTAGTTGTAAAAATCAACATATTTTAACAAATCAATTTTCCAGATTGAATGTAAATTAAGATTGAACTGAAAAGATTATCACCACTTCTTTAACATTCTCTTGGCACAACTAATTCAAATTTCCATTTCATAAAATCTCAAAACAAGGAGAAAGACAGAGAAACTACTCATATTTAATGGAGAAGATACGACAAAACTTAGATTTCATATATAAAAGCAAAGTTATACAAACTATAATAAGTAAATACAACTTATCTTGAATTCCTCCCCAAGCAAACTCCTTGAAGTTCCTCTGAATCTCTTCCTTTCTTTACAGCACACAGAATTCTCCTTCAAAGCAGTGATGCACCAAAAATATATATGGTTTATGCTATCTAATTTTACTTATTTTTGGTGATATTGCACTTTAAAGAAAGGTATTTTTCATGATTTGTTGCACGTATGATGATTTTAGGTGATTGGAGCAAAAAGAATAAAAATAGAACGAATTAAGAGCGAAAAAGAGCAAAAAGGAGCAAAATGGTGGAAAAGGTATTATGGCGCAGCCGACGCCATAATGGGCACCGCCGGCACCTAAATCCAGAGAGCTCAGAAATATTAGAGCACCGCCAACGCCCTATCTGGCGTCGCCGGCGCCCAAGGTCGGTAAAATTCAAATTTTGAGAGTTTTGGCAAAATTTTGAAGGGATGCCTATGGAAACTCTTGGGATTTCATCCCTAACTCTTAAATAACTGAATTTGGATGAGGGAAGTGACATCTAGAGTAGTTCTAGAGAGTTTTAGAGTGTGCTCTCTTGCATTCCATTACTTTATCTTAGTTTTTAGTGTTAGGGTTAGTGTAGAAGAGAGGGATTCTTCTCTAAGGAGTGAAGGAGAAGGAGTAAAGTGAGAGACTGCTTCTTCCTTTCCATTCTAAAGAGAGAATCAAGTGTTGTAAAGAAGAGAAGAGGATTCAAGGAACTTCAAGGAGTTTGCATTGGGGAAGAGAAAGAGATAAATTGTATTTCCTTTTGTGGTTTGTATGAATTTTCTTTTATTTATAAAATCCATGTTTTATTGTATCTTCTCCATGAATTCTGAGTAGTCTTCTTTGTCTTTCTTCTTACTTAGAGATGTGATGATGGTTTGAAGTGGATTTGATGTGATTTTAATGTGATGAAGAAATTGTGATGGTTTTTCATTTAGAACTTAATTTACTTTCGTTCTGGCCAATTGAAATGTTAAAATAAGTTGTTGAACATTAAGTTTGAAAGGATTTAATGTCCTACAACAATAATGAAAGATCCATTCAATTTCCATGGATGTATTGCGTAGTTCATGGGAATTGCGTGCAAATAAATAGGAAAATGTGTTTTGAAGGACTTCAATGTGGAGATTTCAGTGTGACAGGCTGAAATCCCCAGATTGGTTTTAAGATTAGTAACTAATATCAAAGGTTAGCTTTTGTGTGAAGAGTGAGTGGGAGCTCCGAAGTGAGAGCCGGTATCCTCCCAGCCTAGCCCTAAAATTAGTAACTAAACTTAGAATGTGTCAATGTTTTTTTTTTATTTAGAGGAGGGGGTACTCTTCTAAAGGTAAAGAATCATCTATGAACCTATTTGGCACAATAAATTAGATAATTAATCCATATCAATCCACACATCATATTCTCATTGCAAGAAGAAAGATACTTTTCTCATATATCAAAAACCTTTCAAATTCTTAGTTTAGTGTATCTGTTAGTTAATTTTGTTTTCAAAGTTATTATAAGTAATTGTAGTTTAGTTGGTTGTTACTGTTTTCTGCATAGTAGTAGTAGTGTTAGAAGAAAGTTCTAGTGCTTTATTCTAACTTATTAAAACTTTCACTTTGCTTCAACTTAAAACCTCCTTGTGGGATCGATAACCAGGACTCCACTTGAGCCCTGTATTACTTGATACGATACGTATATTTGCGTTGAATGCTTGGACTTTACAGAATCATAATAAATATATAAATTTGAATTTAACAAAAACTTGCATTTAAAAAATATAGAAGTAAAGTCTGGTTGCATCAGGTTTTTGGCGCCGTTGCTGGGGAATTATATCTCGTAGTAGTGGTGTCGAATTCGTGTATTCAAACCAATCACATCAAGCGGCAAGGAGGAAGAAATCTCTCACTTTCCTTTCACTCTTATAATCTCTCGAAGAATCCCTCACAATTAACACTAATTAAACTAACTCTCTATAACTATAATGGCACCACCAACACTAACAGACATAGTGGACACCCTATTTTCGGCCTCAATTTGTTTCTTTTAAATTTATACAAGAATTTTCAAGAGTTGCCCTAGAATCCCTTCAAAAATCGTCCACATTCAATTCACCTCATGAGAGAACTGACATGTTCACCATCGGCAACCTCGATCTCGCCGTCGGCGGCCTTCTAGAATACTAAGCTTCAGACCTTCTTTGTTAAGGCTTGCTGTCAGCCGGGTCGAGCTCGCCGTCCGTGACCTTCTTTGTAATTTATTTTTTGAACTCTCGGGAAAAATCTGCCATCGGCGCCGTTGATCTCGCCTTCGGCGCCCAAGGTCAAATCTTCATATTTTGGTCCTTTTTGCTCCAAATTCGCTCCTTTTTGCATCTTTTTTCTCCAATGTCCATAAATCAACGTACCTGCAATAAAACATCAAAAATACCTTTTTTTAAAGTGCAATATCATCAAAATCAAGGTAAAATTGTTATGAAAATCTTAACATATTTTCAGTTGATTAGTTATCGATCCCACAGGGAATTTATTAGAGGGTAGAACTAGGATTTTAAAAACCAATATAGAATCACAACCTATTAGTTCAAAATTCCTATTTGTCACTAATATGCAATCGTAAATAAGATGTAATTTTAATAAAATAATTCTACTGATAATTAACTAATTTTACTAAGTGAGGTTCAATATAAAAGCAAGCATCCTTCTCCTTGTCAAGAAATTTAAGTGAATAGATAAATTGAATTTGTTCAAATTGTGTTGTGCCAAATAGGAGCATACCTATTCTTTATTTTTTGGTCTAGGCATAAAGAACATTAACTAATCCTATGCATGGTTTTTGAATATGCGGCTAGGCTGGGAGGATATCGCCTCTTACTTCGGAGCTCCCACTTTCCGCTCACCTGAGGGTTAACATCTACACTTTAACACCCAAATGATAGGACCGAATTAAGGATTTTAGTCTGTCACTCTAAAATCTCCAATTCTACGCCCGATAAATAATATTTCCCTATTTATTTGCACCATACTTTCAAGGACTTTGACCTCCCTAAATCTTGGATGTAATCTTCACTTTAGTTGTAAAACTCAACATATTTTAACTAATCAATTGGCCAGATTGAAGTGAAAAGATTATCTCAACTTATTTAACATTCTCTTGGCACAACTAATTCAAATCACCATTTCACAAAATCTCAAAACAAGGAGAAAGGCAGAGAAACTAATCAGATCTCATGGAGAAAATAAGACAAAAATTAAATTTCATATATAAAAGCAAAGTCATACAAACTACAATAAGTAAATACAACTTATCTCGAATTCCTCCCCAAGCAAACTCCTTGAAGTTCCTCTGAATCTCTTCCTTTCTTCACAACACACAGAATTCTCCTTTGAAGCGGCAAGGAGGAAGAAATCTCACACTTTCTATCTACTCTTAAGAATTCCTCACAATCTCACAAATTTAAACTAACAGACACACTAGACACTCACAAGGGACACTCCCTAGACTCACAGACCACACAACAACAACCTCCAACACCCCTAACACTTACGGACACACCCACTTTTCAGCCTCAAATTGTCTCGTTTAAAGTTTTAGAAGAGTTTCCAATAGTTGCCCAAGCATCCCTTCAAATATCGTCCACATTCAATGCCCCTTGTGAGAGAACCGTCATTCTCGCCATCGGCAGCCTTGATCTCACCGTCGGCGGCCTTCTAGAATACTAGGTTATGAAAATATTGAGAAAACCTCACCATCGATGGGTCGATCTCGCTGTTGGCGGCCTTCTTATCTTTTTTATTTTTGAACTCTCGGGAAAAATCTGTCGTCGGCGCCTTCGAGTTCACCGTCGGCGCCCAAGGTCAAATGTTCATATTTTGGTCCTTTTTGCTCCAAATTCACTCCTTTTTGCATCTTTTTGCTCCAATGACCATAAATCAACATTCTTGCAACAAAATATCAAAAATACCTTTCTTTAAATTGCAATATCATCAAAATCCGTGTAAAATAGGTATGAAAATCTCAACATATTTTTCTTTGGTCAAAATCCTTCAAACTTAAACTATTACTTGTCCTCAAGTAATTTGTTGTACTACATATAGGTGATTATTCATTACAACAAGTTTTAATTCATAAATACTTTAAAATTAATTTAAATAAATATCATAGTCAGAGTTTCAGAAAAATTTTTCAAGTAATTAGATTAATTATTCTTGGTGTAGGGCTATCTAGTCATCAAGTTTAAGAATTCTAGTATTCTATTCATTTCAAGAATGACTATATGTTGTAGAATCAAGTCACTTAGAATAATTAATTGATAAGAAATTCATGAGAACACTACCACTAAAGAAACTAGTCCATAATATAAGTTCAGGAATGTATTTAGGTTTTCCCTTTACGTAGGCCCAATTGAAGCCAGTTTTTGATAAGACATATCCTGAAGCTTCTCCTCACTTACTTTTTCTTTTAATTTGGATTGCATTTCAATCCTATATTTATTTTTCTTTTCTTTTCATGGATTTTTTTGAATCATTTCTTTTTCTTTTTCAATTGAGGATTACTATATCTAAATAGCCTGTTAATAATTTTGAACTTCACTCTTCTTTTCCTAAATTTGAAACTCAAAGCATTCCTTTACCTTATAAGTATTTCATAGCTAAAATATGTTTGATAGAGTCTCATTCTTTTTCTCTCTCAAAATGAATTTCTATGATTCTTAACAATTCAAAATGTAGTTTTCTTTATTTTGAATAGTTAACCAGAACCTCATTCTTTTATATTAAATACCTTATCCCATAGAATTAACTTTCATTACCAGAAATATTTCTTTAAATCTTCCACAATATTTAAATAAAGTCAATATATAGCTAACTGAATTAAATTTTATCCCAAGAATCATGTTTATAATTTTTGAAAATGTTTTAATTGAGAACACATAACAATTAATATTTTTCTTCCCCCCACCCAAACTTAAAATTTTCAATATATATAAGGAATGATGCAAGTGGAAAGAAAAATTCTAAATTTAAATAATACCTTAGTACTTTAGGCATTTTCATCTTTCTGAAATTTGCAGGTTCTTCTCAAAATTTTGCTTCAACTGGCCTGCAATATTAGGAGCTTTCTATACATATAAAACAGTAGAGAATTTGCTGGGGTAATAAAATTTGAAATAAATACATAAAATAAAACAATTAACTACCACAATTGAGTACACTACACATTACAGTACCAAATAACAATTACATTTCATAGCACAACAAATTTCAATTTATAGAATACAATTATAAGCTATGCATTACAATCCATGAAATAAAAACAGTTTACACATTACATAGAACAATACTGAACTGTCTAAATGGATCTAAATAAATCACATTACACAACAAAAACAAAAATAGAAACACACAAACATCTAAATCACTAAATTTAAGATTAGACATCAAAATCCCATACTATATCTTCATCTTCTTGGTCAGAGGTGGATTGGGCTGATAACGAGTATATCGGGGGCATTCAACAAAAGTAACATCAGGCTCACCTCTATAGTGTCTGGCCTGAGCTTCATAGTAATCTCTCTCGAAATTAGAATACCTCTCTAGGTACTCACTATCATAATCATGTCTTTGTTCTAAATCCCCAGCTCTATACTCTTCAGCTGCAAGGTCATCTCATTCATTAAATCATGAACGGTAGGGGAACGAGTAGAAGAAGGGTCATAACTAGTAGAGGGGATATCTCTACTAGTACAAGGTGCTTTACTCCTACTCCTAGATCTTCATTCTTCATGGAATTCATACGTCTTTAAGTTAGCTTTACTAATGGGTTTCATAGGGTAAACCCATCTTCATCATCTCTAGAATCCACTCCAGATAATTGGCAAGGTGCATAAATGAGGCCAGGATGTCCTAGTCCTCCTCCGATTCTTGTATACACTTTTTGCCAAGCATCACAGAGTTATACCTTGACCGAGCCTTCGCATTTACGAAGCAAGACTCGTCAAACTCAAGTCGCCACTTTTGTTGGGGAGCCATTTTTCAATCTATCAAATTTACAAAAGTTTAAACTAAAATCCGAAATAATGATAAAATGGCTTCCAAAGGTGGCTCTGAGAGTTCTAAACTAAGCTCCATGAATTTCTTCCAAGTATTTTCTCCACATTTTCAATTTTTTTGGAATTCCTAAATGTTGAAGAAATTCATGGTGAAAATAAAAATTTTTTACATAGGAGGGAAGCTCTTAACAAGTGATGATCAAATCTGGTGTAGAAATGAGTTGAAATCACCCAAAATCCAAGATCTCTCAAGCCCTAGGTCGAAATTTTCGGTAAATAAGGGAAGAAGACGATGAATAGTGACGGTTGACCGGTCAAAATTGCGGTTAAAAGGTATTTTGAAGATCTCATCATCGGCAGGGTCGTTCGCGCCTCCAGCGAGCTCTATTAAATTTAATAACAGAAGTCTCGGGAAAAACCAGCCGTCGGCGGCCTCGAGGACACCGTCGGTGAGGTTCTCAAAATTTGTTCAATTTCAGATTTTTTTCAATTTCTATCATTTTTAAGCCTCATCGACATCCGTTCGATCATTTTAAACTTAAATTTTAGTGAATAAGTAATGTATTAACACAAATAAACATTCACAACACAAAACTTCACAATTATATATAAAATCCAAGAGTTACAATACACGTTACACAACACACTAAGATTAGGTATTTTCTCAAGCTCAATTCATCAATTCAGCATCGCAATCCAAGCCACAACACTCTAAACGCTGAAAACAAACATTGCATGCTTAATCTCAACCATACTGAGATAAAAAATCAAACTTCAAAAGCAAGCAAAAAATAGGTTCAAATCAAATCTAAACATATAAAAAATTATACGTAGCAGATCTACTGCTCCTCCGATTTAGTGCTGCTATCTCCTCTGAGGTCACCCATCGATTGAACATGAATGAAAAGGTTATAGAAGGGTCGGTAAGGGAATTCTTCAGTAGAGCATTCTTCTATCCATCCCATCTTTCTCATTAAGCGTATAAAATTTCCTTTGATATGTCCAGAGTGATCAAAGTGCTCTTTCATCCTCCAATCAATGTGATCAAAAAAATCAGAGATATTGTTAATTTGCATTCATCACATTTTGTACCACTTTTTCCAGTTTCTTAATTCTGTGTAAGATCATCAACGTCTTGTCTGAAACTAGAGGTTGAATTGGTATTGAGTTCTGTGATGATTGATCCATAATAATGCCCATATCATTCTCCTCTTCATTTTGCTGGGAACATTTTGGTTGGGTCTAAAGACTTCCAAGGTAGAAGTACCTTTTCCTAAATCTCATATGAAACTTGAAACAGGCTGCAATGTGAGAAAATTGTAGATGGATTTCCAAGCCCATTAGTTAACCCTTGAATGATCAGGCCCAAAACAGACTACACAATTATCGATCCAATGTCAATTGGTAGTCCCATTTGCATACAGTAATTCAATGTAGCACTTTCTTTAGTAACTTTACCGATCCTCATCGTCGGTAATAACTTTACAGAAATGAAGAAGTGCTAATATTTTGATACAGGATTTAAAAGTGTAGCAGAAAAATTAACATACCCATTTTCTCTAATTTACTAGTCTTCACTCTCGTCCGTTAAAAATTGGTAGATCTCATTCATCAGATTTCTTGTCGGAACGAAGTTGGAATAATGGCAGACAGTAACATTCTCGATCATATGTAACTCATTAGTTCGTGCAGGAGTAAAAGTTGCCCACATGCCTCTCACATAGACACTTTCCTGGTTGATTCCATGCAAATTAGCGTAAAACTCCCTCACCACAGGAATGACTACTGCGGCAGTAGTGTAGCATAACATTTCCCATCGTCGCAGCATGATCATCTCTTCAATCACTGTCGATGGATTGTCTAATCCTCGATTCGCAAAGCCTCTTTCTTTGATTAATCTCCTCTTTGTTAGCACTTTGTTGAAGATTCGTTGTGCCTCAACATTAACGAACTTTCTCCAGTTCAACACTCGAAATCTAGGGCAATAATTGGAACTGGAAGCCATTAGGGATGAATTCAAGGGTGTTTCCATTCATTTTTGGGTAATGGGGAGTTTAGGAACCGACTGGAAGTTTATAAGGGAAAATTACGCTTAAAACCGCCATTTCAAACTCCAAAAACTGTCCACTCGCCGATCTCACCGTCAACGGCCTCGATGGCGCCGTTGGTTGACTTGTGCAATTTAATTGTCAGGGCTCTCAGGAAAATCCCATCGTCGGTGGTGTCGAGCTCGCCGTCGGTGCCCAAGGTAAAATTTGCACAAAAACGCCATTGTTAGAATGCGTTCAAAATTTTATCTATTGATCCAAATTCCAGGATAATCAAAGGGTAAATACGAGCAGTATAATTCAATACTACCATATTCTAATGATAAATTCAAACAAATACTCAACAAATAAATATAACTATGGGTTGCCTCTCATAAAGCGCTTAGTTTAACGTTGTCAGCCTGACCTATTCAGGTGTTATTTGATGCACCAAAAATATATACGATTTTTGCTATATAATTTTACCCATTTTTGGTGATATTGCACTTTAAAGAAATGTATTTTTCATGATTTGTTGTAGGTATGATGATTTTAGGTGATTGGAGTGAAAAGAAGCGAAAAAAAACGAATTCGGAGCAAAAAGGAGCAAAATGGTGAAAATGGTGTTCTGACGCCGCCGGCGCCAGAATGGGCACCACCGACGCCCAAATCTAGAGACTTCAGCATTTAATGGCATGATAGAGCGCCACCAGCGCCCTATCTGGCGCCGTCAGCGCCCGAAGTCGGTGGAATTCAAATTTGAAGAGTTTTGACGACTTTTTGAAGGGATTCTTATGGAAATTCTTGGGATTTTGTCCCGATCTTATAAGTAACTATTTTTTGGATGAAAATGGTGTGTTTCTTATGTCTTCTAGTTTAGTTTTAGTGAGTGTTAAGTGTTAGCGTTTAGGAGAAGTGTGTGTAGAGTGAGGATTTGAGAGGAATTCTTCTATAAGAGTGAAGGAGAAGGAGTAAAGTGAGAGATTGCTTCTTCCTTTCCATTCTAAAAAGAGAATCAAGTGTTGTAAAGAAAAGAGAGAAGAGGATTCAAAGGAAATTCAAGGGAATTGCATTGGGGAAGAGAAATAGATAAGTTGTATATTCTTTTGTGGTTGGTATAACTTTTCTTTTATATATAAAATCCATGTTTTATTGTATCTTCTCCATTAACTCTGAGTAGTCTCCCTTGTCTTTCTTCTTGCAAAGAGATGTGATGATGGATTGATGTGGATTTAATGTGTTTTTAATGTAATGAAGAAATTGTGATGGTTTTTCATTTTGAACTTAATTTGGCCAATTGAAATGTTAAAATATGTTGTTGAACATTAAGTTTGAAAGGATTTAATGTCCTACAATAATAATGAAAGATCCATTTAATTTATATGGATGAATTACGTAGTTCATGGGAATTGAGTGCAAATAAATAGGAAAATATGTTTTGATGGACTTCAATGTGGAGATTTCAGGATGGCAAGCTGAAATCCCCAAAATGGTTCTAAGATTAGTAACTAATATCAAAGGTTAGCTTTCAGGTGAAGGGTGAGTGGGAGCTCTGAAGTGAGATCTAGTATCCTCCCAGCCTAGCCTTAGATTTAGTGACTTAACTTAGGATATGTCAATGTTCTTTTCTTGCTTATAAGAGGGGGTACTCTTTTAAGGGTAAATAATAATCTATGCTCCTATTTGGCACAATAACATAGATAATTTTTCCATATCAATCCACACATCATATTCTCATTTCAAGAGGAAAGATACTTTTCTCATATATCGAAAACCTTTCAAATACTTAGTTTAGTGTGTCTATTAGCTAATTCTGTTTTTAAAGTTGTTAGAAGTAATTGTAGTTTAGTTAATTGTTGCTGTTTTTTTTCATAGTGTTAGTAGGAGTATGTGTTAAACCTTAAGTGCTATTTAAATATTGGATTTTAGTGCTATATTATTTATATTGTGAACACTTTCTTATACTCTGAACTTTCCATGTGGGATCGATAACTAGGACTCCATTAGAGCCCTGTATTACTTGATACGATACATATACTTGCGTTGAATGCTTGGACTTAACAAAATCATTATAAATATATAAATTTGAGTTCATAAATTCTTGCAAAATATAAGTCTCATGCGTCATTATTCAGGTTGACTGAGCATTAAAACCTCTTTAAAGTTTAGTCCTTTACCCTAAATATATGGTTTTATTCTGTGTCAATTTACTTTAAATCTATTCCCAGTCTTTGGATCTTCAATTTCAACAGCTCCGTAAGTATAAACTCGAGTCACAGTAAAGCGTCCTAACCAATGAGACTTCAATTTCCCAGGGAATAACTTTAGCCTTGTATTGTAAAGCAAAACTGTGTCCTGGTTCAAAGTTCTTCTAGTTAATCTTCCGATCATGCCTTAACTTCAATTTCTCCTTATAAACTCTGTCGTTATCTTAAGATTCATTTCTTAATTCTTCCAATTCATTTATTTGTAACAATCTCTTCTCACGAGCATTTTTCAAATTATAATTGAATTCTTTAATCGCCCAATATGCTTTATGCTTCAATTTTACTGGTAAGTGGCAAGTCTTTCCAAAAATGTGTCTGTAAGGAGTCATTCCAATAGGAGTTTTATAAGCAGTCCTGTATGCCCATAATGTAGTATCTAATCTCGTATACCAATTGACCCAATATAAATATATGCATACTAAAATCTTCTTCCCCGGCAACGGTGCTAAAAACTTGACCCAATATAAAATCTTCTTCCCCGGCAATGGTGCCAAAAACTTGACCCAATATAAATATATGCGTACTAAAATCTACTTTCCCGACAACGGCGCCAAAAACTTGACCCGAAGTCCACTGAAGATCAACGTACTAATTAATGCTTTCAAAAATATATGTTATAAATAATAATAACGGCTAGTGTATATAAATATAATTTTATGGAAAATATTTTACACACTAGGGGTACTACGCAAGTATATGTATCGTATCAAGTAATATAGGGCTTTGAAGCAAAGACCCCAGTATCGTTCCCACGAAGAGAGAGTTATATATCTTTTTAATTTTTATTTTAATGTATTTCTTTTATAATCAAAAATAAAATATCTTTAATTTACTAGATGCAATAATAAAGCAGAAATAAAATAATTGATGTAAATAGCAATAAGAAAGCAACTTTCTCCCTTTCAATTAATCTAAGATTTTCTAAGATAATTATAATATTCGTGGAGAATATAAATTTATGGTATTGTGCCAAATAGAAGCATTCATATTCTTTACCCTTTAATCCAGGTGCAAAGAATATTGGCTAGCCTATAGATCAGGTCCGAATGTATTGTTAGTAGAATTGGTTAATCTAGGCTCACACTACTAGATGTCAAAGGGTGGCTATGGTCGGCCCTACTAGTGACCCTTTCCTTTTCTATAAACCAAATCATAAGATTTTAGTTTGTCACTCTAAAAACTTATCAATTCTACACCCAATATATAACATCTTCCTATTTATTTGCACTTCACCTTGAATAACCCGCACAAGGCCTTCGATTACCCAAGGATTCATGTGATATCTACAAGTTAAGAATTCATCTCCTTCTAGGTCTCAAAACTCTTCAACAGGTTTTAACAATTTAAATGGCCAATTTAAATAGTAAATTAAGAACCAGTATTAATATCATCACAATGTTTTGAAAATATATGATTTTTAATTCTCCCACGAATTTTGTATTATCTTATTTATCTTTTCATAATTGAAAGGAGAAAGTAAAGTAACTACTCAGAAAACATTGAAATTAAGTAAGAAAACATAATAAATAAACTTTGAATCAAAATAAAAATACTTATCTTAGATGTTTCTCCTACTAAACTTCTGATTTCTACTCACTCCACACCGTAATGAACTACAGATGCACTAACCCTTTCAAATTCTAAATACAAACTCTAAAATAAACTCACTAATTTATGAAGGAAAGTAAAAAGGTGGCCCTAATATGATCTCTCTAATTCTCTTTCTAGGTTGGACTTAAGATTGGGGGGCTAGATGGGGCCTTTTTCTCTGAAGTAATACCCTCCTATTTATAGGCTTCAAGGGTTGTCTCAAGGCACCTCTTCAAAATGTGTCCACATTCAATGAATCTTCAAGAAGGTTTGTCTGGCGCCTAGGAGCCGGACACCACGTCCAGTTCTTCACACCTCTTCACTTTGGATCGTACCTCTTCGCGATTAAAACCGTTTTGAAGCGTCCAAATACATTGTATCACATTTCCTATAAACCAGGAACAACTTCCAGTCTTCTAGAAGGTCCAATAACCGCTCACACCATCAAAATAACCGCCCAAAAGTCGTCAAAAACTTAATAGTTTTATGTATCGAGCTGGCGCTTAGGCGCCGGACTCTGGCGCCTAGGCGCCAGGCCAGTAATTCTGACAATTTTGCATTTTGGCTCTATTTTTGCTCCTTTTTGCTCCTTTTTGCTCCATTTTCATATTTTTCTACTTCTTGAACATTTTTGTATCACCTACATCCAAAAACAAAAAAATACCTTTCATTAAAGCATAATATCCTTAAAATTTAATAAAAATCAAGGCATAAAAATAGATATTTTTTCTTGGATCAAAATCCCCCAAACTTAAACGTTACTTGTCCTCAAGTAACCCTTTTTACTATATAGAATGTATAACATTTGGAATAAAAAGGTAAATATTCAAGACTCCTTATGATTTTTGATTTTATAAAGGCTTTAGTAAATCATTAACCAAATTTCACTAACAAAGTTTAATTTTAAGAATTTAAAGAATATTCTAACTACCAAATCATAAGACTTCAAAAAATTTTCATTCACTTTGAAAATAATTGTAGTTTATTATATTAAGATCACATAAATTATTCACAAGAAAAAGATCTTCATGAAATTCTTTTCTAATAAAAATACATGCATAAAAATTAAGTAATATATGTAATCAGTTTTCTTTTTATAAGTTAATTCAAGTGAAGCCAATTTTTTATTAGGCATTTCCTCAAGCTTCTCCTCTCTTTTTATTTTTTCCATCATTTTTTTAATTTATTTTTTATTTTTTTTATTTATTTATTTTTATTTTTTTAAAAGAGAGGATTATTGTATCTGGATAACCTGTTAATGGTTTTGAACTTCACTATCCTTAACTTATATTTTCAAACTTTTAGACTTTCACTTAATTATTATAACATAAATATATTTCAAAAAGAATTTCAATCTATTCTTTTTTAGTTATAATTTTTGATTTCTTAATACTTTTGAGATTCAATTATCCCTACTATGAATAGAAAAATTTCTTAATCTTATTCTTCTTTAAGTTGAATAATTTTATTCATAAAATCAATCAAAGTTATTAAAATTTTTGATTAAGTCCACTAAATTATTTATAAGTTGAAAAATTTAAGTGATCTTAAATAGATTCTTCATTCCTCATGTTATGTCAAAAATTTTTATTTTAAGAAAATATTAGTTCTTAAAGGACAAATAAAATTTAAATTTGAATGTATTTTTCCTTTCCCCCAAACTTAAGTTTTGGTCTATTATGAAATTTTTTTAAAGTATGAGAGAAAGAAAAAAAATAATTTTAAAAAGGAATTTTTATAAATATATAAAAAAAATTCTAGAAAGAAAAATTTACTTCTACACATGCTCTTATAAATAAAACTGAAATAATGAAGCAAGTATAAAAGTATGCAGGCTCATTAGTAATTAAATTAAATGACTATACTACTTAAAATAACAGAAATATAACAACAATACTAACTACTAAACAGTAGGTTGAAACAAAAATAAACATAAATTTATCCTAATTTCAATCTTAAACACAATACATTAAAAATACTTTAATAGCAGTCTCAACACCAAACAATCCACACAAAGTACATAAACAAATCTAAACTAGCAAACAACATACAACAATGAATACTAGCAAACAAACTAAACTAACAACAGACTTAGCACAACTCAGAGGTAAATCATACTACTAATCACTATCTGTAGCCTCATCATCGTCATCATCACCAAAAGAAAACTCAACATCCTTAGGATCAACATATGGTGAGAAACTAGGAAAGGTAGGAAACTGAACATCATGCATTCCCTTCAGGAATCTAACGAGAGCTTCATCATACTCGAGCATCGTAACTACTCTTCCTCCGGGTATACTCAGATAAATGATCAATTTTCTTATCAATAAAATCAACTCTGCAGTGAGTTTCAAATAACTCATGCTGCTGCTCTTTAAACTGATCATGCATCGATTCCCAAAAACTAGATGGTGGCTCAGCAGTAGAAGTAGAAGGTCTGGAAGTGGAAGGTCTACGTGAAGTGTGTGCAGAAGTAGAAGGGGCTGTAGATCTCTTCCGACAAAGATGATCATAGATACTAACACTCTCCTGCCCAATTGGCTTGGTAGACTTCAGCTTCTCCTTAGAAATATCAGTAGTGACTCCATTGCTAACACATAAAGAATAGATCAATGATGGGAATCCCAGTCCCACAGAAGTGCTAGATCTAGCAGTAGACTCCAGAGAATCATAAATAATACTGCCGACATCTATCAGCTTCCTCTCCTGAATGTAATAGTTCAGGATAGCTCTTTCTCTGATAACTTCACTCAGGTGGTTGGAACGTAGAAGTCTAGCAGAAATAAAATAATGCCAAGCCTTTGAAACACCATTTAGCTTAGAAGATTTGAAGTTTACCCATTTTTCATTCAGGATCTTCCAGGCTCTAGTGTCGTTAGTTAAATAAGCAATAATCATCTCAAGATCTCCCTCAGATGGAGATAATCCAGAATAGTGGCACTCGATGGTAGGTGGCAGTCCATAGAACACATTGATCCTCTCCGAAGTAAATCCTACTCAATACCTCTGACAAAGACTTCGTAGTCTTCTACATCTAAAAAGTTAGCATAAAATTCGCGAACGACTGGAATAACAACAACAACAGTGAAATAACAGAATCGTTGCCAGTTGTGCGCAACGATTGTGTTCTCGATCATTTCACACGGATTGTAAAAGCTTTGCTCCGAGATAAACTTTATCGACGTCGCAAATTTGTGATATCAAAAATGCGCTGCCGCAGTCGCGAACTTGCTACTGTCAAAATTTTCTCATCCCTTCCCTTGCTTAGATTTCGGTGCCATCTAAACGTAAAAGAAAACAAGAATACATTTAGGAATCAAATATTTAAACTCTTTTTAAGTTTAAGAAACTTAAAATAAGTTTAAAAATCCAAATAGAATACCTAAGAATCAAAATTTTTCTCAAAATTTTGGTTTTTAGCAAAACTAAGGAAAAACTATGGTGAAAATTGAAAATAAATGGATTAGAGTGTAGTTCTGATCTCTAGACAAAGAAATCAAGTGATTTTGCGCAAAAATACTTGATGTTTTGACCTCAAAATGGATCTAAGAGGTGTATTTTCGCGAAACTGGGGAAGGAGAAGAAGCTTAGGCGTCATCCATGGCTAATGGGGTTTATATGTTAATTTTTGTTTAAGCAGGCCGAACCAGCGCTTAGGCGCTGAATTCTGGCGCCTAGGCGCTAGACTCGCCTTTCACAAAAATCACTCTAAAAATTTTGTTTTCCACCCAAAATTCATAAATTCAACTTCCAATTACTCATATTAGAGTAGGGCTTCAGTTTCTAACTTCCAAAACATTTTCCAAAAATTTTAAAAATTAAATATTAAATCCACCAATCAAACACAAGGTTTAAATCAAACTCCTCTAATTTCCATTTATAATCTTCAATATTGGCTCAATACACTTCAGATATGTATAATATAATGATTCAAGTCCTAACACACAATGAAAAAACACAATTTGAGAACAAATACAACACACATTGAACATGAAAGCAAATACACAAACAAACACAATCGATTCACTAAATCGATACAACGACTCACTAGATAAATCACGATCTCACCAAATCACTATCTAATTTCCGTTATCTTGGCAAGGAAAACTATTCAACCCATTTGGGAAGAACACTAATGCTCTTGGAAAATCCGTAGCCATTTTCGCGTCGATCTAATTGTTCTTCGCATACATCTCCACTTTAGCATCTTGATTAGCTGCTAGATGATCAAATTGAAGTTCGCCTGCTATTCAAGATGCTCAATTTGATGTTACATCTCATGAAGGTGATCTCCAATGCTTTTGAAATCCGCTTCAAATTTATCAAGATGACTAGAAATTTTCTCCAAACTTACAGCGATGAAACCATTAAAGTAGGGTTGAGGATCTTTTGGACCTTTGTCTCTAGCCTCTTCTTCAACATTTCTCCTCTCCATTTCTTCAAAAATCCTCTCTAATCTCTCAAGAATGGAGTGTATGGGTCGAAATAATGATTGCATAGGGATTGGGGACGAAGATGGGTTAATTTAAAGGTGAAAATCGTATGAAAAACTAAAAATTTTTGGTTTTTACACGACCTAGTAACCGTGGCGCTTAGGCGCCAAATGCGCGCCTAGGCTCCGGACCCATCGACACATAACTTATTCTGGCGCTTAGGCGCCGAATTCTGGCACCTAGGCGCCGGAACCATGTTTGACTCCGTTTCGCCTAACGTCAAATTTTAAAGTTTCGTTCTCCAAAAATAGGTAAATTATAATGGTAAGATCAGAACAATCTCACTAACACAATTATATATATTTTCAATGAAGGTTAACTTGATCTCCTTTTTACTCACATATGAAATGGAGTGATCCAAAGTCCAAACTTTTATATACTTCAAGATAATTTTTAATTTTCTGAAGTTATATAAAATTAGTCAAGATCGAGGCATAACCATACATTAAAAATATAAAAACACACTAAAAATAAAATCTATGGGTTGCCTCCCATTAAGCGCTTGGTTTAACGTCGTCAGCCCGACCTAAGTAATTCTTTAATCAGGTTGACTTAATTCATAAGCCTATTTATAAATCTTTTTAATGTCTCCCAAATAAGGCTTTAATCTTAATCCATTAACTTTAAAAAATTTTCCCATTTTGGGGTCTTTAATATCCACAGCTCCATATTGGTATACTTTTTCAATTATATATGGTCCTATCCATTTTGATCTCAATTTTCCAGGAAAAAGTCTTAAACGAGTATTAAATAGTAATACTTCTTGTCCGAGCTCAAATATTTTTCCCGAAATCTTTTTATCATGTAATACCTTCATTTTCTCTTTATAAATTTTTGCATTATCATATGATTCATTTCTTATTTCATTCCTCTCATTTAATTGCAATAATCGTTTTTCTCCTGCAGTATTCAAATCAGAATTAAACTCCTTTATCGCCCAATAAGCTTTATGTTCAAGTTCAACAGGTAAGTGACAGTGTTTTCCAAAAACTAACCGGTAAGGTGGCATTCTGATTGGTGTCTTATAAGCTGTTCTATAAGCCCATAATGCAAAATCAAGTCTATCAACCGAATCAGTTCTTTTAAGATTAACATACTTCTCTAAAATTCTTTTAATTTTTCGGTTTGATACTTCAGCCATTCCACTTGTTTGTGGGTGATATGCAGTTGCAATTTTATGTTTGATTCCAAATTTTTGCAGTAATGATTGAATTCTTTTATTTCTAAAATGACTTCCGCCATTTGTGATAATTACCTTAGGCATTCCGAATCTTGAAAAAATCATCTTCTTTAAAAATTTACATACACTTTTGGAGTCACAGTTAGGCAAAGCTACAGCTTCAATCCACTTTGAAACGTAATCAACTGCTAATAAAATATAAATTTTTCCAGATGATGGCACAAATGGTCTCATAAAGTCTAAACCCCATATATCAAAAATTTCAACTTCCAATATATAGTTTAAAGACATTTCATCTTTCTTGGATATATTTCCCATCCTTTGACATCGATCACATGTTTTAACATAATGTCTCACATCTCTGAATAAAGTAGGACAATAAAATCCTGAATTTAAAATTTTAAATGCAGTTTTATCTACTCCAAAGTGTCCTCCAAAATCGGAATCATGACATTTTTGAATAATAGCAAAAGTTTCTTCATAAGGTTCGTATCTTCGAATTATAGAACTCTTCCTAATTTAAATAAATGAGGATCTTCCCAAATATAATACTTAGCATCATTTTTAAATTTCTTAATAAATTTTTCATTCAATACATAAGGTAGAATATTGCTAACTAAATAGTTAACTATCCGCATACCAAGGTGTTTGGTATCCTTGAATAACATATAAATGTTCATCAGGAAATTTATCATTTATGTTTTCTTCAGTAATAACATCATTCTTAATTTTAGATAAATGATCAGGAATTTGGTTGTCCGTTCCTTTTCTATCCACTATTTGAAAATTAAATTCTTGTAGAAGTAAAACCCATCTTATTAGTCTAGGTTTAGAATCCTTTTTTGACATTAGATATTTAATAGCGGAATGATCAGTATGAACTATGCATTTATTACCAAGAAGAAAAGGTCTAAATTTATAAGGCATATACTAAAGCTAGAAGCTCTTTCTCAGTAGTAGTGTAATTTCTTTGTGTTTCAGTGAGAGTTTTACTAGCATAATATATAACTTTGAAAATTTTCTCATATTTTTGTCCCATTATAGCTCCAATTGCAAAATCACTTGCAACGCATATTAATTCAAAAGATGTATTCCAATTAGGTGCAACAATGATAGGTGTAGTTATTAATTTTTCTTTTAAAAAATTAAAAGCATTAACACAGTCTTTGTTAAATTCAAATTTAGCATCTTTTTCCATTAAATGACAAAAAGGTTTAGTAATTTTAGAAAAATCCTTTATATATCTTTTATAAAATCCAGCATGACCTAGAAAACTTCTCACATCAGTAACAGTAGTAGGTGGCTGTAATTCAGCAATAATTTTCACTTTTGCTTGATCTACTTCCATCCCTTTTTGTGAAATCTTGTGACTAAGTACGATGCATTCTGTGACCATGAATTGACATTTTTCCCAATTAAGAACTATGTTTGTTTCTTCACACCTTTTCAGAATTTTGGAAATATTTTCCAAACAAGATTCAAAAGAAGTTCCAAAAAATAAAAAATCGTCCATGAGTATTTCAATTCCTTTATCAATCAAATCACAAAATATTGACATCATACATCTTTGAAAAGTTGCAGGTGCATTACATAAACCAAAAGACATTCTTCTAAAGGCAAATGTTTCATAAGGACTTATAAATGTTGTTTTCTCTTGATCCTCATGAGCGACAGGTAATTGATGATAACCAAAATATCCATCCAGAAAACAGAAATATGAGTGTCCAGCTAATTTATCAAGCATTTGATCCAAGAAAGGTAAAGGAAAATGATCTTTTCTAGTGGCGTCATTTAATTTCCTATAATCAATGCAAATTCAACATCTAGTAACTTGTCTTGTAGGAATTAGTTCATTTTTATCATTGACAATGACAGTTACTCGTCCTTTCTTTAGAACACAATGAATAGGACTTACCCATTGGCTATCCGAAATAGGATAAATAATACCAGCATCTAACCATTTAACAATTTCTTTTTTTAACAACCTCTTTCATGATAGGATGTAATCTTCTTTGCGGTTCAATAGTAGGTTTAAAATTTTCTTCCATTAAAATTCTATGCATACAAATGGACGGGCTTATTCCTCTTATGTCAGCAATTGTCCAACCAAATGCTTTCTTATAATTCTTTAACACTCCTATCAATTTTTATTCTTGATCTTTACTTAGCTCGAAGAAATAATAACGGCTAAAGTTAATGAATTTCCCGTAAATGCATACTTTAAATGTGAAGGTAACATTTTTAATTCCAGTTCAGGGGCTTTTTTAATTGAGGGTAAAAGTATATCATTTTGAGTTATGTCCAAAGTTTCCCAATTATCTTTAATATGATGCGTTTCTTCTTCTTTTTGTTCTTCATCTTCATCGGTTAATAATTCAAATTTTTCTTCAAAAATGACTTTACATTTTTCTTGATAATGTTTCTCAATTAAATAATAAATTATATCCATTCGATAACATTTTTCTTTGTCAGGGTATTTCATTGATTTAAGGACATTAAATTTAATCTCTTGATCATTAACTCTCATGGTTAATTCTCCTTTTTGCACATCAATCATAGCTCGTCCGGTCACTAGAAAAGGTCTCCCTAAAATAATAGGTATTTCTTTATATTCTTCCATATCAAGTACAATGAAATCTACAGGGAAGATAAATTTATCTACTTAACAAGAACATCCTCTATAACTCCTTTATGGTAAGTGATAGATCTATCGCCTAATCGAAGGGTTACAGTGGTGGGAGTAATCTCTCCTAAATTCAACCTTTGAAAAATAGAAAATGGCATGAGATTAATACTTGCTCCTAAATCGCATAAAGCTTTTCCACAAAACTTTTCTCCAATAGCACAAGGTATAGTAATACTTCCAGGATCATTAAGTTTTTGAGGTAATTTTTTTTGAATTATTGCACTACATTCTTCACTTAATGCAACAGTTTTAAAAGCTTCAAATCTTCGTTTCTTACTTAAAATATCTTTCATAACTTTTGCATAAGTTGGCATCTGTTCCAAAGCTTCAGCAAAAGGTATGTTTATAGTAAGTTTCTTAAAAATTTCAAAGAACTTAGAAAATTGATGATCAAGCTTCTGCTGTGTAAGTCTTTGAGGAATAGGTGGTGGTGGTATTTCAACTTCCATATTAATAGAAATATCAGTTTGATCTTTATTAGGAGAAGGAGTTTCTTTAGATTTTTCAATCTCTTCAACCTCAATCTCATTTTCAATTTCATTATGCATTCTTTCTTTTAATTCCTTTCCACTTCTAAGTTGTACTGACTTTAACATGTTCATGTTCTTTTCCAGTTTCTTTTGGATGGATTTCAACATTACTAGGAAGTGTTTACGGGGTCTATAATTAATTAAATTAGCGATTTGTCCCATTTGATTCTCAATATTACGAATAGTAGTGTTTTCATTTTGTAATTTTTTACTAAGTTGTAAAATTAATTCTTCTATAGATAACTTTTTCTGTTGATTGTTAAATCCAGGTGGTTTATAGTTTGAATTAACTTGATTATTCCAATTTCCAGTGGGATGAGATTGATTAATACCCCATTGTTGTGAATTATTCCAGTTAAAAATAGGATGATTTTTCAATCCAGGATTATAATAATTTGAATAAGAATTATTTTTACTAGCAATAGTTTGTATAGTTTCAATAGTTTAAGAATCTTTAATAACAAAACTATCTAATTTCATAGACATTGCTACTACTTGTGAAGCTAAAATAGAAAAGGCTTCATTATCATGAATACTTGCCATTCTTTTAGGATTAATACTTTCAGAAGGCCATTGAAAATTATTGTTAGCCATTTCTTCAATTAAAGTGTAAGCTTCTTCAAATGATTTAGACATTAAAGAACCTCCAGCAGTAGGATCAATAATTGATTTTAAAGATCCAATTAATCCATTATAAAATGTTTGAATAATTAACCAATCAGGTAAAGCATGATGAGGACATTTTCTTAATAGTTCTTTAAATTTTTCCCAAGTTTCATAAATTATCTCCCTGTCAAATTGACTAAATGAAGTAATATCATTTCTTTATTTAGCAGTTTTAGAAGGAGGAAATTATTTAGCAAGGAATTTTTGTGCCATTTCAGCCCATGTTTTAATAGAACCTGTTGCTAATGAGTTCAGCCACATCTTTGCTTTATCTCTTAAAGAAAAAGGAAAGAGTCTAAGCCTAATAGCATCATCAGAAACATTGTTATATTTAAAGATAACACAAAGTTCTAAAAAACTAGCAAGGTGTAAATTTGGTTCCTCATTTGGTGTTCCACTAAATTTATTGTTTTGAACCATTTGAATAATAAACGGTTTAAGCTCAAAAGAATTAGCATCTACAGTGGGTATTTGAATATTATTATGAAGTTCATCAACTGTAGGGTTAGCATAATCCTTTAATGGTTTATAAACATTTTGATCATTAATTTCAATTGGATTTTGTAAATTGTTATGTGAATTAGTCATTTCTTGAAATTTTTGAATTTGTTTTCCTTTTTTAATTCTTCTAACAGTTCTTTCTAATCCAGAACATAAAGGTAATAATCCTTCAGATCCAGAACTACGCATAAAAAGTCAATTAGCAAGAATTAAAATAAATATTATTATTATATATACGTTTTTTTTGTTTTTTTTTATAATAAAGAAAAATGAATAAAATAGAAATACTTAAAATCTAAAAGTTTGCCTCTACTCTCCCCGACGATGGCGCCAAAAACTTGCCCCAATATAAATATATGCGTACTAAAATCTTCTTCCCCGGAAACGGCGCCAAAAACTTGACCCAATATAAATATATGCGTACTAAAATCTTCTTCCCCGGCAACGGCGCCAAAAACTTGACTTAATATAAATATACGCGTACTAAAATCTTCTTTCCCAAAGAACGACGCCAATAACTTGACCCGAAGTCCTCTGAAGATCAACGTACTAATTAATGCTTTCAAAAATATATGTTATAAATAATAATAGCGGCTAGTGTATGTAAATATATTTTTATGGAAAATATTTTACACACTAGGGGTACTACGCAAGTATACGTATCGTATCAAGTAATATAGGGCTTTTAAAAAAAGACCCCAGTAACGTTCCCACGAGGAGAGAGTTATAGATCTTTAAATATTTTTATTTTAAAGTATTTCTTTAATAATCAAAAATAAAATAACTTTAATTTACTAGATGCAATAATAAAGCATAAATCAAATAATTGATGTAGATAGTAATAAGAAAGCAACTTTCTCCCTTTCAATTAATCCAAGATTTTCTAAGATAATTATAATATTCATGGAGAATATAAATTTATGATATTGTGCCAAATAGAAGCATTCATATTCTTTACCCTTTGATCCAGGAGCAAAGAACATTGGCTAGCCTATAGATCAGGTCCGGATGTATTGTTAGTAGAATGAGTTAATCTAGGCTCGCACTACTAGATGTCCAAGGGTGGCTATGGTCGGCCCTACTAGTGACCCTTTCCTTTTCTATAAACCAAATCATAAGATTTTAGTCTGTCACTCTAAAAACTTATCAATTCTATGCCCAATATATAACATCTTCCTATTTATTTGCACTTCACCTTGAATAACCCGCACAAGGCCTTCGACTAACCAAGGATTCATGTGATATCTACAAGTTAAGAATTCATCTCCTTCTAGGTCTCAAAACTCTTCAACAGGTTTTAACTATTTAAATGGCCAATTTAAATAGTAAATTAAGAACCGGTATTAATATCATCACAATGTTTTAAAAATATATGATTTTTAATTCTCCGACGAATTTTGTATTATCTTATTTATCTTTTTATCATTGAAAGGAGAAAGTAAAGTAACTACTCAGAACACATTGATATTAAGTAACAAAACATAATAAATAAAATTTAAATCAAAATAAAAATACTTATCTTAGATGTTTCTCCTACTGAACTTCTGATTTCTATTGACTCCACAGCGTAATGAACTACAGATGCACCAACTCTTTCAAACTCTAAATACAAACTCTAAAATAAACTCACTAATTTATGAAGGAAAGTAAAAAGGTGGCCCTAATATGATCTCTCTAATTCTCTCTCTAGGTTGGACTGTAGATAGGGTGGCTAGATAGGGCCTTTTTCTCTGAAGGAATACCCTCCTATTTATAGGCTTCAAGGGTTGCCTCAAGGCACCTCTTCAAAATGTGTCCACATTCAATGAATTATCTAGAAGGTGTGTCTAGCACCTATGCGCCAGACACCGCGTCCAGTTCTTCGCACCTCTTCACTTTGGATCGCACCTCTTTGCAATTAAAACCGTTTTGAAGCATCCAAATACATTGTATCACATGTCCTATAAATCAGGAACAACTGCCAGTCTTCTAGAAATTCCAATAACCGCTCACACTGTCAAAATAACCGCCCAAAAGTCGTCAAAAACTTAACAGTTTTATGTATCGAGCTGGCACTTAGGTGCCCGACTCTGGCACCTAGGTACCAGGCCAGAAATTTCGACAATTTTGCATTTTGGCTCTATTTTTGCTCCTTTTTGCTCCTTTGTCATATTTTTATCCTTCTTGAACATTTTTGTATCACCTACATCCAAAAACACAAAAATACCTTTCATTAAAGCATAATATCCTTAAAATTTAATAAAAAATAAGGCATAAAAATAGGTATTTTTTTCTTGGATCACGAATCTAATATACTAGGGTTTACAGTCTTTTCAAGAATTTGTTTAATCTCAGGATTAGAAACTTCAGCTAACCCACTGGTCTGAGGATGATAAGTAGTAGAGATTTTATAAATAATATTAAACTTTTCTGCCAATCTCTGAATATATTTATTCCTGAAATGAGATCCTCCGTCAGTGATAATCACTCTCGACATTTCGTATCTTGTGAAAATGTTTTTCATTAAGAATCTTGAAACACTTTTAGCATCACAACGAGGTAAAGCTTGTGCTTCAATCCATTTTGATACATAATCAACTGCAACCAATATATATAAGTTCGCAAATGAAGGAATAAATGGTCCCATGAAATCTAATCCTCAAACATCAAAGATCTCAACTTCTAACATGAAATTCAGAGGCATTTCATTTCTTCTAGATATATTACCTACTCGTTGGCATCTATCACAAGTTTTGATATATCTGTTAACATCTCTAAAGAGAGTAGGCCAATAAAATCCAGTTTGTAAAATTTTATGCGTAGTTTTGTTAGTCCTAAAATGTCCTCCAAATTCAGAATCATGGCATTTTTGAATAATCAGTTCGGTTTCTTCATATGACACAGATCTCCTAATAATAAGATCCTTACATTGCTTATATAAATATGGTTCATCCTAAAAATATGCTTTTATATCGTGAATGAATATTTTTTGTTGCCGTGGTGTTAGAATTTGTGGCAAAATATCACTTACAATATAATTAACTATATCAGCATACCAATGTATTTTCCACTCATTAATATTATGAAGTTGTTCATCAGGGAAACTTTCTGTAAATTCATTGTCGGTGTTCCATTATTCATGATATTCTAATCTGGACAAATGATCGGCAATTTGATTATCAGCTCCCTTTTTATCAATTACCATAAAATTGAATTCTTGCATCAAAGGAATCCATATGATTAATCTTGGTTTGGTATCCTTCTTTTGCATCAGATATTTAATAGCAGAGTGATCAGTATGCACAATACATTTAATCCAATTAAATAAGATCTGAATTTTTCAAAAGCATACACAATTGCCAGTAACTCTTTTTCAGTAACCGTATAGTTACTTTGAACATCGTTAAGAATTCTACTAGCATAGTATATAACTTTAAAAATCTTATCATAGCTTTGTCCAAGAACAGCTCCAATAGCATAATCACTAGCATCGCACATTAATTCGAATGGTTTTCCCCAGTCAGGTGAAACTATTATATGTGTTGTGATTAGTTTATCCTTTAATAACTCAAAGTCATTCAAGAAGTCATCAGTAAATTCAAATTTCCTGTCCTTTTCTAAAATTTGGCATAGAGGTTTGGTAATTTTTGAAAAATCTTTAATATAACGCCTGTAAAAACCAGCATGTCCAAGAAAACTTCTTACCCCTCTCACTGTAGTAGGAGGTGGTAGTTTAGCTATAACTTGAATTTTTGCAGGGTCTACTTCCATGCCATTTTCCGAAATTTTATGCCCTAATACAATTCCTCCTGCAACCATAAATTGACATTTCTCCCAATTTAGAACAAAATTAGTTCTTTCGCATAACTCCAAAACTTTTTCAAGATGATTTAAACATGCATCAAATGATGTTCCAAATACAGAGAAATCATCCATAAATACTTCCATTCCATCATCAATTAACTTACTAAATATAGACATCATATATCTCTGGAATGTTGCAGGTGCATTACATAATCCGAATTTCATTCTTCAAAAAGAAAAACTTCCATAATGACTAGTAAATGTAGTTTTCTCTTGATCCTCAGGAGCAATAAGAATTTGTGATAACCAGTATATCCATCAAAAATGCAATAATACTTGTGTCCAGCAAGTCTGTCTAGCATTTGGTCGAGAAATGGTAAAGGGAAGTGATATTTCCTAGTGGCTAAATTTAACTTTCTATAATTAATACAAATTCTCCACCAGTAACTTGCCTGATAGGTATTAATTCATTATTCTCATTTTCTTCAACAGTCACTCCTCCTTTCTTAGGAACACAATCAATTGGGCTTACCCATGCACTGTCAGAAATAGGATATATAATTCAAGCATCTAACCATTTTAAAATCTCTTTTTTAACTACTTCTTTCATAATAGGGTTCAGTCTCCTTTGTGGATGAATTCTTGGTTTATGTTCATCGTTCAATAAAATTCTGTGCATACAAATAGAAGGGCTAATTCCATTTATATCAGTCTGAGTCCAACCAAAAGCTTCTTTGTACTTTTTTTAATGTATCCATTAATTTTTGTTCTTGAACTTCATTTAAGTCCGAGGATACAATTATTGGTAATGTTGATAACTCTCCTAAAAATGCATACTTCAAATGATTTGGAAGAGTCTTCAATTCACATTCAGGTGGTTTTACAATAGATGGAATTAAGATTTCATTCTCTGGTACTGTTGAATCGAGCATTTCAAATTGTTCTTTAACATAATCAGCTTCTTTTTTATCAATTTCATCATAATTGTCATTTTCCATATCTTCATGTTCTTCAAATTTTTCTTTGAAATATTCTTTTCTCAAATAATCACATTTCTCCATTCTAAAACATTCATCATCTATTTCTATTGAAGGATATTTCATTTACTTTGAGATGTTAAAGGTCACTTCCTATTCATTTACTCTCATAGTCAACTCTCCTTTTCGAACATCTATCATGGCTCTTCCTGTAGCTAAGAATGGTTTTCCTAAAATGATAGGTATTTCGTTGTCTTCTTCCATATCTAAAATGATAAAGTCTACAGGAAAGATAAATTTATCAACCTTAACCAGAACATCTTCTACAACTCCTTTAGGATGTGTAATAGATCGACCAGCAAACTGTAGAGTTACAGAAGTTGTTGTAATCTCTCCTATTCCCAATCTCTTCCAAGTTGATAGAGGCATCAGATTTATGCTAGCTCCCAAATCACATAAAGCTCGTCCAAAAAATTTTTCACCAATAGCACACGGGATAGTAAAACTATAAGGATCTTTAAGTTTTTCAGGAAGCTTTTTCTGAATTATAGCACTACACTCTTCACAAAGTGCAACAGTCTCATGATCTAGTAACTTCCTCTTTTTGTTGAGTATATCCTTCATAAATTTAACATAATCAGACATTTGTTCCAAAACTTCAACAAAAGGAATATTTATTGATAATTTTTTTAAAATGTCTAAGAATTTAGCAAATCTTTTTCCCTTGTCTTGTTGCTTCAGTCTTTGAGGAAATGGTGGTGGTGGTCTTTCAACAGTAATTTTCATAGGTTTCAGAGGATAATCAGGATATAAACTTTCATTTTATCCTTCATTTTCCACTTTTTCCTTTTCAACTACAGTTTCTTTCTGGCCCCTTGTTTCCAACTCTTTTCCACTTCTTAATTGAATAGCCTTGATCTGTTCTTTTCCTTGATCTTTAGGATTTACTTCAACATTGCTAGGTAAAGTTCCAATAGGTCTATTGCTCAGTTGATGACCTAGACCCATAATTATGCCTATATTTTTTCCTTTAATTTATATTTCAAAGGGTAGTATGCAAAAAAAAAAAAAATTTTAGAAAATATTTTGCACACCAGAGGTACTACGCAAGTATATGCATCGTATCTAGTAATACGACTAGGCTGGGAGAATACCGACTCTCACTTCGGAGCTCCCACGTTCCCCTCTCCTGAGGGCTAACATCTATACTTAAGCAACCAAACGATAGGACCGAATTGAGGATTTTAGTCTGTCACTCTAAAATCTCCAATTCTATGCCAGTTAAAACCCTATTTATTTGCACCCTACTTTCAAGGACTTTGACCTCCCTAAATCTTAGATGTAATCTTCACTTTAGTTGTAAAACTCAACATATTTTAACAAATAAACTGGCCATATTGAAAGTAAAATAAGATTGAAGTGAAAAGATTATCACAACTTCTTTAACATTCTCTTGGCACAACTAACTCAAATCTCCATTTCACAAAATCTCAAAACAAAAAGAAAGACAAAGAAACTACTCAGATCTCATGGAGAAAATATGACCAAACTTGGATTTCATATATAAAAGCAAAGTCATACAAACTATAATAAGTAAATACAACTTATCTCGAATTCTTCTTCAAGCAAACTCCTTGAAGTTCCTTTGAATCTCTTTCTTTCTTTACAACACACATAAATCTCCTTTGAAGCAGTAAAAAGAAGAAATCTCTCACTTTCCTTCCACTCTTACAATCTCTTAAAGAATTCCTCACAATCTCACTAATTTAAACTAACAGACACACTAGACACTCACAAGAGACACTCACTAGACTCACAGACCACACAACAACAACCTCCAACACCCCATAACACACACGGACACACCCACTTTTCAGCCTCAAATTGACTCTTTTAAAGTTGTAGAAGAGTTTCCAATAGTTGCCCAAGCATCCCTTCAAAAATCATCCACATTCAATCCACCTTGTGAGAGAACCGTCATTCTCACAGTCGGCAGCCTCGATCTCACCATCGGCGGCCTTTTAGAATACTAGGTTATGGCGTTATTGAGAAAACTTCACCGTTGGTGGGGTCGATCTTGCCGTCAGCGGCTTTCTTTTCTTTTTAATCTCTGAACTCTCATGAAAAATCCGCCATTGGCGCCATCAAGCTCACCGCCGGGGCCCAAGGTTAAATCTTCATATTTTGATCCTTTTTGCTCCAAATTCGCTCCTTTTTGAATCTTTTTGCTCCAATGACCATAAATCAACATTCCTGCAACAAAACATCAAAAATACCTTTCTTTAAAGTGCAATATCATCAAAATTAGTGTAAAATAGGTATGTAAATCTCAACATATTTTTCTTTGCTCAGTAAACTATTTTCTAAATTTTATAACATTACGATTTTTTACACTAGGCGCTAAATATAAATTGAGTCAAGTTTTTATCATATTTTGGAAGCTAAATTACTACATAGATGCAGGTCAGGTCAGATGGCTTGGTATCTCTTAATTTGGGAAGTGTCTTTTGAATTTCTTAATGACTCTTGGCACTTAAAAAGAAGAGAGAAAGGGAAGAATTAAGAGATTTCTTCATTTCTTGTATTTATCTTTTAGATAGTGGAGCTAAGTGTAAGGGATTTATATTTGCAGTGCAAGGTGGGTGTGAATCTTTTGTAGAGATAACTCTTGTAATTTTTTTTTATATTTTCTTTGACATGTTGTAATAAGTTATGTGATTTTTGCAATGAAGAATCCATGTGTTTCGTCCATGCTTAGTGAGTATTTTTCCGTACTATTTCCTTTTATTATGAAGTAGTGGCATGCGTTAGTAAATTTGTTTTTTGGTAGAATAATTTTAATTTTTCTATGATGAGTAAATTCTCTGTTGCTTCATTGATATAACATACTGGCCATAAGTTATGTTAAAATTTGTTGTATGTTGAGACAAAGCTCGGAAGAGCTGAGACTTCACAACTTGAGTGCACTCACATTGTCCGATTGGGTATGATGAAATAATCAGACGGCGATGCAACTTTTAAACGAAATATACATCATGATCTGTTTTTATTAGGAGCTTTTAGGGGACAATTGATTTAAGTGAAAGGGTTCCTTACCATGATTGTAAGGCATTTTAACCACATTTACATCTCTGCTTGTTGTTTAAACCTAATAGAATATAAGGCTTATCTATAAACTCGAAAGAGGGTAAGTAAACATATGTTCCTTGTTAGCACAAAAGTTATTACATAATTCTAAATTCTTCTACTATGTAGCAATTATTTTCATTGTAAGAGAGAAAGGATTTTCATTATATAAGAACTCTAGAAAATTTAACCAGCCTCCGTAAATTAGGTTTTTTATTTTATTTAGTTAAATTTAATTTTAGAGTAAAGTAGTGAAATTTAGAAAATCAAACATTTTGAAAATATTAGGCTAAGACTAGTTATTGTAGAATAGAACTTTTACTGAAGTCATTATGAATTAAGAACTTTCCTCGTGGGATTGATACTCATGGTTTTTGAAAGAAATTCCTATATAACTTAAATGATTCATGCAATTACATAGTATCCTTACTGTGTAAAATTAAATTGTGAAGAAAAATGAGAACTATTTGTTAAATAGCACTCAGTCGGGAATTAAGTGTGCAAGCACACACTGGCAGTGGGAGTCAAGTTTTTGGCATCATTGTCGGTAATTGAAATTGAAGTAATTTCACAAAAAGCACACTCATATTTTTGGGATCAATGCTTATTTTCTCAAAGGTGATAAAAAACATTTCTGATGCTTGGTCGCAAAAATGTGTGAAAAAAGCGTTCCAATGCTTGGTTGTAGTAAAGGCAACTGAAAAGCGTTTCAAAACTTGGTCACAACAAAGACGACCAAAAGACATTCTGATGCATTGTCGCAATAAGATGTCTAAAAAGTATTATTTTGCTTAGTCATAAAAAAAATAATTGGAGGACACCCTATATAAAGGTTATCGAAATACAAAATGCGTACAATGCTCTAAAATGCAAATTATAGACTTAGAAAGTTTTTTAAGTATCTTTTTTCTTAATTTCTAAAACTTTGTTTGACATGGATTTTTAAAGGGGTTTATTATATAAATGAAGCAATTATCATAGTCAAGCTCATAAACATGAATAATTGCCAGCTAAAATATTATGTCTTCATTTATGTGGAGGTCAACTACAAAATTCAAGTTTATACACTTTCTTCCAAAATAAAAACGAGAGAAGGAAGAAAAAGAGGCCAACTCTAGGGGTCTTCAAGTTGAGTATTGGAAAATTCATCATCCACTACATTGTCACCCTTAGCTTCCCCATGACTTTCGAGAGCAGTTGGAGCATTGTAAGGCTTCTTAAATTCTTCAAGTTTGGAATATTTACAGTCGACCATCCCTACTTGAGTGAATTCATCAGTCACAATTTTTCTACCTGTCTCCAGATATTCCACTTGAGTAGTGAGGAGTACATTGACAGTTGTCATGGAAGAAATTTTTTTTCATTTATATAGCATTCTCCTCTTTGACTGCCAAAATCCATTCGAACACAATCTCCAACTCCACCTGTGCATCGCTGAGATCAAATACTGCCTCGATAGTCATCATTGTCCCCAGTTCTATCTGTTCCTAGTATTGTCTAGCCCTCTCATAGACATAGATAGTCGTTCTCTCATAGATAGGTAAATAGAAGTCAAATGATGGTGGAAGCGTAGCCCAAGGGTTGATTGAGATTGAGCCCAGGTAGAGTTCATTGAGCTCTTTGTCTAAACTCGCTGACAAAATGATGTTTGTGATTGTACAAGCATATCCTACGGATGTTGGCTCAATGATAACTGATCTCTATTAAAGTTAGCCAAGGTGAGACTTGAATCAAAATTCATACAAACTTTCAACAGGTCCTTTTGCAGTGGAATCCATCAATACTGCCCTCCTTCTTACTTCTTGGAGGTCTCGTATGAGAAGCATTATAGGAGATGGCTTTACCCTTTTGCTTGTGCTTGGTCGATTTAGCAAAAAAAAGGTTTTCTCTTGCACTTTCCACCGATTTGTCACTACCAGGTTCTTCTCTAACCACAGATGACTTGCCTTAGCCATTTTTGATGAAGGAATAAAATCGTTCAAAGCTGGCTGAAAGGTCTCTTGAGCCAAAATATGCCTTGACAGACCTTCAGAATCAATTGGATAAAGGGACACAGTCGAATCATCCTTCTGAACTTCTTAGGATCACTGAGAGAGGATTTCGTTCAATCAATACTAACTCACCTGAGACTTTATTCTGAATATCAACATAAGTTTTTGAAACAAAGTGAATGAAATCTAAACATGGTAATTGCCTTAAAAATGGACTGGGCCAGCCTCTTCGGTTCCCTCCTCTTCTTTTTCTCTAAGGGAGGAATCATATTTCTTCTTTCTTTTTCATGCCTTTTATGAGAGTCTCTATCCTTTTCTAATTACTAACTGTTCGTATCCTCACCAGAAATGACCCACATCTCTTGACATGTAGCCATACTCCCTCGAATTCAACATCTATTTGACAGCTAAGGGGTCATTATGTTGAACTACTATAATTTTTTATCAAGTTTGACCTGCTCCATTACCTTCACCATAGGAGAAATTAAGTTGGTTTTGTTAAACGTGCCACATATGGCTCTAGTTGAAATACCCCAATCATCACAAGAATCTCTAACAAAATAGAGCTTATAGTCTTTGATCATGTTATCTAAGTTGATCAAATGAAACTTCCGGGTGGTCCCGAAGACCATGTACCCATCTGGCTCAACTTAGAGGCAGAACATGTGCGAAAATAAATCACGGATCAAGGGATGCCTTATTTGAGCAAATAAATCATGTATGCCATCACTACCACAATCAAGTTCAGCTTTACTTGAGACATGATAATGCCATAAAAGTGGAAGATCGAATGAAGCATAGTACATAGTGACAATCAAATTCCACATCAAAATAGGTCTCAGTGAAGAATTAGATCATCACCAGTCAGAGGCGAAAACCTCCACATCCACTTGCTCAAAAACTGTGTTAAAAAATTAAGTCTCATCTAGTAACTTAACCTCAAACTCAAAAGGGATCTATCTCCCAGAAGATTTAATCGAACCAAAATTTTGAGGAGACTATTTGGAGGCCATCAAGCTTCCGAAGAAAAATGATCGATAGATAGTCAGAGCAGAAAATATGAGAGCTCCGCTTATATCCATTCAAACCCACTTATAGGACCCTTCTAAGAAGCTGAAGTGCTACATTGGGTTCCATCAAAAATATCATTTGACACAAAATTTGAGGAAAATAATAATTATAAAATTATGAGAAATGTTATTCATAAAAAGAAATATTATACAGTCAGGTCATCTGCTGCCTTAGGCAAGACAAAACCCTTGTTCATTAAACTCATATATAATGCATGTCCAATAAATTTGTATTCCTCTGTCTTTTCTTATTTAACGCGTACATAAGAAATCAAACTTTCCACCGGAAGGTCAGCAAGTTTACCCCTTAAGTTCACCTCCTCAATTGGGAGAGCATCCAAATACGACATCTTGGCCCGAACTGTTTCCATATCTGCAACCTTATACTAAAGAACTAACACAATTAACTTGGGCCCGATGTTATTCCATGTCATCATGCACAACTGCCAACTCCTACCGAAGTTCTGAGACATTAGCTTCTTTTTGGAGGTCAGCAGCCCCACAAAGGGAGTCTACGTTCTCATCCAAACAAAAAACCAACGACCACAGAGAATCGCTGCAATTGTCAGTTTCCCTCCCTTGGTCCATTGGAAGAGGAGTTAAAATTAGTAGAAGTACTAGGGATGATGCCCCTTTGTACGTAACATAATTAGAAGGAATAACCTGCAATGCTAGGTTGATTTGGTGTGCCACCATTAGCATTTGGGAGCTAGTAATGTTCTCGAGTTCCTTTGCAATAATTGAGCTAGTGTTAAAGAGGTAAATGAAAGGCTAAATGAAAAATAACTATAAAGTTACCAAGCAGTCATTTTATTTCCAATGAATGGAAGCTCTCTGCGGCATGAAAAGGCACACCACCGTGAAGATCGTTCTGGGTCAGTGAACCGACCTTTACGAATGCAAGAATTTATAAATTTATATTTAAATATTTATAATAAATTTTGTAAAAGTCACAATTTCAAATGCAAGTATACGTATCGTTTCAAGTAATACAGGGCTTTATTGGAGTCCTGGTTATCGATCCCACAGGGAAGATTAAGTGAAAATTAATTTAAGAAATATAATAGATTTTCAAATTAAAAGTAATTATTATTTTTATTTCTTTTCAAAATTCAGATTTTTAAGTTTAATTAAATTTTTACTAAATGCATATAAGCAGCAATAAAGTAAAATGTTAATGCAAGTATAAATAAAACAACTTTCTTCTTTTTCAACTAATCCAAGATTTTTTAGAATAATTATCATTCGTTGAGAACTTGAAATTATGGTATTGTGCCAAATAGAAGCATTCCTATTCTTTACCTTCGCTCGATAGTATAAAGAACATTAGCTAATCTATAGATCTGTTCAGGATGTATTATTAGTAGAATGGGTTAATCTAGGCTCACACTTTAGATGTCCAAGGGTGGCTATGGTCGGCCCTACTAGTGACCCGTTCCCTTTCTATAAACCAATTTATTAGAATTTTGTCTGTCACTCTAAAAACTAATCAGTTCTACGCTCAATAAACAATATCTCCCTATTTATTTGCACTTCACCTTAAATAACCCGCTTAAGGCCTTCGATTACCCATGGATTCATGTGATATGTACTAGTTAAGAACTCATCTCCGGATAGGTCTCAGAATTCTTCGACAAGTTTTAACAATTTAAATGGCCAGTTTAAAAAGTAAATTAAAATTAGGTATTAATATCATCGTAATAATTAAAAATTTTAAGTTAAGTTCTCTAGCAAAATTAAATTATCTTATTATCTCTTCATAGTTTAAAGGAGAAAGAAAACTAACTACTCAGAACACATTGAATCCACACAACAAAACATATTTATAAAACTTTGAACCAAGTTACAAATACTTATCTGGAATGTTCCTTCAAGTGATCCTTTGACTCCTACTGACTCCAATGCAAGGTATAAGACTTCAACAGCAACAACACTTGCAAACTCTCACTTACTACTCAAAGAATTGAGTAGTAACACTCAAAATAACTAAAATAAACTCAATAAATACTTAAGAAGAAAATTTGGTGGCTCTCTAAATCTATCTCCGGATGCTAGAGATTTAGCGGGCACGTTTTTCTATAGAAAGGTCTCTTATTTATAGAGCTTCAAAAATGGCCAGGGGTTTCTTAAGGTACCTCTACAAAATTCGTCCAAATTTAATGAATCTTTTAGAAAGTAACTATGGCGCCTAGGCGCCGGAATCTTAGGCGCTGAACTCCGTGACCAAGTCTTCGCACCCCTTCACTTTGGATCACACCTCTTCACGATCAAAACTATTTTCCTGTGTCCAGATGCATTGTATCACATGTCCTATGGATTAGGAGTAACTTCCAGTCTGATAACCGCTTAACACCGTCAAACTAACTGCCCAAAATTGTCAAAAATTCTTCACTGCTTCAGTATCGAACTGGCGCTTAGGCGCCGGATTCTGGCGCCTAGGCGCCAGACCTAAAATTTCGGCAACTTTGCTTTTTAGCTCTATTTTTGCTCATTTTTGCTCCTTTTTTCCTTCTTGAACTCTTTTTTATCTCCTATATCAAAAAACATAAAAATACTTTTCATTAAAGCATAATATCCTTAAGAATTGAATCATAAATAAGGCATAAAAATAAGTATTTTTAAAGTGGATCAAATTCCCCCAAACTTAAACGTTACTTGTCCTCAAGTAACCCTTTTTATTATATAAAATGTATAACATTTAGAATGAAGTTTAAATATTTAAGAATCCTTGTAATTTTTGGCTTTATAAAATCTTTAGCAAATCATTAACCAAATTTCATTAATTAAGGTCAATTTTAAGAATTTAAAGAATACTTAACTACCAAATCATAAGATTTAAAATTTTTCATTTATTTCAAGAATAATTGTAATTAATCATATTAAGTTCACATAGATAATTTACAAGAAAAAGACTTTCATGAAAACTTTTCTAATAAAGATGCATGTACATAAAAATTAAGTTATAAATGTAATTAATTTTCTTCCTATAAGATAATTCAGCCAATTTTTTATTAGGCTTTCTTCAAGCTTCTCCTCACATTTCTTCTTTTTGTTATTTTCCTTTTTTTCTCTTTTTTTAAGGATTTTTTTCAATCCTCCATTTTTTTTTATACTTGTGAGGATTACTATATTTGGATAGCCCGTTAATGATTTTGAATTTCACTATCTTTAACTTATATTTAAAAACTTATACATTTTTACTTAATAAATATGACAAAGTATTTTTCAAAAATTATTTCAATATTTTATTTTTCAAGTAATAATCTTGATTCCTTAGTATTTCAAAAATACAGTTCTCTTTACTATAAATAGAAAAAATTTTAATCTTATTATTGTTTAAGTTAAATAATTTTATTCTTAAAATCATTCAAAATTAGTGAAATTTTAGTTAAGTTTATTAAATTATTTATAAATTCAAAAATTTAAGTAATCTTAAATAGATTTTTCATTCCTTATGTTATGTTAATATTTTTTCTAAAGAAAATATTAGTACATTGAGAACAAGTAATATTTAATATTCAATATGTTTTCCCTTCCCCCAAACTTCAGCTTTAGTATAAAAATGAATCATAAAATTTTCTAAAGTATGAGAGAAAGAATAAAATAAGAATTTATCTCGGTATAATGATGATGTAGTAAGGAAAAACTCATTTCTACTTCTACTCATGCTTTAATATGTATATAACATAAATGATTAAGCATATATAGAAAAGTTTTTAGAGCAGGAGTTAATTTCTACAATTTTTTCAAATATATATATTATTATTATTCTCTCTTTTTTTATTTAAAACATGCAAAATTACTAACTATTCAGGAATACTAAATAGTAGGCTAAAACAGAAACAAACATTTATCATAGAAAATAAAAATTCATCCAACTTCAGTTTTTAATACATAACACATTAGATGATCTAAAACAGTCTAAACATCAAAAGTCCACACAAAGTTAATTTAACAAATCAACACTAACAAATAAAAATAAAATCAGAATCATCAGTACTAACATACTAGAAATAAAATACTAAATACAGAATCAATACATTTCAGGAAGTAAATCAAACTACTAATCACTAGCTGTAGCATTGTCGTCGTCATCACCAAAAGAAAATTCTACATCCTTCGGATATACCTAAGGTGAGAATCTAGGACAGGTAGGGAACTGAACATCATGATCACTCTTCAAAAATCTAAAAAGAGACTCAGAATACTCAGTATCATAATTACTCTTCCTTTGGGTGTACTCAGAAAGACGATTGATGTTCTTATCGATCGTATCTACTCTACAACGAGTTAGAAATAACTCATTCTGCTGCTCTATAAACTTATAATGCATAGATTCCCATAAACTAGATGGTGGCTCAGCAGCAGAAGTAGAGGGTCCAGAAGTAGAAGGTCTACCATAAGTAGGTAATGAACTAGAAGGTGTGGTAGAACTCTTACCTCGCAGTCAATCATAGATACTGACACTTTCTCGTCCAATGGGCTTCGTAGACTTGAGCTTTTCCTCTGAAAGCTCAGCAACAACTCCAGCACTTTAACACAAAGAATAAATAAGAGATGGGAATCTCAATCCCACATAAGTGCTATAATGAGCAGTGGCCTCTACAGAATCATAAATAATACTCCCAATATTAATCGTCTTCCTCTCCTGTATGCAGTAGTTGAGGATAGCTCTGTCCTTGGTAACCTCACTCAAATGGTTGGATGGAAGGAAGCGAGTAGAAATAAAGTAATGCCATGCCTTAGAAACACCATTTAGCTTAGAAGATGAAAAATTTACCCGTTTTCCGTTCCGGATCTTCCAAGCTCCAGTACCATCAGTCAAATAAGCAATAATCATCTCTAAATCTCCCTCAGATGGAGATAATCCAGAGTAATAACACTCGATGTTCGGTGGCAGGCCGTAGAAAATGTTGATTCTCTCTTGAGTAAATCCGACTTAAACTCCTCTCACGAAGATCTCAAAATCTTCGGCATCGAAGAAATTTACATAAAACTCCCTGACGACAGGGATAACAACAACAGTAGTAAAGTAGCAGAATCGTTGCCAGTTCAGTGCAACGATCGTATCTTCAGTCCTTCCTCCAGGATTATAAAAACTTCATTCCGAGATAAACTTTCTTATCGTATCAAAATTGTTGTAACAAAAATGTGCCGCAGCAGTGGCAAACTTGCTACGATCGAATTTTTCTTGTTTCGTTCATCTCTTAGATTTAGGTGCCATATGAACATGAAATAAAAATGCAAAATAAATTTATAGGATCAAATGAAAGGAACTAATTTAAGCTTTTCAAACATGAAAGAGCTTAAAAATCCATGGATATAACTTTAAAAATCAATTTTTTTCTCAAAATTTCGGTTCTCTTCAAAGAGAGCAAAATCCATGGTGAAATTCAAAAATAAATGGTTTAGAAGGTAGATCTGACCTCGAGATGAAGAGATCGAGTGATTCCAAGCTCAAAAACTTGAAGATTTGGCCTCAAAGTGGATCCTAAGGCTCTATTTTCGTGAAAACGATAAGAACAGGAAGCTTAAGCGTCGAAAATGGCATTGGGAGGTTTAAGAAGATGAAGTTCTGGGTTCAGGCCGAACCGGCGCTTAGGCGCTGAATGCTGGTGCCTAGGCGCCAGAATCGCCTTTCCAAAAATTGATTTTAAAATTATATTTTCCACCAAAACTTATCAAATTCAACTTCTAATTACTCACATGAGAGTATTACTCCAATTTCAAACTTCCAAACATTTCCACAATCAATAAATTAGATCCATATTTCAAACACAAGATATAACCAAACTCTTCAATTCCATTTCATATTTTTTGTTCCAAGCTCAATAAATTCCAGAAAAAGACTATAACAAGGTTCATCATTCTATAAACAACACAAACAACACTAATTTAAAGCAAATTCTCAATCCAACAACATACCTTGAACAATTATGGAAACACATAATCTAAACATTCGACTCAAAAGAACATAACTCAATCACACCTCGAACACACAAAAGATCTATTCATCTCCAAACTTTAATTTTCATCCCTCTCACAATGAAGATTGCTAGGCCCTAATGCATAGAAAACTAACGCCCTTGGAAATTCCAAAGTCGTCTTCTCATCAATCCATTTGTTTTTCTCAAACATCGCTACTTGAGCATCTTGATAGGCTGCCATATGATTGAATTAAAGTTTCGTTTGCTATTCTAAGTGTTCGAATTGGTGGTACATCTCATGGAGACAATTTCCAACACTTAGAAGTTCCACCTCAATCTTTTCTAAATGACTAAACAATTTCTCCATACTTACTGCAATTAAAACATCGAAATAAAGTTAAAGATCTTTAGAAGACTTATCTCTTACCTCATTGCCATGATTTCCTTTCTCCATTGCTTCCAAAATTCTCTTTTCTCCTCCAAAATGAGTTGTTCTGGTCGAAAATAGGGTTGTATAGGGATTGAGGATGAAGATAGGGCAATTTATAGGAAGTATTCGTGTGAAAAACTGAAGATTTTTTGTTTTTACACGATCTATAACTGGGCCGCTTAGGCACCAAAATTTGGTTCCTAGGCGCCGGACTATAGATACACATTGGTTATGCTGGCGCTTAGGTGCTGATTTTGGGCGCCTAGGCACCGGAACCACGTTCGACTTCGTTTTGCTTATTGTCAATTTTACAAAGTTTCGGTCTTAAAAATAGGTCTATTAAAAGGGTGTGATCAACACACAAATATTGATTAAGATAAATTCAAATCACAAACAATCAAAATAGTAATATATGGGTTGCCTCCCACAAAGCGCTTGGTTTAACGTCGTCAGCCCGACCTAATCAGTTGTATTAATCGGGTAGACTTAGTTCGTAAGCCTCCTTGTAATTTGGTTTCATTTCTGCCATATAAGGATTCAGTCTTAATCTGTTAACTTTAAATATTTTTCCCTTCTTGGGATCTTTAATATCCACAGCTCCATAAGGGTATACTTTCTCAATTATAAATGGTCCCATCCATTTAGATCTTAATTTTCTAGGAAAAAGTTATAAACGAGCATTAAATAATAATACTTCTTGTCCAGGCTTAAATTTTTTCCTTGAAATCTTTTTTCATGCAAATTCTTCATTCTTTCCTTATAAATCTTTGCATTTTCATAGGACTCATTTCTTATCTCTTCCATTTCATTCAGTTGTAACTGTCGTTTCTCTCCTGCAGCATTCGAATCATAATTGAACTCCTTTATCGCCCAGTAAGCTTTATGTTCCAGTTCAATAGGTAAGTGACAATATTTACCATAAACTAATCGATAAGGTGACATTCCGATAAGTGTCTTATAAGCTGTTCTATAAGCCCATAATGCAGAATCAAGTCTATCAACCCAGTCAGTTCTTTTAGGATTAACAATCTTCTCTAATATTCTTTTAATTTTTTTGTTTAATACTTCTGTCATTCCACTTGTTTGTGAGTGAAAAGCAGTTGCAATTCTATGTTTAATTCCAAAATTTTCCAATAATGATTGAATTCTTGTATTTCTGAAATGACTTCCCCCATCTGTTATAATTACCCTTGGCATTCCAAATTTTGTAAAAACCATCTTCTTTAAAAATTTTGAAACACTTTCAGAATCACAGTTAGGTAAAGCTACAGCTTCAATCCACTTTGGAACATAATGAACTGCAAATAAAATATAAATCTTTCCACATGATGGTACAAAGGTCCCATAAAGTCTAAACCACATACATCAAAAATTTTAATTTCTAATATATAGTTTAGAGGCATTTCATCTTTTATGGATATATTCCCAATTCTTTGACATTGATCACAAGTTTTCACATAATGTCCAACATCTTTGAATAATGTAGACCAATAAAATCCAGAATTTAAAATTTTAAAAGTAGTTTTATCCACTCCAAAATGTCCTCCAAATTTAGAATCGTGACATTTTTGAATAATTGCAAAAGTTTCTTCATAAGGTACACATCTTCGAATCACAGAATCTCTGCCTATTTTAAATAAATGAGGATCTTCCCAAATATATGATTTAGAATAATTCTTGAATTTCTTAATAAATTTGTTATTCGATCCATACGGTAAAATATTGCTAACCAAATAGTTAACTATATCTGCATACCAAGGCATTTGTAATCCTTGAATAACATATAATTGTTCATCAGGGAATTTCTCATTTATGTTTTCCTAAGGAATCGTTTCAATATTATTTTTAATTCTTGATAAATGATCAGCAATTTGGTTGTCAGCTACTTTTCTGTCTACTATTTGAAAATCAAATTCTTGTAAAACTAAAACCCATCTTATCAATCTAGGTTTAGCATCTTTTTTAGGCATTAAATACTTAATAGTGAAATGATCTGTATGCACGATACATTTAGTTCCAAGAAGATAAGGTCTAAAATTATCAAAGGCATAAGTAATAGTGTAATTTATTTGAGTTTCATTAAGAGTTTTGCTAGCATAATATATAACTTTGAAAATTTTCTAATATTTTTGTCCCAATACAGCTCCAATTGCATAATCACTTGCATCACGCATTAATTCAAAAGGTTTACTCGAATCAGGTGCAACAATGACAGGTGCAGTTATTAATTTCTCTTTTAGAATATTGAACGCATTCAGACAATCTTCATTAAATTCAAACATGGCTTCTTTTTCTAATAAATGACAAAGAGGTTTAGCAATTTTAGAAAAATCCTTTATATATCTCCTATAAAATCTAGAAAGACCCAGAAAACTGCTCACATCAGTAACAATAATAGGTGGTTAAAGTATAACAATAATTTTCACTTTTGCCTGATCAACTTCCATCCCTTTTTGTGGAATTTTATGTCCAAGTACAATTCCTTCTGTGACCATAAACTGACATTTTTCCCAGTTTAGAACCAAATTTGTTTCTTCACATCTTTGCAGAACTTTTGTTATATATCCAAGCAAGATTCAAAAGAAGTTCTAAAAACTGAAAAATCGTCCATAAATACTTCAATTCCTTTATCAATTAAATCACAGAATATTGACATCATACATCTTTGAAAAGTTGCAGGTGCATTACATAAACCGAAAGGCATTCTTATAAAGGCAAATGTTCCATAAGGACTTGTAAATGTTATTTTCTCTTGGTCCTCAGGAGCAACGGGTAATTGATGATAACCAGAATATCCATCCAAAAAAAGAAATATGAGTGTCCAGCTAATTTATCCAGCATCTGATCCAAGAAAGGTAAAGGAAAATGATCCTTTCTAGTGGTGTTGTTTAATTTTCGATAATCAATGCAAATTTGCCATCCAGTAACTTGTATTGTAGGAATTAATTCATTTTTATCATTAACAATGACAGTTACTCCTCCTTTCTTCGGAATACAATGAATAAGACTTACCAATTGACTATCTGAAATAAAATAAATAATTCCAGCATCCAACCATTTTAAAATCTCTTTTTTTACAACCTCTTTCATAATTGGGTTCAATCTTCTTTGAGGTTTAATAGTAGGTTTACAATTTTCTTTCATTAAAATCCTATGCATATAGATTGAAAGGCTTATTCCTCTTATATCTGCAATAGTCCAACCAAAAGCTTTCTTATAATTCTTCAGAACTCCTATTAATTTTTCTTTTTGATCTTTGTATAATTCTGAAGATATAATCATAGGTAAAGTTAATGAATTTCCAAGAAATGCATACTTTAAATGTGCATGTAACATTTTTAATTCTAGTTCAGGGGCTTTTTCAACTGAGGGTAAAAGTATATCATTTTTAGTTGTATCTAAAATTTCCCAATTATCATGAATATAACGAGTTTCTTCAAATAAATTATCTTCATTTACTTCTTCAATTTCTTCAGTTAATGACTCATTATATTCATCATTTTTTCATCAAAAATGACCTTACATAATCTTGATAATGCTTTTTATTTATATAATAAAAAATAACCATCCGATAGCATTTTTCTTTGTCAGGATACCTCACTGATTTCATAACATTAAATGTTATCTCTTGATCATTAACTCTCATTGTTAATTCTCCTTTTTGCAAATCAATCATAGCACGTCTGGTAGTGACTACACAGGTGGCACGCATAGGCTGGATATGTTTGCGGAGCTTTATAACTATATAAGTGTTTAACAGAGTAAAAATAGCAAATGTGCCCCTTTTTATCAACGCAAGTATACGTATCATTCAAGTAATAAAGGGCTCTGATGGAGTCCTAGATATCGATCCCACAGGGAAGTTTAGAGATTAAGAACTAATTTCAGCAGATGCAATTACTATCTAGTATACGGAAATAAAGAACACTTATACTAAACTCTTTTACTTAATGGAAGATTGCAATTTAGAAAAAGTATCTTTCTCCTTGTTAAGAGAATTAAGTGAATGGATAATTAATTTAGTTAGAATTATATTCTGCTAAATAGGAGCATTCCTATTCTTTACCCTTTGGTCCAGGCATAAAGAACATTGACTAATCCTATGCATGGTTACTGAATCTGAGGCTAGGCTGGGAGGATACCAGCTGCCGCTTCGGAGCTCCCACGTTCCCCTCGTCTGAGGGCTAACATCTACACTTTAGCTCCCAAACAATAGGACCGAATTTGAAGATTTTAGTCTGTCACACTAAAATATCCAATTCTACGCCCGATAAATAATATTTCCCTATTTATTTGCACCCTCCTTTCAAGGCTTTTGATTTTCTTGAATTTTGGATTTAATCTTTACTATAGTTGATAATTCAACATATTTTAACAGTTTAGTTGGCCAAATAGAAAGTAAATTAAGATTTAAGTAAAAGATTATCATAATTTTTATTTAATATTTAAGGCACAACTAATTCCATTTTCCATTTCACAAAATCTCAACAATAAGGAGAAAGACAGATAAAACTACTCAAAATGCATAGGAAGAATAACACAAAACTTGGATCTCATTTAAAGCTATAAAACAATAAACAAAAACTTATCTCGAATCTTCTCCCCAAGCAGACTCCTTGAAGTTCCTCTGACTCTTCCATCTTGTATAACACACTCAATTAAACTTAATGAACTCTCTAGAACACACTCACACACTACAGACTCTCCAGACTCAGATTAAGACACACATACCAAAAGAACACACTTTTTCGGCCTAAATTTGTCTCTATTTAAAGAGGGAGAAATATTTCCAAAGGTTGCTTAAGAACCTCTTCAAAAAGTGTCCAGATTCATTGAACATTTGCTTGAACCGACCTTCTCACCATCGGCAGGCTCGATGGCGTCGTCGGCAGGCTTCTAGAATATTGACTAACTGCTAAGGCTCACTGTCGGTGGGCTCGATCTTGTCGTTCGCAGGCTCCTTTATAATATACTCAAAAAATTTCGGGAAAATCACGCCGTTGGCTGCCTATTCCTTGCCGTCGGCGGCCTATTCCTTGCCGTCGGCGGGATAGTTCAATTTTCATCTCTTTTAGTCCTTTTTGTTCCAAATTTGCTTCTTGTTGATCTTTTCGCTCCCATTACCTATAATTCTTCATACCTGCAATAAAACATAGAAAATATCTTTCTTTAAAGTGTAATTTCATATAAAATTGGTATGAATTTCTCAATACATTTTCTTGTGATCAAAATCCCCCAAACTTAACTATTACTTGTCCTCAAGTAATCTTGATACTACATAAAAGTAATGATTATTTGTAGTAAAGTTTTAATTCAGAAATACTATGAATTTAATTTAAATAAGTATTATAGTAAAGTTTATTAGAAAAATTTTTAGATAATTAAATTAATTCTATAGATATAAGGCTATTTTGTTATCAAGTTTAAAAGTTCTAGTCTTCTATTCATTTCAAGAATAACTATATTTGCAATGTTAGATTACTTAGGATATTCAGATGATAGGAAATTCATGAAAACACTATTTAGTAAAATACTAATCCATATATATAAGTTTAGAAATATAACTAAGTTTTACCCTTTAGGTTGATTCAAATGAAGCCAATTTTTGATAATGCATCTCCTCAAGCTTCTCCTCACTTACTTTTTATTTTCCTTTCATTTTGGATTGATTTTCAATCCATTTTCTTTTTCTTTTTCTTTTTTTTTTTTAAGTGAGGATTACTGTATCTGGATAGCTTGTTAATAGTTTTGAACTTCATTTTCCTCTTCCTAAATTTGAAACTTGAAATATTTCTTTATCTTATATGTATTTCATAGTTTTCACTTCATTGAGTTTCAATCTTTTCTTTCTCCTCTAAATACCTCAGAATTTAATATTTTAAAATATAGTTTTCCTTACTTTAGATAGTTAACTATATTCTTATCCTTTATTCCAAATATTTTAATCTACAAAATTTGTTTAATCACTAAAAGTATTTCTTTTAACTTTCAAAAATAATTAAATAAATTAATTCTAGTTTACTGAATTAAATTTACTACATAAAATCATTTATACAAAATTTTTTGAAAATATAAATTGAGAACAATTTAATAATTAAATTTTTATTTTTCCCTCCCCCAAACTTAAATTTTTCTATTTATTTATATAGGGTGAAAAGAAAACAAATTGTAAATTTAAATCATACCTTCATGCTTCAGGTATTTCTCCTTTTGAAGTTCTGCAGGTTCTTTTCATCACTTAATTAACCTGTACTGTTAATAATTTTCTACACATATATAATATCAAAGAAATTGCTGGGTAAAGAAGTTTTGAAATAAGTACAAAATACTAACACAATTTATACCTATTATAATTATAAGCACAATTTAACACAACATCCACATACATTTCACTAATCCAATTTCAGAGTTACAATCACAATTTGAAATATTAAAATTAAAAACTACACAAATATAACTTATACAACAAAGTTTAAATGGCTTAGACAACATAATAATCAAAATACTTAAACTTAACAACTAAACAAACAAACAACATAAATATCTAATCATAGAATTTAATCATCAACATTAAAATCCCAAACTATATCCTCATCTCCTTGTTTAGCAGGTGGAGTAGGCTGGTAGTGAGTATAACGGGGGCACTCAAGAAATATAACATCAAGCTCTCCTCTCCGATAACGATTCTCAGCATCATAGTAGGCTATCTCAAATTCAGAATGCCTCTGGAGATAATCACTGTCATAATCATGCCTCCGCTCTAATCCTTCAATTCTCTGATCAATATGCTCGAATTTTTCTTCAATCTTTTCAAAACTTTTCCGCTGCAGAGTCATTTCATTCATCAAATCATAAAGGGTAGGAGAACTATATGTAGGAGGATCATAACTAGTAGAGGGAATATCCCTACTAGTTGAAGGTGCATAGCTCCTAGTCCCAGATCTCCATTCTTTATGGGATTCATAAGTCTTTATATTAGCCTGGGTAATGGGTTTCATAGGTTCAACCCATTCCTCATCATCTCTCGCCTCTACCCAGACAATGGACAAAGTGCATAAATTAGACCAGGATGTCCTAGTCCTCCTCCACTTTCACTTTTTGCAATGGCTAATATATTTTTATAAATAATACTCCCCACATTTATACTTTTGTGGTTTTGAATACAAAAATTCAGAACTGCTCTATCTCTTGTGACTTCACTATGGTGATATGTGGGTAGAAAAGTAGAACAAATAAAATAATGCCAAGCCTTAGAGATTGCATTAACATAGAAATGGGGAAGTTTACCTGTTCACTCTGCTTAGTTTTCCGAGTCCCTTTCCCATCAATAAGAAAGTTAATCACCTCCTCTAGCGGTCCTTCCATTGTTCCGAATTTATCGTACTCCCTGGTATGAAGATCTTGTACTTCGTAGAAAGAATTTATTCGCGCAACATTAAAATCGACTAAAAATCCTGTAACCTTTATAGGTCCATCATCTATCTGGGTCAAATTGGCATAAAACTCTTTTACGACTTCAACTGCAGCTTTATTTGTCGCATAACAGAAATTTTCCTATCTTCTCTCTTTGATCATTTGTTCCACTTCTCCTCCCAGATTCATAAAAACTTTATCTTGAGTGCATTTTCTTTCTTTGATATTAAAGTTGTATCTTGATTGAGCTTTAGCATTCATGAATCGTGTCTCATCAAAATCTAGTCGCCTCATCTGTCGTGGAGCCATTTCTCGATCTATAAAATTTATAAAAATCTCAACTAAATTCCAAAATAATACTAGAATGGCTTCCAAAGGTGACTTAAAATAATCTAAAATGAATTCCATGGATTTCTTCCAACTATTTTCTCTATATTTCAATTTTTTTCAAAATCCCCAAATGTGGAAGAAATACACGGTGAAAATCAAAAAAATTTTTGCATGGGAGTGAAGCTCTTACCAAGGGAAGATAAAATCCAGTGTCAAATAGTGTTGAAACTGCTCCAAATCTAAGATCTCTCAAGCCCTAGGTCGGTTTTTTCAAAGTTTTGAGGAAGGGGACGATGAATAGTGACGGTTGATCGGTCAAATAAAAGTGTTTTTCGGGATCTCACCGTCAGCGGGAAAAATCTCGCCGTTGGTGAGCTAATTAATTCAAATAGGCTTAAAGTCTCTGGAAAAAGTCACCGTCGGCGGCGTCGATCTCGCTGTCGGCGGGATTTTTCCGAAATTAATATTTTTAAAAATTTATAATGTTTTCAATTCATTTTAAACCTCGTTAATGTCCGATCAATCAATTAAATATATTTTACTGTGATTAGATACTATTTTAACTCAATTAAATTCACACAACACAAAACATCACAAATTTTATATAAAATCCAAGTGTTTACAATATTCTTACAGCACATTACTAACAAGGTATTTTTACAACCTTAACACACCAAATTCAATGTCGCAATCAAAACCACAATACTCAAAATGTTGAATATAAACAAACAACACATAATCTCATATATACTGAGATCAAATCTTAAAATCAAAAATATCAAAAGTGCAAATTACATAAAAATTAAATTCAAACTAACTCAACACATAAACAAATACGAATGTCATCTACTCGTCGGGGTTTGTACTAAACTCATCTATGATATCTCTGATAGAACATAAATGGACGAATAGATTGTAGAAAGGCCTGTAAGGAAATTCTTCTGTAAAATCTTTTTCAATCCATCATTTCTTTCTCAAACTTCGTATGAAACTAGCCTCAAGATGTCCAGAATGATCGAAGTGTTCCTTCATCCTCCAATCAATATGAACAAATAAATCAGAGATGTTATTAATTGAATTCATCATGTTTTGTACCTCTTTTTATAATCCGTTGAGTTTCTGTAAGATCAGATTTGTTTTATCGGTAAAGGGCCTGATTGAAAGAAAATTTTGAGATGCTTGATCCGTAATAATGGTTTTTTCATTATCATTATCGAGAGTAGGAAACATATTTGTTGGATCTAAGGGTTTCTAAGGCAAAAGTACCTTTTCCCAGGCTTCATATGAAACTTGGTACTGACTGCATAGTGTAAAAATTGTTCAATGATGTCCTAGCCCATAAATCGATTCATGAATAATCAGGCCTAAAGCAGACTTCACAATAATTGAACCAACATCGATAGGTAATCCCACTTGAATACAATAATTCAGAATCGTACACTCCTTAGAAACTTTATTTACCCTCATAGTGGGTAATAATTTTGAAGAAATAAAGAATTGCCAGTGTTTAGAGATGGGGTTTAGAAGTGATGCAGAAAAGCTAACATACCCGTATTCTCTTGTTTCCCAATTTTCTGCTTTATCAATCAAATATCGATATATCTCATTCATATTATTTCTTGTAGTAACAAAGTTGGAATAGTGGCAAATGGGTGTATTCTCAATTGAATATAACTCATTAATTCTAGGAGTGAAAGTTACCCATCTACCTCACACATAGACGCTTCTGTTGTTGATTCCGTGAAGATTGGAGTAGAATTCTTTTACTTTAGAGATGACTACTGCAGAAGTTGTATAGCATAATACCTCCCAACATCGTCACACAATCATCTACTCAATAGGCTTTGTCAAATTCTCTAATCTTCTATTCACGAATCATTTTTCTTTGATCAGTCTCTTTTTCATCATTACTTTGTTGAAGATTCGCTGGGCCTCATAACTGACAATTTTTCTTCGATTGAACACTCGAGATTTAGTGATTTCATGGTGATTGGATGCCATAATGATGAGTTTTTGTGGAGTTACAAATCGGTTTTAGGAATTAAGTGGTTTATAATTCGAGTTCTAGGTGTTTTTAAAGAGTTAAAACACTTAGAATTGTCAAAAAATAGACAAAATAACTCCCTAAACCGTTCATTCACCGATCTCGCTGTCAGCAGCAACGATCTTACCGTCAGCGGGATTCTTAAATAATATAAACTGAACTTTGGCAGGAAGAACTCGCTGTCGGTGGTGTCGATTTCGCCGTCGGAGGCTAAGGCAAAATTTGCCCATTTTCGCTCTGGTCCAAATGCTTTCCAATTTTTTTCTATGGATCCAATATTGTGATGATTATAAAGATAAATATGAGTAGTAGAATTCATTTTATATCATAATTAATAATAAATCAAATAAATATACAACCATTACACATAAATAAAGATAACTATGGGTTGCCTCACATAAAGCGCTTGGTTTAACGTCATCAGCCTGACCTATTCTGGTTATTAATTAGGTTGACTGAGCATTAAAACCTCTTTAAAATTTGGTCTTTTTCCTTCAAATTATGGTTTTAATCTGTGTCCATTTACTTTAAATCTGTGTCTAGTCTTTTGATCTTCAATTTCTATAGCTCCGTATGTAAATATTTGAGTTATAGTGAAAGGTCCTAAACATCGAGATTTCAATTTCCCAGGGAATAATTTCAATCTTCTATTATAAAGCAAAACTTCTTATCCTGGTTCAAAATTTTTTTAGTTAATCTTCCGATCATGCCATAATTTCATTTTCTTCTTATAAATTCTATCGTTATTATAGGATTCATTCCTTAATTCTTCTAATTCATTCATTTGCAACAATCTCTTCTCACCAGCATCTTTTAAACTATAATTGAATTCTTTAATCACCCAATATGCTTTATGCTATAATTCAACTGGTAAGTGACAAGTTTTTCCATAAATAAGTCTGTATGGAGTTATTCCAATCGGGGTTTTATAAGCAGTCCTGTATGCCCATAATGCAGTGTCTAGTCTTGTAGACCAATCTAATCTACTAGGGTTTATAGTTTTTCTAGAATTCATTTAATTTCTCGATTAGAAACTTCAGCTAATCCACTGATTTGTGGATGATAAGCAGTCGATATTTTATGAATAATGTTGAATTTTTCTGCCAATTTCTGAATATATTTATTCCTAAAATGGGATCCTCCGTCAGTGATAATCAATCTCGGCATTCCGTATCTTGTGAAAATGTTTTTCATTAAAAATTTTGAAACACTCTTAGCATCACAACAAGGTAAGGCTTGTGCTTCAATCCATTTAGAAACATAATCAATAGCAAGTAATATATATGAGTTTCCAAATGAAGGAGTAAATGGTCCCATGAAATCTAATCCCCAAACATCAAAAATTTCGACTTCTAATATAAAATTCAGAGGCATTTCATTTCTTCTAGATATATTACTTACTCTTTGGAATTTATCACAAGTTTTGATATATCTGTAAACATCTTTAAAAAGAGTAGGCCAATAAAATCTAGATTGTAAAATTTTATAAGCAGTTTTATCAATTCCAAAATGTCCTTCAAATTCAAAATCGTGACATTTTTGAATGATCTGTTCAGTTTCTTCATAAGACACACATCTTCTAATAATTAGATCCTTACATTGTTTATATAAATATGGTTCATCCCAAAAATACGTTTTAGCATTGTGAATGAATTTCTTCTGCTGTTGCAGAGTTAGCATGGGTGGTAAAATATCACTTACAATATAATTAACAATATCAGCATACCATGGTATTTTCCACTCATTTATATTATAAAGTTGTTCGTCAGGAAAACTGTCTGTAATTTCATTGTCAGTGTCAAATAATTCATTATATTCTAGTCTCGACAAATGATCTGCAATTTGAATTTCAGTTCCCTATCTATTAATTATTTCAAAATCAAATTCTTGCATCAGTAATATCCATCTGATTAATCTTGGTTTGGTATCCTTCTTTTGCATTAAATAGTTAATAGCAGAGTGATCAGTATGCACAATACATTTAGTTCCAATTAAATAAGAGCAAAATTTATCAAAAGTATATACAATTGCTAATAATTCTTTTTCTGTAACTGTATAGTTAATTTAAGCATGATTGAGAGTTTTACTAGCATAGTATATAACTTTAAAAATTTTATCATACCTTTGACCAAGAACTGCTCCTATAGCATAATCACTAGCATCACACATAAGTTCAAATGGTTTCTCCCAATCAGGTGAAACTATTATAGGTGCTGTGATTAATTTATCTTTTAATAATTCAAAAGCATTTAAGCATTCTATAGTGAATTCAAATTTTTTGTCCTTTTCTAAAAGTTGGCATGGAGGTTTAGTAATTTTTGAAAAATCTTTTATGTAGCGTCTGTAAAATCCGGCATGTCCAAGAAAACTTCGTACCCCTCTCACTATAATAGGAGGTGGTAATTTAGCTATAACTTAAATTTCTGCAGGGTTTACTTCCATGCCATTTTCTGAAATTTTATGCCCTAGTACAATTCCTCCTACAACCATAAATTGACAATTCTCCCAATTTAGAACTAAGTTAGTTTTTTCGCATAACTCCAAAACTTTTTCAAGATGATCCAAGCATGTTTCAAATGATGTTTCAAATACAAAGAAATCATCCATAAATACTTCTATTCCATCATCAATTAATTTACTAAATATAGACATCATACATCTATGGAATGTTGCAGGTGCATTACATAGTCCAAAAGGCATCCTTTGAAAAGCAAATGTTCCATAAGGATTGGTAAATGTAGTTTTCTCTTGATCCTCAGGAGCAATAGGAATTTGATGATAACCAGTATATCCATCTTAAAAACAAAAGTATTTGTGCCCAGCTAGTCTATCCAACATTTGGTCAAGAAATGGTAAAGGGAAGTGATCTTTCCTGGTGGCTGAATTTAATTTTCTATAATCAATACATATAAGCCATCCAGTAACTTGTCTTATAGGTATTAAATCATTATTTTCATTAGCTTCAACAGTCACTCCTCCTTTCTTAGGAACACAATGAATTGGGCTTACCCAAGCACTGTCCAAAATAAGATATATAATACCATTGTCTAACCATTTTAATATTTCTTTCTTGACTACATCTTTCATTATTGGGTTTAATCTCCTTTGGGGATCAACTCTTGGTTTATGTTCATTATCCAAAATAATTTTGTGGATATAGATTGAAGGACTAATTCCTTTAATATCTGTTAAGGTCCAACCAAAAGCTTTCTTATACTTTTTTAATTTGTCTAGAAGTTTTTGCTCTTGTGATTCGTTTAATTCCGCAGATATAATAACCGGTAAAGTTAAAGAGTTACCAAAAAAATGCATACTTCAAATGAGTAGATAAAATTTTTAACTCAAGTTCAAGAGGTTTAATAATAGACGAAACTATATTCTTTTCAGCATTTTTTGTAATATCCAACAACTCAAATCTTTCTTGTATATAATCTAATTTTTCATTGTTTGTTTCTTCAATTAATTCTGTATTTTCTATTTCTGGTTTATCTTTAAAGTATTCTTTAAAATGTTCATTTCTTAGATGTTCAAGAATTTTCATTCGAAAACATTCATCATCTTTTTCTATAGCAGGATATTTCATTAATTTTGCAATGTTAAAAGTTACTTCTTGATCTTTTACTCTCATAGATAATTCTCCTTTTTGAACGTCAATCATAGCTCTTCCAGTAGCTAAGAATGGTCTCTCTAAAATTATAGGTAATTCTTTATCTTCCTCCATATCTAAAATAATAAAATCCACAGGGAAGATAAATTTATCCACTTTTATTAACACATCTTCAAGAACTTCTTTAGGATATGTCACTGAACGATCAGCTAACTGAAGAGTTTCTGAAGTAGGTGAGACTTCTCCCAATCCTAATCTCTTAAAAATTGAAAGAGGCATAAGATTGATGCTGACTCCCAAGTCACATAAAGCTTTTCCATAAAATTTTTCTCCAATAGCACATGGTATAGTGAAACTACCAGGATTCTTTAATTTCTCAGGAAGTTTTTTCTGAATAATTGCACTACACTCTTCGCTAAGTGCAACCGTTTCATTGTATGTGAACTTTTTCTTCTTGTTTAAAATATCTTTCCTAAACTTCACACAATTGGGCATTTTTTCTAATGCTTCTACAAAAGGAATGTTCACCGTTAATTTCTTCAGGATTTCATGAAATTTAGAAAATTGCTTATCATTTTTATGTTGCTTTAATCGCTGAGGAAATGGTGGTGGTGGTTTCTCTACAGAAATTTTCATAGGTATTAGTGGATATTCTAAATTTCGATCTTGTTGATCCTTTTCTTTTTTAGTTTCCACTTTCTCTTTTTCACTTTCCGTTTCTTTTTGTATTCTTGTTTCTAACTCTTTTCCACTTCGTAACTGTATCGCTTTGATTTGTTCTTTTCCTTGATCATTAGGATTTATTTCCACATTACTAGGAAAAGTTCCAGGAATTCTATTATTAAGTACAATAGCAATATGTCCAAGTTGAGTTTCAATATTTTTAATTGCAGTTCCATGATTTTGTAATTGGTTCCCTTGAATTTGTAGCTGATTTCCTTGATTCTGCAAATGCTGACCCATATTTAATTTTAATTCTTCCATAGATAACTTCTTTTCCTTAAATTGAGAGTTATTATTAAATCCAGGTGGATAATAAGGTTTATAATTAGAATTTCCTTGGTTAGATGGATTTCCTAATGGGTTTACTGAGTTGTTTATCCATTGTTGATTAGCAGAGTTGTTATTCCAATTAAAATTTGGATGGTTCTTCCAACCAGGGTTGTAATAATTTGCATAAGGATTATTAAGTCTATAATTAATAGCATTTAAAGTTTCATATGAAGTTTGATCATCTATAAGTTGTCCAGATGAATTTTTTTCTATTATATTAGGAGAATAATTCATTCCAAAATGATCTAATTTCATAGATATAGCTGCAATCTGAGAAGCTAACATAGATATTGCATCAGAGTCATGGATACTAGCTATTTTTTTATGATTTAACCTTTCAGAAGGCCATTGAAAATTGTTGGTAGCCATTTCTTCAATTAATGAATAAGCCTCATCAAATGGTTTTGACATTAATGAACCTCCAATAGCATCTATAATAGATCTAAGAGATCCTGCTAATCCATTATAAAAAGTTTGAATAATTAACCTGATACGGTAACGCATGATGTGGGTATTTCCTAAGACGATCTTTAAATCTCTCCCAAGCTTCATATATTGATTCTCCATCAAACTGACTAAAAGATGTTATGTCATTTCTAAGTTTTGCAGTTTTTGAAGGAGGAAAGTATTTGGATAGAAATTTTTGTGACAATTCTCCCCAAGTTCTAATAGATCCAGGTGCTAACAAATTTAACCACATCTTAGCCTTATCCCTTAAAGAAAACGGAAAAAGCCTAAGTATAACAGCATCATTAGATACTCCGTCATATTTAAAAGTAGCACAAAGTTCCAAAAACCTAGTAAGATGTAAATTAGGATCTTCTTTTGGTGAACCACTAAATTGATTATTCTGTACCATTTGGATAATTGCAGGTTTAAGCTAATATGAATTAGCCACTACATCAGAATTTTGGATAGTTAAGTGAATTTCATCTAATATAGGGTTACCGTAATCTCTTAAAGGTCTTGGTTAATTTGTATTTTCAATTGCTGGATTATTTGCCATTTGATTTAAATTTATAATTTCTTTTTTCTGTTTTCTAATTCTTTTAATAGTGTGCTCTAATTCTAATTACCTTAATAATTACTTTACTTCCCCGGCAACGGCGTCAAAAACTTGACTACACAGGTGGCACGCACAGGGTGGATATGTTTGCGGAGCTTTATAACTATATAAGTGTTTAACAGAGTAAAAATAACAAATATGCCACTTTTTATCAATGCAAGTATACGTATAATTCAAGTAATAAAGGGCTCTAATGGAGTCCTAGATATCGATCCCATAGGGAAGTTTAGAGATTAAGAACTAATTTCAGCAGATGAAATTACTATCTAGTATACGGAAATAAAGAACGCTTATACTAAACTCTATTAATTAATGGAAGATTGCAATTTCGAAAAGTATCTTTCTCCTTGTTAAGAGAATTAAGTGAATGGATAATTAATTTAGTTAGAATTATATTGTGCCAAATAGGAGCATTCCTATTCTCTTTGGTCCAGGCATAAAGAACATTGACTAATCCTATGCTTGGTTATTGAATCTGTGGCTAGGCTGGGAGGATACCGGTCTCGGAGGTAGAACCCTTCCGCTCCTTAAGTTGACTTCTGTGATTTCTTCTGAATCTGGTACTGAGTTTACTGGTGTCTCCTTTTGAATCGGCATGACAGGTTCTTCTGGAGTCGCTTCAGAATCTGAAAGCTCTAACTCAATTGTGATTGGAGTTCCTCGAAATTCACAAATAGATTCATTGCTTATTAAACTTTCGTAGCCTTTTTGGTGAATGTCTTCTTTGTCATCGTGATTGTCAAGGTTGTGTATGATTTGAGAATTGTTATTTGTATCAGAATCGAGATCCGGATTAGGTTGGTTGTGTTTAGTTGCATAATCGTTAGAAACAGTCAAAACGTAGCCAACGTCATAACTCTTATCATTATAGGATCCCACCGGAGCGAGCAAATAATCATACAGAGTCAGAGGTTCGAGGAATTTTTCCCCCAAATCGGAAACAACCATCCTAGGATAAGCAGCCCCTAGTCTAGCCTTAAGAGTCGGTATTTTCTTCTTCTACGATCTTCTTCTTTCTACGATATTTTCTTCCTGGGGTGATTCTTCAATCGCAAGTGATAGCGCCGGCTTGACAGGTTTCGAACTTTCAATCGAAGCACGCACCGAAGCGGTTTGGATGCGATCCAAAATTTTCTTCGATGACTTCGTCCAAGCGGTACTCCATCCATCATTCGTCGTGTAAGGATCTATAGGAACAATAGGATCCGTTGAAATAACATTGACGGAACCGCCTTTCTGGGGTTCCTTCATGTATTCCTTAGGAATCGTTATGTTCCCTTTTCGGAGATTGTCGTAGAGCCAAGTCTTGAAGGTAATGCAATCCTCTATCTTGTGCCCGAGCATCCGGTGGTAAGGGCAATAGATGGGATGGTCTTTCTTATTGACATCTTCTGGCTTCTTGGGTTCTGACAGCTGAAAATCCGGAGTCTTCATCAAACTGCGGAACATCTTTGGCACTGCCTCATTCTTGAACGGATACTCTCTATTTATAGGCTCCTTTAACATGTGCTGCGGGCGAGGCGGTTGGTCATACTGTTGAGTTGGCTGATAACCGAGTCGAGGTTGTTGGTAGTTCTGCTGAGGTTGCTGATAGCTGGGCTGTGGCTGCTCCGGCTATATTTGCATTGGTTGCTTGCCCTTATCGGCCTGTCGCGACGATCCGGATTTCTTTCAGAATGTCTTCACAGGCTTTTGTTTGTCTGTCTTGTCGACGAAACTTAGTTGTTTCACTTCCTCTTGCAAGTTTTCGGCCTTGCTTAACAACCTAGACTGTGCTAAGGCTTCTAGCACCTGCTGTTCTACCATGCTCTTGATGTCTTTCTCTCGAATCATATTCTGGGTAGAATATTTCTTCGGCTGATCGTCTCCATTAAAGGATGTAATCTCTTTTCCTCCGTCTGTAATATGAATAACTTCTGGAGGCGTTTCTCTTGGGGGTTGGACCTGACTCTGAAGAGTGGCTAGGGCTGTAGCCATCTCTTCCATCATTTTCGCCATTTGAGAGATTGTATCATCTTTTTCTCGAAGTTGTGCTCTTAACATTTCCGGTTCATCTCTTTCCGCGACTGCCGGAGCACCTTGCGAAGGCGACGATGCTCGTGTCTCAACCATGTTGATCACCACATATTCGTCATCCATGAATTCTGACGAGTCCACTTCATCTCCAAACTTTTCTTCTCTTTCTCTTGCTAATCGTTGAATATCGATTCTTAGCTTTTCCATAGAGTCCTCCAATGGTCTTTTTCTTACGGTTTCGCAGTTATCATGCGATGGCTGTTGGATTTCCTTCTTGGTAGTCCCCTTCATTGCAGTGGCGCTCTCTTCGGACTCGAGTCTCCTGATGAGACTTTCCTTTTCAGGTTGTTGTTTCGGTCTTAATTGGCCAGTAGTAGGACGCCATACCATCCTTCTAGCAGCAGAAGGCCTAAGACCGGATGGTCTGTAGGCTGAATGCTGGAAGGTGTTATCCTCCCTGATCTGTAAACCTGAAACAACAACAGGTGGACTAGCTTTCATCTTCTTATTCGGCTTTTCTGTGGCGCTAACGGGTTCTACTCGCGGCCCAAGACGGTATTTGGTCGGCACCCGCCCTATCCTTCTTAAAATCTACGATACGGGACATTTCTCTTTCTTTGCTAACTTCTCTATCACGATCTGCACTCAAGCAAATGGTGTAATCCTAGCCCTTTTCTTTCGGTCATCGCTGTAGTATGCGGGTTGAGGTAATGTAAAAGCAATCTTGCGGACATTTTCCTCGTCACCTGCGGCGGAGAGGGGATGGAATCTACTTCCTTCCAAAAGCGGTGTATACTCAGGCAATGGTATGTACTCAGGTAATGGTGTGTACTCAGGGATCTCTTCTAAAAAAGCGACTTCGGCGGCTACGGCCTTTACGGCAATCTTTCTACTTCTGTTTCTCCTCTGAGTCCGTGTTAGGGGTTGAACTCTTGAGCTGGACCCAATTTTGAAAACAGAAGGTCTCGCAGGGAGATCTGTACCCTCCACGGCAACAGGCTCATTACAAATTGGACTTCCTTCCCCTTTAGTTTAACGGGAGCCGGGGTAGGTGCAGAGACGACTAGACCGGTGGGGGTAGAGACAACAGTGCTCCTACGAACAATAGTATTCCTCTCAGCTGGAACCCTTTGCAGGGGAGGGAACACTTGAGCTGACTTTAGGTTGAATTCGATCACGGGCTCTTCAGTTTCTGACATTTTGTCCATTAGCATGAAGAGAGTGACGTCAGCGATCTTGACATATGTGTTGCCAAATCCTTGTCCAAAACAGATGATCCCATTGTCGGGCAGCTCATCCTTGTAAACAGCGAAGTCCAGTCCATTGGTGAAGGAGAAGATTAACTTTGGGGCATCCATATTTTGCAGGGCAGATTCCGAATGTCAATCCTGAATTATACTTCCTTTCGTCGTAAAGTTTAGGACGCAAAAGAAAGAGTCCGAACACATTTTCATTTATGTTAGTGCATTTGTGATTTATAAAAGAGGTTATTTATTAGGTAGTTCATTTGTTAGAAACAAAACGATTAAAGGAAAAAGGTTATAGAAGAGGTAAAGAGCCTGATTTAGAATTGGAAAGGAAGAGAAAGTCTTATGCATGACTTCTCAACTAGAAGGACCGCTCCTGAGCTAACACCTATTGGGGTCCACCCTACCTCAGAAAAGAGGTAAAAGGATCTCGGAACCTCTCTGTTTAGGGGTGTCTAAACAGTGGCTCCTAAATCCGAGAGGTGTTGGCTATACTCATTGAAGACAGAAATGAACAGGGTATTCCAACGAAAAGAATAGTAGTTTGGTCCACTAGGGATATGGACTCAGTATCGATTTATGAAAGCGAAACCATCTAATCAAAAATAGAGAGAGGAACTTATTCCCAGCGGAGTCGCCAGAAGTTGTCGGCATATTTTTAGGTTGAGTGTTGTATTTTTTAAAAGGGGTCGCCTACAGAAATTGTCGGCGAAATTTAAATTTTAAATTTAATTTAAATATATATATAATTTAAAAAGTATTATTTGATTTTGAAAATAATTTTAAATTTGAAAATTTTAAGATATGAAATCAAACCGATCTCACATCCCGAATAGTTTATATAAACGAGCACCACATCACTAAGTCGTGTATCTATCCCGAAGGATAGACACATCGCTTGATGATGGGGCTCGATTAAATAAACTAGAAGATTTGTGACATCCGTTTGGTCCGCAAACCAATTTTATAAGCCGACGAGTTCCCCTGCTTAATATAAATGAATTAAGCGGGGTTTATATTACTCAGGTTCTTAAAGTTCCCTATAAGGGCAAGCCCCTATAGTCAATTACATCTTAAATGATGGGAATCATTTAAGAAAACTCTCGATAATGATTAGTGGTTTTGCTCTCAAGAGTTTCAAAGTTTAAGGTTTTTAAAGGTTTGGATTTTGAAAATTTCAATAGGGAATAGATCAAATTTGGAACAGTTATTTTCAGGAGTCTAATGGAGGAAAAGTAGGAGAAGCTGAGGATCCAAGAAGAATCTTGGCAACTTCCCAAACTATCCTATTGTTTGACTTCAATTTGAGAATTTACTTAATGTTGTAATCTTGCCAATTTTAATTAATTAGGACTTATATTTGCATGAGATGATCATACAAATAGCCTTGAAGATGTGAGGGTTTATGTCGTACCGAACGACTACCTCGGAATCCTAAGACCGGTTAGGGCTTTATATACATGACATGATCATACAAATGCCTAACGAAAGGGTTGAGGATTTATGTTGCACTAGGCAAACTACCTCAAAATCCTATGGCTTTGTTGTTTTAAACTAGGAAAGGTTTGCTGAAGTAGACTCAGGTTTTGCTGATGACGATGGCCGAGCTGCCCACCATGCTTCGAGCTCCTTGTTGTTGCAGAGGTTTAGTTTTAGAAGTGATAAATCAGGAGATGAGAGAAGTGTTTTGGTTTAGAGAGAATCTTAAAATCCAAGTGTTTTTTAATATTTTAATTAAAACAAATCTTAAAGTTATTTAAACAGAACCGATTAAGATCCCACGGTTTCGTCATCCCAGCACCGTTATTTTCATTGAATTCACTTAGTCCAGATGAATTTGCTAAACTCTACTGAATGAGTTCCACACTTTCATTTAGATCGTGGGAAATCCCGTTAGCAACACGTGGGTTACATCATCCGAGGTATTCCTGATTATTCAACGAGACGTTTTAATTTAGTTGCAATTGTAGTTTTGTTGTTCTATTTGTGATTAAATTTTGAGTTGTTTTATATTTTGAAATGTTATGGCAATGATTTTTATCTTGTAATGACTTTTAATTTAGTTTTGGTTTCAGTTCAAGGACTATCCTAAAGGTTTTGTTTTTCATGCAACAGTTGTTTATCATGCAAGAAAAGTAAAGTACAGTGCATGTAAGTAAATTGCAATAAAGTAAATTGCAATAAAATAAAAGCGTACCTGGAGGGTCTTCCCGTCATCCAAGCTGCACTTAAAACACATGTTAAGACATTTAAATGTTTCAACAAGTACCTAGGTAAAGCTAAGGGAAAGGTTTTGGTTATCTACCAAAGTCCTAATCCTATAGCTAATCATCTCCTATGACGTCTAGGTTCTTGTGTTTTGGTTTAAGGATGATCTTCTTCACCCAAGAACAATTAAATCCATTTGTTCTTATAAACATCCTATCGTATTGAGGAAGTGCTTAAGACGAGTCTTAAACATCTTTTCACTACCTCTAGAATTGTTTTAAGTCCAAGAGAATTTAATTATACAAGTGAATTAATCATCCAGGAGTTTAAGTTTTGTTTTCTTGCTCAGTGAACTAGGACATTTGAATATCCTATAAGTGAAGTAACACTTCACTTGATGTCTCATTTAAGAGTTATAATAATAAGAGCTTTAAAAGGGCAAATCAAATCATTAAGTATTTTAATGATTTAAGCTTAATGATTGAATTTTAATTTTGACTTAATTATAAAAAGTTAGTTTAAGTTTGGAATAGTGTTCAAGTTATTTTAGATTTAATTCTTAATGATTTCATTTAGGTTTGTTGTTAAATGATTTTAAATATAATTCAATTTAATTTTAATTCAATTTAATTTAATCTTAATTCAATTTGATTTGATTTAACTTTAATTTAATTTAATTTAACTTAATTTAATTTAATTTTAATTTAATTTAATTTTAATTTTAATATAATTTCAATTTAATTTTAATTTAATTTAATTTTAATTTAATTTAATTGTAGTTTAATTTTAATCTTAATTTGATTTAATTTTAGTTTAATTTTAATTTGGATTATTATTTTATTTTTTAAATTAAGAATTAAGTATTATTGAAGTGATTTATTTAGGGATTTTTAAATTAAAGAATAAATATCCTCTTAATATTATCCCTACTTTAATAATTCTAATTTCTATTATTCTCCCAAAATTTTAATTAATTAATTAATTAAAGTTTTATTTTAATTATTTTTTAAATGGTTAGTAGGTTTCTACCTGCAATCATTTAAGTTTCAATCATCCAAAATCAGTTTAAAATCAAATATTTTACCCTCCCCTTTTTAATTAATCCTAAAATTTTAATTAAAGGTTGAAATTTTTTAATTACCATTTTGCCCTACAAGCTTAATAATTCTATAACTCACTAAACTAAGCTCAAATGAACTTGAAATTTTTATGTAACCTCACTTACATATCAATTAAGACATTAGAGGAGAAAATGTGATTTTTCTGTATTTAATTTATTTATGTAATTATTTTTAATGGAAAATAGGGATTTTTAAGGAAAATTCAATAACATGACCAAGGAAATGTTTCTGTCGTTAAGAAAATTATGGGATGTTTCTAATGACCAGAGGACCATTTGGACCAAGTTTGGTGATTTTTTGAATTATATTTTATCTATTAGAATTATTTTGATTTTTGGAGTATTAATTAATTTTAAAATAAAATTAAAGTTGAAAAATGGATTTTATATTTTTCTTAAATTTCTCTGATCTCAAGGAGTTTAGAGAAATAAATTTTGTATTTTTTTGAATTTTATTTGATTTATTAGAATTATTTTAGTGAAAAGGTTGGAAAATACATTTTTTAATATTAAAAATTACATTAAGCCTTTAAAATTCAACATCTTATCCTAGGGACTTAAGAAAAATATTTGGTTTGTTCCTAAGTAATTAGAATTCAAAATGTGACATTTTGGTGGTTTTTAATATTTTTATGATTTTTATTATTTTTTTTAATTAAAAAAATATTAAAATAATGATAAAAATCAACTTTTTTTGAAAATTACAATTTTAATTTTCCTATGTTCCTCTGATATCAGAGAAGCTCCAAAACAATTTTTGTGAATTTTTGAAAAGTATTTTGTGAGTTATGAATTTTTAAAGTTTAATTTTACCATGTGGCTTAATTAATCCATTTAGTGGGGTTAAACATTTCCATTTGATTTCAAATTTTTATGTGATATTCCTCTAATCCCAAAGATCAGTGGAGAATTGTTTTCAAGTCAATTTAATGTGTGGGTATCCTTAATTAATTAAAGTTCAATTTTGGGTATTGAGACCAATTAGGGTTATTCCAAGTGAATTAACTCAAAACTTATTTTTCCTAGGCTCCTCTGGTCATAAGAATTATCACCAAATTTTCCTAGAATTTATTTCTCAACATGCTAATTATTGGAATTAAAATACTCAAAACAGTAACATGAACATGGAAAATCAATAACTTCTCATAGGGATGGCCTCTGACCTTGGAAAATTCAGGGAATGTTCCCTAGGTCAGAGGCTTCAAAAGCCCTATGGTCTCATACCATGGTGAATTGCCTATGCAAATGGAGAATTAAAAAATGCAGAGAGTAAATAAATCATTAAAAATAAAATACTCAATGAAATTAATTGATTTCTTTTCCACATTATTCTCCTTTGTTCATTGAGCAAGAGGGTATTTTTATTTTATTTTTAGGTTTTTTCTACACAAAGTTATGCATTTTTGAAGTTCTGGGTATTTAATAAATAAGAAAAATCCCTATTTATCTACTTATCCACGCGGCGCCACACAATCCTCGGCAGCTCCGAACGCCCATGCGGCGCATTCCTATTCGACGCCTCCATCCGACTCAGCGCTCCAGGGGCCCGTGGTTCATGTACCATTGCACTGTCCAGCTCGATCTCAACCATCCGCTCGATACACGCTCGATTCGACGGCTCCTGGTCATCGTCTACGACTGGTGTGCACCCGTGACTGTCTACACTAAAACCCTAAGAACTCACTCGATTCTCAACGGATTTTTGTGTTCTTATGCTCTATGGATTCGTATTGAAGAGAAGAACACATCCATATGGTAAACATGCATTGAAATCGATTCATATCAAATGGAGAATCTCCAGAAGCTCAGGAAGAAGAGAGATTTCATACCTTTGCTCAGAGAAGTGAAGCTTCGATCTGAGAGTTGTGTCACGTTCGATTGGGTCCAAGCAAGCTCTAGATGAAGTCCCTTGGCCTGGTGAATTGCCTAGGTAAAAAGTGACCACAGCCGATCACAAAGCTTGGAGGCTGGAAGCAATGGCTGGCCTAGTGAAGGGGCTTTTACTGGGAAACTTCTCCTCTTGGTTTGGTGAAGGTGTAGAGCCAATCAATTTGAGGATTGACTCACTGTGGTGAAGTGTCCTGGTTTTGGGCTTGAATTTCAACTCTGATATTGAGCTTACAGAGAGGAAATGGCAGGGGGATTTCAGTGGGGATCAAGTGCTCTAGGTGTGGGGGAGAGTCTGGAGTGATTTTGGCAGAGTTTCCTCAAGGTTTTTGTTCAACCTCCTCCATGGCCGAGAGAGGTGGGGTTTAAATAGGAGAGGCTGGAGGGCCTCCCAGGGGGGTTTGAAGGCTTGGATCAGCTGCTCGGGGAAGAGAAGAACGACCATGGTGGCCATTGGGCATGGGGCGGCTCGGCAGGGGAGAATTTCAATGTTAGGCTCACATGGTGCTTTCGGGTGTGGTGTTTTCCGGCGATCCAGGCGGTGGCCGTGCAGGCATGGGTCACCCTCTCGGTTCGGGTGAGTCGGGGCTGGGGTTTGTGTATTCGATTGGCGGTTGCCAAGTGTAAAGTGGTTGGATCAAAATGGAATGGGGGCATGGCTAATTTTGGCTCAATTTGGTCAACTCATGCATTTGGGTTGGGTTCACCATCCCCGACTTGGTTTTAGGTCGAGGGAATGAGTTAGGTTAGCGAGTCGAAGGTGGTGAGGTCCCTTTCTTAAGAATATTTAAATTAGATTTGGCTTTAAGGGAGACATGATTAAGGCTAATGACTTTTAGGAATTATGGAAAGAGCCTCCCTTCTTTCCTATCTTGGGTATGGTGAGGTGCCTAAAGCCATCATGGCTCCCACGTGGCTCATGCATGGCTTCATGGCTCACCTTTCGCTTAGAAGAAGCTAAGTCAACTTTCATGAAAGAGGTTTTTAGGAATTTTGGTAATTTTGGGGTGATTTGATTGGATTTGGCATATGGCTTAATTTAGAAAAATTTGATGGCTTAATTAGAACTTAGGGATGATTTCAATTAAGGGTATGATGAGAAGAATTTGTCATATGTGCTTTAGCATGAAGTTTGGGCTTTTGGAATCATTTTGGAGTGGGCTTTTTAGGAAGGCCTAAGGAAGTGGGCCTTAGGTTTTAAAATAAATTTATGGATGGGAATTTTGTAAAAGGTTGGGCCAAATAATTGTTGGGTTTGGTTTAGAGATGTTTCATGAGTAATTTGAAATAAATTTGAGGTGGTTTGGGTTTGAATTGGGTTGGATTTGGGCTTCTTTGGTAAAGGGGCCAACATAGGTCAAATTGGACTAATTTAGGCCAATGTTGGGCTAGGGTTAAAATTGATGTAAAATTAATGTTGGGAAATGTTTATGGGGGTACTACAAAGAGTTTTCAACTTTTGTTGGGCTTTAATTTTGGGATTTGGGCCCATTTGGGTGAGGTTTGGGTTTAGGTTAAAAGTGGGAATTATGGCTTTGGGTTGGATTTGGGTGGAGTTTAGGTTCAAATTTTGGGCCAATCATGTTATTTTTTTGTTTGTGGGGATGTTAGGGAAAGTTTAGAAAAGGTTTCGGGTCAATTGAAGTTAAATTGGGTTAGTTTGGGCTAAGTTTGGGTCACGGGTCCAAATTGGGCTTTAAGGTCAAAAGTGAAATTGGATTCAGATGTCAATCAAATTGGGCTGGGATTTAGTCTAGATTGATATTAGGGATATTTAGTTGAAGTTTAGAATTGTATTGGACCAAAATTGGGGTCAATTGGTTTGATTTGGTTTGACATTGGGTTCACTTTAGGTTAAAAATGGGTCAAATTGAGAGTTTTGGTAAAAGTGGGGTAAATTGGAAAAATTGGCCCATGGTGTAGTTGAACAAAATGAAATTGAGAATATTTGGGATTTTCTGGGAATTTTTGGAATTTATAAAAGTTTGGCCAAAAGTGTATTTTTAGTGTATTTGGAGAGTATTTGGAGTGTATTTTTGGAAATTTTGGTATATTTGGCTATGGATGATCAATTTGAGTGATGTGGAAATGTTTGGGATTGGTTTTGAGGAATTTTTGGTGATTTGGAGATTTTGGAAATTTTGGGCAATTTCAAGGGCTTTTGGTAGGTTTGATGGGTGTAGGGTCCCCGAGGTCAAAAATTGAAATTTTGGAAGAATGAAGATTGATCAAATTGGAGTGAAACGGAATCACTTTGATTGAGCCATGAAGCCATATTAAGCCCATATGAGCCATGAGAGGACTCATTGGAGGCATTCATTATGTTGTTCCTAACCCTCTTAGCCAGGGGCTTAGGGGTTATGGTCCATCCATATGAATTACCTACATGAGTCAGGGAGTCAAGTTGGGTATAGGTGTGGTTTTAGGATTTGGATTGTGTGTGTGAGAGTGTAGTGAGTGTGTAAGTCAACCCTCACCAGACCAGGCCACCCAGGGTAGTCCTATGGCCAAAGAGTCCTATAGGGAACTCATCCTTTAAACCTCGACATTTGATCTCAACCCTCTAGGTGATTAGGGGTCTACAATTAAGCTTGTGGGGTTTGCAGGGAGACAAGAAGTGGTTTAAATTAATAAGGGATGGGTCCCAATTCTAGTCCTCTAAGATAGTCAAAGGAAAAGCTTAAGGCTAGATCCTAAACACTAAAGAGGGAAGAGAAGACCTCATCAAAAATGAGGTCAACAACCGGCTGCCACTTGGGAGCTCCCACATTCCCCTCGCCTGAGGGCTAACTGTTGACCTCAATTTTGGTGAGGTCTTGTCTTTTCTTAGTGCTTAGAATCTAGCCATAGGGCTTCTCCTTGACAATCCTAGAGGACTAGAATTGGGAGCCACCCTTTAGCAATTTCAGCTACTTCTTGACTCCTCTTGGGACTCCACTTGGATGGTTGCAAACCTCTAAATCACCTTGAAAGGTTAAGACCACCATATGGACAACCAATAGTGAGTTCCTATAGGATTGTTTGGACTTAGGGTGACCTTGGGTGACTTAGACTTCTCTTGCACACACACACACCCCTAAGCCATCTAACCTAAACCTTGAACCCTTGCCTTTCTACCCTTTATGAAACTCACATTATTGAATCCAAGCCACTAATCTTTGATTAAGATGGCTAAGGTCAATATGTGAAGGATCATAAAGTGGTTACCATTTGGCTGGACTTGTTCCAAAAGTGTTTGGATTTGGTTAAGTCCATGGCTCATGCTTCCAAACCCTAATTCATTTCCAATTCACTTTTTTACCCAATCTTGACTCCACTAAAATGATCCCATTCTTCCTTATTTGAAACCCCATCAATGTTGCCAAAATTTCTGGTTTTGACATTGGATCCCCTAAGCTTAACCCAAACTACCTAAATGGCCCCCACAACCACCAAAATCATCCAGAAATTCCCAAAAATTACCCAAAATTCCTAAAAATCCTAAGAATCATTTTGAAACAATTCACACCTTTGGAATCCACAAAAATACCCCAATACCCTCCAAATAACCTCCAAATACCCTAAATACCCCTTCTAGGCTAAAATTCCAAAAATTCCTAGAAAATTTCAGAAAATTTCAAATATTCCCAATTTAATTTTGTTCAACTACACCATAAGCTATATTGACCAAAAATAACCCACTTTTATCAAAATCCCCAATTTGACCCATCTTTAACTCATGTGGACCCAATGTCAAACCAAATCAACTTAATTGACCTCAATTTTACCCAAACTCAATTCTGAACTTCAACTCAACATCTACAATACCAATCTAAATCAAAACCAAGCCCAATTTCATTCACATTTGAGTTCAATTTCAACTTCAAACCAAGACCCCAATTATAACCTATGACCCAAACCTACCCAAATTCAACCCAATCCAACTAAAACTCCCCCCAAATCAACTATAAACTCTCCCTAATACATCCCTACACCAAATACAACATCAATTGTTTCTCAATTTGAACCCAAACCCAACTCAAGATTCATTTGAAATCAAGACACTCAAATTTTCCTTAAGGTTGTCACCTAGTCCTAAATCTCCAAATTGAATCCATTAAACCTAAAATTTCCACCCAATTTCTATCCTAAACCTTTCCTAACAGTCATTTAAAACATTTTGAACCATCAATTGGCCTTGAACCAAAATCTAGCCAAACCTAAACCCAACTCAAACCCAAGTGAACCCATGTGTACACATGTTTCAAATTAAATCAAACCTAACCAACCTCTTGGCTGCCAACCCTAGGCATCCTAGGGTGGGTTTGACCTGACCTAACCCATTCCCCATGAGCCATGGACCAATGTTCCACCACTTTGGACCAATGGACTAAGCAACATGGCTAAGGCTAAGTCCCATCCTCCAACTCTCCTTAAGCAAGCTCCCTGCCCAAATTAATTGAGCTAAACTCCTCCTCCACTCCTTCTCAGCCTGCCCAGCCGCCTGACTGTCCTTGCCAGCCGCCAGAATAGCGACGCCCAAGCAGCCCATGTGTCCTAAAAAACTTAAATTTGGCCTGGGTAGTGGCTAATCCTTTCAGCAGCCACCTGTCCTGCACTGCCCTCACCCTAAGTGGCCCAGGGCACTCATTGCCTGGTCCTGAGCTCCCCTCTCTGGTGAGCTCTATAAAATCCATCCCTTTCAACCGTGAAAAAGTGCTGAAAATTTCTTCACGAATCCCACAAATATTGCTCCCAGAGCTCCTCCTAGCCAAGAGAAATTGATCCCCACTGTCCTCCTGCCCTGGAAGCCACCAGACGAGCCTAATTTCTCAGCTAAAAATCAGGCCAGAAACAGGACATCTCCTCAACCTCCACCAAAACCAAAATAAACTCACCCACACCTTCACAGCACCAAGAGAAGGAGTTCCCCAATGAAAGCCCCCTCTCCTAGCCTCCCAATTGCTCTATCGGTCAGAGCTTGGACTCGGGCATGGTCGAAGTCACACCTAGGACCAGAGACTTCATCCGGAGGCTCCTCTCACTCCAATGAACGTGCCGAGCATCTCTGATTGAGGCTTCACCTCTCAGAGCCAAGGTATTGACCTCTCCTCCCTCCCGAGCTTCCAGCAATTCTCTATTTTGTTCTGTGCACTTTTAATGCATGTTAGCCACATAGATAGCTTCGTCTAGGCTAGACGCGTCGATAAAGACCAACCACACATGATTTGGTTGAGTCTGGAGCGAGATCTTAGGTCTAGAAGGTGGACGGCTCTCGGGCTGAGCCAGATGGGGATGATGACCAGCTACCGTCCGATCGCGCGTGTATCGGATGGACGACAGAGATGGAGTCGGACGGAACCGTGGAACAGAAAGCGCGTGCCGAGTCAGATGGAGGCGCGGAAAGGGAACACGCCACGTGTATCTTCGACCCGCCGTAGGTTGAGGTGGTGCTGCGTCGGATAAGTAGGAAATTAGGGTTTTTTCTATTTATTTAAATGCCTAAAATTTTAAAAATTCATATCTTTGCATAGAAAAATCATAAAAATAAAGTAAATAAACCCTCTTGCTCAGTGAACAGAGGAGATTAATGTGAAAAAAGAATTTTATTTTTAATTGATTTAATACTGTTCTGAGTATTTTAATTCTCCATTCATGCATACAATTCACCATGGCATGAGACCATAGGGTTTTTGTAGCCTCTGATCTTGGGAATATTCCCTGAATTTTTCAAGTCCAGAGGCTATCTCTGTGGAAAGTTATCTATTTTCCAAGCTTATGTGCCTGTTTTGGTATTTTAATTCTAATAATTAGCATGTTAATTAATAAAATCTAGGAAAATTTGGGGGAGTATCTATGAACCAGAGGACCCTAGGAGAATTATGGTTGGACTTAACTCACTTAAATGAACCCTAATTTGGCCAAAACCTTAAAATTAAGATTAAAATAATTTGGTATAACCACTCATTAAAATAACACAAAATTAATTCTCCACTGATCCTTAGGGTCAGAGGAGTCTCACATAAAAATTTGAAATCAATTGAAAATGATTTAATCCACTAAATAAATTATTTAAATCACATAACTACTTTTAAACTTTAAAAATTCATAAAACCCAAAATATATTTCAAAAATTCCCCAAATTCATCTTGAGGCCTCTTTGGTATTAGAGAAGCCTAAGAAAATTAAAATTGGATTTATTTCTAAAATTTTCATTTTTAGCCTAATTTTGAATATTTTAATAATTAAAAAATAATAAAAATCACGAAAATAATAAAATTCACAAAAATATCATATTTGGTCTCCTACTCACTTGGGAACCAACCAAATATTTTCCTAAGTCCCTAAGAAAAGATATTGAATTTTAAAGGCTTAATCCAATTTTTAATATTAAAAATTGGTTTCTCAACCTCACTCACTAAAATAATTCTAAAAATTCAAATAAAAATCAGAAAAATATAAAATTTGTTTCTCTGAGTTCCTTGAGGTTAGAGAGACTTAAGAAAAATATAAAACTTAATTTTGAACTTTAATTTTATTTTATAATTAATTAATACTCAAAAACTTAAAATAATTATAATAAATAAAATAAAATTCAAAAAAATCACAAAAATTGGTCCAAGTGGTTCTCTGGTCAGTAGGAACATCCCATAATTTTCCTAGGGACAGAAACTTTACCTTGGTCATGTTGTTGAATTTTTATTGAAAATTCTTATTTTTCATTAAAATAAATATATAAATTAAATAAAAAATGGAAAAATCACATTTTCTTCTCTAATGTCTTAATTGACATGTGAGTGAAGTGAAATAGAAATTTCAAGTTCATTTGAACTCAATTTAATGAGCTATGAAGTGAACAAGCTTAAGAGGGCATAAAGGTAATTAAGGGATTTTAACCCTAATTAATACTTTAGGCTTAATCAAAGGGAGGGATGAATATTTGATCTTTATTTTCTCTTGGATGACTGAAACTTAGGGAATTAAGGGGTAGAAACCCATTGATCACCTACAACATAAAAAATGAAATCTTAATTAATTATTTTATTTAAATTTTGGAAGAATAAATTAAAATTTGGATTATTAAGATTAGGGATGTGGCTTCAGGATATACCAATTCTTTAATGTAAAGTCCCTAAATGGATTAATAATATTCAACTCTTAGTCAACTATAAAAAGAATGAAAATTGAAATTAATGATTAAAAGAGTAATTCTTAATTAAATTTAAAGGTTAAAACATTAAAAGAATTAATAGTCAAGTTAAGATAAACCTAAAACATTAGAGTTAATTTGAAATCACTTACAACTTAACTTAAAACAAATTTGAAATATTAAAAATTAATCTCTAAGTAATTTACAATCAAAATGCAAAAATTAAAATCAATCTAAAATTTTTAAAACAAATTTGAATCATCAAAACTTAATGGAATTAAATAGTTTAAACCCTTCTTTAACTTAAATAATTTTAAAACATTTTAAAAAAAATCAACTTGAAATTTCATAACTAAACTAAACTGTTTTGAAAAAACAATTCAATCTTAGTGGTTAAAACCCTTAACAAACTGTTTTTCCCTTGGTGGCTCTCACGTTTATTCCATTTAGGTGGAGTATCAAGTGAAATGTCACTTCTCTCATTGGATAATCAAATGTCCAAGTTCATTGAGCAAGAAACAAAATTCAACTAAATTTTTATATGATTAACTCACCTGTACAATAAAACTCATTTGGACTCGAAATAATCCCAGAAGCATTGAAAAGATGTTCAGGATTCATCCTGAGCACTTTCTCAACATGATGAGATGTTTTAGAAGAACAATTGAACTTAATTGTTCTTTGGTGAAGAAAATCATCCATAAGACACAAGAACCTAGACGTCATAGGAATTGACTAGCAATAGGACTAGGATCTTGGCAGACAACCAGAACCTCCCTTATCTTTACCTAGGTATTCCTTGCAAAAATTTAAATGCCTTGATATGTGTTTTAAGTGCAGCCTGGAATGACGAGAAGACCTGCCAGGTACTTTTTATTTTATTGCAATTTATTTACCTGCACTGAACTTTCTTTCTTGCAAAGCTTGCATGTTATACAAGAATGTCATCCTACATGAAAACTAAAACCTTTTAGGATAGCCACAAAACTGAAACTCAAAACTAATTTAAAAGTCAATACAAGATAAAATTCACCGCCACAACATTCAAAAGATAAAACAACTCAAAATTTAATCACAAACAGAACAACAAAACTACAACTACAACTAAATTAAAATGTCTCGTTAGATGATAGGGAATCCCTCGGATGATTTAACCCACATGTTGCTAACAAGATTTCCCATGGTCTAAATGAAAGTGTGGAACTCATTCAGTTGAGTTTAGCAAATTCATTTAGACTAAGTGAATCCGATGAAAATAACGGTGCCGGGATGACGGAACCGTGGGATCTTAATCGGTTCTGTTTAATCAACTTTAAGATTTGTTTTAATTAAAATATTAAGCCCCCCGAACCTTAAGACTTTTCTAAACCAAAACATTTCTCTCGTCTCTTGATTTCCACTTTCTAAAACTAAAACTCTACAACAACAAGGAGCTTGGAGCACAGTGGGCAGCACGACCATCTTCATCAGCAAAACTTGTGTCTACTTCAGAAAAACCTATCTTAGAATTAAATAACAAAGCCATAGGATTTCGAGGTAGTTTTCCTAGAGTAACATAAATCCTCAGCTTTTTGTTAGGCATTTGTATAATCATGTTATGAAAAGTAAGCCCTAACCAGTCTTAGGACTCTGAGGTAGTCTTTTGGTACGACACAAACCCTCACATCTTCGAGGCTATTTGTATGATCATGTCATACTAATATAAGTCCTAATTAATAAAAAATGGCAGGATTGAAACATTAAATAATTCTCAAATTGAAGCCAAATCATAGGATAGTCGGGAAGTCACTGAAGTTCACTTCGGGTCCGTGACATCCCCTACTTCTCTTCCTTTGATTCTAAAAAATAAACTGTTCCAAATTTGATATATTACCTATTGAAATCTTCAAAATCCAATTCTTTGAAAACCTTAAAATTTGAAATTCTTGAGAGCAAAACCACTGATCATTATCGAGAGTTTTCTTAAATGATTCTCGTCATTAAGATGTAATTTACTATAGGGGTTTGCCCTTATAGGGAACTTTAAAAACCCAGGTAATATAAACCCTACTTGATTCCTTTATATTAAGCAGGTTAACTTGTCGGCTTATAAAATTGGTTCGCAAACCAAACGGATGTCACAAATCTTCTAGTTTATTTAATAGAGCACCATCATCAAGCAGTGTGTCTATTTTTCAGGATACATACACGGTTTGTGGTGTGGATCTCGTTTATATAAACTATTTAGGATGTGAGATTAATTTAATTTCATATCCTAAAATTTTCAAACTTAAAATTATTTAAAAAAAAACAAATGTTACTTTTTAAACTATATATATTTAAATTAAATTCAAAACCTAAAAAATTCGCCGACAACTTCTTTAGGCGATCCCTTTTCAAAAGATACAACACAACCTAAAAATGTGCCGACCAATTTCTGGCAACTCTGCTGGGGAGTGTTCCTCGCTCTTTTTTGATCAGATGGTTTTGCTTTCATAAATTGATAGTAAGTCCATGCCCCTAATGGATCAAACTACCATTCTTCCGTTGACGTATCTTGTTCATTTCTGTCTTGAACAAATACGATCAACTCCTTTGGATTTTGGAGCCACTCTTTAGACACCCCTAAATAGAGAGGTTCTGAAATCCTCCTTTTCACCTCTCGAAAGAGGCGAGGTGAGACCCTCGATAGGTTTGATTTAGGACCAATCCGGTGAATCGAGTTCCCTGCAGGGTTCTACCTTTCCTAAATTCAGGATAAGGGTCCCGCGGCTTCCTACTCTTAATCAAATCTTTATCAACTTTTTGTTTCCCGACTTCTCTGATTAACTACAAATGAAATAAAACCCACGAAACCTGAAAAAGCTTTATGAAATAAACAAACGAAATCTAAATGAAATTAACAAAACCTGTTCGGACTTTGCTTTGAATCTTCTTTCTTTCGTCCAAAGATCTTTGCAACGATAAGGGAAGTATAGGGTAGCTCTGACGTCTCGAATCTTTTCTGCAGAAGATGTCTGCACCGAAGCTGATCTTTTCCTTTGCTACCGGAACTGACTTGGCAATCAATCGGGATGTACTGCCTGACAACGCAGTCATCCTCTTTGGACAAGGGTTTGACCAGACGGACATTAAGTTCGGGGACGTCACTGTCGCTTTATTGAAGTCCAAGACACCTGAATCTCTTGGAACCTGTAGTGGAGTTCATCTTGAAGTCGACTCAAGAGTTTCCTCCCCTAAAGAGGGTCTCAACTGGAGGGAACACCGTTGCTCGTAAGAGACTGGCTGTCAAAGCTGATAGAATTGCCTCCCAAACTGTTGTCGCTACCCCCGCCGGTTTACCAAAGAACGAAAAGAACGAAAAGAAAGATCAGAAATTGAAGAAGGCTTGTCAGGATACATGGATGAGAATATTGCTGAGATCAATGTGGTCGAGACCCGAGCATCAGCCCTATTGGGAGCTCCAGCAGCTACAAAAGGAGAAGATCCAGAGGTGATGAGGCTCCGTGTTCGAGAAAAGGATGATATAATTCATCGAATGGAAAAGAAAATGGAGGAGATGGCGGCTGCTCTAGCCACACTTCAGAGTCAGCCTCAGCCCCCAAAGGAAACACCTCCGGTGGTCATTCACATTGCGGATGGAGGGAAAGAAGTCACGTCCATCATTAGAGACAAGCAGCGGAAGAAGGATTCCACTCAAAGTCTAATAACAGAAAAGGACATTAAGAATAATGGTAGAACAACAGGTGCGAGAAGCCTTAGCCTAATCCAAAGGCGGGGCATTAATTCTAAAGGGTATACCATACCCCGAAGAATTTGATGTCGTACAATACCCTAAAGGCTTCTAACCACCTCTGTTCAAGACTTTTGATGGAACGGGAAACCCTCGACAGCATGTTGCACACTTCTGCGCAAGTTGCTGCAATGTGGCGGGTAGCGACGCTTTGCTGTTTCCACCAGTTTGTCAGCAGCCTTTCAGGAATTGCCTTTGACTGGTATGCGGAGCTGCCCAATGGCTCGGTAAAGACATTCGCAGAATTGGAAAACCTATTCATGAAACGGTTCGCTGGAGCTCAACACCACATCACCATTGGCGATCTTGTGGTCGAGCAACAGAAACCAAACGAAACTTTGGTGGACTACATCCTGCGATGGAGGAATTTGAGCATGTGATGTGAGCCGCAGCTCCAGGAACAACATGTCATTGGAATTCTGCTAAAGAGCATTCATTGTCCGATAGCACTTCTCCTTAAGGGATTTACAATTAAGACGTTCGTGAAATTGCTCAGCAAGGTCGCGAGTCTATAGGAGGAAGCAAAACAACTTAGCTTCACCGATAAGACCGATAAGCAGAAGCCAGTTAGAGCCTTCGAGAAGAAGTCTGGGACCGTCGCAGTTGTAGACAAGGGCAAGCAATGATGCAAATATGGATGGAACGACCTCAGCAGAGCTATCACCAACCTCCGCCAAGTTATCAACTGCCTCAGCAGAACTATCAACCATCGCAGCAGTATGTCCAGCAGTCATCTCAGCAATACAACCAGCAGCTGTTTCAGCAAAAGCGCAGCCTGACAGTACTTCTGAAAAAGGAGTTCCCTTTCAAGAATGAAGAAGTTGGCAAGATGTTCCGTAGTCTGATCAAGAAGGATGGATTCTAATTGCCAGAGCCCAGGAGTCTGGAAGAAGTTGATAAGAAAGATCACCTATTGTGCTGCCCTTACCACCAGATGATCGGACACAAGATCGAGGACTGCTTCACTTTCAAGAACTGGCTTGAGAACAACCTAAGACAAGAGAACATAACTATCCCGAAAGAAAACATGAAGGAGCCCCAGAAAGGAGGTTCCGTTAATGTTATTTCAGAAGATCCTATTGCTCCGATAGACCCGTACACAACCAACAATGGATGGAGTACTGTTTGGACGAAGTCTTCAAAGAAAATTTCGAATCACATTCAAACCGCTTCGGTGCGCACTTCGATTCAAAGTGCGAAACTTGTCGAGCCGGCACTATCAATTGCAATCGAGATCGCAGAAGAAAAGAAGACTGAGGCTCTGAAGGGTAGACTAGGGGCTGCTTTTCCTAGGATGGTTATTTCTGATTCAGGGGAGAAATCCCTCGAACCTCTGACTCTGTATGATTATTTGCTCGCCCCGGCGGGATCTTATAATGATAAGAGTTATGGTGTTGGTTACGTTTTGACTGTTTCTAACGATTACGTAACTAACGACAACCGACCTAATCCGAATATTGATTTCGAAATGAATGACGATTCTCAAATCATACAAAACCTCGATGGTAGCGATTGTGATGGTCTAGAAGATGACGAACCCGTCTGTGAATTCCAAGGATCTACTATCCCTATTGAGCTAGAGTTCTCAGATACCGAAGTGACTCTAGAAGAATCCGCTTCTCCGATTCAGAAAGAGTAAATGCCAGCTAATCCAGAATCAAACTCGGAGGAAGAGATAACAGAGGTCAACCTCAGAAGCGGAAAGGTTCTACCCCCGAGAATGGGTCTGAAATATAAAGGAAAGCAGGTGGTCACTCAGGAAGAGCCAACCCCAGCAGAATAGTTGCCCGTTTGGGAAGAAGTTGAAAGACCAGACAATAAAATGGAATATAATGTGTTAGCCCACCTTCGGAAGTTGCCCGCCAAGCTGAGCATCTACAATGCTTTAATGCTTTCAAAGGAGATGAGAGAAACTCTTATCAAGGCCTTACTTGATCCAGAGATTTGCTTAGCTCAAATGGTAGGCAACTCCTTAGACAATTTGGTGTTACTTTCACGGACAGTGACTTGCTACTTGGGACCGTCGATCATAATCGACCCTTGTACATTTCGGTCGCCATCGGAAAGTTCACGCTCTCTAGGGTGTTAATTGATCCAGGAGCATCAATTAATATAATGAACCTTCAGACGTTAGCCTACTTGGAAATTGATGCCCGCGAGCTTCAAGTAGATAATATGTTACTAAGAGGCTTCAATCAGAAAGGAGAAAGAACTCTTGGATCAATAACACTGTCAATGAAGATAGGTGACTTAGCAAGGAAAACCACAAAATTCTACATAATTGACTTTGAAACGTCATTCAACGCTCTACTGGGCCGACCATGGAACCATGAAAACCGGATGGTATCGTCGTCTTTACACCAATGTATAAAGTATTATGAAGGAGGACAAGAACAGTGCATCAAAGGTGACTTGCAACCGTTTTCCATGCACAAAATTGGAATATACGAAGATGCTGCCTACTACGCACCTCCAAAGAAGACAATTTTCTCTAGAAATGCTACGCCAAATGAAGTAAAAGAAACTCAAGATGACAAAGAACCTGAAATTCTAGTTCAACAATTACTCACCACTCCCTTACAGCGAGATGGTGAAGGTTTCTCCAGAGCTCGCATCCGAGGTGGAGGCCGGGGACGAGGTCAAGGTAGAAATGGTGGAATAGTTGAACGAAGAAATCTAGTTATTAAAGTTGATTGGGAAGATAATTCCAAAGAAGAAGAAGAAGAAAAATCAAGAAAGAAGCAGTAACAATAAGTCAGAAGAAACCTCAGTTCAAGATCTCACTAGAAGATGAAAAGAATGAAGAATACAAAGCAATGTACAACAAGATAAACCACTATGTACATATTATGACCCTAAACCAGATCTATCCTAGTAAGATTGAGGGTTTGGTGGTCAAGGAAGTACATGGTGGAAGTCCTAAGACAATCAAATTTTACTGTGGTGCTTCTTCTTCCAAAACTGAAAGTGATGTAAAATTTAAAGATGTTGCTTCATCTGAATTAATGGAATTGCCTTTTGAGTGGTATTCTCCCTGTGTTCAAAATATGATGCAACGTGGTGTCTTACCTAAGCAGTGGTCAAAAGATCAATCACAACGCTTTGAAAAGTTATGGAGTAATGTCAGCCAACCTCCTAACTCAAAGCATGGTCTCGGATTCGGCACGGTAGGGCCAGCTGATAATTCAAAATTTTACTTGGTTGTCACTTGCAAGTCTAATGAAGACTGCCTGGAAGCTTCAGATGATCTCGAGGATCTACCAATCGGAGATGCTCCACCAGAATTTGAAGAAGAAATTAAATCTACAATAGACAAGTTAATGGAAGTTAACTTTAGTACTAGCGAAGAGCCTAGGCCGACCTTTGTTAGCTCCTTACTCAACAAAGAAGACTCCGAAAACATGATCAAGCTATTAATGGAATTCAAGGACTGTTTTGCTTGAAGTTACGATGAAATGTCGGGATTAGCTCCAGAAGTTTCAGTTCACAGGCTAGGAGTGGATCCCACTGTTGTTCCAGTCAGACAAGCTCCGAGAAGAATGCATCTAGAAATCGAACAACAAGTTATAACTGAAGTTAAGAAACTAATCGACACTAAATTTGTCCGTGAAGAACAATACCCAGCTTGATTAGCCAATGTAGTACTAGTCAAAAAGAAGAATTGTCATATCAGAATCTGCGTGGATTTCAGAGATTTGAACAAAGCATGCCCAAAGGACGAGTTCCCGCTACCAATTCTAGAATTAATGATCGAAATTGCTTTGACACACAAAATCTTCTCATTCATGGATGGATTGTCAGGATACAATCAGATAAAGATGGCACCAGAAGATGAAAAGCTCACAGCCTTCAGAACGCCAATCGGAGTATACTGCTACACAGTGATGTCTTTCGGATTGAAGAATGTAGGAGCAACCTACCAAAGAGCAATGACAAGGGTTTTTGATGATCTCATTCACAATCAAGTCGAGTGCTACGTGGATGATGTGGTCATCAAAAGCAAACTGAAGAAAGATCATTTGTATGATTTGAGAATTGTTTTCGAGCGATTAAGATAATTTAACCTTAAGGAAAGTTGGCATATCTTCGACGCTTTATTTCAAATTTGTTAGGAAGGTGTCAGCCTTTTTCTGCTTTGGTTAAGAAGGATGCCAAGTTTACTTGGGACTCCAAATGTCAACATGACTTCGATTACATTAAACGATATCTAATGACACCTCCTGTCTTAGCAGCCTCGGTCTTGGGTAAACCGTTGATACTTTATACCGTGGCTTTAGAAGACTCCCTCGGAGCCCTACTAGCCCAGGTAAATGATGAGGGTAAGGAAAATGCTCTCTACTACTTAAGTCGTCATCTAATTCCAACGTAAGTAAAGTATCCTCCTATTGAGAAGCATTGTTTGGCCCTGGTCTTTGCAGCCCAAAAGCTTAGGCATTATATGCTCTCTCATAAGGTCAACCTTATCTCGAAGTTTAATCCATTGCAATATTTGATGACCCGCCCGACGCTTTTCGGCAGACTTGCTAGGTGGTCGATGATACTTTTGCAATTTGATATAACTTTCGTTCCTCCTTGTGTCGTAAAGGGACAAGTCCTAGCAGACTTCCTCACAGCACACCCTTTACCGACAGAATCGCTTCTCAACGACGACTTGCCAGACTAGCAGATAATATACTTAAAAGACCCCGATGATCAATGTTGGGAATTGTACTTTGACGGAGCATCATCAGCACAACGAGACGAAGAATCGCAAATGACAGTGCACGGTAAGGCAGGAATCGAACTAATATTTATGACACCGGAGCAGGGAATGTTAAGGTACTCCTACCATTTAACAAAACCGTGTACGAACAACGAAGCAGAATATGAAGCCCTTATAACCGGACTGGAGTTAACCATTCAGATGGGGATAACAGATATCAACATCTACGGTGATTCGCAGTTGATCATACAACAGGTCGCAGGACAGTACAAGATTCTGAAACCAAGACTCGAGCAGTATTTTCAGTACACAATGAAGTTGCTAGAGCATATTCTGAACGTGGAAATATACAAGATTCCCAGAAAAGAGAATGCCCTTGCAGACGCTTTGGCCCGACTTGCAAAAGAATTCACGTGTCTATAGGAAGAGTCAGTTGCAGTGACAGTACAGGGATGACTGGTCCTATCGCAGATTGACATAGACACTTTGCGCAGACTGAGAATGAAGAAACAGTTCCAACAGTGGCTGAAATTACAGAAGATTGGCGTCAACCGCTCGTAGACTACCTGCAAACAGGAAACCTACCGGACGATAAGTCATTAGCCCATCAAATTAAGAAAAGAACTCTATCATGCGCATTAATAAATAATACGTTATACAGAAGGTCTTTCGACCAGATGTGGCTAAGGTGCCTGAGTGGGTCCGAGGCTCGTGAAATTATTCAAGAATTGTACTCAGGACTTTATGGCGCTCATCAGTCAGGTCTGAAGATGAAAATGAAAATTAAAAGACTAGGTTACTACTGGCCCTCAATGATGACCAACTGCATGAAAGTTGCCAAAATTTTTCACCAGTGCCAAGTGCATGGAGTGGTTCTACATCAACCTCTAAATGTGCTACATCCGACAATCGCATCATGGCCATTTGAGTGTTGGGGCACAGATATTGTGGGTCTGATAGAACCGCCTTCTTCAAGAGGACATCGTTTCATCCTTGCAGCGACAGATTACTTTTCGAAGTGGGCAGAGACAGTACCGCTCAGAGAAGTGAAAGCACATCACGTGTTAAAGTTCTTCAAGAATCAAGTCGTCTACCGTTTCGGGGTACCGCGCAGAATTATCTCAGATAACGGATCCGCTTTCAAGAGCACGAAGATCAACAATTTTTTCACAAGGCACGGGATAGATTGGCGCTATTCGACGATCTACTATCCAAGAGCAAATGGCTTTTACGAGGTTTTTAATAAAACTCTCGTCCAAATCCTAAAGAAATTTTTGGACGATAACAAAAGAAATTGGCACGAGAAGTTATTAGAAGCCTTATGAGCCTACAAGACAACTTTCAGAACGCCTACTCGGTCCACACCTTATGCTCTAGTGTACAGGTCTGAGGCCGTCTTGCCCTTGGAGGTTCAGCTTCCGTCACTCAGAATTGCAGTCGTGAAGGGGATCACTACAGAAGAGAACGCCAGATTAAGACTGGAAGAATTGGAAAGCTTGGAAGGAAAATGACTTTCAGCACAGCAAAATATTGAACTGTATCAAGCCAAGATGATTCAGGACCATGATAAGCTGGTCCGCCTAAGAACTTTCAGAGTTGGTGAATCAGTTCTCGTTCTCAAAAGACCTATTCTTGCACACCGCAAAATAGAAGGTAAATTTGAACCTACTTGGGAGGGACCGTTTGTAGTCGAGAAAATGTACTCGGGAGGCTCCTACCAACTCGTGGATTGCCGTGGAGAGCAACTAATGCTTCCCATCAATGGACGATACCTGAAGAAGTATTACGCGATGTGATGTTTCGAGGAGTGGACCGTTTGCTCGTAGAAGCACCAGCATGATAATTGTGTGCAACTGGGTCCGAACCCAAAATAATAATAATAATAAGAAATTTTAAAACCAAAATCCAAAAGAAATTTTCTAAAATAAAATAAAAATCGAAACTTGTTCCAATTTTAAAAAAAATCCAAATCAAATCCTTCCTTCTCCTAATAAACTTACTAAATAAAATAAATTACAATAAATTTAAAATTCTTATTGTTCTTGTTCTTCTTTGGCTTGGCCCCTGATCCTTTCCTTGTTTTTGCAGGAATATGTCGAACGAGAGGCTGGTTCTTTCTTTTAAAGATGGCGTAAGTCTTGCACTTAATGAAGAAGATCTAAAAGCTGGTACTGTGATCAAGGTTGACTCAGACTTTGTGCAGCCTATACTAGAATATGAAGAGACTGTTTGGACTACTGCAGACCCTAGGGAGTCCCATGGAAAGACAGTGATGAAACTCAGCGAGAAAGTTCAGCATACTGCAAATCAGAAAAGGAAAATCAACGCGATCGAAGACCCCAAGATGAAATCAGTAATAACTGCCACAAGAGGGAAGCTTGTCAGTGTCGTCCCTACCGAAGTCCAGGGGGAGAGGAGAGCCACTTTGACCCCAACACAAAGGAGAAACAAGGACCTCGGTATCCACAAGATGCTGAAGAACTTGACAAAAGAACAGAACAAGGAAGAAATTCTGACAACCGCAGCAGTTGTCCCAAGGAGGCCAGCCCTCAGGAGCACCATAGCAGAGTTGTTCCGGAGGAGGTTACTACAGAGCCTGCACTGAGACAGTGATGATTCCAGGAGAACGTGCTAGCGTGGAGCCATACATCCCTTAGTATGTCACTAGACCCCGACAGCTCCAGATAATTCCAGAGCATGAGTTGGAGATGATCCAGAGGGTGCGAAAACAGATTTTTGAGTACTTTCAGAGAATTCGAGGCAGATATGTCAACTTCCTGGAAGGACTGGAGTTGCATACAGATGTCTTCTCTCACTATGAGTAGAGTGAGATCATGGACTACGTCGACGAGCTGAAGAAACAGGGTCGTGCAGGCGACTACGAAGCAAGACCTACTCCGAGCTGAAGAAATGGAAACGAGGCAAGGGGAGGATTACAATCCAATTCAGATGCTGTTACAACTTTGATGATGACAAGAAAGAAAATCCGCCAGGGATACTCCGCTACGATGAAGTGGATCCACTGCCAGTGCTGATTAAGAAAATGATAAAGAGGATGGTGACTTGGCGAGTTTTACCCGCTGATTGCATACCAAACAGCTGCATAATCAACATTTATGCAGTAGGAGGCTGCATTCCACATCACGTCGACCATCACGATTTTGTGAGGCCCTTTTGCACCGTTTCCTTCACCAACCAATGCAACATTATGTTAGGGACATAACTCCAGATTGTCGGCCCCGGAGAATTCTGAGGGCCGGTGGAGATACCTCTACCGGTAGGCTCTGTCCTCGTACTACATGGAAATGGTGCAGATGTGGCGAAGCACTGCATCCCAGGAGTTCCATACGAACAGATCTCCATCACCTTTAGATGGATAGATGAGAGAGAGATCCCGGTCTACTTCAATCTAGGTCCAGAATTAGAGAATTTGCAGCCCTACGAGTTGTAAGCTACATAGTAGTAGCACACCTCTAAAGCACACTTACATAGGATTCCCCTCCAGAAAGTGGCTTAGAAGGTGACATTATTACCTGTGCAGTTTACTTTTCAGACATGGATGGATCAAACAGACAGTTCTGTCAGACAACACGAAGATATCAGTACAGTCTGTGTTCAGACATACATGAATTTTGTAAAAGTTTGTTTTCAGAAAGGTGTCATCAGAAATGTTTTGATGGAATCACCTGATGTACTTTCGACATTTTTAATGAAAATGACTATGTCATATTTTGCCTTCAGTTTTGTGCAATTAACTGCAAGCGCCACTAAATCTGAGTCTAACTCGATTTAAAGAAAAAGTTAAACGAAGAATGATTTGAATGAAATGCTAACAACAAAAATGAAAATTCATAATTAAAATCCGAATAAAACATAAAACTGAAACACAAAGCGAATCAACTTAAAATCTAAAAATGTAAACCAAATGAATGAATGAAAACCCGAATCAAAATGAAATTTTAAAACAAACTTAAAGAATCAAAACAAAATCAATTCACTAAAAAAACCTAAACAAACAATGAAAATAAATTCTCGAATCTGAAATCCCTAGCCTCCGGCTGTTCTCAAATCTTTTTTCGACTCTCCGTGATTTCCTCCCTCTTTTGAGAAGGTCGACTGAGTCTACTGACACAGAACCACAAAATTTTTGATTTAGTTCTGATGGCACAGATCCATATCCTTCGCCAAACAATCAAACTTTGGTTAACTCCTTCGAGATGTGAAACACTTTCATATCTCATTCCAATCCTCTACTACACGAAAATTTCCACAGAATCTTCAAAACTCAAATCAAACGCCAACTTTTGGGATTGGTACTTAAATTCCAGTTCCCATCCTTCTGAGGCAAGTACCTGACCCGACCCGCAATTACGTAGTAAAGTAACTTCCAAAAGATGGCAAAAAACTTGACCCGATTTATAAATAGCGGCTAGTGTGCAAAATCTTAAATGATATAAAAATTAGAAAATATTTTACACACTAGGGGTACTACGCAAGTATACGTATCGTTTCAAGTAATATAGAGTTTTCTTTAAAAACCCCAGTATCAATCCCACGAGGAAGTGAAGTAAGAAGTCTTTAATCAAATTCTAGTCTACTAGTAATAGTCCTTAGTTTGGAATGTTGATTAAAATTGTATTTTATGTAGCAACTATTCCTAAATGCAAGGGTTAAACTAAAGATAGTAACTATATCTAAATGCAAATAACAATTCTAAATATAACCCTTTTGAATGAATTGGTTTGGAAAATTTTGAGATATTAAAAAAATACTATTCTTATGTAATGAAATAGATAATGTATAGGAATGAGATGCATTAAATAATGTATGTGCCAAATAGGAGCAATCATATTCTTTACCCTTTGGTCCAGGCATAAATAACATTGACTAATCCTATGCTTGGTTACTGAATCTGCGGCTAGGCTGGGAGGATACCGGCTGCCATCTCGGAGCTCCCACGTTCCCCTCGCCTTAGGGCTAACATCAACACTTCAGCACCCAAACGATAGGACCGAATTGAGGATTTTAGTCTGTCACTCTAAAATCTCCAATTCTACGCCCGATAATTATATTTCCCTATTTATTTGCATTCAATTCCCATGAACTTCACCATCCATGGAATTTGAATGTGGTTCCACTTTATTGAGAATTACACCGCCCTTTCGGGTCAATACAATTACAACGAATTTTAACACTACAATGGGCCCTTATTGCAATGTAATTGAAGTGCAAGCAAAAATCATCACATTTATAATTAAAGTCACTTCTACCATGCATCACAAAATCCTAAACATGATTTCTACTCATTGCAAAAGAAAAGCAAAAGGAAAACAATAGCATAATCTTCTTATGTCACTATTTTCAAAAAAGAAAAAAAAGTAAGAGAGATACGTCATAAAGCGTGAAGAAAATACAAAGGAAACTTCATTTAACAAAAGCAAATCCACTAAATAAATGTTTACAAAATTATAAGATAATGAAGAACAATACTTAGCTTTTTCCCTTTGAAAGAAAGACGAAGATCTCTCCCATAAAGTCTCCCGGCGATCCATCCAATGTTAGCGAAAATCCCTTACAAATTCTCTCAAAATCTCCTCTCCAATCTCTCCAAAAGGGTAGAAATCTACATTTCTACTCTTAATCTAAAAATCCTAAACATTCCTCTAAGTTTTTCTCTCCTTTCCTTTATTGTTTCTCTCTTGTTTTTTTTTTAACATAAATTCACAATTTTTAAAGAGTGTGGACAAATTTCCAAGAGTCTCCTTAAGCACCCCTTCGAAAAAGCGTTCAAATACGTCGAATATTGGCCCAAAACCGCCAAATGTCGGTTCATGGTCGTCCGGGCCGCTGTCGGCAGCCTTTTTGGCCATTTTTCAATGGTCTCGGGAAAATCTCGCCGTCGGCGAGCAGGTTGCTGCGCGGCTCCACCGTTTCGCTCCGTTTGGCTTAATTTTAGCTCTGTTTCGCCCCATTTTAATTGCGTTGCGTTCGTAACAGATATCCCTACAAAATAAGCATAAAAACAACCTTTCTTTAAAGTGTAACCTCATTAAAAAATATGCAAGAAGTGTAAAAGAGATTAAGCATCAAAAGACTTATCGAAAGGTGTCAGGGCAGAATTTCATTTCTTGCTCGTTTTTGCTCCAAATTGCACCGTTTTTGCTTCCTTTTGCTCCAATCACCATTTCTTGTACCTAAAACCAAAAAACATACAAAATACCTTCCTTTAAAGTGTAATATTATCAAAAATAAGTAAAATGATATAGCAAAAAGCGTACATATTTTAGGCGTGTCAAAATCACCCAAACTTAACTGTTACTTGTCCTCAAGTAACACTTTTACTACATAAAAATATAACTCAAGACAATGTACTTTTCACCTGTAAGACACTAAAATTTTTCATTCAAAAGAATATATTGGTTAGACTTTTAGAAAAAAATTCAGTAACTCACTTTAACATTACAAGTATAAGAATATTCAGCAATCAAGTCTAAGGCTTCTAGTCTTATATTTATTTCAAGATAAACCATAATTTGTTACATTAAGAATGCCTTGAAAGATTATGTGAAGAAAGAGTTCATGTAAACTTCATCAGAATGTAGGCCAATACTTTAAATATAAATTCAGAAATGAAATCAAGTTCTCTCTTTAGGGTGACTCAAGTGAAGCCAATTTTGTATTAGACATCTCCTCAAGCTTCTCCTCATAAATATTTTTCTTTCTCTTTTTTTTTTCTTTCAATCCTTCTTTTCTTTTCTTTTCTTTTTCTCTTCTTTTTTTTTAATGAGGATTACTATATTTGGAGAGCCTGTAATGATTTTGAACTTCACTCTCCTCTTTCTAAAGTTCAAGCTTGAAACACATTCTTACTTTATAATTAGGTATGAGCTTTATTATTCATCATAAAGTCACAATCTCTTCTTAACACACAATACTTTAAGTCTCTTAACATTTCAAAAATACAGTTTTCTTTACTTTAAATAGTTAACTATAATCAAATTCTTTCATACCAAATATCTCATCCTTATAAAATTAACCTTTATTACTAAAAACTTTCATCTAATCCTTCCATAATATTCAACTAAAATAAAAAGTTTTAGTTATCTCAAGCGAGGTTAAATTGACAGAAGTTATGCTAGTAATTTTTGAAAATATAACAATTGAGAACAAATAAGAGTTAATATTTTTCTTCCCCCCAAACTTAAATTTTAAAATATTTTGCAATTAATTCCATAAAATGTAGTAAAAAGAAAAAGTAAAGGTTGAATCTACTTGCTACTACAACATCCTATCAAATTCATATCATGCATAATCAGGATAGAATGACTATAGGAGAAAGTAAATCTAACCTAAAACATGCTTGTAATAAAATTACACTAAAAGGAAGTATTTTCACATTAAAATTTTACTTTTCTTCCTACCCCAAACTTAATTTTTAACTTATATAGCATTCAGTACAAAAAATATAAGCAGGAAGAAAACAATTTATAAATTCTACCTACCACAAATGTCTATCAAAATCATTTACAAGTATTCAATAGGACAGAACAATATGCAGTAGAAAGTAAATTTAAACTAATCATGCTAGAATGAAATTTACTAAATAGAAGTTTAACTAGCATAGCAGGTATCAGCAAGGGAATATAAATGTGTTCTTCAAGACCTAAATAAAATTGTAACACAAACACAAACACAAACACACAATTCAAATACAAACACACAATTCAAATACAAACACACAAGATAAATGAGGTGAATTCTTCCATAAACTCATCACATCTTACTAACTTACATCCAATTTCTATTGACATCACTACACAGATAAATAAGGTGCATTTTAAATGGTTTTATAGATTATAATCCCAAAGATAACATCATCCCTAATAAATTGATTTTCGGACACCAATCTCAAGCATCATCTAATCCCTATAATTAAGCACCTCTAACAGTTATAAAGATAGTGTAAGATCATTCTAATGGTATTCACCAAATAGGTTCGCGACTCCTACCAAATGAAATCAATGTCATAGAAAGGAAGTAACAAAATTAAGATATATCTGTTATAGTTTAAATTCATGATGTCTCTTGTAAAACTCAAGTCTGGGTGAGACCCAAGTTATAGCGAACTCATTAATCCAACTACTACAAGAGATCAATTCTAGCCATAATAAGAAGTTAAGGAATCACCTCCCTCATGACACAAACAAAGATCAGATCAAACACTAATAATCCAAACATCTATCAATCAATAATCAAACTTATCAATCTATAATGACACATAAAGATCAAGTCTATCCACTCTAAATCAAACACAATACAACACTAACAATCATGACTCTCGAGCACACTAAATCAAAGCACACTGATAACTATGGGTTGCCTCCCATAAAGCGCTTGGTTTAACGTCATTACCCCGACAAATCATTCCACCTGGATCAAAATTCCAATTAAGTAATCCTCGATCAATCGCCCAATCTTTTCCAGATCCAGGGATTCCTATAAAATCCTCAAATTTTAATTTTTGATTCAGCTCTTCTTTTTTAGATGAATTTATATCATTGTTCCTCATATTTCTTTCAAGATCCAATATTCTTCTATTGATTTTCTCAATCTGCATATTAATATTATCCTTGAAATTTATAAAAAAAAGATCTTTATAAGATACTTCAATATCTCCCAACTTTTGGATTAGATTCTCTCTAGATAATTCATATTCTAGATCAAATGCTTCTATGTCACTCTTACATTTCAAATTATCTTCCAATTCTTCTCCTTTATAATTATTAAATGATTGAGGATCTATCTTAGTTGAGGAAATATGTTTTTCTAATTCCCTAGGAATTTCTTCCAATGGTCTTCCAATATCCTTATCCTCTTTTCTCAACTTAAAGTTCTTTTGAAATATATCCTCAAATTCTCTTCCAAGTCCTATTTCAATAATTTTATCTTGTTCATCATTCAATTGAGGTTTTTCTTGTGATTGAGTCGTATCTAAAGATATAAAGACTGGTTGTGTAGATGAATTCCCTGAATAAATAGGCTTTAAAATTGTATGGGGTACATCCATCTTAAGTTCATGAGATTTTTCAACAGATGGAATTAAAAGTTTAATATTTTTGGTAGAGTCCATCATTTCACACCTCTCCTGAACATACATACAGTCTTCTTTACATAAAATTTTTGACTCATCATGAAAGTCTATTTCAATCTCATACTTTAACTTACTCTCAAAACTTTCTTGGAAATGGTCTTTACTTAGATAATCAATTTCATCCATCCAAAAATATTCATCATCTTTTATCTCAGCTGGATACTTCATAGTCTTTAATACATCAAAAGTGACTTTCTGATCATTAATATTCATAGTCAACTCTCCTTTTTGCACATCTATCATAGCTTGTCCAGTAACAAGGAAAGGTCTCCCTAAAATAATTGGAATTTCTTTATCTTCCTCCATATCTAATACAATAAAGTCCAAAGGAAAGATAAATTTTTCTACTTTAAGAAGCACATCTTCTATAACTCCTTTTGGATAAATGATAGATCGATCAGCTAACATAAGGGTTACAGTAGTGGGAGAAATATCGACTAAACCTAACATTCTAAATATAGATAGAGGCATCACATTAATGCTCACTCCTAAATGACATAAAGCTTTTCCACATAATTTTTCTCCAATTGCACAAGGAATTGTAAAGTTACAAGGATCTTTAAGTTTCCGAGGAAAATTTTTCTGAAGTATAGCGCTGCACTCCTCACTTAGTGCAACTGTATCGTTATCTCCAAATTTCCTTTTCTTGAAACATTTCTATTCTTTACCTTCGCTCGATAGTATAAAGAACATTGGCTAATCTATAGATCAGGTCTGGATGTATTGTTAGTAGAATGGGTTAATCTAGGCTCACACTACTAGATGTCCAAGGGTAGCTATGGTCGGCCCTACTAGTGACCCGTTCCCTTTATATAAACCAAATTAAAAGAATTTTGTCTGTCACTCTAAAAACTTATTAATTCTACACCCATTGAATAATATTTTCCTATTTATTTTCACTTCACCTTGAATAACCCGCACAAGGCCTTCGACTACCTAAGGATTCATGTGATATCTACTACTTAAGATTTCATCTCCTTCAAGGTCTCAAAATTCTTCAACAGATTTTAAGAACTTAAATGGCCAATTTAAATATTAAATTAAGATTCGTTATTAATATCATCACAATATTTAAACATATTTAGTTTTTAATTCTCGAACGAATTTTATATTATCTTATTTATCTTTTCATAATTGAAAGGAGAAAGTAAAGTAACTACTCAGAACACATTGAATTTAAATAACAAAACATATAAATAAAAATTTGAATCAAATTACAAATACTTATCTCAAGTGTTTCTCCATCTGAACCTCTGATTCCTACTGACTCCAAAGTGAAATAGACTACAAAAGCACCAACTCTTCCAAACTCTCAATACAAACTCTAAATAAAATAAACTCACTAATTTATGAAGGAAAGTAAACTAAAAGTGTGGCCCTATATTTAAAATTATCTCTCTGATTAGGGGCCTCGTTTTCTATAGAAATGGCCTCCTATTTATAGGCTTCAAGGGTTGCCTAAAGCACCTCTTCAAAATGTGTCCAAGTTCAATGAATCTTCTAGAAAAAGTGTCTGGCACCTAGGCGCCGGCATCTGGCGCTTAGGCGAACTCCGCATCCAGTTCTTCACACCTCTACACTTTTGATCGCACCTCTTCGTGATTCAAACCGTTTCCAAGTGTCTAGATACAATGTATCCCATGTCCTATAATCCAAGAATAGCTGCCAATCTTCTAGAAGGTCCAATAACTGCTCTAACCGTCAAAATAACTGCCCAAAGTAGTTACAAAATCGTAACTGTTTTGGTATCGAGCTGGCGCTTAGGCGCCGGATTCTGGCGCCTAGGTGCCAGACCCATTATTTTGGCAATTTTGCATTTTGGCTCCATTTTTTATCCTTTGTGCTCCTTTTTGCTCCTTTTTCATCTTTTTTTCTTTTTGAACATTTTTACATCACATGCATCCTAAAACATAAAAAATACCTTTCATTAAAGCATAATATCCTTAAAATTTTAATAAAAATCAAGGCATAAAAATAGGTATTTTCTTCATGGATCAGCAGCATCATTGTTCTTGTAGATTTCACTGACTAACTGGTGATCCTCAAGATCCTCCTGCATTGGATTGAGTGAAAAACTCCTTCCTGCCATCTTAACTTTGAACATCTTTTTGCCTGTAGCATCCTCTATCACACAGGTCTTCTCCATGAACATCACTTTGAATCCCTTCTCTATTAATTGACCAACACTGAGCAAATTTTGTTCAATATCTAGTACATAGAGAACATCGGTGATCAACTTAGTTCCTGAACAGCTTGAAATGGCTACAGTGCCCTTTCCTTTGACTGCAATATATTCACCATTCCCAATTCTGACCTTCTTGGACTTGGTGCTCTTCAATTCCTTGAACAACTCCTTGTTATGTGTCATATGATTAGTACAGCCACTATCAATGAGTCAATTTTCACTTGTTTCAAAATTAGTGAAACAAGTTGCAACGAAAAAATGATCTTCTTCTTCTTGATCTGCCACTTGTGCTTCATCTTCTTGCTGCTGATTTTCATTCTTGCAAATGATAGCTTCATGTCCCATTTGATTACATTTGCTACAATTTGCATCTCGTCTTCTCCAGCATCTGAAAGGAGAATTTTGAGATTCCTTAAATTCCCTCCGGTGAAGGAATTGGAATTTCTTCGTCTCAAGTTGGCTTTACGGAAGCTAAATAAATTTGATTTTGCTGATATAACCAATATGACTTCTGCGAGAATTATTGCTTGGAGAATGCATCACCTTTCTGAAGCGGGATGCGGCACTCTTATCAACATTTCTCTCCTCAACATGTCGACTTATCTTTTTAACCATTATGAGGTTCGGGTTAGCATTCTATCTGATAGTTAGAGGAAATGTAGGCAATTTCTTCGGCAGAAAGATAGGAACCAACCGGCTCTACACTATTTGGCACGGGATACTATTTTCCAACCAAGTGACCCGACTTTTGTACTTCCAATTACAAGGATTTGTTACTACTGCTAGAAAATTTAATTTCTGGCAATGGCGTGAAACACTTGACTTAGAATAACTTGTTATATAGATGTGTACCAAATAAAACTTTTTAAATAAATGTTTATATAGCAAAATATAATTTTAAAAAGAAAATATTTTATATACTTTTTGGGTACTACACAAGTATACGTATCATTTCAAGTAATATAGGGCTTTGAAACAAAGACCCCAGTATCGATCCCACGGGGAAAAAATATAGTAATAAATTTCTAAATATTATATTTCAAAAATCTTTTTGTATTTTAATCTAACTATAAATTACTATTAATTTACTAGATGCAAATAAAGGAAACAATAATAAGACAATGATTTTATGAGAACTATATAAAATAAACAACTTTCTTCCCTTCAATTAATCTAAGATTTTTAAGATAATTTAATATTCGTTGGAGAATTTGATTTATAGTATTGTGCCAAATAGAAGCATTCCTATTCTTTACCCTTTCGATCCGAGCGCAAAGAACATTAGGCTAATTTACGGATCGAGTCCGGATGTATTGTTAGTAGAATGGGTTAATCTAGACTCACACTACTAGATGTCCAAGGGTGGCTATGGTCGGCCCTACTAGTGACACTTTCCTAATCTATAAATCAAATTAAAAAAATTTAGTCTGTCACTCTAAAAACTTATCAATTCTACGCCCTTTAGATCTTATCTTCCTATTTACTTGCACTTCACTTTGAATGGCCCGCACATGGCCTTCGACTACCCAAGGATTCATGTGACACTTACAAGTTAAGAGTTTTTCTCCTTCTAGGTCTCAAAACTCTTCAACAGGTTTTAACAATTTAAATTGCCAATTTAAAAAAGTAAAGTAAGATCAGGTATTAATGTCATCACAATGTTTTGAAAATATTTTGAATTTAAATTCTTCATCGAATATTTTATTATCTTATCTATCTCTTCATAATTGAATGAAGAAAGTAAACTAACTACTCAGAACACATTGAATATAAACAACAAAACATAATAAATAAACTTTGAATCAAATATAAAATACTTATCTCAAATATTCCTTCTACAGATCTTCTGATTCTTACTGACTCCACAGTGTAATGAACTCCAGATGCTACAACTTGAAAATAAACTCACTAAACTAAACAAAAGTGGCCCTAAATTTCTCTCTCTATTTCTCTCTCTAAGGATGAGAGATCCTAAAGTGGATAAGAGAAAGGGGTTACAATGGGGGGCATGTTTTTCTGAAGAAATGGACCCCTATTTATAGGCTTCAAGGGTTGCCTTGAGGCAACTCTTCAAAACATGTCCACATTCAATGAATCTTCTAGAAGGTCTGTCTGGCGCCTAAGCGCCGGACACCGCGTCCAGTTCTTTGCACCTCTCACTTTGGCTCGCATCTCTTCGCGATTAAAACCGTTTTGGAGCGTCCAAATGCAATGTATCACATGTTTTATTATCAAGGAACAACTGCCAGTCTTCTAGAATGTCCAATAACCGCTCACTCCGTCAAAATAACCGTTCAAACGTTGTCAAGAACTTAACTGTTTATGTATCGAGTCTGGCGCTCAGGCGCCAGGCCATATTTTTTATACTGTTTGTATTTTTCTCCATTTTTGCTCCTTTTTGCTTCTTTTTCCTTTTTGAACCTTTTTACATCACCTACATCCAAAAACACAAAAAAATATCTTTCATTAAAGTATAATATCCTTTGAAATTGATAAGAACTAAGATATAAAGAAATAGGTATTTTTTTATAGATCAAAATCCCCCAAACTTAAATGTTACTTGTCCTCATGTAACTCTTTCTACTATATAAAATGTATAACCTTCGGAATAAAAGATAAACATTTAAGATTCCTTATAATTTTTTATTTTAGAAAGTTTTTAGTAAATTATTAACCCAATTTTACTAACTAGATTTAATTTTAAGAATTTAAAGAATATTTAACTACCAAATCATAAGATTTCAAACTTTTCATCCATTTTGAAAATAATAGAAGTCTATTATATTAAGATTTCATAGATTATTTACAAGAAAAAGATCTTCTTGAAAAATCTTTTCTAAATAAATATTCATGTATAAAAATTAAGTAAAATATGTAACTAGTTTTCTTCCTATAAGATAATTCAAGTGAAGCCAATTTTTTATTAGGCATTTCCTCAAGCTTCTCCTCTCTTCTTTTTTTCTTTTTTTTATTTCTACTTTCTTCTTTTTTTTTTATACATATATAGAGAGGATTACTATATCTGGCTAGCCTGTTAATGGTTTTGAACTTCACTATCCTTAACTTATATTTTTCAAAACTTATACATTTCCACTAAATTATTATAACATGAATAAGAATTCTAAAAGATTTTCAATCTTTTATTTTTCAAGTGATAATTTTTTATTACTTAATATTTCTAAAATTCTATTATTTCTATCATGAAAAAAAAAATTCTTTAATCTTATTCTTCTTTAAGTTAAATAATTCTATTCTTAAAATCAATCAAAGTTATTAAAATTTTGGTTAATTTCACTAAATTGTTTATAATTTCAATAATAAAAGTGATCTCAAATAAATTCTTCATTCCTTAAGTTATGATAAAAAGTTTTTATTTTTAAGAAAATATTAGCTCTTTAAGGACAAATAAAATTTAAATTTGAATGTATTTTCCCTTCCCTCAAACTTAAGTTTTGGTATACTATGAAAATTTGAAAGTATGAGAGAAAGAAAATCATATTTTTTATAAGTATGTAAAAATAATCTTAAAAAGAAAAATTAACTTCTACTGATGCATTTATGAATAATTAAGATAAAATTGAAGCATGTATAAAAAGTAAGCAGGCTAATTTTTATGATTATACTAAATTTGAAACAAAATTAAAACAGAGCAAAATTACTAATTACTAAACAGTAGACTAAAACAAACATATCATAAATTAACTCTAATTTCAATCTCAACACAATATACTAAGAATATTTTAACAACAGAATCTTAACACTAATCAATCCATACAAATACTTAAACAAATCAAGATACATTAAACACAAAACTAAACGAACAAACCAAACAAAACAAACCAACAGAGTAGTTCATCATAAAGATCTATAACTACTAATCACTAGCTGTAGCCTCATCATCATGATCGTCACCAAAGGAAAATTATACGTCCTTAGGATCAACAAATGGTGTGAAACTAGGAAAAGTATGGAAACTAACATCATGTTCACCCTTCAGAAATCTGACTAGGGCTTGATCATACTCAGCATCATAACTACTCTTCCTCTGGGTATAATCAGATAAATGATCAAGTTTTCTATCAATAGTATCAATCCTGCAGTGAGTTTGAAATAACTCCTGCTGCTACTCTATAAACTGATCATGCATTGATTCCCAGAAACTCGATGGTGGCTTAGCAGAAGTAGAGGGTCGAGAAGTAGAAGGTCTACCTAGAGTATGTGCAGAAGTAGAAGGAGCGGTCGATCTCTTCCCTCGAAGACGATCATAGATACTAACACTCTCCTGCCCAATTGGTTTGGTAGACTTTAACTTCTCCTCGAAATATCGACGGTGACTCCATTACTAACACATAATGAATAAATCGGAGATGGGAATCCCAATCCAACAGAAGTGCTGGATCTCGTAGTAGAATCCACAGAATCATAAATAATACTCCCGACATCAATAGGCTTCCTTTCCTGAATGCAGTAGTTTAAGATCGCTCGATCTCTAGTCACTTCACTCAGGTGGTTGGAAGGTAACAATCTTGTAGAAATAAAATAGTGCCATGCTTTAGAAATACCATTTAATTTGAAGGATTTGAAGTTTACCCTTTTTCTGTTCCCGATCTTCCAAGATCGAGTACCGTCAGTCAAATAAGCAATGATCATATCCAAATCTCCCTCAGATGGTGATAATCCAGAATAATGGCATTCAATAGTTGGTGGCAGGCCATAGAATAAATTGAATCTTTCAGGACTAAATCCTACTCTGATACCTCTGACAAAGACTTCATAATCTTCGGCATCCAGAAAATTTGCATAAAACTCTCGAACAATAGGGATAACAGCAACAGCAGTGAAATAACAGAATCATTTCCAATTGCGTGCAACGATAGTGTTTTCAATCATTTCTCCCGGATGATAGAAACTTCATTCTGAAATGAACCTCCTGGACGTCGCAAATTCGTGGAAGCGAAAATTCGCAGCCGCAGTAGAAAATTTGCTGCTATCAAAGTTATCTCGTGCCTTCCCGCGTTTAGATTTTAGAGCCATCTAAACGTGAAAGAAAACAAGAACAAATTTAGGAATCAAAGATTTAAACTCTTTTTAAGTTTATAAAACTTAAAATAAGTTTAAAAATCCAAAGAAATCACTAAAAATCGAAATTTTTTTCAAAATTTCGGTTCTTAGCAAAACCTAGGGAAATCTATGGTGAAAATAAAAAATAAATGGTTTAAAGTGTAGATCTGACCTTGAGACGAAGAAATCGAGTGATTTCACGCTCAAATCCTTGATTTTTTGACCTCAAAATGGATCTAAAAGGTGTATTTTTGCGAAAATGAGGAAGAAGATGAAGCTTTGGCTTCAAAAATGGCTTTTGGGGGTTATTTAAGTAAATTTTCAGGTACAGGCCGAAGTGGCGCTTAGGCGCCGAATTCTGGCGCATAGGCGCCAGACTCGCCTTTCACAAAAAAAATTATTTTTAAATTTAATTTTCTACCAAAATTCATAAATTCAACTTCCAATTACTCAAATCAAAGTAAGGCTTCAGTTTCTAACTTCCATAACGTTTTTCAAAAATTTATAAAAATTAAATATTAAATCCACCAATCAAACAATAAGGTTTAAATCGAACTCACTAAATTCCATTTATAATCTTCAATATTGACTCAATACATTCCAGATAAGTATTACACTTGATTCAAGTTCCTAATACACACTCAAACACAACAATTTCTAAACAAAAACAACACACATTAATCATGAAAGCAAATACACAAACAAACACAATCAATTCACTAAATCGATTCAACGACTTAAAAAACCATATAATAACTATCTCATTACCAGAATATTCTAATCTTCATAAGGGAAATTGTGTATTCCACTTGGATAGAACACTAACGCTCTCGGGAAATCCGTTGCCGTCTTTTGGTCAATCCACTTGTTCTTCGCATACATGTCAACTTGAGCATCTTAATAAGTCGAAAATGATCAAATTGAAGTTTCATTTGCCATTCTAGATGTTCAACTTGATGAAACATCTCATGAAGGTGATCTCCAATTCTTTTAAATTCTGCTTCAAACTTATCCAAACGACTAGAAATTTTTTCTAAACTTACAGCGATGAAACCATTGAAGTAGGGTTGAGGATCATTTGAGACCTTGTCCCTAGCTTCTTCTCCATGATTTCTTCCTTCCATTTTCTTCAAAAATTTCTCAAATCTCTCGAGAATGAAGTGCAAGGGACGTAATTTTGATTGCTTGATGGTTAGGGACACGGTCTTAGGCCTAGGCACCGGACCTATTGATACATAGTTTGATTTTAGCGCTTAGGCGCCGAATTCTGGCACCTAGGCGCCGGAACTATGTTCAACTCCGTTTCGCCTACTCGTCAAATTTCAAAATTTTGTTCTCAATGATAATTATATTATACTGGTAAGAGCAATTTAGACTCAATAACTAACATTGTAAACAATCATAATGAAGGTTAACTTGATGTCCTTTTTACTCATACTCAGAATAGAGTGATCCAATTTCTAGATCTTACATACTTCAAAATAATTTTCAGCCTAAGTCAACAAACACTTATGAGCATCAAATTTTTCTAATGTAATATAAAATTAATCAAGATCGAGGCATAAACTTACATTAAAAACACAAAAACACTCATAACAAAAGATAATTATGGGTTGCCTCCCACAAAGCGCTTGGTTTAACGTCGTTAGCCCGACTTAAGTAAATCTTTAATCAGGTTGACTCAATTCATAAGACTCTTTATAAATCTTTTTAATATCTCCCAAATTAGGCTTCAATCTTACTCCATTTACTTTAAAAATTTTTCCTGTTTTGGGATCTTTAATATCCACAGCTCCATAATGGTATACTTTCTCAACTATATAGGGTCCAATCCATTTAGATCTTAATTTTCCAGGAAAAAGTTTTAATCGAGAGTTAAACAGTAATACTTCTTGTCTAGGTTCAAAAAATTTTCCTGAAATTTTCTTATCATGCAACATCAACATTTTCTCTTTATAAATCCTCACATATTCATATGCTTCATTTCTTATTTCTTCCATCTCATTTAATTGGAATAATCGCTTTTGCCCTGCTTTATTCAAATTAAAATTAAACTCCTTTATCACCCAACAAGCTTTATGTTCAAGTTCTACAGGTAAGTGACAATGTTTACCATAAATTAATCGGTAAGGTGACATTCCGATTGGTGTCTTATAAGCTGTTCTATAAGCCCATAATGCAGAATCAAGTCTATCAAGCCAATCAGTTCTTTTAGGATTAACAGACTTCTCTAAAATTCTTTTAATTTCTCTGTTTGATACTTCAGCCATTTCACTTGTTTGTGGGTGATAAGCAGTTACAATTCTATGTTTGATTCCAAACTTTGTAGTAATGATTGAATTCTTATATTCCTGAAATGACTTCCACCATCAGTGATAATTACCTTAGGCATTCTAAATCTTGAAAGTATCATTTTCTTTAAAAATTTAGAAACACTTTTGGAATCACGATTTGGTAAAGCTACGACTTCAATCTACTTTGAAACATAATCAACTGCTAATAAAATATAAATTTTTCCAGATGATGGAACAAATGGTCCCATAAAGTCTAAACCCCATATATCAAAATTTTCAACTTTCTATATATAGTTCAAAGGCAGTTCATCATTTCTAGATATATTTCCCATCCTCTGACATCGATCACATGTTTTCACATAATGTCTCACATCTTTAAATAAGGTAGGCCAATAGAATCCAGAATTTAAAATTTTAAATGCAGTTTTATCTATGCCAAAGTGTCCTCCAAAATCAGAATCATGACATTTTTGAATAATAGCAAAAGTTTCCTCATAAGGTACACATCTTCGAATCATAGAATCTTTACCAATTTTAAATAAATGAGGTTACAATGGGGGGCACATTTTTCTGAAGAAATGGACCCCTATTTATAGGCTTGAAGGGTTGCCTTGAGGCACCTCTTCAAAACATGTCCACATTCAATGAATCTTCTAGAAGGTCTGTCTGGCGCCTAGGCGCCGGACACCGCGTCCAGTTCTTCACACCTCTTCACTTTGGCTCGCACCTCTTCACGATTAAAACCATTTTGGAGCATCAAAATGCAATGTATTGCATGTCTTATTATCAAGGAACAACTGCCACTCTTCTAGAATGTCCAATAACCGCTCACTCCGTTAAAATAACCGTTCAAACGTTGTCAAAACTTGACAGTTTTTGTATCAAGTCTGGCGCTTAGGCGCCAATTTCTGGCGCCTAGGCGCCAGGCCATATTTTTTTATACTTTTTGTATTTTGCTCCATTTTCGCTCCTTTTTGCTCCTTTTTGCTTCTTTTTCTTTTTTGAACCTTTTTACATCACCTATATCCATAAACACAAAAAAATACCTTTCATTAAAGCATATTATCCTTTGAAATTGATAAGAATTAAGACATAAAGAAATAGGTATTTTTTTATAGATCACCAAGTAAGCTTGACAGGCCTTTTAAGGGCTTGTGTAGCTTGGAACTATCTCCATGATAGGAATTTGCTTCTTCATAAACTTTTGATGAGTAAATATGGAACAGATTTGTATATTCCTGATCAGAAACACACGGTCTCCATCACTTGTAGGATTTTATGCGACAGTGCAGCGGCTTTCAAGTTAGAACTATTTTCAGGAGGCTATGGAGTATTTCAACAATATTTTGAAGCATGTCATCCCGTTGGCTCGTTGTTTTAGCTATGTTATCCACTATTGTTGCAAAGCCCATAATGGGAAGATCCATAACCGACCTCATGGTACCCCTATTGTTATTGTTGGGAATATCCTCGTGGCACTCACCCAAACTCATATTTACCCATTTCAAAAGCAGTGGGATGCTAGCTGACTCTTGGGTTCAATTTTATCTACCATATGACACCCCCCTACCGGATGGCTAAAAGTGAATGTTGACGGAACTCTTCCATGTGATTCGATGGATATTGTTGTAATCATTCATGATGATCATGACAATGCATTATTGCTAGGGACAAAATTTCACTCATTGAGACAGTGCCCAAGTGGAGCTCTTAGCCATCCAATCAATCCATGTTATTTACTTAAGGTAGTTGTTGGAGTGTATAGGCATCATCATTGAAGGCGTCGTTTGCTTTACTAAGAAATGCAATGTTTGGCAAAAGAAATCATTAGAGGCTCTAGATCTTGCTTTTCTTCCCAGTTTCAAGGAAGTTTAGTTCTTTTTACTTCTAGGACTCATAACGAGGCGGCTCATTTTTGTTTCAGGCTTACCTTTAGTGGTCCTTTCATTTTGTAGCATGCATATTAGAATTGTGAACTCTCTTCTATACTTACAGAAGGTAGATCACACTATTGTATAGCATAGATGCAGACTTGCATACTGATTGTACCCTTTTTGATTTTTTAATGCAAATTGCAATATTTCACAAAAAAGGGAAAGTAGTAAGAAAAAGAAAATAAAAGAAAAAGAAAAAAATTAAATAAAAAATGTAAACAAAAAGAAAAAAAAAACATAAGAAATAAAATGAGAAATAAGAAATGAAATGTAAAAAACTGTAAAATTTTGAGGTGCATGTTGAACTCTGTGTTTGAAATATGCATGTGTTTGAAGATCTTTGCACGTTTGTTGATGTGGTGGATGAAAATACTTCCTGATCACGATTCTCCTAATCTAAATGTATAATATAGTAAACTAAGGAAGGTTTATATTAATTTATAGAAAAGGAAAGTTTTCTGTTAGGTCCATTGTAACCAAACAGTTATTAAACAAGTCTTAATTCTCTTAACTCAAAACTGGATCTAGAACATACATATTAGAGATTGTAAGACAAAATATAGATCTTAAGGTTAAAATTTCTCGCTTGTTTTTCGATGAATATATTTAAAGATAAAATATTAACTTTTTGAGAATATTATGTGAGAAAAAATTAATTTTAAAATTGAGCTTAATATATCTTGTAAAACATGCAAATAATTTAAAATTCATATATATATATATATATATATATATATATATATATATATATATATATATATATATATATCTTCTTTCAAATAAATTAAACATAAAATAATTAAATAGCACTTATTTTCTAAGTGAATCAGTTTGATCCTCATGCTAGTAAAAATTAGAGTTGACTAGACCCAAATCATGTACTAGAAAGCAAACAAAGTTGATAAAGCCTGGAATAATATAATATGATTATTTTAATTATCGATAATGGTCATGTTCATAAAAAATCTCAATCAGACGTTTTCATTAAAAATATCATAAAATACACTATTTTAAATTATAAAAATAAAATTAAAAAGTTTAAGAAATTAAAAGAAAAAATATATCACTTGAAATAAATAAAGAGAAGAATCAATCCACCGGCCACACCAACTTGTTGATTGTGACAAATGTGAATTTAACTTCAGATTAGAAAGAGTCAGTAAGGATATGAATTGTGCCATTTTTCACATTGTTATGCCACCAAACTGCAGCACAAAATAGTTTTTTTGACCAAAGTCTCATATCTTGGTGGTGGGTCAAGTGGTTTGACTAGTAAAATCTATTTTAAAATAATCACAACTATAGCCTGTATGATTATTAATGGCTTTTCCTATTGAGTTCTGAAATATGTAATACACTTAATAGGGCGGAAAGCTCATTGTTAGCTAAGGCTAATTTAAATGTATCTCCTGGACAAATGCCAATTTCTAGTCTACAAGATTTCCATGAATATCGCAACACATGGTTACAAACAATGATCCTTAAATTATATTAGGTTGACTACCTTCTCTTACTAAGTAGATGAAGAACAAAACCACATGGTATGTTATAACTATAGGATGCTGATTGAGCATGTCACCCCTTCTTCAATCATCTGTAATAAGCTAACAATGATAAATTTAACTAATTTAAAATACATTCTCTGTTATTATGTTGTGTTTGAAAACTTAGTACCCTTATTGATTAGCCTTAATCAAAAGTTCTCCCTTATTATCAGAAGGTATAATTAACTATAGGTCTTCCACTTATAAGAAACCACTTGATAGGTTAAAAAGTCTTCACATATTAAGAACAAAATCTTTAGGCAGTGTCCTATATAATAAAAATTTGAACAGGTAACTTAAAATCCAAAACTCTCTGTATGAGAGCGAGTCATCGAATTTTTGGTACTAAAAAACTTTTCTGATTTCGCTAAAGAATGTTTCTCTTTCCAGCTTTGGCTAGTCATATTTTACTATATAACAGCTTAAGAAAATAAAATATAAATAATAAATTAAATTATTTTCATTTTTTATAATTTTTTCTAAAGTTGAGTAAATTCTATCTCGCAAACATAGGATTATCAACCGAAAACTCATTTTAGGAATCTATCTCTAAAATATCTCAATAGAATAATAGAATCTGTTTGATGAGCAACTATATATTATGTTTGGATCTAAATCTAAGAATTTGTTCTCGAATGGTCCACTAATAATGCAAAAGACTATAAGGTGAGCCTTGTTGAATGATTCTTAATTCACAAATTCAATATTTGTCATTAAGAGGTCGCAACAAAAAGACATGCTTGTTTAAAGGTTGTTAATACTTGAGGTGAAGCTTTGTGACTGTTAGAGATTATGAAATTATATTCAACTTTAGAAATATTTCAAGCCTTGACCCTTAAAGAGGATATTCTTGGAAGTACTTGTTGTAGTGGTCGACACCATAGAAAGTGTTATCTTGAAAATATAATCCATTGTTACTAGAGTTTCCCACTATGTAAGGCCATTGTTTAGTTCAATAGTTTGAATATTTTTATTGTTGACACTAGGTTCACTACTGTTTTTGTTCAAGCTCATACAAAAAGCCTTAATTTTCTAATACATTATTCATAGAAACTAATCCCACTTAACTTCAAACCACATTATAGGTGGATGTGTTACCAAATTTATGCTTGCATATGTGACTTTGGTCATTTCTCACTACGTGGTTAGTCAAGAAAAGCTGAATGAAAGATATCTTCAATCCTCATAGGAAGAGAAGTTTCTACACGTTGGGTGAACACACATAGGAGTTTTAAAGTTTTTTACTCGTGATCTAAGAAGATATCAATGAATTGTATATCGCCACATGGGATAAAAATACTACATATGATAGATCCGATTGATGTGAATTAAACATGTATTGCATTTATATGTCAATTTTATATTACTTATAAAACCTATATGATTTCATGATATATGTATTTGTATATGTTGTTTACAACTGACTAGGTAATTTGGTGGCAAAAGTAATCAAGAAGACTCATAACAACCTGAGTTGACGTGTAGGTGCATGTTCTGGGATCCCAAACAACTGAAATAACTGAACTAGGTACCTTGGTGCTAGTCCTTGGTTTCTAGGTGCTCTTAAAATTTAGATTTCAATTAGGACGCCTCAATTCACATTGTCACGTCAAAGGGAGTTAAATGTAGTCTAATACAAAGCACCAAAAAGCCAAAGGGGATTGGAGACCACCAAAAGGGAGAAATAAACCACAACAAAGGGTGCCACTGGAGAATGCTATAGAGCAGTCAAGACACTTCGAGGGAAGAATTCATTGGAGTAGAATGAGTATGAGCAAGTGTTATCCTATTTGTGATTGAGTTTATGTGAGCGAGATTGAACTTATTATGTACTCTGAGAGAGAAATCATAGTTGTTCATTGGAAACTCTTGTAATTCAGTGGAGTATCTTCGTAAGATTATTCTAACTTCTATTTTGATTGGTTTTGAAAGAAATTTCTTTATGTGTTATTTTAAAATGAGTAGTGGCTAAATTTTTCACTCCCTTGTGTTGGTAACTATACATTTTAGAACCATCCTTATTATGTGATTGATTATTAATTATAGAATGTTGATATGTTAACCTTTTTCTTGTAATTTACTCTTAAAATGATCACTTGAGATATTAAGCTAGGTTGTGATCTAGTACTACAGAAGTAAGCTGGTGGAATAATTAGGTTAAGATACTTATTTAAGTAAATAAAAAGTTTGCTGCTAGAGTAATGCAGTTACGTAAGAAAATAGAAAAACACAAGTGTTTTTGTATGGTTAAGGAACTAACTATATATGAAATACCACCATTTCTTAAGACCACTAAATGGGGATAAAAAATAATATTGTTCCTATTTTTTAATGATTCTAGAGTTACATGGATAGGGCCAAAGTTCTACAACCAGTTAAAGGGAGATTTTTTCACTTGAATAAACTGTAAAAATAAGTAAATTTCAACTCATTTATAAAAATTGGGTTTCAACTTTAAAATACCCGAAGCATTAAATTTCAGGCTATATTTAAAACCATTAGACAATAACTTCCTATTTTGAATAGTTAATTCATTCTCTGTCAAATTCATAATAAACTCAAAATCTACATATTAGCTGATTAATATATATATATTTGCATGATTGTCGGTGCTTCACATTATTTTGGGCATTAAGTTTTTTGTATTGTTGCTGGGTAATGACCCTAATTTTAAATATAGTAGAATTTTAGTTGAACACTTAAGAGCTTAGACTGGACACTTTTTTTGTTGGTTTTTTTTTATCTATAATATTTCTTTGTCATTATTATGTTATATAAAAAAAATTAAAATATTGTACTTTTTTACTTTTATGTTTTGTAAGTATTCAGTTCTTCTGCATTTCTATTATTGTACATTTATGTAAGGTGTTTTCTTTATGATTTTATCACAAAAAACTACTTGCTTCTTGTTTTAAGTATTCTGTTTGTTATGATTTATTTAATTTGATAGTTTAGGTCCTTAGTTAGTCTTAGGTTTGTATGCATAGGGCGCTCTCTATTGAACTTGTGAAATTGAGAGAACTGTTAATAAAATTAGAAAACTTAAACTCAAAAAACAAAGGAGCAATGACAAAATTAGTTCATAAATATAATAACGTGCTGGGCCCAATTTGAAGCCTATACCACTTAGAGAGTATGCCAATCATTTGGCAGTGTAATTTCATTTGATTATCATTAACCCTACTTTAGAATCTATATCATTTAAACTCAAAATGGTTATCATCCAACAGTTTTATAATACATAGTTTAAGGTATCACCCACAAAAAACACAAAACCCTTACTTTGTTAGTTCTTAAGATTTATGTGACACATTTTGGTATAATGATGTCTCTAATTATGTATTTAAACTAAGATTTTCCTTTCTCATCTTGGGATATAGCTAAGATGTGGATCAATTTCTTAGTACGAGGATCAATTACCACTTGAAACAATGTAGACCAAAAATACTTGGGAAAATTTTTCTCTACATCCAAAATGGCCAAACATTAGAAAGATATCATCATCTTTACCGAATTAGATGGAGAGTTAATCTATGAAACTTAGGAGAGATTCAAAGAAGTTCCTAGAAAGTGTCTAAACCATGACCTGCAAGATGATTATTATTTAAAAAGTTTATAATGAGATGGGGAACTTTGAGGTTTATAATAAATACTGTAACTAGGGGGTCCCTTATGTCAAAACCATTTGAGAATGGTTCTAAATTGATTGAGAAAATGGCTAGAAATAATTTTCAATGACCGTTTGAAAAAGCTAACTCTAAGAAGGTAGCCAGTGTGAATGAACCATATGTTTTAGCTATCTGAACCTTACAAGTAGTTTTAATATTAAGGAAACTAGATAACTTAGGGCTAAATTCTTTATAAGGATCCCTACCAAGAGATGTGATGGATTATAGATCAGTATAAGATTCTGACACTACATCTTTTGTTACATTATATGCCATAGGAAATAAATTTAATAACTTATATTCTGAAACCTACAACCTAGACTGGAATAATCACCTAAATTTTAACGAGAATAATAATAAACAAGGGATAGGAAACTAGTAAAAGGGAAGAAACCAACCCAACTTTATAACTAATTTGAATAACCTTAGAAGTGGTAATCTAAACTTATCTACCTTTTTATATTGACCTTTAATCTCCAATTTATGGAAATTAAACTCTATTTGAAAGTAGGGTTGAATATGTGGATTCAATTATGTAGTCATAGAGTAGCTTTTAGGAACATTAATACACAACTAGAGAACATAAGAAACTTATTGAGCCAGGGATCCCAAAGGATGTTTTAAAAATACAGATGTAAATCCAAAGGACTAGAATATAGAAAACTATTATAACATAATACTTATGAGTGAGAGGGTGCTTAAGGAGCCTAGCGTGTAAACATTTAGAGTAGAGGCGCTTGAGTCTGAGCCTAATAGACTTATTGAAAAACTTACCCTAAACATAAGAAAGTTACTTTCATCACCTTAGATAGAAAATGAGAGATCACCACAGTTAATTAAATAAAAAATGGAAAATAATTTTTTAAATTTTTAGAAGTATTTAAGAATCTCATTATTAACATTTCATTTACTAAAGCACTTGATCAAATGACAAATTATAGGAAATTTATGAAGGAGTTCTTGAAGAAGAAATGAAAATTTTTAAATATGAAAACTATTTCATTAACTTAAAACTATAGTGCTATAAAAAAAGGTCCCATAAAAATTGAAAGATGTCGATAGTTTTATTGTTCTATAAACTATAGGAGCCTATTTTATGAGAGAACCATTATGACTCAAGAGCTACCATAAATCTAATTCCTCTTGCAGTGCATGAAAGATTAGGTCTATGTGTGCTTCAAACTATCACTATAACCCTTCAATTAGCTAACCGTTCCTTATATTTTCCATGAGAGGATGTAAAAAATGTCTTAGTGAAAGTAGAAATATTCATCTTCCCTGCTGATTTCATTGTGTTTGATATGAAGAAAGATGCCGAGATACTAAAAATCTTGACATACATTTTCTTGTAACTGGTAAGGCAAATACTGACTTATAGAAATAAGAGCAAACTATTAGGCAAAAAATGAAGAAGTGACTTTTCAAATTCATAATCTTATTTGACCCTCTACTTATACTCCTAACCAATTTTAAATAGTGTAAATAGAAAGGTTGCAAGATATTTTAAATGAGAATGTGGGAAAAATATATAATATTTTAATAAGGGGGGCGGGGGGGGGAGAATACGAGATCACAATAGAATTGAATAGGAGAGTCTCTAAAGAATTTTTAACATTGCATGATAAATTGAGAATTATTAAATTGAATATTTGATCCTAAAGAAAAATTTGAAGATCATTTTAACTTGGTTAGGTTGAGACATAGAACTAAGCTCTACATTAGAGAGAGCTTGAGCGTTATCATATAGTGTGATTGCATGTTTTCTTGCTTTGTGATGTATGTGTGTGGTTGGGTAAGGTTGAAAAAAATAAGATATGAATTTCTTGGGAGGCAACCAAAAGTATTTCCCTTATCTTGGAATATAGGTACTCTCAATGGAAAAATAAAGAAATTAGTTTATATTATGATTCATAGAAAGATAAATATCTTATGTATTCAAGAAACTAAATGGGTTAGAGAAAAAGCTAAGGAGATTAATAACTTAGATTTTAAACTTAGGTATTCTGTTGAGAGTCGCACTAGAAATGGTGTAGGAGTAATTATAGATAAAATGCTGAAAGATAATGTTATAAAAATTAATAGAGTTGGAGATAGAATTATAGAAATTAAGATTATTATTGATGCTAAGAATTTTAATATTATAAGTGCTTATGCTTCTCAAGTGGGTTTAGATATCGGCTCAAAAGATAAATTATAGAATGACTTAGAGGACTAAATAAACTTGATACCTCTTAAAGAAAGAATTTTTATTGGAGGAGATTTACATGGACATGTTGGTAGAGTGGAAGAAGATTTCAGTTATATTCATGGTGGATATAGTTATGGAGTGATTGATGAAGAAGGAACTTTATTTAAGAAAAGAGATGAGCATCTTATTAATTATAAGAATGGATATAATAAAACATAAAGTTATTATTCGTTTATGGGAAGAAGAGATCGTCGAGATTGTAAAGATTGTAAGGTCATTCCAAGTGAGCATTTAAGTACCCAACACCGATTATTAATTCTAGATTTTAATATGAAGAATTGTAAAATAAAGAATGCTAGGATTCATCATCGTAGTATTAGATGAGGATACCTAAAAGACATAAATAAAATTATTATGAGTAAAATTCAAAATTTAAAAATTTGGGAGGTTCATGAAGAAGCAAATACTATGTAGGAAAAAGTAACAATTACTATTAAACAATCGAAAAAAGATGTACTTGGAGAATCAAAGGTAAAAATTTCTATAAAGAAACGATAAAATATAAGAAGTTATGCTATAAAAATTGGTTTAAATGTAAAAGCTTTGAGAACTAGGAAAACTATATAACGTCCTATAAGGAATATAAAAGAATAATCTGTGATGCTAAAAAATCTGCTTTTAGTGATCTTTAAAATAGTTTAAATACTAAGGAGCGCGAAAAATATATGTATAAACTAGAAAAGAAAGAGAAAAGAAAAGTAAAGATTTAACTCAAGTAAAATGTATTAAAGATGAATATCAAAAAGTGCTTTTCTTAGAAAAAGATAATCAACATAAGTGGGTGAGTTATTTTGACAAACATTTTACTGAAGTTTCTAAAAATGCAATTGAACTTAGTGATCTTAATATCATTAATAATAATAAAAAGTTTCTTCTTTACCATCGAATTAGTAAAATGAACTTGAGGAGGCTTTGAAGAAAACAAGGGTAGAAAGCCTGTGGGTCCAGATGATATCCCAATTGAGGTGTGGAAATATTTAGGAGATTTGGGAGTTTCTTGGCTTACTAATCTTTTTAATATTTTTTTAAAAACTAAAAGGATACTTGAGGAGTGGATGAAGAGTATTTTGGTAACCATTTTTAAAAATAGGACTGCAACGAACCTCCTGGAAGTGTTCTAGGCTCTCGTGAATTGTCTGTTCAAGAGTTCTTCCTATAGGTGGGAAGGCTGAGGAGAAAATCTGGTGTAGAGCTGCAGAAAGATGGGGCATTCAGTGGAAAGCTCCTTCTCTAACTCTTATGAAGCTCAAGGAATGGTCAATTTGAGGTTTGGTGGAGTGTGGTGAAGTATCCTGTTTCTGGCTTGATTTTGATCTCTGAAATTGAGCTCAAACAATGGTGGAGGTGACTGGAATATGGCTGGGTTGAGCTTAGGAAGGCTGGGAGAGTCTCTGGGAGCAATTTGATAGAATTTCCCGTAAGTTCACTATGTTCTCCTTACTTGGCTCGAGAGGGTGATGCTTAAATATCCATGGAAGGGGTGGCTGCTAGAGCTTCAATTCAGTTGCAATCAGTTTCTTATGTAGAGGACTGAGCGGCACCAATGTCCAATAGGGGTTGGTCAGCTTGGAGGGTGTAATTGGGTTTGGTTTAATATGAAGTGGCTCTCAATTTTGTGGTTCTTTGATGACTAGGCCGATTGGCCAGGCTTGCTATTGGCTATGGTTGTCAGGTGAGCCAGAGGAAGTTACATGGTGAACAAGATGGCTTACGGATGGATAGTGGCAAAGATAACTTTGGTTTAGCCTAAAATGGGAGGAAGTCCCATAAATCATGGGTCCCTTGGTCCATGGCACAACTAGGTTGGGCTAGGTGGATCTAGGTTTGTTCATAGGTTCAAACCATGGCTGTGGTAAACTTGGTTTGGTCAACTTAAGTTGGTTTGGTCAATTTTATGGCTTGGGTTTAAAATTGACACTTTGGATCAAACATTAGTTTGGATTGGGCTAGAGCTTTGATATGGTTCAATTGATGGTTTAATTTGGAGTCGTTGATGGTCATGAAGAGTTTTAGATATCAATTGGGCGTAAATTTTGGGGTTTGGAGGTTCAATTTAGTGAGATTTTGGATTCTGGTCAAAATTGGGGGTCTTAGCTTTGGTTGCATTGGGGTGAGCTTTGAGTTCAACTTTTGGTCAATTGATTATTCAAATTGATCTGGGGAAGTGTTATGAAGAATGTAGAATTCCAATTTGGGGAAATTGATTTGATTATGGGGTTCAGTTTGGGGGAACATAAGGGTATGGCTAAATTGGGGATTTTGAATTGGGCTTGCAATTGAGCTTGAAATTAGGTTCAATTGGGCTTGGATTTAGTTTCAATTGGTATTGGGTACGATTAATTTGAGTTTGAAAATGAAATTGGCGGAGATTGAAGTCAATTTGGTGAAAATTGGGAGTGATTTAGGCATTTTGAATCTGAATTTAACTCCCACATTTAAAATTTTCTCTCTTTTTTCCCTTTGACCAATCCTGCCAAAATTATACACTTATCTCCCTCGTACCAACTGAACCCCCAGTACATTCCCCTCATTCCCTCCCACCAAAGCCTCAACAAGCCCTTGTTCGTCGTTTAATTGTTGGATTTAATTTAATATATATATATATATATATATATATATATATATATATATATATATATATATATATATATATGGTTTTAGAAATTATCATTTTAATTTGAAAATATGAAATCAAACTGATCTCATATATGTAATAATTTAAATGAACGAGCACTACACCAAAAGTCAAGCATCTTCCCTGAATAATAGACACATCACTTACCGGTGAGCCTTGATTAAATAAACTAAAGAATCTATAACATCCGTTTTGGTCTGCGAATCATTTATGTTGACCGACAAGTTCCCGTATCTAATATAAGAGATTAGATAGTGTTTATATTACTTGGGTACTTAAAGTTCCCTATAAGGGCAAGATCCTATAGTTTATTACATCTTAAATGACGGAAGTCACCAAAGAAAACTCTTGATATAGATCAGGAAATAATGCCTCCATGAATTCAAAGGGTAGGATTATTCAAGGTAAGACAATGTGAAATTCAAATGAGAAATGTTCAAATTTGGAACAGTTACTTTTGGAACCCAAAGGAAGAAAGCTATCATTTATTATTAAGCCTAAATATTAATTTAAAACTTAAATTCCATAATTATCATTTTTCTCCTTCATGGCCTATCACTTCATAATTCATTAAATTTAACTCAAATTACTTTAAAATTTTCATATTACCCAACTCATGGGTCAATTAAAATATTACAAGAGAAAATGTGATTTTTCTAATTTTCTTTTTATTTTTATAATTATTTTATGCAAAAATAGGTATTTTCAATATTAATTCATTAACTTAGCCAAAACAAGACATCTATCCTTAGGAAAATTATTGGAGTTTCACTTAGGTTAGAGGACCACCTAGGGAATTTTTCATGGTTTTTTGAGTTTTATTTTAATTATTATATTTATTTTATTGTTATGAGTATTAATTAAATATAAAATATTATTTAAGTGTAAATTTTGGGTTTATATTTTTCTTAATTCTCTCTGAGTTCAGAGTAAATTTCACATTTATATGATTTTAATTTTATTTTTCATAATTATATTTATGTAAAATTAAGAAAAATTCAATTTTTTAGCCTTTAAAACTTTTTAAATTTACATACAAAACTAGAAAAAAATATTTTAACTTTTTTCAAGTGACCAGGGAACCAAATGTGACATTTTAGTGAATTTTAATATTTTTGTGATTTTTAATAATTTTTTAAAATTTAAAATTCACATTATAGCTCAAAAATGAATTGTTTTTTTAAATTCAATTTTATTTTTCTTAAGTTCCTCTGGTCACTAGGAACTGCTAAAGCTAATTTTATAATTTTCTTAATTATATTTTAATTATTATAATTATTTTAGAGCTAAAAAGGCTATTTTACTTAGAAAATCCAAATTAGTGCTTAAATCAATTCCAATCTGCTTTAAACATTTATGGGGAGTTAACTTGATTATTATTATAGTGTGGAATGATTTTTTTCTTTATATATATTTTATTTATTTAATTGTTTGAGTTTTTTAATGAGTTTATCACAATTAGTACCATTTTAGATTACTTAAAACCATTTCACATTTTTCCTAGGGTGCTCTAAGCACAATAAACCTATCAAAATAAGTTTACATTTTTTTTGATTTATATGTTAATTATTATAATATTTAAATTAAAACAGAGGGATTTAACTTGAAAATTAGGGATCTCTAGCTAGAAATGTCCTATGACCTAGGAAAAATCAGAGAAGACCCCTAACCACAGAGGAAACAATCCCTCCAAATCCCATGTCATGGTGAATTATATATAACAACTTATGATTTAATAAAATTTTATAGTATTTAATTAGTTTTAAAATAAATATAAATTAAATATTTTTTATTTTATTTCCACATTGTTGTCCGCTATTCACTGAACAATATGATACTTTTATTTTATTTTTATGAATTTTCTACATCAAGTTATGCATTTTTATAAGTTTTCTGATTTTGTAGCAATAAAATATTCCATATTTTTCTATTTATCCAGCAGGCGCTGTGTCATGCTAGGCCGCTCTGAAGCTCTGTGTGGCACTCCTCCATTCTACACCACCATTTGACTAAGTGGCCACATGTCCAGTGGTTCATGTGTCATCTGGTCGTCCGACGTGATGCTTGCCCTCCATATGTTATACATGCGATCTGATGCTCCTAGTTCATCATCCCCAACTAACCTAACTCGTAAACTGTTCACACTAAAGCACAAAAATCTTCGTTTAGGCTCAACCAAATCACTTTGGGTTTATTTCTACACCTTCATCTAGTTTAGACAAACACATACGGTTTATCAACTATGAAGTTAAAGTTTTCTTCATAAAGGCCAAACCAAGCTTGATATTGGGGAGAAGAATTCACTATCTTTGCAAGGAAAAGTGTAGCCTCAATCAGGTGATTGCATAAGCTTCAGAGGACTCCAACGAAACTCCTAGAAGTGTTGTTGAGCTTTGGTGAATTGTTTGTGCAATAGTTCTTCCAACAAGTGGGAAGGCTGAGGAGAAAGTCTGATGTAGAGGTGCAGAAAGATGGGGATTTTAGTGGAAAGCTTGCTTTCTAGCTTTGGGGAAGCTCAGGGAATGGTTAATTTGAGGTTTGGTGGAGTGTAGCGAAGTGTCCTATTTGAGCTCTGAAATAGAGCTCAGACAGTGTTGGAGGTGGCTGGAAAATGATTGGGTTGAGCTTAGAAATGCTGGGAGAGTCTGGAAGAAATTTGATAAAGTTTTCCCCAGGTTCAGTGTCTTCTCCTTACTTGGCCGTGAGATGGTGATGCTTAAATAGCATGGAAGGGGTGGCTGTTGATGTGGCAGATTTATTTATGCAAGAATGTATGAACTCAAATATATATATGTTTATAATGATTTTGTAAAGTCCGAACACTCAACACAAGCATACGTATTGTATCAAGTAATACAGGGATCTAATGGAGTCCTAGTTATCAATCCCACAGGGAAGTACGAGGTATAAGAAAGTGTTTCATAATATATATATATAATATAACACTGAAATTCAATACTAAAATTGCACTTAAAGTTTACTACTTACTTCTACTACCACTATGCAGAAAACAATAATATTAAATCAAACTACAATTACTTCTAACAACTTTAAAAACAAAATTAACTAGCAGACACACTAAACTATATATTTGAAAGGTTTTTGATATATGAGAAAAGTATCTTTCCTCTTGCAATAAGAATATGTTGTGTGGAATGATACAGAACAATTATCTATTTTATTGTGCCAAATAGGACCATAGATGATTCTTTACCCTTAAAAGAGTACGCCCTCTTCTAAGCATGAAAAGAACATTGGCATATCCTAAGTTTAATCACTAAATCCAAGGCTAGGCTGGGAGGATACCGACTCTCACTTTGGAGCTCACACTCACCCTTCACTTGCAGTCTAACCTTCAAGTTTATTCACTAATCGTAGAACCAATTTGGGGATTTCTCACCCTGAAATCTCCACATTGAAGTCCATCAAAACACATTTCCCTATTAATTTGTACTCAATTCTCTTGAACTACACAATTCATCCATAGAAATTGAATGGATCTTTCATTATTGTTGTAGGACATTAAATCCTTTCAGAGTTAATGTTCAACAACATATTTTAACAATTCAATTGGCCAAATCGAAAAGTAAATTAAGTTCGAAATGAAAAACCATCACAATTTCTTCAATACATTAAAAACACATCAAATCCACATCAATCCATCATCATATCTCTATGCAAGAAGAAAGACAAGGGAGACTACTCAGAATTTATGAAGAAGATACAATAAAACAGGGATTTTATATATAAAAGAAATGTCATACAAACCATAAAAGAAAATACAACTTATCTCTTTCTCTTCCCCAATGCAATTCCCTTGAAGTTCCTTTGAATCCTTTTCTCTTTTCCTTACAACACTTGATTCTCTCTTTAAAGTGGAAAGGAAGAAGCAATCTCTCACTTTACTCCTTCTCCTTCACTTCTTAGAGAAGAATTCCTCTCAAATCCTCACTTCTACACACTCATCTCGTAAACCCTAACACTTAACACACACTAAAACTACTTTAGAAGACATACACCATTTTCGTCAAAAAACAGTTACTTATAAGTTAGAAATGAAATCACAAGAATTTCCATAGGCATCCCTTCAAAAAGTCGCCAAAAGTCTTCAAATTTGAATTCCACTTACTTCGGGCGCCAACGACGCTCTATCGTCAAAGTAATGACGTAGTCTCTAGTAAACGGCACCGGCGATGCCCATTCTGGCGCCGTCGGTTCCAGAACATGTTTTCAACCATTTTTCTCCTTTTTGCTCCGAATTCTTTCCTTTTTTGCTTCTTTTCACTCCAATCACCTAAAATCATTATACCTGCAACAAATCATCAAAAAATACATTTCTTTAAAGTGCAATATCACAAAAAATGGGTAAAATTATATAGCAAAAACCGTATATATTTTTGGTGCATCAAAATCCCCCAAACTTTAACTGTTACTTGTCCTCAAGTAATCCTTTTACTACATAAAATTATAACTCTAGGCAATGTACTTTTTAACTGTAAGACACTAAAATTTTTCATTCAAAAGAATATATTGGTTAGATTTCAGAAAGAAATTTAGTAACTCAGGTCAACACTACAGGTATAAGAATATTCAGCAATCAAGTCTAAGGGTTCTAGTCTTCTATTTATTTCAAGATGAACCATAATTTGTCATATTAAGAGTGCCTCAAAAAACTGTGAAAAAGGAGTTCATGCAAACTTCATTAGAATGTAGGCCAATACTTTAAACATAAATTCAGAAATGAAATCAAGTTCTCTCTTTAGGGTGACTCAAGTGAAGCCAATTTTTGATTAGGCATCTCCTCAAGCTTCTCCTCATAAATATTTTTCTTTCTTTTCCTTTTCTTTTTTTTTTCTTCTTTCTTTTTGGGATTGTTTTTCAATCATTCTTTTCTTTTCTTTCCTTTTTCTTTCTTTTCATTTTTTTTAATGAGGATTACTATATCTGGATAGCCTTTAATGATTTTGAACTTCACTCTCCTCCTTCTAAAATTCAAATCTGAGACCCCTCTTTACTTTATAGTTAAGTACAAGCTTTATTATTCATCATAAAGTTACAATCTCTTCTTAACACACAATACTTTAAGTCCCTTAACATTTCAAAAATACAGTTTTCTTTACTTTAAATAGTTGACTATAATCAAATACTTTCATACCAAATATCTTACTTTTATAAAATTAACCTTTATTACTAAAAAATTTTATCCTATCCTTCCATAATATTCAACTGAAATAAAAAGTTTTAGTTACTTACAGTGAGGTTCAACTGCCAGAAGTCATGGTAATAATTTTTGAAAATATAATAATTGAGAACAAATAAAAGTTAATATTTCTCTACCCTCCCCCAAACTTAAATTTTTCAATAAATTTGAAACAGTAGAGAGTAGAAGAAAACTAACCTTTCTGTGTTGGGATCTTGAAATCTTCAACAACTATCTGGTATTAGTCAAAATTTACAACTAGCAGGCATGAAACAATTAGTAGCAGTGGTATAACAATTTTAAATATTTACATGGGTAAAGAGAAATTAACTTTAAACATCTAAACATCCAACAAAACACTATAATACTAAACAAACTATCACAATACTACACAGTAAAGCTAACAATTTTAATGTTTCAGTACAACATAATAGTACACCAACAAAGTTACACATCATATGAAAAATAAATAACTACTACATCACAACAGTACAACAACAGGGTTACACATCACATGAAAAGCAAATATCTACTACATCATAACAGTACAACACAACAGGACAAGAACAACAGAAATAGAAACAAATAATCTACCAATCTCCATCAGCAGGATCAGCAAGGTCATCAGCAGGGTCATCAGTAGGGTCAGGTCTATATGGTGTATAGCTGGGGCAAGTAGGAAATATCACATCAGACTCCCCCCTCATAAATCTGACCTGAGCATAATAATAAGAAATATCGAACTTAACTCTCCTCTGCAGATAATCTTCATTCACATCACTCGCCTCAAACACATCCATCATATCATGGAGTCTATCCACACTAGCACTCTGTAACCTTAGATGCTCTATAATATCAGATAAGGTAGGCGGCTTAGATGTAGATGGAACATCTTAACTCGTAGTATGAATATCAATACTCCTATGCTCAACTCGGGCTCCCACATGAGATTCATAAGTACAGATAATAGTCTTTGTAAATGGTCTCAGAGGTATAGTCACTTCTTCAGAACTACTGAACTCCACTCCAGACTGAACACATAGGGCATGAACTAAGGCAGGATGTCCTAATCCTTCAGTGGTCTCGTCTCTAGCAATTGTCTGAATGTTCTTGTAAACAATAGTTCCAAGATCAATCTTTTTCATCTTCTGAATGCAATAGTTCAAAATCGCAATATCCCTTGTAACTTCATTGTGGTGATAAGATGGTAATTATCTCGCAGAGATGAAATAATGCCAAACTTTTGATGCAACATTCAATGTAGAAGCGAGGAAATTAATCAACTATTTTTTACTTACCTTTCATTCCCCTCTTCAGTCAATCAGAAAAGTAATCACTTCTCTCATATTCTCCCCTCGAGTGTCAAAGTTTTCATATTCACAAACAAATGGTTCCTGAGTCTGATAGAAAGCATTGATACGCTGAGGAGCAAACTCAATCATTTTTCCTCTAACTAGCACATACTCAATCTAGGGAACATTTTAATAGAATTCTCTAATAACTCCCATAACAGCATTCACAGTAAAATAACAAAATCACTCCCAGTTCTGCTCTGTAATTAACTGTTCTACAGATCCACCAGTATTATCAAAAGCTCGATCCTGGATACACTTATTGTTATAAACATAAGAGTTAAAGAAAAATTGGGCTTTAATATTAATGAACTTCTCCTCATCAAAATCTAATTTCCTCTTCCCTTTACTCAACCTTGGAGCCATGTGAATTTCTAAAATTTGCAAGAAAATTCCAATAAATCCTAAATTCACAATGTAACAAACTCCAAACACTATTCTAACAAGTAAGAGCAAATTTCATTATGGAAATCTCAAAATCTCTTTAAAACTCCAAAAATTCCAACCTAAACAATGTGAGAGATTTCCATGGTGAAAATCAAAAGTTTGTAACTTAAAGTGAAGCTCTTACTAAGAGAAGTGCAGATCCGACCTTGAAAAGCGTTGAAATCACCTTGAATCCGAGATCTAGCAAGCTCTAGATCTTCAAAATCACGAAAATGGAGGAGGAAGATGAAGGTAATGGAAAAATTTGCGGGTCCCAGGGTAAAAATCACAAAAATGAGGATTTTTTGCCATCTACTGGGTTCGGGCGCCGGTGGCGCTCTATTTAATAAAATAGCCCAAACTCTCTAGATTTGGGCGCCGGCGGCGCCAGTCCAAACTTTTTTTCTGGTTCCGAAATTTTTTTTCGTAATTTCGATCATTTCGATTTCCACAATGGTGTTTAACACTTCGATAGGCATTTACATCATCTCACAAGCAGTAATCAACAAAATTATTTACACAAACAATACACAACAAACTTATGTATATAAAATCCATGTTTCAACATAAACACCAAATATGTTCATTCAAACCAAACCAACTCTTAGATCTTTTAGTGTTGCAAGAACTCTACGATAGGCAAACACTAAAATCTAAGTACACAATGAAAGTAAGCAAATCCAAATCCAAATTCAAAGAAAAGTAAAGTAAGTACTACACACACCAAGCATACTTAAGCAAAGCAAACTAAACACACAACAAGAATAAGTAGAATCCATCAATTACTCCACATCAGTTTCAGAACTATCCTCAGCTCTATTGTCTCCAATCTATTGCTGATGCATGAACAAATTATAAAATGGATGAAATGGAAATTTGTCAAATGATTCCTCAGCAATCACCGCGTTCTTCTTCACCAAGTTAATCAAGCCCATCTCAATTCGATCAGTGTGATCAAATTGTTACTTCATTCTCTAATCTATATGATCAACTAAATCAAAAATATTATTGATTTCACTCATAACGTTCTGTACCTACTTCTCCAACTGCTTCATTCTCTTCAATATCATTCTGGAACCTTCAGGAAAATAGGGTTGAATCGGTTGTGAAGTCTATGTTGGTTTATCAGCAAGTAAATTCATGTCATCTTCATCTCCCATAGTCTGGTAGTCATAAGGATTAGTGGGATCAATAGGCCTCCATGGAAGAAGAACCTTTTCCCAACTTTCATAAGGAACTTGCGATTGACTACATAACAGAAATATGGTGGACGGGTGTCCAAGCCCATATTTAGATCCATGCACAATTAATCCCAAAACTGATTTCACAATGATGTTACCAATGTCAATCGGCCTCCCAGTTTCTATACAGAAATTCAAAATGGTGCTTTCCTTGGTTACCTTGCTAATTTTCATTGTTGGAAATAACTTTGCCGAAATAAAGTAGTGCCACTGCTTTGACACTGGAATAAGAGATTTAGATGGGAAACTAATGTATCTATTCTCTCTAATTTACCAATCCTCATTCTCATCCATCAAATAAAGATACACATTATTCATATTATCTCGTGTGGCATTGAAATTAGAATAATGGAAAATGGGTACATTTTGATCATAAAGAGATCGTTAATTCATGCAGGTGTGAATTGTACAAATCAACCACGCACAAATACGAACCCTTGGTTGATCCCGTGAATATTTGGATAGAATTCTTTCACGACAGGAACAACAACGGCAGCGGTAGTGTAGCAAAGCACTTCCCAACTTCTCTCCTTAATAATCTCTTCAATTCTAGTAGTAGGATTATACATACCTCGATTTATGAAGCATCTTTCCTTGATAATCCTTCTCTTCATCATCAGTTTGTTGAAAAAACGCTGCACCTCAAAACTTATGAACTTCCTTCGGTTGAAAACATGAGATCGAGTGGTTTCAATGGAGTAGGAATCCATGGGATACGAATTGGGAATGGTAGTTTTCATTTTTCTGGAGTTAGGAAGTCAAAAATGGAGTTTAGCGAGTTATAAGGACAAAGATCCCACCTAAAATCTCCAAAACTCGCATTTTGAAACTTAAAAACCGTCAACAAGTTTTGGGCGCCGGCGGCGCTCAAACCTAGAAGTTCTGCATATGGTCTTTGATAGGGCGTCGGCGCCGCCGGTGGTAAAAAATTCTCACCGAACTTCGTTTGGCCTAGAATATTCCAATTTCTCAATTTGATCTAATATTTATCCATTTTTAGTATTTAGGAATAATTAGGATTCAAAAATAACTATCTAAAAAGCACAACTACAACAAACAAGCAAACACACTACAAAGATACAAATAGGTTGCCTCACATAAAGTGCTTGGTTTAACGTCGTTAGCCCGACAAACCATTCAGTTAATCGAGATGACTGAGCATTAAAATCTCTTTAAATTCAGGTTGAAACCTTTCAAAGTAAGGCTTTCATCGATGCCTATTAACCTTGAAAATCTTTCCAGTATCAAGATCTTTAATATCAGCAGCTCCAAAAGAATGAACTTTGACAACTGTAAAAGGTCCTAACCATCTAAACTTGAGTTTTTCAGGAAATAACTTCAATCTTGTGTTGTATAACAAAATTTTTTGTCCAAATTCCAAGTTCTTTTCAATATCTTCCGATCATGCTACAATTTCATTTTCTCTTTATAAATCCTATCATTGTGATAAGATGCATTTCTAATCTCTTCCAATTCATTCAATTGCATAAATCTTTTCTCTCCAGCATTTTTAAAATATAATTCAATTCTTTTATCGCCCAATATGCTTTATGCTCCAATTCAACCGGTAAATGACAAGTCTTACCAAACACTAGTCTATAAGGAGACATTCCAATATGGGTTTTAAAAGCAGTCTTATAAGCCAATAAAGCAGTATCTAATCGAGCAGACCAATCTAATTTATGATTATCCACAGTTTTCTCCAAAATTCTTTTAATTTCACGATTAGACACCTTCTAAACCACTAGTCTGGGGATAATAAGTAGTAGAGATTCTATGAATAATATTATATTTCTCAATTAATCTCTTAATTTGATTATTTCTGAAATGGGATCCACCATCAGTTATGATCACTCTCGGCATTCCATATATTGTAAATATATTTTTATTTAAAAATTTTGAAACACTTCGAGCATCACATATAGGTAAAGCAATAGCTTCAATCCAATTCGAGACATAATCTACGGTAACCAATATATATAAATTTCCAAATGAAAGAGTAAATGGTCCCAATGTTGGTGAAATTCAAATTTCAGGAGTTTTGGTGACTTTTTGAAGGGATACCTATGGAAATTCTTGGGATTTCATTTCTAACTTATAAGTAACTGTTTTTGGACGAAAATGGTGTGCTTGTTTGGTGGTTCTAGTGTAGTTTTAATGTGTGTTAAATGTTAGGGTTTAGGAGAAGACTATGTAAAAGTGAGAGTTTGAGAGAAATTCTTCTCTAAAGAGTGAAGAAAAAGGAGTAAAGTGAGAGATTGCTTCTTCCTTTCCATTCTAAAGAGAGAATCAAGTGTCGTAAAGAAGAGAGAAAAGGATTCAAAGAAACTTCTAGGGAATTGCATTGGGGAAGAGAAATAAATAAGTTATATTTTCTTTTGTGGTTTGTATGACTTTCCTTTTATATATAAAATCCATGTTTTACTGTATCTTCTTCATGATTTCTAAGTATTCTCCTTTGTCTTTCTTCTTGCATAGAGATGTGATGTAGGAGTGATGTGGATTTGACGTGCTTTTAACGTATTGAAGAAATTGTGATGGTTTTTCATTTCGAACTTAATTTACTTTTTGATTTGGCCAATCGAATTGTTAAAATATGTTGTTGAACATTAATTCTGAAAGGATTTAATGTCCTACATAAATAATGAAGAATCCATTCAATTTCCATGGATGAATTGCGTAGTTCATGGAAATTGAGTGTAAATAAACAGGGAAATGTGTTTTGATGGACTTCAATTTGGAGGTTTCAGGGTGACAGGCTGAGATTCCCAAATTGGTTCTAAGATTAGTAACTAAACATCAAAGGTTAGTCTTTAGCTGAAGGGTGAGTGGGAGCTCCGAAGTGAGAGCCGGTAACGTCCCATCCTAGCCTTAGATTTAGTGACTAAACTTAGGATATGTCAATGTTCTTTTTATGCTTAGAAGAGGGGGTGCTCTTTTAAGGGTAAAGAAACATCTATGCTCCTATTTGGCACAATAACAAAGATATTTGTTCCATATCAATCCACACATCATATTCTCATTGCAAGAGGAAAGATACTTTTCTCATATATTAAAAAACCTTTCAAATACATAGTTTAGTGTGTCTGCTAGTTAATTTTGTTTTCAATGTTGTTAGAAGTAATTGTAGTTTGATTAAATATTACTGTTTTCTGCATAGTGTAAGTAGAAGTAAGTATTAAAATTTAAGTACAAATTGAGTATCGAATTTCAGTGCTACATTATCTATTGTGAAACACTTTCTTCTACTTCGTACTTCCCTGTGGGATCGATAATGAGGACTACATTAGAGCCTTATATTACTTGATATGATACGTATACTTGCGTTGAGTGTTCGGACTTTACAAAATCATTATAAACATATATAAATTTGAGTTCATACATTCTTGCATATATAAAGTCTGTCGGTCAAGTTTTTGGCTCTGTTGCCGGTTAGGTAATGAAGTAACTAAGTAATTAAGTAAGGAAGGAAGTATAAACGGTATTTATTGATAATATAGTAACAGAAAACCTTTACTTTGTAGTGTGTAATTGTATTTTTGTTTATTTTTTAAAAGTGTTTGTGTGATTGTATATGCATCGTAGTGGATTTATAGGTTTAGTGCCTTACGATTCAGAGTTAGAGCGTACTGTCAGAAAAATTAGAAAACAGCAAAAACAAATTGAAAATCCTTGCGAAATGGTAAATAATCAAGATAATCAGAGAAATGATATTCGAAATTTGCCAAGACCTTTAAGAGATTATGCTAACCTAACAATGAGATGAAATTCACATAATTATTCAAAATCCTGATGTTGCTGCTAATTCATTTGAGCTTAAACGTGCTATTATCCAAATGGTACAAAATAATTAATTTGGAGGAACACCTAATGATGATCCAAATTTACATCTCACTAGTTTTCTAGAAATGTGTGCTGCTTTTAAATATGACGGAGTGTCTAGTGACGCTATTAGACTTATTCCTTTTTCATTAAGGGATAAAGCTAAGGTGTGGTTAAACTCGTTAGCACATGGATCTATTAGAACTTGGGGAGAATTTTCTCAGAAGTTTCTATCAAAATATTTCCCTCCATCAAAGACCGCTAAACTATGAAATGATATTACATCTTTTTGTCAGTTTGAAGGAGAGTCAATATATGAAGCTTGGGAGAGATTTAAAGATCTTCTTAGGAAGTGCCCACATCATGCTTTACCAGATTGGTTAATAATTCAAACATTTTATAATGGATTAGTGGGACCATTGAGATCTAATATAGATGTTGCTGCTGGTGGATCATTAATGTCAAAACCTTTTGATGAAACATACACATTAATTGAAGAAACAACTACTAAAAATTTTCAATGGCCGTCTGAAATGGTAAATCCTAAGAGAGTAGCTAGTGTTCATGATTCAAATATGATGACTATGGTAGTTTCTTTAATTGTAGCCCTTTCTAAGAAAATAGATCAATATGGAATGAATTATTCTCAACCACCTCAAGTAGTAGAGGAAAATTCATTTGGACATATAACATAATCTCAAACACCTTATGAGACTTTAAATGCTATTAATAGACCTAACAATCCTTATTCAAATTATTATAATCTTGGTTTGAAGAATCACCCAAACTTCAATTTCAATAATAGCAATGCCAATGTTAACCCACATTGAGGTAATAGTTCTATAAATCCAATTGGAAATTCGAACAATCAAGGAAATACCAATTTTAGACAATCTTATCCTCCTGGATTTAATAATAACCCACAATTTAAGGATAAGAAGTTGTCTACTTAAGAAATGATTCTGAATATGGGAAATAAATTACAAGCTCAAGGTGTTGCTATGAAAAATATTGAAAATCAATTGGGACATATTTTCACTGCACTTAATAATAGACCTTCTGGAACACTTCCAAGTAATGTTGAGATCAATCTAAAAGATCAATCCAAAAGATCAAAACAAGGAACAACATAAGGCTATTCAATTAAGAAGTGGAAAAGAATTGGAAACTAGAGTGCAAAAAGAAGTTGAAATAGAAAATGAGAAGGTGGAAATCGAAAAAGGTTCAAACAAGATTTATCCAGACTTGGATTATCCTCCCGAGCCAATGAAGATAACTGTTGAAAAACCACCACCTCCATTTCCTCAAAGATTGAAGAAACAAAATAGGGATAACAGATTTGGAAAATTTTTGGAGATCCTTAAGAAATTAACGATAAATATTCCTTTTGTTGAAGCATTAGAACAGATGCCTGACTATGCCAAGTTTATGAAGGATATCCTGAGAAAGAAAAGAAAGTCTACAGATCATGAAACAGTTACACTTAGCGGAGAGTGTAGTGCAATTATTCAGAAGAAGCTTCCAGAAAAACTTAAAAATCCTGGTAGTTTCACTATTCCGTGTGCTATAGGTGAAGTTTTTTTTGGAAAAGCCTTATTCGATATGGGAGCTAGTATTAATCTTATGCCTTTATCAACTTTCAAAAGGTTGGGCATCGGAGAAATTTCTCCTACATCTGTGACTCTTCAGTTGATCGATCGTTCCATTACTTACCCTAAAGGAGTGGTGGAAGTTTTGTTAGTGAAAGTTGATAAATTTATCTTTCCTTTGGATTTAATTGTAGTTGATATGGAGGAAGATAAAGCAATTCCAATCATTTTAGGAAGACCATTCCTTTCTACTGGAAGAGCAGTGATTGATGTTCAAAAATGAGAATTAACTATGAGAGTTAATGATCAAGAGGTGACCTTTAATATTTTAAAATCTATAAAGTATCCCTCAATGGAAAAAGATAATGAATGTTTTAGGATGGAGGTCTGTGCACATTTGAGAAACGATCATTCTGAGAATATATTTGAAAAAGTAGTGGATTATGAAAATATGTTTTAAGAAGAAATTGAAGATAAAGAAAATTCAGATAGTAAGAAGAATGAAGATTTGGAGTATGTTCAGGAGAGATTTGAAGTATTAGACACTATGGAAGGTGGAAATAAAAGCTTAATTCCATCTACAATAAAACCTCCTAAACTTGAGATGAAAATTCTCCCTAATCATTTGAAGTATATATTTTTAGGAGAATCATCCCTACCAGTTATTGTATTTTGGAGTTAAACGATTATCAAGAACAGAAGTTGTTTGAAACTTTAAAAAGATACAATAAAGCTTTTGGATGGACTTTGGCAGATATCAAAGGAGTTAGTCCTTCAATTTGTATGCACAGAATTTTATTAGATGAAGAACATAAACCGAGAGTTGATCTGTAAAGGAGATTAAATCCTATAATGAAAGAAGTAGTTAAGAAAGAGATTTTAAAATGGCTGGATGCTGGAATTATTTATCCTATTTTGGATAGTGCTTGGGTGAGTCCAATATATTGTGTACCGAAAAAGGGAGGAGTGTTGTTGAAGTGAATGAATGTAATGAAATTATATCCACCAGACAAATTAATGGATGGAGAATTTGTATTGACTATAGGAAATTAAATGTCGCCACCAGAAAATATGACTTTCCTCTTCCTTTTCTCAATCAAATGCTAGATATACTTGCTAGACACAAGTACTACTGCTTCATGGATGGATATACTGGTTACCATCAAATACATATTGCTCCTGCGGATCAAGAAAAGACAACATTTACTAGCCCTTATGGAACCTTTGCTTTTCCAAGAATGCCTTTTGGACTGTGTAATGCACCTGCAACATTTCAGAGATGTATGATGTCTATCTTCAGTAGTATGATATATAATGGAATAAAAGTTTTTATGAATAATTTCTCTATATTCGGGACTTCATTTGAAATTTACCTGGAAAACTTAGCAAAAGTTTTGGAGCTCTGTGAGAAAACAAATCTACTTCTGAATTGGGAGAAATGTCAATTTATGGTTGTAGGAGGAATTGTGCTTGGGCATAAAATTTCTGAACATGGTATGGAGGTCGATCCTGCTAAAATTAGAGTGATTGAGAGATTGTTGCCACCCACTACTGTGAGAGAGGTGAGGAGTTTCTTAGGACATGCTGGATTTTACAGGTGATATATTAAAGATTTTTCTAAAATTACCAAACCTTTGTGCCGACTTTTAGAAAATGATATAAAATTTGATTTTAATGACGAATGCTTGAGTTCTTTCGAATTATTGAAAGAGAAATTAATCATTGCACCTATATTTGTTTCACCCAATTGGGAGAAACCATTTGAACTTATGTGTGATGCGAGTGATTATGCGATCGGAGTTGCATCGGGGCAGAGGCTTGATAAAGTTTTCAAAGTCATTTATTATGCTAGTAATACTCTTAATAAAGCTCAAATTAATTATACCACTACTGAAAGAGAGTTATTAGCTATAGTATTTGCTTTTGAAAAGTTTAGACCTTATTTAATTGGAAATAAAAGTATTGTGCATACAGACCATTCGGCTATCAAATATTTAATGCAAAAGAAGGATGCAAAACCAAGACTAATTAGATGAATACTTCTTCTGCAAGAATTTGATTTTATGATAGTTGATAGGAAGGGAGCTGATAATCAACCAGCTGGACATCTGTTAAGAATACAGTATGATAAATTAACTGAATTTAAAAAGGAAATTAGAGAAATTTTCCCTGATGTGCAACTATATACTATTATGGGAAGTAATTTGCCTTAGTATGCTGATTTTGTGAATTATATTGTGAGTGATATTATACCTTCTGATTTAACAAGGCAACAACAAAAGAAGTTTAAATATGATGCAAAATTTTATTTTTGGGATGAGCCCTATCTATATAAACAGTGTAAGGATACTATTATTACAAAATGTGTTCCACAAGAAGAAACGAATTTGATTATGCAACAATGTCATGATTATGAATTTGGAGGTCATTTTGGTGCTGACAAAACTGCTTTTAAGATTTTACAATCTAGATTTTATTGGCCTACTCTTTTTAGAGATGTTTATAGATATATTAAATCATGTGATCGATGTCAGAGAGTAGGTAATATCTTTAGAAGAAATGAAATTCCTCTAAATTATAATTTGGAAGTTGAAATTTTTGATGTATGGGGATTAGATTTTATGGGACCATTTACTCCTTCATTTAGAAATTTATATATATTCGTTGTCGTAGATTATGTCTTGAAATGGATTGAAGCCATTGCTTTACCTGTATGTGATGCTCGGAGTGTTTCAAAATTTTTAAAGAAAAATATATTTACAAGATATGGAATGTCGAGAGTGATTATAACTGATGATGGATCCCATTTCAGGAATAATCAAATTAAGAGATTAATTCAAAAATATAATATTATTCATAGAATCTCTACTGCTTATCATCCCCAGACTTGTGGTTTAGCAGAAGTATCTAATTGTTAAATTAAAAGAATTTTAGAGAAAATTGTGGATAATCATAAAATAGATTGGTCTGCTCGATTGGAAACTGCTTTACGGGCTTATAGAACTACTTTTAAAACCCCTATTGGAATGTCTCTTTATAGACTAGTGTTTGGTAAGACTTACCATTTACTGGTTGAACTGGAGCATAAATAATATTGGGCAATAAAAGAGTTGAATTTTAATTTGAAAAATGTTGGAGTAAAAAGATTTATGAAATTGAATGAATTAGAAGAGATTAGAAATGCATCTTATCACAACGATAGGATCTATAAAGAGAAAATGAAATTGTGGCATGATCGGAAGATATTGAAAAAGAAATTGGAATTTGGACAAAAATTTTTTTATACAACACAAGATTGAAGTTATTTCCTGGAAAGCTCAAGTCTAGATGGTTAGGACCTTTTACAGTTGTAAAAGTTCATTCTTTTGGAGCTGTTGATATTAAAGATCCTGATACTTGAAAGATTTTCAAAGTTAATGGGCATCGATTAAAGCCTTACTTTGATGGGTTTCAACCTGACTTCAAATAGGTTTTAATTCTAAGTCATCTTGATTTACTAAATGGTTTGTCGGGCTGACGACGTTAAACCAAGCACTTTATGGGAGGCAACCCATATGTATGTTTGTGGTGTGTTTGTTTGATTGTTGTAGTTGTGCTTTCTAAATAGTTATTTCTGAATCCTAATTACTCCTAAATACTTTTAGAATGGATAAATATTGGATCGAATTTAGAAATTGGAATATTTTGGGCCAAACGAAGTTCGGTAAGAATTTTTTACCACTGGCGCCGCCGGCGCCCAAAACCTGTTGACGGTTTTTGAAGTTTTAAAATGTGAGTTTTGATAGTTTTGCGTAGGATCTTCGTCCTTATAACTCCCTAAACTCCATTTTTAACTTCGTAATTCCAGAAAAAAGAAAACTACCATTCCCAATTCACATCCCATGGATTCCTACTCCATTGAAACCCCTCGATCTCGCGTTTTCAACAGAAGGAAGTTCATAAATTTTGAGGCACAACATTTGTTCTACAAAGTGATGATGAAGAGAAGGATTATCAAGGAAAGAGGCTTCATAAATCGAGGAATGGATAATCCTACTACTAGAATTGAAGATATAATTAAAGAGAGACTTTAGGAAGTGCTTTGCTACACTACCGCTGCCGTTGTTGTTCCTGTCATGAAAGAATTTTATGTAAATCTTCACAAGATCAACCAAGGGTTTGTATTTGTGCGAGGTAGATTTGTGAAATTCACTTCTGTACGAATAAACGATCTTTTCATGATTGAGAATGTACCCATTTGCCATTATTCGAATTTCAATGCCACACGAGATAATATGAATGATGTATATCGATATTTGACGGATGAGAAAGAGGATTGGGAAATTAGAGAGACTGGATACATTAGTTTCCCATCTTCATCCTTGAATCCAGTGTCAAAGTAGTGGCACAACCTTATTTCGGCAAAATTTTTTCCAACATTGAAGATTAGCAAGGTAACCAAGGAAAGTGTGATTTTGAATTTCTGTATTCAAACTGGGAGGCCGATTGACATTGGTAATATCATTGTGAAATCAGTTTTGGGATTAATTGTTCATGGATCTAAATATGGGCTTGGACACCCGTCCACCATATCTTTGTTAATCGCAAGTTTCTTATGAGAGTTGGGAAAAGGTTCTTCTTCCATGGAGGTCTATTGATCCAACTAATCCTTATGACTACCAGACAGTGGGAGATGAAGATGACATGAATTTGCTTGCTGATCAACCAACACAGACTTCACAATCGATTCAACCCTATTTTCCTGAAGGTTCTAGAATGATATTGAAGAGGATTAAACAATTGGAGAAAGAGGTACAGAACGTTATGAGTGCAATCAATAACATTTCTAATTTATTTGATCATATAGATTGGAGAATGAAGGAACAATTCGATCACACCGGTCGAATTGAGATGGGCTTGATTAACTTGATGAAGAAGAATGAGGTGATTGTTAAAGAATCGTCTGATGAATTTCCATTTCGTCAATTTTATAATTTGTTCGTACATCAGCAATCGATTGGAGACATTAGAGGAGAGTATAGTTCTGAAACTGATGTGGAGTAATTATTGGATTCTACTTATGCTTGTTGTGTGTTTAGTTTACTTTGCTTAATTATGCTTGGTGTGTGTGGTATTTACTTTACTTTGATTTGAATTTGGATTTGGATATGCATACTTTCATTGTGTGCTTGGATTTTAGTGTTTGTCTGTCATAGTGTACTTGCAACACTAAGCAATTTTAGTGTGAAACATCATTGTGGAAGTCGAAACGATCGAAATTACGAAAAAAATTTTGAACCTAGAAAAAAGTTTGGATTGGCGCCCCCGCCGGCAGAATGGGCGCTGATGGCGCCGAAATTCAGAGAGTTTGGCATATTATTTTAAATAGAGCGCCGCCGGCGCCCGAACCCAGTAAAAGGCCAAAAACCCTCGTTTTCGCGATTTTTACCCAGGGACCCGCAAATTTTTCCATTGCTTTCGTCTTCCTCCTCCATTTTCGCGATTTTGAAGATCTAGGGCTTGCTAAATCTCAAATTTAAGGTGATTTCAAAGCTTTTTGAGACCGGATCTACACTTCTCTTGGTAAGAGCTTCACTTTAAGTTAAAAATTTTTTATTTTCACCATGGAAATCTCTCACATTGCATAGGTTGGAATTTTTGGAGTTTTAAAGAGATTTTGAGATTTCCATGATGAAATTTGCTCTTACTTGTTTAGAATAGTATTTGGAGTTTGTTACATTGTGAATTTTGGATTTATTGGTATTTTCTTGCAAGTTTTAGAAATTCACATGGCTCCAAGGATGAGTAAAGAGACGAGGAAATTGGATTTTGATGAGGAGAAATTTGTTAATATTAAAACACAATTTCTCTTTAACTCTTACCTTTACAACAAGAAGTGTATCCAAGATCGAGTTTTTGATAGTCCTGGTTGATCTGTAGAACAGTTAATTGCAGAGCGGAACTTGGAACGATTCTGTTATTTTACTGCGATTGTTGTTATGGGAGTTGTTGGAGATTTGTATGCTAATGTGCCCTGGACTGAGACTGAGTACGTGCTTGTCAGAGGAAAAATGGTTGAGTTTACTCCTCAGCGAATCAATGCCTTCTATCAGACACTGGAACCATTTGTTTGTGAATATGAAAACTTTGATACTCGAGAGGAGAATATGAGAGAACTGATTGCTTTTCTGACGGATGGGAGGGGAATGGAAAGTAAGTAAAAAAATGTTGATTAATTTCCACGCTTCCACATTGAATGTTGCATCAAAATTTTGGCATTATTTCATCTCTGCGAGACTATTACCTTCTGATCACCACAACGAAGTTACAAGGGATAGAGCAATTCTGAACTATTGTATTCAGAAGATGAAAAAGATTGATATTGATACTATTGTTTACAAGAACATTCAGACCATTGCTAGAGGCAAGACTACTGGAGGATTAGGACATCTTGCCTTAGTTCATGCCCTATGTGTTAAGTGTGGAGTGGAGTTCAGCAGTTCTGAAGATGTGCTATACCGCTGAGACTAATTACAAAGACTGTTATCCGTACTTACGAGTCTCATGTGGGACCCCGAGTTGAGCGTAGGAGTACTGATATTCCTACTACGAGTTATGATGTTCCAACTACCTCTGAGCCACCTACCTTATGTGATATTATGGAGCAACGGAGACTATAGAGTGCTAGTGTGGATTGACTCCATGGTAGGATGGATGTGTTTAAGGCGAGGAGTGATGTGAATGAAGATTATCTGTAGAGGAGAGTTGAGTTCGATATTTCCTATTATGATGCTCAGGTCAGATTTATGAGGGGGGAGTCTGATGTGATATTTCCTACTTGCCCCAGCTAAGCACCATATAGACTTGACCCTGCTGATGACCCTGCTGATGATCCTGCTGATGGAGATTGGTATATTGTTTGTTTCTATTTCAGTTGTTTTGATTGTGTTGTGTTGTATTGCTGTGATGTAGTAGTTATTTTTTTTCATGTGATGTGTAACCTTGTTGGTGTACTGTTATGTTGTATTAAAACAATAAAATTGTTAAATGGACTGTGTAGTACTATGATCGTTTGTTTAGTATTGTAGTATTTTGTTAGATGTTTAGATGTTTAAAGTTAATTTCTCTTTACTCATGCAAATGTTTAAAATATTTATATCACTATTACTAACTGTTTTATGCCTGCTAGTTGTAAATTTTGACTGATACCAAATAGTTGATGAAGATTTCAAAATCCCAGCACAGAAAGGTTAGTTTCTTTTACTCTCTATTGTTTAAAATTTACTGAAAAATTTAAGTTTGGGGGAGGGTAGGGAAATATTAACTTTTATTTGTTCTCAATTATTATATTTTCAGAAACTATTAGCATAACTTCTGGCAGTTGAACCTTACTGTAGGTAACTAAAACTTTTTATTTTAGTTGAATATTATGGAAGGATTGGATGAAAATTTTTAGTAATAAAGGTTAATTTTGTAGAAGTAAGATATTTGGTATAAAAGGATTCGATTATAGTCAACTATTTAAAGTAAAGAAAAATGTATTATTGAAATGTTAAGGGGCTTAAAGTATTGTGTGTTAAGAAGAGATTGTAACTTTATGATGAATAATAAAGCTCATACTTAACTATAAAGTAAGGAGGTGTCTCAAGTTTGAACTTTAGAAAAAGGAGAGTGAAGTTCAAAATCATTAAAGGCTATCCAGATATATTAATCGTCATTAAAAAAAAGAGAAAAAGAAAAGAAAAGAAAAGAAGGATTGAAATAATCCCAAAAAGAAAGAAGAAAAAGGAAAGAAAAGAAAAAGAAAGAAAAATATTCATGTGGAGAAGCTTGAGGAGATGCCTAATCAAAAATTGGCTTCACTTGAGTTGCCCTAAAAGGAGAACTTGATTTCATTTTTGAATTTATATTTAAAGTATTGGCCTACATTCTAATGAAGTTTGCATGAACTCCTTTTTCACATAGTCTTTCAAGACACTCTTAATGTGACAAATTATAGTTTATCTTGAAATAAATAGAAGACTAGAACCCTTAGACTTGATTGCTGAATATTCTTACACCTGTAGTGTTGACCTGAGTTACTAAATTTCTTTCTGAAAATCTAACCAATATATTCTTTTGAATGAAAAATTTTAGTGTCCTACATTTGAAAAGTACATTGCATAGAGGTATATTTTATGTAGTAAAAGAATTACTTGAGGACAAGCAATAGTTAAAGTTTGGGAGATTTTGATCACAAAAAATATATACGGTTTTTACTATATAATTTTACCTATTTTTGGTGATATTGCACTTTAAAGAAAGGTATTTTTCATGATTTTATGCAGGTATGATGATTTTAGGTGATTGGAGCGAAAAGAAGTGAAAAGGAACGAATTTGAAGCAAAGAGGAGCAAAAAGGTGGAAAACAAGTTCTGGCGCCGCCGGTGCCAGAATGGGCTACGTCGGTGCCATTTTCTAGAGACACCAGAAAATTTTGGGACGATAGAGCGCCGCCAGCGCCCGATACAAATTTGAGGAGTTTTGGCGACTTTTTGAAGGGATGCCTATGGAAACTCTTGGGATTTCGTTTCTAACTTATAAGTAACTATTTTTGGATGAAAATGTTGTGCTTCGTTGGTTGTTCTAGTGTAGTTTTAGTGTGTGTTAAGTGTTAGAGTTTAGGAGAAAAGTGCATAGAAGTGAGAGTTTGAGAGAAATTCTTCTCTAAGGAGTGAAGGAGGAGTAAAGTGAGAGATTGCTTATTCCTTTCCATTCTAAAGAGAGAATCAAGTGTTGTAAAGAAGAGAGAAAAGGATTCAAAGGAACTTCATGGGAATTGCATTGGGGAAGAGAGAGAGATAAGTTGTATTTTCTTTTGTGGTTGGTATGACTTTTCTTTTATATATAAAATTCATGTTTTATTGTAACTTCTTCATGAATTCTGAGTAGTCTCCTTTTTCTTTCTTTTTGCATAGAGATGTGATGTAGGAGTGATGTGGATTTGACATGCTTTTAACGTATTGAAGAAATTGTGATGGTTTTTCATTTCGAACTTAATTTAATTTTAGATTTGGCCAATTAAATTGTTAAAATATGTTGTTGAACATTAATTCTGAAAGGATTTAATTTCCTACAACAATAATGAAGAATCCATTCAATTTCCATACATGAATTACGTAGTTTATGGAAATTTAGTGCAAATAAATAAGGAAATGTGTTTTGATGGACTTCAATTTGGAGGTTTCAGGGTGACAGGCTGAGATCCCCAAATTGGTTCTAATATTAGTAACTAAACATCTAAGGTTATCTTTCAGGTGAAGGGTGATTGGGAGCTCCGAAGTGAGAGTCAGTATCCTCCCAACATAGCCTTTGATTTAGTAACTAAACTTAGGATATGTCAATGTTTTTTTCATACTTAGAAGATGGGGTACTCTTTTAAGGGTAAAAAAACATCTATCCTCCTATTCGGCATAATAATAATGATATTTTTTCCATATCAATCCACACATCATATTCTCATTGCAAGAGGAAAGATACTTTTCTCATATATCAAAAAACCTTTCAAATACATAGTTTAGTGTGTCTGCCAGTTAATCTGTTTTCAAAGTTGTTAAAATTAATTGTAGTTTGATTAAATATTACTATTTTCTGCATAGTGGTTGTAAAAGCAAGTATTAAAATTTAAGTGCAAATTGAGTATCAGATTTCAGTGATACATTATCTATTGTGAAAGAGTTTCTTCTACTTAGTACTTCCCTTTGGGATCGATAACCAGGACTCGATTAGAGCTCTGTATTACTTAATACGATACGTATACTTGCATTAAGTGTTCGGACTTTACAAAATCATTATAAACATATATAAATTTAAGTTCATACATTCTTGCATATATAAAGTCCACTGGTCAGTAGTATGTGATTGAGCGGGGACCCAGCTGGCAGTGGGTGCGCTGCTAGAAAATTTGCTAGAATCTGCCCTTTGATAGAGCGAAGGGGCACAAAGTTATGTCAAATTGCAATAATATCATCGACCATTTTGCTAAGCATCCTGAAAGTTTTGGTCGGATCACCAAATATTGCTGTCGGCATTATTTTTAGGTTGAGTGTCGTATTTTGAAAAGGGGTCGCCTACAGAAGTTGTCGGCGAATTTTAATTTAATTTAAATATAGATATAATTTAGAAAGTAGTATTTGATTTTGAAAATAATTTTAAATTTGAAGATTTTAAGATATGAAATCAAACCGATCTCACATCCCAAATAGTTTATATAAACGAGCACCGCATCACAAACCGTGTATCTATCCCTAAGGATAAACACACTGCTTGATGGTGGGGCTCGGTTAAATAAACTAGAAGATTTGTGACATCCGTTTGGTCCGCGAACCAATTTTATAAGCCGACAAATTCCCTCGCTTAATATGAAAACATTAAACGGGGTTTATATTACACAGGTTCTTTAAAATTCCACTATAAGGGCAAGCCCCTATAGTTAATTACATCTTAAGTGACGGGAATCACCTAAGAAAACTCTCGATAATAATCAATAATTCGCTCTCAAGAATTTCAAAGTTTAAGTTTTCAAAGAATTGAATTTTTTGAATCTCAATAGGGAATGGATCGAGTTTGGAACATTTTATTTTGGGAATTCAAAGGAAGAAAAGTAGGAGAAATTACGGATTCGAAGTGAACTTCGATAATCTCCCGACTATCCTATTGTTTGGCTTGGATTTAGGAAGGTCCTAATGTTTATTTAGTATTTTGATCCTGCCAATTTTAATTAATTAGGACTTATATTCGTATGATAAAATCATACAAATAGCCTCGAAGATGTGAGGGTTTATATCGTATCGGACGACTACCTCGGAGTCCTAAGACCGGTTAGGGCTTAATTTGCAATGCAAATGCCTAACGAAGAGTTGAGGATTTATGTTGCACTAGGCAAACTACCTCGAAGTCCTATGGCTTTGTTGTTTAATTCTAGGAAAGTTTTGCTGAAGTAGGTTCAAGTTTTGCTGACGACGATGGCCGTGCTGCCCACCATGCTCCGAGCTCCTTGTTGTTGCAGAGGTTTAGTTTTAGAAATTATAAATCAGGGGATGAGAAAAGTGTTTTGGTTTAGAGAATTCTTAATTTCCAAGTGTTTTTTGTGTTTTAATTAAAACAAATCTTAAAGTTGATTATAACAACACCGGTTAAGATCCCACGGTTCCATCCTTCCGGCATCATTATTTTTATCGGATTCACTTAGTCCAGATGAATTTGCTAAACTCAACTGAATGAGTTCCACACTTTCATTTAGACCGTGGGAAATCCCGTTAGCAACACGTAGGTTACATCATCCGAGGTATTCCCGATCATCCAACGGGACGTTTTAATTTAGTTGTAGTTGTAGTTTTGTGGTTTTGTTTGTGATTAAATTTTGAGTTGTTTTATATTTTGAATGTTGTGGCGGTGAATTTTATCTTGTAGTGTCTTTTAATTTAGTTATTTAGGGACTATCCTAAAGGTGTGGGTTTTCATGCAACTGTTGTTTATCATGCAAGAAAAATAAGTGCGATGCGATTAAATAAATTACCGTAAAGTAAATCGCAATAAAATAAAAGCGTACCTGGAGGGTCTTCCCGTCATCCCAAGCTGCACTTAAAACACAGTTAGAATATTTAAGCAAGTTCCTAGGTAAAGCTAAGGTAAGGGTTATGGTTTTTTACCAAATTCCTAATCCTATAGCTAGTCATTTCCTATGACGTCTAGGTTCCTTGTGTTTTTGGTTTGAAGACGATTTTTTTCATCAAAGAACAATTAAGTTCAATTGTTCTTATAAATATCCTATCATATTAAGGAAGTGCTTAAGAAGAATCTTAAACATCTTTTCAATATTTCTAGGATTGTTTTAAGTCCAAGAGAATTTAATTATGTAAATGAATCGATCGTCCGAGGTTTTCAAGTTTTGTTAACTTGCTCAGTGAACTAGGATATTTGAATGTCCTATAAGTGAAGTAACATTTCATTTAACACTCCATTTAGGAGTTACAATAGTAAAAGCTCCTAAGGGCAAAATGATATTTAATGATTTGTGATTCAAATTTAAGTTCAAATTAATGATTTAAGTTTGGAATAGTGTTCAAGTTATCTTAGATTTATTTTTGAATTCTTCATGTCTTTATATTTAATTTAGTTTAATTTAATTTAACTTAATTTAATGTAATGTGGTTTAATTTAAATTAATTTAACTTAAGTTAATTTAATGTAATATGATTTAGTTTAATTTAATTTAATTTAATTTAATTTAATTTAATTTACTTTTAATTTAATTTAATTTAATTTAATTTAATTTAATATAATATAATATAATTTAATTTAATTTAATTTAATTTAATTTAATTCAATTTAATTCAATTTAGTTTGATTTGATGTTACATTGAATTAATTTGATTTAATTTAATTAATTTTTTTTATTTAATTTGATTTAATTTAATTAAATTTTAATTTAATTTAATTTTTAATTTAATTTTTAATTTGATTTAATTTGATTTAATTTAATTTTTAATTTAATTTAATTTTATTCATTTTAATTTTAATTAAAATTTTAAAAGAGTTCAATAATTTAATTTTAGTTTAATGATTAAATCTTTTAATGTTTTAAATTTGAATTATCATTTTAATTAGGAATTAAACATTAATGAAATGATTAATTTAGGGATTTTTAAATTAAAGAATAAATCTCTTCCTAATAATATCCCTATTTTAATAATTCCAATTTTATTATTCTTCCACATTTAATCAATTATTTAATTAAAGTTTATTCATTTTAAATTGCTTAATGGGTTTCTACCCTTCAATTATTAAATTTCAATCATCCAAATCAGATTAGGATCAAATATTTTACTTGTTAATTTTTTATTAAACCTAAAGTTTTAATTAAGGATTAAAAAAAATTTAAATACCACTTTACCCTTTAAGCTTAATAATTTCATAACTCACTAAATTGAACTCAAATGAACTTGAAATTTTTATGTGACTTCACTCATATGTCAATAAAGACATGAGAGGAGAAAATGTGATTTTTCTGTATTTAATTTATTTATATAATTATTTTTGGTAGAAAATAGAGATTTCCAAGGAAAATTTAATAACATGACCAAGGGAAAGTTTCTGTCCTTAAGAAAATTAGGGGACATTCCTAATGACCAGAGGACCACTTGGACCAATTTTTGTGATTTTTTGAATTATATTTTATTTATTAGAATTATTTTAAGTTCTGGAGTATTAATTAATTTAAAAAATAGAATATAAGTTGAAAAATGAATTTCATAATTTTTAAAATTCTCTCTGATATCAAGGATTCCAGAGAACCAAATTTTACAATTTTCTAATTTTTCTTTGATTTATTATAATTATTTTGGTGAAAATGCTAGAAAATACATTTTTTAATTTTAAAATTACCCTAGAGCTTTAAAAATTAATATTTCACCAAATAGGCCTGAGAAAAATATGGGGTTTGTTCCTAGGTGATTAAAATTCAAAATGTGACATTTTGGTGAATTTTATTATTTTTGTGATTTTTATTATTTTTTAATTATTAAAAATATTAAAATAATATTAAAAATCAACTTTTTTAGAAAATTGAAAATTTTATTTTCTTAAATTCCCCTGATATCAGAGAGGCTCCAAAACCAATTTGGTGAATTTTTGAAAGATATTTTGAAAGTTATGGATTTTTAAAGTTTAAAATGACTAAATGGCTTAATCAACCCATTTAGTAGGGCAAACCAAGTTCAATTGACTTCAAATTTTTATGGTGGGTTCCTCTGATCCTAAAGGTCAGTGGAGAATTGATTTCAAGTCAATTTGATGTGTGGTTAACTCTAATTAATTAGGGGTCTATTTTGGATGTTTAAGCCAATTAGGGTTATGTTAAGTGAATTAATCCAAGTCCTATTTTTCCTAGGGTTCTCTGGTCATAAGGAACATCACCAAATTTTCCTAGAATTTATTTCACAATATACTAATTTTTGGAATTAAAATACTCAAAACAGCAACATGCATTTGAAAAATAAATAACTTTTCATAGGGATGACCTCTGACTTTGGAAAATTCAGGGAATGTTCCCAAATTTAGAGGCTTCAAAAGCCCTATGGTCTCATGCCATGGTGAATTGTATTCATACATGGAGAATTAAATGTATGCAGAGAGTAAATAAATTATAAAAAATAAAATACTTGATGAAATTAAATGATTTCTTTTCTACATTATTCTCCTCCGTTCACTCGAGCAAGAGGGTATTTTTATTTTATTTTTCTGATTTTCCTACACAAAGTTATGAATTTTCCAAGTTTAAGGAATTAAATAAATAGAAAATACCCCTAATTTTCTATTTATCCGAGTCGGCGTCGCGTCATCCTCGACATCTCCGAATGCACACGCGTCGCGCTCCCATTCGACGCCGCCGCTTGAGTCAGCAGCCCGGGCCCCGCGGTTCACGTACCATCTTCTGGTCCGACGCCATCTGAGCCGTCCGTCCGCGCGTGTATTGAATGGACGGCATCCGTTCATCGTTCCCGAGCGTCCTCACCCGAGAGCCGTCCACACTAAATCCCTAAGATCTCACTCGATACTCGATGGATTTTCGTGTTCTTATGCTCTATGGATTCGTCTTGAGAAGACGAACACATCCATACGGTTATCATGCATTGAAATTAAAGCATTTGAAATGGAGAATCTCCGAAGCTCGGGATGAAGAATTAGCTCATACCTTAGCTCCGAGAGGTGAAGCCTCGATCGGAGATGCTCGGCACGTTCGTTGGAGGCTGCAGGAGGCTAGGGATGAAGCCCGGGGATGTGGTGAATTGCCTAGGTGTGATTTCCACCAAGGCTGATCACAACCTTTGGAGTCCGGAACAACCGGGTGGCTCGGAGATGGGGCTTTTACTTGGTGGACACCTTCTCTTGGTCCGGTGAAGGTGTAGGACCAATCGATTTGAGGATTGATCCACTGTGGAGAAGTGTCCTGGTTTTGGGCTTGGATTTCAACTGCGAAATTGAGCTCGCGAGAGAAGAAATGGTAGGGGGATTTCGGTGGGGATCAAGTGCTCGTGTATGGGGAGTAGTACTGGAACAATTTTGGCGAGTTTCCTTAAGGTTTTTTTTTAGCACCTGTCATGGCCGAGAGAGTGAGGGGTTTAAATAGGCATGGCTGGAGGCTCTCCCAGGGGGTGTTGAGGGCTGGGATCAGCTGCTCCTGGCATGTGAAGAACAACCACAATGGCCACTGGGGATGGGGCAGCTCAGCAGGTGAGAATTCCAAAGTTGGCTCACATGTGAGCTCTCGGCCATGGTGTTTTCCGGCGGACCGGGTGCTCGGCCGAGCGAGCAAGGGTCACCCTCAGGATCAGGTGGGTCAGGGCTGGGTGTTTGTGCAAGCAATTGGCAATGGCCAAGTGTAAAGGCCTTGATCCAAAATAGAATGGGGCATGGCTAGTTTTGGGTCTAAATGGGTTAACTCACCCATTTGGGCTTGGTGCACCCTCAAGGTGGCTTTGGGTGCTCGTGGTGGATCAAAGGGATCAGCTGGTTTGGCATGGAGAAGTCTCCATCCAAATATATTTGGATTAAATTTAGGTTTAGGTGAATCATGATTAAGGCTAATGAGCTTTAGGGATTAAGGAAAGGGTCCCTCCTTCCTACCCAATATGGTATGGTGGAGTGTCCAAGGCTCTCATGGCTCACATGTGGCTCATGCATGGCTTCATGGCTCACCTTTGGCTTGGGGAAAGCTTAGTCAATTTCATGAAAATGGATTATAGGAATTTTTTGGTAATTTGATGGAAATTTGTATGGAACTTGATTTGGAATGATTTGATGATGAATTTAGGACTTAAGTATTGAGTTTAATTGAAAGTATGATGAGGGGAAATGTCATATGGGCTTTGGGACCAATTTTGGGCCTTTGGATGTGGTAAAGGATGGGCTTTTAAAATGGTTTAGGAAAGTGGGCTTTTGAATTTTAAAATGGATTTTGGGATGAAATTTTGGTAAAGGATTGGGCCAAATAATTGTTGAGTTTGGTTTAGGGATGTGTCATGAGTGGTTTGAAACAAATTTGAGGTGATTTGGGTTTGAATTGGGTTGGATATGGGCCTTTTTGGTAAAGAGGCTAAGGTGGGCCAAAATGGGCTACCATGGGCCAAAGTTGGGCTAGAGTTGAAATTGATGTAAAATTAATGTTGGGAAATGTTTATGGGGGTGTTTCAAAGAGGTTTTGGCTTTGGTTAGGTTTTGATTTTGGGATTTGGGCTCATTTGGGCTAGGTTTAGGTTTAGGTCAAAATTGGGCTTTTTGATTTTGGGTTGAATTTGAGTGGGGTTTGGGTCTAAATTTTGGGCAAATCATGTTAGTGTTTTGTTTATGGGGATTTCAAGGAGGGTTTAGAAAAGATTTGGGGTTAATTGGAGTTGAATTGGGTGAGTTTGGGTTAGGTTTGGGTCATAGGTCCAAATTGGGCTTTAAGGCCAAAAGTGAAATTGGATCCCAATGCCAATCAAATTGGGCTTGGATTTGGTCTAGATTGGTGTTGGGGATGTTGAATTGAAGTTTAGAATTGAATTGGACCATAATTTAGGTCAATTGGGTAGGTTAGGTTTGACATTGGGTTCACTTTGGGTTAAAATGGGTCAAATTGGGGGTTTTGATAAAAGTGGGGTAAATTGACAAAATTGGCCCATGGTGTAGTTGAACAAAATGAAATTGGGAATATTTGAGATTTTTTGAAATTTTCTGGGAATTTTCTGAATTTTTGGATTTTTTGGCTAAGAGGGGTATTTTGGGTATTTGAAGGGTATTGGGAGGTATTTTTGGAATTTTTGGTATTTTTGGTTATGGATGATCAGTTTGAGTGATGTGGAAATATTTGGGAATGATTTTGGAGAATTTTGGGTGATTTGGAAATTTTTGAGAAATTTGGGCTATTCAGGGCTTTGGGTAGGTTGGCGGGTGTTGGGTCCCGGGGGTCAAAAATCGAAAATTTGGAAAATTGAAGATTGGGTGAATGTAAGTGGAGTAAAATCATTTTGGTTGAGCCATGAAGCCATATCAAGCCCACATGAGCCATGAAGGGACTCATTTGAGGCATTCACTATGTTGTTCCTAACCTCTTAGCCGAGGGCTTAGGGGTTAAGGACCATCCATGTGAATCATCTACATGAGTCGGGAGGTCAAGTCGGGTATCGGTGTGTTTTAGGAGGTGTATGGAAGTGTAGTGTATGTGTAAGTCAGCCCCTTCATCGGACCGGGCCACCGGGGCGGTCCTAAGGCCAAAGAGTCCTATAGGAACTCATCCTTTAAACTTCCACACTTGATTTCGACCCTACAGGTGATTAGGGGTCTACGGTCGAGTTTGTGGAGTTTGCAGGGAGTTAAGAAGTGGTTTGAAATTCTAGATGGTGGATCCCAATTCTAGTCCTCTAAGATAGTCAAAGGAAAAGCCTAAGGCTAGATCCTAAGTACTAAAGAGAAGAAGAGAAGACCTCATCAAAAATGAGGTCAACAATTGCAACAGATTAACTTTCAAAATCAGGTTGACCTTATGAGATAACATGTAGCTGTTTTACTTTATCCTTTGGAGCTGTCCTTGGCGGTAGCACCTTGTCACTTCTTAAATATACTTCTGTTATTTCTTATTCTTTTAGACCCAGAGATCCTTCTATTACTGTATCTGAAAGGTCCACATTGATGGCAAGTGGAGTTCCTTTGCATTCAAGGATTGGCTCCTCGTTTCCGGTGCTCTCGTAGCCGATATTGTCTATATCTTCCTTATTTTCATCAACATTATCGTCTGGAACAATCACAATTTGAGAATCATTTTGGGAATCAAAATTGGGGTTAGAGAGGTTGTGATTACTTACGTCATCACTAGGACAGTAAGAACGTAGCCAACATAATTTATATTATCATTATGAGACCTTGGAGGGGCATAAAGATAATAGTACAAAGTCAGGGGTTTGAGGGGTTTCACCCCCGAATCCAAAACAACCAATCTAACAGAGGCAAACTTTATCTTAAACTTCACGCTATCATCCTTAATTTTGTTCACGATCCTCTTCTTCCTCTATTCTTGTCGCGGTGGTTTCCTTGGCGGAACCTTTGTCTTGCACTGGGCTGGTGGTAGACTCTGGACAACAGCTTTCTTTGGCGTAGACTGGATCTGATCCAAAACTTTCTTGAGCTCATTCTAAATTGTGCTCCATCCACCTTTGTCGGTATATGGATCAATCAGAGAGATCGGCTCGGCTGAAATCTTATTTATAGAACCTCTTTCAGGTTCTTTTAAGTATTCCTCTAGTATTGTTATATTCCCTTCTTTGTAATTTCACTTAAGCCAATCCTTGAAACTGAAGCAGCTTTCTATGGTGTGTCCGAGCATCCTGCGATAGGAGCAGAAGTTGGGTTGATCCTTCTTATCCACCTCTTCCGGCTTCTTCAGCACCAGACTGATTGCTCTGTTGTGCACGAGGCTGACCATACTGCTGAGGATGACTTTACTGAGGCGATTGACTATGCTGCTGCTCAGGATGAATCCTCATTGGCTGCTTTCCTTTGTAGACCGTTGACACTACGCCGAACCTATTCTCGTATGCCTTAGTTGGTTTTGTTTTCTCTGTCTTTTTTGTAGGCTCCTGTTGACCTCATTTTTGGTGAGGTCTTTTGCTTCTCTCTTTAGTACTTAGGATCTAGCCATAAGCTTTTCCTTTGACTACTCTTAGAGGACTAGAAGTGGAACCCAACCTTAGGAAGTTCAAACACCTCTTGACTCCCTGCAAACCCCACAAGCTTGATTGTAGACCCCTAATCACCTAGAGGGTTGAAGTTAAATGTGGAGGTTTGAAGGATGAGTTCCTTATAGGACCTTTTGGCCTTAGGAATATCCTGGGTGGCCTGGTCTGGCGAGGGTTGACTTGCACATGCACTACATTCTCACACACATTCCAAGTCCTAAAACCACACTCTCACCCAACTTGACTTCCTCACTCATGTAGGAAATTCATATGGATGGTCTTTAACCCCTAAGCCCCTAGCTAAGAGAGTTAGGAACAACATAGTGAATGCCTCAAATGAGTCCTCTCATGGCTCATATGGGCTTAATATGGCTTCATGGCTCAACTAAAGTGATTCCATTCTACTCAAATTTTATCAATCTTCATTTTTCCAAAATTTCAATTTTTGACCCCTAGGGCCCTACACCCACTAAACCTACAAAATGCCCTTGGAACTACCCAAAATTTGCAAAATCACCTAAATTACCTAAAGTTCCTCAAAATCAATCCTAAACATTTCCCCCCACTCAAATTGATCATCCATAGCCAAAAATACCAAATTCCAAAAGTACCCCCCAATACCCTCCAAATACCCAAAATACCCTTCTTAGCCCAAAAATCCAAAAATTCAGAAAATTCCCAAAATATTCCAGAAAATCTCAAATATTCTTAATTTCATTTTGTTCAACTACACCATGGGCCAATTTTTTCAATTTACCCCACTTTTACCAAAACCCCCAATTTAACCCATTTTTAACCCAAGTGAACCCAATGTCAAACCAAACCACCCCAATTGACCTCAATTTTGGTCCAATTCAATTCTAAACTTCAATTCAATATCCTCAATATCAATTTAGACCAAGTCCAAGTCCAATTTAATTAACATTTGAGCCCAATTTCAATTTGAAGCCTAAGGCCCAATTTTGGCCCATGACCTAAACCTAGCTCAAACCCATCCAATTCAACTCCAATTGGCCCCAAATCTTTTCCTAAACTTCCTAACACCCCCATATACAAAAAACTAACTTGATTTGCCCATAATTTGAACCTAAACTCCACCCAAACCTAACCTAAAACCAAAATCCCTTAAGTTGACCTAAGCCCAAACCTAACCCAAAAGGGCCCAAATCCCAAAATTAGAGCCCAACCAAAATTGAAAACTCTTTGTAACACTCCCATAAACATTTCTCAACATTAATTTTACATCAAATCCAACTTTAACCCAACCTTAGCCCAAGTTAGCCCAATTTGGTCCACCTTGGCCCCTTTACCAAAAAAACCCAAATCAACCCAATTCAATTTAAAATCACTTTAAACTTGTCCCAAACCACTCATGAAACATGCTTAAACCAATTGCAAAATTTATTTGGCACAATCCTTTACAAAATTTTCATCCCAAATTTATTTTAAATCCAAAAGCCCACTTCCTTAAACCACTTTAAAAGCCCATCCCAAGACAATTTCAAAAGCCCAAAATTGACTCTAAAGCCCATATAACATTTTCATTTGCCATCCATTTAATCAAAATCATTCCCTAAGTTCCAATTCCATCATCAAATGATTCCAAATCAAGCCTCATGCCAAATCACCCCTAAATGCCAAAAATCCCTAAAACCAATTTTCATGAAACTTGGCTAAGCCATTCCCAAGCCACATGGAGCCCTGGAGCCATGCACAAGCCACATAAAAGCCATGAGAATCTTAGGATTGTCAACACCCCATATATGGAAAAAGGAGGAAGGCCTTTAAGCACTCCTTAAGAGTCATTAACCATTCCCATGTCTCCCCTAACCCATGCTTAAGCCTAATTGTACTTGGATTGTGACTTGACCCCACTAATTAAGCTGATCCAAATGACTTTCTCTTCAGCCCAAACCAGGCCTTGGGTGGTGCACCAAGCCTAAAACCATGGGTTGACCAAATTGAACTCAAAATAAGCCTCTCCCCATTCCATTTCAATTCAGACCCTTTACACTTGGCCAACTCCAATTGACTTCACCAAATTCGAGCCCCGACCCTCCCGATTAGGATGGTGACCCGACCCTGGCCGGCCGGCCACCACGGCCGCCGGAAACCACCGGGCCGAGAGCACCCATGTGAGCCAATTTTGAATTCTCCTAGGCGAGTCGTCCCAACCCAAATGGACACCATAGCTATTCTTCTCCTCACCAGAGCAGCTGATCCTAGCCATTAAACCCCCCTGGGAGGCCCTCTAACCACCTCTATTTAAACCCACTCACCTCTCAGCCAAACAAGGAGTTGAACCAAACCTTAAGGAAACTCTGCCAAAATTATTCCAGACTCCTCCCCAGACATAAAGAACTTGATCCCCACTGAAATCTAGCCCTAAAACCCTCTCTTTGAGCTCAATTTCTGAGTTGAAAATCCACCCAAAAAATAGAACACTTCACCACAGTGAGCCAATCTCCAAATTGATTGGTCCTACACCTTCACCAGACCAAGAGGAGAAGTTCCCCAGCAAAAGCCCCCTCACTGAGCCAGCCATTGCTTCCAGCCTCCAAGCTTTGTGATCGGCCTTGGTCACTTTCATACTTAGACAATTCCCTAGAGCCAGGGACTTCATCTGGAGCTTGCTTGAACTCAATCGAAGGTGACACAACTCTAAGATCGAAGCTTCACTTCTCTGAGCAAAGGTATGAACTCATTCTTCCTCCCGAGCTTCCAACAATTCTCCATTTTGTTTGGGTTAATTTCATAGCCTATAAACCGTATGGATGTGTTCGTCTCCTCAAGAAGAATCAATAAAGCATAAGAACACAAAAATCCATTGAGAATCAAGTGAGATATTAGGATTTGAGTGTGGACGGTCACGGGTGCACACCACTCGTAGACGATGACCAGGAGCCGTTGGATCATGCGTGTATCGAGCGGACGATCAAGATCAAGCCAGAAAGCGCAATGGTACATAAACCGCGGGCCCCTGGAGTGCTGAGTCAGATGGCGGCGGCGAATCACAGCGTGACGCTTGGGCTTTCGGAGCTGCCGAGGTTGACGCGGCGCCGCGTGGATAAGTAGATAAATCCCTATTTTCTGAATTAATTAAATACCCATAACTTAGAAAATTCATATCTTTGCATAGAAAAATCACTAAAATAAAATAAAAATACTCTCTTGCTCAGTGAACAGAGGAGAATAATGTGGAAAAGAAATCAAGTTAATTGGATGAGTATTTTATTTTTAATAATTTATTTACTGTTTTCAGTATTTTGATTCTCCATTTGCATAGATAATTCACCATGGCATGAGACCATAGCGCTTTTGAAGCTCTGATCTTGGGAACATTCCCTGAATTTTTCAAGGTCAGAGGCCATCTATGTGGAAAGTTATTGATTTTTTAAGTTCATGTCACTGTTTTAGGTATTTTAATTCCAATAATTAGCATGTTGTAAAATAAATTCTAGGAAAATTTGGTGATGTTTCTTAGGTCCAGAGGACTCTATGAAAAATATATTTTGAGTTATTTCATTCATAATAACCTTAATTGGCCTAAACCCCTAAAATTAAATTTGAATTAATTAGGGATAACCACACATCAAATTGACTTGAAAACAATTTTCCATTACTCCTTAGGGTCAGAGGAACCTTACATAAAATTTTGAAACCAATTGGACTTGATTAACCCCACCAAATGGATTGATTAAGCCTCATAAGCAAAATGAAATTTTAAAAATTCATAACTCCAAAAATACTTTCCAAAAATTCACAAAAATGGTTTTGGAGCTTCTTTGATATCAGGGGAGTTCAAGAAAATTAAAATTGGAATTTTCTAAAAAAGTTGATTTTTCACAATATTTTAATATTTTAATAATTAAAAAATAATGAAAACCATAAAAAAAATTAAAAATCATAAAAATGTCACATTTTGACTCCTAATCACTTAGGAACAAACCAAATATTTTTCCTAAGTCCCTAGGATAAGATATTGAATTTTAAAGGCTTAATGTAATTTTAATATTAAAAAAATGAATTTTCAACCTTTTTCACTAAAATAATTCTAATAAATAAAAAAATCAGAAAATTATAAAATTTGTTTCTCTGGACTCCTTGAGGTCAGAGGAATTTATGAAAAATATAAAATCTATTTTTCAAGTTTTATTTTATTTTAAAATAAATTGATACTCTAAAACACAAAATAATTATAATAAATAAAATATAATTCAAAAAATCACAAAAAGTGGTCTAAGTGGTCCTCTGGTCATTAGGAACATCCCATAATTTTCTTAAGGACAGAAACCTTTCCATGGTCATGTTGTGGAATTTTCTTTGAAAACCCTTATTTTCTACAAAAAATAATTATATAAATAAATTAAATTCAAAAAAATCACATTTTCTCTTCTAATGTCTTAATTGACATGTGAGTAAGGTGACATAAAAATTTCAAATTCATTTGAGCTCAATTTAGTGAGTTATGAAATAAATAAGCTTAAAAGGGTATAAAGGTAATTAAAAATTTTAACCCTTAATTAAAACTTTAGGTTTAATCAAAATGGAGGGTAAAATATTTGATTTTAACTTTCTCTTGGATGATTGAAACTTAGGAAAATTAAGGGTTAGAAACCCATTGAACACTTTGAAAATATCAAAATGAAACTTTAATTAATTATATAATTTAAATTTTGGAAGGAATATATTTTAAATTTGGATTATTAAAATAGGAATATTATTAAGGGGATATTTATTCTTTAATTTAAAAAATCCCTAAATAAATCACTTTAACAATATTTAATTCTTAATTAAAAAATTAAGATAATGATCCAAATTAAAAATTAAAACTAAAATTAAATTGAATTAAATTTAAAATATTGAAGCTAAAATTAAAATTAAAATTAAACTAAATTAAAATTAAACTAAATTAAAATTAGACTAAATTAAAATTAAATTAAATTAAATTAAAAATTAAATTAAATTAAAATTAAATTAAATTAAATTAAATTTAATTTAAATTTAATTAAAATAAAATTGAATTAAATTAAATTAAAATCATTTAGTAACAAACCTAAATGAAATCGTTAAGAGTTAAATTAAAACATATCAATAATTTCAACACCTCTTTCTATCTAAGTGAATTTAAAACATGAACATCAATTTGAAATACTAAGATAATTGAAAATGTAAAGATTTAAACTAAATCTAAGATAATTTGAACAATGTTCCAAACTTAAAATTATTAATTAAAACCTCATAATTAAATTAAAACACTTTAAACCATTCACCAAACCTTAAATTAAGAATGATTAAAAATCCTCGATAAACCAACTTGCCCTTAAAGGTTTTAATTATTAAAACTCTTAAATAGAGTATTAAGTGAGATGTCACTTCATTCATCGGGTAATCAAATACCTAAGTTCACTGAGCAAGAGACAAAGCTTAACCAAACCCTTGGATGATCAATTCACCTGTGCAACTAAATTCATTTGTACTCAAAATAATCCCAGAAATATTGAAAAGATGTTTAGGACTCGTCCTAAGCACTTACTCAATATGATGAGATGTTTTAGGAGAACAACTGAATCTAATTGTTCTTTGATGAAGAAAATCATCCTTAAACCAAACCAACAACCTAGATGTCATAGGACATGACTAGTTACAGGATTATGAATTTGGTAGACAACCAAAACCCTTCCCTTAGCTTTACCTAGGTACTTGTTGAAATATTTAAATGCCTTAACATGAGTTTCAAGTGCAGCTTGGGATGACGGGAACACCCTCCAGGTACGCTTTTATTTTATTGCGATTTACTTTATTGCAATTTACTTGCATGTACTGTACTTTACTTTTCTTGCATGTTAAATAAGACTGTTGCATGAAAACCAAAACCTTTAGGATAGTCCCTAAACTGAAACCAAAACTAAATTAAAAGTCATTGAAAGATAAAACTCACCACCACAACATTCCAAAATATAAAACAACTCAAAATTTAATCACAAATAGAACAACAAAACTACAATTGCAACTAGATTAAAACGACTCGTTGAATGATCAGGAATATGTCGGATGATGTAACCCACAATTTGCTAACGGGATTTCCCACGGTCTAAATGAAAGTGTGGAACTCATTCAGTTGAGTTTAGCAAATTCATCTGGACTAAGTGAATTCGATGAAAATAACGGTGCCGGGATGACGGAACCGTGGGATCTTAATTGGTTCTGTTTAATTAATTTTAAGATTTGTTTTAATTAAAACACTAAAAAAACACTTGGATTTTAAGATTTTCTCTAAACTAAAACACTTCTCTCATCCCCTGATTTTTACCTTCTAAAACTAAACCCCTACAACAACAAGGAGCTCGGAGCATGGTGGGCAGCACGACCATCGTCATCAGCAAACTTGAATCTACTTCAGCAAAACCTTTCTTAGAATTAAATAACCAAGCCATAGGATTTTGAGGTAGTTTGCCTAGTGCAACATAAATCCTCAACTCTTTGTTAGGCATTTGTATAATCATGTTATGCAAATTAAGCCCTAACCGGTCTTAAGACTACGAGGTAGTCGTTCGGTCCGACATAAACCCTCACATCTTCGAGGCTATTTGTATGATTACGTCATACAAATATAAGTCCTAATAAATTAAAATTGACAAGATTGCAACATCAAATAAAATTCCTAAATCCAAGCCAAACAATAGGATAGTTTGGGAAGTTGCCAAGATTCTTCTTGGATCCTCAGCTTCTCCTACTTTTCTTCCATTGGACTCCTGAAAATAACTATTCCAAATTTGATCCATTCCCTATTGAAATTTTAAAATTCAATCCTTTGAAAACCTTAAACTTTGAAATTCTTGAGAGCAAAACCACTAATCATTATCGAGAGTTTTCTTAAATGATTCCCGTCATTTAAGATGTAATTAACTATAGGGGCTTGCCCTTATAGGGAACTTTAAGAACCTGAGTAATATAAACCCTGCTTAATTCATTTATATTAAGCAGGGGAACTTGTCGGCTATAAAATTGGTTCGCAGACCAAACGGATGTCACAAATCTTTTAGTTTATTTAATCGAGCCCCATCATCAAGCAGTGTGTCTATTCCTCGGGATAAATACAAGGTTTGTGGTGCGGTGCTCGTTTATATAAATTATTTGGGATGTGAGATCGGTTTGATTTCATATCTTAAAATTTTCAAACTCAAATTTATTTTCAAAATCAAATGTTTATTTCAAAAACTATATATATATATATATATATTTGAATTAAATTTAAAATTTAAAATTCACCGACAACTTCTGTAGGCGACCCCTTTTAAAAACACAAACCTAAAAATATGCCGACAGCTCCATGTGCTTGACTTCTTCTTGTAGGTTGTTGGCTTTATTGAGTAGCTTCTCGAAGGACTTGATGGTGAGACCCTAAAGCATGAAGGCCACCGGACCGTGGATACTCTTGAGCAGTATCTCAATCGCATGCTATTCTTGTAGCTGTGGTTCACAATTCATGCTTAAGTTTCTTCACCTCAGAATGTAGTCGACCAAAGTCTCGTCGAGCTTCTGCCACTCCACTACGAGATCTCCTATGGTAACATGATGTCGGGCACCGGTGAATCTTTTCACAAACAGGTTTTCCATTTCTGCAATTGTCTTTGTTAATCCGTTGGGAAGCTCGACATACCAATCGAAAGCTATTCCTGACAGGCTTCTGACAAACTGACTGAACATTAGAGCTTCACTTCCTCCTATGTTGCAACAACTAGATCTGAAGTGTGCTATGTGCCGACGAGGATTCCCTGTCCCGTTGAACGTCTTGAAAGTCGGGGGCATGAAGCCTTTAGGGTAAGGAACGATATCAAACTCCTCCGGGTAGGGTCTACCCTTTGAAACTGATGTACCTCCTTTGGACTGTGCCAAGGCCTCCCGAACTTGCTATTTGACCATCTGTTTAATGTCTTTTTTTGGCAGATTCGGAGTTGGATCTCTTCTTGGTGGTTCATCTTCATTAGCTAAAGCGACCTCCCTTCTTTCATCAGTGATGTGTATAATCTCAGGCTCGTTAACTTCAAGAGACGCTGTTGGTCGTGGCTGTGATTGTTCATGGAGTGTAGCCATGGCGATCATGGCGGTGGTCATCTCCTCCATTCTCTTTTCCAGATGGCTAATCTGTTCGTCTCTTGTCAGGATGGTCCTCCGCAGCTCATCCGTGGTGTTCTCCTCACTAGGAGCATCTCGCGCAGATGACGTGGGCCATATTTTGACCATATTGATCTCCATTAATTCTTAATCCATGTAATACGATAGGAAGTAATCCTCTTCATCGATATCCAACCCTTGTTATTTAGCTAACTAAGAAATTTCTGCCCGAAGCTTTCGAACTCTATCTTCAACAGTTTTCTTCTTAGTCAGCTTTAAGTCTGTAGGTTTCCTTGTGCTATCAATCTTTTCTGCGACTGATTCAGAAGCAATGGTGGCAGTGGCAACGGGAACATCGAACTCACTATCTATTTCGCGGTCAGCAGACCTTCCAAAATGTACAGGTACAATACTTCTCAGTAACCACACTTTCCTCTTAAAAGTCGACGTCTCGAGACGAGGTGCCTTGGCGGGGACATTGGGATAACGAGGGAAAGTGTGCTCCCTAGTCTATAGACCATGTACAGAGGAGAATAATCCTCTCTAATTCTTTCTCTTTTGGGGTTTCTCATGATCATCAGCAGTTGGTACTCTCGGACCAAGCCATGACTTAACTGACTTGCTTATAGTAGTATCATCTGTAGCTGGTGTATCAACACGCTTCCCTAAATGGGTGTTTGACGGAAACTAGAATGGATCTTTTCATTTCCAGAATTTTATCCATGATTTCAGAAGATATTTCACATCCCATCCTCTCAAGAAGTTTGGTGACGGAACAATCCTCTATTTCAGACAACCTTTGTAGAAGGGTGTGAGCACGGGTGATAGGTGTGGGTCTTCCTCTCACCTTATCACGACTGTGTGGTGCTCAAAGCGTAGCAACAATCCTATGGAGGCTTTCGTCTCCAGTAGTATCAGCTAATGGGTGAAACCTGCTACCTCGAAGAAGAGGAGAGGTATCCGGTAAACTGAGTTCCTCCTGTTGAGAAATCTCATTAATTACTGGCAGATCTGTGACCCGTGTTCTGGCAGCCTTGCAAATCCTGCGGTTGCAATTTTTTCTTTGAGATTTGGTTAGCAGGAAAGTTCTAGAACTTGAGCCAACTTCGAAGACTGGCGGCAGAGTAAGGAAGGTATGTTCAAAATCATCTTCTAGCAGAATCTCTTTCCCTTTGGCAGACGGGAAGGTAGGTTCTGTGACGGTGAAGCCGGTGGCAGTAGAGGTGACAACTCTTCTTGGCACGGAGACGATTGACCTGACGGGAGCAGTGGTTATTTTCACTTTCTTAGCAGAAGGGAAATCCTCAAGGGAGTTCAGGTCAAACTCAGTAGACAGCTCTTGAATTTCGGGAGTGGCAACTTTCACGACCATAAACGGAGCTTTTCCAAGTACAACTTCAAACTCTCTAAAGCCGGTCCTAAATTGAATCATTGGTGTTACAAGACGGGCTTCCCTGGAGGAAGGCAAGTTGCACGAGAAAGTCATTCTAGGGGCTGGCGTCTTTAACTGTCAGGTGAAGCATTCTGAAAGTTAGTGAGGGCCAAAAACCTTGTCATCATAGTGCAAACACTACGAAAAAGGTTGTTCTTTGGACTGGGGAAAATTTCATTTCATTTTATTATTATTATTTTTTTTTTTTAGATTTTTCAAGTGTTGGTTAAATGAGTTTTAAGGTTTAAAGAAGAGTGGGTCAACCTACCGAAGATAGCATTGAACCCGAAAGTCACAGAAAAGAGGTGAAGTATGGGACCCTATCGGAGGTCCCCTTCACAGCGCAGATTTCCCTTGCGAGATTTGTTCATTGACACAACTATTGGGGGACTGACCCCACAAGATCAAAAGGAAAACCTAGGGAGTCCTGAACCCTTCTGTTTAGGAGTGACTAAACAGACGATCCTGAAATCCGGAGGAGTTGATCACACTTTCTTAAGAAAGAAATGGGTGAAGTATGTCAACGGAAGAATGATGATCTAGCTCATGAGAGACACGAGCACATTACCGATATATGAATATAATATTTTCTAATTTAATAAAGAGAGAAACTAATCCCTAGCAGAGTCGCCAGAAAACTGTCGGACTTTTAAAATTTTTGTTTTATTTTTTGAAAAATATGTTTTTGTGGGTGTTTTGTTTTGAAAAGGGTTTTAATTTTATAAAATAGAATTTTGATTTAATTTAATATATATATGGATTTTGAAATTAATACTTTAATTATGAAGAATATGAAATCAAATCGATCTCATATAAATAATAGTTTAAATAATCAAGCATTTCACCGCAAGACATGTATTTATCCCGAAGAATAAGTACAAGGTTTAAGGTGAAGCTTGATCAAATAAATTAAAGAATTTATGACATCCCTTTGATCTACAAACTATTTTTACCGACAATTTCCCTTACCTAATATGAAGGAACTAGATAAGGTTTATATTAATCTGGGGTCTTTAAGTTTCCTATAAGAGAAAGCCCCTATAGTTAATTACATCTTAGATAACTGAAGTCACCTAAGAAAACTCTTGATATAGATCAGGAAATATTTATATTCATAACTGACCCACTTTTTAATGTTTACAAAAATAGCAACGGCACAAAAAACTTGATCCCTCTTAATATATATATTTAATTTTATGATGGAATGTATAATGTGGATTCTACGCAAGTATACGTATCGTATCAAGTAATACAGGGCTCTAGTGGAGTCCTGGTTATCGATCCCACAGGGAAGTTTTACTAGATTTGTAACAACTAAATTTTAAGGATTTACTTACTAATATAGTATATGGAATTTAGAATACTTAACTAAGGCGATCTAAAGTAAACTAATGCTTTAAATAAAGGTGATTTAAAGATTTCAGAAAAAGTATCTTTCCCCTTGTTTTTAAAAACTTAAGTGAATGATGAATTCAAATAGATTTTTTTTATTGTATTGTGACAAATAGGAGCATTCCTATTCTTTACCCTTTGGTCCAGGTGCAAAAAACATTGACTAGTCCTATGCTTGATTACTGAATCTGCGGCTAGGCTGGGAGGATACTGGGTCGCCACTTCGTAGCTCCCATGTTCCCCTCACCGAGGGCTAACATCTACACTTCAGCTCTTAAACAATAGGACCAAATTGAATATTTTAGTCTGTCACACTAAAATGTCCAATTCTACGTCCGATAAATAATATTTCCCTATTTATTTGCATCCTTCGTCCAAGGCTTTTGACTTCCCTGAATATTGGATGTAATCTTTACTATAGTTGATAATTCAACATATTTTAACAATTCAATTGGCCAGATTGAAAGTAAATTAAGTTTTAAGTAAAAGATTATCACAATTTATTTTAATATATTAGGCACTTCTATTTAATTTCATCAATTCACATAATTTCATAAACAAAGAGAAAGACTAAGAAAACTACTCGAATGCATGGAATTAAACAAAGCATGGATTTCATTTAAAGTTAATAACAATAAACAAAGATACTTATCTCAATTTCCTCCCAAGCGTACTCCTCAAGTTCCTTTGACTTTTCCTTTTAGTACAGCACACTTCTTAACTCACTACTTACACTTACTCACACTAAACTTCAACTTAGACTCACACTAATAGAATACTCTAAGACTCCTAAAATAGACACACCACATACTAAAATTCGTCCTCTATTTATAGAGGTAGACAAAGGTCCAAGGGGTACTTAAGCACCTCTTCAAAAAGAGTCCAGGTTCAATGTATCTGGCATTTTGAACAGTCTCGCCGTCGGCGAGAAACGACCTCACCTCGGCAGGGCTTCTAGAAGGTCTCCAAACCGCGCGATCTCGCCGTCGGCGGGCTCGGGCTCGCTGTCGGCGAGGTAGTTGTAAACCTTTAAGAAATTCTCTTTATAAACTCGCCGTGGGCAGGCTCGATTTCGCCGTCGGCGACTTAGCTCATTTTGCATGTATTTCTTCCTTTTTGATCCAAATTTGCTCTATTTTATGCTTTTTTTTCCATCACTTATAAATCTTCGTTCGTGTAATAAAATAAAGAAAATACCTTTCTTTAAAGTGCAATTTCATAAAAAATTGGTATGAATTTCTTAACATATTTTTCTGTGATCAAAATCCCCCAAACTTAATTATTACTTGTCCTCAAGTAATTTTTATACTAAAATAAAAACAATGATTTTTGTAATAGAATTTTTTTAATTCAAATAAACTATGAATTAAATTTAAATAATACTATAGTAAAGTTAAATAGAAATATTTTTAAGTAATTAAATTAACTTTATAGATATAAGATTATTTAATTATCAGATCTAAGATTTCTAGCTCTCTATTTATTTCAGGAAAGACTATATTTAAAAGAGTAATTTACTTCAGATATCTAGATGATAGGAAGTTCAAGAAAATGTTATTTAGTAAAATACTAATCCATATATATAAGTTTAGAAATATATTTGAGTTTTACCCTTTAGGTTGATTCCATTGAAGCCAATTTTTGATAAGGCATCTCCTCAAGCTTCTCCTCACTTATATTTTTCTTTTCCTTTCCTTTTTTTCTTTTTGGATTGATTTTCAATCCTTCTTTTTTTCTTTTTCAAGTGAGGATTACTGTATCTGGACAGCCTGTAAATAATTTTGAACTTCAACTTTCTCTTCCTAAATTTGAAACTTAAAATATTCTTTGCTTATATGTATTTCATAGTCTTTACTTCATTGAGTTTCAATCTCTTCTTTTTCACTTAAATACTTAAGAATTTCAATTTTAGAATATAGTTTCCCTTACTTTAAATAGTTTACTATATTCTTATTCCTTTTAACCAAATATCTTATTCTATTAAATTAATTTGGATTTCTAGATATATTCTATTCAACTTTCTATAATAATTATATAAATTAATTCAAGTTACTGAATTAAAAATTATTACAGAAAATCAAATAATAATAATTTTTTTGAAAATAGAAATTGAGAACAATTTAGTATTTTTCCTCCCCTAAACTTAAAATTTTCTATCTATTTCTAACTGGTGAAAAGGAAGATATACAATGAATTTACATCATACCTTTGAGCTTTAGGTATTTCTTTTCCTTGAAATTTTTGCAGGCTTTTTCATTATTTAAAGAACTCGTACTCGTTAGTATTCTTCCATATATATAGTATTTAAAAGAGAGTGCTGGGTAAAGAAATTTTGAAATAAGTATAAAAACACAAAGAGATTAAAACTTAATCTACTATTACACATCCAATCAACTGGGTTATTAAAACAATCTAAAATTAAAGTTCACAATTTATGAAACTTAAACAACACATTTAAAGAAAAACTAACATACTACCTTAAAGAAAATTTGCATACTAATTTAACATATATAAAAAGTCTAACATAACAGCTTAAGCAATTTAAAACAAACACACCAACTCCACAGTCCATAGAAAGTACATAACAATTACACACAAAGTAATAAAGTTTTTAAAATAACAATTTATCTAAACAAACCAAATAAAGTCTCTAATCTTCAGCATCAAAATCCCAAACTATATCATCTCCCTGATCTCCAGGCTGAGAAGGCTGAGCAGGCTGATACTGTGTGTAGCGGGGGCATTCAGGAAAGACAACATCTAATTCACCACTCCTGTAACGACCTTCAGCTTCATAATATGCTATTTCGTACTCTGAATGTCGCTGGAGATATTCACTATCATAATCATGTCTTCTCTCCAAGCCTCTAATCCTTTGGTCCATATGCTCCAGTTTTTCTTCTATTTTCTCAAAACTTTTCCGTTGTAAAGTCATCTCATTCATCAAATCTTGAAGGGTAGGAGTACTATAGGGAGGTGGGTCATAACTAGTAGAGGGAATATCTCTACTTGAAGAAGGTACATAGTTCCTTGTCCCAGATCTCCATCCTTCATGGGATTCATATTTCTTAATATTAGCCAGAGTAATGGGTTTCATAGGCTCAACCCATTCCTCATCATCTCTTGCCTCTACCCCAGATAATTGGTAGAGTGCATAGATAAGACCAGGATGTCCTAGTCCTCCTCCACTTTCACTTCTTGAGGTGGCCAATATATTCTTAAAAATTACACTTCCCACATTAATACTTTTTTGGTTATGAATACAGAACTTCAGAACTGCTCTATCTCTTGTTACCTCACTATGGTGGTAAGTAGGTAACAAAGTAGAACAAATAAAATAGTGTCAGGCTTTAGATGACGCATTTAACATAGAAAAAGGGAAGTTTACCCGTTCTCGCTGCTTTATCTTCCAAACTCCTTTCCCGTCAGTGAGAAAGTCGATCACCTCTTCCAGTGCTCCTTCCATAGTTCCAAATGTATCATACTCACTGGTGTAGGTCTCTCGTACCTCGTAATAAGCATTTATTCTTGCAGCGGCCGAATTCCACAAAAATCCTCTAACCTTAACGGTGCATCTTCAGACTTCGTGTCAGGTTCGCATAAAATTCCTTTACCACTTCTACAGCGGCTCTGTTGGTCATGAAATAAAAATTTTCCCATCATATTTCTTTAATTATTCGCTCAACTTCTCCTCTAGGACTTTTGAAAACTCGATCTTGAATGCATGTTCTGGCTTGAATATTGTGAAAATATCTTGATTGTACCCTTGCATTCACAAAACGAGTTTCTTCGTAATCCAACCTTCGTCTTTGTCGAGGAGCCATTACGTTCGATCAATGAACATCACAAAAATTCTAACTAAACTTCCAATTATTACTAAAATGGCTTCTTATAGCAAGTAAAATCCATTTAAATCGATCTCCATGAATTTCTTCCAAGTATTTTCTCCATATTTCGAATTTTTCCAAAATTCCCAAATGTAGAAGAAATTCATGGTGAAGAAAAAAAAAAATTTTTGCATAGGAGTGAAGCACTTACCAAGGGGAGATGAAATCCGGTGTCAAAAAGTGTTGAAATCGCCTCAAATCCAAGATCTCACGAGCCCTAGGTCGGTTTTTTTCGAAGTTTTGAGGAAGGGGATGATGAATAGTGTCGGTTGACTGGTCAAATATAGGACATTTCGCGATCTCACTGTCGGCGAGATTTTTCTCGCCGTCGGCGAGCTAATTAATTTACCAAGGCTAAAGTTTCGGGAAAATCCCGCCGTCGGCGAGATCGTTCTCGCTGTCAGCGGGCTTTCCCTCGCTGTCGGCGGGATAATTCTCGCCGTCGGCGAGTTCCCAAAAATTTTAAATATTTAAAATTCTTCAATCATTTTCAACATCGATTTTGGCCCTAATTAATCTTCCGATCACTTAATTTGATAATTTAGTATGAAGATTAGATACTTATACTCACAAAAAGTTCACACAAACAATATAACTTTATATATGAAATCCATAATTCTTACAAACTTCACACATTTAAACACTAACACTTAAGACTTCCATACTTAAAACTCTCATAAATACTCAGCATTGTAATCCACACAACACTCTAAATGCTGAGACATAACAAATACATATAATTTCATCAAATCTGAGATGATCAAATTTAATGTTTAAATCATAGTAAAACCTAAATTCAAACACATATATACACACAAATATAACATAAGATAGAAATCTTTACTACTCCTCAGTGTCTGAACTAACATCCTCTCTGATATTCCCGATCTGACGCAAGTGCACAAATAGATTGTAGAAAGGCATGAAAGGGAATTCTGCAGTAGATTCTTCATCAATCCACCCTTCCTGTCTCAATAAATGAATAAAACTGGCCTCGGATGTCCGAGTATGATCAAAGTGCTCCTTCATCCTCCGAGTCGATGTGATCAAACATATCGGAGATATTATCGATTGAATTCATCACGTTTTGCAACTCCTTCTCAAATCCTTTAATCTTTTTCAGAATGAAATTTGTTTTATCAGTAAGGGGCCTCACTAAAGGATTGTTCTGTGATGCTCTATCAGAAATAATGGTACTCTCATCAGTGTTATCCAAAGTTGGAAACATATCCATAGGATCAAGTGGTTTCAATGGCAAAAGTACCTTTTCCCACGCCTCATAAGAAACTTGGTATTGACTGCATAAAGCAAATATAGTCGATGGGTGTCCAAGTCCATGAACTGACCCATGCACAATCAATCCCAATGCAGACTTTACTATAATTGATCCAACATCGATAGGTAGTCCAATTTGAATACGTAATTTAATATAGCGCATTCCTTTGAAACCTTATTTACCCTCATAGTGGGTTATAATTTTGATGAGATAAAGAAATGCCAATGCTTCGAGACAGGGTTAAGAAGTGATGCAGAGAAACTGACATACCCGTCTTCGCGCAACTCCCAATCATCAGGTTCGTCGGTCGGTATCTATAAATCTCGTTCATATTGTATCTTGAAGGAACAAAGTTTGAATAATGACGGACGGGGGTATTCCCTATAGAAAATAATTCATTTACCCTTGAAGGAGTAAATGTTACCCATCTTCCTCCGACGTAGACACTTCCATTGTTGATCGCATGTAGATTAGAGTAAAACTCTTTAACTACGAGGAATAACTACAACGGATGTCGTATAGCAAAATACTTCCCAATGCCGCTGCACGATCATTTCGTCAATTTTTGTGGTGGAATTCTCTACTACTCTGTTGATAAATCCCCTTTCTTTAATAAGTCGCTTCTTCATCAAAACTTTGTTGAAAATACGTTGCGCCTCCGAACTGAAAAATTTTCTTCGGTTGAAAACTCCAGTTTTTGTGGTTTCTAATAGTTTGGTGGCCATTTCGGATTGAAAGGAATGGTCTCTATCCGTTTCTCAGGAAGAAAATAGTGTAAAAATGAATTTGGGATGGTTTTTTACAAAGAAATAGCTTTAGAACCGTCCAAAACCGCACATAAAACTTAAGAGACCAATTTTTCAACTGCCTCGCCATCTGCGGGAAGTTTCTCGCCATCGGCGAGCTAGTTATAAAACTAATTTAAAGATATGGCATGTGATCTCGCTGTCGGCGGGCTCGCGCTCGCTGTCGGCGAGATTCGGTAAAATTGCCCAATTTTGCTCTGGTCCGAATATTTTTTGATCTCGTCATATAGGTTTGAATTTGTGATGATTCTAATTAAAAATTGAATAGTAAGATTTATTTTAATATTACAGACTCACTAATTTATATATAATTAAAATAAAAGACTACTATGGGTTGCCTCCCATGAAGCGCTTGGTTTAACGTCGTCAGCCCGACCTAATTTCAGTTAGTAATCAGGTCGACTAAGCATTAAAAACTCTTTAAAATTTGGTCTTCTACCTTTGAAATATGGTTTTAATCTATGTCCATTTACCTTAAATCTATTTCCTTTTTTGGATCTTCAATTTCTATAGTTCCATATGAAAATATTTGAGTTATAGTGAAAGGTCCTAACCATCGAGATTTCAATTTCCCAGGAAATAATTTCAATCTAGTATTATATAGCAAAACTTCTTGTCCCGGTTCAAAATTTCTCTGATTAATCTTCCGATCATGCCATAATTTCATCCTATCATTATTATATGATTCATTCCTTAATTCTTCTAATTCATTTAATTGCAACAATCTCTTCTCACCAGCTTCTTTCATATTATAATTAAATTCTTTAATCGCCCAATATGCTTTATGTTCTAATTCAACTGGTAAGTGGCAAGTTTTTCCATATATAAGCTCGTAAGGAGTCATTCCAATCGGAGTTTTATAAGCGACTCCGTATGCCCATAATGCGATGTATCTAGTCTTATAGACCGATCCAATCTATTAGTGGTTTACGTACTTTTCTAAAATACGCTTAATCTCTCGATTAGAAACTTCAACTAATCCACTAGTTTGTGGATGATAAGCGATTGATATCTTATGAATAATATTATATTTTTCTACTAGTTTGTGAATATATTTATTTCTAAAATGAGTTCCTCCGTCAGTGATAATCACTCTCGGCATTCCAAATCTAGTAAAAATATTTTTCATTAAAAATTTTGAAACACTTTTAGCATCACACCTAGGTAAAGCTTGCGCTTCAATCTATTTGGAAACATAATCAACAGCTACTAATATATATGACTTTCCAAATGAAGGAATAAAAGGTCCCATAAAATCTAATCCCCAAACATAAAAAGTTTCAACTTCTAATATAAAATTCAGAAGCATTTCATTTTTTCTTGATATATTTCCTACTCTTTGGCATTTATTGCAGGTTTTTATATATCTGTATACATCTCTAAATAGAGTAGACCAGTAGAATCCAAATTGTAGAATTTTATACGCAGTTTTATTTGTCCCAAAATGTCCTCCAAAATCAGAATCATGACATTTTTGAATAATTGGTTCGGTTTCTTCATAAGGCACACATCTTCTAATAATTAGATCCTTACATTGCTTATATAAGTATGGTTCATCCCAAAAGTATGTTTTAGTATCATGAATGAATTTTTTCTGTTGTTGCAAAGTTAACATATGTGGTAAAATGTCACTTACAATATAATTTACTATATCAACTTACCAAGGTATTTTCCACTCATTTATATTATAAAGTTGTTCATCAGGAAAATTGTCTATAATTTCATTATCAGTATCAGATAATTCATGATATTCTAATCTTGATAAATGATCAGCAATTTGATTATCAGTTCCCTTTTGTTAACGATCTCAAAATCAAATTCTTGCATTAATAACATCCATCTAATTAATCTTGGTTTAGAATCCTTTTTTTGCATTAAATATTTTATATCAGAGTGATTAGTATGCACAATACATTTACTTCCTATTAGATAAGGCCGAAATTTATTAAAAGCATATACAACTACTAATAATTCTCTTTCAAGTAATCGTATAATTTATTTCAAGCATCATTTAGAGTTTTACTAAGCATAATATATAACTTTGAAAATCTTATCATATCTTTGCCCAAGAACTCGCTCCTATAAGCATAATCACTAGCATCACACATAAGCTCAAATGGTTTCTCCCAACTAGGTGAAACTATTATAGGTGTTGTAATTAATTTATTTTTTAATAATTTGAAAGCATTCAGGCATTCAGTTGTAAATTCAAATTTCTTGTCCTTTTCAAGAAGTTGGCATAGAGGTTTAGTAATTTTTGAAAAATCTTTTATATAACGTCTGTAGAATCTAGCATGTCTAAGAAAACTTCTTACCCCTTTCACCGTAGTTGGAGGTGGTAATTTAGCTATAACTTAAATTTTTGCAGGGTCTACTTCCATGCCCTTTTCCGAAATTTTATGCCCTAATACAATGCCGCTCGCAACCATATATTGACATTTCTCCCAATTAAGAACTAAATTAGTTTTCTCACATACTTCAAGTACTTTTTCAAGATGATTTAAGCACGTGTCAAATGATGTTCCAAATACAGAGAAATCATCCATAAATACTTCTATTCCATTATCAATTAATTTACTAAATATAGACATCATACATCTCTAGAATGTTGCAGGTGCATTACATAATCCAAAAGGCATCCTTCGAAAAGCGAAAGTTCCATAAGGACTAGTAAATGTAGTTTTCTCTTGATCCTCAGGAGCAATTTTTATTTGATGATAACCGGTGTATCCATCTAAGAAACAAAAATACTTATGTCCGGCTAATCTATCTAACATCTAGTCTAGAAATGGTAAAGGGAAGTGATCTTTCCTGGTGGTTGTGTTTAATTTTCTATAATCAATACATATTCGCCATCCAGTAACTTGTCTTATAGGGATAAGATCATTATTTTCATTAGCTTTTACGGTCACTCCTCCTTTCTTAGGCACACAATGGATTGGGCTTATCCAAGCACTGTCAGAAATAAGATATATAATACCATTATTTAACCATTTTAAAATTTCTTTCTTGACTACTTCTTTCATTATCGGGTTTAATCTCCTTTGGGGATCTACTTTAAGCTTATGTTCATTATCTAAAATAATTCTGTGCATACAGATTGAAGGACTAATTCCTTTAATATCTGCTAAAGTCCAACCAAAAGTTTTCTTATATTTTTTAAGGTATCTAAAAGTTTTTGTTCTTGAGATTCATTTAATTCAGATGAAATAATAACTGGTAGAGTTGAAGAATTACCTAAGTAAGCATATTTCAAATGATTAGGTAACATTTTTAACTCAAGTTCAGGAGGTTTAATAATTGATGGAACTATATTTTTTTCAGTGTTTTCTGTATTATCCAAAAATTCAAATTTCTCTTGAATATAATATAGTTCTTCATTTATATCGGCTTTTTCAATTAATGCATAATTTTCTTTTTCTAATTTTTCTTCATAATATTCCTTAAAATGTTCTTTTTGTAAATGATCGAGTAGTTCCATTCGAAAACACTCATCTTTTTCTAGCACAGGATATTTCATTGATTTAGCAATATTAAAAGTAACTTTTTGGTCATTTACTCTCATAGTTAATTCTTCTTTCTGAACATCAATCATAGCTTTCCCAGTGGCTAAAAATGGTCTTCCTAAGATGATAGGAATTTCTTTATCTTCTTCCATATCTAAAACAATAAAATCTACCGGGAAGATAAATTTATCCACTTTTACTAAAACATATTCAATAACTCCCTTAGGATATGTAACAGAACGATCAGCTAACTGAAGGGTTACTGAAGTAAGTGAAATTTCTCCCAATCCTAATATCTTAAAAATTGATAGAGGCAATAGATTGATGCTTGCTCCTAAGTCACACAAAGCTTTTCCATAGAATTTTTCTCCAATAGCGCAGGTTATAGTGAAACTACCAGGATCTTTTAATTTTTTAGGAAGCTTTTTCTGAATAATAGCACTACACTCCTCACTAAGTACGACCGTTTCATTATCGGTAAATTTTCTTTTTTTATTTAAAATATCTTTCATGAATTTTACATAGTTTGACATCTGTTCTAAAGCTTCTACGAAAAGAATATTTATTGTTAATTTCTTCAGAATTTCAAGGAATTTAGCACACTGTTTATCTTTTTTATCTTGATTTAGTCGTTGAGGAAATGGTGGTGGAGGTTTTTCAACAGAAATTTTCATTGGTATTAAAGAATTTTCTAAGTTCGGATCTTGTTGATTCTTTTCCTTTTTGATTTCCACTTCCTCTTTTTGACTTTCAAGTTCTTTCTGAATTCAAGGTTCTAATTCTTTTCCACTTCATAATTGTATCGCTTTAATTTGTTCCTTTTCTTTATCTTTGGGATTTATTTCCACATTACTAGGAAATGTTCCAGGTATTCTATTATTAAGCGCGATAGCGATATGTCCAAGTTGAGTTTCAATATTTTTAATAGCTGTTCCTTGATTTTATAATTGGTTTCCTTGTATTTGTAATTAATTTCCTTGATTTTGTAATTAATTTCCTTGATTTTGTAAATGTTGACCCATATTTAATATTAATTCTTCTATAGATAATTTCTTATCTTTAAATTGAGGGTTAGTATTACTAAATCCAGGTGGATAACTAGGTTTATAGTTAGAATTTCCTTGGTCAGAGGGATTTCCTAATGGTTGTGTTATGTTGTTCATCCATGGTTGATTAGTTGTATTATTATTCCAATTAAAATTAAGATGATTTTTCCATCCATGATTATAATAATTCGCATAAGGATTATTGGGTCTGTTATTAATAGCATTCATAGTTTCATATGAAGGTTGAGATTCTATAAGTTGTCCAGATGACTACTAATATAGTTGGAGAGTAATTCATTCCAAAATGATCTAATTTTTTAGATATAGCAGCGATTTGCGAAGCTAACATAGATATTGCATCATTTTCATGAATACTGGCTATCTTTTACGGATTCATTCTATCGACGAGCCATTGAAAATTATTGGTAGCCATTTCTTCGATTAGTGCATAGGCTTCATCAAATGGTTTTGAAATTAATGATTCTCCAGCAGCAGCATCGATGATTGATCTAAGAGATCCTACTAATCCATTATAGAAAATTTGAATAATTAACCAATCTGGTAACGCATGATGTGGGCATTTTCTAAGAAGTTCTTTAAATCTCTCCCAAGCTTCATATATTGATTCTCCATCAAACTAACTAAAAGAAGTTATATCATTTCTAAGCTTAGCAGTTTTAGATGATGGAAAATATTTGGATAGAAATTTTTGTGATAACTCTCCCCAAATTTTAATAGATCCAGGTGCTAACGAATTTAACCAAATTTTAGCCTTATCCCTTAAAGAAAAAGGAAAAAGTCTAAGTCTAATAGCATCGTTAGATACTCCATATTTGAAAGTAGCACATAGTTCTAAAAAACTAGCAAGATGTAAATTAGGATCTTCAATAGGTGAACCACTAAATTGATTGTTTTGTACCATTTGGATAATTGCAGGTTTAAGTTCAAATGAGTTAGCAGCTACATCAGGGTTTTGAATAGTTAAATGAATTTCATCTAATGTAGGGTTGGCATAATCTCTTAATGGTCTCTATTGATTGCTATTTTCATTTTCAGGAATATTCGCCATTTGTGTTAAATTTATAATTTCTCTTTTTTGTTTTCTAATTCTTTTAATTGTACGCTCTAATTCTGAATCGAAAGGAATTAAATTTTTGTTTCCAAATGTACGCATACAATTTTGTAAAATAAATTTTAAAATAGTCCGTTACTCTAGTAAATAATTTCTTTACTTCCCCGGCAACGGCGCCAAAAACTTGACCCACTTTTTAATGTTTACAAAAATAGCAACGACACCAAAAACTTGATCCCACTTAATATATATATATATAATTTTATGATGGAATGTATAATGTGGATTCTACGCAAGTATACGTATCGTATCAAGTAATACAAGGCTCTAGTGGAGTCCTGGTTATCGATCCCACAGGGAAGTTTTACTAGATTTGTAACAGTTAAATTTTAAGGATTTACTTACTAATATAGTATACGGAATATAGAATACTTAACTAAAGCGATCTAAAGTAAACTAATGCTTTAAATAAAGTTGATTTAAAGATTTCAGAAAAAGTATCTTTCCCCTTGTTTTTAGAAACATAAGTGAATGATGAATTCAAAAAGATTTTTTTATTGTATTGTGACAAATAGAAGCATTCCTATTCTTTACCCTTTGGTCCAGGTGCAAAGAACATTGATTAGTCCTATGCTTGATTACTGAATCTGCGGCTAGGCTGGGAGGATACTGGCTGCCACTTCAGAGCTCCCACATTCCCCTCACCTGAGGGCTAACATCTACACTTCAGCTCTCAAACAATAGGACTAAATTGAATATTTTAGTCTGTCACACTAAAATGTCCAATTCTACGTCCGATAAATAATATTTCCCTATTTATTTGCATCCTCCTTCCAAGGCTTTTGACTTCCCTAAATACTGGATGTAATCTTTATTATAGTTGATAATTCAACATATTTTAACAATTCAATTGACGTACTAACAAGTAAATTAAGTTTTAAGTAAAAGATTATCACAATTTATTTTAATATATTAGGCACTTCTATTTAATTTCATCAATTCACATAATTTCATAAATAAGGAGAAAGACTAAGAAAACTACTCAGAATGCATGGGAATTAAACAAAGCATGGATTTCATTTAAAGTTAACAACAATAAACAAATATTCTTATCTCAATTTCCTCCCCAAGCAGACTCCTTGAAGTTCCTTTGACTTTTCCTTTTAGTACAACACTCTTCTTAACTCAATACTTACACTTACTCACACTAAACAACAACTTAGACTCAAAAGCACACTAATAGAATACTCTAAGACTCCTCAAATAGACACACCACATACTAAAATTCATCCTCTATTTATAGAGGTAGACAAAGGTCCAAGGGGTACTTAAGCACCTCTTCAAAAAGCGTTCAGGTTCAATCTATCTGGCATTTTGAACAGTCTCGCCGTCGGCGGGGCTTCTAGAAGGTCTCCAAACCGCGTGATCTCACCGTCGGCAGGCTCAGGCTCGCTGTCGGCAAGGTAGTTTCAAACCTTTAATAAATTCTCTTTATAATCTTGCCGTCGGCGGGCTCGATTTCGCCGTCGGCGACTTAGTTCATTTTGCATGTATTTCTTCCTTTTTTATCTAAATTTGCTCTATTTCATGCTTTTTTTCCATCACTTATAAATTTTCGTTCCTGCAATAAAATAAAGAAAATACCTTTCTTTAAAGTGCAATTTCATAAAAAATAGGTATGAATTTCTTAACAGATTTTTCAGTGATCAATAACTTTCAAAGGTAAGGTTTTCCAAGAAATTACAATAGTCGGAAATTCAATAGGTGAATGGCCCAAATTTTGAAACATTTTATTTTATCAGAATCTAAAGGAGAGAAGGCTAGGGGAAGAACACATATTCAAGGAAAATCATGATGTCATGCCGAGCTATCTTATGGTTTGGCTTTAAATCTTAGAAATGAAGTTATTTAAATTTCAGTCTTGCTAATTAATTATAAGGATTACATTTGAATATTATCTGATTATGCAAACAACCTGCAAGATGAGAAGATTCATGTCATATCAGATGACAACCTCGGAATCCTAAAATGAAGTTGGGCTTATATTGCTCAACAATGTTGTGCAAAGGCCTAAAGGAAATGTGACGATTTATGTTGCACTAGGCAAGCTACCTCAAAGTCCTATGGCTTGTTGTTTAGATTAGGGAAAGATTTTGCTGATGTTGACAAGTTTTGTTGTTGAAGATGGCTGCGCTGCCCACTATACATGCTCCAAGCTCCTCGTCGTAGCAGGTTTAGTTTAAAGAAATGTCAATTGAGGAGAAAAGAGAAGTGTCATGTTTTAGAAATATTTGGATGAAAGTGACTTAATATTTTATTAGAGGAACATTAAAGTTGATTATAACAACACCGGTTAAGATCCCACGGTTCCATCATCCCGGCATTGCTATTTTCATCGGATTCACTTAGTCCAAATGAATTTACTAAACTCAACTTAATGAGTTCCATACTATCATTCAGATCGTGGGAAAACCCTATTAACATCATGTGGATTACCTCCTTCAAGGAATTTCCGATCATCCAACGAGACGTTTTAATTTAGTTACAATGGTAGTTTTTTGTTTTGTTTGTGATTAAATTTTGAATTGTTTTATATTTTGAATGTTGTGGGGGTGAATTTTATCTTGTCTTTTTTTAATTTATTTTTTGTTTTGGTTTTGTGGGAATCCTAAAGGTTTCAGTTTTCATGCAGGGTGACATTGTTGTTTAACATGCAAATTGCAAGAAAAGTAAAGTGCAATAAAGAAAACATGGGAAAAGAAAGCGCTGTAAACTTATAAAAGTGTAGCTGGCAAGTCTTCTCGTTCCTCCACCTGAAACTTTAGTATTCTTTACAATAAACATTTATATTTGCAGGGAAGTAACAACTTAAGGATATGTTCGTCACAGGCCTACCAAGTCCTAGGTCATAACCCGATGAACTCCCATTCATTTATGAGATATTTTCATATAATAAATATAATAAATACAATAGTCCTACAAGGTGTCCAGAAGACTTGTGAAACGGTTCAAGAGAAGCCCATATATTTCACAATACTTTTGAACTTCCCTGAGGTCCTTTTAGATTTATTATGATTATTAAACGGTTTATCCCTTTCATACCCTTATGCTCAGTGGACTGGTGTTTTTAATTAACCCGAAAGACAGGGTAATTATCATTTTTTATTTCATTTAGAGATTATGTAGGTGAAAACCCCCTTAGGCAAACTTAATTTGTTTAGGAAATTTAACCAATTAATTTCATATCTGGGCTTGTAGTGTTTCCAAGTGTCCATAATTTGATTATGTTTGCTTTTCTAAACTTCTTTTAGCAAGATTAATTAAGCCTAGCTTACTACCAAGCCCTTAAAATTTTGAAGAATACATTTGTAATTCTTTTTAGAAAAGGTTAAATGAGTTTGATCAATTTTTATCAAAATATAGGTCTATCATTTAACATACTAATGAGGGGTGTAAGTTAGTAGATCATTAACCTCGAAGATTAACCCCTAACCCTAAGGATCATTTTTGTTTAATTATCTCCCAAATTAGAATTAATTAGCAAAATTCAAACATTTAGTTTTGATATAGCAAAATCAGAGTTCGTTTCTACCATTTATCCTTTTAATGTCTTAAACATCCAAACATATCATTTATGATCATTAATTTCCCATTTTACCCCTTTGATTAAGCCTAAATATTAATTAAGGCTAAAAACCCTTAAAATTACAACTTTGCCCTTGGGGCCCTATCACTCCATAATTTCTTAAATTCAGTTCAAATGACTTTGAAACTTTTATATTACCTTACTAATTAGCTAATTAAAACATCAGAGCAGAAAATGTGATTTTTCAAATTTTAACTTAATTTATATTTTTATTTTAATGAAAAAATATAGATTTTTTAGTGAAAATTCCATAACTTGATCAAAACAAAATATTTTACTTTAAAATTTTTACTGGAGGTAAACCTAGACTAGAGGACCTCTTGGAATAAATTTTATAATTTTTTGAATTTAATTTTAATTATTAGAATTATTTTAATTTTTGGAGTTTTAATTAATTATTAAATATTTGAAAAGTTGAAAATTCAATTTTTTATTTTTTAAAAATCTCTCTGAGGTCAGGGAACCTAGAGAAACAAATTTCATATTTTTTTGATTTTTCTTTTAATTATTGGAATTATTTTAGTGCAAAATTAAGGAAATTAATTTTTTAGCCTTTTAAAAATTCATTTAAGTCTTTAAAATTTAATATCTTGACTTAGGGACCTAGGAAAATTATGGAGATGGTTCCTAAGTGATTAGGAGACCAAATGTAACAATTTAATGATTTTTAATATTTTTGTGATTTTTTAAATATTATTTAATTATTTAAATATTAAAATAGGTTCATAAATGAAAATTTGATAAAAATTCCAATTTTATTCTTAGAAAATTCCTCTGATCACAGAGAACTCTCAAAACCTATTTTCTAATTTTTTTTGAGTGGTATTTTAATTATTAAAATTCATTTAAGTGCCAAAAATACCATTGGGCTTAAGAAGACATCAAAATTTTTAGGGGAGTTCATTTGTCCCTAAAGCATAGTGGAGAATTATTTTTAGGTTATTTTGATTTTTATTTTATCTTAATTAATTAAGAGTTTATTTTAGGTCAAGTTGACGATTAGTGCAAATCTTAGTGATTTAGCCCATGAAATAATTATCCTAGGGTCCTCTGATCATAAGAGACCTACCAAAATTTACTTTGTATTTTTCTAATTATTAGTTTAATTATTACAATTTTTATACCAAACCAAACACAATAACTTGAAAAATACAGACCTCCTCACAGAGATTCCCCTTACTTTAGAAAAATCAGGGAAGATCCCTTATGACAGATAGAATAAGACCCCCAAAGCTCAAGCCATGGTGAAATGTATGGGTCAGTGGAGAATTAAAAGACTAAAATCAGTATTTAAATTATTAAAATTAAAATATACATCAAAAATACTTCAAACCATTTCCACATTGTTCTCCTCTGTTCACTGAGTAACAGGGTATTTTTCTGATTTTTCTAGGCCAAGATATGGATTTTTAAAGTTCTGGTGATTTAAATAATTTAGAAAATAGGGATTTTTCTAATTAACCATGTCGGTGCCACGCAAACCTACGGCGGGTCGAAAGCACACACGTCTCCTTCTGGTTGGGCGCCGCCTTCTGAGTCAGCACCACGTGGCTCTGCAGTTGTATTTCATCTTCCCATCCGGTGCCATCCTAGCCCTCTATTTAATACACAGATGATCCAACAGCGCTTGAGCTTCATCCTCGACTGGTTCATCCCAAGAGCCGTCCACACTAAAACCCTAATATCTCAATCTAGACTCAACCAAATCACTTCGGGTTTGATCCTATGGACTCGTCTAAGCATGGCAAACATATCCATACTGCTAATCACAGTTTAAATTAACCCTAATTACATGGAGAATCTAGAGAAGCTTGAGAAGAAGAAGGAGGCAATACCTTGGCTCTGAGAAGTGAAGCTTCAATCAGAGATGCTCTACACCTTCGTTGGAGTCCCAGGAGCTTAGGGATGAAACCTCTTGCTCTGGTGAATTACCTAGGTATGAAAGTGACCAAGGCCGATTTCGAGCTTTGATGGAAATCTAGTGTAGAGGCCTTCTGTGATGGGGCTTTGGTGGGGATCTTCTTCTCTCACTGTTGTGAAAGTGTTGGTACAGTTAATTGAGATTTAGTGCTGTGTGGAGGTGTATTGGAAAGTGTTCTGGTTTCCGGCCAAATTTTAGCTCTAAAATTGAGCTTAGGCAGTGGGGACCAGAGGGGGAAAATGGCTGTAATGGTCTTAGGGAGGTCTGGAAGGGCTCTGGTGAGATTTTGGTAGAGTTTTGTTAAGAAATTTTCAACACTCTTTCTTGGCCATGAAGGGTAGTGGCTTAAATAGCCATGGTTGGGGTGGCTGCCAGGGCTCCAATTCAAGTGCAAAGAGCTACCTAGGTGGAGTGCAGAGGAGCTCTGGTGGCAATTTTGGGCTGAGTTGGCCATAGGGTGGAGTTTCGGTTTGGCCAAGAGGGAGGTGGCTCTCGGTTTTGGCATTTTCTGGCCACTAAGCCTGCCGGCCAGGCCAGTGGGTCAGGTGCACTAGTGGGCATGCCATAAGTGCAATGGGTTTTAATGGTTAAGGCATTATGGCAAACATCCCTTAGATTTAACCATTTAAGGGATGAGATCCCCAAATTTGGGGGACCTTTGGTCCATGGCTCCACTAGGGTGGGCTTAGTGGGTTTAGCCCAGTCCCTAGGATCAACTTAGTGGCTCTGGAGGGGTTGGTTTGGTCACATTTAGTTTAATTTAGTTAAGTTGGGTCATGGATTCATTTGGGGCACTTTGGGTTCAAATTGGGCTAACTTAGGTTTGAGCTCTAATGGAGCCCAAGTATCTTGAGCAACATTGTGTAAATGATTGTAATGGAGATTTTCATGAAGACTTGGAGTGGTTTTGAGTTCATTTGGGTATTCAATTTGGTGGATTTTGGGATTTTGGTTAATTTGGGCATGTTGGGCTTGACTTGGGTCTAGGTTGGGCTAGGTTTGGGTCCATGGCCAATTAAAAGTTCCAAATGGTCTATGGGGATGTCATGAAGAGTTCCCAATATCAATTGGGTGGAAATTTTGTGAGTAGGGCCTTCAATTTGGTAGATTTTGGGCATGTGTTGAGCTTGGGTTAAAATTGGATATTTTTGGATTTCATGTGGATTTGGGTGAGACTTGGGCTCAAATTGAGGGCGATTGAATGTTGCATGTGATTCATAGGAGTGTTATGGAGGGTTTAGGTTTGAAATTTGGGGGAATTGGTTGACATTGGGTCAATTTGGTGATTTTGGATCATTTCGGTAAAATTGGGGATTTTGGATTTTAAGTGGAATTAAATTCAAATATGGTTCAATTGGGCTTGGATTTGGTTTAGATTGGTATTAGAGATGTTGAATTAAAGTTTGGAATTTCAATTGGGCAAGATTGGAGTCAATTGGGTAGACATAGGGTTTTATTTGGGCACTTTTTGGTTAAATGGGTCAAATTGAGGCTTTTGGTTAAATTGGGCTAAATTGGCCAAATTGGGTCATGTGGTAGTTGAGCGAAATGAAATTGGGAATATTTGGGATGTTTTGGGAATTTTGGGAATTTTTGGAATTTTGGGCTAAGAGGAGCATTTTGGTCATTTTGGGGATTTTGTTTTGGAAAATTTGGCAATTTGCGGTAATTTTGATTAATCTGAGTGGTGGTAAGTATTTTGGAATGATTTTTGGAGAATTATGGCTAATTTGGATGATTTTGAAAATTTGGGGGATTTTAGGGCTTTGGGGGTATTTTAGGTATTTTGGGTATTTTGGGTATTTTGGTGTAAAGGGGCTAAAAATTTGGAATGTTTGGGCAAATTGAGGTTAGTTGAAGGTGAGTAGTATGGAATTGCTTAAATTGAGCCATGGACCAAGGGTCACCCTCATTTGGTCTTCTATGTGTTGGTACTAGCAAAACCTTAGCCTGAGGCTAAGAGCTTGGGAAAACCACTTACATAGTTTCCAAAGAGTTAGGGGATCAAAAGGTGATGTGCTTAGTTTAGGGTTGTGAGTGTGGGTGTGAGTGTGGTGTAAGTTCCAGACCTCCCAGGGTAAATCCTATAGCCTAACCACCTATAGGTGACTTCCCTTGGGCTTCCTTATGCTTGGTCTCTTCCTCCCAAAAACTGGACGTTAGGCCTTAAGCATATGAAAACTCCCATGAAGTAAGGAAAGTTTGAATTTCTATGGGGAGGGTTCCATGACTAGTCTTCTAAAAAAGTCACCAGGAGATTCCTATGGCTAGACCCTAGGCTATTCGAAAGAAAGTCTAGACCTCAATCAAAAGTGAGGTCAACAATTGCATCATTAAACTTATTGGGACTAACAATGCTATTGTAAAATTACTTATGCCATTTGCAAGATTAATAGAACTAGTATAATTATCGATAATAGAGCAATCTTAAAAAGTAGTATATTAACCATCAACAGTATTATGCTCATTACTATTAATCAAACTATCTTGAACATTCGTGATGTGATAAGAGGCCATTTTAATCCAAAAGATAACAAAATCTGGAAGATTGACATTAGAAACTAAAGAAACAGGATGAATTTCTCCGACATTAGAAACTAAAGAAACAGGATGAATTTCTCCAAAATTCCCACTCATATTATTATTATAAAAATATATTTTAATGGAGAAAATAATACTATGATAAGGAGCAAGACCATTACTTGAATTTTTAGAAGTGTGAATCATACATAATAGGAATATCAATAGGAACACAAAGAGGAGATCCATTCCTACCGCTAAGAAATCTTTGTTTATACCTGTTATTATTCTACTTTGAAATGTAGATAAAATAGGTGTTGATGGAGGATTATTTGATTTAGGAAAATAATGAGAATCATGAGTAAATGTGCAATAGATCTTGTAGGAACTTTGTTTCCACTCATACAACACACGTAAAATAAATTCTCGCACCTGTATATAATGAGAAGTAAAATCGGGTAGATGAGCGATGATGCCAAGATTAACTATAGCGAAAGAGAGGCGTGCACCTTTAGCAGTTAAAGAATCAATATCTATAAGAAAATAAATTTTTTCAAGCAGTTTTAGAAATATCAACTTCATTCTAACAAAATACAGGTACGTTAAGGAATTTCACCCAACGGAGACTACTTTAAAATATTTTTCAAGTAGCCTAAAATCAAGAATCCATCTTTTAAAGGTAAATGATTTCATAGAGATGAACCAAACACCACCCATTAAAAGCATTTTTAAATCCTCCTCAGAGTTAAAATAAAACGAAAAAAATCTTCTGTAAGGGAGAAATGATCGACCACACGTTTTAATTTCCAGATTCTAATAATCACTTACTGTAAATTACCATAGAATGGTCTCCTCCATAGAATATATCCATCCAAGGCCCGATATTTATTGAAGATCAAGTTTAGAGATAGAATCACATCGTGAGAACAAGGAATATAAGAAAAATTGAAATTAGAAAAATTGTTAAGAAGTGAAATAACTAAAATCTTCTAGTTAAGTGCTAAAATAGGGCCAAAATTGGCCGAGAAGAAGTAGAACTAAGTGGGTAAAAAAAGAATCCATTTTAAGAAAAGGAAAGTACACCCCAAAATTTAAAAGAACACCAAAATATAAAGAAGAAATAGAAAAGAAAATAAGATTTTCCCAAGAGAAAGGGAAAACTAAAAAGGAATGCAAAAACCGTGAGAGAAGCATAAGTCAGCAAAAATTCTCTCAAAATTTATTATTACACGCTATGCATGCAAAGACCATCCAAAAAAGAAAAGGTGTTCCCAAGAGAAAGAGAAAACATGGAAGACCATTAGAAATCTTAGAGGGAAGCACAAATCGCCAGAGCTTCTCGCTTTATTTCCATGAGAGGGTTTTATTTTCACATAGTTCTTGTATATTAATAACATTTTCGTATCTTTATATATATATATATATATATATATATATATATATATATATATATATATATATATATATATATATATATATAAAGATACAATGACTCAATTTTATCGCTCACAAAAAATAAAGATAAAACCTGGAAGAAGGTCCCAACGCACGCACCCTACGTAAAACACGAAAAAGAAAAAAATTGGGACCTTCTTCCAAAAAAAGAAAAAAATACAACTCACCCGACTCAGTACCGACACACACCGCAAAAAGAACCAACAAAAACTAAGTATCTAAAGCAAACACGAGTTTGAAAACGTAGGGACAAACTCGTAGACAACGAGCTTCAATAGATTTGCACCAAGCCTAAGAATCCAATCAGCGACAGAAATTCCCTTCACGTCGAGTATGATTCCAAATCACATTCAATCCTACTGAAAGAGTCTTAATCTTTTTAATCTGTAATAAAACACTCCAATGACAGATTATGTTTAAAGAACAAATATCAAACATAGTTCAGGAATCAGTTTCGAAAATAATATTCACCCACTTCTTATGCTTAGCAATTAAAAGTCCAAAAAGAATAGCCTCAACTTCAGCAATTAAAGGCGTCGAAGTAACAATAGGAGCAGCAAACCAAGCTAAAATCGATCCATTCCAATCACGGCAAATCCCACCAATACCTGCTTTAGTAAAATTCTAAGATGCATCAGTATTAATTTTCAAAAAAGGCACAAAAGGTTTATTCCAATGAATACTAGATCCAAGAAGCATTAACAAGATTTATAAGCAATTGGAGATTAGAAATCAAAGCACCAATATATCTGTTATTATTAGATTTAAAATCCACTATAGAAACACATTTAGAAATGTAAGAAATAATTTGCCCAACAACTTTAAAGGAAGTAGCAGTATTCCCTTCAAACTTACAACTATTACGGTTCATCCAGATGAACCAAACAGTGATAGAAGGGATACTACTAAAGAACATATGCCCCAAACAATTCCAATCCTGAAACATCTCAATAATGGAATTATAACCATGAAAAGAAATAGTTCTACTGCACAAAGTAAAAATTCTCTTCCAAATATCTGCATCAAAACCGCAATTAATAAAAGTATGTAAAATAGATTCCTCATCATTCTTACAAAAACAGCATTTAGAAACAATCCTTAAGCCCCTGAGCTTAAGTAAGTCATCGATAGGAATGCAATTATGTAAAAGTCTCCAAGTAAAAAAAGATATAGAAGGCTTCAACCATTTATTCCAAAGCCAAGATAGATCATAGCCAGCAGTGAAAGAAGTAATAGTAGCAAAGGTTTTAGTAACAGAATCCTCAATTCTAGTCTTGACCTTAGGAATATCCCTTATGGAATTATCCAAAGGGATGTTAGCAATGAAATAGACATCCTTATACTCAATCACAAAGCCTAATTTAGCAAGATTCCAATGTGTATTGTCCCAGAAATCATTAACAACAATATTAATATGCTGAGGGCCAGCATAGCAACTAGCAAGGGGCCCAAAAGAAGTCCAGTCATCATACCAGAAAGACAACTTACCAATACCAACATCCCAACAAATAAATTTCTCCACCAAATGAGAAACCTTAAGCATTTCTTTCCAAATGTAAGCGTCATTAGAAGCAGCAGAAATAGATAAAGGATGATGATTAGCACAATACTTAGAGAATAGAAGGGTAGCCCAAATAGAGTTATTATCTCTAAAGTGAACCCAAAGCCTCATATAATTATATTTAATAGAGTCAGAAATACTTCTAAAACCCAGGCCCCCATTAGAAATGGGCTTGCACAACTTCTCCCAACACTTCCAGTGTAACCCTTTTTTCCTGCAACCATCCCATAAAAAACTATTGAATAAGACTTCAATCTTTCTAATAATAGCCTTGGGGACATTCATCACTTCAATAATATAAAGAGGCATGGAAATAAGAATACTCTTCAAAAGAGTAATACGCCCCCCAAAGAAAAGAAATTTGTTCTCCCAAGAATGAATTTTCATTCGAATTCTATCAACCAGATTATTAAACAAAGCAATTCTCTTAGGGTTCTTGTCTAAAACAAAACCAAGATAGTTAATGGGTAAAACAGCCGAATGACAAGAAGTATACTCAGCAATCCACTTTAACTTCATATTGTTGATATGCTTAGAACCATAAAAGGAGCACTTAGCAGAATTAAAAAACATACCAGAAGAATTTTGTAAATGATTAATGAGCCTCCAAATCTTCTTAATAGATCTCTTATTAGAATTAGTAAAAATAATAAGATCATCAGCATAGCATAGATGAGAAATGCTGATACAACCTTTATGCACAAAATTAAGAGAAGGATTGTCCCCATATAATTTATTAATGCACTTGGAGAAATAATCCATAGCAAGTATAAACAAATAGGGAGAAAGAGGGTCACCTTGCTTGATACCTTTAGAAGACATGAAATGCCTGTTGACCTCATTTTTGATGAGGTCTTCTCTTCTTCTCTTTAGTACTTAGGATCTAGCCTTAGGCTTTTCCTTTGACTATCTTAGAGGACTAGAATTGGGACCCACCTTTTAGAAATTCAAACCACTTCTTAACTCCTCGCAAACTCCACAAACTTGACTATAGACCCCTAATCACCTAGAGGGTTGAAATCAAATGTGGAAGTTTAAAGGATGAGTTCCTATAGGACTCTTCGGCCTTAGGACCGCCTCAGGTGGCCTGGTCTGGTAAAGGGCTGACTTACACATACACTACACCTATGCACTACACTTTCACACACTTCCTAAAAACACACCCTTACCCAACTTAACTTCCTGACTCATGTAAGTGATTCACATGGATGGTCCTTAACCCCTAAGCCCAGTAAGAGGGTTAGGAACAACATAGTGAATGCCTCAAATGAGTCTCTTCATGGCTCATGTGGGCTTGATATGGCTTCATGGCTCAACAAAAATGATTTCATTCCACTTACATCCACCCAATCTTCAAATTTTCCAAATTTTCAATTTTTGACCCCCCGGGACCCAACACCCGCCAACCTACCCAAAGCCCTGAATAGCCCAAATTTCTCAAAAATTTCCAAATTACCCAAAATTCTCCAAAATCAATCCCAAACATTTCCACATCACTCAAATTGATCATCCATATCCAAAAATATCAAAAATTCCAAAAATACCCCCCAATACCTTCCAAATACCCAAAATACCCCTTTTGACCCAAAAATCCAAAAATTCAGAAAATTCCCAGAAAATTCCAGAAAATCCCAAATATTCCCAATTTCATTTTGTTCAACTACACCATGGGCCAATTTTGTCAATTTACCCCACTTTTATCAAAACCCCCAATTTGACCCATTTTAACCCAAAGTAAACCCAATGTCAAACCTAACCTACCCAATTGACCCAAATTCTGGTCCAATTCAATTCTAAACTTCAATTCAACATCCCAACACCAATCTAGACCAAATCCAAGCCCAATTTGATTGGCATTGGGATCCAATTTCACTTTTGGCCTTAAAGCCCAATTTGGACCTATGACCCAAACCTAACCCAAACTCACCCAATTCAACTCCAATTAACGCCAAATCTTTTCCAAACCTTTCTTAACATCCCCATGAACAAAACACTAACATGATTTGCTCAAAATTTAGACCCAAACCCCACTCAAATTCAACCCAAAATCAAAAGGCCCAATTTTGACCTAAACCTAAACCTAGCCCAAATGAGCCCAAACCCCAAAATCAAAACCCAACCAAAGCCAAAACCTCTTTGAAACACTCCCAAAAACATTTCCCAACATTAATTTTACATCAATTTCAACTCTAGCCCAACTTTGGCCCATGGTAGCTCATTTTGGCCCACTTTAGCCTCTTTACCAAAAAGCCCATATCCAACCCCATTCAAACCCAAATCACCTCAAATTTGTTTCAAACCACTCATGAAGCATCCCTAAACCAAACTCAACAATTATTTGGCCCAAGCCTTTACCAAAATTTCATCCCAAAAATCCATTTTAAAATTCAAAAGCCCACTTTCCTAAACCATTTAAAAGCCCATCTAAAACCATTTCAATGAGCCCAAATTTGGCCCTAAAGCCCACATGACATTTCCATTTGCCATCCATTTAATCAAAGCCATTCCCTAAGTTATAATTCCATCATCAAACAATTCCAAATCAAGCCCCATACAAATTCACACCAAAATATCCAAAATTCTTAAAACCCATTTTTATGAAATTGACCCAACCTTTTCCCAAGCCAAATGGAGCCATGGAGCCATGCACAAGCCATATGCAAGCCATGAGAGCCTCTTTACATGTCACCATGCCATTTTGGGCAAAAGGAGGAGGCTCTTTCCTTAATTCCTAAAGGTGATTAACCACTCCCATGATTCCCCTTAACCATGCTTATGCCTAATCGTGCTTGGATGGTGACTTGACCCTACCGATTATGCCTGAGCCAAATCACTTTTCCCTCGGCCAAAACCAAGCCTTGGGTGGTGCACCTAGCCCAAGTGGAGGGGTTGACCAATTTGAGCCAAAATAAGCCCTCTCCCATTCCATTCTAATCCAAGCCTTTTACACATGGCATTTGCCAATCGCCTACACTAAACCCCAGCCCGACCCACTCGAACAAGATGGTGACCAATGCTTGGCCGGCCGACCACCGTGCCGCCGGAAAACACCATGGCCGAAACCTTGGGAGGAGCCAAACTTTGGAATTCTCCTCGCTCGAGCCGCCCCATGCCTAGTGGCCACCATGGCCGTTCTTCACATGCCAAGAGCAGCTGATCCCAGCCCTCAACTCCCCCGGGAGGCCCTCCAACATCTCCTATTTAAACCCCTCACCTTCTCGGCCATGAGAAGTGCTCGAACCGGACCTTACCGAAACTCGCCAAAATTGTTCCGGACTCCTCCCCACACACGAGCACTTGATCCCCGAGTGAGATCCCCCGCCATTTCTTCTCTGCGAGCTCGATTTCGTAGTTGAAATTTCACCCAAAACCGGGACACTTCTCCACGCCGAGCCAATCCCCAAATTGATTGGTCCTACACCCGCACCGGTCGAGGGAAGGTGTCCACCAGCAAAAGCCCCATCTCCAGTGTCACCCGGCTTGTTCCGGACTCCAAAGGTTGTGATCAGCTTTGGTGGAAATCACACTCAGGCAATTCACCACATCCCCAGGCTTCATCCCTAGCCTCCTGCAGCTCCAACGAACGTGCCAAGCATCTCTGATCGAGGCTTCACCTCTCAGAGCTAAGGTATGAATTAATTCTTCATCCCGAGCTTCGGAGATTCTCCATTTCAAATGCCTTAATTTCAATGCATGATAACCGTATAGATGTGTTCGTCTCTTCAAGACGAATCCATGGAGCATAAGAACATAAAAATCGTTGAGTATCGAGTGAGATCTTAAGGATTTAGTGTGGACGGCTCTCGGGTGAGGACACTTGGGGACGATGAACGGATGCCGTCCATTTAATACACGCGCGGACGGACGGCTCGGGTGGCGTCGGACCGGGAGACGGTACGAGAACCGCGGGGCCCGGGTTGCCGACTCGGATGGCGGCGTCGAATGGGAGCGCGCCGCGTGTGCATTCGGAGCCGCCGAGGTCGACGCGGCGCCGCGTGGATAAATAGAAAAATAGGGTATTTTCCTATTTATTTAATTCCCTAAACTTGGAAAATTCATATCTCCGTGTAGAAAAATCACAAAAATAAAATAAAAATACCCTCTTGCTCGGTGAACGGAGGAGAATAATGTGGAAAAGAAATCATTCAATTTTGTCCAGTATTTTATTTTTAGTAATTTATTTACTCTCTGCATACATTTAATTCTCCATGCATTCATACAATTCACCATGGCATGAGACCATAGGGCTTTTGAAGCCTCTGAATTTGGGAACATTCCCCGAATTTTCCAAAGTCGAGGCCATCCCTATGAAAAGTTATTGATTTTTCAAATGCATGTTGCTATTTTAAGTATTTTAATTCCAAAAATTAGCATGTTGTAAAATAAATTCTAGGAAAATTTGGTGATGTTCCATATGACCGAGAGAACCCTAGGAAAAATAGGATTTGGGTTAATTCACTTAGATTAACCCTAATCGGCTTAAACACCCAAAATAGATCTCTAATTAATTAGAGTTAACTATAGATCAAATTGACTTGAAATTAATTCTCCACTGACCTTTAGGATCAGAGGAACCCATCATAAAAATTTGAGGTCAATTGGACTTGGTTAGCCCCACTAATTGGGTTGATTAAGCCACTTAGTCATTTTAAACTTTAAAAATTCATAACTTTCAAAATATCTTTCAAAAATTCACCAAATTGGTTTTGGAGTCTCTCTGATATCAGGGGAGTTTAAGAAAATTAAAATTTCAATTTTCTAAAAAGTTGATTTTTAATATTATTTTAATATTTTCAATAATTAAAAAATAATAAAAATCACAAAAATAATAAAATTCACCAAAATGTCATATTTTGAATTTTAATCACTTAGGAACAAGTCCCATATTTTTCCTAGGTCTATTTAGTGAGATATTAATTTTAAAGCTCTAGGGTAATTTTAAAATTAAAAAAAATATATTTTCTAGCCTTTTCACCAAAATAATTATAATAAATCAAGAAAAAGTCAGAAAATTGTGAAGTTTGGTTCTCTGGAATCCTTGATATCAGAGAGAATTTTAAAAAATTATAAAATTTATTTTTCAACATTTATTTTATTTTTAAATTAATTAATACTCCGTAACTTAAAATAATTCTAATAAATAAAATATAATTCAAAAAATTACAAAATTTGGTCCAAGTGGTCCTCTTGTCATTAGGAATGTCCCCTAATTTTATTAAGGACAGAAACTTTCCCTTGGTCATATTATTGAATTTTCCTTGGAAATTTCTATTTTCTACAAAAAAATAATTATATAAATAAATTAAATACAGAAAAATCACATTTTCTCCTCTCATGTTTTTATTGACACATAAGTGAAGTCTCATAAAAATTTCAAGTTCATTTGAGTTCAACTTAGTGAGTTATGAAATTATTAGGCTTAAAGGGCAAAATGGTAATTAAAATTTTAACCCTTAATTAAAATTTTAGGTTTAATAAAAAATTAACAAGTAAAATATTTGATCCTAATCTGATTTGGATGATTGAAATTTAATAATTAAAGGGTAGAAACCCATTAAGCAATTTAAAATGATTAAACTTTAATTAAATAATTAATTGAATTTGGAAGGATAATAAATTTGGAATTATTAAAATAGGGATATTATTAGGAAGAGATTTATTCTTTAATTTAAAAATCCCTAAATTAATCATCTCATTAATACTCAACTCTTAATTAAAATGATAACTCAAATTTAAAATATTAAAAGATTTAACCATTAAATAAAAATTAAATCATTAAACTCTTTCAAAAACTTTCAATTAAATTAAATTAAATTAAGATTAAAAGTTGCATTAAATTAAATTAAAATTAAGTTAAATTAAATAAACAAATTAAATTAAATTAAATGAATTAAATACATTAAATTAAATAAATAAATAAAATTAAATTAAATTAAATTAAATTAAATAAATAAATAAAATTAAATTAAATTAAATTAAATTAAATTAAATTAAATTAAATTAAATTAAATTAAATTAAATTAAAAATTAAATTAAATTAAATTAAATTAAATTAAATTAAATTAAATTAAATTAAAAATTAAATTAAATTAAATTAAAATTAAATTAAATTAAATTAAGAAATTAAATCAAATAAATTAAATTGAATTAAATTAAATCAAATCAAATTAAATTAAATAAATTAAATTAAAATAAATTAAATTAAAATAAATTAAGTTAAATTAAATAACATCACTTAAGACATAAACCTAAAATAATTTGAACACTATTCCAAACTTAAATCATTAATTTGAACTTAAATTTGAATCACAAATCATTAAATATCATTTTGCCCTTAGGAGCTTTAGTTATCATAACTCCTAAATAGAACATTAAAATGAAATGCTACTTCACTTATAGGATATTCAAATGTCCTAGTTCACTCGAGCAAGTTAACAAAAAATTAAAAATCTCGGACGATCAATTCATTTATATAACTAAATTCTCTTGGACTTAAAACAATCCTAGAAATATTGAAAAGATGTTTAAGATTCTTCTTAAGCACTTCCTCAATATGTTAGGATATTTATAAGAACGATTGAACTTAGTTATTCTCTCGATGAAGAAAATCGTCCTCAAACTAAAAACATGAGAACCTAGACGTCATAGGAAATGACTAGCTATAGGATTAGGAACTTGGTAGAAAACCATAAACCTTTCCCTTAGCTTTTACCTAGGAACTTGCTTAAATATTCTAATTGTGTTTTAAGTGCAGCTTGGAATGACGGGAAGACCCTCCAGTGTACGCTTTTATTTTATTGCAGTTTATTCTATCGCAAATGCACTTTATTTTTCTTGCATGATAAACAACGATTGCATGAAAACCGACACCTTTAGGACGTAAACCAAAACCGAAACCCATAACTAAATTAAAAGACACTACAAGATAAAATTCACCTCCACAACATTTCAAGATATAAGACAACTCAAAATTTAATCACAAACAGAACACAAAACTACAATTACAACTAAATTAAAACGTCTTGTTGGATGATCGGGAATACCTCGGATGATGTAACCTACGTGTTGCTAACGGGATTTCCCACGGTCTAAATGAAAGTGTGGAACTCATTCAGTTGAGTTTAGCAAATTCATCCGGACTAAGTGAATCCGATAAAAATAATGATGCCGGAAGGATGGAACCAGTGGGATCTTAACCGGTGTCGTTATAATCAACTTTAAGATTTGTTTTAATTAAAACACAAAAAAAACACTTGGAAATTAAGACTTCTCTAAACCGAACACTTCTCTCATCTCTTGATTTATGATTTCTAAAACTAAACCTCCGCAACAACAAGGAGTTTGGAGCATGGTGGGCAACGACGGCCATCGTCGTCAGCGAAAACTTGAACCTACTTGACAAAACTTTCTTAGAATTAAATAACAAAGCCATAGGACTTCGAGGTAGTTTGCTCTAGTGCAACATAAATCCTCAACTCTTCGTTAGGCATTTGCATTGCAAATTAAACCCTAACCGGTCTTAGGATTCCGAGGTAGTCGTCCGATACGACATAAACCCTCATATCTTCTGTGCAATTTGTATGATTCTATCATATAAATATAAGCCCTAATTAATTAAAATTGGCAAGATTAAAACATTAAATAAACATTAGGACTTTCCTAAATTCAAGCCAAACAATAGGGTAGTCGGGAAATTATCGAAGTTCACTTCGAATCCATAATTTCTCCTACTTTTCTTCCTTTGAATCCCCAAAATAAAAATGTTCTAAATTTGATCCATTCCCTATTGAAATTTCCAAAATTCAATCCTTTGAAAACTTAGACTTTGAAATTCTTGAGAGCAGAATTATTGATTATTATCGAGAGTTTTCTTAGGTGATTCCCGTCACTTAAGATGTAATTAACTATAGGGGCTTGCCCTTATAGGGAATTTTAAAGAACCTGAGTAATATAAACCCCGTTTAATAGTTTCATATTAAGCGAGGGAATTTATCGGCTTATAAAATTGGTTCGCGGACCAAACGGATGTCACAAACCTTTCTAGTTTATTTAATCGAGCCCCATCATCAAGCAGATGTGTCTCATTCTTCGGGATAGATACACGGTTCGTGATGCGGTGCTCGTTTATATAAACTATTCGGGATGTGAGATCAGTTTGATTTCATATTTTAAAATTTTCAAATTTAAAATTATTTTCAAAATAAATTACTACTTTTCAAATTATTTATTTAAATTAAATTAAAATTCGCCGACAATTTCTGTAGGCGACTCCCTTTTCAAAATAAAACACATAACCTAAAAATATGCCGACAACTTCTGGCGACTCCGCTGGGGATTAGTTCCTCTCTCCATTTTAATCAAATAGTTACGCTTTCAAAATCGGTAGTGTATCCATGTCCCTAATGGATCAAACTACCCTTCTTTCCGTTGGAATACCGTGTTCATTTCTACCTTGAACAAGTATAACCAACATTCTCTCGGATTTAGGAGCCACTGTTTAGACACCCATAAACAGAGAGGTTCCGAGATCCTTTTACCTCATTTCCGAGGTGGGGTGGACCCCGATCAGTGTTAGTTTAGGAGTGATCCTTCGGGTCGAGAAGTTTTGCTTAAGACTCTCTTTTCCCTTCCAACTCCGATTCAGATTCCTTACCTTCTCTGCACCTTTGAACACTCCGTTCTAAATAAACAAACCCTCTAATAAGTGATTCTTTTAATAAGTGATTCCTTCTTATAAATACGTGAACATGAATGAGTTCGGACTCTTTTCAATTCCTTTCTTTTCGTCCTAAAGAAAAGAAGCATAACTCGGGACCGACAACCAGAATCTACCCTGCAGAAATGGAAGCCCCAAAACTGATTTTCTCCTTCACCAACGGACTGGACCTCGCTGTCTATAAGGATGAGTTGCCCGACAATGGAATCATCCGATTTGGACAAGGATTTGAAAACACGAACGTCAAGGTCACCAACGTCTCCCTCTTTGCACTGATGAACAAGGTACCTGAAGCTGAAGAGCCGCTGCGTCAATTCAACCTTAGGTCAACCCAAGAATTCCCTCCTCCGCAAAGGATCCCGACTAAGAGGAGTACCGATGTCCACAGGAGGACTCGTTCTTTCTACCCCCACCTGGTCTAGTTGTTTCTGCACCTCGCCCCGACTTTTGCCAAATCAAAGGGGAAAGAAATCCAAGATTATGATGGACCCGTTACCGTGGAGGGTACGGATCTTCCTGTAAGACCTTCGTTTTCGAGATCGGGTCCAGGTTCAAGAATTCCGTCACTAACAAAGACCCGGAGAAGAAACAGAAATAGAAGGATCGCTAAAGAAGCCAGGGCTGCTGAAATTGCTTTCCTAGAAGAAATTCCAGAACTGCCAGAATATACACCGCTGCCTGAATACATACCACTCTTGGGAGGAAGCAGGTTTCATCCCCTCTCCGCCGCAGAAGATGAAGAAAACATTCGCAAGATTGCTGCCAAATTACCACAGCCCGCATATTACAACGATAGCCGCAAGAAAAGAACTAGAACTACGCCGTTTGCTCGACTGCAAACTTTGGTAGAAAAGTTAGCGAAGAAGGAAAACTGCCCCGTATCAGAAATTCTACGGAGGATAGGGCGGGTGCCAGTCAAATCCCGTCTTGGGCCCCGAGTAGAGCCCGCCATCATGGCAGAAAAGCCAAGTAAAAGAATGAAGGCTAGTCCGCCTGTTGTCGTCTCAGGATTACAGATTAGGGAGGATACCACCTTCCAGCATTTGGCCGACAGACCATCTGGTCCTAGACCTTCTGCCGCCGAAGGATGGTATGGCGTCCCACTACTGGGCGGCTGAGATCGAAACAACAGTCCGAGAAAGAAAGTCTCGCCAGGAGACTTGAATGCGAAGAAAGTGCTACCGCGATGAAGGGGACCCGTGAGAAGGGGACCCGGCAGCCTATCGCACGACAACCACGAAGACACACGAAAGCCCCGCTAGAAGATGCCATGGAAAAGTTGAGAACCGATATCCGACGGTTGGCAAAAGAAAGAGAGGAAAAGTTCGGAGACGAGATTGATTCATCGGAATTTATGGACGACGAATACGCAGAAATCAACATGGTTGAGACACGAGCTTCATCAGCTTCGCAAGGTGCTCCTGCAGCCGCAGAAAGAGAGGAGCCAGAACTGATGAGAAGACAGCTTCAGGAAAAAGACGACACGATCGCTCAAATGGCGAAAAGGATGGAAGAGATGGCCGTAGCTCCGGCCACTCTCCGCAGTCAAGTACAACCACAAAGGGAGACACCCCCAGAGGTCATTCACATTGTGGACGGAGGAAAGGAGATTACGTCCGTCAATGGGGATGATCAGCTAAAAAAGGATACAACACAAAGTATGATTCCTGAAAAGGATATCAAGAACTTGGTAGAACAGCAGGTGCGAGAGGCCTTAGCACAATCGAAGAGCGGAACATCCATTCGGACGGGTAGACCTTACCCCGAAGAATTCGACGCTGTCCAATACCCGAAAGGCTTCGTACCACCTCTGTTTAAGACCTTCGATGGAACCGGGAACCCTCGACAGCATGTGGCACACTTTCGTGCCAGTTGTTGCAATGCCGGCGGGAGCGATGCATTACTCTTCCGACAGTTCGTCAGCAGTCTGTCAGGAATCGCCTTCGACTGGTATGCGAATTACCAAACGGTTCGGTTAAGACATTCTCGAGCTAGAGAACCTCTTCATCAAGCGATTCGCCGGAGCTCGCACCACATCACTATAGGTGATTTAGTGGTAGAAAAACAAAAGCCGAATGAAACTTTGGTGGATTACATACTCCGATGGAGGAACTTAAGTATGAAGTGTGAACCACAACTGCAAGAACAAGCATGCGATCGGCATTTTGCTAAAAAGCATCCATGGCCCGATAAGCACTTCTCCTCAAGGGATTTACTATTAAGACTTTCGAGAAGTTGTTAAGCAAGGCCGGAAGCTTGCAAGAAGAGGCGAAGCAATTAAGTTTCACCGACAAGACGGACAAACAAAAGCCTCGTAAAGACTTTTGAAAAGAAATCCGGGATCGTCGCAACGAGTTGACAAAGGCAAGCAACCGATGCAAATACCACCGTAACGGCCGCAACAACCACAACGAGTACTACACGCAACCCCGGCCCAGCTATCGACCATCTCCGCAAGATGAACAACCGTCCCGCCCGCAACGTACATTAAGAGAGCTTTTGAGCAGAGAATATCCGTTCAAGAATGAAGCGATGCCGAAAATGTTCCGCGATCCGATGAAGACTCCGCATTTCCAGTCGCCGGAGCCTAAAAGACCAGAGGAAGTCAATAAGAAGGGTGATCCCAACTTTCGCCCTTACCACCAAATGCTTGGACACAAAATAGAAGATTGCATTACCTTCAAAAGTTGGCTCAATGACAACTCGCGAAAGGGAATATAACGATCCCGAAAGAGTACATGAAGGAACCCCGTAAAGGAGGTTCCGTCAATGTTATCTCGATCGATCCCATCATTCCGATAGATCCCTATACAATCGACGATGGATGGACTACCGCTTGGACGAGGTCTTCGAAAAGATTTTAGACAAGCATCCGCACCGCTTCGGTGCGAGCTTCAATTCGGAGTTTGAAACCCTGTTAAGCCGGTACTATCACTTGCGATAGAAGAACCACCTCAACAGAGACGATTGAAGAGAAGAAGAAAATTGACGAAGAAGAAAAGACTGAGACACCTAAGGCTAGACTAGGGGCTGCTTATCCTAGGATAGTTGTTTCCGATTCGGGGGAGAAATCCCTCGAACCCCTGACTCTGTATGATTATCTACTCACTTCGGTGGGATCATATAATGATAAGGGTGATGGCGTTGGCTACGTTTTGATCGTTTCTAACGATTACGTAACTAACGATAATCCGGATATCGATTTCGATACCAACGACAATTCTCAAATCATACACGATCTCGACAAGCAAAATAATGAAGAAGACATCCATCAAGAAGGTTACGAGAGTTCAACAAGCAACGAATCTATCTGTGAGTTTCGAGGAGCTCCAGTCACGATAGAGTTAGAGCCTTCGGACTCTGAAGTCAATCCGGAAGAGTCTGTCATTCCGATTCAAGAAAAGACACCGGCAAGCTCAACGATAGATTCAGAGGAAATTACAGAAGTCAACTTAAGAAGTGGGAAAGTTCTACCTCCGAGAATGGGTCCAAAAGACAAAGGAAAGCAGGTGGTTGTTCAGAAAGAACCAACCCCGGCAGAAGAAATACCCATTCGAGAAGAAGCAGAGGCACATGAAAACAAAGTGGACTACAACGTGCTAGCCCATCTTAGGAAACTACCGACCAACCGAGCATCTACGACGCTCTCATCTTATCAAAGGAGATGAGAGAAGCTCGATCAAGGCCTTACTTGATCCAGAAATTTGCTTAGCTCAAATGGCCGGAGAGTCCTTAGATGAGGTTTGCTCGTTAAAAGAACAGCGAGGTGTTACCTTCACAGACGACGACCTACTACTTGGAACAGCAGATCACAACCGACCGTTGTACATTTCAGTTACAATCAGAAAATTTACACTCTCCAGAGTATTGGTGGATCCAGGAGCATCAATCAATATAATGAATCTTCGAACGCTAGCATACTTGGAAATTGATGCCCGCGAGCTCGAGGCGGACAAAATGTTATTAAGAGGATTCAATCGGAAAGGAGAAAGAGCCCTCGGCTCAATAACGCTATCGATGAAGACCGGTGACTTAGCAAAGACAACCGCGAAATTTCACATAATTGATTCGAAACATCGTTCAACGCTCTACGGGCCGACCATGGATACATGAAAACGAGGATGGTACCATCATCTCTACATCGGTGCATCAAATACTACGGTGGAGGGGAACAGGTGCATCAAAGGTGACTTACAACCATTCTCCGTACATGAAATTGGAATCCACGAGGATGCGGCTTTATTATGCACCACCGAAGAAAACGATCTTCTCCGGAGATACCATAACAAATGAAGCAAAGAAAGTTTGGGACAACGAAGAACCCGAAGTTCTAGTCCAACGAGTCACTCACCACTCCCTTACGGCGAGATGGTGAAGGTTTCTCCACAACTCGCATCCGAGGTCGAGGCCGGGGACGAGGTCGTGGTAGAGACATTAGGACAATTGGACGAGAGAAACCAACCATCAATGTCGATTGGGAATATAGTTCGAAGAAGAAAGAGAAATCAAACAAGAAGCAACGACAATAAGTCGAAAGAAGCCGCAATTCAAAATCCCTATCGAAGATGAAAGAAACGAAGAATATAAATCGATGTACGAGAAGATTAACCACTATGTACATACTATGACCCTGACCCCGATCCGTTCTAATAAGATCGAGGGTATGGAGGTCAAAGAGGTACATAGCGGTGGTGCAAAACCAATCAAATTCTACCGTGGTGCTTCTTCCTCCAAAACCGAAAATAATGTACAATCTGAAGATGCTACTTCATCGGAATTAATGGAATTGCCTTTCGAGTGGTACTCTTCCTGTGTTCAAAATTTAATTCAACGTGGTTTCTTACCTCGACAGTGGACAAAAGGTCAATCACAACGTTTTGAAAATTTATGGAATAACTCCGGTCGTTTACCCAGCTCAAAACATGGTCTCGGATTCGGCACAGTAGGATCAGTTGACGATACTGAATTTTGCTTGGTTGTCACCTCGCGGGTCTAATGAAAACTGCATGGAAACAACGGATGAACTCGAAGATTTACAAATTGGAGACGCTCCACCGAATTCGAAGAAGAAATCAAATCTACAATAGATGAGTTAATAGAAGTTAACTTAGGAACTAGCAAAGAGCCTAGACCTACCTTTGTTAGCTCTTTACTCAATAAAGAAGACTCCAAAGAAATAATCAAGTTATTAATGGAATTCAAAGACTGTTTTGCTTGGAGCTACGATGAGATGCCAGGTTTAGCTCCAGAGGTCGCAGTCCATAAACTAGGAGTGGACCCTACTTCGCTCCAGCCGACAAGGTCCCGTAAGAATGCGTCTAGAAATCGAACAACAAGTCATAGCCGAGGTTAAAAAGTTAATAGACGCTAAATTTGTCCGTGAAGAACAATACCCGACTTGGTTAGCCAACGTGGTACCGATCGTGAAGAAGAATGGTCGGATCGAATTTGTGTGGATTTCGCAGATTTAAACAAGGCATGCCCGAAAGATGAATTTCCTCTACCGATCCTGAATTAATGATCGACATCGCTTCAACACATGAAATATTTTCATTCATGGATGGATCTTCAGGATACAACCAAATAAAAATGGCTCCAGAAGACGAAAAACTTACAGCATTCAGAACGCCGATCGGAGTATATTGCTACACAGTAATGCCATTCGGACTGAAGAACGTAGGAGCAACCTACCAGAGAGCAATGACAAGAATTTTTGATGATCTCATCCACAATCAAGTCGAATGCTACGTGGACGATGTGGTCATCAAAAGCAAAGTAAAGGACAACCATTTGTATGATTTGAGAATTGTTTTCGAACGATTAAGGCAATTTAACCTTAAGATGAATCCCTTAAAATGCGCCTTCGGCGTCACCTCCGGAAATTCTTAGGATTCGTTGTCCGACATCGTGGAATTGAAATCGATCCGGAAAAGATTAAAGCTATCTTAGAAATGCCGCCTCCCAAAACCTTAAAACAACTACGATCTTTTCAAGGGAAGCCGGCATATCTTCGACGCTTTATCTCGAACCCGTCGTGTAGGTGTCGGCCTTTCTCGGCACTAGTTAAAAAGGACGCCAAATTTATTTGGGAAGAGAAATGCCGGAGGGCCTTCGAAGACATTAAACAATATTTAATGACACCTCCTGTCTTAGCAACTCTGGCCTCGGTGTAGACCGCTAATACTTTATACCGCGGCTTTAGACGACTCTCTCGGAGCCCTGTTAGCCTGAGTCAATGATGAGGGTAAAGAAAATGCTCTTTATTACTTAAGCCGTCGTTCATCGCCGACGGAAATAAGGTATCCCGCAATTGAAAAGCATTGTTTGGCCCTGATCTTCGCCGCTCAAAAGCTCAGGCATTACATGCTTTCTCATAAGGTCAACTTGATCTCGAAGTTTAATCCATTGCAATACTTGATGACTCGTCCAACGCTTTCCAGCAGACTTGCCAGATGGTCAATGATATTATTGCAATTTGATATAACTTTCGTGCCTCTTCGTGCCGTAAAGGGACAAGCCCTAGCAGACTTTCTCGCAAAGACACCCTTTGCCGGCAGAATCTCCTCTCAATGACGATCTGCCAGATGAACAAATAATGAATCTAGAAGACCTTGATGATCGACGTTGGGAATTATATTTCGACGGAGCATCTTCAGCGCACAAAGACGAAGAATCGCAAGTGATAGTGTCCGGTAAGGCAGGAATCGGGCTAATCTTTATAACACCGGAGCGGGGATGTTAAGATACTCCTACCACTGACGAGAACCATGTACAAACAACGAAGCAGAATACGAAGCCCTCATAACGAGATCGGAATTAACCATTCAAATGGAGATAACGGACATCAACATCTACGGGATTCACGAGTTAATCATTCAACGGATCGCGGACAATACGGAATTTTAAAACCAAGGCTCGAGCAATACTTCCAAGTATGCATACAAATTGTTGAACAGATTCCGAATGTGACAATCTACAAAATTCCCGTAAAAGAAAACGCTCAACGGATGCGCTAGCTCGTCTCGCAAAAGAATTTGCCTGTTTGGAAGATGAATCGGTGGAAATGTCGATTCACGGACGCCGGGTCCTATCACGACTTGACATAGATACGATACACAAATCGAAAAGGAAAAATGATCAATCGTGGCGAGTGACGTAAAAACACGGAAGATTGGCGACGGCCATTAATAGATTACACCGCAAACAGGAAAACTACCAGATGATAGGTCGTTAGCCCATCAGATCAAGAAAAGAACTCTGTCTTACGCATTAGTAAACAACACATTATACAGAAGGTCTTTTGATCAAATGTGGCTAAGGTGCCTAAGCGGGTCCGAAGCCCGTGAAATTGTTAAGGAGGTGCATTCAGGACTCCGTGGCGCTCACCGGTCGGGTCCAAAGATGAAAATGAAAATTAAAAGACTAGGGTACTACCGGCCCTCGATGATGACCGACCGCATGAAAATCGCCAAGAGCCGTCACCGGTGTCGAGTGCACGGAGTGGTTCTACACCAACCTCCAAATGTGCTACATCCGACAATCGCATCGTGGCCATTTGAATGTTGGGGCACGGATATAGTGGGTCCAATAGAACCGCCGTCGTCAAAAGGACATCGCTTCATTCTTGCAGCTACGGATTACTTTTCCAAGTGGGCAGAGGCGGCTCCACTCGTAGAAGTGAAAGCACATCACGTGCTACAATTTTTCAAGAACCGAGTTGTTTACCGTTTCGGAGTGCTGCGCAGGATCATCTCAGATAATAGGTCAACATTCAGAAGCACACAAATCAACAATTTTGTCAGGAGACACGGAATCGACTGGCGATATTCAACAATTTACTACCCAAGAGCAAACGGCCTAGCCGAGGCTTTTAATAAAACTCTTGTTCAAATTTTAAAGAAGACTTTAGACGACAATAAGAGAAATTGGCACGAGAAGTTGTTAGAAGCCTTATGGGCCTACCGGACAACCTTCAGAACTCCCACGCAAGCTACACCTTACGCTCTGGTGTATGGGTCCGAGGCGAGTGTTACCTTTAGAGGTTCGGCCTCCTTCACTCGGAATTGCGGTTGCAAATAAAATCACAACGAAGAGAACGCCAAATTACGACTCGAAGAATTAGAGAGCCCGGAAGGGAAAAGACTTGCGGCGCAACGAATTTAGAATTATACCAAGCTAAGATGATTCGGGCTCATGATAAACTGGTCCGCCCAAGAACCTTCAAAGTTGGTGATCTAGTTCTCGTTCTCAAAAGACCTATTCTTGCACACCGCAAGATAGGGGGAAAATTTGAACCCACTTGGGAAGGACCGTTTGTGGTTGAATCGGTATACTCAGGAGGTTCCTACCAGCTAGTGAATTGCCAAGGAGAACGACATATGCTTCCGATCAATGGACGATACTTGAAAAAGTACTACGCTACCCGATGTTTCGAAGGAATGAACTTTCCATCCCTAGAAGCACGGGTGAAGTGATTACTTATGACTCGGGTCCGAACCCAAAAATAACAAAAATGTGCTAAAATAAATAAAATCCCGATAATAAAATTTTCCTTGTTTTCTTTTCCAAATCAAAATCTCTTACTTGATCCTATCCCACTTCATTCCTGTTAAGTTTGAAAATATAAAAATAATAATAAAACAAGATGTCTTTAATAAACATTTTCTTGATGTTCTTGTTCTTAGTACAGCCCCTGATCCTTTTCCTTGTCTTTTCGCAAGGAAATGTCGAGCGGGCGGTTGGTCTTGAACTTTAAGAATGGCGTAAGCCTTGCACTTGATGAAAAGAGGGTGAAAGATGGAGCGATAATCGAGATTGACTCGGATTTCGCACCGAGCGAGCCTACGATACGAAGAAAGTGACCGGGTCCCGGTTGACCGAGAAGAACTGCCCGGACATACGATGATGAAAGTGGGTGGCCCAAGCCACCAATCCAAAGACGAAGAGAAGAAAGACAAATATTGAAGAAGATAAGAAAATGAAGTCTGTAGTCGCTACAGCAGAGGGCAGGCTTGTCAGCGCCACGCCCACAGAGATTCAAGAAGTCCGGAGAGCTACTCTCACAGCAACGCAACGAAGAAATAAGAATCGCCGTATCCGCAAGATGTTAACAAAACTAGCTGCGGATCAGCACGACGAGGCAGTTGCTAATGTCAGTGCATACACTTCAAGGACACCAGTTCACCAGGAACCAGAAGAAAGGAGGCCAACTCCTAGGATGACAGAAAGAACCAGGGAAATCTTCAGAAAACCGAAGAAAGAAGGCTATCGCGCCACCGGATAGAACCACCAATGATGCATGACCTTGTTGCAGAAGCAACCCCGGGGGATGTCCCGACAGACATCATCCCTGAGGAGCCGAGGTATGCAGGAGAACGTGAAGGGATCGAACCTTATATCCCACAATACGTTACCAGGCCTCGCCATCTGCAGATCATTCCGGAATACGAGCTGGAGAGAATGCAAAATGTTGAAAAGAAAACCTTTGAATACTTTGAAAAGATTAGAGGCATAAGAATCAATATACTGGAGGGCCTCGAATTACATACAGACGTATTCTCGTAGTATGAGCAACGACAGAATCGTGGATTGCATCCGGGATTTGAAAAGACCGAGCCGAGCGAGCCGCCTAAGGGAAAACACATACTCGAGCCCCGGAGATGGATGCCGGGGAAAGGAAGAATCACAATACAATGTGGATGTCGTTACAACTTCGCCGAGGACAGGAAGGAAACCCGCCGGAATACTCCGTCATGGGCAAGTGGACCCAATGCCATTAGTCATCAAGAGAATGGTAAAGAGATTGATAACATGGAGGGTACCGCCGCAGACCGCATACCCAATAGCCGCATCATCAATATCTACAAACGAGGTGACCGTATACCCCCACACATTGATCACCATGACTTTGTCGGACCTTTCTGCACGCCTCTTTTCGAGCGAGTGTAACATCATGTTCGGATCCGACCTCCGGATAGCGAGCCCGGGTGAGTTCCGAGGGCCGGTAAAGATACCACTACCGTAGGTTCCGTCATGATACCGAAGGGTAACGGAGCGGATATCGCCAAGCATTGCATACCAGGAGTACCGGTAAAGAGGATTTCGGTCACGTTCGGAAGGATGGACGACGGAAGGACACCTTACCATTTCCAGCCCGGACCCGGAGCTAGAGAGCCTCCGGCCTACGAGTCGTGAGTTACATGGAAAATATCACACCTCCAATGTACATCCATACGGCATCCTTGCCAAGGATGGATTGGAAGGTGATGTTATTGACCATATATCTCACTATTCGGACATGGACTTTTGACGGATGCTTCTTTAGATGGATCAACAAAGATCATACACGATCCGTTTTGAGTCTACATGGATTGTATGAAATATGTTCCAGATCAAGTTGTACGATGTATCTTCAGTATGATTGGAATGAAAGTGACTATGTCACATTTTTTGGCCTTCACCTCTTTTGTGCAAATTGATTGGGAAACGCCATTAAAGTTAAATGAACTTCGAACAAAGAACGAAAAAGAAATAAAAAAAAGATAAAAGAAAACTTTCTAAAAAAAAAAATCTAAAAAATGACAAACACCAAATTCACATGAACATTAAACAAACAACAAAATAAAATTTGAATCATTAAAGGATAAACAAAATCAACAAGAATGTTAAATCAAATTCTCAATCAAATTTCGAATCCAATCTCTATCAAAATTCAAGTTCAATCTTTCCAGATTTCAAATCTCTATCAAATCTCAAATTCGATCTTTCCAGATCTCACATCAAACATACATCAATTCAAACTTTTGGGTCGAGGATTTTACATCCAAGACTGCACTGCTTTAGGATTCTCTTCCTATTGCACTGAAATACATCAAATCCAAACTTTTGGGTCGAGGATTTTACATCCAAGACCGCACTCGCTTTAGGATTCTCTTCCTACCGCACCGAAATACATCAAATCCAAACTCTTGGGTCGAGGATTTTACATCCAAGACCGCACTCGCTTTAGGATTCTTTTCCTATTGCACCGAAATACATCAAATTCAAACTTTTGGGTCGAGGATTTTACATCCAAGACTGCACCGCTTTAGGATTCTCTTCCTATTGCACCGAAATACATCAAATCCAAACTTTTGGGTCGAGGATTTTACATCCAAGACCGCACCGCTTTAGGATTCTCTTCCTATCGCACCGAAATACATCAAATTCAAACCTTTGGGTCGAGGATTTTACATCCAAGACCGCACTCGCTTTAGGATTCTCTTCCTATTGCACTCGAAATACATCAAATTCAAACTTTTGGGTCGAGGATTTTACATCCAAGACCGCATCGCTTTAGGATTCTTTTCCTATCGCACCGAAATACATCAAATCAAACTCTTGAGGTTACGGATTTTACATCCAATACCGCATTATTCTGAGGTCTTTCCTCATTGCAATGACTCAATCCAATCGATTCGATCTTCTTTTGGGGTTGAAGATGTTACATCTAAAACTTCAAAATTCCAATTTTCATTTCAAATCAAATTCCTTCAAATTAATCTTGACAAACTTCAATCTAAATTGAAACTCCAAATTGAAATCTAAACTCACACATCATGACTTGAACATGAAACAAAATAAAATCTAAATCGAATTTCTCCCAAATCATGTAATTTGGGATTCACCTCCTTTTCCTTTCCCCAGCGAGAGTTCAGGGATCTCAAGTCTTGGAGATATACTCGACACTCCCCTGCGGAAGCTCTTCTACTTTGTCCTAAGTTTGTTACTTGGACATCTGTGTTGGTTTTGTTGATCGTTTCGGTCAACACCAATACGCGCGGTGTGCTCCGTCAGCTCACCACACCTATTGGGGGTCCATTTGTTGACCTCATTTTTGATGAGGTCTTCTCTTCTTCTCTTTAAGTACTTAGGATCTAGCCTTAGGCTTTTCCTGTGACTATCTTAGAGGACTAGAATTGGGACCCACCTTTTAGAAATTCAAACCACTTCTTAACTCCCCGCAAACTCCACAAACTTGACTATAGACCCCTAATCACCTAGAGGGTTGAAATCAAATGTGGAAGTTTAAAGGATGAGTTCCTATAGGACTCTTTGGCCTTAGGACCGCCCCGGTGGCCTCGGTCCAGTAAAGGGCTGACTTACACATACACTACACCTATGCACTACACTTTCACACACTTCCTAAAAACACACCCTTACCCAACTTAACTTCCCGACTCATGTAAGTGATTCACATGGATGGTCCTTAACCCCTAAGCCCCGGCTAAGAGGTTAGGAACAACATAGCTGAATGCCTCAAATGAGTCTCTTCATGGCTCATGTGGGCTTGATATGGCTTCATGGCTCAACAAAAATGATTTCATTCCACTTACATCCACCCAATCTTCAAATTTTCCAAATTTTCAATTTTTGACCCCCCGGGACCCAACACCCGCCAACCTACCCAAAGCCCTGAATAGCTCAAATTTCTCAAAAATTTCCAAATTACCCAAAATTCTCCAAAATCAATCCCAAACATTTCCACATCACTCAAATTGATCATCCATATCCAAAAATATCAAAAATTCCAAAAATACCCCCCAATACCTTCCAAATACCCCTTTTGACCCAAAAATCCAAAAATTCAGAAAATTCCCAGAAAATTCCAGAAAGTCCCAAATATTCCCAATTTCATTTTGTTCAACTACACCATGGGCCAATTTTGTCAATTTACCCCACTTTTATCAAAACCCCCAATTTGACCCATTTTAACCCAAAGTAAACCCAATGTCAAACCTAACCTACCCAATTGACCCAAATTCTGGTCCAATTCAATTCTAAACTTGAATTCAACATCCCAACACCAATCTAGACCAAATCCAAGCCCAATTTGATTGGCATTGGGATCCAATTTCACTTTTGGCCTTAAAGCCCAATTTGGACCTATGACCCAAACCTAACCCAAACTCACCCAATTCAACTCCAATTAACCCCAAATCTTTTCCAAACCTTTCTTAACATCCCCATGAACAAAACACTAACATGATTTGCTCAAAATTTAGACCCAAACCCCACTCAAATTCAACCCAAAATCAAAAGGCCCAATTTTGACCTAAACCTAAACCTAGCCCAAATGAGCCCAAACCCCAAAATCAAAACCCAACCAAAGCCAAAACCTCTTTGAAACACTCCCAAAAACATTTCCCAACATTAATTTTACATCAATTTCAACTCTAGCCCAACTTTGGCCCATGGTAGCTCATTTTGGCCCACTTTAGCCTCTTTACCAAAAAGCCCATATCCAACCCCATTCAAACCCAAATCACCTCAAATTTGTTTCAAACCACTCATGAAGCATCCCTAAACCAAACTCAACAATTATTTGGCCCAAGCCTTTACCAAAATTTCATCCCAAAAATCCATTTTAAAATTCAAAAGCCCACTTTCCTAAACCATTTAAAAGCCCATCTAAAACCATTTCAATGAGCCCAAATTTGGCCCTAAAGCCCACATGACATTTCCATTTGCCATCCATTTAATCAAAGCCATTCCCCAAGTTATAATTCCATCATCAAACAATTCCAAATCAAGCCCCATACAAATTCACACCAAAATATCCAAAATTCTTAAAACCCATTTTTATGAAATCGACCCAACCTTTTCCCAAGCCAAATGGAGCCATGGAGCCATGCACAAGCCATATGCAAGCCATGAGAGCCTCTTTACATGTCACCATGCCATTTTGGGCAAAAGGAGGAGGCTCTTTCCTTAATTCCTAAAGGTGATTAACCACTCCCATGATTCCCCTTAACCATGCTTATGCCTAATTGTGCTTGGATGGTGACTTGACCCTACCGATTATGCCGAGCCAAATCACTTTTCCCTCAGCCAAAACCAAGCCTTGGGTGGTGCACCTAGCCCAAGTGGAGGGGTCGACCAATTTGAGCCAAAATAAGCCCTCTCCCATTCCATTCTAATCCAAGCCTTTTACACATGGCATTTGCCGACTGCCTACACTAAACCCCAGCCCGACCCACCCGAACAAGATGGTGACCAATGCTCGGCCGGCCAGCCACCGAGCCGCCGGAAAACACCATGGCCGAAACCTCGGGAGGAGCCAAACTTTGGAATTCTCCCTGCCGAGCCGCCCCATGCCTAGTGGCCACCATGGCCGTTCTTCACATGCCAAGAGCAGTCGATCCCAGCCCCTCAACTCCCCCGGGAGGCCCTCCAACATCTCCTATTTAAACCCCTCACCTTCTCGGCCATGAGAAGTGCCGAACCGCACCTTACCGAAACTCGCCAAAATTGTTCCGTACTCCTCCCCACACACGAGCACTTGATCCCCAAGTGAGATCCCCCTGCCATTTCTTCTCGCGAGCTCAATTTCGTAGTCGAAATTTCACCCAAAACCAGGACACTTCTCCACAGCCGAGCCAATCCCCAAATCGATTGGTCCTACACCCGCACCGTGTCAAGGGAAGGTGTCCACCAAAGCAAAGCCCCATCTCCGTGTCACCCAGCTTGTTCCGGACTCCAAAGGTTGTGATCGGCTTTGGTGGAAATCACACCTGAGCAATTCACCACATCCCCGGGCTTCATCCCTAGCCTCCTGCAGCCTCCAACGAACGTGCCAAGCATCTCCGATCGAGGCTTCACCTCTCGAGCTAAGGTATGAATTAATTCTTCGTCCCGAGCTTCGGAGATTCTCCATTTCAAATGCCTTAATTTCAATGCATGATAACCGTATAGATGTGTTCGTCTCTTCAAGACGAATCCATAGAGCATAAGAACATAAAAATCTGTTGAGTATCGAGTGAGATCTTAAGGATTTAGTGTGGACGGCTCTCGGGTGAGGACACTTAGGGACGATGAACGGATGCCGTCCATTTAATGCACGCGCGGACGGACGGCTCAGGTGGCGTCGGACCAGGAGACGGTACGAGAACCGCGGGGCCCGGGTTGCTGACTCAGATGGCGGCGTCGAATGGGAGCGCGCCGCGTGTGCATTCGGAGCCGCCGAGGTCGACGCGGCGCCGCGTGGATAAATAGAAAAATAGGGTATTTTCCTATTTATTTAATTCCCTAAACTTGGAAAATTCATATCTCTCGTGTAGAAAAATCACAAAAATAAAATAAAAATACCCTCTTGCTCGAGTGAACGTAGGAGAATAATGTGGAAAAGAAATCATTCAATTTTGTCCAGTATTTTATTTTTAGTAATTTATTTACTCTCTGCATACATTTAATTCTCCATGCATTCATACAATTCACCATGGCATGAGACCATAGTGGCTTTTGAAGCCTCCGAATTTGGGAACATTCCCCGAATTTTCCAAAGTCGAGGCCATCCCTATGAAAAGTTATTGATTTTTCAAATGCATGTTGCTATTTTAAGTATTTTAATTCCAAAAATTAGCATGTTGTAAAATAAATTCTAGGAAAATTTGGTGATGTTCCATATGACCGTAGAACCCTAGGAAAAATAGGATTCGGGTTAATTCACTTAGATTAACCCTAATCTGCCTAAACACCCAAAATAGATATCTAATTAATTAGAGTTAACTATAGATCAAATTGACTTGAAATTAATTCTCCACTGACCTTTAGGATCAGAGGAACCCATCATAAAAATTTGAGGTCAATTGGACTTGGTTAGCCCCACTAATCGGGTTGATTAAGCCACTTAGTCATTTTAAACTTTAAAAATTCATAACTTTCAAAATATCTTTCAAAAATTCACCAAATTGGTTTTGGAGTCTCTCTGATATCAGGGGAGTTTAAGAAAATTAAAATTTCAATTTTCTAAAAAAGTTGATTTTTAATATTATTTTAATATTTTCAATAATTAAAAAATAATAAAAATCACAAAAATAATAAAATTCACCAAAATGTCATATTTTGAATTTTAATCACTTAGGAACAAGTCCCATATTTTTCCTAGGTCTATTTAGTGAGATATTAATTTTAAAGCTCTAGGGTAATTTTAAAATTAAAAAAAAATATATTTTCTAGCATTTTCACCAAAATAATTATAATAAATCAAGAAAAAGTCAGAAAATTGTGAAGTTTGGTTCTCTGGAATCCTTGATATCAGAGAGAATTTTAAAAAATTATAAAATTTATTTTTCAACATTTATTTTATTTTTAAATTAATTAATACTCCGTAACTTAAAATAATTCTAATAAATAAAATATAATTCAAAAAATTACAAAATTTGGTCCAAGTGGTCCTCTTGTCATTAGGAATGTCCCCTAATTTTATTAAGGACAGAAACTTTCCCTTGGTCATATTATTGAATTTTCCTTGGAAATTTCTATTTTCTACAAAAAAATAATTATATAAATAAATTAAATACAGAAAAATCACATTTTCTCCTCTCATGTTTTTATTGAAACATAAGTGAAGTCTCATAAAAATTTCAAGTTCATTTGAGTTCAACTTAGTGAGTTATGAAATTATTAAGGCTTAAAGGGCAAAATGGTAATTAAAATTTTAACCCTTAATTAAAATTTTAGGTTTAATAAAAAATTAACAAGTAAAATATTTGATCCTAATCTGATTTGGATGATTGAAATTTAATAATTAAAGGGTAGAAACCCATTAAGCAATTTAAAATGATTAAACTTTAATTAAATAATTAATTGAATTTGGAAGGATAATAAATTTGGAATTATTAAAATAGGGATATTATTAGGAAGAGATTTATTCTTTAATTTAAAAATCCCTAAATTAATCATCTCATTAATACTCAACTCTTAATTAAAATGATAACTCAAATTTAAAATATTAAAAGATTTAACCATTAAATAAAAATTAAATCATTAAACTCTTTCAAAAACTTTCAATTAAATTAAATTAAATTAAGATTAAAAGTTGCATTAAATTAAATTAAAATTAAGTTAAATTAAATAAACAAATTAAATTAAATTAAATGAATTAAATACATTAAATTAAATAAATAAATAAAATAAAATAAAATTAAATTAAATTAAATAAATAAATTAAATTAAATTAAATTAAATTAAATTAAATTAAATTAAATTAAATTAAATTAAATTAAATTAAATTAAAAATTAAATTAAATTAAATTAAATTAAATTAAATTAAATTAAATTAAATTAAAAATTAAATTAAATTAAATTAAAATTAAATTAAATTAAATTAAGAAATTAAATCAAATAAATTAAATCAATTAAATTAAATCAAATCAAATTAAATTAAATAAATTAAATTAAAATAAATTAAATTAAAATAAATTAAGTTAAATTAAATAACATCACTTAAGACATAAACCTAAAATAATTTGAACACTATTCCAAACTTAAATCATTAATTTGAACTTAAATTTGAATCACAAATCATTAAATATCATTTTGCCTCTTAGGAGCTTTAGTTATCATAACTCCTAAATAGAACATTAAAATGAAATGCTACTTCACTTATAGGATATTCAAATGTCCTAGTTCACCGAGCAAGTTAACAAAAAATTAAAAATCTCGGACGATCAATTCATTTATATAACTAAATTCTCTTGGACTTAAAACAATCCTAGAAATATTGAAAAGATGTTTAAGATTCTTCTTAAGCACTTCCTCAATATGTTAGGATATTTATAAGAACGATTGAACTTAGTTATTCTCTCGATGAAGAAAATCGTCCTCAAACTAAAAACATGAGAACTCAGACGTCATAGGAAATGACTAGCTATGTGATTAGGAACTCGGTAGAAAACCATAAACCTTTCCCTTAGCTTTACCTAGGAACTTGCTTAAATATTCTAATTGTGTTTTAAGTGCAGCTTGGAATGACGGGAAGACCCTCCAGGTACGCTTTTATTTTATTGCAGTTTATTCTATTGCAAATGCACTTTATTTTTCTTGCATGATAAACAACAGTTGCATGAAAACCGACACCTTTAGGACAGAAACCAAAACTGAAACCCATAACTAAATTAAAAGACACTACAAGATAAAATTCACCTCCACAACATTTCAAGATATAAGACAACTCAAAATTTAATCACAAACAGAACACAAAACTACAATTACAACTAAATTAAAACGTCTTGTTGGATGATCGGGAATACCTCGGATGATGTAACCTACGTGTTGCTAACGGGATTTCCCACGGTCTAAATGAAAGTGTGGAACTCATTCGATTGAGTTTAGCAAATTCATCCGGACTAAGTGAATCCGATAAAAATAATGATGCCGGAAGGATGGAACCGTGGGATCTTAACCGGTGTCGTTATAATCAACTTTAAGATTTGTTTTAATTAAAACACAAAAAAAACACTTGGAAATTAAGACTTCTCTAAACCGAACACTTCTCTCATCTCTTGATTTATGATTTCTAAAACTAAACCTCTGCAACAACAAGGAGTTTGGAGCACGGTGGGCAAGCACGGCCATCGTCGTCGACAAAACTCGAACCTACTTCAACAAAACTTTCTTAGAATTAAATAACAAAGCCATAGGACTTCGAGGTAGTTTGCTCTAGTGCAACATAAATCCTCAACTCTTCGTTAGGCATTTGTATTGCAAATTAAACCCTAACCGGTCTTAGGATTCCGAGGTAGTCGTCCGATACGACATAAACCCTCATATCTTCTGTGCAATTTGTATGATTCTATCATATAAATATAAGCCCTAATTAATTAAAATTGGCAAGATTAAAACATTAAATAAACATTAGGACTTTCCTAAATTCAAGCCAAACAATAGGGTAGTCGGGAAATTATCGAAGTTCACTTCGAATCCATAATTTCTCCTACTTTTCTTCCTTTGAATCCCCAAAATAAAAATGTTCTAAATTTGATCCATTCCCTATTGAAATTTCCAAAATTCAATCCTTTGAAAACTTAGACTTTGAAATTCTTGAGAGCGAATTACTGATTATTATCGAGAGTTTTCTTAGGTGATTCCCGTCACTTAAGATGTAATTAACTATAGTGGCTTGCCCTTATAGGGAATTTTAAAGAACCCAGGTAATATAAACCCTGTTTAATAGTTTCATATTAAGCAGGGGAATTTGTCGGCTTATAAAATTGGTTCGCAGACCAAACGGATGTCACAAACCTTTCTAGTTTATTTAATCGAGCCCCATCATCAAGCAGGTGTCTATTCTTCGGGATAGATACACGGCTTGTGATGCGGTGCTCGTTTATATAAACTATTCGGGATGTGAGATCGGCTTGATTTCATATTTTAAAATTTTCAAATTTAAAATTATTTTCAAAATAAATTACTACTTTTCAAATTATTTATTTAAATTAAATTAAAATTCGCCGACAATTTCTGTAGGCGACTCCCTTTTCAAAATAAAACACATAACCTAAAAATATGCCGACAATGCCCGACAGAATTACCATTAATGATAACAAAATAATAATTATTACTAAGAATTCTGTAAATTAAATTACGTAAATCCCGATTGAACCTACGAGCATTTAACACATGGATAATAAACTCCCATCTAATAGAATCAAATGCTTTTTGAATATCCATCTTAAAAATAATGTTCCCATCTCTTTTACTCCTATCAAGGTCAAAAAGCAACTCTCGAACAAGTAAGAGCATGATCAATAATAGATCCGCCTTTAATAAAGGCAGATCGATTTAAAGAAATTAACTTACCTAAGACATCCTGAATTCTATTCACAACAATCTTAGAGATAAGCTTAGATATAACAGTATTAATACTAATAGGTCTAAAAGACTTCCTAGAATTAATACTATGCTCTTTAGGAATAAGAACAATATTGGAACATTTAAAAAATTTTGGTAAATCAATACCTTTAAAAAAATTCTGAATAGCACCAATAACATCATTCTTAATAATATCCCAACAATGCTTATAAAACTCAACAATAAAGCCATCATGTCCAGCAGCCTTACCATTATCCATACTGTCCAAAGTGGATTTAATTTCAGAAGGGCCAGAAATATAAGTAAAATTAACATTCTTAACATTAACATCAGAGGGAAAAACATCACAGTTAATCATCTCAAGAGCACTATTATCAGAAGAGAATAAGTGAGTAAAAAAACCAATGCCATCATTTAAAATATTATCTTGATTAGTAAGAACATAACCATTGTCATTCCTAATAGAAGATATAAAATTCATATTTCTTTTATTCTTAATGCATGCATGAAAATAAGAGGTATTCCTATCCCCATTAATAAAATTAGACTTGCAAGTTTTTTGAGCATAAAAGCTTTCTTCAATATTAATGGCATAAGTAAGGTCCTTTTGAGTTTGAGTAAAAAGATCAAAAGAGATAACATTGTGCTGGAACAAGATTTCTAAATCATGGACTCTAGTCTCAGCCTCATCAACCAACCTGTTAATATTGCCAAAAACATTCCAATTCCAGCATCTTAATTGTTTAGCAAGATGTTTATGAAGATACCATAACTTCTGGCCATGATTAAGATGAGTGTAAATCTTAAATTTATAAATACAAAATTATATTTTTAAAAAAAGATAGTAATAATATATTTTTGATTTTATGTGAAGAATTAAAATATATATTTTTTTGGGGAAAGGAGCAATTCATGGCTCCCTACGTATTAATATAAATGATTACAAAATATGGGAGGGGCGGTGAATCCCATGAACTAGAAAGACAAAAAAATACAATGAATTCACCTCACATAGTACAACTCACACAAAAAAGATTGAAAATAAAAAAAAAGTTTACATGTATACCCAAAAAAGAAGTAAACCCCCATAACTGTAGAATCAAAGAGTATAAGAGTATACATATCCAAGGGTATGAGGGATTTGAAAAAATGGATCTGTATGTCTTCCAAAGCACAAGTGTAATGCACCAAGTTAGCAAAAGCCTCAGGCATCCAAGAGAACAAAACTAATGAAGTGGTTGTAGAGGATAAAGAAGCTCATACAGAAGCAGTTCCATTTGGAAAGAAAAAGAGAAACTCCAGCACCCAACAGAGAATCAGTCATAGCATGCTCCAACTAGAAAGCAAAAGAACAAACAAAGTCCATGGCCCATAATACTTCCAAAAAGGATCAGATTCATCTAACCAATCAGCAAAATTAATGTAAATATCAGTTGAGATGCAAATATCACAAAGTGAGGGAAAATAAAATAAGCTCACCAATCCAGAAATATGCCGAGGAATACATCGTAGTCTGTAAGCATATAGTGACAATTCCATTTTCAGATAAATTAGTATATAATGGGGAGCTGTGTTAGTAAAAGCATAGGCAAAACCATTGAGCAGAGCAAAGAGGTAGGGAGGCGGTATAGTTCCCATAAATATATCAGTGTGACCAATTTTAGACAACCAGTCAGTGGGAGTATTACCCTCCTTGTGAATAAAAGTAAACCTGATATTGAGAGAATAAGTAATATATATACATTGGAGTCTGTAAGTGATGTATATTTATATATTCAAGGTTTGATATATATATATATATATATATATATATATATATATATATATATATATATATATATATATATATATATATATATATATATATATATATATGTGTGTGTGTGTGTGTGTGTGTGTGTGTGTGTGTGTGTGTGTGTGTGTGTGTGGGTGTGTGTGAATATATATTATATTGTATGGTAGGATCTTGTGAGCACCAATCTTGAAATGAAACAATGATACACTACAAAACAAGAGGAACCCCAAGGTCAAAATATGCTAGAACCTTATCATACAATAGTTCATCGTGTTGGAGTGAAAATAGACTTGGATCAAGAGAAAGGCATCCCATAACTTGGTCGACTCCTCTCTATTTTCTATGAGGGCTGATCGGCATATTTGGTCGAATGAAAGAAACAACTCTCTCTCGGACGAAGGAAAAAGACAGATCAAATACTGAAATTGGGCTACAAATGTCATTTTCCAAAGAGCATCAATTTGTTATTAAATATATTTAAAAACCTAAACTGTATAAAAGTCTTTAAAATCCTTGTGGCCCCTCCAAAAAGTTCTCAAATCTTTAATCTCCTATAATTATAAGTAGAAGATTATTCTATGAAAAAGAGGTCACGGGCTCTCATTTTACTATTTATTTCTTACTCATCTCCTGTTTTTATCTCATTCTACATGCTCTATTTCATATATGTGATTTCTTGAATGATTCAAGATTCAACAAAGATATAAATATATTAGTATATATATATATATTTTTATGATAGCTATTATTAAGTAGTATTTTTAAGACTTTATCTTTTGAATTTTATATTATTATTATTCTTTATCTTATTCTTCTTATCATCATTACTTGTTCAGTTGAAGGTCTTCTAATCCTTTTTTCTTTCACTTAATAATAAAATATATAAAATAAATATAGAAATATCGTAGGCAATTTGAATATATTTTACAAATGGCTCTAGATTCAACCTTTAATGATTGCAAAATTTAATGGTCAAATTTGAATATCAAATGCTACATACGTAGCTAATCTTTCCACCATTAATTAGCTAGGGGACCCAACTACTCATCAATGGTATTTTAGTACAACTAAATATTAGATTGATTTAATATTTCAAAAGAAAATAATTTGATTTAGTTCATCTCTCTGCATGGATGCTAGAAATCGTCTTACTTTCATCGCATTTTAACAATCCATTCTCACAGGAGCTAGGAAATACGCACTTGGGTGCATTTCAAATACCAAATAACAAAAAAAAAAAGTTTTAAAATAAAGTATAGTATTATGTAGTCTAATGTAGGGATAAAAATGATTCACAAGAATTTAGAAAAAAAAATAAACCCTCATGTTGGCAATTTTTATTTTTTTATTTTGTTATTTATTAACATCTATGAAGTATTATTTTCAAGATTAGCGTCCTCAATCAACGAGACTTTACCTCTCTTGTTTATGATGGTGGTTCAATCCATATCAATTCAATTTTGTAGGTACAATATCGACTCGCTATGCTTTGTATGAACTAGCCACATCAAAATAGTCCAGATTAAACTTGCTAGCCGCAAGTAAAACTGCTAAGTGGCATTTAAACTCGTCAAATTTAACCTGGACTAGCCAAATCAAGGTTTCACAATGTTCAATAAAAATTAGAACTCTTCTAGATTAACATTGACTTACATAGGAGAATCATACGGAATTCATAAAAAAACTTTAAACTTTGACCGACTTTCCTTTGGTTACTTTAAGATTAATCAGAGGCTCTTGATGAACATCGCCTCTTGACAACGGAAAAAAATTGTGTACGTAAACCGTATGCAGGAGCTGCGTGCGGAATGAGGTACACAGAGGTTACAATCGGGTTACAATCGGGTTACAAGCGAGCCATGTAACTCATTTGTAACCTGCGCGCTCCTATTTTACAAAGGTTACTATATGAGCTCCTATTTTACAAAGGTTACTATATGAGCGCTTGCATGCTCCTATTTCATCTAGTTGTAGGTTACAAAGGTTACAATATGAGCGCGCAGGTTACAAGTGAGTTACATAGAGGGTACAAAGGGGTTACAGCTCGCTTGTAACCCGATTGTAACTCGATTGTAACCTCCGTGTACCCCATTCCGCACGCAGCTCCTGCGTACGGTTCACGTACGTAATTTTTTCTCCTTGACAACGTGAAAATATGTTGAAATTTTCATGCCTATTTTAGATAATATTGCACTTTAAAGAAAGGTATTTTCGATGTGTTGTTGCAGGTATGTTGATTTATGAACATTGGAGCAAAAAAAATACAAAAATGAGCGAATTTGGGGTAAAAAGTACCAAAATATGAAGATTTGACCTCGGGCGCCGACGGTAAAATCGACGGCGTCGACGGCTGATTTTTCCCGAGAGTTCAGAAAATAAATTACAAAGAAGGCCACCGACGACGAGCTCGACCCCGTTGACAATGAGCCTTAACAGATATGGTCCAAAACATAGTATTCTAGAAGGCCGTCGACGGCGAGATCGAGGCCGCCGACGGCGAGTATGTCGTTTCTCTCACGATATACATTCAATGTGGATGCTTTTTGAAGAGATGCTTGGGCAACTCTTGGAAACTACTCTACAACTTTAAAAGAAACAAATTGAGGCTGAAAACGGGGGGTCCAAGTGGTGTCCGCTTTGTGTCGAGTTGTCCGAGAGTGTCTGTTTGTGTTTTGGGTTCCCTAATAGTTATAGAGAGTGAGTTAAATTAGTGTTTATTATGAGGAATTTTTCGAGAGATTGTAACAGTGGAAGGAAAGTGACAGATTTTTTCCTCCTTGTCGCTTCGAAGGAGAATTCTCTATGCCGTAAAGAAAGGAAAAGATTCAAAGGAACTTCAAGGAGTTTGCTTGGAGAAGAATTTGAGATAAGTTGTATTTACTTATTATAGTTTGTATAACTTTTCTTTTATATATGAAATCTAAGTTTTGTCGTATCTACTCCATGAGATCTGAGTAGTTTCTCTATCTTTCTCCTTGTTTTGAGACTTTGTGAAATGGTAATTTGAATTAGTTGTGCCAAGAGAATGTTAAAGAAGTTATGATAATCTTTTCACTTCAATCTTAATTTACTTTCAATCTGGCCAATTTATTTGTTAAAATATGTTGATTTTTACAATTAAAATGAAGATTACATCCAATATTTAGGGAGGTCAAAGTCCTTGAAAGTAGGGTGCAAATAAATAGAAAAATATTATTTATTGGACGTATAATTAGTGATTTTAGAGTGACAGAGAAAAATCCTCAATTCAGTCCTATCGTTTCAGTCTGTGAAGTGTAGATGTTAGCCCTCAGGCGAGGGGAACATGGGAGCTCCGAAGTGGGAGCCGGTATCCTCCCGTACTAAGCAGCTGATTCGATAACCAAGCATAGGATTAGTTAATGTTCTTTATGCCCGGACTAAAAGGTAAAGAATATGTATGCTCCTATTTGGCACAACACAGTTTTAAACTAATTCTGATTATCCATTCACTTAAATTTCTTAACAAGGAGAAGGATGCTTGCTTATATATTAAACCTCACTTTATTAGTAAAAGTAGTTAATTATTAGTAGAATTAGTTTATTAAAAAAATATATATCTTATTTACGATTGCATATTAGTGACAAATAGGCAATTTGAACTACAAGGTTGTGATTCTATATTGGTTTCTAAAATCCTTGTACGTAGCCTCTAAAATATTCCCTATGGGATCGATATCCAGAACTCCATTAGAGCTCTGTATTACTTGAGCGATACGTATACTTGCATTGATAAGAGTAACTCTGCGATTATTAGATATTTTATACACTTCTTTATCAAATTCTTACAATATTAAGCTTACTTATAGTGCACATAGTGGTTCAAGTTTTTGGTGCCGTTGCTGAGGAATATAACATAATTAGGGTAACAGACAATTTAGGACTATTAGAAAACTTTTTAATAGAATTGTAACTTATTATCATATTTAGTGAACTATTTTTCTGTGTACTGATTTTGATTGTATGCGTAAATTTGGACCTAAAAATCTTATACCCTACGATTCGGAATTAAAACATACTATTAGGAAAATTAGAAAACTGAGAAAAGAACCTAGAAATCCTGACACAATGGAAAACAATGTAAACAACTAAAGAATGGAAAATGAACATTAATCTAGATCTTTAAGAGATTATGTTAACCCTACATTAGATGAAATTCACTTAACTATCCAAAACCCTGATGTAGCTGCTAATTCATTTGAGCTTAAACCTGCAATTATCTAAATGGTACAAAACAATCAATTCGGCAAAACTTCTAACGAAGATTCTAATTTACATCTTGCGAGTTTTCTAGAACTTTGTGATACTTTTAAATATGACAGAGTGTTTGATGATGCTATCACACTTAGACCTTTTCCTTTTTCATTAAGGGACAAGGCTATGGCTTGGTTAAATTCGTTAGCACCAGGATCTATTAGAACTTGGGGGGGAACTTTCACAAAAATTCTTATCAAAATATTTTCCACCATCGAAGACTACTAAGCTTATAAATGATATCACATCTTTCAGTCAGTATGAGGGTGAATCGATATATGAATCTTGGGAAAGATTTAAAGATCTTCTTAGGAGATGTCCACATCATGCTTTACCAGATTGGTTAACTATTCAAAATTTTTATAATGGATTAGTAGGGTCTCTTAGATCTATTATTGATGCTGCTACTAGTAGATCACTAATGTCTAAACCTTTTGAAGAAGCTTATGCTTTAACCAAAGAAATGACTACCAATAATTTTCAATGGCCCGTTGAAAGGGTAAATCCTAAAAAAGTAGCCAATATTCATGATACGGATGCTTTAACTATGATAGTTTCTCAAGTTGCTGCTCTTTCAAAGAAAATGCATTAATACGGAATGAATTGTTCTCAAACACCTCCAGTGATAGAAGAAAATTCATTAGGACAAATTCTAGATTCTCAATTTTCATATGAAACTTTAAATTTGATAAATAATAGACAAAGTAATCCTTATTCAAACTACTATAATCCAGGTTGGAAGAATCATCCAAACTTTAATTGGAATAACCAAGGTAATGCTAATCCTGTTAATTCTCAGTGGGGGAACAATCCTGTAAACCCATTAGGAAATGTAAACAATCAGGGTAATTCTAATTATAGACCTTCTAATCCACCAGGTTTTTATAATAATTCACAATTCAAGAAGAAGAAGCTGTCTATGGAAGTACTAGTTTTGAATATGAGAAATCAATTATAAAATCAAGGAGCTGCTATTAAAAACATAGAGAACCAATTAGGGCATATTGCTACTCCACTGAGCAATAGACCTCTTATAACTTTACCTATCAGTGTTGAAGTAAATCCTAAAGATCAAGGAAAAGAACAGATCAAGGCCATTCAATTAAGAAGTGGAAAAGAGTTAGAAACAAGGGGCCATAAAGAAGCTGTAGTTGAAAAGGAAAAATGGGAAATTGAAAAAGAAAATGAAAGTTTATATCCTGATTATCCTCTGAAACCTATGAAAATTACTGTTAAAAGACCACCACCACCATTTCCTCAAAAACTGAAGCAATAAGATAAGGGAAAAAGATTTGTTAAATTCATAGACATTTTAAAAAAATTATTAATAAATATTCCTTTTGTTGAAGCTTTGGAATAAATTCCTGATTATGTTAAATTTATGTATGATATACTCAACAAAAAGAGGAAGTTACTAAATCATGAGACTGTTGCACTCAGTGAAGGGTGAAGTGCTATAATTCAGAAAAAGCTTTCTGAAAAACTTAAAGATCCTGGTAGTTTTACTATCCCGTGTGTTATTGGTGAAAAATTTTATGGACGAGCATTATGTGATTTGGGAGCTAGCATAAATCTGATGCCTCTATCAACTTTTAAATGGTTAGGAATAGGAGATCGATCTATTACACATCCTAAAGGAGTTGAAGAAGATGTTCTAGTTAATAATGATAAATTTATCTTTCTTATATACTTTATCATTTTAGATATTGAAGATGACAAGGAAATACCTATCATTTTAGGAAGACCATTCCTAACTACAGGAAGAGCCATGATAGATGTTCAAAAAGGAGAGTTGATTATGAGAGTAAATGATCAGGAAGTGACCTTTAACATCTCAAAGTCAATGAAATATCCTTTAATAGAAAGAGATGATGAATGTTTTAGAATGGAAACTTGTGATTATTTGAGAAAAGAGTATTTCAAAGAATACTTTGAAGAACATGAAGATATGGAAAAAGATAATTATGATGAAACTGATAACAAAGAAGTTGATTATATTAGTACCAGAGAATGAAATCTTATTTTCATCTATTGTGAAACCCCCTGAACTTGAATTGAAGACTCTTCCTAATCATTTGAAATATGCATTTTTAGAAGAGTTTTCAACATTACCAGTAATTGTATCTTCGGACTTAAATGAAATTTAAGAACAAAAATTAATGGATGCTTTAAAAAAGTACAAAAAAGCTTTTGGTTAGACTCTGCCTGATATAAAGGGAATTAACCATTCGATTTGTATGCATAAAATTTTATTGAACGATGAACACAAACAAAGAATTGATCCACAAAGGAGACTGAACCCTATAATGAAAGAAGTAGTTAAAAAAGAGATTTTTAAAATGGTTAGATGCTAGAATTATATATCCTATTTCGGATAGTGCTTTGGTAAGCCCAATTCATTGTGTTCATAAGAATGGAGGAGTAACTGTTGAAGCAAATGAGAATAATGAATTAATACCTATCAGGTAAGTTACTGGGTGGCGTATTTGTATTGATTATAGAAAATTAAATGCTGCCACTAGAAAAGATCATTTTCCTCTTCCTTTTCTAGACCAAATGTTGGATAAGCTTGCTGGACACAAGTACTACTGCTTTTTGGATGGATTTACTGGTTACCATCAAATTCCTATCGCTCCTGAGGATCAAGAGAAAACTACATTTACTAGTCCTTATGGAACTTTTGCTTTTCGAAGAATGCCTTTTGGATTATGTAATGCACCTCCAACATTCCAGAGATATATGATGCTTATATTTAGTAAGTTAATTGATGATGGAATAGAAGTATTTATGGATGATTTCTCTGTATTTGGAACATCAGTTGATGCTTGCTTAAATCATCTTGAAATTTTTTTGGAGTTATGCGAAAGAACTAATTTAGTTCTAAATTGGGAGAAATGTCAAGCTATGGTTGCAGGAGGAATTGTATAAGAGCATAAAATTTCGGAAAATGGTATGGAAGTAGACCCTGCAAAAATTCAAGTTATAACTAAACTACCACCTCCTACTGCAGTGAGAGGAGTAAGAAGTTTTCTTGGACATACTTGTTTTTATAGGCGTTATATTAAAGATTTTTCAAAAATTACCAAACCTCTATGCCAACTTTTACAAAAAAACAAGAAATTTGAATTTACTGAAGACTGCTTGAATGCCTTTGAGTTATTAAAGGATAAATTAATCACAAAACCTATAATAGTTTCACCTGACTGGGAGAAACCATTTGAATTAATGTGCAATGCTAGTGATTATGCTATTGGAGCTGTTCTTTGACATATATGATAAGATTTTTAAAGTTATATACTTTGCTAGTAGAACTCTTAACGATGTTTAAATTAACTATACGGTTACTGAAAAAGAGTTGCTGGCTATTGTGTATGATTTTGACAAATCCAGATCTTATTTAATTGGGACTAAATGTATTGTGCATACTGATCACTCTGCTATTAAATATCTTATGCAAAAGAAGGATACCAAACCAAGATTAATAAGATAGATACTTTTGATGCAAGAATTTGATTTTGTGGTAATTGATAGAAAGGGAACTGATAATCAAATTGCTGATCATTTGTCGAGATTAGAATATCATGAATTATCTGACACCGATAATGAAGTTACAGACAGTTTCTCTGATGAACAACTTTATAATTTTAATGGGTGGAAAATACCTTGGTATGCTAATATAGTTAATTATAATGTAAGTGATATTTTGCCACCTGTACTAACACTGCAGCAATAGAAAAAAATCATTCATGATGCAAAAGCATATTTTTGGGATGAACCATATTTATATAAGTAATGAAAGGATCCAATTATTAGGAGATGTGTGCCTTATGAAGAAAATGAACTGATTATTCAAAAATTCCATGATTCTAAATTTGGGGGACAACTTGAGACTGATAAAACTGCGTATAAAATTTTACAAGCTGGATTTTATTGGCCTACTCGCTTTAGATATGTTTACAGATATATCAAAACTTGTGATAGATGCCAACGAGTAGGTAATATAACTAGAAGAAATGAAATGCCCCTGAATTTCATGTTAGAAGTTGAGATCTTTGATGTTTGGGGATTAGATTTCATGGGACCATTTATTCCTTCATTTGGGAACTTATATATATTGATTGCAGTTGATTATGTATCAAAGTGGATTGAAGCACAAGGTTTGCCTCTTTGTGATGCTAAAAGTGTTTCAAGATTCTTAATGAAAAATATTTTCACAAGATACGTAATGCCGAGAGTGATTATCATTGACGGAGGATCCCATTTCAGGAATAAATATATTCAGAGATTGGTAGAAAATTTTAATATTATTCATATAATCTCTACTACTTATCATCCTCAGACTAGTGGATTGTCGGCATATTTTTAGGTTATGTGTTTTGAAAAGGGGTCGCCTACAGAAATTGTCAGCGAATTTTATTTTAAATTAAATTTATTGTATATATAGTTTTAAATAATTTGGAAAGTAGCATTTGATTTTGAAAATAATTTTAAGTTTGAAAATTTTAAAATATGAAATTAAACCGATCTCACATCCCAAATAGTTTATATAAACGAGCCCCACACCACAAACCGTGTATCTATCTCGAGGAATAGACACACTGCTTGATGATGGGGCTCGATTAAATAAACTAGAAGATTTGTGACACCTGTTTTGTCTGCGAACCAACTTTATAGGCCGACAATTTCCACTACTTAATATAAAGGAATTAAGCAGAGTTTATATTACCTGGGTTCTTAAACTTCCCTATAAGGACAAACCCCTATAGTTAATTACATCTTAAATGACGGGAATCATTTAAGAAAACTCTCGATAATGATCAGTGGTTTTGCTCTCAAGAATTTCAAAGTTTAAGGTTTTCAAATGATTGAATTTTAGAAATTTCAATAGGGAATAACTCAAATTTGGAACAGTTTATTTTTAAGAGTCCAAAGGAAGAGAAGTAGGGGATGTCATGGACCCGAAGTGAACTTTGGTGACTTCCCGACTATCCTATGATTTGGCTTCAATTTGAGAGTTTATTTAATGTTTCAATCCTACAAATTTTAGTTAATCAGGACTTATATTTGTATGACATAATCACACAAATAGCCTCGAAGATGTGAGGGTTTATGTCGTACCAAACGACTACCTCAGAGTCCTAAGACCTGTCAGGGCTTAATTTGCATAACATGATTATGCAAATGCCTAATGAAAAGTTGAGGATTTATATTGCACTAGGAAGACTACCTCGAAGTCATATGGCTTTGTGATTTAATTCTAAGAAAGGTTTTCCTGAAGTAGACACAAGTTTTGCTGATGAAGATGGCCGTGCTGGCCACTGTGCTCCAAACTCCTTGTTGTTGCAGAGGTTTGGTTTTAGAAGGTGAAATCAAGAGATGAGAGAAGTGTTTTTGTTTAGAGAGGTTGAAAATTGAGATGGTTTAGTATTTTAATTAAAACAAATCTTAAAGTTGATTAAGCAGAACTGAGTAAGATCCCACAGTTCCGTCATCCCGACACCGTTATTTTCATCAGATTCACTTAGTCCAAATGAATTTGCTAAACCCAACTGAATGAGTTCCACACCTTCATTTAGACCGTGGGAAATCTCGCTAGCAACACATAGGTTACATCATCTGAGAGAATTAATTTTAGTTATAATTGCAGTTTCATTTTGTTGGTGATTAAATTTTGAGTTGTTTAAACATGCTGGGTTCGATCATTTTCATGCATTTATAAGTACAGGAAAGTAACATTTAATAAATTGCCAAATGTAAATTGCAATAAACTTAAATGCGTACCTAGTGGCATTACTGTCGTTTTCACCTGCACTTAAAACACATGTTAAAGAATTTATATATTTGCAACAAGAAAATACCTAGGTGAAGCTAAGGGAAGGTTCTGGTTCTCTACCAAAATCCTAGTCCTATTGCTAGTCAATTCCTATGACGTCTAGGTTCTGGTGTTTTGTTAAGAATGTTTTTCTTCACCAAAGAACAATGGAGTCTCACTGTTCTTTTAAAACATCCCCTTAAGTTCGAGAAGTGCTCGGAACTGGATTTTGAACATTTTCCTAAACATTGTAGGGATTATTTTAAGTTCAATTAGTTTCATTGTGGTGATGAATCAATCACCCAGATTATTCTTGCTCAGTGAATCAAGATGTTTGATTATGCTTGTGAGTAAGGTGATATTTCATTTAATGCTTCATTTAAGAGTTATGATGATGAAAGCCTTAAGGGGAAAATTGGTTCATTAAAGATTTTAACCATTCTTAATTTAAAGTTTGAGTTGATGGTTTAAAGTGATGTAGTTATGATTAATCTTCTTTCTCTTTTTAGATTATCTTAAGTTTAGAATAGTGTTCAAGTTGTTCAATTCAATTAAGTTTTATTAGTTTACATGATTTTAACTTTTTAGATTGATCTTTAAAATTTTATTCTTAATTTATGTTTTGGAGAATTTCAAATTAATTTCCTTTAGTGTCTTTAGTTCAATCATAAGATCTTCAACAAAGGGTTTTTTTTTAAATATCAATTTGATCATTATTTTAAAGTTCCATTAATTGACATTAAATAATGTTTAATTGAATTATTAATTGGGGAATTTAATTTAGAGGATTAGGATTTTTTATTACATTTCTTTTTAATCTTTAATTATTCAAGCTTTAATTAATCTTCCAAATTTCATGTAATTCAATTAATGTTTCTTTCTTTTAATGTTTAAGATGATTTAATGGGTTTCTACCACTTGAACTTCCCATGTTTCAATCATCCAAATGAAAATTTGGATCAAAATATTTTACCCTCCCTTTGGTTAGACCAAATTTTTAATTAAGGTTAAAACCTTTTAATTACCTTAATGCCCTCTTTAGCATATTCTTGCCATAATTCATCAAATTAAACTCAAATGAACTTGAGAATTGCATGTCACCTTACTCACATGTCAATTAAGACAATAGAAGAGAAAAATAAGATTTTTTCCATTTTTAATTTAATTTATATAATTAATTTAATGAAAAATAAGGGTTTTCAATGAAAATTCAACAACATGACCAATGTAAAGTTTATGTCCTTAGGAAAATTATTGGATGTTCCTACTGACTAAAGAACCACTTGGACCAATTTTAGTGATTTTTTGAGTAATATTTTATTTATTATACTTATTTTAAGTTTTGGAATATTAATTCATTTTAAAATATTTTAAAGGTGAAAAGATTAATTTCATATTTTTAGAAAGTCTCTTTGTAGTCAGGGAGTTAAGAGAAACAAATTTTATATTTTTTTGATTTTTCTTTGATTAATTAGAATTATTTTAGTAGAAGGTTAAAACAATTCTTTTTTTAAATTTTAAAAATTATCCTAGGCCTTTAAAAATTAATATCTCAACTTAGAGATTAAAAAAAAATATTTAAATGGTTCCCAAGTGATTAGGAGACCAAATGTGGCATTTTAGGGAATTTTTATATTTTTGTGATTTTTATAATTTTTAATTATTAAATATTAAAAAATAATTAAAAATCAAATTTTTTTAAAAAATGTAATTTTATTTTTCATGGACTCCCTTGATCACAAAGAGGTCACAAAACGAGTTTGATGAATTTTTGAAATATTATTTGGGTTTTATGAATTTTTAATTTTCAAAATAGCTTTGTCACTTGTTTAATTCATTTAATAGGTTAAATTAATTCCAATTGACTTGAAATTTTTATGTGAGGCTCTCTGTATCCCAACTGAGAGTGGAGAATTGATTTCAAGTGATTTTAATGTGTGGTTACTCCTAATTAATTAATGTTCAGTTTTAAGTGTTTAGGCTAATTAGGGTTATTTTTAAGGAGTTAAATGAAACCATAATTTTCCTAGGGTCCTCTAGTCATAAGGTACCTCCCCCAATTTTCCTAGAATTTTCTACGAAATATGAAAATTAATTGAATTAAAATGCTAAAACAAACACAAAAATTCGGAAAATAGATAAGTTGTTATAGAGATGGCCTATGACCTTGGGAAATTTCATGATTATCCCCAAGAACAGAGGCTACAAAAGCCCTATGGTCTCATGCCATGGTGATATGTGTGTGTGAGTGGAGAATTAAAATACTCAGATCAGCATTTAATTAATTAAAAACTGAATACTCAACAAAATAGATCAATTCTTTTTCCACATTGTTCTCCTCTGTTCACTAAGCAAGAGGGTATTTTTATTTTAATTTTGTAATTTTTCTACAAAAAGATATGAATTTTCAAAGGTCGGGGCATTTAAATAATTCAAAAAATACCCTATTTTACTACATAGCCACGTCGGCGGCGCGTCATCCTTGTCCGGATCGAAGCTCCACCGGGCGCACTCCTGTTTGACGCCGCCATCCGACTCAGCAGCCACACGGCCCGCTGTCCCATTCCATCTCCTCATCTGAATTGATCTCCACCATTTATCCAATACACGCGCCAATGGACGACATATGTTAATCATCCCCAAGTGCCTTAACCCGAGAACCGTCCACACTCAAACCTTAAGATCTCCCTCATCTCTCAACCAAATTGCGTGATCTTGGGCTCTATGAACTCGTCTCAACAAGGTGAACACATCTATATGGCTATGATGCTTTGAAATTAACTCAAACAAAATGGAGAATCAAAATAAGCTCTCGGGAAGGAGGAGTTAAATACCTTGGCTCTGAGAAGTGAGGCTTCAATCAGAGGAGCTTGGCACGTTCGTTGGAGTCTAGGGAAGCTAGGGATGAAGCCCCTGGTCGTGATGAAATGCCTAGGTATGATTTCTACCAAACCTGATTTCAAGCTTTGGTCTCCAGCACAAATGGGTGGCCTGGTGAGGGGACTTCCACTGGGGAACTTCCTCTCTTGGTCTGGTGATGGTGTAGGGTTGATCAATTTGGGGTTTTGGCTTGAGAATTGAGCTCTGAAATTGAGCTCAATCAGTGGGGATGAGGGCAGGAGAATAGTGGGGAACTTCTTCTCTGTGTTAGGGGGAGAATTTAAGCCACTTGGATAGAGGTTTTGAGAGACTTTGGTTCAGCCAACCTTTTTGCCGTGGAGGTCGGCTGTTTAAATAGCCATGGCTAAAGGGCTTTCCAGGGCCAATTAGAGGTTGGATTGAGCTGCTTAGGGGAGGAGAAGAAGAGCTGTGAAGTCCAATTGGGTTGGGACAACTCAGCAAGCTCAATTTGAAATTTTGAATCAAATCAAGCCTCTCAGCCTAGTGGTTTCCGGCAAGCCAGGTGGTCGTCCGGCCAGGCATGGGTAACCATCTTAACCAGTGAGGTCAGGGGTGGGGTTTAGTGAGTTCAATTGGGTATTACCATGTGTAATGGGTTTGATTTAAGTGGAATGGGGGAAATGGCTCTTTTGGGCTCATTTTGGTCAAGTCATGCTTTTGAGTTTGGTTCACCCTTCAAGATGGCTTTAGGCTGATGGATAATCAGTCGGGTCAACCAAGGGAAGGATGGTGAAGTCCCCATAAAAAATATTTGGATTAATTTTAGGTTAGGGTTAAGCATGGGTAAGGTTAATGACTTTTAAGGGTTGTTTAAAGGCCTTCCTCCTTTTTTCATTTATGGAGTGATGAAAAATCTAAAGTTCTCATGGCTTCATGTGGCTTAAACATGGTTTTAAGGCTTGCTCATGGCTTGGAAATGGCTTGGCTCACTTGCATGAGAAAGGGATTTTGGGATTTTTGACATTTAGGGGTAATTTGGCACGAGGCTTGATTTAGAATTATTTGATGATGAAATTGGAACTTAGGGAATAATTTCAATTAAAGGGATGATGAGAAAAAAATGCCATATGGGCCTTGGAATAGATTTTGGGCTTGTTTGGGTTCATGATTGGTTTAGGCCAATTTGGGGAATTTTGGTTTTCGTTAGGCTTGGGTGAAATTTGGTTCCAAATTTGGGGTAAATTAATGTAGATTTTTGTTTGTGGGGATGTTAGGAAGATTTCAAAACAAATTTAGGGAAAATTGGGTGACATTTGGGTTCAATTTGGGATGGATTGATTTAGTTGGTCACTTTGGGCCTTAAGGGCCAATTTGGAATTTTTTATCAAATTGGGTTCAATTGATAAAATTGAGTTATGTGGCAGTTGATGAAAATGATGTGGATAATACTTTGGAATTTTTGGGATTTTTTAAGAATTTTTTCAATTTTTTGAATTTTTAGGCTATTTAGGGTACAAGGAGGGTATTGGGGGCTATTTTTGGGAATTTTGATATATTTGGTTATGGATGATTAATTTGAGTGGTGGGGAAAATTTAGGATTGATTTTGAGAAATCTTGGTTAATTTAGGCAATTTTGGAAATTTTGGGCAATTTCAAGGGTATTTGGTAGTTTTGGTGGGTTTAGGCCCCTAGGGGTCAAAAATTGAAATTTTGGGAAAATTTAAGATTGATTAGATGTGAGTAAAATGAAACCATTTTGGTTAAGCTATGAAGACATGTTAAGCTCACAAGATCCATGAGATGACTCATTTTAGGCAATCAATATGTTGATCCTAACCCTCTTCGCCAGGGGCTTAGGGGTTGAGGTCCATCCATATGAGTTTCCTACATGAGTCAGGAAGCCAAGTTGGGTCAGAGTGTTTTTTAGGGTTCAGGCATGTGCAACAATGTGGTGTGTGCAAACTGGACCTCACCAGACCAGACCACCCAGGGATGTCCTAAGGCTTGAACATCCTATAAGAATTCATCCTTGTCTTCCTGCACATTGGTCCTAACCCTCCAAGTGACTTGGAGGTTAATGACCATCTATGTAGGATTCCAAAGAGAATCAAGATTTGGTTTGAATTTCTAAATGGTGGATTCCATATCTAGTCTTCTAGGATAATCAAAGAGGAAAACTATGGCTAGATCCTAAATACTAAGGAGAGAGAGATCCGACCTTACCAAAAATGAGGTCAACAAATGGACCCCCAATAGGTGTGGTGTGTACTAACTACGCACACCGCGCGTATTGGCGTTGACCGAAAAGATCAACAAAACCAACACAGATGTCTAAGTGAAACACTTAGAGTAAAGCGTAGAAAATTTCCGCTGGGGAGTATCTGGTAAATCTCCAATACTGAAGATTTCAGAACTCTCGCTGGGGAAAAAGGAGGTGAATTTCAAATCACAAGATTTCAAGAGATTGGATGTTAGATTCGTTTCATTTTTTATTTCAAATTTTTATTTTAAGTTTAAATTTTGATTAAAGTTTGATTTAAGATTGATTTCAAGGAAATTCTGGATTTGAGATGAGAATTGGAACCTAGGTCCCAACCTCAGGATTGAAAAGAGAACTTGAATTTAGGTTCCAGTATCGAAGATTCAAGGTCAGAACTGGTAGGCTCCAGCCTCGAAAGTTTGAAAGAGAACTAGAATTTAGGCTCTAGCCTCAAGAAGAGAAACTGGAAGTTAGGATCCAGCCTCGAGAGAGAGAATTAAAATTTTGTTACCGATCGAAAAGAATGAGAATCAGAATTTAGATACTCATCTCGAAAGATTAGAATTGAAATTTAGGTATCAATTCTCAGGAAGAGAGTTGAAATTTAGGTACCGACCTCAAAAGGAGAGAACTGAAATTTATGTACCAGCCTCGAAGAGAGCCGGAATTTAGGTACCGACCTTGAAAAGGATGAGAATCAGAATTTAGGTACTGACCTCAGAATGAGGACTGGAATTTAGGTACCAGCCTCAAAGAGAGTCGAAATTTAGGTACCGACCTCGAAAAGGATGAGAATCAGAATTTATGTACTGACCTCAGAATGGGGACTGGAATTTAGGTACCAGCCTCGAAGAGAGTTGGAATTTAGGTACCGACTTCGAAAAGAATGAGAATTAGAATTTAAGTACTGACCTCGGAATGAGGACTGAAATTTAGGTACCAGCCTCGAAGAGAGTCAAAATTTAGGTACCGACCTCGAAAAGGATGAGAATCCGAATTTAGGTACTGACCTCAGAATGAGGACTGGAATTTTGGTACCAGCCTCGAAGAGAGTCGGAATTTAGGTACCGACCTCAAAAAGGAGATAACTGGAATTTAGGTACCAGTCTCGAAACTGAGAATCGAAATTTAGGTACCGATCTCAAAAGATGAGAGTCAGAATTTAGGTACTGACCTCGGAAATGAGGACTGGAATTTAGGTACCAGTCTCAGAAGAGAATCAGAATTTAGGTACCGACCTCGAAAGGATAGGACTGGAATTTAGGTACCAGTCTCGAAACTGAGAATCAGAATTTAGGTACCGATCTCGAATGATGAGAGTCAGAATTTAAGTACTGACCTCGGAAATGAGGATTGGAATTTAGGTACCAGTCTCGAAAGAGAGTCGGAATTTAGGTACCGACCTCGAAAGGAGAGAACTGGAATTTAGATACCAGTCTCGAAAGAGAGAATGGGATATGAAGGTGTTTCAAATCCCGCCCGAAGGTTTTTTTGGAAAAGAGATCCGTGTGAAGAGGGATCCAGCTCTATGCCATCAGAACCAAATTGAATAACATTCGTGGCTCCATTCCAATAGAACTGGTCGATCCTCTAACACACAGAGAAAAGACTGAAAGGGACTGGTAAGTGTACCAAGCCGGAAAGAATCGACCTAGCGACAAGTCGAGTAAAGGATTCAAATTTCGAAAGAGTTTCAAATAGATTTAGGTTTGAAGAAGGATTGAAAGGTTTGGGTCAGGGGATTTAGATCGGAATTCAATTCGAGACTTAGATTTGTTTCGTTTGGTTTTTTAGTGATTCAATTTTATTTTCGTTCATATAGAATTCATGTTAATTTGGAGTTCTTTTTGACATTCAGATTTTTAAAAGAGTTCTCATTTATTTTCAAATCGTTCTTCATTCGAAGTTCATTCAACTTAGTGGCGTTTCCTAGTCAAATTTTCACACAAGAAGTGAGGGCAAAGCACGACATGGTCGTTTCCATTATTATTTGCTGAAAATACATCATATAGCTTGATCCAAAATATGATGATATTTTCCTTGAAAATTAAGCATCTCATACAATCTTTATAAATCCAAAATGGACTGCGTAAGATTCTTGCAGGCTTCTTCCAAAAGCATCTGTTGAAATCCATGTCTGAATAGTGAGACACATGGACAATAACATCACCTTCCAAGCTATCCTTGGCAGGAAATGTCATTTGGAGGTGTGCTATTTTCCATGTAGCTCACAGCTCGTAGGTCCGAAGGCTCTCTAACTTTGGGTCTGGCTGAAAGTGGAAAGGTATTTTGCTGTCGTCGATCCTCCTGAAAGTGACGGAGATTCGTTGAACAGGCACCCTTACAATGTAGTGTTTTGCTACATCTTCTTCATTTCCTTTTAGCACCAAGACGGAACCTACCGGTAGAGGTATCTCCACCGGCCCTTGAAATTCTCCGGGGCGTGCTATCTGGAGGTCTGATCTGAACATGATGTTACGCTGGTCGATGAAAGACACTGTGTAGAAAGGTCTGAAGAAGTTGTGATGATCTATGTGTGGCGGTATGCAGTCGCCCTCCTTGTATATGTTAATGATGCAGTTGTTGGGTATGCAATATGCAGGTAGTACCTTCCATGTCACCATCCTTTTCACCATCCTCTTGATGATTCCTAGCATCGAATCTACCTCACTGAGACGGAGTATCCCTGGCGGATTTCCATTCCTGTCCTCGGTGAAGTTGTAGCAATACTCGCACTGGACCGTAACTCTTCTTTTTCCTTTCATCCACCTCTGAGGTTATGAGTAAGTCTTTTCTCTCAAACGACCAGCTCGACCCATTTTCTGAAGCTCGATGACGCAATCCATAAGTTGTTACTACTCGTAGTGTGAGAACACATCCGTATGCAGCTCAAGGCCATACGGGATGTTGATCTTCCTGCCTCGAATTCTTTCAAAATATTCGATGTTTTATTTTCAAATTTCTGCAGTCTCTCCAGTTTGTACTCTGGGATTATCTACAATCGGCGAGGTCTGGTAACGTACTGTGGGATGTATGGCTCAACCTCAGCACGCTCTCCTGCATGTCTCAGCTCATCGGGGATAGTCTCTGTCAGGACATCCTCCGAGGTTTCTTTCGCAACAAGACTCTTCAAAGCTGGTATATCCATCTGGCGTCGTGGCGCTGATTCTGTTTCTACTCTTCTAGGAATCTATTTCATCTTTTCTGCGGTCCTTGGAGTCAATTTCTTCTCTTCTGGTTCTTGCCGAACATGCTTCTTAGACGTGCTTTCACTGACGGTAGCAACTGTCTCCTCATGTTGGTTCGCTCCTAGGTTGCTCAACATCTTGTGAATGCAGTGATTCTTGTTTCTTCATTGTGTAGGAGTCAGAGTAGCCCTTCTCACTCCCTGAACCTCTGTGGGCATGGCACTGACAAGCTTTCCCTCTGCTACAGTAACCATGGACTTGACTTTCTTGTCTTCTCCTGTTACATGAGCGACGTTCACTTTCCTCTTTCTGTCAGTAGATTGCTGACTCGGGCTATCCAATTTTACCACTGTCTGACTGCGGAATTCTTCCCGGTCGATCGGAATCCAATCGGCCTCCTCATATTGCAAGTCGACCGGTGTGAAATCGGAGTCGATTTCAATCACGACCCCATCCTTCATCTTCTTTTCATCAAGTGCTAGACTCACACCATTCTCAAAGTTCAGAACCAACCGCTCGTTCGATATTTCTCTGCGAAAAATAAGGAAAGGATCAGAGACTGTACTAAGAATGAGAACAATAAGAAAATTTACTTATTAATGGAAAATTCTTTTTCATTTCTTTCAAATTTTAATAAGAGTAGGAAAAGATGGGGAAAGATCAGGAGTGAGCTGATTTGAAAGGAAGGATCAAAATTTTATTATTATGATTTCACATATTTTCTTTTTAACACATTTTTTTGTTAATGATTTTTACCATCTATTTTTATATTTTGGGTTCGGACCCAGTTACAAATGATTACTCCACCCGTGCTTCTAGGAATGAGACTTCATTTTTTAAAGTTCATCATTCGAAACATCAGGTTGCATAATACTTCTTCAAATATCGTCTATTGATTGGAAGCATGGATCGTTCTCCATGGCAATTCACCAGTTAGTAGGAACCTCCAAAGTAGACTGTCTCGATCATGAACGGCCCCCCCCAAGTCGGTTCAAATTTACCTCCTATCTTGCGGTGTACAAGAATAGGTCTCTTGAGAACTAGAACCAAGTAACCGACTTGGAATGTCCTTGGGCGGACTAGTTTATCATGGGCCTGAATCATCTTGGCTTGATATAGTTTGAGATTCTGCTGCGCTGAAAGTCATTTTCCTTCTAAGCTTTCCAGTTCTTCTAGTCATAGTTTCACATTCTCTTGTGTAGTAATCTTGTTCGCAACCGCAATTCTGAGAGATGGAAGCTGAACTTCTAAGGGCAAGACTGCCTCGGACCCGTACACTAGAGCGTATAGTGTAGACTGAGTAGGAGTTCTGAAATTCGTTCTGTAGGCCCAAAAGGCTTCTAATAACTTCCGTACCAATTTCTTTTGTTATCGTCCAAAGTTTTTTTAGGGTTTGGACGAGAGTTTTATTAAAATCCTCGGCCAAGCCGTTTACTCTTAGGTAGTAGATTATCGAATAGTACCAGTCGATTTCGTGCCTCCTGACAAAACTATTAACCTTCGTACTTCTGAATGCGGACCCGTTATCTGAGATAATTCTGCGCGGTACCTGAAACGGTAGACGACTTGATTCTTGAAGAACTGTAGCACGTAATGTGCTTTCACTTCTCTTAGCGGTACTGCTTCCACCCATTTTGAAAAGTAATCTGTAGCCGCAAGAATAAAGCGATGTCCTCTTGAAGAAAATGATTCTATCAGACCCACGATGTCTGTGCCCCAAAACTCAAACGGCCACGATGTGATTATCGGATGTAGCACATTTGGAGGTTGATGTAGAACCACTCCATGCACTTGGCACTGGTGACAACTCTTGGCAACTTTCATGCAGTCGGTCATCATCGAGGGCCAGTAGTACCCTAGTCTTTTAATTTTCATTTTCATCTTTGGACCCGACTGATGAGCGCCATAAAGTCCTGAGTGCACTTCTTTAACATTTTCACGAGCTTCAGACTTGCTTAGGCACCTTAGCCACATCTGGTCGAAAGACCTTCTGTATAACGTATTGTTTATTAATGCGTATGACAGAGTTCTTTTCTTAATCTGATGAGCTAATGACTTATCGTCTGGTAGGTTTCCTGTTTGCAGGTAGTCTATTAATGGCTGGCGCCAATCTTCTGTAGTTTTGGTTACTGCTGCAACCGATTCTTCTTCTTTTTCTGATTGGTGTATTGCAACCTTCTCGAGCTGTGATAGGACCTGTCGTCCCTAAACTGACATTTCAACTGACTCATCCTGTAAGCAGACAAATTCTTTTACAAGGCAAGCTAACGCATATGCTAGAGCATTTTCTCTTCTGGGAATATTGTAGATCGTTACATTCGAAATCTGCTTCAGCAACTTCATTGCATACTGATTTCAAAATTTCGTACTGTCCGCAACCTGTTGAATGATCAAGTGAGAATCTCCAAAGATGTTAATATCTGTTATCCCCATCTGAATGGCTAGCTCCAATCCAGTTATAAGGGTTTCGTATTCTACTTCATTGTTTGTACACAGTTTTGTTAAATGGTAGGAATACCTTAACATCCTCCGCTCTAGTGTTATAAAGATTAGTCTGATTCCTGCCTTACCGGGCTCTATCGTTTGCAATTCCTTGTCTCGTTGTGCTGAGGATGCTCCGTCGAAGTACAGTTCCCAACGTCGATCGTCGGGGTCTTCTAAGCTCATTATCTACTCATCGGGCAGGTCGTCGTTGAGAGGCAATTCTGTCGGTAAAGGGTGCGCTGCGAGGAAGTCTGCTAGGGCTTGTCCCTTTATGGCACGAAGAGGAACGAAAGTTATATCAAATTGCATTGGTATCATTGACCACCCGGCAAGTCTGCCGGAGAGTGTAGGGCGGGTCATCAAATATTGCAACGGATTAAACTTCAAAATAAGGTTGACCTTATTAGGAAGCATGTAATGCCTGAGCTTTTGAGCAGTGAAGATCAGGGCTAAACAACGCTTCTCAATCGGGGGATACTTTATATCCATTGGAATCATACGACGACTTAGGTAGTAGAGAGCGTTTTCTTTCCCCTCGTCATTGACCTAAGCTAGCTGGGCTCCGAGAGAGTCGTCTAAAGCTGCGGTATAAAGTATTAACAATCTACCTGAGACTGGGGCTGCTAAGACAGGAGGTTTCATTAGATATCGTTTGATGTCATCGAAGGCATGTTGACATTTGGAGTCCCAAGTAAACTAGACATCCTTCTTAACCAAAGCAGAAAAAGGCTGACACCTTCCTGAAAAATTCGAAATAAAGCGTCGAAGATATGCCAACTTCCCTTGAAAGGATCGTAGTTTTTTTAAGGTTTTGGGAGGTGGCATTCCTAAGATAGCTTTAATCTTATCTGGATTGATTTCAATTTCGCGATGTCTGACAACAAATCCTAAGAATTTCCCAGAGGTGACGCTGAAGGCGGATTTGAAGGGATTCATCTTAAGGTTAAATTATCTTAATCGCTCGAAAACAATTCTCAAATCATACAGGTGATCTTCCTTTAGTTTGCTCTTGATAACCACATTATCCACATAGCACTCGACTTAGTTGTGAATGAGATCATCAAAAATCCTCGTCATTGCTCTTTGGTAAGTTGCTCCTGCGTTCTTCAATCTGAAAGGCATTACTATATAGCAGTATACTTCGATTGGCGTTCTGAAGGCTGTGAGTTTTTCATCTTCTGGTGCCATCTTTATCTAGTTGTATGATGACGATCCATCCATGAATGAGAAGATTTCGTGTGTCGAAGCGATGTCGATCATTAATTCTATAATTTGTAGCGGGAACTCGTCCTTTGGGCATGCTTTGTTCAAATCTCTAAAATTCATACAAATTATGATATGACCATTCTTCTTTCTGACTGGTACCACATTGGCTAACCAAGTCTGGTATTGTTCTTCATGGACAAATTTAGCGTCGATGAGCTTCTTAACTTCAGCTCTTACTTGTTGCTCGATTTCTAGACGCATTCTTCTCAGAGCTTGTCTGACTGGAATGGCAGTGGGATCAACTCCTAGCCTGTGAACTGCGACTTCTGGAGCTAATCCAGGTATTTCATCATAACTCCAAGTAAAACAGTCCTTGAATTCCATTAATAGCATAATCATGTTTTCGGAGTCTTCTTTATTGAGTAAGGATCTAACAAAGGTCAGCCTAGGCTCTTCGCTAGTACCTAAGTTAACTTCCATTAACTCATTTATTGTAGATTTAATTTCTTCTTCAAATTCTGGCGGACCGTCTCCGATTGGTAGATCTTCAAGATTATCTGAAGCCTCCAAGCAGTTTTTATTAGGCTCACAAGTGACAACCAAGCAAAATCCTGTATCATCAGCTGGTGCTACTGTGCCGAATCCGAGACCATGCTTTGAATTGGGCGGTCGACTGGCATTATTCCATAATTTTTCAAAGCATTGTGATTGACCTTTCATCCATTGTTAATGCCAGATACCACGCTGTATTAAATTCTGAACACAAGGAGAATACCACTCAAAGGCAATTCCATTAATTCATATGAAGCAACATCTTTAAATTTTACATCATTTTCAATTTTGGAAGAAGAAGCACCATGGTCAAACTTGATTGGCTTAGCACCCCCACCATGTACTTCCTCGACCACCATACCCTCGACCTTATTAGGATAGATCGGGGTCAAGGTCATAGTATGTACATAGTGGTTAATCTTCTCGTACATTAATTTGTATTCTTCATTCTTTTCGTCTTCGAGAGAGATCTTGAACTGGGGTTTCTTTTAATTTATCTTCATTGCTTCTTTCTTGACTTCTTCTTCTTCAGAATTATTCTCTCAAACAACATCGATGGCTAGTTTCTTTTGTTCAACTGTTCCACCTTTTCTTCCTCGATTTCATCCCCGGCCTCAACCTCGGGTGCGAGTTTTGGAGAAACCTTCACCATCTCATCGCAAGGGAGTGGTGAGTAATTGTTGAACTAGAATTTCAGGTTCTTCGTCGTCTCGAACTTCTTTTACTTCACTTGGTATGGCATTTCTTGAGAAGATTGTTTTATTCAGAGGCGTGTAGTAGGCTGCATCTTCGTGAATTCTGATTTCGTGTACAGAGAATGGATGCAAATCACCTTTGATACACTGTTCTTATCCTCCTTCATAATATTTTATGCACTGGTGCAGAGACGATAGTACCATCCGGTTCTCATAGATCCACGGCCGACCCAGTAGAGCGTTGAATGATGTCTCGGAATCAATTATGTGGAATTTTACTGTTGTCTTTGCCAAATCACCGATCTTCATTAGTAGTGTTATCGATCCAAGAGCTCTTTCTTCTTTTTGATTGAAACCTCTTAGTAACATCTTGTCTGCTTCAAGATCATGGGCATCAGTCTCCAAGTATGCTAATGTCCGAAGGTTCATTATGTTGATTGATGCTACCAGATCAACTAAAACCCTAGAGAGTGTGAACTTTCTGATGTAGATTGAAATGTACAATAGTCGATTGTGATCAGCTGTTCCAAGTAATAAATCATTGTCCGTGAAAGTAACACCGTGCTGTTCTTTCAATGAGCAAACCTAGTCTAAGGAATTACCGGCCATTTGAGCTAAACAAATTTATGGATCAAGTAAGGCCTTGATTAGTGTTTCCTTCATCTCCTTTGACAGGATCAGAGTGTCGTAGATGCTCAGTTTGGCTGGTAGTTTCCTAAGATTGTCTAGTTTGTTATAGTCCACTTTATTACCAGGCTCTTCAATTTCTTCCCGAGTGGGCAATTCCTCTGCTGGGGTTGACTCGTCCTGAGCAACCACCTCCTTTTCTTTATCTTTCGGACCCACTCTTGGGGGTAGAACTTTTCCACTTCTTAGATTGACTTCTATTATTTCGCCTGAATTTGGTGTCGAGTTAGTCGGTATCTTCTCTTGGATTGGAACGACTGGCTCTTCTGAAGTTGCTTCAGAATCTGACAGCTCTAATTCTATCGTGATCGGAGCTCCTCGGAATTCACAAATGGACTCATCACTTCTTGAGCTTTCATAGCCATTCTTGTGAATGTCTCTTCCTTCGTCGCGGTCGTCGAGGTTTTGCATGATTTGAGAATCGTTATTCGTATCAAAATCGAGATCCAGATTAGGTTGGTTGTCATTAGTTACGTGATTGTTAGAAACAGTTAAAATGTAGCCAACACCAAAACTCTTATCATTATAAGATCCCGCCGGGGCGAGCAAATAATCATACAGAGTCAAAGGTCCGAGGGATTTCTTCCCCGAATCAGAAACAACCATTCTAAGAAAAGCTGGCCCTAGTCTACCCTTCAGAGCTTCGGTCTTCTCTTCTTCCATGATCTTCTCCTCCTTCTGGGGTGGTTCTTCAATCGCAAGCGATAGTTGAAGTGTGCACCAAAGCGGTCTGGATGTGATCCAAAATTTTCTTTGAAGACTTCATCCAAACAGCACTCCATCCATCATCGGTCGTGTACGGGTCTATCGGAACAATAGGATCCGTTGAAATAACATTGACGGGACCTCTTTTTGGGGCTCCTTCATGTATTTCTTCAGGATCGTTATGTTCCCCTTCCGGAGGTTATCCTCGAGCCAATTCTTAAAGGTGAAGCAGTCTTCAATCTTGTGTCCGAGCATCCTATGGTAGGGACAGTAATTCGAATGATCTTTCTTGTGGACTTCTTCCAGCCTACTGGGCTCCAGTAGCTGAAAGTCGTGCGTCTTCATCAAACTGCGAAACATTTTATCCACTGCTTTAGTCTTGAAAGGGTATTCCTTATTCAAGAGCTCCTTCATGCTGTATAATGAGCTGGGGGCAGTTGATCATGCTGTCGTGGCTGATAACTTGATCGAGGTTGCTGATAGCTTTGTTGAGGTTGTTGATAGTCAGTTGCGGTGGTTGGTAACTTGGTTGTGGCCGCTCTGGCTGTATCTACACTGGCTGTTTACCTTTATCCACTACTGTGACGATTCTGGATTTCTTCTTGAATGCTTTCATTGGCTTCTACTTGTAAGTTTTGTCGATGAAACTCAGCTGTTTTGCCTCCTCCTGCAAGCTCCCGGCCTTGCTAAGAAACTTCTCGAAAGTCTTAATTGTGAATCCTTTGAGGAGAAGTACTATCGGGCCATGGATGCTCTTAACCAGGATACCAACTGCATGCTGTTCCTGAAGCTATGGTTCACACTTCATACTTAAGTTTCTCCATTGAAGTATGTAATCCACCAAGGTTTCGTTTTATTTCTGTTGCTCCACCACTAGATCACTAAAAGTGATGTGGTGTCGGGCCCCAACAAACCGCTTAACGAAAAAGTTTTCCAATTTTGAAAACGTCTTGACTGAACTGTTCGCCAATTCTGCATACCAATCGAAGGCAATCCTCGACAAGCTGCTGACAAACTGACAAAACAGTAAAGCGTCGTTCCCACCGGCATTGCAGCAACTAGGAAGAAAATGTGTGACATGCTGCTGGGGGTTTCCTGCACCATCAAAAGTCTTAAATAGAGGTGGTACGAATCCTTTCGGGTATTGGACTGCATCAAATTCTTCAGGATAAGGTCTACCCGTCTGAATAGATGTTCCGCTCTTAGACTGGGCTAAGGCTTCTTGCACCTGCTATTCCACCATATTCTTAATATCCTTTTCTGGAATCATGCTCTGGGTTGAATCCTTCTTTTGTTGTTTATCTTCGTTGATGGATGTAACTTCTTTTCCTCCATCTGCAATGTGAATGATCTCTGGAGGTGTTTCATTCTGAGGTTGAGGCTGACTCTAGAGAGTGGCTAAGGCGGCTGCCATCTCTTCCATCCTCTTCTCCATCTGATAGATCATGTCATCCTTTACTTAAAGACGTGCTCTCATTGCTTCTAGTTCGTTTCCTTCTGAAGTTGATAGAGCTCCTTGCAAAGCTAATGATGCTCGGGTCTCAACTACATTGATCTCGGCAAATTCTTCATCCATGAACTCTGATGAATCCACTTCATTTCCTAATTCTTCTCTTCTTCTCTTATTTAAAGTTTGAGTTGATGGTTTAAAGTGATGTAGTTATGATTAATCTTCTTTCTCTTTTTAGATTATCTTAAGTTTGGAATAGTATTCAAATTGTTCAATTCAATTAAGTTTTATTAGTTTTCATGATTTTAACTATTCAGATTGATCTTTAAAATTTTATTCTTAATTTAACTTTTGGGGAATTTCAAATTGATTTTCTTTAGTGTCTTCAGTTCAATCATAAGATCTTCAACAAAGGTTTTTTTTTAAATATTAATTTTAATCATTATTTTAAAGTTCCATTAATTGACATTAAATAATGTTTAATTGATTTATTAATTGGGGAATTTAATTTAGAGGATTAGAATTTTTTTATTACATTTCTTTTTAATCTTTAATTATCCAAGCTTTAATTAATCTTCCAAATTTCATGTAATTCGATTAATGTTTCTTTCTTTTAATCTTTAAGATGATTTAATGGGTTTGTACCACTTGAATTTCCCATGTTTCAGTCATCCAAATGAAAATTAGGATCAAAATATTTTACCCTCCCTTTGGTTAGACCTAAATTTTAATTAAGGTTAAAACCTTTTAATTATCTTATTGCCCTCTTAAGCATATTCTTGCCATAATTCATCAAATCAAACTCAAATGAACTTGAGAATTTTATGTAACCTTACTCACATGTCAATTATGACATTAGAGGAGAAAATATGATTTTTTCATTTTAATATAATTTATATAATTAATTTAATGAAAAATAAGGTGAAAATTCAACAATATGACCAAGCTAAAGTTTCCATCCTTTGGAAAATTATGAGATGTTTCTACTGACTAGAGGACCACTTGGACCAATTTTGGAGATTTTTTGAGTTATATTTTATTTATCATAATTATTTTAAGTTTTCGAATATTAATTCATTTTAAAATATTTTAAAGGTGAAAAAATTAATTTCATCTTTTTAGAAAGTCTCTCTGTAGTCAGGGAGTTCAAAGAAACAAATTTTATATTTTTTTAATTTTTCTTTGATTTATTAGAATTATTTTAGTAGAAGGTTAAAAAATTTCATTTTTTAAATATTAAAAATTGTCCTAGGCCTATAAAATTTAATATCTCAACTTAGAGAATTTAAAAAAATATTTTGATGGTTCCCAAGTGATTAGAAGACCAAATATGGCATTTTGGTGAATTTTTATATTTTTGTGATTTTTTTATAATTTTTAATTATTAAATATTAAAAAATGATTAAAAATCAAATTTTTATGAAAAATTTAATTTTATTTTTCTTGGACTTCCCTGATCACAGAGAGGTCACAAAACAAGTTTGGTGAATTTTTTAAAAATATTTTGGGTTTTATTAATTTTTTAATTTTCAAAATAGCTATGTCACTTGATTAATTCATTTAATAGGTTAAATTAATTCCAATTAACTTGAAATTTTTATGTGAGGCTCTCTATATCCTAAGTGATAGTGGAGAATTGATTTCAAGTGATTTTAATGTGTGGTTACTCCTAATTAATTAAAGTTCAGTTTTAAGTGTTTAGGCTAATTAGGGTTATTTTTAAGGAGTTAAATCAAACCATAATTTTCCTAGGGTCCTCTAGTCATAAGATACCTCCCCCAATTTTCCTAGAATTTTCTAAGCATTATGCAAATTATTGGAATTAAAATGCTAAAACAGACACAAAAATTTGGAAAATAGATAACTTGTTATAGAGATAGCATATGACCTTGAGAAATTCAAGGCTTGTCCTCAAGAACAGAGGCTACAAAAGCCCTATGGTCTAATGCCATGGTGAATTGCGTGTGTGAGTGGAGAATTAAAATACTAAGATCAGTGTTTAGTTAATTAAAAAATAAATACTGAACAAAAAAGATCAATTCTTTTTCCACATTGTTCTCCTCTGTTCACTGAGCAAGGGTGTCTTTTTAGTTTAATTTTGTGATTTTTCTACACAAAGATATGAATTTTCAAAGGTCAGGGCATTTAAATAATTCAAAAAATACCCTATTTTCCTAATTAACCACGTCAGCGCCGTGTTGACCTCATTTTTTATGAGGTCTTCTCTTCTTCTTTTAGTGCTTAGGATCTAGCCTTAGGCTTTTCCTTTGACTATCTTAGAGGATTAGAATTGGGACCCACCTTTTCGAAATTCAAACCACTTCTAAACTCCCTGCAAACTCCACAAACTCGATCGTAGACCCCTAATCACCTAGAGGGTCGAAATCAAATGTGGAAGTTTAAAGGATGAGTTCCTATAGGACTCTTTCGCCTTAGATCGCCCCGGTGGCTCGGTCCGGTGAAGGGTCGACTTGCACACACACTACACCTACACACTACACTTTCACACACTTCCTAAAAACACACTCATACCCGACTCGACCTCCCGACTCATGTAGGTGATTCACATGGATGGTCCTTAACCCCTAAGCCCTCGCAAGCAGGGTTAGTGAACAACATAATGAATGCCTCAAATGAGTCCCTTCATGGCTCATGTGGGCTTGATATGGCTTCATGGCTCAACAAAAATGATTTCATTCCACTTACATCCACCCAATCTTCAATTTTCCAAATTTTCAATTTTTGACCCCCGGACCCTACACCCGCTAACCTACCCAAAGCCCTGAATAGCCCAAATTTCTCAAAAATTTCCAAATCACCCAAAATTCTCCAAAATCATTCCCAAACATTTCCACATAACTCAAATTGATCATCCATACCCAAAAATATCAAAAACTCCAAAAATACCTCCCAATACCCTCCAAATACCCAAAATACCCCTCCTAGCCAAAAAATCCAAAAATTCAGAAAATTCCCAGAAAATTCCAGAAAATCCCAAATGTTCCCAATTTCATTTTGTTTAACTACACCATGGGCCAATTTTGTCAATTTACCCTACTTTTGTCAAAACCCCCAATTTGACACATTTTAACCCTAAGTGAACCCAATGTCAAAACCTAACCTACCCAATTGACCCAAATTCTGGTCCAATTCAATTCTAAACTTCAATTCAACATCCCCAACACCAATTTAGACCAAATCCAAGCCCAATTTGATTGAAATTTGGATCCAATTTCACTTTTGGCCTTAAAGCCCACTTTGGACCCATGACCCAAACTTAGCCCAAACTCACCCAATTCAACTCCAATTAACCCCAAATCTTTTCTAAACCTTCCTTAACATCCCCATAAACAAAACACTAACATGATTTGCCCAAGATTTTGATCCAAACCCCACTCAAATTCAACCCAAAGCTAAAAGGCCCATTTTCGACCTAAACCCAAACCTAACCCAAATGAGCCCAAACCCCAAAATCAAAACCCATCAAAGCCAAAACCTCTTTGAAACACTCCCATAAACATTTCCCAACATTAATTTTACATCAATTTCAACTCTAGCCCAACATTGGCCCAAGTTAGCCCAATTTGACCTACATAGGCCCACTTACCAATTAAACCCAAATTCAAACCAATTCAAGTCCAAATCACACCAAATTGACTCCAAACCACTCATGACACATCCCTAAACCAAACTTAACAAATATTTGGCCCAACCTCTTTACAAAATTTCTATCCATAAATTCATTTTCAAACCTAAAAGCCCACTTCCCTAAACCTTCCTAAAAGCCCATTTCCACCAAATACAAAAGCCCAAATTTGGCCCTAAAGCCCACATGACATTTCCATTTGCCATCCATTTAATCAAAGCCATTCCCTAAGTTATAATTCCATCATCAAACAATTCCAAATCAAGCCCCATACAAATTCACATCAAAATATCAAAATTTTTCTTAAATCCATTTACATGAAATCGACTCGACTTTTCCCAAGCCAAAGGTGAGCCATGAAGCCATGCATGAGCCACATGGAAGCCATGAGAGCCTCTTTACATGTCACCATACCATATTGGGTAGGAAGGAGGGCCCCTTTCCTTAATCCCTAAAGCTCATTAGCCTTAATCATGATTCACCTAAACCTAAATTTAATCCAAATATATTTGACTGGAGACTTCTCCATGCCAAGCCAGCTGATCCCTTCGATCCCCCACAACACCCAAAGCCACCTCAAGGGTGCACCAAGCCCAAATGGGTGAGTTGACCCATTTAGACCCAAAAACTAGCCATGCCCCATTCTACTTTGGATCAAAGCCTTTACACTCGGCATTTGCCAACCGCTCGCACAAACACCCAGCCCCGACCCACTCGACCCCGAGGGTGACCCTCGCCTGCCGGCCAGCCACCCCGGTCGCCGGAAAACTCCATGGCCGAGAGGTCCAAGTCAATCCAAGCTTGGAATTCTCACCCGCCGAGCCGCCCCATGCCCAAGTGGCCATCTGCACTGTTCTTCACTTGCTACGAGCACCGATCCCAACCCTCAACTCCCTCGGGAGGCCCTCCACCCCCGCCTATTTAAACTCCCCACCTCTCGGCCATGAGGAGGTGCCGAACCGTACCATACCAAAACTCGCCAAAATCACTCCTCACTCCCCTCTAAACTTAGAGCAATTGATCCCCACCGTTCTCCCTCGCTCCAATACCCATCGATCGAGCTCAATTCTCAAGCTCAATTCTCGAGCCGAACAAGACATTCCCGAATCCTTCACCAAAATCAAATTAAACTCACCTACACCTTCACTCGAGCCAAGAGAAGAAGTTTTCCAGGTGAAAGCCCCCTCTCCAGTGCCACCCAGCTTGTTCCGGACTCAAAGGTTGTGATCGGCCTTGGTGGAAACTACACCTGAGCAATTCACCACATCCCCGAGCTTCATCCCTAGCCTCCCGCAGCTCCAACGAACGTGCCAAACATCTCCGATCGAGGCTTCACCTCTCGTAGCAAAGGTATGAACTAATTCTTCATCCCGAGCCTCCGGAGATTCTCCATTTCAAATGCTTTAACTTCAATGCATGGTAACCGTATAGATGTGTTCGTCTCTTCAAGACGAATCCATAGAGCATAAGATCATGAAAATCCATCGAGTATCGAGTGAGATATTAGGGATTTAGTGTGGACGGCTCTCGGCGAGGACATTTGGGGACGATGAACGGATGCCGTCCATTTAATACACGCGCGCACGGACGGCCAGGATCGCGCCGGATGAGGAGACGGAACGATACAGCGGGCCCCGGGACGGCTGACTCAGATGGCGGCGCCCAATCACAGCCGCGACACGTACCCCTTCGGAGTCGCCGATGTTTCGCCGGCGCCGCGTGGATAAGTAGAAAATTAGGGGTATTTTCTATTTATTTAATTCCTTAAACTTCAAAAATTCATAACTTTGTGTAAGAAAATCATAAAAATAAAATAAAAATACCTTCTTGCTCAAGTGAACGAGGAGAATAATGTGGAAAAGAAATCATTTAATTTCATCAAGTATCTTATTTTTTATAATTTATTTACTCTCTGCATACATTTAATTCTCCATGCATGTATACAATTCACCATGGCATGAGACCATAGTGGCTTTTGAAGCCTCCGAATTTGGGAACATTCCCTGAATTTTCCAAAGTCAGAAGCCATCCCTATGAAGAGTTATTGATTTTTCAAATTCAAGTCACTGTTTTGAGTATTTTAATTCCAATAAATAGCATGTTGTGAAATAAATTCTAGGAAAATTTGGTGATGTTCCTTATGACCAGAGAACCCTAGGAAAAATAGGTTTTGAGTTAGTTCATTTTAGACAACCTTAATTGGCTTAAACACTCAAAATAGGTCTCTAATTAATTAGAGTTAACCATAGATCAAATTGACTTTAAATCAATTCTCCACTGACCTTTAGGATCAGAGGAACCCACCATAAAAGCTTGAAGTCAATTGGACTTGGTTAGCCCTATTAATTGGGTTGATTAAGCCATGTAGTCATTTTAAACTTTAAAAATTCATAACTTTCAAAATACCTTTCAAAAATTCACCAAATTGGTTTTAGAGCCTCTCTGATATCAGGGGAATTTAAGAAAATTAAAATTTCAATTTTCTAAAAAAGTTGATTTTTAATATTATTTTAATATTTTTAATAATTAAAAAATAATAAAAATCACAAAAATAATAAAATTCACCAAAATGTCACATTTTGAATTTTAATCACTTAGGAATAAACCCCATATTTTTCTTAGGCCTATTTGGTGAGATATTAATTTTTAAAGTTCTAGGGTAATTTCAAAATTAAAAAAATGTATTTTCTAGCATTTTCACTAAAATAATTATAATAAATCATAGAAAAATCAGAAAATTGCAAAATTTGCTTCTTTGGTTTCCTTGATATCAGAGAGATTTTTGAAAAACATAAAATTCATTTTTCAACGTTTATTTTATTTTTAAATTAATTAATACTCCAGAACTTAAAATAATTCTAATAAATAAAATATAATTCAAAAAATCACAAAATTTGGTTCAAGTGGTCCTCTGGTCATTAGGAATGTCCCATAATTTTCTTAAGGACAGAAACTTTTCCTTGGTCATGTTATTAAATTTTCCTTGGAAATCTCTATTTTCTACCAAAAATAATTATATAAATAAATTAAATACAGTAAAAATCACATTTTCTCCTCTCATGTCTTTAGTGACATATGAGTGAAGTCACATAAAAATTTCAAGTTCATTTGAGTTCAATTTAGTGAGTTATGAAATTATTAAGCTTAAAGGGTAAAGTGGTAATTAATTTTTTTTAATCCTTAATTAAAACTTTAGGTTTAATAAAAAATTAACAAGTAGAATATTTGATCCTAATCTGATTTGGATGATTGAAATTTAATAATTGAAGGGTAGAAACCCATTAAGCAATTTAAAATGATTAAACTTTAATTAAATAATTGATTAAATTTGGAAGAATAATAAAATTGGAGTTATTAAAATAGGGATATTATTAGGAAGAGATTTATTCTTTAATTTAAAAATCCCTAAATTAATCATTTCATTAATGTTTAATTCTTAATTAAAATGATAATTCAAATTTAAAACATTGAAAAACTTAATCATTAAACTAAAATTAAATAATCGAACTCTTTAATTAAAATTAAAATGAATAAAATAAAATTAAATTAAATTAAAAAATTAAATTAAATTAAATTAAATCAAATAAAAAATTAAATTAAAAATTAAATCAAATTAAAAATTAAATTAAATTAAGAATTAAATTAAATTAAATTAAATTAAAAATTAAATTAAATTAAATAAATTAAATTAAATTAAATTAAATTAAATCAAATTAAATTAAAAATTAAATTAAATCAAATTAATTTAATGTAACATCAAACCAAACTAAATTGAATTAAATTAAATCAAATTAAAAATTAAATTAAAAAAAATTAAATTAAATTAAGTTGAATTAAATAACATCACCTAAGACATAAAGAACTCAAAAATAAATCTAAAATAACTTGAACACTATTCCAAACTTAAATCATCAATTCAACTTAAATTGAATCACAAATCATTAAATATCATTTTGCCCTTAGGAGCTTTTACTATCATAACTCCTAAATGGAGTATTAAATGAAATGTTACTTCACTTATAGGACATTCAAATATCCTAGTTCACTGAAGCAAGTTAACAAAACTCGAAAACCTCTGGACGATCGATTCATTTACATAATTAAATTCTCTCGGACTTAAAACAATCCTAGAAATATCGAAAAGATGTTTAGGATTCTTCTTAAGCACTTCCTCAATATGATAGGATATTTATAAGAACAATCGAACTTAATTGTTCTTTCGATGAAGAAAATCGTCTTCAAACTAAAAACACAAGGAACCTAGACGTCATAGGAAATGACTAGCTATAGGATTAGGAATTTGGTAGAAAACCCTAACCCTTACCTTAGCTTTACCTAGGAACTTGCTTAAATATTCTAACCGTGTTTTAAGTGCAACTGGGATGACGGGAAGACCCTCCGAGTACGCTTTTATTTTATTGCGATTTACTTTACGGCAATTTATTTAATCGCATCGCACTTACTTTTCTTGCATGATGAACAACAGTTGCATGAAAACCTACACCTTTAGGATGTAAACCAAAACCGAAACCCATAACTAAATTAAAAGACACTACAAGATAAAATTCACCTCCACAACATTTCAAAATATAAGACAACTCAAAATTTAATCACAAATAGAACAACAAAACTACAACTACAACTAAATTAAAACGTCTCATCGAATGATCGGGAATACCTCGGATGATGTAACCCACGTGTTGCTAACGGGATTTCCCACTGTCTAAATGAAAGTGCGGAACTCATTTAGTCGAGTTTAGCAAATTCATCCGGACTAAGTGAATTCGATGAAAATAACGGTGCCGGGATGACGGAACCGCGGGATCTTAATCGGTTCGTTTAATCAACTTTAAGATTTGTTTTAATTAAAACATAAAAAACACTTGGAAATTAAGACTTTCTTTAAACCAACACTTCTCTCATCTCCCGATTTATGACTTCTAAAACTAAACCTCTCGCAACAACAAGGAGCTCGGAGCATGGTGGGCAAAGACGGCCATCATCGTCAACGAAACTCGAACCCACTTCAAAGAAACTTTCCTAGAATTAAATATCCAAGCCATAGGACTTCGAGGTAGTTTCAGCTTAGGGCAACATAAATCCTCAACTCTTCGTTAGGCATTTGCATGATCATATCATGTAAATTAAGCCCTAACCGGTCTTAGGATTTCGAGGTAGTCGTCCGATACGATATAAACCCTCACATCTTCGAGGCTATTTGTATGATTTTATCATACGAATATAAGTCCTAACTAATTAAAATCGGCAGATCAAAATACTAAATAAACATTATGACCTTCCTAAATTCAAGCCAAACAATAGGATAGTCGGGAAATTACCGCAGTTCGCTTTGGATCCGTGATTTCTCCTACCCTTCTTCCTTTGGACTCCTAAAATAAAATGTTCCAAATTTGATCCATTCCCTATCGAAATTCCAAAATTCAATCCTTCGAAAACTTAAACTTTCAAATTCTTGAGAGCAGTAACTATCGATTATTATCGAGAGTTTTCTTAGGTGATTTCCGTCACTTAAGATGTAATTAACTATAGTGGGCTTGCCCTTATAGTGGAACTTTAAGAACCTGAGTAATATAAACCCCGTTTAATGTTTTCATATTAAACAGGGGAACTTGTCTGGCTTATAAAATTGGTTCGCGGACCAAACGGATGTCACAAATCTCCTAGTTTATTTAATCGAGCCCCATCATCAAGCAGTGTGTCTATTCTTCGGGAATAGATACACGGTTTGTAGTGCGGTGCTCGTTTATATAAACTTTTTGGGATGCGAGATCGGTTTGATTTCATATCTTAAAACTTTTAAACTTAAAATTACTTTCAAAATCAAATGTTATCTTTTAAACTATATATTTAAATTAAATTTAAAATATAAAAAATTCGCCGACAATTTCCGTAGGCGACTCCCTTTCAAAATAAAACACATAACCTAAAATTATGCCGACAACTTCGGCGACTCCGCTGGGGTAAATTCCTCTCTCCATTCTAATCGTACAATTCCGCTTTCAAAAATCGGTAGTGCATCCATGTCCCTTATGGATCAAACTACCCTTCTTTCCGTTGGAATACTATGTTCATTTCTACCTTGAACAAGTATAACCAACATTCTCTCGGATTTAGGAGCCACTGTTTAGACACCCCTAAACAGAGAGGTTCCGAGATCCTTTTACCTCATTTCTGAGGTGGGGTAGTTTAGGAGTGATCCTTCGAGTCGAGAAGTCTTGCTTAAGACTCTCTTTTCCTTTCCAACTCCGATTCGCATTCCTTACCTTCTCTACACCTTTGAACACTCCGTTCTAAATAAACAAACCCTCTAATAAGTGATTCTTTTAATAAGTGATTCCTTCTTATAAATACATGAAAAAGAATGAGTTCGACTCTTTTCAATTCCTTTCTTTTCGTCCTAAAGAAAAGAAGCATAACTCGGGACCGACAACCGTAATCTACCCCGTAGAAATGGAAGCCCCGAAACCGATTTTCTCTTTTACCAATGGACCGGACCTCGCCGTCTATAAGGATGAGCCGCCCGACAATGGAATCATCCGATTTGGACAAGGATTTGAAAACACGAACGTCAAGATCACCGACGTCTCCCTCTTTGCACCGATGAACAAGGTATCCGAAGCCGAGGAGCCGCCGCTCGAGTTCAACCTTAGGTCGACCCAAGAATTCCCTCCTCCGCAAAGGATCCCGACTAAGAGGAGTACCGATGTCCATAGAAGGACCGTTATCTCTACCCCCACCTGGTCTAGTTGTTTCCGCACCTACCCCGACTTTTGCCAAATCAAAGGGGAAAGAAATCCGTAATTATGATGGACTCGTTACCGTGGAGGGTACGGATCTTCTCGTAAGACCTTTCGTTTTCGAAATCGGGTCCAGCTCAAAGATTCCGTCACCGACAAGGACCCAAAGAAGAAACAAGTGTAAGGATCGCTAGAGAAGCCGTAGCCGCCGAAATTGCTTTCCTAGAGGAAATTCCGTAATCGCCGAATATACATCGCCGCTCGAATACATACCACTCTTGGGAGGAAGCAGTGTTTCATCCCCTCTCCGCCGCAGAAGATGAAGAAAATATTCGCAAGATTGTCGCCACATTACCACAGACCCGCATATTACAACGATAGCCGCAAGAAAAGAACTAGAACTACGCCGGTTGCTCGACCGCAAACTTTGGTAGAAAAGTTAGCAAAGAAGGAAAACCGCCCCGTATCGAAATTCTACGAAGGATAGTGGCGGGTGCCGCCAAATCCCGTCTCGGGCCCCGAGTAGAACCCGCCATCATGACGTAAAAGCCAAGTAAAAGAATGAAGGCTAGTCCACCCGTTGTTGTCTCGTGATTACGGATTAGTGGAGGATACCACCTTCCAAAGCATTTGGCCGACTGCACCATCCGGTCCTAGACCTTCCGCCGCCGAAGGATGGTATGGCGTCCCCACTCACCGGGCAATCGAGATCGAAACAAGACAGCTCGAGAAAGAAAGTCTCGCCAGGAGACTCGAATCAACAGTGCTACCGCGATGAAGGGGACTCGTGAGAAGGGGACCCGACAGCCTATCGCACGACAACCACGAAGACACACGTAAAGCCCCGCTAGAAGATGCCATGAAAAAGCCGAGAACCGATATCCGACGATCGGCAAAAGAAAGAGAAGAAAAGTTCGGAGACGAGATCGATTCATCCGAATTCATGGACGACGAATACGCAGAAATCAACATGGCCGAGACACGAGCTTCAGCAGCCTTCGCAAGGTGCTCCCGCAGCCGCAGAAAGAGAGGAGCCGAATCGATGAGAAGGCAGCTTCAGAGAAATGACGACACGATCGCTCAAATGGCGAAAAGGATGGAAGAGATGGCCGTAGCTCCGGCCACTTCCGCAGTCAAGTACAACCACAAAGGGAAACACCCCCGGAAGTCATTCACATTGTAGACGGAGGAAAGGAGATTACATCCGTCAACGGGATGATCAATTAAAGAAGGATGCAACACAAAGTATGATTCCCGAAAAGGATATCAAGAACTCGTGGAACAAAGAAAGCGAGAAGCCTTAAGCACAATCGAAGAGCAGGACATCCATTCGGACGGCAGACCTTACCTGCAAGAATTCGACACCGTCCAATACCCGAAAGGCTTCGTACCACCTCTCGTTCAAGACCTTCGACGGAACCGGGAACCCCCGACAAGATGTGGCACACTTTCGTGCCGCTTGTTGCAATGCCGGCGGGAGCGATGCATTACTCTTCCGACAGCTCGTCGCCAGCCTATCGTGAATCGCCTTCGACCGGTATGCGGATTACTAAATGGTTCGGTGAAGACGTTCTCGCAGCTAGAGAACCTCTTCATCAAGCGATTTGCCGGAGCTCGCACCACATCACTATAGGTGATTTAGTGGTAGAGAAACAAAAGCCGAATGAAACTTTGGTGGATTACATACTTCGATGGAGGAACTTAAGCATGAAGTGTGAACCACAACCGCAAGAACAAGCATGCAATCAGCATTTTACTAAAAAGCATCCATGGCCCGATAGCACTTCTCCTCAAGGGATTTACTATTAAGACTTTCGAGAAGTTGTTAAGCAAGGCCGAAGCTTGCAAGAGGAGGCAAAGCAATTAAGTTTCACCGATAAAATGTATAAACAAAAGCCTCGTAATGACTTTTGAAAAGAAATCCGGATCGTTGCAAAGCAATTGACAAAGGCAAGCAACCGATGCAAATACCACCGTAACGGCCGCAAAGAACTACAACATAATTACACAAGAACCCCGCCCAAATTCGCTCATCTCCGCAAGATGAACAACCACCTCGTCCGCAACGTACATTAAGAGAGCTTTGAGCAGAGAATATCCGTTCAAGAATGAAGCAAAGGCCGAAAATGTTCCGTAGTTTGATGAAGACTCCGCATTTCCACACGCTGAGCCTAAAAGACCGGAGGAAGTCAACAAGAAAGGTGATCCCAACTTTCGCCCTTACCACCGGATGCTCGGGCACAAAATGAAGATTGCATTACCTTCAAAAGTTGGCTCAATGACAACTCCGCGGAAAGGGAATATAACGATCCCGAAGGAGTACATGAAGGAACCCCGTAAAGGAGGTTCCGTCAATGTTGTCTCGACCGATCCCATCATTCCGATGCATCCCTATACGACCGACGATGGATGGACTACCGCTCGGACGAGGTCTTCGAAAAGATTTTAGACAAAGATCCAAACCGCTTCGGTGCGAGCTTCAATTCGTAGTTTGAAACTCGTTAAGCCGGTACTATCACTTGCGATGAAGAACCACCTCAACAGAGACGATCAAGAAAAGAAGAAAATCGACGAAGAAGAGAAGACCGAGACACCTAAGGCTGTGACTAGGGGCCGCTTATCCTAGGATAGTTGTTTCCGATTCGGGGAGAAATCCCTCGAACCCCCGACTCGTATGATTATCCGCTCACTTCGGTGGGATCATATAATGATAAGGGTGATGGCGTTGGCTACGTTTTCGATCGTTTCTAACGATTACGTAACAAACGATAATCCGGATATCGATTTCGATACCAACGACAATTCTCAAATCATACACGATCTCGACAAGCAAAATAATGAAGAAGACATCCATCAAGGAGGCTACGAGAGTTCAACAAGCAAAGAATCTATTTGCGAGTTTCGAGGAGATCCAAATCACGATGAAAGTTAGAGCCTTCGTACTCGAAGCTAATCCGGAAGAGCCTCGTCATTCCGATTCAAGAAGAGACACCGGCGAGCTCAACAATAGATTCGCAGGAAATTACGAAGTCAACTTAAGGAGTGGAAAAGTTCTACCTCCGAGAATGGGTCCAAAGGACAAAGGAAAGCGTGTGGTTGTTCAAGAAGAACCAACCCCACAGAAGAAATACCCATTCGAGAAGAAGCAGAGACACATGAAAATAAAGTGGACTACAACGTGCTAGCCCATCTTAGGAAACTGCCGGCCAAACTGAGCATCTACGATGCTCTCATCTTATCAAAGGAGATGAGTGAAGCTCTGATCAAGGCCTTACTTGATCCACAAATTTGCTTAGCTCAAATGGCCGGAGATTCCTTAGATGAGGTTTGCTCGTTAAAGGAACAACGAGGTGTTACCTTCACGGACGATGACCTACTACTTGGAACAACAGACCACAACCGACCATCGTACATTTCGCTACAATCGGAAAATTTACACTCTCCGCAGTATTGGTGATCCAGGAGCATCAATCAATATAATGAATCTTCGAACGCTAAAGATACTTGGAAATTGATGCCCGCGAGCTCGAAGCGGACAAAATGTTATTAAGAGGATTCAACCGTAAAGGAGAAAGAGCCCTCGGATCAATAACGCTACCGATGAAGACCGGTGACTTAGCAAAGACAACCGCGAAATTTCACATAATCGATTCGTAAACGTCATTCAACGCTCTACCGGGCCGACCATGGATACATGAAAATAGGATGGTACCATCATCTCTACATCGATGCATCAAATACTACGATGGAGGGGAACAACAGCATCAAAGGTGACTTACAACCATTCTCCGTACATGAAATTGGAATCCACGAGAATGCAGACTTATTATGCACCACCGAAGAAAACGATCTTCTCCGGAGATACCATAACAAATGAAGCAAAGAAAGTTCGTGACAATGAAGAACCCGAAGTTCTAGTCCATCAGCCACTCACCACTCCCTTACGGCGAGATGGTGAAGGTTTCTCCACAACTCGCATCCGAGGTCGAGGCCGGGGACGAGGTCGTGGTAGAGACGTTAGGACAATTAGACAGAGGAAACCAACCATTAATGTCGATCGGGAAGATAGCTTCGAAGAAGAAAAAGAAATCAAACAAGAAGCAACGACAATAAGCTCGGAAGAAGCCGCAATTCGAATCCCTCTCGAAGATGAAAGAAACGAAGAATATAAATCGATGTACGAGAAGATTAACCACTACGTACATACTATGACCCTGACCCCGATCCATTCTAATAAGATCGAGGGTATGGAGGTCAAAGAGGTACGTAGCGGTGGTGCAAAACCAATCAAATTCTACCGTGGTGCTTCTTCCTCCAAAACTCGAAAATAATGTACACTCAAGATGCTACTTCATCGAATTAATGGAATTGCCTTTCGAGTGGTACTCTCCCCGTGTTCAAAATTTAATTCAGCCGTGGTTTCTTACCTAGTACAATGGACAAAAGGTCAATCACAACGTTTTGAAAATTTATGGAATAACTCCTGTCGTCCACCCAACTCAAAGCACTGGTCTCGGATTCTGCACGCAGGATCGACTGATGATACCGAATTTTGCTTGGTTGTCACTTGCGAATCTAATGAAAAATGCATGGAAACTACGGATGAACTCGAAGATTTACAAATCGGAGACGCTCCACCGTAATTCGAAGAAGAAATCAAATCTACGATAGATGAATTAACTGAAGTTAACTTAGGTACTAGCGAAGAGCCTAGTACCTACCTTTATTAGCTCCTTACTCAATAAAGAAGACTCGAAGAAATAATCAAGTTATTAATGGAATTTAAAGACTATTTTGCTTGGAGCTACGATGAGATGCCGTGATTAGCTCCGCAGGTCGCAATCCATAAGCTAGGAGTGGATCCTACTTCCGTCCCAGCCGTACAAGGTCCCGTAAGAATGCGTCTAGAAATCGAACAACAAGTCATAGCCGAAGTTAAAAAGCTAATGGACGCTAAATTTGTCCGCGAAGAACAATACCCAACTTGGCTAGCCAATGTAGTCCCAAATGAAAGAAGAATGGTCGATCGAATTTGTGCGGATTTCGCAGATTTAAACAAGGCATGTCCAAAGGATGAATTCCTCTACCGATCCCGCATTAATGATCGACATTGCTTCAACACATGAAATATTCTCATTCATGGATGGATCTTCGTGATACAACCGGATAAAAATGGCTCCGTAAGATGAAAAGCTTACAAGCATTCGTAACGCCGATCGGAGTATTTTGCTACACAATGGATGCCATTCGGATCGAAGAACGCAGAGCAACCTACCGCAGAGCAATGACAAGAATTTTTGATGATCTCATCCATAATCAAGTCGAATGCTACGTGGACGATGTGGTCATCAAAAGCAAAGTAAAGGACAACCACTTGTATGATTCGAGAATTGTTTTCGAACGATTAAGACAATTTAACCTTAAGATGAATCCCTTAAAATGCGCCTTCGGCGTCACCTCCGGAAATTCTTAGGATTCGTTGTCCGACATCGTGGAATTGAAATCGACCCGAAAAGATTAAAGCTATCTTAGAAATGCCGCCTCCCAAAACCTTAAAACAACTACGATCTTTTCAAGGGAAGCCGGCATATCTTCGACGCTTTATCTCAAACCCGTCGTAGGTGTCACCTTTCTCGCACTAGTTAAAAAGGACGCCAAATTTATTCGGGAAGAGAAATGCCGTAGGGCCTTCGAGGACATTAAACAATATTTAATGACACCTCCCGTCTTAGCAGCCTCTGGCCTCGTGTAGACCGCTAATACTTTATACCGCGGCTTAGACGACTTCTCTCGAGCCCCGTTAGCCTGTGTCAATGATGAGGGTAAAGAAAATGCTCTTTATTACCTAAGTCGTCGTCTATCGCTCGACGGAAATAAGGTATCCCGCAATCGAAAAGCATTGTTTGTCCCCGATCTTCGCCGCTCAAAAGCTCGTGCATTACATGCTTTCTCATAAGGTCAACTCGATCTCGAAGTTTAATCCATTGCAATACTTCGATGACTCGTCCAACGCTTTCCTGCAGACTTGCCGGATGGTCAATGATATTATTGCAATTCGATATAACTTTCGTGCCTCTCCGTGCCGTAAAAGGACAAGTCTTAGCAGACTTCCTTGCAAAGACACCCTTTGCCGACAGAATCTCCTCTCAACGACGATTTGCCGGATGAACAAATAATGAACCTAGAAGACCTCGATGATCGACGTTGGGAATTATATTTCGACGGAGCATCTTCAGCACACAAAGACGAAGAATCGCAAGTGATAGTGCTCCGTAAGGCAGAATCGAGCTAATCTTTATAACACCGGAGCGGGGATGTTAAGATACTCCTACCACTCGACGGAGCCGTGTACAAACAACGAAGCGGAATACGAAGCCCTCATAACGGGATCGGAATTAACCATTCAAATGGGGATAACAGTACATCAACATCTACGGGATTCACAGCTAATCATTCAACGTATCGCTGGACAATACGAATTTTAAAACCAAGACTCGAGCAATACTTCCAAGATGCCATACATACCGTTGGAACAGATTCCAAATGTGACAATCTACAAAATTCCTGAAAAGAAAACGCTTAAGCAGATGCGCTAGCCCGCCTCGCAAAAGAATTTGCCTCGTTTGCAAGATGAATCCGCAGAAGTGTCGCTCACCTGACGCTGTGTCCTATCACGACTCGACATGTACACGATACACAAATCGAAAAGGAAAAAGGATCACTGCAACAGAGGATGTAAAACACGGAAGATCAGCGATGACCATCGATGACTACTCCGCAAACAGAAAGCTACCGGACGATAGGTCGCTAGCCCATCGTATCAAGAAAAGAACTCGTCCTACGCATTAGTAAACAATACGTTATACGTAAGGTCTTTTCGATCAAATGTGGCTAAGGTGCCTAAGCGGGTCCGAGGCCCGTGAAATTGTTAAGGAGGTGCATTCAGGACTCCGTGGCGCTCACTCGCCGGCCCGAAAATGAAAATGAAAATTAAAAGACTAGGTACTACCGGCCCTCGATGATGACCGACCGCATGAAAATCGCCAAGAGCCGTCACCAATGCCAAGTGCACGGAGTGGTTCTACACCAACCTCCAAATGTGCTACATCCGACAATCGCATCGCGGCCATTCGAATGTCGGGGCACGTATATAGTGGGTCCAATAGAACCACCATCTTCAAAAGGACATCGCTTCATTCTTGCGGCTACGTATTACTTTTCCAAGGGCAGAGGCGCTCCACTTAGAGAAGTGAAAGAACATCACGTACTACAATTTTTCAAGAACCAAGTTGTTTACCGTTTCGGAGTGCCGCGCAGAATCATCTCGTATAATGGTCGCATTCGAAGCACACAAATCAACAATTTTGTCGTGAGACACGGAATCGACCGGCGATATTCAACAATTTACTACCCAAGAGCAAACGGCCTAATCGAGGCTTTTAATAAAACTCTCGTTCAAATTTTAAAGAAGACTTTAGACGATAATAAGAGAAATTGGCACGAGAAGTTGTTAGAAGCCTTATGGGCCTACCGGACAACCTTCGAACTCCTACGCAAGCTACACCTTACGCTCCGGTGTATGGGTCCGAGGCAAGTGTTACCTTTAGAGGTTCAGCCTTCCTTCACTCGTAATTGCAGCTTGCAAATAAAATCACAACAGTAAGAAAACGCCAAATTACGACTCGAAGAATTAGAGAGCCCGGAAGGGAAAAGACTTGCAGCAAGCAACAGAATTTAGAACTATACCAAGCTAAGATGGTTCAAGCCCATGACAAACCGGTCCGCCCAAGAACCTTCAAAGTTGGTGATTTAGTTCTCGTTCTCAAAGACCTATTCTCGCACACCGCAAGATAGGAGGAAAATTCGAACCCACTGGGAAGGACCGTTTGTGGTCGAAGCAAGATACTCGGAGGTTCCTACCGCCTAGTGAATTGCCAGTGGAGAACGACATATGCTTCCGATCAATGGACGATACTTGAAAAAGTATTACGCTACCCGATGTTTCGAAGGAATGAACTTTCCATCCCTAGAAGCACGGGTGAAGTGATTACTTATGACCGGGTCCGAACCCAAAAATGACAAAAATGTGCTAAAATAAATAAAATCCCGATAATAAATTTTTCCTTGTTTTCTTTTCCAAATCAAAATCTCTTACCCGATCTTATCCCACCTCATTCCCGTTAAGTTTAAAAATATAAGAATAATAAAAAAAATGTCTTTAATAAACATTTTCTTAATGTTCTTGTTCTTAAGTATGCACTCTCGATCCTTTTCCTTGTCTTTTCGCAGGAAATGTCGAGCGAGCGGTTGGTCCCGAACTTTAAGAATGGCGTAAGCCTCGCACTCGATGAAAAGAGGCCGAAGGATGGAGCGATAATCGAGATTGACTCGGATTTCGCACCAGCGGCCTACAAGACGAAGAAAGTGACCGGGTCCCGTGCTGATCGAGAAGAACTCGCCCTGGACATACAAGGATGAAAGTAGGTGGCCCAAGCCACCAATCCAAAGAACAAGAAAAGAAAGACAAACATCGAAGAAGATAAGAAAATGAAGTCCGTAGTCGCTACAGACAGGCTGCAGGCTTGCCGCCGCCGCGCCCACAGAGATTCAAGAAGTTCGAAGAGCTACTCTCACAAGCAACGCAACGAAGAAATAAGAATCGTCGTATCCGTAAGATGTTAACAAAACTAGCCGCGACCGCGCGACGAGACAAGCTTGCTAATGTCGCTGCATACACTTCAAGGACACCGGCTCACCGAGAACTCCGAAGAAAGGAGGCCAGCTCCTAGGATAACAGAAAGAACCAGGGAAATCTCAAGAGGAACAGAAGAGAGGAGGCTATTACGCCACCGGATAGAACCACCAATGATGCATGACCTTGTTGCAGAAGCAACCCCGGGGGATGTCCCGACAGGCATCATCCCTGAGGAGCCAAGGTATGCAGGAGAACATGAAGGGATTGAACCGTATATTCCACAATATGTCACTGTGCCTCGCCATCTCGCAGATCATTCCGAATACGAGCCGGAGAGAATGCGAATGTCGAAAAGAAAACCTTTCGAATACTTTCGAGAGAATTAAAGGCGTACGAATCAATATACTGAAGGCCTCGAGCTACATACGTACGTATTCTCGTAGTATGAACAAGAAGAAATCGTGGATCGCATCCGGATTTGAAAAGAATGGGCCGAGCGGGCCGCCTAAGGGAAAACACATACTCAAAACCCCGAGATGGATGCCGTGGAAGGGAAGAATCACAATACAATGTGGATGCCGTTACAACTTTCATGGAGGACAGAAGGGAAACCCACCGGAATACTCCGTCATGGGCAAGTGGATCCGATGCCATTAGTCATCAAGAGAATGGTAAAGAGATTGATAACATGGAGGGTACCGCCGCAGATTGCATACCCAATAGCCGCATCATCAACATCTACAAACAGAGTGACCGCATACCCCCACACATAGATCACCATGACTTTGTCGACCTTCGCACGCCTCTTTCCCGAGCGAGTGTAACATCATGTTCGGATCCGACCTCCGGATAAGCAGTGTCCAGGTGAGTTCCGAGGGCCGCGAAAGATACCTTTACCGTAGGTTCCGTCATGATACCGAAGGGCAACGGAGCGTATATAGCTAAGCATTGCATACCATGAGTACCAATGAAGCGGATCTCGCTACTTTCGTAAGGATGGACGACGTGAAGACACCTTACCATTTCCAACTGCACCCGAGCTAGAGAGCCTCCGACTTTACGAGTCGTGAGTTACATGGAAAATATCACACCTCCAATGTACATCCATACGACATCCTTGCCAAGGATGGCTTGGAAGGTGATGTTATCGACCATGTACCCCACTATTCGTACATGGATTTTTGATGATGCTTCTTCGGATGGATCAACAAAGATTATACACGAATCTGCTTTGAGTTTACATGGATTGTATGAAATATATTCCGGATCAAGATGTATGATGTATCTTCTACATGATTGGAATGAAAGTGACCATGTCACATTTTTGGCCTTCACCTCTTTTGTGCAAATTGATTGGGAAACGCCGTTAAAGTTAAATGAACTTCGAACAAAGAATGTAAAAGGAATAAAAAAAAGAATAAAAGAAAACTTTCCTTAAAAAAAAATCTAAAAAAATGACAAACACCAAATTCACATGAACATTAAATAAACGATAAAATAAAATTTGAATCATTAAAAGATAAACAAAATCAACATAAATGTTAAATCAAATTCTCAATCAAATTTCAAATGTGATCTTCCAAATTTCAAATCAAATCTTAAATCAAATACCAACCGAGTTCAAACTCATCCTTCCAAATTTCAAATTCGATCTTTCCAGATCTTAAATCAAATCTCAGTCAAATTTTAAATTTCAAATTCGATCTTTCCAGATCTTAAATCAAATCTCAGTCAAATTTTAAATTTCAAATTCGATCTTTCCAGATCTCACATCAAATCTCAGTCAAATTTTAAATTTCAAATTCGATCTTTCCAGATCTTAAATCAAATCTCAGTCAAATTTTAAATTTCAAATTCGATCTTTCCAGATCTCACATCAAATCTCAGTCAAATTTCAAATCTCAAATTCGATCTTCCAGATCTTAAATCAAATCTCAGTCAAATTTTAAATTTCAAATTCGATCTTTCCAGATCTCACATCAAATCTCAGTCAAATTTCAAATTTCAAATTCGATCTTTCCAGATCTCACATCAAATCTCAGTCAAATTTCAAATTTCAAATTCAATCTTTCCGGATCTCACATCAAATCTCACCAAATTTCAATCTCAAATTCGATCTTTCCGTATCTCACATCAAACCTCAATCAAATTCAAACTTTTGGGTCGAGGATTTTACATCCAAGACTCGCACCGCTTTAGGATTCTTTCCCTATCGCACCGAAATACATCAAATTCAAACTCTTGGGTCGAGGATTTTACATCCAAGACCGCACCGCTTTAGGATTCTTTCCCTATCGCACCGAAATACATCAAATTCAAACTTTTGGGTCGAGGATTTTACATCCAAGACCGCACCGCTTTAGGATTCTTTCCCTATTGCACCGAAATACATCAAATTCAAACTTTTGGGTCGAGGATTTTACATCCGATACCGCATCGCTTTAGGATTCTTTCCCTATCGCACCGAAATACATCAAAATCAACTTTTCGAGGTCGAGGATTTTACATCCGATACCGCATCGCTTTAGGATTCTTTCCCTATCGCACCGAAATACATCAAAATCAACTTTTCGAGGTCGAGGATTTTACATCCGATACCGCACCGCTTTAGGATTCTTTCCCTATCGCACCGAAATACATCAAACTCAAACTCTCGGGTCGAGGATTTTACATCCAAGACCGCACCGCTTTAGGATTCTTTCCCTATCGCACCGAAATACATCAAATTCAAACTTTTGGGTCGAGGATTTTACATCCAAGACCGCACCGCTTTAGGATTCTTTCCCTATCGCACCGAAATACATCAAATTCAAACTTTTGGGTCGAGGATTTTACATCTAAGACCGCATCGCTTTAGGATTCTTTCCCTATCGCACCGAAATACATCAAAATCAAACTCTCGAGGTTAAGGATTTTACATCCAATACCGCATTACTCTGAGATCTTTCCTCATTGTAATGATCCAATCCAATCGATTCGATCTTCTTTTGGGGTTGAAGATGTTACATCTAAAACTTCAAAATTCCAATTTTCATTTCAAATCAAATCCCTTCAAATTAATCTCGACAAACTTCAATCTAAATTAAAACTCCAAATCGAAATCTAAACTCACACATCATGACTTAAACATGAAACAAAATAAAATCTAAATCGAAATTCTCCCAAATCATGTGATTTGGGATTCACCTCCTTTTCCTTTCCTCAACGAAGAGTTCAAGAATCTCCGGCCCGGAGATATACTCGACACTCCCCACCGAAGCTCTTCTACTTCGTCCTAAGTTTGTTACTTGGACATCTGCGTTGGTTTTGTTGATCGCTTCGGTCAACACCAATACGCGCGGTGTGCTCCGTCACTCACCACACCTATCGGGGGTCCATTTGTCGACCTCATTTTTTATGAGGTCTTCTCTTCTTCTTTAGTGCTTAGGATCTAGCCTTAGGCTTTTCCTTTCGACTATCTTAGAGGATTAGAATCGGGACCCACCTTTTAGAAATTCAAACCACTTCTAAACTCCCCGCAAACTCCACAAACTCGACCGTAGACCCCTAATCACCTAGAGGGTTGAAATCAAATGTGGAAGTTTAAAGGATGAGTTCCTATAGACTCTTTCGCCTTGGGACCGCCCAGGTGGCCCTGGTCCGGTGAAGGGCCGACTTGCACACACACTACACCTACACACTACACTTTCACACACTTCCTAAAAACACACCCATACCCGACTTGACCTCCCGACTCATGTAGGTGATTCACATGGATGGTCCTTAACCCCTAAGCCCTCGGCTAAGAGGGTTAGGAACAACATAATGAATGCCTCAAATGAGTCCCTTCATGGCTCATGTGGGCTTCGATATGGCTTCATGGCTCAACAAAAATGATTTCATTCCACTTACATCCACCCAATCTTCAATTTTCCAAATTTTCAATTTTTGACCCCCGGACCCTACACCCGCTAACCTACCCAAAGCCCCGAATAACTTCAAATTTCTCGAAAATTTCCAAATCACCCAAAATTCTCCAAAATCATTCCCAAACATTTCCACATCACTCAAATTGATCATCCATACCCAAAAATATCAAAAATTCCAAAAATACCTCCCAATACCCTCCAAATACCCAAAATACCCCTCCTACCAAAAAATCCAAAAATTCAGAAAATTCCCAGAAAATTCCAGAAAATCCCAAATGTTCCCAATTTCATTTTGTTCAACTACACCATGGGCCAATTTTGTCAATTTACCCTACTTTTGTCAAAACCCCCAATTTGACACATTTTAACCCTAAGTGAACCCAATGCCAAAACCTAACCTACCCAATTGACCCAAATTCTGGTCCAATTCAATTCTAAACTTCAATTCAACATCCCCAACACCAATTTAGACCAAATCCAAGCCCAATTTGATTGAAATTTGGATCCAATTTCACTTTTGGCCTTAAAGGCCAGCTTTGGACCCATGACCCAAACTTAGCCCAAACTCACCCAATTCAACTCCAATTAACCCCAAATCTTTTCTAAACCTTCCTTAACATCCCCATAAACAAAACACTAACATGATTTGCCCAAGATTTTGATCCAAACCCCACTCAAATTCAACCCAAAGCTAAAAGGCCCATTTTTTACCTAAACCCAAACCTAACCCAAATGAGCCCAAACCCCAAAATCAAAACCCATCAAAGCCAAAACCTCTTTGAAACACTCCCATAAACATTTCCCAACATTAATTTTACATCAATTTCAACTCTAGCCCAACATTGGCCCAAGTTAGCCCAATTCGACCTACATAGGCCCACTTACCAATTAAACCCAAATTCAAACCAATTCAAGTCCAAATCACACCAAATCGACTCCAAACCACTCATGACACATCCCTAAACCAAACTCAACAATTATTTGGCCCAACCTCTTTACAAAATTTCTATCCATAAATTCATTTTCAAACCTAAAAGCCCACTTCCCTAAACCTTCCTAAAAGCCTCATTTCCACCAAATACAAAAGCCCAAATTTGGCCCTAAAGCCCACATGACATTTCCATTTGCCATCCATTTAATCAAAGCCATTCCCTAAGTTATAATTCCATCATCAAACAATTCCAAATGAAGCCCCATACAAATTCACATCAAAATATCAAAATTTTTCTTAAATCCATTTACATGAAATCGACTCGACTTTTCCCAAGCCAAAGGTGAGCCATGAAGCCATGCATGAGCCACATGGAAGCCATGAGAGCCTCTTTACATGTCACCATACCATATTGGGTAGGAAGGAGGGCCCCTTTCCTTAATCCCTAAAGCTCATTAGCCTTAATCATGATTCACCTAAACCTAAATTTAATCCAAATATATTTGGATGGAGACTTCTCCATGCCAAACCAACCGATCCCTTTCGATCCCCCACAACACCCAAAGCCACCTCAAGGGTGCACCAAGCCCAAATGGGTGAGTTGACCCATTTAGACCCAAAACTAGCCATGCCCCATTCTACTTTGGATCAAAGCCTTTACACTCGGCATTTGCCAATCGCTCGCACAAACACCCAGCCTCGACCCACCCGACCCCGAGGGTGACCCTCGCCTCGCCGGCCACCCACCCTGCCGCCGGAAAACTCCATGGCCGAGAGGTCCAAGTCAATCCAAGCTCGGAATTCTCACCCGCCGAGCCGCCCCATGCCCAGCGGCCATCGCAGAACTGTTCTTCACTTGCCATGAGCACCGATCCCACCCTCAACTCCCCCCGGAGGCCCTCCACCCTCGCCTATTTAAACTCCCCACCTCTCGGCCACGAGGAGGTGCCGAACCGCACCATACCAAAACTCGCCAAAATCACTCCTCACTCCCTCTAAACTTAGAGCAATTGATCCCCACCGTTCTCCCGCTCCAATACCCATCGATCGAGCTCAATTTTGAAGCTCAATTCTCGATGCCGTAATCAGACATTCTCGAATCCTTCACCAAAATCAAATTAAACTCACCTACACCTTCACCGTAGCCAGAGAAGAAGTTTTCCAAGGAAAGCCCCCTCTCCGTGCCACCCAGCTTGTTCCGTACTCCAAAGGTTGTGATCGGCCTTGGTGGAAACTACACCTGTGCAATTCACCACATCCCCGTGCTTCATCCCTAGCCTCCTGCAGCTCCAACGAACGTGCCAAACATCTCTGATCGAGGCTTCACCTCTCAGAGCAAAGGTATGAACTAATTATTCATTCCGAGCCTCTGGAGATTCTCCATTTCAAATGCTTTAACTTCAATGCATGGTAACCGTATAGATGTGTTCGTCTCTTCAAGACGAATCCATAGAGCATAAGATCATGAAAATCCATCGAGTATCGAGTGAGATATTAGTGGATTTAGTGTGGACGGCTCTCGGCGAGGACATTCGGGGACGATGAACGGATGCCATCCATTTAATACAAGCGCGCACGGACGGCCGGGATCGCGCCGGATGAGGAGACGGAACGATACGCGCGGGCCCCGGACGGCCGACTCGGATGGCGGCGCCCAATCGCAGCCGCGACACGTACCCCTTCGAAGTCGCCGATGTTTCGCCGGCGCCGCGTGGATAAGTAGAAAATTAGGGGTATTTTCTATTTATTTAATTCCCTAAACTTCAAAAATTCATAACTTTCGTGTAGGAAAATCATAAAAATAAAATAAAAATACCCTCTTACTCAAAGTGAACGTAGGAGAATAATGTGGAAAAGAAATCATTTAATTTCATCAAGTATCTTATTTTTTATAATTTATTTACTCTCTGCATACATTTAATTCTCCATGCATGTATACAATTCACCATGGCATGAGACCATAGGGCTTTTGAAGCCTTCCGAATTCGGAAACATTCCCCGAATTTTCCAAAGTCGAAACCATCCCTATGAAGAGTTATTGATTTTTCAAATTCATGTCACCGTTTTGAGTATTTTAATTTCAATAAATAAGCATGTTGTGAAATAAATTCTAGGAAAATTTGGTGATGTTCCTTACGACCGAGAGAACCCTAGGAAAAATAGGTTTCGAAGTTAGTTCATTTTAGACAACCCTAATCGGCTTAAACACTCAAAATAGGTCTCTAATTAATTAGAGTTAACCATAGATCAAATTGACTTGAAATCAATTCTCCACCGACCTTTAGGATCAGAGGAACCCACCATAAAAGCTTGAAGTCAATTGACTCGGTTAGCCCTATTAATCGGGTCGATTAAGCCATTTAGTCATTTTAAACTTTAAAAATTCATAACTTTCAAAATACCTTTCAAAAATTCACCAAATTGGTTTTAGAGCCTCTCTGATATCAGGGGAATTTAAGAAAATTAAAATTTCAATTTTCTAAAAAAGTTGATTTTTAATATTATTTTAATATTTTTAATAATTAAAAAATAATAAAAATCACAAAAATAATAAAATTCACCAAAATGTCACATTTTGAATTTTAATCACTTAGGAACAAACCCCATATTTTTCTTAGGCCTATTTGGTGAGATATTAATTTTTAAAGTTCTAGGGTAATTTCAAAATTAAAAAAATGTATTTTCTAGCATTTTCACTAAAATAATTATAATAAATCATAGAAAAATTAGAAAATTGCAAAATTTGCTTTTCTGGTTTCCTTGATATCAGAGAGATTTTTGAAAAACATAAAATTCATTTTTCAACATTTATTTTATTTTTAAATTAATTAATACTCCAGAACTTAAAATAATTCTAATAAATAAAATATAATTCAAAAAATCACAAAATTTGGTCCAAGTGGTCCTCTGGTCATTAGGAATGTCCCATAATTTTCTTAAGGACAGAAACTTTTCCTTGGTCATGTTATTAAATTTTCCTTGGAAATCTCTATTTTCTACCAAAAATAATTATATAAATAAATTAAATACAGAAAAATCACATTTTCTCCTCTCATGTCTTTAGTGACATATGAGTGAAGTCACATAAAAATTTCAAGTTCATTTGAGTTCAATTTAGTGAGTTATGAAATTATTAAGCTTAAAGGGTAAAGTGGTAATTAATTTTTTTTAATCCTTAATTAAAACTTTAGGTTTAATAAAAAATCAACAAGTAGAATATTTGATCCTAATCTGATTTGGATGATTGAAATTTAATAATTGAAGGGTAGAAACCCATTAAGCAATTTAAAATGATTAAAATTTAATTAAATAATTGATTAAATTTGGAAGAATAATAAAATCGAGTTATTAAAATAAAGGATATTATTAGGAAGAGATTTATTCTTTAATTTAAAAATCCCTAAATTAATCATTTCATTAATGTTTAATTCTTAATTAAAATGATAATTCAAATTTAAAACATTGAAAGACTTAATCATTAAACTAAAATTAAATAATTGAACTCTTTAATTAAAATTAAATGAATAAAATTAAATTAAATTAAATTAAAAAATTAAATTAAATTAAATTAAATCAAATTAAAAATTAAATTAAAAATTAAATCAAATTAAAAATTAAATTAAAAAATTAAATTAAATTAAGAATTAAATTAAATTAAATTAAATTAAAAATTAAATTAAATTAAATAAATTAAATTAAATTAAATTAAATTAAATCAAATTAAATTAAAAATTAAATTAAATCAAATTAATTTAATGTAACATCAAACCAAACTAAATTGAATTAAATTACATCAAATTAAAAATTAAATTAAAAAAAATTAAATTAAATTAAGTTGAATTAAATAACATCACCTAAGACATAAAGAACTCAAAAATAAATCTAAAATAACTTGAACACTATTCCAAACTTAAATCATCAATTTGAACTTAAATTTGAATCACAAATCATTAAATATCATTTTGCCTCTCAGAGCTTTTACTATCGTAACTCCTAAATGGAGTATTAAATGAAATGTTACTTCACTTATAGTGACATTCAAATATCCTAGTTCACCGAGCAAGTTAACAAAACTTGAAAACCTCTGGACGATCGATTCATTTACATAATTAAATTCTCTTGGACTTAAAACAATCCTATAAATATTGAAAAGATGTTTAGGATTCTTCTTAAGCACTTCCTCAATATGATAGGATATTTATAAGAACAATCGAACTTAATTGTTCTTTCGATGAAGAAAATCGTCTTCAAACTAAAAACACAAGGAACCTAGACGTCATAGGAAATGACTAACTATAGGATTAGGAATTTGGTAGAAAACCCTAACCCTTACCTTAGCTTTACCTAGGAACTCGCTTAAATATTCTAACCGTGTTTTAAGTGCAACTTGGGATGACTGGAAGACCCTCCAGTACGCTTTTATTTTATTGCGATTTACTTTACTGGCAATTTATTTAATCGCATCGCACTTACTTTTCGTACGATGAAACAACAGCTTGCATGAAAACCTACACCTTTAAAACGTAAACCAAAACTCGAAACCCATAACTAAATTAAAAGACACTACAAGATAAAATTCACCTCCACAACATTTCAAAATATAAGACAACTCAAAATTTAATCACAAACAGTAACAACAAAACTACAACTACAACTAAATTAAAACGTCTCATTGAATGATCGGAATACCTCTGATGATGTAACCCACGTGTTGCTAACGGGATTTCCCACTGGTCTAAATGAAAGTGCGGAACTCATTTAGTCGAGTTTAGCAAATTCATCCGGACTAAGTGAATTCGATGAAAATAACTGGTGCCGGATGACTGAACCGCGGGATCTTAATCGGCTCGTTTAATCAACTTTAAGATTTGTTTTAATTAAAACATAAAAAACACTTGGAAATTAAGACTTTCTTTAAACCAGAACACTTCTCTCATCTCCCGATTTATGACTTCTAAAACTAATCCTCCGCAACAACAAGGAGCTCTGAGCATGGTAGGCAACGACGGCCATCGTCGTCGCAAAAACTTGAACCCACTTCAGCAAAACTTTCCTAGAATTAAATAACCAAGCCATAAGACTTCGAGGTAGTTTGCCTAGGGCAACATAAATCCTCAACTCTTCGTTAGGCATTTGCATGATCATATCATGTAAATTAAGCCCTAACCGGTCTTAGGATTTCCGAGGTAGTCGTCCGATACGATATAAACCCTCACATCTTCGAGTGCTATTTCGTATGATTTTATCATACGAATATAAGTCCTAACTAATTAAAATCGGCAGGATCAAAATACTAAATAAACATTATGACCTTCCTAAATTCAAGCCAAACAATAGGATAGTCGGGAAATTACCGTAGTTCGCTTTGGATCCGTGATTTCTCCTACCCTTCTTCCTTTGGACTCCCAAAATAAAATGTTCCAAATTTGATCCATTCCCTATCGAAATTCCAAAATTCAATCCCTTGAAAACTTAAACTTTGAAATTCTCGAGAGCAGAACTATCGATTATTATCGAGAGTTTTCTTAGGTGATTTCCGTCACTTAAGATGTAATTAACTATAGGGGCTTGCCCTTATAGGGAACTTTAAGAACCCGTGTAATATAAACCCCGTTTAATGTTTTCATATTAAACAGGGGAACTTGCTCGGCTTATAAAATTGGTTCGCGGACCAAACGGATGTCACAAATCTCCTAGTTTATTTAATCGAGCCCCATCATCAAGCGATGTGTCTATTCTCGGGAATAGATACACGGTTTGTGGTGCGGTGCTCGTTTATATAAACTTTTTGGGATGCGAGATCGGTTTGATTTCATATCTTAAAACTTTTAAACTTAAAATTACTTTCAAAATCAAATGTTATCTTTTAAACTATATATTTAAATTAAATTTAAAATATAAAAAAATTCGCCAACAATTTCTGTAGGCGACTCCCTTTTCAAAATAAAACACATAACCTAAAAATATGCCGACACGCCGTGTCATCCTCGTCCGGGATGAAGCTCCGCTTGGCGCGCTCCTGTTTGACGCTGCCATCTGACTCGACAGCCACTCGGCCCACTGTCCTGTTCCATTTCCTCGTACGGCTTGATCCCCACCATTCATCCAATACACGTGCGAATGGACGACATCCGTTCATCGTCCCCAAGTGCCCGAACCCGAGAACTGTCCACACTCAAACCTTAAGATCTCCCTCATCTCTCAACCAAATTGCGTAATCTTGGGCTCTATGAACTCGTCTCAACAATGCAAACACATCTATATGGCTATTATTCTTTGAAATTGACTCAAATAAAATGGAGAATCAAAATAAGATCTCGAGAAGGAGGAGTTCAATACCTTAGCTCTGAGAAGTGAGGCTTCAATCATAGGATCTTGGCACATTTGTTGGAGTCTGGGGAAGCTAGGGATGAAGCCTCTGGTGGTGGTGAAATGTCTAGGTATGATTTCCACCAAACTTGATTTCAAGCTTTGGTCTCCAGCACAAATTGGTGGCCTGATGAGGGGGCTTCCACTGGGGAACTTCCTCTCTTAGTCTAGTGATGGTGTAGGGTTGATCATTTTGAGGTTTTGCTCACTGTGGTGAAGTGTCCTGTTTTGTCCTGAGTATTAAGCTCTGAAATTGAGCTCAATCAATAGGGATGAGGGCAGGAGAACAGTGGGGAACTTCTTCTCTATGTTACAGAGAGAATTTAGGCCACTTGGATAGAGGTTTTGAGAGACTTTGGTTCAGCCAACTTTTAGTCCGTGGAGGTTGGCTGTTTAAATAGCCATGGCTAAAGGGCTTACCAGGGCCAACTAGAAGTTAGGATCAGCTGCTTAGGGGAGGAGAAGAAGAGCAGTGAAGTCCAATTGGGTTGGGACAACTCAGCAAGCTCAATTTGAATTTTTGAATCAAATCAAGCCTCTCGGCCTGGTGGTTTCTAACCCGATCGCAAATAACGCAGTAATTTATGCTTCCAAAAATATGTTATAGCCAAAACTTTGACCCAAATAATAATAGCGGCTAGTGTATATAAATATAATTTTATGGAAAATATTTTACACACTAGAGGTACTACGCAAGTATACATATCGTTTCAAGTAATATAGGGCTTTATAGATTTTTAAATATTTTAATTTTATTTTTATTTATTTTTTTTAAAGTTATAAATTTAATATTTAATTTACTAAATGCAGAAATAAAGCAGTACTAAAATAATGAGTGATGTATATAATAATAAGCAAAAAAATTTCTTCCTTCCAATTAATCCAAGACTTTTTAGATAATGTAATATTCGTGGAGAATATAAATTTATGGTATTGTACCAAATAGAAGCATTCCTATTCTTTACCTTCGCTTGATAGTATAAAGAACATTGGCTAATCTATAAATTAGTTCTGGATGTATTGTTAATAGAATGAGTTAATCTAGGCTCACACTACTAGATGTCCAAGGGTGGCTATGGTCGGCCCTACTAGTGACCCGTTATCTTTCTATAAACCAAATTAAAAGAATTTAGTCTGTCACTCTAAAAACTTATTAATTCTACACCCATTGAATAAAATTTTCCTATTTATTTGCACTTCACCTTGAATAACCCTCACAAGGCCTTTGACTACCCAAGGATTCATGTGATATCTACTTGTTAAGAATTCATCTCCTTCTAGGTCTCAAAATTCTTCAACAGATTTTAACAACTTAAATGGCCAATTTAAATAGTAAATTAAGATTCAGTATTAACATCATCACAACATTTAAACATATTTAGTTTTTAATTCTCCAACAAATTTATATTATCTTATCTATCTTTTTATATATGAAAGGAGAAAGTAACTACTAAGAACACATTGAATTTAAATAACAAAACATATAAATAAAACTTTGAATCAAATTACAAATACTTATCTCAAGTGTTTCTCCAACTGAACCTCTGATTCCTACTGACTCCAAAGTGAAGTACACTTCAAAAGCACTAACTCTTCCAAACTCTCAATACAAACTCTAAATAAAATAAACTCACTAATTTATGAAGGAAAGTAAACTAAAATTGTGGCCCTATATTTAAAATTATCTCTCTAATTGGAGGCCTCTTTTTCTGTAGAAAGGGCCTCTTATTTATAGGCTTTAAGGGTTGCCTAAAAACACCTCTTCAAAATGTGTCCAAGTACAATGAATCTTCTAGAAACTATGTCTGGCGCCTAGGCGCCGGCATCTGGCGCCTAGGAGCTGGCATCTGGCGCCTAGGCGTCAGACTCCGCGTCCAGTTCTTCGCACCTCTTCACTTTGGATAGCACCTCTTCGCGATCCAAACCGTTTCCAAGCCTCTAGATACAATGAATCACATGTCCTATAATCTAGGAATAACTGTCAATCTTCTAGAAGTTCTAATAACCATTCTAACTGTCAAAATAAGTGCCCAAAGTAGTTACAAAATCGTAATTGCTTTGGTATCGAGCTGGCGCTTAGGCGCCGGATTCTAGTGCCTAGGCGCCAAACCCATTATTTTGGCAATTTTGTATTTTAGCTCCAATTTTGCATCTTTTTGCTCCCTTTTCATCCTTTTTCATCTTTTTTTCTTTTTGAATATTTTTACATCATCTACATCCAAAAACATAAAAAAATACCTTTCATTAAAGCATAATATCCTTAAAATTTTAATAAAAATCAAGGCATAAAAATAATTATTTTTTTCATGGATCAGTTTCCGGCAAGCCAGGTGGTGGTCCGGCCAGGCATGGATCACCATCTTGACTAGTGAGGTTAGGGGTGGGGTTTAGTGAGTTCAATTGGGTATTGCCATGTGTAAAGGGTTTAATTTAAGTGGAATGGGAGAAGTGGCTCTTTTGGGCTCATTTTGGTCAAGTCATGCTTTTGGGTTTGATTCACCCTTTAAGATGGCTTTAGGCTGATGGAAATTAGTTGGGTCAACCAAGGGAAGGATGGTGAAGTCCCCATCAAAATTATTTGGATTAATTTTAGGTTAGAGTGAAGCATGGGTAAGGTTAATGACTTTTAAGGGGTGTTTAAATGCCTTCCTCATTTTTACATTTATGGAGTGATGAAAAATCTAAAGTTCTCATGGCTTCATGTGGCTTAAACATGGCTCCAAGGCTTGCTCATGGCTTGGGAATGGCTTGGCTCACTTGCATGAGAAAGGGATTTTGGGATTTTTGACATTTAGGGGTAATTTGGCATGAGGCTTGATATAGAATTTTTTGATGACGAAATTGGAACTTAGGGAATTATTTCAATTAAAAGGATGATGAGAAAAAAAATTGTCATATGGGCCTTGGAATAACTTTTGGGCTTGTTTGGGTTCATGATTGATTTAGGCTAATTTGGGGAATTTTGGTTTGAGTTAGTCTTGAGTGAAGTTTGGTTCCAAATTTGGGGTAACTTAATGTAGAGTTTTATTTGTGGGGATGTTAGGAAGATTTCAAAATAAATTTGAGGAAAATTGGGTGACATTTGGGTTCAATTTGGGATGGATTGAGTTAGTTGGTCACTTTGGGCCTAAAGGGCCAATTTGGACTTTTTGATCAAATTGGGTTAAATTGACACAATTGGGGTGTGTGGCAGTTGAAGAAAATGATGTGAATAATATTTTGGAATTTATTGTGATTTTTTGAGATTTTTTTGGAATTTTGGAATTTTTAGGCTTTTAGGGTACAAGGAGGGTACATGAAGGGTATTGGGGGCTATTTTTGGGAATTTTGATATATTTGGTCATGGATGATCAATTTGAGTGGTGGGGAAAATTTAGGATTGATTTTGAGAAATCTTGGTTAATTTAGGCAATTTTGAAAATTTTAGGCAATTTCAAGGGTATTTGGTAGGTTTGGTGGGTTTAGGGCCCTGAGGGTCAAAAATTGAAATTTTGAGAAAAATGAAGATTGAATAGATGTGAGTAAAATAAAACAATTTTGGTTGAGCCATGAAGCCATGTTAAGCTCACAAGAGCCATGAGATGGCTCATTTTAAGCACTCAATATGTTGTTCCTAACCCTCTTAGCCAGAGGCTTAGGGGTTGAGGTCCATCCATATGAGTTTCCTACTTGAGTCAGAAAGCGAAGGTTGGTAAGAGTGTTTTTTAGGGTTTAGACATGTGTAACAATGTGGTGTGTGCAAACTGGACCTCACCAGACCAGGCCACCCATGGTTATCCTAAGGCTTCAACATCCTAATGGAATTTATCATTGTCTTCCTGCACATTGATCTTAACCTTCCATGTGACTTGGAGGTTAATGACCATTTATGTAGGATTCCAAAGAGAATCAAGATTTGGTTTAAATTTCTAAATGGTGGGTTCCATCTCTAGTCTTCTAGGATAGTCAAAGGGAAAAACTTTGGCTAGATCCTAAGCACTAAGGAGAGAGGGATCAGACCTCACGAAAAATGAGGTCAACATGGATTAACTGAAGTGTCTAATCGAGAGATTAAAAAAACTCTAGAAAAGACTGTAAACCCTAGTAAATTAAATTGGTCTACGAGACTGGATACTGCATTATGGGTATACAATACTTCTTATAAAACTCTTACTGGAATGACTCCTTACAGACTCATTTTTGGATAGACTTGCCACTTGCTAGTAGAATTTGAGCATAAAGCATATTGGGTGATTAAATAATTCAGTTATAATTTGAAAAATGCTGGTGAGAAGAGATTGCTACAAATGAATGAATTGGAAGAATTACAAAATGAATCTTATGATAACGATAGAATTTATAATGAAAAACTGAAGTTAAGGCATGATCGGAAGATTAACAAGAAGAACTTTGAACAGGGACAAGAAGTTTTTCTTTACAATACATGGCTGAAGTTATTCCCTAGGAAATTGAAGTCTCGTTGGTTAGGACCCTTTATTGTGACTCAAATTTATACTTATGAAACTGTTGAAATTGAAGATCCAAAGACTAGGAATAGATTTAAAGTAAATGGATACAGATTAAAACCATATTTTAAGGGTAAATGACAAAACTTTAAAGAGGTTTTAATGCTCAATCAACCTAGAAAACACTTGAATTGGTCAGGCTGACGACATTAAACCAAGCGCTTTATGGGAGGCAACCCATAGTTATCTTTATTTGTTGTGTATTTGTTTGGATTTATCATTAGTATGTGGTAGTATTGAATTCTACTACTCGTATTTACCCTTTGATCATTATGTAATTTGGACCCATAGAGAAAGTTTGGAACGAATTTGGACCACAGTGTTAATGTGCAAATTTTTCCTTGGGCGCTGACGGCGAGCTCGACTCTGCCAATGGTGGGTTTTCTCGAGAGCCCCGATAATTTAATTACACAAGCCTGCCGACGACACCATCGAGGCCGCCGACGGTGAGATCGGTGAGTGGATAGTTCTCAAAGTTCAAAATGGTAGTTTTTTAGGTTTTAGGCGGAATTTTTCTCCTATAAACTTCCAGTGACGGTTCCTAAACTCTCCATTTCCAAAAAAAAAACAGATAGATACTCCCTTGAATTCATCCTTAATGGCTTCCACTTCCACAGATTACCCTAGATTTCGAGTGTTCAACTGGAGAAATTTTGTTAGTGCTGAGGCACAATGAATCTTTAATAAAGTGATGATAAAGAGGAGATTAATCAAAGAAAGAGGTTTTGTGAGTCGAGGATAAACAATCCTTCGAAAGCGATTGAAGAGGTGATTGTGCGGCGACGATGAGAAGTATTTTTCTACACTACTGCTGTAGTAGTCATTCCTGTGGTGAAGGAGTTTGACGCTAATTTGCATGGAATAAACCAAGGAAGCGTCTATGTGCGAGGTAGGTGGATAACTTTTACTCCTGCACGAATTAATAAATTGTTTATGATCGACAATGTTCTTCTCTGCTATTATTCCAACTTCATCTCGAAAATAAATCTGATGAATGAGATCTACCAATATTTAACGGACGAGACTGAAGACTGGAAAATTAGAGAAAACAGGTATGTTAGGATTTCTGCTACACTTCTAAATCCCGTATCAAAAGATTGGCACTTTTTCATTTCTGCAAAGTTATTACCGATGATGAGGATCGGTAAAGTTACTAAAGAAAGCGCTATATTAAATTATTGTATTCAAATAGGACTGCCAATTAACATTGGATCGATAATTGTGAAGTCTATTTTGGGCCTAATCGTTCAAGGATCAACTCATGGGCTTGGACATCCTTCTACAATTTTCTCACTTTGCAGCCTGTTCCAAGTTCCATACAAGATTTGGAAATAGGTATTCCTACCTTGGAAGCCTTTAGACCCAACCAAAATGTTCCCAGCAAATGAAGAGGAGAATGAGATGAGCGTATTTATGGAGCAATCATCACAGAACTCAATTCTAATTCAACCTCTAGTATCAGACAACATGCTGGTGATCATACACAAAATTAAGAAACTGGAAAAAGTTGTATAAAATTTAATGAATACAATTAACAATATCTCTGATCTCTTCGATCACATTGATTGGAGGAGAAATAACACTTTGATCACTCTGGACATTTTGAAGGAAGGTTGATACGCTTAATGAGAAAGATGGGATGGATAGAAGATGATTCTACTGAATAATTCCCTTTCCGACCCTTTATAACCTTTACATTCATGTTCAATTGATGGGTGATGTCAGAGGATAAACCAAAGACTGAATTAGAGGGGTAGTAGATTTGCTTTACTTTATATGTTTCTTTATGTTTAGACTTGATTTGAATTTATTAGTTTGCTTGCTTTCGATGTTTGATTTTTTATCTCGGTGTAGTTGAGATTAAGATTGGAATGTTTGTTTTCAGCATTTAGAATGTTGTGGCTTAGATTGAGACGCTGAATTGATGAATTGAGGTTGAGAAAAAACCTAACTTATGTGTGTTGTGTAATGTGTATTGTAACTCTTGGATTTTATATATAATTGTGATTTTTTGTGTTGTGAATGTTTATTTGTGTTAATTCATCACTTATTTATTAAAATTTATGTTTAAAATGATCGAACGAATGTTGATGAGGCTTAAAATTGATCGAAATAGCAAAAATCTAGAAATTAAACACAATTTAAGAATCTTGCCGACGGCGCCCTCGAGGTCGCTGATAATGAGTTTTCTTGAGAATTCTGCTATTACATTCATTTGAGCTCGCCGACAGCGTGAACAGCCTCGCCGATGAAGAGATCTAAAAAATTTACCTGTTACCGTGATTTTGACCAGTCAACCGCCACTATTCATCGTCTTCTTCCCTTATTTACTGAAAATTTTGAATTAGGGCTTGAGAGATCTTGGATTTGGGGCTATTTCAACTCATTTTGACACCGGATTTGATCATCACTTGGTAAGAGCTTCCCTCCTATGTAAAATTTTTTTATTTTCACCATGAATTTCTTCCACATTTAGGAATTCCAGTAAAATTGAAAATGTAGAGAAAATACTGGGAAGAAATTCATGGAACTTAATTTAGAACTCTTAAAGTCACCTTTGGAAGCCATTTTATCATTACTTTGGAGCTTAGTTTAGATTTTTGTAAATTTGATAGATCGAAAAATGGCTCCCCGACAAAAGAGGCGACTTGAGTTTGACGAGGCTCGATTTGTAAATGCAAAAGCCCAGTCAAGGTACACTTTTATCTTTCATAGAAAGAAACACATACAAGATAGAGTTTTTGATAATCCTGGAGGAGAAGTTGAACGAGTTAATAGAGAAAGGAAGTGGGAAAACTTTTGCTGCACCACCAACAAAACTGGTGTAGAAGTTGTAAAAGAGTTCTATGCCAATCTGATTCAGCTTGAGGACGAACCTGTAAAAGTAAGAGGGTTATCTGTTGATTTTAATGCTGCCCGCAAAAACTCTTTTTACAAACTTCATGATTTTTACTCTAGTTAGTATGAGACATTTGGAACCATGGAGGGTCAGTTTAACAATGTAATTGACTTTCTCACTAATGGGAAAGGGACATGGAAAATTAAACAGCATGAATGGATAAATTTTCCTTTTTCCATGATGAATGCCACAGCTAAAGCATGGCATTATTTCGTTTGTTCTAGTATGCTCCCTACCTACCACCATAGTGAAGTGTAGAGAGATAGAGCGGTTCTGAATTTCTGTATTCAGAATAATAGAAGCATTAATGTGGGGAATATAATTTATAAGAATACTTTGGCCATGGCAAAGAGTGAATCAAGTGGAGGACTAGGACATCCTGGCCTCATTTATGCACTTTGCGAATTATCTGGAGTGCAAGCTAGAGTTGATGAAGAATGGGTTTACCCTATGAAACCCATTAGTAAAGCTAACTTAAAGACATATGAATCCCATGAAGAATGGAGATCTGGGAGTAAGAGTAAAACATCTTCTGCTAGTAGAGATATCCCCACTACTAGTTATGACTCTCTTGCCTCTAGCTTCCTTACCCTTTATGATTTGATGAATGAGATGACCCTGCAGCGGAAGAGTTTTGAAAAGTTAGATGAAAGATTGAGAGAATAGATTAGAGGATTGAAGGATTAGAGCGAAGTCACGATCATGATAGTAAGTATCTTCAACGGCATTCTCATTTCGAGATTTCCTACTACGATGCTCAGGTCAGGCACTATAGAGGTGAGCTTGATGTTACTTTTCCTGAATGCCCCTGATATACTCGTTATAAGCCCAATCCACCTGCTGACCAGGGAGATGAAGATATAGTATGGGATTTCGATGTCTAATCTTAAATTTAATAATTGTGATGTATGTGTGTGTTTTGTTGTAGTATTTTTATTCTGTTATTTGTATTTTGTGTACTGTATTATTTTCTGAGATGTGTATTTTTTTTGTAGTTTGTATTTCATTTTTGGATGAATTATGATGCATATATTATAATTGTAATTGCGGACTCTAAGATAAAATAGTAGATTGTTTGTTATTGTGTTGTGAAATGCAAATGCTATTTGGTATTGTATTGTATAGTGTAACCAATTATAGTTGTTAAATGTTTTAGATTATGTAATTATTTCCAAATTTCATTACCCCAACAAATTATCTAATCTATTATATGTGTAGAAAAGTTCATAATATTATAGGCCAGTAGAAGTTAAAATTTTTGAAAAGAACATGCAAAATTTAAGAAAGATGAAAATGCTTAAAGTGCAAAGGTATGATTTATATTTATAATTTTTTTCACCCTATATTATTTCTATATATTGAAAAATTTAAGTTTGAAGGGGGGGGGGGTAGAAAAATATTAACTGTTATTTGTTCTCAATTAAAATATTTTCAAAATTTATAAATATGATTTTTATGATAAAATTTAATTCAGTTAACTATATTTAGATTTTATTTAAATGTTGTGGAAGATTCAAAGAAATATTTTTGGGAATGAAAATTAATTTTGTAGGTTAAGATATTTAGTATAATGGGATAAGACTATAGTTAACTATTTAAAGTAATGAAAACTATATTTTGAAATATTAAGAATCTTAGGAATATAGTTGAGAAAGAAAAGATTGGGGCTCAATGATGTAAAGTCTATGAATTACATATAAGGTAAAGGAATGCTTTAAGTTTCAAATTTAGGAAAAGAAGAGTGAAGATCAAAATTATTAACAGGCTATTCAGATATAGTAATCCTCACTTGAAAAAGAAAATGAAAGAATTGAAAAATAATCCCTGAAAAGAAAGAAAAATATATATAGGATTAAAAATAATCCCTGAAAAGAAAAGAAAAAAAATAAGCGAGAAGAAGCTTGAGGAGATGACTTATAAAAAATTGGCTTCACTTGGATTAACCTAAAGAGAAAACTAAATACATTTCTGAACTTATATTTATAGAGTAGTATTTTTACTAGTAGTGTCCTTATGAGTTTCCTATCATCTGAATATTCTAAGTGAATTAATATCCCAACATATAGTCATTCTTGAAATGAATAAAAGACTAGAACACTTAGACATGATGACTAGATAGTCTTACATCTACAAAGTTAATTTAACTACTTGAAAATATTTCTAAGAAATCTTACTATAATATTTATTTAAATAAAACATTATAATATTTCTGAATTAAACCTTACCACAATAAATCATAACATTTATGTAGTATTAAAAATTACTTAAGGATAAGTAATAGTTAAGTCTTGGGGATTTTGACCAACTGAAAGTTTGTTGAGATTTTCATGCTTATTTTATATTGATTTTAATGATATTGCACTTTAAAGAAAGCTATTTTTGATGTTTTGTTGTAGGCATGTTGATTTATGGACATTGGAGCAAAAAGATGAAAAAGGAGCAAATTTGGGGCAAAAAGGACCAAAATATGAAGATTTGACCTTAGGCGCCGACGGTGAGATCGCGGCGCCGACACCAGATTTTTCCTGAGAGTTCAAAAAATACATTACAAAGAAAGTCGCCGACGGCGAGCTTGACCCCGCTGACAGCGAGCCTTAACAAATATGGTCCAAAATTTAGTATTCTAGAAAGCTGCCAACGACGAGATCGAGGCTGCCAACGGCGAGTATGTCGGTTCTCTCACAAGGCACATTGAATGTGGATGATTTTTGAAGTGATTCTTGGGCAACTCTTGGAACTCTTCTAATACTTTAAAAGAAACAAATTGAGGGCGAAAATGGGGGGGGGAGGGGGGGCCAAGTGGTGTCCAGTGTGTGTCCGGGTGTCCGAGAGTGTCTGTTAGTGTTTTGGGTTCCCTAATAGTTATAGAGAGTGAGTTAAATTAGTGTTAATTGTGAGGAATTCTTTGAGAGATTGTAAGAGTGAAAGAAAAGTGATAGATTTCTTCCTCCTTGCCGCTTTGAAGGATAATTCTTTGTGTCGTAAAGAAAGAAAGATATTCAGAGGAACTTCAAGGAGTTTGCTTGGGGAGGAAGTCGAGATAAGTTTTATTTACTTGTTATAGTTTATATAACTTTGCTTTTATATATGAAATCCAAGTTTTGTCATATCTTCTCCATGAGATATGAGTAGTTTCTCTGTCTTTCTTCTTGTTTTGAGATTTTGTGAAATGGTAATTTGAATTAGTTATGCCAAGAGAATGTTCAAGAAGTTGTGATTATCTTTACACTTCAATCTTAATTTACTTTCAATTTGGCCAATTTATTTGTTAAAATATATCGATTTTTACAACTAAAGTGAAGATTACATTCAAGATTCAGGGAGGTTAAAGTCCTTGAAAGTAGGGTGCAAATAAATAGGGAAATATTATTTATCAAACGTAGAATTGAAGATTGTAGAGTGACAGACTAAAATCCTAAATTTGGTCCTATCGTTTGGGTGCTGAAGTGAAGATGTTAGCCCTTATGCAAGGGGAATGTGGGAGCTCCGAAGTGAGAACCGGTATCTGACCACGGGGGTGTTGGTGCGTAAATTTATTAGTGTTAACAAATGTAAAAATAAGATAATATTTAATAATAGCAAAGTTACCCCTTATCTAACCAAGTATACGTATCGTTCAAGTAATACAGGGCTCTAATGGAGTCCTAGATATCGATCCCACAGACAAGTTAGAGATTATAAACTAATTACAGCAGTTAAAATTACTATCTAGTAATCGTAAATAATGAACAATTATACTAAATTCTACTTCTAATCTTGAATAGGAAGTTGCAATATAGAAAAGTATCTCTCCCCTTGTTAAGAGAATTAAGTGAATGGATAATCAAATTAGTTAGAATTATATTTTATCAAATAGAAGCATTCCTATTCTTTACCCTTTGGTCCAGGCATAAAGAATATTGACTAATCCTATGCTTGGTTACTGAATCTGTGGCTAGGCTGGGAGGATACCGACTCTCACTTCGGAGCTCCCACGTTCCCCTCGCCTGAGGGCTAACATCTACACTTCAGCACCCAAACGATAGGACCAAATTGAAGATTTTAGTCTGTCACTCTAAAATCTCCAATTCTACGCCCGATAAATAATATTTTCCTATTTATTTGCACCCTCCTTTCAAGGATTTTAACCTCCCCAAATCTCGGATGTAATCTTTACTTTAGTTGTGAAATCAATATCTTTAAACATACCAATTGTCCAAATTGAAAGTAAATTAGGATTTAAGTAAAAAGATTATCACAATTTTAATTGAATATTTTTGGCACAACTAATTCAATTTTCCATTTCACAAAATCTCAAAACAAGGAGAAAGACAGAGAAGACTACTCAGAATGCATAGGAAGAATAACACAAAACTTGGATTTCATATAAAATCAAAGTTACAAAATAATAAACACAACTTATCTCGATTTTTCTCCCCAAGCAGACTCCTAGAAGTTCCTCTGAGTCTTCCTTCTTGTACAACACACTCAATTAAACTCACTATTATACTATCTAGAACACACTTACACACACTAATGACACTTTGGAGACACTAAAGACACTAATAAGAAACTCAAAAAGACACACATTCGGCCTAAATTTGTCTCTTTTTAAAGAGGGAGAAATATTTCCAAATGTTGCTTAAGCACCTCTTCAAAAAGCGTCCAGATTCCATGAATCTTGCTTGAACTGACCTTCTCCCCGTCGGCAAGCTCATTGGCGCCGTTGGCGGGCTTCTAGAACATAGGTCAACTGCTCAAGCTCGCTGTCAGTGGGCTCGATCTTGCCGTCGGTGGGATCCTTTATAATATATTTGCATACTCTTGGGAAAAACATGCCATTGGTGGCCTATTCCACGCCGTCGGCGACCAAGTTCAACTTTTGTTTGTTTTGGTCCTTTTTGTTCCAAATTAGCTCCTTTTCTCATCTTTTTGCTCCATTATCTATAAATCTTCATACCTGCAATAAAACATAGAAAATACCTTTTTTTAAAGTGCAATATCATCAAAAATTAATATAAAATCGGTATGAATTTCTTAATACATTTTTCTTTGGTCAAAAATCCCCAAACTTAACTATTACTTGTCCTCAAGTAATCTTGATACTACATAAAAGTAATGATTATTTGTAGTAACGATTTAATTCAGAAATACTATGAATTTGATTTAAATTAATATTAAATTTTTAGATAATTAAATTAATTCTATAGATGTAAGGTTTAGGATATTCAGATGATAGGAAATTCATGAAAACACTATTTAGTAAAAGTACTAATCCATATATATAAGTTCAGAAATGTAGATGAGTTTATCCTTTAGCTTGATTCAAATGAAGCCAATTTTTGATAAGGCATCTCCTCAAGCTTCTCCTCACTTTTTTTTTCTTTTTATTTGGATTGCATTTCAATCCTATATTTTTTTTCTTTTCTTTTCAGGGATTGTTTTTCAATCTTTTCTTTCTCAACTAAATACTTAGGAATTTAATATTTTGATATATAGTTTTCCTTACTTTAAATAGTTAACGATATTCTTTTTCTTTAATTTCAAATATCTTAATCCACAAAATTAGTTTAATCACTAAAAATATTTCTTTTAACCTTCTATAATAGTTAAATAAATTAATTCTAGTTTTACTGAATTAAACTCACTACAGAAAATTATTTTTATAATAATTTTTGAAAATATTTAATTGAGAACAATTAATAGTTAAATTTTGTTTTTCCCTCCCCCAAACTTAAATTTTTCTATCTAATCATATAGGTGGAAAGAAAAGGAAAAAAAAAGTGTAAATTTTCATCATTCCTTCGTATTTTAGGTATTTCACTTTGATGTTCTGCAAGTTTCTCTCATCACTTTAACCTATAATTTTAAGACTTTCTACACACATATAACATTTAGAGAATTTGCTGGGTAAGGAAATTTTGAGATAAGTACAAAATTCTAACACAATTTCTTACTACATTTAATTACTTTACTATTAAAGTACTAAGCACAATTAACACAACATCCACACATATTATGCTAATTTAATTTCAGAGTTACAATCACAGTCTGAAATATAAAAACTCAACATCTACACTGATGTAAATAACTTACATAACATAGTTTAAATGACTTGCACAACACAATAATCAAAATACATAAACTAAACAACAATACTAAATTGAAGAAAACAAATAAACACATAACACTAGTATCTAATCATAGAATCTAATTTTCAGCATCAAAATCCCAAACTATATCCTCATCTCCTTGTTTAGCAGGTGGCGTAGGCTGGTAGTGAGTATAACGAGGGCACTGAGGAAATATAACATCAAGCTCCCCTCTCCTATAGCGATTCTCAGCATCATAGTAAGCTATTTCAAACTCAGAATGCCTCTGGAGATATTCACTGTCATAATCGTGTCTCTGCTCTAATCCTCCAATCCTATGATCTATATGCTCCAACCTCTCATCAATCTTCTCAAAACTTTTTCACTGCAGAGTCAGTTCATTCATCAAGTCATAAAGTGTTGGAGAGCTATAGGTAGGAGGTTCATAACTAGTAGAAGGAAGATCCCTACTAGTCGAAGGTGCAGAGCTCCTAGTCCCAGATCTCCATCCTTCGTGGGATTCATAAGTCTTTATATTAGCCTTTGTAATGGGTTTCATAGGCTCAACCCATTCCTCATCATCTTCAGCCTCTACTCCAGACAACTGGCAGAGTGCATAAATCAGACCAAGATGTCCTAGTCCTCCTCCTGTTTCACTTTTTCCAATGGCTAATATGTTTTTATAAATAATATTTCCCACATTTATACTTTTGTTGTTTTGAATACAAAAATTCAGAACTGCTCTATCCCATGAAACTTTACTATGATGATAAGTAGGTAGAAAAGTAGAGTAAACAAAATAGTGCCAAGCCTTAGAGGTTGCATTCAACATAGAAAGAGGGAAGTTTGCCCTTTCACGCTGCTTCCTTTTCCAAGTCCCTTTCCCATCAGTGAGAAAGTTAATCACATCCTCCAGCGGTCCTTCCATTGTTCCAAATGTCTCATAATCGCTGATATGAGGATCTTGCACTTCGTAGAAAGAATTTATCTGATAAGCATTAAAATAAACTAAAACTCCTCTAACCTTTATAGGTCCATCCTCTATTTGAGTCAGGTTAGCGTAAAATTCCTTTGCAACTTCTACTGCAACTCTGTTTGTCGAATAATAAAAATTTTCCCATCTTCGCTCTTTAATTGTCTGGTCCACTTCTCCTCCCGGATTCTTGAAAACTTTATCCTGGATGCATTTTTTCACTTTGATGATAGAGTCATACCTTAACTAAACCTTAGCGTTTACAAATTGAGTCTCGTCAAAGTTAAGTCACCTCTTTTGTTGTGGAGTCATTTCTCAATCTATGAAATTTAAAAAAATCTCAACTAAATTCCAAAATAATACTAGAATGGCTTCCAAAGGTGACTTAAAGTAATCTAAAATGATTTCAATGAATTTCTTCCAACTATTTTCTCCATATTTCAATTTTTCTAAAATTCTTAAATGTTGAAGAAATACATGGTGAAAATAAAAAATTTTTGCATGGGAGTGAAGCTCTTACCAATGGAAGATGAAATCTGTCGTCAAAATGGGTTGAAAATGCTCCAAATACAAGATCTGTTAAGCCCTAGGTTGGTTCTTTCAAAGTTTAGAGGTAGGGGACGATGAATAGTGGCGGTTGACCGGTCAAATAAAGCTATTTTTGGGTCCTCGCCGTCAGCGGGCAAAATCTCGCCATCGGTGGGCTAATTAATTCAAATAGGCTTAAGTCTCTAGAAAAAGCCACCGTCGGCGGTATCCAGGGCGCTGTCGGCGGGCTTTCTCAAAATTTAAATTTTTTTTAATTTTTGTAATTTTTAATTCATTTCTCACCTCGTTAACGTCCGATTAATCGATTTAAACATATTTTACTGTGATTAGATAATATTTTAATTCAAATAAAGTCACACAACACAAAATATCATAATTTTTATATAAAATCCAAGTGTTTAAAATATTCGTACACAACATTATAACAAGGTATTTTCTCAACCTTAATACATAAAATTCAGCGTCGCAATCCAAACCACAACACTCAAAATGCTGAAAACAAACAAACTATGCATAATCTCATCTATACTGAGATCAAATATCGAAATCTAAAATAACAAAAGTGTAGATTACACAAATTTAAATTCAAACTAATTCAACACATAAGCAGATACGAACGTCTTCTACACGTCAGGATCAGTGCTAAATTCATCTCTGATATCACCCATTGAATGTAAATGAATGAAAAAAATTGTAAGGGTCTGTAAGGAAACTCTTCAGTAGAATATTCTTCTATCCATCCTTTTTTTCTCATGAGCCGTATGAAACTAGCGTCAAGATGTCCAGAATGATCGAAGTGTTCTTTCATCCTCCAGTCAATATGATCAAATAAGTCAGAGATATTATTAATTAAAGTCATCATATTTTTTACCTCATTTTCCAGTCCTTTGAGTTTCCGTAAGATCATGTCAGTTTTATCAAGGGCCTAATTGAAAAAGATCTCTGAGATGTTTGATCCACAATAATGGCTCCATCGTTATCATCATCTAGTGTAGGAAACATATATGTTGGATCTAAAGGTTTCCAAGGCAGAAGTACCTTCTCCCAGGCTTCATATGAATCTTGGTACTGACCGCAGAGTGCCAAAATTCTAGAAGGATGTCCAAGCCCATAAATTGATCCATGAACAATCAGGCCTAAAGCAGACTTCACAATAATCGAACCAACATCAATAGGTAGTTCCGCTTGAATACAATAGTATAGAATCGCACACACCTTAGAAACTTTATTGACTCTCATAGTGGGTAACAATTTTGAAGAAATAAAGAAGTGTCAATGTTTAGAAAAGGGGTTTAGAAGTGATGCAGAAAAACTAACATACCCATTTTCTCTTGTTTCCCAATCTTCCACTTCATCAGTCAAGTAACGATAGACTTCATTCATATTATTCCTTGTAGGGACAAAGTTGGAGTAGTGGCAAACGGGTGTATTCTCTATCAAATATAACTCATTAATTCTAGAAGGAGTAAAAGTTACCCATCTACCTCGCACATAAACGACTTCGTTGTTGCTTCCATGTAGATTGGAATATAATTCTTTTACCACTGTGATGACTACTGCAGAGGTGGTATAGCACAGTACTTCCCAACGTCGTCGCACAATCATCTCTTCAATAAGCATAGTCGAATTCTCCAATCCTCGATTCATGAATCCTCATTCCTTGATCAATCTCTTTTTCATCATTACCTTATTGAAGATTCGGTGGGCCTCGCAACTGATAATATTTCTTCTATTGAACTCTCGAGATCTAGGGATTTCAGGGTGATTGGATGCCATAATGATGAGTTTTGGTGGAGTTTCAATTCGTTTTTAGGTGATAGATAGTTTAGAATTCGAGTTCTAGGAGTTTTTAAAGAGTTAAAACAACTTAGAATTGCCAGAAACCGTCAAAATAACTCCCTAAACCGTCCACTCGAAAAACTCACCGTCGGTGGCATCGATCTCGCAGTCGGTGGGATTATTTAATAACAAAAACTGAACTTGGTGGGAAAAACTCACCTTCGGTGGGCTTGATCTCGCCGTCGGCGGCCAAGGCAAAAACTGCTCAGTTTCGCTCTGGTCCGAATGCGTTTCAAATTTTTCTATGGATCCAATTAACGTGAAAATCATAAGGGTAAATTCGAGTAGTAGAATTCATTCATACCACAAACTATTAATAAATCAAATAGATATATTATTGCATATAAAGATAATTATGGGTTGCCTCCCATAAAGCGCTTGGTTTAACGTCGTCAGCCCGACCTATTCAAGGTGTTAATCAGGTTGACTGAGCATTAAAACCTCTTTAAATTTTGTCTTTTACCCTCAAAATATGGTTTTAATCTATGTCCATTTACTTTGAATCTGTTTCCAGTCTTCGGATCATCAATTTCAACAGCTCCGTATGTAAATACTTGAGTTATAGTGAAAGGTCCTAACCATCGAGATTTCAATTTCCCAGGAAATAATTTTAGCCTTGTATTATACAACAATACTTCTTGTCCTGGTTCAAAATTCTTTTGGTTAATCTTTTGATCATGCCATATCTTCATTTTCTCTTTATAGATTCTATGATTATTATAAGATTCATTTCATAATTCATCTAATTCATTCATCTGCAACAATCTCTTCTCACCGGCGTCTTTTAAATTATAATTAAATTCTTTAATCGCCCAATATGTTTTATGCTCTAATTCAACTGGTAAGTGGCAAGTCTTTCCATAAATAAGTCTGTAAGGAGTCATTCCAATCGGAGTTTTATAAGCAGTCATGTATGCCCATAATGTAGTGTCTAGTCTTGTGGATCAATCTAATTAACTAGGGTTTACAGTCTTTTCTAAAATTCATTTAATTTCTCGATTATAAACTTCAACTAATCCACTGGTCTGTGGATGATAAGCAGTATATATTTTATGAATAATATTAAATTTTTCTACCAATCTTTGAATATATTTATTCATAAAATGGGATCCTCCGTTAGTGATAATCACTCACGGCATTCCGTATCTTGTGAAAATATTTTTCATTAAAAATTTTGAAACACTCTTAGCATCACGAAGAGGTAAAGCTTGTGCTTCAATCCACATAGAAACATATTCAACATCAACTAATATATATGAGTTTCCAAATGAAAGAATAAATGGTCCCATGAAATCTAATCCCCAAACATAAAAAATTTCAACTTCTAATACTAAATTTAGAGGCATTTCATTTCTTCTAGATATATTACCTACTTGTTGGCATTTATCACAAGTTTTGATATATCTATAAACATCTCTAAAAAGAGTAGGCCAATAAAATCCAGCTTGTAAAATTTTATGTGCAGTTTTGTCAGTCTCGAAATGTCCTCCAAAATCAGAATCGTGACATTTTTGAATAATCTGTTCAGTTTCTTCATAAGGCGCACATCTTCTAATAATAAGATCCCTACATTGCTTATATAAATATGGTTCATCCAAAAAATATGCTTTAGCCTCATGAATGAATTTTTTCTCTTATTGCAATGTTAACATAGGTGGTAAAATATGACTTACAATATAATTAACTATATCAGCATACCAAGGTATTTTCCACTCATTTATATTAGAAAATTGTTCATCAGGGAAACTGTTTGTAATTTCATTGTTAGTGTCAGATAATTCACATTATTCTAATCTTGACAAGCGATCCACAATTTGATTATTAGTTCTCTTTCTATTTATTACTTTAAAATCAAATTCTTGCATCAGTAATATCCATCTAATTAATCTTGATTTGGTATCCTTCTTTTGCATTAAATATTTAATAGCCGAGTGATCAGTATACACAATACATTTAGTTCCAATTAAATAAGATCTAAATTTATCCAAAGCATATAAATTGCTAATAACTCTTTTTTTGTAACTATATAGTTAATTTCAGCATTATTAAGAGTTTTACTAGGATAGTATATAACTTTAAAAATTTTATCATATCTTAGTCCAAGAACAGCTCCTATAGCATAATCACTAGCATCACACATAAGTTCAAATGGTTTTTCTCAATTAGGTGAAACTATTATAGGTGCTGTGATTAATTTATCCTTTAATAATTCAAAAGCATTTAAGCATTGTTTAGTAAATTCAAATTTCTTGTCCTTTTCTAAAAGTTGGCATAGAGGTTTGGTAATTTTTGAAAAATCTATTATGTAGCGTCTGTAAAAACCAGCATGTCCAAAAAAATTTCTTACCCCTCTCACTATAGTAAGAGGTGGTAATTTAGCTATAGCTTGAATTTTTGTAGGGTCTACTTCCATGCCATTTTCTGAAATTTTATGCCCTAATACAATTCCTCCTGCAACCATAAATTAACATTTCTCTCAATTTAGAACTAATTATTTTTTCTCATAGCTTCAAAAATTTTTTAAGATGATCCAAGCATGCCTCAAATGATGTTCCAAATACAGAGAAATCATCCATAAATACTTCTATTCCATCATCAATTAATTTACTAAATATAAAAATCATACATCTCTGAAATGTTGCAGGAGCATTACACAGTCCAAAAGGCATCCTTTGGAAGGCAAACATTCAGTAAGGACTAGTAAATGTAGTTTTCTCTTGATTCTCAGGAGCAATAGGAATTTGATGGTAGCCAGTATATCCATATAAAAAACAAAAAGTATTTGTGCGTAGCAAGTTTATCCAACATTTGATCTAAGAATGGTAAAGGGAAGTGATATTTCCTTGTGGCCGCATTTAATTTTCTATAGTCAATACATATACGTCATCCAGTATCTTGTCTGATAGGTAAATCATTATTTTCATTAGCTTCAACAGTCACACCTCCTTTCTTCGGAACATAATGAATTGGGCTTACCGAAGCACTGTCCAAAATAGGATATATAATACCATTGTCTAACCATTTTAATATCTCTTTCTTGACTACATCTTTCATCATCGGGTTTAATCTCCTTTGGGGATCAACTCTTAGTTTATGTTCATTATCCAAAATAATTCTGTGCATACAGATTGAAGGACTAAATCCTTTAATATCTGCTAAGGTCCAACCAAAACTTTTCTTATACTTTGTTAATGTGTCTAAAAGTTTTTGCTCTTGTAGTTCATTTAATTCTGCTGATATAATAACCAGTAAAGTTAAAGAATTTCCCAAAAAATGCAAACTTCAAATGACTAGGTAAAATTTTTAACTCAAGTTCAGAAGGTTTTATAATCGATGGAACTATATTTTTTTCAGCATTTTTTGTAATATCCAACATCTCAAATCTTTCTTTTATATAATCTAATTCTTCATTTTCTACTTCTTCAAATAATTCTACTTTTTCTATTTCTTATTTATCTTCAAAATATTCTTTAAAATGTTCATTTTGTAGATGTTCAAGAATTTCCTTTTGAAAACATTCATCATCTTTTTCAATAGCAGGGTATTTCATTGATTTTGCAATGTTGAAAGTTACTTCTTGATCATTTACTCTCATAGTTAATTCTCCTTTTTGAACATCAATCATAGCTCTTCCAGTAGCTAAGAAAGGTCTTCCTAAAATTTTGGGTATTTCTTTATCTTCCTCCATATCTAAAAAAATAAAATCCACAGGAAAGATAAATTTATCCACTTTTACTAACACATCGTTGATAACTCCATTAAGATATGTCACTGAACGATGAGCTAACTGAAGAGTTACTGATATAGGAGAGACTTCTCCCAAACCTAATCTTTTAAAAATTGATAGAGGCATAAGATTAATGCTGGCTCCCAAGTCACATAAAGCTTTTCCATAAAATTTTTCTCCAATAGCACAAGGTATAGTGAAACTACCAGGATCTTTTAATTTCTCAGGAAGCTTTTTCTAAATAATTGCACTACACTTTTCGCTAAGTGCAATGTTTTCATTCTCTGTGAACTTTCTCTTTTTGTTTAAAATATCTTTCATGAACTTCACATAATTGGGCATTTGTTCTAATGCTTCTACAAAGGGAATATTCACCATTAATTTCTTCAGGATTTTAAGGAATTTAGAAAATTTTTTATCCTTTTTATGTTGCTTTAATCGCTGAGGAAATGGTGGTGGTGGTTTTTCTACAAAAATTTTTGTTGGTATTAGTGGATATTCTAAATCTTGATCTTGCTGATCCTTTCTTTTTTAGTTTCCACTTTCTCTTTTTCAATTTATGTTCCTTTTTGTACTCTTTTTTCTAATTCTTTTCCACTTCATAACTGTATCGCTTTCTTTTCCTTGATCTTTAGGATTAATTTCCACATTACTAGGAAAAGTTCCAGGAATTCTGTTATTAAGTGCATTAGCGATAAGCTCAAGTTGAGTTTCAATATTTTTAATAGCAGTTCCTTGATTTTGTAATTAGTTTCCTTGAATTTGTAACTGATTTCGTTGATTCTGCAAATGCTAACCCATATTTAATATCAATTCTTCCATTGATAACTTATTTTCCTTAAATTGAGAGTTGTTATTAAATCCATGTGGATTAGAAGGTTTATAATTAGAATTTCCTTGGTTAGATGAATTTCCTAATGGGTTTACTGAGTTGGTCGCCCATTGTTGATTAGTAAAATTGTTATTCCAATTAAAATTTCGATGATTCTTCCAACAAAGGTTATAATAATTTAAATAAGGATTATTGGGTCTATTATTAATACCATTTAAAGTTTCATAAGAAGGTTGAACATCCACAAATTGCTCAGATGAATTTTTTTTATTATAGTAGGAGAATATTTCATTCCAAAATGATCTAATTTCTTAGATATAGCAGCAATCTGAGAAGCTAACATAGATATTACATCAGAATCAGGGATACTAGCTATTTTTTTTAGGATTTAGCCTTTCAGAAGGCCATTGAAATTTGTTGGTAGCCATTTCTTCAATTAATGAATAAGCCTCATCAAATGGTTTTGACATTAATGAACCACTAGCGGCAGCATCAATAATAGATCTAAGAGATCTTACTAATTCAATATAAAAAGTTTGAATAATTAACCAATCTAGTATCGCATGATGTGAGCATTTCCAAAGAAGATCTTTAAATCTCTCTCAAGCTTCGTATATCGATTCTCCATCAAACCGACTAAAAGAGGTTATATCATTTCTAAGCTTAGCAGTTTTTGAAGGAGGAAAGTATTTCGATAGAAATTTTTGTGATAATTCTCCCCAAGTTCTAAAAGATCCAGGTGCTAAAAAATTTAACCACATCCTAGCCTTATCACTTAAAGAAAAAGGAAAAAGCCTAAGTCTAACAACATCATTAGATACTCTGTCATATTTAAAAGTAGCACAAAGTTCTAAAAAACTAGCGAGATGTAAATTAGAATCTTCATTTGGTGAACCACTAAATTGATTATTCTGTACCAATTGAATAATTGCAGGTTTAAGCTCAAATGAATTAGCCGCTACATTAGGGTTTTGGATAGTTAAGTGAATTTCATCTAATGTAGGGTTAGCGTAATCTCTTAAAGGTCTCGGTTGATTTGTATTTTCAATTGCTGGATTATTTGCCGTTTGATTTAAATTTATGATTTCTCTTTTCTGTTTTCTAATTCTTTTAATAGTGCGTTCTAATTCTGCATCGTAAGGTATTAAATTTTCGGTTCCAAATTTTTGCATACACAATATAAATTAAAACTTAAGTAATTTTAAAATAGTCCGTTACTATAGTAATTACTTTACATCCCCGACAACGGTGCCAAAAACTTGACCACGGGGGTGTTGGTGTGTAAATTTATAAGTGTTAACATATGTAAAAATAAGATAATATTCAGTAATAGCAAAGTTACCTCTTATCAACGCAAGTATACATATCGTTCAAGTAATACAGGGCTCTAATGAAGTCCTAGATATCGATCCCACAGAGAATTTAGAGATTATGAACTAATTACAGAAGATGAAATTACTATCTAGTAAACATAAATAAAGAACAGTTATACTAAATTCTACTACTAATCTTGAATGGGAAGTTGCAATATAGAAAAGTTTCTCTCCCCTTGTTAAGAGAATTAAGTGAATGGATAATTAAATTAGTTAGAATTATATTCTGTCAAATAGGAGCATTTCTATTCTTTACCCTTGGTCCTGGCATAAAGAATATTTATTAATCCTATGCTTGGTTTCTGAATCTCCTGCTAGGCTGGGAGGATACCGGCTCTCACTTCAGAGCTCCTACGTTCCCCTAGCCTGAGGGCTAACATCTACACTTCAGCACCCAAACTATAGGACCGAGTTGAGGATTTTAGTCTGTCACTCTAAAATCTCCAATTCTACGCCCGATAAATAATATTTCCTTATTTATTTGCACCCTCCTTTCAATGACTTTGACCTCCCCAAATCTCAGATGTAATGTTTACTTTAGTTGTGAAATCAAGAGATTTTAACATATCAATTGGCCAAATTAAAAGTAAATTAGGATTTAAGTAAAAAGATTATCACAATTTTAATTGAATATTTTAGGCACAACTAATTCAATTTTCCATTTCACAAAATCTCAAAACAAGGAAAAAGACAGAGAAGACTACTCAGAATGCATAGGAAGAATAACACAAAACTTGGATTTCATATAAAATCAAAGTTACAAAATAATAAACACAACTTATCTTAATTTTTCTCCCCAAGCAGACTTCTTAAAGTTCCTCTGACTCTTCCTTCTTGTACAACACACTCAACTAAACTCACTATTATACTCTCTAGAACACACTTACACACACTAATGACACTTTGGAGACACTAAAGACAATAATAAGACACTAAAAAAGGACACAAATTTGGTCTAAATTCGTCTCTTTTTAAAGAGGGAGAAATATTTCCAAAGGTTTCTTAAGCACATCCTCAAAAGTGTCCAAATTCAATGAATCTTGCTTGAACCGAACTTATCACCGTCGGAGGGCTCGTTGGCGCTGTCGGCAGACTCGTTGGCGCCGTCGGTGGGCTTCTAGAACATATGCCAACTGCTCAGGCTCGCTGTCGGCGGGCTCGATTTCGCCGTCGGTGGGATCCTTTATAATATATTTGCATGTTCTCGGGAAAAACACGCCGTCGGCGGCTATTCCTCGCCATCGGCGGCCAAGCTCAACTTTTGACTCTTTTGGTACTTTTTGTTCCAGATTCGCTCCATGTGTCATTTTTTTGCTCCATTATCTATAAATTTTCATACCTGCAATAAAACATAGACAATACCTTTCTTTAAAGTGCAATATAATAAAAAATTAATATAAAATCGGTATGAATTTCTTAATACATTTTTCTTTGGTCTGTATCCTCCCAGCCTAGCCACAGATTCAGTAAACAAGCATAGGATTAGTCAATGTTCTTTATGCCTGGACCAAATGGTAAAGAATAGGTATGCTCCTATTTGGCCCAATACACTTTTAAACAAATTCTAATTTTCCATTCAGTTAAATTTCTTAACAAGGAGAAGGATGCTTGCTTATCTATTGAACCTCACTTTACTAGTAAAAGTAGTTAATTATTAGAATAATTAGTTTATTAAAAGAAATTATATCTTATTTACAATTGCATATTAGTGAAAAATAGGCAATTTGAACTACAAGGTTGTGATTCTATATTGGTTTCTAAAATCCTAGTTCGTTGCCTCTAAAATATTCCCCGTGGGATCGATATCCAGGACTCCATTAGAGCCTTGTATTACTTGAACGATATGTATGCTTGCATTTATAAGATTAACTCTGTGATTATTGAATATTTAGTACACTTTTTTATGAAATTCGTACAATATTAAGCTTACACATAGTGCGCAGAGTGGTTTACCTCTTGTGGCATGCTTTGGAATAGTCATGGTATCAACTGTCGGAACATCGGACTTACAGCTCATTCTACGGAGACGGTTTCTCGGTCCGGTGACTTTAGATCTCCACACCCCTGTTGACCTCATTTTTTATGAGGTCTTCTCTTCTCCTTTTAATACTTAGGATCTAGCCTTAGGCTTTTCCTTTGACTATCCTAGAGGACTAGAAATGGAATCCACCACTTAGAAATTCAAACTACTTCTTAACTCCCTGCAAACCCCGCAAGCTTGATTGTAAACCCCTAATCACATAGAGGGTTGAGATCAAATGTGGAAGTTTAAAGGATGAGTTCCTTATAGGACTCTTTGGCCTTAGGATCACCCTGGGTGGCCTGGTCTGATGAGAGCTGACTTACACATACACTACACCCTCACACACACATACTAAAAACCACACCTATACCCAACTTGATCTCCTGACTCATGCAGGTAATTCACATGGATGGACCTTAACCCTTAAGCCCCTGGCTAAGAGGGTTAGGAACAACATAGTGAATAGCTCAAATGAGTCCTCTCATGACTCATATGAGCTTATCATGGCTTCATGGATCAACCAAAATAATTTCATTTCACTTACATTTGACCAACTTTCATTTTTTCAAAATTTCAATTTTTGACCTTCGGCGCCCCGGACCCACCTAGCCAACCAAAAAACCCTTAAAATTACCCAAAACCTCCAAAAGTTCCAAACCACCCGAAACTCCCCAAAATTAACCTTGAACATTCCCAACCATTCAAATTGATCATCCATAACCAAAAATACCAAAATCTCCAAAAATACCCCAAATACCCTCCAAATTACTAAAATGCCCCTCTTGACCAAAAAATTCAAAAAATCCAAAAATTCCTAGAAATTCCAAAAAATCCCAAATATTCTAAATTTAATTTTGTTCAACTACACCATGAGCCAATTTTGTCAATTTACCCCACTTTTGCCAAAACTCCCAATTTGCCCAAAAGTCAAACCCAAATGAACCCAATGTCAAACCAAACCATTCCGATTGACCTCAATTTTGGTCCAATTCAATTCTAAACTTCAATTCAATATCCCCAATATCAATCTAGATCAAATCCATGACCAATTTGATTGACATTTGAATCCAATTTAATTTTTAAGCTTAAAGCCCAATTTTGACCCATAACCCAAACTTAGCCCAAACCAACTCAATTCAACTCCAATTAGCCCCAAACCTTTTCTAAATCTTCCCTAAAATCTCCACAAACAAAACACTAACATAGTTTGCCCAAATTTTGGACACAAAACTTACTCCAATTCAACCCAAACCCAAAATTCCCTAAATAGGCCTAAATACACCATGAACCCAAATAGGCCCAAATCCCAAAACTAAAGCCCAACCAAGGTTGAAAACTCTTTGTTACACTCCCATAAACATTTATCAACATTGACTTTACATCAATTTCAACATTAGCCCACCCTTAGCCCAAGTTAGTCCATTTTGATCTATTTTGACCCTATCACCAAGGGGACCCAAATTAGACTCAATTCAATTCCAAATCACCTCAAATTTGTCTCAAATCACTCATGACACATCCCTAAACCAAACACAACATTTATTTAGCATGGCCCTTTGTAAAATTTTTTATCTAAAAGCCCATTTTGAAACATAAAAGCCCATTCCCTTAAGCCGTTTATAAAAGCCCACCTTTTCCAAATTTTAAAAGCCCAAACCCATTCTAAGGCCCACATTACAATCTCATCTCATCCTTACTCAATCAAAATCATCCCTAAGTTCTAAATCAACAATCAAACTTTTCTAAACTAAGACATATGACAAACCATCCAAATTTCACACCAAAATACCAAAATTCCTAAAACCTACTTCCATGAAACCAAGCCAACTTTTCCCAAGCCATATAAGAGCCATGAAGCCATCCTTAAGCCCCATGTGGAGCCATGAAAGGTTTGACATGTGACCATACCACATTGGGAAAATGAAGGAAGCTCTTTCTAGATTCCATTAAGGTCATTAGCCTTAACCATGATTACCCTTAACCCAAAACTAATCCAAATATGTTTGGATGGGGACTTCTCCACTCAAAACCAGCTGACTTACGTGATTCCCCACAACACCCAAAGTCCCTTGGAGGGTACACCAAGCCCTATACAATGGGTTGACCAAATGAAACCCAAAATGATCCCTCCCCCCTTCTACTTTGATTCAACTCCTTTACACTTGGCACTTGCTAATTGAACTCACAAACCTCAAGAACCGACCTCCCCGATGACAACGGTGACCGACCCTACCGGCCGACCGCTCGAGTCGCCGGAAAATGCCATGGCCGAAACCTTGGGATGAGCCAAAGTTTGGAATTCCCACCTGCTGAGCTGCCCCCTGCCCAATGGCCATTGCAGCTGTTCTTCCCTTGCCCTAAGCAGTTGATCCAAGCCCCTAACTCCCCCTGGGAAGCCATGGCCATGGCTATTTAAGCCAGCTAACCCTTCTCGGCCAAAAGGTTGGCTGAACCAAACCTTCACAAAATCCCTCCAAACTCCTCACAAAGCTTCCCCTATCCAAGAGCAATCCATCCCCACTGTTCTCCTGCCCTAACTCCCACTGATTGAACTCAATTTTGGAGCTCAATTCTCAGGCTAGAACAGGACACTCTCAAATCCTCCACCAAAATCAAATTAAACTCACCCACACCTGCACAAGACCAAGAGAAGGAGTTCCCCCGTGAAAGCCCCCTCTCCAGGCCACCCATTTGTTCTAGCCTCCAAAGGTTGAAATCGGGTTTGGTGGAAATCAGGTCTAGGCAATTCCCCAAGGCCAAAGACTTCATCTAGAGCTTGTTTACGTTCAATCGAAGGTGACACAACTCTCAGATCGAAGCCACACTTCTCTGAGCAAAGGTATGAGCTCTCTCTTCTTCCCGAGCTTCTGAACATTCTCTATTTTGATTGGGTTAATTTCATGCCACATAAACCGTATGGATGTGTTCGTATCTTCAAGACGAATCCATAGAGTATAAGAACATGGAAGATGGACGACTCTCAAGTGAAGTCGATTAAGAATCGAGAGAGATATCATGCCTGGAAGATGGACGGCTCTCGGGTGAAGTCGATCGGGGACGATGAACGGATGCCGTCCATTCGCGCGTGTATTGGACGAAAGGCTCAGATGGCGTCGGACCAGGAGACGATACATGAATGGAGGGCCCCCGCAGCGCTAACTCAGATGGCAACGCCGAATCAGAGCGCGCCGCGTAGCCTTTCGGAGCTGCCAAGGATGGCGTGGCGCCGCGTGGTTAAGTAGGAAATTAGGACTATTTTCTATTTATTTAATTACCAGAACTTCAAAAATCCATATCTTTGCATAGAAAAATCACAAAAATAAAATAAAAATTCTCACTTGCTCAGTGAATAGAGGAGAATAATGTGGAAAAGAAATCAAGTCATTTCATCAAGTATTTTATTTTTAATGATTTATTTACTCTCTGCATTGTTTTAATTCTTCATTTGCATAGGCAATTCACCATGGCATGAGACCATAGGATTTTTGAAGCCTCCGAACTCTGGGAACATTCCCCGAATTTTCCAAGGTCGGAGGCCATCCCTATGAGAAGTTATTGATTTTCCAAGTTCATGTTACTGTTTTGAGTATTTTAATTCCAATAATTAGCATGTTGAGAAATAAATTCTAGGAAAATTTGGTGATGTTTCTTATGACCAGAGGAACCTAGAAAAAATTGGTTTTGTGTTAATTCATATGGAACAACCCTAATTGGCCTAAACACCTAAAATTGAACTTTAATTTATTAGGGTTAACTACACATCAAATTAACTTGAAAGTAATTCTCCACTGATTTTTAGGATCAGAGGAACATCACATAAAAAATTGAAATCAATTGGAAATGTTTAACCCCACTAAATAGATTAATTAAGTTACATAACCAAAATTAAACTTTAAAAATTCATAACTCACAAAATACTTTTCAAAAATTCACAAAAATGGTTTTGGGACTTTTCTGATATCAGAGGAATTTAAGAAAATTGAAATTGTAATTTTCTAAAAAAGTTGATTTTTATCATTATTTTAATATTTTTAATAATTAAAAAATAATAAAAATCATACAAAAACTAAAAATCGCCAAAATGTCACATTTTGAATTCTAATCACTTAGGAACAAACCAAATATTTTTCCTAAGTCTCTAGGGTAAGATATTGAATTTTAAAGGCATAAAACAATTTTTGAATTAAAAAAATGATTTTCTTTAACATTTCCACTAAAATAATTCTAATAAATCAAAGAAAAATCAGAAAAAATATAAAATTTGGTTCTCTAATTTCCTTGAGGTCAGAGAGATTTAAAAAAAATATAAAATCCATTTTTGAACTTTAGTTCTTTTTTAAATTAATTAATATTCCAAAACTCAAAATAATTCTAATAAATAAAATATAATTAAAACAATCACCAAAATTAGCCCAAATGGTCCTCTAGTCATTAGGAACATCCAATAATTTTCTTAAGGACAGAAACATTTCCTTGGTAATGTTATTGAATTTTCCTTGAAAACCCCTATTTTCCATTAAAAATAATTATATAAATAAGTGAAATACAGAAAAATCACATTTTCTCCTCTAATGTCTTAATTGACATGTGAGTGAGGTTACATAAAAATTTCAAGTTCATTTGAGCTTAGTTTAGTGAGTTATAGAATTATTAAGCTTGAAGGGCAAAAGGGTAATTAAAAACTTCAACCCTTAATTAAACATTTAGGGTTAATAAAAAATGGGAGGGTAAAATATCTGATTTTAAGCTGATTTTGGATGATTGAAACTTAAATGATTGAGTGTAGATACCTACTAACCATTTCAAATATAATTAAAATAAAACTTTAATTAATTAATTAATTGAAATTTTGGAAGAATAATAGAAATTGGAATTATTAAAGTAGGGATATTATTAAGAGGATATTTATTCTTTAATTTATGAATCGCTAAATTAATCACTTCAATAATATTTAATTCTTAACTAAAAGGATAATCCTAACTTAAAATTTAAAATGCTAAAAAATTTAACAATTAAATTAAATTAAATTTAAGATGTTGAGATTAAATTAAATCAAAATCTAAATCAAGTTAACACCTTAATAATTAAATTAAATCATATTTAATATATTAAGATAAAAAATAAAATAAAATAAAATAAAATAAAATAAAATAAAATAAAATTAAATTAAATTAAACTTAAATTAAATTAAAATTAAATTGAATTAAAATCATTTAACAACACACCTAAATGAAATCATTAAGAGTTAAACCAAACACTTAAAGTAAACTTAAAACATAAAGGTTAAATCTAAGATATAACATCACTTAAAACATAAAGATTTAAATTAAATCTAAAAAAAAATGACTTGAACACTATTCCAAACTTAAACTATTTTTTTATAATTAAGTCAAAATTAAAATTAAATCATTAAGTTTAAATCATTAAAATACTTAATAAGTTGATTTGCCCTTTTAAAGCTCTTATTATTATAACTCTTAAATGAAGTATCAACTGAAGAGATGGCTGCTGCCTTAGCCACTCTCCAGAGTCAGGCCCAGCCTCAGAAAGAGACACCCCCAAAAATTATCCATATTGCAGATGGAGGAAAAGAGATCACATCCGTCAATGGAGACGAACCAACAAAGAAGGATTTTACACAAAGCATGATTCTAGAAAAGGATATTAAAATTATGGTAGAACAGCAGGTGCGAGAAGCTTTAGCACAATCCATTATTGGAGCATCTATTCAGACGGGTAGACCTGACCCCGAAGAGTTCGATGCAGTCCAATACCGAAAGGCTTCGTACCACCACTGTTTAAGACTTTTGATGGAACAGGAAACCCTCAGCAGCATGTCGCACATTTTCGTGCTAGTTGCTACAATGCCGGTGGAAGTGACGCTCTACTCTTCCACCAATTCGTCAGCAGTTTGTCAGGGATTGCCTTCGACTGGTACGCAGAATTGTCGAATGGTTCAGTAAAGACCTTTTCAGAACTGGAGAATCTCTTCGTTAAACGATTTGCTGGGCCTCAGCACCACATCACTATCGGTGATCTAGTGGTGGAGCAACAAAAGCTGAACGAGACTTTAGTGGATTACATACTTCGATAGAGAAACTTAAGCATGAAGTGTGAACCACAGCTTCAAGAACAACATGCAGTCGGTATCCGACTTAAAAGTATCCATGGCCCGATAGCTCTCCTCCTTAAAGGATTTACAATCAAGACTTTCGAGAAGTTGCTTAGCAAGGCCGGGAGCTTGCAAGAAGAGGCAAAAAAGTTAAGTTTCGTAGACAAGAATGATAAGCAGAAGACTGTGAAAACATTCAAAAAGAAATATGGAATTGTCGCGGCAGTAGATAAGGGCAAGTAGCCAATGCTGATACAGTCAGAGCGGCCACAGTCTAGCTATCAACCACCGCAACGGACATACCAACAACCACCACAAAGCTATCAGCAACCTCGCAGGGGCTATCGGCAGCCTCGTCCGAGCTATCAGTCGCCTCAGCATTATGAACAACCGCCTCATTCGTCACGTACTTTAAGAGAACTTCTAAATAGAGAATACCCATTCAAAACTAAAGCAGTGGCGAAGATGTTCCGCAGCTTAATGAAGACACTGGATTTTCAGCTTCCAGAGCCTAAGAAGCTGGAGGAAGTCAATAAGAAAGATCATCCGAACTATTGCCCTTACAACCAGATGCTTGGACACAAGATAGAGGATTGCATCACTTTCAAGATTTGGCTTGATGGCAATCTCCGGAGAGGGAACATAACGATCCCAAAGGAATACATGAAGGAACCCCATAAGGGAGGTTCCGTCAATGTTATTTCAACGGATCCCATTATTCCGATAGACCCTTACACGACTGATAATGGATGGAGTACTGTCTGGACAAAATCATCGAAGACATTTTTGGATCACATTCAGGCCGCTTCGGTACGTGCTTCAACTCAGAGTTTGAGACATGTCGAGCGGGCACTATCACTTGCGATTGAAGAACCGCCCCAGAAGGAGGAGAAGATCATGGAAGAAAAGAAGACCGAGGCTCCGAAGGGTAGACTAGGGGCTGCTTATCCTAGGATGGTTATTTCCAATTCGGGGGAGAAATCCCTCGAACTCCTGACTCTGTATGATTATTTGCTCGCCCCGGCGAGATCTTATAATGATAAGGGTTATGGCGTTGGCTACGTTTTGACTGTTTCTAACGATTACATAACTAACGACAATCTGCCTAATCCGGATCTCGATTCCAATACAAATAACAATTCTCAAATCATACACAACCTCGATGACCACAACGAAGAAGATGTTCAATAAAGGCTACGAAAGCTCGAGAAGCAACGAGTCCATCTGTGAATTCCGAGGAGCTCCGATCACGATAGAATTAGAACCCTCAGACACCGAAGCAACTTCAGAAGAGCCAGTGGTTCTAATTCAAGAGGATACACCGACAAATTCAACACAAAATTCAGAAGAAATAACTCAAGTAAATTTAAAAAGTGGAAAAATTTTACCTCCAAGAATGGGTCCAATGGATAAAGGAAAGCAGGTGGTTGCTCAGGAAGAGCCAACCCCGGTAGAGGAATTGCCCATTCGGGAAGAAACAGAGGAACACGGTAATAAAGTGGACTACAATGTGCTAGCCCATCTTAGGAAGCTACCAGCCAAACTAAGCATATACGACGCTCTAATCCTGTCAAAGGAGATGAGAGAGGCTGTGATCAAGGCTTTACTTGATCTAGAAATTTGTTTAGCTCAAATGGCCGGTAATTCCGTCGACGAGGTTTGTTCGTTAAAAGAACAGTGAGGTGTTACCTTCACGGACAATGATCTATTTCTGGGAACAGCTGATCACAACCGACCGTTGTACATTTCAGTCACTATTGGAAAGTTTATGCTCTCCCGAGTGTTGGTTGATCCGGGAGCATCAATCAACATAACGAATCTTCGGATGCTAGCATATTTGGAAATTGATGCTCGTGAGCTTGAAGTAGACAAGATGTTATTAAGAGGCTTTAATCAAAAAGGAGAAAGAGCTCTTGGATCGATAACACTACTAATGAAGACCGGTGATTTAGAAAAGACAACCGCAATATTCCACAAAATTGATTCTGAGACATTGTTCAACGCTCTACTAGGTCGGTTGTAGATCCATGAAAACTGGATGGTACCGTCATCTCTGCACCAGAGCATAAAGTATTACGAAGGAGGGGAACAGTGCATCAAAGGTGATTTGCAACCGTTCTTCGTGCATGAAATTGGAATTCATGAAGATGCGGCCTACTACGCGCCCCCGATGAAAATAATCTTTTTTACAAATACCATACTAAATGAAGCAAAAGAAATTCGAGACGATGAAGAACCTGAAGTTCTAGTCCAACAGTACTCACCACTCCCTTACGGCGAGATGGTGAAGATTTCTCCAGAACTCGCACCCGAGGAAACCGGTCATCGATGTTGATTGGGAGAACACTTCCGAAGAAGAAGAAGAAATCAAGAAAGAAGCAGCGACAATAAGCCAAAAGAAACCCCAGTTCAAGATCTCTCTCGAAGATGAAAAGAATGAAGAATATAAATCAATGTACGAGAAGATTAACCATCATGTTCATACTATGACCCTGACCCCGATCCATTGTAATGAGATCGAGGGTATGGTGGTCAAGGGAGTGCATGGTGGTGGTACTAAGCCAATCAAGTTTTACCGTGGTGCTTCTTCCTCCAATACTGAAAAAGATGTACAATTTAAAGATGTTACTTCTTCCGAATTAATGGAACTTCCTTTTGAGTGGTACTCTCCCTGTGTTCAAAATTTAATTCAACGTGGTGTCTTACCTCGACAATGGACAAAAGGCCGATCACAACACTTTGAAAAATTATGGAATAATGTCGGTCGGCCTCCCAATTCAAAACATGGTCTCGGATTCAGCACAGTAGGATCAGTTGATGATACGGGATTTTGCTTGGTTGTCACTTGCAAACCTAAAAAAGACTACTTCGAAGCTTCAGAAGATCTCGAAGATCCACCAATCGGAGATGCTCCACCAGAATTTGAAGAAGAAATCAAATCTACAATAGACGAGTTAATGGAAGTTAACTTAGGTACTAGCGAAGAGTCTGGGCCAACCTTTGTTAGCTCCTTACTCAATAAAAAAGATTCTGAAAACATAATCAAGCTACTAATGGAATTCAAGGACTATTTTGCTTGGAGTTACGATGAAATGCCAGGATTAGCTCCAGAAGTAGCAGTTCATAAGTTAGGAGTAGATCCTACTTCTGTTCCAGTCAGACAAGCTCCCAGAAGAATGCGTCTAGAAATTGAGCAACAAGTAATAGCTGAAGTTAAGAAGCTAATAGACGTTAAATTTGTCCGTGAAGAACAATTTCCTACTTGGTTAGCCAATGTGGTACCAGTCAGAAAGACGAATGGTCAGATCAGAATCTGCGTAGACTTCAGAGATTTAAATAAAGCATGTCCAAAGGACGAATTTCCACTACCAATCCCAGAACTGATCATCGAAATTGCTTCAACACATGAAATATTTTCATTCATGGATGGATCATCAGGATACAACTAGATAAAGATGGCACCAGAAGACGAAAAGCTCACGGCATTCAGAACACCGATCGGAGTGTATTGCTACAGAGTAATGCCATTCAGACTAAAGAACGCAGGAGCAACATACCAAAGAGCGATGACGAAGATTTTTGATGATCTCATTCACAACCAAGTTGAGTGCTACGTGGAAGATGTGGTCATCAAAAGCAAACTGAAAGAAGATCATCTGTATGATTTGAGAATTGTTTTCGAGCAACTAAGACAATACAACCTTTTAGATGAATCCCTTAAAATGCGCCTTCAGCGTCACCTCCGGGAACATGATCCGAAAAAGATTAAAGCTATCTTAGAAATGCCATCTCCTAAAACCTTGGAACAGCTACGATCCTTTCAAGGAAAGTTGGCATATCTTCGACGCTTTATATCGAATTTGTCGGGAAGGTGTCGACCTTTTGCTCGCTTTGATTAAGAAGGATGCCAAGTTTACTTGGGACTCCAAATGTCAACATGCCTTCGATGACATCAAACAATACTTAATGACACCTCCTGTCTTAGCAGCCCCAGTCTCAGGTAGACCGTTGATACTTTATACCGCGACTTTAAACGACTACCTAGGAGTCCTGCTAGCCCAGGTCAATGATGAGGGAAAAGAAAATGATCTCTACTACTTAAGCCGTCGTCTAATCCCGACAGAAGTGAAGTATCCTCCGATTGAGAAACATTGTTTGGCTCTGATCTTTGCTGCACAGAAGCTCAGGCATTACATGCTTTCTCATAAAGTCAACCTTATTTCGAGAGTTAATCCGTTGCAATACTTGATGACCCGACCGACGCTCTCTGGCAGACATTCCAGGTGGTCGATGATACTATTGCAATTTGACCTAACTTTCGTTCCTCTTCGCGCCGTAAAGGGACAGGTCCTAGCAGACTTCCTTGCAGCACACCCTTTACCGGCAGATTCGCCTCTCGACGACGATTTGCCTGACGAGCAGATAATGAGCCTAGAAGAGCCCGATGATCGACGTTGGGAACTGTACTTTGATGGAGCGTCCTCATCACAGAAGAATAAAGAATTGCAAACAATAGTGCCCGGTAAGGCAGGAATCGGACTAATCTTTATAACACCAGAGCGGGGGATTTTAAAATACTCCTACCACTTAACAGAACAGTGTACAAACAACGAGGAAGAATACGAAGCCCTCATAACAGGACTGAAACTAACCATTCAAATGGGAATAAAGGACATCAACATCTACGGAGATTCTTATTTGATCATTCAACAGATCGCCGGACAGTATAGGATTCTGAAACCAAGACTCGAGCAGTATTTTCAGTATGCTATGAAACTGTTGGAACATATTCTGAATGTAACGATCTACAAGATTCCCAGAAAAGAAAATGCTCTTGCGGATGCGTTAGCTCGCCTTGCAAAGGAATTTGCTCGCTTACAAGATGAGTCGGTTGAAGTGTCGGTTCGAGGACGACAGGTCCTATCACAGCTCGACATGGATACAATACATAAATCAGAAAAAGCAGAAGAAATAATTGCAGCAGTGACAGAAAATACAGAAGATTGGGGACAACCATTAATAGACTACCTGCGAATAGGAAACCTGCCGATGATAAGTCGATAGCCCATCAAATCAAGAAAAGAACTCTGTCTTACACATTAATAAATAATACATTATACAGAAGGTCTTTTGATCAGATGTGGCTAAGATGCTCGAGCGGGTCCGAGGCTCGTGAAATCGTTAAAGAAGTGCATTCGAACTTTGTGGCGCTCATCGGTCGGGTCCGAAAATGAAAATGAAGATTAAAAGACTAGGGTACTACTGGCCCTCAATGATGACCGACTGTATGAAAGTTGCCAAAAGTTGTCACCAGTGCCAAGTGCACGGAGTGGTTCTACACCAACCTCCAAATGTGCTACATCCAACAATCACGTCATGGCCATTTGAGTGTTGGGGCACATATATAGTGGGTCCTATAGAACCGTCTTCTTCAAGAGGACATCGCTTCATCCTTGCAGCTACAGACTACTTTTCTAAATGGGCAGAAGTTATACCACTCAGGGAAGTAAAGGCACACCACGTGCTATAGTTTTTCAAGAACCAAGTTGTCTACCGTTTCAGGGTACCGCGCAGGATCATTTCAGATAATGGGTCTACATTCAAAAGTACAAAGATCAACAATTTTGTCAGAAGACACGGGATCGATTGGGGATACTCAACGATCTACTACCCAAGAGCAAACGGCTTGGCCGAGGCTTTTAATAAAACTCTCGTTCAGATTTTAAAGAAAACTTTGGATGACAACAAGAGAAATTGGCACGAGAAGTTGTTGGAAGCCTTATGGGCCTACAGAACGACTTTTAGGACTCCTACTCAGTCTACGCCTTACGCTTTAGTGTACGGGTCCGAGGCATGTTACCATTGGAAGTCCAGCTTCCATCACTCAGAATCGCAGTTGCGAACAAGATTACTATAGAAGAAAATGCCAAACTACGACTCGAAGAATTGAAAAACTTGGAAGGGAAAAGACTTTCCGCACAGCAGAATTTGGAACTGTATCAAGCCAAGATGATCTAGGCCCATGATAAACTGGTCCGCCCAAGAACTTTCAAAATCGGTGACTTAGTTCTTGTTCTCAGAAGACCTATTCTTGCACATCGTAAGATAGGTGGTAAACTTGAACCAACATGGGAAGGGTCGTTCGTGGTCGAGACAGTCTACTCAGGAGGTTCCTACCAACTGGTGAATTGCCGTGGAGAACGACCCATGCTTCCAATCAATGGGCGGTATTTAAAGAAGTATTACACAACCTGATGTTTCGAAGGGTGGCCTCTAAAGTAAAATCTTACCCCTAGAAACACGGGTGAAGTAATCACTTTGCGACTGGGTCCGAACCCAAAACAAAATAAAATGGATGATATAAAAAAAAATCTCATCAACAAAAATGTTAAAAAGAAAACATGGGAAACCATAATAATAAAATGTCAAATCCTTCCTTTCAAATCAAATCTTGTTCATGATCTTTTCTCACTCCTTTTCCTACTCCTATTTAAATTTTAAAAGAAAATATGAATAAAAAAACTTTTCATTAATAAATATTTTCTTCATGTTCTTGTTCTTAGTACAACCCCTGATCCTTTCCTTGTTTTTTTCGCAGGGAAATGTCGAACGGGCGGTTGGTCCTAAACTTTAGAAATGGCGTGAGTCTCGCACTCGATGAAAAGAGGGTGAACGATGGAGCAGTGATAGAAATTGATTCCGACTTCACACCAGCCGACCTACAGTACGAAGAAAATGATTGGATCCCAGTCGATCGAGAAAAGCTTCACAACCAGACAGTGATGAATATGGGTGGCCCAAGCCACCAATCCAACAACAAAAAAGAGAAAAACAAACACCGAGGAGAAAAAGAAAATCAAGTCAATAGTTTCCACGGCAGAGGGCAGGCTCATCAGCGCCGCACCCGCAGAAATTCAAGGGGTAAGGAGAGCTACTCTCACTGCTACCCAGAGAAGGAATAAGAATCGCCGCATCCGCAAGATGTTGACTAAACTAGCAGCAGATCAACACGAAGAGATAGCCGCTATCGCCGACACACACATTTCAAAGATAACGGTTCATCAGGAACCTGAAAAGAGGAAACCAGCTCCAAGAACAACAGAAAAGATAAGGGAAACTCCAAGAAGATCAGAGGCAGAGAGGCTACCACGACGCCAGACAAATCCATCAGTGGTAAAAAACCTTGTTCCGGAAGCAACCCCGGAGGATGTCCTGACAGAGACAATCATCGAGGAGCTAAGGTATGCAGGAGAACGTGACGGGATTGAGCCATACATCCCGCAATACGTTACTAGACCTTGTCACTTGCAGATCATCCCAGAATCCGAACTAGAAAGAATGCAAAATGTTGAGAAGAAGACTTTCGAATACTTTGAAAGGATTAGAGGCAAGAGAGTCAACATTTTGGAAGGCCTCGAGTTACACACAGATGTATTCTCAGGGTACGAGTAGCAGCAGATTGTGGACTGCATCTTAGAGCTTCAGAAGATGGGCCGAGTAGGCCGTCTGAGGGAAAAGACTTATTCAGAACCCCTGAGATGGATGCCAGGGAAAGGAAGAGTCACAATATAATGCGGATGTTGCTATAACTTCGCAGAGGACAGAAAAGGAAATCCACCAGGGATACTCCGTCGCAGTGAGGTGGATCCAATGTTAAGGATAATTAAAAGAATGGTGAAAAGAATGACAACGTGGAGGGTACTGCCAGCAGACTTGCATACCCAACAGTTGCATTATCAACATTTACCAGAAGGGCGACTGCATACCTCCACACATAGACCACCACAACTTTGTCAGACCTTTCTGCACAGTTTCATTCGTCATCCAATGCAATATCATGTTCGGATCTGACCTCCGGATAGCAGGCCCGGGTAAGTTCCGAGGGCCGGTGAAGATACCACTACCGGTAGGTTCCGTCATGATATTAAAAGGAAATGGAGCAGACGTTGCAAAACATTGTATACTGGGAGTGCCAGTGGAGCGGATCTCCGTTACTTTTAGAAGGATGGACGACAGAAAGGCGCCTTACCACTTCCAGCACGGATCCGGAGTGGAGAGTCTCCGACCCTACGAGTCGTGAGTTACATGGGAAATAAGCACACCTCCAATGCACATCCATGCGGCATTCCCGCCAAGGGTGGCTTGGAAGGTGATGTTATTACCCATGTTTCTTACTATTCGGACATGGATTTTTGATAGACACTTTTGAATGGATCGACAAGAAGTTTATACGATCCGTTTTGGAGTTACATGGATTGTATGAGACATTAAATTTCTGAGTAAAATGTCATCATGACTAGATCAAGTTGTTTGATGTCCTTTCAGCAAGTTGGAATGAAAATGACTACGTCATATTCTGCCTTCACCTCTTTTTGTGCAAATCGACTGGGAAACACCATTAAAGTAAAATGAACTTTGTATGAAGAACAGAAGAGAAAAGAAAATAAATGAGAACTTTTCCTAAAAATCTAAATAGTAAAATGAACTTCAAATTCACATGAACACTAAATAAACAACAAATAAAAAAAAATGGGATAGTTAAAGGACAAACAAAACGAATCTAAATCTCAAATTGGATTCCAATCTAAATCCACTGTTTCAAACTTGCAATTCATCTTCAAATCGAAATCCATTTAAAATTCCTTGGAAACTCTCCTTTCGGGATCAGCACCTAAATTCTGATTCCCATTACTTTCGAGGTCGGTACCTAAATTCCGACTCTCTTTTCGAGATCGATACCTAAATTTTGATTCTCATCTGAATTGATACCTACATTTCAATTCTACACTTTCGAGGCTGGTACCTAAATTCCAGTCCTCATTTCGAAATCGATACCTAAATTTCGATTCTCTTTTCGAATTGATACCTAAATTTCAATTCTAAATTCCGAGACTGGTACCTAAATTCCAATTCTCTCCTTTCGAGATCGGTACCTAAATTCCAACTCTTTTTTCGAGATCGATACCTAAATTTAAATTCTCATCCGAATTGATACCTACATTTCAATTCTACAATTCCGAGGTTGGTACCTAAATTCCAGTCCTCATTTCGAGATCGATACCTAAATTTCGATTATCTTTTCGAATTGATACCTAAATTTCAATTCTAAATTTCGAGACTGGTACCTAAATTCCAGTTCTCTTCTTTCGAGGTCGGTACCTAAATTCCGACTCTCTTTTCGAGATCGATACCTAAATTTTGATTCTCATCCGAATTGATACCTACATTTCAATTCAAAATTTTCGAGACTGGTACCTACATTCCAGTTCTCATTCCGAGATCGATACTTAAATTTCAATTCTCATCCAAATTGATACCTAAATTTCAATTCTAAATTTCCAAGACTGGTACCTACATTCCAGTTCTCATTCCAAGATCGATACTTAAATTTTGATTCTCATCTAAATTGATACCTAAATTTCAATTCAAAATTTCTGAGGCTGGTACCTACATACCAGTTTTCATTCCAAGATCAATACTTAAATTTCGATTCTCATTCGAATTGATACCTAAATTTCAATTCTAAACTTTCGAGACTGGTACCTAAATTCCAGTTCTCTTCCGGGGGCAGTACCTAAATTATGCTTCCCATCTTTCGAGATCGATACTTAAATTTCGATTCTCTGCCAGGATTGATACTTAAATTTCAATTCTCACCCTTTTCGAGATCAGCACCTAAATTATGATTCTCATCCTCTTTCAGGATCAGTACTTAAATTCTGAATCTCATCCTGTTCAACCGACACTTAAACTCCGATTCTCACTCCGAGGCTGGTACCTAAATTTCAGTTTTCTTTGCAATCCCGAGGTGGGAACCTAGGTTTCAATTCTCATTTCAAATCCAAATTTTAAATTCAAGATTTCGTCGATTTAATCTTAAATTAAACCTCAATCTAAATTAAAACTCCAAATATAAACTCACACATCAAAACTTGAACATAAAATGAAATGAAATCTAAATCAAAATTCCACAGATCTTGTGATTTGGAATTCACGTCCTTTTCCTTTCCCCAACGAGAGTTCAGGAACCTCCATTCTTGGAAATTTACCTAATACTCCCCATGCGAAAATTCTTCTACTCTATCCTAAGCGTGTCACTTGGACATCTGTGTTGGTTTTGTCGATCTCTTCGGTCAACACCAATACGTGCACTGTGCTTGGTTATCACACCACACCTATTGGGGGTCCATTTGTTGACCTCATTTTTTATGAGGTCTTCTCTTCTCCTTTTAGTACTTAGGATCTAGCCTTAGGCTTTTCCTTTGACTATCCTAGAGGACTAGAAATGGAATCCACCACTTAAAAATTCAAACTACTTCTTAACTCCCTGCAAACCCTGCAAGGTTGATTGTAAACCCCTAATCACCTAGAGGATTGAGATCAAATGTGGAAGTTTAAAGGATGAGTTCCCTATAAGACTCTTTGGCCTTAGGATCACCCCCGGGTGGCCTGGTCTGATGAGAGCTGACTTACACATACACTACACCCTCACACACACATCCTAAAAACCACACCTATACCTAACTTGATCTCCTGACTCGTGTAGGTAATTCACATGGATGGACCTTAACCCCTAAGCCCCTAGCTAAGAGGGTTAGGAACAACATAGTGAATACCTCAAATGAGTCCTTTCATAACAAATATGAGCTTATCATGGCTTCATGGCTCAGCCAAAATAATTTCAGTTCACTTACATTTGACCAACCTTCATTTTTTCAAAATTTCAATTTTTGACCCCCGGGGCCCCGGACCCACCTAGCCTACCAAAAAACCCTTGAAATTACCCAAAACCTCCAAAAGTTCCAAACCACCCAAAACTCCCTAAAATCAACCTTGAACATTCCCAACCTTTCAAATTGATCATCCATAACCAAAAATACCAAAATTTCCAAAAATACCCCAAATACCCTCCAAATTACCAAAATGCCCCTCTTGACCCAAAAATTCAAAAATTCAAAAAATTCCCAGAAAATTCCAAAAAATCCCAAATATTCTCAATTTCATATTGTTCAACTACACCATGGGCCAATTTTGTCAATTTACTCCAATTTGCCCAAAAGTCAAACCCAAATGAACTCAATGTCAAACCAAACCTTTCCGATTGACCTCAATTTTGGTCCAATTGAATTCTAAACTTCAATTTAATATCCCCAATATCAATCTAGACCAAATCCAAGCTGACATTTGAATCCAATTTCATTTTTAAGCTTAAAGCCCAATTTTGACCCATAACCCAAACTTAGCCCAAACCAACTCAATTCAACTCCAATTAACCCCAAACCTTTTCTAAATCTTCCCTAACATCTCCACAAACAAAACACTAACATAGTTTTCCCAAAATTTGGACCCAAACCTTACTCAAATTCAACCCAAACCCAAAATTCCCTAAATAGGCCTAAATCCACCATGAACCCAAATAGGCCCAAATCCGAAAACTAAAGCCCAACCAAGGTTGAAAACTCTTAGTTACACTCCCATAAACATTTCTCAACATTGACTTTACATCAATTTCAACATTAGCCCACCCTTAGCCCAAGTTAGTCCGTTTTGATCTATTTTGACCCTATCACCAAGGGGACCCAAATTATACTCAATTCAATTCCAAATCACCTCAAATTTGTCTCAAATCACTCATGACACATCCCTAAACCAAACCCTACATTTATTTAGCGTGGACCTTTGCAAAATTTTTTATCTAAAAGCCCATTTTGAAACATAAAACCCTGTTCCCTTAAGCCATTTTAAAAGCTCACCTTTACCAAATTTTAAAAGCCCAAACCCATCCTAAGGCCCACATTACATTCTCATCTCATCCTTACTCAATCAAAATCATCCCTAAGTTCTAAATCAACAATCAAAATTTTCTAAAATAAGCCATATGACAAACCATCCAAATTTCACACCAAAATACCAAAATTCCTAAAACCTACTTCCACGAAACCAAGCCAACTTTTCCCAAGACATATAAGAGCCATGAAGCCATCCTTAAGCCCCATGTGGAGCCATGAAAGGTTTGACATGTGACCATACCAGATTGGGCAAATGGAGGAAGCTCTTTCAAGATTCCCTTAAGGTCATTAGCCTTAACCATGATTACCTTTAACCCAAAATTAATCCAAATATGTTTGGATGGGGACTTCTCCACTCAAAACCAGCTGACTTACCTGATTCTCCACAGCACCCAAAGTCCCTTGGAGGGTGCACCAAGCCCTAAACAATGGGTTGACCAAATGAAACCCAAAAAGATCCCTCCCCCCTTCTACTTTGATTCAAATCCTTTACATTTGGCACTTGCTAATTGAACTCTCAAACCTCAAGCACTGACCTCCCTGATGGCAACAGTGACCTGACTCTGCCGGCCAGCCGCCTGAGTCGCCAGAAAATGCCATGGCCGAAACCTTGGGCTGAGCCAAAGTTTGGAATTCCCACCTACTGAGCTGCCCCATGCCCAATGGCCATTGCAGATTGTTCTTCCCTTGCCCTGAGCAGTTGATCCAAGCCCCTAACTCCCCCTGGGAAGCCATGGCCATGGCTATTTAAGCCAGCCAACCCCTCTTGGCCAAAAGGTTGGCTGAACCAAACCTTCACAGAATCCCTCCAAACTCCTCACAAAGCTTCCCTAGCCAAGAGCAATCCATCCCCACTCGTTCTCCTGCCCTAACTCCCACTGATTCAGCTCAATTTTGGAGCTCAATTCTCAGGCCAGAACAGGACACTCTCAAATCCTCCACCAAAATCAAATTAAACTCACCCACACCTACAGAAGACCAAGAGAAGGAGTTGCCCAGTGAAAGCCCCCTCTCCAGGCCACCCTTTTGTTCTAGCCTCCAAAGGTTGAAATCGGGTTTGGTGGAAATCAGGTCTAAGCAATTCCCCAGGGCCAGAGACTTAATCTGGAGCTTTCTTAGGTTCAATCGAAGGTGACACAACTCTCAAATCGGAGCCACACTTCTCTGAGCAAAGGTATGAGCTCTCTCTTCTTTCCGAGCTTTTGAACATTCTCTATTTTTATTGGGTTAATTTCATGCCACATAAACCATATGGATGTGTTCGTCTCTTCAAGACAAATCCATAGAGTATAAGAACGTAGAAATCGGTTAAGAATTGAGAGAGATATCAAGCCTGGAAGATGGACGGCTCTCGGGTGAAGTCGATCGGGGACGATGAACGGATGTCGTCCATTCGTGCGTGTATTGGACGAACGGCTCAGATGGCGTCGGACCGGGAGATGATACATGAATGGCGGGCCCCTGCAGCGCTGACTCAGATGGCAGCGCTGAATCAGAGCGCGCCGCGTGGCCTTTCGGAGCTGCCAAGGATGGCGTGGCGTCGTGTGAATAAGTAGGAAATTAGAGCTATTTTCTATTTATTTAATTACCAGAACTTCAAAAATCCATATCTTTGCATATAAAAATCACAAAAATAAAATAAAAATACCCTCTTGCTCAGTGAATAGAGGAGAATAATGTGGAAAAGAAATCAAGTCATTTCATCAAGTATTTTTTTTAATGATTTATTTACTCTCTGCATTGTTTTAATTTTTCATTTGCATAGGCAATTCACCATGGCATGAGACCATAGGGCTTTTGAAGCCTCTGAACTTGGGAACATTCCCTAAATTTTCCAGGGTCAGAGGCCATTCCTATGAGAAGTTATTGATTTTCCAAGTTCATGTTACTGTTTTGAGTATTTTAATTCAAATAGTTAGCATGTTGAGAACTAAAATTCTAGGAAAATTTTGTGATGTTTCTTATGACCAGAGGAACCGAGGAAAAATAGGTTTTGAGTTAATTCACATGGAACAACCCTAATTGGCTTAAACACCCAAAATTAAACTTTAATTAATTAGGGTTAACTATACATCAAATTAACTTGAAAGCAAATCTCCACTAATCTTTAGGATCAGAGGAACATCACATAAAAATTTGAAATCAATTGGAAATGTTTAACCCCACTAAATGGATTAATTAAGTCACATAACCAAAATTAAAATTTAAAAATTCATAACTCACAAAATACTTTTCAAAAATTCACAAAAATGGTTTTGGAGCTTCTCTGATACAAGAGGAATTTAGGAAAATTAAAATTGTAATTTTATAAAAAAAGTTGATTTTTATCATTATTTTAATATTTTTAATAATTAAAAAATAAAAAATCATAAAAATATTAAAAATCATCAAAATGTCACATTTTGAATTCTAATCACCTAGGAACAAACCAAATATTTTTCCTAAGTCTCTAGGGTATGATATTGAATTTTAAAGGCTTAAAACAACTTTTGAATTAAAAAATTATTTTCTTTAACATTTCCACTAAAATAATTCTAATAAATCAAAGAGAAATCAAAAAAAATATAAAATTTGGTTCTCTGATTTCCCTGAGGTTAGAGAGATTTTTAAAAAATATAAATTACATTTTTCAACTTTTATTTCTTTTTAAAATTAATTAATACTCCAAAACTCAAAATAATTCTAATAAATAAAATATAATTAAAAAAATCACCAAAATTGGTCCAAATGGTCCTCTGGTCATTAGGAACATCCCATAATTTTCTTAAGGACATAAACATTTCTTTGGTCATGTTATTAAATTTTCCTTGAAAACCCCTATTTTCCATTAAAAATAATTACATAAATAAATTAAATACAGAAAAATCACATTTTTCTCCTCTAATGTCTTAATTGACATGTGAGTGAGGTTACATAAAAGTTTCAAGTTCATTTGAGCTTAGTTTAGTGAGTTATAGAATTATTAAGCTTGAAGGGCAAAAGGGTAATTAAAAACTTCAACCCTTAATTAAAATTTTAGGATTAATCAAAAAGGGGAGGGTAAAATATCTGACTTTAAGCTGATTTTGGATGATTGAAGCTTAAATGATTGAGAGTAGAAACCTACTAACCATTTCAAATATAATTAAAATAAAACTTTAATTAATTAATTAATTGAAATTTTGGAAGAATAATAGAAATTAGAATTTTTAAAGTAGGGATATTATTAAGAGGATATTTATTCTTTAATTTATGAATCCCTAAATTAATCACTTCAATAATATTTAATTCTTAACTAAAAGGATAATCCTAACTTAAAATTTAAAATGCTAAAAAATTTAACAATTAAATTAAATTAAATTAAAGATGTTGAGATTAAATTAAATCAAAATCTAAATCAAGTTAACACCTTAATAATTAAATTAAATCATATTTAATATATTAAGATAAAAATTAAAATTAAATAAAATTAAATTAAATTAAATTAAATTAAACTTAAATTAAAATAAAATTAAATTGAATTAAAATCATTTAACAACACACCTAAATGAAATCATTAAGAGTTAAACCAAACACTTAAAGTAAACTTAAAACATAAAGGTTAAATCTAAGATATAACATCACTTAAACCGTAAATATTTAAATTAAATCTAAAAAAAATGACTTGAACACTATTCCAAACTTAAACTAATTTTTTATAATTAAGTCAAAATTAAAATTAAATCATTATGTTTAAATCATTAAAATACTTAATAAGTTGATTTGCCCTTTTAAAGCTCTTATTATTATAACTCTTAAATGAAGTATCAAGTGAAGTGTTACTTCACTTATAGGATATTCAAATGTCCTAGTTCACTAAGCAAGGGAACAAAACTTAAACCCCTGGATGATCAATTCATATGTGCAGTTAAATTTACTTGGACTCAAAACAAATCCCATAAATATTGAAACGATGTTTAGGACTCGTCCTAAGAACTTCCTCAATATGACGGGATGTTTTAGAAGAACAATTGAATTTAATTGTTCTTTGATGAATAAAATCATCCTTAAGCAAAACACAAGAACCTAGATGTCATAGGAGATGACTAGTTATAGGATTAGGAACTTGGTAGACAACCAAAACCCTTTCCCTTATCTTTACCTAGGTATTTCTTGCAAAATATTTAAATGCCTTAACATGCGTTTCAAGTGCAGCTTGGGATGACGGGAAGACCCTCCATGTACGCTTTTATTTTATTGCAATTTACTTACATGTACTGTACTTTTCTTTTTCTTGCATGATAAACAAGACTGTTGCATGAAAACCAAAACCTTTAGGATAGTCCCTGAACTGAAACCAAAACTAAAAGAAAAAGTCATTGCAAGATAAAATTCACCGCCACAACATTCTAAAATATAAAATAACTCAAGATTTAATCACAAACAGAACAACAAAACTATAACTGTAACTAAATTAAAACGTCTCGTTGAATGATCAGGAATACCTCGGATGATGTAACCCACGTGTTGCTAACGGGATTTCCCACGGTCTAAATGAAAGTGTGGAAATCATTCAGTTGAGTTTAGCAAATTCATCTGGACTAAGTGAATTCAATGAAAATAATGGTGTCGGGAAGACAAAACCGTGGGATCTTAATCGGTTCTGTTTAAACAACTTTAAGATTTGTTTTAATTAAATATTAAAAACACTTGGATTTTAAGATTTTTTCTAAACTAGAACACTTCTCTCGTCTCCTGATTTATGACTTCTAAAACTAAACCTCTGCAACAACAAGGAGCTTGGAGCATAGTGGGCAGCACGGCCATCGTCATTAGCAAAACTCGGATCTACTTCAGCAAAACTTTCTTAGAATTAAATAACCAAGTCATAGGACTTCGAGGTAGTTTTCCTAGTGCAACAGAAATCCTCAAATCTTCGTTAGGCATTTGCATAATTATGTTTTGCAAATTAAGCCCTAACCGGTCTTAGGACTCCGAGGTAGTCGTTCGGTACAACATAAACCCTCACATCTTTGAGGCTATTTTTATGATTATTTTATACAAATATAAGTCCTAATTAATTAAAATTGGCAGGATTGAAACATTAAATAAACTCCCAAATTGAAGCCAAACAATAGGATAGTTTGGGAAGTTGCCAAGGTTGCTTCTTGGATCCTCAGCTTCTCCTACTTCCCTTCCTTTGGACTCCTGAAAATAACTGTTCCAAATTTGATCCATCCCCTTTTGAAATTTCAAAATTCAATCCTTTGAAACCTTAAACTTTGAAATTCTTGAGAGCAAAACCACTGATTATTATCGAGAGTTTTCTTAAATGATTCCCGTCATTTGAGATGTAATTAACTATAGGGGGTTGCCCTTAGAGGGAACTTTAAGAACCTAGGTAATATAAACCATGCTTAATTTCTTTATATTAAGTAGGGAAACTTGTCGGCTTATAAAATTGGTTCGCAGAACAAACGGATGTCACAAATCTTTTAGTTTATTTAATTGTGCCCCATCATCAAGCAGTGTGTCTATTACTCGGGATAAATACACGGTTTGTGGTGCGGTGCTCGTTTATATAAACTATTCGGGATTTGAGATCGGTTTGATTTCATATCTTAAAAGTTTCAAATTTACAATTATTTTCAAAATCAAATACTAATTTCTAAATTATATATATGTTTAAATTAAATTTAAATTTCGCCGATAATTTCTGTATAGGCTAGACATGCTAACAAGCGACCAGTTACAACACACAACCTAAAAATATGCCGACAACCCCTTCTTTGGTACCGTTGCTTTAAAACAAGATGGCTCGTTGGTAACATCATCTTGGGACGATGCGCACTCCCAATGCATAGGCTAGACATGCTAACAAGCGACCAATTACCATTTTTAGACCTCAGAGGTTCCTCACATAAGGCGACATGTGGCACTCTTGGACCAAGAAGAGGTTTAGCCTATCCACGTCTCATGGGCTTTAGGGAGGCGGTAATGACATCTGTGGAAATGGTAGCAATATCTATATGACTTCTTAGGTGCAGCTTGGCAGAAATACGTGATGGCGTGGTTCCATCCTATGGACAAACTCATGAAATCATGTGATGAGTGTATCCTTCTTTAGAATCTCGGCTTTCATTTGGTGTGATATAGCGCACCCCATCCTCTTTAGGATTCTGGAGATTGAATAGTGTTCTTTTTGTGCCAGTCTCTCAAAGACAAAAGAAAATTGGGTAAGAGCCATGGGTTTTGCCTTTATCTTACCGTGACCATTATAATGAGACAACTAGGGTAGTGCGGTAGCAATCCTATAAACACTCTCCTCCCTGGAAGCGGCAGACAACAGGTGCATCCTACTCCCTCTGAGAAGTGGTGAGGTCTCAGATAATTGCGTTTCCTCAAGATATGGGACATCAACGGCTGGAACTACCTTTAGAATGATTCTGTTCCAGTTTCTCATTTGTGGCTGAGGCAGTTGTATGGACTTTGAACTGGAGCTAATTTCAATGATAGACGGTATCAGGGCATAGGCATATACTAGCTCGTCCTCATACAGAATCCCTTTTCATTTTAAAAATGGTAGGGTAACAGGCATATTAACAGTAAATCTTGTGGCAGTGGCAGTGACAGTCCTTACTGTAGTAGGAGCGGCAGGTTTGACTGTCGTAGATACAACAGACTAAAGCGGGTTTCCTCCTGACATTCACCTTATTAAGTGAACTGAATTCTTATTTACTTCTCAAGTTGAACTCAGTTGATGGGTACTCCACCCTTGCAACAACTATTTTCATAACAACAAAGGGTGCTTTTTCGAGTGTCGTCAAAATTTTTTCTAAGCCATTTTCAAACTTGATCATTGATCCCAGGTGATGTGCAACCATTTCGGTAGGCAAGCCAAGTTCTCCAGCTAATGAGAAGATCAACATGAAGGATGACATTCTATCTTCAAATTGAAGAATTTCCAAGTGTTAGTGGCATCCTGTTGTTGATCCCATTTTTGGTGAGGTCCAAAATCTTGCCTTAGAACTTAGGATCAAGCTATAGAACTTTCTTATTGACTATCCTTGAGGAATACTGATGAGACCCACCCATTTAGGAGTTCTAGCCGCTTATTAGCTCTTTTACGAAGTTTCACATGGGTGGTCTCAAACTCTCGATATTTGCTCGTGCTGGTTTAAATCAACATAATAGCTCAAAGAGAGCTCCTATAGAGTTATATGCCATAGAGAAATTCTTATTTACACATTCACATCATCACACCTCACCATACACATCACAACACTCATTACACCCCCATACACCTCCTACTCACATGCCTCACCCATGTGCGCGAAGACCTATTAAAATCACCCAAAACCTCTGTAAATTTCTAAAATTACCAAAATTCCCAAATTACCCCATTTTTGCCCAAAAATTACCAAGTCACTCAATTTTTACCAAAAATGTCCAAACTACCTCAAAATCCCCCAAAATTCCCAAGCTAGCCAAATTCTCAACAAATTCACCAAAACCAGTCCTAGCCATCAAATCCACAAAAATTCACCAAATTTATTTTTGGTCCAGAAAAATCCAAAATTAAACCTAATCCCACCAAACTTGAAATCCAAACTAAGTCATCTAAATCCAAGTCCAAGCAATCCAATTTCAAGCCCATGACCAAATCTACTCAAGCCCACTCTAAACTCAAAATTCACCAAGATGGAGCCCTCATAACAAACCCAAAATTAACCTTGCCCAAGTACTAAATTCCATCATGAAAAATAAAAAAAAGCCCAACATCCAAGCCCAAGTCCATCCATTTCATAATCAAATTTAAAACCCCACTAATCCAAGCCTATTTTCTAAATCCTTTTAAATCTAAGACAACATGATAAAAAAATCGTCCTTCCGTTGATCAATTTGATTAAATGCAAAGTCCAAAATTCCATGAATAATCAACCCAAAATTAGAATTCATGAAAATATTTTCAAGGACTTGGAATTTACACCAGTCCTCTTTAATGCATGCCATGAAGGCCATGCATGAGCCATGCTTGAGCCATAGGCGAACCCTATGACTTTGCCTAAGTCAAATATATGTCATGAAGCCATGTGTGAGCTTCATGTGAGCCACCATTCCTTAAGTTGCAAAAGGAGGAAGTCCATTAATGATTCCCCCCAATCATTTAACCCTTCCAATGGCTCACACTAATTAATGATTAAGCCTTAATCTCTACGATAGGGACTTAATAATTCAAGCTCCAAGGCTGGTCACCAGGCCTAGGCACCTTAGTGAGCCACTGAAACTAATTTCCATGAGCCTAGCCCATGTAAAACCCAATTCTAACATAAACCCTTTTCTGTTTTGATTCAACACACTTACCCATTCTTGGACCCAATCAGCTTCATAATTCTCCACGCTTGACCTCCCACAATCAGATGGTGACCTCTTCTGGCCTGGTTCGCTACCATTGCTGGCAACAACGCCAAACCTGAGAGCCACATATGGAGCCAAATCCTAAAAATTTCACCAATCCAAGTTGGTTCACTCTCATTAGACCTCTGTCCCTAACTTCCCTTCACTTAGGAACCACCTTGCACCCACGGTTTAGTCAATTGGCCACCATTTCTTAGCTTATGAATAAGACACCCCTGTCGGCAAATTTTTAGGTTGTGTTTTGAAAAGGGGTCGCCTACAGAAGTTGTCAGCGAATTTTTTGGATTTTAAGTTTAATTTAAATATATAATTTATAAAGAAGTATTTGATTTTGAAAATAGTTTTAAGTTTGAAAATTTTAAGATATGAAATCAAACCGATCTCACATCCCAAATAGTTTATATAAACGAGCACCGCATCACAAACCATGTATCTATCCCGAAGAATAGACACACTGCTTGATGATGGAGCTCGGTTTAAATAAACTAAAAGATTTGTGACATCCATTTGGTCTGCGAACCAATTTTATAAGCCGACAAGTTCCTCTGCTTAATACAAAGGAATTAAGCAGGGTTTATATTACCTGGGTTCTTAAAGTTCCCTATAAGGGCAAGCCCCTACAGTTAATTACATCTTAAATGATGGGAATCATTTAAGAAAACTCTCGGTAATGATCAGTGGTTTTGCTCTCAAGAATTTCAAAGTTTAAGGTTTCAAATGAATTGAATTTTGGATATTTCAATTGGGAATGGATCAAATTTGGAACAGTTAATTTCAGGAGTCCAAAGGAAGAGAAGTAGGAAAAGCTGAGGATCCAAGAAGAATCTTGGCAACTTCCCAAACTATCCTATCGTTTGGCTTCAATTTGAGAGTTCACTTAATGTTTCAATCTTGCCAATTTTAGTTAATTAGGACTTATATTTATATGACATAATCATATAAATAGCCTCGAAGATGTGAGGGTTTATGTCATACCAAACGACAACCTCGGAGTCCTAAGACCAGTTAGGGCTTAATTTACATGACATGATCATGCAAATCCCTAACGAAGAGTTGAGGATTTATGTTGCACTAGGCAAACTACCTCGAAGTCCTATGGCTTGGTTATTTAATTCTAAAGAAAGTTTAGCTGATGTAAAACCGAGTTTTGCTGATGATGATGGCCGTGCTGCCCTCTGTGCTCCAAGCTCTTTGTTGTTGCAGATGTTTTAGTTTTAGAAAATGATAATCAGGAGATGAGATAAGTGTTTTGGTTTATAAATCTTAAAGTCCAAATATTTTTAATATTTTAATTAAAACAAATCTTAAAGAAGTTTAAATAGAACCGATTAAGATCCCACAGTTTCGTCATCCCGGCACCGTTATTTTCATCGAATACACTTAGTCCAAATGAATTTGCTAAACTCAACTGAATGAGTTCCATACTTTCATTTAGACTGTGGGAAATCCCGTTAGCAATACGGGGGTTACATCATTAGAGGTATTCCCGATCATTCAACGAGACGTTTTAATTTAGTTGCAATTGTAGTTTTGTTGTTCTGTTTGTGATTAAATTTTGAGTTGTTTTATATTTTGGAATGTTGTGGTGGTGAATTTTATTTTGGGGTGACTTTTAATTCAGTTTTGGTTTCAGTTTTGTAACTATTCTAAAGGTTTCAGTTTTCATGCAACAATCTTGTTTAACATGCAAGAAAAGTAAAGCGCAGTGCATGTAAGTAAATTGCAATAAAATAAATTGCAATAAAATAAAAGCGTACCTGGAGGGTCTTCCCGTCATTCCAAGCTGCACTTAAAACACATGTCAGAGAATTTAAATATTTTGCAACAATTACCTAGGTAAAGACAAGGTAAGGTTTTGGTTGTCTACCAAAATCCTAATCGGATTGCTAGTAAATTCCTATGACGTCTAGGTTCTTGTGTTTTGTTTAAGGATGATTTTCTTCATCAAAGAAAAATTAAATTCAATTGTTCTTCTAAAAACATCTCATCATATTAAGAAAGTGTTTAGGACGAGTCCTAAACATCTTTTCAATATTTCTGAGATTACTTTGAGTCCAAGTAAATTTAGTTGCACAGGTGAATTAATCATCCAGGAGTTTAGTTAAGCTTTGTCTGTTGCTCAGTGAATTTGGATATTTGATTACCTGATGAATGAAGTGACATCTCATTTAATACTCCGTTTAAGAGTTATAATAAATAAAGCCTTTAAGGGCAAGTTGGTTTGTTGAGAATTTTAATCATTCTTAATTTGAAGTTTGAGTTAAAAGTTTAAAGTGATTCAGTTTAATTATGAGGTTTTAATTAATAATTTCAATTTTGGAATATTGTTCAAATTATTTTTAGTTTAAATCTTTATACTTTAAGTGATCTTAATATTTTAAATTTGTTTTACTTTTATTGTTGAATGATGTTAACTTAATTTAATTTAAATTTGATTTAATTTAATTTAGTTTAATTTAATTTAAATACTTTTTAATTTAACATGACTTAAATTTAATTTGATTTGAATTTTTATTTAACTTTTACTTAGTTTAATTTAATTTAATTTAATTTAATTTAATTATTAAATTTTTTAATATTTTGAACTATTCTTTAATTTAAGGGTTATTTATTTTTTAAAATTTTAATTTACTTAGTTTGGGTTATCATTTTAATCTTAATTAAGAGTTAAATATTATTGAAATGATTTATTTAGGGATTTTATTAAAGAATTAATATCCTATCAAATTATATCCCTATTTTTAATAATTCAAATTTTCATTAATCTTCCAAAATTTAAATTTGTTTAAATAATTAAAGTATCATTTTGGTTTATTAAAAGTGATTAATGGGTTCCTATCCTTTTAATTTCCCAAAGTTTCAATCATCTAAGAAAGTTAAAATCAAATATTTTACCCTCCATTTTAATTAAACCTAAAATTTTAATAAAGGGGTTTAAATTCTTTAATTACCTTTATGCCCTTTTAGGCTTATTTATTTCATAACTCACTAAATTGAGTTCAAATAAACTTGAAATCTTTATGTCACTTCACTCATATGTCAATTAAAACATTAGAGGAGAAAATGTGATTTTTCTGAATTTAATTTATTTATATAATTAATTTTAGTGAAAAATAGGGGTTTTCAATGGAAAATCAACAACATGACCAAGGAAAACTTTTATCCTTAAGAAAATTATGGGATATTTCTAATGACCAGAGGACCATTTAGACCAATTTTAGTGATTTTTTAAATTATATTTTTATTTATTATAATTATTTTGAGTTTTAGAGTATTAATTAATTATAAAATAAAATTAAAATTGAAAAATGAAATTATATTTTTCTTAAGTTTCTCTAACCTCAAGGAGTTCAGATAAACAAATTTTATAATTTTTTGATTTTTCTTTGATTTATTAGAATTAATCTAGTGAAAAGGTTGGAAAAATACATTTTTTAATATTAAAAATTGTCTTAAGGTTTTAAAATTCAATATCTTTACTTTGAGGCTTAAGAAAAATATTAGGTTTGTTCCTAAGTGATTAGAATATGAAATATGACATTTTTATGATTTTTACTATTTTTATAATTTTTATTTTTTTATTATTAAAATATTAAAAATATCATTAAAAATGAAAAATTTTAGAAAATTACAATTTTAATTTTTATAGACTCATCTGATACTAGAAAGCCCACAAAACCAATTTGGTGAATTTTTGAAATGTATTTTTGGAGTTGATTTTTTAAAGTTTAATTTTGGTTATGTGACTTAATTAATTCATTTAGTGGGGCTAAACATTTCCAATTGATATCAAATTATTATATGAGGTTCCTCTGATCCTAAAGTTCAGTGGAGAATCATTTTCAAGTTATTTTATTATATGGTTAACCCTAATTAATTAAAATTCAATTTTAGGTATTTAGGCTAATTAGGATTATTCTTAATGAGTTAATTTAAAATATAATTATCATAGGGTCCTCTGGTCCCAAGAAACTTCACCAAATTTTTCTAGAATTTATTGGACAATATGCTAATTATTGGAATTAAAATACCAAAAATAGTGACATAAACTTGAAAAATACATAACTTTCCATAGAGATGGCCTCTGACCTTGAAAAATTCAGGGAATGTTCCCAAGGTCAGAGGCTTCAAAAACCCTATGGTCTCATGCCATGGTGAATTGTCTATGCAAATGAAGAATCAAAATACTGAAATGAGTAAATAATTAATTAAAAATAAAATACTCATCAAAATAACTTGATTTCTTTTCCACATTATTCTCCTCTGTTCACTGAGAGAGAGAGGATATTTTAAATTTATTTTTATGATTTTCCTACACAAAGATATGAATTTTCCAAGTTTTGGGTATTTAAATAAATAGAAAAAACCCTATTTTTCTACTTTTCCACACGGCGCTGCGTCAACCTCGGCAGCTCCGAAAGCCCACGCGTCGCACTACCATTCGACGCCACCATCTGACTCAGCGCTTCGGGGCCCGCGGTTCATGTAACGTTCTCTGGTCCGGTGCAATCTGGACCGTCCACGCGATACACGCTCGATCGGACGGCGCCTGGTCGTCGTCTACGACTGGTGTGCACCCGTGACCGTCCACACTAAAACCCTAAGAACTCTCTCATTTCTCAATGGATTTTCTTGTTCTTATGCTCTATGGATTCATCTTGAAGAGACGAACACATCCATACAGCTTACATGTTATGAAATTAAGTAAAATAAAATGGAGAATCACTGGAAGCTTGGGAGGAAGGAATGATCCATACCTTTGCTCTGAGAAGTGTAGCTTCAATCAGAGAGTTGTGTCACCTTCAATTGCACCCAAGGAAGCTCCAGAAAAAGTCTCTGGCTCTGGGGAATTTTCTAGGTGTGAAAGTGTCCACAGCCGATTTCAAAGCTTGGAGGCTGGAGCAAATGGGTGGCCTGGAGAGGGGGCTTTCACTGGGGAACTCCTTCTCTTGGTCCTGTGCAGGTGTGGGTGAGTTTGATTTTGATTTGGTGGAGGTTTTGGAAATGTCCTGGTTTTGGGTTTAAATTTGAACACAGAAATTGAGCTCAGCTGGGGGAAATTGAGGCTGGAATCCAATGGGGATCAAGTGCTCTAGGTGAGGAGAAGGTCCTGGAGCAATTTTGGCAGATTTTTGTTTAGTTCTGGTTCATCACCTCATTTGGTTGAGAGAGTGGTGGGTTTAAATAGACATGGCTGGAGGGCTTCCCGGGCGGGTTTGAGGCTTGGGATTAGCTGCTCTATGCAAGAGAAGAACAGCCATGGTGTTCAATTGGACTAGGACAACTCAGCAAGGAAGAATTGAAAATTTTAGCTCACATGAAGCTCTCGGCCATGGCGTTTTCCGGCGACCCAGGCTGCTGGCCGGCAGGGTTAGGTCACCATCTGGCTCAGTGGGGTCAGGGGTGGAAGCTGGTGAGTTCAATTGGGGCTTGACATGTGTAAAGGAGCTTGATTTAAGTGGTAAGGGGGAAGGGTCATTTTAGGCTTGGTTTGGTCAACTCATGCAAATGGGTTGGGTGCACCCTCCCATGACCTGGTTTTGGGCTTAGGGAATCATTTGGGTAAGCTGAATTGGAGTGGTGAAGTCTCCATTCATGGTGAGGTGGCTAAGCTTGGTTTAAAGTGTAGTATAAATGAAGTTAAAAAGGTTTAATGAAGGTTTAAGAAAGAACCCCCTCCTCTTCCCATTAATGTCTTGGTGAGGTGGAAAGTGGCTTCCATGGCTTGTATGTGGCTTATGCATGGCTTCATGGCTCCATTTGGCTTGGGAAAAGGTTTGGTCAATTTCATAAAAATGTCATTTGGAATTTATGAAAACTTTGGATTTTTTGGATTGGTTTTGTCATGATGCTTTTTTTGGTTTTATCAAAATGATGGTTTTTGGACTTAGAGGATGATTTTAATTAAGTGGGCATGATGAGACAATATCACATGGGCTTTGGAATAAGTCTTGGTTTTTTTTAAATCATTTTGGATGGGCTTTTAAAATGGTTTAAGGGAGTGGGCTTTTAGATTTTAAAATGGACTTTTGGATGAAAGTTTTGTGAAGGACCATGCCAAATAAATGTTGGGTTTAGTTTAGGGATGTATCATGAGTGATTTGGAAAAGGTTTGGTGTCATTTGTAGTTGAAATGGGTTCAATTTGTGCTTTTTGGTAATGAGGCCAAAGTTGGCCAAATTGGGCTAACTTGGTTTAAGGTTGGGCTAAGGTTGGATTTGATGTAAAATTAATGTTTAGAAATGTTTATGGGAGTGTCATAAAGATTTTTCAACTTTGGTTGGGCTTTGATTTTGGGATTTGGGCCCATTTGGGTTAGGTTTGGGTTTAGGCTAAAAATGGGGATTTTGACATTAGGTTAGGCTTGGGTGAAGTTTAGGTTCAAATTTGGGGCAAATCTTGTTAGTGTTTTATTTTGTGGGGATATTAGGATGGTTTAGGAAAAGATTTGAGGTTAATTGGAGTTGAATTGGGTTGGTTTGGGCTAGGTTTAAGTCATGGGCCAAAGTTGGGCTTTAGGCTTCAAATTGAAATTGAATCCAAATGTCAATCAAATTTGGCTTAGATTTGGTCTAAATTAACATTGGAGATATTGAATTGAAGTTTTGAATTGAATTGGACCAAAATTGAGGTCAATTGGGTTGGTTTAGTGGGACATTGGGTCCACTTGGGTTAAGAATGGGTCAAATTGTGGGTTTTGGTTAAAGTGGGTTAAAATGAAAAATTGGCTTATGGTACAGTGGAACAAAATGAAATTTGGAATATTTGGGATTTTCTGGAATTTTCTAGGAATTTTTGGAATTAATGGAATTTTTGGCTAAGAAGGGCATTTTGGGTATTTGGAGGGTATTGGGGGGTATTTTTGGAAATTTTGGTATATTTGGCTATGGATGATCAATTTGAGTGCGGAGGAAATGTTTAGGATTGGTTTTGAGGAATTTTGGGTAATTTAGGCAGTTTTGCAAAATTTGGGCAATTCTGAGGGTATTTGGTAGGTTTAGTGGGTGTAGGGCCCTGGGGGTCAAAAATTAAAATTTTGAAAAAATGAAGATCGACTCAGTTTGAGTAGAATGGAATCACTTTGGTTAAGCCATGAAGCCATGTCAAGCCCATAAGAGCCATGAGAGGACTCATTTAAGGTATTCACTATGTTATTCCAAACCCTCTTAGCCAAGGACTTAGGGGTTGGGGACCATCCATATGAATTACCTACATGAGTCAGGAAGTAAAGCTAGCCATGAATGGTTTTAGGATTGGAATGTGTGTGAAAGTGTAATGTGTGTGCAAGTCAACCCTCACCTGACCAGCCACCCAGGGTAGTCCTAAGGCCAAAGAGTCTTATAGGGAACTCATCTTTTAAACCTCCACATTTGATTTTAACCCTCCAAGTGACTTGGGGGTTTACAATCAAACTTATGAACTTTGAAGGGAGCTTAAGAGGTGTTTGAATTTCTAAGTGGTGGGTCCCATTTTTAATCCTCTAAGATAGTCAAAGGGAAAGCGTAAGGCTAGATCTTAAGTACTAAATATAGAGAAGAGAAAAGACCTCATCAAAAATGAGGTCAACAAATGGACCCCCAATAAGTGTGGTGTACTAACCAAACACACCGCACGTATTGGTGTTGACCGAAGAGATCTACAAAACCAACACAAACGTCTAAGTGACACACTTAGAATAGAGTAGAAACAAATTTCCACTGGGAGTATCGAGTATATCTCCAAGACTGGAGATCCCTGAACTCTCGCTGGGAAAGAGGAAAAGGAGGTGAATTCCAGATCATAAGATCTGGGGAAATTTAATTTAGATTTCGTTTTATTTTATATTTCAAGTTTTAATGTGTGAGATTATATTTCGATTTGTTCTGAGTTTCAATTTTGGTTGGGGTTTAATTTAGAATCAATTCAAGGAAATCTGGATTTGAAATGAGAATTGGAACCTACGCTCCAACCTCAGGATTGCGAAGAGAGCTGGAATTTAGGTACCAGCCTTGGAGTGAGAATTGGAGTTTAAGTATCGATTGAAAAGAATGAGAGTCAGAATTTAGGTACTGATCTCGAAAGTTTAAAGAGAACTGGAATCGGGTTCCAGTCTCGAAAGGAAAAATTGGAATTTAGTATCAATCTTGGAAAGAGAGTCAGAATTTGATACCGACCTCGAAAGGAGAGAACTGGAATTTGGTACCAGTCTCGAAGGTTTAATGAGAAATGGAAACTGGTTCCAATCCCGAAGATTTAATGAGAATTGGAAACTGGTTCCAATCTCGAGGATTTAATGAGAAATGGAAACTGGTTCCAATCTCAAAGATTTAATGAGAATTGCAAACTGGTTCCAATCTCAAAGATTTAATGAGAATTGGAAATTGGTTCCAATCTCGAAGATTTAAAGAGAAATGGAAACTGGTTCCAATCTCGAAGATTTAATGATAAATGGAAATTGGTTTCAATCTCGAGGATTTAATGAGAATTGGAAACTGGTCGAATCTCGAGGATTTAATGAGAATTGGAAACCGGTTCCAATCTCGAGGATTTAATGAGAAATGGAAACTGGTTCCAATCTCAAAGATTTAATGAGAATTGAAAACTGGTTCCAATCTCGAGGATTTAATGAGAATTGGAAACTGGTTCCAATCTCGAAGATTTAATGAGAATTGGAAATTGGTTCCAATCTCGAGGATTTAATGATAAATGGAAACTGGTTCCAATCTCGAGGATTTAATGAGAAATGGAAACTGGTTCCAATCTCGAGGATTTAATGAGAAATGGAAACTTGTTCCAATCTCGAGGATTTATCTGTATGAAGAGGGACCCAATCCCATGCCATCAGAACCAAATCTAACAAAGTTGGTTGCTCCATGTCAATAGAACTAGTCGATCCTCTAACATGCAAAGAAAATATTTAAAAAGAACTGGTAAGTGAACCAAGTTGAAGAGACTCGACTCGGTGACAAGTCGAGGACAAGATTTGAATTTCAGAAGAGTTTCAAATAGATTTCATTTTGAAGAAAAATTGAAGGATTCAGATTGAAGAATTCAGATTGAAGGATTCAGATCGAAGGATTCAGACTGAGATTCAAATTGAGATTTAAATTAAGATTTAAATTAAGATTTAAATTCATCTTGCTCGTTTTGGTGATTCAATTTCAAAAATATTTAGAGTTCGTATCAGTTTAGAATTCATTTTGACATTTAGATTCTTAAAAAAGTTCTCGTTTATTTTCATTTTTTCTTTGTTCTTTGCTCGAAGTTCTTTTAATTTAATGGCGTTTCCCAATCAATTCACACCAAAAGAGGTGAAGGCAAAACGTGACATGGTCGCTTTCATTCCAATTTTGTTGAAAATACATCATACATCTTGATCCAAAACATGATGATATTTTATTTGAGAATTTACTATCTCTTATAATCCATATAAATCCAAAACGGATTGTGTAAGATTCTTTATGTTTCTTCTAAAAGCAGCTGTCAAAATCCATGTCTAAATAGTGAGATACACGGATAATAACATCACCTTCCAAGTCATCTTTGGCAGGAATGACGTATGGATGTGCATTGGAGGTGTGCTATCTCCCATGTAACTCACAGCTCATAAGGTTGGAGACTCTCTAACTCTGGATCTAGCTGGAAGTGGAAAGGCATTTTTCTGTCATCCATCTTCTTGAAAGTAACAAAGATCCGCTCAACAGGCACTCCTGGAATGCAATGCTTTGCGATGTCCGCTCCATTCCCTTTTAATACCATGGCGGAACCTACCGGTAGTGGTATCTCCACCGGCCCTCGAAACTCACCGGGGCCTGCTATCCGGAGGTCAGATCCGAACATGATATTGCACTGGTTGACAAAAGACACTGTGCAGAAAGGTCTAACGAAATCATGATGGTCTATATGTGGAGGTATGCAGTCGCCCTCCTTGTAGATGTTAATGATGCAGCTGTTGGGTATGCAATCCGCTGGCAATACACCCATGTTATCATCCTCTTTAACATTCTTTTAATAACTTTTGGCATCGGATCCACCTCACTGTGACGGAGTTTCCCTGGTGGATTTCCTTTTATGTCTACTGCGAAGTTGTAGCAACATCCGCACTGAATCGTAACTCTTCCTTTCCCTGGCATCCATCTTCGGGGTTCTGAATAAGTCTTTTCCCTTAGGCGGCTAGCTCGACCCATTTTCTGGAGTTCAAGTATGCAGTCTATAAGCTGTTGTTGCTCGTAGTCTGAGAACACATCTGTATGCAGCTCAAGGCCTTCTAAGATATTGATCATCTTGCCTCCAATTCTCTCAAAGTATTCAAAAGTTCTCTTTTCGACATTCTGCATTCTTTCTAACTCATATTCTGGAATTATCTGCAACTGGCGAGGTCTAGTAACGTACTGGGGAATGTGTGGTTCCACACCGGCACGCTCTCCTCTATGTCTTGGCTCCTCGGGGATAGTCTCTGTCGGGACATCCTCCGGGGCTGCTTTCGCAACAATACTCTTCAGAACTGGTGCATCTGTCTGGCGTCGTGGTACTATCTCTATTCTTCTTGGAATTTCCTTTATCTGTTATGCTTTCCTTAGAGTGGATCTCCTACTCTCTGGTTACTGACCAACCAATCTCTTCGAAGCATTTGTATTGGTGGTAGCGACTGTATCTTCAAGCTGATCTGCTGCTAACTTGGTCAGCATCTTGCGAATGCGACGAATCTTGTTCCTTCACTGAGTGGCTGTGAGAGTAGCTCTCCTTATCCCTTGGATTTCTGTGGGCACGGCACTGACAAGCCTGCCCTCTGCTGTAGCAACAACGGACTTAACTTTCTTATCTTCTCATGTTGAATAAGTGGCATTTGCTTTTCTCTTTTTGCTGGTAGATGGTTTATTCGAGCCACCCAATTTCATCACTGTATGGCTGTAGAGTTCTTCCCGATCGATCGGGGTCCAATCATTTTCTTCATATTGTATCCCAGCTGGTGTGAAGTCAGAGTCAATCTCAATCACGGATCCATCCCTCACCCTCTTTTCATCAAGTGCTAGACTCACGCCAGTCTTAAAGTTCAAAACCAACCGCCCGTTCGACATTTCCCTGCGACAAACAAGGAAAGGATTAGGGGTTGTACTAAGAACAAGAACAGTAGAAAAATATGTTTATTAATGAAGAGATTTTATTCATTTATTTTAAATTTAAATAGGAGTAAGAAAAAATCAAGGGAGATCAAGAGTGAGACTCGATTTAAAAGGAAGGATAAAGATTTTATTATCATGATTTCACATTTTTTCTTTTAACATTTTTTTTAACGATCTACTTTATCATTCACTTTCTTTATTTATATTTTTGGATTCGGACCCAGTCATAAGTAATTTCTGTGCCCGTGCTTCTAGGAATGAGGATTCATCCTTTGAAACATCAGGTTGCGTAATACTTCTTTAGTTATCGTCCATTAATTGGAAGCATAGGTCGCTCTCTACGGCAATTTACAAGCTGATAGGAACCTCCTGAGTAAACTGTCTCGACCACAAATGGCCCTTGCCATGTTGGTTCAAATTTACCACCTATCTTGCGATGTGCAAGAATAGGTCTTCTGAGAACTAAAACCAATTCAACGACTTTGAATGTCCTTCGGCGGACTAATTTATCATGGGCCTGAATTATCTTGGCTTGATACAGTTCCAAATTTTGTTGCGCTGAAAGTCGTTTCCCTTCCAAGCTTTCTAACTCTTCTATTCGTAGTTTGGCATTCTTTTATGTAGTAATTTTGTTTGCAACTGCAATTTTAAGAGAAGGAAGCTGAACCTCTAAGGGTAGAACGACCTCGGACCCGTACACTAAAGTGTAAGGCATAGACTGGGTGGGCATTCTGAAAGTCATCCTGTAGGCCCATAAGGCTTCTAACAACTTCTCGTGGCAATTCCTCTTGTTGTCGTCCAAAGTTTTCTTTAAGATTTGGATGAGAGTTTTATTAAAAGCCTCGGCCAAGCCGTTCGCTCTTGGGTAGTAGATTGTTGAATAGCGCCAGTCGATCCCATGTCTTCTGACAAAATTATTGATCTTCGTACTCTTGAATGCGAACCCGTTATCTGAAATAATTCTGCGCGGTACCCCAAAATGGTAGACAACTTGATTCTTGAATAATTGCAGTACATGATGTGCTTTCACTTCTCTAAGCGGTACTGCTTTTGCCCACTTGGAAAAGTAATCTGTAGCTGCAAGAATGAAGCGATGTCCTCTTGAAGAAGACGGTTCTATCGGACCCACAATATCTGTGCCCAAACATTCAAACGACCACGACGCGATTGTCGGATGTAGCACATTTGGAGGTTGATGTAGAACCACTCCATGCACTTGGCACTGGTGACAACTTTTGGCAATCTTCATGCAATTGGTCATCATTGAGGGCCAATAATACCATAGTCTTTTAATCTTCATTTTCATTTTCGGACCCGACTGATAAGCGCCACAAAGTCCTAAGTGTACTTCTTTAACAATTTCACGAGCCTCGGACCCGCTCAGGCATCTTAGCCACATATGAACAAAAGAGCTTCTGTATAATGTATTGTTTATCAATGCGTAAGACAGAGTTCTTTTCTTGATTTGATGAGCTAAAGACTTATCGTCCAGTAGGTTTCCTGGTTTCAAGTGGTCTATCAGTGGCTGCCGCCAGTCTTCTGTATTTTCTGTTACTGCTGCAACGGGTTCTTCTTCTTTTTTTGCTGATTTGTGTATTGTATCCATGTCGAGCTGTGATAGGACCTGTCGTCCTTGAACTGACACTTCAACTGACTCATCCTGTAAGCAGGCAAATTCCTTTGCGAGTCGGGCTAACGCATCAGCGAGAGCATTTTCTTTTCTAGGAATCTTATAGATTGTTACATTTGGAATCTGCTTCAACAGTCTCATGGCATACTGGAAGTATTGCTCGAGTCTTGGCTTTAGAACTCTGTATTTTCCGGCGATTTGTTGAATGATCAACTGAGAATCCCCATAGATGTTGATATCAGTTATCCCTATCTGAATGGTTAATTCTAGTCCGGTTATGAGGGCTTCGTATTCTGCCTCATTGTTTGTACATAGTTCTGTTAAGTGATTGTAGTACCTTAACATTCCCCGCTCCGGCGTTATAAATATTAGTTCGATTCCTGCCTTACCGGGCACTATCATTTGCGATTCTTTGTCTTTCTGTGCTGAGGATGCTCCATCAAAGTACAGTTCCCAACGCTGATCATCGGGGTCTTCTAGGCTCACTATCTGCTTGTCTGGCAAGCCGTCGTTGAAAGGCAATTCTGCCGGTAAAGGGTATGCTGCGAGGAAGTCTGTAAGACTTGTCCCTTTACGGCATGAAGAGGAACGAAAGTTATATAGAATTGCAATAGTATCATTGACCACCTAGCAAGTCTGCCGAAAGCGTCGGTCGAGTCATCAAATATTGCAACGGATTAAACTTCGAAATAAGGTTGACCTTATAAGAAAGCATGTAGTGCCTGAGCTTCTGTGCGGCGAAGATCAGGGCCAAACAGTGCTTCTCAATAGGAGGATACTTTACTTCAATCGGAATTAGACGACGGCTTAAGTAATAGAGCGCATTTTCTTTTCCCTCATCATTGACCTGGGCTAACAGGGCTCCGAGAGAGCCGTCTAAAGCTGCGGTATAAAGTATTAACGGTCTACCTAAGACTGGGGCTGCTAAGACAGGAGGTGTCATTAAATATTGTTTAATGTCCTCGAAGGCCCGCTGGCATTTCTCTTCCCAAAAAAATTTGGCGTCCTTTTTAACCAATGCCGAGAAGGTCTGACACCTACCTGACAAATTCGAGATAAAGCGTCGAAGATATGCCAATTTTCCTTGAAAGGATCGTAATTGTTTCATGGTTTTGGGAGGTGGCATTTCTAAGATGGCTTTAATCTTTTCTGGATCGATTTCCATTCCACGATGTCGAACAACAAATCCTAAGAATTTCCCAGTGGTGACACCGAATGCGCATTTCAAGGGTTTCATCTTAAGGTTATATTGTCTTAATCGCTAAAAAACAATTCTAAAATCATACAAGTGATCCTCTTTTAGTTTGCTTTTGATGACCACATCATCTACATAGCACTCGACTTGGTTGTGAATGAGATCATCGAAATTCCTCGTCATTGCTCTTTGATAAGTTGCTCCCGCGTTTTTTAATCCAAACGACATCACTGTGTAGTAGTATACCCTGATCAGCGTTCTGAAGGATGTAAGCTTTTCATCTTCTGGTGCCATATTTATCTGGTTGTATCCTGATGATCCATCCATGAATGAGAAGACTTCACGTGTTGAAGCAATGTCGATCATCAATTCTGGAATAGGTAGTGGGAATTCGTCCTTTGGACATGCTTTATTTAAATCCCTGAAGTCCACGTAGATTCTGATCTGACCATTCTTCTTTCTAACCGGTACCACATTGGCTAACCAAGTCGGGTATTGCTCTTCACGGACAATTTTAGCGTCTATTAGCTTCTTAACTTCAGCTATAACTTGTTGTTCAATCTCTAGACGCATTCTTCTCAGAGCTTGTCTGACTGGAATGGCAGTGGGATCCACTCCTAATTTGTGAACTGCAACTTCGGAGCTAATCTCGGCATTTCATCATAACTCCAAGCAAAACAGTCCTTGAATTCCATCAATAGCTTGATTATCTCTTCGGAGTCTTCTTTATTGAGTAAGGAGCTAACAATGGTCGGCCTAGGCTCTTCGCTAGTACCTAAGTTAACTTCCAATAACTCGTCTATTGTAGATTTAATTTCTTCTTTGAATTCTGGTGGAGCATCTCCGATTGGTAGATCTTCGAGATCTTCTGAAGCTTCCAAGCAGTCTTCATTAGGCTTGCAAGTGACAACCAAGCAAAATCTCGTATCATCGACTGATCCTACCGTGTCGAATCCGAGACCATGTTTTGAATTGGGAGGCCGACTAGCATTATTCCATAATTTTTCAAAATGTTGTGATTGACCTTTTGTCCATTGTCGAGGCAAGACACCACGTTGAATTAAATTTTGGCACAGGAAGAGTACCACTCAAAAGGCAGTTCCATTAATTCAGAAGAAGTAACATCTTTAAATTGTACATCATTTTCAGTATTGGAAGAAGAAGCACCACAGTAAAACTTGATCGTCTTAGCACCACCCTCATGCACTTCCTTGACCACCATACCCTCGTTCTTATTAGAATGGATCGGGGTCAGGGTCATAATATGTACATAATGGTTAATCTTCTCATACATTGATTTGTATTCTTCATTCTTTTCATCTTCGAGAGAGATCTTGAACTGGGGTTTCTTTTGATTTAATGTTACTGCTTCTTTCTTGATTTCTTCTTCTTTGGAACTGGTCTCCCAATCCAGGTCGATGACTGGTTTCTTCTGTCCAACTGTTCTAACGTCTCTTCCACGACCTCGTCCCCGGCCTCGACCTCGGGTGCAAGTTCTGGAGAAACCTTCACCATCTCGCCGTAAGGGAGTGGTGAGTAACTGTTGGACTAGAATTTCCAGCTCTTTATCGTCTTGCACTTCTTTTGCTTCATTTGGTATGGTATTCATGGAAAAGATTGTTTTCTTCGGAGGCACGTAGTAGGCTGCATCTTCATGAATTCCGATTTCATGCAGGGAGAACGGTTGCAAGTCACCTTTGATACACTGTTCTCATCCATCGTAATACTTTATGCATTGGTACAGAGATGACGGTACCATCCGGTTCTCATGGATCCATGGTCGACCCAGTAGAGCGTTGAACGATGTCTCAGAATCATTTATGTGGAATTTTGCGGTTGTCTTTGCCAAATCACAGGTCTTCATTAACAGTGTTATCGATCCGAGTGCTCTTTCTCCTTTTTGATTGAACCTACTTAATAACATCTTGTCTGTTTCAAGTTTGTGAGCATCAATTTCCAAATATGCTAAAGTTCGAAGGCTCATTATGTTGATTGATGCTCCCGGATCATCCAACACCCTGGAGAGCGTAAACATTCCAATAGTGACTGAAATGTACAACGGTCGATTGTGATCAGCCGTTCCGAGTTGTAAATCATTGTCGGTGAAGGTAACACCTCGCTGTTCTTTTAACGAGCAAACCTCGTCCAAGGAATTACCGACCATTTGAGCTAAACAAATCTCTGGATCAAGTAGATCCTTGATCAGAGCTTCCCTCATCTCCTTCGACAGGATCAGAGCGTCGTATATGCTTAGTTTGGCTGGTAGCTTCCTAAGATGGGCTAGCACGTTGTAGTCTACTTTATTACCATGTTCCTTGGTTTCTTCCCGAATGGGCAATTCCTCTGCTGGGGTTGGCTCCTCCTGAGCAACCACCTGCTTTCTTTTATCCTTTGGACCCATTCTTGGGGGTAGAAATTTTCCACTTCTTAAATTTACTTCAGTTATTTCTTCTGAATTTGGTGCTGAATCTGCCGGTGTATTCTCTTGAATTGGAATGACTGGCTCTTCTGGCGTTGCTTCAGAATCTGATAACTCCAATTCTATCGCGATCGGAGCTCCTCGAAATTCGTAAATAGACTCGTTGCTTGTTAAGCTCTCGTAGCCATCCTTGTGAATGTCTTCTTTTTCGTCGTGGTCATTGAGGTTTAGTATGATTTGAGAATGGACATTTATATTAGAATTGAGATCCGGATTAGGTTGGCTTTCGTTAGTTACGTAATCGTTAGAAACAGTCAAAACGTAGCCAACGCCAAAACTCTTATCATTATAAGATCCCGCCGGTGCGAGCAAATAATCATACAGAGTCAGAAGTTCGAGGGATTTCTCCCCCGAATCGGAAACAACCATCCTAGGATAAGCAGCCCCTAGTCTACTCTTCAGAGCCTCGATCTTCTTCTCTTATACGGTCTTCTCTTCCTTCTGGGGAGGTTCTTCAATTGCAAGCGATGTGATCTAAGATTTTCTTTGAAGACTTTGTCCAGACGGTACTCCATCCATCCTGGGTTGTGTAAGGGTCTATCAAAATAATAGGATTCATTGAAATAACATTGACGGAACCTCCTTTTTGGGGTTCCTTCATGTATTCCTTCAGGATCTTTATGTTCCCTTCCTGGAGATTGTTGTCAAGCCAACTCTTGAAAGTGATGCAATCCTCTATCTTATGCCCGAGCATCTGGTGGTAAGGGCAATAGTTTGGATGATCTTTCTTATTGACTTCCTCTGGCCTCTTGGGCTCTGGTAGCTGAAAATGTGGTGTCTTCCCTAAACTGCAGAACATTTTCTCTACTGCTTCAGTTTTGAATGGATATTCCTTGTTCAAAAAATCTTTCAGGGTATGCTGTGGACGAGGCAGTTGTTCATAATGCTGAGGAGATTGATAGCTCGATCGAGGCTGTTGATAACCCTGCTGAGGTTGTTGGTAAGTACGTTGCGGTGGTTGATAGCTAGGCTGTGGCCGCTCTGGCTGTATCTACACTGGCTGCTTGCCCTTATCGATTGCCGCTACGATTCCGGACTTCTTTTCGAATGTTTTTACGGGCTTCTGCTTATCGGTCTTGTCCACAAAACTTAGTTGCTTTGCCTCTTCTTGCAAGCTCCCGGCCTTGCTAAGCAACTTTTCGAAAGTCTTGATTGTAAATCCTTTAAGGAGAAGTGCTATCGGGCCATGGATACTCTTAAGCAAGATGCCGACTGCATGCTGTTCTTGAAGCTGTGGTTCACACTTCATGCTTAAATTTCTCCATCGAAGTATGTAATCCACTAAAGTCTCGTTCGGTTTCTGGTGTTCCACCACTAGATCACCGATGGTGATGTGGTGCTGAGCCCCGGCAAACCGTTTAACGAAAAGGTTTTCTAACTCTGCAAAGGTCTTAACTGAACCATTTAGCAATTTTGTGTACCAGTTGAAGGCAATCCCTGACAAACTGCTGACGAACTGACGAAAGAGTAAAGCGTCACTCCCACCGGCATTGTAGCAACTAGCACGAAAATGTGCGACATGCTGCCGGGGGTTTCCTGTTCCATCAAAAGCCTTAAATAGAGGTGGTACGAAGCTTTTCAGGTATTGGACTGCATCAAACTCTTCAGGGTAAGGTCTACCCGTCTGAATAGATGCTCCACTCTTAGATTGTGCTAGGGCTTCTCGCACCTGCTGTTCTACCATATTTTTAATGTCCTTTTTCGGGAATCATACTCTGTATAGAATCCTTCTTTCGTTGCTCGTCTCCGTTGACGGATGTGATCTCTTTTCCTCCATCTGCAATATGGATGATCTCTGGAGGTGTTTTTTTCTGAGGTTGTACTTGACTCTGGAGAGTGGATAAGGCAGCAGCCATCTCTTCCATCCTCTTTGCCATCTTGGAAATTGTGTCATCTCTTTCCCGAAGCTGTGCTCTCATCACTTCCGGTTCATCTCTTTCCGCAGCTTCCGAAGCACCTTGTGAAGCTGACGATGCTCGTGTCTCAACCATGTTGATCTCGGCATATTCCTCATTCATGAACTCTGATGAGTCAACTTCATTTTCCAACTTTTCTCCTCTTTCTTTTGCCAACCGATGGATATCCGTCCATAGCTTTCCTATAGCATCCTCTAGAGGTCTTTTCCAGACGGTCTCGTGGTTGTCGTGCAATGGCTTTTGAACTTCTTTTTCGGGAGTTTCTTTCATCGCAGTAGGACTTCCTTCTGATTCAGGCTCTTTGACGAGGCTTTTCTTCTCAAGACGTTGTGTTGGTCTCGGCTCAGAAATAATAGGTCACCACACCATCCTTCTTGCAGTAAAAGGCCTAGGATCGGACGGTCTGTCGGCTGTATGCTGGTAGGTGGTGTCCTCCCTAATATGATGGCCCGATACAAAAATAGGTGAACTAGCTCTCATTTTCTTCCTTGGTTTCTCTATGGCAGTGGCAGGCTATACTCACGGTTCGAGGCGGGATCTAGCTGGCACTCGTCCCATTCTTCTTAGAATTTCTGACACAGGGCATTTTTCTTTCTTTTCCAATTTTTCTATCACGGCTTGCAGCCGAGCAAATGACGTAGTCTTAACCCTTTTTCTTTTGTAGTTACTATAGTATGCAGGTCAGGGTTGTAGCGGCAATCCTTCAGACATCTTCTTCATCCAATGCAGCAGAGAGGGGGTGAAACCTACTCCCTTCTAACAGAGGTATATACTCAGGCAGTTCTTCTCTTTCCTCAGGAATTTCTTCTAGAAAAGCAACTTCAGCAGCTTTGGCTTTCGCAATCTCGGCTATCTTTTCGCTTTTATCTCTCCTTTGAGTCCGAGTTAGGGGTGCAACTCTTGAACTGGACCCAATCTAAAAAACAGATGGTATTGTAGCAAAATCTGTACCCTCCACGGTGACAGGCTCATCATAGACTTGAATTTCCTTACCCTTTAGTTTGGCAGAAGTTGGGGTAGGTGCAGAGATGACTAGACCGGTGGGGGTAGAGACAACAGTCCTCCTATGAACAGTAGTACTTCTTTCAGCTGGAACCCTTTGCAGGGGAGGGAATTCTTGAGCCGACTTCAAGTTGAATTCAATTACGGGCTCTTCAGTTTCTGGCACTTTGTCCATTAGTGCGAAGAGAGTGACGTCAGCAAACTTGATATCTGTGTTGTTGAATCCTTATCTAAAATGGATGATTCCATTGTCAGGCAGCTCATCCTTATAGACGGCGAAGTCCATTCCATTGGTAAAGGAGAAAATTAACTTTGGTGCAGTCATTTTCTGCAGAATAGATTTCGAAAGTCAGTCCTGAATCATGCTTCCTTTTGTCACAAAACTTAAGACGAAAAAGAAAGAGTCCGAACATATTTTCGTTTATCTTAATGTATTTATGATTTAAAAGAGTTCATTTAAAGGTTATTAGAAGATTTGTTTGCTAGGAATAAAATGATTAAAGGTATAGAAAAGGTAAAGGACTTGATTAAGAATTGGAAAGGAAGAGAAAGTCTCGCAAAAATTCTCAACCTGAAGGACCGCTCCTAAGCTAACACCTATTGGGGGTCCACCCCACCTCAGAAAAGAGGTAAAAGGATTTCAGAACCTCTCTGTTTAGGGGTGTCTAAACAGTGGCTCCTAAATCCGAGAGAGGTTGACTATACCCGTTCAAGATAGAAATGAACATGGTATGTCAGCGGAAGAATGATAGTTTTGGTCCACTAGGGATATGGACTCATTATCGATTTATGAAAACAAAACCATCTAATTAAAATGGAGAGAGGAACTTGTCCCCAGCGGAGTCGCCAGAAGTTGTCGACATATTTTTAGGTTGTGAAAAGGGGTTGCCTACACAAGTTGTCGGCGAATTTTTAGGATTTAAAATTTAATTTAAATATATATATAATTTAGAAAGTATTATTTGATTTTGAAAATAGTTTTAAGTTTGAAAATTTTAAGATATGAAATCAAACCGATCTCACATCCCAAATAGTTTATATAAACGAGCACCGCATCACAAACCATGTATCTATCCCGAAGAATAGACACACTGCTTGATGATGGAGCTCGCATTAAATAAACTAAAAGATTTGTGACATCCATTTGGACTGCGAACCAATTTTATAAGCCGATAAGTTCCCCTGCTTAATACAAAGGAATTAAGCAGGGTTTATATTACCTGGGTTCTTAAAGTTCCCTATAAGGGCAAGCCCCTATAGTTAATTACATCTTAAATGACGAGAATCATTTAAGAAAACTCTTGATAATGATCAGTGATTTTGCTCTCAAGAATTTCAAAGTTTAAGGTTTCAAATGAATTGGATTTTAGAAATTTCAATTGGGAATAGATCAAATATGGAATAGTTAATTTCAGGAGTCCAAAGGAAGAGAAGTAGGAGAAGCTCAGGATCCAAGAAGAATCTTGGCAACTTCCCAAACTATCCTATCGTTTGGCTCAATTTGAGAGTTCACTTAATGTTTCAATCTTGCCAATTTTAGTTAATTAGGACTTATATTTATATGACATAATCATATAAATAGCCTCGAAGATGTGAGGGTTTATGTCGTACCAAACGACTACCTCAGAGTCCTAAGACTGGTTAGGGCTTAATTTACATGACATGATCATGCAAATGCCTAACGAAGAGTTGAGGATTTATGTTGCACTAGGAAAACTACCTCGAAGTCCTATGGCTTGGTTATTTAATTCTAAAGAAAGTTTAGCTGATGTAAACACGAGTTTTGCTTATGACGATGGTCGTGCTGCCTACTGTGCTCCAAGCTCCTTGTTGTTGCAGAGGTTTTAGTTTTAGAAAATGATAATCAGGAGATGAGAAAAGTGTTTTGGTTTAGAAATCTTAAAGTCCAAAATTTTTTAATATTTTAATTAAAATAAATCTTAAAGATGTTTAAATAGAACCGATTAAGATCCCACGGTTCCGTCATCCCGGCACCGGTATTTTCATCAAATTCACTTAATCCATATGAATTTGCTAAACTCAACTGAATGAGTTCCACACTTTCATTTATACCATGGGAAATCCCGTTAGCAACACGCGTGTTACATCATCCGAGGTATTCTCGATTATTCAACGAGACGTTTTAATTTAGTTACAATTGTAGTTTTGTTGTTTTGTTTCTGATTAAATTTTGTGTTGTTTTATATTTTGGAATGTTGTGGTGGTGAATTTTATTTTGGGGTGACTTTTAATTTAATTTTGGTTTCGGTTTTGTGACTATCCTAAAGGTTTCAGTTTTCATGCAACAATCTTGTTTAACATGCAAGAAAAGTAAAGCGCAGTGCATGCAAGTAAATTGTAATAAAATAAATCGCAATAAAATAAAAGCGTACCTGGAGGGTCTTCCCGTCATTCCAAGCTGCACTTAAACACATGTCAGAGCATTTAAATATTTTGCAACAAGTACCTAGGTAAAGTTAAGGTAAGGATTTGGTTGTCTACCAAAATCCCAATCCTATTGCTAGTCAATTCCTATGACGTCTAGGTTCTCGTGTTTTGTTTAAAGATGATTTTCTTCATCAAAGAACAATTGAATTCAATTGTTCTTATAAAAACATCTCATCATATTGAGAAAGTGTTTTGGACGTGTCCTAAACATATTTTCAATATTTTCGAGATTATTTTGAGTCCAAGTAAATTTAGTTGCACAGGTGAATTAACCGTCCAGGAGTTTAGTTAAGCTTTGTCTCTTGCTCAGTGAATTTGGACATTTGATTACCTGATGAATGAAGTGACATCTCACTTAGTACTCCGTTTAAGAGTTATAATAATTAAAGCCTTTAGGGGCAAGTTGGTTTGATGAGAATTTTAATCATTCTTAATTTGAAGTTTGACTTAAAAGTTTAAAGTGATTCAATTTAATTATGAGGTTTTAATTAATAATTTTATGTTTGGAATAGTGTTCAAATTATATTTGGTTTAATTCTTTATAATTTAAGTGATCTCAATATTTTAAATTTGTTTTACTTTTATTTTTGAATGATGTTAACTTAATTTAATTTAAATTTGATTTAATTTAATTTAATTTAATTTAATTTAAATATTTTTAATTTAACTTGACTTAATTGTTAAAATGTTAATTTACTTTGATTTAAATTTTAATTTAACTTTTACTTAGTTTAATTTAATTTAATTTAATTTAATTTAATTATTAAATTAATATTTTGAACTTTTTCTTAATTTATGGGTTATTTATTTTTTAAAATTTTAATTTACTTAGTTTGGGTTATCATTTTAATCTTAATTAAGAGTTAAAAATTATTGAAATGATTTATTTAGGGATTTTTATTAAAGAATTAATCCTCTCAAATTATATCCCTATTTTTAATAATTCAAATTTTCTTTAATCTTCCAAAATTTAAATTTGTTTAAATAATTAAAGTTTCATTTTGGTGTATTAAAAGTGATTAATGGGTTCCTATCCTTTTAATTTCCCAAAGTTTCAATCATCCAAGAAAGATAAAATCAATAATTTTACTAACCATTTTAATTAAACCTAAAATTTTAATAAAGGGGTTTAAATTCCTTAATTACCTTTATGCCCTTTTAGGCTTATTTATTTCATAACTCACTAAATTGAGTTCAAATGAACTTGAAATCTTTATTTCACTTCACTCATATGTCAATTAAAACATTAGAGGAGAAAATGTGACTTTTCTGAATTTAATTTATTTATATAATTAATTTTAGTGAAAAATAGGGATTTTCAATGGAAATTCAACAACATGATGAAGGAAAGGTTTCTTCTTCAGAAAACTATGGGATGTTTCTAATGACCAGAGGACCACTTGGACTAATTTTGGTGATTTTTTAAATTATATTTTATTTATTATAATTATTTTGATTTTTAGAGTATTAATTAATTATAAAATAAAATTAAAATTGAAAAATGAATTTTATATTTTTCTTAAGTCTCTCTAACCTCAAGGAGTTTAGAGAAACAAATTTTGCAATTTTCTAATTTTTCTTTGATTTATTAGAATTAATTTAGTGAAAATGTTGGAAAAACACATTTTTTTAATATTAAAAATTGTCTTAAGGTTTTGAAATTCAATATCTTTACTATGAGGCTTAGGAAAAATATTAGGTTTGTTCTTAAGTGATGAGGATATGAAATATGACATTTTTATGATTTTTTTAATATTTTTATGATTTTTATTATTTTGTTATTATTAAAATATTAAAAATATCATTAAAAATGAAAAATTTTAGAAAATTACAATTTTAATTCTTATAGACTCCTCTGATACCAAAGAGCCCACAAAACCAATTTGGTGAATTTTTGAAATGTATTTTTGGAGTTATGAATTTTTAAAGTTTAATTTTGGTTATGTGACTTAATTATTTCATTTAGTGGGGCTAAACATTTCCAATTGATTTCAAATTTTTAGATGAGGTTCCTCTGATTCTAAAGTTCAGTAGAGAATCATTTTCAAGTTATTTTAATGTATGGTTAACCCTAATTAATTAAAATTCAATTTTAGGTATTTTGGCTAATTAGGATTATTCTTAATGAGTTAATTCAAAATATAATTATGCTAGGGTCCTTTGGTCCCAAGAAACTTCACCAAATTTTTCTAGAATTTATTGGACAATGTGCTAATTATTGGAATTAAAATACCAAAAACAGTGACATAAACTTGAAAAATACATAACTTTCCATAGAGATGGCCTTTGACCTTGAAAATTCATGGAATGTTCCCAAGGTCAGAGGCTTCAAAAACCCTATGGTCGCATGCCATGGTGAATTGTCTATGCAAATGAAGAATCAAAATACTGAAATGAGTAAATAATTAATCAAAAATAAAATTCTCATCAAAATAACTTGATTTCTTTTCCACAATATTCTCCTCTGTTCACTGAGCAAGATTGTATTTTTAGTTTATTTTTATGATTTTCCTACACAACAATATGCATTTTCTAAGTTCTGGGTATTTAAATAAATAGAAAAAACCCTATTTTTCTACTTATCCATGTGGCGCCGCGTCAACCTTGGCAGCTCCGAATGCTCACGCATCGCGCTCCCATTCGACGCCGCCATCTGACTTAGCGCTCCAGGGGCCCGCAGTTCATGTAACGTTCTCTGGTTCGGCGCAATCTGGACCGTCCACTCAATACATGCTCGATCGGACGGCGCCTAGTCGTCATCTACGACTGGTGCGCACCCGTGACCGTCCACACTAAAACCCTGAGAAGTCTCTCATTTCTTAACTGATTTTTGTGTTCTTATGCTCTATGGATTCTTATTGAAGAGACGAACAAATCCATATGGCTTACATTCTATGAAATTAAGTAAAACAAAATGGAGAATCACTGGAAGCTCGGGAGGAAGGAATGATCCATACCTTTGCTCTGAGAAGTGTAGCTTCAATCAGAGAGTTGTATCACCTTCGATTGCACCCAAGGAAGCTCCAGATGAAGTCTCTGTCTCTGGGGATTTGGCTAGGTATGAAAGTGTCCACAGCCAATTTCAAAGCTTGGAGGCTGGAGCAAATGGGTGACCTGGAGAGGGGGCTTTCACTGAGGAACTCCTTCTCTTGGTCCTGTGCAGGTGTGGGTGAGTTTAATTAGGATTGGTTGAGGTTTTGGAAATGTTCTGGTTTTGGGTTTAAATTTGAACTCAGAAATTGAGCTCAGCTAGGGGAAATTGGGGCTGGAATCTAATGGGGATCAAGTGCTCTAGGTGTGGAGAAGGTCCTGGAGCAATTTTGGCAGAGTTTTGTTTAGGTCTGGTTCATCATGTCGTTTGGCTGCGAGGGTGGTGGGTTTAAATAGATAGGGCTGAAGGGCTTACCAGGGGGGTTTGAGGATTGGGATTAGTTGCTCTATGCAAGAGAAGAACAGCCATGGTCTTCAATTGGACTAGGACAACTCATCAAGGAAGAATTGAAAAATTTTGCTCACATGGAGCTCTCGGCCATGGCATTTTCCGGCGACCCAGGAGGCTGGCCGGCAGGGTTAGGTCACCATCTGGCTCAGTGGGGTCAGGGGTGGAAGTTGGTGAGTTCAATTGGGGCTTGACATGTGTAAAGGAGTTTGATTTAAGTGGTAAGGGGGAAGGGTCATTTTTGGCTTGGTTTGGTCAACTCTTGCAAATGGGTTGGGTGCACCCTCCCATGACCTGGTTTTGGGCTTGGGAATCATTTGGGTCAGCTGAATTGGAGTGGTGAAGTCTCCATCCATGGTGAGGTGGCTAAGCTTGGTTTAGAATGTAGTAAATGAGGTTAAAAAGGTTTAATGAAGGGTTAAGAAAGAACCCCCTCCTCTTGCCATTAATGGCTTGGTGAGGTGGAAAGTGGCTTCCATGGCTTGTATGTGGCTTATGCATGGCTTCATGGCTCCATTTGGCTTGGGAAAAGGTTTGGTCAATTTTATAAAAATGTTATTTGGAATTTTGAAAACTTTGGATTTTTTGGATTGGTTTTGTCATGATGCTATTTTTGGTTTTATCAAAATGATAGGTTTTGGACATAGGGGATGATTTTAATTAAGTGGGCATGATGAGACATTATCACATGGGCTCTGGAATAAGTCTTGTTTTTTTTTCAAATCATTTTGGATGGTCTTTTAAAATTGATTAAGGGAGTGGGCTTTTAGATTTTAAAATGGACTTTTGGATTAAATTTTTGTGAAGGACCATGCCAAATAAATGTTGGGTTTAGTTTAGGGATGTATCATGAGTGATTTGGAAAATGTTTGGTGTCATTTGGAGTTGAAATGGGTTCAATTTGGGCTTTTTGGTAATGAGGCCAAAGTGGGCCAAATTGGGCTAACTTGGTTTAAGGTTGGGCTAAGGTTGGATTTGATGTAAAATTAATGTTGAGAAATGTTTATGGGAGTGTCATAAAGAGTTTTCAACATTGGTTGGGCTTTGATTTTGGGATTTGGACCCATTTGGGTTAGGTTTGGGTTTAGGCCAAAAATGGGGATTTTAACTTTGGGTTAGGCTTGGGTAGAGTTTAAGTTCAAATTTTGGGCAAATCTTGTTAGTGTTTTGTTTGTGGGGATATTAGGAAGGTTTATGAAAAGATTTGGGGTTAATTGGAGTTGAATTGGGTTGGTTTGGGCTAGGTTTAGGTCATGGGCCAAAGTTGGGCTTTAGGCTTCAAATGGAAATTGGATCCAAATGTCAATCAAATTTGGCTTGGATTTGGTCTAAATTGACATTGGGGATATTTAATTGAAGTTTAGAATTGAATTGGACAAACATTGAGGTCAATTGGGTTGGTTTAGTGGGACAATGGGTCCACTTGGGTTAAGAATTGGTCAAACTGGGGGTTTTCGTAAAAGTGGGTTAAATTGACAAAATTGGCTTATGGTGTAGTTGAACAAAATGAAAGTGGGAATATTTGGGATGTTCTGGGAATTTTTGGAATTTATGGAATTTTTGGCTAAGAAGGGCATTTTGGGTATTTGGAGGGTATTGGGGGGTATTTTTGGAAATTTTGCTATATTTGGCTATGGATGATCAATTTGAGTGGGGGGGGGGAATGTTTAGGATTGGTTTTCTGGAATTTTGGGTAATTTAGGCAATTTTGCAAAATTTGGGCAATTCCGAGGGTATTTGGTAGGTTTAGTGTGTGTAGGGTCCCGGGGGTCAAAAATTGAAATTTTGGAAAAATGAAGATTGACCAAGTTTGAGTAGAATGGAATCACTTTGGTTAAGCCATGAAGCCATTTCAAGCCCATAAGAGCCATGAGAGGACTCATTTGAGGTATTCACTATGTTGTTCCTAACCCTCTTAGCCAAGGGCTTAGGGGTTGGGGACCATCCATATGAATTACCTACATGAGTCAGGAAGTCAAGCTAGCCATGAATGGTTTTAGGATTGGAATGTGTGTGCAAGTCAACCCTCACCAGACCAGGCCACCCAGGGTAGTCCTAAGGCCAAAGAGTCCTATAGGGAACTCATCTTTTAAACCTCCACATTTGATTTTAACCCTCCAAGTGACTTGGGGGTTTACAATCAAACTTATGGGGTTTGATGGGAGTTTAAGAGGTGTTTGCATTTCTAAGTGGTGGGTCCCGTTTCTAGTCCTCTAAGATAGTCAAAGGGAAAGCCTAAGGCTAGATCCTAAGTACTAAAGAGAGAGAAGAGAAAAGACCTCATCAAAAATGAGGTGAACAACCCCCTCATGGTCAAATGGGAGGATATGCACAAACCTTTGGGAAGCTTTGCCAAATGGCTCCCAAATGTACTCACACTTGCATGAAGCTCGGTCCCACTAGCCCTTACTCCCCACTGAAAAGATTTAATTTCTCCACTTAAATCTTAGGTAATTTTGGCCATAAAATCAAACTCACCAATACCTCAAATTGATTGTTCCAAAAGCTTCCTCACACCTCAAAATAACTTTCCCAATCAAAATCCCCCTCTCTTGAGGCCTCTAACCTAGTGCTAGACCAAACCAGATCCACCATTTGGTTTAGGCCATACCCAGACACAACTATAGAGGAAAATAAATCTTGGACGAGGATCATGGTGTCAAGGTGAAGCTTCTCAACCAAACCAATCGTGGCCTCACCTCTTAGGCGAAGGTATAACTTAAAAAATCCTTGAATTTCTCTTGGTTTTGGTATTTTATAAAGAGATTGAGCAAGCTATGTCCATTTAGTTATATATATGTGTTTGTCTCACCTAAATGAAGCTTTAGGAACAAACCACACTTAATTTGGTTAAGTATCGTGAGACATCATTTTTGGGTTTGAGTTAATTTGAGACATTGATCAGATGACATCCATTTATGTATATATGAAACTAACAGATTGGAACATTGCATACGATGGTTCAGACCAATACAAGGCCCCAGACCGCAGGTGCACCTGGCGGCCGTAGTGTACAGCGTGTTAAATGGAGGGATGATGAGTGATATTTCAGAATAGTCTCTATTGAGTTAGCGTCTACGTAGTTAAAATGGAAAAGATGAGTTTTTTTTTATTAAAGTGAAAGTAGAAACTTAAGAAAAAACATATCATGGTGTAGAAAAATCAAAAATAAAAGAGAAATACCCTTGTGCTCAGTGAATAGAAGATAACTTAATGAACTCAAAAATAGAAATAATTATTTTATTTTGAATTATTAATTAATTAAATACCTCGGAGTTTATTTAAATTATAGAAAATTAAATATTAATCATCATGGCATGAAATTTTTAGGGCTTATTCTTCCGTAGCTTAGGGGTGTACTTTGATTTTTATAAAATCAGAGAGCACCTCTAGAATTAAATGACCTAATTTTTTATGGTAATTACTTCATTTTAATTAAAATAATTATAAAAAATAAAATATAAAACAAAAAAAAATGAAATGAGGTTTATGAGTTTGTTGAGGTCAGAGGGATTAATAAAAAAAAGCAATTTAATTTTAAAATTAAAAATATGTTTTTCTAATTATTTTTTTAAAGTAAATTAAGAAATAATAAAAATTGAAATACAATTAAAAAAATTATTAAAATTATGCTAGTTGGTCCTCTCACCTTCAGCAACATTATAAATCATTTTCAAGAATAGATAATATATTTTAGAATAGTAAACTAATTATCATAGGAAATTCATGATTATAGGTTTAAATAATTAGAGAAAATAACTAAATGTTTCAAAAATATAAATTTTCCTTTGTTGTCTTATATAACCTATGAGTGAGAGGTTAATGAAGTTTCATGACCATTTTATGAGGTGTAAACTCGAGGGGTATAATGATAATTCTAGAATTTTATACTCTAACCCTAATTTAACTAAATTTTAGCCTTCAGCCAGAGGAAAAAGGTGTCAAATTGTGATGATTAATCTATTGAGGTGATTGAATCAAAAAGTGTTAGTAAGGTAGTAACCCATTCATGGAATTTTCTAAAAACGGAAAAATTTTAAATTTTTTAATCATTATACATAGGAATAAATAAGAATTTGGATAATCCAATAGTGAGAGGCATGAGCTAGAAGATTAATAAACAACTGATTTGGACCCAAGGGAATGATCAAACATATTTTAGCTCTTGATAAATTTTAAACACACTTTACAAAAATTTTCAAAAAAATTCCAAGTTATCCCTCAAGCCTTAAAAGCTTAATAGTAAATTAGGTTTAACTTAATAAAATTTGAGGAATTATTAAAGAAAGAAATATAAGTGATAATGAAACATCTTAAGACATTACAAGATCAAGCCTAATTATAGTGAAGGAGTGTAAAAATTCTTTGATGGTCATAAGCATACCCTTGCTGGTGCTTACTTGCATCACCCCTTATATGACATTAAAGGTTGATCATTTGCCTCACTCATGGGATAACTAAGAAATTAACAAGGCTAAACTAAGCACAGCTTAAAATAACATAACTCCTAATTCAACATGGGTTGATCAACGCAATAATATATCAAGGTAAAACGAAATTGAAATTGTCAAGGAGATTCGAAACTTGTTCAGAGTTATTCTTCTCATACCGTTACAAGATTTTGGATATTCTACATGACATTTGGGCTTATTATAATTTGTTGAGGAAGGTCATCCTTGAAACTTAAAGAAGAATCAGGATATGATTTGGTACCCTTCAACTTAAAACACATTAAAAAGAATCACCTCATTACAACTTAACCTACAGTAATACCCAATGCTTAGGGGTATTGGCCTTAGATGCAGTGCTTAATTCATTTTGGCAACTGGGGATATTTATAATGTGGCCACATATATATCATCAGGGCGGTATATGTTAGAGGTATTGAAGCCAAGATCAATGATAAAAGGCATCTAAGTACATGTCATAACCAAATAGTATTGTATCTCCTAAACCCGACAACTTGGTGAGGGTGTAGGATTGGCATTACTATACTTCAGTTGCCTGTACTCTCATAAGTAGCTTGCAGCCCTAGTCAAACGATATGACTGACTTGTGAAATGTCTAATTTAATATATATATATATATATATATATATATATATATATGTGTATGTATCTATGTATGTATCTCTCTCTCTCTCTCTACATATATATATATATATATATATATATATATATATATATATATATATATATATATATATATATATATATATATATATATATATATATATATAGTGTAAAAAAATATAATCTTCAATTAAACTAATGATTTGAAATATCCAATAAAACTAATGAAAATTACTGTAGAAAGACCTCCACCTCCATTTCCTCAAAGATTGAAACAACAACGGAGAGATAAACAATTTTTAAAATTTATAGAAATCTTTAAAAAATTAACTATAAATATTCTTGTTCTTAAAGCATTAGAACAAATGTCATATTATGTGAAATATATGAAGAGTATACTTAACAAGAAAAAGAAGTTTACTAATAACGAGACTATTGCACTTAGTGAAGAGTGTAGCGCAATTATTCAGAAAAAGCTTCCTGAAAAACTAAAAGATATTGGTAGCTTTACTATATCTTCCGCTATTGGTGAATGATATTTTTGAAAATCCTTATGTGATTTGGGAGCCAGTATTAAACTTATTCCTCTATCAATTTTTAAAAGGTTGGGTTTAGGAGAGATTTCACCCACTACTATACACTTTAGGTAGCTGATGGTTTGATCACCTATCTCAAAGGAGTTATAGAAGATGTGTTGGTGAAAGTTGATAAATTTATCTTTCCAGTAGATTTTATTATTTAGATATAGAGGAAGATAAAGAAATTCCTATTATTTTGGGGAGACCATTCCTTGAAACTGGAAGAGCTGTGATAGATAATAAAAAAGGAGAATTAACTATGAGAGTCAATGATCAAGAGGTAGCATGTAATATATCAAAAGCCAAGAAAAATCCCACAACAAAAAGATAATAAATGTTTCAGAATGGAAGTTTGTGATTATCTGACTAATGATCATTTTAAGGAAAAATTTTAAGAGAAATTAGAGCAAGAAGATTCGAAATATGAGGATAAGGATGAGATGGAAGATAACAACGTTGAGAGAGAATATGAAAAGTTAGATTATGTTTAGGAAAATTTTGAGATGTTGGATAATATCGAAAGTGATAATAATAATCTCATTCCTTCAATTATAAAACCTCCTAAACTTAAAATGAAAATATTACCTAACTAATTAAAATACACATTTTTAGGAGATTCATCTTTATTACACGATATTATATCCTCATATTTAACTGAATCACAAGAGAAAAAATTATTGAAAAATTTAAAATGATATAAAAGCCTTCGGATACGCATTAGTTTATATTAAAGAAATCAGTCCTTCAATTTGTATGCATAGAATTATATTGGATGAATGTTATTAACCTAAGGCTTATCCTCAAATGGTTAGATGCAGGAATAATATATAGACGAAAGAAGTAGTTAAGAAAGAAATTTTAAAATGGTTAGGTGCTAGATGAATATATTCTATTTCAGATAGTGCTTAGGTGAGTCTGATTCACTGTGTTCCAAAAAAAGAGGGAGTGATAGTAGATGTAAATGAGAAAAATGAATTAATACTAACAAGACAAGTCACTAGATGGCGAATATGTATTGACTATAGAAAATTAAATGCCGCAACTGGGAAGTGATTTTCTAGACCAAATGTTGGATAGATTAGATGGGCACAAATATTATTACTTTTTGGATGGATATACCGACTATCATCAAATTCCAATTGCTCCTGAGGATCAAGAAAAGACAACATTTCTAGTCCTTATGGAACATTTGCTTTTTGAAAAGTGCCATTTGGATTACACCTGCAACATTTAAAGGATGTATAATGTCAATTTTCTATAATTTAATCAAAATTGGAATAGAAGTGTTTATGGATAATTTTTTTGTGTTTGGAACTTCATTTTAATTATGTTTAAATCATTTAGAAAAAGTTTTGGAACTTTGTGAAAAGACAAATTTATTATTAAATTGGGAGAAATGTTAATTTATGGCTACAGGAGGAATTTTGCTTGGGCATAAAATTTTTGATAATAGCATGGAAGTAAATCCTGAAAAGATCTAATTTATTGCTAAACTACCACCTCATACGACAGTGAGAGGAGTTTAAAGTTTTTTAGACCATGCTCATTTCTACAGGCGTTATATAAAAGAGTTCTGAAAAATTACTAAGGCTCTCTGTCAACTTTTAGAAAAAGACATGAAATTTGATTTTAATGAAGAATGCATAAATGCCTTTAAACTCTTAAAAGAAAAATTAATCACTGCTCTGATCATAGTTTCACCTGATTGGGAGAAACCATTTGAGCTAATGTGCGATGCTAGTGATTATGCTATTGGGGCTGTTTTAGGGCAAAGATATGACATAGTTTTTAAAGTAATATATTATGCTTGTAAAACTTTTAATGTTGCTCAAATTAACAACACCACTATTAAGATAGAGTTATTAGCTATTATTTATGCGTTCAATAGATTTACGACACATTTAATCGAGGCTCAATGTATAGTGCATATGGATTATTCTGCTATTAAGTATCTAATGCAAAAGAAGGATGTTAAACCAAGATTAATTTGATGGATACTTCTAATGCAAGAGTTTGATTTTGAGGTAGTGGTTAGAAAATGAACTGATAATCAAATAGCTAATCATTTATCTAGACTAGAAATGAAAGAATTATCTGATTTTGCAAATGAAATGATGGAAACTTTCCCAAATGAATGATTGTATAGTATTAATGGAAGAAATATACCATGGTATGCAAACATTGTTAACTATATTGTGAGCGATATTTTACCATTTCATTTAACGACACAACAACAAAATAAATTTATGTATGATGCTAAATTTTACTTTTAGGATGACCCGTGTTTATATAAATAGTGTAAACATCTAATTATGAGGAGATGTATGCCTTATGAAGAAATAGAAAAAATTATTCAAAGATGTCATGATTCTGAATTTGGAGGACATTGTGAAAATAATAAAACAGCACATAAGATTTTACAATCTAGATTTTATTGGCCTATGTCGGCATACCTTTTAGGTTTTAATTTAAATATATATATAATTTAGAAAGTAGCATTTGATTTTGAAAATAATTTTAAGTTTGAAAATTTTAAGATATGAAATCAAACTGATCTCACATCCCAAAATAGTTTATATAAACGAGCACCACACCACAAACCATGTATCTATCCCAAAGAATAGACACACTACTTGATGATGGAGCTTGATTAAATAAACTAGAAGATTTGTGACATCCGTTTGGTCTGTGAACCAATTTTATAAGCCGACAAGTTCTGCTGCTTAATATAAATGAATTAAGCAGGGTTTATATTACTTGGGTTCTTAAAGTTCCCTATAAGGGCAAGCCCCTATAGTTAACTACATCTTAAATGACAGGAATCATTTAAAAAACTTTCGATAATGATCAGTAGTTTTGCTCTCATAAATTTCAAAGTTTAAGGTTTCAAACAAATTGGATTTTGGAAATTCAAAAGGGAATGGATCAAATTTGGAACAGTTTATTTTAGGAGTCCAAAGGCAGAGAAGTAGGAGAAGCTGAGGATCCAAGAGAAATCTTGGCAACTTCCCAAAATATCCTATTGTTTGGCTTCAATTTCAGAGTTTATTTAATGTTGTAATCCTGCGAATTTTAATTAATTAGGACTTATATTCGTACGACATGATCAAACAAATAGCCTGGAAGATGTGAGGGTTTGTGTCGTACCAAACGACTACCTTGGAATCCTAAGACCGGTTAGGGCTTAATTTGCATAACATGATTATACAAATGCCTAACAATAAAGTTGAGGGTTTATGTTACACTAAGCAGGCGACCTCAAAATCCTATGGCTTGTTGGTTTAATTATAAGAAAGGTTTTGCTGATGTCGGTCCAAGTTTTGCTGACAACGATGGCCGTGCTGCCCACTGTGCTCCAAACTCCTTATTGTTGCAAAGGTTTAGTTGTAGAGGGTGAAAATCAGTAGATGAGAGAAGTGTTTTGGTTTAGAAAAGTTTTAAAATCCAAATGTCTTTAATGTTTTTTTAGGGGAATCTTAAAGTTGATTATAACAACACCGGTTAAGATCCCATGGTTCCATCATTTCGGCACCGTTATTTTTATCGGATTCACTTAGTCTAGATGAATTTGTTAAACTCAACTGAATGAGTTCCACACTTTCATTTAGAATGTGGGAAATCCCGTTAGCAAAACATAGGTTACATCATCCGAGGTATTCCCGATCATCCAACAAGACATTTTAATTTAGTTATAGTTATAGTTTTGTGTTCTGTTTGTGATTAAATTTTGAGTTGTTTTATATTTTGAAATGTTGTGGTGGTGAATTTTATCTTGTTGTGATTTTTAATTTAGTTTTGGGTTTCAGTTTTGTGGCTATCCTAAAGGTTTCATTTTCATGCAAAAATCTTGTTTAACATGCAAGAAAAGTAAAGCGTAGTACATGTAAGTAACTTGCAATAAAATAAAAATATACCTGAAGGGTCTTCCCGTCATTCCAAGCTGCACTTAAAACACATGTTAGAACATTTAAATATTTGCAACAAGTACCTAGGTAAAGCTAAGGGAAGGTTTTGGTTGTCTACCAAAGTCCTAATCCTATTGCTAGTCAATCCCTACGACGTTGATCCATAAAAAAATACCTATTTTTATGCCGCAATTCTTTTCAATTTCTAAGGGTATTATGCTTTAATGAAAGGTATTTTTATGTTTTTTGATTTATGTAATGTAAAAAGGTCCAAAAAAGGAAAAAGGAGCAAAAAGAAGCAAAAATGGAGCAAAATACAAAAATTATAAAAAAATATGGCCTGGCACCTACGCGCCAGAACCTGGCGCCTAAGTGCCAGATTCGATACAAAACTGTCAAGTTTTTGACAACGTTTGGACAGTTATTTTGACGGAGTGAGCGGTTATTGGACATTCTAGAAGACTGGAAGTTGTTCCTTGATAATAGGACATGTGATACATTGCATTTGGACGCTCCAAAACGGTTTTAATCGCGAAGAGGTACGAGCCGAAGTGAAGAGGTGGGAAGAATTGGACGCGGTGTCCGGCCCTAGGTGCCAGATTCCGACACCTAGGCGCCAGACAGACCTTCTAGAAGATTCATTGAATGTGGACATGTTTTGAAGAGGTGCCTTAAGGCAACCCTTGAAGCGTATAAATAGGAGTCCATTTCTTTAGAAAAACGTGCCCCCCATTATAACCCCTTTCTCTTAGCCACTTTAGGTTCTCTCATCCTTAGAGAGAGAAATAGAGAGAGAAATTTAGGGCCACTTTTTTTTAGTTTAGTGAGTTTATTTTCAAGTTCTTTCATCTGGAGTTCATTACACTGTGGAGTCAGTAGGAATCAGAAGATCTGTAGAAGCAATATTTGAGATAAGTATTTTATTTTTTATTCAAAGTTTATTTATTATGGTTTGCTTTTTATATTCAATGTGTTCTGAGTAGTTAGTTTACTTTCTTCCTTCAATTATGAAAAGATAAATAAGATAAAATAAGATTCTATGGAGAATTGAAATTCAAAATATTTTTAAAACATTGTGATGATATTAATACCTGATCTTACTTTACTTTTTAAATTGGCCATTTAAATTGTTAAAACCCGTTGAAGAGTTTTGAGACCTAGAAGGAGAAGAACTCTTAACTTGTAAATGTCACATGAATCCTTGGGTAGTCGAAGGCCATGTGCGGGCTATTCAAGGTGAAGTGCAAATAAATAGGAAGATAAGATTTAAAGGGCGTAGAATTGATAAGTTTTTAGAGTGACAGACTAAATTCTTATAATTTGATTTATAGATAAGGAAAGGGTCACTAGTAGGGCCGACCATAGCCACTCTTGGACATCTAGTAGTGTGAGCCTAGATTAACCCATTCTACTAACAATACATCCGGACATGATCTGTAAATTAGCCAATGTTCTTTGCGCCTAGATCAACGGGTAAAAAATAGGAATGCTTCTATTTCATACAATACCATAAATCAAATTCTCCAACGAATATTAAATTATCTTAAAAATCTTAGATTAATTGAAGGGAAGAAAGTTGTTTGTTTTATATAGTTTCACAAAATCATTTTTTTTTATTATTGTTTTCTTTATCTGCATCTAGTAAATTAAAAGTAATTTATAGTTAGAGTAAAATACAAAAAGATTCTTGAAATACAATATTTAAAAATTTATTACCATATTGTTTCCCCGTGGGACCGATACTGGGGTCTTTGTTTCAAAGCCCTATATTACTTGAAACGATACGTATACTTGCGTAGTACCCAAGAAGTATATAAAATATTTTCTTTTTAAATTATATTTTGATATATAAACATATATTTAAAAAAGTATTAAACATTAACGGCCTAGCATTCGAGTAGCAATCAAGTTTTATTTAATGTTATTGTCGTAATTAAAATTTGGTACACATCTATATAGCAAGTTATTCCGAGTCAAGTATTTTGCGCCTTTGCCGAAATTAATTTTTCTAGTAGTAGTAACAAATCCTTGTATTTGGAAATAAAAAAATCGGGTCAAGTTTTTGGCGCCGTTGCCGAGGAAGGAATAAAAATAGTTATAGATTTTTAAATATTATATTTCCAAAATCATAAAAAAAATATAATAATATAAAATAAAATATATATATAAAAAAATAAATATAAATATTTTATTCCTTGTTTTATTTTTTTTTGCGAAGTTTTGGTTCTGAAGGACTGATACCTTTAGATTATGAACTAGAAAGAACAATTAGAAAAATTAAAAAGGGGAAAAAAATTCAAAAATTTCAAGAAATAACTACTTTACGAAATCCAATTGAACTTAATGATCAAAATGTTTATAAACCGTTAAGGGATTATGCTAACCCTACAGTTGATGAACATCATAGTAGTATTCAAATACCCACTGTAGATGCTAATTCTTTTGAACTTAAACCGTCTATTATTCAAATGGTGGAAAACAATCAATTTGGTGGAACACCAAATGAGGATCCAAATTTACACCTTGTTTGTTTCTTAGAACTTTATGCTACCTTTAAATATAACAATGTTTCTGATGATGCTATTAGACTTAGACTCTTTCCTTTTTCTTTAAGAGATAAAGAAAAGATGTGGTTAAACTCATTAGCAACTTGTTCTATTAAAACATGGGCTGAAATGGCACAAAATTTCCTTGCTAAATATTTTCCTCCTTTTAAAACTGCTAAATTGAGAAATGATATTACGTCGTTTAGTCAATTTGACGGGGAAATAATATATGAAACTTGGGAAAGATTTAAAGAAATATTAAGAAAATTTCCTCATCATGCTTTGCCTGATTGGTTAATTATTCAAACATTTTATAATGGATTAATTGGATCATTAAAATCAATTATTGATGCTGCTGCTGGAGGTTCTTTAATGTTTAAATCATTTGAAGAAGCTTATATTTTAATTGAAGAAATGGCTAATAACAATTTTTAATGGCCTTCCGAAAGGATTAATCCTAAAAAGATGGCAAGTATTCACGATAATGAAGCCTTTTCTATCCTAGCTTCATAAGTAGCAGCAATGTCTAAGAAATTAGATAATTTTGCAATTAATATTTCACATAATAACTCGCTAATATTGAAGATTCTCAGACTATTGAAACTTTACAAGCTATTGCAAGTAAAAATAATCCTTATTCAAATTATTATAATCCTGGGTGAAAAAATCATCCTAATTTTAACTGGAATAATTCACAACAACAATGAGGTAATAATCAATCTCATCCCACTAGAAATTGGAATAATCAAGTTAATACAAATTATAAACCTCCTGGATTTAATAATGAACAGAAAAAGTTATCAATAGAAGAATTAATTTTACAAATGAACAATCAATTACAAAATCAAAATACTGCTATTGGTAATATTGAAAATCAAATGGGGCAAATTGCTACTTTAATTAATAACAGACCTGTAGGAACACTTCCTAGTAATGTTAAAATTAATCCAAAGGAAACTGGAAAAGAACATGAACATGTTAAGGCTGTGCAACATAGAAGTGGAAACGAATTAAAAGAAAGAATGCAGAATGAAATTGAAAAAGAGATTGAAGAATGAAATTGAAAAAGAGATTGAAGTTGAAGAGATTGAAAAACCTAAAGAAACTCTCTCTCCTAGTCAAGATCAGACTGTTATACCTATTAATGTGGAAGTTGAAAAACCACCACCACCTTTTCTCAAAGACATAAACAACGTAAACTTGATCATCAATTTTCTAAGTTCTTTGAAATTTTTAAGAAACTTACTATTAACATACCTTTTGTCGAAGCTTTGGAACAAATGCCAACCTATGCAAAATTTATGAAGGATATTTTAAACAAGAAATGAAAATTTGAAGCTTTTGAAACCGTTGCATTAAGTGAAGAATGCAGTGTAATAATTCAAAAGAAATTACCTGAAAAGCTTAAGGATCCTGGAAGTTTCACTATACCTTGTGATATTAGAGAAAAATTTTGTGGAAAAGCTTTATGTGATTTAGGAGCAAGTATTAATCTCCTGCCATTTTCTATCTTTCGAAGATTGGATTTAGGAGATATTACTCCCACCCCCTTCAGCTAGCTGATAGATCTATCACTTATCCTAAAGGAGTTATAGAGGATGTCCTTGTTAAAGTGGATAAATTTATCTTCCCTGTAGATTTCATCGTACTTGATATGGAAGAAGATAAAGAGATACCTATTATTTTAGGGAGACCTTTTCTAGCTACCGGACGAGCTATGATTGATGTGCAAAAGGGAGAACTAACCATGTGAGTTAATGATCAAGAAATTAAATTCAATGTTCTTAAATCAATGAAGTACCCTGATAAAGAGAAATGTTGTTGAATGGATATAATTGATTAGTTAATTGAGAAAAATTATCAAGAAAAATGTAAAGTCATTTCTGAAGAAAAATTTGAATTTTTAACTGATGAAAATGAAGAAGTAGAAGAAGAGGAGACTCATTTTATTAAAGATAACTGGGAAACTTTAGACATAACTCAAAATGATATACTTTTACCATCAATTAAAAAAGCCCCTAAACTAGAATTAAAAATGTTACCTTCACATTTAAAATATGCGTTTCTTAGAAATTCGTTAACTTTACCTGTTATTATTTCTTCCGAACCGAGTAAAGATCAAGAAGAAAAACTACTAGGTATGTTAAAGAATTATAAGAAAGCTTTTGGTTGGACTATTGCTGATATAAGAGGAATAAGCCCTTCCATTTGTATGCTTAGAATTTTAATGGAAGAAAATTTTAAACCTACTATTGAATCGCAAAGAAGATTAAATCCTATTATGAAAGAGGTTGTTAAAAAGGAAATTGTTAAGTGGTTAGATGCTGGTATTATTTATCTTATTTCGGATAGTCAATGGGTAAGTCCTATTCATTGTGTTCCGAAGAAAGGAGGTATAACTGTTATTGTTAATGATAAAAATGAACTAATTCCTACAAGACAAGTTACTGGATGGCGAATTTGTATCGACTATAGGAAATTAAATAAAGCCACTAGAAAGGATCATTTTTCTTTACCTTTCTTGGATCAAATGCTCGATAAATTAGCTGGACACCCATATTTCTATTTTCTGGATGGATATTCTGGTTATCATCAGTTACTTATTGCTCCTGAGGACATGGAAAAAACAACATTTACAAGTCCTTATGGAACCTTTGCTTTTAGAAGAATGTCTTTTGGTTTATGTAATGCACCTGCAACTTTTCAAAGATGTATGATGTCAATATTTTGTGATTTGATTGACAAATGAATTGAAATATTCATGGACGATTTTTCAGTTTTTGGAACTTCTTTTGAATCTTGTTTGGAAAACATAGCCAAAGTTCTGAAAAGATGTGAAGAAACAAACTTAGTTCTTAACTAGGAAAAATGTCAATTCATGGTCACAGAAGGCATTGTACTTGGTCACGAAGTTCACAAAAAGGGACGGAAGTAGATCAAGCAAAAGTGAAGATTATTACTGAAATGCAACCACAAACTACTGTTACTGATGTGAGAAGTTTTTTAGGTCATGCTGGATTTTATAGAAGATACATAAAGGATTTTTCTAAAATTGCTAAACCTCTTTGTCATTTATTAGAAAAAGATGCAAAATTTGAATTTAACAAAGAATGTATTAATGCTTTTAATATTCTAAAAATAAAATTAATAACAGCACCTATCATTGTCGCACCTAATTGGAATAAACCTTTTGAATTAATGTGTGATGCAAGTGATTTTGCAATTGGAGCTGTATTAGGACAAAAATATAAGATTTTCAAAGTTGTATATTATGCTAGTAAAACTCTCACTGAAACACAAAGAAATTACACTACCATCGAGAAGGAGCTTCTAGCTATAGTATATGCCTTTGATAAATTTAGACCTTATCTTCTCGGTACTAAATGCATAGTTCATACTCGATCATTCCGCTATTAAATATCTATTATCTAAGAAGGATTCTAAACCTAGACTTATAAGATGGGTTTTACTTCTACAAGAATTTTATTTTCAAATAGTAGATAGAAAAGGAACTGAAAACCAAATTGCTGATCATTTATCTAGAATTAAAAATGATATTATTTCGGAAGAAAATATAAATGAGAAATTTCCTGATGAATCTTTATATGTTATTCAAGGATGCAAAACACCTTGGTATGCTGATATTGTTAATTATATAGTTAGCAATATTTTTCCTTATGAATTAGATAACAAATTTATTAAGAAATTTAAATATGATACTAAATCTTATATTTGGGAATAGCCTCATTTATCTAAAATTGGAAGAGATTCTATGATTCGAAGATGTGTACCTTATGAGGATACTTTTGCTATTATTCAAAAATGTCAAGCTTCCGATTTTGAAGGACACTTTGGCATAGATAAAACTGCATTTAAAATTTTAAATTCTGGATTTTATTGGCCTACCTTATTTAAAGATGTGAGAAATTATGTGAAAACATGCGATCGATGTCAAAGGATGGGAAATATATCTAGGAAGAATGAAATGCCTTTAAACTATATATTGGAAGTTGAAATTTTTGATATATGGGGTTTAGACTTTATGGGACCATTTGTTCCATCAACTGGAAAAATTTATATTTTATTAGCAGTTGATTATGTTTCAAAGTGGATTGAAGCTGTTGCTTTACCAAACTGTGATTCCAAAAGTGTTTCTAAATTCTTAAAGAAAATGATATTTTCAAGATTTGGAATTCCTAAGGTAATTATCACTGATGGTGGAAATCATTTCAGGAATATAAGAATTCAATCATTACTACAAAAATTTGGAATCAAACATAGAATTGCAACTGCTTATCACCCACAAACAAGTGAAATGGTCGAAGCATCAAATAGAGAAATTAAAAGAATTTTAGAGAAGACTCGTTAATCCTAAAAGAACTGATTGGATTGATAGACTTGATTCTCGCATTATGGGCTTATAGAACGACTTATAAGACACCAATCGAATGTCACCTTACCGGTTAATTTATGGTAAACATTATCACTTAGCTCATAGAAGTTGAACATAAAGCTTATCGGGCGATAAATGAGTTTAATTTTAATTTGAATAAAGCAGGAGAAAAGCGATTATTGCAATTAAATGAGATTGAAGAAATAAGAAATGAATCATATGAAAATGCAAGGATTTATAAAGAGAAAATGAAGATGTTGCATGATAAGAAAATTTCAGGAAAAATTTTTGAATCTGAACAAGAAGTATTACTGTTTAATTCTCGTTTAAAACTTTTTCCTGGAAAAATAAGATCTAAATGGATTGGACCCTATATAGTTGAGAACCATTATGGACCTATGGATATTAAAGACCCCAAAACAGGAAAATTTTTTAAAGTAAATGGATTAAGATTTAAGCCTTATTTGGGAGATATTAAAATGATTTATAAAGAGACTTATGAATTGAGTCAACCTGATTAAAGATTTACTTAAGTCGGGCTAACGACGTTAAACCAAGCACTTTGTGGGAGGCAACCCATATTTATCTTTTTTTATGAGTGTTTTTATGTTTTAGTGTAAGGTTATGCCTCGATATTGACTAATTTTATATTACTTTAAATTTTTTTGATGCTTATAAGTCTTTGTTGGCTTAGGCTAAAGATTATTTTGAAGTATGTAAGATTTAGAAATTGGATCACTCTATTCTAAATATGAGTAAAAAATAGATCAAGTTAACCTTCATTATGATTTTTTACAATGTGTGTTATTGAGTCTAGATTACTCTTACCAGTTTAATTTACCTTTTATGGAGAACGAAACATTGAAATTTGACGATTAGGCAAAACGGAGTTGAACATAGTTCTGGCGCCTAGGTGCAAAGATTCGGTGCCTAAGAGCCAGAGTTAAACTATATATCAATAGGTCCGGCGCCTAGGAGACAGATTCGGTACCTAAGCGCCACGGTTAGTGGGTCGTGCAAAAACCGAAAATTTTCAGTTTTTCACACGATTTTCCCCTTTAAATCAACCCATCTTCTTCCCTAACCATCAAGCAATCAAAGTTACGTCCAGTAAACTTCATTCTTGAGAGATTTAAGAAATTTTTGAAGAAATGGAATGAAGAAATCATTGAGAAGAAGCTAGGGACAAGGTCTCAAAGGATCCTCAACCCTACTTCAATGGTTTCATCGCGGTAAGTTTAGAGAAACTTTCTAGTCGTTTGGATAAGTTTGAAGTGGAGTTTAAAAGCATTGGAGATCACCTTCATGAGATGTTTCATCAAATTGAACATCTAGAATGGCAAATGAAACTTCAATTTGATCATTTTGCGGCTTATCAAGATGCTCAAGTTGAAATGTATGCGAAGAACAAGTGGATTGAGGAAAAGACAGCTACGGATTTCCCGAGAGCGTCAGTGTTCTTTCCAAGTGGAATACACAATTTACCTTATGAAGATTAGAATATTCTGGTAATGAGATAGTTATTATCTAGTTTGTTGAGTCGTTGTATCGATTTAGTGAATTGATTGTGTTTGTTTGTGTATTTGCTTTCATGTTCAATGCGTGTTATTTTTGCTTAGAAATTGTTATGTTTGAATGTGTATTAGGAACTTGAATCAAGTATAATACTTATCTGGAATATATTGAGCCAATATTGAAGATTATAAATGGAATTTATTGAAGTTTGATTTAAACTTTATGTTTGATTGGTGGATTTAATATTTAAAATTTTAAAATTTTTGGAAAATGTTTTGGAAGTTAGAAACTGAAGCCCTACTCTAATGTGAGTAATTGGAAGTTGAATTTATGAATTTTGGTGGAAAATTAAATTTAAAAATAATTTTTTGTGAAAGGCGAGTCTGGCGCCTAGGCGCCAGAATTCGGCCCCTAATCGCCGGTTCGGCCTATACCCAAAAATTTCATTAAATACCCCCAAAAGCCATTATCGACGCCTAAGCTTCATCTTCTTCCTCATTTTCGCAAAAATACACCTTTTAGATACATTTTGAGGTTAAAACATCAAGGATTTGAACGCGAAACCACTTGATTTCTTCGTCTCAAGGTCAGATCTACACTTTAAACCATTTATTTTCGATTTTCACCATAGATTTCCCTAGGTTTTGCTAAGAACCGAAATTTTAAATTTTTTTTTTATTTTTAGTGTTTTTTTTTGGATTTTTAAACTTATTTTAAGTCTTATAAACTTAAAAAGAGTTTAAATTTTTTATTCCTAAATTTGTTCTTGTTTTCTTTCACGTTTAGATGGCTCCGAAATCTAAACGCGGGAAGGCACGAGATAACTTTGATAGCAGCAAATTTTCTACTGCGGCTGCACATTTTTGATTCCACAAATTTGCGACGTCGAGGAAGTTCATTTCAGAACGAAGTTTCTATCATCCGGGAGAAATGATTGAAAACACTATCGTTGCGTACAATTGGCAACGATTCTGTTATTTCACTGTTGTTGATGTTATCCCTATAGTTCGAGAGTTTTATGCAAATTTTCTGGATGCCGAAGATTATGAAGTTTTTGTTAGAGGTGTCAGAGTAGGATTTAATCATGAAAGAATCAATGTATTTTATGGCCTGCCACCGACTATAGAGTGCCACTATTCTAGATTATCACCATCTGAGGGAGATTTGGATATGATCATTGCTTATTTGACTGACGGTACTGGATCTTGGAAGATCAGGAACGAAAAAAGGGTAAACTTCAAATCTTCTAAGTTAAATGGTATTTCTAAAGCATGACACTATTTTATTTCTGCAAGATTGTTACCTTCCAACCACCTTAGTGAAGTGACTAGAGATCGAGCGATCTTAAACTACTGTATTCAGGAAATGAAGCTTATTGATGTCGGCAGTATTATTTATGATTATGTGGATTCTACTGCGAGATCCAGAACTTCTGTTGGACTGGGATTCCCATCTTTGATTTATTCATTATGTATTAGCAATGGAGTCAATGCAGATATTTCATAGGAAATGTTGAAGACTACTAAGCCGATTGGTCAGGAGAGCATTAACATTTATGATTGTCTTCGAGGGAAGAAATTGACTGCTCCTTCTCCTTCTGTATCTACTCCAGGTAGACCTTCTACTTCTCGACCCTCCACTTCTGCTGAGCCACCATCAAGTTTCTGGGAGTCAATGCATGATCAGTTTATAGAGCAGCAGCAGGAGTTATTTCAAACTCATTGCAGAGTTGATACTATTGATAGGAAACTTGATCATTTATCTGATTATACCCAGAGGAAGAGTAGCTATGATCAGATTTCTGAAGGGTGAGCATGATGTTAGTTTCCCTACTTTTCCTAGTTTCACACCATTTGTTGATCCTAAGGATGTAGAATTTTACTTTGGTGACGATCATGATGATGAGGCTACAGCCAGTGATTAGTAGTTTATAGATCTCTATGTTGTGCTACTTTGTTGATTTGTTTGGTTTGTTTGTTTAGTTTTATGTTTGATGTATGTTGATTTGTTTAAGTACCTGTATGGATTAATTAGTGTTAAGATTTAGTTGTTAGAATATTCTTAGTATATTGTGTTTGAGACTGAGATTAGAGTTATTTTATGATATGTTTGTTTCAGTCTACTGTTTAGTAATTAGTAATTTTGCTCTGCTTTTATTTTGTTTCAAATTTAGTATAATCATAGAAATTAGCCTGCTTACTTTTTATACCTGTTTCAATTTTATCTTAATTATTCATAAAAGCATGAGTAGAAGTAAATTTTTCTTTTTAAGATCGTTTTTACATACTTATAAAAATTTCCTTTTAAAATTATGATTTTCTTTCTCTCATACTTTCAAATTTTCATAGTATACCAAAACTTAAGTTTGGGGGAAGGGAAAATACATTCAAATTTAAATTTTATTTGTCCTTAAAGAGCAAATATTTTCTTAAAATAAAAAAAAACTTTTTAACATAACTTAAGGAATGAAGAATTTATTTGAGATCACTTTTATTTTTGAAATTATAAACAATTTAGTGAAATTAACCAAAATTTTAATAACTTTGATTGATTTTAAGAATAGAATTATTTAACTTAAAGAAGAATAAGATTAAGAAAATTTTCTATTCATAGTAGAAATAATAGAATTTTAGAAATATTAAGAAATAAAAAATTATCACTTGAAAAAGAAAAGATTGAAAATCTTTTTGAATTCTTATTCATGTTATAATAATTAAGTGGAAATGTATAAGTTTTGGAAATATAAGTTAAGGATAGTGAAGTTCAAAACCATTAACAGGCTATCCAGATATAGTAATCCTCTCTATATATATTAAGAAGAAGAAGAAGAAGAAGAAAAGAAAAAGAAAAAGAGGAGAGAGGAGAAGCTTGAGGAAATGCCTAATCAAAAATTGGCTTCACTTGAATTATCTTATAGAAAGAAAACTAGTTACATATTTTACTTAGTTTTTATGCATGAATATTTATTTAGGAAAGATTTTTCAAGAAGATCTTTTTCTTGTAAATAATCTATGAGATCTTAATATATTAAAATTCTATTATTTTCAAAATGGATGAAAATTTTGAAATCTTATGGTTTGGTAGTTGAATATTCTTTAAATTCTTAAAATTAAACCTAGTTAGTGAAATTGGGTTAATAATTTACTAAAGACTTTATAAAATCAAAAATTAAAAAGAATCTTCAATATTTATCTTTTTTTTTCCAAAGGTTATACATTTTATATAGTAAAAAGAGTTACTTGAGGACAAGTAACATTTAAGTTTGGGGGATTTTGATCCATAAAAAAAAACCTATTTTTATGCCTTAATTCTTATCAATTTCTAACGATATTATGCTTTGATGAAAGGTATTTTTGTGTTTTTGGATGTAGGTAATGTAAAAAGGTCCAAAAAAGGAAAAAGGAGCAAAAAGGAGCAAAAATGGAGCAAAATACAAAAATTATAAAAAAATATGGCCTGGCGCCTATGCACCAGAAGTTGGCGCCTAAGCGCCAGACTCGATACAGAACTGTCAAGTTTTTGACAATGTTTGGAAGGTTATTTTGACAGAGTGAGCGGTTATTAGACATTCTAGAAGACTGGCAGTTGTTCCTTGATAATAGGACATGTGATACATTGCATAAGGACGCTCCAAAACGATTTTAATCGCGAAGAGGTGCGAGCCAAAATGAAGAGGTACGAAGAATTGGACGCGGTGTCCGACACCTAGGCGCTAGACAAACCTTCTAGAAGCTTTATTGAATGTGGATATGTTTTGAAGAGGTGCCTCAAGGCAACCCTTGAAGCCTATAAATAGGAGTCGATTTCTTCAGAAAAACGTGCCCCCCATTGTAACCCCTTTCTCTTTGCCACTTTAGGATCTCTCATCCTTAGAGAGAGAAATAGAGAGAGAAATTTAGGGCCACTTTTATTTAGTTTAGTGAGTTTATTTTCAAGTTGTTGCATCAGGAGTTCATTACACTGTGGAGTCAGTAGGAATCAGAAGATTTGTAGAAGGAATATTTGAGATAAGTAATTTTTTTTATTCAAAGTTTATTTATTATGTTTTGTTGTTTATATTCAATGTATTCAGAGTAGTTAGTTTACTTTCTTCCTTCAATTATGAAAAGATAAATAAGATAATATAAGATTCGATGGATAATTGAAATTCAAAATATTTTCAAAACATTGTGATGATATTAATACCTGATCTTACTTTACTTTTTAAATTGGCCATTTAAATTGTTAAAACTCGTTGAAGAGTTTTGAGACCTAGAAGGAGAAGAACTCTTAACTTGTAAATGTCACATGAATCCTTGGGTAGTTGAAGGCCATGTGCGGGCTATTCAAGGTGAAGTGCAAATAAATAGGAAGATAAGATTTAAAGGGCATAGAATTGATAAGTTTTTAGAGTGAAAGACTAAATTCTTATAATTTGATTTATAGATAAGGAAAGGGTCACTAGTAGGGCCGACCATAGCCACCCTTGGACATCTAGTAGTGTGAGCCTAGATTAACCATTCTACTAACAATACATCCGGACCTGATCAGTAAATTAGCCAATGTTCTTTGCACCTGGATCAAAGGGTAAAGAATATGAATGCTTCTATTTGGCACAATACCATAAATCTAATTCTCGAACAAATATTAAATTATCTTAAAAATCTTAGATTAATTGAAGGGAAGAAAGTTGTTTGTTTTATATAGTTTGACAAAATCATTTTTTTTATTATTGTTTTCTTTATCTGCATCTAGAAAATTAAAAGTAATTTATAGTTAGATTAAAATACAAAAAGATTTTTGAAATACAATATTTAAAAATTTATTACCATATTTTTTCCCCGTGGAATCGATATTGGGGTCCTCGTTTCAAAGCCCTATATTACTTGAAACGATACGTATACTTGCGTAGTACCCAAAAAGTATATAAAATATTTTTTTTTTAAATTATATTTTGTTATATAAACATATATTTAAAAAAGTATTAAACATTAACGGCCAAGCATTCAGTCGCAGTCAAGTTTTATTTAATGTTATTGCCGTAATTAAAATTTGGTACACATCTATATAGCAAGTTATTCCAGGTCAAGTATTTCGCACCTTTGCGAGAAATTAATTTTTGTAGCAGTAGTAACAAATCCTTGTATTTGGAAATACAAAAATCGGGTCAGACGTCTAGGTTCTTTATATTTTGTGGATGATTTTATTCATCAAAGAACAATTAAGTTCAATTATTCTTTTGAAAACACCTCATTGTATTGAGGAAGTGTTTAGAACGGGTTCTAAACATCTTTTCAATACTTCTGAGATTATTTCGAGTCTAAATGAACTTTTATTGTAGAGATGAATCAATCATCTAGAAATTTTTAGTTAAGTTTTAACTCTTGCTCAGTGAACTTAGGACATTTGATTATCCCATGAAAGAAGTGACACCTCACTTGGTGCTCCATTTAAGAGTTATAATGATAAAAGTCTTTAGGGGCAAATCAATTTATTAAGAATTTCAACGATTTAAAATTAGAATTAATGTTTTAATGTGATTTAATTTAGTTATAAAATTTTAATAAATTTGTGTTTGGAATAGTGTTCAAGTTGTTTTATTCTTAAGTGTATTAAACTATTTGAATTGAAAGAGGAGTTTAAATTATTTAATTTAGACTTTAATGATTTAATTTTTAATTTAATTGCAATATTCTACATTAACTTTTTATTGGTTTGATTTTCTTTATTAAAAATCATTTTTTTTAAAATTGATTTTGATGTTTCAAGTTTGTTAAAAATTTGCTTTCAAGTGATTTTTGAAATTAATTTTTTCTTAATGTTTTAAATTTATTCCAATTTATATATCAAGTTAATTAATGTTTATGTTTTAATTTAATTAAGGATTATCTTTTCTTTATTATTAATTTATTAATTTCAATTATCATCTTAAGTTTAATTAAGAGTTAAATATAATTAAAGTGATTCATTTGGGGATTTTAGTTTAAGTAATTATAGTCTCTCTAAATTATATCCCCATTTTAATAATCCAAATTTTTTAATTATTCTTCCAAAATTCTAATTATTTAATTAATTAAAGTTTCATTTTTTTTTGGTTTATTAAAAGTGATCAATGAGTTCCTACCCTTTTATTTTCCAAAGTTTTAATCATCTAAGAAAGAATTAAGATCAAATAATTTATCCCCCCCATTTTGATTAAACCTAAAGTTTTAATTAGAGGTTAAAATTCTTAATTATTAATATGCCCATTTAATCTTAATTATTTCATAACTTGTCAAATTGAGCTCAAATGAGCTTGAAATTTTTTATGTCACTTCACTCACAAGTCAATTAAGATATTAGAGGAGAAAGTGTGATTTTTCTGTTTTTAATTTAATTTATATATTTATTTTAATAGAAAATAGGGATTTTTAATGGAAATTTAACAACATGACCAAGGTAAGGTTTCTGTCCTTAAGAAAATTATGGGATGTTCCTAATGACTAGAGGACCACTTGGACCAATTTTGGTGATTTTTTGAATTATATTATATTTATTATAATTATTTTGAGTTTTGGAGTGTTAATTAATTATAAAATAAAATTAAAGTTGAAAAATGAATTTTATATTTTTTGTAAGTCTCTCTAATCTCAAGGAGTTCATAGAAGTACGTTTTATATTTTTCTGATTTTTCTTTGATTTATTAAAATTAATTTGGTGAAACGGTTGCAAAATCCATTTTTTAATATTAAAAATTGTCTTAAGCATTTAAAATTCAATATCTTAACCAAGAGACTTGGAAAAAATATTTAGTTTGTTCCTAAGTGATTAGGAGTCAAAATATGATATTTTTGTGATTTTTATTATTTTTATGATTTTTATTATTTTTTAATTATTTAAAATATTAAAATAAGGTAGAAAATGAAGATTTTTGAAAAAGTCCAATTTTAATTTTTTTAGACTCCTCTGATATCAGAGAGCCCACAAAACCAATTTGGTGAATTTTTAAAATGTATTTTTAGAGTTATGAATTTCTAAACTTTAATTTTGGTCATGTAACTTAATTAATCCATTTAGTAGGGTTAAACATTTCCATTTGATTCAAAATTTTTATGTAAGGTCCCTCTAATCCTAAAGATCAGTGGACAATTATTTTCAAGTTCTTTTAATGTGTGGTTAACCCTAATTAATTAAAGTTCAGTTTTGAGTAATTAGGCAAATTAGCGTTATTCTTAGTGAATTAACTCAAATCATAATTATCCTAGGGTCCTCCGGTCCTAAGAAACCCCCCCAAAATTTTCTAGAATTTTCTAAGTAATATACTAATTAATGGAATTAAAATACCAAAAATTGTGACATAAACTTGAAAAATACATAATTTGCCATAGAGATAACCTCTGACCTTGAAAAATTCAGGGAATGTTCCCAAGATTAGAGGCTTCAAAAGCCCTATAGTCTCATGCCATGGTGAATTGTCTATGCAAATGGAGAGTTAAAATACTGAAATGAGTAAATAATTAATTAAAAATAAAATACTCATCAAATTAACTCAATTCTTTTTCCACATTATTCTTCTCTATTCACTGAGTAAATGGTTATTTTTATTTTATTTTTCTGATTTTTCTACTCAAAGATATGGATTTTCTAAGTTTCAGGTATTTAAATAAATAGAAAAAATCCTATTTATCTACTTAACCCAGTCAGCGCCGCGTCAACCTACGGTGGATCAAAAGATCACGCGGCACGGTCCAATTTAACGCCGCCATCTGAGTCAGCCGCCACGCGTCCCGCAATCCCGCTCATTCCTTTGATCTGACACAATTCAAGCCGTTCAACCAATACAAGCACGATCCAACGGCGCCTGGTCATCGTCTACGACTGGTGTGTCCCGTGAGCCGTCCACACTAAAACCCTAAGATCTCCTCTCGTTTCTCAACAGATTTTCATGTTCTTATGCTCTATGGATTCGTCTTGAGGAGACGAACACATCCACATGGTTTACATGCTATGAAATTAATTCAAAAGAAATGGAGAATCACTGGAAGCTCGGGTTAAAGAGAAGTCTCCATACCTTGGTTCAGGAGGTCATGCCTCAACTGAATGTGGTCGGCACGTTCGTTGGAGCTGGAAGAGCCTAGGGATGAAGCCTCTGGTCCTGGTTAAAGGTCTAAGTATAAAAGTGACCAGGCTCGATTTCAGACTTTGGAGGCTAGAGCAATTGGGTGGCCTGGAGAGGGGGCTTTCACTTGGGAACTCCTTCTCTTGGTCCTGTGCAGGTGTGGGTGAGTTTAATTTAATTTTGGTGGACGTTTGAGAGATGTCCTATTCTGGCCTGAGAATTGAGCTCCAAAATTGAGCTCAATCAATGGGATTTAGGACAGGAGAACAGTGGGGGTGGATTTCTCTTGACTAGGGGAAGCTCTGTGAGGAGTTTGGAGGGATTCTATGAAGGTTGATTTCAGCCACCCTTTTGGCCGAGAGGGGGTGGCTTGTTTAAATAGCCATGGTCAGGGCCTCCCAGGGGGGTTTGATGGCTTAGATCAACTGCTTTGGTGAAGAGAAGAACAGATGCAGTGGCCATTGCGTATGGGATAACACAGCTAGTTCAAATTGAATTTTTGAATCCATTTAGACCTCTCGGCCATTGTGTTTTCCGGCGACCTGGTGGCTGGCCGGCCAGGGTCAGGTCACTATCTTGATTAGGAGGGTCAGGGCTTGAAGTTTGTGGGTTCAATTGGCCAATGACAAGTGTAAAGAGGTTTGATTTAAGTGGTAAGTGGTAAGGGTCATTTTGGGTTTAAATGGATCAAGTCATGGCTTAGGGCTTGGTGCACCATCCAAAGCTCTGATTTTGGCCTGAGGGAGGTCAGGTGAGTCAGCTTATGAAGAGTGGTGAAGTCCCCATCAGGATTATTTAGATTAGTTTTGGGTTAAGGGGAATCATGGGTAGGGCTAAAATGTTTAATCATAGGTTAGGAAAGAGCTCGCCTCTCTTGCCATAAATGGATTGATGACAAGTCAAAGCTCTCATGGCTTCATATGGCTTGTGAATGGCTTCATTTGGCTTGCTCATGGCTTGGGAAAGGTTAGTCAATTTCATGGAAATGGGTTTTAAGGATTTTGGACATTTTCTTCATACTGTAGCCCGGCTGGTGTGAAGTCAGAGTCAATCTCGATCACGGCTCCAACCCTCACCCTCTTTTCATCAAGTGCTAGACTCACGCCATTTCTAAAGTTCATAACCAACCACCCGTTTGACATTTCCCTGCGAAGAAACAAGGAAAGGATCAGGGGCTGTACTAAGAACAAGAACAATAAGAAAAATATTTATTAATGAAAAATTCTTATTTATCTCTTTTAATTTTTTAAAGAAAGTAGGAAGAGATGAGGGAAAGATCAGGAATGAATTGATTTAAAAGGGAAAGATTAACATTTTATTATTACAATTTCACACGTTTTTTTTTCTTCTCAACACATTTTTTGTTAATGATTTTCTTTTTTATCATCCATTTTTTTTTATGTTTTGGGTTCAGACCCAGTCGCAAATGATTACTCTACCCGTGCTTCTAGGAGTGAGACCTCATATTTAAAGTTCATCCTTCAAAACATCAGGTTGCGTAAAACTTCTTCAAATATCATCCATTGATTGGAAGCATTGGTCGTTCTCCACGGCAATTCACCAGTTGGTAGGAACCTCCTAAGTAGACTGTCTCGACCATGAATGGCCCTTCCCATGTTGGTTCAAATTTACCTCCTATGTTGTGGTGTTCAAGAATAGGTCTTCTGAGAACTATAACCAAGTCACCGACTTTAAATGTCTTTGGACGGACTAGTTTATCGTGGGCCTGGATCATCTTGGCTTGATACAGTTCCAAATTCTGATGTGCTAAAAGTCTTTTTTCCTTCCAAGCTTTCCAATTCCTCCAATCATAATTTGGCATTTTCTTCTGTGGCAACTGCAATTCTGAGTGACAGAAGCTGTACATCCAAGGGTAAGACGGCCTCGGACCCGTACACTAAAGCGTAAGGCGTAGACTGAGTAGGAGTTTTGAAAGTCATCTTGTAGGCCCATAAGGCTTCTAACAACTTCTCGTGCCAATTTCTTTTGTTGTCATCCAAAGTTTTTTTTTGAATCTGGATGAGAGTTTTATTAAAAGCCTCGACCAAGTCGTTTGCTCTTGGGTAATACATTGTCGAATAATGCCAATCAATCCCATGTCTTCTGACAAAATTATTGATCTTCGTACTCTTGAACGCGGACCCATTATCTGAAATGATTCTGCGAGGTACTCCGAAATGGTAGATAACTTGATTCTTGAAGAACAGCAACTCATGATTGCCATTACTTCTCTGAGTGGTACTGCTTCTGCCCACTTGGAAAAGTAATATGTAGCTACAAGAATGAAGCGATGTCCCCTTGAAGAAGGCGGATCTATCGGACCCACGATATCTGTGCCCCAACACTCAAATGGCCACGACGCGATTGTCGGATGTAACACATTTGGAGGTTGATGTAGAACCACTCCATGCACTTGGCACTGGTGACAACTTTTGGCAACCTTCATGCAGTCGGTTATCATCGAGGGCCAGTAATACCCTATTCTTTTAATCTTCATTTTCATCTTTGGACCCGATCGATGAGCGCCACAAAGTCCTGAGTGTACTTCTTTGACAATTTCACGAGCCTCGGACTCACTGAGGAACCTTAGCCACATCTTATCGAAAGACCTTCTGTATAATGTATTGTTTATTAATGCGTATGACAGAGTTCTTTTCTTGATTTGATGGGCTATCGACTTATCGTACGGTAGGTTTCCTTTTTGCAAGTAGTCTATTAGTGGCTGCCGCCAATCTTCTGTATTTTCTGTCATTGTTGCAATTGTTTCTTCTGCTTTTTCTGATTTGTGTATTGTATCCACGTCGAGCTGTGAGAGAACCTGCCGTCCCTAAACTGACACTTCAACTTATTCATCTTGCAAGCAGGTAAATTCTTTTGCAAGGCGGGCTAACGCATCTGCAAGAGTATTTTCTCTTCTTGGAATCTTATAGATCGTTACATTCGGAATCTGCTCCAAAAAATTCATGTCATACTGAAAGTATTGTTCGAGTCTTGGCTTTAGAATTTTGTATTGTCTTGCGACCTATTGAATTATCAACTGAGAATCCCCATAGATGTTGATATCTGTTATCCCCATCTGAATGGTTTATTCCAATCCTGTTATGAGGGCTTCGTATTCTGCCTCATTATTCGTACACGGTTATGTTAAGTGATAGGAATACCTTAACATCCTCCGCTCCAGTGTTATAAAGATTAGTCCGATTCCTGCCTTACCGGGCACTATCGTTTGCGATTCTTTATCTTTCTATGCTGAAGATGCTCCATTGAAGTACAGTTCCTAATGCTGATCATCGGGGTCATTTAGGCTCATTATCTGCTTGTCTGGCAAGTCTTCGTTGAGAGGTGATTCTCCGTCAGAAGGGTGTGCCTGCAAGGAAGTCTCATAGGACTTGTCCCTTTACGGCACGAAGAGGAACGAAAGTTATATCAAATTGCACAAGTATCATCGACCACCCGGCAAGTCCGCCGAAAGCGTCTGGTCGGGTCATCAAATACCGCAACGGATTAAACTTCGAAATAAGGTTGACCTTATGAGAAAGCATGTAGTGCGTGAGCTTCTGTGCGGCAAAGATCAGGGCCAAACAGTGCTTCTCAATAGGAGGATACTTCACTTCCGTCGGAATTAGACGACGGCTTAAGTATTTGAGAGCATTTTCTTTTCCCTCCTCCTTGGCTTGAGCTAACAGGGCTCCGAGAGAGTCGTCTAAAGCCTCAGTATAAAGTATGAACGGTCGTCCCGAGACTGGGGCTGCTAAGACAGGAGGTGTCATTAGGTATTGTTTGATGTCATCGAAGGCATGTTGACATTTGGAGTCCCAAGTAAACTTGGCATCCTTCTTAACTAAAGCAGAAAACGGGTGACACCTTCTTGACAAATTCGAGATAAAGCGTCGAAGATATGCCAATTTCCCTTGAAAGGACCGTAGTTGTTTCAAGGTTTTAGGAGGTGGCATTTCTAAGATATCTTTAATCTTCTCTGGATTTATTTCAATTTCACGATGTCGGATGACAAATCCTAAGAATTTTCCAGAGGTGTGATCACTAGAAAATATATTAAGAATTTCATACTAATTTTATGTGAAATTGCACTTTAAAGAAAGGTATTTTCTTCGTTTTATTGCAGGAATGAAGATTTATAAGTACTACAAGGAAAAAGCACAAAAGAAGCGAATTTGGAGCAAAAAGGACTCAATTAGATGAAAATTGAACTGTCCCGTCGACAGCGAGATTTAGGCCCCGACGGTAAGTTTTTCCCGAAAGTTTTGAATATATTATAAGGAGCCCGCTGATGGCGAGATCGAGCCCGCCGACATGAAGATCGGCGCGGTAAGCCAATCTTCTAGAAGCCCGCCGACGGCAAGATCAAGCCGCCGACTGCGAGACAGTTGAAAAGAGCCAAAATACAATGAACCTGGATGCTTTTTGAAGAGGTGTTAAGTACCTTTTGGAGATTTCACCCCTTCTATAAATAGAGACGAATTTGTCTCATTTGTGTGTCATTAGATTGTCAGTTTTTATCATTTGTGTGAAAGTTAAGAGTCTTTGAGTGAGTGTTTAGTGTTTTGGTGTACTGTACTAGAAGGAAGAGTCAAAGGAACTTCAAGAATCTGCTTGGGGAGAGGAATTGAGATAAGTACATTTGTTATTTGTTTGTTAACTTTAATGAAATCCATGCTTTGTGTTATTTTTCCCATGCATTCTGAGTTGTTTCCTTAGTCTTTCTCCTTGTTATTGAGATTTCGTGAAATGATGAATTAAATTAGTTGTGCCTAAAAATATGAAAATAGCAATTGTGCTAATCTTTAACTTAAATCTTAATTTACTTTCAATCTAGCCCATTGATTTGTTAACATTTGTTGAATTATTGACTATAGTAAAGATTACATCCAAGATTCAGGGACGTCAAAAGCTTTGGAAGGAGGGTGCAACTAAATAGGGAAATATTAACTATAGGGCATAGAATTGGACATTTTAGTGTGACAGACTAAAATATTCAATTCGGTCTTATTGTTTGAGAGCAGAAGTGTAGATGTTAGCCCTCAGGCGAGGGGAACGTGGGAGCTCTGAAGTGGCAGTCGGTATCCTCCCAGCCTAGCCGCAGATTCAGTAATCAAACATAAGATTAGTCAATATTCTTTGCACCTGGACCAAAGGGTAAAGAATAGGAATGCTCCTATTTGGCACAATACAATTAAAAACTTATTTAATTCTTCATTCACTTAATTCTCTAAAACAAGGAGAAAGATACTTTTTCTGAAATTTAATATTCAACCTTAAGCAATAGTTTATTTTAGTTTAAGTATTCTTAATTTCCGTATACTAGATTAGTAAGTAATTTTAATTTATATTGTCTTTGAAAATTGCTAACTTCCCTGTGGGATCGATATCGAGGACTCCATTAGAGCCCTATATTACTTGATAACGATACGTATACTTGCGTAATATCCACAATATAAATCATAAAATCCATAACAGAATCATCAATATATAATCAGTGCGGATCAAGTTTTTGGTGCCGTTGCTAACTTTTTATATCACAATTGTAAGTATAAATATCGAAAAGTGGATCAAGGTGACGCTGAAGGCGTATTTCAGGGGATTCATCTTAAGGTTAAATTGTCTTAATCGCTCAAAAATAATTCTCAAATCATACAAGTGATCTTCCTTTAATTTGCTCTTGATGACCACATCATCCACGTAACACTGTTGACCTCATTTTTGGTGAGGTCTTTTCTTCTTCTCTTTAGTACTTAGGATCTAGCCTTAGGCCTTTCCTTTGACTATCCTAGAGGATTAGAATTGGGACCCACCACTTAGAAATTCAAACCACTTCTTAACTCCCCGCAAACTCCACAAACTTGATTGTAGACCCCTAATCACCTAGAGGGTTGAAATTAAATGTGGAAGTTTAAAGGATGAGTTCCTATAGGATTCTTCGGCCTTAGGATCGCCCCCGGTGGCCTCGGTCCAGTGAAGGGGGCTGACTTACACACACACTACACCTATACACTACACTTTCACACACCTCTTAAAACCACACCCATACCCACTTGACCTCCTAACTCATGCGGGTGATTCACATGGATGGTCTTTAACCCCTAAGCCCTCGCAAGAGGGTTAGGAACAACATAGATGGGTGCCTCAAATGAGTCCCTTCATGGCTCATGTGGGCTTGATGTGGCTTCATGGCTCAACCAAAATGATTTCATTCCACTTACATTCACCCAAGCTTCAATTTTCCAAATTTTCAATTTTCGACCCCCGGACCCTACACCCGCCTAGCCTACCCAAAACCCTCGAAATTACCCAAATCTTCCAAAATTTCCAAATCACCCAAAATTCCCCAAAACCATTCCTAAACATTTCCTCACCAATCAAATTAATCATCCATACCCAAAAATACCAAAAATTCCAAAAATACCTCCCAATACCCTCCAAATACCCAAAATACCCCTCTTAGCCAAAAAAATCCAAAAATTCAGAAAATTCCCAGAAAATTCCAGAAAAATATTCCCAATTTCATTTTGTTCAACTACACCATGTGCTAATTTTGTCAATTTACCCCACTTTTATCAAAATCCCCAATTTGACCCATTTTAACCCAAAGTGAACCCAAGTCAAACCAAACCTACCCAATTGACCCAAATTCTGGTCCAATTCAATTCTAAAATTCAATTCAACATACTCAACACCAATCTAGACCAAATCCAAGTCCAATTTGATTGACATTTGAATCCAATTTCACTTTGGGCCTTAAAGCCCAATTTGAACCCATGACCCAAACTTAGCCCAAACTCACCCAATTCAACTCCAATTAACCCCAAATCTTTTCTAAACCTTCCTTAACATTCCCATAAACAAAACACTAACATGATTTGCCCAAAATTTAGACCTAAACCCCACTCAAATTCAACCCAAAATCAAAAAGCCCAATTTTGACCTAAACACAAACCTAACCCAAATAGGCCCAAACCTCAAAATCAAAACCCAACCAAAGCCAAAACCTCTTTGAAACACTCCCATAAACATTTCCCAACATTTATTTTACATCAATTTCAACCCTAGCCCAACATTGGCCCAAGTTAGCCCAATTTGACCTATATTGGCCCATTCACCAAAAAAGCCCAAATCCAACCCAATTCAAACCCAAACCACCCCAAATTTGCTCCAAATCACTCATAACCCATCCATGAGCTAAAACCAACATTTGTTCGGCCCAATCCTTCACAAATTCCCCATCCATAAATTTATTGCCAAAACTAAAAGCCCACTTTCTTAAACCTTCCTAAAGCCCATCTCCACCAAAATCCAAAGGGGGAAAATCAATCCAAGGCCTATATGACAAATTCTCTTCATCATGCATTCAATTAAAATCATCCCTAAGTTCTAATCCAATGATCAAATAATTCTAAATAAAGCTTCATCCAACTTTCCACCAAAATATCCTAAATCCTTAAAATCCATTTTTATGAAGTTGACTAAACTTTTCCCAAGCCAAATGGAGCCAAATGCAAGCCATGAACAAGCCACAGGAAGCCATGGAAGGTTTGAAATGTGATCAAGCCATTAATGGCAAAAGGAGGAGCCTCTTTTAAGCCCCCTTAAAAAGGTTTTAACCCTTTTAATGCTTCACCTTAATCCATGATTAATCAAAATATTCATGGATGGTGACCTCTCCACCCTTTTCTAGCCGATTCACCCGATCCTCCCTCAGCCCAAATCATCCATGGAAGGGTGCACCAAACCCAAAATGGTGGGTTGACCCATTTGGACCCAAAATGAGTCTCTCCCCATACCATTTTAATCCAAACCCTTTACACATGTCCATGGCCAATTGATTGCACAAACCTCCAACCCTGACCCACCTGGACCTGAGGGTGACCCATGCCTGCCGGCCAGCCGCCTAGGTCGCCGGAAAACACCATGGCCGAGACCTTAGGAGGAGCCAAACTTTGGAATTCCACCTCGTCGAGTTGCCCCATGCCCAATGGCCACCATGGCTGTTCTTCACATGCCAAGAGCAAGCTGATCCCAACCCTTGGCCACCCCCGGGAGAGCCTCCAGCCATGCCTATTTAAACACCACCCCCTCTCGGCCATGAGAGGTGCCGAACCAAACCTTAAGGAAACTCGCCAAAATCATTCCGCATCACTCTCCACACATAGAGCACTTGATCCCCACCGAATTCCAGCCCCAATTCCCTCCAATCGAGCTCAATTTCGAGCTCAAACTTTAGCCCAAAACCAGGACACTTCTTCACAATGAGCCAATCCCCAAATTGATTGGTCCTACACCTTCACCGGACCAAGAGGAGAAGTTTCCCACCGAAAGCCCCATCTCCAGAGCCACCCGGCTTGCTCCAGCCTCCAAGCTTTGTGATCGGCCGTGGTCACTTTCATAGCTAGACAATTCACCAGTGCCAAGGACTTCATCCTGGAGCTTACTTGGACCCAATCGAAGGTGACACAACTCTCGCATCGAAGCTTCACTTCTCCGAGCAAAGGTATGGACTCCCTCTTCTTCCCGAGCTTCCAGAGATTCTCATTTTAATTCGAGTCAATTTAAATGCATGTTTACCAGTATGGATGTATTCGTCTCTTCAAGACGAATCCATAGAGCATCGGAACACGAAAATCCGTCGAGAATCGAGCGAGAAATTAGGGTTAGAAGGTTGACGGTCACGGTGCACACCGGCCGTAGACGATGACCAGGAGCCGTTGGATCGCGCGTGTATCGAGCGGACGGTTCGCATTGCGCCGGATCGGAGAATGTTACGTGAACCGCGGGTCCCGGACGGCCGACTCGTATGGCGACGCCCAATCGCGCCGCGACACGCACCCCTTCGGAGCCGCCGATGTTTCGCTGGCGCCGCGTGGATAAGTAGATAAATAGGGTATTAAATGTATTTATTAAATATCAGAAACTTTGAAAATTCATAACTTTGTGTAGAAAAATTAGAAAAATAAAACAAAAATACCCTCTTGCTCATTTAATTTCATCGAGTATTTTATTTTTAATGATTTATTTACCCTCTGCATTGTTTTAATTCTCCATGCATATAGGAAATTCACCATGGCATGAGACCATAGGCTTTTAAGCCTCCGAATTTGGGAGCATTCCCCGAATTTTCCAAAGTCGAGGCCATCCCTATGAGAAGTTATTGATTTTTCAAATTCATGTTACTCGTTTTGAGTATTTTAAATCCAATAACTAGCATGTTGTGAAATAAATTCTAGGAAAATTTGGTGATGTTTCTTATGACCGGAGGACCCTAGGAAAAATAGGTTTTGAATTAATTCACTTGGAATAACCCTAATTGGCTTAAACACCCTAAATAGGTTCTTAATTAATTAGAGCTAATTATACATCAAATTGACTTGAAATCAATTTTCCACTGACCTTTAGGATCAGAGGAACCCACCATAAAAGTTTGAAGTCAATTCGGTTTGGTTAGCCCTATCAAATGGGTTGATTAAGCCATTTAGCCAATTTAAACTTTGAAAATTCATAACTTTCAAAATACTTTTCAAAAATTCACCAAATTGGTTTTGGAGCCTCTCTGATATTAGGGGAATTTAAGAAAATTAAAATTTCAATTTTCTAAAAAAGTTGATTTTTTGTATTATTTTAATATTTTAATAATAAAAAAATAATAAAAATCACAAAAATAATAAAATTCACCAAAATGTCACATTTTGAATTTTAGTCACTTAGGAACAAATCCCATATTTTTCCTAGGTCTCTATGATGACTTATTAAATTTTAAAGCCCTAGGGTAATTTTAAAATAAAAAAAATGTATTTTCTAAAGCATTTCTATTAAAATAATTCTAATAAATCAAAGAAAAGTCAGAAAATTATAAAAATTGATTATCTGATTTCCCTGATATCAGAGAGATTTTTGAAAAATATTAAATTTATTTTTCAAACTTTATTTTATTTTTAAATTAATTAATACTCAAAAACTCAAAATAATTATAATAAAAATAATATAATTCAAAAAATCACCAAACTTAGTCCAAGTGGTCCTCTGGTCATTAGGAATGTCCCATAATTTTCCTAAGGACAGAAATTTTTCATTGGTCATATTATTAAATTTTCCTTGGAAATCCTTATTTTCCACCAAAAATAATTACATAAATAAATTAAATACAGAAAAATCACATTTTCTCCTCTAATGTCTTTATTGACATATGAGTGAAGTCACATAAAAATTTCAAATTCATTTGAGCTCAATTTAGTGAGTTATGAAATTATTACGCTTGAAGGGCAAAATGGTAATTAAAATTTTAACCCTTAATTAAAACTTTAGGCTTAATAAAATGAAAAGGTAAAATATTTGATCTTAATCTGATTTGGATGATTGAAATTTAAATAATTAAAGGGTAGAAACCTATTAAACAATTCAACAATAATTGAAATGAACTTTAATTAAAATAATTAATTAAATTTGGGAGAATAATAAGATTAGAATTATTAAAATAGGGATGTTATTAGGAAGAAGTTTGCTCTTTAATTTAAGAATCCCTAAATGAATCATCCCAATAATATTTAATTCCTAATTAAAATAATAATCCAAGTTTAAGATTTAAAGTGCTAAAAGCTTAATCATTAAATTAAGTTAAGGTTAAATTATTTAAAGCAAACCCTTTTAAAATAAAATATTAAACTAAATTAAATTAAATTAAATTAAATTAAATTAAATTAAATTAAAACATATTAAATTAAAACATATTAAATTAAATTAAATTAAATTAAATTAAATTAAATTTAATTACATTAAATTAAATTAAAATTAAATTAAATTACATTAAATTAAATTAAAATTAAATTAAATTAAAATTAAATTAAATTACATTAAATTAAATTAAATTAAATTAAATTAAATTAAATTAAATTAAATTAAATTAAATTAAATTAAATTAAATTAAAACTAAATCAAATTAAATTAAATCAAATTGAATTAAATTAAGCTAAAGCATATTATATTAAATTAACTTAAATTAAATTAAATTAAATTAAACCACATTAAATTAAATTAAGTTAAATTAAATTAAATTGAATTAAATATAACATTACTTAAGACATAAAGAAATTCAAAATAAATCTAAAACAACTTGAACACTATTCCAAACTTAAATCCATTAACTAAAATTAATTCACAACTCACTGAACATCCATTCGCCCTCGAAAGCTCGTGATGTCATAACTCTTAAAAAGGAGTGTTAAAAGAAGCGTTACTTCACTTATAGGATATTCAAATGTCCTAGTTCACTGAGCAAGATAACAAAACTTAAACTCCCGGACGATTAATTCATTTGTATAATTAAATTCACTTGGACTTAGAATAATCCTAGAAATGTTGAAAAGATGTTTAAGATTCATCTTAAGCACTTCCTCAATATGATAGGATATTTATAAGAACAATTGAACTTAGTTGTTCTTCGATGAAGAAAATCGTCCTCAAACTAAAATACAAGAACCTGGACGTCATAGAAATGACTAGCTATAGGATTAGGAACTTGGTAGAAAACCATAACCCTTCCCTTAGCTTTACCTAGGAACTTACTTTAAATGCTTAAATATTCTAACCGTGTTTTAAGTGCAACTTGGGATGACGGGAAGACCTTCCGTGTACACTTTTATTTTATTGCAATTTACCTTATTGCAATTTATTTAATCGCATTGCACTTACTTTTCTTGCATGATAAACAACTGTTGCATGAAAACCCACACCTTTAGGATAGTCCCTAAAAGTGAAACCAAAACTAAATTAAAAGTCATTACAAGATAAAATTCACCACCACAACATTTCAAAATATAAAACAACTCAAAATTTAATCACAAACAGAACGACAAAACTACAACTACAACTAAATTAAAACGTCTTGTTGGATGATCGGGAATACCTCGGATGATGTAACCTACGTGTTGCTAACGGGATTTCCACGGTCTAAATGAAAGTGTGGAACTCATTCAGTTGAGTTTAGCAAATTCATCTGGACTAAGTGAGTCCGATAAATATAACGATGCCGGAAGGATGGAACCGTGGGATCTTAACCGGTGTTGTTATAATCAACTTTAAGATTTGTCTAATTAAAATATTAAAAACACCTGGATTTTAAGATTTTCTCTAAACCAAAACACTTCTCTCATCTCCTGATTTATGACTTCTAAAACTAAACCTCTGCAACAATAAGGAGCTCGGAGCATGGTGGGCAGGCACGGCCATCGTCATCGAGCAAAACCCGAGTCTACTTCAAAGAAACTTCCTTAGAATTAAATAACCAAGCCATAGGACTTCGAGGTAGTTCGCCTAGTGCAACATAAATCCTCAACTCTTCGTTAGGCATTTGCATGATCATGTCATGTAAATTAAGCCCTAATCGGTCTTAGGACTCCGAGGTAGTCGTCCGGCACGACACAATCCCTCACATCTTCGAGGCTATTTGTATGATTTTTGTCATACAAATATAAGTCCTAACTAATTAAAATTGGCAAGATCAAAATATTAAATAAACATTAGGACTTTCCTAAATTCAAACCAAACAATAAGATAGTCGGGAAATTACCGAAGTTCGCTTCGAATCTGTGATTTCTCCTACCATTCTTCCTTTGAATTCCCAAAACAAAATGTTCCAAACTTGATCCATTCCCTATTGAAATTCCAAAATTCAATCCATTGAAAACTTAAACTTTGAAATTCTTGAGAGCAGAACTACTGATTATTATCGAGAGTTTTCTTAGGTGATTCCAACTCACTTAAGATGTAATTAACTATAGTGGGCTTGCCCTTATAGGGAATTTTAAGAACCTGTGTAATATAAACCCCGTTTAATGTTTTCATATTAAACTGGGGAATTTGTCGGCTTGTAAAATTGGTTCGCGGATCGTACGGATGTCACAAATCTTCTAGTTTATTTAATCGAGCCCCATCATCAAGCAATGTGTCTATTCTTCGGGATAGATACATGGTTTGTGATGCGGTGCTCGTTTATATAAACTATTCGAGATGTGAGATTAGTTTGATTTCATATCTTAAAATTTTCAAATTTAAAATTATTTTCAAAATCAAATATTACTTTCGCATTATTTATTTAAATTAAAACCTAAAAATATGTCGACAATTTCTGGCGACTCCGCTGGGGATGGTTCCTCTCTCCATTTTTAATCAAATAGTTCTGCTTTCAAAAATCGGTAGTGTATCCATGTCCCTAATGGATCAAACTACCCTTCTTTCCGTTGGAATACTATGTTCATTTCTATCTTGAACGAGTATAACCAACATTCTCTCGGATTTAGGAGCCACTGTTTAGACACCCCTAAACAGAGAGGTTCCGAGATCCTTTTACCTCATTTCTGAGGTGGGGTGGACCCCCAATAGGTGTTAGTTTAGGAGTGATCCTTCGAGTCGAGAAGTCTTGCATAAGACTTTCTTTTCCTTTCCAAACTCTGAATCAAATTCATTACCTTCTCTACACCTTTGAACATTCCGTTCTAAATAAACAAACCCTCTAATGAATGACTCTTTTAACAAATATACATGAACAAGAATGTGTTCGGACACTTTTCGTTTCCTTTCTTTTCGTCCCGATGAGAAGAAGCATAACTCGGGACCGATAATCGAATCTTCCTTGCGAAATGGAAGCCCCAAAGCTGATTTTCTCCTTCACCAATGGACTGGACTTCGCTGTTTACAAGGATGAACTGCCCGAGAATGGGATCATCCGGTTTGGACAAGGGTTCGAAAACACAAATGTCAAGATCGCTGACGTTACCCTTTTCGTACTAATGGACAAAGTCCCAGAAACTGAGAAACCCATGATTGAGTTCAACCTTAAATCAACTCAAGAGTTTCCTCCCCTGCAAAGGGTTCCACTCGAGAGGAATACTACCGTCCATAGGAGGACCGTTATCTCTACCCCCACCGGTCTAGTCGTCTCCGCACTCAACCCCGGCTCCCGCCAAACCGAAGGGGAAGGAGGTTCAAATTTGCAACGAGCATGTTACGCGTGGAGGGTACAGATTTCCGTGCAAGACCTTCTCGTTTTGAAATTGGGTCCAGCTCAAGGGTTCCACCCCTAACACGGACTCGCAGGAGAAACAGAGGCAGGAAGATTGCCGTGAAGCGCCGTAGCCGCCGAAGTCGCTTTCCTAGAAGAAATTCCCGAGTACACACCACTACCCGAATACATACCATTGTCCGAGTATACACCCCTTTTGGAAGGAAGTAGATTCCATCCCCTTTCCGCCGCAACTGACGAGGAAAATGTCCGCAGGATTGCTTCTACATTACCTCGACCCGCATACTATAGTGACAACAGAAAGAAAAGGGCTAGGGTTGCACCACTTGCCCGACTACAGACTGTGATTGAGAAGTTAGCGAGGAAAGAAAGATGCCCTGTATCGAAAATTTTAAGAAGGATAGGGCGGGTGCCGCCAAATCCCGTCTCGGGCCGCGAGTAGAATCTCGCTATCGCCGCGAAGAGCCTAATAAGAAGATGAAGGCTAGTCCAAACTCGTTGTTGTTTCGGGTTTACGGATCGGGGAGGATACCACCTTCCAAAGATTCGACCGACGTACCATCCGGTCCTAGGCCTTCTACTGCTAGAAGGATGGTATGGCGTCCCACTACCGGCCAAAACAACGACCAGAAAAGGAAAGTCTCGTCAGGAGACTTGAGTCCGAGGAAAGTGCTACCGCAGTAAAGGGGACTCATGAGAAAGAAACCCGACAGTTATCACATGACAACTGCAAGGATGTACACAAAAGACCACTAGAAGACGCTATGGAAAAGCTAAGAACTGATATTCAGCGACTAGCAAGGGAAATTCGGAGATGAAGTTGACTCGTCAGAGTTCATGGATGATGAATATGCAGAAATTAACATGGTTGAGACACGGGCTTCGTCGGCTTCACAAGGTGCTCCTGCAGCCGCAGAAAGAGAGGAGCCGGAAGTAATGAGGAGGCAGCTTCAAGAGAAAGATGATACGATCGCACAAATGGCGAAAAGGATGGAAGAGATGGTCAGTAGCTCTTGCCACTCTCCGTAGTCGAGTTCAACCCCAAAGGGAAACACCCCAGAAGTTATTCACATTGTAGACGGAGGAAAGGAGATTACATCCGTCAACGGGGATGATCAATTAAAGAAGGATGCAACACAAAGTATGATTCCGGAAAAGGTTATCAAGAGCTTGGTGGAACAGCAGGTGCGAGAAGCCTTGGCACAATCAAAGAGCGGGACATCCATTCGGACGGGTAGAACTTACCCTGAAGAATTCGACGACGCTGTCCAATATCCGAAAGGCTTTGTACCACCTCTGTTCAAGACCTTTGATGGAACCGGAAACCCTCGGCAGCATGTTGCACATTTTCGTGCCGCTTGTTGCAATGCCGGCGGAAGTGATGCTTTACTCTTCCGACAATTTGTCGACAGCACTGTCGTGGATTGCCTTTGATTGGTATGCGGAATTACCAAACGGCTCGGTGAAGACATTTTCGAATTAGAAAACCTCTTCATCGAGGCGATTTGTCGGAGCTCGACACCACATCACTATAGGTGATTTAGTGGTAGAGAAGCGAAGCCGAATGAAACCTTGGTGGACTACATACTCGATGGAGGAATCTAAGTATGAAGTGTGAGCCACGATTACAAGAACAAGATGCGAGTTGGCATTTTACTAAAAAGCATCCATGGCCCGATAAGCACTTCTCCTCAAGGGATTTACTATTAAGACTTTCGAGAAGTTGTTAAGCAAGGCCTGAAGCTTGCAAGAGGAGGCGAAGCAATTAAGTTTCACCAATAAAACAGACAAACAGAAGCCCGTGAAAACTTTTGAAAAGAAGTCCGGGATCGTCGCAGTAGTCGATAAAGGCAAGCAACCGATACAAATATCGTCAGAACGGCCGCAACAACCTCAACAGAATTACCAACGAACCCCGACCCAGCTATCACCATCTCAACAAGTATGAACAACCGCCTCGTCCACAACGTACGTTTAGGGAGTTCCCGAGCAGGGAGTATCCGTTCAAGAATGAGGCAAAGGCCGAAAATGTTCCGCACTCGATGAAGACTCCGTATATCCAACCGCCGAGCCTAAATGACCGTAAGAAGTCGACAAGAAAGGAGATCCCAACTTTTGCCCTTACCACCGGATGCTTGGACATAAGATAGAAGATTGTATTACCTTCAAAAGTTGGCTCAACGACAATCTTCGGAAAGGGAATATAACGATCCCGAAAGAATATATGAAGGAACCCCGTAAAGGAGGTTCCGTCAATGTTATCTCGACGGATTTCATTGTTCCGATAGATCCCTATGCGACTGACGATGGATGGACTACCGCTTGGACAAAGTCTTCGAAGAAGGTTTTGGATCACATCCAAACCGCTTCGGTGCGAGCCTCAATTCAGAGTTCGAAAACTGTCATGTCGGCACTATCACTTGCGATAGAAGAACCACCTCAACAAGAGACGGCTGAAGAAAAGAATAAAGTTGACGAAGAAGAGAAGACCGAGGCACCTAAGGCTAGACTAGGGGCCGCTTATCCTAGGATAGTTGTTTCCGATTCGGGGAGAAATCCCTCGAACCTCTCGACTCGTATGATTATCCGCCCACTCCGGTGGGATCTTATAATGATGAGGGTTATGGCGTTGGCTACGTTTTCGATCGTTTCTAACGATTACGTAACTAGCGACGATCAACCTAATCCGGACGTCGATTCCGATACAAATGACAATTCTCAAATCATACACCATCTCGATGATCACAATGACGAAGAAGACATCCACCAGGGAGGCTACGAGAGTTCAACAAGCAACGAATCTATTTGTGAGTTTCGAGGAGCTCCAATCACAATAGAGTTAGAGCCTTCGTACTCCGAAGCTAATACCGAAGAACCCGTCGTTCCGATTCGGGAGGAGACACCAAAGCAAACTCAATGCTAAACTTAGAAGAAATCACGAAGTCAACTTAAGAAGTGGAAGAGTTCTACCTCCGAGAATGGGTCCAAAGGACAAAGGAAAGCGTGTGGTTGTTCATGAAGAACCAACCCCTGCAGAAGAAATACCCATTCGAGAAGAAAACGAGGCACATGAAAACAAAGTGGACTACAACGTGCTAGCCCATCTTAGGAAACTACCAGCCAAACTGAGCATCTACGACGCTCTCATCTTATCAAAGGAGATGAGAGAAGCTCTGATCAAGGCCTTACTTGATCCAGAAATTTGCTTAGCTCAAATGGCCGGAGAGTCCTTAGATGAGGTTTGCTCGTTAAAGGAACAACGAGGTGTTACCTTCACGGACAATGATCTATTACTTGGGATGCAGACCACAACCGACCGTTGTACATTTCGACTTACAATTGGGAAGTTTACACTCTCCGCAGTATTGGTGGATCCAGGAGCATCAATCAATATAATGAATCTTCGAACGCTAAGCATACTTGGAAATTGATGCTCGCGAGCTCGAGGCGGACAAAATGTTATTAAGAGGATTCAACCGTAAAGGAGAAAGAGCCCTCGGATCAATAACACCGCTAATGAAGACCGGTGACTTAGCAAAGACAACCGCGAAATTTCACATAATTGATTCGAAACGTCGTTCAACGCTCTACTCGGGCCGACCATGGATACATGAAAACAGGATGGTACCATCATCTCTACATCAATGCATTAAATACTACGATGGAGGGGAACAAGTGTATTAAAGGTGACTTACAACCGTTCTCCGTACATGAAATCGTAATCCATGAAGATGCAGCTTATTATGCACCTCCGAAGAAAACAATCTTCTCCAGTAAAAACCATAACAAATGAAGCAAAGGAAATTTGGGACGACGAAGAACCCGAAATTCTAGTCCAACAGCTTACTCACCACTCCCTTACGGCGAGATGGTGAAGGTTTCTCCACAACTCGCATCCGAGGTCGAGGCCGGGGACGAGGTCGTGGCGTAGACATTAGGACAGCTTGGACGAAGAAACCAGCCATCAATGTTGAATGGGAAGATAGTTCGAAGAAGAAAAAGAAATCAAACAAGAAGCAGCGATAATAAGTCGAAGAAGCCGCAATTCGAATCCCTCTCGAAGATGAAAGAAACGAAGAATATAAATCGATGTACGAGAAGATTAACCACTATGTACATACTATGACCCTGACCCCGATCCATTCTAATAAGATCGAGGGTATGGAGGTCAAAGAGGTACGTAGCGGTGGTGCAAAGCCAATCAAATTCTACCGTGGTGCTCCTTCCTCCAAAACTCGAAAATAATGTACAATTTGAAGGTGCTACTTCATCGAATTAATGGAATTACCTTTCGAGTGGTACTCTCCTCGTGTTCAAAATTTAATTCGGCCGTGGTTTCTTACCTCGACAATGGACAAAGGGTCGATCACAACATTTTGAAAATTTATGGAATAGCTCCGGTCGTCCACCCAATTCAAAGCATGGTCTCGGATTCGGCACGAGTAGGATCGGCTGACGATACCGAATTTTGCATGGTTGTCACTTGCGAGTCTAATGAAGACTGCATGGAAACTACAGAAGAACTCGAAGATTTACAAATTGGAGACGCTCCACCAGAGTTTGAGGAAGAGATCAAATCTACAATAGATGAGTTAACGGAAGTTAACTTAGGTACTAGCGAAGAACCTAGACCTACCTTTGTTAGCTCCTTACTCAATAAAGAAGACTAAAAAAGAAATAATTAAGTTATTAATGGAATTTAAAGACTGTTTTGCTTGGAGCTACGATGAGATGCCAGGTTTAGCTCCAGAGGTCGCAGTCCATAAGCTAGGGGTGGATCCCGCTTCTGTTCCAGCCGGACAAGGTCCCAGAAGAATGCGTCTAGAAATCGAACAACAAGTCATAGCTGAAGTTAAAAAGCTAATAGACGCCAAATTTGTCCGTGAAGAACAATACCCGACTTGGTTAGCCAATGTAGTACCAGCCAGGAAGAAGAATGGTCGTATCAGAATTTGTGTGGATTTCGTAGATTTAAACAAGGCATGTCCAAAAGATGAATTCCCTCTACCGATCCCAGAATTAATGATCGACATCGCTTCAACACATGAAATATTCTCATTCATGGATGGATCTTCAGGATACAACCGGATAAAAATGGCTCCGGAAGATGAAAAACTTACAAGCATTCGAACGCCGATCGGAGTATATTGCTACACGATGATGCCATTCGGATCGAAGAACGCAGGAGCAACCTACCGTAGAGCGATGACAAGAATTTTTGATGATCTCATCCACAATCAAGTCGAATGCTACGTGGATGATGTGGTCATCAAAAGCAAAGTAAAGGAAAACCAACTCGTATGATTTGAGAATTGTTTTCGAACGATTAAGACAATTTAACCTTAAGATGAATCCCTTAAAATGCGCCTTCGGCGTCACCTCCGGAAATTCTTAGGATTCCTTGTCCGACATCGTGGAATTGAAATCGACCCAGAAAAGATTAAAGCTATCTTAGAAATGCCACCTCCCAAAACCCTAAAACAACTACGATCTTTTCAAGGGAAGTTGGCATATCTTCGACGCTTTATCTCGAACTTGTCAGGTAGGTGTCAGCCTTTCTCGGCATTAGTTAAAAAGGACGCCAAATTTATTTGGGAAGAGAAATGCCAGAAGGCCTTTGAGGACATTAAACAATATTTAATGACACCTCCCGTCTTAGCAGCCCCGGCCTCGTGTAGACCGTCGATACTTTATACCGCGGCTTTAGACGACTCTCTCGGAGCCCTTTTAGCCTAGGTCAATGATGAGGGTAAAGAAAATGCTCTTTACTACCTAAGCCGTCGTTTACTTCCGACGGAAATAAGGTATCCCGCAATTGAAAAGCATTGTTTGGCCCTGATCTTCTCCGCTCAAAAGCTCAGGCACTACATGCTTTCTCATAAGGTCAACCTGATTTCGAAATTTAATCCATTGCAATACTTGATGACCCGTCCAACGCTTTCCGGCAGACTTGCCAGATGGTCAATGATATTATTGCAATTCGATATAACTTTCATGCCTCTTCGTGCCGTAAAAGGACAAGTCCTAGCAGACTTCCTCGCAAAGACACCCTTTGTCGGCAGAATCTTCTCTCAATGACGACTTGCCAGATGAACAAATAATGAACCTAGAAGACCCTGATGATCGACGTTGGCAACTATATTTCGATGGAGCATCTTCAGCACATAAAGACGAAGAATCGCAAGTGATAGTGCCCGGTAAGGCAGGGATCAGACTAATCTTTATAACACCGGAGCGGGAGATGTTAAGATACTCCTACCACTTGACAGAGCCTTGTACAAATAACGAAGCAGAATACGAAGCCCTCATAATAGGACTAGAATTAACTATTCAAATGGGTATAACAGACATCAACATTTACGGGGATTCGCACTTAATCATTCAACAAATCGCCGGACAATACAGAATTTTAAAACCAAGACTCGAGCAATACTTCCAGTATGCCATACAGCAGTTGGAACAGATTCCGAATGTGACAATCTACAAAATTCCTGAAAAGAAAATGCTTTAGCAGATGCGTTAGCCCGTCTCGCAAAAGAATTTTCCTGTTTGCAAGATGAATCGAGAGAAGTGTCGGCTCACGGACGTCGGGTCCTATCACGGCTCGACATAGACACAATACACAAATCGGAAAAGGAGAAGAATCGGCTTCGACAAGGATGGTAAAACACGAAGATTGGCGACGCACCATTAATAGATTACTCCGCAAGCGGGAAAACTACCCGACGATAGGTCGTTAGCCCATCGGATCAAGAAAAGAACTCGTCTTACACATTAATAAACAACACATTATACGTAAGGTCTTTTGATCAAATGTGGCTAAGGTGCCTAAGCGGGTCCGAGGCCCGTGAAATTGTTAAAGAGGTGCATTCGGGACTTCGTGGTGCTCACCGATCGGGTCCGATGATGAAAATGAAAATTAAAAGACTAGGGTACTACCGGCCCTCGATGATGACCGACCGCATGAAAATCGCCAAGAGCCGTCACCAGTGCCAAGTGCACGGAGTGGTTCTACACCAACCCCCAAATGTGCTACATCCGACAATTGCGTCGTGGCCATTCGAATGTTGGGGCACGGATATAGTGGGTCCAATAGAACCACCATCTTCAAAAGGACATCGCTTCATTCTCGCGGCTACGGATTACTTTTCTAAATGGGCAGAGTGCGGCTCCACTTAGAGAAGTGAAAGCACATCACGTGCTAGAATTTTTCAAGAACCAAGTTGTCTACCGTTTCGGAGTGCCGCGCAGATCATCTCGTATAACTGGGTCAGCATTCAGAAGCACGCAAATCAACAATTTTGTCAGGAGACACAGAATCGACTGACGATACTCAACAATTTACTCCCAAGAGCAAACGGCCTGGCTGAGGCTTTTAATAAAACTCTCGTTCAAATTTTAAAGAAGACTTTAGACGAAAATAAGAGAAATTGGCACGAGAAGTTATTAGAAGCCTTATGGGCCTACCGGACAACCTTCAGAACTCCTACTCAAGCTACACCTTACGCTCTAGTGTATGGGTCCGAGGCAGTGTTACCCTTAGAGGTCCGAGCCTTCCTTCACTCGAATTGCGATTATAAACAAAATCACGACGAAGAGAATGCCAAATTACGACTAGAGGAATTAGAAAGCCTAGAAGGAAAAGACTTGCAGCGCAGCAGGAATTTAGAACTATACCAAGCTAGGATGGTTCAAGCCCATGACAGATCGGGTCCGCCCAAGAACCTTCAAGGTTGCCGACTTAGTTCTCGTTCTCAAGAGACCTATCCTTGCACACCGCAAGATAGGAGGAAAATTTGAACCCACTTGGGAAGGACCGTTTGTTGTTGAGGCGACCTACTCGAGAGGCTCCTACCAGCTAGTGAACTGCCAAGGGGAACGACATATGCTTCCGATCAATGGACGATTCTTGAAGAAGTATCACGCTACCTGATGTTTCGAAGGAATGAATCCTTCATCCCTAGAAGCACGGGTGAAGTAATTACTTATGACTGGGTCCGAACCCAAAAAAAAAAAATAATAATAATAATAATAATAAATGTACTAGAATAAATAAAATCATGATGATAAAGTTTTCCTTGTTTTCTCTTCCATATCAAAATCTCTTTCCTGATCTTATCCCACTTCATTCCTGTTAAATTGAAAAATACAAAAATAATAATAAAAAAAACTGTCTTTAATAAACTTTTTCTTAATCTTCTTGTTCTTAGTATGCCCCCCGATCCTTTTCCCGGTCTTTTCACGTGGAAATGTCGAACGGGCGGTTGGTCCCGAACTTTAGAAATGGCGTAAGCCTTGTACTCGATGAAAAGAGGGTGAAAGATGGAGCGATAATAGAGATTGACCCAGACTTCGCACCAGCGGGCCTGCAATACGAGGAAAGTGACTGGGTCCCGATTGACCGAGAGGAACTGCCTAATCAGACAGTAATGAAAGTGGGTGGCCCAAGCCACCAATCCGGCAGCAAGAAAAGAAAAACAGACACTGAAGGAGACAAGAGAATCAAGTCTGTAGTCGCTACAGCAGAGGGCAGGCTTATCAGCGCCGTGCCCACAAAAATTCAGGAAATACGAAGAGCTACTCTCACAAAGAACTCAACGAAGAAATAAAAATCACCGTATCCGCAAGATGTTAACTAAATTAGCAGCGGACCAGCGCGACGAGGCAAGCTTACATGCCGCAGTACATATACTTCAAGGATACCGATTCGCCAGGAACCTGAAGGAAGGAAGCCAGCTCCGTGATGACGAAGAAACCCGAGAAATCTCAAGAAGAACGAAGAAAGAAGGCTACTATGCCACCGGATGAAGCCACCGGTAATGCATAACCTTGTTGCAGGAGCAACCCCGGAGGATGTCCCGACGGACATCATCCCCGAGGAGCCGAGGTATGCAGGAGAACGTGAAGGGATTGAGCCATATATCCCACAGTACGTCACCAGGCCTCGCCATTTGCAAATTATCCCAGAATACGAGCTAGAAAGAATACAGAATGTCCAGAAGAAAACTTTTGAATACTTCGAAAGAATCAGAGGCAGGAGGATCAATATACTAGAAGGCCTCGAGCTACATACAGACGTGTTCTCAGAATACGAACAACAACAAATCATGGACTGCATCCGGGATTTGAAAAAGATGGGCCGAGCAGGCCGCCTAAGAGAAAACACTTACTCGAAACCCCGGAGATGGATGCCAGGGAAAGGGAGAATTACAATACAATGTGGATGCTGCTACAACTTCGCAGAAGACAGGAAGGGAAACCCACCGGGATACTCCGTCATGGCCGTGTGGATCCAATGCCATTAGTCATTAAAAGGATGGTAAAAAGAATGATAACATGGAGGGTATCGCGCAGTATCGCATACCCAATAGTTGCATCATTAACATTTACAAGAAGGGTGACTGCATACCCCCGCACATAGATCACCACGACTTTGTCAGACCTTTTTGCACAGCTTCTTTTCTGAATGAGTGTAATATCATGTTCGGATCTGACCTCCGGATAGCGAGCCCGTGTGAGTTCCGAGGGCCAGTAAAGATACCATCGTCGGTAGGTTCCGTCATGATACCGAAGGGCAACGGAGCGAGATGTCGCTAAACATTGCATACCGGGAGTACCAGTGAAGCGCATCTCGCTTACTTTCGAAGGATGGACGACGAGAAAGCACCTTACCACTTCCGACTGCACCCGGAGCTAGAGAGCCTCCGACCTTACGAGCTGTGAGTTACATGGAAAATATCACACCTCCAACGTACATCCCTACGGCATCCTTGCCAAGGATGGCTTGGAAGGTGATGTTATTGACCATGTACCTCACTATTCAGACATGGATTTTTGACATATACCCTTTGGATAGATCGACAAAGATCATACATAGTCCGTTTTGAGTCTACATGGATTGTATGAGATGTATTCCAGATCGAGTTGTATGATGTATCTTCAACATGGTTGGAATGAAAGTGACCATGTCACAATTTTGGCCTTCACCTCTTTTGTGCAAATTGACTGGGAAACGCCATTAAAGTTAAACGAACTTCGAACAAAGAACAAAAATAATAAAAAATAAATAAAAAATAATAATAATAATAAAAAGAACAAAAAGAGGAAAATAAAAATATAAATAATAGATGAGAATTATTTTTCCATAAAAAATCCAAACATAAAATAACTTCAAAATCCACGTGAACGCTAAATAAAATTCACATGAACAATAGTACATAGCTAAAAAAAAAAATTTTCGAAAGTTAAAGGACAAATAGAATGAAAATGAATCTCAAATCGGATCCCACTCAAAATTCATCTTTTCAAACATTTCAAATCAACTCCAAATCGAAATTTATCTCAAGAAGCTTTGAAATTCTCTGTCGGGACAACTCTTCCTCACAAGAGACCCACACTTCAATTTCAGAACCCTAAACCTTTTTTTCGTCACATCGAAATCATTTCGACTTTTGTGGCCTACCTTTCTTCCTGTATGGAGATCGACTAGGTCTATTGACACGGAGCCAAAAGCTTTGTCTGATTTGGTTCTGATGGCATGAGACTGGGTCCCTCTTCACACAAATAAACTTTCGAGATTGGAATCCATTCCAATTCTCATTAAACTTTCGAGATTGGAATCCAATTCCAATTGTCATTAAACTTCCGAGATTGGAACCTCGTTCCAATTCTCATTAAACTTCCGAGATTGGAATCCATTTCCAATTCTCATTAAACTTCCGAGATTGGAACCTCATTCCAATTCTCATTAAACCTTCGAGATTGGAATTCAATTCCAATTCTCAATAAACTTTCGAGATTGGAATCCAACTCCAATTCTCATTAAACTTCCGAGATTGGAACCTCGTTCCAATTCTCATTAAACTTCCGAGATTGGAATCCATTTCCAATTCTCATTAAACTTCCGAGATTGGAATCCAATTCCAATTCTCATTAAACTTCCGAGATTGGAATCCATTTCCAATTCTCATTAAACCTTCGAGATTGGAATTCAATTCCAATTCTCATTAAACTTTCGAGATTGGAACCTCGTTCCAATTCTCATTAAACTTCCGAGATTGGAATCCATTTCCATTTCTCTTTAAACCTTCGAGATTGGAACCAGTTTCCAATTCTCATTAAACCTTCGAGATTAGAACCGGCTTCAATTCTCATTAAACCTTCGAGATTGGAACCGCGTTCCAATTCTCATTAAACCTTTGAGATTGGAACCAGTTTCCATTTCTCTTTAGACCTTTGAGATTGGAATCCATTTCCAATCCTCATTAAACCTTTGAGATTGGAACCAGTTTCCATTTCTCTTTAAACCTTCGAGATTGGAACCAGCTTCCATTTCTCTTTAAACCTTCGAGACTGGAACTAGATTCCAGTTCTCTTTAAACCTTCGAGATCGGAACCAGATTCCAGTTCTCTTTAAACCTTCGAGACTAGAACCCGATTCTAGTTCTCTTTAAACTTTCGAGATCAGTACCTAAATTCTGATTCTCATCCCCTTCAATCAACACTTAAACTCCGATTCTCATTCTGCAGCTGGTACCCCGATTCAAGTTTTCTTCACAATCCCGGGATTGGAACCTCGTTTCGAATCCAAACATCAAATCCAAATTTCCTCAAATTGATTTTTTTTTTGATCAAACTTCAATCTAAATGAAAACTCAAAATCTAAACTTACACATCAAAACTTAAACTAAAACAAAACGAAAATCTAAATCAAAATTCCCACAGATCATGTGATTTGGGATTCACCTCCTTTTCCCTTCCCCAGCGAGAGTTCAGGAATCTCCAGTCTTAGAGATATACTTGACACTCCCCAGCGGAAACCCTTCTACTTCGTCCTAAGTTTATCACTTGGACATCTATGTTGGTTTTGTTGATCTTTTCGGTCAACGCCAATACGCGCGGTGTGCTTGGTTAGCACACCACACCTATTGGGGGTCCATTTGTTGACCTCATTTTTGGTGAGGTCTTCTCTTCTTCTCTTTAGTACTTAGGATCTAGCCTTAGGCCTTTCCTTCGACTATCCTAGAGGATTAGAATTGGGACCCACCACTTAGAAATTCAAACCACTTCTTAACTCCCCGCAAACTCCACAAACTTGATTGTAGACCCCTAATCACCTAGAGGGTTGAAATTAAATGTGGAAGTTTAAAGGATGAGTTCCTATAGGATTCTTTGGCCTTAGGACCGCCCAGGTGGCCCGGTCCGGTGAAGGGGCTGAATTACACACACACTACACCTATACACTACACTTTCACACACCTCTTAAAACCACACCCATACCCAATTTGACCTCCTAACTCATGCGGGTGATTCACATGGATGGTCTTTAACCCCTAAGCCCTCAGGCAAGAGGTTAGGAACAACATAGTGGGTGCCTCAAATGAGTCCCTTCATGGCTCATGTGGGCTTGATGTGGCTTCATGGCTCAACCAAAATGATTTCATTCCACTTACATTCACCCAAGCTTCAATTTTCCAAATTTTCAATTTTTGACCCCCGGGACCCTACACCCGCCTAGCCTACCCAAAACCCTTGAAATTACCTAAATCTTCCAAAATTTCCAAATCACCCAAAATTCCCCAAAATCATTCCTAAACATTTTCTCACCAATCAAATTAATCATCCATACCCAAAAATACCAAAAATTCCAAAAATACCTCCCAATACCCTCCAAATACCCAAAATACCCCTCTTAGCCAAAAAAATCCAAAAATTCAGAAAATTCCCAGAAAATTCCAGAAAATCCCAAATATTCCCAATTTCATTTTGTTCAACTACACCATGGGCTAATTTTGTCAATTTACCCCACTTTTATCAAAATCCCCAATTTGACCCATTTTAACCCAAAGTGAACCCAATGTCAAACCAAACCTACCCAATTGACCCAAATTCTGGTCCAATTCAATTATAAACTTCAATTCAACATCCCCAACACCAATCTAGACCAAATACAAGTCCAATTTGATTGACATTTGAATCCAATTTCACTTTGGGCCTTAAAGCCCAATTTGAACCCATGACCCAAACTTAGCCCAAACTCACCCAATTCAACTCCAATTAACCCAAAATCTTTTCTAAACCTTCCTTAACATTCCCATAAACAAAACACTAACATGATTTGCCTAAAATTTAGACCCAAACCCCACTCAAATTCAACCCAAAATCAAAAAGCCCAATTTTGACCTAAACCCAAACCTAACCCAAATAGGCCCAAACCTCAAAATCAAAACCCAACCAAAGCCAAAACCTCTTTGAAACACTGCCATAAACATTTCCCAACATTTATTTTACATCAATTTCAACCCTAGCCCAACATTGGCCCAAGTTAGCCCAATTTGACCTATATTGGCCCATTCACCAAAAAAGCCCAAATCCAACCCAATTCAAACCCAAACCACCCCAAATTTGCTCCAAATCACTCATAACCCATCCATGAGCTAAAACCAACATTTGTTTGGCCCAATCCTTCACAAATTCCCCATCCATAAATTTATTGCCAAAAACCAAAAGCCCACTTTCTTAAACCTTCCTAAAGCCCATCTCCACCAAAATCCAAAGGGGGAAAATCAATCCAAGGCCCATATGACAAATTCTCTTCATCATGCATTCAATTAAAATCATCCCTAAGTCCTAATCCAATGATCAAATAATTCTAAATAAAGCTTCATCCAACTTTCCACCAAAATATCCTAAATCCTTAAAATCCATTTTTATGAAGTTGACTAAACTTTTCCCAAGCCAAATGGAGCCAAATGCAAGCCATGAACAAGCCACATGAAGACATGGAAGGTTTGACATGTGATCAAGCCATTAATGGCAAAAGGAGGAGCCTCTTTTAAGCCCCCTTAAAAGGTTTTAACCCTTTTAATGCTTCACCTTAATCCATGATTAATCAAAATATTCATGGATGGTGACCTCTCCACCCTTTTCTAGCTGATTCACCTGATCCTCCCTCAGCCAAATAATCCATGGAAGGGTGCACCAAACCCAAAATGGTGGGTTGACCCATTTGGACCCAAAATGAGTCTCTCCCCATACCATTTTAATCCAAACCCTTTACACATGTCCATGGCCAATTGATTGCACAAACCTCCAACCCTGACCCACCTGGACCTGAGGGTGACCCATGCCTACCGGCCAGCCGCCTAGGTCACCGGAAAACACCATGGCCGAGACCTTGGGAGGAGCCAAACTTTGGAATTCCACCTTGCTGAGTTGCCCCATGCCCAATGGCCACCATGGCTGTTCTTCACATGCCAAGAGCAGTCGATCCATCCTCGGCCACCCCTAGGAGAGCCTCCAGCCATGCCTATTTAAACACCACCCCCTCTCGGCCATGAGAGGTACCGAACCAAACCTTAAGGAAACTCGCCAAAATCATTCCGCATCACTCTCCACACATAGAGCACTTGATCCCCACCGAATTCCAACCCCAATTCCCTCCGACTGAGCTCAATTTCGAGCTCAAACTTTAGCCCAAAAACCAGGACACTTCTTCACGATGAGCCAATCCCCAAATTGATTGGTCCTACACCTTCACCAGACCAAGAGGAGAAGTTTCCCACTGAAAGCCCCATCTCCAGGCCACCCAGTTGCTCCAGCCTCCAAGCTTTGTGATCGGTTGTGGTCACTTTCATAGCTAGACAATTCACCAGGCCAAGGGACTTCATATGGAGCTTACTTGGACCCAATCGAAGGTGACACAACTCTCAGATCGAAGCTTCACTTCTCTGAGCAAAGGTATGGACTCCCTCTTCTTCCCGAGCTTCCAGAGATTCTCATTTTAATTTGAGTCAATTTAAATGCATGTTTACCAGTATGGATGTATTCGTCTCTTCAAGACGAATCCATAGAGCATAAGAACACGAAAATCCGTTGAGAATCGAGTGAGAAATTAGGGTTAGAAGGTTGACGGTCACGGGTGCACACCAGTCGTAGACGATGACCAGGAGTCGTTGGATCGCGCGTGTATCGAGCGGACGGTTCAGATTGCGCCGGATCAGAGAATGTTACGTGAACCGCGGGTCCCGGGACGGCTGACTCAGATGGCGGTGCCCAATCACAGCGCGACACGCACCCCTTTGGAGCTGCCGATGTTTCGCTGGCGCCGCGTGGATAAGTAGATAAATAGGGTATTTAATGTATTTATTAAATATCGAAACTTTGAAAATTCATAACTTTGTGTAGAAAAATCGGAAAAATAAAAGAAAAATACCCTCTTGCTCAGTGAACGGAGGAGAATAATGTGGAAAAGAAATCATTTAATTTCATCCAGTATTTTATTTTTAATGATTTATTTACCCTCTCGCATTGTTTTAATTCTCCATGCATATAGGAAATTCACCATGGCATGAGACCATAGGGCTTTTGAAGCCTCCGAATTTGGGAGCATTCCCCGAATTTTCCAAAGTCGGAGGCCATCCCTATGAGAAGTTATTGATTTTTCAAATTCATGTTACTGTTTTGAGTATTTTAAATCCAATAACTAGCATGTTGTGAAATAAATTCTAGGAAAATTTGGTGATGTTTCTTATGACCAGAGGACCCTAGTAAAAATAGGTTTTGAATTAATTCACTTGGAATAACCCTAGTTGGCTTAAACACCCTAAATAGGTTCTTAATTAATTAGAGCTAATTATACATCAAATTGACTTGAAATCAATTCTCCACTGACCTTTAGGATTAGAGGAACCCACCATAAAAGTTTGAAGTCAATTGGGTTTGGTTAGCCCTATCAAATGGGTTGATTAAGCCATTTAGCCAATTTAAACTTTGAAAATTCATAACGTTCAAAATACTTTTCAAAAATTCACCAAATTGGTTTTGGAGCCTCTCTGATATTAGGGAAATTTAAGAAAATTAAAATTTCAATTTTCTAAAAAGTTGATTTTTTGTATTATTTTAATATTTTAATAATAAAAAAATAATAAAAATCACAAAAATAATAAAATTCACCAAAATGTCACATTTTGAATTTTAGTCACTTAGGAACAAATCCCATATTTTTCCTAGGTCTCTATGATGAGTTATTAAATTTTAAAGCCCTAGGGTAATTTTAAAATAAAAAAAATGTATTTTCTAGCATTTCTATTCAAATAATTCTAATAAATCAAAGAAAAATCAAAAAATTATAAAAATTCATTCTCTGATTTCCCTGATATCAAAGAGATTTTTGAAAAATATAAAATTCATTTTTGAAACTTTATTTTATTTTTAAATTAATTAATACTCCAAAACTCAAAATAATTATAATAAAAATAATATAATTCAAAAAATCACCAAACTTGGTCCAAGTGGTCCTCTTGTCATTAGGAATGTCCCATAATTTTCCTAAGGATAGAAATTTTTCATTGGTTATATTATTAAATTTTCCTTGGAAATCCTTATTTTCCACCAAAAATAATTACATAAATAAATTAAATACAGAAAAATCACATTTTCTCCTCTAATGTCTTTATTGACATATGAGTGAAGTCACATAAAAATTTCAAATTCATTTGAGCTCAATTTAGTGAGTTATGAAATTATTAAGCTTGAAGGGCAAAATGGTAATTAAATTTTTCATTAATTAAAACTTTAGGCTTAATAAAATGAAAAGGTAAAATATTTGATCTTAATCTGATTTGGATGATTGAAATTTAAATAATTAAAGGGTAGAAACCTATTAAACAATTCAACAATAATTGAAATGAACTTTAATTAAAATAATTAATTAAATTTGGGAGAATAATAAGATTGGAATTATTAAAATAGGGATGTTATTTGGAAGAAGTTTGCTCTTTAATTTAAGAATCCCTAAATTAATTATCCCAATAATATTTAATTCCTAATTAAAATGATAATCCAAGTTTAAGATTTAAAGTGCTAAAAGACTTAATCATTAAATTAAGTTAAGGTTAAATTATTTAAAGCAAACCCTTTTAAAATAAAATATTAAATTAAATTAAATTAAATTGAATTAAATTAAATTAAATTAAATTAAATTAAATTAAAACATATTAAATTAAAACATATTAAATTAAATTAAATTAAATTAAATTAAATTAAATTTAATTACATTAAATTAAATTAAAATTAAATTAAATTACATTAAATTAAATTAAAATTAAATTAAATTAAAATTAAATTACATTACATTAAATTAAATTAAATTAAATTAAATTAAATTAAATTAAATTAAATTAAATTAAATTAAATTAAATTAAATTAAAACTAAATCAAATTAAATTAAATCAAATTGAATTAAATTAAGCTAAAGCATATTATATTAAATTAACTTAAATTAAATTAAATTAAATTAAACCACATTAAATTAAATTAAGTTAAATTAAATTAAATTGAATTAAATATAACATTACTTAAGACATAAAGAAATTCAAAATAAATCTAAAACAACTTGAACACTATTCCAAACTTAAATCCATTAACTAAAATTAAATCACAACTCACTTGAAAATCCATTCGCCCTCGAAAGCTCGTGATGTCATAACTCTTAAAAAGGAGTGTTAAAAGAAGCGTTACTTCACTTATAGGATATTCAAATGTCCTAGTTCACTCGAGCAAGATAACAAAACTTAAACTCCGGACGATTAATTCATTTGTATAATTAAATTCACTTGGACTTAGAATAATCCTAGAAATGTTGAAAAGATGTTTAAGATTCGTCTTAAGCACTTCCTCAATATGATAGGATATTTATAAGAACAATTGAACTTAGTTGTTCTTTGATGAAGAAAATCGTCCTCAAACTAAAATACAAGAACCTAGACGTCATAGGAAATGACTAGCTATAGGATTAGGAACTTGGTAGAAAACCATAACCCTTCCCTTAGCTTTACCTAGGAACTTACTTTAAATGCTTAAATATTCTATCTGTGTTTTAAGTGCAGCTTGGGATGACGGGAAGACCTTCCAGGTACGCTTTTATTTTATTGCAATTTACCTTATTGCAATTTATTTAATCGCATTGCACTTACTTTTCTTGCATGATAAACAACTGTTGCATGAAAACCCACACCTTTAGGATAGTCCCTAAAACTGAAACCAAAACTAAATTAAAAGTCATTACAAGATAAAATTCACCGCCACAACATTTCAAAATATAAAACAACTCAAAATTTAATCACAAACAGAACGACAAAACTACAACTACAACTAAATTAAAACGTCTTGTTGGATGATCGGGAATACCTCAAATGATGTAACCTACGTGTTGCTAACGGGATTTCCCACGGTCTAAATGAAAGTGTGGAATTCATTCAGTTGAGTTTAGCAAATTCATCTGGACTAAGTGAATCCGATAAAAATAACGATGCGGAAGGATGGAACCGTGGGATCTTAACCGGTGTTGTTATAATCAACTTTAAGATTTGTCTAATTAAAATATTAAAAACACATGGATTTTAAGATTTTCTCTAAACCAAAACACTTCTCTCATCTCCCGATTTATGACTTCTAAAACTAAACCTCCGCAACAACAAGGAGCTCGGAGCATGGTGGGCAGCACGGCCATCGTCATCGAGAAAACTCGAGTCTACTTCACAGAAACTTCCTTAGAATTAAATAACCAAGCCATAGGACTTCGAGGTAGTTTGCCTAGTGCAACATAAATCCTCAACTCTTCGTTAGGCATTTGCATGATCATGTCATGTAAATTAAGCCCTAATCGGTCTTAGGACTCCGAGGTAGTCGTCCAGTACGACACAATCCCTCACATCTTCGAGGCTATTTGTATGATTTTTGTCATACAAATATAAGTCCTAACTAATTAAAATTGGCAAGATCAAAATATTAAATAAACATTAGGACTTTCCTAAATTCAAACCAAACAATAGGATAGTCGGGAAATTACCGAAGTTCGCTTCGAATCTGTGATTTCTCCTACCTTTCTTCCTTTGAATTCCCAAAACAAAATGTTCCAAACTTGATCCATTCCCTATTGAAATTCCAAAATTCAATCCATTGAAAACTTAAACTTTGAAATTCTTGAGAGCAGAACTATTGATTATTATCGAAAGTTTTCTTAGGTGATTCCCGTCACTTAATATATAATTAACTATAGGGGCTTGCCCTTATAGGGAATTTTAAGAACCCAGGTAATATAAACCCTGTTTAATGTTTTCATATTAAACAGGGGAATTTGTCGGCTTGTAAAATTGGTTCGCAGATCAGACGGATGTCACAAATCTTCTAGTTTATTTAATCGAGCCCCATCATCAAGCAATGTGTCTATTCTTCAGGATAGATACATGGTTTGTGATGCGGTGCTCGTTTATATAAACTATTCGGTATGTGAGATTAGTTTGATTTCATATCTTAAAACTTTCAAATTTAAAATTATTTTCAAAATAAAATATTACTTTTGCATTATTTATTTAAATTAAAACCTAAAAATATGCCGACAAACACTCGACTTGGTTGTGAATGAAATCATCAAAAATCCTCGTCATTGCTCTTTGGTAGGTTGCTCCTGCGTTCTTCAATCCAAATGGCATCACTGTGTAGTAGTACACTCCAATTGGCGTTCTGAAGGCTGTTAGCTTTTCATCTTTTGGTGCCATCTTTATCTGGTTGTTTCCTGAAGATCCATCCATGAAAGAGAAGACTTCGTGCGTTGAGGCGATGTCGATAATTAATTCTGGGATTGGTAGTGGGAATTCACCTTTGGATACGCTTTGTTCAAATCTCTGAAATCTACGTAGATTCTGATCTGACCATTCTTCTTTCTGACTGGTATCACATTGGCTAACCAAGTCGGGTATTGCTCTTCACAGACAAATTTAGCGTCTATTAGCTTCTTAACTTCAGCTATTACTTGTTGTTCAATCTCTAGACGCATTCTTCTCGGAGCTTGTCGACTGGAACAACAGTGTGATCCACTCCTAGCCTGTGAACTGCAACCTCTGGAGCTAATCCTGGCATTTCATCGTAACTCCAAGCAAAACAGTCTTTGAATTCCATTAATAGCTTGAATATGCTTTCCGAGTCTTCTTTATTAAGGAGCTAACAAAGGTCGGCCTAGGCTCTTCGCTAGTACCTAAGTTAACTTCCATTAACTTATCTATTATAGATTTAATTTCTTCTTCGAATTCTGGCGGAGCATCTCCGATTGGTAGATCTTTAAGATCTTCTAAAGCTTCCAAGCAGTCTTCATTAGGCTCGCAAGTGACAACCAAGCAAAATCTCGTATCGTCAACTGATCCTACCGTGCTGAATCCGAGACGATGTTTTGAATTGGGAGGTCGGCTGGTGTTATTCCATAATTTTTCAAAATGTTGTTATTGACCATTTGTCCATCGTCGAGGTAAGACACCATGTTGAATTAAATTTTGAACACATGGAGAGTACCACTCAAAAGGCAGTTCTATTAGTTCAGATGAAGCAACATCTTCAAATTGTACATCATTTTCAGTTTTGGAAGAAGAAGCACCACGGTAAAACTTGATTGGTTTAGTACCACCACCATACACTTCCTTGACCATCATACCCTCGACCTTATTAGGGTGGATCGGGGTTAGGGTCATAGTATGTACATAGTGGTTAATCTTCTCGTACATTGATTTATATTCTTCATTTTTTTCGTCTTCGAGAGAGATCTTGAACTGGGGTTTCTTCTGACTTATCGCCGCTGCTTCTTTCTTGATTTCTTCTTCTTCGGAACTGTTCTCCCAATCAACGTCAAAGACTGGTTTCTTCTGTCCAACTGTTCCAACGTCTCTTCCATGACCTCGGATGCGAGTTCTGGAGAAAACTTCACCATCTCGCCGTAAGGGAGTGGTGAGTAACTGTTGGACTAGAATTTCAGGCTCTTCATCGTCTTGCACTTCTTCTGCTTCATTTGGTATGACATTTCTGGAGAAGATTGTTTTCTTCGGAGGCGCGTAATAGGTTGCATCTTCATGAATTCCAATTTCATGTACGGAGAATGGTTGCAAGTCACCTTTGATACATTGTTCTCCTCCTTTGTAATACTTTATGCACTGGTGCAGAGACGACAGTACCATCCGGTTTTCATGGATCCATGGCTGACCCAGTAGAGCGTTGAACGATGTCTCAGAATCAATTATATGGAATTTTGCGGTTGTCTTTGCTAAGTCACCGGTTTTCATTAACAGTGTAATTGATCTGATAGCTCTCTTTCCTTTCTGATTGAAGCCTCTCAATAACAAGTTGTCTGCTTCAAGTTCACGAGCATCAATTTCCAAATATGCTAGCATTCGAAGATTCATTATGTTGATTGATGCTCCCGGATCAACCAACACTCTGGAGAGCGTAAACTTTCCAATAGTGACTGAAATGTACAACGGTTGTTTGTGATCAGCTGTTCCCAGTAATAGATCATTGTCCGTGAAGGTAACACCTCGCTGTTCTTTTAACGAGCAAACCTCATCGAAGAAATTACCGGCCATTTGAGCTAAACAAATCTCTGGATCAAGTAGAGACTTGATCAGAGCTTCCCTCATCTCCTTTGATAGGATCAGAGCGTCGTATATGCTCAGTTTGGCTGGTAGCTTCCTAAGATGGGCTAGCACCTTATAGTCCACTTTATTACCATGTTCCTCGGTTTCTTCCCGAATGGGCAATTCCTCTGTTGGGGTTGGCTCCTCCTGAGCAACCACCTGCTTTCCATTATCCTTTGGACCCATTCTCGGGGGTAAAACTTTTCTGCTTCTTAGGTTGACTTCAGTTACTTGTTCTGAGTCTGGTGTTGGATCTATTGATGTTTCCCCTTGAATTGGAACGACTGGCTCTTCTGGAGTTGCTTCAGAATCCGATAACTCTAATTCTATCGCGATTGGAGCTCCTCGAAATTCACAAATGAACTCGTTTCTTGTTGAGCTTTCGTAGCCTCCTTTGTGAACATCTTCTTTGTCGTGGTCATCGAGTTTGTGTATGATTTGAGAATAATTATTTGTATTGGAATCGAGATCCGGATTAAGTCAGTTGTCGCTAGTTACATAATCATTAGAAACAGTCAAAACGTAGCCAACGCCATAACTCTTATCATTATAAGATCCCGCCGGGGCGACCAAATAATCATACAGAGTCAGAAGTTTGAGGGATTTCTCCCCCGAATCGGAAACAACCATCCTAGGATAAGCAACCCCTAATCTACCCTTTAGAGTCTCGATCTTCTTCTCTTCTATGATCTTCTCCTCCTTCTGAGGTAGTGCTTCGATCGCAAGCGATAGTACCAGCTCGGCGGGTTTCAAACTCTGAGTTGAAGCGTGTACCGAAGAGGTCTGAATGTGATCCAAAATTTTCTTTGAAGACTTTGTCCAGATGGTACTCCATCCATCATCGGTCGTATACGGGTTTATCGGAATAATAAGATCCGTTGAGATAACATTGACGGAACCTCTTTTTGTGGTTCCTTCATGAATTCCTTCGGGATCGTTATGTTCCCTTTCCGGAGATTGTCGTCAACCCAACTCTTGAAAGTGATGCAATCCTCTATCTTGTGCCCGAGCATCCGGTGGTAAGGGCAATAGTTTGGATGATCTTTCTTGTTGACTTCTTCTGGCCTCTTGGGCTCTGGTAGCTGAAAATCTGGTGTTTTCATTAAACTGCGGAACATCTTCGCTACTGTTTCAGTTTTGAATGGATATTCCTTATTCATAAAATCTTTCAGGGTACGCTGTGGACGAGGTGATTGTTCATAATGCTGAGGCGACTGATAGCTCGGTCGAGGCTGTTGATAACCCTGCTGAGGTTGCTGATAAATCTGTTGCGGTTGTTGGTATGTCCATTGCGGTGGTTGATAACTAGGCTGTGGCCGCTCTGGCTGTATCTGAACCGGCTGCTTGCCCTTATGTACTGCCGCGACGATTCCAGATTTCTTTTCAAATGCTTTTACGGGCTGCTGCTTATCGTTCTTGTCCACGAAACATAACTGCTTTCCTCTTCTTGCAAGCTCCCGACCTTGCTAAGCAACTTCTCAAAAGTCTTGATTGTAAATCCTTTAAGGAGAAGTGCTATCGGGCCATGGATACTCTTAAGCAAGATGCCGATCGCATGTTGTTCTTGAAGCTGTGGTTCACACTTCATGCTTAAGTTCCTCCATCAAAGTATGTAATCTACTAAAGTCTCGTTCGGTTTCTGGTGCTCCACCACTAGATCACCGATGGTGATGTGGTGCCGAGCCCCGGCAAACCGCTTAACGAAGAGGTTTTCTAACTCTGCAAAAATGTTAATTGAACCATTTGGCAATTCTGTGAACCAGTCGAAGGCGATCCCTGACAAACTGCTGACAAACTGACGGAAGAGTAAAGCGTCACTCTCACCAGCATTGCAGCAACTAGCACGAAAATGTGCGACATGCTGTCAGGGGTTTCCTGTTCCATCAAAAGTCTTAAACAGAGGTTGTACGAAGCCTTTCGGGTATTGGACTGCATTGAACTCTTTGGGGTAAGGTCTACTAGTATGGATAGATGCTCCACTCTTAGATTGTGTTAAGGCTTCTCGCACCTGCTGTTCTACCATGTTTTTAATGTCCTTTTCGGGAAGCATATTCTGTGTAGAATCCTTCTTTTGTGGCTCATCTCCGTTGATGGATTTGATCTCTTTTCCTCCATCTGCAAAATGGATGATCTCTGGGGGTGTTTCTTTCTGAGGTTGTACCTGACTCTGGAGAGTGGCTAAAGCAGCAGCCATCTCTTCAATCCTCTTTGCCATCTGGGAAATTGTGTCATCTCTTTCCCCAAGCTGTGCTCTCATCACTTCCGGTTCATCCCTTTCCACAGCTGCCGGAGCACCTTGAGAAGCTGATGATGCTCGTGTGTCAACCATATTGATCTCGGCATACTCGTCATCCATAAATTCGGATGAATCAACTTCATTTTCCAACTTTTTTCCTCTTTCTTTCGCCAACCGTCGGATATCTGTCCTTAGCTTTCCTATAACATCCTTGAGGGGTCTCTTCCAGAGGGTCCCGCGGTTGTCATGTGATGACAGTTGAATTTCTTTCTCGGGAGTTTCTTTTATTGCAGTAGCACTTTCTTCTGATTCAGGCTCTTTGACATGGTTTTTCTTCTCAGGACATTGTGTTGGTCTCGACTTGGTAATAATAGGTCGCCACACCATCCTTCTTGCAGCAGAAGACCTAGGACCGGACGGTCTGTTGGCTATATGCTGGTAGGTGGTGTCTTCCCTAATATGATGGCCCGATACAACAATAGGTGAACTTACTCTCATTTTCTTCCTTGGTTTCTCTATGGCAGTGACAGGCTCTACTCATGGTCTGAGGCGGGATCTGTCTTGCACTCGTCCCATTCTTCTTAAGATTTCTGACACGGGGCATCTTTCTTTCTTTGCCAATTTTTCTATTACAGCTTGTAGCCGAGCAAATGGCGTAGTCTTAACCCTTTTTCTTTTGTAGTTACTATAGTATGCAGGTCTGGGTAATGTAATGGCAATCCTTCAGATGTCTTCTTCATCTGATGCAGCAGAGAGGGGGTGAAACCTACTTCCTTCCTATAGAGGTGTATACTCAGGCAGTTCAGGGATCTCTTCCAGGAAAGCAACTTCAGTGGCCTTGGCTTTCTCAATCCTGGCTATCTTTCTGCTTCTATTTCTCCTTTGAGTTCGAGTTAAGGGTACAACTCTTGAACTGGACCCAATCTCGAAAGTACATGGTATTGTAGCAAAATCTGTACCCTCCATGGTGACAAGCTCATCACAGACTTGGATTTCTTTCCCCTTTAGTTTGGCAGAAGCCGGGGTAGGTGCAGAGATGACTAGACCGGTTAGGGTAGAGACAACAGTCCTCCTACGAATAATAGTATCTCTCTTAACTAAAACTTTCTGTAAAGGCAGGAATTCCTGGGTCGATTTCAGGTTGAACTCAATCACAGGTTTCTCAGTTTCTGCCACTTTATCCATTAGTGTGAAGAGAGTGACGTCAGCGAACTTAATACCTGTATTATCGAATCATTGTCCAAAATGGATGATTCCATTGTCGGTCAGTTCATCCTTATAGACGGCGAAGTCCATTCCATTGGTGAAGGAGAAAATTAACATTGGTGCAGTCATTTTCTGCAGTATAGATTCCGAATGTCAGTCCTGAATTATGCTTCCTTTCGTCACAAAACATAGAATGAAAAAGAAAGAGTCCGAACACATTCCCATTTATCTTAATGTATTTGTGATTTTTAAGAGAATTCGTTTATTAGAAGGTTGTTTATTAGAGGATTTGTTTGTTAGGTACAAAATGATTAAAAGTATAGAAAAGGTAAAGGTCCCGACTCAGAATTGGAAAGGAAGAGAAAGTCTCGCAAAACTTCTCAACCCGAAGGACCGCTCCTAAGCTAACACCTATTGGGTGTCCACCCCACCTCAAAAAAGAGGTAAAAGGATTTCAGAACCTCTCTGTTTTGGGGTGTCTAAACAGTGGCTCCTAAATCCGAGAGACGTTGGCTATACCCGTTTAAGATAGAAATGAACGTGGTATGCCAACGGAAAGAATGGTAGTTTGCTTCACTAGGGACATGGATACACTACCAATTTATGAAAGCAAAACCATCTGATCAAAATGGAGAGAGGAACCAGTCCCCAGCGGAGTCGCCAGAAGTTGTTGGCATATTTTTTAGGTTTTAATTTAAATATATATATAATTTAGAAAGTAGCGTTCGATTTTGAAAATAATTTTAAGTTTGAAAATTTTATGATATGAAATCAAACCGATCTCACATCCCAAATAGTTTATATAAATGAGCACCACACCACAAACCGTGTATCTATCCCGAAGAATAGATACACTGCTTGATGATGGGGCTTGATTAAATAAACTAGAAGATTTGTGACATCCGTTTGGTCTGCGAACTAATTTTATAAGCTGACAAGTTCTGCTGCTTAATATAAATGAATTAAGCGAGGGTTTATATTACTCAGGTTCTTAAAGTTCCCTATAAGGGCAAGCCCCTATAGTTAATTACATCTTAAATGATAGTAATCATTTAAAAAAACTCTCGATAATGATCAGTGGTTTTGCTCTCAAGAATTTCAAAGTTTAAGGTTTCAACAAATTGGATTTTGGAAATTCAAAAAGGAATAGATCAAATTTGGAACAGTTTATTTTCGGAGTCCAAAGGGAGAGAAGTAGGAGAAGCCGAGGATCCAAGAGAAATCTTGGCAACTTCCCAAACTATCCTATTGTTTGGCTTCAATTTAAGAGTTTATTTAATGTTGCAATCCTACCAATTTTAATTAATTAGGACTTATATTGGTACGACATGATCATACAAATAGCTTGGAAGATGTGAGGGTTTGTGTCGTACCAAACGACTACCTCGTAATCCTAAGACCGGTTAGGGCTTAATTTGCATAACATGATTATACAAATGCCTAACAGAAAGGTTGAGAGTTTATGTTGCACTAGGCAGACGACCTCGAAATCCTATGGCTTGTTGGTTTAATTCTAAGAAAGGTTTTGCTGATGTCGGTCCAAGTTTTGCTGACGACGATGACCGTGCTGCCCACTCTGCTCCAAGCTCCTTGTTGTTGCAAAGGTTTAGTTGTAGAAGGTGAAAATCAGGAGATGAGAGAAGTGTTTTGGTTTAGAAAAGTTTTAAAATCCAAATGTCTTTAATGTTTTATTGGGGGAATCTTAAAGTTGATTATAACAACACCGGTTAAGATCCCATGGTTCCATCATTCCGACACCGTTATTTTTATCGGATCCACTTAGTCCAGATGAATTTGTTAAACTCAACTGAATGAGTTCCACACTTTCATTTAGACCGTGGGAAATCCCATTAGCAACATCTAGGTTACATCATCCGAGGTATTCCCGATCATCCAACAAGATGTTTTAATTTAGTTATAGTTATAGTTTTGTGTTCTGTTTGTGATTAAATTTTGAGTTATTTTATATTTTGAAATGTTGTGGCGGTGAATTTTATCTTGTTGTGATTTTGAATTTAGTTTTGGGTTTCAGTTTTGTGGCTATCCTAAAGGTTTCAGTTTTCATGCAACAATCTTATTTAACATGCAAGAAAGGTAAAGCGCAGTACATGTAAGTAACTTGCAATAAAATAAAAGCGTACCTGGAGGGTCTTCCCGTCATTCCAAGCTGCACTTAAAACACATGTTAGAACATTTAAATATTTGCAACAAGTACCTAGGTAAAGCTAAGGGAAGGTTTTGGTTGTCTACCAAAGTCCTAATCCTATTGCTAGTCAATCCCTACGACGTCTAGGTTCTTTATATTTTGTGGATGATTTTCTTCATCAAAGAACAATTAAGTTCAATTATTCTTTTTAAAACACTTCATTGTATTGTGGAAGTGTTTAGAATGGGTTCTAAACATCTTTTCAATACTTCTGAGATTATTTCGAGTCTAAATGAACTTTTATTGTAGAGATGAATCAATCATCCAAAAATTTTTAGTTAAGTTTTAACTCTTGCTCAGTGAACTTAAGACATTTGATTATCCCATGAATGAAGTGACACCTCACTTGATGCTCCATTTAAGAGTTATAATGATAAAAGTCTTTAGGGACAAATCAATTTATTAAGATTTTCAACGATTTAAAATTAGAATTAATGTTTTAAGGTGATTTAATTTAGTTATAAATTTTTAATAAATTTGTGTTTGAAATAGTGTTCGAGTTGTTTTATTCTTAAGTGTTTTAAACTATTTGAATTGAAAGAGGTGTTTAAATTATTTAATTTAGAATTTAATGATTTAATTTTTAATTTAATTACAATATTCTAGATTAACTTCTAATTGGTTTGATTTTCTTTATTAAGAATCATTTTTTTTGAAATTGATTTTGATGTTTCAAGTTTGTTTTAAATTTCCTTTCAAGTGATTTTTGAAATTAATTTTTTTAATGTTTTAAATTTATCCCAATTTAATTATCAAGTTAATTAATGTTTTATGTTTTTATTTAATTAATGGTTATCTTTTCTTTATTATTAATTTATTAATTTCAATTATCATCTTAAGTTTAATTAAGAGTTAAATATAATTAAAGTGATTCATTTGGGGATTTTAGTTTAAGTGATTATAATCTCTCTAAATTATATCCCCATTTTAATAATCCAAAATTTTTAATTATTTTTCCAAAATTCAAATTATTTAATTAATTAAGGTTTCATTTTTTTTGTTTTTTAATAGTGATCAATGAGTTCTTACCCTTTTATTTTCCAAAGTTTCAGTCATCTAAGGAAGAATTAAGATCAAATATTTTACCCCCCATTTTGATTAAACCTAAAGTTTTAATTAGAGGTTAAAATTCTTAATTATTAATATGCCCTTTTAAGCTTAATTATTTCATAACTTGTCAAATTGAGCTCAAACGAGCTTGAAATTTTTTATGTCACTTCACTCACATATCAATTAAGACATTAGAGGAGAAAATGTGATTTTTCTGTTTTTAATTTAATTTATATATTTATTTTAATAGAAAATAGGGATTTTCAATGGAAATTCGACAACATGACCAAGGTAAGGTTTTTGTCCTTAAGAAAATTATGGGATGTTCCTAACGACAAGAGGACCACTTGAACCAATATTAGTGATTTTTTTTAATTATATTTTTTTAATTGTAATTATTTTGAGTTTTGGACTGTTAATTAATTATAAAAAAAAATTAAAGTTGATAAATAAATTTTATATTTTTCTTAAGTCCCTCTGACCTCAAGGAGTTCAGAGAAGTAAATTTTATATTTTTCTGATTTTTCTTTGATTATTAGAATTAATTTTGTGAAAAGGTTTGAAAATCCAATTTTTAATATTAAAATTTGTCTTAAGCATTTAAAATTCAATATCTTAATCAAATTACCCCTAAAAGTTTAATTTGATTTTGGTGGAGGTTTGAGAGATGTCCTGTTCTGGCCTGAGAATTGAGCTCCAAAATTGAGCTCAATCAATGGGATTTAGGGCAGGAGAACAGTGGGGATGGATTGCTCTTAGCTAGGGGAAGCTCTGTGAGGAGTTTGGAGGGATTCTATGAAGGTTGATTTCAGCCAACCTTTTGGCCGAGAAGGGGTGGCTTGTTTAAATAGCCATGGCCAGGGCCTCCCAGGGTGGTTTGATGGCTAGGATCAACTGCTCTGGTGAAGAGAAGAACAGCTACAGTGGCCATTGGGCATGGGACAACTCAGCTAGTTCAAACTGAATTTTTGAATCCATTTAGACCTCTCGACCATGGTGTTTTCTGGCGACCTGGTGGCTGGCCGGCCAGGGTCAAGTCACTACCCTGATCAGGAGGGTTAGGGCTTGAAGTTTCTGGGTTCAATTGGCCAATGCCAAGTGTAAATAAGTTTAATTTAAGTGGTAAGGGGGAAGGGTCATTTTGGGTTCAAATGGATCAAGTCATGGCTTAGGGCTTGGTGCACCATCTAAAGCTCTGATTTTGGGCTGAGGGAGGTTAGGTGAGTCAGCTTATGAAGTGTGGTGAAGTCCCCATCAAGATTATTTGGATTAGTTTTGGGTGAAGGGGAATCATGGGTAGGGCTAAAATGTTTAATCATAGGTTAGGAAAGAGCTCCCCTCTCTTTCCATAAATGGATTGATGACATTTCAAAGCTCTCATGGCTTCATATGGCTTGTGAATGGCTTCATTTGGCTTGCTCATGGCTTGGGAAAAGGTTAGTCAATTTCATGGAAATGGGTTTTAAGGATTTTGGACATTTAGGGGTAATTTAGCACATGGCTTAGTTTAGAAAATTTTAATGATGAATTTGAAACTTAGGGAGTGATTTAAATCAAAGGGATGATGAGGTGAAAGTGTCATGTGGCTTTGGATTGACTTTGGGCCTTTTGAAATCATTTTGGATGGGCTTTTAAAATGGTTTAAGGAAGTGGGCTTTATGATTCAAAATGTAATTTTGGATGAAAAATTTTGTGAAGGACCATGCCAAATAAATGTTGAGTTTAGTTTAGGGATGTGTCATGAGTGATTTGAAACAAATTTGAGGTGATTTGGAGTTGAATTGGGTTTGATTTGGGACTTTTTGGTAAAAGGGACAAAGTGGGTCAAATTGGGTTAACTTGGGCTAAAGTTGGGCTAATGTTAGATTTAATTTACAATTAATGTTGAGAAATGTTTATGGGAGTGTTACAAAGAGTTTTCAACTTCGGTTGGGCTTTGATTTTGGGATTTGGGCCCATTTGGGTTCATGGTGGGAAATTGGGGATTTTGGTTTTTGGTTAGGTTTGGGTGGAGTTTGGGCTCAAATTTGGAGCAAATCTTGTTAGTGTTTTGTTTGTGGATATATTAGGAAGTTTTAGGAAAATATTTGGGGTTAATTGGAGTTGAGTTGGGTTAGTTTGGGCTAAGTGTAGGTCATGGGCCAAAATTGGGCTTTAAGCTTCAAATTGGAATTGGATCCAAATTTTAATCAAATTGGGCTTGAGGTTAATCTAAATTAATATTGGGGATATTTAATTGACGTTTAGAATTGGATTGGATCAACATTGAGGTCAAATGGGTTGATTTGGTTTGACATTGAGCTTACTTTAGTTAAAAATGGGCCAAATTGGGGTTTTTGGTAAAAGTGGGTTAAATTGACAAAACTGGCCTATGGTGTAGTTGAACAAAATGAAATTTGGAATATTTGGAATTTTTTGCCATTTTCTGGGAATTTTTGGAATTTATGGATTTTTTGGTTAAAAAGGGCATTTTGGGTATTTGGAGGGTATTGGGGGGAATTTTTGGAAATTTTGGTATATTTTGCTAAGGAAGATCAATTTGAATGGTGGGAAAATTTTAGGATTGGTTTTGAGGAATTTTAGATAGTTTAGGTAATTTTTGTAAATTTTGGGTAGCTTCAAGGACATTTGGTAGGTTTGGTTGGTGTAGGGCCCTAGGGGTCAAAAATTGAAATTTTGAAACAATGAAGATTGATCAAGTTTGAGTAGAATGGAATCACTTTGGTTGAGCCATGAAGCCATATCAAGCCCATAAGAGCCATGAGAGGACTCATTTGAGGCATTCACTATGTTTTTCCTAACCCTCTTAGCCAAAAGCCTAGGGGTTAAGGTCCATCCATATGAATTACCAACATGAGTCAGGAAGTCAAGCTTGGTATGAATGGTTTTAGGATTTGGAATGTGTGTGAAAGTGTAATGTGTGCAGGTTAACCTTGACCAGATCAGGCCACCCAGGGTAGTCCTGAGGCCAAAGAGTCCTATAAGGAACGCATCCTTTAAATCTCTAGATTTGATCTTAACCCTCCATGTGACTTAGGGGTTTACAATCAAACTTTTGGAGCTTGCAGGGAGTTAAGAGGTGTTTCAATTTCTAAGTGGTGGGTTCCATTTCTAGTCCTCTAAGATAGTCAAAGGGAAAGCCAAAGGCTAGATCCTAAGTACTAAGGAGAGAGAAGAGAAAAGACCTCATAAAAAATGAGGTCAACAGCCTACTCATTTTAGAGATGTTGATTATTGTATTAAAACATGTGATCGATGTCAGCGAGTAGGAAATATTTATAGAAGAAATGAGATGGCTTTGAATTATACATTGGAATTTGAAGTTCTTTATGTATGGGATTAGATGTTATGGGATTATTTATTACTTCATTTAGAAATTTATACATATTAATCGTTGTAGACTATGTTTCAAAATGGATTGAAGTAGTAGCTTTACCTAAATGTGATGCTCGGAGTGTTTCAAAAATTTTAATGAAAAATATTTTTATAAGATATGGAATGCCTAGAGTGATCATCCATAATGGAGGAGCCCATTTTAGGAATAAGAGAATTGAGAAATTGGTTGGATAATATAATAGTATGCATAGATTCTAAACTGGTTATCATCTCCAGACTAGTAGTCTAGCAGAATTATCAAATTGTGAAATTAAACAAATTTAAAAAAAATGGTGAATCCCAACAAATTGTATTGGTTTGCTAGATTAGAAACTACATTGTGAAAATGTGAACATATAGGACATCTTATAAAGATCCTACAAGAATGATCCCATATAGACTAATTTTTGGAAAGACTTGTCACTTGCAAGTAGAATTGGAACATAAAGCATATTGCGCTATTATGGAATTTAATTTCAATTTGAAGGTTGCTGGTGAAAAAATAATGTTGCAACTTAATGAACATGAAGTGATTAAAATGAAGCATATGATAATGCAATAATTCATAAAGAGAAAATGAAAATATGGCATGATCGGAAGATATTAAGAAAGAAATTTAAATCTGGACAAGAACTATTGTTATAAAATACAAGACTGAGATTATTTCTGGGAAAACTGAATTCTTGGTGGTTAGGACCGTTCACTGTTATTAAAGTATATCATTATGGAGCTGTTGATATTGAAGATCCTAAAACTGTTAATATATTTAAAGTTAATGGGCGCAAATTAAAACCTTATTTTGAAGGGAATATACCACATTTAAAGAGGTTTTAATGTAAGTCATCCTGAGTAAAAGTTCGATACGTCGGGCTGACGATGTTAAACCAAGCGCTTTATGGGAGGCAGCCCTTAGTTATTTTTATTATTTTTGTCTTATTTGAGTTATTATTGTTGATCATATTATGATTTAGTATTACTTTGGAGTCCTACACATCCTTATATGACTTAACTGACTGCAATTATTAGATTTAATGGAAGATTTGGAATTTATTCAGACGAACAACGAATTGGTGAGAAAACTTGCCTTGGGTGCCAACGACGACAGGATGGTCACCGACGATGCCATCTTACAAAGGCTGGGTGCCAACGGTGCCGCCATTATTTAGACAAGCTGGTTCATTTAAAGTACAGTTTTTAGCTATTTTTGGCAGTATTCTGGCCCATATGACTTCCTAAACTCATTTTTAAAGCTACTTTGGATAGAAAATTTAAGATATTTGCCATTTAACAAAATCCATGGCTTCCAATTCCAAAAATAATTAAAGATATAGAATTTTCAATAGAAGAAAGTTCATCAGTTTCGTGGCACAAAAACTTTACGACAAATTTCTTGTGAAGAAGAGACTAATCAAGGAAAGAGGCTTTGTAAATCATGGATTGAGTAATCAAAGTACTCAAGTGGAAGAGATAATTGTGCAAAGGCGTTGGGAAGTGTTGTGTTACACTACTACTGCAGTAGTCATTCTAGTGGTGAAAGATTTTTATGCAAATCTTCATAGATTCAAACAAGGAGTTGTCTATGTTCGAGGCAGGTAGGTACCATTTATTTCTTCTAGGATAAATAATATGTTTAAGATTGAAAGTGTTCCAATTTGGCAATGCACAAATTTTGTCCCTACAAGAGTTATCACGAATGAAGTTTATCGATACTTAACTGATGAAAATGTAATTAGGAGATAAAAGACGACGGGAATGTAAGTTTTTCTTCTTCACTCTTAAATCCTGTGTCGATGCAATGAAAATTTATTATTTCTGTAGAGTTAATCCCTACAATGAAAGTCAGTAAAGTAACAAAGGAGAGTGCTATTCTGAACTATTGCATTCAAATGGGAGAGCCTATTGATGTGGGCTCTATAATTGTGAAATCTTTTTTGGGCTTGATTGTGCATGGATCTACTTATGGGTTGGGACATCCTTCTACCATATTCCTGCTTTGTAGTCAGTCACAAGTGCCATATGAACATTTGAAAAAAGTGTTTTTTCCTTGGAAGCCTATGGACCCATCTGATTATTATAACTACATAGGGAATGGGGAGGAAAATGATAAGAGCATTGTTTTTTATCAACCATCTTAAAGTTCAAGACCTTTACAACCCTACATTCCTCATAGTTCACATTTGAATTTGAAAATGCTCAAAAAATCGTAGAGAGAAGATTAGAATATTATGAACTCAATTAATAATATTTCTAAATTATTTGATCATCCTGATTAGAGGATGATGGAGCATTATGATCACACTCGATGCATTGAAGAAGGTATGATACATATGTTTAAGATAAATTCTTGGGTCGAATAAGATTCGATTGATACATTTCTGTACCGACCTTTTTACAACTTATATGTGCATAACCAAACTATGGGAGACATCCGAGGAGAAGATAGTTCAGACGATTACAAAGAGTTGTGACTCTTAAGACTGGATTTCTAGTATTTGAACTGATATATGCTTATGCGTGTTTGTGATATATTTGCTTTAAATTTAAGACTCTTTATGCTTTTATTGAGTGTTTGTTGTTTAGTTTTCAGTATTTGGGTGTTTTAGTTTGACTTCAACACAGAAAATTTATGTTGTGTGGCTTGCATCAGTTGTGTTGGTCTGAATGAAAGATTTGCTTGTAAGTGTTGGATTTTATATATGAATCTGATATTTTGTGTTGTTAGTGAAAATTATTGTTAGTACACAACTTTTTTATTAAAATTGATGTTTAATAAGGCTAATTACATGATAGCGTGATAAATAAATGATTGAATTCACGAAAAAAAATGAAATCTGAAAATCTTCCTTGGACGCGGACGGCGTCGAAGGCCGAAACTTTCAAATTTTCTTAAAAAGCATGAAAATTGCTCAGTTAAAGGCCATTTTTAGTTGGATTATTTAAAACTTTATAGTTTTTAGTATGGCTCCAAGAATGAGTAAGGTGAAGAGGAAATTATATTTTGATGAGAAAAGACTTGGAAGCATGAAAGCCCAATACCATTACAATACCAAACTTTCAACAAAAAAAATTGTTCATGACCGTGCTTTCCAAAGTCATGGCAGAGTCATTGAAATATTGATCACTTCTCGGCATTGGGAATACTTTTTCTACTTCATGACCGAAGCGATTGTTGTCATAGTGCGGGAGTTCTATGCTAATTTGGTAGAATCATCAGAAGAGCATGTATTTGTACGTATAAAAATGATGGAATTAATTCTTTCTAATAATATAGGGGTTTATTTTCTGAATACACCAGAATTAGTGCTACTGATGTTGCCTTGGATGAAGTTATTTCCTATCGAACCCGATGGAAAAGGAGTTTAGAAGTTGAAGCACAATCAAAAGGTAAATTTTTCTGCTTCAATGTTAAATGTTTCATCCAAAGCCTGGTACTATTTCATTTCTGTAAGATTATTACTTGCTTACCACCACAGCAAATTAACAAGAGACAAAGCCATTTTAAATTTCTTTATTCAACAAATGAAAATGAATAATATCGTCTCTGTGATTTATAGAAATATTTGTGCTATTGCTATGGGTGAAATTATTGGTGTTTTAGGTCATCCAACCCTGATTTCCACTTTATGTGAACAATCAGGAGTTGATTTTAATATGGATGAAGAGAAGTTTTTGCCTCTTAAGCCCATTGAAATGGCTAATATCAAAACTTATGAGTCTCATGTTGGATGAAGAACTGGAAGTAGTAGTAGCTACATCCAATCTACTTCTAGTACTCCTACTCTTGATAGTGTTATGGAGCAGCTAATGATCCAACAGTGAGGTATTTTGCAAGTAAAAAATATAATTAAAGGTTTAGAGGCTCAAAATGCTTATAATGATGAATGTATGGTGAGAAAATTTTAATATGATGCTGCTTATAATGAAGCTATGATCAGATTCATGAGGGGTGATCCTACAGTTGAATTCCTTTGTTGCCCTAGCTTCACTCCTTATCAGCAGGAAGAACTTGATGTAGAAGAATAAGAAGATGAAGACGAAGAAGAGGAGTATGATGATAGTGATTAGTGTTAGTGTTTTACTGTGGTTGTGATATTGATTTGTTGTATTGTTTGTAGTGGCAGTTTTTATTTTGCTTTGTTGCATAAGTTAAACTTTGTGATGTGGATTGATGTTTTTTATTTCATGCTACTTTACTATTTAGGTTTAAATTTGAATTGTTATTTGATTTCATTATTATTTTTAAATGTTTAAAGTTTATGTTTTACTATCTCTTTACTTTAAAAATCTTTGATATATCATATTTAGCTACTTGTCTACAATGTTATATATTTGTTAGTGTAAAATTATAATCAATACCTGAATAGCTTTAAAGAGAAGAAAATGAAAGACCCAGTGCAAAAAGATTAGTTCTTTTTGTTCTTTCATCCAACATTTACATACTTAATGTGTTATATGTAGAAAAATTGTAGTTTGGAGGGGAAAGAAAAATAAAAGACTACACTCTATGTGTCCTCAATAAACTATATATTTAAACTATTTTTAACATGACTTTTGGTAAGAGTTTAACTTTAGAAAGTTATATTTAATATTATAGTATATTGTTTAATTAAGTTTTAATAATATTTAGTGTAAGAGTTAAAGTTTACTATTTAAAATAAAAAAGGATATTTTTGAAATGTTAAGAATTTTAGGATTACCTGTAAAAAGAAAGGATTGAAAGTATATGAAATAAAGTTAATACTAATATTGATATATGAAGAAAGAAATGTAATGAGTTATAACTTTAGGAAGAGGATGTTGAAGTTCAAAATCATTAAAGTCTATCCAGATATAGTAATCCTCACAAGAAAAAAAATAAAGAAAAGGATTGAAAAACAATCCATATATGAAAAGAAAGAGAGAAAAGAAAAGCAAAAGAAAAGAAAAATATATAGGAGGAGAAGCTTGAGGGGATGCTTAATCAAAATTTTGCTTAACTTGAATTAACCTAATGGAAAGAAGTTACTAACATTTCTGATTTTTGTTGATATGTTAGTATCTTTATTAATGGAGTCTTCATGAGAGTTTATCTTCATATGATTTTTCTAAGCATTCTCAATATGACAAATTGCACTTATTCTTGAAATGAATAGAAGACTAGAACTCTTAAAATTGATTACTAAATACTCTTACCTATAGTTTGACTCGAGTTACTAAAAACATATTTAAAAGTCTTGCTATTATATTTATGAAAAAAACGTAACAATTATAAAGTTAAGTTCACTACTAAAAACATATTTAAAAGTCATAATTTTTATGTAGTAAAAGAGTTACTTGAGGACAAGTAACATTTAAGTTTGGGAGATTTTAATGCACCAAAAACTAGTTTGATTTTTCACCTATATTTAATACTCATTTTTGGCGATATTGCACTTTAAAGAAGGTTATTTTCATGTTTTGTTGCAAGTATGTTGAATTTTGGTATTTGGAGCAGGAGGAAGCAAAAAGGACTAAATTTGGAGTCAAATGAGGTGAATTTTAGAAAATATTCCTTGGGCGCCGACTGCGCCCACATCCGAGGGGACAGAAACCAAAAACATGCCCTGGCACTGATGGAATGAGGATGGGCGCCGACAGCGCCATTTGACAAAGCCTAGGCGCAGATGGTACCCAAGATGGTTATGCACAATTTTTTCATAGATTTAACATATTAAGATGCCTTTTGGAGGGTTGCTTGAGGCATCTTCAGGAAACACATCCCTGCACTATATTAGAGTGTTTTAAATGTCAGAAAAGGGAGTTCTTCGCAGAAGAGAAGAGGAGTTATTGGAGAAATCCGTGTAAGTGTAGAGAGTGAAGTAAAAAAGAGGGTTTTCTCTAGAGTTTTAGGAGAGGAAGGAAAGTGAGAGATTTCTTCTTCCTTACATTTCTAAGAGAATTGAGTGTTATTGTAAAGAGAGAAAAAGATTCAAAGGAACTTTAAGGGATTTACTTTAGGGAAGAGTGTTAGATAAGTTGTGTTTATTAATGGTTGTTTGTATGAACTTTCTTTTATATATAAAATCTGTGTTTTGTTGTATCTTCCACATGAATTCTGAGAAGATTTCTTTGTCTTTCTCCATGAAATGAGATTTGGTGAAATGAAGAGATAGATTAGATATCCAATTTAAATGTTAAATATTTGTGATGATTTTACACTTCATACTTCATTTACATTTCGATCTTGCCTATTGAAATGTTAAAATTTGTTGTGAAACATATGATCCAAGTGGAGTATGTTACTACAGCAAAGTGAGAATCACATTCAATTCCATGGATGAGAATGTAGTTCATGGGGTTGAGTGTAAATAAATAGGGAAATATACTTTGTTGGGCATAGAATTAGAGATTTTAAGGGTGACATACTAAAATCCCCAATTTGGTCCTAGTTTTTGAAAACTAAAGTGAGAGTTAGCCCATATGCAAGGGGGATGTGGTAGCTCTGGAGTGAGAGTCAGTATCCTCCCAGTCTAACCACGAATTTAGGGAATAAACCTAGGATTATCCAGTGTTCTTTATGCACTGGAAAAAGGGTAAAGATTATGAATGCTCTTATTTGGCACAATACAATTCCAACAATCTAGATCTTTCATTAACCATAGTCTCATTGCAAGAGGAAGGATATTTTCTCCAATTTGAACCTTTCATTATAAATAGTCAAACTTTATTTCAAATTAGTAATTTTATTTTGAAGATTAGAGAGTAGTTTGGTAACTTAGTTCTATTAGCATCATAAACATTTTTAAATTGTGCTTTTTCACTTATAGGTTTTATATAATTTGAACATTGTGTTTCAGTGCTACTATCATAAATTTATACCTTCCCTATGGGATCAATAACTAGAAATCAATTAGAGCTCTGTATTACTTGAGCGATACGTATACTTGCATTTGTATTTAGGTGTCTATAAGAAAATAAATTTAAATACAAAAGCACTACATCAATTCTTGTCAGCAATCATGGGTTGCATCGTCTAAGAGATCTTCCAGACCAATATTGCGTTTGGTAATCTTTGTTCATTTGAGTTTCATTCATGTTTTAATATATTTTTGGATTTTATTGGTTTAAAATTTAATTTTTCTTAAGACATATTACCCGATTAGATTATTTATTTGTCATTTTATTTTTGTGATTTGGGAATGACCCGATCAATATCATAAGGTTTCGTCATCCCAGGGTCATTGAGGTTAATGTTTTGATTAATCACAAATGTCTAGAAGATATTTTGTTACAAGTCATATGTTGCCTCCCCAAAATACCTTCTCAAACTAAATTGCATTCATGGATTCAAGTATAAGTTTAATGTCTTTGATGATGTATTTTTTTTTCATTTTGTTTAAGTTGATTTGATACCTTGGCCCAAATTTTCCACGACCGAGGCTAAAGTGTGATTTTGTTCTCGTACGAGAAGTCAAACTCTCCTTAGCCCCCAGTCATCTGAGTCTAATTTTATTATCTTTTCGATTAGTTTAAGTTATGTTGAACTAATCCAGGATGAGCCTATAGGAAATCCTAGTTAACCTGAATTAGGTTGTTTTTCCTTGGATTATCTTCAAACTTTGTTTAATTCAATCATAGTAAAAAATGATTGACCCAGGTTAGCCTAATTTGAGGTTAAAATATTCTTACTTGATTTAGATTGGCTCGACATAGGCCAAATAAAATCAAGTTAGGCTAACTTAGTACCGAATCAATTTAAGCTGAGATGGTCTGAGTTAAACCTCTTGGGTTAAATTAAGTTTAGGTTAATTCAAACTTGGATTCCAAATTAATTTAGACTTAAATTTTCCTTTTAATTCTATGTTAGAATTAAATCAATCCTTAATTAAACTTGGTTTGAGACTTCAACTAAGCTTAAAGTTTAGTCTCAATTAAGGTCAATTTTAGGAAAGTCTGATTGACCCAAAGAAAGTTGACTTGGATTAACCCGAGTTATGTCGGGCTGACCTGATAGTTTAGTTGAATTGGTTTAACCCAAGTCAGGTCGGGCTGATCCAGATGTTCATTTTTTATTTGAGTTAATCAGATTTAGGACAGGTTGGCCCAGTGAATTCAGTTAATTTGGGCTAGCTCGAGTTAATTCGTGTTGACCCAATGATTTTAGTTTGTTTCAGTTAACTCTAGTTATGTCTGGTAAACAACTAATTTATTTTGTTTAGGTTAACCTGAGTTAGGTCAGGTTGACTTGGTGATTCCAATTAAATTTTGGGTTAACCCGAGTTAAGTCGGGTTGACCCAATGATTCAATTGAATTTTTGGCTAACTTTAGTTATGTCGGGTTAACCAATAGTTTTAGTTTTTTTTGGGTTAACTCGAGTTATGTTGGATTAACCTAGTGATTTCATTTGAATTGGGTTAACCCAAATTAGGTTGCTTGCCCTTATGATTTTAGATGAATAGGGCTAAACAAAGTTAGGTTGGGGTGACTGATCCACTTAAAAATTACCTATGTTTAGAGTTCATTTCATGCCCATTTTATGTATACATTTTTAATGATACTACACTTTAAAGGAAGGTATTTTGCATATTTTTGTCTTCAAGTATAAAAAATATGATTTTAGAGTAAATGAAGCAAAAACTATGCAATTTGGAGCCAAAATGAGCAAGAAAGAATATTCTGACCTAATACATATCAATATATTTTTCTATGCTTAATCTATTTTACATTTTTCAAATGTTTTGGAATGCAATTATACTTTTGAGAAATGTTGTTTTTATTTATATCTTGTAGGTGAAGATGTTAGGAATGCAACACAACTGAAATGGGGCGAAAAGGAGTTGAAACGGAGCCAAACGGAGCAAACAGTTGAGCTGCGCATAGGGTGGCGCCTAAACGCCAAACCCGGCGCCTAGGCGCTACAGACGATGATAAAATGGCGCTTAGGTGCCAGAATCAAGGCCTAGGCACCAGAATCATCCAAAAATGGTTATTGGACGGATTTTTGACAACTTTGGGAGTTATTTTGACGGTGTTAAGTTTTTTCTAGACCTTCTAGATGACTGGAAGTTACTCCTAATATATAGAACATGTGATACAATGAATCTTGACACATTGGAGTTGTTTAAATCACGAATAGGTGTGACCCAAAGGGAAGGGGTGCGACTTTTTGGGCACGGAGTCTGGCGCCTAGGCGCCAGAACTTGGCGCCTAGACGCCAGAACTTTTTTCTAGAAGATTCAATGAATGTGGATGAATATTGAAGAGGTGCCTTAAGCAACCTCTGACCATTTTTGGAGCTCTATAAATAGGAGACATTTCTACAGAAAAAGGGCATCTCTCTCTCAGTCTTGGAGGCCTCGGCCGATCTCTCTCTCTCTCTCTTCCCCCCTAGTCATTTTAGTGTCATAAAGTTGTAGATTTCTACATCTTATGGAGAAATTTGTGAGGGATTTTGAGATATTTATGTAAGGGATGTACGAGCAGCGCATGGATCGATGGGAGAATTTGGCGGAGAGATCTTCTTTCTTTCAAAGGGAAAAAACTAAGTATTGTATTCTTCATTCTCTTGTAATTGTTGTAAACACTTTCTAGTGGATTTTCTTTATTTTAAACTGAGTTTTCGGTTGTGATTTATCCATGCTTCGTAAATGATTTTTTTTACTCTTTCTTTTAAATATGAAGTAGTGGCATGTGTAGGAAAATTATTTTTTAAAATTATCTATTAGGTGCTTCTAGGTGACAGATAGTTGTGTAAATATAATAGAATACTAATGAAATAAGTTCCTTGTTGGCACTTAATTTATTACATAATTCTATCAATTCTTTTACTTCTTATGCCATTATTTTCATTTACTTTTGTTTTGTAATGAAATAGATGCATGTTTAGGAATTATGATTTGCTTAAATATTCTCTTATTAAATTATGGTGATGATATTCGTACTGGATCTTCATTTACTTTACAAATTGATCACTTGTATTGTTAAAAACTATTGAAGAATTCTAAGACCTATCCGGAGATGAGTTCTTAACTAGTAGATATCACATGAATCCTTGGGTAATCGAAGGCTTTATGCGGGTTATTCAAGGTGAAGTGCAAATAAATAGGGAGATATTATTTATTGGGCGTAGAATTGATTAGTTTTTAGAGTGACAGACTATATTCTAATAATTTGGTTTATAGAAAGGGAAAGGGTCACTGGTAGGGCCGAACATAGCCACCCTTGGACATCTAGTAGTGTGAGCCTAGATTAACTCATTCTACTAATAAAACATTATGAACCAATCTATAGATTAACCAATGTTCTTCATGCCTGGACCAAAGGGTAAAGAATAGGATTGGTTTTATTTGCACTACTACATAAAATTCTAAGCATTTGTTTCCTACACATTATCTATTTAATTGTAAGAGAAAGGTAGTTTTTAATATCTCAAAATTCTCCAAACCCATTTATCCATAAGTGATCTTTTTATTTAAGTACTTTATTTAGGATTAGTTATTAGAAAACTCATTTTAATCGACATTCCAAATTTAGGCCTTATAGAAATAGACTGCAATTAGCCTAAAGAATTACTTACCTCACTTATCTGTGGGATCGATACTGGGGTTATAAAAGAAAACCCTATATTACTTGAAACGATACGTATACTTGCGTAGTACCCTTAGTGTGTAAAATATTTTTAAAATAATTACAACATTTTAATTTTATACACTAGCCGCTATGTATAAATTGGGTAATATTTTTGGCCATCTTTTCGAAGCAAAAATTACTGTGTTATTGAGGGTCGGGTCAGTGACCCGGTGATTTCAATGTATTGAGCTAACCAGAGTTAGGTCGAGTGGACCCAGTTATTTCAATTAAATTAAGCTAACATGAGTTTTGTCATTTTCACCAGGTAATTTCAATTGAATTTTAGGTTAATTTGGGATAGATCTGAGGGATCATATGTTTGACTAAGTGCGGGTTGGGTTGTACTTAGGTTTATGTCTAGGTTGTGCTAGACCTAGAGAAAGTTAAAGTTGAACTAAGTTTATGTTAGGTTAGACTTAGGATGGTTCATGCTTAGAACTTTTTTTGGTTAGATCTAAAAATGAACCAAGATGAATTTTGGTCTAAGTTGAGTTAGACTTAAGAGATAGACTAGATTTAAGCTAGCCTAGACATAGGGAGATGGTTGATGTTGAGGTCTGATGTGGGTCAGACTCAAAAAGATTGGTTGATGGTTTTGGGGTTTCATGTGAGTTAAACCCAAATGTATACACTAGGTCTAATTTAGGTTAGACTAAGGGTTTAGGTTAGGTCTAATGTGAGTTAGACTTAAAAGGGTTAATCCAGGTCCAAGTTAGAATAAATCTTATAAGATGGTTAATGTTTGGGTCTGATGTGGGTTTGAACACAGTGAGCTGGTTGATGTTTGGGTTTAATTTGAGTTAAACCTAAAGGGATAGAGCTACGTTAGACCTAGGGAGATGGCTCATGTTTGGGTCTGATGTGAGCCAAACCTAAAAGGGTTGGTTGATGTTTAGGTTAAATGCACATTAAACCCAAAGGGATGGACTATGTCTAACTTAGTTTAGTCCTAGGGAGATGGTTGACGATTGGGTCTAGTGTGTGTTAGACCCAAAATGGTTGGTTGATGTTTGTGTTCAATGTGATTTAAACCTAAATTTATGGACTAGGTCTAAGTTAGGTTAGACCTAGGGTTTAGGTTAGATATAATGAGGAATAGTACAAGATGGGTTAGACTAGGTCTAATTTAGGTTATACTAGGGTTTAGGTCAGGTATAATTTGGAATACACTTAAAATGGTTAGAAGAGATCTAGCTTAGACCTAGGGTTTAGGTAAGGTCTAATGTGGGTTAGACCTAAATGGTTGGTTAGGTCTAATGTGGGTTAAACTTAATGATTGATTAGGTCTAATGTAGGTTATACCCAAAATGTTGGTTAGGTCTAGTTGGGATTAGACCTCGAAGTTTAAGATTGATTTAGGCCTACGTTAGGTTAGACCTAAAGGATTGGACTAAGTCTGAGTTGGGTTACACTTAGAGTTTAGATTTAGGTTTAATGTGGTTTTGACCCAACGGGCCGGGTTAGGTCTAAGTTCGATTAGACTTAGGGTTTAGGTTTATGTTTAATGTGGGTTAGACCTTGGGAAGAATTAAGTGTGTTTAGGTCTAGGTTGGTTTAGACGCAAAAGTATTTAAGGTTAAACAGGTCAAGTTAACTTAGACCTAGGTTAGGTCTAAGTTAAGTTTGTCATAAGGAGTGTTCAACTTAAACTATGTCTAAGTATGGTTAGACTTAAGGTTAGGTCTAAGTTGGACTAGACATAAGGGAGGTTCATAATTAGGTCTAATGTAGATTATACCTAAAAGATTGATTGAAGTTTGGTTCTAATGTAATTTTGACATAAAAAGGTGGGTAAGCAAGATTAGGTTAGGTCTAATGTGGTTTAGACCTAAAGGATTGGGTTTGGGTTTAATGTGAGTTAGAACTATGGGAAAGGGTTAGGTCTAATGTGGATTAGACCAAAGGGATTAGGTTTATGTTATACCTGATTAGGACTTAGACTTAAACTTAATGAGGTTAAGTCCAACTACGAACTTATTGGGCTTGGCTTAAGTTAAGCCTAAACTAGGTTTAGGCTCAAATTCGGCTAATCTTAGGTCTTTAAGGGCAACCTAATTTTTTAAGGGGGGTAACCATATTGTTGATCCCCTAAAACTAAGGTCCTAGGGTTTGATTATAGATTTAAATTAGGTTTTGGTGACAAGTTTGGCTAAAGTATAAATTTTCAATTTTTACATTTTTATCCTAAAATTCTTAATTTTCATTTTTAATTTTAAAATGTGGAAAATAGCATTTTAAGCTTCAATTTTATCATCCTAAATATTCTTGTTAATCTTCATTTTTATTTTCAACTTTCATATTTTTTTATAATTATTTTTCAAAATAATTATAAATTTGGTAGGAAATTAATTATTTCAATTTTAGGTAAGGCCCCTGGTCTTGGAAAAATCAGGAACTATTCCCAAGGGTGGGGGGACAATTTCTAAAATTTTCATATTTTTCGAGTTTATAACTAATTTTAAATAAATAAATTACTCTTTAGAGTATTTAATTAATTAAAAATTAAATCTAATTTATTTATTTCCAATTTTGTTTTCATTATTTTTTCATCTGTTCACTGAGTTTGGAGGCATTTCTATTTTATAAATGTGATTTTTCTACACCAACTTATGAATTTTTGAAGTTTTATTTAATTTCCTAGATTTAACTAAATAGGAGAATTGGATTTACCAACTTAACCCAGGAAGTGCTGCATCTTCCTTGGAGCCTTTGAAAGCCCTCGCATTCTGCACTGATTTTTTGCTCTTTCTTAGTCGGTGTCATGCTGCCTAGCAGTTCAGTGCTTCCCACCTTTGTGGTTAAGTGGTTCGACTCGATCCAAGTCGTCCATTCTAATACATCAAAATGGATGACATCGGTTAATCATCCCCACAGAACAAAGAACTGAGAACAATCCACAATCAAACGGTAAGACTATCTCGTTTCCCAACCATATCACATGGGGTTTATTCCTATAGGTTCATCTGAGTTATACGTTACTACATATATAGTTAAATGGACATGCATTTTTAATTTCTTTCATAAAAGACCAAACTAGAGGCTAAATTTAGGGATTTTGATCCATACCTTGTCCCAAGAGGTGTGTCCTTAATTGTGCTTGACAGAGATGATGAACTTGCACCACGAGGCATCCCCTTGCCTCAACTTTGACCAGAAATGGCTCTTACTATAAGATAACACAGAAGATGGCTTGAGAATGGTATTGAGATGGGTTATGGGCCTCAGGAATTCTAAATTTTATTGGGTATATTGTCTTTTGGCTTTGGGAAGTTTTTAGAAGGGTTGATTTTAGGTATTGGATAAGTTGATGTTGAGGCTAAAAATTGTCTTTGGTTTAGGTGGAGAAATTAGCATTTTTACAGTGGTGGGTATGGTCTGAAGACAGGGGATCAACTGCCTAAGTCAAAGGGGAGTGTTTTCTCTGCTGAGAGCTAGAGGATAAGTAGAGATCTTGGTGTGTACTTGGGGTTCTCGGGTTCCCTACTTTTAGAGCCATGGAATCATGATGCGAAGCTCGACATGGCTTGACGACACTTAGGCATCTCCTCAAAGGATTTCTAGAGGGGTTTCAGAAGCTTTTGGGCAGTGGGGAGGAGCTTTTGCAATTTCCCACACTTGGGCCATGGTGGTCACAATGGTGGAGGAGGTATGGAGGAGGGCTTGGTTTGATTGGAGATGTTTTTGGTGGGTGGCTATTGACCCGACCCACAATTATGCAGATTTTTTTTGTTCTAATATATTGTCAAAAAAACATGGCCCGAATTATATTTAACACCTAGTGTGAACAAAAAAAACTATTTTAGAAAATTAAAGATAAGCTTTCGCACTATGAGTATTGATCCCCAATAGATAAAAGTGCAACGGCTGCCAGAAACTTGGTTCTGCTGGATCAATGCGCTGATGATTTAAGATATGAAAATAATGATTTAATAATATGGGATACTACACAAGTATACGTATCGTTTATCAAGTAATATGGGACTTTCTAATTAAGACCAGAGATATCAAACCCACAGGGAAAATGTGAAATCTTTAAAGGAATCAGCGAAATTATCTTTTTACTTTCTTTAATAATTTTCAAAAAAGTATGACTTGATTTTGAAAAGTTTTGAAGGTTGATATGTCTCTTTTTTTAAAAATTTTCTTAACACAATGCAAAGCAAGAAATTAAAATTACAATACTTCATAACACTGGATGTAAAATACTATTAACTAGAATATCTTTTTCTTTCCTTTCATGAAGTAGTAATAATTCTTAAAGTATTGTTGCGGAAGTATTCAAATTTTTTATTGTGACAGATAGAAGCAAATGTGTTCTTTACCCTTATTTGGTTCTATAAAGAACATAGGTTAATTTGAAATTTATATTATTTTGAACATTGTTAGGCAGGGAAGATACCAGTCTCTCACTCTAGAGTTCCCTCGATTCCCACCACCTGGAGCTAACTTCTCATAACAAAACTCAAAACTTCAAACCAAACTAGGGGGTTTTAGCATGTCACTCTAAAATCCTCTAATTTTACTCCCTTTTATAAAAAATATCTTCTGATATTACATTCAATTATATGAACTACAGTTCTCACCCATATAATTTCATGTGATTCTTACTAACTTTTATGAGACAATACCGCATTGGATCTTACGTAATCTCAAGAAATTTTACAACTTAATAGGCCAAATTAAGAAGTAAACAAAGTTTTTAGAATCAATCTTCACAACTTCTTCCAACTTTTAAACACTTATAATTTCCACAACAATTCTCTTTAAATTAATTACTTCTCCATTTAAGAAAGAAAAAGATAAAGTAAACTACTCAGAATGCATTGAGAAAATATTAAAAACATTTATTTGAAATTAAAAACAATGATAAGAAAAATAATAAACGAAAACAAGTATTAATAAACTAAATAAAAGTAAACACTTATTTGAAAATCCTCTCCACAAGACTAAGGAAGTTCCTCTGAAACTTTGACTCTTCGCTAAACTACTTCTCAGAGCAAGTCTCCTAACTACGTTGACTCAGAATAAAGACTTTAGACTTCAATAAAAACTAAACTAAGAGAAAGAAAAGAAGTGGAAAGAAGAATACTTCACTCAGACCCTTTTCTCTTTTCTACTCTCTACTCCTACTCTAAATAAACCTTTTAAAATGTAGTGGAAGAACAATGGAAGTACTCTTCAAAATGCAGTGGAAGAGTCTCCTCAAATTTCCTCTCCTAAATCTTTCCTAAGACTCTCTTTAAATAGTAAACAAAAGGGTGCCTTGGTGTCTCTTCAAAATGTGTCCAGATTCGATGCATCTACCAAGGAACGCACCCCTTCATTCAAACTTGCCTCCCAAAGGAAGTTATGGACGTTACCACCAAGAGTTGCATCCCATCCCCTTTGAAATTGGCGCCCAATCCATTTGAATCTCGATTTTTAACTGAGGCGGCTAAGCGCTGGCTGGGCCGGCGCTTAGCCGCCAATGCCAAATTTTTTATTTTTCATTTTTTTGCTCCTAATTTGATCCAATTTTGCTCATTTCATCATGACCATCCATTTTCATCATACCTGCAAGAAACAACACAAAATACCTTTCATTAAAGTGCAATATCATTAAAAATAGGTATAAAAATGTGCATAAAAATACTATATTTTTAGGTGTATCAAAATCCCCCAAACATAAAATGTTACTTGTCCTCAAGTGATAGTTAATCTCATAGAACATTTTAGCATGCAAATTATGTAATGAGTTTCTTAGGAAGTTAACAAAATTTTGTTCTAGAAATGGAATACTCCAATTTAGAAAAAATTTCAGTAATTAAAACCAACTTAAAGTTTAGAAAGTTCTTAAGTAAAAGAAAATGATAAATATAAGTCTCTATCTATTTCAGAAATATTTTTAGATTTTTCAAAATATGGGATTCAAACATTTATTTTTCTCACTTAAAAATCTTTATTTGAAAAATAATTTTACTTACTATATTACAACTTTAAGCTTTAGTTTTTCTTTGAACTTATATCTAAAACTTTAGGTATGAAACCAATTTTTGATTAGGCCCTTAAATCCTCAAGCTTCTCCTCCCTTTTCATATACTATATTTTTCACTTCTTTTTTTTTATATGACAAGAATTACTATATCTGGATAGACCTTTAATAATTTTGAATTCCATCCTTCCATTTAAAATAAAGATCAAATATATATCTTTCACTTAAAAATCATAATAATAGTATCTGAAAATTATTCTTCAATAAAAGAAATTTAAGCTTTGAAGAATAAAACTCAAATATTCTATTTATCCAAAAATACAAAACTTCTTACTAAAGATAGTTTAACTTTATTTAACACCTCTTCATTAAGAAAATTTTAACTTTAAGTTTTTCATGATTACTATAAATTTTAACTAAATTCTTTTATTCATTTCTATATTCAAAATTTTGTTCCCCTAATATAACTTCATGTACATAATTGTTCTCAATCAAAAATAAGTTTTATTTTTAAGTATTCTTGAGAATCAAATAAAATTTTACGTTTGTGAAAATCTTTGTTTTTAAAATCCCCCCCCCCCAAAATTTAAATTTTTAATTAAGATAAAACATTTAAGCATAAGAAATGATATATGGGTGAGAAATAAAAATGGTCATATCATGCTTGCAAGAATTTTTAATATCCTAATATGTAAGTATAACAATTTAAATACAGGAGTAAAATGAAATCAAATTTAGTTTTTTAAAACATTTTTCTTTTTTTATTTTTTTATAATAATAAGAAAAGTAAAAATTTCAAAAGACTTCTATAGTTGTGGAGGTTTTCAAAGCAAATACACACCAACTAAAATAACACACTAATACAGATAACAGATGATAGTGGAATTTGAAGAATTTTAAACATGTAGTCTTCCAAAGTAGAAGTTTCTAATAGTGGTTTATAATTTCCTAACAGTTTTTGAAATTAAAAATACATACTACTAAAAACTCTGACATAACATACACATAAAAACATTTAATATTACACGCTACCACACATCAACATATAAATCAACAATAAAACAACAACAATACCTGAATATGCATAACAGATAAATAGTACAACTACAATCTGCATACTATCAAGGCTCACATCACAACACAATCATCAAACAAAATACTAGATAAAGTACACAGTGACACACCACATCAATACAACAACTAAAATAAACAACATACATCTACTCTTCATCCTCATCATCATCTTGCTCGTTCCAATCTCTGGATGGCACATAAGGTATTTAGAATGGATGAGGTGGCATCTCAGCACTCTGATCTCCTCTAATCATTCTATCCAAATATTGCTGATAATTCTCCTTATATTCATCATGTTTTACAATATATCTCTCAACATTATCCAGCTTACCATCCATATCTCTCACATGCTCTCGAGTAAAACTCACTTTTTCAAAATCGTTCTTAATAAACCAGTCTGTGAATCAGTAGATGACGAAGCACGTGAAGTAGTCGCACGAGAAGCGAAGCGCGAAGCGAAGCGTAGAAGCCCTACCAAATCCTCCTCTCCAACCGAACTCTGAATGTACAGTGTAAGCACCAACGTTTACACTAGTAATTGGTCTTAATGGCTGAAGTACCTCTTCCCAGGTTTCAAATTTCACTCCAGATCTTTCGCATAGTGAATGAATCAAGGAAGAAAATCCCATACCTGCAGTCATGGTTGATCTAGCACAGTTCAAAACATAATAAAAAATTATGCTTCCAATATCAATAGGCTTCCCATGTTGAATACAATGGTTCAACACCGCTCTTTCTCTCGTCACTTCACTGGTATGACTTGAAGGTAACAACTTAGATGAGATAAAATAATGACATTCCTTAGAAATGGCATTCAATTTGGAAGTAGGAAAGTTCACTCTTCTATCATTTGTAATTTTCCATAATCCTCTTCCATCAATCAGAAACTCCATAATCTCATCTAATTCTCTTTCCGAAGGATGATAGTTAGAATAGAAAGAGAACATGTCAGGAGGTAGTCCATAAAAGGTATTGATTGCACCCGAAGAAAAGTTTACTTCATGCCTCCTAACCATCACCTGATTTTCCTCTACAACAGGTAAATTTGCATAAAATTCTCTTACCACAGAAAAAACGACAACGACGGAGAAGCGACGATGATTCGCCGGTTTCTTCTTACAATCATATCTTCAATCACCTCTCCTGGCTTACTAAACACTCGCTCAGGAATCAACTTACGTGATTTCAATGCATCGACGTATCATTCCTCAGTTCTCAAACTAATAAATTTGTCAGAATCAAACTTCGTCTTTTCTCGTACACGCTTTGACTTTAGAACCATCTCTCAAAATTCATGAAAAATTCACCATAAATTTCAAAATCAAACTAAACTTGCTAAATTGTCTTCCAAAAGATATTTTCACTAAATACAAGCAATTTATCAAGCTTTTCCACAAATTTTCACCATGAATAGTGATTTTAAGATATTCCAAAATGTACTCAAAATACATGGTGAAAATAAAAAATTTTTACTTAAGAGTAGTGCTCTTACCTCAAGGAATCCAAATCTAACAATTTTTGTTGAGATCGGCTCTTAAATGATCCACAATATGATACCCTAGGCTCCTCTTTCGCGGCAAAACAAAGGCTGAAGACGATGGGTTTGTTAAAAGTGGCAATTTTCAGGTTTTTAACTTTCTGGAATCTATTTTTGTGAACTGGCGCCTAAGCGTGAACTATCGGCACTTATCTGCGAATTCTGGCGCGTAAGCGCAGGTACGTTGGTGCTTAGCCGCCAATACCCAAATTTTTATAATTAAGGTATAAGCACTAAATCACTTTGTTAATTACTCTGAATTACTCCAAAATAATTACTTTTCCCCACATGAATCTTCTAATACTCCAAATCAAAATTTAATAACCATTGATTCCACACAAATTTCACAAAAACAAACTTATATTAAAACAAACATAACATTCAATACAATACTAGAATTTTTATCCAAACATAAAGGATAAAATTCTCAAAATACAAGACACTATAAAAAAACATCTCTAAGATGTACCCATCACATCATCAGGCATATAAAAAAACAATAAACACACCAAACATAAACTCACAAGAACACTAACATAACACATAAGACACTAAACAAATAGAAACAAAACACTTTTAATTCCACTCTCCATTAGGCGGAATATAACCAGGACCACTATTATTCTCATTTGACCATTCAGGAATATAAATTTGATAGAAAGATCGATCATTGTTCATTCTTATATCATCTTCTTCAATCCATTTGTTCTTCACATACATCGCCTTATCTATTTCTTCCACATACCTTGAATGATTGAATTGCATCTTGACCTGCCATCCCATGTGATCTAGATATAAAGTAATATCATTGATCTTTGCTTCCGTTGAAGTCACTCGGGCTTCAATTTTTGCAATCATCTCTGCAATACCTTGAATGCTAACAGCCAGATATCCATTAAATAACTCCTTAGCACTATCACTAATGAACTTATATCAGAATCTTGCTTCTTCTTTATCTCATTCTCCCAGGAAGACATGGTGCTCAAAATTCTCTTCTTAGACTTCATAAATGAAAATAGGACTTAAGGTAAGTGTTTTCCTTAAGTCAGGACCTTTTTATAGACTTGGGAGATGTTAGAATATTCTCTAACACGTTTAAAATCTCCTAAATAACTCCCACAACTTCTCGCCCACGATCTAGGCTCTAAATTCACATTTTTCACGTTTTTTATAACTTTGGCGCCTAAGCGCCAACTAGTCAGCGCTTAGCCGCCAGTGCACAATTTAGCACAGGTTTGCTAAGTGTCCAAATTCTCATTCTGACTTTTCCAAATCATCAATCAAGGTCAAATATACTCCACTTAAGTTCAAAAAACTCCAAATTACTACCACTAAAAAATTAAAAACAAACCAAACAAAGCAAACAAAACACACAAAAAAAAACATAAAGCAAAGCACACCGATAAATATGGGTTACCTCCCACAACGCGCTTGTTTTAACATCTTTAGCCTGACATACCCAGAACTCATTCTTAGTGACCCAACATTAAATTCGCATCAGATTTAGGTTTATTGACTGAAAAATATGGTTTAAGTCTATGTCCGTTAACTTTAAATATTTTTCCAGTCTTAGGATCTTGAATATCTACAGCACCATAAGAATAAACTTTTATCACAACGAATGGACCCATCCACCTTGACTTAAGTTTTCCAGAAAATATTCTCAATCTAGCATTATACAGTAAAACTTGTTGTCCTGGTACAAGATTTTTGGTCAGAATCTTTTGATCATGCCGTAACTTCATTTTTTCCTTATAAATCTTAGCATTTTCATAAGATTCATTCCTAATTTCTTCAAGCTCATTCAATTTCAATAATCTCTTTTCAGCAGCATCTTTCAAATTATAATTGAACTCTTTAATAGCCCAACATGCTTTATGCTCAAGTTCAAAAGGTAAATGATAAGCTTTTCTAAAAATCAGCCTATATGGGGACATTCCCATAGATGTTCTGTAAGCAGTCCTATAGGCCCACAAAGCATAATCCAGTTTAATTGACCAATCCTTTCTATTTGGATTAACAGTTTTTTCCAATATTCTTTTAATTTCACGATTGGACAATTCAACCAAACTACTTGTCTCACGGATGATAAGCGATAGCAATGCAATGATTAATATGATATTTCTTTGCTAACTTCCCAATAATCGCATTTCTAAAATGACTTCCTCCATCGCTTATGATTACTCTTGGTATTCCAAATCTGCAAAATATATTCTTTTCTAAAAACTTTGCAACACTTTGAGCATCACATCGAGGTAAAGCAATAGCTTCAATCCATTTGGAAACATAGTCAACCGCTATCAAAATATAAACATTTCCGAAAGACGGTGTAAATGGTCCCAAAAAATCTAATCTCCAAACATCAAATATTTCAACTTCCAACATATAATTGAGGGGCATCTCATTTCTTCTAGAAATATTAGCTACACGCTGACATCTATCACAATTTTTAATATGAACATTCACATCCTTAAAAATTGCAGGTCAATAAAATCCTGATTGTAATATTTTATATGCAGTTTTATCACTTCCAAAATGTCCCCCATAATCAGAATTATGACATTTTTGAATAATTTCATAAGTCTCTTCCAAAGGTACACATCTTCGAATTATAAGATCCTTTCCTTGTTTATATAAAAATGGGTCATCCCAAAAATAAATCTTAGCATCAGACAGAAATTTCTTCTTTTCATGATATGTCAAACCATAGGGTATAATATTACTAACAATAAAGTTTACTACGTCTGCATACCACGGAACACTCCATTCTTTAAAAGTGAACAGTTTTTCATCAGGAAAATGTTCATTAATTTCTTCAATATCACAGAAAAATTTTTCAATTTCAAGCCTGGACAAATGATCAGCAATTTGATTATCAGAACCATTCCTATCTACTATCTCAAAATCAAATTCTTGCAAAAGAAGAATCCATTTTATAACTCTCGGTTTTGCATCATTTTTCTTCATTAAGTATTTGATAGCAGAATGATCAGTATGCACAACATATTTAGTTCCAATTAAATATGATCGAAATTTATCAAAGGCAAATACTATAGCTAATAACTCTTTCTCAATAGTGGTATAACTAATTTGAGCTTCATTAAAAGTTTTACTAGCATAATAAATTACTTTGAAAATTTTATCATATTTCTGACCCAAAACAACACCAATAGCATAATCACTAGCATCACACATTAATTCAAAAGGTTTTTCCCAATTTGGTGATATTATTACAGGTGCAGTGATTAATTTTTCTTTTATTGTTTCAAAGGCTTTATGGTAGTCATCATCAAAATTAAAAATTGCATCCTTTTCTAGTAAACAGCATAAAGGTTTTGTAATCTTTGAAAAATCTTTGATGTATTGCCTGTAGAATTCAGCATGTCCTAAAAAACTTCTAATTCCCCTTAAATTGGTTGGGTAAGGTAAATTAGATATAACTTGAATTTTTGCAGGATCTACCTCCAAACCTTTTTCTGAAATCCGATGTCCCAAACAATTCCTCTTGCTACCATAAATTGGCATTTTTCCCAGTTAAGGACCAAATTAGTTTCTCCACAGTGTTTTAGAACTTTAGATAGATGTTCTAAACATGATTCAAATGAAATTCTGAACAATGAAAAGTCATCCATAAAAACTTCAATCCCTTTTTCAATTAAATCACAAAAAATAGCCATCATACATCTCTGAAATGTAGCAGGAGCATTACATAAACCAAAGGGTATTCTTCTAAAAGCAAAAGTACCATAAGGACTGGCAAACGTAGTTTTCTCTTGATCCTCGGGAGCAATTTGAATTTGGTGGTAACCGAGTATATCCATCCAAAAACAAAAGTATTTATGCCCGACCGATCCATCCAACATTTGATCTAGAAAAGGGAGTGGAAAAATGATCTTTCCTTGTGGTAAGTTTTAATTTTCTATAATCAATGCAAATTTGCCACCCTGTAACTTGTCTTGTTGGTATCATTTCATTCTTTTCATTAACAGTCACAGTTACTCCTCCTTTCTTAGGAACACAATGAATAAGACTAACCCATGCACTATCTGAAATAGGGTAGATAATTCCAGCATCCATCCATTTTAAAATTTCTTTCTTAACAACGTCTTTCATGATAGGATTTAATCTCCTTTGGGGATCAGCCCGTGGTTTGCTATTATCTTTCATAAGAATTCTGTCCATACAAATTGAAGGACTGATTCCTTTAATATCAGCAATTATCCATCCAAAGGCTTTCTTGTGCTTCTTCAGAATTTTAAACAAACTCTCTTCTTCTTTTTCAGTTAATTGAGAGGAAATTATAACAGGCAAGGTTGAGGATTCACCTAGAAAAACATACTTCAAATGATCAGGAAGCATTTTTAACTCAAGTTTAGGAGGTTTTTCAATTGATGGATCATAAGATTTATCTATTTCAGTCATATCCAACAATTCAAAATTTTCACGAACATACTTTAAATATTCTTCTTGAAAATCTTCAAAATCAAATAACTCCTCTTATTGCTTATATTCAAATTCTGCTCTTTCAATTTTCTCTTCATAAGTTGATCTGAAATGACATTCACTTAAATATTGGATAATATCCATCCTATAACACATATCTTCTTTACCTCTTGCAGGATATTTCATCAATTTTGAAATATTAAATGTAACAGTCTGATCATTAACTCTCATCGTTAATTTCCCTTTTTTTACATCTATCATGGCTCTGCTTGTAGCTAGAAAATGTCTCCCCAAAATTATTGGTATCTCTTTATCTTCCACTATATCTAACACAATGAAATCCACAGGAAAAATAAATTGATCCACTTTTACAAAAACATCTTCTATAAGTCCTTTAGGATATGTGATCGAACGATCTGCTAATTGCAGAGTTACAGTAGTCGGGGTTATTTCTCCAAGTCCCAGTCTTTTGAAAATTGATAGATGCATAAGGTTAATGCTTACACCCAAATCACATAAAGCTATTCCACAGAATCTTTCTCCGATTGCACATGGATTTGTGAAACTACCAGGATCTTTAAGTTTTTCAAGAAGCTTTTTCTGAATTATTGCACTGCACTCCTCACTAAGTGCAACAGTCTCATTTTCTTCAAACTTCCTTTTTTTTATTAAGAATATCCTTTATAAATTTCGCATAGCTTAGCATTTGTTCTAGGGCTTCAGCAAATGGAATATTAATTGTAAGCTTATTTAATATCTCCAAGAATTTTGAAAATTGCTTGTCCAACTTTTTTCGACGAAGTCTCTGAGGAAATGTAGGTGGTGGTGTTTCTAAATCAACCTTAGGTGGAAAATAGGTCTCTTAAAACTTTTTGGAGCGTCCTCTTTAGGTCTTTCAATCTCTTCTTTCTCTACTTCAGTTTCTTTTTGAACTCTACCTTCCAATTCTTTTCCACTTCTCAGTTGAATTGCTTTCGCTTGTTCTTTATTCGTTTCTTTTGGATTCACTTCAGTATTACTTGGAAGCATTCCTTTGGATCTATTACTTAAGGCATTTGCAATTTGTCCCAACTGATTTTCAATATTTATGATGGTTGCTCCTTGAGTTTGTAATTGATTTCCCATATGTGATACTACTTCTTCCATAGAAAACTTCTTCTCCTTATTTTGTAAAGCATTGTTATAACCTGAAGGATAAGTTAATCTATTATTATTATTACCTAGGTTGTTCCAATTCCCCAATGGGATTACTTGAGTGTTCCCCCATTGTTGATTAACGCCACCCTGATTAGTGTTATTCCAGTTAAAATTTGGATGATTCTTCCAACCTGGGTTATAATAATTGGAATATGGGTTGTTAGGTTTGATTATAGCATTCACGAGTTTACGGTGAAGAATAAGAATCAACCATTTGGCCTAATGAATTTTCTTCAATCATGAGATTTGGCTGAGAAAAATTCATCCCAAATTGGTCTATCTTCCTTGATACATCAACAACTTGATTTGCTAACATTGTAAAAATATAATTTTCATAAACACTAGCTACCTTTTTAGGATTTAACCTTTCAGAAGGCCATTGAAAATTATTAGTAGCCATTTCTTCAATTAAAGCATAAGCATCAAAAAATGGTTTAGACATTAATGATTCACCAGCAGCAGCATCGATAATTGATCTAAGCGATCCAGCAAATCCATTATAAAAAGTTTGAATTCTTAACCAATCTAGTATCGTATGATGTGGACATTTCCTGTGGAGATCTTTAAATCTTTCTCATGCTTCATATATTGATTCTCCTTCAAACTGACAGAAAGATATTATATCATTTCTCAACTTAGCAATCTTAGATGGTGGAAAATATTTAGCAAGGAATTTTTGTCACAGTTCACCCCAAGTTCTAATTGATCTAGGTGCTAACGAATGTAACCACATTTTAGCTTTATCCCTTAGTGAGAAAGGAAAAAGTCTAAGTCTAATAGCATCATCTGAAACACCATCATATTTAAAAGTAGCACACAACTCTAGAAAATTAGAAAGATGCAAATTAGGATCTTCAGTTGTTGCTCCCCCAAATTGATTATTTGACACCATTTGGATAATAGCAGGTTTAAGCTCAAAAGAATTAGCAGCTACAGCAGGGTTTTGAATACTACCACGATGTTCATCTACTGTAGGGTTAACATAATCTCTTAAAGGTCTTAATTCTTGATGGATGCCAACATTTTGATTTTGATGATTTGCCATTTCTTGAATATTTTTTTCCTTTTCTGTATTTTAAATTTTTTTTATTTTTCTTATAGTTTTTTCTAATTCAGATTCGTAAGGGACAAGTCCTTCAGAACCTAAACTACGCGTACAACATTAAAACAAAACAAAATACAACACACTAACAAAAACAAAGAAAAGTAAAAATTTAAAATTTCTTAATTCTCTTTAAAGTGCAATTTAAATTAAATTTCCCCGGCAACGACGCCAAAAACTTGATCCCCAATAGATATAAATGCAACGACTACCAGAAACTTGGTTCCACTGGATAAATGCATTGATGATTTAAGATATGAAAATAATGATTTTATAATATGGGATACTACGCAAGTATACGTATCGTTTATCATGTAATATAGGACTTTCTGATTAAGCCCCGAGATATCGAACCCACAGGGAAAATGTGAAATCTTTAAAGGAATCAGAGAAATTATCTTTTTAATTTCTGTAATTGTATTCGAAAAAGTATGTCTTGATTTTGAAAAGTTTTGAAGGCTGATATGTCTCTTTTTTTTAATTTTTCTTAACACAATGCAAAGAAAGAAATTAAAATTACAATAACTAATAACATTGGATGTAAAATACTACTAACTAGAATATCTTTTTCTTTCATTTCATGAAGTAGTAATAGCTCTTAAAGTATTGTTGTAGAAGTATTCAAATTTTTGTTGTGACAGATAGAAGCAAATGTTTTCTTCACCCTTGTTTCTATAAAGAACATAGGTTAATTTGAAATTTATATTATTTTGAACATGGTTAGGCGGGGAAGATACCAGTCTCTCACTCTAGAGTTCCCTCGATTCCCACCACCTGGGGGCTAACTTCTCATAACAAAACTCAAAACTTCAAACCAAATTAGGCGGTTTTAGCCTATCACTCTAAAATTCTCTAATTTTACTCCCTTTTATAAAAATATCTTCTATTATTACATTCAATTATATGGACTACAGTTCTCACCCATATAATTTCATGTGATTCTTACTAACTTTTATGAGACAATACCGCATTGGATCTTACATAATCTCAAGAAATTTTACAATTTAACAGGCCAAATTAAGAAGCAAACAAAGTTTTTAGAATCAATCTTCACAACTTCTTCCAACTTTTAAACACTTATACTTTCCACAGCAATTCTCTTTAAGTTAATTACTTCTCCATTTAAGAAAGAAAAAGATAAAGTAAAGTACTAAGAATGCATTGAGAAAATATAAAAACACATTGATTTGAAATTAAAAACAACGATAAGAAAAATAATAAATGAAAACAAGTATTAATAAACTAAATAAAAGTAAACACTTATCTGAAAATCCTCTCCACAAGACTAAGGAAGTTCCTCTAAAACTTTGACTCTTCACTAAACTAATTCTCAGGGAAAGTCTCCCAACTCCGTTGACCCAGAATACAGACTTCAGACTTCAATAAAAACTAAACTAAAAGAAAGAAAAAAAGTGGGAAGAAGAATACTTCACTCCGACCCTTTTCTCTTTTCTACCCTCTACTCCTACTCTAAATAAAAACTTTTAAAATGCAGTGGAAGAACAATGGAAGTACTCTTCAAAATGCAGTGAAAGATTCTCCTCAAATTGCCTCTCCTAAATCTATTCTAAGACTCTCTTTAAATAGTAAACCAAAAGGTGCCTTGGTGTCTCTTCAAAATGTGTCAAGATTTGATGTATCTACCAAGGAACGCACCCCTTCATTCAAACTTGTCGCCCAAAGGAATTTATGGACGTTACCACCAAGAGTTGCAACCCATCCCCTTTGAAATTGGTGCCAAATCCATTTGAATCTAGATTTTTAACTATGGCGGCTAAGCGCCGGCCCAGCGGCGCTTAGCCATTAGTGTCAAATTTTTTTATTTTTCATTTTTTTGCTACAAATTTGATCCAATTTTGCTCCTTTCATCATGACCATCAATTTTCATCATACCTGCAAGAAAAACACAAAATACCTTCCATAAAAGTGCAATATCATTAAAAATATTTATAAAAATGTGCATAAAAATACTATATATTTTAGGTGTATCAAGTATTACGCAAGTTTATGTATCATTTCAAGTAATATAAAGGTTTTTTTAAACCCCAATATCGATCCCACAAGAAATATGCAACTATAATGACTTAGAAAGACATCTACAAACATCGAAGTATTTTGATAAGAGTAAAACAAAATATATGCAAGATTTAATTCTAAGCACAATTAAAATGTAGAAATTATAAACTAATTAAATGTAGAAAAGTTTGAATTATATAAAGAATCTTTCCCCCTACAACTAATCCATAATCAGAGTTGGAATTAATAAGCTTAAAGGTTTAAATGTTGTATCGTGAAAAATAGGAGCATACCTCATTATTTACCCTTTTGTGAGTGAATAAATAACATTGACTAATCTAAAGAAAGCTTTAGTTTGTGTGGTAGTACTGAGTAGATTTTAGCATACCGCTTCAAGATTACCCAATGTGCCCTCTTTATAACAACTACCAGAGACTGTTAGGTCCTACTTTAAACAAAATTGGTAAAGGATATAGCCTGTGAACCTAGAAACACCAATTCTACATCCATCAAAATATATCTCCTAATCTATTTGCACTCTCCTTAGATAGCGGTTCCCCTCCTTATAAGGCTAGTGTGGTACTCACTAGTTGGATGAAATCATAGCCTTCAAGAGTCATTATATTTCATAATGAATTTTAACATCACAAATTATCATTTTGCAAAGTAAAAGAAGAATCGGTGAAAATACCAACACAACTTATGAAATAAAAGAAGTTTTATACAAACTAAATCTTCCACATGATTACTTCTTATTGCAAGAAGAAAGAAAATAAAACTACTCAGAACTCATGGTGATAACATAATAAAACATGATTTTTATTAAAAGTTAGGTTCTAGCAACAAAAATATAAATAGAAGTACAAGTACTTATCTTAGATTACTCCTCAAGTAAATCCGGAAGTTCCTTGCAAGATATCTCCAAACTCTTCTTCAACGCAAAGGAACTCCCCTCTCTATCCACAAACTAAACCCATTAACACACACACCCTTTAGAATTCCTCTATTTCTCCATTTTGTCCAGCCAATGGCCTCATTTTATAGAACTATGAAATTAAAAAAGAGTCACTTCAAGAGCCCTGATATACCTACAATATATAACATTTATGTACTAATTTTTATACCTATTTTTAAGGATATTGAACCTTAATGAAAGGTGTTTGTGTATTTTTCTTTCAGGAACAATTAAAGGAATAAATTATAGCAAAATGAGTGAAAAGGGATCAAATTTGGAGCAAAAATAATGGTGTAAAAATGAACTGGGTTGCATAAGCTCCTAGATCTGGAGCTTAAGCACTAGTAGAAAGAAAAGGTCGTGACTAGGCGCCGAAGGCCCCGTGCATAAGTGCGGGGTAGTTACTATGGAAATTTAAAAAAAAATTGGCAAATTTTGAAAGGGTGTTTGCGGCAACCTTAGGTAAAAATGTGAATAACTGATAATAGGCGAAAATACATTCAAACGGCTCTTGAAAGGATGCATCTCTTGGAAGATTTATTGAATATGGACACATTTTGCACTTTTTAAAAAACTGTAAAATCGACTTCACGTCTTTGTAGCACACGTTGGGGGCGCATCAAGTTTTTAACAAAAACTTGATGCGCCTCAAGCGTGTGCTGTTTTTTTGCTTGTTTTTATGTTCGTAAGTAAGTGCACACACTAGAGGTTCTACACAAGTTACACATCGTTCAAGTAATACAGGGCTCTAGTGGAGTCTCATTTATCGATCCCTGACACGCCTAAAATATATACGGTTTTTGCTATATAATTTTACTCATTTTTTATGATATTACACTTTAAAGGAAGATATTTTGTATGTTTTTTTATTTTAGGTACAAGAAATGGTGATTGGAACAAAAGGAAGCAAAAATGGTGCAAGTTGGAGCAAAAAAGAGAAAGAAAACAAATTTTGGCTTGACACATTTTGATAAGTCTTTCTATGTTTAATATCTTTTACAATTCTTGCATATTTTTTAATGAAATTACATTTTAAAGAAAGTTTTTTTTATGCTTAATTTATAGGGCTACTTATTAGGAATGTAACGCAACTGAAATGGGGCAAATCGGAGCTGAAACGGAGCAAAATGGTGGCGCTGCGCAGGATGGACGCCAGGGGCACCGAAAATGGCGTCGGTGGTGCCAGAGACCCTAGACCACCAAAATAAAGTGCTGGCAGCGCCATATTCAGTACCAACTACGCTCCGGACGGTTAGGATGCAATATTGGGCGGTTTTTTGCCATATACATCGAATATCGATGCTTCTTAGAAGGTTTCTTCATGCACCTCTTGGAAAATTCGTCCCTACACTATTTTAAACCGAATTTGAAGCCAAAAAATGGGGGAGATGATAGAAAAAATGTGGGGAATGATTAGTGATCTTAGGATAGGAGTAGAAATGTAGAATTCTATCTTTTTGGAGAGATTGGTGAGGGGATTTTGAGAGAATCTGTAAAGGAATGTTCTAGCATTGCATGTATCCGTGAAAGACTTTATGGGAGAGATTTTCATCTTTCTTTCAAGGAAAAAAAAGCTAAGTATTGTGTTCTTCATTATCTTATGATTTTTTAAATACTTATTTCTTGGATTTGCTTTGAAATGAATTTTTCCGTTGTTTTTTATTCGTGCTTTGTGATGTCTTTCTCTTACTCTTTCTTCTTGTTTGGAAATAGTGACATAAGAAAATTTTGTCGTTGTTTTCATTCTATTTTTATTTTACAATGAGTAGGATTCATGTTTAGGATATAGGGATGCTTTCTAAAAAAAGTTTAATTATAAATGTGATGGTTTTTACTTGCGCTTCGTTTACATTACAAAAAGAGCTCGTTGTAGTATTAAAATTTGTTGTAATTGCATTGACCTAAAAGGGAAGTGTAATTGTCAACAAAGTGGAACCACATTCAATGTCCGTGAATGAATTACGTAGTTCACGAGGTTTGAGTTTAAATAAATTGGGAAATATGGTTTCATGGGCATCGAATTGGAGGTTTCAGGGTGACAGCTGAGATCCCTAATTTGGTCCTAAAGTTTGGTAACTAAAGCTAGGGTAAGCCTTCAGGTGAAGGGAAGTGGAAGCTCTGAAGTGACAGCCTGTATCCTCCCAGCTTAACCTTGGATTTAGGGGCTAAGCCTAGGATTTTCCAATGTTATTTATAGCACTCTGAAGAGGGGGTACTCGGAAGAGGGTAAAGAATATGATTGCTTCTATTTGGCACATACAATATTTAATGCATCTCATTCCTATACATTATCCAATTCGTTACATGAGAATAGTAGTTTTTATTATCTCAAAATTCACCAAACCAATTTCCCCAAAAAGGGTTATCTTTATTATTAATATTTGGATTAGTGAGTAGTTATTATTTTTACATATAATCATCTGCATTTAGGAGTAGTTGTTAGAAAAACAACTTATATCACCCTTCCAAACTAAGGTTGTTAGTAGTAAACTAGAATTTGATTAAGAACCTCTTACCTCGCTTCTCTGTGGGATCGATAAACGGGACTCCATTAAATCCTTATATTACTTGATATGATACGTATACTTGCGTCGGATCATTATAATTTTATAAAAATTATTATATATTTATTGTTCATAAACCCTTGTATATAAAAAAAAGTCGCATCAAGTTTTTAGCGCCGTTGTCGGGGAAGCTTCAATAAGAATTTTAGGAGAATTTTAGTTGAAGTAATTAGGCTTTGAATTGGAAAACTTTAGTGTCCTAAAATTGTGTTTGTGTGAAAAGTGTTTTTTTGTATGAAAAAGTGTTGTGAAAAAAAAACTGTTTGTGTGAAAAATAAGGTGTTTGTGAAAATATTTTGTTGTGTTGAATATATTTTTCATTTTATTTGTTTTATTGTTAATGTATTGTTTGTTGTGTTACTTATGCAAAATAAAGGATCTGTAGGACTTGTATCTTATGATCCCGAATTAGAAAAATGGAAAAAATAAAAAAAACAGAAAGGACTTGAAAAACTAGAAATGGAAATGGAAAACATTTAAAATAATAACTTGAAATGTCTTCATAAATCATTGAGGGATTATGTAAATCCAACGATAGATAAAATTCACTCAAGTATACAAAACCCTTTTGTAGAAGCTGACTCGTTTGAACTAAATCCAGTGATTATCCAACTTGTGCAGAACAACCAATTTGGGGGAACTCCTTGGAAGGATCCCTATTTACACTTATCTAGTTTTCTAGAACTTTGTGTTACATTTCGTTATAATGGCATGTCAGACAGTGCTGTTAGGCTAAGGCTTTTTCCTTTCTCACTAAGGGATAAGGCTAAAATGTGGTTATACTCATTAGCACCTGGTTCTGTTAAAAAATTGGGAGTTAAATCAAAAATTCTTAGCTAAGTGTTTTCGACCTTTAAGGACTACTCAACTTAGAAACGATATTATCTCATTTTGTCAGAATGAAGGGGAATCAATATACGAAGCCTAGGAATGATTTAAAGAACTCCTAAGAAAGTGTCAACATCATGCTCTGCCAGATTGGTTAATCATTCAGACATTTTATGATGGGCTTGTAAGATCCCTTAGGTTCATTATTGATGCTCATGCTAGTGGTTCATTAATGTTAAAAACATTTGATGAAGCGTATGCATTAATTGAAGAAATGGCTACAAATGAATTTCAATGGCCCTTTGCATGGGTAAATTATAAAAATGTAGCTAGTGTTCATGATACAGATGCGATTGCAATTCTTGCATCTCAGGTTGCTGCAATATCAAGGATGTTTGACCAATTTAGAATGAACTAACCTCAATTTACTCCTGTAAGTGAGAAAAGTTCATTAACGTATGATTGATTCCAACTTATTATACAAGACTTTAAATACCATAAACAACCCATATTCTAAATTTTAAAACCCATGTTGATAGAACCATACTAATTTTAACTGGAATCATACTACTGAGGGTGGAAACCAATAATGGGAAAACAATCATGCAAATCCTAATGAAAGTTGGAATAGGTGGTGTTGACCTCATTTTTGATGAGGTCTTCTCTTCTCCTTTTAGTACTTAGGATCTAGCCTTAGGCTTTTCCTTTGACTATCCAAGAGGACTAGAAATGGAATCCACCACTTAGAAATTCAAACACCTCTTAACTCCCTGCAAGCCCCACAAGCTTGATTGTAGACCCCTAATCACCTAGAGGGTTGAAATCAAATGTGAAGGTTTAAAGGATGAGTTCCCTATAGGACTCTTTGGCCTTAGGACTACCCTGGGTGGCCTGGTCTAGTGAGGGTTGACTTGCACATACACTACACTCTCACACACATTCCATGTCCTAAAACCACACTCTCACTCAACTTGACTTCCTGACTCATGTAGGTAATTCAAATGGATGTTCCTTAACCCCTAAGCCCCTGGCTAAGAGGGTTAGGAACAACATGGTGAAAGCCTCAAATGAGTCCTCTTATGGCTCATATGGGCTTAACATGGCTTCATGGCTTAACCAAAGTGATTCCATTTTACTCAAATTTGATCAATCTTCATTTTTTTAAAATTTTCAATTTTTGACCCCCCGAGACCCCGGACCCACCTAGCCTACCAAAAAAACCCTTGAAATTATCCAAAACTCCCCAAAATTAACCTTGAACATTCCCAACCATCCAAATTGATCATCCATAACTAAAAATACCATAATTTCCAAAAATACCCCAATACCCTCCAAATACCCAAAATGCCCTTTTACCCCAAAAATCCAAAAATTCAAAAAATTCCCAGTAAAATTCCAGAAAATCCCAAATATTCCCAATTTTATTTTGTTCAACTACACCATGGGCGAATTTTGCCAATTTACCCCACTTTTACCAAAACCTCCAATTTGACCCATTTTAAACCAAAGTGAACCCAATGTCAAACCAAACCACCCCAATTGATCTCAATTCTGGTCCAATTCAATTCTAAGCTTCAATTCAATATCCCCGACATCAATTTAGACCAAATCTAAGTCCAATTTGATTGACATTTGAGCCCAATTTCAATTTGAGGCCTAAGGCCCAATTTTGGCCCATGACCTAAACCTAGCTCAAACCAACCAATTTCAACCCCAATTGGTCCCAAACCTTTTCTAAATCTTCCCTAACATCTCCACAAACAAAAAACTAACATAGTTTGCCCAAAATTTGGACCCAAACCTTACTCAAATTAAACCCAAACCCAAAATTCCCTAAATAGGCCTAAATCCACCATGAACCCAAATAGGCCCAAATCCCAAGATTAAAGTCCAACCAAGGTTGAAAACTTTTTGTTACTCTCCCATAAACATTTCTCAACATTGACTTTACATCAATTTCAACATTAGCCTAACCTTATCCCAAGTTAGTCCATTTTGATCTATTTTGACCCTATCACCAAGGGGGCCCAAATTAGACTCAATTCAATTTCAAATCACCTCAAATTTGTCTCAAATCACTAATGACACATCCCTAAACCAAACCCAACATTTATTTAGCATGGCACTTTGCAAAATTTTTCATCTAAAAACCCATTTTGAAACATAAAAGCCCATTCCCTTAAACCATTTTAAAAGCCCACCTTTACCAAATTTTAAAAGCCCAAACCCATCCTAAAGCCCACATTACAATCTCATCTCATCCTCACTCAATTAATATCACTCACTAAGTGCTAAATCCATCATGAAAATCAAACCATAATGGTATTATGCCAAATCCCATCAAATAACCCAAAAATTTCCAAAAATTCCTAAAACCCTTTTCCATGAAAATTGACTAAACTCTTGCCAAGCCAAATGTGAGCAATGAAGCCATGTATAAGCCAGATGAAGCCATGGATGGTTTGACTTTTCACCAAGCTATTAATGGTAAGGGGAGGGGGACCTTTTCTAAGCTCTCACTAAACCTTTTTAACTCTTTTAATGTCTCACCCTAACCCAAAATTAACTTAAACAAAATTGATGTGGACTTCACCACACATGTGAGCCTGACCCACCTGACCTCCTCAGCCCAAAATCAGGCCATGGGGAGATGAACCAAACCCAAAACCATGGCTTGGACCAAATCAAGCCAAAATGGACACTCCTCCATGCCACTTTGATCCAGCCCCTTTACACTTGGCAAAACTCAATTGAACCCACAGGAATCAAGCCGTGACTTCCCTGAGCCTGAGGTTGACCTGACCCTGGCCGGCCAGCCACCACATTCACCAGAAAATGCCATGGCCTAAACCTTCGGATGAGCCAAAGTTTGGAATTCCCACCTGCTGAGCTGCCCCATGCCCAATGGCCATTGCAGGTGTTCTTCCCTTGCCCTGAGCAGTTGATCCAAGCCCCTAACTCCCCCTGGGAAGCCATGGCCATGGCTATTTAAGCCAACCAACCCCTCTCGGCTAAAAGGTTGGCTGAACCAAACCTTCACAGAATCCCTCCAAACTCCTCACAAAGCTTCCCCTAGCCAAGAGCAATCCATCCCCACTGTTCTCCTACCCTAACTCCCACTGATTGAGCTCAATTTTGGAGCTCAATTCTCAGGCCAGAACAGGACACTCTCAAATCCTCCACCAAAATCAAATTAAACTCACCCACACCTACACAAGACCAAGAGAAGGAGTTCCTCAGTGAAAGCCCCCTCTCCAGGCCACCGATTTGTTCTAGCCTCCAAAGGTTGAAATCGGGTCTGGTGGAAATCAGGTCTAGGCAATTCCTAAGGGCCAGAGACTTCATCTGGAGCTTGCTTAGGTTCAATCGAAGGTGACACAACTCTCAGATCGAAGCCACACTTCTCTGAGCAAAGGTTTGAGCTCTCTCATTGTCTCAAGCTTCTGAACATTCTCTATTTTGATTGGGTTAATTTCATGCCACATAAACCGTATGGATGTGTTTGTCTCTTCAAGACGAATCCATAGAGTATAAGAATGTAGAAATCGGTTAAGAATCGAGAGAGATATCAAGCCTGGAAGATGGACGGCTCTCGGGTGAAGTCGATCGGGGACGATGAACGGATGTCGTCCATTCTCACGTGTATTGGACGGACGGCTCAGATGGCGTCGGATCGGGAGATGATACATGAATGGCGGGCCCCCCAGCACTGACTCAGATGGCGGCGCCGAATCAGAGCGCGTTGCGTGGCCTTTCAAAGCTGCTGAGGATGGCGTGGCGCCGTGTGGATAAGTAGGAAATTAGGTCTGTTTTCTATTTATTTAATTACCAGAACTTCAAAAATCCATATCTTTGTATAGAAAAATCACAAAAATAAAATAAAAATACCCTCTTGCTCAGTGAACAGAGGACAATAATGTTGAAAAGAAATCAAGTCATTTCATCAAGTATTTTATTTTTAATGATTTATCTACTATCTGCATTGTTTTAATTCTTCATTTATATAGGCAATTCACCATGGCATGAGACCATAGGGCTTTTGAAGCCTCTGAACTTGGGAACATTCCCTGAATTTTCCAAGGTCAGAGGCCATCCCTATGAGAAGTTTTTGATTTTCCAAGTTCATGTTACTATTTTGAGTATTTTAATTCCAATAATTATCATGTTGAGAAATAAATTCTAGGAAAATTTGATGATGTTTCTTATGATCAGAGGAACCTAGGAAAAATAGGTTTTGAGTTAATTCACATGGAACAACTCTAATTGGCCTAAACACCCGAAATTGAACATTAATTAATCAGGGTTAACTACACATCAAATTAACTTGAAAACAATTCTCCATTGATCTTTACGATCAGAAGAACATCACATAAAAATTTGAAATCAATTGGAAATGTTTAACCCCACTAAATGGATTAATTAAGTCACATAACCAAAAATTAAACCTTAAAAATTCATAACTCACAAAATACTTTTCAAAAATTCACAAAAATGGTTTTGAGGCTTCTCTGATATCAGAGGAATTTAGGAAAATTAAAATTGTAATTTTCTAAAAAAGTTGATTTTTATCAACATTTTAATATTTTTGATAATTAAAAAATAATAAAAATCATAAAAATATTAAAAATCACCAAAATGTCACATTTTGAATTCTAATCACCTAGGAACAAACCAAATATTTTTCCTAAGTCTCTAAGGTAAGATATTGAATTTAAAAGGCTTAAAACAATTTTTGAATTAAAAAAATGATTCTCTTTAACATTTCCACTAAAATAATTCTAATAAATCAAAGAAAAATCAGAAAAATATAAAATTTAATTCTCTGATTTCCCTGAGGTCAGAGAGATTTTTGAAAAATATAAAATCCTTTTTTCAACTTTTATTTCTTTTTTAAATTAATTAATAATCTAAAATTCAAAATAGTTATAATAAATAAAATATAATTCAAAAAATTACCAAAATTGGCCCAAATGGTCCTCTGGTCATTAAGAACATCCCATAATTTTCTTAAGAATAGAAACATTTCCTTGGTTATGTTATTGAATTTTCCTTGAAAACCCCTATTTTCCATTAAAAATAATTACATAAATAAATTAAATACAGAAAAATCACATTTTCTCCTCTAATGTCTTAATTGACATGTGAGTGAGGTTACATAAAAATTTCAAGTTCACTTGAGCTTAGTTTAGTGAGTTATAGAATTATTAAGCTTGAAGGGCAAAAGGGTAATTAAAAATTTCAACCCTTAATTAAAATTTTAGGATTAATCAAAAAGGGGAGGGTAAAATATTTGATTTTAAATTGATTTTGGATGATTGAAACTTAAATGATTGAGGGTAGAAACCTACTAACCATTTCAAATATAATTAAAATAAAACTTTAATTAATTAATTAATTGAAATTTTGGAAGAATAATAGAAATTGGAATTATTAAAGTAGGGATATTATTAAGAGGATATTTGTTCTTTAATTTATGAATCCCTAAATTAATCACTTCAATAATATTTAATTCTTAACTAAAAGGATAATCCTAACTTAGAATTTAAAATGCTAAACAATTTAACAATTAAATTAAATTAAATTTAAGATGTTGAGATTAAAATAAATCAAAATCTAAATCAAGTTAACACCTTAACAATTAAATTAAATCATATTTAATATATTAAGATAAAAATTAAAATTAAATCAAAATAAATTAAATCAAATTAAGTTGAATTAAATTAAATTAAATTAAAATTTAAAATTAAATTAAATTAAACTAAATTAAAATTAAATTAAATTAAATTAAATTAAATTAAATTAAATTAAATTAAATTAAATTATATTAAATTAAATTAAATCAAATCAAATTAAATTAAATTAAATTAAATTAAACTTAAATTAAATTAAAATTAAATTGAATTAAAATCATTTAACAACACACCTAAATGAAATCATTAAGAGTTAAACTAAACACTTAAAGTAAACTTAAAACATAAAGGTTAAATCTAAGGTATACCATCACTTAAAACGTAAAGATTTAAATTAAATCTAAAAAAAAAAGACTTGAACACTATTCCAAATATAAACTAATTTTTTATAATTAAGTCAAAATTAAAATTAAATCATTAAGTTTAAATCATTAAAATACTTAATAAGTTAATTTGCCCTTTTAAAGCTCTTATTATTATAACTCTTAAATGAAGTATCAAGTGAAGTGTTACTTCAATTATAGGACATTCAAATGTCCTAGTTCACTGAGCAAGAGAACAAAACTTAAACCTCTGGATGATTAATTCACCTGTGCAACAAAATTTACTTGGACTCAAAACAATCCCAGAAATATTGAAAAGATGTTTAGGACTCGTCCTAAGCACTTCCTCAATATGACGGGATGTTTTAGAAGAACAATTGAATCTAGTTGTTCTTTGATGAAGAAAATCATCCTTAAACCAAACCAAGTACCTAGACGTCATAGGAGATGACTAGTTATAGGATTAGGAACTTGGTAGACAACCAAAACCCTTTCCCTTAGCTTTACCTAGGTATTTCTTACAAAATATTTAAATTCCTTAACATGTATTTCAAGTGCAGCTTGGGATGACGGGAAGACCCTCCAGGTACGCTTTTATTATATTGCAATTTACTTACATGCATTGTACTTTACTTTTTCTTGCATGATAAACAAGACTGCTGCATGAAAACCAAAACTTTTAGGATAGTCCCTGAACTGAAACCAAAACTAAATTAAAAAGTCATTGCAAGATAAAATTCACCACCACAACATTCCAAAATATAAAATAACTCAAGATTTAATCACAAACAGAACAACAAAACTACAATTGTAACTAAATTAAAACGTCTCGTTGAATGATCGGGAATACCTCGGATGATGTAACCCACGTGTTGCTAACGGGATTTCCCACGGTCTAAATGAAAGTTTGGAACTCATTCAGTTGAGTTTTGTAAATTCATCTGGACTAAGTAAATTCAATGAAAATAACGGTGCCGGGATGACGGAACCGTGGGATCTTAATCGGTTCTGTTTAAACAACTTTAAGATTTGTTTTAATTAAAATATTAAAAAACACTTGGATTTTAAGATTTCCTCTAAACCAAAACACTTCTCTCGTCTCCTGATTTATGACTTCTAAAACTAAACCTCTGCAACAACAAGGAGCTTGGAGCACGGTGGGTAGCACGGCCATCTTCATCAACAAAACTTGGATCTACTTCAACAAAACTTTCTTAGAATTAAATAACCAAGCCATAGGACTTCGAGGTAGTTTGCCTAGTGTAACATAAATCCTCAACTCTTCGTTAGGCATTTGCATGATCATGTCATGTAAATTAAGCCCTAACCGGTCTTAGGACTCCGAGGTGGTCGTTTGGTATGGCATAAACCCTCACATCTTCGAGGTTATTTGTGTGATTATATCATACAAATATAAGACCTAAATAAATAAAATTGGCAGGATTGCAACATTAAATAAACTCCCAAATCTAAACCAAACAATAGGATAGTTTGGGAAGTTGTCAAGATTCTTCTTTGATCCTCAGCTTCTCCTACTTCTCTTCCTTTGGACTCTTGAAAATAACTGTTCCAAATTTGATCCACCCCCTTTTGAAATTCCAAGATTTAATCCTTTGAAAATCCTAAACTTTGAAATTCTTGAGAGCAAAACCACTGATCATTATCGAGAGTTTTCTTAAATGATTCCCGTCATTTAAGATGTAATTAACTATAGGGGCTTGCCCTTATAGGGAACATTAAGAATCCAGGTAATATAAACCCTGCTTAATTCATTTATATTAAGCAGGGGAACTTGTCGGCTTAAAAAATTGGTTCGCAGACCAAACAGATGTCACAAATCTTCTAGTTTATTTAATTGAGCCTCATCATCAAGCAGTGTATTTACTCTTCGAGATAAATACACGTTTTGTGATGTGGTGCTCATTTATATAAACTATTGGGGATGTGAGCTCGGTTTAATTTCATATCTTAAAATTTTCAAACTTAAAATTATTTTCAAAATCAAATGCTACTTTCCAAATTATACATACTTAAATTAAATTTAAAATTTAAAATTTGCCGACAATTTCTGTTAGGCGACCCCTTTTCAAAATACAACACACAACCTAAAAATATGCCGACAGTAGGGTAACACAAAATATAAGCCTTCACATCCACTGGACTCTAATATTGATCAACAATTTGAGGATAAGAAGATGTCTATAGAAAAAGTGGTATTGCAAATAGGAAACGAGTTGCAAAGTCAAAATGATGTGATTTGAAACATAGAGAATCAACTGGGAGAAATTGCTAACTCACTTAGCAATAGACCCAAAGGAACACTTCCTAGCAACACTAAGATCAAACCTAAAGAGAACGATAATGAACAACTATTCCTTGTTACTGGACAAACTATGACAGATGTCCAAAAAGGATAGTTGATTATGAATATTAAAGACTAAGAAGTCACTTTTGATGTGCTGAAGACTATGAAATTTCCAGCTGAGAGAAAAGATGATGAATGTTTTTGGATGGATGAAATTGATTATCTTGGTAAAGCAAGAAAGTTTTGAGAGTAAAATAACAAATGAGCTAGGAATGGATTTTCATGATGAGTTGAAAACGTTATCGAAAGAAGATTGTATGTATGTTCAAGAGAGGTGTGAAATGATGGAAGCTGCCAAAAATAGTGAACTTGTAATTCCATTTGTTGAAAAATCTCATGAACTTAATATTGACCTCATTTTTTTTAAATAGAAAAATGGTCACTCCTGACCTAATAACCAACCCTACTAACCTAACAGGTTAATCATTGATCTAAAAGTCAACTTTGGTCAAACTGATCAATTATTTACACAACAGGCCAATTTTTTATCCAGAAAATAACTTTGGACAAATTAATCAAAATTAACTTAGAAATCACCACTTTGATCAAACCAAACCCAAAAATTAATCAACATGACCAAATTAGACCTAAAGTTCAAAATCTTTGAACTTTATGACTATACCAAACCCTGACAAAGATAAACAAATCAGGATTAATCATACTTCGACAAAAATAGGTTAAGTCAGAATAGTCTAGGTCAACCTAGGTTAATATAGATCAACCAAAGTCAACAATTATTAAATTTGGTCAAAATACATAATTTTGAACAAGATAAAATAATAAAGATTATAAAAATTAATAAAATAATTAATCAAATTATTTTGGTTAATTAATAAAATATTTAATATTTTAATTAATTTCTAAATTAATTAAAATATAAAGGTTTAAAGACATGACAAAATTAAACCTTTAAAAAGTCAAAATAATTAATCAAATTATTTTGGTTAATTAAATAATACTTTAATTAATTAAAATATAAAGGTTTAAAAACAAGACAAAATTAAACCATTAAATTAGAATGACATAAAATAATTAATTAAATTATTTTGGTTAATTAATAAAATTTTAAAGACATGATTAATTAATATATTTAAAGATATGACAAATCTAAATTAAAAAGACATAAAATGACATTTTCCTAAAAGTCATTTTATTCCATACATTTCTAATTAATTTTTAATTAGAAATGGAATTATATAAAAAAATACTAAATTAAATTTGAATTTATCACACATGATGTCATAAGCCTTTTTTTTATTTTTAAACTTAAGGAGATCATTCATGGGTAAACTAAAACTCATTAAGACCATCATGATATGATTAACACATTACTTAATCCATAAACCATCACCTTTAACCTAGATTAAGAGTTATCATGGTGGTTAGGTTAAGGGTTAAGCTTATGTGTCAATCCCTCCATAGATTAGGTATGACATGGCTCCATAGGTGGCAAGCACCTCTCCCTTAATCCAATAGGAAGAAAGCAAAACATAAGGTTAAATCTAACTAAGGTTAAAGAGCCATCATGAACTAAAAGCATAAATAATGAAAAGAGGAGAGTATGTGTCACATTTCCTTCAATACACCTATTTGCATGGCCGGCCACCTTAGGGATGATTTTGGTCATCATCTTAAACACCCAATGAAAAGGGAAATTGGTTTGAATAAAACCTTAACCATGGAAAAATTAAATCGTAAGAAGTTTATGCATGAAATGAGTCACCTTCCCTATGTGTCATGCCATGGAAAAATAAAAAACATATATGTCTTCATCTCCATATTTCATTTGAATTATCTAAGGGAGATTAATCTAGCTAAATATAACCAGCCATATCCACCTCATATGGGAACCAATGGAAGCAAGACAAAATCAAGGGTTAATCCTTACCATGGTTAACCTCAATGATGAAAATTTAAATTCATCTTTACCATGGTGCGATCTATCCTCAAAGCATTAATGTGAAGGATGGAAACTTCCCTAGATGAACCCACTTCAGCCTAAGCCCATCCAATTCCCTCCCATGGTTATAAATAGAGCCTAACATAAGCCTAAAAAAAAAGAGAAAGAGAGGAGAAAAGTGGCCTAAGCTCTACCCAATTCCCCTAACTCCCAACAATGAAAATTGCTCCCTAGGACCTTAGGAGTGAATCCCAATCAAAATCCAGCCATTAGCTAGCCTCAAAACTCCATGAAAGCAGCTTAGGTAGGCTAACCCGAGAGCATAAAACTAAGTGAGGAAGAGGAAATTCCAAGGCCCTATATACTGCTCAAATCCAGAAAACTTCAACATCAAAATTGCTCCCTAGGACCTAAGCAATTGAACCCCACCAAAATCAGGCCCTCAAATCCACTTAAATTCCTCAATTTAGGTCTACCCGAGAGCTTAAAATATGCCCAAACCAGGAAAAATTTGAATTCTCAAATCAAACTCCACAAACCTTCAAATTAACTATCCTAAACTCATTTAGGGACTAAACGAAGGTCTGCCCAATCAAAATCAGGCTTCCCCAAAACCTCTAACATAGCTTTCCATCAACTCCCTCAAGTCGAGTCATCCTTTGATAGAAGTCATACAAGAACTCAATTTTGTTCCAAATTGGAGTTAGATCAAGCTTATCGAGGTCCAGATGAAACTTCCAGACCGATCAAATCAAATTCAAATCGACTCAGACTAAGGTATGGATTTTCTATTTTAATGGCGATTCGAGTTTGACACTTTGTGAAATAAAGTCTTTCAAAACCCCACATATCCATATGGATATATTCGTCTGCTTGAGAAGATGGTGTAGGAAAAAACCTCGCTCATTTTCATCAAGAATCGAGTGAGATATTGTCCCTAGAACGTGGACGGCCTACGGATTGAGACGGGAGGAAGACGATAACGCACAGCCGTCTGATCTCCTGTTTAAAAGATGGACAGCTGAGATTATTCCCCGCCTGATCTGCTATTTGGACCCCCACAGCGGATCGAGCGCGTTTTCGACGCTGCCGAGGACACGCGGCACTCCCTGAAAATTTCTGATGGATTTTAGGTTTAAATAAAACTGCTAAACCTTAAACAAATAAAAAATTCATATCTTTTTAAATAAAAATCACAAAAATGAAAGAAAAATATCCCTGAACTCAGGACAGTAAGCACTATAATGTGGAATTGAAAATTTTAATTTTTAATTTATATTAAATTTTTAATTAATTAAATACTCTCTGGAGTATTTTAATTATTAAAAATTAAATATAAATCAGAAAAATATGAAATTTTCAGGGATCAATCTCTAGGTCTTTAGGGACATTCTGTGATTTTTCCTAGGCTGGAAAAATTGTTTAATATAAGATTTCCTAATTTTGTGACATTTTGTAATCATTTGTAATAATAATTATAAAATTAAAATTTAAGGAAATAAAAATTGGAAATTGGTTAAATAACTTAGTAAGACAGACAGAAAACCTTAAAATATTAAAATTCAACTTTCGAAAAATTGAAAATGACATCTCAAAATCTTTAAGGGTGAATAAATATAAACTTACATTTAATTAACCCTATAAAGAATTTTCTAAAAAAAATTTAATTAGTTCTAATCATTTTAGACTTAGCTATACATTTAGACCTTAATCATATTGGACTTAAGACAAAATAAATTAAGTCTAAAATATCATTAGGTTTAATAAATACACATTAATTTGGATTAAAATATTTTTAAACTTAATTAATCATAATAAAACCTTAAAAAACATTAGGTTTAATAAATACACATTAATTTGGTTTAAATCATCTTTAAACTTAATTAATCATAATTAAACCTTAAAAGACATTAGGTTTAATAAATACACATTAATTAGGTTTAAAACATCTTTAAACTTAATTAATCATAATTAAACCTTAAAAGACATTAGGTTTAATAAATACATATTAATTTCGTTTAAATCATCTTTAAACTTAATCAATCATAATTAATCCTAAAAAGACATTAGGTTTAATAAATACACATTAATTAGGTTTAAAACATCTTTAAACTTAATTAATCATAATTAAACCTTAAAAGACATTAGGTTTAATAAATACACAATAATTAGGTTTAAAACATCTTTAAACTTAATTAATCATAATTGGACCTTAAAAGACATTAAGTTTAATAATAAACAAATTAGGCTTAACCCTCATTAAACCTAATTAATCAATCCTTAAGCTTTACTTAAATTAGGCTTAAGTAACCTTCAAACTCCAATTAAGTCTAACCCAATTAGACTTAATCAATCCTTAAGCTTTACTTAAGTTAGGCTTAAGTAACCTTTAAACCCTAATTTAGTCTAACTCAATTAGACTTAATCAATCCTTAAGCTTTACTTAAATTAGGCTTAAGTAACCATTAAACCCTAATTAAGTCTAACCAAATTAAACTTAATCAATCCTTAAGCTTTACTTAAATTAGGCTTAAGTAACCTTTAAACCCCAATTAAGTAAAAACCAATTAGACTTAATTAATTCTTAAGCTTTACTTATATTAGGCATAAGTAACCCTTTAACCATAATCAACTTAACTTAAACCTAACTTGAGTTCAACCTAACTTGAACCCAAGTTAACATAAACTTTAGGTTCAACCCATATTGAACCTAACTTAACTTAAACCTTACTTGAGTTCAACCTAACTTGAACCCAAGTTAACCTAATCTTTAGGTTCAACCCATATTGAACCTAACTTAACTTAAACAAAACATGAGTTCAAACTAACTTGAACCCAAGTTAACCTAAACTTTAGGTTCAATCCATATTGAACCTAACTTCTTAAACCTAACTTGAGTTCAAACTAACTTGAACTCAAGTTAACCTAAACTTTAGGTTCAACCCATATTGAACCTAACTTAACTTAAATCTAACTTGAGTTCAACATAACTTGAACCTAAGTTAACATAAACCTTAAGTTCAACACAAGAATTTAAATCTAAATCAAATATTAAGTCTTTTTATAAGATCGACCTCAACTTAAACTCGAATTAAATCTCAAATTTAATTTAAGCTCAATCCATACTAAACTTGAATTTAGCACAACCTGAATTAAATCAAGTTTAATTTCAATTAACCTGAACATTAAGTTTGACACAAATTGAACTTATGCAAAATTTGATATAAATTAAGTTTTACCTAAGATTGAGTTCAAATGAAACCCATAGGTTTAATTGAAATTCAATAAATTTGACTAAATCAAATTTATTAAATTTCAAGTGGCATTAAAATTAAACTTGATATTTAAATCTAATATTAAATTTTTTTTTCTCTGCATATTATAAAATGTGCTAACTGTGTTTTGCAAGTTAACTAAAATGACGACATTAACTCTGTTTAGATTTCTTTTACATGTTATAGAATGTGCTAACTTTGTTTTACAGGATGAAATAGAACCGAAAAACAAAATCAAAACTTTTATGATAGCCACAAAACCTAAAATTCAACAAAAAAAAACTAGATAAAACAACGACATTAAAAACAAAATCAAAACTTTTAGGATAGCCACAAAACCTAAAACAAAAACATATCGACATTGAAATTTTTATAACAATATTGACAAAATACAAATGACAAACAACGAAACAAAAATAAAAGTATGAAATGAAATGACAAGATATGATTTGATATCTTAGTTGACAAAATAACAACAATATGGTTACATAATATTTAGGATTGATAGTGGGTACATCTTTCCTTAAAAACAAAATTTTAGAAAAGAAGTGATTAACATTAATCAGAAGTTTTCTTAGACAATTAAAAATTGTTTAAGATGTAATTATCTATAGAAGTTTGCTTCTATAGGAAATTTAAAAGAACCCATGATAGATGTCACATCTCGAAATCTCTGGTTAAGACTTTAAGATTTCCCTTATATAGAAATTTTAGGAAATGATATTCTAGAATCTTCTTTTAGAAAAATTATCACAAACATTCTTTTTATACTACTTTCTATTAGCCCTAAATTTCTTAATTCCTTTATATGATTTATAGAAATAAGATTAGGGCAGTATTAAACAGAGTAGTGACTCATTGACATTGACATGACATCGAAAATTGATGGCGACAAACCGAAGGACAACATTTTTCATCGCCAATACTTAAGTTGGATGTACCCCATACAATTTTAAAGCCTGCCTATTTAGGGAATTCATCTACACCACCAGTCTTTATATCTTCATATTCAACTCAATTACAAGAAAAACTTAAATTGAATGATGCACAAGATAAAGTTATTGAACTAGGACTTGGAAGAGAATTTGAGGATAAATTTCAAAAAAACTTTAATTTGAGAAAAGAGGATAAGGATATTGGAAGACCATTGGAAGAAATTCCTAAGGAATTAGAAAAACCTATTTCCTCAACTAAGATAGATCCTCCATCATTTAATAATAATAAAGGGGAAGAATTAGAAGATAACTTGAAACAGAAGAGTGATATAGAAGAATTTGATCCTGAATTTGAATTATCTAGAGAGAATCCGATCCAAAATCTGGGAGATCTTGAATTATCTTATAGAGATCCATTTCTTATAAAATTCAAGGATGATACTAATATGCAAATTCAGAGAATCAATAGAAGAATATTGGATCTAGAAAGAAATATGAGGATTAAAGATATAGATCCATCTAAGAAAGAAGAGCTGAATGAAAAATTACAATTTGAGGATTTTTTAGGAATTCATGGATCTGAAAAGGATTGGACGATTGATCGAGGATTACTTAATTGTAATTTTAATCCAGGAGGAATCATTTGTCGAGCCCGCGACGTTAAAACTAAGCGCTCTATGGGAGGCAACCCATAGTAATCAGTGCTTTGATTTAGTGTGCTTGAGAGTCATGATTGTTAATGTTGTATGGTATTTGCTTTAAAGTGGATTGACTTGATCTTTATGTGTCATTATGGATTGATAAGTTTGATTGTTGATTGGTAGATATTTGGATTGTTAGTAGTTTGATTTAATCGTTGTGCATCATGAAAGAGGTGATTCCTTAACTTCTTATTATGGTTAGACTTGTATGTTTTCTTGTAGTAGTCGGATTGATGAGTTCACTATAACTCGGGTCTTACTCTAACTTGATTTTTACAATAGATATCATGAATTTGAACATTGACAGCTTCATCTCAATTTTTTTACATCCTTTCTCTAACTTTGTTTTCATTTGATAGGAGTCATGAACCTATTTGATGAATAACTTGTGGATGATCTTATACTACGATTTATAACAGTTAGAGGTGCTTAATTATAGGGATTAGATGATGCCTAAGATCGGTTCCTAGGAACCAATTTATCAGGGATAATCTTATCTTTGGGCCTATTATCTATAAAATCATTTTAAAATGTGTCGACTTTATTTGTGTAGTGATTCCGTTAGAATTTGGAAGTAAATCAGTGTGATGTGATGAGTTAATGATAAATTAACCTCATTTATCTTATGTGTGTTTATGTTTGTGTTACAATTTTATATAATAATTGAAGAACATTTTTATATCCCCTTGTTGATACCTGCTATGCTAGTTAAACTTATTTTTAGTGAATTTCATTCTGGCATGATTAGATTAAATTTACTTTCTACTGCATTTTTTCTGTCCTAATGAATACTTGTAAATGGTTTTGATAGACATTTGTGGAAGATATAATTTCTAAATTGTTTTTCTTCTTACTTATATTTCACATACTGAAAGTTATATATGTTAAAAATTAAGTTTGGGGGTAGGAAGAAAAATAAAATTTTAATGTGAAAATACTTCCTTTTAGTATAATTTTATTACATGCATGTTTTAGGTTAGATTTACTTTCTCCTACAATCATTCTATCCTGATTATGCATGTATATGAATTTGATAGGATGTTGTAGTAGTAAGTAGATTCAACCTTTACTTTTTCTTCCTACAATTTTTATGGAATTAATTGTAAAATATTTTATAATTTAAGTTTGGGGGGAGAAAAATTTTTAAAATGTAACTTTATTTGTTCTTAGTAGCCTGTATTTAATTTGATATCACTTTTAAAATGACTTGTGGTATGTGGTGTTACCTTTAGGTTACTATAATTTCAATTTTAGGAATGTTAAAAAAATAACTTAGTTGAAATCCTATGTAAAGAAACTGTTCTAGGGTTAAAATATTTTGTAGGAAACATTGGAAAAATGATTTTTCTATTTATGGTAGAAAGGAGTTGAATATTTGAAAAGATAAAATTCTTAGATTTATACTTAATGAGAATTGAGCTTTTATTGAAAACCCTTTTCGAACTAATACTTACACTTAAACAAAATGAGGGAGAGTTTTGAGTTTTGGATTTTAGAGAGAGGATGGTGAAATTCAAAATTATTAAAGGTCTATTCAGATATAGTAATCCTCACATAAAAATTATAAAAATGATCTCGAAAGAAAGAAAAAAAAAAGTGAAAAAAGGGGATTTAAAATGATCCTGAAAGAAAAGAAAAAAACAGAAAAGAAAATAAGTGAGGAGAAGCTTGAGGGGAAGCCTAATCAAAAATTGGTTTCACTTAATTATTTTTAAATAAAAAACTTAAAAAAATCCTAAGCTTGTTCTTATTTCAAAAGGTATTGGTTAAATTGGTATAGAGAAGGTGCTTAAATTCCGTTTTTATACTTTCTATGAATCTTTAGTATGACAATTTTCAATAACTTTTGAAGTAAATAAAAAATTAGAATTCCTAAGTTGAATATGAAATATTCTTACGTTGATTTGCTAGAATTTCTCCTATGTTGTACTATAATATTTTTGAGATGAAATAATAGGAAACACTATTGAAACCCACAACCATAAGTCAACATATTTTATTTTTAAAGTTATAGTGTTACTTGAGGACAAGTAACAGTTAATTTTGGGGGTATTGACACGCCTAAAATATATATGGTTTTTGCTATATAATATTACTCATTTTTTATGATATTACACTTTAAAGGAAGGTATTTTGTATATTTTTTTATTTTAGGTACAAGAAATTGTGATTGGAGCAAAATGAAGCAAAAATAGTGCAATTTAGAGCAAAAAAGAGAAAGAAAGCAAATTTTGGCTTGACATATTTCGATAAGTCTTTTTTATGTTTAATCTCTTTTACACTTTTTGCATATTTTTGAATGAGATTATACTTTAAAGAAAGGTTGTTTTTATGCTTATTTTCTAGGGCTATTTTTTAGGAACGCAACGCATCTGAAATGGTGCGAATCAGAGCTGAAACGGAGCTAAACGGAGCAAAATGGTGGAGTTGTGCAGGATGGGCGCCGGGGACGTCCAAACCTGTGCCGACGTCGCCAGAGACCTGACACCACCAAAATAGGGCGCCAGAAATGCCCTATTTAGCTTTGGCGGTGCTCCGGACGGTTGGTATGCGATATTGGGCGGTTTTTGGCCATATACATTGAATCTGGATATTTTTTGGAAGGTTTATTCATGCACCTCTTGAGAACTTCGTTCCTACACTATTTTACAATTTGAAGCCAACAAATGGGGAGATGATAGGGAAAACATGGAGAATGATTAGATATCTTAGAATAGGAGTAGAGATGTAGATTTCTATCTTTTTTTGAGAGATTGATGAGGGGATTTTGGGAGAATCTGTAAGGGAATGTTCTAGCATTGCATGGATCCGCGAGAGACTTTATGGGAGATTTTCATATTTCTTTCAAGGGAAAAAAGCTAAGTATTGTGTTCTTCATTATCTTATGATTTCGTAAACACTTATTTTGTGGATTTTCTTTGAAATGAAGTTTTTCGTTGTGTTTTTTTCGTGCTTTGTGATGTCTTTCTCTTACACTTTCTTCTTGTTTGGAAATAGTGGCATAAAAAAATTATATCATTATTTTAATTCTACTTTTCTTTTGCAATGAGTAGGATTCATGTTTAGGATATCGGGATGCTTTCTAAAAGAATTTTAGTTATAAATGTGATGGTTTTTACTTGCACTTCATTTACATTACAAAAAGAGCTCGTTGTAGTGTTAAAATTTATTGTAAATGCATTGACCCGAAAGGGCAGTGTAATTCTCAACAAAGTGAACCACATTCAATGTCCGTAAGTGAATTGCGTAGTTCATAGGGATTAAGTGCAAATAAATAGAGAAATATGGTTTCATGGGCGTTGAATTGGAGATTTCAGGGTGACAAGCTGAGATCCCCAATTTGGTCCTAAAGTTTGGTAACTAAAGCTGGGGTTAGCCTTCGGGTGAAGGGCAGTGGGAGATATGAAGTGACAACCAGTATCCTCCCAACCTAACTTTGGATTTAGGGACTAAGCCTAGGATTTACATATGTTCTTTATAACACTCTGAAGAGGGGGTACTCGGAAGAGGGTAAAGAATAAAATAGCTTCTGTTTGGCACATACAATATTTAATGCATCTCATTCCTATACATTATCCAACTCATTACATGAGAATAGTAGTTTTTATTATCTCAAAATTCACCCAACCAATTTCCCTAAAAAGTGTTATCTTTAGTATTAATATTTGGATTAGGGAGTAGTTATTATTTTTACATATAATCATTTACATTTAGGAGTAGTTGTTAAAAAAACCACTTATATCACGCTTCCAAACTAAGGCTGTTAGTAGTAGACTAGAATTTGACTAAGAACCTCTTACTATATATCTATTGTTCATAAATCCTTGCATATAAAAAAAATTCGCATCAAGTTTTTAGCGTCATTGCCGGGGAAGCTTCAGTAGGAATTTTAGAAGAATTTTAGTTGAAGTAATTAGACTTAGAATTGGAAAACTTTAGTTTCATAAAATTATGTTTGTGTGAAAAGTGTTTTTTTGTATGAAAAAGTGTTAAGAAAGTGTCCACATCATGTTCTGCCAGATTAGTTAATCATTCAAACTTTTTATAATGGGTTAGTAGGATTCCTTAGGTCCATTATTGATGATGTTGATGGTGGTTCATTAAAGTCAAAAATATTTGATGAAGCTTATGCATTAATTGAAGAAATGACTACAAATGAATTTCAATAGCCCTCTGTAAGGGTGACTGCGGACTTTTATATATTGAAAGAACTTATAAATTCAAATTTATATATATTTATAATGATTTTGTAAAGTCCAAACATTCAATGTAAGTATACGTATCGTATCAAGTAATACAAGGCTCTAATGGAGTCTCGTTTATCGATCGCACAAGGAAGGAGAGAATCTCACTATTGATAATATAATACTGAATTCCAATACTCAAATTGTGATTAAAGTTTAATGTTTACTTCTACTACCAAGATGCAGAAAATAGTAACAATTATGCAAACTACAATTACTTTTATATCTTTAAAACAGAATTAACTATCACACACACACTAAGCTATATATTTGAAAGGTTTTAATATATAAGAAAAGTATCTTTCCTCCTGCAACGAGAATATGATGTGTGGATGATATGGAATGATTATCTATGGCATTTTGTGCCAAATAGAAGCATAATTGATTCTTTTACCCTTAAAAGAGTACCCTTTCTTCTAAGCAAGAAAAGATTATTAACATCTCCTACATTTAGTTACTAAATCTAAGGCTAGGCTGGGAGGATACCAGCGATAACTACAGAGCTCTTACTTACCCTTTATCTAAAGGTTAACATTTGAGTTTAGTTACTAATCTTAGGACCAAATTGGGGATCTTAGCCTGTCACCCTAAAACCTCCTATTTGACATCCATCAAATCACATTTCCCTATTTATTTGCACTCAGTTCCCATGAACTACGCAATTCATCCATGAAAATTGAATGGGTTCTTCATTGTTGTTGTAAGACATTAAATCCTTTCAGAGTTAATTTTCCACTACATATTTTAACAATCCAATTGGCCATATCAAAAAGTAAATTAAGTTCGAAATGAAAAACCATCACAATTTCTTTAATCCTTTAAAAACACTTCAAATCCACATCAATACATCATCACATCTCTATGCAAGAAGAATGACAAAAAAGACTACTCAAAATTCATAGAGAATACATAATAAAACATGGATTTTATATATAAAAGAAAAGTCATACAAACCACAAATGAAAATACAACTTATCTCTTTCTCTTCCCCTATGTAATTCCTTTGAAGTTCCTTTGAATCCTTTTCTATCTTCTTTGTAACACTCAATTCCCTCTTTAGAATGGAAAAGAAGAAGCAATCTCTCACTTTACTCCTTCTCCTTCACTCTTAGAGAAGAATCCCTCTCAAATTGTCATTTCTACACTCTTCTCTCCTAAGGCCTAACACTTAAAACACGCCAGACTCTCTAGAATACACAGGAAACACACTAATTTTTGTCCAAAAACAGTTACTTATAAGTTAGGAATGAAATCCCAAGAGTTTCCATAGGCATCCCTTCAAAAAGTCACCAAAATGCTTCAAATTTAAAGTCCTCTAACATTGGCCCCGGCGGCCCCCGATAGGGCACTGGCGGTGCTCTATCATCGAATTAATTGCTGAGTTCTCTAGAAAATGGCACCGGCGGCGCCAGAATCTGTTTTCTTCCTTTTTTTTGTTCCTTTTTGCTCTAAATTCGTTCCTTTTTGCTTTTGTTTTGCTCAAATCAACTAAAATCATCATACCTGCAACAAATCATCAAAATAACCTTTCTTTAAAGTGCAATATCACCAAAATGAGTAAAATTATATAGCAAAAACAACATATATTTTTGGTGCATCAAAATCCCCCAAACTTAACTATTACTTGTCCTCAAGTAATCCTTTTACTACATAAAAATATAACTCTAGGCAATGCACTATTCATCTGTAAGATACTAAAATTTTTCATTCAAAAGAATATATATGTTAGTCTTTTAGAAAGAAATTTAGTAACTCAGGTCAACACTACATATTTAAGAATATCAGCAATCAAGTCTAAGGGTTCTAGTACTCTATTTATTTCAAGATAAACTATAATTTGTCATATTAAAAGTGCCTTGAAAGATTATGTGAAAAAAGAGTTCATGCAAACTTTATCAGAATGTAGGCCAATACTTAAAATATAACTTCAGAAATGAAATCAAGTTCTCCCTTCAGGGTGACTCAAGTGAAGTCAATATTTTATTAGGCATCTCCTCAAGCTTCTTCTCATAAATATTTTTCTTTCTTTTCTCTTTTTTTTTCTTTTGGGATTGTTTTTCAATCGTTCTTTTATTTTCTTTCTTTTCTCTTTATTTTTTTAATGATGATTACTATATCTGGATAGCCTGTAATGATTTTGAACTTCACTCTCCTCTTTCTAAAGTTCAAAACTTAAAATATTTCCTTACTTTATAATTAGGTATAAGCTTTATTATTCATCATAAAGTCACAATCTCTTCTTAACACACAATACTTTAAGTCTCTTAACATTTCAAAAATACAGTTTTCTTTACTTAAAATAGTTAACTATAATCAAATCCTTACATACCAAATATCTTACCTCTATAAAAATAACATTTATTACAAAAAACTTTCATCCAATCCTTCCATAATATTCAACTAAAATAAAAGTTTTAGTTACATATAGTGTGGTTCAACTTCCAGAAGTTATGCTAATAATTTTTTAAAATATAATAATTGAGAACAAATAAGAGTTAATATTTTTATACCCTCCCCCAAACTTAAATTTTTCAATAAATTTGAAACAGTAGAGAGTAAAAGAAACTAACCTTTTTTGTGCTGGGATTTTGAAATCTTCATCAGCTATCTGGTATTAGTCAAAATTTACAACTAGCAGGCATGAAACAGTTAGTAACAGTGATATATAAATATTTTAAACATTTGCATGGGTGAAGTGGAATTAACTTTAGACTTCTAAACATCCAAAAAAACACCACAATACTAAACAACTATCACATCATTACACTGTTCATTGAACAATTTCGACATAACAGTACATCAATTGGTTTACACATCACATGAAAGCAAATAACTACTACATCACAACAATACAACACACCACCCAACAAGAAAAACAAAAACAGAAATAAAAAACTACCAACGTTCATCACCATGAATCTGACCTATGCATCATAATAGGCAATATCGAACTCAAATCTTTTTCTCATATAATCTTCATGCACATCACTTCTGGCCTCATACACATCCATCCTACCATGGAGTCTATCCACACTAGAACTCTGTAATCTTAGCTGCTCGATAATATCAGATAATGTTACAGGCTCAGATGTAAATGGAAGGTCATGACTCGTAGTAGGAATATCAGTACTCCTACTCTCAACTCGGGCTCTTACATGAGACTCATAAGTACGAATAATAGTCTATGTAATTGGTCTCAGCGCAATAGCTATCTCTTCAGAACTGCTGAACTCTACTCCAGACTGAACACACAAGGCATGAACTAGGGCTGGATGTCCTAATCCTCCACTGGTCTCGCCTCTAGCAATAGTTTGAATGTTCTTAAAGATAATAGTTCCAATATCAATCTTCTTCATCTTTTGAATACAATAGTTAGAATTGCTCTATCCCTTGTAACTTCACTGTGGTGATAAGAAGGTAACAGTCTTGCAGAGATGAAAAGTGTCAAGCTTTTGATGCAACATTTAACTTGGAAGCGGGGACATTAATCATTTGTTTTTGACTTATTTTTCATTCCCCTCTTCCATCCATCAGAAAAGCAATCACTTCCCTTATATTTGCCTCGTGAGTATCGAAGTTTTCATATTCACAAACAAATGGTTCCCAAGTCTGATAAAAAGCATTGATTCATTGAGGAGTAAATTCAACCATTTTTCCCCTAACTAACACATACTCAGTTTCAGTCCAGGGCACATTTGAATAGAACTCTCTAACAACTCCCATAACAGCATTTGTAGTAAAATAATAAAATCGTTCCCAATTCCGTTTTATAATTAACTGTTCTACAGATCCTCCAGGATTATCAAAAGCCTGATCATGAATACACTTCTTATTGTAAAAGTAAGAGTTAAAGCGAAATTGTGCTTTAACATAAACAAACTTTTCTTCATCAAAATCCAATTTTCTCTTCCCATTACTCATCATTGGAGCCATGTGAATTTCTAAAAATTGCAATAAAATTCTAATAAATCCCAAATCCACAATATATCAAACTCTAAATACTATTCTAAACAATTAAGAGCAAATTTCATCATAGGAAATCTCAAATTTTTTTAAAAATCCAAAAATTCCAATCTAAGCAATGTGAGAGATTTCCATGGTGAAAATAAAAAATTTTTAACTTAAAGTGAAGCTCTTACCAAGAGAAGTGTAGATTCGGTCTCAAAAAAGCCTTGAAATCACTTCAAATCCAAAATCTAACAAGCCCTAAGTCTTCAAAATCACGAAAATGGAGGAGGAAGCTGAAAGCAATGGAAAAAACTGCTGGTCCCAAGGTAAAAATCGTGAAATAAAGGTTTTTTGGCCTTTTACTATATTCAGGTGCCGGTGCTGCTCTGTTTATTTAAAATGCCAAAACTCTCTGGATTTAGGAGCCAGCGGTGCTCATTCTGAAGCCGGCACCGCCAGTCCAAAATTTTTTCTGGGTCTGAAATTTTTTTCGTAATTTCAATCATTTCGACCTCCACAATGACATTTAATACTTCATTAAGCATCTATTTCATCACACGAGCAATAACTAACACAATTCTTAAATAAAAAATTTAAAGCATACTTCCATATATAAAATCCATGTTACATTATAAACACTAAATATGTTCATCTAATTTAACCTGCAACTCTTTAGATTTTTAGTGTTGCAAATACACTATGATAGGAAAACACTAAAATCTAAGTACACACCATGAAATTAAGCGTAGCAAATCCAGTTCAAATAACAAAGCAAAGCAAAGTACTAAACACACCAAATAGAATTAGGGAAAGTAAACTACACACATCAAACATAAGCACAATCCAATAATCACTCCACATCGGTCTCAGAACTTTCTTCCTCACTAATATCTCCAATAGATTGCTGATGCACGAACAAATTGTAGAAGGGACGGAATGAGAATTCATCATATCAATCCTCAGCAATCACCGTGTTCTTCTTCATCAAATTAATCAAACCCAACTCAATACGACCAGTATGATTAAATTGTTCCTTCATCCTCCAAGCTATATGGTCAAAGAAATCAGAAATATTATTGATTGCATTCATAACATTTTGTACCTCCTTATCCAACTTTTTGATCTTCTTCAGTATCATTCTAGAACTTTCAGGAAAATAGGGCTGAATCGGTTGTAAAGTCTTAGTTGGTTGATCAGCAAGCAGATTCATATCATCTTGATCTCCTACTATTTGGTAGTCATAAAGATTTGTTGGATCAATAGGCCTCCAAGGAAGAAGAACCTTTTCCCAACTCTCAGATGAAACTTGTGATTGACTACATAAGAGAAATATATTGGACGGGTGTCCAATCCCATATTTAGATCCATGAACAATTAATCCCGAAGCTGATTTTACAATTATATTACCAATATCAATCGGCCTCCCAGTTTGAATAAAGAAATTCAAAATGGCACTTTCCATTGTTACCTTGGTAATCATTAAAGTTGGAAATAAGTTTGCCGAAATAAAGTAATGCCACTTCTTTGACACCAGATTTAAAGATGCAGAAGGGAAACTAACATATCCATTTTCTTTAACTTCCCATTCTTCATTCTCATCCGTCAAAAAACGATACACATCATTCATATTATCTCTTGTGGCATTGAAATTAGCATAGTGGCCAATATGTACATTCTCAATCATGAAAAGATCATTAATTCTCGTATGAGTGAATAGTACAAACCTACCTCGCACAAAGACGAATCCTTGTATGATCCCGTGTAGATTTGCATGGAATTCTTTCACAATCGGAAAGACTACGGCAGCGGTAGTGTAACACAACACTTCCCAACGTCTTTCCTTAATTATCTCTTCAATTCTTGTAGTATGATTATCCATACCTCAATTTATAAAGCCTTTTTCCTTGATAATATTCCTTTTCATCATCACTTTGTTGAACAACTGTTGCGCCTCAAAACTTATAAACTTCCTTCGGTTGAAAATGCGAGATCGAGGGGTTTATATAGAGTAGGAATCCATTGGTTACGAATTGGGAATGGTGGTTTTCGTTTTTCTGGAGTTTGGAAGTCTAAAATGGATTTTATGGAGTTATAAGGATGAATATATCACTAAAAACTGCCAAAACTCGCATTTTGAAACTAAAAAACCGTCAACAGGTTTTGAGCGCCGGCAGTTGGTCAAAAACTTCACCAAACTTTGGTTGGCCGAAAATATTCCAATATCTTAATTCAATCTGATATTTATCAATTTTAAATGTATTTAGGAGCGATTAGGATTCATAAATAACTATCTAAAAAGCACAACTACAACAAACAAGCAAACACACCACAAAGATACATATGGGTTGCCTCCTATAAAGCATTTGGTTTAACGTCGTCAGCCTGGCAAACCATTCCGTTAATTGAGATGACTCAGTATTAAAAAATCTTTGAAATCAGGTTGAAAACTTTCAAAGTAAGGCTTTAATTGATGCCCATTAATCTTGAAAATCTTTCAAGTATCAGGATCTTAATATCAACAGTTCCAAAAGAATGAACTATTACAACTGTAAAAGGTCTCAACCATCTAGACTTGAGCTTTCCAGGAAATAATTTCAATCTTGTGTTGTATAAAAAAATTTTTTGTACAAATTCCAATTTTATTTTCAATATCTTCCGATCATTCCATAATTTCATTTTCTCTTTATAGATCCTGTCATTGTAATAAGATGCATTTCTAATCTCTTCCAATTCATTCAATTGCATAAATCTCTTCTCTCCAGTATTTTTCAAATTAAAATTCAACTCTTTTATCGCCCAATATGCTTTATGTTTCAATTCAATCGGTAAATGACAAGTCTTACCAAACACTAGTCTATAAGGAGACATGCCAATAGAGGTTTTAAAAGCATTTCTATAAGCCCATAAAGCAGTATCTAATCGAGCAGACCAATCTAATTTATGATTATCCACAGTTTTCTCCAAAATTCTTTTAATTTCACGATTAGACACTTCTACTAAACCACTAGTATGGGGATGATAAGCAGTAGAGATTCTATGAATAATGTTTTATTTCTCAGTTAATCTCTTAATTTGATTATTCCTGAAATGGGATCCACCATCAGTTATAATTACTCTCGGCATTCCATATCTCGTAAATATATTTTTCTTTAAAAATTTTGAAACACTCCGACCATCACATTTAGGTAAAGCAATAGCTTCAATCTATTTCGAGAAATCAACTGCAACAAGTATATATAAATTTCCAAATGAAGCAGTAAATGGTCCTATAAAATCTAATACCCATACATCAAAGAATTCAACTTCCAAATTATAGTTTAGAGGCATTTCATTTATTCTAGAGATATTACCTAATCTCTGACATCGATCACATGATTTAATATATTTGTAAACCTCCTTCAAAAGAGTACACCAATAAAATCCAGATTGTAAAATCTTAAAATCAGGTTTATCAACACCAAATTGACCTCCAAATTCAGAATTTTGACATCGTTGAATAATTAAATTAGTTTCTTCTTGTGCCACACATTTTCTAATAATCAGATCCTTACACTGTTTATATAGATAGGGCTCATCCCAAAAATAAAATTTTGCATCATATTTAAACTTTTTTTGTTGTTGCCTTGTTAAATCAGGTGGTACAATATCTCTTACAATATAATTCACAATATCAGCATACCAAGATAAATTTCTTCCCATAATAGTATAATTTTTTTCATCAGGGAAAGTTTCTGCAACTTCTTTCTCAAATTCTGATAATAATTCATACTCTATTCTTAACAATTTATCAGCTATTTGGTTATCAGATGCCTTCCTATCAACTATCATAAAATCAAATTCTTGCAGAAGAAGTATCCATCTAATTAATATAGGTTTTACATCCTTCTTTTGTATTAAATATTTAATAGTTGAATGGTCTGTATGCACAATACTTTTAGCTCCTATTAAATAAGGTCTAACTTTTTAAAAGCAAATACTATATCTAATAATTCTCTTTCTGTAGTGGTATAGTTAATTTGAGCTTCATTAAGAGTTTTACTATCATAGTAAATGACTTTGGAAACTTTATCATATATTTGCCCCAATCTTACTCCAATCGCATAATCACTAGCATCACACATGAGTTCAAATGGTTTCTCCCAATCTAGTGAAACAATTATAGGTGCAGTGATTAATTTCTCTTTTAATAATTTGAAAGCATTAAAACATTCATCACTAAAATCAAACTTTCTATCATTTTCTAAAAGTTGGCATAAAGGTTTAGTAATTTTAGAAAAATCTTTAATATATCTCCTGTAAATTTCAGCGTGTCCTAAGAAAATTCTCACCTCTCTCACAATAGTGGGTGGTGGCAATCTCTCAATAACTCTAATTTTAGAAGTGTCGACCTCCATACCATGCTCAGAAATTTTATGCCCAAGCACAATTCCTCCTGCAACCATAAATTGACATTTCTCCCAATTCATAACTAAATTTGCTTTCTCACAAAGCTCCAAAACTTTTCCTAAGTTTTCTAAGCAGATTTCAAATGAAGTCCCGAATACAGAGAAATCATCCATGAAAACTTCTATTCCATTGTCTATCATACTACTGAAGATAGACATCATACATCTCTGAAATGTTGCAGGTGCGTTACACAGTCCAAAAGGCATTCTTCGAAAAGCAAATGTTCTGTAAGGGCTAGTAAACGTTGTCTTTTCTTGATCCTCAGGAGCAATAGGTATTTGATGGTAACCCGTATATCCATCCAAAAAGCAGTAGTACTTGTGTCCAGCAAGTCTATCCAGCATTTGATCGAGAAAAGGAAGAAGAAAGTGATCTTTTGGGATGGCGGCATTTAATTTCCTATAGCCAATACAAATTCGCCATCCATTAATTTGTCTTGTAGGTATAATATCATTATATTGATTTACTTCAATAATCACTCCTCCCTTTTTCTGTACACAATGTATTGGACTCACCCAAGCACTATCTGAAATAGGATAAATACTTCCAGCATCCAGCCATTTTAAAATTTCCTTCTTAACCACTTCTTTCATTATTGGATTTAATCTCCTCAGCGGATCAACTCTCGGTTTATGTTCTTTAATAATTGATTCTTTACCCTTAAAAGAGTACCCCCTCTTCTAAGCATGAAAAGATCATTAACATATCCTAAGTTTAGTTACTAAATCTAAGGCTAGGCTGGGAGGATACCGGCTGCCACTACGGAGCTCCCACTCACCCTTTACCTAAAGGCTAACCTTCGAGTTTAGTTACTAATCTTACTCAATTCCATGGAACTAGGCAATTCATCCATGGAAATTGAATGGGTTCTTCATTGTTGTTGTAAGACATTAAATCCTTTCAGAGTTAATGTTCCACAACATATTTTAACAATCCAATTGGCCAGATCGAAAAGTAAATTAAGTTCGAAATGAAAAATCATCACAATTTCTTTAATACTTTAAAAAGACTTCAAATCCACATCAACACATCATCACATCTCTATGCATGAAGAAAGACAAAGGAGACTATTTAGAATTCATAGAGAAGACAAAATAAAACATGGATTTTATATTTAAAAAAAAGTCATACAAACTACGAAAGAAAATACAACTTATCTCTTTCTCTTCCCCAATGTAATTCCCTTGAAGTTCCTATGAATTCTTTTTTTATCTTCTTTGCAACACTCAATTCCCTCTTTAGAATGGGAAGGAAGAAGCAATCTCTCATTTTACTCATTCTCCTACAGTCTTCTCTCCTAAGCCCTAACACTCAAAACATGCTAGACTCTCTAGAATACACAGGACACACACTAATTTTCATCTAAAAACATTTACTTATAAGTTAGGAACGAAATCCCAAGAGTTTCCATAGGCATCCCTTCAAAAAGTCACCAAAACTCTTCAAATTTGAAGTCCACCGACATTGGGTGTCGGCAATGCCCGATATGGAGCCGGTGGCGCTCTATCGTTGAATTAATTATTGAGCTCTCTAAAAAATGACTTTAGCAGGGCCATAATCTGTTTTGCTCCTTTTTTTGCTCCTTTTTTCTTTGAATTTGTTCCTTTTCTCTTCCTTTCACTCCAATCACCTAAAAACAACAAACCTACAACAAATTATGAAAAATACCTTTCTTTAAAGTACAATATCACCAAAAATGAGTAAAATTATATAGCAAAAATAACATATATTTTTGGTGCATCAAAGGGTAAATCATAAAAATGTAGCTAGTGTTCATGATATAGATGGGATTGCCATTCTTGCATCTCAGGTTGCTGCAATATCAAGGAAGTTTGACCAATTTAGAATGAACCAACCTTATTTTACTCCTCTAAGTGAGGAAAGTTCATTTGGCCGTATGATTGATTCCAACTTACTATATGAGACTTTAAATACCATAAACAACCCATATTCTAACTTTTACAACCCAAGTTGGAAGAACCATCCTAATTTTAACTGGAATCATACTACTGAGGGTGGAAACCAACTATGGGAAAAAAATCATGCAATTCCTAATGGAAGTTGGAATAGGTAGGGTAACACAAGATATAGGCCTTCACATCAATTGGACTGTAATATTGATCAACAATTTAAGGATAAGAAGATGTGTATAGATAAAGTGGTATTGCAAATGGGAAACCAGTTGCAAAGTAAAAATGTTGTGATTAGAAACATAGAGAATCAACTAGAAGAAATTGCTAACTCACTTAGAAATAGACCCAAAGGAACACTTCCTAGCAACACTGAGATCAAACCTAAAGAGAACGATAATGAACAACTATTCCTTGTTATTGAACAAACAATGATAGATGTGAAAAAAGGAGAGTTGATTATGAATATTAATGACCAGGAAGTCACTTTTGATGTGTTGAAGACTATGAAACTTCCAGCTGAGAGAAAAGATAAAGAACGTTTTTTTATGGATGAAATTGATTATCTAAGTAAAGACCATTTCCAAGAAAGTTTTGAGAGTAAGATATCAGATGAGGTCAGAATGGATTTTCATGATGAGTTGAAAACCTTATCTAAAGAAGATTGTATGCATGTTCAAGAGAGGTGTGAAATAATGGAAGCTGCCAAAAATAGTGAACTTGTAATTCCATTTGTTGAAAATCTCATGAACTTAAGATGGATGTACCCCATAAAATTTTAAAGCCTGTCTATTTAGGGAATTCATCTACACCACCAGTCTTTATATCTTCATATTCAACTCAATTACAAGAAAAACCTGAATTGAATGATGAACAAGATAAAGTTATTGAACTAGGACTTGGAATAGAGTTTAAGGATAAATTTCAAAAGAACTTTGAGTTGAGAAAATAGGATAAGGATATTGGAAGACCATTGGAAGAAGTTCCTAAGGAATTAGAAAAACCTATTTCCTCAACTATGATAGATCCTCCATCATTTAATAATTAAATAGGGGAAGAATTGGAAGATAACTTGAAGTAGAAGAGTTACATAGAAGAATTTGATCCTGAATCTGAATTATCTAGAGAGAATCTAATCCAAATTTTGGGAGATCTTGAATTATCTTATAGAGATCCATTTCTTATAAATTTCAAGAATGATATTAATACGCAAATTCAGAAAATCAAAAGAAGAATATTGGATCTAGAAAGAAATATGAGGAACAATGATATAAATCCATCTGAAAAAGATGAACTAAATGAAAAATTACAATTTGAGGATTTTGTAGGAATTCATCTAAAAAATATTTGGCGATTGATTGAGGATTACTTAATTGGAATTTTGATCCATGAGGAATCATTTATCGGGCCCGCGATGTTAAAACCAAGCACTTTATGGGAGGCAAACCATAGTTATCAGTGTGCTTCGATTTAGTGTGCTTAAGAGTCATGATTGTTAATGTTGTATGGTGTTTGCTTTAGAGTGGATTGACTTGATCTTTATGTGTCAATATGGATTGATAAGTTTGATTGTTGATTGGTAGATGTTTGGATTATTAGTAGTTTGATTTGATTTTTTTGTTTCATGAGGGAAGTGATTCTGTAACTTCTTATTATAGTTAGACTTGTATGTTCTCTTGTAGTAGTTGGATTGACGAGTTCACTATAACTCAGGTCTTACTCGGACTTGACTTTTACAAGAGATATCATGAATTTGAACAATGACAGCTTCATCTCCATTTCATTACATCCTTTCTCTAACTTTGTTTTCATTTGATAAGAGTCTTGAACCTATTTGATGAAAAACTTGTGGATGATCTTACACTACGATTTAAAACAGTTAGAGGTGCTTAATTATAGGGATTAGATGACGCCTGAGATTGGTTCATAGGAACCAATTTATCAGGGATAATTTTATCTTTGGGATTATAATCTATAAAATCATTTTAAAATGTACCTAATTTATTAGTGTAGTGATTCCGTTAGAAATTAGAAGTAAATCAGTGTGATGTGATGAGTTAATGGAAGAATTGACCTCATTTATCTTATGTGCGTTTATGTTTGTGTTACAATTTTATATAATAATTAAAGAACATTTTTATATTCCCTTGCTGATACCTGTTATGCTAGTTAAACTTTTATTTAGTGAATTTCATTCTGGTATGATTAGTTTAGATTTACTTTCTGCTGCATTTTTTCTGTCCTAATGAATACTTGTAAATGGTTTTGACAGACATTTGTGGTAGATAGAATTTCTAAAGTGTTTTTCTTCCTGCTTATACTTTCTATATTGAATCCTATATATGTTAAAAATTAAGTTCGGGGGTAGAAAGAAAAATAAAATACTTCCTTTTAGTGTAATTTTAATACAAGCATGTTTTAGGTTAGATTTACTTTCTCCTACAGTCATTCTATCCTGATTATGCATGTATATGAATTTGATAGGATGTTGTATTAGTAAGTAGATTCAACCTTTACTTTTTCTTTCTGCAACATTTTATGGAATTAATTGCAAAATATTTTAAAATTTAAGTTTGGGGGGAGACAAATTTTTAAAATGTAACTTTATTTTTCATCTGTAGTCTGTATTTAATTTGATATCACTTTTAAAATGACTTGTGGTATGTGGTGTTATCTTTAGGTTACTATAATTTCGATTTTAGAGATGTTAGAAAAATAACTTAGTTGAAATCCTATGTAAAGAATCTATTCTAGAGTTAAGATATTTTGTAGGAAACAATGGAAAAATGATTTTTCTATTCATGGTAGAAAGGAGTTGAATATTTGAAAAACTAAAATTCTTAGATTTATATTTAATGAGAATTGAGGCTTTATTGAAAACCTTTTTCGAGCTAATACTTACACTTATAGAAAGTGATGGAAAGTTTTGAGTTTTGGATTTTAGAGAGAATATAGTGGAATTCAAAATTATTAAAGGACTATCCAGATATAGTAATCCTCACATAAAAAAGTCAAAAAAGGGGGATTAAAAATGATCCCGAAAGAAAGAAAAAAAAAGTGAAAAAAGGGGATTGAAAATGATCTCTAAAGAAAAGAAAAAAAAAAGAAAAATAAGTAAGGAGAAGCTTGAGGGGAAGCATACTAAAAAATTTGTTTCACTTAAATCTTTTTAAATGAAAAGACTTAAAAACAATCCTAAACTTATTCTTATTTCAAAAGGTATTGGTTAAATTGGTATAGATAAGGTGCTTAAATTCCTTTTTTATATTTTCTATGAATCTTTAATTTGATAATTTTCAATAACTTTTGAAGTAAATAGAAAATCAGGATTCCTAAGTTGAATATGAGATATTCTAACACTCTAATCCCAGGTTGATTTGCTAGAATTTCTCCTATGTTACACTATAATATTTCTGGGATGAAATTATAGGAAACTCTATTAAAACCCACAACCAAAAGTCAACATATTTTATTTTTAATGTTATAGTGTTACTTGAGGACATGTAACAGTTAAGTTTGGGGGTATTGACACGCCTAAAATATATATGGTTTTTGTTATATAATTTTACTCATTTTTGATGATATTACACTTTAAAGGAAGTTATTTTGAATATTTTTTTGGTTTTAGTTACAATAAATGGTAATTGGAGCAAAACGAAGCAAAATTGGTGCAATTTGGAGCAAAAACAAGCAAGAAAGCAAATTTTGGCTCGACACATTTCGATAAGTATTTCCATGTTTAATGTCTTTTACACTTCTTACATATTTTTTAATGAGATTATACTTTAAAAAAAGGTTGTTTCTATGTTTATTTTGTATGATTGTTTGTTAAGAACGCAATGCAACTGAAACGGGGGGAATCGGAGCTGAAACGGAGCTAAACAGAGCAAAATAGTGGAGTTGCGCAGGATTGACGCCGAGGGTGCCAAAACCAGCGCCGGGGGCACCCGAACAGGCACCGACGTCTCCAGAGACCCAAGACCACCAAAATAGGGCGCCTGCAGCGCCCTATTCAGCACCGGTGGTGCTCCGGACAGTTGGGATGCGATATTGGGCAGTTTTTGGCCATATACATCGAATCTGGATGCTTTTTGGAAGGTTTCCTCATGCACTTCTTGGGAAATTCATCCCAAAACTATTTTAAACAGAATTTGAAGCTAAAAAATGGGGGAGATGATAGGGAAAACATGGAGAATGATTAGAGATCTTAGAATAGGAGTAGAAATGTAGGTTTCTATCTTTTTGGAGAGATTAGTGAGGGGATTTTGAGAGGATCTGTAAGGGAATGTTCTAGCATTGCATGGATCCATGGGAGACTTTACGGAAGAGATTTTCAACTTTCTTTCAAGGGAAAAAAACTAAGTATTGTGTTCTTCATTATCTTATGATTTTGTAAACACTTATTTTATGGATGGGCTTTGAAATAAAGTTTTCCGCTGTGTTTTCTTAGTGCTTTGTGATGTCTTTCTCTTACACTTTCTTCTTGTTTGGAAATAGTGGCATAAGAAAATTATTTCATTATTTTCATTCTATTTTTCTTTTGTAATGAGTAGGATTCATGTTTAAGATATTGGTATGCGTTCTAAAAGAAGTTTAATTATAAATGTGATGGTTTTTACTTGCGCTTCAATTTCATTACAAAAATAGCTCGTTGTAGTATTAAAATTTGTTGTAATTGCATTGACACGAAAGGGCAGTGTAATTCTCAACAAAGTGGAACCACATTCAATGTCCGTGAATGAATTGCATAGTTTATGGGGATTGGGTGCAAATAAATAGGGAAATATGGTTTCATGGGCATCAAATTGTAGGTTTCAGGGTCACAGGCTGAGATCCCCAATTTGGTCCTAAAGTTTGGTAACTAAAGCTAGGGTTAGCCTTCAGGTGAAGGGAAGTGGGAGCTGATAAGTGACAGCCAGTATCTGATGCACCAAAAATATATACAGTTTTTTTTATATGATTTTACTTATTTTTGGTGATATTACACTTTAAAAGGAAGGTATTTTCTATGTTTTTTCTTGTTTTAGGTACAGGAAATGGTGATTGGAGCGAAAAGAAGCAAAAATGGTGCAATTTGGAGCAAAAAAGAGCAAGAAAGCAAATTTTGGCTTGACACATTTTGATAAGTCTTTCTATGCTTAATCTCTTTTACACTTCTTGCATATTTTAGATTGAGATTACACTTTAAAGAAAGATTATTTTCATGCTTATTTTGTAGGGCTATCTGTTAGGAACACAACGCAACTAAAATGGGGCGAAATAGAGCTAAAATAGAGCCAAACGGAGCGAAATGGTGGAGCTGCACAGAAATCTTGCCGAAAGCGCCCTCGAACTCGCCGACGGAGAGATTTTCTCGAGAAGACCGAAAAAGGGCAGAAAAGCTCTCCAACGGCGCCGTCGAGCCCGCCGACAGCGCCCGGGACGACTATGGACCAACTTTTGGCGGTCATGGGCCGAAATTCACTGTATTTGGATGCTTTTTGAAAGGTTTCTTGTGGAAACTCTTCAAACTTCGTCCCTACACATTAAAATAATGAATTTAGGTTAGAAAAGAGAAGAGGAATGTTAGCAAAAACTTGGATAATTTTTAGGGTTCTTAGATTAGGAGTAGAAATGTAGATTTTTACCCTTTTGGAGAGATTGAAGAGGAGATTTTGAGAGAATTTATAAAGGATTGTACTAGCATTGCATGGATCGACGTGATACTTTGTGGGAGAGATCTTCATCTTTCTTTCAAAGGGAAAAAGCTAATTATTATTCTTCATTATCTTATGATTTTGTAAACACATACTTAGTGGATTTTTTTTAGTTAAATAAAGTTTTCATTGTGTTTTCTTCGTGCTTTGTGACGTATCTCTCTTACTCTTTCTTCTCTTTGGAAATAGTGGCATGAGAAGATTATACCATTCTTTTCCTTTTACTTTTCTTTTTTAATGAGTAGAATTCATGTGTAGGATGTTGAGATACATGCTTGAAGAAGTTTTATATATAAATGTGATGTTTTTTACTTGTACTTAATTTACATTGCAATTAAGGCATGTTGTAATGTTAAAATTTGTTGTGAAAACATACAATCTTAGAGGGTTATGCTTTCTACAACTAAGTACGAACCACATTCAAATTCCATGGATGGTGAAGTTCATGGGGATTGAATGCAAATAAATAGGGAAATATAATTATTGGACGTAGAAGTGGAGATTTTAGAGTGACAGACTAAAATCCCCAATTCGGTCCTATTGTTTGAGTACTAAAGCGGAGATGTTAGCCCTCAGGCAAGGGGAACGTGGGAGCTCCTAAGTGAGAGCTGTATCCTCCCAGCCTAGTCACGGAGTCAGTAAATAAGCATAGGATTAGTCAATGTTCTTTATGCTTGGACCAAAGGGTAAAGAGTAGGATTGCTCCTATTTGGCACATAAAATTTTTAATGCATCTCATTCCTATACATTATCCATTTCATTACATAAGAATAGTAATTTTTAGTATCTCAAAATTCTCCAAACCAGTACATCCAAAAATGGTTATCTTTAGAATTAATATTTATATTTAGTTGTAGTTACAATCTTTACATTTAACATTTGCATTTAGGAGTAGTTGTTAGATAAAATATCATTTTAATCGACATTCCAAACTAAGGTGTTATTTTAGTAGACTTGAATTTGACTAAGGACCTTTTATCTCACTTCCATGTGGGATAGATAACCAGGACTTCACTAGAGCCCTATATTACTTGAGCAGTACGTATACTTGCGTTGATATAAGTGACTTTATTATTAATCAATTGCACTCATTTTTATGACCACAAAAAGTCGCAGTCAAGTTTTTGGCGCCGTTGTCGGGGAAGCTTCGCTAAGAACTTTTGGAGAATTTTAGTTGAAGTAATTAGGCCTAGACTTGGAAAACTGTAGTGTCGTAAAAACTATTCTTGTGTGAAAAGTGTTTTTATATGAAAAGTGTTGTGAAAAAAGAAAAAAAATTGTTTGTGTGAAAAATAAGGTGTTCGTGAAAATGTTTTGTTGTGTTGAATATATTTCATCAATTATTTGTTTAATTGTTAATGTATTGTTTGTTATGTTACGTATGCGAAACAAAGGATCTGCAGGACTTGTGCCTAATGATCCTCAGTTTGAAAAAAAATAAAAAATTAAAAATACAGAAAGGACTCGAAAAACTAGAAATAGAAATGGAAAACTTTCAAGATAATAACTTGGAAAATCATCATAATTCATTGAGGGATTATGTAAATCCTATGATAGATAAAATTCACTCAAGTATACAAAATCCTATCGTAGAAGCTGATTCGTTTGAAATAAATCCTGAGATTATCTAACTGGTGCAAAACAATCAGTTTGGGGGAACTCCTTCGGAGGATCCCTATTTACACTTATCTAGTTTTCTAGAACTTTATGCTATATTTCGTTATAACGACATGTCAGACGATGCTGTTAGATTAAGGTTATTTTCTTTCTCACTATAGGATAAGGCTAAAATGTGGTTATACTCATTAGCACCTGGCTCTATTAAAAATTAGGAGGAGTTCACTCAGAAATTCCTAGCTAAGTATTTTCCACCTTCAGGGACTACAAAACTTAAAAACGATATTATCCCATTTTGTCAGTATGAAGAGGAATCAATATACGAAGCCTGTGAAAGATTTAAGGAACTCCTAAGAAAGTGTCAACATCATGCTCTGCTAGATTGGTTAATCATTCAAACTTTTTATAATGTGGTAGTAGGATCCCTTAGGTCCATTATTGATGCTGCTGTTGCTGGTTCATTAATGTCAAAAATATTTGATGAAGCGTATGCATTAATTGAAGAAATGGCTATAAATGAATTTCAATGGTCCTCTGTAAAGGTAAATCATAAAAATGTAGCTAGTGTTCATGATATAGATGCGATTGCAATTTTTGCATCTGAGGTTGTTGCAATATCAAGGAAGTTGGACCAATTTGGAATGAACCAACCTCAATTTACTCCTGTAAGCGAGGAAAGTTCATTAGGGCGTATGATTGATTCCAACTTATTATATGAGACTTTAAATACCGTAAACAACCCGCACTCTAACTTTTACAACCCAGTTTGGGACAACCATCCTAAATTTAACTGGAATCATACTATTGATCGTGGAAACCAAAAATGGGAAAATAATCATGAAAATCCTAATGGAAGTTGGAATAATGAGGGAAACACAAACTATAGACCTTCATATCCACCGGACTCTAAAAATGATCAACAATTTTAGGATAAAAAGATGTCTATGGAAGAAGTGGTATTGCAAATGGGAAACCAGTTGCAAAGACAAAATGTTGCGATTAGAAACATAGAGTATCAACTGGGACAAATTGCTAATTCACTTAGCAATAGACCCAAAGGAATACTTCCTAGCAACATTGAGATCAACCCTAAAGAGAACACTAATGAACATGTAGAAGTTGTCCAATTAAAAAGTGAAAGAGAGATAGATGATGTGGTTAGAAAGGAGAAAGATGTTGTGAGAGAAACAAAGGAAACTAAAAGACCTGCAGAACATGTTTCTAAGGATCTGGAAAAATTAACATCTCTAACTAAAATCAGTTTGGAAAGACCAGCACATTCATTTCCTCAAAGACTAAGATAGCATGAGTTGGATAAAAAATTTTCAAAGTTCATGAAAGTACTTAAGAAGTTAACTATAAATATTCCTTTAACTAAAGCTTTGGAACATATGCTAATTTATGCAAAGTTTATGAAGGAGATATTAAACAAGAAAAGGAAATTTGGGGATTACTGTTGACCTCATTTTTGATGAGGTCTTCTCTTCTTCTCTTTAGTACTTAGGATCTAGCCTTAGGCTTTTCCTTCGACTATCTTAGAGGATTAGAATTGGGACCCACCTTCTAGAAATTCAAACCACTTCTTAACTCCCTACAAACTCCACAAACTCGACTGTAAACCCCTAATCACCTAGAGGGTTGAAATCAAATATGGAAGTTTAAAGGATGAGTTCCTATGTGACTCTTCGGGCCTTAGGACCGCCCCGGGTGGCCCGGTTCGGTGAGGGGCCGACTTACACATACACTACACACACACTACACTTCCATACACCTCCTAAAAAACACACCCTTAGCCAACTCGACCTCCTCGACTCATGTAGGTGATTCACATGGATGGTCCTTAACCCCTAAGCCCTCGAGCAAGAGGGTTGTGAACAACATAGTTGAATGCCTCGAATGAGTCCCTTCATGGCTCATGTGGGCTTGATATGGCTTCATGGCTCAACCAAAATGGTTGTATTCCACTTACATCCACCCAATCTTCAATTTTCCAAATTTTCAATTTTTAAACCCCGGGACCCTACACCCCGCCTAACCTACCAAATGCCTTTGAAACTACCCGAATTTCTCAAAAATTTCCAAATTACCCAAAACTCTCCAAAATCAATCCCAAACATCTCCACACCACTTAAATTGATCATCCATACCCAAAAATGCCAAAAATTCCAAAATACCCCCCAATACCTTTCAAATACCCAAAATACCCCTCTTGACCCAAAAATCCAAAAATTCAGAAAATTCCCAGAAAATTCCAGAAAATCCCAAATATTCCCAATTTCATTTTGTTCAACTACACCATGGGCCAATTTTGTCAATTTACCCCACTTTTATCAAAACCCCCAACTCGACCCATTTTAACCCAAAGTAAACCCAATGTCAAACCTAACCCACCCAATTGACCCAAATTCTGGTCCAATTCAATTCTAAACTTCAATTCAACATCCCCAACACCAATCCAGACCCAATCCAAGCCCAATTTGAGTGGCATTGGGATCCAATTTCACTTTTGGCCTTAAAGCCCAATTTGGACCTATGACCTAAACCTAACCCAAACTCACCCAATTCAACTCCAATTAACCCCAAATCTTTTCCAAACCTTCCTTAACATCCCCATAAACAAAACACTAACATGATTTGCCCAAAATTTAGACCCAAACCCCACTCAAATTCAACCCAAAATCAAAAGCCCAATTTTGACCTAAACTTAAACCTAGCCCAAATGAGCCCAAATCCCAAAACCAAAACCTAACCAAAGCCAAAACCTCTTTGAAACACTCCCATAAACATTTCCCAACATTAATTTTACATCAATTTCAACTCTAGCCCAACTTTGGCCCATGGTAGCCCATTTTGGCCCACCTTAGCCACTTTACCAAAAAGGCCCATATCCAACCCAATTCAAACCCAAATCACCTCAAACTTGTTTCAAACCACTCATGAAGCATCCCTAAACCAAACTCAACAATTATTTGGCCCAAGCCTTTACCAAAATTTCATCCCAAAATCCATTTTAAAATTCAAAAGCCCACTTTCCTAAACCATTTTAAAAGCCCATCCTAAAACCATTTCAAAGAGCCCCAAATCATCCTAAAGCCCACATGACATTTCCCCTCATCATACTTTCAATTAAACTCAATACCTAAGTCCTAAATCCATCATCAAATCATTCCAAATCAAGTTCCATACAAATTCCCATCAAATTACCAAAAAATTCCTAAAACCCTTTTCATGAAACAAGTCAACCTTTTCCCAAGCCAAATGGAGCCATGAACAAGCCATCCTCAAGCCACATGAAGCCATGAGGGCTTTGACTTGTCATTAGCCCATTTATGGCAAGAAGAGGGGGCCCTTTCCTAATCCTTCTTAAACCTTTTTTTACCTTAAGCATGTCACACACTAAACCATGCTTAGCCACCTCACCATGGATGGAGACTTCACCACTCCATGGCACTCGACCCAAGTGACTCATTTCAGCCCAAGACCAGACCTCGGGTGGTGCACCTAGCCCAAAAGGATGGGTTGAACCAAACCTAGCCAAAATGGCCTCTTCCCCATTCCATTCCAAGCCATCTCCTTTACACTTGGCCATTGCCAATTGCTTGCACAAACACCTACCCCCGACCCACCCGACCCCGAGGGTGACCCTCGCCCGCCGGCCACCCACCCCGCCGCCGGAAAACACCATGGCCGAAAGCTCACATGTGAGCCAACATTGAAATTCTCCATTGCCGACTTGTCCCAACCCAAATGGATAGCATGGCTGTTCTTCCCTCGACCTAAGCAAACCTGATCCCAACCATTAAACCCCCCGGGAGAGCCTCCACCCATGCCTATTTAAACACCACCCCTCACGGCCATGAGAGGAGAGTTGCACAAACCTTGCCAAAACTCGCCAAAATTGTTCCGTACTCCTCCCCATACACAGAGCACTTGATCCCCGTGAGATCCCCCCGCCATTTCTTCTCTCGCGAGCTCAATTTCGCAGTCGAAATTCCACCCAAAACCAGGACACTTCTCCACAAGAAACCAATCCCCAAATTGATTGGTCCTACACCTTCACTAGTACCAAGGGAAGGTGTCCACCAAGAAAAGCCCCATCTCCAAAGCCACCCAGCCTGCTCCGTACTCCAAGCTTTGTGATCGGCCGTGGTCGAAGTCCAACCTGGACAATTCACTGCACCAGAGACTTCATCCGGAGCTTGCTAGGATCCAATCGAAGGTGCAACAACTCTCGCATCGAAGCTTCACTTCTCCGAGCAAAGGTATGAACTCATTCTTCTTCCCGAGCTTACAGAGATTCTCCATTTCATTCGAGTAAATTTCAATGCATGTTTACCGTATGGATGTGTTTGTCTCTTCAAGACGAATCCATAGAGCATAAGAACACGAAAATCCATCGAGAATCGAGCGAGAAATTAGGGTTAGAAGGTTGACGGTCACGGTGCACACCGCCGTAGACGATGACCGAGAGCCGTTGGATCGCGCGTGTATCGAGCGGACGGATCGATCGCGCCGACCGCAGAATGTTACATGAACCGCGGGTCCCGGGACGGCCGACTCGGATGGCGGCGCCCAATCACGCGCGACACGTACCGCTTCGGAGAGGCTAAGGCTGACGCGGCGCCGACTCGGATAAATAGAAAAATAGGGTATTTTCTGATTTATTTAATTCCCTGAACTTTGGAAAATTCATATCTTTGTGTAGAAAAATCCTAAAAATAAAATAAAAATACCCTCTTGCTCAAAGTGAACATGAGGAGAATAATGTGGAAAAGAAATTAATTAATTTTGTCCAAGTATTTTATTTTTAATTAATTATTTACTCCCTGCATTGTTTCAATTCTCCATGCATTCACACAATTCACCATGGCATGAGACTATAGGGGCTTTTGAAGCCTCTGAACTTAGGGACATTCCCCGAATTTTCCAAGGTCGAGGCCATCTCTATGAAAAGTTATTGATTTTTCAAATGCATGTCACTGTTTTAAGTATTTTAATTTCAATAAATTAGCATGTTGTGAAATAAATTCTAGGAAAATTTGGTGATGTTCCTTATGACCAGAGAACCCTAGGAAAAATAGGATTTGAGTTAATTCACTCGAATTAACCCTAATCGCTTAAACACCCAAAATAGGTCCCTAATTAATTAGAGTTAACCATAGATCAAATTGACTTGAAATCAATTCTCCACTGACCTTTAGGATCAGAGGAACTCATCATAAAAATTTGAGGTCAATTGGACTTGTTTAGCCCTATTAATTGGGTTGATTAAGCCATTTAGTCATTTTAAACTTTAAAAATTTATAACTTTCAAAATACCTTTCAAAAATTCACCAAATTGGTTTTGGAGCCTCTCTGATATCAGGGGAGTTTAAGAAAATTAAAATTTCAATTTTCTAAAAAAGTTGATTTTTAATATTATTTTAATATTTTTAATAATTAAAAAATAATAAAAATCACAAAAATAATAAAATTCACCAAAATGTCACATTTTGAATTTTAATCACTTAGGAACAAACCCCATATTTTTCCTAGGTCTATTTAGTGAGATATTAAATTTTAAAGCTCTAGGGTAATTTTAAAATTAAAAAAAATGTATTTTCTAGCATTTTCACTAAAATAATTGTAATAAATCATAGAAAAATCATAAAATTGTAAAGTTTGGTTCTCTGGAATCCTTGATATCAGAGAGAATTTTAAAAATTATAAAATTCATTTTTCAACTTGTATTCTATTTTTAAATTAATTAATACTCCAGAACTTAAAATAATTCTAATAAAAATAATATAATTCAAAAAATCACCAAAAGTAGTCCAAGTGGTCCTCTGGTCATTAGGAATGTCCCCTAATTTTCTTAGGGACAGAAACTTTCCCTTGGTCATGTTATCAAATTTTCCTTGAAAATCTCTATTTTCTACTAAAAATAATTATATAAATAAATTAAATACAGAAAAATCACATTTTCTCCTCTCATGTCTTTATTGACATATGAGTGAAGTCACATAAAAATTTCAAGTTCATTTGAGTTCAATTTAGTGAGTTATAAAATTATTAAGCTTAAAGGGCAAAAATGGTAATTAAATTTTAACCCTTAATTAAAACTTTAGGTTTAATAAAAAATTAACAAGTAAAATATTTGATCCTAATCTGATTTGGATGATTGAAATTTAAATAATTAAAGGGTAGAAACCCATTAAGCAATTTAAAATGATTAAACATTAATTAAATAATCGATTAAATTTGGAAGAATAATAAAATTGGAATTATTAAAATAGGGATATTATTAGGAAGAGATTTATTCTTTAATTTAAAAATCCCTAAATTAATTATCTCATTAATATTCAACTCTTAATTAAAATAATAACTCAAATTTAAAATATTAAAAGACTTAATCATTAAACTAAAATTAAATCATTAAACTCTTTCAAAAATTTCAATTAAAATTAAATTAAATTAAATTAAAAATTAAATTAAATTAAGTAAATTAAATTAAAATTAAATTAAATTAAATTAAGATTAAAAGTTGAATTAAATTAAATTAAATTAAATTAAATTAAATAAACAAATTAAATTAAATTAAATGAATTAAATAAATTAAATTAAATAAATAAAATTAAATTAAATTAAATTAAATAAAATTAAATAAATAAATTAAATTAAATAAAATAAATTAAATTAAATTAAATTAAATTAAATTAAATTAAATTAAATTAAATTAAATTAAAAATTAAATCAAATCAAACTAAATTGAATTAAATTAAATCAAATCAAACTAAATTAAATTAAATTAAATTAAATTAAATTAAATTAAATTAAGTTGAATTAAATAACATCACCTAAGACATAAAGAACTCAAAAATAAATCTAAGATAACTTAACACTATTCCAAACTTAAATCATTAATTTGAACTTAAATTTGAATCACAAACCATTAAATACCAATTTACCCTTAAGAGCTTTTAGTTATCATAACTCCTAAACGGAATATAAAATGAAATGTTACTTCACTTATAGGATATTCAAATGTCCTAGTTCACCGAGCAAGTTAACAAAACATTGAAAACCTCTGACGATCGATTCATTTACACAATTAAATTCATCTCGAACTTAAAACAATCCTAGAAATATTGAAAAGATGTTTAAGATTCTTCTTAAGCACTTCCTCAATATGATAGATATTTATAAGAACAATCGAACTTAGTTGTTCTTCGATGAAGAAAATCGTCTTCAAACCAAAAACACAAAGAACCTAGACGTCACATAGGAAATGACTAGCTATAGGATTAGGAATTTGGTAGAAAACCATAACCCTTTCCCTTAGCTTTACCTAGGAACTTACTTAAATATTCTAATTGTGTTTTAAGTGCAACTTGGGATGACGGGAAGACCCTCCAGTACGCTTTTATCTTATTGCGATTTACTTTACGGCAATTTATTTAATGGCATCGCACTTATTTTTCTTGCATGATAAAACAACAGCATGCATGAAAACCTACACCTTTAGGACATTAAACCAAAACTCGAAACCCATAACTAAATTAAAAGACACTACAAGATAAAATTCACCTCCACAACATTTCAAAATATAAGACAACTCAAAATTTAATCACAAAACGAACAACAAAACTACAACTACAACTAAATTAAAACGTCTCATCGAATGATCGGGAATACCTCTGATGATGTAACCCACGTGTTGCTAACGGGATTTCCCACGGTCTAAATGAAAGTGCGGAACTCATTTAGTCGAGTTTAGCAAATTCATCCGGACTAAGTGAATTCGATGAAAATAACTGATGCCTGGATGACGGAACCGCGGGATCTTAATCGGTTCCGTTTAATCAACTTTAAGATCCGTTTTAATTAAAACATAAAGAACACTTGGAAATTAAGACTTCTCTAAACCAAAACACTTTTCTCATCTCCCGATTTATGACTTCTACAACTAAACCTCTGCAACAACAAGGAGCTCGGAGCATGGTGGGCAAAGACGACCATCGTCGTCGCCAGAAACCTGTGTCGACATCAACAAAACTTTCCTAGAATTAAACAACAAAGCCATAGGACTTCGAGGTAGTTTGCCTAGTGCAACATAAATCCTCAACTCTTCGTTAGGCATTTGCATTGCAAATTAAGCCCTAACCGGTCTTAGGATTCCGAGGTAGTCGTCCGATACGACATAAACCCTCATATCTTCCGTGCAATTTCGTATGATTCTATCATATAAATATAAGCCCTAATTAACTAAAATTGGCAAGATTAAAACATTAAATGAACGTTAGGACTTTCCTAAATCCAAGCCAAACAATAGGATAGTCGGGAGATTACCGAAGTTCGCTTCGAATCCGTAATTTCTCCTACTTTTCTTCCTTTGAATTTCCAAAATAAAAAAATGTTCCAAATTTGAGCTAATCCCTTTCGAAATTCCAAAATTCAATCCCTCGAAAACTTAAACTTTCGAAATTCTCGAGAGCAAAATTATCGATTATTATCGAGAGTTTTCTTAGGTGATTCCCGTCACTTAAGATGTAATTAACTATAGGGGCTTGCCCTTATAGGGAATTTTAAAGAACCTGTGTAATATAAACCCCGTTTAATGTTTTCATATTAAGCAGTGGAATTTGTCGGCTTATAAAATTGGTTCGCGTACCAAACGGATGTCACAAATCTTCTAGTTTATTTAACCGAGCCCCACCATCAAGCAGCTGTGTCTATCCTTAGGGATAGATACACGGCTTGCGGTGCGGTGCTCGTTTATATAAACTATTCTGGGATGCGAGATCGGTTTGATTTCATATCTTAAAATCTTCAAATTTAAAATTATTTTCAAAATCAAATACTGCTTTTCAAATTATTTATTTAAATTAAATTAAAAATTCGCCGACAATTTCTGTAGGCGACCCCCTTTTCAAAATACAACACATAACCTAAAAATATGCCGACAACTTCTGGCGACTCCACTGGGGAAAATTCCTCTCTCCATTCTAATCAGACAATTCTGCTTTCAAAAATCAGCAGTGCATCCATGTCCCTTATGGATCAAACTACTCCTTCTTTCCGTCGGGATACTATGTTCATTCCTACCTCGAACAAGTATAACCAACATTCTCTCGGATTTAGGAGCCACCGTTTAGACACCCCTAAACGAGAGGTTCCGAGATCCTTTTACCTCATTTCCGAGGTGGGGCGGACCCCCACAGTGTTAGTTTAGGAGTGATCCTTCGAGTCGAGAAGTCTTGCTTAAGACTCTCTTTTCCTTTCCAACTCCGATTCAGATTCCTTACCTTCTCTACACCTTTCGAACACTCCGTTCTAAATAAACAAACTCTCTAATAAATGATTCTTTTAATAAGTGATTCCTTCTTATAAATACATGAACATGAATGAGTTCGGACTCTTTTCAATTCCTTTCTTTTCGTCCTAAAGAAAAGAAGCATAACTCGGGACCGACAAACCTAATCTACCCCGCGAAACGGAAGCCCCGAAACCGATTTTCTCTTTTACCAACTGGACCGGACTTCGCCGTCTATAAGGATGAGCCGCCCGACAATGGAATCATCCGATTTGGACAAGGATTTGAAAACACGAACGTCAAGATCACCGACGTCTCCCTCTTTGCACTAATGAACAAGGTATCCGAAGCCGAGGAGCCGCCGCTCGAGTTCAACCTTAGATCGACCCAAGAATTCCCTCCTCTCGCAAAGGATCCCAACTAGGAGGAGTACCGATGTCCATAGAAGGACCGTTATCTCTACCCCCACCGGTCTAGTTGTTTCCGCACCTACCCCGACTTTTGCCAAATCAAAGGGGAAAGAAATCCGTAATTATGATGGACCCGTTACCGTGGAGGGTACAGCATCTTCTCGTAAAACCTTCCGTTTTCGAAATCGGGTCCAGCTTCAAAGATTCCGTCACCGACAAAGACCCAAAGGAGAAACGAAATGAAGGATCGCTAAAGAAGCCGTAGCCGCCGAAATTGCTTTCCTGGAGGAAATTCCGTAACCGCCGTAATATACACCGCCGCCCGAATACATACCACTCTTGGGAGGAAGCAGGTTTCATCCTCTCTCCGCCGCGAAGATGAAGAAAATATTCGCAAGATTGCCGCCACATTACCACAGCCCCGCATATTACAACGATAGCCGCAAGAAAAGAACTAGAACTACGCCGTTTGCTTCGACCGCAAACTTTGGTAGAAAAGTTAGCAAAGAAGGAAAACCGCCCCGTATCGAAATTCTACGAAGGATAGTGCGGGTGCCGCCAAATCCCGTCTCGGGCCCCGAGTAGAACCCGCCATCATGACGAAAAGCCAAGTAAAAGAATGAAGGCTAGTCCACCCGTTGTCGTCTCAGATTACAAATTAAGGAGGATACCACCTTCCAAAGCATTCGGCCGACTGCACCATCCGGTCCTAGACCTTCCGCCGCTAGAAGGATGGTATGGCGTCCCACCACCGGGCAGCTGAGATCTAAAACAAGAATCTCGAGAAAGAAAGTCTCGCCAGAGACTCGAATCGAAGAAAGTGCTACCGCGATGAAGGGGACTCGTGAGAAGGGGACCCTACAGCCTATCGCACGACAACCACGAAGACACACAAAAGCCCCGCTAGAAGATGCCATGGAAAAGCTGAGAACCGATATCCGACGATTGGCAAAAGAAAGAGAAGAAAAGTTCGGAGACGAGATTGATTCATCGGAATTCATGGACGACGAATACGCGTAAATCAACATGGCCGAGACACGAGCTTCATCGCCTTCGCAAGGTGCTCCCGCAGACTAGCAGAAGAGAGGAGCCGTAATCGATGAGAAGGCAACTTCAGTGAAAAAGACGACACGATCGCTCAAATGGCAAAAAGGATGGAAGAGATGGCCGTAGCTCCGGCCACTCTCCGCAGTCAAGTACAACCACATAGAGAGACACCCCCGAAGTCATTCACATCGAGACGGAGGAAAGGAGATTACGTCCGTCAACTGGGGATGATCAACTGAAAAGGATACAACACAAAGTATGATTCCCGAAAAGGATATCAAGAACTTAGTGGAACAAGCAGAGTGCGAGAAGCCTTAGCACAATCGAAGAGCGGGACATCCATTCGGACGGGCAGACTCTTACCTGTAAGAATTCGACGCCGTCCAATACCCGAAAGGCTTCGTACCACCTTCGTTCAAGACCTTCGACGGAACCGGAACCCCCGACAAGATGTGGCACACTTTCGTGCCGCTTTTGCAATGCCGGCGGAAGCGATGCATTACTCTTCCGACAGCTTCGTCGCCAGTCCGTCGTGAATCGCCTTCGACCGGTATGCGTAATTACCAAATGGTTCGGTGAAAGACGTTCTCGCAGCTAGAGAACCTCTTCATCAAGCGATTTGTCGGAGCTCACGCACCACATCACTATAGGTGATTTAGTGGTAGAGAAGCAGTAAGCCGAATGAGACTTTGGTGGATTACATACTTCGATGGAGGAACTTAAGCATGAAGTGTGAACCACAACCGCAAGAACAACACGCAATCGGCATTTTACTTAAAAGCATCCATGGCCCGATAAGCACTTCTCCTCAAGGGATTCACTATTAAGACTTTCGAGAAGTTGTTAAGCAAGGCCGGAAGCTTGCAAGAGGAGGCAAAGCAATTAAGTTTCACCGATAAAATCGTATAAACAAAAGCCCGTAAAGACTTTCGAAAAGAAATCCGGATCGTTGCAGCAGCTGACAAAGGCAAGCAACCGATGCAAATACCACTGTAACGGCCGCAAAGAACTACAACAGAATTACCAAGAACCCCGGCCCAGACTATCACCATCTCCGCAAGATGAACAACCACCTCGTCCGCAACGTACATTAAGAGAGCTTTTGAGCAGTAGAATATCCGTTCAAGAATGAAGCAAAGGTTAAAATGTTCCGTAGTTCGATGAAGACTCCGGATTTCCACCGCCGAGCCTAAAAGACCGCAGGAAGTCAACAAGGAAGGTGATCCCAACTTTCGCCCTTACCACCGGATGCTTCGGGCACAAAATGAAGATTGTATTACCTTCAAAAGTCGGCTCAATGACAACCTTCGGAAAGGGAATATAACGATCCCGAAGGAGTACATGAAGGAACCCCGTAAAGGAGGTTCCGTCAATGTTGTCTCGATCGATCCCATCATTCCGATAGATCCCTATACGACCGACGATGGATGGACTACCGCTCGGACGAGGTCTTCGAAAAGATTTTAGACAAAGATCCAAACCGCTTCTGCGAGCTTCAATTCAGTAGTTTGAAACCCGTTAAGCCGGTACTATCACTTGCGATAGAAGAACCACCTCAACAGAGACGATCGAAGAAAAGAAGAAAATCGACGAAGAAGAGAAGACCGAGGCACCTAAGGCTGGACTAGGGGCCGCTTATCCTAGGATAGTTGTTTCCGATTCGGGAAAAATCCCTCGAACCCTCGACTCGTATGATTATCTCGCTCACTTCGTGGGATCATATAATGATAAGGGTGATGGCGTTGGCTACGTTCTGATCGTTTCTAACGATTACGTAACTAACGATAATCCGGATATCGATTTCGATACCAACGACAATTCTCAAATCATACACGATCTCGACGAGCAAAATAATGAAGAAGACATCCATCAAGGAGGCTACGAGAGTTCAACAAGCAACGAATCTATTTCGCGAGTTTCGAGGAGCTCCAACATACGATAGAGTTAGAGCCTTCGCACTCGAAGCTAATCCGGAAGAGCCCGTCATTCCGATTCAAGAAGAGACACCGCAAGCTCAACAATAGATTCGCAAGAAATTACGAAGTCAACTTAAGGAGTGGAAAAGTTCTACCTCCGAGAATGGGTCCAAAAGACAAAGGAAAGGTGTGGTTGTTCAGGAAGAACCAACCCCGGCAGAAGAAATACCCATTCGAGAAGAAGCAGAGACACATGAAAACAAAGTGAACTACAACGTGCTAGCCCATCTTAGGAAACTACCAGCCAAACTGAGCATCTACGACGCTCTCATCTTATCAAAGGAGATGAGAGAAGCTCTGATCAAGGCCTTACTTGATCCATAAATTTGCTTAGCTCAAATGGCCTGGAGATTCCTTAGATGAGGTTTCGCTCGTTAAAGGAACAACGAGGTGTTACCTTCACTGACAATGACCTACTACTTGGAACGACAGACCACAACCGACCATTGTACATTTCGCTTACAATCGGAAAATTTACACTCTCCGCAGTATTGGTGGATCCAGGAGCATCAATCAATATAATGAATCTTCGAACGCTAGCATACTTGGAAATCGATGCCCGCGAGCTCGAGGCGGACAAAATGTTATTAAGAGGATTCAACCGTAAAGGAGAAAGAGCCCTCGGATCAATAACGCTATCGATGAAGACCGGTGACTTAGCAAAGACAACCGCGAAATTTCACATAATCGATTCGAAACGTCATTCAACGCTCTACCGGGCCGACCATGGATACATGAAAACAGGATGGTACCATCATCTCTACATCGTTGCATCAAATACTACGATGGAGGGGAACAAGGCATCAAAGGTGACTTACAACCATTCTCCGTACATGAAATTGGAATCCACGAGGATGCAACTTATTATGCACCACCGAAGAAAACGATCTTCTCCGCAGATACCATAACAAATGAAGCAAAGAAAGTTCGGGACAACGAAGAACCCGAAGTTCTAGTCCAACAGCCACTCACCACTCCCTTACGGCGAGATGGTGAAGGTTTCTCCACAACTCGCATCCGAGGTCGAGGCCGGGGACGAGGTCGTGGTAGAGACGTTAGGACAATCGGGATGCGAGGAAACCAACCATTAAAGTCGATCGGGAAGATAGTTCGAAGAAGAAAAAGAAATCAAACAAGAAGCAGCCGACAATAAGTCAGAAGAAGCCGCAATTCAGAATCCCTCTCGAAGATGAAAGAAACGAAGAATATAAATCAATGTACGAGAAGATTAACCACTATGTACATACTATGACCCTGACCCCGATCCATTCTAATAAGATCGAGGGTATGGAGGTCAAAGAGGTACGTAGCGATGGTGCAAAGCCCATCAAATTCTACCGTGGTGCTCCTTCCTCCAAAACTGAAAATAATGTACAATTCGAAGATGCTACTTCATCGAATTAATGGAATTGCCTTTTGAGTGGTACTCTCCCCGTGTTCAAAATTTAATTCAACCGTGGTTTCTTACCTCGACAATGGACAAAAGGTCAATCACAACGTTTTGAAAATTTATGGAATAACTCCGTCGTCCACCCAACTCAAAGCATGGTCTCGGATTCGGCACAAGTAGGATCGCTGATGATACTGAATTTTGCTTGGTTGTCACTTGCGAATCTAATGAAAACCGCATGGAAACTACGGACGAACTCGAAGATTTACAAATCGGAGACGCTCCACCGTAATTCGAAGAAGAAATCAAATCTACGATAGATGAGTTAACCGAAGTTAACTTAGGTACTAGCAAAGAGCCCAAACCTACCTTTGTTAGCTCCTTACTCAATAAAGAAGACTCGAAGAAATAATCAAGTTATTAATGGAATTTAAAGACTCGTTTTGCTTGGAGCTACGATGAGATGCCGTGTTTAGCTCCAGCAGGTCGCAGTCCATAAGCTAGGGGTGGATCCACCTTCCGTCCCACGCGACAAGGTCCTAGAAGAATGCGTCTAGAAATCGAACAACAAGTCATAGCTGAAGTTAAAAAGCTAATAGACGCTAAATTTGTCCGTGAAGAACAATACCCGACTTGGTTAGCCAACGTGGTACCACCATGAAGAAGAATGGTCGATCAGATTTGTGTGGACTTCGCAGATTTAAACAAGGCATGTCCAAAAGATGAATTCCCTCTACCAATCCCGTAATTAATGATCGACATCGCTTCAACACATGAAATATTCTCGTTCATGGATGGATCTTCGTGATACAACCGTGATAAAAATGGCTCCGTAAGACGAAAAGCTTGACAAGCATTCGTAACGCCGATCGGGGTATTTTGCTACACCGTGATGCCATTCGGATCGAAGAACGCAGGAGCAACCTACCGTAGAGCAATGACAAGAATTTTTGATGATCTCATCCATAATCAAGTCGAATGCTACGTGGACGATGTGGTCATCAAAAGCAAAATAAAGGACAACCACTCGTATGATTCGAGAATTGTTTTCGAACGATTAAGACAATTTAACCTTAAGATGAATCCTTAAAATGCGCCTTCGCGTCACCTCCGGAAATTCTTAGGATTCGTTGTCCGACATCGTGGAATCGAAATCAATCCGGAAAGATTAAAGCTATCTTAGAAATGCCGCCTCCCAAAACCTTAAAACAACTACGATCTTTTCAAGGGAAGCCGGCATATCTTCGACGCTTTATCTCAAACCCGTCGTAGGTGTCAGCCTTTCTCGCACTAGTTAAAAAGGACGCCAAATTTATTCGGGAAGAGAAATGCCGTAAGGCCTTCGAGGACATTAAACAATATTTAATGACACCTCCCGTCCTAGCAGCCCCGGCCTCGTGTAGACCGCTAATACTTTATACCGCGGCTTTAGACGACTCTCTCTGAGCCTCGTTAGCCTGTGTCAATGATGAGGGTAAAGAAAATGCTCTTTACTACTTAAGCCGTCGTTTACCGCCGACGGAAATAAGGTATCCCGCAATTGAAAAGCATTGTTCGGCCCCGATCTTCGCCGCTCAAAAGCTCGTGCATTACATGCTTTCTCATAAGGTCAACCCGATCTCGAAGTTTAATCCATTGCAATACTTGATGACTCGTCCAACGCTTTCCCGCAGTACTTGCCGATGGTCAATGATATTATTGCAATTCGATATAACTTTCGTGCCTCTTCGTGCCGTAAAAGGACAAGTCCTAGCAGACTTCTCGCAAAGACACCCTTTGCCGGCGTAATCTCCTCACAATGACGATCTGCCGCATGAACAAATAATGAACCTAGAAGACCTTGATGATCGACGTTGGGAATTATATTTCGACGGAGCATCTTCGCAGCACAAAGACGAAGAATCGCAAGTGATAAGTGCTCCTGAAGGCAGGAATCGGGCTAATCTTTATAACACCGGAGCGGGGATGTTAAGATACTCCTACCACTCGACAGAGCCGTGTACAAACAACGAAGCGTAATACGAAGCCCTCATAACAGATCGGAATTAACCATTCAAATGGGGATAACAGTACATCAACATCTACGGGATTCACAACTGATCATTCAACAGATCGCTTGACAAGACGAATTTTAAAACCAAGACTCGAGCAATACTTCCAAGCATGCCATACAAACTGTTAGAACAAATTCCGAATGTGACAATTTACAAAATCCCCGTAAAAGAAAACGCTTTAATGGATGCGCTAGCTCGTCTCGCAAAAGAATTTGCTCGTTTGCAAGATGAATCAGCAGAAGTGTCGCTCACTGACGTCGATCCTATCACAACTCGACATGTACACGATACACAAATCGAAAAGGAAGAAGGATCAATTGCAATAAAGGATGTAAAAACACGGAAGATCGGCGACAACCATTAATGGATTACCCGCAAACAGAAAACTACCGGACGATAGGTCGTTAGCCCATCGATCAAGAAAAGAACTCCGTCCTACGCATTAGTAAACAATACGTTATACGAAGGTCTTTTCGATCAAATGTGGCTAAGGTGCCTAAGCGGGTCCGAGGCCCGTGAAATTGTTAAAGAGGTACATTCATGACTCGTGGCGCTCACCACCGAGTCCAAAGATGAAAATGAAAATTAAAAGACTAGGGTACTACCGGCCCTCAATGATGACCGACCGCATGAAAATCGCCAAGAGCCGTCACCAATGCCAAGTGCACGGAGTGGTTCTACACCAACCTCCAAATGTGCTACATCCGACAATCGCATCGCGGCCATTCGAATGTCGGGGCACGGATATAGGGTCCAATAGAACCACCGTCGTCAAAAGGACATCGCTTCATTCTTGCGGCTACGCATTACTTTTCCAAGTGCGCAGGCAGCCCACTTAGAGAAGTGAAAGCACATCACGTACTACAATTTTTCAAGAACCAAGTTATTTACCGTTTCGGGTGCCGCGCAGATCATCTCGATAATGGCCGCATTCGAAGCACACAAGATCAACAATTTTGTCGTGAGACACGGAATCGACTCGGCGATATTCAACAATTTACTACCCAAGAGCAAACGGCCTTGCCGAGGCTTTTAATAAAACTCTCGTTCAAATTTTAAAGAAGACTTTAGACGATAATAAGAGAAATTGGCACGAGAAGTTGTTAGAAGCCTTATGGGCCTACCGGACAACCTTCGTAACTCCTACGCAAGCTACACCTTACGCTCCGGTGTATGGGTCCGAGGCAAGTGTTACCTTTAGAGGTTCAGCCTTCCTTCACTCGTAATTGCGCTTGCAAATAAAATCACAACGAAGAGAACGCCAAATTACGACTCGAAGAATTAGAGAGCCCGGAAGGGAAAAGACTTGCAACGAAATGCAATTTAGAACTGTACCAAGCTAAGATGGTTCAAGCCCATGACAAACCGGTCCGCCCAAGAACCTTCAAAGTTGGTGATCTAGTTCTCGTTCTCAAAAGACCTATTCTCGCACACCGCAAGATAGAAGGAAAATTCGAACCCACTCGGGAAGGACCGTTCGTGGTCGAAGCAAGATACTCGTGAGGTTCCTACCAGCCTAGTGAATTGCCGTGGAGAACGACATATGCTTCCGATCAACTGGACGATACTTGAAAAGTATTACGCTACTCGATGTTTCGAAGGAATGAACTTTCCATCCCTAGAAGCACGGGTGAAGTGATTACTTATGACTCGGGTCCGAACCCAAAAATAATAAAAATGTGCTAAAATAAATAAAATCCCGACAATAAAATTTTCCTTGTTTTCTTTTCCAAATCAAAATCTCTTACCCGATCTTATCCCACTTCATTCCCGCTAAGTTTAAAAATATAATAAAATAAAAATGTCTTTAATAAACATTTTCTTAATGTTCTTGTTCTTAAGTACAGCCCCCGATCCTTTTCCTTGTCTTTTCGCAGTGGAAATGTCGAGCGGGCGGTCGGTCTTGAACTTTAAGAATGGCGTAAGCCTCGCACTCGATGAAAAGAGGGTGAAAGATGGAGCGGTAATCGAGATCGACTCGGATTTCGCACCAGCAGGCCTACGCACGAGGAAAGTGATCGGGTCCCGCCGACCGAGAAGAACCGCCCGGACATACAATGATGAAAGTGGGTGGCCCAAGCCACCAATCCAAAGAACAAGAAAAGAAAGACAAATATCGAAGAAGATAAGAAAATGAAGTCCGTAGTTGCTACAGCAGAGGGCAGGCTTGTCAGCGCCGCGCCCACAGAGATTCAAGAAGTTCGGAGAGCTACTCTCACAGCCTACGCAACGAAGAAATAAGAATCGCCGTATCCGTAAGATGTTAACAAAACTAGCCGCGATCACGCGATGAGACAAGCTGCTAATGTCGCTGCATACACTTCGAGGACACCGGTTCACCAGAACCCGAAGAGAGGAGGCCACTCCTAGGATGACGTAAAGAACCGCAGAAATCTCACAAAGACCGTAAGAAAGAAGGCTACCACGCCACCGAATAGAACCACCAATGACGCATGACCTTGTCTGCGTAAGCAACCCCGGGATGTCTCGACGTACATCATCCCCGAGGAGCCGAGGTATGCAGGAGAACGTGAAGGGATCGAACCGTATATCCCACAATATGTCACAAGGCCTCGCCATCCGCAGATCATTCCGGAATACGAGCCGGAGAGAATGCATAATGTTGAAAAGAAAACCTTCGAATACTTCGAAAGGATTAGAGGCAGAAGAATCAATATACCGGAGGGCCTCGAGCTACATACGTACGTATTCTCGCAGTATGAACAAGAAGAAATCGTGGATTGCATCCGGATTTGAAAAGAATGGGCCGAGCAAGGCCGCCTAAGGGAAAACACATACTCGTAGCCCCGGAGATGGATGCCGTGGAAAGGAAGAATCACAATACAATGTGGATGTCTGCTACAACTTCGCCGAGGACAGAAGGGAAACCCGCCGGAATACTCCGTCATGGGCAAGTGGATCCGATGCCATTAGTCATCAAGAGAATGGTAAAGAGATTGATAACATGGAGGGTACCGCCAACAGATTGCATACCCAATAACCGCATCATCAACATCTACAAACAGGTGACCGTATACCCCCACACATAGATCACCACGACTTTGTCGGCCTTTCCGCACGCCTCTTTTCCGAGCGAGTGTAACATCATGTTCGGATCCGACCTCCGGATAGCAGGCCCGTGTGAGTTCCGAGGGCCGCGAAGATACCTTTACCGGTAGGTTCCGTCATGATACCGAAGGGCAACGGAGCAGTATATCGCTAAGCATCGCATACCAGAGTACCAAGGAAGCGGATCTCAGCTTACGTTCGTGAGGATGGACGACAGTAAAGACACCTTACCATTTCCAACCGTACCCGGAGCTAGAGAGCCTCCGCCTTACGAGCCGCGAGTTACATGGAAAATATCACACCTCCAATGTACATCCATACGGCATCCTTGCCAAAGATGGCTTGGAAGGTGATGTTATCGACCATGTACCCCACTATTCGTACATGGATTTTTGACGCATGCTTCTTTAGATGGACCAACAAAGATCATACACAATCCGTTTTGAGTTTACATGGATTGTATGAAATATATTCCGTATCAAGATGTATGATGTATCTTCTACATGATTGGAATGAAAGTGACCATGTCACATTTTTCGCCTTCACCTCTTTTAGTGCAAATTGATCGGGAAACGCCGTTAAAGTTAAATGAACTTCGAACAAAGAACAGAAAAGGAATAAAAAATAGAGAATAAAAGAAGACTTTCCTAAAAAAAAGAAAAAAATCTAAAAAATGACAAACACCAAATTCACATGAACATTAAACAAACGATAAAACAAAATTTGAATCGTTAAAAGATAAACAAAATCAACATAAATGTTAAATCAAATTCTCAAACAAATTTCAAATGTGATCTTCCAAATTTCAAATCAAATCTTAAATCAAATTTCAACCGAGTTCAAACTCATCCTTCCAAATTTCAAATTCAATCTTTCCGCATTCCAAATCTCTATCAAATTTCAAATTCAATCTTTCCGCATTCCAAATCTCTATCAAATTTCAAATTCAATCTTTCCGTATCTCCAAATCTCTATCAAATCTCAAATTCGATCTTCCAGATCCTAAATCAAATCTCAGTCAAATTTCAAATCTCAAATTCGATCTTTCCGGACCTCACATCAAACCTACATCAAATTCAAACCTTTGGGTCGAGGATTTTATATCCAAGACTGCACTGCTTTAGGATTCTCTTCCTACCGCACTGAAATACATCAAATTCAAACTTCTGGGTCGAGGATTTTACATCCAAGACTGCACTCGCTAGGATTCTTTTCCTACCGCACCGAAATACATCAAATTCAAACTTTTCGGGTCGAGGATTCTACATCCAAGACCGCACTCGCTTTAGGATTCTTTTCCTACCGCACCGAAATACATCAAATTCAAACCTTTGGGTCGAGGATTTTACATCCAAGACCGCACTCGCTTTAGGATTCTTTCCCCTATCTGCACCGAAATACATCAAATTCAAACTTTCGGGGTCGAGGATTTTACATCCGAGACCGCATCGCTTTAGGATTCTTTTCCCTATCGCAATGAAATACATCAAAATCAAACTTCGAGGTTAAGGATTTTACATCCAATACCGCATTACTCCGAGATCTTTCCTCATTGTAATGATCCAATCCAATCGATTCGATCTTCTTTGGGGTCGAAGGTGTTGCATCTAAAACCTCAAAACTCCAATTTTCATTTCAAATCAAATTCCTTCAAATTAATCTTGACAAACTTCAATCTAAATTGAAACTCCAAATTGAAATCTAAACTCACAACATCACGACTTGAACATGGAACAAAATAAAATCTAAATCGAAATTCTCCCGCATCATGTGATTTGGGATTCACCTCCTTTTCCTTTCCCTACCGAGAGTTCAGGAATCTCTAGTCCTAGAGATATACTTGACACTCCCCAAATGAAATTCTCCTACTTCGTCCTAAGTTTGTCACTGGACATCCGTGTCGGTTTTGTTGATCGCTCGGTCAACACCAATACGCGCGTGTGCTCCGTCACTCACCACACCTATCGGGGGTCCATTTGTCGACCTCATTTTCGATGAGGTCTTCTCTTCTTCTCTTTAGTACTTCAGGATCTAGCCTCAGCTTTTCCTTCGACTATCTTAGAGGATTAGAATCGGGACCCACCTTTTAGAAATTCAAACCACTTCTTAACTCCCCGCAAACTCCACAAACTCGACTATAGACCCCTAATCACCTAGAGGGTTGAAATCAAATGTGGAAGTTTAAAGGATGAGTTCCTATAGACTCCTTCGGGCCTAGGACCGCCCCGGCGGCCTCGGTCTCGTGAGAGGGCCGACTTACACATACACTACACACACACTACACTTCCATACACCTCCTAAAAAACACACCCTTAGCCAACTTGACCTCCCGACTCATGTAGGTGATTCACATGGATGGTCCTTAACCCCTAAGCCCTCGCAAGAGGGTGTAGAACAACATAGCTGAATGCCTCAAATGAGTCCCTTCATGGCTCATGTGGGCTTGATATGGCTTCATGGCTCAACCAAAATGGTTTTATTCCACTTACATCCACCCAATCTTCAATTTTCCAAATTTTCAATTTTTGAACCCCCGGACCCTACACCCCGCCTAACCTACCAAATGCCTTCAAACTACCCGAATTTCTCAAAAATTTCCAAATTACCCAAAACTCTCCAAAATCAATCCCAAACATCTCCACACCACTTAAATTGATCATCCATACCCAAAAATGCCAAAAATTCCAAAATACCCCCAATACCCTCCAAATACCCAAAATACCCCTCTTGACCCAAAAATCCAAAAAATTCAGAAAATTCCCAGAAAATTCCAGAAAATCCCAAATATTCCCAATTTCATTTTGTTCAACTACACCATGGGCCAATTTTGTCAATTTACCCCACTTTTATCAAAACCCCCAATTCGACCCATTTTAACCCAAAGTAAACCCAATGTCAAACCTAACCCACCCAATTGACCCAAATTCTGGTCCAATTCAATTCTAAACTTCAATTCAACATCCCCAACACCAATCTAGACCCAATCCAAGCCCAATTTGAGTGGCATTGGGATCCAATTTCACTTTTGGCCTTAAAGCCCAATTTGGACCTATGACCTAAACCTAACCCAAACTCACCCAATTCAACTCCAATTAACCCCAAATCTTTTCCAAACCTTCCTTAACATCCCCATAAACAAAACACTAACATGATTTGCCCAAAATTTAGACCCAAACCCCACTCAAATTCAACCCAAAATCAAAAAGCCCAATTTTGACCTAAACCTAAACCTAGCCCAAATGAGCCCAAATCCCAAAATCAAAACCTAACCAAAGCCAAAACCTCTTTGAAACACTCCCATAAACATTTCCCAACATTAATTTTACATCAATTTCAACTCTAGCCCAACTTTGGCCCATGGTAGCCCATTTTGGCCCACCTTAGCCACTTTACCAAAAAGGCCCATATCCAACCCAATTCAAACCCAAATCACCTCAAACTTGTTTCAAACCACTCATGAAGCATCCCTAAACCAAACTCAACAATTATTTGGCCCAAGCCTTTACCAAAATTTCATCCCAAAATCCATTTTAAAATTCAAAAGCCCACTTTCCTAAACCATTTTAAAAGCCCATCCTTTACCACATTCCAAAGAGCCCAAAATTCATCCCAAAGCCCACATGACATTTCCCCTCATCATACTTTCAATTAAACTCAATACCTAAGTCCTAAATCCATCATCAAATCATTCCAAATCAAGTTCCATACAAATTTCCATCAAATTACCAAAAAATTCCTAAAACCCTTTTCATGAAACAAGTCAACCTTTTCCCAAGCCAAATGGAGCCATGAACAAGCCATCCTCAAGCCACATGAAGCCATGAGGGCTTTGACTTGTCATTAGTCCATTTATGGCAAGAAGAGGGGGCCCTTTCCTAATCCTTCTTAAACCTTTTTTTACCTTAAGCATGTCACACACTAAACCATGCTTAGCCACCTCACCATGGATGGAGACTTCACCACTACCATGGCAACTGACCCAAGTGACTCTTTTCAGCCCAAGACCAGACCTTGGGTGGTGCACCTAGCCCAAAAGGATGGGTTGACCCAAACCTAGCCAAAATGGCCTCTTCCCCATTCCATTCCAAGCCATCTCCTTTACACTCGGCCATTGCCAATTGCTTGCACAAACACCCAGCCCCCGACCCACCCGACCCCGAGGGTGACCCTCGCTCGCCGGCCACCCACCCCGCCGCCGGAAAACACCATGGCCGAAAGCTCACATGTGAGCCAACATCGAAATTCTCCATTGCCGACTTGTCCCAACCCAAATGGATAAGCATGGCTGTTCTTCCTCGACCTAAGCAACTCGATCCCAACCATTAAACCCCCCGGGAGAGCCTCCACCATGCCTATTTAAACACCACCCCTCACGGCCATGGAAGAGAGTTGCACAAACCTTTGCCAAAACTCGCCAAAATTGTTCCGTACTCCTCCCCATACACAGAGCACTTCGATCCCCAAGGAGATCCCCCGCCATTTCTTCTCTCGCGAGCTCAATTTCGTAGTCGAAATTCCACCCAAAACCAGGACACTTCTCCACAAGAAACCAATCCCCAAATTGATTGGTTCTACACCTTCACTGCACCAAGGGAAGGTGTCCACCAGAAAAGCCCCATCTCCGTGCCACCCGCCTGCTCCAGCTCCAAGCTTTGTGATCGACCGTGGTCGAAGTCCAACCTAGACAATTCACTGCACTCAGAGACTTCATCCGGAGCTTGCTAGATCCAATCGAAGGTGCAACAACTCTCGCATCGAAGCTTCACTTCTCCGAGCAAAGGTATGAACTCATTCTTCTTCCCGAGCTTACAGAGATTCTCCATTTCATTCGAGTAAATTTCAATGCATGTTTACCGTATGGATGTGTTCGTCTCTTCAAGACGAATCCATAGAAGCATAAGAACACGAAAATCCATCGAGAATCGAGCGAGAAATTAGTGGTTAGAAGGTTGACGGTCACGGTGCACACCAGCCGTAGACGATGACCGTGAGCCGTTGGATCGCGCGTGTATCGAGCGGACGGATCGATCGCGCCGACCGCAGAACGTTACATGAACCGCGGGTCCCGGACGGCCGACTCGGATGGCGGCGCCCAATCACGCGCGACACGTACCGCTTCGGAGAGGCTAAGGCTGACGCGGCGCCGACTTGGATAAGTAGAAAAATAGGGTATTTTCTGATTTATTTAATTCCCTAAACTTTGAAAATTCATATCTTTGTGTAGAAAAATCCTAAAAATAAAATAAAAATACCCTCTCGCTCAAATGAATCGTAGGAGAATAATGTGGAAAAGAAATTAATTAATTTTGTCCAAGTATTTTATTTTTAATTAATTATTTACTCCCCGCATTGTTTCAATTCTCCATGCATTCACACAATTCACCATGGCATGAGACTATAGTGGCTTTCGAAGCCTCTGAACTTAGGGACATTCCCCGAATTTTCCAAGGTCGAGGCCATCCCTATGAAGAGTTATTGATTTTTCAAATGCATGTCACTCGTTTTAAGTATTTTAATTCCAATAAATTAGCATGTTGTGAAATAAATTCTAGGAAAATTTGGTGATGTTCCTTATGACCAGAGAACCCTAGGAAAAATAGGATTCGAGTTAATTCACTCAAATTAACCCTAATCTGGCTTAAACACCCAAAATAGTCCTCTAATTAATTAGAGTTAACCATAGATCAAATTGACTTGAAATCAATTCTCCACTGACCTTTAGGATCAGAGGAACCCACCATAAAAATTTGAGGTCAATCGGACTTCGTTTAGCCCTATTAATCGGGTCGATTAAGCCACTTAGTCATTTTAAACTTTAAAAATTCATAACTTTCAAAATACCTTTCAAAAATTCACCAAATTGGTTTTGGAGCCTCTCTGATATCAGGGGAGTTTAAGAAAATTAAAATTTCAATTTTCTAAAAAAGTTGATTTTTAATATTATTTTAATATTTTTAATAATTAAAAAATAATAAAAATCACAAAAATAATAAAATTCACTAAAATGTCACATTTTGAATTTTAATCACTTAGGAACAAACCCCATATTTTTCCTAGGTCTATTTAGTGAGATATTAAATTTTAAAGCTCTAGGGTAATTTTAAAATTAAAAAAATGTATTTTCTAGCATTTTCACTAAAATAATTGTAATAAATCATAGAAAAATCAGAAAATTGTAAAGTTTGGTTCTCTAGAATCCTTGATATCAGAGAGAATTTTAAAAATTATAAAATTCATTTTTCAACTTGTATTCTATTTTTTAATTAATTAATACTCCAGAACTTAAAATAATTCTAATAAAAATAATATAATTCAAAAAATCACCAAAATTTGGTCCAAGTGGTCCTCTGGTCATTAGGAATGTCCCCTAATTTTCTTAAGGACAGAAACTTTCCCTTGGTCATGTTATCAAATTTTCCTTGAAAATCTCTATTTTCTACTAAAAATAATTATATAAATAAATTAAATACAGAAAAATCACATTTTCTCCTCTCATGTCTTTATTGACATATGAGTGAAGTCACATAAAAATTTCAAGTTCATTTGAGTTCAATTTAGTGAGTTATAAAATTATTAAGCTTAAAGGGCAAAATGGTAATTAAATTTTAACCCTTAATTAAAACTTTAGGTTTAATAAAAAATTAACAAGTAAAATATTTGATCCTAATCTGATTTGGATGATTGAAATTTAATAATTGAAGGGTAGAAACCCATTAAGCAATTTAAAATGATTAAACTTTAATTAAATAATTGATTAAATTTGGAAGAATAATAAAATTGGAATTATTAAAATAGGGATATTATTAGGAAGAGATTTATTCTTTAATTTAAAAATCCCTAAATTAATCATCTCATTAATATTCAACTCTTAATTAAAATGATAACTCAAATTTAAAATATTAAAAGACTTAATCATTAAACTAAAATTAAATCATTAAACTCTTTCAAAAATTTCAATTAAAATTAAATTAAATTAAATTAAAAATTAAATTAAATTAAGTAAATTAAATTAAAATTAAATTAAATTAAATTAAGATTAAAAGTTGAATTAAATTAAATTAAATTAAATTAAATTAAATAAATTAAATTAAATTAAATAATTAAATAAATTAAATTAAATTAAATTAAATTAAATAAAATTAAATAAAATTAAATAAATCAAATTAAATTAATTAAATTAAATTAAATTAAATTAAATTAAATTAAATTAAATTAAAAATTAAATCAAATCAAACTAAATTGAATTAAATTAAATCAAATCAAACTAAATTGAATTAAATTGAATTAAATTAAATTAAATTAAATTAAGTTAAATTAAATAACATCACTTAAGACATAAAGAACTCAAAAATAAATCTAAGATAACTCAACACTATTCCAAACTTAAATCATTAATTTGAACTTAAATTTAATCACAAACTCATTAAATACCATTTTACCCTTAAGAGCTTTTAGTTATCATAACTCCTAAACGGAATATAAAATGAAATGTTACTTCACTTACAGGATATTCAAATGTCCTAGTTCACTGAGCAAGTTAACAAAACTTGAAAACCTCGGACGATCGATTCATTTACACAATTAAATTCATTTGGACTTAAAACAATCCTAGAAATATTGAAAAGATGTTTAAGATTCTTCTTAAGCACTTCCTCAATATGATAGGATATTTATAAGAACAATCGAACTTAGTTGTTCTTCGATGAAGAAAATCGTCTTCAAACCAAAAACACAAAGAACCTAGACGTCATAGGAAATGACTAGCTATAGGATTAGGAATTTGGTAGAAAACCATAACCCTTTCCCTTAGCTTTACCTAGGAACTTGCTTAAATATTCTAATTGTGTTTTAAGTGCAACTTGGGATGACGGGAAGACCCTCCAGTACGCTTTTATTTTATTGCAATTTACTTTACCGCAATTTATTTAATCGCATCGCACTTATTTTTCTTGCATGATAAAACAACAATTGCATGAAAACCTACACCTTTAGGACAGTAAACCAAAACTGAAACCCATAACTAAATTAAAAGACACTACAAGATAAAATTCACCTCCACAACATTTCAAAATATAAGACAACTCAAAATTTAATCACAAAACGAACAACAAAACTACAACTACAACTAAATTAAAACGTCCTATTGAATGATCGGGAATACCTCTGATGATGTAACCCACGTGTTGCTAACGGGATTTCCCACTGTCTAAATGAAAGTGCGGAACTCATTTAGTTGAGTTTAGCAAATTCATCCGGACTAAGTGAATTCGATGAAAATAACTGATGCCGGGATGACTGGAACCGCAGGATCTTAATCGGTTCGTTTAATCAACTTTAAGATCCGTTTTAATTAAAACACAAAAAACACTTGGAAATTAAGACTTCTCTAAACCAAAACACTTTTCTCATCCCCTGATTTATGATTTCTAAAACTAAACCTCTCGCAACAACAAGGAGCTCGGAGCATGGTGGGCAAGACGACCATCGTCGTCGCAGAAACCTCGTGCCGACATCAAGAAACTTTCCTAGAATTAAACAACAAAGCCATAGGACTTCGAGGTAGTTTGCCTAGTGCAACATAAATCCTCAACTCTTCGTTGTGCATTTGCATTGCAAATTAAGCCCTAACCGGTCTTAGGATTCCGAGGTAGTCGTCCGATACGACATAAACCCTCATATCTTCCGTGCAATTTGTATGATTCTATCATATAAATATAAGCCCTAATTAACTAAAATTGGCAAGATTAAAACATTAAATAAACATTAGGACTTTCCTAAATCCAAGCCAAACAATAGATAGTCTGGAGATTACCGAAGTCCGCTTCGAATCCGTAATTTCTCCTACTTTTCTTCCTTTCGAATTTCCAAAATAAAAAATGTTCCAAACTTGATCCATTCCCTATTGAAATTCCAAAATTCAATCCCTCGAAAACTTAAACTTTGAAATTCTCGAGAGCAGACATTATCGATTATTATCGAGAGTTTTCTTAGGTGATTCCCGTCACTTAAGATGTAATTAACTATAGGGGCTTGCCCTTATAGTGGAATTTTAAAGAACCCGTGTAATATAAACCCCGTTTAATGTTTTCATATTAAGCAGTGGAATTTGTCGGCTTATAAAATTGGTTCGCGTACCAAACGGATGTCACAAATCTTCTAGTTTATTTAACCGAGCCCCACCATCAAGCAAGTGTGTCTATCCTTAGGGATAGATACACGGCTCATGGTGCGGTGCTCGTTTATATAAACTATTTGGGATGTGAGATCGGTTTGATTTCATATCTTAAAATTTTCAAATTTAAAATTATTTTCAAAATCAAATACTACTTTCTCAAATTATATTATTTAAATTAAATTTAAAATTCGCCGACAATTTCGTAGGCGACCCCTTTTCAAAATATAACACACAACCTAAAAATACGCCGACAACTTCTCGGCGACTCCGCTGGGAAAATTCCTCTCTCCATTCTAATCGTACAATTCGTTTTCAAAAATCGGTAGTGCATCCATGTCCCTTATGGATCAAACTACTCCTTCTTTCCGTCGGGATACTATGTTCATTTCTACCTCGAACAAGTATAACCAACATTCTCTCGGATTTAGGAGCCACCGTTTAGACACCCCTAAACGAGAGGTTCCGAGATCCTTTTACCTCATTTCCGAGGTGGGGCGGACCCCAATAGGTGTTAGTTTAGGAGTGATCCTTCGAGTCGAGAAGTCTTGCTTAAGACTCTCTTTTCCTTTCCAACTCCGATTCAGATTCCTTACCTTCTCTACACCTTTGAACACTCCGTTCTAAATAAACAAACTCTCTAATAAATGATTCTTTTAATAAGTGATTCCTTCTTATAAATACATGAACATGAATGAGTTCGACTCTTTTCAATTCCTTTCTTTTCGTCCTAAAGAAAAGAAGCATAACTCGGGACCGACAACCGTAATCTACCCCGCAAAATGGAAGCCCCGAAACCGATTTTCTCTTTCACCAATGGACTCGGACCTCGCCGTTTATAAGGATGAGCCGCCCGACAATGGAATCATCCGATTTGGACAAGGATTTGAAAACACGAACGTCAAGATCACCGACGTCTCCTCTTCGCACCAATGAACAAGGTATCCGAAGCCGAGGAGCCGCCGCTCGAGTTCAACCTTAGATCGACCCAAGAATTCCCTCCTCTCGCAAAGGATCCCAACTAAGAGGAGTACCGATGTCCATAGAAGGACTCGTTATCTCTACCCCCACCGGTCTAGTTGTTTCTGCACCTACCCCGACTTTTGCCAAATCAAAGGGGAAAGAAATCCAGTAATTATGATGGACCTCGTTACCGTGGAGGGTACATGCATCTTCCCGTAAAACCTTCGTTTTCGAAATCGGGTCCAGCTCAAAGATTCCGTCACCGACAAAGACCCAAAGGAGAAACGAAATGTAAGGATCGCTAAAGAAGCCGTAGCCGCCGAAATCGCTTTCCTGTAGGAAATTCCGTAACCGCCGTAATATACACCGCCGCCCGAATACATACCACTCTTGGGAGGAAGCAGGTTTCATCCCCTCTCCGCCGCGAAGATGAAGAAAATATTCGCAAGATTGCCGCCACATTACCACAGACTCGCATATTACAACGATAGCTCGCAAGAAAAGAACTAGAACTACGCCGTTTGCTTCGACCGCAAACTTTGGTAGAAAAGTTAGCAAAGAAGGAAAACCGCCCCGTATCGAAATTCTACGAAGGATAGGGCGGGTGCCGCCAAATCCCGTCTCGGGCCCCGAGTAGAACCCGCCATCATGACGTAAAAGCCAAGTAAAAGAATGAAGGCTAGTCCACCCGTTGTCGTCTCGTGATTACAGATTAAGGAGGATACCACCTTCCAAAGCATTCGGCCGACTGCACCATCCGGTCCTAGACCTTCTGCCGCTAGAAGGATGGTATGGCGTCCCACCACCGGGCAGCTGAGATCGAAACAAGCAATCTCGAGAAAGAAAGTCTCGCCAGAGACTCGAATCCAAGAAAGTGCTACCGCGATGAAGGGGACTCGTGAGAAGGGGACCCGGCAGCTATCGCACGACAACCACGAAGACACACGTAAAGCCCCGCTAGAAGATGCCATGGAAAAGTCGAGAACCGATATCCGACGATTGGCAAAAGAAAGAGAAGAAAAGTTCGGAGACGAGATCGATTCATCGGAATTCATGGACGACGAATACGCGTAAATCAACATGGTCGAGACACGAGCTTCATCGCCTTCGCAAGGTGCTCCCGCAGCCGCAGAAGAGAGGAGCCAGAATTGATGAGAAGGCAACTTCAGAAAAAGACGACACGATCGCTCAAATGGCAAAAAGGATGGAAGAGATGGCCGTAGCTCTGGCCACTCTCCAGAGTCAAGTACAACCACATAGAGAGACACCCCCGGAAGTCATTCACATTGTAGACGGAGGAAAGGAGATTACGTCCGTCAATGGGGATGATCAACTGAAGAAGGATACAACACAAAGTATGATTCCCGAAAAGGATATCAAGAACTTGGTGGAACAAGCAGTGCGAGAAGCCTTAGCACAATCGAAGAGCGGGACATCCATTCGGACGGTAGACCTTACCTGCAAGAATTCGACGCCGTCCAATACCCGAAAGGCTTCGTACCACCTCTCGTTCAAGACCTTCGACGGAACCGGGAACCCCCGACAAGATGTGGCACACTTTCGTGCCGCTGTTGCAATGCCGGCGGGAGCGATGCATTACTCTTCCGACAGCTTCGTCGCCAATCCGTCGGAATCGCCTTCGACCGGTATGCGTACACTACCAAATGGTTCGGTGAAGACGTTCTCGCAGCTAGAGAACCTCTTCATCAAGCGATTTGCCGGAGTCTCGCACCACATCACTATAGGTGATTTAGTGGTAGAGAAGCAGTAAGCCGAATGAGACTTTGGTGGATTACATACTTCGATGGAGGAACTTAAGCATGAAGTGTGAACCACAACCGCAAGAACAACACGCAAGTCGGCATTTTACTTAAAAGCATCCATGGCCCGATAAGCACTTCTCCTCAAGGGATTCACTATTAAGACTTTCGAGAAGTTGTTAAGCAAGGCCGGAAGCTTGCAAGAGGAGGCAAAGCAATTAAGTTTCACCGATAAAACAGTATAAACAAAAGCCCGTAAAGACTTTTGAAAAGAAATCCGGATCGTTGCAAGCAGTCGACAAAGGCAAGCAACCGATGCAAATACCACCGTAACGGCCGCAAGAACCACAACAGAATTACCAAGAACCCCGGCCCACCTATCACTCATCTCCGCAAGATGAACAACCACCTCGTCCGCAACGTACATTAAGAGAGCTTTTGAGCAGAGAATATCCGTTCAAGAATGAAGCAAGTGCCGAAAATGTTCCGTAGTCCGATGAAGACTCCGGATTTCCAACCGCCGAGCCTAAAAGACCGGAGGAAGTCAACAAGAAAGGTGATCCCAACTTTTGCCCTTACCACCGGATGCTTCGGGCACAAAATAGAAGATTGTATTACCTTCAAAAGTTGGCTCAATGACAACCTTCGCTGAAAGGGAATATAACGATCCCGAAGGAGTACATGAAGGAACCCCGTAAAGGAGGTTCCGTCAATGTTGTCTCGACCGATCCCATCATTCCGATAGATCCCTATACGACCGACGATGGATGGACTACCGCTCGGACGAGGTCTTCGAAAAGATTTTAGACAAAGATCCAAACCGCTTCGGTGCGAGCTTCAATTCGTAGTTTGAAACCCGTTAAGCCGGTACTATCACTTGCGATAGAAGAACCACCTCAACAGAGACGATCGAAGAAAAGAAGAAAATCGACGAAGAAGAGAAGACCGAGGCACCTAAGGCTGGACTAGGGGTCGCTTATCCTAGATAGTTGCTTCCGATTCGGGGAAAAATCCTCGAACCCTCGACTCGTATGATTATCTCGCTCACTTCGGTGGGATCATATAATGATAAGGGTGATGGCGTTGGCTACGTTTTGATCGTTTCTAACGATTACGTAACTAACGATAATCCGGATATCGATTTCGATACCAACGACAATTCTCAAATCATACACGATCTCGACAAGCAAAATAACGAAGAAGACATCCATCAAGGAGGCTACGAGAGTTCAACAAGCAACGAATCTATCTCGCGAGTTTCGAGGAGCTCCAAATCACGATAGAGTTAGAGCCTTCGTACTCGAAGCTAATCCGGAAGAGCCTCGTCATTCCGATTCAAGAAGAGACACCGGCAAGCTCAACAATAGATTCGAAGAAATTACGAAGTCAACTTAAGGAGTGGAAAAGTTCTACCTCCGAGAATGGGTCCAAAAGACAAAGGAAAGGTGTGGTTGTTCGTGAAGAACCAACCCCGCAGAAGAAATACCCATTCGAGAAGAAGCAGAGACACATGAAAACAAAGTGGACTACAACGTGCTAGCCCATCTTAGGAAACTACCAGCCAAACTGAGCATCTACGACGCTCTCATCTTATCAAAGGAGATGAGAGAAGCTCTGATCAAGGCCTTACTTGATCCAGAAATTTGCTTAGCTCAAATGGCCGGAGATTCCTTAGATGAGGTTTGCTCGTTAAAGGAACAACGAGGTGTTACCTTCACTGACGATGACCTACTACTTGGAACATGCAGACCACAACCGACCATCGTACATTTCGCTTACAATCGGAAAATTTACACTCTCCAGCAGTATTGGTGGATCCAGGAGCATCAATCAATATAATGAATCTTCGAACGCTAGCATACTTGGAAATCGATGCCCGCGAGCTCGAGGCGTACAAAATGTTATTAAGAGGATTCAACCGTAAAGGAGAAAGAGCCCTCGGATCAATAACGCTATCGATGAAGACCGGTGACTTAGCAAAGACAACCGCGAAATTTCACATAATTGATTCGTAAACGTCATTCAACGCTCTACTCGGGCCGACCATGGATACATGAAAACAGATGGTACCATCATCTCTACATCGTTGCATCAAATACTACGATGGAGGGGAACAAGGCATCAAAGGTGACTTACAACCATTCTCCGTACATGAAATTGGAATCCACGAGGATGCAGCCTTATTATGCACCACCGAAGAAAACGATCTTCTCCAGAGATACCATAACAAATGAAGCAAAGAAAGTTCGGGACAACGAAGAACTCGAAGTTCTAGTCCAACAGCCACTCACCACTCCCTTACGGCGAGATGGTGAAGGTTTCTCCACAACTCGCATCCGAGGTCGAGGCCGGGGACGAGGTCGTGGTAGAGACGTTAGGACAATCGGACGCAGGAAACCAACCATTAAAGTCGATCGGGAAGATAGTTCCGAAGAAGAAAAAGAAATCAAACAAGAAGCAACGACAATAAGTCGAAGAAGCCGCAATTCGAATCCCTCTCGAAGATGAAAGAAACGAAGAATATAAATCAATGTACGAGAAGATTAACCACTATGTACATACTATGACCCTGACCCCGATCCATTCTAATAAGATCGAGGGTATGGAGGTCAAAGAGGTACGTAGCGATGGTGCAAAGCCCATCAAATTCTACCGTGGTGCTCCTTCCTCCAAAACTGAAAATAATGTACACTCAAGATGCTACTTCATCGAATTAATGGAATTGCCTTTTGAGTGGTACTCTCCCCGTGTTCAAAATTTAATTCAGCGTGGTTTCTTACCTCGACAATGGACAAAAGGTCAATCACAACGTTTTGAAAATTTATGGAATAACTCCGTCGTCCACCCAACTCAAAGCATGGTCTCGGATTCGGCACAAGAGGATCGCCGATGATACCGAATTTTGCTTGGTTGTCACTTGCGAATCTAATGAAAACTGCATGGAAACTACGGACGAACTCGAAGATTTACAAATCGGAGACGCTCCACCGAATTCGAAGAAGAAATCAAATCTACGATAGATGAGTTAACTGAAGTTAACTTAGGTACTAGCGAAGAGCCCGAACCTACCTTTGTTAGCTCCTTACTCAATAAAGAAGACTCGAAGAAATAATCAAGTTATTAATGGAATTTAAAGACTGTTTTGCTTGGAGCTACGATGAGATGCCAGTGTTTAGCTCCGCAGGTCGCAATTCATAAGCTAGGGGTGGATCCAGCTTCCGTCCCAGCCGACAAGGTCCTGAAGAATGCGTCTAGAAATCGAACAACAAGTCATAGCCGAAGTTAAAAAGCTAATAGACGCTAAATTTGTCCGTGAAGAACAATACCCGACTTGGTTAGCCAACGTGGTACCAACTAGAAGAAGAATGGTCGATCGGATTTGTGTGGACTTCGCAGATTTAAACAAGGCATGTCCAAAAGATGAATTCCCTCTACCAATCCCGAATTAATGATCGACATCGCTTCAACACATGAAATATTCTCGTTCATGGATGGATCTTCGTGATACAACCGCATAAAAATGGCTCCGTAAGATGAAAAGCTTACAAGCATTCGTAACGCCGATCGGGGTATATTGCTACACCGTGATGCCATTCGGATCGAAGAACGCAGGAGCAACCTACCGAGAGCAATGACAAGAATTTTTGATGATCTCATCCATAATCAAGTCGAATGCTACGTGGACGATGTGGTCATCAAAAGCAAAATAAAGGACAACCACTTGTATGATTCGAGAATTGTTTTCGAACGATTAAGACAATTTAACCTTAAGATGAATCCCTTAAAATGCGCCTTCGGTGTCACCTCCGGAAATTCTTAGGATTCGTTGTCCGACATCGTGGAATCGAAATCGACCCGGAAAAGATTAAAGCCATCTTAGAAATGCCGCCTCCCAAAACCTTAAAACAACTACGATCTTTTCAAGGGAAGCTGGCATATCTTCGACGCTTTATCTCAAACCTGTCGTGTAGGTGTCAGCTTTCTCGCACTAGTTAAAAAGGACGCCAAATTTATTCGGGAAGAGAAATGCCGAAGGCCTTCGAGGACATTAAACAATACTTAATGACACCTCCCGTCCTAGCAGCCTCGGCCTCGTGTAGACCGCTAATACTTTATACCGCGGCTTTAGACGACTTCTCTGAGCCCCGTTAGCCTGTGTCAATGATGAGGGTAAAGAAAATGCTCTTTACTACTTAAGCCGTCGTTTACTACCGACGGAAATAAGGTATCCCGCAATCGAAAAGCATTGTTCGGCCCCGATCTTCGCCGCTCAAAAGCTCGTGCATTACATGCTTTCTCATAAGGTCAACTCTGATCTCGAAGTTTAATCCATTGCAATACTTGATGACTCGTCCAACGCTTTCCGGCGACTTGCCGTATGGTCAATGATATTATTGCAATTCGATATAACTTTCGTGCCTCTTCGTGCCGTAAAAGGACAAGTCCTAGCGTACTTCCTCGCAAAGACACCCTTTGCCGGCAGAATCTCCTCTCAATGACGATTCGCCGCATGAACAAATAATGAACCTAGAAGACCTTGATGATCGACGTTGGGAATTATATTTCGACGGAGCATCTTCAAGCACACAAAGACGAAGAATCGCAAGTGATAGTGCCCGGTAAGGCAGAATCGGCTAATCTTTATAACACCGGAGCGGGGATGTTAAGATACTCCTACCACTTGACAGAGCCGTGTACAAACAACGAAGCGTAATACGAAGCCCTCATAACAGGACCGGAATTAACCATTCAAATGGGGATAACGTACATCAACATCTACGGGGATTCACAACTGATCATTCAACGTATCGCGGACAAGACAGTAATTTTAAAACCAAGACTCGAGCAATACTTCCAAGATGCCATACAACATGTTAGAACAAATTCCGAATGTGACAATTTACAAAATCCCCGTAAAAGAAAACGCTTAGCGGATGCGCTAGCTCGTCTCGCAAAAGAATTTGCTCGTTTGCAAGATGAATCGTGGAAGTGTCGGCTCACGTGACGTCAGTCCTATCACAACTCGACATGACACGATACACAAATCGAAAAGGAAAAAGGATCAGCTTGCAACAGGTGATCGTAAAACACGTAAGATCGGCGACAACCATTAATGGATTACCCGCAAACAGAAAACTACCAGACGATAGGTCGTTAGCCCATCGTATCAAGAAAAGAACTTCGTCCTACGCATTAGTAAACAATACGTTATACGAAGGTCTTTTGATCAAATGTGGCTAAGGTGCCTAAGCGGGTCCGAGGCCCGTGAAATTGTTAAAGAGGTACATTCGTGACTCGTGGCGCTCACCGCCAGGTCCAAAGATGAAAATGAAAATTAAAAGACTAGGGTACTACCGGCCCTCGATGATGACCGATCGCATGAAAATCGCCAAGAGCCGTCACCGATGCCAAGTGCACGGAGTGGTTCTACACCAACCTCCAAATGTGCTACATCCGACAATCGCGTCGCGGCCATTCGAATGTTGGGGCACTGATATAGTGGGTCCAATAGAACCACCGTCGTCAAAAGGACATCGCTTCATTCTTGCGGCTACGCATTACTTTTCCAAGTGCAGTAGGCGCTCCACTTAGAGAAGTGAAAGCACATCACGTACTACAATTTTTCAAGAACCAAGTTGTTTACCGTTTCGGGGTGCCGCGCAGATCATCTCGTATAACGGGTCAGCATTCGAAGCACACAAATCAACAATTTTGTCGTGAGACACGGAATCGACCGGCGATATTCAACAATTTACTACCCAAGAGCAAACGGCCTCGCCGAGGCTTTTAATAAAACTCTCGTTCAAATTTTAAAGAAGACTTTAGACGATAATAAGAGAAATTGGCACGAGAAGTTGTTAGAAGCCTTATGGGCCTACCGGACAACCTTCGTAACTCCTACGCAAGCTACACCTTACGCTCCGGTGTATGGGTCCGAGGCAAGAGTTACCTTTAGAGGTTCGAGCCTTCCTTCACTCGTAACTGCAGCTTGCAAATAAAATCACAACATGAAGAGAATGCCAAATTACGACTCGAAGAATTAGAGAGCCCGGAAGGGAAAAGACTTGCAGCCGCAACGTAACTTAGAACTATACCGAGCTAAGATGGTTCAAGCCCATGACAAACCGGTCCGCCCAAGAACCTTCAAAGTTGGTGATCTAGTTCTCGTTCTCAAAAGACCTATTCTCGCACACCGCAAGATAGGAGGAAAATTTGAACCCACTTGGGAAGGACCGTTTCGTGGTCGAAGCAAGATACTCAGGAGGTTCCTACCAGCCTAGTGAATTGCCAGGGAGAACGACATATGCTTCCGATCAATGGACGATACTTGAAAAAGTATTACGCTACCCGATGTTTCGAAGGAATGAACTTTCCATCCCTAGAAGCACTGGGTGAAGTGATTACTCATGACCGGGTCCGAACCCAAAAATAATAAAAATGTGCTAAAATAAATAAAATCCCGATAATAAAATTTTCCTTGTTTTCTTTTCCAAATCAAAATCTCTTACCCGATCTTATCCCACTTCATTCCCGCTAAGTTTAAAAATATAATAAAATAAAAAATGTCTTTAATAAACATTTTCTTAATGTTCTTGTTCTTAGTACATGCTCCCGATCCTTTTCCTTGTCTTTTCAGCAGGAAATGTCGAGCGGCGGTTGGTCTCGAACTTTAAGAATGGCGTAAGCCTCGCACTCGATGAAAAGAGGGTGAAAGATGGAGCGGTAATCGAGATTGACTCGGATTTCGCACCAGCAGGCCTACGCGACGAGGAAAGTGACCGGGTCCCGGCTGACCGAGAAGAACTCGCCCTGACATACAAGGATGAAAGTGGGTGGCCCAAGCCACCAATCCAAAGAACAAGAAAAGAAAGACAAATATTGAAGAAGATAAGAAAATGAAGTCTGTAGTCGCTACAGCAGAGGGCGTGCTTGTCAGCGCCGCGCCCACAGAGATTCAAGAAGTTCGGAGAGCTACTCTCACAGCTACGCAACGAAGAAATAAGAATCGCCGTATCCGTAAGATGTTAACAAAACTAGCTGCGGACCAGCGCGATGAGACAGTTGCTAATGTCAGTGCATACACTTCGGGGACACCGGCTCACCAGAACTCCGAAGAGAGGAGGCCACCTCCTAGGATGACGTAAAGAACCAGAGAAATCTCACAAAGACCGAAGAAAGAAGGCTACCACGCCACCGGATAGAACCACCAATGACTGCATGACCTTGTTGCAGAAGCAACCCCGGGGATGTCTCGACGTACATCATCCCCGAGGAGCCGAGGTATGCAGGAGAACGTGAAGGGATCGAACCGTATATCCCACAATATGTCACAAGGCCTCGCCATCCGCAGATCATTCCGAATACGAGCCGGAGAGAATGCATAATGTCGAAAAGAAAACCTTCGAATACTTCGAAAGGATTAGAGGCAGTAAGAATCAATATACCGGAGGGCCTCGAGCTACATACGTACGTATTCTCGCAGTATGAACAAGAAGAAATCGTGGATTGCATCCGGGATTTGAAAAGAATGGGCCGAGCAGAGCCGCCTAAGGGAAAACACATACTCGTAGCCCCTGAGATGGATGCCGTGGAAAGGAAGAATCACAATACAATGTGGATGCCGTTACAACTTTGCCGAGGACAGAAGGGAAACCCGCCGGAATACTCCGTCATGGGCAAGTGGATCCGATGCCATTAGTCATCAAGAGAATGGTAAAGAGATTGATAACATGGAGGGTACCGCCAGCAGATCGCATACCCAATAGCCGCATCATCAACATCTACAAACAGAGTGACCGTATACCCCCACACATAGATCACCACGACTTTGTCGAGCCTTTCGCACGCCTCTTTTCCCGAGCGAGTGTAACATCATGTTCGGATCCGACCTCCGGATAAGAGCCCAGTGTGAGTTCCGAGGGCCGATGAAGATACCATTACCGGTAGGTTCCGTCATGATACCGAAGGGCAACGGAGCGTATATCGCTAAGCATTGCATACCAGGAGTACCAAATGAAGCGGATCTCGCTTACGTTCGTAGAGGATGGACGACGTAAAGACACCTTACCATTTCCAGCTGCACTCGAGCTAGAGAGCCTCCGCCTTACGAGCCGTGAGTTACATGGAAAATATCACACCTCCAATGTACATCCATACGGCATCCTCGCCAAGGATGGCTTGGAAGGTGATGTTATCGACCATGTACCCCACTATTCGTACATGGATTTTCGACGATGCTTCTTTAGATGGACCAACAAAGATCATACACAATCCGTTTCGAGTTTACATGGATTGTATGAAATATATTCCGCATCAAGATGTATGATGTATCTTCTACATGATTGGAATGAAAGTGACCATGTCACATTTTTGGCCTTCACCTCTTTTGTGCAAATTGATTGGGAAACGCCGTTAAAGTTAAATGAACTTCGAACAAAGAACAGAAAAGGAATAAAAAAATAGAGAATAAAAGAAGACTTTCCTAAAAAAAAGAAAAAAATCTAAAAAATGACAAACACCAAATTCACATGAACATTAAACAAACGATAAAACAAAATTTGAATCGTTAAAAGATAAACAAAATCAACATAAATGTTAAATCAAATTCTCAAACAAATTTCAAATGTGATCTTCCAAATTTCAAATCAAATCTTAAATCAAATTTCAACCGAGTTCAAACTCATCCTTCCAAATTTCAAATTCAATCTTTCCAGCATTCCAAATCTCTATCAAATTTCAAATTCAATCTTTCCAGATCCTAACCAAATCTCTATACCAAATTTCAAATTCAATCTTTCCAGATCTCCACAATCTCTATCAAATCTCAACACTTCAGGATTCTCTCCAGCATCCTAAATCGCAAATCTCAGTCCAAATTTCACAATCTCAAATTCGATCTATTCCAAGACCGTCACATCAGCTTTAGGATTCTCTTCCTATCGCACCGAAATACATCAAATTCAAACTTCTGGGTCGAGGATTTTACATCCAAGACCGCACCGCTTTAGGATTCTCTTCCTATCGCACCGAAATACATCAAATTCAAACTTTTGGGTCGAGGATTTTACATCCAAGACCGCACTCGCTTTAGGATTCTTTTCCTACCGCACCGAAATACATCAAATTCAAACTTTTCGGGTCGAGGATTTTACATCCAAGACCGCACCGCTTTAGGATTCTTTTCCTATCGCACCGAAATACATCAAATTCAAACTTTTGGGTCGAGGATTCTACATCCAAGACCGCACTCGCTTTAGGATTCTCTTCCTACCGCACCGAAATACATCAAATTCAAACTTTGGGTCGAGGATTTTACATCCAAGACCGCACCGCTTTAGGATTCTTTCCCTATCGCACCGAAATACATCAAATTCAAACTTTCGGGTCGAGGATTTTACATCCAGAGACCGCACTCGAGCTTTTAGGATTCATTTTCCCTATCGCACCGAAATACATCAAAATCAAACTCTTGAGGTTAAGGATTTTACATCCAATACCGCATTACTTCGAGATCTTTCCTCATTGTAATGATCCAATCCAATCGATTCGATCTTCTTTGGGGTCGAAGGTGTTGCATCTAAAACCTCAAAACTCCAATTTTCATTTCAAATCAAATTCCTTCAAATTAATCTTGACAAACTTCAATCTAAATTGAAACTCCAAATCGAAATCTAAACTCACACATCACGACTTGAACATGGAACAAAATAAAATTTAAATCGAAATTCTCCCAGATCATGTGATTTGGGATTCACCTCCTTTTCCTTTCCCCAGCGAGAGTTCAGGAATCTCCAGCCTCAGAGATATACTTGACACTCCCCAGCGGAAATTCTCCTACTTCGTCCTAAGTTTGTCACTTGGACATCTGTGTTGGTTTTGTTGATCGCTTCGGTCAACACCAATACGCGCGGTGTGCTCCGTCAGCTCACCACACCTATTGGGGGTCCATTTGTTGACCTCATTTTCGATGAGGTCTTCTCTTCTTCTCTTTAGTACTTTCAGATCTAGCCTTCAGGCTTTTCCTTCGACTATCTTAGAGGATTAGAATCGGGACCCACCTTTTAGAAATTCAAACCACTTCTTAACTCCCCGCAAACTCCACAAACTCGACTATAGACCCCTAATCACCTAGCAGGGTTGAAATCAAATGTGGAAGTTTAAAGGATGAGTTCCTATAGACTCTTCGGCCTTAGGACCGACCCGGTGGCCCGGTCCGGTGAAAGGGCCGACTTACACATACACTACACACACACTACACTTCCATACACCTCCTAAAAACACACCCTTAGCCAACTTGACCTCCCGACTCATGTAGGTGATTCACATGGATGGTCCTTAACCCCTAAGCCCTCGCGCAAGAGGTTAGGAACAACATAATGAATGCCTCAAATGAGTCCCTTCATGGCTCATGTGGGCTTGATATGGCTTCATGGCTCAACCAAAATGGTTGTATTCCACTTACATCCACCCAATCTTCAATTTTCCAAATTTTCAATTTTTAACCCCCGGACCCTACACCCCGCCTAACCTACCAAATGCCTCAAACTACCCGAATTTCTCAAAAATTTCCAAATTACCCAAAACTCTCCAAAATCAATCCCAAACATCTCCACACCACTTAAATTGATCATCCATACCCAAAAATGCCAAAAATTCCAAAATACCCCCCAATACCCTCCAAATACCCAAAATACCCCTCTCGACCCAAAAATCCAAAAATTCAGAAAATTCCCAGAAAATTCCAGAAAATCCCAAATATTCCCAATTTCATTTTGTTCAACTACACCATGGGCCAATTTTGTCAATTTACCCCACTTTTATCAAAACCCCCAATTCGACCCATTTTAACCCAAAGTAAACCCAATGTCAAACCTAACCCACCCAATTGACCCAAATTCTGGTCCAATTCAATTCTAAACTTCAATTCAACATCCCCAACACCAATCTAGACCCAATCCAAGCCCAATTTGAGTGGCATTGGGATCCAATTTCACTTTTGGCCTTAAAGCCCAATTTGGACCTATGACCTAAACCTAACCCAAACTCACCCAATTCAACTCCAATTAACCCCAAATCTTTTCCAAACCTTCCTTAACATCCCCATAAACAAAACACTAACATGATTTGCCCAAAATTTAGACCCAAACCCCACTCAAATTCAACCCAAAATCAAAAAGCCCAATTTCGACCTAAACCTAAACCTAGCCCAAATGAGCCCAAATCCCAAAATCAAAACCTAACCAAAGCCAAAACCTCTTTGAAACACTCCCATAAACATTTCCCAACATTAATTTTACATCAATTTCAACTCTAGCCCAACTTTGGCCCATGGTAGCCCATTTTGGCCCACCTTAGCCACTTTACCAAAAAGGCCCATATCCAACCCAATTCAAACCCAAATCACCTCAAACTTGTTTCAAACCACTCATGAAGCATCCCTAAACCAAACTCAACAATTATTTGGCCCAAGCCTTTACCAAAATTTCATCCCAAAATCCATTTTAAAATTCAAAAGCCCACTTTCCTAAACCATTTTAAAAGCCCATCCTTAAACCATTCCAAAGAGCCCAAAATTCATCCCAAAGCCCACATGACATTTCCCCTCATCATACTTTCAATTAAACTCAATACCTAAGTCCTAAATCCATCATCAAATCATTCCAAATCAAGTTCCATACAAATTCCCATCAAATTACCAAAAAATTCCTAAAACCTTTTTTATGAAACAAGTCAACCTTTTCCCAAGCCAAATGGAGCCATGAACAAGCCATCCTCAAGCCACATGAAGCCATGAGGGCTTTGACTTGTCATTAGCCCATTTATGGCAAGAAGAGGGGGCCCTTTCCTAATCCTTCTTAAACCTTTTTTACCTTAAGCATGTCACACACTAAACCATGCTTAGCCACCTCACCATGGATGGAGACTTCACCACTACATGGCAGACTCGACCCAAGTGACTCTTTTCAGCCCAAGACCAGCACTCGGGTGGTGCACCTAGCCCAAAAGGATGGGTCGACCCAAACCTAGCCAAAATGGCCTCTTCCCCATTCCATTCCAAGCCATCTCCTTTACACTCGGCCATTGCCAATTGCTCTGCACAAACACCCACTCCGACCCACCCGACCCCGAGGGTGACCCTGCTCGCCGGCCACCCACCCTGCCGCCGGAAAACACCATGGTCGAAAGCTCACATGTGAGCCAACATTGAAATTCTCCATCGCCGACTTGTCCCAACCCAAATGGATAGCATGGCTGTTCTTCCCTCGACCTAAGCAAACTCGATCCCAACCATTAAACCCCCCGGGAGAGCCTCCACCATGCCTATTTAAACACCACCCCTCACGGCCATGAGAAGAGAGTCGCACAAACCTTGCCAAAACTCCGCCAAAATTGTTCCGTACTCCTCCCCATACACAGAGCACTTGATCCCCAAAGGAGATCCCCCGCCATTTCTTCTCCGCGAGCTCAATTTCGCAGTCGAAATTCCACCCAAAACCAGGACACTTCTCCACAATGAACCAATCCCCAAATTGATTGGTTCTACACCTTCACCGTACCAAGGGAAGGTGTCCACCAAGCAAAAGCCCCATCTCCAGTGCCACCCGCCTGCTCCAGCACTCCAAGCTTTGTGATCGGCCGTGGTCGAAGTCCAACCTAGACAATTCACTCGCACTCAGAGACTTCATCCGGAGCTTGCGCAGATCCAATCGAAGGTGCAACAACTCTCGCATCGAAGCTTCACTTCTCCGAGCAAAGGTATGAACTCATTCTTCTTCCCGAGCTTACGGAGATTCTCCATTTCATTTGAGTAAATTTCAATGCATGTTTACCGTATGGATGTGTTCGTCTCTTCAAGACGAATCCATGCAGCATAAGAACACGAAAATCCATCGAGAATCGAGCGAGAAATTACGGATTAGAAGGTTGACGGCCACGGTGCACAGCCAGCCGTAGACGATGACCAGGAGCCGTCTGGATCGCGCGTGTATCGAGCGGACGGATCGATTGCGCCGACCGCAGAATGTTACATGAACCGCGGGTCCCGGACGGCCGACTCGGATGGCGGCGCCCAATCGCGCGCGCGACACGTACCGCTTCGGAGAGGCTAAGGTCGACGCGGCGCCGACGTCGGATAAATAGAAAAATAGGGTATTTTCTGATTTATTTAATTCCCTAAACTTTGAAAATTCATATCTTTGTGTAGAAAAATCCTAAAAATAAAATAAAAATACCCTCTCGCTCAGCGTGAACGTAGGAGAATAATGTGGAAAAGAAATTAATTAATTTTGTCCAGTATTTTATTTTTAATTAATTATTTACTCCCTGCATTGTTTCAATTCTCCATGCATTCACACAATTCACCATGGCATGAGACTATAGGGCTTTCAAGCCTCTCGAACTTAGGGACATTCCCCGAATTTTCCAAGGTCGAGGCCATCTCTGTGAAGAGTTATTGATTTTTCAAATGCATGTTGCCGTTTTAAGTATTTTAATTTCAATAAATTAGCATGTTGTGAAATAAATTCTAGGAAAATTTGGTGATGTTCCTTATGACTGCAGAGAACCCTAGGAAAAATAGGATTTCGAGTTAATTCACTTAGATTAACCCTAATCGGCTTAAACACCCAAAATAGACCTCTAATTAATTAGAGTTAACCATAGATCAAATTGACTTGAAATCAATTCTCCACTGACCTTTAGGATCAGAGGAACCCACCATAAAAATTTCGAGGTCAATCGGACTCGTTTAGCCCTATTAATTGGGTCGATTAAGCCATTTAGTCATTTTAAACTTTAAAAATTTATAACTTTCAAAATACCTTTCAAAAATTCACCAAATTGGTTTTGGAGCCTCTCTGATATCAGGGAGTTTAAGAAAATTAAAATTTCAATTTTCTAAAAAAGTTGATTTTTAATATTATTTTAATATTTTTAATAATTAAAAAATAATAAAAATCACAAAAATAATAAAATTCACCAAAATGTCACATTTTGAATTTTAATCACTTAGGAACAAACCCCATATTTTTCCTAGGTCTATTTAGTGAGATATTAAATTTTAAAGCTCTAGGGTAATTTTAAAATTAAAAAAATGTATTTTCTAGCATTTTCACTAAAATAATTGTAATAAATCATAAAAAAATCAGAAAATTGTAAAGTTTGGTTCTCTGGCATCCTTGATATTAGAGAGAATTTTAAAAATTATAAAATTCATTTTTCAACTTGTATTCTATTTTTAAATTAATTAATACTCCAGAACTTAAAATAATTCTAATAAATAATAATATAATTCAAAAAATCACCAAAATGTAGTCCAAGTGGTCCTCTGGTCATTAGGAATGTCCCCTAATTTTCTTAAGGACAGAAACTTTCCTCTTGGTCATGTTATCAAATTTTCCTTGAAAATCTCTATTTTCTACTAAAAATAATTATATAAATAAATTAAATACAGAAAAATCACATTTTCTCCTCTCATGTCTTTATTGACATATGAGTGAAGTCACATAAAAATTTCAAGTTCATTTGAGTTCAATTTAGTGAGTTATAAAATTATTAAGCTTAAAGGGCAAAAATGGTAATTAAATTTTAACCCTTAATTAAAACTTTAGGTTTAATAAAAAATTAACAAGTAAAATATTTGATCCTAATCTGATTCGGATGATTGAAATTTAAATAATTAAAGGGTAGAAACCCATTAAGCAATTTAAAATGATTAAACATTAATTAAATAATTGATTAAATTTGGAAGAATAATAAAATTGGAATTATTAAAATAGGGATATTATTAGGAAGAGATTTATTCTTTAATTTAAAAATCCCTAAATTAATTATCTCATTAATATTCAACTCTTAATTAAAATAATAACTCAAATTTAAAATATTAAAAGACTTAATCATTAAACTAAAATTAAATCATTAAACTCTTTCAAAAATTTCAATTAAAATTAAATTAAATTAAATTAAAAATTAAATTAAATTAAGTAAATTAAATTAAAATTAAATTAAATTAAATTAAGATTAAAAGTTGAATTAAATTAAATTAAATTAAATTAAATTAAATAAACAAATTAAATTAAATTAAATTAATTAAATAAATTAAATTAAATAAATAAAATTAAATGAAATTAAATTAAATAAAATTAAATAAATTAATTAAATTAAATTAAATAAATTAAATTAAATTAAATTAAATTAAATTAAATTAAAAATTAAATCAAATCAAACTAAATTGAATTAAATTAAATCAAATCAAACTAAATTAAATTAAATTAAATTAAATTAAATTAAATTGAATTAAGTTGAATTAAATAACATCACCTAAGACATAAAGAACTCAAAAATAAATCTAAGATAACTTGACACTATTCCAAACTTAAATCATTAATTTGAACTTAAATTTGAATCACAAACCATTAAACACCAATTTACCCTCAAGAGCTTTAGTTATCATAACTCCTAAATGGAATATAAAATGAAATGTTACTTCACTTATAGTGATATTCAAATGTCCTAGTTCACTCGAGCAAGTTAACAAAAATTGAAAACCTCTGGACGATCGATTCACTTACACAATTAAATTCATTCGACTTAAAACAATCCTAGAAATATCGAAAAGATGTTTAAGATTCTTCTTAAGCACTTCCTCAATATGATAGTGATATTTATAAGAACAATCGAACTTAGTTGTTCTTCGATGAAGAAAATCGTCTTCAAACCAAAAACACAAAGAACCTAGACGTCATAGGAAATGACTAGCCATAGGATTAGGAATTTGGTAGAAAACCATAACCCTTTCCCTTAGCTTTACCTAGGAACTTGCTTAAATATTCTAATTGTGTTTTAAGTGCAGCTTGGGATGACGGGAAGACCCTCCAGGTACGCTTTTATTTTATTGCGATTTACTTTACTGGCAATTTATTTAATGGCATCGCACTTATTTTTCTTGCATGATAAAACAACAAGCTGCATGAAAACCTACACCTTTAGGACGTAAACCAAAACCGAAACCCATAACTAAATTAAAAGACACTACAAGATAAAATTCACCTCCACAACATTTCAAAATATAAGACAACTCAAAATTTAATCACAAACGTAACAACAAAACTACAACTACAACTAAATTAAAACGTCTCATCGAATGATCTGGAATACCTCTGATGATGTAACCCACGTGTTGCTAACGGGATTTCCCACTGGTCTAAATGAAAGTGCGGAACTCATTTAGTTGAGTTTAGCAAATTCATCCGGACTAAGTGAATTCGATGAAAATAACTGTGCCGGGATGACGGAACCGCGGGATCTTAATCGGTTCCGTTTAATCAACTTTAAGATCCGTTTTAATTAAAACATAAAGAACACTTGGAAATTAAGACTTCTCTAAACCAAAACACTTCTCTCATCCCCTGATTTATGACTTCTACAACTAAACCTCTGCAACAACAAGGAGCTCGGAGCATGATGGGCAAGACGACCATCGTCGTCGCAAAACCTCGTGTCGACATCAACAAAACTTTCCTAGAATTAAACAACAAAACCATAGGACTTCGAGGTAGTTTCGCCTAGTGCAACATAAATCCTCAACTCTTCGTTAGGCATTTGCATCGCAAATTAAGCCCTAACCGGTCTTAGGATTCCGAGGTAGTCGTCCGATACGACATAAACCCTCATATCTTCCAGGCAATTTGTATGATTTTATCATATAAGTATAAGCCCTAATTAACTAAAATTGGCAAGATTAAAACATTAAATGAACGTTAGGACTTTCCTAAATCCAAGCCAAACAATAGGATAGTCGGGTGATTACCGAAGTTCGCTTCGAATCCGTAATTTCTCCTACTTTTCTTCCTTTCGAATTTCCAAAATAAAAAAATGTTCCAAATTCGAGCTAATCCCTTTTGAAATTCCAAAATTCAATCCTCGAAAACTTAAACTTTGAAATTCTCGAGAGCAGAATTATTGATTATTATCGAGAGTTTTCTTAGGTGATTCCCGTCACTTAAGATGTAATTAACTATAGGGGCTTGCCTTTATAGGGAATTTTAAAGAACCTGTGTAATATAAACCCCGTTTAATGTTTTCATATTAAGCAGTGGAATTTGTCGGCTTATAAAATTGGTTCGCGGACCAAACGGATGTCACAAATCTTCTAGTTTATCTAACCGAGCCCCACCATCAAGCGAGGTGTCTATCCTTAGGGATAGATACATGGTTTGCGGTGCGGTGCTCGTTTATATAAACTATTCTGGGATGTGAGATCGGTTTGATTTCATATCTTAAAATCTTCAAATTTAAAATTGTTTTCAAAAAATCAAATACTACTTTTCAAATTATTTATTTAAATTAAATTAAAAATTCGCCGACAATTTCTGTAGGCGACCCCCCCTTTTCAAAATACAACACATAACCTAAAAATATGCCGACAATTACGAGACAGCTGCACAAAGTGAGGAGTGCAGTGCTATACTTCAGAAAAATTTTCCTTGAAAACTTAAAGATCCTTGTAGATTTACAATTCTTTGTGCAATTGAAAAAAGATTATGTTGAAAAGCTTTATGTAATTAAGGAGTGAGCATTAATTTGATGCCTCTATCTATATTTAGAAGGTTAAGTTTAGTCGACATTTCTCCCACTACTGTAACCCTTCTGTTGGTTGATCGATCTATCATTTATCCAATAGGAGTTATAGAAGACGTGCTTGTTAAAGTGGATAAATTTGTCTTTCCTTTGGACTTTATTGCACTAGAAATGGAGGAAGATAAAAAAATTCTATTATTTTAGGGAGACCTTTCCTTGTTACTGAACAAGATATGATAGCTGTGCAAAAATGAGAGTTGAATATGAATATTAATGACAAGGAAGTCAATTTTGATGTGTTAAAGACTATGAAATTTCTAGCTGAGAGAAAAGATGATGAATGTTTTTGGATAGATGACCCTCGATCCGCAGCAATGCACCAAAATCTTGGTTTGCAATCGCCAAACAATGCAGTAATTTATGCTATCAAAAATATGTTATAATCAATACTTTGACTCAAATAATAATAGCGGCTAGTGTATATAAATATAATTTTATGGAAAATATTTTACACACTAGGGGTACTACGCAAGTATACGTATCGCTTCAACTAATATAGAACTTTAAATAAAGACTCCAGTATCGATCCCACGAGGAGGATTATAGATTTTTTTAAATATTTTGATTTTATTTTTATGTATTTCTTTTAAAGTTAACAAGTTGATATTTAATTTACCAGATGCAGAAATAAAGCAGTAATAAAGTAATGATTGATGTAAATAAAAAATAAGCAAAGAACTTTCTTCCTTTCAATTAATCCAAGAATTTTTAGATAATGTAATAATCGAGGAAAATATAAATTTATGGTATTGTGCCAAATAGAAGCATTCCTATTTTTTATCTTCGCTCTATAGTATAAAGAACATTGGCTAATCTATAGATCAGGTCTGGATGTATTGTTAGTAGAATGGGTTGATCTCGGCTCACACTACTAGTTGTCCAAGGGTGGCTATGGTCGGCCCTAATAGGGACCCTTTACTTCTCTATAAACCAAATTACAAGAATTTAGCATGTCACTCTAAAAAATTATCAATTATATGCCTATTAAATAATATCTTCCTATTTATTTGCACTTAACCTTGAATAACCCGCGCAAGGCCTTCGACTACCTAAGGATTCATGTGATATCTACTAGTTAAGAATTCATCTCCTTGTAGATTTCAAAACTCTTCAACAGATTTTAACAATTTAAATGGCCAATTTAAATATTAAATTAAGATCCGATATTAATATCATCACAATGTTTAAAATATAAATATAGTTTTTAATTCTCCATTGAATTTTATATTATCTCATTTATCTTTTCATAATTGAATGGAGAAAGTAAAGTAGCTACTCAGAACACATTTAATTTAAACAACTTAAAACTTTAAAATAAAATACAAATACTTATCTCAAGTGTTTCTCCAACTGAACCTCTGAATCCTTCTTACTCCAAAGTAAATAGACTTCAAAAGCACCAACTCTTCAAATACTCTCAATACAAACTCTAAAATAAACTCACCAAATAATAAAAGAAACTATAAATATGGCCCTTAAAATATTTCTCTAATTTCTCTCTATAAATGGAACTATGGGGCTAGGTGGTTTTTAGTTGGGTTGTAGGTTTTGGGCGTTTTTCTCTGAAGGAGTAGCCTCCTATTTATAGGCTTCAAGAGTTGCCTTGAGGTACCTCTTCAAAATGTGTACATGTTCAATGAATCTTCTAGAAGGTGTGTCTGGCGCCTAGGCGCCGGACTCTGCGTCCAGCTCTTCTCACCTCTTTACTTTAGGTCGCACCTCTTAACGATCCTAACCGTTTCCAAGCGTCCAAATACAATGTATCACATGTCCTATAATCCAGGAATAACTGCCAATCTTCTAGATGGTCCAATAACTGCTTACACCGTCAAAATAACCGTCCAAAAGTTGTAAAAAATCTTATAGAATTCCCTATCAAACTGTCGCTTAGGCGCCGGATTCTGACGCCTAGGCTCCAGGCCAATTATTTTGACAATTTTGCATTTTGGCTCCATTTTTGCTCATCTTTGCTCCTTTTTCATCTTTTTTCCTTCCTGGACATTTTTGCATCACCTATATCAAAAACACAAAAATACCTTTCATTAAAGCATAATATCCTTAAAAATTTGATAAAAATCAAGGCATAAAAATAGGTATTTTTTTCGTGGATCAAATTCCCCCAAACATAAACATTACTTGTCCTCAAGTAACCCTTTTTACTATATAAAATGTATAACAATTGGAATAAAAGATAAATATTTAAGATTTCTTATAATTTTTTATTTTATAAAGGCTTTAGTAAATCATTAACCAAATTAAACTAACTAAGTTTAATTTTAAGAATTTAAAGAATATTTAACTACCAAATCATAAGATTTCAAAAATTTTCATTCACTTCGAAAATAATTGTAGTTTATTATATTAAGTTCACATAAATTATTTAAAAGAAAAAGATCTTCATGAAAATCTTTTCTAATAAAGATACATGCATAAAAATTAAGTAAAATATGTAATCAGTTTTTTTCTTATAAGCTAATTCAAGTGAAGCCAATTTTTGATTAGGCATCTTCTCAAGCTTCTCCTCTCTTTTTTTTTCTTTTTTTAAATAGAGAGGATTACTATATCTGGATAGCCTGTTAATGATTTTGAACTTCGCTATCCTTAACTTATATTTTCAAACCTATACATTTCACTTAATTACTATAACATGAATAGATTTCAAAAAGAATTTCAATCTTTTCTTTTTCAAGTTATAATTATTGATTTCTTAATACCTCTAAAATTCAATTATTTCTACTATGTTTATTAAAATTTTGGTTAAGCCTACTAAATTATTTATAATTTCAAAATTTTAAATGATCTTAAATAGATTCTTCATTCCTTATGTTATGTTAATATTTTTTTTAGAAAATATTAGTTCATTAAGGACAAATAAAATTTAAATTTGCATGTATTTTCCCTTCTCCCAAACTTAAGTTTTGGTATATCATGAAAAAAAATTTAATGTATGAGAGAAAGAAAGGTATAACTTAAAAAGGAATTTTTATAAGTATGTAAAAACAGTCTAAAAAGAAAAATTTACTTCTACACATGCTTTTTATGAATATTACTGAAATAACGAAGCATATATAAAAGTAAGCAGGCTCATCATTTTTTATATATATATCAGTAGCTGAATTAAATGACTATACTACTAATAGTAACTGAAACAGAACAACATTACTAACTATTTAAGAATACTAAACAATAGGCTGAAACATAAATAAACATTAATTCATCCAAATTTCAGTCTTTAACAAAATACACTAAATGTTTAAAACAGTCTCAACATCAAACAATCCACACAAAGTTTCATAAACAAATCTACACTAACAAACAACAAACAGCACTAGCAAACAAGAAATAAACTAACAACAGAATCAGCACATCTCAGAGGTAAATCAAGCTACTAATCACTATCTATACCCTCGTCATCGTCATCACCAAAAGAAAACTCCACATCCTTTGGATTAAAATACGGTGAAAATTTAGGACAGGTAGGAAACTGAACATCATGCTCACCCTTCAAGAATCTCAATAAAGACTCTGAATACTCAGCATCATACTCACTTTTCCTTTGGGAAAATTAATGATCAATCTTCTTGTCTATAGTATCTACTCTCTGAGTGAGTTAGAAATAACTCATTCTGCTGCTCCAGAAATTGATCATTCATAGATTCCCCAAAACTAGATAGTGGCTCAGCAGTAGAAGTAGAAGTTCTAGAAGTAGAAGCTCTACCTGGAGTAGGTACAGAAGTAGACGGACCAGTAGATCTCTTCCCCCGAAGACAATCATAAATGCTAACACTCTCCTGCCCAATTGGCTTTGTAGACTTCAACTTCTCCTCAGATATATCAGCAGAAACTCCATTGCTCATGCATAAAGAATAAATCAGGGATGGGAATCCTAATCCCACAGAAGTGCTGGATCTAGCAATTGATTCCACTAAATCATAAATAATACTGCCTACATCTATCGGCTTCCTCTCCTGAATGCAGTAGTTCAGGATAGCTCAATCTCTACTAACATCACTCAGGTGGTTGGAAGGTAGAGGTCTACCAGAAATAAAATAATGACATGCCTTTAAAATACCATTTAGCTTAGAAGATTTGAAGTTTACCCGGTTGTCGTTCCGGATCTTCCAAGTTCCAGTACCATCAGTCAAATATGCAATAATCATCTCAAGATCTCCCTCAGATGGAGATAAACCAGAATAGTAGCACTCGATGGTAGGTGGCTGGCCGTAGAAAATATTGATCCATTCCGGAGTAAATCCTACTCCGACACCTCTAACGAAGACTTCATAGTCTTCCGCATCCAAAAAGTTGGCATAAAACTCGCGTACAACAGGAATAACGTCAACAGCAGTGAAATAACAGAATCGTTGCAGTTGTGTGCAACGATTGTGTTCTCGATCATTTCACCAGGATTGTAAAAACTGCGCTCCGAGATAAACTTTCTTGACGTTGCAAATTCGTGATAACAAAAATGCGCTGTCGTTGTCGAAAATTTGCTGCTGTCGAATTTTTCTCGTGCATTTCCTCGCTTAGATTTTGGTGCCATCTAAATGTGAAAGAAAACACAAATAAGTTTAGGTATCAAATATTTAAACTCTTTTTAAGCTTATGAAACTTAGAATGAGTTTAAAAATCCATGGAGAAACTCTAAAAATCAAAAATTTTCTGAAAATTTTGGTTTTTAGCAAAAAAATAAGAAAAACTATGCTAAGAATAAAAAATAAATGGATTAGAAGGTAGATCTGACCTCGAGATGAAGAAATCAAGTGATTTCGGGCTAAAAAACTTGATGTATTGACCTCAAGATGGATCTACGGGGTGTATTTTTGCGAAAAAGAGGAAGGGGATGAAGCTTTGGCGTCAACCATGGCTAATGGGGTTTAAATGCTAATTTCGATAAGCAGGCTGAACCGGCGCCAATTCGTCGCCAAGGCGCCAGACTCGCCTTTCACAAAAATCACTTTAAAAATTTTATTTTCCACCAAAACTCATAAATTCCACTTCCAATTACTCATATTAGAGTAGTGCTTCAGTTTCCAACTTCCATAATATTTCCCAAAAATTTTAAAAATTAAAAATTAAATCAACCAATTAAACACAAGGTTTAAATCAAACTCTTCTAATTCCATTCATAATCTTCAATTTTGCTCAATACAATACAGATAAGTATAGTAATATAATTCAAGTCCTAACAAATAATCAAACTACACAATTTCAAAGCAAATACAACACTCATTGAACAATAAATCAAACACACAAACAACACAATCGATTTACTAAATCGATATAACGACACACTAATAAAAGTCTAGATCACACCACAATAACTATCTAATCTTCAAATTAGAAATTTCCATTCTCTTCACAATGAAGATTACTAGGGCGACTTGGGAAGAATACTAACACCCTCGGAAAATCTGTAGTCGTTTTCTCGTCAATCCATTTGTTCTTCGCATACATCTCCACTTGAGCATCTTGATAAGCCGCTAGAAGATCAAATTGAAGCTTCGCCTGCCATTCCAAATGTTCAATTTGATTATACATCTTATGGAGGCGATCTCCAATACTTTTGAATTATGCTTCAAATTTATCTAGACGACTTGAAATTTTCTCCAAACTTACAGCGATAAAACCATTGAAGAAGGGTTGAGGAGTCCTTTGAACTTTTGTCTCTAGCCTCTTCTCCAAGATTTCTTCTCTCCATTTCTTCAAAAATCCTCTCTAATCTATCAAGAATGAAGTGTCTAGGTCGTAATTTTGATTGCTTAGGGATTGGGCACGAAGATGGGGTAATTTAAAGAAGAAAATCGTGTGAAAAACTGAAAATTTTTGGTATTTACAATATCTAGTAACTGTGGCGCTTAGGCGTCAAATCTGGCGCCTAGGCGCCGGACCCATCGATACACAGTTCTACTCTGGCGCTTAGGCACCAAATTTCGGCGCCTAGGCGCCGGAACAACTTTCGACTTCGTTTCGCCTATCGTCAAATTTCAAAGTTTCGTTCTCCAAAATAGTAAATTAGAATATTAAGATCAATATAGACTTAGTAACAAAAATTATAAACATTCATAATGAAGGTTAACTTCATCTCCTTTTTACTCACATATGAAATGGAGTGATCCAAAGTCCAAACTTTATATACTTCGAGATAATTTTTAGCTTAAGTCAATGAAGCCTTGTTAGCGTCCAATTTTCTAAAGTTATATAAAATTAGTCAAAACCGAGGCATAACCTTACATTAAAAATGTAAAAACACACAAAAATAAATATAGGTTGCCTCCCACAAGGCGCTTAGTTTAATGTCATCAGCTTGACCTAATTAAGTCTTTAATCAGGTAGACTCAACTCGTAAGCCTCTTTATAAATCATTTTAATGTCTCCAAAATAAGGCTTCAGTCTTAATCCGTTAACTTTAAATATTTTTCCTATTTTGGGGTCTTTAATATCCACAGCTCCATAATGGTATACTTTCTCAACTATATATGGTCATATCCATTTAGATCTTAATTTCCCAGAAAAAAAGTCTTAAACGAGTATTAAATAATAATACTTCTAGTCCAGGCTAGAATATTTTTCCTGATATCTTTTTATCATGTAACATCTTCATTTTCTCTTTATAAATGTTTGCATTTTCATATAATTCATTTCTTATTTCATCCATCCCATTTAATTGTAATAATCATTTTTCTCCTGCAGTATTCAAACCAAAATTAAACTCCTTTATCGCCCAATAAGCTTTATGTTCAAGTTCAACAGGTAAGTGATAATGTTTACCATAAATTAACTCGTAAGGTGACATTCCGATTTGTGTCTTATAAGCTGTTCAATAAGCCCATAATGCAGAATCAAGTCTATCAGCCCAATCAGTTCTTTTAGGATTAACAATCTTCTCTATAATTCTTTTAATTTCTTTGTTTGATACTTCAGCCATTCCACCTGTTTGAGGGTGATATGCAGTTGCAATTCTGTGTTTGATTCCAAATTTGTCCAGTAATAATTGAATTCTTATATTTTTAAAATGACTTCCACCATCTGTGATAATTACCTTAGGCATTCCAAATATTGAAAAAATCATTTTCTTTAAAAATTTTGAAACACTTTTGGAATCACAGTTAGGTAAAGCTACAGCTTCAATCCACTTTGAAACATAATCAACTGCTAATAAAATATAAATTTTTCCAGATGATGGTACAAATGGTCCCATAAAGTCTAAACCACATATATCAAAATATTCAACTTCCAATATATAATTTAAAGGCATTTCATCTTTTCTAGATATATTTCGCATCCTTTGACATCGATCACATGTTTTCACATAATGTCTCACATCTTTGAACAAGATAGGCCAATAAAATCCTGAATTTAAAATTTTAAATGCAGTTTTATCTACTCCAAAGTGTCCTCCAAAATCGGAATCATGACATTTTTGAATAATAGCAAAAGATTCTTCATAAGGTACACATCTTCGAATTATAGAATCTCTTCCTAATTTAAATAAATGTGGATCTTCCCAAATATAAGATTTAGCATCATTTTTAAATTTCTTAATATATTTGTTATTCAATCCATAAGGCAGAATATTGCTAACGAAATAGTTAACTATATCCGCATACTGAGGTGTTTGGCATCCTTGAATAACATATAAATGTTCATCAGGAAATTTCTCATTTATATTTTCCTCAGTAATAACATCATTCTTAATTTTGGATAAGCGATCAGCAATTTAGTTATCAGTTCCTTTTCTATCCACTATTTGAAAATCAAATTCTTGTAGAAGTAAAACCCATCTTATCAGTCTAGCCTTAGCATCTTCTTTTTTCATTAAATATTTAATAGCGGAATGATCAGTATGAACTATGCATTTGGTACCAAGAAGATAAGGTCTAAATTTATCAAAGGCAAAGAATATAGCTAAAAGCTCTTTCTCAGTAGTAGTGTAATTTCTTTGAGTTTCGAAAAGAGTTTTACAAGCATAAGATATAACTTTGAAAATTTTCTCATATTTTTATCCCAATACAGCTCCAATTGCAAAATCACTTGCATTACACATTAATTCAAAGGGTTTATTCCAATTAGGTGCAATAATTATAGGTGCAGTTATTAATTTTTCTTTTAAAATATTGAAAGCATTAATACAGTTTTCATTAAATTTAAATTTAGCATCTTTTTCTAATAAATGACTAAGAGGTTTAGCAATTTTAGAAAAATCCTTTATATGTTTTCTATAAAATCCGAAGCATGACCCAGAAAACTTCTCACATCGATAATGATAGTAGGTGGTTGCAATTCAAGCAATAATTTTCACTTTTGCTTGATCAACTTCCATCCCTTTTTGTGAAATTTTGTGACCAAGTACAATGCCTTCGTGACCATTAATTGACATTTTTCCCGAGTTCGTAACTAAATTTTTTTCTTCACATCTTTTCGAACTTTGGAAATATTTTCCAAACAAGATTCAAAAGAAGTTCCAAAGATCGAAAAATCGTCCATAAATATTTCAATTCCTTTCGTCAATCAAATCACAAAATATTGACATCATACATCTTTGAAAAGTTGCAGGTGCATTACATAAACCGAAAGGCATTCTTCTAAACACAAATGTTCCATAAGGACTTGTAAATGTTGTTTTCTCTTGGTCCTCAGAAGCGACAGGAAAATGATGATAACCAGAATATCCATCCAGAAAATAGAAATATGAGTGTCCAACTAATTTATCAAGCATTTGATCCAGGAAAGGTAAAAGAAAATGATCCTTTTTAGTGGCCTCATTTAATTTCCGAAAATCAATACAAATTCACCATCCACTAACTTGTCTTGTAGGAATTAGTTCATTTTTATCATTGACAATGACAGTTACTCCTCCTTTCTTCGGAACACAATGAATAGAACTTACCCATTGGCTATCCGAAATAGAATAAATAATTCTAGCATCTAACCATTTTAAAATTTCTTTTTTAACAACCTCTTTCATGATAAGATTTAATCTTCTATGGTGTTCAATAGTAGGTTTAAAATCTTCTTCCATTAAAATTCTATGCATACAGATGGAAGGGCTTATTCCTCTTATATCAGCAATAGTCCAACCAAAAGCTTTTTTTATAATTCTTAAACACTCCTATCAGTTTTTCTTCTTGATCTAAACTTAGTTTAGAAGAAATAATAACAGGTAAAGTTAATAAATTTCTAAGAAAAGCATACTTTAAATGTGCAGGTAACATTTTTAATTTCAGTTCAGGGGCTTTTTTAATTTAGGGTAAAAGTATATCATTTTGTGTTACGTCCAAAATTTACCAGTTATCTTTAATATAATGAGTTTCTTTAGATAATTCTTCCTCTTTTAGTTCTTCATTTTCATCAGTTAATAATTCAATTTTTTTTCAGAAATGACTTTACATCTTTCATGATAATGTTTTTCAATTATATAATCAATAATATCCATTTGATAGCAATTTTCTTTATCAGGGTACTTCATTGATTTAAGAACATTGAATTTAATCTCTTGATCATTAACTCTCATGGTTAATTCTTCTTTTTACACATCAATCATAGCTCGTCCAGTAGCTAGAAAAGGTCTCCCTAGAATAATTGGTATCTCTTTATCTTCTTCCATATCAAGTATAATGAATCCACAGAGAAAATAAATTTATCCACTTTAACAAGAACATCCTCTATAACTCCTTTAGGGTAGGTGATAGATCTATCAGCTAACTGAAGGGTTACAGTGGCAGGAGTAATCTCTCCTAAATTCAACCTTCAAAAAATAGAAAATGGCATGAGATTAATACTTGCTCCTAAATCACGTAAGGCTTTTCCACAAAATTTTTCTCCAATAGCACAAGGTATAGTAAAACTTCAAGGATCTTTAAGTTTCTGAGGTAATTTCTTTTGAATTATTGCACTACATTCTTCACTTAATGCAACAGTTTCAAAAGCTTCAAATTTTCATTTTTTACTTAAAATATTCTTCATAAATTTTGCATAAATTAGCATTTGTTCCAAAGCTTCAGCAAAAGGTATGTTAATGGTAAGTTTCTTAAAAATTTCAAAGAACTTAGAAAATTGATGATCAAGCTTCTGCTATTTTAATCTTTAAGGAAAAGGGGGTGGTGGTTTTTCAACTTCCCCATTAATAGGAATAACATTCTGATCTTGACTAGGAGAAGGAGTTTCTTTAGGCTTTTCAATCTCTTCAACCTCAATCTCATTTTGAATTTCATTCTGCATTCTTTCTTTTAATTCCTTTCCACTTCTAAGAACATGTTCATGTTCTTTTCCAGTTTCCATTTGATTGATTTCAACATTACTAGGAAGTGTTCCTGGAGGTCTGTAATTATTTAAATAAGCAATTTGTCCCATTTGATTCTCAATATTACGAATAGCAGTGTTTTAATTTTGTAATTGATTATTTAGTTGTAAAATTAATTCTTCTATAGATAACTTTTTCTGTTTATTATTAAATATAGGTGGTTTATAGTTTGAATTTACTTGATTATTCTAATTACCAGTTGGATGGGATTGATTATTACCCCATTGTTGTTGTGAATTATTCCAGTTAAAATTAGGGTGATTTTTCCATCCAGGATTATAATAATTGGAATAAGGGTTATATTTACTAGCAATAGCTTGTAAAATTTCAATAGTTTGAGAATCTTCAATATTAGCAGAGTTGTTATGTGATATATTGATAGCAAAATTATCTATTTTCTTAGATATAGCGGCTACTTGTGAAGCTAAGATAGAAAAGGCTTCATTATCATGAATACTTGCCATTCTTTTAGGATTAATCCTTTCAGAAGGCCATTGAAAGTTATTATTAGCCATTTCTTCAATTAAAGTATAAGCTTCTTCAAATGATTTAGCCATTAAAGAACCTCCAGCAGCAGCATCAATAATTGATTTAAGTGATCCAATTAGTCCGTTATAAAATGTTTCAATAATTAACCAATCAGGTAAAGCATGATGAGGACATTTTCTTATTAGTTCTTTAAATCTTTCCCAAGTTTCATAAATTGTCTCCCTGTCAAATTGACTAAATGAAGTAATATCATTTCTCAATTTAGCAATTTTAGAAGAGGAAAATATTTAGCAAGGAATTTTTGTGCCATTTCAGCCTATGTTTTAATAGAACCTATTGCTAATGAGTTCAACCACATCTTTGCTTTATCTCTTAAAGAAAAAGGAAAGAGTCTAAGTCTAATAGCATCATCAGAAACATTGTTGTATTTAAAGGTAGCACAAAGTTCTAAAAAACTAGCAAGGTGTAAATTCGGATCCTCATTTGGTGTTCCCCCAAATTGATTATTTTGAACCATTTGAATAATTGACGGTTTAAGCTCAAAAGAATTAGCATCTACAGTAGGTATTTGAATATTACTATGAAGTTCATCATCTGTAGGGTTAGCATAATCTCTTAATGGTTTGTAAACATTTTGTTCATTAATTTCAATTGGATTTTGTAAATTATTATGTAAATTAGCCATCTCTTGATATTTTTGAATTTTTTTTCCTTTTTTAATTCTTCTAACAGTTCTTTCTAATTCAGAATCTAAAAGAAATAATCCTTCAGATCCAGAACTACGCATAAAAAGTAAGTAAAATAGCAAGAAATAAAATTATTATTATTTTTGTTTTTGTTTTTGTTTTTGATGTTTGTTTTTTTATGTATTTGTATTTTTGACAATAAAATAAATAAATAAAATAAAATATCTAAAATCTTTAAATTTTGCCTCCCCGACAACGGCGCCAAAAACTTGACTCTCGATCCCCGGCAACGGCGCCAAAAACTTGACCCTCGATCCGCAGCAATGCACCAAAATCTTGGTTTGCAATCGCCAAACAATGCAGTAATTTATGCTATCAAAAATATGTTATAGGCAATACTTTGACTCAAATAATAATAGCGGCTAGTGTATATAAATATAATTTTATGGAAAATATTTTACACACTAGGGGTACTACGCAAGTATACGTATCGCTTCAACTAATATAGAACTTTAAATAAAGACTCCAAGTATCGATCCCACGAGGAGGATTATAGATTTTTTTAAATATTTTGATTTTATTTTTATGTATTTCTTTTAAAGTTAACAAGTTGATATTTGATTTACTAGATGCAGAAATAAAGCAGTAATAAAGTAATGATTGATGTAAATAAAAAATAAGCAAAGAACTTTCTTCCTTTCAATTAATCCAGGACGTTTTAGATAATGTAATAATCGTAGAGAATATAAATTTATGGTATTGTGCCAAATAGAAGCATTCCTATTCTTTACCTTCGCTCGATAGTGTGAAGAACATTGACTAATCCATAGATCAGGTCTGGATGTATTGTTAATAGAATGGGATGATGTAGGCTCACACTACTAGATGTCCAAGGGTGACTATGGTCGGCCCTACTAGTGACCCTTTCCTTCTTTATAAACCAAATTACAAGAATTTAGCCTGTCACTCTAAAAACCTAATTCTACGCCTATTAAATAATATCTTCCTATTTATTTGCACTTCACCTTGAATAACCCGCGCAAGGCCTTCGACTACCCTAGATTCATGTGATATCTACTAGTTAAGAATTCATCTCCTTGTAGGTTTCAAAACTCTTCAACAGATTTTAACAATTTAAATGGCCAATTTAAATAATAAATTAAGATCCGGTATTAATATCATCACAATGTTTAAAATATAAATATAGTTTTTAATTTTCCATCGAATTTTATATTATCTCATTTATCTTTTCTTAATTGAAAGGAGAAAGTAAAGTAACTACTCAGAACACATTGAATTTTAACAATAAAACATATAAATAAAACTTTGAATCAAAATACAAATACTTATCTCAAGTGTTTCTCCAACTGAACCTCTGAATCCTTCTAACTCTAAAGTAAATAGACTTCAAAAGCACCGACTCTTCAAATACTCTCAATACAAACTCTAAAATAAACTCACTAAATAATAAAAGAAACTATAAATATGGCCCTTAAAATATTTCTCTAATTTCTCTTTCAAAATGGAACTATGGGGCCAGGTGCTTTTTGGTTAGGTTGTGGGTTTTTGGGCGTTTTTCTCTGAAGGAGTAGCCTCCTATTTATAGGCTTCAAGAGTTGCCTTGAGGTACCTCTTCAAAATGTGTCCATGTTCAATGAATCTTCTAGAAGGTGTGTCTGGCGCCTAGGCGCCGGAATCTGGCGCCTAGGCGCCGGACTCTGCATCCAATTCTTCGCACCTCTTCACTTTGGGTCGAACCTCTTCGCGATCCTAACTGTTTCCAAGCGTCCAAATACAATGTATCACATGTCCTATAATCCAGGAATAACTGCCACTCTTCTAGATGGTCCAATAACCGCTAACACTGTCAAAATAACCGTCCAAAAGTCGTCAAAAATCATACAAAATTCCGTATCGAACTGACACTTAGGAGCTGGATTCTGGTGCCTAGGCGCCAGGCCAATTATTTTGACAATTTTGCATTTTGGTTCCATTTTTGCTCCTTTTTGCTCCTTTTTCATCTTTTTTTTCTTCTTGGACATTTTTGCATCACCTACATCTAAAACACAAAAATACATTTCATTAAAGCTTAATATCCTTAAAAATTTGATAAAAATCATGACATAAAAATAGGTATTTTTTTCATGGATCAATAGATGAAACTGATTATCTAAGTAAAGAACATTTCCAAGAAAGTTTTGAGAGTAAGATAACATATGAGGTTGGAATGGATTTTCATGATGAGTTGAAAACGTTATTTAGAGAAGACTGTATGTATGTTCAGGAGAGGTGTGAAATGATGGACGCTACCAAAAATAGTAAACTTTTAATTCCATCTGTTGAAAAATCTCATGAGCTTAAGATGGATGCACCCCATACAATTTTAAAGCTTATCTATTTAGGGAATTCAACTACACAACCAGTCTTTATATCTTCAAATTCGACTCAATTACAAGAAAAACCTGAATTGAATGATGAAAAAGATAAAGTTATTGAACAAGGACTTGGAAGAGAATTTGAGGATAAATTTCAAAAGAACTTTGAGTTGAGAAAAGTTGATAAGGATATTAGAAGACCATTAGAAGAAATTTCTAAGGGATTAGAAAAACCTATTTCCTTAACTAAGATAGATTCTCCATCATTTAATAATTATAAAGGGAAAGAATTAGAATATAACTTGAAACAGAAGAGTGACATAGAAGAATTTAATCCTCAATCTGAAATATCTAGAGAGAATCTGATCCAAAATTTAGGAGATCTTGAATTATCTTCTAGAGATCCATTTCTTATGAATTTTAAGAATGATATTAATATTCAATTTTAAAAAATCAATAGAAGAATATTGGATCTAGAAAGAAATATGAGGAATTATGATATAAATTCATCTAAAAAGGAAGACTTGAATGAAAATTAAAATTTAAAAATTTTATAGGAATCCCTGGATCTGGAAATGCTTGGGCGATTAATAGAGGATTACTTAATTGGAATTTTTATTCAGGTGTAATCATTTGTCGAGTTAACGACGTTAAACCAAGCGCTTTATGGGAGGCAACCCACAGTTATCAGTGTGCTTTGATCTAGTGTGCTTGAGAGTCATGATTGTTAGTGTTGTATGGTGTTTGCTTTAGAGTGGACTGACTTGATATTTATGTGTCATTGTGGATTGATAAGTTAGATTGATTATTGGTAGATATTTGGATTATGTGTGCTTTGATCTGATCTCTGTTTGTATCTTGAGAGAGGTGATTTCTTAACTTCTTATTATGGCTAGACTTGATCTCTTGTAGTAATTGGATTAACGAGTCTACTATGACTTGGGTCTCACCCAGACTTGAGTTTTACAAGAGAAATCATGAATTTTGAACATTGATAGTTTTATCTTAATTTGTTACTTCCTTTCTGCAACTTTATTTTCATTAGGTAGAAGTCATGAACCTAATTGATGAATACCATGTGGATGATGTTACACTATCATCATAACTGTTAGAGGTGTTTAATTTTAAGGATTAGATGATGCCTGAGATTGGTGCCTAGGAGCCATTATATCAGGGGTAATCTTATCTTTCATATTATAATCTATAAAACCATTTTAAATGCACCTTATTTATCTGTGTAGTGATTTTGATTGAAATTGGAAGTAAGTTAGTAAGATGTGATGAGTTTATGGAAGAATTGACCTTATTTATCATGTGTGTTTGTTTTTGAATTGTGTGTTTGTGCTAGTGTTACAGTTTTATATAAGACTTGAAGAACATTTTTATATTTCAATGTTGATACATGTTATGCTAGTTAGACTTTGGTTTACTTAATTTCATTCTAGCATGTTTAGTTTAGATTTACTTTCTGCTACATGATTTCTATCCTGATTAATAATTGTAGATCTTTCTGATAGACATTTGTAGTAAATAGAATTTCTAAATTTTTTTTCTTCCTGCTTGTATATTCTTTACGGAATGCTATATATGTTAAAAATTAAGTTTGGAGGTAGGAAAAAAAATAAAATTTTAATGTGAAAATACTTCCTTTTAGTGTAATTTTATTACAAGAATGTTTTAGGTTAGATTTACTTTCTCCTACATTCATTCTATCCTGATTATTGATGTGGTGGACTTATATATGCAAGAATGTATGAACTCGAATTTATATATGTTTACAATGATTTTGTAAAGTCTGAACACTCAACGCAAGTATACGTATGGTATCAAGTAATATAGGGCTCTAATGAAGTCCTGGTTATCGATCCCACAGAGAAGTACGAAGTATAAGAAGGTGTTTCACAATATATATAATATAATACTGAAACCTGATACTCAAATTGCACTTAAATTTTACTACTTACTTCGTCTACCACTATTCAAAAAACAGTAATATTAAATCAAACTACAAATATTTCTAAAAACTTTGAAAACAGAATTAATTAGTAGACACACTAAACTATGTATTTGAAAGGTATTTGTTATAGGAGAAAAGTATCTTTCCTCTTGCAATGAGAATGTAATTTGTGGATTGATATGGAACAATTATTTTTGTTATTGTGCCAAATAGGAGCATAGATGATTCTTTACCCTTAAAAGAGTACCCCCCCACTTCTAAGAATGAAAGGAACATTGACATATCCTAAGTTTAGTCACTAAATCCAAGGCTAGGCTAGGAGGATACAGGTTCTCACTTTAGAGCTCCCACTCACCCTTCACCTGAAGGCTAACCTTCGAGTTTAGTCACTAATCCTAGAACCAATTTGGGGATTTCAGCCTGTCACCCTGAAATCTCCACATTGAAGTCCATAAAAACATAATTCCCTATTTATTTGCACTAAATTCACATGAACTACGCAATTCATCCATGGAAATTGAATGGATCATTCATTATTGTTGTAGGACATTAAATCCTTTCAGAGTTAATGTTCAACAACATATTTTAACATTTCAATTGGCCAAAGCAAAAAGTAAATTAAGTTTGAAATGAAACACCATCACAATTTCTTCAATACATTAAAAGCACATCAAATCCACATCAATCCATCATCACATCTCTATGCAAGAAGAAAGACAAGGGAGACTTCTCAGACTTCATGAAGAAGATACAATAAAACATGGATTTTATATATAAAACAAAAGTCATATAAACCATAAAAGAAAATACAACTTATCTCTTTATCTTCCCCAATGCAATTCCCTTAAAGTTCATTTGAATCATTATCTCTCTTCTTTACAACACTTGATTCTCTCTTTAGAATGGAAAGGAAGAAGCAATCTCTCACTTTACTCCTTCTCCTTCACACCTTAGAGAAGAATTCCTCTAAAATCCTCACTTTTACACACTCTTCTCCTAAACCCTAACACTTAACACACACTAAAACTACTCTAAAAGACACAAGACACACACAAGAGACACACCATTTTCTTCCAAAAACATTTACTTATAAGTTAGAAATGAAATCCCATGAGTTTCCATAGGCATCCCTTCAAAAAGTCACCATAACTCTTCAAATTTTTAATTCCACCGACTTCGGGTGCAGGCGGTGCCCGATAGAGCGCCAGCGACGCTCTATCTTGTAGTTAAATTCTAAAGTCTCTGGAAAATGGCATCGGCGGCGCCCATTCTAGCGTCGGTGGCGCCATAACATGTTTTCCACCATTTTGCTCCATTTTCCTCCTTTTTGCTCTGAATTCATTTCTTTTTGCTTCTTTTCACTCCAGTCACCTAAAATCATCATACCTGCAACAAATCATCAAAAATACCTTTCTTTAAAGTGCAATATCACCAAAAATGGGTAAAATTACATAGCAAAAACCGTATATATTTTTGGTGCATCAAAATCCCCCAAACTTTAACTATTACTTATCCTCAAGTAATCCTTTTACTACATAAAATTATAACTCTATGCAATGTATTTTTCAACTGTAAGACACTAAAATTTTTCATTCAAAAGAATATATTGTTTAGATTTCGAGAAAGAAATTTACTAACTTAGGTCAACACTACATGTATAAGAATATTCAGCAATCAAGTCTAAGGGTTCTAGCCTTCTATTTATTTCAAGATGAACCATAATTTGTCACATTAAGAGTGCCTCAAAAGACTATGTGGAAAAGGAGTTCATGCAAACTTCATTAGAATGTAGGCCAATAATTTAAACATAAATTCATAAATGAAATCAAGTTCTCCCTTTAGGGTGACTCAAGTGAAGCCAATTTTTTATTAGGCATCTCCTAAAGCTTCTCCTCATAAATATTTTTTTTCTTTCTTTTTCTTTTTTTTTTCTCTTTTCTTTTAGGGATTGTTTTTTAATCCTTCTTTTCCTCTTTTTTTAATGAGGGTTACTATATCTGAATAACCTTCAATAATTTTGAACTTCACTCTCCTCTTTCTAAAGTTCAAACCTGAGACATCTCCTTACTTTATAGTTAAGTACAAGCTTTATTATTCATCATAAAGTTACAATCTCTTTTTAACACACAATACCTTAAGTCCCTTAACATTTAAAAAATACAGTTTTCTTTACTTTAAATAGTTGACTATAATCAAATCCTTTCATACCAAATATCTTACTTCTATAAAATTAACCTTTATTACTAAAAATTTTCATCCTATACTTCTATAATATTCAATTGAAAGAAAAAGTTTTAGTTACTTATAGTGAGGTTCAACTGTCAGAAGTTATGCTAATAATTTTTTAAAATATAATAATTGAGAATAAATAAAAGTTAATATTTCTCTACCCTCCCCCAAACTTAAAGTTTTTAGTAAATTTGAAACAGTAGAGAGTAAAAGAAAACTAACCTTTCTGTGCTGGGATCATGAAATCTTCAACGGCTATCTAGTATTAGTCAAAATTTATAACTAGCAGACATGAAACAATTAGTAGCAGTGATATAACAATTTTAAATATTTGCATGGGTAAAGAGAAATTAACTTTAAACATTTAAACATCCAACAAAACACTATAATATTAAGCAAACGATCACAGTACTACACAGTCCAGCTAACAATTTTAATGTTTCAGTACAACATAACAGTACACCAACAAGGTTACACAACATATGAAAATACATAACTACTACATCACAACAATACAACAACAGGGTTACACATCACAAGAAAAATAAATATCTACTACATCATAACAGTACAACACAACATAGCATGAACAACAGAAATAAAAAAACAAACAATCTACCAATCTCCATCACCAGGATCAGCAAGGTCTTCAGCAAGGTCATCAAAAGGGTCATCAGTAGGGTCAGGTCTATATGGTGTATAGCTGGGGAAAGTAGGAAATATCACATTAGACTCACCCTCATAAATCTAACCTGAGCGTCATAATAAGGAATATCAAACTCAAGTCTCCTCTGCAAATAATCTTCATTCTCATCACTCCTCGCCTCAAACACATCCATCCTACCATGGAGTCTATCCACACTAGCACTCTGTAATCTCAGTTGCACCATAATATCGGATAGGGTAGGCGGCTCAGATGTAGATGGAACATCATAACTCGTAGTAGGAATATCAGCACTCCTACACTCAACTCGAGTTTGTTGACCTCATTTTTGATGGGGTCTTCCCTTCCCTCTTTAGTGTTTAGGATCTAGCCTTAGGCTTCTCCTTTGACTATCTTAGAGGACTAGAATTGGGACCTATCCCTTAGAAATTTGAACCACTTCTTGCCTCCCCGCAAACCCCACAAGCTTGATTATAGACCCCTAATCACCTAGAGGGTTGAGATCAAGAGTGAAGGTTTAAAGGATGAGTTCCCTATAGGATTCTTTGGCCTTAGGACCACCCTGGGTGGCTTGGTCTGATGAGGGTTCACTTACACACTCACTACACTCACACTCTACACTCTCACACACACAATCCAAATCCTAAAACCACACCCATACCCAACTTGACCCCCTACTCATGTAGGTGATTCATATGGATGGACCTTAACCCCTAAGCCCCTGGTTAAGAGGGTTAGGAACAACATAGTGAATGCCTCAAATGAGTCCTCCCATGGCTCATATAGGCTTAATATGGCTTCATGGCTTAATCAAAGTGATTCCATTCCACTCATATTTGATCAATCTTCATTATTCCAAAATTTCAATTTTTGGCCCCGGGGATCCTACACCTATCAAACCTACGAAAAGCCCTTAAAATTGCCCAAATCCTCCTAAATTTCTAAATCACCCAAAATCCCCCAAAATTAACCTTGAAAATTCCCTCACCAATCAAATTGATCATCCATAGCCATAAAATACCCAAAATTCCAAAAATACCCCCAAATACCCTCCAAATACCCAAAATGCCCCTCTTATCCAAAAAATACAAAAATTCAGAAAATTCCCAGAAAACTCCAAAAAATCTAAAATATTCCCATTTTCATTTTGTCCAACTACACCATGGGCCAATTTTGTCAATTTACCCCACTTTCACCAAAACCCCCAATTTAGTCAATTCTTAACCCAAGTGAACCCAATGTCAAACCAAATCTACCCAATTGACCCCAATTTTGGTCCAATTCATTTCTAAACATCAATTTAATATCCACAATATCAATCTAGACCAAATCCAAGTCCAATTTGATTGAAATTTGAATCCAATTTCACTTTTGACCTTAAAGCCCAATTTGGACCCATGACCCAAACTTAGCCCAAACCAAACCAATTCAACTCCAATTGACCCCAAACCTTTTCTAAACCTTCCCTAACATCCCCACAAACAAAACACTAACATAATTTGCTCAAAATTTGGACCCAAACCCCACTCAAATTCAACCCAAAACCAAGAAGCCTAATTTTGATCTAAACCCAAACCTAACCTAAATAAGCCCAAGTACCAAAACCAAAACCCAACCAAAGTTAAAACCTCTTTGAAACATTCCCATACACATTTCCCAACATTAATTTTACATCAATTTCAACCTTAGCCCAACATTGGCCCAAATTTGCCCAATTTGACCTACAGTGGCCCATTTACCAAATAAACCCAAATTCAACCCAATTCAAACCCAAACCACCTCAAATTCATTTCAAATCACTCATGACACATCCCTAAATCAAGCCCAACAATTATTTGGCCCAAAATTCTATAAAATTCCCATCCATGAATTCATTCTTAAACCTAAAGGCTCATTCCCTTAAGCCTTCCTAAAAGCCCATCCAAAGCAAGTTCAAAAGCCCAAAGTCCATGACAAAGCCCACATGAAATTCCTCTCATCATCCCTTTGATTTAAAACACTTCCTAAGTTCTAAAATCCATCACCAAATAATTCCAAATCAATCCATATGCAAAATCTCATCAAATCACCCCTAAATTACCAAAATTTCTAAAACCCTTTTTCATGAAATTGACCAAACTTTTTCCCAAGCCAAAGGTGAGCCATGAAGCCATTCTTGAGCCACATGCAAGCCATGTGAGTTGTTGACATATGACCATACCACATTGGGCAAAAGAGGGAGGCCCTTTCCATAACTCCTAAAAGTCATTAACCACTCCCACGATTCCCCTTAACCATGCTTAGTTTTAATTAAGCTTGGATGGTGACTTGACCCTACTGATTAAGCTGAACAAAACATCTTTCTCTTCAGCCCAAGCAAGCCTTGGATGGTGAACCTAGCCCAAAACCATGGGTTGACTCATTTAGACCCAAAACTAGCCTTCCCCCATTCCATTTCAATTCAAGCCCTTTACACATGGCCAACTCCAATTGACTTCACCATTGCCAAGCCCTGACCTCACTGGTCAAGATGGTGACCTGACCCTGGCCGGCCAGCCACCACAGTCACCGGAAAACCCCATGGCCGAGACCTTGGGAGGAGCCAAAGTTTGGAATTCCCACCTGCTGAGCTGCCCCATGCCCAATGGCCACCATGGCTGTTCTTCCCTTGACCTAAGCAGCTGATCCCAAGCCCTAACTCCCCCTGGGAGGCCCTCCAGCCATGCCTATTTAAACACCACCTCTCTCGGCCATGAAGAGGTGCTGAAACAAACCTTAAGGAAACTCTGCCAAAATTGTTCCAGAATACTCCCCACTCTTAGAGCAATTGATCCCCAGTGACAATTTGCCCTAATCCCCATCAACAGAACCCAATTTCTCAGCCAAAACTCCACCCAAAACTAGGACATCTCCAAATTCTCCACCAAAATCAAATTAAACTCACCCACGCCTGCACAAGACCAAGAGAAGGAGTTCCCTAGTGGAAGCCCCCTCTCCAAACCACCCAGCTGTTCCAGACTCCAAAGGTTGTGATCGGGCTTGGTCGAAATCATACTTAGGCAATTCACCAGGCCAAGAGACTTCATCTGGAGCTTTCTTGGACCCAATCGAAGGTGACACAACCCTCAGATTGAAGCCACACTTCTCTGAGCTAAGGTATGAGCTAACTCTTTATCCCAATCTTCTAGAGATTCTCCATTTCAAATGCTTTAATTTCAATGCATGATCACTGTATAGATGTATTTGTCTCTTCAAGACGAATCCATAGAGCACAAGAACACGAAAATCCGTTAAGTATTGAGTGAGATATTAAGGATTTAGTGTGGACGGTTCTCGGGCTAGGAGGCTTGGGGACAATGAACGGATGCCGTTCATTTAATACACGCGCGGACGGACGGCCAGGATCGCGCCGGATGAGGAGACGGGACGATGCAGCGGGCCCCTGCAGCGCTGAGTCGGATGGCGGTGCCGAATCAGGAGTCGACGCGTGGAGCTTCGGAGCTGGCGAGGTTGACGCGGCGCCGCGTGGATAAGTAGAAAAGTAGGCTATTTTTCTAATTATTTAATTACGAGAACTTCAAAAATCCATAACTTTGTGTAGAAAAATCCTAAAAATAAAATAAAAATACCCACTTTCTCAGTGATCAGAGGAGAATAATGTGGAAAAGAAATCAAGTAATTTCATTAAGAATTTTATTTTTAATGATTTATTTACTCTCTGCATTGTTTTAATTCTCCATGCATATAGGAAATTCACCATGGCATGAGACCATAGGGTTTTTGAAGCCCCTGAACTTGGGAACATTCCCTGAATTTTCCTAAGTTAGAGGCCATCCCTATGAGAAGTTATTGATTCTTCAAGTTCATGTTACTGTTTTGAGTATTTTAATTCCAATAATTAGCATGTTGAGAAATAAATTCTAGAAAAATTTAGTGATGTTTCTTATGACCAGAGGAGCCTAGGAAAAATAAGTTTTAAGTTAATTCACTTTGAACAACCCTAATTGGCCTAAATACCCAAAATTGAACTTTAATTAATTAGGGTTAACCATTAAACAAATTAACTTAAAAACAATTCTCCACTGTCCTCTAGGGATAGGAGAACACCACATAAAAATTTGAAACCAATTGAACTTGGTTAACCCCACCAAATGGGTTGATTAAGCCTCTTAAGCAAAAATAGGTAAAATTAAACTTTAAAAATTTATAACTCAAAAAATACTTTTTAAAATTTCACAAAAATAGTTTTGGAGCTTCTCTGATATCAGAGGAACTTAGGAAAATTAAAATTGTAATTTTCTAAAAAAGTTGATTTTTATCATTATTTTAATATTTTTAATAATTAAAAAATAATAAAAATCATAAAAATATTAAAGATCACCAAAATGTCACATTTTGAATTCTAATCATTTATGAACAAACCAAATATTTTTCTTAACTCCCTAGGGTAAGATATTGAATTTTAAAGGCTTAATGTAATTTTTAATAATAAAAAATGTATTTTACAACCTTCTCACTAAAATAATTCTAATAAATCAAAGAAAAATCAAAAAAATATAAAATTTATTTCTCTGGACTCCTTGAGGTCAGAGAGATTTAAGAAAAATATAAAATCCATTTTTCAACTTTAATTTTATTTTAAAATTAATTAATGCTCCAAAACTCAAAATAATTCTAATAAATAAAATATAATTCAAAAAAATCACCAAAATTAGTCCAAATGGTCCTCTGGTCATTAGGAGTGCCCCATAATTTTCTTAAGGACAGAAAAATTCCCTTGGTCATCTTATTGAATTTTCCTTAGAAATCCCTATTTTCTACAAAAAAATAATTATATAAATAAATTAAATATAGAAAAATCACATTTTCTTCTCTAATGTCTTAATTGACATGTGAGAGAAGCCACATAAAAATTTCAAATTCATTTAAGCTCAATTTAGTGAGTTATGGAATTTTTAAGCTTGAAGGGCAAAATGGTAATTAAAATTTTAACCCTTAATCAAAACTTTAGGCTTAATAAAATGAGAAAGTAAAATATTTGATCATAATCTGATTTGGATGATTGAAATTTAAATAATTAAAGGATAGAGACCCATCAATCATTTTTAAGATTAATTAGAGTAAACTTTAATCATTTAATTAATGAAATTTGGAAGATTAATAAAAATTGAAATTATTAAAATAGGGATATTATTAAGAAGACATTTATACTTTAATTTAAGAATCCCTATATTAATCACTTCAATAATATTTAATTCCCAATTAAAATGATAATACAAACTCAAGATTTAAAATACTAAAAGGCTTAATCATTAAATTAAATTAAAATTAAAACATTTAAACTAAATTCAACCAAAATTTCAATTAAATTAATACTTTAACACTTAAATTAAATCATCTTTAAAACATAAAAAATAAAATATTAAATTAAAATTAAAATTAAATTAAAAAGAAAATAAAATAATATAAAATTAAATTAAATTAAATTAAAACATATTAAATTAAATTAAATTAAATTAAAAAAATAAAATCAAATTAAAATAAAATTTAAATTAAATTAAAATTAAAAATAAAATAAAATTAAAATTTAAACTAAACCAAATTAAATTAAATTAAATTAAATTAAATTAAATTGAATTAAATATAACATCACTTAAGACATAAAGATTTCAAAATAAATCTAAAACAACTTGAACACTATTCCAAACTTAAATCCATTAATTAAAATTAAATTAAATCACAAATCACTTAAACATCAATTTGCCCTCAAAAGCTCTTGTTGTCATAACTCCTAAACGGAGTATTAAGTGAAGTGTCACTTCATTCATAGGATATTCAAATATCCTAGTTCACTGAGCAAAAGAACAAAACTTAATTAAACCTCGGATGATTAATTCATGTGATTAATTAAATCCATTTGGACTTAGAATAATTTCAGCAATATTGAAAAGACGTTTAAGATTCGTCTTAAGCACTTCCTCAATATGACGGGGTGTTTTATAAGAACAATTGAACTTAATTATTCTTTGGTGCAAAAAATCATCCATAAACAAAATTGAAAACCTAGACGTCATAGGAATGACTAGCTATAGGACTAGGATCTTGGTAGAAAACCAGAAACCTTGCCCTTAGCTTTACCTAGGTAATTGCTATAAATACTTAAATGCTCTAACATGTGTTTCAAGTGCATCTTGGGATGATGGGAAGACCCTCCAGGTATGCTTTTATTTTATTGAAATTTACCTTCTCGCAATCTAATTAATCGCATTGCACTTTCTTTTCTTGCATGATAAACAACTGTTGCATGAAAACCAAAACCTTTAGGATAGTCCCTGAACTGAAACCAAAACTAAATTAAAAGTCATTACAAGATAAAAATAACTGCCACAACATTTCAAAGATATAAAACAACTCAAAATTTAATCACAAACAGAACACAAAACTACAATTACAACTAAATTAAAACGTCTCGTTGAATGATCGGGAATACCTCGAATGATGTAACCCATGTGTTGCTAACGGGATTTCCCACGGTCTAAATGAAAGTGGGGAACTCATTCAGTTGAGTTTAGCAAATTCATCTGGACTAAGTGAATTCGATGAAAATAACGGTGTCGGGGTGACGGAACCGTGGGATCTTAATCAGTTCTGTTTAATCAACTTTAAGATTTGTTTTAATTAAAATATTAAAAAACGCTTGGATTTTAAGATTCTCTCTAAACCAAAACACTTCTCTCATCTCTTGATTTATAACTTCCAAAACTAAACCTCTGCAACAACAAGGAGCTCGAAGCATGGTGGGCAGCACGGCCATCGTCATCAGCAAAACTCGGATCAACATCAACAAAACTTTCTTAGATCTAAATAACCAAGCCATGGGACTTTGAGGTGGTTTGCCTAGTGTAACATAAATCCTCAACTTTTCGTTAGGCATTTGCATAATCATGTTATGTAAATTAAGCCCTAACCGGTCACATCTTCGAGGTTGTTTGTATGATTGTGTCATACGAATAAAAGTCCTGATTAATTAAGACAGGTAAGATGAAACATTAAATGAATCCTCAAATCTAAGCCAAACAATAGGACAGTTTGGGAAGTTGCCGAGATTCCTCTTGGATCCTCAGCTTCTCCTACTTCGCTTCCTTTGGACTCCTAAAATAAATTGTTCCAAATTTTGAGTCATCCCCTTTCGAATTTCCAAAATCCAACCCTTTGAAAACCTTAAACTTTGAAATTCTTGAGAGCAAAACCACTGATCATTATCGAGAGTTTTCTTAAGTGATTCACTTCATTTAAGATGTAATTAACTATAGGGGCTTGCCCTTATAGGGAACTTTAAGAACCAAGGTAATATAAACCCTGCTTAATTCATTTATAATAAGCAGAGGAATTTGTCGGCTTATAAAATTGGTTCGCAGACCAAACGGATGTCACAAATCTTCTAGTTTATTTAATCGAGCCCCATCATCAAGCAGTGTGTCTATTCTTCGGGATAGATACACGGTTTGTGATGCGGTGATCGTTTATATATAATAATTGGGATGTGAGATCCGTTTGATTTCATATCTTAAAACATTCAAATTTAAAATTATATTCAAAATCAAATACTACTTTCTAAATTATATATATATTTAAATTAAATTTAAGATTCGCCGACAATTTCTGTTAGGCGACCCCCTTTTCAAAATACAACACATAACCTAAAAATATGCCGACAACTTCTGGCGACTCCGCTGGGGAAAAGTTCCTCTCTCCATTTTAATCAGATGGTTTTGCTTTCAAAATCGGTAGTAAGCCCATGCCCCTAGTGGACCAAACTATCATTCTTCCGTTGGAATACCCCGTTCATTTCTGTCTTGAACGAGTATAACCAACTCCTCTCGGATTTAGGAGCCACTGTTTAGACACCCCTAAACGGAGAGGTTCCGAGATCCTTTTACCTCTTTTCGACGTGGGGTGGACCCCCGATAGGTGTTAGTTTAGGAGCGGTCTTTCGAGTCGAGAAGTCCCGCATAAGACTTTCTCTTCCTTTCCAATTCGAATCGGATTCCTTACCTTCTCTACACCTTTGAACATTCCGTTCCTAATAAACAAACCCTCTAATGAATGAATCTTTTAACAAATAACTCCTTTTTATAAATACATGAACAAAAATGTGTTCGGACTCTTTTGATTCCTTTCTTTTCGTCCCGATGAGAAGAAGCATAACTTGGGACTGACAATCAGAATCTACCTTGCAGAAGATGTCTGCCCCAAAGCTGATTTTTCTTTCACCAATGGACTGGACTTCGCTGTTTACAAAAATGAGCTGCCCGACAATGGGATCATCCGGTTTGGACAAGGATTCGAGAACACAAATGTCAAGATCACTGACGTTACCCTCTTCACACTTACAGACAAAGTACACGAAACTGAAAGACCTTTGATCGAATTCAACCTCAAGTCAACTCAAGAGTTCCCTCCCCTGCAAAGGGTTCCAAGTCGAGAGGAATACTACCGTCCATAGTGGATCGTTATCTCTACCCCCACTGGTCTAGTCGTCTCTGCACCTACCCCGGCTTCCGCTAAAGTGAAGGGGAAGGAAGTTCAAATTTGTAACGAGCATGTTACTGTGGAGGGTTCAGATTTCCGTGCGAGACCTTCTGTTTTCAAAATTGGGTCCAGCTCAAAGGTTCCACCCCTAACACGGACTCAGAGAAGAAACAGAGGTAGGAAGATTGCCAGAAAGGCCAGAGTTACTGAAGTCGCTTTCTTAGAAGAAATCCCTGAGTACACACCACTACCTGAGTACACACCATTGCCTGAGTATACACCGCTTTTGGAAGGAAGTAGATTCCATCCCCTTTCCACCGCAGCCGACGAGAAAAATTTCCGCAGGATTGCTTCTACATTACCTTGACCCGCATACTATAGCGACAGTCGAAAGAAAAGGGCTAGGATTACACCATTTGCCCGACTACAGACTGTGATAGAGAAGTTAGCAAAGAAAGAGAAATGTCCTGTATCAGAGATTTTAAGAAGAATAGGGCGGGTGCCAGCCAAGTCCCGTCTTGGGCCGCGAGTAGAACCCGTTATCGCCACAGAAAAGCCGAATAAGAAGATGAAGGCTTGTCCACCTGTTGTTGTTGCAGGTTTACAGATCAGGGAGGATACCACCTTCCATCATTCAGCCGACAGACCATCCGGTCCTAGGCCTTCTGCTGCTAGAAGGATGGTATGGCGTCCTACTACTGGCCAATTAAGACCGAAACAACGACCAGAAAAGGAAAGTCTCGTCAGGAGACTCAAGTCCGAAGAGAGCGCCACTGCAATAAAAGGGACTCCTAAAAAGGAAACCCAACATCCATCGCATGATAACTGCGAAACCGCACGAAAAAGACCATTGGAAGACGCTATGGAAAAGCTAAGAACCGACATTCAACGATAAGCAAGAGAAAGAGAAGAAAAATTTGGAGATGAAGTTGACTCGTCGGAATTCATGGATGACGAATACGTGGAGATCAACATGGTTGAAACACGAGCATCGTCAGCTTCGCAAGGTGCCCGACAGCTGCAGAGAGAGATGAACCGGAAGCATTAAGAGCACAAATTCGAGAAAAAGATGATACAATCTCTCAAATGGCAAAAAGGATGGAAGAGATGGTCTGCAGCCCTAGCCACTCTTCGCAGTCGAGCTCAACCCCCAAGAGAAACACCTCCGAAGTTATTCATATTACGGACGGAGGAAAAGAGATTACATCCGTTAACGGAGACGATCGACCGAAGAAAGACTCTACTCGAATATGATTCCGGAGAAGGACATCAAGAACATGGTGGAACAACGAAGTGCGAGAAGCCTTAGCACGATCCTAAGAGCGGAGCATCTATTCAGACGGGTAGACCTTACCCCAAAGAATTTGATGCAGTACAATACCCAAAAGGCTTCGTACCACCTCTGTTCAAGACTTTAGATGGTACCGGAAATCCTCGATAACATGTTGCACATTTTTGTGCTAGTTGTTGCAACGCCGGTGGGAGTGACGCCTTACTCTTCCGACAATTCGTCGCCGACTCGTCAGGGATCGCCTTCGATTGGTATGCAGAGTTACCGAACGGTTCGGTAAAGACATTTTCAGAATTAGAAAACCTTTTCGTGAAACAATATTCCGGAGCTCAGCACCATATCACCATCGGTGACTTAGTGGTGGAGAAACAGAAACCGAATGAAACTTTAGTGGACTACATACTTCGATGGAGAAGTCTAAGCATGAAGTGTGAGCTATAGCTACAAGAGCAGCATGCAGTCGGTATCTTGCTTAAAAGCATTCACGGCCCGATAGCACTTCTCCTTAAGGGATTTACAATTAAGATTTTTGAGAAGTTGTTAAGCAAGGCCGGAAGCTTGCAAGAGGAAGCGAAGCAACTAAGTTTCATCGACAAAACAGACAAACAGAAGCCTGTGAAGACATTTGAAAAGAAATCCAGGATCGTCGCGGCAGTCGATAAGGGCAAGCAGCCAATGCAAATACAGCCGGAGCAGCCGCAGCCCAGCTATCAACAACCTCAACAAAACTACCAACAACCTCAACCCGGTTATCAGCCAACTCAACAATATGAGCAACCGCCTCGCCCACAGCGCACATTAAAGGAGCTTATAAATAAAGAATATCCATTCAAGAATGAGGCAGTGCCAAAGATGTTCCGCAGTTTGATGAAGACTTCGGATTTTCGACTGCCAGAACCTAGGAAGCCAGAAGAAGTCAACAAGAAAGATCATCCCAATTACTGCCCTTACCACGAGATGCTTGGACATAAGATAGAGGATTGCATCACCTTCAAAAGTTGGCTTGACAACAATCTCCGAAAAGGGAACATAACGATCCTAAAGGAATACCTGAAAGAACTCCAGAAAGGAGGTTTTGTCAATGTTATTTCAACGGATCCCATTGTTCCGATAGACCCTTACACGACTGATGATGGATGGAGTACCACTTGGACGAAGTCATCGAATAAAATTTTGGATCGCATCCAAACCGCTTCGGCTCGTGCTTCAACTCAAAGTTTGAAACCTGTCAAGCCGGCGCTATCGCTTGCAATTGAAGAACCGCCCCAGGAAGAAAAGATCATAGAAAAGAAGGAGATCAAAGAAGAAGAAAAGACCGAGGCTCCTAAGGCTAGGCTAGGTGCTGCTTATCCTAGGATGGTTGTTTCCGATTCAGGGGAAAAATTCTTCGAACCTCTGACTCTGTATGATTATTTTCTCGCTCCGGCGGGATCTTATAATGATAAGAGTTATGGCGTTGGCTACGTTTTGACTGTTTCTAGCGATTACGTAACTAACGACAACCAATCTAATCCGGATCTCGATTCCGATACGAATAACAATTCTCAAATCATACACAACCTCGACAATCACGATGACAAAGAAGACATTCACCAAGAAGGCTACGAAAGTTCAACAAGCAATGAATCTATTTGTGAATTCCAAGGAACTCCAATCACAATAGAGTTAGAGCTTTCAGATTTCGAAGCGACTCGAGTAGAACCCGTCATGCCAATTCAAAAGGAGGCACCAGTAAACTTAGTACCATACTCAGAAGAAATCACAGAAGTCAACTTAAGGAGCGGAAGGGTTCTACCTCCGATAATAGGTCCAAAAGACAAAGGAAAGCTGGCGGTTGTTCAGGAAGAATCAACCCAAGCAGAAGAATTGCCCATTCGGGAAGATACTGAAACACATGGTAACAAAGTGGACTATAACGTGCTAGCCCATCTTAGGAAACTACTAGCTAAACTGAGCATCTACGATGCTCTCATCTTATCAAAAGAGATGAGGGAAGCTCTGATCAAGGCCTTACTTGATCCATAGGTTTTTTTAGCTCAGATGGCCGGAGACTCCTTAGACGAGGTTTGCTCGTTAAAGGAACATCGAGGTGTTACCTTCACGGACAGTGATCTACTACTTGTGACAGCCGATCACAACTGACCGTTGTACAATTCAGTCACAATCGGAAAGTTTACACTCTCCAGAGTATTGGTGGATCCAGGAGCGTCAATCAACATAATGAATCTTCGGACGCTAGCATACTTGGAAATTGATGCTCGCGAGCTTGAAGCGGACAAGATGTTACTAAGAGGATTCAACCAGAAAGGAGAAAGAGCCCTTGGATCAATAACACTGTTGATGAAGACCGGTGACTTAGCAAAGACGACTGCAAAATTCCACATAATTGACTCTAAGACATCATTCAACACTCTACTGGGCCGGCCGTGGATCCATGAAAATCGGATGGTACCATCGTCTCTGCATTAGTGCATAAAATACTACGAAAGAGGAGAACAGTGCATTAAAGGTGATTTGCAACCTTTCTCCATACATGAGATTGGAGTCCATGAAGATGTAGCTTATTACGCACCTCCGAAGAAAACAATCTTCTCCGGAAACACCGTGCCAAATGAAGCAAAAGAAATTCGAGACAATGAAGAACCTGAAGTTCTAGTCCAACAGTCACTCACCACTTCCTTACGGTGAGATGGTGAAGGTTTCTCCGTAACTCGCATCCGAGGTCGAGGCCGTGGACGAGGTCGTGGAAGAGACACTAGGGTAGTTGGACGTAAAAAGCCGATGATCAATGTTGATTGGGAAAACGGACTTCCGAGGAAGAAGAGGAAATCAATAAAGAAGCAGCTACAATAAATCGGAAGAAACCACAATTCAAGATTTCTCTCGAAGATGAGAAGAACGAAGAATACAAATCGATGTACGGGAAGTTTAATCACTATGTACACACTATGACCCCGACCCCGATCCGACTCTAATAAGATCGAGGGTATGGTGGTCAAAGAAGTACATAGCGACGGTGCAAAGCCAATCAAATTTTACCATGGCACTTCTTCTTCCAATACCGAAAACAATGTACAATTTGAAGATGTCACTTCTTCCGAATTAATGGAATTACCTTTTGAGTGGTACTCTCCCCGTGTGCAAAATTTAATTCAGCAGTGGTGTCTTACCTCGACAATGGACAAAAGGCCGATCACAACACTTCGAAAAATTATGGAATAATGCCTGGCCGGCCTCCCAATTCAAAACATGGTCTCAGATTCGGCACAGTAGGTTCAGTTGACGATACGGAATTTTTTTTGGTTTTCACTTGCGAACCTAATGAAGACTGCTTGGAAACTACATACGAGCTTGAAGATCTGCAAATTGGAGTTGCTCCACCAGAGTTCGAAGAAGAAATCAAATCTACAATAGATGAGTTAATGGAAGTTAACTTAGGAACTAATGAAAAGCCTAGACCAACCTTTGTTAGCTCCTTACTCAATAAAGAAGATTCCGAGGAAATGATCAAGCTATTAATGGAATTCAAGGACTGTTTTGCTTGGAGTTACGACGAAATGCCGGGATTAGCTCCGAAGTTGCAGTTCACGAGCTAGGAGTGGATCCTACTTCCATTTCCGTCAGACAAGCTTCCAGAAGAATGCATTTGGAAATTGAACAACAAGTAATAGCTGAAGTTAAGAAGCTAATCGACGCTAAATTTGTCCGTGAAGAACAATACCCTACTTGGCTAGCCAACGTGGTACCAGTCAGGAAGAAGAATGGTCAGATCAGAATCTGCGTGGATTTCAGAGACTTGAACAAAGCATCTCCGAAGGATGAATTTCCACTACCAATTTCAGAGTTAATGATCGACATCGCTTCGACACATGAAATATTCTCTTTCATGGATGGATCTTCAGGATACAACCAGATAAAGATGGCACCAGAAGACGAAAAGCTCACGGCATTCAGAACACCAATCGGAGCGTATTGCTACACAGTAATGCCATTCGGACTAAAAAACGCAGGAGCAATATACCAAAGAGCAATGACAAAGATTTTTGAAGATCTCATTCATAACCAAGTCGAGTGCTACGTGGACAATGTGGTCATCAAAAGCAAACTAAAGGAAGATCACCTGTATGATTTGAGAATTGTCTTCAAGTGACTAAGGCAATACAACCTTAAGATAAATCCCTTAAAATGCGCTTTCGGAGTTACCTCCGGGAAATTCTTAGGATTTGTTGTCCGACAACGCAGGATTGAAATTGATCTAGAAAAGATTAAAGCTATCTTAGAGATGCCGCCTCCCAAAACCTTAAAAAAGCTACGATCCTTTCAAGGGAAGCTGGCATATCTTCGACGCTTTATTTCGAACTTGTCATGTAGGTCTCAGCCCTTCTCGGTATTAGTTAAAAAGGATGCCAAATTCATTTGGGAAGAGAAATGGCAACGGGCCTTCGAGGACATTAAACAGTACTTAATGACACCTCCTGTCTTAGCAGCCCCAGTCTCAAGTAGACTGTTGATACTTTATACCGCGGCTCTAGAAAACTCCTTTGAAGCCCTGCTAGCCCAGGTGAATGATGAGGGAAAAGAAAATGCTCTCTATTACTTAAGCCGTTGTCTGATTCCGACGGAAGTAAAGTATCCTCCAATTGAGAAGCATTGTTTGGCCCTGATCTTCGCCCACAGAAACTCAGGCATTACATGCTCTCTCATAAGGTCAACCTTATCTCGAAAGTTAATCCGTTGCAATATTTGATGACCCGTCCAATACTTTCTGGCAGACTTGCCAGGTGGTCGATGATACTATTGCAATTCGACAAAACTTTCGTTCCTCTTCGTGCTATAAAGGGACAAGTGCTAGCTGATTTCCTTGCAGCACACCCTTTACAGGCAGATTCGCCTCTCGACGATGATTTGCTCGACGAACGAATAATGAGCCTAGAAGACACCGATGATCGACGTTGGGAACTATACTTCGACGGAGCATCCTCGGCACAGAAAGACAAAGAATTACAAACGATAGTGCCCGGTAAGGCAGGAATCGGACTAATCTTTATAACACCGGAGCGGGGGATGTTAAGATACTCCTACCACTTAGCAGAGCCATGCACAAACAGCGAGGCAGAATACGAAGCACTCATAACAGGACTAGAACTGACTATTCAAATGGGAATAACGGATATCAATATCTACAGAGATTCTCAGTTGATCATTCAACAGGTCGCAGAACAATACAGAATTTTAAAGCCAAGACTTGAGCAATACTTTCAATATGCCATGAAACTGTTGGAACAAATTCCAAATGTAAAAATCTACAAGATCCCCAGAAGAGAAAACGCTCTCGCAGATGCGCTAGCTCGCCTTACAAAAGAATTTGCCTGCTCACAAGATGAGTCAGTTGAAGTGTTAATTCAAGGACGACAGGTCCTATCACAGCTTGACATCGATATGATACAGAAATCGGAAAAAACAGATGAATCAGTTGCAGCAGTGAGGGAAAATACAGATAATAGACTACCTGCAAACAGGGAAATTATCAGAAGATAAGTCATTAGCACATCAAATCAATAAAAGAGCTCTGTCTTACGCATTAATAAACAATACATTATACAGAAGGTCTTTTGATCAAATGTGGTTAAGATGCTCGAGCGGGTCCGAGGCTCGTGAAATTGTCAAAGAAGTGCATTCGTGACTTTGTGGCGCTCATCGACGGGTCCGAAAATGAAAATGAAAATTAAAAGATTAGGGTATTACTGGCCCTCGATGATGACCGACTGCATGAAAATTGCCAAGAGTTGTCACCAGTGCCTAGTGCACGGAGTAGTTCTACACCAACCTCCAAATGTGCTACATTCGACAATTGCGTTGTGGCCATTTGAGTGTTGGGGCACAGATATAGTGGGTCTGATAGAACCGCCTTCTTCAAGAGGACATCGCTTCATCCTTGCAGCTACAGACTACTTTTCTAAATGGGCAGAAGCAGTTCCACTCAGAGAAGTAAAGGCACACCACTTGTTACACTTTTTCAAAAATCAAGTTATTTACCATTTCGGAGTACCGCGCAGAATCATTTCGGATAATGGGTCTGCATTAAGAAGCATAAAAATCAATAATTTTGATAGAAGACATGGGATCGATTGGCGATACTCAACAATCTACTACCCAAGAGCGAATGACTTGGCCGAGGCTTTTAATAAAACTCTCGTTCAAATTTTAAAGAAAACTTTGGATGACAACAAGAGAAATTGACACGAGAAGTTGTTAGAAGCCCTATGGGCCTACCGGACGACTTTCAGGACTCCTACTCAGTCTATGCCTTACGCTTTAGTGTACGGGTCCGAGGCCGTTTTATCTTTGGAGGTCCAGCTTCCATCACTCAGGATTGCAGTTGCAAATAAAATTACTACAGAAGAAAATGCCAGATTACGATTGGAAGAACTGGAAAACCTGGAAGGGAAAAGACTTGCGCCGCAACAAAATTTGGAACCGTACCAAGCTAAGATGATCCGAGCCCATGATAAACCGGTCCGCCCAAGAACTTTCAAAGTTGGTGACTTGGTTCTTGTTCTCAGAAGACCTATTCTTGCACATCGCAAGATAGGAGGCAAATTTGAACCAACTTGGGAAGGGCCGTTTGTGGTCGAGGTAGTCTACTTAGGAGGCTCCTACCAACTTGTGAATTGCCAAGGAGAACGACAAATGCTTCCAATCAATGGACGATATTTGAATAAGTATTACGCAACCTGATGTTTCGAAGGGTGGCCTCTAAAAAAGAGTCTTATCCCTAGAAACACGGGTGAAGCGATCACTTTGTGACTGGGTCCGAACCCAAAAAACATAAAAAAATGGATAAAATAAAAAATATATGTGCTAAAAATAAAATATGTGAAATCATAATAATAAAGTTTTGCTCTTCCTTTCAAATCAAATCTTTTTCCTGATCTTTCTTTATCTTTTCCTACTTTCCTTAAAAATTAAAATTGGAATAAGTGAATAGAAATCTTCAGTGATAACTACTTTCTTAATGTTCTTGTTCTTAGTACGAACCCTCGATCCTTTCCTTGTTTTCTCCGCAGGAAATGTCGAACGGCGGTTGGTCCTAAACTTTAAAAATGGCGTGAGTCTCGCACTCGATGAAAAGAGGGTGAAGGATGGAGCAGTGATAGAAATTGATTCGACTTCACACCAGCCGACCTACGAGTATGAAGAAAATGACCGGGTCCCAGTGGACCGAGAGGAGCTTCATAGCCGGACAAGAATGAAAATGGGTGGCCGCAGCCACCAATCCAAGCAACAAGAAAAGAAAGACAAACACCGAGGAAAGCAAGAAAATCAAGTCGCAGTTGCCACGGCAGAGGGCAGGCTCGCCGCCGCCGCGCCCGCGTAAATTCAAGAAGTGAGGAGAGCTACGCTCACCGCTACTCAAAGAAGGAATAAGAATCTCCGTATCCGCAAGATGTCGACTAAACTAGTAGCGAGATCAACACGAGGAAACAACCACCTTCGCGGACACACACATTTCAAAGATACCGGTTTGGCAGAACCGAGAAGAAGAAAGTCAACGCCGAGACAATCGTAACGGATCGGAGAAGTGCCAAGAAGAACAGAGATAGAATCAGTGCCTCGACGCCGGACAGAGATACCAGATCTGAAGAACCTTGTTGTGGAAGCAACCCCGGAGGATGTCCCGACAGAGACAATCCCCGAGGAGCCAAGGTATGCAGGAGAACGTGACGGGATTGAGCCATACATCCTACAATACGTTACTAGGCCTCGTCACTTGCAGATCATCCCAGAATATGAACTAGAAAGAATGCAAAATGTTGAGAAGAAGACTTTCGAATACTTTGAAAGGATTAGAGGCAGAAAAATCAAAATTTTGGAAGACCTCGAGTTACACACAGGTGTATTCTCAGAGTACGAGCAACAGCAGATTGTGGATTGCATTCTAGAACTTCAGAAGATGGGTTGAGCAGGTCGTCTAAGAGAAAAGAATTATTCGGAACCCCGAAAATGGATGCCAGGGAAAGGAAGAGTCACAATACAATGCGGATGTTGCTATAACTTCTCAGAGGACAGAAAAGGAAATCCACCAGGGATACTCCGTCACGGTGAGGTGGATCCAATGCCAAGAATAATTAAAAGAATGGTGAAAAGAATGATAACATGGAGGGTACTGCCAGCAGACTGCATACCCAACAGTTCCATCATCAACATTTATCAGAAGGGCGACTACATACCTCCACACATAGACCACCATGACTTTGTCAGACCTTTCTGCACAGTTTCGTTCGACAACCAATGCAATATCATGTTCGTATCCGACCTCCGGATAGCGGAGCCCGGGTAAGTTCCGAGGGCCGGTGGAGATACCACTTCTGGTAGGTTCCGTCATGATATTACAAGGAAATGGAGCAGACGTCGCAAAGCATTGCATACCGGGAGTACCAGTGGAGCGAATCTCCGTCACTTTTAGATGGACGACAGAAAGGCACCATACCACTTCCTGCCAAATCCAGAATTGGAGAATCTCCGGCCCTACGAGCTGTGAGTCACATGGGAAATAGCACACTTCCAATGCACATCCATGCGGCATTCCTGCCAAGGATGGCTTGGAAGGTGATGTTATTGACCATGTATCTCATTATTCAGACATGGATTTAATAGACACTTTTTGGATGGATCAACAAGAATCATACATAGTCCGTTTTAAGTCATGGATTGTATGAGAAATATTTCAGATCGAGTTGTATGATGTATCTTCAACAAGTTGGAATGAAAGTGACCATTTTACATTTTGCCTTCACCTCTTTTTGTGCAAATTGACTGGGAAACGCCGTTAAAGTTAAATGAACTTCGAACAAAGAACAAAAAAGAAAAGGAAAATAAATAAAAACTCTCTTCCATAAAAATCTAAACATTAAAAAGAACTGCAAATCAACATGAACACCAAATAAACAACAAATAAAAAAAAAACGGGATAGTTAAAGGACAAACAAAACAAATCTAAAGCTCAAATTGAATTCCAGTTTACGTCCATCTTTTCAAATCCTCCAATCCTTCTTCAAATCAAGATCTATTCCGGACCTCCTCTGAAACCCTCTCTCGGGATGATTTCAGAATCACGAGGAATCTTCAATTTGATTCGGATGGCATAGGTTCGTACCCTTCGCCAAGCAATCAGACTTTGATTGATTTTCGTGGGATATGGAACACTTTCATATCTCATTTCGATCTCAGCATTCGGGATAGGCCTCCGCCCCACTCCCATCTCAGCATTCTCAGCATTCGTGATAGGCCTCCGCCCTACTCCCATCTCAGCAATCTCAGTATTCGGGATAGGCCTCCGCCCTACTCCCATCTCAGCAATCTCAGCATTCGGGATAGGCCTCCGCCCTACTCCCATATCAGCAATCTCAGCATTCGGGATAGGCCCTACTCCCATCTCAGCAATCTCAGCATTCAGGACAGGCTTCCGCCCTACTCCCTTCTCAACAATTCTCCCTACTCGGGATAGGCACAGTCCTACTCCTTTCTCAACAATCTCAAAATTTGATCCTCCCAACAAGAAATTGAAATTAAAGCACTCTGCATTTCGGAAAGGCTTTGTCCTATTCTTCCTCAGCATTTGGGATAGGCTCAGTCCTAATCCTTCTCAGCATACACATATGGAATATGTTCAGTCCTGCTTCCTCCTCAGCATACAAATGTATTCGGGTGGGCCTTATGCCCTACTCTTTTCTCCGCATAAAACCAAAAATTGAAACTCGAATCGAAATTCAAACTCATAATTAAAACTTAAAATAAAAAAAATGAAACGAATCTAAGATCCAATCTCTTGAAATCTTGTGATCTGAATTTCACCTCCTTTTTCCCCAGCGAGAGTTCTGGAATCTTCAGTCTTGGAGATTTACCTGATACTCCCCAGCGGAAATTCTTCTACTTCGTCCTAAGTTTGTCACTTGGACATCTGTGTTGGTTTTGTTGATCTCTTCGGTCAACGCCAATACGCGCGGTGTGCTTGGTTAGCACACCACACCTATTGGGGGTCCATTTGTTGACCTCATTTTTGATGAGGTCTTCTCTTTCCTCTTTAGTGTCTAGGATCTAGCCTTAGGCTTCTCCTTTGACTATCTTAGAGCACTAGAATTGGGACCCATCCCTTAGAAATTTGAACCACTTCTTGCCTCCCCGCAAACCCCACAAGCTTGATTATAGACCCCTAATCACCTAGAGGGTTGAGATCAAGAGTGAAGGTTTAAAGGATGAGTTCCCTATAGGACACTTTGGCCTTAGGACCACCCTGGGTGGCTTGGTCTGGTGAGGGTTGACTTACACACTCACTACACTCACACTCTACACTCTCACACACACAATCCAAATCATAAAACCACACCCATACCCAATTTGACTCCCTGACTCATGTAGGTGATTCATATGGATGGTTAGGAACAACATAGTGAATGCCTCAAATGAGTCCTCCCATGGCTCATATAGGCTTAATATGGCATCATGGCTTAATCAAAGTGATTCCATTCCACTCATATATGATCAATCTTCATTATTCCAAAATTTCAATTTTTGGTCCCGGGGACCCTACACCTATCAAACCTACCAAAAGCCCTTAAAATTGCCCAAATCCTCCTAAATTTCTAAATCACCCAAAATCCCCCAAAATTAACCTTGAAAATTCCCTCACCAATCAAATTGATCAACCATAGCCAAAAAATACCAAAAATTCCAAAAATACCCCCAAATACCCTCCAAATACCCAAAATGCCCCTCTTATCCAAAAAATCCAAAAATTCCGAAAATTCCCACAAAATTCCAGAAAATCCAAAATATTCTTAATTTCATTTTGTCCAACTACACCATGGGCCAATTTTTTCAATTTACCCCACTTTCACCAAAACCCCCAATTTAGTCCATTCTTAACCCAAGTGAACCCAATGTCAAACCAAATCTACCCAATTGACCCCAATTTTGGTCCAATTCATTTCTAAACTTCACTTTAATAACCACAATATCAATCTACACCAAATCCAAGTCCAATTTGATTGAAATTTGAATCCAATTTCACTTTTGATCTTAAAGCCCAATTTGGACCCATGACCCAAACTTAGCCCAAACCAAACCAATTCAACTCCAATTGACCCCAAACCTTTTCTAAACCTTCCCTAACATCCCCACAAACAAAAAACTAACATAATTTTCCCAAAATTTGGACCCAAACCCCACTCAAATTCAACCCAAAACCAAGAAGCCTAATTTTGATCTAAACCCAAACCTAACCTAAATAAGCCCAAGTCCCAAAACCAAAACCCAACCAAAGTTAAAACCTCTTTGAAACATTCCCATACACATTTCCCAACATTAATTTTACATCAATTTCAACCTTAGCCCAACATTGGCCCAAATTAGCCCAATTTGACCTACAGTGGCCCATTTACCAAATCAACCCAAATTCAACCCAATTCAAACCCAAACCACCTCAAATTCATTTCAAATCACTCATGACACATCCCTAAACTAAACCCAACAATTATTTGGCCCAAACTTCTACAAAATTCCCATCCATGAATTCATTCTTAAACCTAAAGGCTCATTCCCTTAAGCCTTCCTAAAAGCCCATCCAAAGCAAGTTCAAAAGCCCAAAGTCCATGACAAAGCCCACATGAAATTCCTCTCATCATCCCTTTGATTTAAAACACTTCCTAAGTTCTAAAATCCATCACCAAATAACTCCAAATCAAGCCATATGCCAAATCCCGTCAAATCACCCCTAAATTACCAAAATTTCTAAAACCCTTTTTCATGAAATTGACCAAACTTTTTCCCAAGCCAAAGGTGAGCCATGAAGCCATTCTTGAGCTGCATGCAAGCCATGTGAGTTGTTGACATATGACCATACCACATTGGGCAAAAGAGGGAGGCCCTTTCCATAACTCCTAAAAGTCATTAACCATTCCCATGATTCCCCTTAACCATGCTTAGTTTTAATTATGCTTGGATGGTGACTTGACCCTTCTAATTAAGCTGAACCAAACAATTTCTCTTCAGTCCAAGCAAGCCTTGGATTGTGAACCTAGCCCAAAACCATGGGTTGACTCATTTAGACCCAAAACTAGCCTTCCCCCATTCCATTTCAATTCAAGACCTTTACACATGGCCAACTCCAATTGACTTCACCATTGCCAGGCCCTGACCTCACAGTTCAAGATGGTGATCTGACCCTGGCCGGCTAGCCACCACAGTCGCCGGAAAACCCCATGGCCGAGACCTTGGGAGGAGCCAAAGTTTGGAATTCCCACCTGCTGAGCTGCCCCATGCCCAATGGCCACCATGACTGTTCTTCCCTTGACCTAAGCAGCTGATCCCAAGCCCTAACTCCCCCGGGAGGTCCTCCAGACCATGCCTATTTAAACACCACCTCTCTCGGCCATGAAGAGGTGCTCGAAACAAACCTTAAGGAAACTCGCCAAAATTGTTCCAGAATACTCCCCACTCTTAGAGCAATTGATCCCCCAGTGACAATTTGCCCTAATCCCCATCAACAGAACCCAATTTCTCAGCCAAAACTCCACCCAAAACCAGGACATCTCCAAATTCTCCACCAAAATCAAATTAAACTCACCCACACCTGCACAAGACCAAGAGAAGGAGTTCCCCAGTGGAACCCCCTCTCTAGACCACCCAGCTGTTCCAGACTCCAAAGGTTGTCATCAAGCTTGGTCGAAATCATACCTAGGCAATTCACCAGGCCAAGGGACTTCATCTGGAGCTTGCTTGGACCCAATCGAAGGTGACACAACCCTCAGATTGAAGCCACACTTCTCTGAGCTAAGGTATGAGCTAACTCTTTATCCCGAGCTTCTGGAGATTCTTCATTTGAAATGCCTTAATTTCAATGCATGATCACCATATATATGTATTCGTCTCTTCAAGACGAATCCATAGAGCACAAGAACACGAAAATCTGTTAAGTATTGAGTGAGATATTAAGGATTTAGTGTGGACGGTTCTCGGGCTAGGAGGCTTGGTGACGATGAACGGATGTCGTTCATTTAATACACGCGCAGACGGACTGCCAGGATCGCGCCGGATGAGGAGACGGGACGATGCAGCGGGCCCCTACAGCGCTGAGTCGGATGGCGGCGCCGAATCAGGAGACAACGCGTGGAGCTTCGGAGCTGCCGAGGTTGACACGGTGCCGCGTGGATAAGTAGAAAAATAGGTTATTTTTCTATTTATTTAATTACCAGAACTTCAAAAATCCATAACTTTGTGTAAAAAAATCCTAAAAATAAAATAAAAATACCTTCTTGCTCAGTGAACAGAGGAGAATAATGTGGAAAAGAAATCAAGTAATTTCATTAAGTATTTTATTTTTAATGATTTATTTAGTCTCTGCATTGTTTTAATTCTCCATGCATATAGGAAATTCACCATGGCATGAGACCATAGGGCTTTTGAAGCCCCTGAACTTGGGAACATTCCCTAAATTTTCCAAGGTTAGAGGCCATCCCTATGAGAAGTTATTGATTTTTCAAGTTTATGTTATCGTTTTGAGTATTTTAATTCCAATAATTAGCATGTTTAGAAATAAATTCTAGGAAAATTTGGTAATGTTTCTTATGACCAGAGGAGCCTAGGAAAAATAAGTTTTGAGTTAATTCACTTTGAACAACCCTAATTGGCCTAAATACCCAAATTGAACTTTAATTAATTAGGGTTAACCATTCATCAAATTAACTTTTATTGGTTTCAGAGGCTTAACCACATAAAAATTTGAAACCAATTGGACTTGGTTAACCCCGCCAAATGGGTTGCTTAAGCCTCTTAAGCAAAAATAGGTAAAATTAAACTTTAAAAATTTATAACTCACAAAATACTTTTCAAAATTTCACAAAAATGGTTTTGGAGCTTCTCTGATATCAGGGGAACTTAGGAAAATTAAAATTGTAATTTTCTAAAAAAGTTGATTTTTATCATTATTTTAATATTTTTAATAATTAAAAAAAATAAAAATCATAAAAATATTAAAAATCACCAAAATGTCACATTTTGAATTCTAATCATTTAGGAACTAACCAAATATTTTTCTTAAGTCCCTAGGGTATGATATTGAATTTTAAAGGCTTAATGTAATTTTTAATATTAAAAAATGTATTTTCCAACCTTTTCACCAAAATAATTCTAATAAATCAAAGAAAAATCAGAAAAATATAAAATTTATTTCTTTGGACTCCTTGAGGTTAGAGAGATTTAAGAAAAATATGAAATCCATTTTTGAACTTTAATTTTATTTTAAAATTAATTAATGCTCCAAAACTCAAAATAATTCTAATAAATAAAATATAATTCAAAAAAATCACCAAAATTAGTCCAAATGGTCCTCCGGTCATTAGGAGTGCCCCATAATTTTCTTAAGGACAGTTAAATTCCCTTGGTCATCTTATTGAATTTTCCTTGGAAATCCCTATTTTCTACAAAAAAAAATATATAAATAAATTAAATACAGAAAAATCACATTTTCTCCTCTAATGTCTTAATTGACATGTGAGTGAAGCTACATAAAAATTTCAAATTCATTTAAGCTCAATTTAGTGAGTTATGGAATTATTAAGCTTGAAGGACAAAATGGTAATTAAAATTTTAACCCTTAATCAAAACTTTAGGCTTAATAAAATGAGAAAGTAAAATATTTGATCCTAATCTGATTTGGATGATTGAAATTTAAATAATTAAAGGATAGAGACCCATCAATCATTTTTAAGATTAATTAGAGTAAACTTTAATCATTTAATTAATGAAATTTGGAAGATTAATAAAAATTGAAATTATTAAAATAGGGATATTATTAAGAAGACATTTATACTTTAATTTAAGAATCCCTAATTTAATCACATCAATAATATTTAATTCCCAATTAAAATGATAATCCAAACTCAAGATTTAAAATACTAAAAGACTTAATCATTAAATTAAATTAAAATTAAAACATTTAAACTAAATTCAACCAAAATTTCAATTAAATTAATACTTTAAAACTTAAATTAAATCATCTTTAAAACATAAAAAATAAAATATTAAATTAAAATTAAAATTAAATTAAAATTAAAATTAAATTAAATTAAATTAAATTAAATTAAATTAAATAAAAAAATAAAATCAATTTAAAATAAAATTTTAATTAAATTAAAAATAAAAATAAAAATAAATTAAAATTAAAACTAAACCAAATTAAATTAAATTAAATTAAATTAAATTAAATTAAATTAAATATAACATCACTTAAGACATAAAGAATTCAAAATAAATCTAAAACAACTTGAACATTATTCCAAACTTAAATTCATTAATTAAAATTAAATTAAATCACAAATCACTTAAACATCAATTTGCCCTCAAAAGCTCCTGTTGTCATAACTCCTAAACGGAGTATTAAGTGAAGTGTCACTTCATTCATAGGATATTCAAATATCCTAGTTCACTGAGCAAAAGAACAAAACTTAATTAAACCTCGGATGATTAATTCACCTGATTAATTAAATCCATTTGGACTTAGAATAATTCCAGCAATATTAAAAAAGATGTTTAAGATTCGTCTTAAGCACTTCCTCAATATGACGGGGTGTTTTATAAGAACAATTGAACTTAATTATTCTTTGGTGCGTAAAATCATCCATAAACAAAATTGAAAACCTAGACGTCATAAGAATGACTAGCTATAGGACTAGGATCATGGTAGAAAACCAGAAACCTTGCCCTTAGCTTTACCTAGGTAATTGCTATAAATACTTAAATGCTCTAACATGTGTTTCAAGTGCAGCTTGGGATGATGGGAAGACCCTCCAGGTATGCTTTTATTTTATTGCAATTTTCCTTCTCACAATCTAATTAATCGCATTGCACTTTCTTCTCTAGCATGATAAACAACTGTTGCATGAAAACCAAAACCTTTAGGATAGTCCCTGAACTGAAACCAAAACTAAATTAAAAGTCATTACAAGATAAAAATCACTGCCACAACATTTCAAAGATATAAAACAACTCAAAATTTAATCACAAACAGAACACAAAACTACAATTGCAACTAAATTAAAACGTCTCGTTGAATGATCGGGCATACCTCGAATTATGTAACCCACGTGTTGCTAACGGGATTTCCCACGGTCTAAATGAAAGTGTGGAACTCATTCAGTTGAGTTTAGCAAATTCATCTGGACTAAGTGAATTCGATGAAAATAAAGGTGCCGGGATGATGGAACCGTGGGATCTTAATCGGTTCTGTTTAATCAACTTTAAGATTTGTTTTAATTAAAATATTAAAAAACGCTTGGATTTTAAGATTCTCTCTAAACCAAAACACTTCTCTCATCTCCTGATTTATAACTTCCAAAACTAAACCTCTGCAACAACAAGGAGCTCGGAGCATGGTGGGCAGCACGGCCATCGTCATCAGCAAAACTCGGATCAACATCAACAAAACTTTCTTAGAATTAAATAACCAAGCCATAGGACTTCGAGGTGGTTTGCCTAGTGCAACATAAATCCTCAACTTTTTGTTAGGCATTTGCATAATCATGTTATGTAAATTAAGCCCTAACCGGTCTTAAAACTCCGAGGTAGTTGTTCGGTATGACATAAAACCCTCACATCCTCGAGGCTGTTTGTATGATTGTGTCATACGAATATAAGTCCTGATTAATTAAGACAGGCAAGATGAAACATTAAATGAATCCTCAAATCTAAGCCAAACAATAGGATAGTTTGGGAAGTTGCCGAGATTCCTCTTGGATCCTCAGCTTCTCCTACTTCTCTTCCTTTGGACTCCTAAAATAAATTGTTCCAAATTTTGAGACATTCCCTTTCGAATTTCCAAAATCCAACCCTTTGAAAACCTTAAACTTTGAAATTCTTGAGAGCAAAACCACTGATCACTTGAGAGCAAAACCACTGATCATTATCGAGAAGTGATTCACTTCATTTAAGATGTAATTAACTATAGAGGCTTGCCCTTATAGGGAACTTTAAGAACCCATGTAATATAAACCCTGCTTAATTCATTTATATTAAGCAGTGGAATTTGTCGGCTTATAAAATTGGTTCGCAGACCAAACGGATGTCACAAATCTTCTAGTTTATTTAATCGAGCCCCATCATCAAGCAAGTAGTGTCTATTCTTCGGGATAGATACACGGCTTGTGATGCGGTGCTCGTTTATATAAACTATTTGGGATGTGAGATCGGCTTGATTTCATATCTTAAAACATTAAAATTTAAAATTATTTTTAAAATAAAATACTAATTTTTAAATTATATATATTTAAATTAAATTTAAGATTCACCGACAATTTCTGTTAGGCGGCCCCCTTTTCAAAATACAACACAAAACCTAAAAATATGCCGACAACTTCTGGCGACTCCGCTGGGGAAAAGTTCCTCTCTCCATTTTAATCAGATGGTTTTGCTTTCATAAATCGGTAGTAAGCCCATGCCCCTAGTGGACCAAACTACCATTCTTCCGTTGGAATACCCCGTTCATTTCTGTCTCGAACGAGTATAACCAACTCCTCTCGGATTTAGGAGCCACTGTTTAGACACCCCTAAACGGAGAGGTTCCGAGATCCTTTTACCTCTTTTCTGAGGTGGGGTGGACCCCCAATAGGTGTTAGTTTAGGAGCGGTCCTTCGAGTCGAGAAGTCCTGCATAAGACTTTCTCTTCCTTTCCACTTCGAATCGATTCCTTACCTTCTCTACACCTTTCGAACATTCCGTTCCTAATAAACAAACCCTCTAATGAATGACTCTTTTAACAAATAACTCCCTTTTATAAATACATGAACAAAAATGTGTTCGTACTCTTTTGATTCCTTTCTTTTCATCCTGATGAGAAGAAGCATAACTTGGGACTGACAATCAGAATCTACCTTGCAGAAGATGTCTGCCCCTAAGCTGATTTTCTCCTTCACCAATGGACTAGACTTCGCTGTTTACAAAAATGAGCTGCCCGACAATGGGATCATCCGGTTTGGACAAGGATTCGAGAACAAAAATGTCAAGATAACTGACGTTACCCTCTTCACACTTACAGACAAAGTACCCAAAACTGAAAGACCTTTGATCGAATTCAACCTCAAGTAAACTCAAGAGTTCCCTCCCCTGCAAAGGGTTCCAGCTGAGAGGAATACTACTGTCCATAGGAGGACTGTTATCTCTACCCCCACTGGTCTAGTCGTCTCTGCACCTACCACGGCTTTCGCCAAATTGAAGGGGAAGGAAGTTCAAATTTGTAACGAGCATGTTACCGTTGAGGGTATAGATTTTCGTGCGAGACCTTCTATTTTCGAAATTTGGTCCAGCTCAAGGGTTCCACCCCTAACACGGACTCAAAGAAGAAACAGAGGTAGGAAGATTGCCATAAAGGCCAGAGCTGCTGAAGTCGCTTTCTTAGAAGAAATCCCTGAGTACACACCACTACCTCAGTACATACCATTGCCTGAGTATACACCGCTTTTGGAAGGAAGTAGATTCCATCCCCTTTCCGCCGTGGCTGACGAGGAAAATGTCCGCAGGATTGCTTCTACATTACCTCGACCCGCATACTATAGCGACAATCGAAAGAAAAGGGCTAGGATTACACCATTTGCCCGACTACAGACTGTGATAGAGAAGTTAGCAAAGAAATAGAAATGTCCTGTATCAGAGATTTTAAGAAGAATAGTGCGGGTGCCAGCCAAGTCCCGTCTTGGGCCGCGAGTAGAACCTGTTATCGCACAGAAAAGCCGAATAAGAAGATGAAGGCTAGTCCACCTGTTGTTTTTTGCAGGTTTACAGATCAGGGAGGATACCACCTTCCGAAGCATTCGGCTCGACGGACCATCCGGTCCTGAGCCTTCGCTACTAGAAGGATGGTATGGCGTCCTACTACTGGCCAATTAAGACCGAAACAACGACCAGAATAGGAAAGTCTCGTCAGGAGACTCGAGTACGAAGAGAGCGCCACTGCAATAAAAGGGACTCCCAAAAAGGAAACCCAACAGCCATCGCATGATAACTGCGAAACCGCATGAAAAAGACCATTGGAAGACGCTATGGAAAAGCTAAGAACCGACATTCAACGATAAGCAAGAGAAAGAGAAGAAAAGTTTGGAGATGAAGTTGACTCGTCGGAATTCATGGATGACGAATAGGTGGAGATCAACATGGTTGAAACACGAGCATCGTCAGCTTCGCAAGGTGCCCCGGCAGCTGCAAAGAGAGATGAACCGGAAGCATTAAGAGCACAAATTCGAGAAAAAGATGATACAATCACTCAAATGGCAAAAAGGATGGAAGAGATGGCTGCAGCCCTAGCCACTCTTCAGAGTCAGGCTCAACCCCCAAGAGAAACACCTTCAGAAGTTATTCATATTACAGACGGAGGAAAAGAGATTACATCCGTTAACGGAGACGATCGGCCGAAGAAAGACTCTACTCGGAATATGATTCCGGAGAAGGACATCAAGAACATGGTGGAACAACGAGTGCGAGAAGCCTTAAGCACGGTCTAAGAGCGGAGCAACTATTCTGACGGGTAGACCTTACCCCGAAGAATTTGATGCAGTACAATACCCAAAAGGCTTCGTACCACCTCTGTTCAAGACTTTTGATGGTACCGTAAATCCTCAACAACATGTTGCACATTTTCGTGCTAGTTGTTGCAACGCCGGTGGGAGTGACGCCTTACTCTTCCGACAATTCGTCAACAGCCTGTCAGGGATCGCCTTCGATTGGTATGCAGAGTTACCGAACAGTTCGGTAATGACATTTTCAGAATTAGAAAACCTTTTCATGAAACGGTTTGCCGGAGCTCAGCACCATATCACCATCGGTGACTTAGTGGTGGAGAAACAGAAACCGAATGAAACTTTAGTGGACTACATACTTCGATGGAGAAATCTAAGCATGAAGTGTGAGCCACAGCTATAAGAGCAAAGATGCGATCGGTATCTTGCTTAAAAGCATTCACGGCCCGATAGCACTTCTCCTTAAGGGATTTACAATTAAGACTTTCGAGAAATTGTTAAGCAAGGCCGGAAGCTTGCAAGAGGAAGCGAAGCAACTAAGTTTTGTCGACAAAACAGACAAACAGAAGCCTGTGAAGACATTTGAAAGAAATCTGGGATCATCGCGGCAGTCGATAAGGGCAAGCGACAATGCAAATACAGATGGAGCAGCAGCGGCCTAGCTATCAACAACCTCAGCAGAACTACCAACAACCTCAACCCGGTTATCAGCCAACTCAACAATATGAACAACCACCTCGCCCACAGCGCACGTTAAAGGAGCTTATAAGTAAAGAATATCCATTCAAGAATGAGGCAGTGCCAAAGATGTTCCGCAGTTTGATGAAGACTTCGAATTTTCGACTGGCAGAACCCAGGAAGCCAGAAGAAGTCAACAAGAGAAACCATCCCAACTACTGCCCTTACCACCAGATGCTTGGACATAAGATAGAGGATTTCATCACCTTCAAAAGTTGGCTTGACAACAATCTCCGAAAAGGGAACATAACGATCCCAAAGGAATACATGAAAGAACCCCAGAAAGGAGGTTCCGTCAATGTTATTTCAACGGATCCCATTGTTCCGATAGACCCTTACACGACTTATGATGGATGGAGTACCGCTTGGACGAAGTCATCGAAGAAAATTTTGGATCGCATCCAAACCGCTTCGGCCCGTGCTTCAACTCAAAGTTTGAAACCTGTCAAGCCGACGCTATCGCTTGCAATTGAAGAACCGCCCCAGGAAGAAAAGATCATAGAAAAGAAGGAGATCGAAGAAGAAGAAAAGACCGAGGCTCCCAAGGCTAGGCTAGGGGTTACTTCTCCTAGGATGGTTGTTTCCGATTCTGGGGAAATTTCCTCGAACCTCCGACTCTGTATGATTATTTGCTCGCTCCGGCGGGATCTTATAATGATAAGAGTTATGGCGTTGGCTACGTTTTGATTGTTTCTGGCGATTACGTAACTAACGACAGCCAATCTAATCCGGATCTCGATTCCGATACAAATAACAATTCTCAAATCATACACAACCTCGACAATCACGATGACAAAGAAGACATTCACCAAGAAGGCTACGAAAGTTCAACAAGCAATGAATCTATTTGTGAATTCTAAGGAACTCCAATGACAATAGAGTTAGAGCTTTCAGATTCCGAAGCGACTCGAGTAGAACCCGTCAGGCCAATTCAAAAGGAGGCACCAGTAAACACAGTACCAGACTCAGAAGAAATCACAGAAGTCAACTTAAGCAGCGGAAGGGTTCTACCTCCGAGAATAGGTCCAAAAGACAAAGGAAAGCTGGCGGTTGTTCAGGATGAATCAACCCCAGCAGAAGAATTGCCCATTCGGGAAGATACTGAAACACATGGTAACAAAGTGGACTATAACGTGCTAGCCCATCTTAGGAAACTACCAGCTAAACTGAGCATCTATGACGCTCTCATCTTATCAAAAGAGATGAGGGAAGCTCTGATCAAGGCCTTACTTGATCCAGAGGTTTGTTTAGCTCAGATGGCCGGAGATTCCATAGCGAGGTGTTACCTTCACGGACAGTGATCTACTACTTGTGACAGCCGATCACAACTGACCGTTGTACAATTCAGTCACAATCGGAAAGTTTACGCTCTCCAGAGTATTGGTGGATCTAGGAGCGTCAATCAACATAATGAACCTTCGGACGCTAGCATGCTTGGAAATTGATGCTCGCGAGCTTGAAGCGGACAAGATGTTACTAAGAGGATTCAACCAGAAAGGAGAAAGAGCCCTTGGATCAATAACATTGTTGATGAAGACCGGTGACTTAGCAAAGACGACCGCAAAATTCCATATAATTGACTCTGAGACATCGTTCAACACTCTACTGGGCCGACCATGGATCCATGAAAACTGGATGGTACCATCGCCTCTGCATCAGTGCATAAATTACTACGAAGGAGGAGAACAGTGCATTAAAGGTGATTTGCAACCTTTCTCCGTACATGAGATTGGAGTCCATGAAGATGCAGCTTATTACACACCTCCGAAGAAAACAATCTTCTCCAGAAACACCGTGCCAAATGAAGCAAAAGAAATTCGAGACAATGAAGAACCTGAAGTTCTAGTCCAACAGTCACTCACCACTCCCTTACGGCGAGATGGTGAAGGTTTCTCCAGAACTCGCATCCGAGGTCGAGGCCGGGGACGAGGTCGTGGAAGAGACATTGGGACAGTTGGACAGAAAAAGCCGATGATCAACATTGATTGGGAAAACAGCTCTGAGGAAGAAGAGGAAATCAAGAAAGAAGCAGCTACAATAAACCGGAAGAAACCACAATTGAAGATTTCTCTGAAGATGAGAAGAACGAAGAATAAAAATCGATGTACGAGAAGATTAATCACTATGTACATACTATGACCCTGACCCCGATCCAGTCTAATAAGATCGAGGGTATGGTGGTCAAAGAAATACATAGCAGCGGTGCAAAGCCAATCAAATTTTACCGTGGCACTTCTACTTCCAGTACTGAAAATAATGTACAATTTGAAGATGTCACTTCTTCCGAATTAATGGAATTACCTTTTGAGTGGTACTCTCCCTGTGTGCAAAATTTAATTCAGCGTGGTGTCTTACCTCGACAATGGACAAAAGGCCGATCACAACACTTCGAAAAATTATGGAATAATGCCGGGTCGGCCTCCCAATTCAAAACATGGTCTCGGATTCGGCACGAGTAGGTTCGGTCGACGATACGGAATTTAGTTTGGTTGTCACTTGCGAACCTAATGAAGACCGCTTGGAAACTACGGAAGAGCTCGAAGATCCGCAAATTGGAGACGCTCCACCGTAGTTCCAAGAAGAAATCAAATCTACAATAGATGAGTTAATGGAAGTTAACTTAGGAACTAATGAAAAGCCTAGACCAACCTTTGTTAGCTCCTTACTCAATAAAGAAGATTCCGAGGAAATGATCAAGCTATTAATGGAATTCAAGGACTGTTTTGCTTGGACTTACGACAAAATGCCGGGATTAGCTCCGAAGTCGCAGTTCACGTGCTAGGAGTGGATCCTACTGCGTTCCGATCGGACAAGCTTCCAGAAGAATGCGTTTGGAAATCGAACAACAAGTAATAACTGAAGTTAAGAAGCTAATCGACACTAAATTTGTCCGTGAAGAACAATACCCTACTTGCCTAGCCAACGTGGTACCAGTCAGGAAGAAGAATGGTCAGATCAGAATCTGCGTGGATTTCAGAGACTTGAACAAAGCATGTCCGATGGATGAATTTCCACTACCAATTCCAGAGTTAATGATCGACATCGCTTCGACACATGAAATATTCTCTTTCATGGATGGATCTTTAGGATACAACCAGATAAAGATGGCACCAGAAGACGAAAAAGCTCACGGCATTCAGAACACCAATCGGAGTGTATTGCCACATAGTAATGCCATTCGGACTAAAAAATGCAGGAGCAACATACCAAAGAGCAATGACAAAGATTTTTGATGATCTCATTCACAACCAAGTCGAGTGCTACGTGGACGATGTGGTCATCAAAAGCAAACTAAAGGAAGATCACCTGTATGATTTGAGAATTGTCTTCGAGTGACTAAGGCAATACAACCATAAGATGAATCCCTTAAAATGCGCTTTTGGCGTTACCTCCGGGAAATTCTTAGGATTTGTTGTCCGACATCACGGGATTGAAATTGATCCGGAAAAGATTAAAGCTATCTTAGAGATGTCGCCTCCCAAAACCTTAAAACAGCTACGATCCTTTCAAGGGAAGCTGACATATCTTCGACGCTTTATTTCGAACTTGTCAGTAGGTGTCAGCATTTCTCGGCATTAGTTAAAAAGGACGCCAAATTCATTTGGGAAGAGAAATACCAACGGGCCTTCGAGGACATTAAACAATACTTAATGACACCTCCTGTCTTAGCAGCCCCAATCTCAGGTAGACCGTTGATACTTTATACCGCCGCTTCTGCACAACTCCCTTGGAGCCCCGCTAGCCTGTGTCAATGATGAGGGAAAAGAAAATGCTCTCTACTACTTAAGCCGTCGTCTGATTCCGACGGAAGTAAAGTATCCTCCAATAGAGAAGCATTGTTTGGCCCTGATCTTCGCCGCACGTAAACTCAGGCATTACATGCTCTCTCATAAGGTCAACCTTATCTCGAAAGTTAATCCATTGCAATATTTGATGACCCGTCCAACACTTTCTGGCAGACTTGCCAGGTGGTCGATGATACTATTGCAATTCGACATAACTTTTGTTCCTCTTCGTGCCGTGAAGGGACAAGTGCTAGCTGATTTCCTTGCAGCACACCCTTTACCGACAGATTCGCCTCTCGATGACGATTTGCCTGACGAACAGATAATGAGCCTAGAAGACACTGATGATCGACGTTGGGAACTATACTTCGACGGAGCATCCTCAGCACAGAAAGATAAAGAATTGCAAATGATAGTGCCCGGTGAGACAGGAATTAGACTAATCTTTATAACACCGGAGCGGGGGATGTTAAGATACTCCTACCACTTAGCAGAGTCATGCTCAAACAACGAGGCAGAATACGAAGCCCTCATAACAGGACTAGAACTGACTATTCAAATGGGAATAACGGATATCAATATCTAGGGAGATTCTCAGTTGATCATTCAACAGGTCGCAGGACAATACAGAATTTTAAAGCCAAGACTCGAGCAATACTTTCAATATGCCATGAAACTGTTGGAAGAAATTCCAAATGTAACAATCTACAAGATCCCCAGAAGAGAAAATGCTCTCGCAGATGCGCTAGTTCGCCTTGCAAAAGAATTTGCCTGCTCACAAGATGAGTCAGTTGAAGTGTTAATTCAAGGACGACAGGTCCTATCACAGCTCGACATGTATATGATATAGAAATAAAAAAAAATAGAGGAATCAGTTGCAGCAGTGACGGAAAACACAGAATATTGGCGTCAACCGCTAATAGACTACCTGCAAACAGGGAAATTACCAGACGATAAGTCATTAGCACATCAAATCAAGAAAAGAGCTCTGTCTTACGCATTAATAAACAATACATTGTACAGAAGGTCTTTTGATCAAATGTGGTTAAGATGCCTGAGAGGGTCCGAGGCTCGTGAAATTATCAAAGAAGTGCATTCAGGACTTTGTGGCGTTCATCAGTCGGGTCCGAAAATGAAAATGAAAATTAAAAGATTAGGGTATTACTGGCCCTCGATGATGACTGACTGCATGAAAATTGCCAAGAGTTGTCACCAGTGCCAAGTGCACGGAGTAGTTCTACACCAACCTCCAAATGTGCTACATCCGACAATTGCGTTGTGTCCATTTGAGTGTTAGGGCACAGATATAGTGGGTTCGATAGAACCGCCTTCTTCAAGAGGACATCGCTTCATCCTTGCAGCTACAGACTACTTTTCTAAATGGGATCGATTGGCGATACTCAACAATTTTGTTAGAAGACATGGGATCGATTGGCGATACTCAACAATCTACTACCCAAGAGCGAACGGCTTGGCCGAGGCTTTTAATAAAACTCTCGTTCAAATTTTAAAGAAAACTTTGGATTACAATAAGAGAAATTGGCACGAGAAGTTGTTAGAAGCCTTATGGGCCTACAGGACGACTTTCAGGACTCCTACTCAGTCTACGCCTTACGCTTTAGTGTACGGGTCTGAGGCCGTTTTACTTTTTGAGGTCCAGCTTCCATCACTCAGGATTGCAGTTGCAAATAAAATTACTACGAGAAGAAAATGCCGATTACGACCGGAAGAACTCGGAAAACACTGGAAGGGAAAAGACATGCAGCGCAACAAAATTTGGAACTGTACCAAGCTAAGATGATCCAGGCCAATGGTAAACTGGTCCGCCTAAGAACTTTCAAAGTTGGTGACTTAGTTCTTGTTCTCAGAAGACCTATTCTTGCACATCGCAAGATAGGAGGCAAATTTGAACCAACTTGGAAAGGGTCGTTTGTGGTCGAGGCAGTCTACTTAGGAGGCTCCTACCAACTTGTGAATTGCTAAGGAGAACGACAAATGCTTCCAATCAATGGACGATATTTGAAGAAGTATTACGCAACCTGATGTTTCGAAGGGTGGCCTCTAAAATAGAGTCTTATCCTTAGAAACACAGGTGAAGCGATCACTTTGTGACTGGGTCCGAACCCAAAAAACATAAAAAAAATGGATAAAATAAAAAATATATGTGCTAAAAATAAAATATTTGAAATCATAATAATAAAGTTTTGCCCTTCCTTTCAAATCAAATCTTTTTCCTGATCTTTCTTTATCTTTTCCTACTTTCCTTAAAAATTAAAATTGGAATAAGTGAATAGAAATCTTCAGTGATAAATACTTTTATAATGTTCTTGTTCTTAGTACAGCCCCTGATCCTTTCGTTTTTTTCTTCGCAAGGAAATGTCGAACGGGTGGTTGGTCCTAAACTTTAAAAATGGCGTGAGTCTCGCACTCGATGAAAAGAGGGTGAAGGATGGAGCAGTGATAGAAATTGATTCTGACTTCACACCAGCCAGCCTACAGTATGAATAAAATGACTGGGTCCCAGTGGACCGAGAGGTGCTTCATAGCCAGACAGTAATGAAAATGGGTGGCACAAGCCACGAATCCAGCAACAAGAAAAGAAAGACAAACACCGAGGAAAGCAAGAAAATCAAGTCAATAGTTGCCACGGCAGAGGGCAGGCTCGTCAGCGCCGCGCCCGCAGAAATTCAAGAAGTGAGGAGAGTTACGCTCACCGCTACTCAAAGAAGGAATAAGAATCGCCGTATCCGCAAGATGTTGACTAAACTAGCAGCAGATCAACACGAGGAAACAACCACCTTCGCAGACACACACATTTCAAAGATACCGGTTCAGCAGGAACTACAAAGAAGAAAGTCAACGCCGAGAGAATCAGAACAGATCGAAGAAGTGACAAGAAGAACAGAGATAGAATCAGTGCCTCGATGCCGGACAGAGATACCATATCTGAAGAACCTTGTTGCGGAAGCAACCCCGGAGGATGTCCCGACAGAGACAATCCCCGAGGAGCCAAAGTATGCAGGAGAACGTGATGGGATTGAGCCATACATCCTGCAATACGTTACTAGGCCTCGTCACTTGTAGATTATCCCAGAATATGAACTAGAAAGAATGCAAAATGTTGAGAAGAAGACTTTCGAATACTTTGAAAGGATTAGAGGCAAAAAAATCAACATTTTGGAAGGCCTCGAGTTACACACAGGTGTATTCTCAGAGTACGAGCAACAGCAGATTATGGATTGCATTCTAGAACTTAAGAAGATGGGTCGAGCAGGTCGTCTGAGAGAAAAGACTTATTCGGAACCCCGGAAATGGATGCCGGGGAAAGGAAGAGTCACAATACAATGCGGATGTTGCTATAACTTCGCAGAGGACAGAAAAGGAAATCCACCAGGGATACTCCATCACGGTGAGGTGGATCCAATGCCAAGAATAATTAAAAGAATGGTGAAAAGAATGATATCATGGAGGGTACTGCCAGCAGACTGCATACGCAACAGTTGCATCATCAATATTTATCAGAAGGGCGACTGCATACCTCCACACATAGACCACCATGACTTTGTCAGACCTTTCTGTACAGTTTCGTTCGTTAACCAATGCAATATCATGTTCGGATCTGACCTCCGGATAGCAGGCCCGGGTAAGTTCCGAGGGCCGGTGGAGATACCACTTCCAGTAGGTTCCGTCATGATATTACAAGGAAATGGAGCAGACGTCGCAAAGCATTGCATACTGGGAGTACCAGTGGAGCGGATCTCCGTCACTTTTAGAAGGATGGACGACAGAAAGGCACCATACCACTTCCAGCTAGATCCAAAATTGGAGAATCTCCGGCCCTACGAGCTGTGAGTCACATGGGAAATAGTACACCTCCAATGCACATCCATGCGGCATTCCCATCTCAGCAATCTCAGCATTCGGGATAGGCCTCCGCCCTACTCCCATCTCAGCAATCTCAGCATTCAGGATAGGCTTCCGCCCTACTCCCATCTCAGCAACCTCAGCATTCGGGATAGGCTTCCGCCTTACTCCCATCTCAGCAATCTCAGCATTCGGGATAGGCTTCCGCCCTACTCCCTTCTCAGCAATTCTCTGTACTCGAGATAGGCACAGTCCTACTCCTTTCTCAACAATCTCAAAATTTGATCCTCCCAAAAAGAAATTGATCATCCATAGACAAAAAATACCAAAAATTCCAAAAATACCCCCAAATACCCTCCAAATACCCAAAATGCCCTTCTTATCCAAAAAATCCAAAAATTCAGAAAATTCCCAGAAAATTCCAGAAAATCCCAAATATTCCCATTTTCATTTTATCCAACTACATTATGGGATAATTTTTTCAATTTACCCCACTTTTACCAAAACCTCCAATTTAGTCCATTCTTAAACCAAGTGAACCCAATGTCAAACCAAATCTACCCAATTGACCCCAATTTTGGTCTAATTCAATTCTAAACTTCAATTTAATATCCACAATATCAATCTAGACCAAATACAAGTCCAATTTGATTGACATTTGAATCCAATTTCACATTTGACCTTAAAGCCCAATTTGGACCCATGACCCAAACTTAGCCCAAACCAAACCGATTCAACTCCAATTGACCCCAAACCTTTCTAAACCTTCCCTAACATCCCCACAAACAAAACACTAACATAATTTGCCCAAAATTTGGACCCAAACCCCACTCAATTCAACCCAAAACCAAGAAGCCTAATTTTTATCTAAACCCAAACCTAACCCAAATAAGTCCAAGTCCCAAAACCAAAACCCAGCCAAAGTTAAAACCTCTTTGAAACATTCCCATACACATTTCCCAACATTAATTTTACATCAATTTCAACCATAGCCCTACATTGGCCCAAATTAGCCCAATTTGACCTACATTGGCCCATTTACCAAATGAACCCAAATTCAACCCAATTCAAACCCAAACCACCTCAAATTCATTTCAAATCACTCATGACACATCCCTAAACCAAACCCAACAATTATTTGGCCCAAACTTCTACAAAATTCCCATCCATGAATTCATTCTTAAACCTAAAGGCTCATTCCCTTAAGCCTTCCTAAAAGCCCATCCAAAGCAAGTTCAAAAGCCCAAAGTCCATGACAAAGCCCACATGAAATTCCTCTCATCATCCCTTTGATTTAAAATGCTTCCTAAGTTCTAAAATCCATCACCAAATAATTTCAATTCAAGCCATATGCCAAATCCCATCAAATCACCCCTAAATTACCAAAATTTTTAAAACCCTTTTTCATGAAATTGACCAAACCTTTTCCCAAGCCAAAGGTGAGCCATGAAGCCATTCTTGAGCCACATGCAAGCCATGTGAGTTGTTGACATATGACCATACCACATTGGGCAAAAGAGGGAGGCCCTTTCCATAACTCCTAAAAGTCATTAACCACTCCCATGATTCCCCATAACCATGCTTAGGCCTAATTATGCTTGGATGGTGACTTGACCCTACCGATTAAGCTCGAACCAAACAACTTTCTCTTCAGCTCAAGCAAGCCTTGGATGGTGAACCTAGCCCAAAACCATGGGTTGACTCATTTAGACCCAAAACTAGCCTTCCCCATTCCATTTCAATTCAAGCCCTTTACACATGGCCAACTCCATCGACTTCACCATTGCCAAGCCCTGACCTCACTGGTCAAGATGGTGACCTGACCCTGGCCGGCCAGCCACCACAGTCGCCGGAAAACCCCATGGCCGAGACCTTGGGAGGAGCCAAAGTTTGGAATTCCCACCTGCTGAGCTGCCCCATGCCCAATGGCCACCATGGTTGTTCTTCCCTTGACCTAAGCAGCTGATCCCAAGCCCTAACTCCCCCTGGGAGGCCCTCCAGCCATGCCTATCTAAACACCACCTCTCTCGGCCATGAAGAGGTGCTGAAACAAACCTTAAGGAAACTCTGCCAAAATTGTTCCAGAATACTCCCCACTCTTAGAGCAATTGATCCCCAGTGACAATTTGCCCTAATCCCCATCAACAGATGCCAATTTCTCAGCCAAAACTCCACCCAAAACAAGGACATCTCCAAATTCTCCACAAAAATCAAATTTAACTCACCCACACCTGCACAAGACCAAGAGAAGGAGTTCCCCAGTGGAAGCCCCCTCTCCATACCACCCAGCTGTTCCAGACTCCAAAGGTTGTGATCGGGCTTGGTCGAAATCATACCTAGGCAATTCACCAGGCCAAGGGACTTCATCTGGAGCTTGCATGGACCCAATCGAAGGAGACACAACCCTCAGATTGAAGCCACACTTCTCTGAGCTAAGGTATGAGCTAACTCTTTATCCCGAGCTTCTGGAGATTCTCCATTTCAAATGCCTTACTTTCAATGCATGATCACCGTATAGATGTATTTGTCTCTTCAAGACGAATCCATATAGCATAAGAACACGAAAATCCGTTAAGTATTGAGTGAGATATTAAGGATTTAGTGTGGACGGTTCTCGGGCTAGGAGGCTTGGGGACGATGAACGGATGCCGTTCATTTAATACACGCGCGGACGGACGGCCAGGATCTCGCCGGATGAGGAGATGGGACGATGCAGCGGGCCCCTGGAGCGCTGAGTCGGATGGCGGCGCCGAATCAGGAGACGACGCGTGGAGCTTCGGAGCTGTCGAGGTTGACGTGGCGCCGCGTGGATAAGTAGAAAAATAGGTTATTTTTTATTTATTTAATTACCAGAACTTCAAAAATCCATAACTTTGTGTAGAAAAATCCTAAAAATAAAATAAAAATACCTTTTTGCTCAGTGAACAGAGAAGAATAATGTGGAAAAGAAATCAAGTAATTTCATTAAGTATTTTATTTTTAATGATTTATTTACTCTCTGCTTTGTTTTAATTCTCCATGCATATAGGAAATTTACCATGGCATGAGACCATAGGGCTTTTGAAGCCCCTGAACTTGGGAACATTTCCTGAATTTTCCAAGGTCAGAGGCCATCCCTATGAGATGTTATTCATTTTTGAAGTTCATGTTACTGTTTTGAGTATTTTAATTCCAATAATTAGCATGTTGAGAAATAAATTCTAGGAAAATTTGGTGATGTTTCTTATGACCAGAGGAACCTAGGAAAAATAATTTTTGAGTTAATTCACTTTGAACAACCCTAATTGGCCTAAATACCCAAAATTGAACTTTAATTAATTAGGGTTAACCATTCAAAAAATTAACTTAAAAACAATTCTCTACTGTCCTCTAGGGATAGGAGAACACCACATAAAAATTTGAAACCAATTGGACTTGGTTAACCCCACCAAATGGGTTGATTAAGTCTCTTAAGCAAAAATAGGTAAAATTAAACTTTAAAAATTTATAACTCACAAAATCCTTTTCAAAATTTCACAAAAATGGTTTTGGAGCTTCTCTGATATCAGAGGAACTTAGGAAAATTAAAATTGTAATTTTCTAATAAAGTTGATTTTTATCATTATTTTAATATTTTTAATAATTAAAAAATAATAAAAATCATAAAAATATTAAAAATTACCAAAATGTCACATTTTGAATTCTAATCATTTAGGAACAAAACCAAATATTTTTCTTAAGTCCCTAGGGTAAGATATTGAATTTTAAAGGCTTAATGTAATTTTTAATATTAAAAAATGTATTTTCCAACCTTCTCACCAAAATAATTCTAATAAATCAAAGAAAAATCAGAAAAATATAAAATTTATTTCTCTGGACTTCTTGAGGTCAGAGAGATTTAACAAAAATATAAAATCCATTTTCAACTTTAATTTTATTTTAAAATTAATTAATGCTCCAAAAATCAAAATAATTCTAATAAATAAAATATAATTCAAAAAAATCACCAAAATTAGTCCAAATGGTCCTCTAGTCATTAGGAGTGCCCCATAATTTTCTTAAGACAGAAAAATTCCCTTGGTCATCTTATTGAATTTTCCTTGGAAATCCCTATTTTCTACAAAAAATAATTATATAAATAAATTAAATACAGAAAAATCACATTTTCTCCTCTAATGTCTTAATTTACATGTGAGTGAAGCCACGTAAAAATTTCAAATTCATTTAAGCTCAATTTAGTGAGTTATGGAATTATTAAGCTTGAAGGACAAAATGGTAATTAAAATTTTAACCCTTAATCAAAACTTTAGGCTTAATAAAATGAGAAACCAAATATTTGATCCTAATCTGATTTGGATGATTGAAATTTAAATAATTAAAGGATAGAGACCCATCAACCATTTTTAAGATTAATTAGAGTAAACTTTAATCATTTAATTAATGAAATTTGGAAGATTAATAAAAATTGAAATTATTAAAATAGAGGATATTATTAAGAAGACATTTATACTTTAATTTAGGAATCCCTAAATTAATCACTTCAATAATATTTAATTCCCAATTAAAATGATAATCCAAACTCAAGATTTAAAATACTAAAAAACTTAATCATTAAATTAAATTAAAATTAAAACATTTAAACTAAATTCAACCAAAATTTCAATTAAGTTAATACTTTAACACTTAAATTAAATCATCTTTAAAACATAAAAAATAAAATATTAAATTAAAATTAAAATTAAATTAAAATTAAAATTAAATTAAATTAAATTTCAATTAAATTAAATTAAAACATATTAAATAAATTAAATTAAATTAAAAAAATAAAATCAAATTAAAATAAAATTTTAATTAAATAAAAATTAAAAATAAAATTAAATTAAAATTAAAACTAAACCAAATTAAATTAAATTAAATTAAATTAAATTAAATTAAATTAAATTAAATATAACATCACTTAAGACATAAAGAATTCAAAATAAATCTAAAACAACTTGAACACTATTCCAAACTTAAATCCATTAATTAAAATTAAATTAAATCACAAATCACTTAAACATCCATTTGCCCTCAAAAGCTCTTGTTGTCATAACTTCTAAATGGAGTATTAAGTGAAGTGTTACTTCATTCATAGGATATTCAAATATCCTAGTTCACTGAGCAAAAGAACAAAACCTAATTAAACCTCGGATGATTAATTCACCTAAATCCATTTTGACTTAGAATAATTCCAAAGAATATTGAAAAGATGTTTAAGATTCGTCTTAAGAACTTCCTCAATATGACGGGGTGTTTTATAAGAACAATTGAACTTAATTATTCTTTGGTGCGCAGAAAATCATCCATAAACAAAATTGAAAACCTAGACGTCATAGGAATGACTAGCTGTAGGACTAGGATCTTGGTAGAAAACCTGAAACCTTGCCCTTAGCTTTACCTAGGTAATTGTTATAAATACTTAAATGCTCTAACATGTGTTTCAAGTGCAGCTTGGGATGATGGGAAGACCCTCAAGGTATGCTTTTATTTTATTGTAATTTACCTTCTCGCAATCTAATTAATCGCATTGCACTTTCTTTTCTTGCATGATAAATAACTATTGCATGAAAACGAAAACCTTAAGGATAGTCCCTGAACTGAAACCAAAACTAAATTAAAAGTCATTACAAGATAAAAATCACTGCCACAACATTTCAAAGATATAAAACAACTCAAAATTTAATCACAAATAGAACACAAAACTACAATTGCAACTAAATTAAAACGACTCGTTTAATGATCGGGAATACCTCGAATGATGTAACCCACGTGTTGCTAACAAGATTTTCCACGGTCTAAATGAAAGTGTGGAACTCATTCAGTTGAGTTTAGCAAATTCATCTGGACTAAGTGAATTCGATGAAAATAACGGTGTCGAGATGACGGAACCGTGGAATCTTAATCGATTCTGTTTAATCAACTTTAAGATTTGTTTTAATTAAAATATTAAAAAATGCTTGGATTTTAAGATTCTCTCTAAACCAAAACACTTCTCTCATCTCCTGATTTATAACTTCCAAAACTAAACCTCTGCAACAACAAGGAGCTCGGAGCATGGTGGGCAGCACAGCCATCGTCATCAGCAAAACTCGGATCTACATCAACGAAACCTTTTTAGAATTAAATAACCAAGCCATAGGACTTCGAGGTGGTTTGCCTAGTGCAACATAAATCCTCAACTTTTCGTTAGGCATTTGCATAATCATGTTATGTAAATTAAGCCCTAACCGGTCTTAGGACTCCGAGGTAGTTGTTCGGTACGACATAAAACCCTCGCATCTTCGAGGCTGTTTGTATGATTGTGTCATACGAATATAAGTCCTGATTAATTAAGACAGGCAAGATGAAACATTAAATGAATCCTCAAATCTAAGCCAAACAATAGGATAGTTTGGGAAGTTGCCGAGATTCCTCTTGGATCCTCAGCTTCTCCTACTTCTCTTCCTTTGGACTCTTAAAATAAATTGTTCCAAATTTTGAGTCATTCCCTTTCGAATTTCCAAAATCTAACCCTTTGAAAACCTTAAACTTTGAAATTCTTGAGAGCAAAACCACTGATCATTATCGAGAGTTTTCTTAAGTGATTCACTTCGTTTAAGATGTAATTAACTATAGGGGCTTGCCCTTATAGGGAACTTTAAGAACCTAGGTAATATAAACCCTGCTTAATTCATTTATATTAAGCAGGGGAATTTGTCGGCTTATAAAATTGGTTCGCGGACCAAACGAATGTCACAAATCTTCTAGTTTATTTAATCGAGCCCCATCATCAAGCCGTGTGTCTATTCTTCGGGATAGATACACGGTTTGTGATGCGGTGCTCGTTTATATAAAATATTTGGGATGTGAGATCAATTTGATTTCTTATCTTAAAACATTCAAATTTAAAATTATTTTCAAAATCAAATACTAATTTCTAAATAATATATATATTTAAATTAAATTTGAGATTCGCCGACAATTCTGTTAGGCGACCCCCTTTTTAAAATAAAACACATAACCTAAAAATATGCCGACAGAGTTCCCACTTGAGACTCATAAGTATGGATAATAGTCTTTGTAATTATTCTAAGAGGTATACTCACTTCTTCAGAACTACTGAACTCCACTCTAGACTGAACACATAGGGCATGAACTAAGGCAGGATGTCCTAATCCTCCAGTGGTCTCACCTCTAGCAATAGTCTGAAGGTTCTTGTAAACAATAGCTCTAATATTAATCTTTTTCATCGTCTGAATGCCATAGTTTAGAATCGCTCTATCCCTTGTAACTTCGTTGTGGTGATAAGATGGTAATAGTCTCGCAGAGATGAAATAATGCCATACTTTTGATGCAACATTCGATGTGGAAGCGGGAAAATTAATCAACTGTTTTTTACTTACTTTCCATTCCCCTCTTCCGTCAGTCAGAAAAGCAATAACTTCTCTCATATTCTCCCCTCGAGTGTCAAAGTTTTTGTATTCACAAATAAATGGTTCCCGAGTCTAATAGAAAGCATTGATACGCTGAGGAGTAAACTCAATAATTTTTCCTCTAACTAGCACATACTCAGTCTCAGTCCAGGGTACATTTGAATAGAATTCTCTAACAACTCCCATAACAGCACTCACAGTAAAATAACAAAATCGCTCCCAGTTCCACTCTGCAATTAATTGTTCTACAGATCCCCCAGGACTATCAAAAGCTCGATCCTGGATAGACTTCTTGTTGTAAAGGTAAGAGTTAAAAAGAAATTGGGCTTTAATATTAACGAACTTCTCCTCATCAAAATCCAATTTCCTTTTCCCTTTACTCATCCTTGGAGCCATGTGAATTTCTAAAATTTGCATGAAAATTCCAATAAATCTCAAATTCACAATGTAACAAACTCCAAACACTGTTCTAAAGAAGTAAGAGCAAATTTCATCATGGAAATCTCAAAATCTCTATAAAAATCCAAAAATTCCAACCTAAGCAATGTGAGAGATTTCCATGGAGAAAATAAAAAATTTTTAACTTAAAGTGAAGCTCTTACCAAGAGAAGTGTGGATCCAACCTTGAAAAGCTTTGAAATCACCTTGAATCCGAGATCTAGCAAGCCCTAGATCTTCAAAATCATGAAAATGGAGGAGGAAGACGAAGGCAACGGAAAAATTTTTTGGGTCCCAGGGTAAAAATCACGAAAATGAGGGTTTTTGGCCTTTTATAGGGTTCGGGCGCCGGTGGCGCTCTATTTAAGAAAATAGCCCAAACTCTCTGGATTTGGGCGCCGGTGACGCCAGTCTAAACTTTTTCTGGATCTGAAATTTTTTTTGTAATTTCGATCGTTTCGACTTCCACAATGGTGTTTAACACTTCAGTAGGCATTTACATCATATCACAAGCAATAATCAACACAATTCTTTACACAAACAATACACAATAAACTTATACATATAAAATTCAAGTTTCAACATAAACACCAAATATGTTCATTCAAACCAAGCCAACTCTTAGATGTTTTAGTGTTGCAAGTACTCTACGATAGGCAAACACTAAAATCTAAGTACACAATGAAAGTAAGCATATCAAAATCCAAATACAAAGCAAAGTAAAATAAATGCTACACACACCAAGCATACTTAAGCAAAGCAAACTAAACACTCAACAAGCATATGTAGAATCCATCAATTACTCCACATCAGTTTCAGAACTATCCTCTCCTCTAATCTCTCCAATAGATTACTGATGCACGAACAAATTATAAAATGGACGAAATGGAAATTCGTCAGATGATTCCTTAGCAATCACCGTGTTCTTCTTCCTCAACTTAATCACGCCCATCTTAATTCGACCAGTGTGATCGAATTGTTCCTTAACTCTACAATCTATATGATCGAATAAATCAGAAATGTTATTAATTGCACTCATATTATTCTGTACATGTTTCTCCAACTGTTTGATCCTCTTCAATATCATTCTGGATCCTTCAGGAAAATAGGGTTGAATTGGTTGTGAAGTTTGTGTTGGTTGATCAGCAAGTAAATTCATGTCATCTTCATCTCCCACTGTCTGGTAGTCATAAGGATTGGTTGGTTCAAAAGGCCTCCATGAAAGAAGAACCTTTTCCCAACTTTCATAAGGAACTTGTGATTGACTACATAACAGAAATATGGTGGATGAGTGTCTGAGCCCATATTTAGATCCATGCACAATTAATCCCAAAACTGATTTTACATTGATGTTACCAATGTCAATCGGCCTCCCAGATTGAATACAAAAATTCAAAATGACACTTTCCTTGGTTACCTTACTAATATTTATTGTTGGAAATAATTTTTCTGAAATAATGTAGTGCCACTGCTTCAACATTGGATTGAGAGTTGCAGATGGGAAACTAATGTATCCATTCTCTCTAATTTCCCAATCCTCATTCTCATCCGTCAAATATCGATACACATCATTCATATTATCTCATGTGGCATTGAAATTAGAATACTGGCAAATGAGTACATTTTCAATCATAAAGAGATTGTTAATTCGTGCAGGAGTGAATTGCAAAAATCTACCACGTACAAAAATTAACCCTTAGTTGATCCCGTGAAAATTTGCATAGAATTCTTTCACGACAGGAACAACAACGGCAGCGGTAGTGTGGCAAAACACTTCCCAAAGTCTCTCCTTAATAATCTCTTCAATTCTAGTAGTAGGATTATCCATACCTCGATTTATGAAGCCTCTTTCCTTGATAATCCTTCTCTTCATCATAAATTTTTTGAAAAAACGCTGCACTTCAAAAATTATGAACTTCGTTCGGCTGAAAATGCGAGATCGAGGGGTTTCAATGGAGTAGAAATCCATGGGATACGAATTGGGAATGGTAGTTTTCGTTTTTATGGAGTTAGCAAGTCAAAAATGGAGTTTAGGGAGTTATAAGGATGAAGATCTCACCCAAAACTGCCAAAACTCGCATTTTAAAACTTAAAAACTGTTAATAGGTTTTGGGAGATGGTGGCGCTAGATAGGGCGCCGGCGGCACTCAAACCTGGAAGTTCAGTGTATGGTCTGTGATAGGGGGCCGGCGGCGCCAGTGGTAAAAAATTCTCACCGAACTTCGTTTGGCCCAAAATATTCCAATTTCTCAATTCGATCCAATATTTATACATTTCTAAAGTATTTAGGAGTAATTAAGATTCAAAAATAACTATCTAAAAGGCACAACTACAACAAACAAGCAAACACACCACAAAGATACATATGGGTTGCCTCTCATAAAGCGCTTCGTTTAACGCCGTCAGCCCGACAAACCATTCAGTTAATCGAGATGACTAAGCATGAAAACCTCTTTGAAGTCAGGTTGAAACCCGTAAAAGTAAGGCTTTAATCGATGCTCATTAACCTTAAAAATCTTTCCAGTATCAGGATCTGTAATATCAACAGCTCCAAAAGAATGAACTTTTACAACTGTAGAAGGTCCTAACCATCTAGACTTGAGCTTTCCAGTGAATAACTTCAACCTTGTGTTGTATAATAAAACTTTTTGTCCAAATTCCAAGTTCTTTTTCAATATCTTCTGATCATGCCACAATTTTGTTTTCTCTTTATAAATCCTATCATTGTGATAACATGCATTTCTAATCTCTTCCAATTCCTTCAGTTGCATAAATCTCTTCTCTCCAGCATTTTTCAAATTAAAATTCAACTCTTTTATCGCCCAATATGCTTTATGCTCCAATTCAACTAGTAAATGACAAGTTTTACCAAACACTAGTCTATAAGGAGACATTCCAATAGAGTTTTAAAAGCAGTCCTATAAGCCCATAAAGCAGTATCTAATCGAGCAGACCAATCTAATTTATGATTATCCACAGTTTTCTCCAAAAATTCTTTTATTTTCACGATTAGACACTTCTACTAAACCACTAGTCTGGGGATGATAAGTAGTAGAGATTCTATGAATAATATTATATGTCTCGATTAATCTCTTAATTCGACTATTCTTGAAATGAGATCCACCATCAGTTATGATCACTCTTGGTATTCCATATCTTGTAAATATATTTTTCTTTAAAAATTTTGAAACACTACGAGCATCACATCTAGGTAAAGCAATAGCTTCAATCCGTTTTGAGACATAATCAATGATAACAAATATATATAAATTTCTAAATAAAGGAGTAATTGGTCCCATAAAATCTAATTCCCGTACACAAAAAATTTCAACTTCCAATTTATAATTTAGAGGCATTTCATTTCTTCTAGAAATATTACCTACTCTCTGACATCTATCACATGATTTAATATATCTACAAACATCTCTAAAAAGAGTAGGCCAATAAAATCCAGATTATTGAATCTTAAAAGTAGTTTTATCAGTACCAAAATGACCTCCAAATTCAGAATCATGACATCGTTGAATAATCAAATTAGTTTCTTCTTGTGGCACACATTTTCTAATAATCAGATCCTTACACTGTTTATATAGATAGAGCTCAACCCAAAAATAAAATTTTGCATCATATTCAAACTTCTTTTATTGTTGCCATTTTTAAATCAAGTGGTACAATATGGCTTACAATATAATTCACAATATCAGCATACCAAGACAAATTACTTCTCATAATAGTATAAAGTTGCTCATCAGGGAAAATTTTTGTAATTTCCTTCTCAAATTCAGTTAATTTATAATAATCTATTCGTGACAGATGATCAGCTATTTGATTATCATTTCCCTTCCTATTAATTATTATAAAATCAAATTCTTACAAAAGAAGTATCCATCTAATGAGTCTAGGTTTTGCATCCTTCTTTTGCATTAAATATTTGATAGCTGAATGGTCTCTATGCATAATACTTTTATTTTCAATTAAATAAGGTCTAAATTTTTCATAGTAAATACTATAGCTAATAATTCTCTTTCAGTAGTGGTATAATTAATTTGATTCGCATTAAGAGTTTCACTAGCATAGTAAATGACTTTGAAAGCTTTATCATGTCTTTGCCCCAATGCTACTCCAATCGCATAATCACTTGCATCACACATAAGTTCAAATGGTTTCTACCAATCTAGTGAAACAATTATAGGTGCAGTGATTAATTTCTCTTTCAATAATTTGAAAGTACTCAAGCATTCATCATTAAAATCAAATTTTCTATCATTTTCTAAAAGTCGGCACAAAGGTTTAGTAATTTTAGAAAAATCTTTAATATATCGCCTGTAAAATCCAGCGTGTCCTAAGAAACTCCTCACCTCTCTCATAGTAGTGGGTGGCGACAATCTCTCAATCACTCTAATTTTAGCAGGATCGACCTCCATACCATGTTCAGAAATTTTATGCCCAAGCACAATTCCTCCTGCAACCATAAATTGACATTTCTACCAATTCAGAACTAGATTTGTTTTCTCACAATTCTCCAAAACTTTTGCTAATTTTTCTAGGAAATTTTCAAATGAAGTCCTGAATACAGAGAAATCATCCATAAAAACTTCTATTCCATTATCTATCATACTACTGAAGATAGACATCATACATCTCTGAAATGTTACAAGTGCATTACACAGTCCAAAAGGCATTCTTTGAAAAGAAAAATTTCCATAAGGGCTAGTAAATGTTGTCTTTTCTTGATCCTCAAGAGCAATAGATATTTGATGGTAACTAGTATATCCATCAAAAAAGCAGTAGTACTTGTGTCCAGCAAGTCTATCTAACATTTGATCGAGAAAAGGAAGAGAAAAGTTATCTTTTCTGGTGGCGGCATTTAATTTCCTATAGTCAATAAAAATTCGCCATCCATTAATTTTTCTTGTAGGTATAATTTCATTACATTCATTCACTTCAACAGTCACTCCTCCTTTTTTCGGTACACAATGTAATGGACTTACCCAAGCACTATCCGAAATAGGATAAATAATTCCAGCATATAGCCATTTTAAAATCTCTTTCTTAACTACTTCTTTCATAATAGGATTCAATCTCTTGGATCAACTCTCGGTTTATGTTCTTCATCTAATAAAATTCTGTGCATACAAATTGAAGGACTAACTCCTTTAATATCTACCAAAGTCCATCTAAAAGCTTTCTAGTTTCTTTTTAAAGTTTCCAATAATTTTTGTTCATGATATTCGTTTAATTCTGAAGATACAATAACTGGCAAGGTAGATGATTCTCCTAAAAACATATACTTTAAATTATTAGGGAGAATTTTCATCTCAAGTTCAGGAGGTTTAATGATAGACCGAACTAAGCTTTTATTTCCACCTTCCATAGTATCTAATACTTCAAATCTCTCCTGAACGTACTCCAAATCTTCATTCTTCTTACTATCTGAATTTTCTTCATCTTCAATTTCTTCTTCAAATATATTTTCATATTCCACTTCTTTTTCAAATATATTCTCAAAATGATCATTTCTCAAATATTCACAGACCTCCATCCTAAAACAATCATTATCTTTTTTCCATTGAGGGATACTTCATAGATTTTAAAATACTAAAGGTCGCCTCTTGATCATTAACTCTCATAATTAATTCTCATTTTTGAACATCAATCACTGCTCTTCCAGTAATAAGGAATTGTCTTCCCAAAACGATTGGAATTTCCATATCAAGTATAATAAAATCCACAGGAAAGATAAATTTATCCACTTTCACTAACAATCTTCCACCACTCCTTTAAGGTAAGTAATGGAACGATCGACCAACTGAAGAATCACAGATGTAGGAGAAATTTCTCCTATTGAGTTGATAAAGGCATAAGATTAATACTAGCTTCCGTATCACATAAAACCTTTCCGAAAAAATTTTCACTTATATCACATAGAATAGTGAAACTACTAGGATCTTTAAGTTTTTCAGGAAGCTTCTTCTGAATAATTGCACTACACTCTCCTCTAAGTGCAACAGTTTCATGATCTGTAAACTTTCTTTTCTTTCTCAGAATATCCTTCATAAACTTGGCATAGTCAGGCATCTATTCTAATGCTTCAACAAAAGGAATATTTATCGTTAATTTCTTAAGGATCTCCAAAAATTTTTCAAATATGTTGTCCCTATTTTGTTTCTTCAATCTTTGAGGAAATGGAGGTGGTGGTTTTTCAACAGTTATCTTCATTGGCTCAAGAGGATAAACCAAGTCTGGATAAATCTTGCTTGAACCTTTTTCGATTTCCACTATCTCCTTTTCTATTTCAACTTTTCTTTGCACTCTAGTTTCTAATTCTTTTCCACTCATTAATTGAATAGCCTTAAGTTGTTCCTTGTTTTGATCTTTTAGTTTGATCTCAACAATACTTGGAAGAGTTCCGGAAGGTCTGATATTAAGTGCAGTGAAAATATGTTCCAATTGATTTTCGATATTTTTCATAGCAACACCTTGAGCTTGTAATTGATTTCCCGTATTCATAATCATTTCTTCAGTAGACAACTTCTTATCCTTAAATTGTGGGTTACTATTAAATCCAGGAGGATAAGATGGTCTAAAATTGGTATTTCCTTGATTGTTCAAATTTTTAATTACATTCATAGAATGGTTACCCCAATGCGGGTTAACATTGACATTACTATTATTCCATTTGAAATTTGGGTGATTCTTCTAAAGGATTATTTTAATTCGAATAAGGATTGTTAGGTCTATTAATAGCATTTAAAGTCTCATAAGGTGTTTAAGATGTTGTTAACATTGTCATTACCATCATAAAATATTTGAATTATTAACCAATCTCGTAAAGCATGATGTGGGCACTTCCTAAGAGAATCTTTAAATCTCCCCCATGCTTCATATATTGACTCTCCTTCAAACTGACAAAAAAATGTAATATTATTTCTTATTTTAGCAGTCTTTGATGGAGGGAAATATTTTGATAGAAACCTCTGAGATAATTCTCCTCAAGTTCAAATAGATCCAGGTGCTAACGAGTTTAACAATGCCATATCTTTATCCCTTAATGAAAAGGAAAAAGTCTAAGTCTGACAGCGTCACTTGACACTCGGTCATATTTAAAAGTAGCACACAGTTCTAGAAAACTAGTGAGATGTAAACTTAGATCCTCGTTAGGTGTTCCTCCAAATTGATTATTTTGTACCATTTGGATAATAGCAGGTTTAAGTTCAAATGAATTAGTAGCAACATCAGGATTTTTAATAGTTATGTGAGTTTCATTTGTTGTTGGGTTAGCATAATCTCTTAAAGGTCTTGGCAAATTTCCAATATCATTTCTATGATTATCTTGATTATTTCCATTTTGTAAGGATTTTCAATTTTTTTTGTTGTTTTCTAATTTTTCTGACAGCACGATCTAACTCCGAATCGTAAGGCACTAAACCTATAATTCCACTATGATGCATATACAAGCACACAAATACTTTAAAAAAAATAAACAAACAATTACACAGTACAAAGTAAAGGTTTTCTGTTACTATATTATTAATAAATACCGTTTATACTTTCTTTCTTACATACTTCGTTACCTTCCCCCGGCAACGGCGCCAAAAACTGAAATTTATATATGGTTATAATGATATTGTAAAATCCGAACACTCAATGTAAGTATACGTATCGTATAAAGTAATACAGGGCTCTAATGGAGTCCTGATTATCGATCCCACAGAGAAGTATGAAGTATAAGAAGGTGTTTCACAATATATATATATAATATAGCACTTAAATCCGATACTCAAATGGCACATAAAGTTTACTACTTAATTCTACTACCACTATGCAGAAAACAGTAATATTAAATTAAACTAAAATTATTTCTAACAACTCTAAAAACAGAATTAACTAACAGACACATTAAACTATGTATATGAATGGTTTTTGATATAGGAGAAAAGTATCTTTCCTATTGCAACGAAAATATGATGTGTGGATTGATATGGAACAATTATTTATGTTATTCTGCCAGATAAGAGCATAGCTGATTCCTTACCCTTAAAAGAGTACCACCTCTTCTAAGAATGAAAAGAACATTGACATATCCTATGTTTAGTCACTAAATCCAAGGCTAGGCTGGGATGATACCGACTCTCACTTCGGAGCTCCCACTCACCCTTCACCTAAAGGCTAACCTTCGAGTTTAGTCACTAATCTTAGAACCAATTTAGGGATTTCAGTCTGTCACCCTAAAATCTACACATTGAATTCCATCAAAACACATTTCTCTATTTATTTGCACTCAATTCCCATGAACTACGCAATTCATCCATGGAAATTGAATGGATATTTCATTATTGTTGTAGGATATTAAATCCATTCAGAGTTAATGTTCAACAAAATATTTAAACATTTTAATTGGCCAAATCAAAAAGTAAATTAAGTTTAAAATGAAAAACCATCAAACATTCTTCAATACATTAAAAGGACATCAAATCCACATCAGTCCATCATCACATCTCTATGCAAGAAGAAAGAAAAGGAAGACTACTCAGAATTCATGAAGAAGATACAATAAAACATGGGTTTTATATATAAAAGAAAATTCATACAAACCATAAAAGAAAATACAACTTATCTCATTCTCTTCCCCAATGCAATTCCCATGAAGTTCCTTTGAATCTTTTTCTCTCTTCTTTACAACACTTGATTCTCTCTTTAGAATGGAAAGGAAGAAGCAATCTCTCATTTTAATCCTTCTCCTTCACTCCTTAGAGAAGAATTCCTCTCAAATCCTCACTTCTACACACTTTTCTCCTAAACCCTAACACTTAACACACACTAAAACTACTCGAAAAGACATAAGACACACACAAGAGACACACCATTTTCGTCCAAAAATAGTTAATTATAAGTTAGAAACGAAATCCCAAGATTTTTCATAGGCATCTCTTGAAAAAGTCGTCAAAACTCTTCAAATTTGAATTCCACCAATTTTGGGAGCCGGCGGCACTCTATCCTGCCATTAAATTCTGAAGTCTCTAGAAAATGGCGTCGGCGGCGCTTAGGGCTGTCAAAAAAGCTTGTTGTTCGTGAACAGCTCGTGTTCGGCTCATGAAGTAGCTCGTGTTCGGCTCGTTCGTTAAGTAAACGAGCCGAACACGAACTAATTTTTATGCTAGTATTACAAATGAGTCGAACACAAACAACTCTTTATTCGCTCGTGTTCGGCTCGTTTTAGCTCGAAATAAAAAAATAATCATATAATTATTTATATAATAATTTATATATTAATATATTATTTATATATTAATATATTATATATATTTATATTTAAGTTTAAATCATAATTGCTTGTGTGGTAACGTAGTTATGTGTCTTGTTTCCATTCATTTGGTCCAGGTTTCAATCCGGCACTATGCATATATTTTTTCCAATTAATTTTAACGAGCCAATTTCGAGCCAAACACGAATAATAATATTTAATTTGAGCCGAACAGAACACACTTTTCACGAGCCATTTCGAACACGAGCCAATTTCAAGCTCGAGCTAGTATCAAATGAGTCAAACATGAGTTGACCCTGAGCTCGCTCAGGCTCGGCTCGTTTACAGCCCTAGCGGCCCTATAACGTGTTTTCCACCAGTTTGCTCCTTTTTGCTCCTTTTTTCTCTGATTTCGTTCCTTTTTACTTTTTTCATTCCAATCACCTAAAATCATCATACCCGCAACAAATCATCAAAAATATCTTTCTTTAAAGTGCAATATCACCAAAAATGGGTAAAATTATATAGCAAAAACCGTATATATTTTTGGTGCATCAATTATGCATGTATATGAATATGATAGGATGTTGTAGTAGTAAGTCGATTCAACCTTTACTTTTTCTTCCTGCTACATTTTATGGATCTAATTGCAAATTATTTTAAAATTTAAGTTTGTGGGGAAGAAAAAAAATTTAAAATATAACTTTATTTGTCCTCAGTAACCTATATTTAATATGATATCACTTTTAAAATGACTTGTGGTATGTGGTGTTACCTTTAGGTTACTATAATTTCAATTTTAGGAATTTTATAAAAATAATCTAGTTGAAATCCTTAGTGAAGAAACTGTTCTAGAGTTAAGATATTTTATAGGAAACATTGGGAAAATGATTTTGTTATTTATGATAGAGGAGTTGAATATTTGAAAAGCTAAAATTCTTAGATTTATACTTAATGAGAATTAAGCCTTTATTGAAAACCTTTTTCGAACTAATACTTACACTTATAAAAAGTGAGAGAAAGTTTTGCGTTTTGGATTTTAGAAAGAGGATAGTGAAATTCAAAATTATTAAAGGTCTATCAAGATATAATAATCCTCACATGAAAAAAAGGTGAAAAAAAGGGATTAAAAATGATCCTGAAAGAAAAAACAAAGGTGAAAAAAAAGGGATTGAAAATGATCCTGAAAGAAAAGAAAAAAAAAGAGAAAATAAGTGAGGAGAAGCCTGATAAAAAATTAGTTTCATTTGAATCTTTTAAATGAAAAGAATTAAAAATAATCCTAAGCTTATTCTTATATCAAAAGGTATTGGTTAAATTGGTACAGATAATGAGCTTAAATTTCATTTTTATTCTTTCTATGATTCTTTAGTTAGAAAATTTTCAATAAAATTTAAAGTAAATAAAAAAAAACAGGATTCCTAAGTTGAATATGAGATATTCTTACACTCTAGTCCTATGTTGATTTGCTAGAATTTCTCATATGTTATACTATAACATTTATGAGATGAAATTATAGAAAACTCTAATGAAAACCTCAACCACAAGTAAATAAATTTGGTTTTTAAAGTTATAGTGTTACTTGAGGACAAGTAACAGTTAAGTTTAGGGGATTTTGATACACAAAAAATATATACGGTTTTTTACTATATGACTTTACTCATTATTGGTGATATTACACTTTAAAAGGACGGTATTTTGTATGTTTTTTTATTTTAGGTACAAGAAATGGTGATTGGAGCAAAAAGAAGCAAAAACGGTGCAATTTGGAGCAAAAACGAGCAAGAAAGCAAATTTTGGCTTGACACATTTTGATAAGTCTTTTTGTGCTTAATCTCTTTTACACTTCTTACATATTTTTGAATGATATTACACTTTAAAGAAAGGTTGTTTTCATGCTTATTTTGTAGGGTTATCTTTTAGGAACACAGCGCAACAAAAATGGGGCGAAACGGAGCTAAAACGGAGCCAAACGGAGCGAAACGGTAGAGCTGTGCCGAAATCTCGCCGAAAGCTCCCTCGAGCTCGCCGACGGCAAGATTTTCCTATGAACACTGAAAATGGCAAAAAAGCCCACCGACGGAGCCCTTGAGCCCGCCGATGGCGCCTGGGACGACTATGGACTAACTTTTGGTGGTTATGGGCCAAAATTCAACGTATTTAGATGCTTTTTGAAAGGTTTCGTGTGGAAACTCTTCAAACTTTGTCCCTACACTTTAAAAGAACAAATTTATGTCAAAAAAGAGAAGAGGATGTTAGGAAAAACTTGGAGAATGTTTAGGGTTCTTAGATTAGGAGTAGAAATGTAGATTTCTACCCTTTTGGAGAGATTGGAGAGAAGATTTTGAGAGAATTTGTAAGGGATTGCACTACCATTGTATGGATCGATGAGAGACTTTGTGGGAGAGATCTTCATCTTTCTTTCAAAGGGAAAAGCTAAGTATTGTTCTTCATTATCTTATAATTTTTTAAACACTTACCTAGTGGATTTGTTTTGGTTAAATGAATTTTTCGTTGTGTTTTCTTTATGCTTTGTGATGTATCTCTCTAACTCTTTCTTCTTCTTTGGAAATAATGGCATGAGAAGATTATACCATTCATTTCCTTTTACTTTTCTTTTGTAATAAGTAGAATTTATGTGTAGGATGTTTAGATACATACTAGAAGAAGTTTTATATATAAATGTGATGATTTTTACTTGCACTTCATTTACATTGCAATTAAGGCCTGTTGTAATGTTAAAATTTGTTGTGAAAACATACGATCCAAGAGGGTTATGCTTTCTACAACTAAGTACGAACCACATTCAAATTCCATGGATGGTGAAGTTCATGGGGATTGAATGAAAATAAATAGGGAAATATAATTATTGGACGTAGAAGTGAAGATTTTAGAGTGACAGACTAAAATCCCCAATTCGATCCAATTGTTTGAGTACTGAAGCGGAAATATTAGCCCTAAGGCAAGGGGAACGTGGAGCTCTGAAGTGAGAGTCGGTATCCTCCCAGCCTAGTCACGGATTTAGTAAACAAGCATAGGATTAGTCAATGTTCTTTATGCCTGGACCAAAGGGTAAAGAATAGGATTGCTTCTATTTGGCACATACAATATTTAATGCATCTCATTCCTATACATTATCTATTTCATTACATAAGAATATTAGTTTTTAGTATCTCAAATTCTCCAAACCAATTCATCCAAAAAGGGTTATCTTTAGAATTAATATTTGCATTTTTTTATAGCTACTATCTTTACATTTAACACTTACATTTAAGAGTAGTTGTTAGATAAAATGTCATTTTAATTGACATTCCAAACTAAGGAGTAATTTTAGTAGACTAGAAATTGACTAAGGACCTTTTATCTCGCTTCCCTGTGGGATCGATAACCAGGACTCCACTAGAGCCATGTATTAATTGAAAGATAAGTATACTTGCGTTGATATAAGTGACTTTATTATTAATCAATTGTACTCATTTCTATCACCACAAAAAGTCGCGGTCAGTATCCTCCCAACCTAACCTTGGATTTAAGGACTAAGCCTAGGATTTGCAAATGTTTATTATAGCACTCTGAAAAGGGGGTACTCGGAAGAGGGTAAAGAATAGGCTTCTATTTGGCACATATAATATTTAATGTATATCATTCCTATACATTATCTAATTCGTTACATGAGAATAGTAGTTTTTATTATCTCAAAATTCACCAAACCAATTTCCCCAAAAAGGGTTATCTTTAGTATTAATATTTGGATTAGGGAGTAGTTATTATTTTTACATATAATCATCTGCATTTATGAGTAGTTGTTAGAAAAACCACTTACATTACCTTTCCAAACTAAGGTTGTTAGTAGTAGACTAGAATTTGACTAAGAACCTTTTACCTCACATCCCTGTGGGATTGATAAACGGGACTCCATTAGAGCCCTGTATTACTTGATACGAAATGTATACTTGCGTTGGATCATTGTGACTTTATAAAAATTATTATATATTTATTGTTCATAAATCCTTGCATATAAAAAAAATCCGCATCAATCCCACAGGGAAGCGAGGTAAGAGGTCCTTAGTCAAAGTTCTAGTCTACTACTATTAGGCCTTAGACTGGAATGACAATTAAAATGGTGTTTTATCAAACAACTACACCTAAATGCAGATGATTATAAGTAAGGATAATAACTAGTCCTAAATGCAAATATTACTTCTAAAGATATCTCTTTCTGGATAAACTAGTTTGCAGAATTGTGAGATAATAAAATCTATTATTCTTATGTAATGAATTATAAAATGTAAGGAAATGTGATGCATTAATCATTGTATGTGCCAAATAGGAACAATCATATTCTTTACCCTTTTCCGAGTGCATAAAGAAAATTGGCTAATCCTAGGTTTAGTCTCAAAATCAGTGGTTAAGCTGGGAGGATACTGGATCTCACTCCAGAGCTCTCACTTCCCTTCACGTGAAGGAAAACTCTCGCTTTAGTTTCCAAACACTAGGATCGAATTGAGGATTTTAGTCTGTCACCCTAAAATCTTCAATTCTACGCCCATCAAAGTATATTTCCTTATTTGTTTGCACCCAACTCCCATGAACTTCACCATCCATGGAATTTGAATGTGGTTCCACTTTTTTTGAGAATTACACCACCTTCTCGGGTCTTAATGCAATTACAATGAATTTTAACACTATAATGAGCTGTTTTTGTAATGTAAACAAAGCACAAGTAAAAATCATCACATATATAATTAAAACTTCTTCTAGCATACATCCTAAATCCTAAACATGAATCCTACTCATTGCAAAAGAAAAGTATAATGAAAATAATGGAATAATCTTTTTATTCTACTATTTCCAAATAAGAAGAAAGAGTTAGGGAAAGACATCGCAAAGCACGAAGAAAACACAATGGAAAACTTCATTTTATCAAAGCAAATCCACTACATAAGTGTTTACAAAATCATAAGATAATGAAGAACAAAATACTTAACTTTTTTCTCTTGAAAGACAGATGAAGATCTCTCCCACAAAGTCTCTTGTTGATCCATGCAATGCTAGTAAAATTCCTTAAAGATTCTCTCAAAATCCCATCTTCAATCGCTCCAAAAAACCAGAAATCTACATTTCTACTCCTATTCTAATATCTCTAAACATTCTCCACATTTCTCCCAACTTTTCTATCACTTTTTCTGACATAAAATCAATCTAATAAAGTATAGGGACGAATTTCCCAAGAGATGCCTCAATAAACCTTCCAAAAAGCTTCCAGATTCAATTTATATGGCCAATAATGGCCCAAAATCGAGTCCAACCCATCTTGGACATTGCCCGTGCTGAATAGAGCACAAGCGGCGCCCTACTCACGTTCTTCTCTGGATTCGGGCGCTAGTGGCACCGGTTTGGGAGCCCCCAACTCTTGTTCTGCGCAACTCCACCGTTTTGCTCCGTTTGGCTTCGTTTTAGCTCTGTTTCGCCTCGTTTCAGTTGTGTTATGTTCCTAACAGATATCCCTACAAGATAAGCATAAAAAAATATTTATTTAAAGTATAATATCATTCAAAAATATGCAAAAAATGTAAATGAGATTATGCATAGAAGGACTTATCGAAATGTGTCAGGCCAGAATTTGCTTTCTTTCTCGTTTTTGCACCAAATTGCACCTTTTTGCTTCATTTTCTCCAAAAGTACATTTCTTGTACCTAACACAAAAACATGCAAAGTACCTTCTTTTAAAGTGCAATATCATTAAGATAAAACATAAAATGTATATGTAAAATCAAACATTTTTTAGGCGTGTCAATATGTTCCACCTAATGGAGAATGGAGTTAAGTTCAAGAGTCTAGTTACTTTATTTGTTGTTAGTGTTTGTTTGTTGTAAGTGTTTTTGATGTAGTTTATCTTAATTACAATGAATTGGGCTGACCCAAACACTATCAGAAATAGGATATACAATTCCAACATCTAACCACTTTATAATCTCTTTTTTAATCACTTCTTTCATTATTGTGTTCAATCTCCTTTGTGGATGAACTCTAGGTTTATGTTGTTCATTCAACAAAATTCTGTGCATACATATTGATGGACTAATTTCTTTAATATCTTCTAAGGACCAATCAAAAGCCTTTTTGTATCTTTTGAAGGTGTCCAGTAATTTTTATTCTTGATGTTCATTTAAATCCAAAGATACAATGACTAGTACGGTAGATGATTCTCCTAAAAACATATACTTCAAATGATTAGGGAGAATTTTCAGCTCAAGTTCAAGGGGTTTAATGATATATGGAATTAAACTTTTATCTCAATTTTCCATATTATCTAATCTTTCAAATCTTTCCTGAACAAATCCAAACTTTTCATTTTTTATATCATCCAAATCGTCTTCACTTTCACTTTCAACCTCACATTCCAAATTCTCTTCAAATATTTCTTTAAAATTATCTTCTCTAAAATAATCATAAATTTCCATTCGAAAGCACTCATCATCTTTTTCAGTTTAAGGGTATTTCATAGATTTCAAAATATTGAAAGTTACCTCTTGATCATTAACTCTCATAGTTAATTCTATTTTTTGAACATCGATCATAGCTCACCCAGTAGCAAGGAATGGTCTTCCCAAAATAATTAAAATTTCTTTGTCTTCCTCTATATCTAATACAATAAAGTCTACAGGAAAGATAAATTTATCCACCTTCACTAATACAACTTATCCACCTTCACTAATACATCTTCCACAACTCCTTTAGTATCAGTGATAGAACGATCAGCCAATTGAAGAGTTACAGATGTAGGTGAAATTTCTCATATTCTCAATCTTTTGAAAGTTGATAAAGGCATAAGATTAACAATAGCTCCCATATCACATAAAGCCCTTTCAAAAAAATTCTCACTTATAGCACACAGGATAGTGAAACTATCAGGGTCTTTAAGTTTTTTAGGAAGCTTCTTCTGAATAATTGCACTACACTCACCACTAAGTGCAACCGTCTCGTAGTCTTTAATTTTTCTTTTATTTTTAAGAATATCCTTCATAAACTTTGCATAATCAGGCATCTACTCTAATGCTTCAACAAAGGGAATCTTAATTGTTAATTTCTTAAGAATTTCAAAAACTATGCAAATCTATTATCGTTGTTCTATTTCTCAACATTGCTAGGAAGATTTCTAGAAGGTCTATTATTAAATGCAGTAACATTTTGAGCTTGAATTTGATTACCCATATTCAAAATTATTTCTTCAGTAGATAATTTCTTTTCCTTAAATTGTGGGTTACTATTATAACCAGGAGGATAAGAAGGTATATAATTTGTATTTCCTTGTTTGTTTAGATTTCTAACTGGATTCATAGAATTGTTTTCCCATTGCGGGTTAACAACAGTATTGGTATTATTCCAGTTGAAGTTTAGGTGATTCTTCTAACTAGGATTAAAATAATTTGAATAAGGATTATTGACTTTGTTATTTATAACATTTAAGGTTTCATAAGGTGTTTGAGAGTTTATCATCTATCCTGATGAATTTTTTTATAACACTGGGGGTGTTTGAGAATAATTCATTCCATATTGATCTATTTTCTTAGAAAGTGCAGTAATTTGGGAGACTATTATAGTTATCACACCAGAATCATGTGTACTAGCTACTCTCTTAACATTTACCCGCTCAGAGGGCCAGTGAAAATTATTAGTAGTCATCTCTTCAATTAACGAATATGCTTCATCAAAAGGTTTTGACATTAATGATCCACCAGCAGCAACATCGATAATCAATCTCGAAGATCCCATTAATCTATTATAAAATGTTTGAATTATTAACCAGTCTGGTAAAACATGATGCAGACACTTTCTCAGAAGATTTTTAAATCTTTCCCAAGCTTTATATATGGATTCTCCATCAAACGGACTAAAAGATGTGATATCATTCCTTAGCTTAGTAATTTTTGAAGGATGGAAATATTTTTACAGAAACTTTTGTGAAAGTTCTCCCCAATTTCTCGTAGATACAGGTGCTAACAAATTTAACCGCGCCTTAGCCTTTTCCCTTAATGAAAAAGGGAAAAGTCTAAGCCTAACAGTATTGTTCGACACTCTATCATATTTAAAGGTAGCACACAATTACAGAAAATTAGCGAGATGTAAGTTAGGATCTTCATTAGTAGTTCCTCCAAATTGATTATTCTGTACCATTTGGATAATAGCAGGTTTAAGCTCAAATGAATTAGCAGAAAGATCAAGGTTTTGGATAGTTAAGTGAATTTCATTTATTGTTGGATTAGCATAATCTCTTAAAAGTCTTGTTATAATTTCATTTTGATTGTTTAAGTTGTTCAAGATGTTCGCCATTTTGTGAGAATTTCTAGATTGATTTTGTTGCTTTCAATTTTTTATAATAGTACGCTCTAATTCAGAATTGTAAGGTACTAGACCTATAGATCCAATACTACGCTTACGAACACAATAATCACACTAAAAATAAACAAAGACACACAATTATGACTTGTAATTAAAATATAAGCTTTCAAATACTACAAAATTAGTTTTAGCAGCTACCTTTCCTCCCTGCAAACGACGCCAAAAACTTGCTGCGACTTGTTTAAATTGCCAAATTTTATGAACTCAGATATACATATATATATTGATTTAGTTTTATATTAAGTCACACAATTAAATGCAAGTATACGTATCGCTCAAGTAATACAGGGCTCTAGTGGAGTTATGGATATCAATCCTACAGGGAGGCAATTAATTTTATAACATAGCATAGAAATTACTTCTCGAATCACAGCACATTTGCAAGTAATTACTGATCTTAATATAAGGACAAACAGTTGTAGTTACTAATTCTACCAAAGTATGTTCTACTTTCTAGCAAGTTTAACTAGCACAAGACTAAATTTATAACAAAGTTCAGCTGTAAGAAAGAATCTTCCTCCTCTCCAATAATAATATGATGATTTTTGTGACATAGATCAGTGATGCAAATGTATTGTGCCAAATATGAGCATTCCTATTCTTTTCCCTTTTCCAAGCGCATAAAGAACATTGGCTAATCCTAAGTTCAGTCCCCAAATCCGTGGTTAGGTTGGGAGGATTTTGGCTCTCACTCCAGAGCTCCCACTTCCCTTCCCCTGAAGACTAACTCTTGCTTTGGTTTCCAAACCCTAGGACCAAATTGAGTATTTCAGCCTGTCACTTTGAAATCTCCAGTTCTACTCCCATCAAAGTATATTTCCCTATTTATTTGCACTCAACCCCCATGAACTACATCACTCATTCATGGACATTGAATGTGAACTTCATTTTTGTTGTGGAACTCATAATCCTTTTGAAACATATGTTTTCCAACAAGTTTTAACAATTTAATTGGCCAGATGAAAAAGTAAATGAAGTACGAAGTAAAAAGGTTATCACAAATTCTCCATAGTAAATGAGCACATCATTTCCATATAAAACATCAACACATCACATGAAAAGGAGGAAGACAAATAAATCTACTCAAGACTCATGAGGAAAGGATGAAAAAACATGAATTTTATATATAAAAACAACGTCATACAAACAATAGTAAAGAAAAGACAACTTATCCTAAATTCTTCCACAAGCGAATCTCAAGGAATTCCTTCGACTCCTCTTCTTTCTTCACAAAAACACACAATTCTCTCTTTATATAAGTAAGGAAAAAGAAATCTCTTATTTTCCCTCTCCTTCTACACTCCTTAGACGAGAACACGCAAACTCTAGATTTCCTAAAAAAAATGAAAAGACAGACTCACTCTTCACTCCCTCACACTCTAAAATCTCTCTCCCTCTCTAAATTTGGCTCCAAAATAGTTTAAATCCGGCCATAACTGATTTCCCAAGACTTTCTTCAAGAATATCTCCGAAATTTGGCCAAAGACATTGAATCTAGTTTGAAATCCAGATAGGGCACGGTCCGGCGTAGGATAGGGCACCGTCCGACGCTATTTTCCCCCTTCTAGTCCAAAGTCTCTGTAAATTGCCATGGTACGGAACTGGTAACGGCGCCGTTTAGTGTTAGTTCAATAAAATGCACTTTTTGCTCCATTTTGCTTCAAATTTACGCCTTTTCACTTCCTTTTGCTCTAAAGGCCTAAAATCATTGTACCTTCATGAAATCATAAAAAACACATTTCTTCAAAGTGTAATATCATCAAATAAAAATAAGTATGAAATGGACATTAAAAAGCTATTAAATTTTTAGTGGATCACATAATCTCTTAAAGGTCTAAATTATTGATAAATTTCTGCATTTGGATTATTTTGATTTGTCATTTCCTAAATTTTTTTAATTTTTTTCATATTTTTAATTTTTTTAATTTTTTTAATATTTCTTTCTAATTCTGAATCGTTGGGCAAAAGTTCTTCAGAATTTGAACTACACATAAACTATTACAACACAACAATGAAAATAAAACACTACACACATAAATAGATAAAGTTTAAATAAGACCGCTTTTAAAAATAAAATTTTTTGTTTTTCTAAAATTTCTTTTTTATTTTTCTTTCAATTTCAAATCCGAAGAAAATTTTTAATTCCCTGACAACGATGTCAAAAACTTGATCCCATGTGATATTTATACTTGTGGTAATATGATTTATACTTATAGTCTTCAATATCTTTTTAATAAAATTTTCTTCTATACATTGAAACCAAAAACTTGATTCCAATGTAAATAAAAATTCAACAGATATTTTGGGATTCTACGCAAGTATACGTATCGTTATCAAGTAATCTAGGACTTTCTGATTAAGCCCAGAAATAACAATCCTACGGGGAAAAATTTAGGATATTGAAAAGATAAAAAGGTTTAGATCACAAAATCTATTTAGAAAAAAACACTTACTTAAATAGTTTTAGATAATAGAAAACTTGAAAATGTGATTCATTTTTGTATTTTCTAATATTATGAAATAAAGTAAGAATTAACCAACTATAATGAGATTTTTGTAAGATTTAATAAGTATAGAGGAAAATAGCGTATTCATTATCATGAATAAGTAATAAGTACATGATTTTCATTGTGGAAGTATTCAAAATGTGTTGTGCCAAATATGAGCAATATTATTCTTTACTCTTACTAGAGATGTTATAAAGAACATTGGCTAGTTTAAAATTTAAATAGTTTTAAAGACGGGTTAGGTAGGGAAGATACTAGATCTCTCTCAAGAGTTTCCTCATTTCCCTTCACCTGGGGACTGACATCTCACAAAAAAAACCTAAAACAATAAACCAAATTAGAGGCTTTAGTCTGTCACACTAAAATCCTCTAATTCTATACTCATCAAAGTATATTTCTATATCTATTTGCATAAAATTATATGAAGTACTTTCTCATCCATACAATCCCATGTGTTTTCTACCAAATGTTGATTGAGACAATACCTACTAGGATCATACATGTTCTCAAAACAAATTTTAACATCTTAATTGCCGCAATCAAGAGATAAATGAAGTGCAATGATTAAATCAACTCAACTTCTTCCAACATTAAAAATTAGTACTTCCAAAACTTACGTCTAACACTTAATTACCTTTCATTTTAAGTAAAAAGATAAAGAAAACTACTCAGAATCCATGGAGAAAATAAAATAACAAGTAATTTTAAAAGTAGAAATCATGTAGAAAATACAAGAAGTCTTCAATTAAAACCAAATGAAGTACAAAAATAAAAACTTATCACTAGTTCCTCTCCATCAAACTTTTAAAGTTCCTTTAAATCTCTTCCTTTTTCTTACAAGACTCCCTAGGACTGTTTGCCCAACCCAAGAGGGTTTAAATCTCTTTAATATAATGGATTTTTATCTATAAATCTCTACTCACCTTCCCTTTCACTAAGAATGATATAAGTGAGAAGAAACCCTAAGTAAAAATCCAACAACTTCTTATTATAATTACTCTGTAATTAATCTAAAAACTCCTCTAAAAACTAACTCTTAGTGCCCTCTTTCTTTTTCTTCAAGTCCATTATTTTATAGTTTCTCAGAAGGTGCCTTAGTGTCTCTTCAAAATATGTCCATAACCAATGAATCTACCCAAGAGATGCATCATTTCAAGTGAAATTTGAATACCTTATGGCACTCTTGATCAGTTACCCACTAAATAAGAAAAGAAAGATGAAAAATCTATTTATAAACTAATCAATTTTCAAGTAAGAATATGCAAGTTATTTAAAGTAGCAGTTAAAAATAAAATTGTAGTTTAAATTCTTCAACACAATAAATAAAGATTCTTTCACCATACGAAATATTTAATGATCAGTTGTCGACATATTTTTAGGTTAAGTGTTTTGAAAGGGGGTCACCTACAGAAATTGTCAGCGAATTTTCATATTTTAAATTTAATTTATATATAATTTGGAAAGTAGCATTTGATTTTGAAAATAATTTTAAGTTTGAAAATTTTAAGATATGAAATCAAACCGATCTCACATCCCGAATAGTTCATATAAACGAGCATCACACCACAAACCATGTATCTATCCCAAAGAATAGAAACACTGCTTGATGATGGGGCTCGATTAAATAAACTAGAAGATTTGTGACATCTGCTTAGTCTGCGAACCAATTTTATAAGCCGACAAGTTCCCATGCTTAATATAAATGAATTAAGCAGGGTTTATATTACCTGGGTTCTTAAAGTTCCCTATAAGGGCAAGCCCCTATAGTTAATTACATCCTAAGTGACGGGAATCACTTAAGAAAACTCTCGATAATGATCAGTGGTTTTGCTCTCAAGAATTTCAAAGTTTAAGGTTTCAAAGGACTGATTTTTGGAAGTTTCAATAGGGAATGGCTCAAATTCGGAACAGTTTGTTTTAAGAGTCCAATGGAAGAGAGGTAGGAGAAGCTGAGGATTCAAGAAGAATCTTGGCAACTTCCCAAACTATCCTATTGTTTGGCTTCAATTTTGGAGTATATTTAATGTTATAATACTGCCAATTTTAATTAATTAGGACTTATATTCCTACGACATGATCATATAAATAGCCTGGAAGATGTGAGGGTTTTTGTCGTACCAAACGACTACCTCGGAGCCCTAAGACCGGTTAGGGCTTAATTTGCATAACATGATTATACAAATGCCTAACAAAAAGGTTGAGGGTTTATGTTGCACTAGGCAGACGACCTCAAAATCCTATGTCTTGATAATTTAATTCTAAGAATGGTTTTGCTGAAGTAGACCCGAGTTTTGCTGAAGAAGATGGGTGTGCTGCCCACCGTGCTCTGAGCTCCTTGTTGTTGCAGAGGTTTATTTTTAGAAGGTGAAAATCAGGGGATGAGAAAAGTGTCTTGGTTTACAGAAATCTTAAAGTCCAAATGTATTTAGTGTTTTAATTAAAACAAATCTTAAAGTTGATTAAACAGAACCGATTAAGATCCCACGGTTCCGTCATCCCGACACAGTTATTTTCATCGAATTCACTTAGTCCAGATGAATTTTCTAAACTCAACTGAATGAGTTCCACACTTTCGTTTAGACCGTGGGAAATCCAGTTAGTAAAATGTGGGTTACATCATCTGAGGTATTCCCGATCATTCAACGAGACGTTTTAATTTAGTTGTAATTGTAGTTTTGTTATTCTATTTGTGATTAAATTTTGAGTTGTTTTATATTTTGAAATGTTGTAGCGGTGAATTTTATCTTGTTGTGATTTTTAATTTAAGTTTGGGTTTCAGTTTTGTGGCTATCCTAATGTTTTCAGTTTTCATGCAACAATCTTGTTTAACAAGCAAGAAAAGTAAAGCGCAGTACATGCAAGTAACTTGGAATAAAATAAAAGCGTACCTGGAGGGTATTCCCGTCATTCCAAGCTGAACTTAAAATACAAGAAAACACCTAGGTAAAGCTAAGTGAAGGTTTTGGTTTTCTACCAAAGTTTTAATCCTATTGTTAGTCAATCCCTACGACGTCTAGGTTTTTTATATTTTGTGGATGATTTTCTTCATCAAAGAACAATTAAGATCAATTATTCTTTTTAAAACACCTTATTGTATTGAGGAAGTGCTTAGAACGGGTTCTAAACATCTTTTCAATACTTCTGAGATTATTTCGAGTCTAAATGAATTTTTATTTTAGAGATGAATCAATCATCCGTAAATTTTTAGTTAAATTTTAACTCTTGCTCGATGAACTTAGGACATTTGATTATCCCATGAATGAAGTGACACCTCACTTGATGCTCTATTTAAGAGTTATAATGATAAAAGTCTTTAGGGGGAAAGCAATTTATTAATAATTTCAACAATTTAAAATTAAAATTAATGTTTTAAGGTGATTTAATTTAGTTATCAAATTTTAATAAATTTAAGTTTGGAATAGTGTTCAAGTTGTTTTATTCTTAAGTGTTATAAACTATTTGAATTGAAAGAGGAGTTTAAATTATTTAATTTAGACTTTAACGATTTAATTTTAATTTAATTGCAATATTCTAGATTAACTTTTAATTGGTTTGATTTTTTAATTAAGAATTATTTTTTTGAGATTGGTTTTTAATGTTTCAAATTTGTTTTAAGTTTGTTTTTAAGTGATTTCAAGTTGATTTTAATGTTTTAGATTTGATTTAATTTGACTATTAAATTACTTAATGTTTTAAACTTTAATTGAATTGAGGGTTATTTTCCTTTTAATTATTTAATTATTAATTCCAATTATCATCTTACATTTAATTCAAAGTTAAATATCTTCTTAAGTCATATCCCTAACCTTAATAATCCAAATTTTTAATTTATTCTTCCAAAATTTAAATTATTTAATTAATTAAAGTTCACTTCAAATATTTTCAAGATGATTAATGGGTTTCTACCCCTTAATTCCCTAGGTTTCAATCATCTAATGAAAATTTCAAAATCAGATATTTTACCCTACACATGATTAAACCTAAATATTAATTAGGGTTAAAATCCTTTAATTACCTTTATGCCCCTTTAGGCTTATTTATTTCATAACTCATCAAATTAAGCTCAAATGAACTTAAAATTTTTATGTCACTTCACTCATATGTCAATTAAGACATTAAAGGGGAAAATGTGATTTTTTTGAATTTAATTTAATTTATATAATTATTTTTTGTGAAAAATAATAGTTTTCAATGAAAATTCAACAACATGACCAAGGTAAGGTTTTTGTCCTAACGAAAATTATGGGATGTTCCTACTAACCAAAGAACCACTTGGACCAATTTTGGTAATTTTTTTTATTTATATTTTATTTATTATAATTATTTTGAATTTTGGAGTATTAATTAATTATAAAATAAAATTAAAGTTGAAAAATAGATTTTATATTTTTCTTAAATCTCCCTAACCTCAAGGAGTCTAGAGAAAAAAATTTCATAATTTTATAATTTTTCTTTGATTTATTAGAATTAATTTAGTAAAAATGTTGGAAAATTCATTTTTTTAATCAAAAAAATTGTTTTAGGGCTTTTAAAATTCAATATCTTATCCTAGGGACTTGGGAAAAATATTTAGTTTGTTCCTAAGTGATTAGGAGTTAAAATGTGACACTCTCATGATTTTTAATATTTTTGTGATTTTTATTATTTTTTAATTATTAAAATATTAAAATAAGGTGAAAAATGAATATTTTTAGAAAATTCTAATTTTAATTTGCTTAGACTCCTCTGCTACCAAAGAAGTCCCAAAACTAATTTGGTGAATTTTTAAAATGTATTTTTGGAGTTATGAATTTTTAAAGTTTAATTTTACTCATGTAACTTAATTAATCCATTTAGTGGGGTTAAACATTTCAATTGATTTCAAATTTTTATGTAAGCTCCCTCTGATCTTAAAGAACAGTGGAGAATTGTTTTCAAGTTTTTTGATATATGGTTAACCCTAATTAATTAATGTTCAATTTTGAGTAATTAGCCCAATTAAGGTTATTCTTAATAAATTAACTCTAAACATAATTATCCTAGGGTCCTCTGGTCCTAAGAAACCTCCCCAAATTTTCCTAGATTTTTCTAAGCAATATGCTAATTAATGGAATTAAAATACCAAAAACAGTGACATAAACTTGAAAAATACATAACTTGCCATAGAGATAACCTCCGACCTTGAAAAATTCGGGGAATGTTCCCAAGATCGTAGGCTTCAAAAGCCCTATGGTCTCATGCCATGGTGAATTGTCTATGCAAATGGAGATTTAAAATACTGAAATGAGTAAATAATTAATTAAAAAATAAAATACTCATCAAAATTAACTCAATTATTTTTCCACATTATTCTCCTATTTTCACTGAGCAAGAGGATATTTTTATTTTATTTTTGTAATTTTTCTACACAAAGATATGGATTTTCTAAGTTTCAGGCATTTAATTAAATCATAAATTCCATATTTACCTACTTATCCGACTCAGCGCCCCGACAACCTTAGCGTCTCCGAAGCTCCACGCGGTGCGCTCCCATTCTCCACCGCCATCCGACTCAGCGCCACGCGGCCCGCGGTTCGCGTACTATTCCCTGGTCTAACGCAATTTGAGCCGTCCAGTCGATACACGCTCGATCCAACGGCGGCTGGTCGTCGTCTCCGACTTGTGTGCACCCATGACCGTCCACACTCAAACCCTAATATCTCCCTCGTTTCTCAATGGATTTTCGTGTTCTTATACTATATGGATCCGTCTTGAAGAAATAAACACATCCATATGGTTTACATGCATTGAAATCAACTCAAACAAAATGGAGAATCACTGGAAGCTCTCAGGGAAGAGGAGTGTCCATACCTTGGTTCAAGAGGTGAGGCCTCAGCTGAATGTGCTCGGCATGTTCATTGAAGCTGGAAGAGCCTAGGGATGAAGCCTCTGGCCCTGGTGAAAGGTTTAAGTGCAACTTCCACCAAGTCCGATTTCAGACTTTGGAGGCTAGAGCAATTGGGTGGCCTGGAGAGGGGGATTTCACTGGGGAACTCCTTCTCTTGGTCCTGGGCAGGTGTGGGTGAGTTTAATTTGATTTTGGTGGAGGTTTGTGAGATGTCCTGTTCTGGCCTGAGAATTGAGCTTCAAAATTGAGCTCAATCAATGGGATTTTGGGCAGGAGAACAGTGGGGATGGATTGCTCTTGGCTAGGGGAAGCTCTGTGAGGAGTTTGGAGGGATTCTATGAAGGTTGATTTCAGCCAAACTTTTGGCCGAGAGGTGGTGGTTGGTTTAAATAGCCATGGCCAGGGCTTCCCAGGGGCAATTGATGGCTGGGATCAGCTACCTAGGGGAGGAGATGAAGAGCTGTGGTGGCCAATTGGAGTGGGGCAACTCAGTAGGTGAGAATTTGAAATTTGGCTCATTTCAAGCTCCTCGGCCATGGCATTTTCCGGCGGCCTGGTGGCTGGCGAGCCAGAGTCAGGTCACCATCTGACTCAGGAGAGTCAGGACTGGGGTTTGGTGCAGTCAATTGAGGCTTGACATGTGTAAAGGAGTTTAATTTAAGTGGTAAGATGGAAGGGTCATTTTAGGTTTGGATTGGTCAAACCATGCTTTTGGGCTAGGTTCACCCACCAAGGGACTTTGGGTGCTGTGGGGAGTCAGGTGAGTCAGCTGGTTTTCAGTGGAGAAGTCTCAATCTAAGCTTATTTAGATTAATTTTGGGTTTAGGTGAAGCATGGGTAAGGTTAAAATGTTTAATCATAAGTTAGGAAAGAGCTCCCCTCTCTTGCCATAAATGTATTGATGACAAGTCAAAGCTCTCATGGCTTCATATGGCTTGTGAATGGCTTCATTTGGCTTGGTCATGGCTTGGGAAAAGGTTAGTCAATTTCATGGAAATGGGTTTTAAGGATTTTGGACATTTTGGGGTAATTTGGCACATGGCTTAGTTTAAAAAAATTTAATGATGAACTTGAAACTTAGGGAGTGATTTAAATCAAAGGGATGATGAGGTGAAAGTGTCATGTAGGCTTGGGAATGAATTTTTAAGATTTTTGAATTTGGTGAAAATGGGCTTTTAGAATGGTTTCAGAAAGTGGGCCTTTATGTTTGAAAATAAATTGGTTGATGGAAATTTTGTGAAGGATTGGGCCCAAAAAATGTTGGTTTTAGTTTAGGGTTGTGTCATGAGTGATTTGAAACAATTTTGAGGTGATTTGGAGTTGAAATGCGTTTGATGTGGGACTTTTTGGTGAAGGGGGCAAAGTGGGTCAAATTGGGCTAACTTCGGCTAAGGTTGTGCTAATGTTAGATTTGATGTAAAATTAATTTTGAGAAATGTTTATGGGAGTGTTACAAAGAGTTTTCAACTTTGGTTGGGCTTTGATTTTGGGATTTGAGCCCATTTGGGTTCATGGTGGGTTTAGGCCAAAATTGGGGATTTTGGTTTTGGGTTAGGTTTGGGTGGAGTTTGGGTTCAAATTTGGGTTAAATCTTGTTAGTTTTTTGTTTGTTGGGATGTTAGGAAGGTTTAGGAAAAGATTTGGGGTTAATTGGAGTTGAGTTGGGTTAGTTTGGGCTAAGTTTAGGTCATGGGCCAAAATTGGGCTTTTTGCTTCAAATGGGAGTTGGATCCAAATGTTAATAAAATTGGGCTTGTATTTGGTCTATATTGATATTGGGGATATGGAATTGTAGTTTTAGACTGAATTGGATCAAAATTAGGATCAATTGGATTGATTTGGTTTGACATTGGGTCCATTTGGGTTAAAAATGGGTCAAATAGGGGTTTTTGTAAAAGTAAGCTAAATTAACAAAATTGGCCTATAGTGTAGTTGAACAAATTGAAATTGGGAATCTTTGAGATTTTTTGGAATTTTCTAGGAATTTTTGGAATTTTATGGATTTTTTGGTTAAAAAGGGCATTTTGGGTATTTGGAGGGTATTGGGGGTATTTTTGGAAATTTTGGTATATTTGGCTAAGGATGATCAATTTGAATGGTGAGAAATGTTTAGGATTGGTTTTGAGGAATATTGGGTAATTTAGGTAATTTTTGCAAATTTTGGGTAGCTTCAAGGACATTAGGTAGGTTTGGTGGGTGTAGTGCCCCGGAGGTCAAAAATTGAAATTTTGAAAAAAAGAAGATTGATCAAGTTTGAGTAGAATGGGATCACTTTGGTTGAGCCATGAATCCATATCAAGCCCATAAGAGCCATGAGAGGACTCATTTGAGGGATTCATTATGTTGTTCCTCGCCCTCTTAGCCAAGGGCCTATGGGTTAAGGTCCATCCATATGAATTACCTACATGAGTCAAGAAGTCAAATTTGGTATGATTAGTTTTAGAATTTAGCATGTGTGTGAAAGTGTAATGTGTGCAGGTTAACCCTCACCCGACCAGGCCACCCAGGGTAGTCCTAAGGCCAAAGAGTCTTATAAGGAACTCATCCTTTAAACCTCCACATTTGATCTTAACCCTCCAAGTGAATTAGGGGTTTACAATCAGGAATGTGGGGTTTAAAGGGAGTTAAGTGGTGTTTAAATTTCTAAGTGGTGGGTTCCATTTCTAATCCTCTAGGATAGTCAAAGGGAAAACCTAAGGCTAGATCCTAAGTACTAAGGAGAGAGAAGAGAAAAGACCTCATCAAAAATGAGGTCAACAAATGGACCCCCAATATGTGTGGTGTGCTAACCAAGCACACCGCGCTTATTGGCGTTGACCGAAGAGATCAACAAAACCATCACAGATGTCTAAGTGACACACTTAGAATAGAGCAGAAATAAATTTCCGCTAGGGAGTTTTGAGTATATCTCCAAGACTGGAGATCCTTGAACTCTCACTAGGGAATAGAAAAGGAGGTGAATTCATATCATAAGATCTGGGGAAATTTGATTTAGATTTCATTTCATTTTCTATTCTGAGTTTTTTAATGTCTGAGTTTAGATTTCGATTTGTTCTGAGTTTCAATTTCGATTGAGGTTTAATTTAAAATCAATTCAAGGAAATCTAGATTTGAAATGAGAATTGGAAACTAGGTTCCAACCTCGGGATTGTGAAGAGAACTGGAATTTAAGTACCAGCCTCGGATTGAGAATCGGAGTTTAAGTATCAATTGAAAAGGATGAGAATCAAAATTTAGGTACTAATCTTGAAATAAGATCTGGAATTTGGTACCGACCTCGAAAGGAGAGAACTGGAATTTAGTACCAGTCTCGAAGGTTTAAAGAGAACTGGAATCTGGTTCCAGTCTCGAAGTTTTAAAGGGTTGAAATTTGCTATGGAAATTTGAGTTTAGCGGAAGATTTGGAATGATTCGTGAAAGTGTTTCATGTCCCATGAGGATTGATCAAAGTTTGATTATTTGGCGAAGGATATGAATCCATGCCATCAGAACCAAATCAAAAATTTTCGCGGTTCTGTGTCAGTAGATTCAGTCGACCTTCTCAAAAGAGGGAAGGAATCGCAGTAAATCGAAAGGGCTTCGGAGCGACGAAGAAGTTTAGAAGTTTGAAACATAAGTTGAAGTCTTTTGTGGGGAAGAATCAACTCAAAAGAGGGTTCAAAGAAGCTTCAAATGGATTTCAGTCGAAAGATTCAAATCGACGGATACGAATTGGAATTCAATTCGAGATTTAGATTCGTTTCGTTTGTTTTGGTGATTCAATTTCATTTTTGTTTTTTTTTTTAATTTAGAGTTCATGTTAATTTGGAGTTTGTTTTGACATTCAGATTTTTAAAAGATTTTTGTTCATTTTCTTTTCCATTTTCTTTTTTCATTTTCTTTTCTCTTCTCTTTCCTTTTTTTTTGTTGTTTTATGCTCATTTTGTTTTGATCTTCAAATTTTGTTTAGATTAGGATTTTGAAAAGATAAACCTCGTCAAGAAGGAAGGGTTTGAGGACAGCCTTAGGATGATGAAGCTCAACTTGCTACCGAGTCAGGAGAGGAATTCAGATTTTTTATTTGTTTTTTTTTGTCTTTTCTTGATTTTTTTATTATATATTACTTTTTTTATTTTGATGTTTTGATTTTCCTTTGATTTAAATTTTTGTTTTGATTTGAATTTTGTTTCACTTTGGTTTGAATTTCATTTTGATTTGTATACACATTTTTTTTATTTTGTTTATTTTTGGTGAATTCATTATTTCTTTGTTATTCATTTATTTCTTATTTCATTCATTGGGAAATTTTTTTGTTGTTTATTTGTTGTGTAATTTTATTGTATTCTTTTATGTTTTATAACTTTTCTTTTGTTGTATTTTTTTTTTTAGGATTTGGACCCGATTACAAGCAAGTGCAGCATCTGTGCTTCGTAGAACGAGGCTGTCTTTGAAACATCACGATGTGCAGTACTACTTGAGGTATCATTCACTGATTGAAAGCACGTGTAGAGACTAACTCACTCTTTAAGGTGTTATTGGAATTATATTCTTTCAAGCACCTATAAAGATGTATTATTTCTATAGCTGAAGAAGTCGTTACTTTGTAGCTCCATAGCAACGATCGTCCTTTCTTTGACACTGATTTGTAAGGATTGTACAATTTGACTTTAAGAAGTCCCTCTGACGCTCTTCGAATTGATGTTGGAGTTGTATTTGCTGGGTACTGAATGATATGACTTCAGGGTTGAATTTCCATCAATTGCTAATAACAAGACCCTTTATACTTCAATTCCTTCTTATTGGGCCTAAGCAGATTCAAAATTTACGCTCATGTGATAGAAATATTTTTCATTGTCCAAAGATATTTCTGAGTTAATTAATGACCAACCAAAAGACATATAATCATTTGACTCTCTTCAAAGCATAATATTAGAGGAAAATTCTTAAGGTAGTCTTTCAAGTTTTATTAATCGGGGGAGGATTAAGACACCAATTTTTTATTATATGCTTGCCTCAAGCTTCTTCTCTGGGAGCCTTCTTATTTCCTTTTTTTTAGCTTTTCATTTTTTTTATTGAGGATTACTATATGTGGTGGAGCACATGTTAAAGATTTTGAATGTCTGGATTGTGACACCAATTTTTGATTTTGTGTTCACCTCAAGCTTCTCCTCATTTGAATCTTTACATTTTTTCTTGCTCCTTTTGTTTTCTGAGAATTACTGTATCTGGCAAGACATATTTTTGTTAAAGATTTTGAATGTCGAAACTCCCCTAATTAATAATTCTGAAATATTTTTTAATATGAATCCTGGGATATTATAACTCATCCAAAAATCTGGACCCAATGACATGGCAGAAAATTAAAAGACCCTTGATATCCCGGATCAATTACTCGTATTTCAGTCACATTGCTTCATTTTGAAACCTACTTAGGACCCAGTCCGAATTCTTTAAAGTGAAGGACCCAGTCATTAGGGGATTAATTTCATTCTCCCCAGAAGTCGTAATCATGTTAAAACACCAGATGTTTTGCCTTGGATTACTCCATTCTCGATTGTCTTTCTGCCGAACTTTGAACATCTTTGAGCGTATTATCAATATATTTTTTTTATTTTTGCTGTGGTGGGAGGGTCGAGACCCACGATCCATCAAGTTGTTGCCTCTTTTAACTGTTCTGTGGTGGGAGGGTCGGGACCCACTACCCATTATCCTTCTCTTATCCTTTTATTTGTCAATCCATGGCATTTGAACTTGTTGGCAGCATCGTCGTAGGACAGTCCTTCGGTGGATGTGTAGATCATCTTTTGAAGAACATTCAGAAGTCAGTGACATTCTTTCCCTTGTAATTTCAATGGTAATACTCAAGTTAACGCACTTGTCTTGTAAACTAGGTAGTCTTTAAAATTTATTCGTGTGAAATTTTTTTATTTCAAAATTCTGCATTTTGTTTTATTATTGTGTATTCGATGGGATTTAAGAATTTAATTTCGAATTGAAATTTTACCAAAATTTTATTTTGTTTAGACTTTATTGGAAGGTTGTTAGAGTGGAATTTCAGTTTTACGTGTTTACAATAAGTCAAACCTAAAGAGGAATAAAGTATCAGACCCAGTCTGAGATTTAGAGGAGGTTGATTTGCATCAAAATCACATGAATAAATCGCTCCTATTCTAACACACATATTGGGGGTCTACCTCGCCTCTTTAGGGAGGTGGGAGGATTCTGGAACCTCTCTGTTTAGGGGTGTCTAAACAGTGGCTCCAGAATCCAAAAAGGAGTTGACTATACTCGCTCAAGACAGAAATGAGCGAGGTATGCCAACGAAAGAATGGTAGTTTGGTCCACTAGGGGCATGGACTCACTACCAATTTATGAAAGCAAAACCATCTGATCAAAATGGAGAGAGGAACTAGTCCCCAGCAGAGTCGCCAGAAGTTGTCGGCATATTTTTAGGTTAAGTGTTTTGAAAGGGGGTCGCCTACAGAATTTGTCGGCAAATTTTCATATTTTAAATTTACTTTATATATAATTTGGAAAGTAGCATTTGATTTTGAAAAATAATTTTAAGTTTGAAAATTTTAAGATATGAAATCAAACTGATCTCACATCCCGAATAGTTCATATAAACGAGCACCACACCACAAACCATGTATCTATCCCGAATAATAGACACACTGCTTGATGATGAGGCTTGATTAAATAAACTAGAAGATTTGTGACATCCGCTTGGTCTGCGATCCAATTTTATAAGCCGACAAGTTCCCCTCCTTAATATAAATGAATTAAGGAGGGTTTATATTACCTGGGTTCTTAAAGTTCCCTATAAGAGCAAGCCCCTATAGTTAATTACATCCTAAGTGACGGGAATAACTTAAGAAAACTCTCGATAATGATCAGTGGTTTTGCTCTAAAGAATTTCAAAGTTTAAGGTTTCAAAGGATTGAGTTTTGGAAATTTCAATAGGGAATGGCTCAAATTCGGAACAGTTTGTTTTAAGAGTCCAATGGAAGAGAGGTAGAAGAAACTGAGGATCCAAGAAGAATCTTGGCAACTTCCAAACTATCTATTGCTTGGCTTCAATTTGGGAGTTTATTTAATGTTATAATCCTGCCAATTTTAATTAATTAGAACTTATATTCGTACGACATGATCATATAAATAGCCTGGAAGATGTGAGGGTTTGTGTCGTACCAAACGACTACCTCGGAGTCCTAAGACCGGTTAGGGCTTAATTTGTATAACATGATTATACAAATGCCTAACAAAAAGGTTGAGAGTTTATGTTGCACTAGCCAGACAACCTCGAAATCCTATGGCTTGGTTATTTAATTCTAAGAATGGTTTTGCTGAAGTAGACCCGAGTTTTGCTGAAGAAGATGGTCGTGCTGCCCACCGTGCTCTGAGCTCCTTGTTGTTGTAGAGGTTTATTTTTAGAAGGTGAAAATCAGGGGATGAGAAAAGTGTCTTGGTTTACATAAATCTTAAACTCCAAATGTCTTTAGTGTTTTAATTAAAACAAATCTAAAAGTTGATTAAACAGAACCGATTAAGATCCCACGGTCCCGTCATCCCGACACCGTTATTTTCATCGTATTCACTTAGTCCAAATGAATTTGCTAAACTCAACTGAATGAGTTCCATACTTTCATTTAGACCGTGGAAAATCCCGTTAGCAACACGTGGGTTACATCATCCGAGGTATTCCCGATCATACAACGAGACGTTTTAATTTAGTTACAATTGTAGTTTTGTTGTTCTATTTGTGATTAAATTTTGAGTTATTTTATATTTTGAAATGTTGTGGCGGTGAATTTTAACTTGTTGTGATTTTTAATTTAGTTTTGGGTTTCAGTTTTGTGGCTATCCTAAAGGTTTCAGTTTTCATGCAACAATCTTGTTTAACATGCAAGAAAAGTAAAGCGCAGTATATGTAAGTAACTTGCAATAAAATAAAACGTACCTGGAGGGTCTTCCCATCATTCCAAGCTGCACTTAGAACACATGTTAGAGCATTTATATATATTTGCAAGAAAACACCTTGGTAAAGCTAAGGGAAGGTTTTGGTTGTCTACCAAAATCCTAATCCTATTGCTAGTCAATCCCTACGACGTCAAGGTACTTTTTATTTTGTGGATGATTTTCTTCATCAAAGAACAATTAAGATCAATTATTCTTTTTAAAACACCTTATTGTATTGAGGAAGTGCTTAGAACGGGTTCTAAACATCTTTTCAATACTTCTGAGATTATTTCGAGTCTAAATGAATTTTTATTGTAGAGATGAATCAATCATCCATAAATTTTTTAGTTAAATTTTAACTCTTGCTCAGTGAACTTAGGACATTTGATTATCCCATGAATGAAGTGACACCTCACTTGATGCTCTATTTAAGAGTTATAATGATAAAAGTCTTTAGGGGCAAATCAATTTATTAAGAATTTCAACGATTTAAAATTAAAATTAATGTTTTAAGGTGATTTAATTTAGTTATAAAATTTTAATAAATATATGTATGGAATAGTGTTCAAGTTGTTTTATTCTTAAGTGTTTTAAACTATTTGAATTGAAAGAGGAGTTTAAATTATTTAATTTAGACTTTAACGATTTAATTTTAATTTAATTGCAATATTCTAGATTAACTTTTAATTGGTTTGATTTTTTAATTAAGAATTATTTTTTTTAGATTGATTTTTAATGTTTCAAATTTGTTTTAAGTTTGTTTTCAAGTGATTTCAAGTTGATTTTAATGTTTTAGATTTGATTTAATTTGAATATTAAATTACTTAATGTTTTAAACTTTAATTGAATTGAGGGTTATTTTCCTTTTAATTATTTAATTATTAATTCCAATTATCATCTTACATTTAATTCAAAGTCAAATATCTTCTTAAGTCATATCCCTAACCTTAATAATCCAAATTTTTAATTTATTCTTCCATGCAATCCTTCGAAGTTTCTCTGACTTCGACTGACTTCTGCAAGACTCCAACACTCTGATCTCTCACTAAGGAGAATTAAATAACACAAAACACTCTTTGTCTAAATGAAGTGGCACACCCCTTTCTCTCTTATAACACTTACACACTCCAAAAGACCACACACTTGCTGTAGAATTGTACTATATTTATAGAGCTTCGAAAATGACCAGGGGTTGCTTCAGGAACCTTTTCAAAATTTTTCCAAATTCGTTAAATATTCTAGAAGGTAATTGTGGCGCCTAGGCGCCAGTCTTCTGCGCGAAAAGACACGTCCCTTCTGGTTTTGAGTTGCATCTCTTTGTTAAATAACTGATTCCTTGTGTCTAAATTCATTGTATCTTGTTTATAACATATGAGAAATTGTCCAGAGGATTCTAGATCGCATCTGAGTCATCAATAACCATCACAAAATCATCCACAAGTATTCTAGAATTCCCTGCTGAGTCTAACACTGGGTGCGAGATCTGGCGCCAGAGTCAGCCCTTTTTTCTTAGTATCTTCAATTGACTCATTTTTGCTTCTTTTAGTCCTTTTTTTGTTCTTTTTCTTCATAAACTTATTTTCTTGTACCTGCAACAAAAAACATAAGAAATACCTTTCATTAAAGTGTAATATCCTTAAAATATTAGTTAAAGATGATATAAAAATTTAGGTAATTTTAAGGGGGATCAATTCCCCCATATTTAAACGTTGCTTGTCCTCAAGTAAGTCTTAACTTTTTTTACTACTAAAAATAATAATCTATGGAGAAATTTTTTGTTCAAAACTTCGATAATTGTTTATTTTATAAATAGAATAATGAAACTTAAAAAGCCCTTTTTAAATAACTTTGGCTAAAACCGAAATATGTAAAATATATAATATGCAAGTGTTAAGAACTCTCTCCTCATATCTATTTCAAAAAATAACTTCAATTTGTCATATTAAGAATATGTATATAATTTACAAAAAAAAAAAGATTTTCATGATAATTCTACTAGTAAGGATGCTTATACATAAACCTTTAAGTAAAAAGTTGCATAGGTCTCTTCCTATAAGATAATTCAAGTGAAGCCAATTTTTTATTTAGACTTTTCCTCAAGCTTCTCCTCAGTTTTTTTTTCTTTTTCTTTTTATATTTGGATTGCTTTCCAATCATATATATATTTCTTTTATTTTTCAGGGATTGTTTTCAATCCTTTCTTTTTTTTATGTAAGGATTACTATATCTGGATAGCCTGTTAATTATTTTGAACATCACTATCCTTAACTTATAATTAAAGACTTAACACATTTTTCACTTAATGAATATGTGTTTAGCAAAAATATTTTTCATAGATTTTTAATTCTATCTTCTCAAGTAAACATCAAGATTCCTTAATATTTTCAAAAATACAACATTTTTTTATTTAGATATTTGAATCAAAATTCTAACACCTTTTATTAAATAATTACAATTATTAGTATTATCCCTTATTATATAAAAAAATACTTTTATAAGTTTATTATAGTATTCATGAAATCAACAATATATCTATCTTAAATTAACTTTTCTTCCATAGGTTATGTTATTAATTTTGAAAATATTGTTTACTAAGGAAAAGTAAATTTTAAATTTAAGTTCCATTCCCTCCCCCAAACTTAGTTCTTTTAATAATGTTTAAAACATTTTGCACTTTGAAATATTAAACTAAGCAGGAAGAAGAAATTTAATATTTAAGGTATTTTAGAAAAGTAAATAATGCAGGCATAAACAATAATGTAAAAGAGTAGCAAAGTAAATAAAAATAAGAAGACTAACACTCTTTCACATTTTTAAACGTTTAACAAAACAACAAGAGAATAAATAGGATTAAATTCTAAACAATCTAATAACAGAAATAAACAAAATTACTATAAAGTTCTCAAACAGTACAATAATACATGATCAGTAAAAACACACATAAAAGGCACATCTAGAAAGCAAAGCAAACATAAAGTCTAATCATCCTCAGTTGCTTCCTCATCATCAGAAGAATCATCAGGAATAGGACTTCTGGGGTTCATCCATGGGGTGAATTTTGGACTAGTAGGAAATTCAATGTTTCTATCACCCTTCAGAAATTTTACCAGTGCTTCATTATTCTCCCCATCATAGTCACTCTTCCTCTGTACATATCCAGACACATGATCAATCTTACTATATATCTCATCTGCTTTACGTTGCATCAAAAATAGATCACTTTGATGCTTCAAATATCTCTGACAAACAGTGTTCTACACATCTGGTGGAGACTCAGAAGTAGAAGTGGAGGGTCTAGGTGCAGAAGTAGAAGATATAGAAGAAGTAAATGCTGTGGAACTTTAACTTTTTGACTTTCCAGAAATTTTTCCGCTTAGGCACCAGAAATTCGGATTTCTGACGCTTAGGCGCCAGTTCTGGCGCCTAGACGCCATAATCCTGAAATTCACAGGTTCTCCCTTCATCAAATTTTTATAATTTTCACTCCAAAATAGGGTCTAAAAGTGGATCAAAAGATATGTAACTAAGTGAAGTCGCATATAAAGCACACTTAATATCAAAACAAATTAAATCATACTATAGGTTTCCTCCAATAAAGCTCTTGGTTTAACATCGTCAGCCCGACATAACCAACAGTTTATTCCAAAAGGATTAAATATAGCACATCTTTAAAAGATGGCAAAATTCCTCTTATATAAGGCTTCAATCTTTGTCCATTTACTTTAATAACAGAATTTATTTTCTGATCGATTATATCCACCACTCCATAAGGATAAACTTTCTTAACAATAAAAGGTCATGTCCATTTAGATTTCAATTTTCCTGGAAACAATTTTAATCTTGAATTATATAATAAAACTTCTTGTCCAGGCTCAAAAGTATTTCTTAATATTCTATTGTCATGCAACTTCTTCATTTTTTCTTTATAAATTTGATCACTTTCATATGAATCATTTCTAATTTCTTCAAGTTCATTCAATTGCAATAATTATTTATCTCCAGCATCACTTAAATTTAAAATCTTTAATCGCCCAATAAGCTTTATGTTCCAATTTAACAGGTAAATGACAAGGTTTTCCATATATGAGCCTATATGGTGACATTCCAATGAGAGTTTTATAATTAGTCTTATAAGCCCATAAAGCATCATTGAGTCTATCAGCCCAATTAGTTCATTTTGGGTTAACTATTTTCTCTAAAATTATTTTGATCTCCTGATCTGATACTTCAGCTAATCCAATAGTTTGGGGATGATAAGCTGTTAAAATTCTATGGTTAATCCCAAATTTACTCATTAATCTTTGAATCATAAAATTTTTGAAATGACTTCCCCCATCTGTGATAATTATTCTTAGCATTCCAATTCTGGTAAAATATTTTCAATTAAAAATTTTTCAACACTTTTAGCATCATAATGAGGTAAAGTTTTAGCTTCAATCCATTTCGAAATATAATCAACAACTAATAATATATAATTTTTTCCTGATGAAGGTATAAATGGTCCCATGAAATCTAAACCCCGGACATCAAAAATTTTCTCTTCCAAATTAAAATTTAAAGGCATTTCATCTCTCTTAGAAATATTACCTATACGTTGACAGCGATCACAAGATTTAACATAATTATAAACATCCTTAAAAAATGTTGTCCCATAAAATCCGGATGGAAAAATTTAAAAAGCAGTTTTATCAATTCTGAAATGCCCGCCAAATTCAGAGTTGTGGCATTTTTGAATAATCATGAAAGATTCTTCATAAGGAACACATCTTCGTATAATAGAATCCTTACAGTGTTTAAACAGAAAGGGATTATCCCAAAAGAAAATTTTCACATCATGTAAGAATTTTTTTTCTGTAGATGATCTATTCTATATGTTATAATGTTACAAGCTAAATAATTAACTATATCAGCGTAACATGGGATTAATTCATCATAAACACTATAAAGTTGTTCATCAGGAAAACAATCATTAATTTCTTCCTTATCATTTAATTCCTTATCATTTTCTACTCTTGAAAGATGATCAGTGATATGATAATCAAACCCTTTCTATCAACTACTTAAAAGTCAAATTCTTGCAACAGAAGGATCCATCTAATCAATCTCGGTTTAGCTTCTTTTTTTGTCATCAAATATTTAATAGCAGAATGATCCGTATGCACAATACATTTATTCCCAAGTAAATATGATTGAATATTGTTAAAGGCATATACTATAGCCAATAGCTCTTTTTCAGTAGTAGTTTAATTAATTTGAGCTTCATTAAGAGTTTTATTGACATAATATTTAACTTTAAACATCTTATCATATCTTTGTCCTAAAGCATAGCGTAATCACTCGCATCGCACATTAATTCAAATGGTTTTTCCCAATTAGGTGCAACTATGATAGGTGCAGTGTTTAATTTTTCTTTTAAAAAATTAAAGGCATTTAGGCAATTTTTATCGAATTCAAATTTTATGTCTTATTCTAAAAGATGGCATCAAAGTTTAGTAATCTTGGAAAAATCTTTAATATATCTTCCATAAAATCCAACATGTCCAAGAAAACTTCTTATACTAGTTATATTAGTTGGAGGTTGCAATCGAGCAATAACTTGAATTTTTGCTTGATGAACTTCCATTCCATTTTTAGAAATTTTATGTCCCAGAACAATTCCTTCTGTAACCATAAATTGACACTTCTCCCAATTCAGAACTAAATTTGTTTCTTGATAGCACTTTAAAACTTTAATCAAATTATGTAAACAATAATCAAAAGAAGTTCCAAATATAGAAAAATCATCCATAAAAATTTCAATTCCCTTTTCAAGAAAATCAGAAAAGATAGCCATCATACACCTTTGAAAAGTAGCAGGTGCATTACATAATCCAAAGGCATTCTACGTAAAGCAAAAGTTCCATAAAAACTTGTAAATGTAGTCTTTTCTTGATCTTCAGGAGTTATAGGTATTTGATGATAACCAGAATATCCATCTAAAAAATAGAAATATGAATGTCCCGCTAATTTATCCAGCATTTGATCTAAGAATGGAAGAGGAAAATGATCTTTCCTTGTGGTAGTATTTAATTTTCTGTAATCAATACAGATTCACCAACTAGTAACTTGTCTTGTTGGAATCAATTCATTATTTTCATTTTCGACAACAGTCACTCCTCCTTTCTTTGGAACACAATGAATAGGACTAACCCAAGGACTATCAGATATTGGATAAATTATTCCAGCATCCACCCATTTTAACATTTCTTTCTTAACCATGTTTTTCATAACAGGGTTTAGTCTCCTTTGAGGTTCAATACTGGGTTTACTGTCATTTTTCAATAATATTCTATGCATACATATTGATGGGCTTATTCCTCTAATATCTGCTATTGTCCATTCAAAAGCTTTTTTATAAACTTTTAAAACTTCAATCAATTTCATCTCTTGTTTTGTAATTAATTCAGAAGATAAAATAACAAGTAAAGTTAATGAATTTCCTAAAAAGGCATACTTTAAATGAGAAGGTAATTCCTTTAATTCCATTTTTGAAGCCTTTTCAATTGATGGTTTGAATTCATTACTTTCAATTGTATCCAATATTTCCAAATTTTCATTAATATAATCAATATCTTTTATATCTTCTTCAGAATCATTTTCATCACTTAAATCTTCAGGATCTAAGAACTCTTCTTCTTTAGAAATGATCTGACATTTTTCTTGATAGTGTTGTGCTATCATATAATCAAAAATATCCATTCTATAACACTTCTCCTTGTTATGATACCGCATTGATTTAAGAACATTGAATGTTACTTCTTGATCATTAACTCTCATGGTTAGCTCCCCTTTTTGTACATCTATCATAGCACGTCTTGTAGCAAGGAAAGGTCTTTTTAAAATAATAGGAGTCGCTTCATCTTCTTCCATATCCAAAATTATAAAATCTATAGGGAAAATAAATTTATCCACTTTTACCAAAACGTCTTCTATCATTCCTCTTGGGTGAGTAGTAAATCGGTATGCTAATTGTTAGGTTACAGTAGTAGGAGATATTTCTCCCAAATCCAACCTTTTAAAAATAGATAAAGGCATGAGGTTAATACTTGCTCCTAAATCGCATAATGCTTTTCCATGAAATCTATCTCCTATAGCACAAGGTATAGTAGAACTTCGAGGATCTTTAAGCTTCTGAGGTAGCTTTCTCTGAATAATTGCACTACATTTTTCACTTAATGTAACCGTTTCAAAAGCTTTGATTTTTCTTTCCTTGTTAAGAATATATTTCATAAATTTAGCATACTTAGGCCTTTGTTCCAAAGCTTAAGTAAATGGAATATTAATAGTAAGCTTTTTTATTACCTCAAAAAATTTCGAAAATTGTTGATCCAATTTCTGATGTTTCAGTCGTTGTGGAAATGGGGGTGGAGGTTTTTCAAACTCATCATGAGATAGTTTTTCTTTTTCAGTAATTATTTCCTTAGGTTTCTCAAATTCTATCATATCAGTCTCTTTTTTAATTTTATTTTCCTTTCCTTCCCTTAATTCTTTTCCACTTCTAAGTAATACAGCTTTAATCTGCTCTTAATCTTTTCCATTTTCTCTTGGATTTACTTCAACAGTACTTGGAAGTGTTCCCTGTGGTATGTTGTTAATTGCATTTGTAATTTTCCCCATTTCATTTTCAATATTTCTTATCGCATCATTTTAACTTTGGAACTGATTACCCATTTGTAAAATCATTTCTTCTATAGACAGTTTCTTTTCCTTAAATTGTTGGTTATTAAAACCAGGAGGATAAGAAGGTCGATAGTTAGAATTACCTCGATTATTCCAATTTCCAATTTGGTTAGGTTGGTTATTGCCCCATTGTGGATTTGCATTATTCCAATTTAAGTTAGGATGATTCTTCCAACTTGGATTATAGTAATTGGAATAAGGGTTATTAGTTTTGCTAGTGATAGCTTGCACTGTCTCTAAAGTTTGAGATTCATTAGTACTTCCAGAATTATCATTACTTAAATTTGATAATTGAGACAAACTATCTAATTTATTAGATATTGTAGCAACTTGAGATACTAAAATAGAAAAGGCTTCATTTTCTTGTATACCAGCCACTCTTTTAGTATTTATTCTATCAGAAGTCCATTGAAAATTTTTTGTAGTCATTTCTTCTATTAAAGCATAAGCTTCATCAAATGATTTAGCCATTAAGGAACCTCCAACAGCAGCATCTACAATAGATCTAAGAGAACCTATTAATCCATTATAAAATGTTTGTATAATTAGCTAGTCTGGTAAAGCATGATGTGGACACTTCCTAAGAAGTTCTTTAAATCGTTGCCATGCTTCATAAATAGTTTCTCCTTCAAATTTAGTAAATGAAGTTATACCATTTCTATGTTTTGCAGTTTTGGAAGGCAGAAAATACTTAGGTAGAAATTTTTGCGTCATTTCTCGCCAAGTTTTAATAAATCCAGTTACTAACGAATTTAGCCACATCTTAGCCATATCCCTTAAAGAAAAAGGAAAAAGTCTAAGCCTAATAGCATCATCAGAAACATTATCATACTTGAAAGTAGCACAAAGTTCTAAAAAACTAGCAAGGTGTAAATTTGGATCTTCAGTAGGAGATCCTCCAAACTAATTATTTTAGACCATTTGTATAATTGCAGGTTTAAGTTTAAATGAGTTTGTTGTTGCAGCAGGGATTTGAATGCTTAAATGAATTTCATCGGCTGTAGGGTTAGCATACTCTCTTAAAGGTCTATGTTGCTTTTGATTTTTATTTTCTGCAATATTTTATTGCATATTATTGTGAGGTATATTATCCATTTCTAGGAAATTATGAATTCTTCTTTCTTTTCTAATTCTTCTTATAGTGCATTCTAATTCAGAATTATAAGGTATTAATCCTTCAGATCCCGAACTTCGCATAAAAGAAATTAGAAAATATTATTTAATTATTTAATAAAATTAAATATAAATATTATATATAAAATAAAGTTTTTAGCTTTCCTTAATTTTTTAATTTTTAGTGCTTATATTTGATTTCAATCCCCGACAACCGCGCCAAAAACTTGACCCGACCGCAATTACGCAAGTAAAATAGCTTATAAAATCATGGCCAAAACTTGACCCTAAATATGATTAAGTGGCTAGTGTACGGTAATTAAAGATTAAAGTTTTTATAATTAAATATAAATCGCACAATAGGGGTACTACGCAAGTATATGTATCGTTTCAAGTAATATAGGACTTTCTAATTAAGCCCCAGATATCGATCCCACGAGGAAGATTAAGTACAAATAAATAAGAAAAGAAAGATAAAAAAATCTATTTATAAACTAATCAATTTTCAAGTAAGAATATGCAAGTTATTTAAAGTATCAGTTGGAAATAAAATAGTAGTTTAAATTCTTCAACACAATAAACAAAGATTCTTTTCCATAAGAAATATTTAATGATTAGTAAACATCTAATTTAGTTTGAGAACTAAAATAATGTGGTAATATGACGAATAGGAGCATAATTATTCTTTACTCTTGTTACAACATCTAAAAATGTTGGCTAGTGATCTACTTTTCGATATTTATACTTACAACTATGATATAAAAAGTTAGCAACGACACCAAAAACTTGATCCCGCACTGAATATATATAGATACTGATGATTCTGTTATGGATTTTATGATTTATATTTGTGGATACTACACAAGTATACGTATCTTTATCAAGTAATATAGGGCTCTAATGGAGTCCTAGATATCGATCCCACAGGGAAGTTAGAGAATTTCAAAGACAAATTAAAGTAAACTTACTTACTACTCTAGTATACGGAAATTAAGAACACTTAGACTAAAATAAAATAATGCTTAAAGGTTGAACATAAGATTTCAGAAAAGTATCTTTCTCCTTATTTTAGAGAATTAAGTGAATGAACAATTAAATGAGTTTCTAATTGTATTGTGCCAAATAGGAGCATTCCTATTCTTTACCCTTTGGTCCAGGTGCAAAGAACATTGACTAGTCTTATGTTTGATTACTGAATCTGCAGCTTGGCTGGGAGGATACTGACTGCTACTTTAGAGCTCCCACGTTCCCCTCGTCTGAGGGCTAACATCTACACTTCAGCTCTCAAACAATAGGACCGAATTGAATATTTTAGTCTGTCACACTAAAAATGTCCAATTCTACGCCCGATAGTTAATATTTCCCTATTTATTTGCACCCTCCTTCCAAGGCTTTTGACTTCCTGAATCTTGGATGTAATCTTTACTATAGTTGATAATTCAACATATGTTAATAAATCAATTGGCCAGATTGAAAGTAAATTAAGATTTAAGTAAAAGATTAACACAATTTCTATTTTCATATTTTTAGGCACACTCACTTTAATTCATCATTTCACAAAATCTCAATAACAAGGAGAAAGACTAAGGAAACTACTCAGAATGCATGAGAATAGTAACACAAAGCATGGATTTCATTAAAGTTAACAAACAAATAACAAATATACTTATATCAATTCTTCTCCCTAAGCAAACTCCTTAAAGTTCCTTTGACTCTTCCTTCCAGTACAGCACACCAAAACGCTAAACACTTTATCTACTCACTAAAAAAACTCTTAAATTACACTTAACTTCCACACAAATGACACAAAACTGACACTCAACTGACTAAAATTCATCTCTATTCATAGAAGGGGTCAAATCTCCAAAGGTTACTTAAGCACCTTGATCACAGAAAAATACATTAAGAAATTCATATCTATTTTTGATGAAATTGCACTTTAAAGAAAGGTATTTTCTTTATTTTATTGCAGGAATGAAGATTTATAAGTGATGGAAGCAAAAAGCATGAAATGGAGCAAATTTGGATCAAAAAGGAAGAAATTCATGCAAATTGAACCAACTCGCCGACGGCTAGATCGAGGCCGCCGACGGCGAGATTACTAAGGAAAATTTCTGAAGGATTTATAACTACCCCGCCGACGGCGAGACAGTTCAAAATGCAAATACTTTGAACCTGGACACTTTTTGAAGAGGTGTTTAAGCACCCCTTGGACCTTTGCTTACCTCTATAAATAGAGGCCGAATTCTAGTGTCTTAGTGTGTCTCTAGAGTCTTCTATGTGTCTATTTTAGTAAGTCTGAGTGTGTTTAGTGAGTTTCTTTAGTTTATTTGAGTGCTATTTAGAAGTTTGTTGTACTAGAAGGAAAAGTCAAAGGAACTTCAAGGAGTCTTCTTTGGGAGGAAATTAAGATAAGTATCTTTGTTTATTGTTGTTAACTTTAAATGAAATCCATGCTTTGTTTTATTCCCATGCATTCTGAGTAGTTTTCTTAGTCTTTCTCCTTGTTTATGAAAATTATGCGGATTGATGAAATTAAATAGAAGCACCTTATATATTAAAATAAATTGTGATAATTTTTACTTAAAAATTAATTTACTTTCAATCTGGCCAATTGAGTTGTTAAAATATGTTGAATTATCAACTATAGTAAAAATTACATCCAATATTCAGAAAAGTCAAAAGCCTTGGAAGGCGGGTGCAAATAAATAGGGAAATATTAATTATCGGACGTAGAATTGGACATTTTAGTGTGACAGACTAAAATATTCAATTCAGTCCTATTGTTTGAGAGCTGAAGTGTAGATGTTAGCCCTCGGTGAGGGGAACGTGGGAGCTCCAAGTGGCAGCCGAGATCCTCCCGACTTAGCCGCAGATTTAGTAATCAAACATAGGATTAGTCAATGTTCTTTGCGCCTGGAGCAAAGGGTAAAGAATAGGAATGCTCCTATTTATCACAGTACAATTTAAGAATTCTATTTAAATTCATCATTCACTTAATTTTCTAAAACAAGGAGAAGGATACTTTTTCTGAATTATTTAAATATACTTATTTCAAGCATTAGTTTACTTTAGTTTGCGATAGTTACTTTTAATTTCAGTTCACTATATTAGTAAGTAATTCCTTTAAATTTAGTTGATAACAAATCTGTTAAAAACTTCCCTGTGGGATCGATAACCAGGACTCCACTAGAGCCCTGTATTACTTGATACGATACATATACTTGCGTAGAATCCACATTATACATTAAATCATATATCTATATTTAAAGCGGGATCAAGTTTTTGGTGTCGTTGCTATAAACATAGATTGCACACATACAAAAAGTAGGTCAAGTTTTTGGCGCTGTAGCCGGGGAGGTAAAGAAATTATTTTCTAAAGTAACGGACTATTTTTTAATTGTATGCAAAAATTTGGAAACAAAAATTTAATACATTGCGATTCAGAATTAGAACGTACAATTAAAAGAATTAGAAAACAAAAAAGAGAAATTATAAATTTAACACAAATGGCAAATATTCCTGAAAATGAAAATATCAATCAACCAAGACCATTACGAGATTATGCCAACCCTACATTAGATGAAATTAATTTAACTATTCAAAACCCTGATGTAGCTGCTAATTCATTTGAACTTAAACCTCGCAATTATCGAAATGGTACAAAATAATCAATTTAGTGGTTCACCTACTCGAAGATCCTAATTTACATCTTGCTAGTTTTTTAGAACTATGTGCTACTTTTAAATATGAAGGAGTATCTAACGATGCTTATTAAACTTAGACTTTTTCCTTTTTCTTTAAGGGATAAGGCTAAAATGTGGTTAAATTCGTTAGCACTCGGATCTATTAAAACTTGGGGAGAATTATCACAAAAATTTCTATCCAAATATTTTCCACCATCTAAAACTCGCTAAGCTTAGAAATGATATAACTTCTTTTAGTCAGTTTGATGGAGAGTCAATATATGAATCTTGGGAGAGATTTAAAGATCTTCTTAGGAAATGCCCACATCATGGGTTACCAGTATCGCTAATTATCCAAACTTTCTATAATGGATTAGTAGGATCTTTAAGATCAATCATCGATGTTCACTGTCGGAGGATCATTAATTTCAAAACCATTTGATGAAGCCTATGCACTAATCGAAGAAATGGCAACCAATAATTTTCAATGGCTTCGTTGATAGAATGAATCCGAAAAAATAGCTAGTATTCATGAAAATGATGCAATATCTATGTTAGCTTCACAAATTGCTGCTGTATCTAAAAAATTAGATCATTTTGGAATGAATTACTCTCCAACTATATCAGAAGAAAATTCATCTGGACAACTTATAGAATCCCAATCTCAATATGAAACGATTAATGCAATTAACAACAGACCCAATAATCCTTATGCAAATTATTATAATCCTGGATGGAAAAATCATCCTAATTTTGATTGGAATAATAACACAACTAATCAACCATGGATGAATAATATGACACAACCATTAGGAAATCCATCTAATCAAGGAAATCCTAATTATAAATCTAATTATCCACCTGGATTTAATAATAATAACACACAATTTAAAGATAAGAAATTATCTATAGAAGAATTAATATTAAATATGGGTCAACATTTACAAAATCAAGGAAATTAAATACAAATACAAGGAAACCGATTACAAAATCAAGGAACAGCTATCAAAAATATTAAAACTCAACTTGGACATATCACTACTGCACTTAATAATAAAATACCTGGAACATTTCCTAGCAATGTGAAAATAAATCCCAAAGACAAGGGAAATGAACAAATTAAAGCAATACAATTACGAAGTGGAAAAGAATTAGAACCTCGAATTCAGAAAGAACTTGAAAGTCAAAAAGTGAAAGTGGAAATTGAAAAGGAAAAGAATCAACAAGATCCAAATTTAGAAAATCCTTCAATACCTATGAAAATTTCTGTTGAAAAACCTCCACCACCATTTCCTCAACGACTAATTCAACATAAAAAAGACAAACAATTTGCTAAATTCCTTGAAATTTTAAAGAAATTAACAATAAATATTCCTTTCGTAGAAGCTTTAGAACGTATGCCAAACTATGTAAAATTCATGAAAGATATTCTAAATAAAAAAAGAAAATTTGCCGATAATGAAATGGTCGCACTTAGTGAAGAGTGTAGTGCTATTATTCAGAAAAAACTTCCCGAAAAATTAAAAGATCCCGGTAGTTTCACTATACCTGCGTTATTGGAGAAAAATTCTATGGAAAAGCTTTGTGTGACTTAGGAGCAAGCATCAATCTAATGCCTCTATCAATTTTTAAGAGATTAGGATTAGGAGAAATTTCACCTACTTCGGTAACTCTACCGTTAAGCGATCGTTCTGTTACATATCCTAAGGGAGTTATTGAAGATGTATTAGTAAAAGTGGACAAATTTATCTTCCCTGTAGATTTTATTGTTCTAGATATGGAAGAAGATAAAGAATTCCTATCATTTTAGGAAAACCATTTTTAGCCACTGGAAAAGCTATGATAGATGTTCAGAAAGGAGAATTAACTATGAGAGTAAATGACCAAAAAGTTACTTTTAATATTGCTAAATCAATGAAATATCCTGCGCTAGAAAAAGATGATGAGTGTTTTCGAATGGAAGTACTCGATCATTTACAAAAGGAACATTTTAAAGAATATTATGAAGAAAAATTAGAAAGAGAAAATATTGAATTAATTGAAAAATCTGAGATAAATGAAAAATTAGATTATATTCAAGAGAAATTTGAATTTTTGGATAACACATAAAATAATGAAAAAAATACAGTTCCATCAATTATTAAACCTCCTGAACTTGAGCTAAAAATGTTACCTAATCATTTAAAGTATGCTTACTTAGGTAATTCTTCAACTCTACCAGTTATTATTTCATCTGAATTAAATGAATCTCAAGAACAAAAACTTTTAGATACATTAAAAAAATATAAGGAAATTTTTTGTTGGACTTTAGCAGATATTAAAGGAATTAGTCCTTCAATTTGTATGGACAGAATTATTTTAGATAATGAACATAAACCTAAAGCAGATCCACAAAGGAGATTAAATCCAATAATGAAAGAAGTAGTCAAGAAAGAAATTTTAAAATGGTTAGATAATTGTATTATATATCCTATTTCTGATAGTGCTTGGGTAAGCCCAATTTACTGTGTACCTAAAAAAGGAGGGGTGATTGTCAAAGCTAATGAAAATAATGATCTTATTCCTATAAGACAAGTGACTGGATGGCGAATATGTATTGATTATAGAAAATTAAACACAGCCACCAGAAAAGATCACTTCCCTTTACCATTTCTAGATCAGATGTTAGATAGATTAGCCGGACATAAGTATTTTTGTTTCTTAGATGGATATATCGGTTATCATCAAATACAAATTGCTCCTGAGGATCAAGATAAAACTACATTTACTAGTCCTTATGGAACTTTCGCTTTTCGAAGAATGCCTTTTGGATTATGTAATGCACCTGCAACATTCCAAAGATGTATGATGTCTATATTTAGTAAATTAATTGATAATGGAATAAAAGTATTTATGGATGATTTCTCAGTATTTGGAACAACATTTGACACATGCTTAAATCATCTTGAAAAAGTATTTGAAGTATGTGAGAAAACTAATTTAGTTCTTAATTGAAAGAAATGTCAATTTATGGTTACAGGCGGCATTGTATTAAGGCATAAAATTTCGGAAAAAGGCATGGAAGTAGACCCTGCAAAAATTCAAGTTATAGCTAAATTACCACCTCCAACTACGGTGAAAGGGGTAAGAAGTTTTCTTGGACATGCTTGGATTCTACGGACGTTATATTAAAGATTTTTCAAAAATTACTAAACCTACTATGTCAACTTCTTGAAAAGGACAAGAAATTTGAATTTACAATCGAGTGCCCGAATGCTTTCGAATTATTAAAAGAAAAATTAATTACAGCACCTATAATAGTTTCACCTAACTGGGATAAACCATTTGAGCTTATGTGTGATGCTAGTGATTATGCTGTAGGAGCTATTCTTGGGCAAAGATATGATAAGATTTTCAAAGTTATATATTATGCTAGTAAAACTCTAAATGATGATGAAATAAATTATACGATTCTCGAAAGAGAATTATTAGCAGTTGTATATGCTTTTAATAAATTTCGGCATTATCTAATAGGAACTAAATGTATTGTACATACTGATCATTCTGCTATTAAGTATTTAATGCAAAAGAAAGATTCTAAACCAAGATTAATCAGATGGATATTATTAATGCAAGAATTTGATTTTAAGATCATTAATAAAAAAGGAACTGATAATCAAATTGCAGATCATTTATCAGGATTAGAAAATCATGAATTATCTGATACTGATAATGAAATTTTAGACATTTTTCCTGATGAACAACTTTATAATATTAATGAGTTGAAAATACCTCGGTATGCTGATATAGTAAATTATATTGTAAGTGACATTTTACCACCTACGTTAACTTTGCAACAACAGAAAAAATTCATTCACGATACTAAAACATACTTTTGGGATGAACCATACTTATATAAGCAATGTAAGGATCTAATCATTAGAAGATGTGTGCCTTGTGAAGAAACTGAACCAATTATTCAAAACTTTCATGATTCTGATTTTGGAGGACATTTTGGGACAGATAAAACTGCATATAAAATTCTACAATCTGCATTCTACTGGCCTACTCTATTTAGAGATGTATATAGATATATAAAAACCTGCGATAAATGCCAAAGAGTAGGAAACATATCAAGGAAAAATGAAATGCCTCTGAATTTTATATTAGAAGTTGAAATTTTTTATGTTTGGGGATTAGATTTCATGGGACCTTTTATTCATTTGGAAACTCATATATATTAGTAGCTGTTGATTATGTTTCCAAATGGATTGAAGCACAAGCTTTACCTAGGTGTGATGCTAAAAGTGTTTCAAAATTTTTAATGAAAAATATTTTTACTAGATTTGGAATGCCGAGAGTGATTATCACTGACGGAGGAACTCATTTTAGAAACAAATATATTCACAAACTAGTAGGAAAATATAATATTATGCATAAGATATCAACAGCTTATCATCCAAAAACTAGAGGATTAGCTGAAGTTTCTAATCGAGAGATTAAGCGTATATTAGAAAAATCTGTAAACCCTAATAGATTGGACTGGTCTATAAGACTAGATACTGCATTATGGGCATACAGGACTGCTTATAAAACTCCGATTGGAATGACTCCTTACAGGTTTATATATGGAAAAACTTGCCACTTACTAGTTGAATTAGAACATAAAGCATATTGGGCGATTAAAGAATTTAATTATATTATGAAAGAAGCTGGTGAAAAGAGATTGTTGCAATTAAATGAATTGGAAGAATTAAGAAATGAATCATATGATAATAATAAGATTTATAAAGAAAGGATGAAATTATGGCATGATCGGAAGATTAATCAGAGAATTTTGAACCAGGACAAGAAGTTTTGCTTTATAATACTAGATTGAAATTATTTCCTAGGAAATTGAAATCTCAATGGTTAGGACCTTTCACCATAACTCAAATATTTTCATATGGAACTATAGAAATTGAAGATCCAAAAACAGGACATAAATTTAAAGTAAACAGACATAGATTAAAACCATATTTCGAAGGTAGAAGACCAAATTTTAAAGAGGTTTTAATGCTTAGTCAACCTGAACACTAACTAAATTAGGTCGGGCTGACGACGTTAAACCAAGCGCTTTATGGGAGGCAACTCATAGTAGTCTTTTATTTTAATTATCTAAAAAATTAGTGAGTTTATATTATTAAAACAAATCTTACTACTCAAATTTTTTATTAGAATCATCACAAAATTGAACCTATATGATGAGATCAGAAAATATTCGGACAAGAGCGAAATTGGGCGATTTTTACGAATCTTGCCGACAGCGAGCCCGAGCCCACTGACAGCGAGATCGTGCACCATGACTTGAGTCAGTTTTATAACTAAGTCGCCGACGGCGAGGAACTTCCCGCCGACGGCGAGGCAGTTGAAAATTTGGTTTCTTAAAGATTTTTCGTGCAGTTTTTGACGGATCTAAGCCATGCCTTCGTAAGAAATTATCTCAAATTTGATTTTACACCCTTTTCTTCCTTAGGAACGACTAGAGACCAATCCTTTCCATCCAAAATGGCCACCAAATTCTTAAAAACCACAAAAGCGAAGTTTTCAACGAAGAAAATTCGTCAGTTCGGAGGCGCAGCGTATCTTCAACAAAGGCTTGATGAAGAAAAGACTTATTAAAGAAAGAGGATTTGTAAACAGAGGAGTAGAGAATTCTACTACAAAAATCGAAGAAATGATCGCACAGCGGCATTGGGAGGTATTTTGTTATACGACATCCGCCGTAGTTATACCGATAGTTAAAGAGTTTTACTCTAATTTACATGCGATCAACAATGGAAATGTGTACGCCAGAGGAAGATGGGTAACATTTACTCCTTCAAGGGTAAATGAATTGTTTTCTATAGAGAATACCTCTGTTTGTCATTATTCCTACTTTGTGCCTTCAAGATACAATATGAACGAAATCTATAGATACGCGACCGACGAACCGGATGATTGGGAGTTATGAGAAGACGGGTATGTCGGTTTTTGCATCACTTCTTAACCTCGTCTCGAAGCTATCGGCATTTCTTTATATCATCAAAATTATTACCTACCATGAGAGTAAATAAAGTTTCAAAGGAATGCGCTATTTTAAACTACTGTATTCAAATTGGATTACCTATCGATGTTTGATCAATAATAGTAAAGTCTGCGTTAGGATTAATTGTGCATGGGTCAGTGCATAGACTTGGACACCCATCTACTATATTTGCTTTATGCAGTCAGTACCAAGTTTCTTATGAGGCTTGGGAAAAAGTACTTTTACCATGGAAACCACTAGATCCTACTGATATGTTTCACACTTTGGATAACAATGATGAGATTACCATTATTTATGACAGAGCATCACAGAACAGTCCTTTAGCAAGGCCCTTTACTGATAAGACTAATTTCATTCTGAAGAAGATTAAAAGATTGGAGAAAGAATTACAAAATGTGATGAATTCCATTGACAATATCTCTGATATGTTTGATCATATTGATTGGAGAATGAAGGAGCACTTTGATCATACTGGACATCTAGAGGCGAGTTTTATTCATCTAATAAGACAGAAAGGATGGATTAATGAAGAATCTATTGCAGAATTCCCTTTCAGGCCTTTCTACAATTTATTTGTACACCTGCGTCGCATCGGAAATATCAGAGAAGATGTTAGTTCAGATACTGAAGAGTATGAAAGATTTCTATGTTTATGTCATATATTTGTATATATATATGTGTTGATTTGGAGTTAGATTTTATTATGAGTCGAAATTTGATTTGATCATCTCAGATTTGATGAGATTTTATGTAAATTGTTATGTCTCATCATTTAGAGTTTTGTGATGTGGATTGCGATGCTGAGTATTATGGATTTGAACATTTAAGTTAAGTATGTGTTAAAGTTGTCAGTGTGAAAATTGTAAGTCTCATGGATTTCATATATAAAGTTATATTGTTTGTGTTGTGTGACTTTTTGTGAGTATAAGTATCTAATCTTCGTATTATTATTAAATTAAGTGATCGGAAGATTGATTAAAGGCAATTCGAGGTTGAAAATGATTGACGAATTTTAAAAATTTAAAATTTTTTAGGACCTCGCCGACAAAGAAGAAAACCCGCTGACAGCGAGACCGAGCTCGCCGACGGCGGATTTTTCCCGAAACTTTTGCCTTGTGAAATTAATTAGCTCGCCGACGGCAAGAAAAATCTCGCCGACAGCGAGATCACGAAAAGACCTATATTTGACCGGTCAACCAACACTATTCATCATCCCTTTCCTCAAAATTTCGAAAAAACCGACCTAGGGCTTGAGAGATCTCGGATTTGAAGTGATTTCAAGACTTTTTGACACCGGATTTCTTCCCTTGGTAAGAGCTTCACTCCTATGCAAAAATTTTTTATTTTCACCATGGATTTCTTCTACATTTGGAGAATTTTGAAAAATTTTGAAATGTGGAGAAAATACTTGGAAGAATTTCATAAAAATTGATTTAAATGGATTTTAGATGTTGTAGGAATTAGGAAACCTTCTTAGTAATATTTTAGAGTTTAGTTAAAATTTTTGCAAATTTCACAGATCGAGAAATGGCTCCACGAAAAAAGCGACGAATAGATTATGACGAAACCTGATTCATTAATGCAAGAGCACAAACTCGATATTTTCAAAACATACAAGCAAGAAAATGCATTCAAGATCGAGTTTTCAAGAATCCAGGAGGAGAAGTGGAGCGAGTTATAAAGGAGCGAGGATGGGAAAACTTCTGTTACGTGACCAACAGAGCCGCTGTGGAAGTGGTGAAGGAATTTTATACGAACTTAACACAGGCTGAAGATGCACCGGTTAAGGTTAGAGGATTTTTTATAGATTTCAACGCTGCTAGAATAAACGCTTATTATGAAGTACGAGAAATCTACACCAGCGAGTATGAAACTTTTGGAACTATGGAAGGACCACTGGAAGAGGTGATCGACTTTCTCACTGATGGGAAAGGAGTCTGGAAGATAAAGTAGCGGGAACGGGTAAACTTCCCTCTTTCTATGCTAAATGCAACATCTAAAGCCTGACATTATTTTATTTGTTCTACTTTGTTACCTACCTACCACCATAGTGAGGTAACAAGAGATAGAGCAATTCCGAATTTCGTATTCAAAACCGTAAGAGTATTAATGTGGGAAATGTTATTTATAAAAACATATTAGCCACTGCTAGAAATGAAAGTGGAGGAGGACTAGGACATCCTGGTCTTATCTATGCACTTTGCCAATTATCTGGGGTAGAGGCAAGAGATGATGAGGAAAGGATTGAAAATATGAAACCCCTTACTCAGGCTAATATAAAGAAATATAAATCCCACGAAGGATGGAGATCTGGAACAAGGGATTATGTACCTTCTTCAAGTAGAGATATACCCTCTACTAGTTATGATCCACCCCCTCAGTACACCACTCCTACCCTTCAAGATCTGATGAATGAATTAACCCTGAGTAGAAAGAGTTTTGAGCTATTTGGAGAAAATATGGAAAGAAGATTTGAGCATATAGACCAAAGGATCGGAGGCTTGGAAAGAAGATACGATTATGATAGCGAATATCTCCGGCGACATTCGGAGTACGAAATTGCATACTATGAAGCCGAACGTCGATATAGGAGTGGTGATTTAGATGTTGTCTTTCTCGAGTGCCCCCGATATTCACGGTACCAGCACTGCTCGACCTTCTCGACTGGAGATCAGGGAGATGACATAGCTTGGGATTTTGATGCAGAAGATTAGAATCTTTGTTTAGTTTATTTAGTTTGTTTAGATTTGTTGTTTTGCAAACTTTATTATTCTGTGTGTAATATTTTAGTACTTTCTGTGGACTTTGGACTTGGTATGTTTGTTTGTTTGCTTGAGCTGTGATATTAGATTTCTTATGTGTGTTAAATTAATTTGCAATTTTTTATATAGGATGTTAGTTTAAGTTTTTATAAATTATGAATGTTAATATTGTTTAGATTGTTTTAATATGTTTTAAAGTAGATTAGTTGATTATATGTGTAGTAATAGATTAAGTTTTCAATTGTTATGTTTGATACTTATTTTAAAATTTCCATCCCTGCACTTTCTTTTAAATATTATATATGTATGGAAGAATACTAACAGTACAGGTTCTGTAAGTAATGAAAAAGCCTGCAAAAATTTCAAAGAAAATAAATACCTAAAGCCCAAAGGTATGATGAATTTTATTATATACTTTCCCTTTTTCACTATGTAGTATAGATAGAAAAATTTAAGTTTTGGGGAAGGTAAAAATACAAATTTAATTATTAAAAATTGTTCTCAATTTATATTTTCAAAAATTATTATTAAATGATTTTCTATAGTAGTTTTTCAATTCAATAAACATGAGTTACTTTATTTAATTATTATATAAAGTTAAAGAAAGTATTTCTAGTAATTCAATTAATTAATGGAATAATATATTCAGTTAAAAGGAATAAGAAAATACTAAACTATTTAAAGTAAGGAAAACTATATTCTAAAAATTGAAAATTCTTAAGTATCTAAGTGAAAAAGAAAGGATTGAAACTCAAAGAAGTAAAGGCTATGAAATATATAAAGCAAGGAAATATTTTAAGTTTCAATTTTAGGAAGAGAAATTGAAGTTCAAAATTATTAACAGGCTATCCAGATATAGTAATCCTCACTTGAAAAAGAAAAAGGAAAAGAGAAGGATTGAAAATCAATCCAAAAAGAAAAAGAAAAAAAAAAGAGAAAAGAAAAGTAAAGAAAAATATAAGTGAGGAGAAGCTTGAGGAGATGCCTTATCAAAAATTGGCTTCAATGGATTCAACCTAAAAGGTAGAACTTAATTATATTTCTAAACTTATATATATGGATTAGTATTTTACTAAATAGTGTTTTCTTGAATTTCCTGTCATCTAAATATCTTAAGTAATTTACTATTTTAAATATAGTCATTCTCGAAATAAATAGAAAGCTAGAAATCTTAGACTCGATAACTAAATAATCTTATATCTATAAAGTTAATTTAATTACTCGAAATATTTATATTTAACTTTATTATAATTTTATTTAAATTTAATTCATATTATCTGAATTAAAAAATTCTATTATAGAAATCATTATTTTTATTTAGTATTAAAATTACTTGAGGACAGGTAATAATTAAGTTTGGGGGATTTTGATCACAGAAAAAAACATTAAGAAATTTTTATCTATTTTTGATGAAATTGCACTTTAAAGAAAGGTATTTTCTTTATTTTATTGCAGGAATGAAGATTTATAAGTGATGGAAGCAAAAAGCATGAAATGGAGCAAATTTGGATCAAAAAGGAAGAAATTCATGCAAATTGAACTAAGTCGCCGATGGCGAGATCGAGGCCGCCGACGGCGAGATTACTAAGGAGAATTTTTGAAGGATTTATAACTACCCCGCCGACAGCAAGCTCGAGCTCGCCGACAGCGAGATCTCGCAGTTTGAAGACCTTTTAGAAGCCCCGCCGACGGCGAGATCGTTTCCCGCCGACGGCGAGACAGTTCAAAATGTAAATACTTTGAACCTGGACACTTTTTGAAGAGGTGTTTAAGCACCCCTTGGACCTTTGCTTACCTCTATAAATAGAGGCCGAATTCTAGTGTCTTAGTGTGTCTCTAGAGTCTTTTATGTGTCTATTTTAGTAAGTCTGAGTGTGTTTAGTGAGTTTCTTTAGTTTATTTGAGTGCTATTTAGAAGTTTGTTGTACTAAGAAGGAAAAGTCGAAGGAACTTCGAGGAATACTGCTTGGGAGGAAATTAAGATAAGTATCTTTGTTTATTGTTGTTAACTTTAAATGAAATCCATGCTTTGTTTTATTCCCATGCATTCTGAGTAGTTTTCTTAGTCTTTCTCTTTATTTATGAAAATTATGCGGATTGATGAAATTAAATAGAAGCACCTTATATATTAAAATAAATTGTGATAATTTTTACATAAAACTTAATTTACTTTCAATCTGGCCAATTGAGTTGTTAAAATATGTTGAATTATCAACTATAGTAAAAATTACATCCAATATTCAGGGAAGTCAAAAGCCTTGGAAGGCGGGTGTAAATAAATAGGGAAATATTAATTATCGGACGTAGAATTGGACATTTTAGTGTGACAGACTAAAATATTCAATTCGGTCCTATTGTTTGAGAGCTGAAGTGTAGATGTTAGCCCTCGAGTGAGGGAACGTGGGAGCTACGAAGTGGCGACAAGTATACTCCCAGCTTAGCCGCAAATTCAGTAATCAAACATAGGATTAGTCAATGTTCTTTGCACCTAGACCAAAGGGTAAAGAATAGGAATGCTCCTATTTGTCACAGTACAATTTAAGAATTCTATTTAAATTCATCATTCAATTAATTTTCTAAAAACAAGGAGAATGATACTTTTTCTGAATTATTTAAATATACTTATTTCAAGCATTAATTTACTTTAGTTTGCGATAGTTACTTTTAATTTTAGTTCACTATATTAGTAAGTAATTCATTTAAATTTAGCTGATAACAAATCTGTTAAAAACTTCCCTGTGGGATCGATAATCAGGACTCCACTAGAGCCCTGTATTACTTGATACAATACGTATACTTGCGTAGAATCCACATTATACATTAAATCATATATCTATATTTAAAGCGGGATCAAGTTTTTGGTGCCGTTGCTATAAACATAAATTGCATACATACAAAAAGTGGGTCACACCTCTTCAAAAAGCGTCCAGGTTCAATGTATTTTGGCTCTTTTCAACAGTCTCGCAGTCGGCGGCTTGATCTCACCGTCGGCGGGCTTCTAGAAGATGGGCTTACCGCGCCGATCTCGCTGTTAGTGGCGGCCCGCCGACAGCAGGTTCCTTATAATATATTAAAAATCTTTCGGGAAAAACTCGCCCTCGGCGGGACAGTTCAATTTTTAGCAAATTGAGTCCTTTTTGCTCCAAATTCGCTTCTTTTGTGATTTTTTCTTTCAGTACTTATAAATCTTCATTCCTGCAATAAAACAAAGAAAATACCTTTCTTTAAAGTGCAATTTCATATAAAATTGGTATGAAATTCTTAATATTATTTCTAGTGATCAGCTAGTTTTAGAAGATAAGATCAGGATGTATTATTAGTAGTAAGGGATGAAGTTCTAGGCTTTCACTTCTAGTTCTCCCCATGGGTGCATGTGGTTGGGCCTATTAGTGACCCATCATCTCCTCTTAAACCAAATTGATAGAATTTAGCCTGTCACTCTAAAAACCTATTCAATTCTACACCCTTCAAAGATTATCTCCTTAACTATTCGCACCTCCCCCATTAAGGATTTACCATCTACCTTTCCAAGGGAGAAGCGATACTTACAAGTTAAGAATTCTTCGCCCACGATCAGGTCTTAAGAACTCTCCATAGATTTTAACATTACAAGTGATTAAGTTGTAGTGTAAATGAAAATCAGGTAAAGTAACATCACAAATTATTAATGAGGAAAAATAAGTTCTCAAAACTAAATCAAATCTTTATTTTAATCATTTCATATTCATAGGGAGAAAGATAAGAAGACTACTCAGAATGCATAGAATTCACACCACAAACCATATTTATATAATTTAAATTCAAAGTACAAAACTTAAGAACTAAATTATAAATACTTATCTGGAGTGATATCCAAGCAATCCTTTGAAGTTTCTCTGACTTTAACTGATTTCTACAATACTCCAACACTCTGAACTCTCACTAAGGAAAAGTAAATAACACAAAACACTCTTTTTCTAAATAAAGTGGCACACCCCCTTTCACTTTTATAACACTTACACACTCCAAACAACCACACATTTACTGTAAAATTGTCCTCTATTTATAGAGCTTCGAAAATGACCAGGGGTTGCTTCAGGAACCCTTCCAATATTCATCCAAATTCGTTGAATATTCTAGAATGTAACTGTGGCACCTAGGCTCCAGTGTTCTACATGAATGAAAGCGTCCCTTCAAGTTTTGAGTCGCATCTCTTCGTTGAATAACAGAATCTCTGTGTCTAAATTCATTGTATCTTGTTTATAGCATATGAGAAATTTTCTAGAGGCTTCTAGATCGCTTCTGAGTCATCAATAACTGTTACAAAATCGTCCACAAGTGCTCTAGAATTCCCTGCTGAGTCTGGCGCCTGTGCACCAGAGTCAGCCCTTTGTTCTTCTTTTCTTCAATTGACTCATTTTTGCTCCTTTTACTCCTTTTTTGATTATTTTTCTTCATAAACTTATTTTCTTGTACCTGCAACAAAAAACATAAGAAATAGCTTTCATTAAAGCGTAATATCCTTAAAATATTAGTTAAAAATGATATAAAAATTTAGGTAATTTTAAGGGTGATCACCCACGTTTGTACCAAAGGGTGCCTTAAACACCTCTTCAAAATTCACTAAAAATTCCTTGAAATTTCAAAGTTATTAAGCTGCGCTAAAGCGCGGGGCCTCTGACGCTTAGGCGTGGCCTTCTCTATTTATTGGAGCTTAGGCGCTAGATTTGGGCACATAGGTGCCTTAATTCCATTTAACACCTTCTTCATTTTTGCTCCCAATTTGATCCATTTTCACTCTTTTTGCCATATTTAGTCTAGTTACTTGTACTTTAAAGAAAAACACACAAATACCTTCCATTAAAGTGCAATATCATAAAAAAATAGGTATAAAAATGTGTACAAAAATATTATATATTATGGGTATATCAATGTCCTATTATGACTTCAATATAATTTTAGTATTTGGTAAATTCATACTTTATAAAGAGCTATTTTACTCACTCTTTATTATTTATAATATTCATTATACTCACACATGCACCAAGATCATATCTTCAAGACTCAATTATTAGGTAGTCTAGTTTTAAATAAACAAATTTTAGGCCCATTCATTTGTGGATAAACATATATGCTAAGTATCAAAAGTAGGCTAATGTTAAGACCCTAAGGTGACCATTGCAAATGATTTGCCATGATAAATTTTTATAAATTTATTATAAAATTTAGACACATAAGTTGTTTCATTTTTAAAATGTATGCCAGCCGCATTTAATACTTAATAACTCCCTAGTACTAAATATTTTATATTGGTAAGAAATATATCATACCAAACTTAGTTTTAAAGACTTTTTTTTTTCATAATCACCATACATTTACTAGGAATTAGGAGATAAATGTGAATTACCTAAGACATAAAGAATTTTGGTTGTAATTAAAAATTTAAATTGACCCTTATTGGTTCATGGGTTGATAGTACATCAATTACACTATGTCCATCAATTACTACTCTATATTTTATGCCATTGCACCTAGCATACAAGTCCAAAATATTTATTCTCTTCAAAACATTTGTTTCATTCCTTTTTTACATCCAAACATCTCATAACATCATATACTCACATATGACTGTCATAAGATATCATAACTCAAAATTGGGTGTCACTCATAACATTTTCTATATTTATATCCTTCGTATCATTTCTCGTTTTTAAGAAAGTAGATAGAGTTTTTCAAAGGTACAAAATAGGTCATTTCTTATGATACTTGCAACATGTGATCTACTTATTATTTCCAGAGGTATGCTCCGTGTAAATCTTAATGTTTTGAACACTAATTGATGGAGGATTAGGTTTATCAATGGATCTATATGTATGGATAAATTTTTTGTCTTGTGATGGGTGATAAATTCTTCCATTTTCTTAATGGATAAGCTACAACAAAGTAAATTCTTAGGAGCATAAGTGTTATGTAACTTTTTTTAATCTCTATTCAAAGGTGAATAATACATTTATTTGGAATTTTTCAATTTACATTGAATTCTAATCGCAAGATTTTGAAATTTATTTAAGCACTTAATGACCTACAAACTTTCTTACTTAAGAATTTTCACATTCATATGGTGATCTTATTATCCCTTTTATCACTACCAACATGAGAACTAGTCGTTCTAAACATTTTTTTTCATTACATTTTATTAATAAAATCTTCTATGAAAAATAAATTTCAACGTGAATAGAGTCACCCTCTAATTATCAACCAAATAACATCACTCAAAGTTTACTCATCTAACAAATCCAACTAAGGAGGTTACTATGGTCGTGGAAACTATTAAAAGTTGGGGTATCAATCTTTATTTATTAATTGATCATTAAATTATTCACTATCACTTTGGTGGCTCTCACCTTTTATCATATAATTTTTTTATAATCCTAATTGGATAATCTTTCTATGATTATTTTTAAGATAGATAGGTGGGATAAGGCCTAAGGAATTAGCTAGAAACCTATGATTAATTTGATCAAACTTAACCAACTTGATAAAATAATGGTTTGCATTTGATCCCCAAGTTCAGTAAATTTATTTTGACCTTAATCTATCATAACACCATGGTCATATTATTTACACTTTAGTTCTATACAACATTGGACAAAAACATAAATTATTTCATCTTTAGTGATTTTGATGGCATGATGATTTGTACTTTAATGCTCCAAAGATCTACTTTTTGCCAAGATTTTTTTTAGGTTTTAGAAGCCCCGAGTTTGTGAGTGGTGGGATGTAGAAGTAGTGGTGGAAAGGTTAGGGTCAACAAATTATAGGTAGCTGATGGAGCCCAAGAGCATGATTAGAATTTTGAGTTTTTTGGTAGTGAAGCTTCATGTTCATGCGTTGAAAAAATTTTAGAAGGGTTTTGGGATATTTTTAGATATGATCTAGTTTCAAGTGGAAATTATTTTGGTGGTTTATAGGGGAGAAAAAGTCAAATGTAAAACCAGGTAATGGCTGACATAGTTTGGGTGATTTGTTAGCTTGAATTTCTTCCTATTTTTCATGCTAGGGATGTTACAGTGAATCAAGATTAGCGAAGAATGAAATGGTGAGGGAGATAATGAAAGTTTACATATAAAAATAATCAACAATAATTATAAATAATCTCACCAATGATTAGGGCTCTTATAAATAATCTCACCAATGATTAGGGCTCCCACCCACCAAGCTTAGAAGAGAGAGGAAATGTATAGAAGAATGTCCTAAATCTAAACTCAAAATCACATAAAATTTTTTTGTTGAACCAATATAACCATATTAATATAATTTTAAAGAATTTTCAATTAATTTTTAAATTTTAAAAGGTAGGAGGTGGTTCCTTGTTTTTAAGAATTTTTTTGTAGATTGACCCCTTGTTTCATGTGTTATGGAGTGAGCTAGCATCATAGATGACTGAGCTTATTGACTCCTCCGTGGTCATCACATAATTCTTATCTAAGTTTCCAAATCATTCTTCTTCCATTTGTAATTCAAGGTAAAAATTTATGGTTGATTATGCCCATTAAAATGTAAATGCCCAATAAAAAATAATTTACAAATTTTACTTCTTCCCAAGTGTATTTTTACCGTAAATTATGCATTGATGAACGTTGATTCGTGAGCCATTCATGATCAACTTATTAATCTTACCATGCTATATATCACAGTAATCAAACAATAAATAATCTTGTGACACTATTTGCCTTATTATAACAACCTATTATCGATCTGCAACATATGAATATAAATTTATAAGGAAAAGTGCATACAAGCCACAAAATTATTATAAAATGCATATCTAATGGGTAAAATTTTATATTTATATATGTAAATCAGTGCAAGAAAAGGTATATTCACTTTTAAAAAGTTAATAAGAGAAATTTTAATTTAATATTAAATATTTGTGTCATGCATGTAAATATATAAGAATTGTGGGGTCTATATGTAAATGCGTATAAGCCATAATCATTTTCTCCTTGATGACAATCCTTGTTTGGGGAGATCAAAAATCTTGACAATTTGCGACAAAAACCCTTAAATTTTGCCATAGGAAAAATAAATAATAGAAGGAAAGATAAGGGTAAGAAGCTTCTTTTCGTGTTGGCCTGCGAGCCAGGTTCGACTCCTCGCATGACACGCGTCACTGGTCTTCTTGCGTAGTCTCAATTTGTCATATCGCACAAATCCAAAAATCTTATCGTTTACTTTCCCCTTTTATAGAAGAAACATTGTCTTCCCCGATCTATGCCCACTTCCTTCTATGTTTCTAATTTCAAAATTTCCACTCCCGAATAGATCGACGCTAAGATAGAGAGAAATATGGGAGTGATTCGCAGCTCGGAGAGCTTAGAAGCCGAGATGGAGGAGTTCCGTGAGAAGCTCCTGCTGGGAACGGGAACCGCTCCGTGGAAGCGCGGTCCTAACGCTGCCCGCCGACGATCGGACGGCGACGAATTTGCCGGCGACAGCCGCATGGTCTGCGTCACCAGCGCCGTGTCTTTTCTCGGCTTCGCTATCGTATCCCGCCTCTGCTCGCGGGGTTATTCCGTCCGCCTCGCTCTCGAAAACCAAGGTTCGTCTTCTTACTCTACCTGGGATCGTCTTATTATTCTTTCTCGGCAACGTCAGAACTACCGCCAGAAGGGTAAAACTTTTGCAAGCTACAATGAATAATTTTATCTGACAAATTTTTAAAAATGAGAATTAAAATTGCTATATTTCTTCCGTAAATTGTATATATAAATTTTGGGATTTTTTATTGGTTATTAATTTATCATTGGGCATTTACATGCATACAACCCTATTCTTAAATATTTACATAACTTTTATTTAAAAAAAAGAGTGATATGTGTGTAAATAATTCTTTATCATTTATGATGAAGAAATAATTTTATTTTTTAAGAATTTTTGTCTAAATCAAATTCTTATAAAATATACTATTTTAATGTAATAAAAATATTGTACGTAACACTTAAACTTCAATTTTTGTATAATTGAATTTTAGCAATACCTTAAAAAATATAATTTAATAAAATTAAAAATAGTGATATTTTTAATGTGATATTAAAGATTTGGGCGGTATAAATGTAAAAGTAAATTTAATTGTTGGGTATGTAATCAAATATGAAATGGGTGATATATGCAAAAGCCCCATGCTTTATTAAAATTCAGAACTAGTTTTCTTAATAAAAATATTTTTTTAATGTACTTTTTATATTTTAATTTGACATTAAGCAGGATGCAATGGAGAAAAAGAATTTATGTAGCGGACCCCACTTAGGGGACTAAGGCTTTATTTTTGTTGTTGTTGTTGTACTTTTTCTATTTTGAAATATTTATTTTGCTTTCCAGTCAGGCCGGCCAATTTGCTGTTGTAAAAAGTAAATAATAAAATAACAAAATATCATTTATTTAAATAGAAAATAATCTATTAATCAATTTTGTATTCTACTATTCCTAAAATAAATCTATTCGGTATAGGTATGAAATTAATCCTAATGAAATCTTGTTCAAAAATATTCTAATCCATACAAGTATTCTCTTAAACTTATCCGAATAGGTATCGATTTACCTTCAATAATGTAATATTCAATTGGCAAATCAAAATCGCTTTTCCTAATTCTTCAAAAGTAATACGCAACAAATTTTTTGAATATTTCAAGATAATTTTGCCGTGAATTCAACATGTAAATATGAAATTCTAGAACATGAGAAAATTGATTCATTGGTTTCGTGATAAGAAAAAATTTAAAATAATGTAAACTTTATGTAAACATGTATAATATGACATCCAAAATATAAACTTAGTTTAATAAAATTACGAAAATGTGAACATGTATAAAATTACATTACAAGGGCTGAATGATCATTTGTCCAGAAACAGCTGATGCACAATTATTTTCAAACTATAAAAAATAAAATAGATAGTCAGCTTATTCGCAGCAGATTACGCGCAGTAACTTACCGTTGTAGCTGCTGCGCAACAGATTATTATTAAGCTACAGCTGCCCTAAACAAACTCTTATTCGGTTCGGCTATAGCTTAAATTAATAGTTAGTGCCGCTTGATTGGTGGATACCATCATCTGAAAAATTGAAGTTTTGGTGTTAGATGTGTATATACATAAAAATTGTGTGATATGCATTTAAATCTTATTAACAATTATTTTGCAGTCACATCTTCAAACATTGTTCTTTTTTATGTTAAACAATTATGTCGTGCTGATAGAAATTTTATTTTGAAATATAAATTGATGTCAACTCTTCATGTGTAAGGGTGTGTTTGGGGCAGCTTGTGGTTATCCAGATTTGTCGCTTATCTGGAAATGCGGATCGCGGGTTCGATAAACGTTTCACTGTTAGTGTAAAAAATCAACCATGTTATTGGTCAAACCGCGCAAACACAATTTCCAAACTGTGAGGTGATGTTTTCAAAATGTTGTCGCAGCGAATAAGTTGCCCAAAACACACCCTAACTTTAATAAAATTTATTTTTAAAAGTTTAATTAAATATGATTTATAATAAGATATATTAAAATAATTTTTTTTCGTTTTTAGATGACTAGTGAAGTACACAATAATTTTGAGACTTATGGTCTATTTATGTGTAGCTGCAGCTTAATAATAAACTGTTGCGGATAAGCCGATTGTCTGTTTATTTTTTTGCAGTTTTAAAACAGCTGTGTTTTAGTTTTTTTGGACAAATAACCATTCAGCCATTGTATAATAGTGTTGTTTGCAACAGAACTGTTCAAACAAGTATATTCTATACTTTAAAAGCAAATATCCATTGCAAAATAGTATAAAATAATGATAGAGACCTCATTTAACAATGAGTAGCATGAGTACTAAAAAAAATATTAAAATAATAATTAATAATATGATAATATTATTTTTAAAATACAGGTGTCATATGTCACAATCTAAGCCGTCCTCTAGGAATACTCTCCATGCCGATCACTTTCGGTGATGGATCTTCCAGCCTTTCTGTTCACAGAAAGTCACAGTTTTCTATGATGCTCCGTGATGCTATTAAAATTTTATAGATGCTACTAAAATTTTAAAAAATTTACATTATTCCACCTATAATGGTAAAAAAGAAAAAAAAATAAATCTAAAAAGAAAATAGGGAATGGTGAAATATAGCTAAATGGTAGCGCAAACCCACCTATAGCTTGAAGCTTACGGAAGGAAAGAGAAGGGCCAAATTACTCATGAAATAATGTACTTCGGCCATTAAATTTGGCCACATTTGTCCAACAGCATTGCAATACTCTATTAAAGACTTTTTCTAAAGAAAAAAGTTTTATTGACGGATTCGTAGCTTTAAGGAAATGAAAAAAAAACCTTCTCAAATGAACGTAATTTAAGAAAAATAACTAGGATTACCCTGAGATTTATTTTGAAATAAAACAATAAATTAAATTTTTATAACATTTTATTTATTCTCAAATAAATTAAGTAATTTGGAATCTTTTTGATAAAAAAAATTGTTCAAAATATATATCATGACCTGAACTTGGAAAATGAATATGAAATCAACAGAAGATATAGAAAAGCTGAGGGAGTTGCAGATGTTCGATGAGATGGAGGAGCGCGTTTCTTCAGTGATAGCAAGCTATATGGATATGGACAGTCTTTGTCAAGCATTCGATGGATGCGTTGGTGTTTTTCACACCTCCAGCTTCATGGACCCTGGTGGTGTGTCCGGCTACACCGTGAGTTATTATACATATTTTTTTCTCTGCTTAATAATACTAATTGTGAATTATGTTATTTTTGTCATTTTGATGGTCTACTTTGAAATCAATTTATATCGTTGAATTCAAATTCGTCTTGGATCACATCTCAAAGGATTAGAGTGTTAGATGAGTGTGAGAGAGGGAGGAGTGTACTGTGAATTGTCCTTCTGTAGCAAAATGGGTTATTCCGGGGCCCTTATATTGTTTTTATAATTTCTAATATTTTTTTATATACGTGGGAAGGGAGAGAGCCAAAATGTCTCTTACATAAAAAGACCTCATTTTATTGTAAAGAGAGTACAACACAAAAAAATTAATATCTAATTCTGTTTTAATGAGGATTTAACAAGTTGTTTGGGTACTTTACATAAGTGATTTCGTGGCTCGACAATCTTCTGGATCGTTGACTTCTGTTCACTAGGACTTCTAGTTGTCTATGCTGTCGGTTATCAATGCTTGGTCGGTTGTTCAGGCTAGGTTGGTTATCTAAGCTATTTAGTCGGTCGTTCAGGCTTCATCCAAATTGTCAGTTGGTCGTTCAAGTTATCGACCAGTTGTCTAGGTTGACGGTCTTCCAAGCTCGTTTGATTGCCCAGGTTGGGTCAGTCGTCCAGGCTGTCGGTCGTTCGTTCAGGTTGGGTCTACTGTCCAAGTTGGGTCGGTCATCTAGGCTGTCAATCAGTTGTCCAGGCTGGGTATGTTATCTGAGTTGGACTGGTCGTCCAGGCTATCAGTTGATCATCCATGGTATCGGTTGGTTGTATAGGTTGGATCGATCTTCCAAAATGTCAATCGTTTATGCTGGATCGGTCATCCAAGCCATCCATCGGCCATCTAGATTAAATCATCCCCTTGAGAGATTCAATCTTGACATATTTTTCTTTATAGTTATTATTGTCGTAGCTGGACTATTGACTGCATCTACTTTTTAAATAGTACTGATTAATTATCGTCTGATGATGTTCATGTGGGAGGGATTTACTCATCGTGTTATTGTACTTGTACTTTTTTAAATATGTAATAAATACTATTTAAATATCGGTGAAATTGAAGTTCTTGTTTGTTGGGGCCATGGTGGGGCTTAAGTGGGCCAATATAAATTAAATTATTATAATTGGCCTCATCATTTAGAAAGGACAAACTGTAGAAAGTTTTTAAAAAATGTCAAAACATGCCAGCTAATCATTATGAGATCATCTGTTTACCAACTACCGTTTACTAGACAAAAATGATTGATTAAATATTTAACAATAGAAATACTATATTGTTATTATTATTATTATTATTTTTTTACCTCAGATTTACATACACACCAAAACACAATTTGTTAATATATATATATATATATATATATATATATATATATATATATATATATATATATATTTATAGTTTAATATTTATTTACATAATATCACATAAAATATGTTACATCATCAACAAATTTTATATTGGACACAAATCTAAGTCAATTTTTTAGCAGGAAACATTTAAACTCAAATTAAAAATCATCCATAACACCAATTTTGACAACTTACATTCAAATTGATTGGGTGACGAGACAGACCAAATGAGAACAATATGGTCTAATTCGAGTAAAATCAAGCCACTAAATTACTTTTGACAGTTTTAGATGGCCACTTAGAATATCAAATGAATTACAAATCTGATAAGGTTCTAATCAAATTGAGCGTCTTCACGAGATAATTCCAAAGAACCTAAGATCATTCAATTGTAATGTCATTAAGGCACATAAATGTTCACAAAAACATCATCTGATTAAGTGAGAGAGATACATCATATGATTGAGTGAATCTCTCTCGAATGTCCGATGGAGTTATCTGGATTTCTGCATTATTTACAGAGAGGTCATTCTCAAACTCTATAAATATACCCTAAATCCCTTTTAGAAGGAGTCAAATTCCAGTGTTCTTTTGCACCGAAGACCTAATGAATACTTCCTGCTCCCACAAGTTGCTTGTTGCAATTATTGGACTCTGCGTGAGTTGCTCCCATCAGTCATCGTCGACCACTTTCGACCACCCCTTGCTCGTTGCCTTTGGTGGACTCTGTACGATAACAACATAACTCAAAACGAAACACCTTAAGAAGTTACAACATACATTACGTAGTAACAAAGCACTATACGAAGCATAATAGTGTCCTGAATACTTATAACGATGCACATATAAAACGGTGTAACAACGCACCTTGAGTATGGTATAATGACACATTTCGAATAAAGTGCAATAATCACCCCAAAGACGGTGTAACTACTCATCCAAAATGTAGGTAACGGCATACCTTTACTACAAGATAATGAATAATGTTGTATGGAAGACCTGACATTAACTCACTCCAATAAATACTCGCAACCTTCGTATTTAGAATACATCAACTTTCTCTAGACCCTTGAAGTTCTCTATTTACTCACACACTTACAAGTGATTTCTATATTACAACCACTTATTGATGTGGCACCAACAATGGACTTGGTGGGTAATTAATGCCATTATAGATCACAACTACAGACTGCGTATCTCACAACTGACGTAGCTCCCTACTCCACCTTTTATGGCTAACAAACATTGTTTTAGATCGCCTCTATGGACTACATAACTAACTATGGTCCCCGTGATTAACAGCTTCGATCCCTGGCCTCTGTGGCCTACAGATATATTTGCAACTCACAATTATGGCCTACATGAATAATTCTAGCCTAAATGGCTCACAAATTACACAGATCCCAACTCTGATCTCTGTGACCTACGAAACTTATTAGAGCTCACCATTACGACCTACATGAGTGACAGCTCAAGTTGCTCCCAATTGCAGCCTCTATGGCCTATGGACGTTATTATAGCACATCACTACGACCTACATGAAAAACTCTGGCTTACGTAGCTCACAACTCACGTAGCTCCAAACTCTAGCATTCATGACTTATGTACTTTATTGCAGCTCACCACTGTGGCTTACACGACTAGCTATGTGCTATATGACTCATAGCTCATGCAGCTCTCAACCTTAGCCTTTATGCCCTACATACGTTATTGCAGCTCACCACTACGACCTAGTTGACCAACTACAACCTACGTGGCTGACATCTCATGACGTATTGCAGCTTACCATTACGAGTTACGTGACCAACTATAGCCTATGTGGCTTAAAGTTCACACAACTCTCAACTCCAGCCCCTGTGATGTACAGATGTTATTACATCTCATCACTACGACCTACGCGAGCAACAATGGTTTACATGATTCACATATTTAGTTGCTCTAAGCTCTGACCTCTGTAGCCTACAAACATTATTGCATCTCACATGTCACTAAGACCTACGTGACTACTAGCTCATGCAGCTCCCAACTCCAGCTTCTGTACCCTACGAATATTATTGCATCCCCCTATTATGACCTACATGGTCAAATTTAGAGGCTTATAGTTTTTTTTAACAGGGAAAATTTTGTATTAATTGGATAAGGATATCGTATTAAATTTTATTGGTTTTTTAGATATACCATTTCTCTTGAAATAGTAGTGATTTGCACAAAATTTAGAAAGGCTCTGCATCCATTGCCCCAAATTAAGTATCGGTCTCAGTACACACACACACATATATATATAGATGATATAGTATATGGTATATAGTATATAGTGTTGTTGCATATATGTATATCTCTATATATATATATGTATGTATATATATATATATATATATATATATATATATATATATATATATATATATATATATATATATATATATATATATATATATATATATTGCATATATGTATATATATGTATATATATAGATGATACATACAAATCCTGCTGCTTAATCTCCCTTTCATATCAATATACAGAAACACATGGCAGAGCTTGAATCCAGAGCAGCAGAACGAGTGATAGAAGCCTGTGTGAGAACTTCAAGTGTTAGAAAATGCGTGTTCACATCATCTTTGTTAGCCTGCGTTTGGAGAGAGAATTCACCCCTCAATCAACAACTCGCAAGGTTCATCATTAATGAAAATTGCTGGAGCAATGAAGGGCTATGTAGGGAAAAGAAGGTCTCTTTAACTGATTTTTCATATTTTAATATCTTCATGCGTTGGAGCTGAACTTCTTCTCAAATGTTAGCTTTGGCCTGTCTCAGTTACTCAAATACAGCTCTCCATATGTGAACCCTTAAATAGTTTGTTTCACAGAGATCCATATTGTAGAGAATTAGTTATCTATTAGAAAATTTTCTGAGAAATCTAAATTAATCCCAAGGAATAAACTTTTTGACCTATGAACCTGTGAAATCTTGGTATTTTACTCTTATAAATTTCAAATTTTTTCTCTCATATTCTCGCTTAAAAGAAATTGATCATTTTGTTGAATCCTTTCAGTGGATTTCCTTTTAATTTCAATTAATTGGCTTAAAATCATTTTAGCAAAATAGTTACACGTCCACAAAACCATTTTTTAAGTCCTTCAAATTCGCTACAATTTAACGTAATCTGGTTAGCAAATATTTCTCTGCAAAATGACAAGCAAATGCATATGAGACCAACACGTTTTTCTTTTTGTCAAATGGAGCTATGGTTTGCACTGAGCAAGACAATGGCAGAGAAGGCAGCATGGAGAGCTGCGCGCGGAAAGAATCTGAAAATGGTGACAGTATGTCCGGCCCTTCTTACTGGCCCCGGCTTTAGCCGCCGGAATTCCACAACATCCATTGCTTACCTCAAAGGTAAATCCTCTACAACTAAACCAAAAATAATGTATCCCTTGAACCATTTTTTCTTCTCTTTGTGTAACTCTTCTTCTCGTTTGCGATATAATTCACGCTCACCGCATATTTTTAGTATCACATATTGCTTCATGCACTTGGCTTCAACTACAATTTGCAGGAGCTCAAGAGCTGTTCACTGATGGAATGTTGGCAACGGTGGATGTCAACAAGGCTGCAGAAGCACACATATGCATCTATGAGGCTATGGGTAGAGGTGCGGCTTGTGGCCGCTATTTGTGCTTCGACCATGTCATTCAGAGAGTTGAAGAAGTATTTGAGTTGGAACGGCAGCTTGGGCTCCCGAGCAGGATATCTTTAACCACGGTTGATGTTGGTGCTGACCATCCGAGTTGGATTGAGCTTAGTAAAGGGAAACTATCAAGGTTGATGTCTACAATGAGAAGGTGCACATATGATAATTATATATTCTGAATTGTCCTCTCGACGGTCAGATTATCAGGAGTGTTTGTAAGATTCATGTGTTCGATCTTCCATTAGATGTATGAGTGTGATGCTTATCATGCCGAAGGGAAATAATTTGCCTGAGAAATTAGAGTGGCTGACTTGTTGTACAGAGTAAATCCATTAAGTAAAGGAAGAGATCCAGTTTGGAATTGGTAAATGATGATTTATAAGAAATACAATTAGCATGAAGTTTGAGATTGCGAAATTTGATAGATAAAAAAGTTTTCAGCTTTGGAGAGTAATGAAGTTTAATAAAAACTTAACAATGTGTTGATAGAGTATTTGAAGCATGGATTATCCAAAACAACCAACGGGACACCAGATTTGGGTTCCTTCGTCTCATTGTTAAACTTTGTTATCAATGACGCACAGATTAGGAATTAGATGGCCCTCTATGTAATCTCTTTTGCCTAAACTAAATTTCATTTACACCAAAACTTCGGCAGTCATCTGCTTAATTTGCTTTGTAGATATGGACATTTAAGGCTAGCTATCTTCCTTTAAGGCTCTATGTGAGCCCAAATCAAATCCATGCTTAAAAAATTCTAAGTCCGCATTTAAAGTATCCTTATTGGATGCTTATGCGATTAAGACGAATCAAATGAAATACAGTTTAATCCGAGTTATTTTAAGGCTTAATGAGTTCATTCAGGGTCTGTTTGGGGCAGTTGCAGTTTATTCAGCTTATTCATATAAGCTGTTTTTTCTGATAATCTGCCGATAAGCAGCTGATTCGAATAAGCTGTCTGTCTGTTTGGTTTAAGCGTTTGGAAAACGAGTGATTCTGTAATGTTTATGAATAAATGACTCTTATGCCCCTGAAATGAACAAGTTGTTGAGCTATTTGGTTTCTGCGGTTTGAAAACAGCTTATATGCAGCTGTTTGTAGAAAAATAACAATTTATGTTCTTCTTTATTAATAAAATTTTATTAAGATATAAAATCTTATTTCAAATTTAACAATAAATATTTTTAAATATAAAATTTTACTTTTAAATATAAAATTTTATTTTAAAAATTATATCTTATTTTCAAACATATTACAAATTTATTTATTTCCTTTCTTTATGGTCGTATGTTTAAGAAACATTTCAAACATATTTAAGTAACACACATTTCATAAAAGGAATAATTCTTTGAAATAACAGTAATTGCGGTACCAGAATGTTGCTAGTAGTTTCGATCATAAAATAAATTATATTACATAACAAATTATTCACATATACATCACCCAACCATTTTCTATTTTAAAACCAGGTCAAATATATTAAAGTACAATTACAACTACAATTAAAAATATTAAATTGTTTATTTTAAAACGAAATAATTCTAAGTAAATATAGAAAAAAAAAAAACCAAAGAGAGATGGAAAGCCAACAAGCAGGAAATCCATTACCATGTGTAAAGAAAAAAATGTATCATTCAATTTCAATTATCCAAGCAAGCAAGAAATCCATTTACCATTACATATACAGAAAATAATGTGCTTTATTTGGAGAGTAAAGCATCAACAATGCATTAATATATGCAATTTGATTTCAATCCACTATCATCTTGCAGCATAAGCGTATGAATCATTCAAAGCCAAGGGATCCCATACAAAGAGAGTATGGAAACCATTACAGACTTCATGACCAAAATGAACCCAAGAAACAAATCAGGGGACTATATTCACCCTTTCCTCTTAGGAAATACAAAAGAAATAAAACATAATACAACAATTTGCATGAATATAAAGCAAAACCTAAAGTTCAAAAGAAAGTTCAATTTTGGATGTGATATAAATCTTACATACATACTACTCAATTTCTATGTGTTGACATATCCAACAATGGTGACTGTAATTTATACTAAAAAAGTAAGAACATTGCTTGATTTTAGCAAAAATGACCCCAATTTTCTAAAGCTCTTCCAAAACATATAACCTAACCCTAAACAAGCCAAGGCAGCACCCTAAACATTGCCTTGCCTTTTCTACATATCCACACAACCACATTGATGCTCACAAATTTTCTATCTCCAAGGAATTCCTAATCACTATGATAGAACTCCTACCCATTCAACACTAGCTTACCTTCCAATAATTAAGGAAGCCTTGATTGAAAGCTTTCTCAAGGCTACCTCACGACTTGTAAGTTTAACTTAACTGTAAAAGCTTATCCACAACTTTGTAAATAACTGATTTATGAATCCAAAAACAAGTTGATGAGCAGAATGAGGACTTACTTATTGTAAATTTTGGTTATATCACTTCTCTCAGCCTTCTCCACAATTACCTTTAGGAAATAAACAAACTTCATTGCAACTATTACACATGTAGTTTACAAACCATAAGCCCTTCCAAAATACAACAAAACAATAAAAGCAATAGCCTCATCAATCAGTATTGAGATAAATCAGTAGCAAAAATCAGATTCAGTCCGGCAAGAAAATCCAGTCGACTTATTGAAGTAAAAGTCCACCAATGCTAAAAGATACATATTAACAAGAGATAATATACAATATTTGTTTCCTTCCATGTTTTCTAGCTTATTTGTCTCACTAATAATCAATGTGTGAAAGTTTTCTACTCAAAATTAAGAATACATCTAAATTGAAAGAAAAAATAAATGCCATGGATTTATGTCCTGGATAAATTCGTTACTTGTTCATCTATTAGAGAAAAAAGACTTCGTGTAGCAATCCACAAAACTAAGCATGGAGTAAAAATGTCATTTGCAACAGAGACAACAATCCAATGCAGGAAAAATAACAGGATTTGCTATTTTTTAGTTGGAGGATTTGCATAAATACCACATAATTCTTAGGGGTTTGCATATCTAACACTTAATTCTTAGGGATTCTTACATATATAACCCCCTAGTGTCTAAACAGATGTAGCTATAGTATTGACCTGGATGCAGAGCTGAAGAAAGAGATGATGGGCAGCAGGTCTATTGATCGGGATGCAGAGTTGAAGGAAGAGATGAAGGGCAGCAGGTCTGAAGGAGTGAAGTGCGTCACCCTTGGAGTTGCAGGAAGCGAGCGACGCGAGCAGCGAGGGAGATCGAGAAGGTGAGAACGAGCGAGCAGCGATTTACGGATACACGAGGGAGATCGGGAAGGCGACGCAAGCAGCAACTTTTTACCACCTTGGTGTTGATCTCCGCGAGGGTGAGGAAGAAAAGGAAGATTGGAAGGCGAGAGCGAGGGAAAGCGGAAGGGCACAGCAGGAAATCTTTTCGTAACGCGCTATGCAGACGCAGGACGTGGGCCTCCTCCTATTTTCCCGACTACTAACAAATTTCATATCAACTTATTGGTGCGGCACGAATAAGCTGACCTAACGTTTTATTCAAACACTGCGGTGGCATTTTCAAAACGCCACCGCAGTCCAATAAGCTGCCCTAAACGGGGCCTCAATCTCCATACAAGGTTTGATCCAGTTCATCATTTGAACTTTAAAGTTAACTTAAAATTGATAAATTAACATTAAAGGTTAATACAATGGATTGATTTTGGACCCTTTTGAACATAATTGATCAAACCATACACCTAGTGGACCTTATCACAATATTATAATGCAATAATTGAACTTCAAATGGTGCTCGATAACCAAATGAACATTAGTTGGCCACCTAAGACCAATATTAGTTTGAGTGAGTTCACATGTTTCACTTGGCTTAATTGGATCCTATGGTTGATCCTAAGGTTGTCAAAGAGCAAGTTGTTCCCGAAGAAAACTCATATTCGGCTTGCTAAGCAGCTCATGCTTGATTTGTTTCTTAAACAAGTGAGTTAAATAAGATCATGTTTTGTTAGCTTGATTTATAAATATTTCGAATACTGACAAAATTTTAAGTGATCGTGTTTGACTGTTTTTGACTCAAATAATTAAGTAAATATATAAGTTATTTTACATTGATTTTTATGTTGTTTTTAAAAGAATACTAAATTTTACTATTTTTCTAAATCATTCAAGCTAATTTTAAGCTAAACACAAGCTCAATGAACAAATGAATTCCAATCGAGTCGAACATGAATATGATATTCATGAGCCATTTCATGAACGAGCTTATTTCGAGCCAATAATAGTTGAAGTCATATACAAATAAACTTTAGAATCACTCAAACTCGGCTTATTTATACCTCTGGTTAATCCCACGCTAACCTATGTTAGCCCAATGTAAACATAGACATCTTACAAATAAAATCAAGCTCAAATTGTTCTAGACTTAGTAGAGCCAAGCTTATCCTTGACTATATGTTGATTATGTTTGCCCTTGGCTTAATTAAGTGGTACGTCCAAGCTTACTTAGTTAAACCCCAAATCTAAACCAAATGAGCTCAAATGAAATCAAAGATTAAGTCACCTCAAAATCAACTCAATCTTCTATTGGACATGACCTAGCAAACTCACCCAAACCAATCCAATGAGATCATAATTTTATTAGCCATCTAACGAAAAAAATCATAGACTCGCAAAAGCTCATATTGACAAGTATCTAAATGAGTCTTAATTGTTCCTTGAAAGAAATCAACCTAGATCACGTCTAAAATAGATCTGAATTAAATATGATTCAACATAATTGGACTACATTCATTTAAAAGAAGCCCAATGACCTAATTAAAACTCCAACTGAATTAAATTTAAATCAATTAAGCCAAAAAATCAACTAATTTAATTTATTTTTTTTAATACAAACTAATTTGGATTAAATAAATAATCAAATTAGTTATAATTAAACTAATTTTTTCTAATAGAACCTAACTTGAGTTAAATCTGAAAATCAACTAAAGTAAAAAATCATCAAATTTGGATATAATTTAAAAATCAAAATAAGTAATCTGAATAAACCTAATTAAACAAATCCATTTATAACAAAAATAAAAACAAACTATAAATAAAAATTTAAGCAAATCTAACAAATTAAATCAAAACCAAATTTATTTGAAACCTAATCATTTTAGTTAACTCAAATCTAACTATAACTTTATTATTAAAATTTTATAACATTCAACCATATTGTAATAATCGCCTTAGTTTCTACACTAATATTTGAGACATACATGTGGCATACTAAAAAATATATGCAACTTAGCTCAATTTTACCTCAAGGAAGATAGTTGCCTGGGAGTACATATTCTAATTGACTAGCATAATGCATCATTTAGAAATCTTGATTATGATTGAGACGTAATCAAAGGATGAAATCACCATTATGTGCATAGATCTGTCAATGCCTAATTTTGAGCTACCTCCTCTAGGTAATAATGTGGCTTGTCCAAGATCTTATAGCTCTATTCATTCATCTCTTTGACTCGACCCATAATTACGCAGTTATTTAGTTTCATGGCAAAAAACTTGACATAATTTCTTTAGGCGGCTAGTGTGCAAAATGGATATGTTATAGAGTTGAGAATTTGATTGAAAGTTTACACACTAGATATTCTACGCAATTATATATATCGTTCAAATAATATAGGGGTTTCTTTATATCCAGAGTATTGATCCCACAGAGAAGCGAGATAAAAAATCTTTTATGCTAAGTTCTAGTCTACTACTATCTGGTCATAGTTTGGAATGTCGATTAAGTGTGTTTTTTATCAACTACTTCTAAATACAAACCTATATCTAAAGGTAAACCTGACTATTAAATTGGTTTTGTGAATTTTGAAGTGTAAAAATTATCTTTCTCTTGTGGTGATCAAGACAATGTAGGAATATGATGCTTAGAGGCTAATGTATCTAGTGAGAATAGGAGCATAAATCTAATTTACCCTCTTCTGAGTGTATAATATAGCTTAGTTAACCTAGGTTTAATTCCTTAAAATAACTAGATTGTCACGGCGAAACTTTTAGTCTGTCACCCATGAGTCTCCTTCTCCTAATAGCCCTCTAATTGGCTCAATCTTAGATTTAAGGTACGAAGCCCTAGATCAAATTGGTAAGAATCTAACCTATTGACACGCCTAAAAATTCTTGATTTTTCATATATATCTTATGTTTAGTTTTAATGATATTACACTTTAAAGGAAGGTGTTTTGCATGTTTTTTGTGTTAGGTATAAGAAATGGACTTTTGGAGAAAAAGAAGCAAAAACGGTGCAATTTGGAGCAAAAACGAGCAAGAAAGCAAATTTTGGCCTCACATATTTTGATGAGTTTTTCTATGCTTAATCTCTTTTACACTTCTTCCATATTTTTGAATGATATTACACTTTAAAAAATATTTTTTTCATGCTTATTTTGTAGGGCTATCTATTAAAAACGCAACAAAACTGAAAAGGGGCGAAACAAAGCTAAAACGGAGCAAAATCGTGTAGCTGCGCAGAATGGGCTTTGATGGCGCCCAAATCGGCGCCGTCTGCGCCGGTATCTTGAGAATGACGAGTTATAGGCACCGACAGATCCCTATCTAGCGTCGACGGCGCCCGAGATAGTTTGGACACGATTTTGGCGGTTATTGGCCATGTACATTGAATCTGGATGCTTTTTGGAAGGTTTCTTGAAGTAGCTCTTGGGAAATTCGTCACTACACAATTTTAAAGTGAATTTGAAGCCAAAAAAGGGTGGTAGAAGTTAGGGAAAACGTGGAGAATGTTTAGAGATCTTAGAATAGGAATATAAATGTAGATTTCTACCTTTTTGGATAGATTGATGAGGGTATTTTGAGAGAATCTGTATATGTTTGTACTAGCATTGCATGGATCAGTGAGAGGCTTTGTGGGAGAGATTTTCATCTTTCTTTCAAGAGGAAAAAACTAAGTATTGTTTTCTTTATTATCTTATGATTTTGTAAACAGTTATGTAGTGGATTTGCTTTGATGAAATGAAGTTTTCTGTTGTATTTTCTTCGTGCTTTGTGATGTTTTTCTTATACTCTTTCTTCTTGTTTGGAAATAGTAACATAAGAAGATTATTCCATTCTTTTCATTCCACTTTTATTTTGCAATGAGTATGATTCATGTTCAGGATATTAGGATGCTTGCTAGAAAAAGTTTTAATCATAAATGTGATGGTTTTTACTTGAGCTTCATTTACATTACAATAAGAGCTCATTGTAGTGTTAAAATTCGTTGTAATTGTGCTATCATCCGAGAGAGCAGTGTAATTCTCAACACAGTGGAACCACATTCAAATTCCATGGATGGTCAATTTCATGGGGGTTGAGTGCAAATAAATAAGGAAATTACTTTGATGAGCGTAGAATTGGGGATTTTAGGGTGACAGGAGAAAATCCCCAATTCGGTTCTAGTGTTTGAAAACTAAAACGAAGGTTAGCCTTTAGGTGAAGGGAAGTGGGAGCATTGGAGTGAGAGCCAGTACCCTCGCAGCATAACCACGGATTTAGGGACTAAAACTAGGATTAGCCAATGTTCTTTATGCACTTCGAAGAGAGAAAAGAATAGAATTACTGCTATTTGACACGTACAATATTTAATGCATCTCATTCCTATACGTTATCTAATTCACTACATAAGAATTTTAGATTTTATTAATCTCAAAATTCACCAAACCAAATTATCTAGAAAAAAATATTTTTTGAATTAATATTTTCATTTAGGAGTAGTTATTAGTTGTTTTAATCTTAAGACTTACTTTTAGGAGTATTTGTTAGAAAAAAATACTTATATCGACCTTCCAAACTAAAGTTTGATAATAGTATACTAGAATTTGACTAAGGCCCTCTTACCTCGCTTCCCTATGGGATCGATAAACAGGACTCCACTAGAGCTCTGTATTACTTGAACGATACGCATACTTGCATGAAACCTCTAGTGTGTGCACATACATACAAACATAAAAATACAAAAAAATAGCACACGCAGGAGGCGCATCAAGTTTTTAGTGTTGTTGCCTCGGAAGCATCGATAAGAATTTTAGGAGAATTTTAGTTGAAGTAATTAGGCTTAAAATTGGAAAACTTTAGTGTCATAAAATTATTTTTGTGTGAAAAGTTTTTTTTTGTATGAAAAAGTGTTGAGAAAAAACTGTTTGTGTAAAAAATAAGATATTTGTGAAAATATTTTGTTGTGTTGAATATATTTTCTTTTATTTGTTTTATTGTTAATATATTGTTTATTGTGTTAAGTATACAAAATAAAAGATCTATAGGACTTGTTCCTTATGGTCCCAAGTTAGAAAAATGGAAATAACCAAAAAACAGAAAGGACTTGAAAAACTAGAAATGAAAATAGAAAACATTCAAATTAATAACTTAGAAAATCATCATAAATCATTGAGGGATTATGTAAATCCTATAACAGATGAAATTCACTCAAGTATACAAAACACTGTCATAGAAGCGGACTCGTTTAAACTAAATCCAGCGATTATCCAACTGGTGCAGAACAACAAGTTTGGGGAAATTCCTTCGGAGGATCCCTGTTTACACTTATCTAGTTTTCTAGAAATTTGTGCTACATTTTGTTATAACGACACGTCAGACGATGTTGTTAGGCTAAGGATTTTTCCTTTCTCACTAAGAGATAAGTCTAAAATGTGGTTATACTCATTAGCACCCGACTTTATTTAAAATTGGGAGGAGTTAACTTAGAAATTTCTAGCTAAGTATTTTCTATCTTTAAGGACTACTAAATTTAGAAACAATATTATCTCATTTTGTCAGTATGAAGGGGAATCAATATACGAAGCCTGGGAAAGATTTATGGAATTCCTAAGAAAGTGTCCACATCATGCTCTGCCATATTGGTTAATTATTCAAACTTTTTATAATGTGTTAGTAGGATCCCTTAGTTACATTATTGATACTGCTGCTGGTGGCTTATTAGTGTCAAAATCATTTGATGAAGCGTATGCATTAATTGAAGAAATGACTACAAATAAATTTCAGTAGCACTCTGCAAGGGTAAATCCTAAAAAGGTAATTAGTGTTCATGATACATATATGATTGCAATTCTTACATCTCAGGTTGCTGCAATATCAAGGAAGTTAGACCAATTTGGAATGAACCAGCCTCAATTTACTCTTGTAAGTGTGGAAAGTTCATTAGGGCATATGATTGATTCCAACTTATTATATGAGACTTTAAATACCATAAACAACCCATATTCTAACTTTTACAACACAGGTTGGAAGAACCATCCTAATTTTAACTGGAATCATACTACTGGGGGTAGAAACCAACAATGGGAAAATAATCATGCAAATCCTAATGGAAGTTAGAATAATCAGGGGAACACAAACTATAAACCTTCATATCCACTAGACTCTAATAATGATCAACGATTTAAGGACAATAATATGTCTATAGAAGAAGTGGTATTGCAAATGGGAAACCAGTTGCAAAGTTAAAATGCTGTGATTAGAAACATAGAGAATCAACTGGGACAAATTGATAATTCACTTAGCAATAGTCCCCAAGGAACACTTACTAGCAAAACTAAGATCAAACCTAAAGAGAATAATAATGATCAAGTAGAAGCTATCCAATTAAAAAGTGAAAGAGAGATATATGATGTAGTTAGAAAAGAGAATGAAGTTATGAGACAAATAAATGAAACAAAAAGACTTGAAGAACGTGTTTCTAAGGATCTAGAAAAATTAATTTCTCCAACTAAAATCAATTTGGAAAGACCACCACCTCCATTTCCTCAAAGAATTAGACATCATAAGATGAATAAAAAATTTTCAAAGTTCATGAAAGTAGTTAAGAAATTAAAAATAAATATTCCTTTTGCAGAAGCTTTAGAACAGATGCCTGTTGACCTAACTTTTGGTTAAGATCTAGTCTCTCTTTAGAATATCCTATGGTCTAGCTATAGGACTCTCAGGATGAATTTCTTAGAAGACTAGTCTTGGAACCCTCCCCATAGAAATTCAAACTTTTTTCACTTCACTGGGAGTTTTCATATGATGCTTAAGGCCTAACCTCCAGCTTTTGGGAGGAACAGACCAAGCATAAGGAAACCCAGGGGAAGTCTGTTATAGGTGGTCAGACCTTAGAATATACCCTGGGACGTCTGGAGCTTACACAATACACACAGCTTACACTCATACCCAAGTTTATTAAGCCATGGACCAAAGGTCCCTTACTTAGGAATAATGGACCTCGCCCTTTTTTGCTAACCTATAACTCCCCATAACCCTCAAGTAAACAACACAATTAATGGCACTGAGCTCCCCTCTTACCTCCCATCAGCCTGCTAGCCACTTTTGTTGTCCTTGCCAGCCACCCTAGCCACCAGAACAACTAAGTCTGAACACCCCCATACCCCTCTAAACTCAAAATTGAGCTTTGTCAGTGAGGCTTCCCCTTAGTGATCAATGGCATTGCTCAGTCCTCACCTTAAGCAGCATAAAGCACCCAAATTAAAGCCCTGAGCTCCACTCACTGGCCATGGCTATAAAATCCATCCTTCACGGCCAAGAGAGGTGCTAAAATTTTCTCAAGGAAACCCTGCCAAAACCTCACCAGAGCTTCCCTGAGACCTTTTGAGTGCAAGCCTACCATCCTTAGCCATTGAGCTCACTGTCTAGAGCCAATTTCTCTACTGAAATTCCAGTAGAACTAGGACACATTTCACCATAGCTCCACAGTGCACCAAAATCAAATTAATTGCACCCAAACCATCACAGCACTGAAAGAAGAAGATCCCCCTTCAAAGCCCCATCACAGAGAGCCCCCGCACCAGACTTTGATCAACACCTTAAATCAGCCTTGATCGAATCCAGGTCTAGACATTTCACCAACATAAAAGGCTTCATCTGGAGGTTCATTGAGACCAATCGAAGCTACCACAACCATCTGATTGAGGCCTCCCCTCTCAGACAAAGGTGTTGAAACTCACCTTCTTCCTGAGCTTATTTCGATTCTCTATCCATGTTGGGTCAATTTCAGGTTAGGTTAGCCGTATAGATAGGTTTGTCTATGTCAGATGAAGCTCAAGGAACAAACCCCATGCAGTTTGGTTAAGTATAACTCGAGTTCTTAAGTCTAGAATATTGAGGGCTCACGGGAAGAACCGGTCAAAGATGATGAAGGTGGACCGTTCGATCGCGCATGTAACAGTTGGACATAAAGCGCGAAGCTGAGTCAGATTGCGTTGTTGAATCAGGGAGCGCCGTATGGTCTTTCAGAGCTGCCTAGGATCCAGTCAGCGCCACGTATTTAAGTGAGAAAATATGGAATTTTTGATTTACTTAAATTCATTTAACTTTAAAAATCCATAACTTGGTGTAGAAAAATCATAAAAATAATAAAAAAAAATTCTAATGCTCAGTGAATAGAGGTTACTTATGAACAGAGTACCCTAGGAAAAATTTAAACTTGGTCTAACTCATTAAGTATAACCCTAATGGTAATTAAGACCTAAAACTAAAAAAAAAATGGATTAAAAAAAATGTAAATAACCCAAGAATAATTCTCCATTGCCTCTGGGAAACTCCCCATAAAAAAATTCGAGTCAAATGATGTTAATTTAAATGCTTAAATGAATTATTCAAGTTAAATCATATTTTTGGAAATTATATAAAAATAATAATTAAAATACACTTTAAAAAATTACCAAATTAATTTTGTGAGTTCTCTGTGATTAGAGGACTCTCTGAACAAAAAATATGCAATTAAAACAAAATTTTCATTTTTAAGTATTATTTTAATATTTAAATAATTAAAAATTAAAAAAATTACAAAATTAAGAAAATTGTTAGAAATATTCTAAATTGTCTCTTAATTATTTAGGAACCATCCAAATAATTTTTCGAAGTCCCTAAGTTAAAATATTAATTTTCAAAGGCTTAAGTTAATTTTTGAAGGCTAAAAAAATGAATTTCCTTAACTTCCCACAAAAATAATTTTAGTAATTAAAAGAAAAATTAGAAAAAATACAAAATTTGTTTTTCTGGGTTCCCTAGCCTTAGAGAGATTCAAGAAAAATATAAACCTTAATTTTGAACCTCAAAAATATTTTATATTTAATTAATACTCCAAAATATAAAATAATTCTAATGAGTTAAATTTAAAGTGATAAAGGCCTTTAGGGATAAAAGTACAATTTTGAAGAATTTAGCCGTAATCAATATTTAGGCTTAATTAAAATGGGAATTGGGTAATGAATGATCTTAATTATTATGCTTGAATGATTGAAACATAAAGGAATAAATGTTAGAAACCCATCTCATTTTTGTCATATTAAAAGATAAAATTTATGATTTAATTAATTAGAAGAATCAGAAAGCAAGAATTTCAACACTATGAAGACATACAAGGAAAGTTTGTCAATATCCTGGAAGGACTCGAGTTATAAACTTACGTATGCTTGAGAAAGGATGAAGAAGAAATTTTTTACTACGTTGACACTCTACAGACATTGGGCAGAGCAAGCCTTCTGAGGCCAAGGACATAAACAGAGCCGTCAAAATGGAAACGTGGAAAAGGCAGAGTCACTATTCAGTGTGGCTGTTATTATAACTTCGTGATTGATTGACATGAAAATCCCCCGGGGATCTTGTGACATGATGAGGTGGATCCGATGCCACTACAGATCAAGAAGATGATAAAGAGGATGGTTGAGTGGCACGTGTTGCCTGCAGACTGTATTCCTAACAGCTGCATCATACATATTTATAAGGACGGGGACTGCATTCCACCTCTTATCGACCATCATGATTTTGTGAGACCCTTCTGCACGGTCTTCTTTAAAAGTGAAAGAAATATCTTGTTTGGACGAGAAATCCAGATTGTCAGACTTGGAGAATTCCGAGGTTCTGTTGAAATCTCCTTACCAGTAGGATTAGTGCTGGTATTAAAAGAAAATGGAGCAGATTTAGTGAAACACTGCATCCCAGGAGTTTGAAGAAAAAGGGTGTCAGTCGCTTTCAGAAGAATGGATGAAGACAAAGAGCCATTTTACTATGAGCCAGATCTAGAGCTGGAGAGCTGTCGGCAATTTTTTTATGAAATAATATGAAATTTTTAAATTTAAATTTAATGTGTAATATAATTTTTATTTTGAAAATGATGATATTTTTTTATTTTAAAAATTACGAGACCAGATAGATCTCATATATTTATTAGTTTAAATTGTTGAGCACGATAATACAAGTGACACATCATCCTGAAAGATGAGCGTACCACTTGTTAGTAGGCTTAACTATCTAAACTTAAAAATTTATGACTCTATTTTGGTCTGTGTATTTTATAGCCGACAAATTCCCCTATCTAATACACATATTAGACAGAGTTTAGATTAGTCTGCATTCTTAATTCCCTATATGGGCAAGCCCCTATAGTTAATTATATCTTAAGCAACCAAAGTTTCCTAAGAAAACTCTAAATAAAGATCATGGGATTCGTCTTCAAGAATATCAACATTTAGGTTTCCACTATTGTTTGTAGAAAAATCAAATGAGAGAGGCTCAATGTGGAACGATTATTTTCAGAATCCAAATGAGTGAAGAGTAAGAGATGTCGAAGATACTGAAGAAGCTTCAGTGACATCTCAAACTACCCTATAGTTGGGCTTTATATCTTTGAAAGTGAAGTTATATTTGATATTTCAATCCTGTAAATTATTTAGATGTTCATGACATATATCTGCATGTTAAATGCAAATAGCCCGAGAAAATAGGAGGATTTATGTCGTATCAAACGACTACCTTGGAATTTTAAATAATTTAGGACTTGTATTGTAACAATCGTACTAAGTCCTAAAAGATAATGTGAGAATTTACGCTGTATCAAACGACGACCTTGATGCCATATAGTGTTACTTAAATCTACGAAAGTCTAATTGAAGAACCTTCATTCGTCCTCTGTCGTCCGATCCACTGCATGAAGTTGAATCGTCACTTGATCTCGTAGTTGTCTCGTCCTGAGAAAAGGAGAAAGAGAGAGAGAAGAGAGAAAAGAGAAACTATGCCTCAAACGGCCTATCCTAGTGTCATATGTAAATATGCAAGAGAAGTAGTGACTAAAGTAGACATGTGTAATACATAACAAAAAAACCATGCCCTAAATGGCCTATCCTAGGGTCATGTGTGAACATGCAAGAGAAATAATAATTAAAAGCATGATACAGGTAAGTATGTACAATAATTAAAAGTAAAGGACTGCACTACAGTATATAATAAAGAAAGTAAATGAGCTGTGCAGTAAAAAAAATGTGTACCTGGCCAACTCTGTTGATGCCTCGAAAGCAAACTAATAACTACAAGTGTCTGTATAGTTAAGTTTAGTTATAAACATATGAAAAATGAAAATGGGGGAATAAGAATTCTATTTGAGGATAGGCTCGGTCTAGATTTCCCCCCCCCCATTTTTTTAACAGGATGTAAATTTATTAAAATAAAGGGTACTGAATACGTAAATATGTATGAATTAGGTGGTATGCATAAAACCCTAAGAATTTGAATATGAACTATTTAAATATGTACGAATTGTACACTGGTAGATTTTAAAAATGACATAATTTATCTTAATCAAAGATAAATGCAATTGCTCACAATTCTTGGCTAAAAAAATCTAAGAATTTCTAAACAGAATTCCCAAGTAAGTCACCGAGTCAAATAACTATTAAAGATTAATGATAAATTCCTATGCATAACATCCAATTCTTATGCTTCTGTATAATTAAATCCAAGTGTCGTAACACATAATACATATATTAAAACTATAGGTACACATTCAGATTAAGTGCAGTATAGACTTAAACATGTCGGAGTTTAGTAAATCAAGAAATATGTCAGAATTCAATGAATATAAAGGTAGATACGTTAAATTTCAACAAGTAAATTTTTATTCAAAATTTCAGTGTTATTAATAAAAATATATTAGGAAAAAAAAATTTGCAACCTCAATATATCTATATAGTACAAATACAAGCATTAGTGACTTAGCCAAACTGTCCAACAGTCAATCTCTCATTTAAACATATATGCCTTTCAACTCTTATGCACATATTTGTCCAATTACTTTATGCAGGAAATGAGTATTTCAACTCAAGGAACCCCAAATGCTTCAAGCAGAAATGTTCATCATAGAAAGAACCAGACGAATTAAGATATATATATATATATATATATATATATATATATATATATATATATATATATATATATATATATATATATATAGCAAAAAGAAAATATCATTAATATGAGAAAGTTAAGTACATCTAATGAAGGGGAGGTGAAGAGGGTACGCCAAAAGTAAGTGCCTTAAAGGCTCAAAAGGCAAAAAGGAAAAGATTACATTTTTGTTAGAAGCAGAGGTCTTTGCCAACCAGTTGGCTGGTTGGTTACCTTCTCGATGGATATGAGACCATTGTAGAGTAAGGTGTAAGGAGAAGGATAGAATTTTTCTGTATAAGTAGACCAAATTCTAAGGAGGAGTAAAAGTACCCTGCATCATTTTGATAACCTGTTGTGAATCAGATTCAATCCAGACATGTTGAAAATTAAAGGCTCTAGCAGTTTTTAAAGCCCAAAGGACAGCTGCCATCTCAGATTCCAAAGCAGAAGAGGTAATGAGAGGAGACTGAAAAAACCATAACAAATGTCCCACATGGTTCCTACATACAGTACCCATACCAGCAATAGAAGAGGTAAAACTCCCATCAACATTGATTTTAATCCAGGGCTGGGTAGGCAACATCCAGTGCACAAAAGAGACTTTCTTATTAGGAGTAGGAGAAGCAACATAGGATTTGCTAATAAATTTATAGCAGTTAAGCACAACTGTTCTGGGGAAACAAGGTTTATCTTCATACTTTGCCTGAATCCTAGCCATCCACACAAACCAGCTAATAATTAGGGGGACACAACACCATTTCGAGCTTTCCAATCATCCCAACGAAGCTTCAAAAGTAACCCACTTATGTCTATAAAGTGAGAGTATATATATATATATATATATATATATATATATATATATATATATATATATATATAATTTACTAAAAGCACAAGAGTAAATAATCATGCAAATCCATCAGGTAGCAAACCAGGAATTCATCCATAATTCTTGATAATAAAAGCAGAATATGAAGTGCATGAAATTCTTCACTGTAGGTTCAAGAACATGCATTTAAATGAAAATAATCCATAAAGTAGTATTTACATTTGACTAATAGATTTATAGAATGAGAAAGCTTAGCTAAAAAAAACACCGAATAATAGGCCATCCTTCATTTCTCAATATCACTGTAGTTTGTCAACAAAACATTGAAGCAAAACATAATGCAAATTCTCTGGTAAGCAATTATACTTTCAAAAATAAAAGTATAATATCAGAATACCAGGTGTATTGATTCATAGATTTAACAATTCAAGCCTTAACATGCATGAAAAAATTTCAAGAAAAAGCAACTGAAATCTGGATGCATTTGGGCGGGAAAAACTGTTACAAAATAGGGTTACTGGCGGTGAAGGTCGGTTGAGGCTCAGGAAGAATGAAGGTGACCGGAAAACTGGCAGGAGGCTTCGACAATGAGGGAGAAGCCAGCGTCCGGATCCGAGAGAGGAGGAGGAAGGTTCGAGAGTTCCGTCGTAAGGAAGAGGGGAAGTGTGCAGGCGTGAGGTTAGGGTAAAAGAGGTGTGAGTTTTATTATTTTATAAGAAATGTCATTTTTTTATTTTAATATTATTATTTTACTCAATTTCGTCAATTTATGCAAAATTTGATCCAATTCGAAACCCTATTGAATTATATGTCCTTCCCAGCTAAAATCGACGTTCTGGACACATCGGCGCAGTCCATTTCGTCATTCGGGGACATTCGAACAAGTTCACCTACGATCGAGCCAATTTAAATCAAATTTGCGACACGTGGCACAATAAAATTATTTTGACCTGACTGGAGCCATTTAACGAGCAAATTAATGACCGGTCTTCACCTAAGCTAGATCCATAGTCAAACATATTGCTCACGTCAAAAAGTCAAACGTTGCATGTAGTGGGGTCCGCCTATGGCTTTCAAATCCCTATAGGAACTCATCAAGAGTTTCAATATGTCGGCTTTTAATCGAATCAAATGGATGTTGAGGATTTTAAACCGTCCATATGAAACTTCAAAAAGCGAGGAGATGACTTGAAGTTCTAAATATGGTGGGTCTCAGTCTAGTCCTCTAAGAGACTCCAAAATATGAAAATCCTAAGGCTAGATCCTAGGCTCAAAGGAGAAGGGAAAGAAAGACCTAAAAAATGAGGTCAACAAATGGACCCCTAATAGGTGTGGTGTGGTGTACAAGCACGCCGCAACTATTGGTATTGAATGAAATGATCAACCCAATCGTAAATGAATGTTCAACAAACCATACTTGAAACAAATCAAAGATCGAATTAGAGTTGAAGTGAAGTTATGTTCCCGCTGGGGATTAGTAGGTGTATTTTTTCAATTTATCACTGTGAATTTGAATTTCCAAATTTAAATATTGATTTCCAAAATATGTGCAAAGAAAGCATTCAGAAGTATGCCTCTGATCACTGAGAATGCGTTGGGGAAAGATTAGGATAAAACCTATCCCAAGTATGTGCTGAGTGCTGAGGAAGGATTAGGATAAAACCTATCCCAAATATGTGCTGAGTGCTGAGGAAGGATTAGGATAAAACCTATCCCAAATATGTGCTGAGTGTTGAGTGCTGAGTGAGGATTAGGATAAAACCTATCCCAAGTATGTGCTGAGTGCTAAGTGAGGATTAGGATAAAACCTATCCTAAATATGTGTTGAGAAAGGAGTAGGACTAAGCTTCTCCCAAAGAATATGAATAAACAATATGTATAAATAATATGTATATGTATGCTGAGAAAGGAGTAGGACTAAGCCTCTCCCAAAGAAATATGAATGTATGCTGAGAAAGAATAGGACAAAGCCTATCCAAAGAATATGAATATATACTGAGAAGGAATATAACTAAGCCTATCCAAAGAATATGAATGTATGCTGAGAAGGAATAGAACTAAGCCTATCCAAAGAATATGAATATATGCTGAGAAGGAATAGGACTAAGCCTATCCCAAAGAATATGTATAAACAATATGTATAAACAATATGTATATGTATGCTGAGAAAGGAGTAGGACTAAGCCTCTCCCAAAGAAATATGAATGTATGCTGAGAAAGAATAGGGCTAAGCCTATCCAAAGAATATGAATATATGCTGAGAAGGAATATGACTAAGCCTATCCAAAGAATATGAATGTATGCTGAGAAGGAATATGACTAAGCCTATCCCAAAGAATATTTATAAACAATAAGTATAAAAAATATGTATACGGAGAAAGGATAGGACTAGAATAACTCAGAATACTGCTGGGGAAGTTACAACTGAGCTGAAACTAGCCAAGAAAAATATCGTCTGTTTTCTTAGGAGTATTACGGGGTTAGAAGTAAAACATCATACCCAACCTAAGTGAAGCAGGAGAACTATAACAACTCAGAATACCGCTTGGGAAGTTACATCTGAGCTGAAACTAGCCAAGAAAAATATAGTCTCATTGGGAAAGAATGCTGGAGACTTACATCAATCCCAAGAGATAACGAAAATATCAGGAATGCCAAAAGTGAATGGGGGTGTGAGAAATTTATAGAAGCATGTAGGTGCAGAAATTATGTAGAGATTTGTGAGAATGTGAATGCAGAGATTTGTAAAGATTTTGAATTTTGCAAAGAGTGTTGTGATTTTATTTTATTGTTATGATTTGATTTGATTTGATATTGAATTTTTTTTTTGTGATTTGATGTATGTTTGTTTATTATTTATTTTGATGTGAATTTCGTGAGTTTTCAAATTTTTTATTATTTTTTAGCATTTGGACCCAGTCTTAGACAAGCACAATATCGGTGCTTCTAAGAACAAAATTTTATTTCTAAAATTTATTATTTAAAACATCACGATGCACAGTACTTCTTGAAGTAACGTATGCTTATTGGCAACATCAGTCTTTTACATTGATATTTCAAGAGCCGGTCGAATCTACTCCTTATCTTGCAATATGCAAAAATAGGACGCTGGAGAACGAGAACCAGAACACGATAGTAAGAGTCTTTAGGAGAATCAGTTTATCGAGGCTTGTATCATCTTGTCCTATTAAAGCTCCAAACTTTGTCGTGTAGATATTCATTTCCCTTTGAGATTTTGTAATTCTTCAAGCTGGAGTTTGGTGTTGTCTGCTATTGTGATTTTGTTTGCTACTGCCATTCTGAAGGGAGGGAGTTGCATTTCCAGTAGAAGAACGGTCTCGGACCCATACAAAAGGTAATAAGGTATAAACTGAGTTGGAAATTTGAATATTGTTCCATAGGCCCATGAGGCTTCTAATAACTGCTCGTGCTAATTCATCTTTCTCTTTTTTTTTCAAATTTTTTTTTGAATTCGGACGAGAGTCTTATTAAAAGCCATGGCCAATCTATTTACTCCTGAGAAATAAATCGTGGAGTATCTCCAATCAATATTGTATCTCGAATGAAAACATTGATCATGATGCCTTTGAATGTGGACCTGTTCTCTGAAATGATTTTTCCACGGCACACCAAAATTCAAAAGGCAATCGGTATCTGTGAGAATGAAATGGTGTCATTTGAATGAAGGAGGGTCTATAGGGCCCACGCTATCTGTGCCCTAACACTCGAATGACAATGACACAATTATAGAGTGTAGCAAATTTAGAGTTATTGTTCGGTGTATTTGACACTTGTGACAACTCTTAGCAACATTTATACAATCTGTCATTATCTTTGACGAGTAGTTTTTCAAAATTTTGAACTTCATTTCATCTTCATACCGGATTGGTGAGCAGCACACAATCCTGAATGCACTCCTTTGGTGATTCTCTGTGCTTCTGCTTGATTTTCAAGATTGTAAATTTATAGCTCCATGTAGTAGATGTCATTTCTTTATAACTGATTTTCACACAAATTATCCATGTTATCTCTGAAGAATATTCTGACGTTCTTTTATTGAAGTTGGTGTAAAGTATTCTGGGCACTGAAAAATATGACTTCAGGTTCGAATTCCATTAATTATTGATAAAACAATCCTTTCTTTAGTTCTTTATTTCTGGACCTAAGCAAATCTCTGAATTTTGATCATGTAATTAAAATATTTTTCATTTTCTCAAAGATATTTCAGGGTCAATTAATAGCCAACCAACGAGACCACGATCACTTAACTCTTTTCCTGAATATAATATCTGAAGAATTTTATTAAGACAGTTCTTTAAATTTAATTAATTATGGGAGAATTCAGACACCAATTTTTGATTATATGCTCACCTCAAGCTTCTTCTCAGAGAAACATCTTTTCACATAATTTACTAGCCTATATAAATTAACTCTCACATAATTTACTAGCCTATTGATCCATAAAAAAATACCTATTTTTATGCCTTGATTTTTATCAAGTTTTTAAGGATATTATGCTTTAATGAAAGGTATTTTTGTGTTTTTGGATATAGGTGATGGAAAAATGTTCAAGAAAGAAAAAAAGTGAAAAAGGAGCAAAAAGGAGCAAAAATGGAGCCAAAATGCAAAATTGTCAATATTATTGGTCTGGCCCCTAGGCGCCACAATTCGGTGCCTAAGTGTCAGGTCAATATGGGATCTGTCAAGATTTTTGATGACTTTTAGATGGTTATTTTGACGGTCTTATCGGTTATTGGACCTTTTAGAAGACTGGCAGTTGTTCCTGGTTTATAGGACATGTGATGCAATGTATTTGGACGCTTGGAAACAGTTTTAATTGTGAAGAGGTGCGATCCAAAGTGAAGAGATGCAAAGAACTGGACGCAGTGTCCGGCGCCTAGGCTCCAGATTCTGGCGCCTAGGCGCCAGACACACCTTCTAAAAGATTCATTAAATGTGGACACATTTTGAAGAGCTGCCTTGAGGCAACCCTTGAAGCCTATAAATAGGAGGGTACTCCTTCAGAAAAAATCGCCCCCCTATCTAGAGCCCCATCTAGAGAGAGAATTAGAGAGATACTTTAGGGCCACATTTTACTATCATTCATAAATTAGTTAGTTATTTTATTTAGAGTTTGTATTGAGAGTTTAAAGAGTTGGTGCTTTTTAAGTTTATTTGCTTTGGAGTCAGAAGAATTCAGAGGTTCAGTAGGAGAAACACTTGAGATAAGTATTTGTAATTTTACTCAAAGTTTTATTATCATGTTTTGTTGTTTAAATTCAATGTGTTCTGAGTAGTTAGTTTACTTTCTCCTTTCAATTATGAAAAGATAAATTAGATAATATAAAATTCGTTGGAGAATTAAAAACTATTTATATTTTAAAACATTGTGATGATATTAATACCGGATCTTAATTTACTATTTAAATTGTTAAAATCTGTTGAAGAGTTTTGATACCTAGAAGGAGATGAATTCTTAACTAGTAGAAATCACATGAATCCTTGGGTAGTCGAAGGCCTTGTGCGGGTTATTCAAGGTGAAGTGCAAATAAATAGGAAGATATTATATAATGGGCGTAGAATTGATAAGTTTTTAGTGATAGACTAAATTCTTGTGATTTGGTTTATAGAGAAGGAAAGGGTCACTAGTAGGGCCGACCATAGCCACCCTTGGACATCTAGTAGTGTGAGCCTAGATTAACCCATTCTACTAACAATACATCCGGACTCGATCTATAAGCTAGCTCAATGTTCTTTACACCTAGATCAAAGGATAAAGAATATGAATGCTTCTATTTGGCACAATACCATAAATTTATATTCTCCACGAAACCATTATCTTAGAAAATCTTGGATTAATTGAAAGGAAGAAAGTTATTTTTTTATTGCTATTTACATCAATCACTTCATTATTGCTTTATTTTTGCATTTAGTAAATTAAAAATATCAAATTTATAACTATAAAAGAAATACTTAAAAATAAAATTAAAATATTTAAAAATCCATAACTCACTCCTAGTGGGATCGATACTGGGGTTTTTGTTTCAAAGCCCTATATTACTTGATACTATACGTATACTTGCGTAGTACCCATAGTGTGTAAAATATTTTTGATAAAATTATATTTATATACACTAGCCGCTATTATTATATATTACAAATATTTGAAAGCATTAATTATTATATTTGTCATCAACGGATTGCGGGTCAAGTTTTTGGCGCCGTTGCCGCGGATTGAATTTTTAGTACACACATATTTAGCGTGGGTCAAGTTTTTGGCGCCGTTGCCCGAGGAGAAGCGGAGGCAAATTTTTAGATTTTAAATATTTTTATTTGATTTTATTCATTTTCTTTTATTGTAAAAAATATAAAATACCAAAAAAAATAATAAAAAATATATATAAAATAAAAATTTTTTTCTTCTAATAAGTAGAGATTTTATTTCTTGCTAATTTACTTTTTATGCGTAGTGCTGGATCTGAAGGATTATTACCTTTAAATTCTGAATTAGAAAGAAATGTTAAAAGAATTAAAAAAGGAAAACAAACTCAAAAAATCCAAGAGATGGCTAATTTACATAACAATTTACAAAATCCAATTGAAATTAATGAACAAAATGTTTACAAACCATTAAGGGATTATGCTAACCCTACAGTTGATGAACTTCATATTAGTATTCAAATACCTACTGTAGATGCTAATTCTTTTGAGCTTAAACCATCTATCATTCAAATGGTACAAAATAATCAATTTAAAGGAACACCAAATAAGGATCCAAATTTACACCTTGCTAGTTTTTTAGAACTTTGTGCTACCTTTAAATATAACAATGTTTCGATGATGCTTATTAGACTTAGACTCTTTCCTTTTTCTTTAAGAGATAAAGCAAAGATGTGGTTGAACTCATTCGCAACGAGTTCTATTAAAACATGAGGCTGAAATGACACAAAAATTCCTTGCTAAATATTTTCCTCCTTCTAAAGCTCGCTAAATTAAGAAATGATATTACTTCATTTAGCCAATTTGAAGGGGAGACAATTTATGAAACTTGGGAAAGATTTAAAGAACTATTAAGAAAATATCTTCATCATGCTTTACCTGATTGGTTAATTATTCAAACATTTTATAATGGTTTAATTGGATCACTAAAAACAATTATTGATGCTGCTGTTGGAGGTTCTTTATTGTCTAAATCATTTGAAGAAGCTTATACTTTAATTGAAGAAATGGCTAACAATAATTTTCAATGGCCTTCTGAAAGGATTAATCCTAAAAGAATGTCAAGTATTCAAGATAAGGAAGCCTTTTCTATCTTAGCTTCACAAGTAGCTGTAATATCTATGAAATTAGATAATTTTTCCATCAACATATCACATAACAACTCATCTAATATTGAAGATTCTCAAACTATTGAAACTTTACAAGCTATTGCAAGTAAAAATAATCTGTATTCAAATTATTATAATCCTGGATGGAAAAATCACCCTAATTTTAACTAAATAATCAACAACAACAATGGGGTAATAATCAATCCCATCCAACTGGAAATTGGAATAATCAAGTAAATTCAAATTATAAACCACCTGGATTTAATAATCAACAGAAAAAGTTATCAATAAAAGAATTAATTTTACAAATGAGTAATCAATTACAAAATCAAAATACTGATATTCGTAATATTGAGAATCAAATGGGACAAATCGCTAATTTAATTAATTACGGACCTCAGGAACACTTCCTAGTAATGTTGAAATTAATCCAAAAGAAATCGGAAAAGAACATTAACATGTTAAAGCTGTACAACTTAGAAGTGGGAAGGAATTAAAAGAAAGAATGCAGAATGAAATTGAAAAAGAGATTGAGGTTGAAGAGATTGAAAAACCTAAAGAAACTCCTTCTCCTATTCAAGATCAAACTAATATTTCTATTAATGTTGAAGTTGAAAAACCACCACCACCTTTTCCTCAAAGATTAAAACAGTAGAAGCTTGATCATCAATTTTCTAAGTTCTTTGAAATTTTTAAGAAAATTACTATAAACATACCTTTTGTTGAAGCTTTGGAACAGGTGCCAACTTATGCAAAATTTATGAAGGATATATTAAGTAAGAAACGAAAATTTGAAGCCTTTCAAACTGTTGCATTAAGTGAAGAATGTAGTGCAAGAATTCAAAAGAAATTACCTCAGAAACTTAAAGATCCTGGAAGTTTTACTATACCTTGTGCTATTGGAGAAAAATTTTGTGGAAAAGCTTTATGTGATTTAGGAGCTATTATTAATCTCATGCCATTTTCTATTTATCGAAGGTTGAATTTAGGAGAGATTACTCCCACCACTGTAACCCTTTAGTTAGCTGATAGATCTATCACTTACCCTAAAGGAGTTATAGAGGATGTACTTGTTAAAGTAGATAAATTTATCTTCCCTGTGGATTTCATTGTACTTGATATGGAAGAAGATAAAGAAATACCAATTATTTTAGGGAGACCTTTTCTAGCTACTGACGAGCTATGATTGATGTGCCAAAAGGAGAATTAACTATGAGAGTTAATGATCAAGAGATTAAATTCAATGTTCTTAAATCGATGAAGTACCCTGGCAAAGAAAAATGTTATCGTATGGATATTTTTGTTTTTATAATTGAAAAACACTATCGAGAAAAATGTAAAATCATTCCCGAAGAAGAAATTGAATTTTTAACCGATGAAAATGAAGAACTAAAAGAAGAAGAATTATTTAATGAAACTCATTATATTAAAGATAACTGGGAAACTTTAGACATAACTCAAAATGATATAATTTTACCCTCAATTAAAAAAGCCCCTGAATTGGAATTTAAAATGTTACCTTCACATTTAAAGTATGCATATCTTGGAAATTCATTAACTTTACATGTTATTATTTCTTTTGAGCTAAGTTTAGATCAAGAAGAAAAATTAATAGGAGTGTTAAAGAATTATAAGAAAGCTTTTGGTTGGACTATTGCTGATATAAGAGGAATAAGCCCTTCCATTTGTATGCATAGAATTTTAATGGAAGAAAATTTTAAACCTACTATTGAACCACAAAGAAGATTAAATCCTATCATGAAAGAGGTTGTTCAAAAGAAATTTTAAAATGGTTAGATGCTTGGAATTTTTATCCTATTTCGGATAGCTGATAGGTAAGTCCTATTCTTTGTGTTCCGAAGAAAGGAGGAGTAACTGTCACTGTCAATGATAAAAATGAACTAATTCCTACAACACAAGTTATTGGATGGAGAATTTGCATTGATTATCAGAAGTTAAATGACTCCACTAAAAAGGATCATTTCCTTTACCTTTCTTGGATCAAATGCTTGAAAAATTAGCTGGACACTCATATTTCTGTTTTTTGGATGGATATTCTGGTTATCATCAATTACTTATCGCTCCTGAGGACCAAGAGAAAACAACATTTACAAGTCCTTATGGAACATTTGCCTTTAGAAGAATTGTCTTTTGGTTTATGTAATGCATATGCAACTTTTCAAAGATGTATGATGTCAATATTTTGTGATTTGATTGACAAAGGAATTGCAGTATTCATGGACGATTTTACAGTTTTTGGAACTTCTTTTGAGTCTTGTTTGGAAAATATTTCCAAAGTTCTGAAAAGATGTGAAGAAATAAATTTAGTTCTTAACTGGGAAAAATGTCGATTTATGGTCATAGAAGGCATTATACTTGGTCATAAAGTTTCACAAAAAGGGATGGAAGTTGATCAAGCAAAAGTAAAAATTATTCTTTGACTGCAACCCCCTACTATCATTCTTGATGTGAGAAGTTTTCTAGGTCATGTTGGATTTTATAGAAGATATATAAAGGATTTTTCTAAAATTGCTAAACTACTTTGTCATTTATTGGAAAAAGAAGCTAAATTTGAATTTAATGCATACTGTGTTAATGCTTTCAATATTTTAAAAGAAAAATTAATAACTGCACCTATAATTATTGCACCTAATTGGAATAAACCTTTTGAATTAATGTGCGATGCAAGTGATTTTGCAATTGGAGCTGTATTGGGACAAAAATATGAGAAAATTTTCGAAGTTATATATTATACTAGTAAAACTCTTACTGAAACTCAAAGAAATTACACTACTACTGAGAAAGAGCTTTTAGCTATAGTATATGCCTTTGATAAATTTAGACCTTATCTTCTTGGTACCAAATACATAGTTCATACTGATCATTCTGCTATCAAATATTTAATGTTGAAAAAAGATGCTAAACCTAGACTGATAAGATGGGTTTTACTTCTACAAGAATTTGGTTTTCAAATAGTGGATAGAAAAGGAACAAACAACTAAATTGCTGATCAGTTATCTAGAAGTAAGAATGGTGTTATTACTGAAGAAAATATAAATGAGAAATTTCCTGATGAACATTTGTATGTTATTCAAGGATGCCAAACACCTTGGTATGCTGATATAGTTAACTATTTAGTTAGCAATATTTTACCTTATGGATTGGATAAAAAATTTATTAAGAAATTTAAAAATGATGCTAAATCTTATATTTGAGAAGATCGTCATTTATTTAAATTAGGAAGAGATTCTGTAATTCCGAGATGCGTACCTTATGAAGAAACTTATGCTATTATTACAAAATGTCATGATTCCGAATTTGGAGGACATTTTGGAGTAGATAAAACTGCATTTAAAATTTAAATTCATGATTTTCTTGGCCTACCTTATTTAAAAATGTGAGACATTATGTGAAAACATGTGATCGATGTCAAAGGATGGGAAATATATCCAAGAAAGATGAAATGCCTTTAAACTATATATTGGAGGTTGAAATTTTCGATATATGGGGTTTAGACTTTATGGGACCAATTGTACCATCATCTGGAAAGATTTATATTTTATTAGTGGTTGATTACGTTTCAAAGTGGATTGAAGCTGCAGCTTTACCTAGCTGTGATTCCAAAAGTGTTTCAAAATTTTTAAAGAAGTTGATTTTTTCAAGATTTGGAATGCCTAAGGTAATTATCACAGATGGTGGAAATCATTTTAGAAATATAAGAATTCAATCATTATTGGAAAATTTTGGAATCAAACACAGAACTGCAACTACATATCACCCACAAACAAGTGGAATGGCTGAAGTATCAAACAAAGAAATTAAAAGAATTTTAGAGAAGACTGTTAATCCTAAAAGAACTAATTGGGTTGATAGACTTGATTCTACTTTATGGGCTTATAGAACAGCTTATAAGACACCAATCGGAATGTCACCTTACCGATTAATTTTTGGAAAACACTGTCACTTACCTGTTGAACTTGAACATAAAGCTTATTGGGTGATAAAGGACATTAATTTGGATTTGAATACTGCAGGAGAAAAACGATTATTACAATTAAATGAGATTGATGAAATAAGAAATGAATCATAAGAAAATGCAAGGATTTATAAAGAGAAAATGAAAATATTACATGATAAAAAGATTTCAGGAAAAATATTTAAGCCTAGACAACAAGTATTATTATTTAATACTCGTTTAAGACTTTTTCCTGGAAAATTAAGATCGAAATGGATAGGACTGTATATAATTGAAAAAGTATACCATTATGGAGCTGTGGATATTAAAGATTCCAAAACGGGAAAATTTTTTAAAGTTAATGGATTAAGACTTGAAGCCTTATTTGGGAGATATTAAAAATATTTATAAAGAGGCTTAGGAGTTGAGTCTACCTGATTAAAAACTTAATTAGGTCGGGCTGACGATGTTAAACCAAGTGCTTTGTGGGAGGCAACTCACAACTATTCGTTATTTTGTGTATTTTTACATTTTTAATGTAAGGTTATGCCTCGATCTTGTTTAATTTTATATTACTTTAGAAAATTTGATGCTAACAAGTCTTTATTGACTTAAGCTGAAAATTATCTCGAAATATATAAAACTTAGACATTGGATCACTCTATTTCATATATGAGTAAAAAGGAGATCAAGTTAACCTTCATTATGATTGCTTAAAATTTGTGTTACTGAGTCTATATTGATCTTACCATTCTAAATTACCTATTTTGGAGAACGAAACTTTGAAATTTGACGTTAGGCGAAACGGAGTCGAACATGGTTCCGGCACCTAGGCGCCAGATTTGGCGCCTAAGCGCCAGAGTAAACTATGTGTCGATGGGTCCGGCGCCTAGGCGCCAGTTTTGGCCCCTAAGCGCCATAGTTACTGGATCATGTTAAAACCAAAATTCTTCAGTTTTTCAGACGATTTTCTCTTATAAATTACCTATCTTCATCCTCAATCCCTATGCAATCATTATTTCGACCCATACACTCCATTCTTGAGAGATTAGAGAGGAATTTTGAAGAAATGGAGAGGATAAATCTTGGAGAAGAGGCTAGAGACAAGGTCTCAAAGGATCCTCAACTCTACTTCAATGGTTTCATCGCTGTATGTTTGGAGAAAATTTCTAGTTGTCTAGATAAGTTTGAAGCAGAATTTAAAAGCATTGGAGATCTCCTCCCCGAGATGTATCATCAAATTGAACATCTGGAATGGCAGGCAAAACTTCAATTTGATCATCTAGTGGCTTATCAAGATGATCAAGTGGAGATGTATGCAAAGAACAATTGGATCGACGAGAAAACAGCTAAGGATTTTTCGAGAGAGTTAGTATTCTTCCCTAGTAGGCCAAGAAATCTTCATTGTGAAGATAATAGGAATTAGATAGTGATGTGGTGAGATTGTGATTTATCTAGTGTGTTGTTGTATCGATTAGTGAATCGATTGTGTTTGTTTGTATGTTTGCTTTCATGTTTAATGTGTGTTGTATTTGCTTTCAAATTTGTGTTGTTTGATCGTTGTTAGAACTTGAATTATGTTATGATACTTATCTGAATTGTATTGAGCCCAAAATTGAAAATCATGAATGGAATTAGAAGAGTTTGATTTAAACTTGTGTTTAATTGGTGGATTTAATTTTTAATTTTTAAAAATTTTTGGAAAATATTTTGGAAGATGGAAATTGAAGCAATACTCTTATATGAGTAATTAGAAGTTTAATTTATGAATTTTGGTGGAAAATAAAGATTTTAAAGTGATTTTTTTGGAAAGGCAAGTCTGGCGCCTAGGCGCCGGTTCGGCCTGCTTACCCGAAAATCACCATTTAAACCCCCTTTAGCCATTTTTGACGCCTAAGCTTCATCGGCTTCCTCTTTTTCGTGAAAAACCACCTTCTAATTCCATTGTGAGGTCAAAACATCAAGATTTTGAGCTTGAAATTACTTGATTTCTTCATCTCATTATCAGATCTACACTCTAATCCATTTATTTTTTATTTTAACCATAGTTTTTCCTATTTTTGGGTAAAAACTAAAATTTTGAGAAAAAATTTGATTTTTAATGTTTCTGCATGAATTTTTAAACTCATTTTAAGTTTCTTAAGCTTAAAAAGAGTTTAAATGTTTGATTCCTTAATTTATTTGTGTTTTCTTTCATGTTTAGATGACACCGAAATCAAAACGAGGAAAGACATGAGAAAATTTTGATAGTAGCAAGTTCACGACTGCGGTAGCGCATTTTCGATATCACGAATTTGCGACGTCCAGAAAATTTATCTCAGAGCGAAGCTTTTACAATCCCGGTGAAATGATCAAGAACACGATCGTTGCGCAAAACTGGCAACGATTATGTTATTTCACCACTGTTGCTGTTATTCCAGTCTTGCGCGAATTTTATGCTAACTTTTTGGATGTGGAAGACTACGAAGTCTTCGTCAGAGGTGTTGGAGTAAAATTTACTCCAGAAAGGATCAATGTTTTTTATGGACTGGCACCTACCATCGAGTGACACTATTATGGATTATCTCCATCTGAGGGAGATCTTGAGATGATTATTGCTTATTTGACTGACGGCACTGGAGCTTGGAAGATCCGGAATGATAAACGGGTAAATTTCAAATCTTCTAAGTTAAATGGTATTTCAAAGGCATGGCATTACTTTATTTCTGCAAGACTTATACCTTCCAACCACCTGAGCGAAGTGACTAGAGATCGAGCTATCTTAAACTACTGCATTCAGGAGAGGAAGCCGATAGATGTCGGCAATATTATTTTTGATTCTGTGGAGTCTACTGATAGATATAGTACTTTTGTAGGACTAGGATTCCCATCTCTGATTTATACTTTATGTGTGAACAATGGAGTAACTGCTGATATTTCTGAGGAGAAGCTGAAGTCTACCGAGCCAATTGGCCAGAAGAGTGTTAGTATCTATGATCGTCTTCGTGGGAAGAGATCTACAGCCCCTTCTACTTCTGCACCTACTCTAGGTAGAGCTTCCACTTCCAGACCTTCTACTTCTACTGCTGAGCCACCGTCTAGTTTTTGGGAATCGATGCATGATCAATTTCTGAAGCAACAGAATGAGTTATTTCTAACTCACTGTTGATTTGATACTATAGATAAGAAAATTGATCACCTATCTGATTACACCCAGAGGAAGAGTGAGTATGATGCTGAGTATTCAGAGTCTTTAGTTAGATTCTTGAAGGGTGAGCATGATATTCAGTTTCCCACCTGTCCTAGATTTTCACCATACGTTGATCATAAGGATGTGAAGTTTTCTTTTGGTGATGACGATGACGAGGCTATAGACAGTGATTAGTAGCCTGATTTACCTCTGAGATATGATGAGTTTGTTGTTAGTTTAGTTTTTGTTTGCTAGTACTGATTGTTGTATGCTAGTTTAGATTTGTTTATGAGACTTTGTATGAATTGTTTGATGTTGAGAATGTTTTAGATATTTACTTGCAGACTGAAATTTGAATAAATTTGTGTTTATTTTTGTTTCAGCCTACTGCTTAGTATTCTAGAATAGTTAGTAATGTTATTCTATTTCTGTTAGTAATATAGTTATTTAATTCTACTACTGCTATATAAATTTTTTTTTTTAAAATTTTGAGCCTGCTTACTTTTATATGCTTCATTATTTCTATAATATTCATAAAAATCATGTGTAGAAGTAAATTATATTTCTTTCTAGAATTTTTTTTACATGCTTATAAAATTCCTTTTTAAATTATACTTTTCTTTCTCTCATACTTTATTTTTTTATGATATACCAAAACTTAAGTTTGGGGGAAGGGAAAATACATGTAAATTTAAATTTTATTTGTCCTTAATAACCTAATATTTTCTAAAAAAAAAGTCTTAACATAACATAAGGAATGAAGAATCTATTTAAGATCACTTAAATTTTTGAAATTATGAATAATTTAGTGGACTTAACCAAAATTTTAATAATTTTTATTGATTTTAAGAATAAAATTATTTAACTTAAAGAAGAATAAGATTAAGAAATTTTTCTATTCATAATAGAAATAATTGAAATTTAGAAGTATTAAGAAATCAAAAATTATAACTTGAAAAAGAAAAGATTGAAAGTCTTTTTGAAATTCTATTCATGTTATAATAATTAAGTGAAAATGTAAAAGTTTGAAAATATAAGTTAAGGATAGTGAAGTTCAAAATCATTAACAGAGTTATCCGAGATACGATAATCCTCACTGTGAAAAAAAAAGGAAAAGAAAAAAGAGGAGAAGCTTGAGGATATGCCTAATCAAAAATTGGCTTCACTTGAATTATCTTATATGAAGAAAACTAGTTATATACTTTACTTAATTTTTATGCATGAATCTTTATTTAGGAAGGAATTTTCATGAAAATCTTTTTCTTGTAAATAATCTATGTGATCTTAATATAATAAACTTCTATTATTTTTTAAATGAATAAAAAATTTTTGAAGTCTTATGATTTGGTAGTTGAATATTCTTTAAATTCTTAAAATTAAACTTAATTAGTGAAATTTGGTTAATGATTTACTAAAGCCTTTATAAGATCAAAAATTACAAGGAGTCTTAAATATTTATCTTTCATTCCAAATGTTATACATTTTATATAGTAAAAAGGGTTACTTGAGGACAAGTAACATTTAAGTTTGGGGGATTTTGATCCATAAAAAAATACCCATTTTTATGCCTTACTTTTTATCAAATTTTTAAGGATATTATGCTTTAATGAAAGTTATTTTTGTGTTTTTGGATATAGGTGATGAAAAAATGTTCAAGAAGGAAAAAAGTGAAAAAGAAGCAAAAATGAGCAAAAATGGAGCAAAAATGCAAAATTGTCAAAATTATTGGTCTGGCGCCTAGGCGCCAGAATCCGGCGCCTAAGCGGCAGGTCGATACGGGATCTGTCAAGATTTTTGATGACTTTTGGACTGTTATTTTGATGGTGTTAGCGGTTATTGGACATTCTAGAAGACTGGCAGTTGTTCCTGGTTTATAGGACAGGTGATACAATGTATTTGGACGCTGGGAAACGGTTTTAATCGCGAAGAGGTGCAATCCAAAGTGAAGAGGTATGAAGAACTAGACGCAGAGTCCGGCGCCTAGGCACCAGACACACCTTCTAGAAGATTCATTGAATGTGGACACATTTTGAAGAGCTGCCTTGAGGCAACACTTGAAGCCTATAAATAGGAGGGTACTCCTTCAAAAAAAATCGCCCCTCTATCTAGAGCCCCATCTAGAGAGAGAATTAGAGAGATACTTTAGGGCCACATTTTACTATCCTTCATAAATTAGTTAGTTATTTTATTTAAAGTTTGTATTGAGAGTTTAAAGAGTTGGTGCTTTTGAAGTTTATTTGCTTTGGAGTCAGAAGAATTCAGAGGTTCAGTAGGAGAAACACTTGAGATAAGTATTTGTAATTTTTTTCAAAGTTTTATTATCATGTTTTGTTGTTTAAATTCAATGTGTTCTGAGTAGTTAGTTTACTTTCTCCTTTCAATTATGAAAAGATAAATAAGATAATATAAAATTCGTTGGAGAATTAAAAACTATTTATATTTTAAAACATTGTGATGATATTAATAATGGATCTTAATTTAATATTTAAATTGGCCATTTAAATTGTTAAAATATGTTGAAGAGTTTTGATACCTAGAAGGAGATGAATTCTTAACTAGTAGAAATCACATGAATTCTTGGGTAGTCGAAGGCCTTGTGCGGGTTATTCAAGGTGAAGTGCAAATAAATAGGAAGATATTATATAATGGGCGTAGAATTGATAAGTTTTTAGAGTGATAGACTAAATTCTTGTGATTTGGTTTATAGAGAAGGAAAGGGTCACTAGTAGGGCCGACCATAGCCACCCTTGGACATCTAGTAGTGTGAGCCTAGATTAACCCATTCTACTAACAATACATCCGGACTTGATCTATAGGCTAGCCAATGTTCTTTACACCTGGATAAAAGGATAAAGAATATGAATGCTTCTATTTGGCACAATACCATAAATTTATATTCTCCACGAATATTATCATTATCTTAGAAAATCTTGGATTAATTGAAAGAAAGAAAGTTGTCTTTTTTATTGTTATTTACATCAATCATTTCATTACTGCTTTATTATTGCATCTAGTAAATTAAAAATATCAAATTTATAACTATAAAAGAAATACTTAAAATAAAATTAAAATATTTTAAAATCCATAACTCACTCCTCGTGGGATCGATACTGGGGTCTTAGTTTCAAAGCCCTATATTACTTGATACGATACGTATACTTGCGTAGTACCCCTAGTGGGTAAAATATTTTTGATAAAATTATATTTATATACACTAGCCGCTATTATTATCTATTACATATATTTGAAAGAATTAATTATTATATTTGTCATCAGCGGATTGCGGGGCAATTTTTTGGCGCCGTTGCCGGGGATTGAATTTTTAGTACACATATATTTAGCATGGGTGACCCACTTCTAATATGTTTGCAATTTATGTTTATAGCAACGACACCAAAAACTTGATCCCGCTTTAAATATATATATATATATATATATATATATATATATATATATATATATATATGATTTAATGATGAAATGTTTAATGTGGATTCTACGCATGTATACGTATCGTATCAAGTAATACAAGGCTCTAGTGGAGTCCTGGTTATCGATCCCACAGGGAAGTTTTTAACAGATTTGTTATCAGCTAAATTTAAATGAATTACTTACTAACATAGTAAACGGAAATTTAAAGTAACTAAAGCAAACTAAAATAAACTAATGCTTGAAATAAAGTTGATTTAAATAATTCAGAAAAAGTATCATTCTCCTTGTTTTTAGAAAATTAAGTGAATGATGAATTTAAATAGAATTCTTAAATTGTATTGTGACAAATAGGAGCATTCCTATTCTTTACCCATTGGTCCAGGTGCAAAGAACATTGACTAATCCTATGTTTGATTACTGAATCTGTGCTAGGCTGGGAGGATACTGGCTGCCACTTCAGAGCTCCCACGTTCCCCTCACCTGAGGGCTAACATCTACACTTCAGCTCTCAAACAATAGGACCAAATTGAATATTTTAGTTTGTCACACTAAAATGTCCAATTCTACGTCCGATAATTAATATTTCCCTATTTATTTGCACCGTCCTTCCAAGGTTTTTGACTTCCCGAATATTGGATGTAATTTTTACTATAGTTGATAATTCAACATATTTTAACAACTCAATTGGCCAGATTGAAAGTAAATTAAGTTTTAAGTAAAAATTATCACAATTTATTTTAATATATTAGGTATTTCTATTTAATTTCATCAATTCGCATAATTTTCATAAACAAGGAGAAAGACTAAGAAAACTACTCAGAATGCATGGGAATAAAACAAAGCATGGATTTCATTTAAAGTTAACAACAACAATAAACAAAGATACTTATCTTAATTTCCTCCCAAAGCAGACTCCTTGAAGTTCCTTTGACTTTTCCTTCTAGTACAATAAACGTCTAAATAGTACTCAAATAAACTAAAGAAACTCACTAATGATAAACAAAAAACACACTTAAGACACCAAAAAGAGACTCAGACTCTCTAAAAAAGACACACCTAGACACTAGAATTTGGCCTCTATTTATAGAGGTAGGCAAAGGTCCAAGGGGTGCTTAAACACCTCTTCGAAAAGTGTCCGGGTTCAAAGTATTTGCATTTTGAAGCTGTCTCGCCGTCGGCGGGAAACAACCTCGCCGTCAGCGGGGCTTCTAGAAGGTCTTCAAACCTCGCTATCTCGCTGTCGGCGGGCTCGGGCTCGCTGTCGGTGAGGTAGTTATAATTCCTTCAGAAATTCTCCTCATGATCTCGCCGTCGGCGACTTAGTTCAATTTACATGAATTTCTTCCTTTTTGATCCAAATTCGTTCCATTCCATGCTTTTTGCTTTAATCACTTATAAATCTTCATTCCTGCAGTAAAATAAAAAAAATACCTTTCTTTAAAGTGCAATTTCATCAAAAAATAGATAAGAATTTCTTAATGAATTTTTCTGTGATCAAAATCCCCCAAACTTAATTATTACTTATCCTTAAGTAATTTTAATACTAAATAAAAATAATGATTTATATAATAGAATTTTTCAATTCAGATAATATGAATTAAATTTAAATAATATTATAATAAAGTTAAATATAAATATTTCTGAGTAATTAAATTAACTTTATAGATATAATATTATTTAGTTATCAGGTCTAAGATTTCTAGTTTTCTTTTTATTTTAGGAATGACTGTATTTAATAAGAGTAAATTACTTAAGATATTTAGATGATAGAAAGTTCAAGAAAACACCATATAGTAAAATACTAATCCATAAATATAAGTTTAGAAATATACTTAAGTTTTACCCTTTAGGTTGATTTCATTGAAGCCAATTTTTGATAAGGCATCTCCTCAAGCTTCTCCTTACTTTATGTTTTTCTTTTCTTTTCTTTTCTTTTTGGATTGATTTTCAATCCTTTTTCTTCTTTTTCTTTTTCAAGTGAGGATTACTGTATCTGGATAGCCTGTTAATAATTTTGAACTTCAATTTCTCTTCCAAAATTTGAAACTTAAAATATTTCCTTGCTTATATATATTTCATAGCCTTTACTTCATTGAGTTTCTATCCTTTCTTTTTCACTTAAATACTTAAGAATTTTCAATTTGTTAGAATATAGTTTTCCTTACTTTAAATAGTTTACTATATTCTTATTCCTTTTAACCAAATATCTTATTTCCTTAATTAATTGAATTACTAGAAACATTTTATTTAACTTTCTATAATAATTAAATAAAGTAATTCATGTTTATTGAATTGAAAAACTACTATAAAAAAAATCATTTGATAATAATTTTTGAAAAAAGAAATTGGGAACAATTTTAATAATTAAATTTGTATTTTTACCTTCCCCCAAACTTAAAATTTTCTATCTATACTAAATAGTGAAAAAGGGAAAGTATATAGTAAAATTTATCATACCTTTGAGCTTTAGGTATTTCTTTTCTTTGAAATTTTTACAGGCTTTTTCATTACTTTTAGAACCTGTACTGTTAGTATTCATCCACATATAGTATTAAAAAGAAAGTGCAGGGATGAAATTTTAAAATAAGTATCAGACATAACAAATGAAAACTTAATCTATTACTACACATATAATTAAGTAATCTATTTTAAAACATATTAAAACAATCTAAACAATGTTAAAAGTTCATAACTTATAAAAACTTAAACTAACATCCTATATATATATAAAATTGCAAACTAATTTAACACACATAAGAAGTCTAATATCATAGCATAAGCAAATATACCAACATCCATAGTCTCTAGAAAGTACAGAATAATTACTTTCAAAATAATAAAGTTTCCAAAATAACAAAAAATCTAAACAAACTAAACAAAGGCTCTAATCTTCTGCATCAAAATCCCAGGCTATATCATCTCCCCGATCTCCAGTCGAGATGGTCGAGCAGTCGGTACCGTGAATAGCGGGGGCACTCAGGAAAGACAACATCTTATTCACCACTCCTATATCGACGTTCAGCCTCATAGTATGCAATTTCGTACTCTGAATGTCGCTGGAGATATTCGCTATCATAATCATGTCATCTTTCCAAGTCTCCAATCCTTTGGTCTATATGCTCAAATCTTCTTTCCATATTTTCTCCAAGTAACTCAAAACTCTTTCTACTTAGGGTTAATTCATTCATCAGATCTTGAAGGGTAGGAGTGGTGTACTGAGGGTGTTCATAACTAGTAGAGGGTATATCTCTACTTGAAGAAGGTACATAATCCCTTGTCCCAGATCTCCATCCTTCGTGGGATTCATATTTCATTATATTAGCCTGAGTAAGTGGTTTCATAGGTTCAATCCATTCCTCATCATCTCTTACCTCTACCGCAGATAATTGGCAGAGTGCATAGATAAGACCAGGATGTCCTAGTCCTCCTCCACTTTCATTTCTAGCGGTGGCTAATATATTTTTATAAATAACATTTCCCACATTAATACTCTTCTGGTTCTCAATACAGAAATTCAGAACTACTCTATTTCTTGTTACCTCACTATGGTGGTAGGTAGGTAACAACGTAGAATAAATAAAATTATGCCAGGCTTTAGATGTTGCATTTAGCATAGAAAGAGGGAAGTTTACCCGTTCCCGCTGCTTTATCTTTCAGACTCCTTTCCCATCAGTGAGAAAGTTGATCACCTCTTCCAATGGTCCTTCCATAGTTCCAAAAGTTTCATACTCGCTGGTGTAGGTGTCTCTAACCTCATAATAAGCGTTTATTCTAGCAGCGTTGAATTCTACAAAAAATCCTCTAACCTTAACCGGTGCATCTTCAGCCTGTGTTAAATTTGCATAAAATTCATTTACTACTTCTACAGCTGCTCTGTTGGTCACGAGATAGAAATTTTCCCATCCTCACTCCTTAATGATTCGCTCAACTTCTCCTCCTGGATTCTTGAAAACTCGATCTTGAATGCATTTTCTTGCTTGTATGTTTTGAAAATATCGAGTTTGGGTTCTTGCGTTAATGAATCGAGTTTCGTCGTAATCTATTCATCGCTTTTGTCGTGGAGCCATTTCTAGATCTGTGAAATTTGCAAAAATTTCAACTAAACTCCCAAATTTTACTAAGAAGGCTTCCTACAACATCTAAAATCCATTTAAATCAATTTCCATGAAATTCTTCCAAGTATTTTCTCCACATTTCGGATTTTTTCAAAATTCTCCAATGTAGAAGAAATCCATGGTGAAAATAAAAAATTTTTGCATAGGAGTGAAGCTCTTACCAAGGGAAGATGAAATCCGGTGTCAAAAAGTGTTGAAATCGCCTCAAATCCAAGATCTCTCAAGCCCTAGGTCGGTTTTTTCAAAGTTTTGAGGAAAGGGATGATGAATAGTGTCGGTTGACTGGTCAAATATAGGTCTTTTCACGATCTCGCTGTCCGCGAGCTAATTAATTTGATAAGGCAAAACTTTCAGGAAAAATCCGCCGTCGGCGAGATCGGTCTCGCTGTCAGCAGGTTTTCTCGCTGTCGGCGAGATAATTCTCGCCGTCGGCGAGATCCCAAAATTTTTAAATTTTTGAAATTCGTCAATCATTTTCAACCTCGATTTGCCTTTAATCAATCTTCCGATCACTTAATTTAATAATAGTATGAAGATTAGATACTTAAAATCACAAAAAGTTCACACAACACAAACAATATAACTTTATATATGAAATCCATGAGACTTACAAATTTCACACTAACAACTTAACACATACTTAACTTAAATGTTCAAATCCATAATACTCAGTATCGCAATCCACACCAAAACACTCTAAATGCTGAGACATAACAATTACATAAAATCTCATCAATTCTAAGATGATCAAATCAAAGTTTGACTCATAATAAAACCTAAATCCAAATCAACACATATATACACAAATATATGACATAAAATAGAAATCTTTCCTACTCTTCAGTGTCTGAACTAACATCTTCTCTGATATTCCCGATGCGACGCAGGTGCACAAATAAATTGTAGAAAGGCTTGAAACGGAATTCTGCAATAGATTCTTCATTAATCCATCCTTTCTGTCTTAGTAGATGAATAAAACTGGCCTCCAGATGTCCAATATGATCAAAGTGCTCCTTCATCCTCCAGTCAATGTGATCAAACATATCCGAGATATTGTTGATGGAATTCATTACATTTTGCAATTCTTTCTCCAATCCTTTAATCTTCTTCAGAATGAAATTAGTTTTATCAGTAAAGGGCCTTGCTAAAGGATTGTTCTGTGATGCTCTGTCAGAAATAATGGTAATCTCATCATTATTTTCCAAAGTTGGAAACATATCCATAGGATCAAGTGGTTTCCATGGTAAAAGTACTTTTTCCCAAGCCTCATAAGAAACTTGGTACTGACTGCATAAAGCAAATATAGTTGATGGGTGTCCAAGTCCATGCACTGACCCATGCACAATCAATCCCAATGCAGATTTTACTATTATTGATCCAACATCGATAGGTAATCAAATTTGAATATAGTAGTTTAATATAGCGCATTCCTTTGAACTTTATTTAACCTCATAGTAGGTAATAATTTTGATGATATAAAGAAATGCCAATGCTTCGAGACAGAGTTAAGAAGTGATGCAGAAACACTGACATACCCGTCTTCGCGTAACTCCCAATCATCAGGTTCGTCGGTCAGGTTTCTATAGATTTCGTTCATATTATATCTTGAAGGCACAAAGTTGGAATAATGACAGAGAGAGGTATTCTCTATAGAAAATCATTCATTTACCCTTGAAGGAGTAAATGTTACCCATCTTCCTCTGACGTAAACATTTCCATTATTGATCGCACGTAAATTAGAGTAAAACTCTTTAACTACTGGAATAACTACAGCGGATGTCGTATAACAAACTACCTCCCAATGCTGCTGTGCAATCATTTCTTCGATTTTTGTAGTGGAATTCTCTACTCCTCTTTTAACAAATCCTCTTTCTTTAATAAGTCTTTTCTTCGTCAAACCTTTGTTGAAGATACGCTGCGCCTCCGAACTGATGAATTTTCTTCAGTTGAAAACTTCAGTTTTTGTGGTTTCTAAGAGTTTGGTGGCCATTTCGGATCGAAAAGATTGGTCTCTAGTCATTCCTAAGGAAGAAAACAATGTAAAATTTGTTTTGGGATAATTTCCTACGAAGAAATGGCTTAGGTCCGTCCAAAACCGCACGAAAATCTTTAAGAAACCAAAATTTCAACTACCTCACCATCGGCGGGAAGTTTCTCTCCGTCGGTGAGCTAGTTATAGAACTGACTTAAGTCATGGCGCACGATCTCGCTGTCAGTGGGCTCGGGCTGGCTGTCGGCGAGATTCGAAAAAATGGCCCCATTTCGTTCTGGTCCGAATATTTTCTGATCTCATCATATAGGTTCAACTTTATGATGATTCTAATAAAAAATTTTAGTAGTAAGATTTATTTTAATAATATAGACTCACTAATTTGTAGATAATTAAAATAAAAGACTACTATAGGTTGCCTCCCATAAAGTGCTTAGTTTAACGTCGTCAGCCCGACCTAATTTAGTTAGTAATCAGGTTGACTAAGCATTAAAACCTCTTTAAAATTTGATCTTCTACCTTCAAAATATGGTTTTAATCTATGTTCGTTTACCTTAAATCTATGTCCTATTTTTGGATCTTCAATTTCTATAGTTCCATATGAAAATATATGAGTTATGGTGAAAGGTCCTAACCATCGAGATTTCAATTTCCCAGGAAATAATTTCAATCTTGTATTATAGAGCAAAACTTCTTGTCTTGGTTCAAAATTTCTCTGATTAATTTTTCGATCATGCCATAATTTCATCCTTTCTTTATAAATCCTATCATTATCATATGATTCGTTTCTTAATTCTTCCAATTCATTTAATTGCAACAATCTCTTCTCACAAGCTTCTTTCATATTATAATTAAATTCTTTAATCGCCCAATATGCTTTATGTTTTAATTCAACTGGTAAGTGGCAAGTTTTTCCATATATAAGCCTATAAGGAGTCATTCCAATCGGAGTTTTATAAGCGATCCTGTATGCCCATAATGCGAGTGTCTAGTCTTATAGACCGGCCTAATCTATTAGTGGTTTATCGATTTTTCTAATATACGCCTAATCTCTCGATTAGAAACTTCACTTAATCCACTAGTTTGTGGATGATAAGCGATTGATATCTTATGCATAATATTATATTTTTCTACTAGTTTGTGAATATATTTGTTTTTAAAATGAGTTCCTCCGTCAGTGATAATCACTCTCGGCATTCCAAATCTAGTAAAAATATTTTTCATTAAAAATTTTGAAACACTTTTAGCGTCACACCAAGGTAAAGCTTGTGCTTCGATCCATTTGAAATCATAATCAACAGCTACTAATATATATGAGTTTCTAAATGAAGGAATAAAAGGTCCCATGAAATCTAATCCCCAAACATCAAAAATTTCAACTTCTAATATAAAATTCGTAGGCATTTCATTTTTCTCGATATGTTTCCTACTCTTTGGCATTTATCGCGAGGTTTTTATATATCTATATACATCTCTAAATAGAGTAGGCCGGTAGAATCCGGATTTTAGAATTTTATACGCAGTTTTATCCGTCCCAAAATGTCCTCCAAAATCGAGTCATGACATTTTTGAATAATTGGTTCAGCTTTCTTCATAAGGCACGCATCTTCTAATGATTAGATCCTTACATTGCTTATATAAGTATGGTTCATCCCAAAAGTATGTTTTAGTATCGTGAATGAATTTTTATCTGTTGTTGCAAAGTTAACATAGGTGGTAAAATGTCACTTACAATATAATTTACTATATCCGCATACCAAGGTATTTTCAACTCATTAATATTATAAAGTTGTTCATCGAGAAAACTGTCTAAAATTTCATTATCGGTATCGGATAATTCATGATTTTCCAATCTTGATAAATGAACTCGCAATTTGATTATCGGTTCCCTTTTGTTAATGATCTCAAAATCAAATTCTTGCATTAATAATATCCATCTGTTTAATCTTGGTTTAGAATCTTTCTTTTGCATTAAATATTTTATAGCAGAGTGATCAATATGTACAATACATTTAGTTCCTATTAGATAATGACGAAATTTATTAAAAGCATATACAACTGCTAATAATTCTCTTTCGAGAATCGTATAATTTATTTCAAGCATCATTTAGAGTTTTACTAAGCATAGTATATAACTTTGAAAATCTTATCATATCTTTGCCCAAGAACTGCTCCTATAAGCATAATCACTAGCATCACACATAAGCTCAAATGGTTTCTCCCAATTAGGTGAAACTATTATAGGTGCTGTAATTAATTTATCTTTTAATAATTCAAAAGCATTCAGGCATTCAGTTTGTAAATTCAAATTTCTTGTCATTTTCAAGAAGTTGGCATAGAGGTTTAGTAATTTTTGAAAAATCTTTAATATAACGTCTGTAGAATCCAACATGTCCAAGAAAACTTCTTACCCCTTTCACCGTAGTTGGAGGTGGTAATTTAGCTATAACTTGAATTTTTTGTAGGGTCTACTTTCATGCCTTTTTTCGAAATTTTATGCCCTAATACAATGCCGCCTGTAACCATAAATTGACATTTCTCCCAATTAAGAACTAAATTAGTTTTCTCACATACTTCAAATACTTTTTCAAGATGATTTAAGCATGTGTCGAATGTTGTTCCAAATACGGAGAAATCATCCATAAATACTTCTATTCCATTATCAATTAATTTACTAAATATAGACATCATACATCTTTGGAATGTTGCAGGTGCATTACATAATCCAAAAGACATTCTTCGAAAAGCGAAAGTTCCATAAGGACTAGTAAATGTAGTTTTATCTTGATCCTCGGGAGCAATTTATATTTGATGATAACCGGTATATCTATCTAAGAAACAAAAATATTTATGTCCGGACTAATCTATCTAACATCCGGTCTAGAAATGGTAAAGGGAAGTGATCTTTCCTGGTGGTTGTGTTTAATTTTCTATAATCAATACATATTCGCCATCTAGTGACTTGTCTTATAGGGATAAGATCATTATTTTCATTAGCTTTGACGGTCACCCCTCCTTTTTTAGGTACACAGTGAATTGGGCTTACCCAAGCACTGTCAGAAATAGAATATATAATACCATTATCTAACCATTTTAAAATTTCCTTTTTAACTACTTCTTTCATTATTGGATTTAATCTCCTTTGCGGATCTGCTTTAGGTTTATGTTCATTATCTAAAATAATTTTGTGCATACAAATCGAAGGACCAATTCCTTTAATATCTGCTAAAGTCCAACAAAAAATTTTCTTATATTTTTTTAATGTATCTAAAAGTTTTTGTTCTTGAGATTCATTTAATTCAGATGAAATAATAACTCGGTAGAGTTGAAGAATTACCTAAGTAAGCATACTTTAAATGATTAGGTAACATTTTTAATTCAAGTTCGGGAGGTTTAATAATCGATGGAACTATATTTTTTTCAAGTGTTTTCCGTGTTATCCAAAAATTCAAATTTCTCTTGAATATAATCTAGTTCTTCATTTATCTCAGATTTTTCAATTAATTCAATATTTTCTATTTCTATTTTTTCTTCATAATATTCCTTAAAATATTCTTTTTGTAAATGATCGAGTACTTCCATTCGAAAACACTCATCATCTTTTTCTAGCGCAGGATATTTCATTGATTTAGCAATATTAAAAGTAACTTTTTGGTCATTTACTCTCATAGTTAATTCTCCGTTCTGAACATCAATCATAGCTTTTCCAGTGGTTAAAAATGGTCTTCCTAAAATGATAGGAATTTCTTTTTCTTCCATATCTAAGACAATAAAATCTACAGGGAAGATAAATTTATCCACTTTTACTAATACATCTTCAATAACTCCCTTAGGATATGCAACATAACGATCAGCTAACTGAAGAATTACTGAAGTAGGTGAAATTTCTCCCAATCCTAATCTTTTAAAAATTGATAGAGGCATTAGATTGATGCTTGCTCCTAATTCACACAAAGCTTTTCCATAGAATTTTTCTCCAATAGCGCAGGGTATAGTGAAACTACCAGGATCTTTTAATTTTTCAAGAAGTTTTTTCTGAATAATAGCACTACACTCTTTACTAAGTGCGACCATTTCATTATCGGTAAATTTTATTTTTTTTATTTAGAATATCTTTCATGAATTTTACATAGTTTGGCATCTGTTCTAAAGCTTCTACGAAAGGAATATTTATTGTAATTTTTTTCAAAATTTCATGGAATTTAGCAAATTGTTTGTCTTTTTTATGTTGAATTAGTCGTTGAGGAAATGGTGGTGGAGGTTTTTCAACAGAAATTTTCATAGGTATTAAAGGATTTTCTAAGTTTGGATCTTGTTGATTCTTTTCCTTTTCAATTTCCACTTCCTCTTTTGACATTCAAGTTCTTTCTAAATTCGAGGTTCTAATTCTTTTCCACTTCGTAATTGTATCGCTTTAATTTGTTCATTTCCTTCGTCTTTGGGATTTATTTCCACATTACTAGGAAATGTTCCAGGTATTCTATTATTAAGTGCAGTAGCGATATGTCCAAGTTGAGTTTCAATATTTTTGATAGCTGTTCCGTGATTTTGTAATTGGTTTCCTTGTATTTGTAATTGATTTCCTTGATTTTGTAAATGTTGACCCATATTTAATATTAATTCTTCTATAGATAATTTCTTGTCATTAAATTGTGAGTTATTAAATCCAGGTGGATAATTAGGTTTATAATTAGGATTTCCTTGATTAGATGGATTTCCTAATGGTGGTGTCATGTTATTCATCCATGGTTGATTAGTTGTGTTATTATTCCAATTAAAATTAGGATGATTTTTCTATCCAGGATTATAATAATTTGCATAAGGATTATTGGGTCTGTTGTTAATTCCATTAATAGTTTCATATTGAGATTGGGATTCTATAAGTTGTCCAGATGAATTTTCTTCGATATATTTGGAGAGTAATTCATTCCAAAATGATCTAATTTTTTAGATACAAGCAGCGATTTGCGAAGCTAACATAGATATTGCATCATTTTCATGAATACTAGCTATTTTTTTCGGATTCATTCTATCGATGAGCCATTGAAAATTATTGGTTGCCATTTCTTTGATTAGTGCATAAGCTTCATCAAATGGTTTTGACATTAATGATTCTCCAGCAGCAGCATCGATGATTGATCTTAAAGATCCTACTAATCCATTATAGAAAGTTTGGATAATTAACCAATCTGGTAACGCATGATGTGGACATTTCCTAAGAAGTTCTTTAAAGCTCTCCCAAGATTCATATATTGACTCTCCATCAAACTGACTAAAAGAAGTTATATCATTTCTAATCTTAGCAGTTTTAGATGGTGGAAAATATTTGGATAGATATTTTTGTGATAATTCTCCCCAAGTTTTAATAGATCCAGAGTGCTTAACGAATTTAACCACATTTTAGCCTTATCCCTTAAAGAAAAAGGAAAAAGTCTAAGTCTAATAGCATTGTTAGATACTCCTTCATATTTGAAAGTAACACATAGTTCTAAAAAACTTGCAAGATGTAAATTAGGATCTTCAGTAGGTGAACCACTAAATTGATTATTTTGTACCATTTGGATAATTGCAGGTTTAAGTTCAAATGAATTAGTAGCTACATCAGGGTTTTGAATAGTTAAATGAATTTCATCTAATGTAGGGTTGGCATAATCTCGTAATGGTCTTGGTTGATTGATATTTTCATTTTCAGGAATATTTGCCATTTGTGTTAAATTTATAATTTGTCTTTTTTGTTTTCTAATTCTTTTAATTGTACGCTCTAATTCTGAATCGTAAGGTTTTAAGTTTTCGTTTCCAAATTTTCGCATACAATTTTATAAAACAAAATAGTCCGTTACTCTAGTAAATAATTTCTTTACCTCCTCGGCAACGACACCAAAAACTTGACCCACTTTTAATATGTTTGCTATTTATGTTTATAGCAACGGCACCAAAAACTTGATCTCGCTTTAAATATATATATATATATGATTTAATGATGAAATGTTTAATGTGGATTCTACGCAAGTATACGTATCATATCAAGTAATACAGGGCTCTAGTGGAGTCCTGGTTATCGATCCCACAGGGAAGTTTTTAACAAATTTGTTATCAGCTAAATTTAAAGGAATTACTTACTAATATAGTAAACGGAAATTTAAAGTAACTAAAACAAACTAAAATAAACTAATGCTTGAAATAAAGTTGATTTAAATAATTCAGAAAAAGTATCATTCTCCTTGTTTTTAGAAAATTAAGTGAATGATGAATTTAAACGTAATTCTTAAATTGTATTGTGACAAATAGAAGCATTCCTATTCTTTACCCTTTGGTCCATGTGCAAAGAACATTGACTAATCCTATGTTTGATTACTCGAATGCGTGCTAGAGTTGGGAGGATACTGGTCTGCCACTTCGAGCTCCCACGTTCCCCTCACTCCGAGGGCTAACATCTACACTTCAGCTCTCAAACAATAGGACCAAATTGAATATCTTAGTCTGTCACACTAAAATGTCCAATTCTACGTCCGATAATTAATATTTCCCTATTTATTTGCACCTTCCTTCCAAGGTTTTTGACTTCCCTGAATATTAGATGTAATTTTTACTATAGTTGATAATTCAACATATTTTAACAACTCAATTGGCCAGATTGAAAGTAAATTAAGTTTTAAGTAAAAATTATCACAATTTATTTTAATATATTTGGTATTTCTATTTAATTTCATCAATTCGCATAATTTTCATAAACAAGGAGAAAGACTAAGAAAACTACTCAGAATGCATGGGAATAAAACAAAGCATGGATTTCATTTAAAGTTAACAACAACAATAAATAAAGATACTTATCTTAATTTCCTCCCCAAATAGACTCATTGAAGTTCCTTTGACTTTTCCTTCTAGTACAACAAACTTCTAAATAGTACTCAATTAAACTAAAGAAACTCACTAATGATAAACAACAAACACACTTAAGACACCAAAAAGAGACTCAGACTCTCTAAAAAAGACACACCTAGACACTAGAATTCGGCCTCTATTTATAGAGGTAGGAAAAGGTCTAAGGGGTGCTTAAACACCTCTTCAAAAAGTGTCCAGGTTCAAAGTATTTGCATTTTGAACTGTCTCGCCGTCGGTGGGAAACGACCTCACCGTCAGCGGGGCTTCTAGAAGGTCTTCAAACCACGCTATCTCACTTTCGGCGGGCTCGGGCTCGCTATCGGTGAGGTAGTTATAATTCCATCAGAAATTCTCCTCATGATCTCACCGTCGGTAGCCTCTATCTCGCCGTCGGCGACTTAGTTCAATTTGCATGAATTTCTTCCTTTTTGATCCAAATTCACTCCATTTCATGCTTTTTGCTTTAATCACTTATAAATCTTCATTCCTGTAGTAAAATAAAGAAAATACCTTTCTTTAAAGTGCAATTTCATTAAAAAATAGATAAGAATTTCTTAATGAATTTTTCTGTGATCAGTGGGTCACCTATATAAATTAACTCTCCATGTTTCCCTTTTTTCTTCTGAGAATTACCATATCTGGTAGAGCATATTTTTTTATTAAGGATTTTGAATATCTGGACTCCCTTAATTTATAATTTTGAAATGCTTCTTAATATGAATTCTGAGATATTATAGTCCATTCAAAAGTCAGGACCCAATTAATTGGCAGGATATTAAAAGACCCGTGATATCCTGGATCAATTACTCATATTTTAAGCACAATATATTATTCTAAAATTTACTTAGGAACCAGTCCGAATTCCTTAAAGTGAAAGATTCAATTAGTAAAATATTAATTTCACTCTCCCCTTTAGTCATGATTATTAAAACACTGGAACCTTTACAATGAAGTACTCCTTTTCTTGATTGAACATCGAACATCAGAATTAAAATTGTTCATAGAATGAGCAAAAAAACATCTCTCATTTCAGATGAAACTTGAACAATGACAAGCTTCCTCTTTTCTTTTTTTCACTGTGGTGGGAGAGTTGGGATGAAGTAAAAATAGTGCTTGTTGATATCCCTTCTCATCAACGATAGTAACCAAAGATGAAACATGCCATCCTTCAACAGGAAATAGGTTTCAAACTATGTGTCGTATATTGTGTTGATGGAGTCTGACTCAAATTTTCTTTGAAAGCTGTGTCTAAATAATATTTCATTCGTTAAAGTCAATTGGAACAATTAGACCAGCCGAAATCATATTGATCGAACCTATTTCATGTTCTTTCAAATACTCTTTCGGGATCATTAAGTTCCCATTCTTGAGGTTGTATTCTAACCAATCCTTGAAAATAAAACATCTTTCCAAATTATGCCCAATGAGTCTATGATACGGGCAATCTTGGGGTTGATCCTTCTTGTCTGCCCCTCTAGCTTTTTTAGCTCCGGTTGTCTGAGTTCCTGCCTCCTTAGTAAGTCACGAAATATTTTCGACACAGACTCTTCTTTAAATGAGTATACCTTGCTTAATCGTTGTGCTATTGACGCAGTCGGTTTTCTATATGTAGGATATGGTTTTTGTTGAGCTGATTGTTTATTGAGTTGCTGTGGGTGCTGGCGGGGCTGCTTTACTTTCAGGATTTGCTGGCCTCGCCTCCTTTCTTGTTCCAACGTCAATTGCGCGGATTTTGAATTAGACCCATTCTCCAATCTGGAAAATGGTGGCACATAAGCATCAAATGACACTTCCTTGTATAAAATTCCTTTTACTTCTAACAATGGCGGAATGACGGGCCCAATAACATCAAACCCAACGGAAGTCTTTTTAACAGTCTTGGCGGATGCAAAATCTTTCTTTTTATCTATGAAGTAAATCATTTCTGACTGATTCATCTCTAGAGATGTTATTTGTTGTGATTTTAACTGTTGTTGAATCATAGTTATAGCAGCAACCAATTCTACTATCTTCTTCTCTATTCGGTTGATCCGTTGATCTTGTTGTAGAATGGCCTCCTGTAATTCAGTCACAACGTTTTCCTCAATGGGTAATAGAGCACACAAGAGGATGATGAGGCTCTGGCTTCAATAACATTGATTTCTGCAAATTCACCTTCCAAAGTATCATCGTCTATAGTGGCAAAAGGAACAGTAGTTCTGGAACTCTGCATCACAACCTGCATTGGAACAGTTTGGACCCAGTTTACAGTCTTCTTTAACGACTTGACCCAAGTTGTACTCCATATTTCCTCCAGTGCGCAGGGGTCAATTAGAAACATTGGATTCACCGAAATCATATTAATAGAACCTTTTTCAGGTTCTCTTAAATATTCTTTCGAGATCGCTATGTTTCCATTCTTGAAATTTTTTTCGAGCCATTCTTTCAAGCTAATACAACCTTCTATAGTGTGCCCAAGAAACCTGTGATATGGGAAATATCTAGGGCGATCCTTCTTATGAACTTCGTTTGGCTTCTTTGGCTCTGGTAATCTGAATTTGGGATCCTTGATTAGATCTTGGAACATTTTCGATACTGCTTCACTTTTGAAAGAATACACTCTACTGGGCGGCTTGGCCATAGACAGACTTTGTCTTCCCTCTATTTGAAGTGATTGTTGTTCACACTGCCGACTATACTACTGTGGATGTCGTTAAATTTGTTGAGGTGGCTTGGCCTGAATCTGCATTGGACGCTTGCCTTTATCCACTGTTGCTACTATTCCAGACATCTTCTCAAATTTATCCATTGACTTTGGCCTTTCGGTCTTTTCTAAAAATTCCAACTTCTTGGCCTCCCCTTGCAAACTTTTGACTTTGTCAAGTAATTTCTCAAATGTTTTAATTGTGAATCCTTTAAGCATAAAAGCTACTGGACTGTGGATATTCATTAATAAAATCCCGATTGCATGTTGTTCTTGGAGTTGTGGTTCACATCTCATGCTAAGATTTCTCCAGCACATGATGTATTCCACCGAACTCTCACCGGGTTTCTGCTTCTCTACTATAAGATCACTAATGGTGATATGGTGTTGAATTCCCGTGAATCGATCGATGAAAATATTTTCAATTTCTGCAAATGTTTTTACTGAACCATTTGGCAGACCTGCATACCAGCCAAAGGCGATTCCGGAAAGACTGCTGACGAACTGTCAAAACAGTAGTGCATCATTATTCCCCACGTTGCAACAATTGCTAAAAAATGTGCTATATGCTGTCGGGAATTTCTCGTTCCATCAAAAGTTTTGAACAGAGGTGGTATGAAACATTTGAGATATTGGATAATATCAAACTCTTCAGGATATGGTCTACCCTTCAGAATTGATGCTTCTCCTTTAGATCGAACCAAGGCTTCTCTCACCTGCTGTTCCATTATTTGTTTAATGTCTTTTTCTAGTATCAAACCTTGCACTGATTCTTTCTTTTGTTGCTCATCCTTGTAAGTTGAAGTAAACTCATTTCTTTCATCTATGAAAAGAGCAAATTCTGGCTGATTCACCTCTAGAACTACTAGCGGCGGTAACTGTAACTGCCCTTGAATAGTGGTCATAACTGTCATCATTTCTTCAATTTTCTTTTCGAGTCAATTGATAAGTTCGTCACGTTGTTGAATGGCCATTTGAAACCCATCTGAGGCGTTCTCCCCAGTAGGTAAGGGAGCATCGCGCAAGGGTGATGTGGCCACAGTCTCTACAACGTTAATTTCTACAAATTCTTCCTTTATATAATCTCCAATATCGTAATCTTCATCACATTTATCTTTTCTTTATTCCTCAGATATTAATGCAATGTCGGCTCGGAGTTTCTCCAACGTAGCCTCAATCGACTTTCCCTTAATTATTTTAAGGTCAGTAAAAAATTTTGGATTATCATTCCTCTTTGTATCGGGCTTTGGTGTAATTTTAATATCGGTGGTTGGAGCATAAGACTTGGTAGGAGCCTCGTTGACCTTGGGCTTCCTGAGTGCAGGAAACTCTTGCTTGCAGTTCAGATTAAACTTGATTGCAGTCTCTTCTATTACTGGGATAGTTGTTTTGAATAAGGCATAAAGTGCTTTGCCGAGAATGACTTCAACATAATCAAAACCGGTTCTAAAATTGATCATTGATCCCGCTGTCAGCATATTTTTAGGTTGAGTGTTTTAAAAAGGCGGTCGCCTACAGAAATTGTCAGCAAATTTTAGATTTTAAATTTAATTTAAATATATATATATATATTTTAGAAAGTAGCTTTTGATTTTTGAAAATAGTTTTAAGTTTGAAAATTTTAAGATATGAAATCAAACCGATCTCACATCCCAAATAGTTTATGTAAACGAGCACCGCACCACAAACAGTGTATGTATCCCAAAGAATAGACACACTGCTTGATGATGGGGCTTGATTAAATAAGCTAGAAGATTTGTGACATTCGTTTGGTCTACGAACCAATTTTATAAGCCGACAAGTTCCCCTACTTAATATAAAGGAATTAAGTAGGGTTTATATTACCTAGGTTCTTAAAGTTCCCTATAAGGGCAAGCCCCTATAATTAATTACATCTTAAATGACGGGAATCATTTAAAAAAAATCTTAATAATGATCAGTGGTTTTGCTTTCAAGAATTTTGAAGTTTAAGGTTTTCAAACAATTGGACTCTAGGAAATTTCAATAGGGAATAGCTCAAATTTGGAACAATTTATTTCAAGAGTCTAAAGGAAGAGAAGTAGGGGATGTCACGGACCTGAAGTGAACTTCGGTGACTTCCCGACTATCCTTTGATTTGGCTTCAATTTGAGAATTATTTAATGTTTCAATCTTGCAAATTTTAGTTAGTTAGGAATTATATTTGTATGACATAATCATACAAATAGCCTCGAAAATATGAGGGTTTATGTCGTACTAAACGACTACCTCGGAGTCCTAAGACCGGTTAGGGCTTAATGTGCATAATATGATTATGCAAATGCCTAACAAAAAGCAGAGGATTTATGTTGCACTAGGCAGACTACCTCGAAATCCAATGGCTTGTTTATTTAATTCTAGGAAAGGTTTAGCTGATGTAGACACAAGTTTTGCTGATAAAGATGGCCGTACTGCCCACTGTGCTCCAAGCTCCTTGTTGTTGCAGAGGTTTGGTTTTAGAAAGTGGCAATCAAGAGATTAGAGAAGTGTTTTAGTTTTAGAAAAATTGAGATGGCTTAATTTTTTAATTAAAACAAATCTTAAAGTTATTAAGCAGAACTGATTAAGATCCCACGGTTACGTCATCCCGACACCTCTATTTTCATCGGATTCACTTAGTCCAAATGAATTTACTAAACTCAACTGAATGAGTTCCACACTTTCATTTAAACCGTGTGAAATCTCGTTAGCAACACGTGGGTTACATCATCCGAGGGCTTCACGATCATCCAATGAGACATTTTAATTTAGTTGTAGTTGAAGTTTTGTTGTTCTGTTTGTGATTAAATTTTGAGTTGTTTTATATTGTTGAATGTTATGGCGGTGAATTTTATCTTGTATTGATTTTTTAATTTAGTTTTAGGTTTCATTTTTGTGGCTATCCTAAAAGTTTCAGTTTTCATGTAGGGTGACATTCTTGTTTAACATGCAAGAGAAGTAAAGTATAGTGCAGGTAAATAAATTGCAATAAAATAAAAGCGTACCTGGAGGGTCTTCTTATCATTCCCGGCTGCACTTAAAACACATGTCAGAGCATTCATATATTTAATGGAAAGCACCTAGGTAAAGCTAAGGGAAGGTTCTGGTTGTCTACCAAAATCCTTGTCCTATCGCTAGTCAATCCCTATGACGTCTAGGTCCTCGTGTTTTGTTGAGGATGATTTTCTTCACCAAAGAATAATGAATTTTCACTGCTCTTTAAAACATCCCGTCATGTTAGGAAAGTGCTCGGAATTGAATTCTGAACATCTTCTTAAACATTTTAGGGATTATTTTATGTTCAGTTAGTTTCATCGAGGGGGTGAATCAATCACCCGGGTTACTCTTGCTCAGTGAATTAGTATGTTTGATTACCCTGTGAGTGAAATGACATTTCATTTGATGCTTCATTTAAGGGTTATAATAGTGAAAGTCTTTAGGGGCAAATTAATTTATTAAAGAATTTAACCATTAAAGTTGAGTTAATGTTTTTAAAAAATAATCCAATTTAATAGTAAGGTTTCAGATTGATTCTTAAATGTTTTGAATGATTTAAGCCCAACCATAATTTTCCTAGGATCTCTAGAGATACTTCCCCAAATTTTTCTAGAATTTGTTAATCAACATACTAATTATTGGAATTAGAATACCAAAATAGGCACATAAACTTGTAAAATAAATAACTTGCCACAGAGGTAGCCTCTGGCCTTGGAATATTCAGGGAATGTTCCCAAGCTCAGAGGCTACAAAAGCCCTATGGTCTCATGCCATGGTGAATTGTATACATGAATGGAGAATTAAAACATTCAAAATAGTATTAAATTAATTAAAAAAAAAATACTTAACAAAATAATTTAATTCTTTTTTCACATTAATCTCTTATGTTCACTGAGCAAGAGGGTATTTTTAGTTTATTTTTATGATTTTTCTATGCAAAGATAAGCATTTTTAAAGGTTCAGGTACTTAAATAATTCAGAAAATACCCTATTTATCTACTTATCCACGCGGCGCCTCATCATCCTCGGCAGCTCCGAAGCTACACGCGTCGCTCCGCCATTAGACTCCACCATCTGACTGGGATGCCACGCGGCCCGTGCTTTATGTTCTGTGGTTCCATCCTACTGCATCTACACCGTCCTTCCGATACACTTGCGATCGGACGGTCGCTGGTCATCGTCTCCGTCTGGTTTACCCCGAGAGACGTCCACTCTAAAACCTTAAGATCTCGCTCCAGACTCAACCAAATTAAGCGTGGTTGGACTCATTCGATGCGTCTAGCCTAGACGAAGCTATCCATATGGCTAACATGCATTGGAATTGCACAGAACATAATGGAGAATTGCTGGAAGCTCAGAAGGGAGTAAAGGTCAATACCTTGGCTCTGAGAGGTGAAGCCTCAATCAGAGATGCTCAGCACGTTCTTTGGGGTGAGAGGAGCCTCCGGATGAAGTCCATGGTCTTGGTGAGCTATCTAGGTGTGACTTCGACTAAGCCCGATTTCAAGCTTTGACGGCTGAAGAGATTAGGTGGCCTGGTGAGGGGGCTTCCACTGGAGAACTTCTTCTCTTGGTCTGGTGAATGTGTGGGTGAGTTTAATTTGGTTTTGATGGAGGTTCTGGTGATGTCTTATTTTTGACCTGATTTTCAGCTAGAAAATTGGGCTCAACTAGAGGATTTTAGGGCAGGAGAACAGTGCGTATGAGCTTCTCTTGGCTAGGAGGAGCACTGTGAGGAGTTTGGAGGAGTTCCGTGAGACTTGGTTTCAGCCAACCCTTTGGCCGTGGAAGATGGCTGTTTAAATAGCCATGGTTATGGGGCTTACCAGGACCAATTAGAGGTTGGGATCAGCTGCTTAGGGGAGGAGAAGAAGAGCTGTGAAGTCCAATTGGAATGGGACAGCTCAGCAAAGAAGTTTTTAATTTTTGAATTGATTTAGACCTCTCGGCCTGGTGTTTTCTGCCAACTGTGGTGGCCGCCGGCCAGGGGCAAGTCAGGCCATGGTTAGGTGGTGCCAGAGAGGTTGAGTGGTGGCATCAATTTGAATGTTTTGAGGCTTTAGGGTGGAGATTTGATGGATAATTGGAGTTTGGGTTAAGTGAGGCTAACTTGGGTTTAGCCCTTGGTCCAAAGGCTCATCTCTTACCCAAAGTGATTAGGGCAACTTTTAAGGTCCACGAGGAAGTTTAGGTAAAGTTTAGTGGCTAGTTTGGGAGTTTGGGGAAAGATTTGATATGAGGGGAGAAGGGAAGGGTCACCTACCCTTGCCTACTTTTCCAAGAATTGACTTTGGATGGTCATTGAAGAGTCCATGGGTCATGCCATGCTGCACATGAGCTATGGGAATGTTTCATGCAAAAGGAATTAAAAATTTTCATAACTTTTGGGATTTTATGCCAACATGCCCAATTTGGTATGATGTCATGTACGTCTGCAAGAGCTGGATGTAATGCCATAAGATGGTAAATTAAATGCCATGGAATATTTATAGAAGGGATATATGGCATGTGGGCTCAAAATTGGGCTTTTAAAATTTGATTTTGTGGGCTTTTAGAAATGCATAAGGGTATAGGCCTTTAACATGCATATGATGATTTGGATTTTTAAATTGATTTTGGCTTGATCAAAATGATTAAGAATTAGTTGAAATTGTTTTTGGACATGTTGAAATTTGTTTTAAAATTTTTTTGGGGATTTTCATGGGTCATGGGGTTCAATTTGAAGGGAATTGGTCTTATGGGCCAAAATTGGGCTTTTGGGTTTAAGTTGAAATTGAACTCAAATGTGAACCAAATTGGGCTTGGTTTTGATTGAAATTGGTATTGGGAGTATTGATTTGATGTTTAGAATTGAATTTGATCAAAATTCGGATCAATTGGGTTGATTTGGTTTGGCATTGGGTCTATATGGCTTAAAAATGGGTCAAATTAGGAAAATTAGTAAAAGTGGGGTACATTGGAAAAATTAGGCTATGGTACAGTTGAACAAAATGAAATTAGGAATATTTGAGATTTTCTAGAATTTTTTAGGAATTTTTGGAATTTTTTGGAATTTTGGGCTAAAAGGGTATTTTAGGGTATTTGGAGGTTATTTGGAGGGTATTGGGGTGTTTTGGTGGATTTAAGAGGTGGGAATTGTCTCAAACTAATTTTTAGGATTTTTGTGATTTTTGGGTAATTTTTTGGGAATTTTGAGGATTTTGGAGAATTTTGGATGGTTATGGGGGTAGGCTTATAGACCTTGAACAAGTCTAACCACTTTGGGAAGAAACTTAGCCAAATGGTAACCACATTATGATCCTTTACATATTGACCTTAGCTATCTTGATCAAAGACTAGTGGCTTTGGTTTAATCATGTGAGTTTCTTAAAGGGTAGAAGGGGCAAGGTTCAAGGTTCAGGGTTAAAGGGTGAAATGGCTTAGGGGTGTGTGTGTGCAAGAGAAGCTCAAGTCACCTAAGGTAGTCCTAAGGCTTGGACATCCTATAGGAGTTCATCCTTATCTTCCTGCACATTGGTCCTAACCTTCCAAGTGATTTAGAGGTTAGTGACCATCTATGTAGGATTCCAAAGAGAATCAAGATTTGGTTTGAATTTCTAATTTGTGGATTCCATCTCTAGTATTCTAGGATAGTCAAGGAGAAATCCTATGACTAGATCCTAAGAACTAAGAGGAAAGAAAAGAAGACCTCATAAAAAATGAGGTCAACAAATGGACCCAATAGGTGTGGTGTGCTAACTAAGCACACCGCGCGTATTGGCGTTGACCGAAGAAATCAACAAAACTAACACAGACGTCCAAGTAAGACACTTAGAAAAAAGCGTAGAAAATTTCCGCTGGCCAGTATTAGGTAAATCTCCAAGACTGAAGATTCCGGGACACTTGCTAGGGAAAAAGAAGGTGAATTCCAAATCACAAGATCTGGAGAGATTCGATCTCAAATTCGTTTCATTTTTATTTCAAGTTTTAAGTTTGAATTTTGATTTGATTTGAGTTTCAATTTTGGTTGAAATTTAACTTAAGATGGATTTCAAGGAAATTTTGAATTAAAAATGAGAATTGGAACCTAGGTTCCAATCTCGGGATTGCAAAGAGGATTGAAATTTAGGTACCAGCCTCGAGGAGAGAATCAGAAATTAGGTACCGATCGAGAAAAGAGTGAGAACTGAAAGTTAGGTACCAGTCTTGGAAGAGAGTCAGAAGTGACCTCGAAAGAGGTGAGATTTGGAAGTTAGGTACCAGTCTCGGAAGAGAGTCGAAAATTAGGTACCGACCTCGAAAAGGGTGAGAACTGGAAGTTAGGTACCAGTCTCGGAAGAGAGTCGGAAGTTAGGTACCGACCTCGAATGTGGTGAAAACTGGAAGTTAGGTACCAGTCTCGGAAGAGAGCCGTAAGTTAGGTACCGACCTCGAAAAGAGGTGAGAACTGAAAGTTAGGTACCAGTCTCGGAAGAGAGTCGGAAGTTAGGTACCGACCTCAAAAAGGGTGAGAACTGGAAGTTAGGTACCAGTCTCGAAAGGGAGTCAGAAGTTAGGTACCGACCTCGAAAGAGGTGAGAACTGGAAGTTAGGTACCAATCTCGGAAGAGAGTTGGAAGTTAGGTACCGACCTCGAAAAGGGTGAGAACTGGAAGTTAGGTACCAGTCTCGGAAGTTGGGTTTTTGGATTTTGTGAAGATTCTGTGGGAATTTCAGTTTAGTGGAAGATTAGAATGAGACATGAAAGTGTTTCACATCCCGAGAGAGTTGATCAAAGTTTGATTGTTTGGCGAAGGTTATGAATCCATGCCATCAGAACCACGTCGAAGATTTCCTGGTTCTGTGTAGTAGACTCAGCGACCTTCTCAAAGAGTAAAGAGATCGCAGGGAGTCAAAAGTGGTTGAGAACAACCAGAGGCTGGGGATTTCAGATTCAGAGTTTCGTTTTCGTTGCCCTTGTTTTTAATGATTTGATTTTATTTTGATTTTCGAATTTCATTTTGATTGACATTTCATTTCGATTCGAGTTTTTTATTTTGTTGTTATTATTTCATTCAAAATCGTTCTTCGTTCAACTTTTCTTTAAATCGAGTCAAACTCAGATTTAGTGGTGTTTGCAGTCAATTGCACAAAACTGAAGGCAAAATACGATAGTCATTTCCATTAAAAATGTCAAAGGTACATCAGGTGATTCCATCAAAATATTTCTGATGCCATCTTTCCGAAGACAAACCTTTACAAAATTTATGTATATCTGAACACAGACTGCACTGATATCCTCATGTATTCTGACAAAACTGTCTGTTTGATTCATCCATGTCTGAAAAGTAATCTGCATAGGTAGTATCATTGCCTTCTAAGCCACTTTCCGGAGGAGAATCCCACGTAAGTGTGTTTTAGATGTATGCTACTACTATGTAGCTTACAGCTCGTAGGGCTGCAAATTCTCTAGTTCTGGATCTGGCTGGAAGTAGACCGAAATCATGCTCTCATCCATCCTGCTGAAAGTGATGGAGACCCGCTCGTAGGGAACTCCCGGTATGCAGTGCGTCGCCACATCGGCACCATTTCCTTATAGTACGAGGACAGAGCCTACTGGTAGAGGTATCTCTACTGGCCCTTAGAATTCTCTGGGGCCAATTATCCGGAGTTCTATCCTGAACAAGATGTTGCATTGGTTGATGAAGGAAACAGTGCAAAAGGGTCTCACAAAATCGTGGTGGTCCACGTGAGGTGGAATGCAGTCTTCTTCTGCATAGATGTTGATTATACAGCTGTTCGGTGTGCAGTCAGCGGGTAAGACTCGCGAAGCCACCATCCTCTTTACCATGTTCTTAATAAGAACTGGCATTGGATCCACTTCATCGTAGCAAAGTCTCCCAGGCAGATTTCCTTTCTTGTCGTCAGCAAAGTTGTAACAGCATCTGAACTGGATTGTAAGCCTCCCCTTGCCTCATTTCCATTTCTTTGGCTAGGAGTAGGTCCTGCTATGTAGTCGTCCTGCATGACGCTGCTTCTTCAGCTCGGAGACATAGTCCATGATCTCACTCTGCTCATAGTGAGAGAAGACATCCGTATGCAACTCCAGTCCTTCCAAGATGTTGACATATCTGCCTCGGATTCTCTGAAAGTATTCAAAATTCTATTTCCGCACCCTCTGGATCATCTCCAACTCGTGCTCCAAAATTATCTGCAACTGTTGGGGTCTAGTGACGTACTGTGGGATGTACGGCTCCACACCGTCACGTTCTCCTGGAATCATCACTGTCTCAGGTGCAGGCTTTGTAGTAACCTCCTCTGGAACAACCTCTTCTATGGTGCTCCTGAGGACTGGCCTCTTTGGGACAACTGCTGTGGTTGTTGGAATTTCCTCCTTGTTCTGTTATTCTGTTAATTTCTTCAGCATCTTGGCGATACAGTGGTTCTTATTTCTTCTTTGAGTTGGGGTCGAAGTGGCTCTCCTCTCCCCCTAGATTTTGGTAGGGACAACACTGACAATCTTTCCTTCTGCGGTAGTTATCACTGATTTCATTTTTTTTCTTCAATCGCGTTGATCTTCCTATTCTTGTTTACAATATGAGGAACTTCCTCACTGAGTTTCATCACTGTTTTTCCATGGGACTCTCTGAGGTATACTGTAGTCCAAGTAGTTCCTTCATATTCTAGCTTCAACTGTGCAAAGTCTGAGTCAACCTCGATCACGGCACCAGCTTTCAGCTCTTCTTCGTTAAGTGCAAGACTTACGCCATCCTTAAAGTTTAGAAACAACCGCCCATTTGACATTTCCCTACGAGAAGAAAAAAAATAAGGGAAAGGATCAGGGGCTGTATTTTGAACGAGAACAATAAGAAAATTTAATTATTAATGGAAAATTCTTATTCATTTTTTTCAAATTTTAATAAGAGTAGGAAAAGATGAGGAAAGATCAGGAATGAGCTTAACTTGAAAGGAAGGATCAAAATTTTATTATTATGGTTTCACATATTTTCTTTTTTAACACTTTTTTTTATGATTTTATCATCCATTTTTATGTTTTGGGTTCGGATCCAGTTACAAGTGATTACTGTGCCCGTGAACATCAGGTTGCGTAATGCTTCTTTAAATATCGTCCATTGATTGGATGCATAGGTAGTTCTCCACGGCAATTCACAAGCTGTTAAGAACCTCCCGAGTAAACTGTCTTAACCATAAATGGCCCCTCCCAAGTTGTTTCAAATTTACCTACTATCTTGCGGTGTGCAAGAATAGGTCTCCTAAGAACTAGAACCAAGTCACCAACTTTAAATGTCCTTGGGCGGACCAGTTTATCGTGGGCCTGGATCATCTTGGCTTGATACAATTCTAGATTTTGCTGTGCTGAAAGTCGTTTCCCTTACAAGCTTTCCAATTCGTCTAATCATAATTTGACATTCTCTTCTGTAGTAATCTTCTCTGCAACTGCAATTCTGAGTGACGGAAGCTGAACCTCCAAAGGCAAGACGGCCTCGGACCCATCACAAGAGCGTAAGGCGTAGACTGAGTAGGAGTTTTGAAAGTCGTCCTGTAAGCCCATAAGGCTTCTAATAACTTCTTGTACCAATTTCTCTTGTTGTCATCCAAAGTTTTCCTTAGGATTTGGACGAGAGCTTTATTAAAATCCTCGGCCAAGTTGTTTGCTCTTGGGTAGTAGATCGTCGAATAATGCCAATCAATCTCGTGCCTTCAAACAAAACTATTGATCTTTGTACTTCTGAATGCTGACCCGTTATCTGAGATAATTCTGCGCAGTACCCTGAAACAGTAGATGACTTGATTCTTGAAGAATCGCAACACATGATGTGCCTTCACCTCTCTGAGCGGTATAGCTTCTGCCCATTTGGAAAAGTTGTCTGTAGCTGCAAGAATAAAGCAATGTCCTCTTGAACAAGGCGGTTCTATTGGACCCACAATATCTGTGCCCCAACATTCAAACAGCCACGACGTAGTTGTCGGATGTAGCACATTTGGAGGTTGATGTAGAACCATTCCATGCACTTGGCATTGGTGACAATTCTTGGCAACTTTCATGCAATCGGTCATCATCGACGGCCAGTTGTACCCTAGTCTCTTAATCTTCATTTTCATTTTTGGATCCGATTGATGAGCGCCACAAAGTCCTGAGTGCACCTCTTTAACAATTTGAAGAGCCTCAGACTCGCCTAGGCACCTTAGCCACATATGATCAAAAGACCTTCTGTATAACGTATTGTTTATTAATGTGTAAGACAGAGTTCTTTTCTTGATTTGATGGGCTAATAACTTATCATCCGGTAGGTTCCCTGTTTGCAGGTAGTCTATTAATGACTGCCGCCAATCTTCTGTAGTTTCTGTCACTGTCGCAACTGATTTTTTTTCTTTTCTCGATTTCGTGTATCGCATCCACGTCGAGCCGTGATAGGACTCGTCATCCCCGAACCGACATTTCAACCGATTTGTCCTGTAAGCAGGCAAACTCTTTTAAAAGGCAGGCTAACGCATATGCGAGAGTATTTTCTCTTCTGGGAATCTTGTAGATTGTTACATTCAGAATCTGCTCCAACAACTTCATTGCATACTGAAAGTACTGTTCGAGTCTTGGTTTCAGGATTCTGTATTATCCAGCGACCTGTCGAATAATTAACCGCGAATCACCGTAAATGTTGATGTCAGTTATCCCCATCTGAATGGTTAACTCCAATCCTGTTATGATAGCTTCGTATTCTACTTCATTGTTCGTACACGGTTTTGTTAGATGGTACGAGTACCTTAACATCCCCCGCTCTGGTGTTATAAAGATTAGTCCGATTCCTGCCTTATCGGGCACTATTGTTTGCAATTCTTTATGTTTCTGTGCTGAAGATGCTCTGTCGAAGTACAATTACCAACGTTGATCACCGGGGTCTTCTAGGCTCATTATCTGTTTGTCTGACAAGTTGTCGTTAAGAGGCGATTCTGCCGGCAAAGAGTGCGCTGCGAGGAAGTCATCTAGGACTTGTTCCTTTACGGCATGAAGAGGAGCAAAAGTTATATCGAATTGCAATAGTATCATCGACTACCTGGCAAGTCTGCCGAAAAGCGTCGGTCAAGTCACAAATATTGCAATGGATTAAACTTCGAGATAAGGTTGACCTTATGAGAGAGCATATAATGCCTAAGCTTTTGGCCGCAAGGCCTGTGGCCAAGCAATGCTTCTCAATAGGAGGATACTTTACTTCCATCAGAATTAGACGACGAATTAAGTAGTAGAGAGCATTTTCTTTACCCTCGTCATTGACCTGGGCTAGCATGGCTCCAAGGGAATCATCCAAAGCCGTGGTATAAAGTATCAACGGTCTACCCGAGACTGGGGCTGCTAAGACAGGAGTTGTCATTAAATATCGTTTGATGTCATCGAAGGCATGTTGACATTTGGAGTCCCAAGTGAACTTGGCATCCTTCTTAACCAAAGCAGAAAAAGGCTGAACCTTCCTGACAAATTCTAAATAAAGCGTCGAAGATATGCCAACTTCCTTGAAAGGATCGTAATTGTTTCAAAGTTTTGGGAGGTGGAATTTCTAAGATAGCTTTAATCTTCTCCGGATCGATTTCAATTCCGCGATGTCGGACAGCAAATCCTAAGAATTTCCCGGAGGTAATGCCGAAGGTGCATTTCAAGGGATTCATCTTAAGGTTAAATTGTTTTAATTGTTCGAAAACAATTCTCAATTCATACAAATGATCTTCCTTCAGTTTGCTCCTGATGACCACATCATCCAAGTAGCACTCGACTTGGTTGTGAATGAGATCATTAAAGATCCTCTTCATTGCTCTTTGGTAAGTGGCTCCTGCGTTCTTCAATCCAAAAGGCATCACTGTGTAGCAGTATATTCTGATTGGCGTTCTGAAGGCTGTGAGCTTCTCGTCTGCCGGTGTCATATTTATCTGATTGTCTCCTAATAATCCATCCATGAAAGAGAAGACTTCATGTGTCGAAGCGACGTCGATCATCAATACTGAAATTGGTAGTGGGAATTCATCTTTTGAGCATGCTTTGTTCAAATCTATGAAATCCACGCAGATTCTGGTCTGACCATTTTTCTTTCTAACTGGTACCACATTGGCTAACCAAGTTGGATATTGTTCTTCACGGACAAGTTTAGCGTCTATTAGCTTTTAACTTCAGCTATTACTTATTGTTCAATCTCTAGACGCATTCTTCTGGGAGATTGTTTGACTGGAATGGCAGTGTGATCTACTCCTAGCTTGTGAATTGCAACCTCTGGAGCTAAACCTAGCATTTCATCGTAACTCCAAGAAAAACAGTCCTTAAATTCTATTAATAGCTTGATCATTTCTTTGGAGTCTTCTTCATTGAGTAAGGAGCTAACAAAGGTCGGCCTAGGCTCTTCGCTAGTACCTAAGTTAACTTCCATTAACTCGTCTATTGTAGATTTAATTTCTTCTTCAAATTCTGACGGAGCGTCTCCGATTGGCATATCTTCGAGTTGATCTGAAGCTTCTAGGCAGTCTTCATTCGGCACGCAAGTGACAACCAATCAAAATTCGAATCTTTAGCTGGCTGAGCACGTGCCGAATCCAAGACCATGCTTTGAGTTAGGCAGTCGACTGATATCATTCCATAATTTTTCAAAGCGCTGTGATTGATCTTTCGTCTACTGTTTAGGCAAGATACCACGCTGAATTAAATTTTTAACACAGGAAGAATTGCACTCAAAATGCAATTCCATTAATTCGGAAGAAGTAACATCTTCAAATTTTACATCATTTTCAATTTTGGAAGAAGAAGTATCACGGTAGAACTTGATCGGCTTAGCATCGCCACCATGTACTTCTTTGACCACCATACCCTCGACCTTACTAGGGTGGATCGGGGTTTGGGTCATAGTGTGCACATAGTGGTTAATCTTGTCGTACATCGATTTATATTCTTCGTTCTTTTCATCTTGGAGAGAGATCTTGAACTGGGGTTTCTTTTGATTTATTTTCATTGCTTCTTTCTTGATTTCTTCTTCTTCTTCTTTGGAACTATTCTCCAAATCAACATCAATGACAGGCTTATTCTGTTCAACTGTTCCACCGTTTCTTCCTCGGCCTAGTCCCCGGCCTTAACCTCGGGTGAGAGTTCTGGAAAAAACTTCACCATCTCACCATAAGGGAGTTGTGAGTAACTGTTGAACAAGAATTTTAGGCTCTTCGTCATCTCGAACTCTTTTTTCTTCATTTAGTATGACATTTTTGGAAAAGATTGTTTTCTTCGGAGGCGCGTAGTAGGCTGCATCTTTGTGAATTCTGATTTCATGCACGGAGAATGGTTACAGATCACCTTTGATACACTGTTCTTTTTCATATTCATAATACTTTTTGCACTGGTGCAGAGATGACGATACCATCCGGTTCTCATGGATCCACGGCCGACCCAGTGGAGCATTGAACGATGTCTCAGAATCAATTATGTGGAACTTTGCGGTTGTCTTTGCCAAATAACTAATTTTCATTAGTAGTGTTATCGATCCAAGAGCTCTTTCTCCTTTCTGATTGAATCCTCTTAGTAACATTTTGTCTATTTCAAGGTCACAGGCATCAATTTTTAAGTATTCTAACATCCGAAGATTCATTATGTTGATCGATGCTCCAGAATCAACTAACACTCTGGAGAGTGTGAACTTTCCAATGGAGACTGAAATGTACAACGTTCGGTTGTGATATGCTAAATCAGCTGTTCCAATTAGCAGATCATTGTCCGTGAAGGTAACACCGTGTTGTTCTTTCAACGAGCAAACCTCGTCTAAGGAATTACCGGCCATTTGAGCTAAATAAATTTCTGGATCAAGTAAAGCCTTGATCAGAGTTTCCCTCATCTCCTTTGACAGGATCAGAGTGTCGTAGATGCTTAGTTTGGCTGGTATCTTCCTAAGATAGGCTAACAAATTATAATCCACTTTGTTACCAGGTTCTTCAATTTCTTCCCGAGTGGGCAATTCTTTCGCTGGGGTTGGCTCTTCCTGAGCAACCACCTGCTTTCCTTTATCCTTTGGACCCATTCTCGGGGGTAGAACTTTTCCGCTTCTTAGATTAACTTTTGTTATTTCTTCCGAATCTACCGGTGTCTCCTTTTGAATCGGAACGATTGGCTCTTCTGAATTTTCTTGGGAATCTGACAACTCTAATTCTATCGTGATCGGAGCTCCTCAGAATTCACAAACGGACTCGTCGCTTCTTGAGTTTTCGTAGCCATTCTTGTGAATGTCTCCTCCTTTGTCAGGGTCATCAAGATTTTGTATGATTTGAGAATCATTATTCGTATCAAAATCAAAATTCGGATTAGGTTGGTTGTCGTTAGTTACTTAATCATTAGAAACAGTCAAAACGTAGCCAACACCATAACTCTTATCATTATATGATCCCGCCGGGTCGAGCAAATAATCATACAGAGTTAGAGGTCCGAGGGATCTCTCCCCCGAATCAGAAACAACCATCCTAGGAAAAGCAGCCCCTAATCTACCCCTCGGAGCCTCAGTCTTCTTTTCTTTCACGATCTTCTCCTCCTTCTGGGGTGGCTCCTCAATCGTAAGCGATAGTGCCGGCTTAACAGGTTTCAAACTGTGAGTTGAAGCGCGCGCCGATGCGGTCTAGATGTGATCCAAAATTCTCTTTAAAGACTTTGTCCAGACAGTACTCCATCCATCGTCAGTCATGTACGGGTCTATCGGAACAATAGGATCCATTGAAATAACATTAACGGAACCTCCTTTTTGGGGCTCCATCATGTATTCCTTCGGGATCGTTATGTTCCCTCTTCGAAGATTATCCTCTAGCCAATTCTTGAAGGTGAATCAGTCTTCTATCTTATGTTTGAGCATCCTATGGTAGGGACAATAGTTCATATGATCCTTCTTATCAACTTCCTCTGGCCTTCTGGGCTTTCGTAGCTGAAAGTGAGGTGTCTTCATCAAACTGTGAAACATCTTGGCCACTGCTTTAGTCTTGAAGGGATATTCTTTATTCAGAAGTTCCTTTAAGGCACGCGGTTGACGAGGCGGCGGCTGATCATGCTGCAGCAACTGATAACTTGGTCGAGGCTGTTGATAGCTCTGCTAAGGTTGTTGATAAGTCCGTTGCAGTGGATGGTAGCTTGGCTGCGGTCGCTTTGGCTGTATCTGCACTGCCTGCTTACCTTTATCCACTACCGTGAAGATTCCTGATTTCTTCTCAAATGCTTTCATTCGTTTCTGCTTATCAGTCTTATCGACGAAACTCAGCTGTTTTGCTTCCTCTTGCAAGCTCCCAGCCTTGCTAAGCAACTTCTCGAAAGTCTTAATTGTGAATCCTTTGAGGAGAAGTGCTATCGGGCCATGGATACTCTTAAGCGGGATACCGACTGCATGCTGTTCCTGAAGTTGTGGTTCACACCTCATGCATAGATTCCTCCATCGAAGTATGTAATCCCCCAAGGTTTCATTTGGTTTCTGTGGTGCTGAGCTCCACCACTAAATCACCGATAGTGATGTGATGCTGAGCCCCATCAAACTGCTTAATGAAAAAGTGCTCCAATTCTGCAATGGTCTTGACTGAACCATTCGGTAATTATGCATACCAATCAAAGGCAATCCCTGACAAACTAACGAAAGAGTAAGGCGTCGCTCCCTTCGGAATTGCTACAACTAGCACGAAAATGTGCGACATGCTGCCAGTGGTTTCCCGTACCGTCGAAAGTCTTAAACATAGGTGGAACGAAGTCCTTCGGGTATTGGACTGCATCAAATTCTTTGGGGTAAGGTCTACCTGTCTGAATAGATGTTCCACTCTTAGACTGGGCTAAGGCTTCTCGCACCTGATGTTTCACCATATTCTTAATATCCTTCTTGGGAATCATGCTTTGGACTGAGTCCTTCTTAGGCTGTTCATCTCCGTTGACAGATGTAATTTGTTTTCCTCCATCTGCAATGTGAATGATCTCTGGGGGTGTTTCCTTCTGAGGTTGAAGCTGACTCTGGAGAGTGGCTAAGGCAGCCGCCATCTCTTCCATCTTCTTTGTCATCTGATAAATTGTGTCATCCTTTTCCTGAAGACGTGCTCTCATCACCTCTGGTTCATCTCTTTTTGTAGTTGATGGAGCTCCCTGCAGAGCTGACGACACTCGAGTCTCAACTATGTTGATCTCAACACATTCTTCATCCATGAATTCTGATGAATCCACTTCATTTCCCAATCCTTCTCTTTTTTCCCTTGCCAACCCTCGGATGTCCATTCTTAGCTTTTGATCACTAGAAAATATATTAATAAATTCATACTAATTTTATATGAAATTGCACTTTAAAGAAAGGTATTTTCTTTATTTTATTGCAGGAATAAAGATTTATAAGTACTGAAGGCAAAAAACACAAAAGAAGCAGATTTGGAGCAAAAAGGACTCAATTTTATAAAAATTGAAATGTCCCGCCAACAGCGAGATTTAGGCCCCAGACGGCGAGTTTTTCCCGAAAGTTTTGAATATTTTATAAGAAGCCCGCCGACAGCGAGATTGAGCCCGCCGACAGCGAGATCGGCGTGGTTAGTCCATCTTCTAGAAGCCCGCCGACGGCGAGATCAAGCCTCCGACGGCGAGACAGTTGAAAAGATCCAAAATAAAATGAACCTAGACGCGTTTTGAAGAGGTGCTTAAGTACCTTTTGGAGATTTGACCCTTCTATAAATAGAAACGAATTCTAATCATTTTGTGTGTCAATTTGTGTGTAATTAGAGTGTCAGTTTTTTCATTTGTGTGAAAGTTAAGAGTCTTTTGTCGGCATATTTTTAGGTTATGTGTTTTATTTTGAAAGGGGGTCGCCTACGTAAATTGCTCGGCGAATTTTTTTATATTTTAAATTTAATTTAAATATATAGTTTAAAAGATAACATTTGATTTTGAAAATAATTTTAAGTTTAAAAGTTTTAAGATATGAAATCAAACCGATCTCACATCCCAAATAGTTTATATAAGCGAGCACCACACCACAAACCGTGTATCTATCCCGAAGAATAGATACACTGCTTGATGATGGGGCTCGATTAAATAAACTATGAGATTTGTGACATCCGTTTGGTCTGCGAACCAATTTTATAAGCCGACAAATTCCCCGTTTAATATGAAAACATTAAACAGGGTTTATATTACTCGGGTTCTTTAAAATTCCCTATAAGGGCAAGCCCCTATAGTTAATTACATCTTAAGTGACGGAATCACCTAAGAAAACTCTCGATAATAATCAATAACTCGCTCTCAAGAATTTCAAAGTTTAAGTTTTCAAAGAATTGAATTTTTGAATCTCAATAGGGAATGGATCAAGTTTGGAACATTTTATTTTGGGAATTCAAAGGAAGAAAAGTAGGAGAAATTACGGATTCGAAGTGAACTTCGATAATCTCCCGACTATCCTATTATTTCGTTTGGATTTAGGAAAGTCCTAATGTTTATTTAATGTTTTAATCTTCGCCAATTTTAATTAATTAGGGCTTATATTTATATGATAGAATCATACAAATAGCCTCGGAAGATATGAGGGTTTATGTCGTATCGGACGACTACCTCGGAATCCTAAGATCGGTTAGGGCTTAATTTACATGATATGATCATGCAAATGCCTAACGAAGAGTCGAGGATTTATGCTCGCACTAGGCAAACTACCTCGAAGTCCTATGGCTTTGTTGTTTAATTCTAGGGAAGTTTTGCTGAAGTAGTCTCAGGTTTTGTTGATGACGATGGCCGTGCTGCCCACCATGCTCCGAGCTCCTTGTTGTTGCAGAGGTTTAGTTTTAGAGATCATAAATCAGGGGATGAGAAAAGTGTTTTGGTTTAGAGAAATCTTAATTTCCGAGTGTTTTTTGTGTTTTAATTAAAACAAATCTTAAAGTTGATTATAACAACACCGGTTAAGATCCTACTGGCTCCATCCTTCCGCATCATTATTTTTATCGGATTCACTTAATCCGTATGAATTTGCTAAACTCAACCGAATGAGTTCCACACTTTCATTTAGACCGCTGGAAATCCCGTTAGCAACACATAGGTTACATCATCCGAGGTATTCCCGATCATCCAACGTGACGTTTTAATTCAGCTGTAATTGTAGTTTTGTGTTCCGTTTGTGATTAAATTTTAAGTTGTCTTATATTTTGAAATGTCGTGGAGGTGAATTTTATCTTGTAGTGTCTTTTAATTTAGTTATGGGTTTCAGCTTTGGTTTCGTCCTAAAGGTGTGGGTTTTCATGCAACTGTTGTTTATCATGCAAGAAAAATAAGTGCGATGCGATTAAATAAATTACCGTAAAGTAATTCGCAATAAAATAAAAGCGTACCCGAGGGTCTTCCCGTCATCCCAAGCCGCACTTAAAACACAGCTAGAATATTTAAGCAAGTTCCTAGGTAAAGCTAAGGTAAGGGTTAGGGTTTTCTACCAAATTCCTAATCCTATAGCTAGTCATTTCCTATGACGTCTAGGTTCCTCGTGTTTTTAGTTTGAAGACAATTTTCTTCATCAAAGAACAATTAAGTTCAATCGTTCTTATAAATATCCTATCATATCGAGGAAGTGCTTAAGAAGAATCTTAAACATCTTTTCAATATTTGTAGGATTGTTTTAAGTCCAAGAGAATTTAATTATGTAAATGAATCGATCGTCCGAGGTTTTCAAGTTTTGTTAACTCTGCTCAGTGAACTAGTGATATTTGAATGTCCTATAAGTGAAGTAACATTTCATTTAATACTCCATTTAGGAGTTACAATAGTAAAAGCTCCTAAGGGCAAAATGATATTTAATGATTTCGTGATTCAAATTTAAGTTCAAATTAATGATTTAAGTTTGGAATAGTGTTCAAGTTATCTTAGATTTATTTTTGAATTCTTCATGTCTTTATATTTAATTTAATTTAATTTAATTTAACTTAATTTAATGTAATGTGGTTTAATTTAATTTAATTTAACTTAAGTTAATTTAATGTAATATGATTTAGTTTAATTTAATTTAATTTAATTTAATTTAATATAATTTACTTTTAATTTAATTTAATTTAATTTAATTTAATTTAATTTAATATAATATAATATAATTTAATTTAATTTAATTTAATTCACTTTAATTCAATTTAGTTTGATTTGATGTTACATTGAAATAATTTGATTTAATTTAATTAATTTTTTTTATTTAATTTGATTTAATTTAATTTAATTTTAATTTAATTTATTTAATTTAATTTAATTTTTAATTTAATTTAATTTTTAATTTAATTTTTAATTTGATTTAATTTGATTTAATTTAATTTAATTTTATTCATTTTAATTTTAATTAAAATTTTAAAAGAGTTCAATAATTTAATTTTAGTTTAATGATTAAGTCATTTAATATTTTAAATTTGAATTATCATTTTAATTAGGAATTAAACACTAATGAAATGATTAATTTAGGGATTTTTAAATTAAAGAATAAATCTCTTCCTAATAATATCCCTATTTTAATAATTCTAATTTTATTATTCTTCCAAATTTAATCAATTATTTAATTAAAGTTTAATCATTTTAAATTGCTTAATGGGTTTCTACCCTTCAATTATTAAATTTCAATCATCCAAATCAGGTTAGGATCAAATATTTTACTTGTTAATTTTTTATTAAACCTAAAGTTTTAATAAAGGATTAAAAGAAGTTTAATTACCACTTCACCCTTTAAGCTTAATAATTTCATAACTCACTAAATTGAACTCAAATGAACTTGAAATTTTTATGTGACTTCACTCATATGTCAATAAAGACATGAGAGGAGAAAATGTGATTTTTCTGTATTTAATTTATTTATATGATTATTTTTGGTAGAAAATAGAGATTTCCAAGGAAAATTTAATAAAATGACCAAGGGAAAGTTTCTGTCCTTAAGAAAATTATGGGACATTCCTAATGACCAGAGGACCACTTGGACCAAATTTTGTGATTTTTTGAATTATATTTTATTTATTAGAATTATTTTAAGTTCTGGAGTATTAATTAATTTAAAAATAAAATAAATGTTGAAAAATGAATTTTATGTTTTTCTAAAATCTCTCTGATATCAAGGAAATCAGAGAAGCAAATTTTGCAATTTTCTGATTTTTCTATGATTTATTATAATTATTTTAGTGAAAATGCTAGAAAATACATTTTTTTAATTTTAAAATTACCCTAGAACTTTAAAAATTAATATCTCACCAAATAGGCCTAAGAAAAATATGGGGTTTGTTCCTAAGTGATTAAAATTCAAAATGTGACATTTTGGTGAATTTTATTATTTTTGTGATTTTTATTATTTTTTAATTATTAAAAATATTAAAATAATATTAAAAATCAACTTTTTTAGAAAATTGAAATTTTAATTTTTTTAAATTCCCCTGATATCAGAGAGGCTCCAAAACCAATTTGGTGAATTTTTGAAAGGTATTTTGAAAGTTATGAATTTTTAAAGTTTAAAATGACTAAATGGCTTAATCAACCCATTTAAGTAGGCTAACCAAGTCCAATTGACTTCAAATTTTTATGGTGGGTTCCTCTGATCCTAAAGGTCAGTGGAGAATTGATTTCAAGTCAATTTGATGTATGGTTAACTCTAATTAATTAGGGGTCTATTTTGGATGTTTAAGCCAATTAGTGGTTATCTTAAGTGAATTAATCCAAGTCCTATTTTTCCTAGTGGTTCTCTCGGTCATAAGGAACATCACCAAATTTTCCTATAATTTATTTCACAACATGCTAATTTTTTGAATTAAAATACTCAAAACAAGCAACATGCATTTGAAAAATTAATAACTTTTCACAGAGGTGGCCTCCGACCTTGGAAAATTCAGTGGAATGTTCCCAAGTTCGTAGGCTTCAAAAGCCCTATGGTCTCATGCCATGGTGAATTGTATGAATGCATGGAGAATTAAAACAATGCAGGGAGTAAATAATTAATTAAAAATAAAACACTTGGACAAAATTAATTAATTTCTTTTCCACATTATTCTCCTCTCGTTCACCGAGCAAGAGGGTATTTTTATTTTATTTTTCCGATTTTTCTACACAAAGATATGGATTTTCCAAGTTTAGGGAATTAAATAAATCAGAAAACCCCTAATTTTCTATTTATCCGAGTCGGCGCCGCGTCAGCCTTAGCATCTCCGAAGTGCCGCGTGGCGCGCTCCCATTCGACGCCGCCGCTTGAGTCAGCATCCCGGGTCCCGCCTTCCGCGTATCATCTGCCGATCCAACCTAATCTGAGCCGTCCGTCCGCGTGTATTAAATGGACGGCATCCATTCATCGTCACCAAGCGTCCTCACCCGTGAGCCGTCCACCTTCTAGCCCTAAGATCTCACTCGATTCTCCATGGATTTTTATGTTCTTATACTCTATGGATTCGTCTTCAAGAGACGAACACATCTATACTGGCTAATGTTTATCGAAATTGACTCATTTGAAATGGAGAATGTTTAGAAGCTCGGGATGAAGAATTGATCCATACCTTAGCTCGAGAGGTGAAGCCTCGATCGAGATGCTCGGCACGTTCGTTGGAGCCGCAGAGGCTAGGGATGAAGCTCCGGGATGCGGTGAATCGCCTGGGTGTGATTTCCACCAAGGCCGATCACAACCTTCGGAGTCCGGAACAACTCGGGTGGCCCGGAGATGGGGCTTTGCTTGGTGGACACCTTCCCTTGGTCTCGGTGAAGGTGTAGGACCAATCAATTCGGGGATTGGCTCACCGTGGAGAAGTGTCCCGGTTTTGGGTGGAATTTCGGCTGAGAAATCGGATTTTGTCGATGGGGATTAGGGCAATCGACATCGGGGCTCAAGTGCTCTAAGGGTGGAGAAGGGTTCGGAACAATTTTGGCGCAGTTTCGGCAAGGTTTGTGCAACTCTCCTCTCATGGCCGTGAGGGTGAGGGGTTTAAATAAGCACGACTGGAGGCTCTCCCAGGGGGGTTTAATGGTTGGGATCAGCTGCTTAGGTTAAGGGAAGAACAGCCATGCTATCCATTTGGGTTGAGACAAGTCGACGATGGAGAATTTCAATGTCGGCTCACATGCGAGCTTTCGGCCATGGTGTTTTCCGGCGACTCGGTGGCCGGCCGGCCGTGCATGGGTCACCCTCGGTGTTCAGTGGGTCGTGGCTCGATGTTTGTGAAGGCAATCGGGCGTGGCCATGTGTAAAGGGTTTGAATCAAAGTGGAATGGGGTAAGGGTGTATTTTGGCTCAAATTGGTCAAATGCATGGATTGGGCTAGGTGCACCTTCCCATGGCTAGTTTGGAGCTGAAGATAAAGTGGTTTAGGTCAGCATAATTAGTGGGGAAGGGTCACCATCCAAGTACAATTAAGTTTAAGCAAGGTTTAGTGGAGTCATGGAAATGGCTAATCCCTTTAAGGGAATATGGAAAGGGCCTCCTCCTCTTGCCATCTTGGGTATGGTGAGGTGGAAAGTAGATCCCATGGCTCTCATGTGGCTCATGCATGGCTTCATGGCTCATCTTTGGCTTGGGAAAAGCTTGGTCAATTTCATGAAAATGGATTATAGGAATTTTTTGGTAATTTGATGGAAATTTGTATGGAACTTGATTTGGAATGATTTGATGATGAATTTAGGACTTAGGTATTGAGTTTAATTGAAAGTATGATGAGGGGAAATGTCATATGGGCTTTGGGACCAATTTTGGGCCTTTGGATGTGGTAAAGGATGCGGCTTTTAAAATGGTTTAGGAAAGTGGGCTTTTGAATTTTAAAATGGATTTTGGAATGAAATTTTGGTAAAGGCTTGGGCCAAATAATTGTTGAGTTTGGTTTAGGGATGTGTCATGAGTGGTTTGAAACAAATTTGAGGTGATTTGGGTTTGAATTGGGTTGAATATGGGCCTTTTTGGTAAAGAGGGTAAGGTGGGCCAAAATGGGCTACCATGGGCCAAAGTTGGGCTAGAGTTGAAATTGATGTAAAATTAATGTTGGGAAATGTTTATGGGAGTGTTTCAAAGAGGTTTTGGCTTTGGTTAGGTTTTGATTTTGGGATTTGGGCTCATTCTGGGCTAGGTTTAGGTTTAGGTCAAAATTGGGCTTTTTGATTTTGGGTTGAATTTGAAGTGGGGTTTGGGTCTAAATTTTGGGCAAATTATGTTAGTGTTTTGTTTATGGGAATGTTAAGGAAGATTTAGGAAAGATTTGGGGTTAATTGGAGTTGAATTGGGTGAGTTTGGGTTAGGTTTGGGTCATGGGTCCAAATTGGGCTTTAAGGCCAAAAGTGAAATTGGATCCCAATGCCAATCAAATTGGGCTTGGATTTGGTCTAGATTGGTGTTGGGGATGTTGAATTGAATTTTAGAATTGAATTGGACCAGAATTTCGGTCAATTGGGTAGGTTAGGTTTGACATTGGGTTTACTTTGGGTTAAAATGGGTCAAATTGGGGATTTTGGTAAAAGTGGGGTAAATTGACAAAATTGGCCCATGGTGTAGTTGAACAAAATGAAATTGGGAATATTTGGGATTTTTTGGAATTTTCTGGGAATTTTCTGAATTTTTGGATTTTTTGGCTAAGAGGGGTATTTTGGGTATTTGGAGGGTATTGGGAGGTATTTTTGGAATTTTTGGTATTTTTGGTTATGGATGATCAGTTTGAGTGATGTGGAAATGTTTGGGAATGATTTTGGAGAATTTTGGGTGATTTGGAAATTTTTGAGAAATTTGGGCTATTCAGGGCTTTTGGTAGGTTAGGTGGGTGTAGGGTCCCGAAGGTCAAAAATTAAAAATTTGGAAAATGGAAGATTAGGTGAATGTAAGTGGAATAAAATCATTTTGGTTGAGCCATGAAGCCATATCAAGCCCACATGAGCCATGAAGGGACTCATTCGAGGCATTCACTATGTTGTTTCTAACCCTCTTAGCCAAGGGCTTAGGGTTAAGGACCATCCATGTGAATCATCTACATGAGTCAGAGGTCAAGTCGGGTATGGGTGTGTTTTAGGAGGTGTATGGAAGTGTAGTGTGTGTGTAAGTCAGCCCCTTCATCGGACCGAGCCACCCGTAAGGCGCCCTAAGGCCAAAGAGTCCTATAGGAACTCATCCTTTAAACTTCCACACTCGATTTCAACCCTCTAGGTGATTAGGGGTCTACAGTCAAGTTTGTGGGGTTTGCAGGAAGTTAAGAAGTGGTTTGAATTTCTAAATGGTGGATTCCAATTCTAGTCCTCTAAGATAGTCAAAGGAAAAGCCTAAGGCTAGATCCTAAGTACTAAAGAGAAGAAGAGAAGACCTCATCAAAAATGAGGTCAACAAATGGACCCCCAATAGGTTTGGTGAGCTGACGGAGCACACCGCGCGTATTGGTGTTGACCGAAGCGATCAACAAAACCAACACAGATATCCAAGTAACAAACTTAGGACGAAGTAGAAGAGTTTCCGCTGGGGAGTGTCAAGTATATCTCTAAGACTGGAGATTCCTGAACTCTCGCTGGGGAAAGGAAAAGGAGGTGAATTCCAAATCACAAGATCCGGGGAAATTTCGATTTAAATCTTTGTTTCAGTCTAAGTTTTGATGTGTGAGCTCATATTTTAGTTTGAGTTTCAATTTAGATTGAAGTCTGTCAAGATTAATTTGAAGGGATTTGATTTGAAATGAAAATTGGAATTTTGAAGTTTTAGATGTAACATCTTCAACCCCAAAAGGAGATCGAATCGATTGGATTGGATCATTACAATGAGGAAAGATCTCGTAGTAATGCGGTATTGGATGTAAAATCCTTAACCTCAAGAGTTTGATTTTGATGTATTTCAAGTGCAATAAGGAAAGAATCCTAAAGCAAGTGCGATCTTGGATGTAAAATCCTCGACCCAAAAGCTTCGAATTTGATGTATTTCGAGTGCAATAGGAAAGGATCCTAAAGCAAGGTGCGATCTTGGATGTAAAATCCTCGACCCAAAAGTTTGAATCCGATGTATTTCAAGGTGCAATAGGAAAGGATCCTAAAGCAAGTGCAGTCTTCGATGTAAAATCCTCGACCCAAAAGTTTGAATTTGATGTATTTCAGAGTGCAATAGGAAAGAATCCTAAAGCAGTGCAGGTCTTGGATGTAAAATCCTCGACCCAAGAGTTTGAATTTGATGTATTTCAAGTGCAATAGGAAAGAATCCTAAAGCAGATGCAGTCTTGGATGTAAAATCCTCGACCCAAAAGTTTGAATTTGATGTATTTCAAAGGCAATAGGGAAAGAATCCTAAAGCGAATGCGGTATCGGATGTAAAATCCTCAACCTCAAAAAGTTGATTTTGATGTATTTCAATGGCAATAGGAAAGAATCCTAAAGCAATGCGGTATCGGATGTAAAATCCTCGACCTCAAAAAGTTGATTTTGATGTATTTCGAGTGCGATAGGGAAAGAATCCTAAAGCAAGTGCGGTATCGGATGTAAAATCCTCAACCTCAAAAAGTTGATTTTGATGTATTTCAATGCAACAGGAAAGAATCCTAAAGCAAGTGCGGTATCGGATGTAAAATCCTCGACCTCGAAAAGTTGATTTTGATGTATTTCAAGTGCAATAGGGAAAGAATCCTAAAGCAATGCGGTATCGGATGTAAAATCCTCGACCTCGAAAAGTTTATTTTGATGTATTTCAGGCAATAGGGAAAGAATCCTAAAGCAAGTGCGGTATCGGATGTAAAATCCTCAACCCCAAAAAGTTGATTTTGATGTATTTCAAAGGCAATAGGGAAAGAATCCTAAAGCAATGCGGTATCGGATGTAAAATCCTCGACCTCAAAAAGTTGATTTCGATCGAGGTTTGATGTGAGATCCGGAAAGATCGAATTTGAGAATTGAAATTTGACCGAGATTTGATTTAAGATCCGGAAGATCGAATTCGAGATTCGATGAGATTTGGAATCCGGAAAGATTGAATTTGAAATTGATAGAGATTTGGAATCCGGAAAGATTGAATTTGAAATTTGGAAGGATGAGTTTGAACTCGGTTGAAATTTGATTTAAGATTTGATTTGAAATTTGGAAGATCACATTTGAAATTTGATCGAGAATTTGATTTAACATTTATGTTGATTTTGTTTATCTTTTAATGATTCAAATTTTATTTTATCGTTTATTTAATGTTCATGTGAATTTGGTGTTTGTCATTTTTTTTAGATTTTTTTTTTAAGGAAAGTTTTCTTTTATTCTCTTTTTTTATTCCTTTTCTGTTCTTTGTTCGAAGTTCATTTAACTTTAACGGCGTTTCCCAATCAATTTGCACAAAAGAGGTGAAGGCCAAAAATGTGACATGGTCACTTTCATTCCAATCATGTGAAGATACATCATACATCTCGATCCGGAATATATTTCATACAATCCATGTAAACTCAAAACGGATCGTGTATGATCTTTGTCGATCCATCCAAAGAAGCATCCGTCAAAAATCCATGTCCGAATAGTGGGGTACATGGTCAATAACATCACCTTCCAAGCCATCCTCGGCAAGGATGCCTTATGGATGTACATCGGAGGTGTGATATTTTCCATGTAACTCACAAGCTCGTAAGGCCGGAGGCTCTCTAGCTCCGGTCCGGTCCGGAAATGGTAAGGTGTCTTCCCGTCGTCCATCCTTCGAAAGTAACCGAGATCCGCTTCACCGGTACTCCCGGTATGCAATGCTTAGCGATATCCGCTCCGTTGCCCTTCGCATCATGACGGAACCTACCGGTAAAGGTATCTTTACCGGCCCTCGGAACTCACTCGGACCTCGCTATCCGGAGGTCGGATCCGAACATGATGTTACACTCGCTCAGGAAAGAGACTGCGCGTAAAGGTCCGACAAAGTCGTGGTGATCTATGTGTGGGGGTATGCAGTCACCCCGTTTGTAGATGTTGATGATGCGACTATTGGGTATGCAATCCGCCGGCAGTACCCTCCATGTTATCAATCTCTTTACCATTCTCTTGATGACTAATGGCATCGGATCCACTCGCCCATGACGGAGTATTCCCGGTGGGTTTCCCTTCCGTCCTCCGCAAAGTTGTAACGAAGCATCCACATTGTATCGTGATTCTTCCTTTCCCCGGCATCCATCTCCGGGTTCCGAGTATGTGTTTTCCCTCAGCGGCCCGCTCGACCCATTCTTTTCAAATCCCGGATGCAATCCACGATTTGCCGTTGTTCATACTCCGAGAATACGTCCGTATGTAGCTCGAGGCCCTCCAAGTATATTGATTCTTCCGCCTCTAATTCTCTCGAAGTATTCAAAAGTTTTCTTCTCGGACATTCCGTATTCTTTCTAACTCGTATTCCGGAATGATCCGCAGATGGCGAGGCCTCGGTGACATATTGTGGGATATACGGTTCAATCCCTTCACGTTCTCCCCGCATACCTTGGCTCCTCGTGGATGATGCTCGTCGGGACATCCCCCGGGTTGCTTCCGCAACAAGGTCATGCATCATTGGTGGTTCTATCCGGTGGCGTGGTAGCCTTCTTTCTTTTGATCTTCTAGAGATTTCCCTGGTTCTTTCCGTCATCCTAGGAGCTGGCCTCCTTTCTTCAGGTTCCCGGTGAACCGGTGTCCTTGAAGTGTATGCACCGACATTAGCAATCGTCTCGTCGCGCCGGTTCGCAGCCTAGTTTTGTTAACATCTTACTGATACGGCGATTCTTATTTCTTCGTTGCGTTGTCGTGAGAGTAGCTCTTCGAACTTCTTGAATCTCCGTGGGCGCGGCGCCGACAAGCTCGCCTTCGCCGTAGCGACTACGTACTTCATTTTCTTATCTTCTTCAATGTTTGTCTTTCTTTTCTTGCAGCTGGATCGGTGGCTTGGGCCACCCACTTTCATCACTCGTATGTCCGGGCAGCTCTTCTCGGTCAACCGGGACCCGGCTCACTTTCCTCGTATCGTAGGCCCGCCGGTGCGAAATCCGAGTCAATCTCGATTATCGCTCCATCCTTCACCCTCTTTTCATCGAGTGCAAGGCTTACGCCATTCTTAAAGTTCGGGACCAACCGCCCGCTCGACATTTCCCCGCGAAAAGACAAGGAAAAGGATCGGGGTCGTACTAAGAACAAGAACATTAAGAAAATGTTTATTAAAGACATTTTTTTTTATTATTCTTATATTTTTAAACTTAACAGGAATGAAGTGGGATAAGATCAGGTAAGAGATTTTGATTTGGAAAAGAAAACAAGGAAAAATTTTATTATCAGGATTTTATTTATTTTAGCACATTTTTGTCATTTTTGGGTTCGGACCCAGTCATAAGTAATTACTTCGCCCGTGCTTCTAGGGATGGAAAGTTCATTCCTTCGAAACATCAGGTAGCGTAGTACTTTTTCAAGTATCGTCCATTGATCGGAAGCATATGTCGTTCTCCTCGGCAGCTCACTAGCCGGTAGGAGCCTCCCGAGTAGCATCGTCTCAACCACAAACGGTCCTTCCCAAGTGGGTTCAAATTTTCCTCCTATCTTGCGGTGTGCAAGAATAGGTCTTTGAGAACGAGAACTAAGTCACCAACCTTAAAGGTTCTTGGGCGGACTCGATCCGTCATGGGCTCGAACCATCTTAGCTTGGTATAGTTCTAAATTCGCTCGCGCCGCAAGTCTCTTCCCTTCCGGGCTCTCTAATTCTTCGAGTCGTAATTTGGCGTTCTCTTCGTTGTGAGTTTGTTTGCAACCGCAATCCCGAGTGAAGGAAGCTGGACTTCTAAGGGTAACACTCGCCTCGGACCCATACACCGGAGCGTAAGGTGTAGCTCGAGTAGGAGTTCGAAAGTTGTCCGGTAGGCCCATAAGGCTTCTAACAACTTCTCGTGCCAATTTCTCTTATTGTCGTCCAAAGTCTTCTTTAAAATTTGAACGAGAGTTTTATTAAAAGCCTCGCGCAAGGCCGTTTGCTCTTGGGTAGTAAATTGTTGAATATCGCCAGCCGATTCCGTGTCTCCCGACAAAATTGTTGATTTGTGTGCTTCGAATGCCGACCCATTATCCGAGATGATTCCGCGCGGCACTCCGAAACGGTAAACAACTTGGTTCTTGAAAAATTGTAGTACGTGATGTGCTTTCACTTCTCTAAGTGGAACCGCCTCGCCCACTCGGAAAAGTAATCCGTAGCCGCAAGAATGAAGCGATGTCCTTTCGACGACGGTGGTTCTATTGGACCCACTATATCCGTGCCCCAACATTCAAATGGCCACGATGCAATTGTCGGATGTAGCACATTTGGAGGTTGGTGTAGAACCACTCCGTGCACTTGGCACTGATGACAGCTCTTGGCGATTTTCATGCAGTCGGTCATCATCGAGGGCCAGCAGTACCCTAGTCTTTTAATTTTCATTTTCATTTTCGGGCCCGATCGATGAGCGCCACGCAGTCCCGAATGCACCTCCTTAACAATTTCACGGGCCTCGGACCCGCTTAGGCACCTTAGCCACATTTCGATCGAAAGACCTTCCGTATAACGTGTTGTTTATTAATGCGTAGGACGCAGTTCTTTTCTTGATCCGATGGGCTAGCGACCCATCGTCCGGTAGCTTTCCCGTTTGCAAGTAATCTATTAATGGTTGTCGCCAATCTTCTCGTGTTTTCTCGTCATCGTTGCAACCGATTCTTTTTCTTTTTCCGATTTGTGTATTGTGTCTATGTCGAGCCGTGATAGGACCCGACGTCCGTGAACCGACACTTCCATCGATTCATCTTGCAAACGGCAAATTCTTTTGCGAGACGGGCTAAAGCATCTCGCTAAAGCATTTTCTTTTCGGGAATTTTGTAGATCGTCACATTCGGAATCTGTTCCAACAATCTGTATGGCATACCGGAAGTATTGCTCGAGTCTTGGTTTTAAAATTCGTATTGTCCGACGATCCGTCGAATGATTAACCGTGAATCCCCGTAGATGTTGATGTCCGTGATCCCCATTTGAATGGTTAATTCCAGACTCCGTTATGAGGGCTTCGTATTCGCTTCGTTGTTCGTACACGGCTCGTCAAGTGGTAGGAGTATCTTAACATCCCCCGCTCCGTGTTATAAAGATTAGTCCGATCCCCGCCTTACGGCACTATCACTTGCGATTCTTCGTCTTTATGTCGCCGAAGATGCTCCGTCGAAATATAATTCCCAACGTCGATCATCATGGTCTTCTAGGTTCATTATTTGTTCATCCGGCAAATCGTCATCGAGAGGAGATTCTGCCGCAAAGGGTGTGTCGCGATGAAGTCCGCCGAGACTTGTCCTTTTACTAGCACGGAGAGGCACGAAAGTTATATAGAATTGCAATAATATCATCGACCATCCGGCAAGTCCGCCGAAAGCGTTGGGCGGGTCATCAAGTATCGCAATGGATTAAACTTCGAGATCAAGTTGACCTTATGAGAAAGCATGTAATGCCCGAGCTTTTGAGCGGCGAAGATCGTGGCCAAACAATGCTTTTCAATTGCGGGATACCTTATTTCCGTCGGCAAGAAACGACGACTTAAGTAATAAAGAGCATTTTCTTTACCCTCATCATCGACCCAGCCAACAGTGGCTCCGAGAGAGTCGTCTAAAGCCGCGGTATAAAGCATTAGCGGTCTACCCGAGATCGGGGCCGCTAAGACAGGAGGTGTCATTAAGTATTGTTTAATGTCCTCGAAGGCCCTCTCGGCATTTCTCTTCCCAAATAAATTTGGCGTCCTTTTTAACTAGTGCCGAGAAAGGCCGACACCTACTCGACAGTGTTCGAGATAAAGCGTCGAAGATATGCCAGCTTCCTCGAAAAGATCGTAGTTGTTTTAAGGTTTTGGGAGGCGACATTTCTAAGATGGCTTTAATCTTTTCCGGGTCGATTTCGATTCCACGATGTCTGACAACGAATCCTAAGAATTTCCCGAGGTGACGCCGAAGGCGCATTTTAAGGGATTCATCTTAAGGTTAAATTGTCTTAATCGTTCGAAAACAATTCTCAAATCATACAAGTGGTTGTCCTTTACTTTGCTTTTGATGACCACATCGTCCACGTAGCATTCGACTTGATTATGGATGAGATCATCAAAAATTCTTGTCATTGCTCTTCGGTAGGTTGCTCTCGCGTTCTTCAATCCGAATGGCATCACCGTGTGCAGCAAAATACTCCGATCGGCGTTCGAATGCCGTAAGCTTTTCATCTTCTCGGAGCCATTTTTATCCGGTTGTATCCCGAAGATCCATCCATGAACGAGAATATTTCATGTGTTGAAGCAATGTCGATCATTAATTCCGGGATCGGTAGAGGGAATTCATCTTTTGACATGCCTTGTTTAAATCTCCGAAATCCACACAAATTCCGATCCGACCATTCTTCTTCTCGACCGGGACTACATTGGCTAGCCAAGTTGGGTATTGTTCTTCACGGACAAATTTAGCGTCTATTAACTTTTTAACTTCGGTTATGACTTGTTGTTCGATTTCTAGACGCATTCTTCCGGGACCTCGTCCGACCGGAACGTGCTGTGATCCACCCCTAGCTTATGGATCGCGACCTTCGGAGCTAAACCCGGCATCTCATCGTAGCTCCAAGCAAAACAATCTTTGAATTCCATTAATAACTCGATTATTTCTTCCGAGTCTTCTTTATCGAGTAAGGAGCTAACAAAAGTAGGTCTAGGCTCTTCGCTAGTACCTAAGTTAACTTCCGTTAACTCATCTATCGTAGATTTGATTTCTTCTTCGAATTCGGTGGAGCGTCTCCAATTTGTAAATCTTCGAGTTCGTCCGTAGTTTCCATGCAGCTTTCATTAGATTCGCAAGTGACAACCAAGCAAAATTCAGCATCATCAACCGATCCTACCGTGCCGAATCCGAGACCATGCTTTCGAGTCAGTGGACGACCGGAGTTATTCCATAAATTTTCAAAACGTTGTGATCGACCTTTTGTCCATTGTCTAGGTAAGAAACCACGCCGAATTAAATTTTGAACACAGAGGAGAGTACCACTCAAAAGGCAATTCCATTAATTCCGATGAAGTAGCATCTTCAAGTTGTACATTATTTTCGCTTTGGAGGAAGGAGCACCACGGTAGAATTTGATGGGTTTTGCACCACCGCTACGTACCTCTTTGACCTTCATACCCTCAATCTTATTAGAATGGATCGGGGTCAGTGTCATAGTATGTACATAGTGGTTAATCTTCTCGTACATTGATTTGTATTCTTCATTCTTCTCATCTTCGAGAGGGATTCTGAATTGCGGCTTCTTCCGACTTATTATCGCTGTTTCTTGTTTGATTTCTTTTTCTTCTTCGTAAGTATCTTCCCAACCGACATTGATGGTCGGTTTCCTCTCGTCCAATCGTCCTAACGTCTCTACCACGACCTCGTCCCCGCCTCGACCTCGGATGCGAGTTGTGGAGAAACCTTCACCATCTCGCCGTAAGGGAGTGGTGAGTGATCGGTGGACTAGAACTTCGTGTTCTTCGTTGTCCCAAATTTCCTTTGCTTCATTTGTTATGGTATCTCCTGAGAAGATCGTTTTCTTCGGTGGTGCATAATAAGCCGCATCTTCATGGATTCCGATTTCATGTACGGAGAACGGTTGTAAGTCACCTTTGATGCAATCGTTCCCCTCCATCGTAGTATTTGATGCATCGATGTAGAGATGATGGTACCATCCCGTTTTCATGTATCCATGGTCGGCCCGCAGAGCGTTGAACGACGTTTCGAATCAATTATGTGAAATTTCGCGGTTGTCTTTGCTAAGTCACCGGTCTTCATTAGCAAGTGTTATTGAGCCGAGGGCTCTTTCTCCTTTCCGGTTGAATCCCCTTAATAACATTTTGTCCGCCTCGAGCTCGCGAGCATCAATTTCCAAGTATGCTAGCGTTCGAAGATTCATTATATTGATTGATGCTCCCGGATCCACCAATACTCCGGAGAGTGTAAATTTTCCGATTGTAACCGAAATGTACAACGGTCGGTTGTGATCTCGTCGTTCCAAGTAGTAAGTCATCGTCCGTGAAGGTAACACCTCGTTGTTCCTTTAACGAGCAAACCTCATCTAAGGAATCTCCGGCCATTCGAGCTAAGCAAATTTCCGGATCAAGTAAGGCCTCGATCGCAGCTTCTCTCATCTCCTTTCGATAAGATGAGAGCATCGTAGATACTCGGTTCGATCGGTAGTTTCCTAAGATGGGCTAGCACGTTGTAGTCCACTTTGTTTTCATGTGTCTCTCGCTTCTTCTCGAATGGGTATTTCTTCCGCCGGGTTGGTTCTTCCCGAACAACCACCCGCTTTCCTTTGTCCTTTGGACCCATTCTCGGAGGTAGAACTCTTCCACTTCTTAAGTTGACTTCGTAATTTCCTCCGAATCTATTGTCGAGCTTGCCGTGTCTCTTCTTGAATCGGAATGACAGGCTCTTCCGGATTAGCTTCGAGTCCGAAGGCTCTAACTCTATCGTGATCGGAGCTCCTCGAAACTCGCGGATAGATTCGTTGCTTCGTTGAACTCTCGTAGCCTCCTTGATGGATGTCTTCTTCGTTATTTTGCTCGTCGAGATCGTGTATGATTTGAGAATTGTCGTTGGTATCGAAATCGATATCCGGATTATCGTTAGTTACGTAATCGTTAGAAACAGTCAAAACGTAGCCAACGCCATCACCCTTATCATTATATGATCCCACCGAAGTGAGCAGATAATCATACAGAGTCAGAGGTTCGAGGGATTTCTCCCCCGAATCGGAAACAACTATCCTAGGATAAGCAGCCCCTAGTCTAGCCTTAGATGTCTCGGTCTTCTCTTCTTCGTCAATTTTCTTCTTTTCTTCAATCGTCTCCTGTTGAGGTGGTTCTTCTATCGCAAGTGATAAGTACCGGCTTAACAGGTTTCAAACTCGAATTGAAGCTCGCACCGAAGCGGCTCGGATGCCGTCTAAAATCTTTTTCGAAGACCTCGTCCAAGCGGTAGTCCATCCATCGTCAGCCGTATAGGATCTATCGAATGATGGGATCGGCCGAGACAACATCGACGGAACCTCCTTTCCGGGGTTCCTTCATGTACTCCTTCGGGATCGTTATATTCCCTTTCCGCAAGTTGTCATCGAGCCAACTTTTGAAGGTAATACAATCTTCTATCTTGTGCCCAAGCATCCGTGGTAAGGGCAAAAGTCGGGATCACCTTTCTTGTCGACTTCTTCCGGTCTCTTAGGTTCCGGTAGTTGGAAATCCGGGGTCTTCATCAACCGCGGAACATTTTCGGCATCGCTTCATTCTTGAACGGATATTCTCTCGCTCAAAAGCTCCCTTAATGTACGTTGCGGACGAGGTGGTTGTTCATACCGCGAGATGACCGATAGCCGGGCCGGGGTTGCTGGTAATTCCGTTGTGGTTGCCGCGGCCGTTCGGTGGTATTTGCATCGGCTGCTCGCCTTTGTCAACCGCCGCAACGATCCCGGATTTCTTTTCAAAAGTCTTTACGTGCTTTTGTTTATCCGTTTTATCGGTGAAACTTAATTGCTTTCGCCTCCTCTTGCAAGCTTCCGGCCTCGCTTAACAACTTCTCGAAAGTCTTAATAAGAATCCCTCGAGGAGAAGTGCTATCGGGCCATGGATGCTTTTAAGTAAAATGCCGATCGCGTGTCGTTCTCGTAGCTTGTGGTTCACACTTCATGCTTAAGTTCCTCCATCGAAGTATGTAATCCACCAAAGTTTCATTCGGCTTTTGTTTCTCTACCACTAAATCACTTATAGTGATGTGGTGCCGAGCTCCGGCGAATCGCTCGATGAAGAGGTTCTCTAGCTCCGAGAATGTCTTCACCGAACCATTTGCAATTCCCGCATACCCGCCGAAGGCGATTCCTCGACGGACCGCCGACGAACCGTCGGAAGAGTAATGCATCGCTCCCGCCGCATCGCAACAACCGGCACGAAAGTGTGCCACATGCCGTCGGGGTTCCCGGCCCGTCGAAGGTCTCGAACAGAGGTGGTACGAAGCCTTTCGGTATCGGACGGCGTCGAATTCTTCCGGGTAAGGTCTACCCGTCCGAATGGATGTCCCGCTCTTCGATTGTGCTAAGGCTTCTCGCACTCCGCCGTTCCACCAAGTTCTTGATATCCTTTTCGTGAATCATACTCTGTGTTGTATCCTTTTCACCGATCATCCCCATTGACGGACGTAATCTCCTTTCCTCCGTCTACAATGTGAATGACCTCTCGGGGGTGTCTCTCATGTGGTCGTACTTCGACTCCGGAGAGTGGCCGCAGCTACGGCCATCTCTTCCATCCTTTTCGCCATTCGAGCGATCGTGTCGTCTTTTCCCGAAGCCGCCTTCTCATCGCCCGGCTCCTCTCTTCGCGGCCGCAGGAGCACCTTGCGAAGCCGATGAAGCTCGTGTCTTAACCATGTTGATTTCTCGCGTATTCGTCGTCCATGAATTCCGATGAATCAATCTCGTCTCCGAACTTTTCTTCTCTTTCTTTTGCCAGTCGTCTGGATATCGGTTCTCAACTTTTCCATGGCATCTTCTAGCGGGGCTTTCGTGTGTCTTCGTGGTTGTCGTGCGATAGCCGCCGGGTCCCCTTCTCACGAGTCCCCTTCATCGCGGTAAAGACTTTCTTCGCATTCAAGTCTCCTCGGCGAGACTTTCTTCTCGGCCGTCGTTTCAATCTCAATCGCCCAAGTAGGGACGCCATACCATCCTTCTAGCAGCGAAGGTCTAGGACCGGATGGTCCGTCTGGCCAAATGCTCGGAAGGTGGTATCCTCCCTAATCTGTAATCCCGAGACGACAACGGGTGACTAACCTTCATTCTTTTACTCGGCTTTTCCGTCATGATGGCGGGTTCTACTCGGGGCCCAAGACGGGATTCGACCGGCACCCGCCCTATCCTTCGTAGAATTTCCGATACGGCGCTTTTCCTTCTTTGCTAACTTTTCTACCAAAGTTTGGCAATCGAGCAAACGGCGTAGTTCTAGTTCTTTTCTTGCGGCTATCGTTGTAATATGCGGGTCGTGGTAATGTGGCAAAGAATCTTGCGAATATTTTCTTCATCATTCGCGGCGGAAAGGGGATGAAACCCGCTTCCTCCTAAGAGTGGTATGTATTCAGCAGCAGTGTATATTCGGCAGTTCCGGAATTTCCTCAGGAAAGCAATTTCAGCAGTCTCGGCTTCTCTAGCGATCTTTCTACTTCGTTTCTTCTTCGGGTCCTCGTCGGTGACTCGAATCTTCGAACCGGACCCGATTTCGAAAATGAAGGTCTTACAGAAGATCCGTACCCTCCACTCGTAACGTGTCCATCATAATTCCGGATTTCTTTCCCTTTGATTTGGCAAAAGTCGGGGTAGGTGCGAAACAACTAGACCAGATGGGGGTAGTAAGAACTGCTCCTCGTGCGAACAGCAGTATTCCTCTTAGTCGGGATCCTTTGCAGAGGAGGGAATTCTTGGGTCGACCTAAGGTTGAACTCGCGCAGCGCTCCTCGGCTTCGTATACCTTGTTCGTCGCTGCAAAGAGGGAGACGTCGGTGATCTCGACGTTCGTGTTTTCAAATCCTTGTCCAAATCTGGATGATTCCATTGTCGGGCAACTTCATCCTTATGCATGCCGAGGTCCGATCCATTGGTAAAAGAGAAAATCAGCTTCGGGGCTTCCATTTCCGCAGGTAGATTCGGTCGTCGGTCCCAAGTTATGCTTCTTTTCTTTAGGACGAAAAGAAAGGAATTGAAAAGAGTCCGAACTCATTCTTGTTCATGTATTTATAAGAAGGAATCACTTATTAAAAGAATCACTTATTAGAGGGTTCGTTTATTTAGAACGGAGTGATCAAAGGTGTAGAGAAGGTAAGGAATCCGAATCGGAGTTGGAAAGGAAAAGAGAGTCTTAAGCAAGACTTCTCGACTCGAAGGATCACTCCTAAACTAACACCTATCGGGTCCACCCCACCTCGAAATGAGGTAAAAGGATCTCGGAACCCCTCCGTTTAGGGGTGTCTAAACAAATGGCTCCTAAATCCGAGAGAATGTTGGTTATACTTGTTCAAGGTGGAAATGAACATAGTATCCCAACGGAAAGAAGGGTAGTTTGATCCATAAGGGACATGGATGCACTACCGATTTTTGAAAGCGTAATCGTTCGATTAGAATGGAGAGAGGAACTTTCCTCAACGGAGTCGCCGAAGTCATGTCAGCATATTTTTAGGTTATGTGTTTTATTTTGAAAAGGGGTCGCCTACGTAAATTGTCGGCGAATTTTTTTTATATTTTAAATTTAATTTAAATATATAGTTTAAAAGATAACATTTGATTTTGAAAATAATTTTAAGTTTAAAAGTTTTAAGATATGAAATCAAACCGATCTCACATCCCAAATAGTTTATATAAGCGAGCACCACACCACAAACCGTGTATCTATCCCGAAGAATAGACACACTGCTTGATGATGGGGCTCGATTAAATAAACTATGAAGATTTGTGACATCCGTTTGATCCGCGAACCAATTTTATAAGCCGACAAATTCCCTCGTTTAATATGAAAACATTAAACAGGGTTTATATTACTCCGGGTTCTTTAAAATTCCCTATAAGGGCAAGCCCCTATAGTTAATTACATCTTAAGTGACGGGAATCACCTAAGAAAACTCTCGATAATAATCAATAATTCTCGCTCTCAAGAATTTCAAAGTTTAAGTTTTCAAAGAATTGAATTTTTGAATCTCAATAGGGAATGGATCAAGTTTGGAACATTTTATTTTGGGAATTCAAAGGAAGAAAAGTAGGAGAAATTACGGATTCGAAGTGAACTTCGATAATCTCCCGACTATCCTATTGTTTGGCTTGGATTTAGGAAAGTCCTAATGTTTATTTAATGTTTTAATCTCGCCAATTTTAATTAATTAGTGGCTTATATTTATATGATAGAATCATACAAATAGCATGGAAGATATGAGGGTTTATGTCGTATCGGACGACTACCTCGGAATCCTAAGACTGGTTAGGGCTTAATTTACATGATATGATCATGCAAATGCCTAACGAAGAGTTGAGGATTTATGTTGCACTAGGCAAACTACCTCGAAGTCCTATGGCTTTGTTGTTTAATTCTAGGGAAGTTTTGCTGAAGTAGACTCAGGTTTTGTTGATGACGATGGCCGTGCTGCCCACCATGCTCCGAGCTCCTTGTTGTTGCGCAGGTTTAGTTTTAGAGATCATAAATCAGGGGATGAGAAAAGTGTTTTGGTTTAGAGAAATCTTAATTTCCAAGTGTTTTTTGTGTTTTAATTAAAACAAATCTTAAAGTTGATTATAACAACACCGGTTAAGATCCCACGGTTCCATCCTTCCGGCATCATTATTTTTATCGGATTCACTTAGTCCAGATGAATTTGCTAAACTCAATCGAATGAGTTCCACACTTTCATTTAGACCGTGGGAAATCCCGTTAGCAACACGTAGGTTACATCATCCGAGGTATTCCCGATCATCCAACAGGACGTTTTAATTCAGTTGTAATTGTAGTTTTGTGTTCGTTTGTGATTAAATTTTGAGTTGTCTTATATTTTGAAATGTTGTGGAGGTGAATTTTATCTTGTAGTGTCTTTTAATTTAGTTATGGGTTTCAGTTTTGGTTTATGTCCTAAAGGTGTGGGTTTTCATGCAACTGTTGTTTATCATGCAAGAAAAATAAGTGCGATGCGATTAAATAAATTACCGTAAAGTAATTCGCAATAAAATAAAAGCGTACCTGGAGGGTCTTCCCGTCATCCCAAGCTGCACTTAAAACACAGTTAGAATATTTAAGCAAGTTCCTAGGTAAAGCTAAGGTAAGGGTTAGGGTTTTCTACCAAATTCCTAATCCTATAGCTAGTCATTTCCTATGACGTCTAGGTTCCTTGTGTTTTTAGTTTGAAGACGATTTTCTTCATCAAAGAACAATTAAGTTCGATTGTTCTTATAAATATCCTATCATATCGAGGAAGTGCTTAAGAAGAATCTTAAACAACTTTTCAATATTTCTAGGATTGTTTTAAGTCCAAGAGAATTTAATTATGTAAATGAATCGATCGTCCGAGGTTTTCGAGTTTTGTTAACTCTGCTCGATGAACTAGGATATTTGAATGTCCTATAAGTGAAGTAACATTTCATTTAATACTCCATTTAGGAGTTACGATAAGTAAAAGCTCCTAAGGGCAAAATGATATTTAATGATTTGTGATTCAAATTTAAGTTCAAATTAATGATTTAAGTTTGGAATAGTGTTCAAGTTATCTTAGATTTATTTTTGAATTCTTCATGTCTTTATATTTAATTTAATTTAATTTAATTTAACTTAATTTAATGTAATGTGGTTTAATTTAATTTAATTTAACTTAAGTTAATTTAATGTAATATGATTTAGTTTAATTTAATTTAATTTAATTTAATTTAATTTAATTTACTTTTAATTTAATTTAATTTAATTTAATTTAATTTAATTTAATTTAATTTAATATAATATAATTTAATTTAATTTAATTTAATTTAATTCAATTTAATTCAATTTAGTTTGATTTGATGTTACATTGAATTAATTTGATTTAATTTAATTAATTTTTTTTATTTAATTTGATTTAATTTAATTTAATTTTAATTTAATTTAATTTAATTTTTAATTTAATTTAATTTTTAATTTAATTTTTAATTTGATTTAATTTGATTTAATTTAATTTTTAATTTAATTTAATTTTATTCATTTTAATTTTAATTAAAATTTTAAAAGAGTTCAATAATTTAATTTTAGTTTAATGATTAAGTCTTTTAATATTTTAAATTTGAATTATCATTTTAATTAGGAATTAAACACTAATGAAATGATTAATTTAGGGATTTTTAAATTAAAGAATAAATCTCTTCCTAATAATATCCCTATTTTAATAATTCCAATTTTATTATTCTTCCAAATGTAATCAAATATTTAATTAAAGTTTAATCATTTTAAATTGCTTAATGGGTTTCTACCCTTCAATTATTAAATTTCAATCATCCAAATCAGGTTAGGATCAAATATTTTACTTGTTAATTTTTTATTAAACCTAAAGTTTTAATTAAGGATTAAAAGAAGTTTAATTACCACTTCACCCTTTAAGCTTAATAATTTCATAAATCACTAAATTGAACTCAAATGAACTTGAAATTTTTATGTGACTTCACTCATATGTCAATAAAGACATGAGAGGAGAAAATGTGATTTTTCTGTATTTAATTTATTTATATGATTATTTTTGGTAGAAAATAGAGATTTCCAAGGAAAATTTAATAACATGACCAAGGGAAAGTTTCTGTCCTTAAGAAAATTATGGGACATTCCTAATGACCAGAGGACCACTTGGACCAAATTTTGTGATTTTTTGAATTATATTTTATTTATTAGAATTATTTTAAGTTCTGGAGTATTAATTAATTTAAAAATAAAATAAATGTTGAAAAATGAATTTTATGTTTTTCAAAAATTTCTCTGATATCAAGGAAATCAGAGAAGCAAATTTTGTAATTTTTTGATTTTTCTATGATTTATTATAATTATTTTAGTGAAAATGCTAGAAAATACATTTTTTAAATTTTAAAATTACCCTAGAACTTTAAAAATTAATATCTCACCAAATAGGCCTAAGAAAAAGATGGGGTTTGTTCCTAAGTGATTAAAATTCAAAATGTGACATTTTGGTGAATTTTATTATTTTTGTGATTTTTATTATTTTTTAATTATTAAAAATATTAAAATAATATTAAAAATCAACTTTTTAGAAAATTGAAATTTTAATTTTCTTAAATTCCCTGATATCAGAGAGGCTCCAAAACCAATTTGGTGAATTTTTGAAAGGTATTTTGAAAGTTATGAATTTTTAAAGTTTAAAATGACTAAATGGCTTAATCAACCCATTTAGTAGGGCTAACCAAGTCCAATTGACTTCAAATTTTTATGGTGGGTTCCTCCGATCCTAAAGGTTGGTGGAGAATTGATTTCAAGTCAATTTGATGTATGGTTAACTCTAATTAATTAGGGGTCTATTTTGGATGTTTAAGCCAATTAGGGTTATCTTAAGTGAATTAATCCAAGTTTAGTTTTTCCTAGGGTTCTCTGATCATAAGGAACATCACCAAATTTTCCTAGAATTTATTTCACAACATGCTAATTTTTGGAATTAAAATACTCAAAACGGCAACATGCATTTGAAAAATAAATAACTTTTCACAGAGGTGGCCTCGACCTTGGAAAATTCAGGGAATGTTCCCAAGTTCGAAGGCTTCAAAAGCCCTATGGTCTCATGCCATGGTGAATTGTATGAATGCATGGAGAATTAAAACAATGCAGGGAGTAAATAATTAATTAAAAATAAAATACTGGACAAAATTAATTAATTTCTTTTCCACATTATTCTCCTCTGTTCACTGAGCAAGAGGGTATTTTTATTTTATTTTTCTGATTTTTCTACACAAAGATATGGATTTTCCAAGTTTAGGGAATTAAATAAACCAGAAAACCCCTAATTTTCTATTTATCCGAGTCGGCGCCGCGTCGGCCTTAGCATCTCCGAAGTGCCGCGTGGCGCGCTCCCATTCGACGCCGCCGCTCGAGTCGGCGGCCCGGGTCCCGCCTTCGCGTATCATCTGCCGATCCGACCTAATCCGAGCCGTCCGTCCGCGCGTGTATTAAATGGACGGCATCCATTCATCGTCCCCAAGCGTCCTCACCCGTGAGCCGTCCACCTTCTAGCCGTAAGATCTCACTCAATTCTCCATGGATTTTTATGTTCTTATACTCTATGGATTCGTCTTGAAGAGACGAACACATCTATATGGCTAATGTTTATTGAAATTGACTCATTTGAAATGGAGAATGTTTAGAAGCTCGGGATGAAGAATTGATCCATACCTTAGCTACGAGAGGTGAAGCCTCGATCGGAGATGCTCGGCACGTTCGTTGGAGGCTGCAGGAGGCTAGGGATGAAGCTTGGGGATGTGGTGAATTGCACAGGTGTGATTTCCACCAAGTGCCGATCACAACCTTTGGAGTCCGGAACAACCTGGGTGGCTCGGAGATGGGGCTTTTGTTGGTGGACACCTTCCCTGGTCCGAGTGAAGGTGTAGAACCAATCAATTTGGGGATTGGCTCACCTGTGGAGAAGTGTCCCGGTTTTGGGTGGAATTTCGGTTGAGAAATTGGATTTTGTCGAGTGGGGATTAGGGCAAATTGACAGCTGGGGCTCAGCTCGCTCTGAGGGTGGAGAAGGGTTTGGAACAATTTTGGCGGAGTTTCGTCGAGGTTTGTGCAACTCTCCTCTCATGGCCATGAGGGTGAGGGGTTTAAATAAGCATGGTCGAGGCTCTCCCGGGGGGTTTAATGGTTGGGATCATCGCTTAGGTTAAGGGAAGAACAGTCCATGCTATCCATTTGGGTTGAGACAAGTCGACGATGGAGAATTTCAATGTTGGCTCACATGTGAGCTTTCGGCCATGGTGTTTTCCGGCGGCTCGGTGGTCGGCCGGCCGAGCATGGGTCACCCTCGGGTTCGAGGTGGGTCGGGGCTTGATGTTTGTGAAGGCGATTGGTGGCCGCCATGTGTAAAGGGTTTGAATCAAAGTGGAATGGGGTAAGGGTGTATTTTGGCTCAAATTGGTCAAATGCATGGATTGGGCTAGGTGCACCTTCCCATGGCTAGTTTGGGCTGAAGATAAAGTGGTTTAGGTCGGCATAATTAGTGGGGAAGGGTCACCATCCAAGTACAATTAAGTTTAAGCAAGGTTTAGTGGAGTCATGGAAATGGCTAATCCCTTTAAGGGAATATGGAAAGGGCCTCCTCCTCTTGCCATCTTGGGTATGGTGAGGTGGAAAGTAGATCCCATGGCTCTCATGTGGCTCATGCATGGCTTCATGGCTCATCTTTGGCTTGGGAAAAGCTTGGTCAATTTCATGAAAATGGATTATAGGAATTTTTTGGTAATTTGATGGAAATTTGTATGGAACTTGATTTGGAATGATTTGATGATGAATTTAGGACTTAGGTATTGAGTTTAATTGAAAGTATGATGAGGGGAAATGTCATATGGGCTTTGGGACCAATTTTGGGCCTTTGGATGTAGTAAAGGATGGGCTTTTAAAATGGTTTAGGAAAGTGGGCTTTTGAATTTTAAAATGGATTTTGGGATGAAATTTTGGTAAAGGCTTGGGCCAAATAATTGTTGAGTTTGGTTTAGGGATGTGTCATGAGTGGTTTGAAACAAATTTGAGGTGATTTGGGTTTGAATTGGGTTGGATATGGGCCTTTTTGGTAAAGAGGCTAAGGTGGGCCAAAATGGGCTACCATGGGCCAAAGTTGGGCTAGAGTTGAAATTGATGTAAAATTAATGTTGGGAAATGTTTATGGGAGTGTTTCAAAGAGGTTTTGGCTTTGGTTAGGTTTTGATTTTGGGATTTGGGCTCATTTGGGCTAGGTTTAGGTTTAGGTCAAAATTGGGCTTTTTGATTTTGGGTTGAATTTGAGTGGGGTTTGGGTCTAAATTTTGGGCAAATTATGTTAGTGTTTTGTTTATGGGAATGTTAAGGAAGATTTAGGAAAGATTTGGGGTTAATTGGAGTTGAATTGGGTGAGTTTGGGTTAGGTTTGGGTCATGGGTCCAAATTGGGCTTTAAGGCCAAAAGTGAAATTGGATCCCAATGCCAATCAAATTGGGCTTGGATTTGGTCTAGATTGGTGTTGGGGATGTTGAATTGAAGTTTAGAATTGAATTGGACCAGAATTTAGGTCAATTGGGTAGGTTAGGTTTGACATTGGGTTTACTTTGGGTTAAAATGGGTCAAATTGGGGATTTTGGTAAAAGTGGGGTAAATTGACAAAATTGGCCCATGGTGTAGTTGAACAAAATGAAATTGGGAATATTTGGGATTTTCTGGAATTTTCTGGGAATTTTCTGAATTTTTGGATTTTTTGGCTAAGAGGGGTATTTTGGGTATTTGGAGGGTATTGGGAGGTATTTTTGGAATTTTTGGTATTTTTGGTTATGGATGATCAGTTTGAGTGATGTGGAAATGTTTGGGAATGATTTTGGAGAATTTTGGGTGATTTGGAAATTTTTGAGAAATTTGGGACTATTCGGGGCTTTTGGTAGGTTAGGTGGGTGTAGGGTCCGGGGTCGAAAATTAAAAATTTGAAAAATGGAAGATTAGGTGAATGTAAGTGGAATAAAATCATTTTGGTTGAGCCATGAAGCCATATCAAGCCCACATGAGCCATGAAGGGACTCATTTGAGGCATTCACTTATGTTGTTTCTAACCTCTTGCCGAGGGCTTAGGGGTTAAGGACCATCCATGTGAATCATCTACATGAGTCGGGAGGTCAAGTCGGGTATGGGTGTGTTTTAGGAGGTGTATGGAAGTGTAGTGTGTGTGTAAGTCAGCCCCTTCATCGGACCAGGCCACCTGGGGTGAGTCTGAGGCCAAAGAGTCCTATAGGAACTCATCCTTTAAACTTCCACACTCGATTTCGACCCTCAGGTGATTAGGGGTCTACGATCAAGTTTGTGGAGTTTGCAGGGAGTTAAGAAGTGGTTTGAATTTCTAAATGGTGGATTCCAATTCTAGTCCTCTAAGATAGTCAAAGGAAAAGCCTAAGGCTAGATCCTAAGTACTAAAGAGAAGAAGAGAAGACCTCATCAAAAATGAGGTCAACATCTTTGAGTGAGAGTTTAGAGACTTGGTGTGCTGTACTGGAAGGAAGAGTCAAAGGAACTTCAAGAGTCTGCTTGGGGAGAAGAATTGAGATAAGTACCTTTGTTATTTGTTTGTTAATTTTAATGAAATCCATGTTTTGTGTTATTTTTCCCCTGCATTCTGAGTAGTTTCCTTAGTCTTTCTCCTTGTTATTGAGATTACGTGAAATGATGAATTAAAGTAATTGTGCCTAAAATATAAAAATAGAAATTGTGCTAATCTTTAACTTAAATCTTAATTTACTTTCAATATGGCCAATTGATATGTTAACATATGTTGAAATATCAACTATAGTAAAGATTACATCCAAGATTCAGGGAAGTCAAAAGCCTTGGAAGGAGGATGCAAATAAATAGGGAAATATTAACTATTGGGCATAGAATTGGACATTTTAGTGTGACGATTAAAATATTCAATTCGGTCTTATTGTTTGGGAGCTGAAGTGTAGATGTTAGCCCTCAGGCGAGGGGAACATGGGAGCTCTGAAGTGGCAGTGGGTATCCTCCCATCCTAGCCGCAGATTCAGTAATCAAACATAAGATTAGACAATATCCTTTGCACCTGGACCAAAGGATAAAGAATAAGAATGCTCCTATTTGGCATAATACAATTAAAAACTTATTTAATTCTTCATTTACTTAATTCTCAATTACAAGGAGAAAGATACTTTTTTTCTGAAATTTAATATTCAACCTTAAGCATTAGTTTAGTTTAAGTCTTCTTAATTTCCGTATACTAGATTAGTAAGTAAGTTTAATTTAAATTGTCCTTGAAATTTGATAACTTTCCTGTGGGATCAATATCTAGGACTCCATTAGAACCCTTTATTACTTGATAATGTTACGTATACTTGCGTAGTATCCACAATTTAAATTGTAAAATCTATAACAGAATCATCAGTAAAAATTCAGTGCGGGATCAAGTTTTTGGTGCTATTGCTACTTTTTAAATATCATATTTGTAAGTATAAATATTGAAAAGTGGATCAAGTTTTTGGCGCCGTTGCCGGGGAAGTGAAGTTAAGTAGTTATTAAGGTAAATAATAGAATTATTAAAATAATTACTTGAGTAACAGACTATTTCAAATATTACTTAAAAATTGTATGCGTAAATTTGGAAATGAAAATTTAATACCTTACGATTCAGAATTAGAGCGTACAATTAAAAGAATTAGAAAGCAAAAGAGTGAAATTATAAACTTAACACAAATAGAAAATAATCCAGAAATTGAAAATATAAACCAACAAAGACCATTAAGAGATTATGCCAACCCTACATTAGATGAAATTCACCTAACTATTCAAAACCCTGATGTAGCTGCTAACTCATTTGAACTTAAACCCGCAATTATCTAAATGGTACGGAATAATCAATTTAGTGGTTCACCTAATGAAGATCTCTAATTTACATCTTGCTAGTTTTCGAACTATGTGCTTTACTTTTAAATATGAAGGAGTATCTAATGATGCTTATTAGATTTAGGCTTTTTCCTTTTTCTTTAAGGGATAAGGCTAAGATGTGGTTAAATTCATTAGCACTCTGGATACATTAAAACTTGGGGAGAATTATCACAAAAATTTCTATCCGAATATTTTCATCCTTCGAAAAGCTGCAAAACTTAGAAATGATATAACATCTTTTAGTACGTTTGATGGAGAATCCATATATGAAGCTTCGGGAGAGATTTAAAGAACTTCTTAGGAAATGCCCACATCATGCGTTGCCGGATTGGTTAATTATACAAACTTTTTACAATGGATTAGTAGGATCTCTTAGATCAATCATTGATGCTTCGTTCGTTGGAGGTTCATTAATGTCAAAACCATTTGATGAAGCCTATGCATTAATCGAAGAAATGGCTACTAACAATTTTCAATGGCATGTTGAAAGAATAAATCCTAAAAAGATAGCTAGTGTTCATGAAAATGATGCAATATCTATGTTAGCTTCTCAAATTGCTGTTATATCAAAGAAATTAGATCATTTTGGAATGAATTACTCTCCTATATTAGAAGAAAACTCATCTGGACAAATTATAGATTCTCAATCTCCTTATGAAACTATAAATGCTATTAATAATAGACCCAATAATCCTTATGCCAATTATTATAATCCTGATTGGAAAAATCATCCAAATTTTAATTGGAATAACAATACAGCTAATCAACAATGGATGAACAACTCTATAGGAAATCGACCGAATCAAGGAAATACAAATTATAAACTATCTTATCCACTGGATTTAATAACACTCGAGTTTAAAGATAAGAAGTTATCTATAGAAGAATTAATATTAAGTATGGGTCGGCACTTGCAAAATCAAGGAAATCAGTTACAAATTCAAGGAAATCAATTACAAAATCAAGGAACAACAATTAAAAATATTGAAACTCAACTTGGACATATTGCTACTGCACTGAACAATAGAATTCCTCGAACTTTTCCTAGTAATGTGGAAATAAATCCTAAAGATCAAGGAAAAGAACAAATTAAAGCAGTACAATTAAGAAGAGGAAAAGAGTTAGAAACTAAAATTCAAAAAGAAACAGAAAGTAAAAATGAGGAAGTGGAAATTGAGAAAGAAAAGGATCAGCAAGATCAAAATTTAGAATATCCATTAATCCCTATGAAAATATCTATAGAAAAACCACCACCACCATTTCCTCAACGACTTAAACAACATAAAAAAGATAAGCAATTTGCTAAATTCCTTGAAATTTTGAAACAATTAATGGTACATATTCCTTTTGTAGAAGCATTAGAACAAATGCCTAATTATGTAAAATTTATGAAAGATATTTTAAATAAAAAAAAAGGAAATTTACAGATAATGAAACTGTTGCACTTAGTGAAGAGTGTAGTGTAATTATTCAGAAAAAGCTTCATGAAAAATTAAAAGATCCTGGTAGTTTCACTATACCTTGCGTTATTAGAGAAAAATTTTATGGAAAAGCTTTGTGTGACTTAGGAGCAAGCATAAATTTAATGCCTCTATCAATTTTTAAAAGATTAGAATTAGGAGAAATTTCACCTACTTCATTAACTCTTCAGTTAGTTGATTGTTCTGTGACTTATCCTAAGGGAGTTATTGACGATGTATTAGTAAAAGGGGATAAATTTATCTTCCCGGTAGATTTTATTGTTTTAGATACGGAATAAGATAATGAAATTCCAATAATATTAGGAAGACCATTTTTAGCCACTGGAAAAGCTATGATTGATGTTCAGAAAGGAGAATTGACTATGAGAGTAAACAATCAAAAAGTAACTTTTAACATAGCAAAATCAATGAAATATCCTGCTTTAGAAAAGATGATGAATGTTTTCGATTGGAAATACTTGAACATTTGCAAAATGAACATTTTAAAGAATATTATGAAGAAAAGTTAGAAAAAGAAAATACTGAATTAATTGAAAAAGCAAATAATGAAAAACTGGATTATATACAGGAAAAATTTGAAATGTTGGATAATACTGAAAACATTGAAAAGAATATAGTTCCGTCAATAATTAGACCCCCTAAACTAGAATTAAAAATTCTACCTAATCATTTAAAATGTTTACTTAGGTAACAATTCAACCCTACCAGTTATTATATTAGCTGAATTGAATGAATTACAAGAACAAAAACTGTTAGAAACATTAAAAAAAATATAAGAAAACTTTTGGTTGGACTTTAGCAGATATTAAAGGAATTAGTCTTTCAATCTGTATGCACAGAATTATTTTAGATAATGAACATAAGCTTAGAGTAGATCCTCAAAGGAGATTAAACCCAATAATGAAAGAAGTAGTCAAGAAAGAAATATTAAAATGGTTAGATAATGGTATTATATATCCTATTTCGGACAGTGCTTGGATAAGCCCAATTCACTGTGTTCCTAAGAATGGAGGAGTGACCGTTAAAGCTAATGAAAATAATGATTTAATACCTATAAGACAAGTAGCTTGGATGGCGTATATGTATTGACTATAGAAAATTAAATGCAGCAACCGGGAAAGATCACTTCCCATTACCATTTCTAGACCAGAATGTTGGATGATTAGTCGAACATAAATATTTTTGTTTTTTAGATGGATATACCGGTTATCATCAGATACATATAGCTCCTGAGGATCAAGAGAAAACTACATTTACTAGTCCTTATGGAACATTTTCTTTTCGAAGAATGCCTTTTGGATTATGTAATGCACCTACAACATTCCAGAGATGTTTGATGTCTATATTTAGTAAATTAATTGATGATGGAATAGAAGTATTTATGGATGATTTCTCTATATTTGGAACGTCATTTGACGCATGCTTGAATCATCTTGAAAAAGTATTAGAAGTATGTGAGAAAACTAACTTAGTTCTAAATTGGGAGAAATTTCAATTTATGGTTGCAGGAGGAATTGTATTAGGGCATAAAATATCGGAAAATGGCATGGAAGTAGATCCTGCAAAAGTTCAAGTTATAGCTAAATTACCACCTCCAACTACAGTAAATGGGGTAAGAAGTTTTCTTGGACATGATGGATTCTATAGACGCTACATAAAAGATTTTTCAAAAATTACTAAACCTTTTTGCCAACTGTTAGAAAAGGATAAGAAATTTAAATTCACAACTGAATGCTTAAATGTTGTTGAATTATTAAAAGATAAATTAATCACAACACCTATAATAGTTTCACCTGATTGGGAGAAATCATTTGAACTTATGTGTGATGCTAGTGATTATGCTATAGGAGCGATACTTGGGTAAAGATATGATAAAATTTTCGAAGTTATATACTATGCTAGTAAAACTCTTAATAATGCTAAAATGAATTATACAGTTACTGAAAAAGAGTTATTAGCAATTGTTTATGCCTTTGATAAATTTAGGCCTTATAAAATTGGAAATAAATGTATTGTGCATACTGACCACTCTGCTATAAAATATCTAATGCAAAAGAAAGATTCCAAACCAAGATTAATTAGATGGCTATTACTGATGGAAGAATTTGATTTTGAAATCATTAACAAAAAGGGAATTGATAATCAAATTGGAGATCATTTATCAAGGTTAGAATATAATGAATTATCTGACACTGATAATGAAATTACTGATAGTTTTCCTGATGAACAATTATATAATATAAATGAGTGGAAAATACCATGGTATGCTGACATAGTAAATTATATTGTAAGTGATATTTTACCACCTATGTTAACTTTGCAACAACAGAAAAAATTCATTTATGATGCTAAAACATATTTTTGGGATGAACTATATTTATTTAAGCAATGTAAGGATCTTATAATTAGAAGATGCGTGCCTTATGAATAAACATTACAAATCATTCAGAAATGTCATGACTCTGATTTTGGAGGACATTTTGGAACAGATAAAACTGCTTATAAAATTTTACAATCTGGATTTTATTGACCTACTCTTTTTAGAGATGTTTATAGATATATAAAAACTTGCGATAGATGCCAACTAGTAGGTAATATATCTAGAAGAAATTAAATGCCTCTAAATTTTATATTAGAAGTTGAGATTTTTGATGTTTGGGGATTAGATTTTATGGGACCATTTGTTCCTTCATTTGGAAACTCATATATCTTAGTTGCTGTTGATTATGTTTCTAAATGGATTGAAGCACAAGCTATACCTCGATGTGATGCTAAGAGTGTTTCATAGTTTCTAATGAAAAATATTTTTACTAGATTTGGAATGCCAAGAGTGATTATCACTGACGGAGGTTCTCATTTTAGAAATAAATATATTCACAAACTAGTAGAAAAATTTAACATTATTCATAAGATATCAACTGTTTATCATCCACAAACCAGTGTATTAGCTGAAGTTTCTAACCGAGAGATTAAACGTACTTTAGAAAAGACTGTAAACCCTAATAGATTGGATTGGTCTATAAGACTAGACAGTGCATTATGGGCATATAGGACTGCTTATAAAACTCCGATTGGAATGACTCCTTACAGACTTATTTATAGAAAGACTTGCCACTTACCAGTTGAATTAGAACATAAAGCTTATTGGGCAATTAAATTATTTGATTACAATTTGAAAGAAGCTGGTGAGGAAAGATTATTGCAATTGAATGAATTAGATGAATTAAGAAATGAATCTTATCATAATGATAGAATTTATAAAGAAAAAAGGAAATTATGGCATGATCGGAAGATTAACCTAAAGAATTTTGAGCCAGGACAATAAGTTTTGCTATATAATACAAGATTGAAATTATTTCCTGGGAAATTGAAATCTCGATGGTTAGGACCTTTCACTATAACTCAAATATTTTCATACGGAACTATAGAAATTGAAGATCCAAAAGCTGGGCATAGATTTAAAGTAAATGGACACAGATTAAAACCTTATTACGAAGGAGAAGACCGAATTTTAAAGAGGTTTTAATGCTCGGTCAACCTAATTACTAATTAAATTAGGTCGGGTCGACGACGTTAAACCGAGCGCTTTATGGGAGGCAACCCATAGTAGTTATTAATTATGATCTATTTAATATAATTATTAAAAAAATTAAAATATAGAATGAAATCTACTCATTTTAGTTTTTAGAATCATCACAAATTTGAATCTATATGAAGAAATCAGAAAATATTTGGACCGGAGCGAAAAATTGGGCAATTTACCTAATCTCGCTGACGGCGAGATCGATCCCGCCGACAGCGAGATCGGCGCACCCAAATTCAGTTTAAATATATTAACTATCCCAAATGGTGCACCAGCCGGGAACGACGCCAAAAACTTGATCCACTTTTTGATATTTATACTTACAATTATGATATTTAAAAATTAGTAACGTCACCAAAAACTTGATCCCGCACTGAATTTTTACTGATGATTCTGTTATGGATTTTATGATTTATATTGTGGATACTACGCAAGTATATGCATCGTTATCAAGTAATATAGGGCTCTAATAGAGTTCTAGATATCGATCCCACAGGGAAGTTAGCAAATTTCAACGACAATTTAAATTAAACTTACTTACTAATCTAGTATACGAAAATTAAGAATACTTAAACTAAACTAATGCTTAAGGTTGAATATTAAATTTTAGAAAAAAGTATCTTTCTCCTTTTTTTTGAGAATTAAGTGAATGAAGAATTAAATAAGTTTTTAATTGTATTGTGTCAAATAGGAGCATTCTTATTCTTTACCCTTTGGTCGAGGTGCAAAGAATATTGACTAATCTTATGTTTGATTACTGAATCTGTGGCTAGGCTGGGAGGATACCAACTGCCACTTCAAAGCTCCCACGTTCCCCTCGTCTGAGGGCTAACATCTACACTTTAGCTCTCAAACAATAAGACCAAATTGAATATTTTAGTCTGTCACACTAAAATGTCCAATTCTATGCCGAATAGTTAATATTTCCCTATTTATTTGCATCCTCCTTCCAAGGCTTTTGAATTCCCTGAATCTCGAATGTAATCTTTACTATAGTTAATATTTCAACATATGTTAACATATCAATTAGCCAGATTGAAAGTAAATTAAGATTTAAGTTAAAGATTAGCACAATTTCTATTTTTATATTTTAGGCACAATTACTTTAATTCATCATTTCATGTAATCTCAATAACAAGGAGAAAAACTAAGGAAACTACTCAAAATGCATGGGAAAAATAACACAAAGCATGGATTTCATTAAAGTTAACAAACAAACAACAAATGTACTTATCTCAATTCTTCTCCCCAAGCAGACTCTTGAAGTTCCTTTGACTCTTCCTTCCAGTACAGCACACCAAATCTCTAAACACTCACTCAAAGACTCGTAACTTTCACACAAATGACAAACCTGACACTCTAATTACACACAAATTGACACACAAAATGACTAGAATTCGTTTCTATTTATAGAAGGGTCAAATCTCCAAAAGGTACTTAAGCACCTCTTCAAAAAGCGTCCAGGTTCATTGTATTTTGGCTCTTTTCAACTGTCTCACCGTCGGCGGGCTTCTAGAAGATGGGCTAACCACGCCGATCTCGCTGTCGGTGGGCTCGATCTCACCGTCAGCGGGCTTCTTATAATATATTCAAAACTTTTGGGAAAAACTCACCGTCGGCGGCCTAAATCTCGCCGTCGGCGGGACAGTTCAATTTTTATAAAATTGAGTCCTTTTTGCTCCAAATCTGCTTCTTTTGTGCTTTTTGCCTTCAATACTTATAAATCTTTATTCCTGCAATAAAACAAAGAAAAAACCTTTCTTTAAAGTACAATTTCATATAAAATTGGTATGAATTTCTTAATATATTTTCTAGTGATCAGCTTCCCTATAGCATCCTCAAGAGGTCTTTTCCAAACGGTCTCGCGGTTGCCATGCGACGACTGTTGAACTTTATCTTCAGGGGTTTCTTTCAATGCAGTAGCACTTTTTTTTTGGATTCGGGCTCTCTGACGAGACTCCTCTTCCCAGAGCGTTCCATTGGTATCAGTTCAGCAATAATAGGTTGCCACACCATCCTTCTTGCAGTACTTCGGTAGGTGATGTCCTCCCTAATATGGTGACCTGATACAACGACAGAGGAGCTCCTTTTACTAGCTCGTATCCTCTTCCTTGGCCTCTCTGGGGTAGTGACAGGGTTTACTCGCGGTCCAAGGCGAGATCTAACTGGTATTTGTCCCATTCTTCTCAAAATTTCTGACACGGGGCAACCTTTCTTCTTAGCTAACTTCTCTACTACTGCTTGCAAATGAGTAAACAGCGTAGTCTTGACCTTCTTCCTCTTACAATCACTGTATTATGCAGGTCGGGGTAATGCAGCGGCGATCCTCTGGGCATCTTCCTCATCAGATGCAGCAGAGAGAGGGTGGAACATCCTCCCAACAGTGGTAAGATCTCAGGCTGTTCTTCACCTTCCTCAGAAATCTCTTCAATAAAGGCAGCTTCAGTTGCCCTGGCCTTTCCGGTCTTAGTAATCTTCCTGTTCTTATTCCTCCATTGTGTCCGGGTTAAGGGTGCAAATCTCGAACTGGACCCTATCTCGAAGATGGGTGATATTGCAGCAAAGTCTGAACCCTCCACAATAACAGGCTCATCGCTGACTTGGACTTCCTTCCCTTTTAATTTGGCGGGAGCCGGGGTAGGTGCAGTGATGACCAGACCGGTGGGGGTAGAGATGACAGTTCTAGGGGTAGCAGCGAAACTCCTATGAACAGTAGTGTTCCTTTCAGCTGGGACCCTTTGCAGGGGAGGGAACTCTTGAGCCAATTTCAGGTTGAACTCAATTATGGGCTCCTCAGTTTCAGGTACTTTGTTCATCAGCGCGAAGAGAGTAACATCAGCGAACTTAATGTCTGTATTGTCAAACCCTTGTCCAAAGTGGATGACCACATCATTAGGCAGTTCGTCCTTGTAGACAGCTAAGTCTATCCCGTTGGTGAAGGAGAAAATAAGTTTCAGTGCAGACATCTTCTGCAGAGTGGATTCTGATTATCAGTCTCAAATTATGCTTCCTTTCGTCACAAAACTTTCTAGGGCGAAAAAGAATGAATTTCTCAAAAAGAGTCTGAACAAATTTTCATTTATCTTTTCTTAGTTTTCTTAGTTTTATTTGCAAGGTATCTTCAGATTCCTTCTTATTGGTGTATTTGTGGTTTTAAAAGAGTTTGTTTATAAAAAGGTTGTTTATTAGAATGTTTATTTGTTTAGGAAGAAAACCATTAATGGAGGAAGGTTGTAGGAAAGGTAAAGGATTCGATTTAGAATTTGGAAAGGGAGAGAAAATCTTGTAAGACTTCTCGATCCAAGGGACCGCACCTAAGCTAACACCTACTAGGGGTCTACCCACCTCAAAGAGGTAAAAGGATTCCGGAACCTCTTTGTTTAGGGGTGTCTAAACAGTGGTTCCAAAATCCACAAGAGCTGACTATATCCATTCAAGACAGAAATGAACGTGGTATTTCAACGGAAAGAATGATAGTTTGATCCACTAGGGATATAGACTCACTACCGATTTATGAAAGCAAAACCATCTGATCAAAATGAAGAGAGGAACTAATCCCCAGCGGAGTCGCCAGAAGTTGTCGGCATATTATTAGGTTGAGTGTTTTAAAAAGGGGGTCACCTACAGAAATTGTCGGTGAGTTTTAGATTTTAAATTTAATTTAAATATATATATATATATATATATATATATAATTTAGAAAGTAGCTTTTAATTTTTCAAAATAGTTTTAAGTTTGAAAATTTTAAGATATGAAATCAAACCGTTCTCACATCCCAAATAGTTTATGTAAACGAGCACCGCACCACAAACCGTGTATCTATCCCGAAGAATAGACACACTGCTTAATTATGGAACTCGATTAAATAAACTAGAAGATTTGTGACATCCTTTTGGTCCGCGAACCAATTTTATAAGCCGACAAGTTCCCCTGCTTAATATAAAGGAATTAAGCGGGGTTTATATTACTCGGATTCTTAAAGTTCCCTATAAGGGCAAGCCCCTATAGTTAATTACATCTTAAATGACGGGAATCATTTAAGAAAACTCTCGATAATGATCAGTGGTTTTGCTTTCAAGAATTTCAAAGTTTAATGTTTTCAAATAATTGGACTCTAGGAAAATTCAATAGGGAATAGCTCAAATTTGGAACAATTTATTTCAAGAGTCCAAAGGAAGAGAAGTAGGGGATGTCGTGGACCCGAAGTGAACTTTGGTGACTTCCCGACTATCCTTTGATTTGGCTTCAATTTGAGAATTATTTAATGTTTCAATCTTGCTAATTTTAGTTAGTTATGACTTATAATTGTATGACACAATCATACAAATAGCCTCGAAAATGTGAGGGTTTATGTCGTACTAAACGACTACCTCAGAGTCTTAAGACCAGTTAGGGCTTAATTTGCATAATATGATTATGCAAATGCCTAACAAAAATCTAAGGATTTATGTTGCACTAGGCAGACTATCTCAAAATCCTATGGCTTGGTTATTTAATTCTAGGAAAGGTTTAGTTGATGTAGACACAAGTTTTGCTGATGAAGATGGGCGTGCTGCCCACTGTGCTCCAAGCTCCATGTTGTTGCAGAGGTTTGGTTTTAGAAAGTGGCAATCAAGAGATGAGAGAAGTGTTTTAGTTTTAGAAAAATTGAGATGGCTTAATGTTTTAATTAAAACAAATCTTAAAGTTGATTAAGCAGAACTGATTAAGATCCCACAGTTCCGTCATCCCGACACTTCTATTTTCATCAGATTCACTTAGTCCAAATGAATTTTCTAAACTCAACTGAATTAGTTCCACACTTATATTTAGACCGTGTGAAATCTCGTTAGCAACATGTGGGTTACATCATCCGAGGGATTCCCGATCATCCAACGAGATGTTTTAAATTAGTTGTTGTTGAAGTTTTGTTGTTCTGTTTGTGATTAAATTTTTAGTTGTTTTATATTTTTGAATATTGTGGTGGTGAATTTTATCTTGTATTGATTTTTTAATTTAGTTTTGTGTTTCAGTTTTGTAGCTATCCTAAAAGTTTCAGTTTTCATGCAGGGTGACATTCTTGTTTAACATGCAAGAGAAGTAAAGTTCAGTGCAGGTAAATAAATCGCAATAAAATAAAAGCATACCTGGAGGGTCTTCTTGTCATTCCCGGCTGCACTTAAAACACATGTCAGAGCATTTATATTTTTCATGGAAAGCACCTAGGTAAAGCTAAGGGAAGGTTTTGGTTGTCTACCAAAATCCTAGTCCTATCGCTAGTCAATCCCTATGACGTCTAGGTCCTCATGTTTTGTTGAGGATGATTTTCTTCACCAAAGAATAATGAATTTTCACTGCTCTTTAAAACATCCCGTTAAGTTAGGGAAGTGCTCGAAACTGAATTCTGAACATCTTCTTAAACATTTTAAGGATTACTTTAAGTTCAGTTAGTTTCATCGAGGGGGTGAATCAATAACCCGAGTTACTCTTGCTCAGTGAATTAGGATGTTTGATTACCCTGTGAGTGAAATGACATTTCATTTGATGCTTCATTTAAGGGTTATAATAGTGAAAGTCTTTAGGGCAAATTAGTTTATCAAGGAATCTAACAATTAAAGTTGAGTTAATGATTTAAAAATATAATCCAATTTAATAGTACGGTTTCAGATTGATTCTTAAATGTTTTGAAATCATTTAGGTTGAAAGAGGTGTTTAAATCCTTTAATTAAATTTTGATAATTTGATTTGAATTAATTATAGTACTTTAGGTTCGCTTTAATTGGTTTAACTTTTACATTTTTAATTATGAATTCTTTCAAAATTACTTAGTGTTTCAAATTTGTTTTAAGTTTGTTATTAAGTGTTTTCAAATTATTTTTAAATGTTTTAAAATTATTTTAATTTGATTATTAATTCATTTAATGTTTTAAGCTTTAATTTAATTAGAGATTATTTCCTTTTTTAATTAATAATTTCAATCATCATCCTTTGAATTAAGGATTGAATACCATTGAGTTAATTTGATTAGGGACTTTAAATTAAAGAATTGGTATCTTCTTAGGTCATATCCCTAATCTTCATAATCTAAAATTTAATTATTCTCCAAAAATTTAAATAATTTACTTAATTAAGGTTCCATTTTGATGTTTTCAAAGTGATTAATGGGTTTCTACCTCTTTATTCCTTAGACTTCAATCATCCAAGAGAAAATTAAGATCAAATATTTTACCCTCCGTTTGATTAGGCCTAAAATATTAATTAGGGTTAAAATCCCTTAATTGCCTTTATACCCTTTCAAGCACATTCCCTTTCATAACTCACTATATTAAGCTCTAATGAAATTGAAATTTTTATCTCACCTTACTCACATGTTAATTAAGACATTAGAGGAGAAAATTGTGATTTTTCTTTTTTTATTAAATTTTAATATTTATTTTAATAAAAAATAAGAATTTTTAATGAAAATTCAACAACATGACCAAGGTAAAGTTTCTATCCCTAGGAAAATTATGGGATGTTCCTACTAACCAGAGGATCACTTGGACCAATTTTCGTGATTTTTTGAATTATATTTTATTTATTATAATTATTTTAAGTTTTGAAGTATTAATTAATTATAAAATAAATTAAAGTTTAAAATTGAGTTTTATATTTTTCTTAAATCTCTCTGACCCTAAGGAGTTTAGATAAACAAATTTTCTAATTTTCTAATTTTTCTTTGAATTTTTAGAATTATTTTAGTGGGAAAGGTTGAAAAATCCATTTTTAATATTAAAAAAAATGCATTAAGATTTTAAAATTCAACATCTTAACCTAGAGACTTAGGAAAAATATTTGGTTGGCTCCAAAGTGAGTAGGGGAACAAATATGAAATTTTTATGATTTTTAATATTTTTGTGATTTTTTTATTTTTTTAATTATTAAAATATTAAAATAGGGTTAAAAATGAAAATTTTTAGAAAATTCCAATTATAATTTTCTTAGACTCCCTTGATATCAGAGAGCTCATAAAAATAATTTGGTGAATTTTTTAAATGTATTTTAAGGTTTGTGAATTTTTAAATTTTAATTTTGGGTATGTTACTTAGAAAATCCATTTGGTGGGTTAAACCATTTTCAATTTACTTCAAAATTTTTATTAGGGTTCCTATAATCCCAAAGATCAGTGGAGAATTAAATTCAAATTATTTTGATGAGTGGTTATCTAAAGTTAATTCAATCTTAGTTTTAGGGTTTTGGCAAAATTAAGGTTCATTTGAATGATTTAAGCCCAACCATAATTTTCCTAGGATCGTCTGGTATAGAGATACTTTTCCTAATTTTTTTATATTTTATTAATCAACATACTAATTACTGGAATTAAAATACCAAAACAGGCACATAAACTTGGAAAATAAATAACTTTCCACATAGGTATCATCTGGCCTTGGAAAATTCAGGGAATGTTCCCAAGTTCAGAGGCTACAAAAGCCCTATGGTCTCATGCCATGGTGAATTGTATACATGAATGGAGAATTAAAACATTCAAAATAGTATTAAATTAATTAAAAATAAAATACTTAACAAAATAATTTAATTCTTTCTTCACATTAATCTTCTTTGTTCACTGAGCAAGAGGGTATTTTTAGTTTATTTTTATGATTTTTCTATGCAAAGATATGCATTTTTAAAGGTTCAGGTATTTAAATAATTCAGAAAATACCCAATTTATCTACTTATCCACGTGGCGCCTCGTCATCCTCTGCAGCTCCGATGCTACACGCGTCACTCTGCCATTTGACACCGCCATCTCACTGGGATGCCACATGGCCCACGCTTTACGTTCTGTGGTTCCATCTGACTGCATCTACACCGTCCGTCTGATACACGCGCGATCGGACGGTAGCTGGTCATCGTCTCCGTCTGGTTTACCTCAAGAGCCGCTCACCATAAAACCTTAAGATATCGCTCCAGACTCAACCAAATCAAGCGTGGTTGGTATCATTCAACGCGTCTAGCCTAGACGGAGCTATCCATATGGCTAACATGCATTGGAATTTTACAGAACAAAATGGAGAATTGCTGGAAGCTCGGGAGGGAAGAGAGTTCAATACCTTGGCTCTGAGAGGTGAAGCCTCAATCAGAGATGCTCGACACGTTCATTGGGGTGAGAGGAGCCTCTGGATGAAGTCCCTGGTCCTGGTGAGCTGCCTAGGTGTGATTTTGACCAAGCCCGATTTCAAGCTTTGACAGCTGGAGAGATTGGGTGGCCTCGTGAGGTGGCTTCCACTGGAGAACTTCTTCTCTTGGTCTGGTGAAGGTGTGGGTGAGTTTAATTTGGTTTTGGTGGAGGTTCTGGTGATGTCCTGTTTCTGACCCGATTTTTAGCTAAAAAATTGGGCTCAGCTAGAGGATTTTAGGGTAGGAGAACAATGGGGATGAGCTTTTCTTGGCTAGGAGGAGCTCTATGAGGAGTTTGGAGGAGTTTGGTGAGACTTGATTTCAGACAACCCTTTAGCCGTGGAAGATGGCTGTTTAAATAGCCATGGTTATGGGGCTTACCAGGGCCAATTAGATGTTGGGATCAGCTGCTTAGGGGAGGAGAAGAAGAGCTGTGAAGTCCAATTAGAATGGGACAGCTCAGCAAAGAAGTTTGAATTTTTGAATTGATTTAGACCTCTTGGCCTGGTTTTTTTCGGTGTCTGTGGTGGCCCGCTGGACAGGGTCAAGTTAGGCCATGGTTAGGTGGTGCCAGAGAGGTTGAATGGTGGCATCGATTTGAATATTTGGAGGCTTTAGGGTGGAGATTTGATGGATAATTAGAGTTTGGGTTAAGTGAGGCTAACTTGGGTTTAGCCCTTGGTCCAAAGGCTCAACTCTTACCCAAAGTGATTAGGGCAAGTTTTAAGGTCCATGGGGAATTTTAGGTGAAGTTTAGTGGCTGGTTTGGGAGTTTGGGGAAAGATTTGATATGAGGGGAGAAGGGAAAGGTCACCTCCCCTTGCCTAATTTGGAAAGAATTGACTTTGGATGGTCATAGAAGAGTCCATGGGTCATGCCATGATGCACATGAGCTATGGGAATGTTTCATGCAAAAGGATTTAAAAATTTTCATGACTTTTGGGATGTTATGCCAACATACCCAATTTGGTATGATGCCATGTATGTATGCATGAGTTGGATGTAATGCCATAAGATGGAAAATTAAATGCCATGGAATGTTAATAGAATGGATATATGGCATGTGGGCTCAAAATTGGGCTTTTAAAATTTGATTTTGTGGGCTTTTAGAAATGCATAAGGGTATAGGCCTTTAACATGCATATGGGTTAAAAATTGGGATCAAATGTGAACCAAATTGGGCTTGGTTTTGATTAAAATTGATATTGGAAGTGTTGATTTGAAGTTTAGAATTGAATTTGATCAAAATTAGGATCAATTGGGTTGATTTGGTTTGACATTGGGTCCATATGGGTTAAAAATAGGTCAAATTGGGTAAATTAGTAAATGTGGGACAAATTGGCAAAATTAGGCTATGGTGTAGTTGAACAAAATGAAATTAGGAATATTTGGGATTTTCTGGAATTTTTTTGGAATTTTTGGAATTTTGGGCTAAAAGGGTATTTGGAGGTTATTTGGAGGGTATTGGGGTGTTTTGGTGGAATTAAGAGGTGGGAATTGTCTCAAAACAGTTTTTTAGGTTTTTTTGGGAATCTTGGATAATGTTTTGGGAATTTTGAGGATTTTGGAGAATTTTGGATGGTTATGGAGGTAGGCTTATGGACCTTAAACAAGTCTAACCACTTTGGGACCAAACTTAGCCAAATGGTAACGACATTATGATCCTTCAAATATTAACCTTAGCCATCTTGATCAAAGACTAGTGGCTTTGGTTTAATCATGTGAGTTTCTTAAAGGGTAGAAGGGGCAGGGTTCAAGGTTCAGGGTTAAAGGGTGAAATGGCTTAGGGGTGTGTGTGTGTGCAAGAGAAGCTCAAGTCACCCAAGGTAGTCCTAAGGCTTGGACATCCTATAGGAGTTCATCCTTGTCTTCCTGCACATTATTCCTAACCTTCCAAGTGATTTAGAGGTTAGTGACCATCTATGTAGGATTCCAAAGAGAATCAAGATTTGGTTTGAATTTCTAAATGGTGGGTTCCATCTATAGTCTTCTAGGATAGTCAAGGAGAAGTCCTATGGCTAGATCCTAAGCACTAAGAGGAAAGAAAAGAAGGCCTCACCAAAAATGAGGTCAACACCCGCGTAAAGAGCAATTTTATCACGGGGAAGGCTTCCATCAAACGAGAAGATTAACTTTGGCGTCGACATCGTTTCTGACATTTAAGTTCTTCAAAAGTTAGTGATGTCACAGGCCATATAATTTCAACAGAAATACTAAAGTTAACGCACTTGTCTTATAAACTGGGCCTCCTTCGAAATTTATTCATGTGAATTTTTATTTCAAATTTCAATGTTGTGTTTTTTATTGTACATTTACACTGTTTTAAGAAGTTTTGTTTTGTTTTGTTTTGAAATTTTGATGAATTTTGTTTTGCTTGAAGTTCAAATGGAAGGTTGTGAGAGTGGGATTTAGCTTAGGACATAGTCCGTGATCTGGAGTGGGTCGACTTCGCATCGAACTCGTTTCGATAAACCGCTCCTAACCTACCACACCTATTGGGGGTCCACCCCACTTTCAGGATTTCAAGATTCTGGAACTTCTCTATTTAAGGATGATTAAACAGTGGCTCCAGAATAAAAAAAGAGTTGACAATACTTGCTTAAGGAAAAAATGTGTGAAGCACATCAATGGAAGAAATGATAGTCTGGCCCACTAGGGATATGGGCACACTATCGATGTATGAAGACAAATCCTCAAGATCTAAAATGGAGAGAAGAATTAGTCCCCAGCGGAGTTGCAAGAAATTGTCGGCATTTTTTTTATGAAATAATATGAAATTTTTAATTTTAAATTTAATGTATAACATAATTTTGATTTTGAAAATGATGATATTTTTTTATTTTAAAAATAACAAGACCAGATAGATCTCATATATCTAATAGTTTAAATAGTTGAGCACGATACTACAAGTGACACATCATCCCGAAAGATGGGCGTACCACTTGTTAGTAGGCTTAATTATCAAAACTTAAAAGTTCATGACTCTATTTTGGCCTGCGTATTTTATAGCCGACAAATTCTACTATCTAAAAGATAGATTAGACAGGGTTTAGATTAGTCTGGGTTCTTAATTCCCTATAGGGGCAAGCCTCTATAGTTAATTATATCTTAAGCAACTGAAGTCACCTAAGAAAGCTCTCAATAAAGATCATGGGCTTCATCTTCAAGAATATCAATGTTTAGGTTTCCACGATTGCTTGTAGAAAAATCAAATGGGAGAGGCTCAATGTGGAACAATTATTTTTAGAATCTAAATGAGTGAAGAGTAAGAGATGTCGAAGATACTGAAGAAGCTTCAGTGACATCTCAAACTACCCTATAGTTAGGCTTTATATCTTTGAAAGTGAAGTTATATTTGATATTTCGATCACGTAAATTATTTAGATGTTTGAGACTTATATCTGCATGTTAAATGCAAATAGCTCGAGAAAATAGGAAATTTTATGTCGTATAAAATGACTACCTCAGAATCCTAAATAGATTAGGACTTGTATCGTAAAAATCAAACTAAGTCCTAAAAGATAATGCGAGGATTTAGTCCGTATAAAACGAAGACCTCGACGCCCTATAAATGTTATTTAAATCTACAAAAGTCTTATTGAAGATCCTTCATTCGTCCTCTGTCGTCCGATCCACTTCATGTAGTTGAATCGTCACTTGACCGCGTAGTCGTCTCGTCCCGAGAAAATGAGAGAGAGAGAAGAGAGAAAAGAGAAACTATGCCTCAAACTGCCTATCCTAGGGTCATGTGTAAATATGCAAGAGAAGTACTGACTAAAGTAGACATGTGTAATACAGAAAAAAAAACATGCCCTAAATGGCCTATCCTAGGGTCGTGTGTGAAAATGCAAGAGAAATAATTATTAAAAGCATGAATACAGGTAAGCATGTACAATAATGAAAAGTATAGGAATGACTACTATATATAGTGAAGATAGTAAATGAGTTGTGCAGTAAAAAAATGTGTACCTGGCCAACTCTGTTGATGCCTCGAAAGCAAACTAATAATTACAAGTGTCTGTATAGTTAAGTTTAGTTATAAATATATGAAAAATTAAAGTGGGGGAAGAAGAATTCTATTTGAGTATAGGCTCAGTCTAGACTTCCCCCTTTTTTTTAACAGGATGTAAATTTATTAAAATAAAGGGTACTGAATACGTAAATATGTATGAATTGGGTGGTATGCATAAAACCCTGAGAATTTGAATATGAACTATTTAAATATGTGCGAATTGTACACCTGGTAGATTTTACAAATGACATAATTTATCTTAATCAAAGATAAATGCAATTGCTCACAATTCTTGGCTAAAAAAAATCTGAAGAATTTCTAAACAGAATTCCCAAGTAAGTCACCGAGTCAAATAGCTATTAAAGATTAATGATAAATTCCTGTGCATAGCATCCAATTCTTATGCTTCTGTATAATTAAATCCATGTGTCGTAACACATAATAAATATATTAAAACTACAGGTACACATTCAGATTAATTACAGTATAGACTTAAACATGTCGGAGTTCAGTAAATCAAGAAATATGTTAGAATTCAGTGAATATAAAGGTAGATACGTTAAATTTCAGCAAGTAAATTTTTATTCAAAATTTTAGTGTTATTAATAAAAATATATTAAGAAAAAAAATCTGCAACCTTAATATATCTATATAGTTCAAATACAAGCATTAGTGACTTATCCAAACTGTCCAACATTCAATCTCTCATTTTAATATATATGCCTTTCAACTCTTATGCACATATTTGTCCAATTACTTTATACAGGAAATGAGTATTTCAACTCAAGGAACCCCAAATGCTTGACGCGAAATTTTCGACTTAGGAAGAACACCGATTAATTAAGCTATATATATATATATATATATATATATATATATTGTTTTTTTTTTTTTTTTTTTTTTTATAGGAAAGGAGCAACAAGAGGCTCCCTACATGTTACTAAAAACTATAATTACAAAAACCTTACCAATAATGGTAGAGCCCCAACTTAATACAACACCACCCCAAACAAAACTAAGACATAAACTAAGAGAACAGCTCTAACTAAATAGCAAGCAGAGAAAATGACATCTTGTTCAACCAAGAGAACAAAACGGAGAGAGAGTCAACAAATTCTCCTAGCAAGCCAATAGCTAGTCCACTCTTCCCGAAGCTATACTCGAGTGTTGTAGTGAGATCCGGAAGTGGGCGAGAAATCGAGTATGTCCATATCAAATCGATGGATGAGATAAGGATCCTCGCATAAATCCGTAAGTTCGTACATGAGACCAAGTAGCAGAGAGTGGAGCCAGTGGAGACATCATATAATCCCGAGCACCAAAATCGGGGAATCAAGTAGCAATCTTGATGTAAGGTGCGGAAAGATTATCACCGTGCTGATAAGGGTCTTTAGCCGTGTAGGAATGATGGTCGAAGCCCTCACATTATGGGAAGTAGCTCCAAATTTAGCTAGCCAACCAAGCAGGTTGATTCCCTTCCTTGTGAATGAAGGTGAATTGAACATTGAGTTTGGAAACTATGGCATGGATTCTACTCCTCCAGAGTGACCATGGTGCCGGGGAAGGTTGGAGGGGCAGAGGTTCAACATTGTAATGGTTTTCTCACTATCACCTTCCACAATAATATTGTACCGATGCATGACTAATGGCCATGGAGAGCCCCCAAAAGATGGCAATGAGATCAGCTTCCAAAGTATCGGCGGCCTCTACTCGGTGCATGAAAAAAAAGCATACATCTACCAATATGATTCCCGAAGATGCCACCGAATCCAAGCACCATCCTCGAGTGCAGGCAGCCCATTATAATTTAGTTTGAGGAAGGGGGATAGGGGGTTGCCATTTTATCGAGTGTGATTCTATGGGAAGGTGTCTCATGTGTGGTCTCTAGCCCACGGATATTTGAGAAATTGTTATATCCGATGAGTTTTTGGATGTAGGAGAGGCAATTTTGTGCAACTTTTTGTTCACCTGGGTAATATGTCATCAAAGGTGGCCTTGTTCCTAGCCATCCAAAGGAACCGAGCACAAATAAGAGGGATCTGCACCAATCCCTTGCTTGTTCCAACCTAACCGAGCAAGAGTAGAGGCAATCCCAAGAGAGACTTAGTGTGTTGAGTTGGCGAGTGCTTGAAAGATTAACCTCCAAACAAGCCGAGAAAATCCGCATTTAAAAACAAGTGCTCGATAGATTCTTCCTCCCTCATGCAAAGTCTACAGAAGAAGGGCCTCTCAATCCTTTTAATTTGAGGATGTCATCGGTAGGGAAGGATCTTCAGGAAAGTTCTCCAAGTAAAGAAAGTCATAGATGGTGATAAAGATTTGTTCCAGGGACACTCACTCCAAGGGATGAGCTCCCACTGGTAAAGTTTGGAGTAGATGGCTTTAGACAAACTATGCTGGGCACAGGATTGCCAGGTGATAGAATCTTGTTTCTGCCTGTCAAAATTAGTGGTGGCCACCTGTCTAGCAGATTCAGGAGTAAGCACAGTCTGGAGATCCTCCAAAGACCAACTAGCCCCAGCCTCAAGACTCAGATACTTTGAGTTTAAGGTTGGGGATATTAGTACCAGGGTTGAGCCATTCAGTTGGACACCAGTTATCCAACCAGAAGGTGAGATCACCCTTTCCCAAGTGCCAGCTAAACAAACTTTCAGCTTGAAGCCTGATTCTGAGCATAGCTTTCCATAGCTTAGAGTCTCCCATTTTGCTGCTAACCAGGGTCGGGTGGAGCAGTTATAGCGATATTCGCCCATCGAAATTTGGCCCGTAGAGAGTTCCGGGATCTAAATTTGATCCAAAGCTTACATAGGTTCACTTGAATAATCTGCTGTATGGTTTTAAACCCCAATCCACCGACCTGTGTAGGCTTAGCCACTTTGGTCCAGGAGGTCCAATGACATCGTTTTCTTTGCCGACCCAAAGAAATTTGTTAAAAGCCTTTTCAAAGAGAGTTTGGATTCCTTTGTTCATAGTGGTCATCTGGAGAACATAAGCAGGCAATGTTATGAGAATACTTTTCAAGATGGTTATCCTACCTCCACTGGAAAGGTACTTATGAGTCCAATTTGCCAAATAAGAGTTGATTTTCTGTAGAATGCCTTCAAAATGCCTTTGCTTTGTTCTGCCCATATCAAGCTGTACCCCTAAATACTTAAGAGGTAGATGAGTGCTAGTAAAGCCAGTGAAGTTAATAATCCAGCTTCGACCTCCACGAGAAGATTTGATGGAAATAGGAGATAGCTTTTGGTCTTGTTGAACACCATACCGAAGGATTGCTTGGAAGGAGTTCGGGCATTTGACAATCATTTTGACAGCATTCTTGGAAGCATTGGAGAAAACCATGACATCATCTCGCATAAACTAAGTGAGATACTAAGATATTGGACTTATGATGATACCTATTGGAGGGGTGTGTTATGCTAGCATGGTTCAGTAATTTGGAGAAGTAGTCCATAGCCAGGATGAAAAGGGTGGGAGAGAGTGGGTTTCCTTGCTTAAGACCCCTAGAGCGCGAGAAATAGCCCTAAGTAGACCCATTAAGCGGAATAGAGTGGGCATTAGCCCCCAGCCATCTTTTGATTAGATTACGTAAAGAATTACGGAATCCCTCGTTGTAAGAGTATCTATAAGAAAGTCCCAGTGAATGGTATCATATGCCTTTTTAATATCAAGCGTGTAAATTAAATTGCCACTTCTGCACTTAGTGTTCAAATTCAATAGAAGTTCCTGTGCTAACAGGATATTATCAACAATAGACCTGCCTTTGCCAAAAGCTGCTTGGTTAGGACTGATAACTTTCTCCAAAATGGGTTGGAGTCTGTTGACTAACACTTTGCTAATAGTTTTGCTGATCACGGATGTGAGGCTAATGGGTCCGAAATGATCCCAACTTGTTTGTACGGTGTCTTTGGGGATTAAAACAAAGTTGGAAGCATGGAAGTATTGAGGAATGTCTTCTCCCGTAAAGAAGCCGGTGATGGCAGCAATCACCTCGGCTTTAATAATCTCCCAAGCCTTAATGTAAAAATCGAAATGTACCCATCGGAGCCTGCAGTCTTAGAGCTATCAATAGATTTAATGGCCCGCGCGATCTCCTCTTCGGTTGGGGGAGCGAGTGAGATTAAAGCCGACTAATAAAATTATAATGATCGGTGAAAAGGGCGAGTGTTTATGCCGGCTCTCTTAATCGGGTGTTGTTGTAGTAGAGACGAAAGTAGCGGGTAGCATCTCTACCAATCTCCAAGTGGTTGGAGATCCAATCCCCATTCTCCTTTTTGATGCTCGTGTATGAAATTACATTTCCTCTTATATTTGAGGTAGGCTCGATAGTAGGCGGTATTTCGATCTCCCTCCATAAAATGATTAATGGAGGCCTTTTGTTGAAGAAATTTATCCTGAATATCAATTGAGTGCATCAGTTTAGCTTTAGCAGCAAGAAGTTGGGATTGGAGGGCACTATTATTTTGGCTTTGTTCTTCCAATTCTAAGACATCCCTTTCACCGCTCAACCACTTTAAAAACATTGCCAAATCGAATCCAGCCCGGTTAGATAATTTCTCGCTTAGCTTATGGTGAAGAAGGCACGGCTTGTGCCATGGGTCCAAATTGTATAGAATCTTGCCGATTATCTTTGACCACCTGCAGGAAGGAGGGATGAGTAGACCGGATATTCCGATATCCGAAAGATTTAAAGGAGGGGGTTACGGGGGAGCGATAATAGATATGAGGAGAGGCCTATGATCGAGCAAATAAGAGCAAGATGAGTGATCCGGGTATGCAGGAAATGATCGTGCCAAAGCTCATTGTCGGAAATCTATCCAACCTTTCTTTAGTAGAATTCCTTTTCCAAGTGAAACTAGGACCCCTAAACCCCGAGATCATAAAGCCCAAGTGACAACAATATTATCATTGAAGGTGTTCATTATTGTTACATTGGGTTCGTGGCCACCCGACTTTTCGAGCGGGAGTAGTGATGCAATCGAAATCACCCCCAATGATCCAGGGGCGATTAATGACATTACTTAGACTCGTGGATATGATCCCGGCAGCGAATTCTATCGGCTTTTCGCATCCGAGCATAAACAAAGGTGGCATTAGCGACTGTCCAAGCAAAGGAGATAGAGATATGAACCATCCGTTGAAGATCCAACAAGACAGTCCAATTATGTTCTTTCTGCAGAAGACCCATATCTTATTGTTGGAATTAGCAAAATGAGTAAAACCATGGAAAGAGTTGATAATTCTATTGGAATGCTTCGGTGCACAAGAGGCTCAAGTAAAGCAAAGCACCAAAGAGAGTGTTTTTAGTAAGGTATATATATATATATATATATATATATATATATATATATATATATATATATATATATATATATATATATATATATATATATATATATATAAGAATTTACTAAAAGCACAAGAGCAAATAATCATGTAAATCCATCAGGTAGCAAACTAGGAATTCATCCATAATTCTTGACAATACAAACATAATATGAAGTGCATGAAATTCTTCACTGTAGGATCAAGAACATGCACTTAAATGAAAATAATCCATAAAGTAGTATTTGCATTTGACTAACATATTTATAAAATGAGAAAGCTTAGCTAAAAAAAATGCTGAATAATAGGCCAGCCTTCATTTCTCAATATCACTGTAGTTTTTCAGCAAATAATCGTAGCAAAACATAATGCAATTTCTCTAGTAAGCAATTATACTATCAAAAATAAAAGTATAATATCGGAATACCAGGTGTATTGATTCATATATTTACCAGTTCAAGCCTTAACATGCATGAAAAACTTTCAAGAAAAAGCAACTGAAATCCTTCTTGATTATATGTAAAAAGAGGAAGAAATCCTTACCTCCAAATACTTGCTATTCAAGAACTTTAGAAAGGAAAGAAGAAATTCTGGGAACTCGAAAGAAAGCAATCTTCCAGAAAAATTTCGCACAAATGAAGCCTCCTTAAGTTCTCTGTCCCAAGTGGTATTTATAGCCAATGAGGGGTAGAGGTTCTTACCAATGGTGAAGATCGAGGGTGAGGAGAACACGCCACAAAGGAAATAAATCAATCAAAATTTGAGAGTAGGAAGGTGCCTGGATGCATTTGGGCGGGAAAAACTATTACAAAATAGGGTTACCGGCGGCAAAGGTCGGTTGAGGCTCTGGAAGAATGAAGGTGACCGGAAAACCGGCAGGAAGCTTCAAGTATGAGGGAGAAACCGACGTCCGGATCTGAGAGAGGAGGAAGGTTCGAGAGTTCTGCCCGTAAGGAAGAGGGGAAGTGTGCAGACGCGAGGTTAGGGTGAAAGAGGTGTTAGTTTTATAATTTTATAAGAATCGTCATTTTTTATTTTAATATTATTTTTTTACTCATTTTCTTCAATTTATACAAAATTTGATCCAATTCAAAAACCTATTGAATTATATGTCCTTCCCGGCTAAAATCGACGTTCTGGATGCATCGGTGCAGTCCATTTCGTCATTCGGCGTCATTCGGGCAAGTTCACCGACGATCGAGCTAATTCAAATCAAATTTGTGACACGTGGCACAATAAAATTATTTTGATCTGACCAGAACAATTTAATGAGTAAATTAATGACCGTTCTTCTTCTAAGAGAGAACCATAGTCAAACATATTGCTCGCGGAAAAAAGTCAAACGTCGCACGCAGTGGGGTCTGCTTATGGCTTTCAAATCCTTATAGGAACTCATCAAGAGTTTCAATACGTCAGCTTTTAATTGACTCAAATGGATGTCAAGGATTTTTAACCGTCCATATGAAACTTGAAGGAGCGAGGAGATGACTTTTAGTTCGAAATATGGTGGGTCCCAATCTAGTCCTCTAAGAGAGTCCAAAATAAGAAAATTCTAAGGCTAGATCATAGGCTCTAAGGAGAGGGGAAAGAAAGACTTGAAAAATGAGGTCAACAAGAGCCTTCGTCCTTTACCACTGTGATGGCTGTACCTCTGGGTGTTCACGAGGGGACTTTTTCTCTAGAGTGTAACCTTGGCAAGTTGGCTCATCCCCGCAGCAGTCTCAGATAGTAGAAATCTACTACCCCTTACAACGAGTCATGACAGTCGGTGCCACCACTTTTGTAGCAGCCAGATGATATGATATGTCAGCTTTGTTAAGCCTTGTACACATGATCTACTTTTGGATGCTTTTCATCATATGATCAGTTGTACTATGTCTAGCAGAATTAATGAAAATTTCTGTTTTTCAGAAATGATTTCTTTTCAGCGCGATAGTCGAAAGCCGTTGGACCACGTGTTTGGTTCCAAAATGAAAAGGACAAAAAGAATAACGAAGAAGAAAATGATAAAAAGAAAACATAATGAAATTAAAATTAAAATGAACCCGAAACTTAAAAATCAAAATAAAAACCAAAATTGAAATGAAATCAAAATTGAAATTTAAAATCAAAAGTTAAATTAATGAAACATAATGAAAAAGAACAAATTGAAAGAAAATGATGAATTAAAAACAGACAATGATCATATTCTCTCTCTCTCTCTCTCTCCAGAGATTCTGAGTCTTTGCACTCATCTTCAAATCCTCCGCTTTTTTGGGTGCTCCACAAAATTTGGCACTTTTTACACAGCGCCGCTTCTCACAAACTCGAAATACCTTGAAATTCTAAAAATCTTGCAATGGCTACCAATCTTTGCCAAATTGCACCAAATCGCTTTCCTTGAAAGTCAAATGCTAAGTTTTACCTGATTATCCTTGAATAAAATTCCGAGATCAGTACCTAAATTCTGATTCCCCTCTGTCGCCTCTTAGGTTGGATATGAGTCCTTGAGCTTTCCCTTCTAATGTGACATCCTTGGCAGGATGTGAGTCCTTGAGCTTTCCTCCCCAAGATCTCCTTAAAACTCCTTAATTTTGCACATCCTATCCGAGAAATTTTTCTGCCTTCCATGAAATTCTGAGAACGGAGCTTGGTTGTCCGACATCCCTGAAATTCCCTAATTTTGCACATCCCTTCCGAGAAAATTTTCCGCCTTCCATGAAATTCTGGGAACGAAGCTTAGTCGTTCGATTTCCCAAAATTCTCTAATTTTCCATCTCCCTTCCGAGAAATTTTTTCGCCAATTCCGAGAACGGAGCTTAGTTATCTGATTTCTCTCAAAATTCCTTAATTTTCCATCATCCTTCCGAGAATTTTTTCTGCCCTCCATGAAATTCCAGGAGTGGAGCTTAGTCATCCGACTCCTCAGAAATTCCCTAACTTTCCGTCTCCCTTCTGAGAAATTTTTCCGCCTTCCATTAAATTCCAGTAATGGAGCTCAGTCTTATGATTTTCCAAAATTTCCTAATTTTCCATCTCTCTTCAGAGAAAATTTTCCGCCTTCCATGAAATACTGGGAGCGGAGCTTAGTTGACTGATTTCCCTCAAAATTCCCTAATTATCCATCATCCTTCCGAGAAATTTTTCTGCCCTCCATGAAATTTTGGGAATGGAGCTTAGTAGTCTGATTTCCCTCAAAATTCCTTAATTTTCCATCATCCTTCTGAGAAATTTTTTCGCCCTCCATGAAATTTTAGGAACGGAGCTTAGTCGTCTGATTCCCCCAGATTCCCTAATTTTCCATCATTCTTCTGAGTAATTCTTCCACCCTTCATGAAATTCCGAGAACGGAGCTCAGTCGTCCGATTTCCCTCAAAATTCCTAATTTTCCATCATCCTTCAGAGAAATTTTTCCGCCCTTCATGAAATTACGGGAAAGGAACTTAGTCATCCGATTCCCCTCGAAATTATTTAATTTTCCATTTCCCTTTCGAGATTTTTCCACACCCATGAAATCCCAAGGTCGGTATTGAAATCCAGGTTTTCATTTCTGAGGCTGGAACCTAAATTCCAGTTTTCATCCTTCTGGGATCGTTATTGAAATTCCGATTTACCATCTACACTCAAAATTTCCCACAAAGTTAAAATCTTCAAATTTAAAATTCCACAAACTCTTAAACTTCCACAAATTCCATAAAGATTAAAACCAAATTTTGAAACTCAAAATTAAATTAAAATTCAAACTCAAAATTCAAATTGAAATCAAATCCTTAATCTAAATCCAAATTCCAACTTCAAATCAATTCGGATTGGACTCCTTCAGAGTTTAAAAGCTTGAATTCCATTGCTTCTCTCATGAAGGTATTCAATTCTCCTTCCCTGACGAGAGTTCTTGGTAATTGAAGTTATATCTCCTAATCCCCAATGGAAAATTCCTCGCTAAATTTTGTATTTTTCTTGAGTTTTAACTCAGACAATTGAGTTGGTTTTCTTAATCTCGTCGGTCAAAACCAATACGTGCAGTGTGCTTGCCCAGCACACCACATCTATTAGGGGTCCATTTGTTAACCTCACTTTTGGTTGAGGTCTAGTCTTCCTTTATTATAGCTTAGGGTCTAGCCATAGGACTCTTCTAATGACTTTTCTTAAAAGACTAGTCATGCCACCCCTCCCCATATAAATTCAACTTTTTCTCACTTCACTAGGAGTTTCTATATTCTTAAGACCTAACCTCTAGTTTTGGAAGGAAGAGACCAAGCATAAGGAAGCCCAGGGGAAGTCTCCTATAGGTGGCCAGGCCATAGAATCTACCCCGGGAGGTCTGGAGCTTTGATACACCTAAAATTTATAGTATTTTTTATGCACATTTTTATACCTATTTTTGATGACATTGCACTTTAATGGATAGGATTTTGTGTTTTTCTTGCAGGTACGATGAAAATGAGTGATTATGATGAAAGGAGAAAAATTAGATCAAATTTGGAGCAAAAAAATGAAAAATGAAAATTTGGGCACTGGCGGCTAAGCGCCGCTGGGTCGGCGCTTAGCCGCCACAGTTAAAAATCGAGATTAACTTGAATTTGGCACCATTTTCAAAGGGGATGTGATGCAATTCTTGGTGGTAACTTCCATAAATTCCTTTGAGCGGCAAGTTTGAATGAAGGAGTGCATTCTTTGGTGGATACATCGAGTCTGGACACATTTTGAAGAGACACCAATGCACCTTTTAGTTTAATTTTTAAAGAGAGTCTTAGGAAAGATTAGGGGCTCTTCCATTGCATTTTAAAGAGAGTTTTTACAGAGTTTTTATTGTATTTTATAAGAGTTTTCATTAGGAGTAGGAGTAGAGATTAGAAAATAGAAAAGGGTAGGATTGAAGCCTTCTTCTTCCCACTTCTTTTCTTTCCTTTAGTTTAGTTTTTATTGAAGTCTGAAGTCTATTTCTGAGTCATCGGAGTTGGGAGACCTACTCTGAGGAGTAGTTTAGTGAAGAGTCAAAGTTTCAGAGGAACTTCCTGAGTCTTGTAGAGAGGATTTTCAGATAAGTGTTTACTTTTGTTCTAACATTTAGTTTTTAATTAATACTTATTGTGTTTGTTGTTTTCTTATGGTTTTTAATTTCAAATCAATGTGTTTTTGTATTTTCTCAATGCATTCTGAGTAGTTTACTTTATCTTTTTTTTTTCTTAAATGAAGAAGTAATTCATGAAGAATTGTTGTGGAATGTATATGTGTTTAAAGTTGGAAGAAGTTGTGAAGATTGATTCTATAAACATTAGCCTGTTAAGATGTAAAATTTATGGTGAGATTATGTAAGATCTAATGCAGTATTGTCTCTTAAAAGTTAGTAAGATTCACATGCAATTATATGGGTAAAAATTGTAGTTCATATAATTGAATACAATATATTAGAATATGTTTTAAAAGGGAGTAAAATTAGAGGATTTTTAGTGTGACAGGCTAAAAGCCCCAAATTTGGTTTGAAGTTTTGAATTTTGTTATGAGAAGTTAGCTCCCAGGTGGAGGGAAATGAGGGAACTCTAGAGTGAGAGCTGGTATCTTCCCTGCCTAACCATGTTCACAATGATAAAATTTCAAATTAACCAATGTTCTTTATAGAACCGACTAAGGGTAAAGAATACATTTGCTTCTATTTATCACAACAAATTTAAATACTTCCACAACAATACTTTCATAATTATTACTACTTTATAAAGGAAAGAAAAAAATATTCTAGTTAATAGTGTTTTTCATACCGTGTTTACATATATTATCATTTTAATTTCTTGTTCGACTTTTATAAGAAAATTTAAAGAGTGAAATCGACTATCAAACTTTTCAAAATCAAAACATACTTTAAAAAGCCAATTTAAAAAGTAAAATGATAATTTTCTTATTTCTTTAAAGATTTTTCACTTTCCCTGTAGGTTCGATATCTCGGGGCTTAATCAGAAAGTTTTAAATTACTTGATAAATGATACGTATACTTGCGTAGTATCCACATTATAAATCATAATTTTCATATCAAAATCATAAGCATATATATCCGGCGGAGAAAAGTTTTTGTCGTTGTTGCCAATTTTCATATCATAATTGTAAGTATAAATATCGAGTGGATCAAGTTTTTGGCGCCGTTGCCGGGGAAAGAAATTAATTAAAATTACATTTTAAAGAAAATTAAGAAATTTTAAGTTTTTACTTTTCTTTGTTTTTGTTAGTGTGCTGTGTTTTGTTTTGTTTTATTATTGTATGCGTAGTTTAGGTTCTGAGAGACTTGTGCCTTATGATTCTGAATTAGAAAGAATTATCAGAAAAATAAAAAAAATTAAAAATACAGAAAAAGGTAAAAATATTCAAGAAATGGCAAATTATCAAGGTCAAAATGTTGGCGTCCATCAAGAATTAAGACCTTTAAGAGATTATATTAACCCTACAGTGGATGAACTTCGTGGTAGTATTTAAAACACTGTTGTAGCTGCTAATTCTTTTGAGATTAAACCTGCTATTATTCAAATGGTGTCTAATAATCAGTTTTGAGTCGCAACAACTGAAGATCCTAATTTGCATCTTGCTAATTTTCTAGAGTTGTGTGCTACTTTTAAATATGATGGTGTTTCAGATGATGCTATTAGACTTAGACTTTTTCCTTTCTCACTAAGGGATAAAGCTAAAATATGGTTACATTTATTAGCACCTGAATCAATTAGAACTTGGGGTGAACTGCCACAAAAATTCCTCACTAAATATTTTCCACCATCTAAGACTGCTAAGTTGAGAAATGATATCACATCTTTTTGTCAGTTTGAAGGGGAATCAATATATGAAGCATCAGAGAGATTTAAAGATCTCCTGAGGAAATGTCCACATCAATCGATACTAGATTGGTTAATAATTCAAACTTTTTATAATGGATTAGTTGGATCTCTTAGATCGATCATCGATGTTGCTGCTGGTGGATCACGAATGTCTAAACCATTTTCTGATGCTTATGCTTTAATTAAAGAAATAGCTACTAATAATTCTCAATGGCCTTCTGAAAGATTAAATCCTAAAAAGGTAGCCAGTGTTTTTGAAAATGATGCTTTTACAATGTTATCAAATCAAGTTGCTGCTGTTTCAAGGAAGTTAGATCAATTTGGGATGAATTTTTATCAGCCACATCCCATGATTGAAGAAAATTCATTAGGCCAAATGGTTGATTCTTATTCTTCACCAGAAACTGTGAATGCTATAATTAAGCCTAACAACCCATTTGCTATTATTATAACCCAGGTTGGAAGAATCATCCAAATTTTAACTAGAATACCAATAATCTGGATGGTGTTGATCAACAATGGGGGAACAACCAAGTAAACCCATTGGGGAATTGGAACAACCAAGGAAATAATAATAATAATAGATTAACTTATTCTTCGGGTTATAAAAATGCTTTACAATTAAAGGAGAAGAAGTCTATTAAAGAAGTGGTGTCACATATGAGAAATCAATTACAAATTCAAAGAGCAACCATCAGAAATATTGAAAATCAATTGGGACAAATTGCAAATGTCTTAAGTAATAGATCCCAAGGAATGATTCCAAGTAATACTGAAGTAAATCCAAGAGAAAAGAATAAAGAACAAGTAAAAGCAATTCAACTGAGAAGTGGAAGAGAATTGGAAGATAGAGTTCAAAAAGAAACTGAAGTAGAGAAAGAAGATATTGAAGAACTAAAAGAGGACGCTCCAAAAGGTTTTGAAAGACCTGTTTCTCCACCTAAGGTTAATTTACCATTTCCTCAGAGACTTCGTCAACAAAAGTTGGATAAGCAATTTTCAAAATTCTTGGAGATATTTAAGAAGCTTACTATTAATATTCCATTTCCTGAAGCCATAGAACAAATGCCAAGCTATGCGAAACTTATGAAGGATATTCTTAACAAGAAAAGGAAGTTTGAAGATAATGAGACTATTGCACTTAGTGAGGAGTGCAGTGCAATAATTCCAAAAAAGCTTCCTGAAAAGCTTAAAGATCCTGATAGTTTCACAATTCCACGTGCAATTAGAGACAAATTATATGGAAAAGCTTTATGTGATTTGGGTGCAAGCATTAACCTTATGCCTCTATCAATATTCAAAAGACTAGGACTAGAAGAAATAAGCCCAACTACTGTAACTCTGCAATTAGTAGATCGTTCGATCTCATATCCTAAAGGAGTTATAGAAGATGTTTTGGTTAAAGTGGATCAATTTATTTTTCCTGTTGATTTCATTGTGTTAGATATGGAGGAAGATAAGGAGAAACCTATAATTTTTGCAAGAACTTTCTTAGCTACAGGATGAGCCATGATAGATGTGCAAAAAGAAGAATTAACGATGAGGGTTAATGATCAGACTGTTACATTTAATACTTCAAAATCGATGAAATATCCTGCTAGAGGTAAAGAAGATGAATGTTATAGGATGGATGTTATCAAATATTTAAGTGAATGTCATTTCAAATCAACTTATGAAGAGAAATTTGAAAGACAAGAATTGGAACATAAGCAAGAAGAAGAGTTACTTGATTCTGATGATTTTCAAGAAAAAGATTTAAAGTATGTTCGTGAAAGTTTTGAATTGTTGGATTTGACTGAAAAAGATGAATCTTATGGTTCATCAATTGAAAAACCTCGTGAACTTGAGTTAAAAATGCTTCCTGATAATTTGAAGTGTGTTTTTCTAGGTGAATCCTTAACCTTGCCAGTTATAACTTCCTCTCAATTAACTGAAAAAGAAGAAGAGAGTTTGCTTGAAATTTTGAAGAAGCACAAGAAAGCCTTTGGATGGACAATTGCTGATATTAAAGGAATCAGTCCTTCAATTTGTATGCACAAAATTCTTATGGAAAATAATTGCAAACTGCGGGCTGATCCCCAAGGGAAATTAAATCTTTTTATGAAATACGTGTTAAGAAAGAAATTTTAAAATGGTTGGATGCTGGAATTATCTACCCTATTTCAGATAGTGCATGGGTTAGTCCTATTCACTGTGTTCCTAAGAAAAGAGGAGTGACTGTGACTGTTAATGAAAAGAATTAAATAATACCAACAAGGCAAGTTACAGGGTGGCAAATATGCATTGATTATAGAAAATTAAATCTTGCCACAAGGAAAATCACTTTCCACTCCCATTTATGGATCAAATGTTGGATAGACTGGCTGGGCATAAATACTTTTATTTTCTGGATCGATATACTGGTTAACATTAAATTCAAATTTCTTCTGTGGATCAAGAGAAAACTACGTTTACTAGTCCTTATGGTACGTTTGCTTTTAGAAGAATGCCCTTTGGTTTATGTAATGCCCCTGCTACATTTTAGAGATGTATGATGGCTATTTTTTGTGATTTAATTAAAAAAGGTACTGAAGTTTTTATGGATGACTTTTCAGTGTTCGAAATTTCATTTGAGTCATGTTTAGCACATTTATTCAAGGTTTTAAAATGCTGTGAAGAAACTAATTTAGTCCTTAACTGGGAAAAATGCCAATTTATGGCAGCAGGAGGAATTTTTTTGGGACCTCAGATTTTAGAAAACGGTTTGGAGGTAGATCCTGCAAAAATTGAAGTTATATTTAATTTATCTTGCCTAACCAGAGAATTAGAATTTTTTTAGGACATGCAAGATTTTACAGAAGTTACATCAAAGACTTTTCAAAGATTACAAAACCTTTATACTGTTTACTGGAAAAGGATGCAATTTTTAATTTTGATGATGATTGCCTCAAAGCCTTTGAAACATTAAAAGAAAAATTAATCACTGCACCAGTAATAATTTCACCAAATTGGTAAAAACCTTTTGAATTAATGTGTGATGCTAGTGATTATGCTATTGGTGCTGTTTTAGGTCAGAAATATGATAAGATTTTCAAAGTTATTTATTATGCTAGTAAAACTCTTAATGAAGCTCAAATTAGTTATACCACTACTAAGAAAGAGTTATTAGCTATAGTATTTACCTTTGATAAATTTCGATCATATTTAATTGGAACTAAATGTGTTGTGCATACTGATTATTCTGCTATCAAATACTTAATGAAGAAAAAAGATGCAAAACCGAGACAGATAAGATGGATTCTTCTTTTGCAAGAATTTGACTTTGAGATAGTAGATAGAAAGGGTACTGAAAATCAAATTGCTGATCATTTGTCCAGGTTTGAAATTGAAAAATCTCTCTGTGATGTTGAAGAAATTAATAAACATTTTCCTGATGAAAAATTGTTCATTGTTAATGAGTGGCGTGTTCCGTGGTATGCAGACATAGTAAATTTTATTTTTAGTGATATTATACCTTATGGTTTGACATATCAGGAAAAGAAGAAATTTTTGTTTGATGGTAAGACTTATTGTTAGGATGACCCATTTTTATATAAACAAGGAAAGAATCTTATAATTCGAAGATGTGTACCTTTGGAAGAGAGTTATGAAATTTTTCAAAAATGTTTCTGATTATGGGGGATATTTTGGAAGTGATAAAACTGCATATAAAATCTTATAATCTGGATTTTATTGGCCTACAATTTTTAAGGATGTGAATGCTTATATTAAAAATTGTGATATGTCAGCGTTTAGGCAATATTTCTAGGAGAAATGAGATGCCCCTCAATTATATGTTGGAAGTTGAAATATTTGATGTTTGGGGATTAGATTTTATGGGACCATTTACACCATCTTTCGAAATTGTTTATATTTTGATGGCAGTAGATTATGTTTCCAAATGGATTGAAGCTATTTCTTTACCTCGATGTGATGCTCAAAGTGTTTCAAAGTTTTTAAGAAAGAATATATTTTGTAGATTTGGAATATGAAGAGTAATCATAACTGATGGGGGAAGTCATTTTAGAAATACGATTATTGGAAACTTAGAAAAGAAATATCATATTAATCATCTCATTGATACTGCTTATCATCCATAGACAAGTGGTTTGGTTGACTTATCTAATCGTGAAATTAAAAGAATATTGGAAAAGACTGTTAGTCAAAATAGAAAGGATTGGTCAATCAAACTGGATTATGCTTTGTGGGCCTATAGGACTGCCTACATAATCCCTATATGAATGTTCCCATATACACTAATTTTTGGAAAAGCTTGTCATTTACCTATTGAACTTGAGCATAAAGAATTTTGGGCTATTAAAGAGTTCAATTATAATTTGAAAGATGCTGCTGAGAAGAGATTATTGCAATTAAATGAGCTTGAAGAGATAAGGAATGAATCTTATGAAAGTGCTAAAATTTATAAGGAAAAGATGAAGTTATGGCATGATCGAAAGATTATTACTAAAAATCTTATGCCAGGAAAGAAAGGTTTGCTGTATAATGCCAGATTGAGAATTTTTTCTGCAAAAACTTAAGTCCAAGTGGATGGGTCCTTTTATTTTGATGAAAATTTATTCCTATGGAGATGTGGATATTCAAGATCCTAGGACTGGAAAAATATTTAAAGTTAATGGAAATAGACTTAAACCATATTTTTCAGTCGAGCATTCTAAGTCTGATGAGAATCTGATGTTGGGGCACTCAAAATGAGTTCTAGGTTTGTCAGTCTGAAGAAGTTAAACCAAGGGCTTTGTGGGAGGCACCCCATAATTATCTGTGTGCTTTGCTTTATGTTTGTTTTGTGTGCATTGTTTGTTTTATTTGGTTTGGTTCTATGTTTTTAATGGTAGTAATTTGGAGTTTTTGAACTAAATAGAGTTTATTTGACCTTATTTGATGACTTAGAGGAGTCAGAAAGAAATTTTGGACATTTGGCAGACCTGTGCAAAATTGAGCACTGGCGGCTAAGCTCCGCTTAGTTGGCGCTTAGGCACCGGAGTTACAAAAAATGTGAAAAATGAGATTCTAGAAGCCTAGATCGTAGGGAAGAGGTTTTGGAAGTTATTTTGGAGTTTTAAAACGTGTTGGGATAGTTTTAGCACTTCCCAAGTCTATAAAAAGAACTTGATTTAAGAGAAACGCTTGCCCTAAGTCCTATTTTCATTTCTAAATCTTAAGAAGAGTATTTTGAGTACATCATGTCTTCCTGGGAGAATGAGATTAGAAGAAACAAGATTTGGACAAGAGTAAGTTCATTAGAGTTATTCAAAGGATTTCTCGTTGTTAGTATTCAAGGGATTGCAAAAATGATTGCAAAAATTGAAGCCCGAGTGACTTCAATGGAAGCAAAGATCAATGAAACTAACTTACATTTGGAGCACAAGGGATGGCAACTCAAGATGCAAATCAGTCATTCAAGATACGTGGAAGAAGCGGATAAGGCGATGTTTTAAAGAACAAATAGATTGAAGAAGAAGATATAAGAATGAACAATTATCGCCCGTTCTATCAAATTTATATTCCAGAAGGGTCAAATGAGAGTAATAGTGGTCCTGGATATAATTTGCCTAATGGGGAGTGGAATTAAGTGTTCTTTGTTCTTATATGTTTTGTGTTTTTATGTGTTTTATTTAATATGTTTAGTGTTCTAATGTGTTTTGTTTGGTGAGTTTAGTGTTTATGTTTGAGTTTTAATTACACCTTATGATGTGATAGTTACATCCTAGAGATGTAAACTTATCAGTTTGAGATTAAGTATCCGTACGGCTTATTTTTAGGTTTGTGTGTTGCATTTTAGAAAAGGGGTCGCCTACAGAAGTTGTCGACGAATTTTAAATTTTAAATTTAATTTAAATATACATATAATTTAGAAAGTAGTATTTGATTTTGAAAATAATTTTAAATTTGAAAGTTTTAAGAAATAAAATCAAACCGATCTCACATCCCAAATAGTTTATATAAACGAACACCACACCACAAACCATGTATCTATCCCGAAGAATATACACACTGCTTGATGATGGGGCTCGATTAAATAAACTAGAAGATTTGTGACATCCATTTGGTTTGCGAACCAATTTTATAAGCTGACAAGTTCCCCTGCTCAATATAAAAGGAATTAAGCAGGGCTAATATTACCTGGGTTCTTTAAGTTCCCTATAAGGGCAAGCCCCTATAGTTAATTACATCCTAAGTGACGGGAATCACTTAAGAAAACTCTCGATAATGATCAGTGGTTTTGCTCTCAAGAATTTCAAAGTTTAGGGTTTTCAAAGGATTAAATTTTGTAATTTCAAGAGGGAATGGATCAAGTTTGGAACAGTTAATTTCAGGAGTTCAAAGGAAGAGAAGTAGGAGAAGCTGAGGATTCAAGAGGAATCTTGGCAACTTCCCAGACTATCCTATTGTTTAGCTTCAATTTGAGAGTTTATTTAATGTTGCAATCCTACCAATTTATTTATTTAGGTCTTATATTTGTATGACATAATCACACAAATAGCCTTGAAGATGTGAGGGTTTATGTCATACCTAAAGACCACCTCGGAGTCCTAAGACCAGTTAGGGCTTAATATGCATGACATGATCATACAAATGCCTAACGAAGAGTTGAGGATTTATGTTGCACTAGGCAAACTACCTCGAAATCCTATGGCTTTGTTGTTTAATTCTAAGAAAGTTTTACTGAAGTAGATCCGAGTTTTGCTGATGACGATGGCCGAGCTGCCCACCATGTTCCGTGCTCCTTGTTGTTGCAGAGGTTTACTTTTAGAAGTCATAAATCAGAAGATTAGAGAAGTGTTTTGGTTTAGAGAGAATCTTAAAAGCCAAGTGTTTTGAATATTTTAATTAAACAAACCTTAAAGTTGGTTAAACAGAACCGATTAAGATCCCACGATTCCGTCATCCCTGTACCATTATTTTCATTGAATTCACAGTCCAGATGAATTTGCTGAACTCAACTGAATGAGTTCCACACTTTCATTTAGACCGTGGGAAATCTCGTTAGCAACACGTAGGTTACATCATCTGAGGTATTCCCGATCATTCAACGAGATGTTTTAATTTAGTTATAATTGTAGTTTTGTTGTTCTGTTTGTGATTAAATTTTGAGTTGTTTTATATTTTGAATATTGTGGCGGTAAATTTTATCTTGCAATGACTTTTAATTTATTTTTGGTTTCAGTTTAGGGACTATCCTAAAGGTTTTGGTTTTCATGCAACAGTCTTGTTTATCGTGCAAGAAAAAGTAAAGTACGGTGCATGTAAGCAAATTGCAATAAAGTAAATCTCAATAAAGTAAAAGTGCACCTGGAGGGTCTTCCCGTCATCCCAGACTGCACTTGAAACACATGTTAAGGCATTTAAATATTTTGCGAGAAATACCTAGGTAAAGCTAAGGGAAAGGGTCTTGGTTGTCTACCAAATTCCTAATCCTATAACTAGTCATTTCCTATGACGTCTAGGTTGTTGGTTTGGTTTAAGGATGATCTTCTTCATCAAAGAATAATTAAATTCAGTTGTTCCTCTAAAACATCACGTCATATTGAGGAAGTGCTTAGGACGAGTCCTAAACATCTTTTCAATATTTCTGTGATTGTTTTGAGTCCAAGTAAGTTTAGTTGCACAGGTGAATTAATCATCCAGGAGTTTAGTTAAACTTTGTTTCTTGCTCAGTGAACTTAGGTATTTGATTACCTGATGAATGAAGTGACATCTCACTTAATAGTCTATTTAAAAGTTATAATAATTAAAGCCTTTAAGGGCAAGTTGATTTATCGAGAATTTTAATCATTCTTAATTTAAGGTTCGACTTAATGGTTTAAAGTGTTTTAATTTAATTATGAGGTTTTAATTAATAATTTTAAGTTTGGAATAGTGTTCAAATTATTTTAGATTTAATTATTAATGATTTCATTTAGGTTTGTCGTTAAATAATTTTAATCTAATTTAATTCAATTTGATTTTAATTTAATTTAATTTAATTTTAATTTAATTTTAATATAATTTTATTTAATTTTAATTTAATTTAATTTAATTTTAGTTTTAATTTAATTTAATTTAATTTTAGTTTTAATTTTGACTTTAATTTTAATTTTAATTCAACTTTAATTTTTAATTTAATTTTAATTTTTAATTTAATTTTAATTTAATTTTAAATTTAATTTTAGTTTTAATTATTAATTTTAATTGTTAATTTGGATTATTATTTTAATTAAGAATTAAATATTATTTAAGTGACTTATTTAGGGATTTTTAAATTAAAGAATAAACATCCTCTTAATAATATCCCTATTTTAATAATCCAAAATTTAAATTTACTCTTTCTAAAATTTAAATTATTTAATTAATTAAAGTTTCATTTCGATATTTTCAAAGTCTTTAATGGGTTTCTACCCCTTAATTTCCCTAAGTTTCAATCATCCAAGAGAAAATTAAAATCAAATATTTTACCCTCCATTTTGATTAAACCTAAAGTTTTATTTAAAGGTTAAAATTTTAATCACCTTTATGCCCTTTTAAGCTTATTTATTTCATAACTCACTAAATTGAGCTCAAATGAATTTGAAATTTTTATGTCACCTCACTCACATGTCAATTAAGATATTAGAGGAGAAAATGTGATTTTTCTGGGTTTAATTTATTTATACAATTATTTTTAGTAGAAAATAGGGGTTTTCCAAGAAAATTCAACAACATGACCAAGGAAAGGTTTCTGTCCTTAAGAAAATTGTCGGATGTTTCTAATGACCAAAGGACCACTTGGACCAATTTTTGGGATTTTTTGAATTATATTTTATTTATTATAATTATTTTGAGTTTTGAACTTATTAATTAATTATAAAATAAAATAAATGTTAAAAAATAAATTTTATATTTTTCTTAAATTTCTCTGACCTCAAAGAGTCCATAAAAAGAAATTTTCTAATTCTCTAATTTTTCTTTGATTTTTTAGAATTATTTTAGTGAAAAAAGTTGAAAATTCATTTTTTAATATTAAAAATTACATCAAGCCTTTAAAATTCAATATCTTACCCTAGGGACTTAGGAAAAATATTTGGTTTGTTCCTAAATGATTAGGAGTTAAAATGTGACATTTTTATGATTTTTAATATTTTTGTAATTTTTATTATTTTTTAATTATTAAAATATTAAAATATTGTGAAAAATCAACCTTTTAAAAAAATTCCAATTTTAATTTTCCTGAACTCCCCAAATACCAGAGAAGCTCCAAAACCAATTTTGTGAATTTTTGAAAAGTATTTTTAGAGTTATGAATTTTTAAAGTTTAATTTTTGTTATGTGACTTAATTAATCCAATTGGTGGGGTTAAACATTTCCAATTGATTTCAAAATTTTATATAAGGTTCCTCTGATCCTAAAGATTAGTGAAGAATTGTTTTCAAGTTAATTTGATTTGTGTTTAACCATAATTAATTCAAATTTAATTTTAGGTGTTTAGGCCAATTAAGGTTATTATGTATGAATTAACTCAAAATATATTTTTCATAGGGTCCTCTGGTCCTAAGGAACATCACCAAATTTTCCTAGAATTTATTTTATAATATGCTAATTATTAGAATTAAAATACCCAAAACAGTGACATAAACTTGAAAATTCAATAACTTTTCACAGAGATGGCCTCTAACCTTGAAAATTTCAGGGAATGTTCCCAAGATCAGAGGCTTCAAAAGCCCTATGGTCTCATGCCATAGTGAATTATCTATGTAAATGAAGAATTAAAATACTGAAAACAGTAAATGAATTATTAAAAAAATATTCATCCAATTAATTTGATTTCTTTTCCACATTATTCTCCTCTGTTCACTGAGAAAGAGGGTATTTTTATTTTATTTTTGTGATTTTTATATGCAAAGATATGAATTTTTAAAGTTCAGGACATTTAAATAATTCAAAAATACTTATCCGACTCGGCGCCAGCGCAACATCGGCAGCTCATAAAGCCCACGCGGCGCATTCTTATTCGATGCCACCACTTGAGTCAGCAGCCACGCGTCCCGCGGTTCATGTACCATCACACCGTCCGACTTAATCTCGACCGTCTGCTCGATACACGCGCGATCCAACGACTCTTGGTCATCGTCTACGACTCGTGTGCACCCGTGACCGTCCAGATTAAAACCCTGAGATCTCACTCGATTATCAATGGATTTTTGTGTTCTTATGCTCTATGGATTCGTCTTGAAGAGACGAACACATCCATACAGTTTATAGGCTATGAAATTAACTTAAACAAAATGGAAAATCGCTGGAAGCTCGGGAGGAAGAGTGAGTTCATACCTTTGCTCAGAGAAGTGAAGCTTCGATCTGAGAGTTGTGTCACCTTCGATTGAGTCCAGGCAAGCTCCAGATGAAGTTTCTGGCTCTGGGGAATTGTCTAGGTGTAAAAGTGACCATGCCCGATCACAAAGCTTGGAGGCTAGAAGCAATAGCTAGCCTGGTGAGGGGGCTTTACTTTGGGGAACTTCTCCTCTTGGTCTGGTGAAGGTGTAGGACCAATCAATTTGGAGATTGGCTCACTGTGGTGAAGTGTCTTGTTTTTTGGGTAGATTGTTAACTCAGAAATTGAGCTCTGTTAATGGGGATTAGGGCAAAGGAACACTGGGGATCAACTGCTCTGGGTTAGGAGAAGGTCCTGGAGCAATTTTGGCAGAGTTTCCTTATTTCTGGTTCATCTCCTTGTTTGGCCGAGAGGTGGTGGTGTTTAAATAGGCATGGCTGGAGGGTTTCCCAGGGGCAACTGGAGGCTGGGATCAGCTGCTCAGGGGAGGAGAAGAACAACTATGTTATCCATTTGGGTTGAGACAATTCAGCGAGAGAGAATTGGAAAGTTTAGCTCACATGGAGCTTTCGGCCATGGCATTTTCCGGTGACTGTGGTGGCTGGCCGGCCAGGCATGGGTCACTCTCAGGGTTAGGGAGGTCAGTGCTTGGGTTTAGTGAACTCAATTGGCTAATGCCATGTGTAAGGAGCTTGATTCAAAATGGAATGTGGAAGGGGCTCATTTTGGGTTGATTTGGTCCAAGGCATGGTTTAGGCTAGGTGCACCTCCCCAAGGCTTGACTTTGAGCTGAGAGAAGTCAGTTGGATAAGCTAGGAAAGGGTAGTAAAGTCCCCATCCATGAATATTTGGATTAATCATGGATTAAGGTGAAGCATTAAAAGGGTTAAATCTTTTTTAAGGGGGTTTAAAAGAGGCTCCTCCTTTTGCAATTAATGGTATGGTGATGTGTAAAGTGATTCCCATGGCTTCATGTGGCTTGTGCATGGCTTCAAAGCTTGCTCATGGCTTGGGAATGGCTTGGCTTACTTGCATGAGAAAGGGATTTTGGGATTTATTGAATTTAGGGGTGATTTGGCATGAGGCTTGATTTGAAATCATTTGATGATGGAATTGGAACTTAGGGAATGATTTTGATTAAATGGATGGCATATGAAAATGTCATATGGGCTTTAGGATAGATTTTGGGCTTTTTGAAATGGTTTTAGATGGGCTTTTAAAGTGATTTAGGGAAGTGGGCTTTTGGATTTTAGGGTAGGGCTTTGGATGAAAATTTTGTGAAGGACCATGTCAAATAAATGTTGCAATTGGTTTAGGGATGTTTCATGAATGGTTTGGAATCAATTTGGTGTGATTTGGAGTAGAATTGGGTTGAATTTGGGCTTTTTTAGTTAAAGGGGCCAAAGTGGGCCAAATTGGGCCAAATTGGGCTAACTTGGGTTAAGGTTGGGCTAAAGTTGGATTTGATGTAAAATTAATGTTGATAAATGCTCATGGGAGTGTCACAAAGAGTTTCCAACTTTGGTTGGGTTCTAATTTTGGGATTTGGGCCCATTTGGGTTAGGTTTGGGCTTAGGTCAATTTAAGGGATTATGGTTTTGGGTTAGGTTTGGGTGGAGTTTAGGTTCAAATTTTGGGGAAATCAAGTTAGTGTTTTGTTTATGGGGGTGTTAGGAAGGTTTTAGAAAAGATTTGGAACCAATTGGGGTTGAATTGGGTTGGTTTGAGCTAGGTTTAGGTCATGGGCCAAAATTGGGCCTTAGGCCTCAAATTTAAATTGGGCTCAAATGTCAATCAAATAGGACTTAGATTTGGTCTAAATTGATGTTGGGATATTGAATTAAAGCTTAGAATTGAATTGGACCAGAATTGAGATCAATTGGGGTGGTTTGGTTTGACATTGGGTTCACTTGGGTTTAAATTGGGTCAAATTGGGGGTTTTGGTAAAATTGGGGTAAATTAGCAAAATTGGCCCATACTGTAGTTGAAAAAAATGAAATTGGGAATATTTGGGATTTTTTGGAATTTTTTAGGAATTTTCTGAATTTTTGGACTTTTTTGGGGTAAAAGGGCATTTTGGGTATTTGGAGGGTATTGGGGGGTACTTTTGGAATTTTTGGTATTTTTTGGCTATGGATGATCAATTTGAGTGGGGGGAAATGTTTAGGACTGATTTTGAGGAATTTTAGGTTATTTAGGTGATTTTGCAAATTTTGGGTAGTTCCAAGGGCATTTGGTAGGTTTAATGGGTGTATGGGCCCCGATGGTCAAAAATTGAAATTTTGGAAAAATGAAGATTGATCAAATTTGAGTAGAACGGAATCACTTTAGTTGAGCCATGAAGCCATGTTAAGCCCATATGAGCCATGAGAGGACTCATTTGAGGCATTCACCATGTTGTTCCTAACCCTCTTAGCTAGGGTCTTAGGGGTTAAGGATCATCCATATGAATTACCTACATGAGTCAAGAAGTCAAGTTGAGTGAGAGTGTGGTTTTAGGACATGGAATGTGTGTAAGAGTGTAGTGTATGTGCAAGTCAACCCTCACCAGACCAGGCCACCCAAGGTAGTCCTAAGGCCAAAGAGTCCTATAGGGAAGTCATCCTTTAAACCTCCACATTTGATTTCAACCCTCTAGGTGATTAGGGTTCTACAATCAAGCTTGTGGGGTTTGCAAGGAGTTAAGAAGTGTTTGAATTTCTAAGTGGTGGGTTCCACCTCTAGTCCTCTAGGAAAGTCAAAAGGAAAGTCCTATGGCTAGATCCTAAACACTAATGAGTGAGAAAAGGAGAGACCTCATCAAAAATGAGGTCAACAAATGGACCCCCAATAGGTGTGGTGTGCTGACGGAGTATGTCGGCATATTTTTTAGGTTTGTGTGTTGTATTTTGAAATGGGGTCGCCTACTGAAGTTGTCGGTGAATTTTAGGTTTTAAATTTAATTTAAATATATATAATTTAGAAAGTAGCATTTGATTTTAAAAATAATTTTAAGTTTGAAACTTTTAAGATACGAAATCAAACCAATCTCACATCCCGAATAGTTTATATAAACGAGCACCGCACCACAAACCGTGTATTTATCCCGAGGAATAGACACACTGCTTGATGATGGGGCTCGGTTAAATAAACTAGAAGATTTGTGACATCCGTTTGGTCCGCGAACCAATTTTATAAGTCGACAAGTTCCCCGCTTAATATAAATGAATTAAGCGGGGTTTATATTACACAGGTTCTTAAAGTGCTCTATAAGGGCAAGCCCACTATAGTTAATCACATCTTAAATGACGGGAATCATTTAAGAAAACTCTCGATAATGATCGAGTGGTTTTGCTTTCAAGAATTTCGAGGTTTAAGGTTTTCAAAGGATTGAATTTTGGAATTTCAATAGGGAATGGATCAAATTTGGAACAGTTTATTTTAAGAGTCCAAAGGAAGAGAAGTAGGAGAAGTTGAGGATCCAAGAAGAATCTTGGCAACTTCTCAAACTATCCTATTGTTTGGCTTCAATTTGGGAGTTCATTTAATGTTTCATCTTGCCTGTTTTAATTAATTAGGACTTATATTCATATGACATGATCATACAAATAGCCTCGAAGATGTGAGGGTTTATGTCATACCAAACAACTACCTCGAAATCCTAAGACCGGTTAGGGCTTAATTTGCATAATATGATTATGCAAGTGCCTAATGAAAAGGTTGAGGATTTATGTTGCACTAGGAAAACTACCTCGAAATCCTATGGCTTGGTTATTTAATTCTAAGAATGGTTTTGCTGAAGTAGACACAAGTTTTGCTGATGACAATGGCCGTGCTGCCCATCATGCTCCAAGCTCTTTGTTGTTGCAGAGGTTTAGTTTTAGAAGTCATAAATCAGGAGATGAGAGAAGTGCTTTGGTTTAGAGAAAATCTTAAAATCTAAGTGTTTTTTATATTTTAATTAAAACAAATCTTAAAGTTGTTTAAACGAACCGATTAAGATCCCACGGTTCCGTCATCCCGACACCGTTATTTTCATCGAATTCACTTAGTCCAGATGAATTTGCTAAACTTAACTGAATGAGTTCCACACTTTCATTTAGACCGTGGGAAATCCCGTTAGCAACACGTGGGTTACATCATCCAAGGTATTCCCTATCATGCAATGAGACATTTTAATTTAGTTGTGATTGTAGTTTTATTGTTCTGTTTGTAATTAAATTTTGAGTTGTTTTATATTTTGGAATGTTGTGGCGGTGAATTTTTTCTTGTAATGACTTTTAATTTAGTTTTGGTTTCAGTTTAGGGACTATCCTAAAGGTTTTGGTTTTCATGCAACAGTTTTGTTTATCAAGCAAGAAAAAGTAAAGTACAGTGCATGTAAGTAAATTTCAATAAAATAAAAGCGTACCTGGAGGGTCTTCCCGTCATCCCAAGCTGCACTTTAAACACATGTTAAGGCATTTAAATATTTTGCAAGAAATACCTAGATAAAGCTAAGGGAAAGGGTTTTGGTTGTCTACCAAGTTCCTAATCCTATAACTAGTCATCTCCTATGACGTCTAGGTTCTTGGTTTGGTTTAAGGATGATTTTCTTCGTGAAAGTATAACTAGATTCAATTGTTCTTCTAAAACATCCCGTTATATTGAGGAAGTGCTTAGGATGAGTCCTAAACATCTTTTGAATATTTCTGGGATTGTTTTGAGTCCAATTAAATTTAGTTGCACAGGTGAATTAATCATCCAGGGGTTTAAGTTTTGTCCCCTTGCTCAGTGAACTAGGACATTTGAATATCCTATAAGTGAAGTAACACTTCACTTGATACTTCGTTTAAGAGTTATAATAATAAGAGCTTTAAAAGGGCAAATCAACTTATTAAGTATTTTAATGATTTAAACTTAATGATTTAATTTTAATTTTGACTTAATTATAAAAAATTAGTTTAAGTTTGGAATAGTGTTCAAGTCCTTTATGTTTTAAGTTTACTTTAAGTGTTTGGTTTAACTCTTAATGATTTCATTTAGGTGTGTTGTTAAATGATTTTAATTCAATTTAATTTTAATTTAATTTAAGTTTAATTTAATTTAATTTAATTTAATTTGATTTAGTTTAATTTAATGTAATTTAATTTAATTTAATTTAATTTAATTTGATATAATTTAATTTAATTTGATTTAATTTAATTTAATTTAATTTAATTTAATTTAATTTAATTTAATTTAATTTAATTTAATTTAATTTAATTTAAGTTTTTAATTTAATTTAATTTTAATTCAACTTAATTTGATTTAATTTATTTGGATTTAATTTTAATTTTTATCTTAATATATTAAATATGATTTAATTTAATTGTTAAGGTGTTAACTTGATTTAGATTTTGATTTAATTTAATCTCGACATCTTAAATTTAATTTAATTTAATTTAACATTTTGAATTTTAAGTTAGGATTATCCTTTTAGTTAAGAATTAAATATTATTGAAGTGATTAATTTAGGGATTCATAAATTAAAGAATAAATATTATCTTAACAATATCCCTACTTTAATAATTCCAATTTCTATTATTCTTCCAAATTTTTAATTAATTAATTAATTAAAGTTTTATTTTAATTATATTTGAAATGGTTAGTAGGTTTCTACCCTCAATCATTTAAGTTTCAATCATCCAAATTCAGTTTAAAATCAAATATTTTACCCTCCCCTTTTTGATTAATCCTAAAATTTTAATTAAGGGTTGAAATTTTTAATTACCATTTTGCCCTTCAAGCTTAATAATTCTATAACTCACTAAACTAAGCTCAAATGAACTTGAAATATTTATATAACCTCACTCACATGTCAATTAAGACATTAGAGGAGAAAATGTGATTTTTTTTGTATTTAATTTATTTATGTAATTATTTTTTAATGGAAAATAGGGGTTTTCAAGGAAAATTCAATAACATGACCAAGGAAATATTTCTGTCCTTAAGAAAATTATGGGATGTTCCTAATGATCAGAGGACCATTTGTACCAATTTTGGTGATTTTTTGAATTATATTTTATTTATCATAATTATTTTGAGTTTTAGAGTATTAATTGATTTTCAAATGAAATAAAAGTTGAAAAATAGATTTTATATTTTTCTTAAAGTTCTCTGACCTCATGGAGTCCAGAGAAACAAATATTATAATTTTCTAATTTTTCTTTGATTTATTAGTATTATTTTAGTGGAAATGTTAAAGAAAATCATTTTTTAATTCAAAAATTGTTTTAAGCCTTTAAAATTCAATATCTTACCCTCGAGATTTAGGAAAAATATTTGGTTTTTTTGCTATGTGATTAGAATTCAAAATGTGACATTTTGGTGATTTTTAATATTTTTATGATTTTTATTATTTTTTTAATTATTTAAAATATTAAAATAATGATAAAAATCAACGTTTTTAGAAAATTACAATTTTAATTTTCCTAAATTCCTCTGATATCAGAGAAGCCCCAAAACCATTTTTGTGAATTCTTGAAAAGTATTTTGTGAGTTATGAATTTTTAAAATTTAATTTTGGTTATGTGACTTAATTAATCCATTTAGTGGGGTTAAACATTTCCAATTGATTTCAAATTTTTATGTGATGTTCCCCTGATAATATGAGTGGAGAATTATTTTCAAGTTAATTTAATGTGTAGTTAACCCTAATTAATTAAAGTTCAATTATGGGTGTTTAGGCCAATTAGGGTTGTTCCATGTGAATTAACTCAAAACCTATTTTTCTTAGGCTCCTCTGGTCATAAGAAACATCACCAAATTTTCCTAGAATTTATTTCTCAACATGCTAATTATTAGAATTAAAATACTCAAAACAGTAACATGAACTTGGAAAATCAATAACTTCTCATAGGGATGGCCTCTGACCTTGGAAAATTCAGGGAATGTTCCCAAGTTCAAAGGCTTCAAAAGACCTATGGTCTCATGCCATGGTGAATTGCCTATGCAAATGAAGAATAAAAACAATGCAGAGAGTAAATAAATCATTAAAAATAAAATACTTTATGGAATGACTTGATTTCTTTCCACATTATTCTTCTCTGTTCACTGAGCAAGAGGGTTTTTTTATTTTATTTTTAGTATTTTTGTACACAAAGTTATGAATTTTTAAAGTTTCTGGTATTTAATAAATTCAAAAAAATACCTAATTATCTACTTAACCCAGTCAGCGCCAGCGCATCCTTAGTCTCCCCGAACGGCCACGCGTTGTCTCCTGGTTCGGCGCCACCTCCTGAGTCAGCTGCCATGGGGCCCGCGGTTCACGTACCATCTCCCGGTCCGATGCCATCTGAGCCGTCCGTCTAATACACGCGCGAATGGAGGGTATCCGTTCATCGTCCCCAATCGACTTCACCCGAGAATCGTCCATCTTCCAAGCTTGATATCTCTCTCGATTCTTAACCAATTTCTACGTTCTTATACTCTATGGATTTGTCTTGAAGAGACGAACACATCCATATGGTTTATGTGGCATGAAATTAACCCAATCAAAATAGAGAATGTTCAGAAGATCGGGAAGAAGAGAGAGATCATACCTTTGCTCAGAGAAGTGAGGCTTCGATCTGAGAGTTGTCTCACCTTCGATTGAACCTAAGTAAGCTCCAGATGAAGTCTCTGGCCCTGGGGAATTGTCTAGACTTGAATTCGACCAGACCCGATTCTAAAGCTTGGAGGCTAGAGCAAATGGGTGGCCTGGAGAGGGGGCTTCCACTGGGGAATTCCTTCTCTTGATCTTGTGCAGGTGTGGGTGAGTTTAATTTGAGTTTGGTGGAGAATTCGAAAGTGTCCTAGTTTTGGGTGGAATTTTGGCTGAGATATTGAGCTCTGTGGATGGGGATTAGGGCAAATTATCATTGGGGATCAATTGCTCTAAGTGTGGAGGATGGTCTGGAACAATTTTGGCAGAGTTTCTGTATGGTTTGGTGCAACTCTTTTCTTGGCCGAGAGGGGGTGGGGTTTAAATAGGAGTGGCTAGAGGGCCTCCCAGGGGGGTTTGATGGCTTGTATCAGCTGCTTAGGTCAAGGGAAGAACAGCCATGGTAGCCATTGGGCATGGGGCAGCTCAGCAAGGGAGAATTTCAATGTTAGGCTCACATGGAGCTCTCGGCCATGGGGTTTTTCGGCGACTGTGGTGGCTGGCCGGCCAAGCATGGGTCACCCTCAAGATCAGGGAGGTCAGGGGTTGAATTTGGTGAAGTCAATTGGGATTTGACATGTGTAAAGGGCTTGATTTAAGTGGAATGTGGTAAGAGTGTATTTTGGCTAAGTTTGGTCAAATACATGGATTGGGCTAGGTGCACCTCCCCATGGCCTGATTTTGGGCTGAGGAGGTCAGGTGGGTCAGGCTCACATGTGTGGTGAAGTCCACATCAATTTTGTTTAAGTTAATTTTGGGTTAGGGTGAGACATTAAAAGGGTTAAAAAGATTTAGTGAGAGCTTAGAAAAGGTCCCCCTCCCCTTGCCATTAATAGCTTGGTGAAAAGTTAAACCATCCATGGCTTCATGTGGCTTATACATGGCTTCATGGCTCACATTTGGCTTGGCAAGAGTTTGGCAATTTTCAAGGAAAAGGGTTTTAGGAATTTTTGGAAATTTTGGGGTTATTTGATGGGATTTAGCATAATACCATTTTGGTTTGATTTTCATGATGGATTTATAACTTAAGGAGTGATATTAATTGAGTGAGGATGAGATGAGATTGTAGTGTGGGCTTTAGGATGGGTTCGGGCTTTTAAAATTTGGTAAAGGTGGGCTTTTAAAATGGCTTAAGGGAATGGGTTTTTTATGTTTCAAAATGGGATTTTAGATGAAAACTTTTGCAAAGGGCCATGCTAAATAAATGTTGGGTTTGGTTTAGGGATGTGTCATGAGTGATTTGAGACATATTTGAGGTGATTTGGAATTGAATTGAGTATAATTTGGGTCCCCTTGGTGATAGGGTCAAAATAGGTCAAAATGGACTAACTTGGGCTAAGGTTGGGCTAATGTTGAAATTGATGTAAAGTCAATGTTGAGAAATGTTTATGAGAGTGTAACAAAGAGTTTTCAACCTTGGTTAGGCTTTAATTTTGGGATTTGGGCCTATTTGGGTTCATGGTGGATTTAGGCCTATTTAGGGGATTTTGGGTTTAGGTTGAATTTGAGTAAGGTTTGGGTCCAAACAGGGCAAAATATGTTAGTGTTTTGTTTGTGGAGATGTTAGGGAAGATTTAGGAAAGGTTTGGGATTAAGTGGAGTTGAATTTGGTTGGTTTGGGCTAAGTTTGGGTTATGGGTCAAAATTGGGCTTTAAGCTTAAAAATGAAATTGGATTCAAATGTCAATCAAATTGGGCTTGGATTTGGTCTAGATTGATATTGGGGATATTGAATTGAAGTTTAGAATTGAATTGGACCAAAATTGAGGTCAATCGGAAAGGTTTGGTTTGACATTGGGTTCATTTGGGTTTGACTTTTGGGTAAATTGGGGGTTTTGGTAAAAGTGGGGTAAATTGTCAAAATTGGCCCATGGTGTAGTTGAACAAAATGAAATTGAGAATATTTGGGATTTTCTGGAATTTTTTGGGAATTTTTTGAGGGTATTTTTGGAAATTTTGGTATTTTTGGCTGTAAATGATCAATTTGATTGGTGGGGAATGTTCAAGGTTGATTTTGGAAATGTTTTGGGTGATTTAGAAATTTTGATGGTTTTGGGTTGTTTCAAGGGCTTTTAGTAGGTTTGGTGGGTCCGGGGCCCCGGGGGTCAAAAATTAAAATTTTGGAAAAATGAAAATTGAGCAAGTGTGAGTGAAATGGAATCATTTTGGTTGAGCCATGAAGCCATATTAAGCCCATAGGAGCCATGAGAGGACTCATTTGAGGCATTTACTATGTTGTTCCTAACCCTCTTAGCTAGGGGCTTAGGGGTTAAGGACCATCCATGTGAATTACCTACATGAGTCAAGAGGTCAAGTTGGGTGAGAGTGTGGGTTTTAGGATTTGGAATGTGTGTGTGAGAGTGTAGTGTATGTGTAAGTCAGCCCTCACCAGACCAGGCCACCCAAGGTGATCTTAAGGCCAAAGAGTCCTATAGGGAACTCATCCTTTAAACCTCCACATTTGATCTCAACCCTCTAGGTGATTAGGGGTTTACAATCAAGCTTGAGGGGTTTGCATGGAGTTAAGAAGTGGTTGAGTTTCTAAAGGGGTAAGTTCCATCTCTAGTCCTCTAAGATAGTCAAAGGAAAAGCCTAAGGCTAGATCCTAAGTACTAAAGAGAGAAGAGAAGACCTCATCAAAAATGAGGTCAACAAATGGACCCCCAATAGGTGTGGTGTGCTAACCAAGCACACCGCGTGTATTGGCGTTGACCGAAGAGATCAAAAAAACCAACACAGATGTCCAATTGACAAACTTAGGACAGAGTAGAAAAATTTCTGCTGGGTAGTATCAAGTATATCTCCAAGACTGGAGGTTCCTGAACTCTCGCTGGGGAAAGGAAAAGGAGGTGAATTCCAAATCACAAGATCTGGGGAATTTTGATTTAGATTTTGTTTCATTTCATGTTCAAGTTCTGATCTGTGAGTTTAGATTTTAATTTGAAGTTTGATTTAAAATCAATTTAAGGAGATTTGGATTTGAAATGAGAATTGAAACCCGAGTTCCAACCTCGGGATTGCGAAGAAAACTGGATTTTAGGTAGCAGCCTCGGAGTAAGCATCCGAGTTTAAGTGTCGATTGAAAAGGATGAGAATCAGAATTTAGGTACTGATCTCGAAAGAGAACTGGAATTTAGGTACCAGTCCCACAAGTTTGGAATTGAAATTTAGATGTCAATTTGAAAGAGAATCGAAATTTAGGTATCGATTTCGAAAAGAGAGTCGGAATGTAGGTACCAATCTCGGAATGAGAACTGAAATATAGGTTCCAGTCTAGGAAATTTTTTGAATTGAAATGTAGGTATCAATTCAGATGAGAATCAAAATGTAGGTATCGATCTCGAAATGAGAACTGGAATGTAGGTACCAGTCTCAGAAATTTTGAATTAAAATGTAGGTATCGATTCGGATGAGAATCGAAATGTAGGTATCGATCCTGAAATGAGAACTGGAATGTAGGTACCAGTCTCGAAAATTTTGAATTGAAATGTAGGTATCAATTCAAATGAGAGTCGAAATGTAGTTATCGATCTCGAAATGAGAACTGGAATGTAGGTACCAGTCTCGGAAGTTTTGAATTGAAATGTAGGTATCAATTCAGATGAGAATCGAAATGTAGGTATTGATCTCGAAATGAGAACTAGAATGTAGCTACCAGTATCGGAAATTTTGAATTGAAATGTAGGTATCAATTCAGATGAGAATCGGAATGTAGGTATCGATCTCGAAATGAGAACTGGAATGTAGGTACCAGTCTCAGAAATTTTGAATTGATATGTAGGTATCAATTCAAATGAGAATCGAAATGTAGGTATCGATCTCGAAATGAGAACTGGAATGTAGGTACTAGTCTCGGAAATTTTGAATTGAAATGTACTGTGGAGATTTGGATTTAGCGGGAGATTGAAATGAGATGTGAAAGTGTTCCACATCCCACGAGAATCAATCAAAGTTTGATTATTTGGCGAAGGGTATGAATCCATGCCATCAGAACCAAATCGAAAATTTTACGTGGTTCTGAAATCATCCCGAGAGAGGGTTTCAAAGGAGGTCTGAAGTAGATCTTCATTTGAAGAAGAATTGGTGGGTTTGAAAATATGGATTCAGACTGGAATTCAATTTGAGATTTAGGTTCATTTCATTTGTCCTTTAGCGATCTGATTTTATTTTTGTTGTTCATTTAATGTTCATGTGAATTTGGAGTTCATTTTAATATTTAGATTTTTAAGGAAAGTTCTCATTTATTTTCTTTTCTCTTCTGTTCTTCGTTCAAAGTTCATTTAACTCTAATGGTGTTTCCCAGTCGATTTGCACAAAAAGAGGTGAAGGCAGAATATGACGTAGTCGTTTGCATTCCAACTTGCTGAAAGTACATCATACAACTTGATCTAGTCATGATGACATTTTTCTCGTAAATTTAATATCTCATACAATCCATGTAACTCCAAAACGGACTGTATAAACTTCTTGCTGATCCATTCAAAAGTGTCTATCAAAAATCCATGTCTGAATAGTAAGAAACATGGGTAATAACATCACCTTCGAAGCCACCCTTGGCAGGAATGCCGCATGGATGTGCATTGGAGGTGTGCTATTTCCCATGTAACTCACAGCTCGTAGGGCCGAAGACTCTCCAATTCAGGATCTGGCTGGAACTGGTAAGGCGCCTTTCTGTCGTCCATCCTTCTAAAAGTAACGGAGATCTGCTCCACTGGCACTCCCGGTATACAATGTTTGGCTACGTCTGGTCAATTTCCTTTTAATATCTTGACGGAACCTACCGGAAGTGGTATCTCCACCGGCCCTCGGAACTTACCTGGGCCTGCTATCCGGAGGTCAGATCCGAACATGATATTGCATTGGTTGACGAACGAAACTGTGTAGAAAGGTCTGACAAAGTCGTGGTGGTCTATGTGTGGAGGTATGCGGTCGCCTTTCTGGTAAATATTGATGATGCAACTGTTGGGTATGCAATCTGCTGGCAGTACCCTCCACCTTATCATTCTTTTCACCATTCTTTTAATTATCCTCGACATTGGATCCACCTCACTGCAACGGAGTATCCCTGGTGGATTTCCTTTTCTGTCCTCTGTGAAGTTATAGCAACATCCGCACTGTATTGTGACTCTTCCTTTCCCTGGCATCCATCTCCGGGGTTCTGAATAAGTCTTTTCCCTCAGACGGCCTGCTCGACCCATCTTCTGAAGTTCTAAGATGCAATCCACAATCTGCTGTTGCTCATATTCTGAGAATACATCTGTGTGTAACTCGAGGCCTTCCAAAATGTTGATTCTCTTGCCTTTAATCCTTTCAAAGTATTCAAAAGTCTTCTTCTCAACATTTTACATTCTTTCTAGTTCATATTCTAGGATGATCTGCAAGTGACGAGGCCTAATAACATACTGCGGGATGTATGGCTCAATCCCGTGACGTTCTCCTGCATACCTTGGCTCCTCGGGGATTGTCTCTGTTGGGACATCCTCCAGGGTTGCTTCCGCAACAAGGTTCTTCAGATCTGGTATCTCTGTCCGGCTTCGAGGCACTGACTCTATTTCTATTCTTCTTGGCACTTCTTCAATTTGTTCTGATTTTCTTGGCCTTCACTTTCTTATTTCTGGTTCCTGACGAACCGGTATCTTTGAAATGTGTGTGCCAGCAAAAGTGGTTGTTTCCTCGTGTTGATCTGCTACTAGTTTAGTCAACATCTTGCGGATATGGCGATTCTTATTCCTTATTTGGGTAGCAGTGAGAGTAGCTCTCCTTACCCCTTGAATTTTTGCGGGCGCGGCGCTGAAGAGCCTGCCCTCTGCCGTGGCAACTACAGACTTGATTTTCTTGCTTTACTCGATGTTTGTCTTTCTTTTCTTGTTGATGTATTGGTGGCTTGGGCCACCCATCTTCATCACAATCTGGCTGTGAAGCTCTTCTCGATCAACTAGGACCCAATCATTTTCTTCGTACTGTAGGCTGCTGGTGTGAAGTGAGAATCAATTTCTATCACTGCTCCATCCTTCACCCTCTTTTCATCGAGTGCGAGACTTACGCCATTTATAAAGTTTAGGACCAACCGCCCGTTCGACATTTCCCTGCAAAGAAGACGAGGAAAGGGTCAGGGGCTGTACTAAGAACAAGAACATTAAGAAAATATTTATCACTGAAGATTCTTATTCACTTATTTTAACTTTAAGGAAAGTAGGAAAAGATGAGGAAAGATCAGGAACAAGATTTGATTTGAAAGGAAGGGTAAAACTTTATCATTATGATTTCACATATTTTATTTTTAGCACATATTTTTTTGGTAATGATTTTTTTGTCATCCATTTTTATGTTTTTTTTTTGGGTTTGGACCCAGTCACAAGTGGTTACTTCACCCGTGTTTCTAGGGATGAGAATTCATTCCTTCGAAACATCAGGTTGTGTAATACTTCTTCAAATATCATCCGTTGATTGGAAGCATTTGTCGTTCTCCTTGGCAATTCACAAGTTGGTAGGAGCCTCCTGAGTAGACTGTCTCGACCACAAACGACCCTTCGCAAGTCGGTTCAAATTTACCTCTTATCTTGCGGTGTGCAAGAATAGGTCTCTTGAGGACAAGAACTAAGTCACCAACTTTGAAAGTTCTTGGGCGGACCAGTTTATCATGGGCCTGGATCATCTTAGCTTGGTACAGTTCCAAATTTTGCTGCGCTGCAAGTCTTTTCCCTTCCAAGCTTTCCAGCTCTTCTAGTCGTAATCAGGCATTTTCTTCTGTAGTAATTTTATTTGCAACTGCAAATCTGAGTGATGGAAGCTGAACCTTGAAAGGTAAAACTGCCTCGGACCTGTACACTAAAGTGTAAGGCGTGGACTGAGTAGGAGTCCTGAAAGTTGTCCTGTAGGCCCATAAGGCTTCTAACAATTTCTCGTGCCAATTTCTCTTGTTGTCATCAAAGGTTTTCTTTAGAATTTGGATGAGAGTTGTATTAAAAGCCTCGGCCAAGCCGTTTGCTCTTGGGTAGTAGATTGTTGAGTATCACCAGTCGATTCCATGTCTTTTGACAAAATTGTTCATTTTTGTGCTTCTGAATGCAGACCCATTATCTGAAATGATTCTGTGCGGTACTCCGAAACGGTAGACAACTTGATTTTTGAAAAACTGTAGCACGTGATGTGCATTTACTTCTCTGAGTGGAACTGCTTCTGCCCACTTAGAAAAGTAGTCTGTAGCTGCAAGAATGAAGCGATGTCCTCTTGAAGATGGTGGTTCTATTGGACCCACTATATCTGTGCCCCAGCACTCAAATGGCCACGACACAATTGTCGGATGTAGCACATTTGGAGGTTGATTTAGAACCACTCCATGCACTTGGCATTGGTGACATCTCTTGGCGATCTTCATACAGTCGGTCATCATTGAGGGCCAGTAGTACCCTAGTCTCTTAATCTTCATTTTCATCTTTGGACCCGACTGATGAGCGCCACAGAGTCCTGAGTGTACCTCTTTGACAATTTCACGAGCTTCGGACTCGCTTAGGCACCTTAGCCACATTTGATCAAAAGACCTTCTGTATAACGTATTGTTTATTAATGCGTAGGAAAGAGTTCTTTTCTTGATCTGATGGGCTAGCGACTTATCGTCCGGTAATTTCCCTGTTTGCAAGTAGTCTATTAGCGATTGACGCCAATCATCTGTGTTTTCTATTATTGCTGCAACTGATTCCTCTGCTTTTTCTAATTTATGTATCATATCCATGTCGAGCTGTGATAGGACCTGTCGTCCCTGAACTGACACTTCAACTGACTCATCTTGTAAGCAGGCAAATTCTTTTTCAAGGCGAGCTAGTGCATCTGCAAGAGCATTTTCTTTTCTGGGGATCTTGTAGATCGTTACATTTGGAATATGTTCCAACAGTTTCATGGCATATTGAAAGTACTGCTCGAGTCTTGGCTTTAGAATCCTGTACTGTCCGGCGACCTATTGAATGATCAACTGAGAATCCCCGTAGATGTTGATGTCCGTTATTCCCATTTGAATGGTTAATTCCAATCCGGTTATGAGGGCTTCGTATTCCGCCTCGTTGTTTGTGCATGGTTCGTTAAGTGGTAGGAGTATCTTAACATCCCCCGCTCCGGTGTTATAAGGATTAGTCCGATTCTGCCTTACAGGAACTATCGTTTGCAATTCTTTGTTCTTCTGTGCTGAGGACGCACCGTCGAAGTATAGTTCCCAACGTCGATCATCAGTGTCTTCTAGGCTCATTATCTGCTCGTCAGGCAAATAGTTGTCGAGAGCCGAATCTGCCGGTAAAGGGTGTGCTGCAAGGAAGTCAGCTAGGACTTGTACCTTTACGGCGTGAAGAGGAACGAAAGTTATGTCAAATTGCAATAGTATCATCGACCACCTGGCAAGTCTGCCAGAGAGCATCGGTCGGGCCATCAAGTATTACAATAGATTAACTCTCGAAATAAGGTTGACCTTATGAGAAAGCATGTAATGCCCGAGCTTCTGTGCGGCGAAGATCAGGGCCAAGCAGTGCTTCTTAATAGGAGGATACTTTACTTCCGTCGGGATTAGACGACGGCTTAAGTAGTAGAGAGCATTTTCTTTTCCCTCATCATTAACCTGGGCTAGCAGGGCTCCAAGGGAGTCGTCTAAAGCCGCGATATAAAGTATCAACGGTCCGCCTGAGACTGGGGCTGCTAAGACAGGAGGTTTCATTAAGTATTGTTTGATGTCATCGAAGGCATGTTGACATTTGGAGTCCCAAGTAAACTTGGCATCCTTCTTAATCAAAGCAGAAAAAGGCTGACACCTTCCTGACAAATTCGATATAAAGCGTCGAAGATATGACAACTTTCCTTGAAAGGACCGTAGCTGTTTCAAGGTTTTAGGAGATGGCATTTCTAAGATAGCTTTAATCTTTTCCGGATCAATTTCAATCCCGCGAGGTCGGACGACAAATCCTAAGAGTTTACTGGAGGTGACGCCGAAGACGCATTTTAAGGGATTCATCTTAAGGTTGTATTGTCTTAGTCGCTCGAAAAAAATTCTCAAATCATACAGGTGATCTTCTTTCAGTTTGCTTTTGATGACCACATCATCCACGTAGCACTCAACTTGGTTGTGAATGAGATCATCAAAAATCTTCGTCATCGCTCTTTGGTATGTTGCTCCTGCGTTCTTTAGTCCGAATGGCATTACTGTGTAGCAATACACTCTGATCGGCGTTCTGAATGCCGTGAGCTTTTCTTCTTCTGGTGCCATCTTTATCTGGTTGTATCCTGATGATCCATCCATGAATGAAAATATTTCATGTGTTGAAACAATATCAATCATCAGTTCTGGGATTGGTAGTGGAAATTCGTCCTTTGGACATGCTTTATTTAAATCTCTGAAGTCTCGCAGATTATGATCTGACCATTCTTCTTTCTGACTGGTACCACATTGGCTAACCAAGTAGGGTATTGTTCTTCGTGGACAAATTTAGCGTCTATTAGCTTCTTAACTTCGACTATTACTTGTTGCTCAATTTCTAGACGCATTCATCTGGGAGCTTGTCTGACTAGAGCAGAAGTAGGATCTACTCCTAACTTGTGAACTGCGACTTCTGGAGCTAATCCTGGCATCTCGTCGTAACTCCAAGTAAAACAGTCATTGAATTCCATTAGTAGCTTGATTATTTCCTCAGAATCTTCTTTATTGAGTAAGGAGCTCGCTAGTACCTAAGTTAACTTCCATTAACTCGTCTATTGTAGATTTGATTTCTTCTTCGAATTCTGGTGGAGCATATCCGATTGGAAGATCTTCGAGATCTTCTGAAGCTTCCAAGCAGTCTTCATTAGGTTCGCAAGTGACAACCAAGCAAAATTTTGTATCGTCAACTGATGCTACTGTGCCGAATCCGAGACCATGTTTTGAATTGGGAGGCCGACCGGCATTATTCCATAATTTTTCAAAGTGTTGTGATCGACCTTTTGTCCATTGTCGAGGTAATACACCACGTTGAATTAAATTTTGAACACAAGGAGAGTACCACTCAAAAGGTAGTTCCAATAATTCAGAAGAAGTAACATCTTCAAATTGTACATCTTTTTCAGTATTGGCGGAGGAAGCTCCACGGTAAAACTTGATTGGCTTGGTACCAGCACCATGCACTTCCTTGACCACCATACCCTCGATCTTATTATAATGGATCGGGGTCAGGTTAATCTTCTCGTACATTGATTTATATTCTTCATTCTTTTCATCTTCGAGAGAGATCTTGAACTCGGGGTTTCTTTTGACTTATTGTCGCTGCTTCTTTCTTGATTTCTTCTTCTTCTTCGGAAGGGTTCTCCCAATCAACATCGATGACCCGTTTCTTCTGTCCAACTGTTCCAACATTTCTTCCACGTCCTCGTCCCCGGCCTCGACCTCGGGTGCGAGTTCTGGAGAAATCTTCACCATCTCGCCGTAAGGGAGTGGTGAGTAACTATTGGACTAGAACTTCAGGTTCTTCATCGTCTCAAATTTCTTTTGCTTCATTTGGTATAGTACTTCTGGAAAAGATTGTTTTCTTTGGGGGCGCGTAGTAGGCTGCATCTTCATGAATTCCAATTTCATGCACGGAGAACGGTTGTAAGTCACCTTTGATGCACTGTTCCCCTTTTTCGTAATACTTTATGCACTGGTGCAGAGATGACTGTACCATCCGGTTTTCATGGATCCATGGCCGACCCAGTAGAGCGTTGAACGATGTCTCAGATTCAATTATGTGGAATTTTACGGTTGTCTTTGCTAAGTCACCGGTCTTCATTAGTAGTGTTATCGATTCAAGAGCTCTTTCTCCTTTTTGATTGAAGCCTCTTAATAGCATCTTGTCTGCTTCAAGCTCACGAGCATCAATTTCCAAATATGCTAGTGTCCAAAGATTCATTATGTTGATTGATGCTCTTGGATCAACCAACACTCTGGAGAGCGTAAACTTTCCAATAGTGACCCAAATGTATAACGGTCGGTTGTGATCAACTGTTCCCAGTAATAGATCATTGTCCGTAAAGGTAACACCTCGTTGTTCTTTTAACGAGCAAACCTCGTTGAAGGAATCACTGGCCTTTTGAGCTAAACAAATCTCTGGATCAAGTAAAGCCTTGATCAGAGCCTCCCTCATCTCCTTTGACGGGATCAGAGCGTCGTATATGCTTAGTTTGGCAGGTAGCTTCCTAAGATGGGCTAGCACGTTGTAGTCCACTTTATTACTGTGTTCCTCGGTTTCTTCCTAAATGGGCAATTCCCTTGTCGGGGTTGGTTCTTCCTGAGCAACCTCCTGCTTTCCTTTATCCTTTGGACCCATTCTCGGCGGTAAAATTTTTCCACTTCTTAAATTTACTTCAGTTATTTCTTCTGAATTTGGTGTTGAATCTGCCGGTGTATCCTCTTGAATTGGAACCATTGGCTCTTCTGAAGTTGCTTCGGTGTCTGATGGTTCTAATTCTATCGTGATCGGAGCTCATTGGAATTCATAAATGTACTCGTTGCTTGTCGAGCTTTGGTAGCCTCCTTTGTGAACATCTTCTTCGTCGTGGTCGTCGAGGTTGTGTATGATTTGAGAATCATTATTTGTATTGGAATCGAGATCCGGATTAAGCCGGTTGTCGCTAGTTACGTAATCGTTAGAAACAGTCAAAACATAGCCAACGCCATAACCCTTATCATTATAAGATCCCGCCGGGGTGAGCAAATAATCATGCAGAGTCAGGAGTTTGTGGGATTTCTCCCCCGAATTGGAAATAACCATCCTAGGATAAGTAGCCCCTAGTCTACCCTTCGGAGCCTCGGTCTTCTTTTCTTCCACGATCTTCTCCTCCTTTTGGGGCGGTTCTTCAATCGCAAGTGATAGTGCCGGCTCGATAGGTCTCAAACTCTGAGTTGAAACACGTACCGAAGCGGCCTGGATGTGATCCAAAATTTTCTTTAATGATTTTGTCTAGACAGTACTCCATCCATCATCAGTCGTGTAAGGGTCTATCGGAACAATGGGATCCATTGAAATAACATTGACGGAACTTCCCTTCTGGGGTTCATGTATTCCTTTGGGATCGTTATGTTCCCTTTCCGAAAATTGTCATCAAGCCAACTCTTGAAAGTGATGCAATCCTCTATCTAGTGTCCGAGCATCTGATGGTAAGGGCAATAGTTCGGATGATCTTTCTTATTGACTTCCTCCGGGTTCTTGGGCTCTGGCAGCTGAAAATTAGCTGTCTTCATTAAGCTGCAGAACATATTCACTACTGCTTCAATTTTAAATGGGTATTCTCTATTTAGAAGTTCTCTTAAAGTACGTGACGAACGAGGTGGTTGTTCATAATGTTGAGGCGACTGATAACTCGGACGAGGTTGCTGATAGCCCTGATGAGGTTGCTGATAGCCCTGCTGAGGTTGTTGGTATGTTCGTTGCGGTGGTTGGTAACTAGGCTGTGGCCGCTCTGACTGTATCTGCATTGGCTGCTTGCCCTTATCTACTGTCAAGACGATTCCAGATTTCTTCTCGAATGTTTTCATAGGCTTCTGCTTATCGTTCTTGTCCGCGAAACTTAACTGTTTTGCCTCTTCTTGCAAGCTCCCGGCCTTGCTAAGAAAATTCTCGAAAGTCTTGATTGTAAATCCTTTAAGGAGGAGTGCTATCGGGCCATGGATACTCTTAAGTAGGATACCGACTGCATGTTGTTATTGACACTGTGTTTCACACTTCATGCTTAAGTTTCTCCATCGAAGTATGTAATCCACTAAAGTCTCATTCGACTTTTGTTGCTCCACCACTAGATCACCGATAGTGATGTGGTGCTGAGCTCCGACAAATCATTTAATGAAGAGATTCTCCAGTTCTGAAAAGGTCTTTACTGAACCATTCAACAATTCTGCATACCAGTCGAAGGCAATCCCTGACAAACTGCTGACGATCTGGCGGAAGAGTAGAGCGTCACTCCCACCGACATTGCAGTAACTAGCACAAAAATATGCGACATGCTGCTGAGGGTTTCCTGTTCCATCAAAATTCTTAAACAGAGGTGGTACGAAGCCTTTCAGGTATTGGACTGCATCGAACTCTTCGGGGTAAGGTCTACCCGTATGAATAGATGCTCCATTCTTGGATTGTGCTAAAGCTTCTCGCACCTGCTGTTCTACCATATTTTTAATATCCTTTTCTGGAATCATGCTTTGTGTAGAATCCTTCTTTGGTGGTTCGTCTCCGTTGACGGATGTGATCTCCTTTCCTCCATCCGCAATAAGGATAATTTCTGGGGGTGTCTCTTTCTGAGGCTGGGCCTGACTCTGGAGAGTGGCTAAGGCAGCCGCCATCTCTTCCATCCTCTTTGCCATCTGGGAAATTGTATCATCTCTTTTCCGAAGCTATGCTCTCAACACTTCCTGTTCATCTCTTTCCGTAGCTGCCGGAGCACCTTGCGAAGCTGACGATGCTCGTGTCTCAACCATGTTGATCTCGGCATACTCGTCATTCATAAATTCTGATGAGTCGATTTCATCTCCTAGTTCTTCTTCTCTTTCTTTTGCTAACAGTCGGATGTCGGTCCTTAACTTGTCCATGGCATCCTCTAGTGGCCCTTTTCGCACGGTCTCGCAGTTGTCTCGTGACGGTTGTTGAACTTCCTTTCCAGGAGTCCCCTTTATTTCGGTAGCACTTTCTTTTGATTCAAGTCTCCTGACGAGGCTTTTCTTCTCAGGACATTGTTTTCGTCTTAGTTCGCCAGTAGTAGGTCGCCATACCATCCTTCTTGCAGCCGGAAGCCTAGGACCGGATGGTCTATCGGCTATATGCTGGAAGGTGGTATCCTCCCTAATTTGTAGACCCGATACAACAACGTGTGGACTGGCTTTTATCCTCTTCTTTGATTTCTCTGTGGCAGCAACAGGCTCTATTCACGGTCCGAGGCGGGATTTAGCTGACACTCGTCCTATCCTTCTTAAGATTTCTGACATAGGGCATCTTTCTTTCTTTGCCAACCTTTCTATCACAGCTTGCAGTCGGGTAAATGGCGTAGCCGTATCCCTTTTCCTCTTGTAATTGTTGTAGTATGCAGGTCGGGGTAATGTGGTGGTGATCCTACGAACATCCTCTTCATCTGATGCGGCAGAGAGGGGGTGAAACCTGCTCCCTTCCAATAGAGGTATATACTCAGGTAGTTCTTCTTTTTCCTCAGGAATTTCTTCCAGAAAAGCAACTTCAGCGGCTCTGGCTTTCTTGGTGATCTTCCTGCTCCCATTTCTCCTTTGAGTCTGAGTTAGGGGTGCAACTCTTGAACTGGACCCAATCTAAAAAATAGATGGTATTGTAGCAAAATCTGTACCCTCCACGGTGACAGGCTCATCATAGACTTGGATTTCCTTCCCCTTCAGTTTGGCAGAAGTCGGGGTAGGTGCAGAGATGACTAGACTGGTGGGGGTAGAGACAACAGTAGTACTCCTCTCAGCTGGAACCCTTTGCAGGGGAGGGAATTCTTGAGCCGACTTCAGGTTGAACTCAATCACGGGCTCTTCAGTTTCTGACACTTTGTCCATTAGTGTGAAGAGAGTGACGTCAGCGAACTTGACATCTATGTTGCCAAATCCTTGTCCAAAATGGATGATCCCATTGTCGGGCAGCTCATCCTTGTAAACGGCGAAGTCCATTCCATTGGTGAAGGAAAAGATTAACTTTGGGGCAGTCATTTTACGCGAGGCAGATTCCGAATGTCAGTCCCGAATTATGCTTCTTTTCATCGTAAAGTTTAGGACGCAAAAGAAAGAGTCCGAACACATTTTCGTTTATCTATTTATATAAAAAAAGGGCTTTATTTATTAAAAGAGTCGTTCATTAGATGATTTGTTTATTAGGAACGGAATGTTCAAAGGTGTAGAAAAGGTAAACGATCCGATTCAGAATTGGAAAGGAAGAGAAAGTCTTATGCAAGACTTCTCGACTCGAAGTACCGCTCCTAAACTAACACCTATTGGGGGTTCACCCCACCTCAGAAAAGAGGTAGAAGGATCTCAGAACCTCTCTGTTTAGGGGTGTCTAAACAGTGGCTCCTAAATCCGAGAGGAGTTGGCTATACTCGTTCAAGACAGAGATGAACGTGGTATTTTAACGGAAAAATGGCAGCTTGGTCCACTAGGAACATGGACTTGCTACCGATTTATGAAAGCAAAACCATCTGATTAAAATGGAGAGATGAACTAGTCCCCAGCGGAGTCACCAGAAGTTGTCGGCATATTTTTTAGGTTTGTGTGTTGTATTTTGAAAAGTGGTCCCTTACAGAAGTTATCGGCGAATTTTAGGTTTTAAATTTAATTTAAATATATATTATTTAGAAAGTAGCATTTGATTTTGAAAATAATTTTAAGTTTGAAACTTTTAAGATACGAAATCAAACCGATCTCACATCCCGAATAGTTTATATAAACGAGCACCGCACCACAAACCGTGTATTTATCCCGAGGAATAGACACACTGCTTGATGATGGCGCTCATTTAAATAAACTAGAAGATTTGTGACATCCGTTTGGTCTGCGAACCAATTTTATAAGCCGACAAGTTCCCCTGCTTAATATAAATGAATTAAGCAGGGTTTATATTACCTGGGTTCATAAAGTTCCCTATAAGGGCAAGCCCCTATAGTTAATCACATCTTAAATGACGAGAATCAATTAAGAAAACTCTCGATAATGAGCAGTGGTTTTGCTTTCAAGAATTTCAAGGTTTAAGGTTTTCAAAGGATTGAATATTGGAATTTCAATAGAGAATGGATCAAATTTGGAACATTTTATTTTAAGAGTCCAAAGGAAGAGAAGTAGGAGAAGTTGAGGATCCAAGAAGAATCTTGGCAACTTCTCAAACTATCCTATTGTTTGGCTTCAATTTGGGAGTTCATTTAATGTTTCATCTTTCCTATATTAATTAATTAGGACTTACATTCGTATGACATGATCATACAAATAGCCTCGAAGATGTGAGGGTTTATGTCGTACCAAAGAACTACCTCGGAATCCTAAGACCGGTTAGGGCTTAATTTGCATAATATGATTATGCAAGTGCCTAATAAAAAGGTTGAGAATTTATGTTGCACTAGGCAAACTACCTCGAAATTCTATGGCTTGGTTATTTAATTTTAAGAATGGTTTTGCTGAAGTAGACACAAGTTTTGCTGATGACGATGGTCGTGCTGCCCACCATGCTCCAAGCTCTTTGTTGTTGCAGAGGTTTAGTTTTAGAAGTCATAAATTAGGAGATGAGAGAAGTGTTTTGGTTTAGAGAAAATCTTAAAATCCAAGTGTTTTTAATATTTTAATTAAAACAAATCTTAAAGTTGTTTAAACAGAACCGATTAAGATCCCACGGTTCCGTCATCCCGGCAATGTTATTTTCATCGAATTCACTTAGTCCAGATGAATTTGCTAAACTCAACTGAATGAGTTCCACACTTTCATTTAGACCGTGGGAAATCCCGTTAGCAACACGTGGGTTACATCATCCAATGTATTCCCGATCATACAATGAGACGTTTTAATTTAGTTGTGATTGTAGTTTTATTGTTCTGTTTGTGATTAAATTTTGAGTTGTTTTATATTTTGGAATGTTGTGGCGGTGAATTTTTTCTTATAATGACTTTTAATTTAGTTTTGGTTTCAGTTTAGGGACTATCCTAAAGGTTTTGGTTTTCATGCAACAGTTTTGTTTATCAAGCAAGAAAAAGTAAAGTACAGTGCAAGTAAGTAAATTTCAATAAAATCAAAGCGTACCTGGAGGGTCTTCCCGTCATCCCAAGCTGCACTTGAAACACACGTTAAGGCATTTAAATATTTTGCAAGAAATACCTAGGTAAAGCTAAGGGAAAGGGTTTTGGTTGTCTACCAAGTTCCTAATCCTATAACTAATCATCTCCTATGATGTCTAGGTTCTTGGTTTGGTTTAAGGATGATTTTCTTAGTCAAAGAACAACTAGATTCAATTGTTCTTCTAAAACATCCTGTTATATTGAGGAAGTGCTTAGGACGAGTCCTAAACATCTTTTCAATATTTCTGGGATTGTTTTGAGTCTAATTAAATTTAGTTGCACAGGTGAATTAATCATCGAGGGGTTTAAGTTTTGTCCCCTTGCTAAGTGAACTAGGACATTTGAATATCATATAAGTGAAGTAACACTTCACTTGATACTTCATTTAAGAGTTATAATAATTAGAGCATTAAAAGGGCAAATCAACTTATTAAGTATTTTAATGATTTAAACTTAATGATTTAATTTTAATTTTGACTTAATTATAAAAAATTAGTTTAAGTTTGGAATAGTGTACAAGTCCTTTATGTTTTAAGTTTACTTTAAGTGTTTGGTTTAACTCTTAATGATTTCATTTAGGTGTGTTGTTAAATGATTTTAATTCAATTTAATTTTAATTTAATTTAAGTTTTATTTAATTTATTTAATTTAATTTAATTTAGTTTAATTTAATTTAATTTAATTTAATTTAATTTAATTTAATTTGATTTAATTTAATTTAATTTAATTTAATTTAATTTAATTTAATTAAATTTAATTAAATTTAATTTAATTTAATTTAATTTAATTTAATTTAAATTTTTAATTTAATTTAATTTTAATTCAACTTAATTTTATTTAATTTATTTTGATTTAATTTTAATTTTTATCTTAATATATTAAATATGATTTAATTTAATTGTTAAGGTGTTAACTTGATTTAGATTTTGATTTAATTTAATCTGAACATCTTTAATTTAATTTAATTTAATTTAACATTTTAAATTTTAAGTTAGGATTATCCTTTTAGTTAAGAATTAAATATTATTGAAGTGATTAATTTAGGGATTCATAAATTAAAGAATAAATATTCTCTTAATAATATCCCTACTTTAATAATTCCAATTTCTATTATTCTTCCAAAATTTCAATTAATTAATTAATTAAAGTTTTATTTTAATTATATTTGAAATGGTTGGTAGATTTCTACCCTCAATCATTTAAGTTTCAATCATCCAAAATCAGTTTAAAATCAAATATTTTACCCTCCCCTTTTTGATTAATCCTAAAAATTTTAATTAAGGGTTGAAATTTTTAATTACCCTTTTGCCCTTCAAGCTTAATAATTCTATAACTCACTAAACTAAGCTCAAATGAACTTGAAATTTCTATGTAACCTCAGTCACATGTCAATTAAGACATTAGAGGAGAAAATGTGATTTTTCTATATTTAATTTATTTATGTAATTATTATTTAATGGAAAATAGGGGTTTTCAAGGAAAATTCAATAACATGACCAAGTAAATATTTCTGTCCTTAAGAAAATTATGGGATGTTCCTAATGATCAGAGGACCATTTGGGCCAATTTTGGTGATTTTTTTGAATTATATTTTATTTATCATAATTATTTTGAGTTTTAGAGTATTAATTAATTTTAAAATAAAATAAAAGTTGAAAAATAGATTTTATATTTTTCTTAAATTTCTCTGACCTCAAGGAGTCCAAAGAAATAAATTTTATAATTTTCTGATTTTTCTTTGATTTATTAGAATTATTTTAGTGGAAATGTTAAAGAAAATCATTTTTTAATTCAAAAATTGTTTTAAGCTTTTAAAATTCAATATCTTACCCTAGAGACTTAGGAAAAATATTTGGTTTGTTCCTAGGTGATTAGAATTCAAAATGTGACATTTTGGTGATTTTTAATATTTTTATGATTTTTATTATTTTTTAATTATTAAAAATATTAAAAATAATGATAAAAATCAACTTTTTTAGAAAATTACAATTTTAATTTTCCTAAATTCCTCTGATATCAGAGAAGCCCCAAAACCATTTTTGTGAATTTTTGAAAAGTATTTTGTGAGTTATGAATTTTTAAAGTTTACTTTTGGTTATGTGACTTAATAAATCCCTTTAGTGGGGTTAAACATTTTCAATTGATTTTAAATTTTTATGTGATGTTCCCCTAATCCTAAAGATCAGTGGAGAATTGTTTTCAAGTTAATTTGATGTGTAGTTAACCCTAATTAATTAAAGTTCAATTTTAGGTGTTTAGGCCAATTAGGGTTGTTCCATGTGAATTAACTCAAAAATTATTTTTCCTAGGTTCCTCTGGTCATAAGAAACATCACCAAATTTTCCTAGAATTTATTTCTTAACATGCTAATTATTAGAATTAAAATACTCAAAACAGTAACATGAACTTGGAAAATCAATAACTTCTCATAGCGATGGCCTCTAACCTTGGAAAATTCAGGGAATGTTCCCAAGTTCAGAGGCTTCAAAAGCCCTATGGTCTCATGCCATGGTGAATTGCCTATGCAAATGAAGAATTAAAACATTGCAGAGAGTAAATAAATCATTAAAAATAAAATACTTAATGGAATGACTTGATTTCTTTCCACATTATTCTCCTCTGTTCACTGAGCAAGAGGGTATTTTTATTTTATTTTTAGGATTTTTCTACACAAAGTTATGAAATTTTAAAGTTTCTGGTATTTAATAATTTCAAAAAAATACCTAATTATCTACTTTACCCAGTCAGCGCCACCGCATCCTTAGTCTCCCCGAACGGCCACACGTCGTCTCCTGGTTCAGCGCCGAATCCTGAGTTAGCTTCCATGGGGCCCGCGGTTCACATACCATCTCCCAGTCCGACGCCATCTGAGCCGTCTGTCTAATACACGCGCGAATGGACGGTATCCGTTCATCATCCCCGATTGACTTCACCCAAGAACCGTCCATCTTCCAGGCTTGATATCTCTCTCGATTCTTAACCGATTTCTACGTTCTTATACTCTATGGATTTGTCTTGAAGAGACGAACACATCCATATGGTTTATGTGGCATGAAATTAACCCAATCAAAATAGAGAATGTTCAGAAGCTCGGGAAGAAGAGAGAGCTCATACCTTTTCTCAGAGAAGTGTGGCTTCGATTTGAGAGTTGTGACACCTTCGATTGAACCTAAGTAAGCTCCAGATGAAGTCTCTGGCCCTGGGGAATTGTCTAGACTTGAATTCGACCAGACCCAATTCTAAAGCTTGGAGGCTAGAGCAAATGGGTGGCCTGGAGAGGGGGCTTCCACTAGGGAATTCCTTCTCTTGATCTTGTGTAGGTGTGGGTGAGTTTAATTTGAGTTTGGTGGAGAATTGGAAAGTGTCCTAGTTTTGGGTGGAATTTTGGCTGAGAAATTGAGCTCTGTGGATGGGGATTAGGGCAAATTATCACTGGGGATCAATTGCTCTAAGTGTGGAGGATGGTCTGGAACAATTTTGGCAGAGTTTCTGTATGGTTTGGTGCAACTCTTTTCTTGGCCGAGAGGGGGTGGGGTTTAAATAGGAGTGGCTGGAGGGCCTCCCAGGGAGGTTTGATGGCTTGGATCAGCTACTTAGGTCAAGGGAAGAACAGCCATGGCAGCCATTGGGCATGGGGCAGCTCAACAAGGGAGAATTTCAATGTTAGGCTCACATGGAGCTCTCGGCCATGGGGTTTTCCGGCGGCTGTGGTGGCTGGCCGGCCAGGCATGGATCACCCTCAAGATCAGGGAGGTCAGGGTTGAATTTGGTGAAGTCAATTGGGATTTGACATGTGTAAAGGGCTTGATTTAAGTGGAATGGGGCAAGAGTGTATTTTGGCTAAGTTTGGTCAAATACATGGATTGGGCTAGGTGCACCTCTCCATGGCCTGATTTTGGACAGAGGAGGTCAGGTGGGTCAGGCTCACATGTGTGGTGAAGTCCACATCAATTTTGTTTAAGTTAATTTTGGGTTAGGGTGAGACATTAAAAGGGTTAAAAAGGTTTAGTGAGAGCTTAGAAAAGGTCCCCCTCCCCTTGCCATTAATAGCTTGGTGAAAAGTCAAACCATCCATGGCTTCATGTGGCTTATACATGGCTTCATGACTCACATTTGGCTTGGCAAGAGTTTGGTCAATTTTCATGGAAAAGGGATTTAGGAATTTTTGGAAATTTTGGGGTTATTTGATGGGATTTGGCATAATATCATTTTGGTTTGATTTTCATGATGGATTTAGCACTTAGGGACTGATATTAATTGAGTGAGGATGAGATGAGATTGTAATGTGGGCTTTAGGATGGGTTTGGGCTTTTAAAATTTGGTAAAGGTGGGCTTTTAAAATGGCTTAAGGGAATGAGTTTTTTATGTTTCAAAATGGGCTTTTAGATGAAAACTTTTGCAAAGGGCCATGCTAAATTAATGTTGGGTTTGGTTTAGTGATGTGTCATGAGTTATTTAAGACAAAATTGAGGTGATTTGGAATTGAATTGAGTCCAATTTGGGTCCCCTTGGTGATAGGGTCAAAATAGGTCAAAATGGGCTAACTTAGGCTAAGGCTGGGCTAATGTTGAAATTGATGTAAAGTCAATGTTGAGAAATGTTTATGGGAGTGTAAAAAAGATTTTTCAACCTTGGTTGGGCTTTAATTTTGGGATTTGGGCCTATTTGGGTTCATGGTGGATTTAGGCCTATTTAAGGGATTTTGGGTTCAGGTTGAATTTGAGTAAGGTTTGGGTTCAAATTCTGGGCAAACTATGTTAGTGTTTTTTTTTTGTGGAGATGTTAGGGAAGATTTAGAAAAGGTTTAGGATTTATTGGAGTTGAATTGGGTTGGTTTGGGCTATGTTTGGGTTATGGGTCAAAATTGGGCTTTAAGCTTAAAAATGAAATTGGATTCAAATGTCAATCAAATTGGGCTTGGATTTGGTCTAGATTGATATTGGGGATATTGAATTGAAGTTTAGAATTGAATTGGACCAAAATTGAGGTCAATCGGAAAGGTTTGGTTTGACATTGGGTTCATTTGGGTTTGACTTTTGGGCAAATTGGGGGTTTTGGTAAAAGTAGGGCAAATTAGAAAATTTGGCCCATGGTGTAGTTGAACAAAATGAAATTGAGACTATTTGGGATTTTCTGGAATTTTTTGGGAATTTTTGGAATTTTTGAATTTTTGGGTCAAGAGGGGCATTTTGGTAATTTGGAGGGTATTGGGGGTATTTTTGGAAATTTTGGTATTTTTGGCTGTAAATGAACAATTTGATTGGTGGGGAAATGTTCAAGGTTGATTTTGGAAAAGTTTTGGGTGATTTATAAATTTTGGTGGTTTTGGGTAGTTTCAAGGGCTTTTAGTAGGTTTGGTGGTTTCGGGACCCAGGGGGTCAAAAATTGAAATTATGGAAAAATAAAAATTGAACAAGTGTGAGTGAAATGGAATCATTTTGGTTGAGCCATGAAGCCATATTAAGTCCATAAGAGCCACGAAGCCATATTAAGCCCATAGGAGGTTTGGTGGGTCCGGGGCCCCGGGGGTCAAAAATTGAAATTTTGGAAAAATGAAAATTGAGCAAGTGTGAGTGAAATGGAATCATTTTGGTTGAGCCATGAAGCCATATTAAGCCCAGGAGCCATGAGAGGACTCATTTGAGGCATTCACTATGTTGTTCCTAACCCTCTTAGCCAGGAGCTTAGGGGTTAGGGACCATCCATGTGAATTACCTACATGAGTCAAGAGGTCAAGTTGGGTGAGAGTGTGGGTTTTAGGATTTGGAATGTGTGTGTGAGAGTGTAGTGTATGTGTAAGTCAACCCTCACTGCACCGGGCCACCTGAGGTGATCCTAAGGCCAAAGAGTCCCATAGGAACTCATCCTTTAAACCTCCACATTTGATCTCAACCCTCTAGGTGATTAGGGGTTTACAATCAAGCTTGTGGGGTTTGCATGGAGTTAAGAAGTGGTTGAGTTTCTAAAGGGGTAGGTTCCATCTCTAGTACTCTAAGATAGTCAAAGGAAAAGCCTAATGCTAGATCCTAAGTACTAAAGAGAGAAGAGAAGACCTCATAAAAAAGGAGGTCAACAGAGCACACCACGCGTATTGGCGTTGACCGAAGAGATCAACAAAACCAACACAGATGTCCAAGTGACAAACTTAGAACAGAGTAGAAGAATTTTCGCTGGGGAGTATCAGGTATATTTCCAAGACTGGAGATTCCTGAACTCTCGCTAGGGAATGGAAAAGAAGGTTAATTCCAAATCATAAGATCTGGGGAATTCAACTTGGATTTCATTTTACTTTTAAATTTCAAGTTACAATGTGTGAGTTTGGGTTTTGATTTGAAGTTTGATTTGAAATCAATTTAAGGAAATTTTGAATTTGAAATTTGGATTTGAAATGAGAATTGAAAGCTAGGTTTCAACCTCGGGATTGCGAAGAGAACTGGAATTTAGGTACCAGTCCCGAAGTGAGAATCAGAGTTTAAGTATTGACGGAAAAAGGGTGAGAATCAAAATTTATGTACTAATCTCGAGAGTGTGGGATTTGAAATTTAAGTATCAAACCTGAAAGGGAATCGAAATTTAGGTATCGATCGCGGATGAGAGTCAGAATTTAGGTACCGACCTCGAAGGAAGAGAATTGGAATATAGGTACCAGTCTCAGAATTTAGAATTGAAATTTAGGTATCAATTCGAAAGAGAATCGAAATTTAGGTATCGATCTCGAATGAGAGTTGGAATTTAGGTACCGACCTCGAAGGAAGAGAACGGGAATTTAGGAGCCAGTCTTGGAATTTAGAATTGAAATTTAGGTATCAATTCGAATGAGAATCGAAATTTAGGTATCGATCTCGAATGAGAGTCAGAATTTAGGTACCAACCTCGAAGGAAGAGAACTGGAATTTAGGTACCAGTCTTGGAAATTTAGAATTGAAATTTTGGTATCAATTCGAAAGAGAATCGAAATTTAGGTATCATTCTCGAATGAGAGTCAGAATTTAGGTACCAACCTCGAAGGAAGAGAACTGGAATTTAGGTACCAGCCTCAGAATTTAGAATTGAAATTTAGGTATCAATTTGAAAGAGAATCGAAATTTAGGTATCGATCTCGAATGAGAGTCAGAATTTAGGTACCGACCTCAAAGGAAGAAAACTGGAATTTAGGTACCAGTCTCGGAAATTTAGAATTGAAATTTAGGTATCAATTCGAAAGAGAATCGAAATTTAGGTATCGATCTCGAATGAGAGTCGGAATTTAGGTACCGACCTCGAAGGAAGAGAACTAGAATTTAGGTACCAGTCTCGGAAATTTAGATTTGGAATTTAGGTATCAATTCGAAAGAGAATTGAAATTTAGGTATCGATCTCAAATGAGAGTCCGAATTTAGGTACCGACCTCGAAGGAAGAGAACTGTAATTTAGGTACCAGTCTCGGAAATTTAGAATTAAAATTTCGGTATCAATTCGAAAGAGAATCGAAATTTAGGTATCGATCTCGAATGAGAGTCGGAATTTAGGTACCGACCTCGAAGGAAGAGAACTGGAATTTAGGTACCAGTCTCAGAAATTTAGAATTGAAATTTAGGTATCAATTTGAAAGAGAATCGAAATTTAGGTATCGATCTCGAATGAGAGTCGGAATTTAGGTACCGACCTCGAAGGAAGAGAACTGGAATTTAGGTACCAGTCTCAGAAATTTAGAATCGTAATTTAGGTATCAATTTGAAAGAGAATCGAAATTTAGGTATCGATCTCAAATGAGAATCAGAATTTAGGTACCGACCTCGAAGGAAGAGAACTGGAATTTAGGTACCGGTCTCAAGAGTTTGAAAGAGGACTAGAAGTTAGGCTCTAGCTTTGAAGAGAACTGGAAGTTAGACTCCAGTCTCGAAGATTTATCTGTATGAAGAGGGACCCAACCTCATGCCATCAGAACCAAATCGAACAAAGTTCGTGGCTCCGTGTCAATAGAACTAGTCGATCCTCTAAGACACAGAAGAAAGACAATTGAAAGGAGCTGGTAAGTGTTCCAAGCCGAAAAGACTTGACTTAGCGATAAGTCAAGGAAAAAATTCAAATTTCAAAAGAGTTTCAAACAGATTTCGATGGAGGAAAGAACTGAAAGGTTCAAATCAGAGGATTCAGATTGGAATTCAATTTGAGATTTAGATTCATTTTGCTTGTCCTTTAACGATCCCATTTTTATCTTTGTTGCTTATTTAGCGTTCATGTGAATTTGAAGTTCATTTTAATATTCAAATTTTTAGGAAAAGTTCTCATTTATTTTCTTTTCTCTTCTGTTCTTCGTTCAAAGTTCATTTAACTCTAATGGCGTTTCCTCGATCAATTTGCACAAAAAGAGGTGAAGGCAAAATATGACGTAGTCATTTTCATTCCAACTTGCTGAAAGTACATCATACAACTTGATCTAGTCATGATGTCATTTTCCTCAGAAATTTAATGTCTTATACAATCCATGTAAATCCAAAAAGGACTGTGTAAACTTCTTGTTGATCCATCCAAAAGCGTCTGTCAAAAATCCATGTCTAAATAGTAAGAAACATGGGCAATAACATCACCTTCCAAGCCACCCTTGGCAGGAGTGCCGCATGGATGTGCACTGGAGGTGTGCTATTTCCCATGTAGCTCACAGCTAGTAGGGCCAAAGACTCTCCAATTCTGGATCTGGCTGATAGTGGTAAGGCATTTTTCTGTCATCCATTTTTCTAAAAGTAACTGAGATCCGCTCCACAGGCACTCCTGGAATGCAATGCTTCGCAACATCTGCTCCGTTTCCTTTTAACACCAGGACGGAACCTACTGGTAGTCGTATCTCCACCGGCCCTCAGAACTCATCGGGGCCTGCAATCCGGAGGTTAGATCCGAACATGATGTTGCACTAGTTGATGAATGATACTGTGCAGAAGGGTGGGTCTAACAAAGTCATGATGATCTATATGCGGAGGTATGCAGTCGCCTTCCTTGTGGATGTTGATAATGCAGCTGTTGGGTATGCAATCTGCAGGAAATACCCTCCATGTTATCATCCTTTTCACCATTCTCTTGATGACTCTTGGCATTGGATCCACCTCACTGCGACGGAGTATCCCTGGTGGAATTCCTTTCCTGTATGTGGAAAAATTGTAGCAACATCCGCATTGGATTGTAACTCTTCCCTTTCCTGGCATCCATCTTCGGGGTTCTGAATATGTCTTTTCTCTCAAGCGGCCAGCTCGGCCCATTTTCTGTAATTCGAGGATACAGTCTACAATTTGTTGTTGCTCATAATCTGAGAAAACATCTGTATGCAGCTCGAGGCCTTCCAAGATGTTGACCCTCTTGTTTCTGATTCTTTCAAAGTATTCAAAGGTTTTCTTCTTAACTAGTTGCATTTTCTCCAGCTCGTATTCCGGGATTATCTGAAGTCCTCGGTGTTTAGTAACATACTGCGGGATGTATGGCTCAACCACAGCACGTTCTTCTGCATGTCTCAGCTCCTCGAGGATAGTCTCCGTAGGGACATCCTCCGGGGTTGCTTTCGCAACAAGTCTCTTCGGATCCGTTACATATGCTCGGTGTCGAGGTACCGGCTCTATTTCTGTTTTCTTAGTATTTCTTTTATCTGTTCCGACCTTCTTGGAATTGACTTTCTTCTTTCTGGTTCTTGACGAACCCGTCTCCTTGGAGCATTTGCACTAACAGTATCCATCGTCTGTTCATGTTGATCTTCTGCTAACTTGGCCAACATTTTGCGAATGCGACGATTTTTATTTCTTCACTGGGTTGTAGTGAGAGTAGCTCTCCTTATTCCTTGAATTTCTGTGGGCGCGGCGCTGAAAAGCCTACCCTCTGCTGTGGCAACCACGGACTTAACTTTCTTATCTTCTCCGATTGCATGCGCGGCATTTGCTTTTCTTTTCTTGTTGCTGGATTGGTGGCTCGGGCCACCCATTTTCATCACTGTCTGGCTGTGAAGTTCTTCTCGATCAACTGGGATCCAATCATTTTATTCGTATTGTAAGCTGGCTAGTGTGAAGTCTGAGTCAATCTCTATCACTGCTCCATCCTTCACCCACTTTTCATCAGGTGCTAGACTCACACCATCTCTAAAGTTTAGAAACAACCGCCCGTTCGACATTTCCCTGCGAAAAAATAAGGAAAGGATCAGGGGCTGTACTAAGAACAAGAGCAATAAGAAAAACACTTAAAAATTCTTATTCACTTCTTTTAAATTTAAAGGATGTAGGAAGAGATGAGAAAATATCAGGAATGAATGGATTTAAAAGGAAAAATTTGACATTTTATTATTATGATTTCCCATGTTTTCTTTTTAACATTTTCGTTGATGAGATTTTTTTTATCATCCATTTTATTTTGTTTTGGGTTCGGACCCAGTCACAAAGTTATTACTTCACCCGTGTTTCTAGGGATAAGATTTTATTTTAGAGGCCACCCTTTGAAACATCAGGTCGCGTAATACTTCTTTAAATACCGTCCATTGATTGGAAGCATGGGTCGTTCTCCACGGCAATTCACCAGTTGGTAGGAACCTCCTGAGTAGACTGTCTCGACCACGAGCGGCCCTTCCCATGTTGGTTCAAATTTACCTCCTATCTTGCGATGTGCAAGAATAGGTCTTCTGAGAACAAGAACTAAGTCACCGACTGTGAAAGTTCTTGTGCGAACCAGTTTATCATAGGCCTGGATCATCTTGGCTTGATACAGTTCCAAATTCTGCTGTGCAGAATGTCTTTTCCCTTCCAAGCTTTCCAATTCTTCCAGTCATAGTCTGGCATTTTCTTCTGTGGTGATCTTTTCTGCAACTGCAATTCGGAGTGACGGAAGCTGAACTTCTAGGGGCAAGACAGCCTCAGACCCGTACACTAAAGCGTAAGGCGTAGATTGAGTAGAAGTCCTTAAAGTCGTCCTGTACGCCCGTAAGGCTTCTAACAACTTCTCGTGCCAATTTCTCTTGTTGTCATCCAAAGTTTTCTTTAGAATATGGATGATAGTTTTATTAAAAGCCTCGGCCAAGCCGTTTGCTCTTTGGTAGTAGATCATTGAGTATCGCCAATCGATCGCGTGTCTTCTGACAAAATTGTTGATCTTTGTACTTTTGAATGCAAACCCATTATCTGAAATGATCCTGCGCGGCATCCCAAAACGGTAAACGACTTGGTTCTTGAAAAACTGTGGCACGTGGTGTGCCTTTACTTCTCTGAGTGGTATAGCTTCTGCCCATTTAGAAAAGTAGTCTGTAGCTGCAAGAATGAAGCGATGTCCTCTTGAAGAAGGCGGTTCTATCAGACCCACTATATCTGTGCCCCAACACTCAAACGGCCACGACGCGATTGTCGAATGTAGCACATTTGGAGGTTGGTGTAGAACCACTCCATGCACTTGGCACTGGTGAGAACTTTTTGCAACTTTCATAAAGTCGGTCATCATTGAGGGCCACCCTAGTCTTTTAATCTTCATTTTCATTTTTGAACCTGACTGATGAGCGCCACAAAGTCCTGAATGCACTTCTTTGACAATTTCACGAGCCTCGGACCCGCTCAGGCATCTTAGCCACATCTGATCAAAAGACCTTCTGTATAATGTATTGTTTATTAATGTGTAAGACAGAGTTCTTTTCTTGATTTGATGGGTAATGACTTATTGTCCGGAAGGTTTCCTGTCTGCAAGTAGTCTACTAATGGTTGCCGCCAATCTTCTGTATTTTCTGTCACTGCTGCAATTGTTTCTTCTGCTTTTCTTTCTGATTTGTGTATTGTATCCATGTCGAGCCGTGATAGGACCCGTCGTCCTCGAACCGACACTTCAGTTGACTCATCCTGCAAGCAGGCAAATTCCTTTGCAAGGCGGGCAAACGCATCGGCTAGAGCATTTTCTCTTCTGGGAATCTTGTAGATTGTTACGTTTGGAATTTGTTCCAATAATTTCATGGTGTACTGAAAGCACTGCTCGAGTCTTGGCTTTAAAATTATGTACTGTCTGACGACCTGTTGAATGATCAACTGAGAATCCCCGTAGATGTTGATGTCCATTATTCCCATCTGAATGGTTAATTCTAATCCGGTTATAAGGGCTTCGTATTCTGCCTCGTTGTTTGTACATGATTCTGTTAAGTGGTAGGAGTATCTTAACATCCCCCGCTCCGGTGTTATAAAGATTAGTCTGATTCCTGCCTTACCGGACACTATCGTTTGCAATTCTTTGTTCTTCCGTGCCGAGGACGCTCCGTCAAAGTACGGTTCCCAACGTCGATCATCGGGGTCTTCTAGGCTCATTATCCGCTTGTCGTGCAAATCATCGTCGAGAGGCGAATCTGTCGTAGAAGGGTGTGCTGCAAGGAAGTCGACTAGTACTTGTCCCTTTACGACGACGAAGAGGAACGAAAGTTATGTCGAATTGCAATAGTATCATCGACCACACGGCAAGTCTTCCAGAAAGCATCGGTCGGGTCATCAAGTATTGCAACGGATTAACTCTCGAAATAAGGTTGACCTTATGAGAAAGCATGTAATGCCTGAGCTTTTGAGCGGCGAAGATCAGGGCCAAACAATGCTTCTCAATCGGAGGATACTTTACTTCCGTCGGAATTAGACGGCGGCTTAAGTAGTAGAGAGTATTTTCTTTTCCCTCATCATTGACCTGGGCTAGCAGGGCTCCAAGGGAGTCATCTAAAGCCGCGGTATAAAGTATTAACGGTCTACCTGATACTGGGGCTGCTAAGACAGGAGGTGTCATTAAATAATGTTTGATGTCATCGAAGGCATGTTGACACTTGGAGTCCCAAGTAAATTTGGCATCTTTCTTAACCAAAGCAGAAAAAGGATGACATCTTCCTGACAAATTCGATATAAAGCGTCGAAGAAATGCCAACTTTCCATGAAAGGATCGTAGTTGTTTCAAAGTTTTAGAAGGAGGCATTTCTAAAATAGCTTTAATCTTTTCCGGATCGATTTCAATCCCGCGATGTCGGACAACAAATCCTAAGAATTTCCCTGAGGTGACGCCGAAGGCGCATTTTAAGGGATTCATCTTAAGGTTAAATTGTCCTAGTCGCTCGAAAACAACTCTCAAATCATAAAGGTGATCTTCCTTCAGTTTACTTTTGACGACCACATCATCCACGTAGCACTCGACTTGGTTGTGAATGAGATCATCAAAAATCTTCATCATCACTCTTTGGCATGTTGCTCCTGCGTTCTTTAGTCCGAATGTCATTACTGTGTAGCAATACACTCCGATCGGCGTTCTGAATGCCGTGAGCTTTCGTCTTCTGGTGCCATTTTTATCTGATTGTATCCTGATGATCCATCCATGAATGAAAATATTTCATGTGTTGAAGCAATGTCGATCATCAGTTCTGGGATTGGTAGTGGAAATTTGTCCTTTGGACATTCTTTATTTAAATCTCTGAAATCTAAGCAGATTCTGATCTGACCATTCTTCTTTCTAACTGGTACCACGTTGGCTAACAAAGTTGGATATTATTCTTCACGGACAAATTTAGCTTCTATTAGCTTCTTAACTTCAGCTATAACTTGTTTTTCAATCTCTAGACGAGTTCTTCTTGAGGCTTGTCTAACTGGAACAACAGTAGGATCCACTCCTAACTTGTGAACTGCGACTTCTGGAGCTAATCCTGGCATTTCGTCGTAACTCCAAGCAAAACAGTCCTTGAATTCCATTTATAGCTTGATTATGTCTTCGGAGTCTACTTTATTGAGTAAGGAGCTAACAAAGGTTGGCCTAGGCTCTTCGCTAGTACCTAAGTTAACTTCCATTAACTCGTCTATTATAGATTTGATTTCTTCCTCGAATTCTGGTGGAGCATCTCCGATTGGTAGATCTTCGAGATCTTCTGAAGTTTCCAAGAAGTCTTTATTAGGTTCGCAAGTGACAACCAAGCAAAATCTCATATCATCAACTGATCCTACTGTGCCGAATCCGAGACCATGTTTTGAATTGGGAGGCCGACCGGCATTATTCCATAATTTTTCAAAGTGTTGTGATCGGCCTTTTGTCCATTGTCGAGGTAAAACTCCACGTTGAGTTAAATTTTGAACACAGGGAGAGTACCACTCAAAAGGTAGTTCCATTAATTCGGAAGAAGCAACATCTTCAAATTGTACATCTTTTTCAGTATTGGAAGAAGAAGCACCACGGTAAAACTTGATTGGTTTAGTACCACCACCATGCACTTCCTTGACCACCATACCCTCGATCTTATTAGAATGGATCGGGGTCAGGGTCATAGTATGCACATGATGGTTAATCTTCTCGTACATTGATTTATATTCTTCATTCTTTTCATCTTCGAGAGAGATCTTGAACTGGGGTTTCTTTTGACTTATTGTCGCTGCTTCTTTCTTGATTTCTTCTTCTTCAGAACTGTTCTCCCAATCAACGTCGATGACTGGTTTCTTCTGTCCAGGTGTTCCAACATTTCTTCCACATCCTCATCCCCGGCCTCGACCTCGGGTGCGAGTCCTGGAGAAATCTTCACCATCTCGCCGTAAGGGAGTGGTGAGTAACTGTTGGACTAGAACTTTAGGTTCTTCATCGTCTCGAATTTCTTTTTCTTCATTTGGTATGGTATTTCTGGAAAAGATTGTTTTCTTCGGGGGCGCGTAGTAGGCCGCATCTTCATGAATTCCAATTGCATGCACGGAGAACGGTTGCAAATCACCTTTGATACACTGTTCCCCTCCTTCGTAATACCTTATGCACTGGTGCAGAGACGACGGTACCATCCGGTTTTCATGGATCCATGGCTGACCCAGTAGAGCGTGAACGATGTCTCAGAATCAATTATGTGGAATTTTGCGGTTGTCTTTGCTAAATCACCGGTCTTCATTAGTAGTGTTATCGATCCAAGAGCTCTTTCTCCTTTTTGATTGAAGCCTCTTAATAACATCTTGTCTGCTTCAGGCTCGCGAGCATCAATTTACAAATATGCTAGCGTATGAAGATTCATTATGTTGATTGATGCTCCTGGATCAACCAACACTTTGGAGAGCGTAAACTTTCCAATAGTGACCAAAATGTATAACGGTCGGTTGTGATCAGCTGTTCCCACTAATAGATCATTGTCCGTGAAGGTAACACCTCACTGTTCTCTTAACGAGCAAACCTCGTCGAAGGAATCACTGGCCATTCGAGCTAAACAAATCTCTTGATCAAGTAAAGCCTTGATCAGAGCTTCTTTTATCCCCTTTGACAGGATCAGATGGGCTAAGTAAAGCTAAGATGGGCTAGCACGTTGTAGTCCACTTTATAACCATGTTCGTCGGTTTCTTCCCGAATGGGCAGTTCCTCTGCTGAAGTTGGCTCTTCCTGAGCAACCACCTGCTTTCCTTTATCCTTTGGACCCATTCTCGTAGGTAGAACTCTTCCACTTCTTAGATTTACTTCGCTTATTTCTTCGAATTTGGTGTTGAATCTGCCGGTGTATCCTCTTGAATTGGAACCACTGGCTCTTCTGAAGTTGCTTCGGTGTCTGATGGTTCTAATTCTATCGTGATCGGAGCTCCTTGAAATTCACAAATAGACTCATTGCTTCTTGAGCTCTCGAAGCCTCCTTTGTGAGCATCTTCTTCGTCGTGGTCGTCGAGGTTGTGTATGATTTGAGAATCGTTATTTCTATTGGAATCGAGATCCGGATTAAGCCGGTTGTCGTTAGTTACATAATCGTTAGAAACAGTCAAAACGTAGCCAACGCCATAACCCTTATCATTATAAGATCCCGCCGGAGCGAGCAGATAATCATACAGAGTCAGGAGTTCGAGAAATTTCTCCCTTGAATCAGAAACAACCATCCTAGGATAAGCAACCCCTAGTCTGCCCTTCGGAGCCTCGGTCTTCTTTTCTTCCACGATATTTTCCTCCTTTTAGGGCGGTTCTTCAATCGCAAGTGATAGTGCCGGCTCGACAGGTTTCAAACTCTGAGTTGAAGCGCGTACCGAAGCGGTCTGGATGTGATCCAAAATTTTCTTCGATGATCTTGTCCATAAAGTACTCCATCCATCATCGGTCGTGTAAGGGTCTATCAGAACAATAGCATCCGCTGAAATAACATTGACGGAACCTCCTTTCTGGGGTTCCTTAATGTATTCCTTTGGGATCGTTATGTTCCCTTTCCGGAGATTGTCATCAAGCCAGCTCTTGAAAGTGATGCAATCCTCTATCTTGTGTCCGAGCATATGGTGGTAAGGGTAATAGTTTGGATGATCTTTCTTATTGACTTCCTTTGGCTTCTTGGGCTCTGGCAGCTGAAAATCTGGTGTCTTCATTAAGCTGCGGAACATCTTCGCTACTGCTTCAGTTTTGAATGGACATTCTCTATTTAGAAGTTCTCTTAAAGTACATTACGAACAAGGTGGTTGGTCATAATGCTGAGGTGACTGATAGCTTGGATGAGTTTACTGATAACCCTGCTGAGGTTGCTGATAGCCTTGCTGAGGTTGCTGATAGCCTTGCTGAGGTTGTTGGTATGTTCACTGCGGTGGTTGGTAACTAGGTTGCGGTCGCTCTGGCGGTATCTGCATTGGCTGCTTGCCCTTATCTACTGCAGCGATGATTCCAGATTTCTTTTTGAATGTTTTCACGGGCTTCTGCTTATCGTTCTTTTCCGCGAAACTTAACTGCTTTGCCGCTTCTTGCAAGCTCCCGGCCTTGCTAGGCAACTTCTCGAAAGTCTTGATTGTAAATCCTTTAAAGAGGAGTGCTATCGGGCCATGGATACTTTTAAGTAGGATACCGACTTCTTGTTGTTCTTGAAGCTGTGGTTCACACTTCATGCTTAAGTTTTTCCATCGAAGTATGTAATCCACTAAAGTCTCGTTCGGCTTCTGGTTCTCCACCACTAGATCATCGATAGTGATGTGGTGTTGAGCCCCGACAAATCGTTTAACAAAGAGATTCTCCAGTTCTGAAAAGGTCTTTACTGAACCGTTCGACAATTCTGCGTACCAGTCGAAGGCAATCCCTGACAAACTGCTGACGAACTGGCGGAAGAGTAAAGTGTCGCTCCCACCGGCATTGCAGCAACTAGCACGAAAATGTGCGACATGCTGCCGAGGGGTTCCTGTTCCATCAAAAGTCTTAAACAGTGGTGGTACGAAGCCTTTCGGGTACTAGACTGCATCGAACTCCTCGGGGTAAGGTCTACCCGTCTGAATAGATGCTTCATTCTTGGATTGTGCTAAAGCTTCTCACACCTGCAGTTCTACCATGCTCTTAATGTCCTTTTCTGGAATCATGCTTTGTGTAGAATCCTTCTTTGGTGGTTCGTCTCCGTTGATGGATGTGATCTCCTTTCCCCCATCTGTAATATGGATAATTTCTGGGGGTGTTTCTTTCTGAGGTTGTACCTGACTCTGGAGAGTGGCTAACGCAGCAGCCATCTCTTCCATCCTCTTTGCCATCTGGGAAATTGTATCATCTCTTTCCCAAAGTTATGCTCTCAACACTTCTGGTTCATCTCTTTCTGCAGCTGCTGGAGCTCCTTGTGAAGTATATGATGCTCACATTTCAACCATGTTTATCTCGGCATACTCCTCATCCATAAACTCTGATGAGTCAACTTCATCTCCTAGTTCTTCTTCTCTTTATTTTGCTAACCGTAGGATATCGGTCCTTAATTTGTCCATGGCATCCTCTAGTGGCCCTTTTCGCACGGTCTCGCAGTTGTCTCGTGACGGTTGTTGAACTTCCTTCCCGGGAATCCCCTTTATTGCAGTAGAACTTTCTTCTGATTTAAGTCTCGTGACGAGACTTTTCTTCTCAGGACATTGTTTTGGTCTTAGCTCACCAGTGGTAGGTCGCCATACCATCCTTCTTGCAGCCGGAAGCCTAGAACCGGATGATCTGTCGGCTATATGCTGGAAGGTGGTATCCTCCCTAATTTGCAGACCCGATACAACAACAGGTGAACTGGCTTTTATCTTCTTCTTTAGTTTCTCTGTGGCAGCAACAGGGTCTATTCGCGGTCCGAGGCGGGATTTAGCTGGCGCCCATCCTATCCTTCTTAAAATTTCTGATACAGGGCATCTTTCTTTCTTTGCCAATCTTTCTATCACAGCTTGTAGCCGAACCAATGGCGTAGTCTTATCCCTTTTTCTTTTGTAATTGTTATAGTACGCAGGTCGGGGTAATGCAGTGAGAGGGTGAAACCTGCTCCCTTCCAACAGAGGTATATACTCAGGCAGTTCTTCTCTTTCCTCAAGAATTTCTTCTAGAAAAGAAACTTCAGCAGCTTTGGCTTTCTCGATCTTGGCGATCTTTCTGTTTCTATTTTTTATTTGAGTCCGAGTTAGGGGTGCAACTCTTGAACTGGACTCAATCTAAAAAATAGATGGTATTGTAGCGAAATATGTACCCTCCACGGTGACAGGCTCATCACAGACTTGGATTTCCTTCCCCTTCAGTTTGGCAGAAGTTGGGGTAGGTGCAAAGATGACTAGACCGGTGGGGGTAGAGACAACAATCCTCCTACGAACAGTAGTACTCCTATCAGCCGGAACCCTCTGCAGTGGAGGGAATTCTTGAGCCGACTTCAGGTTGAACTCAATCACGGGCTCTTCAGTTTCTGACACTTTGTCCATTAGTGTGAAGAGAGTGACATTAGCGAACTTGACATCTGTATTGCCAAATCCTTGTCCAAAACGGATGATCCCATTGTCGGGCAGCTCATCCTTGTAAATGGCGAAGTCCATTCCATTGGTGAAGGAAAAGATTAACTTTGGGGCGCTCATTTCTACGCAGGCGGATTCCGAATGTCGATCCCGAATTATGCTTCTTTTCGTCGTAAAGTTTAGGACGAAAAAGTAAGAGTTCGAACACATTTTTGTTTATCTTAGTGTACTTATGATTTATAAAAGAGGTTGTTTATTAGAAGGTTCGTTTGTTAGAAACAAAATGATTGAAGGAAAAAGGCTATAGAAAAGGTAAAGGACATGATTTAGAATTGGAAAGGAAGAGAAATTCTTATGCAAGACTTCTTAACTCGAAGGACCGCTCCTAAGAAACACCTATTGGGGGTCCACCCCACCTCAGAAAAGAGGTAAAAGGATCTCGGAACCTCTCTGTTTAGGGGTGTCTAAACACTGGCTCCTAAATCCGAGAGGAGTTGGCTATACTCGTTCAAGACAGAAATGAACGAGGTATTCCAACGGAAGAATGGTAGTTTTGGTCCACTAGGGATATGGACTCACCGCTGATTTATGAAAGAAAAACCATCTGATCAAAATGGAGAGAGGAACTAGTCCCCAGCAGAGTCGCCAGAAATTGTACGGCTTATTTTTATGTTTTTGTGTTGTATTTTAGAAAAGGGGTCGCCTACAGAAGTTGTCGGCGAATATTAAATTTTAAATTTAATTTAAATATACATATAATGTAGAAAGTAGTATTTGATTTTAAAAATAATTTTAAATTTGAAAGTTTTAAGATATGAAATCAAACCGATCTCACATCCCAAATAGTTTATATAAACGAGCACCACACCACAAACCGTGTATCTATCCCGAAAAATAGACACACTGCTTGATGATGGGGCTCGATTAAATAAACTAGAAGATTTGTGACATCTGTTTGGTTTGCGAACCAATTTTATAAGCCGACAAGTTCCTCTGCTAAATATAAAAGGAATTAAGCAGGGTTTATATTACCTGGGTTCTTAAAGTTCCCTATAAGGGCAAGCCCCTATAGTTAATTACATCCTAAGTGACGGGAATCACTCAAGAAAACTCTTGATAATGATCAGTGGTTTTGATCTCAAGAATTTCAAATTTTAGGGTTTTCAAAGGATTAAATTTTGGAATTTCAAGAGGGAATGGATCAAGTTTGGAACAGTTAATTTCAGGAGTTCAAAGGAAGAGAAGTAGGAGAAGCTGAGGATTTAAGAGGAATCTTGGCAACTTCCCAGACTATCCTATTGTTTAGCTTCAATTTGGGAGTTTATTTAATGTTGCAATCCTGCCAATTTTATTTATTTAGATCTTATATTTGTATGACATAATCACACAAATAGCCTTGAAGACGTGAGGGTTTATGTCGTACCAAACGACCACCTCGGAGTCCTAAGACCAGTTAGGGCTTAATTTTAATGACATGATCATACAAATGCCTAACGAAGAGTTGAGGATTTATGTTGCACTAGGCAAACTACCTCGAAATCCTATGGCTTTGTTTTTTAATTCTAAGAAAGTTTTGCTGAAGTAGATCCGAGTTTTGCTGATGACAATGGCCGAGCTGCCCACCATGTTCTGAGCTCCTTGTTGTTGCAGAGGTTTAGTTTTAGAAGTCATAAATAAGGAGATGAGAGAAGTGTTTTGGTTTAGAGAGAATCTTAAAATTCAAGTGTTTTGAATATTTTAATTAAACAAATCTTAAAGTTGGTTAAACAAAACCGATTAAGATCCCACGGTTCCGTCATCCCGGCACCGTTATTTTCATTGAATTCACTTAGTCCAGATGAATTTGCTGAACTCAACTGAATGAGTTCCACACTTTCATTTAGACTGTGGGAAATCCCGTTAGCAACACGTGGGTTAGATCATCCGAGGTATTCCCGATCATTCAACGAGACGTTTTAATTTAGTTATAATTATAGTTTTGTTGTTCTGTTTGAGATTAAATTTTGAGTTGTTTTATATTTTGAATGTTGTGGCGGTGAATTTTATCTTTTAATGACTTTTAATTTAGTTTTGGTTTCAGTTTAGGGACTATCCTAAAGGTTTTGGTTTTCATGCAACAGTCTTGTTTATCATGCAAGAAAAAGCAAAGTATAGTGCATGTAAGCAAATTGCAATAAAATAAATCGCAATAAAGTAAAAGCGCACCTGGAGGGTCTTCCCGTCTTCCCAGACTACACTTGAAACACATGTTAAGGCATTTTAATATTTTGCGAGAAATACCTAAGTAAAGCTAAGGCAAAAGGGTCTTGGTTGTCTACCAAATTCCTAATCCTATAACTAGTCATTTCCTATGACATCTAGGTTGTTGGTTTGGTTTAAGGATGATCTTCTTAATCAAAGAACAATTAAATTTAGTTTTTCTTATAAAACATCCCATCATATTGAGGAAGTGCTTAGGACGAGTCATAAACATCTTTTCAATATTTCTGGGATTGTTTTGAGTCCAAGTCAGTTTAGTTGCACAGGTGAATTAATCATCCAGGAGTCTAGTTAAACTTTGTTTCTTGCTCAGTGAACTTAGGTATTTGATTACCTGATGAATGAAGTGACATCTCACTTAATACTCTATTTAAGAGTTATAATAATTAAAGCCTTTAAGGGCAAGTTGATTTATCGAGAATTTTAATCATTCTTAATTTAAGGTTAGAGTTAATGGTTTAAAGTGTTTTAATTTAATTATGAGGTTTTAATTAATAATTTTAAGTTTGGAATAGTGTTCAAATTATTTTAGATTTAATTCTTAATGATTTCATTTAGGTTTATTGTTAAATAATTTTAATTTAATTTAATTCAATTTGATTTTAATTTAATTTAATTTAATTTTAATTTAATTTTACTTAATTTTATTTAATTTTATTTAGTTTAATTTTAGTTTTAATTTAATTTAATTTTAGTTTTAATTTAATTTAATTTAATTTTAGTTATAATTTTGACTTTAATTTTAATTTTAATTTAACTTTATTTTTTAATTTAATTTTAATTTTTTAATTTAATTTTAATTTAATTTTAATTTTTAATTTTAGTTTTAATTGTTAATTTTAATTGTTAATTTGGATTATTATTTTAATTAAGAATTAAATATTATTAAAGTGACTTATTTAGGGATTTTTAAATTAAATAATAAACATCCTCTTAATAATATCCCTATTTTAATAATCCATATTTTAGATGTACTCTTTCGAAAATTTAAATTATTTAATTAATTAAAGTTTCATTTTGATATTTTTCAAAGTGTTTAATGGGTTTCTACCCCTTAATTTCCCTAAGTTTCAATCATCCAAGAGAAAATTAAAATCAAATATTTTACCATCCATTTTGATTAAACCTAAAGTCTTAATTAAGGGTTAAAATTTTAATCACCTTTATGCCCTTTTAAGCTTATTTATTTCATAACTCACTAAATTGAGCTCAAATGAATTTGAAATTTTACGTCACCTCACTCACATGTCAATTAAGACATTAGAGGAGAAAATGTGATTTTTCCGGGTTTAATTTGTTTATACAATTATTTTTAGTAGAAAATAGGGGTTTTTTAAGAAAATTCAACAACATGACCAAAGAAAGGTTTCTGTCCTTAAGAAAATTATGAGATGTTTCTAATGACGAGAGGACCACTTAGACCAATTTTTGTGATTTTTTGAATTATATTTTATTTATTATAATTATTTTGAGTTTTGGAGTATTAATTAATTATAAAATAAAATAAAAATTAAAAAATAGATTTTATATTTTTCTTAAATTTCTCTAACCTCAAGGAGTCCAGAGAAACCAATTTTATAATTTTTTGATTTCTCTTTGATTTATTAGAATTATTTTAGTGAAAAAGGTTGAAAATTCATTTTTTAATATTAAAAATTACATTAAGCCTTTAAAATTCAATATCTTACCCTAGGGACTTAAGAAAAATATTTGGTTTATTCCTAAATGATCAAGAGTCAAAATGTGACATTTTTATGATTTTTAATATTTTTGTGATTTTTATTATTTTTTAATTATTAAAATATTAAAATATTGTGAAAAATCAATTTTTTTAGAAAATTTCAATTTTAATTTTCCTGAACTCCCCTGATACTAGAGAAGTTCCAAAACCAACTTTGTGAATTTTTGAAAAGTATTTTTAGAGTTATGAGTTTTTAAAGTTTAATTTTAGTTATGTGACTTAATTAATCCATTTGGTGGGGTTAAACATTTCCAATTGATTTCAAAATTTAGTATAAGGTTCCTCTGATCCTAAAAATCAGTGGAGAATTGTTTTCAAGTCAATTTGATGTGTGGTCAACCCTAATTAATTCAAATTTCATTTTAGGGGTTTAGGTCAATTAAGGTTATTATGTATGAATTAACTCAAAATATACTTTTCATAGGGTCCTCTGGTCCTAAGGAACATCACCAAATTTTTCTAGAATTTATTTTACAATATGCTAATTATTGGAATTAAATACCCAAAATAGTGACATAAACTTGAAAATTCAATAACTTTTCACAGAGATGGCCTCTGACCTTGAAATATTCTGGGAATGTTCCCAAGATCAGAGGCTTCAAAAGCCCTATAGTCTCATGCCATGGTGAATTATATATGCAAATGAAGAATTAAAGTACTGAAAACAGTAAATAAATTATTAAAAATAAAATACTCATCCAATTAATTTGATTTCTTTTCCACATTATTCTCCTCTGTTCACTGAGCAAGAGTGTATTTTTATTTTTTTTGTGATTTTTCTATGCAAAGATATGAATTTTTAAAGTTCAGGACATTTAAATAATTCAAAAATACCCTATTTATCTACTTATCCGACTCGGCGCCAGCGCAACATAGGCAGCTCCGAAAGCCCACGCGGCGCATTCCCATTCGACGCCGCCACTTGAGTCAGCAGCCACGCATCCCCGGTTCATGTACCATCGCACCGTACGACTTGATCTCGACCGTCCGCTCGATACACACGCGATCCAACGGCTCCTGATCATCATCTACGACTGGTGTGCACCCGTGACCGTCCACACTAAAACCCTAAGATCTCACTCGATTCTCAATGGATTTTTGTGTTCTTATGCTCTATGGATTCATCTTGAAGAGACGAACACATCCATATGATTTATAGGCTATGAAATTAACTTAAACAAAATGGAGAATCGCTGGAATCTCAGGAGGAAGAGTGAGTTCATACCTTTGCTCAGAGAAGTGAAGCTTTGATCTGAGAGTTATGTCACCTCGATTGAGTCCAGGCAAGCTCCAGATGGAGTTTTGGGCTCTGGGGAATTGTCTAGGTGTGAAAGTGACCAATCCCGATCACAAAGCTTGGAGGCTAGAAGCAATGGCTGGCCTGGTGAGAGGGCTTTTGCTGGGGAACTTCTCCTCTTGGTCTGGTGAAGGTGTAGGACCAATCAATTTGGAGATTGGCTTACTGTGGTGAAGTTTCCTGTTTTTTGGGTGGATTTTTAACTCAGAAATTGAGCTCTGTTAATGGGGATTAGGGCAAAGGAAAACTGGGGATCAACTGCTCTGGGTTAGGAGAATGTCCTGGAGCAATTTTGGCAGAGTTTCCTTAAGGTCTGGTTCATCTCTTTGTTTGGCCGAGAGGTGGTGGTGTTTAAATAGGCATGGCTGGAAGGCTTCTGAGGGGCAACTAGAGGCTGAGATCAGCTGCTCAGGGGAGGAGAAGAACAGCTATGCTGTCCATTTGGGTTGAGACAAGTCAGCAAGAGAGAATTGGAAAGTTTGGCTCACATGGAGCTTTTGGCCATGGCGTTTTCCAGTGACTGTGGTGGCTGGCCAGCCAGGCATGGGTCACTCTCAGGGTCAGGGAGGTCAGTGCTTGGGTTTAGTGAACTCAATTGGCTAATGCCATGTGCAAAGAGGTTGATTCAAAATGGAATGGGGAAGGGGCTCATTTTGGGTTGATTTGGTCCAAGGCATGGTTTAGGCTAGGTGCACCTCCCCAAGGCTTGACTTTGAGCTGAGAAAAGTCAGTTAGATCAGCTAGGAAAGGGTAGTGAAGTCCCCATCCATGAATATTTGGATTAATCATGGATTAAGGTGAAGCATTAAAGGGGTTAAAACTTTTTTAAGGGGGTTCAAAAGAGGCTCCTCCTTTTGCAATTAAAGGTATGGTGATGTGTAAAGTGATTCCCATGGCTTCATGTGGCTTGTGCATGGCTTCAAAGCTTGCTCATGGCTTGGGAATGGCTTGGCTTACTTGCATGAGAAAGGGATTTTGGGATTTTTGGCATTTAGGGGTGATTTGGCATGAGGCTTGATTTAGAATCATTTGATGATGGAATTGGAAATTAGGGAATGATTTTGATTAAATGGATGGCAAATGAAAATGTCATATGGGCTTTAGGATAGATTTTGGGCTTTTTGAAATGGTTTTAGATGGGCTATTAAAGTGATTTAGGGAAGTGGGCTTTTGGATTTTAGGATAGGCTTTTGGATGAAAATTTTGTGAAGGACCATGTCAAATAAATGATGCAATTGGTTTAGGGATGTTTCATGAATGGTTTGGAATCAATTTGGTGTGATTTGGAGTAGAATTGGGTTGAATTTGGGCTTTTTTAGTTAAAGGGGCCAAAGTTGGCCAAATTGGGCTAACTTGGGTTAAGGTTGGGCTAAAGTTGGATTTGATGTAAAATTAATGTTGAGAAATGTTCATGGGAGTGTCACAAAGAGTTTCCAACTTTGGTTGGATTCTAATTTTGGGATTTGGGCCCATTCGGGTTAGGTTCGGGCTTAGGTCAATTTAAGGGATTTTGGTTTTGGGTTAGGTTTGGGTGGAGTTTAGGTTCAAATTTTGGGCATATCAAGTTAGTGTTTTGTTTATGGGGGTGTTAGGAAGGTTTTAGAAAAGATTTGGGACCAATCGGGGTCGAATCGGGTTGGTTTGAGCTAGGTTTAGGTCATGGGCCAAAATTGGGCCCTAGGCCTCAAATTGAAATTGGGCTCAAATGTCAATCAAATTGGACTTAGATTTGGTCTAAATTGATGTTGGGGATATTGAATTGAAGCTTCGAATTGAAGCTTAGAATTGAATTGGACCAGAATTGAGATCAATTGGGGTGGTTTGGTTTGACATTGGATTCACTTGTGTTTAAAATGGGTCAAATTGGGGGTTTTGGTAAAAGTAGGGTAAATTGGCAAAATTGGCCCATGATGTAGTTGAACAAAATGAAATTGGGAATATTTGAGATTTTCTGGAATTTTTTGGGAATTTTCTGAATTTTTGGATGTTTTTGGGGTAAAAGGGCATTTTGAGTATTTGGAGGGTATTGGGAGGTACTTTTGGTATTTTTTGGCTATGGATGATCCATTTGAGTGGGGGGAAATGTTTAGGACTGATTTTGAGGAATTGTGGGTAATGTAGGTGATTTTGTAAATTTTGGGTAGTTCCAAGGGCATTTTTGGAAAAATGAAGATTGATCAAATTTGAGTAGAATGGAATCACTTTGGATGAGCCATGAAGCCATGTTAAGCCCATATGAGCCATGAGAGGACTCATTTGAGGCATTCACCATGTTGTTCCTAACCCTCTTTGTCAGGGGCTTAGGGGTTAAGGACCATCCATATGAATTACCAACATGAGTCAGGAAGTCAAGTTGAGTGAGAGTGTGGTTTTAGGACATGGAATGTGTGTGAGAGTGTAGTGTGTGTGCAAGTCAACCCTCACCAGACTAGGCCTCCCAGGGTATTCCTAAGGCCAAAGAGTCCTATAGGGAACTCATCCTTTAAACTTCCACATTTGATTTCAACCCTCTAGGTGATTAGGGGTCTACAATCAAGCTTGTGGGGTTTGCAGGGAGTTAAGAGGTGTTTGAATTTCTAAGTGGTGGGTTCCACTTCTAGTCCTATAGGATAGTCAAAAGGAAAGTCCTATGGCTAGATCCTAAACACTAATGAGTGAGAAAAGGAGAGACCTCATCAAAAATGAGGTCAACAACATCTTGTATCTAGAGAATTTCATCCTATGTATGTGGATAGAAATTTCTAGGATTGTATTAAGTGCTATGTTTGTTTTAATGAATATAAGTTTGTGTTTGTGGAAATTTGTTTGGAATCGATGAATATTAAACATTTGAATTGGAATATTGTAAGATTTATGGGGAAGAGATAATTATTTTGAAGAGATTAAGGGTGATTAATGAAGTGGTTTAAAGCATATACCTTAATTGTGAAAATCTGGGTATTGGCGGTTAACCACCAGAGTGCCGGCGCTTAAGTGCCGAATGGTTCGCGCTTAGGCGCCAGTTCACTGAAATTGGTTCCCAGCTTTTAAAAACCCATGAATCGCCATTTTAACTCCCCTGTTCATCTTCAACCCATCTTTTTCACGTGAGAGAGAGTCTAGGGCATCCTTGATTTGAACCATTTAAGAGACGATCTCAACAAAAATTTGTATATTTGGATTCCTTGAGGTAAGAGCACTACTTCTAAGTAAAAATTTTTTAATTTCATGATGTATTTTAAGTACATTTTGGAAAATCTTAAAATCACTATTCATGGTGAAAAATTGAGGAAAAACTTAAGAAATTGCTTGGATTTAGTGGAAACATCTTTTTGGAAGATAATTCAGTAAGTTTAGTTTGATTTTGGAATTTATGATAAATTTTTCGTGAATTTTTAGAGATGGCTCCAAAGTCAAAGCACGCGAGAGGAAAGACGAAGTTTGATTTCGAAAAATTTGTTTGTGCGAGGGTTGAGGAACGATACGTCGATGTGTTGCAGTCACGTAAATTGATTCCTAAGAGAGTGTTCAGTAAGCCGAAAGAAGTAATTGAAGATATGATTGCTAGGAGGAACTGGGAGACTACTGTTGCTTCTCTGCTGTTGCTGTTGTTTCTGTTGTTAGAGAACTCTATGCGAATTTTCCTGCATCAGCAAAGAATTTGGTAATGGTTAGCGGGCAAAATTTGGACTTTTCTTCTGGGGTAATTAACACTTTTTATCAATTTCCTCCTGCCATGCTTTGTTTTTATTCTAATTTTCATCCTACGGAGGGAGAGTTAGATGAGATAATGGGATTTTTGACTGATGGAAGAGGATTATGGAAAATAAAAAATGATAGAAGAGTGAATTTTCCTGCTTCCAAATTAAATGCCACTTTTAAGGCATGGCATTATTTTATCTCTTCTAAACTGCTGCCTTCAAGTCATACTAGTCAAGTGACGAGGGAAAGAGCTGTTTTGAACCATTGCATTCAGCAAGGGAAGCCTATAGATATTGGAGCAATCATTTTTGATTGTATTGTGAATTGTGCTAGATCTACCACTCTTGCAGGTATGGGATTTCCTTCCCTAATTCATTCATTATGTAAACGGTCTGAAGTGAAATTTGAAACCTGGGAAGAGGTACTTCAGCCTTTGAGACCTATCACCAGTGTAAACATTGGAGCTTACACTGTACATTCAAAATTTGGCTAGAGAGTAGGATTTGGTAGGGCTGCTTCTGCTTCTGCTACATCTACTTCACGTGCTTCATCATCTACTGATTAACAGACTAGTTTATTAAGAAAATTTTTGAAGAAAATGAGTTTTACTCGAGAGCTTATGAAAGATATGGATGGTAAGATGGATAATGTGGAGAGATATATTTAAAACATGATGAGTATGAGGAGAATTATCAGCATTATTTGGATAAACTTATTAGAGGTGATCAGAGTGCTGAGATGCCCCCTCATCCATCCTACATACCTTATGTGCCATCCAGGGATTGGAATGAGTAGGATGATGATGATGATGAGGATGAAGAGTAGATGTATGTTGTTTGTTTTAGTTGTTGCGTTTTTGTGCTGTGTTATTATGTGCTTTGTTTAGTATTTTGTTTGATGATTGTGTTGTGATGTGAACTCTGATAGTATGCAGATTGTAGTTGTACTATTTATCTATTATGCATATTCAGATGTATTGTTGTTGGATTGGTGTTTTATATGTTGCTTTGAGTGTAGTGTGTGTGGTAGTAAATGTTTTAATGTGTATGTTGTACTAGAGTTTTTTTTAGGGTGTACTTTAATTTTAAAATGGTTAGGAGATTAGAGAACACTATATAGACTACAATTTAGGAAACTGCATGTTTAAAAACTTTACAAAAATAAAAAATAAATAAATATCTACCACTACCATTTGCTATCTAGTATCAGTGTGATTTCAGTTGGTGTGTATTTGCTTTGAAAACCTCCACTACTATAAAAGTCTTTTGAAATTTTTACCTTTCTTGTTATAAAAAGAAAATGTTTTGAAAAACTCAATTTGATTTCATTTTACTCCTGTTGTTTAAATTGTTATACTTGCATATTTAGGATATTTAAATTCCTGCAAGCATGTTATGTTAGTCTTTAATTCTCACCCATGTATCATTTCTTATGCTTAAATATTTTATCCTAACTAAAAATTAAAGTTTGGGGGGGGATTTTAAAAAATAAAAAATATTTTAAAAAGCTAAAATTTTATTTGTTTTAAAGAATACATAAAATAATCTTATTTCTTGATTGAGAAAAATTATGTATATGAGGTTATTTTAGGGGAACAAAAATTTTGAATATAGAAATGAATAAAAGAATTTAGTTAAAAGTTTGTAGTAATCATGAAAAACTTAAAGTTAAAATTTTCTTAGTAAAGAGACGTTGAATATAGCTATCTATCTTTAGTATGAAATTTTATATTTTCTGGATAAATAGAAGATTTGACTTTTATTCTTCAAAGCTTAAATTTCTTTTATTGAGGAATAATTTTCAAATACTATTATTATGATTTTTAAGTGAAAGATATATATCTGACCTTTATTTTAAATGGAAGGGTGGAATTCAAAATCATTAAAGGCCTATCCAGATACAGTAATCCTTGCCTTAGAAAAAGAAAAATAGAAAAAGAAAAAGAAAGAAAAAGAAAAAGAAAAAGTGAAAAATAGTATGTAAAAAGGGACGAGAAGCTTGAGGATTTAAGGGCCTAATCAAAAATTGGTTCCATACCTAAAGTTTAACATATAAGTTCAGAGAAAATCTAAAGCTTAAGGTTATAATATAGCAAGTAAAATTATTTTCAAATAAAGATTTTTAAGTGAGAAAAATAAGATGTTTGAATCCTATATTTTGAAGAATCTAGAAATATTTCTGAATTAAATATAGACTTATATTTGTCATTTTTCTTTCCTTAAGAACTTTCTAAACTTTAAGTTGGTCTTAATTACTGAAATTGTTTCTAAATTGGACTATTCCATTTCTAGAACATAATTTTGTTATCTTCCTAAGAAATTCATTACATAATTTGCAAGTTAAAAGTTTTCTATGAGATTAACTGTCACTTGAGGACAAGTAACATTTTAAATTTGGGGGATTTTGATGCACCTAAAATATATAGTATTTTTTTATGCACATTTTTATACCTATTTTTGATGATATTGAACTTTAATGGAAGGTATTTTGTGTTTTTCTTGTAGGTACGATGAAAATGAGTGATTATAATGAAGCAAAATTGAATCGAATTTGGAGCAAAAAAATGAAAAATGAAAATTTGGGCACTGGCTGCTAAGCGCCGCTGGGCCAGCGCTTAGCCACCACAATTAAAAATCGAGATTAACTTGAATTTGGCGCCATTTTCAAAGGGGATGGGATGTAACTCTTGGTGGTAACTTCCATAACTTCTTTTGGGCGGCAAGTTTGAATGAAGGGGTGCATTCTTTGGTGGATACATCGAATCTGGACACATTTTGAAGAGACACCAAGGCACCTTTTAGTTTAATTTTTAAAGAGAGTCTTAGGAAAGATTAGGGGCTCTTCCATTGCATTTTGAAGAGAGTTTTTACAATGTTTTTATTGTATTTTATATGAGTTTTCATTAGGAGTATGAGTAGAGAGTAGAAAAGGGAAAATGGTTGGATTGAAGCCTTCTTCTTCCCACTTCTTTTCTTTACTTTAGTTTAGTTTTTTTTTTTGAAGTTTGAAGTATGTTTCTGAGTCATCGGAGTTGGGAGACCAGCTCTGAGGAATAGTTTAGTGAAGAGTCAAAGTTCCAGAGGAACTTTTTGAGTCTTGTGGAGAGGATTTTCAGATAAGTGTTTACTTTTGTTCTTACATTTAGTTTTTAATTAATACTTGTTGTATTGGTTGTTTTTCTTATGGTTTTTAATTTCAAATCAATGTGTTTTTGTATTTTCTCAATGCATTCTGAGTAGTTTACTTTATCTTTTTCTTTCTTAAATGAAGAAGTAATTCATGAAGAATTGTTGTGGAATGTATATGTGTTTAAAGTTGGAAGAAGTTGTGAAGATTGATTCTATAAACTTTATTTACTTCTTAATTTGGCCTGTTAAGATGTACAATTTGTGGTGAGATTATGTAAGATCCAATGTGGTATTGTCTCATAAAAGTTCGTAAGAATCACATCCATTTATGTGGGTGAAAATTGTAGTTCATATAATTGAATGTAATATATTAGAAGATGTTTTAAAAGGGAGTAAAATTAGAGGATTTTTAGTGTGACAGGCTAAAAACCCCTAATTTGGTTTGAAGTTTTGAATTTTTTTATGGGAAGTTAGCCCCCAGGTGGAGGGAAATGAGAGAACTCTAGAGTGAGAGCTGGTATCTTCCCTGCCTAACCATGTTCAAAATGATGAAATTTCAAATTAACCAATGTTCTTTATAGAACCAGGTAAGGGTAAAGAATACATTTGCTTCTATTTATCACAACAAATTTAAATACTTCCACAACAATACTTTCATAATTATTACTACTTTATAAAGGAAAGAAGAAGATATTCTTGTTAATAGTGTTTTTCATACCGTGTTTACAGTTATTATCATTTTTAATTTCTTGTTTGACTTTTATAAGAAAATTTAAAGAGTGAAATTAACTATCAAACTTTTCAAAATTAAAACATACTTTCAAAAGCCAATTAAAAAAGTAAAAAGATAATTTTCTTATTTCTTTAAAGATTTTTCACTTTCCCTGTGGGTTCGATATCTCGGGGCTTAATCAGAAATTCCTATATTACTTGATAAATGATACATATAGTTACGTAGTATCCACATTATAAATCATAATTTTCATATCAAAATCATAAGCATATATATCCGGCGGAGAAAAGTTTTCGTCACCGTTGCCAATTTTGATATCGTAATTATTTGTATAAATATCGGGTGGATCAAGCTTAAACCACACTCACACTACACACTCACAACCCTAAACAAAGAACATCACCTTTTGATCCCCTAACTCTTTGGAAACTCATGTAAGTGGTTTTCCCATGCCTTTAGCCTCAGGCTAGGGTTTGGCTATTACCAACACATAGAGGAAAAAATGAGGGTGACCCTTGGTCCATGACTCAATCTAAATAATTCCATACTACTCACCTTAAACCAATCCCAATTTGCCCAAACATTCCAAATTTCTAGTCCCTTTCCCCCAAAATACCCAAAATTTCCAAAATATCTAAAATGCCCCCAAAACCCTAAAATCCCCTAACATTTCCAAAATCACAAAAATTACCCAAATTTCTCAAAAAATCATTCCAAAATACCCCTACCACTCAAATGGACCAAAATTACCCAAAATTGCCAAATTTCCCAAAAACCCCCAAAATGACCAAAATGCCCCTCTTAGCCCAAAATTCAAATAATTCTAAAAATTCCCATAAATTTCCCAAAACATCCCAAATATTCCCAATTTCATTTATCTAAACTACCACATGACCCAGTTTGGCTAATTTAGCCCTAACCAAAAGCCCCAATTTGACCCATTTGACCCAAAAGTGCCCAAATTGAACCTAATGTCTACCCAAATGATCCTAACCTTGCCCAATTTCAATTCTAAACTTTAATTAAACATCTCCAATACCAATATAAACCAAATCCAAGACCAAATTATCCCACATTTGAGTTCAATTTCACTTAAAATCCAAAGTCCACAATTTTGCCTAAATTATCCAAAATCCCTAAATTGGCCCAATGTTAACCAATTCCCCCAAATTTCAAACCTAAACCCTCCATAACACTCCTATGAATCACATGAAACATTAAATTGTTCCCAATTTGAGCCCCAGTCTCACACAAATCCACTTGAAATCCAAAAATACCCAAGTTTAACCCAAGTTCAACACATGCCCAAAATCTACCAAATTGATTACCCTACTCCTAAAATTTCCACTGAATTGATGTTGGGAACTCTTCAACACATTAACCTAGACTATTTTGAGCCTTCAATAAGCCTTGGACCCAACAATAGCTCAAACTAAACCCAAGTTGACCCAACATGCCCCAAATTAGCCAAAATCCCAAAATCCACCAAATTGAATCCCCAAATGAACTCAAAACCACTCAAAGTCTTCATGAAAAATATTCATTAAAATCATCTACACAATGTTGCTCCAGATACTTGGGCTCCATTCAAGCTCAAACCCATGTTAGCCCAATTTGAACCCAAGGTGAGCCAAATGAACCCATGACCCAATCTCACCAAACTAAACCAAATGTGACCAAACCAAGCACTCCACAACCACTAAGTTGACCCTAGGGATTGGGCTAAACCTACCTAGCCCACCCTAGTGGAGCCATGGACCAAAGGTCCCCCAAATTAGGGGATCTCATCCCTTAAATGGTTAAATACAAGAGATGTTTTACATAATGCCTTAACCATTAAAACCCATTGCACTCATGGCCTGCCCACTGGCCACCTCCCATGGCCTGGCTGGCTGGCTAGTGGCCAGAAAATGCCAAAGCCGAGAGCCACCTCCCTCTTGGCCAATCCCAAACTCCATCTTATGGCCAACTCAGCCCAAAATTGCTACCAGAGCTCCTCTACACTCTACCTAGGTAGTTCTTTGCACCTGAATTGAAGCCCTAGAAGACACCTCAGCCATGGTTATTTAAGCTACCACCCTTCACGACCAAGAGAGAGTGTTGAAAATTTCTTAACTATACTCTGCCAAAATCTCACCAAAGCTCCTCTAGACCTCCATAAGACCATTCCAGCCACTTTCCCCCTCTGGTTCCCACTGCATGAGCTCAATTTCAGAGGTTAAACTTGGCCAAAACCAGGACACTTTCCAATACACCTCCACACAGCATCAAATCTCAATTAACTGCACCCACACCTTCCCAATAGTGAAATAAGAAGATCCCGATCAAAACCCCATCATAGAAGGCCTCTACACCAGACTTCCATCAAAGCTCAAAATCATATATGGTCACTTTCATACTTAGACAGTTCACTAGGGCAAGTGGCTTCATCCCTGAGCTCCTGGGACTCTAACAAAGGTGTAGAGCATCTCTGATTGAAGCTTCACTTCTCAGAGTTAAGGTATTGCCACCTTCTTCTTTCCGAGCATCTCTGGATTCTCCATGTTATCCAGGGTTAATTTAAACTGTGATTAGCAGTATGGATATGTTCGCCATGCTTAGACGAGTCCATAGGATTAAACCCGAAGTGATTTGGTTGAGTTTAGGTTGAGATATTAGGGTTTTAGTGTGGATGGCTCTCGGAATGAAGCAGTTGGGGATGAAGCTCAGGCGCCGTTGGATCATCTGTGTATTTAATGGAGGGCTAGGATGGTGCCAGATGGGAAGATGAAGCAGACCTGCGGAGCCGTGTGGCGCTGACTCAGAAGGCCGCGCTCAACTAGAAAGAGACACATGTGCTTTCAACCCGTCGTAGGTTTGCGTGGCGCTGACGTGGTTAAGTAGGAAAATTCATATTTTCTAAATTATTTAAATCACCAAAAATTTAAAAATTCATATCTTAGTCTAGAAAAATCAGAAAAATAAATGAAATATAACCTGTTGCTCAGTGAACAGAGGAGAACAATGTGGAAATGGTTTGTAATATTTTTTATGTATATTTTATTTTTAACAATTTAAATACTAATTTTAGTCTTTTAATTCTCCATTGACCCAAACATTTCACCATGGCTTGAGCTTTGGGGGTTTTGTTCTATTTGTCATAAAGGATCTTCCTTGATTTTTCCAAAGTTAGGGGGCATCTTTATGAGGAGATCTTTATTTTTCAAGTTATTGTGTCTGTTTTGGTATAAAAATTATAATAATTAAAATAGTACTCAGAAAAATGTAAAGTAAATTTTGATAAGTCTCTTAAGATCAGAGGACTCTAGGATAATTATTTCATGGGCTAAATCACTAAGATGTGCACTAATCATCAACTTGACCTAAAACAAACACTTAATTAATTAAGACAACAAAAATTAAAATAACCTAAAAATGATTCTCCACTGTGCTTCAGGGACAGAGGAACTCCCCTAAAAATTTTGAAGTCATTTGGAATTAATTTAATAAATTAAATTATTTTCTTAAGTCAAATGGCATTTTTTGGCACTTAAGTTAATTTTAATAATTAAAATACCACTAAAAATTTTATAAAATTAATTTTGGGAGTTTTCTATGATCAGAGGAGTTTTCTAAAAATAAAATTGGAATTTTCATAAAATATTCATTTTAAATCATATTTTAGTATTTAAAAAATTAAAAAACGTTAAAAATCATAAAAATATTGAAAATCACCAAATTATCACATTTGGTCTCCTAATCACTTAGGAACCATCCTCATAATTTTCCTAAGTCCCTAAGTTAAAATATTAAATTTTAAAGGCTTAAATGAAATTTCAAAAGGCTAAAAAAATGAATTTTCTTAACTTTGCCCTAAAATAATTCTAAGAATTAAAAGAAAAATCAGAAAAAAATGAAATTTGTTTCTCTGCGTTCCTGTCCTTAGAGAGATTTTTTGGAAAATATAAAATTGAGTTCTCAACTTTTAAAATATTTTATAATTAAAAACTCCATAAATTAAAATAATTTTAATAATTAAAATAAACTTCACAAAATCATGAAATTTTGTCCAAATGGTCCTCTGGTCTAGGTTTACCTCCAGAAAATTTTCAAAGTAAAATATTTTGTTTAGATCAAGTTATGGAATTTTCACTAAAAACTTCTATTTTTTGCATTAAAATAAATATATAAATTAAATTAAAATTTGAAAAATCACATTTTCTCCTCTAATGTTTTAATTATCTTATTAGAAAGGTAGCATGAAAATTCTAAAGTCATTTGAATTGAATTTAAGGAATTGTGAAGTGATAAGGCCCCAAGGGCAAAGTTGTAATTTTAAGGGTTTTTAGCTTTATTTAATATTTAGGCCTAATCAATGATTAAAATGGGCAATTAATGATCCTAAATAATATGATTGGATGTTTGAGACATTAAAAGAAAAAATGGTAGAAACCAACTTCAATTTTGTCATATCAAAATTAAATGTTTGAATTTTTCTAATTAATTTTAATTTGGAAGATAATTAAACAAAATGATCCTTATGGTTAGGTGTTAACCTTGGAGGTTAATAATCCACTAACTTGCACCCTTATTTGGTATATTAAATGATAGTATAATATTTTGATAAAGATCAATTAAACTCATTTAACTTTTTCTAGAAAAAAAGAATTACAAATTTATCCATAAAAAATTTAAGGGCTTGGTAGTGAGCTAATCTTTCTAGGAGAAGTTAAGAAAAGCAAACATAATCAAATTCTAAATGCCTGAAAACACTACAAGCCCCAAATCAAAATTTGACTAAGTACCCTAATAATTTTAATTAGTCCTTTGGGAACTCTTCACCCACATAATTCTTAAGTTAAATAATAAACGGTGAATTACCCTACTCTTAGAAATAATTAAAACACTGACTCACTGAGCATAACGGTATAAAAATAGATAGATTATTTTATAATTATGATAGGTTCAAAATGATCTCAAGGAAACTCAAAAGAGTTGTGAAACATCTTGGTATCTCCTAGGGGCTCCTCACAAGTCTTTTGGACACTTTGCATGACTACTGCACCGATCATATTTATTAAATGAAAATATCTCATAAATGAATAGGACCCACCGGGTTACGATTTAGGAATTTGTAGGCCTGTGAAGAGCATATCCATAAGGTCTTACTTCCATGCAAATATAAATATTTATTGCAAAGAATACTAAGGTTTCTGGTGGAGGAACGAGAAGACTCGCTAGGTACACTTTTATAAGTTTACAGTGCTTTCCTTTCTCGTGTTTTCTTGACTACACTTTACTTTTCTTGCAATCTGTATGATAAACAACAATGTTTCCCTGCATGAAAACTAAAACCTTTAGGATAGCCACAAAACTAAAACCTAAAGTAAATTAAAAAAATCAAGATAAGTTAAAATTCACCCCCACACCATTCAAAATATAAAACAACTCAAAATTTAATCACAAACAAAACAACAAAAATCACAATTATAACTAAATTAAAATGTCTTGTTGGATGATCGGAAATTTCTTTGAGGAGGTAATGCACTGTTGCTAACAGGGTTTTCCCACGGTCTGAATGAAAGTATCAAACTCATTAAGTTGAGTTTAGTAAATTCATTTGGACTAAGTGTATCCGATGAAAATAGCAGTGCTGGGATGATGGAACCGAGAGATCTTAACCGGTGTTGCTATAATCAACTTTAATGTTCCCCTAATAAAATATTAAGACATCTCAATTTTAATATTTCTAAAACATGAAACTTCTCTCTTCTCCTCAATTGACACTTCTTTAAACTAAACCTGCTACGACGATAAGCTTGGAGCATGCATAGTGGGCAGCACGACCATCTTCAACAGCAAAACTTGTCTACACCATAAAAACTTTTCCATAGTCTAAACAATGAACCATAGGGCTTCAAGGTAGCTTGTCTGGAGTAGCATAAATCCTCACCTTTCCTTTAGGCCTTTGCACATCCCTACCGTGCAATATAAGCCCAAATTCGCTTTAGGATTTCGAGGTTGTCGTCCGATATGACATAAATCCTCCCATCATCTAGGTTATTTGCATAATCGAGTATTATGCAAATGTAATTCCTATAATGAATTGGCAGGATTAAAATTTAAATAACTTCATTTCCAATATTTAAAGCCAAACCATAGGATAGTTTGGGAAGACATCAAGTTCTTTTTTCTTGAATCTGTGCTCTTCCCCTAGCCTTCTCTCCTTTGGATTCTGATTAAATTAAATGTTCCAAAATTCGAGCCAATCACCCATTGAACTTCCGACTATCACATTTTCTTAGAAAACCTTACCTTTCGAAGTCATGAATATAAATATTTCCTGATCTATATCAACAGTTTTCTCAGGTAACTTCGGTTATCTAGGATGTAATTAACCATAGGGGCTTGCATTTATAGGAAACTTAAAGACCCCAGATTAATATAAACCCTATCTAATTCCTTCATATTAGATAGGGGAAATTGTCGGCCAAAATGGTTTGCGGATCAAATGGATTTCATAAATTCTTTAGTTTATTTGATCAAGCTTCACCCTAAGCCACGTACGTATTCTACGGGATAAATACATGTCTTTTGGCAAAATGCTTGATTATTTAAACTATTATTTATATGAGATCGGTTTGATTTCATATTTTTAAAAATAAAAATATTAATTTCAAAATCCATATATATATATATATATATTAAATTAAATTTTTACTCTATTTTATGGCCCCTATTGTTGCCTGTGATGCCTTGGATGCGGAACTTCAAGTCGTCTATCGGGCATTAAGGCCGGCCGTCCACCTTAATCGGTCTCCGCTCATTGTGGAATGTGATTCTATGGAGCTGGTAACACTTGTATCAACAAACACTACACATAACAGTGCAAGCCATCAACTGGACGACTAATTTACGGGCTCATAAGATCAAACTTCTCACTACTAAGGTGCATGTTCAGTTTCAGTTCATTTTTAGGGAATGGAACAAGCCAGCTGATTGGATTGCTAATATGGGAGTTCTCACCTCCAACCTTGCTCTTTCCACCACTCCATCTCCATTTCTCAGACAACTAATTGCTGGAGATCTGCTGACTATCCCTCATCTCAGGCTGAACAACTAGCTTTGCCTTGCTGCCTGGTCCTGTCTCAGCTCCTGTTTTTGAGCTGACTGTCATATGTACTTAGTTATGACCTTGTTTCACTCATGTGGTATCATCTCCTGGAGGTTTTGTCTTGGTAGGGGCTGCATTTAGATTTTTTGTTAGTTCGCAAGCCCTTCTACCATTTTTGTAATTATTTTGCTTTTCAACATGTAGGGGCCTCCATTGCCCTTTCCTTTAATATATATATATATATATATATATATATATATATATATTAAATTAAATTTCTATTTTACATAATTAAAACCCTTTTCAAAATAAAACACCCAAAAACATATTTTTCAACCAAACAAGGAATTTAAAACGGCCAACAAGGCACCCGTTCAAAATCTGGTCAAATACATTGAATATGGTTAAGTTCGCGATAGGGCATGGTCCAATGCTCGATAGGACGCCGTTCGACGCTATTTTCCGTTGTTCTGCCCAAACTCTCTTGAATTTGGCGCAGTCTGGCGCTGGATAGGGCGTCGTCCGGCGCTCTAGGTCAAAATGTCCAATTTATATCATTTTTCTCTGAATTCACTCCTTTTTTGCTTCCTTTTGCTCCAAAGGCTTGAAATTATCGTACCTGCATGAAATCACAAAATGCCCTTCTTTAAAGTGCAATATCATCAAATATAGGTATGAAATAGGCATTAAAAAGATATAAAATTTTCAATGGAACAAGATCCCCCAAAATTAACTATTACTTGACCTCAAGTAATTTAGTTAATAAATAAAATAATGATCCACTGCAAGGAACTCTTCTTCCAGCATACCATAAATTTGATTTTAGGTAGATACAATAGCAAAATTTTTAGAAAGATTTTTGAGAAATTCAACTAAATTCTGCAGGTGTAAGGCTATTTATTCATCATGTTTAAGAGTTCTAGACTTTTATTCATTTCAAAAATGACTGTAGATTGTCCTATTAAGGCACTTAAAAGGATTACATGAAAATAAGTTTATGAGAACACTACTAGTTCATACATATAAGTTCAGAAAAGTAAATAAGTTCTCCCTTTAGGTAGGTCCAAGTGAAGCCAATTTTTTATTAGGCATCTCCTCAAGCTTCTCCTCATTTTTTTTTTCTTCTTTTTTCTTTTCACTTTTGGATTGTTTTTTAATCCTATATATTTTTTCTCTCTTTTTTTTCAGGGGTTGTTTTTCAATCCTTTTTTTCTTTTTCAAGTGAGGATTACTATATCTGGATAGCCTTTAATAATTTTGAACTTCACATCTCTTTCCCTAAATTTGGAACATACCACAACCTTTACCTTATAGATATTTCCTTAGCTTATAAATGATTCATCATAGAGTTTCAATCCTTTCATTTCACATAAACTTTTAAGATTCTTAATATTTCAAAAATACAGTTTTCCTTACTTTGAGTAGTTGACTATTCCTATTCTCTTCCACCAAATATCTTAGACTACAAAATTACTTTTCATTACCAAAAACTTTATTCAAGTCCACAAAAGTACTTAAATAGAATAAAAATACAGTTATATGAAATTAAGCTCATTTACAGAAAACCACGTATTATTTTTTAAAATACTTTCAAATGAGATCATTAATCATTTTCCTCCCCTAAACTTAAGTTTTTGAATACTAATAAAACTAGCATAGGTAGAAAAAAAAAGAAATAAACATGTATATAACTCATAACTCATTGTGTTGGGCTTTTCGTACCTTTGAATTAGGCAGGTCTTCTTCATAAATTTAGAATAGTAGGCCTGATTTCTACACACATAATATAACAGAGATTTGTAGGGTAAAATTTTTTGAAATTTTGAAAACATAAAACATCAACTAAACATCACTTATACAATCACACATTAAACTAATAAACCAAATATATGCAAATTCACATATCACATCACATCACATCAATCACAGTTCAAGATAAAACAAATACAACCAAATATAATTACATCCAAATACAAATCATAGTGTCAAGTACATCACAAATACAACAAGAAATACAAAATGCAATGAAAATAAATATAATATGCTACCAATCATCATATGCAACAGCTTCAGCATCGTTTGGTTCATCAGGTTGGTATGGAGTGTACTCAAGTTATGTAGGGAATACAACACTAGTGTCTCCCCTCAGGAATCTCATATGTGCGTCATGATAAGCTAATTCATATTCTCACCACCACACTTGATAATCATCATTTATCTTATTCCTTGCTTCTAGTCCTCCTACTCTGGTGTTCAACTTTTCTAACTGATCCATAACATCATGAAGAGCAGGGTCCCTAGATGTTGGTGGTCTCCCCTGACCAGAAGAAGGTACATCAGCACTTTTACGCTAACTCCAACATACATTGGCTGTATATGTCTTCAAGTCTATAATAATAATGGGCTTCAGGGGGTGGACTACATCATCATTATCTTCAATTTCTACACCTGACTGAATACACAGGGCATGAATCAGGCTGGGGTGTCCTAGTCCTCCTGCTGTCTCTCCTTTTCAAATATTCAAAATACTTCTATGAATAATGGCCCCATATTGATATCTTTCATGTTCTAAATACAATAATTCAGAACTGCTCTCTCTACAGCTACTTTGCTGTGTTGGCTAGTAGGCATAAGTCTTGTAGATATGAAATAATGACAGGCTTTTGATACAGGATTCAACATAGAAAGGAGAAGTCAACTTTTTTGCTTCTATTTAATCTTCCATTCCAATTTATTTGTCAGTCAGATAGTTCACAATCATATCAAGTGCCTCGTCATTAACAACAAAAAGCTCATATTCACAATAGTGAGGGTCTCTCAACTTGTAAAATGTATTAATGAGTGCAGTGATAAACTCAACCATTTGTCCTCTAACAAGTATATATTCACTCTTAGAGTAATACATGCTAGCATAAAATTCTCGTACTATCCCTAACATCGCATCGACAGTAAAATAACAGAATATTTTCCACTGACGATTTGCAATTAATTCTTCTATTAGTCCCCTGGATTTTCAAAAGATTTCTCTTGAATACACTTCTTATTGCTAAGAAATGTACTAAAGTGGGAGTGAGCTTTATAATTCATAAACTTCCTTTCATTGTATTCCAATTTTCCCTTCCCATTCGACGTTTTTAGAGTCATTTTCTAAAAATATCAAAATAATCCAAAATCAATCTCAAAATTGCAATGTATTAGGCTCTAAAGTAATTTACGTAAATAAGAACTTCAATACCACAGAATATCTCCAAATATTTTCTAAAAACCTCAAATTTTGAATCTTCCTAATGTAGGAGATTTCCACGGTCAAAATCTAGAAAATTTAGTTTAAAGTGAAGCTCTTATCGAGAGAAGATGAAATTTGAAATTTTCCAGCCGCATAATCGCTCTAAATCCAAATGTAAGAAAGCCCTAGTTGCAAAAATCAGCCTTAGCTGAAGGTAGAAGATGATGGATTGGGTTAAAACCATGGGTCCCAGGGTTAAATCGCAAAATTTGAGTAATTTGGACTTTTTGAGTGTCAGGCGTAGTCCAGCGCTGGTGACAGCACCTCCTGACGCTATGTTTGATTTAATAAGCCAAAGTTTCTGTAATTTGGCACGGCCTAGCGCTGGTGACAGCGCCGTCTAGCGCCAGTTCAAATTCTGGGCTCTAGAATTTCTTTTGCAATTTTGATCATTTTAAGCCCGCACTGACGTATAATTAGTCCATTTAAGCATCGAATAACGTACTAAAGCCATGACAAACAACAATTTTTACACAAACAACACAAAACATCACTTTGAAATATAAAATTTAAATTTCAAACACTCATAAGTAACACTAGATTCTACACGTTTATCAAGCCATAAAACACTAAATTTAAATGTCGCTCACAACCTCGACACTCAAACGTTCAAAAATGATCCTAAACACAAATTCAAACATAGCAATCAAGCAAAGCAAACTAAGTAAAAAGTTTAAATACATAAACACATAATCAAGTCCCTACTCGTTCTCTGAACTATCATTATCTCTAATGTCTCCAATTGATTGAATGTGAACAAATAAATTATAGAATGGATGATACATGAATTATTCAGTTGAATCCTCCTCAATCCAGCCTTTTCTTTTCATCAAGCGTATCAAACTTCCTTCAAGATGCCCGAATGCTCAAAGTGTTCCGTCATTCTCCAATCTAGGTGATCGAAGAAGTTATATAGATTGTTGATTGCACTCATTAGGTGTTGCATCACTTTCTCCAACTTCCTAATCTTCTTCAGAATTATTTGCGAACTTTCAAGAAGGTAAGGAGGAATAGGCTTGAACTCTGATATAGTTGATCTTCAATAATACTCATGTCATTCACATCTTCAACTGCTTGGTTATTGTATTCGTCCTTCGGGTCGAGAGTCTTGTAGAGAAGAAATACTCTCTCCCAATTTTCATATGACATTTGTGATTGATTGCAGAGAATAAATATGGTGGAAGGATTTCCAACCCCATATTTTGATCTGTGTGCTATCAATCCTAAAATAGATTTCATAATAATAGAACCAACATCAATAGGCATCCCCATTGGAATACAATAATTCAAAATAGCATATTCCTTTATCAGTTTACTGATATTCATAATTGGGAGAAATTTTGCACATATAAAATAATGTAAGTTTTTTGATGTAAGATGCAAAAGTGTAATAAAAAAACTCATATACCTGTTCTCTTATCTCTCAATCATCATTTTCATATGTAAAAATTCTGTGTATATCACACATACTGTCTCTCATCGGGATAAAATTTGCATAATGACAGATCAACACATTCTCAATTATATATAATTCATCAATCTTCACATGAGTAAATGTGACAAACCTGCCTCACACGTAAATTGATCCATTGTTGATCCCATGAAGATTAGCATAAAATTCTTTCACAATAGGGACGACAAAGGTAGCAGTAGTGTAACATAAAACTTCCCAACTTTTTTGAACAATAGTTTCTTCCATCTGAGAAGTAGGAGAATTCAAACCTTAACTCACGACGCATCGCTCCTTAATCAGTCACCTCTTCAAAATATTTTTATCAAACAGACGTTGCACTTTGAAACTGATGAACTTTATATGCTTGAAAACTTGAAATCTTGAAGTTTCGATCGAGTCAGAATCCATTTGGATAAAATTTGAGATGTTCCTTTTTGTTTCTCTAGTGGTTTTGGAGTTTATAGGCGATTTTTGGGAGTTTAAATGGAAGGATTGCCGCCTAAATCTGCCAAAATTTGTATATAAGAATGAAAAAATTATTTCTGGTCACGGGCGCTGTCTGACACTAATTACAGTGTTATCCGGTGCCAGTTCAGTTTGGCCACATTTTCATTTCATCTGAATTCATTCCAAACTTCAGTTTGATTCATTTATTTAATCTTGTTTATGATATTAAAGGTTGTGTAGCACATAATTATGTAATAATCTAACAAAAATAACAAATCAAACAAGTAAAACACTAAACATAACTATAGGTTGCCTCCCACAAAGTGCTTAGTTTAACGTTGTCTGCCTGACATAACCTTTGGTTATTCTAGTTGATCCAACATTAAAACCTATTTAAAGTAAGGTCTACTGCCTTCAGAATACGGTTTTAATCTGTGTCCATTAACTTTGAATCTTCTTTTAGTTTTAGGGTCTTCGATAACAATAGCTCTAAGTTGATAGATTTTTATAATAGTGAATGGTTATATCCATCTAGATTTCAGTTTCCGAGGAAATAATCTCAGTCTAGTATTGTATAATAAAAAATTTTGTGATTTGCTCAAATTCCATTTTAACAATTATCTGATCTTCCCGTGTTTTCTTTCTCTCCTTGTATATTCTATCATTGTCATATCATTCATTTCTGATTTCTTCTAATTTATTCAATTGCAACAATCTTTTCTCACCAGCATCTTTCAGATTAAAATTGAATTTCATTATCGCCCAATATGCTTTACATTCTAATTCAACTGGCAAGTGACAAGTCTTCCCAAAAATTAATCTATAAGGGGACATTCCTATAAGAGTTTTATAAGCAGTTCTGTTTGCCCATAAAGTGGTGTCTAGTCTAGCAGACCAATCTAATTTATCAGGATTTATAACTTTTTCTAAAATTCATTTAATTTCACGATTAGATACCACGGCTAAACCGTTGGTTTAGGGATGTTAAGTTGTAGAGATTCTACGTATAATATTATATTTTACGAACAATCTTCGAATCGATTATTCTTAAAATGGGATCCTCCATCAGTAATTATTACTCTAGGCATTCCATTTCTTGTGAAAATAATTTTTATTAAAAGCTTTGAAACACTTCTAGAATCACATTTTGGTAAAGTTATTGCCTCAATCCATTTATATACGTAATCCACAGTAGTTTATATATATGAATTTCCAAATTAAGGAATAAATGGTTCCATAAAATCTAATCCTGAAGTAACAAAGATCTCAACTTCCAATGTAAAATTTAGAGGCATTTTATTCCGTTTAGAAATAATGTCTACTCTTTGACATCGATCACAGGATTTGATAAATCAATAAACATATCTAAAAATGGTAGGCCAATAAAATCCAGATTGTAAAATTTTATTTGTTGTTCTATTAGTTCTGAAATGTCCTCCAAATTCATAATCATGACATCCTTAAATAATTTGTTTAGCTTCTTCATAAGGCACACATCTCCTAATAATAAGATCTTTACATTGCTTATATAAATAAGGATAGTCCCAAAAATAAGATTTAGCATCATATATGAATTTCTCTGTTGTTGCAATGATAATCCTGGTGGTAAAACGCTACTAACGATGTAGTTCACAATATTAGCATACCACAATAAATTTCCTTCTTTAATATTATACAGTTGCTCACCAGGGAAAGTTTCAATTTTTCCTTTTCAAAATCAGACAATTTATGTTGTTCAAATCTAGATAAATGATTGGCTATTTGGTTATCGACTCGTTTTCTATCGACAACCACAAAATTGAATTCTTGAAATAAAAGTATCCATCAAATTAATCTTGGTTTAGAATCCTTCTTTTGCATTAAATATTTAATAGCAGAATGATTATTATGTACTATACATTTGGTTCCAATTAAGAGTGATCTAAATTTTTCAAAGGCATAAACCATAGCTTATAACTCTCTTTCTATAGTAGTGTAATTAGTTTGAGCATCAGTAAGAGTTTTGCTAGCATAGTATATAACTTTAAATATTTTCTCAAACCTTTGTCTTAAAACAACTCCAATAGCATAATCACTCATATTGCACATTAATTTAAATGGTTTCTCCCACTCAGGTGAAACTATTATAGGAGCAACGATTAATTTTTTCTTTAGTGAGTCGAAAGCCTTTAAACATTCTTCGTAAAATCAAACTTTTTATCTTTTTCTAAAAGTTGGCATAAAGGCTTAGTTATTTTTAAAAAATTTTTAATGTATTTCCTGTAGAATCCAACATGTCCCAAAAAGCTTCTTAACCCCTCTCACTCTGGTAGGAGGTGGTAATTCTATAATTTGAATCTTTGCAAGATCTACTTCCATGCCATATTCTGATATTTTATGCCCAATTACAATTTCTTCTGCAATCATAAATTAACATTTTTCCCTGTTTAGGACTAAATTTGTTCTTTCGCATACCTCAAAAATTTTTTCTAAGTTTCTTAGGCATGCATTAAATGAGTCTCTAAATACTGAGAAATCATCCATAAACACTTCTATTCCATCATTTATCAAATTGCTAAATATTGACATCATACATCTTTGAAATTTTGCAGGTGCATTACATAATCCAAAGGGTATTCTTCAAAAAGAAAATTTTCCATAAGGACTACTAAATGTAGTTTTCTCTTGATCCCCAGGAGCAATAGGTATTTGGTGATAACTGGTAGACAATAATACTTGTGCTCAACAAGTCTGTCTAACATTTGGTCTAGGAAAGGTAATGGAAAGTGATCTTTTTTTGTGGCGGCGTTCAATTTCCTATAATCAATACATATTCGCCAACCAGTGACTTGCCTTATTGGTATAATTTCATTATTTTCATTTATGTCAACTATCACTCCTTTTTTTGGAACACAATGAATTTGACTTACCCAAACACTATCATAAATGGGATATATGATTCCAGCATCTAACCACTTTAAAATTTCTTTCTTTACTACTTCTTTCATCATTGGGTTCAGTCTCCTTTACAAATCAACTCTAGGTTTATGTTCATTGTCCAACAAAATTATGCACATACAAATAGAAGAGCTAATTCCTTTGATATCAGCTATAGTCTAACCAAAAGCTCTTTTATATTTCTTTAACATGTCTAGTAATTTTTGTTCGTGTAACTCATTTAAATATTAGGATATGATAACTTGTAATGTTGATAATTCCCCTAAAAATACATACTTCAAATGTTTTGGAAGAGTTTTCATTTCAAGCTCAGAGGGTTTCACAATAGATGGAATTAAACTTTCGTTTTCAGGATTGTTGAATCAAGCATTTAAAATTTTTTCTGAGCATGTTCTATTTCTTCATTATCAATCTCATCAGAATCATCTTTTATCTCATCATGAGTCTTGTTTTTCAGATCTTCTTGTTCTATTTTCTCTTGAAAATTTTCTTTGAAATTATCCTCTCTCAAATAATCACATATTTTCATTCTAAATCATTCATCATCTTTTTCTATTGAGGGATATTTCATTGAATTTGAAATGTTAAAGGTTACCTCTTAGTCATTTACCCTAATAGTTAATTCTCCTCTTTTAACATCAATCATAACTCTTCCTATAGCTAGGAATGGTCTTCCAGAGATCATAGGTATTTCCTTATCTTCTTCTATTTCTAAAATAATAAAGTCTACAGGAAAGATAAATTTATGAACCATGACTAAAAAATTTTCTACAACTCCCTTAGGATGAGGAACAAATCGATCAACTAACTAAAGAGTTACAGAAGTTGATGCTATTTCTCATATTCCCAATCTCTTAAAGGTTGATAGAAGCATAAGATTTATGCTAGCTCCCAAATCACACAATGCTCGTTCGTAGAATTTTTCACATATAACACACGGGATAGTAAAACTACCAGGATCTTTAAATTTTTTAAGAAGCTTATGCTGAATTATAGCACTACACTCTTCACTGAGTGCAACAGTCTCATGTTCTAGTAACTTCTTCTTTTTGTTGAGTATATCCTTCAAAAACTTAACATAATCAAGCATCTGTTCTAAAGCTTCAAAAAAGAGAATATTCACAGATAACTATCTTAAGATTTCTAAAAATTTAGCAAATCTTTTCCTTTATCTTGTTGCTTTAATCTTTGAGGAAACGGTAGTGGTGGTATTTCTACAGTGATCTTCATTGGTTTTAATGGATATTCTAAGTTTGGATAAAAATTTTCATTTTCTTTGTCAGTTTTCACCTTTTCTTTTTCAATTTCAGGTTGTTTTTGGACACTAGTTTCCAATTCTTTTCCACTTCCTAATTAAATAGCCTTGATTTATTATTTACCTTGATCTTTTGGATTTACTTCAACATTGCTAGGGAGTGTTCCTGAAGGTCTATTGTTAAGTACAGTAGCAATATGTCCTAATTTATTTTCTTAATTATAGAAGCCTGGAGGATGAGAAGGTCTATAATTCATATTTCCCTGGTTGTTCAAGTTTCCTAATGGGTTCACTGGGTTGTTCCCCCACTGAGGATTAACAGTGTTAACATTATTGTGATTATTCCAGTTTAAATTTGGGAGGTTTTTCCAACTAGGATTATAATTGTTCGAATAAGGATTTCATTGTCTATTGTTTATCGCATTTAAGGTTTCATATGAAGATTGAGCATCTATATTTTGTCCTAATGAATTTTCCTCTAACACTGGGGGTGTTTGAAATAATTCACTCTGTATTGATCTTTTTTTTTTGAAAGAGCAGCGATTTAAGAAACTATCATAGTTATAGCATCAAAATCATGAATATGACTACATTCTTTGGATTTACCCGTTCAGCAGGCCATTGAAAGTTATTAGTAGCCATTTTCTTCATTTAAATAATAAGCCTCTTCAAAAGGTTTTGACATTAGTGATCCAACGACAGTGGCATCTATAATTGATCTAAGTGTTCCTACCAATCCATTATAAAATGTTTAAATTATTAACCAATCTGGTAGAGCGTGATGTGGACATTTCCTAAGAAGATCTTTAAATCTTTCTCAAGATTCATATATTGATTCTCCCTCAAATTGACTGAAAGATGTTATATCATTTCTACACTTAGCAGTCTTTGATGGAGGAAAATATTTTGATAAGAATTTTTATGAAAGTTCTCCTGAAGTTATAATAGATCCAGGTGATAACGAGTTTAAAAAATTCTTGGGTTTATCCCTCAATGAAAAAGGAAAAAGCCTTAGTCTAACAACATCATTTGACACTCCATCATATTTAAATGTAGCACATAGTTCTAAAAAACTCACATGATGTAAATTAGGATCTTCATTCGATGTTCCATCGAGTTGATTAATTTGTACTATGTGGATAATAGCAAGTTTAAGCTCAAAATAATTTACAACTACTTCAGGGTTTTGGATAGTTAAGTGAATTTCATCTAATGTAGATTTAGCATAATCTCTTAATGTTCTTGGTTGTCATTTTCAATTCCTTGATTGTTTAGATTGTTTGCCATTTGAATTAACATTCTAAGTTCTCTCTTTTATTTTCTAATCTTTTTAATAGTACGCTCTAATTCATAATCGTAAGGTATTAAATTTTCAGTTATCAATCTACACATGCACAATCACAATAAGCACACTAGCAATAAGCAAGCACATACGATTATGATTTGTAATTCGAATATAAGTTTTTGAGTACTACCAAAATTACTTTTACTATTACCTCACGACAATGACGCCAAAAAAAACTTGGTTCGATTTTTTTAAATGCCAAAATTTTATGAACTTAGATATATATATATTGTTTTAGATTTCTATTGAGTCACAAATTCAAAACGCAAGTATACGTATCGCTCAAGTAATATAGGGCTCTAGTGGAGTCCCGGTTATCGATCCCACGATGAGGTTTGTAAACTCTATAATGAAGCACAAAAATCAATACCCAAATCACAACACAATTACAACAATTACTAATACTTTAGGGATGTTCAAATAGTACCGATTACTAATTCTACCAAAGTACGTTCTACTCTTCTAACACAATTAACAAATACAAGACTAAATTTTAACAAAAGTTGAAATTGTAAGAAAGAATCCTCCTCCCTTCTAATGTTAATGTGATGATTTAGTGACATAGATCAGTGATACAGTTGTATTGTACTAAAATAGGAGCATTCCTATTCTTTAGTCTCTTCCGAGCAATGTAAAAAACATTGGCTAATCCTAGGTTTAGTCCCTAAATCTGTGTTTAGGCTGAGAGGATACGGACTGTCACTGCAGAGCTCCCACTTCTCTTCGCCTGAAGCCTAACTCTCACTTTAGTTTCCAAACCTTAGGACTAAATTGGGGATTTCAGCCTGTCACTCTAAAATCTCCAATTCTACGTCCATCAAAACATATTTCCATATTTATTTGCACCTAACCCCCATGAACTACGTCACTCATTCATGAACATTGAATGTGACCTTCACTTTTGTTGTAGAACTCATTGTTCCTTCAGAACATAAGTCTCACAACATGTTTTAATAATTCAATTAGCTAGATCATAAATGAACTTCAAAGTGAAAAGGTCATCACAAATTTCGCATATTAAACCGACACATCATTTCCATATCACGACATCAACACATCAAATGAAAAGGAAGAAGACAAAGAAATCTAATCAAGACTCATGAGGAAAGTACGACAAAAGATGGATTTTATATATAAAAGCAACGTCATACAAACAAAGAAAAGTAAATACAACTTACTTTAATTTTATCCCCAAGCGAATCTCTTGAAATTCCTTTGACTCCTCTACTTTCTCCACAATAACACACAATTCTCTCTTAAGATGAGTTTGTATGAAGAAATATATCACTTTTCCTCTCCTCCTAAACTCTTTAGTAGAGAAAACACACTACACATAAATCCCTAAACTCTCTCTAATGGACTCTCCACACAAGAACAATGACAAGACTCTGAAAAATAATAAAGAGACACTCAACTTTTGGCTCCAAATTCATTTAAATTCAGGTAGAATTGACTTTCCCAAGAGTTCTTTCAGGCACCCCCTCCAAAATCTGGCCAAATACATTGAATCTGGTTAAGTTCACGATAAGGCACGGTCCGACGCTTGATAGGGTGCCGTCCGACGCTATTTTCCATCATTCTGCCCAAAATCTAAGGAATTGTGGGTAGTCCAACGCTGGATAGTGAGCGGTCCGGCGCTCTAGGTCAAAATGCCCAATTTACCTCATTTTGATCCGAATTCACTCCTTTTTTGCTTCCTTTTGCTCCAAAGGCTTGAAATCATCGTATCTGCATGAAATCAAGAAAGATACCATTCTTTAAAGTGCAATATCATCAAAAATAGGTATGGAATATGCATCAAAAAGCTATCAAATTTTTAGTGGATCAGCCATCACATGAATTCTTTTCCTTCTTAGATGGATCATCGGGATACAATCAAATCATGATGACTCCAGAAGATACAACACTTACAACTTTCAGAACTCCGATCAGGATGTACTGCTACACCGTAATGCCATTTGGTTTGACTAATGCTGGAGGAACATACCAAAGAGAAATGACAATGATCTTCAATGACCTTCTCCACAACCAAGTGGAATGTTATGTGGATGATTTGGTCACTAAGAGAAAGTGAAAGAAAATCACCTATATGATTTGAGGATCATATTTGAACGATTACGACAATACAATCTATAGATGAATCCCTTGAAGTCTTCCTTCAGTGTTACCTGAAAGAAATTTCTAATATTCATTGTTTTTCATCAGGGAATCAAAATTGATTCAGAAAAGATTAAATCTATCTTAGAAATGCCTCCTCTCAAAGCCTTGAAACAATTACGATATTTTCAAGGTAAACTGGCATACCTAAGATACTTCATATCTAATCTATCAGGAAGGTATTTACCCTTTTTTTATTTACTTCGAAAGGATGTCAAGTATTTTTGGGGTGAGCATCCTGTTTTGGCAGCCCCTATCCCGGGTAGGACGTTGATACTTTATACTGCAGCCTTAGAAGAGTCCCTCGGAGCCTTACATGACCAAGTCAATGATGAGGGTAAAAATAATACACTATACTACTTGAGTCGACATCTAATAACCGTGGAAGTAAAGTATCCTCCTACTGAGAAACACTGTCTAGCTTTCATTTTTGGCGCTTAGAAGCTTATACAGTACATGTTTGATGGCGGTGTTGCGCCGTGTCGGAGATTTTCTGGGTGTTGATGTCGATTTGGAGTCGCCACTGTGTTTATCTATAGCATTGCCCTAATATTCAATAAATCTTATTTCTTTAGATTATATAAAAGAATCTTTAGATAATTAGAAATTTGAAGAAAATAAGGGCTAATAATATAGAAAATAATAGAAAAAGGGATATCAGTGATCAATCCTTAAAATGAAGATTCTAAAATTGTCTTATCCTAGAAATTCTATATAAAGATAATGAAATTTTTCGTAACCAGAGTTTTTTAGATATAATATCTATTTTGAGTTCTTTAAATCTCCTATAGGAGTAAGCTCCCATAGTTAATTACATCTTAGGAAATTTATAATTATCTAAGAAAACTTTTGATTAATGTTAATCACTTGCTTTCTGAATAAATTTAAGGAAAGATGTGCCCACTAGCAATCATAAATGTCATGTTGTCATGTCAATTTTATCTCGTTGTCATGTTGTCTTGTTGATCATTTTTTTTTTGTTTTATCATTTTTGTTTTGTTTGTTTATTTGTTTGGTGGCGATCCTAGGAGTTTTGGTTTTATTTTGTCTTGGTTTTATCATTTTAATGTTGTTTATTTTGTTTTCTTTTATTGTCTTTTGTCTCGTCTTGGGAATGTTGTCCTGCAAAACAGAGTTAGCAAACCCTATAACATGCAAAGGAAATCTAAAACAAAATTTGTCTCCATCTTGCAAAGAAAACATTGTCAAAAGATTATTCAAGTTAAATGTCTTGTTATTTTTATTGGATATACAAATTTTGTTGAAATGTCAGTTTTAGATTTATGTCAATTTGAATTTTTTTTATTTATCTTAAATGTCGATTTAGATTGGATTCTAGATTTTATGTCGATTCTTGTCTGATAAAAATTTTATGTCAACGTTGAGTTATGTCAGTCTTATAATTTTGTTGATTTAAATCTGATTTAAGTCAAATTTTTATTTAGGTTGAACTTAAGTTAGACTTGTTTTAAGTCAATCTTAATATTTTAAACCAAACTTATTTTTGTTGAAATAAGTTTAATTAAGTTTGATTTGGATCGAACTTAATGTTGAGTTTACTTTGATTTAGATCAAACTTAATAGTTTTGTCAAAATAAGTTCAAATAAGATTGAACTTAAAGTTGAATTAAGTTCGATTTGGATCAAACTTGATGTTGATTTATGATTGATTTAAATCAAACTCAATGTTTTTGTCAAAATAAGTTCAATTTTTATTGAAATTAATGTTGAATTAAGTTTGATTTGGGTCGAACTTGATTGTTGAGTTGAGTTTGATTTAAATCAAACTTAATGTTTTGTCAAAATAAGTTCAATTTAACATGAACTTAATGTTGAATCAAGTTCAATTTGGGTCGAACTTGATGTTGAGTTATGATTGATTTAAAACAAACTTAATGTTATTGTCAAAATAAGTTCTATTTAGATTAAAATTAATGTTGAATTAAGTTCGACCTGGGTCGAACTTGATTGTTGAGTTGAGTTTGATTTAAATCAAACTTAATGTTTTTGTCAAAATAATTTCAATTTAAAATGAACTTAATGTTGAATCAAGTTCGATTTGGGTCGAACTTGATTTAAGTCAAACTTTATATTCTGTCAAGTTTGATTCAAGTTAGGTTAAATATGAACTTATAGTTGATTCAAGTTTAATATGGATTGAACTCAAGTTTGATTTAGGTTTGGTTTAAGTTAGGTTCAAGTTAGATTGAACCTAAACTTAAGGTTGACTTAAGTTCAATTTGGGTTGAACTCAAGTTTGATTTAGGTTTGGCTTAAGTTAGGTTAAAGTTAGATTGAACATAAACTTAAGGTTGACTTATGTTCAATATGGGTTGAACTCAAGGTTGATTTAGGTTTTATTTCAGTTAGGTTCAAGTTAGGTTGAACCTAAACTTAAGGTTGACTTAAGTTAAATATGGGTTGAACTCAAGTTTATTTTAGGTTTGATTTAAGTTGGGTTGAACTAGTTTTAAGTTAAGTTTAGTTAAAATAAACTTAATTAAGGTTTAAGTTTTATTTAAATAATACTCAAGAGTTAATTAAGTCTAAGTAGATTAAACTTAATCATTAAAGTGTTATTTAGGTAAAACTTAAATTTTAATTAAGTCTAATTAAAATTAGACTTAACTGAAATTTAAAGTTATTTAAGCCTAATTTATGTAAGACTTAAGCCTAATAAGTTAGTCTTTATTAAAATATAAGTTTGATTAAACTTTATTTAATTAAGGTTTAATAATTTTGTTAAGCTTAATGAATTAGACTTAAATAAGGTTTAGAATTGATTAAACCTTAGTTGGTTAAGGTTTAATAGTTTAATTAAGTCTAATGTAACGGACTTAATTATGATTTAAGAATGATTAAACCTTAGTTGGTTAAGGTTTAATAATTTAATTAAATCTAATGTGATAGACTTAATTATGATTTAGTATAATAGGTTTAAGACTAATTAAACCCAATTTGGACAAGATTTAATTGATTAATTAGACTTAATTAGGGTTAAGTATAATTGGTTTTAGGTTAATTAAACCTAATTTAGGTAAGCTTTTATTGATTGATTAGACTTAATTCGGGTTAAAATCTAATTATTTTAGGATTAATTAAACCTAATTTGAGTAAGGTTTTATTGATTAATTATACTTAATTAGGGTTAAGTCTAATTTATTTAAGATTAATTAAACCTAATTCGGGTAAGGTTTAATTGATTAATTAGACTTAATTAGGGTAAAGTCTAATTGATTTAGGATTAATTAAACCTAATTTGGGTAATGTTTAGTTGATTAATTAGACTTAATATGGGTTAAGTCTAATTGGTTTAGTATTAATTAAACCAAATTTGGGTAATTTTTAATTGATTTATTAGACTTAATGTGGGTTAAGTCTAATTGGTTTATAATTAATTAAACCTAATTTGGGTAATGTTTAATTTATTAATTAGACGTAATTAGGATTTAATCTAATTGGTTTAGGATTAATTAAACCTAATTTGGGTAAGGTTTAATTGATTAATTAGACTTAATATGGGTTAAGTCTAATTGGTTTAGAATTAATTAAACCTAATTTGTGTAAGGTTTAATTGATTAATTAGACTTAATTAGGGTTAATTCTAATTGGTTTCAGGTTAATTAAACCTAATTTAGGTAAGGTTTAATTGATTAATTAGACTTAATTAGGGTTAAGTCTATATGATTTAGGATTAATTAAACCTAATTTGAGTAAGGTTTAATTAATTAATTAGACTTAATTAGGGTTAATTCTAAATGGTTTATGATTAGTTAAACTTAATTTAGGTAAGGTTTAATTTAATTAATTAGGTTTAATGTGGGTTAAACCTAATTAGAGTTTAATGGTTAATTAAACCTAATGTAAGTAAGGTTTAAGTTAATTAATTAGGTTTAATGTGGGTTAAACCTAATTAGGGTTTAATGGTTACTTAGACCTAATGTAAGTAAGGTTTAAGTTGATAAATTAGGTTTAATGTGGGTTAAACCTAATTAGGGTTCAAAGGTTACTTAAACCTAATGTAAGTAAGGTTTAAGTTAATTAATTGGGTTTAATGTGAGTTAAAACAAATTACGGTTTAATTGATTAATAAGACTTAATTAAGGTTCAATCTAATTAGTTTATGATTAATTAAACCTTATTTGATTAAGGTTTAATTAATTAATTCGAATTTATTAGGGTTAAGTCTAATTGGTTTAAGATTAATTAAACCTAATTTGAGTAAGGTTTAATTGATTAATTAGACTTAATTAGGGTTAAGCCTAATTGTTTTAAGATTAATTAAACCTAATTTGAATAAGGTTTAATTGATTAATTAGATTTAATTAGGATTGTTTAATATTTAGGCCTAATCAATGATTAAAATGGGCAATTAATGATCCTAAATGATATGATTGGATGTTTGAGACATTAAAAGAAAAAATGGTAGAAACCAACTTCAATTTTGTAATATCAAAATTAAATGTTTGAATTTTTCTAATTAATTTTAATTTGGAAGATAATTAAACAAAATGATCCTTATGGTTAGGTGTTAACCTTGGAGGTTAATAATCCACTAACTTGCACCCTTATTTGGTATATTAAATGATAGTATAATATTTTGATAAAGATCAATTAAACTCATTTAACTTTCTTCTAGAAAAAAAAGAATTACAAATTTATCCATAAAAAATTTAAGGGCTTGGTAGTGAGCTAATCTTTCTAGGGGAAGTTTAGAAAAGCAAACATAATCAAATTCTAAATGCCTGAAAACACTAGAAGCCCCAAATCAAAATTTGACTAAGTACCCTAATAATTTTAATTAGTCCTTTGGGAACTCTTCACCCACAAAATTCTTAAGTTAAATAATAAACGGTGAATTACCCTACTCTTAGAAATAATTAAAACAACGACTCATGAGAGCATAACGGTATAAAAATAGATAGATTATTTTATAATTATGATAGGTTCAAAATGATCTCAAGGAAACTCAAAAGAGTTGTGAAACATCTTGGTATCTCCTACGGGCTCCTCACAAGTCTTTTGGACACTTTGCATGACTACTGCACCGATCATGTTTATTAAATGAAAATATCTCATAAATGAATAGGACCCACCGGGTTACGACCTAGGAATTTGTAGGCCTGTGACGAGCATATCCATAAGGTCTTACTTCCCTGCAAATATAAATATTTATTGCAAAGAATACTAAGGTTTCTGGTGGAGGAACGAGAAGACTCGCTAGGTACACTTTTATAAGTTTACAGTGCTTTCCTTTCTCGTGTTTTCTTGACTACACTTTACTTTTCTTGCAATCAGTATGATAAACAACAATGTCACCCTGCATGAAAACTATAACCTTTAGGATAGCCACAAAACTAAAACCTAAAGTAAATTAAAAAAATCAAGATAAGTTAAAATTCACCCCCACACCATTCAAAATATAAAACAACTCAAAATTTAATCACAAACAAAATAACAAAAATCACAATTATAACTAAATTAAAATGTCTTGTTGGATGATCGGGAATTCCTTTGAGGAGGTAATGCACGTGTTGCTAACAGGGTTTTCCCACGGTCTGAATGAAAGTATCAAACTCATTAAGTTGAGTTTAGTAAATTCATTTGGACTAAGTGTATCCGATGAAAATAGCAGTGCTGAGATGATTGAACCGTGAGATCTTAACCGGTGTTGCTATAATCAACTTTAATGTTCCCCTAATAAAATATTAAGACATCTCAATTTTAATATTTCTAAAACATGAAACTTCTCTCTTCTCCTCAATTGACACTTCTTTAAACTAAACCTGCTACAACGAGGAGCTTGGAGCATGCATAGTGGGCAGCACGGCCATCTTCAACAGCAAAACTTGTCAACACCATAAAAACTTTTCCTTAGTCTAAACAACGAACCATAGGTCTTCAAGGTAGCTTGTCTGGTGTAGCATAAATCCTCACCTTTCCTTTAGGCCTTTGCACATCCCTACCGTGCAATATAAGCCCAAATTCGCTTTAGGATTTCGAGGTTGTCGTCCTATATGACATAAATCTTCCCATCGTCCAGGTTATTTGAATAATCGAGTATTATGCAAATGTAATTCCTATAATTAATTGGCAGGATTGAAATTTAAATAACTTCATTTCCAAGATTTAAAGCCAAACCATAGGATAGTTTGGGAAGACATTAAGTTTTTTTTTCTTGAATCTGTGCTCTTCCCCTAGCCTTCTCTCCTTTGGATTCTGATTAAATTAAATGTTCCAAAATTCAAGCCAATCACCCATTGAACTTCCGACTATCACATTTTCTTAGAAAACCATACCTTTAGAAGTCATGAATATAAATATTTCCTGATCTATATCAAGAGTTTTCTCATGTAACTTCGGTTATCTAGGATGTAATTAACCATAGGGGCTTGCATTAATAGGAAACTTAAAGACCCCAGATTAATATAAACCCTATCTAATTCCTTCATATTAGATAGGGGAAATTGTCAGCCAAAATGGTTTGCGGATCAAATGGATTTCATAAATTCTTTAGTTTATTTGATCAAGCTTCACCCCAAGCCACGTACGTATTCTACGGGATAAATACATGTCTTTTGGCAAAATGCTTGATTATTTAAACTATTATTTATATGAGATCGGTTTGATTTCATATTTTTCAAAATAAAAACATTAATTTCAAAATCCATATATATATATATATTAAATTAAATTTCTATTTTACATAATTAAAACCCTTTTCAAAATAAAACACCCAAAAACATATTTTTCAACCAAACAAGGAATTTAAAATGGCCAACAAGGCACCCGTCCAAAATTTGGTCAAATACATTGAATATGGTTAAGTTCGCGATAGGGCATGGTCCAGCGCTCGATAGGACGCCGTTCGACTCTATTTTCCGTTGTTCTGCCCAAACTCTCTTGAATTGGGCGCAGTCTGGCGCTGGATAGGGCGTCGTCCGGCGCTCTAGGTTAAAATGTCCAATTTACCTCATTTTTCTCTGAATTCACACATTTTTTGCTTCCTTTTGCTCCAAAGGCTTGAAATTATCGTACCTGCATGAAATAAAAAAATGCCCTTCTTTAAAGTGCAATATCATCAAATATAGGTATGAAATAGGCATTAAAAAGATATAAAATTTTCAGTGGAACAAGATCCCCCAAAATTAACTATTACTTGACCTCAAGTAATTTAGTTAATAAATAAAATAATGATCCACTACAATGAACTCTTCTTCCAGCATACCATAAATTTGATTTTAAGTAGATACAATAGCAAAATTTTCAGAAAGATTTTTGAGAAATTCAAGTAAATTATGCAGGTGTAAGGCTATTTATTCATCATGTTTAAGAGTTCTAGACTTTTATTCGTTTCAAAAATTACTGTAGATTGTCCTATTAAGGCACATAAAAGGATTACATGAAAATAAGTTTATGAGAACACTACTAGTCCATACATATAAGTTCAGAAAAGTAAACAAATTCTCCCTTTAGGTAGGTCCAAGTGAAGCCAATTTTTTATTAAGCATCTCCTCAAGCTTCTCCTCATTTTTTTTCTTCTCTTTTCTTTTCACTTTTGGATTGTTTTTCAATCCTATATATTCTTTCTCTCTTTTTTTTAGGGGTTGTTTTTCAATCCTTTTTTTCTTTTTCAAGTGAGGATTACTATATCTGGATAGCCTTTAATAATTTTGAACTTCACATCTCTTTCCCTAAATTTGGAACATACCACAACCTTTACCTTATAGATATTTCCTTATCTTATAAATGATTCATCATAGAGTTTCAATCCTTTCATTTCACATAAATTTTTAAGATTCTTAATATTTCAAAAATACAGTTTTCCTTACTTTGAGTAGTTGACTATTCCTATTCTCTTCCACCAAATATCTTAGACTACAAAATTAGTTTTCATTACCAAAAACTTTATTCAAGTCCACAAAAGTACTTGAATAGAATGAAAATACAGTTATATGAAATTTAGCTCATTTACAGAAAATCATGTATTATTTTTTAAAATACTTTCAAATGAGATCATTAATCATTTTCCTCCCCTAAACATAAGTTTTTGAATACTAATAAAACTAGCATAGGTAGAAAGAAAAGAAATAAACATGTATATAACTCATAACTCATTGTGTTGGGCTTTTCATACCTTTGAATTAGGCAGGTCTTCTTCATAAATTTAGAATAGTAGGCCTGATTTCTGCACACATAATATAATAGAGATTTGTAGGGTAAAATCTTTTGAAATTTTGAAAACATAAAACATCAACTAAACATCACTTATACAATCACACATTAAACTAATAAACCAAATATATGCAAATTCACATATCACATCACATCACATCAATCACAGTTCAAGATAAAACAAATACAACCAAATATAATTACATCCAAATACAAATCATAGTGGCAAGTACATCACAAATACAACAAGAAATACAAAATGCAATGAAAATAAATATAATATGCGACCAATCATCATCTGCAACAGCTTCAGCATCGTTTGGTTCATCAGGTTGGTATGGAGTGTACTCAAGTTATGTAGGGAATACAACACTAGTGTCTCCCCTCAGGAATCTCATATGTGTGTCATGATAAGCTAATTCATATTCTCACCACCACACTTGATAATCATCATTTATCTTATTCCTTGCTTCTAGTCCTCCTACTCTGGTGTTCAACTTTTCTAACTGATCCATAACATCATGAAGAGCAGGGTCCCTAGATGTAGATGGTCTCCCCTGACCAGAAGAAGGTACATCAGCACTTTTACGCTAACTCCAACATACATTGGTCGTATATGTCTTCAAGTCTATAATAATAATGGGCTTCGGGGGTGGACTACATCATCATTATCTTCAATTTCTACACCTGACTGAATACACAGGGCATGAATCAGGCTGGGGTGTCCTAGTCCTCCTGCTGTCTCTCCTTTTCAAATATTCAAAATACTTCTATGAATAATGGCCCCATATTGATATCTTTCATGTTCTAAATACAATAATTCAGAACAGCTCTCTCTACAGCTACTTTGTTGTGGTGGCTAGTAGGCATAAGTCTTGTAGATATGAAATAATGACAGGCTTTTGATACAAGATTCAACATAGAAAGGAGAAGTCAACTTTTTTGCTTCTATTTAATCTTCCATTCCAATTTATCTGTCAGTCAGATAGTTCACAATCACATCAAGTGCCTCGTCATTAACAACAAAATGCTCATATTCACAATAGTGAGGGTCTCTCAACTTGTAAAATGTATTGATGAGTGCAGTGATAAACTCAACCATTTGTCCTCTAACAAGTATATATTCACTCTCAGATTAATACATGTTAGCATAAAATTCTCGTACTATCCCTAACATCGCATCGGCAGTAAAATAAGAGAATATTTTCCACTGACGATTTGCAATTAATTCTTCTATTAGTCCCCTGGATTTTCAAAAGATTTCTCTTGAATACACTTCTTATTGCTAAGAAATGTACTAAAGTGGGAGTGAGCTTTATAATTCATAAATTTCCTTTCATTGTATTCCAATTTTACCTTCCCATTCGACGTTTTTAGAGCCATTTTCTAAAAATATCAAAATAATCCAAATCAATCTCAAAATTGCAATGTATTAGGCTCCAAAGTAATTTACGTAAATAAGCACTTCAATACCACATAATATCTCCAAATATTTTCTAAAAACCTCAAATTTTGAATCTTCCTAATGTAGGAGATTTCCACGGTCAAAATCGAGAAAATTTAGTTTAAAGTGAAGCTCTTATCGAGAGAAGATGAAATTTGAAATTTTCCAGCCGCATAATCGCTCTAAATCTAAATGTAAGAAAGCTCTAGTTGCAAAAATCAGCCTTAGCTGAAGGTAGAAGATGATGGATTGGGTTAAAACCTTGGGTCCCAGGGTTAAATCGTGAAATTTGAGTAATTTGGACTTTTTGAGTGTCAGGCGTAGTCCAGCGCTGGTGACAGCACCTCCTGACACTATGTTTGATTCAATAAGCCATAAAACACTAAATTTAAATGTCGCTCACAACCTCGACACTCAAACGTTGAAAAATGATCCTAAACACAAATTCAAACATAGCAATCAAGCAAAGCAAACTAAGTAAAAAGTTTAAATACATAAACACATAATCAAGTCTCTACTCGTTCTCTGAAGTATCATTATCTCTAATGTCTCCAATTGATTGAATGTGAACAAATAAATTATAGAATGGATGATACATGAATTATTCAGTTGAATCCTCCTCAATCCAGGCTTTTCTTTTCATCAAGCGTATCAAACTTCCTTCAAGATGCCCAGAATGCTCAAAGTGTTCCGTCATTCTCCAATCTAGGTGATCGAAGAAGTTATATAGATTGTTGATTGCACTCATTAGGTGTTGCATCACTTTCTCCAATTTCCTAATCTTCTTCAGAATTATTTGTGAACTTTCAAGAAGGTAAGGAGGAATAGGCTAGAACTCTGATATAGTTGATCTTCAATAATACTCATGTCATTCACATCTTCAACTGCTTGGTTATTGTGTTTGTCCTTCGGGTCGAGAGGCTTGCAGGGAAGAAATACTCTCTCCCAATTTTCATATGACATTTGTGATTAATTGCAGAGAATAAATATGGTGGAAGGATTTCCAACCCCATATTTTGATCCGTGTGCTATCAATCCTAAAATAGATTTCATAATAATAGAACCAACATCAATAGGCATCCCCATTGGAATACAGTAATTCAAAATAGCACATTCCTTGATAACTTTACTGATTTTCTTAATTGGGAGAAATTTTGCACATATAAAATAATGTAAGTTTTTTGATGTAAGATGCAAAAGTGTAATAGAAAAACTAATATACCTGTTCTCTTATCTCTCAATCGTCATTTTCATCTGTAAAAATTCCGTGTATATCACACATACTGTCTCTCATCGGGAGAAAATTTGCATAATGACAGATCAACACATTCTCAATTATATATAAGTCATCAATCTTCACATGAGTAAATGTGACAAACCTGCCTCACACGTAAACTGATCCTTTGTTGATCCCATGAAGATTAGCATAAAATTCTTTCACAATAGGGACGACAAAGGTAGGAGTAGTGTAACATAAAACTTCCCAACTTTTTTGAACAATAGTTTCTTCCATCTGAGAAGTAGGAGAATTCAAACCTTAATTCACGACACATCGCTCCTTAATCAGTCACCTCTTCAAAATATTTTTATCGAACAGACGTTGCACTTTGAAACTGATGAACTTTATATGGTTGAAAACTTGAAATCTTGAAGTTTCGATCGAGTCAGAATCCATTTGGATAAAATTTGAGATGTTCCTTTTTGTTTCTCTAGTGGTTTTGGAGTTTATAGGCGATTTTTGGGAGTTTAAATGGAAGGATTGCCGCCTAAATCCGCCAAAATTTGTATAAAAGAATGAAAAAATTATTTCTGGTCACGGGCGCTGTCTGACACTGATTACAGTGTTGTCAAGTGACAGTTCAGTTTGGTCACATTTTCATTTCATCTGAATTCATTCCAAACTTCAGTTTGATTCATTTATTTAATCTTGTTTATGATATTAAAGGTTGTGTAGGACATAATTATGTAATAATCTAACAAAAATAACAAATCAAACAAGTAAAACACTAAACATAACTATAGGTTGCCTCCCACAAAGTGCTTAGTTTAACGTCGTCTGCCTGACATAACCTTTGGTTATTCTAGTTGATCCAACATTAAAACCTATTTAAAGTAAGGTCTACTGCCTTAAGAATACGGTTTTAATCTGTGTCCATTAACTTTGAATCTTCTTTTAGTTTTAGGGTCTTCGATAACAATAGCTCTAAGTTGATAGATTTTTATAATAGTGAATGGTTATATCCATCTAGATTTCAGTTTCTGAGGAAATAATCTCAGTCTAGTATTGTATAATAAAAAATTTTGTGATTTGCTCAAATTCCATTTTAACAATTATCTGATCTTCCCGTGTTTTCTTTCTCTCCTTATATATTCTATCATTGTCATATCATTTATTTCTGATTTCTTCTAATTTATTCAATTGCAACAATCTTTTCTCACCAGCATCTTTCAGATTAAATTTGAATTTCATTATCGCCCAATATGCTTTACATTCTAATTCAACTGGCTAGTGACAAGTCTTCCCAAAAATTAATCTATAAGGGGACATTCCTATAAGAGTTTTATAAGCAATTCTGTTTGCCCATAAAGTGGTGTCTAGTTTAGTAGACCAATCTAATTTAACAGGATTTATAACTTTTTCTAAAATTCATTTAATTTCACGATTAGATATCTCGGCTAAACCATCGGTTTGGGGATGATAAGCTGTAGAGATTCTACGTATAATATTATATTTTACAGCCAATCTCTGAATCAGATTATTCTTAAAATGAGATCCTCCATCAGTAATTATTACTCTAGGCATTCCATTTCTTGTGAAAAAAATTTTTATTAAAAGCTTTGAAACACTTCTAGAATCACATTTTGGTAAAGCTATTGCCTCAATCCATTTAGATACGTAATCCACAGTAATTTATATATATGAATTTCCAAATTAAGGAATAAATGGTTCCATAAAATCTAATCCTGAAGTAACAAAGATCTCAACTTCCAATGTAAAATTTAGAGGCATTTTATTCCGTTTAGATATAATGTCTACTCTCTGACATCGATCACAGGATTTGATAAATCAATAAACATATCTAAAAATGGTAGGCCAATAAAATCCAGATTGTAAAATCTTATATGTTGTTCTATTAGTTCTGAAATGTCCTCCGAATTCAGAATCATGACATCCGCAAATAATTTGTTTAGTTTCTTCATAAGGCACACATCTCCTAATAATAAGATCTTTACATTGCTTATATAAATAAGGATAGTCCCAAAAATAAGATTTAGCATCATATATGAATTTCTCTATTGTTGCAATGATAATCCTGGTGGTAAAACGCTACTAACGATGTAGTTCACAATATTAGCATACCACAATAAATTTCCTTCTTTAATATTATACAGTTGCTCATCAGGGAAAGTTTCAACTTTTCCTTTTCAAAATCAGACAATTTATGTTGTTTAAATCTAGATAAATGATTGGCTATTTGGTTATCGACTCCTTTTCTATCGACAACCACAAAATTGAATTCTTGAAATAAAAGTATCCATCAAATTAATCTTGGTTTAGAATCCTTCTTTTGCATTAAATATTTAATAGCAGAATGATTATTATGTACTATACATTTGGTTCCAATTAAGTGTGATCTAAATTTTTCAAAGGCATAAACCATAGCTTATAACTCTCTTTCTATAGTAGTGTAATTAGTTTGAGCATCAGTAAGAGTTTTGCTAGCATAGTATATAACTTTAAATATTTTCTCATACCTTTGTCCTAAAACAACTCCAATAGCATAATCACTCATATTGCACATTAATTTAAATGGTTTCTCCCACTCAGGTGAAACTATTATAGGAGCAACGATTAATTTTTTCTTTAGTGAGTCGAAAGCCTTTAAACTTTCTTCGTAAAATCAAACTTTTTATCGTTTTCTAAAAGTTGGCATAAAGGCTTAGTTATGTTTGAAAAATTTTTAATGTAATGACTGTAGAATCCAACATGTCCCAAAAAGCTTCTTAACCCCTCTCACTGTGGTAGGAGGTGGTAATTTTATAATTTGAATATTTGCAGGATCTACTTCCATGCCATATTCTGATATTTTATGCCCAATTACAATTTCTTCTGCAATCATAAATTAACATTTTTCCCAGTTTAGGACTAAATTTGTTCTTTCGCATACCTCAAAAATTTTTTCTAAGTTTCTTAGGCATGCATTAAATGAGTCTCTAAATACTGAGAAATCATCCATAAACACTTCTATTCCATCATTTATCAAATTGCTAAATATTGACATCATACATCTTTGAAATGTTGGAGGTGCATTATAAAATCCAAAGGGCCTTCTTCAAAAAGAAAATTTTCCATAAGGACTACTAAATGTAGTTTTCTCTTGATCCCCAGGAGCAATAGGTATTTGGTGATAACTGGTAGACAATAATACTTGTGCTCAACAAGTCTGTCTAACGTTTGGTTTAGGAAAGGTAATGGAAAGTGATCTTTTTTGGTGGCGGCGTTCAATTTCCTATAATCAATACATATTCGCCAACCAGTGACTTGCCTTATTGGTATAATTTCATTATTTTCTTTTATGTCAACTGTCACTCCTCCTTTTTTGGAACACAAATAATTTGACTTACCCAAACTCTATCAGAAATGGGATATATGATTCCAGCATCTAACCACTTTAAAATTTCTTTCTTTACTACTTCTTTCATCATTGGGTTCAGTCTCCTTTACAAATCAACTCTAGGTTTATGTTCATTGTCCAACAAAATTATGACATACAAATAGAAGAGCTAATTCCTTTGATATCAGCTATAGTCTAACCAAAAGCTCTTTTATATTTCTTTAACATGTCTAGTAATTTTTGTTCGTGTAACTCATTTAAATATTAGGATATGATACCTTGTAATGTTGATAATTCCCCTAAAAATACATACTTCAAATGTTTTGGAAGAGTTTTCATTTCAAGCTCAGAGGGTTTCACAATAGATGGAATTAAACTTTCGTTTTCAGGATCTGTTGAATCAAGCATTTAAAATTTTTTCTGAGCATGTTCTATTTCTTCATTATCAATCTCATTAGAATCATCTTTTATCTCATCATGAGTCTTGTTTTTCAGATCTTCTTGTTCTATTTTCTCTTGAAAATTTTCTTTGAAATTATCCTCTCTCAAATAATCACATATTTTCATTCTAAAGCATTCATCATCTTTTTCTATTGAGGGATATTTCATTGAATTTGAAATGTTAAAGGTTACCTCTTAGTCATTTACCCTAATAGTTAATTCTCCTCTTTTAACATCAATCATAACTCTTCCTATAGCTAGGAATGGTCTTCCAGAGATAATAGGTTTCCCTATCTTCTTCTATTTCTAAGATAATAAAGTCTACAGGAAAGATAAATTTATGAACCATGACTAAAAATTTTCTACAACTCCCTTAGGATGAGCAACAAATCGATCAACTAACTAAAGAGTTACAGAAGTTGATGCAATTTCTCCTATTCCCAATCTCTTAAAGGTTGATAGAAGCATAAGATTTATGCTAGCTCCCAAATCACACAATGCTCGTTCGTAGAATTTTTCACATATAACACACGGGATAGAAAAACTACCAGGATCTTTAAATTTTTTAAGAAGCTTTTGCTGAATTATAGCACTACACTCTTCACTGAGTGCAACAGTCTCATGTTCTAGTAACTTCTTCTTTTTGTTGAGTATATCCTTCAAAAACTTAACATAATCAAGCATCTGTTCTAAAGCTTCAACAAAGAAAATATTCACAGATAACTATCTTAAGATTTCTAAAAATTTAGCAAATCTTTTCCTTTATCTTGTTGCTTTTAACTTTGAGGAAACGGTAGTGGTGGTATTTCTACAGTGATCTTCATTGGTTTTAATGGATATTCTAAGTTTGGATAAAAATTTTCATTTTCTTTGTCAGTTTTGACCTTTTCTTTTTCAATTTCAGTTTCTTTTTGGACACTAGTTTCCAATTCTTTTCCACTTCCTAATTGAATAGCCTTGATTTATTATTTACCTTGATCTTTTGGATTTACTTCAACATTGCTAGGGAGTGTTCCTGAAGGTCTATTGTTAAGTACAGTAGCAATATGTCCTAATTGATTTTCTTAATTATAGAAGCCCGGAGGATGAGAAGGTCTATAATTCATATTTCCCTCGTTGTTCAAGTTTCCTAATGGGTTCACTGGGTTGTTCCCCCACTGAGGATTAACAGTGTTAACATTATTGTTCTTATTCCAGTTTAAATTTGGGATGTTTTTCCAACTAGGATTATAATTGTTCGAATAAGGATTTCATTGTCTATTGTTTATCGCATTTAAGGTTTCATATGAAGATTCAGCATCTATATTTTGTCCTAATGAATTTTCCTCTAACACTGGGGGTGTTTGAAATAATTCACTCTGTATTGATCTATTTTTTTTAAAAGAGCAGCGATTTAAGAAACTATCATAGTTATAGCATCAGAATCATGAATATGACTACATTCTTAGGATTTACCCGTTCAGCAGGCCATTGAAAGTTATTAGTAGCCATTTCTTCATTTAAATCATAAGCCTCTTCAAAAGGTTTTGACATTAGTGATCCAACGACAGTGGCATCTATAATTGATCTAAGTGATCCTACCAATCCATTATAAAATGTTTAAATTATTAACCAATCTGGTAGAGCGTGACGTGGACATTTCCTAAGAAGATCTTTAAATCTTTCTCAAGATTCATATATTGATTCTCCCTCAAATTGATTGAAAGATGTTATATCATTTCTACACTTAGCGATCTTTGATGGAGGAAAATATTTTGATAAGAATTTTTATGAAAGTTCTCCGAAGTTATAATAGATCCAGGTGATAACGAATTTAAAAAATTCTTGGGTTTATCCCTCAATGAAAAAGGAAAAAGCCTTAGTCTAACAACATCATTTGACACTCCATCATATTTAAATGTAGCACATAGTTCTAAAAAACTCACATGATGTAAATTAGGATCTTCATTCGATGTTCCATCGAGTTGATTAATTTGTACTATGTGGATAATAGCAAGTTTAAGCTCAAAATAATTAATAACTACTTCAGGGTTTTGGATAGTTAAGTGAATTTCATCTAATGTAGGGTTAGCATAATCTCTTAATGGTCTTGGTTGTCATTTTCAATTCCTTGATTGTTTAGATTGTTCGCCATTTGAATTAACATTCTAAGTTCTCTCTTTTATTTTCTAATCCTTTTAATAGTACGCTCTAATTCATAATCGTAAGGTATTAAATTTTCAGTTATCAATCTACACATGCACAATCACAATAAGCACACTAGCAATAAGCAAGCACATACGATTATGATTTGTAATTCGAATATAAGTTTTTGAGTACTACCAAAATTACTTTTACTATTACCTCACGACAATGACGCCAAAAAAAACTTGGTTCGATTTTTTTAAATGCCAAAATTTTATGAACTTAGATATATATATATATATATTGATTTAGATTTCTATTGAGTCACAAATTCAAAACGCAAGTATACGTATCGCTCAAGTAATATAGGGCTCTAGTGGAGTCCCGGTTATCGATCCCACGATGAGGTTTGTAAACTCTATAATGGAGCACAAAAATCAATACCCAAATCACAACACAATTACAATAATTACTAATACTTTAGGGATGTTCAAATAGTACCGATTACTAATTCTACCAAAGTACGTTCTACTCTTCTAACACAATTAACAAACACAAGACTAAATTTTAACAAAAGTTGAAATTGTAAGAAAGAATCCTCCTCCCTTCTAATGTTAATGTGATGATTTAGTGACATAGATCAGTGATACAACTGTATTGTACTAAAATAGGAGCATTCCTATTCTTTAGTCTCTTCCGAGCAATGTAAAGAACATTGGCTAATCCTAGGTTTAGTCCCTAATTCTGTGATTAGGCTGAGAGGATACCGACTGTCACTTCAGAGCTCCCACTTCCCTTCGCCTGAAGCCTAACTCTCACTTTAGTTTCCAAACCTTAGGACCAAATTTGGGATTTCAGCCTGTCACTCTAAAATCTCCAATTCTACGCCCATCAAAACATATTTCCATATTTATTTGCACCTAACCCTCATGAACTACGTCACTCATTCATGAACATTGAATGTGGCCTTCACTTTTGTTGTAGAACTCATTGTTCCTTCAGAACATATGTCTCACAACAAGTTTTAATAATTCAATTAGCTAGATCATAAATGAACTTCAAAGTGAAAAGGTCATCACAAATTTCGCATATTAAACCGACACATCATTTCCATATCACGACATCAACACATCAAATGAAAAGGAAGAAGACAAAGAAATCTAATCAAGACTCATGAGGAAAGTACGACAAAAGATGGATTTTATATATAAAAGCAACGTCATACAAACAAAGAAAAGTAAATACAACTTACTTTAATTTTTTCCCCAAGCGAATCTCTTGAAATTCCTTTGACTCCTCTACTTTCTCCACAACAACACACAATTCTCTCTTAAGATGAGTTAGTATGAAGAAATATATCTGTTGACCTCATTTTTGATGAGGTCTTCTCTTCCTCTCTTTAGTACTTAGGATCTAGCCTTAGGCTTTTCCTTTGACTATCTTAGAGGACTAGAATTGGGATTCACCATCTAGAATTTCAAACCACTTCTTAACTCCCTGCAAACTCCACAAACTTGATCGTAGACCCCTAATCACCTAGAGGGTTGAAATTAAGTGTGGAAGTTTAAAGGATGAGTTCCTATAAGACTCTTTGGCCTTAGGACTGCCCTGGGTGGCCTGATCTGATGAAGGGGCTGACTTACACACACACTACACTCATACACTACACTTCCATACACCTCCTAAAACACACCCATACCCAATGTGACCTCCCGACTCATGCGGGTGATTCACATGGATGGTCCTTAACCCATAAGCCCTCGGCTAAGAGGTTAGGAACAACATAGATGAATGCCTCAAATGAGTCCCTTCATGGCTCATGTGGGCTTGATATGGCTTCATGGCTGAACCAAAATGATTTTATTCCACTTACATTCACCTAATCTTCCATTTTCCAAATTTTCAATTTCTGACCCCCGGGACCCTACACCCGCCAAGCCTACCAAATGCCCTTGAAATTACCCAAATTTTCCAAAAATCTCCAAGTCACCCAAAAATCCTCAAAACCAATCCCAAACATTTCCACATCACTCAAATTGATCATCCATAACCAAAAATACCAAAAATTCCAAAATACCTCCCAATACCCTCCAAATACCCAAAATACCCCTCTTAGCCAAAAAATCCAAAAATTCAGAAAATTCCCAGAAAATTCCAGAAAATCCCAAATATTCCCAATTTCATTTTGTTCAACTACACCATGGGCCAATTTTGTCAATTTACCCCACTTTTATCAAAATCCCCAATTTGACCCATTTTAACCCAAAGTGAACCCAATGTCAAACCTAACCTACCCAATTGACCCAAATTCTGGTCCAATTCAATTCTAAACTTCAATTCAACATCCCCAACACCAATCTAGACCAAATCCAAGCCCAATTTGATTGACATTTGGATCCAATTTCACTTTTGGCCTTAAAGCCCAATTTGGACCCATGACCCAAACTTAACCCAAACTCACCCAATTCAACTCCAATTAACCCCAAATCTTTTCTAAATCTTTCTTAACATCCCCATAAACAAAACACTAACATGATTTGCCCAAAATTTAGACCCAAACCCCACTCAAATTCAACCCAAAATCAAAAAGCCCAATTTTGACCTAAACCTAAACCTAGCCCAAATGAGCCCAAATCCCAAAATCAAAACCTAACCAAAGCCAAAACCTCTTTGAAACACTCCCATAAACATTTCCCAACATTAATTTTACATCAATTTCAACTCTAGCCCAACTTTGGCCCATGGTAGCCCATTTTGGCCCACCTTAGCCTCTTTACCAAAAAGGCCCATATCTAACCCAATTCAAACCCAAATCACCTCAAATTTGTTTCAAACCACTCATGAAGCATCCCTAAACCAAAACCAACAATTATTTGGCCCAAACTTTTACAAAAAATTCTCATCTATGAACACATTCTTAAACTTAAAAGCCCATTTCCTTCAAAATTCAAAAGCCCAAATCATCCTAAAGCCCACATGACACTTCCCCTCATCATCCATTTGATCAAAATCACCCCTAAGTTTCAAAATCATCAATTAAATCATTCCAAATCAAGCCACATGTCAAATTACCCCCTAAATGTCAAAAATCTCTAAAACCCTTTTCATGAAACAAGTCAACCTTTTCCCAAGCCAAATGGAGCCATGAACAAGCCATTCTCAAGCCACATGAAGCCATGAGGGCTTTGACTTGTCATTAGTCCATTTATGGCAAGAAGAGGGGGTTCTTTCTTAAACCTCCTTTAACCCTTTTTTACCTTAATCATGTCACACACTAAACCATGTTTAGCCACCTCATCATGGATGGAGACTTCACCACTCCTTCTAAGCTGACCTAAATGATTCCCTCAGCTCAAAATTAGAGCTTGGAAGGGTGCACCAAGCCCAAAATGGTGGGTTGACCCAAACCAAGCCAAAGTGAGCCTTCTCCCATTCCATTTAAATCAAACTCCTTTACACATGTCAAACCTCAATTGAATGCACCAAACCCTAGCCCGACCCACTCCGAACAAGATGGTGACCAATGCTCGGCCGGCCAGCCACTGGGTCGCCGGAAAACACCATGGCCGAGAGCTCACATGTGAGCCAACTTTGGGATTCTACCTTGCTGAGCTGCCCCATGCCCAATGGCCACCATGGCTGTTCTGCCCTTGACCTAAGCAGCTGATCCCAAGCCCTAACTCTCCCTGGGAGGCCCTCCACCCTCTCCTATTTAAACACCACCCTTCTCGGCCATGAGAGGTGCTGAACCAAACCTTAAGGAAACTCTGCCAAAATCATTCCAGATCACTCTCTACACATAGAGCATTTGATCCCCACTCGAATTCCAGCCCCAATTCCTTCCGACTCGAGCTCGATTTTGAGCTCAAACTTTAGCCTAAAAACCAGGACACTTCTTCACAAGTGAGCCAATCCCCAAATTGATTGGTCCTACACCTTCACCGGACCAAGAGAAGAAGTTTCCCACCGAAAGCCCCATCTCTAGGCCACCCAGCTTGCTCCAGCCTCCAAGCTTTGTGATCGGCTGTGGTCGAAGTCCAACTCTGGACAATTCACTGGACCCGGAGACTTCATCCGGAGCTTGCTCGGACCCAATCGAAGGTGACACAACTCTCGGATCGAAGCTTCACTTCTCCGAGCAAAGGTATGAACTCCCTCTTCTTCCCGAGCTTCCGGAGATTCTCATTTTAATTTGAGTCAATTTAAATGCATGTTTACCGTATGGATGTGTTCGTCTCTTCAAGACGAATCCATAGAGCATAAGAACACGAAAATCCATCGAGAATCGAGTGAGTTCTTAGTGGTTAGAGTGTGGACGGTCACGGGATCGCACCCGGCCGTAGACGATGACCGGGAGCCGTTGGATCGTGCGTGTATCGAGCGGACGGCTCGGATTGCGTCGGACCGTGGAATGATACGTGAACCGCGGGTCCCGGGACGGCCGACTCGGATGGCGGCGCCCAATCACGACGCGACACGTACCCCTTCGGAGCTGCCGATGTTTCGCTGGCGCCGCGTGGATAAGTAGATAAATAGGGTATTTAATGTATTTATTAAATATCAAAAACTTTAAAAATTCATAACTTTGTGTAGGAAAATCAGAAAAATAAAATAAAAATACCCTCTTGCTCAATGAACAGAGGAGAATAATGTGGAAAAGAAATCATTCAATTTCATCAAGTATTTTACTTTTTATAATTTATTTACTCTCTGCATACATTTAATTCTCCATGCATGTATACAATTCACCATGGCATGAGACCATAAGGCTTTTGAAGCTTCGAATTTGGGAACATTCCCCGAATTTTCCAAAGTCGGAGGTCATCCCTATGAAGAGTTATTGATTTTTCAAATTCATGTCACTCGTTTTGAGTATTTTAATTCCAATAAATAGCATGTTGTGCAATAAATTCTAGGAAAATTTGGTGATGTTCCTTATGACCAGAGAACCCTAGGAAAAATAGGTTTTGAGTTAGTTCATTTTAGACAACCCTAATCGGCTTAAACACTCAAAATAGGTCTCTAATTAATTAGAGCTAACCATACATCAAATTGACTTTAAATCAATTCTCCATTGACCTTTAGGGTCAGAAGAACCCACCATAAAAATTTGAGGTCAATTGGACTTGGTTAGCCCTATTAATTGGGTTGATTAAGCCATTTAGTCATTTTAAACTTTAAAAATTCATAACTTTCAAAATATCTTTCAAAAATTCACCAAATTGGTTTTGGAACCTCTCTGAATTCAGGGGAATTTAAGAAAATTAAAATTTTAATTTTCTAAAAAAGTTGATTTTTAATATTATTTTAATATTTTTAATAATTAAAAAATAATAAAAATCACAAAAATAATAAAATTCACCAAAATGTCACATTTTGAATTTTAATCACTTAGGAACAAACCCCATATTTTTCTTAGGCCTATTTGGTGAGATATTAATTTTTAAAGCCCTAGGGTAATTTTAAAATTAAAAAATGTATTTTCTAGCATTTTAACTAAAATAATTGTAATAAATCATAGAAAAATCAGAAAATTGCAAAATTTGCTTCTCTGATTTCCTTGATATCAGAGAGATTTTTGAAAAACATAAAATTCATTTTTCAACATTTATTTTATTTTTAAATTAATTAACACTCCAGAACTTAAAATATTTATAATAAAAATAATATAATTCAAAAAATCACCAAAATTGGTCCAAGTGGTCCCCTGGTCATTAGGAATGTCCCCTAATTTTCTTAAGGACAGAAACTTTCCCTTGGTCATGTTATTAAATTTTCCTTGGAAATCTCTATTTTCTACCAAAAATAATTATATAAATAAATTAAATACAGAAAAATCACATTTTCTCCTCTCATGTCTTTATTGACATATGAGTGAAGTCACATACAAATTTCAAGTTCATTTGAGTTCAATTTACTGAGTTATGAAATTATTAAGCTTTAAGGGTAAAGTGGTAATTAATTTTTTTTTTAATCCTTAATTAAAACTTTAGGTTTAATAAAAAATTAACAAGTAAAATATTTGATCCTAATCTGATTTGGATGATTGAAATTTAATAATTGAAGGGTAGAAACCCATTAAGCAATTTAAAATGATTAAACTTTAATTAAATAATTGATTAAATTTGGAAGAATAATAAAATTGGAATTATTAAAATAGGGATATTATTAGGAAGAGATTTATTCTTTAATTTAAAAATCCCTAAATTAATCGTTTCATTAATGTTTAATTCCTAACTAAAATGATAATTCAAATTTAAAATATTAAAAGACTTAATCATTAAACTAAAATTAAATTATTGAACTCTTTTAAAATTTTAATTAAAATTAAAATGAATAAAATTAAATTAAATTAAAAATTAAATTAAATCAAATTAAATCAAATTAAAAATTAAATTAAAAATTAAATCAAATTAAAAATTAAATTAAATTAAAAATTAAATTAAATTAAATTAAATTAAATTAAAAATTAAATTAAATTAAATAAATTAAATTAAATTAAATCAAATTAAATAAAAAAAAATTTAAAAAAATTAATTAAATTAAATCAAATTAATTCAATGTAACATCAAATCAAACTAAATTGAATTAAATTGAATTAAATTAAATTAAATTAAATTAAATTAAATTAAATTAAGTTGAATTAAATAACATCACCTAAGACATAAAGAAATAAGCCTAAAATAACTTGAACACTATTCCAAACTTAAATCACTAATTTGAACTTAAATTTGAATCACAAATCATTAAATATCATTTTGCCCTTAGGAGTTTTTTTTTTACTATTATAACTCCTAAATGGAGTATCAAGTGAAATGACACTTCACTCATAAGGATATTCAAACATCCTAATTCACTGAGCAAGAAATAAAACTTAACTCGAACACCCTGGATGATTAACTCACTTGAACAATAGAATTCATTTGGACTTAGGACAATTCCCGAAATATTGAAAAGATGTTTAAGATTCGTCTTAAACACTTCCTCAATATGATGGAATGTCCTTAAGAACAAATTGAGCTTAGTTGTTCTTTGGTGAAGAAAATCATCCTTAAAACCAAAATTGAAGACCTAGACGTCATAGGAGATGACTAGCTATAGGATTAGGAATTTGGTAGAAAACCATAACCCTTACCTTAGCTTTACCTAGGAACTTGCTTAAATATTCTAACTGTGTTTTAAGTGCAGCTTGGGATGACGGGAAGACCCTCCGTGTATGCTTTTATTTTATTGCGATTTACTTTACGGTAATTTATTTAATCGCATCGCACTTTTTTTTCTTGCATGATAAACAACAGTTGCATGAAAACCTACACCTTCGGACGTAAACCAAAACTGAAACCCATAACTAAATTAAAAGACACTACAAGATAAAATTCACCTCCACAACATTTCAAAATATAAGACAACTCAAAATTTAATCACAAACGGAACACAAAACTACAATTACAATCGAATTAAAATGTCCTGTTGGATGATCGGGAATACCTTGGATGATGTAACCTACGTGTTGCTAACGGGATTTCCCACGGTCTAAATGAAAGTGTGGAACTCATTCAGTTGAGTTTAGCAAATTCATCTGGACTAAGTGAATCCGATAAAAATAATGATGCCGAAAGGATGGAACCGTGGGATCTTAACCGGTGTTGTTATAATCAACTTTAAGATTTGTTTTAATTAAAACACAAAAAACACTTGGAAATTAAGACTTCTCTAAACCAAAACACTTTTCTCATCCCCGATTTATGATTTCTAAAACTAAACCTCTGCAACAACAAGGAGCTCGGAGCATGGTGGGCAGCACGGCCATCGTCGTCAGCAAAACTTGAACCTACTTGACAAAACTTTCCTAGAATTAAACAACAAAGCCATAGGACTTCGAGGTAGTTTGCCTAGTGCAACATAAATCCTCAACTCTTCGTTAGGCATTTGCATTGCAAATTAAGCCCTAACCGGTCTTAGGATTCCGAGGTAGTCGTCCGATACGACATAAACCCTCATATCTTCTGTGCTATTTGTATGATTCTATCATATAAATATAAGTCCTAACTAATTAAAATCGGCAAGATCAAAACATTAAATAAACATTAGGACCTTCCTAAATCCAAGCCAAACAATAGGATAGTCGGGAGATTATCGAAGTTCACTTCGAATCCGTAATTTCTCCTACTTTTCTTCCTTTGAATTCCCAAAATAAAATGTTCCAAACTTGATCCATTCCCTATCGAGATTCAAAAATTCAATTCTTTGAAAACTTAAACTTTGAAATTCTTGAGAGCAGAATTATTGATTATTATCGAGAGTTTTCTTAGGTGATTCCCGTCACTTAAGATGTAATTAACTATAGGGGCTTGCCCTTATAGGGAATTTTAAAGAACCCGAGTAATATAAACCCCGTTTAATGTTTTCATATTAAGCAGGGGAATTTGTCGGCTTATAAAATTAGTTCGCGGACCAAACGGATGTCACAAATCTTCTAGTTTATTTAACCGAGCCCCACCATCAAGCGAGTGTGTTTATCCTTAGGGATAGATACACGGTTTGTGATGCGGTGCTCGTTTATATAAACTATTTGGGATGCGAGATCGGTTTGATTTCATATCTTAAAATCTTCAAATTTAAAATTATTTTCAAAATCAAATACTACTTTCTAAATTATATCTATATTTAAATTAAATTAAAAATTCGCCGACAATTTCTGTAGGCGACCCCTTTTAAAAAAAAAAATAAAACAACACTCAACCTAAAAATATGCCGACAACTTCTGGCGACTCACTGTGAGAAAATTCCTCTCTCCATTCTAATCGGACAATTCTGCTTTCAAAAATCGGTAGTGCATCCATGTCCCTTATGGATCAAACTACCCTTCTTTCCGTTGGGATACTATGTTCATTTCTACCTTGAACAAGTATAACCAACATTCTCTCGGATTTAGGAGCCACTGTTTAGACACCCCTAAACGAGAGAGGTTCCGAGATCCTTTTACCTCATTTCTGAGGTGGGGTGGACCCCCAATAGGTGTTAGTTTAGGAGTGATCCTTCGAGTCGAGAAGTCTTGCTTAAGACTCTCTTTTCCTTTCCAACTCCGATTCAGATTCCTTACCTTCTCTACACCTTTGAACACTCCGTTCTAAATAAACAAACCCTCTAATAAGTGATTCTTTTAATAAGTGATTCCTTCTTATTAATACATGAACAAGAATGAGTTCGGACTCTTTTCAATTCCTTTCTTTTCGTCCTAAAGAAAAGAAGCATAACTTGGGACTGACAACCAGAATCTACCCTGCAGAAATGGAAGCCCCGAAACTAATTTTCTCTTTTACCAATGGACTGGACTTCGCTGTCTATAAGGATGAGCTGCCCGACAATGGAATCATCCGATTTGGACAAAGATTTGAAAACACGAACGTCAAGATCACCGACGTCTCCCTCTTTGCACTGATGAACAAGGTATCTGAAGCCGAGGAGCCGCCGCTCGAGTTCAACCTTAGGTCGACCCAAGAATTCCCTCCTCTCGCAAAGGATCCCGACTAAAAGGAATACCGCCGTCCGCGAGAGGACCGTTCTTACTACCCCCACCGGTCTAGTTGTTTCCGCACCTACCCCGACTTTTGCCAAATCAAAGGGGAAAGAAATCCGAGAATTATGATGGACCTGTTACCGTGGAGGGTACGGATCTTCTGTAAGACCTTCGTTTTCGAAATCGGGTCCAGTTCAAAGATTCCGTCACTAACGAGGACCCAAAGAAGAAACAGAAGTAGAAGGATCGCTAGAGAGGCCGTAGCCGCCGAAGTTGCTTTCCTAGAGGAAATTCCGGAACCGCCAGAATATACACCGCCGCTCGAATACATACCACTCTTGGGAGGAAGCGGGTTTCATCCCCTCTCCGCCGCAGAAGATGAAGAAAATATTCGCAAGATTGTCTGCCACATTACCACGAGCCCGCATATTACAACGATAGACGCAAGAAAAGAACTAGAACTACGCCGTTTGCTCGACCGCAAACTTTGGTAGAAAAGTTAGCAAAGAAGGAAAACCGCCCGTATCGGAAATTCTACGAAGGATAGGGCGGGTGCCGCGTCAAATCCCGTCTTGGGCCCCGAGTAGAACCCGCCATCATGACAGAAAAGCCAAGTAAAAGAATGAAGGCTAGTCCGCCCGTTGTCGTCTCAGGATTACAAATTAGGGAGGATACCACCTACCAGCATTTGGCCGACAGATCATCTGGTCCTAGACCTTCTACTGTTAGAAGGATGGTATGGCGTCCCACTACTGGGCAGTTGAGATCGAAACGACGACTCGAGAAAGAAAGTCTCGCCGGAGACTTGAATGCGAAGAAAGTGCTACCGCGATGAAGGGGACTCGTGAGAAGGGGACCCGGCAGCCTATCGCACGACAACCACGAAGACACACGAAAGCCCCGCTAGAAGATGCCATGGAAAAGTTGAGAACCGATATCCGACGATTGGCAAAAGAAAGAGAAGAAAAGTTCGGAGACGAGATTGATTCATCGGAATTCATGGACGACGAATACGCGAAATCAACATGGTTGAGACACGAGCTTCATCGGCTTCGCAAGGTGCTCCTGCAGCCGCGAAAGAGAGGAGCCGTAACCGATGAGAAGGCGGCTTCGGGAAAAGACGACACGATCGCTCAAATGGCGAAGAGGATGGAAGAGATGGCCGTAGCTCCGGCCACTCTCCGCAGTCAAGTACAACCACATAGAGAGACACCCCCGCAGGTCATTCACATTGTAGACGGAGGAAAGGAGATTACGTCCGTCAATGGGGATTATCAGCTGAAAAAGGATACAACACAGAGTATGATTCCTGAAAAGGATATCAAGAACTTGGTGGAACAGCAGGTGCGAGAAGCCTTAGCACAATCGAAGAGCGGGACATCCATTCGGACGGGTAGACCTTACCCAGAAGAATTCGACGCTGTCCAATACCCGAAAGGCTTCGTACCACCTCTGTTCAAGACCTTTGACGGAACTGGGAACCCCCGACAGCATGTGGCACTTTCGTGCCAATTGTTGCAATGCCGGCGGGAGCGATGCATTACTCTTCCGACAGTTCGTCGGCAGTCTGTCGAGAATCGACTTCGACCGGTATGCGAATTACCAAATGGTTCGGTGAAGACGTTCTCGAGCTAGAGAACCTCTTCATCAAGCGATTCGCCGGAGCTCAGCACCACATCACTATAGGTGATTTAGTGGTAGAGAAACAAAAGCCGAATGAAACTTTGGTGGATTACATACTTCGATGGAGGAACTTAAGCATGAAGTGTGAACCACAGTTACAAGAACAGCATGCAGTCGGCATTTTACTAAAAAGCATCCATGGCCCGATAGCACTTCTCCTCAAGGGATTTACTATTAAGACTTTCGAGAAGTTGTTAAGCAAGGCCGGAAGCTTGCAAGAGGAGGCAAAGCAATTAAGTTTCACCGATAAAACGGATAAACAAAAGCCTCGTAAAGACTTTTGAAAAGAAATCCGGGATCGTTGCGGCAGGTTGATAAAGGCAAGCAACCGATGCAAATACCACCGTAACGGCCGCAAGCAACCACAACGGAATTACTGAGAACCCCGGCCCAGCCTATCACTCATCTCCGCAGTATGAACAACCACCTCGTCCGCAACGTACATTAAGGGAGCTTTTGAGCGAGAGAATATCCGTTCAAAAATGAAGCGATGCCGAAAATGTTCCGCAGTTGATGAAGACCCCGATTTCCAACTACCGGAACCTAAGAGACCGAAGAAGTCGACAAGAAAGGTGATCCCAACTTTCGCCCTTACCACCGGATGCTTGGGCACAAGATAGAAGATTGTATTACCTTCAAAAGTTGGCTCAATGACAACCTACGGAAAGGGAATATAATGATCCCGAAGGAGTACATGAAGGAACCCCTAGAAGGAGGTTCCGTCAATGTTGTCTCGACTCGATCCCATCATTCCGATAGATCCCTATACGACCGACGATGGATGGACTACCGCTTGGACGAGATCTTCGAAAAAGATTTTAGACGAAGATCCAAACCGCTTCGGTGCGAGCTTCAATTCGGAGTTCGAAACCCGTTAAGCCGATACTATCACTTGCGATGGAAGAACCACCTCAACAGGAGACGATTGAAGAAAAGAAGAAAATTGACGAAGAAGAGAAGACCGAGGCACCTAAGGCTAGACTAGGGGCTGCTTATCCTAGGATAGTTGTTTCCGATTCGGGGGAGAAATCCCTCGAACCTCCGACTCGTATGATTATCTCGCTCACTTCGGTGGGATTATATGATGATAAGGGTGATGGCGTTGGCTACGTTTTGACTGTTTCTAACGATTACGTAACTAACGATAATCCAGATATCGATTTCGATACCAACGACAATTCTCAAATCATACACGATCTCGACGAGCAAAATAACGAAGAAGACATCCATCAAGGAGGCTACGAGAGTTCAACAAGCAACAAATCTATCTGCGAGTTTCGAGGAGCTCCAATCACGATAGAGTTAGAGCCTTCGGACTCTGAAGCTAATCCGGAAGAGCCTGTCATTCCGATTCAAAAAGACACACCGACAAACTCAATGCTAAATTCAGAAGAAATCACAGAAGTCAACTTAAGAAGTGGAAGAGTTCTGCCTCCGAGAATGGGTCCAAAGGACAAAGGAAAGCAGGTGGTTGTTCAGGAAGAACCAACCCCGACAGAAGAAATACCCATTCGAGAAGAAAACGAGGCACATGAAAATAAAGTGGACTACAACGTGCTAGCCCATCTTAGGAAACTACCGGCCAAACTGAGCATTTATGATGCCCTCATCTTATCAAAGGAGATGAGAGAAGCTCTGATCAAGGCCTTACTTGATCCGGAAATTTGCTTAGCTCAAATGGCCGGAGATTCCTTAGATGAGGTTTGCTCGTTAAAGGAACAACGAGGTGTTACCTTCACGGACGATGACCTACTACTTGGAACAGCAGATCACAACCGACCGTTGTACATTTCGGTTACAATCGGAAAATTTACACTCTCCGTAGTATTGGTGGATCCAGGAGCATCAATCAATATAATGAATCTTCGAACGCTAAGCATACTTGGAAATTGATGCTCGCGAGCTCGAGGCGGACAAAATGTTATTAAGAGGATTCAACCGTAAAGGAGAAAGAGCCCTCGGCTCAATAACACTGCTAATGAAGACCGGTGACTTAGCAAAGACAACCGCGAAATTTCACATAATTGATTCAGAAACGTCGTTCAACGCTCTACCGGGCCGACCATGGATACATGAAAACAGGATGGTACCATCATCTCTACATCAGTGCATTAAATACTACGACGGAGGGGAACAGTGCATCAAAGGTGACTTACAACCATTCTCCGTACATGAAATCGGAATCCATGAAGATGCAGCTTATTATGCACCACCGAAGAAAACGATCTTCTCCAGAGATACCATAACAAATGAAGCAAAGAAAGTTCGGGACAACGAAGAACCTGAAGTTCTAGTCCAACAGTCACTCACCACTCCCTTACGGCGAGATGGTGAAGATTTCTCCACAACTCGCATCCGAGGTCGAGGCCGGGGACGAGGTTGTGGTAGAGACGTTAGGACGATTGGACGAGGAAACCGACCATCAATGTCGATCGGGAAGATAGTTCGAAGAAGAAAAAGAAATCAAACAAGAAGCAACGACAATAAGTCGAAAGAAGCCGCAATTCAAAATCCCTATCGAAGATGAAAGAAACGAAGAATATAAATCGATGTACGAGAAGATTAACCACTATGTACATACTATGACCCCGACCCCGATCCATTCTAATAAGATTGAGGGTATGGAGGTCAAAGAGGTACGTAGCGGTGGTGCAAAACCCATCAAATTCTACCGTGGTGCTCCTTCCTCCAAAACCGAAAATAATGTACAACTCGAAGATGCTACTTCATCGAATTAATGGAATTGCCTTTTGAGTGGTACTCTCCCCGTGTTCAAAATTTAATTCAGCGTGGTTTCTTACCTCGACAATGGACAAAAGGTCAATCACAACGTTTTGAAAATTTATGGAATAACTCCGGTCGTCCACCCAACTCAAAGCATGGTCTCGGATTCGGCACGAGTAGGATCAGCTGATGATACCGAATTTTGCTTGGTTGTCACTTGCGAATCTAATGAAAACTGCATGGAAACTACGGACGAACTCGAAGATTTACAAATTGGAGACGCTCCACCGTAATTCGAAGAAGAAATCAAATCTACGATAGATGAGTTAACGGAAGTTAACTTAGGTACTAGCGAAGAGCCTAGACCTACCTTTGTTAGCTCCTTACTCAATAAAGAAGACTCGAAGAAATAATCAAGTTATTAATGGAATTTAAAGACCGTTTTGCTTGGAGCTACGATGAGATGCCGTGATTAGCTCCGCAGGTCGCAATCCATAAGCTAGGGGTGGATCCCCGCTTCGTTCCAGTCGACAAGGTCCCGTAAGAATGCGGCTAGAAATCGAACAACAAGTCATAGCTGAAGTTAAAAAGCTAATAGACGCTAAATTTGTCCGTGAAGAACAATACCGACTTGGTTAGCCAACGTGGTACCGACCGGGAAGAAGAATGGTCAAATCGAATTTGTGTGGATTTCGCAGATTTAAACAAGGCATGCCCGAAAGATGAATTCCCTCTACCGATCCCGTAATTAATGATCGACATTGCTTCGATACATGAAATATTCTCGTTCATGGATGGATCTTCGTGATACAACCAGATAAAAATGGCTCCGTAAGATGAAAAACTTACGGCATTCGAACGCCGATCGGAGTATATTGCTACACAGATGATGCCATTCGGATCGAAGAACGCAGAGCAACCTACCGTAGAGCAATGACAAGAATTTTTGATGATCTCATCCATAATCAAGTCGAATGCTACGTGGACGATGTGGTCATCAAAAGCAAAGTAAAGGACAACCACTTGTATGATTTGAGAATTGTTTTCGAACGATTAAGACAATTTAACCTTAAGATGAATCCCTTAAAATGCGCCTTCGGCGTCACCTCCGGAAATTCTTAGGATTCATTGTCCGACATCGTGGAATCGAAATCGACCCGGAAAAGATTAAAGCCATCTTAGAAATGCCGCCTCCCAAAACCTTAAAACAACTACGATCTTTTCAAGGGAAGTCGGCATATCTTCGACGCTTTATCTCAAACTTGTCGTGTAGGTGTCACCTTTCTCGCACTAGTTAAAAAGGACGCCAAATTTATTTGGGAAGAGAAATGCCGTAGGGCCTTCGAGGACATTAAACAATATTTAATGACACCTCCCGTCCTAGCAACCTCAGCCTCGTGTAGATCGCTAATACTTTATACCGCGGCTTTAGACGACTCTCTCTGAGCCCTGTTAGCCTGTGTCAATGATGAGGGTAAGGAAAATGCTCTTTACTACTTAAGCCGTCGTTTGCTTCGACGGAAGTAAAGTATCCCGCAATTGAAAAGCATTGTTTGGCCCCGATCTTCGCCGCTCAAAAGCTCGTGCATTACATGCTTTCTCATAAGGTCAACCTGATCTCGAAGTTTAATCCATTGCAATACTTGATGACTCGTCCAACGCTTTCCGGCAGACTTGCCAGATGGTCAATGATATTATTGCAATTCGATATAACTTTCGTGCCTCTTCGTGCCGTAAAGGGACAAGTCTTAGCAGACTTCCTTGCAAAGACACCCTTTGCCGGCAGAATCTCCTCTCAATGACGATCCGCCGGATGAACAAATAATGAACCTAGAAGACCTTGATGATCGACGTTGGGAATTATATTTCGACGGAGCATCTTCAGCGCACAAAGACGAAGAATCGCAAGTGATAGTGCCTGGTAAGGCAGGAATCGGGCTAATCTTTATAACACCGGAGCGGGGGATGTTAAGATACTCCTACCACTTGACAGAACCATGTACAAACAACGAAGCGGAATACGAAGCCCTCATAACGGGACTGGAATTAACCATTCGAATGGGTATAACAGACATCAACATCTACGGGGATTCGAAATTAATCATTCAACAGATCGATCGGACAAGATGCGAATTTTAAAACCAAGACTCGAGCAATACTTCCAAGATGCCATACGAATTGTTGGAACAGATTCCGAATGTGATGATCTACAAAATTCCTGCAAAAGAAAACGCTTTAGCAGATGCGCTAGCTCGTCTCGCAAAAGAATTTGCTCGTTTGCAAGATGAATCGATGGAAGTGTCGGTTCACGGACGTCGGGTCCTATCACAACTCAACATAGACACAATACACAAATCGAAAAAGAAAAAGAATCGATCGCAAGCAGTGACGTGAAAACACGGAAGATTGGCGACAACCATTGATGAACTACCCGTAAACAGGAAAGCTACCGGACGATAGGTCGCTAGCCCATCGGATCAAGAAAAGAACTCCGTCCTACGCATTAATAAACAACACGTTATACGTAAGGTCTTTCGATCAAATGTGGCTAAGGTGCCCGAGCGGGTCCGAGGCCCGTGAAATTGTTAAGGAGGTGCATTCGAGACTCGTGGCGCTCACCATCGGGCCCGAAAATGAAAATGAAAATTAAAAGACTAGGGTACTACCGGCCCTCGATGATGACCGACCGCATGAAAATCGCCAAGAGCCGTCATCGCTGCCAAGTGCACGGAGTGGTTCTACACCAACCTCCAAATGTGCTACATCCAACAATTGCATCGTGGCCATTTGAATGTTGGGGCACATATATAGTGGGTCCAATAGAACCACCGTCGTCAAAAGGACATCGCTTCATTCTTGCGGCTACAGATTACTTTTCCAAGTGGGCAGAGGCAGTTCCACTTAGAGAAGTGAAAGCACATCACGTACTACAATTTTTCAAGAACCAAGTTGTTTACCGTTTCGGAGTGCCGCACAGAATCATCTCGGATAATGGGTCAGCATTCAGAAGTACGCAAATCAACAATTTTGTCAGGAGACATGGAATCGACTGGCGATATTCGACGATTTACTACCCAAGAGCAAACGGCCTTCGTCGAGGCTTTTAATAAAACTCTCGTTCAAATTTTAAAGAAAACCTTGGACGATAATAAGAGAAATTGGCACGATAAGTTGTTAGAAGCCTTATGGGCCTACCGGACAACCTTCAGAACACCTACTCAAGCTACACCTTACGCTCTGGTGTATGGGTCCGAGGCAGTGTTACCCTTAGAAGTCCAGACTTCCTTCACTCGAATTGCGACTTGCAAATAAAATCACAAACGAAGAGAACGCCAAATTACGACTCGAAAAATTAGAGAGCCCGGAAGAGAAAAGACTTGCAGCCGCAACAAAATTTAGAACTATACCAAGCTAAGATGGTTCAAGCCCATGATAAACCGGTCCGCCCAAGAACCTTTAAAGTTGGTGACTTAGTTCTCGTTCTCAAGAGACCTATTCTTGCACACCGCAAGATAGGAGGAAAATTTGAACCCACTTGGGAGGGACCATTTGTAGTTGAGGCAGTCTACTCAGGAGGCTCCTACCAGCTAGTGAACTGCCAAGGAGAACGACATATGCTTCCGATCAATGGACGATACTTGAAAAAGTATTACGCTACCTGATGTTTCGAAGGAATGAACTTTCCATCCCTAGAAGCACGGGTGAAGTGATTACTTAGCGACCGGGTCCGAACCCAAAAATAATAAAATGTGCTAAAATAAATAAAATCCTGATAATAAAGTTTTCTTTGTTTTCTCTCTTCCAAATCAAAATCTCTTACCTGATCTTATCCCACTTCATTCCTGTTAAGTTTAAAAATAATAAAAAAAAAAGTCTTTAATAAACATTTTCTTAATGTTCTTGTTCTTAGTATGTACCCCGATCCTTTTCCTTGTCTTTTCGCAGGGAAATGTCGAGCGGGCGGTTGGTCCTGAACTTTAAGAATGGCGTAAGCCATGCACTCGATGAAAAGAGGGTGAAAGATAGAGCGATAATCGAGATTGGCTCGGATTTCGCACCAGCAGGCCTACAGTACGAGGAAAGTGACTGGGTCCCAGTTGACCGAGAAGAACTGCCCGGACAGACAGTGATGAAAGTGGGTGGCCCAAGCCACCAACCCAGCAGCAAGAAAAGAAAGACAAACATTGAAGAAGATAAGAAAATGAAGTCTGTAGTCGCTACAGCAGAGGCGGTGCTTGCTCGCCGCCGCGCCCACGAGAGATTCAAGAAGTTCGAAGAGCTACTCTCACGAGCAACGCAACGAAGAAATAAGAATCGCCGTATCCGTAAGATGTTAACAAAACTAGCCGCGGACCGGCGCGACGAGACAAGCTTGCTAATGTCGAGTGCATACACTTCAAGGACACCGGTTCACCAGGAACCTGAAGAAAGGAGGCCAGCTCCTAGGATGACAGAAAGAACCAGGGAAATTTCCAGAAGATCAGAAGAAAGAAGGCTACCACGCCACCGGATAGAACCACCAATGATGCATGACCTTGTTGCGAAGCAACCCCGGGGATGTCCCGACAAGCATCATCCCCGAGGAGCCGAGGTATGCGGGAGAACGTGAAGGGATTGAACCGTATATCCCACAATATGTCACCGTGCCTCGCCATCCGCGGATCATTCCGGAATACGAGTTAGAAAGAATACGGAATGTCCGAAGAAAACTTTTGAATACTTCGAGAGAATTAGAGGCGGAAGAATAAATATACTAGAGGGCCTCGAGCTACATACGGACGTATTCTCGCAGTATGAACAACAACAGAATCGTGGATTGCATCCGGATTTGAAAAGAATGGGCCGAGCAGGTCGCCTAAGGGAAAACACATACTCAGAACCCCGGAGATGGATGCCAGGGAAGGGAAGAATCACAATACAATGTGGATGCTGTTACAACTTTGCGGAGGACAGGAAGGGAAACCCATCGGGAATACTCCGTCATGGGCGAGTGGATCCGATGCCATTAGTCATCAAGAGAATGGTAAAGAGATTGATAACATGGAGGGTATCGCCAGCTAGATTGCATACCCAATAGCTGCATTATCAACATCTACAAACAGGGTGATCGCATACCCCCACACATAGATCACCACGACTTTGTCGGACCTTTCGCACGGTCTCTTTCTTGAATGAGTGTAACATCATGTTCGGATCCGACCTCCGGATAGCAGGTCCGGGTGAGTTCCGAGGGCCGGTAAAGATACCTTTACCGGCAGGTTCCGTCATGATACCGAAGGGCAACGGAGCGGATATCGCTAAGCATTGCATACCGGGAGTACCGGTGAAGCGGATCTCGGTTACTTTCGAAGGATGGACAACGAGAAGACACCTTACCATTTCCGACCGGACCCGTAGCTAGAGAGCCTCCGGCCTTACGAGCCGTGAGTTACATGGAAAATATCACACCTCCAATGTACATCCATACGACATCCTTGCCAAGGATGGCTTGGAAGGTGATGTTATCGACCATGTACCCCACTATTCGGACATGGATTTTTTACAGATGCTTCTTTGGATGGATCGACAAAGATCATACACAGTCCGTTTTGAGTTTACATGGATTGTATGAAATATATTCCAGATCAAGATGTATGATGTATCTTCTATATGATTGGAATGAAAGTGACCATGTCACATTTTTGGCCTTCACCTCTTTTGTGCAAATTGATTGGGAAACGCCGTTAAAGTTAAATGAACTTCGAACAAAGAACAGAAAAGGAATAAAAAAAAGAGAATAAAAGAAAACTTTCCTTAAAAAAAAAAAAAAAAATTCAACACTCAACCTAAAAATATGCCGACAATATCACTTTTCCTCTCCTCCTAAACTCTTTAGTAGAGAAAACACACTACACATAAATCCCTAAACTCTCTCTAATGGACTCTCCACACAAGAATAATGACAAGACTCTGAAAAATAATGAAGAGACACTAAACTTTTAGCTCCAAATTCATTTAAATTCAGGTAGAACCGACTTTCCCAAGAGTTCTTTCCGGCACCCCCTCCAAAATCTGGCCAAATACATTGAATCTGGTTAAGTTCACGATAAGGCACGGCCGACGCTCGATAGGGTGCCGTCCGACGCTATTTTCCATCATTCTGCCCAAAATCTAAGGAATTGTGGGTAGTCCAACGCTGGATAGGGAGCGGTCCGACGCTCTAGGTCAAAATACCCAATTTACCTCATTTTGATCCGAATTCTCTCCTTTTTTGCTTCCTTTTGCTCCAAAGGCTTGAAATCATCGTATCTGCATGAAATCAAGAAAGATACCCTTCTTTAAAGTGAAATAGCATCAAAAATAGGTATGGAATATGCATTAAAAAGCTATCAAATTTTTAGTGGATCAGCCATCACATGAATTCTTTTCCTTCTTGGATGGATCGTCTGGATACAATCAAATCAAGATGACTCTAGAAGATACAACACTTACAGCTTTCAGAACTCCGATCAGGATGTACTGCTACACCGTAATGCCATTTGGTTTGAATAATGCTGGAGCAACATACCAAAGAGAAATGACAATGATCTTCGATGACCTTCTCCACAATCAAGTGGAATGTTATGTGGATGATTTGGTCATTAAGAGAAAGTGAAAGAAAATCACCTATATGATTTGAGGATCATATTTGAACGATTACGACAATATAATCTATAGATGAATCCCTTAAAGTCTTCCTTCAGTGTTACCTGAAAGAAATTTCTAGTATTCATTGTTTTTCATCAGGGAATCAAAATTGATTCAGAAAAGATTAAATCTATCTTATAAATGCCTCCTCTCAAAGCCTTGAAACAATTACGATCTTTTCAAGGTAAACTGGCATACCTAAGATGCTTCATATCTAATCTATCAGGAAGGTGTTTACCCTTTTTTTATTTACTTCGAAAGGATGTCAAGTATTTTTGGGGAGAGCGTCCTGTTTTGGCAGCCCCTATCCCGGGTAGGACGTTGATACTTTATACTGCAGCCTTAGAAGAGTCCCTCGGAGCCTTACATGACCAAGTCAATGATGAGGGTAAAAATAATACACTATACTACTTGAGTCGACATCTAATAACCGTGGAAGTAAAGTATCCTCCTATTGAGAAACACTGTCTAGCTTTCATTTTCGGTGCTTAGAAGCTTATACAGTACATGTTTGATGGCGGTGTTGCGCCGTGTCGGAGATTTTCTGGGTGTTGATGTCGATTTGGAGTCGCCACTGTGTTTATCTATAACATTTCCCTAATATTCAATAAGTCTTATATCTTTAGATTATATAAAAGAATCTTTAGATAATTAGAAATTTGAAGAAAATAAGGGCTAATAATATAGAATATTATAGAAAAAGGGATATCAGTGATTTATCCTTAAAATGAAGATTCTAGAATTGTCTTATCCTAGAAATTCTATATAAAGATAATGAAATTTTTGGTAACCAGAGTTTTTTAGATATAATATCTATTCTGAGTTCTTTAAATCTCCTATAGGAGTAAGCTCCCATAATTAATTACATCTTAGGAAATTTATAATTATCTAAGAAAACTTTTGATTAATGTTAATCACTTGCTTTCTGAATAAATTTAAGGAAAGATGTGCCCACTATCAATCATAAATGTCATGTTGTCATGTTAATTTTATCTCGTTGTCATGTTGTCTTGTTGATCATTTTTGTTTTGTTTTATCATTTTTTTTTTGTTTGTTTATTTGTTTGGTGGCTATCCTAAAAGTTTTGGTTTTATTTTGTCTTGGTTTTATCATTTTAATGAATTTTATTTTGTTTTGTTTTATTGTCTTTTGTCTCGTCTTAGGAATGTTGTCCTGCAAAACAAAGTTAGCAAAACCTATAACATGCAAAGGAAATCTAAAACAAAATTTGTCTCCATCTTGCAAAGAAAACATTGTCAAAAAATTATTCAAGTTAAATGTCTTGTTATTTTTATTGGATATACAAACTTTGTTGTAATGTCAGTTTTAGATTTATGTCAATTTGAATTTTTTTGATTTTTTTTAAATGTCGATTTAGATTGGATTCTAGATTTTATGTCGATTCTTGTCTGATAAAAACTTTATGTCAACGTTGAGTTACGTCAATCTTATAATTTTGTTGATTTAAATCTGATTTAAGTCAAATTTTTATTTAGGTTGAACTTAAGTTAGACTTGTTTTAAGTCAATCTTAATAATTTAAATCAAACTTATTTTTGTTGAAATAAGTTTAATTAAGTTTGATTTGGATCGAACTTAATGTTGAGTTTACTTTGATTTAGATCAAACTTAATAGTTTTGTCAAAATAAGTTCAAATAAGATTGAACTTAATGTTGAATTAAGTTCGATTTGGGTCAAACTTGATGTTGAGTTATGATTGATTTAAATCAAACTCAATATTTTTGTCAAAATAAGTTCAATTTTTATTGAACTTAATGTTGAATTAAGTTTGATTTGGGTCAAACTTGATTGTTGAGTTGAGTTTGATTTAAATCAAACTTAATGTTTTGTCAAAATAAGTTCAATTTAACTTGAACTTAATGTTGAATCAAGTTCAATTTGGGTCGAACTTGATGTTGAGTTATGATTGATTTAAAACAAACTTAATGTTATTGTCAAGATAAGTTCTATTTAGATTAAAATTAATGTTGAATTAAGTTCGATTTGGGTCAAACTTGATTGTTGAGTTGAGTTTGATTTAAATCAAACTTAATGTTTTTGTCAAAATAATTTCAATTTAGAATGAACTTAATGTTGAATCAAGTTCGATTTGGGTCGAACTTGATTTAAGTCAAACTTTATATTCTGTCAAGTTTGATTCAAGTTAGGTTAAATCTGAACTTATAGTTGATTCAAGTTTAATATGGATTGAACTCAAGTTTGATTTAGGTTTGGTTTAATTTAGGTTCAAGTTAGATTGAACCTAAACTTAAGGTTGACTTAAGTTCAATTTGGGTTGAACTCAAGTTTGATTTAGGTTTGGCTTAAGTTAGGTTAAAGTTAGATTGAACATAAACTTAAGGTTGACTTATGTTCAATATGGGTTGAACTCAAGGTTGATTTAGGTTTTATTTAAGTTAGGTTCAAGTTAGGTTGAACCTAAACTTAAGGTTGACTTAAGTTAAATATGGGTTGAACTCAAGTTTGATTTAGGTTTGATTTAAGTAGGGTTGAACTAGGTTTAAGTTAAGTTTAGTTAAAATAAACTTAATTAAGGTTTAAGTTTTATTTAAATAATACTCAAAAGTTAATTAAGTCTAAGTAGATTAAACTTAATCATTAAAGTGTTATTTAGGTAAAACTTAAATTTTAATTAAGTCTAATTAAAATTAGACTTAACTGAAATTTAAAGTTATTTAAGCCTAATTTATGTAAGACTTAAGCCTAATAAGTTAGTCTTTATTAGAATATAAGTTTGATTAAACTTTATTTAATTAAGGTTTAATAATTTTATTAAGCTTAATGAATTATACTTAAATAAGGTTTAGAATTGATTAAACCTTAGTTGGTTAAGGTTTAATAGTATAATTAAGTCTAATGTAACAGACTTAATTATGATTTAAGAATGATTAAACCTTAGTTGGTTAAGGTTTAATAATTTAATTAAATCTAATGTGATAGACTTAATTATGATTTAGTATAATAGGTTTAAGACTAATTAAACCAAATTTGGACAAGATTTAATTGATTAATTAGACTTAATTAGGGTTAAGTATAATTGGTTTTAGGTTAATTAAACCTAATTTAGGTAAGCTTTTATTGATTAATTAGACTTAATTCGGGTTAAGTCTAATTATTTTAGGATTAATTAAACCTAATTTGAGTAAGGTTTTATTGATTAATTATACTTAATTAGGGTTAAGTCTAATTTATTTAAGATTAATTAAACCTAATTTGGGTAAGGTTTAATTGATTAATTAGACTTAATTAGGGTAAAGTCTAATTGATTTAGGATTAATTAAACCTAATTTGGGTAATGTTTAGTTGATTAATTAGACTTAATATGGGTTAAGTCTAATTGGTTTAGTATTAATTAAACCTAATTTGGGTAATGTTTAATTGATTTATTAGACTTAATATGGGTTAAGTCTAATTGGTTTATAATTAATTAAACCTAATTTGGGTAATGTTTAATTTATTAATTAGACGTAATTAGGATTTAATCTAATTGGTTTAGGATTAATTAAACCTAATTTGGGTAAGGTTTAATTGATTAATTAGACTTAATACGGGTTAAGTCTTATTGGTTTAGAATTAATTAAACCTAATTTGTGTAAGGTTTAATTGATTAATTAGACTTAATTAGGGTTAATTCTAATTGGTTTCAGGTTAATTAAACCTAATTTAGGTAAGGTTTAATTTATTAATTAGACTTAATTAGGGTTAAGTCAATCTGATTTAGGATTAATTAAACCTAATTTGAGTAAGGTTTAATTAATTAATTAGACTTAATTAGTGTTAAGTCTAAATGGTTTATGATTAGTTAAACTTAATTTAGGTAAGGTTTAATTTAATTAATTAGGTTTAATGTGGGTTAAACCTAATTAGAGTTTAATGGTTAATTAAACCTAATGTAAGTAAGGTTTAAGTTAATTAATTAGGTTTAATGTGGGTTAAACCTAATTAGGGTTTAAAGGTTACTTAGACCTAATGCAAGTAAGGTTTAAGTTGATTAATTAGGTTTAATGTGGGTTAAACCTAATTAGGGTTCAAAGGTTACTTAAACCTAATGTAAGTAAGGTTTAAGTTAATTAATTGGGTTTAATGTGAGTTAAAACAAATTACAGTTTAATTGATTAATAAGACTTAATTATGGTTCAATCTAATTAGTTCAAGATTAATTAAACCTTATTTGATTAAGGTTTAATTAATTAATTCGACTTAATTAGGGTTAAGTCTAATTGGTTTAAGATTAATTAAACCTAATTTGAGTAAGGTTTAATTGATTTATTAGACTTAATTAGGGTTAAGCCTAATTGGTTTAAGATTAATTAAACCTAATTTGAATAAGGTTTAATTGATTAATTAGATTTAATTAGGGTTAAGTCTAATTTATTTAAGGTTAATTAAAGTTGATTAAAGTTGATTAAGCCTAATGTGGTTAAGGCTTAATGGTTAATTAGGTTTAATGGTTAAACCTAATGATGTCTTAAGGTTGATTAAGCCTAATGTGGTTAAGGAATAATAATTAATCAATCTTTAAACTTAATTAAAGTTTGACTTTGTATTAAACCTAATGTAATTAAGTTTTAATGAGTTAATTAAGTTTAATATATTTTTAAACTTAATTAAATGGATATTATTTAATATTTATTCATTTCTTTTTAAGTTTGATTTAATTAAGCTTAATTTGTCTTTAAGCTTGATTAAGGGTTTGATTAGGATGATGATTAAGCCTGATTTGTCATGTTGGACTTAACTAGATTTTGTCACGAGTCTATTGTGAGTTAGACTCATTTTAACCTTTGGAAAAATAGGCTAAATAATAAAAAGGTGATTTTTAGGATTTAAATTTAATAATTAATAATGAGTTTTAAATCCTAAATTTTGAAATATCATTTCAAATTGTTTAATGACTTAAAAGGCATTGTCTTAGAGTTATTGTCTGTTACCCTAAAATTTCTAGCCATTTTCCAATTTGATTTTTCTTAATTTCTAATTTTTATAATTCTTTTTAGAAATAATTATAAAGTAACTTAGAAATTATTAAATTTCACCCTAGTAAATTTTTTTGTCCTTAGAATAATTAGGGAATATATGTCATACTAAAAGGATGATTTTGAGAAAATATCATAATTTTTGAATTTATAGTTAATTTTTAATAATTAAACTACTTTAAAGAGTAATTAATTAATTAAAAATAAAATACAAATAAAAAATTAACATTATTGAGTCCACATTATTCTTCTTTTACTCCTGTTTCCAATGGTATTTTTATTTTGTTTTTGTGATTTTTCTACAAAAAGATATGAATTTTCAATTTTTTAAAGTTTCTCTGATTTTAAATAAATCTTATTCAATCAGGAAATCTTTAAGAGCGCCGCGTGTCCTCGAATCTGTTGAAAAGCGGCTGATCCGCTGCGGGGCTCTAAACAGCGGATCAAATAGGGATTAATCTCAGCGTTCGTTTTTAAAACATAAAAGCGGACGACATCGGTTCATCTCCCTCCATCTGGTTCATCACACGAGCCGTCTATGGTTTAGGCATAATATCTCACTCAAATCTCCATGGATTTGAGTGAGATTTGTTCCTAGAGCTTCATTTGGAGCAGACGAAGTCATCCATACGGTGATGATACCATTTTGAAATGATTTGTTTCACAAAGCATCAAATCCTAGCCAAGACTAGATCAAGTGATCCATACCTTGGCCTTTGTGGATGAAATTTTGATTTTAATAACTCTACACCTTCGTGGAGACCTCTGTAGGGTTGATTTGGCTTCAATTTAGATCTGATTTGGGCCTAAGTATGAATTTATTCTCAAGGTGTCTCAACTTTAGGGGAAGAGATTGAACAGTGGATTGAACGCTAGGGACTGTTAATTTTGATTGGGATTGTCTTTATAGGGCCTTAGGAAGCTTCAAGGAAGGTCAATTTGGAGTTTTAGGTATTTGGTTTTGAAATTGAAAAATGTCATGTTTAGGCCATTTTTGGTGCTCTCGGGTTGGCTAAATTGAGAAGATATGGTGGGTTTGAGGGCTTGGTTTCATTGGGGATCAATGCTTAGGTTCTAGTGAACATTTTTGGTGTTGAAAGTTTGAGGATTTGGGTAGTGGTTGGGGATCTCCTATTTTTGGTCCTCTCTTCTCATGGGCTCGGGTTTGGTTCCTTTTATAGCCATGGATGGCTTGGGCTAAGCTCAGGTTTCACTAGGGAAGGTCCTATCTAATTAATAATGGTTATGGATAAGTTTCATAATAGAGAATTATCACCTTTGAGTATCCCCAAGCATATCTATGTCTAATTCACTCATAGTGGATTTTTGACTCAAAGCTTTGGCTCCTCCTCATTGGATACTCCATGAGGTGTTTTTGGCTTCTCATATTTGAATTGAATTTACCTTCCTTAGGTAGAATTATCTAGCTCATCCAATGGATGGATGGTAAGGTGACACTTAAGCTTTAGTTTCATCATTACCATGGATTATCGTGATAGTCCTTAACTATGGTAATGAGGTGAGTTCAAGTCTTGTTTCTTCTCCGTTGGATGATCTAGGAGGTGGCTAAGATAGCCTTTGTGTTGGTCGGCCACATCACCTCAAAGGAAGGGGTGATTCATGCTTTAAAATGGGGGATAATTTTACACATAATCCCTCACTTGTCTCATTCCTTTAAAAGACCTTGATTAGCTCATTCTTTGATAAAATTGATTTGTTATATGTCTATTATATGAGGAAGAGGTGTGTGATGACGCAAAGTGAGCAACATGTCTTTCACTTAACATGTCAACTAAGGTTTAGAAGGAGCATGACACATAAACCCCACCCCCTCGCTTTTTAATTTTCCAAAATTGGTATTTATGAGATCATTCTATGATGTAAGGTTGATCTATTTGCTTATTTTTCTTCATTGGATGGAATTTGAGGTGTTTGATGACTCACCAAATATTCCTCTAAGAATTCATGCGGGAATGACACTTCATTTCCCTTCATGATTAAAGTGTCATCATGCCCTTTTAACGATGGTTAAATGGCATGTCATGGGTCATTAACGGGTGGAGTCATATTGAATGGGTTGGGTTGGGTCTAACCCATATTGAGTCATCCATTATGTCATAAAGGGGTTTGAAATTTTTGAAAACTAATTATTATGTCATAATTGGTGTCATGTGTTAAAATTCCATTTTATTCTCTTTTAATTTAATTTTCATTCTAATTAATTATGTCATTAATTAAAAAAATGTTGGAAGTTATTTTATTAATAAATTAATTAATCAAAATAATATGAAATTGATTATTTGATTAGTTTTATGTTATTTTTGGTTTAAAATTAAATTTTTTCTTATTTCATGGTGTCTAATTATATTTTCATTTTAATTAATTATTTAATTAGTTAAAATATTGAAAATTATATTATTATCCAATTAATTAATCAAATAATTTTGGAATTTGATTAATTTATATTATTTTTGGTTCAAAATTGAGTGTTTTGACCCAATTTGATGAGTGTTGACTAGGGTTAATCAGTATTGACCTAGGTTGACCCAAGTTAACTTGGGTTGATGAATTCTAGTTCAACGATATTCAATGTGGCTTTCTCAACCTTGTCATGGTTGATTTGGTCATAAAATTAGTGGTTTTGCATTTTGAGTTCTAAATTGATCAAATTGACAAAATTTAGGGTTTTGGTGAACCTAAAGGTCAATGTGGTGATTTCTAGATTAATTTTTGGTAAATTTGATCAATATCTAGTTAATTATGTCAATGTCTATTACTGAAGTCAATTTTATGATAAAAGGGGTACGGATTAGCCATTTTGACCAATTTTAACCTATCTAGGTCAAAGGTTTGACTAAAGTTGTCTTAATGGTCATGTAATGTCTTTAAGTGGTTAAATATGTCATATTTGACTGGTTTAGTGTTTTGATTGACTTGGTTGTCAATGGTTGATCTATTGGGATAGTAGGGTTGGTCACTGGGTCAGGAATTGACCAGTTTGACCAAAGTTTACTTTTTAGGTCAAAAGTTCACCTATTGGGTCAATAGGGTTGGTCATTGGGTCAGGATTGACCATATTGACCAAAGTTGACTTTTTAGGTCAAAATTGATCTATTGGGTCAATATGGTTGGTTATTCGGTCAGAATTGATCATTTTGACCAAAGTTGACTTTTAAGGTCAAAGCTTGACCTGTTGGGTCAATAGTTGATCAAATCAGGATTTGTCATTTCTGATTTGATCATTTTAACATGTCATCAAAATTTATGTTAAAAAGGTTTCATAGGGTCTCACCCTAGATATTAGGGTTTAGTGACCATCATTAAGAGTTAAGGAGTTAATTTTTGAAGACTTCCCACTCTAATATAGTTTATAAATAGTCCTCACAAAAGTGAGGTCAACAATGTTGTCTCATAAGTTCAACCTGATTTTGAAAGTTAATCCGTTGCAATATTTGATGAACTAACCAGCACTTTCTGCACGTTTGTTGATGATACTATTGCAATTCGATATAACATTTGTGCCCCTTCACGCTATCAAAGGGCAGATTCTTGGGGATTTTCTCGTAGCGCACCCATTAACAGCTGGGTCCCCTCTCAATGAAGAACTACTAGACGAACAAATAATGCAAGTGAAAGATCACAATGCTCAACGTTGGGAAATTAATTTCGATGGAGCGTCGTCAGCTAGGAAAGGCAAAGGAAAGTAGACAGTGATACTAGGCAAGGAAGGAATCAGTTTGATCTTCGTGACACCAAATCAGGCCATACTAGGATATTCCTACCACTTGACAGAGCTGTGCACCAACAACGAAGCAAATTATGAAGCTCTAATCACCGGTTTAGAATTGACATACTTAATGGAAATAATGAATATTGCCATTTATGGTGACTTGTAGCTCGCCATCTAGCAAGTGGTATGACAATATAAGAATTTGAAACCAAGGGTAGAAGAATATCATTAGTATACAATGAAATTATTTGAGAAGATTCCAAGTGTGACGTTCTATAGAATTCCTCGAGCAGACAATGCCCAGGCAGACGCTTTAGCTAAGCTTGCTAAAGAGTTGGCTTGTCCATCCGAAGACTCTATAGATATTATATTATAGGTACGTCAAATTTTATCACAAATCGACCTCGACAGCTTGCACAAGCTCAAAAAAGGAGAAGGGGTAGCTACAATGTCATATGATATAGAAGATTGGGGTCAAGCGATAACGGAATATCTACAAACAAGAAGATTTCCAGAAGACAAATCAGCAGCACATCAAATTCAGAAGAGAGCTGTCTCATATGCCCTAATCGATAATGTTCTGCACAGAAGATCCTTCAACCAAATGTGTCTTAGATGTCTCAGCAGAATAGAAGCATAGAAAATCGTTAAGGAGGTACATGCCAAATTTTGTAGAGCTCACCAGTTGATACACCTAAAATATATAGTGTTTTAATGTACATTTGTATTCTTATTTTTTATGATATTGCACTTTAATGGAAGGTATTTTATGTTTTTTCTTGCAGGTATGGTGAAAATGAGTGATTATGATGAAAGGAGCAAAATTGGATCAAATTTGGAGCAAAAAAAAAAAAAATGAAAAATTGGACTTTGGTGGCTAAGTGCTGCCTGGTCGGCGCTTAGGCGCCACAGTTAAAAATTGAATTTTCTTCATTTTTGGCTCCAATTTCATGGGTTGTTTGAAGAACCTTTTGGAGGTGACTTCCTTAACTTCCCATGGGCGGCAAATTTGAATGAAGGGATGCATCTTTTGGTGGATGCTTTGAATCTGGACAAGATTTGAAGAGACACCAAGGCACCTTTTGGAAAATTATATCATGAAGACTTGGATTTAGTTTAAGTGTGTCCTTTTAGTGTCCTCTTTAATTTTAGAGTGTCATCTTTTATTTTAAGTGTGTATTCTTCTAATTTCAAGAGTTCTTTTCAACTTTTACTTTTAGTCTTTTATTGTTTAAAGTCTTTTAGAGTTAGTTAGTTTAAGGAGAAAGGGTTGGTGTGAAACTTTCTTTCCACCAATTTTCTTCCATCCATTTATCTAGTTTTTATGGAAGTCTGAAGTCAGTTCCTAAGTCAACAGAGTTGGGAGCTAACCTCTGTAGTGTTGTCTTGTGGAAAGTCAAGTTTCAAAGGAATTTCCAGAGTCTTGTGGAGAGGATATTCAGATAAGTGTTTACTTCTGTTTTATATATTTAGTTTTTAATTAAAGCTTGTTGTGTTTTCTTTATGATTTCTATTTTCAAATCAATGTGTGCTTGTGTTTTCTCAATGAAATCTGAGTAGTTTTATTTATTTTTTTCTTTCTAAAATGAAGAAGTAATTAAATTATGTAGAATTGTTGTGGAATGTATAAGTGTTTAAAGTTGGAATACGTTGTGAAGATTTAATTCCATGAACTTAATTTACTTCTTAATTTGGCCAGTTAAAATGTTAAAATTTGTTGTGAGATTATGTAAGATCAAATGCGGTATTGTCTCAAACAACAATTGGTAAAAATCACATCCAATTATATGGGTGAGTATTGTAGTCCATATAATTGAATGCAAATATATTAGGATATATGTTTTTAATGGGGGTAAAATTAGAGAACATTAGTGTGACAGGCTAAAGTTCCCTAATTTGGTTTGATATTTTAAATTTTGTTATGAGAAGTTAGCCCCCAAGTGAAGGGAATCGAGGGAACACTAGAGTGAGAGCTGCTATCTTCCCTGCCTAACCATATTTAAAATTGTAAAATTTCAAATTAACTAATGTTCTTTATAGAACCAAGTAAGGGTAAAAAATAAATCTGCTACTATTTGTCACAACACATTTAAATACTTCCACAACAACACATTCATAATTATTACTGTTTTATAAGAGAAAGAAAAATATATTTTATTTCCTAGTGTTTTATATCGTTATTTAGTTCTGATAAATTTCATTTCCTGCTTAGCTTTTTATTAAAATACCAAAAACAACTATCAAACTTTACAAATCAAAACATACTTTCAAAAGTCATATAAAAAGTAAAAATATAATTTTCTTATTTCTTTAAAAAAATTTTACATTTCGCTGTAGGTTCGATATCTTGGGGCTTAATTAGAAAGTCCTATATTACTTGATAAACGATACATATACTTGCGTAGTATCCCATATTATAAAATCATAATTTGCATATCTAAAACGTAAGCATAAATATTCGGGGATCAAGTTTTTGGCGCTGTTGCCTGGGAAATTAATTAAAATTACATTTTTAAAGAGAATTAAGAAAATTTAAATTTTTACTTTATTTTTATTTTGTGTGTTGTGTTTTATTTTATTTTATTGTTGTATGCGTAGTTCAGGTTCTGAGGGACTTGTGCCTTACGATTTTGAATTCGAAAGAACTATTAGAAAAATAAAAAAATAAAAAATTCTGAAAAAGATAAAAATATTCAAGAAATGACAAATCATCAAAATAAAAATGTTGGCATCAATCAAGAATTCTGACCATTAAGAGATTATGCTAACCCTACAGTGGATGAACTTCATGGTAGTATTCAACACCCTACTGTAGCTACTAATTTCTTTGAGCTTAAACCTGCTATTATCCAAATGGTGTCTAATAATCAGTTTGGTGGAGCAACACTGAAGATCCTAATTTATGTATTGCTAATTTTCTAGAGTTGTGTGCTACTTTTAAATATGATGGTGTTTCGGATGATGCTATTAGACTCAGACTTTTTCCTTTCTCACTAAGGGATAAAGCTAAGATATGTTTAATTTTGTTAGCACCAGGATCTATCAGAACTTAGGGTGATTTAGCACAAAAATTCCTTGCTAAATATTTTCCACCATCGAAGACTGCGAAGTTGAGAAATGATATTACATCTTTTTGTCAGTTGGAAGGTGAATCAATATATGAAGCATGCGAAAGATTTAAAGATCTTAAAAAATGTCCACATCATTCGATACCAGATTAGTTAATAATTCAAACATTTTACAATGGATTAGTTGGGTCTCTTGGATCAATTATTGATATTGCTGCTGGTGGATTAGTAATGTCTAAACAGTTTTCTGATGCTTATGCTTTAATTGAAGAAATGGCTGTTAATAATTTTCAATGGCGTTCTGAAAGGTTAAATCCTAAAAAGGAAGCCAGTGTTCATGAAAATTGACACGCCTAAAATATATACATTTTTTGCTATATCATTTTACTCATTTTTGATGATATCACGCTTTAAAGGAAGGTATTTTGTATGTTTTTTGGTTTTAGTTACAAGAAATGGTGATTAGAGCAAAAGAAAGCAAAAATGGTGCAATTTGGAGTAAAAACGAGTAAGAAATAAAATTCTGCCCTGACACCTTTTGATAAGTCTTTCGATGCTTAATGTCTTTTATACTTCTTGCATACTTTTGAATGAGATTACACTTTAAAGAAATGTTATTTTTATGCTTATTTTGTAGGGCTATCTGTTACGAACACAACGCAACTGAAATGTGGCGAATCAGAGCTAAAACGTTGCCAAACGGAGTGAAACGGTGGTGCTGTGCAGCAATTTGCTCGCCGACGGCGAGATTTTCCAGAGACGGCAGAAATATGAACGAAAAGCTCACTCACAGCGGCCTCGAACCCGCCGACAGTGCCCGGGAAGATTCTAGACCGTTTTTTGATGGCTTTAGGCCGAAATTCAATGTATTTGGAGGCTTTTTCGAAGGGGTGCTTAAGGGAACTCTTAGGAATTCATCCATACTCTTTAAAATGGCAAATTTAGGTTATAAAAGAGAAGAGAAAAGGAGAGGAAAGTAGAGAAAAAAGAGAGGAATGTTTAGGATTCTTTGATTAAGAGTAGAAATGTAGATTTCTACCCTTTTGGAGAGATTGGAGAGGAGAGTTTGAGAGAATTTGTATAGGATTGCACTAGCATTGCATGGATCAACGGGAGACTTTGTGGGAGAGATCTTCGTCTTTATTTCAGAGGGAAAAAGCTAAGTATTGTTCTTCATTATTTTATAATTTTGTAAACAATTACCTAGTGGATTTGCTTTGGTTAAATGAAGTTTCTGTTGTATTTTCTTCATGCTTTGTGACGCATCTCTCTTACTCTTTCTTCTTCTTTGAAAATAGTGACATGAGAAGATTATGCCATTATTTTCATTTTACTTTTCTTTTGTAGTGAGTAGAAATCATGTTTAGGATTTTGTGATGCATGATAGAAGTAAATTTAATTATAAATGTGATGGTTTTTACTTGCACTTCATTTACATTACAAAAAGAGCTCGTTGTAGTGTTAAAATTCGTTGTAATTGTATTGACCCAAAAGGACGGCGTAATTCTCAACAAAGTGGGACCACATTCAAATTCCATGGATGGAAAAGTTCATGGGAGTTGAGTGCAAATAAATAGGGAAATAATATTAACCGGGCGTAGAACTGAAGATTTTAGAGTGACAAACTAAAATCCTCAATTCGATCCTATCGTTTGGGTGTTGAAGTGTAGATGTTAGCCCTCAGGCGAGGGGAATGTGGGAGCTCAGAAGTGAGAGCCGGTATCCTCCCAGCCTAGCTGCATATTCAGTAACCAAGCATAGCATTAGTCAATGTTCTTTATGCTTGGACCAAAGGGTAAAAAATAGGATTTCTCCTATTTGGCACATACAATATTAAATGAATCTCATTCCTATACATTATCTGTTTCATTACATAAGAATAGTAGTTTTTAACATCTCAAAATTCTCCAAACTAATTCATCCAAAAAGGGTTATCTTTAGAATTATTATTTGCACTTAGTTGTAGTTACTATCTTTACATTTAACATTTGCATTTAGGAGTAGTTGCTAGATAAAACACAATTTTAATCGACATTCCAAAGTAAGAACCATTAGTAGTGGACTAGATTTTGACTAAAGACCTCTTACTTCACTTCCTCGAGGGATCGATACTAAGGTTTTTAAAGAAAACTCTATATTACATGAACCGATAAGTATACTTGTATAGTACCCCTAGTGTGTAAAATATTTTCTAATTTTTATATCATTTAAGATTTTGCACACTAGCCGCTATTCATAAATCGGGTCAAACTTTTGGCCATCTTTTGGAAGTTAATTTACTGTGTAATTGTGGGTCGGGTCAAGTTTTTTGTGTCGTTGCCTGGAAGCTTCGGTAAGACCTTTAGGAGAACTTTAGTTGAAGTAATTAGCCTTAGACTTAGAAAACTGTAGTGTCGTAAAAACTATTTTGTGTGAAAAGTGTTTTTATATGAAAAAGTGTTGTGAAAAAACTGTTTGTGTGAAAAATAATGTGTTTGTGAAAATGTTTTATTGTGTTGAATATATTTCATCTATTATTTGTTTAATTTTTAATGTATTATTTGTTGTGTTACGTATGCGAAACACAGGATCTGCAAGACTTATGCCTTATGATCCAGAGTTTGAAAAAAAATAAAAAAATAAAAATACAGAAAGGACTCGAAAAACTAGAAATGGAAAAGGAAAATATTCAAAATTCTAACTTAGGAAATCATCATAAATCATTGAGGGATTACCTAAATCCTACGACAGATGAAATTCACTCAATTATACAAAACCCTATCATAGAAGCTGATTCATTTGAAATAAATCTTGAGATTATCCAACTGGTGCAAAACAATCAGTTTGGGGGAACTCCTTTGGAGGATCCCTATTTACACTTATCTAATTTTCTAGAACTTTGTGCTACATTTCGTTATAATGGTATGTCAGACGATGCTGTTAGGCTAAGGCTTTTTCCTTTCTAACTAAGGGATAAGGCTAAAATATGGTTATACTCATTAGCACCTGGCTCTATTAAAAATTGGGAGGAGTTAACTCAGAAATTCTTAACTAAGTATTTTCCACCTTCAAGGACTACTAAACTTAGAAACAATATTATCTCATTTTGTCAATATGAAGGTGAATCAATATACGAAGCCTGAGAAAGATTTAAGAAACTCATAAGAAAGTGTCCACACCATGCTCTGCCTGATTGGTCAATCATTCAAACTTTTTATATTGGGTTAGTAGGGTCCCTTAGGTCTATAATTGATGCTACCGCTGGTGGATCATTAATGTCAAAACTATTTGATGAAGCGTATGCATTAATTAAAAAAATGGCTACAAATGAATTTCAATGGCCCTCTACAAGGGTAAATAAAAAAAATGTAGCTTGTGTTCATGATACAGATACGATTAGAATTCTTACATCTCAGATTGCTGCAATATCTAGGAAGTTGGACCAATTTGGAATGAACCAACCTCAATTTACTCCTTTAAGTGAGGAAAGTTCATTAGGGCCTATGTTTGATTCTAACTTATCATATGATGCTTTAAATACCATAAACATTCCATATTCTAACTTTTACAACCCAAGTTGGAAGAACCATCCTAAATTTAAATGAAATCATAATACTGAAGGTGGAAACAAACAATGGGAAAATAATTATGCAAATCCTAATGGAAGTTGGAATAATCAGGGGAACACAAACTATAGACCTTCATATCCACCGAACTCTAACAATGATCAACTATTTGAGGATAAGAAGATGTCTATGGATGAAGTAGTATTGCAAATAGGAAACCAGTTGCAAAGTCAAAATGCTGCGATTAAAAGTATAGAGAATCAATTGAGACAAATTGCTAATTCACTTAGCAATAAACCCCAAGGAACAATTCCTAGCAACATTGAGATCAACCCTAATGAGAACACTAATGAACAAGTAGAAACTGTCCAATTAAAAAATGGAAGAGAGATAGAGGATGTGGTTAGAAAAGAGAAAGATGTTGTGAGAGAAACAATGGAATCTAAATGACCAGAAGAACATGTTTCTAAGAATCTGGAAGAATTAATATCTCAAACTAAAATCAGTTTGGAAAGACCACCACCTCCATTTCTTCAAAGACTTAGACAGCATGAGTTGGATAAAAAATTTTCAAAGTTCATGAAAGTACTTAAGAAATTAACGATAAATACTCCTTTCATTGAAGCTTTGGAACAGATGCCAAGTTATGCAAAGTTTATGAATGATATATTAAATATGAAAAGGAATTTTGGGGATTACGAGACAGTTGCACTAAGTGAGGAGTGCAGTGCTATACTTCAGAAAAATTTTCCTTGAAAATTTATAAATCCATGTAGCTTTACAATTCCTTGTGCAATTGGAAAAAGATTATGTAGAAAAGCTTTATGTGATTTAGGAGTGAGCATTATTATGATGGCTCTATCTATATTTAGAAGGTTAGGTTTAGTCGATATTTCTCCCACTACTGTAACCCTTCTGTTAGCTGATCAATCTATCATTTATCCAAAAGGAGTTATAGAAGATGTGCTTGTTAAAGTGGATAAATTTATCTTTCCTTTGGACTTTATTGTATTAGATATGAAGGAATATAAAGAAATTCTAATTATTTTAGGGAGACCTTTCCTTGTTACTAGACAAACTATGATAGATGTGCAAAAAGGAGAGTTGATTATGAATATTAATGACCGGGAAGTCACTTTAGATGTGGTGAAAACTATGAAATTTCTAGCTGAGAGAAAAGATGATGAATGTTTTTGGACAGATGAAATTGATTATCTAAGTAAAGACCATTTCCAAGAAAGTTTTGTGAGTAATATAATAGATGAGGTAGGAATGGATTTTCATGATGAGTTGAAAATGTTGTTTAAAGAAGACTGTATGTATGTTCAAGAGAGATATGAAATGATGGATGCTACCAAAAATAGTATACTTTTAATCGATCTGTTGAAAAATCTCATGAGCTTAAGATGGATGAACCCCATACAATTTTAAAGCCTATCTATTTAGGGATTTCATCTATACAACCAGTCTTTATTTCTTTTAATGCAACTCAATCACAAGAAAAACCTGAATTGAATGATGAACAAGATAAAATTATTGAACTAAGATTTGGAAGAGAATTTGAGGATAAATTTCAAAAGAATTTTCAGTGGAGAAAAGAGGATAAGGATATTGGAAGACCAATGGAAGAAATTCCTAAGGAATTAGAAAAATCTTTTTCCTCAACTGAGATAGATCCTCCATCATTTAATAATTATAAAGGGAAAGAATTGGAAGATAACTTGAATCATAAGAGTGACATAGAAGAATTTGATCCTGAATCTGAATTATCTAAAGAGAATTTGATCCAAAATTTGGGAGATATTGAAGTATCTTATAAAGATCCATTTCTTATAAACTTCAAGGATGATATTAATATGCAGATTGAGAAAATCAACAGAAGAATATTGGATCTAGAAAGAAATATGAGGAATAATGATATAAATCCAACTGAAAATGAAGAGCTGAATGAAAAATTAAAATTTGAGGATTTTGTAGGAATCCCTAGATGTGGAAATGATTGGCATTTGATCGAGGATTACTTAATTGGAATTTTGATCCAGGTGGAATCATTTGTCGGGCTAACGACGTTAAACCAAGCGCTTTATGGGAGGCAACCCATAGTTATCAGTGTGCTTGAGGGTCATGATTGTTAGTGTTGTATGGTGTTTTTTTTTAGAGTGGATTGACTTGATCTTTATGTGTCATTATGAATTGATCAGTTTGATTGTTGTTGGTAGATGTTTGGATTGCTAGTAGTTTGATTTGATCTTTGTGTGTCTTGAGGGATGTGATTCCTTAACTTATTATTATGGCTAGACTTGTATGTTCTCTTATAGTAGTTGGATTAACGAGTTCACTATAACTTAGGTCTCACCCAGACTTGAGTTTTACAAGAGAAATTATGAATTTCGAACTTTATTAGTTCCATCTTAATTTGTTACTTCCTTTCTACAACTTTACTTTCATTAGGTAGGAGTCACGAACCTATTTGATGAATACCATGTGGATGATCTTACACTATCTTTATAGCTGTTAGAGGAGCTTAAATATAAGGATTAGATGATGCTTGAGATTGGTGTCTGGAAACCAATTTATCAGGAATAATCTTATCTTTGGGATTATAATCTATAAAATCATTTGAAAGTACCTAATTTATTAGTGTAGTGACTCCATTAGAAATTGGAAGTAAATCAATGTGATGTGATGAGTTAATGGAAGAATTGACCTCATTTATCATATGTGTGTTTATGTTTGTGTTACAATTTTATATAATAATTAAAGAACATTTTTATATTCCCTTGCTAATACATGCTATGCTAGTTAGACTTTTATTTAGTGAATTTCATTCTGGCATGATTAGTTTAGATTTACTTTCTGCTACATGATTCATATCCTGATTAATAACTGTAGATCTTTCTAATAGAAACTTGTGGTAGATTGACTTTCTAAATTATTTTTCTGCCTACTTATATTTTCTGTACTAAATTCTATATATGTTAAAAATTAAGTTTTAGGGTAGGAAGAAAAGTAAAATTTTAATGTGAAAACACTTCCTTTTAGTGTAATTTTATTACAAGCATGTTTTAGGTTAGCTTTAATTTCTCCTACAGTCATTCTATCCTGATTATGCATGTATATGAATTTGTTAGGATGTTGTATTAGTAAGTAGATTCAACCTTTACTTTTTCTTCCCATAACATTTTATGGAGTTAATTACAAAACATTTTAAAATATAAGTTTGGGGAAAAAAAATTTAAAATGTAACTTTATTTGTTCTCAACAGCCTGTATTTAATTTGATATCACTTTTAAAAAGACTTGTGGTATGTGGTGTTACCTTTAGGTTACTATAATTTCAATTTTAGGAATATTAGAAAAATAACTTAGTTGAAATCCTTAGTGAAGAAACTGTTCTAGAGTTAAGATATGTTGTAGGAAAAATTGGAAAAATGATTTTTCTATTTATGGTAGAAAGGAGTTGAATATTTAAAAAGCTAAAATTCTTAGATTTATACTTAATGAGAATTGAGCCTTTATTGAAAGCCTTTTTTGAACTAAAACTTACACTTATAAAAAAAGAGGGAAAGTTTTAAGTTTTGGATTTTAGAGAGAGGATAGTGAAATTCAAAATTATTAAAGGCCTATCCAGATATAGTAATCCTCACATATATCAAAAAAAATAAAGTGAAAAAAGGGGATTAAATATGATCCCGAAAGAAAAGAAAAAAAAATTAAAAAAAGAGAGAAAAAAATAGGGTGAGGAGAAGCTTGAGGAGAAGCCTAATCAAAAATTGGTTTCAATTGAATCTTTTTAAATGAAAAGACATAAAAAAATCCTAAACTTAAACTTATTTCAAGAGGTATTGGTTAAATTGGTATAGATAAGGTGCTTAAATTCCATTTTTATACTTTCTATGAATCTTTAGTTTGGCAATTTCAATAACATTTGAAGTAGAAAAAAAATTCAGGATTCCTAAGTTGAATATGAGATATTCTTACACTCTAGTCCTAGGTTGATTTGCTAGAATTTCTCCTATGTTATGCTATAATATTTCTGAGAAGAAATTATTGGAAAATTTATTGAATCCCACAACCACAAGTCAATATATTTGGTTTTTAAATTTAAAGTGTTACTTGAGGACAAGTAACAGTTAAGTTTGGGGGATTTTGACACGCCTAAAATATATACATTTTTGCTATATCATTTTACTCATTTTTGATAATATTACACTTTAAAGGATGGTATTTTTTATGTTTTTAGGTTTTAGGTACAAGAAATGGTGATTAGAGCAAAAGGAAGCAGAAACGGTGCATTTTGGAGCAAAAACGAGCAAGAAATGAAATTCTGCCTCACACCTTTCGATAAGTTTTTTGATGCTTAATCTCCTTTACACTTCTTGCATATTTTTGAATGAGATTACACTTTAAAGAAATGTTATTTTTATGCTTATTTTGTAGGGCTATATGTTACGAACACAACGCAACTGAAATGTGGCGAATCGGAGCTAAAACGGAGCCAAACGGTGAGCTGCGCAGCAGTCTGCTCGTCGACGGGGGCCTCAATCTTGCCGATGGTGAGATTTTCCAAAGACGGCCGAAATATGACCAAAAAGCTCACCAACAATGGCATCAAACCTGCCAACAGCACCCGGGAAGATTCTAGACCGACTTTTGGCAGTTTTGGGCCGAAATTCAATGTATTTGGACGCTTTTCGAAGGGGTGCTTAAGGGAACTCTTAGGAATTCATCCATACTCTTTAAAATGGCAAATTTAGGTTAGAAAAGAGAAGAGAAAAGGAGAGGAAAGTAGAGAAAAAAAGAGAGGAATGTTTAAGATTCTTAGATTAAGAGTAGAAATGTAGATTTCTACCCTTTTGAAGAAATTGGAGAGGAGATTTTGAGAGAATTTGTAAGGGATTGCACTAACATTGCATGGTCGACGGGAGACTTTGTGGGAGAGATCTTCGTCTTTATTTCAAAGGGAATAAGCTAAGTATTGTCTTCATTATCTTATAATTTTGTAAACAATTACATAGTGGATTTGCTTTGTTTAAATGAAGTTTTTGTTGTATTTTCTTCATGCTTTGTGACGCATCTCGCTTACTCTTTCTTCTTCTTTGAAAATAGTGACATGAGAAGATTATGCCATTATTTTCATTTTAGTTTTCTTTTGTAATGAGTAGAAATAATGTTTAGGATTTTGTGATGCATGATAGAAGTAAATTTAATTATAAATGTGATGGTTTTTACTTGCACTTCATTTACATTACAAAAAGAGCTCATTGTAGTGTTAAAATTCATTGTAATTGCATTGACCTGAAAGGACGGTGCAATTCTCAACAAAGTGGAACCACATTCAAATTTCATGGATGGTGAAGTTCATGGGAGTTGAGTGCAAATAAATAGGAAAATAATATTAATCGGGCATAGAATTGGAGACTTTAGAGTGACAGACTAAAATCCTCAATTCGGTCCTATCGTTTGGGTGCTGAAGTGTAGATGTTAGCCCTCAGGCGAGGGAACGTGGGAGCTCCGAAGTGAGAGCCGGTATCCTCCCAGCCTAGCCGCAGATTCAGTAACAAAGCATAGGATTTGTCAATGTTCTTTATGCATGGACCAAAGGGTAAAGAATAGGATTGCTTCTATTTGCCACATAAAATATTAAATGCATCTCATTCCAATACATTATCTATTTCATTACATAAGAATAGTATTTTTTAATATCTTAAAATTCTCCAAACCAATTCATCTAAAAATTGTTATCTTTAGAATTATTATTTGCACTTAGTTGTAGTTACTATCTTTACAGTTAACTCATGCATTTAGGAGTAGTTGCTAGATAAAACATAATTTTAATCGACATTCCAAACTAAGCACTATTAGTAGTGGACTAGAATTTGACTAAAGACCTCTTACTTCACTTCCTTGTGGGATCGATACAGGGGTTTTAAAGAAAACACTATATTACATCAAGCGATACGTATACTTGCGTAGTACCCCTAGTGTGTAAAATATTTTTTAATTTTTATATCATTTAAAATTTTGAACACTAGCCGCTATTCAAAAATCAGGTCAAGTTTTTGGCCATCTTTTGGAAGTTAATGCCTAACTGCGGGTCGGGTCATTCTTTTTCAATGTTAGCAAATCAAGTTGCTGCAATTTCGAGGAAGATAGACCAATTTGGGATGAATTTTTCTCAGCCAAATTCCATGATTAGAGAAAATTCATTAGGCCAAATAGTTGATTCTTATTCTTCACTAGAAACTTTGAATGCTATAAGCAGGCCTAATAACCCATATTCCAGTAATTATAACCCAGGTTAGAAAAATCATCCAAACTTTAACTGGAATACCAATAATCAGGGTGATGTTAATCAAAAATGGAGGAACCATCGAGTAAATCCATTGGGGAACTGGAACAACCAAGGAAATAATAATTATAGACTAACCTATTGATGCGATGCGACTTTAAATATGCTTTAAAATACAAGAATTTGATACCACTTTTTAGAATATTTAATTTCCAGCAAATGGCTTCAAAAACTTGATGTGCGAAGTTTAATTTTATAATTTTATTTTTAGATTTAACTTTGTAAAAGTCATAATTTTAAACGCAAGTATACGTACCGTTCAAGTAATACAGGGCTCTATTGGAGTCCTGGATATCGATCCCACAGGGATAGTGAAATAAAAAGTAAGAGATATAAGTAATATTTTGAAATTTTCTTATGCAAATTATATATACTTTTACATACATACATACATGCATACATACATACATACATACATACATATATATATATATATTAATTAACTTATAATTTTTACTAAAAGAAAGTAAGCAACAAGCAGGAAAGTAAAGTAAGCAGTAACTAAATTTCAATGCAAGTATAAAAATGACTTTCTCCTTTTTCAACTAATTCAAGAATTATAGATTAATTATCTTTTGTAGGGAATTAATATTATGGTATTGTGCCAAATAGAAGCATTCCTATTCTTTACCCTTTGGTCCAGGTGCAAAGAACATTGACTAATCCATAGTTAGGCTCAGGATGTTTTATTAGTAGAATGGGTTAATATAGGCTCACACTTCAAGATGTCCAAGGGTGGCTATGGTCGGCCCTACCGGTGACCCTTACCTTTCTATAAACTAAATTATTAGAATTTATTCTGTCACTCTAAAAACTAATTAATTTTACACCCAATAAATAATATCTTCCTATTTATTTGCACTTTACCTTAAACAATCCGCCTATAGCCTGCGATTATATAAGGATTCATGTGATATCTACTAGTTATGAATTTATCTCCGGATAGATCTCAAAATTCGTCAACAGGTTTTAACAAATGAAATAGCCGATTTAAAAATTAAACTAAGATCAGGTATTAATATTATCACAATATTTTAAAATATATTTTATTTAATTCTCCTACGAAATTTAATTAATTTATAATCTTTTCATAGTTGAAAGGAGAAAGATAACTAACTACTCATAACTCATTAAAATAACACTACAAAAGATATTTATAAAACTTTGAACCGAAGTACAAATACTTATCTGAAGTGTTCCTTCAAGACATCCGCTAACTTCTAATGACTCCAAAGCAATGATGAAAGACTCCAACAGAAATAACACACAATAAAAACTCAAAATAAACTCACTAGATATAAAATAAAGTGGCACCCTAAGTATGGAAGAGACTAAATTAAACAAGAGATGAGAGAGAATATGCTAAAATTAGTATGTGTACTTAGAGGGGGGGGGGTTTGGTGCCATTTTCTCTGTAGAATGGGCTCCTATTTATAGAGCTTTGAATTTGACTAGGGGTTGCTTAAGACACCTCTTCAAACTTCATCGAAATTTAATGTATCTTCTAGAAGGTAACCGTCGCGCCTAGGCGCCAGGATCTGGCGCCTAGGCACCAGACTCCATGACCAGGTCTTTCACACCTCTTCAATTTGGGTTACACCTCTTCGTGATCCAGACCATTTCCTTGTGTCTAAATACATTGTATCACATGTCCTATATATTAGGAGTAACTTCTAGTCTTCTAGAAGCTCCAATAACCGCTTAACACCATCAAAATAACTACCTAAAGTCATCAAAAAAATTTAACAGCGTCTGTATCGAACTGGTGCTTAGGCACTGGACTCTGGAGCCTATGCGCCAGGACAATAATTCCAAAATTTTCTCCATAAGCTCTAATTTTGCTTCTTTTTGCTCTTTTTTCCTTATTTTTCTTTATTGGACTCTTTTTAATCATCTACATCCAAAAACATGAAAATACCTTTCATTAAAGCATAATATACTTAAGAATTGAATCATAAATAAGACATAAAAATGGATGTTTTCTTAGGTAGATTGATGCACAAAAAATATATACGTTTTTTCCTATATGATTTTACTCATTTTTGGTGATATTATACTTTAAAAAGAAGGTATTTTTTATGTTTTTTGGTTTTAAGTACAAAAATGGTGATTGGAGGAAAAAGAAGCAAACACGGTGCAATATTTAGAGCAAAAACGAGCAAGAAAACAAATTTTGGCTTGACACCTTTCGATAAGTCTTTCTATGTTTAATCTCTTTTACACTTCTTGCTTATTATTGAATAATATTACACTTTAAAGAAAGGTTGTTTTTATGGTTATTTTGTAGGGCTATCTGTTAGGAACGCAACGCAACTGAAACGGGGAGAATCGGAGCTGTAACAGAGCCAAACGGAGCAAAATGGTGGAGCTGCGCAGAATGGGCAGCGGGGGCGCCGAAACTGGCACCGGTGGTGCCAGAAGCCTGAGACTAAGAAAAATCGAGTGCCGGCGGCTCCTGAGACTGCTTGGACGTGATATTAGGCGGTTTTTTGCCAAATACATCGAATCTGGACGCTTTTTGGAGGGTTTCTTCATGCGCCTCTTGGGAAATTCGTTCCTACTCTATTTTAAACTGAATTTCAAGCCAAAAATGAAGAGGAGATGTTAGGAAAAACTTGGAGAATGCTTAGAGATCTGAGAATAGGAGTAGAAATGTAGATTTCTACCTTTTTGGAGAAATTGGTGAGAGGATTTTGAGAGAATCTGTAAGGGAATGTTTTAGCATTGCATGGATCCATGGGAGACTTTGTAGGAGAGATTTTCATCTTTCTTACAAGTAGAAAAAACTAAGTATTATGTTTTTCATTATCTTATGACGTTGTAAACACTTATTTTGTGGATTTGCTTTGAAATGAAGTTTTCCGTAGTGTTTTCTTCGTGCTTTGTGATGTCTTTCTCTTACTCTTTCTTCTTCTATGAAAATAGTGGCATGAGAAGATTATGTCATTGTTTTCATTCTACTTTTCTTTTGCAATGAGTAGGACTCATGTTTAGGATATTGATATGCTTGCTAGAAGAAGTTTTAATTATAAATGTGATAGTTTTTATTTGCACTTCATTTACATTACAATAAGGACCCGTTGTATTGTTAAAATTTATTTTAATTGCATTGTTCTGAAAGAGCAGTGTAATTCTCAATAAAGTGGAACCACATTCAATGTCCATGAATGAATTGCGTAGTTCATGGGGATTGATTGCAAACAAATAAAGAAATATGGTTTGGATTGGTGTCGAATTGGAGGTTTCAAGGTGATAGGCTGAGATCCTTAATTTTGTCCTAAGATTAGTAACTCAGCTCGAAGGTTAGCCTTCAGGTGAAGGGCGAGTGGGAGCTCCGTAGTGACAGTCGGTATCCTGCCAACCTAGCCTTAGATTTAGTGACTGAACTTAGGATATGTCAATGTTCTTTACATGTTTTAAAGAGGTGGTACTCTTTTGAGGGTAAAGAATAGGATTGCTCCTATTTGGCACATACAAGTTTTAATGCATCACATTCCTAAACTTTATCCAATTCATGACATAAGAATAATAGATTTCATTATCTAAAAATTCACCAAACCAATTTCCTTAAAAATGGTTATCTTTAGAAGTAATATTTGCATTTAAGAGTAGTTATTATCCTTACATATAATCTGCATTTGGGAGTAGTTGTTAGAAAAACCACTTATATCACCCTTCCAAACTAAGGTTTTTAGTATTAGACTAGAATTTGACTAAGAACTTGTTACCTCATTTCTCTGTGGGATCGATTAACGGGACTCCATTAGAGCCCTGTATTACTTGATACGATACGTATACTTGTGTTTGAAATTATGACTTTACAAAAATCATTATAAATATATAAATCTGAGGTCATAAATTATTACATATAAAAAAGTCGCAACAAGTTTTTGGCGCCGTTACCAAGGAAGCTTCGGTAAGAACTTTAGGAGAATTTTAGTTAAAGTAATTAGGCTTAGACTTGGACAACTGGTTTGTGTGAAAAGTGTTTTTATATGAAAAAGTGTTGTGAAAAAAAAAACTGTTTGTGTGAAAAATAAGTGTTCGTGAAAATATTTTGTTGTGTTGAATATATTTCATCTATTATTTGTTTAATTGTTAATGTATTGTTTTTTTGTGTTAAGTATGCAAAACAAAGGATCTGTAGGACTTGTGCCTTATGATCCCGAGTTTGAAAAAAATAAAAATATAAAAATACAGAAAGGACTCGAAAAACTAGATATGGAAATGGAAAATTTTCAAGATAATAACTTAGAAAATCATCATACTTCATTGAGGGATTACGTAAATTCTACGACAGATGAAATTCACTCAAGTATACAAAATCCTGTCGTAGAAGCTGACTCATTTGAAATAAATCCTGAGATTATCCAACTGGTGCAGAACAATCAGTTTGGGGGAACTCCTTTGGAGGATCTCTATTTGCACTTATCAAATTTTCTAGAACTTTGTGCTACATTTCGTTATAACGGTATGTCAGACGATGCTGTTAGACTAAGGTTTTTTCCTTTCTCACTATTGGATAAGGCTAAAACGTGGTTATACACGTTAGCAGCTGGCTTTATTAAAAATTATGAGGAGTTAACTCAGAAATTCTTAGCTAAGTATTTTCAACCTTCAAGGACTACTAAACATAGAAATGATATTATCTCATTTTGTCAGTATGAAGGGGAATCAATATACGAAGCCTGGGAAAGATTTAAGGAACTCCTAAGAAACTTTCCACACCATGCTCTGCCCGATTGGTTAATCATTCAAAATTTTTACAATGGGTTAGTAGGATCCCTTAGGTCTATAATTGATGCTACCAATGGTGAATCATTAATGTCAAAACCATTTGATGAAGTATACGTGTTAATTGAAAAAATGGCTACAAATGAATTTCAATGGCCATCTGCTATGGTAAATCATAAAATGTAGCTAATGTTCATGATACAGATGTGATTACAATTCTTGCATCTTAGGTTGCTGCAATATCGAGGAAGTTGGACCAATTTGCAATGAATCAACCTCAATTTACTCCTGTAAGTGAGGAAAGTTCGTTAGGGCATATGATTGATTCTAACTTAACATATGATGCTTTAAATACCATAAATAACCCGTATTCTAACTTTTATAACCCAGGTTGGGAGAACCATCCTAAATTTAACTGGAATCATATTATTGATGGTGGAAACCAAAAATGGGAAAACAATCATATAAATCCTAATGGAAGTTGGAATAGGCAGGGTAACACAAACTATAGACCTTCACATCCACCGGACTCTAACAATGATCAATAATTTAAGGATCAGAAGATGTCTATGGAAGAAGTGGTATTGCAAATGAGAAAACAGTTGCAAAGTAAAAATACTGCGATTAGAAACATAGAGAATCAACTCGGACAAATTGCTAATTCACTTAGCAATAGACCCCAAGGAACGCTTCCTAGCAACATTGAGATCAACCCTAAAGAGAACACTTAGGAACAAGTAGAAGCAGTCTAATTAAAAAGTGGAAGAGAGATAGAGGATGTGGTTAGAAAAGAGAAATATGTTGTGAGAGAAACAAAAGAAACTAAATGACCAGAAGAACATGTTTCTAAGGATCTAGAAAAATTAATATCTCCAACTAAAATGAGTTTGGAAATACCACCACCTCTATTTCCTCAAAGACTTAAACAACATGAGTTGGATAAAAAATTTTCAAAGTTTATGAAAGTACTTAAGAAGTTAACAATAAATATTTCTTTCACTAAAGCTTTGGAACAGATGTCAAGTTATGCAAAGTTTATAAAGGAGATATTAAACAAGAAAAGAAATTTGGGGATTACGAGATAGTTGCACTAAGTGAGGATTGCAGCGCTTTACTTCAGAAAAAATTTCCTCGAAAACTTAAAGATCCTTGTAGGTTTACAATTCCTTGTGCAATTGGAAAAAGATTATGTGGAAAAGTTTTATGTGATTTAGGAGTGAACATTAATGTGATGTCTCTATCTATATTTAGAAGGTTAGGTTTAGTCGATATTTCTCCCACTATCGTAACCCTTCACGTTAGGCGATCGATATATCATTTATCCAAAATGAGTTATAGAAGACGTGCTTGTTAAAGTGGATAAATTTATCTTTCCTTTTGACTTTATTGCATTAGATATGGAGGAAGATAAAGAAATTCTAATTATTTTAGGGAGACCTTTCCTTGTTACTGGATAAGCTATGATAGATGTACAAAAAGGAGAGTTGACTATGAATATTAATGACCATGAAGTCACTTTTGATGTATTAAAGACTATGAAATATCCAGCTGAGAGAAAAGACGATGATTGTTTTTGGATAAATGAAATTGATTATATAAGTAAAGATCATTTCCAAGAAAGTTTTGAGAGTAAGCTAACAGATGAGATTGAAATAGACTTTCATGATAATTCCAAAAGGTTTTTAAAGAAGACTGTATGTATGTTCAGGAGAGGTGTGAAATGATGTACGCTACCAAAAATACTACACTTTTAATTCCATCCGTTGAAAAATCTCATGAGATTAAGATGGATGTACCCCATACAATTTTAAAGCCTATCTATTTAAGAAATTCATCTACACAACCAGTTATTATATCTTTAGATTCGACTCAATCACAAGAATAACCTGAATTGAATGATGAACAAGAAAAACTAATTGAACTAAGACTTGGAAGAGAATTTGAGGATATATTTCAAAAGAACTTTGAGTTGAGAAAAGAGGATAAGGATATTGGAAGACCATTAGAAGAAATTGCTAAGGAATTAGAAAAACCTATTTCCTCAACTAAGATAGATCCTCCATCATTTAATAATTATAAAGGGGAAGAATTGGAAGATAACTTGAAACAGAAGGGTAACATAGAAGATATTGATCCTGAATCTGAATTATCTAGAGAGAATTCGATCCAAAATTTGGGAGATATTGAAGTATCTTATAGAGATCCATTTCTTATAAATTTCAAGGATGATATTAATATGCTAATTGAGAAAATCAATAGAAGAATATTGGATCTAGAAAGAAATATGAGAACAATGATTTAAATCCAACTGAAAATGAAGAGCTGAATGTATTAAAATTTGAGGATTTTGTAGGAATCCCTGGATCTGAAAAAGATTGGACGATTGATCGAGGATTACTGCAATGGAATTTTGATCCAGGAGGAATCATTTGTCGGGCTAATGAAGTTAAACCAAGCGCTTTATGGGAGGCAACCCATAGTTATCAGTGTGCTTTGATTTAGTGTGCTTGAGAGTTATGATTATTAGTGTTGTATGGTAGTGGATTAGTGGATTGACTTGATCTTTATGTGTCATTATGGATTAATAAGTTTGATTGTTGATTGGTATTGTTTAGATTGTTAGTAGTTTGATTTGATCTTTATGTGTCATGAAGGAGGTGATTCCTTAACTTCTTATTATGGTTAGACTTATATGTTCTCTTGTAGTAGTTGGATTGACTAGTTCACTATGGCTCAGGTCTTACTCGGACTTGAGTTTTATAAGAGTTATCATGAATTTGAATAATGTCAGCTTCATCTAAATTTGTTACATCCTTTCTCTAACTTTGTTTTCATTTGGTAGGAGTCGTGAACCTATTTGATGAATAACATTGGGATGATCGTACACTACAATATGTAACTGTTAAAGGTGCTTGATTAAAGGGATTTGATGATGCTTGAGATTGGTGTCCGGAAACCAATTTATCTGGGATAATCGATAAAATAATTTTAAAATGTACCTAATTTACTAAGATAGTGATTCCATTAGAAATTGGAGGTAAGGTAGTGAGATTGGATAAGTTAAAGGATGAATTGACCTCATTTATCTTATGTGTGTTTATGTTTGTGTTACAATTTTATATAATAATTGAAGAACATTTTTATATTCCCTTGCTGTTACTTGATATGCTAGTTAAACTTTTATTTAGTGAATTTCATTCTGGCATGATTAGTTTAGATTTACTTTCTGCTGCATATTGTTTTATCCTAATGAATACTTGTAAAGGGTTTTGATAGACATGTGTGGTAGAGAGAATTTCTAAACTGTTTTCTTCCTGCTTATATTTTCTGTACTAAATGCTATACATGTTAAAAATCAAGTTTGGGGGTAGGAAGAAAAATAAAATTTTAATGTGAAAATACTTCCTTTTAGTGTAATTTTATTATAAGCATGTTTTAGGTTAGATTTACTTTCTCCTAAAGTCATTCTATCCTAATTATGCATGCATATGAATTTGATAGGATGTTGTAGTAGTAAGAAGATTCAACCTTTACTTTTTCTTCCTGCAACATTTTATGGAATTAATTGCAAAATATTTTTGAAATTTAAGTTTGGGGGGAAGAAAAATATTAACTCTTATTTGTTCTCAATTGTTATATTTTAAAAAATTATTAGCATAACTTCTGGCAGTTGAACTTCGCTTGAGATAACTAAAACTTTTTATTTTAGTTGAATAATATGAAAGGATTAGATGAAAGATTTTAGTAATAAAAGTTAATTTTATAAGGATAAGATATTTGGTATGAAAGAATTTGATTATAGTTAACTATTTAAAGTAAGGAAAACTTTATTTTTGAAATGTTAAGAGACTTAAAGTACTGTGTGTTAAGAAGAGATTGTGACTTTATGATGAATAATAAAGCTCATACGTAGTTATAAAGTAAGGAGGTGTTTCAAGTTTGAACTTTAGAAAGAGGAGAGTGAAGTTCAAAATCATTACAGGCTATTCAGATATAGTAATCCTCATTAAAAAAAAGAAGAGAAAAAAAAAGAGAAAAAAAAAGAAAGAAAATATTTATGAGGAGAAGCTTGAGAAGATGCCTAATCAAAAATTGGCTTCACTTGAGTCACCCTAAAGGGAGAACTTGAATTCATTTTTGAATTTATATTTAAAGTATTGGGCTATATTCTGATGAAGTTTGCATAAAATCTTTCAAGGCACACTTAATGTGACAAATTATGGTTTATCTTGAAATAAATAGAAGACTAGAACCCTTAGACTTGATTGCTGAACATTCTTATACCTCTAGTGTTAACTTGAGTTACTGAATTTCTTTCTAAAAGTCTAACCAATATATTCTTTTGAATGAAAAATTTTAGTTTCTTATAGGTGAAAAGTACATTGCCTTGAGTTATATTTTTATGAAGTAAAAGGGTTACTTGAGGACAAGTAATAGTTAAGTTTGGGGGATTCTGATCCACCAAAAATATATACACTTTTTACTATATAATTTTACTCATTTTTTGTGATATTACACTTTAAAAATAAGGTATATTGTATGTTTTTTTGTTTTAAGTACAAAAATGGTGATTGGAACAAAAAGAAGTAAAAACGGTGCAATTTGAAGCAAAAACGAGCAAGAAAACAAATTTTGGCTTGACACCTTTCGATAAGTCTTTCTATGTTTAATCTCTTTTACAGTTCTTGCATATTTTGGAATGAGATTACACTTTAAAGAAAGATTTTTTATGCCTATTTTGTAGGGCTATCTGTTAGGAATACAACGCAACTGAAATGGGGCGAATCAGAGCTGTAACGAAGCCAAACAGAGCAAAATGGTGGAGCTGCGCAGGATGGGCACAGTGGGCGCCCAAACTGGCGCCGGCGGCAGCAGAAGACTGAGACCACAAAAAATAGAGCGCCAGCAGCGGCCTATTCAGCGCCGGTGGCGCCCGAGACGGTTTGGATGCGATATAAGGAAGTTTTTGGCCAAATACATCGAATCTGGATGCTTTTTGGAGGGTTTCTTCATGCACCTCTTGCGAAATTCGTCCCTACTCTATTTTAAAATGAATTTCAAGCCAAAAATGAAGAGGATATGTTAGGAAAAACTTGGAGAATGCTTAGAGATCTGAGAATAGGAGTAGAAATGTAGATTTCTACCTTTTTGGAGAAATTAGTGAGGGGATTTTGAGAGAATCTGTAAGGGAATGTTCTAGGATTGCATGGATCCGCGGGACACTTTGTGGGAGAGATTTTCATCTTTCTTAAAAGGGAAAAAAGCTAAGTATTGTGTTTTTCATTATCTTATGATATTGTAAACACTTATTTTATGGATTTTGTTTGAAATGAAGTTTTTCGTTGTGTTTTCTTCGTGCTTTTTGATGTCTTTCTCTTACTCATTCTTCTTCTATGAAAATAGTGGCATGAGAAGATTATGCCATTGTTTTCATTCTACTTTTCTTTTGCAATGAGTAGGACTCATGTTTAGGATATTGATATGCTTGCTAAAAGAAGTTTTAATTATAAATGTGATGGTTTTTACTTGCACTTCATTTACATTACAATAAGGGCCCTTTGTATTGTTAAAATTTGTTGTAATTGCATTGTCCTGAAAGGGAAGTGTAATTCTCAATAAAGTGGAACCACATTCAATGTCCATGAATGAATTGTGTAGTTCATGGGGATTGAGTGCAAATAAAAAGAGAAATATAATTTTGATGGGAGTCGAATTAGAGGTTTCAGGGTGACAGGCTGAGATCCCCAATTTGGTCCTAAGATTAGTAACTAAGCTCGAAGGTTAGCCTTTAAGTGAAGGGTGAGTGGGAGCTCCGTAGTGACAGCCGGTATCCTCCTAACCTAGCCTTAGATTTAGTGACTGAACTTAGAATATGTCAATGTACTTTACATGCCTGAAAGAGGGGGTAATCTTTTGAGGGTAAAGAATAGGATTTCTCCTATTTGGCACATACAATACTTAATGCCTCACATTCCAAAACTTTATCCAATTCATTACATAAGAATAGTAGATTTCATTATCTAAAAATTCACCAAACTAATTTCCCCTTAAACCTTACCCAAACTAGGTTTAATTAATCCCAAACCAATTAAACATAACCCAAATTAAGTCTAATTAATCAATTAAACCTTACCCAAATTAGAATTAATTAATCCTAAACCAATTAGACTAAACCCATATTAAGTCTAATTAATCAATTAAATTTTATCCAAATTAGGTTTAATTAAACTTAAACCAATTAGTCTTAACCCATATTAAGTCTTATTAATCAATTAAAAATTACCCAAACTAGGTTTAATTAATCGTAAATTAGTTAGACTTAACCCATATTAAGTCCAATTAATCAATTAAACCTTACCCAAATTAGGTTTAATTAATCCTAAACCAATTAGACTTAACCCATATTAAGTCAAATTAATCAATAAAACCTTACCCAAATTAGGTTTACTTAACCTCAAACCAATTAGACTCATAATTAAGTTTAATTAATCAATTAAACCTTATCCAAATTAGGTTTAATTAACTATAAACCAATCCTAATTAAGAACAATCAATCTTAAACTAACTCAAACATAAATCAAACTTAAGTTCAACCCACATTGAACTTAAGTCAACCTTAAGTCTAGGTTCAACCTAACTTGAATCTAACTTAACTCAAACTTAAATCAAACTTGAGTTCAACCAATATCGAACTTAAGTTAACCTTAAGTCTAGGTTTAAACTACCTTGAACCTAACTTAATTTAAACCCAAATTTAAATCCAAACCACATTGGATTTAAGTCAAAATCTAGGTTCAACCTGATTTGAACCTAATTTAAGCAAAACTTAAGCTCAACTCAAATTGAACTTAAGTCATAACCTAGGTTCAACCTAACCTAATTCAAAGACAAACTTAAAAGCTAACCCTAGGCTCAACCCAAACTGAACCTAAATTGACATAAACTTTAAGTTCAACCCAAACTGAACCTAAATCGACATAAACCTTAGGTTCTACCCAAACTAAACCTAAACTGACATGAAACTTAAGTTCGAACTAAATCAAACTTAACTCAATATAACTCGACATAAACTGACATACTTCTTAAGTTCGACCCTAACTCGACATAAACTGACATAATTCTTAAGTTTGACCCAAATCGAGCTTAACTCAACATAAACCAACATAACTCTTAAGCTCGACCCAAATCGAGCTTCACTCGACATAAACCGACATAAGTTTGACCTAAATCAAACTTAACATGATATAAAACGACATAATCCTTATGTTCGACCTGTATCGAACTCAACATAAGATGACATAACCTTTATGTTCGATCCACATCGAGCTTAACTTGACGTAAAATTAAATATAAATCGATACAAAACCCAAAAATAAAACTCAAATTGACATTAAATCCAAAATCAAACTCAAATCAACATAAATCAACATAAAACCCAAAATTAAATCCAAATCGACATAAAATGACATAAAATCCAAAATTCAACCCAAATCGATATTTAAGATAAATAAAAAATTAAGCATAAATTGACGTAAATCTAAATCTACATTTCAACCAAACTTGGACATCCGACAACTCTGAAACAACAGACATTTTTACCAGGTAATTTAAACATTTATATGACAATATCTCTAACAATGTTTTCTTTGCAGGATGAAGAAAAATTTTGTTTTGATTTTTTTTGCATTTTATAGGGTGTGCTAACTCTGTTTTGCAGGACGGTAAAGACAGAATGACAACATTCAAAACAAAACAAAATAAACAAAATAATCAAACCAAAACTAAATGATAAAACGACATAACATTTCATGATACCAAAACACAATAAAATGACAAAACAACATAACATGACAAGACATCAAACCAAAACACAATGAAATGACAAAACAATATGACATGACATGACACCAAATAAAGAAATAGCAAAATAACACAACATGACACAAAACAAAACTAAAAAAAATAAATCAAATAACGACATGATACAATACCCGCATTGCATTTTAGAATAAGAATAAAATCATGACATGACATAATAACGAGAAGACAGGAAACTGACACAACGAAAATCAAGTAAAACAATAATCAAACCAAGCAGAAGGATAATAAAACAAAACAACACCATGACTTTGTAGAACAAACCGACAATATGAGAAAATTACATTAAAAACATCATATGACATTACGACATGAAAAAGACATCACATAACAAAATGATATAATGACATGACATTGCGACATCACATGACATTATGAGATGACATAAAATGACATGATATTATGGCATCACATGACATTATGAGATGACATAAAATGACATGACATTACAAACATCATATGACATTATGACACGACAAAGAGACGTCACATAACAAAATGACATAATGACATTATGCCATCACATGACATTACGACAAGACATAAAATGACATGACATTACAACATGACATAAAAGAATATGACATACAAACTATGACATCCCAACATGACACATGACATGACACCAAAACAACAAAACAAAACACTACAATGCAAAGGCATACACTCAATATAAACTTTCTGGTAGTATCGATTCTTCAGGAATGCACTACCATGGTAACACTTATACTTTTTCGAAGATAAATGTTAACCTTAATCGAGAGTTTTTTCTAGGCGATATTAATTTCTTAGGATTTAATTAACTAAAGGAGCTTGCTCCTATAGGAGATTAAAGAACTTAGGATAGGTATTTAACCTATAAGACCTCTCTGGTTACCCAAGATCTACATATGATTTCTTACATGAAAAACTTCAGCAATTACACAATCTGACGACTTATTCTATGAGATTATCATTTGATCTTCTTTTCTGTCAATATCTATCATGATTAACCCTTCTTTTCTCCAAATACTTCTGACAATAAGACTAGGAAGGATAAGAATTAGGGCGACAGATAGAGAAAGAGAGTGGCGACTCATTGACATTCGCTCGATACGGGAATTAATAGCGATGCAAGTCGACAAATATGATTTTCATCGCCATCAATGACTAATCGATAAGACTTATTAGTGCTCATTATTGTGAATCATTCTCTCTCTCCGTCCCTTTCTCTCTCCCCCCATTCCTCTCTCCCCCACCCTGCTTGTCAACATCTCTCCTATATAATGCTCTAGCCCTTCATGTTTGATTCAAGAAAAGATCAGGAATCATCAACTACAAATTTTTTTAAAATCTACTTTTCTTTTTTATTTTTAAGAATAAATGAGATTGCATATCTTCTTGTTGCTCAATAAATATGATAACAGAAGTTTCCAAATTTTTGAATTTGAAATAAAAATTTTGAGTTCAACACACAGACAAATCCTTAATAAAAAAAATCCCAACAAAATCTAAGTAACAAAATATCTGAAAAGTTAAAGATTTACATTGTACTTTTTATTTAGTTTAATAATACTTGTTTTCGTTTATTATTTTTCTTATTGTTTTTAATTTCAAATCAATGTGTTTTTATATTTTCTTAATGCATTCTGAGTAGTTTACTTTATCTTATTCTTTCTTAAATGGAGATGTAATTAATTTACAAAGAAATGTTGTGGAAAGTATAATTGTTTAAAAGTTGGAAGATGTTATGAAGATTGATTCTAAAAACTTTGTTTACTTCTTAATTTGGCCTGTTAAGTTGTAAAGTTTCTTGAGATTATGTAAGATCCAATGCGGTATTGTCTCATAAAAGTTAGTAAGAATCACATGCAATTATATGGGTGAGAATTGTAGTCCATATAATTGAATGTAATATTAGAAGATATTTTTATGAAAGGGATTAAAATTAGAGGATTTTAGAGTGACAGGCTAAAACCCCCTAATTTGGTTTGAAGTTTTGAGTTTTGTTATAAGAAGTTAGCCCCCAGGTGGTGGGAATCGAGGGAACTCTAGAGTAAGAGACTGGTATCTTCCCTGCCTAATCGTGTTCAAAATAATATAAATTTCAAATTAACCTATGTTCTTTATAGAACCAAGTAAGGGTAAAGAACACATTTTCTTCTATCTGTCATAACAAAAATTTAAATACTTCCACAACAATACTTTAAGAATTATTACTATTTCATGAAAGGAAAGAAAAAAATATTCTAGTTAATAGTATTTTACATTCAATGTTGTTAGTTATTGTAATTTTAATTTTTTGTATAACATTTTATTAAGAAAATTTCAAAAGACATATCAACTTTCAAAACTTTTCAAAATCAATACATACTTTTTTTAAAACAATCAAAGAAAGTAAAAAGATAATTTCTCTGATTCCTTTAAAGATTTTACATTTTCCCTGTGGGTACGATATCTCAGGGCTTAATCAGAAAGTCCTATATTACTTGATAAACGATATGTATACTTGCATAGTATCCCATATTAAAAAATCATTATTTTCATATCTTAAATCATCAGCGCATTTATCCAGCGGAACCAAGTTTATGGCATCCGCTGCACTTATATCTATCGGGGATCAAGTAGTAACAGGCAAAATGGTGCAAGTGTGTGCTGAGGTGTATGTGAAAATTTAAAAGTACGTAGGAAAAGTCTGTTGACCTCATTTTTGATGAGGTCTGATCTCTCTCCTTAGTACATAGGATCTAGCCTTAGGCTTTCCCTTTGACTATCCTAGAGGACTAGAAATGGGACCCACCACTTAGAAATTCAAAACACTTCTTGGCTACCTTCAAACCCCACAAGTTTGACTATAAACCCCGAAGCCACTTGGAGGGTTAAAATCAAATGTGAAGGTTTAAAGGATGAGTTTCCTATAGGACTCTTTGGCCTTAGGAATACCCTGGGTGGCCTGGATTCGTGAGGGTAAGCTTGCACACACCACACTCCCACACACACACATTCCAAACCCTAAAACTACCTTTAGCCAAATTGACTTCCCGACTCATGTAGGCAATTCATATGGATGGACCTCAACCCCTAGGCCCCTGGTTAAGAGGGTTAGGAACAACATATTGAGTGCCTAAAATGAGCCCTCTCATGGCTTTTGTGAGCTTATTATGGCTTCATGGCTCGAACAAAATGATTTCATTTCACTCACACTTAATCAATCTTCATTTTCCCAAAATTTCAATTTTTGACCCCGGAGGCCCTACACCCGTCAAACCTACCAAATGCCCTTGAAATTGCCCAAAATTTGCAAAATTGCCTAAATTACCCAAAATTCCTCAAAATCAATCCTAAACATTCCCCCCATTCAAATTGATCATCCATGGCCAAATATACCAAAATTTCAAAAAATACCCCTCAATACCCTCCAAATACCCAAAATACCCTTTTAACCCAAAAATTCCAAAAATTCAAAAGATTCCTAGAAAATTCCAGAAAATCTTAACTATTCCCAATTTCATTTTTTTCAACTACACCATAATCCAATTTTGTCAATTTAACCCACTTTTACCAAAACCCCCAATTTGACCTATTTTTAACCTAAGTGGACCCAATGTCCCACCAAACCACTCCAATTGACCTTAATTTTGATCCAATTCAATTCTAAACTTCAATTCACTATCCCCAATACCAATTTAGACTAAATCCAAGCCCAATTTGATGAACATGTGGATCCAATTTCAATTTAAAGCTTAAAGCCCAATTTTGGCCCATGACCTAAACTTAGACCAAACCAACCCAACTTAACTCTAATTAATCCCAAATATTTTCCTAAACCTTCCTAACATCCCCACAAACAAAGAGCTAACATGATTTTCCCCAAATTTGAACCCAAACTCCACCCAAATCTAACCCAAATAAAAAATCCCCTAAATTGGCCTAAACCCAAACCTAACCCAATAGGCCCAAATCCCTAAATCAAAGCCCAACCAAAGTTGAAAGCTCTTTGTTACACACCCATAAACATTTCTCAACATTAATTTTACATCAAACTCAAAATTGGCCCAACCTTAACCCAAGTTGGCCCAATTTGATCCTTTTTGAACCCATTATAAAAAAGGCCCAAATTGAACCCATTTCAACTCCAAATGACACCAAACCTTTTCCAAATCACTCATGACACATCCCTAAACTAAACCCAACATTTGTAAGGCACAATATTTACCAAAATTATCATCCATCAACTTGATTTGAAATCTAAAAGCCCACTTGCCTAAAGCCTTTAAAAGCCCATTCCTAAACAATTCCAAAAGCCCAAAATTGACCATAAAACCCACATAGCATCTCTTTCCATCATCCATTTCAATTGAAGCCACCCCTAAATCCTAAATCAATAATCAAATAATTCCAAATCAAGCCTCATGCAAATTTCCTTTAAATCCATCAAAAATCCCAAAATCCATTTTCATGAAATTGGGCCAAGCCATGGGCAAGCCATAGGCTAGCCATGAAGCCATCCTTAAGCCCCATGCAAGCCATGTGAGTGGTGTTCATGTGACCATACCATATTGGGCAAAAGGAGGGAGTCCTTTAGTGATTCCCTTAAGAGTGATTAAACCTTTTCATGCTTCCCCTAAACCATGCTTAAACTTAAATATGCTTAGATGGTGACTTCTCCCCACTAAGCTAGCTGACTTACCTGACCCCCCACAACACCCAAAGCCCCTTGGTGGGTGCACCAAACCCAAATCCATGACTTGGACACATTTGAACCCAAAATAGCCCTCTCCCCATACCACTTAAATCAAATCCTTTACACATGGCCAAAGCCAATTGCTTGCACCAAACTCAATCCCTGGACTCACTGAGTCAAGATGGTGACCTGACCCTGTCAGTCAGCCGTCTGGGTCGCCGGAAAATGCCATGGTCTAGAGCTTTATTTGGATTCAAAAATTCAAATTCACCTGGCTGAGCTGTCCCAACTCAATTGGACTCCATGGCTATTCTTCCCTTGCATAGAGCAGCTGATCCCAAGCCCTAGCTCCCCCTGGGAAGCCCTCCAGCCAGCTCTATTTAAACTCCACCACCTCTCGGCCAAACAAGGTGATGAACCAGAGCTTAAAAAAACTCTGCCAAAATTGCTCCAGGACCTTCTCCTAACCCAGAGCAATTGATTCCCAATGTCCCTTTCGCTCTAATCCCCATTAACGGAGCTTAATTTCTCAGTCAAAAATCCACCCAAAAACCAGTACAACTCTAAAACCTCCACCAAAATCAAATTAAACTCACCCACACCTGCACAAGACCTAGAGAAAGAGTTCCCCAGTGAAAGCCCCTTCACCAGGCCAGCCATCCTCTCTATCAGCCAATCTTTCAAAATCGGCCATGGTCACTTTTGTACCTAGGAAATTCTCTAGAGCCAGAGAGTTCATCTGGAGCTTCCTTGGGTGCAATCGAAGGTGCCACAACTCTCTGATTGAAGCTTCACTTCTCAGAGCCAAGGTACGGATCACTTCTCCCTCCCAAGCTTCTGTGAATTCTCCATTTCATTTGAATCAATTTCATAGCATGTAAACCATATGGATGTGTTCGTCTCCTCAAGACGAATCCATAGAGCATAAGAACACAAAATTCTGTTGAGAAATGAGAGAGATATTAGGGTTTGAGTGTGGACGGCTCTCGGGACACACCAGTCGGAGACGATGATCGACCACTGTTGGATCGAGCGTGTATCGAATGGACGGTGTAGATCGCATCGGATCAGAAGACGGAGTGGGACCACGGGACGCGTGGCTGCAGGCTCAGGTGACGACGTCGAATAGGAGCAGGCCGCGTGTGCTTTCGGAGCTGCTTAGGATGAGTCGGCGCCGCATGGATAAGTAGATAAATAGGGTATTTTTGATTTATTTAATTACCCAAAACTTCAAAAATTGATATCTTTGCATAGAAAAATAAAAAAAAAAAACTAAAAACACCCTCTTGCTCAGTGAATAAAGGAGAATAATGTGGAAAAAGAATTGAGTTAATTTGATAAGTATTTTATTTCTAATTAATTATTTACTGATTTCAATGTTTTAATTCTCCATTTGCATAGACAATTCACCATTGCATGAGACCATAGGGCTTTTGTAGCCTTTAATCTTCGGAACATTCTCTGAATTTTCCAAGGTTAGAGGCCATCTCTATGGTAAGTTATTGATTTTCCAAATTTTTGTGCCTGTTTTGATATTTTAATTCCAGTAATTAGCATATTTCTTAGAAAATTCTAGAAAAATTTAGGGGGGTATCTTAAGAACAAAGGACCCTAGGAAAATTATGGTTTGAGTTAATTCATTAAGAATAACCCTAATTGGCTTAAATACTCAAAAATGAATTTTAATTAATTAGGATTAACCACACATCAAAATAACTTGAAAACAATTGTCCACTGATCTTTAGGATCAGGGAAACTTCACATAAAAATTTGAAAATAATTGGAGGTGATTAGCCCCACTAAATGGATTAATTAAGTTACATGACCAAAATTAAACTTAAAAAAATCATAACTCTAAAAGTACTTTGAAAAATTCACCAAAATGGTTTTGGGGCTTCTCTGATGTTAGGGGAGTCTAAGAAAATTAAAATTAAAATTTTCTACAAATCTTTATTTTTAATCATATTTTAATATTTTAATAATTTAAAAAATAATAAAAATCATAAAAATATTAAAAATCATAAAAATGTCATATTTTGCTTCCTAATCACTTAGCAATAAACCAAATATTTTTCCTAAGTCTATAGGTTAAGATATTGAATTTTAAAGGCTTAAAACAATTTTTAATATTAAAAATGAATTTCCTTACATTTTCACTAAATTAATTCTAATAAATTAAAGAAAAATCAGAAAATTATAAAATTTGTTTCTCTGAACTTCTTGAGGTCAGAGAGATTTAAGAAAAATATAAAATTCATTTTTTAACTTTAATTATATTTTATAATTGATTAACACTCCAAAACTCAAAATAATTATAATAATTAAAATATAATTTGAAAAATCACCAAAATTGGTCCAAATGGTCCTCTGGTCAATAAGAACATCTCATAATTTTCTTAAGGATAGAAAACTTACCTTGGTCATGTTGTTGAATTTCCATTGAAAATCCCTATTTTTTTTACTAAGATAATTATATAAATTAAATCAAATTCAGAAAAATCATGTTTTCTCCTCTAATGTCTTAATTGAAATGTGGGTGAAGTGACATAAAAATTTTAAGTTCAATTGAGCTTAATTTGATGAGTTATGAAATGAACATGCTTAAGAGGACATAAAGGTAATTAAAGAATTTTAACCCTAATTAATATTTAGGTTTAATCAAGGGGAGGGTAAAATATCTGATTTTAAAATTGTCATTAGATGATTGAAACCTAGGGAATTAAGGGGTAGAATCCCATTAATCATCTTGAAAATATTTAAAGTAAATTTTAATTAATTAAACAATTTGAATTTTGGAAGAATAAGTTAAAGTTTGGATTATTAAGATTAGGGATATGATTTAAGAAGATATCAATTCTTTAATTTAGAATCCCTGAATAAACCACTTTAATAATATTCAACTCTTAATGAGCTCAAAAATGATAATTGAAATTAATAATTAAATAATTAAAAAGAAAATAAACCTTAATTAAATTAAAAGCTTAAAACATTAAATGATTTGATAATCAAAATTGAAAATGAATTTAAAACATAAAAAAAGATTAATCTCAAAGATCACTTGAAAACAAATCTAAAATAAACTTGAAATATTAAAGAAAATCAACCTTAAGAGAATTCATAATTGAAAACATAAAAAAAATCAAACCAATTGAAAAAAAATTTAACTTAAAATATTTCAATTAAATTAAAATTAAATCATTAAAATCTAAATTGAATAATCTAAACACCTCTTTCAACCCAAACTAATTCTAATACATTGTTATCATTTAAAATGTAAAGATTTATTTAAATTTAAAATAACTTGAACACTATTCCAAACTTAAAATTATTAAAATTTCATAACTAAATTAAACTACTGTAAATCATCAATTCCAATTTTAAATCATTAAAATCTTTCTCATTATGATTTGCCCTTAAAGGCTTTTATTATCATAACTCTTAAATGGAGCATTAAGTGAAATGTCACATTACTCATAAGATAATCAAATATCTTAGTTCACTGAGCAAGAATCAAAACTTAACTAAATTCTTGGATGATTAATTCGCCAGTACAATAAAATTCATTTGGACACAAAATAATCTAAGAAGTTTCGAAAAGATGTTTAGGACTCGTCCTAAGCACTTTCTCATTATGATGAGATGTTTTAGAAGAATAACTGAACTTAATTATTCTTTGATGAAGAAAATCATCCTTAACAAAATAAAAGAGCCTAGACGTCATAGGAATTAACTAGCTATAGGATTAGGACTTTGGTAGACAACCAAAACCTTCCCTTAGCTTTACTTAGGTGTTTTCTTACAAATTATATAAATGCCTTAACATGTGATTTATGTGTAGCTTGGAATGACGGGAAACCCCTCTAGGTATGCTTTTATTTTATTGCAAGTTACTTACATGTACTGCGCTTTACTTTTCTTGCATGTTAAACAAGATTGTTGCATGAAAACTGAAACCTTTAGGATAGCCACAAAACTGAAACCCAAAACTAAATTAAAAGTCACAACAAGATAAAATTCACCACCACAACATTCAAAATATTAAAAAACTCAAAAATTAATCATAAACAGAACAACAAAACTATAATTGCAACTAAATTAAAACGTATCGTTGGATGATCGGGAATACCTTAGATGATGTAACCTACGTGTTGCTAACGTGATTTCCCAAAGTCTAAATGAATGTGTGGAACTCATTCACTTGGGTTTAGAAAATTCATCTGGACTAAGTGAATCCGATAAAAATAACGGTACCAGAATGATAGAACTGTGGGATCTTAACCGGTGTTGTTATAATCAACATTAAGATTTCCCTAATAAAACATTAAAGACATTCAGACATAAAGATTTCCCTAAACCAAAACACTTCTCTCATCTCCTGGTTTTCACTTTCTGAAACTAAACCTCGGCAACAATAAGGAGTTTGGAGCACAGTGGGCAGCACGGCCATCGTCGTCAGCAAAACTGGAATCTACTTCAGCAAAACCATTCTTAGAATTAAATAACCAAGCCATAGGATTTCGAGGTAGTTTTCCTAGTGCAACATAAATCCTCAACTTTTCGTTAGGCACTTGCGTAATCATTTTATGCAAATTAAGTCCTAACTGGTCTTAGGATTCCGAGGTAGTTGTTTGGTACGACATAAACCCTCACATCTTCGAGGCTATTTGTATGATTATATCATACAAATATAAGTCCTAATTAACTAAAATTGGGAGAATTACAACATTAAGTAAATTCTCGAATTGAAGCCAAAAAATAGGATTGTTTGGGAAGTTGCCAAGATTCCTCTTGGATCCCCAGCTTCTCCTACTTCTCTTCCTTTGGACTCCTGAAATAAACTGTTTCAAATCTGAGCTAATCCCTATTGAAATTTCCAAAATCCAATCCTTTGAAAACCTTAAACTTTGAAATTCGTGAAAGTAGAACCACTGATCATTATCGAGAGTTTTCTTAAATGATTCTCGTCATTTAAGATGTTATTAACTATAGGAGCTTGCCCTTATAGGGAACTTTAAGAACCTAGGTAATATAAACCTTGCTTAATTTCTTTATATTAAGCAGGGGAACTTGTCGGCTTATAAAATTGGTTCGCAGACCAAACGGATGTAATCTTCTAGTTTATTTAATCGAGCCCCATCATCAAGTAGTGTGTCTATTCTTCGGGATAGATACATGGTTTGGGGTGTGGTGCTTGTTTATATAAACTACTTGGGATGTTAGATCGGTTTAATTTCACATCTTATAATTTTTCAAATTTAAAATTATTTTCAAAATCAAATGTTACTTTCTAAATTATACATATATTTAAATTAAAACCTAAAAATTCACCGATAACTTCTGGCGACTCCGCTGGGGACTAGTTCCTCTCTCCATTTTGATCAGATGGTTTTGCTTTCATAAATCGGAAGTGAGTCCATACCCCTTTTGGACCAAACTACCATTCCTCTCGTTGGCATACCACATCCTTTTCTGTCTTGAACGGGTATAGTCAATTCCTTTTGGATTTTGGAGCCACTGTTTAGACACTCCTAAACAGAGAGGTTCTGAAATCCTTTTTTTCCTCTTTCTGAGGTGGGGTGGACCCCCAATAGGTGTTAGCCTAAGAGAGGTCTTTTGAGTTGAGATGTCTTACGAGACTTTCTCTTCCTTTCCAATTATGAATCAAATCCTTTACCTTTCCTTTAACCTTCCTCCATTATTCGCTTTGTTCCTAATAAACAAATCCTCTAATAAACAACCTTTTAATAAACGAACTCCTTTAAATCGCAAATATACTAAGATAATCTAAAATATGTTTGGACTCTTTCTTTTCCGTCTGTCGGCATATTTTTAGATAATGTGTTGTATTTTAAAAAAAAGGGGTCGCCTACAGAAGTTGTCGGCGAATGATAGATTTTAAATTTAATTTATATATATATATATATATATATATATATATATATATATATATATATATATATATATATATATATATATTTAATTTAGAAAGTAGCATTTGATTTTGAAAGTAATTTTAATTTTGAAAATTTTAAGATATGAAATCAAACCTATCTCACATCACAAATAGTTTATATAAACGAGCACCGCACCACAAACTGTATATCTATCCCGAAGGATAGACACACTGTTTGATGATGGGGCTCGGTTAAATAAACTAGAAGATTTGTGACATCCGTTTGGTCTGCGAACCAATTTTATAAGCTGACAAGTTCCCCTGCTTAATATAAATGAATTAAGCAGGGTTTATATTACCTGGGTTCTTAAAGTTCCCTATAAGGGCAAGCCCCTATAGTTAATTACATCTTAAATGACGGGAATCATTTAAGAAAACTCTTGATAATGATTAGTGGTTTTGCTCTCAAGAATTTCAAAGTTTAAGGTTTTCAAAGGATTGAATTTTAGAATTTCAATAGGGAATGGATCAAATTTGGAACAGTTAATTTCAGCAGTTCAAAGGAAGAAAAGTAGGAGAAGCTGAGGATCCAAGAAAAATCTTGGCAACTTCCCAAACTATCCTATTGTTTGGCTTCAATTTAAGAATTTATTTAATATTGCAATCCTGCCAATTTTAATTAATTAGGACTTATATTCGTATGACATGATCATACAAATATCCTCGAAGATATGAGGGTTTATGCCGTACCAAATGACTACCTCGGAGTCCTAAGACCGGTTAGGGCTTAATTTACATAACATTATTATGCAATTGCCTAACGAAAAGTTGAGGATTTATGTTGCACTAGGCAAACTACCTCGAAATTCTATGGCTTGGTTATTTAATTCTAAGAAAGTTTTGCTGAAGTACATCCGAGTTTTGCTGATGACGATGGCAGTGCTGCCCACCATGCTCCAAGCTCTTTGTTGTTGCAGAGGTTTACTTTTAGAAGTCATAAATCAGGAGATGAGAGAAGTGTTTTGGTTTAGAGAAAATCTTAAAATCCAAGTGTTTTTAATGTTTTAATTAAAACAAATCTTAAAGTTAATTAAACAGAATCGATTAAGATCTCATGGTTCCGTCATCCCGACACCGTTATTTTCATTGAATTCACTTAGTCCAGATGAATTTACTAAACTCAACTGAATGAGTTCCACACTTTCATTTAGACCATGGGAAATCCTGTTAGCAACACGTGGGTTACATCATCCGAGGTATTCCCGATCATTCAATGAGACATTTTAATTTCGTTGTGATTGTAGTTTTGTTGTTCTGTTTGTGATTAAATTTTGAGTTGTTTTAAATTTTGGAATGTTGTGGCGGTGAATTTTATCTTGCAATGACTTTTAATTTAGTTTTGGTTTCAGTTTAGGGACTATCCTAAAGGTTTTAGTTTTCATGCAACAGTTTTATTTATCATGCAAGAAAAGTAAAGTACAGTGCATGTAAGTAAATTGCAATAAAATAAATTGCAATAAAATAAATTGCAATAAAATAAAAGCGTACCTGGAGGGTCTTCCCGTCATCCAAAGCTACACTTAGAACACATGTTAAGGCATTAAATATTTTGATTAGAAATACCTAGGTAAAGCTAAGGGAAAGGGTCTTGGTTGTCTACCAAATTCCTAATCCTAAAACTAGTCATTTCCTATGACGTCTAGGTTGTTGGTTTGGTTTAAGGATGATTTTCTTCATCAAAGAACAACTAGATTCAATTGTTCTTCTAAAACATCCCGTCATATTGAGGAAGTTCTTAGGACGAGTCCTAAACAACTTTTCAATATTTCTGGAATTGTTTTGAGTCCAAGTAAACTTAGTTGCACAGGTGAATTAATCATCCAGGAGTTTAGTTAAACTTTATCTCTTGCTCAGTGAACTTAGGTATTTGATTACCTGATGAATGAAGTGACATTTCACTTAATACTCTATTCAAGAGTTATAATAATTAAAGCCTTTAAGGGCAAGTTGGTTTATCGAGGATTTTTAATCATTCTTAATTTAAGGTTCGAGTTAATGGTTTAAAGTGTTTTAATTTAATTATGAGGTTTTAATTAATAATTTTAAGTTTAGAATAGTGTTCAAATTATTTTAGATTTAATTCTTAATGATTTCATTTAGGTTTGTTGTTAAATGGTTTTAATTTAATTTAATACAATTTGATTTTAATTTAGTTTAATTTAATTTCATTTCATTTAATTTTAATTTGATTTTAAATTTAATTTACTTTAATTTTAATTTTAATTTTTAATTCATTTTAATTTTAATTTAATTTAATTTAATTTAATTTAATTTAATTTAGCTTTGTTTAATTTAGTTTAATTTTTTATTTAATTTAATTTAATTTTAATTAAATTTAATTTTAATTTAATTGGATTTAAATTTAATTTAAATTTTGATTTTAATTTTAATATTAATTGTTAAATTTAGTTTAACTTTAATTTTAATTTGATTTTAAATTAAATTAAATTTAATTTTAATTTTAATTATTGATTTAGATTATTATTTTAATTTTTTTTAATTAAGAATTAAATATTGTTAAAGTGACTCATTTAGGGATTTTTTTTTAAATTAACGAATAAATGTCGTCTTAATAATATCCCTATTTTAATGATCCAAATTTAAATATATTCTTTCCAAGATTTAAATTATTTCATTAATTAAAGTTTCATTTTGATATTTTCAAAGTGTTTAATGGGTTTCTACCCCTTAATTTCCCCAAGTTTCAATCATCCAAGAGAAAATTAAAATCAAATATTTTACCCCTCATTTTGATTAAACCTAAAGTTTTAATTAAGGGTTAAAATTTTTAATTACCTTTATGCCCTTTTAATCTTATTTATTTCATAACTCATTAAATTGAACTCAAATGAATTTGAAATTTTTATGTCACCTCACTCACATGTCAATTAATACATTAGAGGAGAAAATGTGATTTTTCTGAATTTAATTTATTTATATAAATATTTTTAATGAAAAATAGGGATTTTCAAGGAAAATTCAAAAACATGACCAAGTAAAGGTTGCTGTACTTAAAAAAAATTATGGGATGTTCCTAGTGACCAGAGGACCACTTGGACTAATTTTGGTGATTTTTTTAATTATATTTTATTTATTATAATTATTTTGAGTTTTAGAGTATTAATTAATTTTAAAATAAAATAAAAGTTGAAAAATAGGTTTTATATTTTTCTTAAATCTCTCTGACCTCAAGGAGTCTAGAGAAATAAATTTTATAATTTCTTGGTTTTTCTTTGATTTATTAGAATTATTTTAGTGAAGAAGGTTGAAAATTCATTTTTTAATATTAAAAATTACATTAAACCTTTAAAATTCAATATATTATCCTAGGGACTTGGGAAAAATATTAGGTTTGTTCCTAAGTGATTAGGAGTCAAAATGTGACATTTTTATGATTTTTAATATTCTTGTGATTTTTATTATTTTTTTATTATTAAAATATTAAAATATTGTGAAAAATGAAAATTTTTTAGAAAATTCCAACTTTAATTTTCTTGAGCTCCAAAACCATTTTTGTGAATTTTTGGAAAGTATTTTGGAGTTATGAATTTTTAAAGTTCCATTTTGCTTATGAGGCTTAATCAAGTCCAATTGATTTCAAATTTTTATGTGAGGTCTCTCTGAACCTAAAGATCAGTGGAGAATTGTTTTCAAGTCAATTTGATGTGTGGTTAACCCTAATTAATTCAAAGTTAATTTTAGGGGTTTAGGCCAATTAAGGTTATTATGACTGAAATAATTAAAAATAAATTTTTCATAGGGTTCTCTGGTCCTAAGGAACATCACCAAATTTTCCTAGAATTTATTTCACAACATGCTAATTATTGGAATTAAAATACCTAAAATAGTGACATGAACTTAAAAATTCAACAACTTTTCACAGAGATGGCCTCTGATCTTGAAAAAATCAGGGAATATTCCCAAGATCAGAGGCTTCAAAAGCCCTATGGTCTCATGCCATGGTGAATTGTCTATGCAAATGAAGAATCAAAATACTGAAAATAGTAAATAAATTATTAAAAATAAAATACTCATCCAATTAACTTGATCTCTTTTCGACATTATTCTCCTCTGTTCACTAAGCAAGAAGGTATTTTTATTTTATTTTTGTGATTTTTCTATGCAAAGATATTGATTTTTGAAGTTTTGGTAATTAAATAAATCCAAAAATACCCTAATTATCTACTTATCTGACTCAGCGCCAGCGCAACCTCGGTAGCTCCGAAAACCCACGCGGCGCGTTCTCATTTGACGCCGCCATCCCACTCAGCGCTCCAGGGGTCCGCGGTTCATGTACCATTGCGCCGTCCGACTTGATCTCGACTGTCCGCTCAATACACGCATGATCCAACGGCTCCTGGTCATCGTCTACGACTGGTGTGCACCCGTGACCGTCCACACTAAAACCCTAAGATCTCACTCAATTCTCAATGGATTTTTGTGTTCTTATGCTCTATGGATTCGTCTTGAAGAGACGAACACATCCATACAGTTTATACACTATGGAATTAACTTAAACAAAATGGAGAATCGCTGGAAGCTCGGGAGGAAGAGTGAGTTCATATCTTTGCTCAGAGAAGTGAAGCTTCGATCTGAGAGTTGTGTCACCTTTGATTGGGTCCAAGCAAGCTCCAGATGAAGTCTCGTGTCCTGGGGAAATGCCTAGGTATGAAAGTGCCCACAACCGATCACAAAGCTTGGAGGCTAGAAGCAATGGCTGGCCTGGTGAGGGGGCTTTTGCTAGGAAACTTTTCTTCTTGGTCTGATGAAGGTGTAGGACCAATCAATTTGGGGATTGGCTCACTGTGGTGAAGTGTCCTGTTTTTTAGTGGATCTTCAACTCAGAAATTGAGCTCTGTCAATGGGGATTAGGGCTAAGGAACACTGGGGATCAACTGCTCTGGGTTAGGAGAGGGTCCTGGAGCAATTTTGGCAGAGTTTCCTTAAGGTCTGGTTCTTCTTCTTATTTGGTCGAGAGGTGGTGGTGTTTAAATAGGCATGGCTGGAGGGCTTCCCAGGGGGGTTTGAAGGCTGGGATCAGCTTCTCAGGGGAGGAGAAGAACAGCTCCAGTGGCCATTTGGGTTGGGACAGCTCAACCAAGGAAAATTGAAAATTTTTACCTCACATGGAGCTCTCGGCCATGGTGTTTTCAGGCGGCTGTGGTGGTTAGCCGGCCAGGGTTAGATCACCCTCAATGTCAGGAGGACCAGTGCTGGAGGTTTGTGCAAGCAATTGTCCAATGCCAAGTGTAAAGGGTTGGATTTAAGTGGTAAAGGGAGAAGAGTGATTTTGGTTTCACATGTGTCAACCCATGTATTTGGGCTTGGTTCACCTCCCCATGGTCTCATTTTAGGCCAGGGGATCGACTTGGGTCTCATTGTCATGGAGTGGTGAAGTCCCCATCAAAATAGTTTAAGTTAATTTTGGGTTATGGTGTTGCATTAAAGAGGTTAAAATGGCTTAAGGAAGGCATAGGAAAGGACTCCCTCTTCTTGCCATTAATGGCTTGGTGATAAGTCAAACCCCCCATGGCTTCATGTGGCTTGTCCATGGCTTGCATGTGGCTCCAATTGGCTCATCCTTGGCTTAGGAAAAGTGGATTCATTTATATGAAAAAGGAATTTGGAGATTTTGGCAATTTTAGTGAAAAATTTTGATGGTGCTTGATTTAGGTTGATTTGATGAATGATTTAGGACTTAGGAATTGATTTCAATTAAAGGAATGATAAGAAGGAATTGTCAGGTGGGCTTTGGAATGGGTTTGGGCTTTTGGATTTCACTTTGGATGGACTTTCAAGATGGTTTAGGGAGTGGGCTTTTAGATTTCAAAACAAATTTTAGGATGAAAATTTTGCAAAGGATTGGATCTAATAAGAGTTGAATTTAATTTAGGAATGTTTCATGAATGATTTGGAATCAATTTGAAGTGATTTAAAGTTGAATTGGGTTGAATTTAGGTCTTTTTTGGTTATGGTCAAAATGGATCCAATTGGGCTAACTTGAGTTAAGGTTGGGATAAAGTTGGATTTGATGTAAAATTAATGTTGAGAAATGTTCATGGGAGTTTTTTGTTTGTGGGGATATTAGGAAGGCTTTGGAAAAGATTTGGGGCCAATTGGAGTTGAATTGAGCTAGGTTTAGGTCATGGGCCAAAATTGGGCCTTAGGCTTCAAATTGAAATTGGGCTCAAATGTCTATCAAATTAGACTTGTATTTGGTCTAAATTGATGTTGGGGATATTGAATTGAAGTTTAGAATTGAATTGGACCAGAATTGAAATCAATTGGGGTGGTTTGGGTTGACATTGGGTTCACTTGGGTTCAAATTGGGTCAAATTGGGGTTTTGGTAAAAGTGGGTTAAATCAGCAAAATTGACCCATGGTATAGTTGAACAAAATGAAATTGAAAATATTTGGGATTTTCTGGAATTTTTTGGGAATTTTTTGAATTTTTTGGATTTTTGGGCTAAGAAGGGCATCTTGGGTATTTGGAGAGTATTGGGGGTACTTTTGGAATTTTTGGTATTTTTTGCTATGGATGATCAATTTGAGTGGGGGAATGTTTAGGATTGATTTTGAGGAATTTCGGGTAATTTAGGTGGTTTTGCAAGTTTTGGGTAGTTCCAAGGGCATTTGGTAGGTTTGGTGGGTCCGAGGCCCCGGAGGTAAAAAATTGAAATTTTGGAAAAATGAAGATTGATCAAATTTGAGTAAAATAGAATCATTTTGGTTGAGCCATGAAGCCATATTAAGCCCATATGAGCCATGAGAAGACTCATTTGAGGCATTGACTATGTTGTTCCTGACCCTCTTAGTCAGGGGCTTAGGGGTTAGGGACCATCCATATGAATTACCTACATGAGTCAGGAGGTCAAGTTGGGTGAGAGTGTGGTTTTAGGACTTGGAATGTGTGTGATAGTGTAGTGTATTTACAAGTCAACCCTCACCAAATTAGCCACCCAGGGTATTCCTAAGGCCAAGAAGTCCTATAGGGAACTCATCCTTTAAACCTCCACATTTGACTTCAACCCTCTAGGTGATCAGGAGTCTACAATCAAGCTTGTGGGGTTTGTAGGGAGTGAAGAGGTGTTTGAATTTCTAGAGGAGTGGGTTCCACTTCTAGTCCTCTAAGATTAGTCAAAGGAAAAGCCTAAGGCTAGATCCTAAGTACTAAAGAGAGGAGAAAAAGACCTCATAAAAAATGAGGTCAACAAATGGCCCCCAATAGGTGTGGTGTGCTAACCAAGCACATCGCGCGTATTGGCGTTGACCGAAGAGATAAACAAAACCAACACAGATATCCAAGTGACAAACTTAGGACGAAGTAGAAGAATTTCCGCTGGGAAGTATCAGGTATATTTCCAAGACAAGAGATTCCTGAACTCTCGCTGGGGAATGGAAAAGGAGGTGAACTCCAAATCACAAGATCTGGGGAATTCAATTTAAATTTCATTTTACTTTTAATTTCAAGTTTCAATGTGTAAGTATGGATTTCGATTTGTTCTGAGTCTCAATGTCGATTGAAGGAAATTTGAATTTGAAATTTGGATTTGAAATGAGAATTGAAACCAAGATTTCAACCTCGGGATTACGAAGAGAACTGGAATTTAGATACCAGCCTCAGAGTGAGAATCAGAGTTTAAGTATCGACGGAAAAAGGATGTGAATCAGAATTTAGGTACTGACCTCGAGAGAGTGAGATTTGAAATTTAAGTATCAAACCTGAAAGAGAATCGAAATTTAGGTATCGATCTCGAAAGAGAATCGAAATTTAGGTATCGATCTCGAATGAGAGTCAGAATTTAGGTACCGACCGCGAAGGAAGAGAACTGGAATTTAGGTACCAGTCTCAGAATTTAGAATTGAAATTTAGGTACCAATTGGAAAGAGAATCGAAATTTAGGTATCGATCTCGAAGGAGAGTCGGAATTTAGGTACTGACCTCGAAGGAAGAGAACTGGAATTTAGGTACCAGTCTCGGAATTTAGAATTGAAATTTAGGTATCAATTCGAAAGAGAATCGAAATTTAGGTATCGATATCGAAGAAGAGTCGGAATTTAGGTACCGACCATGAAGGAAGAGAACTGGATTTTAGGTATCAGTCTCGGAATTTAGAGGATTGAAATTTAGGTATCAAGCTCGAAAGAGAATCGAAATTTAGGTATCGATCTCGAATGAGAGTCGGAATTTAGGTACCGACCTCGAAGGAAGAGATCTGGAATTTAGGTACCAGTCTCAGAATTTAGAATTGAAAATTAGGTGTCAATTCGAAAGAGAATCAAAATTTAGGTATCGATCTCGAATGAGAGTCGAAATTTAGGTACCGACCTCGAAGGAAGAGAACTGGAGTTTAGGTACCAGTCTCGGAAATTTAGAATTGAAATTTAGGTATCAATTCGAAAGAGAATTGAAATTTAGGTATCCATCTCGAAATAAGAACTGGACTTTAGGTACCAGTCTTGAAAATTTAGAATTGAAATTTAGGTATCAATTCGAAAGAGAATCAAAATTTAAGTATCGATCTCGAATTAGAGTCAGAATTTAGGTACCGACCTCTAAGGAAGAGAACTGGAATTTAGGTACCAGTCTCGGAATTTAGAATTGAAATTTAGGTATCAATTCGAAAGAGAATCGAAATTTAGGTATCGATCTCGAAGGAGAGTCTGAATTTAGGTGCCGACCTCGAAGGAAGAGAACTGGAATTTAGGTACCAGTCTCAGAATTTAGAAGATTGAAATTTAGGTATCAACCTCGAAAGAGAATCGAAATTTACGTATCAATCTCGAATGAGAGTCAGAATTTAGGTACCGACCTCGAAGGAAGAGAACTGGAATTTAGGTACCGGTCTCGAATTTAGAATTGAAATTTAGGTATCAATTCGAAAGAGAATCGAAATTTAGGTATCGATCTCGAATGACAGTCAGAATTTAGGTACCGACCTCGAAGGAAGAGAACTGGAATTTAGGTACCAGTCTTAGAAATTTAGAACTGAAATTTAGGTATCAATTCGAAAGAGAATCAAAATTTAGGTATCGATCTCGAAATGAGAACTGGAATTTAGGTACCAGTCTCGAAAATTTAGAATTGAAATTTAGCTATCAATTCGAAAGAGAATCGAAATTTAAGTATCGATCTCGAATGAGAGTCAGAATTTAGGTACCGACCTTGAAATGAGAACTGGAATTTAGGTACCAGTCTCGAAAATTTAGAATTGAAATTTAGGTATCAATTCGAATGAGAATCGAAATTTAGTTATCGATCTCGAAATAAGAACTGGACTTTAGGTACCAGTCTTGAAAATTTAGAATTGAAATTTAGGTATCAATTCGAAAGAAAATCATAATTTAAGTATCGATCTCGAATTAGAGTCAGAATTTAGGTACCGACCTCGAAGGAAGAGAACTGGAATTTAGGTACCAGTCTCGGAATTTAGAATTGAAATTTAGGTATCAATTCGAAAGAGAATCGAAATTTAGGTATCGATCTCGAAAGAGAGTCGGAATTAGGTGCCGACCTCGAAGGAAGAGAACTGGAATTTAGGTACCAGTCTCAGAATTTAGAAGATTGAAATTTAGGTATCAACCTCGAAAGAGAATCGAAATTTACGTATCAATCTCGAATGAGAGTCGGAATTAAGGTACCGACCTCGAAGGAAGAGAACTGGAATTTAGGTACCAGTCTCAGAATTTAGAATTGAAATTTAGGTATCAATTCGAAAGAGAATCGAAATTTAGGTTTCGATCTCGAATGACAGTCGGAATTTAGGTACTGACCTCGAAGGAAGAGAACTGGAATTTAGGTACCAGTCTCAGAAATTTAGAACTGAAATTTAGGTATCAATTCGAAAGAGAGTCGAAATTTAGGTATCGATCTCGAAATGAGAACTGGAATTTAGGTACCAGTCTCGAAAATTTAGAATTGAAATTTAGCTATCAATTCGAAAGAGAATCGAAATTTAAGTATCGATCTCGAATGAGAGTCAGAATTTAGGTACCGACCTCGAAATGAGAACTGGAATTTAGGTACCAGTCTCAAAAATTTAGAATTGATATTTAGGTATCAATTCGAATGAGAATCGAAGTTTAGTTATCGATCTCGAATGAGAGTCAAAATTTAGGTACCGACCTCGAAGGAAGAGAACTGGAATTTAGGTACCAGTCTCGGAGGAAAGGGAATCCGAATTTAGGTAGTGATCCCGAAAAGAGAGTCAGAATTTAGGTACCGACCTCGAAAAGAGAGAACTGGAATTTAGGTACCAGTCTAGAAAGTTTGAAAGAGGACTGGAAGTTAGACTCTAGCCTCGAAGAGAACTGGAAGTTAGGCTCCAGTCTCGAAGATTTATCTGTATGAAGAGGGACTCAATCTCATGCCATCAGAACCAAATCGAAAAAAGTTGAAAGGCGCTGGTAAGTGTACCAAGTTGAAAAGACTTGACTTAGCAATAAGTCAAGGAAAATATGCAAATTTCAAAAGAGTTTCAAACAGATTTCGATTGAGGAAAGAACTGAAAGGTTCGAATTAGAGGATTCAGATCCGAATTCAATTTGTGATTTAGATTCATTTTGTTTGTCTTTTAACGATTCCATTTTTTTTATTTTTGTTGTTTATTTAGTGTTCACGTGAATTTGAAGTTCATTTTAATATTCAGATTTTTTAGGAAAAGTTCTCATTTATTTTCTTTTCTTTTCTGTTCTTCGTTCAAAGTTCATTTAACTCTAATGGCGTTTCCCAGTCAATTTGCACAAAAAGAGGTGAAGGCAAAATATGACAAAGTCATTTTCATTCCAACTTGCTGAAAGTACATCATACAACTTGATCTAGTCATGATGACATTTTCCTCAGAATTTTAATGTCTCATACAATCCATGTAAATCCAAAATGGATTGTGTCAGATTCTTGTTGATCCATCCAAAAGCGTCTATCAAAAATCCATGTCTGAATAGTAAGAAACATGGGCCATAACATCACCTTCCAAGCCATCCCTGGCAGGAATGCCTCATGGATGTGCATTGGAGGTGTGCTATCTCCCATGTAACTCACAGCTCGTAGGGCCGGAGACTCTCCAATTATGGATCTGGCTGAAAATGGTAAGGCATTTTTATGTCGTCCATTCTTCTAAAAGTAACTGAGATCCGCTCCACAGGCACTCCTGGAATGCATTGCTTCGCAACATCTGCTCCGTTTCCTTTTAACACCAGGACGGAACCTACCGGTAGTGGTATCTCCACCGGCCCTCGGAACTCACGGGGCTCGCAATCCGGAGGTCGGATCCGAACATGATGTTGCACTCGGTCGAGGAATGACACCGTGCAAAATGGTCTGAGAAAGTCATGATGGTCTATATGCGGTGGTATGCAGTCGCCTTCCTTCTAGATGTTGATAATGCAGCTGTTGGGTATGCAATCTGCAGGCAGTACCCTCCATGTTATCATCTTTTTCACCATTCTATTGATGACTCTTGGCATTGGATCCACCTCACCGCGACGGAGTATCCCTGGCGGGTTTCCTTTTCTATCTATGACAAAGTTGCAGCAACATCTGCATTGGATTATAACTCTTCCCTTTCCTGGCATCCATCTTCGGGGTTATGAATATGTCTTTTCTCTCAAGATGCCAGCTCGGCCCATTTTCTGCAGTTCAAGGATGCAATCTACAATTTGTTGTTGCTCATAATCTGAGAAAACATCTGTATGCAGCTCGAGGCCTTCCAAGATGTTGACCCTCTTGTTTCCAATTCTTTCAAAGTACTCAAAGGTTTTCTTTTCGACTAGCTGGATTTTCTCCAGCTCGTATTCCGGGATTATCTGAAGTCCTCGGTGTCTAGTAACATACTGCGGGATGTATGGCTCAACCCCAGCACGTTCTTCTGCATGTCTCGGCTCCTCGGGGATAGTCTCCGTAGGGAGATCCTCCGGGGTTGCTTTCGCAACTAGACTCTTTGAATCCGGTACATATACTCGGTGTCGAGGTACTGACTCTATTTCTGCTTTTCTTGGTATTTCTTTTATCTGTTCCAATCTTCTTGGAATTGATTTTCTTCTTTCTGGTTCCTGACGAACCAGTCTCCTTGGAGCATTTGCACTAACAGTATCCACTGTCTGTTTATATTGATCTTCTGCTAACTTGGTCAGTACTTTGCAAATGCGATGATTTTTATTTTTCGCTGGGTAGCAGTGAGAGTAGCTCTCCTTACCCCTTGAATTTCTGTGGGTGCGGCGCTGACAAGCCTTCCCTCTGCTGTGGCGACCACGGACTTAATTTTCTTATCTTCTTCGGTTGTATTCGCGGCGTTTGCTTTTCTTTTCTTATTGCTGGATTGGTGGCTTTGGCCACCCATTTTCATCACTATCTGGCTGTGAAGTTCTTCTCGATCAACTGGTATCCAATCATTTTCTTCGTATTGTAAGTCAGCTGGTGTGAAGTCTGAGTCAATCTCTATCACTGCTCCATCCCTCACCCTCTTTTCATCAAGTGCTAGACTCACGCCATTTCTAAAGTTTAGAACCAACCGCCCGTTCGACATTTCCCTGCGAAAAAACAAGGAAAGCATCAGGGGTTGTACTAAGAACAAGAACAATAAGAAAAAAAAACTTAAAAATTCTTATTCACTTCTTTTAAATTTAAAGGAAATAGGAAGAGATGAGAAAATATCAAAAATGAATGGATTTAAAAGGAAAGATTGACATTTTATTATTACGATTTCCCATGTTTTCTTTTTAACATTTTTGTTGATGAGATTTTTTTTATCATCCATTTTATTTTGTTTTTGGGTTCGGACCCAGTCACAAAGTGATTACTTCACCCGTGTTTCTAGGGGTAAGATTTTTTTGTTAGAGGCCACCCTTCGGAACATCAGGTTGCGTAATACTTTTTTAAATACCGTCTATTGATTGGAAGCATGGGTCGTTCTCCACAGCAATTCACCAATTGGTAGGAACCTCCAAAGTAGATTGTCTTAACCATGAATGGCCCTTCCCATGTTGGTTCAAACTTACCACCTATCTTGCGATGTGGAAGAATAGGTCTTCTGAGAACAAGAACTAAGTCACCGACTTTGAAAGTTCTTGGGTGGACCAATTTATCATGGGCCTGGATCATCTTTGCTTGATACAGTTCCAGATTCTGCTGTACGGAAAGTCTTTTCCCTTCCAAGCTTTCCAATTCTTCCAGTCGTAGTCTGGCATTTTCTTCTGTGGTGATCTTTTCTGCAATTGTAATTCGGAGTGACGGAAGCTGAACTTTCAGGGGCAAGACGGCCTCGGACCCGTACACTAATGCGTAAGGCGTAGACTGAGTAGGAGTCCTAAAAGTCGTCTTGTAGGCCCATAAGGCTTCTAACAACATCTCGTGCCAATTTCTCTTATTTTCGTCCAAATTTTTCTTTAAAATTTGAACGAGAGATTTATTAAAAGCCTCGGCCAAGCCGTTTGCTCTTGGGTAGTAGATCGTTGAGTATCGCCAATCGATCCCATGTCTTCTGACAAAATTGTTGATCTATTTACTTTTGAATGCAGACCCATTATCTGAAATGATCCTGCGTGGTACCCCGAAACGGTAGACGACTTGGTTCTTGAAAAACTGTAGCACGTGGTGTGCCTTCACTTCTCTGAGTGGTATAGCTTCTGCCCATTTAGAAAAGTAGTTTGTAGCTGCAAGAATGAAGCGATGTCCTCTTGAAGAAGGTGGTTCTATCGGACCCACTATATCTGTGCCCCAACACTCAAATAGCCACGACGCGATTGTCGGATGTAGCACATTTGGAGGTTGGTGTAGAACCACTCCGTGCACTTGGCACTGGTGACAACTTTTGGCAACTTTCATACAGTCGGTCATCATTGAGGGCCAGTAGTACTCTAGTCTTTTAATCTTCATTTTCATCTTCGGACCCGACTGATGAGCTCCACAAAGTCCTGAATGCACTTCTTTGATAATTTCACGAGCCTCGGACCCGCTGAGGCACCTTAGCCACATCTGATCAAAAGACCTTCTGTGTAATGTATTGTTTATTAATGTGTAAGACAGAGTTCTTTTCTTGATTTGATGGGCTAATGACTTATCGTCCGGTAGGTTTCCTGTCTGCAAGTAGTCTATTAATGGCTACCGCCAATCTTCTGTATTTTCTGTTATTGCCGCAACTGATTCTTCTGCTCTTTCTGATTTATGTATTGTATCCATGTCGAGCTGTGATAGGACCTGTCGTCCTTGAACTAACACTTCAACTGACTCATCTTGCAAGGCGGGCTAACGCATCGGCGAGAGCATTTTCTTTTCTGGAAATCTTGTAGATTGTCACATTTGGAATTTGTTCCAACAATTTCATGGCGTACTGAAAGTACTGCTCGAGTCATGGCTTTAAAATTTTGTACTGTCCGTCAACCTGTTGAATGATCAACTGAGAATCTCCGTAGATGTTGATGTCCGTTATTCCTATCTGAATGGTTAATTCCAGTCCTATTATGAGGGCTTCGTATTCTGCCTCGTTTTTTGTACACGGTGTCGTTAAGTGGTAGGAGTATTTTAACATCCCCCGCTCCGGTGTTATAAAGAATAATCTGATTCCTGCCTTACCGGGCACTATCGTTTGCAATTCTTTGTTCTTTTGTTCTGAGGATGCATTGTCGAAGTATAGTTCCCAACGCTGATCATCGAGAACTTCTAGGCTCATTATCTGCTCGTCGGGCAAATCATCGTCGAGAGGCGAATCTGCCGGCAAAGGGTGTACTGCAAGGAAGTCAGCTAGGACTTGTCCCTTTACGGCGCGAAGAGGAACGAAAGTTATGTCAAATTGTAATAGTATCATCAACCACCTGGCAAGTTTGCCAGCATGCGTCGGTCGGGCCATCAAGTATTGCAACGGATTAACTCTCGAAATAAGGTTGACCTTATGAGAAAGCATGTAATGCCTGAGCTTTTGAGCGGCGAAGATCAAGGCCAAACAATGCTTCTCAATCGGAGGGTACTTTACTTCCGTCGAAATTAGACGACGGCTTAAGTAGTAGAGAGCATTTTCTTTTCCCTCATCATTGGCCTGGGCTAGCAGGGCTCCAAGGGAGTCATCTAAAGCCGCGGTATAAAGTATCAACGGTCTACCCAAGACTGGGGCTGCTAAGACAGGAGGTGTCATTAAGTATTGTTTGATGTCATCGAAGGCATGTTGACATTTGGAGTCCCAAGTAAACTTGGCATCCTTCTTAACCAAAGCAGAAAAAGGCTGACACCTTCCTAACAAATTCGATATAAAGCGTCGAAGATATGCCAACTTTCCTTGAAAGGATCGTAGCTGTTTCAAGGTTTTAGAATGTGGCATTTCTAAGATAGCTTTAATCTTTTCAGGATCAATTTTAATCCCACGATGTCGGACAACAAATCCTAAGAATTTTCTCGGAGGTGACGCCGAAGGCGCATTTTAAGGGATTCATCTTAAGGTTGTATTGTCTTAGTCGCTCGAAAACAATTCTCAAATCATACAGGTGATCTTCTTTCAGTTTGCTTTTGATGACCACATCATCCACGTAGCACTCGACTTGGTTGTGAATGAGATCATCAAAAATCTTCGTCATCGCTCTTTGGTATGTTGCTCCTGCTTTCTTTATTCCGAATGGTATTACTGTGTAGCAATACACTCCGATCAGCATTCTGAATGCCGTGAGCTTTTCGTCTTCTGGTGCCATCTTTATCTGGTTGTATCTTGATGATCCATTCATGAATGAAAATATTTCATGTGTTGAAGCAATGTCGATTATCAGTTCTGGGATTGGCAGTGGAAATTCGTCCTTTGGACATGCTTTATTTAAATCTCCGAAGTCTACGCAGATTCGATCCGACCATTCTTCTTCTCGATCGGTACCACGTTGGCTAACCAAATAGGGTATTGTTCTTCGCAGACAAATTTAGCGTCTATTAGCTTCTTAACTTCGGCTATTACTTGTTGTTCAATTTCTAGACACATTCTTTTGGGAGCTTGTCTGACTGGAATGGAAGTAGGATCTACTCCTAACTTGTGAACTGCGACTTCTGGAGCTAATCCTGGCATTTCGTCGTAACTCCAAGCAAAACAGTCATTGAATTCCATTAGTAGCTTGATTATGTCTTCGGAGTCTTCTTTATTGAGTAAGGAGCTAACAAAGGTTGGCCTAGGCTCTTCGCTAGTACCTAAGTTAACTTCCATTAACTCGTCTATTGTAGATTTGATTTCTTCTTCAAACTCTTGTGGAGCGTCGCCGATTGGTAGATCGTCAAGGTCTTCTGAAGCTTCCAAGCAGTCTTTATTAGGTTCGCAAGTGACAACCAAGAAAAATCCCGTATCGTTAACTGATCCTACTGTGCTGAATCCGAGACCATGTTTTGAATTGGGAGGCCGACCGACATTATTCCATAATCTTTCAAAATGTTGTGATTGACCTTTTGTCCATTGTCGAGGTAAGACACCACGTTGAATTAAATTTTGAACACAGGGAGAGTACCACTCAAAAGGTAGTTCCATTAATTCGGAAGAAGTAACATCTTCAAATTGTACATCTTTTTCATTATTGGAAGAAGAAGCACCACGATAAAACTTGATTGGCTTAGTACCACCACCATGCACTTCCTTGACCACCATACCCTCGAACTTATTAGAATGGATTGGGGTCAGGGTCATAGTATGTACAAGATGGTTAATCTTCTCGTACATTGATTTATATTCTTCATTCTTTCATCTTCGAGAAAGATCTTAAACTGGGGTTTCTTTTTACTTATTGTCGCTGCTTCTTTCTCAATTTCTTCTTCTTCTTCGGAAGTGTTCTCCCAATCAACATCGATGACCGGTTTCTTCTGTCCAACTGTTCCAACATTTCTTCCACGTCCTCGTCCCCGGCCTCGACCTCGGGTGCGAGTTCTGGAGAAATCTTCACCATCTCGCCGTAAGGGAGTGGTGAGTAACTGTTGGACTAGAACTTCAGGTTCTTCATCGTCTCAAATTTCTTTTGCTTCATTTGGTATGGTATTTCTGGAAAAGATTGTTTTCTTCGGGGACGCGTAGTAGGCCGCATCTTCATGAATTCCAATTTCGTGCACGGAGAACGGTTGCAAATCACCTTTGATACACTGTTCCCCTCCTTTTTAATACTTTATGCACTGGTGCAGAGACGACGGTACCATCCGGTTTTCATGGATCCATGGCCGACCCAGTAGAGCGTTGAACGATGTCTCAGAATCAATTTAGTGGAATTTTGAGGTTGGCTTTGCTAAATCACCGGTCTTCATTAGTAGTGTTATCAATCCAAGAGCTCTTTCTCCTTTTTGATTGAAGCCTCTTAATAGCATCTTGTCTACTTCAAGCTCGCGAGCATCAATTTCCAGATATGCTAGCGTCCGAAGATTCATTATGTTGATTGATGCTCCAGGATCAACCAACACTCGGAGAGCGTAAACTTTCCAATAGTGACTGAAATGTACAATGATCTGTTGTGATCAACTGTTCCCAGTAATAGATCATTGTCCGTGAAGGTAACACCTCGCTGTTCTCTTAACGAGCAAACCTCGTCGAAGGAATCGCCGGCCATTTGAGCTAAACAAATCTCTGGATCAAGTAAAGCCTTGATCAGAGCTTCTCTCATCTCCTTTGACAGGATCAAAGCGTCGTATATGCTTAGTTTGGCTGGTAGCATCCTAAGATGGGCTAGCACGTTGTAGTCCACTTTATTACCATGTTCCTCGGTTTCTTCCCGAATGGGTTGTTCCTCTGCTGGGGTTGACTCTTCCTGAGCAACCACTTGCTTTTCTTTATCCTTTGGACCCATTCTCGGAGGTAGAAATTTTTCACTTCTTAAATTTACTTCAGTTATTTCTTCTGAATTTGGTGTTGAATCTGCCGGTGTATCCTCTTGAATTGGAACCACTGGCTCTTCTGAAGTTGCTTTGGTGTCTGATGGTTCTAATTCTATTGTGATCGGAGCCCCTCGGAATTCATAAATGGACTCATTGCTTGTCGAGCTTTCGTAGCCTCCTTTGTGAACATCTTCTTCATCGTGGTCATCGAGGTTGTGTATGATTTAAGAATCGTTATTTGTATTGGAATCGAGATCCGGATTAAGCCGGTTGTCGCTAGTTACGTAATCGTTAGAAACAGTCAAAACGTAGCCAACGCCATAACCCTTATCATTATAAGATCCCGCCGGAGCGAGCAAATAATCATACAGAGTCAGGAGTTCGAGGGATTTCTTCCCCGAACCAAAAACAACCATCCTAGGATAAGTAGCCCCTAGTCTACCCTTCGGAGCCTCGGTCTTCTTTTCTTCCACGATCTTCTCTTCCTTCTGGGGCGGTTCTTCAATCGCAAGTGATACTGTTGGCTCGACAGGTTGCAAACTCTGAGTTGAAGCACGTACCAAAGCGGCCTGGATGTGATCCAAAATTTTCTTCGATGATCTTGTCCAAACAGTACTCCATCCATCATCAGTAGTGTACGGATTTATCGGAACAATGGGATCCGTTGAAATAACATTGACAGAACCTCCTTTCTGGGGTTCCTTCATGTATTCCATTGGGATCGTTATATTCCCTTTTCGGAGATTGTCATCAAGCCAACTCTTGAAAGTGATGTAATCCTCTATCTTGTGTCCGAGCATCTGATGGTAAGGGCAATAGTTCGGATGATCTTTCTTATTGACTTCCTCCGGCTTCTTGGGCTCTGGCAGCTAAAAATCCGGTGTCTTCATTAAGCTGCAGAACATCTTTGCTACTGTTTCAGTTTTGAATGGATATTATCTGTTTAGAAGTTCTCTTAAAGTACATGACGAACGAGGAGGTTGTTCAGAATGTTGAGGTGACTGATAGCTCGGATGATGTTTTTTATAACTCTGCTGAGGTTGTTGATAGCCTTGATGAGGTTGTTGGTATGTTCGTTGCAGTGGTTGATAACTAGGCTGAGGTCGCTTTGGCGGTATCTGCATTGGCTGCTTACCTTTATCTACTGTCGCGACGATTCCAGATTTCTTCTTGAATGTTTTCAGAGGCTTCTGCTTATCGTTCTTGTTCGCGAAACTTAACTGTTTTGCCTCTTCTTGTAAGCTCCCGGCCTTGTTAAGCAACTTCTCGAAAGTCTTGATTGTAAATCCTTTAAGGAGGAGTGCTATCGGGCCATGGATACTTTTAAGTAGGATGCCGACTGCATGTTGTTCTTGAAGCTGTGGTTCACACTTCATGCTTAAGTTTCTCCATCGAAGTATGTAATCCACTAAAGTCTCGTTAGGCTTTTGTTGCTCCACCACTAGATCACCGATAGTGATGTGGTGCTAAGCCCCGGAAAATCGTTTAACGAAGTGATTCTCCAGTTCTGAAAAGGTCTTTACTGAACCGTTCGGCAATTCTGCGTACCAGTAGAAGGCAATCCCTAACAAACTGCTGACGAACTGGCGGAAGAGTAAAGCGTCGCTCCCACCGGCATTGCAGCAACTAGCACGAAAATGTGCGACATTCTGCCGAGGGTTTCCTGTTCCATCAAAAGTCTTAAACAGAGGTGGTACGAAGCCTTTCGGGTATTGGACTACATCGAACTCTTTGGGGTATGGTCTACCCGTCTGAATAGATGCTCCACTCTTGGATTGTGCTAAAGCTTCTCGCACCTGCTGTTCTACCATATTTTAAATATCCTTTTCTGGAATCATGCATTGTGTAGAATCCTTCTTTGGTGGTTCGTCTCCGTTGACGGATGTGATCTCCTTTCCTCCATCCGCAATATGAATAATTTCTGGGGGTGTCTTTTTCTGAGGCTGGGCCTGACTCTGGTGAGTGGCTAAGGCAGCAGCCATCTCTTCTATCCTCTTTGCAATCTGGGAAATTGTATCATCTCTTTCCCAAAGCTGTGCTCTCAACACTTCCAGTTCATCTCTTTCCGCAGCTGCCGGAGCACCTTGCGAAACTGACGATGCTCGTGTCTCAACCATGTTGATCTCGACATACTCTTCATCCATGAACTCTGATGAGTCAATCTCATCTCCTAGTTCTTCTTCTCTTTCTTTTGCTAACCGTCGGATGTCGGTCCTCAACTTGTCAATAGCATCCTCTAGTGGCCTTTTCCGCACGGTCTGCAGTCGTCTCGTGACGGTTGTTGAACTTCCTTCCTGGGAGTCCCCTTTATTGTGGTAGCACTTTCTTCTGATTCAGGTCTCCTGACGAGACTTTTCTTCTCAGGACATTGTTTTGGTCTTAGCTCGCCGGTAGTAGGTCGCCATACCATCCTTCTCGCAGCCCGAAGCCTAGGACGGGATGATTTGTCGGCTATATGCTGGAAGGTGGTATCCTCCCTAGTTTGTAGACCCTATACAACAACGGGTGAACTGGCTTTTATTTTCTTCTTTGGTTTCTCTGTGGCAGCTACAGGCTCTATTCGCGGTCTGAGGCGGGATTTAGCTGGCACTCGTCCTATCCTTTTTAAGATTTCGACACGGGGCATCTTTCTTTCTTTGCTAATCTTTCTATCACGACTTGCAGTCGGGCAAATGGCGTAGCCTTATCCCTTTTTCTTTTGTAATTGCTGTAGTACGCAGGTCAGGGTAATGCAGTGGCGATCCTACGGACATCCTCTTCATCTGATGCGGCAGAGGGGATGAAACCTGCTCCCTTCCAATAGAGGTATATACTCAGGCAGTTCTTCTCTTTCTTCAGAAATTTCTTCTAGAAAAGCCACTTCAGCAGCTCTGGCTTTCTTGGCGATCTTCCTGCTTCTATTTCTCCTTTGAGTCCGAGTTAGGGGTGCAACTCTTGAACCAGACCCAATCTAAAAAACAGATGGTATTGTAGTGAAATTTGTACCCTCCACAGTGACAGGCTCATCACAGACTTGGATTTCCTTCCCCTTCGGCTTGGCGAAGTCGGGGTAGGTGCGGAGATGACTAGACCGGTGGGGGTAGAGACAACGGTCCTCCTACGAACAGCGAGTACTCCTTTCAGTGGAACCCTTTGCAGGGGAGGGAATTCTTGAGCCGACTTCAGGTTGAACTCAATCACGAGCTCTTCAGTTTCTGACACTTTGTCCATTAGTGTGAAGAGAGTGACGTCAGCGAACTTGATATCTGTGTTGCTGAATCCTTGTCCGAAACGGATGATCCCATTGTCGGGCAGCTCATCCTTGTAAACGGCGAAGTCCATTCCATTTGTGAAGGAAAAGATTAACTTTGGCGCAGTCATTTTCTGCAGGGTATATTCTGAGTATTAGTCCCGAATTATGCTTCCTTTTGTCGCAAAACTTAGGAAGAAAAAGAAAGAGTCCGAACACATTTTCGTTTATTTATTTATGATTTTAAAAGGATTTATTTATTAAAAGAGTCGTTTATTATTAGATGATTTGTTTATTAGGAATGGAATGTTTAAAGGTATAGAAAAGGTAAAGGATCCGATTCAAAATAAGAAAGGAAGAGAAAGTCTTATGCAAGACTTCTCGACTTGAAGGACTGCTCCTAAACTAACACCTATTGGGGATCCACCCCACCTTAGAAAAGAGGCAAAAGGATCTCGGAACCTCTCTGTTTAGGGGTGTCTAAACAGTGGCTCCTAAATCCGAGAGGAGTTGTTATACTCGCTCAAGACATAAATGAACGGGGTATTCCAACGGAAGAATGGTAGTTTTGGTCCACTAGGGATATGGACGCACTATCAATTTATGAAAGCAAAACCATCTAATCAAAAATGGAGAGAGGAACTAGTCCCCAGCGGAGCCGCCAGAAGTTTTCAGCATATTTTTAGATCATGTGTTGTATTTTAAAAAAAGGGGTCGCATACAGAAGTTGTCGGTGAATTTTAGATTTTAAATTTAATTTAAATATATATATATATATATATATATATATATATATATAATTTAGAAAGTAGCATTTGATTTTTAAAGTAATTTTAAGTTTGAAAATTTTAAGATATGAAATCAAACCGATCTCACATCCCAAATATTTTATATAAACGAACACCGCACCACAAACTGTATATCTACCCCAAAGGATAGACACACTGTTTGATGATGGGGCTCGGTTAAATAAACTAGAAGATTTGTGACATCCATTTGGTCTGCAAACCAATTTTATAAGCCGACAAGTTCCCCTGCTTAATTTAAATGAATTAATCACGGTTTATATTACCTGGATTCTTAAAGTTCCCTATAAGGGCAAGCCCCTATAGTTAATTACATCTTAAATGACAGGAATCATTTAAGAAAACTCTTGATAATGATTAGTGGTTTTGCTCTCAAGAATTTCAAAGTTTAAGGTTTTCAAAGGATTGAATTTTGAAATTACAATAAGGAATGGATCAAATTTGGAACAGTTAATTTCAGGAGTTCAAAGGAAGAAAAGTAGGAGAAGCTGAGGATCCAAGAAGAATCTTGGCAACTTCCCAAACTATCCTATTGTTTGGCTTCAATTTAAGAATTTATTTAATATTGCAATCCTGCCAATTTTAATTAATTAGGACTTATATTCGTATGACATGATCATACAAATAGCCTTGAAGATATGAGGGTTTATGCCGTACCAAACGACTACCTCGGAGTCCTAAGATCGGTTAGGGCTTAATTTGCATAACATGATTATCACTTGGCAAACTATCTCGTAATCCTATGGCTTGGTTATTTAATTCTAAGAAAGTTTTGCTGAAGTAGATCCGAGTTTTGCTGATGACGATGGTCGTGCTGCCCACCATGCTTCAAGCTCTTTGTTGTTGCAGAGGTTTAGTTTTAGAAGTCATAAATCAGGAGATGAGAGAAGTGTTTTGGTTTAGAGAAAATCTTAAAATTCAAGTGTTTTTAGTATTTTAATTAAAACAAATCTTAAAGTTAATTAAACAGAACCGATTAAGATCCCACGGTTCCGTCATCCCAAGCACCGTTATTTTCATTGAATTCACTTAGTCCAGATGAATAGCTAAACTCAACTGAATGAGTTCCACACTTTCATTTAGACCGTGGGAAATCCCGTTAGCAACACGTGGGTTACATCATTCGAGGTATTCCCGATCATTCAACGAGACGTTTTAATTTAGTTGTGATTGTAGTTTTGTTGTTTTGTTTGTGATTAAATTTTGAGTTGTTTTATATTTTGGAATATTGTGGCGGTGAATTTTATCTTGCAATGACTTTTAATTTAGTTTTGGTTTCAGTTTAGGGACTATCCTAAAGTTTTTGGTTTTCATGCAACAGTTTTATTTATCATGCAAGAAAAGTAAAGTACAGTTTACGTATGTAAATTGCAATAAAATAAATTGTAATAAAATAAAAGCGTACCTGGAGGGTCTTTCTGTCATCCCAAGCTACACTTAAAACACATGTTAAGGCATTAAATATTTTGCAAGAAATACCTAGGTAAAGCTCAGGGAAAGGGTCTTGGTTGTCTACCAAATTCCTAATCCTATAACTAGTCATTTCCTGTGACGTCTAGCTTGTTGGTTTGGTTTAAGGATGATTTTCTTCATCAAAGAACAACTAGATTCAATTGTTCTTCTAAAACATCCCGTAATATTTAGGAAGTGCTTAGGACGAGTCCTAAACTTCTTTTCAATATTTCTGGGATTTTTTTGAGTCCAAGTAAACTTAGTTGCACAGGTGAATTAATCATCTAGGAGTTTAGTTAAAGGTTGTCTCTTGCTCAGTGAACTTAGGTATTTGATTACCTGATGAATGAAGTGACATTTCACTTAATACTCTATTCAAGAGTTATAATAATTAAAGCCTTTAAGGGCAAGTTGGTTTATCGAGGATTTTTAATCATTCTTAATTTAAGGTTCGAGTTAATGGTTTAAAGTGTTTTAATTTAATTATGAGGTTTTAATTAATAATTTTAAGTTTGGAATAGTGTTCAAATTATTTTAGATTTAATTCTTAATGATTTTATTTAGGTTTGTTGTTAAATGGTTTTAATTTAATTTAATTTAATTTGATTTTAATTTAATTTAATTTAATTTAATTCCATTTAATTTTAATTTGATTTTAAATTTAATTTACTTTAATTTTAATTTTAATTTTTAATTCAATTTAATTTTAATTTAATTTAATTTTTATTTAATTTAATTTAATTTAATTTAATTTAATTTAATTTAATTTAATTTAGTTTAGTTTAATTTAGTTTAATTTTTTATTTAATTTTATTTAATTTTAATTTAATTTAATTTTAATTTAATTGGATTTAAATTTAATTTTAATTTTAATTTTAATTTTAATTTTAATTGTTAATTTTAGTTTAACTTTAATTTTAATTTGATTTTAAATTTAATTTAATTTAATTTTAATTTTAAGTATTGATTTAGATTATTATTTTAAATTTTTTTTAATTAAGAATTAAATATTGTTAAAGTGACTCATTTAGGGATTTTTTTAAATTAAAGAATAAATGTCCTCTTAATAATATCCCTATTTTAATGATCTAAATTTAAATATATTCTTTCCAAGATATAAATTATTTAATTAATTAAAGTTTCATTCTGATATTTCAAAGTGTTTAATGGGTTTCTACCCCTTAATTTCCCCAAGTTTCAATCATCCAAGAGAAAATTAAAATCAAATATTTTACCCCCATTTTGATTAAGCCTAAAGTTTTAATTAAGGGTTAAAATTTTTTAATTATCTTTATGCCCTTTTAAGCTTATTTATTTCATAACTCACTAAATTGAGCTCAAATGAATTTGAAATTTTTATGTCACCTCACTCACATGTCAATTAAGACATTAGAGGAGAAAATGTGATTTTTCTGAATTTAATTTATTTATATAATTATTTTTAATAAAAAATAAGGATTTTCAAGGAAAATTCAACAACATGACCAAGGAAAGGTTGTTGTCCTTAAGAAAATTATGGGATGTTCCTAATGACCAGAGGACCACTTGGACCAATTTTGGTGATTTTTTGAATTATATTTTATTTATTATATTTATTTTGAGTTTTAGAGTATTAATTAATTTTAAAATAAAATAAAAGTTGAAAAATAGGTTTTTTATTTTTCTTAAATCTCTCTGACCTCAAGGAGTCCAGATAAACAAATTTTATAATTTCTTGGTTTTTCTTTGATTTATTAGAATTATTTTAATGAAGATGGTTGAAAATTCATTTTTTAATATTAAAAATTACATTAGGCCTTTAAAATTCAATATCTTATCCTAGGGACTTGGGAAAAATATTTGGTTTGTTCCTAAGTGATTAGGAGTCAAAATGTGATATTTTTATGATTTTTAATATTTTTGTGATTTTTATTATTTTTTTATTTTTAAAATATTAAAATATTGTGAAAAATCAACTTTTTTTTAGAAAATTCCAATTTTAATTTTCCTGAACTCCCCTGATATCAGAGAAGCTCCAAAACCATTTTTGTGAATTTTTGAAAAGTATTTTTGGTGTTAAGAATTTTTAATGTTCCATTTTGCTTATGAGGCTTAATCAACCCAATTGGTAGGGTTAATCAATTCCAATTGATTTCAAATTTTTATGTGAGGTCTCTCTGATCCCAAAGATCAGTGGAGAATTGTTTTTAAGTTAATTTGATGTGTGGTTAACCCTAATTAATTCAAATTCAATTTTAGGGGTTTAGGCCAATTAAGGTTATTATGAATGAATTAATTCAAAATATATTTTTCATAAGGTTCTCTGGTCCTAAGGAACATCACCAAATTTTCCTAGAATTTATTTCACAACATGCTAATTATTCGAATTAAAATACCTAAAACAGTGACATGAACTTGAAAATTCAATAACTTTTCACAAAGATGGCCTCTGACCTTGAAAAATTCAGGGAATATTCCCAAGATCAGAGACTTCAAAAGCCCTATGGTCTCATGCCATGGTGAATTGTCTATGTAAATGAAGAATCAAAATACTGAAAATAGTAAATAAATTATTAAAAATAAAATACTCATCCAATTAACTTGATTTCTTTACCACATTTTTCTCCTCTGTTCACTGAGTAAGAGGGTATTTTTATTTTATTTTTGTGATTTTTCTATGCAAAGATATGGATTTTTGAATTTCTGGTAATTAAATAAATCCAAAAATACCCTAATTATCTACTTATCCGACTCAGCGCCAGCGCAACCTCGGCAGCTCCGAAAGCCCACACTGCGCTTTCTCATTTGATGTCGCCATCCGACTCAGCGCTCCAGGGGCCCGCGGTTCATGTACCATTGCGCCGTCCGACTTGATCTCGACCGTCCGCTCGATACACGTGTGATCCAACGACTCCTGATCATCATCTACGACTGGTGTGCACCCGTGACCATCCACACAAAAACCATAAGATCTCACTCGATTCTCAATTGATTTTTGTGTTCTTATGCTCTATGGATTCGTCTTGAAGAGACGAACACATCCATACGGTTTATAGAATATGGAATTAACTTAAACAAAATGGAGAATGCTGGAAGCTCGGGAGGAAGAGTGAGTTCATAACTTTGATCAGAGAAGTGAAGCTTCGATCTGAGAGTTGTGTCACGTTTGATTGGGTCCAAGCTAGCTCCAGATGAAGTCTCCTGTCCTGGGGAAATGCCTAGGTATGAAAGTGCCTACAGCTGATCACAAAGCTTGGAGGCTAGAAGCAATGGCTGGCCTGGTGAGGGGGCTTTTGCTAGGGAACTTCTCCTCTTGGTCTGGTGAAGGTGTAGGACCAATTAAATTGGGGATGGCTCACTGTGGTGAAGTGTCCTGTTTTTGGGTGGATCTTCAACTCAGAAATTGAGCTCCGTCGGTGGGGATTAGGGCAAAGGAACACCTGGGGATCAAGCCGCTGCAGGTTAGGAGAGGGTCCTGGAGCAATTTTGGTAGAGTTTCCTTAAGGTCTGGTTCTTCTTCTTTTTTGGCCGAGAGGTGGTGGTGTTTAAATAGGCATGGCTGGAGGGCTTCCCAGGGGGGTTTGAAGGCTGGGATCAGCTGCTCAGGGGAGGAGAAGAACAGCTCCAGTGGCCATTTGGGTTGGGACAGCTCAGCCAGGGAGAATTGAAAATTTTTAGCTCACATGGAGCTCTCAGCCATGGTGTTTTCCGGTGGCTATGGTGGCTGGCCGGCCAGGGTCAGGTCACCCTCAAGGTCAGGAGGACCAGTGCTGGAGGTTTGTGCAAGCAATTGTCCAATGGCAAGTGTAAAGGGTTGGATTTAAGTGGTAAAGGGAGAAGAGTGATTTTGGGTTCACATGTGTCAACCCATGTATTTGGGCTTGGTTCACCTCCCCATGTTCTGATTTTGGGCCAAGGGGATCAGTTGGGTCAGCTGCCATGGAGTGTTGAAGTCCCCATCAAAATAGTTTAAGTTTATTTTGGGTTATGGTGTTATATTAAAGAGGTTAAAATGGCTTAAGGAAGGCTTAGGAAAGGACTCCCTCTTCTTGCCATTAATGGCTTGGTGACAAGTCAAACCCCCCATGGCTTCATGTGGCTTGTCCATGGATTGCATGTGGCTCCATTTGGCTCATCCTTGGCTAAGGAAAAGTGGATTCATTTATATGAAAAAGGAATTTGGAGATTTTGGCAATTTTAGTGAAAAATTTAGATGGTGCTTGATTTAGGTTGATTTGATGATTGATTTGGGACTTAGGAATTGATTTCAATTAAAGGGATGATTAGAAGGAATTGTCATGTGGGCTTTGGAATGGGTTTAGGCTTTTAGATTTCACTTTGGATGGGCTTTCAAGGTGGTTTAGGGAGTGGGCTTTTAGATTTCAAAACAAATTTTAGGATGAAAATTTTGGAAAGGATTGGATCCAATGAGAGTTGAATTTAATTTAGGAATGTTTCATGAATGATTTGGAATCAATTTGAAGTGATTTAAAGTTGAATTGTGTTTAATTTAGGTCTTTTTTGGTTATGGTCAAAATGGATCCAATTGGCTAACTTGAGTTAAGGTTGGGCTAAAGTTGGATTTGATGTAAAATTAATGCTGAGGAATGTTCATGGGAGTGCCACAAAGAGTTTCCAACTTTGGTTGGGCTCTAATTTTGGGATTTGGGCCCATTTGGGTTAGGTTTGGGCTTAGGTCAATTTAAGGGATTTTTGTTTTGGGTTAGGTCTGGGTTGAGTTTAGGTTCAAATTTTGGGCAAATCAAGTTAGTGTTTTGTTTGTGGGGATATTAGGAAGGCTTTGGAAAAGATTTGGGGCCAATTGGAGTTGAATTGGATGGGTTTGAGCTAGGTTTAGGTCATGGGCCAAAATTGGGCCTTAGGCTTCAAATTGAAATTGGGCTCTAATGTCAATCAAATTAGACTTGGATTTTGTCTAAATTGATGTTGGGGATATTGAATTGAAGTTTAGAATTGAATTGGACCAGAATTTAGATCAATTGGGGCGGTTTGGTTTATCATTGGGTTCACTTAGGTTCAAAATGGGTCAAATTGGGGGTTTTGGTAAAAGTGGGGTAAATTGGCAAAATTGGCCCATGGTATAGTTGAATAAAATGAAATTAGGAATATTTGAGATTTTCTGGAATTTTTTGGGAATTTTCTGAATTTTTTGGATTTTTGGGCTAAGAAAGGCATTTTGGGTATTTGGAGGGTATTGGGGGTACTTTTGGAATTTTTGGTATTTTTGGCTATGGATGATCAATTTGAGTGGGGGGAATGTTTAGGATTGATTTTGAGGAATTTCAGGTAATTTAGGTGGTTTTGCAAGTTTTGTGTAGTTCCAAGGGCATTTGGTAGGTTTGGTGGGTCCGGGGCCCCGAGGGTCAAAAATTGAAATTTTGGAAAAATGAAGATTGTTCAAATTTGAGTAAAATGGAATCATTTTAGTTGAGCCATGAAGCCATATTAAGCCCATATGAGCCATGAGAGGACTCATTTGAGGCATTGACTATATTGTTCCTAACCCTCTTAGCCAGGGGCTTAGGGGTTAAGGATCATCCATATGAATTACCTACATGAGTCAGGAGGTCAAGTGGGGTGAGAGTGTGGTTTTAGGACTTGGAATGTGTGTGATAGTGTAGTGTATGTACAAGTCAACCCTCACCAGACCAGGCCACCCAGGGTATTCCTAAAGCCAAGAAGTCCTATAAGGAACTCATCCTTTAAACTTCCACATTTGACTTCAACCCTTTAGGTGATTAGGGGTCGACAATCAAGCTTGTGGGGTTTGCAGGGAGTCAAGAGGTGTTTGAATTTCTATAGGGGTGGGTTCCACTTCTAGTACTCTAAGATTAGTCAAAGGAAAAGCCTAAGGCTAGATCCTAAGTACTAAAGAGAGGAGAAAAAGACCTCATCAAAAATGAGGTCAACACCGTCTTAAGTTTTGCAACAAAAGGAAGCATAATTCGGGACTGACGTTCGGAATTTACCCTGCAGAAAATGACTGCACCAAATTTAATTTTCTCCATCACCAATGGAATGGACTTCGCCGTCTATAAGGATGAACTGGCCGACAATGGAATCATCCATTTTGGACAAGGATTCGACAATACATATATTAAGTTCGCTGACGCCACCCTCTTCACACTAGTGAACAAAGTGTCAAAAACTAAGGAGCCCGTGATTGAGTTTAACCTGAAATTGACTCAAAAGTTCCCTCCCCTGTAAAGGGTCCTAGCTAAAAGAAGTACTGCTGTTCGTAGAAGGACTATTGTCTCTACCCCCACCGGTCTAGTCATCTCCGCACCTACCCCGGCTCCTGCCAAATTGAAGGGGAAGGAAATCCAAGTCTGTGATGAGTCTGCCACCGTGGAGGGTACAGATTTTGCTGCAATACCTTCTGTCTTCGAGATTGGGTCCAGTTCAAGAGTTGCACCCCTGACTCGGACTCAGAGAAGAAACAAGAGCAGAAAGATCGCCAGGATCGAGAAGGCCAAGGCTGCTGAAGTTGCTTACCCAGAAGAATTTGACGCGGTCCAATACCCAAAAGGCTTCGTACCACCTCTGTTCAAGACTTTTGATGGAATGGGAAACCCCCGGTAGCATGTCGCACATTTTCGTGCTAGTTAATGCAATGCCGGTGGGAGCGATGCTTTGCTCTTTTGTTAGTTCGTCAGCTGTTTATCAGGGATTGCCTTCGACTGGTATGCAGAATTGCCAAATGGCTCAGTTAAGACTTTTTCAGAATTAGAAAACCTCTTCGTTAAGCGGTTTGCCGGAGCTCGTCACCACATCACTATCGGTGATTTAGTGGTGGAGCAAAAGAAACCGAACGAAACTTTGGTGGATTACATACTTCGAAGGAGAAACTTAAGCATGAAGTGTGAACCACAACTTCAGGAACAACATGCGATCATTATTTTGCTGAAAAGTATTCATGGCCTGATAGCACTTCTCCTTAAAGGATTTACAATCAAGACTTTTGAGAAGTTGCTTAGCAAGGCCGGGAGCTTGCAGGAGGAAGCAAAGAAGCTGAGTTTTGTCGACAAGACTGACAAGCAGAAGCCTGTAAAAGCATTTGAAAAGAAATCTGGGATCGTCACAGCAGTAGATAAAGGCAAGAAACCAATGCAGATACGGCCAGAGCAACCACAACCCAGTTATCAACCACCGCAACGAACTTACCAACAACAACAACAGATTTATCAGCAACCTCAACAGGGCTATCAACAGCCTCGACCGAGTCACCATCCATGGCAGCATAGTCAACCACTACCTCGTTCGTCACGTCCCTTGGAGGAACTTCTGAACAAGGAATATCCATTCAAGACGGAAGCAGTAGCAAAGATGTTTCGCAGTTTGATGAAGACACCTTATTTTCAATTACCAGATCCCAAAAAGCCAGAAGAAGTCAACAAGAAAGATCATCCGAACTACTGCCCTTACCAACGGATGATCGGACACAAGATTGAAGACTGCTTCACTTTTAAGAATTGGCTCGAAGGTAATCTCCGAAGAGAGAACATAACGATCCCGAAGGAATACATGAAGGAACCCCAAAAAGGATGTTCCATCAATGTTATTTCAACGGATCCTATTGTTCCAATAAACCGATACACAACCAATGATGGATTGAGTACTGTCTGGACAAAGTCTTCAAAGAAAATCTTGGATCATATCCAGAACGCTTCGGTGCGCACGTCAACTCAAAGTCTGAAACCTGCCGAGCCGGCACTATCGCTTGCATTTGAAGAACTACCCCAGAAGGAGGAGAAGATCGTATAAGAAAAGAAGACCGAGGCTCCAAAGGGTAGACGAGGGGCTGCTTATCCTAGGATGGTTGTTTCCGATTCGGGGGAGAAATCCCTCGGACCTCTGACTCTGTATGATTATTTTCTCGCCATGGAGGGATCTTATAATGATAAGAGTTTTGGTGTTGGCTACGTTTTGACTGTTTCTAACGATTACGTAACTAACGACAACCAACCTAATCCGGATCTCGATTCTGATACGATAAATGATTTTCAAATCATACTAAATCTCGATGACCACGACAAAGGAGAAGACGCTCACAAAGATGGCTACGAAAGCTCAACAAGCAACAAATCTATTTGCGAACTCCGAGGAGCTCCAATCACTATAGAACTGGAGTTATCAAATTCTGAAGCAATTCCAGAAAAGCTAGTCGTTCTGATTCAAGAGGAGACATCGGTAGAGTCACCACCAGATTCAGAACAAGTAACTGAAGTCAACCTAAGAAGGGAAAAGTTCTACCTCCGAGAATGAGTCCAAAGGATAAAGGAAAGCAGGTGGTTGCTCAAGAGGAGCCAACCCCAACAGAAGAATTACTCGTTCGGGAAGAAAGCGAGGAACATGGTAATAAAGTAGATTATAACGTGCTAGCCCATCTTAGGAAGCTACCAGCCAAACTGAGCATCTACGACACTCTGATCCTGTTAAAGGAGATGAGAGAAACTCTGATCAAGGCCTTACTTGATACAGAAATTTGCTTAGCTCAAATGGCCGGTAATTCCTTAGACGAGGTTTGTTCGTTAAAAGAACAGTGTGGTGTTACCTTCATAGACAATGATCTGCTACTTGGAACAGCTGATCACAACCGACCGTTGTGCATTTCAGTCACTATTGGAAAGTTTACGCTCTCCAGAGTGTTGGTTGATCCGGTAGCATCAATCAACATAATGAATGTTCACACGTTGGCATATTTGGAAATTGACGCTCGTGACCTCGAAGCAGATAAGATGTTATTAAGAGGATTCAATAGAAAGGAGAAAGAGCTCTTGGATCGATAACTCTATTAATGAAGACCGGTGAATTAACAAAGACAATCGCAAAATTCCACATAATTGATTCTGAGACATCGTTCAACGCTCTACTGGGTCGGCCATGGATCCATGAAAACCGGATGGTACCGTCGTCTCTGCACCAGTTCATAAAGTATTACGAAGGAGGAGAACAGTGTATCAAAGGTGACTTGCAACCATTCTCCGTACACGAGATTGGAATTCATGAAGATGCAGCATACTACCCACCTCCGAAGAAAACTATCTTCTCCAGAAATACCGTACCAAATGAAGCAAAAGAAGTTCGGGACGACGAAGAACCTAAAATTCTAGTCCAACAGCTACTCACCACTCCCTTACGGCGAGATGGTGAGGATTCTCCAGAACTCGCACCCGAGGTCGAGGCTAGGGACGAGGTCGAGGAAGAGATGTCGGAACAGTTGGACAGAAGAAACCGGTCATCTACGTTGATTGGGAGAATAGTTCTGAAGTAGAAGAAATCAAGAAAGAAGCAGCAACAGTAAATCAAAAGAAATCCCAGTTCAAGATCTCTCTCGAAGATGAAAAGAATAAAGAATACAAATCAATGTACGAGAAGATTAACCACTATGTGCATACTATGACCCTGACCCCGATCAATTTTAATAAGATCGATGGTGGTCAAGGAAGTGCATGGTGGTGGTGCTAAGCCGATCAAATTCTACCGTGGTGCTTCTTCTTCCAAAACTGAAAATGATGTACAACTTAAAGATGTTACTTCTTCTGAATTAATGGAGTTGCCTTTTGAGTGGTATTCTCCCTGTGTTCAGAATTTAATTCAACGTGTTGTCTTAACTAAACAATGGACAAAAGGTCGATCACAACACTTTGAAAAATTATGGAATAATGTCGGTCAGCCTCCCAATTCAAAACATGGTCTCAGATTCGGCACAGTAGGATCATTTGACGACTCAGAGTTTTTCTTGGTTGTCACTTACGAGCCTAATGAAGTCTGCTTAGAAACCTCAGATGATCTCAAAGATCTGTAAATCGGAGATGCTCCACCAGAATTTGAAGAAGAAATTAAATCTACATTAGACGAGTTAATGAAAGTTAATTTGGGTACTAGCGAAGAGCCTAGGCCGACCTTTGTTAGCTCCTTACTCAACAAAGAAGACTCTGAAAACATGATCAAGCTACTGATGGAATTCAAGGACTACTTTGCTTGTAGTTATGATGAAATGTCGGGATTAGCTCCAGAAGTCACAGTTCACAGGCTAGGAGTGAATCCCACTTCCGTGCCAGTCAGACAAGCTCCAAGAATGATGCGTCTAGAAATTGAACAACAAGTTATAGCTGAAGTTAAGAAGCTAATAGACGCTAAATTTGTCCGTGAAGAACAATATCCAACTTGGTTAGCCAACATTGTACCAGTCAGAAAGAAGAATGGACAGATCAGAATCAGTGTAGATTTCAGAGATTTGAAAAAAGCATGTCCAAAGGATGAATTCCCACTACCAATCCCAGAATTGATGATCGACATCGCCTCAACGCACGAAGTCTTCTCTTTCATGGATGGATCTTCAGGATACAACCAGATAAAGATGGCACCAGAAGATGAAAAGCTCACAGCCTTCAGAACGCCAATCGAAGTATACTGCTACACAGTGATGCCTTTCGGACTGAAGAATGCTGGAGCAACATACCAAAGCGCAATGACGAGAATTTTTGATGATTTCATTCACAATCAAGTCGAGTACTACGTGGATGATTTGGTCATCAAAAGCAAACTAAAGGAAGATTACCTGTATGATTTGAGAATTGTTTTCGAACGATTAAGACAATATAACCTTAAGATGAATCCCTTGAAATGCACCTTCGGCGTCACCTCTGGGAAATTCTTAGGATTTGTTGTCCGATATCGTGGAATTGAAATCGATCCGGAGAAGATTAAAGCTATCTTAGAAATGCCACCTCCCAAATCCTTGAAACAACTACAATCCTTTCAAGGAAAATTGGCATATCTTCGACGCTTTATTTGGAATTTGTTAGGAAGGTGTCAGCCTTTTTCTGCTTTGGTTAAGAAGGATGCAAATTTTACTTGGGACTCCAAATGTCAACATGCCTTCGATGACATCAAACAATATTTAATGACACCTCCTATCTTAGCAGCCCCAGTCTCGGGTAGACCGCTGATACTTTATACCGCAGCTTTAGACGACTCCCTTGGAGCCCTTCTAGCCCAGGTCAATGTAGAGGCGATAGAAAATGTCCTCTACTACTTAAGTCGTTGTCTAATTCCGACGGAAGTAAAGTATCCCCCGATTGAGAAGCATTGTTTGGCCCTGATCTTCGCCGCCCAAAAGCTCAGGCATTACATGCTTTCTCATAAGGTCAACCTTATCTCGAAGGTTAATCCATTGCAATAATTGATGACTCGCCTGACGCTTTCCGGTAGACTTGCCAGATGGTCAATGATATTATTGCAATTCGATATAACATTCGTGTAGCTTCATGCCGTAAAGGGACAAGTCCTAGCAGATTTCCTCGCAGTACACCCTCTACCGGCAGAATCGCCTCTCAACGACGACTTGTCAGACGAGCAGATAATGATCCTAGAAGACCCCGATGATCGACGTTGGGAACTGTACTTCGAAGGAGCATCCTCAGCACAGAAAGACAAAGAATCGTAAATGATAGTGCCCGGTAAGGCAGGAATCGGACTAATATTTATAACACCAGAGTGGGGAATGTTAAGATACTCCTACCATCTAACAGAACCATGTACAAACAACAAAGCAGAATACGAAGCCCTTATAACCGGATTGGAATTAACCATTCAGATGGGGATAACAGATATCAACATCTATGGGGATTCTCAGTTGATAATTCAACATGTCGCAAGACAATACAGAATTTTAAAGCCAAGACTCGAGTAGTACTTTCGGTATGCCATGAAATTGTTGGAGCAGATTCTGAATGTAACGATTTACAAGATTCCTAGAAGAGAAAATGCTCTTGCAGATGCGTTAGCCCACCTTGCAAAAGAATTTGCCTGCTTGCAAGATGAATCAGTTGAAGTGACAGTTCAGGGACGTCAGGTTCTCTCACAGCTCGACATGGACACGATACACAAGTCAGAACATAAGAAATTTTGGATGACAACATAAGAAATTGGCACGAGAAGTTGTTAGAAGGTTTATGGGCTTACAGAACATCTTTTAGAACTCCTACCCAGTCTACGCCTTACGCCTTAGTGTACAGATCCGAGGCTGTTTTACCCTTAGAGGTTCAGCTTCCTTCACTCAGAATTGCAGTTGCGAACACGATCACTACAGAAGAAAATGCCAAATTACGACTAGAAGAATTGGAAAGCTTAGAAGGGAAACGACTTTCAGCGCAGCAAAATTTGGAACTGTATCAAGCCAAGATGATCCAGGCCCATAACAAACTGTTCCGCCCAAGGACGTTCAAAGTCGGTGATTTGGTTCTAGTACTCAGAAGACCTATTCTTGCACACCGCAAGATAGGAGGTAAATTTAAATCAACTTGGGAAGGGCTATTCGTGGTCGAGACAGTCTACTCAGGGGGTTCTAACCCAATTTTTGTATTTCCAAATACAAGAATTTGTTACAACTGCTAGAAAATTTAATTTCTGGCAAAGGCGCGAAACACTTTACCCGGAATAACTTGCTATATAGATGTGTACCAAATTTTAATTTACAGCAATAGCATTAAATAAAACTTGATTGATACTAAATGCTAGGCCGTTAGTGATTAATACTTTTTAAATATATGTTTATATAGCAAAATATAATTTTAAAGGAAAATATTTTATATACTTTTTGGGTACTACGCAAGTATACATATCATTTCGAAGTATAAAGGGCTTTGAAACAAAGACCCCAGTATCGATCCCACGACGAAAAAGGATAATAAATATTTAAATATTGTATTTCAAAATCTTTTTGTATTTTAATCTAACTATAAATTACTTTTAATTTACTAGATGCAGATAAAGAAAACAATAATAAGAAAATGTTTTTGTGAAAACAATATAAAAAAAACAACTTTCTTCCTTTCTATTAATCCAAGATTTTTAAGATAATTTAATATTCGTTGGAGAATCTATTTTATGGTATTGTGTCAAATAGAAGCATTCCTATTCTTTACCCTTTGATCCAGGAGAAAAGAACATTGGCTAATCTACAGATCAGGTTCGGATGTATTGTTAGTAGAATGGATTAATCTAGGCTCACAGTACTAGATGTCCAAGGGTGGCTATGGTCGGCCACCCTTCCCTTATCTATAAATCAAGTTATAAGAATTTAGTCTGTCACTCTAAAAACTTATCAATTCTACTCCCTTTAAATCTTATCTTCCTATTAATTTGTACTTCACCTTGAATAGCCCGCGCATGGCCTTCGACTACCCAAGGATTCACGTGACATCTACAAGTTAAGAGTTCTTCTGCTTCTAGATCTCAAAACTCTTCAACAGTTTTTAACAATTTAAATGACCAATTTAAAAAGTAAAGTAAGCTCAGGTATTAATATCATCACAATGTTTTGAAAATATTTTGATTTTCAATTCTCCATCGAATTTTATATTATCTTATTTATCTTTTCATATTTGAAGGAAGAAAGTAAACTAACTACTCAGAACACATTGAATATAAACAGCAAAACATAATAAATAAACTTTGAATCAAAAATAAAATACTTATCTCAAATATTTCTTCTACAGATCTTTTGATTCCTACTGACTCCACAGTGTAATGAACTCCAGATGCAACAACTTGAAAATAAACTCACTAAAATAAATAAAAGTGGCCCTAAATTTATCTCATTATTTCTCTCTCTAAGATGAGAGATCCTAAAGTGGCTAAGAGATAGGGGATACAATGGGGGCACACTTTTTTCTGAAGGAGTGGACTCCTATTTATAGGCTTCAAGGGTTTCCTTGAGGCACCTCTTCAAAACATGTCCAAATTCAATGAATCTTCTAGAAGGTCTGTCTGGCGCATAGGTGCAGGACACCGCATCCAGTTCTTCGCACCTCTTCACTTTGGCTCGCACCTCTTCGCAATTAAAACCGTTTTGGAGCGTCCAAATGCAATGTATCACATGTCCTATTATCTAGGAACAACTGCCAGTCTTCTAGAATGTCCAATAACCGCTCACTCCGTCAAAATAACCGTCCAAAAGTCATCAAAAACTTGACAGTTTCTGTATCGAGTCTGGCGCTTAGGCGCCAACTTCTGGCGCCTAGGCGCCAAGCCATAATTTTTTATAATTCTTGTATTTTGCTCCATTTTTGCTCCATCTTACTCCTTCTTCACCCTTTTTCCTTTTTTGGACCTTTTTACATCACCTACATCCAAAAACACAAAAATACCTTTCATTAAAGCATAATATCCTTAGAAATTGATAAAAATCAAGGCATAAAAATAGGTATTTTTTTCATGGATCAAAATCCCCCAAACATAAATGTTACTTGTCCTCGAAGTAACCCTTTTTACTATATAAAATGTATAACCTTTAGAATAAAAGATAAATATTTAAGATTCCTTATAATTTTTTATTTTATAAAGTCTTTAGTAAATTATTAACCCAATTTCACTAACTATGTTTAATTTTAAGATATTAAAGAATATTCAACTACCAAATCATAAGATTTCAAATTTTTCATCAATTTTGAAAATAATAGAAGTTTATTATATTAAGATCTCATAGATTATTTACAAGAAAAAGATCTTCTTGTAAAACCTTTCCTAAATAAAGATTCATGCATAAAAATTAAGAAAAATATGTAACTAGTTTTCCTTCTATAAGATAATTCAAGTGAAGCCAATTTTTGATTAGGCATTTCCTCAAGCTTCTCCTCTCTTCTCTTTTCTCTTCTTTTTTTTTTAAACATATAGAGAGGATTACTATATCTGGATAGCTTGTTAATGATTTTGAACTTCACTATCCTTAACTTATATTTTCAAAACTTATACATTTCCACTTAATTATTATAACATGAATAAAAATTCAAAAAGATTTTCAATCTTTTCTTTTTTCAAGTGATAATTTTTTATTACTTAATACTTCTAAAATTCCATTATTTCTACCATGAATAGAAAAATTCCTTAATCTTATTCTTCTTTAAGTTAAATAATTATATTCTTAAAATCAATCAAAGTTATTAAAATTTTTGTTAAATTTACTAAAATGTTTATAATTTCAAAAATAAAAGTGATCTTAAATAGATTCTTCATTCCTTAAGTTATGTGAAAAAGTTTTTGTTATAAGAAATTATTAGCTCTTTAAGGACAAATAAAATTTAAATTTGAATGTATTTTCCCTTCCCCCAAACTGAAGTTTTGGTATAATATGAAAATTTGAAAGTATGAGAGAAAGAAAATCATAATTCTAAAAAAGAAATTTTTATAAGTATGTAAAAACGATCTTAAAAAGAAAAATTTACTTCTACTCATGCTTTTATGAATAATAAAGATAAAATTGAAGCAAGTATAAAAAGTAAGCAGGCTAATTTTTATGATTATACTAAATTTAAAACAAAATAAAAGCAGAGCAAAATTACTAATTACTAAACGATGAGATCGAAACAAACATATCATAAATTAACTCTAATCTCAGTCTCAAACACAATATACTAAGAATATTCTAACAACAGAATCTTAACACTAATCAATCCACACATGTACATAAACAAATCAACATACATCAAACATCAAACTAAACAAACAAACCAAACAAAACAAACTAACAACAAAGTAGCACAACATAGAGATCTATCAACTACTAGTCACTGGTTGTATCCTCATCATCATCATCATCGTCACCAAAGGAAAACTCAACATCCTTAGGATCAACAAATGGTGTGAAACTAGGAAGAGTAGGGAAACTCTACATCATGCTCACCCTTCAGAAATCTGACGAGCTACTCTTCCTTTGGGTATAGTCAGATAAATGATCAAGTTTCCTATCAATAGTATCAACCCTGCAGTGAGTTTGAAATAACTCATGCTGCTGCTCTATAAACTGATCATGCATTGACTCCCATAAACTCGATGGTGGCTGAGCAGAAGTAGAAGGTCGGGAAGTAGAAGGTCTACCTGGAGTGGGTGCAGAAGAAGGAGCAGTCGATCTCTTCCCTCGAAGACGATCATATATGCTAATGCTCTCCTAACCAATCGGCTTAGTAGTCTTCAACCTTTCCTCTGAAATATCTGCAGTGACTCCATTGCTAATACATAATGAATAAATCAGAGATGAGAATCCCAGTCCAACAGAAGTGCTGGAACGCGCAGTAGAATCCATAGAATCATAAATAATACTGCCGACATCAATAGGCTTCCTTTCCTGAATGCAGTAGTTTAAGATCGCTCGATCTCTAGTCACTTCACTCAAGTGGTTGGAAGGTAACAATCTTGCAGAAATAAAATAGTGCCATGCTTTAGAAATACCATTTAACTTAGAGGATTTGAAGTTTACCCTTTTTCCATTCCTGATCTTCCAAGATCCAGTACCGTCAGTCAAATAAGCAATGATCATATCCAAATCTCCCTCAGATGGAGATAATCCAGAATAGTGGCACTCTATAGTCGGTGGCAGGCCATAAAATACATTGATTCTTTCAGGAGTAAATCCTACTCCGACACCTCTGACAAAAACTTCATAATCTTTGGCATCCAAAAAATTCGCATAAAACTCTCGAACTATAGGGATAACAACAACAGCAGTGAAATAACAGAATCGTTGACAGTTGTGCGCAACAATAGTGTTTTCAGTCATCACCCCCGGATGATAGAAACTTCGTTTTGAAATGAACTTCCTTGACGTCGCAAATTCGTGGAAATGAAAATGAGCAGTCGTAGTAGAAAATTTGCTGTTATCGAAGTTGTCTCATGCCTTCCCTCGTTTAGATTTCGGAGCCATCTAAACATGAAAGAAAACAAGAACAAATTTAGGAATAAAAAATTTAAACTCTTTTTAAGTTTAGAAAACTTAAAATAAGTTTAAAAAATCCAAAGAAATCACTAAAAATCAAATTTTTTTTTTCAAAATTTTGGTTCTTAACAAAACCTAGGGAAATCTATGGTGAAAATCTAAAGTAAATGGTTTAGAGTGTAGATCTGACCTTGAGACGAAGAATTCGAGTGGTTTCCTGCCCAAATCCTTGATGTTTTGACCTCAAAATGGATTCTAAAAGCTGATTTTCGCGAAAAATGGAGGATGAAGAAGGCTTAGGCGTCGATAATGGCTTTTGGGGGTATTTAAGGAATTTTTCGGGTACAGGCCGAACCGGCGCTTAGGCGTCGAATTCTGGCGCCAAGGCGCCAGACTAGCCTTTCACAAAAAAAATATTTTTAAATTTAATTTTCCACCAAAATTCATAAATTCAACTTCCAATTACTCACATTAGAGTAGGGCTTCAGTTTCTAAATTTCGAAACATTTTCCAAAAAATTTAAAAATTAAATATTAAATCCACCAATCAAACATAAAGTTTAAATCAAACTTCACTAAATTCCCTTTATAATCTTCAATATTGGCTCAATATATTCCAGATAAGTATCATACTTGATTCAAGTTCCTAATACACAATCAAATACAACAATTTCTAAGCAAAAACAACACACATTGAACATGAAAGCAAATACACAAATACAATCGATTCACTACATCGATACAACGACTCAACAAACTAGATAATAACGATCTCATTACCAGAATACTCTAATCTTCATAAGGAAATTTGTGTATTCCGCTTGGAAAGAACACTAATGCTCTTGGAAAATCAGTAGCCGTCTTTTCGTCAATCCACTTGTTCTTCTCATACATTTCAACTTGAGCATCTTGATAAGCCGCAAAATGATCAAATTGAAGTTTCATCTGTCATTCTAGATGTTCAATCTGCTGAAACATCTCATGAACGCTATCTCCAATGCTTTTAAACTCTGCTTCAAACTTATCCAAGCGACTAGAAATTTTCTCTAAACTTACTGCGATGAAACCATTGAAGTAGGGTTGAGGATCCTTTGAGACCTTGTCCCTAGCCGCTTCTCCAAGATTTCTTCCTTCCATTTCTTCAAAAATTTCTCAAATCTCTCAAGAATGAATTGTAATGGATGTAACTTTTATTGCTTGATGGATAGGGATGAAGATGGGTTGATTTAATGGTGAAAATCGTGTGAAAAACTGAAAATTTTTTGTTTTTGCACGACCCAGTAATCATGGTGCTTAAGCGCCAAATCTGGCGCCTAGGCGCCGGACTTATTGATACATAGTTTAACTCGGGCACTGAGGTGCCGAATCTTGGCGCCTAGGCGCCGAAACTATGTTCAACTCTGTTTTGCCTAATCGTCAAATTTCAAAGTTTCGTTCTCCAAGATAGGTAAATTGTACTGGTAAGAGTAATCTAGACTCAATAACACAAATTGTAAGCAATCATAATGAAGGTTAACTTGATCTCCTTTTTACTCATATTTAGAATAGAGTGATCCAATTTCTAAATCTTACATACTTCAAAATAATCTTCAGCTTAAGTCAACAAAGACTTATAATTATCAAATTTTTCTAAAGTAATATAAAATTAGTCAAGATCGAAGCATAACCTTACATTAAAAACATAAAAACACTCAAAACAAAAGATAATTATGGGTTGCCTCCCACAAAGAGCTTGGTTTAACGTCGTCAGCCCGACTTAAGTAAATCTTTAATCAGGTTGACTCAATTCATAAGCCTCTTTATAAATCATTTTAATATCTCCCAAATAAGGCTTCAATCTTAATCCATTTACTTTTAAAATTTTTCCTGTTTTGGGGTCTTTAATATCCACAGCTCCATGATGGTATACTTTCTCAATTATATAGGGTCCAATCCATTTAGATCTTAATTTTCCAGAAAAAAATTTTAAACAAGAATTAAACAGTATTACTTCTTGTCCAGGCTAAAAATTTTTTCCTGAATTTTTCTTATCATGTAACAACTTCATTTTCTCTTTATAAATCCTTGCATTTTCATATGATTCATTTCTTATCTCTTCCATCTCATTCAATTGCAATAATCGCTTTTCTCCTGCTTCATTCAAATTAAAATTAAACTCCTTTATTGCCCAATAAGCTTTATGTTCAAGTTCAACAGGTAAGTGACAATGTTTACCATAAATTAACCGGTAAGGTGACATTCCGATTGGTGTCTTTTAAGCTAATCTATAAGCCCATAATGCAGAATCAAGTCTATCAACCCAATCAGTTCTTTTAGGATTAACAGTCTTCTCTAAAATTTTTTTAATTTCTCTGTTTGATACTTCGACCATTCCACTTGTTTGTGGGTGATAACAGTTGCAATTCTATGTTTGATTCCAAATTTTTGTAGTAATGATTGAATTCTTACATTCCTGAAAAGACTTCCACCATCAGTGATAATTACCTTAGGCATTCCAAATCTTGAAAATATCATTTTCTTTAAGAATTTAGAAACACTTTTGGAATCACAGTTTGATAAAGCAACAACTTCAATCCACTTTGAAACATAATCATCTGCTAATAAAATATAAATTTTTCCATATGATGGAACAAATGGTCCCATAATGTCTAAACCCCATATATCAAAAATTTCAACTTCCAATATATAGTTTAAAGGCATTTCATCCTTCCTAGATATATTTCCCATCCTTTGACATCGATCACATGTTTTCACATAATGTCTCACATCTTTAAATAAGGTAGGCCAATAAAATCCAGAATTTTAAATTTTAAATGCACTTTTATCTATGCCAAAGTGTCCTCCAAAATCGAAATCAAGACATTTTTGAATAATAGCAAAAGTTTCCTCATAAGGTAAACATCTTCGAATTATAGAATCTCTGCCAATTTTAAATAAATGAGGATCTTCCCAAATATAACATTTAGCATCATATTTAAATTTCTTAATAAATTTGTTATCCAATTCATAAGGTAAAATATTGCTAACTAAATAGTTAACAATATCAAGCATACCAAGGTGTTTTGCATCCTTGAATAACATATAAAGATTCATCGAGAAATTTCTCGTTTATATTTTCTTCCGAAATAATATCATTTTTAATTCTAGACAAATGATCAGCAATTTGGTTTTCAGTTCCTTTTCTATCTACTATTTGAAAATCAAATTCTTGTAGAAGTAAAACCCATCTTATCAGTCTAGGTTTAGAATCATTCTTAGATATTAGATATTTAATAGCAGAATGATCAGTATGAACTATGCATTTAGTACCAAGAAGATAAGGTCTAAATTTATCAAAGGCATATACTATAGCTAGAAGCTCCTTCTCAGTGGTAGTGAAATTTCTTTGTGTTTCAGTGAGAGTTTTACTAACATAATAAACAACTTTGAAAACCTTCTCATATTTTTGTAATAATACAGCTCTAATTGCAAAATCACTTGCATCACACATTAATTCAAAAGATTTATTCCAATTAGGTGCAACAATGATAGGTGCAGTTATTAGTTTTTCTTTTAGAATATTAAAAGCATTAATGCATTCTTTGTTAAATTCAAATTTTGTATCTTTTTCCAATAAATGACAAAGAGGTTTAGCAATTTTAGAAAAATCCCTTATGTATCTTCTATAAAATCCAGCATGACCTAGAAAACATCTCACATCAGTAAGAGTAGTAGGTGGTTGCAATTCAGCAATAATTTTCACTTTCGCTTGATCTACATCCATCCCTTTTTGTGAAACTTTGTGACCAAGTACAATGCCTTCTGTGACCATGAATTGACATTTTTCCCAGTTAAGAACTAAGTTTGTTTCTTCACATCATTTCAGAACTTTGTGACTAAGTACAATACCAAATTTTGAGATGATTGATCCATTAAAAAATTTCTATCATCCACTTATTCATTATCCACACATTCAAAACTTAAAGTTGGGTCCATAGGTTTCTAAGGAAGAAGTACCTTTTCCTAATTTTCTTAAGGAACTTCCGCTTGGCAACATAGCATAAAGATTTTAGATGGATATCCAAGTCTAAACGAAGATCCATTTAATTTTAATCAAAGAATAGATTTCACAATTAAAGGCCCCACATTAATTGGTCTTCCAATTTGAATACAATAATTAAGGATAACACACTCATTACTCACTTTACTGAGTTTCGTAGTAGGGTGCAATTTGGTCGAGATAAAGAAATGCCAAGATGTCGATGATGAATTTATTAATAAAGAAAAAAAAATTACATCTCCATCTTCTTTTATTTCCCAAGTTCCATTTTCATCCGACAGAAATTTAAAGAATTCATACATATTATCTCTTGTCGGAGTGAAGTTAGCATAATGACATACATGAACATTCATAATCAAGTACAAATCATTAATTTTTAAAGAAGAAAAAGGTACCCACCTACTCCAAACATAAACAAGTCCTTGGTTAATTCCACTAAGATTAGTATATAATTCTTTCACCATAGGAATGACTACGTTAGTTGATGTTTAACATAATACTTCTCATCACCTCTCCACGATTAACGCTTCCACAAGAGTACCAGGAACAGTGAAACCTCGGCTAATAAAACCTCTTTCCTTGATTAATTTCATCTTAAGAACATTCTTATCAGATAATTTATGCGCATAAAAACCGATAAACTTCCTTCGTTTGAAGATCCCATACTTGTGGCTACTTTTGGAGTTGGAAGCCATAAGAACAAGAATATTGGATTCTTACCCTCTCCAATAATTTTTATAAACTCGAATGATATGTTGTAAGGAGTTACATAGAGAAATTATTCAGCCAAAACCATAAAAAATTGTCAAAGAAGCTTTGGGGTTGTTTTTATAACTGCTCCACCTAAGCATTGAAATTTGGCACTTAAGCGCAGAGCTCTCTGGATTCTGTCGCCTAGGCGCCTAGGCGCCAGTGCAAACTTTTCCTCCGCTTTGTCAAAGGTCTAAATAACTCTCACACCTTTCACAAGCTTCAATAATTAAAATGTTTTATGCATTTTTTCACATGCGAGTCTCCAAAGCACATATAATACATCAATAGATCTTTTCTCTTTTATTTTAAAATACTTAAAAATAGATTAAATAATTACAAAGATAACTATGGTTTACCTCCTACAAAGCGCTTAGTTTAATATCATCAGCTCAACATTCCCAGTCTTTAATCTAGGTGACTGATCCCTACATATTTATGAAAAGTAAAAATTATGATATATATATATATATATATATATATATAAATGGAGCTGTTCCTGGTGGCGGCTGGAGCTCTGCTAGGGTTTGATGGCTGATCCTGGTGGCGGCCGGTGGATCCGTGGAGCCGGTAGGTGGTTAGTCGCCCTTTTCTTCTGTTTGGTGGTTACCGGAAAGACTACTTTGGTCGATAGTAGTGTTTTCCATCTTCCCGGGCTTTCTTGTTTTAAATTTTGCTCTCTTTCCGAGTACTTGTTGGTGCCATCTTCTCCTTGGTTGGATCTGGGCATACTTACCCTCTCCTGTGGGAGGGTCCATTTATTGGTTGTCATGGCTGATGGATCATCCACTTATGCTTCAGCTGTCAGTAAAGGCTTGTTAAATAATAACCATTTAATTTTTCCCCAACTGCTACATGATGCTGCTGCTGGCAAGTCAGATTGTCCCTATATCAGACCTCTTGGCTCTAAGGAAGGAAGGCCTGCTGTCTGTTTTACCTCTCAGGAGATGAATTCTTTAGCAGATGCTATTAAATTCACCATCATTGGCCAGTTTCAGTTTGGACACCCTAAGATGGACCTTGTAAGACAGTTTTTTGAAAATTTGCACTTTGTTGGTCAGTGGAGACTGGGAATTATGGATGGCAGGCATCTACTAATTCGACTGTCCAGTGAAGAAGACTATGCTAGGCTTCTGGACATGGAAACACTACAAATTGTCAAAGCTACTATGAAACTCATGAAGTGGTATCCAGGATTTGATCCCTCTAAGGAACCCCCTGTTAAGCCCCTTTGGTTCACCTTACCTAACCTACCTCTACAATTGTATCACACTAATGCCATTTTCCAAATCAGTAGAGCAATTGGAACTCCTCCGAGGGTGGACTCCCCAACCTATGAGATGGGTAACCCAACCGTCGCTAAAGTGTTGGTAGAAAGAGATGTTTCCCTCCCGTAACCGGACAAGATATGGATAACAACATCCGATGATGGAGATGGCTTCCGGCAGAGGTTATCCTCGAGCGTAAACCTATTTTCTCGCCATCATTGCGGAATGTTTGGTCATCTAAAGGAGAAATGTTATAGCTGAAACCAACTTCAAAAAACCAGCTCATACTAAAAGTGGGACTACTCGGTAAGGATCCCTAGTGACTTACCTTCTCAAAAAGTGCTCGGCAATCCGAATGAAAATGGAAATCTGCAACAAACTGAGGTGAATTCTGGGAAGATGTTAATCACAGGGGCTGAACCTAAGGCTACTCCCCAGAATGTCAATAACGACATTAATGGAAAGGAGCACACCCACCAGGATGCTGCTCTGATGGAAGGAAATGAGGAAGACAACATGCTAAAGGAGACTGCTCCATCTCTGGACAAGATCAACACTATGCGAGCAATATGGAAGAAGCCCTGCGTATACAAAAGACAAAAAAGAAAAGTAAATTAACCTCGTAACTACTCAAATTAACCCCCAAACCTCCTCAGAACAATGAAAATCCCAATCCACCAGGTTCTCCCCCTGCCACCAGTAGGGGTAGGACAAGATCCCAATCCCACCTTTTGCACCCCCCTCCCCCCAAAAATACCTTGATGTTTAATTTCCTTTGTTGGAACATAAGAGGGGCTTCTCACCCCCTCTCTTACAAAAGGCTACTTCATCTATATAAGAAACACCAACTTTGGTGTCTTGTTTTTCTTGAACCCATGGTTCAGAAAAACCATAAGAGTTGGTTATCCAGATTCCCTGGATGCACACTCTTTAGTAATATCTCTAACAAAATCTGGGTCATTTGCAGGAAGGAAATCCAATGGAAGGTGAAGATTGATCACCCACAGCTGGTTCATCTCCACCTCCAATTGAATGGCTTTGATTTAGCTGCCACTTTTGTTTATGCTGGATGCACCAAGATTGCTAGACAGGAGTTGTGGGCTGAAATTCACAGAATCAGCTGTACTGAGCTCTCTAGTTGGATTATAGGAGGAGATTTCAACTGCATAGCTTCTACTGCTGAAAAAGTTGGGGGTAGAACACCTCTTCTCCCAAAACTTACTGAGTTTAATGACAACATTCAAAAAGCTCGGATTATTCGACCTGGGTTTCCAAGGGAATAAGTTTACCTGGAGAAGAGGCTCTATTTGGGAAAGACTGGACGGATTCTCAGCTAACCACAGCTCGGCACCGTAACTTCCTCCATACTATCATCTCTCATTTAAACTTTGCTGGATCTGACCACAGACCACTCCTAATTACCATCACTGCTTCTCTCAAGACAACCCAATCATCTCCATTCAGATATCTCAACTTCTGGTCCAATCATCCCACATTCCTTGATTTGGTGGCTGAACATTGGTTTCCTGACACCTCTAATAACCCCCTTACTCACCTCCAACAACTGCTCTTGCAGTGGGTAGGAAGCTTAGGTCTTGGAGATGGAACACCATTGGCAATGTGTTTCAAGAAATTGCCAAGGCCGAAAAGGAAGTTGCTAGTTTTGAAGCGGATGCTCTCGTGAATGATTGCTATGCCAATTTTGTGACCGCACAGGAGAAACTCCTTACTCTTATTGATCGGCAGGACCAACTACTTAGACGTAAATCAGCCATATGTAAATTCAAAGAGGGAGATAGGAACACCAAGTTCTATCATGCTTTCATTAATTAAAGGAGGAAGTGCAATGCAATTCATTCAATTATTAATGTCCATGGGAATCTCATCGTGGATGGAGAGGAAATTGCCTTGGATGCCGTCGTGTTCTATAAAAACCTTCTTACCCACAAGCCTACTAACGTACCTCACATTGATCCACAACTGTTCAGCAAGGAATACCATTTCACCCAGTCCCTCCAGCTGGATGGTATTCCAACACATGAAGAGATTTGGTTGGCCCTCAATACAATTGATAGTTATAAAGCAGCTGGACCAGATGGGTTCACTGCTGACTTTTTTAAGAAGACATGGAACATATGCAAGGAAGAGGTCACCAAAGCTATTCGTAGCTACTTCCGTGGAGTTGAGCTACCCCAGTATTTTCATGCATCTACAATGATTCTAATCCCAAAGAATGCTACCTCTAAGGACCGGAATCGCATAGGCCCATCACCCTAACTTCAGAATCAGCAAAATTATTAGTAAAATATTGGTGAGTAGGTTACAACCCCATTTGGATAAGCTCATCTCTCTTAACCAATCTGCATTTGTGAAAGGAAGATCGATATCTGATAATGTTCTTCTAGCCCAAGAGTTGCTGTTGGATCTGGATAAACCATGTAGGGGGGCAATCTGATCTACAAGTTAGATATAAAGAAAGCTTATGACACTGTTGACTGGAATTTTGTTTTGGAGGTGCTCCATGCCAGAGGTTTCTCACAGAACTTTTGCAATCTTATCAGCAGGTGGCTGCACCAGAATCATCATTCCATTCTCATAAATGGTAACTGTTGGGGTGGCTTTAAGGCCACCAGGGATCTTAAACAAGGAGACCCTCTTTCTCCTACTGTATTCATCTTATGCATGGACTACTTCTCTAGATTGTTGGAAGCCCAGGTCTCCCCCTATCCATATGCCAATTACCACCATAAATCTAACATTTCCATCTCTCATCTCATGTATGCAGATGATATTATGTTGTTTTCTAGGGCTAACAAACCTGCAGTTAAAAAAGAGTGATCAATTGTGTGCAACTTTTCCAGCAAACCTATGGCCTGCAGTTCAATAACGCTAAAAGTGAGTTAATCTTCCCTCACCACTGTCCTGCAGAAATCTCTCACTGGATCTCTCAGACCACTGGCTTTTCTAAGGCTACTCTCCCATTCAAATATTTGGGGGTCCCTCTTATTAAAGGTAGATCCAAACAGGTTCATTTTGATGACATCATTGGCAACATTCATACCAACCTCACCAACTGGGCTCACTCCTTCTTGTCTAATGGTGGGAGAATTACTATTCTGAATAGTATTCGACATCCTTCCCCTCCTACATACTTCAAACGACCTGTATGAAGAAGAGCACAAGAATTCAGATTGAAAGAATTTTTAATAGATTCCTATGGGCTGGCAATAGGAAGCAAATACACTGGGCAAGTTGGCAAAAGTTAGCTAAACCCTTTGGTGCTAGTGGCTTGAACTTTAAAGGGCTGAAACAACTACAACGAGTAAACCTCTCGCAAGCTTTGGATTCAATTCGAGCAACGTACATCCATCTCGGGCTAAATATATGAATGGCAAGTACCGCAAAGGAAGCACCCGACTACAATACAGGTCGGACTCGGGGACTCCATAACTGGAAACAAATGGTGAAGATTAGGGAGCCGGGCCGAGTCTATGTACATTCGGGAACCGGGAAAAGGTGAGATCTCTTTTTGGCGGGATCATCGGTGTCCCGATGATATGCCGAGTGGGCCGCCAAACCCGATCAAGACTCATTTTCCAGCTTGCCGATTGTTGGTCCTATGATCAATGGGATCCTTCTGCTCTCCAGCCTACTCCTTCAGGACCATTCGGCTAAGCAAGTGGTAAAGATCCCTTTTGATAGATCTCGACTGATAGGATTATATGGCAAAATGGGAAGCATCGCAGCCTCACTAAAACACTTTATCCGAAAATTAACAACCGGAGCCCTACCGGCTCGGGGACCGCAATTTGGAATAAATTTCTCACCCCATCCATGTCTTTTCCGAACTGGAGGATCTTCCACCATCACATACCCACTGATGATATTCTCAAACTAAAAGGGCTTAGAGGACCATCTAAGTGCTCTTTATGTGGCCAGCAATCTGAAACAATTCAACATCTTTTTTTCACTTGTTCCTTCTCCCAACAGGTTTGGACCATGCTTATTAACCTGTTTAAGTTAAATACTATGAACTTAGACTGGCTGGACTTTTTCAGCTGTTGGCAGTCATGGCAGAAGATCAAGCTTGGGGTGGTACCATTTATTGTGGCCTCGGTTTGTATGGCCGCATAGGAATGGTGTGAAGTTTGATGAACTCCAAAGTAGTGTCTCTACTCGTAGTGGCTAATTGCCATTCATACATATCTAAACTTATCGAATTCAGAAATTCCCCAACATCTTTAAAGATTCCTCTCAAGACCCACTCAAAAAGTTCAGGATTCTAAAAGTTACATGGCAAGCCCCTAGTCCCCCATATATCAAAGTCAACATTGATGGAGCATTCTCTCGGAAATGATGCTGGGTTTGGAGGGATCTTCGTGAATAATTATGGGAAATGTATTTGCTATTTCTATTCTCCTACCGATGTGGCCGACCCCCGGAGGCTAAACCGTCCGCTATCTACCGGCGTCTCCTTTGCTCGACTCAATAACTCGGAATTACTTAATTGTGGAGGGAGATTCTAGGATGGTTTTGCAATATATGAATGATATTGTTCCCCCACCTTGGCACCACTTACCGTGGAAGAACGAGATCAAGGTGATTACACAAAATCCGCATATTACATTCTCATTCATTCTCGTGGAGGGCAACCGACGCACCAACCGGTTAGCAAGGACTCGCCGTCGGCTCTCAAAACATTTTGGTTTCTACAAAGCCTCCTCCTCATTTATTTTTGCCGTCGGAAGCTGATATTTTCTAGGCTCCTCACTTCGAGATTATGGAGTAGTCTGGCCTTGCTTTCTTGCTCTAGCAGCTTTTTTGCTTTGACTGAGGAACACTTGAAGATTTGGGTATACATGTAACTAGTGTCCAGGAAATTTGTTTATATATATATATATATTTATGGTGCAATTGCCCACACATATTTATATATATATTAGCACACTTGTATTTTGGTTTAGTTATTTTGATATGGGTGGAGTTTTGGTAACTTGGAATAGGATCCCTTATTTTTGTGGGGATCCTATTCCCCTCTCTTTTGTACTCCCATTTGATATGAACATGTAGGGAGCCGAGTAGCTCTTTTAAAAATATATATATATATATATATATATATATATATATATATATATATATATATATATATATATATATGATTTTATTTTCAATTTTCTTTAATAATATTTCTTCCTTTAAAACAATGCCAAAAAGTCCGATGCAAATAAGAATTCAACTGTGATATATAAATTTTGGGATTTAACGCAAGTATACATATTGTTATCAAGTAATATAGGACTTTCTGATTAAGCCCTGAAATATCTAACCTAGAGTGAAACTTGTAAACTTATAATAAGTAACTAGAATACAAAATCTATTTAGAAAATATGTTTGCTTAAACTATAGATATTATATTAGAAATGAAAGTTTGATTCTTTTTAGTAATTTTTGATATTTTGAAATAAAGTAAATAATTAACTAATTTTAATGAGATTTTTGTAAGATAAAATGAGTATAAATGAAATATATTTTTCCTTATCATGAATGACTGCTAGATATAGGAGTTCTATTATGGAAGTATTCAAAATGTGTTGTGCCAAATAAGAGCAATATTATTCTTTACTTTTACTAGATATTCTATAAAGAACATTGGTTAGTTTAAAATTTGAATAGTCTTGAAGGCAGGTTAGGTAGGGAAGATACTAGCTCTCACTTTAGAGTTCTGTCCTTTCCCTCCACCTGGGGGCTAACTTCTTGTATCGAAACATAAAACAACAAACTAAATTAAGGGCTTTAGTCAGTTACCCTAAAGTCTTCTAATTCTACTCCCTTTAATGTATATTTCCCTTTTTATTTTCACTCAACTATATGAATTACATTCTCATCCATACAATCTCATGTGATTTTTACCATTAGTAGATTGAAACAATACCATCACAGATCGTACATGTTCTCACAACAAATGTTAATTAGCTAACTCAAGAAATAAATGAAGTTCAAGGATTAAATCATCATAAATTCAAGAATTAAATATCAATACTTCCACAACATACATCAAATGCTTAATTTTCTTCATTGTATGGAAAAAAGATAATGAAATCACTTAGAATTCATGGAGAAACACAACAATTAATTTTAAATGTATAAATCATGTAGAAAACACAAGAAGTAAAAATTAGAACCAAATGTGGTACAAAGATAAAAACTTATCTCAAATTCCTACTCATACCTATTCTTTACCCTTTGGTCCAGGCATAAAGAACATTGACTAATCCTATGCTTGGTTACTGAATCTGCGGTTAGCCTGGGAGGATACCGGCTCTCACTTCGGAGCTCCCACGTTCCCCTTGCCTGAGGGCTAACAATCTATACTTCAGCACCCAAATGATAGGACCGAATTGAGGATTTTAGACTGTCACTCTAAAATCTCCAATTCTACGCCCAATTAATGTTATTTCCCTATTTATTTCCACTTCTCCTTTGAAGGATTTACCTGTCTACCTTTCAAAGAGAAATGTGATACATACTAATTAAGAATTCTTAGCCCATGGTCAGATCTTAAGAACTCTTCACAGATTTTAACAATACAAATGGCCAATTCGTATAGTAAAGTAAGTTTAGGTATAGTATCATCACAACTTCTTTATAATAGGTTTGATAGACTAACTCATATAATCATTTCACAAAAATATCGAAACAAGGAGAAAGACAGAACAGCTACTCAAAATTCATGAAGTGGATGCAATAAAACTTGGATTTCATATAATAAAGTAAAGTTCTACAAACTAAAGTAAATAAACACAACTTATCTTAAATTCCTCCACAAGCAAACTCATTGAAGTTCGTCTCAATCTCTTCCTTTATTTACAGTACGCAAAATTCTCCATCGAAATGGAAATGCAAAAGAGATCTCTCACTTCTCTTTCACTCTTACAATACTTCAAAGAATTCCTCACAAAATCTCAATTTGAACTCACTACTCACTAAATAACAACACTAAAATAACTATCTACTCACTAATAAACACACAAGTAGAGTCTTTTGAACACCTTGGACTCTCAAGTAAACATGTAGGAGAGCACTTTTTTGGCCTAAAATGGTTCTTTTTAAACTTTTAGAAGAGTCTCTAAGGGTTTTGCAGGCACCCCTTCGAAAATTGTCCACATTCGACATATTTCTGGAAAGAACCATCGATCCCGCCGTAGGCGGCCTCAAGCTGCGCCATCGGTGGCCTCCTAGAAATTGTACTTTAAATAGGCCCCGCCGTCAATGGCCTCGAGCTACACCGTTGGCGGCCTTCCTTGCAGTTTATTTTGAACTCTCAGAAAAATCACGCTGTCGGCGCCATCAACCTCGTCGTCGACGCCCTAGGTCAAATTTGCATAATTTTGTCCTTTTTACTCCAAATTTGCTCCTTTTTGCACATTTTTGCTCATTTTTCCTTAAATATTCATACATACAGAAAAATACCAAAAATACATTTCTTTAAAGTGCAATATCATCAAAATCAGCATAAAATAGGCATGAAAATCTTAACCTTTTTTCTTGGATTAAAATCCCCCAAACTTAGCTATTACTTTCCCTCAAGTAATCTTTAGTACTACATAAAAGTTATGATTCATTGTGGTAATGTTTTAATTCAGAAATACTATAATTTTGATTTAAATAAATATTATAGTAAGGATTCTTAGAAAAATTTTCATGTAATTAGATTAATTTTGTAGGTATAAGGCTATCTTGTCATCAAGTCTAAGAATTCTAGTTTTCTATTCATTTCAAGAATGACTACATGTTGTAATATTAATTTACTCAGAATATTCACAAGATAGGAAATTCATGAGGAAACTATAAGTAAGAAACTAGTCATAAATATAAGTTTAGAAATGCTTTTAGTTTTTCTTTTAGGTTAATCCAAGTGAAGCCAATTTTTTATAAGACATTTCCTCAAGCTTCTCCTCACTTATTTTCTTTTCTTATCATTTTAGGGATTTTTTTTCAATCCTTTCTTTTTTCTTTCTTTTTTTCTTTTTCAAATGAGGATTACTATATGAGGATAGCTTGTTAATAATTTTGAACATCACTCTTCTTTTCCTAAATTTGAAACTTTCAAGCATTCTTTACCTTATATGTACTTCATAGTTTTTACATTATTGGATCCCAATCTTTTCTTTCTCAACTAAATTCATAAGATTCTTAATATTTCAAAATATAGTTTTTTTACTTTAAATAGTTAACTATAGTATTATCCTTTTTTTACTAAATATCTTAATCTACAAAAATAGTTTTAATTATAAAAAATATTTCTTTGAATCTTCTACAATATTTAGATAAAATCTAAACATAATTATCTGAATTAAATTTTACCACAAAAATTATATTAATAATTTTTGAAAATAAGTTATTTGAGAACATATAATAGTTAAGATTTTTCTTCCCTACCCCAAAAAAGTTTTTTATAAATAGAAATAGCATATGGTGGAAAGAAAAATTCTAAATATAAAATTCATACATTTGCACTTTAGGCATTTTTGTCTTTTTGAAATTTGCAGGTTCTTCTCAAAATTTTCTAACTTTAACTGACCTGTAATACTAAAATCCTTTCTACACACATAACAGTTTAGAAAATTTTTGCTGGGGGAATGAAATTTTAAAACAAGTATATAAAAGTATATGTTAAACAAAAACTACTAACTCCACAGGACATATGCATTCAATAACACAAAACAAACATTTTACTATTTTAAACACAACAAGTTATAATTAAAATTACAATCAAAGATATCACAAACATCTAGAAATGAAATTACAAACTACAAACTAAACACATATCACAGAAATTAAAGCATAGTGCACAGAATACAATCAATAAAAGTACTACAACAAAAACAAAAACAAATACAAATAGATATAACACATCACTATCAAATCATTAAGCATCAAAATTCCACACAATGTCTTCATCACCCTAGTCAGCAGAAGGATTGGGCTGATACTAAGTATACCGCGGACATTATGGAAAAATGACATTAGGCTCTACTCTGTAGTATCTAGCTTGAGTATCATAATAAGCCATCTTAAAATCTGAGTGCCTCTGAAGCTACTCACTATTGTGATCATGTCTTCGCTATAATCCTTCAATTCTGTGATCAATTCTTTCCAGTTTTTTATCCAACTGCTCAAAACTTTTCTCTGAAGGGTGATGGCATTCATCAGATCATATAAGGTAGGGGGACTAGAGGAAGGAGGGTCATAGCTAGTAGAAGGGATATCTCTACTAGTAGAAGTTCCTTTGCTCCTACTCCCGGTTCTCCATTCCTCATGGGATTCATAAGACTTTATATTCACTTTACTAATGGGTTTCATCAGATACACCCATTTCTCATCATCTCTTGCTTCAACTCTAGATAGTTGATAAAGTGCATAAATGAGGCCAAGATGCCCTAAATATCCACTTGTCTCACTCTTTGTAGTGGCCATAATACTCTTATAGATTATTCTCCCCACATTATTGCTTCTGTTGTTCTAAATACATAAATTCAGAACACTCTCTCTCTAGAGACTTCATTATGATGGTAAGTGGGTAGCAGAGTCAATAGATGAAATAATGCCATGCCTTAGCAGTGGCATTCATCATGGATAATGGAAAGTTAATCCGTTCACGATTTTAATTTTCCAAACTCCTTTCCCATCAGTGAGAAAGTCGATAGCATCGTTCGACGGACCTTCCATTGTTTCAAATGTTTCATACTCGCTAGAAAAATAGTCGTGAAGCTCGTAAAAAGAGTTAATGCGATTAGCACTGAAGTCGACAAAGAATCCTCTTACTTAGACTGGTTCATCCTCAAGTTGAGTAAGATTCAAGTAGAACTCTCTAACAACTTCTATAGCAGCCTTGATGGTTGTATAGGAAAAGTTTTCCCAACCACGCTCCTTGATAACTCGTTCTACTTCTCCTTAAGGATTCTCAAAAACTCTATCTTGTATACACTTCTTACTTTGATAGACTGAAGTGTACTTTGATTGTGCTTTCGCATTAACGAATTGAGTCACGTCGAATTCGAGTTTGCTCTTTTGTCTTGGAACCATTGTTGGATCTATTAAATCATAAAAATTCTAAACTAATCTCCAAAACAATAATACAATGGTTTCAAAAGGGGGTTTAACACAATCTAAATCAATTTCCATGAATCCCTTCCAAGTCTTTTCTCCACATTTTCAATTTTCTAAAATTTCTTAATGTGGAAGAAATTCATGGTGAAAAAAAAATCTTTACATAGGAGTGAAGCTCTTACCAAGGGAAGATGAAATCCCGTGTTAGAATTTGTTGAAATCACTCCAAATCTGAGATCTATCAAGCCCTAGGTCAACTTTGCGGGTAAAAAGGGGAAGAAGATGATGAATAGTGGCATTTGACCGGTCAAAATTGCGTTAAATTGGTAATTTTCGCGATCGCTCCATCGACGGGCTCGTTTGCATCGTCGGCAGGCCCTATTGAATTAAATTCCTATTCTTCTTGGGAAAGTCACGCTATCGGCAGCCTCAAGCGTGCCATCAGTGAGATTATAAAAAATTGATCATTTTGCAAAATTTTGTGATTTCAATCAATTTTAAGCCTCGTCGTCATCAATTCGATCCTTTTTATCATATATTTAAGTGATTAAGTGATGTAATAACACAAATAAATGTTCACACAACAAACTTCACATTTATATATTAAATCCAAGTGTTTCCGACATACAATACATAACACTCATAAATAGGTATTCTTTCAACCTAAATCTATCTAATCAGCGTCGCAATCCAAACCACAACACTCAAAATGCTGAATACAAAACATTTCAGACTTAATCTCATTTATATTGAGATTAGAAAGTAAACTAATCAAACACACAAACATGCAAACATTGTTCAAATCAAACGCAAAATAATTAAGTAAATTAATGAAGTCTATTACTCTTCAAAACTAGTGCTGGTCTCTCCTCTGATATCACCCATTGCTTGAACATTGACAAACAGGTTGTAAAAAGGTAAGAATGGGAATTCTTCAGTTGAATCTTCATCGATTAATTCTGTCGTTTTCATTAATCACACTAAACTCGCTTCGAATTGCTCAGTATGATCAAAATATTCTTTCATTCTCCAATCAATGTGATCGAAGCAATCTGACATGTTGTTAACTGTACTCGTTAAGTTTTGTACCTTATTTTCTAGATTCTTGATCTAATGCAAAAGCATCGGTGTCTTGTCCGCTACTAAAGGTTGAACAGAAACAGAATTCTGAGATGCTTGATCCATTATCAAGCCTACATTACTCTCTCCATCATTGGTTGGGAACATCTGAGTTGGGTCTAAGGGTTTCCATGGTATCAGTATCTTCTCCCAAACCTCGTACGATACTTGAAACAAACTGCAAATCGAGAAAATTGTGGAACGATGTCTAAGCCCTTGGGATGATCCTTGAACGATCAGGCCATAAACAAACTTCACAATAATCGATCCAATATCAATGAGCCATCCCATTTGAATGCGTAGTTCAAAATTACACTTTCTTTCATGACTTTGCCAATTTTCATCGTCGGCAATAACTTTGCAGAGATGAAAAAGTGCCAATATTTTGAAATGGGATTTAAAAGTGTTGCAGAGAAACTAACATACCCGTTCTCCCTAACTTCCCAGTCATCAATTTTGTCCCTTAAATATTTGTATATTTCATTCATCTTTTCTCTCGTCGGCATGAAATTCGAATAATAATAGACTGGAAAATTCTCAAGCATATATAACTCATTAATTCTTCCAGAATTGAATGTAATCCACCTACCTCGCACATAAACGCTTCCTTGGTTGATTCCATGTAAATTGGCATAGAATTCCTTAACCACTGGAACGACTACTGCGGCAGTAGTGTAGCAAAACAGTTTCCATCTTCTCCGCATGATCATTTATTCAAGTGGTGATGAAGATTTGCTTTGTCTATTGACATTCTCAAGCATATATAACTCATTAATTCTTTAATCAATCTTTTCTTCGAGATCACCTAGTTGAAAAGTCGTTGCGCCTTCGAACTAACGAACTTTCTCCAGTTGTATACTCAAAATCTTGGGTTATCAAACGAATTGGAAGCCATATGAGAAGAATTCAAGAGAGTATCCATTCATTTTTGGGAGTTTGGAGTTTTAGGAACCGTCCATAGGAGTTTATAGAAGACGACTTCGCTAAAAACTGCCAAAAATCATCGTTTTGAACATGAAAAACTGACCACTCACCGATCTCGCTGTCGGCTGCCTCGAAGGTGATGTTGGCAAGCCTTGTGCAACTAAATACCAGAGCTCTCAGTAAAAACCCGTCGGTGGCGGCGTCGAGCGCGCTTTCAGCGCCCTAGGCAAATTTTTGCTAAAAAACATCGTGGTCCAATACGTTCCAAATTTTCTCTATGGATTCAAATTCTATGATAATCAGAGGGTAAATATAAGTACTAGGACTTAATATTACTACAAATTAACAATAATTTCAAACAAACACACAATTATTAAAGATAAATATGGGTTATCTCCCATAAAGCACTTGGTTTAACGTCGTCAGCCTGACCTATTCAGGTGTTATTCAGGTTGACTGAGCATTAAAACCTTTTTAAAATTTGGTCTTTTACCCTCAAAATATGGTTTTAATCTATGTCCATTTACTTTAAATCTATTCCCAGTCTTAGGATCTTTAATTTGAACTGCTCCATAAGTATAAACCTGAGTCATAGTAACGGGTCCTAACCAATGAGACTTTAATTTCCCACGAAATAATTTTATCCTTGTGTTGTAAAGCAAAAATTCTTGCCCTGGTTTAAAGTTCTTTCGGTTAATTTTCCAATCATGTCTTAACTTCAGTTTTTCCTTATAAATATGTTGTTATTTTAAGATTCATTTCTTAATTCTTTTAATTCAATCAATTACAGCAATCTCTTCTCACCAGCATATTTCAAATTATAATTAAATTCTTTAATCGCCCAATATGCTTTATGCTCCAATTCTACTGGTAAGTGACAAGTTTTTCCATATATAAGCATGTAAGGAGTCATACTAATATGAGTTTTATAAGCAGTCCTGTATGCCCATAATACAGTATCCAGTCTTGTAGACTAATCTACTCTATTAGGATTTATAGTCTTTTCTAAAATTTATTTAATCTCACGATTAGAAACTTCAGCTAAACCACAAGTTTGAGGATGATAAGCAGTAGAGAATTTATGAACAATAATAATTTTTTCTGCCAATCATTGAATGTATTTATTCCTTAAATGGGATCCTCCGTTTGTGATAATCATTCTCGGCATACCGTATCTTATGAAAATGTTTTCTATTAAGAATTTTGAAACATTTTTAGCATCACAACGAGGTAAAGCTTGTGCTTCATTCCACATTGATACATAATCAACTGCAATCAAAATATATAAGTTCCCAAATGAAGGAATAAATGGTCCCATGAAATCTAATCTCCAAACATCAAAAATCTCAACTTCTAATATTAAATTTAGAGGCATTTCATTTCTTCTAGATATATTACTTAATCGTTGGCATCTATCACACGTTTTGATATATCTGTAAACATCTTAAAAAAGAGTAGGCCAATAAATCCAGCTTGTAAAATTTTATATGCAGCTTTATCAACACCAAAATGTCCTCCAAAATCATAATCATGACATTTTTGAATGATCCGTTCAGTTTCTTCATAAGGCACACATCTTTTAATAATAAGGTCATTGCATTGTTTATATAAATATGATTCATCCCAAAAATATGATTTTTAATAATGTACAAATTTTTTCTGTTGTTGCAATGTTGGCATAGGTGGCAAAATATAGCTTACTAAATAATTTATTATATTAGCATACCATGGTATTTTCCACTCATTAATATTATAAAGTTGTTCATCAGGGAAACTGTCTATTATTTCTTTGTCGGTGTCAGATAATTCATGATATTCTAGTCTCGAAAAATGATCAGCAATTTGATTTTCAGTTCCCTTTCTATCAATCACAAAAAAATCGAATTCTTGCATTAAAAGTACTCATCTAATTAATCTTAGATTAACATCCTTTTTTTGCATCAGACATTTAATAGCAAAATGATCAGTATGCACAATACATTTAGTTCCAATTAAATATGATCTAAATTTATCAAAAGCATACATAATAACCAGTAACACTTTTTTAGTAACCGTATAGTTAATTTGAGCATCATTAAGAGTTCTACTAGCGTAGTATATAACCTTAAAAAGTTTGTCATATATTTGACCAAGAACAGCTCCAATAGCATAATCACTAGCATCACAGATTAGTTCGAATGGTTTCTCCCAGTCAGGTGAAACTATTACAGGTGTTGTGATTAGTTTTTTCTTTAATAACTCAAAGACATTTGAGCAGTCTTCAGTAAATTAAATTTTCTTATCTTTTTCTAAAAGTTGTCATAGAGGTTTTGTAAATTTTAAAAAATCTTTAATATAGCGCCTGTAGAAACCATCATGTCCAAGAAAACTTCTTACCCCTCTCACTATAGTAGGAGGTGGTAAATTAGCTATTACTTGAATTTTTGCAGGGTCTACTTCCATGCCATTTTCTGAAATTTTATGCTCTAATACAATTCCTCCTGCAACCATAAATTGACATTTCTCCCAATTTAGAACTAAGTTTTTTTCGCATAACTCTAAATATTTTTCAAGATGATTTAAGCATGCGTCAAATGCTGTTCCAAAAAAAGAGAAATCATTCATAAATACTTCTATTCCATCGTCTATTAATTTACTAAAAATAGACATCATACATCTCTGAAATGTTGTAGGTGCATTACATAGTTCGAAAGACATTCTTCTAAAAGCAAACGTTCCGTAAGGACTAGTAAAAGTTGTTTTCTCTTGATCCTCAGGAGCAATAGGTATTTAATGGTAACCAGGTATATCCATCCAGAAAACAGTAGTACTTATGTCCAACAAGTCTATCCAACATTTAGTCTAGAAAAGGAAGAGGAAAGTGATCGTCTCGGGTGGCAGCATTTACTTTTCTATAATTAATACAAACATGCCATACAAAAACTTGTCTGATAGATATTAATTCATTATTTTCATTTTCTTCAACAGTTATTCCTCCTTTCTTGGGAACACAATGAATTGGACTTTCCCAAGTACTATCCGAAATAGGATATATAATTCCAGCATCTAACCATTTTAAAATCTCTTTTTTAACTACTTCTTTCATAATAGGATTTAGTCGCCTTTGAGTGTCAATTCTTGGTTTATGTTCTTCATTTAATAAAATTCTGTTCATACAAAATGAAGGACTAATTCCTTTAATATCAGCTAAATTCTAACCAAAAGCTCTTTTTTATTTTTTTAAAGTATTCATTAATCTTTGTTCTTGAATTTCATTTAAGTTTGAGGATACAATTACTGGTAATGTTGAAAACTCTCCTGAAAATACATACTTCAAATGAATTGGAAGATTCTTTAATTCAAGTTCAGAGGGTTTTATAACAGATGGAAATAATATTTCATTTTCTGGTTCTGTTGAATTAAGCGTTTCAAATTTTTCTTGAATATAATCAGCTTCTTCACTTTCAATTTCATCATAATTATCTTTTCGATATCTTATTTTTCTTCATAATTTTCTTTGAATTATTCTTTTCTTTGATAATCACATATATCAATTCTAAAACATTCATCATCTTTTTCTATTGATGGATGTTTCATTGACTTTGAGATGTTAAAGGTTACTTCTTGATCATTTACTCTCATAGTCAATTATCCTTTTTGAATGTCTATCATGGCTCTTCCTGTAGCTAGGAATGGTCTTCCTAAAATGATTGAAATTTCTATATCTTCTTTCATATCTAGAATGATAAATTCCACAGGAAAAATAAACTTTTCAACCTTGACCAAAATATCTTCTAAACTCCCTTAGGATGTGTAATAGATCGATCAGCTAACTGTAGAGTTACAGAAGTTAGTACAATCTCTCCAATTCCTAACCTTTTAAAACTTGACAGAGGCATCAAATTTATGCTACTCCCAAATCACATAAATTTTGTCCATAAAATTTTTCACCAATAGCACACGGGATAGTAAAACTACCAGGATTTTTAAGTTTTTCTGGAAGTTTTCTCTGAATTATACCACTACACTCTTCACTGAGTGCAACAGTCTCATGATCTAGTAACTTCCTCTTTTTTTTGAGTATATACTTCGTAAATTTAACATAATCAAGCATTTGTTCTAAAGCTTCAACAAATAGAATATTTATTGACAATTTTTTAAAAAATGTCTAAGAATTTAGCGAATCTTTTTCCTTTATCTTGCTGTTTTAATCTTTGAGAAAATGGTAGAGGTAGTTTTTCAACAGTAATTTTCATAGGTTTCAAAGTAAAATTAGGATATAAACTTTTGTTTTATTCTTCAATTTCTTCTTTTTTCTTTTCAACTACAGTTTCTTTTTGAACTCTTATTTCCAACTCTTTTTTACTTCTTAATTGAATAGCTTTGATCTGTTATTTTCCTTGATCTTTAGGATTTACTTCAACATTGCTAGGTAAAGTTCCAACAGGTCTATTGCTTAATGCAGAAGCAATTTGTTCTAATTGGTTTTCTATGTTTTTAGTAGCATTTTCTTGATTTTGTAATTGATTACCCATATTTAAAACTAATTTTTCCATAGACAACTTTTTCTCCTTTAATTATGAATTATTATAAAAACCTGGTGGATTAGAAGGTCTATAATTGGAATTGCTTTAATTATTTATATTTCTTAATGGGTTTACTGGATTGTTCCCCCACTGAGGATTAACATTATTATTTTAGTTATTCCAATTAAAGTTTGGATGATTCTTTCAACCTGGATTATAATAGTTTGAATAAGGATTATTTTGTCTATTATTTATTACATTTATAGTTTCATATGAAGATTGAGCATCTACGATTTGTCCTAATGAATTTTCTTCTAACACTGAATTCTCTCCTCAATTATTCTTTTATTTATTTTAAGTTATTACCATTTATTTAAAGCTATTACAAATATTATTTATTTATATATTTACATTTATATTATTTTAAAAAGGAATGACATTTTTATTTACTTATTTTTGTTATTTATTTATAATTACAATTTTTATTTTAGTTATTATTATTATCATTTTCTTATATTTTCATTATCTATTTAAATTTATAGTTATTTATTTTATTCTTATCACATTATTTTTTCACTATTTACATATTGTTATTATTAATTTACATTCATATATTATTATTATTCATTTAGTTATTTATATTTTAGTAGTATTTATTTAAATTTAATATAGTGTAGTTATATTATTTAAATTTAGTAGTTATTTTATTTTGTAAAGTTATTAAATTTAGTATGGTTATATTATTTACATTTAGTATAATTTTTTTAGTAGTTAAATTTAATATAGTTATTTTAAATTTAGTATAGTTTATTTTAGTTAAAATTTAGTAAAGATATTATTTAATTTATTTAAATTTACAATTATATCACTTATGTTTTTTTTACATTTGTTATTTATTATTTTATTTATAATGTTATATATTATTTTAGATTTTCCTTTCATTTTCTTTTGTTTTTATTATTACTTATTTTTCTTTTTATGTTATATTATTTCTTTTTAAATTTTTAAAATTCATTTTTCAAGTTAGTAAAAAAAATAGGTGGTAAATTTATAAATATTTAAACTAGTTAATCTAAATAATTAGATAATTTACATGAAAAAGAAATCTTAAGGCTAATCATGGAAAGATTTAAGAACTAAATAGCTAAATAACTTGCATGAAAAAAGGAATTCCTAAGCCTAAACATGGAAACATTTAAATAGCATGATGATTTGTGAAAAGAAAGAACCTACACATGATTTTTGAAGATATACATGGAGATTAATAGCTTGCATATAAATTTAAAAATCTTTGTAAAAGGAAGAAGAAAACTAAACAATAAGCATGTATGTGTGGGATCTTAGGCTAAACATGAGAAGGGTGAAGAAACTTACCTTGATTTGGAGGAGTTGATGGAAGAAACTTGAAGAGGGGATGCCCTTGTTGAAGCTTACGGTTAGGAGATATTGGGGGTGTTGTGTTCAAGAGTGGCTAGCTTGGAAGAAGGAGGAGAAGGGGAAGGGAGGCTCACGGCTAGGAATGGAATTTGGTGAAGTGAGTGAAGTGAGTAAGTGAGTGTGTAAGAGTGGTGAAAATGAGATGATGAGGAATTTTTTAGGGGGAGGCTCACGATTTTGGAGTCAAAAAGGAATGATGGAGAGGTGAGGGAGAGGTGAGGGAGAGGTGAGGGGGAGAGATAGTGAAGGCTGGCGGGTAGGGTGAGGGAGAGGTGAGGGAAGAGGGATATTTCTTTTTTTTCATTTAAAAAATGTTTTTTATTTATTTTATTTTTTTTATATTATATATATAGATATATTTATTTTAGGGCATGTCATGAGGTTTAATTTGGTTAATTTTGGTTTAATTTTGTTTGATTTTAATCATTAGTTCAATTAGGTTCATTTGGGTTTGGGTTGGCCTAACTTGGGTTAGAGCTTTAATGAAGCCCAAGTGCCTTGATAAATATTGTCCATATGATTGTAATGAAGATCATTCATGGAGACATAAAGTGGTTTTGAGCTCATTTGGAAGTTCAATCTTGGTATGGATAGGATTTTTGATTATTTTGGACCATATTGGATTTTGGTCAAATTATCTTGAGTTTGAGTGGGAATGAGGTCTAGAAGTCTTCAACAATAGTGTAGATATAGTTGTCTAGAAGATTTTTAATGAAGACATGAAAGGATTTTGAAAAAGTTTGGAGGGTCAATTTGGTGGATTTAGGACATGTGTTCAATTTGGGTCAAAATTGGGGATTTTGGTCTAAAATGGACTTGGGTAAGACTTGAGCTCAAATTGTAGACAATTGATGATTCAATTCAGTTTAAGGAGGTGTTATAAAGAGTTTGGGATTGAAATTTGGGAGGAATTGATTGATATTGGGTTTATTTAGGGGATTTTGGATTATTTAGGCAAAATTGGGGATTTTGGATTTCAAGTGGAATTGGATTCAAATGTGGGTCACATTGGGCTTGAATTTGGTTTATATTGATATTGAGGATGTTGAATTGAAGTTTGGAATTGAAATTGGGAAAGATTTGGTCAGTTGGGTCAAGATTGGGTTTAATTTGGGCACTTTTGGGCTACATAGGACAAATTAGGGTTTTTTGATTTAAATTGAGTTAAATTGACAAAATTGGCTTATGGTGTGGTTGAAAAAAATGAAAATGGGAATTTTTAGGATTTTTGAGAAATTTTTTAGAATTGTTTGGAATTTTTGAATTTTTTGGCTAAGAGGGTATTGGGGGGTATTTTTGGAAATTTTGGAATTTTTTGTCATGGATAGTCAATTTGAGTGGTAAGGAATATCTTGTAATGATTTTTTGGGGAATGTTGATGAATTTGAAGAATTTTGGGTAATTTAGGGCATTTTTGGAGGTTAGGGGCCAAATTTTTGAAATTTTGGAAAGTTGAAACTTGGTTTGAGGTGAATGTCATGAGATGGTTTAAATTTAGTTATGGACCAAGGGTCACTCACATTTGGTCCTCTATGTATTGGTACTAGTCATACCCTAGCCTGATGCCAAGAGTTGAGAAGAACCATTTACATGAGTTTCCAAAGGTTTAGGGGAATGTGTGCATGTGAGTGGTGAAGTCCAGACCTCCCTCAGGGCAAATCCTAAGGTCTGACCACCTATAGGAGACTTCCCCTAGGATTCCTTATGATTACCTTTTTCCTACCAAAAGGTGGAGGTTAGGCCTCAAGCATATGAAAACCCCTAGTGAAGCAAGAAGAGTTTTGAATTTCTATGGGGAGGGTTCCATGACTAGTCCTCTAAGAAAGTCACCAGGAGAGTCCAACGGCTAGACCCTAGGCTATTCTAAAGAGACACTAGACTTCAACGAAAAGTGAGGTCAACAAATGGACCCCCAATAGGTGTGGTGTGCCGGACAGGCACACCGCGTGTATTGGTGTTGACCGAAGAAGATCAACAAACCAACACAAAGTCGCCTAAGTAAAATACTTAGGCCAAAACGCAGAATTGAGAGAGAGTTGTTTCTGCTGAGGAAACAAAAGGGGGAATTTTCAATTTAAGAGTTGCAACTTTAATTTATGATTTTCATGTTTTAAATTTGGATTTGATTTACTTTGCTTTTCATTCAAATTCAATTTCAATTTTATTTTAATTTCAATTTCAATTTAAATTTAAATTTAAATTTTGGATTTTGACTTCGATTTCAGGGGAATTTCAAATTTAGAGAAGTGAGAAAACCGGGTTGAGATGGAAAGCGCAAGGAATCACATCCAACTCAACGACTGATCGAGAAAATTTAAGGCATTGGAAAGGAAAGCGCAAGGACTCACATCCAACCCAAAAATGACAGAAAAGAAAAGACAAAAAGGAATCGGACGACCCTACATCGACCCTAGGAAACCTTACTACGTTGGGAAGGAAAGTGCAAGGACTCACATCCAGCCTAAGAGGCAGCAGGGGTGTCACATTAGGAAGGAAAGTGCATGGACTTACATCCAACCTAAGAGGTGATGAAAAAGAACGCAATAAGGGGCAGCCCCTAAAGAGACGACAAAGAAAGCGATAGGGGGCGGCCCCTAAAGCGACGACAAAGAGCGCGATAAGGGGCGGCCCCTAAAGCGACGACGAGGAATGCAATAGGGGGCCGCCCCTAAAGCTACGGGCAAGAAACGCAATAGGGGGCGGCCCCTAAAGCGACGACAAGGAACGCAATAGGAGGCAACCCCTAAAGCGACGGACAAAGAACGCGATAGGGGGCAGCCCCTAAAGCGACGGCAGAGAACGCAATAGGGGGCTTCCCCTAAAGCGACAAACAAAGAACGCGATAGGGGGCGGCCCCTAAAGCGACGTCAGAGAACGCAATAGAGGGCGGCCCCTAAAGCGACGAACAAATAACACAATAGGGGACGACCCCTAAATCGATGAATAAATAACGCAATAGGAGGTGGCCCCTAAAGTGACGAATAAATAACGCAATAGGAGGTGGCCCCTAAAGCGATGAACGACAAAGATCGCAATAGGGGGCGGCCCCTAAAGCGACGACAAAGAGCGTCATAGGGGGCATCCCCTAAAGAGACGGCAAAGAGAGCCATAGGGGACGGCCTCTAAAGCGACGACAAAGAGCGCAATAGGGGGCGGCCCCTAAAGTGATGGCAAAGAGCACCATAGGGGGCAGCCCCTAAAGAGACGACAAAGAGTGCAATAGGGGGCAGCCCCTAAAGCGACGGCAAAGAGCGCCATAGAGGACGGCCCCTAAAGCGACGACAAAGAATGCAGAAGAAGGCGGCCTCTAAAGCACCTGAAAGGTATGTAAGCGGGGGACGGCCCCTAAAGTGACGACAAGGATACAGTAGAGGGCAGCCTCTAAAGCACCGAAAATGTATGTAAGAGGGGGATGACCCCTAAAGTGACGGCAAGGATGCAGTAGTAGGCGGCCTCTAAAGCACCAGAAAAATATGTAAGAGGGGGACGGCCCCTAAAGTGACATGGAATCAGATGTGGAATCCTCAACTTCCAGAATTTAATACTTGAATGATTGCGATAGAAGGAGATCCTAAAGTAACGAATAAAGGATGCAATAGGGGGCGGCCCCTAAAGCGACGAAAAGGAATGCAATAGGAGGCGGCCCCTAAAGCGACAAAGGGTAATGCAAAAGGGGGATGACCCCTAAAGTAATGGAAAGTAATGCAAACGAGAGTGAGGTACTTGAGATTGAGAAATAAATGCTTTCTTTTTTTCCCTTTTTTTTGATGTAGAGTTTTATTTCATTGCATTTGTTTTAGGATTTAGACCCATTTTTAGACAAGTGCAGCACCGGTGTTTCGTAGGACAAAGTTTTTCTTTGAAGCATCGTGATGCACAGTACTTTTTGAGGTATCGTATGCTGACTGAAGGCGACTGTAGAGAATAAATCCTTTTAATTTGCTATCGGAATTATATCCTTTCAAGCACCTATAAAGATGTGTTATTTCTAAGGACGTCACAACTGAGGAGGCTACAACTTCGTAGCTTCGCTTGTAGTAGTCATCATTTGCGTTGTCATCGATTCTGTAGAAATTGTCCACACTGTCTTTGAGAAATTGCTCTGACGTTCCTCGAATTGATGTTGAAGTTGTAATTGCTGGGCACTGAATAATAAGACTTCAGGGTCGAATTTTCGTTAATTGCTAATAACGTGGCCCTTTCTTTAATTCTTTCTTCCTGGGCCTAAGCAAATCCCAAAATTTTTGTTCATGTGCCTAAAATATTTTTCACTGTCCAAAGATATTTCTGAGCCAATTAATGACTGGCCAAAAGACAAAAAATCACTTGACTTTTTCCAAAGCATAATATCGAAAGAATCATCTTAAGGTAGTCTTTCAAGTTTCATTAATCAGGGGAGGATTAAGACACCAATTTTTTGATTATATGTTTGCCTCAAGCTTCTTCTCAGAGAGCCTTCTTTCCTTTTTTTATTCTTGCTCCACTTTTTACTGAGAATTACTATATCTTGTGAAGCATACTTTAATGATTTTGAATATTTGAATTCAAACACCAATTTTTGATTGTATGTCCACCTCAAGCTTCTTCTTAGGGAGCACTTTTTATTTCTTTTTTTTTTATTGAGGATTACTAGATCTGGTGGAGCACATGTTAAAGATTTTGAATGCCTGAATTGGGGCACCAATTTTTGATTTTGTGCTCACCTCAAGCTTCTCCTCAGTTGAATCTTCACAAACAAAAAATTTCACTCTTTTTTTTTCTTTTGCCCCTTTTGTTTTCTGAGAATTACTGTATCTGGCAAGACATATTTTATTTAAAGATTTTGAATGTCAAAACTCCCCTAATTAATAATTTTGAAATGTTTCTTAACGTGAATCCTGGGATATTATAACTTTTTTGAAAGTCCGGACCCAGCCACATGGCAGGAAATTAAAAGGCTCGTGATATCCCGAGTCAATTACTTGTATTTCAACCACACTATTTCATTTTGAAATTTACTCAGGACCCAGTCCGAATTCCTTAAAATGAAGGACCCAGTCATTAAGGCATTAATTTCATTCTTTTCGGAAGTCGAAGTCTTAGATCCAAATTTGAACTTTCCAAATATTGAGCAATTCTGGACAAAAAGAAACTCCTTGTTTTTCATTCATTGCAGTAGGAGGGATGATACAGACCAATAATGATCATGTTAATATCTTCTTTCAGCGACATACGTAGTACAATAATAATCAAAAAGTGCCTCTCCTGTTGTAAATCACGTAGGAATCAACTGAAGCAAACAAATCGTCGAAATCATATCGATGGAACCTATTTAAGTTCCTTTCAAATATACATCGAGGATTGTTACGCTTCCATTCTTGAAGTTCTCCTCAAGCCAGTCTTTGAAGCCGAAGCACTCCTTTATAGTGTGTCCAATGAACCTGTGATTAGGGCAGAAGTTGGGGTGGTCCTCCTTGTTCATTTCCCCCGGCTTCTTCGGCTTAGGCAACCTGAACTCTGGTTTCTTGATCATATACTTGAAGATCTTCATCACGGCATCATCCTTAAAGGAATAGCTTCTGTGTAACCAATCTGACGTTGTTGGAACCTGTCTTCCACCCGCTTTGTATGACCTCTGCTGAGACGGCTGCTGACTAGGCTGATTGTACTGCTGTGGAAACGAACCGTACTGAGGTGGCTGTTGCTGCTGACTGTATCGAGGTGACTGCCCGGTCTGTATCTGCACGGGCTGCTTGCCTCTGTCTACTGCTGCTACTGTTCTGGATCTTTTCTCAAAAACTTTCACGGGTTCGGGCTTTTCAATCTTCTCTTGCGCTCTGCAGGCTCGATCTCTTCTTGCAGACTGTTGGCTTTGTTAAGTAACTTTTCAAACGACTTGATGGTATGTCCTTTAAGCATGAAAGCTATCATCCCATGAATGATCTTGAGTAAGGTCTCAATCGCATGATGTTCCTGCAATTGGGGCTCGCACTTCATACTTAAGTTTCTCCACCGTAGGATGTACTCCACCAATGTCTCTATGGGCTTCAGGCAATCCATTATAAGATCTCCAATAGTAATGTGATGGTGTACCCCGGCAAACCTTTTTACAAACAAATTTTCCAATTTTGTAAACGTCTTGATCGACCCGTTAGGCAATTCTGCATACCAATCGAATGTAATTCCTGAAAGACTCCTTACGAACTGGAGGAAAAGTAATGCCTCATGACCCCTCGCATTGCAGTAACTTGCTCAGAATTGTGCAACGTACTGACGGGGGATACCCATTCCATCGAATGTCTTAAAGGTTGGTGGCACAAAACCCTTAAGATATGGGACGACATCGAACTCTTTTGGGTAGGGTCTACCCTTTGAAACTGATGCGCCCCCTTTCAATTGGGCTAAGGCTTTCTTTACCTGCTGTTCGACCAGCTGCTTAATGTATTTTTTCTGGAACAATATTCTGAGTTGAATCTTTCTTGGGCGGTTCGTCTCGGTTTGCAGAAGAAACTTCACTTCTTTCGTCGGTAATATGGACAATCTCCAGATGATTCATCTCCATAGATGCCACCTACTGTGAGTGCGACTGTCCCTGTGCTACAACCATGACAGCCATCATTTCTTTGATCTTCTTCTCGAGGTTGTTAATAATTTCATCTTTTTGCTGGGAGGCCCTTTGCCACTCATCTGCTGTGTTCTCCTCAACAAACGGAGCATCACATGCAGACGACGTAGCTCAGGTTTCAACAACGTTGATTTCAGCGAATTCACCCTCCATGTAATCTGTTAGGTTGTAATCTTCATCTTCAAAGTCTTCTTTCCGATCTTTAGACAGTCGTGCAATCTTAGCTCGAAGCTTTTCCACAGCGGACTTAATTGACTTTCCTTTGATAACTTTAAGATCAGCTGAAGGTTTTCGAGAAACATCACTTATTTCCTCAAGCAGCGGTGTTGTCGTGTAGAAGCTAATGGAATCACTCGACGTCATATTTATAGAACCTTGTTCAGGTTCTTTTAAATATTCATTCGGGATCGTTAAGTTTCCGCTCCTAAAATTCTTCTCAAGCCAATCATTGAAGCTGAAGCAGTTTTCTATAGTGTGGCCGAGCAACCGGTGGTATGGACAGTACTGGGGATGATCTTTCTTGCCGGCCTCCTCTGGCTTCTTTGGCTCTGGTAATCTGAATTTTGGCCACTTTATCAAGTAATGAAATATCTGCGACACTGAATCCTCTTTGAACAGGTATACCTTGCTTAATTGTTGATTCATTGTTGGACCCTGTCTCCCATCTATCTGGTATGGTCTCAACTGGAACAACTATTCTTCAGACCAATGCGGTTGTTGTCGCAGTTTTTTGATCTCAGAATTCCCTGATTGCGCTTCCATTCCTGTGCCTTTATCATTTGTATGGACTTCGAATCAGACTTAATCTTGAATTTAGAAGATGGCAAAACACAAGCAATGACTGACTCTTCCTCATGTAGAATATCTTTTCCTTTAGTTAGCGGAGCGACCGGTACAAGAAGTAGTGAATCCGGCGGTAAGAGCGAGAAATGATCTCGGGAGCGATCCTAACGAAGCATTCGAGTTCTTTTCAATCCAATCCTTCTTTGGCATTGGGAGTTCCTCAACAGACTTCATGTTGAACGTTACAATAGGGTTAACGGACTTGCACATTTCAGACTTTGACACTGCAACGGCCACATCCCCGAAATCAGCTTCAACATCATCGAACCCTTATCCGAATTTGATGACCACCAGCTCAGGCAGCTCATCCCTATTGACGACAAACTGTACTCCGGAGGCGAAAGAGAAAATCAACTTTGGTGTTTAAAGAACTTTCGGAATTCAGTAACGTCACGTGCCTTGTAGTTTCAACTAGAAGACTCAAGTGACCGCACTCGTACTATAAACTGGGCAATTTTCTTTATACATTTTTTTTGTTTGGATTTAATTTATGTACATTATTCTTGTATTCTTTTATTTTATTTTGGTGCTTTCACCTTATTTTATTAGTATATTTTTTTTTTGCTTTTACATTTGTTAACAGTGTTTGGTTAATTTCAGGATTTGAACAAAAGGTACGAGAGTAGAGATTTGGTTTAACTTGTCGATAGCAAATCAAATCCGAGAGACACAGAATAAAAATGAAATTCAGGACCCAGTCCTGGGTTGAATTCATAACGCACCTCGCACACAACGCAACTATTGGGGGTCCGACCCCACAAAATTAAAAGAAAACCCTAAGGATTCCCTAACCACTCTGTTTAAAGGTGATTAAACAGACGATCCTGAAATCCAAGAGAGTTGACTATGCTCGCCCAAGAAAGAAATGAGTGAAGCCTGTCAACGAAAGAAGAATGACAATCTGGACCATGAGGGACGTGGACACATTGCCGATGTATGAAGATAGAAACCCCTGATCATGATAGAGAGTAGAGCTAATTCCCTAGCGGAGTCGCCAGAAGTTGTCGGCAGCTTAAATGATTTGATTTTGAAAATTACCTTTTTATTATTGGTTTGAGATTTAAGATTCAATTTAATATATATATTCATTTTGAAAATAAAATTTTAAATTTAAAAAATGAGAATGGACGAATCTCATTCATTTAGCAGTTTGAATGAACGAGCATCATATCGCAAGTAACGCATCTATCCCGAAGGATAGACACCCTACTTAACGATATCGCTCGATCAAAAAAACTGTGGAATTCATGACATCCATTTTGTTCTGCGAACCTTTATGTGGACCGACAAATTCCCCTATTTAATACAAAAAGAATTAAATAGGGTTTATATTACCTAGGGTCTTTAAAGCTCCCTATAGAGGCAAGCCCCTATAGTCAATTACCCCTCAAATGACCGAAGTCACCTGAGAGAACTCTCGATTTAGATCAGGGTTTCTATCTTCACAAATTCAAGGGTAGGGTTTTCAACGAAGTGTGGTAGTAGGAAATCCAATTGGTGAAAGGCGCAATGTGGAACAGTTATTTTCAGAGTCAGAGAAAAGAAAGGTAGGGGATGTCACAGATCTCGAGGAGAACCTCGATGACATCCTAGACTATCCTAAGGTTGGCTTTAAATTTTGGAAATGAGTGTATTTAAATTTCAATCCTGCCAATTAATTATAGGAATTACATTTACATAATCACCTGATTATGCAAATGACTTGAAATATAGGAGGATTTACGCCGTATCTGACGACGACCTCGGAATCCTAAGCGAGTTAGGGCTTATATTGCACAGCAAGGCTATGCAAAGGCCTAAAAGAACAGGTGAGGATTTATGTCACACTAGGCAGACTACCTCAAAGTTCTAGGGCTTGTTATTTTAACTAAAGAATGGTTCTCCTGATGTCGACACAAGTTTTGCTGTTGAAGATGGTCGTGCTGCTCTCGAAGTCGTGCTCCGTGCTTCACGTCGTTGTAGAGGTTCAGTTTAGGAAAATGATAGTCAAGAGATGAGAGAAGTGTTTTGGTTTAGAGAAGTCTTAAAATCCAAATATTTTAATGTTTTAATTGAAACAAATCTTAAAGTTGATTAAACAGAACCGATTAAGATCCCACGGTTCCGTCATCCCGGCACTGTTATTTTCATCGGATTCACTTAGTCCAGATGAATTTGCTAAACTCAACTGAATGAGTTCCACACTTTCATTTAGACCGTGGTAAATCCCGTTAGCAACACGTGGGTTACATCATCCGAGGTATTCCCAATCATCTAACTAGACATTTTAATTTAGTTGTAGTTGTAGTTTTGTCGTTCTGTTTGTGATTAAATTTTAAGCTGTTTTATCTTTTGAATATTGTGGCGGTGAATATTATCTTGTGTTGATTTTAATTTAGTTTTGGGTTTCAGTTTTATGACTATCCTAAAGGTTTCAGTTTTCATGCAGGATGACATTGTTGTTTAACATCTAAGAGAAGTAAAGTACAGTACAGGTAAGTAAATTGCATTAAAATAAAATTGTACCTGGTGGGTTTTCAAGTTCCACCACCTAAAACTTTAGTATTGCATTGTATGTATGTGTTTATAATTTTGCAGAAATTAAAGCATGCAAGAAAATAAGAAGAAGTAGGACTAACAAGCAGTAACTACTCAATCCTATGTCCTCCATGTAAAGATCCTGGTTGTCTACCAAGTCCTGTGATGTCTATGTGAATTTTTATGTTGTGTTTCAATGAACTTTGTTAATTTAATTGAGGATGGTTTCGTTAAGCAGACATATTAAGTTTAATAGACCTCTGAGGTATCCAAAAGGTCAGAGAAGGATGTAGGTCCATGCTTCCCTCTCACAGCCTGGTGAAAACTCTCGGGCTCATTTAGACTTATTATGTTGCTTAACAACTCATCCTACCTATAACCTTATGCTTAATAAACACAGGTGTTCGGGGTAGGTTGGGACAGATGGGTTTAGGTGTGGTTTGGATTTGGATTGGTGACAATTGGTAGTTTGATTTGGACTTATGGTAGTGCTGTGAAAAGTTTGTGATTTTATTTGTGGAAGATTTGATTGAGTTTGTGTTTGGATTTGGATTTGGTTTTGGTTTGGTTTTGGTTTATGTTTAAATTTGGTTTGTGTTTGGTTTTGAAACTAGGGATTTTTAGTTTGGAATGTGAATTGAGAAGGTTATGTGGACAGCGGGTAAAATTTGGGTTACTCCATGCATTCACTAAGCATAAGGGTATTCTTATTATGTTTTTTTACACCAAGTTGTGATTTCCTAAGGGTCTTTATAAAGGGAAAAATAAACCATGCCTATCCTAAGTTTGATTGTTATCGTGTTGGTATTGTATTGTGGTCGGGATTGTTGTTATATGTTGTGATTGTTGTGATTTGTGATGGTTGTGTTGTGTTATGATTGTATGTGATTGTATGTGTTATTTATGTCATTATTGTTATTTATCATTTTATTATTATTTATTTTGTTAATATTATCATTTTATGTTATCATCGTTAATTATTATTTATGTGTCGTTAGTTTTATTATTTGTTATTTAAAGTCATTATCTTTTATTTGTAATTGAAATTATTTATTTAATTTATTATCTTATTTAATTCATTGTGATTTATTTACTTTTATTTGATTGTTATTTATTTCTTTTATTTAATTAATTGATCATCATTTACTTACTTAATTAGTTGTTATTTATTTATTGTTATTTCTTTATGATTGCTTAATATTTATTTATTTGAATTATTATTTAATTTAATTAATTAATTTATTTATATTACTATTTAATTCAATTTAATTTTAATTTATTATTTATTTACATTTATTTAATTTAATTTTAATTTAATTAATTTAATTTAATTTCATTTAACTTAATTTATTTAATTAATTTAATTTAATTTAAATTACTATTTATTTACATTAATGTTTAATTTAATTTAACCTAATTTATTTAATTTATTTAATTTATTTAATTTAATTTAATTTATTTTAATTTATTATTTATTATTTAATTTAATTTAATTTAATATTTGTTTATATAATTGTTTTTTTTATTTAATTAATTATTATTTAATTTAATTTTTTTAATTTAATTATGATTTATTATTATTTTTTCGTTTTATTTAATTTTAACTATTTAATTTCAATTGAATTTATTATTTATTTATATTATTTACATTATTTTCAATTTATGTATATATATATATATATATATATATATATATATATATATATATATATATATATATATATATATATATATATATGTGTGTGTGTGTGTGTGTGTGTGTGTGTGTGTGTGTTATTTATTTTACTATTCCATATATTCTTATCATTTAATATATATAAATTATATGTTATTTTTATTTTAATTTATTATTTTTATTAATTAGATGTATATTTAAGTTTATTTTTTATATCATTTATTTATCATTTATATTATTATTCATTTAATTATAAAGCTTTTCACTTTTCTCTCTCCTCAATTATTCTTTTATTTATTTTATGTTATTACCATTTATTTAAAATTATTACAATTATTATTTATTTATATATTTACATTTATATTATTTTAAAAAGGAATGACATTTTTATTTACTTATTTTTGTTATTTATTTATAATTACAATTATTATTTTAGTTATTATTATTATTATCATTTTCTTATATTTTCATTATCTATGTAAGTTTATAGTTATTTATTTTATTCTTATCACATTATTTTTTCATTATTTACATATTGTTATTATTAATTTACATTCATATATTATTATTATTCATTTAGTTATTCATATTTTAGTAGTATTTATTTAAATTTAATATAGTGTAGTTAAATTATTTAAATTTAGTGTAGTTATTTCATTTAGTAAAGTTATTAAATTTAGTATGGTTATATTATTTACATTTAGTATAATTATTTTATTAGTTAAATTTAATATAGTTATTTTAAATTTAGTATAGTTTATTTTAGTTAAAATTTAATAAAGATATTATTTAATTTATTTAAATTTACAATTATATCAATTATGTTTTTTTTTTTACATTTGTTATTTATTATTTTATTTACAATGTTATATATTATATTAGATTGTCCTTTTATTTTCTTTTGTTTTTATTATTATTTCTTTTTCTTTTTATGTTGTATTATTTCCATTTTAAATTTTAAAATTCATTTTTCAAGTTAGTAAAAAAATTAGGTGGTAGATTTGTAAATATTTAAACTAGTTAATATAAATAATTAGATAATTTACATGAAAAAGAAATCCTAAGGCTAAACATGGAAAGATTTAAAAACTAAATAGCTAAATAACTTGCAGGAAAAAAGAAATTCCGAAGCCTAAACATGGAAACATTTAAATAGCATGAAGATTTGTGAACATAAACAACCTACACATGATTTTTGAAGATATACATGGAGATTAATAGCTTGCATATAAATTTAAAAATCTTTGTAAAAGGAAGAAGAAAACTAAACAATAAGCATGTATGTGTGGGATCTTAGGCTAAACATGAGAAGGGTGAAGAAACTTACCCTGATTTGGAGGAGTTGATGGAAGAAACTTGAAGAGGGGATGCCCTTGTTGAAGCTTACTTCTAGGAGAGATTGGGGGTGTTGTGGTGAAGTGTGTCTAGCTTGGAAGAAGGAGGAGAAGGGGAAGGGAGGCTCACGGCTAGGAAAGGAATTTGGGGGGTTGGAATGAGGAGTTATGGTGAAGTGAGTGAAGTGAGTAAGTGACTGTGTAAGAGTGGTGAAAATGAGATGATGAGGGATTTTTTAGGGGGAGGCTCACGGTTTTGAAGTCAAAAAGGAATGAGGGAGAGGTGAGGGAGAGGTGAGGGAGAGGTGAGGAGGAGAGATGGTGAAGGGTGGCGGGTAGGGTGAGGGAGGAGGGATATTTCTTTTTTTTATTCTTTTAAAAAAATGTATTTTATTTATTTTATTTTCTTATATTATATTATATTTTATTTTATATATATATATATATATATATATATATATATATATATATATATATATATATATATATATATATATATATATATATATATATATATATATATATATATATGGGCATGCCGTGAGGTTTAATTTGGTTAATTTTGGTTTAATTTCGTTTGATTTTAATCATTAGTTCAATTAGGTTCATTTGGGTTTGGGTTGGCTTAACATGGGTTAGAGCTTGAATGAAGCCCAAGTGCCTTGATCAATATTGTCCATATGATTGTAATGAAGATCTTTCATGAAGACATAAAGTGGTTTTGAGCTCATTTGGAAGTTCAGTTTTGGTATGGATAGGATTTTTGATTATTTTGGACCATATTGGATTTGGGTCAAGTTATCTTGAGTTTGAGTGGGATTGAGGTCCAGAGGTCATCAACAATAGTGTAGATATGGTTGTCTCAACAATTTTTTATGAAGACATGAAAGGGTTTTGACAAAGTTTGGAGGGTCAATTTGGTGGATTTAGGACATGTGTTCAATTTGGGTCAAATTTGGAGGTTTTGGTCCAAGATGTACTTGGGTAAGACTTGAGCTCAAATTGTGGACAATTGATAATTAAATTCAGTTTAAGGAGGTGTTATAAAGAGTTTGGAATTGAAATTTTGGAGGAATTGATTGATATTGGGTTTATTTAGGGGATTTTGGATTATTTAGGCAAAATTGGGGATTTTGGATTTCAAGTGGAAATGGATTCAAATTTGGGTCACATTGGGCATGAATTTGTTTTATATTGATATTGGGGATGTATAATTGAAGTTTGGAATTGAAATTGGGCAAGATTTTGGTCAATTGGGTCAAGATTGGGTTTAATTTAGGCACTTTTGGGCTACATTGGCCAAATTGGGGTTTTTTTTATTTAAATTGGGTTAAATTGACAAAATTGGCTTATGGTATAGTTGAAAAAAATGAAATTGGAAATATTTAGGATTTTCTGGAATTTTTTGATAATTTTTTGGAATTATTGGATTTTTTGGCTAAAAGGGTATTTTGGGTATTTGAGGGTATTTGGGGTTATTTTAGGAAATTTTGGAATTTTTGGTCATGGATAGTCAATTTGAGTGGTAAGGAATATCTTGGAATGATTTTTTGGGGAATTTTGGTGAATTTGAAGAATTTTGGGTAATTTAAGGCATTTTGGGAGGTTAGGGGCCAAATTTTTGAAATTTTGGAAAATTGAAGCTTGGTTTGAGATGAATGTCATGAGATGATTTAAATTGAGTTATGGACCAAGGGTCACTCACATTTGGTCCTCTATGTATTGGTACTAGTCAGACCCTAGCCTAATGCCAAGAGTTGAGAAGAACCATCAACATGACTTTCCAAAGGTTTAGGGGAATGTGTGCATGTGAGTGGTGAAGTCCAGACCTCCCTCAGGGCAAATCCTAAGGTTTGACCACCTATAGGAGAATTCCCCTAGGATTCATTATGCTTGCCTTTTTCCTACCAAAAGGTGGAGGTTAAGCCTCAAGCATATGAAAACCCCTAGTGAAGCAAGAAGAGTTTTGAATTTCTATGTGGAGGGTTCATGACTAGTCCTCTATGAAAGTCACCAGGAGATTCCTACGGCTAGACCCTAGGCTATTCTAAAGAGAGACTAGACCTCAACCAAAAGTGAGGTCAACAACCCTTTGGTCCAGGCATAAAGAACATTGACTAATCCTATGCTTAGTTATTGAATCTGCGGTTAGGCTGGGAGGATACCAGCTCTCACTTTGGAGCTCCCACATTCCCCTAGCCCGAGGGCTAACAATCTATACTTCAGCACCCAAACGAAAGGACCGAATTGAGCATTTTAGACTGTCATTCTAAAATCTCCAATTCTAAGCATGATTAATATTATTTCTCTATTTACTTTCACTTCTCCTTTCAAGGATTTACCCGTGTACCTTTCAAAGAGAAATGTGATAATACTAGTTAAGAATTCTTAGCCCACGGTCAAATCTTAAGAATTCTTCACAGAATTTAACAATACAAATGGCCAATTAATATAGAAAAGTAAGTTTAGGTATAGTATCATCACAAATTTTTTATAATATGTTTGATAGACTAATTCATATAATCATTGCACAAAAATATTAAAACAAGGAGAAAGACAGAACGACTAGTCAGAATTCATGAAGAGGATGCAATAAATCTTGGATTTTGTATAAAAAAGTAAAGTTTTATAAACTAAAGTAAATAAACACAACTTATCTTAAATTCCTCCCCAAACAAACTCCTTGAAGTTCCTCTGAATCTCTTCCTTTCTTTACAGTACATGGAATTCTCCTTCAAAATGGCAATGCAAAAGAGATCTCTCACTTCCCTTTCACTCTTACAATCCATCGAAGAATTCCTCACAAAAATTCTATTTGAACTCACTACTCACTAAATAACAACACAAAAATGACTATCTACTCACAAATAGACACACTAGTAGACTCTTTTAAACACCTTGGACTCTCTAGTAAACATGTAGGAGAGCACTTTTTTGGCCTAAAATGGTTCTTTTTAAAGTTATAGAAGAGTCTCTAAGGGTTTTGTAGGAACACCTTAGAAAATTTTCCACATTCGACGTATTTCTGGAAAGAACCGTCGATCCCGCCGTCGGCAACCTCGAGCAGCACCGTCGGCGGCCTTCTAGAAATAGTACTTTAAACAGGCCTCGCCGTCAGCAGCCTTCCTTGCAATTTATTCTGAACTCTCGGGAAAATCACGCTGTCGGCGCCCTAGGACAAATTTGCATAATTTGGTCCTTTTTGCTCCAAATTTGCTCCTTTTTGCACATTTTCACTCCTTTTTCCTTAAATCTTCATACATGCAGAAAAACACCAAAATACCTTTCTTTAAAGTGCAATATCATCAAAATCAGTATAAAATAGGCATGAAAATCTTAACCTTTTTTGCTTGGGTCAAGTTTCAGATAAGTTGTGTTTATTTCCTATTGTTTGTACGAACATTATTTTATATATAAAATTTCTGTTTTGTCATATCTTACTCATGAATTTTGTTTTGTTTTCTTATCTTTCTCCCTACAATGAGATACGGTAAAATGAAGAGATAGATTGGATATGCTATGTAAATGTTAAATATTTGTGATGAATTATACACTTCGTACTTCATTTTCTTTTTGATCTGGAAAATTGAAATGTTAACATTTATCGTGAGACATACGAACCAGAAGGGCTATGAGCTCTACAAGAAAGTGTGAATCACATTCAAATCCATGAAGGAGTCTGTCATTCATGGGGTTGAATGCAGATAAATAAGTAAATATACTTTATTAGGTGCAGAATTAGATATTTTAGGGTGGCAGAGTAAGATCCCCAATTTGGTTCTAGTGTTTTGAAACTAAAGCGAGAGTTAGCCCTCAGGTGAGGGGGAAGTGGGAGCTCTGGAGTGGGAGCTAGTATCCTCTCAGCCTAACCATGGATTTAGGGACTAAACCTAGGATTAGCCGGTGTTCTTTATACACTTGTCTGAGGGTAAGGAATAATACATCACCTATTTGAGACCATACAAATTCTAACAAACTTGATCTTTCATTCGCCATAAACTTATTCTAGTGGGAAAGACACATTCTCCAATTAAATCATTTGTTACATAAATATAAAATTAGTTAACTTTACTTTAAAGTAAATTTAATAGTTTTGTAAATTTAGTCCTGCTAGAGACATTTAAACATTTTCAAACTTGTGCCTTATACTTTCAGTTTTTATAATTTAATTATTGTGTTTTAGATAGTACTTTTATCAATAAACACTTTCCTTGTGAGATCGATAACCAGAACTCCACTAGAGCCTTGTATTACTTGAGCAATACGTATACTTGCATTTATTTACCTGTGACTGTATATATAAAATTGATAATTTTTTTATCATTAAGAGTGTATTAACTTCATTAATCTGTTCATACCTACATATTAAATATCATTATCAAGTAATTGCATCAAGTTTTTAGCGCAGTTTCTTAGGGTTAAAATAATTGTTCGTAACTGGTCACCCATCAATGTGCCCCTAGTGTGTGTTGTTTTTCTATGTGTTTTATGTCAATATAATTTCCTCGAGAAGGCGCCAAAAAATTAACCCGACCCGCAATTACGCAACAATTTATTTTTCAAAAGATGGCTAAAAACTTGACCTAATTTATATTTAGTGACTAGTATGCAAAATCAAAATGTTATAAAATGTATATCATACTTCACACACTATGGGTTCTACGCAAGTGCACGTTGATCCACCTGATATTTATACTTACAAATATGATATGAAAATTGGCAATGACACAAAAAACTTGATCCCGACAGATATATATATATATATATATATATTTTTTTTTACCACAAAAAAGTAATTTATTTAAATAAGGTGGTTTTATTACATCTGACATGAGGAATGGCTAATACATCCCCATGTAAAAGAGCTCTAAAAACAGAAAAGGAAGAGGATAAAAATTCAAAAGAAGAGCTTGAGCTACAAATTATTCCCTTCTTAGAAGAAGCTCTCTTGGCAACCAATTTGCAGGTTGATTCCCCTCTCTATGTACATGACTCCATATAATAGTTAACTTCGAGGATAACTTGAGGATCATATTAACCCAAATAAGAATGTTCCAAGGAGCAAGCAACTTCATTCAACAATATTTGCACTAAAAGCAATGAATCCATCTCCATATGAATGAAATTTTGCTTATTAAGGAAGGCGACTTTAAGACCCCAAGTAAGTAGCAATTATTTCAGCTTCAAGCTATTTGTGGCCATAATTGGAGCAGATAGAAACCAAATACAATTACCTTGATGATTCCTGCAAAGAGCCCCAATTCCAGCACCAATTGAAGAAAAACTTCCATCAGTATTTATTTTAACCCAAGGAGCCTTAGGGAGTCTCCAAATAACAAGCTTGATCTTGTTAATAATAGGATTGTGTTGGGAATTCAGTATTTGTCTAGCCTTGTGAATATAAGTTAGACACTTCCTGGAAATATGCTGAACAGAACATTCCTTGCTATTAAAAAGGACATAATTTCTCTCCATCCAGAGAAACCAAAAAATGATAAAAGGGATATAATAATCAATAGAATTTTTCCAATCTTGCCAACAAGATTCAATGCTAACCCATGAAAAGAATTTAGAAGATAGCCCAAGATAACCCAAAGCAGATTTCCATACATCTTTAACCACAAAGCATCTTATAAAAATGTGTGAAATGGATTCTTCATCGGAATGGCGTAAATGACAAATAGAAGGCCCACGAATTCCCTTGAGTTTTAAAATATCATCCGTTGGAAGAAACTTTCTAAAAAGTCTCCAACGAGAAAAAAGATATGGAAGGTGTTAACATTTTATTCCAAAGCTTCTTCCCCCAATCATTAGTAGGACAGGTATCTCTAAATAGGAATTTAGACAAACTTTGATTTGGGGGAATCTTTGAGACCAGTCTGTCTCTTTTGGTTGAGTGGATAGGAATATTCAGAATCTTCTTTTGAGTTGCTGAATCAACACAGCTGCTAAGCTTATTGATATCCCATTCAGAATTGGTCCAACAATCTGCAACTTTCTGGATGGAATGATGAGCATTATGTTCCATCAATGAATCATTAAAGAACCATTTATCCTTCCAAAAATGAATTTGCCCATCCCCAAGCTCCCATACAAAAAGTTGTTCAAACTTCATCTCTAACTTTCAGCAAATGCTTCCGAGTTATTTGAATCTCCGATCTTCAACTGAACTTGAGAGGGATGAATATTATGGCGAGTATTTCCCATGCAAAAACTTAGACCATAAGGAATTCTTTGCTCTAAAGTTAATCCGATGTTTGCGGTAAAAGGAAAAGCTGATTTGTTGAAAACTTTTAAAACCCAATCCACCATTGGCGATAGGCTTGCAAACTTTATCCCAATTGGTCCAATGCATTTGTCTATGATGGCCTTCCCAAAGAAATTTATTAAAGATAATTGAGAGTAATTTACGTGTACTTTTCTTCATCTTGATCATTTGGAGGATATAGAGAGGATAAGTTGTTAAAATACTCTTAAGAAGAGTAATTCGACCACCATTTGACAAAAAGAATTTGTCCAACATTGAATTTGGGCAGAAATTTTAGATACCACATCATCATAGTGGGATTGTTTAAGTCTACCTTTGATTAAAGGAAATCCCAAATACTTCGGAGGATATTTGGCTTCCTTAAAACCAGGTGAAATCAGCTATCCACTTCTTAGCATTAACATTGAAGTTAGAACGAGTAGAAAGTGACATTTGGACTTGTTAAAAGTCATACCGAGACCTCTTCGAATTCGACCGAAAGTCTTCATTAAGCATCTTATAGAGTTCTTACTACCATTCCGAACACTATGACATCATCAGCAAAAGCAAGATGGGTAATCGGTTGAGTAGATCCGTGCTGAAGCCGGGTATAAGGATGTATGAGCTGAACATTATTAATGAGCTTAGAGAGGTAGTCGAATGCCAATATGAAGATATAAGGAGAAAGGGGGTCTCCTTGTTTAATGCCTCTACCGGCTTGAAAAAACCCTTTGCTCTCACCATTAATGAGAATACTATAATGATTATTACTTAACCACCTTGAAATAAGTTCACGAGCAATCGAAGCCGAACCCTTTGGCGAAAAGCACTTTGAGAATAAAAGACCAACTTATTGTTTCAAAAGCTTTAGAAAGATCCGGTTTAAAGATCGGATTAGACCCCCTACGAGGCTTATCAATATCGGTGAGCAATTCCTGAGCCAATAAGATATTTTCACTAATACTTCTTCCTTTAACAAAGGCGGATTGATTATACGAAATCAATCTATCCGAGGAAAGGCTGAATTCGGACACAAGAAGCTTGTCGATAATTTTTGAAAAAGTTGAAGTGATGCTTAATGAGCCTGAAATCATGCCAACACTCCTTCTTTTTATCCTTTGGTATGAGAATAATAGAAGAGGATACAAAGTACTTAGGAAGGTCCATTCCACGAAAAAAATACTTAACGCACTCAATAACATCCAATCTAATAATTTGCCAAAATTTCTTGTAAAAATCGAGGAGTAAATCCATCTGGTCCAGCTGTCTTGTTGCTATCCAAGGAATTGATAGCAGATAACATTTCATCTTCATTAGGTAATTTGGATAATTGGCACTCCCTAGCCAATTGTAAATCAGTTTGTATAAGGTTATTAGAGAAGACATCAGAATTGATATCTTGATAAGAGAAAAGAGTCTGAAAATAATTAAGCGCATCATCCCAATTTCACGAGAAGTAGAAAGCCGGGAACCATTAATGGATTTAATTCTCGAATAGTGTTAAGGGCTCTTCTATGTTTAATTATTGCATGGAAAAATTTTGAATTCCTATCTCCATGAAGTAAATGATTAGTCGATGCTTTCGTTGAAGGAAGAGCTCTTCTTGTAATAAGGCTGAATGCGAGAAAATCATTAGCTTCCAGCGAGATCTTTATCGAGTTTTCCTTCCATTTTCCACTTCAAGTTCAACTCGGGCCACCATAGTTTCGGCTTTTTGAATATTATAAGTAAGGTTCCCAAATTCAGTCCAATTCCAACTAATTAAAGCCTTAGCCTACTGATTTATGAAGTTGCCATAACTTCAATAAAGGATTAGTAGCGAGAATAATGAGTAGGGAGAATCCAATTATTCTTGACAACTTGATAACAAGTAGGATGAGAAGACCATACATTTAAATATCCGAAAGAATTTTGTTTTGTATTAGAAAAATGAGAGAATTGAACTAACAAGGGAGCATGATCGAACCAAATCTAGCTAAATGCTTAACTTTAGAAAAGTTAAACATATCTAGCGCGAGTTGATTAGTAAAAATTTCGTCCAATCTTTCATAGATAGAGCCTCTTCTCCAAGTAAATGGAGAACCTTCAAAACCAATATCAAATAGGTTAGCGAGCACTAACTTGATTAGTAAAATTTAGCATATCTTGAAGATTAGGGTTTCTTCCTCCTTTCTTCTCACTAGGATGTAAAATAGAATTAAAATCTCCTCCCACTATCCAACTCTCATCCATTTGTTGTCCAATAATCTTCGATGAGACCAAAGTTGAGATCTTCCAGAATAGTAGAGGAAGCATAAACAAAAGTAGCAAAGCCTTTTAAATGATCAAGCTCAAAGTGCAAATGTAAGAATTGAGGATGATCAATAAGAATATCAAGTCTCAACTCCTTTCTACTAAGAATCCAGATATTATTAGTAGAATTAGAAACAAAAGAAAATCCAGGAAACTTCCTTAAAAATCTATCAAAGTTCTTTTTCACCAAAGGTTCAAGAAGAACAATCACCCAAAATTTATGAACCTCCGTTAAGACTAAGAATTCGTTAAGGGAGCCGGGGTTAGCCACTCCCTTACATTCCGAAGCATAAAAAGTTAATCATGGGTAGATTTACTTCCTCTAGTAAGCCTAGAAAAAGTAGCGAGTAGTAGAAGGGATAATATTAGTCGAGGATAACTGCTTTAATTCTTTCTTCTTCTTAGATTTTTGCACCATCCAATCATCCTTCAATTCGAGTATTAACGGCATTCAACGGATCCGAATAAATAGTATTCATGTCTTGTGAAGAGTTTTGGAATATAGGGTAGTTGATGATAGTAGGTGAAACTTCCCTTGTCCGATAAAGAGATAAATGCGTTCTAATAACAAGCATCATCCTCCTTCACTACTTCATTGAAAGAACCTTCGAATTTAAATTACCACCTTCTTCCGGAATAGCTTATAATTTGAGTATCCTCAACAATAATTCCAGGAACAACTCGAATCTCGTTCTTTGGCTAACTCAATGTTAGCATTTGTAATAGTTAAATGAGAATCGAATTGGGTGTACAATCAATAAGAGGGTTTTCAACGTAAGTAATAGGATCGAAACAACGGCTAGAACCGGATCAATAGGGTTATGTAAGGTTGCACAGTTATTCTGGGAAGATACATTAACCAATGTTTCAGCAGATTCCATAACAACAGTGAAATCTTTAGATACATTTGAATTTGTTTTAACCACGAAGAGAATTTCATTTACTATATCAGGAATAAGAGTGACGAGATGTTAGATTCTTCCCTCTTTTTACATCGATTGCGGCCCTGAGTCTTGAATTTAGATGGCATAAGATTTGGATGAACTCTATAACAAACTTCCTTAGTATGACCAAACATTTTACAATGATTGCAATAAAATGGTCTTTGTTCCATTATAATAGATTGCCAATAACCATTATGTGGTGATCCCGACCAAATTTCATCAACATCTTGAAGAGTAATATCCCTTTCAACAAGGATTCTTGCCAAGGAAGGTCTTGGCAGATTAAAGGTAGGCGAGATCTAATTTAAGTGGCTTACCCAAAGCAAGTACCAATTGCATAAAGAACTTGGTGATTAAAGAACTGCAATTTGAGATTAGGAATTTTAAACCAAACGAGGAATAATAGGTGCTTCTCGATTAGAATCAAAATCAGGAGACCATTTCAAGATTTTCATGTAAATACCCTCCATCACAAGAAACTTCTTGGAAAATAGGTTAGCATAATCTTCCTCATTAGAAAGTTTAATCATAATATGCCTACCATCGAAAAGACCAACTTTCCAATTACCAATAAGCTTCGGATCTTCAAAACTTTTCCTAATTCTCTCCATTTTGGGATGTCCATATTGAAACTTTCCAACAAGTGTAAACTTATGCACATCATCCAAGGAAGCCAATTCGAGCATCGGAAAAAATCAAAGCGGGTTTCCACCTTTCTTGATAATTGGTTTGATGAAGGAACATCCACCTTTACCTTGAACTGCATCATGATAGAGTTGAGGGAAGACAAGTTTATCGGTATTGTCAATTAAATTCGTGCCCACTACATCCACAAAGGTAGCCTTCCCAGGAAAATTTTGAACAGCCATCCAGAAAAAACAAGAATCCAGAACCAAAACAGGAAAGAATGCCAAAAACCAAGGAATTCAAAGGGATTGAATTCACCCGGGAAGAACAAGAAATCAAAGATGAACTTCAAGAACCCATCATAAATTCCGGAGCTTCTCTCTCATCCTTCTTATATATATATATATATATATATATATATATATATATATATATATATATATATATATATATATATATATATATATATATACATATATATATATATACATATATGCTTATGATTTTGATTTATAATGTGGATACTACGCAAGTTTACGTATCGTGTATCAAGTAATATTGGACTTTCTGATTAAGCCCCGAGATATCAAACCCACAGGGAAAGGATGAAAATCTTTAAAGGAATCAGAAAATTATCTTTTTACTTTTTTAATGGTTTTTGAAAAGTATCTCTTGATTTTAAAAAGTTTTGAAAGTTGATTTGTCTTTTGAAATTTCCTTAATAAAATGTTAAGCAAGAAATTAAAATTATAATAACTAATAACACTGTATGTAAAACACTTTTAACTAGAATATCTTTTTCTTTCCTTTTATGAAGTAGTAATAATTATTAAAAGTATTGTTGGAGAAGTATTTAAATTTGTTGTGATAGATAGAAGCAAATGTGTTCTTTACCCTTACTTGGTTCTATAAAGAACATAAGCTAATTTGAAATTTTTATCATTTTTAAAATGGTTAGGCGGTGGAAGATACCGGTCTCTCACTCTAGAGTTCCCTCGATTCCCACCAACTGGGGGCTAACTTCTCATAACAAAACTCAAAACTTCAAACCAAATTAGGGGTTTTAGCTCGTCACTCTAAAATCCTCTAATTTTACTCCCTTCCATAAAAATATCTTCTAATATTACATTCAATTATATGGACTACAATTCTCACCAATATAATTGCATGTGATTCTTACTAACTTTTATGAGACAATACACCATTGGATTTTACATAATCTCAAGAAATTCTACAACTTAACAGGCCAAATTAAGAAGTAAACAAAGATTTCAGAATCAATCTTGACAACTTCTTCCAACTTTAAACACCTATACTTTCCACAACAATTCTTCATAAACTAATTACTTCTCCATTTAACAAAGAAAAAGATAAAGTAAACTACTCGGAATGCATTGAGAAAATACAAAAACACATTGATTTGAAATTAAAAATCATGAGAAAAAAACAAACAAAAACAAGTATTAATTAAAAAAATTAAATGTAAGAACAAAAGCAAACACTTATCTGAAAATTCTCTCCACAAGACTCAGGAAGTTCCTCTGAAACTTTAACTCTTCACTAAACTACTCCTCAGAGCGGATCTCCCAACTCTGATGACTCAGAATAAACTTCAGACTTCAATAGAAACTAAACTAAAAGAAAGAAAAGAAGTGGGAAGAAGAAGACTTCACTCCGACCCTTTTCTTCTTTCTACTCTCTACTCCTACTCTTAATAAAAACTCTCACAAAATAAAAGTAAAATACTGTAAAAACTCTCTTCAAAATGCAAGTGGAAGAGCAAAAGAAAGAAAGAACCCTTTAAAATGCAAAGGAAGAGCCCCAAAAGTAAGAAAAAACCCTTGAAAATGCAATGGAAGAGCCCTTCTCTACTCTCTACTCCTACTCCTAATGAAAACTCTCTTCAAATTGCAAAGGAAGAGCCCCCTGATCTTTCGTAAGACTCTCTTTAAATATTAAACCAAAAGGTGCCTTGGTGTCTCTTCAAAATGTGTCCAGAATCAATGTATCTACCAAAGAATGCACGCCTTCATTCAAACTTGCCGCCCAAAGGAAGTTAGGAAGTTACCACCAGGAGTTCATCCCATCCCTTTTGAAAATGGCACCAAATTTAATTTAATCTCGATTTTTAACTGTGGCAGTTAAGTGCTGGCCCAGCGGCGCTTAGCCGCTAGTGCCAAAATTTTGATTTTTCAATTTTTTGCTCCAAATTTGATCCAATTTTGCTTCTTTCATCATGACCATCCATTTTCGTCATACCTGCAAGAAAAACACAAAATACCTTCCATTAAAGTGCAATATCATAAAAAATAGGTATAAAAATGTGTATAAAAATACTATATATTTTAGGTGTATCAAAATCCCCTAAACTTAAAATGTTACTTATCCTCAAGTGACAGTTAATCTCATAGAACATTTTTGCATGCAAATTATGTAATGAGTTTCTTAGGAAGATAACAAAATTTTGTTCTAGAAATGGAATAGTCCAATTTAGAAAAATTTTTAGTAATTAAAACCAACTTAAAGTTTAGAAAGTTCTTAAGTAAAGGAAAATGACAAAAATAAGTTTCTATCTAATTTAGAAATATTTGTAGATTCTTCAAAATATAAGACTCAAACACTTATTTTTCTCACTTAAAAATCTTCATTTGAAAATAATTTTACTTACTATATTATAACCTTAAGCTTTAGATTTTCTCTGAACTTGTATCTTAAATTTTAGGTATGAAACCAATTTTTGATTAGGCCCTTAAATCCACAAGCTTCTCCTCCCTTTTCATACACTATTTTTCACTTTCTTTTTTTTTTATTTTTTTTATAAGGCAATGATTACTATATCTGGATAAGCCTTTAATGATTTTGAATTCCACCCTTCCATTTAAAATAAAGGTCAGATAAAAAATCATAATAATAGTATTTGAAAATTACTCTTCAATAAAAGAAATTTAAGCTTTGAAGAATAAAAATCAAATCTTCTATTTATCCAAAAATACCAAACTTCTCACTAAAGATAGTTTAACTTTATTTAACACCACTTTATTAAGAAAATTTTAACTTTAAGTTTTTCATGATTACTATAAATTTTAACTAAATTTTTTTATTCATTTCTATATTCAAAATTTTTACTCCCCTAATATAACTTCATGTACATAATTTTTCTCAATAAAAAATAAGATTTATTTTAAGTATTCTAGATAATCAAATAAAATTTTAGGTTTTTGAAAATCTTTGTTTTTAAAAATCTCCCCAAAACTTTTATTTTTAGTTAAGATAAAACATTTAAGCATAAAAAATGATATATGGGTGAAAATTAAAGACTAACATAACATGCTTCCAGGAATTTTTAAGATCCTAATATGCAAGTATAACAATTTAATTAACAGGAGTAAAACGAAATAAAATTCAGTTTTTTCAAAATAATTTTCTTTTTATAAAAAGAAAAGTAAAAATTTCAAAAAGACTTCTACAGTAGTGCAGGTTTTCAAAGCAAATACACACCAACTAAAATAACACACTGATACAGATAACAAATGGTTATGGAATTTGAAAAACTTTAAACATGTAGTTTCCTAAGTAGAAGTTCCCAATGGTGGTTTATAATCTCCTAACAGTTTTTGAATTTAAGTACACACTATTAAAAACTCTGACATAACATACACATTAAAACATTTACTGCCACACACACTACAGTCAAAGCAACATATAAATTATCAATACAACAACAACAACACATTTGAATATGCATAACAGATAAATAGTACAACTACAATCTGCATACTATCAGAATTCACATCACAACACAATCATCAAACAAAATACTACATAAAGTACATAATAACACAACATAACAACACAATAACTAAAACAAACAACATACATCTACTCTTCATCCTCATCATCATCATCATCCTGCTCGTTCCAATCCCTGGATGGCACATAAGGCATGCAGAATGGATAAGGGGCCATCTCAGCACTTTGATCACCTCTAATCAGTCTAATCAAATATTGCTGATAACTCTCCTCATACTCATCATTTTTTACAATATATCTCTCCACATTATCCATCTTACCATCAATATCTTTCATATGCTCTCGAGTAAGACTCACTTTTTTCATAATTTTTCTTAATAAACCAGTCTTTGAATCAGTAGATGATGAAGCACGTGAAGTAGTAGCACGAGAAGTAGATGCAGCAGAAACAGAAGCAATAGAAGCTCTACCAAATCCTCCTCTCCAACCAAACTCTGAATGTACAGTGTAAGCACCAATATTGACACTGGTAATTGGTCTCAATGGCTGAAGTACCTCTTCCCAGGTTTCAAAATTCACTCCAGATCATTCACATAATGAATGAATCAAGGAAGGAAATCTCATACTTGCAGTAGTGGTTGCTCTAGCACAGTTCAAAACATAATCATAAATTATACCTCCAATGTCAAAAAACTTCCCTTGCTGAATGCAATGGTTCAACACAACTCTTTCTCTCGTTACTTCACTTGTATGACTCAAATGTAACAATTTAGATGAGATAAAATAATGCCACACCTTAGAAGTGGCATTCAATTTGGAAGCAGGAAAGTTCACTCTTCTATCATTTGTTATTTTCCATAATCCTCTTCCATCGGTCAGAAATTCCATGAACTCATCTAATTCCCCTTCCGTAGGATGATAGTTAGAATAAAAATAGAACATGTCAGGAGGTAGTCCATAAAAAGTGTTGATCGCCCCAAAAGAAAAGTTGACCTCATGCCTCCTAATCATCACTTGATTCACTTCTGCTGCAGGCAAATTTGCATAAAATTCTCTGACCATAGAAACAACAGCAACAGCGGAGAAGCAACAGTAATTCTCCCAGTTCCTTTTAGCAATCATATCTTCAATTACTTCTCCTGGCTTACTAAATACACACTCAGGAATCATCTTACGTGAATGCATTGCGTCAACGTATCGTTCCTCAACCCTCGTGCTAACAAACTTGTCAGAATTAAATCTGGCCTTTTCTCTCGCACGCTTTGACTTTGGAGCCATTTCTAAAAAGTTCACGAAAAATTCACCATAAATTTCAAAATCAAACTAAATTTGCTAAATTATCTTCCAAAAGATATTTTCACTAAATCCAAGCAATTTCACAAGTTTTTCCTCAAATTTTCACCATGAATAGTGATTTTAAGATTTTCCAAAATGTACACAAAATACATGGTGAAAATAAAATTTTTTTTCTTAGGAGTAGTGCTCTTACCACAAGGAATCCAAATCTAACAATTTTTGTTGAGATCGGCTCTTAAATGATCCACAATATGATGCCATAGGCTCCTCTTTAGCGATAAACCGAAGGTTGAAGACGATGGGGTGGTTAAAAATGGCAATTTTTTGGTTTTTAACTGCTGGGAACCAATTTTCGCGAACTGGTGCCTAAGCAAGACTCCTTGTTGCTTAGATACTAAATCTGGTGTTTAAGCGCTGGCACTCTGGCGCTTAGCCGCCAGTACCCAGATTTTCACAATTAAGGTATATGCACTAAATCACATTGTTAATCACCCTCAATTACTCCAGAATAAATATTTCTCCCCACATAAATCTTCCAATATTCCAAATCAAAATTTAATATCCATTGATTCCACACAAATTTCACACAAAAGCAAACTAATATTAAAACAAACATAACACTTAATACAATTCTAGAATTTCTATCCATACATAAAGGTTGAAATTCTATAAATACAAGAGACTTTACTCTCAAACTGATAAGTATTCATCTCTAGGATGTAACCATCACATCATCAATCTTAGTTAATACTTAAATATAAACAGTAAACACACCAAACATAACACACATGAACATTAAACATAAAGCATAAGAACACTAAACAAATAAGAACAAAGCACTCTTAATTCCATTCTCCATTAGGCGGGTTATATCCCGAACCATTATGGTTCTCATTTGACCCTTCAGGAATATAAATATGATAAAACGGGCGATAATTGTTCATCCTTAAATCATCTTCTTCAATCCATTTGTTCATCAGAAACATCGACTTATCCGCTTCTTCCACATACCTTGAATGAATGAATTGCATCTTGAGTTGCCATCCCATGTGCTCCAAATGTAGCTTTCATGAATTTTTGCTTCCATTGAAGTCACTCGGGCTTCAATTTTTGTAATCATTTCAGCAATCCTTTGAATACTAACAGTGAGATATCCATTGAATAACTCTTTAGCACTGTCACTAACGAACTTACTCTTGTCAGAATCTTGCTTCTTCTTAATCTCCTTCTCCCAGGAAGACATGATGCACTCAAAACTCTCTTCTTAATACTCAAAAATGAAAAAGAAAAGACTTTGGGCAAGTGTTTCTCTTAATCAGGTCCTTTTTATAGACTTGGGAAGTGCTGAAACGTACCCCAAGACGTTTTAAAACTCTAAAATAACTTCCAAAACTACTCCCCCACGATCTAGGCTTCTAGAACCTCATTTTTCATGTTTTTTATAACTGCGGCGCCTAAGCGCCAACTAGTCGGCGCTTAGGCGCCAGTGCTCAATTTAGCACAGGTCTGCTAAGTGTCATAATTTTCATTCTGACTCCTCTAAGTTATCAAATAAGGTCAAATAAACTCTACTATAGTTTAAAAACTCCAAATTACTACCACTAAAAACATAAAAATAAACCAAACCAAGCAAACAAAGCACACTAAATAAATATTAAGCAAAGCACACCAATAGTTATGGGTTGTCTCCCACAGAGCACTTGTTTTAACGCCTTCAGCCTGACATACCCAGAACTCATTCTGAGTGACCCAACATCAAATTATTATCTGATTTAGATTTATTTACTGAAAAATATGGTTTAAGTCTATGTCTGTTAACTTTAAATATTTTTCCAGTCTTAGGACCTTGAATATCTATAGCTCCATAAGAATAAACTTTTATCACAATAAATGGACCCATCCACCGAGACATAAGTTTTCCAGAATATATTCTCAATCTAGCATTATACAGTAAAACTTTTTGTCCTGCTATAAGATTTTTAGTAAGAATCTTCCGATCATGCCATAACTTCATCTTTTTCTTATAAATCTTAGCATTTTCATAAGATTCATTCCTTATTTCTTCAAGCTCATTCAATTGCAATAATCTCTTTTCAGCAGCATCTTTCAAATTATAATTGAACTCTTTAATAGCCCAATAAGCTTTATTCTAGAGTTCAAAAGGTAAATGACAAGTTTTTCCACAAATCAGCCTTTGTGGGGACATTCCTATAGTTGTTATGTAAGCAGTCTTATAGGCCCACAAAGCATAATCTGGTTTGATTGACCAATCCTTTCTATTTGGATTAACAGTTTTTTCCAATATTCTTTTAATTTCACAATTGGATAATTCAACCAAACCACTTGTCTGCGGATGATAAGCAGTAGCAATGCGATGATTAATATGATATTTCTTTGCTAGCTTTTCAATAATATCATTTCTAAAATGACTTCCCCCATCAGTTATGATTACTCTTGGTATTCCAAATCTGTAAAATATATTCTTTTCTAAAAACTTTGCAACATTTTGAGCATCACATCGAGGTAAAGCAATAGCTTCTATCCCTTTGGAAACATAGTCTACTTCTATCAAAATATAAACATTTCCGAAAGATGGTGTAAATGGTCCCATAAAGTCTAGTCCCCAAACATCAAATATTTCAACTTCCAACATATAATTGAGGGGCATCTCATTTCTTCTAGAATTATTGCCTACAGACTGACATCTATCACAATTTTTAATATAAACATTCACATCCTTAAAAATTGTAGGCCAATAAAATCTTGATTATAATATTATATATGCAGTTTTATCACTTCCAAAATGTCCCCCATAATCAGAATCATGACATTTTTGAATAATTTCATAAGTCTCCTCCAAAGGTACACATCATCGAATTATAAGATCCCTTCCTTGTTTATATAAAATTGGATCATCCCAAAAATAAGTCTTAGCATCAGACAGAAATTTCTTCTTTTTTTTGGTATGTCAAACCATAGGGTATAATATTACTAATAATAAAATTTACTATGTCTCCATACCACGGAACACGCCATTCTTTAACAGTGAACAATTTTTCACCAGGAAAATATTCATTAATTTCTTTAATATCACAGAGAGATTTTTCAATTTCAAGCCTGGACAAATGATCAGCAATTTGATTATCAGATCCTTTCCTATCTACTATCTCAAAATCAAATTCTTGCAAAAGAAGAATCCATCTTATCAGTCTCGGTTTTGCATCATTTTTCTTCATGAAGTATTTAATAGAAGAATGATCAGTATGCACCACACATTTAGTTCCAATTAAATATGATCAAAATTTATGAAAAGCGAATACTATATCTAATAAACCTTTCTTAGTAGTGTTATAATTAATTTGAGCTTCATAAAGAGTTTTACTAGCATAATGAATTAGTTTGAAAATTTTATCATATTTCTGACATAAAACAGCACCAATAGCATAATCACTTGCATCACACATTAATTCAAAAGGAATTTCCCAATTTGGTGAAATTATTACAGGTGCAGTGATTAATTTTTCTTTTAATGTTTCAGAGATTTTACAGCAGTCAACATCAAAATTAAAAATTGCATCCTTTTCCAGTAAACGGCACAAAGGTTTTGTAATCTTCGAAAAGTCTTTGATGTATCGCCTGTATAATCCAGCATGTCCTAAAAAACTTCTAATTCCCCTTACATTGGTTGGGCAAGGTAAATTAGATATAACTTGAACTTTTGCAGCATCTACCTCCAAACCTTTTTCTGAAATCCGATGTCCCAAAAAAATTCCTCCTGCTACCATAAATTGGCATTTTTCCCAATTAAGGACCAAATTAGTTTCTTCACAGCATTTTAGAACTTTAGATAGATGTTCTAAACATGATTCAAAAGAAGTTCCAAACACTGAAAAGTCATCCATAAAAACTTCAATCCATTTTTCAATCAAATCACAAAAAATAGCCATCATACATCTCTGAAATGTAGCAGGGGTATTACATAAACCAAAGGGCATTCTTTTAAAAGCAAACGTAGCTTAAGGACTGGTAAACGTAGTTTTCTCTTGATTCTTAGGAGCAATTTGAATTTGGTGGTAACCAGTATATCCATCTAGAAAATAAAAGTATTTATGCCCAGCCAGTCTATCCAACATTTGATCTAGAAAAGGGAGTGGAAAATGATATTTCCTTGTTGCAAGGTTTAATTTTCTATAATCAATGCATATTCGCCACTCTGTAACTTGTGTTGTTTGTATCATTTCATTCTTTACATTAACAATCACAGTTACTCCTCCTTTCTTAGGAACACAGTGAATAGGACTAAACCATGCACTATCTGAAATAGGGTAGATAATTCCAGCGTCCAACCATTTTAAAATTTATTTCTTAACAACTTCTTTCATAATAGGATTTAATCTCCTTTGGGGATCAGCCCGCAGTTTGCAATTATCTTCCATAAGAATTCTGTGCATATAAATTGAAGGACAAATTCCTTTAATATCAGCAATTGTCCATCCAAAAGCTTTCTTGTGCTTCTTCAAAATTTCAAGCAAACTCTCTTCTTCTTTTTCAGTAAATTGAGAGGAAATTATAACAGGCAAGGTTGAGGATTCAGCTAGAAAAACATACTTTAAAGGATCAGGAAGCATTCTTAGCTAAAGTTTAGGAGGTTTTTCAATTGATGGACCATAAGATTCATCTTTTTCACTCATATCCATCAATTCTAAACTTTCACGAACATACTTTAAATATACCTCTTGAAAATCTTCAGAATCAAATAACTCCTCTTCTTGCTTATATTCCCATTCTTCTCTTTCAGCTTTCTCTTCATAAGTTGATTTGAAATGACATTCACTTAACTATTCAATAACATCCATCCTATAACACTCATCTTCTTTACTTCTAGTAGGATATTTCATCGATTTTTAAATATTAAATGTAACAGTCTGATCATTAACCCACATCGTTAATTTCCCTTTTTGCACATCTATCATAACTCTGCCTGTAGCTACAAAAGGTCTCCCCAAAATGATGGGTATCTCTTTATCTTCCTTCAGAAGGATAAGTTAATCTATTAATATTGTTACCTTAGTTGTTCCAATTCCCCAATGGGTTTACTTGGTGGTTCCCCCATTGTTGATTAACACCACCATGATTATTGTTATTACAGTTGAAATTTGGATGATTCTTCCAACCAGGGTTATAATAATTGGAATATGGGTTGTTAGGTTTGATTATAGCATTCGTAGTTTCTGGTGAAGAATAAGAATCAACCATTTAGCCTAATGAATTTTCCTTAATCATGAGATTTGTCTAAGAAATATTCATCCTGAATTGGTCTATCTTCCTTGATACACCAGCAACTTGATTTGCTAACATTGTAAAAGCATCATTTTCATAAACACTGGCTACCTTTTTAGGATTTAACCTTTCAGAAGACCATAAAAAATTATTAGTAGCCATTTCTTAAATTAAAGCTTAAGCATCAGAAAATGGTTTAGACATTAATGATCCACCAGCAGCATCATCGATGATTGATCTAAGAGATCCAACTAATCCATTATAAAAAGTTTGAATTATTAACCAATCTGGTATCACATGATGTGGACATTTCCTGAGGAGATCTTTAAATCTTTCACATGCTTCATATATTGATTTCCCTTCAAACTGACAAAAAGATGTTACATCATTTCTCAACTTAGCAGTCTTAGATGGTGGAAAATATTTAGCAAGGAATTTTTGTGACGAGTTCACCCCAAGTTCTTATTGATCCAGGTGGTAACGAATTTAACCATATTTTAGCTTAATCCCTTAGTGAGAAAGGAAAAAGTCTAAGTCTAATAAAGATCATCCGAAACACCATCATATTTAAAAGTAGCACACAACTCTAGAAAATTAGCAAGATGCAAATTAGGATCTTCAGTTGTTGCTCCCCCAAACTGATTATTAGACACCATTGGGATAATAGCAGGTTTAAGCTCAAAAGTATTAGCAACTACAACAGCGTTTTGAATACTACCATGAAGTTCATCTACAGTTGGGTGAACATAATCTCTTAAAGGTCTTAATTCTTGATGGATGCTTACATTTTGATTTTGATGATTTGCCATTTCTTGAATATTTTTATATTTTTCTGTATTTTTAATTTTTTTAATTTTTCTTATAGTTCTTTCTAATTCAGAATCGTAAGGCACAAGTCCCTCAGAACCTGAATACGCATACAACAATAAAACAAAACAAAACACAACACACTAACAAAAACAAAGAAAAGTAAAAATTTAAAATTTCTTAATTCTCTTTAAAATGAAATTTAATTATTTTTCTTTCCTCCGGTAACGGCACCAAAAACTTGACTCTGCACCGACATTTATATGTGCGCCAAAAAACTTGGTCCCGCCGGATATATATATGCTTTTGATTTTGATGTATAATGTTGATACTACGCAAGTATACGTATCATTTATCAAGTAATATAGGACTTTCTGATTTAGCCCCGAGATAACAAACCCATGGAGAAAGGATGAAAATCTTTAAAGGAATCAGAAAATTATCTTTTTACTTTTTTTAATGTTTTTGAAAAGTATGTCTTGATTTTGAAAAGTTTTGAAAGTTGATTTGTCTTTTGAAATTTTCTTAATAAAATGTTAAGCAAGAAATTAAAACTATAATAACTAATAACACTGTATGTAAAACACTATTAACTAGAATATCATTTTCTTTCCTTTTATGAAGTAGTAATAATTATTAAAGTATTGTTATGGAAGTATTTAAATTTGTTGTGACAAATAGAAGCAAATGTGTTCTTTACCCTTACTTGGTTCTATAAAGAACATAGGTTAATTTGAATTTTTTATCATTTTGAACATGGTTAGGCGAGGAAGATAACGAGTCTCTCACTCTAGAGTTCCCTCGATTCCCACCAACTGGGGGCTAACTTCTCATAACAAAACTCAAAACATCAAACCAAATTAGGGGGTTTTAGCCTGTCACTCTAAAATCCTCTAATTTTACTCTCTTCCATAAAAATATCTTCTAATATTACATTCAATTATATGGACTACAATTCTCACCCATATAATTACATTTTATTCTTACTAACTTTTATGAGAAAATACTGAATTGGAACTTACATAATCTCAAGAAATTCTATAACCTAACAAGCCAAATGAAGAAGTAAACAAAGTTTTCAGAATCAATCTTCACAACTTCTTCCAACTTTAAACACTTATACTTTCCACAACAATTCTTCATAAACTGATTACTTCTCCATTTAAGAAAGAAAAAGATAAAGTAAACTACTCAGAATGCATTGAGAAAATACAAAAATACATTGATTTGAAATTAAAAATCATGGGAAAAACAAAAAACAAAAATAAGTGTTAATTAAAAAAATTAAATGTAAGAACAAAAGTAAACACTTATCTGAAAATTCTCTCCACAAGACTCAGGAAGTTCCTCTGAAACTTTACCTCTTCACTAAACTACTCGTCAGAGCGGATCTCCCAACTTCGATGACTCAGAATAAACTTCAGACTTCAATAGAAACTAAACTAAAAGAAAGAAAAGAAGTGGGAAGAAGAAGACTTCACTCCGACCCTTTTCTTCTTTCTACTCTCTACTCCTACTCTTAATAAAAACTCTCACAAAATAAAAGTAAAAAACTGTAAAAACTCTCTTCAAAATGCAAGTGGAAGAGCAAAAGAAAGAAAGAACCCTTCAAAATGCAAAGGAAGAGCCCCAAAAGAAAGAATGAACCCTTCATAATGCAAAGGAAGAGCCCTTCTCTACACTCTACTCCTACTCCTAATGAAAACTCTCTTCAAAATGCAAAGGAAGAGCCTCCTAATCTTTCCTAAGACTCTCTTTAAATATTAAACCAATGGTGCCTTGGTGTCTCTTCAAAATGTGTCTAGATTCAATGTATCTACCAAAGAATGCACCCCTTCATTCAAACTTGCCGCCCAAAGGAAGTTATGGAAGTTACCACCAAGAGTTGCATCCCATCCCCTTTGAAAATGGCACCAAATTCAATTTTATCTTGATTTTGAACTGTGGCGGCTAAGCGCCGGCTCAGCAGCGCTTAACCGCCAGTGCCAAAATTTTGATTTTTCAGTTTTTTGCTCCAAATTTGATCCAATTTTGCTTCGTTCATCATGAGCATCCATTTTCATCATACCTGCAAGAAAAGCACAAAGTACGTTCCATTAAAGGGCAATATCATTAAAAATATGTATAAAAATATGTATCAAAATACTATATATTTTAGGTGCATCACACGTATCATTCAAATAATACAGGGCTCTAGTGGATTTCCGTTTTTCGATCCCATAAGAAGATGAGGTAAGAGGTTCTTAGTCAAATTTTTAGTCTACTACTATCAGTCCTTAGTATGGAAGGTTAATTTAAGTAAGATTTCTAACAAATAATCCTAAATGTAAGTCTTCAATCTAAAATAACAAAAAATTGCACCTAAATGAAAATATTATTTTTAAAGATAACCCTTTCAAGATGAATTGGTTTGGCGAATTTTGAGATGTTAAAAATTACATTTCATATATAATGAATTGGATAATGTAAATTAATGAGACACATTAAATACTGTATGTTCCAAATAGGAGCAATAATATTCTTTACCCTCTGTCGGGTAAATAACAAGCATTGGCTAATCTTGAGTTTGTTCCCTAATTTTGTGGTTAGGCTGAGAAGATACAAGGTCTTAATCTAGAGCTCCCACTTCCCCTCACCTGAGGCCTAACACTCTCTTTAGTTTCCAATCGACTGCACAAATTGAGGTTTTTAGTCTGTCATCCTAAAATCTCTAGTTATACACCTATGAAAGTATATTTCCCTATTTATTTACACTTATCCCATGGACTACATTCCCATTCATAGAATTAAATGTGGTTCTACATTTTTTAGAGTTATATCACGATTTCGATCTTAGTGCAATTACACAAAATTTTAACACTGCAACGAGCCCTTATTGTGATGTAGATGAAGTCCAAGTAAAAATCGTCACATTTATAATTAAAACCTCTTCTAATATGCATCTAAAAATCCTAAACATAAATCCTACTCATTGCAAAATAAAAGTAAAATGAAAACAATGGTAGAATCTTCTCATGCCACTATTTTCAAGTAAGAAGAAAGAGTAAGAAAAACTACTCACAAAGCACGAACAAAACACAACGAAAAACTTCAATACATCAAAGCAAATCCACTAGATAGGTGTTTACAAAATTGTAAGATAATGAATAACAAAATACATAGCTTTTCCCCTTCAAAGAAAGATCTATATCTCACCCACAAATTCTCCCACTGATCCATGCAATGCAAGTACATTTTCTTACAAACCCACACAATAACCCCTTCCCAATCTCACCAGAGAGGTAGCAATCGACATTTTTACTCATATTCTAAGATCTCTAAGCATTCCTCTCAATTTTCCTAATATACACCCACACACGCATACCTTTTCCAGACATAAAATCCATATTTTGTAGTGTATGGACAAATTTCAAAGAGTTCCCTTAAGAACCCCTTCATGATTTTGTCCAAATTCAATGTATATGGGCAAATAACCATCTCTAGCACCATCAGCGCCATTTCTCATCATTCTCTAAATTTTGGTGTTGTAGGCGCGACCTTGTAGTAGCACCACCGTTTTACTCGGATTGGTTCGCTTTAGCTCCATTACGCCCTGTTTTAGTTGTGTTTCGTTCGTAACATATATACCTACAAGATAAGCTTGAAAAAAGCTTTCTATAAACATTAATTTCATTTAAAAACATGTGAGAAATGTAAAGTAGATTGATCATAGAAAGACATATAGATATGTGTCAGGCCAAAAATTTTTTTCTTGCTCCTTTTTTATCTAAATTGCACCGTTTTCTTTTCATTTTTACCGAAAGTCTATTTCTTATACCCGAAGACAAAAATATGCAATATACCTTCATTTAAAGTGCAATATCACTAAAAATCACCAAATATAGGCATCAAAAGTGTATGAAAAATGGAACATCTTCTAGGCATATCAACTCCGCCAAACTTAACGGTTACTTGTCAGTAACCGAAATTAATCACTGTACTAGTTATTGTTTCACCAGAATGCAAAAGAAATTTTAAATTAATGAGTGATGTAAGTGATTATGCTATTGGAGCTATTTTAGGAAAAAACATTAAAAAATTTTCAAAGCAATCTCCTATGCTAGTAGACTCTTAATGAAGCTTAAATTAATTATACCACAACCGAAAAAGAGTTATTAGCTATAGTATTTGCTTTTGATAAATTCAAATCATATTTAATTCGAACAAAATGTGTAGTGCATACTGACCATTCTGCTATTAAATATTTAATGAGAAAGAAGGATGTAAAGCCAAAACTAATAAGATAAATTCTTCTTTTACAAGAATTTAACTTTTAGATAGTAGATGGAAGGGTGCTGATAATCAAATTGCTAATCATCTGTCAAGGCTTGAAAATGAAAAAACTCTATGTTTTGATGAAGAAATTAATGAACATTTTTCTGATGAAAAATTATTCACTACTAATGAGTGGCGTATTGCATGGCATGCCGACATTGTAAATTTTATTGTTAGTAACATAATGCCCAATAGTTTGACATACCAACAAAGGAAGAAATTTTTATCGAAGGCTAATTCTAATTTTTCGGATGACTCATTTTTATATAAACAAGTAAATGATCTAATTATTTGAATACGTGTATCATTAGAAAAAAAATTACGAAATTATTCAAAAATGTCATGATTTTGATTTTTAGGGACATTATAGTGTTGATAAAACTGTATATAAAATTTTGCAATCTGGATTTTATTAGCCTATAATTATTAAGGATGTTATTGCTAGTGTGAAGGAAATAATTATAGAAGAAATGAGATGCCCCTCAATTAAATGTTAGAAGTTAAAATACTTCATATTTGGGAATTTGATTTCACGAGACCATTTATACCATTTTTCAGAAATTTATACATATTGTTAGCAGAAGACTATGTATCTAAATGGATAGAAGTTGTTGATTTACCTCGATTATATGCTTGAAGTGTTGCAAAGTTTTTAAGAAATAATATATTTTATAGATTTAAAATTATAATAGTAATCATAACTGATGGGGGAAATCATTTTAGAAATGCAATTATGGAGAAATTGGTAAAGAAATATTATATCAATCATAAAATTGTTACTGCTTATCATCCTCAGACAAGTGATTTGGTTAACTATCCAATCATGAAATTTAAAGGATTTTGGAAAATTCTGTTAATCCAAACAAATAGGATTGGTCAATTAAACTAGATTTTGCTTTTTGGGCTTATAGAACTGCATGTAAAACTCCTATAGGAATGCCCCATATAGGATAAGTTTAGTGAAAGCTTGTCATATACCAGTTTAACTTGAGCATAAAACATATTGAGCTATTAAACAGTTCAATTATAATTTAAAGGATGCTGATGAGAAAAGATTATTGTAATTAAATGAGCTTGAAGAGATAAGGAATGTTTCATATGAAAGTTCTAAGATATGTATAAAAAGTTGAAGATGCGGCATGATCTTATGATTCTAACTAAAAATATTGAGCTAGGACAACAAGTATTGCTATATAATGTCAGGTTAAGATTATTTCTTGGAAAACATAAGTCTAGGTGGATGGTCCCATTTATTGTAATAAAAGTTTGTCCTTATGGAGCTGTAGATATTAAAAATCCTAAATTTGAGAAAATATTTAAAGTGGTTTGTTTTGAGTTTGTTTTGTGTGTTTGTTGTTTAGTTTAAAGTATGAATTATGTCTTAATATTTTGATTATAATTTGTTAGCGGAGAATAATGAGACCCTAATCGATAAATTGGATGAGTTAAAATGATTATTTGGACATTTAGCAGACTTGTGCTAAAATGACCACTGGCGGCTAAGCGCCAGCAGTTGGCGTTAGGCATTGAAGTTATTAAAAACGTGAAAAAAGGTTTCTAGAAGTCCTAATCATGGGAAAGCTTTATGGGACGTGATTTAATGGTTTTGGAACGTGGGAGGACTATTCTAAAGCATCTAAAGTCTATAAATAGGAACAGGATAAAGAGATATTCCCCATTCCAAATTTTCATCCTAAAAGCCTAAAATAAAGGTTTGAGTTACAAAAATGTCTTCTTGGGAGAGTGAAATTAAGAAGAAAGAGGATCCAAACAAGAAGAAATTCAATTGTAAGAGTGTGCAAAAGTTATACAACGGATTTCTAGCATTTATTATCCAAGGAATAGTAGAGAAGATTGCAAAGATCGAGGCTGACATACCGTCAATTGAAGCAAAGATAAATGAAACTAACGTAAATTTAGCGTATATTGGATGACAATTAAAGATGCAATTTAGTCATACTAGTCATATTGAAGAAGCGTATAAAGAGATGTTTTTAAAGAACAAGTGGATAGAAGAAGATTCGGTAAGAGTTTTCAACCATTGCCCGTTTTATCAAATATATATATCAAATGGTTGAAAAGGAACTAAAGGAGGTTTTGAATATGATCCACTTAATGGAGAATGGAATTAAGTTATTATGTCATATTAAGTTTTGAGTTAGTCATGTTTAGTTGTTAGTTTTTAGTGTTTTATGAATTATTTGTGTTATAAGTTTGTTGTTTCTTAAGTATTTGTTTTGTGTTTGTTATATGTGTTAAAGTGTAAGTAAAGATGAGATATTATCTAAAAACCTTGGATTAAAGATTTGTAGTTTGTAATTATTTGCTCTTTTGTAAAGATAATTTTATGTTTTTGTGAAACTTGTATTGAATCAATTTTAGTATTAATGTGTGATTCTGAAGATAAGAACAATACAAGGAGAAGATATACATATTTGTACAGCTTATTTTTAGGTTATGTGTTTTATTTTGAAAAGGGGGTCACCTACAGAAATTGTCGGCGAATTTTTTTATATTTAAATTTAATTTAAATATGTAGTTTAAAAGATGACATTTGATTTTTGAAAGTAATTTTAAGTTTAAAAGTTTTAAGATATGAAATCAAACCGATCTCACATCCCAAATAGTTTATATAAACGAGCACCGCACCACAAACCGTGTATCTATCTCGAAGAATAGACACACTGCTTGATGATGGGGCTCGATTAAATAAACTAGGACATTTATGACATCCGTTTGGTCTGCGAACCAATTTTGTAAGCCGACAAGTTCCCCTGCTTAATATAAATGAATTAAACATGGTTTATATTACCTGGGTTCTTAAAAATTCCCTATAAAGGCAAGCCCCTATAGTTAATTACATCTTAAGTGACAGGAATCACCTAAGAAAACTCTCGATAATAATCAATAGTTCTGCTCTCAAGAATTTCAAAGTTTAAGTTTTCAAGGGATTGAATTTTGGAATTTCAATAGTGGAATGGATCAAATTTTGAACATTTTTATTTCGGGAATTCAAAGGAAGAAAGGTAGGAGAAATCACAGATTCGAAGCGAACTTCGGTAATTTCCCTACTATCCTATTGTTTGGCTTGAATTTAGGAAAGTCCTAATGTTTATTTAATGTTTTGATCTTGCCAATTTTAATTAATTAGGACTTATATTCGTATGACATGATCATACAAATAGCCTCGAAGATGTGAGGGTTTATGTCGTGTCGAACGACTACCTCAAAGTCCTAAGATCGTTTAGGGCTTAATTTGCAATGCAAATGCCTAACAAAAGGTAGAGGATTTATGTGAGTCAACCTATTAAAGGTAGTGAAGTCCACATCAAGGATTAGGTGGCAAAGTATGGTTTAGAGTGTATCGTGTTTAAGGTAAAAAAGGTTCAAAAAAGGTTTAAGAAAGAGATCCTCTCTCTTGCCATTAAAGGCTTGGTGACAAGTCAAACCCCCCATGGCTTCTTGTGGCTTGTCCATGGCTTGCATGTGGCTCCATTTGGCTTATCCTTGGCATAGGAAAAGTGGATTCATTTATATGAAAAAGGAATTTGGAAATTTTGGCAATTTAGTGAAAATTTAGATGGTGCTTGATTTAGGTTGATTTGATGATTGATTTGGTACTTAGGAATTGATTCCAATTAAAGGGACGATGAGAAGGAGTTGTCAATGTGGGCTTTGGAATGGGTTTGGGCTTTTGGATTTTACTTTGGATGGGCTTTTAAAATGGTTTAGGGAAGTGGGCTTTTGGATTTTAAAATGGACTTTAGGATGAAAATTTGGTAAAGGCTTCGGGCCAAATAATTGTTGGGTTTGGTTTAGTGGATGTTTCATGAGTGATTTGGAATAAATTTGAGGTGGTTTGGGCTTGAATTGGGTTGAATTTGGGTTGATTTGATAAATGGGCCTATGTAGGTCAAATTAGGCTAATTTGGGCCAATGTTGGGCTAAGGTTGAAATTAATGTGAAATTGATGTTGGGAAATGTTTATGGGAGTGTTTGAAAGAGGTTCCAACTTTGGTTGGATTTTGACTTTGGGATTTGGGCTCATTTGGGTTAGGGTTGGATTTAGGTCAAAATTGGGCCTTTTGGTTTTAGGTTGAATTTGAGTGGGGTTTGGATCCAAATTTTAGGCAAATCATGTTAGTGTTTTGTTTGCGGGGATGTTAGGGAAGGTTTAGAAAAGATTTGGGGTTAATTGGAGTTAAATTGGTTTGGTTTGAGCTAAGTTTGGGTCATGGGTCCAAATTGAGCTTTAAGGTCAAAAGTGAAATTGGATTCAAATGCCAATCAAATTCGGCTTGAATTTGGTCTAGATTGGTGTTGGGGATGTTGAATTCAAGTTTAGAATTGAATTGGACCAGAATTTGGGTCAATTGGGTAGGTTTGGTTTGACATTGGGTTCACTTTGGGTTAAAATGGGTCAAATCGGGATTTTGACAAAAGTGGGGTAAATTGACAAAATTGGCCCATGGTGTAGTTGAATAAAATGAAATTGGGAATATTTGGGATTTTTTCGAATTTTCTGGGAATTTTCTGAATTTTTGGATTTTTTGGCTAAGAGGGGCATTTTGGGTATTTGGAGGGTATTGGGAGGTATTTGGAATTTTTGGTATTTTTGGCTATGAATGATCAATTTGAGTGGTGTGGAAATTTTTGGGATTGGTTTTGAGGAATTTGGGTGATTTTGTAGAATTTTGAAAATTTTGGGTAATTTCAAGGGTTTTGGGTAGGTTAAAGTGTGTCGGGTCATCGGGTCAAAAATTAAAAATTTGGAAAATTGAAGATCGGGTAAATGTAAGTGAAATGAAATCATTTTGGTTGAGCCATGAAGCCATGTTAAGCCTATATGAGCCATGAGAGGACTCATTTAAGGCATTCATTATGTTGTTCCCGACCTCTTACCGAGGGCTTAGTGGTTAAGGACCATCCATGTGAATCACCCTCATGAGTCGGAGGTCAAGTTGGGTATGGGTGTGGTTTTAGGAGGTGTGTGAAAGTGTAGTGTATAAGTGTAGTGTGAGTGTAAGTCGCCCTTTCACCGCACTGTGCCACCTGTAAGGCGCTCCTAAGTGCCAAAGAGTCCTATAGGAACTCATCCTTTAAACTTCCACATTTCGATCTCAACCCTCTAGGTGATTAGGGGTCTACAATCAAGTTTGTGGAGTTTGCAGGAGTTAAGAAGTGGTTTGAATTTCTAAGTGGTGGGTCCCAATTCTAGTCCTCTAAGATAGTCAAAGGAAAAGCCTAAGGCTAGATCCTAAGTACTAAAAAGAAGAAGAGAAGACCTCATCAAAAATGAGGTCAACAAATGGATCCCCAATAGGTGTGGTGTGCTAACTCAGCACACCGCGCGTATCAAGCGTCGACCAAAGCGATCAACAAAACCAACACGGATGTCCAAGTGACAAACTTAGGACAAAGTGAAGAACTTTCGCTGGGGAGTGTCAAGTATATCTCTGAGACTGGAGATTCCTGAACTCTCGCTGGGGAAAGGAAAAGGAGGTGAATCCCAAATCACATGATCCGGGGAATTTCGATTTAGATTTCATTTTGTTTAAGTTTAAGTTTTGATGTGTGAGCTCGGATTTTAGTTTGAGTTTCAATTTAGATCGAAGTTTTGTTAAAATTAATTTAAGGGATTTGAACTCGAAATGAAAATCGGAATTTTGTGGTTTTAGATGTAACATCTTCAACCTCAAAAGAAAATTGAATTGATTGTATTGAATCATTACAATGAGGAGAGATCTCGTAGCAATGCGGTATTGGATGTAAAATCCTTAACCTCAAGAGTTCGATTTTGATGTATTTCATTGCGATAGGGAAAGAATCCTAAAGCAATGCGGTATCGGATGTAAACTCCTCAACCCAAAAGTTCGATTTTGATGTATTTCATTGCGATAGGGAAAGAACCTAAAGCAATGCAATCCCGGATGTAAAATCCTCAACCCCAAAAGTTCGAATTTGATGTATTTCATTGCGATAGGGAAAGAGCCCGAAGCAATGCAGTCTCGGATGTAAAATCATCAACCCCAAAAGTTTAATTTCGATGTATTTCATCGCGATAGGGAAAGAATCCTAAAGCAATGCAAGTCTCGGATGTAAAATCCTCAACCCCAAGAATTTGATTTTGATGTATTTCATTGCGATAGGGAAAGAATCCTAAAGCAATGCAGTCTCGGATGTAAAATCCTCAACCCCAAGAATTTGATTTTGATGTATTTCATCACGATAGGGAAAAAATCCTAAAGCAATGCGATCTCGGATGTAACATCCTCAACCCCAAGAATTTGAATTTGATGTATTTCATTGCGATAGGAAAGAATCCTAAAGCAATGCGATCTCGGATGTAAAATCCTCAACCCCAAGAATTTGATTTTGATGTATTTCATTGCGATAGGGAAAGAACCTAAAGCAATGCAGTCTCGGATGTAAAATCCTCAACCCCAAGAATTTGATTTTGATGTATTTCATTGCGATAGGGAAAGAATCCTAAAGCAATGCAGTCTCTGATGTAAAATCCTCAACCCCAAGAATTTGATTTTGAATAGTAATCGATTTTGCAAATATTTGTAGTGTTGATTTGAAAAGTATGGAATTTTGGTGTTTTAAGAATTTCATAAAAGTTGTAAAAGACTTTCATGGAAAGAAATAGATTAGGAGGGAATATGTAGATGCTACATATCCCATTCAAAAGAGTTGATTGAAAGTTGCTGGTTTGGATTGGATACAATTCCTCGCCACTAGATCCGAATCGAAAACCTCGTGGCTCCATGTCAATGGAATCGACCGCTTCCATCCCAGACAAAGGAGAGAATAGAACGGATTGGATTTCAGATTTGGAAGGTTGAGTTTGAACTTAATTGAGATTTGATTTGAGATCTGGAAAGTTGAATTTGAATTTGTGATTTAATTTGAGATTTGGAAATTTAAATTTGAATTTGTGATTTAAAATTTGTGTTCATTTTGTTTGTCTTTTAACGATTCGAATTTGCTTTATCATTCATTTAATGTTCGTGCGAATTTGGAGTTCATCATTTTTTTTAGATTTTTTTTTTAAGGAAAGTTTTATTTTATTCTTTTTGTTTCTTTTCTGTTCTTTGTTCGAAGTTCATTTAACTTTAATGGCGTTTCCCAGTCAATCTTGCACAAAAGAGGTGAAGGCCAAAAATGTGACATGGTCACTTTCATTCCAATCATGTTGAAGATACATCATACAACTCGATCTAGAATACATCTCATACAATCCATGTATACTCAAAACGGACTATGTATGATCTTTGTCGATCCATCCAAAAAGGCATCTGTCAAAAAATCCATGTCTGAATAAGTGAGGTACACGGTCAATAACATCACCTTCCAAGCCATCCTCGGCAAGGATGCCGTATGGATGTATGTCGGAGGTGTGATATTTTCCATGTAACTCACAGCTCGTAAGGCCGGAGGCTCTCTAGCTCCGAGTCTGGCTGGAAGTGGTAAGGTGTTTTCCTGTCATCCATCCTCCTAAAAGTAACTGAGATCCGCTTCATTGGTACTCCTGGTATGCAATGTTTAGCGACATCTGCTCTGTTGCCCTTTAGTATCATGACGGAACCTACCGGTAAGGGTATCTTTACCGGCCCTCGAACTCACCCGGACCTCGCTATCCGGAGGTCGATCCGAACATGATATTACACTCGTTCGTAAAAGAAACCGTGCGGAAAGGTCCGACAAAGTCGTGGTGATCGATGTGCGGGGGTATGCAACACCTCGCTCGTAGATGTTAATGATGCAACCGTTTGGTATGCAATCCGCCGGCAGTACCCTCCATGTTATCATTCTCTTTACCATCCTTTTGATGACTAATGGAATTGGATCTACCTTGCCATGACGGAGTATTCCCGTGGGTTTCCTTCCCGTCTTTTGCGAAGTCAGTAGCAAGATCCACATCGTATTGTAATTCTCCCTTTCCCCGGCATCCATCTCCGGGGTTCCGAGTAGGTGTTTTCTCTTAGGCGGCCTCGCTCGACCTATTCTTTTCAAATCCCGGATGCGAGTCCACGATTTGTTGTTGTTCGTATTCCGAGAACACGTTTGTATGTAGCTCGAGGCCTTCTAATATATTGATCCTCCCGCCTCCGATTCTCTCGAAGTATTCAAAAGTTTTCTTCTCGACATTCTCGCATTCTTTCTAGCTCGTATTCCGGAATAATCCGCAAATGGCGAGGCCCGGTGACGTACCGTGGGATATATGGCTCAATCCCTTCACGTTCTCCCCGCATACCTCGGCTCCTCGCGGATGGTCTCCAACGGGACATCCTCCGGGTCGCTTCCGCAACAAGGTCATGCATTACGGTAGCTTTATCCGGCGGCGTGGTAGCCTTCCTTCTTCGATCTTTTCGAGATTTCCCCGGTCTCTTCTGTTATCCTCGGAGCCGGCCTCCTTTCTTCGGGTTCCCGGCGAACCAGTATCCTCGAAGCATATGCATCGGTAGTAGCGACCGCCTCGTCGTGTCGGTCCGCCGCTAGTTTAGTTAACATCTTGCGGATACGGTGATTTTTATTTCTTCGCCGAGTTGCCGTGAGAGTAGCTCTTCGTACTTCCCGAATCTCTCGTGGGTGCGGCGCCGACAAGCTCGCCTCCGCCGTAGCGACTACGTACTTAATTCTCTTGTCCTCCTCGGTGTTTGTTTTCCTTTTCGTCGTCTCGGCGTTGGTGGCTTGGGCCACCCGCTTCATTATCGTCCGATCGGGCAGTTCCTCTCGGCCAACTCGGGACCCGGCCACCTTCCTCGTATTGCGGGCCCGCCGGTGCGAAGTCCGAGTCAATCTCTATTATCGCTCCATCTTTCACCCTCTTTTCGTCGAGTGCAAGGCTTACACCATTTCTAAAGTTCGAGACCAACCGCCCGTTCGACATTTCCCGCGAAAAGACAAGGAAAAGGATCGTGGGTCGTACTAAGAACAAGAACATTAAGAAAATGTTTATTAGAGACAATGTTTTCTTTCTTTCTTTTTTTTTTATTATTACTTTTGTATTTTTAAATTCAACAGGAATGAAATGGGAAAAGATCGGGAAAAAGATTTTGATTTGGAAGAGAGAACAAGGAAAACTTTATTATCACGATTTTATTTATTTTAGCACATTTTTTATTATTTTTTGGGTTCGGACCCAGTCATAAGTAATTACTTCACCCGTTCTTCTAGGCATGAGGAATTCATTCCTTCGAAACATCAGGTAGCGTAATACTTCTTCAAGTATCGCCCGTTGATCGGAAGCATATGTCGTTCTCCTTGGCAATTCACTAGCTAGTAGGAGCCTCCTGAGTAGACTGCCTCAACCACAAACGGCCCTTCCCAAGTGGGTTCAAATTTTCCTCCTATCTTGCGGTGTGCAAGAATAGGTCTCTGAGAACGAGAACTAAGTCACCAACTTTGCAAGGTTCTTGGGCGGACCGATCTGTCATGGGCTCGAACCATCTTAGCTTGGTATAGTTCTAAATCTCGCTACGCCGCAAGTTTTTTCCCTTCCGGGCTTTCTAATTCCTCTAGTCGTAATTTGGCATTCTCTTCTCGTTGTGATTTTGTTTGCAACTCGCAATTCGAGTGAAGGAAGTCGGACCTCTAAGGGTAACATCGCCTCGGACCCATACACCGGAGCGTAAGGTGTAGCTTCGAGTAGAGTTCGAAGGTTGTCCGTGTAGGCCCATAAGGCTTCTAATAACTTCTCGTGCCAATTTCTCTTATTATCGTCCAAAGATTTCTTTAAAATTTGAACGAGAGTTTTATTAAAAGCCTCAGCTGAGCCGTTTGCTCTTGGATAGTAAATTGTTGAATACCGTCGATCGATTCCCGTATCTCCCGACAAAATTATCGATTTGCGTGCTTCGAATACCGACCCATTATCCGAGATGATCCCGCGCGGCACTCCAAAACGGTAGACAACTCGGTTCTCGAAAAGCCGTAGCACGTGGTGTGCTTTCACTTCTCCGAGTGGAACCGCCTCGCCCACTCGGAAAAGTAATCTGTAGCCGCAAGAATGAAGCGATGTCCTTTTGAAGATGGTGGTTCTATTGGACCCACTATATCCGTGCCCCAACATTCTAATGGCCACGACGCAATTGTCTGGATGTAGCACATTTGGAGGTTGGTGTAGAACCACTCCGTGCACTTGGCATTGGTGACAGCTCTTGGCGATTTTCATGCAATCGGACATCATCAAGGGCCAGTAGTACCCTAGTCTTTTGACCCACAATTTTATATTATGATATTTTTAATTTAATTGCAACGACGCCAAAAACTTGACCCCGCTATTTATATGTATAGAATTGTAATTGTTTATGTTGTGGATGCTACGCAAGTATACGTATCGTATCAAGTAATACAGGGCTCTAGTGGAGTCCTGGTTATTGATCCCACAGGGAAAGAGAAAATTAAATAACAACAAATTTAAAATAATAATAATAATTTTTAAAATAGTAGACGAAAATTTGGAATTCTAAATTTGAGCGCAATAAAGTAACTAAGTATTTTAATTAGGTAACTTAACTAAGTAGAAGGTTAATACGTATCGAAAGTGCGAGAAATTAAACTAATTGCTAAATAAGTCTTAACTATTCAGAAAAAGTATCTTTCACCTTGTTTAGAAATTTAAGTGATTAATGAATTTAAATAGATAATTTTAAGGTATTGTGACAAATAGGAGCATTCCTTATTCTTTACCCTTTGGTCCAGGTGTAAAGAATATTCACTAATCCTATGTTTGATTCATCGAATCGCGACTAAGCTGGGAGGATACCGACTGCCACTTGTCGGCATATTTTTAGGTTTTGGTGTTTTATTTGGAAAAGGGGGTCACTTACAGAAATTGTCGGTGAATTTTAATTTAATTTAAATAAATAATTTGAAAAGTAATATTTGATTTTAAAAATAATTTTAAATTTGAAAATTTTAAGATATGAAATCAAACTGATCTCACATCCCGAATAGTTTATATAAATGAGCACCGCATCACAAACCATGTATCTATCCCGAAGAATGGACACACTGCTTGATGATGGGGCTCGATTAAATAAACTAAAAGATTTGTGACATCTGTTTGGTCCGTACGAATTCCCTCGTTTAATATGAAAACATTAAACGGGGTTTATATTACTCAGGTTCTTTAAAATTCCCTATAAGGGCAAGCCCCTATAGTTAATTACATCTTAAGTGACGGAAATCACCTAAGAAAACTCTCGATAATAATCGGTAGTTACGCTCTCAAGAATCTCGAAGTTTAAGTTTTCGATGGATTGAATTTTAGAATTTCGATAGGGAATGGATCAAGTTTGGAACATTTTGTTTTGGGAATTCGAAGGAAGAAAGGTAGGAGAAATCACGGATTCGAAGTGAACTTCGGTAATTTCCCGACTATCCTATTGTTTGGCTTGGATTTAGGAAAATCCTAATATTTATTTAATGTTTTGATCTTGCCAATTTTAATTAATTAGGACTTATATTTGTATGATAAAATCATACAAATAGCCTTGAATATATGAGGGTTTATGTCGTACCAAACGACTACCTCGGAGTCCTAAGACCGGTTAGGGCTTAATTTACATGACATGATCATGCAAATGCCTAACGAAGAGTTGAGAATTTATGTTGCACTAGGCAAACTACCTCGAAGTCCTATGGCTTGGTTATTTAGTTCTAAGGAAAGTTTTGCTGAAGTAGACTCAGGTTTTGCTGATGACGATGGCCGTGCTTTGCCCACCATGCTCCGAGCTCCTTGTTGTTGTAGTGGTTTAATTTTAGAAATCATAAATCGGGAGGTGAGAAAAGTGTTCGGGTTTAGAGAAAATCTTAAAATCCGGGTGTTTTTAATATTTTAATTAAACAAATCTTAAAGTTGATTATAACAACACCGGTTAAGATCCCACGGTTCCATCCTTCCGGCATCGTTATTTTTATCGGATTCACTTAGTCCGGATAAATTTGCTAAACTCAATTGAATGAGTTCCACACTTTCATTTAGACCGTGGGAAATCCCGTTAGCAACACGTAGGTTACATCATCCGAGGTATTCCCGATCATCCAACAAGACGTTTTAATTTAGTTGTAGTTGTAGTTTTGTTGTTTTGTTTGTGATTAAATCTTGAGTTGTCTTATATTTTGAAATGTTGTGGCGGTGAATTTTATCTTGTAATGACTTTTAATTTAGTTTTGGTTTCAGTTTTAGGGACTATCCTAAAGGTGTAGGTTTTCATGCAACAGTTGTTTATCATGCGAGAAAAGTAAGTGCGATGCGATTAAATAAATTGCAGTAAAGTAAATTCGCAATAAAATAAAAGCGTACCTGGAGGGTCTTCCCGTCATCCCAAGTCGCACTTAAAACACGGTTAGAATATTTAAGCATTTAAAGTAAGTTCCTAGGTAAAAGCTAAGGGAAGGGTTATGGTTTTCTACCAAGTTCCTAATCCTATAACTAGTCATTTCCTATGACATCTAGGTTCTTGTATTTTAGTTTGAGGACGATTTTCTTCATCGAAGAACAACTAAGTTCGATTGTTCTTATAAATATCGTATCATATCGAGGAAGTGCTTAAGACGAATCTTAAACATCTTTTCAATATTTCTAGGATTGTTTTAAGTCCAAGTGAATTTAATTATACAAATGAATTAATCGTCCGGGAGTTCAAGTTTTGTTATCTTGCTCAGTGAACTAGGACATTTGAATATCCTATAAGTGAAGTAATATTTCATTTAACACTCCTCTTAAGAGTTATGACATCACTAGCTTTCGAGGGCAAATGGATGTTCAAGTGGTTCATGATTTAATTTTAGTTAATGGATTTAAGTTTGGAATAGTGTTCAAGTTGTTTTAGATTTATTTTGAATTTCTTTATGTCTTAAGTGATGTTATATTTAGTTCAATTTAATTTAATTTAACTTAATTTAATTTAATGTGGTTTAATTTAATTTAATTTAATTTAAGTTAATTTAATATAATATGATTTAGCTTAATTTAATTTAACTTGATTTAATTTAATATGATTTAGTTTTAATTTAGTTTAATTTAATTTAATTTAATTTAATCTAATTTAATTTAATTTAATTTAATTTAATTTAATTTAATTTAATTTAATTTAATTTAATTTAATTTAATTTAAATTTTAATTTGATTTAATTTAAATTTCAATTTAATGTATTTTAATTTATTTTAATTTAATATGTTTCAATTTTATTTAACTTAATTTAATTTGATTTAATTTAATTTTTTTTAATTTTAATTTAATATTTTATTTTAAAAGGGTTTGATTTAAGTAATTTTAACTTTAATTTAATTTAATGATTAATTCTTTTAGCATTTTAAATCTTAAACTTGGATTATCATTTTAATTAGGAATTAAATATTATTGGGATGATTAATTTAGGGATTCTTAAATTAAAGAGCAAACCTCTTCCTAATAACATCCCTATTTTAATAATTCCAATTTTTTATTATTCTTCCAAATTTAATTAATGATTTTAATTAAAGTTCATTTCAATTATTGTTGAATTTTTTAATAGGTTTCTACCCTTTAATTATTTAAATTTCAATCATCCAAATCAGATTAAGATCAAATATTTTACCTTTTCATTTTATTAAGCCTAAAGTTTTAATTAAGGGTTAAAATTTTAATTACCATTTTGCCCTTCAAGCTTAATAATTTCATAACTCACTAAATTGAGCTCAAATGAATTTGAAATTTTTTTATGTGACTTCACTCATATGTCAATGAAGACATTAGAGGAGAAAATGTGATTTTTCTATATTTAATTTATTTATGTAATTATTTTTGGTGGAAAATAGGGATTTCAAGGAAAATTTAATAATATGACCAAGGAAAGCTTCTATCCTTAAGAAAATTATGGGACATTCCTAATGACCAGAGGACCACTTGGACCAATTTTGGTGATTTTTTGAATTATATTATTTTTATTATAATTATTTTGAGTTTTGGAGTATTAATTAATTTAAAAATAAAATAAAGTTTGAAAAATGAATTTTATATTTTTCAAAAATCTCTCGATATCAAGGAAATCAGAGAATCAATTTTTACAATTTTCTAATTTTTCTCTGATTTAATAGAATTATTTTAATGGAAATGCTAGAAAATACATTTTTTTTTATTTTAAAATTACCCTAGAGGCTTTAAAATTTAATAACTCATCATAGAGACTCAAGAAAAATATGGGGTTTGTTCCTAAGTGATTAAAATTCAAAATGTGACATTTTGGTGAATTTTATTATTTTTGTGATTTTTATTATTTTTTAATTATTAAAATATTAAAATAATACAAAAAATCAACTTTTTTAGAAAATTGAAATTTTAATTTTCTTAAATTCCCCTAATATCAGAGAGGCTCCAAAACCAATTTGGTGAATTTTTGAAAGGAATTTTGAAAGTTATGAATTTTCAAAGTTTAAATTGGCTAAATGGCTTAATCAACCCATTTAGTAGGGCTAACCAAGTCCAATTGACTTCAAATTTTTATGGTGGGTTCCTCTGATCCTAAAGGTCAGAGGAGAATTGATTTCAAGTCAATTTGATGTATAATTAGCTCTAATTAATTAAAGACCTATTTTGGGTGTTTAAGCCAATTAGGGTCATTCCAAGTGAATTAATTCAAAACCTATTTTTCCTAGGGTCCTCTGGTCATAAGAAACATCACCAAATTTTCCTAGAATTTATTTCATAACAAGCTAATTATTAGATTTAAATTACTCAAAACAGTAACATGAATTTAAAAAATCAATAACTTCTCATAGGGATGGCCTCTGACTTTGGAAAATTCACGGAATGTTCCCAAATTCGGAGGCTTCAAAAGCCCTATGGTCTCATGCCATGGTGAATTTCCTATATGCATGGAGAATTAAAACAATGCGAGAGGGTAAATAAATCATTAAAAATAAAATACTTGGATGAAATTAAATGATTTCTTTTCCACGTTATTCTCCTCACGTTCAGCTGAGCGAGAGGGTATTTTTATTTTATTTTTCCGATTTTTCTACACAAAGTTATGAATTTTTTGAAGTTTAGGGAATTAAATAAATCGGAAAATTCCTATTTTTCTACTTATCCGAGTCGGCGCCGTGTCGGCCTTAGCATCTCCGAAGCGCGCGCGTGTCGTCTTCGATTCGGCGCCACCATCCGACTCGGCCGTCCCGGGACCCGCCTTTCACGTAACATCTTCGGTCCGACGCGATCCGAGCCGTCCATCCGATACACGCGCGATCCAACGGTTCCCGGTCATCGTCTACGGCCGGTGCGAACCCGTGACCGTCGACCTTCAACCCTAATTTCTCGCACGATTCTCGACGGATTTTCGTGTTCTTATGCTCTCATGGATTCGTCTTGAAGAGACGAATACATCCATACTGATAAACATGCATTGAAATTGATTCAAATTAGATGGAGAATCTCTGTAAGCTCGGGAAGAAGAGTGAGTTCATACCTTTTCTCAGAGAAGTGAAGCTTCGATCTGAGAGTTGTGTCACCTTCGATTGGGTCCAAGTAAGCTCCAGATGAAGTCCTTGGCTCGGTGAATTGTCTAGCTATGAAAGTAACCACGGCCCGATCACAAAGCTTGGAGGCTTGGAACAACTCGGGTGGCTCAGGGATGGGGCTTTCGGTGGGAAACTTCTCCTCTTGGTTCGGTGAAGGTGTAGGACCGATCGATTTGAAGATTGATCCACTGTGAAGAAGTGTCCTAGTTTTTGGGCTAAAGTTTGAGCTCGAAATTGAGCTCGGTGGAGAGAATCGGGTTGGAATTCAGTGGGGATCAAGTGATCTATGTGTGGAGAGTGATCTGGAATGATTTTGGCAGAGTTTCCTTAAGGTTTGGTTCTGCACCTCTCATGGCCGAGAGGGGTGGTGTTTAAATAGGCATGGATGGAGGCTCTCCCAAGGGGAGTTAGGGCTTGGGATCAGCTGCTTAGGTCAAGAGAGGAACAGCCATGGTGGCCATTGGGCATGGGGCGGCTCAACGAGGGAGAATTGAATTTTTTGGCTCCTCCCGAGGTCTCGGCCATGGTGTTTTCCGGCGGCACTGGTGGCTGGCCGGCCGAGCACTCGGTCACCATCTTGTTCGGGTGGGTCGGGGCGGGGTTTAGTGCAATCAATTGGCCATGGACATGTGTAAAGGAGTTTGATTTAAATGGAATGGGAGAAGGCTCATTTTGGCTTGGTTTGGGTCAACCCATGGAAATAGGCTTGGTGCACCTCCCCAAGACCTGATTATGAGCTGAGGGAATCATTTAGGTCAGCTTAGAAGGAGTGGTGAAGTCTCCATCCATGGTGAGGTGGCTAAGCATGGTTTAGTGTGTGACATGATTACGGTAAAAAAGGGTTTAAAAGGGTTTAAGAAAGAGATCCCCTCTCTTGCCATTAATGGTTTGGTGAGGTGGAAAGTAGATTCCATGGCTCTCATGGCTCCCATGGGGCTCATGCATGGCTTCATGGCTCACCTTTGGCTTTGGGAAAAGCCAAGTCAATTTCATGGAAATGGGTTTAAGGAAATTTTGGCATGTTGATGGAAATTTGGCATATGGCTTGATTTGGAACCATTTGATGATTGATTTGAACTTAGGGATGATTTTAATTGAAGTCATGATGAAGAGAATTTGTCATATGGGCCTTGGATTGATTTTGCCTCTTTGGATTTTGGTGGAGATGGGCTTTAGGAAGGTTTAAGAAAGTGGGTTTTTGGTTTGGAAATAAATTTATGGATGGGAAATTTGTGAAGGATTGGGCCAAACAAATGTTGGTTTTAGCTCATGGATGGGTCATGAGTGATTTGGAGCAAATTTCGGGTGGTTTGGGTTTGAATTGGGTTGGATTTAGGCTTTTTTGGTGAATGGGCCAATATAGGTCAAATTGGGCTAACTTGGGCCAATGTTGGGCTAGGGTTGAAATTGATGTAAAATAAAAGTTGTGAAATGTTTATGGGAGTGTTTCAAAGAGGTTTTGGCTTTGGTTGGGTTTTGATTTTGAGGTTTGGGCCTATTTGGGTTAGGTTTGGGTTTAGGTCAAAATTGGGATTTTTGATTTTGGGTTGAATTTGAGTGGGGTTTGGGTCTAAATTTTGGGCAAATCATGTTAGTGTTTTGTTTATGGGGATTTTAAGGAAGGTTTAGAAAAGATTTGGGGTTAATTGGAGTTGAATTGGATGAGTTTGGGCTAAGTTTGGGTCATGGGTCCAAATTGGGCTTTAAGGCCAAAAGTGAATTTGGATCCAAATGTCAATCAAATTGAAGTTGTATTTGGTCTAGATTGGTGTTGAGGATGTTGAATTGAAGTTTAGAATTGAATTGGACCAGAATTTAGGTCAATTGGGTAGGTTTGGTTTGACATTGGGTTCATTTTGGGTTAAAATGCAGTCAAATCGGGGGTTTTGATAAAAGTGGGGTAAATTGACAAAATTGGCCCATGGTGTAGTTGAACAAAATGAAATTGGGAATATTTGGGATTTTTTGGACTTTTCTGGGAATTTTCTGAATTGTTGGATTTTTTGGCTAAGAGGGGTATTTTGGGTATTTGGAGGGTATCGGGAGGTATTTTTGGAATTTTTGGTGTTTTTGGGTATGGATGATCAATTTGATTGGTGAGGCAATGTTTAGGATTGATTTTGGAGAATTTTGGGTAATTTAGGTGATTTTGCAAATTTTGGGGGTTTTGAGGGTTTTGGGTAGGCTAAGCAGGTGTAGGGTCCCGGGGGTCAAAAATTGAAAATTTGGAAAATTGAAGATTTGGTGAATGTAAGTGGAATGAAATCATTTTGGTTGAGCCATGAAGTCACATCAAGCCCACATGAGCCATGAAGGGACTCATTTGAGGCATCCACTTATGTTGTTCCTAACCCTCTTAGCCAGGGGCTTAGGGGTTAAGGATCATCCATATGAATTACCTACATGAGTCAGGAAGTCAAGTTGGATGAGAGTGTGGTTTTAAGACTTGGAATGTGTCTGATAGTGTAGTGTATATGCAAGTCAACCCTCACCGAGACCAGGCCATCCAGGGGTATTCCTAAGGCCAAGAAGTCACATGGGAACTCATCCTTTAAACCTCCACATTTGATTTCAACCCTCTAGGTGATTAGGGGTCTACAATCAAGCTTGTGGGGTTTGCGAGAGTCAAGAGGTGTTTGAATTTCTAATGGGTGGGTCCCAATTCTAATCCTCTAGGATAGTCAAAGGAAAAGCCTGAGGTTAGATCCTAAGTACTAAAAGAAGGAGAGAAGACCTCATCAAGAATGAGGTAAACAAATGGACCCCCGATAGGTGTGGTGTGCTAACCAAGCACCGCGCGTATTGGCGTTGACCGAAAAGATCAACAAAACCAACACAGATGTCCAAGTGACAAACTTAGGACGAAGTAGAAGAATTTCCGCTGGGGAGTGTCAAGTATATCTCTGAGGCTGGAGATTCCTGAACTCTCGTTGGGGAAAGGAAAAGGAGGTGAGTCCCAAATCACATGATGCGGGGAATTTCGATTTAGATTTTCGTTTTGTTTTAGTTTAAGTTTTGATGTGTAAGTTTAGATTTTGAGTTTTCATTTAGATTGAAGTTTGATAAAAAAATCAATTTGAGGAAATTTGGATTTGAAGTTTGGATTCGAAACGAGGTTCCAATCCGGGATTGTGAAGAAAACTGGAATCGGGGTACCAGCCGCAGAATGAGAATCGGAGTTTAAGTGTTGATTGAAGGGGTTAGAATCAGGATTTAGGTACTGATCTCGAAAAAAGGTGAGGATTGAAATTTAAGTATCAATCCTAGAAGAGAGTCAAAATTTAAGTATTAATCTTGGAATGAGGACTGGAATATAGGTACCATTCTCGAAAATTTAATGAGAATTGAAACGGAGTTCCAATCTCGAAAGTTTAATGAGAATTGGAATTAAACTCCAATCTCGAAAGTTTAATGAGAATTGGAATTGAACTCCAATCTCGAAAGTTTAATGAGAATTGGAAATGGATTCCAATCTCGAAAGTTTAATGAGAATTGGAACGAGGTTCCAATCTCGGAAGTTTAATGAGAATTGGAAATGGATTCCAATCTCGAAAGTTTAATGAGAATTGGAAATGGATTCCAATCTCGAAAGTTTTATGAGAATTGGAACGAGGTTCCAATCTCGAAAGTTTAATGAGAATTGGAAATGGATTCCAATCTCGAAAGTTTAATGAGAATTGGAAATGGATTCCAATCTCGAAAGTTTAATGAGAATTGGAAACGGATTCCAATCTCGAAAGTTTAATGAGAATTGGAACGAGGTTCCAATCTCGGAAGTTTAATGAGAATTGGAAATGGATTCCAATCTCGAAAGTTTAATGAGAATTGGAACGAGGTTCCAATCTCGAAAGTTTAATGAGAATTGGAAATGGATTCCAATCTCGAAAGTTTAATGAGAATTGGAAATGGATTCCAATCTCGAAGGTTTATTTGTGTGAAGAGGGACCCAGTCTCATGCCATCGGAACCAAATCGTACAAAGCTCGTGGCTCACGTGTCGATGGACTCAGTCGATCTCCATACAGGAGGAAAGGTAGGCCACAAAAGTCAAAATGATTTTGATGTGACGAAAAAAGGTTTAGGGTTCTGAAATTGAAGTGTGGGTCTCTTATGAGGAAGAGTTGTCCCGACAAAGAATTTCAAAGCTTCTTGAGATAAATTTCGATTTGGAGTTGATTTGAAATATTTGAAAAGATGAATTTAGAGTGGGATCCGATTTGAGATTCATTTTCATTTTGTTTGTCATTTAACTTTCCAAATTTTTTTTTAGTTGTGTATTTAATGTTCATGTGAATTTTATTTAGCGTTCACGTGGATTTTGAAGTTATTTTTATGTTTGGATTTTTAAGGAAAAATAATTCTCATTTATTATTTATATTTTTATTTTCTTTTTTTTATTTTATTTTATTTTTATTATTATTTTTTTATTTTTTTTTCTTTTCTGTTCTTTGTTCGAAGTTCGTTTAACTTTAATGGCGTTTCCAGGTCAATTCGCACAAAAGAGGTGAAGGCCAAAAATGTGACATCATCACTTTCATTCCAATCACGCTGAAGATACATCATACAACTCGATCTGAAATACATCTCATACAATCCATATAGACTCAAAACGGACTATGTATGATCTTTGTCGATCCATCCGAAAGGGTATCTGTCAAAAATCCGTGTAATCGAATAAGTGAGGTACATGGTCGATAACATCACCTTCCAAGCCATCCTTGGCAAGGATGCCGTAGGGATGTACGTTGGAGGTGTGATATTTTCCATGTAACTCGCGGACTCGTAAGGTCGGAGGCTCTCTAACTCCGGGTCACGGCTGGAAGTGGTAAGGTGCTTTCTCGTCGTCCATCCTTCCGAAAGTAAGCGAGATCCGCTTCACTTGGTACTCCCGTATGCAATGTTTAGCGACATCCGCTCCGTTGCCCTTCGATATCATGAAGGAACCTACCGGTAATGGTATCTTTCTCGGCCCTCGGAACTCACCCGGGCCCGTTATCCGGAGGTCGGACCCGAACATGATATTACACTCATTCGAAAAGAAGCGTGCGAAAGGTCTGATAAAGTCGTGGTGATCTATGTGCGGGGGTATGCAGTCACCCTTCTTGTAAAAATTAATGATGCAACTGTTGGGTATGCAATCTGCTGGCAGTACCCTCCATGTTATCATTATTTTTACCATCCTTTTAATGACTAATGGCATTGGATCCACCTGGCCATGACGGAGTATCCCTGGTGGGTTTCCCTTCCTGTCTTCTGCGAAGTTGTAGCAGCATCCACATTGTATTGTAATTCTCCCTTCCCCTGGCATCCATCTCCGGGGTTCCGAGTAAGTGTTTTCTCTTAAGCGACCCGCTCGGCCCATCTTTTTTAAATCCCGGATGCGATCCACGATTTGTTGTTGTTCGTATTCCGAGAACACGTACGTATGTAACTCGAGGCCTTCTAGTATATTGATCCTCCTGCCTCGATTCTCTCGAAGTATTCAAAAGTTTTCTTCGGACATTCCGTATTCTTTCTAGCTCGTATTCGGGATAATTTGCAAATGGCGAGGGCCCGGTGACGTCTTGTGGGATATATGGCTCAATCCCTTCACGTTTTCCCGCATACCTCGGCTCCTCGGGGATGATGTCCGTCGGGACATCCTCCGGGGTTGCTTACGCAACAAGGTCATGCATTCTCGGTGGCTTTGTCCGGTGGCATTGTAGCCTTCTTTCTTCCGTTCTTCTCGAGATTTCCCCGGTCTCTTCTGTTATCCTCGAGCTCGGTCTCCTTTCTTCGAGTTCCTGGTGAATTGGTGTCCTTGAAGTGTATGTATCGCGCAGTAGTATCCGCCTCGTCGTGCTCGGTCCGTTGCTAATTTAGTTAACATCTTGCGGATACGGCGATTTTTGTTTCTTCGTTGAGTTCTTTGTGAGAGTAGCTCTTCGTATTTCTCGAATTTACGTGGGCGCGGCGTCGACAAGCTCGCCCTCTGCCGTAGCGACTACGGATTTGATTCTCTTGTCTTCTTCGAGTGTTTGTTTTTCTTTTATTAATCTCTGGATTGGTGGCTTGGGCCACCCACTTTCATTACTTGTCCGATCGGGCGGTTCTTCTCGGTCGATGGGACCCGGTCACTTTCCTCGTATTGCGGGCTCGCTGGTGCGAAGTCCGAGTCAATCTCTATTATCGCTCCATCTTTCACCCTCTTTTCGTCGAGTGCAAGGCTTACGCCATTTCTAAAGTTCGGGACCAACCGCCCGTTCGACATTTCCTCGCGAAAAGACAAGGAAAAGGATCGGGAGTCATACTTAAGAACAAGAACATTAAGAAAATGTTTATTAAAGACAGTTTTTTTTTTATTATTTTTATAATTTTAAATTCAACAGGAATGAAGTGGGAAAAGATCAGGAAAGAGATTTTGATTTGGGAAAGAAAATAAGGAAAACTTTATTATCATGATTTTATTTATCTTAGCACATTTTTATTATTTTGGGTTCGGACCCAGTCATAAGTAATTACTTCACCCGTGCTTCTAGGGATGAAAAATTCATTCTTTCGAAACATCAGGTAGTGTAGTACTTTTTCAAGTATCGTTCATTGATCGGAAGCATATGTCGTTCTCCTTGGCAATTCACTAGCTGGTAGGAGCCTCCTGAGTAGACTGCCTCAACTACAAACGGTCCCTCCCAAGTAGGTTCAAATTTTTCTCCTATCTTGCGGTGTGCAAGAATAGGTCTTTTGAGAACGAGAACTAAATCACCAACTTTGAAGGTTCTCGGGCGGACCCGGTATGTCATGGGCTTGAACCATCTTAGCTTGGTATAGTTCTAAATTCGTCTGCAGCTGCGAGTCTTTTTCCTTCCGGGCTTTCCGATTCTTCTAGTCGTAATTTGGCATTTTCTTCCGTCGTGATTTTGTTCGCAACTGCAATCTCGAGTGAAGGAAGTCTGGACTTCCAAAGGTAACACTCGCCTCGGACCCATACACCGGAGCGTAAGGTGTAGATTGAGTAGGAGTTCGAAGGTTGTCCGAGTAGGCCCATAAGGCTTCTAACAATTTCTCGTGCCAATTTCTCTTATTATCGTCCAAAGTCTTCTTTAAAACTTGAACGAGAGTTTTATTAAAAGCCTCAGCCAGGCCGTTTGCTCTCGGGTAGTAAATTGTTGAATAGCGCCAGTCGATTCCGTGTCTCCTGACGAAATTGTTGATTTGTGTGCTTCTGAATGCTGACCCATTATCTGAGATGATCCTGCGCGGCACTCCGAAACGGTAGACAACTTGGTTTTTGAAAACTGTAGCACGTGGTGTGCTTTCACTTCTCTAAGTGGAACTGCCTCTGCCCACTTTGAAAAGTGATATGTAGCCGCAAGAATGAAGCGATGTCCTTTTGAAGATGGTGGTTCTATTGGACCCACTATACCCGTGCCCCAACATTCAAATGGCCACGACGCAATTGTCGGAGGTAGCACATTTGGAGGTTGGTGTAGAACCACTCCGTGCACTTGGCATTGGTGACGGCTCTTGGCGATTTTCATGCGATCGGTCATCATCGAGGGCCGGTAGTACCCTAGTCTTTTAATTTTTATTTTCATCTTCGGACCCGATCGGTGAGCGCCACGAGTCCCGAATGCACCTCTTTAACGATTTCACGAGCCTCGGACCCGCTCGAGCATCTTAGCCACATTTGATCGAAAGACCTTCCGTATAATGTGTTGTTTATTAATGCGTAGGACGAGTTCTTTTCTTGATCCGATGGAGCTAACGACCTATCGTCCGGTAATTTTCCGTTTGCTGGGTAGTTCATTAATGGCCGTCGCCAATCTTCCGTGTTTTACGTTACTGCCGCAATCGATCCTTTTTCTTTTTCGATTTGTGTATTGTGTCTATGTCGAGCCGTGATAGGACCCGACGTCCGTGAACTGACACTTCCACCGATTCATCTTGCAAACGGCAAATTCTTTTGCGAGATCGGACTAGCGCATCCGCTAAAGCGTTTTCTTTCGTGGAATTTTGTAGATTGTCACATTCGGAATCATGTCTAACAATATTGTATGGCATACCTGGAAGTATTGCTCGAGTCTTGGTTTTAAAATTATGTATTGTATCGGCGATCCGTTGAATGATTAACTCGCGAATCCCCGTAGATGTTGATGTCCGTTATACCCATTCGAATAGTTAATTCCGATCTCGTTATGAGGGCTTCGTATTCGCTTTGTTATTCGTACACCGGCTCTGTCAAGTGGTAGGAGTATCTTAACATCCCCGCTCCGTGTTATAAAGATTAGTCCGATCCCCGCCTTACCGGCACTATCACTTACGATTCTTCATCTTTATGTGCCGAAGATGCTCCGTCGAAATACAATTCCCAACGTCGATCATCGTGGTCTTCTAGGTTCATTATTTGTTCATCCGGCAAGTCGTCATCGAGAGGAGATTCTGCCGCAAAGGGTGTGCCTGCGAGGAAGTCCGCTAGGACTTGTCCTTTTACGGCACGAAGAGGCACGAAAGTTATATCGAATTGCAATAATATCATTGACCATCTCGCAAGTCTGCCGGAAAGCGTTGGACGGGTCATCAAGTATTGCAATGGATTAAATTTCGAAATCAGGTTGACCTTATGAGAAAGCATGTAGTGCCCGAGCTTTTGAGCGGCGAAGATCGGGGACTAAACGGTGCTTTTCAATTGCGGGATACCTTATTTCCGTCGGCGATGAACGACGGCTTAGGTAGTAAAGAGCATTTTCTTTACCCTCATCATCGACACTAAGCTAACGGGGCTCGAGAGAGTCGTCTAAAGCCGCGGTATAAAGTATCGGCGGTCCTACTCCGAGACCGGGGCTCGCTAAGACAGGAGGTGTCATTAAATATTGTTTAATGTCCTCGAAGGCCCTACGGCATTTCTCTTCCCAAATAAATTTGGCGTCCTTTTTAACTAGTGCCGAGAAAGGCCGACACCTACCGACGAGTTTCGAGATAAAGCGTCGAAGATATGCCAACTTCCCTTGAAAAGATCGTAGTTGTTTTAAGGTTCCGGGAGGTGGCATTTCTAAGATGGCTTTAATCTTTTCCGGTCGATTTCAATTCCACGATGTCGGACAACGAATCCTAAGAATTTCCCGGAGGTGACGCCGAAGGCGCCATTTTAAGGGATTCATCTTAAGGTTAAATTGTCTTAATCGTTCGAAAACAATTCTCAAATCATACGAGTGGTTTTCTTTTACTTTGCTTTTGATGACCACATCATCCACGTAGCATTCGACTTGATTGTGGATGAGATCATCAAAAATTCTTGTCATCGCTCTACGGTAGGTTGCTCATGCGTTCTTCGATCCGAATGGCATCACCTTGTGTAGCAATATACTCCGATCGGCGTTCCGAATGTCGTAAGTTTTTCATCTTCCGGAGCCATTTTTATCCGGTTGTATCCCGAAGATCCATCCATGAATGAGAATATTTCATGTGTTGAAGCAATGTCAATCATTAATTCCGGGATCGGTAGAGGAAATTCATCTTTTGGACATGCCTTGTTTAAATCTCCGAAATCCACACAAATTCCGATCCGACCATTCTTCTTCCTGATCGGTACCACGTTGGCTAACCAAGTCGGGTATTGTTCTTCACGGACAAATTTAGCGTCTATTAGCTTTTTAACTTCGGCTATGACTTGTTGTTCGATTTCTAGACGCATTCTTCCGGGACCTTGTCCGACCGAGACGAAGCAGGATCCACCCCTAGCTTATGATCGCGACCTGCGGAGCCAAACTCGGCATCTCATCGTAGCTCCAAGCAAAACAGGTCTTTAAATTCCATCAATAAGTTGATTATTTCTTCGGAGTCTTCTTTATTGAGTAAGGAGCTAACAAAGGTAGGTCTAGGTTCTTCGCTAGTACCTAAGTTAACTTCCGTTAACTCATCTGTCGTAGATTTGATCTCTTCTTCGAATTCTGGTGGAGCGTCTCCAATTTGTAAATCTTCGAGTTCTTCTGTAGTTTTCATGCAGTCTTCATTAGACTTGCAAGTGACAACCATGCAAATTTCAGTATCGTCAACTGATCCTACTGTGCCGAATCCGAGACCATGCTTTGAATTGGGTGGACGACCGGAGTTATTCCATAAATTTTCAAAACGTTGTGATTGACCTTTTGTCCATTGTCGAGGTAAGAAACCACGCTGAATTAAATTTTGAACACGGGAGAGTACCACTCAAAAGGCAATTCCATTAATTCCGATGAAGTAGCATCTTCAAATTGTACATTATTTTCGGTTTTGGAGGAAGGAGCACTCGTCGGCATATTTTTAGGCTGAGTGTCGTATTTTGAAAAGGGTCGCCTTACGTAAGTTGTCTGGCGAATTTTCATATTTTAAATTTAATTTAAATATATATATAATTTAGAAAGTAGTATTTGATTTTGAAAATAATTTTTAAATTCGAAGATTTTAAGATATGAAATCAAACCGATCTCACATCCCAAATAAGTTTATATAAACGAGCACCGCATCACAAACCGTGTATCTATCCCTAAGGATAAACACACCGCTTGATGGTGGGGCTCTGCTAAATAAACTAGAAGATTCGTGACATCCGTTTGGTCCGCGAACCAATTTTATAAGCCGACAAATTCCCCCGCCTAATATGAAAACATTAAGCAGTGGTTTATATTACTCGGGTTCTTTAAAATTCCTATAAGGGCAAGCCCCTATAGTTAATTACATCTTAAGTGACGGGAATCACCTAAGAAAACTCTCGATAATAATCAATAATTCCGCTCTCAAGAATTTCAAAGTTTAAGTTTTCAAAGGATTGAATTTTTGAAATTTCAAAAGGGATTAGCTCAAATTTGGAACATTTTATTTTGGAAATTCAAAGGAAGAAAAGTAGGAGAAATTACGGATCCGAAGCGAACTTCGGTAATTTCCCGACTATCCTATTGTTTGGCTTGGATTTAGGAAAGTCCTAATGTTCATTTAATGTTTTAATCTTGTCAATTTTAGTTAATTAGGGCTTATATTTATGTGATAGAATCATATAAATCGCTCGGAAGATATGAGGGTTTATGTCGTATCGACGACTACCTCGGAATCCTAAGACCGGTTAGAGCTTAATTTGCAATGCAAATGCCTAACGAAGAGTTGAGGATTTATGTTGCACTAGGCAAACTACCTCGAAGTCCTATGGCTTTGTTATTTAATTCCAGGAAAGTTTTGCTGATGTAGATTTCAGTTTTGCTGACGACGATGGCCGTGCTGCCCACCATGCTCCGAGCTCCTTGTCGTTGCAGAGGTTTAGTTTTAGAAATCATAAATCAGGGGATGAGAAAAGTGTTCCGGTTTAGAGAAGTCTTAATTTCCAAGTGTTTTTTGTGTTTTAATTAAAACAAATCTTAAAGTTGATTATAACAACACCGGTTAAGATCCCACGGCTCCATCCTTCCGCATCATTATTTTTATCGGATTCACTTAGTCCGTATGAATTTGCTAAACTCAACCGAATGAGTTCCACACTTTCATTTAGACCGTGGGAAATCCCGTTAGCAACACGTAGGTTACATCATCCGAGGTATTCCCGATCATCCAACAAGACGTTTTAATTTAGTTATAATCGTAGTTTTGTTGTTCCGTTTGTGATTAAATTTTGAGTTGCTTTATATTTTGAAATGTCGTGGAGGTGAATTTTATCTTGTAGTGTCTTTTAATTTAGTTATGGGTTTCGGCTTTGGTTTCCGTCCTAAAGGTGTAGGTTTTCATGCAACCGTTGTTTATCATGCAAGAAAAGTAAGTGCGATGCAATTAAATAAGTTGTCGTAAAGTAAATCGCAATAAAATAAAAGCGTACTCCGAGGGTCTTCCCGTCATCCCAAGCTGCACTTAAAACACAATTAGAATATTTAAGCAAGTTCCTAGGTAAAGCTAAGGGAAAGGGTTATGGTTTTCTACCAAGTTCCTAATCCTATAGCTAGTCATTTCCTATGACGTCTAGGTTCTCGTGTTTTTAGTTTGAGGACGATTTTCTTCATCAAAGAATAACTAAGTTCAATTGTTCTTATAAATGTCCTATCATATCGAGGAAGTGCTTAGGAAGGATCCTAAACATCTTTTCAATATTTCTAGGATTGTTTTAAGTCCAAGAGAATTTAATTATGTAAATGAACCGATCGTCCGAGGTTTTCAAATTTTATTAACTCGTTCAATGAACTGTGACATTTGAATGTCCTATAAGTGAAGTAACATTTCATTTAATATTCCGTTTAGTGAGTTATGATAACTAAAGCTCCTGAGGCAAAATGATACTTAATGATTTGTGATGCAAATTTAAGTTCAAATTAATGATTTAAGTTTGGAATAGTGTTCAAGTTATTTTAGATTTATTTTTGAGTTCTTTATGTCTTAGGTGGTGTTATTTAATTCAACTTAATTCAATTTAATTTAATTTAATTTAATTTAATTCTATTTAATTCAATTTAGTTTGATTTGATTTAATTTAAATCAATTTAGTTTGATTTGATTTAATTTTTAATTTAATTTAATTTAATTTAATTTAATTTAATTTAATTTAATTTAATTTAATTTAATTTAATTTAATTTAATTTAATTTAATTTAATTTAATTTTATTTATTTAACTTTATTTAATTTAATTTAATTTAATTTATTTATTTATTTAATTTTATCTATTTAATTTAATTTAATTTAATTTAATTTACTTAATTTAATTTAATTTTTAATTTAATTTAATTTAATTTTAATTGAAATTTTTGAAAGAGTTTAATGATTTAATTTTAGTTTAATGATTAAGTCTTTTAATATTTTAAATTTGAGTTATCATTTTAATTAAGAGTTGAATATTAATGAGATGATTAATTTAGGGATTTTTAAATTAAAGAATAAATCTCTTCCTAATAATATCCCTATTTTAATAATTCCAATTTTATTATTCTTCCAAATTTAATCAATTATTTAATTAAGGTTTAATCATTTTAAATTGCTTAATGGGTTTCTACCCTTTAATTATTAAATTTCAATCATCCAAATCAATTTAGGATCAAATATTTTACTTGTTAATTTTTTATTAAACCTAAAGTTTTAATTAAGGGTTAAAATTTAATTACCATTTTACCCTTCAAGCCTAATAATTTCATAACTCACTAAATCGAACTCAAATGAACTTGAAATTTTTATGTGACTTCACTCATATGTCAATAAAGACATGAGAGGAGAAAATGTGATTTTTCTGTATTTAATTTATTTATATAATTATTTTTAGTAGAAAATAGAGATTTTTAAGGAAAATTTGATAACATGACCAAGGGAAAGTTTCTGTCCTTAAGAAAATTAGGGGACATTCCTAATGACCAGAGGACCACTTGGACCAAATTTTGTAATTTTTTGAATTATATTTTATTTATTAGAATTATTTTAAGTTCTGGAGTATAAATTAATTTAAAAATAAAATAAATGTTGAAAAATGAATTTTATAATTTTTAAAATTCTCTCTGATATCAAGGATTCCAGAGAACCAAATTTTACAATTTTCTGATTTTTCTTTGATTTATTATAATTATTTTGGTGAAAATGCTAGAAAATACATTTTTTTAATTTTAAAATTACCCTAGAGCTTTAAAAATTAATATTTCACCAAATAGGCCTAACAAAAATATGGGGTTTGTTCCTAAGTGATTAAAATTCAAAATGTGACATTTTGGTGAATTTTATTATTTTTGTGATTTTTATTATTTTTTAATTATTAAAAATATTAAAATAATATTAAAAATCAACTTTTTTAGAAAATTGAAATTTTAATTTTCTTAAATTCCCCTGATATCGAGAGACTCCAAAACCAATTTGGTGAATTTTTGAAAGATATTTTGAAAGTTATGAATTTTTAAAGTTTAAAATGACTAAGTCGGCTTAATCAACCCAATTAGTGGGGCTAACCAAGTCCAATTGACCTCAAATTTTTATGGTGGGTTCCTCTGATCCTAAAGGTCAGTGGAGAATTGATTTCAAGTCAATTTGATGTATGGTTAGCTCTAATTAATTAGAGACCTATTGTGGGTGTTTAAGCCAATTAGGGTTATTCTGAGAGAATTAACTCAAGTCCTATTTTTCCTAGGGTTCTCTGGTCATAAGGAACATCACCAAATTTTCCTAGAATTTATTACACAACATGCTATTTATTGGAATTAAAATACTCTAAACAAGTGACATGAATTTGAAAAATCAATAACTCTTCATAGGATGGCTCTCCGACTTTGGAAAATTCAGGGAATGTTCCCAAATTCAGAGGCTTCAAAAGCCCTATGGTCTCATGCTATGGTGAATTGTATGAATGCATGGAGAATTAAATGTATGCAGGGAGTAAATAATTAATTAAAAATAAAATACTGGACAAAATTAATTAATTTCTTTTCCACATTATTCTCCTCTGTTCACTCGAGCAAGAGGGTATTTTTATTTTATTTTTATGATTTTCCTACACAAAGTTATGAATTTTTAAAGTTTAGGGAATTAAATAAATAGAAAATACCCCTAATTTTCTACTTATCCACGCGGCGCCGCCGAAACATCTGCAGCCTCCGAAGTGCCGCGCGGCGCGCTCCCATTCGACGCCGCCATCCGCGTCGCCGCTCCCGGACCCGCCGTATCGCTCCGTCCCTCCGATCCGACGCGATCCCCGGCCGTCCGTCCGCGCGTGTATTAAATGGACGCGCATCCGTTCATCGTCCCCAAGTGTCCTCACCCGAGAGCCGTCCACACTAAATCCTTAATATCTCACTCGATACTCAATGGATTTTCATGTTCTTATGCTCTATGGATTCGTCTCGAAGAGACGAACACATCTATACGGCTATCATGCATCGAAATTAAGGCATTTGAAATGGAGAATCTCCGGATGCTCGGGATGAAGAATTAGTTCATACCTTTGCTCGCAGAAGTGTGGCTTCGATCCGAGAGTTGTCGCACCTTCGATCGGATCCCGCAGAGCTCCGCATGAAGTCTCCCGGTCTCAGTGAATTGTCTAGATGTGATTTCGACCAAGCCCGATCACAAAGCTTGGAGGCCGGAGCAACCGGGTGGCCCGGAGATGGGGCTTTTGTCGGTGGACACCTTCCCTCGTCCGGTGAAGGTGTAGATCCAATCAATTTGGGGATTGGCTCACCGTGGAGAAGTGTCCCGGTTTTGGGTGGAATTTCAACTCGAAATCGAGCTCACAGAGAAGAAATGGCAGGGGGATTTCACTCGGGGATCAAGTGCTCTAAGTATGGAGAATGATCCGGAGAAATTTTGGCGCAGTTTCGCAAGGTCCGGTTCAAGACCTCTTCATGGCCGAGAGGGTGAGGGGTTTAAATCAGAGAGGTCGGAGGGCCTCCTGTGGGAGCCGAGGGCCGGGATCGCTCGCTCTTGGCATGTGAAGAACAGCCCATGGTGGCTATTGGGCATGGGGCAGCTCGCAAGGGAGAATTCCAAAGTTCGGCTACTCCCAAGGTCTCGGCCATGGTGTTTTCCGACGGCTCGGTGGTCGGCCGCTGTGCACCGGTCACCATCTTGTTCGAGTGGGTCGTGGCTGGGGTTTGGTGCATTCAATCGAGGTTCGACATGTGTAAAGTGGTTGAATCAAAGTAGAAAGGGAAGGGGCTATTTTAGCTTATTTTGGTCAACCCATGCAAATGGGTTGGGTGCACCTCCCCAAGACTCGGTTTCTGGGCCGAGGAGGTCAGTGGGTCAATCTCCCATGTGTGGTGGAGTCTCCATCAAGGATTAGGTGGCAAAGCATGGTTTAGAGTGTGACATGCTTAAGGTAAAAAAAGGCTTAAGAAGGATTAGGAAAGGGGGTCCTCCTTTTTCCATTAATGGCTTGATCACATGTCAAACTCTCCATGGCTTCATGTGGCTTGTCCATGGCTTCGCATGGCTTGTCTTTAGCTTAGTGGAAAAGTTTAATCAATTTCATGAAAATGGATTTTAGGAATTTTTTGGTAATTTGATGGAAATTTGTATGAAACTTGATTTGGAATGATTTGATGATGAATTTAGGACTTAGGTATTGAGTTTAATTGCAAGTATGATGAGGGGAAATATCATATGGGCTTTGGGACCAATTTTGGGCCTTTGGATGTGGTAAAAGATGGGCTTTTAAAATGGTTTAAGGAATGGGCCTTTAAGTTTAAAAATGAATTTATGGATGGAAATTTTGTAAAGAGGTTGGGCCAAATAATTGTTGAGTTTGGTTTAGGGATGTGTCATGAGTGGTTTGAAACAAACTTGAGGTGATTTGGGTTCGAATTGGGTCGATATCGGCCTTTTGGTAAAGAGGCTAAGGTGGGCCAAAATGGGCTAACTTGGACCAATGTTGGGCTAGAGTTGAAATTGATGTAAAATAAATGTTGGGAAATGTTTATGGGAGTGTTTCAAAGAGGTTTTGGCTTTGATGGGTTTTGATTTTGGGATTTGGGCTCATTTGGGCTAGGTTTGGGTTTAGGTCAAAAATGGGCCTTTTAGTTTTGGGTTGAATTTGAGTGGGGTTTGGATAAAAATCTTGGGCAAATCATGTTAGTGTTTTGTTTATGGGGATGTCAAGGAAGGTTTAGAAAAGATTTGGGGTTAATTGAGTTGAATTGGGTGAGTTTGGGTTAAGTTTGGGTCATGGGTTCAAATTGGGCTTTAAAGCCAAAAGTGAAATTGGATCCAAATGCCAATCAAATTAAGCTTGGATTTGGTCTAGATTGGTGTTGGGAATGTTGAATTGAAGTTTAGAATTGAATTGGACCAGAATTTAGTTCAATTGGGTAGGTTAGGTTTGACATTGGGTTTACTTTAGGTTAAAATGGGTCAAATTGGGGGTTTTGATAAAAGTGGGGTAAATTGACAAAATTGGCCCATGGTGTAGTTGAACAAAATGAAATTGGGAATATTTGGGATTTTCTGGAATTTTCTAGGAATTTTCTGAATTTTTGGATTTTTTGCTAGTGAGGGGTATTTTGGGTATTTCGGAGGGTATCGGGAGGTTTTCTTGGAATTTTTGGTATTTTTGGATATGGATGATCAGTTTGAGTGATGTGGAAATGTTTGGGAATGATTTTGGAGAATTTTGGGTGATTTGGAAATTTTTGAGAAATTTGGGTAGTTTCAAGGTTTTGAGTAGCTAGCGGTGTAGGGTCCCGGGGTCAAAAATCGAAAATTTGGAAAATTAAAGATCGGGTGAATGTAAGTGGAGTAAAATCATTTTGGTTGAGCCATGAAGCCATATCAAGCCCACATGAGCCATAAAGGGACTCATTCGAGGCATTCACTATGTTGTTCCTAACCCTCTGGCCCAAGGGCTTAGGGGTTAAGGACCATCCATGTGAATCACCTTCATGAGTCGAGAGATCAAATTAGGTATGGGTGTGTTTTTAGAAGTGTGTGAAAGTGTAGTGTATAGGTGTAGTGTGTGTGTAAGTCAGCCCTTCACTGCACTGTAGCCACCTGTGGGCACTCTAAGGCCAAAGAGTCCTATAGGAACTCATCCTTTAAACTTCCACATTCGATTTCAACCCTCTAGTGCGATTAGGGGTCTACAACAAGTTTGTGGAGTTTGCAGGGAGTTAAGAAGTGGCTTGAATTTCTAAGTGGTGGATCCCAATTCTAGTCCTCTAAGATAGTCAAAGGAAAAGCCTAAGGCTAGATCCTAAGTACTAAAGAGAAGAAGAGAAGACCTCATCAAAAATGAGGTCAACAAATGGACTCCCAATAAAGTGTGGTGAGCCGACGGAGCACACCGCGCGTATCGGTGTTGACCGAAGCGATCAACAAAACCAACACGTATGTCCAAGTAACAAACTTAGACAAAGTAGAAGAGCTCACTGGGGAGTGTCAAGTATATCTCTGGAACTGGAGATCCTTGAACTCTCGCTGGGGAAAGGAAAAGGAGGTGAATCCCAAATCACAAGATTTAGGAGAATTTCGATTTAGACTTTATTTTGTTTCATGTTCAAGTCATGATGTGTGAGTTTAGATTTCAATTTGGAGTTTTAATTTAGATCAAGTTTGTCAAGATTAATTTCAAGAGATTCGATTTGAATTGAAAATTGGAATTTCGAGGTTTTAGATGCAACATCTTCAACCTCAAAAGAAAATCGAATCGACTCGCATCGAATTATCGCAATGAGGAGAGATCTCGTGGCAATGCGGTATTGGATGTAAAATCCTTAACCTCAAGAATTTGAATTCGATTTGATGTATTTCATTGCGATAGGGAAAAGATCCTAAAGCAATGCAGTCTCTGATGTAAAATCCTCGACCCAAAAGTTCGAATTCGATGTATTTCATCGCGATAGTGAAAGAATCCTAAAGCAATGCAGCTTTGGATGTAAAATCATCAACCCCAAAAGTTCGAATTCGATGTATTTCATTGCGATAGGGAAAGAATCCTAAAGCAATGCAAGTCTCGATGTAAAATCCTCGACCCCAAAAGTTCGAATTCGATGTATTTCAAAGGCAATAGGAAAGAATCCTAGCAAAGGCAGCTGGATGTAAAATCCTCGACCTAAAAGTTTGAATTTGATGTATTTCAAAGGCAACAGGGAAAGAATCCTAGCAAAGGTGCAGTCTTGATGTAAAATCCTCGACCCAAAAGTTCGAATTCGATGTATTTCAAAGGCAAAGGAAGATAATCCTAGAAGGTGCACTTGGATGTAAAATCCTCGACCCAAAAGTTTGAATTTGATGTATTTCAAAGGCACAGGAAGAGAATCCTAAAGCAAAGGCAACTTGGATGTAAAATCCTCGACCCAAAAGTTCGAATTCGATGTATTTCAAAGGCAACAGAAGAGAATCCTAGCAAAGTGCGGTACTTGGATGTAAAATCCTCGACCCAAGAGTTTGAATTTGATGTATTTCAAAGGTAACAGGAAGAGAATCCTAAAGCAAGGCAGCTTCGATGTAAAATCCTCGACCCAAAAAGTCGATTTTGATGTATTTCAAAGGCAATAGGGAAAGAATCCTAAAGCAATGCAGATCTTCGATGTAAAATCCTCGACCCAAAAAGTTGATTTCGATGTATTTTTGATGCGAGATCCGGAAAGATCGCATTCTGAGATTTGAAATTCGACCGAGATTTGGTTCTAAGATCCGGAAGATCGAATTCGAGATTTGATAGAGATCGAGATTTGAATCTGGAAAGATTGAATTTGAAATTTGATAGAGATTCGGAATCCGGAAAGATCGAACTCGAGATTTGATAGAGATTCGGAATCCGGAAGGATTGAATTCGAAATTGGAAGGATGAGTTCGAACTCTGTTGAAATTCGATTTAAGATTTGATTTGAAATTTGGAAGATCATATTTGAAGTTTGATCGAGATTGGATTCGAAATTTGATTGAGAATTTGATTTAACATTTTTGTTGATTTTGTCTATCGTTTAATGATTCAAATTTTATTTTATCGTTTATTTAATGTTCATGTGAATTTGGTGTTCGTCATTTTTAGATTTTTTTTTTTAGAAAGTTTTCTTTTATCTTTTTTTTTGTTTTATTTCTTTTCTGTTCTTTGTTCGAAGTTCATTTAACTTTAATGGCGTTTCCCAATCAATTTGCACAAAAGAGGTGAAGGCCAAAAATGTGACATGGTCACTTTCATTCCAATCATGTAGAAGATACATCATACATCTCTGATCCGGAATATATTTCATACAATCCATGTAAACTCAAAACGGATCGTGTATGATCTTTGTTGATCCATCCAAAGAAGCATCCGTCAAAAATCCATGATCGAATAGTGGGGTGCATGGTCAATAACATCACCTTCCAAGCCATCCTCGGCAAGGATGCCGTATAGATGTACATCGGAGGTGTGATATTTTCCATGTAACTCACAGCTCGTAAGGCCTGAGGCTCTCTAGCTCCGGTCCGGCCGGAAATGGTAAGGTGTCTTTCCGTCGTCCATCCTTCCGAAAGTAACCGAGATCCGCTTCACCGGTACTCCCGGTATGCAATGCTTAGCGATATCCGCTCCGTTGCCCTTCGCATCATGACGGAACCTACCGGTAAAGGTATCTTCACCGGCCCTCGGAACTCACCCGGACCTCGCTATCCGGAGGTCGTATCCGAACATGATGTTACACTCGCTCGGAAAGAGACCGTACGGTAAAGGTCCGACAAAGTCGTGGTGATCTATGTGCGGGGGTATGCAACTACCCCGTTTCGTAGATGTCGATGATGCAACTATTGGGTATGCAATCCGCCGCAAGCACTCTCCATGTTATCAATCTCTTTACCATTCTCTCGATGACCGATGGCATCGGATCCACTCGCCCATGACGGAGTATTCCCGTGGGTTTCCTTCCCGTCCTCCGCAAAGTTAGTAACAAAGATCCACATTGTATCGTGATTCTTCCTTTCCCCGGCATCCATCTCCGGGTTCCGAGTATGTGTTTTCCTCAGCGGCCCGCTCGGCCCATTCTTTTCAAATCCCGGATGCAATCCACGATTTGCCGTCGTTCATACTCCGAGAATACGTCCGTATGTAGCTCGAGGCCCTCCAAGATATCGATTCTTCCGCCTCTAATTCTCTCGAAGTATTCAAAGGTTTTCTTTTCAACATTCCGCATTCTCTCCAGCTCGTATTCCGGAATGATCCGCGATGGCGAGGCCTCGTGACATATCGTGGGATATATGGTTCAATCCCTTCACGTTCTCCCGCATACCTCGCTCCTCGTGGATGATGCCCGTCGGGACATCCCCGGGTTGCTTCCGCAACAAGGTCATGCATCATCGGTGGTTCTATCCGGTGGCGTGGTAGCCTTCTTTCTTCTCGATTTTCTCGAAGATTTCCCCGGTTCTTTCCGTCATCCTAGAGCCGGCCTCCTTTCTTCGGTGTTCCCGGTGAACCGGTGTCCTCGAAGTGTATGCACCGACATTAGCAACCGTCTCGTCGCGCCGGTTCGCGCCTAGTTTTGTTAACATCTTACTGATACGGCGATTCTTATTTCTTTGTTGCGTCGTCGCGAGAGTAGCTCTTCGAACTTCGAATCTCCGCGGGCGCGGCGCCGACAAGCTCGCCCTCCGCCGTAGCGACTACGTACTTCATTTTCTTATCTTCTTCAATATTTGTCTTTCTTTTCGTTGGCCGGATCGGTGGCTCGGGCCACCCACTTTCATCACCGTATGTCCGGCAGCTCTTCTCGGTCAACCGGGACCCGGCCACTTTCCTCGTATCGTAGGCTCCGCCGGTGCGAAATCCGAGTCAATCTCGATTATCGCTCCATCTTTCACCCTCTTTTCATCAAGTGCAAGGCTTACGCCATTCTTAAAGTTCGAGACCAACCGCCCGTTCGACATTTCCCCGCGAAAAGACAAGGGAAAGGATCAGTGGGCCGTACTAAGAACAAGAACATTAAGAAAATGTTTATTAAAGACATTTTTATTTTATTATATTTTTAAACTTAGCAGAATGAAGTGGGATAAGATCAGAAAGAGATTTTGATTTGGAAAAGAAAACAAGGAAAATTTTATTATCGAGATTTTATTTATTTTAGCACATTTTATTATTTTTGGTTCGGACCCATTCATAAGTAATCACTTCACCCGTGCTTCTAGTGGATGGAAAGTTCATTCCTTCGAAACATCGTAGCGTAATACTTTTTCAAGTATCGTCCGTTGATCTGAAGCATATGTCGTTCTCCCCGGCAATTCACTAGCCGGTAGGAACCTCCCGAGTATACCGCTTCAACCACAAACGGTCCTTCCCAAGTGGGTTCAAATTTTCCTCCTATCTTGCGGTGTGCAAGGATAGTCTTCGAGAACGAGAACTAAATCACCAACTTTCAAGGTTCTCGCGCGACCGGCCTTGTCATGGGCTCGAACCATCTTAGCTTGGTATAGTTCTAAATCTCGTTGCGCCGCAAGTCTTTTCCCTTCCGTGCTCTCTAATTCTTCGAGTCGTAATTTGGCGTTTTCTTCTGTTGTGATTTTATTTGCAACTCGCAATCTCGAGTGAAGGAAGCCGGACTTCTAAAGGTAACACCGCCTCGGACCCATACACCGGAGCGTAAGGTGTAGCTTGCGTAGGAGTTCGAAGGTTGTCCGAGAGGCTCCATAAGGCTTCTAACAACTTCTCGTGCCAATTTCTCTTATTGTCGTCTAAAGTCTTCTTTAAAATTTGAACGAGAGTTTTATTAAAAGCCTCGCCTAGGCCGTTTGATCTCGGGTAGTAAATTGTTGAATATCGCCAGCCGATTCCGTGTCTCCCGACAAAATTGTTGATTTGTGTGCTTCGAATGCCGACCCATTATCCGAGATGATCTCGCGCGCACTCCGAAACGGTAAACAACTCTGGTTCTCGAAAAATCGTAGTACGTGGTGTGCTTTCACTTCTCTAAGTGGAACCGCTCTCGCCCACTCGGGAAAAGTAATCCGTAGCCGCAAGAATGAAGCGATGTCCTTTTGAAGATGGTGGTTCTATCGGACCCACTATATCCGTGCCCCAACATTCAAATGTCCACGATGCAATCTGTCGGATGTAGCACATTCTGGAGGCCGGTGTAGAACCACCCGCGCACTCGGCATCGGTGATGCCTCTCGCGATTTTCATGCAGCTTGGTCATCATCGAGGGCCAGTAGTACCCTAGTCTTTTAATTTTCATTTTCATCTTCGACCCGACCGGTGAGCGCCACGCAGTCCCGAATGTACCTCTTTAACAATTTCACGGGCCTCGGACCCGCTTAGGCACCTTAGCCACATTCGATCAAAAGACCTTCCGTATAACGTGTTGTTTATTAATGCGTAGGACGTAGTTCTTTTTCGATCCGATGGGCTAACGACCTATCATCCGGTAGCTTTCCCGTTCGCAGTAATCCATCAATGGCCGTCGCCAATCTTCCGTGTTTTCTCGTCACCGCCGCAACCGATTCTTTTTCTTTTCCGATTCGTGTATCGTGTCTATGTCAAGCCGTGATAGGATCCGGCGTCCGTGAACCGACACTTCCACCGATTCATCTTGCAAACAGCAAATTCTTTTGCGAGACGAGCTAGCGCATCTCGCTAAAGCATTTTCTTTTCCGGGAATTTTGTAGATTGTCACATTCGGAATCTGTTCCAATCACTCGTATGGCATACCGGAAGTATTGCTCGAGTCTTGGCTTTAAAATTCCGTATCGTCCGACGATCCGTCGAATGATTAACCGTGAATCCCCGTAGATGTCGATGTCCGTTATCCCCATTCGAATGGTTAATTCCAGTCCCGTTATGAGGGCTTCGTATTCCGCTTCGTTGTTCGTACATGGTTCTCGTCAAGTGGTAGGAGTATCTTAACATCCCCCGCTCCGTGTTATAAAGATTAGCCCGATTCCCGCCTTACCGGCACTATCACTCGCGATTCTTCGTCTTCGTGCGCCGAAGATGCTCCGTCGAAATATAATTCCCAACGTCGATCATCAAGGTCTTCTAGGTTCATTATTTGTTCATCCGGCAAGTCGTCATCGAGAGGCGATTCGCCGCAAAGGGTGTGCCGCGAGGAAGTCCGCTAAGACTTGTCCCTTTACTAAGACGGAGAGGCACGAAAGTTATATCGAATTGCAATAATATCATCGACCATCCGGCAAGTCCGCCGGAAGCGCTGGACGGGTCATCAAGTATCGCAATGGATTAAACTTCGAGATTAGGTCGACCTTATGAGAAAGCATGTAATGCCCGAGCTTTGAGCGGCGAAGATCGTGGCCAAACAATGCTTTTCAATTGCGGGATACCTTATTTCCGTCGGCAAGAAACGACGCGCTTAAGTAGTAAAGAGCATTTTCTTTACCCTCATCATCGACCCTGCCAACGTAGCTCCGAGAGAGTCGTCTAAAGCCGCGGTATAAAGTATTAGCGGTCTACCCGAGACCTGGGCCGCTAGGACAGAGGTGTCATTAAATATTGTTTAATGTCCTCGAAGGCCTTCTGGCATTTCTCTTCCCAAATAAATTTGGCGTCCTTTTAACTAGTGCCGAGAAAGGCCGACACCTACCCGACAGTGCTCGAGATAAAGCGTCGAAGATATGCCGCCTTCCTCGAAAAGATCGTAGTTGTTTTAAGGTTTTGGGAGGCGGCATTTCTAAGATAGCTTTAATCTTCTCCGGTCGATTTCAATTCCACGATGCTCTGACAACGAATCCTAAGAATTTCCCGAGGTGACACCGAAGGCGCATTTTAAGGGATTCATCTTAAGGTTAAATTGTCTTAATCGTTCGAAAACAATTCTCAAATCATACAAGTGGTTGTCCTTTATTTTGCTTTTGATGACCACATCGTCCACGTAGCATTCGACTCGATTATGGATGAGATCATCAAAAATTCTTGTCATTGCTCTTCGGTAGGTCGCTCCCGCGTTCTTCAATCCGAATGGCATCACCGTGTAGCAATATACTCCGATCGGCGTTCCGAATGCCGTAAGCTTTTCATCTTCTCGGAGCCATTTTTATCCGGTTGTATCCCGAAGATCCATCCATGAATGAGAATATTTCATGTGTCGAAGCAATGTCGATCATTAATTCCGGAATCGGTAGAGGAATTCATCTTTTCGACATGCCTTGTTTAAATCTCTCGAAATCCACACAAATTCCGATTCGACCATTCTTCTTCCCGACCGGTACCACGTTGGCTAACCAAGTCGGGTATTGTTCTTCACTGGACAAATTTAGCGTCTATTAGCTTTTTAACTTCCGATATGACTTGTTGTTCGATTTCTAGACGCATTCTTCTCGGGACCTCGTTCGACCGGAACGTGCTCGGATCCACCCCTAGCTTATGGATCGCGACCTCCGGAGCTAATCCCGGCATCTCATCGTAGCTCCAAGCAAAACTAGCCTTTAAATTCCATTAATAACTCGATTATTTCTTCCGAGTCTTCTTTATCGAGTAAGGAGCTAACAAAGGTAGGTCTAGTGCTCTTCGCTAGTACCTAAGTTAACTTCCGTTAACTCATCTATCGTAGATTTGATTTCTTCTTCGAACTCGATGGAGCGTTTCCAATTTGCAAATCTTCGAGTTCTTCCGTAGTTTCCATGCAGCTTTCATTAGACTCGCAAGTGACAACTAAGCAAAATTCGCATCATCAACTCGATCCTACCGTGCCGAATCCGAGACCATGCTTCGAGTCGAGCGGACGACCGGAGTTATTCCATAAATTTTCAAAACGTTGTGATCGACCTTTCGTCCATTGTCTAGGTAAGAAACCACGCCGAATTAAATTTCGAACACAGGGAGAGTACCACTCAAAAGGCAATTCCATTAATTCCGATGAAGTAGCATCTTCAAATTGTACATTATTTTCGCTTTGGAGGAAGGAGCACCACGGTAGAATTAGATGGGCTTAGCACCACCGCTACGTACCTCTTCGACCTCCATACCCTCGATCTTATTAGAATGGATCGGGGTTAGGGTCATAAGTATGTACGTAGTGGTTAATCTTCTCGTACATCGATTTATATTCTTCGTTTCTTTCATCTTCGAGAGGGATTCTGAATTGCGGCTTCTTCCAACTTATTGTCGTCGCTTCTTGTTTCGATTTCTTTTTCTTCTTCGTAACTATCTTCCCAATCGACATTGATGGTCGGTTTCCTCCGTCCAATCGTCCTAACGTCTCTACCACGACCTCGTCCCCCGCCTCGACCCTCGATGCGAGTCGTGGAGAAACCTTCACCATCTCGCCGTAAGGGAGTGGTGAGCGACCGTCGGACTAGAACTTCGTGTTCTTCGTTGTCCCGAACTTTCTTTGCTTCATTTGTTATGGTATCTCCGGAGAAGATCGTTTTCTTCGTGGTGCATAATAAGCCGCATCCTCGTGGATTCCAATTTCATGTACCGGAGAATGGTTGTAAGTCACCTTCGATGCACTCGTTCCCCTCCATCGTAGTATTTCGATGCACCGATGTAGAGATGATGGTACCATCCTCGTTTTCATGTATCCATGGTCGGCCCAAGCAGAGCGTCGAATGACGTTTCGAATCAATTATGTGAAATTTCGCGGTTGTCTTTGCTAAGTCACCGGTCTTCATTAAGCAGTGTTATCGAGCCGAGGGCTCTTTCTCCTTTCTCGGTCGAATCCTCTTAATAACATTTTGTCCGCCTCGAGCTCGCGAGCATCAATTTCCAAGTATGCTAGCGTTCGAAGATTCATTATATCGATTGATGCTCCCGGATCCACCAATACTCGCGAGAGTGTAAACTTCCCAATCAGAATCGAAATGTACAACTGTCGGTTGTGGTCTCGTTGTTCCAAGTAAGTAGGTCATCGTCCGTGAAGGTGACACCTCGTTGCTCCTTTAACGAGCAAACCTCATCTAAGGACTCTCCCGCCATTCGAGCTAAGCAAATTTCTGGATCAAGTAAGGCCTCGATCGAGCTTCTCTCATCTTCTTTGATAAGATGAGAGCGTCGTAGATGCTCAGCTTGGCGGTAGTTTCCTAAGATGGGCTAGCACGTTGTAGTCCACTTTGTTTTCATGTGTCTCTCGCTTCTTCTCGAATGGGTATTTCTTCCGCCGGGTTGGTTCTTCCCGAACAACCACCGCTTCCTTCGTCTTTTGGACCCATTCTCGGAGGTAGAACTTTTCCACTTCTTAAGTCGACTTCGTAATTTCTTCCGAATCTATTGCCGAGCTCGCCGGCGTCTCTTCGAATCGGAATGACATGCTCTTCCGGATTAGCTTCGCAGTCCGAAGGCTCTAACTCTATCGCGATCGGAGCTCCTCGAAACTCGCAGATAGATTTGTTGCTCGTTGAACTCTCGTAGCCTCCTGATGGATGTCTTCTTCGTTATTTTGCTCGTCGAGATCGTGTATGATTTGAGAATTGTCGTTGGTATCGAAATCGATATCCGGATTATCGTTAGTTACGTAATCGTTAGAAACAACCAAAACGTAGCCAACGCCATCACCCTTATCATTATATGATCCCACCGAAGTGAGCAGATAATCATACAGTAGTCGTGGGTTCGAGGGATTTCTCCCCCGAATCGAAACAACTATCCTAGATAAGCAGCCCCTAGTCCTAGCCTTAGGTGCCTCTGCTTCTCTTCTTCGTCAATTTTCTTCTTTTCTTCAATTATCTCTTGTCGAGGTGGTTCTTCTATCGCAAGTGATAATGACCGCCTAACGTGTTTCAAACTCCGAATCGAAGCTCGCACCGAAGCGGCTCGGATGCCGTCTAAAATCTTTTCGAAGACCTCGTCCAAGCGGTAGTCCATCCATCGTCGATCGTATGTGGATCTATCTGAATGATGGGATCGGCCGAGATAACATCGACGGAACCTCCTTTCCGGGGTTCCTTCATGTACTCCTTCGGATCGTTATATTCCCTTTCCGCAGGTCGTCATTAAGCCAACTTTTGAAGGTAATGCAATCTTCTATTTTGTGCCCAAGCATCCGGTGGTAAGGGCAAAAGTCGGGATCACCTTTCTTGTCGACTTCCTCCGGTCTTTTAGGCTCCGGCACTGGAAATCCGGAGTCTTCATCGACTACGGAACATTTTCGGCATCGCTTCATTCTTGAACGGATATTCTCTCGCTCAAAAGCTCTCTTAATGTACGTCGCGACGAGGCGGTTGTTCATACCGCGGAGATGACCGATAGCCGGGCCGGGCTTGCCGGTAATTCCGTCGTGGTTGTCGCGGCCGTTCGTGTAGTATTCAGCATCGGCTGCTCGCCTTTGTCAACCGCCGCAACGATCCCGGATTTCTTTTCAAAAGTCTTTACAGTGCTTTTGTTTATCCGTTTTATCTGGTGAAACTTAATTGCTTTGCCTCCTCTTGCAAGCTTCCGGCCTTGCTTAACAACTTCTCGAAAGTCTTAATAAGTAAATCCTCGAGGAGAAGTGCTATCGGGCCGTGAATGCTTTTAAGTAAAATGCCGATCGCATGCTCGTTCTTGCAATCGTGGTTCACACTTCATGCTTAAGTTCCTCCATCGAAGTATGTAATCCACCAAAGTTTCATTCGGCTTCTGCTTCTCTACCACTAAATCACCTATAGTGATGTGGTGCCGAGCTCCGCGAATCGCTTCGATGAAGAGGTTCTCTAGCTCCGAGAACGTCTTCACCGAACCATTCGGTAATTCCGCATACCCGCCGAAGGCGATTCCCGACGACCGCCGACGAACCGTCGGAAGAGTAATGCATCGCTCCCGCCGCATTGCAACAACCGGCACGAAAGTGTGCCACATGCCGTCGGGGTTCCTGGCCCGTCGAAGGTCTTGAACAGCAGGTGGTACGAAGCCTTTCGGTATTGGACAGCGTCGACCCTTCTCCGGGTAAGGTCTACCCGTCCGAATGGATGTCCCGCTCTTCGATTGTGCTAAGGCTTCTCGCACTCGCCGTTCCACCAAGTTCTTGATATCCTTTTCAGGAATCATACTTTGTGTCGTATCCTTTTTCACCGATCATCCCCATCGACGGACGTAATCTCCTTTCCTCCGTCTACAATGTGAATGACCTCCGGGAGCGTCTCTCTATGTGGTCGTACTTCGACTCCGGAGAGTGGCCGCAGCTACGGCCATTTCTTCCATCCTTTTCGCCATTCGAGCGATCATGTCGTCTTTTTCCCGAAGCCGCCTTCTCATCGCCTCGGCTCTTCTCTTCGCGCCGCAGGAGCACCTCGCGAAGCCGCTGAAGCTCGTGTCTCAACCATGTTGATTTCTCGCGTATTCGTCGTCCATGAATTCCGATGAATCAATCTCGTCTCCGAACTTTTCTTCTCTTTCTTTTGCCAATCGTCTGATATCGGCTCTCAACTTTTCCATGGCATCTTCTAGCGGGGCTTTCGTGTGTCTTCGTGGTTGTCGTGCGATAGCCGCCGGTCCCCTTCTCACGAGTCCCCTTCATCGCGGTGAAGACTTTCTTCGCATTCAAGTCTCCCGGCGAGACTTTCTTTCTCGGCCGTCGTTTCAACCTCAATCGCCCAGCAGGGGACGCCATACCATCCTTCTCGCGGCCAGAAGGTCTAGGGACCGCATGGTCCGTCTCGCCAAATGCCGGAAGGTGGTATCCTCCCTAATCCGTAATCCCGAGACGACAACGAAGGACTAGCCTTCATTCTTTTACTCGGCTTTTCCGTCATGATGGCGGGTTCTACTCGGGGCCCAAGACGGGATTCGACCGGCACCCGCCCTATCCTTCGTAGAATTTCGATACGGGCGCTTTTCCTTCTTGCTAACTTTTCTACCAAAGTTTGCAGCCGAGCAAACGGCGTAGTTCTAGTTCTTTTCTTGCGGCTATCGTTGTAATATGCGGTCGTGGTAATGTGGCAAAGCAATCTTGCGAATGTTTTCTTCGTCCTCTCGCGGCGAGAGGGGATGAAACCCGCTTCCTCCTAAGAGTGGTATGTATTCGAAGCAATGGTGTATATTCGCGCAGCTCTGGAATTTCCTCTAGAAAGCAATTTCAGCAGCTTCCGGCTTCTTTAGCGATCCTTCTATTTCTCGTTTCTTCTTCGGGTCCTCGTCGCTGACTGAATCTTCGAACCGGACCCGATTTCGAAAACAAGGTCTTACAGAAAATCCGTACCCTCCACGCGTAATGAGTCCATCATAATTCCGGATTTCTTTCCCTTTCGATTTAGCAAAAGCTCTGGGTAGGTGCGAAACAACTGGACCAGATGGGGGTAGAGATAACGGTCCTTCTATGGACATCCGTACTCCTCTTAGTCGGGATCCTTCGCAGGGAGGGAATTCTGGGTCGACCTAAGGTCGAACTCGCGCCGGCTCCTCGCCTTCGTATACCTTGTTCATCGCTGCGAAAAGGGAGACGTCGGTGATCTCGACGTTCGTGTTTTCAAATCCTCGTCCAAATCGGATGATTCCATCGTCGAGCAGCTCATCCTTATAGACAGCCGAAGTCCAGTCCGTTGGTGAAGGAGAAAATCGCTTTGGGGCTTCCATTTCGCAGTAGGTAGATTCTCGGTTGTCGGTCCTAAGTTATGCTTCTTTTCTTTAGGACGAAAAGAAAGGAATCGAAAAGAGTCCGAACTCATTCATGTTCATGTATTTATAAGAAGGAAACACTTATTAAAAGAATCACTTATTAGAGGGTTTGTTTATTTAGAACGGAGTGTTCAAAGGTGTAGAGAAGGTAAGGAATCCGAATCGGAGTTGGAAAGGAAAAGAGAGTCTTAAGCAAGACTTCTCGACTCGAAGGATCACTCCTAAACTAACACCTATCGGGGGTCCACCCCACCTCGTAAATGAGGTAAAAGGATCTCGAACCTCTCTGTTTAGGGTGTCTAAACAAATGGCTCCTAAATCCGAGAAAATGTTGGTTATACTTATTCAAGGTAGAAATGAACATAGTATCCCAACGGAAAGAAGGGTAGTTCGATCCATAAGGGACATGGATGCACTACCGATTTTTGAAAGCGCATCTGTCCGATTAGAATGGAGAGAGGAATTTTCCCCAGCGGAGTCGCCAGAAGTTGTCGACATATTTTTAGGTTGAGTGTCGTATTTTGAAAAGGGGTCGCCTACAGAAGTTGTCGGCGAATTTTCATATTTTAAATTTAATTTAAATATATATATAATTTAGAAAGTAGTATTTGATTTTGAAAATAATTTTTAAATTTGAAGATTTTAAGATATGAAATCAAACCGATCTCACATCCCAAATAGTTTATATAAACGAGCACCGCATCACAAACCGTGTATCTATCCCTAAGGATAAACACACTCGCTCGATGGTGGGGCTCGGTTAAATAAACTAGAAGATTTGTGACATCCGTTTGGTCCGCGAACCAATTTTATAAGCCGACAAATTCCCTCGCTTAATATGAAAACATTAAGCATGGTTTATATTACTCGGGTTCTTTAAAATTCTCTATAAGGGCAAGCCCCTATAGTTAATTACATCTTAAGTGACGGAATCACCTAAGAAAACTCTCGATAATAATCAATAATTCTCGCTCTCAAGAATTTTAAAGTTTAAGTTTTCAAAGGATTGAATTTTTGAAATTTCAAAAGGGATTAGTCTCAAATTTGGAACATTTTATTTTGGAAATTCAAAGGAAGAAAAGTAGGAGAAATTACCGATCCGAAGCGGACTTCGGTAATTTCCCGACTATCCTATTGTTTGCTTGGATTTAGGAAAGTCCTAATGTTCATTTAATGTTTTAATCTTGCCAATTTTAGTTAATTAGGGCTTATATTTATGTGATAGAATCATATAAATTGCCTGGAAGATATGAGAGTTTATGTCGTATCGGACGACTACCTCGGAATCCTAAGACCGGTTAGAGCTTAATTTGCAATGCAAATGCCTAACGAAGAGTTGAGGATTTATGTTGCACTAGGAAAACTACCTCGAAGTCCTATGGCTTTGTTATTTAATTCCAGGAAAGTTTTGCTGATGTAGATTTCAGGCTTCATCGACGACGATGGCCGTGCTGCCCATCATGCTCCGAGCTCCTTGTCGTTGCAGAGGTTTAGTTTTAGAAATCATAAATCAGGGGATGAGAAAAGTGTTCCGGTTTAGAGAAGTCTTAATTTCCAAGTGTTTTTTGTGTTTTAATTAAAACAAATCTTAAAGTCGATTATAACAACACCTGCTAAGATCCCACTGCTCCATCCTTCCGCATCATTATTTTTATCGGATTCACTTAGTCCGCATGAATTTGCTAAACTCAACCGAATGAGTTCCACACTTTCATTTAGCACCGCGTGAAATCCCGCTAGCAACACGTAGGTTACATCATCCGAGCGTATTCCCGATCATCCAACAAGACGTTTTAATTTAGTTATAATTGTAGTTTTGTTGTTCTGTTTCGTGATTAAATTTTGAGTCGCTTTATATTTTGAAATGTCATGGAGGTGAATTTTATCTTGTAGTGTCTTTTAATTTAGTTATGGGTTTCAGCTTTGGTTTCTCGTCCTAAAGGTGTAGGTTTTCATGCAACCGTTGTTTATCATGCAAGAAAAGTAAGTGCGATGCAATTAAATAAGTTGCCGTAAAGTAAATCGCAATAAAATAAAAGCGTACCCGGAGGGTCTTCCCGTCATCCCAAGCCGCACTTAAAACACAATTAGAATATTTAAGCAAGTTCCTAGTAAAGCTAAGGGAAAGGGTTATGGTTTTCTACCAAGTTCCTAATCCTATAGCTAGTCATTTCCTATGACGTCTAGTGTTCTCGTGTTTTTAGCTCGAGGACGATTTTCTTCATCAAAGAATAACTAAGTTCAATTGTTCTTATAAATGTCCTATCATATCGAGGAAGTGCTTAGAAGGATCCTAAACATCTTTTCAATATTTCTGTGGATTGTTTTAAGTCCAAGAGAATTTAATTATGTAAATGAACCGATCGTCCGAGGTTTTCAAATTTTATTAACTTCGTCAGATGAACTAGGACATTCGAATGTCCTATAAGTGAAGTAACATTTCATTTAATATTCCGTTTAGGAGTTATGATAACTAAAGCTCCTAGTGGCAAAATGATACTTAATGATTTCGTGATGCAAATTTAAGTTCAAATTAATGATTTAAGTTTGGAATAGTGTTCAAGTTATTTTAGATTTATTTTTGAGTTCTTTATGTCTTAGGTGGTGTTATTTAATTCAACTTAATTCAATTTAATTTAATTTAATTTAACTTAATTCTATTTAATTCAATTTAGTTTGATTTGATTTAATTTAAATCAATTTAGTTTGATTTGATTTAATTTTTAATTTAATTTAATTTAATTTAATTTAATTTAATTTAATTTAATTTAATTTAATTTAATTTAATTTAATTTAATTTTATTTATTTAACTTTATTTAATTTAATTTAATTTAATTTAATTTATTTATTTAATTTTATCTATTTAATTTAATTTAATTTAATTTAATTTACTTAATTTAATTTAATTTAATTTAATTTTAATTGAAATTTTTGAAAGAGTTTAATGATTTAATTTTAATTTAATGATTAAGTCTTTTAATATTTTAAATTTGAGTTATCATTTTAATTAAGAGTCGAATATTAATGAGATGATTAATTTAGGGATTTTTAAATTAAAGAATAAATCTCTTCCTAATAATATCCCTATTTTAATAATTCCAATTTTATTATTCTTCCAAATTTAATCAATTATTTAATTAAGGTTTAATCATTTTAAATTGCTTAATGGGTTTCTACCCTTTAATTATTAAATTTCAATCATCCAAATCAAGTTAGGATCAAATATTTTACTTGTTAATTTTTTATTAAACCTAAAGTTTTAATTAAGGGTTAAAATTTAATTACCATTTTACCCTTCAAGCCTAATAATTTCATAACTCACTAAATTGAACTCAAATGAACTTGAAATTTTTATGTGACTTCACTCATATGTCAATAAAGACATGAGAGGAGAAAATGTGATTTTTCTGTATTTAATTTATTTATATAATTATTTTTAGTAGAAAATAGAGATTTTTAAGGAAAATTTGATAACATGACCAAGGGAAAGTTTCTATCCTTAAGAAAATTAGGGGACATTCCTAATGACCAGAGGACCACTTGGACCAAATTTTGTAATTTTTTGAATTATATTTTATTTATTAGAATTATTTTAATTTCTGGAGTATAAATTAATTTAAAAATAAAATAAATGTTGAAAAATGAATTTTATAATTTTTAAAATTCTCTCTGATATCAAGGATTCCAGAGAACCAAATTTTACAATTTTCTAATTTTTCGTTGATTTATTATAATTATTTTGGTGAAAATGCTAGAAAATACATTTTTTTAATTTTAAAATTACCCTAGAGCTTTAAAAATTAATATTTCACCAAATAGGCCTAACAAAAATATGGGGTTTGTTCCTAAGTGATTAAAATTCAAAATGTGACATTTTGGTGAATTTTATTATTTTTGTGATTTTTATTATTTTTTAATTATTAAAAATATTAAAATAATATTAAAAATCAACTTTTTTAGAAAATTGAAATTTTAATTTTCTTAAATTCCCCTGATATCAGAGAGACTCCAAAACCAATTTGGTGAATTTTTGAAAGATATTTTGAAAGTTATGAATTTTTAAAGTTTAAAATGACTAAGTGGCTTAATCAACCCAATTAGTGGGGCTAACCAAGTCCAATCGACCTCAAATTTTTATGGTGGGTTCCTCTGATCCTAAAGGTCAGTGGAGAATTGATTTCAAGTCAATTTGATGTATGGTTAGCTCTAATTAATTAGAGACCTATTTTGGGTGTTTAAGCCAATTAGGGTTATTCTGAGTGAATTAACTCAAGTCCTATTTTTCCTAGTGGTTCTCCGGTCATAAGGAACATCACCAAATTTTCCTAGAATTTATTACACAACATGCTATTTATTGGAATTAAAATACTCTAAACAGATGACATGAATTTGAAAAATCAATAACTCTTCATAGGATGGCCTCCGACTTTGGAAAATTCGAGGAATGTTCCCAAATTCGCAGGCTTCAAAAGCCCTATGGTCTCATGCTATGGTGAATTGTATGAATGCATGGAGAATTAAATGTATGCAGGGAGTAAATAATTAATTAAAAATAAAATACTAGACAAAATTAATTAATTTCTTTTCCACATTATTCTCCTCTATTCACTGAGCAAGAGGGTATTTTTATTTTATTTTTATGATTTTCCTACACAAAGTTATGAATTTTTAAAGTTTAGGGAATTAAATAAATGAAAATACCCCTAATTTTCTACTTATCCACGCGCGCGGCCGAAACATCTGCAGCCTCCGAAGTGCCGCGTGGCGCGCTCCCATTCGACGCCGCCATCCGCGTCGCCGCTCCCGGACCCGCCGCATCGCTCCGTCCTCTCGATCCGACGCGATCCCGGCCGTCCGTCCGCGCGTGTATTAAATGGACGGCATCCGTTCATCGTCCCCAAGTGTCCTCACCCGAGAGCCGTCCACACTAAATCCTTAATATCTCACTCGATACTCAATGGATTTTCATGTTCTTATGCTCTATGGATTCGTCTCGAAGAGACGAACACATCTATACGGTTATCATGCATTGAAATTAAGGCATTTGAAATGGAGAATCTCCGAAGCTCCGGGATGAAGAATTAGTTCATACCTTTGCTCGCAGAAGTGCGGCTTCGATCCGAGAGTTGTTGCACCTTCGATCGGATCCCGCAAGCTCCGCATGAAGTCTCCCGGTCCGGTGAATTGTCTAGATGTGATTTCGACCAAGCCCGATCACAAAGCTTGGAGGCCGGAGCAACCGGGTGGCCCGGAGATGGGGCTTTTGCTGGTGGACACCTTCCCTCGGTCCGGTGAAGGTGTAGATCCAATCAATTTGGGGATTGGCTCACTGTGGAGAAGTGTCCTGGTTTTGGGTGGAATTTCAACTCTGAAATTGAGCTCACAGAGAAGAAATGGCAGGGGGATTTCACTGGGGATCAAGTGCTCTAAGTATGGAGAATGATCTGGAGAAATTTGGCAGAGTTTCAGTAAGGTCTGGTTCAGCACCTCTTCATGGCCGAGAGGGTGAGGGGTTTAAATAGGAGAGGTCGGAGGGCCTCCCGTGGGGAGTCGAGGGCCGGGATCAGCCGCTCTCGGCATGTGAAGAACAACCATGGTGGCCATTGGGCATGGGGCAGCTCAGCAAGGGAGAATTCCAAAGTTTGGCTCCTCCCAAGGTCTCGGCCATGGTGTTTTCCGGCGGCCTGGTGGTCGGCCGGCCAGGCACTGGTCACCATCTTGTTCAGGTGGGTCGTGGCCGGGGTTTGGTGCATTCAATCGAGGTTTGACATGTGTAAAGTGGTTGAATCAAAGTAGAAAGGGAAGGGGCTATTTTAGCTTATTTTGGTCAACCCATGCAAATGGGTTGGGTGCACCTCCCCAAGACTCTGGTTTTGGGCCGAGGAGGTCAGGTGGGTCAATCTCCCAGTGTGGTGGAGTCTCCATCAAGGATTAGGTGGCAAAGCATGGTTTAGAGTGTGACATGCTTAAGGTAAAAAAAGGCTTAAGAAGGATTAGGAAAGGGGGTCCTCCTTTTTCCATTAATGGCTTGATCACATGTCAAACTCTCCATGGCTTCATGTGGCTTGTCCATGGCTTCGCATGGCTTGTCTTTGGCTTGGGAAAAGTTTAGTCAATTTCATGAAAATGGATTTTAGGAATTTTTTGGTAATTTGATGGAAATTTGTATGAAACTTGATTTGGAATGATTTGATGATGAATTTAGGACTTAGGTATTGAGTTTAATTGAAAGTATGATGAGGGGAAATATCATATGGGCTTTGGGACCAATTTTGGGCCTTTGGATGTGGTAAAAGATGGGCTTTTAAAATGGTTTAAGGAATGGGCCTTTAAGTTTAAAAATGAATTTATGGATGGAAATTTTGTAAAGAGGTTGGGCCAAATAATTGTTGAGTTTGGTTTAGGGATGTGTCATGAGTGGTTTGAAACAAACTTGAGGTGATTTGGGTTTGAATTGGTCGGATATGGCCTTTTGTAAAGAGGCTAAGGTGGGCCAAAATGGGCTAACTTGGACCAATGTTGGGCTAGAGTTGAAATTGATGTAAAATAAATGTTGGGAAATGTTTATGGGAGTGTTTCAAAGAGGTTTTGGCTTTGATGGGTTTTGATTTTGGGATTTGGGCTCATTTGGGCTAGGTTTGGGTTTAGGTCAAAAATGGGCTTTTTAGTTTTGGGTTGAATTTGAGTGGGGTTTGGATAAAAATCTTGGGCAAATCATGTTAGTGTTTTGTTTATGGGGATGTCAAGGAAGGTTTAGAAAAGATTTGGGGTTAATTGGAGTTGAATTGGGTGAGTTTGGGTTAAGTTTGGGTCATGGGTTCAAATTGGGCTTTAAAGCCAAAAGTGAAATTGGATCCAAATTCCAATCAAATTAAGCTTGGATTTGGTCTAGACTGGTGTTGGGAATGTTGAATTGAAGTTTAGAATTGAATTGGACCAGAATTTAGTTCAATTGGGTAGGTTAGGTTTGACATTGGGTTTACTTTAGGTTAAAATGGGTCAAATTGGGGGTTTTGATAAAAGTGGGGTAAATTGACAAAATTGGCCCATGGTGTAGTTGAACAAAATGAAATTGGGAATATTTGGGATTTTCTGGAATTTTCTAGGAATTTTCTGAATTTTTGGATTTTTTGGCTAGGAGGGGTATTTTGGGTATTTGGAGGGTATTGGGAGGTTTTCTTGGAATTTTTGGTATTTTTGGATATGGATGATTAGTTTGAGTGATGTGGAAATGTTTGGGAATGATTTTGGAGAATTTTGGGTGATTTGGAAATTTTTGAGAAATTTGGGTAGTTTCAAGGTTTTGGGTAAGTTGAAATGTGTAGGGTCCCTGGGTCAAAAATCGAAAATTTGGAAAATTGAAGATTGGGTGAATGTAAGTGGAGTAAAATCATTTTGGTTGAGCCATGAAGCCATATCAAGCCCACATGAGCCATAAAGGGACTCATTTGAGGCATTCACTATGTTGTTCCTAACCCTCTTAGCCAAGGGCTTAGGGGTTAAGGACCATCCATGTGAATCACCTTTATGAGTCAGGAGATCAAATTAGGTATGTGTGTGTTTTTAGGAAATGTGTGAAAGTGTAGTGTATAGGTGTAGTGTGTGTGTAAGTCAGCCCTTCACTGCACAGTGCCACCTGTGGCGGTCCTAAGGCCAAAGAGTCCCATAGGAACTCATCCTTTAAACTTCCACATTCGATTTCAACCCTCTAGGTGATTAGGGGTCTACGACTGAGTTTGTGGAGTTTGCGGTGGAGTTAAGAAGTGGTTTGAATTTCTAAGTGGTGGATCCCAATTCTAGTCCTCTAAGATAGTCAAAGGAAAAGCCTAAGGCTAGATCTAAGTACTTAAAGAGAAGAAGAGAAGACCTCATCAAAAATGAGGTCAACGAGACCACTGGTAGAATTTGATGGGCTTTGCGACCACCGCTACGTACCTCTTTGACCTCCATACCCTCGATCTTATTAGAATGGATCGGGGTCGTGGTCATAAGTATGTACATAGTGGTTAATCTTCTCGTACATCGATTTATATTCTTCGTTTCTTTCATCTTCGAGAGGGATTCCGAATTGCGGCTTCTTCCGACTTATTGTCGCTCGCTTCTTGTTTGATTTCTTTTTCTTCTTCGTAACTATCTTCCCAATCAACATTGATGGCCGGTTTCCTCCGTCCAATCGTCCTAACGTCTCTCGCCACGACCTCGTCCCCGGCCTCGACCTCGGATGCGAGTCGTGGAGAAACCTTCACCATCTCGCCGTAAGGGAGTGGTGAGTGACCGTCGGACTAGAATTTCAGGTTCTTCGTTGTCCCAAATTTCCTTTGCTTCATTTGTCATGGTATCTCTCGGAGAAGATTGTTTTCTTCGGAGGTGCATAATAAGTCGCATCTTAATGGATTCCGATTTCATGTACGGAGAACGGTCGTAAGTCACCTTTAATACACTCGTTCCCCTCCATCGTAGTATTTAATGCATCGATGTAGAGATGATGGTACCATCCTATTTTCATGTATCCATGGTCGGCCCAAGTAGACCGTTGAACGACGTTTCGAATCAATTATGTGAAATTTCGCTGTTGTCTTTGCTAAGTCACCGGTCTTCATTAGCAAGGTTATTGATCCGAGGGCTCTTTCTCCTTTCCGGTCGAATCCTCTTAATAACATTTTATCCGCTTCGAGCTCGCGAGCATCAATTTCCAAGTATGCTAGCGTTCGAAGATTCATTATATTGATTGATGCTCCTGGATCCACCAATACTCTTGAGAGTGTAAACTTCCCAATTGTAACTGAAATGTACAAGGGTCGGTTGTGGTCTGCTGTCCCAAGTAGTAGGTCGTTGTCCGTGAAGGTAACACCTCGCTGATCGTTTAACGAGCAAACCTCATCTAAGAAATCTCCGGCCATTTGAGCTAAGCAAATTTCTGGATCAAGTAAGGCCTTGATCAGAGCTTCTCTCATCTCCTTTGATAAGATGAGAGCGTCGTAGATGCTCGCTCGGTCGGTAGTTTCCTAAGATGGGCTAGCACATCGTAGTCCACTTTGTTTTCATGTGCCTCGTTTTCTTCTCGAATGGGTATTTCTTCCGCCGAGGTTGGTTCTTCCCGAACAACCACCGCTTTCCTTCGTCCTTCGGACCCATTCTCGGAGGTAAAACTCTTCCACTTCTTAAGTCGACTTCCGTGATTTCTTCCGAATTTAGCATTGAGTTTGCCGGTGTCTCCTTCGAATTGGAATGACAAGTTCTTCGAGATTAGCTTCGGAGTCCGAAGGCTCTAACTCTATTGTGATCGGAGCTCCTCGAAACTCGCAAATAGATTCGTTGCTCGTCGAACTCTCGTAGCCTCCTCGGTGGATGTCTTCTTCATCATTATGATCGTCGAGATTGTGTATGATTCGAGAATTGTCATTTGTATCGGAATCGACGTCCGGATTAGGTTGATTGTCGCTAGTTACGTAATCGTTAGAAACAAGTCAAAACGTAGCCAACGCCATAACCCTCATCATTATAAGATCCCACCGGAGTGAGCGGATAATCATACGGAGTCGAGGTTCGAGGGATTTCTCCCCGAATCGAAACAACTATCCTAGGATAAGCAGCCCCTAGCCTAGCCTTAGGTGCCTCGGTCTCTCTTCTTTGTCAATTTTCTTCTTTTCTTCAATTGTCTCTTGTCGAGGTGGTTCTTCTATCGCAAGTGATAACGACCGACTCGACAGCTTTCGAACTCGAATCGAGGCTCGCACCGAAGCGGTCTGGATGTGATCCAAAACCTTCTTCGAAGACTTTGTCCAAGCGGTAGTCCATCCATCATCGGACGCATAGGGATCTATCGAACAATGAAATCCGTCGAGATAACATTGACGGAACCTCCTTTCTGGGGTTCCTTCATGTATTCTTTCGGAATCGTTATATTCCCTATCCGAAGATTGTCATTGAGCCAACTTTTGAAGGTAATACAATCTTCTATCTTGTGCCCAAGCATCCGGTGGTAAGGGCAAAAGTTGGGATCACCTTTCTTGTCGACTTCTTCTGGTCTTTTAGGCTCTGGCAGCTGGAAATCCGGAGTCTTCATCGAGTCGCGGAACATTTTCGGACTCGCCTCATTCTCGAACGGATACTCCTCGCTCGGAACTCCCTAAACGTACGTTGTGGACGAGGCGGTTGTTCATACCGTTGAGATGACTGATAGCCGGGCTCGGGGTTGCCGGTAACTCGTCGAGGTTGATGCGGCCGTTCGACGATATTTCGATCGGCTGCTTGCCTTTATCGACCGCCGCGACGATCCCGGACTTCTTTTCAAAAGTTTTCACGGGCTTCGTTTGTCCGTTTTATCTGAGTGAAACTTAATTGCTTCGCCTCCTCTAGCAAGCTTCCGGCCTCGCTTAACAACTTCTCGAAAGTCTTAATAAGTAAATCCCTCGAGGAGAAGTGCTATCGGGCCATGGATGCTTTTTAGTAAAATGCCGATCGCATGATGTTCTTAGTAATCGTGGCTCACACTTCATACTTAGGTTCCTCCATCGAAGTATGTAGTCCACCAAGGTTTCATTCGGCTTCGCTTCTCTACCACTAAATCACCTATAGTGATGTGGTGCCGAGCTCCGGCAAATCGCTCGATGAAGAGGTTTTCTAATTCCGAAAATGTCTTCACCGAGCCGTTCGGTAATTCCGCATACCAATCAAAGGCGATCCCCGACGAGTCGCTCAACAAATTGTCGGAAGAGTAAAGCATCACTTCCGCCGCATTGCAACAACCGGCACGAAAATGTGCAACATGCCGCCGAGGGTTTTCGGCTCCATCAAAGGTCTTGAACAGAGGTGGTACAAAGCCTTTCGGATATCGGACGTCGTCGAATTCTTCGGGGTAAGGTCTACCCGTCCGAATGGATGTCCCGCTCTTCGATTGTGCCAAGGCTTCTCGCACTCGCCGTTCCACCAAGCTCTTGATATCCTTTTCCGAATCATACTTTGTGTTGTATCCTTCTTTAATCGATCATCCCCGTTGACGGATGTAATCTCCTTTCCTCCGTCTACAATGTGAATAACTTCCGGGGTGTTTCTCTTTGGGGTTGAACTCGACTCCGGAGAGTGGCTAGGGCTACGCCCATCTCTTCCATCCTTTTTGCCATTTGGGCGATCGTATCATCTTTCTCTGAAGCTCGCCTTCTCATTACTTCGGCTCCTCTCTTCTGCGGCCGCAGGAGCACCTTGTGAGGCCGACGAAGCTCGCGTTTCAACCATGTTAATTTCTCGCATATTCATCATCCATGAACTCGACGAGTCAACTTCATCTCCGAATTTCTCTTCTCTTTCCCTTGCTAGTCGCCGAATATCGGCTCTTAGCTTTTCCATAACATCTTCTAGTGGTCTTTTCCGTACATCCTCGCAGTTGTCATGTGATAATTGTCGGTTTCTTTCTCATGAGTCCCCTTTATCGCGGTAGCACTTTCTTCGGACTCAAGTCTCCCGACGAGACTTTCCTTTTCCGGTCGTTGTTTCGGTCTTAATTGGCCGGTAGTGGGACGCCATACCATCCTTCTAGCAGTAGAAGGCCTAGGACCGGATGGTCTATCAGCTGAATGCTGGAAGGTGGTATCCTCCCTGATCTGTAAACCTGAAACAACAACAGGTGAACTAGCCTTCATCTTCTTATTAGGCTCTTCGCAAGCGATAGCGAGTTCTACTCGTGGCCCAAGACGGGATTTGGCCGGCACCCGCCCTATCCTTCTTAAAATTTCTGACACGGGGCATTTTTATTTCTTTGCTAACTTCTCAACCACAGTCTGTAGTCGGGCAAATGGTGTAATCCTTGCCCTTTTCTTTCTGTTGTCGCTATAATATACGGGTCGAGGTAATGTAGAGGCAATCCTGTGGACATTTTCCTCGTCAGCTGCGGCGGAAAGGGGATGGAATCTACTTCCTTCCGAAAGGGGTGTATATTCAAGCAATGGTATGTATTCGAGTAGTGGTGTGTACTCAGGGATTTCTTCTAAGAAAGCGACTTCAGCAGCCTCTGGCCTTCCTGGCAATCTTCCTGCCTCTGTTTCTCCTCTGAGTCCGTGTTAGGGGTGGAACCCTTGAGCTGGACCCAATTTCAAAAACAGAAGGTCTTGCACGGAATCCGTACCTCCATCGTAACATGCTCGTTACAAATTTGAACTTCCTTCCCTTCGGTTCGGCGGAGCCGGGTAGGTGCGAGAGACGACTAGACCGGTGGGGTAGAGATAACGGTCCTCCATGGACAGCAGTATTCCTCTCAGCTGGAACCCTTTGCAGAGGAGGAAATTCTCGAGTCGACTTAAGGTCGAACTCAATCATGGGTTTCTCGCTTCGGCACTTTGTCCATCGTGCGAAAAGGGTAACGTCAGCGATCTCGACATTTGTGTTCTCGAATCCTTATCCAAACCGGATGATCCCATTGTCGGGCAGCTCATCCTTGTAAACGGCGAAGTCCACCATTGGTGAAGCGAGAAAATCAGCTTTGGGGCTTCCATTTCGCAGGTAGATTCCGATTGTCGATCCCAAGTTATGCTTCTTCTCATCGAGACGAAAAGAAAGGAAACAAAAAGTGTCCGAACACATTCTTGTTCATGTATATTTGTTAAAAGAGTCATTCATTAGAGGGTTTGTTTATTTAGAACGGAATGTTCAAAGGTGTAGAGAAGGTAATGAATCCGATTCGTAGTTGGAAAGGAAAAGAAAGTCTTATGCAAGACTTCTCGACTCGAAGGATCACTCCTAAACTAACACCTATCGGGGTCCACCCCACATCGAAATGAGGTAAAAGGATCTCGGAACCTCTCTGTTTAGGGGTGTCTAAACAGTGGCTCCTAAATCCGAGAGAATGTTGGCTATACTCATTCAAGGTAGAAATGAACATAGTATTCCAACGGAAAGAAGGGTAGTTTGATCCATTAGGGACATGAATACACTACGGATTTTTGAAAGCAGAACTATCCGATTAAAAATGGAGAGAGAATTATCCCTACGTGAGTCGCCGTAAATTGTCGGCATATTTTTAGGTTTTGGTGTTTTATTTGGAAAAGGGGTCGCCTACGAAATTGTCGGCGAATTTTAATTTAATTTAAATAAATAATTTGAAAAGTAATATTTGATTTTGAAAATAATTTTAAATTTGAAAATTTTAAGATATGAAATCAAACTGATCTCACATCCCGAATAGTTTATATAAACGAGCACCGCATCACAAACCATGTATCTATCCCGAAGAATGGACACATTGCTTGATGATGGGGCTCGATTAAATAAACTAGAAGATTTCGTGACATCCGTTTGGTCCGCGAACCAATTTTATAAGCCGACAAATTCCCCGTTTAATATGAAAACATTAAACAGGGTTTATATTACTCCAGGTTCTTTAAAATTCTCTATAAGGGCAAGCCCCTATAGTTAATTACATCTTAAGTGACGGGAATCACCTAAGAAAACTCTCGATAATAATCAGTAGTTCTGCTCTCAAGAATCTCAAAGTTTAAGTTTTCAATGGATTGAATTTTAGAATTTCAATAGGGAATGGATCAAGTTTGGAACATTTTGTTTTGGGAATTCGAAGGAAGAAAGGTAGGAGAAATCACAGATTCGAAGTGAACTTCGGTAATTTCCCGACTATCCTATTGTTTGGCTTGGATTTAGGAAAATCCTAATATTTATTTAATGTTTTGATCTTCGCTAATTTTAATTAATTAGGACTTATATTTGTATGATAAAATCATACAAATAGCCTTCGAAGATATGAGGGTTTATGTCGTACCAAACGACTACCTCGAGTCCTAAGACCGGTATAGGGCTTAATTTACATGACATGATCATGCAAATGCCTAACGAAGAGTTGAGGATTTATGTTGCACTAGGCAAACTACCTCGAAGTCCTATGGCTTAGTTATTTAGTTCTAAGGAAAGTTTTGTTGAAGTAGATCCGAGTTTTGCTGATGACGATGGCCGTGCTGCCCACCATGCTCCGAGCTCCTTGTTGTTGTAGTGGTTTAATTTTAGAAATCATAAATCAGGAGGTGAGAAAAGTGTTCGGGTTTAGAGAAAATCTTAAAATCCAGGTGTTTTTAATATTTTAATTAAACAAATCTTAAAGTTGATTATAACAACACCGGTTAAGATCCCACGGTTCCATCCTTCCGCATCGTTATTTTTATCGGATTCACTTAGTCCGTATGAATTTGCTAAACTCAACCGAATGAGTTCCACACTTTCATTTAGACCGTGGGAAATCCCGTTAGCAACACGTAGGTTACATCATCCGAGGTATTCCCGATCATCCAACAAGACGTTTTAATTTAGATGTAGTTGTAGTTTTGTTGTTCGTTTGTGATTAAATCTCGAGTTGTCTTATATTTTGAAATGTTGTGGCGGTGAATTTTATCTTGTAATGACTTTTAATTTAGTTTTGGTTTCAGCTTTAGGGACTATCCTAAAGGTGTAGGTTTTCATGTAACGATTGTTTATCATGCAAGAAAAGTAAGTGCGATGCGATTAAATAAATTGCGGTAAAGTAAATCGCAATAAAATAAAAGCGTACCCGGATGGTCTTCCCGTCATCCCAAGCCGCACTTAAAACACGCTTAGAATATTTAAGCATTTAAAGTAAGTTCCTAGGTAAAGCTAAGGGAAGGGTTATGGTTTTCTACCAAGTTCCTAATCCTATAACTAGTCATTTCCTATGACATCTAGGTTCTTGTATTTTAGTTTGAGGACGATTTTCTTCATCAAAGAACAACTAAGTTCAATTGTTCTTATAAATATCCTATCATATCGAGGAAGTGCTTAAGACGAATCTTAAACATCTTTTCAATATTTCTAGGATTGTTTTAAGTCCAAGTGAATTTAATTATACAAATGAATTAATCGTCCGAGAGTTCAAGTTTTGTTATCTTGCTCAGTGAACTAGGACATTTGAATATCCTATAAGTGAAGTAATATTTCATTTAACACTCCTCTTAAGAGTTATGACATCACTAGCTTTCGAGGGCAAATGGATGTTCAAGTGGTTCATGATTTAATTTTAGTTAATGGATTTAAGTTTGGAATAGTGTTCAAGTTGTTTTAGATTTATTTTGAATTTCTTTATGTCTTAAGTGATGTTATATTTAGTTCAATTTAATTTAATTTAACTTAATTTAATTTAATGTGGTTTAATTTAATTTAATTTAATTTAATATAATTTAATATAATATGATTTAGCTTAATTTAATTTAACTTGATTTAATTTAATATGATTTAGTTTTAATTTAGTTTAATTTAATTTAATTTAATTTAATTTAATTTAATTTAATTTAATTTAATTTAATTTAATTTAATTTAATTTAATTTAATTTAATTTAATTTAAATTTTAATTTGATTTAATTTAAATTTCAATTTAATGTATTTTAATTTATTTTAATTTAATATGTTTCAATTTTATTTAACTTAATTTAATTTGATTTAATTTAATTTTTTAATTTTTTTTTATTTTAATTTAATATTTTATTTTAAAAGGGTTTGATTTAAGTAATTTTAACTTTAATTTAATTTAATGATTAAGTCTTTTAGCATTTTAAATCTTAAACTTGGATTATCATTTTAATTAGGAATTAAATATTATTGGGATGATTAATTTAGGGATTCTTAAATTAAAGAACAAACCTCTTCCTAATAACATCCCTATTTTAATAATTCCAATTTTTTATTATTCTTCCAAATTTAATTAATTATTTTAATTAAAGTTCATTTCAATTATTGTTGAATTGTTTAATAGGTTTCTACCCTTTAATTATTTAAATTTCAATCATCCAAATCAGATTAAGATCAAATATTTTACCTTTTCATTTTATTAAGCCTAAAGTTTTAATTAAGGGTTAAAATTTTAATTACCATTTTGCCCTTCAAGCTTAATAATTTCATAACTCACTAAATTGAGCTCAAATGAATTTGAAATTTTTTTATGTGACTTCACTCATAGGTCAATGAAGACATTAGAGGAGAAAATGTGATTTTTCTGTATTTAATTTATTTATGTAATTATTTTTGGTGGAAAATAAGGATTTCGAAGGAAAATTTAATAATATGACCAAGGAAAGCTTCTGTCCTTAAGAAAATTATGGGACATTCCTAATGACCAGAGGACCACTTGGACCAATTCTGGTGATTTTTTTAATTATATTATTTTTATTATAATTATTTTGAGTTTTGGAGTATTAATAAATTTAAAAATAAAATAAAGTTTGAAAAATGAATTTTATATTTTTCAAAAATCTCTCTAATATCAAGGAAATCAGAGAATCAATTTTTACAATTTTCTGATTTTTCTCTGATTTAATAGAATTATTTTAATGGAAATGCTAGAAAATACATTTTTTTTTATTTTAAAATTACCCTAGGGCTTTAAAATTTAATAACTCATCATAGAGACCTAAGAAAAATATGGGGTTTGTTCCTAAGTGATTAAAATTCAAAATGTGACATTTTGGTGAATTTTATTATTTTTGTGATTTTTATTATTTTTTAATTATTAAAATATTAAAATAATACAAAAAATCAACTTTTTTAGAAAATTAAAATTTTAATTTTCTTAAATTCCCCTAATATCAGAGAGGCTCCAAAACCAATTTGGTGAATTTTTGAAAGGTGTTTTGAAAGTTATGAATTTTCAAAGTTTAAATTGGCTAAATAGCTTAATCAACCCATTTAGTAGGGCTAACCAAGTCCAATTGACTTCAAATTTTTATGGTAGGTTCCTCTGATCCTAAAGGTCAGTGGAGAATTGATTTCAAGTCAATTTGATGTATAATTAGCTCTAATTAATTAAAGACCTATTTTGGGTGTTTAAGCCAATTAGGGTCATTCCAAGTGAATTAATTCAAAACCTATTTTTCCTAGGGTCCTCTCGGTCATAAGAAACATCACCAAATTTTCCTAGAATTTATTTCACAACATGCTAATTATTAGATTTAAAATACTCAAAACGATAACATGAATTTGAAAAATCAATAACTTCTCATAGGGATGGCCTCGACTTTGGAAAATTCAGAGAATGTTTCCAAATTCGGAGGCTTCAAAAGCCCTATGGTCTCATGCCATGGTGAATTTCCTATATGCATGGAGAATTAAAATAATGCGAGGGTAAATAAATCATTAAAAATAAAATACTAGATGAAATTAAATGATTTCTTTTCCACATTATTCTCCTCTCGTTCACCGAGCAAGAGGGTATTATTATATTATTTTTTCGATTTTTCTACACAAAGTTGTGAATTTTTGAAGTTTAGGGAATTAAATAAATCGAAAAATCCCTATTTTTCTACTTATCCGAGTCGGCGCCGCGTCAACCTTAGCATCTCCGAAGCGCCGCGTGTCGTCTTCTGATTCGGCGCCGCCATCCGACTCAGCCGTCCCGGGACCCGCCTTTCACGTAACATCTTCTGGTCCGACGCGATCCAAGCCGTCCATCCAATACAGGCGCGATCCAACGGTTCCCAGTCATCGTCTACGACTGGTGCAAACCCGTGACCGTCGACCTTCTAACCCTAATTTCTCACTCGATTCTCAACGGATTTTCGTGTTCTTATGCTCTATGGATTCGTCTTGAAGAGACGAATACATCCATACGGTAGAACATGCATCGAAATCGATTCAAATTAAATGGAGAATCTCCGTAAGCTCGGGAAGAAGAGTGAGTTCATACCTTTGCTCGTAGAAGTGAAGCTTCGATCTAAGAGTTGTGTCACCTTCGATTGGGTTCAAGTAAGCTCCAGGTGAAGTCCCTTGGCCTGGTGAATTGTCTAGCTATGAAAGTGACCACAGCCGATCACAAAGCTTGGAGGCTGGAACAACTGGGTGGCCTGGGGATGGGGCTTGCGGTGGGAAACTTCTCCTCTCGGTCCGGTGAAGGTGTAGGACCAGTCAATTTGAAGATTGATCCACCGTGAAGAAGTGTCCCGGTTTTGGGCTAAAGTTTGAGCTCAAAATTGAGCTCAGCTTGGAGAGAATCGTGGTCGGAATTCAGTGGGGATCAAGTGCTCTATGTGTGGAGAGTGATCCGGAATGATTTTGCGAGTTTCCTTAAGGTTTGGTTCAGCACCTCTCATGGCCGAGAGGGGGTGGTGTTTAAATAGGCATGGTCGGAGGCTCTCCCAAGGGGAGTTAGGGCTCGGGATCGACTGCTTAGGTCAAGAGAGGAACAGCACATGGTGGCCATCGGGCACTGGGGCGGCTCGGCAAGGGAGAATTGAATTTTTCGGCTCCTCCCAAGGTCTCGGCCATGGTGTTTTCCGGCGGCCCGGTGGCCGGCCGGCCAGCACCGGTCACCATCTTGTTCGTGTGGGTCGTGGCTGGGGTTTAGTGCAATCAATTAGCCATGGACATGTGTAAAGGAGTTTGATTTAAATGGAATGGGAGAAGGCTCATTTTTGGCTCGGTTTGGTTCAACCCATGGAAATAGGCTTGGTGCACCTCCCCAAGACCTCGATTTTTAGCCGAGGGAATCATTTAGGTCAGCTTAGAAGGAGTGGTGAAGTCTCCATCCATGGTGAGGTGGCTAAGCATGGTTTAGTGTGCGACATGATTAAGGTAAAAAAGGGTTTAAAAGGGTTTAAGAAAGAGATCCCCTCTCTTGCCATTAATGGTTCGGTGAGGTGGAAAGTAGATTCCATGGCTCTCATGGCTCCCATGGGGCTCATGCATGGCTTCATGGCTCACCTTTGGCTTGGGGAAAAGCCAAGTCAATTTCATGGAAATGGGTTTAAGGAAATTTTGGCATGTTGATGGAAATTTAGCATATGGCTTGATTTGGAACCATTTGATGATTGATTTGAACTTAGGGATGATTTTAATTGAAGTCATGATGAAGAGAATTTGTCATATGGGCCTTGGATTGATTTTGCCCTTTGGATTTTGGTGGAGATGGGCTTTAGGAAGGTTTAAGAAAGTGGGCTTTTGGTTTGGAAATAAATTTATGGATGGGAAATTTGTGAAGGATTGGGCCAAACAAATGTTGGTTTTAGCTCATGGATGGGTCATGAGTGATTTGGAGCAAATTGGGGTGGTTTGGGTTTGAATTGGGTCGGATTTGGGCTTTTTTGATGAATGGGCCAATATAGGTCAAATTAGGCTAACTTGGGCCAATGTTGGGCTAGGGTTGAAATTGATGTAAAATAAATGTTGGGAAATGTTTATGGGAGTGTTTCAAAGAGGTTTTGGCTTTGGTTGGGTTTTGATTTTGAGGTTCGGGCCTATTTGGGTTAGGTTTGGGTTTAGGTCAAAATCGGGCTTTTGATTTTGGGTTGAATTCGAGTGGGGTTTGGGTCTAAATTTTGGGCAAATCATGTTAGTGTTTTGTTTATGGGGATGTTAAGGAAGGTTTAGAAAAGATTTGGGGTTAATTGGAGTTGAATTGGATGAGTTTGGGCTAAGTTTGGGTCATGGGTCCAAATCGGGCTTTAAGGCCAAAAGTGAAATTGGATCCAAATGTCAATCAAATTGAACTTGGATTTGGTCTAGATTGGTGTTGGGGATGTTGAATTGAAGTTTAGAATTGAATTGGACCATAATTTAGGTCAATTGGGTAGGTTTGGTTTGACATTGGGTTCATTTTGGGTTAAAATGGGTCAAATTGGGGGTTTTGATAAAAGTGGGGTAAATTGACAAAATTGGCCCATGGTGTAGTTGAACAAAATGAAATTGGGAATATTTGGGATTTTCTGGAATTTTCTGGGAATTTTCTGAATTTTTGGATTTTTTGGCTAAGAGGGGTATTTTGGGTATTTGGAGGGTATTGGGAGGTATTTTTGGAATTTTTGGTGTTTTTGGGTATGGATGATCAATTTTATTGGTGAGGCAATGTTTAGGATTGATTTTGGAGAATTTTGGGTAATTTAGGTGATTTTGCAAATTTTGGGGGGTTTCAAGGGTTTTGGGTAGCAGTTGTCGGGTGTAGGGTCCCGGGTCAAAAATTGAAAATTTGGAAAATTGAAGATTGGGTGAATGTAAGTGGAATGAAATCATTTTGGTTGAGCCATGAAGCCACATCAAGCCCACATGAGCCATGAAGGGACTCATTTGAGGCATCCACTATGTTGTTCCTAACCCTCTTAGCCGAGGGCTTAGGGGTTAAGGACCATCCTTATGAATTACCTACATGAGTCGGAAGTCAAGTTGGATGAGAGTGTGGTTTTAGGACTTGGAATGTGTATGAGAGTGTAGTGTATGTGCAAGTCAACCCTCACCGGACTGGGCCATCCGGGGTATTCCTAAGGCCAAGAAGTCCTATGGGAACTCATCCTTTAAACCTCCACATTTGATTTCAACCCTCTAGGTGATTAGGGGTCTACAATCAAGCTTGTGGGGTTTGCAGGGAGTCAAGAGGTGTTTGAATTTCTAATGGGTGGGTCCCAATTCTAATCCTCTAGGATAGTCAAAGGAAAAGCCTAAGGCTAGATCCTAAGTACTAAAAAGAAGGAGAGAAGACCTCATCAAGAATGAGGTCAACACCACTTCAGAGCTCCCACGTTCCCCTCGCCTGAGGGCTAACATCTACACTTCAGCTCTCAAACAATAGGAACGAATTGAATATTTTAGTCTGTCACACTAAAATGCTCAATTCTACGCCCAAGTGATATTATTTCCCTATTTATTTGCACCCTCCTTCAAGGCTTTTAATTCCCGAATATCGGATGTAATTTTTACTATAGTTGATAATCAACATATTTTAACCAATCAAATGGCCGATTGAAAGTAAATTAAGTTTTAAGTAAAAATTATCACAATTTATTAATATATATAAAAGTATCTCTATTTTAATTTCATCAAGTCACTTAATTTCATAAACAGGGAGAAAGACTAATAAACTACTCAGAATGCATGGGAACTAAACTAAGCATGGATTTCATTTAAAGTTAAAAAAAAAATACAAATACTTATCTCGATTTATCCCCAAACAGACTCCTCGTAGTTCCTTTGACTCTTCCTTCTAGTACAAAGACGACTCACTAATTACTCACTAAACTTACTAAAGACTCACTAAGACACACTATCGCACAAAAATTAACACCCATGAGACCGAATTTCGGCCTCTATATATGAGGTAAGCAAAGGTCCAAGAGGTGTGTAAGCATCTCTTCAAAAAGTGTCCGGAGTTCAATGTATCCGTGCCATTTGAACTACCTCGCCGTCGGCGACGAACTACCTCGGCGTCGGCGAGGCTTCTAGAAGATCTTCAAACCCCTCTAGCTCGGCGTCGGCGGGTCTCGAGCTGTTGTCGACGAGACGGTTATAAATTCTTCATAATTTTCTTCTTGTAACCTCGGCGTCGGCGGGCTCGATCTCGCGTCGGCGACTCAAGCACAAATTGCATGATTTTGCTCCAAATTCGCTCCTTTTTATGATTTTTGCTTTTATCACCTAAATTATTCATTCCTGCAACAAAATAAAGAAAATACCCTTCTTTAAAGTGCAATTTTATCAAAAATAGGTATGAATTTCTTAATAAATTTTTCAGCGATCATCTTTTAATTTTCATTTTCATCTTTGGACCCGACTGGTGAGCGCCACAGAGTCCTGAATGCATCTCTTTAACAATTTCACGGGCCTCGGACCCGCTTAGGCACCTTAGCCACATTTGATCGAAAGACCTTCTGTATAACGTGTTATTTATTAATGCGTAGGACGAAGTTCTTTTCTTGATCCGATGGCTAACGACCTATTGTCCAGTAGTTTTCTCGTTTGCGGGTAGTCTATTAATGGCCGTCGCCGATCTTCTATGTTTTATGTCATCGTTGCAACCGATTCTTCTTCTTTTCTCGATTTGTGTATTGTGTCTATGTCGAGCCGTGATAGGACCTGACGTCCGTGAACTGACACTTCCACTGATTCATCTTGCAAGCGAGCAAATTCTTTTGCGAGGCGGGCTAACGCATCTGCTAAAGCGTTTTCTTTTCTGGGAATTTTGTAGATCGTCACATTCGGAATCTGTTCCAACAACTGTATGGCATACTGGAAGTATTGCTCGAGTCTTGGCTTTAAAATTATGTACTGTCCGGCGATCTGTTGAATGATTAACTGCGAATCCCCGTAGATGTTGATGTTTGTTATCCCCATTTGAATAGTTAATTCCAGTCTCGTTACGAGAGCTTCGTATTCCGCTTCGTTGTTTGTACATGGCTCGTTAAGTGGTAGGAGTATCTTAACATCCCACGCTCCGGTGTTATAAAGATTAGTCCGATTCCCGCCTTACCAGGCACTATCACTTGCGATTCTTCGTCTTTGTGTGCCGAAGATGCTCCGTCGAAATATAATTCCCAACGTCGATCATCGTGGTCTTCTAGGCTCATTATTTGTTCATCCGGCAAGACGTCATCGAGAGGGATTCGCCGAGCAGAGGGTGTGTCCGCGAGGAAGTCCGCGAGACTTGTCCCTTTACGGCACGAAGAGGCACGAAAGTTATATCGAACCGCAATAATAACATTGACCACCCGGCAAGTCCGCCGAAAGCGTTGGACGGGTCATCAAGTATTGCAATGGATTAAATTTCGAGATCGGTCGACCTTATGAGAAAGCATGTAGTGCCCGAGCTTTTGAGCGGCGAAGATCGGGGCCAAACGGTGCTTTTCAATTGTGGGATACTTTATTTCGTCGGAAGTAAACGACGGCTTAGGTAGTAAAGAGCATTTTCTTTACCCTCATCATCGACTCTGGCCAACGTGGCTCGAGTGAGTCGTCTAAAGCCGCGGTATAAAGTATCAACGGTCTACCCGAGATCGGGGCTACTAAGACAGAGGTGTCATTAAATATTATTTAATGTCCTCAAAGGCCTTCGGCATTTCTCTTCCCAAATAAATTTGGCGTACTTTTTTACTAATGCCGAGAAAGGCCGACACCTACCCGACAAGTTCGAGATAAAGCGTCGAAGATATGCCGACTTCCCTTGAAAAGATCGTAGTTGTTTTAAGGTTTTGGGAGGCGTCATTTCTAAGATAGCTTTAATCTTTTCCGGGTCGATTTCAATTCCACGATGTCGGACAACGAATCCTAAGAATTTCCCGGAGGTGACGCCGAAGGCGCATTTTAAGGGATTCATCTTAAGGTTAAATTATCTTAATCGTTCGAAAACAATTCTCAAATCATACGGTGGTTTTCCTTTACTTTGCTTTTGATGACCACATCATCCACGTAGCATTCGACTTCGATTGTGGATGAGATCATCAAAAATTCTTGTCATTGCTCTCCGGTAGGTTGCTCCTGTGTTCTTCGGCCTCAATGGCATCACCGTGTAGCGAAGATACTCCGATCGGCGTTCGAATGCTCGTAAGTTTTTCATCTTCCGGATCCATTTTTATCCGGTTGTATCCTCGAAGATCCATCCATGAATGAGAATATTTCATGTGTTGAAGCAATGTCAATCATTAATTCCGGGATCGGTAGAGGGAATTCATCTTTTGGACATGCCTTGTTTAAATCTCCGAAATCCACACAAATTCCGATTTCGACCATTCGTCTCCGATCTGGTACCACATTGGCTAGCCAAGTCAGGTATTGTTCTTCACGGACAAATTTAGCATCTATTAGCTTTTTAACTTCAGCTATGACTTGTTGTTCGATTTCTAGACGCATTCTTCTGGGACCTTGTCTGATTGGGACATAAGTAGGATCCACTCCTAGCTTATGGACTACGACCTCTGGAGCTAATCCTGGCATCTCATCGTAGTTCCAAGCAAAACAGTCTTTAAATTCCATTAATAACTTGATTATTTCTTCGGAGTCTTCTTTATAGAGTAATGAGCTAACAAAGGTAGGTCTAAGCTCTTTGCTAGTACCTAAGTTAACTTCCGTTAATTCATCTATTGTAGATTTGATCTCTTCTTCGAACTCTGGTGGAGCGTTTCCAATTTGTAAATCTTCAAACTCTTCACGTAGTTTCCATGCGCTTTTCATTAGACTCGCAAGTGACAACCAAGCAAAATTCGAGATCGTCAATTGATCCTACTGTGCCGAATCCGAGACCATGTTTTGAATTGGGTGGACGACCGGAGTTATTCCATAAATTTTCAAAATGTTGTGATTGACCTTTTGTCCATTGTCGAGGTAAGAAACCACGCTGAATCAAATTTTGAACACAAGGAGAGTACCACTCAAAAGGTAATTCCATTAATTCTGATGAAGTGACATCTTCAAATTGTACATTATTTTCAGTTTTGGAGGAAGGAGCACCACGGTAGAATTTTATGGGCTTTGCACCGCCGCTACGTACCTCTTTGACCACCATACCCTCAATCTTATTAAAATGTATCGGGGTCAGGGTCATAGTATGTACATAGTGGTTAATCTTCTCGTACATTGATTTATATTCTTCGTTCTTTTCATCTTCGAGAGGGATCCTCAATTGCGGCTTCTTCCGACTTATTGTCACTGCTTCTTGTTTGATCTCTTTTTCTTCTTCAGAACTGTTTTCCCAATCAACATTGATGGCTGGTTTCCTCTGTCCAACTGTCCTAACGTCTCTGCCACGACCTCGTCCCCGCCTCGACCTCGGATGCGAGTTGTGGAGAAACCTTCACCATCTCGCCGTAAGGGAGTGGTGAGTGACTCGTTGGACTAGAACTTCAGTGTTCTTCGTCGTCCCGAACTTCCTTTGCTTCATTTGTTATGGTATCTCCTGGAGAAGATTGTTTTCTTCGGGGTGCATAATAAGTCGCATCTTCATGGATTCCAATTTCATGTACGGAGAACGGTTGTAAGTCACCTTTGATGCACTCGTTCTCCTCCATCGTAGTATTTGATGCATCGGTGTAGGGATGATGGTACCATCCCGTTTTCATGTATCCATGGTCGGCCCGATAGAGCGTTGAATGATGTTTCGAATCAATTATGTGAAATCTTGCGGTTGTCTTTGCCAAGTCACCGGTCCTCATTAGACAGTGTTATTGATCCGAGGGCTCTTTCTCCTTTCCGGTCGAATCCTCTTAATAGCATTTTGTCCGTCTTCGAGCTCGCGAGCATCAATTTCCAAATATGCTAGCGTTCGAAGATTCATTATATTGATCGATGCTCCCGGATCCACCAATACTCGGAGAGTGTAAACTTCCCGATTGTAACCGAAATGTACAACGGTCGGTTGTGGTCCGCCGTCCCAGTAAGTAGGTCATTGTCCGTGAAGGTAACACCTCGTCGTTCCTTTAACGAGCAAACCTCATCTAAGGAATCTTCGGTCATTCGAGCTAAGCAATTCTCGGATCAAGTAAAGCCTCGATCGAGCTTCTCTCATCTCCTTTCGATAAGATGAGAGCGTCATAAATGCTTAGTTCGCTCGGTAGTTTCCTAAGATGGGCTAGCACGTTGTAGTCCACTTTATTTCCATGTGTCTCGATTTCTTCCCGAATGGGTATTTCTTCCGTCGGGTTGGTTCTTCCCGAACAACCACCTGCTTTCCTTTGTCCTTTGGACCCATTCTCGGAGGTAGAACTCTTCCACTTCTTAAGTTGACTTCTGTAATTTCTCCTGAATCTGGTATTGAGTTTGCTGGTGTTTCCTCCTGAATCGGAATGACAGGTTCTTCTGGATTAGCTTCGGAATCTGAAGGCTCTAACTCTATTGTGACTGGAGCTCCTCGAAACTCGCAAATAGATTCATTGCTTGTTGAACTCTCGTAGCCTCCTTGGTGGATGTCTTCTTTGTCATTGTGATCGTCGAGATTGTGTATGATTTGAGAATTGTTACTTGTATCGGAATCGATGTCCAGATTAGGTTGGTTGTCGCTAGTTACGTAATCGTTAGAAACAGTCAAAACGTAGCCAACGCCATAACCCTTATCAATATAGGATCACACCGGAGTGAGCAAATAATCATACAGAGTCAGAGGTTCGAGGGATTTCTCCCTCGAATCAGAAACAACTATCCTAGGATAAGCAGCACCTAGTCTAGCCTTAAGAGCCTCGGTCTTCTCTTCTTCATCAATTTTCTTCTTTTCTTCAATCGTCTCTTGTTGAGGTGGTTCTTCTATCGCAAGTGATAGTGCCGACTTGACAGGTTTCGAACTCTGAATTGAGGCTCGCACCGAAGAGGTTTGGATGAGATCCAAAATCTTCTTCGAAGACTTTGTCCAAGCGGTAGTCCATCCATCATCAGTCGCATAGGGATCTATCGGAACAATGAAATCTGTCGAGATAACATTGACGTAACCTCCTTTCTGGGGTTCCTTCATGTATTCCTTCGGGATTGTTATGTTCCCTTTTCGGAGATTGTCGTTGAGCCAACTTTTGAAGGTAACACAATCTTCTATCTTGTGTCCAAGCATCCGGTGGTAAGGGCAAAAGTTGGGATCACCTTTCTTGTCGACTTCTTCTGGTCTCTTAGGTTCCGGCAGTTGGAAATGCGGGGTCTTCATCGATCTGCGGAACATTTTAGCACTCGCCTCATTCTTGAACGGATACTCCTCGCTCGAAGCTCCCTTAACGTACGTTGTGGACGAGGCGGTTGTTCATACTCGTTGAGATGACCGATAGCCGGGTCGGGGTTTCGGTGATTCCGTTGAATTTGTCTGCGGCCGTTCGACGTATTTGTATTGGCCGCTTGCCTTTATCGACGAGCTGCGACGATCCCGGACTTCTTTTCAAAAGTTTTCACGGGCTTCTGTTTGTCTTTTTTGTCGGTGAAACTTAATTGTTTCGCCTCCTCTTGCAAGCTTCCGGCCTTGCTTACCAACTTCTCGAAAGTTTTAATAGTAAATCCCTTGAGGAGAAGTGCTATCGGGCCATCAATGCTCTTCAGTAAAATGCCGACTGCATGCTGTTCTTGTAGCTGTGGCTCACACTTCATACTTAGATTCCTCCATCGAAGTATGTAGTCTACCAAAGTTTCGTTCGGCTTCTACTTTTCTACCACTAAATCACCTATAGTGATGTGGTGCTGAGCTCCGGCAAATCTCTTGATGAAGAGGTTCTCTAATTCGAAAATGTCTTCACCGAACCGTTCGGTAATTCCGCATACCAATCAAAGGCGATTCCTGACAGGCTGCTGACAAATTGTCGGAAGAGTAAAGCATCACTTCCGCCGGCAATGCAACAACTGGCACGAAAATGTGCAACATGCTGTTAGGGGTTCCCGGTTCCATCAAAGGTCTTGAACAGAGGTGGTACGAAGCATTTCGGGTATTGGACAGCATCGAATTCTTCGGGGTAAGGTCTACCCGTCCGAATGGACGTCCCACTCTTTGACTGTGCCAAGGCTTCTTGCACCTGCTGTTCCACCATGCTCTTGATATCCTTTTCCGGAATCATGTTTTGTGTTGTGTCCTTTTTTAATCGATCATCCCCGTTGACGGATGTAATCTCCTTTCCTCCGTCTACAGTGTGAATAACTTCTGGGGGTGTTTCTCTTTGGGGTTGAACCTGACTCTGGAGAGTGGCTAGGGCTACGCCCATCTCTTCCATCCTTTTTGCCATTTGGGCGATCGTATCATCTTTCTCTTGAAGCTGCATCCTCATTACTTCGGCTCCTCTCTTCTGCGGCCGCAGGAGCACCTTGTGAAGCCGACGAAGCTCGTGTTTCAACCATGTTAATTTCTGCATATTCGTCATCCATGAACTCTGACGAGTCAACTTCATCTCCGAATTTCTCTTCTCTTTCTATTGTTAATCGCCGAATATCGGTTCTTAGCTTTTCCATAGCATCTTCTAATGGTCTTTTCTGTACATTCTTGCAGTTGTCATGCGATAACTGTCTTGTTTCCTTCTCATGAGTCCCCTTCACTGTGGTAGCACTTTCTTCGGACTCAAGTCTCCTGACGAGACTTTCCTTTTCAGGTTGTTGTTTTAATCTTAATTGTTCGGTAGTGGGACGCCATACCATCCTTCTAGCAGAAGGTCTAGGACCAGATGGTCTCGTCGACCAAATGTCGGAAGGTGGTATCCTCCCTAATTTGTAGTCCCGAAACAACGACAAGGTGGACTCAGCTTTCATTCTCTTATTTGGCTTTTCCGCAGCGATAGCAGGTTCTACTCGCGGCCCAAGACGGGACTTGGCTGGCACCCGCCCCATCCTTCTTAACATTTCTGGCACAGGGCATTTTTCTTTCTTTGCTAACTTTTCTATTAGGGTTTGCAGTCGAGCAAATGGCGTAATCCTAGCCCTTTTCTTTCTGCTGTCGCTATAGTATGCGGGTCGAGGTAATGTAGAAGCAATCCTGTGGACATTTTTCTCGTCAGCTGCGGCCGAAAGGGGATGGAATCTACTTCCTTCCAAAAGGGGTGTATATTCAGGCAATGATATATATTCAGGTAGTGGTGTGTACTTAGGGATTTCTTCTAAGAAAGCGACTTCAGCAGCTCTGGCCTTCCTGGCAATCTTCCTGCCTCTGTTTCTCCTCTGAGTCCGTGTTAGGGGTGGAACCCTCGAGGCTGGACCCAATTTCAAAATAGAAGGTCTTGCACGGAAATCCGTACCCTCCACGGTAACATGCTCGTTACAGATTTGAACTTCCTTCCCCTTCGGCTTGGCGGAAGCCGGGGTAGGTGCGGAGACGACTAGATCGGTGGGGGTAGAGATAACGGTCCTTCTATGGACAAGCAGTACTCCTCTCGACTGGAACCCTTTGCGGGGAGGAAACTCTTGAGTCGACTTAAGGTTGAACTCGATCAAAGGTCTTTCAATTTCGGATACTTTGTCTGTCAGTGCGAAAAGGGTAACGTCAGTGATCTTGACATTTGTGTTCTCGAATCCTTGTCCAAACCGGATGATCCCATTGTCGGGCAGCTCATCCTTGTAAACAGCGAAGTCCAGTCCGTTGGTGAAGGAGAAAATTAGCTTTGGGGCTTCCATTTCTGCAAGGTAGATTCTGATTGTCAGTCCCAAGTTATGCTTCTTCTCATCAGGACGAAAAGAAAGGAATTGAAAAGAGTCCGAACACATTCTTGTTCATGTACTTATAAGAAGGAGTTATTTATTAAAAGGGCCATTCATTAGAGGGTTTGTTTATTAGGAACGGAATGTTCAAAGGTGTAGAGAAGGTAAAGAATCCGATTCAGAGTTGGAAGGGAAAAGAAAGTCTTATGCAAGACTTCTCGACTCGAAGGATTACTCCTAAACTAACACCTATCGGGGGTCCACCCCACCTCGAAATGAGGTAAAAGGATCTCGGAACCTCTCTGTTTAGGGGTGTCTAAACAAGTGGCTCCTAAATCCGAGAGAATGTTGGCTATACTTGTTCATGGTAGAAATGAACATAGTATTCCAACGGAAAGAAGGGTAGTTTGATCCACTAGGGACATGGATACACTACCGATTTTTGAAAGCAGAACTATCTGATTAAAAATGGAGAGAGGAATTTTCCCCAGCGGAGTCGCCAGAAGTTGTACGGCTTATTTTTAGGTTATGTGTTTTATTTTGAAAATGGGGTCGCCTACAGAAATTGTCGGCGAATTTTTTTATATTTAAATTTAATTTAAATATATAGTTTTAAAGATGACATTTGATTTTTGAAAGTAATTTTAAGTTTAAAAGTTTTAAGATATGAAATCAAACCGATCTCACATCCCAAATAGTTTATATAAACGAGCACCGCACCACAAACCGTGTATCTATCCCGAAGAATAGACACACTGCTTGATGATGGGGCTCGATTAAATAAACTAGGAGATTTATGACATCCGTTTGGTCTGCGAACCAATTTTATAAGCCGACAAGTTCCCCTGCTTAATATAAATGAATTAAACAGGGTTTATATTACCTGGGTTCTTAAAATTCCCTATAAGGGCAAGCCCCTATAGTTAATTACATCTTAAGTGACAGGAATCACCTAAGAAAACTCTCGATAATAATCAGTAGTTCTGCTCTCAAGAATTTCAAAGTTTAAGTTTTCAAGGGATTGAATTTTGGAATTTCAATAGGGAATGGATCAAATTTGGAACATTTTTATTTTGGGAATTCAAAGGAAGAAAGGTAGGAGAAATCACGTATTCGAAGCGAACTTCGGTAATTTCCCGACTATCCTATTGTTCGGCTTGAATTTAGGAAAGTCCTAATGTTTATTTAATGTTTTGATCTTGCCAATTTTAATTAATTAGGACTTATATTCGTATGACATGATCATACAAATAGCCTCGAAGATGTGAGGGTTTATGTCGTGTTGAACGACTACCTCGAAGTCCTAAGACCGGTTAGGGCTTAATTTGCAATGCAAATGCCTAACAAAAGGTAGAGGATTTATGTGAGTCAACCTATTAAAGGTAGTGAAGTCCACATCAAGGATTAGGTGGCAAAGTATGGTTTAGAGTGTATCATGTTTAAGGTAAAAAGGTTTAAAAAAGGTTTAAGAAAGAGATCCTCTCTCTTGCCATTAAAGGCTTGGTGACAAGTCAAACCCCCATGGCTTCATGTGGCTTGTCCTTGGCTTGCATGTGGCTCCATTTGGCTCATCCTCGGCTTAGGAAAAGTGGATTCATTTATATGAAAAAGGAATTTGGAAATTTTGGCAATTTAGTGAAAATTTAGATGGTGCTTGATTTAGGTTGATTTGATGATTGATTTGGGACTTAGGAATTGATTCCAATTAAAGGGATGATGAGAAGGAGTTGTCAATGTGGGCTTTGGAATGGGTTTGGGCTTTTGGATTTTACTTTGGATGGGCTTTTAAAATGGTTTAGGAAGTGGCTTTTGGATTTTAAAATGGACTTTAGGATGAAAATTTGGTAAAGGCTTGGGCCAAATAACTGTTGGGTTTGGTTTAGGGATGTTTCATGAGTGATTTGGAATAAATTTGAGGTGGTTTGGGCTCGAATCGGGTCGAATTGGGTCGATTTGATAAATGGGCCTATGTAGGTCAAATTGGGCTAATTTGGGCCAATGTTGGGCTAAGGTTGAAATTGATGTGAAATTGATGTTGGGAAATGTTTATGGGAGTGTTTGAAAGAGGTTCCAAATTTGGTTTGATTTTGACTTTGGGATTTGGGCTCATTTGGGTTAGGGTTGGATTTAGGTCAAAATTGGGCCTTATGGTTTTAAGTTGAATTTGAGTGGGGTTTGGATCCAAATTTTGAGCAAATCATGTTAGTGTTTTGTTTGTGGGGATGTTAGGGAAGGTTTAGAAAAGATTTGTGGTTAATTGGAGTTAAATTGGTTTGGTTTGAGCTAAGTTTGGGTCATGGGTCCAAATTGAGCTTTAAGGTCAAAAGTGAAATTGGATTCAAATGACAATCAAATTGGGCTTGAATTTGGTCTAGATTGGTGTTGGGGATGTTTAATTGAAGTTTAGAATTGAATTGGACCAGAATTTGGGTCAATTGGGTAGGTTTGGTTTGACAATGGGTTCACTTTGGGTTAAAATGGGTCAAATTGGGGATTTTGACAAAAGTGGGGTAAATTGACAAAATTGGCCCATGGTGTAGTTGAACAAAATGAAATTGGGAATATTTGGGATTTTCTGGAATTTTCTGGGAATTTTCTGAATTTTTGGATTTTTTGGCTAAGAGGGGCATTTTGGGTATTTGGAGGGTATTGGGAGGTATTTGGAATTTTTGGTATTTTTGGCTATGAATGATCAATTTGAGTGGTGTGGAAATGTTTGGAATTGGTTTTGAGGAATTTGGGTGATTTTGTAGAATTTTGAAAATTTTGGGTAATTTCAAGGTTTTGGGTAAAGTGAAGTGTGTTAGGTCCCCGGGTCAAAAATTAAAAATTTGGAAAATTGAAGATTGGGTAAATGTAAGTGAAATGAAATCATTTTGGTTGAGCCATGAAACCATGTTAAGCCTATATGAGCCATGAGAGGACTCATTTAAGGCATTCATTATGTTGTTCCTAACCCTCTTAGCCAAGGGCTTAGGGGTTAAGGACCATCCATGTGAATCACCCTCATGAGTCAGGAGGTCAAGTTGGGTATGGGTGTGGTTTTAGGAGGTGTGTGAAAGTGTAGTGTATAAGTGTAGTGTGAGTGTAAGTCAACCCTTTCACTGCACTGTGCCACCTAGGCAGGGCTCCCAAGGCCAAAGAGTCCCATAGAACTCATCCTTTAAACTTCCACATTCGATCTCAACCCTCTAGGTGATTAGGGTCTACAATCAAGTTTGTGGAGTTTGCGGTGGAGTTAAGAAGTGGTTTGAATTTCTAAGTGGTGGGTCCCAATTCTAGTCCTCTAAGATAGTCAAAGGAAAAGCCTAAGGCTAGATCCTAAGTACTAAAAAGAAGAAGAGAAGACCTCATCAAAAATGAGGTCAACAATATTAAGACCATTTAGGGTTGATCAAAATGAGTTTAAAGTGCCAAAAAAATCAAAATTAGCGAATTCATGGGTAAGCACCGAGACCCGTGCATACGCTCCAAATCTTTGCGTCTAAGAGCTAAACTTTCGTTCTTAGGCGCCGGTTTGCGAAAATTGGTTCGTGAGAGTTAAAAACCCAAAAATCACCATTTTTCTTCTCCCCGTCATTTTCTTCATTCGGAGTTCGCGATTGAGAGAGTTAGGGCATCTCTAATTTTGGGATTTTTTAGCCGTTTCAATTCAAATTTACTCTATTTGATCTTCTTAACGTAAGAGCACTACTTCTATGTAAATTTTTTTTATTTTTACCATGTATTTGAGGAACATTATGGAGAAATTTGAGATTTACTATTCATGGTAAAAATTTGAGAAAAAATTTTAGAAATTACTTTGATTTAGCAGTTTAAGCCTTTAGAACTTGAATTTACTGATTTTAAATTAATATTGGATTTTATGGTAATTTTTATTTAAATTTTAGAAGTGGCACCAAAAGGAAACAATGGGAGAATTACTTTTGATTCAGACAAGTTGGTAAGTTAGAAGGCTCAAGATCATTACGTGCAAGCACTACGCATCACGTAAATTGATTCAGGGGCGAGGTTTTGATAAGCTTGGTGGAGTGATAGATCATTATAAGTCTTTGGGACAGATTTTTTTATTTTTTGGTTATAGCTGTTATTTCTGTTGTGTGGGAGTTTTATGCAAATCTCCTTAAAGCAGAAGAAAATTTTCTGATGGTTCGAGGGCAGTTAGTTCATTTCACGCCCGAGGTAATTAACATGTTTTTCTGTTTCCGCCGACTACATTATGTTTTATATTCTAATTATAATCCTACAGACGAGGAATTGGATGAAATTATTTCTGTTTTGACTAATGGAAGAGGATTATAGAAAATAATAAATGAAAGAAGAGTTAATTTCCCTGCCTTAAAGCTAAATGCCACCTCTAAGGCAAGGCACTACTTTATATCATCAAAGATGATTCCTACCAATCATCTGAGTGAGTTCACAAGGGAAAGAACCACATTAAAATTTTATATCGAGTAGTGGAAGGGAATTGGTATTGAAAATATTATTTATGATTGTATTTGGATTTCTCTATAGCTACTACTACTGCAGGTATGGGATTTGCTTCCCTTATTCATTCATTATGTGAGCTGGCTGGTGTATGATCTGATATTTTGGAAGAGGTTCTTCAGCCTCTTAAGCCTATTACTAGAGTGAATGTGAAGACACATGCTGAGCATTCTATTTTTTGGCTTGAGAGGAGGATTCTCTAAAGCTTTAGGTGCTTCTACTTCTGTTGCATCCACATCTCATTCTTCAACTTCTTATGCATCATCAGGCCAGTTTAATGATTCGTAAACAGAACTTTTAAATAAAATGATAGATAATATCAATTATACTGCGGATCAAGTACATGTTATTGAAGGAAAGGTAGATCATATAGGGGAGTTTCTGCAGAAACATAGTGAATATGAGGAAAATTATCACAGTTATATGGATAGATAGATTAGATGACATTATAGTGTTGTGTTACCTCCAGATTCACGCTTTACCCCATATGAGCCTACACATGCTTGCAATGAAGGAGATGATGATGAGGAAGAAGATGAGGATTATGATTTATATTTTGTATGTGTTGTGCTGTTATTTTTTGTTGTCTGTATAAAATTTTATGTTATTTTGTATGAGTTGTTAACTTTTTATTTGTGGTTGTTATTTAGACTTTATTGTTGTAATAGTGATTGATGTACTATTTGGTGACTACTTTAGTTTTTTATGTTATTTGTGGATGTTATTTTTTTGTGTTATGTGAAGTGAATGTTTAGAGTTTTTATGGTAGTAAATGTGTTAATACATACATAGTGTATTTTGTTTGCTAGTGTAGATCATATTCCAAAAATTAATTAGAAGGTTTAGAACACTATTTAAATCTACTATTTAATTTTATGCTTGACTTTTCAATTGACTACCATATATTTTAGTTGTGGGTTTTTGTTTAAGTATGTGTCAAATTTTTTTTATTACCTCCACTACTTTAGAAGTCTTTTGAATTTCTTCTATATAAAATGTGAAGTTAAAATTTGATCTGACTGATTTTATCACTATTTTTAATTATTATACTTGCATATTTAGGATACAAAAATTCCTACAAGCATGATACTTATAGTTTTTAATTACTACCCATGTATATTTTTACTATGTTTAAATGTTTAATCATAACAAAAACATTAAAGTTTGTGGGGATGAAAAATTTTCAAAAAATTAAATTTTATTTGTTCTCAAATGTGTTAAAAAAATTTAATTTTGATTGAAAAATAATTATGTGTATGAAGTTATATTAGGGAAGTAAAATTTTGAATATAGAAATGAGTAATTAAAATCTATTGTAATGATGAAAAATTTAAAGTTAAAAATTTCTTAGTGAAGAAATGATAAATATTTTGTAATTATCTTTAGTAGGAAAAGTTGTATTTTTGGAGAAATAGAAGGATTAGACTTTTATTTTTAATACTTAAATTTCTTTTCTTGAAAATAATTTTCAAAGCCTTTATTATATTTCTAAGTAAAAGATATATATCTTCCTTATGCTTTAGGAAAGTAATAGTGGAATTCAAAATTATTAGAGGTGTATCCAGATATAGTAATGCTTGGCTATAAAAAAAATAAAAAAAAAGGAAAAAAAAAAAGAAAAGTGAAAAATGAAAAAAGAAGGAGAAGCTTGAGGATTTAAGGGCCAAATCAAAATTTGGTTTCAAACCTGATCTTTCTAGAATATAAGATTTGAGAAAAAGTTGAAGCGTAAGAATATAATATAGTTATTATAATTATTTTTAGTAAATATTTTTAAGTAAAGAAAATAAAATGCCTAAACCCTATATTTTAAAAATTCTATAAGTATTTCTGAATAATACAGGAACTCAAATTTTTCTTAAACCTTTTACTAAAAAATTTCCAACCTTTAAATTGGTCTAAATTAATAAAAAATTTTCTAAATTGGACTACTACATTTTCAGAACAAAATTTTGGAAACTCATAAAGAAACTAATTCACTTAATTTGCTTGTATGATTTTATGTGATTATAATGTACTTGAGGATAAATAATATTTTAAGTTCGGGAGATTTTGGTACACCTAAAATATATAGTATTTTTATACATATTTTTATACCTATTTTTTATGGTATTGCACTTTAATGGAAGGTGTTTTGTCTATTATTTGCAGGTATGATTAAATGGATTAATGTGATGAAAGGAGTGGAAAAGGAACAAATTTGGTACAAAATGAAGAAAGGTGCAAAATTGTTCTGTGGAGGGTAAGCGCTCGAACCCGCGCTTACACGCTAAAGCCTCGCGGCTAAGTGCCCAGACCATCGCTTACACGCCAGGAGCCTCGCAGCTTAGTGCCGAGACCTTGCGCTTATGCGCGGCAATTACATAAGCGGATTTAAATATTATTTGACACATTTTTTATGGGTTGTTTGAGGCATCTCTTGGTACAAAAGTAGGTAACTTCCTATTGGATCCAAAATTAATTTAAGTTACTCTTGAATGGATGCATCTCTTGGAGGATTTGTTGAATCTGGACATAATTTAAATAGACATAAAGGTAACTATTAGAAAATTATAAAAAGAAAACATGGTAATCAAAAAATGGTTATTGTTAGAGGATGTGTATTTTATGTTTATTGTGTAGGAGAGTTCTTTTAGTAACACACCACTCCACTTAACCATATCTACTTTAATATAGTTTGTATTAGAATTATAAAAGAGAATTGGAGTCCTTAGAGTTGGGTGTCACCCTCTAAGGAATACTGTAAGGGAAAGCAAAGTTTTCAAAGGAACTTCAAGAGTTTGGTGGAGAGGATTTTCAGATAAGTCTTTATCTTTGTTATTGCATTTGATTTTTAATTAAGGCTTCTTGTGTTTTCACTATGATTTTAACTTTTAAGCTAAGTTATGATTGTGTTTTCTTCGTGAATTCTTAGTAGTTTTCTTTATCTTTCTCCTTAAAATGATGAAGTAATTAAGATATGGATGGATGTTGTGTAAAGTATAGGAAATCAATATTGGAAGAAGTTGTGATGATTCAAGACCTTGCACTTCATTCACTTCTTGATTTGGCCAATTAAGATGTTAATATATGTTGTGAGAACATGTAACAACCAGTATGGTATTGTTTCAGTCAACAATTGGTAAGAATCACATGAGATTATATGGGTGAGAATGTAGTTCATATGGTTGAGTGCAAATAAATATGGAGATATACTTTGATGGGTGTAGAATTATAGGACTTTAGAGTGACAGGCTAAAGCCCCCAATTTGATTTATTGTATTATGTTTTGGTACATGATGTTAGCCCCCAAGTGGAGGGAGAAGAGGAAAATTTAGAGTGAGCGCTAGTATTTTTTCTACCTAGCCCGTCTTCAAGATTATTAAAGCATTAGATTAACCTATAATCCTTATAGCATCTCTAATAAGGGTAAAGAATATAATTGCTCGTATTTGACACAACATATTATAGATACTTCCACAACAGACGTCCATGTCTTGTTATCGATTCATAATAAAGAAAAAGGTATTTTATTTGTATTTGCTTTAATCTTACAAAAATAGTTAAAGTAGTTATTTGCTTTCATTTCAAATTATAAAAATTATCAAAAAAAATTGAACTTTCTTTCCTAAAATATTATCTTTAGTTTGGGTAAGACCTTTCTTAGAAAGTAAAATGTTATTTTTCTATTTTCCTTCTTTTAATAAAATTTTTTATCATTTTTCCCTATGGGTTCGATATCTCAAGGCTTAATCAGAAAGTCCTATGTTACTTGATAAAGATACGTATACATGCGTAGAATCCCATTTTAAATCAATAACAATTAAGTATCTTATTTACATTGGCAACAAGTTTTTGGTGTCATTATAAAGAAAGAGATATCATTAAATAGGAAGTATAAATTCATATATAAAACGTAATCATATATATCAAGGATCAAGAAGGTAAGAGGTCCTTAGTCAAATTTCTAGTCTACTACTATTAGTCTTTAGTTCAGAAAGTAGATTTAAGTGATTTTTCTAAAAATAACTCATTAATGTAAGTCTTCAGTTTTAAACAACAAATAACTACTCCTAAATGAAAATATTAAGTCTAAAGATAACCCTTTTTGGATGAATTGGTTTGGAGAATTTTAATATGTTAAAACTACTATTCTTATGCAGTAAATTGGATAATGTAAATGAATGAGATATATCAAATATTTTATGTGCTAAATAAAAGCAATCATATTCTTTATCCTCAGTTGAGTGCATAAAGAACATTGTCTCATCTAAAGTTTGGTCCCTAAATCAGTGATTAGGCTGGGAGGATATTGGCTCTAACTCTAGAGCTCTCACTTCCTCTTGCATGAGGGCTAACATCTCACTTTAGTTTCAAAAAAACTAGACCAAATTGGATATTTTAGTCTGTTGATACACTAACAATATATTAGGTTTTTTCTATATAATTTTACTCATTTTTGGTGATATTGTACTTTAAAGGAAGGTATTTTTCATATTTTGCTGCAGGTACGAGGTGATTAGAGAAAAAAGAAGTGAAAAGGAATGAATTTGGAGTAAAAAAGAGCAAAATGAAGAAAATTGTCTTCTGCCACCTCTAGCGCCCAAATACAGAGAGTTTGGCAATTAATTGGCAGCCCAAAGACCGCCGGTGCCTATCCAGCATCGTCGGCGCCCAATGTCGGTTTAAGTCAAATTCAATGTATTTGGATGCATTTTTGAAGGGTTTTTTAAGGAAACTCTTTAGGAATTCATTTTTAACTTATTTTAGATTATTTAGGACGCCAAAAGAGTGAGAGATGAGAGGGAGAGAAGTCTTTTGAAGTGAAGTGAGTGTGTTAGGGTTTGTAGAGAGTGTGTAGTGTTGTATTGTGAAACATTCTTCTCTAAGGAGTGTTGGAGAAGGAGTAAGGAGAGAGATTACTTCTTCCTTACCATTCTAAAGAGAGAATTAAGTGTGGTGGAGAATAGAGAAAAGAAATCATAGGATCTACAAGAGATTTGCGTGGGAAAGAGAAAGAGATAAGTTATATTTAGTGTTGTGGTTTGTATGACTTTGCTTTTATATATATAATCCATGTTTTGTTGTATCTTCCACATGAATTTTGAGTAGATTTCTTTATCTTTCTTCATGCAATGAGATGTGGTAAAGTGATGATGTAGATTTAATGTGCCATAAAAATGTTAAAGAAATTTTGATGGGTTTTCATTTCAAACATCATTTACTTTTCAATCTGACCAATTAAATTGTTAAAATCTGTTGTAAAACATTCAATCCAAAAAGACTAAGTGTTCTACAACAATAGTGGAGAATCCATTCAATGTTCTTGAATGAATTGCAAAGTTCATGGAAATTTGGTGCAAACAATAAAAGGAAATATGGTTTAATGGGCGTCGAATTAGAGGTTTTAGGGTGACAATCTGAAATCCCCAATTTGGTCCTAACATTTGGTAACTGAGCTAGGGTTAGCCTTCAGGTGATGGGAAGTGGGAGCTCTGAAGTGAGAGCTAGTAGCCTCCCAACCTAACCTTACATTTAGTGACTAAGCCTAGGATTTGATAATGTTCTTTACATAACTTGGAAGGGTACTCTGACGAGGGTAAAGAATATGAATGCTCCTATTTGGCACAACACAAATCTATTATCAATCTATATCAATCACTAACCATAGAATCATTGCAAAAGGAAGGGCACTTTTCCATATATAAACCTTTTAATTACAAAGCTTAGTGTGTGTGTGTGCTAGTTAATCCTGCTTAGAAATTTAGAACTAACTTATAGTAACTATAGTTGTTGTCAACCTTACTCTAGCATCCTAAATAGTACTTGAACTTGTGTTGTGGATTGAGTATTGGAATTCAACATATTTGCAATATTTTGAAAAGTTCCTACCTTCCTCGGGGGATCGATAACCAGGACTCCACTAGAGCCTTATATTACTTGATCGATACGTAAAATTGTGTATACAGGTGACTGCCTAATTATTAAATTAATCTATTTGTGAGACTATGCTGAAATTATCTTTTCAATATTACCTTTTGAGGCAGGCATCAGCCCCGACCATCTGTCACCCTAAAATCTCCAATTCTACGCCCATCAAAGTATATTTCCCTATTTATTTGCACTTAACCCCATAGACTACACTCATCCATGAAATTAAATGTGGTTTCACTTTGTTAAGAATTATATCGCCCTCTAGGATCTTAGTGCAATTACAAAGAATTTTAACACTACGATGGTCTCTTATAATAATGTAAATGAAGTTCAAGTAAAAAGCAGCATATTTATAATTAAAACCTCTTCTAACATGCATCCCAAAATTCTAAACATGAATCCTACTCTTTGCAAAAGAAAAGTAAAATGACATAATCTTCTCATGCCACTATTTTCAAGTAAGAAAAAAGTGGAACAAAAACTACTCACAAAGCACGAAGAAAACACATGGGAAAACTTTACTACATCAAAAAAAAAATCGACTAGATAAGTGTTTATAAAATCATAAGATGATAAAGAACACAATACTTACCTTTTTCTCCTTGAAATAAAGATGAATATCTTTCTCACAAAGTCTCTCACTGATCAATGTAATGCTTGTATATTTCCTTACAGACTCTCTTAAAATCCCTTCTCCAATCTCTCCAAAATGGTAGCAATCTACATTTTTACTCCTATTCTATAATCTCAAAGCATTCCTCTCATTTTTTCCTAATGTACACCCACACACACACTTTATCTGACAAAAAATCACTATTTTATAGTGCAGGGATGAATTTCCAAGAGTTCTGTTAAGTACCCCTTCAAAATTTGATCCAAATTAAATGTGTATGGGCAGATATCCATATCTGCAAACGTTAACACTGAATTCTGGCAGCGTCGGTTCCATTTCTCATCGTTCTCTGGATTCTGGCATCGTCAGTGCTAGTTTTTTCATTGTCGGTGCCACTCTGCAACAGCTCCACCTTTCTGCTATGTTTGGCTCCGTTTTAGCTCCGTTTTGCCCTGTTTCATTTGTGTTTCATTCGTAATAGATATACAAACAAAATAAGCATGAAAATAACTTTTCTTAAAAGTTTAATTCATTCAAAAATATATGAGAAATGTAAATTATATTGAGTATTGAAAGAAATTGAAATATGCTATGCCAAAATTTTCTTTCTTGTTCCTTTTTTATCCAAATTGTTCTATTTTTGCTTCATTTTCACCAAAATTACATTCCTTATACCTGAAGATAAAAATATGCAAAATGCCTTCCTTTCAAATGCAATATCACTAAAATCACAAAATATAGGCATTAAAAGTATATGAAAAATAAAGCATTTTTAGGCGTATCAACTCTCCCAAACTTAATTGTTACTTGTCCTTAAGTAACACAATAACTTCAAAAACAAATTTATTGATTTAAGGTAGCGGTTTTCAGTAAATTTTCCTATGATTTAGTCTCAGAAATGTTATAGTGTAACATAAGAGAAATTCTAGCAAATCAACTTTGGACTAGATTGTAAGAATATCTCATATTCAACTTAGGAACCCTCATTCTATATTTACTTCAAAAGTTATTGAAACTTGTCAAACTAAAGCTTCATATAAAGTTTAAAAATATAATTTAAGAACCTTATATATACCAATTTGACCAATACTTTTTTTGAAATAAGAATAAGCTAAAAATTATTTTTAAGTCTTCCCATTTGAAAAGATTCACGTGAAACCAATAGTTTATTAGACTTCTCCTCAAGCTTCCCATCAAAATTTTCTTTTTTTTCTTTTCTTCTACATTTCTTTTTCTTATCTTTTTCTTTTCTTTTTCTTTTCTTTTCAGGATCTTTTTAATCCTTACTTTTTTTCCTTCTCTTTTTATGTGAGGATTATTATATTTGTATAGGCCCTTAATAACTTTGAATTTCACTATCATCTCTCTAAAGTTCAAAACTCAAAATTGTCCCACACTTTTTTAAAAGTGTAAGTATTAGTTTGAAAAAGGTTTCAATAAAGGCTCAATTTTAATTAAGTAAAAATCTAAGAATCTTAGCTTTTTAAATATTCAACTCCCTTCTACTATAAATAACAAAATCATTTTCCTAATATTTCCTACAAAATATCTTAACTCTAGAAAAGTTTATTCACTTAGAATTTCAACTAAGTTATTTTTCTAAAATTCGTAAAATCGAAATTATAGTAACTTAAAGGTAACACCACATACTACAAGTCATTTTAAAAGTGATATCAAATTAATTAAAGGCTACTGAGGACTAATAAAAATAAGTTTTAAAATTTTATCTTCCTCGTAAACATGAATTTTTAAATTTTTTGCAATTAATTCCATAAAATGTAGCAGGAAGAAAAAGTAAAGTTGAATCTGCTAACTACGATAACATCCTATCAATTTCATTTACATGTATAATTGGGACAAAACGAATGTAGGAGAAAGTAAATCTAGTCTACTTGCAATAATATTAATCTAAAAGGAAGTATACTAAGTTTAAAATATATTTTTCTTCTTACACCCAAACTTGATTTTAAACATGTATAGCATTAAATACCGAAAAACCAAGTAGGAAGAAATAACATTGGCAGAAAGTAAATCTAAACTAAACATGCCAAAATAAAGTTTGACTAAATAAAATTCTAAATAGCACAACAGGTATTAACATTGAAATATAAAAATGTTCTTCAAGTCTTATATAAAATTGCAACACAAAAATAAACATAAAATATAAATACAAACACACATGATAAATGAGATTAATTCATCCATTAATTTATTTTATCTCACTAACTTCAAGTTTCTAACATAATCACTACACAAATATATTATGTGCCTTCCATAAATTTTATATGGTTATCCACATGGACAAGATTCCCCCAGTTAAGTTGGGTCGTGAACACAAACTTTAGATATCTCCTTATCCTTAAGGCTAATTAAGCACCTCTAACAGTTATAAATTGTAGTGTAAGATCATCCACATGTTATTCATCAAATAAGTTCATGACTCCTACAAAATGAAAATGAGATCAGAAAAAGGAAGTAATAAAATTGAGATGGATCTATCATTGTTAAATTTTATGGTGTCTCTAATAAATCTTAAGACCAATGAGACCTGAGTCATAGTGGACTTATCAATCCAACTACTACAAGAGAATATACTACCCTAGCCAAAATAAAAAAATTAAGAAATCACCTTCCTCATGACACACAAAGATCAAATAAAATCACTAACAATCCAAACATCCACCAATCATCAATTAAACTGAACAATCCACACTAAAGAAAACACAATACAACATTAAAAATCTTGAACCTCAAGTATACTAAATCAAACCACACTAATAACTATGGGTTGCTTCTCATAAAGGGCTTAGTTTAACCTCGCCAGCCCTACAAATGATTTCTCGTGGATCAAAATTCCAATTAAGTAATCCTTGATCAATCGCGCAATCTTTTCCAGATCTAGGGATTCTAATAAAATCCTCAAATTTTAATTTTTCTTTCACCTCTTCCTTTTCAGATTGATTCATATCATTATTCCTCATATTTCTTTGTAGATCCAATATAATTCTATTAATTTTATATTTTTCATATTAATATCATTCTTAAAATTTATAAGAATTGGATCTCTATAAAATAATTCAAGATCTCCCAATTTTTGAATCTGATTCTCTCTAGATAATTCACATTCTGGGTCAAATTCTTTTAGATTACTACATGTTTCAAGTTATCTTCTAATTCTTTCGCTTGGTACTGAGTAAATGGTGGATTTGGTCTTTCTATACTTATCTATGTTGAGGAAATAGGTTTTTCTAGTTCCTTAGGTATTTCTTTCATTGGTCTTTCAATCTCCTTATCCTCATCTCTCAACTCAATGTTCTTTTGAAACATATCCTCAAATTCTCTTCTAAAGATTACTTTAATAACTTTATATTGCTCTTGATGCATCTACTTAGGGTTTATTTGAGGGTCACTAGGTAGAATCTCTGGGGGTAGCTTTTAATTGAATTAATAATCTGCCCAATTATTTTTCTATATTTCTTTTTGCAACCCCTTGACTTTGTAATTGTGCTGCCTGAATTTTTAATCGATTATCCATTTGAATAACAATCTCCTCTAACATAAATTCCTTCTCCTCATTATGTTGGTTGAAGTTAAAATTATGAGGAAAAGAGAGTTCATCGTTTCAATCGCTCTGACTATTCCAATTACATGTCTGATTAAATTGATTATCTTCCCAAAATTAGTTTTCTCCTTCAAAATTAGTATTAAACTTATAGTTCAAATAATTTTCCCAACCTAGGTTGTAATAATCAGAATAATGATTGTATATCTCATGGCTAGTTCCAATCATTCTCCAAATAAGTTTTCCTAAATAATTGGGGTTCCTTGCCTATAATCCAAATGTGAATATTCAATATTTTGTCAATTCCCTATTTCTAAATTAAATTCATGGAGTTCCTCTGATTGATCATCCTCCTAAAACTTATCTCCAAATCTCAGTCGTATAATCCAACATCTGCAGCTCCTGAACTATGCATACAAATTCAAAGACTTAACTAATAGGACAGATATCAAAAATATTTTTTTTGAATTTTAGATTTTTTCTGAAAATAAACACAATAATTAAACACACTATATAATTATGCTATAAATTCCAAACTAAGTCTTACAGGCTTAACTAAAATTCTCTTAAAGCTCTTATTGATGCTTCCCCGACAACGGCGCAAAAAACTTGATGTGCCGCTAGTGTGTGTTGTTTTTCTGCGTGTTTTATGTCAAGTTAAATCCCTTGAGACAGAGCCAAAAAATTTCCTTGACCCGTAATTACGTAGTAATTTAACTTTCAAAAGATGGCAAAAAATTCGACTCAATTTATATTTAACAGCTAGTATACAAAATCAAAATATTACAAAGTGTGTATAATTGTTCACACACTATGGATTCTACGCAAATGCATGTATCGTTCAAGTAATACAGGGCTCTAGTGGAGTCCCGTTTATTGATCCTACAGGAATGCGAGGTAAGAGGTCCTTAGACAACGTTTTGTTCGACTACTATCAGTCCTTAGCTTGGAAGATCAATTTAAGTGATTTTTCTAACAAGTACTCCTAAATGTAAATCTTAAGTTTAAAACAACTAAAAACCACTCCTAACTGAAAATATTAATTCTAAAGATAACCCTTTCTAGATGAACTGGTTTAGAGAATTTTGAGATGATAAAAACTAATATTCTTATGTTCTGAATTGAATAATGTAAAGGAATTAGATATATTAAATATTTTATGGGCCAAATAGAAGAAATCATATTCTTTATCCTCTGTCAAGTGCATAAAGAACATTCACTAATCTAGAGCTTGGTCCCGAAAATTGTGGTTAGGTTGGGTGGATACTGGCTCTCACTCCAAAGCTCCAACTTCTCCTTACCTGGGGGCTAACATATCGCTTTAACTTCCAAACAACTAGGCCAAATTGGAGATTTTATTCTGTCACCCAAAAACTTTCAATTCTACGCCCATATAAGTATATTTCCCTATTTATTTACACTTAACCCCATGGACTACATTCTTATCCATGAAATTAAATGTAGTTCCACTTCATTGAGAATTACACCGCCCTCTTGGATCTTAGTGCAATTACAACGTGTTTTAACGCTACAGCAGGTTCTTATTGTAATGTAAATGAAGTTCAACTAAAAACCATCACTTTTATAACTAAAACCTATTCTAACATGCATCCCAAAATCCTAAACATGAATGCTACTCATTGCAAAAAAAACAATAAAATGAAAACAATGGCATAATCTTCTCATGCCACTATTTTCAAGTAAGAAGAAAGAGTAAGAAAAACTACTCACAAAGCATGAAGAAAACACGTCGAAAAACTTCATTACATCAGAAAAAATTCACTAGATAAGTGTTTAAAAAATCATAAGATAATGAAGAACATAATACTTTCCTTTTCCCCTTGAAAGAAAGATGAATATCTCTCCCACAAAGTTTCCCACTGATCCATGCAATGCTTGTATGTTTCCTTACACACACTCTCAATATCTCTCTCCAATCTCTCCAGAAAGGTAACAATCTACGTTTCTACTCCTATTCTAAAATCTCTATGTTTTCCTCTCATTTTTTCTAACGTAAACCCAGACAAACTCACACATATTTCTCACATAATATCATTATTTTGTAGTGTAGGGACGAATTTCTAGAAGTTCCCTTATGCACCCCTTCAAAATTTCATCTAAATTCAATGTATATGGTAAAATAATAGCCTCTGGAGCCGTTGGCGCCAAATTCTAGTTTCATCGGCGCCATTTCTCGTCGTTCTCTGGAATCTAAGACCATCGGCGCCACTCTGCAGCAGTTCCACCGTTTTACTCCATTTTGCTCCATTTTAGCTCCATTTCGCCCCGTTTCAGTTGTGTTTCATTCATAATAGATGTACATACAAAATAAGCATGAAAGAACTTTCTTTAAAGTGTAATTTCATTCAAAAACATGTGATAAATGTAATTGTAGATTTGAGCATAGAAAGGGATATCGAAATGTGTCAGGCACAAATTTTCTTTCTTGTTCGTTTTTGCTCTAAATTGCACCGTTTTTATTTATCTTCACCAAAGCTCTATTTCTCTTTCCTGAAGATAAAAATATACAAAATAACTTCCGTTAAGTGCAAAATCACTAAAAATCATCAATTATATGCATTAAAAGTATATGAAAAATTGAACATTTTTTAGGTTTGTCATTACTCAAATGTAACACTACTTCCTCCATAGAAAACTTTGAATCCTTAAATTGTGGGTTACAATTAAAACCTGGAGTATAATACAGTCTATAATTTGGATTTCCTTGATTTTTCCCCCATTGCAGATTTATACTATTAGGATTGTTATTATTCTAACTTAAGTTAGGGTGATTTTCACAACCCGGAGTGCAATAATTGGAATAGGGATTTTTAAATCTATTATTTATTACATTCAAAGTGTCATATGATGATTGCAAATCTATCATTTGTTTCAACAAATTTTCTTTAACCTCTAGAGGTGACTGAGATAAATTCATTCTAAATTGATCTATCTTCTTTGATATCGCATTGAGTAGCTGCAATACAAATTACATCAGAGTTATGAACACTAACTACTCTCTTGGGATTTAGGGTCATTGAAAATTGTTAGTAGTCATCTCTGCAATTAAAGAATATGCTTCATCGAATGGTTTTCACATTAATGATATTCCAACAGCATCGTCTATTATAGATATAAGAGATCCCACTAATCCATTGATAGCAGGTGCTACCCCCCCTCTATTAGCTTACCCAATAGATGTAGTAATAGCCCTCTTATTGGGAGGATCCAACCTAAAGCACCTATCCTGGGTATGACCAAACATCCTACAGTAGTGACAATAATATGGCCTTTGTTCCATTACAACCTCCTGACACTTTCCCTCACTAACTGAGCCCACCCAGATTTTCTTTAATTTAGGAAGAGTAATGTCTCTTTCAATAAGAACTCTAGCAGATGTAGGTCTAGCTTTATTGTAAGAAGGGGGATCTGCTTGCAATTGTGCACCAAGAGTTTTGTTGATTTGGAATAGCACATTTTGATTGAAATATCTATAGGGCATATCTGGAAATTTGAACCATATATAGACCACAGGGGGCATCTTGCCAGGGTCAAAATCAGGGGTCCATTTAATGATCTACATTTCAGTGCCTGCAATTCAGATGTAATGTTTGGTAAACAAGCGAGCTAATCCTCTTCCATATTAAAATGAAACAATAGATGTCTACCATCAAGTAGCCTCATTTTCTAAGATCCCACAAAATGCAAAGAATCAAAGATGTTTCTAACTAATTCCATTTTATGATGACCAAGTGAAAATTTGCCAATCAGGGTAAATTTGACCTCCGAATTAAGGGCATTAACCTCCTCCTCAGAGAAAAAGAAAGCAAGTGATCCACCTGATATTTATACTTACAAATATGATATAAAAATTGGCAACCGCGACGAAAACTTGATCCCACCGAATATATATATATATATATATATATAACCACTCTTTAAATTAAGTGAATTATCTTCATAAGATAATCACTCTCTTTAAATTATGTGACAAATCTTCTTATGTCAAGGCTCAACTGATTATTTGGAGAACTCTAAAATTTCCATGGGTAAAAATAAATATTGATGGTAGTTTCAAATTTTCCACTGCTGGTATTGGTGCTCTTTGTAGAAATCATATGGGGTCATGCTTATGGATTAATCTACTCCTATTATTGCTATTAATGCACTCAAGCGTGGCTATATCTTGTTTTGGGGTCTTAAAATAGCCATTCTGAATCATCATTGTCTTATTCATATTGAGATGGACTCTTTGCTCTAACTTCATATTATTCCGCATAAAGCAACTGCACCTTTGTATCTTCGAATATGGATCAGCAAAATCTCTTTATTGGAAATTAATAAAGCTATAGCTTGGAGCCATATCCATAGAGAGGGCAATCATCTAGTAAATTGGCTTGCTACTAGAGCCTCTTCTTCTAATGAGGACAAGTAATAGTTAAGTTTTGGTGATCTTGATCCGCTCAAAATTTGATAGCTTTTTAATGTCTATTTCATACCTATTTTTGATGATATTGCACTTTAAAGAAGGGTGACTTTCATGATTTGATGGAAGTACATTGATTTTAGGCCTTTGGAGCAAAAGAAAGTAAAAAAGACCAAATTTGGAGCAAAATGAGGCAAAATGCACCTTTTGGCCTGGATCGCTGGACGGCGCAGCTACAAGAACTGAACCACGCCCGTTTATAGAGAGTTTGGGCTATTTTCTAGAAAATAGCGTCGGACAGCGCCCTATCCTGTGCCAGACCGCGCCCTATCTCGATTTAATTCCAAATTTGATGTATTTAGTCAGATTTTGGAGGAGTGCTCAAGGAAACTCTTGGGAAATTAGTTACATATGAATTTAAACTGTTTTGGAGCAAAAAATTGAGAGGGGGAGAGAATCTTTTAAGTACGTAAGTGAAGAGAGTGAGTGTTCTAGTGTAAAGAGTCCATTAGAGAGAATCTAGGGTTTGTGTGTGTTCTCTTCTAAGGAGTGTAGGAGGAGAGTAAAAGTGAGAGATTTCTTCTTCCTTAGTTATCTAAAGAAACAATTGTGTGTTGTTGTGAAAAAAGAAGAGGAGTTAAAGGAATTCCCTGAGATTCGCTTGGGGTAGAGTATGAGGTAAGTTGTATTTTTTTTACTCTGTTTGTAAGACGTTGCTTTTATATATAAAATCCATATTTTGTTTTCTTTTCTTCACGAGTCTTGAGTAGATTTCTTTGTCTTTCTCCTTTTCATGTGATGTATTGATGTTGTGATATGGAAATGATGTGCCAATTTATTATGGATTATTTGTGATGACATTTTCACTTTCTACTTCATTTACTTTCTGATCTGGCCAATTGAATTCTTAAAACTTATTGTGAAATATATGTTACGAAAGGATTATGAGTTCCACAACAAAAGTGAAGTTCACATTCAATGCCCATCAATGAGTGACGTAGTTCATGGGGGTTAGGTTCAAATAAATAGGGAAATATATTTTTATGTGCGTAGAATTGGAGATTTTAGAGTGACAGACTAAAATCCCCATTTTTGCCCTAGGGTTTGGAAACCAAAGTGAGAGTTAGCCTTCAGGCGAAGGGAAGTGGGAGCTCCGTAGTGAAAGCTGGTATTCACACAGCCTAACCACAAATTTAGGGACTAAACATAGGATTATCCATTGTTCTTTATATCGCTTGGAAGATGGTAAAGAATAGGAATGATTTTATTTGGCACAATACTATTGCATTACTGATCTATCCCACAAAATCATCACATTATGATTGGAGAGGAGGAGGATTCTTTCTTACATTTGAACTTTTGTCATAAATTTAGTCTTGTGTTAGTTAACTGTGTTAGGAAGTTAGAACATACTTTGGTAGAATTAGTAACTGCAACTTTTTAATCATCTTTTTATTATTAGTAATTACTACAATTGTGTTGTGATTCGTGTAGTGATTTCTGTGCTCAATTATAGAATTAAATACCTCCTCGTGGGATCGATAACCAGGACTCCATTAGAGCTCTATATTACTTGAGCAATACGTATACTTGCGTTTAATTGTGTGACTCAATAGAAAACTAAATTAATATATATAAAAATTTGAATTCATAAATTTTGACAATTTAAAAAAGTCGCATCGTAAGTTTAGTCCCCAAATTCGTGGTTAGGTTGGGAGTATACCGATTGTCACTACGGAGCTCCCACTTCCCTTCGCTTGAAGGCTAACTCTCTTTAGTTTCCAAACCCTAGGACCAAATTAGAGATTTCAGTTTGTCACTCTAAAATCTCTAATTCTACGCCATCAAATTATATTTCCTTATTTATTTGCACCCAACCCCCATGAACTACGTCACTCATTCATGGACATTGAATGTGTCCTTCACTTTTGTTATGAAACTTATAATCCATTCTGAACATATGTTTCACAACAAGTTTTAACAATTCAATTGGCCAGATCAAAAAGTAAATGAAGTACAATGAGAAAAAGTCATCACAAATTCTCCATAATAAATCGACACATCATTTCCATATCACAACATCAAAAAATCACATAAAAAGGAGGAAGACAAATAAATCTAAACAAGACTCATGAGGAATAGACGACAAAAGATGGATTTTATATATAAAAGCAATGTCATACAAACAGAGTAAAGAAAATACAACTTATCTCAAACTCTTCCCCAAGCGTATATTAAAAATTCCTTTGACTCCTCTTCTTTCTTCACAATGATACACAATTCTCTCTTTAGATTAGTAAAGAAGAAGAAATCTCTCACTTTTCCTCTCCTCCTACACTCCTTAGAAGAGAAAAAACATAAACCCTAGATTCTCTCTAATGGACTTTTTACACTAGAACACTCACTCTCTTCACTCACACACTCATATGACTCTCTCCCCCTCAATTTTTGGCTCCAAAACATTTTAAATTCGTATGTAATTGATTTCAAAAAGTTTTCTCGAGCACCCCTCAAAAATTCGGCCAAATACATCGAATCAAGAATTAAATCGGGATAGGGCACGGTAAGACGCAGGATAAGGCATTGTTCGGCGCTATTTTCTTAAAAATAGCCCAAACTATCTATAAACAGACCCGGTTCGGCGCTGGTAGCTGCGTCGTCTGGCGCTCCAGGTCAAAAAGTGCATGTTGCCTCATTTTGCTCCAAATTTACTCCTTTTTGCTTTCTTTTGCTCCAAAAGCCTAAAATCATTATCTCTGTATGAAATCATGAAAAATACCCTTCTTTAAAGTGCAATATCATCAAAAATAGGTACGAAATAGACATTAAAAAACTATCAAATTTTCAGTAGATCATTATCGAGGAGTTAATGAAGATTTATTGCAGCGATTTGGTCTTGAAGAGCTCACTAAAATATTAAGACAAACAACATACCACAAAACTTAAAGCACTTAAATTCTTAAAAATCATTGATAGAGTTAGAGGAAATCTAAAGGAATATCATCTATGTTTTAGTCATCACATACAGGCATACATCAAAGATTATTTCTACTCTAAATTTTGGCATTTTTGCGCCTGCCAGTGTGATTTATCACTCCAATCACCTCTATCTAATTGTTCTAATGTTTCCATATTTTTACAAATGAACACACCGTAGTCAAAGCCATTGCTTTGCACTAGAATGACTTTGACTATGACAACTGACCATTTGGTCGTATCACTCATGAAAGCTCTCCCACCATCCTTCAAAAAATGTGTAATATGAAAATTTTATTTTTTAATTATATTGTTGACAATGGAGACAATGGCAAAATTTATTCATGAATGAATGAGCTTGTGTTGAGTGAGCTTACAATTCTTGGGTGATCGCCAAATGCATTTCTTTGGGTAAGGAGTCAAATAATTTCCATTTGTGATCCTTCACTTCCTCAAGTAGTAGTGTCCAATATTTTTTATAAATTATAGGAATGAAAATTATCTGTATATTTTTTCTATTTCCTTCCAAATGTTGTTAACAAACACTGTCATGTTTTTATCTCTATATGAATGCATAAAAAGGCAAGATCAACAAAATGTTATTATCATAATGGAAGTGCTAAGTTTATTGTAATATACATGAAGTTGAATATTTACCCAATGCAGTAAAGATACATAGAGGTAGTGTCTATAAAATGTTGGTGATTTATTCCTCTTATTTTCTAGTATCATTGCAAAATAATCTAAATGCTTATTTTGTAAACCAAGCATTATTTAATATTTCATCAAGGCTTAATCGACTTATTACAATATGTTCTTAATTAATAAGATTATCATTCCTACATTTGAAACACATGTTTTTTGTGACATTTAAATATAAAAGTATTACAAACACAAAAAATGAAAATTTACAAAATTAGCATTGTATTTGCTACAACATAGATCGATTACGTCCTACATGTAAAGTGATATTTGTTCTCTAGCAGGAAAATTGTTAACTAAGTTATTGAACGAACCTATAAAACAAAGCACTCTTTATATGTAATGACAACATAAAAAATATGAGACATAATAAGAAAGACTTATAATTAGTACCTGTTGACCTCATTTTTTTATGAGGTCTTCTCTTCTTCTTTTAGTGCTTAGGATCTAGCCTTAGGCTTTTCCTTTGACTATCTTAGAGGATTAGAATTGGGACCCACCTTTTAGAAATTCAAACCACTTCTAAACTCCCTGCAAACCCCACAAACTTGATTGTAGACCCCTAATCACCTAGAGGGTTGAAATCGAAATGTGGAAGTTTAAAGGATGAGTTCCTATAGGACTCTTTGGCCTTAGGGCCCTTACAGGTGGCCTGGTGCGGTGAAGGGTTGACTTGCACACACACTACACCTACACACTACACTTTCACACACTTCCTAAAAACACACCCATACCCGACTTGACCTCTCGACTCATGTAGGTGATTCACATGGATGGTCCTTAACCCCTAAGCCCTTGGTAGAGAGGTTAGGAACAACATAATGAATGCCTCAAATGAGTCCCTTCATGGCTCATGTGGGCTTGATATGGCTTCATGGCTCAGCAAAAATGATTTCATTCCACTTACATCCACCCGATCTTCGATTTTCCAAATTTTCGATTTTTGACCCCGGGACCCTACACCGTTAACCTACCCGAGCCACTGAATAGCCAAATTTCTCGAAAATTTCCAAATCACCCAAAATTCTCCAAAATCATTCCCAAACATTTCCACATCACTCAAATTGATCATCCATACCCAAAAATGTCAAAAATTCCGAAAATACCTCCCAATACCCTCCAAATACCCAAAATACCCCTCTTAGCCAAAAAATCCAAAAATTCAGAAAATTCCCAGAAAATTCCAGAAAATCCCAAATATTCCCAATTTCATTTTGTTCAACTACACCATGGGCCAATTTTGTCAATTTACCCCACTTTTATCAAAATCCCCAATTTGACCCATTTTAACCCAAAGTAAACCCGATGTCAAATCTAACCTACCCAATTGACCCAAATGCTGGTCCAATTCAATTCTAAACTTCAATTCAACATCCCCAACACCAATCTAGACCAAATCCAAGCCCAATTTGATTGAAATTTGGATCAATTTCACTTTTGGCCTTAAAGCTCGATTTGGACCCATGACCCAAACTTAGCCCAAACTCACCCAATTCAACTCCAATTAACCCCAAATCTTTTCTAAACCCTCCTTGACATCCCCATAAACAAAACACTAACATGATTTGCCCAAGATTTTGATCCAAACCCCACTCAAATTCAACCCAAAGCTAAAAGGCCCATTTTTGACCTAAACCCAGAACCTAACCCAAATGAGCCCAAACCCCAAAATCAAAACCCATCAAAGCCAAAACCTCTTTGAAACACTCCCATAAACATTTCCCAACATTAATTTTACATCAATTTCAACTCTAGCCCAACATTGGCCCAAGTTAGCCCAATTTGACCTACATAGGCCCACTTACAGATTAAACCCAAATTCGAACCAATTCAAGTCCAAATCACACCAAATTGACTCCAAACCACTCATGACACATCCCTAAACCAAACTCAACAATTATTTGGCCCAACCTCTTTACAAAATTTCTATCCATAAATTCATTTTCAAACTTAAAAGCCCACTTCCCTAAACCTTCCTAAAAACCCATTTCCACCAAATACAAAAGCCCAAATTTGGCCCTAAAGCCCACATGACATTTCCATTTGCCATCCATTTAATCAAAGCCATTCCCTAAGTTATAATTCCATCATCAAACAATTCCAAATCAAGCCCCATACAAATTCACATCAAAATATCAAAATTTTTCTTAAATCCATTTACATGAAATTGACTTGACTTTTCCCGAAGCCGAAGGTGAGCCATGAAGCCATGCATGAGCCACATGGAAGCCATGAGAGCCTCTTTACATGTCACCATACCATATTGGGTAGGAAGGAGGGCCCCTTTCCTTAATCTCTAAAGCTCATTAGCCTTAATCATGATTCACCTAAACCTAAATTTAATCCGAATATATTTGGATGGAGACTTCTCCATGCCAAACCAGGTGATCCTTTTGATCCCCCACAGCACCCAAAGCCACCTTGAAGGGTGCACCAAGCCCAAATGGGTGAGTTGACCCATTTAGACCCAAAACTAGCCATGCCCCATTCTATTTTGGATCGAGGCCTTTACACTTGGCCATTGCCGATTGCTTGCACAAACACCCGACCACGACCCACGACCACGAGGGTGACCCTTGCCTGCGGCCAGCCACCCCGTCGTCGGAAAACTCCATGGCCGAGAAGTCCAAGTCAATCCAAGCTTGGAATTCTCACCTGCTTAGCTGCCCCATGCCCGGTGGCCATTGCGGTTGTTCTTCACTTGCCATGAGCGGTGATCCCAGCCCTCGACTCCCACGGGAGGCCCTCGACCACTACCTATTTAAACTCCCCACCTCTCGGCCATGAGAAGGTGCTTGAAACAAACCTTAAGGAAACTCTGCCAAAATTGTTCCGGACTACTCCCCATACACGAGCACTTGATCCCCACTGAAATCCCCTGCCATTTCTTCTGCGCGAGCTCGATTTCGAGTTGAAATCCAAGCCCAAAACCGAGGACACTTCTCCACGGTGGATCAATCCTCAAATTGGTTGGTCCTACACCTTCACCGGACCAGAGAAGGTGTCCACGCGGCAAAAGCCCCATCTCCGGGCCACCCGGTTGTTCCGGACTCCAAAGGTTGTGATCGGCCTTGGTGGAAATCACACCTAGGCAATTCACCACATCCCCGGGCTTCATCCCTAGCCTCCTGCGGCTCCAACGAACGTGCCGAGCATCTCTGATTGAGGCTTCACCTCTCAGAGCTAAGGTATGGCCTCACTCTTCCTCCCGAGCTTCTGAACATTCTCCATTTTTATTGCGTAAATTTCATCCCACATAAACCGTATGGATGTGTTCGTCTTTTCAAGACGAATCCATAGAGCATAAGAACATGAAAATCCATTGAGTATCGAGTGAGATATTAAGGATTTAGTGTGGACGGCTCTCGGGTGAGGACACTTGGGGACGATGAACGGATGCCGTCCATTTAATACACGCGCGGACGGATGGCCAGGATCGCGTCGGATCAGAAGACGGAGCGATACAGCGGGTCCCGGGAGCGTTGACGCGGATGGCGGCGTCGAATGGGATCGCGACGCGTGTGCCTTCGGAGATGTTAAGGATGACGCGGCGCCGCGTGGATAAGTAGAAAATTAGGGGTATTCTCTATTTATTTAATTCCCTAAACTTGGAAAATTCATAACTTTGTGTAGGAAAATCATAAAAATAAAATAAAAATACCCTCTTGCTCGGTGAACGAGAGGAGAATAATGTGGAAAAGAAATCATTTAATTTCATCGAGTATCTTATTTTTTATAATTTATTTACTCTCTGCATACATTTAATTCTCCATGCATGTATACAATTCACCATGGCATGAGACCATAGGGCTTTTGAAGCCTCCGAATTTGGGAACATTCCTCGAATTTTCCAAAGTCGGAGGCCATCCTATGAAGAGTTATTGATTTTTCAAATTCATGTCACTGTTTTGAGTATTTTAATTCTAATAAATAGCATGTTGTGAAATAAATTCTAGGAAAATTTGGTGATGTTCCTTATGACCAGAGAACCCTAGGAAAAATAGGACTTGAGTTAGTCCACTCAAAACAACCCTAATTGGCTTAAACACTTAAAATAGGTCTCTAATTAATTAGAGTTAACCGTAGATCAAATTGACTTGAAATCAATTCTCCACTAACCTTTAGGATCAGAGGAACCCACCATAAAAGTTTGAAGTCAATTGGACTTGGTTAGCCACTATTAATTGGGTTGATTAAGCCATTTAGTCATTTTAAACTTTAAAAATTCATAACTTTCAAAATACCTTTCAAAAATTCACCAAATTGGTTTTGGAGCCTCTCTGATATCAGGGGAATTTAAGAAAATTAAAATTTCAATTTTCTAAAAAGTTGATTTTTAATATTATTTTAATATTTTTAATAATTAAAAAATAATAAAAATTACAAAAATAATAAAATTCACCAAAATGTCACATTTTGAATTTTAATCACTTAGGAACAAACCCCATGTTTTTCTTAGGTCTATTTGGTGAGATATTAATTTTTAAAGCTCTAAGGGTAATTTTAAAATTAAAAAATGTATTTTCTAGCATTTTCACTAAAATAATTATAATAAATCATAGAAAAATCAGAAAATTGCAAAATTTGCTTCTCTGATTTCCTTGATATCAGAGAGATTTTTGAAAAACATAAAATTCATTTTTTAACATTTATTTTATTTTTAAATTAATTAATACTCCAGAACTTAAAATAATTCTAATAAATAAAATATAATTCAAAAAATCACAAAATTTGGTCCAAGTGGTCCTCTGGTCATCAGGAATGTCCCCTAATTTTCTTAAGGACAGAAACTTTCCCTTGGTCATGTTATTAAATTTTCCTTGGAAATCTCTATTTTCTACCAAAAATAATTATATAAATAAATTAAATACAGAAAAATCACATTTTCTCCTCTCATGTCTTTAGTGACATATGAGTGAAGTCACATAAAAATTTCAAGTTCATTTGAGTTCAATTTAGTGAGTTTTGAAATTATTAAGCTTAAAGGGCAAAATGGTAATTAAAATTTTAACCCTTAATTAAAACTTTAGGTTTAATAAAAAATTAACAAGTAAAATATTTGATCCTAACCTGATTTGGATGATTGAAATTTAATAATTGAAGGGTAGAAACCCATTAAGCAATTTAAAATGATTAAACTTTAATTAAATAATTGATTAAATTTGGAAGAATAATAAAATTGGAATTATTAAAATAGAGATATTATTAAGGAGAGATTTATTCTTTAATTTAAAAATCCCTAAATTAATCATTTCATTAATGTTTAATTCTTAATTAAAATGATAATTCAAATTTAAAACATTGAAAGACTTAATCATTAAACTAAAATTAAATAATTGAACTCTTTAATTAAAATTAAAATGAATAAAATTAAATTAAATTAAATTAAAAAATTAAATTAAATTAAATTAAATCAAATTAAAAATTAAATTAAAAATTAAATCAAAATTAAAAATTAAATTAAAAAATTAAATTAAATTAAGAATTAAATTAAATAAAATTAAATTGAAAAATTAAATTAAATTAAATTAAATTAAATCAAATTAAATTAAAAATTAAATTAAATCAAATTAATTCAATGTAACATCAAATCAAACTAAATTGAATTAAATTGAATTAAATTAAATTAAATTAAATTAAATTGAATTAAGTTGAATTAAATAACATCACCTAAGACATAAAGAACTCAAAAATAAATCTAAAATAACTTGAACACTTATTCGAAACTTAAATCATTAATTTGAACTTAAATTTGAATCACAAACCATCCGAACACCAATTTACCCTCGAGAGCTTTAGTTATCATAACTCCTAAACGAGAATATTAAATGAAATGTTACTTCACTTATAGGACATTCGAATGTCCTAGATTCACGTGAGCGAGTTAACAAAACTTGAAAACCTCGGACGATCGATTCATTTACACAATTAAATTCATTTGGACTTAAAACAATCCTAGAAATATTGAAAAGATGTTTAGGATTCTTCCTAAGCACTTCCTCGATATGATAGGATATTTATAAGAACAATTGAACTTAATTTTTCTTTGATGAAGAAAATCGTCTTCAAACTAAAAACACAAGGAACCTAGACGTCATAGGAAATGACTAGCTATAGGATTAGGAATTTGGTAGAAAACCATAACCTTTACCTTAGCTTTACCTAGGAACTTGCTTAAATGCTCTAAATTGTATTTTAAGTGCAGCTTGGGATGACGGGAAGACCCTCCAGGTACGCTTTTATTTTATTGCGATTTATTTTATTGCAATTTATTTAATCGCATCGCACTTATTTTTCTTGCATGATAAACAACAGTTGCATGAAAACCTACACCTTTAGGACAGAAACCAAAACTGAAACCCATAACTAAATTAAAAGACACTACAAGATAAAATTCACCTCCACGACATTTCAAAATATAAGACAACTCAAAATTTAATCACAAACGAGAACACAAAACTACAATTACAAGCTGAATTAAAACGTCCTGTTGGATGATCGGGAATACCTCGGATGATGTAACCTACGTGTTGCTAACGGGATTTCCCACGGTCTAAATGAAAGTGTGGAACTCATTCGGTTGAGTTTAGCAAATTCATGCGGACTAAGTGAATCCGATAAAAATAATGATGCGGAAGGATGGAGCACGTGGGATCTTAGCCGGTGTTGTTATAATCAACTTTAAGATTTGTTTTAATTAAAACACAAAAAACACTTGGAAATTAAGACTTCTCTAAGCCAAAATACTTTTCTCATCCACGATTTATGATTTCTAAAACTAAAACCTCTGCAACGACAACGAGGAGCTCGGAGCATGGTGGGCGGCACGGCCATCGTCGTCAGTAAAACTCGTGTCGACATCGAGCAAAACTATTCTTTAGTTTGAACAACAAAGCCATAGGACTTCGAGGTAGTTTGCACTAGTGCAACATAAATCCTCGAGCTCTTCGTTAGGCATTTGCATTGCAAATTAAGCCTAGCTTAGGTCTTAGGACTCAGAGGTAGTCGTCAGATACGATATAAACCCTCGCATCTTCCGAGTCTATTTGTATGATTCTATCATATAAATATAAGCCACTAATTAACTAAAATTGGCGAGATTAAAACATTAAATGAAAATTAGGACTTTCTAAATCCGAAGCCAAACAATAGGATAGTCGGGAAATTATCGAAGTTCGCTTCGAATCCGTAATTTCTCCTACTTTTCTTCCTTTGAATTCCCAAAATAAAATGTTCCAAACTTGATCCATTTCCTATTGAGATTCAAAAGTTCAATCCTTTGAAAACTTAAACTTTGAAATTCTTGAGAGCGGAATTATTGATTATTATCGAGAGTTTTCTTAGGTGATTCCGTCACTTAAGATGTAATTAACTATAGGGGCTTGCCCTTATAGGGAATTTTAAAAGAACCCGAGTAATATAAACCCTGTTTAATTCATTTCATATTAAGCGGGGAATTTGTCGGCTTATAAAATTGGTTCGCGGACGAAACGGATGTCACAAATCTTCTAGTTTATTTAATCGAGCCCCACCATCGACGCGTGTGTCTATCCTTCGGGATAGATACACGGTTTGTGGTGCGGTGCTCGTTTATGTAAACTATTCGGGATGTGAGATCGGTTAGATTTCATATCTTAAAATCTTCAAACTTAAAATTATTTTCAAAATCAAATACTACTTTCTAAATTATATCTATATTTAAATTAAATTTAAAATTCGCCGACAACTTCTGTAGGCAACCTAAAAATATGCCGACAGTACCTTTAGAGGATAGTCATCTATTGGTTCAGTTTCTCAGGGTGTGTCATGCTCATGTTCCTCTTTATTTAAAGATATAATTACATCATTTATTATCTAATATATTGTATCAGTATCTTCATCTTATGTTATTAATTACTCCTAAACTTTATCAGTTTGTACATGTAATTGGTCATCCCTAGTGGCGTAAGTGTCTTCAGCTGCTGTTATTTGATGTTGTTCTGCTTTCTTAGTATGTATAGTTGGTAGGCCACAAACAATTGCATAAGTATTTAAATCTTCTATTGTTATTGGTTATTGTAGAACAATTTCATCCCATATGGTTTGTCTTGATTCAATATGCATAAGTGATTTTAGTATCTCCTCTGATTGTTCAATTTGTGCAAGTAAATCCTCTAATGAACATTTAGGATGTTGCTCTACTTCATATACTATTTTTCTTCTCTTCAGCTCAAATATAGTACATGGGGAACTTAATTCCTCTTTAAAAATGGGAATTCATTGATTCTTGAAATTCAAAAAGAAAATTTTTTGATTTCTAAGTATTTGGTTGGATTATTTCTTCTAATCCTTCATTAGAGTATTTAGATGTTGGTTGAGGCTTGATATCACTTGGAACTAGGGGATCATTCTCATAAGAATTAGGTGACTCTGATGTGGAGTAAGTTTTAAGGTGTGGGATGATCTTGACTGGACTAGATAGCTCTTCAACTGGAGGGGTGAGCAATTGATGTTCGTCATCGTTCAAAGCTAAAAATAATTCATAAACCTACAATGAATTTCAGAAAAACAATGTTATACCAAAATAACACCCAAAGAACACAATAATAACACCTAAATAACACCCAAAATAACATCTAAATAACAGAACAGTAACATAAGAGTATGGCGCAAATAACACCTCAATAAAATAGAACTAACACCGTAGTAATACCACAAGAATACAAGAATAACTCCAGAATAACACCTAAATAACATCTTAATAAAACCTAAAACATAAATCTCTTAAAAAAACTAAATAATACAAAAAACACCTAAATAATACATAATAATACCACATAATAATGCAATAACACTAGATAACAACAGTAAAACACCACAATAAAACCTTAATGGAATGATGAGATAAAGAACTTAAATGTGTAAGCATATTACAGAAAATATTACACCTCTAATAAATAAATACAGCATGAATATTAGAGCTATAATTTTTGAAAAATTAAAAATTTTATCTAACAAGATAAATGACTTACCTTTACAAGGCAAAGCCTCTTAAAGGCTTGATGAATGTGTTGCCTTCTAGCTCACATTTATTGGCCACCTTAGCATGTGAGGTTTATCCCTCAGGAGTAGCAGAATAACCAAAGATGTATGCTCACAAAGCCAAAGTAGTATAAAAGATAAATCTTAATCTGCTATGACAAAAAAGAGAGAAACCCTTAAAAGGTATATAAAATATACCAACCGTTAGAACAAAAATACTATTTATATGTCCCAATGGCTGATTCCGCTTTATTTTATAGGCAATGACATTCACTTGCTCAGTGAGGAAGTCACATACCCCAGCAGGCCAAGTAAATAAAAAGAAAGATTATACATTCTCACCAAATGTGTAAAGCCCTTTGGGCACACTAAAGTTGCTAGAATTAAAAAATATATTTGATAACAAAAACTTAAGAAATAGTTCATTAAAGGAGGTTGAAATCTTCACTAGGCCACTCTTTATTTATCTGGCATCCACACCACAAGATGGAACTATATTCTAATTTACTGTTGATCCCCTGTTGGTCATGCCTATCAGTAAAAGAACCTGACAAGGATCAAATTTTAACTCATTACCGCTCATTTTGGTTACATCTGATCAAAATCCCAACATTTTAATATGTGCAATGTCAGGATATTATCTTGTAAATACGAAGGGAGATAAAAAATTGATCTAAATTCATTGTTGTTAGTTTATTTCAGGTGTCCTCAGATATGCTAGGTTGGACCTTATCAAGTGTATCTTTTACTACCGATTGACTACATTTACAGTTGAAGTTCCTTGGGTTCATAAACCAACATGAATACAACAACAAATTATCATTATAATAACACTAATAGTATACCAACAAAATAACACCATATGCACAATGCAGAAACATCACCATAGCACCAGAATAATACATGAATAACACCATAATAACATTGCAATAATTTCGCATAGCATGCCAATAACACCAAAGTGATGTTTTTTTTTTTAATTTTATTTTAATATTATTCCCGTGTTATCTTGGTATTATCTTGGTGTTCTTTTGATAATTTTTGTGTTATGATATGGTGTTATTTCAGTTATATTTTGATGTTATTTAGCTATAATTAGAGGCATCTTTTGTGGTGTTATTTAGCTGTTATTGAGGAGTTAGTGTGGTGTTATTGAAATGTTAGTGTGATATTGGTGTTATTTTGTTGTTTTTTTGTTATTATTTCGTTGTTGTTTTGGTGTTGTTTTGGTATTGCCTCAGTGTTATAGTGTTGGTATGTTTGGTGTTATTTAATTTATACTATGATATTATTGTTGTTTGATCTGGGTGTTATTTTAGAGTTACTTTAGTATTATTTTTGATATTATCATGATGTTATTTTGGTGTTATTGTGGTATTATTTAGCTGAAATTATGGTGTTATTGAATGCAAAAATAAGCACAAACAAAATTACATACATGACTTTTGTTGGCTCTTAACCACTTCGGTGTCCTTTTTAGACTTTTTGGTTTACTTCTTCTTACGCTCTTTCGTTAACATCTTCTCTGATACTTCAGTTTCCATCTTCCTAGAATCTTCCCACTATATATTCTTAGCCTCTTTGATTTCCTTTTTCTCTTCCATTGTTAGCTTGCTTCAAAAGTAAAAAGAACTACATGAGTTCGCACTGTAAACCCTAACAGCTCACGGAAATCTTCTATCGCACAAAACTTTAAGATCAAAAGATTTACAACAGTAAAGATGAACTCAGATTAGACGCAATTCAAACCCAAGCTCACGGAATGCAACAATGGAAACCCTAGCAGATGACAAACGACAAAATTGGAGAATGAAGAGATGCGCATCTATTTTTCATTTTAGAATCAATGATTCTAACAGTCGATATGGTTAACGCTTTTATGATTTTTGAAGCATCGGGCTGGTTTAAGTCGGGTCATTCGTAAAAAACAATTTTTACTTTTTGTTTAAAGTGAACCTAGTCAGATAAACGTGGCGTAATGTTATTGGAGTCCGGATACAGAACTACATCCGGACTCCATAGGAAAAAGTATTTCCGTTATGAGGACCTCTTTATTGTATTGGGCACCCTTAGAAGTTGGGATATAAATCTCAAAAAACCAATGATTGCTGGGTCAGAAGTTCAACAATCTATTTAAAGAAATTTTTAATGCATACCTTAAAATAAGTAAAAGATCAGCAAACATCATTATTGACAAGCCTTCATTACAACATTATTTTTTTTCTTCTTTATTAAGTTATGCTTTTAGAAAGGCACACAAACTTTGCTGATACATTAGAACTCAATATCATGATACAAAAATTTATTTCCCACTATTTAACTAAAAAAAATTAAAATAATATTTTTTATTAATATATGATCAATAGCCTATTAAATGCAAATCTTATTCATCAACTTCGAAAATATACGCTGACAGCGATTCCGGACTCAATGAATATTTAAAAAAGGCGTTCGGTAAGCAATTTTGGTCTGGGTAACAGTAGAAATCAAATTCCTATTTACGGAATCTCCTCCCTCCCTTCTCCCCTCTATCTTTCCCTCTCCATTTCTTTCCAGTTTTCCGCCCTCCGATAAGCTCGCCGGAGTGGAGCAGTTTGGAACTTCTCCGGCGGGGCACCTGACATCTGGCCCTCCACTAAAACCCTCCTGACGGTGCGTTCACACTCCCTCGCCACCGCCTCATTCATCCCCGCCGTTGATTATCCTGCACAGGTAAGTCAGCTCCGCTCTCACTCTGTCGCGTCAGCTTGAGCTTTCTTTACCGGCAGTTCATATTGCTGTTATCCTATTTGCTCCAAATCCTTCTGAGAGTGATAGATGAGGACAGTGTCGGTCACTTTCCATTAGTACTATTATATTCAAAAGGGCAAGCAGATGCTAAACAGAGGTAGTGGCTGTAATTACAGTTCATAGAGACCTGCAATTGTGACCAATTTTTAAACCATTTCATTAAATGCGTAAGGGGACCCGCTTTTATAATTTGACTGTGCAAATACAAAAAATAATAGTAAATCTTCATTAATTTTTTGTATGCGCGAAAATAGTCCACGAAACAGGATTATTATTTTAAACATAAAATCCGAAATAGCATTGATATTCTTTTATGAAATTCCGAAGAAAAATATATATTATTAATATCAGCATTATATGGCCACATCATACCCAATAAAAAAATGTATTTGTTGAGTATTTGAGGGTACAAAATGGGCTTATACTGAAAAAACGTAAGCCTTCACCAGTGCTAAAGTAGGCTCTCATGGTCTGTACTGATGTGACAAATAGTCTTTACTGTACATATAGAGGAAGGTTGAAGTCGACTGAACTTAATTATTTCGAGGAAGTAATAATACTTATATGTTCCCTATGCCAAATCTCATCCTGACATAATAATTATTAACGCAATTATAATATATCATGGAAGCATTTTTTATTGTTAGACAGATCGATAAAATAGATTCCCCAGTCAACTGTTCCAATGGGGAACATGTGAGACATGTCACGTGCATTACTAACATCATACTGGAAAATATTAAAGCTACCTGCCTAAGGCAATCCCTGTTGTGCCTAAGCAATTTAGTTGTGGGAAAGTAAATGTTAGAAGATTTACATGTATACCACTCAATTCTCGTGTATTTACAGATCTAACATCTAAAACCCTGCCTTTTGCAATTCTATCACCTTACCTATAAATTAAAAAGATGTGTTTCACTTCTTAAAAGAAAATTGTAGGTGATAGATTTATAAATAGTTGGATTAGTCCTCCGAGTAGTGAATAATAATGCACTGTTAAGAAGTAAAGAGAAAGGACGAGTGATGTGTGATCAGATGGCATTTGAAGTATACTTTACCTTTTGAGGACAAGACGTGAGATGATCTTGCAAGAACTCGGTTAGGCTCATTGTCTCCTCCACATCAGTTTTTCCTTATAACCCCCATTTCAAGTGGAAGGGATGACTCAAACGGCATCTATGCATTCCTGTAGAGAAACAGCTCTCTCTTGCAGATTTTAGTCTGATGCTGCAATCAATTTCCCGAAAAGCAATAGGCAATTAAAAGTGGCCTGCAATTTCGATTTACCTTAACCAAAAAGATGCCTCGAACGGTGAAAATTTGCCTGGGAGCACGCTGCAGCAATGAAATTTACTCCTCAAGGATTGCTTCTTTATTTTTTATTTTTGAAAACTGTTGGGCATTTAAAAGAATGCCTTGTCGGCATTTTTTTTGAAGACATTTTATAAATAATGTATCTTAGGAAAATATAAAATACTAACCGAATTTATGATACTTATAATAATTTTAAATTTATTCAATTTATTTTCAGATGAAGGTAAAATAAACTTTTATTGATTAGTTATATTCACAATTTTGTAAATAAATTCAATGTGTTTAAGCTAAAATTGAGTGTTTTTCATTTGAAAGTCTTGATGCAAAATTTTTTTGTATAATTATAGAGTTGATTTTTAAGTGTATGTTGACTTGTGTGATGTGAGAAGTATCTTGCTTTTATAAAATATGCTGCAAGGAAAAAAATCAAATTTATACTACCTAGAGCTTTCATGGGAAAATATTCCATACAAGCAATTTTCTAGTAAGAAGGAAGTTTTTTAAGAAAAAAAATTGAGTAAATTTTAAGTTTTATTTATAGTTTTTTCTGAAACTTCTATGATTAAATGCATACTATAAGTTGAGATTTATTATAGGATGAAGTTCAAAAAACGACTAGAATGTTTATATGCTTAATTCAAATCAAATTGTGCGTGTAATTTGCTTGATGTTGTGTATACTTCTGTCTCATTCAATAGTTAACCCATCTTCGTAATGAAAATCAAAGTCCTTAACAACAATGCCAGAAGGCTTGCACGTGAATTTATGCATACAACATAATTCTTACGAATTTATATTTCTAATACCTAAAGATTGTTTTTTTTTTTTACGTATGTTACCCTCTGTGTTTTAACATATCAAAACTTACACAATAATCTTTCACTTTAATGGAAATTAATATTAGTGATATATTTTTTATTTATTATTAAAAACTATAAGTGTTACATATTTAAATATTAAATTTTAAATAAGATATGTAAATTCATAAGGATTGTGTGCCATGTATCCCTTTTTTTAACGCTAACTTAGGATTTATTATTCACTGATATCAAGATGTTGTATTAAATTATTAAAATAATTAAAACAGAAAAAAAAAAAAAGATTACAATAGAATTTTTTTTTTCACCTTCTTCCTATTTAATTTGTTTTTATCTCTTTTGTTACTGACTAATAATATTTTCGAATTACTAGAACCAATTCCCTCATTGGACTTTTGTCCGACTTTCATGATGGGCTTCATAAGACAAAATATTTTCGATTTAGCCGAGCTCATGCACTTGCTATACTTTCAAAGCAACTCGTAGTTCTCAAACCCTCCGATGAGGCGTCGAGGCGAAGCCGAGGCCAGAAGACGGCAGCAGGTAAGCGGTGGCGACGGGGTTGAAGAAGAAATCAAGTACGATAAGAGTTGTTCATGCAACTCGTGTGCGGCAGCTGCAGTCGCTGACATTATAGCAGTTAGCTGCTGTCCTTGCGCTGTGTTGAGCTTCTTGGCTTTGGCTTTCTTCAAACTTCCCTGCGCTGCGTGCAGGAGATGCCTGCGAATTTTGAAAAGGAGGAGGGGGGCTTTGGAAGGAGGTGGGGGTGGTGTGAAATGGGAAGGGTTGGGAGATAGGAATGTAGAGTTGAGGGTGGAGAATTTAGTAGGAATAGGGATAGTAGATATGATGGAAGAGAGAGCTTGGAAGGAGATGTATCAGGTTGGACAATGGGGTTTTGGGAGGTTTTCTGTATCCGGTTCAGAAGCTTAGATTAGTCTTAATCTGGAGGAAGAGGTGGATTTTGTACAATTGTTCGGCATTGCTAGAGATGAGTGATGGAAGAGGTGGATTTTGTACAATTGTTCGGCATTGCTAGAGATGAGTGATCCAAAGAAACAGAGCTGCTGATTACTTGGACAATGAAGATATATTTTCTGTAGTAACTGTCTTAATTTATTTTTATTCTTATGTTGAATATTGTTCACTTAAAAATATAAAATCGTAATTCGACTATTTATTTCATTTAATGTTCAGAACTAACGTTTAAGTAAGACGCCCCATTTGCTGAAGTTCAGAACTCTGAACAAGCGGGCCTTCTTTTTTTTTTCAAAATTTTTTTAAATCTCAATTTTATAAATGGAGCAATTAGATTAGATGAATTGTTCACTTCTATTTATAGAAAAAGAAAATGTCATTCTCATCAAGTGTTTACTTAACTTGCTTTTTTATGTAATTATTTTTCGGGAGGTCAATATTTTTATTTCGTTGTTCTCCTGTTTAAAACTAATTCTTATTTTGAACTGTTTTAGCCAAATATAATTATAATTGTAAGAAGTTGACAGATTCTGCACTCGAAGCCCGACCTGCGGGATGGAAGCCAAAGGCCTCCAAGTATAATAGTGTCGAGGAGCCTTCCCTTTTACTTTAATTCTTGTTCATGACCTCATTCTCTGATTTCTTCTAGGCGTATTTGATAGAAACAATGTCATAGAATCTGTTGTGTATGACTTCAATATTATTATTTTTATTTATTTATTTATTTATTTATTTTTAATTTTTTCTGAGACAAGCTGTTTAAAACCTCAGTTGCGTTAAATGATTTCTAGAATTTTAGTATGTAACTGTTGTATTTTGGGTGGTAGTTAAAATCATTCTCCTTATAACAGAAGGGACTTGATTATTTAGATGATGGATGTTAGATATTAACAGTTGATGAACATTAGTTTTTTTATCAGTCCAAAGCATCATGTGATACTTGATAGGGAAGATTGAATATGGGGCAATAGATTTTGGTTTGCGTGATCATTCTTATATGAAAAGGTGAAACTAGTGTGTACGAAGCCATGCAAAAGACATTACTAGGTTATTATGACAGACATTAGCAGTTGGTAGATAACGATCTACTATGAATTTAGACATATAATGATGGGAGATGGTATGCTCGATAATTTTATCCATAAATATAATGTTGATCACAAGGAGGATGAACGTTATGCATATGTGACTAACAAATATCATTATTAATAACTATTGGATGACAATCAGACAAGAAAATCAAATGTTGAGTACTATTCAATGACTTGTTTGACCATTCCCTTTGTATTAATTAGAAAATCAAACATCAAATATTGAGTGTCCCATAATGGTCAACATCAACAAATAACAAATATCATATATTAGAAGACCTCATATGATATTTAATTGGAAAGATTAGATTTACAGTGATAATTATTGGTCTTCTTAGTTATTATCCTTATTAGTGGCAACATAAATAATTAAGAAGGAAAACTTCACATGTTGATTATTAAAAAACATCTTATTTTGTTAGGCGTGGATCATATTTAACTATAATATTAAACATTACGTAATAAATATAGCTTACTCAATAGTTCCTCATATCATAGATGAGATAAATAATTAAGAAAACATGTGCCAAGCAATAAGTTGAGAAACATTGAACATTTTTAGGCAATGGGTGCGAATCAATAAGTTAAACTTCATTATTTTTTCTTGTCATTCTCCTTATAAAAAAGTTAGACTGATGATCAGTATTGTAGTCATCAAACTTTGGTGGCTGATGATCGTTAAGTGTTTCTTGGTGCTAGATGAGGGTTAAATTGGAACAATGGATGTCAAATTATATTTTCTTTTTTTAAAGAAAGATTAGTAACTAGGAAAGCTGACATCACAAGTCAAGTATTAAAGAGTAATGAATGTTACGCGCACTTACGTGTTGGAAAATAGTGGTACCTTACATTATTATTATTAGTTTTATCAATGATGGAGAAGACGGGTAATAGATTCTAGTCGTTGACCGAGTTTAGACATTTATGAACAAATAATATTGGTGTTGGTTAACAATGCGCATTGGTGTTATTTTTATATGTAGCATCAACATTGGTTGATTGCAGTCATCTTTTGTTCAACGTATGTTCTATGTATGAGTAGATTTATTTCTAAGCGTGGTGGCAAACATCAACATAGTCCAAGGAATGATTTTGGGTGAAATTGAGCATTGGTCAAGTGTTTTTTATTTCATTCCTAGAACTCTCTAGCAATCTCTATATGGATCTCTATCGAATATGTAGAATTAAGGATAATTTATATATTCATCCATGGCACATTCTAGCTTTTAAATAAAAAAGAAGGGCAACTCTTAGAAGGCTAGCATTTATGATGTATCATCAAGCTAAAGTCGAATGAAGAAGGCCAAGTTCAAGAACTCAAGCTTGCAAATAATTTTAGAATTTAAACGTCATTAGTCTCATATTTAATAGTGTATGTAAGATGCAATATTATTAAAATGTCAATTTTCCTAACTATTATAAAATATGAAAATTTTAACTTCAAATTTTAAAATTTGAATTTTTAATTTTCATTATAATTTTAAAATTTAAGTTTTAAAATGAAAGGTATAGTTTATAAAATTCATGCAAAATTGATCATTTGACTTGGAATAAAATATTATTAATTCGCAAGGCATCGTTGCCAAATATCACTCATTTGAAGGGAAAGTTACCATTTTATTAGCACCATACACTTAATTGGACTACACTTAATATCCTCTCCTCGCACCCCCTCCCCCCACCTCTCTCTCTTTCTCTTTGCGCGCGCGCGCGCGCACACACACACACACACATATATATATATAAGAAAGATCCTTCTATTAATAAAAATCAAAGTACAATTATGAAATGAGTGGCATTAAGAAGGTCCCCAAAAAGCAAAAATTGGAGTAGGGGGGTTTAGGGGAGAAGAAGAAACAATAATAGCAGAGGCGGACAGTCCTACTATAGCTAGCCATTTTGCAGGTCTGTTCCCTTCTCTGCAGTTAAAGGAGAAGTGGACATTGAGATAAGGTCTAAGGGAGTTGATCTTCTGGATCCATTATAGATGATGCCGTGGTGATTGCTCGTCTTGTTCCAGCAAGTGTATCATCACAGTAGAGTCTTCTTCCATATGTAGATGAAATCAATGATTCATGATAGCAAATTTAATAGCCCAATATACAACTATGAGTTAAGCTTCAAGGGCATCTAAAGCTTTGACAAGGGCATGGAAGAACAGTAAACAGTGCCTAGCATGGTTTCTGAATACCCACCCCCCCCCACATGAATACCCAAATCAGAAAAGCAACCATATGTGTTGACCTTAATGGTGGAATGGGTAGGGAGTTTACAAAATACTTTGGTGACCAAGGGGGAAGCCAGTCTTTCAGGAATGTGGAAAGAGCAAATATTGGGGAATATTTTATGTTGAATCAATTTATGTAGATAGGAAGTACAATTCCTAACTACATGTGCAACAAAAGTTGGCCTTCCATCAAATTTGGCTTAATTCCTAGCCATTCATAAGAACCAAGCAATGTGAAAGGGATGGTTTCTGGTTTAGCAGCTTTCCAACTAGTCAAATAGAAGCGAAAAGTGTAACCACTGCAGGTGAAGATAATCTAATAGCAATTGTTGAGAGAATACAAACCATACGTCCTTTTACATTTATGTAGATAGGAAGTATAGTTCCTAACCACCTGTGCAACAGAAGGTGGCCTTCCATCAAATTTGGCCTGATTCCTAGCCATCAATAAGAACCAAGCAATGTAAAAGGGATGGGTTCAGATTTAGCGGCTTTCCGACTAGTCCAACAGGATTGAAAGTGTAACCACTGCGGGTGAAGATAATCTAATAGCAATTGTTGAGAGAGTACAGACCATACATCCTGAGAGAACCTGCACTCAAAGAAGAGGTGAGGGATAGCTTCCTTTTTCAAACATAACCAGCATCTAGAAGGACCACTCAACCTTTTAAGTTTGATAATATCATTAATAGGTAATAGTTTGTGGAATGTTCTCCAGTAAAAGAAAGACATGGAAGGGGACAAGTATTTATTCTAGATAGTCTCCTCCCAAGGCACCTGTTCCTAGCTATAGAGTTTGGAGTAAATAGCTTTTGTAGGACTCTGATTAGTGTAAGCCCACCAGATAATTTTGTCAATTCTATTCCTATCAAAATTCAGCTTAAAAATTTGATTAGTAGAAGGATCCTGAAGAAGTGAATGAATTATAGGCAATGTCAAATAATCTCTATCCAAACAATCAACCATCTTTAAGTGAGGGTCATAATTATAAGAGCAAGGCACCGGTCACACTTGTGGACACCAAATGTCCAGCCAGAACTTGGCCTCCCCATTGCCAAGGTCCCAAAGGAACAATCTTTAACCAGATGTCTGAATTTAAGCACACCACACCTATTGGGGGTCCATTTGTTGACCTCATTTTTTATGAGGTCTTTTCTCTTCTCTCTCTTTAGTACTTAGGATTTAGCCTTAGGCTTTCCCTTTGACTATCTTAGAGGACTAGAAATGGAACCCACCACTTAGAAATTTAAACACCTCTTAACTCCCTAGCAAACCCATAAGTTTGATTGTAAACCTCCAAGTCACTTGGAGGGTTAAGATAAAATGTGGAGGTTTAAAGGATGAGTTCCTATAGGACTCTTTGGCCTTAGGACTACCACCAGGTGGCTCGGTCGCAGTGAGGGTTGACTCGCACACATTACACTTTCACACACATTCCAAATCCTAAAATCATTTATACCTACCTTGACTTCCTGACTCATGTAGGTAATTCAAATGGATGGACCTTAACCCCTAGGCCCTTGGCTAAGAGGGTTAGGAACAACATAGTGAATGCCTCAAATGAGTCCTCTCATGACTCTTATGGGCTTGATATGGCTTCATGGCTCAACCAAAGTGATGCCATTCTACTCAAACTTGATTAATCTTTATTTTTTCAAAATTTCAATTTTTGACCTCCGGGACCCTACACCCACCAAACCTACCAAATATCCTTGAAGCTACCAAAAATTTGAAAAAATTACCTAAATTACCCAAAATTCCTCAAAACCAATCCTAAATATTTTCCACAATTCAAATTGATCACCCATAGCCAAATATACCAAAATTTCCAAAGATACCCCCCAATACCCTCCAAATACCCAAAATGCCCCTTTTAACCAAAAATTCCATAAATTCCTAAAATTCCCAGAAAATTTCAAAAAATCCTAAATATTCCCAATTTCATTTTGTTCAAGTACACCATAGGAGAATTTTGTCAATTTAACCAACTTTTACCAAAACCCTCAATTTGACCCATTTTTAACCCAAGTGGACCCAATGTCAAACCAAATCAACCCAATTGACCTCAATTTTGATCCAATTCAAATCTAAACTTCAATTCAATATCCCCAATATAAATTTAGACCAAATCCAAGCCCAAATGATTAGCATTTGGATCCAATTCCAATTTGAAGCTTAAAGCCCGATTTTGGCCCATGACCTAACCCTAGCCCAAACCAACCCAATTCAACCACAATTGGCCCCAAATCTTTTCTAAAACCTTCCCAATAATCCCCACAAACAAAACGCTAACTAGATTTGCCCCAAATTTGAACATAAACTCCACCCAAACCTAACACAAAACAAAAATACCCTAAATTGGCCTAAACCCAAACCTAACCCAAATGGACCCAAATCCCAAAATCAAAGCCCAACCAAAGTTAAAAACTCTTTTTGACACTCCCATAAATATTTCTCAACATTAATTTTACATCAAATCTAACATTAGCCCAACCTTAGCCCAAGCTAGCCCAATTTGACCCACTTTGGTTGCTTTACCAAAAAAGCCCAAATTAAATCCAATTCCACTTTAAATGATACCAAATCTTTTCTAAAATGTTCATGACACATCCCTAAACTAAACCCAATATTTGTTTGGCCCAATCCTTCATAAAATTTCCATCCCCCAATTTGTTTTCAAACCTAAAGACCTGGCCCACTTTCTTAAACCATTCTAAAAGCCCATTTTCACCAAATCCAAAAGCCCAAAATTGGCTCTAAAGCCTACATGGAAATTTATTTTCATCATACCTTTAATTGATATCACCCCTAAGTTTCAAAATCATCATTAAACCATCCCAAATCAAGCTTCATCCAAATTTCCACCAAAATGCCAAAATCCCTAAAACCTACTTCCATGAAATTGACCAAACTTTTTCCAAGCCAAATGTGAGCCATTGAGCCATGTAGAAGCCACATGGAAGCCATGGAAGCCACTTTCCACCTCACCAAGCCATTAATGGCAAGTAGAGGGGATTCTTTCTTAATCCTTCATTGAGCGTTTTAACCCCATTCATGTCACACTCTAAACCGAGCTTAGCCACCTCACCATGGAAAGAGACCTTACCACTCTCTCTTGGCTGACCCAAATGATTCCTCCCAGCCCAAAGTGAAGCCTTGGGGAGGTGCACCTAGCCTAAACCATGCTTTGGACCAAAATGAGCCCAAAATTATCCTTCCCCCCTTTCCATTTAAATCAAGCCTTAGACACATGGCCAACCTCCATTGCTTGCACCAAATTCAAGCCCTGAACTCCCTGACCCTGAGGGTGACCCATGCACGGCCTCGCCAACCACCACGATCGCCGTGAAAACACCGAGCCGAGAGTACCCATTCGATTCAAAAAATTTAATCTCATAAGTCGAGCAGTCCCCAACTCAATTGGACTCCATGGTCGTTCTTCCCTTGACCAAGGCGGCTCGATCCCAAGCCCTAAATCCCCCGGGAGGCCCTCCAGCCATGTCTATTTAAACCCACCACCTTCTCGGCCAAACAAGGTGATGAACCAAAGCTTAACAAAACTCGCCAAAATTGCTCCGAGAACCTTCTCCTAGCACTAGAGCAATTGATCCCCACCGTTCTCCGCCCTAAACCCCAGTGATTGAGCTCAATTTTGGAGCTCAATTCTCAACCCAGAACCAGGACATCTCTGAAACCTCCACCAAAATCAAATTAAACTAGCCCACACCTGCACAGGACCAAGAGAAGGAGTTCTGTTTTCTAAGGAGCACCACCTTATCCAATCCCTCAAGCTGACTGACCTTCCAACTGAAGAAGAAATCTGGGAGGTAATTAATTCTGTGGATGGGTCCAAATCTGCTGGTCCTAATGGGTTTACTGCTGAGTTCTATAAGAAGACCTGGGACATCTGCAAAGGTGATGTGGTCAAGGCAATTCATGGTTATTTTAGGGGGTTTGAGATGCCCCATTATTTTTATGCTTCTACCATTGTGCTTATCCCAAAGTCTACTTCTCCTACTGATTGGACTCACTTCAGACCTATCAGCCTTACCTCTGTGATCAGTAAGGCCATCAGTAAGATTTTGGCTTGGAGGCTTCAACCTCACCTAAATCATATTATTTGCCCCAATCAAGCTGCCTTTGTGCATGGGAGGTCCATTTCTGACAATGTGTTACTAGCTCAAGAGATGATGTTAGATCTAGACAGAAATTGCAGGGGAGGTAATCTTGTGTATAAAGTTGATATCAAGAAGGCTTATGACACTTTAGATTGGAATTTCATTCTGGAAATTCTCCAGGCTAGAGGCTTCCATCTGGATTTCTGCAGTTTAATCATGAGATGGCTGAAATTTAACCAGCACTCTATATTGATTAATGGGAGATGCTGGAGGGATTTCACTGCCACCAGGGGCCTTAAACAAGGGGACCCTTTATCTCCTACCATTTTCATTATTGCTATGGATTATTTGTCAAGATTACTGGATTCCCAGATTTCCTCCTTCCAATATGCATCTTACCATCACAGGTCCAACATCCCTATCTCTCACTTGATTTATGCTGATGATATCATTCTTTTTTCCAGAGCTAGTAAAAATGCTGTTAAGAAAGTCACCACATGCTTGGAAATATTCCAATTACTTTCTGGGCTCTCCTTCAATCCTGAAAAATGTACCCTTATCTTCCCTGAGAAGTGTCCTCCTTCCATCTCCCACTGGATTTAAGAGCACACTGGATTTTCCAAAGCTAAGCTCCCTCTGGATTTCTTGCGGGTTTCTATCATCAAAGGAAGGCATAAGCAAATCCAGTTTGATGGCATCATTCATAAGCTTCAGAACCAACTGGCCAACTGGGCTCATTCCTTTCTCTCCAATGGAGGGAGAATTACTCTACTGCATAGCATTCTCACTACTTTCCCTTCCTATGTCCTTCAAATGACCTGCATGAAGAAAAGTACCGAATTCGGATGGAGAGGATCTTTACTGCATTTCTTTGGTAGGGCAACGAGAAGCAAGCTGCGATGGGCTAGTTGGAAAAAGTTAGCTAAACCTGTTGAGGCTGGTGGGGTGGGATTCAGAGGATTGCTGCAACTACAGCAAGTCAATTTTTGCAAGCTATGGGTGAAGTTCAGGCAGCAGAACTCTCTTTGGGCTAAATTTATGTTGGGGAAGTACTGTAAAAATATTCATCCTACTGTTGTACAAGACAAGCTGGGCTCTTCTAGAGTCTAGAAATAGATGCTGAAGTGCAGGCATCTCACCCATAATTTATTCAAATGGGATCTTGGGAGAGGGGAAATCCTTTTCTGGCAAGACCAATGGTGTCTAGTTGATATGCTCATCCCCATTCCTAATACTGAAAAAGCACAATTTCCTGTGGCTGATTGCTGGAATGGAGATGATTGATCCATGGATGCTCTAAGGATTCTTTTACAGGAAAGTTCTGTGGAGCATGTTTCCAGAATCCCTTTTAACAGAACAAAGCCTGATAATATAAATTGGTATAATGGGTTGCAGCATAGCCTCACTAAGCAGATTTATAATGCCATTCACTCCTGGACCAAAGTGGACTGGGGTACTGTTATCTGGAACAATTTCCTCTCTCCATCTATGTCTTTCCTTAATTGGAGGATACTATAGTGTTGTATTCCTACTGATGACATCCTAAAACTTAAGGGGTTGAGAGGACCTTATAAGTGTTATCTCTGTGGAACTCATGCTGAATCTGTCTCCCACCTTTTCTTCAGATGCCAGTTTGCTCAAAAGGTCTGGAATGGAATTATTGCCCTTCTTAACATGGACACCTTACTTCTGGATTGGCTTGACCTAGCCAAATGCTGGAAATCCTGGCACCTGAAAAATTTGGGAGCCATTCCTTTTATTATTTCCTGGTTCATCTGGATGCATAGGAATAGAAGCAAATTTGAAGCCAAGCCTCCTTGTGTGCAAATTGTGGTGGGGAACTGCCTTTCTTACATCTCTAAAATTATTAAACATAAAAAGTTCACCAATATTCTTACTGCCATCCCTCTTAGCCTTCCCCATTAGGTTAAAGTCATACAACTCAAGTGGAATTCTCCCCACCACCCATATGTGAAGGTTAACACTAATGGGGCTTTCACTTGCTAATGGAGTGGGATTGGTGGCATCTTCGGGAATGCCAGTCGGTAAATGCCTTTGCTTCTTCGGGACCACTGCCGATACTAGTGATCCTTTTGAAACTGAGTTAATGGCTGTCTATTGGACCATTCAATCAGCTGTTTTCAACAACTGGCGTTACCTGGTAGTGGAGGGGGATTCTATCTTGTTGATCAACCATTTGAGGAGAGATCTTCATCTCCCCTGGCATCACTCCCAGTGGATTAATAGAATACAGTCTTTAACTTCTCAAGCTTCCATCCGGTTCTCCTTTATATACAGAGAAGGGAACAGACTTGCACACTGGATTGCTAGAAGAGGGCTCGTTTCTATGGACATTGCGGTTTCTGCTTCTCCTCCTCCCCAGCTATCCTTCTTGATTGAAGCTGATGTATACATGGCTCCTCACTTTAGAGTTGTTAAAGATTAGGGGCTGGGTTACTGGGCCTTTATTATTTTGTTCCTTTTGGTTGTTCTCATGTTCTTGGGGACAGGTTTTACTTTCATTTTGGGGTGTTGGTATTGATTTGAATTAATGTTTTTACCTTTTAGTTTTGGTGGGGAACCTTTAGGGTGCTACCTTGTTTTAGTTGGGGTTACCCTTACCTACAAATGTATGTGCTTTGGATGAATGGATATAAAAAGTTGCTTTAATATATATATATATATATATATATATATATATATATATATATATATATATATATATATATATATATATATATATATATAATATAAAATGGAGGTGGCGAGTCTGTAGGAGCTCTGCTAGGTGTACGGCTTATTTTTAGGTTGAGTGTTGTATTTTTTTAAAAGGGGTCGCCTACAGAAGTTGTCAGCGAATTTTTAGTTTAATTTAAATAAATAATTTGAAAAGTAGTATTTGATTTTGAAAATATTTTAAATTTGAAGATTTTAAGATATGAAATCAAACTGATCTCACGTCCCAAATAGTTTACATAAACGAGCACCGCACCACAAACCGTGTATCTATCCCTAAGGATAGACACACTGCTTGATGGTAGGGCTCGGTTAAATAAACTAGAAGATTTGTGACATCCGTTTGGTCTGCGAACCAATTCTATAAGCCGACATAATTCCCTAGCTTAATATGAAAACATTAAACGGGGTTTATATTACTAGGTTCTTTAAAATTCCACTATAAGGGCAAGCCCACTATAGTTAATTACATCTTAAGTGACGGGAATCACTAAGAAAACTCTCGATAATAATCAATAATTCGCTCTCAAGAATTTGAAAGTTTAAGTTTTCGAAAGGATTGAATTTTTGAAATTCGATAGGGAATGGATCAAGTTTGGAACATTTTATTTTGGGAATTTCAAAGGAAGAAAAGTAGGAGAAATTACGGATTCGAAGTGAACTTCAGTAATTTCCCGACTATCCTATTGTTTGGCTTGAATTTAGGAAAGTCCTAACGTTTATTTATTGTTTTGATCTTGTCGATTTTAATTAATTAGGGCTTATATTTATATGATAGAATCATACGAAATAGCTGGAAGATATGAGGGTTTATGTCGTATCGGACGACTACCTCGGAATCCTAAGACCGTTCAGGGCTTAATTTGCAATGCAAATGCCTAACGAAGAGTTGAGGATTTATGTTGCACTAGGCAAACTACCTCGAAGTCCTATAGCTTGGTTGTTTAATTCTAGGAAAGTTTCTGTGAAGTAGGTTCGAGTTTCTGCGACGACGATGGTCGTCTTGCCCACCATGCTCCGAGCTCCTTGTTGTTGCGAGAGATTTAGTTTTAGAAATCATAAATCGGGGATGAGAAAAGTGTTTTGGTTTAGAGAAGTCTTAATTTCCAAGTGTTTTTTGTGTTTTAATTAAAACAAATCTTAAAGTTGATTATAACGACACCGGTTAAGATCCCACGGTTCCATCCTTCGGCATCATTATTTTTATCGGATTCACTTAGTCCGGATGAATTTGCTAAACTCAGTTGAATGAGTTCCACACTTTCATTTAGGCAGTGGGAAATCCCGTTAGCAACACGTAGGTTACATCATCCGAGGTATTCCGATCATCCAACAAGACGTTTTAATTTAGTTGTAATTGTAGTTTTGTGTTACTGTTTGTGATTAAATTTTGAGTTGTTTTATATTTTGAATGTTGTGGCGGTGAATTTTATCTTGCAATGACTTTTAACTTAGTTTTGGTTTCGGTTTTGGTTTATGTCCTAAAGGTGTAGGTTTTCATGCAATTGTTGTTTATCATGCAAGAAAAGTAAGTGCGATGCGATTAAATAAAATGCGATAAGGTAAATTGCAATAAAATAAAAGCGTACTGGAGGGTCTTCCAGTCATTCCAAGTCGCACTTAAAACATGATTAAAACATTTAAGCGAGTTCCTAGGTAAAGCTAAGGTAAGGGTTATGGTTTTCTACCAAATTCCTAATCCTATAGCTAGTCATTTCCTATGACGTCTAGGTTCTTGTATTTTAGTTTGAGGACGATTTTCTTCATCGAAGAACAATTAAGTTCGATTGTTCTTATAAATATCCTATCATATTGAGGAAGTGCTTAAGAAGAACCTTAAACATCTTTTCGATATTTTTAGGATTGTTTTAAGTCGAAATGAATTTAATTATGTAAATGAATCGATCGTCCGAGGTTTTCAAGTTTTGTTAACTTGCTCGGTGAACTTAGGACATTTGAATATCCTTATGAGTGAAGTAACATTTCATTTAATACTGCATTTAGGAGTTATAATAGTAAAAGCTCCTAAGAGGCAAAAATGATATTCGATGATTTGTGATTCAAATTTAAGTTCAAATTGATGATTTAAGTTTGGAATAGTGTTCAAGTTATTTTAGATTTATTTTTGAGTTCTTTATGTCTTAGGTGATGTTATTTAATTCAACTTAATTTAACTTAATTTAATTTAGTTTAATTTAATTTAATTCAATTTAATTCAATTTAGTTTGATTTGATGTTACATTAAATTACTTTGATTTAATTTAATTTCTAATTTAATTTGATTTAATTTAATTTAGTTTAATTTAATTTATTTAATTTAATTTAATTTTAATTTAATTTAATTTTAATTTAATTTTTAATTTAATTTAATTTTAATTAAAAGATCAAAAGTGTTCAACAATTTAATTTTAGTTTAATAATTAAGTCTTTTAATGTTTTAACTTTGCATTATTATTTTAATTAAGAATTAAACATTAATGAAATGATTAATTTAGGGATTTTTAAATTAAAGAATAAATCTCTCCCTAATAATATCCCTATTTTAATAATTCGATTTTATTATTCTTCCAAATTTAATCGATTATTTAATTAAAGTTTAATCATTTTAAATTGTTTAATGGGTTTCTACCCTTTGATTATTAAATTTCAATCATCCAAATCAGGTTAGGATCAAATATTTTACTTGTTAATTTTTTATTAAACCTAAAGTTTTAATTAAGGGTTAAAATTTTAATTACCATTTTGCCCTCTAAGCTTAATAATTTCATAACTCACTAAATTGAACTCAAATGAACTTGAAATTTTTATGTGACTTCACTCATATGTCACTAAAGACATGAGGGGAGAAAATGTGATTTTTCTATATTTAATTTATTTATATAATTATTTTTGGTAGAAAATAGAGATTTCCAAGGAAAATTTAATAACATGACCAAGAAAAAGTTTCTGTCCTTAAGAAAATTATGGGACATTCCTAATGACCAGAGGACCACTTAGACCAAATTTTGTGATTTTTTGAATTATATTTTATTTATTATAATTATTTTAAATTCTGGAGTATTAATTAAATTAAAAATGAAATAAATGTTGAAAAATGAATTTTATAATTTTTAAAATTCTCTCTGATATCAAGGATTCCAGAGAACTAAATTTTATAATTTTCTGATTTTTCTTTGATTTATTATAATTATTTTAGTGAAAATGCTAGAAAATACATTTTTTAATTTTTAAAATTACCCTAGAGCTTTAAAAATTAATATCTCACCAAATAGACTTAAGAAAAATATGGGGTTTGTTCCTAAGTGATTAAAATTCAAAATGTGACATTTTGGTGAATTTTATTATTTTTGTAATTTTTATTATTTTTTAATTATTAAAAATATTAAAATAATGTTAAAAATCAACTTTTTTAGAAAATTGAAATTTTAATTTTCTTAAATTCCCCTGATATCAGAGAGACTCCAAAACCAATTTGGTGAATTTTTGAAAGGTATTTTGAAAGTTATGAATTTTTGAAGTTTCAATTGGCTAAATGGCTTAATCGACCCGATTGATAGGGCTAACCAAGTCCGATTGACCTCAAATTTTTATGGTGGGTTCCTCTGATCCTAAAGGTTAGTGGAGAATTAATTTCAAGTCAATTTGATCTATGGTTAACTCTAATTAATTAGAGGCCTATTTTGAGTGTTTAAGCCAATTAGGGTTAATCTGAATGAATTAACTCAAGTCCTATTTTTCTTAGGGTTCTGCTGAGTCATAAGGAACATCACCAAATTTTCCTAGAATTTATTCCACAACATGCTATTTATTGGATTTAAAATACTCAAAACGGTGACATGAATTTGAAAAATCAATAACTTTTCACAGAGATGGCCTCGACCTTGGAAAATTCGGGGAATGTTCCCAAGTTCGAAGGCTTCAAAAGCCCTATGGTCTCATGCCATGGTGAATTGTATACATGCATGGAGAATTAAATGTATGCAGAGAGTAAATAATTAATTAAAAATAAAATACTTGGACAAAATTAATTAATTTCTTTTCCACATTATTCTCCTCTCGTTCACGCAAGCAAGAGGGTATTTTTATTTTATTTTTGTGATTTTTTTACACAAAGATATGGATTTTTAAAGTTACGGGAATTAAATAAATAGAAAATACCCCTATTTATCTACTTAAGTGACGCGGCGCCGCGTCAACCTTGGCGTCTCCGAAGGCACACGCGTCGCGATTCCATTCGACGCCGCCATCCGCGTCGGCGCTCCGGGACCCGCCGTATCGCTCCGTCTTCTCATCCGGCGCGATCACGGCCGTCCGTGCGCGCGTGTATCAAATGAACGGCATCCGTTCATCGTCCATGGCTGGTGTGATCCCGTGACCGTCCACACTCTAACCACTAAGAACTCGCTCGATTCTCGATGGATTTTCGTGTTCTTATGCTCCATGGATTCGTCTTGAAGAGACGAACACATCCATACGGTAAACATGCATTGAAATTAAGGCATTTGAAATGGAGAATCTCCGGAAGCTCGGGATGAAGAATTAGCTCATACCTTTGCTCGGAGAAGTGTGGCTTCGATGCGAGAGTTCGTTGCACCTTCGATTGGGTCTGATGAGCTCCGGATGAAGTCTCTCGAGTCTCAGTGAATTGTCTAGGTTGGACTTCGACCACAGTCCGATCACAAAGCTTGGAGAGTCTGGAGCAAGCGGGTGGCTTCGGAGATGGGGCTTTTGTCGGTGGACACCTTCCCTTGGTCCAGTTAAGGTGTAGAGACAATCGATTTGGGGATTGGCTCATCTGTGGAGAAGTGTCCGGTTTTGGGCTTGGATTTCGACTACGAAATTGAGCTCGCGGAGAAGAAATGGCGAGGGGATTTCGGTGGGGATCAAGTGCTGCTGTGTATGGGGAGTAGTGCGGAACAATTTTGGCGAGTTTCCTTAAGGTTTGTTTCGGCACCTCTTCATGGCCGAGAGGGGTGGAGTTTAAATAGGAGAGGGTGGAGGGCCTCCAGGGGAGTTAGGGCTTGGGATCGAGCTGCTACGGTGAGGAGAAGAACGGCCATGGTGACCACTAGGCATGGGGCGGCTCGGCGAGGGAGAATTTCAATGTTGGCTCACTCCCGAGGTCTCGGGCATGGCGTTTTCCGGAGGCCGGGTGGCCGGCCGGCCGGGCATGGGTCACCCTCGAGGTCGGGTGGGTCGGGGGCTGGAGGTTTGTGCGATCGAGTGCAGTGGCCATGTGTAAAGGGTTTGAATCAAAGTGGAATGGGAAAGGGCTAGTTTTGGGTCTAAATGGGTAAACCCTTGGTTTTGGGTTAGGTTCACCCTCCAAGGCTAATTTGAGGTTGAAGGGAAAGTCACTTGGATCGGCTTGATTAGTGGGGTCGAGTCACGATCCAAGTACGATTAAGCTTAAGCAAGAGTTAGGGGAGACATGGGAGTGGTTAATTACTCTTAAGAGAATCATTAAAGGGTCCCCTCTTCTTGCCATTTTGGGTATGGTGAAGTGTCCAAGGCTTTCATGGCTCGCATGTGGCTCATGCATGGCTTCATGGCTCACCTTTGGCTTGGGGAAAGCTTGGTCGATTTCATGAAAATGGATTTTAGGAATATTTTGGTATTTTTGGGTAATTTGGCATGATGCTTGATTTAGATTTATTTGATGATGGAATTGAAATTTAGGGAATGATTTTCATCAAATGGATGACAAATGAAAATGTCATATGGGCTTTAGAATCAATTTTGGGCTCATTGAAATGGTTTTAGATGGGCTTTTAAATGGTTTAGGAAAGTGGGCTTTTGAATTTTAAAATGGATTTTGGGATGAAATTTTGGTAAAGGCTTGGGCCAAATAATTGTTGAGTTTGGTTTAGGGATGTGTCATGAGTGGTTTGAAACAAATTTGAGGTGATTTGGGTTTGAATTGGGTTGGATATGGGCTTTTTTGGTAAAGAGGCTAAAGTGGGCCAAAATGGGCTACCATGGGCCAAAGTTGGGCTAGAGTTGAAGTTGATGTAAAATTAATGTTGGGAAATGTTTTTGGGAGTGTTTCAAAGAGGTTTTGGCTTTGGTTGGGTTTTGATTTTGGGGTTTGGGCTCATTTGGGTTAGGCTTGGGTTTAGGCCGAAAATGGGCCTTTTGATTTTGGGTTGAATTTGAGTGGGGTTTGGATCAAAATCTTGGGTAAATCATGTTAGTATTTTGTTCATGGGGATGTTAAGGAAGGTTTAGAAAAGATTTGGGGTTAATTGGAGTTGAATTGGGTGAGTTTGGGCTAAGTTTGGGTCATGGGTCCAAATTGGGCTTTAAGGCCAAAAGTGAAATTGGATCCAAATTTCAATCAAATTGGGCTTGGATTTGGTCTAGATTGGTGTTGGGGATGTTGAATTGAAGTTTAGAATTGAATTGGACCAGAATTTGGGTCAATTGGGTAGGTTTGATTTGACATTAGGTTCATTTTGGGTTAAAATAGGTCAAATTGGGGATTTTGATAAAAGTGGGATAAATTGACAAAATTGGCCCATGGTGTAGTTGAACAAAATGAAATTGGGAATATTTAGGATTTTCTGGAATTTTTTGGGAATTTTCTGAATTTTTGGATTTTTGGCTAAGAGGGGTATTTTGGGTATTTGGAGGGTATTGAGAGGTATTTTTGGAATTTTTGGTATTTTTGGCTAGGAATGGTCAATTTGAGTAATGTGAGAATATTTGGGATTGATTTTGAGGAATTTTGGGTGATTTGGAAATTTTGAGAAATTTGGGTAATTCGAGGGCTTTGGGTAGGTTAAGCGGGTGTAGGGTCCCGGGGGTCAAAAATTGAAAATTTGGAAAATGGAAGATTAGGTGAATGTAAGTGGAGTAAAATCATTTTGGTTGAGCCATGAAGCCATGTTAAGCCTATATGAGCCATGAAGAGACTCATTTGAGGCATTCACTATGTTGTTCACTAACCTCTTGCGCGAGGGCTTAGGGGTTAAGGACCATCCATGTGAATCACCTACATGAGTCGGGAGGTCAAGTTGGGTGTGGGTGTAGTTTTAGGAGGTGCATGGAAGTGTAGTGCACGGGTGTAGTGTGTGTGTAAGTCGGCCCCTCACTAGAGCCAGGGCCGCCGGGGCGATCCTAAGGCCGAAGAGTCTATAGGAACTCATCCTTTAGACTTCCACATTTGATTTCGACCCTCTAGGTGATTAGGGGTATACGATCGAGTTTGTGGAGTTTGCGGGGAGTTTAGAAGTGGTTTGAATTTCTAAAAGGTGGGTCCCGATTCTAACCCTCTAAGATAGTCGAAGGAAAAGCTAAGGCTAGATCCTAAGTACTAAAGAGAAGAAGGAAGACCTCATCGAAAATGAGGTCGACAAATGGACCCCGATAGGTGAGGTGAGTGACGGAGCACACCGCGCGTATTGGTGTTGGCCGAGCGATCAACAAAACCAACACGGATGTCCAAGTAACAAACTTAGGACGGAGTAGGAGAGCTTCGCTGGGGAGTGTCGAGTATCTCTGCGAGGCTCGGAGATTCTCGAATTCTCGTCGGGGAAGGAAAAGGAGGTGAATCCCAAATCACATGATGCGGGAGAATTTCGATTTAGATTTCATTTTGTTTCATTTTAAGTTATGATGTGTGAGTTTAGATTTCGATTTGGAGTTTCGATTTAGATTGAAGTTTATCGAATTAACTTGAAGGAATTTGATTTGAAATGAAAATTGGAATTTTGAGGTTTTAGATGTAACATCTTGATCCCAAAGAAGATCGAATCGATTGGATTGAGTCATTACAATGAGGAAAGATCTCGGAGTAATGCGGTATTGGATGTAAAATCCTTAACCTCGAGAGTTTGATTTGGTGTGCTTCATTGCGATAGGAAGAGAATCTAAAGCGATGCGGTATTGGATGTAAAATCCTCGACCCCGAAAAGTTTGATTTTGATGTGTTTCGGTGCTGATAGGGAAAGAATCCTAAAGCGGTGCGGTCTTGGATGTAAAATCCTCGACCCAAAAGTTTGATTTTGATGTGTTTCGGTGCGATAGGGAAAGAATCCTAAAGCGAGTGCGGTCTTGGATGTAAAATCCTCGACCCAAAAGTTTGAATTTGATGTATTTCGGTGCGATAGGGAAAGAATCCTAAAGCGGTGCGGTCTTGGATGTAAAATCCTCGACCCAAAAGTTTGAATTTGATGTATTTCGGTGCGATAGGGAAAGAATCCTAAAGCGAGTGCGGTCTTGGATGTAAAATCCTCGACCCAAGAGTTTGAATTTGATGTATTTCGGTGCGATAGGGAAAGAATCCTAAAGCGATGCGGTCTTGGATGTAAAATCCTCGACCTAAAAGTTTGAATTTGATGTATTTCGGTGCAATAGGGAAAGAATCCTAAAGCGATGCGGTCTTGGATGTAAAATCCTCGACCCAAAAGTTTGAATTTGATGTATTTCGGTGCGATAGGGAAAGAATCCTAAAGCGGTGCGGTCTTGGATGTAAAATCCTCGACCCAAAAGTTTGAATTTGATGTATTTCGGTGCAATAGGGAAAGAATCCTAAAGCGAGTGCGGTCTTTGATGTAAAATCCTCGACCCGAGAGTTTGAATTTGATGTATTTCGGTGCGATAGGGAAAGAATCCTAAAGCGGTGCGGTCTTGGACGTAAAATCCTCGACCCAAAAGTTTGAATTTGAATTTTTTGGTAATTGATTTTGCAAAGATTTGTAGTGTTGATTTGAAGAGTGTGGAATTTTGGTTTTTCGAGAATTTCATGAAAGTTGTAAAAGACTTTCGTGGAGGGAAATAGATTAGGAGAGAATATGTAGATGTCACATATCCCATTCAAAAGAGTTGATCGGAAGTCTTTGGTTTGGATTGGATATAATTCCTCGCCATCGGATTCGATCCGTGTCGATGGAATCAACCGCTTCCATCCCGGACGAGGGAGAGAAAAGAACGGATTGGATTTCGGATTTGGGAGATTGAATTTGAATTTTCGATTGAGATTTGATTTAAGATGCGGAAGATCGAATTTGAGATTTGATAGAGATTTGGAATGCGGAAAGATTGAACTTGCATTTGATTGAGATTTGGAGTCCGGAAAGATTGAACTTGAAATTTGGAAGGATGAGTTTGAACTCGGTTGAAATTTGATTTAAGATTTGATTTGAAATTTGGAAGATCACATTTGAAATTTGATTGAGAATTTGATTTAACATTTATGTTGATTTTGTTTATCTTTTAATGATTCAAATTTTATTTTATCGTTTATTTAATGTTCATGTGAATTTGGTGTTTGTCATTTTTTTTTTAAAGAAAGTTTTCTTTTATTCTCTCTTTTTTTATTCCTTTTCTGTTCTTTGTTCGAAGTTTATTTAACTTTAATGGCGTTTCCCAATCAATTTGCACAAAAGAGGTGAAGGCCAAAAATGTGACATGGTCACTTTCATTCCAATCATGTAGAAGATACATCATACATCTTGATGCGGAATATATTTCATACAATCCATGTAAACTCAAACGAATCTGTGTATGATCTTTGTCGATCCATCCGAAGAAGCATCCGTCAAAAATCCATGTACGAATAGTGGGGTACATGGTCGATAACATCACCTTCCAAGCCATCCTTGGCAAGGATGCCGTATGGATGTACATTGGAGGTGTGATATTTTCCATGTATCTCGCGGCTCGTAAGGTCGGAGGCTCTCTAGCTCGGGTCACGGTGGAAATGGTAAGGTGTCTTCCTGTCGTCCATCCTTCGAAAGTAGCGAGATCCGCTTCATTGGTACTCCTGGTATGCAATGCTTAGCGATATCCGCTCGGTTGCCCTTCGATATCATGACGGAACCTACCGGTAAAGGTATCTTCAACGGCCCTCGGAACTCACTCGGACTCTGCTATCCGGAGGTCGGATCCGAACATGATGTTACACTCGTTCGGGAAAGAGGCTGTGCGAAAGGTCGACGAAGTCGTGGTGATCTATGTGTGGGGGTATGCGGTCACTCTGTTTGTAGATGTTGATAATGCGGTATTGGGTATGCAATCTGCTGGCGGTACCCTCCATGTTATCAATCTCTTTACCATTCTCTTGATGACTAATGGCATCGGATCCACTTGCCCATGACGGAGTATTCCGGTGGGTTTCCCTTCTCGTCCTCCGCGAAGTTGTAACGACATCCACATTGTATTGTGATTCTTCCTTTCCACGGCATCCATCTCGGGGTTCGAGTATGTGTTTTCCCTTAGGCGGCCCGCTCGGCCCATTCTTTTCAAATCCCGGATGCAATCCACGATTTCTTCTTGTTCATACTACGAGAATACGTACGTATGTAGCTCGAGGCCCTACTAGTATATTGATTCTTCTGCCTTTAATTCTTTCAAAGTATTCGAAGGTTTTCTTTTTAACATTACGCATTCTCTCCGGCTCGTATTCGGAATGATCGCGGATGGCGAGGCACGGTGACATATTGTGGGATATACGGTTCAATCCCTTCGCGTTCTCACGCATACCTCGGCTCCTCGGGGATGATGCTCGTCGGGACATCCCCGGGGTTGCTTCTGCAACAAGGTCATGCATTGCGGGTGGTTCTATCCGTTGGCGTGGTAGCCTTCTTTCTTCGGATCTTCGGAGATTTCCACGGTTCTTTCTGTTATCCTGGAGGTGGCCTCCTTTCTTCGAGGTTCTGGTGAGCCGGTGTCCTTGAAGTGTATGCAGCGACATTGTAGCTTGTCTCGTCGTGCTAGTCCGCGGCTAGTTTTGTTAACATCTTACGGATACGGCGATTCTTATTTCTTCGTTGCGTTGCTTGTGAGAGTAGCTCTTCGAACTTCTTGAATCTACGTGGGCGCGGCGGCGACTAGCCCGCCTTCTGGCCATAGCGACTACGGACTTCATTTTCTTATCTTCTTCGATGTTTGTCTTTCTTTTCTTCTTCTTTGGATTGGTGGCTTGGGCCACCCACTTTCATCATCTGTACGTCCGGGCGAGTTCTTCTCGATCAGCCGGGACCCGGTCACTTTCCTCGTATCGTAGGCTGGCTGGTGCGAAATCCGAGTCGATCTCGATTATCGCTCCATCTTTCACCCTCTTTTCATCGAGTGCGAGGCTTACGCCATTCTTAAAGTTCAAGACCGACCGCCCGCTCGACATTTCCCTGCGAAAAGACAAGGAAAAGGATCGGGGGGCGTAGTAAGAACAAGAACATTAAGAAAATGTTTATTAAAGACTTTTTTTTTTATTATTCTTATATTTTTAAACTTAACGAGAATGAAGCGGGATAAGATCGAGTAAGAGATTTTGATTTGGAAAAGAAAACAAGGAAAATTTTATTATCAGGATTTTATTTATTTTAACACATTTTATTATTTTTTTTTTTTTGGTTCGGACCCAATCATAAGTAATTACTTCGCCCGTGTTTCTTAGGGTTGAAGAATTCATTCCTTCGAAACATCAGGTAGCGTAGTACTTTTCAAGTATCGTCCATTGATCGGAAGCATATGTCGTTCTCCACGGCAATTCACTAGCTGGTAGGAACCTCCCGAGTATACTTGCTTCGACCACGAAACGGTCCTTCCCAAGTGGGCTCAAATTTTCCTCCTATCTTGCGGTGTGCGAGAATAGGTCTTTTAAGAACGAGAACTAAGTCACCGACTTTGAAGGTTCTTGGGCGGACCCGGTTTGTCATGGGCTTGAACCATCTTAGCTTGGTACGGTTCTAAATTTTGTTGCGGCTGTGAGTCTTTTCCCTTCCGGGCTCTCTAATTCTTCGAGTCGTAATTTGGCGTTCTCTTACATTGTGATTTTATTTGCAGCTGCAATTACGAGTGAAGGAAGGCCGAACCTCTAAAGGTAACCTCTGCCTCGGACCCATACACCGGAGCGTAAGGTGTAGCTTGAGTAGGAGTTACGAAGGTTGTCCGGTAGGCCCATAAGGCTTCTAACAACTTCTCGTGCCAATTTCTCTTATTATCGTCCAAGGTTTTCTTTAAGATTTGAACGAGAGTTTTATTAAAAGCCTCGGCGAGGCCGTTTGCTCTTGGGTAGTAAATTGTTGAATATCGCCGGTCGATTACGTGTCTTCGACAAAATTGTTGATTTGCGTGCTTCGAATGCGACCCATTATCCGAGATGATCTGCGCGGCACTCCGAAATGGTAGACAACTTGGTTCTTGAAAAGCGCAGCACGTGGTGTGCTTTCACTTCTACGAGTGGAGCTGCCTGCGCACTTGGAAAAGTAATCTGTAGCCGCAAGAATGAAGCGATGTCCCTTTGAAGATGGTGGTTCATTGGACCCACTATATCACGTGCCCCAACATTCGAATGGCCACGATGCGATTGTCGGATGTAGCACATTTGGAGGTTGGTGTAGAACCACTCCGTGCACTTGGCATTGGTGACGAGCTCTTGGCGATTTTCATGCGGTCGGTCATCATCGAGGGCCGAGTAGTACCCTAGTCTTTTAATCTTCATTTTCATCTTCGGACTCGGCTGGTGAGCGCCACGGAGTCCCGAATGCACCTCCTTAACAATTTCACGGGCCTCGGACCCGCTTAAGCACCTTAGCCACATTTGATCGAAAAGACCTTACGTACAGATGTGTTGTTTATTAATGCGTAAGACGAGTTCTTTTCTTGATCCGATGGGCTAGCGACCTATCGTCCGGTAGCTTTCCTGTTTGTAGGTAGTCCATCGATGGCTGTCGCTCGATCTTACGTGTTTTTACGTCATCTGTTGCAAGCTGATTCTTTTTCCTTTTCGATTTGTGTATTGTGTCATGTCGGCTGTGATAGGACTCGACGTCAGTGAGCCGACACTTCTGCGATTCATCTTGCAAACGAGGCAAATTCTTTTGCGAGACGGGCTAAAGCATCTGCTTAAAGCATTTTCTTTTACGGGAATTTTGTAGATTGTCACATTTGGAATCCGTTCAACAATTTGTATGGCATCTTGGAAGTATTGCTCGAGTCTTGGCTTTAAAATTCTATACTTGTCCGCGATCCGTTGAATGATTAATTGCGAATCCGTAGATGTTGATGTCCGTTATCCCAATTTGAATGGTTAACTCCGATCCCGTTATGAGGGCTTCGTATTCCGCTTCGTTGTTTGTACACGGTTACGTCAGTGGTAGGAGTATCTTAACATCCCCGCTCCGGTGTTATAAAGATTAGCTCGATTCTGCCTTACCGAGACACTATCACTTGCGATTTTTCGTCTTTGTGCACCTGAAGATGCTCCGTCGAAATATAATTCCCAACGTCGATCATCGAGGTCTTCTAGGTTCATTATTTGTTCATCCGGCAAATCGTCATTGAGAGGAGATTCCGCCGGCAAAGGGTGTCTTTGCAAGGAAGTCTGCTAAGACTTGTCCCTTTACGGCACGAAGAGGCACGAAAGTTATATCGAATTGCAATAATATCATTGACCATCGGCAAGTCCGCTGGAAAGCGTTGGACGAGTCATCGAAGTATTGCGATGGATTAAACTTCGAGATTAGGTTGACCTTATGAGAAAGCATGTAGTGCTCGAGCTTTTGAGCGGCGAAGATCGAGGCCGAACAATGCTTTTCAATTGCGGGATACCTTACTTCCGTCGGAAGCAAACGACGGCTTAAGTAGTAAAGAGCATTTTCTTTACCCTCATCATTGACACAGGCTAACGAGGCTCCGAGAGAGTCGTCTAAAGCCGCGGTGTAAAGTATCGGCGGTCTACACGAGGCTCAGGGGCTGCTAGGACGAGGAGGTGTCATTAAATATTGTTTAATGTCCTCGTAGGCCTTACGGCATTTCTCTTCCCAAATAAATTTGGCGTCCTTTTTAACTAGTACCGAGAAAGGCTGACACCTACCGACGGGTTTGAGATAAAGCGTCGAAGATATGCCGACTTCCCTTGAAAAGATCGTAGTTGTTTTAAGGTTTTGGGAGGCGGCATTTCTAAGATAGCTTTAATCTTCTCGGGTCGATTTCAATTCCACGATGTCGGACAACGAATCCTAAGAATTTCCGGACGTGACGCCGAAGGCGCATTTTAAGGGATTCATCTTAAGATTAAATTATCTTAATCGTTCGAAAACAATTCTCAGAATCATACGAGTGGTTGTCCTTTACTTTGCTTTTGATGACCACATCGTCCACGTAGCATTCGACTTGATTGTGGATGAGATCATCAAAAATTCTTGTCATTGCTCTTTGGTAGGTTGCTCATGCGTTCTTCGATCCGAATGGCATCATTGTGTAGCAAAATACTCCGATCGGCGTTACGAATGCTTGTAAGCTTTTCATCTTCGGAGCCATTTTTATCCGGTTATATCACGAAGATCCATCCATGAATGAGAATATTTCATGTGTTGAAGCGATGTCGATCATCAATTCGGGATCGGTAGAGGGAATTCATCTTTTGGACATGCCTTGTTTAAATCTGCGAAATCCACACAAATTACGATACGACCATTCTTCTTTCGGCTGGTACCACATTGGCTAGCCAAGTTGGGTATTGTTCTTCACGGACAAATTTAGCGTCTATTAGCTTTTTAACTTCGGTATGACTTGTTGTTCGATTTCTAGACGCATTCTTACGGGACCTTGTCTGACTGGGACGGAAGTAGGATCCACTCCTAGCTTATGAACTGCGACCTCTGGAGCTAATCCTGGCATCTCATCGTAGCTCCAAGCAAAACAGTCTTTAAATTCCATTAATAACTTGATTATTTCTTCGGAGTCTTCTTTATTGAGTAAGGAGCTAACAAAGGTAGGTCTAGGCTCTTCGTTAGTACCTAAGTTAACTTCCGTTAACTCATCTATTGTAGATTTGATTTCTTCTTCGAATTCGGTGGAGCGTCTCCAATTTGTAAATCTTCGAGTTCGTCCGTAGTTTCCATGCGGTTTTCATTAGATTCGCAGTGACAACCGAAGCAAAATTCGGTGTCGTCGGCCGAGCCTACTCGTGCCGAATCCGAGACCATGCTTCGAATTGGGTGGACGACCGGAATTATTCCATAATTTTCAAAATGTTGAGATTGACCTTTTGTCCATCTGTCGAGGTAAGAAACCACTTTGAATTAAATTTTGAACACGGGGAGAGTACCACTCGAAAGGTAATTCCATTAATTCGATAAAGTGACATCTTCGAATTGTACATTATTTTCGGTTTTGGAGGAAGAAGCACCACGGTAGAATTTGATTGGTTTTGCACCACCGCTACGTACCTCTTTGACCTCCATACCCTCGATCTTATTAGAATGGATCGGGGTCAGGGTCATAGTATGTACATAGTGGTTAATCTTCTCGTACATTGATTTGTATTCTTCGTTCTTCTCATCTTCGAGGGGATTTTGAATTGCGGCTTCTTCGACTTATTGTCAGTTGCTTCTTGTTTGATTTCTTTTTCTTCTTCGAACTATCTTCCCAATCAACATTGATGGTCGGTTTCTTCGTCCAATTGTCCTAACGTCTCTACCACGGCCTCGTCCCCGGCCTCGACCTCGGATGCGAGTTGTGGAGAAACCTTCACCATCTCGCCGGAAGGGAGTGGTGAGTGGCTGTTGGACTAGAATTTCAGGTTCTTCGTTGTCCCGAACTTTCTTTGCTTCATTTGTCATGGTATCTCTGGAGAAGATCGTTTTCTTCGGTGGTGCATAATAAGCTGCATCCTTGTGGATTCCAATTTCATGTACGGAGAATGGTTGTAAGTCACCTTTGATGCATTGTTCTCCTCCGTCGTAGTATTTGATGCACTGATGTAGAGATGATGGTACCATCCTGTTTTCATGTATCCATGGTCGGCCCGAGTAGAGCGTTGAACGATGTTTACGAATCGATTATGTGAAATTTTGCGGTTGTCTTTGCTAAGTCACCGGTCTTCATCGATAGTGTTATTGATCCGAGGGCTCTTTCTCCTTTACGGTTGAATCCTCTTAATAACATTTTGTCCGCTTCGAGCTCGCGGGCATCAATTTCCAAGTATGCTTAGCGTTCGAAGATTCATTATATTGATTGATGCTCCTGGATCCACCAATACTCGGAGAGTGTAAATTTTCCGATTGTAAGCGAAATGTACAACGGTCGGTTGTGGTCTCGTCATCCCAGTAGTAGGTCGTTGTCCAGTGAAGGTAACACCTCGTCGATCCTTTAACGAGCAAACCTCATCTAAGGAATCTCCGGCCATTTGAGCTAGCGAATTTCCGGATCAAGTAAGGCCTTGATCAGAGCTTCTCTCATCTCTTTTGATAAGATGAGAGCGTCGTAGATGCTCAGTTTGGCTGGTAGTTTCCTAAGATGGGCTAGCACGTTGTAGTCCACTTTGTTTTCATGTGCTTCGTTCTCTTCTCGAATGGGTATTTCTTCCGCAGGGGTTGGTTCTTCTCGAACAACCACACGCTTTCCTTTGTCTTTTGGACCCATTCTCGGAGGTAGAACTCTTCCACTTCTTAAGTTGACTTCGTGATTTCTTCTAAGTTTAACATTGAGTTTGTCGGTGTCTCTTCTTGAATCGGAATGACGGGCTCTTCCGGATTAGCTTCGAGTACGAAGGCTCTAACTCTATCGTGACTGGAGCTCCTCGAAACTCGCAGATAGACTCGTTGCTTGTTGAACTCTCGTAGCCTCCTTGATGGATGTCTTCTTCGTTATTTTGCTCGTCGAGATCGTGTATGATTTGAGAATTGTTATTTGTATCGGAATCGACGTCCGGATTATCGTTAGTTACGTAATCGTTAGAAACAGTCAAAACGTAGCCAACGCCATCACCCTTATCATTATATGATCCCACCGAAGTGAGCGAGATAATCATACGAGTCGAGAGGTTCGAGGAATTTCTCCCCGAATCGGAAACAACTATCCTAGGATAAGCAGCCCCTAGTCTAGCCTTAGGAGCCTCGGTCCTCTCTTCTTCGTCGATTTTCTTCTTCTCTTCGATCGTCTCCTGTTGAGGTGGTTCTTCTATCGCAAGTGATAGTACCGGCAACGGGTTTCAAACTCTGAATTGAAGCTCGCACCGAAGCGGCTTGGATGCTGTCTAAAATCTTTTTCGAAGACTTCGTCCGAGCGGTAGTCCATCCATCGTCAGTCGTATAGGGATCTATCGGAATGATGGGATCAGTCGAGACAACATTGACGGAACCTCCTTTCTGGGGTTCTTTCATGTACTCCTTCGGGATCGTTATATTCCCTTTCCGAAGGTTGTCATTGAGCCAACTTTTGAAGGTAATGCAATCTTCATTTTGTGCCCAAGCATCCGGTGGTAAGGGCAAAAGTTGGGATCACCTTTCTTGTTGACTTCCTGCGGTCTTTTAGGCTCGGCGATTGGAAATGCGGAGTCTTCATCGGACTACGGAACATTTTCGATCATTGCTTCATTCTTGAACGGATATTCTCTGCTCAAAAGCTCCCTTAATGTACGTTGCGGACGAGGTGGTTGTTCATACTGTTGAGATGACTGATAGCTGGGTCGGGGTTGCTGGTAATCCTGTTGTGGTTGCTGCGGTCGTTCTGATGGTATTTGTATCGGTTGCTTGCCTTTGTCAACTGCTGCAACGATCCCGGATTTCTTTTCAAAAGTCTTTACAGGCTTTTGCTTGTCCGTCTTGTCGGTGAAACTTAATTGCTTCGCCTCTTCTTGCAAGCTTCCGGCCTTGCTTAACAACTTCTCAAAAGTCTTAATAGTGAATCCCTTGAGGAGAAGTGCTTATCGGGCCGTGAATGCTTTTAAGTAAAATGCCGATTGCGTGTTGTTCTTGCGGTTGTGGTTCACACTTCATGCTTAAGTTCCTCCATCGAAGTATGTAATCCACCAAAGTTTCATTCGGCTTTTGTTTCTCTACCACTAAATCACCTATAGTGATGTGGTGCCGAGCTCCGGCGAATCGCTTGATGAAGAGGTTCTCTAGCTCGAGAACGTCTTCACCGAACCATTTGGTAATTACGCATACCGGTCGAAGGCGATCCACGACGGGCTGGCGACGAGCTCGTCGGAAGAGTAATGCATCGCTCCCGCCGGCATTGCAACAAGCGGCACGAAAGTGTGCCACATGCTTGTCGGGGATTCCGGTTCCGTCGAAGGTCTTGAACGAGAGGTGGTACGAAGCCTTTCGGGTATTGGACGGCGTCGAATTCTTCGGGTAAGGTCTGCCCGTCCGAATGGATGTCCCGCTCTTCGATTGTGCTAAGGCTTCTCGCACTTCGCTGTTCCACCAAGTTCTTGATATCCTTTTCGGGAATCATACTTTGTGTTGTATCCTTTTTTAGTTGATCATCCCCGTTGACAGACGTAATCTGCTTTCCTCCGTCTACAATGTGAATGACCTCCGGGGGTGTCTCTCTATGTGGTTGTACTTGACTGCGGAGAGTGGCTAGGGCTACAACCATCTCTTCCATCCTTTTCGACATCCGGGCGATCGTATCATCTTTCTCTTGAAGCTGCCTCCTCATTACTTCGGCTCCTCTCTTTACGCGGTTGCGGGAGCACCTTGCGAGGCGATGAAGCTCGTGTTTCTACCATGTTGATTTCTGCGTATTCGTTGTCCATGAATTCCAGATGAATCGATCTCGTCTCCGAACTTTTCTTCTCTTTCTTTTGCCGATCGTCGGATGTCGGTTCTCGGCTTTTCCATGGCATCTTCTAGCGGGGCTTTCGTGTGTCTTCGTGGTTGTCGTGCGATAGGCTGTCGGGTCCCCTTCTCACGAGTCCCCTTCATCGCGGTAGCACTTTCTTCGGATTCGAGTCTCTGGCGAGACTTTCTTTCTCGAGTCGTTGTTTCGATCTCAGTCGCCCGGTAGTGGGACGCCATACCATCCTTCTAACGGCGGAAGGTCTAGGACCGGATGGTGCGTCGACCAAATGCTTTGGAAGGTGGTATCCTCCCTAATCTGTAATCCCGAGACGACAACGGGCGGACTAGCCTTCATTCTTTTATTTGGCTTTTCCGTCATGATGGCGGGCTCTACTCGGGGCCCGAAGACGGGATTTGAGCGGCACCCGCCACTATCCTTCGTAGAATTTCGATACGGGGCGAGTTTTCCTTCTTTGCTAACTTTTCTACCAAAGTTTGCGGTCGAGCGAAACGGCGTAGTTCTAGTTCTTTTCTTGCGGCTATCGTTGTAATATGCGGGCTGTGGTAATGTGGCGAGCAATCTTGCGAATATTTTCTTCATCTTCTGCGGCGGAGAGGGGATGAAACCCGCTTCCTCCCAAGAGTGGTATGTATTCGGGCGGCGGTGTATATTCGGCGAGTGGTGTATATTCGGCGGTTACGGAATTTCCTCTAGGAAAGCGATTTCGGCGGCTACGGCTTCTTTAGCGATCCTTCTACTTCGTTTCTTCTTTGGGTCCTTGTCGGTGACGGAATCTTTGAAGCTGGACCCGATTTCGAAAACGGAAGGTCTTACGAGAAGATCCGTACCCTCCACGGTAACGGGTCCATCATAGTTACGGATTCCTTTCCCCTTTGATTTGGCAAAAGTCGGGGTAGGTGCGAAACAACTAGACCGGCGGGGGTAGAGATAACGGTCCTTCTATGGACATCGGTACTCCTCTTAGTCGAGATCCTTTGCGGAGGAGGGAATTCTTGGGTCGACCTAAGGTCGAACTCGAGCGGCGGCTCTTCGACTTCGGATACCTTGTTCATCGGTGCAAAGAGGGAGACGTCGGTGATCTTGACATTTGTGTTTTCAAATCCTCGTCCAAATCGGATGATTCCATTGTCGGGCGGCTCATCTTTATAGACGGCGAAGTCCGATCCATTGGTGAAAGAGAAAATCGGTTTCGGGGCTTCCATTTCGCGGGTAGATTCGGATTGTCAGTCCCAAGTTATGCTTCTTTTCTTTAGGACGAAAAGAAAGAAATTGAAAAGAGTCCGAACTCATTCTTATCCATGTATTTATAAGAAGGAATCACTTATTAAAAGAATCATTTATTAGAGGGTTTGTTTATTTAGAACGGAGTGTTCAAAGGTGTAGAGAAGGTAAGGAATCGAATCGGAGTTGGAAAGGAAAAGAGAGTCTTAAGCAAGACTTCTCGACTCGAAGGATCACTCCTAAACTAACACCTATTGGGGGTCCACCCCACCTCGAAATGAGGTAAAAGGATCTCGGAACCTCTTCGTTTAGGGGTGTCTAAACGAGTGGCTCCTAAATCCGAGAGAATGTTGGTTATACTTGTTCGAGGTAGAAATGAACATAGTACCCCAACGGAAAGAAGGGTAGTTTGATCAATAAGGGATATGGATGCACTACCGATTTTTGAAAGCAGAATTATTTGATTAAAATGGAGAGAGGAATTTTCCCCAGCGGAGTCGCCAGAAATTGTACGGCTTATTTTTAGGTTGAGTGTTGTATTTTTTTAAAAGGGGTCGCCTACAGAAATTGTCGGCAAATTTTTTAATTTAATTTAAATAAATAATTTGAAAAGTAGTATTTGATTTTGAAAATATTTTAAATTTGAAGATTTTAAGATATGAAATCAAACTGATCTCACGTCCCAAATAGTTTACATAAACGAGCACCGCACCACAAACCGTGTATCTATCCCTAAGGATAGACACACTGCTTGATGGTAGGGCTCGGTTAAATAAACTAGAAGATTTGTGACATCCGTTTGGTCCGCGAACCAATTCTATAAGCCGACAAATTCCCTCGCTTAATATGAAAACATTAAACGGGGTTTATATTACACAGGTTCTTTAAAATTCCCTATAAGGGCAAGCCCCTATAGTTAATTACATCTTAAGTGACGGGAATCACCTAAGAAAACTCTCGATAATAATCAATAATTCTGCTCTCAAGAATTTCAAAGTTTAAGTTTTCAAAGGATTGAATTTTTGAAATTCAATAGGGAATGGATCAAGTTTGGAACATTTTATTTTGGGAATTTCAAAGGAAGAAAAGTAGGAGAAATTACGGATTCGAAGTGAACTTCAGTAATTTCCCGACTATCCTATTGTTTGGCTTGAATTTAGGAAAGTCCTAACGTTTATTTATTGTTTTGATCTTGTCAATTTTAATTAATTAGGGCTTATATTTATATGATAGAATCATACAAATAGCCTGGAAGATATGAGGGTTTATGTCGTATCGGACGACTACCTCGGAATCCTAAGACCGGTCAGGGCTTAATTTGCAATGCAAATGCCTAACGAAGAGTTGAGGATTTATGTTCCACTAGGAAAACTACCTCGAAGTCCTATGGCTTGGTTGTTTAATTCTAGGAAAGTTTTGCTGAAGTAGGTTCAAGTTTTGCTGACGACGATGGTCGTGCTGCCCACCATGCTCCGAGCTCCTTGTTGTTGCAGAGATTTAGTTTTAGAAATCATAAATCAGGGGATGAGAGAAGTGTTCTGGTTTAGAGAAGTCTTAATTTCCAAATGTTTTTTGTGTTTTAATTAAAACAAATCTTAAAGTTGATTATAACGACACCGGTTAAGATCCCACGGTTCCATCCTTCCGGCATCATTATTTTTATCGGATTCACTTAGTCCGGATGAATTTGCTAAACTCGATTGAATGAGTTCCACACTTTCATTTAGACCGTGGGAAATCCCGTTAGCAACACGTAGGTTACATCATCCGAGGTATTCCCGATCATCCAACAAGACGTTTTAATTTAGTTGTAATTGTAGTTTTGTGTTACGTTTGTGATTAAATTTTGAGTTGTTTTATATTTTGAATGTTGTGGCGGTGAATTTTATCTTGCAATGACTTTTAACTTAGTTTTGGTTTCAGTTTTGGTTTCGATCCTAAAGGTGTAGGTTTTCATGCAACTTGTTGTTTATCATGCAAGAAAAGTAAGTGCGATGCGATTAAATAAATTGCAATAAGGTAAATTGCGATAAAATAAAAGCGTACCTGGAGGGTCTTCCCGTCATTCCAAGTCGCACTTAAAACATGATTAAAACATTTAAGCAAGTTCCTAGGTAAAGCTAAGGTAAGGGTTATGGTTTTCTACCAAATTCCTAATCCTATGGCTAGTCATTTCCTATGACGTCTAGGTTCTTGTATTTTAGTTTGAGGACGATTTTCTTCATCGAAGAACAATTAAGTTCGATTGTTCTTATAAATATCCTATCATATTGAGGAAGTGCTTAAGAAGAACCTTAAACATCTTTTCGATATTTTTAGGATTGTTTTAAGTCCAAATGAATTTAATTATGTAAATGAATCGATCGTCCGAGGTTTTCAAGTTTTGTTAACTTGCTCAGTGAACTTAGGACATTTGAATATCCTTATGAGTGAAGTAACATTTCATTTAATATTCCATTTAGGAGTTATAATAGTAAAAGCTCCTAAGAGCAAAATGATATTCAATGATTTGTGATTCAAATTTAAGTTCAAATTGATGATTTAAGTTTGGAATAGTGTTCAAGTTATTTTAGATTTATTTTTGAGTTCTTTATGTCTTAGGTGATGTTATTTAATTCAACTTAATTTAACTTAATTTAATTTAGTTTAATTTAATTTAATTCAATTTAATTTAATTCAATTTAATTCAATTTAGTTTGATTTGATGTTACATTAAATTAATTTGATTTAATTTAATTTCTAATTTAATTTGATTTAATTTAATTTAGTTTAATTTAATTTATTTAATTTAATTTAATTTTAATTTAATTTAATTTTAATTTAATTTTTAATTTAATTTAATTTTAATTAAAAGATCAAAAGTGTTCAACAATTTAATTTTAGTTTAATAATTAAGTCTTTTAATGTTTTAACTTTGCATTATTATTTTAATTAAGAATTAAACATTAATGAAATGATTAATTTAGGGATTTTTAAATTAAAGAATAAATCTCTCCCTAATAATATCCCTATTTTAATAATTCCGATTTTATTATTCTTCCAAATTTAATCAATTATTTAATTAAAGTTTAATCATTTTAAATTGTTTAATGGGTTTCTACCCTTCAATTATTAAATTTCAATCATCCAAATCAGGTTAGGATCAAATATTTTACTTGTTAATTTTTTATTAAACCTAAAGTTTTAATTAAGGGTTAAAATTTTAATTACCATTTTGCCCTCTAAGCTTAATAATTTCATAACTCACTAAATTGAACTCAAATGAACTTGAAATTTTTATGTGACTTCACTCATATGTCACTAAAGACATGAGGGGAGAAAATGTGATTTTTCTGTATTTAATTTATTTATATAATTATTTTTGGTAGAAAATAGAGATTTCCAAGGAAAATTTAATAACATGACCAAGAAAAAGTTTCTGTCCTTAAGAAAATTATGGGACATTTCTAATGACCAGAGGACCACTTGGACCAAATTTTGTGATTTTTTGAATTATATTTTATTTATTATAATTATTTTAAATTCTGGAGTATTAATTAAATTAAAAATGAAATAAATGTTGAAAAATGAATTTTATAATTTTTAAAATTCTCTCTGATATCAAGGATTCCAGAGAACTAAATTTTATAATTTTCTGATTTTTCTTTGATTTATTATAATTATTTTAGTGAAAATGCTAGAAAATACATTTTTTAATTTTTAAAATTACCCTAGAGCTTTAAAAATTAATATCTCACCAAATAGACTTAAGAAAAATATGGGGTTTGTTCCTAAGTGATTAAAATTCAAAATGTGACATTTTGGTGAATTTTATTATTTTTGTAATTTTTATTATTTTTTAATTATTAAAAATATTAAAATAATGTTAAAAATCAACTTTTTTAGAAAATTGAAATTTTAATTTTCTTAAATTCCCTTGATATCAGAGAGACTCCAAAACCAATTTGGTGAATTTTTGAAAGGTATTTTGAAAGTTATGAATTTTTGAAGTTTCAATTGGCTAAATGGCTTAATCAACCCAATTGATAGGGCTAACCAAGTCCAATTGACCTCAAATTTTTATGGTGGGTTCCTCTGATCCTAAAGGTCAGTGGAGAATTGATTTCAAGTAATTTGATCTATGGTTAACTCTAATTAATTAGAGGCCTATTTTGAGTGTTTAAGCCAATTAGGGTTAATCTGAATGAATTAACTCAAGTCCTATTTTTCCTAGGGTTCTCTGGTCATAAGGAACATCACCAAATTTTCCTAGAATTTATTCCACAACATGCTATTTATTGGATTTAAAATACTCAAAACAGTGACATGAATTTGAAAAATCAATAACTTTTCACAGAGATGGCCTCGACCTTGGAAAATTCGGGGAATGTTCCCAAGTTCAGAGGCTTCAAAAGCCCTATGGTCTCATGCCATGGTGAATTGTATACATGCATGGAGAATTAAATGTATGCAGAGAGTAAATAATTAATTAAAAATAAAATACTGGACAAAATTAATTAATTTCTTTTCCACATTATTCTCCTCTGTTCACCGAGCAAGAGGGTATTTTTATTTTATTTTTGTGATTTTTTTACACAAAGATATGGATTTTTAAAGTTCTGGGAATTAAATAAATAGAAAATACCCCTATTTATCTACTTAAGTGACGCGGCGTCGCGTCAACCTTAACATCTCCGAAGGCACACGCGTCACGATTCCATTCGACGCCGCCATCCGCGTCAGCGCTCCCGGGACCCGCTGTATCGCTCCGTCTTCTCATCCGGCGCGATCCTGGCCGTCCGTGCGCGCGTGTATCAAATGAACGGCATCCGTTCATCGTCCATGACTGGTGTGATCCCGTGACCGTCCACACTCTAACCCTAAGAACTCGCTCGATTCTCAATGGATTTTCGTGTTCTTATGCTCTATGGATTCGTCTTGAAGAGACGAACACATCCATACGGTAAACATGCATTGAAATTAAGGCAATTGAAATGGAGAATCTCCAGAAGCTCGGGATGAAGAATTAGCTCATACCTTTGCTCAGAGAAGTGTGGCTTCGATCTGAGAGTTGCTGCACCTTCGATTGGGTCCTAGCAAGCTCCAGATGAAGTCTCTTGGTCTGGTGAATTGTCTAGGTTGGACTTCGACCACAGCCGATCACAAAGCTTGGAGGCTGGAGCAACCGGGTGGCTCGGAGATGGGGCTTTTATCGGTGGACACCTTCCCTCGGTCCAGTGAAGGTGTAGAGACAATCAATTTGGGGATTGGCTCACCGTGGAGAAGTGTCCTGGTTTTGGGCTTGGATTTCAACTCGAAATTGAGCTCGCAGAGAAGAAATGGCAGGGGGATTTCAGTGGGGATCAAGTGCTCTGTGTATGGGGAGTAGTCTGGAACAATTTTGGCAGAGTTTCCTTAAGGTTTGTTTCAGCACCTCTTCATGGCCGAGAGGGGTGGAGTTTAAATAGGAGAGGGTGGAGGGCCTCCCAGGGGGAGTTAGGGCTTGGGATCGAGCTGCTCCGGTGAGGAGAAGAACAGCCATGGTGACCACTAGGCATGGGGCAGCTCGGCAAGGGAGAATTTCAATGTTGGCTCACTCCCGAGGTCTCGGGCATGGCGTTTTCCGGCGGATCGGGTGGCCGGCCGGCCAGGCATGGGTCACCCTCAAGGTCAGGTGGGTCAGGGCTGGAGGTTTGTGCAGTCAATTAGCATTGGCCATGTGTAAAGGTTTTGAATCAAAGTGGAATGGGAAAGGGCTAGTTTTGGGTCTAAATGGGTAAACCCTTGGTTTTGGGTTAGGTTCACCCTCCAAGGCTAATTTGGGCTGAAGGGAAAGTCACTTGGATCAGCTTGATTAGTGGGGTCAAGTCACAATCCAAGTACAATTAAGCTTAAGCAAGAGTTAGGGGAGACATGGGAGTGGTTAATTACTCTTAAGAGAATCATTAAAGGGTCCCCTCTTCTTGCCATTTTGGGTATGGTGAAGTGTCCAAGGCTTTCATGGCTCACATGTGGCTCATGCATGGCTTCATGGCTCACCTTTGGCTTGGGGAAAGCTTGGTCGATTTCATGAAAATGGATTTTAGGAATATTTTGGTATTTTTGGGTAATTTGGCATGATGCTTGATTTAGATTTATTTGATGATGGAATTGAAATTTAGGGAATGATTTTCATCAAATGGATGACAAATGAAAATGTCATATGGGCTTTAGAATCAATTTTGGGCTCATTGAAATGGTTTTAGATGGGCTTTTAAATGGTTTAGGAAAGTGGGCTTTTGAATTTTAAAATGGATTTTGGGATGAAATTTTGGTAAAGGCTTGGGCCAAATAATTGTTGAGTTTGGTTTAGGGATGTGTCATGAGTGGTTTGAAACAAATTTGAGGTGATTTGGGTTTGAATTGGGTTGGATATGGGCTTTTTTGGTAAAGAGGCTAAAGTGGGCCAAAATGGGCTACCATGGGCCAAAGTTGGGCTAGAGTTGAAGTTGATGTAAAATTAATGTTGGGAAATGTTTTTGGGAGTGTTTCAAAGAGGTTTTGGCTTTGGTTGGGTTTTGATTTTGGGGTTTGGGCTCATTTGGGTTAGGCTTGGGTTTAGGCCAAAAATGGGCCTTTTGATTTTGGGTTGAATTTGAGTGGGGTTTGGATCAAAATCTTGGGTAAATCATGTTAGTATTTTGTTCATGGGGATGTTAAGGAAGGTTTAGAAAAGATTTGGGGTTAATTGGAGTTGAATTGGGTGAGTTTGGGCTAAGTTTGGGTCATGGGTCCAAATTGGGCTTTAAGGCCAAAAGTGAAATTGGATCCAAATTTCAATCAAATTGGGCTTGGATTTGGTCTAGATTGGTGTTGGGGATGTTGAATTGAAGTTTAGAATTGAATTGGACCAGAATTTGGGTCAATTGGGTAGGTTTGATTTGACATTAGGTTCATTTTGGGTTAAAATAGGTCAAATTGGGGATTTTGACAAAAGTGGGATAAATTGACAAAATTGGCCCATGGTGTAGTTGAACAAAATGAAATTGGGAATATTTGGGATTTTCTGGAATTTTCTGGGAATTTTCTGAATTTTTGGATTTTTTGGCTAAGAGGGGTATTTTGGGTATTTGGAGGGTATTGAGAGGTATTTTTGGAATTTTTGGTATTTTTGGCTAGGAATGGTCAATTTGAGTAATGTGAGAATATTTGGGATTGATTTTGAGGAATTTTGGGTGATTTGGAAATTTTGAGAAATTTGGGTAATTCGGGGCTTTGGGTAGGTTAAGCGGGTGTAGGGTCCCGGGGTCAAAAATTGAAAATTTGGAAAATGGAAGATTAGGTGAATGTAAGTGGAATAAAATCATTTTGGTTGAGCCATGAAGCCATGTTAAGCCTATATGAGCCATGAAGAGACTCATTTGAGGCATTCATCTATGTTGTTCCTAACCTCTAGCCAAGGGCTTAGGGGTTAAGGACCATCCATGTGAATCACCTACATGAGTCGGGAGGTCGAAGTTGGGTGTGGGTGTAGTTTTAGGAGGTGCATGGAAGTGTAGTGCACGGGTGTAGTGTGTGTGTAAGTCGGCCCCTCACTAGACCAGAGCCACCTGTAGGCGATCCTAAGGCCAAAGAGTCCTATAGGAACTCATCCTTTAGACTTCCACATTTGATTTCAACCCTCTAGGTGATTAGGGGTATACAGTCAGGTTTGTGGAGTTTGCAGGGAGTTTAGAAGTGGTTTGAATTTCTAAAAGGTGGGTCCCAATTCTAACCCTCTAAGATAGTCAAAGGAAAAGCCTAAGGCTAGATCCTAAGTACTAAAGAGAAGAAGGGAAGACCTCATCAAAAATGAGGTCAACACTAGGGTTTCAATGGAGCTTATTAACAGAGGTGGTGGCGGCGCTGCTTTTCCAGAGAGGAGGAAGTTAGCTGGGAGCAAGAAGAAGGCATCCCCTTTGTGGACTTTCTCTGGTTTTGGAGGGGAACTTAGTTTTCTCCCTTCCCGGGCGATTTTTTATTTGAATTTTCTTGTGAGTTACTGTTACATTGGTGATGGCTACAACACTCACTAGTGCTGATCCTAATTTTGTTGGAAGGGGCACGTTTGCTGAAGTGATTATGAGAAAAGAAGGAGGCACCACCATTGGAGATAAGTTAGTGTTTCCCCAGCTTTTTCATGATGCTATGGAGGGTAAGGCAGAGTGTGAATTCATTCGGAAATGTACCAAGAAGGCAGGTAAGCTTGCTTTTATTTTTACTGAGGAGGAGATGGCAAAGTTATCTGAACCATATCGATTCACACTGGTGGGAAAGTTTCACTTCGGACATCCCAAACTCGGATATACTTAGGAAAGCTCGTTGATGACTTTAAACCGGTGGGCAATTTGGAAGATTGGGGTTTTCGACGAGTCGCCATATCATGTTGCGGCTAGCATTGGAGGAGGATTATGCTCGGATTTTCTCTAAAAAGGTCATCATGATAGATGGGAAGCCTATGAAACTACCGAAATGGACATTAGATTTTGATCCAACAAAAGAACCTCCAATTGTTCTCGTTTGGTTCAACTTACGCTAACCTGAAACTTCCATTCAATAATCATAGATCATCTATGACATTGCTGACTCTATGGGCAGACCATTAAAACTTGATATACCATCAGCAAATGTTACAAGAATTTCCAATGAAAGATTTTTGGTGGAGAGGAATATAACTCAACCATACATTGATGGGGTTTGGCTTGGTACAGCTAACAATGGGTACTGGCAACCCATTGTAATGGAATACCAACCTTTGTATTGCAAACACTGTCATCTATTTGGTCATACAATGGAGCAATGCTTCAAACTTCACCCTGAACTCAGACCATATAATGTGGAGACGAAAGGCACAAAAAAGATGGAGAACACTTCCACTACTCAGGTAGAGCACAATCATAACACTCCAGTTCTTTCCTTAAATCCTGTTCAGGTTGAACCTACGACTGCTAGTCATTTGCCGGAACACAGGAATGGGGTCAGTAAGTGGTTTTGACTTCGTCACTGTCGGGAAATATGCTGATCAAGTTATTGAAATTAGAGACCCCCCTGATACAAGTCCTTCATTCCAGCTTAATGCTAAAGAACTCCATCCTACTTTGGTAGAGGCACTACCTGATAGTTCAGATGCAGGTGGTACCTTTATTACTCCCACAGAGCCTACAACAGATGCTATCTTCTTTCCCCCCTCAGAACCTATAACAGGTGAGTCAGCCCAACTTGTACTTACTGGATTGAATACTGAAGCTGAAGGAGCATGGTCTCAACAAAAGAGTAGGAGAAAGAGGAAAGATCTTATGGCACTACAAAATTTATCACAAGATAACATCATTGGTATGGATCATTCTTCGACCACTCCCTACAAGCTTACTAGAGCTGGTAAGGCACTCCATCATGATTAATCTTCTTTGCTTGGAATGTTAGGGGTGTTGCAGGTCCTGACACCCTCAACAGGCTGCTACATTTGAACAGGACTTATAAACTTTGGATCTTTGCTCTTTTAGAACCATTGGTTCACACTAATATTTCAAAAATTACAAAAAGATTCCCTGGTTTTCACTTCCAGTCAAACGCAATAAAAAGTTTTGGGTTTTTACCGTAAAAGAATTGCAATGCACTACTCTTATTGATAATTATCAATTGTTACACATTCAATTTGAGTTGGATCAATTCCATGGTTGTGCCACTTTTGTATATGCTTGGTTGTACTTCCACCGACGAGATCACATCTTTGAGGTGAAATTTGCAGCATCAGTGCTTCCAATCCCTCTAACTGGATAGTGGGTGGTGACTTTAATTGTATTAGAGACCCTAGTGAAAAAAAGGGCGGCAGAACACCAGATCTCCAAACTATGATGTAGTTCTCTCACAACATAACCACTGCTGGACTTTTTGATTTGGGATTCATTGGATCCCCCTTCACTTGGCAGAGAGACAAAATTATGGAGAGGCTGGATAGAGTTCTAGCAAATGATTCCTGGTTGAATATTTTTCCTATCACTCAAGTACTTCATCCGCATAGATCAACTTCGATCATTCCCCACTATTGATTCGGATCTCTTTCGACCCTTACAAAGGACACTCCCCCTTCGATTCCTAAATATTTGGTGTGATCATCCCAATTTTCTTGAAGAAGTCGAAAGCTCGTGGAAGGTCCCAGATTGTCATACCAGTAATCCACTTACCAGACTTTGGAGACTTCATAAGAATCTGGCAGTTCATTTCAGGCACTGGAATAACACACATTTGGTAATGTGTTCCAACAAGTCAGGGATGCTGAAACAAAAGTCCAATTACTGGAAGCTCAACAGGATTTGGGAGAGATTCAGGAGCAAGATTTGTTGATTGCTCATTCTCAACTTGCACAAGCTTTAGATAGGGAAGAAAATTTTCTCGCAACAAAAGTCTAGCTACTACAAGGTATTTTTTTGGGGATAGAAACACCAAGTATTTCCATGCTATGATCAAACACAGGAGGAAAATAAATGCCATTCTCGAATAAAGGATTCAACAGGAAATTAGGTTACGGACCCTACACATATTTCAAATAGTGCTCTTCGACAATTTCAAGAATCGTTGCTTCACAACCCAACCCTTCCCAGGTGTCCGTTTGAAGAAGTTTTTTCGAAAACTATAATTATGTCAATCAAGCAAAATCGACTTTTATTCCCGATGCCAAGGAAATTCGGAATGCTTTAAAGAATATTGATGGGAATAGGACAACTGGTCACGATGGCTTCACTTCAAATTTTTACCTCAAAGCATGGGACATTGTGGGCAATGACATCATTAAGGTCGTTCAATCTTTCTTCTTAGGGACTGATTTACCTAAATACTTTGCTCGTTGCTAGTATTGTTCGATCCCTAAGGATAATCATAAAACCAATTGGTCGATTTCGGACATATCGACCTAACCTCCACACTCTCTAAACTAATCAGCAATATAATTGTTGGAAGATTACAACCACATCTTAATCATTTAATCAGCTCTAACCAATCTGCATTTGTATAAGGTAGATCTATTGTTGACAATTGCTTGCTTGCATAGAAGATGTTACTAGATCTTGATAAAAGGTGTAGGGGACAGAATTTAATCTTAAAACTGGATCTCAAAAAGCTTATGATACTATTAGTCGGCACTTTATCGATATGGTACTTAAAGCTCAAGGCTTCAATTCCTCTTTTCGCCATTTAATACGAGAGATGGCTATCTAATGCTTATTATAGCATTCTTGTCAATGGTAGCAGTGTGGATTTTTTCAAGCGGGTAGGGGATTAAAGCAAGGGGATCCACTTTCCCCTACTATATTTATTTTAGCATTTCGACTATTTTTCCAAAATTCTAAATGCTACACATCTTCTTTACCCTTATCTCAACTTTAAACATGGATCATCTCAATGCATCGATCATTTGGCCTATGCCGATGATATAATCATCTTCACCAATGGGTGCAAACAAAGCTATCAGGAAAACATTGCAATTAACTAATCATTTAGCCATGGCATCTAGGTCGGAACATAATCACAAGAAGTGTCAATTCTTAGCCGGTAAAGGCTTTAAACATCTACGAGTGGGTCGAAGGAGGTAACTCGGCTTCTCTCGCAGTCGATCTTCCACCGAAGTACTTAGGTATACGCTTAATGAAAGGAAGGAGAAAACGGTCCCAATATGATGAGGTTGTCCGGAAAATTACTTCAACTTTAAATTGTTGGACTAATACATTCTTGTCTAATGGGGGTAGGTTAACCTCTGTCGAAGAGTATTTTAGCAACCTTCCTCTCTACAGTTTGCAAATGGTAAGGATGAAGAGAAGCACCCGTAAAATGATTGAAACACTTTTCAACAAATTCCTTTGGGAGGGCCAATCAAAGTAACCCCACCGGATCGTGTGGAATAAAGTTTGCAAACCTATCAAGGCTGGAGGTTTGAGCTTCAAATGCTTCCAACAAATGAGCCAAATGTTTTACTGTAAATAGTGGATTAAGTTTAGAAAACAAGATACTATGTGGGCTACTTACTTAAAGAACAAGTATTGTTGGAAGTCCCATCCAAATGCTATTGTGCCCAAAATGGGGGATTCCAAACATTGGAAACATTTGCTGAAAATTAGAGACATTGCTAACCAGTTTTTTTCCTGGGAAGTTGGCAAGGGGAAAATTAATTTCTACTATGATAACTGGACTATTGATAACCCATTAACCTTCCCTGCTGCATTTAACACACAACTAACAGTATCAGATTTCTGGATTGAAGACCAATGGAATACCAACTTACTTAGAGAAGTGCTGGATGAGGAGAGTGTGCAGCAGATACTTCTTGTAACAATTGATTCAACTAAACCAGATAGGATTGTTTTGAAACAATCTACCAATCAATCCTTAAACAAGATGATCTATAGCTCCTTCAATCACTGGCCTGACACTAGTTGGGGGAGAAAATCCGGACAAGGTCGTTATCTCCATCAATGTCTTATTTTTGTCTGGCGATCGTTTCATAAATACCTCCCATTAGATGACATTCCGAAGCTAAAAGGTTTAAGAACTCGCCTCTAGATGTCGGTTATCCCAATCTCATGAAGAATCTGTCTCTCATCTTTTCTTAAGGTGTGAAGTTACTAATCAGGTATGGAAGGCTGTACTAATACATCTCAACTTATCTCACCTCAAATATAATTGGGTTACTGTGGAGGCTAGCTGGGAGGACTGGAAAAATGAAAAATGGTATCATGTTCCTATGGTTATCTTTTGGTTCATATGGATGGCAAGAAATATGGCCAAGTTTGATAGCAAACTTTGTTTTATCAATAAAATTGTGGCTAACTGTTGTAGCTTCATCAGTAAGCACTCAATGTTAGAAGTCCCATCTAAAAGCAAACCTGCTTTGCTGAAATGGTCCCCTCCTTCCTTGCCATGGATAAAAATTAATATTGATGGTAGCTACACCCCTTCATCTGCTAGTATTGAGTCATGTGTAGGAATTCTCCAGGTCAATTATTGTGGTGCTTCAATATACCCATTATTTCGGCTCAGCTCCGGATTCCGAGATGCAAGTCGCTTATTAGGCATTGATTACTGCTAAAGCACTTAAATACCATTTTGTCTGGATTGAATCTGATTCAAAGCCATTGGTCAACATTTCACAAGGTCTCTCCTCCCCTCCCTGGCAGTTGGTATACCTGTTCAGAAAAGTTCTCCATATCTCCAGCACCTTCACTTTAAAATGGACTCATATATTTAGGGAAGGTAACCAACCAGCTAACTGGTTGGCCAAACATGCTACATCCACTAGTACTATTTCTTTTTCTGCCACACCTTTTGTGCCTCTTAAGCCTTTACTTTTTTGAGATCACAATGATCTCCCCTACATTAGATGTATGTAACTCTTTTAATTAAATGAAATTTTCCTTTCTCGTTATATATATATATATATATATATATATATATATATATATATATACTCAAATTTAATTTGCTAACAATTTTTACTAAAAGCAAGTAGGCAGAAGCAAGTAAAGTAAAGTAAGCAGTAATTAAATTTAATGTAAGTATAAAAATGACTTTCTCCTTTTTCAACTAATCCAAGAATTATAGAGTAATTATATTTTTTAAGGAATTAAGATTATGGTATTTTGCCAAATAGAAGCATTTCTATTATTTACCCTTTGGTTCAGGTGAAAAGAACATTGACTAACCTATAGATAGGCTCAGGATGTTTTATTGTAGAATGGGTTAATCTAGGCTCACACTACTGTCGGCATATTTTTAGGTTGTGTGTTGTATTTTTTTTAAAAGGGGTCGCCTACAAAAGTTGTCAGCGAATTCTTAATTTAATTTAAATATATATATAATTTGAAAAGTAATATTTGATTTTGAAAATAATTTTAAATTTGAAGATTTTAAGATATGAAATCAAACCGATCTCACATCTCAAATAGTTTATATAAACGAGCACCGCATCACAAACCGTGTATCTATCCCTAAGGATAGACACATCGCTTGATGGTGGGGCTCGGTTAAATAAACTAGAAGATTTGTGACATCCGTTTCAGTCCGCGAACCAATTTTATAAGCCGACAAATTCCCCTCGCTTAATATGAAAACATTAAACAGGGTTTATATTACTCGGGTTCTTTAAAATTCCCTATAAGGGCAAGCCCCTATAGTTAATTACATCTTAAGTGACGGGAATCACCTAAGAAAACTCTCGATAATAATCAATAATTCTGCTCTCAAGAATTTCAAAGTTTAAGTTTTCAAAGGATTGAATTTTTGAATCTCAATAGGGAATGAATCAAGTTTGGAACATTTTATTTTGGGAATTCAAAGGAAGAAAAGTAGGAGAAATTACGGATTCGAAGTGAACTTCGATAATCTCCCGACTATCCTATTGTTTGGCTTGGATTTAGGAAAGTCCTAATGTTTATTTAATGTTTTAATCTTGCCAATTTTAATTAATTAGGGCTTATATTTATATGATAGAATCATACAAATAGCCTGGAAGATATGAGGGTTTATGTCGTATCGGACGACTACCTCAGAATCCTAAGACCGGTTAGGGCTTAATTTGTAATGCAAATGCCTAACGAAGAGTTGAGGATTTATGTTGCACTAGGCAAGCTACCTCGAAGTCCTATGGCTTGGTTATTTAGTTCTAAGGAAAGTTTTGTTGAAGTAGATTCAGGTTTTGCTGATGACGATGGCCGTGCTGCCCACCATGCTCCGAGCTCCTTGTTGTTGCAGAGGTTTAGTTTTAGAAATCATAAATCAGGGGATGAGAAAAGTGTTTTGGTTTAGAGAAGTCTTAATTTCCAAGTGTTTTTGGTGTTTTAATTAAAACAAATCTTAAAGTTGATTATAACGACACCGGTTAAGATCCCACGGTTCCATCCTTCCGGCATCATTATTTTTATCGGATTCACTTAGTCCGGATGAATTTGCTAAACTCAATCGAATGAGTTCCACACTTTCATTTAGACCGTGGGAAATCCCGTTAGCAACACGTAGGTTACATCATCCGAGGTATTCCCAATCATCCAACGAGACGTTTTAATTCGGTTGTAATTGTAGTTTTGTGTTACTGTTTGTGATTAAATTTTGAGTTGCTTTATATTTTGAAATGTTGTGGAGGTGAATTTTATCTTGCAATGAATTTTAACTTAGTTTTGGTTTCAGTTTTAGGGACTATCCTAAAGGTGTGGGTTTTCATGCAACAGTTGTTTTATCATGCAAGAAAAGTAAAGAGCATTTGCAATAAAGTAAATTGCAAGAAAGTAAATTGCAGGAAAGTAAATTGCGATAAAATAAAAGCGTACCTGAGGGTCTTCCCGTCATTCCAAGCCGCACTTAAAACACGATTAGAACATTTAAGCAAGTTCCTAGGTAAAGCTAAGGTAAGGGTTATGGTTTTCTACCAAATTCCTAATCCTATAGCTAGTCATTTCCTACGACGTCTAGGTTCCTTGTGTTTTTGGTTTGAAGACGATTTTCTTCATCAAAGAACAATTAAGTTCAATTGTTCTTATATATATCCTATCATATCGAGGAAGTGCTTAAGAAGAATCTTAAACATCTTTTCAATATTTCTAGGATTGTTTTAAGTCCAAATGAATTTAATTATGTAAATGAATCGATCGTCCGAGGTTTTCAAGTTTTGTTAACTTGCTCAATGAACTAGGATATTTGAATGTCCTATAAGTGAAGTAACATTTCATTTAATATTCTGTTTAGGAGTTATGATAACTAAAGCTTTTGAGGGTAAATTGATGTTCAAATGGTTTGTGATTTAGCTTAATTTCAATTGAAGGGTTTAAATTTGGAATAGTGTTCAAGTTATTTTAGATTTATTTTCGAGTTCTTCATGTCTTAGGTGATGTTATTTAATTCAACTTAATTTAATTTAATTTAATTTAATTTAATTTAATTTAATTCAATTTAATTCAATTTAGTTTCGATTTGATGTTACATTAAATTAATTTGATTTAATTTAATTTTTTTAATTTAATTTGATTTAATTTAATTTAATTTAATTTAATTTATTTAATTTAATTTAATTTTTAATTTAATTTAATTTTTAATTTAATTTTTAATTTGATTTAATTTTTAATTTAATTTTTAATTTAATTTAATTTTTAATTTAATTTAATTTTTAATTTAATTTTTAATTTGATTTAATTTGATTTAATTTAATTTTTTAATTTAATTTTATTCATTTTAATTTTAATTAAAATATTAAAAGAGTTCAATAATTTAATTTTAGTTTAATGATTAAGTCTTTTAATGTTTTAAATTTGAATTATCATTTTAATTAAGAATTAAACATTAATGAAATGATTAATTTAGGGATTTTTTAAATTAAAGAATAAATCTCTTCCTAATAATATCCCTATTTTAATAATTCCAATTTTATTATTCTTCCAAATTTAATCAATTATTTAATTAAAGTTTAATCATTTTAAATTGCTTAATGGGTTTCTACCCTTCAATTATTTAAATTTCAATCATCCAAATCAGATTAGGATCAAATATTTTTACTTGTTAATTTTTTATTAAACCTAAAGTTTTAATTAAGGATTAAAAAAAATTTAATTACCACTTTACCCTTTAAGCTTAATAATCTCATAACTCACTAAATTGAACTCAAATGAACTTGAAATTTTTATGTGACTTAACTCATATGTCAATAAAGACATGAGAGGAGAAAATGTGATTTTTCTGTATTTAATTTATTTATATAATTATTTTTGGTAGAAAATAGAGATTTCCAAGGAAAATTTAATAACATGACCAAGGGAAAGTTTCTGTCCTTAAGAAAATTAGGGGACATTCCTAATGATCAGGGGACCACTTGGACCAATTTTGGTGATTTTTTGAATTATATTATTTTTATTATAATTATTTTAAGTTTTGGAGTATTAATTAATTTAAAAATAGAATATAAGTTGAAAAATGAATTTTATAATTTTTAAAATTCTCTCTGATATCAAGGATTCCAAAGAACTAAATTTTACAATTTTCTGATTTTTCTTTGATTTATTATAATTGTTTTAGTGAAAATGCTAGAAAATACATTTTTTAATTTTAAAATTACCCTAGAGCTTTAAAATTTAATATCTCAACCTAGAAACATAAGAAAAATATGGGGTTTGTTCCTAAGTGATTAAAATTCAAAATGTGACATTTTGGTGAATTTTATTATTTTTGTGATTTTTATTATTTTTTAATTATTAAAAATATTAAAATAATATTAAAAATCAACTTTTTTAGAAAATTGAAATTTTAATTTTCTTAAATTCCCCTGATATCAGAGAGGCTCCAAAACCAATTTGGTGAATTTTTAAAAGATACTTTGAAAGTTATGAATTTTTAAAGTTTAAAATGACTAAGTGGCTTAATCAACCCAATTAATAGGGCTAACCAAGTCCAATTGACCTCAAATTTTTATGGTGGGTTCCTCTGATCCTAAAGGTCAGTGGAGAATTGATTTCAAGTCAATTTGATGTATGGTTAGCTCTAATTAATTAGAGACCTATTTTGAGTGTTTAAGCCAATTAGGGTTGTCTAAAATGAACTAACTCAAAACCTATTTTTCCTAGGGTTCTTTGGTCATAAGGAACATCACCAAATTTTCCTAGAATTTATTTCACAACATGCTATTTATTGGAATTAAAATACTCAAAACAGTAACATGCATTTGAAAAATCAATAACTTTTCACAGAGATGGCCTTCGACCTTGGAAAATTCGGTGGAATGTTCCCAAGTTCGTAGGCTTCAAAAGCCCTATGGTCTCATGCCATGGTGAATTGTATACATGCATGGAGAATTAAATGTATGCAGAGAGTAAATAAATTATAAAAAATAAAATACTTGATGAAATTAAATGATTTCTTTTCCACATTATTCTCCTCTGTTCACTGAGCAAGAGGTATTTTTATTTTATTTTTCTGATTTTCCTACACAAAGTTATGAATTTTTGAAGTTTAGGGAATTAAATAAATCAGAAAAATCCTATTTTTTCTACTTATCCGAGTCGGCGCCGCGTCAACCTTAGCATCTCCGAAGTGCCGCGCGGCGTGCTCCCATTCGACGCCGCCATCTGACTTGGCTGCCCGGGGCCCCGCGGTTCACACACCATCTGCAGGTCCGACGCAATCCAAGCCGTCCATCCGATACACGCGCGATCCGATGGTTCCTGGTCATCGTCTATGACTGGTGCGATCCCGTGACCGTCCACACTCTAACCCTAAGAACTCACTCGATTCTCAACGGATTTTCGTGTTCTTATGCTCTATGGATTCGTCTTGGAGAGACGAACACATCCATACGGTGAACATGCTATGAAATCAAGCCAATCAAAATGGAGAATCGACCGAAGCTCGGCGTAAAAGGGAGTTCATACCTTTGCTCGGAGAAGTGAAGCTTCGATCCGAGGGTTGTGTCACGTTCGATCGGGTCCAAGCAAGCTCCGGATGAAGTCCCTGGCCTCAGTGAATTGTCTAGCTATGAAAGTGACCACAGCTCGATCACAAAGCTTGGAGGTCGGAGCAACCGGGTGGCTCCGGAGATGGGGCTTTCAGTGGGAAACTTCTTCCCTTGGTCCAGTGAAGGTGTAGGACCAATCAATTTGGGGATTGGCTCACTGTGAGGAGGTGTCCTGGTTTTTTGAGTGGAATTTCAGTTGGGAAATTGAGTTTTATCAGTGGGGATTAGGGCAAATTGACACTGGGGATCAACTGCTCTAAGGGTGGAGAAGGGTCTGGAACAATTTTGGCAGAGTTTCGGCAAGGTTTGTGCAACTCTCCTCTCATGGCCGTGAGGGGGTGGTGTTTAAATAGGAGAGGGTGGAGGGCCTCCCAGGGAGAGTTAGGGTTTTGGATCACCTGCTCAGGTGAGGAGAAGAACAGCCATGGTGGCCATTGGGCATGGGGCAGCTCAGCAAGGTAGAATTCCAAAGCTTGGCCTCTCCCAAGGTCTCGGGCATGGCATTTTCCGGCTGACCGGGTGGCCGGCCGGCCGAGCATGGGTCACCCTCAAGGTCAGGTGGGTCGTGGCTGGGACTTGGTGCAAGCAATCGACAATTGCCATGTGTAAAGTGGCTGATTTAAAATGGAATGGGGAAGGGGTCATTTTGGCTTCAATTTGGTCAACCCATTGGTTTGGGTTGGGTGCACCTTCCCATGGCCTCGATTTTGGGCCGAGAGGATCGATTGGGTCGACCAAGAGAGAATGGTGTGGTCTCCATCCATGATGAGGTGGCTAAACATGGTTTAGTGTGTGTCATGAATAAGGTTAAAAAGGCCTAATGAAAGATTAGGAAAGGAGCCCCTCCTTTTACCATTAATGGCATGGTCACATGCCAAACTTTCATGGCTTCATATGGCTTGTGAATGGCTCATGCATGGCTCCATGTGGCTTAGGGAAAAGTTGGTTCAATTTCATAAAAAGGGATTTAAGAAAATTTTGATATTTTGATGGGAATTTGTATGGGGCTTGATTTGGAATTGTTTAATTGATGTCTTTGGAACTTAGGGACAATTTTGATTAAATGGATGATGAGGGAAGTGCCATGTGGGCTTTGGATGAATTTGGGCTTTTGAATTTGAAGGAAGTGGGCTTTTAGGAAAGTTTAAGGGGAAATGGGCTTTTTGATTTTAGGATGGGCATTTGGGTAAAGATTTTGTGAAGGACCTTGTCAAATAAATGTCATAATTGGTTTAGGGATGTTCTATGAAGGGCTTGGAGTCAATTTGGTGTGATTTGGAATTGAATTGGTTTGAATTTGGGTTTATTTGGTAAGTGGGCCTATGTAGGTCAAATTGGGCTAACTTGGGCCAATGTTGGGCTAGGGTTGAAATTGATGTAAAATAAATGTTAGGAAATGTTTATGGGAGTGTTTCAAAGAGGTTTTGGCTTTGGTTGGTTTTGATTTTGGGGTTTGGGTCTATTTGGGTTAGGTTTGGGTTTAGGCCAAAATTGGGCTTTTTGATTTTGGGTTGAATTTGAGTGGGGTTTGGGTCAAAATCTTGGGCAAATCATGTTAGTGTTTTGTTTATGGGGATGTTAAGGAAGGTTTAGAAAAGATTTGGGGTTAATTGGAGTTGAATTGGGTGAGTTTGGGTTAGGTTTGGGTCATAGGTCCAAATTGGGCTTTAAGGCCAAAAATGGAATTGGATCCAAATGCCAATCAAATTGGGCTTGAATTTGGTCTAGATTGGTATTGGGGATGTTGAATTGAAGTTTAGAATTGAATTGGACCAGAATTTGGGTCAATTGGGTAGGTTTAGTTTGACATTGGGTTTACTTTGGGTTAAAATGGGTCAAATTGGGGGTTTTGATAAAAGTGGGGTAAATTGACAAAATTGGCCAATGGTGTAGTTGGACAAAATGAAATTGGGAATATTTGGGATTTTCTGGAATTTTCTGGGAATTTTCTGAATTTTTGGATTTTTTGGCTAGGAGGGGTATTTTGGGTATTTGGAGGGTATTGGGAGGTATTTTTGTAATTTTTGATATTTTTGGGTATGGATGATCAATTTGAGTGATGTGGAAATGTTTGGGAATGATTTTGGAGAATTTTGGGTGATTTGGAAATTTTTGAGAAATTTGGCTATTCGGGGCTTTGGGTAGGTTGGCGGGTGTAGGGTCCTGGGGTCGAAATTGAAAATTTGAAAAAATGAAGATTGGGTGAATGTAAGTGGAATAAAATCATTTTGGTTGAGCCATGAAGCCATATCAAGCCCACATGAGCCATGAAGGGACTCATTTGAGGCATTCACTATGTTGTTCCTAACCCTCTTAGCCAAGGGCTTAGGGGTTAAGGACCATCCATGTGAATCACCTACATGAGTCAGGAGGTCAAGTCAGGTATGGGTGTGTTTCTTTTAGGAGGTGTGTGAAAGTGTAGTGTGTAGGTGTAGTGTATAAGTGTAGTGTGTGTGTAAGTCAGCCCCGCACCAGACCAGGCCACCCAGGGCAGTCCTAAGGCCAAAAAGTCCTATAGGAACTCATCCTTTAAACTTCCACATTTGATTTCAACCCTCTAGGTGATTAGGGTTCTACAGTCAAGTTTGTGGGGTTTGCAGGGAGTCTAGAAGTGGTTTGAATTTCTAAAAGGTGGGTCTCAATTCTAATCCTCTAAGATAGTCAAAGGAAAAGCCTAAGGCTAGATCCTAAGCACTAAAAGAAGAAGAGAAGACCTCATCAAAAATGAGGTCAACAACTACTAGATGTCCAAGGGTGGCTATGGTCGGCTCTACCAGTGACCCGTTACCTTTCTATAAACCAAATTATTGGAATTTAGTCTGTCACTCTAAAAACTAACAAATTTTACTCCCAATAAATAGTATCTTCCTATTTATTTGCACTTCACCTTAAATAATCTGCGTATAGCCTGCGATTACTTAAGGATTCATGTGATATCTACTAGTTAAGAATTTATCTCCGGAAAGGTTTCAAAATTCTTCAACAGGTTTTAATAAATTAAATGGCCAATTTAAAAAGTAAACTACGTTCAAGTATTAATATCATCACAATGTTTTAAAATATTTTATATTTAATTCTCCTACAAAATTTAATTAATTTATAATCTTTTCATAGTTGAAAGCAGAAAGATAACTAACTACTCAAAACACAATGAAATAACACAACACAATATATTTATAAAACTTTGAACCAAAGTACAAATACTTATTTGAAGTGTTCTTTCAAGTGATCCGCTGACTTTTACTGACTCCAAAGAATTGATGAGAGACTCCAACAGCAATAAAACACAACAAACACTCAAAATAAACTCACTAGATACAAAATAAAGTTGCACCCTAAGTATAAAAGAGACTAAATAAAACTAGAGATGAGAGAGAAGATGCTAAATGTGTATGTGTACTAAAAGGGGGGGGGGGGTTTGGTGCGATTTTCTCTGTAGAATGGGCTCCTATTTATAGATCTCTGAATTTGACCAGGGGTTGCTTAAGGCACCTCTTCAAAATTCGTCCAAAGTCAATGTATCTTCTAGAAGGTAACTGTCGCGCCTAGGTGCCGGGATCTGGCGCCGAATTCCTTGACCAGGTCTTTCACACATCTTCACTTTGGGTCGCACCTCTTCTTGATGCAGACCCTTTCCTTGTATCCAAATACATTGTATCACATGTCCTATATATTAGGAGTAACTTCCAGTCTTCTAGAAGCTTCAATAACTACTTAACACCGTCAAAATAACTGCCCAAAGTCATCAAAAAAACTTAACAGCGTCTGTATCGAACTGGCGCTTAGGCTCCGAATTCTGGCACCTAAGCGCCGGATTCTGGCGCCTAGGCGCCAGGCCAATAACTCCAAATTTTTTCTTAATAAGCTCTATTTTTGCTCCTTTATTCTTATTTTTCTTTCTTAGATTCTTTTTAAATCATCTACATTCAAAAACATAAAAGTACCTTTCATTAAAGCATAATATCCTTAAGAATTGAATCATAAATAAGGCATAAAAATGGGTATTTTTTAGGTAGATCATTTGGTTTGATGTTTTAAATTTTGTTATGAGATGTTAGGCCCCAGGTGGAGAGAGAAGAGGAAACTCTAGATGGAGAGCTAGTACCTTTCCTGCCTCACCCATCTACAAGATTTCAAAACATCAAATTAACCAAAGTTCTTTATAGAACCACGTAAGGGTAAAAATTATAACTGCTCCTAATTGGCACAACACATTTAGATACTTCCACAATGAAAATTCATAATTATTACTGATTCATTAAAGGAGGAAAAAGATATTTTATTCTCATTTGCTTTCATACATATGATTTTGTAGTCTTGTTGTTTTTAGTTGTTTGCTTTACCTTTTCTTAAATTAAAATATCAAAAACAAATTTAAAATTTTTTATCTTAAAACATACTTTACAAAACCATTTTGAAAAGTAAAAAGTTGATTCTTTTACTTTCTTTAAAATTTTAGACATTTCCCAGTGGGTTCGATATCTCAGGGCTTAATGAGAAAGTTTTATATTACTTGATAAACGATATGTATGCTTGCGTAGAATCCAATATTATAAAATAATTAAAATATATTTCTTATTTGCTTCATAGTCAAATTTTTGGCATCTGTTACAAAGAAAGAGATATTATCATTGAGAAGAAATATAAAGTGTAAAACGTGAGCATAAAAATTAGGAATCAAGTTGTTGGCACCGTTGCCGTGGAAATTAATTAAAGTATTGTTTAAAGAAAATTTAACAAAAAATCTAAATTTTTACTTTTTCCTTGGTTTTGTTCATGTGTTTTGTTTTGTTTTATTTTGTTGTGTATGCGTAGTTCAGGTTCTGAATGACTTGTGCCTTACGATTCTGATTAGAAAGAAATATAAAAAAATTAAAAAATTAAAAAGACAAAAAAAGACAAAAGAAATCATTAAATGGTGAATCAAAATGTTGAAATCCATCAAGAATTCAGACCTTTAAGAGATTATGCTAACCCTACAGTAGATGAACTTCATGGTTGTATTCAAAACCCTATTGTAGTGGCTAATTCATTTAAACTTAAACCTGCTATTATCTAGATGGTATCAAATAATCAGTTTGGGGAGCACCAAGTGAAGATGCTAATTTACTGGTGGCGGTGTTGTCACCGTGTCGGATATTTTCTGGGTGTCGATGTCTATTTGGAGTCGCCACTCTGTTTATCTATAATATTGCCCTAATCTTCAATAAATATTATCCCTTTAGATTCTGTAAAAGAATCTTTAGTAATAAGAAATTTAAAGAAAATAAGGGCTAATAATATAGAAAACAGTATAAAAAGAGATGTCAGTGATAATCCTTAAAATGTAGATTTTAGAATTGTCTTATCCTTGAAATTCTATATAAGGATAAAAAAAATTTTGGTAACCAGAGATTAGTAGTTATAATATCTATTCTGAATTCTTTAAATCTCATATTGGAACAAGCTCCTATAATTAATTGCATCTTAGGTAATTATAATTGTCTAAGAAAAGTTTTGATTAATGTTAATCACTTATTTTTTGAAATGTTTTTAAGGAAAGATGTACCAACTATGAATCCTAAATGTCATTTTATCACGTCAATTTTATCTTGTTGTCATGTCATCTTGTTTATCATTTTTGTTTTGTTGTTTGTCATTTTTGTTTTATTGTTTATCATTTTTGTTTCGTTGTTTATTTGTTTGGTGGATATCCTAAAAGTTTTGGTTTTATTTTGTTTTTGTTTTGTCATTTTAATGTTGTTTATTTTGTTTTATTTTTTCAATTCTGTTATTTTGATGTCATTGTGATTTTGTTTTCTTTTGTTGTCTTTTGTCTCATCTTAGGTATGTCATCCTACAAAACAGAGTTAGCACACCCTATAACATGCCAAGGAAATCTAAAACGTAACTGATTTTCATCCTGCAAAGGAAAACAGTGTCAAAAAAAAAAAATAATGCCAATTTTATTTCTTCATTCTTTTTATTTTGTTTAGTTATATTTTGAGTTAACTCGGTCAAGATGTCACTGACTCCGTCGTCCCAGGGTCATCAGGGGCCTTAATCTACATAGTTCGAAAGGTGTTTAAACCAGGACTGTGAGATTTCGGTTAGCAACCAAGATTACGTCGTCCGAGAAATCTTCGTAGATTAAAAACACTGGGGTTCAAGTTGTATTTGGTGATATTTGTTCATTAAGGTTTCATCTAAGTTTTAGTTTCTTTTACCAATTTTAGGTTTGAAAAATTTTAGGTTGTTTACGATTTCTCAAGATTTTTATGTCATTTTATGTCAAAATCTTTAAGTTTGATGTCTTTTGAACTTAAAGTTTTAAATTTGATGTGTTTTGATATTTAGATTTATTATCAAATAAATCTAAAATTTTGATTAGATTTGAGAAATCATTTTTGAGATTTGATTAGATCTATAAATTTAGATTCAATTTTATTTAAATTTAAAGATTTAGATCTAATGATTTTTTAAAATTCGATTCAACGTTATAAATTAAACTTTAGAATCTTTGATTCGGTGTCTTTCGAAACTAATATTAAGTCTAATTACAAAGTCTAACATAAGTTAGATTTTAAAATGTCATTTGAATCTAGAAGAAGTGTTAAGTCTAGTATGAATTAGACTTAGATAAAGTCATTTGATAAATAGATTCAATGTCATTTGAATCTGAATATCTTTGATTAGGTCTTTAAAGTATTTTGAATCAAAATTTGTTTTTAGTTTGATGTGGTTTGAATTTATCTTGGGTTCAATTTGGATTGAACCTGAGTTAATCTTAAGTTCATGTCTATTGGATTATATTAACTTGAGTTCATGTCTATTTGAACTTAACTTAATAATTTTGATTCAAATTCAATGCAAATTGAATATAAAGTTGAATTAACTTAAGTCCATGTCTATCTGAACTTAAGCTAGAATTATTTTGATTTAGATTGAATATAAATTGAATCTAAGGTTGAATTAACTTAAGTTCATGTCTGTTTGAGCTTAAGTTAAAAGAGTTGATTTAGATTCGATTTAAGTCAAATTTTTATTTAAGTTAGATTTATCAAACTTTTTTTTGTCGAATAAGTTCAATTTAGATTGACTCTTATGTTTAATTTGAATTGAGCTTAATATTGAGTTGGGTTTAACTTAAATCAAGCTTGATGTTTTCAATAAAATAAGTTAAATTTAGATTGAACTTAATTAAGTTCGATTTGGGTCGAACTTAATGTCAAGTTGAGTTTGATTTTGATCAAACTTAATGTTTTTGTTAAAATAAGTTCAATTTAGATTGAACTGAATGTTGAATTAAGTTCAAATTGGGCCCAAATTAATGTTGAGTTGAGTTTGATTTTGATTAAACTTAATGTTTTTTGTTAAAATAAGTTCAATTTAGATTAAACTTAATGTTGAATTGAGTTTGATTTGGGTCGAACTTAATGTTGAGTTGAGTTTGATTTTAATCAAACTTAATATTTTTTTTAAAATAAGTTAAATTTAGATTGAACTTAATGTTGAATTATGTTCGATTTGGGTCGAACTTGATTTAGGTCAAACTAGTTAGATTCAAGTTAGGTTGAATCTGAACTTATGATTGATTTAATATGGATTGAACTTGAGTTTAATTGATTTAAGTTAGGTTCAAGTTAGGTTGAACCTAAACTTAAGATTAACTTAAGTTCAATATGGGTTGAACTTAAGTTTGATTTAGGTTTGATTTAAGTTAGGTTCAAATAGGTTGAACCTAAACTTAAGGTTGACATAAGTTCAATATAGGTTGAACTCAAGTTTGATTTAACTTGGATTTAATTTGGGTTGAAGCTAAGTTAATTATATTGAGTTAGGTTGAATATGGGTTAAACCTAAAGTTTCAGTTAAGTCTAGTTAAAATAAACTTAATTAAGGTTTAAGTTTTATTTAAATAATACTCAAAGGTTAATTAAGTCTAATTAGATTAGACTTAATTAGGATTTAAAGACCATTCAAGTCTTATTTAGGTAAAAATAAAGGTTTAATTAAGTCTAATTAAAATTAGACTTAGCCGAAATTTGAAGTTATTTATGCCTAATAAGTTAGACTTAATTAAAATATAAGTTTGATCAAACTTTATTTAATTAAGGTTTAATAATTTTAGTAAGTCTAATAAATTAGACTTAAATAAAGTTTAGGATTTATTAAACTTAGTTGGTTAAGGTTTAATATTTTAATTAAGTCTAATGTGATAGACTTAATTATGGTTTAGAATTAATTAAATTATAGTTGGTTAAGATTTAATGATTTAATTAAGTCTAATATAATAGACTTGATTACGGTTTATGATTGATTAAATATTAGTTGGTTAAGGTTTAATTGTTTAATTAATTCTAATGTGATAGACTTAATTATGATTTAGGATTGATTAAAACTTATTTGGTTAAGGTTTAATAGTTTAATTAAGTTTAATGTGATAGACTTAATTATGATTTAGGATTGAGGTTTAATAGTTTAATAAAGTATAATGTGATAGACTTAATTATGAGTTAATCGAATAGGTTTAAGACTAATTAAACCTAATTTGGGTAAGGTTTAATTAATTAATTTGACTTAATATGGGTTAAGTTTAATGGTTTACGATTAATTAAACTTAATTTAGATAAGGTTTAATTGATTAATTAGACTTAATATGGGTTAAGTCTAATTGGTTTATGTTTAATTAAGTCTAATTTGTGTAAGGTTTAATTGATTAAATAGATTTAATTAGGGTTAAGTCTAATTGGTTTTAGGATTAATTAAACGTAATTTGGATAAGGTTTAATTGATTAAATAGACTTAATATGGGTTATGTCTAATTGGTTTAGGATTAATTAAACCTAATTTGGATAAGGTTTGATTGATTAATTGTAACTTAATTAGGATTAAGTCTAATTGGTTTAGGGTTAATTAAACCTAATTTGGATAGGGTTTAATTGATTAAATTGACTTAATATGGGTTAAGTCTAATTGGTTTAGGATTAATTACACCTAATTTGGATAAGGTTTAATTGATTAATTAATTTAATATGGTTTAAGTCTAATTGGTTTAGAGGTTACTTACACCTAATGTAAGTAAGGTTTAAATTGATTAATGAGGTTTAATATGGGTTAAACCTAATTAGGGTTTAAAGATTACTTATACCTAATGTAAGTAAGGTTTAAGTTGATTAATTTGGTTTAGTATGGGTGAAACCTAATTTCGGTTTAGAGGTTACTTAAACCTAATGTGAGTAAGGTTTAAGTTGATTAATTAGTTTTAGTATGGGATAAACCTAATTAGGGTTTAAAAATTACTTAAACCTAATGTAAGTAAATTTTAAGTTGATCAATTAGGTTTAATATGGGCTAAACCTAATTAGGGTTTAAAGGTTACTTAAAACTAATGTAAGTAAGGTTTAAGTTGATTAATTAAGTTTAATATGGGTTAAACCTAATTAGGGTTTAAAGGTTACTTAAACCTAATGTAAAAAAATGTTTAAGTTGATTAATTAGGTTTACTGTGGGTTAAACCTAATTAGGGTTTAAAGGTTACTTAAACCTAAGGTAAGTAAGGTTTAAGTTGATTAATTAGGTTTTATGTGAGTTAAACCTAATTAGGGTTTAAAGGTTACTTAAACCTAAGGTAAGTAAGGTTTAAGTTGATTAATTATGTTTTATGTGGGTTAAAACTAATCAGGTTTTAAAGGTTACTTAAACCTATTTAAGTAAGGTTTAAGTTGATTAATTAGGTTTAATGTGGGTTAAAACTAGTTAGGGTTTATATTAAACCTAATGTAATTAAGGTTTAATAAGTTTACTAAGTTTAATATGTCTTTAAACTTAATTAAAGTATAATCTTTTGTTTAAACGTGATATAATTAAGGTTTAATGGGATAATTAAGTTTAGTATGTGTTCAAACTTAATTAAATTGATATTATTCAAGATTTATTCATTTTTTAAGTTTGATTTAATTAAGCTTAATTTGTCTTTATGCTTGATTAAGGATTTGTTTAAGATAGTACTTAAGCCTAATTTGTTATTTTAGACTTAACTAGATTTTGTCATGAGTCTATTGTGAGTTAGACTCATTTTGTACTTAGTCAATTATGAAAGCTAAGCTAAGTAATGAAAAGGTGATTTTTTAGGATTTTAATTTATTAGTTAATAATTAATTTTAATTCCTAAATTTTGAAATATTATTTAAAATTGTTTAATGACTTAAGAATCATTGTCTTAGGGTTATTGTATATTACCCTAAAATTTCAAGTCATTTTCTAGTTTTATCTTTCTTAATTTCTAATTTTTATGATTATTTTTAGAAATAATTATAAAGTGGCTTAGAAATTGTTAAACATCACCCTAGAAAATTTTTATGTCCTTAGAAAAATCAAAGAATATATGTTATGAGAAGTGGATGATTTTGTGAAAATCTCATAATTTTTGAAATTATAATTAATTTTTAATAATTAAATTACTCCATAGAGTAATTAATTAATTAAAAATAAATTACAATTCAAAAATTAAAAATTTTAAGTCCACATTATTTTCCTCATTACCCTGAGTTCAGAGATATTTTTATTATATTTTTTTTATTTTTATATACAAAGATATGTATTTTTGATTGGATTAAGGTTATTCTGATTTAAATAAACCTTTATCCAATCAAAAAAATCCAGGGGACCCCGCGTGTCCTCGGATCGGTCAAAACGCGGCTGATCCGCTGCGGGAACCCAAACAGTGGAGACAGCAAGACTTAACCTCAATCGACCATTTCCAAAACACGGGAACAGACAACTAAGGTTCATCATCTTCATCCTGCATAATCCCACAGACCGTCCTTGGTCTAGGAGCAATATGTCACTCGATTTTTAATGAAATCGAGTGAGTTTTGTTCCTACACAATCATCTTGAGCAGACGAACATATCCATATGGATATGTGGGGGTTTTGAAATGATTTCTTTCACAAAGTTTGAAACCCAAACACCATTAAAGGGGAAAATCCATACCTTGGCCTTAGTTGATTTGAACTCGATTTGAATGGTTCTGGAACTTCATCTTAACCTTACAGAGCTTCTCCGCATGTCAATTTACTTTGAAATTAGGTCCCTATATGATTTTGTTCAAGAGGTGCTCGGTTAAATGGGCTTGATCAATCAGTGGCTTAGGGGCTATGGGGATGCCTGATTTTGATTTGGCTTACCTTCGTTCAGTCCATAAATGGATTTGGGAAGGCTAATTTGAAGATTTAAGGAGGTTAGTTTTTGACTCCCAAACTGTCCTGGTTTTGGCTTATTTGGGTGCTCTCGGGTTGGCTAATATGAGGGGATTTGGTGGGTTTAAAAGCTTGATTTCATTGGGGATCAACTGCTTAGGTTCTAGGGAACATTTTTGGTGTTGAAAGTTTGAGGATTTGGGCAGTGGTTGGGGGTCTCTTATTTTTTGGTCCTCTCCTCCTTAGGCTCGAGTTTGAGTCGTATTTGTAGCCATGAGATGATGTGGGTGAGCTTTGGATGGCTAGGGATTATCTAGGGGAGGTCTTGACTTTGCATTAATGCTTTTGATCAGGTTGTAAGCTGAGGTGATAAAAAAAATTTCATTTTTCAAGGTTAAACCATATGAGGTTCACTTATAGTTAATGTTGGGTTCATGTCTTGGCTTTTCCCCATTTGTTCCTTGATGAGGTGGATAAGGCTTAGTGAATCTTACTGAATTCACCTCCCCTAAGTGAATTCACAAGTTCATTTAATGAACTTGAACGAAGGATGACACATAAGCTTTATATTCTCCTATTTCCATGTTTTAGTTATGATGACTTTTAAATGTTCATGATGGGTTTATCCTTTGGAAAAATTGAGATGATGTTTGTTTATTGGGTGGGGGAGAAATTAGTGACGACTCAAAGAAGGTAATCTATCCTTCCTTCAACATGTCATTTAGGATTTAGTAGGAGCATGACACATTCCAAAATTGGTATTTATGAGATCATTCTATGATGTAAGGATGATCTAAGTGCTTGTTTTTCTTCATCGGATGGAATTTGAGGTGTTTGATGCTCACCAAATATTCCTCCAAGGATTCATGAGGGAATGACACCTCACATCCCTTCATGATTAAAGTTTCATCATGCCATTTTAACCATGGTTAAATGGCATGTCATGGGTCATTAATGGGTTAAGTCATATTAAATGGGTCATATGGGTTGTGTCGAACCCATACTGAGTCATCCATGATGTCATAAAGGGGTTTGGAGTTTTTTAAAAATAATTATTATGTCATAATTGGTGTCATGTGTTAAATTCCATTTTATGCCCTTTTAATTTAATTTCCATTTTAATTATTTATGTCATTAATTAAAAATGTTGGAAATTATCAATTAATTAATGAAAATATTTTTAAATTAATTATTTGATTAATTTTATATTATTTTTGGTTTAAAATTAAATTTTGTCTTATTTCATGTCTTTTAATTATATTATCATTTTAATTAAATATTTAATTAATTAAAATTTTGAAAATTATATTATTAGCCAATTAATTAATCAAAATAATTTTGGAATAATTTTTTGTTTAATTTATATTATTTTTGGTTCAAAATTGAGTGTTTTGACCCAATTTGATGAGTGTTGACTAGGGTTAATCAGTATTGACCCAGGTTGACCCAAGTTGACTTGAGTTGATCAATTCTAGTTCAAACATATTCAATGTGACTTTCTTAACCTTATCATGGTTGATTTGGTCATAAAATTATTGGTCTTATCATTTTGGGGTCTAAATTGGTCATGTTGAACAAATATAGGGTTTTCGTGAACACAAAGGTCAATGTTGTGATTTTTTTATTAAGTTTTGGTAACTTTGATCAATGTAAAGTTGATTATGTCAATGTCTATTATTGAAGTCAATTTTGGGATCAAAAGGGTATGAATTAGCCATTTTTCATAAATTTTGACTTATATAGGTCAAAGCTTTGACCAAAGTTGTCTTAATGGTCATGTAATGTTTTTAAGTGGTTAAATAGGTCATATTTGACTATTTTAGTGTTTTGATTGACTTAGTAGTCAATGGTTGATCTCTGAGTAAAAATTGATTAATTTGTCTAAGGTTATTTTCTATGTCAAAAGTTGGCTCTTTGGGTCAATAATTGGTCATTGGGTCAGGAATTGACAATTTTAACTAAAGTTGACTTTTTGGGTCAAAGGTTGACCTGTCGACTCACTAGGGTTGGTAATTGGGTCAGAATTGAACATTTTGACCAAAATTTACTTTTTGATTCATAGGTTGACCTGTTGGGTCAGTAAGGTTGGTCACTGGGTCAGGACTTAACAAGTTTGACCAAACTTGACTTTTTAGGTCAAAAATTGACCTATTAGGTCAATATGGTTGGTCATTGGGTCAGGATTGACCATTTTGACCAAAGTTGACTTTTTGGGTCAAACATTGACCTGTTGAGTCATTAGGGTTGGTCATTGCTAAGAATGTTGAAAAAGTTGAGAAAGAGGTTTATGAATTAGATGCTAAAGTTATTGCCAATCATGATAAATATGGGGAATTGATTGCTGGTCAGGAGAAACTTCTGTTGGCTGTGGAGTTTCAAGACAATTTCCTTAGGCAGAAAACTGCTCTTTATAAATTTAAAGATGGGGATAGGAATACCAAATTCTATCATGCCTATATTAAATACAAAAGGAAGTGTAACTCCATTCACTCTATCAGGAATGAGATGGGGCTGACACTTCATAATGGTGAAGAGATTGCCAACAGTGCCGTGGATTATTTTAAGAAGCTGCTTACTCATACCAAGGCTGATAGACCTTCTCTTGAAACTAGTACCCTTTGCTCTATAATCCTTAATTTCATTCACGATCTCCTTCTTTCTTCTTTCCCGCTGTGGTAGCCTCCTTGGTGGAATCTTCATCTTGGATTGAGATGGTGGTAGATCCCGAGCAACGGTTTTCTTTGAAGTGGACAGGATCCGATCTAGGACTCTCTTGAGCTCATTCGAAATAGTTCTCCATCCACCTTCGCCGACATACGGGTCGATCGGAGAGATTGGCTCGGCCAAAATCATGTTGATAGAACCTCTGTCAGGTCCATTCAAATATTCTCTCGGTATTATTATATTCCCTTATTTGTAATTTCTTTCGAGCCAATCCTTAAAATTGAAGTAGCTTTCTATGGTGTGCCCGAGCATCCTGTGGTGGAGACAAAAGTTGGGTTGATCTTTCTTATTCATATCTTCCAGTTTCTTTGCATCGGTCAATTTGAACTCGGGCTTCTTCATTAAATTCTTAAACATCTTTACTACAACATCATCTTTGAAGGAGTAGTTCCTGCATAGCCATTATGACATTGTCGGACCCTATCGTCCATCTGTCCTATACGACATCTGCTGCTGACCAGGCTGACTGCTATGATGTGTACAAGGCTGACCATACTACTGAGACTAACTGGACTATGAAGGCTGACCAAGCTGAGGGGAATGACTATGCTGATGTGGCGACTGCTCAGCCTGAATTCTCATCGGCTACTCCCTTTATCGATCATTGCCACTATGTCAGATCTCTTTTCATATGCTTTGGAGGGTCTTATTTTCTCCACTTTCTCTGTAGGCTCCTTATGCTTGACTTCTTCTTGTAACCTGCTCGCCTTACTAAGTAGCTTCAAACTTAATTATGAAACCCTTGAGCATGAAAGCCACCAGACCGTGAATACTCTTATGTAGTATCTCGATCGCGTGATATTCCTGTAGCTGAGGCTCACACTTCATGCTCAAGTTTCTCCATCTTAGGATGTAGTCAACCAAAGTCTCGTCGGGCTTCTACTGCTTCACTACAAAATCTTTTATAGTGACATGGTGCTAGGCACTGGAGAATCTCTTCACAAACATGCTCTCCATTTTTACAAATGTCTTCACTAATCCATTGGGAAGATGGGCATTCCAATCAAATGCTATCCCTGACAAGTTGTTGATCAAATGTCAAAACAACAAAGCTTCACTCCCTCCTATGTGATCCACTTAAAAAGAACATCTTTTATGCCTTATTTACGATTCAACTTTTAAGGATATTATGCTTTAATGAAAGGTATTTTTATGTTATAGATATTAGTGATGAAAAAAAGAGTTCATGAAGGAAAAAGGAGCAAAAAGGAGCAAAAAAGAGCTAGAAAGCAAAGTTGCCAAAATTATAGGTCTGACACCTAGGTGCCAGAATCCGGCGCCTAAGCGCCAGTTCGATACTGAAGCAGTAAATATTTTTGACAACTTTAGGTAGTTATTTTGACGGTGTTAAGCGGCTATCAGACCTTCTAGAAGACTGGAATTTACTCCTGATACATAAGACGTGATACAATGCATCTGGACATAGGAAAACAGTTTTAATCACGAAGAGGTGTAATCCAAAGTGAAGGGGTGCGAAGATTTGGTCACGGAGTCCGGCACCTAGGCGCCAGATCTCAGCGTCTAGGGGCCACAGTTACTTTCTAGAAGATTCATTGAATTTGAATGAATTTTGAAGAGGTCCCTTAAGCAACCCCTGGTCATTTTTGAAGCTCTATAAATAGGAGACATTTCAACAGAAAAGAGAGCTCTCCCACACCCGGAAATAGTTCTAGAGAGCCACCAAATAATTTTCTTAAATATTTCGTGAGTTTATTTTAGTTTATTTTAGTTACTTTGAGTGTTACTACTCAATTCCTTGAGTAGTAAGTGAGAGTTTGTAAGAGTTGGAGCTGTTGAAGTCTTGTACTTTGCATTGGAGTCAATAGGAGTCAAAGGATCACTTGAAGGAACATTTCAGATAAGTATTTGTAACTTGGTTCAAAGTTTTATAAATATTTTTTGTTGTGTGAATTCAATGTGTTCTGAGTAGTTACTTTTCTTTCTCCTTTCAACTATGAAAAGATAATAAAGATAATTTAATTTCGTTGGAGAACTTAAACTTAAATTTAAAAATTATTGTGATGATATTCATACCTAGTCTTAATTTACTTTTTAAACTGTTCATTCGAATTGTTAAAATTTGTTGAAGAATTCTGAGACCTATCTGGAGATGAGTTCTTAACTAGTAGATATCACATGAATCCTTGGGTAATCGAAGGCCATGTGCGGGTTATTCAAGGTGAAGTGCAAATAAATAGGAAAATATTATTTATTGGGTGTAGAATTAATTAGTTTTTAGAGTGACAGACTAAATTTTATTAATTTGGTTTATAGAAATGGAAAGGGTCACTAGTAGGGCCGACCATAGCCACCCTTAGACATCTAGAAGTGTGAGTCTATATTAACCCATTCTACTAATAATACATCTTGAACCAATCTATAGATTAGCCAATGTTCTTTATACTATCGAGCGAAGGTTTAGAATAAGAATGCTTCTATTTGGCGCAATACCATAATTTCAAGTTCTCCACGAATGATAGTTTTTTTGAAAAATCTTAGATTAGTTGAAAAGGAGAAAGTTGTTTTATTTATACTTGCATCAACCTTTACTTTATTGCTACTTTACTTACATCTAGTCGAAATTCCATAGAACTTAAAATCTAATTTTTTAAAAGAAATAAAAATTATAATTACTTTTAATTTGAAAATCTATTAATTTCTAAAACTAATCTTCCTTGTGGGATCGATAACCAGGACTCCAATAGAGCCCTGTATTACTGGATATGATAGGTATACTTGCGTAGTACCTATGGTGTGCAAAATATTTTCTAAAATTATATATTTATTTTTGCATACTACCCTTTAAAATAAAAATTAAAGGAAAAATTGTAGGCATAGTTACGGTTCAAGGTCATCACTGTTTTTGGCGCCGTTGCAGGGGAAGTGAAAGACAATTTTTAGATTTTTCAAACTAAAAAATATTTTATATACCCTTTTATTTCTTTAAAAATACAAAAATATTTACAAAAACAAAAATACCAAAAAGATTTTATTTTATTTTATTTTCAAATCCTTTTATTTAATTTTAATGCGTAGTTCTGGATCTGAAGGATTATTACCTTTTGATTATGAATTAGAAAGAACCGTTAAAATAATTAGAAAAGGAAAACAAATTCAAAAATATCAAGAAATGGCTAACTTACATAAAAATAATGAAAATCTAATATAAATTAATGAATAAAATGTTTATAAACCATTAAGGGATTATGCAAACCCTACAGCTGATGAACTTCATATTAGTATTCAAATGCCTGTTGTAGATGCTAATTCTTTTGAGCTTAAACCATCTATTATTCAAATGGTTCAAAATAATCAATTTGGAGGAACACCAAATGAGGATCCAACCTTACATCTTACTAGTTTCTTAGAACTTTGTGCTACCATTAAATATAATAATGTTTCTAATGATGTTGTTAGGCTTAAAATCTTTACTTTTTCCTTAAAAGATAAAGCAATGATGTGGCTGAATTGATTAGCAACTGGATCTATTAAAACTTGGGCAGATATGACACAAAAATTCCTTACTAAATATTTTCCTCCTTCTAAAACTGCTAAATTAAGAAATGATATTACTTCATTTATTCAATTTGATGGAGAGACAATTTATGAATCATGGGAAAGATTTAAAGAACTATTAAGAAAATGTCCTCATTATGCTTTACTAGATTGATTAATTATTCAAACATTTTATAATGGACTTATTGGATAACTTAGATTTATATAGATGCTGCTGCTGGAGGTTCTTTAATGGCTAAGACATTTGATGAAGCTTATACCTAAATTGAAGAAATGGCTAACAATAATTTTCAATGGCCTTCTAAAAGAGTTAATCCTAAAAGAGTGGCAAGTATTCAAGATAATGAAGTCTTTTTTATTTTAGCTTCATAAGGGGCTGTGATATCTAACAAATTGGATAATTTTGCCATTAACGTATCGCATGTAAGTAATGACAATTCTGCAAATATTGATGATTCTCAAACAATGGAGACATTGCAAGCTATTGCTAGTAAAACTAATAACCCTTACTCGAATTATTATAATCCAGGTTGGAAAAATCACCCTAATTTAAATTGGAATAATGGACATCAACAATGGGGTAATAATCAAGTTAGTCCAACTGGGAATTGGAACAATCAAGGAAGTTCAAACTTTAGACCTACTTATCCTCCTGATTTTAACAATCAACAGAAAAATTTATCTTTAGAAGAATTGATCTTGCAACTAGGTAATCAGTTACAAAGTCAAAACACTGATATTCAAAAATATTGAGAATCAGATGGGACAAATTGCTAATTTAATTAATTACAGACCTCAAGGAACATTTTCTAGCAACGTCGGAATTAATCCAAAAGAAATTGGAAAAGACCATGAATTAAAAGAGAAAATTTAGAATGAAATTGAAAAAGAGAGAGAGAGGTTGAAGAGATTGAAAAACCTAAAGAAACTCTTTCTCCAAGTAAAGATCAGACTGTAATTCCTATTGAAGTGGAAGTTGAAAGACGACCACCACCTTTTCCTCAAAGACTAAAACAGCAGAAGCTTGACCATCAATTTTTTAAGTTCTTTGAGATTTTTAAGAAAGTTACCATCAACTTGACCCGACCGCAATTACCCAAGTCAAATCTCTTATAAAATTATGGCCAAATTTGACCCAAAATTAGATTAAGCGGCTATTGCACGATAATTAAAGATTAAAGTTTTTATAAATAAATATAAATTGTGCACTAGGGTTACTACGCAAGTATACGTATCGTTTCAAGTAATATAGGGTTTTCTTTTTAAAACCCCAGATATTGATCCCACGAGGATTAATTTAGTTAAAATAAAGAAAACTAATATTTAAAATCTTTTAAATTAAAACTAATTAAAATATGCATAATATGAAAATTAGCTAGTGATAAAACAATAAACAAAGATTATTTCCCCATACGAAATATTCCATGATTAATAAGCAGATAAAATTAGTTGAGAACTTGAAAATGTGGTTTTTGTGATAAATAAGAGCATATATATCATTTATCCTTTGGTCCAACTCAGAAAGAACATTAGCTAGTTTTTAAAGATTAGATTAGGATGTATTATTAGTAGAAAGGGACGAATTTATAGTCTCTCACTACTAGGTTCCCCCCAAAATGGTTGCCTATGGTCTGGCCTACTACTGACCCGTCACCTCTTTTGTAAAACGAAATTGATTGAATTTAGCTTGTCACACTAAAAACATATTCAATTCTATGCCCATTAAAGATTATCTCCATATTTATTTGCACCCCCCCTTTAAGAGAAATGTGATACATAAAAATTAAGAATTGCTTAGCCCACGGTCAGAGCATAAGAATTCTCCACAGTTTTTAACAATACAAGAGGCCAATTTGTAAAGTATATTAAGATTAGGTACAATATCATCACAATTTTTTAGAAAAGAAATTAAGTTCTCAAATCTTATTTAAATCTGTTATTAATTCATTTCATATTCGTAGGGAGAAAGAAAAGAAGACTACTCAGAAAGAATAGAAATTACACCATAAATCATATTCATAAAACTTAATTCCAAAGCACTAAACTTAAGAAATAATATATAAATACTTATCTGGAATGTAATCCAAGCAATCCTTCAAAGTTTCTCTGAGTCCACAGACTCTAACAGGACTTTGACTCTTCAATTCACACTAAACACTCACTAAAATAAAGAATAAGACACTTAACACTCTTAATTAATTCTCCCTCACACACTACTCACTCACTCCTTGTTGTAGAAATGGTCCTTTAATTATAAATCTCGAGAAATGACCACGGGTTGCTTAGGTCACCTCTTCAAAATTTGTCTACATTCATTGAATGTTCTAGAATTTAACGGTGGCACCTAAGCGCCAGTTCTGGCGCCTAGGCGCCAGGATCACTCCATGAATGGACGCACCCCTTCACATTTAGGTCACACCTCTTCGTTTAATAACTGCTCTCTCGTATCTTTTTTTCATTACATTTGGTTTACAACATGTGGGAAAATGTCCAGAGGCTTCTATATTGGTTTGAAATCATCAGTAACCACCCAATAACCGTCAAGAAATCTCTAGAATTAATCTGCTGTGTCTGGCGCCTAGGCACCATAATCAGTTTCTTTTCTCTTTTTTGGTCTTTTTTGTTCCTTTTTAACTCTTTTTCTTTATAAACTCATTTTGTTGTACCTGCAACCAAAACATAAGAAATACCTTTCATTAAAGCGTAATATCTTTAAGCTATTAATAAAAATTTTATATAAAATTCTATGTATTTTAAGGCGGATCAAGAATCCATTTGAATTTGATGTGATGCAAATGGAGTTATTTTACAATGGACCATTAATATCCATCTTCGAATAGGAGGAAATAGATAAAAGCTAACTTCTTTGGAGTTCTGACTCAGACAGCCAAAAATCACCATCCAATATGTCTGTTGCTACAATTATGCTGAGGATAGAGATGGTAATCCCTCGAAAATTATATAATGTGAATGAGAGTATCCAATGCCTTCCATAATCATTGAGATTATTAAACATCTAGTGACATTAAACATAATGCCTTCTAATTGTATTCTCGACAGTTGCATCATCAAAATTTATGAAGAAGGAGTTTGCATTCCACTGCACATTGATCATCATGATTTTGAGAGACCATTCTATATGATCTCAATGTTAAATAGATGTGTTATATTATTTGGAAAAAGAAATACAGATAGAGGATTAGGTGAATTTTGAAGTTTATATTAATTGAAAATCAGGGTTTTAAGGTTAAACCGGTGCCTCGCCGCTTACCCCGGGCACTTAAGCGCCTAAAACGGCTTCCTAGAAATTTTACTCGAGAGCTTAGAAGTCTAGCACCATGTCCTTGGTACCTAGGTGACAGATTGGGTACTCAGGCTCTAATTCTGGGTGCTTAGGCACCCAAAAGCACCAAAAAATTTCCCTAAACCTGAGAGCTGCCACATGGGTGCACCGAGACACTAGAAGCCTAACTCCATGGCTCTAGATAGGCACCTAGGCATCAGTCACATCCCGAGTGACAAAGTTTGGTCAATTTTGACACCTTTTCACATTCCTAACCAATTGGAATTGCAGACGGGCAATGATGGTCCTTGTGGCTAAGAAAGAAGGATGGAAAATATCTCTTTTGCACTCACTTTAGAAGTTTCCACTGAGCTCTATGGGGGCATTTTGTTTGATTTTGAGGAGAGGGAGGAGCAAGTTTAAGTGACCTTTTCCTCATTTTGATTGATTGACTCCATTCAATTGAGAGAGCTAAGGGAGAGTAATCTGAAGAGGTGAAGAATTTTAAAAGGTGGGTTTACTTGGTCGGCTTCACTTCTCTACTCCTTTTTTCTTCTCTTTTCTACCTATCCATTTCTTCATCTAGTTGTTTCCATGTACACAAACGAAGAGGAGTGGTTTTCATGTGCTACCTAGTTGAAGCCCTTTTCTTGAGAGAAGCTTCTTCATTCTGAGAGAAGGATCTTCACCAAAGATCGAGTCCTCAATGGACTCTCCTTCTAATGGAATGCTTCATCCTAGCTCAAGAGAGGCATTTTCAGAGCATCGCCAAATCATCGTTGGTCCAAAATGTGTGCTTCTCTCCTACTGTTGGGAGTGCTTCTTCCTATAATTTGTTGGAAATTGACCAACCAACAAGACCATATAGTGATCTAAAACTCTTTTGTTTTTACTTCTTAGCTTTCCCTATGGTTATTTTTTGAGAGGCCTCTGGGCTCGAGGACCCACATAGAGTGAGTGAATCAGCTTACATTATTCGGTGTGGCCACTAACCTTTGCTTTGGTCTTTGCACTCCTAGAGAAAAGCCTTAGGTTTGGAATTTATGTGTGTTGGCAAAACTCTTGCAAGGCTAAGAGTTTTCCTCTGTGAATCCTCTGAAAAATCTCAGGGGGTTCGAATGCTTATGTCCTCTTGCTTTGGCAACCCTAACCATCCATGTATATGTTTGGATGTTTGGATTTGACAAAGTGAGAAAAGCTTTGTAGCTAGCTTACTCTGCAAAACTTTTAGGAGTTTTAATATGGGAAAGCTTTGTAGCTAGCCCATTCCACAACATCATGGAGAGTTTCTTTCTTGGAGATCTGGAAGTAAAGCTCCCCGCGCACCTTGCCAATGTTGGAGGTAGCTTTGACACACATCTAAATACTAAACGCTAGTATTCTATGTGAGATTTTTAGTACGAATACGGCTTGATATTAAGCATGGTTTCCTGCTTTGAATTGTGGCATGTGTATGCCATACATGGAGCATCCTGCACTTGCACGTTGCCTTTAGCATTCATCCTGACCTGATTAGCATCCCTTATGCCTCAACCAGCCGCCCTTGATTGGTTAGCCAATCGACTGTCATGGCCTAATCGGCATCACTATTGCTATGATCAGAAGCCTTGATCTGGTCTGCACCTCTTAAGCCTTGATCATTCATCCTGGCCTAATCAAAATCACTTTGCCTCGGGTTGCAGCAGCAACCCTGTTAGCACATTTTGTGCCTTGATCGACCGTCCCAACCCCATCGACATCACTTTTGCCTCGACCAACAACCCTGACCCGGATGACACCTCTTGTAATTTGATCAACCGCCTCGGCCTATTCCGTATCACCATTACCTCAATCAGTCATCCCTGCTTGGTGGTACCTCTTATACCTTGATCGGTCGTCCCAGTTTGATCGACATCACTTTTACCAAGACCAACCACCCCTATATGTTCAGTACCTCTTGTGCTTTGAATAAAAATCTCAGTTTGATCGATATCAATTGTACCTTGATCGGTCATCTTACCCGATCTACACAACTTGTGCCTCAATCAGTAGACCCAGTCTGATCGACATCATTTCTCCTTGATCGGCCCTCTGGTATGGTTAGATTTGCACTTTGGTTCGACCAATCACTTGGATTCAACCAGCTATTTCATCCTTGTTGACTGATCTCTTTGGCTTGATCTAGCCAAGTTAACTGATCACTTACATAGTGCATATTTTGCATGTGCATGTGTTTGCTTACCCACTTGCATGGTGCAAAAAACTCTGTATGTGCTTGCATCTACATGTGTATTTATGAATTTCCCCAGTTAGGATCATCACTCGTTCTAAGTCATTACCTCCTCGGTATACCCATCTATCAAGTTACTGCCTTCACGGCATGCCATCTCTCAGGTCAATGCCTCTTCGGGATACCCATCTATTAGGTTGCTACCTTCACGGCATTCCCATCCCCCAAGTCACTGGCTCCTAAACATAGCCACCTGTGAAACTGTTACCTCCATGGCATGCCCTTTCCTTCGGGTCACTGTCTCCTCAACCTATTAATCTTTTGGAACACTGCCTCCATTGTATGCCCATCCTCTAGGTCACTGTCTTAATCAGCCACTGCCTTCACGGCATGACCATTCGCTCTGGTCATGGCCTCCACGACGTACCGATTTGTTAGGTTTCCTCCTTCATGACATGTATTTCACATAAATAATTAAAATTTGATCAAAACAATCCATACAAGACACAAAGACAATCACCCTAGCCCCATTGGTCAACACTTAGCCTAAAAGGGTAAAAATTGGTCAAAGTGGTTAACCTATGCCCCTTTGACCACAAAATTAACTTCAAAGATAGAAATTGACATGATCAACTTGACATTGATCAATGTGACCAAAATTTAATCCAAAAGTCACCACATTTACCTTTGGATCGACTTAAACCCTAAAATTGGTCAACATGACCAAATCAAGCTTTTATTGACAAAACCCTTGAACTTTATGACTAATCAAACCATGACAAGGTTAGAAAAGTCAAAATAGGTTACCCTTGGACCAAAATTGGCAAACTGAGGTCAACTTGGGTCGACATTGGTCAACACTAGTCAACATATATCAAATTTGGTCAAAATACCTAATTTTGGACCAAAAATGATAAAATTAATTAAATAATTAATCCCAAAATTATTTTAATTAATTTATTTTCAAATAATATAATTTCCAACATTTTTGATTAATTACATAATTAATTAAAAATATTATTATAATTAAAAAGCCAAAAAACAAAATTTGGACACATGACATCACACATGACACAATAAATGGTGTTCAAATTCCAAACCCCTGTATGACATCATGAGTGACCTAATATGGGTTAGAAACAACCCATATGACCCATTACAAATAAATTCAACCTATGCCACTGATCCCGATAGATATAAGTGCAACGATTGCCAAAAACTTGACTCCACTGGATATAAGTGCGTTGATGATTTAAGATATAAAAATTATGATTTTATATTATGGGATACTACGCAAGTATACGTATCGTTTATCAAGTAATATAGGACTTTCTGATTAAGCCCCGAGATATCGAACCCACAGGGAAAAGTTGAAAATCTTTAAAGGAATTTAGAAAATTATCTTTTTACTTTCTTTAATTATTTTTAAATTAGTATGTCTTGATTTTGAAAAGTTTTAGAAAGTTGATTTGTCTTTTGAAATTTTCTTAATAAAATGCTAAGCAATGAAAGTAAAGGTTTCAATAACTAATAACACTGGATGTAAAAATACAATTAACTAAAATATCTTTTTCTTTCCTTTCATGAAGTAGTAATAATTCTTAAAGTATTGTTGTGGAAGTATTTAAATGTTGTTGTGACAGATAGAAGCAAATGTGTTCTTTACCCTTACTTGGTTCTATAAAGAACATAAGTTAATTTGAAATTTATATTATTTTGAACATGGTTAGGCAGGGAAGATACCAGTCTCTCACTCTAGAGTTCCCTCGATTCCCACCACATGGGGGCTAACTTCTCATAACAAAACTCAAAACTTCAAACCAAATTAGGGGGTTTTAGCCTGTCACTCTAAAATCCTCTAATTTTACTCCCTTCTATGAAAATATCTTCTAATATTACATTCACTTATATGGACTACAGTTCTCACCCATATAATTGCATGTCATTCCTACTAACTTTAATGAGATAATACCGCATTGGATCTTACATAATCTCAAGAAATTTTACAACTTAACAGGCCAAATTAAGAAGTAAACAAAGTTCTCAGAATCAATCTTCACAAGTTCTTCCAACTTTTAAACACTGATACTTTCCACAACAATTCTCTTTGAATTAATTACTTCTCCATTTTAAGAAAGAAAAAGATAAAGTAAACTACTCAGAATGCATTGGGAAAATAAAAAAAACACATTGATTTGAAATTAAAAATGATAAGAAAAATAATAAACAAAAGCAAGTATTGATAAACAAAATAAAAGTAAACACTTATCTGAAAATCCTTTCCACAAGACTAAGGAAGTTCCTCTGAAACTTTGACTCTTCACTAAACTACTCCTCAGAGCAAGTCTCCAAACTCCGATGACTCGAATACGTACTTCGGACTTCAATAAAAACTAAACTAAAAGAAAGAAAAGAAGTGGGAGAAGAACTCTTAACTCTGACCCTTTTCTCCTTTATACTCTCTACTCCTACTCTAGATAAAAACTTAAAATGCAGTGGAAGAATCTCCTAAATTCCTCTCTTCGAAATACAGTGAAGAGCCTCTTCAATTCTTCACTTCTTCACTTCTAAGACTCTCTTTAAATAGTGAACCAAAAGGTGCCTTGGTGTCTCTTCAAAATGTGTCCAGATTCGATGTATCGACCAAGGAACGCACCCCTTCATTCAAATTTGCTGCCCAAAGGAAGTTATGGACGTTACCACCAAGAGTTGCATCCATTCCCTTTTGAATTTGGCGCCAAATCTAATAAAAGTTCGATTTATAACTGTGGCTGCTAAGCGCCGGCCCAGCGGCGCTTAGCCACCAGTGCCAAATTTTTTATTTTTTATTTTTTTTGCTCCAAATTTGATCCAATTTTGCTCCTATCATGACCATCTATTTTCATCATACCTGCAAGAAAAACACGAAATACATTCCATTAAAGTGCAATATCATTAAAAATGGGTATAAAAATGTGCATAAAAATACTATATATTTTAGGTGTATCAGCCACATCATATTAACCATGGTTAAATCTCATCATGATGAGAAAATGAAGTTGCATTCTCCCCTCATTTTAAAGCATGACTCACCTTCTCCCTTAGGATGAGATGGCCAGCCACCCTAAATGTACTTTGGACATGCCAATGGGGATGGAACACCACATAACCTCACCCTTATACCATGGTTAAACTTCATTATACATCATCATAAAAAAATTATAAAATTAAGAAAATTAAAGTATTACATGGAATCCTCTCATCAAAGCTTGATTGACATGGAAAATTGATGATGACCAGCATTTATTGAGTCACCATGCACCTCTCTTATCCAATAGAAAGAAAACATGACTTGAGTTAGCCATTTACCATTGTTAGACCAAATGATGAAAATGGATGAATGTGAAGTCTATGTGTTATCCCCTCTTCACCGGCATTGAATGACTAATGGAGACTCATGTGGGGAAGGTTAATCCATAGCATTTAAACCAATCTATACACCTCTCTAGCCAATCAATGGAAGCAAGCCAAGCCATGAGTTAAAACTTCACTACACTTGGAAATCCACATGGGTTAAGCTTGGGAAACCTAAATTTCCCTATCCACAGCCAAAGTTGTATCCTAAAACCATCATGAGGAAGTTAACAACTCCCTCAAATTAACCCTAGCCAAACCAAGCTCTTCCATTGCTATAAATAAGCCCAAACCTGAGAGAACCCAATAGGGAGACAAAAATAGAAAGTAGCAAACCACTGGTCAAATCCTCAGACCCTCAACATCAAAATTGTATCATATGACATAAGCATTCAAGCTCTTAAACCCACTCAATCTTTCTAATTAAGCTATCCTAAAATTCCTAAAATAGAACAAATATTGGGTTTGAAATGAAGTTATCCAAAACTTTAAATTAACCATCCTGAAGCTTCCTAGGACCCTACGAAGACAAGCCCAATCAAAATCAGCCATCCTCATAGCCTATAAGCCATTGATTGATCAAGCCCATTCAAGCCGAGATACCTCGAGGACAAAGTCATATACAAACCCGATTTCAGCTCAAATTGACTTGGGGATAAGCTTCTTGAGGTTGAAATGAAGTTTCTAAGCCATCCAATTTGAGTCTATACTCACTGAAGCCATGGTATGGTTCTTCACACCCAACCTGAGCTCGAGCTTGGTCTAGAGTAGGTTTAGCCAATTCAAAACCCATAAAAATCCAGATGGATAAGTTCGTCTCCTCCAGATGAAGATTTAGAAAGAAAAATCACTCGATTCCATCAAGAATTGAGCCAGATCTTGTGTCTAGAACATGGACGGTGTTTGAGTTTAGAATAGATGAAGAGGATGAACGGACGCCGTCCATTTCCGTGTTTTGGAAATTGACGGTTGTGATTCATTTTAGCTTAATCAGCTGTTGGGATCCCTTGTTGACCTCATTTTTGATGAGGTCTCTTCTTCTCTTCAGTACTTAGGATCTAGCCTTAGGCTTTTCCTTTGACTATCCTAGAGGATTAGAATTGGGACCCACCACTTAGAAATTCAAACCACTTCTTAACTCCCCGCAAACTCCACAAACTTGATTGTAGACCCCTAATCACCTAGAGGGTTGAGATCAAATGTGGAAGTTTAAAAGATGAGTTCCTATAGGACTCTTCGGCCTTAGGACCGCCTCTGGTGGCTCTGGTCCGGTGAAGGGGCCGACTTACACACACACTACACCTGTACACTACACTTTCACACACCTCCTAAAAACACACCCATACCCAATTTGACCTCCTGACTCATGAAGGTGATTCACATGGATGGTCCTTAACCCCTAAGCCCTTGGTTAAGAGGGTTAGGAACAACATAATGGATGCCTCAAATGAGTCCCTTCATGGCTCATGTGGGCTTGATGTGGCTTCATGGCTCAACCAAAATGATTTCATTCCACTTACATTCACCCAATCTTCAATTTTCCAAATTTTCAATTTTCCAAATTTTCAATTTTTGACCCCGGGACCCTACACCCGCTTAGCTTTACCCAAAACCCTCGAAACCCTCCAAAATTCCGCAAAATCACCTAAACTACCCAAAATTCTCCAAAATCATTCCCAAACATGTCCTCACCAATCAAATTGATCATCCATACCCAAAAATACCAAAATTCCAAAAATACCTCCCAATACCCTCCAAATACCCAAAATACCCCTCTTAACCAAAAAATCCAAAAATTCAGAAAATTCCCAGAAAATTCCAGAAAATCCCAAATATTCCCAATTTCATTTTGTCTAACTACACCATGGGCCAATTTTGTCAATTTACCCCACTTTTATCAAAACCCCCAATTTGACCCATTTTAACCCAAAATGAACCCAATGTCAAACTAAACCTACCCAATTGACCCAAATTTTGGTCCAATTCAATTCTAAACTTCAATTCAACATCCCCAACACCAATCTAGACCAAATCCAAGCCCAATTTGATTGGCATTGGGATCCAATTTCACTTTTGGCCTTAAAGCCCAATTTGGACCCATGACCCAAACTTAGCCCAAACTCACCCAATTCAACTCCAATTAACCCCAAATCTTTTCTAAACCTTCCTTAACATCCCCATAAACAAAACACTAACATGATTTGCCCAAGATTTTGACCCAAGCCCTATTCAAATTCAACCCAAAATCAAAAAGCCCAATTTTGGCTTAAACCCAAACCTAGCCCAAATAGACCCAAACCCCAAAATCAAAACCAATCAAAGCCAAAACCTCTTTGAAACACTCTCATAAACATTTCCCAACATTTATTTTAAATCAATTTCAACCATAGCCCAACATTGGCCCAAGTTAGCCCAATTTGACCTACATTGGCCCATTTACCAAATAAACCCAAATTCAACCCAATTCAAACCCAAACCACCTTAAACCTATTTCAAATTACTCATGAAACATCCCTAAACCAAAACCAACAATTATTTGGCCCAACCCTTCACAAAAATTCTCATCCATGAACACATTCTTAAACTTAAAAGCCCACTTCCCTTAAACCTTCCTAAAAGCCCACTTCCTTCAAATTCAAAAGCCCAAATTCATCCAAAACCCACATGACAAATTCTTCTCATCATACCATTGATTAAAATCAATCCCTAAGTTTGAAAATTCATCATAAAGCCATTCCAAATCAAGCCCCATAACAATTTCCATTAAAATGCCAAAATCCACAAAATCCTTTTTATGAAATTGACTTAACTTTTCCCAAGCCAAAGATGAGCCATGAAGCCATGCATGAGCCACATGGGAGCCATGAGAGCCATGGAATCTACTTTCCACCTCACCATACCCAAGATGGCAAGAGGAGGAGGCCCTTTCCATACTCTCTTAAGAGTGATTAACCACTTCCATGACTCCACTAAACCATGCTTAAACTTAATTGTACTTGGATTGTGACTTGACTCCCACTAATCAAGCCGATCCAAATCACTTTCTCTTCGACCTAAACCAAGCCTTCGGTGGTGCACCTAGCCCAAATGGATGGGTTGACCAATTTGAGCCAAAATGAGCCCTCTCCCATTCCATTCTAATCCAAGCCTTTTACACATGGCATTTGCCAATCGCCTACACTAAACCCTGCACTCGACCCACTCGACCAAGATGGTGACCAATGCTCGGCGGCCAGCCACCGTGTCGCCGGAAAACTCCATGGCCGAGACATGGGGGAGCCAAACTTTGGAATTCCACCTTGCTCGAGCCGCCCCATGCCCAATGGCCACCATGGCCGTTCTTCCCTTGACCTAAGCAATGATCCTAACCATTAAACCCCCCAGGAGAGCCTCCACCATGCCTATTTAAACCCCTCACCCTCTCGGCCAAAGGAGGTGCTGAAAAAAAACCTTGAGGAAACTCTGCCAAAATTGTTCCGGACTACTCCCCACACATAGAGAACTTGATCCCCACCGAAATCCCCCTGCCATTTCCTCTCGCGAGCTCAATTTCGGAGTTGAAATCCAAGCCAAAACCAGGACACTTCTCCACAAGTGAGCCAATCCCCAAATTGATTGGTCCTACACCTTCACCGGACCAAGAGGAGAAGTTTCCCACCGAAAGCCCCATCTCCGAGCCACCTGCTTGCTCCAGCCTCCAAGCTTTGTGATCGGTCGTGGTCACTTTCATAGCTAGACAATTCACCAGAGCCAAGGGACTTCATCCGGAGCTTACTTGGACCCAATCGAAGGTGAAACAACTCTCGGATCGAAGCTTCACTTCTCCGAGCAAAGGTATGAACTCATTCTTCTTCCCGAGCTTACGAGAGATTCTCCATTTCATTTGAATAAATTTCAATGCATGTTTACCGTATGGATGTGTTCGTCTCTTCGAGACGAATCCATAGAAGCATAAGAACACAAAAATCCGTTGAGAATCGAGTGAGTTCTTAGTGGTTAGAGTGTGGACGGTCACGGGATCGCACCGGCCGTAGATGATGACCGTGAGCCGTTGGATCGCGCGTGTATTGAGCGGACGGTTCAGATGGCGCCGGACCAGGGAATGATACGTGAACCGCGGGTCTCGGGACGGCTGACTCAGATGGCGACGCCCAATCACAGCGCGACACGTACCCCCTTCGGAGCTGCCGAGGTTGACGCGGCGCCGCGTGGATAAGTAGGAAAATAGGGATTTTTCTTATTTATTAAATACCCAGAACTTCAAAAATGCATATCTTTGTGTAGAAAAATCACAAAAATAAAATAAAAATACCCTCTTGCTCGGTGAATGAGGAGAATAATGTGGAAAAGAAATTAATTAATTTTGTCCAGTACTTTATTTTTAATTAATTATTTACTCCTCGCATTGTTCTAATTCTCCATGCATTCATACAATTCACCATGGCATAAGACCATAGGGCTTTTGAAGCCTCTGAACTTGGGAACATTCCCTGAATTTTCCAAGGTCAGAGGTCATCTCTGTGAAAAGTTATTGATTTTTCAAATGCATGTGGCTGTTTTGAGTATTTTAATTCCAAAAATTAGCATGTTGTGAAATAAATTCTAGGAAAATTTGGTGATGTTCCTTATGACTAGAGAACCCTAGGAAAAATGGGACTTGAGTTAATTCACTCGGATTAACCCTAATCGGCCTAAATACCCAAAATTAAACTTTAATTAATTAGAGTTAACCATAGATCAAATTGACTTGAAATCAATTCTCCACTGACCTTTAGGATTAGAGGAATCCACCATAAAAATTTCAAGTCAATTGGACTTGGTTAGCCCTACTAAATGGGTTGATTAAGCCATTTAGCTAATTTAAACTTTGAAAATTCATAACTTTCAAAATACTTTTCAAAAATTCACCAAATTGGTTTTGGAGCCTCTCTGATATTAGGGGAATTTAAGAAAATTAAAATTACAATTTTCTAAAAAGTTGATTTTTTATCATTATTTTAATATTTTAATAATTAAAAAATAATAAAAATCACAAAAATAATAAAATTCACCAAAATGTCATATTTTGAAATTTAATCACTTAGGAACAAACCCCATATTTTTCTCAGGTCTATTTAATGAGATATTAAATTTTAAAGCCCTAGGGTAATTTTAAAATTAAAAAAATGTATTTTCTAGCATTTTCACTAAAATAATTATAATAAATCAAAGAAAAATCAGAAAATTGTAAAATTTGGTTCTCTAGAATCCTTGATATCAGAGAGAATTTTAAAAATTATAAATTTAATTTTTCAACTTATATTCTATTTTTAAATTAATTAATACTCTAGAACTTAAAATAATTCTAATAAATAAAATATAATTCAAAAAATCACAAAAATTGGTCCAAGTGGTCCTCTGGCCATTAGAAATGTTCCATAATTTTCTTAAGGACAGAAGCTTTCTCTTGGTCATATTATTAAATTTTCCTTGGAAATCCTTATTTTCCACCAAAAATAATTATATAAATAAATTAAATACAGAAAAATCACATTTTCTCCTCTAATGTCTTCATTGATATATGAGTGAAGTCACATAAAAATTTTAAGTTAATTTAAGCTCAATTTAATGAGTTATGAAATTATTAAGTTTGAAGGGCAAAATGGTAATTAAAATTTTAACCCTTAATTAAAACTTTAGGCTTAATAAAATGAAAAGGTAAAATATTTGATCTTAATCTGATTTGGATGATTGAAATTTAAATAATTAAAGGGTAGAAACCTACTAAACAATTTAAAATAATTAAAATAAACCTTAATTAAGTAATTAATTAAATTTGGAAGAATAAAAAATTGGAATTATTAAAATAGGGATATTATTAGGAAGTCCCTAAATTAATCATCTCAATAATATTTAAGTCTTAATTAAAATGATAATCCAAATTTAAGATTTAAAATTCTAAAAGACTTAATCATTAAATTAAATTAAAGTTAAACTATTTAAATTAAATCCTTTTAAAATTTCAATTAAATTAATACTTTAACAATTAAAATTAAATCATCTTTAAAACATAAAAAAAAATAATAAAATATTAGATTAAAATTAAAAATAAAATTAAATTAAAATTCAAATTAAATTAAATTAAATTAAAACATGTTAAATTAAATCAATCAAATCAAATTAAATTAAATTAAATGAAATGAAATTAAATTAAATTAAATTAAATCATATTAAATTAAATCAAATTAAATTAAATTAAATTAAATTAAATTAAATTAAATTAAATTAAAATAAAACCAAGTTAAAATTAAAATTAAATTAAATTAAATATATCAAATTAAATTAAGATTGAAACTAAACCAAATTAAATTAAATTAAAGTTAAATTAAATTGAATTAAAAATAACATCACCTAAGACATGAAGAACTCGAAAATAAATCTAAAATAACTTGAACACTATTCCAAACTTAAATCATCAATTTGAACTTAAATTTGAATCACAAATCATTAAATATCATTTTGCCCTTAGGAGCTTTTACTATTATAACTCCTAAAATGGAGTATCAAATGAAATGTCATTTCACTCATAAGGATATTCAAATTTCCTAAGTTCACTCGAGCAAGACAACAAAACTTAAACTCTCTGGACGATTAATTCATTTGTGTAATTAAATTCATTTGGACTTAAAACAATCCTAGAAATATTGAAAAGATGTTTAAGATTCGTCTTAAGCACTTCCTCAATATGATAGGATATTTATAAGAACAATTGAACTTAGTTGTTCTTTGATGAAGAAAATCGTCCTCAAACTAAAATACAAGAACCTAGGCGTCATAGGAAATGACTAGATATAGTGATTGGGATTTTGGTAGAAAACCATAACCCTTCCCTTAGCTTTACCTAGAAATTGCTATAAATGCTTAAATGCTCTAAATTGTATTTTAAGTGCAACTTGGGATGACGGGAAGACCCTCCGTGTACGCTTTTATTTTATTGCAATTTATCTTACCGCAATTCTTTTACTCGTGTTGCACTTTACTCTTTTTGCATGATAAACAATAGTTGCATGAAAACCTACACCTTTAGGACAGAAACCAAAACTGAAACCCATAACTAAATTAAAAGACACTACAAGATAGAATTCACCGCCACAATATTCAAAATATAAAACAACTCAAGATTTAATCACAAACAAAACAACAAAACTACAACTACAACTAAATTAAAACATCTTGTTGGATGATCGGGAATACCTCGGATGATGTAACCTACGTGTTGCTAACGGGATTTCCCACGGTCTAAATGAAAGTGTGGAACTCATTCAGATCGAGTTTAGCAAATTCATCCGGACTAAGTGAATCCGATAAAAATAACGATGCCGAAGGATGGAACCGTGGGATCTTAACCAGTGTTGTTATAATCAACTTTAAGATTTGTCTTAACTAAAATATTAAAGACACATGGAAATTAAGACTTGCTCTAAAACCAAACACTTCTCTCATCTCCCGATTTGTGACTTCTAAAACTAAACCTCTGCAACGACAAGGAGCTCGGAGCATGGTGGGCGAGCACGGCCATCGTCATCGGCAAAATGCGAGTCTACTTCAGCGGAACTATCTTAGAATTAAATAACCAAGCCATAGGACTTCGAGGTAGTTTGCACGGTGCAACATAAACCCTCAACTCTTCGTTAGGCATTTGCATGATCATGTCATGTAAATTAAGCCCTAATCGGTCTTAGGACTCCGAGGTAGTCGTCCGATACGACATAAACCCTCACATCTCCGAGGCTATTTGTATGATTTTATCATACAAACATAAGTCCTAATTAATTAAAATTGGCAAGATCAAAACATTAAATAAATATTAGGACTTTCCTAAATTCAAGCCAAACAATAGGATAGTCGGGAAATTACCGAAGTTCGCTTCGAATCTGTGATTTCTCCTACCCTTCTTCCTTTGAATTCCCAAAACAAAATGTTTCAAATTTGATCCATCCCCAATTGAAATTCCAAAATTCAATCCATTGAAAACTTAAACTTTGAAATTCTTGAGAGCGAGAACTACCGATTATTATCGAGAGTTTTCTTAGGTGATTCCCGTCACTTAAGATGTAATTAACTATAGGGGCTTGCCCTTATAGGGAACTTTAAGAACCTGAGTAATATAAACCTCGCTTAATTCATTTATATTAAGCGGGGGAACTTGTCGGCTTATAAAATTGGTTCGCGGACCAAACGGATGTCACAAACCTTTCTAGTTTATTTAATCGAGCCTCATTATCAAGCGAGTATGTCTATTCTTCGGGATAGATACACGGTTTCGTAGTGCGGCGCTCGTTTATATAAACTATTCGGGATGTGAGATCAGTTTGATTTCATATCTTAAAATTTTCAAATTTAAAATTATTTTCAAAATCAAATATTACTTTTCAAATTATTTATTTAAATTAAACCTAAAATAAGCCGCACAATTTCTGGCGACTCCGCTGGGGACTAGTTCCTCTCTCCATTTTAATCAAATAGTTCTGCTTTCAAAAATCAGTAGTGTATCCATGTCCCTAATGGATCAAACTACCCTTCTTTCTGTTGGAATATTATGTTCATTTCTACCTTGAACGAGTATAACCAACATTCTCTCGGATTTATGAGCCACTGTTTAGACACTCCTAAACAGAGAGGTTCCGAGATCCTTTTACCTCATTTCTGAGGTGAGGTGGACCCCCAATAGGTGTTAGTTTAGGAGTGATCCTTCGAGTCGAGAAGTCCTGCATAAGACTCTCTTTTCCTCTCTAATTCTGAATCAGATTCATTACCTTCTCTACACCTTTGAACATTCCGTTCTAAATAAACAAACTCTCTAATGAATGACTCTTTTAATAAACATACATGAACAAGAATGTGTTCGGACTCTTTTAGATTCCTTTCTTTTCATCCCGATGAAAAGAAGCATAACTCGGGATCGACAATCGAATCTACTTTACGTAAATGGAAGCCCCAAACCGATTTTCTCCTTCACCAATGGACTCGGACTTCGCCGTTTACAAGGATGAGCCGCCCGACAATGGGATCATCCGGTTTGGACAAGGATTTGAGAACACAAATGTCAAGATCGCTGATGTTACCCTTTTCGCACTGATGGACAAAGTGCCAGAAACTGAGAAACCCATGATTGAATTCAACCTTAAATCAACTCAAGAATTTCCTCCTCTGCAAAGGGTTCCAGCTGAAAGGAATACCGCTGTCCATAGAAGGACCGTTATCTCTACCCCCACTAGTCTAGTCGTCTCTGCACCTACCCCGGCTTTCGCCAACCGAAGGGGAAGGAAGTTCAAATTCGCAACGAACATGTTACCGTGGAGGGTACGGATTTCCGTGCAAGACCTTCTCGTTTTGAAATTGGGTCCAGCTCAAGGGTTCCACCCCTAACACGGACTCGGAGGAGAAACAGAGGCGGGAAGATCGCCGGGAAGGCCGGAGCCGCCGAAGTCGCTTTCCTAGAAGAAATTCCCGAGTACACACCACTACCAGAATACATACCATTGTCTGAGTATACACCCCTTTTGGAAGGGAGTAGATTCCATCCCCTTTCCGCCGCAGTCGACGAGGAAAATGTCCGCAGGATTGCCTCTACATTACCTCGGCCCGCATACTATAACGACAACAGAAGAAAGAGAGCCAGGGTTACACCACTTGCCCGACTACAGACTGTGATTGAAAGGTTGGCAAAGAAAGAAAGATGCCCTGTATCGGAAATTTTAAGAAGGATAGGATGGGCGCCGGCCAAATCCTGTCTTGGGCCGCGAGTAGAATCCGCTATCGCTGCGAAGAGCCTAATAAGAAGATGAAGGCTAGTCCACCCGTTGTTGTTTCGGGTTTACGGATCGTGGAGGATACCACCTTCCGACGATTCGACCGACGGACCATCCGGTCCTAGGCCTTCTCGCTGCTAGAAGGATGGTATGAGCGTCCCACTACCGGCCAATTAAGACCGAAACAACGACTAGAAAAGGAAAGTCTCGTCGGGAGACTCGAGTCCGAAGAAAGTGCTACCGCAGTAAAGGGAACTCATGAGAAAGAAACTCGACAGTTATAACATGACAACTGCAAGGATATACAGAAAAGACCGCTAGAAGATGCTATGGAAAAGTTAAGAACTGATATTCGTCGACTAGCAAGGGAAAGAGAAGAGAAGTTCGGAGATGAAGTTGACTCGTCAGAGTTCATGGATGATGAGTATGCAGAAATTAACATGGTTGAAACACGAGCTTCGTCAGCTTCACAAGGTGCTCCTGCAGCCCGCAGAAGAGAGGAGCCGAAGTAATGAGGAGGCAGCTTCAAGAGAAAGACGATATGATTGCCCAAATGGCAAAAAGGATGGAAGAGATGGCTGTAGCCCTAGCCACTCTCCAGAGTCAAGTTCAACCCCAAAGGGAAACACCCCCGGAAGTCATTCACATTGTAGACGGAGGAAAGGAGATTACATCCGTCAACGGGGATGATCAATTAAAGAAGGATACAACACAAAGTATGATTCCGGAAAAGGATATCAAGAGCTTGGTGGAACAGCGAAGTGCGAGAAGCCTTGGCACAATCAAAGAGCGGGACATCCATTCGGACGGGTAGACCTTACCTCGAAGAATTCGACGCCGTCCAATATCCGAAAGGCTTTGTACCACCTCTCGTTCAAGACCTTTGATGGAACCGGAAACCCTCGGCAGCATGTTGCACATTTTCGTGCCGGTTGTTGCAATGCCGGCGGAAGTGATGCTTTACTCTTCCGACAATTTGTCGACGCACTGTCGGGGATCGCCTTTGATTGGTATGCGGAATTACCAAACGGTTCGGTGAAGACATTTTCGTAATTAGAGAACCTCTTCATCAAGCGATTTGCCGGAGCTCGGCACCACATCATTATAGGTGATTTAGTGGTAGAGAAGCAGAAGCCGAACGAAACCTTGGTGGACTACATACTTCGATGGAGGAACCTAAGTATGAAGTGTGAGCCACAGTTACAAGAACAGCATGCAGTCGGCATTTTACTAAAAAGCATCCATGGCCCGATAGCACTTCTCCTCAAGGGATTTACTATTAAGACTTTCGAGAAGTTGTTAAGTAAGGCCGGAAGCTTGCAAGAGGAGGCGAAGCAATTAAGTTTCACCGATAAAACAGACAAACAGAAGCCCGTGAAAACTTTTGAAAAGAAGTCCGGGATCGTCGCAGCAGTCGATAAAGGCAAGCAACCGATACAAATATCGTCAGAACGGCCGCAACAAACTCAACAGAATTACCAGCAACCCCGACCCAGCTATCAGTCGTCTCAACAGTATGAACAACCGCCTCGTCCACAACGTACGTTTAGGGAGTTCCTGAGCAGGGAGTATCCATTCAAGAATGAGGCGATAGCCGAAAATGTTCCGCGACTCGATGAAGACTCCGGATTTCCAATCGCCGAGCCTAAAAGACCGGAAGAAGTCGACAAGAAAAGTGACCCCAACTTTTGCCCTTACCACCGGATGCTTGGGCACAAGATAGAAGATTGTATTACCTTCAAAAGTTGGCTCAACGACAATCTTCAGAAAGGGAATATAACGATCCCGAAAGAATACATGAAGGAACCCCAGAAAGGAGTTCCGTCAATGTTATCTCGACGGATTTCATTGTTCCGATAGATCCCTATGCAACTGATGATGGATGGACTACCGCTTGGACAAAGTATTCGAAGAAGATTTTAGATCGCATCCAAACCACTTCGGTGCGAGCCTCAATTCAGAGTTCGAAAACTGTCAAGCCGGCGCTATCACTTGCGATAGAAGAACCACCTCAACAAGAGACGGCTGAAGAGAAGAAGAAAATTGACGAAGAAGAGAAGACCGAGGCACCTAAGGCTAGACTAGGGGCTGCTTATCCTAGGATAGTTGTTTTCGATTCGGGGGAGAAATCCCTCGAACCTCTGACTCTGTATGATTATCTGCCCACTCCGGTGGGATCTTATAATGATGAGGGTTATGGCGTTGGCTACGTTTTGACTGTTTCTAATGATTACGTAACTAGCGACAATCAACCTAATCCGGACGTCGATTCCGATACAAATAACAATTCTCAAATCATACACAATCTCGACGATCACAATGACGAAGAAGACATCCACCAAGGAGGCTACGAGAGTTCAACAAGCAACGAATCTATTTGCGAGTTTCGAGGAGCTCCGAATCACAATAGAGTTAGAGCCTTCAGACTCCGAAGCTAATCCTGAAGAACCTGTCGTTCCAATTCAGAAGGAGACACCAGCAAACTCAATGGTAAACTTAGAAGAAATCACAGAAGTCAACTTAAGAAGTGGAAGAGTACTACCTCCGAGAATGGGTCCAAAATACAAAGGAAAGCAGGTGGTTGTTCAGGAAGAACCAACCCCGGCAGAAGAAATACCCATTCGAGAAGAAAACGAGGCACATGAAAACAAAGTGGACTACAACGTGTTAGCCCATCTTAGGAAATTACCAGCCAAACTAAGCATCTACGACGCTCTCATCTTATCAAAGGAGATGAGAGAAGCTCGATCAAGGCCTTACTTGATCCGAAATTTGCTTAGCTCAAATGGCCGGAGATTCCTTAGATGAGGTTTCCTCGTTAAAGGAACAGCGAGGTGTTACCTTCACGGACAATGACCTACTACTTGGGACAGCGGACCACAACCGACCGTTGTACATTTCAGTTACAATTGGGAAGTTTACACTCTCCAGAGTATTGGTGGATCCAGGAGCATCAATCAATATAATGAATCTTCGAACGCTAGCATACTTGGAAATTGATGCTCGCGAGCTCGAGGCGGACAAAATGTTATTAAGAGGATTCAACCAGAAAGGAGAAAGAGCCCTCGGATCAATAACACTGCCGATGAAGACCGGCGACTTAGCAAAGACAACCGCGAAATTTCACATAATTGATTCAGAAACGTCATTCAACGCTCTACTGGGCCGACCATGGATACATGAAAACAGGATGGTACCATCATCTCTACATCAATGCATCAAATACTACGATGGAGGGGAACAGTGCATCAAAGGTGACTTACAACCGTTCTCCGTACATGAAATCGGAATCCATGAAGATGCAGCTTATTATGCACCTCCGAAGAAAACAATCTTCTCCAGAGATACCATAACAAATGAAGCAAAAGAAATTTGGGACAACGAAGAACCTGAAATTCTAGTCCAACGAGTCACTCACCACTCCCTTACGGCGAGATGGTGAAGGTTTCTCCACAACTCGCATCCGAGGACGAGGCCGGGGACGAGGTCGTGGCAGAGACGTTAGGACAGTTGGACAGAGGAAACCAGCCATCAATGTTGACTGGGAAGATAGTTCTGAAGAAGAAAAAGAAATCAAACAAGAAGCAGCGACGATAAGTCGGAAGAAGCCGCAATTCAGAATCCCTCTCGAAGATGAAAGAAACGAAGAATATAAATCGATGTACGAGAAGATTAATCACTATGTACATACTATGACCCTGACCCCGATCCATTCTAATAAGATCGAGGGTATGGAGGTCAAAGAGGTACGTAGCGGTGGTGCAAAGCCCATCAAATTCTACCGTGGTGCTCCTTCCTCCAAAACCGAAAATAATGTACAATTTGAAGATGCTACTTCATCGGAATTAATGGAATTGCCTTTTGAATGGTACTCTCCCTGTGTTCAAAATTTAATTCGGCGTGGTTTCTTACCTCGACAATGGACAAAAGGTCGATCACAACATTTTGAAAAATTATGGAATAACTCCGATCGTCCACCCAATTCAAAACATGGTCTCGGATTCGGCACGGTAGGATCGATTGACGATACCGAATTTTGCATGGTTGTCACTTGCGAGTCTAATGAAAACCGCATGGAAACTACGAAGAACTCGAAGATTTTCAAATTGGAGACGCTCCACCAGAATTCGAAGAAGAGATCAAATCTACAATAGATGAGTTAACGGAAGTTAACTTAGGTACTAGCGAAGAACCTAGACCTACCTTTGTTAGCTCCTTACTCAATAAAGAAGACTCCGAAGAAATAATTAAGTTATTAATGGAATTTAAAGACTCGTTTTGCTTGGAGCTACGATGAGATGCCAGGTTTAGCTCCGGAGGTCGCGATCCATAAGCTAGGGGTGGATCCTGCTTCGTTCCGGTCGGACAAGGTCCCGGAAGAATGCGTCTAGAAATCGAACAACAAGTCATAGTCGAAGTTAAAAAGCTAATAGACGCTAAATTTGTCCGTGAAGAACAATACCCGACTTGGCTAGCCAATGTGGTACCGATCGGGAAGAAGAATGGTCGGATCGAATTTGTGTGGATTTCGGAGATTTAAACAAGGCATGTCCAAAAGATGAATTCCCTCTACCGATCCCGAATTAATGATCGACATCGCTTCAACACATGAAATATTCTCATTCATGGATGGATCTTCGGGATACAACCGGATAAAAATGGCTCGGGAAGATGAAAAACTTACGACATTCGAACGCCGATCGGAGTATATTGCTACACGATGATGCCATTCGGACCGAAGAACGCAGGAGCAACCTACCGAGAGCGATGACAAGAATTTTTGATGATCTCATCCACAATCAAGTCGAATGCTACGTGGATGATGTGGTCATCAAAAGCAAAGTAAAGGAAAACCACTCGTATGATTTGAGAATTGTTTTCGAACGATTAAGACAATTTAACCTTAAGATGAATCCCTTAAAATGCGCCTTCGGCGTCACCTCCGGAAATTCTTAGGATTCGTTGTCCGACATCGCGAATTGAAATCGACCCGGAAAAGATTAAAGCTATCTTGGAAATGCCACCTCCCGTAACCTTAAAACAACTACGATCTTTCCAAGGGAAGCCGGCATATCTTCGACGCTTTATCTCAAACTTGTCGGTAGGTGTCGACCTTTCTCGGCACTAGTTAAAAAGGACGCCAAATTTATTTGGGAAGAGAAATGCCGTAGGGCCTTCGAGGACATTAAACAATATTTAATGACACCTCCTGTCTTAGCAGCCCCAGGTCTCGTGTAGACCGCTAATACTTTATACCGCGGCTTTAGACGACTCACTCGGAGCCTTGTTAGCCTGAGTCAATGATGAGGGTAAAGAAAATGCTCTTTACTACCTAAGCCGTCGTTTACTTCCGACGGAAATAAGGTATCCCGCAATTGAAAAGCACTGTTTAGCCCTGATCTTCGCCGCTCAAAAGCTCAGGCATTACATGCTTTCTCATAAGGTCAACCTGATTTCGAAATTTAATCCATTGCAATACTTGATGACCCGCCCAACGCTTTCGGCGGACTTGCCGGATGGTCAATGATATTATTGTAATTTGATATAACTTTTGTGCCTCTTCGTGCCGTAAAGGGACAAGTCCTACAGACTTCCTCGCAAGCACACCTTTGCCGGCGGAATCGCCTCTCAATGACGATTTGCCGGATGAACAAATAATGAACCTAGAAGACCCCGATGATCGACGTTGGGAATTGTATTTCGACGGAGCATCTTCAAGCACATAAAGACGAAGAATCGCAAGTGATAGTGCCCGGTAAGGCGGGGATCGGACTAATCTTTATAACACTCTGGAGCGGGGGATGTTAAGATACTCCTACCACTTAACAGAGCCGTGTACAAATAACGAAGCAGAATATGAAGCCCTCATAACAGGACTGGAATTAACTATTCAAATGGGCATAACAGACATCAACATCTACGGGGATTCGCAGTTAATCATTCAACAGATCGCCGGACAATACAGAATTTTAAAACCAAGACTCGAGCAATACTTCCAGTATGCCATACGAATTGTTGGAACAGATTCCGAATGTGACAATCTACAAAATTCCCGTAAAGGAAAACGCTTTAGCGGATGCGTTAGCCCGCCTCGCAAAAGAATTTGCTCGTTTGCAAGATGAATCGATGGAAGTGTCGGTTCACGGACGTCGGGTTCTATCACGACTCGATATAGACACGATACGCAAATCGAAAAAGAAAAAGGATCGACTGCAAGAAGTGACGTGAAAACACGAAAGATCGGGCGACGACCATTAATGGATTACCTGCAAACAGGAAAACTACCAGACGATAGGTCGTTAGCCCATCAGATCAAGAAAAGAACTCTGTCCTACGCATTAATAAACAATACATTATACAGAAGGTCTTTCGATCAAATGTGGCTAAGATGCCTGAGCGAGTCCGAGGCTCGTGAAATCGTTAAAGAGGTGCATTCAGGACTCTGTGGTGCTCACCAGTCGGGTCCGAAGATGAAAATGAAAATTAAAAGACTAGGGTACTACTGGCCCTCGATGATGACCGACCGCATGAAAATCGCCAAGAGCTGTCACCAGTGCCAAGTGCACGGAGTGGTTCTACACCAACCTCCAAATGTGCTACATCCGACAATTGCGTCGTGGCCATTTGAATGTTGGGGCACGGATATAGTGGGTCCAATAGAACCACCGTTGTCAAAAGGACATCGCTTCATTCTTGCGGCTACAGATTACTTTTCCAAGTGGGCAGAAGCAGTTCCACTCAGAGAAGTGAAAGCACATCACGTGCTACAATTTTTCAAGAATCAAGTTGTCTACCGTTTCGGGGTGCCGCGCAGGATCATCTCGGATAATGGGTCAGCATTCAGAAGCACGCAAATCAACAATTTTGTTAGGAGGCACGGAATCGACTGGCGGTATTTAACAATTTACTACCCAAGAGCGAACGGCCTGGCTGAAGCTTTTAACAAAACTCTCGTTCAAATTTTAAAGAAGACTTTGGACGATAATAAGAGAAATTGGCACGAGAAGTTATTAGAAGCCTTATGGGCCTACCGGACAACCTTCAGAACTCCTACTCAAGCTACACCTTATGCTCTAGTGTATGGGTCCGAGGCAGTGTTACCTTTAGAGGTCCAGCTTCCTTCACTCGGGATTGCAGCTTGCAAACAAAATCACGACGGAAGAGAATGCCAAATTACGACTAGAAGAATTGGAAAGCCCGGAAGGGAAAAGACTTGCGGCACGAGCGGAGATCTAGAACTATACCAAGCTAAGATGGTTCAAGCCCATGACATACTAGTCCGCCCAAGAACCTTCAGAGTTGGTGACTTAGTTCTCGTTCTCAAGAGACCTATCCTTGCACACCGCAAGATACGAGGAAAATTTGAACCCACTTGGGAGGGACCGTTTGTAGTTGAGGCGATCTACTCGAGAGGCTCCTACCGGCTAGTGAACTGCCAAGGAGAACGACATATGCTTCCGATCAATGGACGATACTTGAAAAAGTATTACGCTACCTGATGTTTCGAAGGAATGAATTTTCCATCCCTAGAAGCACGGGTGAAGTAATTACTTATGACTGGGTCCAAACCCAAAAATAACAAAAAAAAAATGTGCTAAAATAAATAAAATCATGATAATAAGGTTTTCCTTGTTTTCTCTCTTCCAAATCAAAATCTCTTTCCTGATCTTTTCCTACTTCATTCCTGTTGAATTTAAAAATAATAATAATAAAAAAAAAACTGTCTTTAATAAACATTTTCTTAATGTTCTTGTTCTTAGTGCAGCCCTTGATCCTTTTCCTTGTCTTTTCGCAGGGAAATGTCGAACGGGCGGTTGGTCCTGAACTTTAGAAATGGCGTAAGCCTTGCACTCGACGAAAAGAGGGTGAAAGATGGAGCGATAATAGAGATTGACTCAGACTTCGCACCGGCGAGCCTGCAATACGAGGAAAGTGACTGGGTCCCGATTGACCGAGAGGAACTGCCCAGTCAGACAGTAATGAAAGTGGGTGGCCCAAGCCACCAATCCAGCAGTAAGAAAAGAAAAATAAACACTGAAGAGGACAAGAGGATCAAATCTGTAGTCGCTACAGCAGAGGGCAAGCTTGTCAGCGCCGCGCCCACAGAAACTCAGGAAGTACGAAGAGCTACTCTCACAGCAACTCAACGAAGAAATAAAAATCGTCGTATCCGCAAGATGTTAACTAAATTAGCAGCGGACCAGCGCGACGAGACAGATTGCTACGCCGGTGCATATACTTCAAGGATACCGGTTCGCCGTAAACACTGAAGAAAGGAGACCAGCTCCCAGGATGACAGAAGAAACCAGAGAAATCTCAAGAAGAATAGAAGAAAGAAGGCTACTACGCCACCAGATAAAGTCACCAGTAATGCATGACCTTGTTGCAGAAGCAACCCCGGAGGATGTCCCGACGGACATCACCCCCGAGGAGCCGAGGTATGCAGGAGAACGTGAAGGGATTGAGCCATATATCCCACAGTACGTCACCAGGCCTCGTCATTTGCAAATTATTCCAGAATACGAGTTAGAAAGGATACAGAATGTCCAGAAGAAAACTTTTGAATACTTCGAGAGAATCAGAGGCAGGAGGATCAATATACTAGAAGGCCTCCGGCTACATACGTACGTGTTCTCGGAATACGAGCAACAACAAATCGTGGACCGCATCCTGGATTTGAAAAAGATGGGCCGAGCGAGGTCGCTTAAGAGAAAACACTTACTCGAACCCCGGAGATGGATGCCGGGGAAGGGGAGAATTACAATACAATGTGGATGCTGCTACAACTTCGCGAGAAGACAGGAAAGGAAACCCACCGGGGATACTCCGTCATGGCCAGGTGGATCCAATGCCATTAGTCATTAAAAGGATGGTAAAAAGAATGATAACATGGAGGGTACTGCCAGCAGATTGCATACCCAACAGTTGCATCATTAACATTTACAAGAAGGGTGATTGCATTCCCCCGCACATAGATCATCACGACTTTGTTAGACCTTTCTGCACAGTTTCTTTTCTGAATGAGTGTAATATCATGTTCGGATCTGACCTCCGGATAGCAGGCCCAGGTGAGTTCCGAGGGCCAGTAAAGATACCATTACCGGTAGGTTCCGTCATGATACTGAAGGGCAACGGAGCGGATGTCGCTAAACATTGCATACCGGGAGTACCGGTGAAGCGGATCTCCGTTACTTTCGAAGAATGGACGACGAGAAAGTACCTTACCACTTCCAGACCGGACCCGGAGCTAGAGAGCCTCCGACCTTACGAGCTGTGAGTTGCATGGAAAATATCACACCTCCAACGTACATCTATACGGCATCCTTGCCAAGGATGGCTTGGAAGGTGATGTTATTGACCATGTACCTCACTATTCAGACATGGATTTTTGACAGATACCTTTTTGGATGGATCGACAAAGATCATATATAGTCCGTTTTGAGTCTACATGGATTGTATGAGATGTATTCCAGATCAAGTTGTATGATGTATCTTCAGCATGTTTGGAATGAAAGTGACCATGTCACAATTTTGGCCTTCACCTCTTTTGTGCAAATTGACTGGGAAACGCCATTAAAGTTAAACGAACTTCGAACAAAGAACAAAAAAAAATAAATAAAAATATAAATAATAAATGAGAATTATTTTTCCTTAAAAAAAAATCCAAACATAAAATAACTTTAAAATCCACGTGAACGCTAAATGAAATTCACATGAACATTAACTACGCAGCTAAAAAATTTTTGGAAAGTTAAAGGACAAACAAAATGAAAATGAATCTCAAATCGGATCCCACTCTAAATTCATCTTTTCAAACATTTTCAAATCAACTCCAAATCGAAATTTATCTCGAGAAGCTTTGAAATTCTCTGTCGGGACAACTCTTCCTCATAAGAGACCCACACTTCAATTTCAGAACCCTAAACCTTTTTCGTCACATCAAAATCATTTCGAATTTTGTGGCCTACCTTTTCTTCCTGTATGGAGATTGACTAGGTCTATTGACACGGAGCCACAAACTTTGTTCGATTTGGTTCTGATGGCGTGGGACCGAATCCCTCCTCACACAAATAAACTTCCGAGATTGGAATCTATTTCCAATTCTCTTTAGACTTCCGAGATTGGAACCAGTTTCCAATTCTCTTTAGACCTTTGAGATTGGAACCAGTTTCCATTTCTCTTTAGACCTTCGAGATTGGAACCAGTTTCCATTTCTCTTTAGACCTTCGAGATTGGAACCGGCTTCCATTTCTCTTTAAACTTCGAGATTGGAACTAGTTTCCATTTCTCTTTAGACCTTTGAGATTGGAGCCGGTTCCATTTCTCTTTAGACCTTTGAGATTGGAACCGGTTTCCATTTCTCTTTAGACCTTCGAGATCGGAACCGGTTCCCATTTCTCATTAGACCTTTGAGATTGGAACCGGTTTCCATTTCTCTTTAGACCTTTGAGATTGGAACCAGCTTCCAATTCTCTTTAGACCTTTGAGATTGGAACCAGTTTCCATTTCTCTTTAGACCTTCGAGATTGGAACCAGTTTCCATTTCTCTTTAGACCTTCGAGATCGGAACCAGCTTCCATTTCTCTTTAGACCTTCGAGATTGGAACCGCTTCCATTTCTCTTTAGACCTTCGAGATTGGAACCGCTTCCAATTCTCTTTAGACCTTCGAGATTGGAACCGGCTTCCAATTCTCTTTAGACCTTCGAGATTGGAACCGGCTTCCATTTCTCTTTAGACCTTCGAGATTGGAACCGGCTTCCATTTCTCTTTAGACCTTCGAGATTGGAACCGCTTCCATTTCTCTTTAGACCTTTGAGATTGGAACCGGCTTCCATTTCTCTTTAGACCTTTGAGATTGGAACCAGCTTCCATTTCTCTTTAGACCTTTGAGATTGGAACCAGCTTCCATTTCTCTTTAGACCTTTGAGATCGGAACCGGCTTCCATTTCTCTTTAGACCTTTGAGATCGGGAACCGGCTTCCATTTCTCTTTAGACCTTTGAGATTGGAACCGGCTTCCATTTCTCTTTAGACCTTCGAGATTGGAACCAGCTTCCATTTCTCTTTAGACCTTCGAGATTGGAACCGGCTTCCATTTCTCTTTAAACCTTCGAGATCGGAACCGCATTCCGGTTCTCTTTAAACTTTCGAGATTGAAACTCCGTTTCAATTCTCATTAAACTTGCGAGATCGAGTACCTAAATTCGATTCTCATCCTTTTCAATCGACACTTAAACTCGATTCTCATTCTCGCGACTGGTACCCCGATTCCGGTTTTCCTTGCAATCCCAAGATTGGAACTTAGGTTTCAATTCTCATTTCAAATCCGAATTTCAAATTCAAATTTCCTCAAATTGATTTTAAACTAAACTTCAATCTAAATTGAAACTCAAAATCTAAACTTACACATCAAAACTTAAACTAAAACAAAACGAAAATCTAAATTGAATTCCCCCAGATCATGTGATTTGGGATTCACCTCCTTTTCCTTTCCCAGCCGAGAGTGCAGGAATCTCCGAGTCCTAGAGATATACTTGACACTCCCCGGTGAAACTCTTCTACTTCGTCCTAAGTTTGTCACTTGGACATATGTATTGGTTTTGTTGATCTTTTCGGTCAACGCCAATACGTGCGGTGTGCTTGGTTAGCACACCACACCTATTTGGGGTCCATTTGTTGACCTCATTTTTGATGAGGTCTCTTCTTCTCTTTAGTACTTAGGATCTAGCCTTAGGCTTTTCCTTTGACTATCCTAGAGGATTAGAATTGGGACCCACCACTTAGAAATTCAAACCACTTCTTAACTCCCTGCAAACTCCACAAACTTGATTGTAGACCCCTAATCACCTAGAGGGTTGAGATCAAATGTGGAAGTTTAAAAGATGAGTTCCTATAGGACTCTTTGGCCTTAGGACTGCCCTGGGTGGCCTGGTCTGGTGAAGGGGCTGACTTACACACACACTACACCTGTACACTACACTTTCACACACCTCCTAAAAACACACCCATACCCAATTTGACCTCCTGACTCATGAAGGTGATTCACATGGATGGTCCTTAACCCCTAAGCCCTTGGTTAAGAGGGTTAGGAACAACATAATGGATGCCTCAAATGAGTCCCTTCATGGCTCATGTGGGCTTGATGTGACTTCATGGCTCAACCAAAATGATTTCATTCCACTTACATTCACCCAATCTTCAATTTTCCAAATTTTCAATTTTTGACCCCCGGGACCCTACACCCGCTTAGCCTACCCAAAACCCTTGAAACCCTCCAAAATTTGCAAAATCACCTAAACTACCCAAAATTCTCCAAAATCATTCCCAAACATGTCCTCACCAATCAAATTGATCATCCATACCCAAAAATACCAAAATTCCAAAAATACCTCCCAATACCCTCCAAATACCCAAAATACCCCTCTTAGCCAAAAAATCCAAAAATTCAGAAAATTCCCAGAAAATTCCAGAAAATCCCAAATATTCCTAATTTCATTTTGTCCAACTATACCATGGGCCAATTTTGTCAATTTACCCCACTTTTATCAAAACCCCCAATTTGACCCATTTTAACCCAAAATGAACCCAATGTCAAACTAAACCTACCCAATTGACCCAAATTTTGGTCCAATTCAATTCTAAACTTCAATTCAACATCCCCAACACCAATCTAGACCAAATCCAAGCCCAATTTGATTGGCATTGGGATCCAATTTCACTTTTGGCCTTAAAGCCCAATTTGGACCCATGACCCAAACTTAGCCCAAACTCACCCAATTCAACTCCAATTAACCCCAAATCTTTTCTAAACCTTCCTTAACATCCCCATAAACAAAACACTAACATGATTTGCCCAAGATTTTGACCCAAAACCTATTCAAATTCAACCCAAAATCAAAAAGCCCAATTTTGGCTTAAACCCAAACCTAGCCCAAATAGACCCAAACCCCAAAATCAAAACCCATCAAAGCCAAAACCTCTTTGAAACACTCCCATAAACATTTCCCAACATTTATTTTACATCAATTTCAACCATAGCCCAACATTGGCCCAAGTTAGCCCAATTTGACCTGCATTGGCCCATTTACCAAATAAACCCAAATTCAACCCAATTCAAACCCAAACCACCTTAAACCTATTTCAAATTACTCATGAAACATCCCTAAACCAAAACCAACAATTATTTGGCCCAACCCTTCACAAAAATTCTCATCCATGAACACATTCTTAAACTTAAAAGCCCACTTCCCTTAAACCTTCCTAAAAGCCCACTTCCTTCAAATTCAAAAGCCCAAATTCATCCAAAACCCACATGACAAATTCTTCTCATCATACCATTGATTAAAATCAATCCCTAAGTTTGAAAATTCATCATAAAGCCATTCCAAATCAAGCCCCATAACAATTTCCATTAAAATGCCAAAATCCACAAAATCCTTTTTTATGAAATTGACTTAACTTTTCCCAAGCCAAAGATGAGCCATGAAGCCATGCATGAGCCACATGGGAGCCATGAGAGCCATGGAATCTACTTTCCACCTCACCATACCCAAGATGGCAAGAGGAGGAGGCCCTTTCCATACTCTCTTAAGAGTGATTAACCACTTCCATGACTCCACTAAACCATGCTTAAACTTAATTGTACTTGGATTGTGACTTGACCCCACTAATCAAGCCGATCCAAATCACTTTCTCTTCAGCCTAAACCAAGCCTTGGGTGGTGCACCTAGCCCAAATGGATGGGTTGACCAATTTGAGCCAAAATGAGCCCTCTTCCATTCCATTCTAATCCAAGCCTTTTACACATGGCATTTGCCAATCGCCTACACTAAACCCCGACCTCGACCCACCTGACCAAGATGGTGACCAATGCCTGGCCGGCCAGCCACCAGGTCGCCGGAAAACTCCATGGCCGAGACATGGGGGGGAGCCAAACTTTGGAATTCCACCTTGCTGAGCTGCCCCATGCCCAATGGCCACCATGGCTGTTCTTCCCTTGACCTAAGCAGCTGATCCCAACCATTAAACCCCCCTGGGAGAGCCTCCAGCCATGCCTATTTAAACCCCTCACCCTCTCGGCCAAAGGAGGTGCTGAAAAAAAAAACTTAAGGAAACTCTGCCAAAATTGTTCCAGACTACTCCCAACACATAGAGAACTTGATCCCCACTGAAATCCCCCTGCCATTTCCTCTCTGTGAGCTCAATTTCAGAGTTGAAATCCAAGCCAAAAACCAGGACACTTCTCCACAGTGAGCCAATCCCCAAATTGATTAGTCCTACACCTTCACTGGACCAAGAGGAGAAGTTTCCCACTGAAAGCCCCATCTCCAGGCCACCCAGTTGCTCCAGCCTCCAAGCTTTGTGATCGGCTGTGGTCACTTTCATAGCTAGACAATTCACCAGGCCAAGGGACTTCATCTGGCGCTTACTTGGACCCAATCGAAGGTGAAACAACTCTCAGATCGAAGCTTCACTTCTCTGAGCAAAGGTATGAACTCATTCTTCTTCCCGAGCTTATAGAGATTCTCCATTTCATTTGAATAAATTTCAATGCATGTTTACCGTATGGATGTGTTCGTCTCTTCAAGACAAATCCATAGAGCATAAGAACACGAAAATCCGTTGAGAATCGTGTGAGTTCTTAGGGTTAGAGTGTGGACGGTCACGGGATCGCACCAGTCGTAGACGATGACCAGGAGCCGTTGGATCGCGCGTGTATTGAGCGGACGGTTCGGATTGCGCCGGACCGTGGAATGATACGTGAACCGCGGGTCCGGGACGGCCGACTCGGATGGCGGCGCCCAATCACGGCGCGACACGTACCCCCTTCGGAGCCGCCGAGGTCGACGCGGCGCCGCGTGGATAAGTAGGAAAATAGGGATTTTTCTTATTTATTAAATACCCGTAACTTCAAAATGCATATCTTTGTGTAGAAAAATCACAAAAATAAAATAAAAATACCCTCTTACTCAGTGAACAGAGGAGAATAATGTGGAAAAGAAATTAATTAATTTTGTCCAGTACTTTATTTTTAATTAATTATTTACTCCCTGCATTGTTCTAATTCTCCATGCATTCATACAATTCACCATGGCATAAGACCATAGGGCTTTTGAAGCCTCTGAACTTGGGAACATTCCCTGAATTTTCCAAGGTCAGAGGTCATCTCTGTGAAAAGTTATTGATTTTTCAAATGCATGTGGTCGTTTTGAGTATTTTAATTCCAAAAATTAGCATGTTGTGAAATAAATTCTAGGAAAATTTGGTGATGTTCCTTATGACCAAAGAACCCTAGGAAAAATGGGACTTGAGTTAATTCACTCAGATTAACCCTAATTAGCCTAAATACCCAAAATTAAACTTTAATTAATTAGAGTTAACCATAGATCAAATTGACTTGAAATCAATTCTCCACTGACCTTTAGGATCAGAGGAATCCACCATAAAAATTTCAAGTCAATTGGACTTGGTTAGCCCTACTAAATGGGTTGATTAAGCCATTTAGCTAATTTAAACTTTGAAAATTCATAACTTTCAAAATACTTTTCAAAAATTCACCAAATTGGTTTTGGAGCCTCTCCGATATTAGGGGAATTTAAGAAAATTAAAATTGCAATTTTCTAAAAAAGTTGATTTTTTATCATTATTTTAATATTTTAATAATTAAAAAATAATAAAAATCACAAAAATAATAAAATTCACCAAAATGTCATATTTTGAAATTTAATCACTTAGAACAAACCCCATATTTTTCTCAGGTCTATTTAATGAGATATTAAATTTTAAAGCCCTAGGGTAATTTTAAAATTAAAAAAAGTATTTTCTAGCATTTTCACTAAAATAATTATAATAAATCAAAGAAAAATCAGAAAATTGTAAAATTTGGTTCTCTGGAATCCTTGATATCAGAGAGAATTTTAAAAATTATAAATTTCATTTTTCAACTTATATTCTATTTTTAAATTAATTAATACTCCAGAACTTAAAATAATTCTAATAAATAAAATATAATTCAAAAAATCACAAAAATTGGTCCAAGTGGTCCTCTCGTCATTACAAATGTCCCATAATTTTCTTAAGGACAGAAGCTTTCCCTTGGTCATATTATTAAATTTTCCTTTGAAATCCTTATTTTCCACCAAAAATAATTATATAAATAAATTAAATACAGAAAAATCACATTTTCTCCTCTAATGTCTTCATTGATATATGAGTGAAGTCACATAAAAATTTTAAGTTAATTTAAGCTCAATTTAATGAGTTATGAAATTATTAAGTTTGAAGGGCAAAATGGTAATTAAAATTTTAACCCTTAATTAAAACTTTAGGCTTAATAAAATGAAAAGGTAAAATATTTGATCTTAATCTGATTTGGATGATTGAAATTTAAATAATTAAAGGGTAGAAACCTACTAAACAATTTAAAATAATTAAAATAAACCTTAATTAAGTAATTAATTAAATTTGGAAGAATAAAAAATTGGAATTATTAAAATAGGGATATTATTAGGAAGAGATTTGTTCTTTAATTTAAGAATCCCTAAATTAATCATCTCAATAATATTTAAGTCTTAATTAAAATGATAATCCAAATTTAAGATTTAAAATTCTAAAAGACTTAATCATTAAATTAAATTAAAGTTAAACTATTTAAATTAAATCCTTTTAAAATTTCAATTAAATTAATACTTTAACAATTAAAATTAAATCATCTTTAAAACATAAAAAAATAATAATAAAATATTAGATTAAAATTAAAAATAAAATTAAATTAAAATTCAAATTAAATTAAATTAAATTAAATTAAATTAAATTAAAACATATTAAATTAAATCAATTAAATCAAATTAAATTAAATTAAATGAAATTAAATTAAATTAAATTAAATTAAATCATATTAAATTAAATCAAATTAAATTAAATTAAATTAAATTAAATTAAATTAAATTAAATTAAAATAAAACCAAGTTAAAATTAAAATTAAATTAAATTAAATATATCAAATTAAATTAAGATTGAAACTAAACCAAATTAAATTAAATTAAAGTTAAATTAAATTGAATTAAAAATAACATCACCTAAGACATGAAGAACTCAAAAATAAATCTAAAATAACTTGAACACTATTCCAAACTTAAATCATCAATTTGAACTTAAATTTGAATCACAAATCATTAAATATCATTTTGCCCTTAGGAGCTTTTACTATTATAACTCCTAAAATGGAGTATCAAATGAAATGTCATTTCACTCATAAGGATATTCAAATGTCCTAAGTTCACTGAGCAAGACAACAAAACTTAAACTCTCGGACGATTAATTCATTTGTGTAATTAAATTCATTTGGACTTAAAAACAATCCTAGAAATATTGAAAAGATGTTTAAGATTCGTCTTAAGCACTTCCTCAATATGATAGGATATTTATAAGAACAATTGAACTTAGTTGTTCTTTGATGAAGAAAATCGTCCTCAAACTAAAATACAAGAACCTAGGCGTCATAGGAAATGACTAGATATAGGATTAGGATTTTGGTAGAAAACCATAACCCTTCCCTTAGCTTTACCTAGGAAATTGCTATAAATGCTTAAATGCTCTAAATTGTATTTTAAGTGCAGCTTGGGATGACGGGAAGACCCTCCAGGTACGCTTTTATTTTATTGCAATTTATCTTACTGCAATTCATTTACTCGTGTTGCACTTTACTCTTTTTGCATGATAAACAACAGTTGCATGAAAACCTACACCTTTAGGACAGAAACCAAAACTGAAACCCATAACTAAATTAAAAGACACTACAAGATAAAATTCACCGCCACAACATTCAAAATATAAAACAACTCAAAATTTAATCACAAACATAACAACAAAACTACAACTACAACTAAATTAAAACGTCTTATTGGATGATCGGGAATACCTCGGATGATGTAACCTACGTGTTGCTAACGGGATTTCCCACGATCTAAATGAAAGTGTGGAACTCATTCAATTGAGTTTAGCAAATTCATCTGGACTAAGTGAATCCGATAAAAATAACGATGCCGGAAGGATGGAACCGTGGGATCTTAACCGGTGTTGTTATAATCAACTTTAAGATTTGTCTTAACTAAAATATTAAAGACACATGGAAATTAAGACTTGCTCTAAAACCAAACACTTCTCTCATCTCCTGATTTGTGACTTCTAAAACTAAACCTCTGCAACGACAAGGAGCTCGGAGCATGGTGGGCAGCACGGCCATCGTCATCAGCAAAATCTGAGTCTACTTCAGCAGAACTATCTTAGAATTAAATAACCAAGCCATAGGACTTCGAGGTAGTTTGCCTGGTGCAACATAAACCCTCAACTCTTCGTTAGGCATTTGCATGATCATGTCATGTAAATTAAGCCCTAATCGGTCTTAGGACTCCGAGGTAGTCGTCCGATACGACATAAACCCCCACATCTCCGAGGCTATTTGTATGATTTTATCATACAAACATAAGTCCTAATTAATTAAAATTGGCAAGATCAAAACATTAAATAAATATTAGGACTTTCCTAAATTCGAAGCCAAACAATAGGATAGTCGGGAAATTACCGAAGTTCGCTTCGAATCTGTGATTTCTCCTACCCTTCTTCCTTTGAATTCCCAAAACAAAATGTTTCAAATTTGATCCATCCCCAATTGAAATTCCAAAATTCAATCCATTGAAAACTTAAACTTTGAAATTCTTGAGAGCAGAACTACTGATTATTATCGAGAGTTTTCTTAGGTGATTCCCGTCACTTAAGATGTAATTAACTATAGGGGCTTGCCCTTATAGGGAACTTTAAGAACCAAGGTAATATAAACCCTGCTTAATTCATTTATATTAAGCAGGGGAACTTGTCGGCTTATAAAATTGGTTCGCAGACCAAACGGATGTCACAAACCTTTCTAGTTTATTTAATCGAGCCTCATTATCAAGCAGTATGTCTATTCTTCGGGATAGATACACGGTTTGTAGTGCGGCGCTCGTTTATATAAACTATTCGGGATGTGAGATCAGTTTGATTTCATATCTTAAAATTTTCAAATTTAAAATTATTTTCAAAATCAAATATTACTTTTCAAATTATTTATTTAAATTAAACCTAAAATAAGCCGCACATCCCTATAGCGGATCAGCCATGTTTTGACTCGTCAAAGGACACTTGGTGGTTTAAAATCTATATGGATTTAATAAAATCCATATAAAACTGAAAAACTTCAAAATTACATATGTTTGCACACAAAAATCACAAAATAATAACCAAAATATCTCTGAACGCAGGGTAGAAAGGAGAAACAATTTGGAATTGAAGTTTTGAATTTTTTATTTATATTTAATTTTCAATTAATTAAATACTCTCTGGAGGATTTTAATTATTAAAAATTAATTATAAGTCAGAAAAAGTAGAAAATTTCAAGGACCAATCTTTAGATCCTTAGGAACAATCTCTGATTGTTCCATGTCTAGAAAGATTCTCTAGGACAACATTTCCTAATTTTCATTAGATTGGACAATTATTTTTAACAATTGATCTAAAAATCAGAAAATAGGAAAATTAAATTGGAAATTAGTTAGAAATTTAGGGGGACAAATCTAAGCCCTAAAATGATAGACTCTAACCTTTGGAAAATTTAAAATGACAATTTCTTAATAGGGTTAAAATTTTAAAATTTTAAAATATAAAAACCCTAAAAATATTTTTTAAAAATAGAAACTCTTTATCTAACTCATGCCACCATGAGTTAAGATTGAGTTCAAAAACTCAATGGACTTATATCAAAACTTGATTAGGATTAATCCAACATTAGCCCTAATTAACTCAATTAATCCTTAATTAAATTATGATTAAAAACAAAATTAAAATCTAATTAGGTTTAATCATACATTAAACTTAGTTAATTCTCCATTAGCCTTCATTATATTAGGCTTAGGAAAAAATCAAACTTTAATTAAGCTTAAGATATCACTAGGCTTAATTAAACCTATTAAACCTTAACTAAACTAGATTTAATACAAAATCAAACTTTAATTAAGCTTAAGACATCAGTAGGATTAATTAAACCCATTAAACCTTAACTAAATTAGGTTTAATACAAAATCAAACTCTATTTAAGCTTAAGACATCACTAGGCTTAATTAAACCTATTAAACCTTAACTAAATTAGGTTTAATACAAAATCAAACTTTAATTAAGCTTAAGACATCACTAGGCTTAACTAAACCCACTAAACCTTAACTAAATTAGGTTTAATACAAAATCAAACTCTAATTAAGCCTAATATATCACTAAGCTTAATTAAACCTCTTAAATCTTAATTAAATCAGATTTAATATAAAATCAAAGCCTAACTAGGTCTAATCCTTTAGGCCTAATTAAACCATTAAATCTTAACTAAATTAGACTTAATTAACCTTTAACCAAGTTAGACTTAACCCTAAACAAGTATAATTAATTAATTAAACCTTACCCAAATTAGGTTTAATTAACCTTTAAACTAATTAGACTTAACCCCAATTAAGTTTAATTAATCAATTAAACCTTACCTAAACTAGATTTAATTAACCTTTAAACCATTTATACTTAACCCTAATTAAGTCTAATTAATCAATTAAACCTTACCCAAATTAGGTTTTATTAACCTTTAAAACAATTAGACTTAACCCTAATTAAGTCTAATTAATCAATTAAACCTTACCCAAATTAGGTTAAATTAACCTTTAAACCAATTAGACTTAACCCTAATTAAGTCTCCCTAATTAAGTCTAATTAATCAATTAAAACATTCCAAAATTAGATTTAATTAACCTTTAAATCAATTAGACTTAACCCTAATTACGTCTAATTAATCAATTCAACCTTACCCAAATTAGGTTTAGTTAACATTTAAACCAATTAGACTTAATCCCAATTAAGTCTAATTAATCAATTAAATCTTACCCAAATTAAGTTTAATTAACCTTTACACCATAATTAAGTCTAACACATTAGACTTAATCAAAATTATTAAACCTTAACCAACGAAGGTTTAATCAATCCTAAACCATAATTAAGTCTGTCACATTAGAATTAATTAAACTAATAAAACTTAACTAACTAAGGTTTAATCAAACTTATACTCTAATTAAGTCTAACTTATTAGACTTAATTAACATTCAAGCCTTACATAAATTAGGCTTAAGTTAAGTCTAACTTTAACTAGCCTTAGTTAAACCTTAAGCTTTACTTAAATAAGACTTGAATGGTCTTTAATTCTAATTAAGTCCAATCTAATTAGACTTAATTAACCTTTGAGTATTACTTAAATAAAACTTAAACCTTAGTTAAGTTTATTTTAACTAGACGTAACTTAATCCTTAGGTTCAACCTAAACTGTACCAAAGTTAACATAAACCTTAGGTTCAACCCATATTGAACCTAGCTCAACACTTTTTAACTTAAGTTCAAACAGACATGAACTCAAGTTAACTCAACCTTGGATTCAATCTACATTGAATATAACTTAACACTTCTAACTTAAGTTCAAACAGACATGAACTCAAGTAACTCCACTTTGGATTCAATCTACATTGAATCTAACTCAATACTTTTAACTTAAGTTCAAAAAGATATGAACTCAAGTTAAATCAACTTTGGATTCAATCTACATTGAATCTAATTTAACATTGATGGCGACGAATTGTCGCGTGTCGTTGCCATCAATTCTCATATCATGTCATGGTCAAGGAGTCGTCAGCCTATTAATACTGTCGTAATCTTTAATAACCTTTTTGAAAAAGAAGAAGGGAACAAAAATAGATAATTAAAAGAATATTTTGTGTGATATCTTTATAGGGAGAACTCTAGAATGTTCCAATCCTATAAGGAAAATCACGAGTCTGGTAACTAGAGTTGTTATAGGTATTCAACGTTTTCTGACTTCTTTTTACTTCTCCTATAGAAGTAAGCTTCTTTTGTTAATTACATCCTAGAAAATTCTAGTTTTGTCTAAGAAAACTATTTATTAATGTTATAAAATCATTTTTTTAAATACAATTTTGGGAAAATAAACATACAAATGTTTTATTCCTAAAGTTTATCCCAGTTTGTCATGAGATATTATATTAGTCATTTATGTCATGAGGTATCTTCTATAGATATATATTTTTGTTATTTTTTATGATTTTTATTTTATCATGTCAAAGTTAATGTCGGAGTTTTTGTTTTATCATTATTTTAGTTTTATTTTGTCTTTTCATTTGTTTTATTTATTTTAGGTTTGATGACTATCCTAATAGTTCAAGTTTTATTGTCTTTGTTATCAACTATCCTAATAGTTTCGTTTTTGTTGTCATGTCGTTTTTTTGTTTGTTGATGGTTTAGGTTTTGTGGCTAACCTAAAAGTTTCAGTTTTGTTGTTTTTATTATTTTTATGTTGTTAGTCATCCTGCAAAATAGAGTTAGCACATCCTATAACATGCAAAGAAAATTTAAACGAAAAATTATCTTTATTTTGTAAAGAAAATATTGTTAGAAATAATATTTCTTAGTAAAATGTCAATTGTTTTAAAGTTTGTCGGTTATTAAATTTTGGTTGAAATATTAATTTGATTTTTAATTTCAATTTATATCGATTTGGGTTGGTTTTAGGTTCAATGAATTTAAGAACTAGGCTTTTAAATTCAGTTTTCACCTGAACTTAATATGTTTAGTGAAATTTTAGATTTTTGGAGTTGAATTTGTTTGGTTGTGATTTTTAAATTGTCATAAGATTTTTTTGACCCTAAACTTTTGAATTTTAGATTTTTAGATTCAATTATCACTTGAATCTAAATAAGATTTTTAGACTCGATGTCATTTGAGCCTAAGGTTTTGAGTTGAGTCTAATTAGACTTTAAGAATTTATTTAGATTTTTTTAATTTTTATGTTTGATTTGTCAATCTTGAATTTAATTTGTTAATTTTATGTCGATTTAAGTTTAATTTGTTAATTTGTATCAAGTTGGGTTGATTTATGTCAAATTGTGTCAAGTTTGGTTGGATATGTCAATTTTTGTTGAATTATGTTATTTTATGTTGGTTTATATTGTTGTAAATTTTAATTTGAATTGATCTTAAGATTGTGTTGAGTTAAGTTTAATTTTAGTCGAACTTAGGTTTTAAGTTTAGATATGTTGAGTTAAGTTTGATGTGGATCAAACTTAAATTTTAAGTTGAATTTTTATTTTAAAGTTGACTTAGATATGGATTGAATTTAAATTGGGTTAGACTTGAGTTCAAATTAAATTAAACATAAGATTTGGTTTTAGTTAGGCTCAATATATATTGAACCTAATGTTTTTGACTTAGATTATTATTGACTTAGATTCATGTCAAACTGATATAGTTTCGAAGTTGAGTTAAGATTTGTTTAGCTTAAATTCAATGTGGATTGAATTTAAGTTGGATTTGGGTTAATCTTAAATTCATGTCTTATTTAATTTTACTTTAGGTTTTATTTGATTTTGACTTAGGTTTAATTTTTGTTTGATTTAAGCTTATCTTTTGGTTTAAGTTTAACTTAAATTTAATTTAAGTTTAATTTAAGTTTAGTTTGAATTGAATTTGGTTAAAGTTTGACTTAATTTAGTTTAAGTTTGATTTAAATTTAACATAGATTTTATTTAAGTTTAACTTAAGTTTGGTTTAAGTTTAACTTAAGTTTAGTTTAAGTTTAATTTAAGTTTAACTTAAGTTTGGTTTAGTTTAACTTTAAGTTTGGTTTAGTTTAACTTTAAGTTTAATTTAGGTTTAACCTAAGCTTGATTTAAGTTTAACTTTAATTTAGTTTTAAGTTTAGCTTAAGTTTGGTTTAATTTTAACTTAAATTTGACTTAAATTTTAACTTAAGTTTAATTTTAAATTTAACTTAAGTTTGATTTAAAATTACCTTAAAGTTGATTAAGCCTAATGTAGTTAAGGCTTAATGTTTTAATTAGGTCTAATATGGTTTAGTCCTAATTAAGGTTTAGGATTAATTAAAGCTAATGTAACTAAGGTTTAATTGAATTAACTAAACTTAATTAGTGTTAAGTTTAGTTGATTAAGGGTTTATTAAACCTAATTTGATTAAGGCTTAATTAGTTAAATGAACTTAATTAGGGTTATATTTAGTTGATTAAGGGATAATTAAACCTAATTTGATTAAGGTTTAGTTAGTTAACTGGACTTGATTAGAGTTAAGTTTAGTTGATTAAGGGTTCACTAAACCTAATTTGATTAAGGTTTAATTAGTTAACTAGACTTAATTAGAGCTAAGTTCAATTGATTAAAGATTAATTAAACCTAATTGGATTAAGGTTTAATTAGTTAACTGAACTTAATTAGGATTAAATCCATTTGATTAAAGATTAATTAAATCTAATTTGATTAATGTTTAATTGGTTAACTGAACTTAATTAGAGTTAAGTTCAATAGACTAAAGGTTAATTAAAACTAATTTGATTAAGGTTTAATTGATTAATTGAACTTAATTAGGGTTAAGTCTGATTGGTTTAGATTTGATTAAATCCAATTTAGTTAAGGTTTAACTATTCAATTAGGTTTAATGAATTAGGCCTAATAAGGGTTTATTTATTTTAAACTTAATGTAATTAAAGTTTAAGATAATTAATCAGGTCTAATGAGAGATTAGACCAAATTAAAATTTAGGAGTAAGTAAACCTATTAAGGTTTAATTGACTTAATTAGATCTAATTAAGGGTTAGACCTAATTAGGATTTTGAGGTATTAAGCCTAATGAGGTTAGGGCTTAATCAGGGTTAATTAGGTCTAATTGATGTTTTAGGCCAAATTGAATTAAACATAATATGATTAAGGTTTAATAAGGTTTGGTTAGGTCTAATTGGTATATTAAACCTAACTAGGGTTCATTAAGTTTAATATGTCTTTTAAACTTAATTAATTTTATTTTAATGTTAAACTTAAAGCTTATAGATTAATTAAGTTTAATTTTCTTTTAAACTTATTTAAAACTTGATTAAGTCTAATCCAATGTCTTTAAGCACAATTAAGGTTTGATCTGAGTCCTATTGTAAGATAGACTCAATTTTAGCATAGCTCATTATGGGATGAGCCAAGTTGTTTTAAAAGAGGATTTTAGGGTTAAATTAATTAATTTATGATTAATGAATTCTCAACCCTTTTAAAATGTCATTTTAAAAATGTCTAATGACTTAGGTTTTATTATTTTAAGATTATTATATGTCATCTTAAATTTCCTAGTCATTTCATTGTTTTAATTTTCCTAATTTTCATTTTATAATTATTGTAAAGAATAATTACAAGATGTCTTAAAAATTAAGAAATAGTGCCTTAGAGAAAACTTCTAGCCTTGAAAATCAGCAAAGATTCCAAAAGGCAAAAGGATAATTCTATAAAAATTTCATATTTTTCTGATTTATATTTAATTTTTAAAAATTAAAATACACCAGAGAGTATTTCATTATTTAAAAATTAAATATAGAAAAGAAAATTATAATTTTTATCTCATAATTTTCTCCTTTTCATGAAGAATCCAGAGGTATTTTTATTTAATTTAATTTTTATATACAAAGTTAATGAATTTTGATTTTTAAGGTTTAACTGATTTTATTAAACTTAAAAACTAATTAGAAAAGATGAGGGAGTGCGGTGTGTCCTCGAAGCATTGAAATGCGCTCGATGCATCTGCAGAGATCCAAATAGCAAAGCGACTATCTTTAAATCAGAGCCGTTCATTTTTTAAACAGAAGATCGAACTACTGTGGCTCATCTTCCTCATTTCTCTGATCTCGCAGACTGTCCATGGTCTAGGGACAAATACTCACTCAATCCTTGATGGATTTGAGTGATTTTTGTTATTATAGCTTTGTCTCGATGAGATGAAGAGATCCATACGGCTTCGTTAGGGTTTTGAATAAGTTTATTTCACATTGTCACATACCCGAACGCCATTAAAGGAGAAAATCCATAATTTTGTTACAGAGGTCCAAATTTCAAATTGATTTGTTTGGTAGTGTCATTTTGCCCTGAGAAAGCTTCCTGCCACATCAATTTGATATCAAATTGGGTCTACATAGGATTTTGAATTTGGTGAGCTCGGTTTGATGAAAAATGGTCAAGGAAAATTTAGGGACTATGAGAAAGCTTAATTTCAGTTAGTTTCTTCTTCTTTTGACCTCTAAATGGTTTTAGAAAGGCCAATTTTGGGTTTTGTGGAGTTTGGTTTTAGACTTTAATTTTGTTTTGGTTTCAGGTGGCTGGGGTTAGGTCAAACTGGGTTCAACCATTGGGTCAAATGGTGAGGCCTTAGTGGGGATAAATTGCTTAGATCCTAGGGAACATTTTTGGTGTTCATGATCAGAGGTTTTGGGCAGCCAATATGAATCTTATATTTTCTTACTCTCTCTTCCCCTTAAGCTTGTGTTTGAATCTTAACCATGGCAATGGTTGGGTTTGGCTAAGGTTAAGCTAACTTAAAATTATTTAGAGGAGTTGTTAAGGTCCTAATGAAGAGTTTTCATGTTGAGGATATTTTGATTTGAGTGGTGTATGGGGTTCTTCAATGTCTTTTCTTACTCTCCTCATATTCTTGGGCTAGGTCTTATTTATCGCCATGTGGATGGCTTGGTTGAATTTTTAAATGGTTTACAATCATTTGGGAAGCTCTTAACTATGCCATATATGATTTAGATAAGATGGTGGCCTTCAATTGAGTGGGTTTTTGAATTTAAAATAGTTAACTCATGTAGGGTCACTCATGGTTAAAATTAAGTTTTAATTTTAAATTCCTCTCATTTATTCTTTCTAGAGTGGATAATATATTTCTAATTTTGCTGAAATTGCCTCCCTTAGGTAATTGTTGACCTCATTTTTGATGAGGTCTTCTCTTTTCTCTTTAGTACTTAGGATCTAGCCTTAGGCTTTTCCTTTGACTATCTTAGAGGATTAGAATTGGGACCCACCACTTAGAAATTCAAACCACTTCTTAACTCCCTGCAAACTCCACAAACTTGATTGTAAACCCCTAATCACCTCGAGGGTTGGGATCAAATGTGGAAGTTTAAAGGATGAGTTCCTATAGGACTCTTTGGCCTTAGGACTGCCCTGGGTGGCCTGGTCTGGTGAAGGGTTGACTTGCACACACACTACACCTGTGCACTACACTTTCACACACCTCTTAAAATCACACCCCTACCCAACTTGACCTCCTGACTCATGAAGGTCATTCACATGGATGGTCCTTAACCCCTAAGCCCTTGGCTAAGAGGGTTAGGAACAACATAGTGTATGCCTCAAATGAGTCCCTTCATGGCTCATGTGGGCTTAATGTGGCTTCATGGCTCAACAAAAATGATTTCATTCCACTTACATTCACCCAATCTTCAATTTTCCAAATTTTCAATTTTTGACCCCCGGGACCCTACACCCACATACTTCTACCCAAAACCATCGAAATTACCCAAATTTTCTAAAATCACCTAAATCACCCAAAAATCCTCAAGACCAATCCTAAATATTTCCTCACCAATCAAATTGATCATCCATACCCAAAAATACCAAAAATTCCAAAAATACCCCCAATACCCTCCAAATACCCAAAATGCCCCTCTTAGCCAAAAAATCCAAAAATTCAGAAAATTCCCAGAAAATTCCAAAAAATCCCAAATATTCCCAATTTCATTTTGTTCAACTACACCATGGCCTAATTTTGTCAATTTACCCCACTTTTATCAAAACCTCCAATTTGACCCATTTTAACCCAAAGTGAACCCAATGTCAAACCAAACCTACCCAATTGACCCAAATTCTGGTCCAATTCAATTCTAAACTTCAATTCAACATCCCCAACACCAATGTAGACCAAATCCAAGTCCAATTTGATTAGCATTGGGATCCAATTTCACTTTTGGCCTTAAAGCCCAATTTGGACCCATGACCCAAACTTAGCCCAAACTCACCCAATTCAACTCCAATTAACCCCAAATCTTTTCTAAACCTTCCTTAACATCCCCATAAACAAAACACTAACATGATTTGCCCAAGATTTTGACCCAAACGCTATTCAAATTCAACCCAAAATCAAAAAGCCCAATTTTGACCTAAACCCAAACCTAACCCAAATAAGCCCAAACCCCAAAATCAAAGCCCAACCAAAGTCAAAACCTCTTTGAAACACTCCCAAAAACATTTCCCAACATTAATTTTACATCAATTTCAACCCTATCCCAACATTGGCCCAAGTTAGCCCAATTTGACCTATATTGGCTCATTCACCAAAGAAGCCCAAATTCAACCCAATTCAAACCCAAATCACTCCCAATTTGCTCCAAGTCACTCATGACACATCCATGAGCTAAACCCAACAATTATTTGGCTCAAGCCTTTACTAAAATTCCATCCTAAAATCCATTTTAAAATCCAAAAGCCCACTTCCCTAAACCTTCCTAAAAGCCCATTTCCACCAAATACAAAAGCCCAAAATTGGCCCTAAAGCCCACATGACATTTCCATTTGCCATCCATTTAATCAAAGCCATTCCCTAAGTTATAATCCCATCATCAAATAATTCCAAATCAAGCCTCATGCCAAATCACCCCTAAATACCAAAATTTTTCTTAAATCCATTTCCATGAAATTGACTTGACTTTTCCTAAGCCAAAGGTGAGCCATGAAGCCATGCATGAGCCACATGAAAGCCATGAGAGCCTCTTTACATGTCACCATGCCATTTTGGGCAAAAGGAGGAGACTCTTTCCTTAATTCCTAAAGGTCATTAACCACTCCCATGATTCCACTAAATCTTGCTTAAGCTTAATTGTACTTGGATGGTGACCATTCCCCACCGATTAAGCTGACCTAAATCACTTTCTATTCAGCCTAAACAAAGCCTTGGGTGGTGCACCTAGCCCAAATGGAGGGGTTGACCAATTTGAGCCAAAATGAGCCCTCTCCCATTCCATTCTAATCCAAGCCTTTTACACTCGGCCATTGCCGATCGCTTGCACAAACACCCGACCCCGACCCACCCGACCCCGAGGGTGACCCTTGCCTGCCGGCCAGCCACCCCGCCGCCGGAAAACACCATGGCCGAGAGCTCACATGTGAGCCAACTTTGGAATTCTCACCTGCCGAGCCGCCCCATCCCCGTGGCCATTGTGGTCGTTCTTCCCATGCCCGCAGCAGGTGATCCAAAGCCCTAACTCTCCCCGGGAGGCCCTCCACCCTCTCCTATTTAAACACCACCCCCTCACGGCCATGAAAAGAGAGTTGCACAAACCTTGCCGAAACTCGCCAAAATTGTTCCGCACCCTTCTTCACCCTTAGAGCGGTTGATCCCCGAGTGTCAATTCGCCCTAATCCCCACCGACAAAATCCAATTTCTCAACTGAAATTCCACCCAAAACCGGGACACTTCTCCACAGTGGATCAATCCTCAAATTGATTGGTCCTACACCCTCACCGGACCAAGAGAAGGTGTCCACCAAGCAAAAGCCCCATCTCCAAAGCCACCCGACTTGCTCCAGACCTCCAAGCTTTGTGGTCTGGCGTGGTCGAAATCCTACCTAGGCAATTCATCGGACCGGGAGACTTCATCCGGAGCTTGCCGGGACGCAATCGAAGGTGACACAACCCTCAGATTGAAGCCACACTTCTCTGAGCAAAGGTATGAGCTAATTCTTCATCCCGAGCTTCTGGAGATTCTCCATTTCAATGCATGATCACCGTATAGATGTATTCGTCTCTTCAAGACGAATCCATAAAGCATAAGAACACAAAAATCCATTGAGTATCGAGTGAGATATTAGGGATTTAGTGTAGACGGCTCACGGGTGAGGACGCTTGGGGACGATGAATGGATGCCGTCCATTTAATACACGCGCGGACGGACGGCTCGGATTAGGTCGGATCGGCGAGATGATACGCGGAAGGCGGGACCCGGCCGCCGACTCGAGCGGCGGCGTCGAACGGGAGCGCGCCACGCGGCACTTCGGAGATGCTAAGGTCGACGCGGCGCCGACTCGGATAAGTAGAAAAATAGGATTTTTCCGATTTATTTAATTCCCTAAACTTCAAAAATCCATATCTTTGTGTATAAAAATCACAAAAATAAAATAAAAATACCCTCTTGCTCAGTGAACGAGAGGAGAATAATGTGGAAAAGAAATTAATTAATTTTGTCCAGTAATTTATTTTTAATTAATTATTTACTCCCTGCATTGTTTTAATTCTCCATGCATTCATACAATTCACCATGGCATGACACCATAGGGCTTTTGAAGCCTCTGAACTTGGGAACATTCCCTGAATTTTCCAAGGTCAGAGGCCATCCCTATGAGAAGTTACTGATTTTTCAAATTCATGTTGCTGTTTTGAGTATTTTAATTTCCAAAATTAGCATGTTGTGAAATAAATTCTAGAAAAATTTGGTGATGTTCGTTATGACCAGAGAACCTAGGAAAAATAGGACTTGAGTTAATTCACTCAAAATAACCCTAATTGGCTTAAACACCCAAAATAGACCCATAATTAATTAGAGCTAACTATACATCAAATTGACTTGAAATCAATTCTCCACTGACCTTTAGGATCAGAGGAACCCACCATAAAAGTTTGAAGTCAATTGGACTTGGTTAGCCCTATTAAATGGGTTGATTAAGCCATTTAGCCAATTTAAGCTTTAAAAATTCATAACTTTCAAAATACCTTTCAAAAATTCACCAAATTGGTTTTGGAGCCTCTCTGATATCAGGGGAATTTAAGAAAATTAAAATTTCATTTTTCTAAAAAGTTAATTTTTTAGTATTATTTTAATATTTTAATAATTAAAAATTAATAAAAATCACAAAAATAATAAAATTCATCAAAATGTCATATTTTCAAATTTAACCACTTAGGAATAAACCCCATATTTTTCTCAGAGTCTATTTAATGAGATATTAAATTTTAAAGCCCTAGGGTAATTTTAAAATTAAAAAAAATGTATTTTCTAGCATTTTCGTTAAAATAATTATAATAAATCAAACAAAAATTAGAAAATTGTAAAATTTGGTTCTCTGGAATCCTTGATATCAGAGAGAATTTTAAAAATTATAAAATTTATTTTCCAACTTATATTCTATTTTTAAATTAATTAATACTCCAGAACTTAAAATAATTTTAATAAATAAAATATAATTCAAAAAAAATCACAAAAATTGGTCCAAGTAGTTCTCTGGTCATTAGGAATGTCCCATAATTTTCTTAAGGATAAAAACTTTCCCTTGGTCATATTATTAAATTTTCCTTGGAAATCCTTATTTTCCACCAAAAATAATTACATAAATAAATTAAATAAAAAAAAATCACATTTTCTCCTCTAATGTCTTTATTGACATATGAATGAGGTCACATAAAAATTTCAAATTCATTTGAGCTCAATTTAGTGAGTTATGAAATTATTAAGCTTGAAGGGCAAAATGGTAATTAAAAAATTTAACCCTTAATTAAAACTTTAGGCTTAATAAAATTAAAGAGTAAATTATTTGATCTTAATCTGATTTGGATGATTGAAATTTAAATAATTGAAGGCTAGAAACTTACTAAACACTTTAAGAATAATTAAAATAAACCTTAATAAAATAATTAATTAATTTGGAAGAATAATAAAATTGGAATTATTAAAATAGGGATGTTATTAGGAAGAGGTTTGTTCTTTAATTTAAGAATCCCTAAATTAATTGTCTTAATAATATTTAATCCTTAATTAAAATGATAATCCAAGTTTAAGGTTTAAAATGCTAAAAGATTTAATCATTAAATTAAATTAAAGCTAAAATTATTTAAAGTAAATCCCTTTAAAATAAAATATTAAATTAAATTAAATTAAATTAAATTAAATTAAATCATATTAAATTAAATTAAAATTAAATGAAATTAAAATTAAATTAAATCATATTAAATTAAATTAAATTAAATTAAATTGAATTAAATAAAATTAAACTAAATTAAATTAAATTAAATTAAATTGAATTAATGACATCACCTAAGACATGAAGAATTCAAAAATAAATCTAAAATAACTTGAACACTATTCCAAACTTAAATCATTAATTTGAACTTAAATTTAAATCACAAATCATTAAATATCGTTTTGCCCTTAGGAGCTTTTACTATTATAACTCCTAAATGGAGTATCAAATGAAATGTCACTTCATTCATAAGGATATTCAAACATCCTAATTCACTGAGCAAGAAATAAAATTTAACTTAAACACCCTGGATGATTAATTCACCTGCACAATAGAATTCATTCGGACTTAGGACAATTCCCGAAATATTGAAAAGATGTTTAAGATTCGTCTTAAACACTTCCTCAATATGATGGAATGCCCTTAAGAACAAATTGAGCTTAGTTGTTCTTTGGTGAAGAAAATCATCCTTAAAACCAAAATTGAAGACCTAAACGTCATAGGATTGACTAACTATAGGATTAGGATTTTGGTAGACAACCAAAACCTTCCCTTAGCTTTACCTAGGTGTTACTTGCAATTATATAAATGCCTTAACATGTGTTTTAAGTGTAGGTGAAAATGATGGGAGTGCCTACCAGGTATGCATTTAAGTTTATTGCAATTTACATTTAGCAATTTATTAAATGTCTTACTTTCCCGCATTTACAAATGCATGAAAATGATCGAACCCAGCATGTTTAAATAACTCAAAACTTAATCACCAACAAAAATAAAACTGTAATTACAACTAAAATTAAAATGTCTCGTTGAATGATCGGGAATACCTCGGATGATATAACCCACGTGTTGCTAACGGGATTTCCCACGGTCTAAATGAAAGTGTGGAACTCATTCAGTTGAGTTTAGCAAATTCATCTAGACTAAGTGAATTCGATGAAAATAACGGTGCCGGGATGACGTAACCGTGGGATCTTAATCGGTTCTGTTTAATCAAACTTTAAGATTTGTTTTAATTAAAAAATATTAAAAACACGTAGATCTTATGATTTTCTCTAAACCAAAACACTTCTCTCATCTCCTGATTTATGACTTCTAAAATTAAACCTCTGCAACAACAAGGAGTTCGAAGCATGGTGGGCAGCACGGCCATCGTCGTCAGCAAAACTGAAATCTACATCAGCAAAACCATTCTTAGAATTAAATAACCAAGCCATAGGATTTCGAGGTAGTTTGCCTAGTGCAACATAAATCCTCAACTTTTCGTTAGGCATTTGCATAATCATGTTATGCAAATTAAGCCCTAATCGGTTTTAGGATTCCGAGGTAGTTGTTTGGTACGACATAAACCCTCACATCTTCGAGGCTATTTGTATGATTATATCATACTAATATAAGTCCTAATTAATTAAAATTGGAAGTATTACAACATTAAATAAACTCTCAAATTGAAGCCAAACAATAGGATAGTTTGGGAAGTTGCCGAATTCTTCTTGGATCCTCAGCTTCTCCTACTTTTCTTCCATTGGACCCCTGAAAATAACTGTTCCGAATTTGATCCATTCCCTATTGAAATTTCCAAAATTCAATCATTTGAAAACCTTAAACTGTGAAATTCTTGAGAGCAAAACCACTGATCATTATCGAGAGTTTTCTTAAATGATTCACTTCATTTAAGATGTAATTAACTATAGTGGGCTTGCCCTTATAGTGAACTTTAAGAACCCAGTAATATAAACCTTGCTTAATTCATTTATATTAAGCAGGGGAACTTGTCGGCTTATAAAATTGGTTCGCAGACCAAACGGACGTCACAAATCTTCTAGTTTATTTAATCGAGCCCCATCATAAGGCAGTGTGTCTATTCTTCGGGATAGATACACGGTTTGTGATGCGATGCTCGTTTATATAAACTATTTGGGATGTGAGATCGGTTTGATTTCATATCTTAAAATTTTCAAATTTAAAATTATTTTCAAAATCAAATACTACTTTCTAAATTATATATATATTTAAATTAAATTTAAAATTCGCCGACAACTTCTGTAGGCGACCCCTTTTAAAAAATACAACACTCAACCTAAAAATATGCCGACAATTTCTGGCGACTCCGCTGGGGACTAGTTCCTCTCTCCATTTTAATCAAATAGTTCTGCTTTCAAAAATCGGTAGTGTATCCATGTCCCTAGTGGATCAAACTACCCTTCTTTCCGTTGGAATATTATGTTCATTTCTACCTTGAACGAGTATGGCCAACATTCTCTCGGATTTAGGAGCCACTCGTTTAGACACCCCTAAACGAGAGAGGTTCCAAGATCCTTTTACCTCATTACCGAGGAGGGTGGACCCCCAATGGGTGTTAGTTTAGGAGTGATCTTTCGAGTCGAGAGGTCTTGCATAAGACTTTCTTTCCCTTTCTAACTCTGAATCAGATTCATTACCTTCTCTACACCTTTGAACATTCCGTTCTAAATAAACAAACCCCCTAATGAATGACTCTTTTAACAAATATACATGAACAAGAATGTGTTCGGACACTTTTCAATTCCTTTCTTTTTGTCCTGATGAGAAGAAGCATAACTTGGGACTGACAATCAGAATCTACCTTGCAGAAATGGAAGCCCCAAAGCTGATTTTCTCCTTCACCAACGGACTGGACTTTCGCTGTTTACAAGGATGAGCTGCCCGACAATGGGATCATCCGGTTTGGACAAGGATTCGAGAACACAAATGTCAAGATCGCTGACGTTACCCTTTTCGCGCTGATGGACAAAGTGTCAGAAACTGAGAAACCCATGATTGAGTTCAACCTTAAATCAACTCAAGAATTTCCCCTCTCGCAAAGGGTTCCAATCGAGAGGAGTACCGCCGTCCAAAGGAGGACCGTTATCTCTACCCCCACTCGGTCTAGTCGTCTCCGCACCTACCCCTGCTCCCGCCAAACTGAAGGGGAAGGAAGTTCAAATTTGTAACGAGCATGTTACCGTGGAGGGTACAGATTTCCGTACAAGACCTTCTGTTTTTGAAATTGGGTCCAGCTCAAGGGTTCCACCCCTAACACGGACTCAGAGGAGAAACGAGGCGGGAAGATCGCCGTAAAGGCCGTAGCCGCCGAAGTCGCTTTCCTAGAAGAAATTCCCGAGTACACACCACTACCCGAATACATACCATTGTCCGAGTATACACCCCTTTTGGAAGGAAGTAGATTCCATCCCCTTTCCGCCGCAAGCTGACGAGGAAAATGTCCGCAGGATTGCCTCTACATTACCTCGGCCCGCATACTATAGTGACAACAGAAAGAAAAGGGCAAGGGTTACACCATTTGCCCGACTACAGACTGTGATTGAAAAGTTAGCAAAGAAAGAGAGATGCCCTGTATCGGAAATTTTAAGAAGGATAGGGCGGGTGCCAGCCAAAGCCCGTCTTGGGCCGCAAGTAGAATCTGCTATCGCCGCAGAAGAACCAAATAAGAAAATGAAGGCTAGCCCACCTGTTGTTGTTTCAGGTTTACAGATCATGGAGGATACCACCTTCCAAAGATTCACTGACGGCACCATCCGGTCCTAGGCCTTCTGTCGCTAGAAGGATGGTATGGCGTCCCACTACCGACCAATTAAGACCGAAACAACGACCGTAAAAGGAAAGTCTCGTCGGGAGACTCGAGTCCGAAGAAAGTGCTACCGCAATAGAAGGGAACTCATGAGAAAGAAGCTCGACAGTTATCACATGACAACTGCAAGGATGTACAGAAAAGGCCATTAGAAGACGCTATGGAAAAGCTAAGGACTGATATTCGACGATTAGCAAGGGAAAGAGAAGAGAAATTCGGAGATGAAGTTGACTCGTCAGAGTTCATGGATGATGAGTATGCGAAAATTAACATGGTAGAAACACGAGCTTCGTCAGCTTCACAAGGTGCTCCCGCGACTCGCGAAAGAGAGGAGCCGAAGTAATGAGAAGGCGACTTCAAGAGAAAGATGATACGATCGCCCAAATGGCAAAAAGGATGGAAGAGATGGTCGTAGCCTTAGCCACTCTCCGTAGTCGGGTTCAACCCCAAAGAGAAACACCCCCGAAGTCATTCACATTGTAGACGGAGGAAAGGAGATTACATCCGTCAACGGGGATGATCAATTAAAGAAGGATGCAACACAAAGTATGATCCCGGAAAAGGATATCAAGAACATGGTGGAACGACGAGTGCGAGAAGCCTTGGCACAATCAAAGAGCGGAACATCCATTCGGACGGGTAGACCTTACCCCGAAGAATTCGACACTCGTCCAATATCCGAAAGGCTTTGTACCACCTCCGTTCAAGACCTTTGATGGAACCGGAAACCCTCGGCAAGCATGTTGCACATTTTCGTGCCGCTTGTTGCAATGCCGGCGGAAGTGATGCTTTACTCTTCCGACAATTTGTCGCCGACTCGTCGTGGATCGCCTTTGATTGGTATGCGGAATTACCAAACGGTTCGGTGAAGACATTTTCGAATTAGAGAACCTCTTCATCAAGAGATTTGTCGGAGCTCAAGCACCACATCACTATAGGTGATTTAGTGGTAGAGAAGCAGAAACCGAACGAAACCTTGGTGGACTACATACTTCGATGGAGGAACCTAAGTCTGAAGTGTGAGCCACGATTACAAGAACGAAGATGCGATCGGCATTTTCCTAAAAAGCATCCATGGCCCGATAAGCACTTCTCCTCAAGGGATTTACTATTAAGACCTTCGAGAAGTTGTTAAGCAAGGCCGGAAGCTTGCAAGAGGAGGCAAAGCAATTAAGTTTCACCGATAAACAGTACAAACGAAGCCCGTGAAAACTTTTGAAAAGAAGTCCGGGATTGTCGCAGCTAGCCGATAAAGGCAAACAACCGATACAAATATCGTCGAACGACCGCAAAGAACCTCAACGGAATTACCAACGAACCCCGTCCCAGCTATCGATCATCTCAACAAGATGAACAACCGCCTCGTCCACAACGTACGCTAAGGGAGCTTCCGAGCGGTGAGTATCCGTTCAAGAATGAGGCAAAGGCCGACAATGTTCCGCTGATCCGATGAAGACCCCGCATTTCCAATCGCCGCAGCCTAAAAGACCGAAGAAGTCGACAAGAGAGGTGATCCTAACTTTTGCCCTTACCACCGGATGCTTGGGCACAAAATAGAAGATTGTATTACTTTCAAGAGTTGGCTCAACGACAATCTTCGGAAGGGGAATATAACGATCCCGAAAGAATACATGAAGGAACCCCAGAAAGGAGGTTCCGTCAATGTTATCTCGACGGATTTCATCGTTCCAATAGATCCCTATGCGACTGATGATGGATGGACTACCGCTTGGACAAAGTCTTCAAAGAAGGTTTTGGATCACATCCAAACCGCTTCGGTGCAAGCCTCAATTCAGAGTTCGAAAACTGTCAAGCCGGTGCTATCACTTGCGATAGAAGAACAACCTCAACAAGAGACGATTGAAGAAAAGAAGAAAATTGACGAAGAAGAGAAGACCGAGGCACCTAAGGCTAGACTAGGGGCTGCTTATCCTAGGATAGTTGTTTCCGATTCGGGGGAGAAATCCCTCGAACCTCTGACTCTGTATGATTATTTGCTCACTCCGATGGGATCTTATAATGATGAGGGTTATGGCGTTGGCTACGTTTCGATCGTTTCTAACGATTACGTAACTAGCGACAATCAACCTAATCCAGACGTCGATTCCGATACAAATAATAATTCTCAAATCATACACAATCTCGACGATCACACTGACGAAGAAGACATCCACCAGGAAGGCTACGATAGTTCAATAAGCAACGAATCTATTTACGAGTTTCGAGGAGCTCCAGTCACAATAGAGTTAGAGCCTTCAGACTCCGAAGCTAATCCTAAAGAACCTGTCGTTCCGATTCGGAGGAGACACCAAGCAAACTCAATGCTAAACTTAGAAGAAATCACGGAAGTCAACTTAAGAAGTGGAAGAGTTCTACCTCCGAGAATGGGTCCAAAAGACAAAGGAAGCAGTGTGGTTGTTCGGGAAGAACCAACCCCTGCAGAAGAAATACCCATTCGAGAAGAAAGCGAGGCACATGAAAACAAAGTGGACTACAATGTGCTAGCCCATCTTAGGAAACTACCAGCCAAACTGAGCATCTACGACGCTCTCATCTTATCAAAGGAGATGAGAGAAACTCTGATCAAGGCCTTGCTTGATCCAGAAATCTGCTTAGCTCAAATGGCCGGAGAGTCCTTAGATGAGGTTTGCTCGTTAAAGGAACAGCGAGGTGTTACCTTCACGGACAACGACCTACTACTTGGGACGACGGACCACAACCGACCGTTGTACATTTCGGCTACAATCGGGAAGTTTACACTCTCCGCAGTATTGGTGGATCCAGGAGCATCAATCAATATAACGAATCTCCGAACGCTAGCATACTTGGAAATTGATGCTCGCGAGCTCGAAGCGGACAAAATGTTATTAAGAGGATTCAACCGTAAAGGAGAAAGAGCCCTCGGATCAATAACACCGCTAATGAAGACCGGTGACTTAGCAAAGACAACCGCTAAATTTCACATAATTGATTCGTAAACGTCATTCAACGCTCTACTGGGCCGACCATGGATACATGAAAACAGGATGGTACCATCATCTCTACATCAATGCATTAAATACTACGATGGAGGGGAACAGTGTATTAAAGGTGACTTGCAACCGTTCTCCGTACATGAAATCGTAATCCATGAAGATGCAGCTTATTATGCACCTCCAAAGAAAACAATCTTCTCCAGAGATACCATAACAAATGAAGCAAAGGAAATTTGGGACAACGAAGAGCCTGAAATTCTCGTCCAACAGTCACTCACCACTCCCTTACGGTGAGATGGTGAAGGTTTCTCCACAACTCGCATCCGAGGTCGAGGCCGGGACGAGGTCGTGCGCAGAGACGTTAGGACGATTGGACGGAAGAAACCGCCCATCAAAGTTGATTGGGAAGATAGTTCGAAGAAGAAAAAGAAATCAAACAAGAAATAGCGACAATAAGTAGGAAGAAGCCGCAATTCGAATCCCTCTCGAAGATGAAAGAAATGAAGAATATAAATCGATGTACGAGAAGATTAACCACTATGTACATACTATGACCTTAACCCCGATCCATTCTAATAAGATCGAGGGTATGGAGGTCAAAGAGGTACGTAGCGGTGGGGCAAAGCCCATCAAATTTTACCGTGGTGCTCCTTCCTCCAAAACTGAAAATAATGTACAATTTGAAGATGCTACTTCATCGAATTAATGGAATTGCATTTCGAGTGGTACTCTCCCCGTGTTCAAAATTTAATTCAGCCGTGGTTTCTTACCTCGACAATGGACAAAAGGTCGATCACAACATTTCGAAAAATTATGGGATAACTCCGGTCGTCCACCCAATGCAAAATATGGTCTCGGTTCGGCACGAAGAGATCGATCGACGATACCGAATTCGCATGGTTGTCACTTGCGAGTCTAATGAAAACTCGCATGGAAACTACGGAAGAACTCGAAGATTTACAAATTGGAGACGCTCCACCGTAGTTCGAAGAAGAGATCAAATCTACGATGAGACGAGTTAACGGAAGTTAACTTAGGTACTAGCGAAGAACCTAGACCTACCTTTGTTAGCTCCTTACTCAATAAAGAAGACTCCGAAGAAATAATCAAGTTATTAATGGAATTTAAAGATTGTTTTGCTTGGAGCTACGCTGAGATGCCAGGTTTAGCTCCAGAGGTTGCAGTCCATAAGCTAGGAGTGGATCCCCGCTTCGTTCCGCTCGACAAGGTCCCGAAGAATGCGTCTTGAAATCGAACAACAAGTCATAGTCGAAGTTAAGAAGCTAATAGACGCTAAATTTGTCCGTGAAGAACAATACCCGACTTGGTTAGCCAATGTGGTACCGACCGAAAGAAGAATGGTCGGATCAAAATTTGTGTGGATTTCGTAGATTTAAACAAGGCATGTCCGAAAGATGAATTTCTCTACCGATCCTGAATTAATGATCGACATTGCTTCAACACATGAAATATTCTCATTCATGGATGGATCTTCGAGATACAATCAGATAAAAATGGCTCCAGAAGATGAAAAACTTACAGCGTTTAGAACGCCGATCGGAGTATATTGCTACACAGTGATGCCATTCAGACTGAAGAATGCAGGAGCAACCTACCAGAGAGCGATGACAAGAATTTTTGATGATCTCATCCACAATCAAGTCGAATGCTACGTGGACGATGTGGTCATCAAGAGCAAAGTAAAAGAAAACCACCTGTATGATTTGAGAATTGTTTTCGAACGATTAAGACAATTTAACCTTAAGATGAATCCCTTAAAATGCGCCTTCGGCGTCACCTCCGGGAAATTCTTAGGATTCGTTGTCCGACATCATGGAATTGAAATCGACCCGAAAAGATTAAAGCTATCTTAGAAATGCCACCTCCCAAAACCTTAAAGCAACTACGATCTTTTCAAGGGAAGTCGGCATATCTTCGACGCTTTATCTCGAACTTGTCGTAGGTGTCGACCTTTCTCGGCACTAGTTAAAAAGGACGCCAAATTTATTTCGGGAAGAGAAATTCCGGAGGGCCTTCGAGGATATTAAACAATATTTAATGACACCTCCCGTCTTAGCAGACCCCGGCCTCGTGTAGACCGCTAATACTTTATACCGCGGCTTTAGACGACTCTCTCGGAGCCCCGTTAGCCTGTGTCAATGATGAGGGTAAAGAAAATGCTCTTTATTACCTAAGCCGTCGTTTATCGCCGACGGAAATAAGGTATCCCGCAATCGAAAAGCACCGTTTCGGCTCGATCTTCGCCGCTCAAAAGCTCGTGCATTACATGCTTTCTCATAAGGTCAACCCGATTTCGAAATTTAATCCATTGCAATACTCGATGACCCGCCCAACGCTTTCCGGCGGACTCGCCGATGGTCGATGATATTATTGCAATTCGATATAACTTTCGTGCCTCGCGTGCCGTAAAGGGACAAGTCTTAGCGGACTTCCTCGCAAAGACATCCTTTGCCGGCAGAACCGCCTCTCAATGACGACTTGCCGGATGAACAAATAATGAACCTAGAAGACCCTGATGATCGACGTTGGGAATTGTATTTCGACGGAGCATCTTCAGCACATAAAGACGAAGAATCACAAGTGATAGTGCCCGGTAAGGCAGGGATCAGACTAATCTTTATAACACCGGAGCGGGGGATGTTAAGATACTCCTACCACTGACGAGCCATGTACAAATAACGAAGCGAATACGAAGCCCTCATAACGAGACTCGGAATTAACTATTCAAATGGGGATAACGGACTTCAACATCTACGGGGATTCGCAATTAATCATTCAACGGATCGCCGGACAATACAGAATTTTAAAACCAAGACTCGAGCAATACTTCCAAGTATGCCATACAAACTGTTGGAACAAATTCCGAATGTGACAATCTACAAAATTCCCGAAAAGAAAACGCTTTAGCGGATGCGCTAGCCCGTCTCGCAAAAGAATTTGCCCGTTTGCAAGATGAATCGATGGAAGTGTCGGCTCACTGACGTCAGGTCCTATCACGGCTCGACGTAGACACAATATACAAATCGAAAAGGAAAAAGGATCAATTGCAAGCAGTGACGGAAAACACGGAAGATCGGCGACAACCATTGATAGATTACTCGCAAACAGGAAAACTACCAGACGATAGGTCGTTAGCCCATCAGATCAAGAAAAGAACTCTGTCCTATGCATTAATAAACAACACATTATACAGAAGATCTTTTGATCAAATGTGGCTAAGGTGCCTAAGCGGGTCCGAGGCCCGTGAAATCGTTAAAGAGGTGCATTCAGGACTCTGTGGCGCTCACCGATCGAGTCCGAAGATGAAAATGAAAATTAAAAGACTAGGGTACTACCGGCCCTCGATGATGATCGACCGCATGAAAATCGCCAAGAGCCGTCACCAATGCCAAGTGCACGGAGTGGTTCTACACCAACCTCCAAATGTGCTACATCCGACAATCGCATCGTGGCCATTCGAATGTTGGGGCACGGATATAGTGGGTCCAATAGAACCACCGTCGTCAAAAGGACATCGTTTCATTCTTGCGGCTACGGATTACTTTTCCAAGTGGGCGAAGCGGCTCCACTCGTAGAAGTGAAAGCACACCACGTGCTACGCTTTTTAAGAACCAAGTTGTCTACCGCTTCGGGGTGCCGCGCGAGATCATCTCGGATAATGGGTCAGCATTCGAAGCACGCAAATCAACAATTTTGTCAAGAGACACGGAATCGACCGGCGATATTCAACAATTTACTACCCAAGAGCAAACGGCCTCGTCGAGGCTTTTAACAAAACTCTCGTTCAAATTTTAAAGAAGACTTTAGACGACAATAAGAGAAATTTGCACGAGAAGTTGTTAGAAGCTTTATGGGCCTACCGGACAACCTTCAGAACTCCTACTCAAGCTACACCTTATGCTCTAGTGTATGGGTCCGAGGCAGTGTTACCTTTAGAGGTCCAGCTTCCTTCACTCGGGATTGCAATTGCAAACAAGATCACGACGGAAGAGAATGCCAAATTGCGACTAGAAGAATTGGAAAGCCCGGAAGGGAAAGACTTGCAGAGCGAAGAAAATTTAGAACTATACCAAGCTAAGATGGTTCAAGCCCATGACGTATTGAGTCCGCCCAAGAACCTTCAAAGTTGGTGATTTAGTTCTCGTTCTCAAAAGACCTATCCTTGCACACCGCAAGATAGGAGGAAAATTTGAACCCACTTGGGAAGGACCGTTCGTAGTTGAGGCGAGCCTCACTCGGGAGGCTCCTACCAGCCTAGTGAACTCGCCAAGGAGAACGACATATGCTTCCGATCAACGGACGATACTTGAAAAAGTATTACGCTACCTGATGTTTCGAAGGAATGAACTTTCCATCCCTAGAAGCACGGGTGAAGTAATTACTTATGACTGGGTCCGAACCCAAAAAATAAAAAAATGTGCTAAAATAAATAAAATCATGATAATAAAGTTTTCTTTGTTTTCTCTCTTCCAAATCAAAATCTCTTTCCTGATCTTATCCCATTTCATTCCTGTTGAATTGAAAATACAAAAGTAATAAAAATTTTTTTGTCTTTAATAAACATTTTCTTAATGTTCTTGTTCTTAAGTACTGACTCCCGATCCTTTTCCTTGTCTTTTCGCGAGGAAATGTCGAACGGGCGGTTGGTCCCGAACTTTAGAAATGGCGTAAGCCTTGCACTCGACGAAAAGAGGGTGAAAGATGGAGCGATAATAGAGATTGACTCGGACTTCGCACCGGCATGCCCGCAATACGAGGAAAGTGACCGTGTCCCGATTGACGAGAGGAACCGCCCGATCGACGAGTAATGAAAGTGGGTGGCCCAAGCCACCAATCCAAGCGAGTAAGAAAAGAAAAATAAACACCGAAGAGGACAAGAAAATCAAATCTGTAGTCGCTACAGAAGAGGGCGAGCTTGTCAGCGCCGCACCCACAGAAACTCAGGAAGTACGAAGAGCTACTCTCACAGCAACTCAACGAAGAAACAAAAATCGCCGTATCCGCAAGATGCTAACTAAATTAGCAGACGGACCGCGCGCGACGAGGAAGTTGCTACCGCGTACATATACTTCAAAGATACCGGTTCGCCGAGAACCCGAAGAAAGGAGACCAACTCCCGGGATGACGAAGAAACCGAGAGAAATCTCAAGAAGAACAGAAGAAAGAAGGCTACTACGCCATCAGATGAAGCCACCGGTAATGCATGACCTCGTTGCAGAAGCAACCCCGGAGGATGTCCCGACGGATATCATTCCCGAGGAGCCGAGGTATGCAGGAGAACGTGAAGGGATTGAGCCATATATCCCACAGTACGTCACCAGGCCTCGCCATTTACAAATTATCCCAGAATACGAGCTAGAAAGGATACAGAATGTCCAGAAGAAAACTTTTGAATATTTTGAGAAAATCAGAGGCAGGAAGATCAATATACTTGAAGGCCTCGAGCTACATACGTACGTGTTCTCGAATATGAACAACAACAAATCGTGGACTCGCATCCGGATTTGAAAAAGATGGGCCGAGCGGGTCGCTTAAGAGAAAATACTTACTCGAACCCCGGAGATGGATGCCGTGGAAGGGGAGAATTACAATACAATGTGGATGTCGCTATAACTTCGCAGAAGACAGGAAGGGAAACCCACCGGGGATACTCCGTCATGGCCAGGTGGATCCAATGCCATTAGTCATTAAAAGGATGGTAAAAAGAATGATAACATGGGGGGTATTACCAGCAGATTGCATACCCAACAGTTGCATCATCAACATTTACAAGAAGGGTGACTGCATTCCCCCGCACATAGATCACCACGACTTTGTCAGACCATTCCGCACGCTTTCTTTCACGAACGAGTGTAATATCATGTTCGGATCCGACCTCCGTATAGCGAGCCCGTGTGAGTTCCGAGGGCCGGCAAAGATACCATTACCGGTAGGTTCCGTCATGATACTGAAGGGCAACGGAGCAGATGTCGCTAAGCATTGCATACCAGGAGTACCAGTGGAGCGGATCTCAGTTACATTCAGAAGGATGGACGACAGGAAAGCACCTTACCACTTTCAGCCAGACCCGGAGTTAGAGAGCCTCCGGCCTTACGAGCTGTGAGCTACATGGAAAATATCACACCTCCAACGTACATCCATACGACATCCTTGCCAAGGATGGCTTGGAAGGTGATGTTATTGACCATGTACCTCACTATTCAGACATGGATTTTTGACAGATACCCTTTTGGATGGATCGACAAAGATCATACATAGTCCGTTTTGAGTCTATATGGATTGTATGAGATGTATTCCGGATCGAGTTGTACGATGTATCTTCGACGATGATTGGAATGAAAGTGACCATGTCACAATTTTGGCCTTCACCTCTTTTGTGCAAATTGACCGGGAAACGCCATTAAAAGTTAGATGAGCTTCGAACAAAGAACGGAAAAGAAACCAAAAGAATAAAAGAAAACTTTCCTTAAAAATCTAAAAAAATGATAAACTCCAAATTCACGATAAAATAAAATTTGAATCGTTAAAAGACAAACAAAATGACCACAAATCAAATCTCAATCAAATTTCAAATTCAATCTTTCCAAATTTCAAATCAAATCTCAATCAAATTTCAAATCAAATCTCAATCAAATTTCAAATTCAATCTTTCCAAATTTCAAATCAAATCTCAATCAAATTTCAAATTCAATCTTTCCAAATTTCAAATCAAATCTCAATCAAATTTCAAATTCGATCTTTCCGGATCTCACATTAAACCTCAATCAAATTCGAACTTATCCTTCCAAATCGAAATCCAATCGTTCGCTCTCTCCTTGTCTGGGATGGAAGCGGTTGATTCCATTGACACGGATCGAATCTGAGGGCAAGGAATCACATCCAATCTAAACCAGCAACCTTCAATCAACTCTTCTGAATGGGATATGCAACATCTACATATTCCCTCCTAATCTATTTCCTTCCATGAAAGTCTTCTACAACCTTCATGAAATTCTCGAAACACCAAAATTCCACACTCTTCAAATCGCCACTACAAATCCTTGCAAAATAAAAATACATCAAAATCAAATTCTTGAGGTTGAGGATTTTACATCCGATACCGCACTGCTTTAGGATTCTTTCCTATCGCGACCGAAATACATCAAAATCAAATTCTTGAGGTTGAGGATTTTACATCCGATACCGCATCGCTTTAGGATTCTTTCCTATCGCACTGAAATACATCAAAAATAAAATTCTTGAGGTTGAGGATTTTACATCCGATACCGCACTCGCTTTAGGATTCTTTCCCTATTGCACCGAAATACATCAAAATCAAATTCTCGAGGTCGAGGATTTTACATCCGATACCGCACTCGCTTAGGATTCTTTCCCTATCGCACTCGAAATACATCAAAATCAAATTCTCGAGGTTGGGGATTTTACATCCGATACCGCACTCGCTTTAGGATTCTTTCCCTATTAGCACCGAAATACATCAAAATCAAATTCTTGAAGTTGAGGATTTTACATCCGAGACCGCACCGCTTTAGGATTCTTTCCCTATTGCACTCGAAATACATCAAAATCAAATTTCGAGGTCGAGGATTTTACATCCGATACCGCACTCGCTTTAGGATTCTTTCCTATTGCACCGAAATACATCAAAATCAAATTCTTGAGGTTGAGGATTTTACATCCGATACCGCACTCGCTTTAGGATTCTTTCCCTATCGCACTCGAAATACATCAAAATCAAATTCTCGAGGTCGAGGATTTTACATCCGATACCGCATCGCTTTAGGATTCTTTCCCTATTGCACTTGAAATACATCAAAATCAAATTCTCGAAGTTGAGGATTTTACATCCGAGACTCGCACTCGCTTTAGGATTCTTTCCCTATCGCACCGAAATACATCAAAATCTAACTTTTTGAGGTTGAGGATTTTACATCCAATACCGCATTGCTTTAGATTCTCTCCCTATTGCAATGAAGCACACCAAATCAAACCCTTGAGGTTAAGAATTTTACATCCAACACCGCATTGCTCTGAGATCTCTCCTCATTGTAATGATTCAATCCAATCAATTCAATTTTCTTTTGAGGTCGAGGATGTTACATCTAAAACCACAAAATTTCAATTTTCATTTCAAATCAAATCCCTTCAAAATTAATCTTTACAAAACTTCAATCTAAATGAAAACTCAAAATCTAAACTTACACATCAAAACTTAAACTAAAACAAAACAAAAATCTAAATCAAAATTCCCTAGATCATGTGATTTGGGACTCACCTCCTTTTCCTTTCCCAGCGAGAGTTCGAGAATCTCCGGTCTCGTAGATATACTCGACACTCCCCGACGGAAATTCTTCTACTTCGTCTTAAGTTTGTCACTTGGACATCCGTGTTGGTTTTGTTGATCTTTTCGGTCAACGCCAATACGCGCGGTGTGCTTCGGTTAGCACACCACACCTATCGAAGTCCATTTGTTGACCTCATTTTTGATGAGGTCTTCTCTTTTCTCTTTAGTACTTAGGATCTAGCCTTAGCTTTTCCTTTCGACTATCTTAGAGGATTAGAATTGGGACCCACCACTTAGAAATTCAAACCACTTCTTAACTCCCCGCAAACTCCATAAACTTGATTGTAAACCCCTAATCACCTCGAGGGTTGGGATCAAATGTGGAAGTTTAAAGGATGAGTTCCTATGGGACTCTTTGGCCTTAGGACTCGCCCCGGGTGGCCCTGGTCCAGTGAAGGGTTGACTTGCACACACACTACACCTGTGCACTACACTTTCACACACCTCTTAAAACCACATCCCTACCCAACTTGACCTCCTGACTCATGAAGGTCATTCACATGGATGGTCCTTAACCCCTAAGCCCTTGGCTAAGAGAGTTAGGAACAACATAGTGTATGCCTCAAATGAGTCCCTTCATGGCTCATGTGGGCTTAATGTGGCTTCATGGCTCAACAAAAATGATTTCATTCCACTTACATTCACCCAATCTTCAATTTTCCAAATTTTCAATTTTTGACCCCCGGACCCTACACCCACCTAACTTTACCCAAAACCCTCGAAATTACCCAAATTTTCTAAAATCACCTAAATCACCCAAAAATCCTCAAGACCAATCCTAAATATTTCCTCACCAATCAAGTTGATCATCCATACCCAAAAATACCAAAAATTCCAAAAATACCCCCAATACCCTCCAAATACCCAAAATGCCCCTCTTAGCCAAAAAATCCAAAAATTCAGAAAATTCCCAGAAAATTCCAAAAAATCCCAAATATTCCCAATTTCATTTTGTTCAACTACACCATGGTCCAATTTTGTCAATTTACCCCACTTTTATCAAAACCCCCAATTTGACCCATTTTAACCCAAAGTGAACCCAATGTCAAACCAAACCTACCCAATTGACCCAAATTCTGGTCCAATTCAATTCTAAACTTCAATTAAACATCCCCAACACCAATCTAGACCAAATCCAAGTCCAATTTGATTAGCATTGGGATCCAATTTCACTTTTGGCCTTAAAGCCCAATTTGGACCCATGACCCAAACTTAGCCCAAACTGACCCAATTCAACTCCAATTAACCCCAAATATTTTCTAAACCTTCCTTAACATCCCCATAAACAAAACACTAACATGATTTGCCCAAGATTTTGACCCAAACCCTATTCAAATTCAACCCAAAATCAAAAAGCCCAATTTTGACCTAAACCCAAACCTAACCCAAATAAGCCCAAACCCCAAAATCAAAGCCCAACCAAAGTCAAAACCTCTTTGAAACACTCCCAAAAACATTTCCCAACATTAATTTTACATCAATTTCAACCCTATCCCAACATTGGCCCAAGTTAGCCCAATTTGACCTATATTGGCTCATTCACCAAAGAAGCCCAAATTCAACCCAATTCAAACCCAAATCACTCCCAATTTGCTCCAAGTCACTCATGACACATCCATGAGCTAAACCCAACAATTATTTGGCTCAAGCCTTTACTAAAATTCCATCCTAAAATCCATTTTAAAATCCAAAAGCCCACTTCCCTAAACCTTCCTAAAAGCCCATTTCCACCAAATACAAAAGCCCAAAATTGGCCCTAAAGCCCACATGACATTTCCATTTGCCATCCATTTAATCAAAGCCATTCCCTAAGTTATAATCCCATCATCAAATAATTCCAAATCAAGCCTCATGCCAAATCACCCCTAAATACCAAAATTTTTCTTAAATCCATTTCCATGAAATCGACTTGACTTTTCCTAAGCCAAAGGTGAGCCATGAAGCCATGCATGAGCCACATGAAAGCCATGAGAGCCTCTTTACATGTCACCATGCCATTTTGGGCAAAAGGAGGAGACTCTTTCCTTAATTCCTAAAGGTCATTAACCACTCCCATGATTCCACTAAATCTTGCTTAAGCTTAATTGTACTTGGATGGTGACCATTCCCCACCGATTAAGCCGACCTAAATCACTTTCTATTCAGCCTAAACAAAGCCTTGGGTGGTGCACCTAGCCCAAATGGAGGGGTTGACCAATTTGAGCCAAAATGAGCCCTCTCCCATTCCATTCTAATCCAAGCCTTTTACACTCGGCCATTGCCAATTGCTCGCACAAACACCCGACCCCGACCCACCCGACCCCGAGGGTGACCCTCTGCCGTCGGCCAGCCCACCCCGCCGCCGGAAAACACCATGGCCGAGAGCTCACATGTGAGCCAACTTTGGAATTCTCACCCGCCGAGCCGCCCCATCCTCGCTGGCCATTGTGGCTGTTCTTCCCATGCCCAGAGCAGGTGATCCAAAGCCCTAACTCTCCCTGGGAGGCCCTCCACCCTCTCCTATTTAAACACCACCCCCTCACGGCCATGAAAAGAGAGTTGCACAAACCTTGCCGAAACTCTGCCAAAATTGTTCCGACCCTTCTTCACCCTTAGAGCAGCTTGATCCCCAGTGTCAATTCGCCCTAATCCCCACCGACAAAATCTAATTTCTCAACTGAAATTCCACCCAAAACCAGGACACTTCTCCACAGTGGATCAATCCTCAAATTGATTGGTCCTACACCCTCACCAGACCAAGATAAGGTGTCCACCAACAAAAGCCCCATCTCCAGGCTACCCAGTTGCTCCAGCCTCCAAGCTTTGTGATCGGCTGAGGTCGAAATCCTACCTGTGCAATTCATCGACCAGGAGACTTCATCCGGAGCTTGCTGGACGCAATCGAAGGTGACACAACCCTCGGATTGAAGCCACACTTCTCCGAGCAAAGGTATGGGCTAATTCTTCATCCCGAGCTTCCGGAGATTCTCCATTTCAAATGCTTTAATTTCAATGCATGATCACCGTATAGATGTATTCGTCTCTTCAAGACGAATCCATAGAGCATAAGAACACAAAAATCCATCGAGTATCGAGTGAGATATTAGGGATTTAGTGTAGACGGCTAACGGGCGAGGACGCTTAGGGACGATGAATGGATGCCGTCCATTTAATACACGCGCGGACGGACGGCTCAGATTAGGTCGGATCGGCAGATGATACGCGGAAGGCGGGACCCGGGCTGCTGACTCAAGCGGCGGCGTCGAATGGGAGCGCGCCACGCGGCACTTCGGAGATGCTAAGGCCGACGCGGCGCCGACTTCGGATAAGTAGAAAAATAGGATTTTTCTGATTTATTTAATTCCCTAAACTTCAAAAATCCATATCTTTGTGTAGAAAAATCACAAAAATAAAATAAAAATACCCTCTTGCTCAGTAAACAGAGGAGAATAATGTGGAAAAGAAATTAATTAATTTTGTTTAGTAATTTATTTTTAATTAATTATTTACTCCCCGCATTGTTTTAATTCTCCATGCATTCATACAATTCACCATGGCATGACACCATAGGGCTTTTGAAGCCTCTGAAATTGGGAACATTCCCCGAATTTTCCAAGGTCGAGGCCATCCCTATGAGAAGTTACCGATTTTTCAAATTCATGTTGTCGTTTTGAGTATTTTAATTCCAAAAATTAGCATGTTGTGAAATAAATTCTAGGAAAATTTGGTGATGTTTCTTATGACCAGAGAACCCTAGGAAAAATAGGACTTGAGTTAATTCACTCAAAATAACCCTAATTCGCTTAAACACCCAAAAGAGACCCATAATTAATTAGAGCTAACTATACATCAAATTGACTTGAAATCAATTCTCCACTGACCTTTAGGATCAGAGGAACCCACCATAAAATTTTGATGTCAATTGGACTTGGTTAGCCCTATTAAATGGGTTGATTAAGCCATTTAGCCAATTTAAGCTTTAAAAATTCATAACTTTCAAAATACCTTTCAAAAATTCACCAAATTGGTTTTGGAGCCTCTCTGATATCAGGGGAATTTAAGAAAATTAAAATTTCAATTTTCTAAAAAAGTTAATTTTTTAGTGTTATTTTAATATTTTAATAATTAAAAATTAATAAAAATCACAAAAATAATAAAATTCATCGAATGTCATATTTTCAAATTTAACCACTTAGGAATAAACCCCATATTTTTCTCAGGTCTATTTAATGAGATATTAAATTTTAAAGCCCTAGGGTAATTTTAAAATTAAAAAAAATGTATTTTCTAGCATTTTCATTAAAATAATTATAATAAATCAAACAAAAATCAGAAAATTGTAAAATTTGGTTCTCTGGAATCCTTGATATCAGAGAGAATTTTAAAAATTATAAAATTCATTTTCCAACTTATATTCTATTTTTAAATTAATTAATACTCCAGTAACTTAAAATAATTTTAATAAATAAAATATAATTAAAAAAAAATCACAAAAATTGGTCCAAGTAGTTCTCTGGTCATTAGGAATGTCCCATAATTTTCTTAAGGATAGAAACTTTCCCTTGGTCATATTATTAAATTTTCCTTGGAAATCCTTATTTTCCACCAAAAATAATTACATAAATAAATTAAATAAAAAAAAATCACATTTTCTCCTCTAATGTCTTTATTGACATATGAATGAGGTCACATAAAAATTTCAAATTCATTCGAGCTCAATTTAGTGAGTTATGAAATTATTAAGCTTGAAGGGCAAAATGGTAATTAAAAAATTTAACCCTTAATTAAAACTTTAGGCTTAATAAAATTAAAGAGTAAAATATTTGATCTTAATCTGATTTGGATGATTGAAATTTAAATAATTGAAGGCTAGAAACTTACTAAACACTTTAAGAATAATTAAAATAAACCTTAATAAAATAATTAATTAATTTGGAAGAATAATAAAATTGGAATTATTAAAATAGGGATGTTATTAGGAAGATGTTTGTTCTTTAATTTAAGAATCCTTAAATTAATTGTCTTAATAATATTTAATCCTTAATTAAAATGATAATCCAAGTTTAAGGTTTAAAATGCTAAAAGATTTAATCATTAAATTAAATTAAAGCTAAAATTATTTAAAGTAAATCCCTTTAAAATAAAATATTAAATTAAATTAAATTAAATTAAATTAAATTAAATCATATTAAATTAAATTAAAATTAAATGAAATTAAAATTAAATTAAATCATATTAAATTAAATTAAATTAAATTGAATTGAATTAAATAAAATTAAACTAAATTAAATTAAATTAAATTAAATTAAATTAATGACATCACCTAAGACATGAAGAATTCAAAAATAAATCTAAAATAACTTGAACACTATTCCAAACTTAAATCATTAATTTGAACTTAAATTTGAATCACAAATCATTAAATATCGTTTTGCCCTTAGGAGCTTTTACTATTATAACTCCTAAATGGAGTATCAAATGAAATGTCACTTCATTCATAAGGATATTAAAACATCCTAATTCACTGAGCAAGAAATAAAATTTAACTTAAACACCCTGGATGATTAATTCACCTGCACAATAGAATTCATTCGGACTTAGGACAATTCCCGAAATATTGAAAAGATGTTTAAGATTCGTCTTAAACACTTCCTCAATATGATGGAATGCCCTTAAGAACAAATTGAGCTTAGTTGTTCTTTGGTGAAGAAAATCATCCTTAAAACCAAAATTGAAGACCTAGACGTCATAGGATTGACTAGCTATAGGATTAGGATTTTGGTAGACAACCAAAACCTTCCCTTAGCTTTACCTGTGTGTTACTTCGCAATTATATAAATGCCTTAACATGTGTTTTAAGTGTAGGTGAAAATGATGGGAGTGCCTACTGGGTATGCATTTAAGTTTATTGCAATTTACATTTAGCAATTTATTAAATGTCTTACTTTCCCGCATTTACAAATGCATGAAAATGATCGAACCCAAGCATGTTTAAATAACTCAAAACTTAATCACCAACAAAAATAAAACTGTAATTACAACTAAAATTAAAATGTCTCGTTGAATGATCGGGAGTACCTCGGATGATGTAACCCACGTGTTGCTAACGGGATTTCCCACGATCTAAATGAAAGTGTGGAACTCATTCAGTTGAGTTTAGCAAATTCATCCTGGACTAAGTGAATTCGATGAAAATAACGGTGCCTGGATGACGTAACCGCGGGATCTTAATCGGTTCGTTTAATCAAACTTTAAGATTTGTTTTAATTAAAAAATATTAAAAACACGTAGATCTTAAGATTTTCTCTAAACCAAAACACTTCTCTCATCTCCTGATTTATGACTTCTAAAATTAAACCTCTGCAACAACAAGGAGTTCGAAGCATGGTGGGCAGCACGGCCATCGTCGTCAGCAAAACTGAAATCTACATCAGCAAAACCATTCTTAGAATTAAATAACCAAGCCATAGGATTTCGAGGTAGTTTGCTTAGTGCAACATAAATCCTCAACTTTTCGTTAGGCATTTGCATAATCATGTTATGCAAATTAAGCCCTAACTCGGTTTTAGGATTCCGAGGTAGTTGTTTGGTACGACATAAACCCTCACATCTTCGAGGCTATTTCGTATGATTATATCATACTAATATAAGTCCTAATTAATTAAAATTGGAAGTATTACAACATTAAATAAACTCTCAAATTGAAGCCAAACAATAGGATAGTTTGGGAAGTTGCCAAGATTCTTCTTGGATCCTCAGCTTCTCCTACTTTTCTTCCATTGGACCCCTGAAAATAACTGTTCCGAATTTGATCCATTCCCTATTGAAATTTCCAAAATTCAATCATTTGAAAACCTTAAACTGTGAAATTCTTGAGAGCAAAACCACCGATCATTATCGAGAGTTTTCTTAAATGATTCACTTCATTTAAGATGTAATTAACTATAGGGGCTTGCCCTTATAGGGAACTTTAAGAACCCGTGTAATATAAACCCTGCTTAATTCATTTATATTAAGCAGGGGAACTTGTCGGCTTATAAAATTGGTTCGCAGACCAAACGGACGTCACAAATCTTCTAGTTATTTAATCGAGCCCCATCATAAGGTAGTGTGTCTATTCTTCGGGATAGATACACGGTTTGTGATGCGATGCTCGTTTATATAAACTATTTGGGATGTGAGATCGGTTTGATTTCATATCTTAAAATTTTCAAATTTAAAATTATTTTCAAAATCAAATACTACTTTCTAAATTATATATATATTTAAATTAAATTTAAAATTCGCCGACAACTTCTGTAGGCGACCCCTTTTAAAAAATACAACACTCAACCTAAAAATATGTCGACAGTAATTCCTAAACTTATTTAATGGATTTGAAGGAATAGTGACACCTTACCCTCTTACTCATTCCATGCATGGGTTAGTTATGATTACCTTTAACCGTGGTGAGAAGTGTAGTTTATGTGATGTTTGTCACCTATTGGTGAGTTTTTTAGATGCTTGAGATGTCTCAAAGATTGGCTAGCCACCTCATTTCAAGGGAGTGAGTGACTCATGGCTTAAGTTGAAGAGAAGGTGACACTTAATTCCCTTCCTCTTTTATCTTCAAAATTTGATATACATGAGGTCATCCCCTGATGAAGGGAAGATTTAAATCATATTCCTCATCATTGAGTGGTTTGTGAGGTGAATGATGACTCAACCATTTCATCTTTTAAGAATGGAGGAGGGAATGACATGTAATCATTTTATTTCCCATTTTCATAATTTTTACCATGATGAGGTGTCATGTGAGTTAACCATGGTTAAAATATTAAATTATAAATCACTAATGGGTTAACTTTATTCTTGATGGGTCATATGGGTTGTGTCTAACCTATATGAAGTCATCCATGATGTCATTAATGAGCTTAAAAATTTTAAAACCATTTATTATGTCATAAATGGTGTCATGGGTTAAAATGGCTTTTTGAATATAATTTCATTTCTAATTAATTATGTCATTAATTAAAAATATTGGTAATTATATTATTGATTTATAAATTAATCAAAATAATTTTAAAATCAATTATTTGATTAATTTTCATTTTTTTTAATTCAAATTACATGTGGTCCTTTTCATAGTTTTTAAATTATATTTCCAATTTTTTAATTAATTATTAATTAATCAAAATATTAGAAATTAAAATTTAGTCAGTAAATTAATCAAAATAAATTTGAAATTAATTATTTGATTAATTTTATCATTTTTAGTTTGAAATTGGGTGTTTTGACCAAATTTAATAAATATTGGTTAGGGTTAACCATTGTTGACTCACGTTGACCCAGGTTGACCAATCCTAGTCCAAAAATATCAAATATGACTTCCTTAATCTTATCATGATTAATTTGGTCATGAAGTTTATACATTTTGTCATTTAAATGTCTAAATTGAACGTATTGGTCATATTGACCAACATTAGGATTTGGGTCAATCCAATGGTTAAAGTGGTGATATTTGAATTAATTTTTGGTAATTTTGAACAATGTCAAGTTGGTTATTTTAATGTCTGTTTATGTGGTCAATTTTTATGGTCAAAGTGGCATGAGTTAGTCATTTTGACCCATTTTAACCCTTTTAGGTCAAAATTAACCAATAAGATTAGTGTAGTTGTCTTTTATATTATGTATTTCTTTTTATTAAATTTTAATTATTTAATCAAAAATTGATAATAAAGTCAATTCAATATTCTTTGGGTCATGAATTGATCACTTTAACCTAATTTATCACTATAGGTTATGAGATCAATATTGCAGTGTATAAGTCATAAATTGACAATCTTTGTCTTGTTTATTTTAAAAGTTAATCATTTTGATTATTATTGATTAAAATAAATCATGATTGATCAATTTGACATGCAGGGTTGACCAAAATGATTTATTTAACCTTCTCATGGTTAAGTTAATTACAGGATTGTTAATTTTAATAACCATACCAAGATTTGACTAGGGTACGGTAATATTGGGTTAATTTGGTATTGTGAATTAATCAAGTTAATTATATCTAATTAACTTAATACTTAATGGTAAATGTGGTGAACACTGAGTCAGTAAGGAGGTCATGGATTGACTTCTATTCTTAATTGGTTTGGTGTATGACCCTCACAAAAGTGAGGTCAATAAATGGGCCCCCAATATGTGTGGGATACTGTAAAAGTTTGCCGCACATATTGGGGTTGACCAAAACTACCTGGATGTCATAAATGTCAATTTGTCCGAAAGTATTTTATATCATCATTTAAAATATGAGAATGTGTGTCATAAATGTCGAATGTCGATATGTCAATTTCGTGAAAGAATGCAATGCGGCTTATATCTTGTCTCGAAGAAAAAAGTGATGGGAATGTTTCATTTTTTAACCAGGAAAAGAGAAAATGAATGTTAATTTCCATTTCACGAAAATTTCTAATGTCAATGTCAAGTTAGCGGAATGCCATAACTTCTGTTTCAAAAAATGACTTACATCTAATAACTTTAGAGAGCAAAATGGAAGTCATATTCCATTTCTCGGAACTGTCACATGTCGATGTCAAGTTAGAGGAATGTCGTAACTTCCATGTGAGAAAAGGACTTACATCTAATAACTCTAGAGAGAAAACAGAAGTCATATTCCATTTCTCAGAACTGTCACATGTCGATGTCAATTTAGAGGAATGTCATAGCTTCCGTGTCACGAAAAGACTTACATCCAATAACTTTAGAGAGAAAATGGAAGTCATATTCCAATTCCCAGAAATGTCAAATGTCAATGTCAAGTTAGAGGAATGTCGTAACTTCCATGTTAGGAAAGGAATTACATCCACTAACTTTAGAGAGAAAATAGAAGTCATATTCCATTTCTCAGAAATGTCAAATGTCGATGTCAAGTTAGAGGAATGCCATAACTTCTGTGTTTGGAAAGGGCTTACATCTAATGACTTGCAAGAGTGGCAGACTCACTAAGATATTTGTTGGAGAGTATCTGCTGGGGATCTGACGTTTATTGATCGAAGGGTAATATTTATGTCAATTATTATATTGTCATTTAAAGGATTCATTTTGGCATTTTTAGGACCTGCCGACACATCATAGACAACAGGGAATATTTTTCAATATTTCATTTTATTTCCAAAGACAATGTACATTGCAAACAAAAGTCAACAGTACATACCATCGTAAACAAAATTTAACAACATGCATATGTACATATATATCATATGACACACATGCTACAAAATACTGATATACCATATGTCAGAAATTTTTACATCATTCTTCTTGTCATGATATAGTATTTGATACTACAAGACCAACCATAAGCATCTAAAAATAACTACTAAAATCTTAAGAGCTTAGTAGTGAGCTAGGTTTAATCAAAGGAATTAACTAATGAGAATTAGAAAAAAAAAATAGTTAATTTTAAACTACTTTTGAAACATTACAATCCCATCAAAATTTGACAAATTTTTCCATAAGTTAAGTTTGCCTCTAAAGGCCCACCCACATAATTCCTAAGTAAAGTATCAAATGATAACTACCCCGCCTTTCGGGATGACTAAATAACTCGCTCACTTAGCATAAGGGTATGAAATAGATAAATCATTTAATAACTATGATAAGTCCAAAAGGATCTCATGGAAGCTCAAAAGTATTGTGAAATATCTAGGCCTCTCCTGGATCTTTTCACAAGTCTTTTGGACACCTTGTAGAACAACTGGACCTATCATATCTATTAAATGAAAAATATCTCTCAAATAAATGAATACGACCCACCGGGTTATGACCTAGGACATTATAAGTTCATGAAGAACATATCAATAGGTTCTACTTTCCTGCAAATTATAAATGTTTATTGCAAGAATACTAAATTTTCAGATGGAGATGACGGGAAGACTTACCGATATGCTTTTATTTTATTGCAATTTACTTACCTGCACTCTACTGCACTTTCTTTCCTTACAAATATGCATGCTAAAAAACAATGTCACCCTATATGAAAATCGAAACCTTTAGGATAGCCACAAAACCAAAACCAAAAATTAAAATTAAAAATCAAGACAAGATAAAATTCACCGCCAAAACATTCAAAATAAAAATTAACTCAAAATTTAATCACAAACAAAACAAAAATCACAATTGTAACTAAATTAAAACTTCTTGTTGGATGATCGGGAATCCCTCGGTGGAGGTAACCTACGTGTTGTTAATGGGGTTTCCCACGGTTTAAATGAATGTATGGAACTCATTAAGTTGAGTTTAGTAAATTCATTTGGACTAAGTGAATCCGATGAAAATAGGGGTGCCAGGATGATGGAACCGTGGGATCTTAACCTGTGTCTCTATAATCAACTTTAATGTTCCCTTAATAAAATATTAAGACACCTCAATTTAAATATTTACAAAACATGAAACTTCTCTCCTCTCTTACAACTGACACTTCTTTAAACTAAACCTACCACGAGGAGGAGCTTGGAGTTAAATTCATAGTGGGACGATCATCTTCAACAGCAAAAATTCCTTAGAAATAAACAAACAAGCCATAGGACTTAGAGGTAACCTGCTTAGTGTGGTATAAATCCTCACCTTTTCTTTAGGCCCTTGCATAACCATGTTGTGCAACATAAGCTCTTACTCGTCTTAGGATTCCGAGATTGTCATCGGGTATGACATAAATTCTCATATCTTCCAAGCCATTCACATGATCAATATCAAGTGAATATAAGTCCTAAATATTAAATTTGACAGGATGAAGCACCAAAAAAATATCCTAAATCAAATCCAAATCAGAAAATAGTTTGAGAAGACATCAAGATTTTCCTTGAATTTATGCCCTTCCCTTAGCCTTCTCTCCTTTTGATTCTGATAAAATGAAATGTTCCAAGACTTGAGCTATTCACCTATTTCGACTATCACATTTTCTTTGAAAACCTTACCTCTGAAAGTCATGAATATAAATATTTCCTTATTTATATCAAGAGTTTTCTTAGATGACTTCGGTTATCTAAGATGTAGTTAACTATAAGAGCATGACCTTATAGGAAACTTAAAGACCCCATATTAAAATAAACCCTATCTAATTCCTTCATGTTATATAGGGGAAATTATCAGTCAACAATGGTTCACAAACCAAACAGATGTAATAATTCTCTAGTTTATTTGATCAATCCTCACCCCAAGCCATGTATCTATTATTCGGGATAGATACATGTCTTGTGATGATACACTTGATTATCTAATCTAACCTTTATATGAAATCAGTTTGATTTCTTATTCTTCAAAATTAAAATGTTATTTTTCAAAATCCATATATATTAAACTAAATCAAAATTATATTTTATTAAAACTATATTTTAAACCCTTTTTAAAAGTTTCAAACACACCACAAAAGAAATTTTAAACGACCGATAGGACTCTTATAGTTGGTTCAATAATCTATTGAACAATCCTATAATATGTCATTATGATATTATTTTTGGTAATTCTTATTAGTAAAAACATTTCCTAATTTCTTTATAATTCTTTAAATGCCTATTTCTTCTAATCATCATCTTATTACAATTTTTTTTGGAAAATTCAAATAATACATTACAAATTTATTTACAAGATTTTTTGTATTTTATTTCTATAATTCTTTTTTGTCGTCACTACGTCTTGGAATATTGATGTTATTGGGGATCCCTTTTTTTGGTTTGTAATAAATTTCATAATATTAAAAACTCTATTATTAATAATAAATTTCAAAATATTAAAAACTCTATTAGTGTTTCAAATTGGAACTCTTATAATGCTCTTTCTATTCATATTCTATAGCTTATGAATAAGCATAATTTGCTTACAACTAATTCGGAATACTAGCCTCTTTTGTTGATTTACTTATATAAGATTCTTCTATGCAAAAAGAGATTATTAATGCTACTATATGAGATTGTATGATGGCTAAGCTAAGAGATAGATTTACTAGGATTTCTAAAGGGGAAGATTATTTTAAATATCTTTATCAAACGGTTTATATCATATATAATTCTTTCCTTCTAAATTGTATTGTCTCTGATGAAGATTCATTCTTTTTTATTTAATTTTTCACTGATGTTGATATTAAAAATAATTTGTTGTCTAATTGCTCTAAATTTTTTAAAGAATGTTGGCATACTGCTATTACTAGTATCCCTAAAATATTTTATGCTAAATCATTAACTAATTATAGACCTATTTCTTTACGTAACACTTTTAATAAGGTGACCGCCTTTGTTTTAATTGAAAAACTTGAAGCTGTTATTATTGCTCAAGCCACACTTATTAAAGGTCGTGATATTGCTCATAATATTCATTGGGCCATTGAATTTATTTATGATTTTAATAACATCAACTATACTAAAAAAATATTATTATAAGATTGATATTTTTAAGGCTTTTAACAAAATTGATAGTTGTTTTGTTTATGAGAGAATGAGAAAACTTTATTTTGCTGAATAGCTCATTAACTAGAATATTGCTTATTCTATGAATAATAAATTTTATGTTATTATTAATATTAAAATTTGTGGGTAATTTTATCTTCCTGTTGGCTTAAGATACGGTTCCCCATTTTCTACTTACATTTGCAATTCATCATATATGTTCTTTCCATTTCTTTTAATTCTCAATTAATTATGATAATAATATTTATCATCTAATTCATCATGATGATATCCTCCCTTTTGGGAAAATTGATTTATATACCATAAAAATCCTTAACGAATTTAGTAAAGCTTCAAATCTATATGTAAATCTTTTTAAATCTTTCATTACTTTCTCTAAAACTATGGATGCTTTTATTGAAATTCAAATTTATAATATTTGTGGCTTTAATGTGAAATCTTATTGACAAATATCGTAAGTGGTTGGCCAATTAGAGGCAAAATCTTTTATCTGTTGTTGGTAGATTGTACTTTTTAAGTTTACTATTTTGAGCGATTTTAATTATATGTTTTGTTCTAATATTTTACCTATAAACTGAAAAAGAAAATTAATTCCCTACTTTTAATTTTCTCTTGAATAATGATAGAAATAAAGATTTCATAACATTGCATGAAATATTATTACTATGCATAATTAAGGTGATTTTGGTATGTCTTCTATAAGAAATATTAATATTTTACTAAAATTTTATGGAATTTTTGAAATGGAAGTTGTTACCTCTCTGTATTAAGTAGTAAAATTACGGTTCCATTTGGAATAAATCTTGTGCTTTGTCAATTTCCATTTGCAAATATTTTACTAAAATTGTTCATATTATGATAAATTATTTAAGATATTGAGTCAAAAAAGATTTTCATTTGTAATTTTTTTTATATTCCTTGATTTAATGGTTTATCCCTTAAGGAACATTATGATGACAATATTTTTAATCGGATTAATCTTCCTTGGTATAGTTTTCTAAAAGATGTTAATGTTGACGGTAGTATGATCTAAGAATTTTATGCTTACATTTTTAATACTTTATATTACTATTCAATTATATCTATTTCTTTACAACGACGCAAAAAACATGATGTCGATGAGAGTTTAATTGATATCTATAAAGGGATTCTGTAATAATTTATGACCTCGGATTTATATATTTATAATGATTTTGTAAAGTCACAATTTCGAACGCAAGTATACGTATCATATCAAGTAATACAGGGCTCTAATGGAGTCCCGTTTATCGATCCCACAGGGAAGCGAAGTAAAAGGTTTTTAGGCAAATCCTAGTCTACTGCTAACAGCCTTAGTTTGGAAGGGTGATATAAGTGGTTTTTCTAAAACTACTCCTAAATGCAGACAAATATATGTAAGAATAATAACTACTCCTAAATGCAAATATTACTTCTAAAGATAACTCTTTCTGGATAAATTTATTTGGATAAATTTATTTGGATAAATTTATTTGAGATAATAAAATCTACTATTCTTATGTAATGAATTGGATAAAGTTTAGGAATGAGATGCATTAAATATTGTATGTGCCAAATAGGAGCAATCCTATTCTTTAACCTCTTCCGAGTATCCCCTCTTCCAAGCATGTAAAGAACATTGACATATCCTAAGTTCAGTCACTAAATCTAAGGCTAGGGTGGGAAGATACCAGCCGTCACTATGGAGCTTCCACTCACCCTTCACTCGAAGGCTAACCTTCGACTTTAGTTACCAATCTTAGGACCAAATTGGGGATCTCAGCCTATCACCCTGAAACCTCCAATTCGACGCCCACCAAACCATATTTCCCTATTTATTTGCACTCAATCACTATGAACTATGCAATTCATTCACGAACATTGATTGTAGTTCCACTTTGTTGAGAATTACACCGCCCTTTTGGGACAATGCAATTACAACGAATTTTAATAATACAACGGGCCCTTTTTGTAATGTAAATGAAGTGCAAGTAAAAACCATCACATTTATAATTAAAACATCTTTTAACAAGCATCCCAATATCCTAAACACGAATCTTACTCGTTGCAAAAGAAAAGTAGAGTGAAAAGAGTGGCATAAACTTGTTATGCCACTATTTCCAAACAAGAACGAAGAGTAAGAATAAAACACAACAAAAAACATCATTTCAAAGTAAATGCACAAAATAAGTGTTTACAAAATTATAAGATAATGAAGAATACAATACTTAGCTTTTTTCCCTTTAAAGAAAGATGAAAATCTCTCCCACAAAGTCTCCCGTGGATCCATGCAATGCTAGAACATTTCCTTACAGATTCTCTTAAAATCCCCTCACCAATCTCTCCAAAAGGGTAAAAATCTACATTTCTACTCCTATTCTAGGATCCTTAAGCATTCTCCAAGTTTTATCTATCATCTCCTCTATTTTTTGGCTTCAAATTCAGTTTAAAATAGTGTAGGGACGAATTTCCCAAGAGGTGCATGAAGAAACCTTCCAAAAAGCATCCAGATTTGATGTATATGGCAAAAAACCGCCCAATTTCACATCCCAACCGTCCGGAGAGCCGGCGACGCTAAATAGGGCACTGTCGACTCCCTATTTTTTGTTCCCTTGGGTTACTGGCGCCGTCGGTGCCAGCTTGGGCGCCCCGGCCCCCATCCTGCGCAGCTCTACCATTTTGCTCCATTTGGCTCCGTTTCAGCTCTGATTCGCCCCGTTTCAGTTGCATTGCGTTCCAAACAAATAGCTCTACAAAATAAGTATAAAAATAATATTTCTTTAAAGTGTAATCTTATTCAAAAATATGCAAGGAGTGTAAAAGAGATTAAATATAGAAAGACTTATCAAAATGTGTCAAGCCAAAATTTGCTTTCTTGCGCGTTATTGGTCCAAATTGCACCATTTTTGCTTCATTTTGCTCCAATCACCATTTCTTGTACCTAAAACCAAAAAAACGTACAAAATACCTTCCTTGAAAGCGTAATATCATCAAAAATGAGTAAAATCATATAGAAAAAATCGTATATATTTTTGGAGCATCAAAATCTCCCAAACTTAATACTAGTCCTCAAGTAACACTATAACTTTAAAAACCAAATATATTGACTTGTGGTTGTGGGTTTCAATAGAGTTTCTTATAATTTCATCTCAGAAATACTATAGTATAACATAGGAGAAATTCTAGCAAATCAAGCTAGGACTCAGTGTAAGAATATCTCATATTCAACTTAGGAATCCTAATTTTCTATTTACTTGTTATTGAAAATTGTCAAACTAAAGATTCATAGAAAGTATAAAAACAGAATTTAAGCACCTTATCTATACCAATTTAACAAATACCTTTTGAAATAGGAATAAGCTTAGGATTGTTTTTAAGTATTTTCATTTAAAAATATTTAAGTGAAACCAATTTTTGATTAGGCTTCCCCTCAAGCTTCTCCTCACTTATTTTCTTTTTTTTTTCTTTTCTTTCGGAATCATTTTCAATCCCATTTTTCACATTTTTTTTTCTTTTTGGATCATTTTTAATCCCCCTTTTTTTTTACTTTTTTTATGTGAGGATTACTATATCTTGATAGGCCTTTAATAATTTTGAATTTCACTATCTTCTCTCTAAAATCCAAAACTCAAAACTTTCTCTCACTTTTTATAAGTGTAACTATTAGTTCGAAAAAGGTTTTCAATAAAGGTTCAATTCTCATTAAGTATAAATCTAAGAATTTTAGCTTTTCAAATATTCAACTCCTTTCTGCCATAAATAGAAAAATCATTTTTCCAATGTTTCCTACAACTCTAGAACAGTTTATTCACTTAGGATTTCAATTAAGTTATTTTTCTAACATTCCTAAAACTGAAATTATAGTAACCTAAAGGTAACACCACATACCACAAGTCATTTTAAAAGTGATATTAAATTAAATGCAGGCTACTGAGGACAAATAAAGTTACATTTTAAAATTTTTTTCTTCCCCTCAAACTTAAATTTTAAAATATTTTGTAATTAATTCCATAAAATTTTGCAGGAAGAAAAAGTAAAAGTTGAATCTACTTACTACTATAACATCCTATAAAATTCATATACATGCATAATCAGGATATAATGACTATAGGAGAAAGTAAATCTAACCTAAAACATGCTTGCAATAAAATTACACTAAAAGAAAGTATTTTCACATTAAAATTTTATTTTTCTTCCTACCCACAAACTTAATTTTTAACATATATAGCATTCAGTACAGAAAATATAAGCAGGAAGAAAAACAATTTAGAAATTCTATCTACCACAAATGTCTATTAAAACCATTTACAAGTATTCATTAGGACAGAACAATATGCAACAAAAAGTAAATCTAAACTAATCATGCCAGAATGAAATTCATTAAATAAAAGTTTAATTAGCATAGCAGGTGTCAGCAAGGGATTAAAAAAATGTTCTTCAATTATTATATAAAATTGTAACGCAAACATAAACACACATAAGATAAATGAGGTGAATTCTTCCATTAACTCATCACAACACACTGATTTACTTCCAATTTCTAATGGAATCACTACACTAATAAATTAGGTACATTTTAAAATGATTTTATAGATTATAATCCAAAAGATAAGATTATCCCTAATAAATTGGTTCCTAGGCACCAATGTCAAGCATCATCTAATCCCTATAATTAAGCACCTCTAACTGTTATAAATCGTAGTGTAAGATCATCCACAAGTTATTCATCAAATAGGTTCATGACTCCTATCAAATGAACACAAATTTAGAGAAAGGATGTAACAAAATTGAGATGAAGCTATCATTGTTCAAATTCAAGATATCTCTTGTAAAACTCAAGTCCGAGTAAGACCCGAGTTATAGTGAACTCATCAATCCAACTACTACAAGTGAACATACAAGTCTAACTATAATAAGAAGTTAAGGAATCACCTCCCTCACGACACACAAAGATCAAATCAAACCACTAACAATCCAAACATTTACCAACAACAATCAGACTGATCAACCCATAATGGCACATAAAGATCAAGTCAATCTACTAATCCAAACATGAATTAAGCTGATCAATCCACACTAAAGCAAACACAATACAATGCTAACAATCATGACTCTCAAGCATACTAAATCAAAGCACACTGATAAGTATGGGTTTCCTCCCATAAAGTGTTTGGTTTTAATGTTACGGGCCTGACAAATGATTCCTCCTGGATCAAAATTCCAATTAAGTAATCCTCGATCAATCGCCCAATCCTTTTTAGATCCAGGAATTCCTACAAAATTCTGAAATTGTAATTTTTCATTCACATCTTCTTTTTCAGATGAATTTATATCATTGTTCCTCATATTTCTTTCTAGATCCAATATTCTTCTATTGATTTTCTGAATTTGCATATTAATATCATCCTTAAAATTTATAAGAAATGGATCTCTATAAGATAATTTAAGATCTCCCAAAATTTGGATCGGATTCTCTCTAGGTAATTTAGATTCAGGATCAAATTCTTCTATGTCACTCTTTTGTTTTAAGTTATCTTCCAATTCTTCCCCTTTATAATTATTACATGATGGAGGATCTATCTTAGTTGAGGAAATAGGTTTTTATAATTCCTTAGGAATTTCTTCCAATGGTCTTCCAATACCCTTATCCTCTTTTCTCAACTCAATGTTCTTTTGAAATTTATCCTCAAATGCTCTTCCAAGTCCTAGTTTAATAACTTTATCTTGTTCATCATTTAATTGAGGTTTTTCTTGTAATTGAGTTGAATATGAAGATATAAAGACTAGGGCTGTAGATAAATTCCTTAAATAGGCAGACTTTAAAATTGTATGAGGTGCATCCATCTTAAGTTCGTGAGATTTTTCAACAAATGGATTTACGAGTTCACTATTTTTAGCAGCTTCCATCATTTCGCACATCTCTTGAACATATATACAGTCTACTTTAGATAATGTTTTCAACTCATCATGAAAATCCATTCTGACCTCATCTGTTATCTTACTCTCAAAACTTTCTTGGAAATGGTCTTTACTTAGATAATCAATTTTATCCATCCAAAAACATTCATCATCTTTTCTCTCAGCTGGCAATTTCATAGTCTTCAACACATCAAAAGTGACTTCCTGGTCATTAATATTCATAATCAACTCTCCTTTTTGCACATCTATCATAATTTGTCTAGTAAAAAGGAATAGTTATTCGTTATTGTTCTCTTTAGGTTTGATCTCATTGTTGCTAGGAAGTGTTCCTTTGGGTCTATTGCTAAGTGAATTAGCAATTTCTTCCAGTTGATTCTCTATGTTTCTGATCGCAGCATTTTGAATTTGCAACTGGTTTCCCATTTGCAATACAACTTTTTCTATAGACATCTTCTTATCCTCAAATTGTTGATCAATATTAGAGTCCAGTGGATGTGAAGGCCTATATCTTGTGCTACCCTGCCTATTCCAACTTCCATTAGGATTTCCATGATTGTTTTCCCATTGTTGGTTTTCACCCTCAGTAGTATGATTCCAGTTAAAATTAGGATGGTTCTTCCAACATGGATTGTAAAAGTTAGAATATGGGTTGTTTATGGTATTTAAAGTTTCATATAATATGTTGGAATCAATCATACGCCCTAATGAACTTTCCTCCCTTACAGGAGTAAATTGAGGTTGGTCCATTCCAAATTGGTCCAACTTCCTTGATATTGCAGCAACCCGAGATGCAAGAATTACAATCGCATCTGTATCATGAATACTAGATACATTTTTATGATTTGCCCTTGCAGAGGGCCATTGAAATTCATTTTTAACCATTTCTTTAATTAATGCATACGCTTCATCAAATGTTTTTGACATTAATGAACCACCAGCAGTAGCATCAATAATGGACCTAAGGGATCTTACTAACCCATTATAAAAAGTCTGAATGATTAACGAATCTGGCAGAACATGATGTGGACACTTTCTTAGGAATTCCTTAAATCTTTCCCAGGCTTCGTATATTGATTCCCCTTCATACTGACAAAATGAGATAATATCGTTTCTAAGTTGAGTAGTCTTTGAAGGTGAAAATTACTTAGTTAGGAATTTCTGAGTAAACTCCTCACAATTTTTAATAGAACCAGGTGCTAATGAGTATAACCAAATTTTAGCCTTATCCCTTAATGAGAAAGGAAAAAGCCTTAGGCTAACAACATCATTTGACATGCCATTATAATTAAATGTAGCACAGAGTTCTATAAAACTAGATAAGTGTAAATAGAGTCCTCCAAAAGAGTTCCCCTAAACTGGTTGTTCTGCACTAGCTGGATAATCACTAGATTTAGTTCAAATGAGTCAGCTTCTACAATAGGGTTTTGTATACTTGAGTGAATTTTATCTATCGTAGGATTTACATAATCCCTCAATGATTTATGATGATTTTTCAAGTTATTATTTTGAATGTTTTCCATTTCCATTTCTATTTTTTCAAGTCCTTTCTGTTTTTTTATTTTTTTTTTCCATTTTTCTAATTCAGGATCATAAGGTACAAGTCCAACAGATCCTTTGTTTTGCTTACGTAACACAACAAACAATACATTAACAATAAAATAAATAAAAGAAAAAATATATTCAACACAACAAAATATTTTCACAAACAACTTATTTTTCACACAAACTGTTTTCTATTTCTTTCACAACACTTTTTCATACAAAGAAAACACTTTTCACACAAATAAAATTTTATAACACTAAAGTTTTCCACATCTAAGCCTAATTACTTCAACTAAAATTCTCCTAAAATTATTACCGAAGATTCTCTGACAACGGCGCCAAAAACATGATGCGACTTTTTTTTTATATGTAAGAATTTATGACCTCTAATTTATATATTTATAATGATTTTGTAAAGTCACAATTTCTAACGCAAGTATATGTATCATATCAAATAATACAGGGCTCTGATAGAGTCCCGTTTATCGATCCCACAGGGAAGCGAAGTAAAGGGTTCTTAGTCAAATTCTACTCTCCTACTAACGGCCTTAGTTTGGAAGGGTGATATAAGTAGTTTTTCTAACAACTACTCCTAAATGAAGACGATTATATGTAAGAATAATAACTACTCCTAAATTCAAATATTACTTCTAAAGATAACCCTTTATGAATAAATTGGTTTGGTGAATTTTGAGATAATAAAATCTACTATTCCTATGTAATGAATTGGATAAAGTTTAGAAATGAGATACATTAAATATTGTATGTGCCAAATAGGAGCAATCCTATTCTTTACCCTCTTTCGAGTACCCCCTCTTCCAAGCATGTAAAGAACATTGACATATCCTAAGTTTAGTCACTAAATCTAAGGCTAGGCTGGGAGGATACCGTCTGTCACTACGGAGCTCCCACTCACCCTTCACCTGAAAGCTAACCTTCGACTTTAGTTACCAATCTTAGGACCAATTTGGGGATCTCAGCCTGTCACCCTGAAATCTTCAATTCGATGCCCATGAAACCATATTTCCTTATTTATTTGCACGCATTCCCCATGAACTACACAATTCATTCACGGACATTGAATGTGATTCCACTATGTTGAGAATTACACAGCCCTTTTGGGACAATGCAATTACAAAGAATTTTAACAATACAACGGGCCCTTTTTGCAATGTAAATGAAGTGCAAGTAAAAACCATCACATTTATAATTAAAACATCTTTTAGCAAGCATCTGAATATCCTAAATATGAATCCTACTCATTGCAAAAAAAAAGTAGAGTGAAATTAATGGCCTAAACTTCTTATGCCACTATTTCCAAACAAGAAGAAAGAGTAAGAGAAAGACATCACAAAGCATGAAGAAAACACAATGGAAAACTTCATTTTAAAGCAAATCCAAAAAATAAGTGTTTACCAAATCATAAGATAATGAAGAACACAATACTTAGTTTTTTCCTCTTGAAAGAAAGATGAAAATCTCTCCCACAAAGTCTCCCGCGGATCCATGCAATGCTAGAACATTCCTTTACAGATTCTCTCAAAATCCCCTCGCAAATCTCTCCAAAAACGTAAAAATTTACATTAATACTCCTATTCTAAGATCTCTATGCATTCTACATGTTTTTCCTATCATCTCCTCTATTTTTGGCTTCAAAATCGATTTAAAATAGTGTAAGGACGAATTTCCCAAGAGGTGCTGTTGACCTCATTTTTGATGAGGTCTTCTCTTCTTCTCTTTAGTACTTAGGATCTAGCCTTAGGCTTTTCCTTTGACTATCTTAGAGGACTAGAATTGGGACCCACCTTTTAGAAATTCAAACCACTTCTTAACTCCCTGCAAACTCCACAAACTTGACTATAGACCCCTAATCACCTAGAGGGTTGAAATCAAATGTGGAAGTTTAAAGGATGAGTTCCTATAGGACTCTTTGGCCTTAGGACCGCCTACAGGTGGCTCAGTCCAGTGAAGGGTTGACTTACACATACACTACACCTATGCACTACACTTCCATACACCTCCTAAAAACACAAACACACCCTTACCCAACTTAACCTACTGACTCATGTAGGTGATTCACATGGATGGTCCTTAACCCCTAAGCCCTTGGCTAAGAGGGTTAGGAACAACATGGTGAAGCCTCAAATGAGTCCCCTCATGGCTCATGTGGGCTTGATATGGCTTCATGGCTCAACAAAAATGATTTTATTCCACTTACATCCACCCAATCTTCAATTTTCCAAATTTTCAATTTTTGACCCC